>OY283150.1:127170725-132170725 GCA_958299815.1 Sarcophaga carnaria | reverse complement strand
TAGACGTGGGGCCATGGTTCAAAACCCAGGCTGAAATCTTCAGCAAAACGAAGTATAAAAAAATATTTCTGGCAAAAACTCTCAGAGTAAATAAAATTGCCATGAAAAGAGTCTCAAAAATCTGTTGTTTAGAGTCGACTTTAAAATGTAAGTCCCGCCGCTCATGTATAAAATTAACACACACACAACATAAGTGTTGTAAGGAGCTAGGTCGTAATCCTGACTGGGGAGGTAGTAATGACCTATTATGTATGTGTGTATAGGTGATCTGTGTAGAGCGATCTTCTTAGTGTTGATTAGATCGGAAATTTGGGAAAATTCCATTCCTTGGATAACGCTTCCTGGGTGGAAAAGGGAACTTGTTCTTGAGGAACCAGGTTGAGCCGGTCGAATCGTAATGCCTTGAGGATCAATACTATAATTTTTCTCAATTCCAACTTATTATTTATTATGTGACCTCTGTCCATACGGAACACAGCTTAATGGGCAGGCATGCCTATTCTCCGAAAATTGCGGCACTGGACAGTGCTCGCGAGTAGTGATACTGGATAGTATTGTCTACATTGTTGCCTTTTAATATCATTTAATAAAGTGTGGTAGCAATGTGGGCCTAATATATTGACTTAAATGGTAATATCTTGTGCTTTTATGTTTGATGACGTCATTTCACCTAATCCAGGTAAAGAATATTTTCCAAGTTTGAAGAAAAAATAAAAATAGAAAATTATGTTTTAATCATCTTTAAAAATGCTGCCTATTTTGAAGCCATAAATTAATGGAAAATTCAAAAAAGAATTGCTGAAATGACTTCTAAGTATGCACGTTGTTTTTATGTGTGGAAATTTATGGAAAACATGTGAACGTATATGTATGCAAAAAGAAATCAGCGCTTTCTGTTCTTTTTTGTGTTTTATCGCTTAATTTTTAAGAAATTCGTTGTGTGATTCATTTGTTCAGCGTATGGAATTGAGGCATTTAAAATTAAAATTCATCAGAATTCATCTTTTCAACTTTTATGAAATATTTTCTATAATAAAACACTTTTATGCCTGAATTGTTAAACTTTTTTTGCAGATAATTTCATTATAATTTTAAACAAATTCATACACACACGCACACATATCCACAAACTCATGTGGAATTCATTCATATTAACTCACATGACTTTCATATTTTTTTTTACAGAATCATTTTAAAAAATAAATTCTTCTTTGTAATGTGTGTATGGGTGTGTGTATGTGCGAGTTGGTGTTTGTATTTTACTGTTATTGCATATGAAATTTTATTTTTATTAATTTATCAACAACAACAACAACAACAACAATAATAAAAAAGCGATTTTTAACTTAATTTGAAAATATTTTCACAAAATTAAGGTTTTTGTTGCTGCTGCTGCTGCTGCTCTTCTATGGGATGTTTTTTTTTGCTTTATTTACAGTGTGTTTAAAAAGTATTAAAAAAAAAATTGTAATGTGTGTTATATTTTTAAGCCATGGCTTAAATAAAATTTGGTTTCGAAAAATTGTTGTCGATATTGATGTTTGACTTCATTCTGAAATTCATTTTATTTTTGCTCTTCTGTTTATTTATTAGAGGAAATAATTTCTGTTTTATTTCTCTCTTTCTCCTGCTCTCTGTCACAGCATGTCATACTTGTCAATGGAAATTGTTTCTAGGCTTTAACGTTTATTTTTTAATGAAAAACGATTGAATTTGTTAAACAATCTTAAATTAATAAAATTATGATAGTGAAGTTAGTGAAGTATTTTAAAATATACTACGTTAGTTAGTTTGTTAGGGCTACTGGTTCATATCCTAGAGAAATTGTAAAAATGTGTCGTGGGTAAGGACCAGTGTACTATACAATATTCAACAGCACAATATTGAAAAGAATTGGAGAGAGAAGACTTTCTTGCCCGATTTCAGACTTAAGGACTGAATGAACATGTTTATCAAGTAGAAGGCGACGATTTGCGATTTTTAATAAGGACCTCTTATAATATTAACAACATCCTTAGATATACATTAACATGCTAATGAAATATGTTGTCAAATTCCTCCTCCACTCCTCACAGAGTAGATGTGATTGTAGCCTCGTCTCAGAATGCCTACCTTATTAGTACAAACTCACTTAATTAGTCATTACAATCCCTTAGTCAAGGTTACGACCTAGCTTCTCGCAAAACCCATGCTGTGTGTGTTAATTATATCCTTAAGTGACGGAACCTACAGTGAAGGGTCATATGGAGTCGACCGATGTTTTGATATACTTTTCACGATGCTTTTATTTTACTTCCAGAGTTTTTGCCAGGCATCTACTGAGAGAAAGTCGCCGAAGGATTTATTTTCTTTCATATTTCCTTATGTCGGAGATGTGTGAGCTGAGATTTGAATCACGAAGGCTGGCTTTCAAAATGTTAGGTGCTTTGTGTTTGAACAAAGTATAGTGTTTCATAACGCCGCTATACAAAATGTTTACAATGTAATCTAATGGGTGATTTTTTAAGAGCTATAGGAAAATTTTTCAAAAAAAAACACATAAAATTCATAAAAATGCATGAAATCTTTATTTGAATCGATAGTACGTAAATTGCTAATAAATTTAATGTTTGAAGATTATTTCATGCGCCTCAAATTGTCCATCCGCTTAGTCCAATTTTGGCATACTCTTTCCAACATTTCGGCCGGTATCTCACGAATAAATACTTCAATGTTGTCTTCCAATGCGTCAATTGAAGCGGGCTTGTCTGTATAAATAAATATAAATGAAATAAAATATTCACCGAACTCGCCTCTCAATAAGTCCATTGTTACGCGTGCTGTGTGGCATGTGGCACCGTCTTGTTGAAACCACATGTCATGCAAGTCAAGCTCTTGCATTTTGAACAAAAAAAAAGTTGGATATCATCTCACGGTAGCGCTCACCATTCACAGTTACGTTACGATTCGCAGCATCTTTGAAAAAGTACGGTCCAATGATGCTACCAGCCCATAAACCGCACCAAACTGTGACTTTTTCTGGATACATTGGTAGCTTTTGCAATGCTTCTGGCTGATCTTCACTCCAAAATCGTAAATTCTGCTTATTTACGTATCCATTGAGCCAAAAATGAGCTTAGTCGCTGACCAAAATTTTTCGATAAAGAAGTGGATCTTCGGCCAACTTTCCAAGAGCCCATTCACCAAAAATTCTGCGTTGCGGTAGGTCATTCGGCTTCAGTTCTTGCACCAGCTGTATT
This sequence comes from Sarcophaga carnaria, assembly GCA_958299815.1. Classification (NCBI taxonomy): domain Eukaryota; kingdom Metazoa; phylum Arthropoda; class Insecta; order Diptera; family Sarcophagidae; genus Sarcophaga; species Sarcophaga carnaria. The sequence goes on along the minus strand of OY283150.1, from coordinate 132,167,486 downwards.
TTGAAAGGCTTGACACCTAAATCCTTCTGCAAAATTGGCCACGTTGTTGAGTAACAGAGGCCCAATTGCTGCGAACGACGACGAATCGATAATTGATGGTCATCATTAACACTGGCCGATACAGCTGCGAAATTTCTTCAGCTCGCACTCTACGTAAGCGTGTTGGTGGTTTAATGTCCAACAATGTAAATTTGGTGCGAAATTTAGTCACAATAGCCCGAATAGCCGCTTCAGTGGGTCGATTAAACTGACCATAAAATGGAAGAAGCGCGCGATGAACTTTCTATACAGAGCACGCATTTTGATAATAAAATTCAATGATTTGCAAGCGTTGTTCGTTTGTAAGACGATTCATGGTTAAATTATAGACCAAACTGAAGATGTTTGACAGTGAAACAAAATACGAAACGTGCGTGAGCTGTTTAAACCAGTGTTGCCAAAAAGATAATTGCTAAAAAAAATCACCCGTTATTTCAAAACGTCGTCAATGTGTATTTTTAACGCAGTCAAAAAGCAATCAGGCATCGCCTTTATAGTTGATGCATTGTTTGGTTACTTTGCATATCTACATAATTTATATACCGTAGTAGAACTGCATACAAACTTTGTATTGAGACATTTTAGAAGGCAGACGAATTCACGTCTAATAAGCCAACACTCTGGATTCTACTGGACTATGGCGAGAAGTTCTAAAGAATGCAATTAATATGGTGGTTGAAGGTGGCAGCAAATACTTGGAAAAGGTAAGACCAGGCAAGATGTAAAGACAATGGTTCAGAACGGCATCATTGCCATACGATTTGTAAAGTCTCTATGCAGCTTTTAGAATATCCTTCACATATATTTGAACTTATGAATTTTAAGTTTATTATTTTATACATTTCTGTAGGGTATTTAAACGAAAAATTATGGAAAAACAAACTAAAAAATTTTTGCTGCTGTTGTTTGTAAAAATATTGATGATCCAATCGAAGTGAATGTTATTGGCAAACAAAACTTTGGTTTTTTTTTATTTTTGCAAATTTTTCGTTAATAAAACCAATAAATAAACATTTTTTAACGTGAATAAAATAAAAGAAAATAATTTCAACGAGAAAATATTTCATATTTATGAGTGACTTAATGCCCTCCACCCATCATATTGTTACGTTTTTGCCATTTAAAAACGTTTAAAATATGCGTTCGTAGATTGCAAATGAATTAAAAATAAATTTGCGTTTGGTTTTAATTAAAATTCTCTATTATTTGCACAATTCTGTGTGCCACTGTTCACAACTTGATGTAAACAACAACAATTACTTTGTTTGTTATTTTTGTGTTTACACCCTTTGCATAAACAGTAACAATTACTAGAGAATTATTCGACAGAGCTTTATAATGGAGATCTTCAAACTTCCATTACTCTCTTCAATCACATACAAAATTGACTGAAGTTTTAGTAACTCAGTTGCCTGTTTTGCCTTGCCTTTTATATGGCAGGGTAAACAATCTGATGAATGTTCTTGAAGGAGAATGTTCGTGGCTCAGGATCTCTATAAATGTAAACATCGTTGTTTACATTCATTATTGTTGTTTGCGTATTTTGTTTACATTTATTATGGTAGTGTTGTTGGTATATTTTTGTTTACTTGTTTACCATTTTTATGCTGGTGTTTGTTGTTATATTAAGCAGTACGATAATTTGTAAACAGGTTTGTTCACTGCATTGTTTTGTTTTTGTAGCTTTTGTTTATAATTTTAATGTTAAGCGATGTAAAAGCAAGACACTAGTATGTAGATTTCTTCATTTTCGTAACAATATATTTACAACGTTTGTAAATTTTTAATTAAAAACCTCACACAATGAATTTACTGCATTGTTTTTAGTTTAATTTCTTAATTTAAAATATTCTTTATTTTATTTATTGCTTCCCTTTTATTGCTTTCTCTGTTTTATTATTTTGTTTTGCTTGTTTTATTTGATTTCATTTCTTTTTTTTTTGTTAATATTAAAGAATTATTCTTATTACTTAATCATCTTCATTATCATTTTATCACTTTCGTATTTTAAGACAAACGGACAAATGATAGTTTCATCTCAAGCTTGTACTTTTGTTTCTGCTTGTGCTTGTGTTTGTTCTTGTGCTTGTGTTTCTAATGATAAATGACAAACAAATGCTGCAACTACCACTTCTTATCTTGACCGTTCTTATGCTGTTTAGTACGTACTTCATTTCACTTGGCTGGTCATTTGGAATTCGTTTCCTTTTCTTTTTCTTCTTTTTCTTTTTTATGATGTTTTCAACGTTGTTTTTTTTTTGCATTTCTTCTTCGTTTATTGTTTTTGGGTGTTTTTTTGTTTCTATTCTCGTAATTTTTCTTGTCTCTCTAGCTCTCGTTCTCTCTCTCTCTCTCGCTCTCTCATTTTATTATTTTTCATTATGAAAACATATTTTTCTTAAACATACATTCATTCACATTCTTTTTAAGAATTTTTAGAAAATGTTTTCATTTCATTATCCTGCGTAGAAAAAAAAAAAAAAACAAAACTAATGGCAGGAACTAAGAGCTGAGAAATGGACTGCAGTTGGCAAATTGAAAGTGGAAAGAAAGTTTTCTTTATTCATTCATACCGTGCTTATGGAAAAGATTTCATAATCGGTCTAAGTCGCTCTTTGTCCAGGTATTAAGGATGAAAAAAGTTGTTCACAAAATGAGGCGTCACCATAGACCTGGATTCCGCGTTAGAAGAACAAACGATTTCTTGATATAAAATCTCGTCATATTAAAATAAATCGACACTGATTTCCGACTTCTCAATGAGGTCCATTCCAGAAAAGGAAGACTAGCAAAAATGTTGCAGATTTACAATGATGGCCCTGTGGTCTCACTTTTCTCAGCGGAATCTACTTTGGGAAACTAGACCTGGACATTTCCCTCCGACTGCCGGTTTATTGTAGCGTGTTTCAGGCGGAAGTAATGGCCATATATCGGGCTGCTCAATGGATCCTCGTCAACGGTGTTCCTTTCACCCGCATATCAATCTTCTCTGATAGTAAGGGCGCCATAATATCACTGTCGAGCATTGGGAATAAATCTATGATCGTTAGGAAATTAGTTAATCCTGACTGAAGGGTTGTAATGACCAATTGTGTTATGTATGTATGGTATGTCGTTAGAGAATGTCGCCGCTGTCACGATCTTCTTCAGGGCGCTTCAGTGTCTCACTTGTGTGAGTGCCAGGGCCTAGTCACATTCCGGGGAACTGCAGAGCCAACGAGCCTACCAGAATCCACTCCTTCTGGAACCCTAGTCAATCGTTTTGGGTATGCCACTTAACTCGCTTAAATTGGCCGCAGGGTGGAAATTGTTTCGGAACGCCAACCTATCCAGGGTAAATAAGGAGTCCTGATCCACTGCTAGACTTACTTGGCCCTCGATGGATAGAAGGCGCACCAACCAGTTACTTAGTCTTGATCGTAAAGTCATCTCGATCAAAGTCGATATGCTTACAGTGGTCATTTTGTTATGGGAAGACACGCGGAAAGAATTCTGCTCCCATTTAACGACTTCTACATTGGGTACTAGGAACTGGAGGCTGTTATCCACTTTCTTTGTCAATGCCCATCTGTTGCGCGGTGCAGATATAGGTTATTTGGCTCTCTCCAAGCCTTGTCAACTTTACGTCAAGGGTATAGCTTTGTTTATCAAACTTTCGGGCTGGTCGTGCTTTTAATGTGCAGCTCTTGCTCCCTAGTTTGATGGAACTGCGTTTACCTGTGGCGTCACAACAGGCCACTTTGCGTGCTCAAGTGAGCTAGCTGCAACGACTGCTCCAAATTGGACGAAAGGATGTTGGAGACGAAATTTACCCGGAATCAAGCCGTACAGTACAGTCTGTAATGCTGCCAGGTTATTGTAGCGTCTATCAGGCGAAGGTGTCGGCAATAGAGGCTGCGACGAAAATTATTGGGGACGCTAATGCCAATAATTTTAGGATGAATTTCTCTGATGAATTGTCGACTTTGGGAAAACCTCTGATAGCATGCAAGCTTATAATTGACAATGCGATCGTCATTTCCGTCAATAATAGATGGGAAGCTTCGGGTAGGCGCTGAACGGATCAGAAAATCAGTCAAAGTTGAATAAAAGGCGCATGACAAGTCTTCTTAAACTCCAATGCAATATGCTTGGTATGGCTGTCGCTGTCATTACAGGGCATTGCATTCTGGGTACTCACGCGCAACGCATAGATCTTATGCAAGAATATGCAAAGAGCGTGAATAGAAGAGGAGTGTTCTTCACATTTTGAATACTTTGACACCCATTGTGATGTTGTATTGTATATCCTGTATTTTATGCCACACCCTGCTTACTCTCGTTTGTCAGTTGATTTTTGTACCATCTTAGCGTATATACAATATGTACGAGTAGTTCCTTCGTTTTTTTTCATTAAATTTAAATTTTTTTCTGTTCATTTCTATTGTTGTTCTTGCTGTTTTTACTCTTCTTTTGATTTTTTTTCTCTGTTGTTTTCTGTTTCGCTTTCATTTTCCCCGCGTCTCAACTTTGTATTCTCATCTCATCATTCGCCTTCACGTCGCAATAGTAACTTCGTAGTTACTGCCACTGCCTCCACCCCCTCCTCTTGCTTGAGGCACTTTTTTTGTTTTTTTTTTTCAAGTTTTCCATGTACTTTCCATTAAACAGTCACTGAGCAAGCAAGGAGGAATACTTTACGTCCAGTTGTTGGACTGCGGCTGCTGCTGCTGCTGATTGTTGCTGCAGCTGTTGTTTGAAATGATGACGACGATGATGATGATGAGAAGAACGACAAGAGAGTAAGAAAATAATTATTTTTGTGTTGAAAATATTTCTTCAGATGTTTTTCTTATGGCTGGTGCTGCTGCCGCTGTTGTTGTTGTTGTGTCTTTTAAATGTTTTGTGCATTGTTGTTGTTCTGTTTTTTTCTTTTGCATTTTTTCCTTTCGTTATCTTGTTGTTGTCGCTGTTGCTGTTAAACATTTAAAATTGCAACAAATAAATCACATCCTGCTGATTTTTCTCTTAAAATCTCTGCACGCATTTAATGTGGCATTTAGCGTAAGTATTTGCTTAAGTTTTTTCAAGTGTGTTTATGTGTGTGTGAGTGTGTGTTTCATTTGTCTGTCTGTTCATTACGATCATTATCATCAGTATTCAAACAGCTGTAACAGAACTAAGCGCAGAAAAAAGAAAATGAAAAAAAAAGAAAAACATTTTGGTTGTTTATCATCATCATGTTCATCTGTTGCAATTTTTGAACGTTTTTTCATTTTTATTTTTGCCTTTTGCAGGGAAATTTATATTTTTTCTTTATGTTTCACGGCTTCTCTGTCTCTATCCCTGTTTAGATTTGATGCCAGTTTTAATTTATAGACGAGAATTTTATATTGAAATCATGAACTAAATAGCAGCGCCTGTTGGCTTGCTTAACTTTGACTCTGTTGTCTATTAATTGATGGCCTTAATTATTTCTAAAATTTATTAAAAATGAAGACATTAATTCTAAACACACTGTAGATGAATATAAATTGTAGCTTAAATTACTTTAAAACATTTGAATTGTATTCCACACATCTGTCAACCCTAAATCATAATAAAAAAATTCTTTAAATTCTTTAGAATCTAAAAGGGGGAGAATCTGAATAATTGAAGCATATTTGAGATTTCCTTCTTAGTTAGTGGGTTTATGATGCATTTGCAGACTGTTTGGTGTAAAAGTTTCCAATATCGAGTATTCCATCAAGTCTGCCATGCACTGCATTATCATTTCTACGAATTTCAAAGAAAATCTGCGTGCGTTGTAATCGCAATATTATTACGTTTCTACCTTTTAAAAACGTTTAGAATATGAACTCATAGATTGCAAATAAAATAAATATAAATTTGTGTTTAGTTTTAATGAAAATTCTTTATTATGCGCACAATTCTGTGTACCACTGTTCACAACTTGATGTAAACAACAACAATTGCTCTTTTTTGCTTATACTCTTGGCATAAACAATAGCAATTACTACACATTTGTTCGGCAGATCTATGTAACGGAGATCTTCAAACCACGATTACTATCTTCAAACGCACCGCGTCTTCATACAAGACTGACTGAACTTTTACTACCTCAGTTGCCTGGTTTATCTTGTCTTTTATATGGAAACGTAAGCATTAAGCAGCCTTCTTGAGATCTCTATAAATGTAAACATCGTTATTAACATTGCGTTATTGTAGTGTTATTTGTGTATTTTATTTACATTTATTCTTGGAGTGTTGTTCTTGTTGTATTTTTGTTTACTTGTTAACCACTCTTTTTTATGCTGGTGTTTGTTGTTGTATTAAGCAGTACGATAATTTGTAAACCACTTTGTCTACTGCATTGTTTTTGTTTTTGTAACTTTTGTTTATAATTTTAATGTTAAACGATGTAAAAGCAAAACCCCAGACAAACAATATCCTTAAAATGTCTGCCACTGTACTTGTAAATATTTTTTTTTTGTAATTTAAAAGTGTCAACAAAATATGAAAAATTCTGAGAAACTACTTACAATTTTCCAGAATATTTTCTCATTCAAACATATGAAAAAACCATACAAGTCAATGAGTTTTTTAATCATGGATTTCAAGTGTAAAATAACAAACAATAAACGTCACATCCACACTCATTCACATTGTGTATAGGGGCCCATAAAGTGTACATACTTGTCTGCCATTTCAGATTTTTCTTTACGATTTCGAACATTTTATTTGAAAAACATTTTCACTTAACAAAATAAATCAGAAGTCTTTTCGTTAATATTACAATAAAAACATATTTATATACATATATGGTATGTATGTATGCTTTGTTGTCAGCTGGACAGAGAGCGCTACAAATCTGGCTTGATGATTTCATTCCACAGAAAAGAGACAAATTGAGGCTTGAGAACGGGATGGAGGTCGCCGTAGTCTTGATGGTAGTATGTTGGCTTATTAGACGTAAGGCTTCGGTTCAAACCCCAGGTCAGACATCTCTAACAAAACGAAATAAGGAAACATATTTCTTCGGCGACTGCCTCTCAGCAGATTTCTGGCAAAAGATCTGAGTGTAAAATAAAAACTGCGATGAAAAGTTCCTCAAAAAAATCTGTTCGGAATCGACTTTAAACTGTAGGTCCCACGACTCATGTATAAAAATTAACACACACAATATAAGTGATGTGAGAAGCTAGTTCGCAATCCTGACTGAAGGGTTGTAATGACCAATTATGTATGTATTTATGAACAGGATGGAGCAACGGCATATACTTTGTAACACAAACGAAATTCTATTTGCTGCACTTACTTTTTGTCCAATCTTTAGTGTGAGTCATTTGCACAGGCCGTTCGACCACTAAGGCTATCGCATCACTACAGTATCTCTCAAGCGAAAATGTCGACAATACAGGCAGCGATGCCAGAAGAAATGAAATGCGAAAGGCATTCTACCACACTTTCTGATAGCTAGGCGACTGTTAAAAGGGCTGGATTCTAATCTAAAAGACTCGAGGTTGGTTTTTAGCTACTGCAGTCCTCTCAATAAGACAAGGAAACGATATGATGTCCAGGATGTAGGTATTTAAAGCAATTGTAGAACACTTGAACTGGCTAGGTGTAGCAGTACTGTCGAATCCTCTGGGTAGTGTTCTACCTTGGGAACCCCTTTAAGGACCTGACAATGCAGTTAAGGCGTTGGGTGAAATGTGGCCAAAGCTTAAAAGAGAACTAACGATGACTCTTTCGGGAGTTACATATATACTTTGGAAAGCCTTTAAAGTCCTGTAAGCTTATAATTGATTACGCAGTTAAGGCGTTGAGTGAAATGTGGCCAAAGCTTAATTGAGGACGAACGATGACTATGTTTTAACATTAAAGAAGTACGTGGATTCATTACTGAACATTGGATTATGGGCACTCATGAGAGACGCAGTGGTCCTGGGCATTTACAAATGACTTTTGCGAGAACTGTAGATATGAGGCAGAGGAAAGTGTATTTCACACTATGCCAGAGAAGAAGAAGACAACTTAATGTGAATTATATGGACGATTTGACAGTACAGGATATTAGCAGTTTAAGTCGCTTCATCAGAAGTTCGGAAAGGTTGCGAGATTAAGGAAAGAATTATGATTTTGGTAATTGTTTATTACAACTTTGTGGGGTAGTTCGATACCTATGTATCTAATTTCAGGACTTCTTTGAGTGCGATTTCAAGCCTTTAAATAGTTTGTTAGCCTGCAAAAAAGTCGGGGATATATTGCGAACTGTTATTCCCGTGTGAGAAGCTATGCCGTAATTCTGACTGAAGGGTTGTAATGGCCAATTATGTATGTATGTATGTTATTCCCGTTTTATTTAAAAACCCCCAATAGGCTACAATTGAGTTGGCGAAGCACAACGGGTATTGCGTCTCATTGGGTATTGCCAAACAAACACAACAAATGCATTTAATGTGTTATGAGGTGAATTAATGCTTGTTTTCTTCTTCTTTTTTTGTATTTTTATTAACCGTTATTTTTTAATCATCATGGCCATTGCAGAATACAATAACAACAACAACATTAGCAACAGCAATACCATTAATTCATTTAACACCCTGACAAAAGCACTGTGAAATATCATCTCATTTGTGGTGTGTGTAAGTGTGTGTGTGTGTATAAATTTCATTATGATCTCTGGCATAAGTGTGACAGGAATTGTCACATGTCAACAGGAACACACAGACATGTGCCATACGAGTACAATACAAGTGAATGCATATGTATCGGTTTTAATACAATTTTTATCGCCATCCGTTGGTAAATACATACATATTTGATTTTTTTTTTAATTTAAAATTTTTATTTCAATTTTAATTGTATTCTTTAAAGATTAACAAACAATTGAAAGGACACGATAATATTAAAACATTTCCCAGACAAATGATGAATTAATAGGCATATCAATGGAGCAGTTGTCAAAATAGCACAATAAAAATCTGTGAACGTGTTACAGGTTAAGCACTGTAATATGCACTGTAAACGGCACTGTTGCGGTATAAAAAATTAAATTTTTTTTTTTTAATTTTCATCATGCTCAGAAACCGCGCCTACATTGCTTCTAAATAAAACTCTGCAGTTGTTGTTTACCAAGCATTTCGAGCTTTTTCCAAGGTTTATGACCGAACAAAGTTTTCTACATTTTATTTTCAACACATTTCTTTTGACCGTGACCAAGTTGTTGAGCATAATCTTCACAAATTCATAATCATAGTAAATGTCATAGATTTATTTATAATTGAGTTTTATTAAGCTGATATATTGATACATATGTATATTGGGTGGGTCATCTATTGGTTTAAATTTGAACCATCGCTTATTTCGACTCTGACAATACTTATGCCATTCTTTTCGGTCACAAAATTCAGTCTTTTATCTCCACTGAACCTAATGAATCGATTTACGCTTGAGCAACGTTGGTATTTATTGAAAATTTATTTCCAAAACAAAGAAAATTGATCGGAAATTACACGAAAATGCTGTACAAAATTTGGTCGCAGTGAAGGACCAACAGAAGTCGCCGTGGTCTAGTAGGTAGTATGTTGGCTTATTAGACGTAAAGCCAGGGTTCGAGCCCCAGGCCAGACATCAAAAAAAAAAATACAAAAATTATTTCGGCGACTTCCTCTCAGCAGATTTCTGGCAAAAACCTTGAGAGTAAATAAAATTGCCATGAAAAGTTTCTCAAAAATCTGTCGTTCGGAGTCGACTTTAAACTGTAGGTCCCGCCATTCATGTATAAAATTAACACACACAAAATTAGTGGTGTGAGAAAACTAGGTCGTAATGCTGACTGAAGGGTTGTAATGACCAAATATGTACGTACGGGTGCGTTAACAAGCAAAATTGCCATATAATGGGCTCAGAAAACTCAGACGCGGTCTTACAGAACCTAATGAACCCATTACGAGTGCCTGTTTGGTGCGGCTTGTAGAGTGTAGTCATTATTGGCCCATATTTCTTTGAAAGTGAGGACGGCTTAATCATTACGGTGTATGGAGAGATTTATCGCACCATGACAACCAATTTTTTTGTACACACTCTTTATGGTAATTACTGAACGATGTTTGGTTTCAACAGGATAGTGCAACTTGCTGCACATCTCATGCTGCAATCGATTTATTGTGTCAAATGTTTGTTGGCCATTTAATTAGACGAAATGGTGATGTCAATTGGCCGCCAAGAAGATGGGATTTGACTCCGTTGAAGTACTTTTTGTAGGGCGCCGTTAAAGAAAAGTGTTATGCCGGCAACCCAAGGACAATTGAGCATTTGAAGGCCAACATTTGTAATGCCATTGCTAAGATATGACCCCATACAGTCGAAAGAGTGCACGATAATTGTTTCGATCGAACGAGGTACTATGCTGTCAGCCGCGTCTGTCATATTAACGAAATAATCTTTGGTCTCTAACCGGAATAATTGTACTTCACAACAAGAAAATAAATTTGTTTAAATTTCATTTTTAAATTTAAACTTATAAATGGTCCACCCCTATTGTTACGAAAAGGAAAAATCTAGATACTTGTTTACAAATTATCGTACTGCTTAATACAACAACAAACAAAAGCATAAAAAATGGTAAACAAGTAAACAAAAATGTACCAACAGCATAATTAACGTAAGCAACGATAGAGATTTCGAGAAGGCGAAGTCATGAACGTCCGCCTTCAAGAACATTCATTAGACTGTTTAACCTGGCATATAAAAGGCAAGGCAAAGCAGGCGAGTGAGTTAGTGAAGTTCAGTCAGACTTGTGTGAAGACCCGATGCGTTTGAAGAGACCGTGGTTTGAAGATCTCCGTTATAAAGATCTGTCGTATAATTGCTTAGTGATTGTTATTGTTTATGCAAAGCATATAAACAGAGGAATAACAAACGAGAGCAATTGTTGTTGTTTACATAAAGTTGTGAACAGTGGCACACAGAATTGTACGAATAATAAAGGATTTTAATTAAAACTAAACACAAATTTGCAATTACGAGCTCGTATTTTAAAGGGTTTTAAAAGGTAAATACGTAACAATATGTAAACACAGAATCTATTCTGCCATTTTGTATTTTAAATCTCTCCCAAAAAAAATATGAATGTTTTCGAAATAATTCACAATAATTTTGTTTTTTTTTTCGCAAAATAAATGTCAAGACTAATCGTAAGGAAAACAATTTATTTCAAACTACTTTTACTCCATATATGGTTGGTTTTTTCTCTTTTTCTATCTGTCTCTGTCTGTCTCTCTCAGTCTGTATTTTTCTATGTGTATGTGTGTGTGTGTGTGTGTAATGGTCATATTTCATTAGTTGTTGTCAGCTGTTCAAATGATTATTTAAAACAATAAATTTATAAATTATTTTCTATTTTTTGTTGTTTTTTTCTTCATGCCATTACTGTCTCTCTACGACTATTTATAAGTTATGTGCTGCTAACTGTTGTTGTTGCTGTTGTTGCTATATGCTGTTGTTGTTGTTCTATTGGATCGAAATGAACTTCTGACATCTGCTGTTGTAAATACAACGTAATGAAGATGTGAAACATAAAAATCTATTTCCGAGTAATTTTATCATTCATTCTGATGTTGATTGATGATTATCACAAGACAATGAAAATGAAAATGACAAAGGACTAGAGCATGTCACTCTATACCGTAAGGTAAAGGTTGTGTAATAAAAACAACAAGCAACTCCGGCTAGTAGTTACACTCTCTAGAATATAATAACATGAATGGCTAGTGTTTTGTACTCAGTATTGCTGCTGTGGATGTACTTCTAATGACATGTTGCCTTCAGTTGTGTAATTTCATGTTTAAACATGTTTTTACTGGGGAATAAACAAAGTGTGTGTGTGTTTATATTTGAAATTAATAATGGATTTTGTTGATTAGTTTTTATTTTTAATTTCAAGCATTTCTCTTATTTCTGTTTTTATTTAAAAACAACCAAATGCATTGGCATAAAAATATTTTATTTAAATTCAATAAAACTTATAAAATATTTATTTTTAAAATGAGAAAAATTGAAAATGCAAAATAAAACATGACACACCCACACACACCGCACTTTTTGTTGGTTTGGCTTGTCGAAATTAGAAAAAAAGTAATATGTCCTCTGACGCCCACAATCATGTGAAATAATAAATTGGAAAATATTTGCAAATGCAAGGCAATACGACGGTCACATGAGCTAAACTCGACATTTACCGCGTATACATTCTATAATTTTATAAGAATCGATGTTAGGTTTAAGCATAGCTCTCATAAGGTGCTATTAAATTTCCCTCTCTAATACCATTGTGCCGCTCTTAATGTACGTTTAAACTGTCTGACATTTTTATTCAAAATAGTCATCAACAGCCTTGTACCAGCACTAAGTATTTACTGGTTTACAAGCAAGGGACACGGTTCTATAATTTCTAAAATAATTTCGTTTTCACCTTTTAAAAACGTTTAAAATATGAGCTCGTAGATTGAAAATAAAATAAAAATAAATTGGCGTTTAGTTTTAATTAAAATTCTTTATTATTTGCACAATTCTGTGTGCCACTGTTCACAACATGATGTAAACAACAACAATTGCTTTTCATTGTTATTCCTCTGTTTATACCCTTTGCATAAACAATAACAATTACTAGACAGATCTTAGTAATGGAGATCTTCAAACACCAACGCATCGCGTCTTCACACAAGACTGATTGAACTTCACTTACTCCGTATCCTGCTTTGCCTTGCCTTTTATATGGCAGCGTAAACAGTATGATGAATAGGCGTATATTCATGACTTCGCCTTCTTGAAATCTCTATAAATGTAAACATCGTTGTTCGCATTTGTTATTGTTGTTTGTGTATTTCGTTTACATTTATTCTTGGAGTGTTGTTTGTATACTCTTGTTTACTTGTTTACCATTTTTTATGTAGAAGTAGAATGATAATTTGTAAACAGTTTTGTTTACTGAATTGTTTTGTTTTTGTAGTTTTTGTTCATAATTTTAATGTTAAGCGATGTAAAAGCAAAACACCAGTATCTTCCAGTATCGTTCGGAAGAGTATGATTTGCTGTTTGGATGTGTAGGGTATTTTAATTCATTTGATGTTTATTAGAATAAATTCTTGTTTTTGTTGATTCGTTTATGCAAAAATACACACAAACACATGTTTTTAAGCAAATATGGTCAATTGTTTATGTTTAAATACATACATTTGTATGCCATATATATGTTCATGTATATGTATATTAACATGCATATGTATAATAAAGTGTGTGTGTATGGCTAGGTGGAGTTAGTGTTTGTTTAACGATAAATTTAAGGAGCTTTATCTATACAACAAAATCTTCTATGGGTATGTGTGACAAACTTGTATCGAAATACTGCTTCTAGCAAATCAAATATATTTTGTGTTATACAGTCAGAGCTGATATTATAAGGCTCGCATCTGTTCAACTAATACAAGATAACGTTTGAATAATGTTTTATGGATCCACAATTCAGATAATAAAGTAACTGGCAAGGTTTTAAGAGGTTGTATTGTTGAGTTTATTGTGACAATTTATACTCATCAATACTTAAAACTAAGTAAATAGGCCCCTAATTTATTTTTTAGGGTTTTACAAATCCTTTGCCTTTATGTACAGAAACCTTGTATAACCCAACTGTTACTTTTTGAAGCTCTGTCCGTTCTGGTGTTATTATGAATAATAATGCCATGGAAATGTAATTACAAGTGCATAAAGCGCTAACGGCTTTCAATACTGGCGCGGGTTCAAATCTGTTCTAAGAGATATTGATGATATTGATGACGTGTGATTACGACAAGGTATGACACAATGTTCTGTAAAAATTCTGAAATACGTCGTCCTTCGAGATTATCAGATTTAAAGTATATTGTCAATATTCTGTGGGGCAATCTCAAATAGCAAGCTTACTTGCTGTAAAGCGGATAAAATTGAAGGAATTGTATTTATTTAAATAAAAATATTTTAAATAATAATACCGAAAAACAACAACAAAAACAAAAACAATAAAACAACATAAAATAAAATGAAATGAAAAACATTCATGTTCTCTGTGTAACCACAATAAGACTGACTGACAATAACAAACTATAACTACAACTACTACTACTACAACTATGCTATGTATGCATACAACAAAACACAATTACAACGACGGCAATGATATGTACAACCACAATGACAACGAAAACTACAATAATAAATGCCCAAACTGTACAACTACATAAACAACAAAATTTATAGAGAGAGCGAGAGAGAGAAGTAATGATAAAGAGAAGGAGAGAAAAAGCGAGAACAAAACAGACAAATAAACGTAAAAGTATGACATGACGATCAATGTTTTGTCTTCGTTGTAACCTGATTACAGTTTATATTTTGTCGTACAATGTCATCTTCGGAACAAACAACAACAACAACAACAGCAAACTAGAGAACAAAACAAGCAGAGAACTAATAAACATGTACTCATGCTTACATATACAGGCACACATGCACACATTCATAGTTTTCAAAACAATAATAGGGATACAGTGATGGTGAAGTCAAAGTCATGTCGTATTACATATGAAATCAAGGACTTTATGGGCATTTTCTTTATGGAATTAAAAATGTTTGATTAGTTCATATTTCCAGCTGTTCCCTTATGTTATTTTGTGTCCTTTAATAATAAACTGTTGGCTAGGGTGTTGAGTCTACAAAGTTATCCTTAATAACTTATTATTTTGCCCTCTACTGTATATTGCACTTAACCTTTCAAACGGAGATGGACATCTGTAGCATTGTATTCATGTTTTTGAGGTTTTTGTTTTCAAATATTTTTACTGTTACTGTTGATGTTGTTATTGTTGTTGTTGTTGTTATTTTATTTTGTTTTATGTTGTAAGTAGAAAATATTGTATTTGTCATGTCAAATGTTTTCTCAATTTGGTTGTTGTTGTTGTCATTTGTTTTTTGTTTAAAGTCTTTCATTTTATTTGCAGTTGTCTTGTTGCAATAAACAGGATTACAAGCAATACAATTTGAAGTTAAAGTTGAATAAAAATACAAAACAATACGAAACGAAACAAAAGTTTTGTACGTACAAATAGGAAAATGTACAGAAAAGGGAAAAACAAAAAACCAAAAAAAAAATATTTGAAAATGATTTGAGTTTTGTGGCTTAAGACTGAGAAAAAAAAAATTGCAATCTTCTTAAAATATCAAATTAGCACTCAACACTAGTTGGATTTCCTTAGATAAAGAAGAAGAATGAAATAAAAAAACAAAAGAAAGGAAGACAAACAACATGAGATCAAATAAAATAATAATAAAAGCCTTTAAGATATAATTTATGGGACGTTAAGGTTTTCAAAATAAATTTAAAGAAAGAAAGAAAAGATTATTTTGCAACAAAAAAAAAAAAAAAATAGAAATAAAATCATACGAATAAAAAAACAACAATTTATTCAAAGGATGTCCGTTAAAGATGCTAAATCGCCACACCTCTTCGTTTAAGAGCAATTAAAAGTTGGGTTGTTATGGCATCATGGAAATCATTCTTATTGCAGTGTTTGAGGTATTTTATCGATGATAATTGACAAGGCAGCTTCATACATACATAATACATAATTGGTCATTACAACCCTTTAGTTTGGATTATGGACCTAGCTCCTCACACGACTTCTGTTGTGTGTGTTAATTTTATAAAGGGTGTTTTTTACAGAGGTATAGAACTTTAAGTTGCAATAAAACAACGATTGATTATTCGATTGACATGAATTTTATTTATCCGAAAGATAATCTTGTGGCATTACAATTTAAATATGATTTCTGGCATATGACCGCCACGGCTGGCGCGGATGTAGTCCAATCTGGGCGTCCAATTTTCGATGACTTTTTCGGCGAATGTTGTCTTCCAAATGGTCAAGCGTTTGTGGCTTTACCGCATAGACCAATGACTTTACATAGCCCCACAGAAAGTAGTCTAGGGGTGTTAAATCACAAGATCTTGGAGGCCAATTCACAGGTCCAAAACGTGAAATTAGGCGGTCACCAAACGTGTCTTTCAATAAATCTATTGTGGCACGAGCTGTGTGACATGTTGCGCCGTCTTGTTGAAACCACATCTCCTGGACATCATGGTTATTCAACTCAGGAATGAAAAAGTTAGTAATCATGGCTCTATACCGATCACCATTGACTGTAACGTTCTGGCCACCATCGTTTTTGAAAAAGTACGGACCAATGATTCCACCAGCCCATAATGCGCACCAAACAGTCAGTTTTTCTGGATGTAACGGTGTTTCCACATACACTTGAGGATTACCTTCACTCCAAATGCTGCAGTTTTGTTTGTTGACGTAGCCATTCAACCAGAAGTGCGCTTAATCGCTAAACAAAATTCGCTTATGAAAATCGGGAACAACGGTAATCTCGTTTTGGGCCCATTCGAAGAATCTACGCCTTATTTGATGATCGTTTGGCTTCAAATCTTGCACGAGTTGGTTACAAAAGTAAGCACGCAAACCAAGATCCTTCCGCAAAATCTTCCATAAAGTGGATGGACACAGATCCAATTCCTGTGCTCGATGGCGGATGGACTCATTCGGGTCTTCCTCAATGCTACGCTCTACAGCAGCAATAGCTTCTTCTGTGCGCACCGTACAGCGTCTCTGGGGATGCGAGTTATCAATAAGAGTAAACGTGGTGCGAAAACGTTCCATGGTTAATCGAATTAACTGCTCTGATGGACGATTTTGTCGACGATAAAATGGACGTAGTGCGCGATACTTTTTCCGCACAGAATCATTATTTTCGAAATAAAATTGCACTATTTGCTAGCGTTGTTCAGGCGTGAGTCTATTCATGATGAATTGCCAAACCAAACTGAGAATAAATCACTTAACAGCTGTTAAATCGGTCGCCATCTTGAAAAGTAATGCCAACTTAAAGTTCTATACCTTTATAAAAAACACCCTTCATATATGTATTTATATAATCACCATTTCGATGCAGTTAGGTTCAGATCAGTACTGTCTATTTACTTCTGAAAAACATGAAGAATTCTTTTCTTTTCGGGTTTTTTTTATAAACTTTAACCTTAAACCATATGCTGCATTTAATCACCGTTTAAAAGTTTTCAAATTGAAATCCATTTTTTTTTGGGTGAATGCATTCTCCATTCATTTATTCATTGGAAGTCATTTGAAGTTGTTTCTCTTCACATGAAATATTTTATATTTTAGTCATGTATTTTCAAAGTTATTTGGAAATAAGAAAACTTTAAATAATTTGCTTGAAATTGTTTAAAAAAAAAATTTAAAAACTTTGTTCTCTTGCCATAATTCAATTTCCAATCGAAATGGAATTGCCAAATTAAATGATAACAAATAAAAGAAAAGCAAAAATTTATCACAATTTAATTTAATTTGCAAAAAAAAAAAACGAAATGGAAATGAAA
The DNA here is from genome assembly GCA_958299815.1 of Sarcophaga carnaria. Lineage (NCBI taxonomy): Eukaryota > Metazoa > Arthropoda > Insecta > Diptera > Sarcophagidae > Sarcophaga > Sarcophaga carnaria. The sequence goes on along the minus strand of OY283150.1, from coordinate 132,149,974 downwards.
ATAGAAAAACGAAAATATTTATTTTGTATGTGAAGATATTCAGGTTTTTCGTTTAATTTTTTTTATTCTCTTCCTTTTTTGGTTTATTTATGAACCAAAATAAATAAAGTTTATGGTCGTAACAATTGGACGCCATCTAAAAGCTAACATGTGAGAATGAATTCTACTAAAAGTGTAGTTTGCCAGCTACAAAGTGCCAAAGTCAAGCTTACAATTAAATTAAATTTACATTTGTGGTCAATGCTTTGAACAGTTCTTCTCTTGCTCTTTCTACTTCCGTTTCTGCTTCTGTTTTTCTTTCTGGTTTTGCTCGTCTTTCTGTTTCTGTTTCTGTCTCATTCGTATTCATTTCATTTATGAATGTGTACGTGATCCACTCAAAGGCATTTGTTTTTTATTCAACAACAACAACAAAAGAAAAAACCACAGGAAAACTACAACAAAAATAAAGGAAAATTTAACGGCATTCCCGTACATGGACATGGACATGAACATTTAAATAAATTCTTCCTCTTTCTAACGGTTATTGTTATGTTCTTAATGTGTGTAACGTATTTATATTTTATCGCTTACACACACGCACACATACTTACATATACCTGTATATTGCCATTAATTTCACATATGCCCACACACACACACACCCATAAACACAGATAGTCATTCTGTTATGCCATTGGATTAGAAGGAGACAAAAAGGAAAAAAGAGAATAAATTTTTGTAAATAGTCTCGCAAGTTATACGTACAGTCGGTAGAGCTTTAAAAAGTTACAATTACAAGCGGTTTTATAACTCTTTTGTAACAAGGATATGAACAAATTGGAAAGAAATTAATCGATTCAATGATAAGGTCCAGGATAAATTTAAATTTCCTTTTATTTCAGAATTTTAAACTAAAATCCCGGAAAGAAATTCAATTGCCTTTATGCACTTGAGATTGTTTTTATGAATGTGTGTCCAAAACAAAGAGGAATATTGCGTATCTGACCACAGGCATGTGGTTTTAAATTAAAGGCTCATAAAGCAAATATATGTTGTGTATATATGTATACAGAGTAGGCCATCTACATACATACATATATGCATAATTGGCCATTACAATCCTTCAGTCGGGATTACGGCTTAGCTTCTCACACCACTCATGTTGTGTGTGTCAATTTCATACGTGAGTGGCGGGACCTACAGTTTAACCTCGACTCCGAGCGGCAGATTTTTGAGAAACTTTTTCATGCCATCTGTCGTTTTAAATTCTATTCTGTCACAAAATTCAGTATGTTATCTCCACTGAGCATAATGAATCGATTTACAGTTGAGCAACGTTTGGATTTATTGGAAATTTATTTCCCAAATACAGGCAATTGATCGGAAATTGCACGACACTGTCGTACAAAATTTGGTCGCAGAGAAGGATAAACAGTGCCCGGTATATGCAAGTTTTTTGCTAAATTTCCTGAAACAGTGCGTACACTCGAAAATATCGAAGCTGTGGCTGAAAGCTATCTTTCTCAAGAATTGAACATTTCACCCACCAGTCTATGTCGAATTTTGCGAAAAGATCTCCGTACGGCGCCTTACAAAGTTCAATTGTTACAAGAGTTGAAGCCGCATGACCATTCGCTTCGCTAAATGGGAATGATGCACGAGGATGTTGATTTTGCCAAAAGAAAAACATCTTTTCGGATGGAACTCATTTTCATGTTGGTGGGTACGTTAATAGACAAAATTACCGTATTTGGGGCTCAGAAAACCCACAGAAGCCAATGCACCCATAATGAGTGACTGCTTTGTGCGTGTGAAGTCGCCGTAGTCTAGTAGATAGTATGTTGGCTTATTAGACGTAAAGCCGGGGTTCGAGCCCCAGGCCAGACATCAAAACAAAATACAAAAAGTACTTCTTCGGCAACTTCCTCTCAGCAGATTTCTGACAAGGACACTGAGAGTAAAAAAAATTACCATGAAAAGTTTCTCAAAAATCTGTCGTTCGGAGTCGACTTTAAACTGTAGGTCCCGCCACTCATGTATAAAATTAACACACACATGAGTGGTGTGAGAAGCTAGGCCGTAATTCTGACTGAAGGGTTGCAATGGCCAATTATGTATTAAGTATGTTTGGTGCGCCTTGTGGACCACAGGCATCATATTTCTTTGAAAATGAGGACGGCGCAACTATCACAGTAAATAGAGACACATATCGCACCATAAAAACGGGTTTTTTGGTACCCGCTCTTCATGGTATTGATGTGAACGCTGTTTGGTTTCAACAGGATGGTACAACTTCCCAGAAATCTCATGCCAGAATCGATTTGTTGCATCAAACGTTGAATGGCTGTTTATTTAGCCGAAATGGTGATGTCAATTGACCGCCAAGAAGCTGCGATTAGACACCGTTGGACTATTTTCTCGAGAGCGCCCTTTAAGAAAAGTGTTATGCCGACAAACCAGAGACAATTGAGCATTTGAAGGCCAAAATTTGTGATGCCATTGCCGGTATACGATCCCATACAGTCGAAAAAGTGCACGAAAAGTGGTCCGATCGAATGGGATACTATGAGGCCAGTTATGGCAGTCATATGAATGAAGTAATCTTCTATTTCTAAATGGAACAATTGTACTTTACATCAAAAAATTAAATTTTGCAAAATTTCAAACCGTTTTTGTTTTATTTCATTTTGAAATTCAAACTTTTAAACGGCCCACCCTATATATATGGTATTCATTTCCTTTTGAGGAAACAAAAATAGTGAAGCCCAAGGCATGTAGACCAATAGCTTGGGCGAAAAGCCTATTCAAAAACGAACATACACGACTGAGGATAAAAATACTCTCGGACATTCAATAGGTCTTAAAGGCTCTTAGTAGCTTTGCCAAAGCATTACAATGCTGTATAACCTGCCACTTAAAATCAAAGGAAATGAAATGACGAACATTCGTGATTAAAGTTGTACTAAGGAACTCACTGTACCCTTTTCAACTTTTCCTTTAACAGAAGAATAAGTTTCTATTTCTAATTATTTAATACCATCTATAAATACAGATGGACAGACAGACAAACAGACACAATCAATCGATTTATATTATACTGTGTGTAATAAAAGTTGAGCACATAATTGAATAGTTTTATTAAAAAAAACCAAAAAAAAACAAAAAAAAAAGTAAAGCGAATGTAGAGGATACAACTTTTCGTATTTCGTTATGCTTATGGCTTAACAATCCACAGGGATGGAGGTGGAGATAAAGATAAAAAGGAATGCCAAAATATATTGAAAATGATTAAAAAGAATTCAAAGGTAAAGGGCACGGGTACGATATGATATGGCATGGCGGGATATGGTCAATAGCTTGGAATTCAATGTACATTTCGTTTCTTTGTATGTTTCTGAGAAAGTTTTCTTTTCTTATTTTTGTTTTGTTTTATCGATAACTTATCGAATAGATTTTTCTTTCTTCAATAAATTAATAAAGAACTGCTTAAGAGCAGTTTATCTAAGCGTAACTTTCTTGAAAACTTTTTCACTTTCACTGCCACTTTCTTTGTTTTTTGCTTCATATTTGCAAACAAAGTTATTGAGCATGTGTGCGTGTGTGCTTGTATGTGTGGGCTTGATTAAATAAATAATCACAGTGGATTATGGCTTAAGTCTCACAAGTATTTTTGTGGTTAAAAATTATCATGTCGAAAATCAGCACATCATAGCTTTAAAGTACTTCTTCTTCTTAATTTTTTTTTTTTTGTGTCTCTTAACTCTCTCTCTCTGTCTCTCCTTGGCTTTCTCTGGCAAGCAAAGTTTTGCTTTTTAGCATACTTAACACGTACACTAAATACAACCACAAATATGTACGTACGTATGTATGCATGTACACACGTAAATAATACATGCATACTCCAGGAACCCAGCTATATTTACTATCGCCTCTGCTTAGATGTATTGTGTGTCATTCATTGCTTATGGTGTAGAAGAAAAAGTAAAATCTTTAACGAAACGATTTTTTCTACCGCCCAATAAATTTTATTTATTTAGAAAATCAAGTGAAAATAAATAGAAAAACAGGAAAGAAATAGTCTAGCAGGAAGAGCAATTCCCTGCCCATATATACTCACACTTTTACTTACGGTTATCACACTTGAAGTTAGGAACGCTTTTAACTCGGCGAACTGGGGGCGGATTATGAGAGCCCTTTTCAACATGGCTACGCCGCCATACTTAATGGAGATTCTGAATGACTACTTTCAGGACAGGACCTAACGGATGATGTAGAACAGGAGCACGTAGTAATGGCCGGTGTCCCACAGGGCTCTGTACTTGGGCCACTACTGTGGAACATTATGTACGATGGTGTACTTTGACTACAATTGTGGGCTTTGCAGACGGTAAAGGAAATAGAGAAGAAGACAAACATAGCGATTCGAAAAGGTTGAGCATGGCTTGATCAGGTAGTGTTGACACTTGCTGCTCACAAAACGGAGGCCGTCTTGATAAGTGGCCGGAAGATAGTGGCGAAGGTGGAAGTGACCATTGGAGGCACTAAGATCGAATCGAAGAGATCTACAAAATACTTGGGAGTGATTATCGACGACAGGTTGAAATTCAAGGAGCACGTGAAATACATCGGCGAAAAGGCATCTGTAACACAGGGAGCACTGACGAGGATGATGCCAAATATTGGAGGAGAATAATATCGAGGGTAGTATCGTCGATAATGTAATATGCTTGCCCAATATGGTTAAAGGCACTCTCCGTGGGGACGACAAGAAGGAAACTGTCCTCTGTGTATCGTCTAAGCTCGATTAGACGGATAAGTGGCTTCAGGACAGTGTCTGATGAAACGGTACTGGTATTGGCAAAGACAATACCGATAGACAAATTGGTGGATGAGATGAGGCGCATATACTTTCGCCGTCTCGTGCATCCAGGACAAACAGTGGCTATAAAAGCGGAGGAACGAAGGACTTCCATGCACAAATAGCAGTCACGATGGGAGAACAGTTTAAAGGGAAGATGGACATTTCGCCTTGCGCCTGATATAACCCCTTGGATAGAGAACAAACATTGCGAGCTGAACTACTATGTGAACCAGTTCCTAAGTGGTCATGTATGCTTCAGAAAGTAACTGCACAGTTGTGGACATGATACTTCCCCTATATGTCCAAACTGTGTAGATGAGGAGAAAGATGAGGAGCCTATTCTAACATGCTGCCCCAGATTTAGATGGCACGGGGAAACCGGCTTATGGAAGAGCAATTCTAGAATTCTTTGAAGCCTATACAGCCAAAGAATGACTGAAGTTATGCTGCAACTCCGATGGTTGGAGGAACCAAGGCGATATTTGATTTAGTAGGATAGAGCTTAAAAGCTAACCAGTCCTCCGCAAAGTAATACCTTACTTACTGCAGTCCAGCGGGGGGAGAGTGGTTGAAAAATGTAGGGGGAATGGGCTTAGTACGTAGGCACCAGTGATGGTGAATCGTGCACTCTTTTGTTGGAACAAAGTCTCTTTCGAAGATTCCCATATCCGGTCCAAAAAAAAAAAAATACAAAATACACACTTTTACTTACTTATTCTTTATGCGAGAATCAAACACAGATAAAACAGAGTTTTGTTTCCTCTTCTTTATAATTTTTGTAACTTATTTGTGGCAATAAACCATTTCTCTTATACTAATACACACACACACACACATACATAATAAACATATGTATGTATGCAATCCTATATAAATACGTACTAAAAGTGTATTTTTATTCATACTCGCTTTTGGTTTTTACAAGTTTTCCTAATAAAAGTGTAGAAAAAAGAGGAAAAAAAAGAAAAAAAGCAAAAGAAAATATGAGTGGTTAATCTATTGAATATTTTCTAATCTTTTATAAGCAGATGAAAGCAACAACAACAAATACAAAGAAAAAAAAAGAATAAGAAAAAATAAGAGGAAAAGGATTTGCAAGACAAAATAGTGTAACAAACATTTACATGAACAAAGCAGCAAAACATGTTCAGATAAACGAAATGATTTGTTCTCTAAGCACAGTGGGTTCAGTAGTGTTGGGCTGCTCTGTGAAAATGCACACTTCCCTCTAAAGATAAGAAAAAGTCCATTGTGGGCGCATTTAATTCGATTACCCACACATAACAGGAACAAAAGTGGCAAAAAGTAAAGAAAGAAACAACAGGAGTGAGAATTGCAAACAAAAATTGATTGAAGAGAAGTTCTTGTCGCCGTAGTTTAGTAGGTAGTGTGTTGGCTTATTAGACGTAAGGCCACGGTTCAAACCCTAGATTAGACATCAAAACGAAAATATGAAAGAAATATTTCTTCGGTGACTTCCTCTCAGCAGATTTCTGGCAATAACTCTGAGAGTAAATAAAATTGCCATGAAAAGTTTCTCAAAAATCTGTCTTTCGGAGTCGACTTTAAACTGTAGGTCCCGCCACTCATGTATACAATTAACACAGATAACCTGACTGAAGGGTTGTAACGACCAATTATGTGTGTTATGTATGTGTGAAGTTCTTGTCAGAGTCATAGAAGAAGAAGAGAGAGGAAAGTAAGAGGAACATCAGAAGTGCTAATGGAGATCTAAAGCCCACGGCTATTGAATAGACCAAGGCTAATAATCTTGAGTTTTCTCCTTTGTATACCAGAGATGAGATACAGAATATGGGCAACAGTTTCAGGCCACCTTAAAGAATGAAGAGGTATGTACGTCTCGTAAACAAACCTATCGGAATCCTAATTACTTACTTACTTGGGCAATACAACTATTTAGTCAGAGTTACAACCCAGCTTTTCCCACCACCCATATTGTGTGTGTTAATTTTATACATTAGCAGCGGGACTTACGGTTTAAAGTCGGCTCCGTGCAACAAATTTTTGTGAAACTTTTCATGTTAATTTTTATTTTACTTTCAGAGTTTTTTGTGAGAAGTCTAGTGAGAGAAAGCCGCCTTAATAAATATTTTTTCGCATTTAATTTTTTTTTTTGAAATTTCTTAGACAGGGGTTGAACCACGGTCTCTCGTCTAATAAGCCAATAGACTACTCACTAGACTGCGGCAACTTCGGGATCCTAATAAATTCATTTGATAGCTTTAACGTCCATTCCATTGTAGAACGTCAAAGCCTGCTTCTTAGTAATATGGAGAATCAGCAATCTCCCCTATATCACTAAGATCTATTGACCAGTCCAAGAAGGAGTTTCAAGAGAGTTTTTATCAACCGCAGCATTAAGTTCACGCCTTTCGCTGTGACATACCTGCCCGCTTATCTGCAACCCTGTTGCACTGTACGTCCACCGATGCCTTTTCATAAGATTTGTGAGGCTCTTCTTGCAAATAGAAAAGAATCGCCAGCTGACTTGAAAAACAAAAGTGCCTTTATGGCGCTTCGTTGTCTCGTTGATCATAAAAACCTCACTTTCTGAATTTCTTAATTTTGTTATTAAGTAAATAGTACTTCTAACCCACTGTGCCAGTTATCCTGTGTGTTGTGGTGCACGTGTACGTCCAGTATTATTTTTACATGAAAATTTGTAGGAAAAGTTTTTCTTCTCGGAACTCAACATGGCCTGGGATTTATTCATATGCGTAAGTGTATGTGTGTGAGTGTGTCTGTGTGATTTTACCATAAAATAGAGATTAATTTTATCTTTTTTTACCTGTCCTAACTGTTCATAATTCTTAATATTAATTTTAATCAACTCAGTAATCACAACAGTAATAAAGGATTTACAATTTCTCATAATAAAGTTTTTTCTTCTTGTTTTTGTTGCTGTTGTTGTTTTTTGGCTGAGGCTTATGGTGGGTTAAAAATAATTTTAATATTAAAAACAACTCAAATCGATTTATCTTAATATGAATACACACAGAATAAACAGGTCATTCCAAAGGCAGAATTTATAAATAGAAGAACAGCTTATAAGGGACTTGACACTTGTCAGTATTGAAAGTCTCCTCAGCATTTGTAAAGAGCATCAAACGAAAACAAGCGTAATGGTTTGATTGCTTCCCAGAAATGTAAAATGTCATACTATTACTGTTTTGGAATACTCCGTATTCTTAAGTTTGAAGCAAGTGGTTTACGGGTTCAAAAATATTTGAATATTGAGCAGCAGGTGGTGATTTTCATTGAACAAAACGCTCCATAGCGTGTAACAGAGAATTTATAATTACCCATGGCTCCAAATGCAATCAATATGATTGTGGTTGTGTTAAGAATGCTGTGCTGGTTTGTTTAAACAAATAAATTCTGTTAAAGGCACGTGTTAGCAGAAGCATTACAGAGATTCCAGATGTCAATAACTACCACGAAATCCTTTTTGAAGTACAACCAGGCGTAAAACTTATTACAGAATGGTGTTTATCACGTAGCTTAAGTAAGAAATGTTTTCGTTAGATGATGCAAGATATCCATAATTAACTGGCCATTGTAGCCAAAAATCTTATCAATCCCACCCGATGGTTTCCATAAGTGTTGTAAAACGATGGTAAAAGACAATACGTATGTATAAACCCCTAAGCACATAAGTAAGTATAAAAAACCAATGGCTTAAATAAAAGGTAAATCATTCAATAAAACGGAATCTAATAATATTGTTATGTTTTTAACTTTTAAAAACGTTTAAAATATGAGCTCGTAGTTTGCAAATAAAATAAAAATAAATTTGTGTTTAGTTTTAATTAAAATTCGTTATTATTCACACAATTCTGTATGTCATTGGTTACAACTTGATGTAAACAACAATTGCTTTGTTTGTTATTCCTCTGTTTACACACTTTGCATAGACAATAACAATTACTAGACAATTATTCGACAGATCTTAATAACGGAGATCTTCAAACCACGATTACTCTCTTCAAACACACCGCGTCTTCACACAAGACTGACTGAACTTCACTCACACAGTCGCCTGCTTTGCCTTGCCTTTTTTATGGCAGAGTAAATAGTCTGATGAATATTCTTGAAGCGAATGTTCGTGACTTCGCCTATAAATGTAAACATCATTGTTTACATTTATGTAAACATCGTTGTTTACATTTATTCTTGTAGTATTGTTTGTGTATTTTAGTTTACTTGTTTACCATTTCTTTTATGCTGGTGCTTGTTGTTATATTCACCCGTACGATAAGTTGTAAACAGTTTTGTTTACTGCATTGTTTTGTTTTGGTAGCTTTTGTTTATAATTTTAATGTTAAACGATGTAATAGAACCAGTATCTAGATTTTTTTATTTTCGTAACAATATAATTGAGAGGTTAATGAAAGCATCTCTTTAGCTATATCAATCCGTGATGGAACTAACTTTGCTTGGACAACAACCGAAGGACAACATACGAAAGTAGTCAGGTTACGAAAGTAGTCAGTTGTCTTAATCCATATTGTACTCTATCCCACTCAGGATGCGATTAAGTTCCTAACGGACTGTTCTTCGACATCCGTCCTTGTCCATGAATGCTGAAATTTTTTAGGGTATATTTCGGATCATTCCATTGCCTATGTATGGAACTTGAAAACTCCGATATTTTATTTTGCAACGCCTCTCAAGACTAGAAGAGAATGAGAGAATGCCGAAGATTTTTCAGGGATATTTTGCATCATTCCTATATGACTTCCAGAGCATAGGAAAAACGTTGACAATTGCATTGCCTATGTAGGGAGCATGAAATCTCCAATATTTTACTTTGTATTGCCTTTACGACAAGGCAACCTCCTGACAAAGAGTAGTACTAAATGATCAAAGTTTCTCAATACAACACACTATGTCTAAGTAATCCAATTTGTATGATGATTAGTTGATCAAAATCTAATCAGAAATATTTCAAGAACAAACTTGCATATTTGCAACACCATTAATGTTGTCCAGTCCCCCATTTATAGCTTTTAGTTGCTGGAGATTTGCTAAACTGGTAGGCTAAGTAAACTCTGCACCATGTGTTGTATGAGAATCTTTTAGCCCTATTGACACTGTGCCTGTGTAAATAAACGTGTGTTTGTGCTTATCGTTGTATACGGAAATACTATGTACGTGTATATTTCAATTGCAATGATTTCCATCTCTATCTCTGAGCTCAATTCCTTTCCTAGACAACATGGTGGCTAATATTTGCCGATGCAGTATTTCTTATTGATCTGTTTACTCATGACATTATTTATGACACTTTCTCTTCTTCTTTAAAGTTTTTCTTGGTTTTTTTTCTGTCATTTTACTTCGCGGATATTTACAGTGGGTTGTGTTGTGTTGATTTGTAGCTGAGCATTTTGTTTTAATTTCTTTTGCTTTCTGTTCTCTTCTGTTCAGTTTACCCACAACATACTAAAAATGGTATTACAGAGGAATTCTTGTGAAAATCTTTCATTTTCCAGCTATTCTCAGTTCGGTCAGTCAGTCATTCGGTCAATTTGTTTGTTTGGCAGTCAGTCAAATGTAATACAGAAAAAGACAATCATAATGATGAACAGCGAAGACATTGCTATCGTTATCGTCATAAACATCTTTATCATTTCATACTCGTGGGCAATTTCGTTGTTCGTTGCAGTCATGCCTTTTGCAAAAATTCGAGGAAAAACCTCCATTGTTGTGGGTTTTCAACCAAAGTTGAATTAAAAACTGCAGAGAGTAAGAAAAAAACAAAAAATGAAGAAAAAAATGCCAAAAGTATTGATAATAAAAGAATTGCTTTGGTTCAGGAAAGTACTTTTTTGTGGATTGTACCCTACAGTGGTACATGGTGGTAACCAATGGCATAAGTTGTAAAGAAAAATTTTAAAAGAAAAAATTGTGCATTTTACAAGAGTTCGCAGAAGTCCATTTATAATGTACCACAAGGTGCAATTAAACGTTCTGTTGGTACCATAATCAATAAATAACGTCTTATAAGTTCAACGTTGCATTTGATGTTATTCGTATTGATTTACAATCTCAATTTTCGATCACTTTCGGCTGTAGTTCCCTCTGCGGACCTGTAAGCTTAGAATTAAAAAATGCAGGTCAGCGGCTTCGGGCACAGGTAGAATGGCCCAGAAAAAAGGGCTAAGGCTGGATGGAGGCCGCTCTGCAAGACTGCTTAAATGTGCGTCGCAAGAGAGATACATTTGTCTGGGGCACCTTGCACTTGATTTTTGTAGAAGCTACAGAAATGATCTGGAAGATGAAACTGTTCTTCACTTACTTGGGTACATGTCCGTCATAAGGTTAGAGGACGTGTACTTGTCAAATGAGACAAGTACAGCAACCGGAAGTCAAGTTGGCCCATTGTACTGTCCGACACAATGTCGAAGAAGATCCCTGGGGCACCTCGCAAATGAAATGGAATGAGGCTGAAGATGAAACTGTTCTTCACTTATTTAGGAACATGTCCGGCACTATGTTGAAGAAGAAAAATGTTGCAGAATGTGTGCGAAAATTGCGTACGGATTTTGGAAGAAGAGAAGCACCGTCAGCTCCGTATGTTCGTTATCTTGTGAAAAAAGTGAAAGAAACTGGCATCCTCATCGATAAACCAAAGCGTGAAAAGCCAAAAACAGTGCGTACACCCGAGAATATTGCTGCTGTGACAGAAAGTGTGCGTGAAGCGCCATCAACATCAATTCAACGTCGTTCTCAACAATTGAACATTTCGGAGACGTCGTTGAGACGAATTTTGCATAAAGACCTTGGTATGACGACATACAAAGTCCAATTGGTTCAGGAGTTGAAACCAATTGAGCATCCAATGCGTTTTCGCTTCGCTAAGTGGGCTTGCGATCGACTTACAGAAGATGCCGATTTTGGCAAAAAAATCATCTTTTCAGATGAAGCTCATTTTGATCTTGGCGGGTATATAAACAAGCAAAATTATCGCATTTGGGGCACAGAAAACCCGCACGCATACAGTGATAAGCCGACGCACCCAAAACGAGTCACAGTTTGGTGCGGATTTTGGTCCAGAGGCATAATTGGGCCATTTTTTCTTCGAAAATGAGCAAGGAGTGGCCGTTTCAGTCAATGGTGATCGTTATCGGGCCATGTTGAATGAATTTTTGTTCACAAAAATTGAAGAGGAGGATATTGGCAACATTTGGTTTCAACAGGACGGCGCTACGTGCTACACAGCCGAAGCTACACTCGATGTTTTGCGCCCTGTTTTTGAAGATCGCATTATTAGCCGCAGAGCTGATGTCGTTTGGCCGGCTCGGAGCTGCGAGATGACACCGTTGGACTCTTATTTGTGGCGAGCCGTCAAAGATAAGTGTTACGCCGACAAGCCTGAGACAATTGACACTTTAAAGGACAATATTCGTGAAGCCGTTGGTGAAATACAGCTGCACACAATCGATAATGTGCTTAAAAATTGGACCGATCGTGTAGGCTACTGCATGGCCAGCCGAGGCAGTGATTTGAATTAAATTATTTTCCATTATTAACCGGAAGGATTGTACTTTTAAATAAAAAAAAGAAATTTAAGAAAATAGTCAGTAGTTTTTTTTTAAACCATTTTCAAAAAAAGTTATTTGGCGGACCCTTTACATGGATGATCTTAAGGAACTGCATGCGATGCCCCGAGTGATTCCAAAACTAGGGGATAATGGAAATAACTGTGGTATTACAAAAAGCCCCATATAACCCAAGTGTGTCCATTCAATTTCTTTAGGTGGACAGCCACCTCTACTTACCTAAACTGAGTACAATTCGATTTACATGTCACTGCGGTTGTTCTCATACATATGTATGCCGAGGTATGTTTGTATGTTTATATTCAATAATACTTCCAGTACCCTGTGGGACTCTACATTCAAAAACGTATTTGCTTTTATTCTCAGTCTACGGCTTTTGCCTTTATTATTGCCGTGGCGAGGGTCCTGTTAACTTTTATGTTACAGAGTAGAAATCGCTTTTCGAAATCTAAAACGACAATATACAGAGGCAAGTTGTACTGTAGTAACTGCTCTCATCGTATTATTGCCATTCACACTGTATCTGATGGACAAATAAGATATTTAAGTGTTCAGTGATTCCATTCAATATTGTTTGATGAAATAAGTCTGTAGCAGAGGGTATATTAAAATTCCTTTCCGATTCGGGGAGATTCTAAAGTAATTTGTCACAGCTTTAGTAATATTTGACTCTTTCTTTTCTTTTTCCCCCACTTCGTGACTAACTTTTGACGCCTAAATTGCATTTTCGCTGGACATTTTTACAATTGAAACATTTCGTAGGACATTAAAATGTCGTTGAGTTTAAATTACGCACTCATCTCCTGTTTTCATTTAACCATTCGAGTGCATGGGTCAGTGGGTGTTCACATTTTAATGTTCTTGTACAAGAACAAAAAAAAACACACACACAAGAACATATGGATGAAAGACATTAAAGCCTGCTGTACTGTACTGCACAAGTTCTCTTTTATATGCTTACACACACACCCATGTGCACACATACTTGCAGTGGTACTCAAATACATATGTTGGTAATGGCTTCTGGTCTCTTTGGTCTGCGGTTATCGAAATGACTTTGACATCTGAATTTGAAAAGCTTCAACACATCACACACCGACTGTGAAACACAGAAGAGGAAAAATGCAAAAAAAAAACAAACGAAACGAAACGAAACCCTCAGCATTATTGCTCGGTTGCTTCTCGCTCTTGCACGATGCAAAAGTTTGGTGTTGATAACAACGCTGACTGTGTTGTCAATGTTGTATTGCTTATTGATGTTGTTGTTGTTGCTGTTGCTGTTGTTGGAATTTATAATTGTTGTTGTCAAAGCAAAGATGACCGAAACTCAAATGGCAGCAGCAGCAGCAACAGCAGCAATAAAAGCAATAACATCGTCAGTCAGTTGTACAATACAGAGTAGCCTTGGTAGCATAAGCCATAACATGTTGTACAACATTTGAGTTGTTTGTGTTGTTGTTATGCTGCTGCCAAAATGTGAAAACGTAGAGGAAAGGAAACCGTTTTGAACCCTGAATTATTGACTCAACAAATTACACACAGACATACAAAGTACTTAAAAAAGACGACGAAAAAAAAAGACATGGGTTTTAAAAACTCAACTGGCAGTACATATTTAGAAAGAGACAAAGTTGCACTGTAACTGTAAATGCAACACAATAATTACAATCGTATTGGCAACAAATTAAAGAACCGAATAGAGGTTACAACGCCATGCTTAATGCTACTGCTACGGCTACTGTGTTGTCAATGTTGCAGTGGAAAACATTTTAATTTCAAAGTGGTTCTTGTATGCGAAGCAGTTCCATTGATTACTGTGGCATTGGATGCCAGTGGTACAAGTGGTATCGTTGGTGGCCAATGCTAACGTTATTTCAGTTCTTTCCTTATAAGTTTTTTTTCTTCTTTTTGATTATTTGCTATGTCAACAAAAGTTGTCAATCGGCTATGCTATGGCACATCTTTTGGTGGTTTTTCTTTCTCTCTGACTGTCTTTCATGAGTTTTGGTCGCCACGATGCTAAAAGAAGGTCATATATGTGCAACAGTAATAGTGTGGCAGCAATGCAACCATGTTTGTCCTTTTAATTTTTTATTTCATTTCGCTTTTCTTTTACAGTTTCAAGGGCCAATAATTTCCAGTTATGTTTGCTGACTGTGCAGTAAGGCAACATGTTGCAAAGTAAAGTTTTTCTTTTAGTGGGCATGTGGGTGGCGTACGAGATAGCCAGCAATATTTCATATATTTTTTTTTGTAGTTTTCTTAAATAATATCTGTTAAGCAAGTTAATTACTTTACAAAGTTTACATAGATGAACACGTTCAGTTTTAAAACTGAAAAAGCAAAGATTTACTAGGGGAACGGGAAAAATACTGTCAGCATTTCGCTGAAGAGTTGACAGTACTGCAAAGCATATGACATTTAAATTGTAAAATTGTTGTTTGTACCAAATAATTGAACATGAAGTATAGAGTTCCACGGAAAGGAAGAAAGTGAATATTGAAGCTCAGAAACGTAAGAAAATTATAGAGGTTCCAATGAAGAGTATTTTTGGTTTGACGTTATAATTCTATCACTGGATAGTTTCTGAGATTTATTAGCGAGAGATTTTCATCACTTCATCACGATTGTAGAATTTTTGTTTTGTAATCAGAGTATTTGGTAGTTGGCGGATGGAAGGTTTGAGTTACTTGGTGGGTGCATAAAAAAATGGTAAACAAGTAAACAAAAATACAACAACAAACACTACAAGAATAAATGTAAACAAAATACACAAACAACAATAATGAATGTAAACAACGATGTTTACATGTATAGAGATTTCGAGAAGGCGAAGTCACGAACACAGTGGCACACAGAATTGTGCGAATAGTAAAGAATTTTAATTAAAACTAAACACAAATTTATTTTTATTTTATTTGCAATCTACGAGCTCATTTATAAAAGGTAAAAACTTAACAATATTAAAACCAGGGAGAAATAATGGACTTCAAATTAAGAGGCTTTAAGGCCCAATTTATCGTTTTTACTTATTTATCGCTTACTTACTTACCTCATTAGTCAATACAATCTTTAGTCAGGATTACGACTTAGTTTAATTTTATTCGTGAGTGGTGGGACCTACTGTTTAATGTGGACGTGATGTCATGATTGGTATTCCCGGTATTCTCATATAAGTTCATGCAAGTGCTAATGGGTGTCACATAATATGACAGACAGCCTCTTGCACCTCGTCTAAACCGGTGTTTCTGTAGAAAATCATCGGGCATGTCTCCCTATAAGGCAATTTCCCTTGGAGCCAGAATATTGTTACTAAAATGAAAAAATCTAGATACTGGTCTTTTACTTCTACATTGCTTAACATTAAAATTATAAACAAAAGCTACGAAAACAAAACAATGCAGTAAACAAATCTGTTTACAAATTATCGTACTGCTTAATATAACAACAAATACCAGCATAAAAGAAATGGTAAACAAGTAAACTAAAATACACAAACAACACTACAAGAGTAAATTTAAACAAAATACACAAACAACACTACAATAATGAATGCAAACAACGAAGTATACATTTATAAAGATTTCGAGAAGGCGAAGTCACGAACATTCTCCTTCAAGAACATTCATCAGACTGTTTACGTTGCCATATAATAGGCAAGGCAAAGCAGGCGAATGAGTTAGTTAAATTCAGTCAGTCTTGTTAGAAGACGCGGTGTGTTTGAAGAGAATAATCGTGGTTTGAAGATCACCTTTACAAATATCTGTCGAATGATTGTCTAGCGATTGTTATTATTTATGCATAGGGTGTAAACAAAGGAATAACAAAGAAAAGCAATTGTTGTTGTATACATCAAGTTGTGAACAGTGGCACACAGAATTGTGCGAATAATAAAGAATTTCAATTAAAACTAAAAACAATTAATTTTTTTATTTTATTTGCAATCTACGAGCTCACATTTTAAACGTTTTAAGAGGTAAAACGTAACAATATGTTTTCTCTCTTTAGCACAATGAGCTTTAGCTAAGGAGTAGTATTTGTTCTTATTTTCCAGTCTAATCGTTTTCTAATCCGGTACCAGTACGATCGCAACTCAGTTTTCTATTGTTGGTCTATATGTAGAGACGCAAATAATGGATACCATCAAGTACACATACGTACATACATACATACATAATTGGTCATTAGAAACCTTCAGTCAGGATTACAGCCTAGCTTCTCACACCACTTATGTTGTGTGGGTTAATTTTTATACATGAGCGGCGGGACCTACAGTTTAATGTTGATTCCAAACAATAGATTTCTGAAAAACTTTATTTATACTCGTTGCAATTTTATTTATACTCTGCTGAGAGGAAATATTTTTTTCTTATTTCGTTTTCCTGCAAATGTCTGACCTGTGGTTTAACCCATGGCCTCATGTTTAATGAGCCAACACAGTACCTACTGCACTACAATGGCTTCAATGCTGAATAGACATTATTGTTGCTGATGGAGATTATTTTGGGTTTCTGAAATACGTCATTACAGTGCGTTATTTCTGTAGCTAAGATTATGTTCTTTTGAAAGATATTTAGACGTATGGCCTCCATATGATGCAAACGAATTTAGGTTGGTATAATCGTGAATGAGATTAAGAGGGGAGAATAGTGATGTGATTTCAAAACAGTTTCTATTGGATTAACTAATGGAAATCACTTCACATGACATTGTTTTTCTCAGAATAATTTGGATTTAATTTGCCCTCATTTTCAAAATCTTCCTCAATGTCTTTACATGAAATGTGATGATAATCAATTAACACTGATTACTTGCATATCAAATGCTTTTTCCCTGGAATACTTGTAATGTTGTTTGACAATAACACACATACAATGGCTGCATGGGCATTAAATATTAAATTCACTTCACAAATATTTAATATTCCTATTAAAATAGTTAATAATACATTTTAATATCCCCAATTAACACTGTCCATGATGTAGATGATGATGTTTGTACATGTAAATCCTAGAAAATTCCATTTATTTGCTTCCTTTTCCCCTTCTTTTACACACCACTCTCGGCAACAAATTACTTTCAATTAAATTTTTGCTTTTGGGTTAAAATCTCCCCCTTATTCTCTCACTCACTTACTAAAGTATGTCCATAATGTGTTTGATTTTTATTTTCATAATAAAATTTATGGATACGAGTACTCGGACTATAAAATTCACATTTTTTTCGATTTTTAAATTTTATGGTAAAAGCGCTACATTTTTTTCTTCATTTTATTTTTATTTTTTATATTTGATTTCCTTTTTATCGATCATTTTGATTTGATTGTAGTCCATAACGACAAGTAATTCCTTGTGGTATTTTATGGTCAGTCTAGACATGTCCATTCGAGATTTCTTGTTGCCTGTCCTGTATACCAGAATGTTTTTGTGGATTAAATCAGAATCTGATTGGAAATGAAAATGATTTTCGGTACTCAACTCAAGTCATCAACACATTTCCTTTATCATTTTCGAAGGGAATTTTATATTCTTTTTTTTTTTTTGGTTTCTTTAAATAATTCAGAAATTTGAATGAAGTCTTTAGCATCATACTGTAACAGATTGATGAATTAAAGACTGTAAACGGTAAAGATTTTACAATTGTTTAATTATAGAAAGTAAAGAATTTTTAGGGATTCAAACGGTGAAAATTAAACGGAGTATTGACGATGTATACTCTGGACAGCGCAGTGTTTCAAAGCAGTGGGAAACATTGAAGAAGATGGAATATACAGTCAAAGAGAAAAGTCTACATACACCACTGTGTGATAACTTTTCCGCCAATCTTTATATTTTTTTCTCATTAATTTTTACGTTGTATTTTTTTCAAATTCACTTTTTCTTCAAACATTATAACATTTTTTCCAATTTCGATAAAGCCAGCGGGAAAAAACTCTACATAAAGTGGTGTCTGTAGACTTTTTTCTATGACTGTATAGTAAGCAAATCAAATTGAATTAGTGCGGAAATTGTTATTTAACTAGACATCTAAATAGACTCATGCTATGTTGCTTCTTGTGGTTCCTGATGCCAGAGAAATCATCGTATGAATATCCGTGATGATGACGATACATTTCTAATTCCTTGGCATGAAATTCAGAGCAGAAGCTGTTTAACTAATTGGTGCCTGAAATGGTTCGCTATGAAATCAACATTTTGGTTTGAGTTCTGAGATCACATTAAATTCTAATGCATTCTACAAGAGTAGTTACACCTGGCTTAAAATCCATGAAACGCCCTTTTTCACCGTAGTCCACTCTTGCCATAGGTCAGTGTGTTTTGCTTAATTAAATCCGAGGCCTCCGTTCAAACCCCAGGTCTGACTTTTCCAACAAAAGGAAAATATGAAAAAATATTTCTTCGGTGACTTCCTGAGAATAAAAACAAATTGCCATGAAAAGTTTCTCAAAAAATCTGTTGTTCGGAATCGACTTTAGACTGTAGGTTCTACCGCTCATGTATAAAATTAACACACAGAGTATAAGTGGCGTGACTGAAGCGTGTATGTGTGAATCATTCTTTCCTTTTTTACTTACTTAATTTGTCATTACAACCCGTCAGTTAGGTTTAAAACCTAGCTACTTACATCTACCAGCCATGTGTGTTAATATAGAAGGTAGTGTGTTGGCTTCTTAGACGCAAGGCAATGGTTCACATCCCAGATCGGACATTAAATTAAAAATTAAAAATTCTCAGCAGTCTTGTGGCAAACAATTTGAGATTTAAATAAAGTTGTCATGAAAAGTTTGCTCAAAAATTTGTCGTTCGGAGTCGCCTTTAAACTATGGGTCTCGCCACTCATGGAAAGAATTAAAACATATAACACAGGTGGTGTGAGAAGCTAGGTTGTAATCATGACTAAATTATTGTAATGACCAATTAAGTATGTTGTGTAAGAAGTTGGGCATGGGTTAAGTGGTTTACCCCTGCTTTTCTAAATTCAAATAAAAATACAAAAATTATTTACCAAAAAGTCTAAAAATATTTTTTATTTCGAATTGTAAAATATTGTTACTTTTTTAAGTTTTAAAAACGTTTAAGATATGAGCACGTACATAGGTTGTAAATAAAATAAAAAATAATTTTCTGTTTAGTTTTAATTAAAATTCCTTTATTATTCGCACAATTCTGTGTGCCACTGTTCACAACTTGATGTAAACAACAACAATTGCTTTTCTTTGTTATTTCTCTGTTTAGATCCTTTGCATAAACAATAACAATTACTAGAGAATTATTCGACAGATCTTTGTAACGGAGATCTTCAAACCACGACTACTCTCTTCAAATGCACCTCATCTTCACACAAGACTGACTGATCTTTTACTAACTCAGTTGCCTGATTTGCCTTGCCTTTTATATGGTAACGTAAGCAGTCTGATGAATGTTTTTGAAGGCGAATGTTCGTGGCTTTGCCTTCTCGAGATCTCTGTAAATGTAAACATCGTTGTTTTCATTTATTCTAGTAGCGTTGTTGGTGTATTTTTTGTTTACTTTTTTTATACTGGTTTGTTGTATTTTTGTTTACTTGTTTACCATTTTTTTATGCTGGTGTTTGTTGTTATATTAAGCATTACGATAATTTGTAAACAGGTTTGTTTACTGGATTGTTTTGTTTTTGTAGATTTTGTTTATAATTTTAATGTTAAGCGATGTAAAAGCAGAACAAAAGTATCTCGATTTTTCATTTTCGTAACAATGTCTTTCCTGGACTCACTGTTTGTTCTCAGTGTTTATCTGCTTTGTATGAAGACAACAATGAACACTTTCTCTGAGTTTCCTAGAAATAAAAATAGAAAGAAAGGTAAAGACAATCAAATAAATAACAGACAAGAAATTCAATTTTTTTTGTATAATTTGAAATAAAATTTTCAAAAATATTTAATATTCTAGCAACATATACACACTGTAAGTATAAGGGTAAGCTATAAGGGTGGTAACGGGGGGAGGAGGAATAGTAAACAGAACAGGCACATTGAACTGTTGGTTCGGATGCCCAAAAGGAGTTGACAAGAATTTCACAAATAATTTATGCAGATTTAATGACAGCCATTAAAATGAACATATAATGGATTTTAATACAATGTGGCCTAAATACAGAAAACCGAAAAGACAAGACAAGACAAGACAAGACGTAGTTTAACTAACGTTTTTAACATAAATACTCTAACAAGCTTTGTTGTTGGAGAAATACTAAGTATTCTGTTAAGACCCCCTTTACTGTATAAGCATACCAGGGAGGAAGTGTTTCTTATCATTTTTATGGGTTACTCGATGCAATTGCATTTGCAAAGGTAGGATGGGTGGTCTCATTTAGATTCAGTCCTGTTAAATGTTGAAATTATTATCGAAGTAAATAAATTATGGCCTGGGGATCTATGGCTTGTGTGCTAAGAGGCATTTACACAAATGACATGGACAAGCAACCACAAACCTTGCAACGTATAACAGAAATACAAGATATTTCTAAGGCAAAATCTGTTCTCGTTTTTTTTTCTTTGCTTTGCTTTCCTTTGCTTTGCATTCAATTACATTGTATTTAAAAAGCTTCCAACATTTTAATACAAAATTATTGATTTCTTGGAAGAAAATCTAAAAACCTTGATGATGACAAAAGTAAAAGAAGAAAGGAGAGTGTAAAATAAATTGTAAGACACTCTACTTAATGGTTCTCCTAATGCACATCAATGAATGGCAGAATTAAAACCGCTTTAAGCTACAATCCCAATGCGTAACCAGAGTTCTGTACAATGACGACAATTGAAATGTTTATGCCAGAGTTCATCTAAGCGGATGACTATGAAAATTCCAAGTAATAAAGCTTCTCTAAACAACTCACAAAGCAAAATAGAACGGAAGTAATTTTCCAAAGTTACGTGCAATTCTTAGAAAGTTAAAGAAAGGCGATAAAATTCTTGTAGAATCAGCAGCAAATTCACTCACTTATTGCAACATTTTTCGTGCATTTATTTCATTTTTTTTATTTTCTTTAATATGCTTGCCTTGGCATTTATGTTGCCAGTTGATGCAGTGCAATGCAGTGCAGTCCGGCAACAACAGCAGAATATTATAATTATATTATATTATAATTTATGCATAAAGGGAGAGAAAATAAGAACACAAGAAAAGAAATAAAGAAATCGGGATAATGCCCATTCTACTGACTTCTTGCCATGAAGATGATGTGGAGGACGATGAGAATCATGAGAACGATGTTGATAATGTTTAAGTGGCATATTGAATATACGTTTTTACATGCCATAGCCTTTGCCTCGGCTGCTGTTGCCATTGCTTCTTAGGCTTTATGCTGTCTGTATGCAACTTCTTAATTTTAAATGGTCTCTCTCGCTCCCTCTCTCTCTCTCGTCTTAAGTTTACAATTTAAGACAGTCTTGTTTGTAAATCAGATTAAATCTTAAGTGGCAAATTACTGTCGGTACTGCAATTAAAAAAAACAAGAAATTGATCGTTATTAAGCGCAAGTAAAAGTGCTTTTCATCAATTATATGGATGATGATGATACTCTTGTTCTTCTTCCTCTCCATGGTAATATCAATGAGTAATAAAGGACTTTTAATAGTTTTATCGTTAAATTTTTAATTAAGGTCAGCCTTTACTTTATTTTGCTTCTTGTTCTTTGAATTATCTTTTTAAACAATTTCAAGAGAATTTCCTTATGTTTTCAGCTCATAAAAACATTTCAAATATAAACTCTTAGATTGCAAATAAAATAAAAATAAATTTGTGTTTAGTTTTAATTAAAATTCTTTATACGCGCACAATTCTGTGTGCAACTGTTTACAACTCGATGTAAACAACAACAATTGCTTTGTTTGTTATTTCTCTGTTTCTACCCTTTACATGAACAATGACAATTACTTGGCAACTATACGACAGATCTTTGTAACGGATATCTTCAAACCACATTACTCTCGTCAAACACAACGCATCTTCATCGTTGTTTACATTTATTATTGTAGTGTTTGTTGTTGTATTTTTGTTTACTTGTTTACCATATTTTATGGTGGTGTTTGTTGTTATATTAAGCAGTACGATAATTTGTAAACAGGTTTGTTTACTGCATTGTTTTGTTTTTGCAGCTTTTGTTTATAATTTTAATGTTAACCGATGTAAGAGCAAAACACCAGTATCTAGATTTTTCATTTTCGTAACAGTGGAAAGGGAAAAAGGAAAATGTTGCTAAGATTCTGTAAAATATAAAACTGCATACGTACGAATTGTTTGCTTACATCTGAAGTCGCCTTGGTGTAGTAGATATGGTATTGACTTAGGAGATGGCAGCCCATGCTACTACCCCTGGATCAAACCTCTCAAATATACATCACACGAAATACGAAAGAAAACAACATTTCTTTCGGCGACTTTCTCTCAGCATTGTTCTGAGAGTAAAATAAAATTGTTAAGAAAAGTTTCTCAAAAATCTGTCGTTCAGATTCGACATTAAACTGTAGGTCCCGCCACTCATGTATAAAATGAACACACACAACATGAGTGGGAAACTAGGTTGTAATGCTGACTTAAGAGTTGTAATGAGGAAGGCACACTTTTTTATAGTTCGTTCTGTTTGAAATGCCTGGGGTTTGAATCACGGTCTTCCGTCTAATAAGCAAACACAGTAGTTAGTAGAATATGTAGTCATCATCTTGACTTTACCGCTTATTTAATACCAAGGGGGCTTAATAATGGGCTTCTGCAAGCAAAAAAAAAATCAATTCATGAAGGTACCTATGAGCGTAGAGTCTAGAAAACTTTAACTAGAATACTAACAACAAGTATTAGACTGTTTTTAATTAACGTGTGATTTGGAATACATATCACAGTACTTTAAACTCTTCTCCTCCAAAAGCAATTCCAAATTTAGTTCAACGCTAAACTTACTTTATTAACTTGGGGGGGGGGGGGGTGGTGTTTGTAATGGATAAATTTTATAAATTAAAAATGCAAATCATATTTACATAAGCCAGTGCTTGCCCCCCTTAATCCCTTTGTAATAATTCACGCAATGCTTTGAAAGGAAAGTTTTTGTTTTTTATCACACTGTCTGTCATTACTTAGTTTTTATTATCTCCTCATAACGGGGGACATTTGCTATCAGCTTTGTTATCTGCTTGACATTTAAAATCTTTTATGAAAGTTTCGTTAGTTGTTCCAGTAAAATCTTTAGAAAACTTTAAAACTAATTTAAAATCTTTTGTTCATCTTTTTACTTCCCTTTTTTTCATTTCCTGTCCTTGTCCCGTAATAGAAGCATGATGTCTATCTGCTTAGACTACTGCTTCATCCTTATACTCATCCTCATCCTCATCCTCATCTTATTTTATTTTTCATTTTGATTTAAAAAATTGTTTTTTTTTTGTTTTTTTTTTTTAACAAAAAACTTTTAAAGAAATACAAGAATAAAAATTTATAGAAAAAAAAAGAATGAAAATAAATTAAAAGGCAAATACGGAAAATTATAGTGAAATAAGGAAGAATTGTTAAAAGCAAAGGAAAAAAGAAAAAAGGATTATGATGCAAATGTTTCTTTACGAAACACCTGATGACCTAGTTTATATTCCTGTTTGCTACTTTGAGGATCATATTTTGATTCATTAAGTGCAGTTTAAAGTTTAAAAATAGAAGAAATTATTGAATTTAATCTCTAAAATCGTATTGAAAGCAATGTAGTCTAGTCGGTAGTTCGGACATCTCCAACAAATTGAATTTCTTCGGCATCTGTTCTGGCAAATACTCTGAGAGTAAATAAAAATTGCCATGAAAGCTTGTCGTTCAGAATTGATTTTAAACTGTTGGTACTGCCAATCATGTATAAAAATTAAGGCACACCACATATGTGGTATGAGAAACTTGGCTGACTGTAAGGTTGTAATGACCAATTTTGTACTCATATATGTATGTATGTATGTAAACCAAAAATATTTAAGTTAACTGAATTAATAAATAAAAAAAGAAATGTTTGCAGATTCAGAAGTGTTCCGTAAATGTTTTATAAACACATTTGGAACGATTATATGAACATATATCTGCTCCAGCTATTATAAATTAGTTCCATGGCTTCTTTCTTTTGTGTTTCTGGAAAAGATGTTTAACATTTTTATTGTGAAAATCTTATTTATTTATTTGTTAATTACAATATAATTACAAATTATATTCTAATTATATACGAGCGGAGTAGGTTAGGTTAGGTTAGAGGACGTGTACTTGTCAATTAAGACAAGTACAGTACCCGGAGGTCGAATTGACCCATTGTACAACGTCCTAGTTTCTCACACCACTTATGTTTTGTGTGTTAATTTTTATACATGAGTGGTGGGACCTACAGTTTAAAGTCGACTCCGAACTACAGATTTTGGAAAAACTTTTTCATGGCAATTTTATTTACTCTGAGTTTTTGCCAGAAATCTGCTGAGAGGAAGTCGCCGAAAAAATACTTTTTGTATTTTGTCTTGATGTCTGGGCTGGGGCTCGAACCCTGGCTCTATGTCTAATAAGCCAACACACTACTACTAGACTACGGCAACTTCACGAGCGGTGTAACTTGACCATATGCTCGGTGTAGTGTCACAGACCAGAGTCTCTCGTGGGAATCGACCCTCACGCTAATAGTCTATCACACTACCCACTTGACTACCAGGGCACCCGTAAAAATCTTAAATGCAAGGCTTTGTTCAAATTTCATTCTTTTTCCAAGTTAGGGATGAAATACGATAAATTTTTTTTACATTAATTTCCTGTAAAGAATATACCAACTGCAGATGAACTGTTCTTCCACCTACTTTTCATTATTATTTTTGCCATTTGTTGCCTGCGTTGCTGTCGTATGAAAATTATTAAATCCATTCTAACATATGTTTTCATCGATATTTTAATCAAAAAAAAAAAAAATAATAATAATAATAAAACCAGAAGACACACCAAAGCCTAAAAGAACAACATGATTATGAGAAGAAAATCTATTCCATGACATTTGAAAAAATCAAATTTCAAAATATTTTCACAAATACCTTGTATTGTACTATACAAAGCAAAACGAAATTATTCTGTTTAATACACTACATTAATGGGTGTGTATACTTAATATTTAACTTTCATGTACTCTGGCATTTAAACACTCATACGTTTGGGTGTACACACTTCGTTTTGAATTACAGGCATAAAAAAAAATCGTAAAAAATCGCCAAAAAAAAATAAAAACATAAATTAAAAGTTAAAAGAAAAAAAAAATTGTTGTAGAACATATAAAGTTTAGTCAATGTACATATTTTAGTTCAAAAATAATTTAAAAAATAAAATTTAACTATAAACTTAATAAACGAGTGTTTAATTTAATATATAGTATTTGTATGTTAAAAACATATATGTAGCGATGTAAATAGTTTAAGTACATGTATTAGAAATAAAGATATTAATTAAATCAAATACAATTAGAAAGTCGAAGCAGTTACGATTACATACATACATAATTGGTCATTACAACCATTCAGTCAGGATTACGGCCTAGCATCTACTCATGTTGTGTGTGTTAATTTTATACATGAGTGGCGGGACCAACAGCTTAAAGTCGACTCCGAGCGAAATATTGTTGAGAAACTTTTCATGGCAATTTTTATTTACTCTCAGAGTTTTTGCCAGAAATCTGATTGAGAGGAAGTCACGGAAGAAATATTTTTTCATATTTCGTTTCTAATGGAGATGTCTGACTTGGGGTTTGAACCGTGTCCTTGCCTCTAATAAGCCAACACAATACCTACTACGGCGACTTCTTCTTTACTAATTGACGCTTCTATTCAGTTTATTTAGCACTTTGTGTTGTATCATCCATCACAACTATTCGTAAATAATTTAAAAATATAATACTTTACTCCTTGTTATTACCAAACTAACCACTGCATAGCAAATACAAGGCTTAAAGTGGCTTTTAATGTACTAAAATTAGGAATATGATGTAAATTTTTAATTTCTAAAATCATTAAAATAACCACATAAATCGTCATATTGTCAATGCGATATTTTTGGAAGACAAAATCATCACAATGATGATAAATCGTCAAATCTGGCATCTATGTAGACTACAGATGTAATCATTTCAAAATGGTAAACGCAAAGAGCAGTCATTTGTGAGAACTTGTATGCACTAACGATTGTTGTTGTTATATCGTGTAAAATAATCTCTTTTTGAAACAATTTCATTCGCCTTGACTTTTTAATCTTTTCTTTTAAACCCTTTGCCCAAATGGCCTGTCTGCCATCGTTTAAAGTTACAACTTCGTTTTTGTCTGCAACAAATAAAACAAAATTTTTGTGTAATCCTTTGATACAATTTATGCGAAATCCTTTTATTGTGTTCTTATTAAGGAGTTATAAAAAGTGATGTTGCATGCCTCATGCTGCAAATAACAAAATAACAAAAAATATGAAAATAATAAAACAATAAAAACAGCCACACCGTCAACATTTTTGTTGTTGTTTATTTTTGGCATAATAAAATATAAAAAAGCGGCTTTAAAAAAATAAACCGAAACCAAGGAAAAGCTTTTTTCTTGGAAAATTTTACTTGACAAACCAGCCAAAAAAAAAACAAACGAGCAAAACTAAGGAGAGAACAAATATGAAGAAAACCTACTGAATGTAATTGAAGTCTTATTTTTTTTTTGTAAAAGGAATGGAAACAAAACGAAACAATAAATAAATAATCACCCGACTTAGCTGGTGCACTACTTAAGCACATACTCTGCATGTCACGTATGCACAGATATGAGGGAGATTCCAAAATTAGCTGACCTAACAATGAGAATGAACAACTTTGGTTAAACTTTGCTTTACTCCTTAGCGTTATTCAGTTCATTGTGTGTATGTAGTTGCTTAAACCTAAAAAACCCAATTAACAGCATAAAACTTAAGACAAACAATTATTCCTCATACGATTTTGAATAAACAAATCATGAGTGCTTATTCGCCTTCTATAGAATTCATTTAGAAGTCCTTTCTACTCCAGATAGATGAACATGGATATTACTAGGCAACTATAGTTAGCAACCTTAAAACGCATCAATCAACTGGTGGAGGAACTAGATTAATGGAACTAAAACAACGCAGGAATAAACGCTGGAAACCGCATTAGTAAATAGAGATTCATTTTGTCAACGCTTATGACCTGGTACTTGAGATACCCCCTTTAATAGTAACAGATTTCTTTTTAGATTGCTAAACTAGGCTCATTTCTATGCTTTGCCTCTTCATGGCTGACAAAACTATTACAATCAAGCAATTGTTTTTAATCTAGAAATAGAAAAGGAGAGCCAAATCGCAGCAGTAACATGACTAATTAAGCAATTTCAACTTCAATTCATTGATTGATTCACTATTCAAGTGAAATGATATTGTTACGTTTTTACGCCTTAGAATGCAAATAAATTTGTGTTTCACAATTATGTGTGTGTTCGCACAATTATGTGTCCCACTATTCACAACTCGATGTAAACAACAACAATTACTTTGTCTGGTTATGCCTCTGTTTACACCCTTTGGATAAAGAATAACAATTACTCGACAATTGTTCGACAGATCTTTGTAACGGAGATTTTCAAACCACGATTACTCTTTTCAAACGCACCGCGTCTTCAGACAAGACTGACTGAAATTTTACTAACTCAGTTGTCTGCTTTGCAGGGTAAACAGTCTGATGAATGTTCTTGAAGGCGAATGTTC
Source organism: Sarcophaga carnaria (assembly GCA_958299815.1). Lineage (NCBI taxonomy): Eukaryota > Metazoa > Arthropoda > Insecta > Diptera > Sarcophagidae > Sarcophaga > Sarcophaga carnaria. The sequence goes on along the minus strand of OY283150.1, from coordinate 132,121,784 downwards.
GTGACTTCGACTTCTCGAAATCTCTATAAACTTAAACATCGTTGTTTACATTCATTATTGTTGTTTGTGTATTTTGTTTACATTTATTATTGCAGTGTTTGTTGTTGTATTTTTGTTTATTTGTTTATCATTTTTTATGCTGGTGTTTGTTGTATTTTTGTTTACCACTTTTTATGCTGGTGTTTTTTGTTGTTGCAATGTAAAAGCAAAACTCCAGTATCTAGATTCTTCATTTTCGTAACAATATAAAATGAACTTCTATTCGTAAAACTCTCTCAAATTTCTCTCAGTGTACGTTATGCTGTGTTGCATGTGTAACACAACGATGTGATAATTTTGCGGCCAGTTTTTGCATTTTAAAGGAGCAACAATAACAATAAAATCTGTGTTCTCACAAATGCCAGTGGAAGTGTAAGCATAAGTAGGAGCAATTGTGTAAGTATGATATGGAGTGTGGAAGTGGGTATATGCGTGTATGTTTATGTGTATTTATTAAATCCATAATATTTAGCTGTGGTGGTAATGTAGTGCTCATTAACAATTAAGCAGCCATAATCCATACTTGTCATTCAAGTTACAATGAAACAAGAACAAAAATCATCATCATCACCAGCCAGAGAGAAAGATAGTGTACGTATGTATAACATCAGTGTATGACCGCATTGATGCCACAGTTATCATTGCCACAAATACCTTTAACTGACGTTGTTGTTGTCAGCTCATCATCATTATGGCGACCAGGGATGTCCATCATTGTCATCATGTCATCATTATTTTGATGTCCTGCTTTTGTTTTGTTTTCCTTTTTTTATTTTTTTGCTGTCTTTTTGTTAATTTTCTTTTTAATGGTTTTGCTGTTATTGTTGTTAAATTTCCAATTACACCTGAAATGTTCTTCTCTTTGCTTTCATTTGAATATTTAAATGACTTGCAAAGTGAAACTTTACACCGGCTGCAGGTATTTAACAGTGAAGGAAGGAATTTCTGATTAACGGTAAAAGCAATTGGAGAGTGTTCTTCTCTACAAGTACTGGCAATTGCGTACATAATTTTGAGATCTTTAAAGTTACAGGAAAGTTAATATAGGCTTTTAATACCTCCACAAAGTTAAGTCATCTCGCTTATGATTTCTGTAGCAGCTGCAGGGATGGGAAGGAGAGTGACACTGGGTAGACGCCTGCCACTATGTGGAAGGGGGAAACTGTATCACAATGGGCCCTAGGTGACCTAAGTGTGTCCATTTCAACTCCGTGAGTGGAGAGTCAGCTCTATCTACCTACCTACCTAAGGCTTTACTGAATTACTTCTCCGCATATTTTTTCGTCTCGGCTTCCAAGTCACGAACAATGACAGAGAAAATATTCTCTGGTCTGTCTCTCTTTCTTCCTTGTCGTTACATACATACATACATAATTGGTGCTTACAACCTTTTAGTCAGGATTACGACCTAGTTTGTCACACCACTTATGTTATGGCGGGACCTACAATTTAATGTCGACTTCGAAAGACAGATTTTCATGACTCCTGAGAGGCAGTCGCCGAATTTTTTTTTTCATTTTTTCGTTTTGTTGGCGATGTCTGACTCGAGGTTTGAGCCAAGGCCCCACGTCTAGTAAGCCAACACACACTACCTACTTATGTATCCAAAGACCAATGTATCGTTTTTGTTTAGTGTGACATAATCAACCTCGACAGTTGCGAAAGCTAAAAAAGCAAAGTTTGCTATTGAAATTACATAGAAAAAGCTGAGAACACTTTCGAGACGTTACGTTCATAACTTTTAAAAACCTTTAAAATATGAGCTCGCAGATTGCAAATAAAATAAAAGAAAATTTGTGTTTAATTTTAATTAAAATCCTTTACAACTTGATGTAAACAACAACAATTGCTTTGTTTGTTAATACTCTGTTTATATCCTTTGCATAAACAATAACAATTGCTAGACAATTGAGCGACAAATATTTGTAACGGAGATCTTCAAACCAAGATTACTTCTTGAACAGTCGCCGTGGTCTAGTAGGTAGTGTGTTGGCTTATTAGACGAAAAGCCAGGGTTCGTGTCCCAGGCCAGACATCAAAACGAAAATACAAAAAGTATTTCTTCGGCGACTTCCTCTCAGCAGATTTCTGGCAAAAACTCTGAAAGTAAATAAAATTGCCATGAAAAGTTTCTCAAAAATCTGTCGTCCGGAGTCGACTTTAAACTGTAGGTCCCGCCACTCATGTATAAAATTAACACACACATACACATACACATCAGTGGTATGAGAAACTAGGTCGAAATCCTGACTGAGCGGTTGTAATGACCAATTATGTATGTATGTGTGCACATATGAGTCATTATGATTCTAATAGCACATGTTCAGGATGGCCATAACCGATCGCAATATCTGCAAATTTTGTTGTGAGACACACGACTCGATGGAGCACTTGATCATCAGCAATATAGCACTCGGACAAAGGAGGTATTGTCTGCTAAACGTATATATGTAAGGAGAACGGGACTTGCTGACACTTACCTGAAAACAACTGCTTAGGTTCCATAACATATCAGGCCTATAATTGACAAGATTGGTCGCAGACCAGTTCTCTTTAAATTTATTTCAACACACTTACATCGTGAAAATCATTTGGTCTCCAGTGTCACATTATTTCATGCCTCAATATTTCCTTCTTATTCGTTAATAATTTATTTTTGTTTTCTTTGGTTTTTTATTTTCATTATTTTCATTTTTAATAAAATATTTGCCATTTTATGTTTAATTTTTTGTTTTTGTTGTTGTTGATTTTTTTTTTGTAATTAATTGAATAAATTTGTGCCTGAAACGAAGAAGATGAAGATTTTTAAAATTGCCATCCAATATGATTAATCATGTCTTTTGCCGTAATTCCTTTGGCGTTACTCGTCGTATCCTTAAGTTTGTTCGCTACGGCATCAGTGCTATTAAGTTGTACAACATATATGTCCATACACACACACACGCACACACAGTATAAAATTCATTAAAAAATTGTATTTTCCAGGCAACAACTTTAGCCATTTGCAACTGCAATAATAATTGTGAAACGGCATTAATGGATTTCCGGAATTTTATGAACATTCACCAAATACACTCACCTTGTGGCATACAAACACACGCACGCACACACACACACTTGTAAGCATATATTGAAAGAGTGAAGATTTTCATAGCAACAGCAACATGACTGCGTATAGGCAGGCCATAACCAGAAGTGCATTTGGTTGGCATAAATCAAGTTTTAAACAGATTTCTGGCACTTCTGTGGTCAACATTTCATATTCATTTACGTGTGCACGCATTTTGCTCAAACATTGAATATGAAAAAAAATCTTGGAAAAAATCTGGCAAACAAAAATTATTGAGAAGAATATGTGGGGAAATATTGAAAATATTGTTGCCTGAAAAAATGTTTTATTTAAATAGGCCCGCACAACATTATTGTTGGAATTAATTGTGGTTAATATATGACGTTCAAAAGACAATCTTCACTGCACTGTTCGGTTCGGTTCTGTTGTGTTCTGTTCTGTTCTGTTATGCGATAACTTTAAATTCTTTTAAAAAAATGGAAAGCAGCGAAATGCATTTAAAACAGGCTTAATTGCATTGATTAACAAGACAGAACGAACGAAAGAAAGAAACGAAAACAAAAATGAGAAAAAGAGACGAAATGATCAAATATTTCAAGTGAAATTATAAAAATTATGATTTTGCATATGGGAATATATTATTAAGACAAAATGAATGAAAGAACGAAAGAAATTGAATCTTTTTTTTGTTCTTTCTCCTTCTCCTTTTGTCATGGTTTGGTTTTTAATTAACTGACACAATTAATAGCCATGTGCAACGCTTAAAATGTGATATTTATTAAGTCTCAAGTACGCAGATATTGCTGCCATAAAGCTGGCGATTTAATTGTCATTTTCAAAAAGCAAAACAAAGCATTTTGTTCTACGAGGTGGGTTCGAATCAGTGATCAGCAATGGGTATGCAAAAAAAAAATGAGTAGAATCGAATCATACTCACAATTTCTGATACTTATACGCATTTTGTACAATGGGTCAATTCGACCTCCGGGTACTGTACTTCTCTCAATTGACAAGTACACGTCCTCTAACCTATACACATTCATACTTATTTTAATATCATGGAACCTCTACTCATAATACAAATTTGAAGTACTCATCATGATATTCATACTTAACAATGTTGTCGTTGATTTCGACTCTCCATTACTCATCATATACACGAATCACAAAATAAGTATGAATCGCGTACAAACATTAAAATAGGCTGACTTCCAAACTGTTAGTTGCTTTGTGTTTGAACAAAGTGTAGTGTTTCATAAAGTCGCTTAACAAAATGTTCACAATGTAATCTATTTCAAAACGTCATCAATGTGTATTTTTAACGCAGTCAAAAAGCAATCAGGCATCGGATTTATAAATGGTCCGCCAAATTACTTTTTTTTTGAAAATGCTTAAAAAAAACTACTGAATATTTTCTCAAATTTCTTTTTTATTTGAAAGTACAATCCTTTCGGTTAATAATGGCAAATAATTTCATTCAAATGGCTGCCTCGGCTGGCCATGCAGTAGCGTACACGATCGGTCCAATTTTTAAGCACATAATCGATTGTGTGCAGCTGTATTTCACCAATGGCTTCACGAATATTGTCCTTTAAAGCGTCAATTGTCTCTGGCTTGTCGGCGTAACACTTGTCTTTGACGGCACCCCACAAATAATAGTCCAACGGTGTCAAATCGCAGCTGCGAGGTGGCCAAACGACATCAGCTCTGCGGCTTATAATGCGATCGTCAAAAACAGGGCGCAGAACATCGAGTGTAGCTTCGGCTGTGTGGCACGTAGCGCCGTCCTGTTGAAACCAAATGTTGCCAATATCTTCCTCTTAAATTTTTGTGAACAAAAATTCGTTCAACATGACCCAATAACGATCGCCATTAACTGTAACGGCCACTCCTTGCTCATTGCTCGAAGAAAAATGGCCCAATTATGCCTCTGGACCAAAATCCGCACCAAACAGTGACTCGTTTTGGGTGCATCGGCTTTTCAATGTATGCGTGCGGGTTTTCTGTGCCCCAAATGCGACAATTTTGCTTGTTTACATATCCGCCAAGTTCAAAATGAGCTTCATCTAAAAAGATGATTTTTTTTGCCAAAATCGGCGTCTTCTGGTGTAGGCTACTGCATGGTATTCGGTAGTCTTTTTTTAAAGCATTTTAAAAAAGGACGTTATTTGGCGGACCCTGCATTGTTTGGAACTTTGCATATCTACATATTTTATATACCGTACTAGAACTGCATATAAACTTTGTATTGATACCTTTTTGAAGTCAGCCTTACTCACTAAATAGTTGTGTGTTTGCTGTGCTCGATTGGCTCGAATCATTTATAAGTATTATAAGTATTTTTTGTAAAGTTATGAATCTGAATGAGTTGACTTGTGAATCAAACATATTTCGAATGGTATGAGTTTCATGGCAACGTTGTACTCATACTTATTGCAACCGGTACTTATAAATTAACGTTGCAGTGAGTATGAATGAATCAGATGAGTTAAATTTCAATATGTATTGTTGACTCACTTATATTCAAAATTTTATGAGTGCTTATGAGTAGCGAAAAAACGATACATTGCTGATTTCTGATGCGTACACACTTCGTCATAAGAACCCTTCAGTCAGGAGTACGATTTAGCCTTTCACAACACTTACGTTATGTGTGTCTTAATTTTTTAAATGAGTGGCGAAATCTAGAGTTTAGAGTCGAGCCCGAACGACAGATTTTTCACGGCAATTTTATTTCGTTTACTCTCGAAGATTTTACTAGAAATCTGTTGAGAGGAGGCCGCCGAAGACATATTCTTCTTATATTTCGTTTTAGTGGCTGACCTGTGGTATGAATCATGTCCTCATACCATTCGAAATATGTTCATTCAGATTCATAACTTTACAAAAAATACTTATAAATCATTCATCGAAATTTACAGTCTTAGTTGTTGTTGCATTTACAACAAAAGAAAAAAACAGAGCAGCAAGCAGAGCAAACACACAACCTTCTAGTAAGTACTTTAGTGTTCGTATGCGATTCATACTTATTTTGTGATTCTTGTAAATGTTGAGTCATGGAGAGTCGAAATCAACAACATCATACTTATTGTTAAGTATGAATATGATGATAAGTACTTCAAACTTTGAATATGAGTAAAGGTTCCATGATATTAAAATAAGTATTAATGCGTATAAGTATCAGAAATTATGAGTATGCTGCTCATCTCTGGCATGTATGTGTATTTTGTGGATTCATTTAACTCTGAGTGAATATATCGATAAATCACTGAACTAATATTAATGAAATTGTGAAGTAAAATTTGAATTTACAATAAAAAATTCATAATGAATTTCATTAAAATATCTGTATGCTAATGATGAAATCTATAATTTTTTAAACATTCTACAATTAATTTAAAAAGAGAATTTAATAAAAAAAAAATATTCCTTCCAACAGATGATTGCATGAAAATGCTTCAAAAGGAATTCCGTTTAAATTAAAAACACAAACAATGAAATTTTTTTTATTTAAATTTTTCCATGCATTTATGCCTTTCTGTTCTGTTTTATTTAAAATGTTTAAGTCGTTTTGTTAAGCAAAGTAAAAATTTATAAAAAATTGTTGCAAAAATATTGTGTGAATATTTGATGGCAACAGAAATAAAATTAAAGAGAAATGAAATGAAATGAAATGAAAAAATAATCGAGGAATCGAATGGAAAACGCACAAACGTACACAAAGTGAAATTAAATTTTTGCATGTTTATTTAATCAAATTGAAGCAATTGTTGTTGTTGTTGTTATTGGATGATTGGGTTGGTTGGTCTAGAGAAACAGAAAACTACAACAACTAATATTTTTACTATGACTGTGACTATGGTAGTACCCATTACCAATACCACTACTACAACACAAACAAACAAATGAAACACACACACGCACACACACACACACTGACAAGTAGATTGCGGTGGCATTATTGTTAAAACAGTAGCCGTAGCTGTACGTATGAGTAGCTTTACGCGGCTACAAAAATATAGCGAGTGTCCGTTATTTTAGTCACATCGTGGATTTTATTAAACGCAATATCCTATAACAACAAAAACAACAACAACAACTATTTTGTACATGGCCACAAAATGTGAACAAACCGACATTTTTACAGGATACCAATTTGTTCGCCACAGAAATAATGGAAAAACTATAGATGAAGAGAATTCTGACAACACCGTCCCCTTCTCGACCAACAAACGCTCACTCACTAAAATTTTGTTCGCGATAAACTAACGAAATAATAAAATTTTTAAAATGACTGCCATTAGGATAGAGGATTCAAAATGAACTTAGAATCGGTTATCGAGTATTTCAAATGATGATTACTTTTGGGTTAAAGGTTATAATATCCTGGTCCAAGTGCCTTTACTTTCACTTTTGTAATTTATTTATTTGAGGCATAATTGTTTAAATATTTCAATAAACTTTTGTAATCGTCTTGAAGAATTTCAATTCGTAGACAATAGTTTAAAAATAAATTTAATTTTAAAAATATGTAACATTTTAAAAATATTATTCGCACAATTCTGTGTGCCACTGTTCACAACTTGATGTAAACAACAACAATTGTTGTTCTTTGTTATTCCTCTGTTTATACCCTTTGCATTAACAGTAAGAATTACTCGACAGATCTTTGTAACGGAGATCTTCAAACCACGATTTCTGCTCTATTTCCCTTACCGTCTTAGCTATCGAGACTATGGCAATGTCATCTGCAAAGCCCACAACTGTAGTCCCGTTTGGCAATCGCAGTCGAAGTACTCCATCGTACATAATGTTCCATAGTAGTGGCCCAAGTATAGATCCCTGCGGGACACCAGGCGTCATTACGTTCTCCTTTTCTTCATCATCCGTTAGGTCCTGTCCTGAAAGTAATCAATCTCCATTAAGTATGGCGGCGTAGCCATGTTAAAGAGAGCTCTCATAATCCGCCCCCAATTCGCCGAGTTGAACGCGTTTCTAACGTCAAGTGTGACAACCGCGCAGTATTCCTTGTTGCCAAATCTCCATCTTTCGCCCTCTACTGCATCTCTTGCAATGTCGACCACCCTCCTTATCGCATCAACAGTGGACCGTCCTTTCCTAAATCCGTATTGCAGGTCCGAGAGAGCCGCTCCTGCCTCGGCACACGTCAATAGTCGATTGTATATTATCCCCTCCAGTATTTTTCCCATCGTGTCAAGTAGACAGATGGGCCGATACGACGATGGTTCTGGTTTGCCAGGTTTTGGAATGAGAAGCAATTTCTGCTTCTTTCATTTACGTGGAAAAACACCCTCGACGGAGCACTGGTGGAACACCCTGGCGAATATATCCGGTCTGAGCCGGATAGTCGCCTTAAGTGCCCTATTCGGGATTCCATCTGGCCCCGGTGTTTTCCTATCCTATTCCAGTGCATGCTGCGAGTACCTCCTTTCCTGTTACCTCGGGTATGGTATGAATTGTTTCCGGCTCCCTACTTATAAAAGTGTAGGGCTGGCCCCGTGGGAATAATGTGCTAACAATCTGGACAACCTAGTTTAGGCTGTTCCCGAGGCCCGATTCTCTTGCAGACGATTCTGTACGCCGTTCCAAAAGGATTGACGTCAGCTTCCCGGCATATCCGCTGAAAGGATAGTTTCTTGCTCTTTTTAATGGCTCCTCTAAGTTGATGCCTTAGATTTTCATATGAAGCCCGTTCGGCTTCCCATGTCGGTCTTCCTCTCGTGCGCTGGGCCCGTCTTCTCGCCCCAATGCATGGCGACAGCAGATTTCGGAAATCGTAATTTCACCAGTAGCAGGGGGAACGTCCCCTACACACAGTCCTCCTAGGCATAGCAGCATCACATGCAGTGTTGAGCATTTCGTATACGCCGCTCACTAATTCCTCGACCGTGCTGCCAGTCGTATAAAAAGACGACAACATCATTCTATACGTCTCCCCGTCAAAGCGGGTGTCCTTCCATTTAGGTCCCGTAGACTTCGGAAATCCATCTCCTCTCGAGTTGCGCCCAGTAGCCGTCATCAGGATTGCCTGATGGTCACAATTCGTGTTACTCTCCACGCGGTCCGCGAAACAAGACCATCGCTCACAAACGCTCACATCGAGCTCGATCCCGCCTTCCTAAATGTCCTTCCTCTTCCGTTTCCAAGAGGCAGCGACCCCTGGCGTTAGTATATGTACTATCCCATTCGGCCGCCCAAGCGTTAAAGTCTCATCCATTAACAACGGGGGTGTTCAGGCGCACGTGCGACGCCAGCCTCTCCAGCACTCATCTATTGACAAAAGAAGAAAAAAATTGCATGAAGGCCTTTACAAAAATATACGATTAAAAATGCTGCTGAAACCGGTTACTTGAAAATGAAATTTATACGAAATACTGTAAAAAACATCACTGAGAACTATAATACAATGGCAAATAACATCATTGCTCTCTCATTATCAACGTTAGCGATAAGAGCAAAAATGTTTTTCAGAAAAAAAAAATAAATTAAAATGAAATCGTAAAACCAACGAAATTGTGATGAAAACTAACAAACAAACAAACAGACAGACAAGCAATGGCCAGAAACAGAAATCCAATGTTATTTCAATAATGAAAAATCATTATCGCCATGAAATCCCGATAAGAGGGCCATGGGTTTTCAAACTTTTTTCCCTAGGTTTTTTTTCATAAATTTTGTTGTTTCGCAATAGAATTCCACGGAATATACAGAAATTATGTTGAATTATTGTTGTAGTTGTTGCTGATGATGATGATGATGATGATATTCTTACAAAAATACACTTGTGCACAGAGAGAGAGAGAGACAGACAGACAGACACATATTTGCTGAATAAATCTTTTGAATATGCAGTGTATGAATGCCTCAATATAGACAATTTATTACGCATTCATATCCGTTCATAAATACACGGCTGCTGCTGCCGCAGTTGTTGCTGCTGCTGCCACAAATAATTCCAGCAATTTTACATGAACTTTTACACTCAAATGAATAGTTTGGTTTGGTATGGTTGTAGGGTAGTATGGTTTTAGATTCACTTGCCATGTGTTTTTCATTGTTTTTCTCTCGGTGTACTATGTATGCATGCGTTACATGTGTGATGATGATGGTGTTGGTGGTGGTGGCTATGTGTACATGTCATTTGAGTTTGACATGAAATGCTTAGACATGTGAACATTATTACCAATTTTTTTTCCTTGTTTTGTTGTTGTTTCTGTATCAGTTTATCATTCGTCAGTCATTCGTTTTGTTTTTTAATTAATCATCCGTATTTGCAATTTGAAAAACGAGCAAATCTATCTGCAACTTACATATTTTCAATGCAAATGCCAATGAAACATGAACTAGAAGAAGAGAGCTTTTGTGGCAATAGTTGCAGGGTTGGAAATTATTGCAATCTTTGCAAGAAAAAAATCGTATCAGTAAGGGATGTATAAAATAATGCGAACAGCTTTTATTTTGTGTAAATAGTTCATGTTTAGTTTCATAGCAAAAAAGCAAAAAATCTTGTGAAAATGAGCGATTAATTACACGGTGCAACAGTCAAAATACACCCAGCTAAGGACACAGCGTAGGATGTGGGTTTTGTTGAGTAAAACTTAAAAATATTTTTAAAAAGGGAAGAGATGAGCCTTTAAAATGTTATACATAAATATATGTTTCAAACTTACATTTATTTGCCAAGTTCTTTTCCACAACTTATTCGGTTGCAACTTATAATGATTCCATTGATTATCCCTTTGAAATAAATACAAATTCCACGGTGTCAATATCTTTAATTAACGTTCCTACTATTTCTATGGAATTAAGAAAACTAATGTTCTCCTATAACTTAGGACCTGATAGCATTCCTAGTAGCATTTTAATTAAGTGCGCCGACGCCATAGCTGTTCCACTTGATAATGGAACACTATTTAATAAATCAATTAAATGTGGTTATTTTCCTAACGTTTGGAAGGATTCATTCATCATTCCTTTGTCCAAATCAGGAAATAAATCCGATGTTACAAATTATCGTGGTATTGCAAAACTGAGCATAATACTAAAACTATTTGAAAAAATGATTACTGATGATTTATGTCATCAAGTTTCTAACTTGATATCTCCTTAACAGCACGGTTTCAGAAAGAAGTGTTCTATTACAACAAACCTGCTTCATTTTTCATTTCAGCAACAAACAGACGTTATCTACATAGATTTCATTCAGCAAGGCTTTTGATAAAATCAATCATGTACTTTTGAAGAAGAAACTTTATTTAAAGGAATTTTCTAATCTTAATTTAAAATGGATTCACTCATATTTAACTAACAGAAAACAAACCGTACTTTTTATAAACTGCTGCTCCAGAAGTATTGATGTCCTTTCTGTTGTACCTCAGGGTAGCCATCTTGAACCGCTTCTGTTTTCATTGTTATGATTCACCATGATATGATTCACTATTCCAATATCCTAATGTACGCTGATGATGTAAACATTTTCCTAAGTTATCGCCAAATTTCCGATCAGAAACTTCTTCATTTATGGTGTAAATAAAATCTAATGCAGCTTAATCGCAAAAAATGTAAATACATGAGATTTGTAAGAAAGAAACCGATTCCTGCATTCCTATGCTTTTGATGGATACGAACTTGGGCTTGTAGATAACTTTCTGGATCTAGGAGTTCTACTTGATCCCAAACTAAATTTTATTCCGCACATAACTATGACAGTAAATAAAGCTAGAAGCGTACTTGGTTTTATAAAACGGTGGGCAAAAGAATTTAACGATCCTTATGTTACTACTAAATCGCTCTACACATCTCTGGTAAGGCCTATACTCGCGTATGGCAAAACAATGTATATGTTATCGACAAGTAGAGACGTGCGGCGTATTGATTCTCAGATAACGGCCGATAACTATACTTTTGAAACAGTCAAGGAATTTATTTATCTTGGCTCCGCCGTTACCACCACAAATGATGTCAGTCTGGAGATCAAGCGCAGGATCACTCTCGTACGACGAAGCTAACACTCTACAAGACGCTCATCCTACCCGTGCTTCTTTATGGCACAGAGGCATGGACCCTATCAAGTACTGATGCAGCAGCCTTGAGTGTGTTCGAAAGAAAAGTACTGCGTAAGATCTTCGGTCCAGTACGGGATGGCAATGATTTCCGCATCCGATACAATAGTGAGCTGTATGAGCTCCTCAACGACATGGACGTTGTACAGCGTATTAATATCCAGCGGCTGCGCTGGCTCGGCCATGTCGTTCGAATGTAGGAGGGTGCTCCAGCGAGACGGGTATTTGATGCGGTGATCTGCGGAAGTCGGCGAAGAGGACGACCTTGTATCCGTTGGAAGGACCAAATCGAGGAAGCCCCGTCATCGATTGGTGTGACCAACTGGCGTAGGCGCGTAAGAAGCAGAGGCGCCTGGAAGGATGTGTTGCGGCAGGCCGAAATCCGTTAATCGGGTTGTTATGGCCAATTAGGTAAGTAAGTAAGTAATTATGTTATGTCATTATAGAATTAATATCTTGTAATATTACTTAATTGCCTGCAAGGAAGGTTTACATTTTGAATATCGTTTCAGAAATGTTACATACATACATAACATAATTGGTCATCACAACCCTTCAGTCAGGTTTACGACCTAGTTTCTCACACCACTTATGTTGTGTGTGTTAATTTTATACATGAGTGGTGGGACCTACAGTTTAAAGTCGACTCCGAACGACAGATTTTTGAGAGACTTTTCATAGCAATTTTATATATTCTCACAGTTTTGCCAGAAATCTGCTGAGAGGAAGTCACCGAAAAAATATTTTTGTATTTTATTTTGATGTCTGGCCTGGGGCTCGAACCCTGGCCTTTCGTCTAATAAGCCAATACACTACCTACTAGACCACGGCGACCTCAGAAATGTTTGTGTAATTAAAAAATTTGTGCGTAAAGTCCAAAAAAACAGTTTTTGTCAAATAAAACAAGGCACAACTTGCACTATATCATTAGCTAAGTGTATTTAATTTTTTTTATTTTATCGCAAAGTGTTATCATTCGATTGCTATTTTATACAAGAAGTTTCTATGTTAACTGTTTGGCTTAGCAGGATCCCAATTGCCTTGTTTATTTAGTTGTGTTTAAACAATGAATTCCATTAATTTGACTACCAAGTGAGTTGTTTATTGATTTCATAATTCCTCCATACGAATGACCTTCACTTTACTATTCAGTTTATTTTTTTGGTTTATTAGCAGAGTTTAGCATTTAATTTGCTGAATGAATAATTATTTTTGGTTTTCGTTTGAATGTTAAATTTATGCAAATATTTTGTGTTGTTCTTTCTGTCTGTTTGTTTCGAATCCCCCCTATTGATTACAACTTAAAATTATTTTTGGTTTTTATTTTTATCTCAGATTTATTACTTTATTATCCTGAGATCAGCATCATTTCAAGGTAAGAGAACATGTTGTGGAATTATGAAAAAAAAAAAAATAAAAAAATACGCAAATATAATGGGATTGAAATACGCAAATCATATTTCAAGGAATTCTTATCCACAGTGGGAACAAGTATTTCAATTACAAAGAAGAAAAAAACAAAAAACAAAACAAAACGAATTTCAAATTTAATACCCCTGGAGAAAAGCTTTTTACATAAAAAATTAAAAGATTAAAATTCTATCACAGTAATTTAAGCAGGAAGCCTACCAAGTAGTTATTTAGATAGAGAAGAGGAGGCCAACCAGGTAACTCATGCCTACTTACATACACCTAAGCAATCACAATACCAACCATACTTTCTATAGGATTACTGTGTGTTGTACAAACGTACATAACTTCTTCTACTTCCTCTGAAACGAGTTATGTCTGTTAGAGTGTCATCCGTAAAATATTGTACTCTCGAGCTTACTTAAGCAGAGTAATGCCACAAAAAGTACTCCACTGTTTCGATGTCTTCACTGCATGCCTCATCTCATCCAACACATTAATACGGTTCAGGTAAACATGGGTACGTTTATCAGCGAGCTCAGGCCGTTCTTATTTATTTAAAATACTCATGATTTTCTCACCATTATTTTTGTACTTCTTCCCTCTACTTTGTGATTATTCACACACAATGTGAAGATGTGACGTTTCTGTTCACACTCTCAGCTTGATCTGTAATCTACTGAACACTCTATTAGCCTCAATGTTCGATTACTCATTTCTAATCACTTCATGATGACTAGGAACCCATATAACGTATACCCTTCCAAGCCTAGATGAATTGTTAATGGCCTTTTTACACTCTAGAACGGTCTTTGATCGCGTATTCCTGGTTGTTGTTGCCCTAATTGTCATTTGACTATTTGTAGAGATATTGTTACGTTTTTGCCTTTTAGAAATGTTTAAAATATAAGCTCGTAGATTGCAAATAAAATAAAAATAATTTTGTGTTTAGTTTTAATTAAAATTATTTATTATTCGCACAATTCTATGTGCCACTGTTTACAACTTGATGTAAACAACAACAATTGCTTTGTTTGTTATTCCTCTGTTTACACCCTTGCCATAAACAATAACAATCACTAAGCAATTACAAGGCAGATCTCTGTAACGGCGATCTTCAAACCACGAATGATCTCTTCAAACACACCGTGTCTTCACACATGACTAACTGAACTACACTAACTCACTCGCCTGCTTTGCCTTGCCTTTTATATGGCAGAGTAAACAGTCTGATGAATGTTCTTGAAGGTGAATGTTCGTGGCTTCTCCTTAGCGAAATCTCTACAAATGTAAACATCGTTGTTTCATTATTGTTGTTTGTGTATTTTGTTTACATTTATTCTTGTAGTGTTTGTTATAAACAAAAGCCACACGATACAAATACACACTAACAATACAATGAACGTGTTGATTATCTAAAGCTGCACACACACATATGTACAACGAACCTGTTTGCACCTGGTACCCACAACAACATGTATATGACAAAAAGGGATGGACAACGTAAGCAAGGTACACAAACAATAATGTAGTAGCAATAGAGCTCTCGAGAAGGCGAGAGCAAAAACCTTTCACATCGAGAACGTTCATCATACTGATTACGTGCGTGCGTATATAAAAGGGCAACAAGGTCAGCAGTCAGTCAGTGATAATTCAGTCAGTCTTGTGTGAAGATGCGTTGCGGTTGACTGCAAAAAGGTTGTAAGCAGAGAAGATCTAACGAACAGTTGTTAGTGTTAACGCGGACAGAAGTGTGAAATAGAATAGTGTACAAGCAAATTGTTGTTGTATCGTTAAGTTGTAAACACTGGCACAAACGTAGTGTGAATAATAAAGAGAGTTTAAGAGAAACTAAACACATATTTGTTTTTACTTGGTTTGCAATTAACGAACTCATATTTAAACCTTTTTAAAAAGGTAAAAACGTAACACTATTGAAGGTGTGTTTGATGTCTGTGGAAAGCAGGTGCTTTTTTATGACACACACATAACAATTCTCTCAATTCTGTTTTAACTGAAGTTATTCTTTTAATTCTTCTTCTTTTAATTCCTCAAATTAGCCTGTAGCAGATTTTGATTCATGGAATGAGTATTCAAAGGATTTTTACAAAAAAATATCGTTTGTTTCCAAAAACCCTTGCCACAGTTTAGACCACAGCATTCTCCCTAAAAAGAGAAACCATTGAAATTGAGTTGCTGTGGTAAAACCGAAAAAAAATATATTATTTTTTGCTTATCATTGAATTACAAGCAATGAAATTCATGCTGCGTGCGATGTAGTTTTCTTTTTTCCAGAAATTTTATTTAAAAAAATTTTTCGCTTTCTTAGTTTTGATTTTTTTTTGTAATCTTCCTTCTTTTAAAGCCAAAGCCAAATTCGTTTTTTTTTGTTTGTTTCGTCATCATTTGGTTGAATATTTTTGCAACAGAAGGTCAATCATGACTATTAAATGAGAAAAAAAGGAAAAACGAAAACAGAAAAATTAAGGAATCAAATGGAAAATATTTTTAAACTTTCACTTTAGGAATCATGTTTCCAAATGTTTTTGCGAATTTGTACACTACACCGCAAAAGACCTGAGAGTAACTGAGTGTAAAGTCTGTGAAACAGCTTTGAAAATCAGTTTCTCGCAGTAGCCATTAAGCAGTAGATGCTGAGCAATTCGCAGGTCATATTAACACATGGTTAGGAAGGTAGGTTGATACCAAAAGTTCACTTGAGCACTCATAGCGGTCCATTGCGTCGCAGTCTCTGTACTAACCAAGTTTCTCTAATCCAAGGAAGAAGAAGAAGTTGGTCAGCGCAAGGGCAGCACATTAAAAGCACCACTACCCTTAGCTGGTACACCAGCCTGAAAGTTTAATAAACGTAGCTATCTCTCTGACATCAATGGATGATAACTCCGTCAAGCTGACAAGGCTTGGAGAGCCAACTAACTTACATCTGTACATCGCAAGTGATGGGCATTGACAAAGGAAGTGGATAACAGTCTCTTTTTCCTTAGCTGATCTGAACCCACGACAGAAATCGTTAAATGGAAGCTGCATTCTTTCCACGTATCTTACCATGTAATCATGGGCACTGTGATTGAAATGACATTACCATCAAGCCCAAGTAAATGGTTGATGCGCCTTCTATTCATCGAGGGCCAAGTAAGTCTAGCAGTGAAGCAGGACTCCTCATTGACCCAGGATAGGTTAGCGTCTCGAAAGAATTTCCACGCGATGGCCAGCCTGATACAAGAGACATCCCTAAGTCGATTGAAGAGGATTCCGGATGTAGTGCACAAGCCCTCGCGAGCTCGTCCATTCTGCAGTTTCCCGGAGTATTACTGTGCCTGGGGACTGAGATAAGTGTGACACTGAAGCGCCGAGAAAGAAGGTCGAGACAGCGGCAACATTCCCTGACGATCCTGGAGTTATTCACAACGTTCGACAGAGATCTTATGGCAGCCTGACTATCAGAGAAGATCGAGATACGGGTGAAAGGAACACCGTTGACGAGAATTCATTAAGCAGCCTGGTAGCTTGCCATTACTTCCGCCTGGAACACGCTATAATAATCCGGCAGTTGTAATAGGTGGAGACCCCCGTTGGAAGAAACTCAATAAATTGAATCTTTGTTGACCTTCTTTTAGTTTCATCGTGTTCTAATTTTCTTTCATTCTTTTTATTATTATTCAATGAATTTAGCATTCCAAAAAGGCCATGCAAGTGTAGCGTACCGTATTGCTGTCTTTGACTTCTTGACTTTGTTTTCAGTTTCTTTGGCACAACATTCGCTTGAATCAATTAAAATTGTTATGAAATTATCGTAAAAAAATATGCTGATGCTTTAGTTTATTCTCCCTGTTTTTTTATTTCAATTTCTGTTGAATTCGATAAATATTTTCGAATTCAGTTGTGTTTTGAAGGCCACATAGTCAAATCGTATGTTTTTCTCTGTATTTTGACCATTTGTTTGCATTTTCCATGACATTTACAACGAAGTTCTTTTGTTGTTTTGCTTACAATACATACGTCAAGTGGAATGGAGGCGTATGATTAATAACGAAGAATTTTTTGAATGAGTATTTAAAGATGTAAAGTAAGTATACGCCAGTGTATGCACTACAGTATTTCGTATTATAGAGAGGGTAAATTGAAAACTTCAATAAAAAAAAAAAAACGGTTTGAAATTTTGTCAATTTTTTTTTTTTTTTGTGAAGTACAATTATAGTAGTAGCCGCCGTAGTCTCGTAGGTAGTGTGTTGGTTTATTAGACGTAAAGCCAGAGTTCGAGCCCCAAGCCAGACATCAAAACAAAATACAAAAAGTATTTCTTCGGCGACTTCCTCTCAGCAGATTTTTGGCAAAAACTCCGAGAGTAAATAAAAATTGCCATGAAAAGTTTCTCAGAAATCTGTCGTTCGGAGTCAACATTAAACTGTAGGTCCAGCCACTCATGTATAAAATTAACACACACAACATAAGTTGTATGAGAAACTAGGTTGTAGTCAGAATTAAGGGTTGTAAGGACCAAATTATGTATTTATGTGTGTATATGAAGTACGATTATTCCGGTTAGATATGGAATAATATTTCATTCATATGAGTGGCGCAGATGGCCTCACAGTATACCATTCGATCGGACCAATTTTCGTGTTTCGAGAGTTTGGGATCGTATCTCAGCAATGACATCACGAATGCTGGCCTTCAAATACTCTATTGTCTCTGATTTGTAGGCATAACACTTTTCTTTTACGGCACCCTACAGAAAATAGCCCAACGGCATCAGACCGCAATTTCTTGGCGACCAATTTCCATCACCATTTTGGTTAAATAAACGGCCATCAAACGTTTGGTGCAATAAATCAAATTTGGCATGAGATGTGTGGCAAGCTGCATCATCCTGTTGAAACCAAACACTATTTACATCAATACCATGAAGGGTGTATGCAAAAAATCGTTTTGCATGGTGCTCTAGGTGTCTCTATAGACCCTAATAATTAAGCCGTCCTCATTTTCAAAGAAATATGAGCCAATAATGCCTTTGCTCCACAAGTCGCACCAAATAGTCAGTCGTAATGGGAGTCCCAAATACTGCAATTTTGCCTATTAATGTACCCACCAAAATCAAAATGATCTTCATTCGAAAAGATGATTTTTTTTTTGTAGAATCGTCATCAACGAGCAGTTGCTCTAGCGTAAATCGATTCATTACGTTCAGTGAAGATAATATACTGAATTTTGTGACAGAATAGCATGACAATTGCCAGATTCGAAGTAACCGTTGGTTCAAATTTAAACGGATAGACGGCCCACCCGATATTATTTGTATTCAATGGCCAAGAGAGGGAAGGCTACTTTAGAAGCCTGTATCACATTTCTGTAAAATTTTTCTTTTCTTATATTGTTACGTTTTCGGCTTTTAAAAACGTTTAAAATATAAGCTCGCAGATTGTAAATAAAATAAAAATAAATTTGTGTTTAGTTTTAATTAAAATTCTTTATTATTTGCACAATTCTGTGTGTGCCACTGTTCACAACTTGCTGTAAACAACAACAATTGCTTTGCTTGTTATTCCTCTGTTTATACCCTTTGCATAAACAATAATAATCACTAAGCAATTACACGACAGATATTTGTAACGGAGATCTTCAAACCACGATTACTCTTTTCAAACAAACCGCGTCTTCACACAAGACTGACTGAACTTCTCTAACTCACTCGCCTGCTTTGCCTTGTCTTTTATATGGCATAGTAAACGTCTGATGAATATTTTTGAAGGCGAATGTTCGTGGCTTCACCCTCTTGAAATCTATGAAAGTAAACATCATTGTTTACATTTATTATTGTAGTATTGTTTGTGTATTTGGTTTACATTTATTCTTGAAGAGTTTCTTGTTGTATTTTTTTACTTGTTTACCAGTTTTTATGCTGATGTTTTTTGTTGTATTTTTGTTTACTTGTTTGCTATTTTTTTTATGCTGGTGTTTGCTGTTATTATTTTTGTTTAAAATTTAATGTTAAGCGATGTAAAAGCAAGAGACCAGTATCTAGATTCTTCATTTTCATTTAACAATATTGTACGACAGATTCGTATTTTAGCTCAACTTGTGTATACACATCTCCTGTTGTGATAAAAACGATTTCGTTTCAAAAATATTGCCATAAATAAATTGAATACCGCCTTAAACTGTATACAATTTTGTGTATTTTTATCTCAATCTTCAAATTTGCCGCTATTGATAAAGGCTTTCTTCATGAAGTACTTAAAAATTTGTTGGTTGTTTATCCGAAAACTTTCTTGATTCATCTTTAAATCCCTTGTTGTTATTTTAATGACTTTGTTTACCATAATTTGTTACTCACTAAAGCCTATTTGCTAAGAATTCCATTTAAATTTTATAAAATTAAAGTGAAAAAAAAATCGAAAAAATCGATTTAAATTTGATTGAAATGCGCGCATATACAAGACTTGAGCACACTTTCACTTTTGGACCAATCTTAAGGGAGCTTAACAGCACATATTTTTCTTTATCAGCTTTAAATGTCATTTGAAGACTAAAAATACGAAAAAAAAACAAGTAAAAAAAGAAGAAGAAGAAGAAACCTACCAACGTAATGTATGTACATTAATATGGTAGAGACAACCAACAAGGCAGCCTATTTCGAGAAATCAAATCACGCGCCCATATATTTTTAGAAACCAAACAAACAAACGCTTTCACCTCTATTCAGTGTAAGTAAGCGTTTGAGGGATGGTGTATCGAGCACTTAGAATGGAAAATTCTATAGAATTTGCACGAATTCTTGTCGTAAATGTTGATTTTTTTTGCTTCATTTTAATTTACCCACAGGATTATGCAAATTTTTATCAAGTGATTCACATTCACAGTATTTGTGATTCTTCTCCATCCACTGCTGCTGCTTCGTACGAATGCTTGTTCTATTTGTTTTTCACTTTTTTTTTCTTTTTTTTTGGGTGAAAAAGATTAAAGTCTCGAGTAAAATATAAGGAAATTATGTTTGAAAGATAAAATTTATAACACCAAGTCTTGCTAGTGTATACCTGTACCACTGCTTCTACCCCTCTACCTCTACATATCCTAGTGTTTATCCTTAGGTTCGTATTCATGTTATTTTCCTATTGTCTTGCCTTGTCTTGTTACGACTTGTCTTGTCTTGTCTTGTTTTGTCTTGCCTTTGGTTTCTGGTTGAATAAAAACAATTGACTTCTTCTTAACTAAATATCGTACAAGTTGTTATTGTTTTCATTTTTATTGCTATTGTTGTTGTTGTTGTTGTTGTAGTAATAATAGCATAATCCCATAGAAAATGAATGAGAAAAACAACAAGAGATTAAAGATGATAAATAATAACAACAACAATAGCAGCACCAACAGCAAAAACTAAAGACCATAAGATAAGGAGTTACATTACTTACCATAAAATTCATCCTCTTTGAATTGAATGTAAAATGAACTCAACAAAGAGCACAATAGACTGGAGCAGTAGAATGAAGAAGAATTGCTATTTGAATTGCTATTCCCTGACAAAGTCTCCTGAAGGTGATTACCATCAACTAAGTTGATTACCGATAGCCTATGATTGAAAAAAATTTTTTACCTTTTGAATTAATGTCAGCAGCAGTAGAAACAAAGGATTTCAATCATTATTTCTCTTAAAAATTTTTTTTAAGAATTTTCTTCAAATTAATCTCTGTAGTACAGTGTAATACAGTGTAATTGTTCAATGTTTCATTCTTCATCTCAACTGTATTCTTAGTCGACTTTCATGTTTATCCACTGCCTTGTTTCAGTTCCATTAATCAAGTCTTTCAGCTAATCAGGTTGTTGTTGTACTAGTAACTCCTAGAATGATGGGGTTGCCATCTAACAAAGACATCTGAAAAGTATTTCGAGTGCTTTTATTGGTTGTAGTGGTATTTATACTTTTCAAAGTTAAGGTTCTGCCTAATCTTTCGCTGATAATAGTTATTATTGGTGATTGGTGTACTAGTAAATCCTAGAATGATAGGGTTGCCATCTAACAAAGGTATCCGGAAAGTGTTTTCAGTGGTTTTATTGGTTGTAGTGGTAGTTAGTTAGTCAGTCTAATTTTTCTCCGATAATAGTTGTTGATTCTTTTCACTTTGGGGATTTCAGAGAAATTTAAATGGATTTACTTTAGGGCTTATTGTGGACGAGAATGTTCCCAAACAGAAAATTACCATACTTTCCGATATCCAGGCGGTAATCACAGCATTGGATTCTAAAGTAATGAACTCCAGAACTGTATATGACTTTCGCAGATATCTTAAGGAGGCGTCGAAACGATATGATGTTTGTATCACATGGGTACCGGGACGTAGGGACTTTTCCTGTAACTGCAAGGCGAACAAACTCGCCAGAAAGGAGCACGACCAACGAACTCTCTGATTAATTCTCGACATTGGTGATTGCTTTGGGTGCCTGCAGGCTTATACTATAATTGCCAATGTAATCGTGGACCTTGTCAACAGAAAATGGACAGCTTCGTACACGGGCAGAACTACGCAGAAAATCTGGCCAAGGCTGTATAGAAGCCGCTTTTCAGCTTTGCTTAAATCCCAGAGAAGTATGCTTAGAACTATTGTCAGAGTTATAGGGGGCATTAGGGGAAAGCATGTGAGGCTTATTGGTCTTGGACACCTTGCTAATGATTTCTGCAGAAGCTAGTGAGATGAGGAGGACGACGATACTGTTCTTCACCTATTAAGCACATGCCCGGCAATTGGTCAGAAGTGCCTACTAAAGGGTCCGCCAAATAATTTTTTTTTTTGAAAATGCTTAAAAAAAAAAACTACTGAATATTTTATCAAATTTCATTTTTTTATTTGAAAGTACAATCCTTCCGGTTAATAATGGAAAATAATTTCATTCAAATGACTGCCTCGGCTGGCCATGCAGTAGCCTACACGATCGGTCCAAATTTTTAAGCACATTATCGATTGTGTGCAGCTGTATTTCACCAATGGCTTCACGAATATTGTCCTTTAAAGCGTCAATTGTCTCTGGCTTGTCGGCGTAATACTTATCTTTGACGGCACCCCACAAATAATAGTCCAACGGTGTCAAATCGCAGCTCCGAGGTGGCCAAACGACATCAGGCTGATAATGCGATCTTCAAAAACAGGGCGCAAAACATCGAATGTAGCTTCGGCTGTATGGCACGTAGCGCCGTCCTGTTGAAACCAAATGTTGCCAATATCCTCCTCTTCAATTTTTGTGAACAAAAATTCGCTCAACATGGCCCGCTAACGATCGCCATTGACTGTAACGGCCACTCCTTGCTCATTTTCGAAGAAAAATGGCCCAATTATGCCTCTGGACTAAAATCCGCACCAAACAGTGACTCGTTTTGGGTGCGTCGGCTTTTCAATGTATGCGTGCGGGTGTTCTGTGCCCCAAATGCGACAATTTTGCTTGTTTACATACCCGCCAAGATTAAGATATATGGAGGATCTGGATGAACCGTTATGCATTGATATTGGCAGTCTGAGTCGCTTCATCGGAAGCTTCGAGTGGACTAGGGGAAAATGTGAAACTGTGGTATCACAATGGGTTCTGTGTGTAGCCTAAGTGTCTCCTCATATAACTCTAGCACAGCCACTTCTATTTACCCAGGGCTTGGGAATCCACAAATAGGATAGAGTGCATGCATTACAAATTGTAGAGTATTATGTCAATTAACTTTGCTGGATATAATAGAATGAAATCGCAGTAAGGCCACGGTTCAAAGCCCAGTTCAGACATCGAAACGAAAATGTAAAATAAAAAAATATTTCTTCGGCGACTTCCTCGCAGCAGATTTCTGGAAGAAAAAACTCTGAGAGCAAATAAAATTGCTAAAGTTTCTCAACAATCTGTCGTTCGAAGTCGACTTTAAAGTGTGGGTCTCGGCACTCATGTACAAAATTAACACACACAACATAAGTGGTGTAAGAAACCAGGTCCATAATCCTGACTGAAGGGTTGTAATGACCAATTATTTATGTTATGTATGTATGTATGGATATCATAGAAATGTAGAAAATATTGCCGAATATTTTTAATGAGGTTTTTTGTTCAATTTTGTTTCGCACTGTATTACATAAATATACCTTCTTACATTGACTTTACAATTGCCATACCATCCTATTCTATGTTTTTAAACTGCCTGAGATGTTCAAGATTATTTTCTTTCTTTTTTTTAAATAAAAATTGTCTTCAATTTTTATTGTTTTCGCCTGCTTGACATTAAAAATCATTGGCATGACATACACAGGCACTGCTTGCCATAGCGGCATATAAAATCGCATAACATTAGACAAAAGCCTTGCAAAGAAGCTTTAAATCTTTCAAACGCTATTAGTCGAGTATTGGGTATTCGTTTTATTACTCGTTGGTCTTAAAGTGTACTTCTCAAGAGAGTGTATTACCGTTTCCCAACACCAGCAATAACAGTTAAAAGCATGAAAAGGTGATTTTGTAGCGAATATCAACGAGTTAATGGCTTAGAGTTTGGCAAGGTTATGGAGGCAAGGGATTTACTTTCGATTTAAAAACCTTTTTTTGTTTAGAACACGTTACATTTCAGCCATCACTGTTCTATTCTTTTGCCGTGTTAGCTTGGTAGGCTATGAAAATACACAATGCATGTCAAGACACATATTGCGACTCTGCTATACATACCTGTCAGCTATTAGCGAGTGTGTGAGTGAAGTCTTTAAGGAAATCTATCAGCAAATAAAACGTAAAATTCGATTCTATTTTCAACGAGTAGTATTTCCATCTAGTCATGCCATAAAAATAAAGAATCGTAAAGAAAAATGAAACAAAACGAAAAGAAAGGAAATGAAAAGCGTTTGGCTTTATTCGAAATAAGTATTCCATCGATGGCAATCATTGTGAATGTATGTATGTATGTGTGTGTGTGTATGTGTGACAAGAGCTCAACAATTGGGAGCGGATTAGTTGGCAATTGCCAACCAATTGGCAAAAGAATACGAATTTCTACAACGTATTCCCACTGGGACAAGATAATTTTGTTAATAAAAATGGAATGGAAATGATGGAATGAAAATGACAAAAAAAAGAAAGAAATCGTAATTCAAAGAAATTATGCTTGAGAATGGAAGAAATCTTCTCTGTTGTAATAATCAGATTAAAATGTGGAATCTTGATTAATAATCGTGAATGTTGCAATGCAATGTTAAAGATGTTACAATTAGAAATTAAACAGTGGCACCAGAGATGAAATTATTTCATGGTGAAATGAAGCGAAATTCTATAAGATGCGCAATCTATGACCCATGATCGCGCCACCAAAGGGACTGCATAATAAGAGTGAATGGAGTAAAGCAATTTGAAGTCTACATACTCTTTGAAGAGCGTAGACACATTATGTGCCAAATGTATACGGCAAAGGGAGATATCGTGTACAGACAGCAGTCGTGGTAAATGGTCAGTACAACCCTCCACTCAGGATTACGAGATAGCTTCTCACACCACTTGTTGTTGTGTGTGTTAATTTTATACATGATCGGCGGGTCCTACAGTTTAAAGTCGATTCCGAACAACAGTTTTTTTTTGAGAAACTTTTCATGGCAATTTCATTTACTCTAAGAGTTTTTGCCAGAAATCTGCTGAGAGGAAGTCGCCGAAGAAATATTTTTTCACGCTTCGTTTTGCTGTAGATTTCTAACCTGGGGTTTGAACCGTGGCCTTAAGTCTAATAAGCCAACACACTACCTACTAGACTACGGCAGCTGTGCCCATTGGTATTGGATCCCAAAGTAAAATATTTCGGAAGTCTTTTAATTAAACTCACACGTATCTTCAATTTATTGCGGACAAAAAGTACAAACGGACAAGTCATGGCAATATTATCTGACAATCAGATTGTGACCTGAGAACTCGACTCTTATAAGTTAAACATGTGATATGTAAGGGACTGATGAGGCAAACATTCTCACGCCAGGTCATAGGAGAATACAGAGTAATGATTAGCTTGTTAGCAGCGGAGCTTACACGCCATGAAGTGGTGAGAAATGTTTGGAAGAATAAGGCCTGAAACCTAGGATGACTCAATAAATCTACACATCAGTGGTTAGACCTATCTTGACTTACGGGTGCCTGGTGTGGTGGAAATCCTTGAATAAGACAACAAACTTGAACCTAATATGTAGGTTGCAACAATCTGCCTGCATGATTATTAGTGGTACCCTGCGCACTACTCCTGCACTCGCTCTGGATATAATCTTATACCTTCTACCCCTTGAGCTCTGCTGCAGGGGCGTGGCGGCTAAAGTTAGTAGGCAACTCTGGGCGACTGTACAGTGTCATGAATTGGGCATTGGCCATACGAAGATACCGCGATATGACTTCTGAATGAATTTTAGAACATTCATTCCGGAAAGGGAGGACTGGAGGAATGGTGCGACGCACCTCGCAATAGACTCCGTACAAATTTACATCGTTGACTGCAAGCTGGAGGAAGCCGTTGCGTGTGGAATTTGTTCGAAATCAATTGAAATATCCTGGTCTATAAGACTACCACATCACTGCGGCGTCTTTCAAGCGGAAGTGTCGGCAATTCAGGCTGCGGTGAAAATTATTGTGAACAAAAATGTTCACAGGCGGAAAATGACCATACTTTCCGATAGCCAAGCTGCTATCAGCGCATTGGATTCGATTGTAATGAACTCCAGGACGGTATACGACTGTCGCAGATGTCTTAACGAGGCTGCGAATTGATATTATGTTTGTATCACATGGGTACCGGGACGTAGGGACATTCTCGGTAACTGCAGAGCGGATGAACTATCAAACTCTGTGATGAATTCTCTACATTAGGGATCCCTTTGAATACCTGCAAGCTTATAATTGACAATGCAATCGTGGATCTTGTCAACAGTATATGGGCAGCTTCGGACACGGGTAGAACGGCACAGAAAATCATGACTCCATCGAGGGGTCAGCCATTTCCACCTACCTTACTCTGCGCAATGAAACGGAAAATTGATGACTATTTTCAAGAAAAATTGTTTTGAGGCCATCACCACTTGTGTTAAGTAATGGCACTGAGAAGAGATTTGATCAGACTATCCAGGAGTAGCCTAAGTATACCTGAGTGGCCTTTTGACTGGACACTGTACATTTAAAAAACGCTATACAGTGTCCTTCGATTAACAAAACTTTAATTTAAAAAGCAGTAAAGTTTTTGAAAAGGTTTCCGTTGCCACTTACACACTTTTTTTTTGCAATTAAAACCGCTTAGAAGCCACATGGACGATTTCGTTGATTTATTTTTAACAAAAACTACGCAATATACTGTAAATCACTCACTACCAGGCAAACATTTTAAAACATTTTATAATGTGCTGCGAAAAGTAAAAAAAGTAATGAACCCTTCCTTGCCTTCATAAAGTTTATAAACACATTATAAATCATTGTAAACCCCCTGCTATACCACTGTAACTCATTTATAACAACACAATGGCAATGCAATCAAATAAATTTAACAACCAACGGCAAAAGTACATTAAAAACCGGAGAAAATTACGAAATTAAAATGAAAAACGAATGAATAAAATGGAGAAAAAAAAAACAGGGAAAATGAGAAAAAGGCAACGTGAGACAGAAACCATAAACTACAATGAGATGAATGGCATGAAATGAAATGACATCCCTTTGAAGAATTTACAAAATAACAGTCTAAACGTTTATATAATTAACTGCTAAAGGATGTAGTGGACGCTTTTATTTCGTTTTTCATTTTTTTGCTGCTTCGTTTTCTGTTTCTACTTCTTTTTTGCAAAACATTTTAAAACAAAACAGAGGAGCTACAGAACAACTACAACAACAACAAAGTTGAACTGAATTCAACATACATACAAACATACTCGTACATACAACAAAAGAGCAAAAAAACAAAACTCAAAGACGTACAAAAAGAGAGCGGCCTACCCCCAACCACAGCGCTACTACACTTCCCTTACGAGAAAAACACTGTCTTGGCAGTTGAGTTTTTAATTTTAATGAACGACTCAAGATATTTGCTTTACAAGTGATTGTTAAAGACAAATGCGAAGCAGAAAAGGTCACCCAACACTTGTTCCATACAAAAATTTCAAAAAGATAAACACAAGAGCAGCAGTAGCTGGAAGCAGGAGCAGTCGCAGCCGCAGTCGCAGCCAAAGTTATAGCAGAAATTGGAGAATCATGGATAACGATAAGCAAACCGTAATTTAGCTAAGCACTCGAATACTTCTTCTCCTATAGCCGCTCATTTTAATTACGTTTACAAATCTTCTCTTTACACGGGCTTTAAATAAACACACGGTCTAAAAACGAAAAACTTTAAAGAAGATTTTAAACTGTTTGGTGTACAAACATCCGTTTGAGAGAATTGTTTTGTGTCTCCTCTTCTACTACTTAAGCAAATACTGATTCAACAAAAAAAGGTTTTAATAACCAGGTGATATTATAAATGTTCTAAAGGATATTCTACCGTTCTATCTGTGTATTGTGTTGTATTGCTGGCTAATTTCATTTAATTACAATTTTGATGATGTTTTCTTTAAATTACTTGAAAGTAAATTGTGCAGAGATTTTATTTCATTTCATAATAATTTCTGGTTCTCTTGTTTATTTTTTCTTATTTGTTCTGCTTTTTATTTAACTAGAGTTACGGTTTCCAGCTTGGGTAAATGTATAATCGTATGATTCAAGCTACAAATTATTAAAAAAAAGAAATCAAGTCTGTAGTGAAATAGATTTGTAGGGCCAATTCCTTTCTCATTACAGCAAGAGATAATGAGGCCTAAATATGTCTGTTTTCCTACTTACATTACCCTTCAGAAGTAAAACGATTGGATTGGCAGCCTCCATCATCAGGGCTTTCGGTTTCTCCAGTTCAATTAAAAATTGCATGAATATTTATTCTGAAGATTTTCTGATTTTTGCCTTACCGTTGACAGCTCAGTTTCCAGAGCGGTGGTCTCTAGTTAAGGCGATACATTTCTTATGCAGAAACCTTTGTTCGATTCTTCAATTGAACAAACACCACACGATGAGTGCAAACAATGTAGGCTCTGCAGAACTATTATTTTTTCTTTCTTGAGAAAACACGCATTAACTGATTAGTAAAAACAGCAAAATATTAAAGGAATTGCCAGAATGGAGGGAAAAAAGGATCTGATTACAATAAAATAATAACTGTATAGATAGACAATGAAAGTTGGAAGAGAATAACAATAACAAAACAACAGTAATATCCAGAAGTTGCCAGTATTAGTAAGCGCACTCAATACATCACAGTTTATACATATATCACGCTCTTTACTTCTACTATCCTGAGTTTTAATTATTCTTCATATTGCTACGTTTTTACCTTTTAAAAACGTTTAAAGTATGAGCATGTATTGCTTTGTCTGTTATTCCTCTGTTTATACCCTTTGCATAAACAAAAACAATTACTAGACAATTATTTGACAGATTTTTGTAACGAAGATCTTCAAACCACGATTGCTCGCTTCAAACACACCATGTCTTCGCACAAGACTGACTTAACTTCACTA
The DNA here is from genome assembly GCA_958299815.1 of Sarcophaga carnaria. Classification (NCBI taxonomy): domain Eukaryota; kingdom Metazoa; phylum Arthropoda; class Insecta; order Diptera; family Sarcophagidae; genus Sarcophaga; species Sarcophaga carnaria. The sequence continues at coordinate 132,092,595 of OY283150.1, read as the reverse complement.
ACTCACTCGCCTGCTTTGCCTTGCCTTTTATATATCAAAGTTAACAGTCTGATGAATGTTCTTGAAGTCGAATGTTTGTGGCTTCGCCTTCTTGAAATCTCTTTAAATGTAAACATTGTTGTTTCATTATTGTTGTTTGTGGATTTTGTTTACATTTATTCTTGTAGTGTTTGCTGTTGTGTTTTTGTTTACTTGTTTACCATTTTTTTATGCTGGTGTTTGTTGTTGTATTTTTGTTTATAATTTTAACGTTGCAAAAGCAAAAGATTCTCATTTTTGTAACAATACATATATCACGCTTTTGCGTTCTTATTATTCTTCATATATTCTTGGTCTGACAACATCTGGAACTTACCGTTTTTTTTTATTAATATTGTATATAATGTAAGTATTTTGCTACAGTTTTGTTATTGTTATTTGCTCTTTGCGTTACTTAATTCTAGTAATTTTTTCGCTATTTTCTTCGTCCTTTTCGCAATTTTCGTCTTCTGAATGGGTTATTTGGAGACGGCCTAAAGCCTCTTAATGTTTAAAATTCATAAAATGAGAAAAAAAATAATTTTTTTTCTCTTTTTCATCCTATAGAATCAGTGAATTAAACACAATATGCCTGTGAAATCACACAAAATGCTGTGTGTTCAGAACCATCAATATGATATCTTGAATAGATCGTCTGCATCTACATACATTCGTATCCATAGTACGAGACATCACATACAATGGATTAGATTTGAATGCTAAAATGTCTCCCTATTACTGTCAGGCTTCTTTAGTGTGAGATCTATCCATCGCTATCCACAGTGACACATTAAATAGAAGGCGATCTCTAATTCCCCTTTTGAGAAGGAATTTCTGCATAAGCTACGCAAATAGTGTCTAGCTGACGAGCACGTTAGCGTTCCGTGATCTGATGGATTATATAAAAAATGTTAAGTAGAGAGAGGTTAATAGTCTGTTTAGTTATCCTTGTTATAAGATTCGCCCAGCTTTATGTAGTCAAAGGGAAATCTTTTTCTACCCAGGAAGTATTAGCCAAGAAGTGTGATATGTTTTCAAAAATTTTCAATTTATTCTTGACCAAGAGGACTCTCATATGCAGACCACATATAAGATTCTCACTGTGGTGCTGGTTATGGCAAACAAAATTTGCGAGTATGTCCCTGCTCAGACGCTCATATAAGGGAGATTGTAGAATAATTCGTTATTTCCTGAGCACTCATTTAATCGCCATGACTTACGTTCACTGCTTTTCCGTTCTCTTGTGTCCATGATATGTACATAAATTCTCTATGTACACACCAGATATGAGTATTCAAAATGATGATCGAATCATACTCATAATTTCTGATACTTATACGCATTCATACTTATTTTAAAATCATGGAACCTCTACTCATATTCAAATTTTGAAGTGCTCATCATATTCATACTTAACAACACGTTTGATGTTGCTGGTTTCGACTCTCCATAACTCAACATATACACGAAGCACAAAATGAGTATGAATCGCGTACGAACACTAAAATTCTTACCAGAAGGTTGTGTGTTTGCTCTGCTTGCTGCTCTGTCTTTTTTCTTTTTTTGTACGTGCAACAACAACTAAAACTATAAAGACTCGAATCATTTATAAGTAAAGGGTCCGCCAAATAACTTTTTTTTTTTGAAAATGCTTTAAAAAAACCACTGTATATTTTCTCAAATTTCTTGTTTTATTTGAAAGTACAATCCTTTCGGTTAATAATGGAAACTAATTTCATTCAAATGGCTGCCTCGGCTGGCCATGCAGTAGCCTACACCAAAAGATGCCGATTTTGGCAAAAAAAATCATCTTTTCAGATGAATCTCATTTTGATCTTGGCGGATATGTAAACAAGCAAAATTGTCGCATTTGGGGCACAGAAAACCCGCACGCATACATTGAAAAGCCGACGCACTCAAAACGAGTCACTGTTTGGTGCGGATTTTGGTCCAGAGGCATAATTGGGCAATTTTTCTTCGAAAATGAGCAAGGAGTGGCCATTACAGTCAATGGCGATCGTTATCGGGCCATGTTGAACGAATTTTCGTTCACAAAAATTGAAGAGGAGGATATTGGCAACATTTGGTTTCAACAGGACGGTGCTACCTGCCACACAGCCGAAGCTACACGCGATGTTTTGCGCCCTGTTTTTGAAGATCGCATTATCAGCCGCAGAGCTGATGTCGTTTGGCCACCTCGGAGCTGCAATTTGATACCGCTGGACTATTATTTGTGGGGTGCCGTCCAAGATAAGTGTTACGCCGACAAGTCAGAGACAATTTAAAGGACAAGATTCGTGAAGCCATTGATGAAATACAGATGCACACAATCGATAATGTGCTTAAAAATTGTATCGATGGTATAGGCTACTGCATGGCCAGCCGAGTCAGCCATTTGAATGAAATTATTTTCCATTATTAACCGGAAGGATTGTACTTTCAAAAAAAAAAAAAAAAATTGAGAAAATATTCAGTAGTGTTTTTTAAAACATTTTCAAAAAAAAGTTATTTGGCGGACCCTTTATTATTCAGTATTTTTCTAAAGTTATGAATCTAAATGAGTAGGCTTATGAATCAAACACATTTCGGTATGAGTTTGATGTTAACGCTGTACACATTCTCATTGCAACCTATACTCATAAATCAATCAATCAGTGAGTATGAATGAATCAGACTACATAGTTATATTTCAATATTGTTGACTCACTTATATTCAAAATTTCATAAGTGCTTATGAGTACCGAAAAAATCAAAAAGTCCTTTAAAACTTTAATTATAATTACAGAGTGTTGCATTGAAGTCTTTAATTAACATTTAAGGCCATCAGTTATTTTTCTCATATTGATTGAATGTTTATTTGTCGTTCAAATTTCCATTTCTTTCGAAAATTCTTGTCGTTTTTTTCTTTTGTATTCTTTTCAACGAATTGCTTTGCTTTTGTAATAATATTTTTAATTTTTTCAATTTATTTTTAATTTATTGCTATTGTAGTTGTCCATGTTAACAACAACAACAACAGTATTTTTCTTTGCCTTACATTCTCTCATATAAATTTCATTGCGATAGATTTTCCTTTTTTTTCTGCCTTTTCTTTGTAACATAATGAGAGTCAAATAATTGTTTAAGTATAAGCGTGTGGGAGTGTATGTGTTTGCAGCATTCCTTTCTTTGTTTCTCTTTCTCTTCGCCATCCTCTACATGCAACTCGAGACGAAACTATTTATACATGATGATGAGCATATGCATGGATGTATATGTAAGTGGAAGTGTGAGTGTGTGTGTGTAAGAGAGAGAGTGTCTCATTTTGTTTGTAATCCAGTGAATTTATAATAGTGTCGACGAGTCTTTATTGAAATAAAAGGAAAAGAAGAAAATTAAAAACGAAAAAAAATAGGAAAAGAACAACAGCAGCATCAGCATCAGCAATAGCAACAAATGCATTTAAAATTTCTTTTTCTCTTGTTTAACTACTTATTGTTGTTGCTGCTGTTGTTGTTGTTAATTTGATGCTGCATAAACTGTTTGCCAACCTGTCGTCTGCCAGGCCTATAAAGACAAAAAAACAAAAAGAAAACGTTGATAACGTTGATGATGATGATGATAATGATGTTTCCAGTAGCATTTAAAGCTTTTGAATGTGGGCCCATTCGTTTGTACCGAACGTATGTATGTTCCTTCATTCATTTGTTCGCAAAAGTGTTTGTTTTTCTTGCAATTCGTTTGCCATTACCGCTGACGTTGTCGTTCTCATTGTCGTTGTAGTAGTTGCAGCAGTAGTTGTCGTTATCACTGGTTGTTGTAGTTGTTACCTTGACAACATATTTCCTTCATTTGCACTTCCATACCATGTTAGAGGATATAATTACGTTTAACGAAATCGTACAGTAATCTCCTGTTCCCGTTGCAGGAAACTAAAACGAGTAGGATTTCAGCCTTCCACATACACATTAGAGACACTCAATTGCTTGCATCACAGAGAGAGAGAGAGAGCAAGTAGTAGATATGTGTGCTGGTGTTTGATGCAGGCAGATAAACATTTTTGTCTGTTCTGCAACAACAAAAAAAAAAACAACTACAACAATAACAAAGACTATAACGACGACAACATGTATAATTATGATTATACTGTATGTATGTATGTATGTCTACGTTTGTCAGTGAGTGTATTCCAACTTTTTGTCTTGTCTTTGGCTTACTTAAGCATTAATATGTTCTTATATTTTTTCTTCTTGTTGTAGTTACCGTTACGATTATTTTTGTTGATGTTGTTGCTGTTCTTGTTGTGTTATATTTAATAGTCCCAGATGAAGCATCCAACAACTGAGTCTATCTAATATGGATTTACAAGGAAAAGTGAAAAATCCACATTATCTCCACTCGTACATCATGTCATGTAACATGGAATTTAATTTGTATTTTTTAATTTTCTTTTATTTTAAATTCTTGCATTTTTTTTGATTGGTAGTTTTATATACAAATTATTTTCAATAAATTAGTTTAAAGATGATGCTGTAACAGAGTGCCATACCTAATTTTGGTTTCATTCATTCATCCATTCATAATTGGCTGTTACAACCCTTCAGTCAGGATTACGGCCTAGCTTCTCACATCACTCATGTTGTGTGCGTTAATTTTATACATCAGTTATTAACAGTCGACTCCGAACGACAGATTTTTGAGAAACTTTTTCATGGCAATTTTTATTTACTCTCAGGGTTTTTGCTAGAAATCTGCTGAGAGGGAGTCGCCGAAGAAATACTTTTTGTATTCTTGTTTTGATGTCTGACCTGGGGCTCGAACCCTGGCTTTGCGTCTAATAAGCCAACACACTACCTAATAGACTACGGCGACTTTGGTTTCTTCAAGTATATTTCTCTTATTTATTAGCCGAGAGCTTGTGGTTCAACTCCTAGCTCAGACATTTTGTTCGCAACGAACATGAAAAAATATTTCTTTCGGCGACTTCCTCTCAACAGCCTTCTGGCATAAACTCTGAGAGTAAGAAAAACTGCAGTGAAAATGTGTCAAAAATCTGTCGTTCGGAATCGACTTTAAACTATAGGTACCGGCAGTAATTGATAAAAATGAACACACACAACATTGTTGGCTTGAGAAACTAGGTCGTAATCCTGACTAAAGGCTTGCAATGACCAAGTGAGTGGAAAGCTTCAAAAAAAATAAAATGAACAACGATTATCACAATAAGAAAGTGCTCTAAAGAAACAATGGGACTGTCAGTGTTGCACGTAATATATTGTTACGTTTTTACCTTTTAAAAACGTTTAAAATATGAACTCGTAGATTGCAAATAAAATAAAAATAAATTTGAAACCAAAATTCAATTAATGAATAAAAATTTTAAACTTTTAACGCATTTAAGTGAGTTTTACTCGATGCAGTAACAATTTAAGAGAAAACTGTTTTTATGAACAAGAGAAAAGAGAATCAAAACGTGAGAAAATGGAAGTAGAAGAGCAAGGGTGAGAAGTATTATCTAAAATCAGATATTTCAAGAGCTTGTAGAATTGTAGAATCATAAATACAAACATAAACACAAACACGAAATATTACGCAATACATACTAAATGTATGTTAAGCACACTTTATTACTCTGCCTCGTCTCTGTTTTATTTGTTTTCACTGGAATTCACTGAATTTGAAAAGTTTATTTTAGTTTAAATTCATTTGTTGTTGTTTTTTATTCTTCGTTTTTCATTTTAGTTGCAAGCAAATTAAATAAATTTGATATTAAACAAACCGTTTTAACTTTTTCAAGTGCCATAAATGTAGTATTTGTAGGTTTTAAAGGGATTAATTTATATTTGATGATATAAATTAAATTTATTTGTAATAATATTTATTAAATTTTTAAACAAATTAAAACCAAAAAGCAATTCTTATTTTTTATATTTAAAAAAACACATAATCGAACTGCCTGGTTCGGCTGCCAAATATATAATAATTTTTTATTTGTCTTTTTTTATATTGAAAAACTATTTTTTCCAACTCGATCGAGTATTTAAGTTTTATCATGTTTATGTTTTTCAGTCTGCTTACTATATTTTTTTTAGTTCAGTTTTTTTTCTCTAACCCTACGGGATCGCCTTAAGCCTTTCGGGTGCGATCCCACATTCGGCCGTCCTGACGCATCATTCGACCCGAATGATACTCTTTATTTAATACACTCTCTTATCTGTAGTCTCTAAAAAGATACTCATAGTAAGAGGCGTCAGAAACTGGCCATCAATAAACCTTCTTGAGTGAAGAACGATTTAATTACAGTACACACTTATACACTATACATACATACATAGATATTGTTACGTTTTTACCTTTTAAAAAAGTTTAAAATATAAGCTCGTAGATTGCAAATAAAATAAAAATAAATGTTGTGTTTCGTTTTAATTAAAATTCTTTATTATTCACAAAATTCTGTGCCACTGTTCACAACTTGATGGAAACAACAACAATTGCTTTGTTTGTTATTCCTTTGTTTACATGCTTTGCATAAACAATAACAATCAAACAATCACTAAGCAATTATACGACAGATCTTTGTAGCGGAGATATTCAAACCGCGATTACTCTCTTCAAACGCACCGCCACTTCACACAAGACTAACTGAACTTCACTAACTTCAGTCGCATGCTTTGCCTTGCCTTTTGCACGGCAGAGTAAACAGTCTGATGACGGTTATTGAAGGCAAATGTTCGTGGCTTCGCCTTCTCTTAATCTCTATAAATCTAAACATCGTTGTTTCATTATTGTTGTTTGTGTATTTTGTTTACATTTATTCATGTAGCGTTGTTTGTATGTTTTTGTTTACTTGTTTACCATTTTTTATGCTGGTGTTTTGTTTTTGTAGCTTTTGCTTATAATTTTAATGTTAAGCAATGTAAAAGCAAAACACCAGTAACTAGATTGTTCATTTTCCCAACAATATATTCACAGAGAGCTCTATGAGTTTATGACAATGACCAAAGGACCTCGTGCTTGCCTTGAAAAGCTTGATTCAAGAAATTGAAAGAAACAAAATAAATAAAAAGATTATGGGGGAGATGTTTACTGACCGCTTTAGTGTTCCTAAATGGAAGATGGACAAAGGTTTATTGAAAATTATTACCTTGTACTTCATCTTACCAACCAACTTTGTTAAAAGATTTCTTTCTATACGAAAAGAAATTTTTATACTCCTCTGTCGTCTATCTAACCTGCTCTAGTAAATATTTCAAAAATGTTTTAAACAATACCTGTTATGTTCACCTTCAAGAATTTTCCTTTGCATCAACTTTATTTATGGTTTTGATTTGACCCCTTTTTCTGTGTGTTTCTTCTTCTTCTCCATCAAAATTTTGATCTGTTTATGTCACATGAAATGGATTTTTGTTTGTTTGTTTTCGTCTCATTTTTATACGTCTCTACTGCATGTGTATACACATCATTATGCTTGTGTTTGTTATGCAGCAGCAGTCTCTTATCGTTTTCTATAGTTTCTTAATGCTTGGCTGAGGGAAAATTTAGTTGATTATCCTTTAAAGAGTCTAAAAGTTACATTATTTGCATACAAACCCAACATAATGTATCATCAATCACCATAAACTTCACTTAACGTTGTTGCATTACTACACCACACCACACCACAGCACTCCTGTCCTCAACTCACATTATCTTGCCTGTAAGTGTAGCAGCTGCAGTGATGGTTTCGTTAGTGATGTTGCTAATGTTGATGATGTTTTATACCATCTCACAAGTACACATATTTGATTTCACTCTTTTTCTCTTTCTCTCTCTCCTGTACATTGGCTTTCTCTTTTATTTGATTTTATAAAATTTATTTTTAATTTTTCATTTTTCTTTTTTTTTCTTCTATGTAAACATTTAAGCATGGAAGACGTATACGTAACACAACATTTGCTAAAGTTTAGCATGAGAGAAAAAAAATGCAGAAAAATATGAAAATGTTTGTATATCTACTGCTGCTAGAGACATGCTAACAAATTAATGTATGGCAAGTAACTGACTGAAGCTGCTTTAAAACCTGCATGCATAACCAAGGAAAAATTTAAAAGAAATTTAAAAAAATTAAATTTTCAAGTTCCTTTAAGGACCATAGCCAAGCTCAATGATTAAATGATTCTTCAATGATATTGTTACGAAAATTTAAAAATATAGATACTAGTGTTTAACATTAAAATTATAAACAAAAATACAACAACAAACATCAGCATAAAAAATGGTAAACAAGTAAACAAAAATACAACAACACACACTAGCGGGTCCGCCATCTAACGTTTCTTTTCAAGTAGTGCTTATTTCGTGAATGGCAACACTGATTTGACAGATAATTAGATTTATTCTTCCGCTGAATGAATATGGTTGTGTATACGCTTGAACAACGCTGGGAAATATTGCGACATTACTTTGAAAATCATGGTAATGTTGCAGAATGTGTACGAAAATTGCGTACGGATTTTGGAAGAAGAGAAGCACCGTCAGCTCCGTATGTTCTTCATCTTGTGAAAAAAGTGAAAGAAACTGTGGATGCCAAAGCGTGAAAAGCCAAAAACAGTGCGTACATCCGAGAATATTGCTGCTGTGGCAGAAAGTGTGCGTGAAGCGCCATCAATATCAATTCACCGTCGTTCTCAACAATTGAATATTTCGGAGACATCATTGAGACGAATTTTGCACAAAGACATTGATATGACGCCATACAAAGTCCAATTGGTTCAGGAGTTGAAGCCAATTGACCATCCAATGCGTTTTCGCTTCGCTAAGTGGGCCTGCGATCGACTTACAGAAGATGGCAAAAAAAGTCATCTTTGCAGATGAAGCTCATTTTGATCTTGGTGGGTATGTAAACAAGCACAGGAAACCCGCACGCACCCAAAACGAGTCACTGTTTGGTGCGGATTTTGGTCCAGAGGCATTATTGGGCCATTTTTCTTCGAAAATGAGCAAGGAGTGGCCGTTACAGTCAATGGCAATCGTTATCGGGCCATGTTGAACGAATTTTCGTTCACAAAAATTGAAGAGGACGATATTGGCAACATTTGGTTTCAACAGGACGGTGCTACGTGCCACACAGCCGAAGCTACACTCGATGTTTTGCGCCCTGTTTTTGAAGATCGTATTATCAGCCGCAGAGCTAATGTCATTTGACCACCTCGGAGCTGCGATTTGACACCGTTGGACTATTATTTGTGGGGTGCCGTCAAAGATAAGTGTTACGTCGACAAGCCAAAGACAATTGACGCTTTAAAGGACAATATTCGTGAAGCCATTGGTGAAATACAGCTGCACACAATCGATAATGTGCTTAAAAATTGGACCGATCGTGTAGGCTACTGCATGGCCAGCCGAGGCAGCCATTTGAATGAAATTATTTTCCATTATTAACCGGAAGGATTGTACTTTTAAATAAAAAAAAGAAATTTGAGAAAATATTCAGTAGTTTTTTTTTAAAAGCATTTTCAAAAAAAAAAAAAAGCTATTTAGCTGACAAGAATAAATGTAAACAAAATACTCAAACAACAATAATGAAACAACGATGTTTACATTTAAAGAGATTTCAAGAACGCGAAGCCACGAATATTCGCCTTCAAGAACATTCAGCAGACTGTTTACTCTGCCATATAACAGGCAAGGCAAAGCAGGCGGCTGAAGTTAGTGAAGTTCAGTCAGTCTTGTGTGAAGACGCGGTGCGTTTAAAGAGAGTAATCGTGGCTTGAAGATCTCCGTTACAAAGATCCGTCATGTAATTGCTTAGTGATTGTTATTGTTTATGTAAAGTGTGTAAACAGAGGAGTAGCAAAGAAGAGCAATTGTTGTTGTTTACATCAAGTTGTGAATAGTGGCACACAGAATTGTGCGAATAATAAAGAATTTTAATTAAAACTAAACACAAATTTATTTCTATTATACTTGCAATCTACGAGCTTATATTTTAAACATTTTTAAAAGGTAAAAACATAACAATATCTTCACAGATTCTCAATTAAAATGAAAGACTCTTCAAATGAAATTTTGCTGGGTTATTATTTTTCTTTGCATCATCAAATGTTGCAAGGTATCTACATATACTGTACTCCGGTATCTCCTTGTATGTAGCTTTAAACATAAATTTTGTTTCGTAATATGATGTTTGATCATCATTAACTTACCTCTGTTTCCCTCGCCCGCTTTTCCTCGCCACTTTCACATGCTCGGGGTCAGGAAGTCTTAAATTTTTGATTGAAAATAATCGTTGAATAAAATTGTTAACAAAAATTTTTACCGCATTAGATATTGTAAATATTTACGTTATTACCATAAAATTTAAATCATACGCATAAGGTTGCATGATAATCGCATGTAAAGTCCAAAAGAAACTTTTTTCTTAAAAGAGTTAAAGGAACCACTCTCATGAGTTATGTGAACGCTATGGAAACAGGATATTTGAATTGAAGGTCAGTTTTAGTTTCTGGCAGCCGTATGGAAATGATGATATTTTGTGTTTGTGCTGGTGTGTTGTACTGAAGCAATTTAACGTGTTCCATGGTGTTCGAGCAATTCAGATGCAAACACTGCAGAAGGCAGTTATAATTTCATCATAATTTATTTAATTTAAAATTAAAGGTCCTCCATATCTCCATTCAGGAATCTCCATAACCCAAGACTTCAATCAACACAATGCCTCACCACTACACGTCAAAGCGTATTGTTCCCATGCTACGACAGATCACAATACTATAATCTGCCACCTAGAACCTTGGCTGGAAAAAAACTGAAAGGAATGGAAAAAATATTGAAAAGATATCGGAGGGATACCCTTGTGCCCTAAAGAAAGAAAATGGAATGCAGCATAGGAATGTAATGGAATGGAATGGTAGCATGCTGCAGCTCATATCACCTGAGCTTGACTAGTATCAGCATCAGAACTTCGCATTTTAAAAAGTGTTTTCCTTTCAGATATCAATCAATCTGATAGTTTAATAGATTTACTGATCGATCCGATAGGCAGAGTCGATCTATAACCTCTATGCAACTCATTTGCACGTAAGTGAACCCTAAGAATAGATACAGAGACAGGGAGGTACCTACGAACTCATTTAAGCAGTTGACTAGTACGTTTCGCTTCCAATTTAGGCCAGAAGAAGTTGACTTTAAGAAATATAAACTCAGGAACCTGACCTAATGATCACATACATAATTGGTCATTACAACCCTTCAGTCAGGATTACGACCTAGTTTCTCAAACCACTTATGTTGTGTGTGTTAATTTTATACATGAGTGGCGGGACCTACAGTTTAAAGTCGACTCCGAACGGCAGATATTTTTGAGAAACTTTTCATTGCAATTTTATTTTACTTCCAGAGTTTTTGCCAGAAATCTGCTGAGAGGAAGTCGCCGAAGAAATACTTTTTGTATTTTATTTTGATGTCTGGCCTGGGGCTCGAACCCTGGCTTTTCATCTAATAAGCCAACACACTACCTACTAGACCACGGCGACTTCATAATGACTTAATGATCTGACCACAATATTTTTCGTTTTGATTAACTTAGCACTTGCCAGAAATGTTACTAACATTGCGGCGAACAAAATGATGGCTCACGCTGGTGGTTATTTGTGGCCATAGCTAAAGCGAGCTACATCGCAGCTCTTTCCCTGACAACAAACAAATATTTCTTCGTTGACTTCCTCTCAGGCAAAAGTTCTTAGAGCAAATAAAATTGCCATGAACGATATCGATACGAACGATAGTCCGGAGTCGTTTTCAAGGAATGATGTGTTGCCGATATATAATTTTGCAAGCAATAGCAATCTAATACAGCCTTTGGCAACAAGTAATTTTCCTAGATAGCCACACATAGTTAAAGACATGCATAAATTCAGTGCCGAAGTTTAGTTAAACGTGGAGTAACAGGCTGCACCTGATTCTCTCGAATCGTACTGAAAAAGTTTGAGGAAAAAAGAGTCCTACATATCAGAAGAGAAATACAGGCCTTTAGAAATCTTTTCATTTCTTAAATTAAATTTTATGTAGAAGCTTGACTTCTAAATGTGGGTCATAAATAGCAACAACAAATAATTTTAAATGGTCTCCTTTAAACCCTTTTTTTTTTGTTGGCTAAAAGGAAACAAGTTTCACACAATAAAAATGGATTTTTTTAATTTAAATATTTAATCGATTAATCGAATAGTTTGCATATATTTTTAGTACAAAATGGCCATTATTTTTACAGCACATCCATACATATATATTTTCAAGGGGATAAACGAATTGAAGCCTTCGAGATACGACACCCGAATAACAAAATATTTTTTAAAGTAAAGCTAAGGGGGCGAGAGTTAGAGGTGACAGGCAAATAAAAGGGGATAAGTAATGATGGCTGTAAATATTTACGTATATTTACCGTACAATGGCTTACTTATGTTGTTGAAAAAAAAACAGGAGAGAAGAGAGAGAAGAGAGAGAGAGAGAGAGCAGAAAGGGTAGTGTAGGGCATTGTGAACATTAATTCTTTTAAAACCTTCATTTTTCTTGCCAAATTCCTTCATTTATTCACTTTTCCAACGATACGAAGGCACCAAGACTTTTATTAGACGTCTTATAATTTGCTAAAGGGTTATAATTTGTTAAATTATTTCTTTTTTTAGGAGGGCAAAGAGGTCCACTAAATTGATGTTAAATGTTAAAGTAATACACTCTCACGCACACATACACATTTGTAAACAGGACACATGGTTGTTGCATTTGTAAGCCATGGCAGGATATGGAAATGTACTCATGAAATTGTAATCGTTAAGTAACAGCAACAATAAAAACAACAACAACAACAACAGCAACGAGCAAAGAGAAACAAAAACGGAACCTTTAAGCCATTAGTTTTTCCAATTCCCAATAAAATAAATACTCTCGTACACACACATATACACTCACACGCACTTAAAAACAGTTTTTGCCGTTTTACTGACATTGCTTGGTGGTGGGTGAAGCAGGAACCACTACACAACACCAACACAACACCAACATTACGAAAAAAAAAACGAATACATTCGTTGGTAACATTTAGTTGTGCCACGACGAGCACAATAAGTGATATTAATTGAAATTGAAGAGAAAATCCCATTTACAATAATTGCCAATTGCAAAACGACATCAACGATACACAACACACAACACAATAAAACAAAACACAACAGCACAATACATACACATACATAGAATATGGAATATGGATGTTGGTGTATATTTGTTTGTGTATGTTTATTTGTTTTGTCGGTTGAATGTATCGATCAATGAATGGGCACTGCCGACGTACTCATAAATAAAATACATGAACAAATCCACACTCAAACACACACTCCTGCTCATGCACTTGCTGCTGCTTGTTGCTGCTGCCTCTACTGCTGCTCCCTACGTTTATAATCCTTTAGTTATTGGATTCAATGCTTTTCACAAGGCAGAGTGTATAATACAGGGTTAATATTGTATAGAATTAAATACAAATACAAATAAAAATAAAATACAGTAAAAAACCAAGCCAAGAAATCGATTACAACTGTAACGTTTTAAAATAAATATCGTTTTATACGTGGTTGAAAGCATAAACGTTAGTGGAGTGGGGAAAGTTAAATTTGCTACATGTATACTATGAAAGCAAAAAAGTGGTTAATTTTGAAAATGGTTTCTTTGAATACCTCGAAACATTGCAGTGTATTTTGATGTTGGTTTTGGAGTGTAACAATACACCCAAAAGTTAGCACAAGTTTCTCTATAATTTACTTACTCAATTAGTCCCTTTATTAAGAATCAGAGATCAGCAATGAATCGTTTTTTCGCTACTCATAAGCCCTTATGAAATTTTTAATATAAGTGAGCTAACAATATTGAAATTTAGCTATGTACTCTGGTTCATTCATACTCTCTACAATGTTAATTTATAAGTACAGGTTGCCATGAGTATGCGTACAACGTTGACATCAAACTCATACCATTCGAAATATGTTTGATTCATAAGCCTACTCATTTAGATTTATAACTTAAAAAAATACTTATAATACTTATAAATGATTCAAGTGACTCGAATTATTCATCAAAACTTACAGTCTTAGTTGTTGTTGCATTTACTAAAAAAGGAAAAAGAAAACAGAAGCAAAAAAAGACAGATCAGCAAGTAGAGCAAATACTCAACCTTCTGGTAAATATTTGAGTGTTCGTATGCGATTCATACTTATTTTGTGATTCGTATATATGTTGAGTGAAGCTGCCGTAGTCTAGTAGGTAGTGTGTTGGCTTATTAGACGTAAGTACACGGTTCAAACCCCATGTCAGACATCAGAAACGAAATATGAAAAAATATTTCTTCGGCGACTTCCTCTCAGCAAATTTCTGGCAAAAGATCTGAGTGTAAATAAATTTGCCATGAAAAGTTTCTCAAAAATCTATCGTTCGGGGTCGACTTTAAACTGTAGGTCCCGAAACTCATGTGTAAAATTAACACACACAATATGAGAGGTGTGAGAAGCTAGGTCGTATTGTTAAGCATGAATATAATGAGTACTTCAAACTTTAAATATGAGTATAGGTTCCATGATATTAAAATAAGTATGAATGCGTATAAGTATCAGAAATTATGAGTATGATTTAATTCCGCTCATCTTTTTGTATACTCAAGTTGTGTGTGTATATTTTATCTGCGAGTGGGGTGACCTGCGGTTTCAAGTCAATTGCTAACGCAGTAGGCCGATTATGATAACCCTAGTCACTCTATGCATACATATTTCGTCATTACAACCCTTCAGTCAGGATTACGACCTAGTTTCTCACACCACTTGTGCTGTGCAGGCGAGACCTACAGTTTAAAGTCGGCTCCGAAGGACAAAACTTTTCATAGAAATTTTATTTACTAGCTGCTGAGAGGAGGTTTAGGTTTAGGTCGGAGTGGTAGCTCTGATATCACAAAGCTCACTTGAGAACGCACAGCGGCCCGTTGTGATGCCACGGGTGAACGCAGTTCCTGTACTGACCAAGGTCCACCAAAATCAGGGCAGAGGAAGAAGTTGGTCAGCGCAAGGGCTGCACATCAAAAGCAAGACTACCCTACAATGTAAAACCAGCTAGAAAGTTTGATGAACGAAGCTATATCATTGATATCAATAGATGATAGCTCCGTTAAGCTGACAATAAATGGGGACCCAAATAACCTATATCT
Organism: Sarcophaga carnaria; assembly: GCA_958299815.1. Taxonomy (NCBI): domain Eukaryota; kingdom Metazoa; phylum Arthropoda; class Insecta; order Diptera; family Sarcophagidae; genus Sarcophaga; species Sarcophaga carnaria. Next base: position 132,077,378 of record OY283150.1, on the reverse strand, counting down.
ACACCTAGCAAGAGACGAGAAAGTGAATAACAGAAAGTGGATAACCGTCTCCTCTTCCTCAGAGGATCTGCATTAGAGGAAGTCGACCAAGAAATATTTTTTCATTTTTCATTATGTTCGAAAGGTCTGACCTGGGGTTTGAATCTTGGTCTTGCGTCTAGTAAGCCAATGCACTACCTACTAGACTACGTCGACTAGGCACTCTGTAATGCAAGCAAATTAAGTACGTTATAAGCACCACTTTTAGCTGTATTAACGTGTGATTCTGTGGTAAAACGATGCATTCTCGGAAATGGCGATCTTTTCGCCAATAAAATATTCAATTTATTTTGCAAGTTATTGTTATTGTTATTTAACAATGGACAGTTGTGCCTGGTCTTGATAGCATATTTTAAAAATCTTCGACAACCTTTGAAATTTCACAATTTGATCGATAAGTTTCGAGTTCTTCAGAAGGTAAGTTCGCTTGATTCGCTTTATAAAATTAAACTTTTGATTACTACACTACAATTATTACAATTTTGTAGAAATAATTTGTTCTTAATTTTTTATCGCGTGGAAGGTTTTTTCGGCCATCATATCACACCTAAAATGAATAAACTGGCCACCTAAAAAGCGGCCAAATTCCGATTGGATTAAACTCAGATAAGAAATTAAGAGAATATTTGGCTTTCACACACACATTGTGATTTTAATTTCAAAAGTCCTGCAACGTGATAAACGATGCCGCTTTTAGTCGATTTGCTATTGAGGACAGTGGTTTGTTTCAGCACTTGTGCCAAAGTTTGTGTTTAATTTTTTGTTTTATCATTTGTTGTTATTGTTGCTATTGCTGTTGTAGTTGTTGTTATAAAAATAATTTATATTTTTATAGTGAAATTCATCATGTGAATGAATGGCGAAACTTGATAATGGATTAACACTGCGTTGAACACATAAAATGTGGCAGAAAAAAAAAGAAAACAAACTATTGCCCCGTATAGGGATACTCTGCCATAAAAAAATTGTTGAAAATTCAAGAGAAACAAACAGAATTTTAAAGAGCACGCACATATACACAGAGAGGCACTTACATATGTGTACAGAGAGACGAATACAGGAGTAAAATAATTGTGAAGGAAATGAAATAAAATATTAGAGTGTATAGGATAGTGTCAGTATGCGTATGAGTATGCAACTGCTACGTTATTATACTCTACACCACCTCTAAGTATTTATGCAAGGAAACTTTAGTTTATCAGACTCCTGTACTCCCTTTCCTACCTCTGCTTCTTTTCCTTATCTTCTTTATTATCCTCTTTCTATCTCTCTGGTTTATGACGTATTACAATGGACCACATTGACCTCTGAGTATTGTACTTGTTTCAATGACCAGTACACGTCCTTTAACCTAACCCTTTAGAATCGTAAGCAAGATGAGGAATTTTTATTCGATATTAAATCCATTATTCACACAAAACGTATACTTTTATCTGATAAGGCGTTTCAAGAAACAATAATCTCATCCTTAATGAACTGCAATTGCAGTCAAGCTGGATTAATAAATTCTTAGTTTCTAAGTGCAATAAAATAAAATAAATTTGTGTTTGGTTTTAATTAAAATTCTTTATTGAAAATTAGTTCGTTAATTGCAAACCAAGTAAAAACAAATATGTGTTTAATTTCAGTTAAACTCTCTTTATTATTCACACTACGTTTGTGCCACTATTTACAACTTAACGATACAACAACAATTTGCTTGTACACTATTTTATTTCACACTTCTGTCCGCGTTAACACTAACAACTGTACGTTAGATCTTCTCTGCTTACAACCTTTTTGCAAGCAATGCCGCTTGTACGTTCCAACCGCAAGACTTGGACTCACTGAATTAACACTGACTGCTGCCTGCTTTGTCCAGCCCTTTTATAGCCCGATACAACCAGTCTAACGAACATTCTTGAAGTGGAAGTTTCGTGATCTCGCCTTCTCGAGAGCTCTATTGCTAATACATTGTTGTTTGTGTACTTTGCTTACGTTGTCCATCCCTTTTTATCACATACATGTTGTTGTTGGTACCAGGCGCAACCATGTTCGTTGTACATATGTGTGTGTGCAGCTTTAGATAATCAACACGTTCATTGTATTCTTAGTGTTAGTGTGTATTTGTATCGTGTGGCCTTTGCTTATCGTTTTTGTTGTTAAACGATATTAGGTCGTTTCGATTTGCGTAACAATATCCTTTGCATAAACAATAACAATTTCTAGTCAGTTACAGATCTTTGTAACGGAGATCTTCAAACCACGATTATTCGCTTCAAACACACTGCGTCTTTAAACAAGACTGACTGAACTTTTACTAACTCAGTTGCCTGCTTTGCCTTGCCTTTTATATGGCAACGTAAACAGTCTGACGAATGTTCTTGAGGGTGAATGTTTGTGGCTTGGCCTTCTCGAAATCTCTATAAATGTAAACATAGTTGTTTCATTATTGTTGTTTGTGTATTTTGTTTATATTTACTCTTGTCGTGTTTGTTGTTGTATTTTTATTTACTTGTTTATCAGGAAAACAAGTTCATTGTTTTTGTTTTTCTAGCGTTTGTTTATAATTTTAAATCTAAACGATGTAAAAGCAAAACACCAGTATCTGGATTTTTTCATTTTCGTAGCAATAGGCGGCGTAGGGCATTTCATAGCACTGCTTGATCGCCGGTAGTTCCCATTGTGGTTATAGTTCTTTTGTTTTTCGAATCATTTATTCTTAAAATGTGGCATATTTTTGCAAAGAGCCTCGCTTTGTATGTGTATGTGTGTGTGTTTTATAAAATATTAGCACACAGGCATTTTCTCTTGGCTTTTATTCATATCCTTTGACGTCCGAAATGTTATACTTTATCAAATGGGGATCAGGAACGCTGGTGAAACTAGATCCTATTAAAATAACCAGAAAATATTATACAATCTATGTATGTATGTATGCTCGAAACCAAGCTAGCAAGCAGGCACACGAACAACGTACAATACTTTCATTTCACCATCTAACGAATCAAAGAGGAGATACACTCTTAACGTGCGAAAAAGACGGAAACCGATGGTAGAAGAAATAAAAAGAGACAGATAGTTAGGCATATGGACAAACGTAGTGTATTTTATAAATAAATTTATTTATTTATTGTAACAATTCATATGCGATGGTTAAGAATACTATGCACTCAGTGCACTATGGGATTAAAAAGGTAACGCGAAAATAAATTCGGAAAGAAAATTTTATTAAAAGAGTCTGCTGGCAGGCAACAGAAAACGTTTTTAAATAGCAAAGTAGAGCTTTTTAAATTTTCTGGGGTTTTTATTTTCATTCTAGATCATTGTTTTGCCAATATCCGCCAATTATAGTTTATTTTACATAAAAATGCGTTGAAGAATATCCATAATTGGCATGAAGTGCTACAGATTATCAGGCTATACCAGGAATATTAAAAAATATGTTCATAACAAATCATTCTTGCGATTTCCTTGAACTTCAACGGTCAATCGAAGACTTAAATGACTTAAAATTTGTGAAAATTGTTGAAGTCAATAGCTTGAATGAGTCAAGCTTTGTAACAAGGAAGTATAACAAGAACACTCCCCCGTTTGGAGATACAGAAACAGGATATTGCTATACCAACTGATAGTTAGGCCGCCATACGAACGCTAGGCTCTTGTGAAGTTAAATCGAACATAGGAGAATGACTGTGTGAAGAAGCCAGAATAAGATAACTCTCTGCTTGGCGCCAAGTTATGTGTTAATTCTCGGCAATAAGCAATTAAATGAGCTCACGAGGAGGGTGGCATTCACGCCATTTGATGGGTCCAGCACGGCTCTGTTGAGTGGGGACTGATGTTTGTTGAGGTAACCTTAACAAAAGGGAAGATAAAGAGAGGCAAAGCCTTTTCATCAAACCAAATGAGTTTGAAACTTATGTTAGGAAATTACAATAAGAAGAGATCTGAGTTATGCATCAGAATATCAAGAAATAACAGGTATTTTCACATCCACTGTAGGGTTACAGATTAAATTTATTCAGAATGATGGTTATCTCGAGCTTAGTATGTAGATTCTGTGATGATGAGAATGACTCATGGGAGTACATACTTGGATCCTGTGAGACATTAATGCATCCCAAAAGGAAACACCTGGAGGCATACAAGGTACTGGGTGATGGGATATTATAGAGATACCATTGAGGGCCGTATGATTCATTGTATTGTTGGAGTACTAAGGCACATCTTCTCTACAATAATAATAATTTCTATTGATCAACGTTTTTCTCTGCGACGCAAATTAAGAACGTGGAACTCTTTATTTTAGTTTCAATTATTTGGTACAAACCAGAGATCAGCAATGAGTATTCAAAAAGATTATTAGAATCGAATCATACTCATAATTTCTGATACTTATATGCATTCATACTTATTTTAATATCATGACCACTCTAGTCATATTCAAAGTTTGAAGTCGTCATCATATTCATACTTAACAACACGTATGATGTTGTTGATTTCGACTCTCCATGACTCATCATACACAAGAATCACAAAATTAGTATGATTTGCGTATGCACACTAAAATACTCACTAAATGATTGTGTGTTTGCTTTGCTAGCTGCTCCGTCTTTTTTGTTTATGAGTCTTTTTTCTTTTTTTGTAAATGCAACAACAACTAAGACTGTAAATTGTGATGAATAATTCGATTCACTCGAGTCAATCGAATCATTTATAAGTATTTTTCTAAAGTTATGAATCTGAATGGGTGAGGCTTATGAATCAAACATATTTCGAATGGTATGAGTTTGATGTCAACGTTGTATGCATACTCATTGCAACCTGTACTTATAAATCACCGTTGTAGTGAGTATAAATGAATCAGAGTACATAGTTAAATTTCAATATTGTTGAGTCACTTATATTAAAAATTTCATGAGTGCTTATGAGTAGCAGAAAAGCGATGCATTACTGATCTCTGATACATACATACAGCATAATTAGTCATTACAACACTTTAGTCAGGATTATGATGTTGCTTCTCACACCCTTGATGTTGTATGTGTTCATTTTGTACATGAGAGGCAAGACCTACATGAACGAAACCACTAACTTGCCGACCCATTGTTCACTTTCTAGATTTTCCACTTTCCAACCGGAAACAGAATATCATCGTCATCGCTTTCGACGTGGTAGTCATTGTATAACAGAAAATTATTATGATTGTGCCCGAGCTATTGCCACATTTTATCTGGTGGTGTTGCTTGTTGTTGTTGGTCCTTTTGCTTGTTGTGATGTTGTGCCTGAACTGATACTATCTTTTGTGTTGTTGTTTGGTGCTACTAACGGTTGCATGCATGAAGCTAAAGAAGAACAAAACATGAACATGAACAACATAACATAACAACAATTTAACCAAAAATATGACTACAAAACAAGTTTAACTCATAAATTCCAGTAGTCTGTTGCTCTTTGCACCTCTCCCTTCTCGTCTTTCTCTGTTTGTTTTTCTCGCATATATTTTATATTTTTGTTTTTGTTATTGTTGTTGTTATTGTATGGTATTCTATTTCATTTAATGTTTATGTTGGCATTGCTGCGTTTTTGTTTCTACTTTATGTGGCAAAAGAAAAACAAACCTTCAGTTATAATAATTTGTACCCATAATATTGGTTTCGTGCCGCTAAATGCTAAATTCTCTTACTCTCTGTCTCTGTCTCTCTACATTTCTCTCTCTCTCTATTGGTTTCTTTTTCCTTCTGTGGCATCTTGTGGTAGAGTCCTGAAGCATTTTCAGCCATTCATCGTCTTTAGCAGCTGCAGCCAACTTCAATTTGATTCTTTTATATTTTATATACATTCAAGTGTTAATGTGTGTGTGTGTTTGACTGTGTTAGTATAGGTGTGTTTTTGTTTTGAAGGTATTATAGTGTTAAACTTTAAATTCAGTTGGGTCAAGTGGTTCAGGTGTGCACAAGCAAAACAGATTGTGAAAATGTAACTAAAATTAGTTTTATAGTGATATTTAGAGGTTTTACAAATATATATATACACACACATACACAGTCATACTCATACACACACTAACTGATACAGTTAAATACATGTGTACAGAGGAGTACACACCATCATTCTGTTCTACATTAATTCCCTTTTATTCTTCTTTTTCCTGTCCTGCATAAAGCAGAATGATAAAACACCAACAACAAAAAGACAGACAGAGAAGTTAGTAAAAACAGCAGCAGGAAGAAGAGGAAGCAGCATCAGAAGCAGCAGCGGAATAATATAATTTTTGTGAATTGTAAATGCGCACATTGAAAGCTTTCTGTAATTATGGCGAATGGTTTCCCTGTAAATTGTTACGAATTTGCAAAATTTGAATGGGGCGCGTAGAAAAGTTTTCCGTTAAAATCTTATTTTGCATGCACAAATTCACACAGGCATAGTATACCTATGAACAATACATAGAAATACACACACCTGTCCAAAAAAATAATGCTTATGGGCTATTTCATGAAAGATGAAAGGTTTTCTTTTTGCTTTTGGAAAACTACAATATTTTGTTAACACAAACGTACATAATTGCTCATTACAACCCCTTAGTCTGGATTACGATCCAGCTTCTCACACCACTCATGTTATGTGTGTGTGTGTGTTAATTTGTATACATGAGTAGAGGGACCAACAGTATAAAGTCGATCCCGAACGACAGATTTTTTGAGAAACTTTTCATGGCAATTTTTATTTACTCTCAGAATTTTTGCCAGAAATCTGCTGAGTGGAAGTCGTCGAAGAAATATTTTTTTCATATTTCGTTTTGATGTCTGACCTACTAGACCACGACTACTAGACCACTTCTAATAATAAGGTTTGGTTAAAAAAAAGTTATTATTTTGACGTACTTTGGTCGTTACAAAGTGAAACTGGTCAGAAATATTGCAGTAACGCCTGCATTTTTTTCCACTACTTGAGATTGGCTTATAAGCTGCAAGACCGTGGTTTAAATTCCAGCGATTCAGACAAGAACATTTTCATAGTCGAACTGACAGTGAAATTGTAACAATCTTGCAAGTGTAACAACAATTTTTATTCAGTATAGTACAGCAAGTGTAGTCGCTGTAGCCCGGTAGGTAGTGTGTTCATACGTAAATTGGTCATTACAACCCTTCAGTGAGGATTACAACTAAGCTTCTCACAACACTTATGTTATGTGTGTGTGTTAATTTTATACAGGGGTGGCGTGACCTACAGTATAAAGTCGATTCCGAATGACAGATTTTTTTTGAGAAACTTTTCTTGACAATTTTATTTACATTAAGGGTTTTTGCCAGAAACCTGTTTAGTTGGAGTTGTCTGACCAGGGATTTAAACCAAGGCCTCATGTCTAATAAGCCAACACACTGCCTACTAGACTACGGCAACTTCCTGTGTGTTAGTAGTATTTATTAGACGCCATTTCGTGGTTCAGACCAGAGATCAGCAATGAGTATTCAATGAGTATTCTGATACTTATACGCATTCATACTTATTTTAATAACATGGAACCTATACTCATATTCAAAGTATGGAGTACCCATCATATTCATACTTAGCAACACGTATATTGTTTAGTTCGACTCTGCATAACTCCACACATGCACGAAGCACAAAATAAGTATTAATCGCCTATGAACACTAAAATACTCACTAGAGGACTGTATGTTTGCTTGTGCTTATGTGTATTTTTTCTTTTGTTGTAAATGCCTAACAATAACTAAGAATGTAAAGACTCGAATCATTTTTAAGTATTATAAGTATTGTTCTAAAGTTATGAAACTGACTGAATAGGCTTATGAATCAAACATATTTCGAATGGTATGAGTTTGATGTCAACGTTGTACTCATATTCATTGCAAACTGTACTTATAAATCAATGTTGTAGTGAGTATGAATGAATCAGTGTACACAGTTAAATTTCAATACTGTTGACTCATATATACTCAAAATTGCATTAGTGCTTATGAGTAGCGAAAAAAGCGATTCATTGCTGATCTCTGGTTCAGACCCCAGCTCGAACAAAGCGAAATATTAAAAAGAAAAATTTGGCGATTTACATTCAAAAGATGTTTGATAAAACCTCTGAGAGAAAATAAAAATTGACATGAAATCTTTCTCAAAAATCTGGCGTTCGGAGTCGACTTTAAACTGTAGGTCCCGCCGCTCATGTATAAAATGAACACACACAACATAAGTGGTGTGAGAAGCTAGGTTGCAATCCTGACTAAAGGCTTGTAATGATCAATTATCTATGTATGTATGTATGTTACATCGATTGCGCACAAATTATGAGCTTAAAAGAGATTTTTGTATTCCTCTAATGCCTTAACAAAAAATAGATGAAAATCGATTGTGTTTTGCAAGCTGTTACCAGCTTGGATACTTAGGTGAAATGATTCACATGCTTATAATCGCATCAAGAGTTCTAAACACATTCGTACAGACTTTTATTTCCGTAAATAGTACTCAAAACCGTAAAGTGCAACAACAACAACAGCAGCAGTAGGAATAAAACAGCAACAATAACAACAATAGCAGCAGCTGTAATAGCAACTACAGAAAACGTACTCTAAGGGCAGATATGAAACCATTACAGCACAATGAATGCGATGAACGCGAAATTAGATACACGTGAGCTCACACTATTACAACATTTTTCTATTCAAAATGTATATAACTGTGTGTGAGTGTGTGTATGTATATATGTGCTTTTGTAAGTTTCCTATTTTTGTGAACCACAAACATCAGTAAAAGTACTTGTATTTATCGTTTTGGAATATTATTTTATACTCGTTTATATAGATGTATGGCTGTATGTAGGTGTGTGTGTATTATATTGTTTGTTATAATATTATAATAATAACAACAATAATAGCAACAACAATAATAATAAACTTTCTCTTTCTTTTCTTAGCTAAATCGACCTTAATGATGTGGATCTTCAAAACTTTCTACGGGTTTTTTCACGGGTATTTTTTTCCCTTTTGCTTAGCCAGTTATTTTTAAGTGTTTTTTTTAGAAGAAGAAGAGAAATTGTTGGCATTTTTATTTTGTCATAAAATTAAATTTAATGGTTGGAAATAATAGACTTTCAAACTGAAGAAGCACAATTGCTGTGTATTTTTTTCATTAATTTTTTTTTGCTTGTAAAACGTTAAAAAAATGTTAAAATGTTGCCTTAAATGTTTAATGACAATTTGCATTAACAAAACAAAATCTGTCTTTTAAAAGCAACATTTTTGAAATACGCCAATGGGTGGGGATTGTGAATTTGGTTAAGACTATTAAGAGAGTTATAAACAAAAAAAAGAATCACTTTAAATGTGGTTAAGTTGAGAAAGAGATTGTGAGAAATTTTTAAAATTTTTTTACACATTTAGGTGTGTTAAGATGTTTTAAAATGTCAGTTTTTTTGAAGGATTAAAGTTGTATTCAATATTATCGTATAGTCAGCTGCTGGTTACAGTTTTTAGGAATGAGATGAATTTTTACTGACATGACGTGTAATGTCATGCAATGTTACAAGAAATAAGCACAATACACCGACAATTCATATTCATTCATTCATTCATACTGCATTACTAATAAAAATTCCTGAAATTGTCAAATAAATGGCGTCACATTCAGAAATGAATCGTTTTTCCGCTACTCATAAGCACTCATGAAATTTTGAATATAAGTGAGTCAACAATACATATTGAAATTTTACTACTCTGATTCATTTATACTCACTACAACGTTAATTTATAAGTACAAGTTGTAATGACATCAAACTCATACCATTCGAAATATGTGCGATTCATAAGCCAACTCATTCAGATTCATAACTTTAGAAAAATACTTATAAATGATTTGAGTCTTTACAGCTTTAGTTGTTGTTGCATTTAAAAAAAAACAAAGACAGAGCAGCTAGCAAAGCAAACACACAACCCTTTAGTGAGTATTTTACTATTCGTACGCGAATCATACTTATTTTGTACTTCGTGTATATGTTGCGTTATGGACAGTCGAAATCAACAACATCATGCGTGTTGTTAAGTATGAGTATGATGAGTACTTCAGATTTTGAATATGAGTAGAGGTTCCGCGATATTAAAATAAGTACGAATTCGTTTAAGTATCAGCAATTATGAGTATGATTCGATTCTACTCATATTCTTGAATACTCAATGCTGATCTCTGGTCTGAACCACGAAATCGCGTCTAATAAGCACTACTAACACACAGGAAGTCGCCGTAATCTAGTAGGTAGTTTGTGGGCTTATTAGACATGAGGCCTCGGTTCAAATCCCAGGTCAGACAACTCCAACTAAACGAAATATGAAAAAATATTTATTCGGCGAATTCCTCTTCCTATGAGTAGAGGTGCCATGATATTAAAATAAGTATGAATGCGTATAAATATAAGAAATTATGAGTATGATTTAATTTTACTCATCATTTTGAATACTCATTGCAGATATCTGGTAGTTACTATGCTGCTGGCTTATTCGACGTTCAACTACGATTCAAACCTCAGGTCAGACATCTCTAACAAAACGAAATACAAAAAAATATTTCTTCAACGACTTCCACTCAGCAGATTTCTGGCAAAAGCTCTGAAAGTAAAATAAAATTGCAGTGAAAAGTTTCTCAGGAATTTGTCCTTCAGAGTCGACTTTAAACTGTAGGTTCTGCTACTCATGTATAAAATTAACACTTAACACCATGGTGGTGGTGTGAGAAGCTAGGTCTTATTCCTGACTGAAGAGTTGTAATGGACAGTTATGTATGCAACATTCTTATCAATGTTCATACTTTTTCTGTTACGTGCTCCACTTGTTTCAAGACCAGTAGTAACTCGTGGGTGCTTTTGTACTTGTGTCTCTTGCTATCCTCCTTGCGAGCTCCCTAAAGTGCGGTAGATTGTATTTCTTTGTAATATGTTCGATACGCAGTGCCATTAATACCGGATTATTGAAGTCTCCCTCCTAAAAACTACTTAAAATCTTTTCATCTACACTTCAAAAAATTTCATTTCAAATGATATGCTCGGTTAATGATTCCTTAACATTGTGTGCGTACGTACATACTTATATGTACGAATGTGCCACATGTGGCGTATAATTAATATTGAATTTCGCCTATCATATCGAATAACACTCATACGTCGTGATGAACTTTGGATTGCCAACACAATAATAATTTGAAAAAATTATTACAAAATATCCTCATTAACACACAACCTTAACGATATCATTCACAACATAAATGGAGTGATAAGCTAGGTCGCAGTGCCGACTAAACGGTTGTAATGACCAAATATGTATGTTATGGCAACCAGAGTATTAAAAATTCCCTAAAAGGAAATAGTTTTGTTTTCAAAACAAACCTTGCTATCGCATTAATCATTATTTTGAAGAGTTCAGTCAAAAATAACAGAAAATCAGAAGACAAGGCCCTTTTCCCACGCTTTTCAAGAGCTTTGGAATGACAGATCTACAGCTCGAGGCGATGTTCGTCAGAGGCTTGGTTCCAATCTGTCTATCCGAGTAAATTTAAAGATTTTCAGGAAAAATTCAATTACACAGCGAGTATTGCGTCACTCTCAATACGTCTCATGACCTACCGCAGTGCTTAGGCAGCCTATATGCAAGTTTAATGTCGGATACTTTAATATGAATCCCGGATCGTAGGACAAAAAGTCCTTAGTTCGAATGCTAAAAGTGAAATCCCTTATCTGGAAAATTATAAGGCAATCAAGTTGGTGGTTAAACACACATTACAGTTTGCTGGAAGTGGCAATTGCGGCAGCCATCAGAATCAGAAAACCAATCTTATTTGATTTTCACTAAAACGCTTTTTTTGCAGAACATGTATGTAAATATTATTGTAAGAACATAAATTTAAAGAGAGCTAGCAAGGACGACAAATGCTAACTGGATTACTCATAGGACTAAGGCCAATATTTCTAAAGCCATTCATCCACTTAATATTCAAGCACTTCACGTGTGATGATAAGAAAAATCAGAATGTCAAAATGGGGAATAGAAAGTATATGTATGTGGACAAAAAATGGCAAAAGTTTTCCATTGTTGTTGTTCTTAGGAAAGTTTTCCTACAACAAGAACAAAGAACAACAATTGACAATTTCACTTTAATCGTCTAATTCTGTTCGGTGTGCTCTGTTCTGTTCATTTATGCTTTCATTGCACCTTTTTTTCTGTAATTGTTCTTACCCCAGTTATGTTTCCGTTTCCTTTTTTATTGTTCCTGTGTTATTTTCTATTGAAAGGATTAAAAGCCTAATTCGTTGCTGACTGACTTACGCAGAAAATTGGGGGCACAAAGAAAAACTTTTAAGTTTTATGGTTGCGAAAACACAAACGAAATGAAGAGAGCAAAAAAAAACCAAAAACAACTTCATAATCAATGTTGGCAGAACAGAGTTTTTGTAGCAAAAAACGACTGAAGTAACAATGGTCGCTTTGACCAATTCACCTGCTTGTGTATGCACAAGTTGTGGCAGGTCATTTAAGTTGGCAGAGCCACAGTTTGAAGCGAAACAATTTGGAGAATTTTAGTTTGGATGAGACATGATTTAAATCGTCTGGAAGTTGCTCTTTGTGGCCCCATTGTAAATCTGTATTGATCTCAGCAAGTACTTTTCATTAGGACTTGCGTTTATATGTCGTGACTAAATTTTGGTCCTTGTATTAATTTTTAATTTTGAATTCGAATTTTGTATGAAGTATTCAAATGCCAAGCGAGGAACCCCTGGGTTTCTTGTGCAATATTAAGAGGGATTCTGAAAAACCTTAAAATTATGCATTTTGATAGCACTATTGGGTAGATTGAACATATTGTTACGAAAATTAAGAATATAGATACCGGTGTTTTGCTTTTACATCGCTTAATATTAAAATTATAACCAAAAGCTACAAAAACAACACAATCCAGTAAACAAACCTGTTTACAAATTATCGTACTGCTTAATATAACAACAAACACCAGCTTAACAAAATGGTAAACAAGTAAACAAAAATACAACAACAAACACTACAGGAATAAATGTAAACAAAATACACAAACAACAATAATGAAACAACGATGTTTACATTTTTAGAGACCTCGAGAAGGCGAAGCCGCGAACATTCACCATATAAAAGGCAAGGCAAAGCAGGCGAGTGATTTAGTGAAGTTCAATCAGTCTTGTGTGAAGACGCAGTGCGTTTGAAGAGAGTAATCGTGGTTTGAAAATCAGCGTTACAACGATCTGTCATTACGTAGAGACTGTTGTTTACCCAAAGGGTGTAAACAGAGGAATAACAAAGCAAAGCAATTGTTGTTGTTTACATCAAGTTGTGAACAGTGGCACACAGAATTGTGTGAATAATAAATAATTTTAATTAGAAACTAAACACGAATTTATTTTTTATTTTATTTGCAATCCACGCACTCATAATTTATTTTAAACGTTTTTAAAAGTTAAAACATCACAATATTCTCTATCCTCTTTACTATGGGGACCCCCATATTTTAATTGAAATTTTAATACCTACTTACACATCGGTAGGCTATGGCCAGAGCAAGGTGTGGAGGAGGACTTTCATTATTTCTTTTGCATTGCATCAGTTTGTTGTTCGGCTACTCTGGCGTGTACTTACTTACTTCATTGGCTGTTGCAACGCTTTAGTCCAGATTATGACGTCGTTTCTCACACTACCCACGTTGTGTGTGTCTGTTTTATACATGAGTAGCGAAACCTACAGTTTAAAGTCGACTCAAAACGACAGATTTATTAACACACTTTCAAGAAACTTTTGATGCCATAGCTTTTGCTAGAATATTGCTGAACGCAAGTCGCCAGAGAAATATTTTTGTTTTGTTCAACACGTTTTAAAGACACTAAGCCTCTTGCTTGTTTGAGCTTTATTGCCTTATAAGACAATCCTTTTTCAGCAAACAGTACCGGCTTTTATAATTTTACCTTCTAATCCATCGGTTTCTGAAGTCGACATAGTCTAATAGGTAGTGGGTTGGCTTATTAGACATAAGGCCACGGTTAAATCCCCAGGTTAGACATCAAAACAAAATACAAAAAGTATTTCTTCGGCGACTTTCTCTCAGCAGATTTCTGGCAAAAGATCTGAGTGTAAAATAGAAATTGCCATGAAAAGTTTCTCAAAAATCTATCGTTCGGAGTCGAATTTAAACTGTACGTCCCGCCACTCATGTAAAAAATTAATACACACAGCATAAGTGGCGTGAGAAACTGGGTCCATTCCATAATCGTGACTGAAGAGCTGTAATGACCTGTATGTATGTATGTAATCCATCGCTTCATCTCTTGATTAATGGCCTGTTAATAGTTGTTGGCGTACAGCTTGTGAAAGTCGCCTAAGATTCTTGCTAAGCTTCCTGCTACTTTGGCTTGACTTTATAACATAAAGTGGGTGGCGAGTTGCTGTGAGTACTTTTCCGTTTTTCTTGCTCGCTTTCATTTATTTGATGGTATGTACGTTGGGTGTGTATGTGTATGTGTTTGTGTGTTTTAAAATTTTATTGTCACTGCTGTTGGCTTCACAAGTAAATCCCTTTAATTGCTGGTTCACCTATTTCTCGGCCCGTAGGCAAATGTTATTGTCTTTGTGTAAAGTTTTTCCATTTTATTTCTCTTGGTTTTTTTCTTTTTGTTTAGAGTGCTACTTTTTGTAGACTGTTGTTCTTCATTTGTATGGTTTTTTAGTCCTTTTTAGAAGATAAAAAGGAAATAAAGAGATACACACACACCGAAAATGTCACAATGGTCACTGGCTATTACAATGGAACTTTTACGTTTTGCATGGACCCTTTAAAATACTGTCGGTTTGTTCGTTTCTATGTCGTTAAGTCTGCCTGTCTATTTCCTCTTTTCAGGTTTTATTTACTCTGTACGCTCGTTGTTTTTGTTTTACTGTCTCTTTTCACTACTTTTCTGGTGTTGTTTTATTACCAGAAATGGTGTTTATCTGCGTATTATGACCCTTCTTATCCTTAAATCATTTTTATTTGCCATGTTTTTTTGGTACCTTTTTTTTAGGTAGCTGTAGCCTTGTGTAAATTTACAATTTGTTTGTTTTTGTTGGCCGATTTATCAAGTGGTAGTGTAGGCAGCCATAAAAGTTAAACAAAGAAATCTGATCCATGTAACGGCTAAATTTGTAATTTTCCGAAAAAAAGACACAGTTTTTCCTCGTATATTTTATTTTTGTTTTTTTGCTCATTTTCTTTTTAATTTTTTTTTTTTTTGTTACGAAAACATTTATTAAAAAGAGCAAAATTATATTAAATAAAGGGAGGGGTCTAATGTAAACAAATAATAATTTACCTGGAGATTAATATGTTAGTCTTAACCACCCACTACTCCCTCTCTCGCTCTCTCTCTCTCCCTCTTCCTTTCACTTGAGTTTGTATTCGGTTATTATAATGGTTAAGTCTGATAAATATACGACCATGGCCACGTGAAAGCCATTGTCAGTTCTGGTAAATATTTTTCATGCTGTTCCCTGGTTATTTCTGTTTCTGTTTCTGTTTTTTAAGAGGCTCTATTTTGCTTCATAATGAGCCATTAAAGTGTTAAAAGCCGTATGTGTCCTTTGTTTTTATTGTGATTTTCTTTATGTTATTGTTTCAAAAAGACAATGATTGTCAACGGAAATGATTGCCAAGTGGTCAAGGTTTATAGTTAATTAGGGAATTAAACTGTCAACAGCATTTAACTGCTTGATGCCGTTTACTTTTAGAAATTTTGTAATAACACGTGTCGTTATAGTTTGTATAAATGCTGGTATCACAGGGCGTATAAGTGTTATTAATGATAATAATTGATGGAAATCAAAACCTGAAATGAAATGAGGAAATGGATTTTGTATGACAATTTAAAAAGAAATTACTGGAAAGACTTTTTTGTTCAGTAGTGGGCCTTCGTAGTGAGCACTTTACTTTCAGTGGACATTAGTGGACCGGTTTAGTCCGTATGGGAGGGCCATCTATAGGTTTAAATTTGAAACAACGAATCTGACAATACTTATGTTATTCTATTCTGTAACTAAATTCAGTATATTATCTCTACTGAACGTAATTAATCCATTTACGGTCGAGCAACGTTGGGATTTATTGGAAACTTATTTCCAAAACAAAGAAAATTGGTCGGACGTTGCACTAAAATGTCGTACAAAATTTGGCCGTAGAAATGGACTAACAGTGCCCAGTAAGTTTATTGCTAAAGTTCGTGCAACAGTGCTTACACTCGAGAATATCAAAGCTGTGGCTGGAAGTTATCGTTCTCAAGAATTAAACAACTCATGTACCATTTTACATCGAATTTTGTGAAAAGATCTCCGTATGACGCGCTTTACAAAGTTCAATTGGTTCAAGAGTCGAAGCCGCATGACCATTCGCTTGGCTAGATGGGCCAACGAGAAACTACACGATGATGTTGATTTTGCCAAAAAAAATCTTTTCATGTTGGTGAGTACGTTACTAAGCAGAATTGCCGTATTTGGAGCCCAGAAAACGCACTCATGGTCTTACAGAAGCTAATGCACCCATAACGAGTGATTGTTTTTATGCGGCTTGTGCAGCACAGGCATCATTCGCTCACATTTCTTTGAACATGAGGACGGCTTAATCATTACGGTCAATGGAGACACCTATCGCACCATGATAACCGATTTTTTTGTACCAGCTCTTCATGATATAGAAGTCGCCGTAATCTAGTAGGTAGTGTGTAGGCTTATTAGACGTAAAGCCAGGGTTCGAGCGCCAGGCAAGACATCAAAACAAAATACAAAAAGTATTTCTTCGGCGACTTCCTCTCAGCAGATTTCTGGCAAAAAAAACTCTGAGAGTAAATAAAATTGCCATGAAAAAGTTTCTCAAAAAACTGTCGTTCGGAGTCGACTTTAAACTGTAGGTCCCAATACTCATGTATAAAATTAACACACACAACATAAGCGGTGTGAGAAACTAGGACGTTTTCGACCTCCGGGTACTGTACTTGCCTTAATTGACAAGTACACGTCCTCTAACCTAACCTAACCTTCATGATATTGAACGATGTTTGCCTTCAACAGAATGGTGCAACTTGCCACACTTCTCATGCCTCAATCGATTTAATGCGTCAAACGTTTGATGGCCGTTTAATTAGACGAAATTATGATGCCAATTGGCCGCCAAGAAGCTGAAATTTGACACCGTTTGACTATTTGCTGTGGGCCGCCGTTAAAGAAAAGTGTTATGACGACAAACCAGAGTCAACATTCGTGATATCATTGCCTTGATACGACCCTTTACACTCGAAAAAGTGCACGAAAATTGTTTCAATCGAATGAGGTACTGTAAGGCCAGTCGTGGCAGCCATATGAATGAAATAATATTCCATTTGTAACGGGAACAATTGTACTTCGCAACGAAAAAATAAATTTGCCACAATTTCAAATTGTTTTTGTTTGATTGCATTTTTAAATTTAAGCATTTAGATGGCCCACCCTATACAAGCAAAGCTTAAAAAGTATGGCGTTTGTATTTTATTAGGCGTGACACAATGTAAGAAAAGTTCTTCAAAAGATTCTAATTTGACTTACGAACATAGCTGCCAGATAAATGAAGCACCAAATCGTCAAATATTTGAGAAAAAATCGTCAAAATCGTCAAAGACGTTTATTGAAATCGTCAAAAAATCGTGAGAAATGTATGTCTATATGCATCTGAGTTCAAAACTAAAACATTTAAAAAAAATTTGTTAGAAATTAAAAGATGAGGCATTTATTAATTTTTTTTTTCCAAAAATGGAGAAATTTTATATCATTTTCAGGAAAAAAATGTTTAATGTTTAAACTATCTATCCCAGTGTTGTTTATTGACACATAAGCGCAGCAATAATATTGCATCATCTTTATCTATGGGTGGTGTAAATAATAAGGAGTCAGAAGCTCTTGATATTCTGAGCATGAAAATTTAGTGTAACCGACAAATTTTTCATTTCCTTCTTAAGATCTTATCATCTGATCTTACTATTTACGCTATTTATTTATACTATTTATGAGGTCGGTGCCTCAACCTCTATTTTGAGGTTTCTCGACGGTATGCAGGAGAGGCCGTAGTAGCTCGTTAATGACGGTAGTGTATCCAACTCCATTGAATCATTAGTGCATCGTTGCAATGTGGTTTGTGTTTCACTGTTCTGTCACTACTACAAAAGGATTTTGCTCAAACGAAATAAGGGGACTTGTTCCCCAAATCATGTCTTCCTACGTAACGCTCGTCTTTCTCGGCCAGGACATCTGTATGTGATCGATTGGCCAATGGAACGCATTACAGAAAAAGTACGTTTTTTAGTCGGACTATTCGTATGTGGAACTCAATTCCTGCAGAGGTCTTTGCTGTTACTTATGGTATAAAAATATACAAGCCTAGTGTCCATAAACACTGTTCTCTCTTTCCTTCTTCGCATAACAACATATTTTCATAGTTCCAAACACAATGCCGTCCATCCCTTGCCTTTGTTCATCCGCTGGTACAATTAGAAGCTATACTCGAATTTTTAAAATTGTCTACAACGACAAGTGATAAATTATTCTCAACTACGAGGTTATTTAGGAGTTGTAATTTTGTGGCTTTTAAGGAATTAAAAACGAATAAAATACAGAAAAATCATCTCAGGTATTCTAAAGAAACTTAAAAAGAAAAGTATTACTCCTTGTAATTACTAACATAAATTGACAATAGTACCAATTGCAAAGTAAATACAAAGCTTAAATGTATTTTTTTTAAATGTAAATTTTTAGTTTCTAAAAATCGTCAAAATAAGGGCATAAATTGTCACATCGTCAAAATGATATCTTTAGAGCCCAAAATCGTCAAAATGACGATAAATCGTCAAATCTGGCAGCTATGCTTACGAAATCTTTACCCTGTAAACTTTTCTAAATTTCATCATCTTTTAAGGGACTTAAGGTGTTACAAACGTCATTTAGTTTGCTATTAAAACCAGAAAACATGTGATTTTCTTAGCAAATATTTCTCACAATTATTTTAATTTCACTTTGTTTACGTTAACTCGTTAGAATTTTGCATATTTTTCGTCTTTATCTTCTTTTAACTGCTTCCTACACACCAAATGCAAGACTGAATGCCAACTGAATAAAGGATTTATCCCTGAAGGCAAAAACAGTTCTTTGTACACTTCATAGTCATTTAAGGAAAACATTGAAGGAAATTAAAATGTTTTCATTTGGTTTTTGGCTGCTGCCTTTAAATCTTGCTCCTTAATTTCGTTCTTTAAGCATTTCCTAAATAATGTAATTTCACAAACAAGGCAAAGAAGGCGTAGGGAAGTGTTAATGTTACGATTTAATTTTGTTGCATTTATTTCCATTACAAGCATACATATTTCAGCTTCTATCTGTTTGTGTATCTGTTCGGCAATAATACAAGAAGCAATTGCTGAGTTTAATTTCATTCTTTTTGGTAATACAATGCGTTTGTTAAGCTGCCACAACAGACATTATTCGTGTTGTTTGTTTGTTTCTTTTCTTTCCGAAAACCTACAAATAGATTGGTTTCGTATGAAATGAAAAGACACTGTTTAAGTAAAACGTGTTAAATCGGGGGGCGATGTACAAGAGTAAAGAGCAAAAAGCAAAGAGCAATAACAAGACAAAGTAAATCCGTTGGAATACTTAAATGCAAGCACTTTCCGAAGTGCTCGTAATTAAAATTTTATTTGCAACACTTTGCAACTGAAACGCTCTTGTAGAAGTTCAATTAAATTTAAGCAAACGGCAAACAAACAAATAAACAAGTAAACATACAACACTTTCACAATAACACACTGGCAATCAATACAATGTTAAAGAAAGAAAGACAGAGAGAGAAATAATTTAAAACAACAATACAAACTGATAAAATTACACCACACTCTACTGTTAGAGCAGGAAAAACCAAATAGCAGTGTTAGTATATGGTAGCGGTAGGAGTAGTAGTAGTATTAGTCATAGCTGTGGTAACAATAACACTTTGTAGTAAAAAAAAAAACAATGAAACAAACGCTATAAACACAATGGACGCAACACAGCAAGCATAATAATTTTGTAATTCCTGCCTTAGGTAAGCTGCATGAGTATTAATTATAATAAAGACAGCTGAAATATTTTTTCGTGTTACGTTTCATACAAAGCATCTTGAAAACTTCTATTTCATGTGTGTTATTGTATTGTTACGTTTTTACCTTTTAAAAACCTTTAAAATATGAGCTCCTTGATTGCAAATAAAATAAGACTAAATTTCTTTTTAGTTTTAATTAAATTTCTTTATTATTCGCACAATTCTGTGTGCCACTGTTCACAACTTGTTGTAAACAACAACAATTGCTTTTCTTTTTTATTCCTCTATTTACACCCTTTGCGTAAACAATAACAATTTCTAGGCAATTCACAATTATTTAACAGATCTTTGTAACGGAGATGTTCAAGCCACGATTACTCTCTTTAAACGCTCCGCGCCTTCACACAAGACTGACTTAAATTCACTAACTCACTCGCCTGCTTTGCCTTGCCTTTTATATGGCAGGGTAAACAGTCTGATGAATGTTCTTGAAGGCGAATGTTCGTGGCTCCACCTTCTCATAATGTCTATGAATGTAAACATTGTTGTTTACATTTATTATTTTAGTGTTTGTTGTTGAGGTATTTTTGTTTATTTGTTTACCATTTTCTTTATGCTGGTGTTTATTGTTATATTAAGCAATACGAATGGAAATTGGCTTAAATGCAAAGCAACAGCATCGTTGCCTCTAAAATAATCATTTCCATTGTAGCTCCTATATATTCTATTTTTTACACATTGCTGTGCTGCAAATGATGCCTTTATTCTGTTTATAGTATCAATCGTTAAAAGCAACAATAATACTAACAATACCAGTAATTCGAAAGCAATAACAATGTTCTCTCCGTACCACTCTCTTTCTATATAAATACACACACAAAGTGTTACAGAAATATTTTGTATTTTTGCTAAAAGTGTAAGTGTTTACATGCAGCTTGTTGTTTGCATGTATGCGTGAGAGTATTATTTTTTTCTCTCTATGGTTTCGTAATACCAATTTAAACAACACATGCATTACGTTTTATTTTTTCTTTCTTTCTCTGGTGTTTTTTTCGTGTCTGTGTGTTTGTGTGTTTAGCACCTACACTTAAACTACTAATGATACGAATACATTTCTAAAATTGGTTGTTTTTTTCTACTCCACTTCTGTTGTTATACGTTAGCCAGTTTGTGTTTGTATGTGTGTGTGAGAGTGTATCCATGTCAACTTGCAGTTGTGGTCCTTAACACGAACACACAATAAAATTTCAAATGACCGTTCGTTTTTCCTGAGTTCTCTTTTTTTCGATTTTTCTTCTGTCGCTACAAGTGCAATGAGATCAATTTGGTGAAATTGAGCATATTTGTGTTAAAATTTATTCTTAAAGTATATAAAAAAAGAACGGTAAATTGAGTTTACAAATGATTTTTAATGTTAAAATTAAATGTTGCTTTCTTTGTTAAATTGCATACAGGATTCGTGATTGCAAATATTTCGGTTTGTTATGGATTTTCGTACGATAGGAAGTGTTCGAAATTTATAAAATTTATGCAAAGGAAATAAAAAATAAAGTAGAGAATAGAAACTTTCTTTGACGCCCCAACTGTGTTCCAACATTATACTATGTTCAGACATGTACTTTTATTGAATTAATATTCGGTTTATTGGTAACAATATTTTTAGTGTTCAGGCACATAATATACACAAAATTTATTTGACATCTGGTGAACACAACAGCTGATTGCTTAAAAAACATTGCTTTTAATTTAATCGCGAAAATTAGTGCCAAAAAAAATTGAGAAAAAATGGAAAACAATTTAATATTGAAAAAGGTCTTACTAATGATTAACCGAAACGCCGAGCTGTTGCGTTTAGTAGGAAATATTTCTGACGCCAAAGTGGCTTCTCTCAGAAGGATGAGAAATAAAAATTTGATAATACTGCATAGCTTGCAGAAAAGAACGCTTTTGCTTATGGCACTGTTAAAGGAAAATGAAACTCAAAGGTTTTTATTTGTTAACTGCTGAATACGTCATATTTTCAAAATAGACCGGTCATTTAACATATTCTGACCACGAGGCTGAAATTGCGAGAACTGTAATAGATTATCAGTCAAGAGCTAGAAGGTCAGCCATACTTGCAGATGAAAGGTAGAAACAGAAGCTGCTTTCTTCAGAGCAGGAACTGGATTCCCAGTAAGATCTCAGTTCAGGTTATTGTAAATAACTTTAACGAAATAAATTAGAAATTATCATCAAACAACATTGGGATCGAAAGGGGTTAACAATTAAATACGACATCAAGTCTGTGATGTTATTCAAATTCTTTTTTATATGACATCAGTTGGAAATATTTTCTCATCCCTTTCTGCTGACCTTTCATTTTTTGTTTGTCGTTGTTTTGTTTTTGTTTGAGTTTGTCAAATATCAATAGAAAGTGTTCGGAAAATAGTACTTATGACAGCGCTGTATTTAAAGTTTTAATTAATATTATAACAATTTATGAATTTATTGAGCAATAATTAATTGACATTTTATATGAAATATTGAGATCAATAATGCCATTTATTGCGATTTTCTCAATATATGTACGTGCATGTCCGAACATAGTATTAGTGTATAAGCGTTTAAAAAATTGGCGGGATTTTAGAGACTTAAAGTGGATCAGAGTCTCTAAAATTAATGATCAAGAAAACTGGGAAATTGAACTCCATTGAATCCTGATTCCATAAAAATCACATCTGACAACTAGTCCTAGCATAGGCTTCTATAGTTTGAGCCCTTCATCTCGCCTTCCTACGATCATTGCGCTATGTTGTTCGTATTCGCAGCATTAACAGCATCAAGTGCTGCATTATCAATTTAAACTGTAGAGGTTCTTAGTGGAGTTCCCAATGTAAATAATTCAAATGAATTTTCGATGGTTTTATAATATCAGGCCAATTTTTTTGCTCTGCAATACCCATGTAATATGGAAATTGCAAGAATCTCGTGGTAGTTGTAGACCGTCCTAGAGATCGGTACGTTAGAATCCAGTGTTCTGACGGCCGTTTGGCTCTCAGAAAGTATTGTCATACCCTTTCCGGAGTATTTATCGTCGAGAAAACGTTTTAATGTTTTGATAGCCTTACTGATGTGATCTCTTCATATCAGTTTTCCATTACACTCCATCCGAAATGTGCGCCATAAACTCCCACGAGAACTTGCAGTGTGGTATACATACTTACATAATTGGTCTTTACAATCTTTTCAACCTACGACTTAGCTTCTCGCACCACTTATGTTGCGTGTGTTAATTTTATACACGAGTGGCGAGACCTACAGTTTAAAATCGCCTCCGAACAACAGATTTTTTGAGAAACTTTTCATGGCAATTTTATTTACTCTCCAAGTTTTTGGCAGAAATTTGCTGAGAGGAAGTCGCCGAAGAAATATATTTTTTATATATTTGAGTTTTAATGTCTGACCTGGGTTTGAACAGTGGTCCTTACGTCTAATAAGCCAACGCACTATCTATTAGACTACGGCGACATGAAAATCAGGCACTTTACAGGGAAGTCAACGAAGAAATATTTTTTTTCATATTTCGATTAGTTGTAGACGTCTGCCTTGGGATTGGAATCGTGGCCTTACCTCTAATAAGCCAACACACTAGCTACTAGACTACGGGGACTTTCCGCAATGTGGTATAGTCCACTCTTTATTCCGAAACGTTCCGAATTCTGTACGAATTTAGTGACCAATACCAAACCCGGTTGCGGTTTCGGCGTCGCACATGTATGCTAACCAGTATTAGCTACAGAGCTGTTACAGTAGACGTTCAGCGTTAAGAAGCGTAAGATAATTTGTGCTAAGCAGTGTATCAATAAAAATGATTCAGGCGGAGTTATGTAATCTGTCTATGAAGTTGAGGTAATTTGTTCTGCCAAGTGGTACCTACCAGATCCAATACCAATTGTAAGACCCACTTTTAGTCAAAAACATTATTGCAAACATAGAAACATATGGACTACCAAGACTGTTTCCTTTCTAAAATAAGCATCAGGAAGGTTTGCCTCATATAACTCTAAGAGAGGAAAAGTGGTGTCTTGTAAATTTTGCTGAAAAGTACCACCCTTATTTATCTAGAATTTAGAACCAAATTGGTGTACTAATAATGTCAACAAGGTTTTAAGACTCCAGCCTCAATAACTGTTTACCTTGTATGGCTGTAGTCATTTATAATTTACAGTATATATGAAAACTATCATTGTGCCTTCCGTTCTACTAATAATACTTGTACAGTTCAGCTGCTTATGCATCAATAACTTACATATCTAAGATATCCCCTTATCAATAAAAATGTTTACGAAAAATTATTATTCTATTCGGAATATGTTTCAATTTAACCTCAATGCGTGATTTATGACGCATATCTCATTGAAGAAATATTTCTTGTTTTTTTTTTCAATTCTACGTTGGAATTTGACAGCATTACCATCAATTATTTGCTGATTTTTGATTCCTTTTTTAATGTATTTGAGGCTTCTTTCGATCCGATAACAAGACACGTGCCAGAACGATAATATTTTTCTGTAAAGGAATAGGGAAAGAGAAATACCTGCCATAAGTTTACCTGCCCCATTTTTGTTTTTGCCTTCTATGCTTCAAGTGAAATTAAATTTTTAAATAAATATTTACATTTTAATACGTTATTGTGCAACAAAACACTAAAAAAAAGGAAAGAAATAAAAACAACAAACACAGCCTTTAATACTTCGAACATCATTCAACATCTCATTATGGCCGAGAACGAAAAAAAAAACGTTTTTAAAAAAAGTTATACACACTAAACAAAATACAAAAAAAAGGACGAAAAAGGACTTAGAAAAGCAGTGTAGGAAATAAAAAAAAGAAACTAAAAAAATGCATTTTTTTTATGATTTTCTGTCCAGCGCTTAAGAACATTTAAAGTTTTTTACGAGTGTTTTTTTTTTCTTACGGAAACCTTCTTATAAACCAGAAGGCAGTTTTAGTTCGATTAGGGATTTGTAAGAGCAAATAAGGCGGATTATTCTATAAGAGCAGGTGGTCTGAAAGAATCTTATGAAATCGAAGGAAAAAGTACAAAATAAAACAACCGTTTACACCCGGGGCAATGAGTGGAAGTAATCGCAAATGTTATCATATAAGGATGCTTCATCCTATTGGCCAATGGCATGAATTTTTTCAACGCTAAATGAACACAAAACAAAAATGAAGGCAGAATAGCCTGGATTGAAAAACACAAGACAATAGAGTAGCATGGAGTAAATGGGTTTAATTTTGAAAGCGGTTAGAGACTAAACTTAATCATGGTGGAACTCCCCGCTTTCGTCAAAGCGTATAAAGTACGGCAAATAGTAACACGGAACAGAAAATAGCAATGCTATTTGACAGTCACGCCACCATCCTATCGCTTGGCATGTCTGCTGTTAATTCGAGCTTAGTATGAGACTGTTTGCACAATCTCTGCCGTATCACAAGTCATCTGGGAAATAAACAGGTACGGCAATGTGCAGGCATATGAGCTGCTAAGGAGGGAAACATCCGCCCCAGTGATAGAGCCAAGACCTTTCTGGAGTGATATGAAATGTCAAGAAATATATAGTAGTTGAGAGGGAAGATGGACCGGTAAAAAAACAGTAATCTTTCGATTTACGTCGCAGTTGGTTCCAAAAAAAGGCGACGTAAATCGAAACGAAACGGCTCATACTAAAATGTAGTATGTTTTTAACAAGGAACTTAAAAAGTTATAGTAATCCCTCGATTTACGTCGCCGTTGGTTGAAGTTAGAGGCAACAAAAAATTTGACGACGGAAATCGAAACAACGTTAATCGTGGCGACGTCAATCGAGGGATTACTGTACTATTTTTCAAGTGAATTTATTGGAGACAAATTAAGCTTTTTGTTGTTGTTACAATGCGAAGAGATTGGAATCATGTTTCAATTTATACAGGAATAACATAAGAATAGTGACCAGCTTTCAGACCAAGAAATATAGACCCAAAGAATACTAGTTCAGAATAATGCTTGCTTACACTTCATTAAGTAGAAAAAAAAAGAAAATGCATTGTTCGAACATATAATTGTTTTTGCCTTTTAAAAACGTTTAAAATGTAAGCTAGATTGCAAATAAAATAAAAATAAATTTGTGTTTCGTTTTAATTAAAATTCCTGCACAATTTTGTGTGCCATTGTTTACAACTTGATGTAAACAACAACAATTGCTCTTCTTTGTTATTCCTCTGTTTATATCCTTTGCATAAACAATAACAATCACTAAGCAATTATACGACAAATCTTTGTAACGGATATCTTCAAACCACGATTACTTTCTTCAAACAAGACTGAATGAACTTCACTGACTCACTCGCCTGCTTTGTCTTGCCTTTTATATGGCAGTGTAAACGGTCTGATGAGTGTTTTTGAAGGTGAATGTTCGTGATTTCGTCTTTTCGAAATCTGTATAAATGTAAACATCGTTGTTTCATTATTGTTGTTTGTGTATTTTGTTTACATTTATTCTTGTAGTGTTTGTTGTTGTATTTTTGTTTACCATTTTTTTACGCTGATGTTTGTTTATGCATTTTTGTTTATAATTTCAACGTTAAGCGATGTAAAAGCAAAACATGAGTATCTAGAGTACGATAGTAGTATCCCAGCACATCCATATGACAATAATAATAATAGTAGGGCATGAGATTGTCAAGCTTGACACGACTTTGTTTTTCTTCTGTGCATTTTCCTTTTTTTTGTTTTCTGTTGATATTCGCATATTTATTTTTCATTGCAACATTTATGAATTTTAAGTACCGTTATAGTGTTTTTAATGTTTTTCATATTTTTCTCATTTCAATTTTCTACTTTTTTTATAAAAAGATTTCTTTTTTCAAACATTTCTTCAATGTACAAAAGGCTGAACGGTTTTTCTGAAGCACCGTTTGGCCGCCTGTTTTTTTTTCGTGTTTCTGCATGCGATGTCATGACATTAACGAACCACTTTTATAGACGGCCCAGCCACCTACATTCATTGCAGCGTAGTGCTGTCCATATTTTAGCCCTGAATGATAAATCTTCACGTTTTAAAAAAAAAATATTTTTTTAGTTTACTTTTCTTCACAGCCTTTGTGAAGAATAGGAAAAAAATTTTAAATTCTCCCCACTTTTAGTTTTTGTTTTGAAAAGAAGAAAAATATCAAAAAGAGAACATAATGCTGGGAAAAAGAGAAAAAAAAAATAGGAAAAGAAAAGTAGAGGAAAAACTACTTTTAAAATTTATTTTCATTTTCGTTTTTATATTTTTTATTTTATTTTCTCTCTCTTCCTTTTACAGAAGGTGAAAAGAATAACTTGTATAAACTTTTATACAAAATCGAGTTTTTTAAATTTTTTATACTTATAATCGCCGTCCTCATCGTCGTCATTGCAATAAACAACTACACCAACTACAGCAACAACAACAATTATAACAACTATGGCAACTACAACAACAACTATTAAAGAAACTACAAATATTTTTTAAAAAGTGGAACCCTGGCCATTGCAAATAAACGTTACAGAACAGAATGGCCAGTGATGATGGCGGTTGGTTGCGTTTGTAAACATTCAAGTTTTTGTTAATTCAAGTTGCCTTGTGTTGTTGTCGTTGTTCCTTTTTAATATTTTTGTGAAAGTTTTATTCATTTTCTTCTTCACTTTTTAAAATTAATTTTTTATTGGCAACTAAAAAATTAAAAAAAAAATCATACAAAGCCGTTCAATTCGATGTTTTTTTCATAGGCGATTAATGATCTCTTCAAAACGATTCAGACACATGAACACTTGCACAGTCGAAACTGACAGTGAAATTGCAACAATATTGTTACGAAAATGAAAAGAATCTAAATACTGATGTTTTGCTTTTACATCGCTTAACATTAAAATTATAAACAAAAGCTACAAAACCAAAAACAATGCAGTAAACAAACCTGTTTACACATTATCATACTGCATAATATAACAACAAACACCAGCATAAAAAATGATAAACAAGTAAACAAAAATACAACAACAACACTACAAGAACAAATGTAAACAACGATGAAGATGGGGTGTGTTTGAAGAGAGCAATCACTGTTTGAAGATCTCAGTTACAAAGATCTGTCGTATAATTGCTTAGTGATTGTTATTGTTTATGCAAAGGATGTAAACAGAGGAATAACAAAGATGAGCAATGGTTGTTGTTTACATCAAGTTGTGAACAGTGGCACACAGAATTGAGCGAATAATAGAGAATTTTAATTAAAACTAAACAGAAATTTATTTTTATTTTATTTGCAAACTTCGAGCTCATATTTTAAACGTTTTTTAAAAGGTAAAACCATAACAATATTGTAAGTGTAGCAACAATTCTTTTTTTAAGTGTAGCAACAATTTTGTAGCAAACATTTTTTTAGACTACAGCGACTACAGTCTAAAGGCTAAATTATACGAAATTTAGGCGGAAATTTAGGCCATGCCAGGAAAACTAAAGAAAATATTGAATTTTCGATACTGTCATGCTTAAACTGATCAAAATGCAGATTCGCAGGACGAATTTGACTTAGAAAGCTTTATAGCTAACATGCTATATAAAAAGTGGGGTTATCCATATGATGATGGGCATTCTCGCAAATTGGTTAACATAAGCAGCTTTTGAAGATTTCCAACGCTGGTTCGGAAGAAATGCACGAACTTTGTTACACTTATGTCACTCTGAAGCAACAAATATGGTAAAGGGTCCGCCAAATAACTTTTTTTTTGAAAGTACAATCCTTCCGGTTAATAATGGAAAATAATTTCATTCAAATGGCTGCCTCGGCTGGCCATGCAGTAGCCTACACCATAAGATGCCGATTTTGGCAAAAAAAATCATCTTTTCAGATGAATCTCATTTTGATCTTGGCGGTTATGTAAACAAGCAAAATTGTCGCATTTGGTGCACAGAAAACCCGCACGCATACATTGAAAAGCCGACGCATCCAAATTTAGTCACAGTTTGGTGCGGATTTTGGTCCAGAGGCATAATTGGGCCATTTTTTCTTCGAAAATGAACAAGGAGTGGCCGTTGCAGTCAATGGCGATCGTTATCGGGTCATGTTGAACGAATTTTTGTTCACAAAAATTGAAGAGGAGAATATTGGCAACATTTGGTTTCAACAGGACGCCGCTACGTGCCACACAGCCAAAGCTACACTCGATGTTTTGCGCCCTGTTTTTGAAGATCGCATTATCAGCCGCAGAGCTGATGTCGTTTGGTCACCTCGGAGCTGCGATTTGATACCGTTGGACTATTATTTGTGGGGTGCCGTCAAAGATAAGTGTTACGCCGACAAGCCAGAGACAATTGACGCTTTAAAGGACAATATTCGTGAAGCCATTGGTGAAATACAGCTGCACACAATCGATAATGTGCTTAAAAATTGGACCGATCATGTAGACTACTGCATGGCCAGCCGAGGCAGTCATTTGAATGAAATTTTTTTCCATTATTAACCGGAAGGATTGTACTTTCAAATAAAAAAATAAATTTGAGAAAATATTCAGTAGTTTTTTTTTAAAGCATTTTCAAAAAAAATAAAAGTTATTTGGCGGGCCCTTTAGTAGATGAAAACGACTTTTACGTAGGTATGTAAATAATTAGTCAGGATTACAACCTAGTGTCTCACACAACTTGTGTGTATGTTGATGATCGGCAGGACCTACAGTTTAAAATCGACTTCGAACAGATTTTTGAGAAACTCTTTCAAGGTAATTTTAATTTACTCACAGAGTTATTGCCAGAAATCTGCAGAAAGCAAGACGACGAAGTAAACTTTTTTTTATTTGTCGTTTTGATGTCTGACTTGGGGTTTGAACCGTGTTCTTACATCTTATAAGCTATCACTACGCTACGGGGACTTCCATATGTAAACACAACAGAAGGGTGGTATTCGATGTATTATTTTTACTTAAATTGCTGGGACTTAAAACACACAATCTATCCATTATTGTTGCACATTTCTAGACAATTTATTGGTATCCTTGGCTTAGAAGGGATATAATAAAAAGTGCCTGGACCAGAATAAAAAAAACACATTTAAACTCCTTTAATAATCCAGAGAAATATCTTGTCTTTCTTCATGCAATAAATGCATTTGCTTTGAAAAAACTTACGAATTTCATGTTTATAAATCACAAATTAGGAAAAGTTTTTAATGCCATGTAAACATAAAAGAAGAAGAAGGAGAAGAGAAACATACATAATAAAATAAAGAAGATGAAGAACATGAAACTCGTAATCTTTTTGTTGAAGTGAAGTCAAGATAAATGGTGTGTGTGTGTGGCTAATTTGCAAAACAGATAATATTTTAGAAATTTTTGCGTATGGAAAATGCAAATAGAATTGTAAACGAAAGATAATCAAATAAATTCTATTAAAGGAAAGGAAACTTTTATTAACTTAAATCAGAAAGGAAAAAAGAAAACTTTTTCCTTCCTTTCTTCCTTCCGTCCGTCATTTTTTCATGCATACGATTGACAATGAAAAGAAAAGGAAAGGGGGGGAGGGAATAGAGAAATCATATGGTTTTTAAGAGATTTTGTTACAAAAGACTTCATTATCCTTAAAAAATCCTTGATGAAATGTGAAAAAAGGACGTGTTTAAAATGTTAAGCTGGACATAATTTCTTGGAATATTTCCTTGCTTTACATGACTTATCATTTCTCATGTTTGGATTACAATCAAATGACAGCCTGTCATACCATATGACAGACAGACAGACAGACGAAAAAAAGGGCCACACAGGAACTGACTGACTGGTATTGTATTGCAATCGAAAATTGTGGCCATTTAAAGGCCACAAATCAAATATTTTAATGCCTGTTGTTGTTTTGGTTATTGTTGTTGTTGCTGTATTGTAAAGTGCGGAAAACAAAACAAAGGAAAAATTTAGTTTCCCTTGTAAGAATTTTTATAAAACTTTTCTTAAAGGTTTTTCTGCCTGTGGCATACAAGCCTTAGAAGAAAAAGTTTCTTTGCTTTACATTCATTCATTCACTTTTTTTTATTCAACGTCTGCCAATAGTCCAGTAGCCCTTTAAGAAAAAAAAAAACAGAGAACCGAATACTTTTAAATTGAAAAGAGATGTAAAAACTAAAAAAAAACCGAATTTCTTCTGGTCCCTTTAAATCAGACCCAAATCAACTCATGCAACATTTACTTAACCCGACCCAGAAACTAAAATCAGAGAAAAAAGTGAAAAAAGAAAAATGTTGTTGAAGAAAATAAAAGTATTTTCGTTTAACCCAAATACAATCGAAAGTGGGGTAAAATAAGAGCACAAACGCAATGAAGTGGGTTTTTTTCTTCTTTTTTTTGCAACAGAAAAGTCACCACAATATTTTTTTTTTGTTGGTTTTTTTTGTTAGTTTTGATTTTAGCGAAACTTTAATTTTAGTTGTCACAATAATATTCTGCATGAATTACTTTTATAAACTCTCATGAGTAGCAGAGGGGTAAAGGAATAAATTGTTGAAATAACGCGAAAGTTTGGCTTAACGTACCACACATGCGTGTGCTACAAATATGTTTGTGCTGGACAACGTTTTTATAATTTGCTGTTGGCACTGTTAGTCTACATAACACACGTATAAACCATATGCAGTAATAAGGGCGCAATGAGTAGAAGTAATCTTAAATGCTTTATCCTATTGGCCCTGAGATATACGAGTACAAAACAAAAATGGAGGCAGAATAGCCTGAGTAGCATACAGAAAGTGGTTGTCCTTTTGAAAACGGTTAGAGACTAAATTTATTACACAATACCCTTGGGTATTATTAGATACTAATACTATGTAGTCGCCGTAGTCTAGTAGGTAGTGTGTTGGCTTATTAGACGTAAGGCCACGGTTCAAACCCCAGGTCAGACATCAAAAACAATTTTCTGCGGCCACTTGCTCTCTGCAGATTTCTGGCAAAAACTCTGTGAGTAAATTAAAATTACCATGATAAAGTTTCTCAAAAATCTGTCGTTCGTCTATCTGTAGGTTCCGCCACTCATGTGTTAAATTAACACACACAACATGAGTGGTGTGAGAAGCTAGGTCGTAATCCTGACTGTATGTATTATTAGATACTAAACTGATGTGAATGTTTAATGGAGGAGATCTTTTCTTGGATATCCAAGCATGCTCAAATGATATGCATTAGACTTGCATACAAATCTGGAGGTCCAAATCAAGATTTATGCACTGCACGTATACGATGACGGCATATACAGTAATAAGGACGTTTACTTTTAAATTATTTTCTGATGATGGATTACTTTCCTGAAGTTATTTGCTCTGTTAGCCTGATGTATGAGGGAAATCGCTTCTCCATGTATTTGTCTACACAATTTTAGATCATCGCAAACCAATTCCGTATGCCTCTCTTCATCTGCCTTTTAACAGAGTATTTAATTCAAAACTCCTTTTCCTGCTCCACAAAATGTTGCTTGCTTGCAGCATTAAAGCTCTTCCCTTCAGCCTAGTCATTGCTGGGAATTCTCACATGAATAGAGATCGTACTGAGAGTGTCTCTATCTCCCTTTTCTAGTTGATACAGTTTGCCAAGACAGTTCCGCACTAAGCTCGAAACCTTATAGGAGATAAATGCTCGAAAGGCTGCCTGGCTGTGAGTTAAAATTTTGCAAATGTATTGCGGCCAAATTTCTCAAATGAAGCAAATTTCTAAAAATTCTTCTGATAGAGAGAATTCATTCTTTTAAAAACCTGCTTTAAATATAAAAAAGAAGTAAACGGACGGCTGTAATTCGTAAATGCCTGACTAAACAGCGTTTAAGTTTCAGCTCCTGGTAAATGTTAAATGCACCGTCACACATACACGCCTAAATACATATACAATGACATAATTTTGGAAATAAATGAGTTAAACAAATACTCACACATACACCTAATGAATATGAATAATAAGTACACAAGACAAATAGTGGAGAAGATGGAAGTGAACGTTGGACGTACTAAGATCGAATCGAAGAGGGCCATAAAATACTTGGGAGCACGTGAAATTCATCGACGAAAAGGCATCTTTAACCGAGGCAGCACTGACGAGGATGATGCCAAATAGTGGAGGACCAAATCCATTTAAGAGGAGAATAATATCGAGTGTTATAACGGCAATAATGTTATATGCTTGTCCAATATGGTGGGAGGCACTCTCTGTGGGGACGACAAGGAGGAAACTGTTCTCGGTATATCGTCTAAGCGCGATTAGACAGATAAGTGGCTTCAGGACAGTGTCTGATGAAGCGGTACTGGTATTGGCAAAGACAATACCAATAGACATGTTGGCGAATAGATGAGGCGGATACACTTTCGCCGTCTCGAGTATCCAGGACAAACGGCGGCTATAAAAGCGAAAGAACGAAGGACTTCAATGTACAAATGGCAGTCACGATGGGAGAACATTTTAAAGCGAAGATGAACATTTCATCTTGTCCGTGATATGACCCCTTGGATGGAGAACAAACATTGCGAGCTGAACTACTATGTGAACCAGTTCCCAACTGATCATGGATGCTTCACGAAGTACCTGAACAGATTTGGACATGATACTTCCCCTATATGCCCTATACCGTGTGGATGAGGAGGAAGATGCTGCCCCAGATTTAGATGGCCCGGAGAAACGAGTTTTGGCCCAAATCGGCTTATGGAAGAGAAGTTTAATTCTAGGATTCTTTGTAGCTAATACACCTAGAGAATGGTCGAAGTTTTTTTGTTGGAACTCCGAAGGTTGCGGGAACGAAAGCGAAATTTGATTTAGTAGGATAGAGCTTAAAAACTAATCAGCCATCCGCGAAGTAATACCTTGCGGCAGTACCACGGTGGGGAGTGGTTGAAGAATGTAGGGGGTGGGCTTAGTACGTAGGCAGCAGTGATGGTGAATCGTGCACTCTTTTTTTTTGGAACAAAAGTGTCTTTTGAAGGCCCAAGGCAAAAAAAAAAAGACGCACAGACAATTTTTATTAATTCATTAATACTTAGATAAATGTAAACCTGTTTGCAGTTGTTTTCCTTTTCTTTTTTTCATGTGAAACTACTTTTTGCAATGAATTCATAAAAATAATGAATTGTTGCCCAAAATACGTCTGATTTACATAAAAACCTAATGTAAATAGAGAATGAATGTAAAGTACAAAAATCAGCAAAAACTACTCCATTTAAACAATACAACAGTTAATGTTAAATGAACAAACAATACGTGGGTATACGCAATTGTTAAATGAAAAACATTCGTACAGGGTCTTCAGAGCTTCAAGTTAATTTTCAATTGCAATTGATTGACTCGCGTTTTGGTAGGTGTCATATTGAAAGCATAGAATTTACTAAAATCGCCGTAGTCTTGTAGTTTCACACGTAGTCTTGTAGGCCACGGTTCCAATCCCTGGTCAGACATCTCTAACAAAACGAAATTTGAATAAGAAAAAAAATTTCTTTGGCGTCATCCTCTCAGCAAGTTTGTGACAAACATTCTAAGAGTAAACTAAAATTGCCATGAAAAGATTCTCAATAATTCATGTTGACTATTTCAACTGTAGTTCTTACCACCCATGGGTGATGGCGTGAACACACCAAACATGGGTGGTATGAGAAGGTGATTGTAATCCAAACTAAAGTGTTGTAATGACCAATGTAATTGGTTACATTACAATTGCAATGTTCAGTACTGTTTATCGTTATTATGTATGCACTGAACAGTATATCTGTAAGAGAACGCTGCGATTTGACGCCGTTGGACTGGATCTCAGGAAACCCACACGAGTGACTGTTTGGTGCGACAGAGGCATCATTGGCTCATATTTCTTTGAGAATGAGGAAGGACCAACCATTATGGTCAATGGAGACACCTATCGCACCAAGATAACAATTTTTTGTACCCACTCTTCATGGTATTCATGTGAACGAAGGTTTCAGCAGGATGTTGCAACTTGCCACACATTTCATGCCACAATCGATTTATTGCGCCAAACGTTTGGTGGCCATTTAATTAGGCGAAATGGTGATGTCAATTGGCCGTCAAGAAGCAGCGATTTGACACCGTTGGACTATTTTCTGTATGTTCCCGTTAAAGAAAAGTGTGATGCCGAAAAATCGGAGATTAGTGAGGTCTTTGACGGGATATGACTCAATAAACTTGCAAACGTGCACGAAAATTAGTCCGACCGAATGAGGTAATGTGAAGCCAGCCGCGGCCAACCGCAACAACGAAATAATATTCCATTTCTAATCGGAACAATTGTACTTCAGGACAAAAAGTAAATTTGTCAATATTACAAACTGTTTTTGTTTTATTTCATTTTGAAATTTAAACTTTTAAATAGCCCACCCTTTATTTCAAAAAATATTTCCATTCCACAGCGTTTTCAGCGGTTGGGCCTATCACTTGGGCATATAAAGCACAACTCACTCATCTATTAAAGCCGACTGGCCATACACAGTGCTGCAGATATGCTGAGAGGCTGATAGTAGATGGTTATATAAATAAGCCAAACGGTTGCACATGAGGCTCGAAAAATCCAAAAGTGATTGTGAAAAAACATTGCAACTGCAAAGAGACTGTTTCCTGCACATTATGGCTGTACTTTATACAAAAATAGCCGTGGAAATGCCAATATTGTCAATTTACAGCTCTATGGCTTGCATTTTCAACTGCAATTAAAAATTATGAACTGGACGATTCCAGAATCTACGCCACAATATCTGTTTTGGATTTATCGTATTGGAAATAAAAATTACAAGCTTTAGAAAAGTGAATTGGTCAGCAAATTCATACTGTTTCTGGCCTTTGAAATTCTTTCATGGGACTAAGACAAAGGCAGTTTCTATGTGGCTATATTCGTCAAATTATTACCGAATACCGTCCGAAATTTGCGTGTTATTGATCGAACACAACCCAAAAGCTTCGCTTTCTGTATTGAATACAGATACTGTTACATAAATGACATTATATTTGGTGAGTAGCAGGGATCACCAATAAGTATAAAAAAGATGAGTAGAATCGAATCATACTCATAATTTCTGATATTTAAACGCATTCATACTTATTTTAATATCATGGAACCTCTACTCATATTCAAAGCTTGAAGTACTCATCATTCATTCATACTTAACAACACGTATGAAATTGTCAATTTCGACTCTCCATGACTCAACATATACACGAGTCACAAAATAAGTATGAATCGCGTACGAACATTAAAATACTTACCGGAAGGTTGTGTGTTTGCTCTGCTTGCTGCTCTCTCTCTTTTTTGCTTATGTATCTTTTTCCTTTTTTTGTAAATGCAACAACAACTAGGATAGCAAATTTTGATTTATGATTCGAGGCACTCAAGTCCTTTATAAGTATTTTTCTAAAGTTTTGAATCTGAATGAGTACGCTTATGAATCAAACATATTTCGAACGGTATACGTTTGATGTCAACGTTGTACGCATACGTATTGCAACCTGTACTTATAAATCAACGTCGTAATGAGTATGAATGAATCAGAGTACATAGTTAAATTTCAATATTATTGACTCACTTATATTCAAAATTTCATGAGTGCTTATGAGTAGCTAAAAAACGGTTCATTGCAGATAATGGTGAATAATAATATAACCTAAGAATTGTCATTAAAATAAAACTACCATGGAGAGAATAACCCTTGGATTTTTATTTATTTAAGCTTTAGCGTTAATGATTAACACCACGTGGCTGTGATTCTGTTGACTATTCCTAGATGAGTTATCTTTTATTAAAAGTCCTCATTTTAAATCGTTTGAAACTTTATCATTGGCCTTGAAATACCATGTATCCTTTTGTCATTTATTAGCAACATCCTTATGATTTTACATTGTTGCCATTGCCGACATAGCATATAATTGCAAAACATTTTACGAATATGAGTTAATTTTTATACAAATAATCTCCATTTTTTTTTTGTTTACTTTTTATTTCATTTCGTTTTATTACATTCGTATCCAGTTTCTCTATTCTATTCTGTTAATTTTTATATATTTTTTCTTCTTTTATTTTATGACCACAGGCCATAAAGGGATTAAATTTTTAATGGTTGCCAACAGAGAATGTTTAGTTTTTGGGGAAATGCATAAAAATTAAAATGTTTTCCTAATTTTTTGTTGGTTTTTTCCATTTTTCCTACCCTGGTCAGATTTTCGGGAAAAGTTTATTAAAATGTTAATGTGTAGTGAGATTCTCTTTTGTTTTTATTGTGTAAATATTGTGTTATAATGGGAAACCGAGTACTTTTTTTTAACATTTTTATTTGGCAATAAAATAAAGTACTTTGTGCTGTAGTTTATCTTTCATATACACGACGTGTATTAACAATTAGTTTGAAGACCGTGTGTGTGTATTCTTTGTTTTATTGATAGGCGAGATTTGCAGTGATTATAAGGCATTAACAGGAGTTACTATCTGAAAAATAATTCATTGGTTCATACACCAAGTACAGTTGTCAAATGCCTAGTGCTGAATAATCTCAAAAACTTTAATCCTTTGTGTCGAAATCTGTTTTAAGTCGCCCTTAATATTGTTACGAAAATAAAAAATCTAAATACTGGAGTTTTGCTTTTACATCACATACATAATTGGTCATTACAACCATTCAGTCAGTATTACGACCTAGTTTCTCACACCACTTATGTTGTGTGTGTTAATTTTATACATGACTGGCAGTACCTACAATTTAAAGTCGAATCCGAACGACAGATTTTTGAGAAACTTTTCATGACATTTTATTTACTCTCAGAGTTCTTGCCAGAAATCTGCTGAGAGCAAATCACCGAAAAAAATACTTTTTGTATTTTGTTTTGATGTCTGGCCTGGGGGTTTGAACCCTGGCTTTTCGTCTAATAAGCCAACACACTACCTACTAGACTACGGCGGCTTCACATTACTTTTACATCGCTTAACATTAAAATTATAAACAAAAGCTACAAAAACAAAACAATGCAGTGAACAAACCTGTTTACATTTTATCGTACTACTTAATATAACAACAAACACCAGCATAAGAAAAATGGTAAACAAGTAAACAAAAATCCACAAGTAACACTACAAGTATAAATGTAAACAATATACACAAACAACAATAATGAATGTAAATAACGATGTTTACATTTATTGAGATTTCGAGAAGGCGAAGTCACGAAGAATCGCCTTCAAGAACATTCATCTGACTGTTTACCCTGCCATATAAAAGGCAAGGCAAAGCAGGTGAGGAAGTCAGTAAAGTTCAGTCAGTCTTGTATGAAGACGCGGTGTGTTTGAAGAGAGTAATCGTGGTTTGAAGATCTCCGTTACAAAGATCTGTCGAATAATTGTCTAGTAATTGTTATTGTTTATGCAAAGGACGTAAACAGAGGAATAACAAAGAAGAGCAATTGTTGTTGTTTACATCAAGTTGTGAACAGTGGCACACAGAATTGTGCGAATAATAAAGGATTTTAATTGAAAACTAAACACAAATTTATTTTTATTTTATTTGTAATCTACGAACTCATATTTTAAACGTTTTTAAAAGGTAAAAATCGTGACCACATCAGTGGGGCACAAGTTCGTATAGATAGGTAGATTGAAGGAGAGGATTCCAACCAAAGGTCTTATGCCAATTTACATACGCCTAAGCCATCATGTTGGTTTGTTGTACGCCCACCATTGGATATACCACCTTACTTTTTTTTAGGAAGTATGTGTTTTACGAAAACTACTTTAACTTCTTCCAGTACATTGCTCTGAGACGAGTTATGTCTGGTATAGTGACATCCCTCAAAATATTGCGATCTCATGCTTACGAAAGCTGGGCAATGATACAAAAAGTTATAACTGTTTAAATTCGAAAGTTCCTATTGGAAGACTTGAAATCTAATTTCTTGTTAACCTTATAATTAGACAGACAAGTTTGCAAGCTAAACCCTTTGCTTTTATCATTGTGCTTTTGTGAATGCTACAGAGCATTAACATGAATTTATGGAGTACACTTGCTATTCCTTCTTTCAACTGCTTCATACTTTTTAGAGCGGATTTATTGAGCTTCTGGTTTCACACTGCGGTCTTTGCTGGGACTTATGTAGTTTTGTTTAAAGCAGCGGCCATTTTAATACAATTTTCATGTATTCCAGAAATTAAAACTATACATTCTAAATATACCTGATCGATGTCTAGCAAAATTAGAATTTAAGTATGCACTACCATTCATATTTAATACGAAGTATATTTATCATGACGAACATGTGCGGTATGAGTGATATTTAATTCTATTAGTTTCATATACGACAAGATTTAAGCTTTCTTATTGCATACTTTTCAGAGTAATTATTCTGATACAAATAATATGATGCGTATACGTAATATTTTTTTAATTCAATTAAATATGAAGTATACATTAAATATAAAATACAAAGGGTGTTTTTTATAGAGGTATAGAACTTTAAGTTGCAATAAAACAACGATGGATTATTCGATTGACATGAATTTTATTTATCCGAAAGATAATCTTGTGGCATTACATTTTAAATATGATTTCTGGCATATGACCGCCACGGCTGGCGCCGATGTATTCCAATCTAGACGTCCAATTTTCGATGACTTTTTCCAACATTTGTGGCCGTATATCGGCAATTATACGGCGAATGTTGTCTTCCAAATGGTCAAGCGTTTGTGGCTTTACCGCATAGACCAATGACTTTACATAGCCCCACAGAAAGTAGTCTAGCGGTGTTAAATCACAAGATCTTGGAGGCCAATTCACAGGTCCAAAACGTGAAATTAGGCGGTCACCAAACGTGTCTTTCAATAAATCTATTGTGGCATGAGCTGTGTGACATTTTGCGCCGGCTTGTTGAAACCACATCTCCTGGACATCATGGTTATTCAATTCAGGAATGAAAAAGTTAGTAATCATGGTTCTATACCGATCACCATTGACTGTAACGTTCTGGCCACCATCGTTTTTAAAAAAGTACGGACCAATGATTCCACCATCCCATAAAGCTCACCAAACAGTCAGGTTTTCTGGATGTAACGGTGTTTCCACATACACTTGAGGATTACCTTCAGTCTAAATGCGGCAGTTTTTTTTTTGTTGACGTAGCCATTCAACCAGAAGTGCGCTTCATCGCTAAACAAAATTCGCTTATGAAAATCGGGAACAACGGTTATCTCGTTTTGGTCCCATTTGACGAATCTACGCCTTACTTGATGATCGTTTGGCTTCAATTCTTGCACGAGTTGGATTTTGTAAGCACGCAAACCAATATCCTTCCGCAAAATCATCCATAAAGTGGATGGACACAGATCCAATTCCTGTGCTCGATGGCGGATGGACTCATTCGGGTCTTCCTCAATGCTAAGCTCTACAGCAGCAACAGCTTCTTCTGTACGCACCGTACAGCGTCTCTGGGGATGCGAGTTATCAATAAGAGTAAACGTGGTGCGAAAACGTTCCATGGTTAATCGAATTAACTTCTCTGATGGACGATTTTGTCGACGATAAAATGGACGTAGTGCGCGATACGCGAATAAATCACGAGAATAAATCACTTGACAGCTATTAAATCGGTCGCCATCTTGAAAAGTAATGCCAACTTAAAGTTGTATACCTCTATAAAAAACACCCTGTACAATTAAATATAAAGTATGACAACTCTAGTGCAGTTTTTAAAGTTTAAAAAGTCATTTTAAAACGACTTGAAACTGTTGGTCGTGCCACTCATGCTTAAAAATAATACACACAACATAAGTAGTGTGAGAAACCAGATCGTAATCCTGACTGAAGGGTTGTAATGACCAATTACATATGTATGTATGTGTATCACGTAAGCATATTGATATTCCAAGAAACTGCAGAGCAGATGAACTAACAAGGCATTACACAACCATCGATCATCTATATATTGGGAACCATATTGGAAACCTTCAAGCTTAGAATTAAGTCAGATAATGCCGCATGGGATGGTTCTGATGCGGAAAAAATAGCCGATCTGCCCAAAGTTGGATAGAGGACGCACTGAAAAATCAATAAAAATTTCAAAAGAACACTCTCAGCATGGTGGTTGAAGTCATTATTGGGCATTGCCATCTAGACACTCATAAGAGATACATTGGTTTGGGGCTCTGCAAGCGCCGTAGCCAGCACTTTGTGGCAGATAGAGAAAGCAACTCAGGTTCTATAATCTGTCGAGAATGAACATCAGATCTCTAAATGAATTCCTTAGAAGATCGCTTCAGTAGAAAATTGATGATTGTAGACTTTTCGGGTGACATCTACCGCGTTTTTTTATAAGTAGATATGCCCTATAGCACGTAGTCTTCGTATTGCTTCTCTCTGTCTCTTAATATATCTCATATATGAGTTCTTTGTATAGAAATGTCAATCAAATGTTTTTGAGTCACTGTATAAAAAAATATTGAAAAATAAATTCTCTTTCTTTGAAGAGCTTTTATGTTACAATTCTAAAGCGTTTAAAAATGTTACACACTGCAGTACCATTTCATGTTCAATTTCGTGAAATTTTTTTCTGTTGCTCAAGTTATTCCGAACAAATTAATATTATAGAGCCTCAAAAGATTTTTAGTAATTTAAGCATGATTTTATTTTAAATAGTTAAGCTTCAGGCCCACTTATAGAGCCCTAATCTGTGCAAGTACAAAAAGTACTTAATTTTTGAAATTTTTTTCATTCAATTTTTGTTACTTTCTTGCCAATGCCAGCCAATAGAAGCAAAGAACTCGACATGAAAAACTAAAAAACATATTCACTTCAAGCCACTTGAAAAAGTTCTTTTCGAGCAATTTTCTAATTTCATAATTACCATTAAGATTTCAGTCCCTCTTTTTGCCTCTTAATATCTTTCGTAGGAGAGTTTGAAGTAGCGGTGGCATTAACATAAAGTGCCTGCACATCATTTGATTTCTTGTCGATTTTCCAAGCCATTAGTATGTCCTAGAAAGCAAAAAAAAAATTTTTGTTTTCATTTTCTTTTTCTTTCTTTCTTTTTATTTCGTTTTTGTTTTAATTTTTAGTTTGAGTTAATAATTTATTAGATTTATATCAACATTTATTAGCCTGGTTTCTCTATGCAACTACAAGTTTTTTCTTTTCTGTTAAATTTTTATGATTCCTACGCCATTGCCTCAATGCGAGTTGAGTTTTATTAAGGCCTTCTTCGGTTTCGAATAGATTAACATTTCTTTTGAAAATAAAATAAAGAGAGAGGGAGCCGTGAGGAGAAGAAAAAAACTCGGAATTCTTTTTAATTTTTATGTCTTTGCCAAGCAAATGCTGCAACAGCGTTAAAGTGCATTAAAACTGGAAATTGGGAACAAGTACAACAAGTACAACAATTTGCAGCTCAACGGAGAGTATTCACAGCTCCTTAAAGTATGCAAAATATGGAGACAAACATCTACACATAAATGCATATGTATGCTTTCAAAATCATTCATTTCATCTTCATTTTGTTTTATTTTGTTTATTTCAAATGAGATAAAAGAGAATAAGAGAGAGAGAGAGCACGCAAGAGACCAAAGAGAGCGAGGCAGGGAAAACCCCGTTGCTGCCTTTTCTTTGTAACAATTTTGAATACATTTTTGCGTGTGTGCGTGTGTGTGTAAATAAATAAATGTGCAGGTCTTCAAACGCAGAATATGAGAATATGTGTGTGTAAGTGTAAGAATGTGTGTGCGAAAGTAAGAATTCAAGAAATTTATTTAACACACTTTTTCTTTCATTTTTTTTTTCGTTTTTGTTTATACTCTCTCGTCCTGCTTTTTGTGTTTTTGTTTTTCTTTTCATTTTGGGAAATGTAATCGCATCTTATGAAAGTGAAATTTATATACAAAAACAACAACCATCAACAAAAAAAAAAAAAAAATAAGTTGCCGCACTGTTTGCTTGTTTGTTTTGTTTTCGTAGCAGCAAAAACCGTAACAGTAAGGCATAGCCGAACGCGAATTACTTTTAAGCTCTCTTACTTATACTCTAAGCAAGATTGTCTGTAGTTTTTACTGTAATTAAATGAACGAAAACAGAATATTTGTGTGTGTGTGTGTGTTAAGCGTGTTACATTACGAAATGCATACAAGTTGAAAGCCAACGAAAGCGACACCAAAAAAAACTACAACAATGTAAAATATTTCCAGTTTTTGTTGTTGTTGTTGTTTTTGTGTTTTAGTAAACAAGTGGTTAAAAAACGAAATTCTCTACTCTCTGCTGCCTGATAACATGGTTGCATTCGTCTCCAGTTGGATGTCACTGTAAAGCCATGAGCAATTATCAGCAGATGGTGAGAGAGAGAGTGAAAGAGAGAGAGAGAGGCAATAAGGTGGAAGCAAAAGATTTTACTTTTATATGAGCATGATGATGAATAAAATTCTATACACTAATCTACACACACATATACATATGCACCTCAGCAAATGCATGAAGACGACAAATTCACAAACTTTATCGCAAACAAACATTGTGTAGTAAAAACCTAAGTATTCTTAATATGCTACAGAGAGAGAGAGAAAGAGACAGATATGCGTTTATATTATATTGTACAGTGGGCTAAATTGTGTAAATAATGTACACAAAAATTATTTTTTATTTATCAAAGGAAATACATAAAGTGGGCATTAAGGGCTCATTAAAAATTGCATTCATTTAGAATTCAAATTTTCTTATACAAAGCACAGTGAGGACAGTAAT
The DNA here is from genome assembly GCA_958299815.1 of Sarcophaga carnaria. Lineage (NCBI taxonomy): Eukaryota > Metazoa > Arthropoda > Insecta > Diptera > Sarcophagidae > Sarcophaga > Sarcophaga carnaria. Next base: position 132,033,452 of record OY283150.1, on the reverse strand, counting down.
AAATATCCAGCTGGCATGGTCACCAATTAGCCAGTACTAAGACGTAACCCCCTTATTTCGAAATGAGTCATCTCATGATCGACTTAGTCTTTGTGCTATGTATCCAAGCCACATCTGAATTGAGAACCTGCAGAAGGTTATTGCCTTTAAAAAGTAGAAGGATACTCGTTTTTTATACACCTTAATTTAAACGTCACATGAGTTATGTTTAGGTTGATTTCGTACCAGATCTCCTCAACGCTATGTAAGTCGTCCACTCGATTGTTCCCGTACACATTATAATATCCAGGAATTCAAACGAGGGTTGTCCTATACAAGAGATATGAGCTGGTTCTGGTGCCGTAAGATAATAATAGTGGGGCCTTAAATTAAAACATGAAGGATTTAAGAGCTGGAGGAAAGCTTGCGGTGGTAATTCAACAGAAAAAACAACTGATTCTATAGGGTGCGTCATCTATCTGCTCATTCATGAACCATTGGTGATTACGAATCTGACAATGCTTATGTTATTCTATTCTGTCACAAAATTATGTCTCCACTGAACGTAATGAGTCAATTTACGCTTGAGCAACGTTGGGATTTATTGAGCCAATGAGAAACTGCACGATGACAAAACATCTTTTCGGATGAAGCTCATTTTCATCATGGTGGGCACGTTAATACGAAAAATTGCCTTATTTGGGGCTCAGAGAACCAAAACGTGGTCCTACAGAAACCAATGCTCTCATTACGAGTGACTATTTGGTACAACTTGCGAAGCGTAGGCATCATTGGCCCATATTTCTTTGAAAATGAAGCCGGCTTAATCATTACGGCCAATGGCCACATCTATCGCACCATAATAACAGATTTTCTTGTACCTGCTCTACATGGTATTGATGAATGAATACCATGAATGTAAATACAATGAATGTATTTATGAATGATGTTTGGCTTCAACTGAATGGTGTAACTTGCCACACATCTCATGCAACAATCGATTTATTGCGTCAATCGTTCGATGGCCGTTTAACTAGCCGAAATGGTGATGTCAATCGGCCGCCAAAAAGCTGTGATTTGACACTGTTGGACTATTTTCTGTAGGGCGCCGTTAAACAAAAGTGTTATACCGACAAAGTCGCCGTAGTCTAGTAGGTAGTGTGTTGGCTTATTAGACGTAAAGCCAGGGTTCGAGCCCCAGGCTAGACATCAAAACAAAAATACAGAAAGAATTTCTTCGGCGACTTCTTCTAAGCAGATTTCTGGTAAAAACTCTGAGTGTAAAATAAAAATTGCAATGAAAAGTTTTTCAAAAATCTGCCATTCGGAGTCGACTTTAAACTGTAGGTCCCACCACTCATGTATAAAATTAACACACACAACATAAGTGGTTGGAGAAACTAGGTCGTAATCCTGACTGAAGGGTTGTAATGACCAATTATGTATGTATGTATGTATGTTATACCGACAAACCAGAGCTAATTGAGCGTTTGAAAGTCAATATCCGTGATGCCATTGCGGAGATACGACCCCATACACTTGAAAAAGTGTAGGAAAATTGGTCCGATCGAATGAGATACTGTGAGCCCAGCTGCGGTAGCCATATGAATGAAATAATATTCCATTTCTAAACGCAGCAATTGTACTTCACAAGAAAAAAAATTAAATTTGTCCAAATTTCAAACCGTTTTTGTTTTATTTCATTTTGAAATTCAAACCACCCACCCTATATATGTACATATGTATGTATAAAGCGCCTCTCATACTCGTGATTGGTTTACACAATCGGGCTAGAAAGGCACCAATGCGATCAATTGGCAAAAGACTACAGTTAAATGCAGTATATTTGCTACTTGGCCCACTGTATCTACAATTGCATACATTCATTACATACATTACATACATATTTTATGTTTTGTGTATGAATTCTCTACTAAAATAGGAAAATATTAAAACGGAAAATATTCTTTCATTCATTCATTCATTCATTCATTCATTTATTTTAACATAAATTGTGGGGAGAGTATTACAGATATTTCTACTTAAGCAGCAACGATGACGACAACAGCAGGGATAACGATAGCAACATTTAATGTTGTTTGTCATACCAAAATGTTGACGATGACGTGCATGATGATGATTATAAAGCATGATGATAACGATAATGATAATGATAATAATTTTAATAACTCTCGGTTACTTACAAGTGATACAGCTGCTTAAATGTTGCATGCGTGTTGTTGTTGTTGTTGTTGTTCTTGCAGCTGTTGTTAGTATCACTAGTGACTTAGTTTTCTGTAATGTTAAGGTTGTTGTTGCTTTTGATTTTTATTTGTAACTGTTGCTTGATACCTGTTAATAACGATAAGAGTAATAATGATGATAATGATGCTAAAGATTACGATTACATTTTACTAGACGAGTGCATTTTGATGGAAACAAGGAATAGCTGCAGTTAAAGCATGATTATAATTATAATGATAATGAGGATAAGAAAGTAGAAAATTTTTATTGCAAACTGTTTACTTAAGCGTCAAATAAATATTTGCAGATTTTCTTTACTTACAATTATGCATTGTCTAGCTTAAAGCCGGAATAAAAACTAGCGCAGACTGATTGTATGACGTATTTGCTAAGAATGTAAATAAAAGTTTACGTATCCTTTTTTTACTTCTTTCCCTGAGAAATTTTTCAAAGCAGACAGCACGGCTTATATTTTTATATAATCTGTAAGTATATAAGTTAAGAGAAACGCAGTTTATTTATGTCGTAATATAGTTGATTTCTCATTTAAATAAATAACTTTCACCCTCAACCAATATTAGTTGTAAATTTACTTGAATGTATGTTAACAAGAAATATTCTTATTAATGTGTCTGCAATTAAATACTGATAAACAAACCACACACACATATTTACACACACAAATATTGTATTTTCATTCATTTATACTAAGCTACTCTATTTGCTTAGTTTTTACAGAATAATCTCTGTATTCTTTCTCTATTGCTCTCTCTATGTCTCACTCTCTGTGTGTCTGATTTAATTTTTCAATTATTATTTAAAAGATAATTGTTAATTAGATTGTCTTTCTGTTGTTGCCATTTGTTTATCTATTTTTCTCTCAATTTTATTATGATTATTCTTGTGCATTTCCTTTTTCTCTGTGTGGTAATTGTATGCCATTAATATTATAATTCTCATTATAAATATTTACAATAACAAAAACAAATGAATATAGTATAATTACTAATACTCTCTGCCTTCTTCATGGCTGTTCTTACTCTTGCTTTGCTCTCTATTGCTTTAAATTAGTTGTTGTTGTTTTTATTATTTATTTTGTTTTATTATTGCAGTGGGATAAGCAAAAACTCTATACACTTGCACACAAACAGTTATTTGTATAAAACCATAAACAATATTGTTGAAGCAACAACAACAATAGCAGAAAACAATTACAAATAAATGCGGCCTTAAAACAAAATATAAACAACACAACTCCACGCATATACCCACACACAGTTATACAACCCAACTACTTTTATAAATTTGCATTCATTTACTCTAACTCTCACCACTCTACTCCACTTTACACCACTTCACTTGCTCTTCTCAATTGAATTTTATGTAAATGGCGAAAGGCAAATACCGAATGGTGAATAGCGAATAGCGAATGGCAAATTGCTCAAATTAAGCATAAAAACTGCTTACAGCACTTGGCTTTGGAAAAGAAAGAAAGAAAGAAAAAAGGCCGTCACTGGCAGTATTTGATAAAACGGAGTTTTTTGTTATTTTTCTTCTTTTCTCACTCCAAGAGGAAACTGCCATTAGAACTACTGCTGCTGCTGCTGCTTAGTAAATCTAATTTAGATATCAAAAAGGCATACTTAAGTATCGGGAGTAAGAGAAGTAGAAGTGGCAACAGCAAAACTTACTTAAGTGGCATTAATTAAAATTGCCTGAATGTTTAATTATCAATTGGGGAAATTAACACAGAGTATAACTATTTTCGTTTTTCTTCTTTCTTCTTATTGTAACTCTTGTAACTAAATTTCCTTGAGAACTATTTCATTTCATACTCCATTACACAACAGAGGCTTATGATATGTATGTATGTGTAAACATTCGGAAAAACAAACGTACAAAAGAATTAAAAAGGGGAGGAAAATTTCTCACATGAGATAGAAATATTTTGCAGTTGCTTGATCATCAAAGAAATTATACAAAAGAGAAGCAAAACTTGTATTATATTTTGCTCATGTAAATTATATAAAAATTGTTGTCTTTATGTATCCGCCATCTGTTATGTATGCTTAAAAATTTCCACGACTATAAACTGTAGGTCCCGCCACTCATGTGTAAAAATTAATGCACACAACATAAGTGGTGTGAGAAGCTAGGTCGTAATCCTGACTAAAGGGTTGTAATGACCACTTATGTATGTACGTAGTCTAGTAGGCAGAGTGTTGGCTTATTAGACATGAGGAAATGGTTGAAACCACGACAGAACGAAATACGAAAAACATATTGTTACGTTTTCATCTTTTAAAAACGTTTAAAATATGAGCTCGTAGATTGCAAACAATATAAAAATAAATCTGTGTTTAGTTTTAATTCAAATTCTATATTATTCGCACAATTCTGTAAGCCACTGTTCACAACTTGATGTATACAACAACAATTGCTTTGTTTGTTATTCCTTTGTTTACACCCTTTGCATAAACAATTACAATTACTGACAATTATTCGACAGATCTTTGTAACGGACATCTTCAAACGCACTGCATCTTCACATAAGACTGACTGAACTTCACTAACTCAGTCGCCTGCTTTGCTTGACTTTTATATGGTAGGGTAAATAGTCTGATGAATGTTCTTCAAGGCAAATGTTCATGACTTCGCCATCTCGAAATCTCTATAAATGTAAACATCGTTGTTTACATTATTGTTGTTTCTGTATTTTGTTTACATTTATTCTTGTAGTGTTTGTTGTTGTATTTTTGTTTACTTGTTTATCATTTTAATGTTAAGTGATGTAGAAGCAAAATGCCAGTACCTAATTTTTTTTCATTTTCGGAACAATATACGTCGTAGAATAAGGTTGGTCTGAGAGCGCAGATCCTTTTTGCGGGTGTAGAGCGCTATTGTCGCTCTCCTAGCTCTTCCAGATTCCAATGCAGACTGTTGTTAATAAAATCTTCAATGAAGCGGCGAGACATTAACCAATTTTGCATTACGATAGGACCATCAGAATAATACGAAATGATTCTAATTGAGCTAAAGTTTGCCTTGACTTGTAATATAAATAGCTTATCTTACAACGTCAAGAATTAAAAAATAAATTTTAAACTGCATAAACAATGTGCACTTTATAAACACTTGCCCGAAATTCTCTTCAAATTTTTTATTATTTTTAATTACACACACACACTAAAATTAAAATCTTACTAAGCAACACAAATTCCAAAAAAAAACACGTGTTAAAAAAAGAAATTCTGGCATGGTTTCCTAGCCAAATAACTTGCACGATAAGCCTCTGCATCACTAGAGCGTATGCGAACATATTAAATTGAAGATTCTCTCTCGAAAAGTTAAAAAACACTAAAATATGATGAGAAACTTTAAAGGATTTAAAGTGAAAAGTTAAGGATTATTAAGGGAAACATAACATGTACTTGCAACAGCAACAACAACAGCAACAGCATTAACTGTATAGTGAAATGTAATACAATTATCTTTATATACATATGTACATATGTGTGGGTGTAATTATAACATGCACTCTCATTAAATCGAAAAAAATATATGGCATTCGTTTTTTACTCATACATACAGACAAAAAGCCAAAACCAACAACAATAAAGAATAAAGAATAAAAAAAGGAAACATTTCATGGCAGAGATGATAATGAAAATAAAAATGCAACAAAATTTACCTTTTTTTTCTGACCCTTTCAACAAATTCACAGTCATACTTGACTGTCCCTCTCTTACTCTCTCTCTCTCTCTCTCATGGTTTTTTTCTTATGACAAAAGGAGTTTAAACCTGCATTACAAAAAGTCACTTTTTTATTTGAGAACACATGCTCTAACGGTTGTGTGTGGCATGTGTAACATGAGTGGTTATTAAGGAAGTTTTTAGAAAAGATATGCTGCACAGCATAATTTCATGTTTGTTTTGTCTGTCTGTCTGTCTGTCCGGTTTTTGTATCCTTGATTTTATCCTGTTTATTCATACTGGAAGATATACGAGTAAAATAAACAGTAGAAACAAAACGAAAATTAAATTCATTTTAAATTATCCTTTGGGGGCTATTTCATAAAAGAAGACCAACTTTAGCTCAATTAGAATCATTTCGTATTATTCTTATGGTCCCATCGTTATGCAAAATTGGTAAATGTCTCGCCACTTTACGGAAGGTTTCATTAACAACATTTCATTGGAGTCTGGAAGAGCTAGGGTAGCGACCATAGCGCTCTACACCTGTAAAAGGACCGTGAACAAGCTATAAGGTCACAGAGAACCTTGTTCTACGATGTATATTGTTACGGAAATGAAGAATCTAGATACTGCAGTTTTGCTTTTACATTACTTAACATGAAAGTGGTAAACAAGTAAACAAAAATGCAACAACAAACACTACAAGAATAAATTTAAACAAAACACACAGGTTAGGTTAGTTTAGAGGACGTGTACTTGTCAATTAAGACAAGTACAGTACCCGGATGTCGAATTGACCTATTGTACAACGTCTTAGTTTCTCACATCACTTATGTTGTGTGTGTTAATTTTTATACATGAGTGGTGGGACCTACAGTTTAAAGTCGACTCCGAACAACAGATTTTTGGGAAACTTTTTCATGGCAATTTTATTTACTCTTAGAGTTTTTGCCAAAAATTTACTGAGAGGAAGTCGCCGAAGAAATACTTTTTGTATTTTGTCTTGATGTTTGGCCTGGGGCTCGAACCCTGGCTTTACGTCTAATAAGCCAACACACTACCTACTAGACTACGGTGACTTCAAACAACGATGTTTACATTTATAGAGATTTCGAGGAGACGAAGCCACGAACATTCGCCTTCAAGAACTTTCATCAGACTCTTTACTCTGCCATATGAAAGGCAAGGCAAAGCAGGCGACTGAGATAGTGAAGTTCTGTCAATCTTGTGTCTTGTAGTGCATTTGAAGAGAGTAATCGTGGTTTGAAGTTCTCCGTTGCTTAGTGATTGTTATTGTTTCTCCAAAGGACGTAAACAGAGGAATAACAAAGAGTAACAATTGTTGTCGTTTACATTAAGTTATGAACAGTGGCACATAGATGTGTGCGAATAATAAAGAAATTTTAATTAAAACTAAACACAAATTTATTTTTATTTTATTTGCAATCTACGAGCTTATATTTTAAACGTTTTTTAAAAGGTAAAAACGTAACAATACGTTTGGTAGACGGTTTGCAAATACCAGAGACAGAGTACGCAGTCAGTCTGCTGTTTTGATTAGCAGTGCTCTCTGTTCCATTCCAACGAACGCATTATTTGCTACACTGAACTGGCTCCTCTCTGATCTTCTATTAAGGAAGACGACTGAGTTGGTGGCAGTAAGACTCAATGCAGTCAAATCCTGGCTCAATCTGGAGAGTAGTTGCGAGAAGACATGGACTCACTAGAGACGGTTATATGATTCTTAATAAATTTCTGAATAGAACATTCGATTTTAGTATTCCGACTAGGAACTTACAGGGGCACCCAAAGATAGCCTTGAAATTAACACTGTTGGTTCAAAGGCTGACAACGTGGGCCGTGGTATTTTTATTAAGGCTTCCGAATTTAAACTTTTTTGTAGGCTGCCTAAGCATTGCAATGTTTTTCAAGCAGAGTTCATGGCATTTTTGAGAGAGTTCTGAAAATCTCGTGATTTACATGGTTAGCCGGGATGGAATTAAGGCCCTGATGAACGTAGTTTCAACTTCTGTCCTTGTCCAGGAATGTCTAGCATTTCTGAAATTTCGCATAAAAGTTAACTCTTATATGGGTTAAGGGAGATAGGGATATTGTTGGAAATTGTATCGCTAATAAACTGGCCAGAGCCGATACGTGGTTGGTAATCTCCGGCATGTTACAGGGTTGTGGTTCACTCATTTTACTTGGAAGCTCAATCTCGTTGGCAACAAGAAGGTACATGTAATATTGCTGGTCTCTGGACAAGCTGAGAACTGACTCACTTCTGTCCTTTAAACGCATGGCCATCCATCCATCTTATCATAGAGATTCTTCGGGTCACTGTTCTTTTGGTAGACATGCCAGAAGACTCGGCATTCAGGCTAATAACTTCTGCAGGAGCTGCGGATCTAACGAGGAGAAAGAGACTCTCTTTTATGTCATGTGTCAGTGCTCTGTTCTTGTCATAAAGAGATGGAGGTTTCTGATCTCTAATTTTCTGGTATCTTTGATCGAGTTCTCTAATATAAAGATTGCTGAAATAGTAAGATATGCTTTGGCTCGGTATGGTTTGCTGTAGGGAATGGTTGACCTTTAACCTAACATTACCATTGGATGGTTAGAGGGGTAATGTACGGCAAGATATTGCCCCTGTGTTATGTTTCTATAATGAATTCATAAAATACTGTTGATAACGCCCATGTATTTTCGTTGATGTCAGAACATAGCACCACAGTGCCAGGTTATTTAATACGATCAAAAGCTTCTAGTTTTTCACTATGAAATGGAGACTATAATCGACAGTTTCATAGATTTCATGGCTTGGTCCGGACTAACCAAGTATCCTTAATTACAAAATCTTGGGAATAATTACTAATTCAGGCGGCCTTTTTCCTGGCATTCACGTCTATTAAAGTCCAGTCTAGTTTCTTAAAGCTTTCAAAATACCTTCGAGTATAGTTCAGCCTTTTTGGCTTCTTAGCTACTTACTGGTTAGCTTTCTTCCGCTAAAGAGACATAAAATGCAGTTGCTTGAGCCTAACGCATAACAATTGAAAACCATACCACATCCGGTGAATATTTCTCAAAGATTTTCTTTGTTCTGATACGAAATGCCCCCCACATTAAAACCAGGGGATAACTATATGCAACATAAGTTGACAATTTCCTTAAAATTTATATTAGTTTTGTTGTTGGTTTTTTGCAACTTTTGTTTTCACAATTTTGTAGAATATTGCTCTGACAAAACAATAACTTAAATTCTCTCTGACATAAGGCTTGTTGCAAGTGAATAAATGAAACACAAGAGCAGCACAAAAACGAACGTAATTGTCTGTGTAATAATTAATTGTTATAAAAACAGAGAGGGAGAGAATTACTTTATAATGGGGGTTTTATACCAAAAACAAGAAAAACCAAAGAAAGTCTTTTAGAAACTATTTCTCATTTTTGTTCGAAATGAGTTTTCTCAACAGGAACTCATAAAATGTAATTAAAGGTTGTTTGTAAGGTCTTTGCTTAACCATTTAAGACCACACCAAAATGGGTGTGCAGTTTGTCGGTTGTTTAAACCATTTATTCTTTGTTTATATTCAAAATTGTGTTCAATAGTTCGGTTGTATGAATTCAAAATTTTCTATTTATTAAAGTCCATTACTTTAGTTATTTCGTACACAATTTTTTTCAACATACATACAGACATCCATAATTGCTCATTACAACCCTTCACTCCGGATTCCTTCTGAGGCCATAAGTGGTGGGACCAACAGCTTAAAGACGACTTCAAATAAAGTCGACTCCGAATGACAGATTTTTCGAGGTACTTGTCATGGCAATTTTATTTACTCTTTGAGTTTATGCCAGAAGACTGCTGAGAGGAAGACGCCTAAAGAAATATTCTTTTTTATATGTAGTTTGGTTTGAGATGTCTAAGCTAAGACTTGGACCACGTGCTCCCGTATAATAAACCAATACACCACAACTTCGCGATCCTATGGAGAATATTACGCATACAAACATACATGATTGGTATGTTCTGTTAAGGTTACGACCTAGCTTCACACAACACTTAAGCTGTGTGTGCTAATTTTATACATGAGTGGCGGTATCTGCTATTTAAATTCGACCCCGAACGACATATTTTTGAGTAAATTTTCATGGCAATTTTATTTTACTCTCAGAGTTTTTGCCAGGAGACTGATGATTTTTTTTTATTTCGTGTTGATCGAAATGTCTGAACGAAGACTTGACTCTAAGACTGCTAGACTACGGCAACTTCGGTATCCTATAGAGAATATTACGCATACATACAAACATAATTGCCTTTACTGTACTTCAGTTAGGGTTATGATCTAGCTTCTCACACCACTTATGCTGTGTGTGTTAATTTAATTTTATATGTACTGAGTGGCGTGTCATTTTGAGAAAACTTTCGTGGCAATTTTTTTTTTTTTGCTCTCAGAGGTTTTGCCCGAAATCTGCTGAGAGGAATTCGCCGAAGAAATATTTCTACATATTTTCTTTTTGTTGGAGATGTTTGCTCCGGGGTTTGCACCGTGGCCTCACGTCTAATAAGTCAATACACTGCCTACTAGACTACAGCGACTATTAATTGGCTTAATTCTTCGAAGCCAAATAATAAAAGTTTTTATTCAATTTGTTTACCTGCTTAAAAGGAATAGAAAAAAATAAAACAAAACAAATATTCCCGTTTATTGTAATTGATTCGGATGGTAGAAAAAAAATATAAGAAAGAAAAAAAATTGTTGTAAATAAGCATTCATTTCCGTTTTCCTGTTTAAATTTATGGCATCGTTTAACCCATTTGCATAATAATGATACACAGTAATTGTTGTATTTTTAAATATGACAGTAACGACAACAACAAAAACAACATGAGGATATTAAACATTTAAAAAGAACGGCCATAAATTATAATAAAAAGAATGTCTCTTTAAATAGAAAAAAAATTGAGAAAAAAAATTGAGAAAAAAAATTCTGGCATTAAACCATTGGGTTGCGAGTGCAGGTGCTGCTGCAATTCCTTTGGAGGGATTGACACCTTCCCTGGTTACAAATGCTACAGAGAGGGTGGCCCAATGTAAAGTTCATATTTTTCAGCTAACCAGGTGAACTTAAGTCTGATAGACTGGGTATTCGAGGTGCTTTTGTCATTAGCGTATCTCCTGTCAGATCAGTTTACATACTTGCATACATAATTGATCATTACAACCCTTTAGTCAGGATTACGACCTAGCTTCTCACACCACTTATGTTGTGTGTGTTAATTTTTATACATGATTGGTGGGACCTACGGTTTAAAGTCGACTCTGAACGTCAGATTTTTGAGAAGCTTTTCTTGGCAATTTTCGTTTACTCTCACAGCTTTTGCCAGAAATCTGCTGAGAGGCAGTTAACGAAGAAATATTTTTTCAAATTTCGCTTTGTTGAAGATGTGTACCCTGGGGTTTGAACCGTGACCCTACGTCTAATAAGCCGACACACTACCTACTAGATAACTCCGACTTACAACCATAGTTCAGTTTACCTTTATAACAGATATGAGGTTTCTTAAATGGTTTATTGATGGGTTACGTTAGGTTAGGTTAGAGGACGTGTACGTATCAATAAAGACAAGTACGGTACCCGGAGGTCGAATTGACCCATTGTACAACGTCCTTACATAAAATTGTTGATGGGTTTATTGAGCAAATTCTGTAATGTTGCCTTAAGTAATTCAAAGTTGAGTCCCCCAAAAACATCATGAAAAACAAATGAATATTTTTGTTGTCCAATCTTTCCATTGAAAACCGTGTTTATGGTTGTCTGCTCTCAACTGCTCTCAACTGCTCTCAACTGCTTTCATCTGCTCTCAATCCTTATAATGTTGCCTCCACTCTACGAACTACAGGATGCTGTTCGGTTCTGTAGGTAGCATTTACTCTCAGAATTTTTGCCTGAAGATAGCTGAGAGGAAGTGGTAAGAAAAAAACTTTTTTTTTCGTTTTATTCGTGAAGTCTGGGGTAGAGTATGAACCAAAGTATCACGCCTAATGACCCAACACACTACGGCTACGGTGACCTTAGCCATAGGACAACTCAATTTATATATGTACATAGAGATCCGTTTGATATAAGTACAGGAGACTGCCTACAGATGCCCTAAGAGAACAAGCACTGCATGCGCCTTTTACAGTTCGCTAAAGTGTCAAAATCTTCGTCCAGAAAAACCCTTCTGCAAATTTATGTGTCTCCCGGAGCCAGCCGAGGAAGCCATTTGAATAAAATTAATTTCATTATTAACCGGAAGGATTGTACTTTCAAATAAAAAAAAGAAATTTGAGAAAATATTCAGTAGTTTTTTTTTTTAAAGCATTTTTATAAAAAAGTTATTTGGCGGACCCTTTAAAAGATTAGAATCGCCTAGATGAACCAAGTCGCCGTAGTCTAGTAGGTAATGTGTTGGCTTATTAGACGTAAGGCCATGGTTCAAAACTCCAGGTCAGACATCAAAACGAAAATATGAAAAAAAATATTTCTTCGGCTACTTCCTCTCTGCAGATTTCAGGCAAAAAAAAAAATAAATAAAATTGCCATGAAAAGTTTCTCAAAAAAATTTGCCTTTCGGAGTCGACTTTAAACTGTAGGTCCCTCTACCCATGAATAAACCTAACACATACAACATAAGTGGTGTGAGAAGCTAGGTTGTAATCCTGACTGAAGGATTGTAATGAGCAAATATGTATGTACCTAGCATTACTTTCATTTTATTCTTGCACTCTTTGCATCCCCTTTTATTATGCAATAGTTGAAGTTTTACTAAAATTATGTGCAAAGATTGGAGAGAAAAAAAAAAATATTTTCTGATTCTTTATTTTTACTTTCATGGTCTGAATGATGTTGTAACTCGTAGATCTAAAAATAGCTCCTTCATGATAGCTCCCTTTCAAACGATTTCTCATTGATCCTCGTATTTTTCAATTACACACACAACACAACATGTTTATTGATGCCTTTAATAATGAAGAGAGCGAGAGAGAGAGGGAGAGAGAAAAACAGAAAGCGAAAGAATAAATAAATATGCTCCATAACTACTGTGTGGTATTAATTTGATACTCTTTTACTCTCACTTTTCATTTAATTTTTGTTTGTATGGAATATATGTATGTGAGCGTGTATGCATGTCAGCATGTATGCGTGTAAATATTGAATGGGCAAATGGTCAAATGGTCAAATGGTGAATATGACACTTTTGACACGTTAAAATAACAATTAAAATTGCAAAAATCCGATTCGTTTCGTTTCATTTCGGTTTGTTAAAAACATGCGAATTTAATGTGCATTTTTTCGCATTTTAATTTGATGATTATTTTTTAATATTTCATTTCATTTATAATATTATTATTGCTGTTGTTGTTGTTATTGTTATTGTTATTGTATTTATTGATACGCAAGTATTTGTTTAACAATGTTTTCATTTCTTTCTTTCTTTTATTTTACATACTGGCCTCTATAAGTATGGCATTTACATTTTAATTAAATTTTTAATGATTTCCTGACAAGTTTCATGATTGTTAAGGAAATCTTTGCAAAAGTGTGGCAAAGAGAACAATGAGAAAGAGCAGGAGAGATGGAGAAAGCATGTGAAAGTGTTCACTTAAATTTTAAGCATGAAATTTGTATGCAGAAAAGCAGAAAACCTCTGACGATTGTCTATTATTTTCTCAGAAATGTAATGCAAAAAAAAAAAATAAAAAAATTATAAAGAAATGAAACGAAATGAATTGAAATGAATACTTGAGTTGAGTAAATAATAATAAAAAAAGAATGGAAATGAAAATGAAAATAAAAACGAAATAAAAGCATAAAGCAGAAATGCAATTCATTTAACGTTTATTAATATTAATGAAGTAACATTGATAATTTTGTTTTTTATTTTAAAAATAGCTGGAGTAGGAGAATGTCTGACAACAATGAAAACAGACAAATGCCTGACAGCAACTGGACAATTGACTGGTGAAATCTGACGTTTGAGGTTTGTAGCATGAAAATAAAAAGAAAAACAAACTGATTAAATGGAAATGAAGTTAACATATACAAAGAAAAAGAAAAATTACAACAAAATGTTTCTTTAAAATTGAATTATTTACATTCAATTAAAATTCATAATTTATTTGTATATATTTCGTTTATTTATTAATTAAAATACAATTACAAATTACTTTATAATTATCATGAGCTGAGTAACACAACCCTTGTGCTCGGTGTAGTGTAACAGAACAGAGATTCTGGTGATAATCGAACCCCCGACCTTTACACTAATAGTCTAGTTCACTACCCACTAGACAGGTTAATAATTAACTCAGTTTCTTTTAAGAATTTACAAGTTATTCATGTATTTCCAATAGTTGTCTTAAGGGTTCCAAAGCCTGCGTGTTATCAAAGGCATTAAATTACATTGCTGGTCTAAGTAACGCCCAAATTTGAAAGGAATTTCTGTGTATTGCTACAGAAGTTTGAGGAAAGGAAGTTTGGTAGGTAATTGCAATGTACAGAGATTTGAGTCCTTCATTAGACTATCATGAAGTAAACGGCCTTCTAACCACGTACATACATACATACATACTTACATACATACATACATACGTACATACATACATACATACATACATACGCGGATGAGGTGAGGCGGATATACTTTCGCCATCTCGAGTTTCCATGACGAACTGCAGCCATAAAGGCGGAGGAACGAAGGACTTCCATGCCCAAATGGCAGTCACGATGGGAGAACGGTTTAAAGGGGAGATGGACATTTCACATTGTTCCTGATGTAACCCTTTGGATGAAGAACAAACATTGCGAGCTGAACTACTACGTGACCCAGTTCCGAACCGATCATGGATGCTTCACGAAGTACCTGCACAGATTTGGACATGATACTTCCCCTATATGCCCTATACTGAGGAGGAGGATGCAGAGCATATTCTAACATGCTGCCCCAGATTTAGATGGCCCGAAGAAACGCGTTTGGGACCAAACCGGCTAATGGAAGAACTGTTGAATTGTAGGATTTTATGGAGCCAATACAGTCAGAGAATGGCTGAAGTTATGATAGAACTCAGAAGGCGACCAAGCTTTAGGGCTAACCAGCCCTCCGCGAAGTAATACCTTACGGCAGTCCCACGGGGGGAGAGTGGTTGAAGTGTGTAGGGGTGGGTTTAGTACGTAGACACCAGTGATGGTGAATCGTGCACTCTTTTGTTGGAACAAATGTGTCTTTCGAAGATTCCCACCTCCGGCTCAAGACAAAAAAAAAGCATAATTGGTCATTGCAGGCCTTTAGTCAAGATTACGACCTAGCTTCTCACACCACTTATGTTGTTTGTATTAATTTTACGCATGGATGGCGGAACCTACAGTTTAAAGTCGACAGATTTTTGAGAAAATTGCAATTTTATTTACTCTCAGAGTTTCTGCCAGAAATCTGCTGAGAGAAAGTCGCCGAAGAAATACTTTTTGTATTTTGTCTTGATGTCTGGCTTGGGGCTCGAACCCTGGCTTTTCGTTTAATAAACCAACACACTACATACTAGACCACGGCGTTTTTTTTACTCACAGAAAAGAAGTCTCCGAAATAAATTTTTTGCTTGCATTTTGTTTTGTTCTTGATGTCTGACCTGGAGTTTGAACCGTGGCCTCACGTCTAATAAGCCAACTACCTGCTAGACTATGGCTACTGCAACACAAATAACACTTATTCAGAATATAAATTTTTTAATAAGGAGAATGTATGTGAGACCTGCTTGGTTATGCTTATTAAGTACTTTCCAGGAATTTATTTGATGACAACGTAACAAGGATTAGAAGAGACCTACAATTGATTGCCTAATCCCATGACTGTAGCTGCTCTACATGACAATAACAATCCAAAGGCCAAATAATGATTTCACAAAACGAAGCAGTAAACGATCTGTTGAACAAATATTCAACCATTGATTCAATTGAATTCAATTAAATTTTATGAAAACCATACGAAGGTTATCAAGAACAGATAACGCAGACTAAGACAGTTCGCCTGTTGGTTTAATAGCACTGAAGCAAGAACTTCAAAGTCAAAAGGGTTTGTCCTCTTTTAGCAATTAAGGACGAGGAACTAAAAGTTCAGTATTTGATAATGCAAATGCAATAACACTTCAGTAAATTTGTTTGGGCCATCAGATTCTTTAAATAGTATAGATTTAGGTTTTGAAAATAAGCGGTTTGCTTAAGTGTTGAAGGATAGAAGCTTAGTTTCTGTGTTGACGTCTGTTCGAATGGTAGTCTCCTTCCTTTAAACTGAAATAATCTGAAATAATTTTTAATTCCTTGAATGTTTTTTATTTTTATTTACATTTTAAACTGAATCCCTTTCAAATGCTTTCAAAAAATATTTCTAATTTCCTTTGCAGTCACTATGTGTGTGTGTGTGCACGTCCATTCGTTATTTTAATATCAATCTCATGTTATTGTTTTATATCCGGTCTGCCGTTTTCATTTTATATTCATTCTGATAACGGTTTGGTTACTAAAACAACAATAAAATATAAAAAGTAATCATCATTGCATATGTGTATGTATATATGACTTGTCATGTTTGTGTTTTTCAACTGACTGACTGTCTGTCTGCCTGTCATTATTTATTTCTCCTTATGGCAGACATTCATACATGCGTCAACCGTTATACACACAAATATACACGCACAAATCGTTGTGTAATAGCAGAAATGAAAAGGCATTGAATGCATTGATATGGGTTTGTTTAAAAATAATCACAAGAAAACACACACACACACCGAAAAAGACGAATAAAACCGAAATAAGAAACAGGAAAAAGGAAAGGAAAGTTTCATTCAATATCTTTTTGATATAAATATTTTATAAACGCAAGCAACACACTGCCCCCACCCCTACCCGCACCTTAGTTAGCGGATTCTGTAGTCTTTTTTAGTTGAGCAATATTCTGCAATACACTCAAGAAAAAATTTATTGTTTTAAATATACAGGCTCAGTAAATATTCTTACGAAAATGTTTTGCTTTTACATTGCTTGACATTAAAATTGTAAACAAAAGCTACAAAAACAAAACAATGCAGTAAACAAACCTGTTTACAAACAACAAACACCAGCATAATAAAATTGCAAACAAGTAAACAAAAATACACAAACAACACTACAAGTAATAAATGTCAAAGACGATGTTTATATTAATAGAGATTTCGAGAAGGCGAAGTCATGAACGTTCGCCTTTAAGAATATTCATCAGACTGTTTACTTTGCCATATAAAAGACAGGGCAATGCAAGTGAGTGAGTTAGTGAAGTTCAGCTAGGCTTGTGTGCAGACACTGTGCGTTTGAAGAGGGTAATCGTGGTTTGAAGATTTCCGTTACAAAGATCTGTCGAACAATTGTCTAGTAATTATTATTGTTTATGCAAACAGTGTAAACAGAGAAATAACAAACAAGCAATTATTGTTGTTTACATCAAGTTGTGAACAGTGGTACATAGAATTGTACGAATAATAACGAATTTTAATTAAAACTAAACACAAATTTATTTTTATTTTATTTGCAATCAAGGAGATCATATTTTAAAGGTTTTTAAAAGGTAAAAACGTAACACTATATAAGAGTAGATGCCATAAAACAGGGTAGTAAAAGCTGTTGTCCATTTTAATTCATTCCAGAATGTTTCAATTCTTCTCAATTGCTTTTCCTTTGATGTGAGAACGAGAACTGCCAGATCATCCTACAGACTTATGCAATAATGTCTGTAGAATAGCTTCTTAGGTCACATTGTCATGGTTCTCTTAAATCATACGAACTATTCATTGCTACTTTGCTTTTGAAATTTTACTTTCTAACGACAATTAAAACCCTTGCGTTAAGAGTTCAGCGTTCAAAATGCTCCGAGACCTGTATATTCGTTTAGGACTCAGTTTGTAAATGCTTAGAAGAAGCTTAGAAGCTTCAAAAATGTGCAGCTTAATGTAAAGGCTGAGTTCATTGCTTTCCCATATTGGATGCAGTATATAAAAGAATGATCTTAACTTTCTTATTCTAATTTCAGACTAAATTTCAATGTCACTAGTGTCACTGGTAGACGGATGTAATAAGTCTTCATAAGTAGCGGCTTATCCTGCTGCCTAAAATTAAGAATCTTTATGATTGTCTTAAGAAATTTCCACCAGGGGCTTACAGATGTTCGTTCTGAGTATCCATATCTAGATCTAAAGCTTCACATCGTGTAATTGATGGCCTTTGTAGTCAAAGTTGTTACTGTACAGAATGGTTTAATAGACCCTTGTCTTCCATAAGTTTTGTATTGAAACTCCCTCTCGAATGCGGTCGCTATTGCTGCAAAATTCGAAAGCAGTCTAGCAAGTTTATAAAATCAGATAAGTAAAGAATTTATTAACAATTTGTGACTAAATGTCTTGTACCCAACAATAAGCAATGAATAAATGATTTAGAAAGTTCTCCTTTTGTACTAAAATAAACACGTTGCCAGATTATAATTTTTCTTGTTTAGAGAAGAGGCCGTTATTGTCTTGAAGAGGCGCCTTAGTTTTGCAACCATGCTTCAAACATGCTGGAAGCCTTGTTCGTCCACTTCCACTTGAATATTTACCATCTGTATGGCAACGTAGTCTAATAATTAGTTGGCTTATTAGACGTGCGACCACGGTTCAAACTCCACATCAGACGTCTCCAAAAAAAAACGAAATATTAAAAAGAAAAATTTTCTTTGGCGTCGTCTTCTTAGCAGATTTCTGGCAAAAATCTGAGAGTGAATAAAAATTGCCATGAAAAGTTTTTCAAAAATATGTCGTTCGGAATAGACTTTTAAGAGCGGGAACCCGCCGCTCATGTATAAAATGAACACACACAACATTAGTGGTGTGAGAAGCTAGGTTGTAATCCTAACGGAAGGATTACATTGAACAATTATGTACTTATGTATGTAGTTGAATGAAATCTTATAGGACTTAAGTAAGCCATCTCTGTCTAACCCAACATTTATGGGGCTGTACATAAGACCCATTCGTAGATGGGCATTTAATTGAGCATTCAAAGAAAAACCTTTCTCTAGAACAACGTCGGATTAATACTAAATTTTTAAGTGTGGAAAAGTGTTTTGGGTTTCGCATTTCACATTTCATATGATGGCTTTATATTTGAGAATATTTTGACTCAAAATAATTATTTAAACGAAGGCAGGTGGAGGATAGTTTTCTGAAATTTTTTGAGGCACAATACATAAACATTTAAAACCCTTAAATACGTTCATTAGGCCCCTGCCCTAATGGCTTTTCAGTTTACTTATACCATGCACTGGAAAATTTTTATGAATTTAATTCGCGTACTAAAATAATTTCTTGTTGACTGTTTTATGATTTCCAAAATGATTTTATTTTCATTTCGAGTGTATCCCTTAAGTAGTGGTAAGAGATATTGAATATTATATTGGATGTTTGATAATAAATACATACATTTATTTCCTTTTTCCTTTTACATATGTAGGAGTGTGTGTTAATGCAAATATTTCCATCCTTTTTAGATACAAAATAAACGCGAATTTGAAGTAAAAATAAATGTCAGCTTCATTTTGTATTGTAAAGAGTATAAAACATCATGACAGCTACAACTACACACCACTTACGACAAGACACGGATACGAAACAACTAACGACGAACGACCCAAATAATAAACCCTAACGCAATAACCATAAAAAGAAGGCCGTTGAAAAATGTGTTACGCTTTTGCCATTCATGATAAGAAATCAAAAGGAATTTCAAACAATAAAACAAGAAAAAAAACACACACAAAACAACAGAACTCCACACAAGTAAGGAAGGCAACTAACGCAATAAAATACAGAGAATAGCAGATGGGGGGATGAGAAAGGCAATGGCAATAAGAAAAATGAAGGTACTTAATAAAATTTTACAAATAAAAATACAAATACTTACACATCTCTAATCAAGTTAAGCATACGCAAATAAAGCCATACCAGAAAGGCATATACATACATACATACATATGTATGGTAACAAAAGCAGCCTTTAATGTATGCATACGAGTTCTTAAATTCATTAACACTAACGAATGGACTCACACACACTTACACACGCATATAGTACACTTACATTATCAGTCAGCCATTGTTAAGAGCGGCGTAAACCAGCCATAACACAGTAACAGTAGGTTCGCTTTGATATTCACAAACACATTCGCATGTACTTACACGCAAAGTACCACAAATACTCATAAAATGCTTTGGGGGATTCCTTCAGAAATATTTTTATTGCTTTAAACAGCAACAACAACAACAGCAAAAGCAGTAGTAAGTAACGGAAAGGCAGCCATGATAACATACTTATGTGCACACATACATTGGTATGTACTTTGCAAACCTCTGAGGATATGTGTTAAAAAATCTGGCAATTGAACAGAGAGTAAGTACGTAAGGCTGTTTGGTGAAAGAGTGTCTTGTCTTTTATTTAATCAATAAACAAAAGCAACAACATCAACAACATGGACAACAACAAGAGAATGAAACTTAAACTCAAAGTCTTCTTGTATTCTTTAGCTGCCTAAGAAGACAATCATCTTCTCTTTTTTTCATTTTTTTTTTCTAGGCATCTGTTTGTGATTGTTTATCGGGACTTTCTTTCAATTTTCTCTTTTGCGATAACAATTAAAATTGTGAAAAAGTAGCAGAAAAACAAAAACAAAAAAAGATATGAAATGAAAAACTTTTCATTGAAATTGATAAAGAAAAAGAAAAAAAGTACAAAGAGATCGATTTCGTAAAGGTTGTGTGTTAATGAGGATGTTTTGTAATTATTTTTTCAAATTATCATTGTGTTGACAGTTCAAAGTTCATCACGACGTATGAGTGTTATTCGATATGAGAGGCGAAATTCAATATTAATTATACGCCACATGTGGCACATACGTATGTAAGTACGTACGCACATAATGTTAAGGAATCATTAACCGAGCATATCATTTGACATGTAAGTAGCTGAAGATTTTTATAATTTTTCCTGCTTCTTATTTAAGTGTTGTTGAAAAGATTTTATAGGGTTTTTAAGGAGGAGACTTTAATAATCCGGTATTAAAGGCATGGTATTAATGGCACTGTGTACTGAAACTATTTTGAAGATGTACCATCTACCGGACTTTAGGGAGCTCGCTTATCTGTAGGAGAATAGCAAGAGGAAAAAGCACCCACGAATTGCTAGCGATCTTGAAACAAGTGGTGTGGGTGACATAGGAAGTATGAACATTGCTACGGATGTCACATACATAACAGATCATTACAACTCTTCAGGATGATATGTATATAACTGGTTATTATAACCCTTTAGTCAGGATTACAACCTAGCTTCTTACACCACTTATGTTGTGTGTGTTATTTTGTATACATGAGTGGCGGAACGTACAGTTTAAAGTCGACTTTAAACGACAAATTTTTTTAAGAACTTTTCTGGCAATTTTATTTTCTCTACAATTTTTTGCCAGAAATCTGCTGAGCAGCATTCGCAGAAGAGATATTTTTTCTTATTTCGTTATGTAGGAGATGTCTGACCTGAAGTTTGAACCGATGCCTCATGTCTAATAAGCCAAAACAATACCTACTAGACTACGGCGACTACGAGCAGGCTGTCGTGGCAATCGACAGGTCTTCATTGGTCTTTGTGCTGGTAATAAAACGATGCCAATAAGGCCTGAGATTAAGAACGACTCCTCGGATTTATATAGCAGTGGTCAGACTGCCTTATTTATGGTTCTGTAGAAAACTGGTACATTGGCAATCCCATGAAAGCACGCCTAACCTCAACTTGATAAGACGGAATCTAATTAGCCTGTATCATTATAACAGTCGAAATCTTTACTGAAGTGGCTCATCAGCTAACCCATCACTTCAGAGCGACTGTCCAAGGCAAGAATTTAGTATTGTCCTCCTGATATTCCTGACAGAGTAGAAATATTTCGAGGACTTTGATTGCATTAAAGCAACCATTCCGGATAGAAGGGAAGAGAAAACTGGTGGGACACATAAATATCTCGTAAAAACCTCCCTTAAAATCTTAACGAACAGTTCGAGACTGAATTGGAGCGCCTTTACGGAGTCAGAAGGTATGGCTTATTCGATAAGACTAGAGAACCACTGCAGCAGCTATAATAGCTCTGGAGTGATATTAGGTTTCTTTTTATAGCCCAACAGCTAGCAGGGCACTAAATTTTTCGTAATGATCTCGAGGATAGTTTTCGTATGCCGAGACGGACTGATAGAATGCAAAATTGCAAAGCGGAAGCATTAGCCAGACGGTGCACAACCACCGACCTTTCGAATGTGTTCTCATTGGAACTTGCAAGCTTTGAATAAAGTGTGTGGTAATAGTTTCCGTTAACATCACGTAGGAAGCAGTGGGTACGGTCATGATACCTCAGCATACATATCTAGCCAGAGTTACATAGAGAAGAACCCATGTTTAAACTTCCAGTACGTAGAACGTGTGAATTGGTAGAAATCGCTTTTCACTTATTGGCTACAATAATACTGGACAGTATTAACTGTGGATAGCAGCAGGAGTAAGGAATATTCACTATCATATTATATTGGTATGACATTGGGTCGACCTTTCTGGTTAACTGGCAGATTCCCTGTGTACCTATCATTTGCATAGGCGTTGAATATTCGCCATACATTTCCAGATTGCCTGTAAAATTCTGATGTTTATGGCCTGGCTTAAACACTTCACTTATCCTTCTACATAAAAATATCTTCACTGCTAACCACAATGTATGTTGTTTTCTTCAATTCTTCATTAAGAGTTCAGTACGCTAGCATGGGACCTGCAGGCTGGAGACAAGACTTTAGTTTATACCTCTGCTTCATGTACCCAGTCAAAGAGAACCATCACAGTCGCTTAAAGGCGTGTAATGGTTTGACTATTGTGATGGAGTCCAAATAGACCCTCGATCTTAAACGTGATTTTCATGTGATGTAGTAGATGTCCTATTAAATAATTACCACCAAATTTTGAGAATTAAGTGCTTTCCACGAAAATTTAAAAATCTGTTGCTTCTATATCGTTTCACATCAAAATTATAAACAAAAGCTACAAAAACAAAACAATGAATTTGTTTACAAATTATTGCACTGCGTAATATAACAACAAACACCAGCATAAAAAAAGGATGAACAAGTAAACAAAAATATACCAACAAACACTACAAAAATAAATGTAAACAAAATACACAAACAACAATAACGAAAAAACGATGTTTACATTTATAGAGATTTTGGAGAAGGCGAAGTCATGAACATTCGCCTTCAAGAACATTCATCAGACTGTTTACCCCGCCAAGGCAAGGCAAAGCAGGTGAGTAAGATAGTAAAAGTTCAGTCAGTCTTGTTTGAAGACGCGGTGCGTTTGAAGAGGGTAATCGTGGTTTGAAGATCTCCGTTATAAAGATCTGCCGTATGATTACTTAGTAATTGTTATTGTTTATGCAAAGTGTGTAAACAGAGGAATAGCAAAGAAGAGCAACTGTTGTTGTTTACATCAATTTGTGAATAGCGGCACACAGAATTGTTCGAATAATAAAGAATTTTAATTAAAACTAAACACGAATTTATTTTTATTTTATTTGCAATCTACGAGCTCATATTTTAAACGCTTCTAAAAGATAAAAACATAACAGTATGTATTGTTGTATTAGGAAATTACGCTCCAATTACCGCCAAATTTTGAGAATTAAGTGCTACTATCATATGATTTTAAAAAAAAATATTATCAACGATACAAAAGGTGATAAATTGACACAAAAAAGAACGTGAGCGCTCTCTACTAAGTGTAAAAATGGTGATACTAGCGATTAGCGTACTGCAGATGAATATCTTGTGATACATTCTTATTTAAGGCTTTGAATATATCCATTGTAGTGTACATTATGTGTTGTTTTAAGCATGAACTTTAGTTGGTATGCTGCTCATAATTTCAATTTTGCATGTTGTCTATTCAATTATGGCTCCAAATAACAAAAAGTCAAGATAAAATAATAAATCAATTGTATTGGCAGCTTATACATAGTAGCAGGAACAGCAACAACGACAGCAACATCAAACACCAAACAGCAAAAGTAACATATACAGGCAACAGTAATACACATACAACATCGGCAAACATCAAGCATCAGGATGTCATAACAAAACAAAAAAAAATACAAGAACTACAAAAACAACAACAATTATAAAAGATACAATAAAAAACAAAGAAATTAAAAATATTAAAAAATACGAAAGAAATTCTGACACACAAACCCTATGCCCCAGCCTACCAACATGTATGGAACTCAATGTTGTTGTTTCATACCGCTTGCTGCTATTGATCAGCATTAAATCCCTTTCAGCATTATGGATTGATTATTATTTAAAGTGACAGACACACAGAACAGACACACATACAGCAAAAAGCCAAGCAAGGAAAACAAACGAACGAACGAACGAACCGAAATGAACGTTTGAAAGAAAGAAAAAAGTTGCTGAAGAGTAAAGCTGTTCGTGAGTTTGATTTTTTTTTTTGTTGTTGTTGGTGTTCTGCTGTTCATTTTTCCATTCTTTAGACTTGGTGAAGGGCTCAAACGCACACAATTACAGCCATTCTGACATTCTGCTTCAGATACGATACTGACAGCTGTGCTATCTCTGAGTGCTGCTGATGTTCTCTAGTGTGTGTGAGTGTATGTGGGATTTTATTTTATTTCTTTACGTATTAAAAATTTCCATAAACATTGTAATAAAATAATACAAGGAAAAAAAGAAGCAAAATAAGTAGAAAATAAAAAGATATTGAAAAGGAAAATAACACACCAAAAAAAAAAGAAGAGAGGAGAGAGGAATCAAAGAACAAGATAAAAACGTTAAAGAATATGTGTTTTTTTTAATTTATCAAAAAAATAATAAAAAAATCTCACATCAGAGCAGCTGCTTTAGCTGTGTATTGCTGTTGTTTCTGGCTGTTAGCTGTTGGCTGATACTCTGATATTTTCTCAATAAATCAAATAACACGCATATTGCATACACAAACATACGCACACACATATGCCACACACATATTGGTGTTGTGTTGCAAACACCAGAGTTTAATAAAAAATTAATTAAAATTTAATACAAATATTGTACAGTTATTTCAAGAGATTACACTAGAGCCTGCGTCAGCATTTGAACAGGAGGAACAGACTTTTTCACAGAAACTAATTTCAAACTTCATTCGTTAAAGTTGTTGGTTTTAATTGTCAATTACTTGGTGTTATTTTTAGTTGACTTAGGCAAAGAAATTATTTCTTCGTCCATAATGCTTTGTCAGTCCAATCGACTTGGCTTGATCAGGCAAAGCTATCACTTTCTCCTGAAATGTTGTTACATTTATTTATCTCGAGAAGGCGAGCGAAGCCACGAACATTCGCCTTCAAGAACATTCATCAGAATGTTTACATTGCCATATAAAAGGCAAGGCAAAGCAGGCGAGTGAGTTAGTAAAACTTCAGTCAGTCTTGTATGACGATGCGGTGTGTTTGAAGAGAGTAATCGTGATTTGAAGATCTCCGTTACAAAGATCTGTCGAACAATTGTCTAGCAATTGTTAATTGTGTTCCTCATTTCAGAATCTATTCATAGGTATATTCTGAAAAAGTGTTCTATGGGTCCGCAATACCCAGTCAGAACGTCCGTCGCTATCCTAAACCTGCATTCACTTTGAGAAGAGTATCCGATGCACCTCATTTTCCTTCACTCTTCACAGAAAGCTAACGCTTTCATTAACTCTTTAGCCTGCTTTTGCCATAAATTCTGATACGACCTGGAATGCAGCAGAAGGTGACCCTTATTTTCTGTTCGGCTTGTTCCGCTTTCCCGTAGTCTAGTCGCCGTAGTCTAGAAGACAACGTGTTGGCTTATTGAACGTGAGCCCATGGTTCAAACCCCCCAGGTCAGACATCTCCAGCAAAACGAAATATGAAAAATATTTCTTCGGCGTCTTCCCTTCAAGCAGATTTCTGGCAAAAACTCTGAAAGTAAATAAAAACTGCCATGAAAAGTTTCTCAAAAATCAGTCGTTCGGAGTCGTCTTTAAACTGTAGGTCCCGCTACTCATGACTAAAATTAAAACACACAGCATAAGTGGTGTGAGAAGCCAGATAGTAATCCTGACAGAATGGTTGTAGTGATGTCATGTATGTTATTCAGCTTTCCTATAGTTTTCTGTCATCGATTCGCCTTTAAAGTGTAAGTAGATTTCAAATTGCTCTGCCGTATTTTCCAAAACTCATAGAGTTTGATAGTTCTGACCAGAAAATTGTTCTGTCCTCCAGGCAACTGTTCTTCACCATAACTTCCATAGGGTGTGGCAAAAGTCTAAGAAGCATTAAGGAATCTAACACTGTTATAAGACAAGTTCCCATTTCCTCAGTTACAGCAACGCCATGACATTTGCCTCCAACTCCATCTAATCTGTTTTGAAATTCGTCTTGTCTACTCAAGCAATAGCCCTATGGGTCATAATTGATCTGATTACCATGGTAAATTCCCATGTATACCGTTCCGAAATTCTTGAGTTGCATACGAAACTTTTAATCGCATGCGCTTTGAATATTATTATTGCTTGGATGGCTTTTTAAATAAACCTTCAAGGTCAGTTTACTGTGCAGTATTATTACAATATCCTGTATGAATATCATAGTGATAAAATTGTGTCCACCTATGTCAGTGTATTGGGGTTCCAAAGTCTTACGGTTTAAATTTAAAACCTTTGTCTATTAAGACCACCAAATCACTGGAAGACACTATACTCTTCGTTTCTAATTTGTAAATTGTGTGTGGAAATCATACAGTGATTGGTTGGTTAAGCTTTTCTGTATTTTTAATTTTAAATTTCATTTCATGCTTAAAAGTTATACAAAATTTTTCCAAAAAATTTAACCTGTGTGTCTATTGCTAAACAAAGTGTGTACACTTAAGCGTATGAGTGTTTAAATGCTAGAGTACATGAAAGTTAAATATTAAGTATACGCACCCATTAATGCAGTGTATTAAACAGAATAATTTCATTTTGAACGGTATTCGTGAAAATATGTTAAAATTTGATTTTTTTTTTAAATTTCATGGAATAGATTTTCTTCCCATAATCATGTTGTTCTTTTAGGCTTTGGTGTGTCTTCTGGTTTTATTATTATTTTTCTTTTTGATTAAAGTATCAATGAAAACATATGTTAGAATGGATTTAATAACTTGCATATGGCAGCAACACAGCAAACAAATGGCAAAAGTATGTGGAAGAACAGTTCAAATGCAGTTGGTAGATTTTTTATATGAAATTATTATACAAAAAATATTATCGTATTTCAACCGTAACTTGGAAAAATGAAATTTGAACAAAATCTTGCATTTAAGATTTTTACAATAAAAATTTTCGACATCTTTTGCAAAAACAGAAAAGAAAGAAGCCATGAAACTAATTTATAATACCTGCAGCAGATATATGTTCATATAATTGTTTCAAATGTGGTTACAAAACAATCGCAAAACAGTACATTTTAAAGTCGATACCGAACGATTTTTGAGAAACTTTTTCATTTTAATTTAATTTTGCTCTAAAATTTTTTGCCAGAAATCAGCTGAGAGGAGGGCGACAGAAACATTGTTTTCATATTTCGTTTTGTTAGAAATGTCTGACCCGTTCAAACAGAGGCCTCATGTCTAATAAGCCAATAGACTACCTTATAGACTACGGCGACTTTTATTCATGTTTTGTTTGTTAATTTTATCCATGAGTGTAGGGGCCTACTGTCGACTCCGGACCATATATTTGAAAGACTTTTGAATGTAATTTTATTTTACACTCAGAAGACTGCTGAGAAGAAGCGGCCAAAATAAATATTTTGAGCTTTGAGCCAGGGATTGAACAACAGGCTCCCGTCTAAACCATTAGGCCAACGTTCTACCTAGTAGAGCATGGCAATGCGTCTATTCGTCTTGGAATTAAATCGGTTTTCTCGATTTGAATCGATTCAAAAGTTATGAAGCATGATTAGAAATCTCTCTTAGCAAGACTAACCGAAATCCTACGAAAACCGGTGATGTAACAAAATATTTAAGAGCCGTTCAAATGTCTTAACCTCAAGACAAGTACAGCATGGGATGAATATGCCTTTGGTGTTGTACATTATAAACGAAACGAAAGTTTGTTAAATTCAATAGGAAATGGAACAGCAATGCGTAGATTTACGCGTCGTGTGTAGTTGCTTTATTAGAATACGACTCTAATTGAAGTATTATTTACATATGTATGTATGTATGTGTGTATTTGTGTGTATCTATTAAATAATAATTTCAAAAACATTTTCCAAATGATTTCCATATCGATTGTGTGTGGCGTTTGTCTTTGATCAACAAACAAATCGTAATGAATACCTTTTGCGCCTTAATGAATACTATGAACGCAGGATAGTGGTGCAGAGAAGAACACAAAGCTTGACAACAACATCAAATGACTTTTTTGTGGCAAATTGATGGCAATTAAGATTCAGTTTTTTTTTTTTTTTTTTGGTTTCCCTAGGCCTTTGTTAATAACACTTTGGTGGAAAAACATCTTCTTTTACTTTGACATCAGCAAATATTTATCAGAAACAAACAAATACTTCGGCATGGAAATGTTTATTAATGAGGGCGGAAAAAATCAAATGTAAAGATATCACTCATATGGGAGAACTTAATGGAGAATAAGAAGAAGAAGAAGCATATCACATATACCGAGTAAACTAGAAACTTATTGTCATTACAAACATTTTATACCACATGAACTTACATACATAGAGACATACTACATACACTCTAAGGAGTAAAAAAATGATCAAAGCGTTGGTTAGTAGATATATTTACGCGAACAGCCCACAAAGTGGAAATTTTCACGAAAAACTTCGCGTTGGAAGTGATTTTCAAACTTCAATTAAGAAGAATATGAACTTAACACCCTGTATTTAATTGCTTTTTTATATTGTGCCAGTGTGTATGTGTGTGTGTGTATGCAAATGAATTTTTTGTCTTCTTTGTCTGTTCACATTAATTTTTGTATTCGTTTCATAATTAATACGTGAATATTGTGTTTGTATTGGTATTTGTTTTTGTATATGACTATATATGAGTGTGTGCGTGTGTGTTAATAATGCTGACAATGTTAATATTTATTTAAAAAAGTATCACGAAATATAATTTCTGTGCATATTAAAGGCATAAAAATTAATTTAAAAAATTTATTTCCTTTTTTTCTTTTTTGTTGTTATTGTTCACTCATTAACAATATTCACACACAAAAGGTGAGTTAATAAGGTCAGGGTTATACATGAAGCAGGTGTTGTTCTTTATTTATTCAAAACATAATTAAATTTTATTTCTTTATTTGGGCGAATAATTATTGCAATTGGACGGAATGATAATGGTAAGCGAAATTCTATTTTTTTGTTAATTAAATCTACAAAACTAAACGTTATCTCCGACTTATGACATTAAATTCAAGTGTCCTTATTACATAAAATAGAAAGAAAAATCTCAGTTTTAAAGTTAATTTTCCTTCCAAGTAACAATTTTCTTCTTATGTATAGACGTACAGGCAAACACACATACATACATAGACATGAATACATACATTACTTCAATTACAGTTGTATTCTAATAAAGCAACTACACACGACGCGTAAATCTACGCAGTGCTGTATAGCTATGCTCGATTATGTTCCATTTCCTATTGAATTTAACAATCCTTAGTTTCGTTTATAATGTACACTACGAAAGCCTTATCCCACATACTGTATTTGTACTGAGGTTAAGACACTTCAACGGCTCTTAATTATTTTGTTACATCATCGGTTTTCGTAAGATTTCGGTTAGTCTTGCTAAGAGAAATTTCTAATCGTGCTTCATAACACTTGAAACGATTCAAATCGAAAAATCCGATTTAATTCCAAGACGAATAGACCCAGAAGTAGTATGTAGTGTGTTGACTTATTATACACGAGCCCGTGGTTCAACTCCTAGCTGAGACATCTGCTACAAAATGAAATCCAAGAAAATATTTCTGAGACGACTGTCTCTCAGCAGATTTCTGGCAAAAACTCTGAGAATATAATAAAATTGCCATGAAAAGTTTCTCAAACGGGCCCGACACTCATGTATAAAATTAACACACACAACACAAGTGGTGTGAGAAGCTAGGTCGTAATCTTAACTGAAGGGTTGTAATGACCAATTTTATGTATACGTAGTATTCTCCATAGGATTCCGAAGTTGCCGTAGTTTAGTTGGTTTTTATAAGAGAGCCCGTGGTTCAACTCCTGACTCACACATCTCAAACGAAACGAAATAAAACAAAACAGCAGTCTTCTAGCAAAAACTCTGAGAGTAAAATAAAATTGCCATGAAAATCTACTCAAAAATTTCTCATTCGGAGTGGACTTAAACTGTGGGTTGCGCCAGTCATGATTAAAATTAACACACTCAGCATAAGTGATGTACGATGCTAGGTCGTAATCCTGAATGAAAGGTTGTAACGACCAATTATGTACGAGTATGTATGTATGCGTAATATTCTCCATATGATTCCTAAGTTGTGATTTAGTGGGTAGTGTGTTGGTTTATTATACAGGAGCTCATGGTTCAAGTCCTAGCTCAAACATCTGTAACAAAACGAAATAAAAAATAAAAATCAGCAATCTCCTGGCAAAAACTCTGAGAGTAAATACAATTGCCATGACAAGTCTTTACAAAAATCTGTCATTCGGAGTCAACTTTAAACTGTAGCTTGCGCCACTCATGTATAAAATTAACACACAGAGCATAAGTGATGTGCCATGCTAGGTCGTAATCCTGACTGAAAGGTTGTAATGACCAATTATGTACGAGTATGTATGTATGCGTAATATTCTCCATAGGATCCCTAAGTTGTGATTTAGTTTATTATACGGGAGCTCATGGTTCAAGTCCTAGCTCAAACATCTGTAACAAAACGAAATAAAAAAAGAATTAATATTTCTTTAGATGACTTCCTCTCAGCAGTCTCCAGGCATAAACTCTGAGAGTAAATACAATTGCCATGACAAGTCTTTACAAAAATCTGTCACTCGGAGCTGACTTTAAACTGTAGGTTCCATCACTCATATATGAAAATTAACACAAACAGCATAAGCTAGGTCGTAGTCCTAACTGAATGGTTGTAATAACCAATTATATATGTATGTATGCGTCGACTATATGCTGTAGGTTCCGCTACTCATATATAAAAATTTACACATTGAATACGGATGGTGTGTGAAGCCAGGTTTTAATACTAACCAAAGAGTTGTAATGACCAACTAAGTAAATAAGTAGAGTATATTTGAATACATTTATCGCGTCAGTGATATCAACATTATATGTGAACGCAGTACTAATGAGTGCTTCGATTTCATAAGACAAACAATCATGGCACCAGTATTAGCTAGTGGATGGTGTTGACAATATGTTGCTAGGTTCTGTTTTAAATAAAAAAATAAAATAAATTAGAACGGAGTTTCCCTTCCTCATTTCCACCTTTTCTAAAGGCACTCTGCCAATATCTCATCACCCTAGTGTGCTAGTAAACCTTAATTATTTTTAATAATTTATTTGGAAATTCATTTTGAATTTTTACGTCATTATAAGATACCAATTCAAAGTAAATTTATTTGTAATAATTACCAAAATATCAACAATATTTGCCAACCAAAAATAAACATAATGAATCCACTTTATTTTAATTTGTTTTTAACAAATAAACCCATGAGAAAATTACAAAAAAAATGCCGGAAAATAATTTTTTTTATTGCATTACTAAGTACCGTACATAGGATCACTTGTAGTCCTTTTTTTATAAACACATTTGGATACAAAGTTATTTTTATTATTCAAAAAAAAAACCTGGCAATTTCTTAGGGTTACATTACCCTTCAAAATTGTGTGTATGTGTGTGTACAACGATAAACAAATAATTTTTTTTATTTTTTTCCAACTCCAGTTTATTAAAAATGAATCAATTTCCTTCAAAAAACAATTCAAATTTCTTTTGCCGTAAGGCTGTGTATGCTTAGCAAACAGTAGCAATGAGTAGAACTGAACTGAAGAAAACATGAAGAGAAATTCAAATAAAAACATACGAATACATTTCAATCACATGTTCAAGAAAAAAAACAAAAAACCGGTAAACAAAATATAAAATTAAAATAAAATTTAATAGGGACAGAGAGGGAAAGGATGGAAAGAGAGACTGGTTACAGATTTATTGTTACTGATATTCATAAGTGCTCTCTCTCTCTCCCTATTCGTGTCTCCCTTAATTATGTTATTTGGCCTTAAATCACTGTTTTCGATTACATTTGATTTGTTAAACAGGATTTTCTCTCTGGCTCTCTTGCTCTCTCTCTATCTCTCTATCTCTTTAATAACAGTGAGGAACACTGAGGCTGTTAAATCCAATGCCTTAATATTGTACGAAATGAAGAAAGAGATCCAAAACAAGCCCCATTCACCTAAGCACCATTGTTGGCTTATGACTTTGTGTGTTGTAGCTTTGCTTTCTTTTCCTTTATCCTTGGGATATTGTTTTTGTAATTTTATTTGTGTTTATGCGTTTATTTTTGTTTTTCTCTTTCTCTTTGATTTCGATGACGTTCACTACACTTTGTTGCTGCTGTCGATACTCATAACATTTTGTGATTATATATGCGTAAACACGTTATTTGCATGAGTGAAGTATACGAGCATGTAGAGGCAGGCGCAAGTCTTCTATATTTGTATGCGAATAAGTGGTAAGAGAAAGAAACAGAAAACGGAAGAGGAACAAATACGTTACGAAATAACAAAAAATCAAAGTGTAAATGTTTATTTGTGTGCCTGTGCATATGCAAGGGTATACATACGTATGTCTTTATGTCTTTAAGTTGTTTAAGAAAGGATTTTCTTCAAGAAAATTGGATTTTAAATTCAAATAAAATTTTTGACACTTTTAGGCATCATAAGTCCATAAGTGGAGAGAGCACATTGTAGTTGAAAAAGATTTTTAAAAAAGTACAATCGATAGTGGTGGTGACGCCTAAAGTTTGTGTCAAATACTACATATAATTCTGATGGCAAATTAACAATTTTTTCTGTTTCAAAGGATATGTTCATTCTCGTTGATTGTAGACAATTGAGATCTCATTTGGAATACGTTTGATTTATAAACCAAAAAAAAGTTGTTTTTTTAATTCCTACGCAAAATTCCATAAATACCTTTACGTTAGGTTTGAAAAGACGGAAATGCAATTAACTGTAAGTATCAACAGAGTGCCGTTTTGCAATAATTTCTAGCCAACAGATGAAAACTAGACTCAAATGGAAAGTAGGATAAATTGGTTACAACGATCATGAGTTGCTTATGTAGTAGAGGGTATAACCGAGATCTTGGCTTGCGCACATTGATCTTGGCTTGCGCACATACCTTAATCTGAAACTTGACAGAAAAAATAAATGAAAGATTTCTGTTTAATAGAAGAGGTTAAAGATATTGTCGAATGATCCATATTCATCGCCATGAGTTTGGATATAAAATAGCACGAGATATATAGGAGTTCCAGCTGCAGAGGCCTAAGGTCCTTCAAAAAATATCACAACAGTAATTGGTAGACCATCTGTTCTGTTTTTGTTTCTTAAACCCGGAGATTTCCTTCTTAACAACACAGTTGCAGGACAGAAAATGCTAGAATAGGTGGTACCTTTGCAGTACCAGTGAACATATAGTATCGAAAGTCTTAAAAATCCTATTTTTTTCTACGTTTTTACACTCCAGGAATGAAGTCTACAGCGTAGCCAACATTTAAAATGGAATAAAACATCTTATGATGCTGCTGCTTTACGAAATTCGATATTACCATCAGAAGCCCCATGGCCTCAACCTGATCGTGACTTGTACCGAAAGCAGTGAAAGATAAAGATCAGTGGCAAGTGCTACTTGATAGTTGTATGAGTAATTTGTGACGAATTCTTCTAAATTAGATGAAAAACGGTCGTACATACGTTAGCAGACCATTACATTTACCTCTCAATTCAAGTGGTTTAAGAAACACAAGCTCTGTTTAGCGTTTTTTGTTTCACAATTCAATTGTTGGCTCCAAATTCTCACCAAGATGATGATACCTCTGTGTACCGTGTGTAAGGAATAGGATCTCAGTTTTCACTTTCAATTCCTTTCAAAATTTTCTGGTATTGGGCATATATCAAGCCTCAAGAGACTCAATTCATCTCTAAGATCCCATTATTAGGGAATACGACCTGATTGGCACGATACTGTCCAGCACAATTAGACAAATAAACAGCAAATTTTCTCTTCTTTTCAGTCTAAAGGAATTTAATTCCGTGTGCTTTTGGGGTATAAATTTATCACTTCTTTAACCGTATGGCCAGTGTTCAGAAACTCATGTCTTTGAAAAGGTAAGAGGTATTTGCAAAATATGTTCACAGACGACATCACTGTATAGTGTGTGTGTGTGTGTGTGCAACATATTACCCGTTTGACTGTCGAAATTTGACCTTCAGTTAGTTGAAATGCAGATCGCTGATCATAAACAGTTTTGCAGACATTTTTTCTTTCCTTTTTTTTATTAAAAGTGTTGGAAATTAATTTTTGCGCACTGTGAACGGAAACTAAATGAATAGTTTAACGCGACTTTTGTTTATTCGAACATAACGGTTCTGTATGTATGTGAGACAGTATGTGTATGTTTGTGATCGTATGAATATGTGTTGACAATTGTTGTATTATTTTTGTAGCCATACATACATACATACATACATATATTGTATGAATATTTATAATCATTTGACGTGTATTCGTTTTTGTATTTGTATTGGAACAATGACTGTGCTTTGCTTCTAATAATATTTGTGTATTTGTAATAACAGCATATTATAACGAGCATGTGTGTGTGTATGTGTAACAATAATAAGCACAAAAGAAATACTGTATTATGGTATATCCAAACATACAATCATACAATCATACGATAATAATAACAATTTACTTCTTATCCAAACAATAACAACAAAATCTGTGTGTGAGAATAAACTGATTTGTACTTATTGTACATATATACACACACACGTACACTTTTAATACTTACATTTGTACTCGAGACCTTATATGAAAAGGAATACAAAACAAAACAAAGTAATCGAAATGAATCAGTGAAAATAAAACTTCAGTTAATAAGTCGACAAGGACTCCCCCATTGTTTTTGTATTTGTATTTTCTTCTTCTCTCTCTCTCTCCCTCTTTCTCTTCCTCTCTCTGTGTATGTTTTCTTTTTGACTGTCAAAGCAATTGTTATGGGGTTTAACTTTAACCCATCGTGTTTGTCGCTAATACAAAGGGATTTACTAAACACACACACACACACATAATTCACGTTTGGCTCTTAAAGTCTGTCATTCACTCAATCTCTTACACTCTCACATATGTGCTGTTATTATGTAAACACAAACAGACTCTCGTACTCTCCCTTACTAATACATATACTAACGTACTTATGTTTTGTTGTTTTCTGTATGTAAAGCATCTACTTATTGTTAAGCTTTACAATTTAGTTGAGTTCGATTTGTTTTCTTTCTTGGTTGATTTTTAACCGATTTTTGTGAGTTAGAAATTATGTTCGTATGTTACAAAAGGGACTCTTGGTTTTGTACTTGTACTAATACATGCATATAAAGGGTCCGCCAAATAACTTTTTTTTTTTAAAATGTTTTAAAAAAAACTACTGAATATTTTCTCAAATTTCTTTTTTTATTTGAAAGTACAATCCTTACGGTTAATAATGGAAAATAATTTCATTCAAATGGCTGCCTCGGCTGGCAATGCAGTAGCCTACACCAGAAGATGCCGATTTTGGCAAAAAAAAATCATCTTTTCAGATGAAGCTCATTTTGATCTTGGCGGGTATGTAAACAAGCAAAATTGTCGCATTTGGGTCACAGAAAACCCGCACGCATACATTGAAATGCCGACGCATCCAAAACGAGTCACTGTTTGGTGTGGATTTTGGTCCAGAGGCATAACTGGGCCTTTTTTCTTCGAAAATGAGCAAGGAGTGGCCGTTATAGTCAATGGCGATCGTTATCGGGCCATGTTGAATGAATTTTTGTTCACAAAAATTAAAGAGGAGGATATTGGCAACATTTGGTTTCAACAGGACGGCGCTACGTGCTACACAGCCGAAGCTACACTCGATGTTTTGCGCCCTGTTTTTGAAGATCGCATTATCAGCCGCAGAGCTGACGTCATTTGGTCACCTCGGAGCTGCGATTTAACACCGTTGGACTATTATTTGTGGAGTGCCGTCAAAGATAAGTGTTACGCCGACAAGCCAGAAACAATTGATGATCTAAAGGACAATATTCGTGAAGCCATTGGTGAAATACAGCTGCACACAATCGATAATGTGCTTAAAAATTGGATCCATCGTGTAGGCTACTGCATGGCCTGCCCAGGCAGCCGTTTGAATGAAATTATTTTCCATTATTAACCGAAAGGATTGTACTTTCAAATAAAAAAAGAAATTTGAAAAAAGTTATTAGGCGGATCCTTTATAATACACATACATATGTATGTATGTAATCTAAACTGAAGCATAATTTAAGTACTGTTTACTTGCTTTTATTTTCGGTTGTTTTGTCCGCGTGTAAAAAAATCATTGTGTTGTCGTAAAGCTACAGACCTTTGTATGGACGCCCTACACTCAAAATATTAACAGAGTACATGGAAGGCATACTAAAGATATATTACGTCTGCTAAAATTTTAACATTTTTACCCTGAAGATAACAAATGCTCACTGTAGTGTCGTCAAGTGTCGTCGGCTTAGAGGTGACCTGATGTTGTAGTGTAGTGCAGTTGAGTAGAACCTGAACAAAATTTGCATTATGAAGCTTCAAATCAAACAAAATGTGCGGGAATATGCTTTGTAACTGCCTAGAGTTCCTTAAAGGAGAGTAAAAATAATAAAAAAAAAAAAAAATCCTTAGACAAGATTTTTCCTAATGAAGCGGTTTTTAATCCAATTTTGTTGTGTCATATTAATGAAGACGTCTACTGACTTCTGTTCCATGTCAACAATTGAGAAATTTTATACATAAAGTGTGCTTAGACAGGCAGTAATATAGAATGCGGTCCGTGAGAACATAAAGACTAAGTTATTCTATGCTTAACATATCTATTTGAATAGAGCAGTACTATAAGACTGTAAATCTTACCAGAGATCGAAAAAGATCTCTAAAAGGGAAGAAAATGCAAGGGGAGAGAGAGAGAGATTAGGAAACTTATCTCACAAGCCAGTAATAAAATTCTAAGTGTAACTCACCATGAATATTGAAAAATTTCTGCCAAGAAGTTTACGACTTCATCTGTTCAGATACACAGATCACATTA
Organism: Sarcophaga carnaria; assembly: GCA_958299815.1. Classification (NCBI taxonomy): domain Eukaryota; kingdom Metazoa; phylum Arthropoda; class Insecta; order Diptera; family Sarcophagidae; genus Sarcophaga; species Sarcophaga carnaria. Next base: position 131,995,963 of record OY283150.1, on the reverse strand, counting down.
TCGTGCCGCTGTGCAACATACTACTGCTTCCCAGACTAAATATTCACCAAAAACTTTTAAGATTCCAACAGATGCCCTCTTTAGTATCATAGCCATTACGTTCCAACTTGGGCCACAATGATCGGGAGAACAGTCCACTGTCTGTCTAAACAACTGATCAATTATCCTGAAAAAGAATGTCCCAAAAAGGTCTAACTGAGCTCTACACTATGTTCATGTCATTCGTAACATCCGCTTTTACTAGCTTATTGCCCTGGAATCAAAAATAGTACCACTTTGTAACACTCCACAAGCCTCCAGAGAACCTTGCTGCATACTGAAACCCAATTCGTAACACTCTAAAAACCTCCAGAGAATCTTCCTGCAGACTGAAACCCAATTCGAGCTAAAATAGTGCCCAGTTAGCCTCATAAAAGCAGTTTTACTATCTATTAACGGACCGTCTTCACTGTACAAATACAAAAAGACCGTGTTACAGACATGCTTCATGGTTCGTCTATGTCTGCTTTTATCATTCCCTGAATACATAAATTTTTTTTGTGTGTCTAAAATGTCCTTTGGCTGTGTGTTAAGTGTTTAATAACGGCGTAGTTATTTGGTATTCTTTTGCTGGCATTCATTTGTAATACAAGCAGAAGAAAACGGCCAATTTTCGAAAATTATTTTCGTTTGTTCAAGCGTTGTTTGTTTGTTTTTTTTTTCTACGTATTTTTTTTCCTTAATTTTGGTAACAACATGACGCTGATGAAACCGATGACGGTGTTTACAACAATACTGGGTTGGTATTATTTGCTGTTCTCTGTTTTCCGATTTTTTGCCTGTTGCTGTTGTTGTTGTTGTTCACTTATTTATTTTAATATTTCACTTAACTCAGCAGTTTGTTACAAATTTCTGGTTTATTTTCATTCCTAACGGTTTATTTTGTTTTTCTCTTTTGCTTTGTTTGTCCTTTATTTGATTTCCTTATAAAAAAAGAGAAGCAAAACAAAAAAAATTACCACAGCTCAGCGTTGTTTTGCCTCAACTGGCTTGTAATTTTAATTTGCTAATACACTACAATACCAACAACAACAACAACAACAGGCGCACACACACATGCTGACTGTTGTTAAGAAGTCATATTATTTTGTACAACATGTTGGTGGTTACGTGCAAAAAGGTTTCCATTTTTTTTTCGTTTGTTTACTTAGCCTCATGCCACTTGTCGTGGCCACCTACTCTCAGCGTCAACAATAATACAGGATACAAAAATAAAATGTGGCGCCTTAATTTCATAAATAAATCAGTGTGTCAATTATTTACTGTTTTATGCGATAATAATTCGCCAAGTTTTCAAAAACGAAACGAAACAACAACAAAAAAACAAAACAAGAGGAAATCAACAAAAAAAAAGTTATCGCCAGGCACACGAATATCCACTTGTACTCCCCTCGCTCGCACTCTCTCTCTCTCTCTCTCTCTGTGCCATTCATTGTTACGACGTGTGTTCTGTGGTTTACAAACGGTTGACACATTTAAGTAGTTGACATTAGTTGGGAGAGGAGAGCATGTTTCCAGGCACCTTTTGCCCAAAACAAGTTAAGGGCTTGTGGGGACAAATTGTGAAAAAAAGGTTACATTGGTCGTGTGCTGAAATCGAGCTGTAAATCAAAGAAAATAAATTATGTTTGGCTTTCCAAAAACTATAATTATGGAGTCATTTATACATACTTCGGTAGCAGACAGAAACAGCGACATTAAGTGGACACATTTACAGTGGCGAACAAAATTAGTCCGTATCGGTATAAGATTTACTTCTATTCACACAAAACTAATACAATAATAACCAATGAGAGCAGGTTCAATTGCCATTCATTCAACTTGAAGAGGATGTAGCAATGCAATCTTAAAATGAGATGGCCATCCAATCACTCGTCTCGTATGAGGTTATGTAGGATAGATAGGTACGTTGAAGAAGAGGACACAAATCAACCTGTCCTGCCGATTGACATAAACCTAAGTCTTCAAGTAGGCTCGTTGTGCGCTCACCATTAAGAAATACCAGCTATACTGTTACGAAAATGGAAAAATCTAGATATTGGTATTTTGCATTTACATCGCTTAACATTGGAATTGGAAACAAAAGCCACAAAAAAAAAACAATGCATTAAACAAACCTGTACTGCTGAATATAACAACAAACACCAGCATAAAAAAATGGTAAACAAATAAACAAAAATTTATAGAGATTTCGAGATATCGAACTCATGAACATTTGCCTTCAAGAACACTCATCAGACTGTTTACCCTGCCATATAAAAGGCAAGGTAAAGCAGGCTACTACTACTATAGTAGCAGCGGTGCAACGAACAGCAGCACTAAGAGTCGCTTCGGCCTATCGCACGGTCTCGGGCGCCGCAGTCCTCGTGATCACCGGTGAGACACCTATCGACTTGATTGCACTCGAGCGAAGAGGATTATGGAAAGCGAAGAGGGAAAACCTCGCCATTAGTACCGCAGATGTCAGATCTCAAACTATACAGCAATGGCCAAGGAGATGGAGCGATGAAACAAGTGGAAGATGGACTGCAAGACTTATTCCATCTATAGAAGCATGGACACAGAGAAATTTTGGGGAAATTAACTACTTCCTGACCCAGTTTCTTTCGGGTCATCTTTATTTCCGACAATACCTACACCGCATGGGCAAGGTGAATGATCCTGGCTGCATATACTGCGAGGAAATGAGTGACGACGCTGAACACACATTCTTACATTGCGTTAAATGGCAAGACGAGAAAAATGTGTAGATGGAACAGACTGGCGAATTCACACCCGACAACATTGTTGACGCAATTCTCTCTTTCTCTCTCTTCTCCTCAGGAAGAAGGTCGACCTTGATACAGTACAACAGAATGATACATGAGAAGACGAGCCAATAGCATGAAGCTGGCTTCAAATATGGCGTACCCAGACGTGGGAGAGTAGACAACGGTCCTTAACAGGACGTCGTTCTGGACCCTTCCCGAAGTAATGCAGATAGCCGTCCCGGGAAGGGAGTATCTCCAGAAGAGGAGGAGTGATTGTTTTAGTGGAAGCCCCACTCGACGCAGCTGACGACGGTCACTGTAAGTGCGAAGCCATTTTAAACCCTACATCACACACCAAAAAAAAAAAAAGGTAAAGCAGGCAACTGAGTTATTGAAGTTCAGTCGTGGTTTGAAGATCTCCGTTACAAAAATCTGTCGAACAATTGCTTAGTGAATGTTATTGTTTGTGTAAATGACGTAAACAGAGGAATAACAATGAAAAGCAATTGTTGTTGTTTACATCAAGTTGTGAACAGTGGCACTCTAAATCGTGCCTTGCAATCCTTATATTAGAGAGATTGGCCAAAGATGTCAGAGGCCTGGGAGGTCAAAAACCTCCTTTTATTTATGTAGAGACTATGGCCGTGATACATGAAGGAATAGACAGTGTCTTCCTCTATCCCAGACCAACAGGTCCTGCAAAAGCCATTCGTCTGAATGCCATGTCTATAGGTATGCCTACCAAAAGGCATATGCCCGTAGAAATCTCCATAGTAGAATGGAAAGCCATGTAATTTAAGGCCTTAAGTGAATAGTTGATCTTCCTGTCCTGTCTTCCTGTACAGCAGAGTTCAGCACGATTGCAAGTAACAACCTGCCGACAACTAGATTGAGCTTCTCTGTAAAACGAGTGGACAAAATACAAGTTAACTGAGGCCATACCTATGACCTGTAACATGTCGGAGCTCCGTAACGCCCCTGGTTAGCTCATCAGCCTTGCAATTTCCAACGATATTCCTATGTTCCGTAACTTCTGTAAGAAATCTTCGGTATTCATGGATTATTTCAATAGTTTCTACGTCCACATTCCTGCCACCGAGTTTATGTAGCCGAAAACAATGTTTCTGGCTTGAATTCTGTCTGCTGTCTTTGGGCAATGGTTTGCTATATAAGGAATGTGTATTTCAGTTTAAGAGTAGAGACTTTGAGACTTTACATAGACTCACTTCTGCTCATTACTGTTTATGACTGTCTTTTACATCAGCAATCGTATTACTGGCCATTAATTAGCTTGAAATGCTCTTTTATTGTGTAATTATATTTAAAAAACTGATTACTATTTACATACGCTCTGCTGTAGGCTGTATTATAAAAACTTTTTTATTTTAATCAACTGTACAACTAATAAAACATGATATTTGTGGCATGATTTTATAAGTTTTTCTTCTTAACAAGATTTATGTGAGTTAATACAGGTAAATAATACACGTCCATAATTTACTTTTGATTTCATTATAAAATACCGCACACAATTTCCCCGAGAGTTTTTCACTTCTTTTTCTTTGCTGGCAACTACTGGAGGACAGTAACAAAATACTTACGAATATATTGCTCAAATGATATGCATTTTTAATAAGATTTCCTTTATATATGCGGCATGTCTCTGTGCAGGTGTATTATTACGTTCATGTTGATATTCAAATTAAAAAAAAATAAAAAAAAGAAAATAAACGAGAGAAAAAAATCGAAGAAGAAGAAAAAAATTTGATTTCCATGGAAATGTTATATGTTTGCCACACAGTTTGTGTCAGTTCCTGTGCCATTCCACATTTTAATTTTTATTTCTTGTTCACATCCGTGAGAATACGAGAATCTCGGTTATTTTATTTGGACAGAGGCAATATTCTATGGCATGCATACCTTAACGGGTCCATTTTTTCTCTTTTTTTTCCTTTTTGATTCATTTTTATTTCAAATCTTTTTTGTTGAATTTCATTTTTCTTTTGGGTGTGTGTATGTGTGCGTGGCATCACATGGATATTAAATCTTCCTCGTCTTCTGGTTACAGGGATATATTCTATAATATCACACACACATACACACATGGATAAAGTCAGTATAAATGAAAAAAGAATAAAAAAAATTGTATGCCGGTAGAAGAATCTTTTTCAACTTCTGATGAAATGAAACATTTCACATACACAGGACCAACTTGCCAATGTGACAGAATATTACTTGGAATTCTTTTAGAAATTTTTTTCTGTTTTTATAGGGAATTTACACAGAATTTTGCAAAAGACCTTAAATAGGCTTTTTAACTGTCATAAAGTCATGATAAGAACATAAGTTTAAGGTAAATAGTTAAACAATAAAACAAAAAACTTAGGGTTTCAAATTTCTTCTTCGTTCCTCCAACCTTTGGAGATCCAGCAAAATCTCAGCCACTCTTTGGCTGTATTGGCTCCATAGAATTCTAGAATTTAACAGCCTGAAATAAGCAGGTTTGGTCCTAAACTCGTTTCCCCGGTCCATTAAAATCTGGGACAGCATGCTAGAATATGATCCGCATCTTCCTCCTCACCAACACATTTTGGGCATAAAGGGAAAGTATCATGTCCAAATCTGTGCAGATACTTCCTGCAGCATCCATGACCAGTTAGCAACTGGGTCACGTAGTAGTTCAGCTTGCAAAGTTTGTTCGCCATCCAAAGGGTTATATGAGGGACAAGGCGAAATTTCCATCTTCCCTTTAAACCAGTGGTGCTCAAACACGTACTATCATAGTTTTGGTTGTATTGGTAAAGCAGCGGAGAATAAAATTCAATTTAATTTTTGAAAATCGTACACTGGGAAAATAAAAAAATAAAAAAATTGGTTTATTGTGTTGAGTGTATGTTATTACATAATGAACTTATGTATGTATGTATTGATGAATAAATTGATGTATGTATGTATGTATGTATGTATTGATGAATATATTGATGTATGTATGTATGTATGTATGTATGCATGGCTAGCCTCGTAATGCCTTTTTATAAAAAAAGGTATTACGACATAAAGTGCGATAACACACAATGCATTACCATCCATATTCTCTATAAAAAAGAAATCATATTCCCAATTTTCATCAGACATTTTGCTGCGAGTATTTGCAATAAACAAAAAATCATTCAAAATAGTTGCGTATCGAGATCTTGCTTCATCAAGTGCTAAACATCAACTGAATTGATTTTGTTCTCTGAGTTCAACACAAAACAACAAACACACGATCATTATAAGAAACCACACAAGTATGCTTATAGTGTAGGTGTATCAACGCAGCATCAGCAGAATTTTCTTTGCCTATCACATGTGATAGGAAATTTAGATTTTGAGCGTCACTGCTTCAAACTGTTTTCCCATCGTGACTGCCATTTGTGCATGGATGTCCTTCGTTCCTCCGCTTTTATAGCTGTTATTTGTCTTAAATACTCGAGACGACGAAAGTACATCCGCCTCATCGCCAATATATTTATCGGAATTTTCTTTGCTTTGGAAGTTTCACACACACATACATACATAATAGGTCATTACAACCCCTTAGTCAGGATTACCAGCTAGTTTCTCACACCACTTATGTTGTGTGTGCGTTAATTTTATCCACAAGTGGCGTAAGCTACAGTTTAAAATCGACTTCAAACGACAGATTTTTTGGAGAAACTTTTCAAGGCAATTTTATTTCATTCACAGAGCTTTTGCTAGAAATCTGCTGAGAGGAAGCCGCCGAAGAAATATTTTTTTTTCATATAACGTGTTGCTGGAGATTGTCTGACGTGGGGCGAATTCACTTTTGGAAGCTTCTTATGCAATGGAAGCCAAAATCAGTCTTGCTTTATGATTGTGGCAACGATTTGTTGAAACCACTCAACTTCCAGTTCACGATCTTCACGCAGCCATAGTTCTCTGAAACGCTTCAATCACGCCTGGAGACCGTAACTTGTATCAAACTGTTGCTTTTTCCAAGTGCAATGGCTTTCCTACAACTACCTTCGGGTTCTTCGAGCCCCATGTGTATTATCGCATGCATAGCTGCCGGATTTGACGATTTATCGTCATTTTGACGATTTTGAGCTCCAAAAATATCATTTTGACGATATGACGATTTATGCCCTTATTTTGACGATTTTTAGAAATTTAATTTAATCTTTGTATTTACTTTGCAATTGTTACTATTGAAAATTTATGTTAGTAATTACAAGGAGTAAAGTATTATATTTTTAAGTTTCTTTAGAATACCTGTTATGATTTTTCTGTATTTTATTCCTTTTTAAACCCTTAAAAGCTAAAAAATTACAACTCCTAAATAACCTCGTAGTTGAGAATAATTTATCACTAGGCTTGTATATTTTTATACCATAAGTAACAGGAATTGGGTTTCACATATGAATAGTCCGCCTAAAAACGTATTTTATATGTAATGCAGTAGGCGATCAACTGGCCACTCGATCACATACGGATGTCCTGGCCGAAGAAGACAAGCGTTACGTAGAAATATATGAACAAGTCCCCTTATTTCGTTCGAGCAAATCCTTTTGCAGAAGCGATAGTAAAACAGTAAAACACAAACCACACCATTGCAATGATGCTCCAATGATTCAATGGAGTTGGATAAACTGCCGTCATTAACGAGCTACTGCGGCCTCTCCTGTACACGGTCGAGAAACCTCAAAATAGACGTTGAGGCACCGAACCTTACATGAGAGTTGTATTCCATTCTCGGTCAGTTATAAATTGTGTAAATAGTAAGATCAGATGATAAGATCTTAAGAAGGAAATGGAAAATTCGTCGGTTGCAGCCAACATTACAAATTTTCATACTCAGAATGTCAAGAGCTTCTGACTCCTTCATATTTACACCTCCCATAGATTAAGATGATGCAATATTATTGCTGCGCTTATGTGTCAATAAACAACACTGGGATAGATTGTTTAAACCTTAAAAAATTTTGTCCTGAAAATGACATAACATTTCTCCATTTTTGGAAGAAAAAAATAATAAATGAACATACATTGACTTTATATGTTTTACTACAATAGAAATAATTTTGGTTTTTAAAAAAGTTTTAATTTATTTATTCATCTTTTCTGGCGATTTTTTGACGATTTCAATAAACTATGATCGCATGCATGTCTCATGCTTCTTACCGTAACCACCGATTGCATGAAATGCGTTTCTTTGCTGTACCAATTGTTTTTTTTTTCGAAAAATCGGCAGTCAAACCCTGTCATCATATCTACTAAATGATCAGTTGACTTTAATTTTTATGAGGGTTGTGAAAGCCAGCCATAATTAATCGAATTTATCATTAATACAGTCTATCTATGGAAGGAAATTTTCACCAAGTTGCCTGATTTGAAGGCACCGCAAAGTACAGCCGATTCCTTTTGATTCTCTTTCTCATTGTAATAAGTCTTACAGTAACCTTAATAGAATATTTGTTTCCATTTAACGATGTAAAGCCAAAGCCTCTTGCACCAAAACTACCAGAAATGTGAGCCTCTAACGCTTTAAAATACCTTTCCTCTGGAATTATCACAAGGATATTCGATTATTTACAATAATTTTCTGCATGAACTCCACCACATGCCTTAACTAAGCAAAACCTCCTGTAATAAAAAAATTCATAGTTGGTCCTCTTTAGCACTTGGAAATTTAACAACTGCAATTACAGCAACAACAACAATAATAACAAAGAACATCAAGTGTTTTCAAACACACACACACACACACAGTAACTGAAGTACCCCAGTTTAATAATATTTTCCCTACATTTACTCTTGAATATAAAAATAACACACGGGCAAACGAAAAAAAAGAAAAAAGCAACAATAAAAAGCCCAACAACAATAAAATAATAAACCTACCTTAAACGTGTTTTTATTGTCCTTGAGCGCACTTATTTCATACTCTCTTGTACTCTTTTTTCCTCAGTTTTTTTTTATTGTACTTGTACTTTAAATTATTTCACTCTCTTTCTCTTGCTCTTTATTTGTAGAGTTTTTTTTTCTTTTCTGAGTAGAGTACGAAAATTTTTACGCGTAATAAACACGCAACTGTTGCAAAAACAACATCACCACACAAGGAAAACATAAACAAATGCAAGGAAAACAACAATGCTGGATATTTGAGGCTGTTGCTAAAAGAATTGAGTGAGAGAGAGAGAGAGAGAGTGAGATAGAGAGATTGGAAAGCAAACATTAAATTATCATTAAAGGCTTTCACTAACAAAGAAAAAATTTCAAGAAAAAGGGAAAATAGCATCAAGGAATGACAACAGCTTCAAGGCATTATTGCAAGGTAAAATGAAAATAACAACAACAACAACCTACAAAACAATTGTTATTCACCCTCTCTCCCTCTCTCTCTCTGTGTTTGTATGTCTCCTTTTGCATAACACTCTTTAAGAGACACAACCCATATAATATCACGTTACACTTTTGGAATTTCAATTAAAATTCGTTGCTTCTTGTGTTTCTTTGTGAAAAACCGTTGATGTTTTATTGTTGTTGTTTTCCCGTTATTTTCTGTTAGTTTATAAAGTGTTTCTTTTTATTGTTGTTTTTGTTATCATTATTGTTGTGTTGCTGTTAATGTTTTTGTCATTTTTATTATTGTTTTTTTGCATACATTTGTTGTTCTCTTTGCTTTTGTATGTCAAAGGAGAACGTAATAGCAAAACGAACAACAATTGGAAAATTAAACAAAACAAAACAACTTCAAGTATAAACAACAGATACTTAAAGGATTCAATTCCTATGCAAAATTAAAAAGAATTTTTAAATGAAAAGAAAAAATTCCAAATAAAGAGGAGAAATAAAGAATTCCTTTAAACAAAGCAAACACCAAACACAGATGACGCTGCAAATGATAATCTTTAAAGTTCAATGAAAACAAAAAAAAACCAAAAAGATTAAGCATTGCCAATTGGTTGTTGTTGTTGTTGTTGTTTTTATTTTTAATGCCAAATATCATGTAAATAAAAACCCTTAGAATTGTTTAAAAAAAAAAAAAACTCCACAAAAACCTGTGTGTGTGCCAAAATATGTAACAACAACCATCGCTGAAACAATCAATAAAATCTTCTCCCCCTTGAAATTTGTATTTTTGTATTGTATTTTTTGTGTTTTGAATTGAATTGAATTTCAATGTCGTTGTCCATAAATAAATTAATACCGGATTAATGCGACGAATGACAAACGGATTTTAAAAATTTAACATTTTAATACTCTTTAGCATTTTCTTTATTCGTGTGTATACAATTTGTACACAATTCAAGAGGGTGCCATCAAAGTATTCGAAAAGTACGTGTTTTGTTTTGAATTTCGAAAACGAATTTGGAATAGCGAAATTGAATTTTATGTTTTTCCGTTTCATTTTATTCCAACAGTCCAACACATAAAAAGTTTAAAATTGAAAATGAAAACAAAATCAATTCATTTTTTTCTTCTTCTTTCTTTTGGAAAAAACTAATTTAACACATGAGCGAATTTATGGATACACTCGCACCGATATGATCGGAATATTTCTTTGTAGGAACAATTCTGTAACCTTGAACATGACTTTGAAAGAGGACGGAAAATAATAAATTTAAAATGAAATTATTCGTCTATATACATATACAGTTAGTTGTGCATGTCTTAGCATTAAAGCGTAATGAACCGGCAAAATATTCAAATTTATGAAAATGCACATCCAGTAGGAACTGTATTCATTTCAGTTCAAGTAACTCCCTGGTTGTAAGTCGCCATAGTCTGGCAGTTTGTCTTATTAGACGTGAGCCACGGTTCCAACACAGTTCAGACATCAAAACGAAAATATGAAAAAAAAAAATATTTCTTCGACGATTTCCCCTCAGCAGATTGCTGGCAAAAACTCTGATTGTAAAATAAAAATTGCCATGAAAAGCTTCTTAAAAATCTGCAGTTCGTAGTCGACTTTAAACCGTTTGTCCCGCCACACATGTATACAATGAACACTTACAACATGGTGGTGTTGTGAGAAACTAGGTCTTAATCCTGACTAAAAGGTTGTAATAACCAATTATGTATGTATGTAACATACATATCAATGTTCATACCTTCTCTGCCACGTGCTGCACTTGTTTCAAGACCACTAGCAGGTGCTTTTAACTCTAGTTATCCTCCTACAGATAAGCGAGCTCCCTAAAGTCGGGTAGATTGTACTTCTGCGAAATATTTCAGTCAGGATTACGACCTAGTTTCTCACACCACTTATGTATGTTGTGTGTGTTAATTTTATACATGAGTGGTCGGACCTACAGATTAAAGTCGACTCCGAACGACAGACTTTTTGAGAAACATTTCATGGCAATTTTATTTACTCGCAGGGTTTTTGCCAGAAATCTGCTGAGAAGAAGTCGCCGAAGAAATATTTTTTTCATATTTTGTTTTGATGTCTGGCCTAGGGCTCGAACACTGGCTTTACGTCTAATAAGCCAAAACACTACCTACTAGACTACGGCGACTATGCTCTTTTAACGATTCTTAAAAATTGTGTGCTTATGTATATGTACCAGAGATCAGCAATGAGTATTCAAAAATTGGAGTTGAATTGAATCATACTCATATTTTCTGATACTTATACGCAGTCATACGTATCAAGTCATATTCACAGTTTGAAATACTCATCATATTCATACTTAACAAAACGTATGACGTTGTTGATTGCGACTCTCCATAACTCAACATACAAACAAATTACTAAATAAGTATGAGTCGCGTACGAACACTAAAATACTCATCAGAAGGTTGTGTGTTTGCTATTCTTACTGCTCTGTCTTTTTTGCTTATGCGCCTTTTCTCTTTTTTTTAAATGCAACAACAACTAGGACTGTAAATTTTGTTGAATGATTCCAGTCACTCGCATCATTTATAAGTATTATAAGTATTTTTCTTATGAATCAAAGATATTTCAAATGGTATGAGTTTGATGTCGACGTACGCATACTTATTGCAACCTGTACTTATAAATCGACGTCGAGTCAGAGTACATAGTTAAATTTCAATATTGTTAACTCACTTATATTCAAAATTTCATGAGTGCTTATGAGTAGCGAAAAAACTATTCATTGCTGATCTCTGACATATACGTACATATACCATCTGCACCCTGCGCGTGTTGCTGCTCCACCAACTAAAATAAATTTGAAGGAATGACATTACACAAATGTCCAATTAATTTTAAATCATTTTTATTAATTTTTTTTCCCGTTGCCCTGATGATTTAGATGAACGGGCCTGAGTAGTACTCATTCGATCAGTTTCTAATCTCACTTCTCGTTGTTCAAGTGTTTCAAGCGAACGGGTCTCAGCGGCATATACTCGAAGATTTTCCAGTCTCAATGCTCGTCTGATTCTGAGGCTCGTAATGCTCTTTTCTGCCGTGCTTGAGGTGTAGGTCGGCCAATTGCTTGTCATTCATTTTGAATAATTTTCAGTGACGCCATCCATCGGATATTAATCGCACCAACCCCCGTCGACTCATGCGCAACAACTTTGTTAAAGAATGCACAGTACGTTCAAACAAACATTCATTTTTAATAATACGTTTTGGTCATATAATTAAAACATTATTTTGATCTCTCATTTGTTCTATTTTTTTTATCATCTCTTAATTTTTTAACGGGACTTTTGGAATGATAAGTTCGATCTCTTTTACAACTGATTACTTCTTTATTTTCCTATTATATTCTATTTCCAAAATAAAACGAATAATTTACTATGTACGAATGTTTTAATTATATAACCACCACTGTATATAGACTATGGGAGGTGACACGCCCACTATAGCCAATCGGCCCATTTTGTTCATATATACGTCAAAGTCGTCCATACAACATTTGAGGACTCTAGCTGTTGGAGTTTATGAGATATACTACATTAAATACTTATTGGGTATGTGGGCGTGGCACCACCAAAAGTAGCCTATAACTCCTTCCAGACATACAGGAAGATACTGTGAAAATTTCAAGAAAATCGGTCCAGCCGTATAGCCGTCTATAGACTTCAAACAAACAAACAAACAAACAGTAAACAATAAACGTATGTGGCACATATGGCGTATAATCAATATTGAATTTCGCCTTTCATATCGAATACAACTCATACGCCGTGATGAATTTTGAATTGCAAAACAATAATAATTTGAAAAAAATAATTACAAAACATTCGCATTAATACACAACCTTAACGAAATCACTCGGAACATAAGTGGTGTGAGAAGCTAGGTCGTAAGCCTGTCTTAAGGTTTGTAATGACCAATGTTACATACATACATGTCATGTATTAAAGTTTTCAGAAATCGGTTTTATCAAGCTGGATACTGCAACGAATTAACTGAAATATTCCTGCCCATGGAGCAGATCTGTCCAGTTAACAATTGGTCAGTAGTTTAGTCTGAATAATGCAGACAAAACCTTCCTCATTTCTTGTATTATTCGCATACTGAACAGTTTTTGTAGATATTTCACGGTCTTTCCCTTTTCCCACAAACTATAAAATTTGTGATTACAACACAATACACTCCATAAATAGCGAGCATCCCTTAAAAGATGATCGTATTCGAATAAGATTACTTCGAAGCCAATCACCGATTTTCATTGCTTGCCTTTGGCATTGACAGTAACAATCGGTCTTAAACCATGTTTCAATTCAGATTTAATTTAACAATCCTTAGCTATAAAAAGTCCTTACAAAATCCTTAATTTATCTCAAATTAAAGAAGTCCTTCTTATCACTTTATTCTACTGCATTTACACTCTGCCTCATGTCCTACCTTAAAGCCTTATGTTCTAAGTAATGAGACAGCAAACTACCACACTGTGAAGCAGAGGGCATTTAGTCAAGTTTAACTTTCGAAAGAAAAACGAGAAAATTCGAAATGACAACAACAGCAACAACAACAACAAGAAAATACTAAGAAACCCAGTGAAAGCCAATCCAAGAGCAAAATTAAAAGCAAAAAAAAGAGTTGAAAAGTCAAACAGAAAGTTTTCTTTTGGATTCCCTTTTGCGTTCGTAATAAAAACATCAAATAAAACGTGTCGACAATCAGAAAACAAACAACAGCCGATAAAGAAAGAGACAAAGACAGAGACAGAGACGGAAATAATGTCATCAACATGTTTTTAATTAGACACCAGCAATCAGAAACAGCAACAGCAGCAGCAACAACAGCAGCGCAAGCAATTGGAAAATTTTAAAATGACTTTGGAATTATTGCAAGACGAACGATAAAACTACGAGTAAGAGATGTAAAGACAGAGAGAAATCTGGAAAAAAAAACAAACAAACAAATAAGAAAAGTTTAGGATACTGATGCCAAGGCTTAAATACATAAAAGATATAAAATAAGATGAGCAATTATTATCTCAGTCTCTCAGCTATTGACGTTGAAAAATACTAAAAAAAACAGAAAAATTCTTGTTTTACTAAATTCGAGAAAGTTTTCGAGCGTGAGACTTACAACAGGACTACTAATGGGTCATTGTGTTGTAAGGATCTGAAATAAATTCTAGCCAGACCAGTGCAGGGTATGGAGGTGAGGAAAAGTTGGTTCACCTATAGAGGTGAAACTCTCTGTCGGTAGCCGATAATCACATTCAAATGAGGTTCATCATAGTGTGCAGATAGTTCGTCCTTGAAAAGCTAATATATTACTTCTCTTATTCTTCAAGTTCCCATCTGTATCTCTTTATTTTCCTTACTTTTCTTTCTTCTTCTTTTTTCCAAGTAAGGGACCTCCGACCAGCAAGTTGCAGTCAAATGTTTTTCGAATTCTTTCTACATTCGCCGTTGTTTTGTAGTAACTCATACGGGTTCATGGTGACATTAAACTACGACATATCCATCTACATATTATTACGAAAATGAAAAATTTAGATACTGACGTTTTGCTTTTACATCATATGATATTAAAATTATAAACAAAAGCTACAAAAACAAAACAATGCAGTAAACAAAACTGTTTACAAATTATCGTACTGCTTAATATAAATATAAAAGCCAAGGCAAAGCAGGCGACTGAGTAGTGAAGTTCAGTCAGTCTTGTGTGAAGACGCGGTGCGTTTGAAGAGAGTAATCGTGGTTTGAAGATCTCCGTTGCAAAAACCTGTCGAACAAATGTTTAGTGATTGTTAAAAAGGGTATAAACAGAGCAATTGTTGTTGTTTACATAAAGTTGTGAACAGTGGCACACAGAATTGTGCGAATAATAAAGAACTTTAATTAAAACTAAACACAGATTTATTTTCATTTTATTTGCAATCTACGAGCTCATATTTTAAACGTTTTTAGGAGATAAAAACGTAACAATATAAAACCTTTTATTTCCATTTAACCATTTATTCAGGCTGTCCTTTATTCAATCTAGTCGTGTCGTGAGTCGTGTTTTCTTTCGGACTTTTCAAGTTACTTACTTCCTTACTTACTTCATTGATCATCAGTGAGGAGAGTTTCTCACACCAACCCACATTGTGTGTGTGATAATTTTAAACATGAGTGGTGGGACCTACAATTTAATGGTGACTCCGAAACTCATGACATTATTATTATAAGTGAGCCAACAATACATATTGAAATTTAACTTCTCTGATTAATTCGAACTCACTACAATGTTGATTTATAAGTACAGGTTGCAATGAGTATGAGTACAACGTTGACATCAAACTCATACCATTCGAATTATGTTTGATTCACAAGCCAACTCATTCAGATTCATAACATTAGAAAAATACTTATAAATGATTCGAGTTACTCGAATCATTCATCAAAATTTACAGTCTTAGTTGATGTTGCATTCAGAAAAAAATAAAAAATACAGAGCAGCCAGCAGAGCAAACACACAACCATTACATACTTATTTTGTGCTTCGTGTATATGTTGAGCTATGGAGAGTGGAAATCAACAACATCATACGTGTGTTGTTAAGTATGAATATGATGAGTACTTCAAACTTTGAATATGAGTACAGGTTCCATGATATTAAAAGAAGTATGAATGCCTATAAGTAGCAGAAATTATGAGTATGATTCAATTCTACTCATTTTTTTGGAATAATCATTGCTTATCTCTGCTCCGAAAAATAGATTTTTCAGAAACTTTTCATGGCAATTGTAGCTTTTGCCAGAAGACTGATGAGAGAAAGTTGCCGAAAAATATTTCTTTTCATTTTTCGTTTAACCTGAGATATCTGAGCGTGGTTCAACAACAACCTCATGTCTACTATACTACTGCGACTTCAAGTTTCTTTATGACAGTCTTCAAGAGGTTTTTGATTACTACGAAATTACTGTTTTATAGTAACTGTAGTATTCCAACGTTTTCGGCCTTAATCTGCATATATGTAGAGTCCACTCTTGTATAATACTCGTCTGTTAAAACCAAAGAAGTCTTTAAGAACTTAAATAAGAATTCCATGTTTAAATAAAAAATGGCTTCTTGAAGTCGCCGTGGTCTAATATGTAGTGTGTTGGCTTATTAGACGTGAGGCCTCGGTTCAAACCTCAGGCCAGGCATCTCCAACTGAACGAAATATCAAAAAAAATATATCTTCGGCGACTTCCTCTCAGCATATTTCTGGCAAAAACTCTGAACAGTAAATAAAATTGCCATGAAAAGTTTCTGAAAAATCTGTCGTTCGGAGTCGACTTTATATTGCAGGTCCCGCCACTCGTATATAAAATTTATAATTTTATCTTATGTATGTTATGTATGTATGGTTTCTCTTGTGTAATTAGCAAGAAACCCATACCCATAGTGCATAATGAACACTGTAATGGAATAACAATAATTGAAGCCCATAACAACAGGATGTGAGCAATAAAATCATAATTTATGAACGAGAACAGAGGGAGAAATTAGAAAATTTATTTTAAAATTAAGCACTCACACACACATGTTTATAATTGCCAATAAGTTTTTGAAGAGAATTATTCAAAACACTTAACAAAACCTATAAAAAAAAACCACTTTGTCAGTCTGTACGTATATTCGTATGTATTTATCCTCATACATAAATATTAAATCTCTCATACCCACTCTCTCTCTCTCTCTCTAAGCAAATAGAGAGAGAGTTTATGCCATTAAATTTGCACAGATGTGTTGTGCAAAATAATGTAAAAAAAAGAAAAGGAAAGAAGAGAATATGGTTGCGAGTGTTGTTGTTGTTGTTGTTCGTATTTTAATAAGTTTTTTAAAAGCCCGGCCAGAGGTGAAATGGAATAATTATTGTAGCACTTCGATGTTGATGTTGTTGTTGTTATTGTTGTGGTATGTGGCATTTGGTTGGTTATTGCTAATGTTACTAATCATTACGATGATGATGATGATGACGATGATGATGTTATTGGCCATAAAATAAAAATTTTGTTTCTGTTTTTTTGACTTCATTTCGCCTTATTTTTGTGTGGCTCAACATACATCTTATCCTTGGCCTCTGTGTCTTTATATATACATTTTGTTTAGGCTCCTCTCTTTCTCTTTATAAGAAAAATCATAATAATTGATGCTACACTAGGCTGCTGTTGCTGTTTATTGCTGCAGCTGTTAATTGTTGTTGCAACACACAACAATACTTGTGAAAATATTCGCTGAATACTGCTTGGAATCTATATTTTTGCCGCCGCAAATGATTTTTATTTTATAATGTTGCCCAGTATTGCTGAATCGTATTTTGCTGCTGTTAAGTGCTTGCATGTGGCTTTTGCTGTGTTGTTTTTTATTATATCCTAGATATTGTTTTTGTTGTTGTTGTTGTTGTTGGTGCTGCTGCTGCTGCTACTGTGGTGTTTCTGATGAGCATCCTTCACACAGTGAAAATATTTAAATGAGTTTTTCATAAAACTTTCAAGTTTCAAAGTAAAAACAACAATTATTGTTATTAAAAAACAAAAAAACCTAAATACGCTGGCAAAACTACAACAACAACAACAGCAACAAAACGAAAACTGTTAAAATATAAAATGTTCCATAAAATATTTGTGCATCGGTTAAGTGCGGAGAAAAACAAAAAAAAAATAAAAAAAAATAAATTCTGATTATTACAGTGAATGCCACAATAGCTGAACAATAGGCAAGGCAAGGAACGATACTTTGGTGAAACATTTACCCGTAAGTTGTAAGTATTTATTGTCTGGGTGGATAGTGTAGTTGTGTTAGTAGGGTACAGTATCATTGAAAAAATGCTTAGCGAATGTGATTTTCTTTAATGGCTGTCGTCGTAGTCTAATAGGCAGCATGTGGCCTTATTAGACGCGAGGCCACGGTTCTACCACCAGGTCAGATATCTCCAACACAACGAAATATGAAAACAATAATGAACAAGTTTCTCAATAATCTGTCGTTCGGAATTGACTTTAAGCTGTTGGTCCTGCCACTTATGTATAAAAATTAACACATACAACATGGACATATAGAGTTGTAATGAACAATTATGTGTGCATGTTTGTATGGAAAGTCGCCGTAGTCTAGTAGGTAGTGTGTTGGCTTATTAGACGTAAAGCCAGGGTTCGTGCCCCAGGCCAGACATCAAAACAAAATACAAAAAGTATTTCTTCGGCGACTTCCTCTCAGCAGATTTCTGGCAAAAACTCTCATAGTAAATAAAATTGCCATGAAAAAGTTTCTCAAAAATCTGTCGTTCGGAGTCGACTTTAAACTGTAGGTCCCGCCACTCATGTGTAAAATTAACACACACAACATAAGTGGTGTGAGAAACTAGGTCGTAATCCTGACTGAAGGATTGTAATGCCCAATTATGTATTTATTATATATGTTTGTATGTATGTAAACCAAAAATATTTTAGTTAACTGAATTAATAAATAAAACTAGAAATGTTTGCCTATTTAGAAGTGTTCTTTAAATGTTTTATAAACACATTTGGAACAATTATATGCACATATATCTGCTCCAGCTATTATAAATTAGTTCCATGGCTTCTTTCTTTTATGTATTTGGAAAAGATGTCGAAAATTTTTATTGTAAAAATTTTAAATCCAAGGTTTTGTTCAAATATCAATTTGTTTCCAAGTTACGGTTGAAATACGATAAAAGTTTTGTTTTTTTTTTTCAATAATTTCATATAAAAAATCTACCAACTGCATATGAACTGTTCTTCCACATACTTTTACCATTTTTTTGCTGTGTTGCTGCCGTATGAAAATTATTAAAGCCAGTCTAACATATGTTTTCATTGATATTATTATCAAAAAGGAAAAAATAATAATAAAACCAGAAGACACACTAAAGCCTAAAAGAACAACGTGGTTATGGGAAGAAAATCTATTCCATGACATTTGAAGAAATTAAATTTTAACATATTTTCACGAATACCATTCAAAATGAAATTATTCTGTTTAATATGCTGCATTAATGGGTGCGTATACTTAATATTTAACTCTCATGTACTCTAGCATTTAAACACTCATACGCTTAAGTGTACACACTTCGTTTAGCAATACGGGAGACGTTTTTATTGTAGAAATTTTGTTAAACTTTTAAGCATAAAATGAAATGAAATTTAAAATTAAAAATTAAAAATACAGAAAAACTTAACCAACCAATCACTGTATGATTTCCACACGCAATTAGCAAATTAGAAACAAAAAATTGTGCATCTTCCAGTGATTCGGTGGTCTTAGTAGACAAAGGCCTTAAATTGGAACCATAAGACTTTACTTTCAATACGATGGAAGCCCAATACACTGACGTTGGTGCAAGCAATTGTGTCACTATGATATCCATACAGGTTATTGTAATAATACTGGACAGTAAACTGACCTCGAAGGTTTATTTTGAGAGTGCGGAACCAAGCAATAATAATATTCAGAGGGCATGCGATTAAATGTTTTGCACGCTTGGGTGTACACACTTCGTTTAGCAATTTACAGGTTAAGTTTTCTGAGAAATTTTGTAAAAATTTTAAGCATAAAATGAAATAAAATTTATGTATGTATTACTGTAAAATGACAGAAAGACAAGGCCTACAAGAGCTATCAAGCAATGAAATTTAGAAATTTCATTTGCTTACAGTGTAGTAACATTTGCTTTATGCTTTCCTTCTTGAATAGGTTTTACTGTGTGCTATTTAAAGGATATGCTACTAACCAAAGCATGAACAATTTGCAATAAATGGTTCACATACTCATACAGTCAGCCGCACTCGCATATAAATTTTGATTTTAATACTGAATGCCAAGCGTTCTCTTCACACTACTTTTTTTTTTTTTGTTAAATACTGTTACATTGGAATTTTTAACAATTTTTATTTGTTGTTGTTGTTGTTGATGTTGTTGTAATATAAATATTATTTTGGTTTGTTGCTGTGCTCATTCTTCATTTGGAGGATTTAAACTATTATAACTTGTGTTGGTTGCTGTTGTTGTTGTTGTTGCTGTTGTTGTGCACAGTACTTTGCCTAAATGGCCAGAAAATTTAAAGCCAAAAGTTTGTGGGCCAAAAAGTTTTTTACAGTTTTTTTTTTGGTTTTGTTTTTTATGCTTGTTCTTCATTGTGTATTATACACAATTTTTTCGCTTGTTGTTCTTGTTATTTTGCTGGTGTAGTATGACTTTGACTTAAAAATAAAGCAAAAACAAAAACAGTAAAACCGTATCAAACAAACTACAAACCTTAGCTGGAGCAACGCTACCACTACAACTACTACTCTATCGAGCTCGTGCTCGTGCTCTATGCTCTATGCTCTGCTACCAATTGTATTATACCAAATGCAAAACACACACACACACACCCATACAGAAATACACATACACCCATAGTTCATATCATAAAACATAGACTACGGCTGATAAAAACAAGAATATTTAGCCACCACCATTCATATAACATTCGAAAACAGGTCATAAAGGTCATTAAACAAAAACAAACAATAACTTCACGGGTAAAGAATGAATGAAAGAAAATAAAAAATACAAAAAATTTTTATATTACTCTCTCTCATACATATATACACATACGCTTATATACGCTTATATATGCTTATAGAAATAAACAAACAGCAAGAACAACTAAAAATACAAGTCGTATGTTGGAATGAATAGTTAAATTCAAAATATTGTTTAAATGTTGTTGTTGTTTATGGTGCTGCTGCTGTTGTTTCTGTTATTATTGCTTTACTACGGAGAATAGTAGTGGTGAAGTAGTGGCTCTCATACAACGGCACATTTTGTTGCTTACAATAGAGTATAAATACTCGCATTCCTTCTGTTACTCCACCACGGTCTCTCTCTCTCTCTCTCTCTCTGTATGTGTGTGTGTGTATTAATTTTTAGGAAAGCTCTTAACGCTCATGTACATGTATGAACATTTCTTTTCAAACAGATAAACAAACAAACACCAACCAGAGCTTCAATTCGTATCCATATGAACAAGAAGAGTCTCCTTGGTAAGTGTATGCGTTGGGTGTGTGTGCATGAGTTTACATATGAATCATGTGTGTGTGTGTATTTGATACACGATGATACTTTCGCACTCATCGCAATTGTACTGACGTTGAGAATAGACCCCGAAAAATACAAGTTTTTAAATACTTTGTGGCCTTTTTTCCACAAAACAAATAACGGGAACAACCACGACTACAACAGCGTTGTTTTATAAGAGCTACAAGAACAACAACAGACAACAGACATCACATCAACGTACACAATTGCAAGTAAAATATTCTAAAATACTGTGACTGATAAAATTAATTGAACACAGATGTTGACATGAATGAATGAAACAATTATTGAGTTTGGAATACACTCAAGTAAAATAGCAATGAAACGATTACCTGATGCTTTAAAACAAGGAAATAATTTGCAAAATTCATTTCAACAATCGCTGTTTATTTTTTGTTTTTATCTGTGCACAGTGCTAGGTTTAGTTTTAGGTTGGAGGACTTTTACTTGTCAAATGAGACAAGTACAGTACCCGAAAGACAAGTTGACCCATTGTACCTCATCCTAGAGGAGAGGATAATAGGGGATAGATAAGGAAAAGGAGAGGAAGAAGGAAGGAGAGAATAAGGAAGCGAGAGGTGCTCAGTGCTAAACAAATGAATAATATTACGGTGTCTGTGTTATTGAAGCTCAGGGAGAAGAAAACTAGATACTGCCCCATAACAGACATCTTAACAGACAGTCTATGGAATCGAGTTTAAAGACTGAATAAACGATTGGCACCCTGAATCTAATGCATATTAGGACCTCGCTTGCAAAAGTGTCTCTTAAAGCTAATCATCCTTACTAAAAGCATGTACTGAGTATTCATTTTCATTTCCCCAATTTATAGGCACCTTTTCATTGAATTATTTTTCAGGTTAACCATGTAGTGGCTAGTTTAGTATTGCCGCTGATCTACTGACTGACAGCTGTTAATGAAAGCTTTACCAGTTACAAATATAGATCTTTTAACAAACGGTAAACGCGTAAAAATATTGTTATGTTTGTGCCTTTTAAAAACGTTTAAAATATAAGTTCGTAGATTGCAAATAAAATAAAAATAAATTTCTGTTTAGTTTTTATTAGAATTCTTTATTATTCGTACAATTCTATGTGGCACTGTTCACAACTTGATGTAAACAACAACAATTGCTCGCCTTTGTTATTCCTCTGTTTATACCCTTTGCATAAACAATAACTATTGCTAGACAATTGTTCGACAGGTCTTTGTAACGCAGATCTTCAGACCTCATTTACTCTCTTCACATATACCGCGTCTTCCCACAAGACTAACTGAACTTCGTTTACTCACTCACCTGCTTTGCCCTGTCTTTTATATGGCATAGTATAAAGACTTATGAATGTTCTTGAAGGCGAATGTTTTGTGGCTTCGCTTTTTCGAAATCTCTATAAATGTAAACGTCGTTGTTTTCATTCATTATTGTTGTTTGTGTATTTTGTTTACATTTATTCTTGTAGTGTTTGTTGCTGTATTTTTGCTTACTTGTTTACCATATTTTATGCTGATGTTTGTTGTTGTATTTTTGTTTACTTGTTTGCCATTTTAATGTTAAGTGATGTAAAAGCAAAACACCAGTATCTATATTCTTAAATTTCGTAACAATATTTTTAATTTGTGGTGACTGAAATGAAGCCGCTTTTCAAATCAAA
The DNA here is from genome assembly GCA_958299815.1 of Sarcophaga carnaria. Taxonomy (NCBI): domain Eukaryota; kingdom Metazoa; phylum Arthropoda; class Insecta; order Diptera; family Sarcophagidae; genus Sarcophaga; species Sarcophaga carnaria. The sequence goes on along the minus strand of OY283150.1, from coordinate 131,973,005 downwards.
TTCAGCTTCATTTTCAGCCATGAGGCTCCAATTGTCACAATTGGTGCTTGGAAAACTCAGAACTGATTGCTGATAAGCCTTTAAGCATTATAGCCTGCGAGTATCATTTGATCGTGTTTTTTTAGAATATGATTCTGCAGGAATCGTTAATGTTACCTTAGTGACTTATAGTCAAATGACAACCGATTTTTTTGGCCTTTGATTGAAGATAATGAACTGGACAGCATGTTGTAATGACCAGTTATGTATGTATGTATGTATGACTATAAAATGACAGAAAGCCAAGGCCTACAGAAGTTACCAACTAAGCCATTGCAAGCAATGTCCTCTACAGCCCTTAGCAATTTCATTTGCTTATAATAGAGTGACGTTTGCTGTATGTTTTCCTGTTTACTGCCCAAATGAAGTCGCCGTAGTCTAGTAGGTAATGCGTTGGCTTATTAGACGTAAAGCCAGGGTTCAAACCCCAGGTCAGACATCAAAACAAAATACAAAAACTTTTCCTTCGGCGATTTCCTCTCAGCAGTTGTTTTAGCAAAAACTCTGAGAGTAAATAAAATTGCCATGAAAAGTTTCTTAAAAATCTGTCGTTCGCAGTAGAATTTAACCTGTAAGTCCCACCACTTGTGAATAAAATTAACACACACAACATAAGTGGTGTGAGAAACTAGGTCGTAATCCTTACTGAAGGGTTGTAATGACCAATTATGTATGTATTTACTACTGCCCAAAGCCTGTAGCATCCACAAGATGGTGTTACAAGGTACTTATTGCTGTTATGGTGCAACATAGAAGACAATGTCTACCCCAACGTTTCACCTAGAAAATTCGGGAATTTATTGCTGGAATAACAACCAAAATGTTCGAAACTCAATGCGGAAATTACGTCAAAAAAATCACCTGCTGTAATCAATGCAAAGGCAAGAAGGAAAATATCAAATTATTTCGTATATAATGACCAGGTCCAAGCATTATAATGAAATAAAACCTTCATGGAATCATGGCTTCATGTGTAATTAATTTAATTCCACTTTTGTTATCCAATTTAAATTGTCTCAATTATGCTACTCACTGTATCACTTCACTCTAACACTTTTACATGTACGCCAACGCTTGGACCATATTCTAACGGGAAAAAACAAACGTACTTTAAACGTACTTTTAATGGTTAATGATAGTAATGTTGTGTTGTTGTCTTTTTCTTGTTGTTGTTGTTGTTATTGTAGTAGTTATTATTTTAGTTGTTGCCTTTGCCGCATGCTTTCAAAGAGAACCACCCAAAAGCTGAAAGTGTTGGTTTTTTAGAGATTTTACATCTGGTAACGATCCTTATGGCGCAGGATAATAATAAAGATGTTTGCTACTCTGCTGTTTGCTGATGATGCCATCACCAATACGCAGAGAATTTAAAAAATAACAACAGCAACAACAACTACTACTATTATTTAAAAACAACTGTAAATGGGAAAAGGGAAAAGAGAAAAGAGAACAAAAATGATTGAAAATTATATAAAAAGCCGTAGTGCAACTAACTTCTAAAGTCTTCTCCTACACAACAAGTGTTGTTGGGTGAAATATTTTATGAAAGAAATGTTTTAAATATCTCAATACACACGTATACATGTGTGTTGTATGTATGTATATGTGTGTGTATATGGTTGACTATAAGTGTGTTTTGTTTGTTACTATTTTCACTACTTTGGCCAGTAGAAGAGAGAAATTATTACTTTGTACAGGCTTTGCAACTGCCTCTCGCTCTCTTGCTTCTCCTTGCCTTTGGATTCTTGAAATAAAAAACGTTAAATGTTGTTACAGTGTGTGTGTGTGTGTGTGTATGTTTGTTTAAAAGTTGATGTTGTAATCATCGCACCGGGTGTAAAAGCACAACAAAATATTGAAACTTTGTTTTGTACTCTTCCGCCTTTTTTTTCTCCATCTCTTGCTCTCTACTGCTCTCCTTGCCATTTGGTCGGTAATAAGAGCCTAAAAAAACACAGAAAAAACAAGCAAAGGAGAGAGAAATTCGTTGAAATGAAGAAATAATTTCAAGTGGTTATGGCGAAGCAATTAAAAAAAATTGTGGTTACCATAAACGCCATTTGGAGCAACAGCAGCGACTCAAGTGTGGAGTGTTAAAGGCAGCAAAAAAGCGGCAAGAGCAGCAGCAGCAATAGCAAGTGAACGGAAAGAGGCGAACATGTTAAAATGTTAAGAATTTTTAAGTTGTTAAAAGATTTTTAAGTTGCTTGTTATTTTGTTTTTCAAACAATTTTAGAATAATGTTTTCATGTTTTTTTTTACTTCCCATTTTGTTGTTATTTTGTTTTATTTTTTTTACACTTTTTACTTGGCAACACATTTACTTCAGTTGTTTGAAGTAAAGGCAAAGAAAAAAACTGAATCGTTTTGCAATTTAAGCCGTAATTGAAGCATTAATTGCTTAACTAACTTATGTTGAGAACATTCACGAATGACGGCATAAATTTGAATTTATTGGTAAAGTTTTCGTCATTTCTTGATTGTTTTTTTGGAAATATTTTCTATAAAATATAAGCTGCTGCAGGTTTTAAGAGCATAAATCATGGACACGATAGGCATTTGAGGTGAAGAAATCAAATTTATGGAAATTTATTGCAGTGATCTCTTGATCCACCACAGCAAACAATTAACATCATAGAAAGGTCAGGCAACAGGGGAAGGTACGTCCTGGAACTGACTACAATATGTGGTTCTTTAATGTGGAGCTTGGTTTTGAATGAAGTGTTGTTGAAATAATCTGAAGCGCAATGCTTAGGACATAGTCCTCTTGGCAAATTTGGCTCTCTGGTGATACCATTAAAGGGGGTCATACATGTAAGTGGGGTTTTAGGAAAACCCTGATCATATTGTTACGAAAATGGAAAAATCTAGGTTAGAGGACGTGTACTTGTCAATTAAGACAAGTACAGTACCCGGAGGTCGAATTGACCCATTGTACATGGAAAAATCTAAATACTGGTGTTTTGTTAAAAGTTACAAAAACAAAAACAATGAACTTGTTTACAATTTATCGCACTGCGTAATATAACAACAAACACCAGTATAAAAAATGATAAACAAGTAAACAAAAATATACCAACAAACACTACAAAAATAAACAAAATACATAAACAACAATAAAGGAACAACTATGTTTACATTTATAGAGAAACCACGAACATTCAAAGAACGTTCATCAGACTGTTTACGTTGTCATATAAAAGGCAAGGCCAAGCAGGCAGGTGAGTGAAGTTCAGTCAGTCTTGTGTGAAGACATGGTGCGTTTGAAGATAGTAATCGTGGTCTGAAGGTCTCCATTACAAAGCTCTGTCGAATAATTGCCTAGTAATTGGTATTGCTTGTGCATAAGGTGTAAGCAGATGAATAACAAAGGAGAGCAAATGTTGTTGTTTACATCAAGTTGTGAACAGTGGGGCACAGAATTGTGCGAACAATAAAGAATTTTAATTAAATCCAAACACAAATTTGTCTTTATTTTATTTGCAATCTACGATCTTATCGGAGAATCTTAAAAAATTGTGTGCTGACTATATATCATGATGGTCAAGCCAATTGCCACCTAACCGCATGCAAATACAAATTAAAAACTTTTTAGAAGTAGTTGGATAAGGTACAGGGACTGTCAAGTACTGTTATAAACGGGGTACACTTAACATATGCTACAGAGGCCCAAAAGGCTCTGTTGTATTGAAACCAGAGAAGAATAAAGCAATGGATTGTATGTGAAAAAGTGTGACGTGAAATTGGTCTAGGATTATCGTGACCTTTCAAATCGAATAGCAGCTGCTCCTTAACGGTCCATTGGACATAATCAGTGGCATCTGTAAATAAAATATCGTAGAGACTATAAATTTTTTTAAAAGAGGGGCCCTGCTGTGGTATACTAGTCAGTTGATTTCAGATTGTGGAACAAAAGCAGGGGTGTACGGTCACAGAGTAAAGTATTCGAAGCCCATAAGGAAACTCGTGAAAATCTTTCTAACTTAAGTAGAGGTCGTCAAAAGCTGTGTTTCAGTCTAATTTGTATAGAAAGTAAAAAGGACAACATGCAGCAACACTACGTGACTGTCAGCTTGCTATTTGAGCATTTAAATTACATCAACAAGTCAAAGAAAATAAGGTCAAGCTTTGCTGAATGCCAAGTCATGTTAGAATTCATGACACTAAGCTATCACACGATATTTGATGGAGGGAAGCTCAGAAGGAAATAAAGAACAGGAATCGCCTGTTCCGTGTTGATTAAAATGAATATTTAGAACCTATAGTTGAGATCCCTGCGGAGCTAATGATTTCCAGAAGGAAACACCTGGCTATGTATAAAGTATTATGCACTTAGTTATACTTGTTGCCACAGAACAATGTCCTCAAATTAGCTTAGGCAGCAAGATTCGGCAAACATTATACATTTTCAATCAGGGCAACGAGCAACAAAGGCTTAATTAACGATTTATCCTTTTTTAAAAGATTTGCACAGTAAAAGTATCATTTTTAAATGGAAATTCATGCCAAAATTCCAGTTGACTAATTTGAGAAAGCACTGCAAAAAATCTAATTTTGGTTCACATTGATTTTCATTGAAAAAATTCTACAAAAACCCTGTCAATGACTCTTTCATGTGAACTCATAAAGCTGTCCGTAATGCGACTTAAAACTCTTCAAACAAAACGTCAATAATTCCAAAAACCAATCAAATTACCAAGTAACAGTAAAAGTCAGTCCCCATCAGTCATTGTGTTGCAAAGTTAAAATTCAAACCAAACCAACTCCATGACTTTGTAATGGCAAGTCAAAGAGAATTTTATTGTCACAATGCAAGTGCAGTAGTACTGTTCTGCTGTTACTGAGTGACATTACTAAGGCACAATTGTTTGATATCAAAAAAGAAAAAAAAAAACTCCTGCCATAAATGAAGCAAAACATAATGATTGAGAGTAACAGCCATTGAGTGAGTGAATGAATGATTGTGTATTTCGTTAACAATGAATACAATAACAACGTTTAACAACGGAAATCTTTAAACCTAAGCACAGGTTCTAGTTGTTATAATGGCTGGTTATTCATCCTGTGTACGAAATATAAGAGAGAACAACACTTACAACAACAATAATAACTGGTTTCAATTCATTTATTTGCATACAAATACACCACACCACACATAGCAAAAAAAACTCACTCTCTCTCTCTCTCTCGTTTGGTTAATTGTATGTGATTGTATTTGCTTGGGTATACAAATTGAAATATTTAAACCACATTAACCTCTTCCCCTCCACACACACACCACACAATACCAACAACCACAATATTACGACTCCTTTGCTTTGCATGGAGAAATTTTGTGTTGATTTGTCAAGAGAACCCGGTACTTGTCATCAAAAGCCGTTATTCTTTGAAATTAACTTTTACGAATACAAATACAAAAACCCACATGCTCTCCTACTACTACTACACACACACACACACACTCGTCTATTCAGTCATATTAACTCTATGAAGTTGGGAATCGCTTTTAATTGCTTTATTGTTGTTGTTGCTGTTATTCTTACTGGTCGTAGTCATTTACATTTATAAAGTAAATGTTGTAAGAAATATTAGTTTTCTTATATGATTTCCAGTTATTTTCGTTTCTCTCTCTCTGTTCCTATCTTTTCCTCTGGTTGTGAATGAAAACTGTATGGATTTTTGCTTCACTATATGGTTACTTTGTTTATGTTTTTATAAGGATATGTAACAGCAAGCAAGTGCATGTGTGTGCGTTTATTTATGTGTTTAGTTGATTCATAATTTGTATACAAAACAATCCAATGTTAACCCAGTTTTCAAACAAAAGTAAGTGGTTTTCACAATTGCCATCTCATGTAGAAACACAATCACAACGACATGCGATGACTTACGATTTATTATGGACGGGTATTAATATGAGTAAATGAGTACATATGCTGGCATATGGTGATACAGTGGTTTAAGAAAGTGTAAAATTTTAAATTTTATTTTCAGATGAAACTATTAAAAAGGGTTTAAGGACAAATAAAGAAAAACAAATGATGAATATCGCAGGATACTTACAATATCTACAGACAGCGCCATCTATACCATAGCCAGGTAGCATTCATTGTTTGTAAGTTGAAAGCCTCCGGCTTAGAAGGGTTTGATTTGAACTCTGTGTGTAACAACAGTGAGAGAATAGTGTGTCTGCCGAGGATCCTTTAGATGTGCAGCTGATGCTTATGGGAAAGTAGCTAATGCATTGATACCCTATGGCTGCGGCTGTATTTTGGTGAAGGGTTTGTAGAAAATTACTGACTATAAAGCAGTAACGTTGGACAAAAAATTGTTTGCCCACAAACTGCAAATTGTACCCAAAATCCTATCGAAATCTTATTTCATCGGCATAAATACTTTTATTTTCCAGCATTTTAACTGATTTTCTATGTCTCTCTGCTTCTCACTTCAATTCTGATGGTAGTAAGGCTGCAATTTCTTCAGCCATTCTACATACCGTGACACAATTTAACTCGTAGGGAATTGATTTGAAATTTTGCTAGTGACTATGAGTTTTCATTGTGAGTTTCTCGCCACAACAACATCGGTGACTCTGATAAATATTATGGGCTATCGGTTTGCGTTTAACTCCACTGGAATAACTGTGGTAATGAGAACTTGTTTTCCAGCGATGCTGGAGACTCTCGGCTCTGTTGAGTTTATGCATTCAGTATTGAGAATCGGACTGATAGTGGGAAAGTTGTCTACCACAAGACTCATTAGATGGCATCGAGATCTGTTAAATCTAGTGGCTAGCAGCTCCCTTCTTAACTATCCTTTCGACAAAAGTAGTAAATTCTGTAATTATAGAAAGGGTGCAGAAGTCTTCGCCATTGAAAGATCCCTTCACGATGCTCTGGCTGTAGATAAAATAATGTAACGAAAATTTAAAACCAAGATACTGGTGTTTTGCTTTTACATCGCCTAACATTAAAATTATAAACAAAAGCTACAAAAACAAAACAATGCAGTAAACAAACCTGTTTACAATTATTTTACTGCGTAATATAACAACAAGTACCAGCATAAAAAAATGGTAAACAAGTAAACAAAAATATACCAACAACACTATAAAAGTAAATGTAAACATCTTTGCTTAATATAAACATCGTTTACATTATAGAGATTTCGAGAAGGCGAAATCATGAACATACGTCTTCAAGAACATTCATCAGAATAAAAAAAAAATATAAAAGGCAAGCCAATGCAGGCGACTAAGCTAGTGAAGTTCAATCAGTCTTCTGTGAAGACGCTTAGATGCTTTGAAGAGAGTAATCGTGGCTTGAAGATCTCCGCTATAAAGATCTGTTGATTAATTGCTTAGTAATTGTTATTGTTTATGCAAAGTGTGTAAACAGAGGAATAACAACGAAAAGCAATTGTTGTTGTTTACATCAAGTTGTGAACAGTGGCACACAGAATTGTGCGAGTATTAATTAAAATTAAACAAAAATTTATTTTTATTTTATTTGCAATCAAGAACGTAACAATACGTTTGTTTTTTACTCACATTTTTGTTCTTATCTTCTCTCTCCAAAAATTTTTCTTTCGTTAGTACCACAATAGTTCTTGCAATTGACGTGCAACACCTTACCCCCTTACCTTAAGTAGATTTTCTTTCGAGGCACTATTTTAACCTTCTCACCACTTTGATTTTCTATTGCTTCCGCATGGCCATAAAAGGTAAGGGCGTATTGTGTGTAATGAATGTATGCCACATAATTGCATATGAAGTGGATGTTTAAAGTCCGTCTCTATAATATTTTCTTTCGTTGGTACCCCAAAATAACAAGACAAACACAATCACAGTAAACGAACCAATGAAGCAGCAACAAATAATGCTACACACCACCCTCATATGGTCTGTAATGCCAACCATGCAGCCTTCGTCACCATTTAACATTTTGTAAACACTGTAGTATTCGTACTCGTATTCGTGCCTTGTTTATTGTGAAAATGAAGCAGGCGAGTAGAATAAAATCGTTTTAGATTTTGTGGTAATGAAAGGAGTTCACAATGGTTACCTATTCTCTCGACTTCAGTTCGTAGTTCGCAGTTCCTGCACTCATTTCTCATTTCGTTTCCCCTTACTCCCCAACCCGTTTGTTTTTTCTTTCTTTCTTACTTTCTATCGTTTTTCTGCCGCTGCAATCTAATCATAAAAAAGGGAAATAACTCGACAAAATGTGAACAAGTGAATGAGTACTTTGTGTGTTTGTGCAGCACAATTTCTTGTATTATAACGCACGAACGTTGCCATGTGTACGTACGTCGTGTGTTATGCCAATGGTTTTGTTGTTGTATGTTGTTGTTTGCGGTGTATTTTTGTTGTATGTTGTTGTTGCTTATTTGATTACTGGCTTCAATGTACAGCAAATTGTTACCATCGCCGCAATAATAAGTATTTTTTTTGGTGTGTTGCATGTGTGTATGCGTGAGTTGAGTGGCAAGTGTGTGTTTATGTTTTGCTTACATTCGTGAATGCGGTCCTAATGAGTGTATTATAATGTTGCCAGAGAAAGAATAAAGTTTAGTGGCACTAACAAACAAAGAAAAAAAAAAAACAGGCGGAAATAAATAAACCCAATAAGTGAGTGGCAGTAGAAATGTAATAAATGAACGTATAAATGAATGAATGCGTGTGTATGTTTGTTTATTACCTTTTTGTTGCATTTGTTGCAAGTAAAAAAAGAACAATCTGTGCACACACTTTTATACAGTAAAGCTAACTCAAAAAGTCATTACAACGCACGTTTATAAGGAAGTACGATACTACGGTAACAAGACGTTCATTTAGTTGCATTAACAGAAATCTAAACACAAGAACACATCATAACCGTTTTTGTATGTGGTACTGCTATCAATATGTTTTAATTTTGATTCATCTTTTATGTGTTGAAGTCTAGGAAGGCTTAAGTCGTAGTCTTAAGTTCAATACTTGAGAAATTGTAATTAAGAGAGCTGCTTTAGGTAAAACTCTACTTCTTTTTTTGTTCGTTGTAAAATCTCTCTCAAATGGTAAGTTGTTTCATTGCGTGTAAAACATAAAAGTCAGACCTTTTTCGTCGTTTTCTAGCAAAAAGGTTTTATTATTCCTTACCCATCACAAACCATAACCCACAATCTTTTATTATTTCTCTGCTTTTTTCATTTTCAACAATTTGCAATTAGGTTTGGTTGGATTTGGTGGGAGCAACACCCATCGAGGTCTCGGTTCGTACTTAGATCAGAATTTAGATTCATTGTAATGCCACAAATCAATATCCAATTCAGGGAGCAAACATTTCCTATACAAAACTACCCCAACTCTAAATTAAATCTTGTTACTATTTTAATTCCTTTAATTTTTTTTCTTTTTTTTTTTTTTGGAGTTCAGGCGACCGAGCTCAACCTCACGAGATCAAAGACAGCCTTTCCCTTATGTTCCCCTTGCGGGAATGCCATGTCCACTAACATACCTTCCAATAGCGTACAAAAATGTAGGCTCTCACATTGGTGCAGTTGCCTTAATATAATAGGAAGAGTGCTGTCTTATCAGACATAAGGACGAGGTGTAAACCCAGGCACAAAAATCTCGAACGAAACAAAATATAAAAAACTATATTGTTTGCTTTTATCTTCTAAAAACGTTTAAAATATAACCTCGTAGATTGCAAATAAAATAAAAATAAATATGTGTTTAATTTTAATTAAAATTCTTTATTATTCGCACAATTCTGTTTGTCACTGTTCACAACTTGATGTAAACAACAGCAATTACTTTTCTTTGTTATTCCTCTGTTTACGCCCATTGCATAAACAAAAACAATCACTAAACAATTATACTACAGATCTTTTTAGCGGAGACCTTCAATCCACTATTACTCTCTTCCAACGCACCGCGTCTTCACACAAGACTGACTGAACTTAACTAACTCACTCGCCTGGTTTGCCTTGCCTTTTATATGGCAGGGTAAACAGTCTGATGAACGTTCTTGAAGGCGAATGTTCGTGACTTCGCCTTCTCGAAATCCCTATAAATGTAAACATTGTTGTTTACATTCATTACTGTTGTTTGTGTATTTTGTTTACATTTATTCTTGTACTGTTTGTTGTTGGTTTTTTGTTTACTAGTTTACCATTTTTTATATGCTGGTATTTGTTGTTGTATTTTCGATTACTTGTTTACCATTTTAATGTTAAGTGATTCTTCATTTTCGTAACAATATCTTTCGGCGATTTCCTTTTAGCAGATTTGTAGAAAAACTTTTGAGAGTAGATGAAATTACCATAAAAAGTTTCATAAAAATCTGTCGTTCGGAATCGACTTTAGACAGTAGTTCTCTGCACTCGTGTATAAAATTAACACACACAACATATGTAAGTGGTGTGGGAATTACACAGATTAATAAGTATATAAATTGAATACAAGTGCAGTTTTTTACCAGCAATTTTATCATTTTACATACTTTTTTTTATCAGATCACTATTCCCCGAAGTCGCCGTAGTCTAGTAGGTAGTGTGTTGGCTTATTAGACGTAAGGCCTTGGTTCAAACGCCAGGTCAGACATCAAAACGAAAATATGAAAAAATATTTCTGCGGTGACTTCCTCTCAGCAGATTTCTGGCAAAAACTCTGAGTGTAAAATAAAATTGCCATGAAAAAGTTTCTTAAAAATCTATCGTTCGGAGTCGACTTTAAACTGTAGTTTCTGCCACTCATGTATACAAATTAACACACACAACATGAGTGGTGTGAGAAACTAGGTCGTAATCCTGACTGATGAGTTGTAATGACCAATTATGTATGTATGTATGTATGTATTCCCCGAGTAACAATCACCTTTTCAATATTTGCCTTTATGATTAGAAGGTTAATGGTCTGTTGTTCACACAAAAAACTAACCCGACTTATGTGGTGAAATGACAATTCAATGAGATTTAATTAAAACCCTTCATTTCTACAGGGTTCCACTTGATTTTCCATTCGAATTTGTAAATAAAAGCCCTTTTATTTTAAACAATGTTGGGTTAAAAAAGTAAAAAAAAAATCCGTTCTCCTATTCATTACCTATCATTTAATTACCCTTTTTAACAACAATAACAAAAAAAAAACAACAACAAAAACAGAAAAAAGAAATTCCCTCATTAACTGCTAAATATCAATGTTTTTTTTATTGGGATTTATTACTCAGTTAATAACGCAGCATTAATAACCCAGACATTACAAGTACAAAAAAAAGGGAAAACAAAAACAAAAACAAAAACAGAAAAAAATATGAAATATCTTCTCTCACTTTTCACTTTGAAAAGAATGTGAATGCCAGCAGACTACAAATTAATTTAAAAAGTCTAGAAATGAAGTTATTTTTTATACGAAATATTTATGACAACAAAACACACAAAAATTATGATCAAAAAAACAAAACTCAGTAGACCTTGTAAAAAAAAAACAACAACAACAAAAGAAATGAAATAAATCTAAACACTGCAATCAAATGAAGAATTAATGCGATAAAAACATAAGAAAAAAAATGAAAACATTGGCGTTAATATTCATTAAAAGATAACAACAACAAAACTAAAAAGAAAATGAAAGAGAACAAAATATTTGAATCTACACACTTACACGCACACATGTACATAAAAACAAAGACAATAAAGCAAGAGAAAAAACTCTTTTAAAAAAAATTAAGCTCGACATGTTTACACATTTATACTGACTGAGTATTGTACATACATAGAATGTACATATAGATGTATGTATGTCTGCATGTGTTCTTAGCGGATATGAGCTAAAGTAATAAGCACGGAAACAATGTGCATCTGTATATGTACACATCGTGTATTCTTGTTTCAGAGAGTAAAGTATGCACAGACTTAGAGCATTATGAATTCATTAAAAATATTTTTTTTTTTGTTTTCAACGTATGCATGTATGTGTGCATATGTATGCGTATGTACATTATGAGTAGGTGAGTTTATATTGTGTTGTTCGTTGTATACGTTTTGTAGCACAATATTTATCGTTTTGTTGTTGTTTGTTTCATTTATAAGCACTTGAGAGAGACTGCGAAATAGTGACAGAGAGAGAGAGGGAAAGAAAGGAATAATCCACGCATTAGCACAGCATATGCTTATTAATTAGTAAATTATCTTTTTCCTCCTAATGATTGATCGCTTTAAAGTTAAATTATTTGCTGTTTTAGAAATAGTTTTCCATTCTATTTTTTGTTTTTTGTTGCAACAAAAAAAAAAATTAAATTAATCAAGCAAATGCTTGTGCTCATTTTAAACTCATAATGCATGTGTCATCATTTTATTTTCTTTACTTAGCCAACACTGTTTAATTAAATTGAAAAATTAATTGAAAAATTCTGTGTTATTTTGCAGAATTTTAATAAAGAAGAATTTTTAATATAAAACTCTGATCAATTACTATAGAAAGAAGGCATACATAGAACAAACACATACATGTATACATAACAATTTAAAATCAAAAAATCTAAAATGTAGAGTGGCCACATGAACTATTACTATACGTTCTTGAGATTCAATCGGATGTACATACATATATACATAATTGGTCAGGATTACGACCTAGTTTCTCACACCACTTATGTTGTGTGTATTAATTTTATACATGAGTGGTGGGCCCTACAGTTTTAAAGTCGACTCTGAACGACAGATTTGTGAGAAACTTTTCACGGCAATTTTTATTTTCTCTCACAGTTTTTGCCAGAAATCTGCTGAGAGGAAGTCGCCGAAGAAATACTTCTTGTATTTTGTCTTTGATGCCTGGCCTGGGGCTCGAACCCTAGCTTTATGTCTAATAAGCCAACATACTACCTACTAGACTACGACGACTTCAATTGGATGTAACCATTTTTAAATCACGATAAAATTTAACAAAAAAAAAGTCATTATCAAACCATGATAAACAGCATTCAAGCCTCCACTAATGGCAAGCAAAGCGGGATTCAAACGAAATTCGCTTGAACCTCTTCTTTGTGCCCTGTTTTTTTAACGGATTAACACAGAAGTATAATTAATCACATTTAACAAAACAGTCAATAACAAGGCACCATAAACTGCACCCTAGCCTCAACTTACTGCAAACAAAGCGAAGTGTTTGGTGAGATTCGAATGAAATTCGCTTAAGCCTCTCCTTTGTACCCTTTTTTTTTATTGGATTGGCACATAAGTATTTATTTTTCATTCATCAGCAAAGCAAGCAATTACGCCTTACGTTTGTAATATAAGCTCAGACGTCTTTAGTCCCATCCGATGTTTTTATTTCCTGTAATAGTAAATACTGGTTATTCTTTCTTTCTCTTATAATCCAAGCTTCTATTTGTACAGATAATAATAAAAAAGATACTTTTATTTGAAGTCGCCGCAGTCTAGTAGGTAGTGTGTTGGCTTATTAGACGTAAAACCAGGGTTCTAGCTCCAGACCAGACATCAAAACAAAAATACAGAAAGTATTTATTCGGCGACTTCCTCTCAGCAGATTCTGGCAAAAACTCTGAGAGTAAATGAAATTGCCATGAAAAGTTTCTCAAAAAATCTGTCGTTCGGCGTCGACTTTAAACTGTAGGTCCCGCCACTCATTTATAAAATTAACACACACAATATAAGTGGTGTGAGAAATTAGGACGTAATCCTAACTAAAGGCTTGTAATGATCAATTATGTGTGTATGTGTGCTTTTATTTCTTCTAAAAGATGTAGTCCTAGAAAAATTCACCTTCGAACCAGAGAGAGAAGTCGAAAAAATATTCGCATTGTTTTTGAATTTTAAACAATTAAGCGTTTAAGTCGCCGTAGACTAGTAGGTAGTGTGTTGACTTATTAAACGTGAGGACACGGTTTAAGCACCAAAACGAAATATGAATAAAAATATTCTCTCTGCGACGTTCCCTCAGCAGATTTCTGGCAAAAACTCTGAGAGTAAAGGAAATTGCCATGAAAAGTTTCTCAAAAAATCTGTTGTTCGGAGTCGACTTTAAACTGTAGGTCCCGCCACTCATTTATAAAATTAAGACACACAAAGTAAGTGGTGTGAGAATCTAGGTTGTAATCCTGACTAAAGGGTTGTAATGAGCAATTATGTATGTATGTATGTACAGTAGCGTGTACCTTCCACCACACAGACTACACAATTGGCTATGAAATGCTCCTTCAATTCCTTAATCTTAATTAATCCTACACTGGTATTTACTGCAGGTATTCTGACCTGCAAGTGCCACCGAAAGTGTTTTTTTAAGCTTTTTCTGTCAAGTTTAACCGTCAAGCAAAGAAATTTTTTGGAATGCTTGAGGAATGACTGGTCACGTCTTTATCTACCCATTGCTGTCAGTCCCCATTTTGGCATAGATTTCCGTGAATTTATTTTCGTTTACTTGTTGTAACAGATCAACTACTTGTTTAGCTAGAAATTTTCGTTTATAAATGTAATACAAAGCAATGAATGAAAAAGACGATGGGAAAGAGAATATACGACAGGTTCCTTAAGAGAACAAAGAGGAATTTAAAAGAAATGTTGTTCATTTGATTGATCGATTGTGTGTTACAAACCAAAGTTTATAAAACAATTCTTTATTATTTATAGTTTTGTGTTATAACCAACAATTATATTAAATCAACATATTGTTACGTTTTTACCTTTTAAAAACGTTTAAAATATGAGCTCGTAGATTGCAATTAAAATAAAAATAAATTTGTGTTTAGTTTTAATTAAAATTTTTTATTATTCACAAAATTCTGTGTGCCACTGTTCACAACTTGATGTAAACAACAACAATAGCTTTATTTGTTATTCCTGTGTTTACACCCTTTGCATAAACAATAACAATCACTAAGCAATTATACGACAAATCTTTGTAACGGAGACAACCCATGATGATTACTCTCTTCAAACACACTGACTGAACTTCACTGACTCCCTCTCCTGCTTTGCCTTGCCTTTTATATGGCAATAATTTGTTACAATATTTATCTTTGCTAATTAGCCAGTAACAACTGTAAATGTATTGTATTTACTGTTAAGTAAATATCATATTAAAAGAGAAGAGAAAAAACTTTTTTTAATACTTTATAAACAAACACACATAAAAAGTTACTTAAACTGGCACAAAACTACATTTATTTACAATCTAAATATATTCACACAATAACATAAATACACACACACGCACAACACATACATATAAAGGTATATGAATGTAAATGTAAAGGAAGTATACATGTAGGTACATATGTATGGAGACTCGTATGCAGTTATGCAGCTACAGTTGTTTACGTACGTTTTACAAAACCCATATACAAGAACGAGCATAAAAATTATATGCATACGAAGCATGTGTTTGGATGTACATACGTATGTATGTGTGTATGCATGTACATATACATATGTATACAATGTATGTAAGCCTATATATGTATGTATATATGTCACTAGAAATATTTAGATACATACAGACGTACTATACTGTATATGGTATGTTTAGATGTGTATTTATACAGGCATACGTTAATACTATGTAATGTTGACCCAGAGTTATGGAAAATGCCAAAGTGGAAGGGTTAGACGTTGAAGTACACGAGGAAGAACAAAAAAAATAAAAACAAAAATTATAGGCAACAACAACAACAACAGCAACGGCAACATGGTTATCCCATGAGCTATAAAGTTCATCAAAAATAACAGTATGCGAGCACAATAACAACAAATATTTCTAGAGTTTGTTAATGCGACTATGTTTTCAATTTTATTAAGAGAGTATAATGCAAGCAACATATTTACACTCTCTTTATAGGCAAACATATACGTATTGCTCTCTGTATTTTGAGTTTAACTTTCCACGAGAGAGAATATGGGAGAGAGTATGGGAGAGCATAAGCCTGGATGTTGGAATTTCCTTGTGAATACAAGTACAATAGCAGCAGCTTTTATTTTTATTCGATGTGAACCTTACACAAGAAAGCTTTAAAGAGAATAAAATCCATACAAAGAGAGTGAGAGAATGAGAGCGGCTAAAAATATTATTTTTATTCCAGTACTTAGTGTTTAAAAAAAACAACAAATATAAAAAAAGGAAAAAAAAATGTCATGGCAAAATGCTATTGGAAATTATGGAGAAGGACTGTGTTGGTGTATTAAAAAATAGGAAAATAAAAATCCTTTACTTTTTTATGCTATGCTTGTTGGTGTTGGTGTTAGTGTTGTTGTTGTTGTTGTTGGCACTGTTGTTGTTGTTGCCCACACTAAAAATAATGGAGTTTAAAATGTCACTTAATAAGCTATACTTTAGCTTACCCGTACAATTTTTTTTGTAGTTTTTTTTTTCTTTTTTGTTGCTGTTTTTGTTGTTTATTTGTTTACTTTTGTACACTGTTTTTTTTTTTGGTTTTTCTTTGGCTTAATTTTTCTAATTTAACTACCATGTATATATGTATATGTGTGTGTGTGTGTAAGAGCGCTTATTTGTTTTGAAATTTGAATTTCAATGTTTCTTTTCCTTGTTCCTGACAGCGAAACAAAACAAACACAGAAACGAAATTAAATCCCAAAGAACAAAGTCAAGTCAAACGAAGCCAGTGAAATAAAATACAATGAAATGACCAGCACAGGATAATTTAAGACTGTGTGTGCGGCGACCACCATTGTTTTCTTGAGGCCGGCTAATTTGTTCTACAAAATTCGTAGATATGCATGCATTAGTTTGTGGGTGTGTGTAAATTCTCTAAATTATGGCTTTAAATGATTTGTCTAAAGCGGTGGAAGTAAGCTTGAAATGTTTGTACCAATGACTGCCATAATAAAACAGGAAATACATACGTTTGTATTCAACTTGTTGTTGTTTTTATTAAGGCTTTAATATTTCTACAGGAATTGTAAAATTTAAGTTTAAGAAAATAAATTTAAAATTCCAGAATAAAGAAAACTTTTGGCAATAAAATAAAACAGGAAATTTTACACAAAATTTTTTAAGCTTGAAGTTTTTCAAACGAATATTATGTGTCAAGTGCACTTCCTTCTCAACGTTGAATTGTTTTTTTACATTCCGTAATGATATAAACGTCCATTCACATTTCACCTCGAATTTTCAATTTCCGTGTTTAAGCAAGCTGGTCTTTTGCTTTTACATCACTTAACATTAAAATGGTAAACAGGTAAAGAAAAATACGACAACAAACACTACAAAAATGAATATAAACAAAATACACAAACAACAATAATGAAACAAATATGTTTACATTTACAGAGATTTCGAGAAGGCTAAGCCACGAACATTCGCCTTCAAGAACATTCATCAGAGTGTTCACGTTATATAAAAGGCAAGGCAAAGCAAGCAATTGTTGTTGTTTACATCAAGTTGTGAACAGTGGCACACAGAATTGTGCGATTAATAAATAATTTTAATTAAATCCAAACACAAATTTGTTTTTATTTTATTTGCTATCTAAACGTTTTTAAAAAATAAAAACCTAACAATATCTAGCTATGCTACTTTGTGAATTTTATTGAATTATTCTTTGGAAATATTTTTTTTCGGCTTTCGTCAATGCATGAATTGTCTGCTTTTAACTTTACTGTACATTGGCTTCAGATTGCATTTCTCTCTCTTAGGTGTTGATTTGTTATTATTTTTGACCATTAATTTCGCAATTGTAATCGCCATCGTCTAGTAGGTATTGTGTTAATTTATTAGACGTGAGGCTGTGGTTCAAACAGCAGCTCAGACATGTCTAACAAGACCAAGTATATAAAATATTCCCTTCGGCGACTTTATTAGTTTCCAAAAGACATCGATGGTAGGGAAGAGGAGTGGATAGTATCATTGATTCCTGCTGATTTACTGGGAAGAGTCAATTCTGTGGTCTGATCACTTATATTAAGGAGGTGCCCAGAAATTTCCAGTACTTTCTAGGCCTTCTCTACCTCGCCTTCTTTGCCAGCTCGTTTGCTTCAATGACCAACATAAAACAAAGCACCAGAAACTAATACTGTACCATCCTGTAAAACCCGTGAGAGCCTTTTTTCAGTCTAACATAAATCTGTAGTTAACATAGCGACTGGCCTCTAAGCAGTTAGTTTATCTACATAGTCTTATCCGTTCCATCTGGGAACGGAATAATTCAGTGTTCATAAACACCTCTGCCTGGAATACTCTGCACTCATCCGTGAGCCTGTAATACAGCTTAATGTCATCTCTGAAGTACAATCAATAACTAAAGATGGCCAGGTCGTTCCCTGTCTGGAAACAGATTGTCGAAATCACCTATTCTGACCATATTGTACATGAAACCCAAAATAAGGATCAGTATACCCAAGTCGACAACCTCTAGAACAGCTTAATGTCATCTCTGAAGTGCAATCGATACCTAAAGATGGAAGATCGCTCCCTGTCTGGAAACACCTCTGAGGACAGCTTGTCGAAATCAAATATTCTGACCATATTGTACGTGAAATCTAAAATCAGGGTCAGTATACCCAAATCCATAACCTCTAGCTCTGCTTCATGTCATCTCTGAAGTGCAATCGATCTCTAAAGATCGCCAGACCACTAAGTCGATTATCCTTGCCACGCCACTGCTCCCTGTCTGGAAACACCTTTGAGGACAGCTTGCCGAAATCAAATATTCTGACCATATTGTACGTGAAACCCAAAATCAGTTTCAGTATACCCAAGTCGACAACCTTTAGAGGCCTAATAATAAAAAATCCCCCTATCCTACTAAGAATCTCTTCAAATCACCCCAAAGACTTTCTCGTTATTTTCCACCTTAATCGAAAACTTCACCAGTGACTGTGATAACACATTAGTATTGAGCCTCTTTAATCAAAACGAAAACTAGCTTTTGCATTCAAAAATGGAATTCTATTTGAAGGCGACTAGATTGTACTGCTCAATGAAGGGTTGTAATGACCAACGAATTGAGTAAGTATTTGAAGACTCTTTTGTTTTTGGCAAATTTTGTATATTAAAGCACTTACGTTAAATCTGTTAATTTACTTTAAGCGTACGGTTTCAACTGTCTGTTGAACTGTCAAAAGTGTATCATAACGAAACATTAAAAACGTCTTCTGAAAAGCTAAGCATAGACTTGCTCCTTCGTTCTCCGCTCTGCTTGGAAAATACACCAGGGAAATATCAAGAAAATGTGGAGTGGCGCTCTTTAATAAAAACACAATAAAAAATAAACATTTTGATAAGAAGAAAAGAAAAAGAAAAAAAAAATGATTTCATTAGAGAGAGAATTAATGCCTCCATGTTCAAGATGATGTTGAAATGTCTCATTAACATTCCAGGCTTAGCGTACATTTTTAAAGGGAAACAATTTTTTTTTTTTGTTGTTAAAAATTCTTTTTTTTTATGAAAATGATGGGAAATGTTGAACAGAAAGTTAATATATGATGTCAACCAACATAAATGAGAACTTAATAAGAAAATGTTCATGAAATTCTTTACTCATGAATATTCTAAAACTGTGAACTGTTGAAAGATTTAATTTCTGTTGGTTGGTTGGTTAATTACATGCACATTTTCACCTGTGGGCATACGAAATGGGGGCATAAATTTTAGAAGATTTTCCAAAATTCTTTTCATTCTCGTTCACATTTAATTTTTGCTTCATTATAAATTAAATTTTTTATGATTAATTTTTTTTGAAATAAAATAAAAACAAAAACAAAATAAAAAAAAAATGAAACACAACTCAAGTTTGAATTGCGGGTAGTTTTAACGTTGCTTATGGCAACACAAGCCATCCATACAGCCAACCATCCACTTAACCAAGCAGTGAAACAAGGTTTGGAATTTTAATAATAATCAGACGAACGAAGAGCATGTTTTTAATTAAACGACAGTTTTACGCTCAAACAAAAATTTGCGAAAAAAAATAATGGCCAGATGTACAAAAAAACAACAAAAAATTCCCGTTTTTTTCTATTTTTTTTTTTTAAGAAACAGCAGGGCATCCATCAAATCAAAAGCCACATAATATAATTACAAAAGCATCTCTGCTCAGTGCTCTCCCGATGAGTGTTTAGTGTGTGTTATCCGTTCATACGAAATAAAATAAAATATGTTGACAAACATACCGTTATAGTTTACTCGTTTTCCTATATTCCTCTTCTCTTTTTCACGCACTCACTCACTTCGCTTCTCGTTTATAAACACAATAACAGGAATTCATTAACCAAAGTATGCAATGCATACAGATAATATGGCGGCGTATTAAGTAATGTAAGCGAGCACGTGTGTATATATACATACAGTGGGTGACAAAATATATTCAATTAAATAAACAAAGAATACTTTTTACAAGATGTTATTGTCTTTATTTAAAATCTAGGCTTCGTACTTGGCTATCATTTCCCAGCTACTTTTTGCAAGGACATCCTGAAAGGACTGATTTTGTATGATGTTTGTTTGCTTTGGTAGAACCATGTTATTTGGTTATATTCAGCAACACTTTGTGGCTCAGGCGCGAAATAGGGTGATAGCAGCGTGAGTGTTTGATTCTAGAGTGAAATATATTAGCAATCCTTGGAAAAACTAGCTGGTATCTTCTAAACGGAATACTATGTGTTTAAAGGCTATGACAGGTCATAGCAAAACTATCTGACAGTCAGGCGGCCATCCATTCGGCATGTATGAGGTAGACTTGAGAGTGGTATTATTGCCAGGCGCCGAATAAAAAAAAATAGACTCTTTGCTGAACCACAGGTTATGTGGGAATTCATAGCACCTAACTGCGCCAGTCTAGTAGATATTGTTTGGCCGCGGTTCAAACTCCAGGTCAGACATCAAAACGAAATTTGAAAAAATATTTCTTCGGTGACTTCCTCTCAGCAGATTTCTGGCAAAAACTCTGAGAGTAAATAAAAAAATTGACATGAAAAGTTTCTCAAAAATTTGTCGTTCGGAGTCGACTTTAAACTTTAGGTCCCACCACTCATGTATGAAATTAAGGCAAACGACATAAGTAGTGTGAGAATGTAGGTCGTAATCCTGTCTGAAGGGTTGTAATGGTCAATTATGTGTGTATGTATTTATGTATGTAACTGTGCCGGAATATTGTATTTAAAATAAAGAAATTTTTTTATACTCGCTTCGTTGATATATTTTTTTTGTCCCTCACTGCAGACAAGCTTGTAATATTTACAAATTTTTGTGGTCATAACTACTGTGGCTTACAGAATGTTTATGTATATGCTGACAATCAAATTCTTATGTGACTCTCTGTATGTGTAAGTGTATGTGTGAAAGAAGAGCATACAAACATAATTTATATTGCCGTACTTAACTTGTACCCTTACACACATACACACTTAAACTCATAAATGCTTTTGCACGTGAACCATCAGGCCGTATGTTGCCTCTCTCTCTGTCTCTCTCTCTCGCTTTCATGTGTAACACACTGTTGACATTTTTGTTGTCGATTTTTCATGGCGTCATTGATATTGATGTTGCTGGGTTCCTACTACTACTGCGGCCAATTTCGTTGTGTGTGTGCATGTGTGTCAAAGTGAATGTTTGAGTTTATTTTCATATTTTGCTGGTTACTTTGGTATGGTTTTTATGCATTATAGTCGTTGAATTTAACTTGTTTCCGCGGCAATTAAAGGCTATCCATTAAAGTCTGTATTGGCAGGTGAATACAAAAGAATATGTGGAGTAGACAAGACCGAAAAAATCACCACAACAAAAATTTGAAAATTAAAAAAACTCAGAAGTAAGTCAGTCAGTCAAACGATTAAAGGCAGTAGAATTTGATATAAAAAAATCTGATGAAATTAGTGGGTCTACCTTTTTTATGTTTTTATCTTTTAAAAACGTTTAAAATATGAGCTTGTAGATTGCAGATAAAATAAAAATAAATTTGTGTTTAGTTTTAATTAAAATTCTTTATTATTCGCACAATACTGTGTGCCACTGTTCACAACTTGATGTAAACAACAACAATTGCTTTGTTTTGTAATCATCTGTTTACATCCTTTGCATAAACAATAACAATTGCTAGAAATTATTCTAAACATATTTGTAACGGAGATCTTCAATCCACGATTACTGTCTTCAAACGCACCGCGTCTTCATACAAGACTGACTGAACTTTTACTAACTCAGTTGCCTGCTTTGCCTTGCCTTTTATATGGCAACGTAAACAGTCTGATGCATGTTCTTAAAGGCGAATGTTCGTGGTTTCGCCTTTTCGAGATCTCTATAAATGTAAACATCCTTGTTTACATTCATTATTGTGGTGTTTGCGGATGTATTTTTGTTTACTTATTTACCATTTTTTTCATGCTAGTGTTTGTTGTTATATTACATACATACATAATTGGGCATTACAAACCTTCAGTCAGGATTACGACCTAGTTTCTCACACCACTTATATTGTGTGTGTTAATTTTATACGTGGGACCTACAGTTTAAAGTCGATTTCGAACGACAGATTGTTGAGAAACTTATTTACTGTCAGAGTTTTTTCCAGAAATCTGCTGAGAGGAAGTCGCCGAATAAATACTTTTTTTAGTATATTTTGTTTTGATGTCTGGCCTGGGGCTCGCCAGGGTTCGATAATAAGCCAACACACTACATACTAGGCTACGGCGACTTGTTGTTATATTACGCAGTGCGATAATTTGTAAACAAGTTTATTGTTTTTGTTTTTGTAGATTTTGTTTATAATCATACATACATAATTGGTCATTACAACCCTTCAGTCAGGATTAAGACCTAGTTTCTCACACCGCTTATGTTGTGTGTGTTAATTTTATACATGAGTGGCGGGACCTACAGTTTAAAGTCGACTCCGAACGACAGATTTTTGAGAAACTTTTCATGGCAATTTTATTTACTCTCAGAGTTTTTGCCAGAAATCTGCTGAGAGGAAGTCGCCGAAGAAATATTTTTGTATTTTATTTTGATGTCTGGCCTGGGGGGCTCGAACCCTGGCTTTTCGTCTAATAAGCCAACACACTACCTACTAGACCACGGCGACTTCAAATTTGTTTATAATCGTAACATTATATTTGTGGACCAGACATGAAAGAGCTTCGAGCTTCTTTCTTTTCGATTCTAAAATTAACATTTTTTTTTAAGATCATCTTAAATTTTCTTGCCCCATTTTATCAGTAGAATTATAGTCTCGATAATAAATGTTTATTATTGTCACCTTAAAGATTTTTAATGTTAAAATTAACAAGAACAACAACAAAAGAAAACAAATAACAATGAAAAAGTGAAAAATTCTGCTGAATGGCTGATTTTATTTCTATCAGGTCATTTATTTTGTTGTTGTTGGTAGTTGTAGAAGAGAAAAAGTAAAGAAAGAAAGAAAAAAATACGCAGAAACCAATAAAAATAATTTCTTTTTTTTAAAGAAATGTATGAAATTGAAAATGTTTTGTTCAATCAAATAAAATAAGGACACTTTCCAGCCACATTATGATCATTTAACATTTGCCCACCAACAACTACAACACAATAAGTTACTCTACTGCACACCGTTTATTTTATTATATTACTATTTTGCTGAAATCCATTGACCTTAAGAGCAAAATTTAGTAGAAGAAAAAGAATGGGGAGAGGAAAGGGTGTGGTGTAGAGTGCACATTAACAAATAGTCTTAAATAATGTCCAAATATTAATGTGCCTGGTATTGTTGGTTATTTCTATACTGGCTTGCAATGATGTGGGTACTATTTATATTGCTATTATGGCCATTAAATATGTGTTGGTGTGTGTGCATACATGTCTGTGGCATCTTTTTTATGATCCACAATCATTTGTTAAAAAGTACTTTTAAATACACAAACACAGACACACGCATAGACCATATTATAGCAATGTAGCTTAACAGGGTACAAACCGGAAAGTAAAAGGGACTTTAAAAAGGCCTTTTAAGCCATACAAAATTTTATTTCGTTCCATGTAAACTTTGCAAGCTTAGTTTTCTTTTTAATTCTGAGATACTTACGAAAAGTGGTTGAATTCTGAGGGCAATTTTGGAACAACAATAATAATTTATCAAAAGAATTTTCTGTTTTGGTAAACGATGTCATAAATTTCCAAAATCGAGGAAATATTTTATAAAACAATGGATAATCTCATAATTTTTGATTGTACTTGGATTTGTCTATTATTGTCTATTCTGTCTATTGACTTAAAGTTATGTAAGTGAGGGACGAAAGGGAAAAGATTGAATTTTCTATTCTTGATATGTTCTTGATATTGATTGAAGTAGTCGTAGACCGATTATATATTAAATATATACATAATATTCTTGCTGCTAAAGGCTTTGAAGAAGAAGAAAATAAAAGCTCGTCTTATGAACTCACAAAAGTATTGGCAGCAACAAACGTGACAACAGGATGTTTATCGCCAAAGATGGTAGTACTTGCAACAGAGAACCGTATGCCTTTAGTAGTTTGGCAATAGAAAATATTACCAATTTTCAGGCATATTGCTAACAACTGTTTCCTGAAATCTTGTAGTGTCTTTCTTACTGCTCTTCTCATATTTATCTCATGTGACAGACAAACATTAGAAGAATGTGTTTCGTCCCATGTTTTATTACAGATGATAATATTTCGGTCGACTACGTACGTCTGAGATAACAGAATCATTCGCTTCGATAATGTTATATTTACACCTATTAAGACTTTTCGAAAAATGAGCTGAAAGTCTTGCAGCCTTTAATAATCATGCTGAAAACCTTTTGTTGAAATTCGAATGAAAAGGATTTTTTTTTCAAAAAAAAAAAAAATATATTAATCTTAATTTTTTGTTATAAAATTTTAAGCATTTTCATAAAACTTTTATCACACAACTTGTAGTTTTATGTCAGAAATAATACTGTATAAATAGTTTGGGATTAGCTCTCATACTTTCAGAGCAGCCCATATATCCTTTTTTAAGATTTTTAAAAATTTAATTTTTTGTTCGCCTAAAAGGTAAGAAAATTAAAGAAAATATATTTAAATAATGATTCTTATGTTTTTATATTCCTTTTTGTTGTATTTTCATCTCAAATTAAAGTTTTTAGCAACTGAATTCAAAAAGTTTTTAGT
This sequence comes from Sarcophaga carnaria, assembly GCA_958299815.1. NCBI lineage: Eukaryota > Metazoa > Arthropoda > Insecta > Diptera > Sarcophagidae > Sarcophaga > Sarcophaga carnaria. The sequence continues at coordinate 131,947,862 of OY283150.1, read as the reverse complement.
TTTATTGGGGAAAAGGAAAATTACCTGCAGTGATTTTAATTGAAATTTGATACTTAATGATGGAATACTTACAGCGATTGTTAGGGAAATTAATTTAAGGATATTTGTATAAATCAAGCTTCATAAAGGGATTCACGGAGTAATGCTTAGTATCGGTTTATGTTTTCTTTCCTTTTGTTTTGTTTTATTACCATTTCAACTCATATTTAATTTTGCCGCTGTAGATTAGCAACTAATTGAATTTGATAGTCGTTATAAATTTCGTGGTCCACCGAGGTCGAATTGGCAGTTTTAGATTCAAGTACATGATACGTGCGTAGCAACTACTTACAGCAGTATTTGGGGAAACCCGTATCCGGGAAACCAGAGAGGAATCAAAGAGATTAAATTGCTATTGACATAATCGATGTTCTATTGCAACGGGAAACTTTTTTTACCTCACTTGACGTCGACAACAAATGTTTCTAGCGAAATATAGCAATGGTTTGTGCCATCAGGTTTCAGCTAGCCCTCAATTGGGAGCGTTACTGATGGGAGTGACAATAAGAAGCCCCTTCTAAACATTTGGAAACTTATAAATCGCCACAAAGCAAGGGTGCTAGATGTCAAATTGTTACCATTTAGAAAAAAAAAAAATAAAACCAAGCTGACATGAAGTGATTAATTTTTATTTAAAAAACCATGCTGTACACCATGTCAAAAATTTTTGGCGTAAATTTCAATAAAAGTGATAATAAAATGTAATAATGTAAAATAGTTTTATTTAAATGAATTAAAATAAATAAAAACATTTAAATTTTGTAACAAAATCTATCAATAATTGCGAAAAGTGTATGAAGTACAAGTATGTATCAAAAGTGATGCAGAAGCTAGAATTATGAAGTTTTTTAAGGATCGATCTACGGACAGATTATTTAAATTTAAAATTAATTTTAGATTTTGTTATCGAATTGTCATTAAAATTTCCTAATTTTTGGCCATTGATTTCCTTTAAATTGTATTCACCTAACCACGAGGCATGCAGGTTCTTGCAAAGGAATTGAAAACAAAAAATAGATGATGGCCCTGCTAGGTTTTTGGCGCATATAAATGATGATTGCGTTTTGGAAAAGTGTTTTGTTTTTTTTTTTTGTTTTTTTTAATATGCTTTCAATTCGAGTTCTATACACGCGCCCTCTCCTTTCTATTTTCTTCCCAGTGTTTTATTTTTTCTTTTACCACTCCAGTTGGCCTTTTAGCAAATAAGCGACTAAATATTCATGTTGTTGCTATTAGCAGTGCTGACCTTTATTGGCAATAGTGTGTGCACATGTCGAAAGCAATACATTCAAAAACTTATACTCGTATATGGAGTTACCATATATATGTACATATATGCATCCACATAGAGAACGTATGTGTATATCTGTGTGTTTACATTACACAATTCTTTACTACACTTTCTCGGTGTATGTGAATTCATGCTTTGGACGCCAGTCACAAACTATTTGTTTGAGTTGGATATTAAAAAATGACACAACGGAACGAAAAAAATAAACGAAAAATAAAATGGGAAGAGAGAAATCACTTGTTTTTTCTGTTCTCTTTTTCTATGTAGAAGGATTAGAAGTCATAAACGAATGAAAATTGCCTTAAATTAATAGCAAAACAAAGGAAAGCTTAACGGATATGCAAAAAAGTTCATCAAAAGTATACAATTTAAAGGCATGTCGTTGATACTCTAGGCGAGTCATTGGATCAAGTAGTCTAAAGGATCCACTAAACCTAATTACAGGGAAGTTTTGCTGCACTGTCCTACTTAATTGCTGTCTGAAATTTCGTATTCTTTTTTTCAAGTTGCATTGACTTTCAAAAGTGAAGGTGGTCTAAGCGGAATAGACCGTGTTTTATATACAAAACAGGATTGTATTGCTACGTTTCTACCTTTTAAAAACCTGTAAAATATAAAATAATATTTTTTATTATTTGCACAAGTCTGAGTGCCACTGTTTACAACTTGATGTAAACAACAACAATTGCTTTTCTTTGTTATTCCTCTGTTTACACCCTTTGCACAAACCATAACAATTACTAGACAATTGTTCTTCAGATCTTTATAACGGAGTACTTCAAACCACGATTACTCTCTTCAAACACAACGCGTCTTCACACAAGACTGACTGAACACTTACTAACTCATTCGCCTTATTTACCTTGCCTTTTATATGGCAGGGATAAACTGTATGACAAATGTTCGTGGCTTCACCTTCAAATGTAAACATCGTTGTTTTATTCTGGTTGTTTGTGTATTTTGTTTACATTTATTCTTGTAGTGTTTGTTGTTGTATGGTTTTCTACTAGGCTAATCTGAAAAGTAGAATTACTCTAACGTAGGATATGCTCTGTGACCATCGGATGGCATGAGTAACAAAAAAATCCAATAAAAATATTAGATTTATGTGTGTTAAAAATGAATTTTAATTTTATTTATTTAATGCCGATTGTAGGGTACACAAATCGAAAACGAATAAAGTACAAATATGTGTGTATACATATGCATTCATACATATACATTTTGATGTAGACTTTTGGGTCGTTTTTTGTGTTAAGCACGTTCAGCCACTGAATTTTTATAGATTTTATAATTCACGCACACATACTCACATATACAACACAAACACACAAATACATACCAGTCGCTATAAAGAATAAGAAGAAGAATTTAAACCCAACGTATAAAACACTGATACATACGCTCACAAATGCAGACGCACACACACACACACAAATAAATTCAAGTGTGAAATGTCATATGTATGGGGGCAATACGAGATGTAAGATCTAAATCACGGGTCATTTCACAAATCAAATGGACATATGGAGTTTTGGTACTCATAGATATTGCCGAAAATCGTATATAAAATACAGCCTTTGACATGGAGCTGTGTGTTAAAACAGAAATTTAGTTTATCGCTGTAAATCAATGGATTAAAGGAAGTTATCAGCAGGAGTATTGTCATTGCAGTCTACTAGGTAGTGTGTTGGCTTTTTAGATATGAGGACATGGTTCAAACCCCCCCGGTCAGACATCTCCAACAAAACGAAGTTTGCAGATTTCTGCGGCGACTGCCTCTCAGCTCATTTCTGGCAAAATCTCTGAGGATAAACAAAATAAATTTGCCATGAAAAGTTTCTTAAAAATCTGTCGTTCGGGATCGACTTTAAACTGTAGATCCCGCCCACTAATACCACCACTAATATCGTTTAACAATAAAAACGATAAACAAAAGCTACCGGCTACACCAACACAAAAGCCACACGATACAAATACACACTAACACTAAGAATACAATGAACGTGCTGATTATCTAAAGCTGCACACACACATATGTACGATGAACCTGGTTGTGCCTGGTACCAACAACAATATGTATGTGACAAAAAGGGAAAGACAACATAAGCAAAGTACACAAACAACAATGTATTAGCAATAGAGCTCTCTAGAAGGCGAGATCACGAACCTTCCAATTCAAGGATGTTCGTTAGACTGGTTGTGTCGGACTATAAAAGGGCTGGACAAAGCAGGCAGCAGTCAGTGATAATTCAGTCAGCCTTGTGTGAAGACCCGTTGCGGTTTGAACGTACAAGTGGTATTGCTTGCAAAAAGGTTGTAAGCAGAGAAGATCTAACGAACAGTTGTTAGTGTTAATGCGGATAGAAGTGTGAAATAGAATAGTGTACAAGCAAATTATTGTTGTATCGTTAAGTTGTATACGGTGGCACACAAAAGTAGTGTAAAGAATAAAGGGAGTTTAAGAGAAATTAAACACATATTTGTTTTTACTTGGTTTGCAATTAACGAACTCAAATTTAAACGTTTTTAAAAAGGTAAACACGTAACAGTATGAATGCGTATAAGTATCAGAAATTATGAGTATGATTTGATTCTACTCATCTTTTTGAATACTCATTGCTTATCTCTGGTATGTATGAAACAGCAGGAATACAGATTTGAAGTACGCGGACGGTTGCTGCATCATTCTAGTTGAATTATCTGGCGTTTGTATTGCTTTAATCAATTCAAGGGAATTTTGAATGATACTTGGACGATTTAATGATTACTTAGTGTTTTTAAGGTAGATGACAATATTTTCCATTTCAAAATGGGCCTTTAGTTACCTACTTAATTGATCATTACAAACCTTTACTTAGGATTGCAACTTAGCTTCTCACATCACCCATGTTGTCCCCTAAAGGGACTTTAGAAAGTCCTCTTAAGCTATACAAAAAATTTATTTTCTTTCCTCTAAGCTAAGTAACCTTAGCATGTGTCTTATTTTTATCCAAGAAAGGCGAGCAAAGATCCTCAAATCTGTCGTTCAGTGACGACATCAAAACATCAAACAATGGGTGGCGTGTATCGTGTGAGAAACTGGGTTGTAATCCTGACTAAAAGCTTGTAATGATGAATTAAATAAGTCTATAGTAGGTATTCTAGAAGCTATTTACTATTGTAACAATTAAAATGCTAGAGGATGATATTGTAACTAATTTGTGCTGCTTTGATAAGAAATAAAATGAAATTTTGTTCACCGTAAAATTACCCGTATACGCAGTACTTCTTTATTTGAAAAGCCCAATATTGTGTTTGTAAATGAAATGCAAGAAGCGAGGAATTTATTGTTTTTTGTTTGTTTTTCTTTTCGAATTCCATACACAATAAACAACTGAATCACGTATTTAAAGTTAAAAACTGTAACATGTCGTAAAAAAAATCTACTACTCGACATACTAAAATGAAAATACGAACTGCAAAACGAAAATGTGAAATGGAAATGAAAACTGTAACATGATGATCTCCTCCTATCATACCAATTGTAGTTGGGAGTCTCTTTTTTATCTTCTAAAGCAGAAATACCATTGCAAATGCCATAGCATTTTAAGCATCTCCAGCAATTCATCGACACTAAACGTCACATCAAGTTTTGTATTGAGTTTCAGGCAGCAGAGTCGCATTTATTTTCTGTTTTTTTTTCGTTTTCTTTTTTTAAGAATACGAAACTGAAAATGAGGAAAAAAGCATTTCGAATTTTTGTTATTTAAGAAAGCAAAAAAAAAGAAAGAAAATTCAGTGAGGACATTAGAATTTGTTTATTTTTTCTTTTCGATTTGATATGATTGGACAAGTTCAACAAGAACATTCATGTTCATGTTCATTTGTTGTCAATTTTTTTTTATATTTTTTTTCTTTCTTTTGTATTAAATTTTGTTATTGCGATTTCCATGGCTTATCTTTTAGATGCTGTGTTATTTCTCAGGCCGGAAATTTAAGACTCATAAAAATCTACATTCAATTTATTTTTGGCTGCCTTTTTTTTCTTCCTATATTTTCTATTTTCTTTTTGTTCATTTATTTATTTACACTTCAGGGTATTATAACAAATTATTTCAATACAATTTCGTTTTTTGTTTTATTTCTTAGATTTCGTTTGAGGTTTTTGATTATTTTTGTCATTCCCTAACAACTCGAATTATAATTATTGAAGTGGAAATTTAAACAAAAGTGCCAACAACCTACACAATGTTATTTGTTTTAGCGATCCGTGTGCCCAGCTCCAGTAACAGTACCAGTCATAGGCCATCCCCCTACCTTTTATGAAAAATGTTTCTTCTTTTTTCCTCCACTGTTGATGACTTGCCTTTGGTAAAATTCATGAAAATGATTTGTTGTTATTGTTGTTGTTGGTTGTACCTTTGGCCGCATTTTAAGGCCTAAGGGGACATTTGTTTTAAAATTTATTATAAAAGTAAACAAATATTACACAAGTTGTTGGCCAGTAGGTAATAACAACAACAAAAAATTTTATGAAAAAAATGTTTCGCAAAAAAAAAACCGAAATTTTTTTATCAAAACATTCCTTAAATCTACGAAATAAAAATAAAATTAAAAGTTTTCCAGAGAAAAAAAAACAAACAAAAACCCTAGAACAACTTGACACAATCAAATTCCTGAAAACAAACAAACAAACAAACAACAACAACAAGAACCAAATCAAATTGTAATTAATTGATACGCGAACAAATTTTATGGGTTCGCATTTGCTAAATTCGCATATTTACAGTGATTCACTGTCAAACTCACCCAGAAAAAGTGCCATAAAAACAAAAGAAAAACATCATCCCTGAACAAATTTATACCAGAAACCTAAAAATAGAACACACACACCAACAATACCAGCATAAAACAATCAAATAAAGAAAAAAACAGCAACAACAACACTTTCCATCAAATTCAAAATACTTGAATTTCGTTGTTGGGAATTGCGGGTGAAATACAGGAGTTTGTTTGATTAAAGAAAATAAGAAAAAAGTAAAGGAATTTTTGTTTTTAACACCACACACACACACACTCCCAATACCAATGTTAATATAAACCAACCAACACATATACACTCACACACACACACACACTGTAGAAATATTTGAATATTTTTGAAATTCAAATATTAATAAACAATTTTGAATGAATATTTTTTTTTATTAAAAGCGAACAAATTGTTTTTGTTGGTTTATGAAGCCGGTATTGGGGCTAGAAAATAAAGTGACCAGACGTGGTATAATATTGTTACGTTTTTACCTTTGAAAAACTTTTAAAATATGAGCTTGTAGATTGCAAATAAAATAAAAATTATTTTGTGTTAAGTTTTAATTAAAATTCTGTATTATTCGCACAATTCTGTGTGCCACTGTTAACAACTTGATGTAAACAATAACAATTGATTTGTTTGTTAAACCCTTTGCATAAACAATAACAATTACTACACAATTTTTCCACAAATCTTTGTAACGGAGATCCTCAAATCACGCTTACTCTCTTCAAGCACACCGTGTCTTCACACAAAACTTACTGAACTTCACTAACTCCGGTCGCCTGCTTTGCCTGGCCTTTTATATGCTAGGGTAAACAATCTAATGAATGTTCTTCAAGGCGAACGTTCATCACTTTGCTTCCTCGAAATCTCTATAATTTTAAACATCGTTGTTTACGTTTATTATTGTAGTTCTGTTGGTATATTTTTGTTTACTTGTTTATCATTTTTTTATGCTGTTGTTTGTTGTTGTATCAAACACTGCGATAATTTGTAAAAAAATTCATTGTTTTGTTTTTGTAGTTTTGATTTATAATGTTAATGTTAAACGATGTAAAAGCAAAACGCCAGTATCTAGATTTTATTAAGTTTCGTAACAATATTATCTAGCGTATACAGTGAATTTGTTGGCATATGGTGCTGCGTAAACTACCATCGAGTAAAAAAACTATTGATTCTTTCCAACATTCAACACTAAACTTACAATCTCACTATGTATCTACTCATGTCTTAATATCGGCTGTAGCAAAATTTTATTTACAGCTTAGTCACGCATCAAACAGCACGCTCAGGTGTTTCATAACCTCCTGTGAAATTATCATATGTGTGCAGTTATCAGAAAACCGCTCCAGTTTTCCATGCAGTTAATACAAGACGAGCATTATCTTGCCGTCTTATTATTACGACACTTCGCTCCCAGAAGTATGCAAGAAAACCCACATACATAATTGGTCATTACAACCCTTCAGTCAGGATTATGGATCTAGTTTCTCACACCACCAATGTTGTGTGTGTTCATTTTATCCATAAGCGACGGGAGCTATAGTTTAAAGTCGACTCCCTACGACAGATTTTTGAGAAACTTTTCATGGCAATTCTATTTACTCTCAAAGTTTTTGCCAGAAATCTGCTGACAGTCACCGAAGAAATATTTTTTTGTATATTTTCGTTTTGATGTCTGACCTGGAATTTGAACCATGGCCTTACGTCAAATAAGCCGACACACTACCTACTAGACTACGGCGACTACTAACAAAACCTATCTGTTTTATTAAGCTCTTTTCCTTCTTGAAAGGATTCGAAGTAAATAAAACGAAAGCTTCTTAACATAATCTTTTACATACATAATTGGTCATTACAACCCTTCAGTCAGGATTTCGACCTAGTTTCTCACACCACTTATGTTGTGTGCGTTAATTTATATATGAGTGGAGGGACCTGCAGTTAAAAGTCGACTCCGAACGACAGATTTTTTGAGAAACTTTTCATGGCAATTTTTTATTTAGTCTCAGAGTTTTTGCCAGAAATCTGCGGAGAGGAAGACGCCGAAGAAATAATTTTTGTATTTTATTTTGATGTCTGGCCTGGGGCTCAAACCCCGGCTTTTCGTCTAATAAGCCTACTAGACCACGGCGACTTCGAAAAAAAATATTAAAATTTTTACTCTGGCCACCCTCTTTTATGACCCCTTTGGCCATACCAAAACACATTCCAATACATTTATAAATGACATACAAATGTGCTAACATTTATCCGAATAAAAATAAAAAACACAAAAACCGAACATTTAACAATTCAGGCAAATAATGGTTTTTTTTATCCAGAAGCTCTCTCAAATTTCTCTCTCTCTCTCTCACTGTCGCTTTTTCTTTGTCTTTTTTTATTTAATTTGTTTTAAATTTATTAGTTTAAAAATCAACACAAATACAACTACAACAACATAAAACAGTAAAAAATTAAAAAAACCGAACTTCAACCGACTTAAACATATTTATGGCTGGCTATTGCTAACGGAATTCAAATAACCAAACTACGTGTGTGTATGTATGTATGAGAGAGAGAGAGAGAATAATTTTCTCCAGTTTTTTTTTATTCTTCTGTTTTTTTTTTTGGTTAAAAAGGATTTTCTATTGAATTAGTGCAGAAAAATGAATTGAAATAAAATATTTTATTTCAGTTTCTAATATTTTCTCCCCAAATATTATTTGTGTTCAATAACTAAAAAAATAAATATTTGAAGAAGAGAATAACCAACAAATATTCTGTGGCATAGTTATACAGACAGACAGACAGCATAACAACTGCAAAAATATGAAAAAAAAATAAAAACAATAATGAAATATTGAATAACAAATTTGGAAAACTAAAAAATAAAATTAAATTTGTTGTAAAAAACTGTTTGTGTTTAGGCATGCAAAAGTTTATTTAATAAATTTCATTTCAATTTTTCAACTCATAATTCTCATGAACTTCATTCAAAATGGATGTGTGGTAATAAACTGCTGCCGGCACCCTTCTCTTCATCAACACGTAAAACAGCAAATATTTTATAAATTCGATTTGGATTTCAATAGAAAAAAAAAATAGAAAAATAAAATAAACACAAATTCTATAATTCATTATTTATTATAAAATAATATTTTAAATCCTTATGAATTTGGCTTGGTCAACAAAAATTGTTGAACTTTAAAGGCAAACAAAAAAAAAGTAAATTATGTCATGCCGTATACAATAATTATTGAAATGATTTCCATGCCTTGTGAACATAGGCTTTTCCACCAAATTTAATTAAACTTAGCTTTTTAATTGTACGCCACGTATGATTGTTTTAATTCACGATAATTCAGTTGATCAAGTCGCCATAGTCTAGTAGGTAGTGAGTTGGCTTATTGGACGTGAGGGCACGGTTCAAACACCGGGTCAGACATCTCAATCAAATCAAAATATCAAAAATATTCCTTCGGTGCCTTTACCTCAGCAGATTTCTGGCAAAAATTCTGAGAGCAAATAAAATAAAATTGCCATGAAAACTTTCTTAAAAAACTATCGTTCCGAGTCGACTTTAAACTGTAAGTCCCACCATTCATGTATAAAATTAACACACACACAATATGAGTGGTATAAGAAGTTAGGCCGTAATCCTGACTGAAGGGTTGGCATGTATAAAATTAATACACACAACATAAGTGGTGTGAAAATCTAGGCAATAATCATATCTAAATGGTATGTATGTATCCACAGTTGATCGCTTTCCAGTTCTACATGATTTACCCAGATGACGACTGCCTTATGGTAGAATCCAGTTGTTCTCTGTTCTACAAATTTTGTCATGTTCCAGTTCCTTCTGCAAATTTTTCGCCTGCAACTGCATCAAATTTGATATCCGCTACACGTGTTCGATTTGAATGGAGCATGAATAAGCATAGGGGATGCATAATTCTTCGTAACTTATTAAAAAATACTTGCAATTGCTGTGTTATGTCGATATTCGTTAACCAAGTTTCACAGAGTTAATGGAGTGTTGATTTTACGCAGACGTTGAAAGTTTTAATTTTTGTTGTTCTCGATGTAGTAGGATATTTGTATACGACAATTCAATCCCCAAAGTCAGATCTAGTCTTGCGATTTAGTTCTTTGGTCTTCGGTCTATATAAACCTGTATATCTGTTTTATAGGTCGCATTGTCTAAATTGTTCAAATACTCACCTCTTCAAACTGACCACCCAATGGTGAGGTAATATTATGAAACATGAGAGAGCAGTTTTTTATCTTCGATTTGTGTGTTAAGCCTCCAAATAACTCCTCTTTCATTAAAAGCTACTTCGATCTATATTTCATCTAGAAACAAGGAGTGCGGGCAATTCAAGCTCACTTTAGATGTAATTATGGAGGGGATGATGAGAATAGTCTTATATACAGGGTGGCTGATATATATTGCAACCAATTTCAGGTTGTTATCATTTGTAAACCGCTCGTCTGATAGTTGACAGATTTATTCCAGTGACAGTTCATTTTATTATTTACAAGCTTACAAAAGCATTTTGATCCATTGCATTCAGAAAAAAAGTTATTCGTGATGGAATTCAAGCGACATAGTGTGATTGCTTTATATTTGGCTGGTAAACCACAGGTGGCTATCGTTAGAGCCCTCCAGCATTTATATGTGAATAAATCTTTTGTTTCTCGTACCATTGCTCGTTACCGTGATACTGGCAGTGTTGCATCGCGTCCAAAAAGTGGACGAAAAAAACCGGTAACAACCAGAAATGATCCGAAAAGTGAAGGCCAGATTTGATCGAAATCCACGCCGCAGTGGTAAAAAATTGCTCGTGAGCTGAACATATCGCGAGAACGGATGCAACACATATTTAAAAATGAGGTTGGACTAAAGCCATTGAAGTTCCAAAAAGTGCAACCGATGGACAAAAAAAGTTAGACTGGAAAGAGCCAAGGAGTTACTTCGCTTGCACGAAAGTGGCTACATACCGAATTTGGTTTTCTCCGATGAGAAGCCATTCCAAATTGAGCAGTTTATGAACAAACAAAAAGATCGGGTTTACTTGCCAAAGAGGTCAGCTGAAAATTTACACCTGCGATTGGCCACCAGGACTCAAGCGCCGCCGATGGTAATGGTGTAGGCCGCCGCAACGACCGATGGTCGCTCCCCGCTCGTATTCATCGACCATGGGGTCAAAATAAATGCCGAATCTTATCGGGAAAATGTCTTAAAGACAGTATTGAAGCCCTGGGCATGTTCCTCGCTTCATTTCTACCGCACAATAGCCACCAAAATCTCCGGATCTCAATCCGTGGGACTTTTGCGCCTGGGGCATTTTGGAAAGTAAGATTCTCACTAAAAAAATACCAAAGTGTCGATCATCACAAGACGTCGCTTCGCCGGGAATGGGCCAAAATACCGCAGAGCCACTTTCGTGCAGCCTATGATGGCTTTGTCGGCCGTTTGAAGGCGATAATTCGTACCAAAGGTGGCCAATTCGAACAAATCTAAACTGATTCTAAAATTTGATGTTATTTCCAACATTTTTTGCTTTTGAACAATAAAATTAAAAAAAAATATTAAAAAATTATAGCGCTTTACTTTGTTGCATTATATATCAGCCACCCTGTATTATGGCTATTTCCACGTTGTCGTATATATCTGTAATCATTTTTTAATCTTTCTATGAACAGAATGTAAAATGGAGTACAACATTCGTAAGGCCGTTCGATTACGATACGCAGTCGCGACTAGGCAGAAGCTCTTCGTTTTAATTCAATGGGTTAAAGCCTCTCTAGAATTTTTACTTAAAATTTTAAAATTTTGTCGACAGTGATCAATAAAGCAATGCCTCTTCAATTTTCACTATTATTGGTACATAATTGGTCATTACAACCCTTCAGTTATGCTTAGGACCCTAGCTTCTCACTTCACTTGTGTTATGAGCGTTAATTTTATACATGAGTGGCCGGATCTTCAGTTTAATGCCGACTTCGAACGACAGATTCGAAAAACCTGCTGAGAGTAAGTCGCCGAAAAAACGTTTTTCATATATCGTTTTGTTAAAGATATCTGGCCTGGGGTTTGAACCGTGGCCTCACTTCTAATAAATCAACACACTGCCTACTAGACGACCGCATTTCATTTTCACTCACTTCAGAATAATATTTCTAAAGAGGTTCTATAATTATGCAAGTTTTTCAAGATAAAAGGATTTCTATACGTTTCTATATGCCGTTAGATATGAATCAAATAAAAAGAGCTCAGCTCAGTAGTAGTCCTGTGCCGTGCTGTATTGTCACATATACATAACTCGAGACGCCTTATTACTTTAGAGGACTTCTAGATGGAAAGCTTTTTAATTTTTTGAAACTGAATTTGTTTGTTTTCTAGCTTCCAAGCAAGAATTTGTAAAAATGCTTATGTATTTGAAAGATAGGGTGGTGAAGTCTGCTAAGCAGTATTCCAATATTTTAAAAAAATGTTTCCATTTTTATCTACAATTTTATAGTAACGTCTGTCTCTATGCTTTTTATCTACAATTTAAAGTTGCGCCTGTCTTTAGGCAATTTATCAAAACGAATGTAAACAAAATGATTTATAGAATATTGAAATTCAATCTTCTAAACGAATGAAAAACATTTGCAGGCATTATTAGAACATGAGATTTGAAACTTTAATTATAAATAATAATGAAAATATACTTTTTTTGAAGGAAATATAAAGATTAAATTTCTTTTGAAAGACACCTAAAAGTAGGCAATGTCAAACACAAACTTTTTATTTAAAACAAAAAAAATTTTAAAAATTGGCTTTTGCCTACGAAATGAGAATTGTAACAAAAAAATATAAATCAAATATAATAACAACTAGAAGCAGAGAAGAAGAGAGAGAGAGAGGAGAGAGGGAAGAGAAAGAGATAAAGAGACAAAAAGACAATTTTTGTTTGGCATTTTCAAATGGAGTTGTTTGATGGGCCCAATGTTTTTGTTGTTAATCTGTTATAAATCACTTGAGTTAAATAAATATTTTCTTTCTTTCCTTTTTTTTTTGTAACAAAAACAACGAGAAAGGCAAATAAGAAAACCATGATAAAAATAAATAAAAAATAAATAAATTTCATAATAAATTTCGTATACAAAACAAAACACAAATAGAAACACATACATGCACATATGTATATACGTATTACGTACACACACATATTCCATTCAAATGTATTCAAATTCTGTTACATTCTAAAAAGAAATACACAGTGAGTAGGGGGGGGGGGAGGAAGGATAACAACCACAGTTAAAACTAGACGCCATTGTGACGGCATACAGGGAAAACCACTAAAACCCTATGCAAATATGTAAAAACCAACAACGATAATGTAATTTATTAAATGTTAGCAAATGTTAGTGAGTTTATCTGAGGGTGAGTGTTTTTAGCCTTGAGGTAAAAATATTTGTAGAAATCTATACAAAATACAGTTGAGTTTAATGCATAGAAAGTTTGGGGGAGAGTATGTATGATCACAATGTGTGATATGCAGCTGTTAATCAATATTTTTGCCAGCAAAATTTCATATTCAAAGGCCATCTCTTGTTTAGTTTGGAATTAAAAAAAAATTCAAAAAGAATACATACCTTTTGTATTGAGTTGCAAAAAATTTTACATGGATTTGTTACATTCTAATGTCCCCAGGGCAATGTCAAATAAATAAACCGAATTATGGGTTCTTTTTTTTAATAAAATATCAAATTTAAATACAAATAAGCGTGTAAGTTTCTAAATTTCAAAATGAAATTTTGGTATATCCGTTCAAACCAAAAATATTATGCTGTCGGCTTATCAAATTCTTTTAAAATTTATTTGTTTTAATTTTTTTTTTTTTGTTTAATATCCTTTAATTTAACAACATAAGCCTGTAAAAAATATAAAATAAAATCTAATTTGACACGTTATGTATTACCCAAAAAAAAAATATAGAATTTCATGGCTTAAAGTCTAAACCTCATACAGAATATGGGAACTATTTTTATAACCACACAAATATTGTATGTCATTAAATAAAATTTTTATAATATTTGCTCGCCATAAAAATGTCGGACATCGTTTTGTCATAAAGTCTGAAGAATTTTTTTTTTATGGCACAGCTCATGTAAACATGCAACAGAATGGCAAGACGTCGAAATGAAGGTCTAATGAAACAAAGAAAGGTACGAGACTTTTACCGCAAACAGCAGTGCATTGTACAATTTTTTAAGTGGTTTTCCCTCTATCCAGTGTGCTATTAAATTTAAGTAAAATGCCCATTAAGATAGCAAAAATAGTTCGCCATTCATGTACACTACATAGGAATTAGCTTCAGAGGATGTACATCCAGTTCGGTAGTCTAGTAGTTAGTGTGATATCATATTAAACGTGAGGTCGTGTATCAAACTCCATATGAAAACACATTTTTTTCTATGGCTTCCTCTCAACAGCCTTTTTGCCAAAAACTCTGAGAATAAAAGAAAAAATACCATGAAATGTTGCCCAAAAATCTAATGTTCTAAATGTAGGTCCATTTAACAATGGATAAAATTAACACGCGCAATATGGGTGGTGTGAGAAACTAGGTTGAAGTCCTGACTGAAGAGTTGTAACTAACCAATTTAGTAAGAAAGTAACATACAGACACCGGCATGAGTTTTTTTTTGACCTACGACAGGGTTTTGTCTAAATACATACATACATAATTGGTCATTACAACCTTTCAGTCAGGATTACGACCTAGTTTCTCACACCACTTATGTTGTGTGTGTTAATTTTATACTTGAGTGGCGGGACCTACTGTTTAAAGTCGACTCCGAACGACAGATTTTTGAGAGTTTTATTTACTCTCAGAGTTTTTGCCAGGAATCTGCTAAGAGGAAGTCACCGAAGAAATATTTTTTGTATTTTATTTTGATGTCTGGCCTGGGGCTCGAACCCTGGCTTTTTCGTCTAATAAGCCAACACACTACCCACTAGACTACGGCGACTTCTAAATGGTTAATGAAATTTGCTGAAAGTCCTTTCAAAGTGAAATAAAAGATCTTAGCAGCTGATACCTAAGCACTACTACTCATCCATAGTGAAACGGAGAGAATTGATGCTTTTAAGTTTTTACCTTTCAAAAACGTTTAAAATATGAGCTCGTTGATTGCAAATAAAATAAAAATAAATTTGTATTCAGTTTTAATTAAAATTCTTTATTATCCGCACAATTCTGTATGCCACTGTTCACAACTTGATGTAAACAACAACAATTGCTTTTGTTTGTTATTCCTCTGTTTATATCCTTTGCATAAACAATAACAATCGTTAAGAAATTATTTGACTGATCTTTGTAACTGAGATCTTCAAACCACGATTAGACTTTTCAAACTCACCGCGTCTTCGCGAACTTCACTCACTCACTTGCCTGCTTTGCCTTGCCTTTTATATGACAGGGTAAACAGTCTAATGAATGTTCTTGAAGGCGAACGTTCATGACTTCGCACTCTTGAAATCTCTATCATTGTTTAGGTTTATTGTTTTAGTTTTGTGGGCATATTTTTGTTTACTTGTTTACCATTTTTTATGCTGGTATATATATATTAAGTAGTACAATAATTTGTAAACAAGTTTGTTTACTTGGGATGTAATAGCAAAACAATAATAGCGTAACAATACTTTTGATGCGTATGGAAAACTCTTACTTAAAAGGATTGCTTGATGTTTCCCGCATTTTAAAAAGATTTACAATAAAAAGTTCTTAATCTTTTCCCCCTGTTTGTTCTTCTTAATGCATCTTTTCCCAAATACATGGTGGAAACTAGCTCCTAAAGCGGTTCATGGATTTATTGGATGCTGTTCAAGCCTACTATTTATGCAGTTGTCATCATGTGGACTGCCGCTTATAAAACTTACAGTATGAGACTCCTTGATAAAACATAAAAATCCTGATAAAATAAAGAAATTTTCGATAAAAGTTATTGGCGCATTGCACACTGCTGCTACAATGATCTCCTCCTCTTTGTAATTGGCAGTCATCTAGATAACTGGCAACTAATGCATGTACATACATGCTGCAATGCTTAATGCCCTGTCCCAATTCTATTTCTCTGGGCACTCCTTTCTTTATTCTGTCTAACGATCCTCAGACTCTGAATGAAATTGACTAGACCACGTCTGAGCCCTGTCTTAGTAGTAGATTTCACACAAGAGTTCCAAGCAAGGACGGCGGAAGGTTTACATGAATAATTCTTAATTTGAAATTAAGATTGTTTTTGAAACTTTCTCCGAGAATTTCATATTAGGCTATATCACCATATCACTTGGCCACTGTTTTGTGTTTTAGGCTGAAGTAGTGGCTGTAAATCACTCAGTGAAACTATTTGCGAGTGAGAGGTCTTCAACTGTTAAAAGGTCTTTGACTGCTAAGCGGTATTCAGATCTCTTTCGGGGGCATCCTTCAGTTCTAAACTGTTTTGCAAATCCCTTGTTTGAAAAAACTTGGATCAATGCATTTTGAGAAGAGATTGTTCTTTAAGGCGCCCTTTTTTTGCACGACAAACATTGGCATCTTTTGCCCATTAACATACGAATATTTTGTGATAATTTTTTACTTCTCTGTCAGACTGTTTCTACTATCGGTCGATTGAGTTAATTATTTGACCTTGACATGTAAGAAACCACATTACTTTCTTGCCTTCTTCTTATGTAACCCTTTTCTATTGTCAGTTCCAAAACTCCAATTATTCTGACGTTTCGTTTATCATTTATAAGCAGAACGGCAAACAATAATTCTCTTTGCATAGCGTGATAATGTTTACTCGCTTAACAATTGTTAAGCAATTTATTTTGTTATGAAACTTAATTTGTTTATTAACTTTTTAACTCTACTAACAAATTACAAAAAACAACAAAAACAACAACAACAATACAAACAACATAAACAAAAAACAAACATTTTAAAATTTATTTCTTTTCTTTTTTCTTGTGGCAGACGTTAAGCAGCCATTATATTAGCATGTGTTATAGACAGAAGGAAAACAAATTTGTGGGGTTCCTTCCCCCCAAATACAGATACCATAAGGTAATCAATAACTGCTGTATGAAGTTTAAAGAAAAAAATTGTTCTAAACTGTACACAACCATACTGACGGGTTTTGTTTTGTTCCTTTTAGTTTTTCTTAAAATGCTTGGCTCAATGAAATTGGGAATAAAAAATTTCGTTTTATTTTCCTTTTTATTTAAATAACACTCGGGGAGTTGTACTATTCATAGGGAGAATACGAATAAAAAAAATTCCCAAAAAGAAAACTTTTTTGAAAACTCGTTCTATCTACCGTAACGTGTGCTCAGCAGCAGCAAGAGGAAAATGTACAAACGAAGTTAAAAAAAATTTGGTTGCATGCCTCTGAGTGCATGTTTAACAAAAAAAAAAAAAAACCTAAAAGCTTTTCGTTTTATGTTTAAACAAACATTCTTGGAGTTCTTATTTAAATGTTTAACGTAATTAAACAATAAATTATTCAGAAAAAGGTGAAAAATGTCAACAAACGGAATGTAATTAGAAAACCTTTGAAATTCTAGAAAAAATCCACAGAAATCATAATAAATTTTAAGATAAATTTTGTTTATTTCTCAGCACAACCCCTATTAGCTCGATCAAATGTTTCAAGGATATTCAAAAAGTCAGTATATTTCCTAAATGTCATTCTGCATATCTTTATCAGCTTCGCAGGAATATCGAATTCAGACATTGCGGCAAAAACACGATTCTTTGTGGGACAAAAAGATGATGTGTGTCGACTTGTTCTTCATGGGTTTCCTACAGGATTCGATGTAATCTGAAATCGATTTTGGACCTACTAGATCTGACGAGTGCCTTCAGTTGTTTACACTATTCCTGAGGCTATCGTAGGCTACCTTATAGTTAACAAAAATTCATGGGTCTTCTCCAGAATTTAATGTAATGTGAAGTCGATGGTAGACCTACTAGGTCTGACGTGTGGCTTCAGTTGTTTACACAATTCCTGGGGCTATCGTAGGCTGCCTTGTAGTTGACAAAAAGATGCTGTATGTCGACTTGTTCTTCATGGGTCTTCTCCAGGATTCGACGTAATGTGAAGGTCTAATGAAAGGCTTCAGTTGTTTACACAATACGCTCGTAAAAGCCTTGTATACAATAGGGAGAAGGCTTATACCTCCGTAGTTAATGCACATCGTCCCAGCGGTACACAGTTGGCAATCAAGGACTTTGATTTCGCTTCTCACAGTAGAATCTATAGGCACCAGATCTTCCTAGTACGCACATGTGATTACCACGGTCATAGTGATCGTAAGCACCACCAAAGATGTCCTCAAATTTGTTTCATACAGTTTTAGAGCAATTATGTCATTTTCATATTTCCTCACTACAGACCTTTCTATTGAATCCAAAATATGAAGTGAGGTTCCTTTAGCCGCCTTATTCCTTGTTTCTCATGTCCTGGAATCCTGGCATAACTATGATCGACTTTCTTAATCGAACGGATCCATTGTTCAGATGCCCGTGAGATGGCCGTGTTGCTACAAAGATGGTTTAAAACGTGAACAGAAGATGGATTGGTCCACAATATGGTCTTTCAATTACAAAATTTTGATGGTGATACAATGCCATAACGAAACTCGGCTCAGCAGTGTGGACTGGAAGAAGTCAAGCAATTTCATACAAGATACAGAAGTATGTTTTCTTTCTTTTGTGACTTTTTTTTTATAGAATTTTATTTTCTTCTATTTAATTAGGTGATCCTTTAAGAATGCATACATACATACATACAACCTTTCAGTCAGGCTTACGACCTCGTTTCTCACACAATTTATGTTGTGTGTGGTAATTTTATAGATGAGTGGCGGGTCCCGCCATAGTTTAAAGTCCACTCCGAACGACAAATTTTTGAGAAACTTTTCATGGCAATTTTGTTATTTACTCTCAGGGTTTTTGCCAGAAATCTGCTAAGCGGAAGTCGCCATGGAAATATTTTCTCATACTTCGTTTTGCTGGAGATGTCTGACCAAGGATTTGAACCCTGGCCATACGTCTAATAAGTTAACACACTGCCTACTAGGCTACGGCGACATAAAAAACATCCCAGCTCGGGCTAAAACCACTCGAACATTGTCCCAAAATTTCATCGAAATCGGTCAAGTAATTTTTGCTAAATTCTGTTACAATTCTTGTACTCAAAAAAATATTAAAAATTAAAATCAATTTTAAATAAATTTTACTAAAAAAAAAATTGTTTGGCAACGAATTCAATATTCTGCTCATCTCTACATGAGGGCGGTTTCGTTGCTAAAAATGGCATTGGCCGTAGGAGGTCAACACTAAACTTTTCTCATTTACCCTAAGGGAGTTGTGAACAGCAGCGTAATAATGAAAAAATAAAACTACACTAACAAAGTATTTAAAAATTCTAAAAAAATAAAAGAAAAAATATTTTTAAACATTTTTAAATGAAAAGTGTTGTCCTCACACATTTAACGTGAAGGTTTTTCTTGCATTTTATGTTGAAAAAAAAGCTTCGGTACCAATATGACTGTTTCCATATAAATTTCCTTTAGAAGTTCTGTCAGTCTTTTTTTAATACTGGCAACGCTTCTGAAGAAAATTTAAGTTCTTTCTAGGTTGCAATCTTCATTGATAATGTCCCGCTTTTAATGATTTCTTCTTCAAATTTTGAAACTTGTATTAAACACGGATATTACAGCAGTTTAGACTTGACTAGTATGTTCTAGGCCATACGAATAAGCAGCAGCAATTTCGTCAAACAAAATTTGTGAATTTTTTGAATTCTTTTACAATTTTGGGTCTTAACCTTGTATCATAAGTTCACGAAAATCTTTCCTATCATCAAGAACACACTAGAATACGGCAATACTGATCAACTACACTCCTGTTACAATATAATGTAAAAACTAGTCTGTCTTGCCCTGTAGGAAATAGCCTCACGAGCTATTTAGGATATACCTTTAACACCTCAATATGTCTTCATAACAAAGATCTCAGCTAAGGTGGTACTTGTATACTAAGGATCAGCTGGGCTGGGTCATATCATCAATCTGGAAGCGAGATCATTTTTATAAATTGAGCGGCATAGATGTTGGCATGTCCATGAACTCTACTCCACCAATTATGATCGTTATCCACAGTGACAAGATTGCCTCAGTTTTGAGGTATGGCTTGTAGATGCAATATTTTAAAACACTTGAAAGCAATGGTTAGTGCGAAACTTGCATCCACTAGTGATCTATAAAGTCAGGCGGCTGTCCAGGGCTTTATACTCAAACCTCATCTTCGTTACAGTCCCGTGGTCATTGTACCATTTACGTCCGCCTGGCTAACTGTCAATGTCTTTGCAGGTGTAATTGCTACAGCGCTCTGTATTTCATCTCGACAATGCCAAATGTACGCTCGCACTCGATTGGCATTTCTCGTTAATTAGTTTTTCTACTACTGGTCTACAAACACGCCCTTAATTCTCGATGTTTTTCCATATTACTTTCGCAATCAAAATTTATATTGTCCGTTGTATTGCATTTAACCTGGAAGTTCAGCCAAACAGGACTATTAGGCAGCTTGAATCGATGCTAGTATTGCCGAAAGGAGCCATGACCGAACACAACCTAATTTTGTCACTATGTCCATCTGCCGGTCTGATGCGTCTGCCACCTATGTTGACATTCTTTAACTGATAGCGTTCGCTTCTCTGACTTCTTAAAGCCAACAAAATTCTTTCTCGTAGACCTCTCTCGGCATCTTCACGGGTATTACAGCAATTACTTCATCAAACAATGACTTTCATACGCAGTGAAGCTATGAACCTGTATTATCTGTCGCATATGTCCATATTTAGTACCACAGTGACGATTCACACCAGAGATCAGGAATTCAAAAAGATGTGTAGAATCGAATCATACTCATAATTTCTGATACTTATAGGCATTCATACTTATTTTAATATCAAGGAACCTCTACTCATATTTAAAGTTTGAAGTACTTATCATATTCAACACGTATGATATTGTTGAGATCGACCCTCCATAACTCAACATATACACGAAGCACAAAATAAATATGATTCGCGTACGAACACTAAAATACTTACTAAAAGGTTGTGTGTTTGCTCTGCTTGCTGATTTGTCTTTTTTGGTTATGGGTTGTTTTTCTTTTGTTGTAAATGCAACAACAACTAAGACTATAGGCTTATGAATCAAACATATTTCGAGTGGTATGAGTTTGATGTGAACATTGTACGCATACTCATTGCAACCTGTACTTATAAATTAACGTTGTAGTGAGTATGAATAAACCAGAGTCTTTAAATTTAAATATTGTTGACTCACTTATATTGAAAATTTAGAAGTCGCCGTAGTCTAGTATGTAGTGTGTTGGCTTATTAGACGTAAAGCCAGGGTTCGAGGACAGACATCAAGACAAAATACAAAAAGTATTTCTTCAGCGACTTACTCTCAGCAGATTTCTGGCAAAAACTCTGAGAGTAAATAAAAAATTTGCCCTGAAAAGTTTCTCAACAATCGGTTGTTCGGAGTCGACTTTAAACTGTAGGTCCCACCACTCATGTATAAAATTTACACACACAACATAAGTGGTATGAGAAACTAGGACGTTGTACAATGGGTCAATTCGACCTCCGGGTACTGTACTTGTCTTAATTGACAAGCATACGTCCTCTAACCTAACATAACCTACATATATTGAAAATTTCATGAGTGCTTATGAGTAGCGTCTCTGATTCACACTACTTATTTAAAACATATCTCATGTTCGAAATATTGAAAACTTTTCATTGGCATAAGTAAACCGAATCTCTAATTTCACTTCAGTTCGCCTCACTAACATTTTAATCCGCTGACGACATTCTGTGATACGTAGTGCGAGGCATGTCATTAAAATGCTTTGCTTTCTACCTTAACTACCATATTAATTACGTGACGTAGTTATCACTGTAATATAATTGTGCTTATCGCTTGGCCTCTTATCTTTATAGATTTCTACACGGATTTACCGAAGAACATATTTTTGTGCGAAATAAAAATATTTTTGCGCTTTAGATTAAATGCCAAAAAGTCAAAAGAAAGAAAAAAATTCGATATTTTTTTTGGTTTGTTTCATGCTGACATTTAACTTTGCCACGTTAAACCAAATGCTGACTACAACTGCTACTTTGATAATGCCGCATAGAGGAGAGAAAAAATAGTGAATTTTTTTGTTTTTGTTCCTCTCTCTCCTGCTCGCTATGATTAATTGTTTGTTTAAATTACACAATTCACTTCACACACGTCCAAGTGTCATGACAACAATCCATTAGAAACGTTCGTTTTTTTTATTCGTTTTTTCAGCAGAGAAAACCAGTTTGAAAAACAAAAAACAATATGCACAACGTCTTAATATTCATTAAAAAAAAAAAACATAAGCGGAGAGCACAAAATCTGTGTATGTGAGAGAGAGAGAGGAGAGGCTCTATAGAAAAACTGTAAATTTTATTTCTCTTCGTAGATTTATTATACAAAAAGTTGATGTATGTGTTTGTGTAAGTGTTTGTATGTGTACAAGTGTAGATGTAATCTCTTTTATAGTTATTTAATAACTGTCCTAATGACTTCTCACACATGCATACATACAGGCATACATAAGCACACTCAATCGTTGTTCGTGTTAAGTGTGAATGTAAATAAAATTTGTTGTTTTGCCAGATAATTTGGGTCATAAAAGCACTCACTTTCCATAATATTAATTTTATTTAAATATTCCTACCACTATTGCCGTTACATTGCTGTACATTACATATGTATATATGTACATGTACATATGTATGTAGTTTATATCTATTCGCATGCATCTACTACACACAAACACACCCTCACAGTATACAACAACTCGTATGTATCTCTTTGTAGTCTTACACTGTCGTTGTCTATGTTTGTATTTGTAACTATAAATCCCTCACATGATTTATGGATGTCCGAATATGTTCATAAAACTATAGTTTTCAAGCATTTTTTCTCTATTTTTTTTTAACAAATTTTGTTCAGAAAAAAAAAACATAAAAAAATTTAAAAAGCATTTCTGCATATCTAGACGAATGCATATGAAATATTGTATTATTTGCCATAGACTAGCGGGTAAATTTATGCTCCTTTTTTTCTCTCATATTTTTCATATTTTTTTTTTTATCGCAAATAACTTAAATTTATTGTCTTGCTGGATAATTGATAATTCGTTGTAAATTTAAATGAAGGCTAAATTTGAAGTGAATGTACGAGGGTTGCTTATTAGGCTTTTCGATGATAGTACTAAGCCTACATTATTATCTATGCTTACAAGTCCTCATACATATGTATATCTGAGAGGAATATTTTCTTTCAGTTTCCTCAGTGTATGGTCAATAAAACAATATTAGCCGCTGTGAGTAGTAGTCCAGTAAATAGTGTATTTACTTATTAGACAAGACATACATACATAATTGGTCATTGCAACCATTCACTCAGGATTACGTCCTTATTTCTCACACCACTTATGTTGTCTGTGAGAGAAAATTTTTCATGGGAATTGTTTTTTACTCTGAGAGTTTTTGCCAGAAATCTGCTGAGAGAAAGTCGCCGAAGAAATACCTTTTGTATTTTGGTTTTGATGTCTGGCCTGGGGCTCGAACCCTGGCTTTACGTCTAATAAGCCAACACACTACCTACTAGACTACGGCGATTTTCTTTGTAAATAACCTAGCTTCTCTAATCAGCCATGTTGTGTGTGTTAATTGCATCCATGAGTGGCGAGACCGATGGTTTAAAATCGACCACGAATGAAAGAGTTTTGAGAAATTTTTCATTGCAATTTTATTTTTTTCACAGAGTTTTTGCCAGAAATCTACTGGAAGGAAGTTGCCGAAGAAATATTTTTTTCTTATTTCGTTCTGTTCAAAATGTCTTAGACAAGGGTTTAACCACTGGCTCTTGTCTAATAATGGAATTTATCGCTGCTAATATTCGAGCCCTGGCATGGCTTTTGTATAAATGTAATGTTGGTTTAATGCTGAAAGTGCAGTTTAGGCAGCATTTCGCCTTTCGTGTTAAGTGTGGTTTAATGAGAGCTTTAGCCTTACTTGTAATACTTCCATACATTTCACTAACAGACAGGTTCTAGCCCCATCAGGGACGTGGAGGCTGGCCTGTACACAAGGTCTTCTAAATTAATTCTAAGTTAAATGGCTATTGAAGTCGCCGTAGTCTAGTGGGTAGTGTGATAGCTTATTAGACGGAGGCCTCGGTTCAAACCCCGGGGCAGACATCTCCAACGAAATATGAAAAATATTTCTTCCTATTACTTATTACTTATTATCCTCTCAGCAGATTTCTGGCAAAAATTCTGAGAGTAAATGAAAATTGCAATGAAAAATTTCTTAAAAATCTGTCGTTCGGAATCGACTTTACATTGTAGGCCGCACCACTCATGTATAAAAATTAACGCACACAACATAAGTGGTGTGAAAAACTAGGTCTCGTAATCCTGACTAAAGGGTTGTAATGATCAATTATATGTATGAACTGGTATGTAGCATATGGTGCCCTATTTTTCCCTCCTTGCTGATTCGACTTTAACTACATAGTTCGAGAGTTAACCTCAAATGAACCGATTGCCCGAATGCTATATAACACAGAATGGTCCTCTCTCTGAAAAGATTATTTAACCACTATATTGCTGCACTCACTTTTACTATTCAGTCTTGTTGGCCAAAACCAAATGCTGTGTACGCAGTACCCACAAATAGACGTAAAATATGGGATTCAATTGTAATAGAATCAAAAAGTTCATTAATTTTTAATTCTTCAACTTTAATTAGATCAGCAACCATTAGTTAAACGACTGATCAATTAACCCCTCATTATACAATCTAAGCAACATACACATATACGCGCATACGCACATACAAAATTTCTAAAATTTTATTAATTTTTATTAAACCATCGTGACAGCAGAGTGTGAAGTTTCAAATTTATCATCTTTTTATACCCAAACATATACACATATAAACATTTACTTACTTATACACACCCACACACACCCATAGTTTAAAACACATGCCAAAATGATTTTGATGATAGTTTTTGTATAAGTTTAGTACAAAAAAAAAAAAAAAAAAAAAGAAGAAGAAGAAGTGATGATATTTGCGTATATATTTCGATGTGTGTGCGTAACAAAGATACGAAAGCTATGTTCGTATACATATATGCTGGTGTGTGAGTAAATGTTATGGTTTTTTATTATGAAAGGATGTCCGACCATTGCCAGAAAGTAGACTTTGTTTAGGATACAAAAAGCCAAATATTTGCGTGTGTAAGTGTGAGCAGAGATTTATAAAATTTTTTGTTAAACTAAAGTTTTTTGTTGTTGCCGTAGTTGTTGTGCCATATTTCCTAATTTTTGTTGCCCGTTTTCTTCTTTTTTTTTCAGCCCCCTCTCAATTTTATAATATGACGTTTTGGTTTTCTCTTGTTTTTTTTTCTTTTTCTTGTTGTCCTCTCGCTGGCTACACATTTCTCTGTGTGTGTGTGCATTGGCAGAGAAAATTGTTAAGCAGTATGAGTGAGCAACCATATTTTAACCATTTTACTATGATAATAAAAGTTGAAAAAGTTTTTTTTTTTTTTTGTTTGTATTTTTTCTTATTTGGTACGCTATACTGACAAAGGAGTTTGAGGGCCTGCCCTGATGTTTGGAACACTTTAAAAGAGCCGCCTTATAGGCACTTTATGGTAGTGCGTGCAAGGGAAAGACGTTCTCAATATCAGACCAGAGAGTATTAAAAAAATTTTAAATAAGAAACTGAAACCGGAAAGCGAAGGAATATAGCATGTAAGGCTAAATAGAGAATTCAATTCAAAGGGGTCAACCGATGGTAATAGTCTTTGAGGGTTACAGGAGACCCCAAAGGACTACGTGTAACAATTGTCCCCCTATAGGAAAGGCTCTTTATATACCGGTAGGCAATCATTGGCAATATGGTAGTTTTTCTATTGGGACTCTACTAACCGAAATATCTTACCAAAGTGCTACATCTGTCGACTAAGAAGGAGTAACGCCTTTGTCGAGAAGAAGATGAAACACATAAACACATTATGTGAGGTTGTGTTGTTCTAATTACTACCCACAGACATCAGTTGAATTCAGAGAAAGTCTGATCTGTTCCTATCGACCTAATTCGTAAAGTTAAAGTTAAAGTTCCTGTTTGAAGAATGCTTTCAATCTGCTTCTTTCTATTTTGTAAGTAAGATGACAGCAGTGAACGATTGTGATTAACTTGGGCATCATTTGCAGTTGTCGCCGTAGTCTAGCAGGTAGTGTGTTGGCTTATTAGACGTAAAGCCAGGGTTCGAGCTGCAGGCCAGACATCAAATCAAAAATACAAAAAGTATTTCTTCGGCGACTTCCTCTCAGCAGATTTCTGGCAAAAACTCTCAGGGTAAATAAAAATTGCCATGAAAAAGTTTGTCTCAAAGATCTGCGGTTCGGAGTCGACTTTAAACTGTAGGTCCCGCCACTCATGTATAAAATTAACACACACAACATAAGTGGTGTGAGAAACTTGGTCGTAATCCTCACTGAAAGGTTGTAATGCCCAATTATGTATGTATGTATGTATGTATGTATCATTTGCAGTAGAGTTGCAGTGTAATGGCATAACAGGAGCAAGACAACATGTCTTACAGCCGAGCTGGAAGGTCTGTTCGATAATTTGCAGTATAGTTGTAGTCTGGTGCCATAACTGGAGCAATGACAACCTGACTTACAACAGCGCTGGAATTTAAGTCAGCTGCACATGGACTAAAGCTTTGGGGACTATGTTTAGGTTGACGGGAGGCAAGTCTAATATGAAATTAATCTATGATCTAAGGAATCTATGGTCTGACAACTTACTGCTTAACCATCTTCTGGACAGAGCCAGTAGGATCTATGCTTTTGGAAAGTACTTCGCAACGAGGTATGGAAACGATGAATGGAGTAACCTGAATGCTGAATAATCTTTTAAAAGAGAAACTCTGGTATATAGATAGTTCAAGAGTGAATCTTGGAATATGAACAGGAGTTTTCTAACCCAGAATGGAACCTTCCAGGCACATGGTTAAATTCCTGAGCATCTACCAAGCTGAAGTCTATGATATCGAAAGATTTGCTCAATTTACCTTGAATAGGAGGTCCATTGCAGTTGTTCTGAATAGATGAGATTCTTCTGGTAACCACAAACAACAAACCATTGATCCGAGTTGTGGAAATTTACGTATAATTTCTTGCATTCCAGATTCTCGTAATAGTTAACTTATTTCAAGCATTCTTTTTGATGCGTTGAAGCAGTATTTTCAATAAAAAATATCGTCTAAATCCTTAATCTCGTCTACAAAGTATGATTTGCCCACATATTCTTTTGGAAAGATCTTGCTATTCGGTTAAATCCTTACAACGTTGCAAATTCTTTTAAAGTTTGACGATAACCTGCATGAAATAATTCATTTTCTTTGAAACATTTTGGGAAGGCAGAAGCCGTGTGTTCCATCTCAATATCATTATCGACAAACAAACGTCATCTCTCTCACATTCAAATCCTTAGAAGATACTCAGAATAGGCTTCAATGCCCACTCGAAGGCATTTAGTATTCGAAACAGAATAAAAATTCTATGAAGAGACAAAAACCACATGTAAAGGATATGCACATTGGTTGTGACTTCCGCAAACAATACTTTATGGTCTGGGTAATCAGACAGTAGGGGTTAACCGACATACATACATATTTTAGTTTCATTTCCCCTCATTTCAGCATACTTTATTACATTTTATTATTTTATTTCAGTTTCTATGCTTTTTTTCTTCAATTTTTGTGGGAGGCAAATTTGCATTTTTCGCTTAACGTTGAGACAAACAAAATTATGACCAAAAAAAAATATGGAAAAACAACGTAGTCAACGAGTAACGCTTCTACTCCTTTTTAAATCCAGTTGTGTGTGAAATTACGTCCACAAACCAAACACAAGGCGAATAAAAATAAAAATAAAAACAAAAAAGGAGAAAACTACAGCTAACGGTAGTGGTCGTTACTACATAGAAACATAAACTTGTACAGACATACATACACACACTCAGGAAAAATATTGATGGCATTACGCTTTTAGTCTCAAAAGATTCATTGTTGTGTCCTTGTCATGTTAAAGGCTTGTTGTTGTATGTGTATTACTACAGATCCAATATATTGGTTGTATTTCATCTGCCTTTAATAGTGTTGTTATTGTTGTTGCTGATAATTTATTTGATGCTGGTGTTTTTATCCATTTTAAGTTCTGCTGTTGTGTGTTTGTTGGCTGGTAGTTGTTACAAAATTTCATGAGGCGTATACTTGATATGGTTATTTTAGTCAATATTTCATTTGGGTTTTAACTTAAGTTTTGCTTTTATTTTGTTCGTTTGTTATTATCATAGAGCAGCTGAATTTTACGGCAAATTTGTGCACAGGCAAATGTAGAAAAAAAACTGTGAACATTTTTCAAAATTTATGTAAAAGAGCGTGATTTTTAAGTCAAAGATCACCGCAACGCATAAATATTAGTCCTCTTATGCAGAGATACAAAACTTATAAGCAAGATAATCACAAGTGGAACAAAAGGTTGAAACTTGGTTTTATTTTTGATGTTGTGGCATTAGAGGGTTTCTCCTCTCAAGCTTATTAAAAAATGCTTTTAAATTTTACTTGTATTGGGTGGGCTATGTATCGGTGTAAATTTGATCCATCCATTATTTGGAGTCTGACAACACTTATGTCATCCTATTCTGTTACAAAATTTTGTATATTATCTCCACTGTACGCAATAAACCGATTTACGATTGAGCAGCATTGGCATTTATTGGAAATTTATTCCAAAACAAAGAAAAATTCGCACAAAATTTGGTCGAATTGAAGGAAGAATAGTGACCGGTATATGCAAGTATTTTCCTAAAGTTTGTGAAACAGTGTGTACACTGGAAAATATCGAAGCAAAGGCTGAAAGTCATCGTTCTCAAGTATTGAACATTTCACCCATCAGTTTACATCGAATTTTGCTTAAAGGTCTACGTATGACGAGCCTTATAAAGTTCAATTGGTTCAAGAGTTGAAGCCAGATGGGCAAACGAAAAACTGCGCTATGATGTCGATTCTGCCGAAAAAAATTATTTTTTCGGATGAAGCTCATTTTCATCGTGGTGGGTACGTTAATAAGCAAAATTACGATATATGGGGCTCAGAAAATCCACACGTGGTCTTACAATAGCTAATGCATCCATTACGTGTAACTATTTGATGCGGCTTGTGCAGCAGAGGCATCATTGGCCCATATTTCTTTGATATGAGGACGTCGAAACCATTACGCCTATCGCACCATAATAACCGATATTTTTATACCCGCTCTTCATGGTATTGCTGTGAACGATGTTTGATTTGAGCAGGATGTTGCAACTTGCTACACATCTCATGCCACAATCGATTTATTGCATCAAACGTTACAAGGCCATTTAATTAGCTGAAACGGCCAATTGACCGCCAAGTAGCTGTGATTTGACAAAGTTGGACTATTTTCGGTCGGGTTACGATAAAAAAATTTTGTGGCAAGAAACCAAATACAATTGAACACTTAAAATCCAAAATTCGTGATGCCACTGCCGAGATACGACCCCATGCACTAGAAATAGTGCTCCAAAAATGGTCCGATCCAAAGAGGTACAGTGAGGCCAGCATCGGCATGAAATAATATCCCATTTTTAACCGGAAAAATTGTACTTCACAACAAAAAAATAAATTTAACGAAATTTCAAACTGTTTTTGTTTTATTGTTTTTTTGTTTAAATTTAAACTTTTAAATGATCCTCCCTTTATTTTTCAAAAGCAATATGTAGCTGGCGGTGATACCAGTTATCATACGGTCATAGCGTTAAGAATAGAAAGTAACGATATTTCCAGGGACATTTTCCACAAAATACAGCTCAATGACATCTCCAGACCAAAAGCATAGCTAACATCGACTTTCTGCGAATGCAATTGATTTCTCACAGTCTAGAATTGACGCCTAGGGCTCTAGCAATGAATCAGCATATCTGAATGCTCAGGCGGTATTAATTGTGGTGTGAATTGAAATTTACATGGGTGAAGTTGAAAATCGAAATGCAAAATTTGCCATGATGACCGTTAAATAGGCTCAATTGTTGAAACAGTCCTTGAATCGAAATATTCATGCCATTAGCAATACTTTCTCTAACAGAAGCGATACTTTTAGCCAAGCGTGATAACGTACAGGACAGACAGTAATAGTTGCCGCAGTGTAGATGGTAGAGTGTTGGTTTATTAGCAGTGAGGCCATGGTTCCAAGCCCAGTATATATAAGGATATATTTCCCCGCGACTTCCTCTCAGCAAATTTCTGGGAAAAATTCTGAGAGTAAGACAAAATTGCCATGAATAGTTTCTAAAAATTTCTCATTGGGAGTTGACTTTAAACTGTAGGTCCCGCCACTCATGTATAAAATTAACACACACAACATAAGTGACGTGAGAAGCTAGGTCGTAATCCTGACTGAAGCATTGCAATGACCAATTATGTACGTATGTAACAATACAGGTAATAGAAGAGCACTTGTAAAGCTTGGTACAACAGAAAATTCAATAAAATTCTACTGAAGAAGAGCAGTTTTTCACAACGTGGTGTGAGAAGCTATGTCGTAAACCTGAATGAAGGGTTGTAATGACCAACAATATATAGGACAGACTTAATATCATAAAGTTTCTAGTCTGTTCAACTACATTTCTAATCTTTTCATTCCATGCACTGACTATAATCCGGGCATAAATTATCGCCTTGGTCGTCTGTTTAAAGTATTTTGAAATATTTTTCGGTTTTATGCGATCCTTATTCGTAAAATATATGGTACTACAGTTTTCCCAAAAATGTCTTCGAAATTCAGAATTTAACGTCATTTCAATCAGACTGTATTTATTATTTGTATTTATTATCCGTATTGTTGTTTAAATTACATGGTACGTATGAGTAATAATGCTGCTACTAACCTCAATTTTATTACTCATACAACAGGGTGTACCACATACAAATATTTTTGCTTTGCTTTGAAGAAATCTCTTCTCTTTATTACATGAAATTACTTAAATAACCTGCAAAAAATTTATAAAAAAATTTTTCATCTCACACTGCTATTGGACAGGCAAATGGCAAAAGTTGTTCGTACACCTTTAACGTCATCATAAGTGCGGTTAAGTAAGTTCAAATAAACTGAACAAGAAAAAACAAAAAATAAAACGAAAATGTTTGAACGTTTGTTTATTTGTATGTGTTTGTTTGGGTTTGACTCACTGGCTAAATATTTTTCACTACTCATCTCTTCTGCTGCTACGCTTTATACTCTTTGTAATGATTACGGTTTTTAGACGCTATCACACACATACCTACTCAGGCACATGGACAAGTGCGCCACAACTGACTGACGTAAATAAATGAAAAATAAAAATAAAAAATGGAAAGAAAGAAAGAAAGTGTAGAAGTAAAGTGGGTTGCTGAAGTTACGTAGCAGTATGTGAGTGAGTGTAACACAAGAAAAGTTGAAAGCAAGTCAGTGTTGCGTTTTGCATGATAACAAAAAATTAATGTGAACTTGTTTTGTGGCTTATTAAGATTTATGATTTTATATGCATAAACTCTACATACCAAGACACCATCACACACCACCAGACACATACACATATACTGGCTTACACTGGCATATATAAATCTGCACAACAATAGTTTTAAATGTGTATGTAAATATGGCAAAAAATATGCTGTGAATATTAGGTTCTGCATTAGCACACACATATTATGTGAGTAGGGTACATATACACATACATGGTGTACTCCCATTCATACATACATATTAAACCTGCATATCATCAAACCATTAACCAAAAATTATTGTACAAAATATATATGAATTGTTGTTATTGTTTTTTCTTCTTGTTTTTTAGTGTTTTTACATGACAGAGAATTTATAATGCCCTACTGAACAAATAAAAAATCGTATTCAGTGTGTTGCCGTATCAAATGTATAATTCGTGACCTCGAGAAGTGCTTCCTAAAGATATTGTTACGAAAATCTAGATACTGGTGTATTGCTTTTACAACGTTTAACATTAAAATTATAAACAAAAGCTACAAAAACATAACAACACAAGTAAACAAACCTGTTTACAAATTATCGTACTGCTTAATATAACAACAAGCACCAGGATTAAAAATGGTAAACAAGTAAACAAAACTACAAGAACAAACACCAGCATAAAAAATGGTAAACAAGTAAACTAAAATACAACCTCAAACACTACAAGAATAAATGTAAACAAAATACACAAACAACAATAATGAAACAACGATGTTTACATTTACAGAGATTTCGAGAAGGCGAAGCCACAAAAAATCGCCTTCAAAAATATTCATCAGACTGTTTCCTTTGACACATAAAAGGCAAGGCAAAGCATGCTACGGAGTGAGTGAAGTTCAATCAGTCTTATGTGAAGAAACGGTGTGTTTGAAGAATGTACTCGTGGTTTGAAGATCTCCGTTACAAAGATCTGTCGAACAATTATCTAGTAATTGTTTTTGTTTATGCAAAGGGTGTAAACAGAGGAATAACAAATAAAGCAATTGTTGTTGTTTATATAAAGTTGTGAACAGTGCTACATAGAATTGTGGGAATAATAAAGAATTTTATTTAGAAACTAAACACAGATTTATTTTTATTTTATTTGCAATCTACGAGTACATATTTTAAACGTTTTTAAAAGTTAAAAGCGTAACAATATCTTATCTTGCTTGCCTCTCCAATGACTTTGTATTACAAGTGGCAGACTTAGGTTAGGTTTGAGGACGTGTACTTTTCATTGGGGCAAGTGCAATACTCGCAGGTCGAAAAGACCCATTATAATACGAGCTAAAGGAGAGAGATGGAGGAATAATAAAGTAGGTCCGAAAAGAGAGAAGTGATGGGAGAGGGAGGTTAAGGAGACGGAGGCCATCTTAACTATCACTAGCTTTCTGAGACTCCGTTTCTATTCTTTACAAAATCATATGAACTACATATTTTAGGAGGACCTGTTAATGCAAAGTAATCTTAAGAAATTATGTTTTGAGACATTTCAATGCAATCATCAAAATGTGTCATGTTTTTTTTTGCCGCCTCCATAAAGGATGTATAGTCCTTGTCAACCAGTAATGTCCAGTAACTTCACGCATTGTGATGACATCTCGTGCAATAATGTACCGTTAGAAAACCTTCTGTTAAAATCGTCGTAGTGTAATAAGTAGTGGGTTGGCTTATTAGTCGCGAGTCGCGAGTATCCAACAAAACGAAATATGAGGAAATATTTCACCGCCATTTTCTCTCAGCAAATTTCTGGCAAAAACTCAGAGTGCAAAATAAAAAATTGCCATTCAATGTTTCTCAAAAAAATTTTTCATTCGAAGTCAATTTTAAACTGTGGGTCTCGCCACTTTTCGATAAAATTTATACACACAATATAAGTGATGTGAGAAACTAGGTCGTAATCCTAACTAAAGGTTTGTAATGACCAATTAGATATGTAAAGGGTGTTTTTTATAGAGGTATAGAACTTTAAGTTGGCATTACTTTTCAAGATGGCGACCGATTTAACAGCTATCAAGTTATTTAATCTTAGTTTTCTTTGGCGATTCATCATGAATAGACTCACGCCTGAACAACGCTTGCAAATAGCGCGCACTACGTCCATTTTATCGTCGACAAAATCGTTGTGGTTTCAACAATC
The DNA here is from genome assembly GCA_958299815.1 of Sarcophaga carnaria. Lineage (NCBI taxonomy): Eukaryota > Metazoa > Arthropoda > Insecta > Diptera > Sarcophagidae > Sarcophaga > Sarcophaga carnaria. The sequence goes on along the minus strand of OY283150.1, from coordinate 131,913,834 downwards.
GTGCCACAATCGATTTATTGAAAGACACGTTTGGTGACCGCCTAATTTCACGTTTTGGACCTGTGAATTGGCATCCAAGATCTTGTGATTTAACACCGCTAGACTACTTTCTGTGGGGCTATGTAAAGTCATTGGTCTATGCGGTAAAGCCACAAACGCTTGACCATTTGGAAGACAACATTCGCCGTATTATTGCCGATATACGGCCACAAATGTTGGAAAAAGTCATCGAAAATTGGACGTCCAGATTGGACTACATCCGCGCCAGCCGTGGCGGTCATATGCCAGAAATCATATTTAAAATATAATGCCACAAGATTATATTTCGGATAAATAAAACTCATGTCAATCGAATAATCCATCGTTGTTTGATTGCAACTTAAAGTTCTATACCTCTGTAAAAAACACCCTTTATGTAGAAAACCTTCTATCCAATCAATTTTCACTTTCTCTATGAAAAAATCTGTCCCTATCTAGCGGGATTTTCGAATACTATTCGAAATTGCACTCCTTTACATGATTGCTCTTCAAATACCTCAATAATAAGGCTTTAAACTAACAAAGTCTGGTCTAAACTGCTCTAGTCTAGTTTGCTGCTATAATCTGACATTACAGTCAGGATTTCAACCTAGCTTCTCACATCACTTATGTTGTGTGTGTTAATTTCTATACATGAGTAGCGGCACTTACAGTTTAAAATCGATTCCGAACCAGAGATTTTTGAGAAGCTTTTCATGCCAATTTTATTTGCTATCACAGTTTTTTTCCAGAAGACTGTCTGACAATATTTTTCATACTGAACCACGGGTCCTCGTCTTATAAGCCAACACACTACCTGCTAGACTACAGCGACTCCTTTTTCATTTCTAATGTTAAGGAATTTCCTAGGCTCCAGCACAGCAATAACTTCGTTCGCCTCACCAAATTTTTGACGATGATCACGGTTTCTTCGAATACGAAAACGTTTAAAAAATTAGATGAGACTTCCTGTAGAAAAACTTCTTTTGTTATGCACTTAAGAATTTCCAAAGAAAGAAAATTTTTAAGAGATTTTGTAAAATCAAAGGATTTCGTTTTGCATTATACCCCATATGCAGTTTATATGTCCCCCACTTGCCTTGCATATTCTGTAGCGTGTTTTTAAAACAAGGTCGACAAATTCTTTAAAAAGATTTTTTTTTTGTTATTTTTTGTTATAAGTTGACTTGGTTACTTTGTTTCGTTGCCACTGTGTTAATACACTGTGTTCAAGCAATAGTATACATGTGTGCGTGTATGTGCATGTTTGAGTTGTCCTCTCTATCTCTCTCTCCTTTGGTTGGCAAAATGCTACGCCGTGTCTCATTATTTGCTTTACTGCGACTGTTGCTGTCTTCAAAGGAATTTATCATGTCGTTGGTTGGTTGGTTGGTTCAAGAAGTTAATTTTTCGGTTAAATTACAAACCGGGGCAAAAGGAAACTCTGGCATACAGGAAGTTAAGATAACAAAAAAAAAACGAAAAAGATTTTTCGGTACGAGGTGGATTTATGGCTGTTTTTTATTGTTGGAAAATAAAAGAGAAAGAAAAATTAAGAAAACAAATTCACTTAAAAACGCAAAATGCGTTAAAACGAAGTAAGCAATAAAAATGAAAAAGAAGAAGAAGAAGAAGAAAGAAAATTCTGACAGTTTTTTAAAATTTATTTTAATAATTTCGTACAACACTTTTGCTCGGTTACACACGCAGTAATTACACTTCACTTCTGTTGGTAGATGGTAGACGGTAGACTGCCAAAGTCATTTTAAAGGGGTAGACATGCAACGGCGTCTGTTCGTCTGGCCGATAGTCTGGCTATTCTTTTCATTCTGTTTGTTGTAAATTTAAGTTAATGAAGCATTATGGTTTTTGTTGTTTGTTTCTTTTTTTTTCATTGGCAAATTTGGTGGTTGTCGTAGAAGTTTTCATTGTGTAGTGCGTCTAAGCTGCAGTGTTATTAAGCTGGCTTACCATTTACTCTAGACATTCTCAAGTTAACTTCTGAAATATTTTAAGAAAATCATAATAAATAAGCATAATGGTTGTCTAGTACTTAAACATCCTGGCCTGTTATTCAAATGGCGGTGTCTGTTCGCCAGTTCAAAGGCTAGTAACTGACAAAAAAAGACAGAGTTTGTTAACCATGTTGGCATTAACTGATGATGACAGCCAGAAAAGTCTTGTTCGTTGTCTACCAGCCAGCAACGTTATTATGATTTCTTTTGTCAAAGTGCGTTTCTTTTGTATTTCTAAGAAAATACTTGCGTTTGCCAAGTTTACCGTAGAAAAGGCCGTCTACATCCTTTGGGTCTACGCTGTTTTAATTGAAATATCCTTTGAGCATTTTGTTTTATGTTGCCATGTTATGTTGCCTTTTTTTGTTCTTTTTTTTCTTTTGATGTTTAATTATTTCTTCTTAAAAAGAAAGACAACAACATTTAATAATAAAAAAATTGTCAAGTTTTTTTCTCTGTAAAACCATTCGTTTTTTTTAACATTTATCCTGAAATGGTCAACACAGACAACAAGGATACATACAAAGGGAATGTATTTATTTACATACAACCTTATAAAAACAAATAGAAATTGAGAGAATAAAAAAAATTGTTTAAATCTGGTAAATAACCCAGCAAAATTTGTGAGATTGTCCAAGTTAAACACAGAGTGCTTAATTGAGAAGACGAAAAAATTGTTTTTCGATCTGGAACCGTAGCGACATTCATCACACACTCTAAACTAAATTCCAAAATTGTTCATAACTTTGAAATCTCCATTGCCTTAAAGGCTATACGGCTCCTTCTAGCCTTTGTAGTTGAAATGATGATGAAAAAATTATCTCATGGGCCAGAAGATGATTTCTCTGAGGTTTTTAAGAAATTTGGCCTAAGCGGCCATATCTTATTGGTAATTAATACAGATCAGATAATGTTACATACAGATGTGCATGCATGACATACATAATAGGTCATTACAATCCTTTAGTCAGCATTAAAACCTAGCTTCTCACACCACTTATGTTGTGTGTGTTAATTTTATCCAAAAGTGGCGAAACTTACAGTTTAAAGTAGACTCCGAATGACGACTTTTTGAGAAACTTTTAAAGGTGTATGAACAATTTTTACCACTTGCCTATCGAATAGCAGTGCAGGACGAAAAATTTTATAAATTTTTTTCAGGTTATTTAAGTAATTCCATGTAATGGAGAGAAAAGATTTCTTCAAAGCAAAGCAAATATATTTGTATGTGGTACACCCTGTTGTATGAGTAATGAAATTGAGGTTAGTAGCAGCATTATTACTCATACGTACCATGTAATTTAAACAATAATACGGGTAATTAATACGAATCATAAATACAGTGTGATTGAAATGACGTTAAATTATGAATTTCGAACACGAGTACGAAAACAGCCACGTTAAAATTTTTTTGGGAAAACTAAGAATTTTTGTTTCGTTATGGCAAGACAATCGGTGGTGCATATCATTTAACTGTAGTACCATATATTTTACGAATAAGGATCGCTTAAAACCGAAAAACTTAACAAAATATTGGAAACACACGACCAAGGCGATAATTTAAGCCCGGATTATAGTCAGTGCATGGAATGAAAAGATTAGAAATTTAGTTGAACAGTCTGTCCTATATATTGTTGGTCATTACAACCTCTCCGGCAGAAATATGACCTAGTTTCCCACACCACTTATGTTGTGTGTGTTAATTTTAAACATGAGTGGCAGGACCTACAGTTTAAAGTCGATTCCGAAAGACAGATTTCTGAGAAACTTTTCATGCCAATTTTATTTAACTCTCAGGATTTTAGCCAGAAATCTGCAGAGAAGAAGTCGCCGAAGAAATATTTTTTTTTGTATTTTCGTCTTGAAATCTAATCTAACAACCCAACACACACGGCGACTGCATATGATGTTACTGTTAGAAAAAAAAGTAAAATGGATAGAGAAAATGATAAGAATAATGAATAACGAAGCATATTCAAAAAGCCATGGCGTTAATACAGACCATACGAGCAATAGCTGCAAATAGAAGCTGCCAGGATATGGAGAACTCTGTGGAGTAATACCATATGATAGCTAAGCAGTGTATGATGCTAGCGTTTGCTGATCTAATTGGTCATTATAAGCCTTTAGTCACATTTACGACTTAGCTCCTCATATCAACCATGTTGTGTGGGTTAATGTTAATCGTGGGTAGAGGTACCTACAGTTTAAAGACGATTCTGAACGACAGATTTTTAATAAACTTTCATGGCAATTTTATTTCTTACTCAGAGTGTTTGCCAGAAGACTGCTGAGAGGAAGTCACCGAGGAAATATTTTTTTATTACGTTTCGTTGCTGCCTGAGCCAAGGGTTGAATCAGGGTTGGGCAGTCGAAATCATTGAAATCGAAAATATTTCTGTATTTTGCTCCTGATGAGCATACAACTTAAATAAGAAATCCCTCGTGTTATAAGATCATATACTCGTAAATGACTTCTTTCACTTATTTAGTATAAAAACAAAAAAATTACTTCTTAAACTATCTGAGAGGAATTTTCATTCCTTATTGCAATAAAAAAGAATATTTTCCTTCGCTCACTTCATTGAACAGCATTTTTCGCTTACTTTAACGGATTATACGTACCATTTGACTAAGTATACTCATCTCGCCTTGTTGCCAGGCAATAGTTGTCATTCAATCAGGCAAAGAGCGTGTGGGAGCTTTTAATGTGAGCTGTGAAGTGCTTAATTTTAAAGTTACTTGTGAGAGTAATCACCTGTGATATGATGTTGTCAGCTAATAAGGGATAAATACTTTCGTTTTTCTATTTATGCTTTCTTTACTTGTCTGTCAGTGTAATCAAGGTCCCACAAATGGTCAGAAGTGAAATAATTGTGGCCGTTGTATTGTTTGGCTGGTCATATCTAAGGACTGGTAACCGTAATTGGATGCATAACAAAACAATGTGCGTAAAAATATAACTGTGTGCTTATGTGTGTGTGTGTCCATGTTAAAGATGATTTTAATAAATTGTTTATGCTTCTTCTTATATTTATCATGCTTGTTCTGTACATGTGTGTATAATTCTTTGTTACTTTTTTTGTATTTTTTTAGTTTCCTTTCCTTTTGTTTCCTTTGTTGTTGTTATTGTTGTTGTCACATTTATACCTTTATTTTTCCATTCTCTATCTCTTTCTCTCCTCCTCCACCCTAGGTATGTAGCCTAGCGTTTAATCCGATAAAAGCTCGTGTTGTAAATACAAAAGGATAATAAATTTCCATGTGACAAGGACAAACCATAATATAGAGAATCCTACAAAGTACACTTACATACACACTAAAAATAGTGGAATTAGTGTGTGTGTGTGTGAGAGAGAGTAGAAGTGTATTAACACACTTTGTATAGGTGTGGGCTTAGTGAGTCGAATTAGTATTGTTTTCCAAACATAAAGGGTGTAGCAAACAGAGTATTTAGAGATCCAAAAGAGGAAAACAATTTGAAATAAAGATTTGAGAACACCAGATTGTTTCTTTATTGATAGAAAGCTCTTCATGTAAACCATTAAGAAACAACATCGCCTACAATAAAACGATTGGTCAGTAGACCGATCTGTTTTGAAGGCTAGGTTGAATTGTCAGTGGTTCACAGAGTATGGCTAAATTGAATGCTTTCAGCTAAATTGAATACTTACTTACTTACTTTCAGCTAAATTGAATACTTACTTACTTAATTGACACTTAACAACTCGATTAGCGGATTTCGACCTGCCTTAACACATCCTTCCAGGCGCCTCTGCTTCCAATCGATGCCATGGCTTCCTCGATTTGGTCCTTTCAATGCAACAAGGTCATCCTCTTCGCCGACTACCGCAGATCCCCGCATCAAACACCCATATCGAGCGGAGCATCCTCCTCTATTCAAATATCATGGCTGAGCCAGTGCAACCGCTGGATGTTAATATGCTGCACAACATCTATGTCGCTGAGGAGCTCATAGAGCTCATACATAACTGTTGGATCGGATGCGAAAATCATCGTCAACTCGCACTGGACCGAAGATCGTACATGGGAATTTTTTCTTGAAAACTCTCAAGGCTGCTGCATCAGTGCTTAATACAGTCCATGCCTCTGCGCCATAAAGAAGCACGGGGAGGATGCCCATCCTGTATTAGTTTTGTCGTACGAGAGGTCTCTGTTACTCAATTGGCTATTGAGGCCATAGTAGCACCTGTTGGCAAGAGTGATCCTGCGCTTCATCATCAATCGTATATCCATACTTAGAGCCGTCCGTGTAGCGACAAATCCCCAGGGGCATCTGTGTCTTCGATATGCTTAACCAAGACAGAGTGCTAGAATTGGTTGCTGTTGATATTTTAGGCATTCTGTGGAATAACTGCGCGTTAAACGTGAATCCGTCCAGACTACTCTCTGATGAGATGATATGTGGCTCCGGTTGATCTATTTACTCATAGCTTGAAAGTGACGCTTTGAAAGAGTTGCCTAATATCGAATACGTACAGGTTAGATGAAGATTATTGTTTCCAATTCTATTATAGTGCTATTTTCTTCGTAGTACTTGTTCCAACATCTCATTTGAACCTTTTGAATTGAAAAGAAAAAGAAAATTGAAAATGGTAAACGAGTAAACAAAAATACACAACCAACACTACCAGAATAAATGTAAACAACGATGTTTACATTTGCAGAGATTTCGAGAATGTAAAGTCATGAACTTTCGCCTTCAAGAACATTCATCAGACTGTTTACTCTGCCGTATAAAAGACAAGGCAAAGCAGGTGATTGAGTTAGTAAAGTTCAGATCGATTCAGGTCGTAGATGCTGACTCAGATATCTCGAGTATAAAGAAATATAAAAAAATATTTCTTGAGGTGAATTCTACTCATTAGTCCGGTGAGAAAAACTCTGAGAGTAAAATAAAATTGCAATGAAAAATTTCTAAGAAAACTGTTTTTCGGATTAAACGCTAAACTGATGGATAAAATTAACGCACACTACATAAGTCAAATATGAGAAGTCATAGGGCCACTAAGAGAGTTGTAGAGAAGTCGGTCTACCTCAAAATGTTATCCCTTTACTAATGTTTTCCTTGATTTATTCTATTTGTTGTTGGTTTTTATGTGTCCTTTAACAAACAACAAAAAAGGAGAGAAATTTGTAGTGAAATTCATTTTATTTATTAAATTTATCGTTTTTCATTTTTATTTTTTTTTTCTCTTTGTGTGTTTATTTTATGTTCCTTTTTTTCATTTCAATTCGCTGTTTTGTTGTTTTCTTTTGTAGGGTATTACTACTTTCTACATATGTATTGTAAATACACGGACACATACATCCATGCACACATAGCTGTATGAGTTTAAATAATTTTACCATGTTTTTCTGTTTCTTTTTTTATTAAATTCTTTTTACATTTTTTCTGTTTCTGTTTCTGTATTTGTTTTGTTTTTCTATTTGTGTGTTCATTTTTATCATTTATTTTTCTGTATTTTTGTTGTCTTTTTTATAATATTTCTGCTGTGTGTAGTTGTTATTCATAAAATAAAAACAGAAATAATTCCTCCTGATAGGAAAAAATGTAAATTTGTGTTGTAACTGTGTATGTATGTAAATACAATAAATGTTGCCAATACTCTTAATCTACATATACATGTACTAGTTGTAGTTGTAGTTGTAGTCATGTAATCTAAAATATATGAAAACATGGAATTTAATGAAATTGTTTTTATTATAAATTTTAATATCCAATATTGGATTAAGGAAAGAGGATAAATGTCATTCATGTAGTTGGTGGAAATGTTATCATAAACCTTAAGTTGTTCCATTAAGACGGCACCTTTGATGTAGATGTTGGTAACAATAACTCACGCGAAGTCGTCATTGGCAGCTTAAAGGTGAACAGAATGTAATTCGTTTTATTACCAGCAAAGAGCAATGGTAGCCAGTATTGGAAGAATATGAAGCTGGAAACTCTTTTTAATTTTAATAAGTTCATTCATTCATGTAGTCATGAAGTCGCCGTAGTCTATTAGGTAGTGTGTTGGCTGATTAGACGTAAAGCCCGAGTTCAAACCCCAGGTCAGACATCAAAACGAAAATATGAAAAAATATTTCTTCGGCGACTTCCTCTCAGCGGACTTCTGGCAAATACTCTGAAAGTAAGTAAAATTGCCATGAAAAGTTTCTCAAAAATCTGTCGTTCGGAGTCGACTTTAAACGGTAGGACCCGCCATTCATGTATAAAAATTTACGCACAGAACATTAGTGGTGTGAGAAACTAGGTCGTAATCCTGACTAAACGGTTGTAATGACCAATAATTTATGAATGTATTCATGTGGTTGTCGTAGTCTAGTTGGTAGTAAATTTGTTCGGCTTACTGGACAAGAACCCGTGAGACAGCTCAGGCATTTCGAACAGCACAATATTGTTACGAAAATGAAAAATCAAGATAATGATGTTTTGCTTTTACATCGCTTAACATTAAATTTAGAAATAAAAGCTACAAAAACACAACAACAAACACCAGCATAAAAAATGATAAACAAGTAAATAAAATTCCACAAACAACACTATAAGAATAAATGTAAACAAATACACAAACAACAATAATGAATGTAAACAACTATGTTTACATTTATAGAGATTTAGAGAAGTTGAAGTCACCACGAGCATTCGCTTTCAGGAACATTCATCAGACTTTTTACTCTACAATATAAAAGGCAAGGCGAAACAGGTGGGTGAGTCAGTAAAGTTCAGTTAGTCTTGTGTGATAACGCGGTGCGTTTGAAGATAGTAAACGTGGTGTGAAGCTGTCAGTCACAAGGATCTGTCGAATAATTGTTTAGTGCTTGTTATTATTTATGCAAAGGGTATAAACGGAGGAATAACAAGAGAAGAGCAATTGTTGTTGTTTACCTCAAGTTGTGAATTGTGTGAATAATAAAGAATCTTAATTGAAACTAAACACAAATTTATTTTTATTTTATTTGCAATCTATGAGCTCGTATTTTAAACGTTTTTAAAAGGTAAAAACGTAACGATATTATCGTTGCTTTTCAGATACTTTTGTCACCCACTGTATGCAATGGTTTCTTGCTCTCAGCTGCTCTCAGACAAGGGAGAAAAATGAGAGTAAATAAAATTGCCATGAAAAGTTTCTCAAAAATCTATCGTTCGTATTAAACTTTAAACTGCATAAATTGATAAAATTAACGCACACAACATAATTGGTGTGAGAAGCTAGGTCGTAATCCTGACCGAAAGAGTTGCAACGGCCAATTATGTAAACCTAAAGGCAGTCAATTCATTGCTGGCAATCTTTGTTCATGGTTTAGACCTTTACCGAGAAACCTTTTAGTGTGTCGAAGGCTGTAACAAATGTTATCGACTGACTAGAATTCAAGTGCATACTTTTAATGTCAGGTGCTTAGATGCAAAGTCGCCGTAGTCTAGTAGCTAGTATGTTGGCTTATCAGACGTGAGGCCGCAGTTCAAACCCCAGGTAAGATATCAAAACGAAAATATAAAAAAATATTTCTTCGGCGACTTCCTCTCAGCAGATTTCTGGCAAAAACTCTGAGACTAAAATAAAAAGTTGCTATGAAAAGTTTACCAAAAGTCTGTCGTTCGGAGTTGACTTTAAATTGTAGGTCTCGCCACATTTAGATAAAATTAACACGCACAACATAAGTGGTGTGAGAAACTCGGTCGTAATCTTGACAGAAGGGTTGTATTGTGTACTTAACTTGCAAAGTTCTTGGTTGATTTCTCAGCTTTTGTTAAAAAAAACACAATGAAAACTATTCGTATCTTTTAAATACAGGCCAATATTCAGAAAAAAATCCTTTACTTTTCAAAATCATTTTCCTAAAAAACTTATAAGATTCCTTAGCTATCACACCCACTGAAATTATTGTCTCCCCCACCCAATAAAATTATTAAATACTACACTGCTATGCATATTGATTTGTTTATTCAATATTTTCTTTTTTAATTTATTTTTTTTTTATTTTTTGTTTATTTTTATAATTTTTCCACAAATTTATTCTAACAACTGTGCCCAGGTATTAATGCACGGCCAGTGTAGTGTATGAATAATTAATGAATTCTTAAATGAATGAATGGAAGGCGTTGCATATTGATGTTCGTTCATAGGGCAGTGCATTCATTTTGGTATGTTTTTTTTACAGAGAAATTTAGTATGGCTTTAAATTAAAACTACAAACAATAATTAATATATTATGTTTAGAGAGCTAAACATAAAGAAAAGAGAGAGAGAGATATGCCAACACATGTATAAAAAGCACATACATACGCCCATACAAAAATAAATTAATGGAGAGTAAATAATGGCAAACACTTGCATTAGGCAGGCATGCTGAACGTACTCATAATGCATACAGCCCTTGTAATCAATGCACTAGTGGTGGTCAACTCACGCACAATTTCAATTGACACTCATACATGGAAAAGTGGTTTTTGAAATAAAACTCTCTCTCTCTCTCTGTCAGCTAAAAATAATCACATTTGTATTTGCACAAGCAAACACACACAGTGAATGCATATGCATGCCTAATGTGTTATTATTTATACGAATATATGTAAGTATGTACATATGTATGTATGTATGGTATTTGTTTTTGTATTTGTAAATGATTATAATATTTATAGAGTGTATATAGCGTGGTTGGTGGTTTGTTGGTCATTTCGTTGGCCATTGTGTTGGAGTCATTATATAATTTGCATCACTTACACTTAAACCAACACATACATGTTTATCCGCGTGTATTTTGCACTAAACTTAGTATTAGTGGCCACAAATTTTATACACTATTTAAACTAATACATAGAAATGCTTAGAAAAAAAATAATACATGGCATTTGAGAATGGCTGAGTGTGTACTAGACTAACGCAAATATGGTATGTGTAAAGTAATATATTCAGTTTGGTTTTATTTTTCGTTGCTATTGTTGCTGTTGTTGTTGTTGTAACCATTAATATAATACACCTATACGCACACGTAAAATATTGCGTGAAACTGCCAATATTTATTTGTCACTCAATATCCCATAATACCTGGATTGAATGAAATTTATATTCTTATTATGGCATGTGGTCATGGAATTAAATTTTGAAAATTATCATATTACAACGTTAATTGAGGATTTAAATATTCAGGGGCACGTAATGTAATGCAATGTAAACAAATTTCATACAATACGATTGATGCACATCAAGGTTACTTTTGAAGGTTATTGGAGTTACTTTTGTATTTCAATTCAATTGGCAGGTTTTTTCTTTTGGAGCAGAAGAATTTTACTAAGAAGGTTTCAATTTTATTCGAGAACCATTAATCGGCAAGTGTAAGTATTCTGACTTCATGGTGTAAGAATTGCCAGAATGCCAGAAATAGAATGAAAAGCTTCCAGTCGTTAATTTAAATGTAAATACAGGCAGGTCAGACATCAAAACGAAACTATGAATTCCTCTCAGTGGATTTCTGGCAAAAAATCTGAGAGCAAATAAAAATAGCCATGAAAAGTGTCTCAAAAAAATCTGTCGTTTTGTAGGTCCCCCCACTCATGTATAAAATTAACGCACACAACATAAGTGGTGTGAGAAGCTAGGTCCATAATCATTACTGAAGGGTTGTAATGACCAATTATGTATGTATATATGCACATATTATCACAAATCATCTCCTCCATTTTCTTATTATTTTTCTGCCTTGTTTCAGTTTGACTTACTTACTTACTTACTTAGTCGGACATTAAGATCACGACATAGTTTCTTACACCACTTAGGCTGTGTGTCTCAATTTTATTCATAAGTATCGTTACTCACTGTTTATTATCGACTCCGAACGACAGATTAGACAGAGTTTTTGTCATAAAACTGTTGAAAGAAGTTCATCCAAAGAAATAAACATTTCTTATAATTTTAATATACACGACGATGACCACAAAAAGCATAATCACTTCTAAAAGCAATATCGCCCGGCACATGGATGATTATTAAATCGTAGGTATCTCAAATATACAATTAAATTAGGTACCTAAACATTATTGCACGTCGGCGATGATTTCCGCATCCATTCCAGCAATGAGCTGTATAAGCTTATCAACGACGTGGACGTTAAGCAGTGCATTACCATTCAGCGGCTATATTGGATTAACAATGTCATTTGGATGGAAGAGAATGGATTTGCCGAAGTCGGCATAGAAGGCGACCTTGTCTGCGTTAGAATAATCTTATCGAGGAAGTCCTGTCGGAACTTAAAGGCACGCGAAAAGGAGAGTCACCTTGAAGGGTGTGTAAAAGCAGAAGTAAATTCGATGCTCTGGTTTTTAAAGCCAATTAAGGAAGTAAGCTGATGTCGTCGCCGTAGTCTAGAAGGTAGTGTGTTGCCATATTACACTTGGGGTCATAGTTCACGCCCAAGGCCAGAAATCTCCAGCAAAACGAAAATATAAAAAATATCTCTTCTTCGACTTCCTCTCAGCAGATTTCTGTCAAAAACTCTGAGAGTAAAATAAAATTGCCATGAAAAGATTCCCAAAAATTTTTCGTTGGGAGTTGACTTTAAACTGTAGGTCCCGCCACTCATGTATAGAATTACCACACACAACATAAGTGATGTAAGAAGCTTGGTCGTAGACCTGAATGAAGGGTTGTAATGACCAACAATCTGTTCAACTAAATTTATAATCTTTTTATTCCATGCACTGACTATAATCCGGGCTTAAATTATAGCCTTGGTCGTGTGTTTCCAATATTTTGCTATGTTTTTCATCTTTAAGCGATCCTTGTTCTTAAAATATATTGTATGACAGGCAAATGACATTCACCACTGATTGTCTTACCATAACGACGGTTTTCTATTCAAAAACAAAAATTCTTAATTTTCCCAAAAAAATTTTAACGTGGCTGCGTTTGTGCTTGGCTTCAAAATTCATAATTTAATGCCATTCCAATCGCACTGTATTTATTATTTGTATTTATTATTTGTATTATTGTTTAAATTACATGGTACGTATGAGTAATAATGCTACTATTAACCTCAATTTGATTACTCATACAACAGGGTGTACCACATACCAATATATTTGCTTTGCTTTTGAAGAAATCTCTTCTCTTCATTACATGGAATCACTTAAATAACCTGCAAAAAATTTATAAAATTTTTCGTCCCACACTGCTATTCGATAGGCAAGTGGCAAAATTTGTTCATACATTCATAGAAGCTAGGTCGTTATACTAACTGAAGGGTTGTAGTGACCAATTACGTATGTAAGTTGATAACACTGTAGTATTGTAGGTAGTATAGTTGGTAGTGTCGGCCTCACGTCTAATAAGCCAACAAACTACCAACTAACCTGGTGTTTATTTTATATAAAGACAAAAGGGGTCCCTCATTCAATTTGTCCATAACAGTTAAAATCCTTTTAAATCAATTCCAATCCATTTGAATTATAATTTTCTTTTTAACTGCAAAATTTAAGTCCTGATTATTTAAATCCTGATTAAATACACACGTATCTTGAAGTTTCCCTTCAAGTCATTATTGTAATCGTATCAAGCCAAGGCAAATAATTTAATTTCCAAAAAGAAACTTCTGTGAGAACAAAAATTTGTCTGCAGGCCTTATAAAATTTAAGGAAATTGTTATCAAATAACACACAAAAAAAAACATGAAAAACGAAATTTTCGAGAAACTTTATTTCATTGAAATTTTTGAAAACAATTTGTGGGTTATTTTAGACAAAAAATTGCTCGCAAAAAAAGAAAAAAAAGTAACCCAAAAACCAATGAGAACAACTACAAACATAGTGAATATAAAATGAAAATAATAGAAGAAGAAAAAAAGCCGGAAACATAATTAAATATTAATGAACTGTAAAATCAATTTTACAAATGATTTGAACGATGAAATTATTATTTTTTTTTTGAAACTATTTTCAATTAATTTCGCTTCACAGCCATGACATGCATACCACTTTGAATAAATTGTCGCCATGGAAAGGAAGGGGTTGGAGGTTTCCAGTTTTTGTTTGTCTTTTCCAAGGTTTTTATTTTAATAACTTTAATCCTTAGTTTATTAAATGTAAAGGACCTTGAAAAACAAGGTCATAAGGATTAAAAAAAACCAATAAAGTTTTATTTTCTAAAAAAAATAATAAAAACGGATAACATGGCCTTGAAATAACCACCAAAAAAAAATGTTACGTTTTTCCCTTTTAAAAAACGTTTAGAATATAGGCTTATAGATTGCAAATAAAATACAAATAAATGTGGGTTTAGTTTTTAATTAGAATTCTTTATTATTCGCACAATTCTGTGTGCCACTGTTTAAAATTTGATGTAAACAACAACAATTGGTTTTCATTGTTATTTCTCTGTTTACACCCTTTGAGTAAACAATAACAATTACTGGACAATTATTCAGCAGATCTTCGTAACGGAGATCTTCACACCACGATTACTCTCTTTAAACGCAGCGCGTCTTCACACAAGGCTGACTGGACTTCACTAACTGACTCGCCTGCTTTGCCTTGCCTTTTATATGGCAGGGTAAACAGTCTGATGAATGTTCTTGAACGTGAATGTTTGTGACTTCTAACCATTATATCCAAAATGACAATGTCCTGTAAACAAAAACCACTTTGTATATATTATCCAGCCAATCAATCCCGATTACCAATCCTATTTGACCCTCAAACTTCTTTCTCCTCTTCTTCAGATTTACCAATTCCTCTACAAATTGGTTAACAAGCCATTTATTCCCATGTATTTGTTTCATCTGCCTTTTCACATACCTTAAATTAAATCGGGGATAGTCTTGTTCCACATTTTCATCCCGTACCTAAGTATGCCGTTAGACTCTCACAGCTGTCAACTTCCGCGTACTCAGTTAGTGTCACACATTTCAGTATTGAGCAATGGTGCTATAGGTACCAGGCAACAGTCTAGGCTACATCTAAATGCATAATTGGTAAATGAAACGAACCTTTCCTCAATAATTTCAAGCAGGAAGCCTGTTGGTGCTTTTACCAAACACTCTGCCATCGTTACTTCCGAAACTGATCCTGGCCTTAGCTGTTCATCTACAACTTATTTGCCTGTAAATCGTAATAATCAATCATAATTTTATTATATAATCCAATTCAAGATCAACCATTCAAGAGGTGACTTAAGTATGTTCCATCAAATCCTTATATTTATATCCACTAGCCATATAAACTGATGCTGACACACAAGACTGACTGAACTTCAGTAAATCACTCTTCAGCTTTAACTTGCCTTGCCTTTTATATGGCAGGGCAAACAGTCTGATGAATGTTCTTGAAAGTGAATGTTCCTGACTTCACCTTCTCGAAATCCCTATAAATGTAAACATCGTTGTTTTATTATTTTACTTATATGTTTACATTTATTCTTGTAGTGCTGTTTGTGGATTTTTGTCTACTTGTTTACCACTCTTTTTATGCTGATGTTTGTTGTTATATTAAGCAGTACGATAATTTGTAAACAGGTTTGTCTATTGCGTTGTTTTTGTAGCTTTTATTTGTAAATTTAATGTTAAGCGATGTAAAAGCAAAACACTAGCTTATTAAATTTTTCGTTTTCGTAAGAATATATTTTGTTGCACTCTCAGGAAGCGAAAAAAAAACTTTACAAGTTGTCTGTCTGTATATGGGCATCAACTTTTGTTACTCATTGTATGCATTTCTAAAATGTCCATAGAGGTTTAATAATTCACACTGAATGGTTTAATAATTGTGAGTTGAAATTTTTTTGCAATTGTTTGATAGAATTATTTTGTTGTTGTTGTAGTTGTTGTTGTTGTTGTTGTTGTTAAAAACTATTTAAATTGTAAATTATTTTTATTGTCCAAGTATTTCAAAATAGAATTGAAAATGAAAAATGTATGGAATTATAAAAAAAAAAAATAAAAACAACAACAACAACAAGCATTTAAGCTGAAAATAATTTACTCGACACAATCTATATACCCACATAAAACTTTAATTTAATATTCATTCATTTATTTATTTACTTTTAATTCTGTTTTTACAATTTTTTTTTTATACACAAAAGCACAAATTTTTTAATTAATTTTTTAAATACAGTAGAAAACAATACAGAACGATATTTGAATTGAAATTATGGCAGTCAGTCGTAATGTTTGAAGTCAGATAGCAATTACCACAATTCACTTATAAGAGAGGATATCAAAACCTATCCTAATATCCCACTGTAGGTCTGAGTTATGGTGCAACAACTTAGGAACCTGTGAATGAAACTGTAGGTCCCCTCACCCATGGATAAAAATAACACACACAATATGAGTGGAGCGTAAAATTAGATTGTAGTCCTGGCTAAAAGGATCAAATAAGTAATCATCAATATAATCAAGGGACAAAATATTACGAATACATTTTATCGTGAAAATTTTATAGCGTTACAGCTTGACATGAGCCTTCTTAGTCTGTTCCACCATATGCCTCTATTTTGCTTTGTTTTTCATACCATAACTCGGCTGTGTTCTCCATCACATCCTTACATCTGGACAGCTTTGTTCATGTATAGCGCTTGATTTTATAATCCAACATTGCTTTTTGTGTTCTGGTATTATCCAGGCACACTATTTCCTCTGCCCATCTTACTCGTTGAGGGTTTTTGATTTGCATTGGACTATGTCTCGTCCTCCACACAGCTTGAGCAGTTTATTGCTAGCTTTTGGGTATATACATAGCAGGCGTTTGTATGCCCCACTGGGCCAATAATATTCTGAAGACTTTTTCCCTCAAGTATGTTCAGACGGAGCGGGTCAGTTTACAACATTGCTCACATCTCTTATACAAATGTGGGTTCTGGTTTGTAAAATTTTCTTATCAATATTTGTAAACAACATATCCATGTAGTGGATATTCGTTATTATAATTGCAATGTCTTCCCCACACCAGATCACGTCAGGCCAGATCTATTCATTAAGCTGGTCGTTAAGTTCTTTATGCGAAATTGTTTTATAAGACAATTAAATACCCAGACTGTCAAACAACATGGAACGTAAGTATCGCATGAACATTGTGTTAGAAACCAGTATCATAAGGAAGCATGTTGATCAATAACTGACCATATAGAAATTTTTAGAAAACCAAAAATTGTCACTCAGCTTAAACAGTGTAATTCAGCACGATATGGACTCTCCAATTATTTTCCACATTCTATTATCCCAATAACGCTCAACGAAATACATTAGAAATCCATTTGATATACTTCCATGTTATTCTATAAACATCATGGAGTTAAGTAATCGTAAAACCTTCATGTGCATGATTGTAACTTTCGATGGAGTAACCAGCAATCGCCTCAACTGCGCAGCACATGTAAGTGGCCATTGTGTGTGTTAGATAGTGTAGATCAGAGGTCAGCAATGAATCGTCTTTTCGCTACTCATGAGCATAAGTGAGTCACCAATATTGAAATTTAACCATGTATGTACTCTGATTCATTCATACTCACTACAACGTTGATTTATAAGTACAGGTTGCAATGAGTATGCGTACAACGTTCACATTAAACTCATACCATTCGAAATATATTTGATTCATAAGTCTACTCATTCAAATTCATAATTTTAAAAAAATGCTTAGAATACTTAGAAATGATTATTCAACACAATAATGTTAGTTGTTGTTGCATTTACAAAAAAAGAAAAAAGACAGAGCAGCAAGCAGAGAAAACACACAACCATTTATAGGGTCCGCCAAATAACTTTTATTTTTTTGAAAATGCTTTGAAAAAAAAACTACTGAATATTTTCTCAAATTTCTTTTTTTATTTGAAAGTACAATCCTTACGGTTAATAATGGAAAATAATTTCATTCAAATGGCTGCCTCTGCTGACCATGCAGTTGCCTACACGATCGGTCCAATTTTTGAGAACATTATCGATTGTGTGCAGCTGTATTTCACCAATGGTTTCACCAATATTGTCCTTTAAAGCGTCAATTGTCTCTGGCTTGTCGGCGTAACACTTATCTTTGACGGCACCCCACAAATAATAGTCCAACGGTGTCAAATCGCAGCTCCGAGGTGGCCAAAGGACATCAGCTCTGCGGCTGATAATGCGATCTTCAAAAACAGGGCGCAAAACATCGAGTGTAGCTTCGGCTGTGTGGCACGTAGCGCCGTCCTGTTGAAACCAAATGTTGCCAATATCCTCCTCTTCAATTTTTGTGAACAAAAATTCGTTCAACATGGCCCAATAAAGATCGCCATTGACTGTAACGGCCACTCCTTGCTCATTTTCGAAGAAAAATGGGCCAATTATGCCTCTGGACCAATCCGCACCAAACAGTGACTCGTTTTGGGTGCGTCGGCTTTTCAACGTATGCGTGCGAGTTTTCTGTGCCCCAAATGCGATTATTTTGCTTGTTTACATACCCGCCAAGATCAAAATGAGCTTCATCGGAAAAGATGATTTTTTTTGCCAAAATCGGCATCTTCTGGTGTAGGCTACTGCATGGCCAGCCGAGGCAGCCATTTGAATGAAATTATTTTCCATTATTAACCGTAAGGATTGTACTTTCAAATAAAAAAAGAAATTTGAGAAAATATTCAGTAGTTTTTTTTTTCAAAGCATTTTCAAAAAAAAAAGTTATTTGGCGGACCCTTTGGTAAGTATTTTAGTGTCCGTAAGCGATTCATACCGATTTTGTACTTCGTGTATGTGTTGAGTTATGGTGAGTTGAAATCAACAACATCATACGTGTTGTTAAGTATGAATATGATGAGTACTTCAAACTTTGAATATGAGTAGAGGTTCCATGATATTAAAATAAGTATGAATGCGTATAAGTATCAGAAATTATGAGTATAATTCGATTCTACTCATCTTTTTGAATACTCATTGCTAATCTCTGGTGTCGATGTAGAATCCATATAGCATTTTTCTTACGTATGTTTTGCTCATCACTATAAAAAAAGGTAATTGTGTACCTGTGTCCTGTGTAAAACCAAATAACACATTGGCTCTATCTCCCTGAGTGTGAGTGTGGAGTTTGTGTGTTTGTGTATGTCTCTTTTAATTATTACAATATGAAAATAATCAATTTAATCCCTTTTTATACAAATAAATTCAATTAAAACTGTAATGATATGGTTTCGGCTCATTTAATTCATACTCTGCTACACTGGCACGTATGTAAATATAGCGTAGGTATGTGTGTGTAACTGTATGAATATGTATGTATGTATGAATATGTATGTAAATGAATATTCACATATATTAGTATGTATAAGAGATCATGTGTTTGTGCAAAAAAAAACATTTAAATTCATTAAGTATTGTAATGAAAGTAGAAACACTTACACATGTATGTAATGTATGTACATATGCAAAAATTTGATGTGAAAATGACTATGTATGTAAGCATATGTATTAGTGTGCGTGTTGGAAAATAATTTTCTAATATTTTTTGCTTTAAAAAACTTTTTTTCATTGCTGTTGTTGTTGATGTTGTAATAATAATTTCCTTTTTAACTTCCCAAATGGAAAAACTTTGTTTTCCTAATGTTCCAATGTGTGTGTGTGTATATGTGTTCCTTCTTGTGTTGTTTTAAAATATTCCGAAGGCAGTTCTTGCTGCTGCTGCTGCTGCTGCTACTGCTACTGCTTTTGATTACTTTAACGTTGCTGTTGACATTATTGCTTTCACTACCTTTTCTTGCAATCGCATAGAGAAAGAGCGAGCAAGAAAGGGAGAGAGAGAGAGTTGAAAGAAAAACGGTAAATGGCCTTAAGAGTAAAATAAGACCAATTTAACAAAAAACATATTGAATTTTAACAGCCGTAAGTCTTGATTACATTTCCCTTATTTTCTAATAATCGTACACTCACACACAGCCACCAACACACATGCATGTACACAATTTCTCTGTTTTTTTTTCTATCATCATATCCTTTTTCATTCTATTAAACAAAACTTTATCAAATTATATATGTTTGTATGTTACATACATGCATGTGTGCGTGTATTTGTAAATACAATTTAAGTCATTAAAAGTGAAAATGCACAAACAAACAAACAAACAATCTTCTCTTTTTTTGACTATTGGGTGATATAAAAAGTAGATGCGTTATTTCAACATAGTATGGCTATGATATCAGGCTTATCACTCAATGCTAATATGATTGTGATTAATGATAGCTTCTGCTTACATTTTGAATGAAGAATGAAATACTGGATCCTAAAGCAGATCAAAAAATATCATCGTTCTGGTGGAAGCCATTTTCAATTGTTGTTTCAATATACACAGGAAAGAAGCAGAAGCTCTATATCGTATGTCCTTATTGACTTTACGATACCTGAAGTCACTTTCCATGCTTATTTTACAACGAAAAAACCGCATAGATTCAATTATAATAACGGCTTACACATCACTTGCAAATTACTTAGTAAGGCAGGATGTAGAGTCCTTTCGCAATCTTACATACATAAACATAATTTGTCGTTATAACTCTTCAGTCAGGATTAAGACCTAGCTTCTCACATCACTTATGTTTTGTGCGTTAATTTCATACATGAGTGGTGGGACCTACAATTTAAAATCGATTTCGAAAGACAGATTATTTTAAGAAACTTTTAATGGCAGTTTCATTTACTCTCAGAGTTTTTGTCAGAAATTTGCTGAGAGGAAATGGCCGAAGAAATATTTTTTACATATTTTCATTTTGATCTCTGACCTGGGGTTTGAACCTGGGCCTTACGTCTAATAATCGTAATAGACTACAATGACTTCAATCTTCGGTTATCCCTTATACAACCCGGCGGCTGTAGTACTTTTGAAACTAAAATAATGTCTAAAAAATCTGCCGCTGTACGAATGCGGTATCAGACTATACCTAGCGAAGATATACGCATATCTACACATAGTATAGCTGCCATTAGATTCCCGGAGAGTGACTACTACACCATATCTCAAATTGTCTAATAATATCGAGTGTCTCTATACGAGATATCAACATATTCGACAGATGGTCATTTGGTGCACAAGGCCAGAAACTGGGAATATCTCACAACTACCTCTGCAAGAGATATAATGGCGAGGAGGAAGAAAAAACCAGAGAGAATATATTCATGTCTAGAGAAGTCTAGTCATGGTTGAACCCTTTTGGGATTCCTGTGAGAGGGGATAGAGCTTCAATGGCACCTGACAGCTCTCCTCATTGTGTTTATATAAGATGCAAGTAAACTATGTTTTCATTACGGTTGCTGCCTATTTAACCTAACCTAGCATAGCAGTATCTCTAGATATCAATTGAAAATTTAGAATCATTCAAAAATGTACTTTCTATGCAGTTTTTGGTACTTTGGACTATAATTTTGTATAAAGGGTAAGCCATTTGAAAGTTTAAATTTATAAATGCAATCAAACAAAATTGGTTTAAATTTTTTTTAGAAATTTATTTCCTTGTTGTGAAGTACAATTATTCCAGTTAGAAATGGAATATTGTTTCATTCATTAGGCTGCCCCAGCTGACCTCATACGATCGGACCAATTTCCAAACACATTTTCAAGTGTATGGAATTGTATCTCGGCAATGGCATTACGAATGTTTACCTTCAAATGCTCAATTGTCTGTGGTTTGTCGGCATAATACTTTTCTTTAACGGCACCCCACAGAAAATTGTCCAACGGTGTTAAATCGCAGCTTCTTGGCGTGCAATTGACATCACCATTTTGGCTAATTGAACGGCTATTAGCGTTTAACGTAATAAATCTATTATAACATGAGATGTGTGACAAGCTGCTTCATCCTGTTGAAACCAAACATCGCTCACATCAATACCATGAAGAGCGGGCACAAAATAAATCGGATATCATGGCGCTATAAGTGTCTCCATTGACCGTAATGGTTGCGCCGTCATGATTTTCAAAGAAATATGGGCCGCACCAAACAGTCCCTCGTAACGGGCGCATTGGCCGTAAGACCATGTGTTGGTTTTCTGAGCACCAAATGCGACAATCTTGCTTATTGACATGCCCACCAAGATGAAAATGAGCTTTATCCGAAAAGTTTGATTTTTTTTGAGATTTTTGCAATTTCCGACCGTGTTTTTGTTTTTGAAATAAATTTTCGAAAAATCCCCAGCGTTGCTTAAGCGAAAATCAATTCATTACGTTCAATGGAATTTTGTGACAGAATAGAATAGAATAACATAAGTATTGCCAGATTCGAAATAACCGATGGTGCAAAATTAAACCGGTAGATGGCCCACCTGATAGTATCAGCAAAAATTGACCAAAAAGAGTCAACAAAAATTCTTTAAAAATCCTCTAAAACCCAGAAGTCTAATGCTAACGAATTTAGTTCAAGAAAACTTTCCCCAAAAACCACAAATACGTTTCCCACGATCTATTATTTTCCATAAACCCTAAAATACATATGTCCTCTATATTTACACTTCCCCTCAGCCTCTTTCTCTATGCATATTTGTATTATTGTTCTCTATGCACCCTCATCTCCACAGTATATCAAACATGTCCTTGAGTTCTTCGAAAAACTTTCATTCGATTTTAAATGGCAATGCAGCAGCAGCATACGAAATGAAAACGAGATTACAGAAGTCGACATTAATGGAAAATAAGGGAGAAATCCTGTAGTAAGAATGCTGGTGTATTGATATCATTACAAATAAAAAAATTTTTAATTGTGTTTTGTAGGAAAATTTTTTAATGCAAAAATCAACTTTTCATGACACAATCATGAGTTTGAGTTTTTGAATTTATTTGCCAAATCATTTCTGCTTCTGCGAACACATATTAAAACTTTTTTAACAATTAACAGGAAAAAGTGTTATTTGATGGCAAATGAAAAAAATTTCAAAATTGAAAATCCTTTTTTTAACGAATCAATAACAGATTACGTTGATTTAATTAATTTGTTCATCAAAGTTTTAACAGTGAAAAATGACTTTTTTATAGGAAATTTTAATTTATTTCTCTCCCTTTGGAAAATTATTAGAATTATGTAAGCCAATAGAACTTCTAAACGATGTTATTTCTCTGCATAAATAGCCTTCTGCTGGGATCATCTACTGTGCTCCATTTTTATTCAAATGAGATACACTACCCTTATGAAAGTAGTGCTACGAAAATGAAAAAAATCTAGATACTGGTGTTTTGCTTTTACATCGTTTAACATTAAAATTATAAACAAAAGCTACAAAAAGAAAACAATGCAGTAAACAAACCTGTTTACAAATTATCGTACTGCTTAATATAACAACATATAAAGGGTCCGCTAAATAATTATTTTTTTTTTTTTTTGCAAATGCTTTAAAAAAAACTATTGAATATTTTCTCAAATTTCTTTTTTTATTTGAAAGTACAATCCTTCCGGTTAATAATGGAAAATAATTTCATTCAAATAGCTGCCTCGGTCCAATTTTTAAGCACATTATCGATTGTGTGCAGCTGTATTTCACCAATGGCTTCACGAATATTGTCCTTTAAAGCGTCAATTGTCACTGGCTTGTCGGCGTAATACTTATCTTTGACGGCACCCCACAAATAATAGTCCAACGGTATCAAATCCCAGCTCTGAGATGGCCAAACGCTCTGCGGCTGATAATGCGATCTTCAAAAACAGGGCGCAAAACATCGAGTGTAGCTTCGGCTATGTGGCACGTAGCGCCGTCCTGTTGAAACCAAATGTTGCCAATATCCTCCTCTTCAATTTTTGTGAACAAAAATTCGTTCAACATGGCCCGATAACGATCGCCATTGACTGTAACGGCCACTCCTTGCTCATTTTCGAAGAAAAATGGCCCAATTACGCCTCTGGACAAAATCTGCACCAAACAGTGACTCGTTTTGGGTTCGGCTTTTCAATGTATGCGTGCGAGTTTTCTGTGCCCCAAATGTGCCAATTTTACTTGGGTACATACCAAGATCAAAATGAGCTTCATCTGAAAAGATGATTTTTTTTTTTGCCAAAATCGGCATCTTCTGTAAGTCGATCGCAGGCCCATTTAGCGAAGCGAAAACGCATTGGATGGTCAATTGGCTTGAACTCCTGAACCAATTGCACTTTGTATGGTGTCCAACCAAGGTCTTTAATGATGTCTCCGAAATTCAATTGTTGAGAACGACAGTGAATTGATGTTGATGGCGCTTCACGCACACTTTCTGCCACAGCAGCAATATTCTCGGGTGTACGCACTGTTTTTGGCTTTTCACGCTTTGGTTTATCGATGAGGATGCCAGTTTCTTTCACAAGATAACGAACATACGAAGCTGACGGTGCTTCTCTTCTTCCAAAATCCGTACGCAATTTTCGCACACATTTTGCAACGTTACCATGATTTTCAAAGTAATGTCGCAATATTTCCCAGCGTTGTTTAAGCGTATACACAACCATATTCATTCAGCGGAAGGATAAAACTAATTTTCTGTCAAATCAGACATGAGCTAAGTGTTACCATTCACGAAATAAGCACTAGTTGAAAAAAAACGTTAGATGGCGGACCCGATATAAATACTAGCATAAATACTAGCATAAAAAAGAGTGGTAAAAAAGTAAACAATAACCAACAACACTACAAGAATAAATGAAAACAACGATGTTTACATTTATAGAGATTTCGAGAAGGTGAACTCGTGAACATTCGCCTTCAAGAACATTCATTACATTGTTTACTGTTTGCCATATAAAAGGCAAGGCAAAGCAGGCGACTGAGTGGTGAAATACAGTCAGCCTTGTGTGAAGACGCGGTATGTTTGAAGCGAGTAATCGAGGTTTGAAGATCTCCGTTACAAAGATCTGTCGAGCAATTGTCTAGTAATTGTTATTGTTTATGCAAAGGGTGTAAACAGAGGCAGATTTGCAATCTACGAGCTCATATTTTAAACGTTTTTAAAAGGTGAAAACGTAACAGTATGAAAGTAACGAATTGGCCATGTAGCAACTGAATCCTGTCTCAGTTGGAGCAATACGCATAATTCTTGAGATCTTGTACTCCTTAACAGAGCATAAAGAAATTCTTTATAATGACTTAGGAAACCTTCGCCGCGTTTTATGTATTCATTTACACCGATTTCTGACCGATATTGCTCTAATTGTTACTTGTTCTGGCGTTTTAGGCCCCTTTATACCGTCATCATGATAATTGAGGAAAACATTTTGCAAAACTATGCAGGTTTATGGCCATTGATGAGCCGTGTTTTCCTTATTGTAATAAAAATCTATGGCTTGAGCGTCTTTTGAAATATGACTGTCTTGATTAGGTTGTGTTAGATAAAGGAACCCAGTTCTCTTCTTTAAAGGAAGAGGTTTCACTTAGGCCAGCTTTTTATATCCATTGTGATACATACATACATAATTGGTTATTTCTACCCTTCAGTCCAGATTACGACCTAGTTTCTCACACCACTTATGTTGTGTGTGTTAATTTTATACATGACTGGCGGTACCTAGAGTTTAAAGTCGACTCCGAACGGCAGGTTTTTGAGAAACTTTTCATGGCAATTTTTATTTACTCTCAGAGTTTTGCCAGAAATACTTTTTGTATTTTGTTTTGATGCCTAGCCTGGGGTTTGAACCTTGGCCTTACGTCTAATAAGCCAACACACTACCTACTAGACTACTAAGACTTCCATTGTGATATCACATTCAATTCTTCCCCAAAGGAAACCGAGCTATTGCAGCAGTCTTTATAATAGATAGCTCGGTCAAAAATGTCAGAAAATGTCAGGACACTGACAAATGAGGTGAAAGGCAGCCTCTTCCTCCTTCTCAGTCCTACAACTCCTGCCAAGCTTTTCGGCATGCCTACCAACAGGGCAGTGGCCTGTAAGAATTGCAGTTTTCCGATGGACAGAAGTGAGTCAGTCCTCCTCTTACTCGTACGTGTTCAGCAGAATATATCAATTTTGTACGTATTTGATTGAGATTGAGGTTCCCTGTAAAACGAGTGGATAATGTCCAAATTAACTGGTGCATTTACAATAGCTATGCCCTATAACATGTAGGAGATTGCAAGCTTCATACTGGAACTGGTCAACTCATCTGCAATGCACTTTCCCACGATATCCCTATGTGCGGAAGCCATACAAAAGTTACCTTCAAATGCTGCAAAATTTCTTTGAGAAATCTCCGACATTAATACACAAGGACGGATGTAGAAACTATGTTAATTAGTATTGACTTCATTTCAACATGGCTGGCTGTCTTGGTTAATCAGATGCAAACTTGATGTCCTCCAAACATTTCAAACCTAACGTAATGCTTCTCTCTTCTGGCTTAAATCCATGACCTCGTCTTTTTGCATTATTAAACGAAATTTTCTTCAAATTCTGTTTTTTTTTTAACAAAACGTTTCCCATGACAATATTCATGGGAATAAACATTAGGCGATCAAAGAAATAATTTCTTTAGAAAACCAAATTAAAACTCAAATCCAAACTTTGTTCCATGCTGTGCTTTTCATTGAACAGTTTTATCGGTGATTGGAAAAAAAATTCCAAAAAAAAAAAAACAATTCGCGGAACATAGCCTTGAGTTAAAACTTGTCCAAATGGCGTCAGTTCAGTGGTAACATAAAGTTTTAGATGTTTTTGAAAGCCCTACACTATGTACGAGGTGGGAGGGAATAATTTTGACTGAAATTTATAACAACACCTTGTACTATAATGAGTAAATGAGGTACGTTTACAATACATAGCATATTGCCCTTAATTATTTCAGTATTCCTGTCTGACTCTGTACCATAATTCTTGTTATTAGAGTTGCTTTAGGTTTTTATTTCAACATATTTTTACTTGAATTTTTAAAGTCCATTAAATCGTATACAGCCTACAGTCGTCAGTGATATTCTCTGTTCTTCTCTCTTTTTATGCACATTCACACATGCATGGATTGAGTAGTTTTCTGCTTATGTGCACCTAAAAATGTCAGAAACAGCCGACCGAATTCATGCCGCTTTCTAAAGGTCATCACAAAACTTACTCGCTGGTGGTGGTTTGTATTATCGAATGCGTAGGCTTGAAAATCTAAACCAAATGAAAACCAATTTTTTTTTTTGTTTTTTTGTTTCTCTCTAGGTCTTTCTAACTCGTTATTGTTATTGTTGCAGCTCGTATTGTATACTGTTATGCTGTGTATAAATGTCAGATTTCGTTCATCGATTTTGGCTGTATGTGCGCTTTATTTTTTGGCAAAAGGCCATAACAAATATTCAGCAATGCTTTTATGAAGGTGTAGTGATAATAAATCCATTATTTCACTGCTTGAAATTAAACGATCTAATAGCCTGTTTAAGTTTTCTTTTTTTCTATAGCAGTACACGTCCTAAAGCTAACAGCTTTCACAAGCAAATATTTATTGCAATCCTGATCCTCACGCTACCATCTCCATTCAAGTGACTTGGGGTCACTTAATTAGTAAAGCTAACCGCAAGGAACTCCTCTTAATCTAGTGGGTAGTGTAGTGGCTTATTAGACGTGAGGCCACGCTTCAAACCCCAGGGCAGACAACTCCAACAAAATTAAATATTTCTTCGGCCTTCTTGCTCTCAGCACATTTCTGGCAAAAATTCTGAGAGTAAAAACAAAATTTGCCATGAAAAGTTTCTCCAAAACCTGTCGTTTGGAGTCGACTTCAAACTGTAGGTTCCACCACTCAGATATAAAAATTAACACACACAACATAAGTGGTGTGAGAAACCAGGTTGTAATCCTGATTGAAGGGTTGTAATGACCAATTGTGTATGTCATGCTAGTTTAGAATTGCTTTCTTCATAATTTCGCTGGAGGAGATCAACTAATATTAAAAGATTCCCGTTCATTCTGAAAAAACTATCGGGACCATCATACTTGATGATGAAGTCGCCGTAGTCTAGTAGGTAGTGTGTTGGCTTATTAGCCGTAAAGCCAGAGGTCG
Source organism: Sarcophaga carnaria (assembly GCA_958299815.1). Taxonomy (NCBI): domain Eukaryota; kingdom Metazoa; phylum Arthropoda; class Insecta; order Diptera; family Sarcophagidae; genus Sarcophaga; species Sarcophaga carnaria. The sequence continues at coordinate 131,885,851 of OY283150.1, read as the reverse complement.
AGCCCCAGGCCAGATATCAACACAAAATTCAAAAAGTATTTCTTCGGCGACTTCCTTTCAGCAGATTTCTGGCAAAAACTCTGAGAGTAAATAAAAATTGCCACGAAAAGTTTCTCAAAAAAATCTGTCGTTCGGGGTCGACTTTAAACTGTAGGTCCCACCACTCATGTATAAAATTAAAACACACAACATAAGTGGTGTGAGAAACTAGGACATTGTACAATGGGTCAATTCGACCTCTGGGTACTGCACTTGTCTCAATTGACAAGTACACGTCCTCTAACCTAACCTAACCTCACCTATCATACTTGATTTTACCTTGATTACATTGGCGGATTGATTCCTTTAGATGGTTTAGTTCCTTCCTAGCCGTAGACGGGCAGTTCATAGTAGATTACTTACTTAATTGATCATTACGCTCTACCCTTTAGTCAGGACTACGACCTAGCTTCTTACTCCACCTATAGTGTGTATGTTCATTTTATCCATGAGACTTACTTACTTACTGATTTATTTAATTGGCCATTAACAACCCGATTAACAGATTTCGATCTGCCGTAACACACCCTTCCAGGCGTCTCTGCTTCTTGAACGCCTACGCCAGTTTGTCACACTAATCGATGACAGGGCTTCCTCGATTTGGTCCTTCCAATGTGAACAAGTTCGTACTCTTTGCCGTCTTCCGCAGATCCCCGCATCAAATATCCGTCTCGCCGGAGCATCCTCCTCCATTCGAACGACATAGCCGAGCCAGTGCAGCCGCTGGATGTTAATACGCTGCACAACGTCTATGTCGTTGAGGAGCTCATACAACTCTCTGTTAAATCTGATGAGGAAATCATCGCCTACTCGCACTGGATCGAAGTTCTTTCGTAAGACCTTTCTCTGGAATACTCTCAAGGCTGCTGCATCAGTGCTTAATAGAGTCCATGCCTCTGCATCATAAAGCAGCACGGGGAGAATGAGCGTCTTGTAGAGTATTAGTTTTGTCGTACAAGAGAGAGGTCTCTGCTACTCAATTGCCTATTGAAACCATAGTAGTATCTGTAGGCAAGAGTGATCCTGCACTTGATCTCCAAGCTGACATTATTTTTGCTGGCAGCGGCGGAGCCAAGATAAATAAATTCCTTGACTATATCGGAAATATAGTTAACGGCCCTTATCTGAGCTCCTAAGGCGTATTGGATCTCCCTACTTGTCGATAACATATTTTTCGTTTTGCCCTCATTTACTGCCAGACCCATCTTAGTAGACTCCCCACCGTTCAATAGCACTAAAGGCAGCAGTAACATCTCGCTTGCTACGCCCTATGAGCAACTGGACGCGTGTCATAAAATTTAACGACTCCGAACTACAGATTGAAGACGTTTTTAATAGCTAGAAATATCTCTATGTGAAGCTTAAGTGATGCCAGCATCTTCTAGAAATCCTAGGGTTAATAATCGTCTACTCCGACTAAAGAGAACAAGTAGCACTGAGTCTCCAGTTTGTATTTTTTTTACTCTCCCACAGGCATAGATACTATTGGACGCCTTAAATGATTAGGCAGGAATTCAACTTTGAGTCTTAAATCAATCAAAAGTAAAATGATTCATTGGCCATTAGCATCCAAATCATTGAGCGTTTGAGGTATGGGGTATTCTGCCCTCATTTTAAGGTATTCTGTATTGAACCCAATTGACTCAAAGAACTTCTAAATCCATAAGAGCATTACAATACTCGGTTGCATTGAAAACTGATTGAAAAATGGAAAAAAATTTTGAGCTTTCATTTCTACTATGCCTTCTATCAACAACTGTTCAAATGTACATATCTACTCATTCATGGAGTATAACTGAAGTCTGTTAATTAGTCAAAGTATCTTTCATTAATTTTTCCACAAATTCCACAAACACTGGTAGACTTTTTAGCCAAAAACAGCTGTACTAAACTGGAGAACAAACCAAAAAGGTCAACTAAACTAAACGTCGTTGTCTCACAGCCTATCTGTAGTCACTGTGACTCATGTTGCTATTGAAATTGGAAATTTCATTTCCAATTTTCATTCTTATGCGACTGACTGGCTGGTTGGTTGGTTTTCTTTTCCTAGAAATTTTGTTTCAACAATTTTCCTTTCCTTCTTCTACGACTACGACTACAATCGTTGATTAATTTTCATAAAAATTATACTTGAACGGATGGTGGAGTAGCACAAGAGATCAAAATGATTCACTTTCAAGTTGCAAAAGCAAAAATTAACTGGAGCGAAAGAGAAAGAGAGAGAGGGAGAGAGAGACAGAGTGCTTGAGTAGTAGGAGATGATGCAAGGATAAAAGCTAACATTATTATTGTCATCAACTGTGTGACCTGATGATGACAATGGACGTTAAATGAAAATAGAAAAAGCAACAACAACAGCAACAACAACAACTCTAGCTTCTGCCATGGCATACAAACTGGCATTTGTACCATTTCAACAGAGTCTAGCTGGTATGTCCGTCAATTTCGTAGTCGTTCAGTTTATGGTTTTTAACTTGCAATTCGTTTTTCGTATTTATTGTTGTTGTTGTTGTTGTTTTTCTTCATTCTTCCCGATTGCATTGCATGTGTGTTCGTTTATTCGTTTTAGTTCAACATGCCAACAAAGTGTCATTCTTTAAAAACGAAAAAAATTGTTGACTGTCACTGGTATGTGGTGCAATAGTCGGAGACAAAGCAGCAGTTATTGTTGTTGTTTTTATTGTTACAATTGTAGGCTGTTACACACAAACGTTGTAAATTTCAAACACACACACTCACGTGCTTACTTGTATTTCGAATTTTCAAACAACAAAAGCTTTTAAAAACTATTTAAAGCTGAGCTGAAATTTATTGCAAAGTGGATTAAAGGAGGGTTTACCTTGCCATACGCTTTTCTTATCCAAACCCCACGATAAAAAACTTAGAGACTAGTACAGTTGCTTAACTGCCATACATACACACACACACACACACACCCGATAGTACTTATTTGTTTGCCATCCCATAAATTTTCTGTACAGATGGATGTAAATGAAAATGGGCGGGAGTGTATGTGTGTAAATTGTTAAAATTTTTGTTGCACGGGGCCATTAAACCGACAGGTGTGTTGGCACTGAGCGCACATTGGTTGCATTGGAATTTTTATGGTCTACGTGGTTCTATTTGGCACTCTATGCATATGTATGTATGTGTGCTGTTGGTGCAGCTAACTGTACAAAATACCAAAAATAACTCAAACGCTTGACCAAATATGCAACAACATGGCTCAACCTTAGAACACTGGGCAACAAAAATATTCTACCATATACCTACCGTTAAGTGGACATTTTTAAAATACTCTTACGTTTTTAACTTTTAAAAACATTTAAAATATAAGCTCGTAGTTTGCAAATAAAATAAAAATTAAATTTGTTTTATTTAAACATCGTAACTAAATCCTGAGAAATGTGGGTATGTTACTCTAATATTATCTTTAACGCTCGAAGATATGAAGAGCATTCTGTTCTCCCTATGATAAGTTCACTGACTCCTTAAAACACATAAGAAATGTGTTTGTCTCAGAACACTGGGTTGTGTGAGTGCTTTTAATTAATTTGTTAAGACTAATAACGTATAAGAAGTACATTTAACCGCTAATAAATATTGTGTGTATGTCATAAATTCTATCGTTCTACACCAGTGGTCTCTCTTCTAAATTACTATATGTCATGTCATATATACATAAGTCTCATGACTTTCATATGTCATGCAATTATTTTTATAAACTTAACTGTAAATTTCTTTAGAAAAAATTAAATTCAATTAAAAATTAAAAAAAAACAATGAAATTAATGCATATACCTAATAATTGACATGTTTTTTGAATAATACTGAAATATGAGAAACAAACAACATTTTCGATAAAGTTCATTGAATTGCATAAAAACCCTTGAGAGGCTGAAGTCAATAACCTCATTGCGTATCAATAATGTAAGCAATACGTTCAGAAGAAAGAACACCTACGGGAATTTGTCTCACGTTCACACAATAATAGCCATTTATGTGGTCAAGTATAATATTTTCTTTCTTATTTTCTAAAGGTTTTAAAAAGTGTTTCGTAGCTCTGATGATTTTCTACGGACAAAAAGAAAGAAATGTTTTACAAAATTTTTCAAAGTAAAGAAATAACATGCCAAATTGGAAATTGGAAAGCATTTAGCCAGTGCATTAACGCAGACAGACGCGAAGGATCTGAACGAAAATGGTACAGAAATTTCATCACATCGCGTCCAATTGGAAAACAGCTCAAAAAGCTTTTTTGGATTCTATAAGAGCTCTTTGTACTGCCAATAGTAACTATTTATTTCGTCATAGGACTATAGCTCCTGGCTGATATTTCTCAACCACCACAAAACCTTTTGCGAAAGTGGGGATTTTTATCCAAAACTCCTTTGTGTAGACAAATTCTGTGTAGTTCCGAATCATAAGTGTCCGACAATGGCAAAGAATATTTTCTGTGGTGTCCTCACAAAGTCATTGTGAGATTCGTATTACAGACCATGAAGGAAAGGGAGAATACATGATAAAACTAATCAATCGGAGAAGTAAAACAGTGCTGCGGTAAAGCCAATAGGAATCCATTAAAATACGTGATGTACGTAACGTTGCCAAGTCTAATACCAAAAATAGCGAATTGGCATTCATTAAATACTCATATTAAACCCCTGAGTTGATTTTATTGTAATCTGATGTCAGGGATGGGACTTTTACTCATAGTTTTGTAATATATTGTTACGTTTTTACCTTTTAAAAACGTTTAAAATATGAGCTCGCAGTTTGCAAATAAAATTAAAATAAATTTGTGTTTAGTTTTAATTAAAATTCTTTATTATTCGTATAATTCTGTGTGCCACTGTTCACAACTTAATGTAAACAACAACAATTACTTTTCTTTGTTATTCCTCTGTTTATACCCTTTCTATAAACAATAACAATTACTAGACAATTATTCGACAGATCTTTGTAATGGAAATCTTCAAACCACGATTACTCGCTTCAAACATACCGCGTCTTCACACAAGACTGACTGAACTTCACTAAGTAAATCGCCTGCTTTGCCTTGCCTTTTTATGGATGTTCATGACTTCGCCTTCTTGAAATCTCTATAAATGTAAACATCGTTGTTTACATTTATTCTTGATGTGTTGTTTGTGTATTTTTGTTTACTTGTTTACCATTTTTTTATCCTAGTGTATGTTGTTGTATTTTCGTTTACAGTACGATAATGTTTACTTGCCTTGTTTTGTTTTTGTAGCTTTTGTTTATAATTTTAATATTAAACGATGTAAAGGCAAAACACCAGTATCTAGGTTTTTACATTTTCGTTTATTTCAGAGCAAAATGCATACAAGATGTTATCCAGCATTTAATGGTCATCGTTGTTTCTCTTCTGTGTTGGTATGAAATACTTAAGTGATGTTCACATTCCGAAGAGCTGGATTTCTTGCAGGCAGGATTGTGTCTATGTCATCTCACAAAGTTTCAGTAGGTATTAGTTCCTCTAATTTATTATGAGTTGAATACCTACTAATTTCTTAAGCCAAATAGTTTCGATTCTCGTCTTCTACCAATTGTTGCTTTTGTATTGGAACGCACTGTATGTAGTGAAACCAAATGAGTGTGAGCATGAACTAAATTACCACAGTCGCATGTAAGTGCAAAATACACACACACATACAACCATAAACAGTTGTAGTCGCATAGTTATGGTTAAACCTGATGCGGGTTGATATTTCTCTCCATTAATATTTCTTATTGCACGAAAACAAAAACGAATGAATGGCAAAATGAAATGAATGAATGCATGAATGAATGGATGAATGAATGAATGAACAAATGCACGATTGAATTGTATTTTCTATGAACGAACCAACCAAACACAACAGTTGTTAGAACGTACATACATATGTCAGTATGTCGTCTATATCGGTGTATAACTGTGGTTAAAACGTAAATGTAAAGTAAGTCGCGTTGAAGCACTAAAAGTACATAAATTACTCACTCACAGAATAAAAGATAAATTGCTTGAAACAAGTGATGTTCTTTCTACCTTAGCTGCAGAACCTTCACCAGGCTACACTAACACCATCAGCATTATCATCACTCTACGACCTTTAAATGGCTCGGCCCAGCTCAGCTCAGCTCTGCTCTATTCAGCCAACATATCTTTGTTTTGTAGTTTTTCTTTTGCGGTAGGGAGGGAGGTAGAAAAAACAAAAAGGCGGAATAAAAATAGTGCAGCAGCGTTAAGGAACAAAACGTTGTGAAATATGTTAAACAGTTTCTAGGGGGGAGGGGGGTAGTAAAACGAAATGTATTCTCAGATAATTTGAATAAAAATTGGCCTAGTGCTGTCAAGTGTTGCATGTAGTGTAGTGTGGTTTGTAATGCAGATTAGAATTCGCATTTTTCTCTTCATTTTTTTCCATTTTTCTTTAGGAGAACTTAAACCAGATTTTAAAAACAAAAAAATGAATTTCTTTTTCTTTCTTTTTTTTCTAAAGTAGAACGTTAACAGTGTCAAGTTTTATGTTTTTTCTTTTGTTTTCTTTACTTTTCTTATCTCGTTTTAAGTTTTCTTGGCTTAAATGAAACAGAAACAAGCAAACGGGTGAAAGAAAAGAAAAAGAACCGTGACAGTTGACCATAAAAATATTTAAATTTTGTACTTTTTAAGGGAAGCAACTTTTAACAGAATTAAATAATTCATTAAAGTATTCAAATTTTATTCAATTTGAAAGAAATAGATAGTTTTATATACAAAGATAACACAAATTTTAACATCAAGTCCATCAAATAATAAAATAAGGATTAAGGATTAAATCTGTAAAAGTCTACAAACCCTTTGGCAAAATGTAACCCTCAGTTATCCCTCTAATTATCTATGAATTTTCAACAATTGATTTTGGTAGAAGTAAGGCCACGGTTCAAACCTCAGGTCAGACATATCCAACAAAACGAAATAAAGACAAATATTTCTTCGGCGACTTCCTCTCAGCAGATTACTGGCAAACACTCTCAGAGCAAAATAAAATTTGCCATGAAAAGTTTCTCAAAAAATCTGTCATTCGGAGTCGATTTTAAACTGTAGGTCCGGCCACTCATGTATAAAAATTAACGCACACAACATAAGTGGTGTGAGAAACTAGGTCGTAATCCTGACTGAAGGGTTGTAATGACCAATTATGTATGTAGATTATGAGGAGATGGAACTAAAAATTATAATCTAAGGACAAGGCAAACTATTGACATAAAAGTATTGCACAACCCTAGACAATAAATTGACTGGTATTGCCCTTACCATTACATACATACATACATTATTGATCATTACAACCCTTCAGCCAGGATTACGACCTAGTTTCTCACACCACTTATGTTGTGTGTGTTAATTTTTATACATGAGTGGCGAGACCTACAGTTTAAAGTCGACTCCGAACGACAGATTTTTTGAGAAACTTTTCACGTCAAATTTTCTTTTCTTTCGGAGTTTTGTTGGAGAAATCTGACCTGCAGTTTAAACCGTGGCCTATTAGACAAAGGCGACATTCCTCATAGCATTACTGAACTTTATTAGTCATAAATACTACGCTTTAGAGATGTAAACATATTTTGGTCGTTAAGGAAATCAATTCGGTGTTCTAGTTCACATGCGAAAGTTGTTTCAAGTGACTTGGATTATAGCCTAGTGCTAGTCTCTGTAAATAACAAGAAAAAAATTTTAACAAGCCTTGTCATTAGCTTTTAAAGTCTTCAGTATTACAACCTTACTTAGATCAAATCTCTGGCTGTACTGATTGTCATAATATTTCTTTATGTTGAGATTCTAACCGGACATAGCTTCTGACAACTCCACGTTTAAGACAGTTGTTTCCTACAAATATAAATTCCCTCTTTCCTACAAATATAACTCAACCGAAAAATCTATGTTATCGCTAGGGCTGCACATCAAGTTAGTCGTTAGAAGATTTGAAGAAGTATTAACAAAAATCTCTGACAGTTTTAGCCCAAAAATTCAGAACCTTAAGCGAATTTCTGCATTTTAATACTCTGATCTGTATGAACAGCAAATTATAGCATTTGATCGATGAATCTAAGGTTATCTATCCATTAATCGCAAAGTAGAAAGTAATCTTTCATCTCCGAAAAAAATCTCGAAGTTTTTTCTTTTCGTTGCTATTCACAGACTGCACGTAATTTTGAGATTATATTTCCTGTTGCTCTATTGATCAGGAGATGCTGTGTCCCTATTTGAGCTCATCTCAGCAGGACTTTCCTCATTTTGTCTTTCTTTTTCTCAAAACTAAGCACTTTTGGAATGAACATTCCAATCCAAAAAAGGAAAAAAAAATTTGAGAACTGCAGACCTCTGCAACTGCCTCTCTAAAGTAATCTCTCAACTTTCTGTCTTTATTTTAAGAATTCCTTGGCCAATTTCTATATGCAACCACTTAAAAACTCGCCCAGCTAAGGCATCTTGTGAATCGAAATTCAAAAGCCCTTAGCCAGTGCATTAACGTAGACAGAAGTGAAGCATCTGCACGAAAATGGTACAGAAATTCCATCACATCCCGTGCAATTGGCAAACAGCTCAAAAGGCTTTTTTGGATTCTATAAGAGCTCTTTGCACTGCCAATAGTAACTATGTATTCCGTCATAGGACTATAGCTCCTGGCTGATATTTTTCAACCACCACAAAACCTTTTCCGAAAGTAAAAATTTTTATCAAAAACTCCTTTGTGTAGACAAATTCTGTGTTGGTCAGAATCATAAGTGTCCGACAAGGGCAAAGCATATTTTCTGTGGTATCCTCATCTTACTTGACACAAAGTCATTGTGAGATTCGTATTACAGACCATGAAGGAAAGCAGAATATATGATAAAACTAATCAATCGGAGAAGTAATACAGTACTGTGGTAAAGCTATTGGTGTTGTCGAGTACTTCCTTTTTGGACAAGAACGCGTTCCGGAACTAAAGATGATTTCTGATAACGAGAATTGGCTGAAGTTTTGAAAAAAAAAATTTTTTTTAAATTGCAGATTTTTTTTTTAATTTTTGACGAATTTTTTTTATGTATTTTTATAAACAAGGGTTTGAACCGAACCCGAACCGGAACGAACCGGCTTGTTTTTCCGAACCGTGAACCGGAGTCGGGAACGCGTTCCGGTAAAAAAAAATTAGCACAACACCACTGGGTAAAGCCGATGGGAATCCATTAATATATGTGATGTATGTAAGGTTGCCAAGTCTAATACCAAAAAATAGCGAATTGGCATTCTTTAAAGAGTCATATTAAACCCCTGAGTTGATTTTATTTTAATTTGATGTCAGGGATGGGATTATTATTCATAGTTTTGTAATACCATACTGTTACGTTTTTTACCTTTTAAAAACGTTTAAAATATGAGCTCGTAGATTGCAAATAAAATAAAAATAAATTTGTGTTTAATTTTAATTAAAATTCTTTATAATTCGCACAATTCTGTGTGCCACTGTTCACAACTTGATGTAAACAACAACAATTGCTCTTCTTTGCTATTCCAATAACAATAAAAATCACTAAGCAATTATAAGATTATCAAACCACGATTACTCTCTTCAAATGCACCGCGTCTTTATACAAAACTGACTGAACTTCACTAACTGACTCGCCTGTTTTGCTGTGCTTTTATCGGTTCCGCCATCTAACGTTTTTTTTTTCAACTAGTACTTATTTCGTGAATGGTAACACTTAGCTCATGTCTGATTTGACAGATAATTAGTTTTATCCTTCCGCTAAACGAATATGGACCATCCAATGCGTTTTCGCTTCGCTAAGTGGGCCTCCGATTGACTTACAGAAGATGCCGATTTTGGCAAAAAAAATCAACTTTTCAGATGAAGCTCATTTTGATCTTGGCGGGTATGTAAACAAGCCAAATTGTCGCATTTGTGGCACAGAAAACCCGCACGCATACATTGAAAAGCCGACGTACCCAAAACGAGTCACTGTTTGGTGCGGATTTTGGTCCAGAGGCATAATTGGGCCATTTTTCTTCGAAAATGAGCAAAGAGTGGCCGTTACAGCCAATGGCGATCACTATCGGGCCATGTTTGACGAAGTTTTGTTCACAAGAAAATGAAGAGGACGATATTGGCAACATTTGGTTTCAACAGGACGGCGCTACGTGCAACACAGCCGAAGATACACTCGATGTTTTGCGCCCTGTTTTTGAAGATCGCATTATCAGCCGCAGAGCTGATGTCGTTTGGCCATCTCGGAGATGCGATTTGACACCGTTGGACTATTATTTGTGGGGTGCCGTCAAAGATAAGTATTACGCCGACAAGCCAGAGACAATTGACGCTTTAAAGGACAATATTCGTGAAGCCATTGGTGAAATACAGCTGCACACAATCGATAATGTGCTTAAAAATTGCACCGATCGTGTAGACTACTGCATAGCCAGCCAAGGTAGCCATTTGAATGAAATTATTTTCCATTATTAACCGAAAGGATTGTACTTTCAAATAAAAAAAGAAATTTGAGAAAATATTCAGTAGTTTTTTTGTAAAGCATTTTCAAAAAAATAAAAGTTATTTGGCGGACCCTTTATATGGCAGAGTAAACAGTCTGATCAATGTTCTTGAAGACGAATGTTTGGGGCTTCGCCTTCTCGAAATGTCTATAAATGGTTGTTTCATTATTGTTGTTTTTGTATTTTGTTTACATTTATTCTTGTAGTGTATGTTGTTGTTGTATTTTTGTTTACTTGTTTAGCATTTTTTATGCTGGTGTTTGTTGTTGTATTTTTGTTTATAATTTTTAAATGTTAAGTAATATAAAAGCAAAACACCAGTATCTAGATTCTTCATTTTCATAGCAATATGTAAAGACTGACATAACAAATTCAAAAACAAACACGAATTTAAATTCATTTTTAATTGAAAATGATCGATTAACACATTATGACCTTTGTACCACAGAAAAGGGGATGTATCTTCGCATTTAATATTTGATGTCATCAATCACATTCATATCGTCATTATTCGTATTCAAAAATTTCTTTTTCAACTGATGTGACCTTTGCAAACACCTTCCATTAACCAATGCTTTTCATATGTCACGCGAAAATGTCTTCAAACGCCTTTGCCGTCGCCATCACCGTCAACAACCTTGAGTGGATTCATTAAAAAAGTGTTTCGTTGCTGGCACAATGTCACGAAACAATGAAAAGGTTGTTTATCACTGTTCAAGCAAGGCAAGGCGATGCAATGCGATAAAATTGCACTGCACTGGTAAACTCCTTTATTTTTCGCGAAACAAGGAAGCCATAAAAAAATGTTTCTTGTACAAAATATTTTGCAAGTGTAAGTGTAAATGCATGAAAGGTGTGGGTGTAGTTGTAATTGTTAATGCGAGTTTTAAAATGGAATGCAATGAAATTCCTTCTTTTTCTCGTTCTCTCTCTCTCTTCCTATCTCTCTTTTGTTTTCATTCTTTGTGAAGGCATTTAAACAAACACTTCAACCAACGCTATGGTTCATGAAAGTTATCAACGCTAACTTATGGCCCCGTGTTAAATGGTTTAATTTGCTATCTGCTGTGTTGTTGTTTTCTACTGACTTTAATTCATTTCGCCACAAAAATAATGAAAAAAACAGTAAAAGTGAAGAAAAAAACCAAATAAAATTCTCTAATGACGGCATCTTAAAGCATAAGTTTAATGGTTTTAACAAATATTTCCTCATCTACTACACACACACACTTACATGTTTGTAATTGTATGTGTATGTATGCATGTATACATGCTTTAAACATACCATTAACTGTTATAGTTTTATTACCAAATAAATATCTTATGCTTGCTCTACTACATCCAGGTTTTAAGACATTTTTCCCCTTTAGTGCCCCTGCTACCGGTTCATTCAGTTCATTTCAGTTTTGCACGCTCCATAAACGGAGAATGATGATAAATTGTGTTCACATTATGAATTCCTTTTTATACTGTTTCCTGTTTCTTTTTCTTCTTGCTTTTTGCAAATTCGTATGATAATAAAAGATAAAAAAAAACAACAACAACAAAAAAACTATAAACTTAAAGTAGCACTTTGTCTAGCAAGGATAACAAATGTTGTATGAACGTTCGTTTTAAGGTGGATATTGAAATGGATTTTCCTTCTTTTTTTTTTCTTTTGGGTCAGGTATGTTGCATTTTAAATGGAGAAATAAATAATATTTTGTTTTCTTGTTTCCTGTTTTTTTATTTTTAATTGCTTTTAAAATAAAACGAAACAGAATCCAAAATGCTTCATCAGAAGCTCAGAATGATTTCAGTGTTTGAGGAGTAAAAGGACTCTATCGTTAGAATAGTTTGCACGTGGTAAACTTTACTTGTCTTCGTACTATTATTAGCTATAGTGTTCGAAGTCGCCGTAGTCTAGTAGGTAGTATGTTGGCTTATTAGGCGTGAGGTCAAGAGTCAAACCCCAGGTCAGCAGATATCTCCAATAAAACGAAATATTTCTTCGGCTACTTTCTCTCAGCAAATTTCTGGCAAAAATTCTGAGAGTAGAAATAAAACTTCCATGAAAAGTTTCTCAAAAATCTCTAGTTAGGAGTCGACTTTAAACTGTAGGTTCCGCCACTCTTGTATAAAAAATTAACACACACTGCAGAAGTGGTGTGAGAAGATAGGTTGTGATGCTGACTGAGGGATTGTAGTGAGGAATTATGTTCTACTATTCTCCTAATATAGCAATTCCTCATTATGTTATTCCGGTAAATTACAGAGCCGGCGAGCTCACACTACTTCCGGAATCCTTTTCAATCGACTTTCGGATGCCACTTACCTCGTTCAAGCTAGCCATCGCCCGGAAATTCTTTCCAGACTCTAACCTATCCTAAGTAAATGAGGAGTTCTGCTCCACCGCAAGGCTCACTTGGCCCTCGTTGGATAGAAGGCGCACTAACCAGTTACTTGGACTTGATGGTAACGTCATCTTGATCACAGTGGCCCTGCTTACAATTCATTGTGTTATAGGAAGAGACGCGGAAAGAATGCAGCTCCCATCTAACGACTTCGGCCGTGGGTGCAGATCTACTGAGGAAGATGGGACTGTTATCCACTTTCTTTGTCAATGCCTATCTCTTGCGAGATGCAGATGTAGGTTATTTGGCTCTACAATCCTTGTCAGCTTGACGAAGCTATCATCCATTGATGATAACTTTCGGACTGGTTTTCCAGCGTGCTGTAGTTATGCTTTAAATGTGTAGCCCTAGCGCTGACCAACTTCTTCTTCTGCCCCGGTTTGGAGGTACTAGGTCAGTACAGAGACTGCGTTCAGCTGCGGCGTCACAATGGGTCGATATGCGTGCTTAAATGAGCTTTTGGTATCAAAGCTACCACTCCAAGCTTCCTATCTACCTAACTCAGGTTTAACTGTCCTTTTATGGTTTAGTTCCTTGGTTTCGATCGAATACATATGTACATACATACATAATTGGCCATTACAACCCTTCAGTCAGGATTACGACCTAGCTTCTCACACCACTCATGTTGTGTGTGGTAATTTTATACATGAGAGGCGTGATCTACAGTTTAAAGTCGACTCCGAACGACAGATTTTTTGAGAAACTTTTTCATGGCAATTTTATTTACACTCAGAGTTTTTGCCAGAAATCTCTTGAGAGGAAGTCGCCGAGAAAATACTTTTTGCACAATGTTTTGATGTCTGGCCTGGGGCTCGAAATCTGGCTTCACGTCTAATAAGCCATAACACTACCTACTAGACTACGGCGATGATTCCCAATACATTCAGGAAATTTTAATTTATTTCACATTAGTTTTGAAATCCTTTATTTAAAGCCTTTGTACAAAATAATATTTTCTGCGATCGTGTCCTTACAACTCCTTGCAGTGTACGCTTTGTTATGATGCCATAGAAATCTTTTATTATTCCTTGACTGCAAAGTAAGAACCATTTGACCATTTCCATTCAATGTAAAGCCTTTAAGTTATTAGAAGTTATAAGCCTTGAATTAAAGCATATAATTTTGGTTCAAACATAAAATACACTCACACTAATAACTGTAATAAGATTGGAGTGGACAAGCACAGACACGTAATAGAAAGCCTAATTTCAGGGTGTGAATTTTTGGTTAGAAAAAGTTTCCTTCTTTTTGGCTTTGTTTTCAATATTTTCTTTTCCTTTTTTTTGGTTCATTGTTAAAAAAGTTTTTCAATTTCAATTTTATTCCCTTTTTGTTTAAATCACAGAATACAATAATAATAACAACAACAAAAGCAAAACCGGCTTGTCTTTATGGTCATGTCAAAAAGTATACTTTAATTTGCATTTAATATTTCAGCCAGAAAATATGCTCTAATTTGTTTGTAGGCTAAATATCTCCAAAAAAAAAACAATTTATAAAGAAAACAAAAAACAAAGAAAATTTTTAGGAAAATATATGAATAAAGAAGAAGAAAATTTTCTTTTAGAAAATTTGTGTTCGAAGAGGCAGGCAACAAGGCAGTTAGGTTAGGCATCTTCAGTTCAGTTTTACTTTTTTGGCAACTTGATTAAATATGGTAATTTTTATATCCTGTTGTAAGAGTTTATCAACAACAAAAAAAAAGTTAATTTAATATTACTTCGGTATTATGTTCGGTTATATTTCATGTTCCCTTAAATATTTAATAAGTTTAATGAAAACTTGTAATACATATTGATAATTGGCATTGGCATTGGCATTGGCATTGAATTAGGGATTGGGTTTGCGTCTGGGATAAGATTCATTCAATTAGAAAATGAGGGTTGACTTATTCCAATATAGTCTCTAAAAATATTAAGTAATTGAGTTAAAACTTGCACGGCATACTTAAGGGAAGAGATGATTTACTCTTCAAATAAATGCCTTGAGAATATTTTGGTAATTTTATAAGGAAAATTTGATGCTAATTAGAGAAGATAAATTAAGATGATTGGAATGATTAAAATGATTTTCAAAGAGCAAAAATTTACTAAGGAATTTCAAAAGCTATTACACAAGAAAGGATACAACGACATAAGCACTTAGATGCTGAGAGAAGCCTTTTGATATTTATTGAGCTTTTAGCCAATGTATCATCAATTATGTTATCTTATTTCTGTTAATGGCAACTATAGATCTCTTCCTCTAGTGCATGTGGCTAACAAGATACTGGTATTTTGCTTTTACATCGTTTAACATTAAAATTATAAACAAAATTAAATTATAAACAATGCAAGTAAACAAACCTGTTTACAAATCATCGTACTAATTAATATAACAACAAACACCAGCATAAAAAAGTGTTAAACAAGTAAACAAAAATACAACAACAAACATTGCAAGAATAAATGTAAACAACGTTGTTTACATTTATTGAGATTTCGAGAAGGCGTTTACATTGCCATATAGGAGGTATGGCAAAGCAGACGACTTAGTTAGTGAAGTTCTGTCAGTCTTGTGTTAAGGCTTGGTGCATTTGAAGAGAGTAATCGTGGTTTAAAAATGTCCGCTTCAAAAATCAGGCTCACAATTGTCTAATAATTGTTATTGTTTATGCAAAAGAGTGCAAAGAGGAATAACAAACAAAGCAGTTGTTGTTGTTTACATCAAGTTGTAAACAGTGGCACACAGAATTGTTCAAACAAAGATTTTTAATTAAAACTGAGCACAAATTTATTTTTATTTTATTTGCAATCTACGTGCTCATATTTTAAATGTTTTTAAAAGGTAAAAATGTAACAGTATCTTTACCAACAATTGCTTCTCCTGCATCCATAAAAATTTGTATTCAGATATAAAAGGCGGAGATAGGGTTCAAGGCTGATGGATGTTATGTTCTAAAGACAGTAGAATTGGTTGAATTTTAGCAGATAGAATAGTCCAAAGAAGCAACTTTTTCTAACAATAAAATCGATGTGACCAAATTCTTCTTCTGTCGACATAAAAAAAGCTAGAACTGGCTTCATACTCATGCCTCATAATTAAAGCTAGAATTAGCCAAACGTTCACGGGACGAAACGGAACGTATGTTCGTTTTTAGCATGTGAATGGTCAACTCTAATGGAATTTCGGTAAGCATTTGCATTATTTTTTCCGTTACTTTCCGTGAACGTTTATCTAATTCTAGCTTAAGTCTTTTATTGATCTCAAGGGTCTGAATTCTTGCTACAGAAGTACAAGAGAAATCTTGGAAACGGAACAAGAATTTCTGTCGTAAATAGTAAACAATCAAGTGTCTTTCAAGCTGAGAGAAACCCCAGAGGGTTTTTAAAGGTGCACGCGAACTTATATTTTCGTCTAGTCATGTACAATAATATCGTAACGAGTAGGAAAATAGTTGGAGTTACTCAAGCACCTCAATGCAATGAAGAAAGTTGATTTCACATCGCTCCAGTATCGCTAGAAACAGAATTGTTGACAGGTTGGACTTTATTTTATAGAGGATTGCATAACACAAATATAGGGTTTTTTCAACAGAACTATACTATCTACAATATCTCTATAGTATGTAAATTGTGGTTGAGATGAAGTGCCCGCATTTTCTATCCCTGTGTTGGGGCATACCTGTGCTATTTGGGGAACAAGTTAATGAGTTAATGCTAGTGAACAACTGTGACTAGCGCAGCATATTTTACTGGATGCATGTCGTCGATTTTGTAGAAATAATCATGTGACTAAACTACAAACACAGAAGTAATTTAAGAACAAAGTGTCTACCCTTGATCTACCCATAGTAGGCTTCCTTTCAGTGCCTCTCCATTACCCATATACAAAGCTGAGACTCATACTTTTCACTCCGTTTTGATTTGTTACTAATTTGATTTGGAATTTAAGGCCGAAAATCTTTACAATTTAAAAATGAAAAATAGAAAACTGAAAAATGAAAAATTTCCCAATGGAAAAAGGAAAAAAAGAGAAGAAGTGAATAACAAATTACTTTTCAAAACAGAAAAAAGAAGCGAAAAACCCACAAAAAAGAAACCAAAAACTATGTGGGAATGTAACCCCTCTAAATATCCACACATGGTGTGATGGTGCTACAAAACTGTTGCAAATTTGAACATATTCCGGCCAAACAGTTTTCGTTTTAAAAGTTAAGTTAAGAAATAAATGAATTCCCATAAGTATTTACCACAGTTGAACGTGTAAATAAACCCAAAATTGTTTTAGTTTTCAATGTTTATTTAAGCAGTTCTTCTGTTACACTTTTCAAGGCAAAATATTGAAACATGTCAAGTTACAAACAAGCAAAAAAAAAATTCAACTTCAAGAAACTATAGCAACCAGCAAACCCCATGGCAGATAAGCAAAATGGGGCGGGGGGGGGGTTAAAAACCATTTAAAATTTACAAGGGAAAAAATATGTAATTTGATACAGCGTCAAATCCCCATGGCTACAGTTTGGTTAAGCACAATAAAAATGTAAATCTTTAGTTAACGATGATACGCGCAATTTGAAAAACAACAAAAAAAGAAAAGAAGGAAATTCTACGCCTAAACACTTGCTAAGCAATGTTGCATGCAACATTCAAAGATTTCTTTTGCACGTTTCATTGTCTCAGAGAGAGAGTAAGTTTTTTAAATATCTTCCAAATGTTGGCATTTTTTTATTTATTTGAGTATGGAAAGGGTGTCGCTGAGACTAAAATTTGTTTTGGCAGACTGTAAACATTTTGTGTGTCTGAAAAAATACTCTGAATATGTGGGAAGTGACATGCAGACACACAAATTTGTTTTTCTAAATGAATACCCACACCTGGCCTTTAATATTAATAACGTCTGTAGCAGTGGCTGACAAAAGTGTACCGAGATGTCTACTCTGTTGCAACGACCTTTGAATTCTATTCCACAATAAAAAAAACACCCTTTCGGCAATCTCTTCTCAATAAGCCAAGCAAAAGCTTATATTATCTGTCGTTCATAGATCCTGCCAGTCATGAATTAAATTAACATACCCTACATCACCACTAAAGCATTGTAGTGGCCAATAATATCATGTGTTGTAATATTTTGGGAGTTTTAATCCATTTTGGGTTGTCGTATTGTTCTTAAATGCTCAGTAGTGGACACTTACATAATTGGTCATTACAACCCATTAGTCAGGATTACGACCTAGTTCCTCACACCACTTATGTTGTGTGCGTTAATTTTATACATGAGTGGCGGGAGCTACAGTTTGAAGTCGACTCCGAATGACAGATTTTTGAGAAACTTTTCATGGCAATTTTAGAGGAAGTCGCCAAAGAAATACTTTTGGTATTTTAATTTTGATTTCTCGCCTGGGGAACATCAACTACAGCTATATTTCTGCTTATCTGTGGAATCATGTTGGCTAGCCGATGCAACAAGATGACAACGAGCCGTCTTGCTTACTATGCTTGCAACAAAGATCTGATCTATGCAGCAGTAGTCAGACAAACTCACCTTAATCTTCGAATGATTGGTGTTGCAATAATCTCTTCGGAGGACGATTAACCTCAGCTTGACATTGATATTGTTACGAAAATAGAAAATCTATATACTGGTGTTTTGCTTTTACATCGCTGAACATTAAAATTATAAACAAAAGCTACAAAAACAAAACAATGCAGTAAACATATCTGTTTACAAACTATCGTACTGCTTAATATAACAACAAACACCAGCATAAAAGAGAATGGTCAACAAGTAAACAAATATACACAAACAACACTACAATAATAAATGAAAACACCGATATTTACATTTATAGAGATTTCGAGAAGGTGCAGTCATGAACATTCGCTTTCAAGAACATTTATCAGACTGTTTACTCTGCCATATAAAAGGCAATGCAAAGCAGGCGAGTGAGTCACTGAAGTTCAGTCAGTTTTGTGTGAAGACGCGGTGTGTTGAAGATCTCCGGTACAAAGAATTGTCTAACAATTGTCAGTAATTGTTATTGTTTATGTAAAGGGTGTAAACAGAGGAATAACAAACAAAGCAATTGTTGTTGTTGTTTACAGCAAGTTGTGAACAGTGGCACACAGAATTGTACGAATAGTAAAGAATTTTAATTAAAATTAAAAACAAAAATTTATTTTTATATTATTTGCAATCTACAAGCTCACACTTTAAAAGTTTTTAAAAGATAAAAACTTAACAATATTATCATTGCTTTTCAAATAATTTTGTCACCCACTGTATGCAATGCATATGCGTAACTTAAAAAATCTTTTATTTGTTTAAATTATATTGTACTACAACAACAACAAAAGCTATATCAAAATAAATAAATAAAAAACGAAGCGTCAATCAGTTACAATTTGACAGATGTTTAAAGCATGCACGACCGCAAACAAACAAACAAAATGGCTACAATAACAACATCAATAACAATAGCAATATAAACACTTAAGCCATACATATACACATATTATATGCATACACCAACCAACAAACCTAACTATAAGTGTGTGTGTGTGTGTATGTGTTTATATGCGTTTGAAGTTTGATTTTTCATCGAATATGGCAAAAAGTCACGTTTTATACGTTTTTACTCCTTTTTTATACTAAAAACAGAAAGAAAAATCAGAAGAAAAAATTGGAAAAAAATTGGTAAATTTTTTTAATTGGTAAAATGTGTCAAGTGGTTTCGAAACGTTTTCAAAACATTTTCGGACAATTGATTGTCGAAACATGACGTACTGTTTTATGCCTTGCGAATAGCATTAGGAAATATGGTCAAAAAAAATTGTAGGATTTTACTTTTGCCTTCTTTTTTCATTCTCAAGTAAAATAATAAAACAAAATATTTATAAATAGGAACGCATGGTTAAATAGACTAACTGATCAACATAGAAAAAGAAGGAAGGAGGGAAATCATTTAAAATAAATTTAAGAATTTTTCAAATTTAATTCAAGATTCAATTCAATATACAAATACAAATACTTGCTTGATACATACAGACAACCCTTCAGTCAGAACTACGACCTAGCTTCTCACACCATCTATGTTGTGTGTGTTAATTTTATACAGGAGTGGCAGGACATACAGTCGATTCCGAATGACAGATTTTTAAGAAACTTTTCAAGAAACTCAGAGTTTTTGTCAGAAATCTGCTGAGAGGCCGCCGACGAAGATATATTTTTTTCAAATTTAGTTTTGTTCCTGAGGTCTGACCTGGGGTTTCAACCATGGCCTCACGCCTACTAGACTACGGCAACTACGGCTGGCTTGATATCGGTATTAATTA
This sequence comes from Sarcophaga carnaria, assembly GCA_958299815.1. Classification (NCBI taxonomy): domain Eukaryota; kingdom Metazoa; phylum Arthropoda; class Insecta; order Diptera; family Sarcophagidae; genus Sarcophaga; species Sarcophaga carnaria. Next base: position 131,865,584 of record OY283150.1, on the reverse strand, counting down.
TATTATGGTTAATGGCTACACATTATAAGAACATATGCGAGTGCAGTTCCTATTATAGAAAGAGTATCGCATCAAGAATACATATATAAGAATATATCGTACGAAAAGAAAATTATGTGCATATCGGACCACCCTATCATACTTAAGAGAGAGGCAAAGACTCTTAGCAAGCCTAGAGGGTTTGAGGCAATCAAAAATTTTGTTGGGAAATTACAATAAAAGAAGCTCTGAGTAATGCATTAGACTATCAGGAAATTATCTAAAATTGATAATCGGTTTTTTAATCAGGCACTGTAGACTCAGAGCACACTTTTTCAAAATGGTTGTTGCCTCGAGCCCAACATGTAGATTCTGTGTCAATGAAAATATCTAATCAGGATACATTCTTGAAACCTGTAAGGCAAACCTGAGTACATATCAACTGCTGGATATGAATTGAAATTATTGACAACCAGCTGCATACTGTGGATTGTCAGCATGGAGGAAAGATTAAAGGGATACACAATGAAATATGAAGGAAGTAAAATAGTGTGTGTGATCACAGTACTAGAGTACCTCTTCACCATAATAAATAAAAATCTTACTCTCATGAAATTGTAGGATGGGTTGGCTCCATATTTCACAGAAAACAGTCCAACGATGCCAAATCGTATCTTCTTGGCGAGCAATTGACATCACGATTTCAGCTAATTGAACAGTCATCAACCGTTTGACACATGAAGTCGCCGTAATCTAGTAGATAGTGTGTTGGCTTTTTAGACGTAAAGCCGGGTTTCAAACCCCAAAAAGTAATTCTTCGGGGACTTCCTCTCAAGAGATTTCTGGCAAAATCTCTGAGAGTAAATAAAAAATCGTCATGAAAAAATTTCTCAAAAAATCTGTCGTTCGGAGTCGACTTTAAACTGTAGATCCCGCCCCTCATGTATAAAATTAACACACAAAACATAGGTGATGTGAGAAACTAGGTCGTAATCCTGACTAAAGGGTTTCAATGGCCAATTATGTATGTATGTTAGTAAACGTTTGATGCAATAAATCAATTGTGATATGAAATGTGTGGCAAGTTGCACCATCCTGTTGAAACCAAATATCGTTCACATCAATACCATGAAGATTGAGTACAAAAAACAATCGGTTATCATGGTGCGACAGCTCTTTCCATTGACCGTAATAGTTGTGCCGTCCTCATTTTCAAAGAAATATGGGCCAATGATGTCTCCGCTCCACAAACCGCAACAAACAGGCACTTGTAATGGGTGCATTGGCTTCTGTAAGACGATGTAAGGGTTTTCTGAGCCCCAAATGCGGTAATTTTGCTTATTTACGTTAATGATGAAAATAAGCTTCCCCCGAAAAGATGAGTTTTTTTTGGCAAAATCGAAATCATCGTGCAGTTGGCCCAATATATGCCAACGTTTCTCAAGGGTAAATCGATTCATTACGTTCAGTGGAGATAATATACTGATGGTTTAAATTTAAACTGATAGATGGCCCACCCGATATTATAAATCGTATTTGATAGCAGTTAAATACAAACGAAAAGTGGTGATGGTGACAACATCTCATCCAATGTACAAATTTTATTGTGCATGCACAGCAGATGTCCTAGATTAACTTACGCCTTATTTGACAGTCCACCTTGCCTTGGACACAGTATAGGTAATATTCTATTAACAATTCTAGGACTGAAAATATTAAATTTTTTCCGGTTAAAATTTTGCACAAAAGCTCACCCTTTTGCTCTTAAAATGATTTCCTCACACCTGGATTATAGGATTCCTTTGGAAACAGGAATAGCTTCATTCAACTGAGAAATTGTTTCTAGTCTAATTGACAGATCCTAAAATGATTACAAGTGGGAAAAATACCAAAGAAATTTATTAACAATAGGCTGAAAGGAATTCAATGGAAATAAAGATTCAATAGAAAAATACAAGAAACAAACGAGTGGCCAAAAATACTTCCACACTCATTGTGCTTTGAGAATAAACATTTGAATACAGGCTCTCAAACCCAAAAACTCATTGAGTTGAAGCACGTGTAGAAGCCCAAATGAATATTCAAAGCAAATTTAAATATTTCCTTGTTAATGGCAAAGCACTGAGTACTCTTTCTACGGCCAGAATAAAGAAATGCTTTTCTGTAATGGGAGTTTTCCTCTTTACATTGAAATATGTCATCTCCGGGCCCCTTTCCTTCTTAAGCTATCAAGTGACTTGAAAACCTAACAGTTTCTCTGTATTTTCCAAGTCAAGCGTATGTTGAAAATTAAAAGAGAAAACAAATATAAACCATCAGATAAAGGAAGTAATGAATAAGGTAAGGAAAGAGTGTAACCAGCAGTATTAGATTCAATGTCAGTACGAATCACAAATCAACAATAAAAACACACAAAACAATGGCCTTCAATTCAAAAGCAAAAAAGCGAAAATAGAATTACGGGTTGAAAATTGGAGATGAAAATGAGAGAAGAAAGAATAGAAAACAAGGAATAATACCTGGTTAGCGATTTGCTTAAAGCCAAGTTAAAAAACACATTTTCACATCAATTGTTAGGATTCACTTTATACGCATGTCATGTTGTCATGTCTTCTTTTGACTTTCCGTTTGTCTATTGCTTTCTTCTTTTTGTGTGTTGTTGAAAATAGGAGCGCTATTGAAAGGAACAAAAGGATTTTATTCAATTGTGTTAGTGGTGGTAGTTGTAAGGGAAAGAAAGGATGTTTGAAATGGAAATAAAATTGTACAGTCCTATTATCGCCAATTTTATAACAACAAACATGGCAAGGCCAATATTAAAAACATTGACAACATGCGTCATTCCACATTTTATTTAATGGAGAATGGAGAATTGAATTTAATATAACTAAGAATTGAAGTCGCCGTGGTCTAGTAGCTAGTGTGTTGGCTTATTAGAAGAAAAGCCAGCGTTCGAGCCCCAGGCCAGAGATCAAAATAAAATACAAAAAGTATTTCTTCGGCGACTTCCTCTCAGCAGATTTCTGGCAAAAACTCTGAGAGTAAAATAAAATTGCCATGAAAAGTTTCTCAAAAAAATCTGTCGTTCAGGGTCGACTTTAAGCTGTAGATCCCACCACTCATGTATAAAATTAAGACACACAACATAAGTGGTGTGAGAAACTAGGTCGTAATCCTGACTGAAGGGTTGTAATGACCAATTATGTATGCATGTATGTGTATAACTAAGAATGGTTGCCACTGTGATATCTTAGTAGGATGAAACCAAAGGACAAAAGCGAATGCTTCGTAGCTCACCAACAGAGCAATTCCCAGAATGGGAATTAGTTTCTTATGTAACCTGAAGTCCTGTCTTGCGACAACCGCTATTACATAACGCCCTGTAATCACTCCTAACAGGTTACTACTTTGGGCCGAGTAGCCTCAGTGTTTTCAAAGCTATTGTGTTAAATACACATAGCTGCCAGATTTGACGATTTATCGTCATTTTGATGATTTTGAGGCCCAAAAATATCCAATAAATTTCGAAGAACTTACAGTTTGGTTTGTATTTTGGGCTGGCGGCAACATCGGTCCATATTTCTATGAGAAAGCGGTGAACACTATAAGCCAATGATTACAAAATAATTGTTTTGGTCTAAATTAGATGATCTGGCCACCAGCGGCAAATGGTTTCAACAGAACGATGCTACATGTCACACAGCTCATACCACGTTAGATATCATGCACAAGCGATTTAAAGGCATGTTAATCTCAAGTGGAAGTGACCTTAGCTAGCCTGAGGAGTTTTCTTGAGTTGCAGTTGTATGCGAATAAGCCGCAAACTACAGCTGCTCTCAAACCTAACATAACCCATGCCCTCAATAAAACTTGGCCTGATATCATGGAAAATTATACGTTTTGAATGTGATCCATCCAGACAAAAGTCTGTCATGGTCTTTTAAACGATTTTATTTTCCACACATAATTGCTATTTCAAATTAATAAAAAATATTTGTGATATTAAACACACATTTTCCTTTATTTAAACTAAAAAGAAAGCATTAAAAAATGTGTCTTTATAGCTTTGTGAATGAATATTCATTAGATTGGAAGATGGATAGCCACGGGCATTATATTCACTGCTGACATGAGACCATTAGACCCGCTGGGCCAATTAAAAGCTTATACTTAAAAATGCAATAAAACAAAAACTGTTTTAAATTTTGCCAAATTAATTTTTTTTTTTTTGTGAAGTTGTTCAGATACAGGTCATGATGTATTTATTTATTACCTACTAGAATATAGCCTAGAATTGCATGGAATCGAAAAATCATGTAATTTAATTCCAAATTTATGGATTTTTATTTGAAATATATTACTTATACGCGTCATATTACATGTACTGGAATAGTTACCCTGAAAAGTATGCAATAAAAAAACTTCTATTTTGTTATGTATGAAACTAATGGAATTAAATATAACTCATACGTCACATATGTTCTCTGCATTATGAATTTTACATACGTATTAAATATGAGCATAATGTGAGTAAATATAAGAGGTTGGCGATCTAAAAGTTTAAATTTAAAAATATAATAAAACAAAAATAGTTTAAAATTTTGATCAATTTATTGTTTTGCTGTGAACTACAACTGCTCCGGTTGGAAATGGATTTTTATTTCATTTATATTGCTAGCGCGGACATAAATTTATTTGACGATTTTTAAAAAATAAAAATTCACATTATATTCTTTACTTTAGTACATTAAAAGTCACTTTAAGCTTTTAACGATGCTCCAATGATTCAATGGAGTTGGATACACTACCGTCATTAACGAGATACTATGGCCTCTCCTGTAAACGGTCGAGAAACCGCAAAATAGACGTTGAGGCACCAACCCATACATGAGAGTTGTATTCCATTCTCTGTCAGTTATAAATGGTGTAAATAGTAAGATCAGATGATAAGAACTTAAAACGGAACTGAAAAATGTGTCAGCATTACACTGATTTTTCATGCTCAGAACATCAAAAGCTTCTGACTCCCTAATACCGACACCGCCCAAATATATAGACGATGTATGATAGATTGTTTAAACCTTAAACAATTTTTTCCTGAAAATGATACAAAATTTGTCTATTTTTGGAAAAAAAATATGAAATGGAGATGAGGGACGCTAGCTTTTAATTTCCAATAAATTCTTTGTTAAATGTTTTATTTTTGAACTCAGATATGTACATACATATATCGACTACTACAATAGAAATAATTTTGGTTTTTAAATAATTTTAATATATTTATTTATTTTTCTGACGATTGTTTTTAAGATTTTAATAAACGTCTTTGACGATTTTTTCTCAAATATTTGACGATTTGGTGCCTCATTTACATATCTGGCAGCTATGCATGCACGTCATGTAGCCTAAGCGCATACTTAAGCACCACTTTAAGTAAGATAAGAGGAATGTCAGTCATGAAATCATACATGACATACCTAATTGGTCATTACAACCCTTCTGTCAGAATTAAGACCTAGCTTTTCACATCACTGATGTTGAGTGTGTTAATTTTATACATGCGTGGCTAGACCTACAGTTTAAAGTCGATTCCGAACCACAGATTTTTTTGAAAAACTTTTCATGGCAATTGTTATTTTACTCTCAGAGTTTTTGTTAGAAGCCCTTTGAGAGGAGGTCGCTCGAAAATTTTTTTCATGTTTTCGTTTTGTTGCATGACCAACACACTACCTACCTGACTACGGCGACTTCAACAATCATGAAATCAGTGTATATAATTAGAAACTCATGACTACCTTGTCATCAGCTCGAGATTGGTTTAAGTCTGAGTTTCTGGACAAGTATTGTAAGTTACTGTTTTTAATTCCGAGGCTGTTTGGGGCAGTAAAGCTACAGATGATCTACCAGAAGAAGGTATAGAGAAAGGTGCGAACTTACAAGATGGTTCGGTTCGATCTCCTCGGCGAAACTTCTATGGGATCAACCAGACGAAAGTATAGAGAAGGGTGCGAACTTACAAGATGGGTCGATCTCGTCTGCAAGACTTCTTTCGGATCCGACCAGACGAATAGACAGAATAGAAGAGATTATATAATCTCTCAGGTTCTTATGCTCGGGATCGAATGGTGCTAAAAAGTAGTACCAAAATTCATGATGAGATTACCTCTTCAAATGGATCATTTTTTTTCTTTGTTTTTACTCGTTGTAAACTCAATATAAGTCGCCTCCAGTTAATTGATGCTGCAAGAGTTGAAATGTTTCTGGGTAACGAGTATTACATTTTAAATCCTTTTTGTTTCTCCAATTTCTTTAATAGCATTGACAATAACAACAACAACAACAATGTCACCAACAATGACAAAAATGCTAACAACATTAACATCCTTAACAATAGAACAGCAACAACTCCTACCAACAAAAAAAAACAAAAAGAAGCACATCATCATCCATTTTGAAAATACATCTCATAAATATGCAAATAACATTGTGAAATACACTCTATTACACACACACACGTACAAACACAAATACACATACACATATATTAATACAGAGACAAACGCCAACCGCATCTCGAAAGTGTGTGATAGAGTGAGTGGTTGAAAGAAAACTCAAACAGACAGCTAAGCACTGTTATTATGAAAATAAAAGGAAAGAATCTACGAAATACAACACGAAAGAAACAACAGCAACAACAGGAAGAAAACACTACAAATGTAGTTTAGAAATGCTAAAGAGGAAGCAGCATAAAAAGAAGAAGAAGAAAAACGAAATAGAAATGAATAGAAATGAAATGAAAATCCATAGAAATAGTCATTGAAATTGGAAATATTATACGAAGACGAAAATGATATTTCAGTTGAATCAGCGAATTTTACTGGCTTTCCTTCACAAGACCTCTGCTCTGTTAAAATGTTGCTTACAGTGGTTTAAGCAAGTATTTGGACGATACATTAAAGGCTTTTGAAAAAGTATTAAACGATGTAATAGAACGTAGTGGCTGATATGGAAAATATTGAATGAATTTCAAATTTTATTGTGGTTAAAAGAATGTGTAAGGAAGGTTTATAGAGAATATAGTAGGAAGTGTGTTGGCTTATTAGACGCAAGGCCGAAATATTAAAAAATATTTCTTCGGCGTTTACCTCTCAGCAGATTTCTGGCAAAAACTCTGAGAGTAAATAAAGTTTCTCAAAATTCTGTTGTTAGGAGTCGACTTCAAGCTTTAGGTTCCAGCACTTATGGATAAAATTAACACACACAACATGAGTAGTGTGAGAAGCTAGGCCTTTATCCTGACTGAAGGGTTGTAATGGCCAATTATGTATGTATGTTATGTATGTAAAGAAATTTATATCGATGAGTTAAATGACTGTTACTTCACTAATCGCTTAAGTCGTCAAGTAAGTGGGTGCCCTAATTTAACATCTGAGTCAGTCGCCCACGATGCGAAAATGGAATGGCTCTCTATTAATATGACAAACCCTTGATCTAGTGATTTCCAAACTACACTTGTCGTGAACAACTCCAACTATAATTCAGATCGGAAATGGTATCAATAACAGCGTCTGGTAAATTCTGTATTGTCGTCATGGGGAAAAGGTTTCTGCTGAATATCAACCAAGTCTTCTCAATCGGATAGTTTAGCAATACCTCCAACCCAGCTGCAATCTATTTTTTGCGCCCTCAAAACTACTGTCCAATAGCTATAGATTCTGAGGTTTCCATGAGCATGGAAACAGCTTGTGCTTGCACCACACTTTGCAACTTATTACGACGGCGCAACTGACCCTGCCGTGTTATTGTTCGCGAAAACGCAAGTAAAATATACTTTGCCACCAACGTATTTACAGCCTATATTGATCAATAAGTAACTGCCGTATGTACATGACGTCAATTGCAGTTATGCACCAAGTGGCTGCCATGTATGTACGTATATACAGTACCCGTTGTGAAAGGCTTAAGCATGTTTACAGGCGAATAAGCTGCGACAGTACTCGTCGAATGTTGAGCTCAATCCATCAATGACTTGGTCAGGCTAAAGCTTTCATGGCTCTCAATAGAGTATTGCTCTGTGCTATTACTAAAGAGTTAAAATTGGTATCGATAGCTACTTCTCTATATTTCAACGTGTAATTCTTTAACGACCATATCATTTATGGGTTCCTATTATATTTTCAAATCAACTTCTTATCATTTTTAGGCACCCACTTTCTTTAACATCAAATTCCATTTACTTAGCTAGCTGTTGAAGCAACCTTTCTCAGTCATAGGCATTTCTAGTTGAAGAAGGCTTCAGTTGCTTTATGCACTCACTGTAACGCTTTTGCTAGTTTAAATCGTTCTCTGCTCTTTAAGTAGGGTCTTGTACAATATAGTTTATGACAGGAGATTTATAAGCGCATTTGTTGATAGAATGTAGTCGCTATTGGCAAATGATTGAGGCAAACACATTGCGACAGAATTTTGAAAAACTTTTCATGGCATTTTGTTTTACTCTCAGAGTTTCTGAAGAGGCAGTTGCCGAAGAAATATTTTTCGTATTTCTTTTTTGCTGGAGATGTAGGATCTGGCGTTTGAACCTAGGCCTCATGTCTAATAAGCCAATACAGTACCTACTAGACTACGGCGACTTTAAAAACAGATTGGAATAAGAGTAGAAAGTCAATTTTAATTAGCCATTTTTACAATACACACCACTCCCTCTTTCCTATCTACCGCAACCTATTTCCCTAATACAATTAACTCAAACGTAATTTTTCCTAGTAAATTAACAGAGTTTCAGTCAAGTCTCGCTTGTTATAAGGTATGCTGAAGCCTAGTTGTAGCATTAAATAAGACATTTCCTCTTCAATTGTCTATATGTGGGCAATTGCTCCAAACGGTACAAATGGCGACTTAAGACTTTCAGCATATCGCATACGATAACATAAATTTGTATAATTTCTTTGACAATCTTAGCTGTAGAATGCTTATCAACCAACAGATTGTTACGAAAATTAAAAAAAATCTAGATACTGGCGTTCTGCTTTTAGATCGTTTAACATTAAAATTATAAACAAAAGCTACAAAAACAAAACAATGCAATAAACAAACCTGTTAACAAATTATCGTACTGTTTAATATAACAACAAACACCGGCATAAAAAAATTATGATAAACAAGTAAACAAAAATATACCAACAACACTACAAGAATAAATATAAACAAAATACACAAACAACAATAACGATACAACGATGTTTACATTTATAGAGATCTCGATAAGGCTGAGCCATGAACATTCGCCTTCAAGAACATTCATCAGACTACTTACGTTGCCATATAAAAGGCAAGGCAGAGCAGGCTACTGAGTTAGTAAAAGTTCGATCAGTCTTGTGTGAAGACGTGGTGTGTTTGAAGAGAGTAATCGTGTTTTGAAGATCTCCGTTACAAAGATCTGTCGAACAATTGTCTAGTAATTGTTTTTGTTTATGCAAAGAGTGTAAACAGAGGAATAACAAACAAAGCAATTGTTGTTGTTTACATAAAGTTGTAAACAGTGGCACACAAAATTGTGCGAATTATAAAGAATTTTAATTAAAACTAAACACAAAATTATTTTTATTTTATTTGCAAACTACGAGCTCAGATTTTAAACGTTTTTAAAAGGTAAAAACGTAACAATACACACATATATATAAGCATACCTTTACATATCCTTTACAAACCACTGTGTTCATAAGAGCATGAATTTTTAAGTGCATATTTCGCTCAATTGTAGCAGACACCTATTACAACCATTACTTGTAACGAACACAATTTAGAAGTTCTATGATATTTTACAACATTGTGTGCTGTAAAGTAATATTATTATACAGTAACTCTGTACGATGTCCTATAAAATCAAGAAGAAGAAGAAGATAAAAAGCAGGCCAAATAAATGGAAGCAGCATGCATGCCATCGAAACAGAGAGAAAATATTGGGGATTGTAGACAGCTGGATTTCATTTATAGAAAACCTTTATTCTACTGTATGTGTGTGTTTGAGCATCATTTTTAAAGTCAATCATTTCGACAGTGCCAGTCATTTTGTCATTCAACTCTACATAAACATTTAGTCAATGGAAAATGGAAAATATTGCTTCTCTTCGCTTTTTCTCTTTTCTTTTTTGTTTTGTTTTTGCTGGAGAACACAATTTGAAGGGACAATACGGAAATCAGCATTAAAACATTGAAGTCTTGTTGAAGAAAGCAGGCACATGCTCAAGCATACTAACTGACAGCAATTTTTTCTATTTTTTTCTTAACTAGTGTATGGTATAACCCTTCACCCACCCTCCCTTAGTTCACTACCAACAAATTTTTAGACGAATTGTTAGGTGCTCTGTCTGACACACACACACACACACACACACACACAACATGTGAGGTTAGAATGATGAGAATTAAATGAACGTTTGCTACAACAGCATTAAGGTTGTATGCGCTGCAATCCAATTGTAAGGAGAGTGTTTAACAACAAAAACAACAAAAAAAAAAAGAAATTTTCAATTTTCAAAATGTTTCTTTTGTTGCCATTCATTCACTTTACAATTCCATTTCATTTCTGACAATTCCGTTCAATTCAATTCAAAACTCATCTTCACTTTGGTTGTTGTTGTTGGTGTTGTTGTCGTTTTATTTCGTTTGGTTTTGTTTCGTTTTATTTCGTTTTATTTTCCATACTCTAATGCACTCCTGTGTTAAGTTGAGGTTGAATTTTATAGTCAGAAAAACCAAACGAAAACAAAAACAAAACAATTGCTGCAGTTTTCAATTGTTTTGAACTCGTCTCTCGCCTTGTCTCTCAACTCATCTCTCTTAGGTTTTCTTTTTTCTGTGGTCTCTTCCCTTTATTTTATTCATTCACTTTTGTTTTCAAATTTTATTGTGTGTGCAATTTCGAAAGCAACATTAAGTTTTACCTGCGATTGTAATGCTGCAAGTAATTGTTGTTGTTGTCTATACCAAGTTTTCACTCTCACTACACATACACACACTTATAAATTTCACCATTCGTAGCAGTAAAATCAATGTATGAGTGTATGTGTATGCATGTGGCATATGCAAATGGTTAAAGGAGGTGAACATTAAAATGAATTGCCGAGTTGAGTTGAGAGCTGCTATTTGTTAGTAGAGACAGTCGTAGATGTTAAATAAACATTTCAAAATTTTCAATTGATTACATACAGACATTCTCACGTCTTTGTTGTAGGAGAAGATCAGCCCAGCCAGCATGAGGCCAGGCAAGTTAAATAAATGCTGCCTTATGCACATGCAGAGAGATGTGCATGTGATACCTACTAAAAGATTTAAGTTACAAGCATTCAAAAGCATTTTCATTCAGAGAGAGAGGGAGAGAGAGAGACAGAGAAAATGAAAACATTGTGTTTAAAATATTCCCTTTTCTTCATTGTCACATTTGCAAATTTGCAATAAAAGTGAGAAGGCATTGCATAAAGAGAGTAAATGTGTTTGTATTAAATTGAAATGCATAAATATATAACCCATGTTTGGAGGTAAATAAATGCAAATATATTTAGAAGCTTCACCAACTATTCTAAATATTAAAAGCATTAATGTGTTTTTTTTTCTTTTTTTCCGTCATAACAAAAGCTTTTAAAAACTCTAAAAGCTTCAATACTATTCAAGACTTATTAAACTGTACTACGACCAAGATTCGCGATTTTATTCTTATGGAAAGTGATATAGTGGCGCTTGAAAATGATATTGAATTGTTGACCATGCATGACTTCTTGCGATAGGTTCTGCCATAGACACGTAACATTAAGAATTTCCAACAAATTTTGAGAAACTTTTCATGCCAATTTTCATTTACTCTCAGAGTTTTTGCCAGAAATCTGCTGAGAGGAAGTCGAAGAAGAAATACTTTTTTATGTTTCGTTTTGATGCCTGACCTGGGATTTGAACCGAGGCCTTACGTCTAATAAGCCAACACACTATCTACTAGACTACGGTGGCGACAACAACAATGCGAATCTGTTGTGGATGTGCAGTTTTAAAATCAATTGATTATATGCCTGACGCAGACTACTCTGACCAGTAAATGTACCTTACAAGCTATTCTGAAGACAACGATTTCTTTTTAATCTATTGATACTTAACTCTCCATTGCTTTAGTCAAATCAAGACTGTCACTTAGAAGGACGCTTTACATATGATATAGATGTCGATCTAAATGTTAGAATTGAAGGGAATGGCTTCTAATGCGTATTCTTAAATCGATAAGATTTTCACGATTTAAATTTGAACAAAATATTTATAAATTAACATTCTACCTGGGTGCCCTGGTAGACTAGTTTGTAGTGTGCTTGACTATTAAAATGAGACTCTGGTGTGTTACACTGCACCAAGCATATTGTCGAAGTAACTCATCTCGTGTACAATTAAATATCGCGTGGGCCATCTATCGGCTTAAATTTGAACCATCGGTTATTTTTTATCTGGCAATACTTATGCCATTCTATTCTGTCACAATATTCAGTATATTATCTCCACTAAACCTAATGAATCGATTTATGCTTGAGCAACGTTGAGATTTATTGGGCCAACTGCACGATGATGTCGATTTTGCTAAAAAAAAAAAATCATCTTTTCGGATAAAGCTTATTTTCATCTTGATGGGTATGTTAATAAGCAAAATTGCTCAGAAAACTCTTACGTATTCTTACAGAAGCTAATGCCCCTATTATGAGTGACTGTTTGGTGCGGCTTGTGGATTGGAGGCATCATATTTCTTTGAAAATGAGGATGGCACAACCATTACGGTCAATGGAGACACCTAAAGCACCATGATAACCGATATTTTTGTGCCGGCTCTTCATGGTATTGATGTGAACGATGTTTGGTTTCAACAGGATAGTGCAACTTGCCACAATCGATTTTTTTCATCAAACCTTAGATGGCCGTTTCATTAGCCACAATGGTGATGTCAATTGGCCGCCAAGCAGCTGCAATGTGATACCGTTAGAGTATTTTCTGTGTGGCACCATTAAAGAAAAGTGTTATGCCAACAATCCAGAGACAATTGAGCATTTGAAGGCCAACATACGTGATGACATTGCCGAGATCCGACACCATACACTGGAAAAAGTGTTTGAAAATTAGTTCCATCGAATGGGGTACTGTGGGCTAGCCACAGCAGCCGTATGAATGAAATAATATTCCATTTCTATCCGGAAGAATTGTACTCCACAATCGAAAAATAAATTTGGAAAAATTTCAAGCCTGTTTTGTTTGAATGCATTTCTAAAATTTAAACTTTTAATATTAGATCGAGCCTTAAAAAAACTTCATAATTCTAGCTTATGTATCACCTTTGATACATACTTGTAGTACATGGAATTGTCACGATTATTGATAGATTTTATTAAAAAAATTTAATATTTTCATTCATTTTAATAAAACTATTCATTTACTATTACATTTTATTACCACTTTTATGAAATTTGCGCCCAAGTTTTCGACATGATGTACATTGGCATGGTTTTTTACATAAAAATCAAGCACTTCATGTAAGCTTGGTTTTATTTCTTTCTAAATGTTAATAATTTGACGTCTAGCACCCTGTTTTATGGCGATTTATAAGTTTCCAATTCCTTAGATAGGACAGCTTATTGTCACTCGCATTAGTAACACTCTCGGTTGAGGGCTGGCTGAAATCCGATGGTACAAACCATTCTTGTGATTCGTTAGAAATATTTGTTGTCAACGTCATGTGAGGTAAAAAAGTTTCTTGTTGCAATAGAACATCGATTATGTCAATAACAATTTTCTCTATTTTATTCCTCTCTGGTTTCCAGGATACGGGTTTCCCCAAATACTGGTACGCACGTAGCATGTACTTGAATCTAAAACTGCCAATTCGACTTTGGTGGACCATGATAAATCTCTTTATGAAGCTTGATTTATACAAATATCCTTAAATTAATTTCCCTAACAGTCACTGTAAGTATTCCATCATTAAGTATCAAATTTCAATTAAAATCACTGCAGGTAATTTTCATTTTCCGCAATAAAACTAAAAACTTTTTGAATTCTGTTGCTAAAAACTTTAATTTGAGATGAAAATACAACAAAAAGGAATATAAAAACATAAGAATCATTATTTAAATATATTTTCTTTAATTTTTCTTACCTTTTAGGCGAACAAAAAATTAAATTTTTAAAAATCTTAAAAAAGGATATATAGGCTGCTCTGAAAGTATGACAGCTAATCCCAAACTATTTATACAGTATTATTTCTAACATAAAACTACAAGTTGTGTGATAAAAGTTTTATGAAAATGGTTAAAATTTTCTAACAAAAAATTAAGATAAATATATTTTTTTTTTTTAGAAAATAAATCCTTTTCATTCGAATTTCAACAAAAGGTTTTAAGCATGATTATAAAGGCTGCAAAACTTTCAGCTCATTTTTCGAAAAGGCGTAATAGGTGTAAATATATCATTATCAAAGCGAATGATTCTGTTATCTCATACGTACGTAGTCGACCGAAATCTTAATAAAACATGGGACGAAACACATTTTTCTAATGTTTGCCGTGAGATAAATATGAGAAGAGCAGTAAGAAAGACTCTACAAGATTTCAGGAAACAGCTGCTAGCAATATGCTTGAAAATTGGTAAAATTTTCTATTCCCAAACTCCTAAAGGCATACGGTTCTCTGTTGCAAGTACTACCATCTCTGGCGATAAACATCCAATTGTCATGTTTGTTGCTGCCAATACATTTGTGAGTTCATAAGACGAACTTTTATTTTCTTCTTCTTCAAAGCCTTTAGCAGCAGGAATATTATATATATATTTAATATATAATCGGTCATTACAACCTTTCGTTATAAATTGGAAATGTCTGACCTGAGGTTTGAACCTTGGTCTGACGTCTAATAAGGTAACACGCTACATACTAGACTACGACTACTTCAATCAATATCAAGAACATATCAAGAATAGAAAATTCAACCTTCTATTCTCAATTCTTTCTCAAAAGCCATAAATAATATATTATTTACGATAAAACTTCATAAAATCTTTGAAATCTTAAAAAAATTACATACACGACACCAAAAAATCTCTAGGAAAGTCGTATGTATCAAAAATGATACATAATTATGAAGTTTTTGAATTTTGTAAGCCCTGTTGGATATTTCCTTTTTTATTTGATTTAAAATAATGGCGATAACAATACTAACGAATTATAAAAATATCAGGCATCTAACTTTTTCTGAATTAAAGTTATATCGTCTCAAAAATTGAAATGTATTATTTTCGATACAAAGCTCGATCCACGGTTAAATGGCCCACCTTTTTTATAATTTGTAATTGTATTGTAATAAATAATTAAATAAATAAAAATAACATTATCCGTCCGCTGGTAAGCAGAGGGTTAAACATTTTATTGTTCAACTGAAAGCTTGCATCTTTTCAAATGTAAATTTTATTTTAGTTCTCTCTCTCTCTCTCCCTCTTGCTTCTTTGTATTTTAGCATAAGTGAAAGTGTGGGTGCATATGTGTGTGTATATTTATAAGTATGTGAGAGTATTTGAATGTGACTTAAAGAGAATTTACTTTTCCAAATGCAAATGGTGACATTTTCAAATAGTTGTATGCATTTCCGGTTCAAAATCGAAGTCGATTTAGTGTGACATTTCTAACAGTCTAAAACATCTATGTATAGAACGATGACTCAAATATTCTTTTTGTTTGTATGCTACTAGCAACAGTAGCAGTAGCATTGGCCATAGCAGCCGTTGCATTTATAAAATATTGCCTGCATAGCAGTAGCAAATGTATAACATTGACAGCACATGCTTACATTGTATGTGTGCATTGTGTGCATGTGTGCATGATACTCATATTAAATGATAAAAATTTATTTTACTTGTGATAACAATATTTTATAATTTATGTTGCAAATTTGTTGCTGCAATTTCTTCTTTTCATTTTTATTTCTTTCTCTTTCTCTTTCTCTTTCTATTCTTTTCTTTTCTTCTTTTTTTGTTGCTTTAACTCTGCACTTTGCTCTCTTCTATTGAAGAAATGTTTTCGTTTTTTTCTGTTGCCATTTTTTTCTTTTTTCTTTTTATTTTGAATACTTGAAATACAACAAAGACATGCTGAACCCATTTTTCGATTGCTTTATAAATACTCATACAAAGATCAAGTACGAGTGGGTATACGAGCAGCAGCAAATATAAATGCTTCAACGTACATACATTGTTGTATATGGTATACGCTATATGTACATATGTGGAAGTATGTGTGTGTAGGTTTGTTTGCATGCTTATAAGTAGTGGGTTTATGGCTATGATTTGAAACCGTATGTCACTTAATCAACTGCACCTGCTGAGTTCAAGTACAAGCAGCACACAATGGCGCAACACCAAAGCCAGTCAAGGCATTCATTCAGGCAAATACAATATATTTTTTCTTCTTCTTCTTCTTTTTACATATTCAATCGGGTATACAATTTCTTCCATTCGTTTGGTTGTTCGTTTTTTGTTCTTTTTCTTGCTTTTTTCTCTCAATCTTTTCGTTACCGTTTTAAGCATACAAATTTAAGTTTTTCCTTGTGCTTGCTGGTCTAATGATGTAGCTGTAGGTGTAGCTCGGCAAATGTATTTATAGATGATATAGCAATGTGTTAATGTATGTATGTGTGGTATATGTGTAATGATGGTATGTGTGTGGTAAATATAATGGAATATATACGGTAATTTTGTTCCATTTACCTAATACAACTGCCATACTGCCATACTGCCATTGCTACTCTTTTTTGCTTTGGCTTTCGCTTTCTCTTATTGTTTGCGTTGTGTAAGTGCATGTGTATGTATAGTATATGTGTGTTTTATTTTACTCTTGTGAGAGAGAACATATCATTTGGAAAAAAATGCCATTCAATGTCAGTATATAAATGTCTTAAATATCAATGGGGGGGATATTTCTCTATAAACATTTGCCTCTCTCTCTGGAGAAGAGATATGCTAAGTTAACTTTTTGCCAACTGCTTTTGCCTGGAATTTTGGTTTCATTAGTGACTCATTGAAATGTAGGGCGTTCATTTAACTGTCATGTGGCTTAAGAACCTACAGTTATGGCAGCATTGAAGATTTAATTTCACTTCCACTCTTTTTTTCTTTTCTTTTGCTGTCGCAATTGAAGTTTTTGCAATTATTTATGGGCATCATTAAGAGGTTAGGTATTTACATGGGTAGGTAGATACATAGTTAGGCTTTTCTAACATTGTTTCAATTATTAAATGAAAGACTTTGTCATAGAAACGCCCTGTCTTAAAGTATCAGAGAAATTGTAAGAAATTTAGAAAATAAAGAATTTTCTTTAATTAAAAATGGAAATGGATATTCAAATATTTTAAGACTTTTCATTACAAAAAGGAAACTGAATGCAAATTTATAAAATTTTTAGTACCCTAAATAGTAACAAAGGCCATACAAATATTTTCAAATTATAATTTTATTTTTTATTTTTTTATTATTTTTATTTCTTTTTTAATTACAAACATATTAGAAAATAAAATTTTAAATTGAAAATTTTTCTTTGCTGCCTACAAGGATGCCACAATTCTGGTGGAATTAAATCTAATGCCGAGACGTTATTTAATAATCAAACTTGGGACTGAATTCACTGGCTGTGGGTTCCTTGAACACACAGAGCACTAGAACATCGTAAAAATAATTTGCAGTAGTTGCACTATCTTAAACAGTCTTTTTTCAGGCCCCTATATTTGGATCAAATTCCTTATGGGAAAAAAAGGACGATGTGTGTCGACTTGTTCTTCATGGGTTTTCTCTATGATTCGATGTAATCGATTTTGGACCTACAGGATCTGACGAGTGCCTTCATTTGTTTACACAATTCCTGGGACTATCGTAGGCTGCCTTGTAGTTGACAAAAAGATGATGTACGTCGACTTGTTCTTCATGGATCTTCTCCAGAATTTAATGTAATGTTAAGTGGATGGTGGACCTACTAGGTCTAACGAAAGGCTTCAGTCGTTTACACAATACGCTCGTAAGAACCTTGTATACAATAGGGAGAAGGCTTATAACACTGTAGTTGATACATATCGTTCCAGCGGTACACAGTTGGCAATCAAGGACTTTGACTTTGCTTCTGCTAATAGAATCTATAGGCACCAGATCTTCCTAGTACGCACATGTGATTACCACAGTCATAGTGACCTGTAAGTACCACCGAAGCTGTCATAAAATTTTTTCCATACAGTTTCAGAACAATTGTGTCACTTTCAGATTTCCTTACTACAGACACTTCTATTAAATCCAAAATATGAAGTGAGGTTCTTTCAGTCGCGTTTTTTCTATGGTTATTCGTTGCCTTTTTCTTTGTTTCTCATGTCCTTGAATCCTGACATAATTTCGATCGAATTTCTTGGTCAAACGGATACATGGTTCAGATGTCCTTTGGAATTTGTTGCTACAAAGATGGTTTAACACATGAACAAAGGATGCAACTGAATTATGCCTGGCGCTATCGGTCCACAATATGGTCTTTCAATTACAAAATTTTGATGGTGATACAATTCCATAAAGAAACTCTGGGCAGCAGACTGGACTGGTAGAAGTTAAGGAATTTTATATAAGATACAGAAGTATTTTTCGTTTCTTTCTTTTGTAAGTTTTGTCATAGAATTTTATCTTCTTTTATTGAATTAGGCGCTCCTTTAAGAATGCATACATACATACATACATACAACCTTTCAGCCGGCTTACAACCTAGCTTCTCACACAATTTATGTTATGTGTGGTAATTTTATAGACGAGTGGCGGGTCCCGCCATAGTTTAAAGTCGACTTCGAACGACAGATTTTTAAGAAACTTTTCTTGACAATTTTATTTACTCTCAGAGTTGTTGCCAGAAATCTGCTGAGAGGGAGTCGTCGAAGTAATTTTTTTCCATTTTTCGTTTTGTTGGAGATGCTTGACTTGGGGTTAGGACCGTGGCCTTACGCCTAATAAGCCAACACACTACCTATTAGACTACGGCGACTACAACAACATTACAAATCGCTATTTAACGATCATTAAGCGCTACATCTGTTGTGGATGTGCAGTTTTAAAACCAATTGATTATACGGCTAACGCAGGCCACTGTAAATCATATATATTGACCAGTAAATAACTGTACATTACAGGCTATTCTGAAGACAACAATTTTTTTTTTAAATCTTACCTCTCCACAGCTTTAATCAAATCAAGACTGACATCTAAAAGGAAGTTTTTGCCAGAAATCTGCTGAGCGGAAGGCATCGCCGTATTCTAGTAGGTAGTGTGTTGGCTTATTAGACGTAAAGCCAGGGTTCGAGCCCCAGGACAGACATCAAAACAAAATACAAAAAGTATTTCTTCGGCGACATTCTCTCAGCAGATCTCTGGCAAAAACTCTGAGTAATTGCCATGAAAAGTTTCTCAAAAATCTGTTGTTCGGAGTCGACTTAAACTGTAGGTCCCACCAATTATGTATAAAATTAATACCCTCAACATAAGTGGTTTTAGAAACTACGTCGTAATCCTGACAGAAGGGTTGTAATGACCAATTATGTATGTGTGGAAGTCGTCGAACAAATATTTTTCCAGTTTTTGTTTTGATGTCTGACCTGGGTTTAGAACTGCGGCCTCATGTCTAATAACCGAACACTAACTACTAGATTAAGGCGACTTACTTTAAGAGTTACACCTTTTAATCCATTGGCTTCTCGGCGTGGTGAGCTTGTCTGCAATTTCACTTGATTGCTTAGCATGAGACCCTATGGTTGGTCTCTCCGCCATGTTTTGCCATTTTTCACTTCAAAGAACGTACAGCAACAACAACACTTAAGTATAATAATTTGCTCCATTATGTTATTGCTTTAATATTTTTCAAAACGGAAATAAATTTTGTCTTACAAACACAACTCATTAAGGAAATTCGCTTTATTTCTGTAAAACCATAAAATATTAAAAAAATAAAAAAATTACATGGAAATTGCTTTCTATTCTCAAGAAGGGGTTGAGTGAAGAGGGAGTGGCAGAGGGAAATGGAATTATAAAATGCAAATGAAATAAATTGCAACACTTGTTGTTTATTGCAAAATTTATGAATTTAATTTCGTTTAACTATTTTCGTTTGTTGTTTCTATTTCTGCGTCTTCTGTCTTTTTTTTTGATGCTTTTTTGCTTTACGAATAAAATAATATCTCTGCTCTGTCTCTGTCTCTCTGCCAGTAAGAAAGAATCTGAAATTTAGTAGTGTTCAGTGCAATGCCATGTTATGCTATGCAGGCAGCTCTTTGCTGCTCTATGCATAACGTTTCAAAATAGAAATCAAGTCTCTTCAGTTTTGTTTCGCAGAACGTTAAATGTTAAATGTTGTTGTTGTTCAATGTTGTTGTTGTCTTAATGTGAAGTTGAGTTCTCGTACACATTTGTAAAATGTTGCATGAATAATTTATTATTTTATATGCTACGAACGAAGAACATGTTCTAGTTTTACTCTTACTTTCCAGTATTATTTTTACGATTTACTTTTGTATTCTTTGTAGTATTTTTGTTTTATTTTAAATGAATTTTTTACATTTTAATGGAGGAAATAGTGAATTTTTGCATTTTATATTCTCTACATATTGTTGGTATGCGTAAACAGCACATAAAAAAAGGAAAACATTTTCTCTTCTCTTCTTTTCTTTTTTTTCTAGTTTCTCTTTTGATTTCTTATAAGCAATTCTTCAAGTGGGTTTTTCTTAGAAATCCTCATGAAATAAATATTAAAATAAAACCATAACAATGACAACAATAACAACAACATCATATAGAAATAGTATAAGAAATAGTCAACACAATTTTCCTCTTTCCCTCTTTTCCTATATAAAAAAATTAAATGGAAATGATTGAAAAACTTATTCCATAATTGTTTTGCATATTTTTTTATTTTTTTTTTATTTTTTATTATTTTGTATGTCAAATACACTATTACCCAGTAAAATGCAATCAAATTGTTAATAATTTAAATAAAGATTCGTTATTTGTAAAAAGCATACTTTGAGAGTTGAGAGTGAAAACAATTTTTGTTTCATAACATTCAAGATAAGCTAATTCATGTAAAGGATATAAAAAATTATTTAATTCCTGCCTGATCACCTCCACCCCTTCTTATACGATTACTTTAATATTTTTATAGGCCACAAGCAAGCAAGCATTGTGACATTTTATCAAACGCATAAAATATGTTTATTGTGTCATATAAAAAGTAAATGTGGTGTTATCGCATATTAGCGGGAACACTGCGCTAGTTCTATTCATTTAAACGAATAATTGTTCGAACCCTACATACATACATATATAATTGGTCATTACAACCCTTCAGTCAGGATTACGACCTAGCTTCTAACACCACTTATGTTGTGTGTGTTAGTTTTATTCATGAGTAGAGGGACCTACAGTTTAAAGTCAACTCCGAACGACAGATTTTTGAGAAACTACTTTCCATGGCAATTTTTATTTACTCTCAGAGTTTTTGCCAGAAATCTGCTGAGAGGAAGTCGCCGAAGAAATACTTTTTGGATTTTGTTTTTTCGAACCCTGTATGAAACAATTCAAGTTGTCAAGTTAGGTTAGATTAAATTAGCAGCCACATCAAAATGTCTTAACTTGGTCTCTATATAGTGCCGTTATTGAACCGACAATGTGTATTTTGCTTACTACGATTTCGAAATACAATACCTTTGGCTAGAAAAGTTCTGCTACGAAATTCTGGTTGCTAAAGAGTATTTTAAGTCAGGTTCCTAAGTACCGAGCAATGTTCCCTTTTCTTCCTCTGCCTTGCAGACTCTATAGAACTCGTGGTGAGATATTCCCAGGCTACTAGCATGTGTATTAATTACAACAATTAAATAAACTGAATACGAATTTAGTTCAGATACCAGAGATCAGCAATGAATCGTTTGTATGCTACTCATAAGCACTCATGAAATTTTGAATATAAGTGTGTCAACAATATTGAAATTTAATTGCTTTTCATTCATACAAACTACAACATTGATTTATAAGTACAGGTTGCAATGAGTATGCGTACAATGTTGACATCAAACTCATACCATTCGAAATATGTTTGATTCATAAGCCTACTCATTCAGATTCATAAAAAGACACAAGCAAAAACGACAGAACAGCAAACATAGCGAATACACAACCTCCTAATAAGTATTTTATTGTTCGTTCGCGAATCATACTTATTTTGTGCTTCGTGTATATGTTGAGTTATGGAGAGTCGAAATCAACAACATCATGTGTATTGTTAAGTATGAGTATGACTTTGAATATGAGTAGAGGTTCCATGATATTAAAATAAGTATGAATGCATATAAGTAACCGAAATTATGAATATGATTCGATTCTACTCACCTTTTTGAATACTTATTGCTGATCTCTGTTCTGGATATATCCATAGCAGACCAGAGGTGTCTGCTGTCTTTGCTCATAAATAAAGTCTGTATGGAAGTATTTGTTAGCCTGTGCTTAGATGAAGAATTCATTTCAATTTTCTATTGTACAAAAACCCATACTAGGATAACCGTTAAATATCTCTATAGCTTCTGCAGAGAAAATCAGCATTCTTGAATAACCTTAAATGTGGTGTACACACTCTTCAGTGATCTAATAACCGATTTACCATCAGCGAATACCACCACTGAAGTCAGCGTAGTCTAGTAGGTAGGTATTGGCTTCTCAATCTATTCAATCTCCAGTCCAGACAATTAAAACAACACAAAATATGAAAACAAAAATATTTCTTTGCCACTTGCTCGCAGAAGTCGTCTGGCAAAAACTCTGAGAGTAAACAAAAATGCGTTGAAAAACTTCTCAAAAATATGTCATTTGAAGTTGACTTTAAGCCGCCACTTATGAATAAAATTAGCATACACAACATGGGTGGTGAGAAATTGGGTTGTAATCCTGACTAGAGGTTGGCAGTGAATACGAATACCTTCACTAGATATACTCTGATATCGTAAGCCACTTTATAGCCATTATTGCAATTTGAATAGTACGATAGTAATCGAGTTGTGAACGGAACAAATTAACAGTTTCGCAAAGATTTCTTAACCAATATTGTTGCGTGATTTGTATTTGTCCTGAGACAGGTGTAAAAAATTATAATTGTAGAATATATCCGATAGTTTTGTAAAAAACCAATAGCAAAAGCAGAGATCCAGACTACCTATACACAAGGTTTTGGCATAACATTAAGTTTTATACAACCATGGGGCTTTTGCGCTCAGCCTAATGTTTATTGCAAGAGCTTTTACAAAAAATATTGTTACGAAAATGAAAAATCAAGATACTGGTGTTTTGCTTTTACATCGCTTAACATTAAAATTTTAAATAAAAGCCACAAAAACAAAACAATGCAGTAAACAAACCTGTTTACAATTTATCATACTGCTTAATATAACAACAAACACCGGCATAAAAAATGATAAAGAAGTAAAGAAAAATACACCAACAATACTACATTTATAGAGATTTCGAGAAGGCAAAGTCATGAACATTCGCCTTCAAGAACATTCATCAAACCGTTTACGTTTCCATATAAGATGCAAGGCAAAGCAGGCGAGTGAGTTAGTGAAGCTCAGTCAGTCTTGTGTGAAGAGATATAAAAGGCAATGCAAAACCTTAGTAAAAAGTTCAGTCAGTTCAATTCAGTTCAGTTTGTGTGAAGACGCGGTGCGTTTGAAGAGAGTTATCGTTGTTTGAAAATCTCCGTTACAAAGATCTGTCGAACAATTGTTTAGTAATTGTTATTATTTATGCGAAGGATGTAAACAGAGGAATAACAAAGAAAAGCAATTGTTGTTGTTTACAACAAGTTGTGAACAGTGGCACACAGAATTGTGCAAATAATAAAAAAGTTTAATTAAAACTAAACACAAATTTATTTTTATTTTATTTGCAATCTACGAGCTCATACTTTAAACGTTTGTAAAAGGTAAAAACGTAACAATATAAATAAGACTACTAGATCAAGCAAAAATAGCTAATGTTCAACATGAAATTGATTTTCTTTATAAACAATTTTTTGTTTTCGCAATGAATATCTCGAATACTTTTTATAGGACACAAAATGATTTGCAAAAAAGTTTCAAACTCTCACATATTACTCAGTTTTTATTTCTATTCGAAATATTTATTTAAGTATGTATGTATGTATGCTATGTGTATGTTGTGTATGTGCAAGTGTGTGTATATAAATTCATAAAATTACTTCAAACAACCGAGAGAGAACAATTTAATTAGTTTAACTGCCTCAATAATTTCTAATTTATTGCACATTAAACATTCAATGGGACCCATTAATAATTATGAATAATAAAGTATTTCAATGTTCAAATACTTAAATACACACACACACACATACATGAACACTCGCATACACATACACACATACATGCATAGAGACTATCTAAAATATACATATACTCATACTAACATATTGTTTTATGTGAAATTATAAATAAATATTACCCCATAAACAAATCAGTGACGAGGGATAGAGAGAGAGAGAGTGGAATGAGAGCGAGAGAGAGAGAGAGAGTAAAAGAGTAATTCATGGTATTTATTAGAATGAATGTAAGAAATTTAATGATTTTATTTGTGTATGTATGTTGTACTCTCTGTCCGTAAATACTGTATCTCTTTCAATCTGTATATGTATGGGTGTATGTATGCATAACTGTATGCCTATGTAAGCTATTTTGACTATGCAAAATTGCAAAATATTAACTTAAAGGGTTACGTAAAGGCTGAATGTAGATTTGAATATTTTTTTTATTTTTTTTATAGATTTTATACACTTTTTAAAGTGCTAACAAATTACAAAAGCAATTTCTTATGGCGGATTAGGTTCCAATATATCGATGGATACGATACAATGACACATTAATTTCATTGAATATGTAGTTGATTACTCACTACAAACGATAGAATTACAGTCTACTTACGCTCTAGTAAGATAGATTGTCATCCTTTATGATTTCAAGAGATTATCTATTCTAACGAAGTATAGAAGCTATGCTCATGTCAAAATCTTGGGTATGATCTTCAGTACCGAATACACGATACCTGAACTCACATTCGATACTGGTTTTGCAACGAGGATATCGTATAATTTCTTTTTGATTATGGTTTACCTCTCCCGGAGAACGTCTTCGAAATTTTCACTGCTGGATTAAGATTACGAAAGAAAGTCGGACATGGAATCTCTTCAGCACAGCTGAACCTTAGACTGTCAGCTACACAACCCAATGAAGATAGTATTACTCAGTGGCGCTGGACGAATTCACTATCAGAGTATACCAGATTTACAGACAGTAAATAAGCTATTATAGTAGATCCCTAGGCAAAGTGCACACCTCTTCTAAGATTATCCAAAAAATTTTCTCTGGAGGACGGTCAGATTCATATGGCATCCTTAACACTGTGACATCGAAGGTAACAATAAAGCGGACGAGCTTTTGAAAGCTGACGAAATGGAAACTTCAATTAAAGTTCAATCAAAAACTCTATTCATTGCCTAAGGCAAGATGGAATAATGAACCCACTTGTTCGGACATCACACAGACCTAGTCTGGCATGAATAACCAATTCAGAATTTGCATTGCAATTAACAAGATGCCATCTAAAAAGCCTAATAACAGTTACTACAGGACACTGTTCTCTCGGTGAAATAATTGACTCCCAAATGTTGCGGAAAATACTGCCTTAGTACCAGAGCCGGGCCGCTCAATGGATCCTCGTCAACGATGCTCCTTTCACTCACGTCTCGGTCTTTTCTGATAGTCAGGCCGCGATAAGATCTCTATCGTGTTTCGTGAATGTCTCGACCCGAATGAGAGACCCGAATTTCTCGACCTTATTTCTGGGCGCTTCACCAGTGTATCACTGGTGTGGGTCCCCGGCACAGTAACATTCCGACGAGCTAGCCAGAGCTGGTGCGCTCCTTCCGGAATCCTCTTCAATTGAACTGGGTATGCCACTTGCCTCGGTCAAGTTGGACATTGCGCGGAAATTCTCTCGGGACGCCAACCTATCCTGGGTCAATGAAGAGTCCTTCTCCACCGCTAGAGTCCCCTGGCCCTTGATGGATAGAAGGCGTACCAACCAATTACTTGGTCTTGGTCGTGACGTCATCTCAACCACAGTGGCCGTGCTTACAGGTCATTGCGTTATGGGTAGACACGCGGAGAGAATGAGGCTCCCATTTAACGACTTCTGCCGTGGATGCAGATCCGCTGTGGAAGAGGAGACTGTTATCCATTTTCTTTGTCAGTGTCCGTCTCTTGCTAGGTGTAGAAATGGGTTATTTGGATCTCCATTTCTTGTCAGCTTGACGGAGCTATCAT
Source organism: Sarcophaga carnaria (assembly GCA_958299815.1). Classification (NCBI taxonomy): domain Eukaryota; kingdom Metazoa; phylum Arthropoda; class Insecta; order Diptera; family Sarcophagidae; genus Sarcophaga; species Sarcophaga carnaria. Next base: position 131,839,146 of record OY283150.1, on the reverse strand, counting down.
CTGTTGATATCAAGGATATAGCTTTGTTCATCAAACTTTCTGGCTGGTTTTCCAGTATGGGGTAGTCGTGCTCTTGATGTGTAACTTGGTCAGTACAGGGACTGCATTCACCCGTGGCATCACAACGGGCCGCTATGCGTGCTCAAGTGAGCTTTGTGAAATCAGAGCTACCACTCAGACCTAACCTAACCAGAGCTTAGCATTTCTTTTGTAGAAATCCTACAAGAGAACGCTTAGCCAACGGACATACTTTTCATGGCAATTTTCATTTAGTCTCAGAGTTTTTTCCAGAAATCTACTTCCATATTTCGTTTTGTTCGAGATGTCTGACCTGGGGTTTGAACCGTGGCCTCAAGTCCAATATGTCAATACACTACCTATTAGAATACGGCGACATCCGAGTGATTCTATGCCAGTTTATATCGAGAAAATTTTCCAAGACAAAGCAAATTCTTTTTAATTTTAAAAACAAGATTCTAATAATGCGCAGTGAAATGTTTTCTTCAACCAATTCTTCTTAGTAACATTTTTCTTCCACCATTTTATGTCAAACCCTTTAACCGATGGCAACTGTTTAAGGGAATTTGTTTAAATACAAATAAAATTGAGCCATTAATAATGAATTATTAGTGATAAACAGAAATAAATTGTTAATGGTGTTGAATAATTTTGACTTTCAAATTGTTTTTCATTCGGGGTACAGTTTTTTTTTTTTTTTGAAAGTAACACCCCTTTTTTATTACATCCAGCAGCAGCAGCAGCAGCAGCAGCAGCAGTAACATTTAACCCCTGCATGCCTTCCAACAGAAAACAAAAAATTCACAAATTATCCTTTATTAGATGAGACAAAGTTTGTTGTTTCCATAGAAGTTAACAAACTAAAGCATTAAATATTCTTCTCTACAAAACTCTTCTTAAAAAAGAGAGCGGGAAAGAGGGATAATATAACGCCTACTTAACATTGTTGGGCAAATAAGTTTCACAAATTAGTTGGTAATTTTTTATTATTAAATTTAAATGATTACACAAAGGAGGGGGAGGTGGCACAAGACAAACGACAAAGTATCACAGTGAGACGACTGTCATCAAGTTGGTTAGCAAAACTTAACACAACAGTTTCGGTTAACAGTTTCTTTTATTCACAGGCCTAATTGACGCATTGACGCAACGTCCACAGAAGAACAGAATTGGGTGGTTGTCACAAGAAATTGTTGTCTTTTACTTGGGTGTTGTTATGACCAGTAGTTGATTACAGTCATAATTTAATCATGATACCGAGGAGTGGGAGAAAAACAATAAAAATCTTATTTGTTGCCATACTTTATTTATTATTATTTTTTCCTTCTCTTTTCTCTTGTCATCGTTCTCCCATGCCTTGGTTTTCTCTTCACATTTTTATCTGTAAGACATAAAAACTTGTCTTATATTTTATGACATTCTCATTTTCTTTACAGTCTCTAAGAAAATTATTAAAGATTTGCCATAAACTAGAACATATTTATACCCTATTGCTGTATAAGCTGAAAAGCGTACATTCTGTTTGTGATGGGGTTTGTAGAAATCTTGGACAACAGCCAAGGATTATCGAAAGGAATACTTCTTACGCAGAGAATACAATTTAGCTGCGAACATCATAAAAAGGGTACGCAGTGCCATCTTTTAGCAATATCTGGTTTCATAGGCTAAGATTTCTTACAACTACACACAACACATTAAGCAAACCTAGGCGCTATTGTACTAGATCCATCAACTTCTTAGATGAGAAAACTGTAACATAAGGAAGAATACGACGAAGATAGAAGCCCTATGCCAACGCAACCAATTACGGACTGCATGCAAAATAAAGTTCAATAAATCGTCGAAAATAAATCGTCATGGTTGCGCTGAATCTGAACAAAAGCCACTCCCATTTAAAACAATTAGCGACTGTGTACAAAAAGCATTTCTCTTACGACTAGCGGAAATGGTCTTGATCAAATCACTGCAAATTGTCATAAGCCATGGCGAACACGGTTCAACCGCATACATACATACATACATAATTGGTCATTACAACCCTTCAGTCAGTATTACGACCTAGCTTCTCACGCCACTTATGTTGCGTGTGTTAATTTTATCTATTATGTGGAGGGACCTATACTTTTAAAGTCGACTCCGAACGACAGATTTTTGAGAAAATTTTCATACCAATTTTCTTTTACTCTCAGAGTTTTTCCCAGAAATCCGCTGATAGGAAGTCGCCGAAGAAATATTTTTCATATTTTCGTCTTGAGGTCTGACTTGGGGTTTGAATTGTGGCTTTATGTCTAATAAGCCAATACACTACCTACTAGACTAAGGCGACTTGGTGAGATTTGTTGAGAATAACAAGCTAAAGGCGTGAATGGTCCTCTTCTCACAAGCCCATCTGTCTGCTCATTTCTGTGAATTTCTACATGAAGACCTAAAAACTTAACGTTTGTATCTTCAGTCCAAATTAAATTGAAAAAACCCTTGTGTTTCTCCATGAGCTCGGAAAACATTCCTCTGAGACCAGGACCAGCATAAATAGTATGTGACTTCTAGATTACTCCAGTGTTACTTAGTTGCTCACATACTTAATTGGCCATTAACAACCTGATTAACGGATTTCGGCCTGTTTTTTATAATCCTTCTAGGTGCCACTGCTTATTGCGTGCCTTCCACAATTGATCACACCAATCGATGACAGACCTCCTTGATTTGGTCCTTTCAATGTGGACAAGATCGTCCTTTACGCCAACTGCCGCTTATCCCCACATCAAATATACATGTTGCAGGAACATCCTCTTCCATCCATCAGCGATATAACCTAACCAGCTCAATTGCTGGCTGTTAGTGCCCTGAATAGCGTCTATGTCTTTGAGCAGCTCATACAGCTCATTGTTGGATCGGAGACGGAAACTATTGACAACTGCACTGTACCGAAGATCTTACGCCGGACTTTTCTCTCGAATATTCTCAAGGCTGCTGCATCAGTTCTTAATAGAGTCCACGCTTCTGCGCCATAAAGAAGCACGGGGAGTAGGCGCGCCATGTAGCGTATAAGTTTTGTCATACGAGGTCTCTGTTACTCAATTGCCTATTGAGACCATAGCAGCACCTGGGAAGAGCGATTCTACGTTTGATCTCCAGATTGACGTCATTTTTGCTGGCAACAACTGAGCCAAGATAAACGAATTCATTGATTATGCCGAAAGCATAGTTATCATGCGTAATCTGGTATCCTATACGCAGCATGCCCATACTTGTCGACAACATATACTTTGTTTTGCGCTCATTTACTCTCAGATCCATCTTAATAGATTCGCGTTCAATAGCGCTAAAGGCAGCAGTAACGTCTCGCTTGGTATGCTTTATGATAAATAATTGATTCCATCGGATGTTGTTAACACCTAGATCGTCTGAATATACCCACAAGCGGTTAATTTTTGTATCATAAGATGAAAAGTGGGTTTGATCAGAACCAAACTGTATCTAAGTCCCAGTGTACCACTGCAGCCTGTGCGCCGGTTGTGGGATCCAATCAACTCAACAACAATCTCTCTCGTGGTTGACAACAAATCTTATGAAAAACTATTGCGTTGGGTTTTTTCAACTGGGAGGGCACCAAACAGCAAAAGAAATGTACTTCCTTCCCCCTCTTCCCTATTCTGTTAATATTTCTCCCTGTATTTTTTTTTTTCTTGCGGTGTAGGTTAACACATGTTCCACTAATGCTGACAGTAGCTTTTTCTTTTTTTTCATTTGATTTTTATTAAGTATTCTTATTAATATTTTTCTTTTTTAAACTTTCCTTTTTTTCTCTCTCTTTCTTGGCCATTCTTTCATATTTTCATATAATTTTTTTTTCTTTTTTTCTTTCTTTTTTTTCTTTACCACATTTTTCCTTTTTTTTCCTAACATTATGTCGCAGTAGTTTCTGTGGCTGTTGGTGTTGTTGTTCATATAAACCACATAAGAATAAGAAAATGGAGAAGAAGAAGAAGATGAGGATGAAGAAGAAGTATGATAAATTTACTTGAAATTTATTTTGTTGATACTATTTTATGAACTTAAAATCTACTTTCCCTTTCCCTGTTTACCTTACATTTGTGGCTTCTTTCATTCCAATGGCTGCCTTCCCTACTATGTATACCTGGTCGATAAAATGTTCAAGAAGATAAATTTACAACTCAATTGGTTCAATCACTTCTCTACTCAATGCATCTCCTTTTTTTTGGGATGAGTATTTATGCATCAGCATTCATTAGGATTGGCTTGTCAAGCAACCGTTGTTAATCACAAGTACATGTTCATTGCAAAGAGTCAATCAAATTTCTACTATCATACCTTTTATAGGAGAAGTGAGATTTTTTTATCGTTTTTTTATTACATTTTAACACAGTGCAAGAATATTGTATTCTTATGCAGCGAACCAAATGTTAAATTTATTCATTCATTATGAAATACGACATAAAGACTTACAACGACAACTACTACTACAGACACCATTAGCGTGTAATGAACTGATAAAAACAGAAACAAGGGTAGGTAAAGTGTTCATTAATTATGACATAAAAAAGCCAGAAAGGAAACATGCTAAGGTACGATCCAAGGGGTACAGCTTCACGCACTATGCCAATGCGAAATGGGAAGTTTATGTTTACAGCACATTCATATAATTCAACTTAACTAAGCTAGAGCTCTCTCTGCTATTAGTTCGTTTGAAGTTTACAATTAATTACATCCAGATTCAGCACTTTCTAAGCTACTAACTAAAGAAGCGTTTACAAATCCTCAAAATATTCAGAATTTCATAAAATTTTTTTTCAAGGCGTTGCTTAATCATGCTGAAATGATGTCATTTCAGTAAGAGTGATTCGTAAACATATTTTCCTCAGACTTACTTTCTTACTTAATTGGCCATTTACAACCCGATTAATGGATTTCGGCCTGCATTAACACATCCTTCCAGGCGCCTCTGCTTCTTGCGCGCTTACGTCAGTGGTTCACATCAAGCGATGACAGGGCTTCCTTATGTGGTCCTTTCAACGCAACAAGGTCGTCCTCTTCGCCGACTTCCGCAGATCCCCCATGAAATACATGTCTCGCAGGATCATACTCTTCCGTTCGAACGATATGGCCGAGCCAGCACAGCCGCTGGATGTTAACCCAGATATGCCGACGGGCATACTAGTGCAACAATCTTCGTAGTTTTCAAAAATAGAGCTATTCTGACAGATTATATTACAAAACTGAAGAAAAAATAAACAAAAATATTTTATAAATTGGTTTTTGAACCCGTACTACATGTAGTACGCTCGGCACATATGGGAGCAAAATACAGTAATTTTTTTGTGATTTAATTCAACTTTTTATCATTCAGAAATTCTTATATAGTATATAAGTAAAGAAAAAACTAATTAATAAAAAAATTATTTGGTGGTGTGGTACTCCACATTACACTTTACATGGAGCCGCACATCATATTTCATGCAGCATGTCTTATTGTGGCAATGATTACAACGCAACTGTTTACATTTTCCATCGGCTTGACGTGTGTTCTCAGTAAGTAAATGATCTTTTCGATCAAATCTGATGATTTCGATAGATAGATATGCAATGTGGCCATGCACCGACGAAAAATAAATGGTCCATTTTACCTCCCATATGTCTATGCAGTTGCCACGTATTGCGCTCTGCAAGATCAATGAGGTGAGTGAATACCATTTTTTACCCCGAATAGATACAAGTTACAAGCTGATATTTCCATCTGGTCGATCGACGCCACCCATGTAGTGATTATATACATGAATAAGACGTGGTTGTTGAATATGTATATGCGTTTTTTCTCTTTTTGAGACCAACGTGAAATATTTTTGCCTGGTCCAACTGAATTGACGTTGGAGGCAAGGTTTACTGCACTGCTGTCGTTCCAACAACATACAATTATATTGTTGGTACAAATCTGACGATAGTCATACCCCCTATCTCTCTTTTCTGTAGATATTTTTTCTTTAGCAAAGGACAGTTGCCTAACCGATTGTAACGAATTATTCCAGTGCCTTTCACGCGTCGTTCTTCTTTTTCGAACAGTTCAAGAGGAGTAGGTAAAATTTCCTGTTCACACGCTGCAACAATAGACTAGCTCCGTTTCTTCCAGATCGTGCTTTACCCATTTTACTGACATACATTTAGGTTCCTTGGCCTATTGCAATAACGCAAGTGGAATGTCGTCTTCACTAATCGTTTTAGTATAATAAGAATTTCTAAAAAGCATTTAATAATAGGGGAGGTAAGTTTTTAAAATTCACTCCATCTTCTTCTCTAGAATCTTCATCTGTGACGTAGTTGTTCGCACCTTGAATGGGGACAATAGAGATGTCATAAAAATTTTGCGAAAACTTTTTATCACTTTCCTCTAAGGCATTTATTACCTAATTTAAAAAAAAATTTAAATTAATTAATTAATAATAATAATTAATTAATTAATTAAAAATTTAAAGTTTTCGTATTCACCATTTTTACACACTAATGCCGAGCGTACTACATGTAGTACGTCATCAAATACATCAACTAAAATCATATATAATTTTATTTTCCACATATAATTTTGTTACGTATTTGTTTTTACATCTGTTACAATTAAAACAACATAGAAACGCGACAACAATAAAATAGGCATATACAACTTTTTCTTACCGATTACGTGACATCTTCAGACTTTTGCCAATTTTACAAAACTGAAATCTCTGATTCAAAAAAATATACATTAGCAATTACCCTAGACAAAATTTATCAAGGAATGCTTTGTTGACCGTTATGTTCTGCAGCACAACATTAAGTAGATTTAAATATTTAAAGCACAGTAAATGCAGAAACCTGAACTTAACAGGTGTACTACATGTAGTACGGTCGGCATATCTGGGTTAATACGCTGCACAACGTCTATGTCGTTGAGGAGCTCACACAGCTCATTGTTGGATCGGATGGGGAAATCATCGCCAACTCGCACTGGAACGAAGATCTTACGTAGGACTTTTATCTTGAATACTCTCAAGGCTGCTGCATCAGTGCTTAATAGGGTCCATGTCTCTGCGCCGTAAAGAAGCACGGGGGGAATGAGCGCCGTGTAGCGTATAAGTTTTGTCGTACGAGAGAGGTCTCTGCTACTCAATTGCCTATTGAGACCAAAGCAGCACCTGTTTGCAAGAGTGATTCTATGCTTGATCTCCAGACTGACATCATTTTTACTGATAACAGCGGAGTATAGTTCTTGGTCGTAATCTGAGATTCAATACGCCGCATGACCCTACTTGTCAATAACATATACTTCGTTTGGCCTTCACATTCTGTATTAGATTCGATGAATAGTTTAGATATCTGGTCCACAAGACATTGATGTCCCTATTGCATCCAGACACCTTTATACACACTGTCTATACTCAAGCAATAGTACAAAAGAACTTCCTTTTTATACTTTACACTGTTTGCTATTTTCTTAAACAATTGCACTGCCTTGGCTACAAGGATCTTTAAGTCTATAAGCCGACTAGGTTAGATCACTGATTCTCTGTCTTTTTCTCTTATTTACCCATCTGTTAATTACGTTCAAGTATGGTTTGAAAATATTCACTATTTTCATCAACTTGTCGTACACCCTTCGCTTCACATGTACCTTTATATCTTTATAATAAATTTTAATCCCAAATTAACTTAAGATGTGCCTCATTCTTTATGTTTCTAGAACCTGCCAGACATCACAGCGAGCTCAAAAGCTTTGTTTTGAATAGAAAAGAAATACAGTTGAGATTAGTAAATGAGTCTCTTATTCCTGCCGCTATTATTGCCAGTTGCTCGTTGGTGTTTTTTTCTTGTACTCCATATTGATGGCCTATTTGGTGATGATGGCCTAATTTGATAACTATTAATGGAGTTATTAAATTGTAATAACATAGCAAGTAATCGCCGCAGTCTATTAGGAGGTGTGTTGGCTTATTAGATGTAAGGCCTCAGTTCAAACCCCAAGTCAGACATCACCAACTAAACAAAATATGAAAAAATATTTCTTCGTCATCTTACTCTCAGCAGATTTCTGACAAAAAAAACTCTGAGAGTAAATAGAATTGCCATCAAAAGTTTCTCCAAAATCTGTCGTTCGGAGTGGACTTTAAACTGTAGGTCCCGCCACTCATGTATTCAAATTATCACTCACAGCATAAGTAGTGTAAGAAGTAGGTCGTAATTCCGACTAAAGGGTTGCAATAACAGCTCAGAAGCTTGTATTCCTTGCTGATTTTATTGGCATACCATACGATATTTGTTTATGCGTCAAATTCTTTTGCAGTAAGGCAACACTGCCGAATTAAATCTAATCCAACAGCTACCAGTAACACTAAAGATTTCCAAGAAATTAGTCCAATACTCTGGAGCATACAGTGGCACAACACCTTTATACTGCATCACGATCTCTTATGGTATTAATGGTGGCTTTTAAAAGCTTCTAATGCCTACAAGACATATTTTTACCCACCTTCTAGTATAATGAATATGTCCTCCATATCCCAAAGGCACAATTATTGACTCCATAAACTATACGTGAAACCTATGCATGGCTATCACAGCTTTAATGTTGATTAACAACTTTAACTACAGCGTAATTTTGAGCCTTGATTGAACTGAAATCATTGTCAACGGGGAATATTTATCTCAAACCTTATATTTCTAATAATTGCCTTTTACTTAACTCCCTTCCTTCGTATATTAATTTAAATATGTAATCAGTTTCATAATTTATTTGTTTTTCCTTCAAGTCTTCATTAGTGTTCCCTTACTGTTAAGGCTGCAATTTGTATTGTTGTTATAGCCGACAATCAAAACATAATCATTTAAGAAGAAGAAAATTGTAAATCAACAACTTCCATCTCTGGTTTATCCTGTACTATTATTGTATGTACACTGTATACAAGTAATAAACTACTACTACTACCACTACCACTACACATACATACAAACATAAGTATTGCATTATAAAAAAAATATTGACAATAAAATCAGTCACACATGAATCAAACTGGCCACTTTGTTGTACTGTGAGTAGTAGTTCTTCTCAATCGCATTCGCATTATTCAGTTGAGCAGCATAAGTACTATACTTGGGAGCAGAAAATAAAACATGATTGATGGGCTACAACTGAACAACAACAGGCAGCGAAGAGCGGCACAACACACACACACAAGCAAGTAAAGATTTCAAGTCGGACATGTGTGTGCCTGAGTGTGTGTTTGCTGCATGGAAATGGTTGCTCATAAGGAAACTGTAAATAAAACGGAAACAGTTTTTCTTTTTTAATGTTCGTTTTGTGTGAGTTTCTTATATTTTTTTTAAGAAGTGGACATTTAGTTAAATTGCTGGATTCTGGATTTTGAGAAGTAAATTAAAAATGACGGAGAGAACAACACACTTGCTCTCATATATATAAGGAAAGGAAAACTCAAATTCCGTTCCTTACGAATCATAAGTTTTCCCACAAATGGCTGGGAATTTATTTTTGAAAAGAAATAAGGAGAAGAAATATTGTGAAATATTTAAATAAATATTGTATTATTATTACATAAACATACATACATATGTATGTATGTATATATGTATGTATATGGGTAAATGCGTGTGTCTATCTTAATACGTATATGTGTGTACATGTATGTATATATAGATATGAGTAAATATGAATAAATTCATTTCAAACATAAATATTTTTATGGAAATTTTCTTGCATTTCCATGATTTATTCCTTTGAAAATTTTGCCTTCGTTTATAAATGGAAAGTTTTTTTATTGGTGGCACAGTAGCACATATTCGAGAAGTAATTCTGTTGACAATTTAAACAAAAAGTAACAAAAGTATGCCATGATTATTATATAATAGAAGTTAATCTGGCAATTGAGAAATATATAGGATCGAGGGCTTTTCTATAAAACTTAAGCGAAGTAAGTACTTGAGTAAGTCTTTAAAAGGTATGGAGGGAACCATTTACAATTTAAAGTAATAAAGAAATGTAAAGTAAATAATAAGAATAGGTATAGACTGTCAAGGCTTTACAGATGATACGTAGTTCTCATGCCTAAAGAAAAAAAAATTACATCACTCTAAACATTGTAAGCCATTGACGCATGATAGTGGGCCTCAAGAGAAACCAGGGCAAGAGCATAGTATTAGCATTTAAGTAAACTAAAAAAAAAACTTCCTAAGTTCCTAAGAATAATATTCGGCTCCTGGGTGACACAATAATACAGAAAATGGAGGTAAAATAATTAGAAATATCACTGAAAAGTAAATTAACGTGGAGGGCCATACACGCCATAATGATATCGAAAAACCTTGTAGAAAAATTCTGGGATTATGCACTGAATACGGGTCAGACCCGTATTGGGCAATTGTTGGGGCTGACAACACAAATTTGAAAACAGTCCATTGGTGTTGGAGAATATAGTGTTGGTAACGAGAACCTGTACTACAGCAAGCAATACTAGAAACTCTATTGCATTTAAGACCGCTGTACTGCGTAGTGTAGATTACAGGTTTAGAGACTATGGCTTAGTTGATGGGAGATAAAAGTAAATGAGATTCATTAAATAATTTCGTGACCTAAAGAGTCGAATTGAAGTAGCCATTGTCTAGTAGGTGGTATGTTGGCTTATTAAACGTGAGGCCACGGTTCATACCCCAAGTCAGATATCTGCAACAAAATGAAATTCGAAAAATTATTTCTTCGGCGACATCCTCTCAGTAGATTTCTTTCACAAAATCCGAGGGTAAATGAAGAGATTGTTGAAAAATCTGTCGCTCGGAGTCGACTTTATAGTCTGGGTCCCACCACGTATTTATAAAAATTAACACACAACATAAGTGGTGTGAGAAACTAGATCGTAATCCTGCTAGACGATTGTAATGACGAATTATATATGAATGTATGTATGTAAAGAGTCGAATGGCTGACAGATCAGTCAGTATCGTAGACAGAACCAGTAGACTCTATAATTCTTGGAAAGTGCTTCGCAGCGAGACTTGGTACAAAAAATGAAGCTGAAAGCTGCATACCTTCATAAAAGAGGGACTATTTTGTGTAATAAAAATGGCTCAACAACGAGTCATGGAACAAAAGCGAAAGTTTTTAGTGCCAGGATGAAATACTCAAAACTTATGGAATAATCTCTGTGTGTATTTCAAGATGAAGTTCATGTCATTGAAAGATATGATTAATTCATCTTGGATATGAGGTATAAAAAGCAGAACATAGCAATACTATCTGACAGTCAGGCCACCATTCAAGCACTTATGGGATTGAATCACAGAAAGTTCTAGGTCCTGTGGGACTATTCAGCAATAAGCAAGCAGACAAGACACATGGCCAGAATCCATCTGTGGAGTGGTGATGCTCAACGAAAGGACGATAAAGAGAGGCAAAGAATCGTCTCAAAGCAAGTGGGTTTAAGCCAATGAAAACTTTTGTTAGGAAAGTAATGCACCTGCCTTTTAACGATGTACTGCAGGCTCAGCGTAGAGTTATTTAGAATGATGGTTGTCTCGAGCTCAACAAGTAGATTCTGTGACATTTCGAATGAATCATTAAAACACGTTCATGGAACATTTGAGGCATTAATAGATCTCAAGAGGAAACTCCTGGGTGCACAACAGATGCTGGGCAGGAAACTGGAATTGATGGCAATGAGCATCATTCCGAAGTTTGCTTCAGTTCGTCAGAGTCCCATTGCCAGCTTTTTGGAAACGCATTTGTTAAGACAATCTAAATGGATTTAGGTAGATAGGTATGCCGTCTCCACAAAAGAATTGCATGGACGCACTTAGGACGCATGGGGTCCATTGTGATACCACAGTTCGCGTCCGCTATCCCCTAGTCATGAAACCATCCAGAGCTTACAATGAAGCGACTCAATCTGCCGACGTCAATGTTCGACAAATCACTCAGATCATCGATATAGTAGGCACCAAGATGTCTCCTCCTTCTCTGACATAGTGCCGGGTATGTTCCCAGTAGATGAAGAACCGTCACATTCTCCTCTTCGTCCCTGCAGCTTCAACAGAAATCGGTCACGAGATGTCCCAGACCAATGCGTCTCGCGTGGACCCCCATAATGTAATGACCGTCATGCGCGCCAACCTGCCCTTATACGAAGCTGCTCACCTGCGGGTGAAAGAGTCCGTGATCTCATCAACAATCATGAGTTTTGAAGTCCCCAAAGGGACCCCCAATAGCTAAGATGATATCAAAATCAAAGTGTAGTAAATGGAATTAGGATTTAAGAAATTTAAGAAAAGAAGCTCCTAAACCACAGTACCCACAGTATATCATCTCTTATGCTGGCTATTTCAACTGTTTAAAGAAAACTTTTCTGTTTTTCTTCCTGCTAGTTTTCTTTCGTATCAATTTTCATTTTTCTTTTTATTTTTATTGTGAATATTTTTTTATAACTTGAATTGGATTAAATATTGTATAGTATTGTAGCATAAAATTGTTTATAGACCTCAATGCACTTTCGAGTTGTTCTTTTGTATTTTTTTTTTTTGGAAAAATTTGTTTTTTTTCTTTCTTTCAATGGAAAATTTAAATTTTCTTCTTTTGAATGTTCAGTGAATATAAGAAATTGTTGTACAATATTATTGTAACGTAAGCGTAAGCGCACTTGTCATCTGAAATCGATGTCATCGTCATCATCATCATCATCGCTATTATCAGCAGCAGCAATATCAGCAATAGCTGGCATTAGTATTATTGTTGCTGTTGTTGTATATCAAACCCATATTATTTATTATGATGACAAAAAAAAGAAAAAAAAAGTAAGAAGGAAAATTGCAAATAAAAAGAAAACAGAACAAAAAAAATGTTGAAAGAAAATAAGAAAAGATTTCTACACTTCATTAATTTCTTAGAATTACATGCCTCAACAATTCAAGGCGATACCGATACTGCGATACGGAAAAACGTAACGTTTTTTTTTATTCACAAAAATTGAGAGGAAAACTGGTATCAAAAGAATGTCAAGCATAAATAAAAATAAAAATGGAAATGAAAAAAGATTTTTTATTTGCATGTTGCCATGCAGATATTTCCCTGTTTTGATTCAGCCAATGAGTGAATGTAGTGAAACAAGTGATTGAGTTCGTAAAGTAATACAGCACAATATATTATATCAGCTGCTCTACACAATCCCTTTTGTTCGCTCATTCAATCATTCGTTTGTGTAATTTTGTTTCCGTTTTTAAACACAAAAATAATCCTTTTTTTCTGTTTTTTTTCTGGATTTGTTTTCGTATTATTTTTGACTGTTTTGCTTTGCTAAGTTTAATCATGATTCTTTGGTATTTTCAATTATTGGGTTCATTGATTAGTAATTGTTTCCAATTTATGTTTGTTTCAATATTTTGTTTCGTATCTTTCCAACAACTTTAATTCAAAAGGGGCATAAATATATGGCGAGTGTTTGCATTTGTAAGATAAACTTCTTTTTTTTTCGATTTATTCTTCAGGGTTTTTCTATTCTTTGTTTTTGGCCTCATAATGCGTTGTAATTCATTTCCATCCTATGCACACCATCTATTTCATGTTCATTCACATTCATTTACTTGTTCACTCACTCACTTGGCTCACTTGCTCTCTGGTATACATTTGTTTGTTCATTCATTCATTCGTTCGTTCATTTATTCATTAATTTGTTTCTATGATGATGATCATGATGATGATGATGATGATTATCCCTTTAAAATCAATGATGCAAAAAACTCATAATTTACTGCATAAGCCCACAGAGACCTAGAGAGTGATGAGGGAAAGAATAGTTTAAAACGCATAAAAGTAAATGAATTGCATGTATGGGTCATTTCGTGTTATAAGGACAATGAACTAAGTAATGTTTAATAATCTGAAAAAAAAGGATAATTTGATTAAGCAGACATCTTTTTGTTTTTTTAAGTTTTTTTTATTTTCTAAAGAAATAAAGACAATACTTTTCGGTTCACTGGCTTTTTATTGACAGCCCCATATCCTTCAATTAATTCTTAAAGAATATTAGAAAATTTTCTAAATAAGACAGACCAATTCATACATATTGTTATGAAAATGAAAAAAGGTAGATATTGGTGTTTTGTATTTACATCAGAGGTCAGCAATGAATATTCGAAACGATGAGTAGATTCAATTCATACTTATAATTTCTGATACTTATACGCATTCAAACTTATTTTAATGTCATACTCATACTACTCTTATTAAAGGTCTGAAATACTCATGGTACTCATACTTAACAATACGCATGATGTTATTGATTTCGACTCTCCATGACTCATCGTATACACGAATCACAAAAAATAAGTATGATTCGCGTACGAACACTACAATACTCACAAGAAGTTTGTGTGTTTGCTCTGCTTAATGTCTTTTTCTTTTTTGTTTATGTGTCTTTCTTCTTTCTTTGTAAATGCAACAACAACTAAGATGGCAAATTTTGATGAATGATTGGAGTCACTCCAATCATTTATAAGTATTTTTCTAAATCTATGAATCTGACTGAGTAGGCGTATGAATCAAACATATTTCGAATGTTATGAGTTTGATGTCAACGTTATATGCATACTTATTGCAACATGTACTTATAAATTAACGTTGTAGCGAGTATGAATGAATCAGAGTAGTTAAATTTCAATACTGTTGACTCACTCATACTCAAAATTTCATGAGTACTTATGAGTAGCGAAAAAGCGATTCATTGCTGATCTCTGGTTTACATCGCTTAACATTAAAATCATAAACAAAAGCTACAAAAACAATACAGTAAACAAACCAGTTTACAAATAATCGTACTGTTTAATATAACAACAAATAGCAGCATAAAAAATGGTAAACAAGTAAACAAAAATACACAAACAGCACTACAAGAATAAATGTAAACAGTCATGTTCACATTTATAGAGATTTCTAGAAGGCGAAATCAATAACATTCGCCTTCAATGAACATTCATCAGACTGTTTACCGTACCATATAAAAGGCAAGGCAAGGTTGGCGAGTGAATTAGTGAAGTTCAGTCAGTCTTGTATGAAGAGCGTAATCTTGGTTTGAAGATCACCGTTACAAACATCTGTCGAATAATTGTCTAGCATTTGTTATTGTTTATGCAAAGGTTGTAAACAGAAAAATAACAAAGAAAAGCTCTTGTTGTTGGTTACATCAAGTTGTGAACAGTGGTACACTAAACACAAATTTATTTTTATTTTATTTGCAATCTACGAGCTCATATTTTAAACGTTTTTAAAAAGGTAAAAACGTAAACGTAATCTGTTCGTGGAATGACCCTTTATTTGTTCGATGATTATGGTGATGAAGAAAAAGGAGATGTTTTTGTGCAATTATTCATTTGCAAATTTTGTAATTTTAATAATAATTTTTCAACATTTTCATACTTTGTTCTCTTCAAAGTTGTCCATGACACATCTTGTTGCTGTTTCATCTTCCCTTCTTTTTTGTTTTTTTTCTATGCATTTAGCAGACAGACAGTTACAGACAGCAGCAGCAACAGCAGCAGTACTTTCATGTTTAGTAGTGTTTAAAAATTCTAAATTATTATTAAAAGGCATCAGCAAAGGCAACAGAAACAACATCGAAAAAATACAGGAAATTACTTGCAAACAGTTAAGGCATTAACAGCAGCAACTACAGCAGCAACAGCAACTGCACCAGCACCAGCAATAATTGTAATTGTAATTGTAATTGCAACAGCAATAGTAAAACTACACAATCTCTACAATCGTATGCATTATTGAAACGTAACATTTAATGCATCAACCCGGAAAAATTATACTCCTGAGTTAAAGGCAAATGGAAATGAAATTTTTAAACGATGAGAGAAACTTTTTATGTGTAAACGTTGGTGGGATATAGAATTTAATGTAGAATTACACCAATCGAATTGAGAGAGCACAAATAAAGTGGAACAAACACTAGAGTAATCGTAATTATCGCACGCAAGAATTATTATATACCAGTTGCCTCCAAAGTACAGAGTATGGCACACGGTTCTTCTATCGAAACGTAGTGCTTTCGATGTTGATAATCACTTTTCTCGTTTTATATCGAGTTTTCTTAGGGATCAAGCACTATATAGGTTGCTATAGTTGATGGTTTTATATGGATTATATGCAGTACAATCACAATATGGTCGAAAAAATAAGTACACCTGCTTATTTTTGCTTTATGTTTAATTTTAGTTACTTTAATGGAAGGTAAACATGGAAATTCTTTTTTATTTAAATAACTTTAATATGGTAATGCATTTAAAAGTAAAAATAAAACTGGGACATTGTGAGTTAGTTTTGTTCAGGTCGAAAAATTCATTGTTCTCCGGAGGATAGAAAAATTGTTTCAAGACTAAGAGAAAGTGGCCAAGGCCTTTGTTCTATAGCAGAAACTATGAATCGATGGATATTTTTTGTATTAAAAGCTTTAAAACCTAAAAAACCCATCGAAACTCGAGGAAGACTTCAAAAGCAGTAGATATTCGTATTGTAACACTTGCGAAGAAGGATCCGTTTGTGTCTTCAAGAGTGATTTCAGCAGAACTTGGAAATGTTCGTCGTAGACTACAAGAAGCACATTTACCAGGACGGATAGCCAGTAGAGTTCCTTTGCTTTAACAAAAAAATAAATTTAAAGGCTAGATTGGCGTTTGTAAGAAGTTAATCCAAATGGCGAAAGATTTTGTGGAGCGACAAAACAAAAATAAATTTATTTGGAAACGACTGTGCCCGAAATGTTCGATGCCCTAAGAGTAAGGAATTCCATGTTCGCTTTACAAAGAAGCCTGTCAAGCACGGAGGCGGCAATATTATTGTCTGAATTTGTTTCTCATGGTATGGTGTCGGTCCGATACATCGAATTACCGACACAATGACCAGAAGTCGCCGTAGTCTAGTAGGTAGTGTGTTGGCTTATTAGACGTAAAACCAGGGTTCGAGCCCCAGGCAAGACATCAAAACAAAACACAAAAAATATTTCTTCGGCGACTTTTACTCAGCAGATTTCTGGCAAAAACTCTGAGAGTAAATAAAATTGCCATGAAAAGTTTCTCAAAAATCTTTCGTTCGGAGTATGACTCACTCATATTGGATACACAGCCAATCTCCGACTGCGATAGTATAAATATAGATCGAATTTAATGCACCAAAGACTAGATAGTTAATAGCTTTCGCTGTTCTACATATATACATATATACATAATCGGTAGAATAGAGAAAAATATAGAAGGAAAGGGAGGAGTATAGTAGAATAAATAAGGCTGCCTTCCAAAATGTAGCAATACAAAGTTTGCATGCAGTTCTACTACTGCATATAAACAATGCAGATATGCAAAGTAACCAAACAATGCATCAACTATAAATCCGATGCCTGATTGCTTTTTGACTGCGTTAAAAATACACATTGACGGCGTTTTGAAATAGAATAAATTGTATATATTTTGTACAGCGGCATTATGAAACACGATACTTTGTTCAAACACAAAGCAACTAACATTTTGGAAGGTAGCCTAAGAGTAGTGTGGTGTAAAACTGAGCTAATTTGGTTTGAATCTCAGATTAATAATCTGAATGACATTGTCGTTATATACTCTACTAAGAGAAAATGCACCGATTGAATATAAGAATATTGGCTCGATTAACATACAAACATATCATTGATCATTACCACCCTTTAGACAGACTTACGACCCAGTTTCTCTCACCGCTTACGTTGTGTTAATTTTATCCCGAAGTGGCGGGACCAAAAGTTTAAAGTCGACTCCGAACGACAGATTTTTTTGAGAAATTTTTCATGCCAATTTTTATTTTACACTCAGATCTTTTGCCAGAAATCTGCTAAGAGGAAGTCGCCGAAGAAATATTTTTTCATATTTCGTTTTGCTGGAGATTTCTGGCCTGGGGTTGGAACCTCACGTCTAATAAACCAACACATTACCTACTAGACTACGGTGACTTAGATTTCGATGTTCTGGGTGTGATATTCACTGGAACCAACACATTTTCAGGTATCAAACGAAGCATTCAATTGCCTCGGTTCCTTAGGATGTGGCAACAAATACTTCAATTCATCTAATCTTCTTACTATTTACGTCACTTATATTCGACCGAGAATGGAATACAACTCTCATAAATGGCCCAGTGTCTGAAAGTCTATTTTAAAGCTTCTCGAATGCGTGCTGGAGAGGGCGAAGGAGCCGATTAATGACGGTAGTGTATCCAACTTCATGAATTCATTGGAGCATCTTTCCAATGTGGCTTGTGTTTCACTATTCTATTGCTACTACAATGGATTCTGCTTGAGCGAAATAAGGGGACTTTACTCCGATAATCATGCTATTGTATGTAGTACTGTTTTTTACCGTAGAGGATCTCCGTTTGTGGTCGATTGTCCAGTAGATCGCACACTGCTTAACAGGCAGAATTTGTTGTTCAGAAGGTTAGGTTAGGTTAGGTTAGGTTAGGTTAGGTTAGAGGACGTGTACTTGTCAATTAAGACAAGTACAGTACCCGGAGGTCGAAATGACCCATTGTACAACGTCCTAGTTTCACACACGACTTATGTTGTGTGTGTTAATTTTATCCAAAAGTGGCGGGACCTACAGTTTAAAGTCGACCTCGACCGACAGATTTTTTTGAGAAATTTTTCATGCCAATTTTTATTTTACACTCTAATCTTTTGCCAGAAATCTGCTGAGTGGAAGTCGCCGAAGAAATATGTTTTCATATTTCGTTTTGCTGGAAATTTCTTGCCTGGGGTTTGAAACACGTGACCTGGGGTTTGAACCTCAGGTCTATTAAACCAACACACTACCTTCTAGACTACGGCGACTTAGATTTCGATGTTCTGTGTGTGATATTCACTGGAACCAGCAGAATCTAAGTACCTCGGTTTCTTAAGGCGTAGCAAATAATACTTCAATTCATCTAATCTTCTTACTATTTACGTCACTTATATTCGACCGAGAATGGAATACAACTCTCATAAATGGCCCAGTGTCTGAAAGTCTATTTTAAAGCTTCTCGAATGCGTGCTGGAGAGGCCGAAGGAGCCGATTAATGACGGTAGTGTATCCAACTTCATTAATTCATTGGAGCATCTTTCCAATGTGGCTTGTGTTTCACTATTCTATTGCTACTACAATGGATTCTGCTTGAGCGAAATAAGAGGACTTTACCCCGATAATCATGCTATTGTATGTAGTACTGTTTTTTACCGTAGAGGATCTCCGTTTGTGGTCGATTGTCCAGTAGATCGCACACTGCTTAACAGGTAGAATTTGTTGTTCAGAAGGTTAGGTTAGGTTAGGTTAGGTTAGGTTAGAGGACGTGTACTTGTCAATTAAGACAAGTACAGTACCCGGAGGTCGAATTGACCCATTGTACAACGTCCTAGTCTCTCACACCACTTATGTTGTGTGTGTTAATTTTATACATGAGTGGTGGGACCTACAGTTTAAAGTTGACTCCGAACAACAGATTTTTGAGAAGTTCTTGCCAGAAATCTGCTGAGAGGAAGTCGCCGAAAAAATACTTTTTGTATTTTGTGTTTGATGCCTGGCCTGGGGCTCGAACCCAGGCTTTTGCGTCTAATAAGCCAACACACTACCTACTAGACCACGGCGACTTCCCTTCAGAAAGTCTATCCGTATATAAAACTCTCTACATAGAACTTTCCTGTCACTTGTAATATAAAGAGATGCAAATCTAGTAACCACAAACACTACTCACTCTCTTTATAAAAACTTGAAATAAAAACTATTTCATTAATAATCACACAAAAATTTATATTTGATTTACAGAAAGAGAGAGAGAGAGGGAGTGGATCATTTAGAACCCTTTGGACATTATAATCATCTAATCTCTAACAATTTGCGGCACTCGTCCATCTAACGTTCTCTGGACTCACTGGGCTCAGTACTTATTAGTATAACGGAGTAACTCTTTCAATTTGTATTTAACATCGTCAGAGCATCAGCAGAATGATTATCATCATATTATAATAGAAACTCATTACAAATAGCACGAGTGAATGATTATTATAGTGAATTTCAGCTGAAAGCAACACAGTTTAATTAAATGTTGTGAGTTTAGAGAGCTTAGGGATTGTTCGGTTGCCTTATCTCGAAAGGGCGGTATACAAAATCTCTATATTCGATAGCATTTATTACGAAAATCTGGGCACTGGTCACTGTTTATTTGCAAGTAAATTTAGCATATGACGTTGAACAATTCTTGTAGCGCCGTCAAGGTAGGAATCGACATCTCCGAGCCTTTTGATACCGAGCAAGGTTTCAGACAAGGCGACCCCTTATCATGCGACCTCATCAACTTTGTTATGGAGAGTGTTCTGCGGAAGGCAAGAGTGCACCGCAATGTCACTATTTTTCAAAAAAGTGTCCAGTTGCTTGCGTACGCTGACGACATTCGCATCACAGGGCGTACCAAGCGAGATGTTACTGCTGCCTTTAGTGCTATTGAACGGGGGAGTCTACTAAGATGGGTCTCGCAGTAAATGAGGGCAAAACAAAGTATATGTTGTCGACAAGTAGAGATACGCGGCGTGTTGATTCTCAGATTACGGCCGAAAACTATAATTTTGATACGGTCAAGGAATTCATCTATCTTGGCTCCGCTGTTAACACCAGAAATGATGTCAGTCTGGAGATCAAGCGCAGGATCACTCTTGCCAACAGGTGCTACTATGGTCTCAATAGGCAATTGAGTAGCAGAGACCTCTCTCGCGTAACAAAACTAACACTTTACAAGACACTCATCCTACCCGTGCTTCTTTATGGCGCAGAGGCATGGACCCTATTAAGTACAGATGGAGCGGCCTTGAGAGTGTTCGAGAGAATAGTACTGCGTAAGATCTTCGGTCCAGTACGAATTGACGATGATTTCTGCATCCGATCCAACAGTGAGCTGTATGAGCTCCTCAACCACATAAAAGTTGGTTGGTCGTATTAATATCCAGCGGCTGCGCTGGATCGTGTCGTTCGCTGGCTCTTGTCGTTCGAATGGAGGAGGATGCTCACGCGAGACGGGTATCAGCGGAAGTCGGCGAAGAGGACGACCTTGTATCCGTTGGAAGAACCAAATCGAGGAAGCCATGTCATCGATTGGTGTGACCAACTTGCGTAGGTGCGCAAGAAGCAAAGGCCCCTGGATGACGTGTTGCGGCAGGCCGAAATCCGTTAATCAGGTTTTTATGGCCAATTAAGTAAGTAAGTAAGTAAGTAAATTTAGCATATTTAGTGATCAAGTTAGGTTAGATCAAAGTGATGGCTTTAATTACCAAAACTCACTTGAGCACGCATGGCGGCCCGCTGTGGTGCCACAGGTAAGCGCAGTCCCTGTACTGATCGAAACTAGGGAAGAAGTTGGTCAGCACAAGGACTACACATCGTGCGTATCCATTATATTGGCACGTTTCAACTTCATTCTACTGTACACTTTCATTGTCTTCCCATTTTATTTTCTCTTTATTTAACTGGCCCTATTATTTACTTTCTTTACATATATCCCCCAAGTTAAGCTCATTTAAAGGCATAACCAGTATTTACTGGTCATTAAGAACGAATGAATTAAAAGTGAAATTTATATTATAAATTGCAACAACAAAAACAATGAAAAAAAAACACGAAATGCTTTACAAAACAATTCTGAATGAAATAAAAATTAAAAATAAATGAAGACTAAAGGGTGTAGAGAGCAGTAGAAGCAGACTTTAGCTAACCAAACGTAAGGAGTAAGCCGTAGTAATAAAGAAAACATTTCAAATGTTACGTGAAGTCGTTTATTTAAAACAAAATTTATTTCAATTCTTTTTAATTCATTTCGTTTTTTTTTCTCTTTTGCTTCGAAAAGATGTAGAAAAAAGCTGGCTGATGAAAGGGTTTGAAACTGTATTTTTGTTCTTTTTTTTTTTCTTTTTTTTGCTTTTTTATTTTCAAAAAATCTAAAAAGAAACAATTCCTCTCACTTACGTGTGTTATAGAAAAAGAGGAGTTTTTCAGAAAAAATGTTTTTTTTTATTTTTCTTTATTTTTTTTATCACTTATTTGGAGTACAAAGTAGTCCATGAGAGTAAAACACGTAATTTGTGCTTCGTTTACATTTTACAAGTGCCCTACTATATGGCGATATTCAGAAGAAAACAGAATTCTTGAAGACAATCACAAGGTAAATGATTTCTGTGGCTGTTTTTAAGCCACTCAGTAATACTTAATATTAGGATGGCTGATTAGACTGATTACACTATGCGACAAAATTCAAAAAATTAAATACACCCGAGTAACTGCATAGTCTAAGTTATTCATGAGGTTGAGTAGAACTCAAAAAACTTTTTTTTAATATTTCGCGAACCCTCCAAACTTGTTTTATTTGACAAAAACTGTTTTTTTTTTATCCATTCACACAAAACTATTTATTACCCAAATATTTTTGAGCCTATTTTAAAAATCTTAAGTTTTTTAAAAAGAGGATAGATTCCCCTTTAAAATGATGTACATAATCATTTTGATCAAACTTATATGTTATAAGTTTTGATGGTTTAAATGGCTAACATTTGCGCATAGTGAAATCGTAATATTTGCGAAAAACTCAAATATTAGATGACTTCTGATAGTCGTTCAATTATGCAAAGTGCAAATTCTCCGGTAAACAATCAAGATCCATCAAAAAATTTGAAAATTTTTAACTTAAAGTACATTTGATAAGACAACATATATAAAAAATATGACTCAGCTGTTATACTCTTTAAATAATAACTACGTTAATTTTTGTCCGATTTTATCAAACGATATGTCAATCTCTTCACAAGAGAATGCACTTTAAGCATGTCATCACTTGTTTTATAGTTTTTAATTAAATTTTGCAATTAAGAATGGCCAAACTTGAAAAATAAGGAAAAAAAATCATATTTTCCAAGTTTAATCCATCAAAAGTCGCCGTGGTGTAGTAGGTAGTGTGTTGGCTTACTATTCGTAAAGCCCGGGTTCGCATCCCAGGTCAGACATCAAAAAAAATATTTCTTCGGCGACTTCCTCTCAGCAGATTTCTGGCAAAAACTCTGAGAGTAAAATAAACCTGCCATGAAAAGTTTCTCAAAATTCTGTCGTTCGGAGTCGACGTTAAATTGTAGGTCCCGCCACTCACGTATAAAATTAACGCACACAACATGAGTGGTGTGAGAAGCTAGGCCGTAATCCTGACTGAAGGGTTGTAATGGCCAATTATGTATGTATGTATGTAATCCATCAAAAATCATAAGATACAAGTTTGATCAAAATATTTATGTACACCATTTTAAAGGCTAACCTCTACCCTTTCTAAAAAAAACTTTAGATTTTTAAAATAGGTTCAAACATATATGGGTTTGAAAAAAAAAGTTCTTGTCAAATAAGCAAGTTTGAAGGGATGCGGGTATAACGGCTCGTAAAATCTGGCCAAGGCTGGATGAGGGGCGCACGATGAGTCTACTTAAACTCCAAAGAGGCGCGCTCAGTGTAGTTGCCGGTGTCAATACGGGGCATTGCATTATGGGTACGCATGCGAGGCGCTTTGGTTTTGGACACCTTGCTAACGACTTCTACAGAAGCTGCAGATATGAGGAAGAAGTGGAGACTGTCCCTCACCTGCTGGGTACATTCCCAGCTCTTTGCCAAAGGAGGAGGAAGTACTTAGGTACATACTACATGGAGGATCGGCAGAAACTGTCAAGGATTGACATTGGCAGCCTGAATCGCTTCATCAGGAGCTCCGAATGGTTTCGAGACTAGGGGATAACGGATGACTGTGGTAACACAATGGACCCAATGCGGCATACGTGAGTCCATCCAAGAATTTTTCTTCGATGGGCAGCCACCTCTACCTACCTACCTACCTACGTACCTACCTACCTACCTACCTACCTACCTACCTACCTACCTAACCTGGTGAACAACTTAGATTATGCAGTTACTCGGGTGTATTTCCACTGTCGCACTGTGTTATTAACGATTAGCTGTAGTCCGGTAGGCAGCAGTGTGTTGGCTTATTAAACGAAAGCTTGTAGTTCAGCCCTTGGCTCAATATTTCTGTTGGCGACCTGCTTTCAACAGAATTCTGGCAAATACCCTCAGAGTAAATAAAAATTGCCATGAAAAGTTTCTCAAAAAATTTGTCATTTGAAATCATCAATAAACTGTAGGTTCTACCAAAGATAATATGAACACACACAATAAGGATGGAGTGCACAGCAAGTTGTTTCTACAAATTTTGTAAAAATGTTTGAGCATAGCACCGTTTCGCCATTGGCGCTATGAAATCAATCTCCTTTCTGACTAGCAAAACTGTTATAATTTTGTATGTCTGTGGCCCTAACGATGGCGGGCAGAGCAGTTAGATCAACGTTATTACGACTATTGCCACATCTATGGAGATTAAAAGGTAAGTGCGGAATACTGCCCAAGTGATTGTTCTGCGTGAATATAAACTTGGAGATTATTTTAAGCTTTTTAACGAGCACAAATGATAGCTTGTTAGAGCAGCTATCCAATTGGTGTATAGCGACGTTCACAGCGGCCCAAAATGTGTCGAATTGCTTCGGAAGCCGCACTTAACTAACCTAACCTGGCGACTGGTGGTAAGTAGGAACATTTTTTGTAATTTCACAAACTTTCTACAGGATAACGACCATGTAATTAAGCTTTCTGGAGTTATGTACGTAATATGCAGCGATTGCGAGCGCTACTAGTTCCCTCAAATTTCCTCTCAAATGTATAAGGAAAGTTAACAAATCCTTGAATACTTTTAAACTGACTAACAAGATGCAGTAGTGCTCTGTGAAATATATTCGCAAACGTACAGTGAAATAATAAATTTTTTAAAAGTTCATGTCTAAAGGTACAACAGCAGAATTTCTCTTTGTGAATAATTCCTTTTTCTTTCTTTTCTTCTCTTTCGTTTTTTGTTTAATTGTATACGACGAATTTTAAAGTATGAGGCCAACACGTACGTTGACTGGTTTTTTAGTTGGTTTTTTATTTCATGTCGGTTCTTGCTAATGCTACTGCTACAGTTGCTATTCCAGCTAATGCTTAACAAAAAAAAATACCAGGAAAGAAAGAAACCAAATAAAATAAAAGGGGATGGTATCTTTAAACATTGCATGACAATAATTATATGTGAAATAGGAGTTTATATCAAAATATTGTTACGTTTTTACGATGTAAATAATATAAAAATAAATTTGTGTTTAGTTTTAATTAAAATACTTCGTTATTCGCATAATTATGTGTCCCACTGTTTACAACTTGATGTAAACAACAACAATTGCTTTTCTTTGTTATTCCTCTATTTACACCCTTTGCACAAACAATAACAATTACTAGACAATTATTCGACAGATCTTTATAACGGAGTACTTTAAACCACGATTACACACCGCGTCTTCGCACCAGACTAACTGAACTTTACTGACTCACTCGTCTGCTTTTCCTTGCTTTTTATATGGCCGAGTAAACAGTCTAATGAATGTTCTTGAAGACGAATTTTTGTGGCTTTGCCTTCTCGAAACATCGTTAACATCTTTTAAACTTCGTTCTTTACTTATTATTGTAGTGTTGTTTGTGTATTTTGTTTACATTTTTTCTTGTACTGTTTGTTGTTGTATTTTTGTTTACTTGTTTAGCATTTTTTATGCTAGTGTTTGTTGTTGTATTTTTGTTTATAATTTTAATGTTAAGCGATGTAAAAGCAAGACACCAGTTTCTAGATTCTTAATTTTGCTAACAATGTTAATAAATTTATTGTGGTTAAAAAACAATTCATCTTTTGAGTTTCATAAAATCACATTTCAAATTGGGTTCCTTTCCCTTATGAAATGTTACGATATCAAGCACTTAATGCAATCATCATCACCAGCACATAAAATTAGCTACTCTTTACTCTCTTCTTTCTTTCTATTTTTTCTGTGTTTTTTCTCTCTCTTTTTTTCATGGGTGTAGAAAACACGTTCGTGCTACGATTATAGAGCCACTAAAACATCACTAGCCACCATTGCCATCATTTAATAGTCATTGTCGTTCATACTCTATGCCAGTATTAGCATTAAAGGTAATTATTTTAATAGAAACAAAAATTAAATACGAAAATAACAGAAAAATTGAAGAAAATAAGGCAGAAATATGCATAAAACGCTCCACACAATTTAGTCGAGAGAAAACGAATTACAAAATACTTACGTATCGATTTTATGTTTTTTTCCTTCTTTAAACGTACTTTATGTTCTTTTAGTTGCAGACAAATTTATGCAAAAATAACACAAAATTAAACGGAAAAATGAAATAAAAACAAAAATTCTAATAATGAAGTTTAAAAAAAAAACAGAAAATACTCTTTATACTCCTCAGACAAAGCAACGACTCTTTACAAAAATGTAAGCTCCTTCGCCTCAACTTAAAGCGCAAGAGGAAATTTATTGGAGGATTTAGCATTTAAAAGCATTTTTATCTAACCATAATTTATTGATTCGGCTGTTCAAAATGCAAAACTGAACTGAATGAATAGAATTTTTGAAGGAAAAATTTATTTAAATATTCAACAAAAATAAATTTGTTTAATAAGGTCTGCTGGATTTATAGACTCGTTTCATATTATATATCAAATATAAGCTCGTAGATTGTAAAAGAAATAAATATAAATGTGTGTTTAGTTTTAATTAGAATTCTTTCTTATTTGCACAATTCTATGTGCCACTGTTCACAACTTGATGTAAACAACAACAATTGCTCTTCTTTGTTATTCCTCTGTTTTTACACTTTGCACAAACAATAACAATTACTAGACAATTTTTCGACAAATCTTTGTAACGAAGATCTTCAAACCACGATTACTCTCTTCAAATAAACCGCATCTTCACTATCTCACTCGCCTGCTTTGCCTTGCCTTTGATATAGTAGGGTATACAGTCTGATGAATGTTCTTGAAGGCGAATGTTTGTGGCTTCGCCTTCTCGAAATCTCTATAAATGTAAACGTGGTTGTTTCGTTTTTATTGTTTGTGTATTTTATTTACATTTATTCTTGTAGTGTTTTTTTTTCTTGTATTTTTGTTTAATTTTTGTATGCTGGTGTTTGTTGTTGTATTTTTGTTTATAATTTTAATGTTAAGCGATGTAAAAGCAAAACATCAGTAACTATATTTTTAATTTTCATAACAATATGATTCCATTAGAATAGCCAGTCGCTTTAAGAGGTCACTGATCTAATTTAGAATAGCCAAGTGCATCGAAGAAGTCCGCCAAGAATCTTCCTTCTTCTATCATAATTTTATTTATACTTCCCAGCATAAAAAGCATATAAGCTAGAAAAGAATATGAAAGGTAAGTTTACCTAACTTAATTGAATATTACAAACCTTTAGTAAGGCTTAAACCTTGCCTCTCACAGCACTCATGTTATGTGTGTGTTAGTTTTTTCCAAGAAATATGGCGGGATTTACAGTTTAAAGTCGACTCCGAACGACAGATTATTGAGAAACATTTCATGGCAATTTTTATTTACTCTCAGAGTTCTTGCCAGAAATGTACTGAGAGAAAGTCACCGTTGCTTAATCAATTTCCAGTTTTTCTCTCATTTTATATCGTAAACAACAGCGAAGAACGAAAATTTTTTATTTATTTTTGGAATTTTGTGACAAAAATGTCAGACATTAAATACTAAAAGCAAGCTATTGAGCTCTTAGAGGCTTATACTATATTCAGACATGCACGTATATTGAGAAAATCACAATAAACGGCATTATTGATCTCAATATTTCATATAAAATGTCAATTAATTATTGCTCAATAAATTCATAAATTGTTATAATATTGATTAAAACTTCAAATTCTTCTATTGATATTCGAAAACTCGAATGTCAACAACAAACAAAAAATTGAAGGTCAGCAGAAAAGGATGAGAAAATATTTCCAACTGATGTCATATAAAAAAGAATTTTAATAACATCACAGACTTGATGTCGTATTTAATTGTTAATCTTTTCGATCCCAATGTTGTTGGATGATAATTTCTAATTTATTTCGAAAAGTTATTTATAACTGAACCTGAACTGAGATATTACTGGGAATCGAGTTCATGCTCTGAAGAAAGCAGCTTCTGTTTCTTCCTCTCTTCTCCAAGTATGGCTGACCTTCTAGGTCTTGACTGATAATCTATAACAGTTCTCGCAATTTCATCCTCGGGTTTATGCAGAATATGTTAACTGACCGGTCTATTTTGAAAATACGATGTATTCAGCAGTTAACAAATAAAGACCTTTGAGTTTCATTTTCCTCTAACAGTGCCATAAGCAAAAGCTTTCTTTTCTGTAAGCTATTCAGTATTATCAAATTTTTCTTTCTCATCCTTCTGAGAGAAGCCACTTTGGAGTCAGAAATATTTCCTACTAAACGCAACAGCTCGGCGTTTCGGTTAATCATTAGTAAGATCTTTTTCAATGTTAAATTGTTTTTCCATTTTTTCGCAAATTTTTTTTGGCGCTAATTTTCGCGATTAAATTAAAAGCAAATAAATTAAAGTCAAATAAATTTTGTGTCTGAACACTAAAAATATTGTTATCAATAAACCGAATATTAATTCAATAAAAGTACATGTCTGAACATAGCATTATCATTGTCTTTTCATTTTCATTAATTTTTTATTGATTCTTGAATACTGCGTTGACTAGTGTATGCTAAAAGCAAAAATAAATATTTCAACCAATACACTACTACAATGCTGTTTCCATCTGCTTGTGGCCCTTCACATTTCGAATGAACAATTTATTTGCGATCAGCATATGTGGCGTATGATCTATGCAGAGGGTATTCATCACATTCATCATACGCTACATATGCTGATATTGCCACCACATTTTTAGCAAATTTGATTCTTTTTTGAAAATTTTCTTTTTTAGTTTGAATAATTCTTGAAATAGAAATTTGAAATTAAATTTAGCAAATCTTATTACCGCAATTTGAGATTTGAATGTAAACCAAATTAAAATTATTTTTTCTGTTCCCATTCTATATACTTTAGCGTATCCGATGGCGCGTGTGCTTCATTTGTTTATTTTCACAAAATGTTTATTGTTTACTTTCCCCCCACAGTTCCTTTATTATGGCTCATCTTATTCGCTTTTTCACTTCCTTTTTGTGTCATTTGTTTGTTTCTAAACAAAAGATAAGTGAGTGGCGGTACGAGGATGTTGTTCTACCATTTTTAGCTTTGGTTTTTTGTTCTCTCTCTCTCTCTCCCTTTAGCTATTGTATTATTTTCTTCTTGTCTTCTTTTCCATAATTTAATAATAAATTTATTTACATCCACTTGATATTGTAAATTACACAATACGCTACGATACAATACAATGCAATGAATAACAATAACAACACAATTATTAACGACAAAAGCAAGAGCGGTAATGGCACTTAAAAGACACACGGACTAGCAGCATTGTTCAGCATTGTTACCATTATACAGTGGGTGTCATTAGAAATCTAACGCTACTATTGTAATTGTAAACATGCCAGTTGTGTAGCCAAGGACATCATCATACTGTACGAGTGTGTTTGTTGTCTATTGACTGAGTGTCAATTGATGACACTTCAAATATAAATTTCCTTAATGAAAAATATTTTGAAATATGAACTGCTCCCAGCACAAACGTAGTAAATTTGATTGTATCGAGTATGTTTGATTGTAAAAAGCAATTATTTTGTGGTACAATTAAAAGCATAAAATAAACGAAAAATGAAATACAAATACAAATAATGCAAAATGATGAGTGAGCATAATGCCCTTTATGAATAAATAACAGAGGAAATAAATTTTAAAATTTTATGGAGCACGGATAAAGGATATTAAAACCAAAAAAAAAAAATTTATGAAATTTTCTATTGAAGTTCATTTGGAAAGAATTGTTTTTCTAACAAAATACCTCTTAAAGTTAATCGAGCCTTGGTCACTGTAGTCGAGTAGGTAGTGTGTTGGCTTATTAGATGCGAGGCCTCGTTTGAAACCCCAGGTCAGACATCTTCAACTAAACGAAATATGAAAAAAATATTTTTTCGGCGTCTTCCTCTCAAGCAGATTTCTGGCAAAAAATCGGAGAGTAAATACAAATTGCCACGAAAAGTTCCTCAAAAAAAAACTGTCGTTCGGAGTCGAGTTTAAACTGTAGCCATAGCTCATGTATAAAAGTCAACGAACACAACATAAGTGGTATGAGAAACTAGGTCGTAAGCCTGACTGAAGGGTTGTAATGATCAATGATATGTATGTATGTTAATCGAGTCAATATTCTTATATTCAATATTCAATTCAATTCAATTCAATATTCAATCGGTGCAATTTCTATTAGTAAAGGATATAACGATGTCATTAAGATGCTTAATCTCGAATTGAAACCAAATTAACACAGTTTTACATCACGCAACTCTAATTTATTCTGCTATACTCAGTTCTAGTGTAATCAGCTCTCAACAATATTCTTATCTGCTCTTGTTTAGTATATTCTATAGGGTGGGCCATATATCGGTTTAAATTTGAACCATTGGCTATATCGAATCTGGCAATACTTATGTCATTCTCTTCTGTCACAATATTCAGTATATTATCTCCACTGAACAGAATAAATTGATTTACGCTCGAGAAACATTGGGATTTATTGGAAATTTATTTCCAAAACAAAGACAATTGGTCGGAAATTGCACGAAAATCTCGTACAAAATTTGGTCGCAGAGAAGAGCCAATAGTGCCTAGTATACTCGAGTTCATTGCTATAGTTCGTGAAGCTGCTTTCATGTTGATGCACCATGGCGTGAGCGTGCTCGTACAGTGCGTCCAGCCGAAAATATCGAAGCTGTGGCTGACATAAACACCTCATCGTTCTCTGGAATTGAGCATTTCATGCACCAATTTATGTCGCATTTTGCGAAAAGATCTCGGTATGATGCCTTACAAACTTCAATTGGTTGAAGAGTTGAAGCCGCATGACCAATCGCTTCGCTAGATGGATTGACAAAAAACTCCAGCATACTTTAATAAGCAAAATTTCCATATTTGGTGTTCAGAAACCCACACTTACAGAAGCCAATGTACTCATCAGGAGTGACTCTTTGGTGCGCTTGTGGAGCGGATACATCATTGGCCGATATTTCTTTGAAAATAAGGACGGCACAACCATTACGTTCAATGGAGACAATTATCGCACCATGATAATCGATTTATTTTGTACCCGCTCTTCTAGGTATTGATGTGAAGGATGTTTGGTTTCAGCAGGATTGGACAACTTGCCACACATCTCATGCCACAATCGATTTATTGCGTCAAACGTTTGATGGCCGTCTAATTAGCTGAAATGGTGATGTCAATTGGCCGCTAAAAAGCTGAAATTCGACACCGTTGGACTACTTTCTGTGGAATGCTATTAAAGAAAAGTGTTATGCCGACAAAACAGAGGTAATTGAGTATTTGAAGGCCATCATTGCCGGGATACGACCCTATACACTCGAAAACGTAAACGAAAGTTGGTACGATCTAATAAGGCATATGATGTACCAGTTCTAATTGGAACAATTGTACTTTACAACAAAAAATTTATCCGATCCAATGGCATATTGTGAGGTCAGCCACGGCCTAAACGGAACAATTGTACTCCACAATAAAAGTAAATAAATTTGGAAAATTTTCAAACCAGTTTTGTTTGAATGCATATGTACGTACATATATAATTACAAACTTTAAGTCAGCATTACGACCTAGTTTCTCACACCACTTATGTTGTGTCTGTTAATTTTATACATGAGTGACGGGACCTACAGTTTAAAATCGACTCCAAACAACGGATTTTTGAGACTCTTTACGTGGCAATTTTATTTTGCTCTCAGAGGTTTTGCCAGAAATCTGCTGAGATGAAGTCGCCGATGAAATATTTTGTCATATTTCATTCCTGACCTGGGTTTTGAACCGAGGCCTCACGTCTAATAAGTCAACGCACTGCCTACTAGACTATGGCAACTTACAACTTGTTTGAATGCATTTTTAAATTTAAACTTTTAATTGGCCCACCCTTTACATGACACTAGTCTAGCCTTTTCTACCACACTTTATAGGTATTTACTCGATCTGTATTCATTTATTTTCTTTATTAGAATTTGTATTTTAAATATGAAACTTTATTCATTATTTTGTAAATATTATCTTCGATTGTATGTTTGAGTTTGAGTTTCAGGTTCAATTTATTCAATGGCCATTAAGCTTGCCATACGAATACAAATATTTTGCAAAATAAACACAACAAATGTTGTCTCATATTTCTCATAGAAATTTAAGTTCGATTCAATTCGATTCGATTACATAAAAGGAATTGTCTTGTGGTTTTTTCACTATTCCTCTTACCTTTGCTTTCCTTATATCGACTTTGCTACTTCACTCTATGCATGTATGTATGCAGAGGATATGTATGAATATTTCTGTATTGAAAAAACCATAAATTTTATTTGAATTGTCTTCTATTCTAGTATTTGTTTGTAAAAAAAAATAGTTTTTCATTCATTCATACATTCATACATTCATACATTCCTACATTCCTACATTCATTCATTCATTAGAGCGGTCACTTAAGTGGGCGTTAAATGGTGCAAAACAACAGCAAGAAGAAAGACAATAAAGATGATGGTGATGATGATGACGACGATTCATATTCATTTTCTACAATATTTACAAAATTCCTTTCATTTCATATTGCATACAAATATGAATATAAATGCCGATGTGTGTGTGTGTGTACATCTACATACATATGAGAAATTGTGCTGTATCACTGGGCAAAATTTCTAATTGTGTGTGAGTCAATGTCTTAATTCAATTAAATACCAATCAATTATACAAACATACCCACACCTAACTAACTACACAAACACCCTGCAACCCAATACACACAAACACAAACGCATTTATAATGAAAGAGTGTCATTGAATAATTTTTCCCTCCTCTTCTCCCATTTTCTGGTATTATTTTCATATTTGCTTACTGGAGATCAATTTAAACATCATGACAAACAAACAAATAATTTCTCTCTCGTATCGTATTTTCAGAGAACAAGAGAGACAGAGGTAAAGTAAGCAATGTAATCGCACTCACACACACACACATGCCCTTACACAGATAAAGAACTGTGCTTATGCCTTAATAATGGAATGCAAAGATGGAAAAAATATCCAATAACAGCTTTACCTCGTAGAATATAGAAATGCATGCACATACATACATCTCTACTACATTCAAATGTACGAGTGTGTTCGTAAATTTAAAATGGAATTTTAATTGAGTTTCTGGCATTTAATTCTACCAAAATCATGTTCAGAGGTCACTTTTTGTGGCAAAGTACGAACAAGAAACTCAAATAAAATGACTGGAGATTCTAAAAGAACCAAAAAAAAAATTTTTAATTCTTTTGGTTATTTTCTATGAAACTTACAAAAATTGAAGAAAGTTAATAACGAAACCCTGTTACTTGCGGCATAATAAGGACAAAAATAAAACAAAAATTAGGGAAAAATCATTTTTAAGTTTTTGTTTGAGTTTTCAAAATTAAAAATCTACAATCATTTTATAAGCATTAAATAAAAAAGAGACGCGTTAGTTCAAGACGTGATAGTTAGTTCAACTAGGGTGGACCATTTAAAAGTTTAAATTTAAAAATGCATTCAAACAAGTTGTAAGTCGCCGTGGTCTAGTATGTAATGTGTTGGCTTATTCGACGTGAGGCCTCAGTTCAAACCCCAAGTCAGGCATATCCAACTAAACGAAATATAACAAAATATTTCTTCGGCGACTTCCTCCCAGCAGATTTCTGGCAAAAGCTCTGAGAGTAAATAAAATTACCATGAAAAGAGTCTTAAAAATCTGTCGTTCAGAGTCGACTTTAAACTCATGTATAAAAAATTAACTTACACAACATAAGTGATGTGAGAAACTAGGTCGTAATCCTGACTAAAGGGTTGTAATGACCAATTATGTATGTATGTATTCAAACAAAACTGGTTTGAAAAATTCCAAATTTGTTGTTTTTTTATTGTGAAATATAATTGTTCCGATTAGAAATGGAATATTATTTCATTCAGATGGCTAACGCGGCTAGCCTCGCAGTGCCTCATTAGATCGGACCAATTTTCCTTTACATTATCGAGTGTATCGGGTCGTATCTTGGCAATGGCATCACGAATGTTGGCCTTCAAATACTCAATTGCCTCTTTTTTGTCGGCATAACATTTTTCTTTAAAGGCGTCCTACAGCAAATCGGCCAACGGTCTCAAATTGCAGCTACGTGGCGGCAAATTAAGATCAGCATTTCGGCTAATTAAACGGCCATCAAACGTTTGACGCAATAAATCGATTGTGGTATGAGATGTGTGGCAAGCTGCACCATCCTCTTAAAACCAAACCAATCGTTCGCAGCAATGCCATGTAGAGAGCAGGTACAAAAAAATTGGTTATCATGGTGCGATAGGTGCCTTAATTGAGCGTAATGATTAAGCCGTCCTCACGTTCAAAGAAATGTGGGCATATAATAACTCCGCTCCACAAGCCGTACCGAATACTAACTCGTAGTGGGTGCATTGGCTTCTGTAAGACCAAATGTGGGTTTTCTGAGCCCCAAATATGGAAATTTTGCTTATTAACGTACCCAGCAAGATGAAAAATTGTTTTTTTTTTTGGCAAAATCGATATCATCGTATACTTTTTCGTTGGTCCATCTAGCGAAGCGAATGGTCATGCGGCTTCAACTCTTGAACCAATTGAAGTTTGTAAGGCGTCATAATGAGGTCTTTTCGCAAAATTCAACGTAAATTGGTGCATGAAATGCTCAATTCCAGAGAACGAGGACGAGTTTATGTCAGCCACAGCTTCGATATCTTCACGGTACGAGCACGTTCACGTCTCGGTGCATCAATATGAAACGAGTTGCACGAACTTTACCAATAAACTTGCGTATACCGGGCACTGTTAGTCCTTCTCTGCGACTAAATTTTGTACGACATTTCCGTGCAATTGCCGACCAATTGTCTTTGTTTTGGAAATAAATGTCCAATAAATCGCAACGTTTGTCGAGCGTAAATCGAGTCATTACGTTCAGTGGAGGTAATATACTGAATATTGTGACAGAATATAATGACATAAATATTGTCAGATTCGAAATAACCGATGGTTCAAATTTAAACCGATAGATGGCCCACCCGTTAATATATGTCTGCAAACCTATAATTAATTACATTTGACGTCTATACTTCGTAGTTTTCGAAAAATCAAATTTTCTCCGATTTTTGGTTACTTAAGAGACATAGCAATAAGGTAGAAATCTTCTTTTCCCTCAAACGATACGAAAACAAGGAGCAAAACGCAAAATAATACAACGCATCCCTGTGAGCCCATATTAAACTCTTTTTTCTCGAAATCACTTTTTTCAACCTGGATGCCACTATTTAGCAAAAAATACTCCATCGATTTCGCACATATTATGGTACAATGTTCCTAAAAAAAGTAGTTTTAGACCGATCTTGGATATTTTTGCTAGAAAAAATACGCAAAAAAAAGGAATAAGTCCAAAACGCCACTAATTTGTTATTTTTTGAAGGAGAAAAATGTAAAATAGTACAACACATTCAGCTGCGCAGATCTTAAACGCGTTTTTCTCGAAATCTCTTTTGTCGAACTGACGACGACGATTTAACTAAAGCTACTAGGCTGATTTCGCTACGACTTTAGAACAATGTAAGACGAGTTTATGCCGAATGTTTCGATATTTTTGATCCATCAATAATTAATAATTTTATTAAACAATTAAGTGGTCAAAAATATAGACGAAAACAAACTCAAAACGCCGGCATATTGTTATTTTTTGACGTCTCCTAGTTCAGGCTATAGCCAGTAACATATTTCATAAGAAGCCATTTCAATTTTTGCTTTCAGGCACCCCTTACTCCTCAAATCATGGTGGCCAGTTTCTAGGATGACACTCTTCAGGCTGACACATTACCGCCAAACTTCATCATAATTTACAAAAAAAATTGCAGTGCAAGTGATCATTCCCTCCATCGAAGAAGTTTTAAGAAAATCGGAAAATTTTTCTTAACATTTAATAGAACACAAACAAAAAACCATTTCATCATCGTTATTGGTATTGTATGTGGTACCATGCATACATAAATAAAATCTTTTGCATGTTTGCATATATTAAAATATTTTCTTCAATTTTCTTTCTTTCAATATACAGTAGAGTTGGTATATAACGAATTATGTTTACTGAAATAGAGAACAAGCAAAATATATGAAAGTTTGTAAGCATGGAATTCGTTATAACCGTATGTTACTGTTCTCAAACTTTTGCAGACAAAAACATGTTACAATATGTGAATATAATTAAATGAGAGGAAAAAAATATTCTTGTTGTTTATGAAAACTGTTTAACCTTGAACTTTGGCCTTGCCAACAAACAAACAAACACTTGAACATTTGCTTGCAAGTGTTATACAGTGTAAAAACGAAAATTTCCATAAATTTGGTTTTCTTATTGAAACTTTATTTCGTAACACGATAAAATATGCAAAAACATAATGAAGGTAAAATCTTCATGCTTAGCCGGGCATGTGAAATCTTGTAAGAACACCATCATCATCATCATCATTGTCATCATAACGAACATTATCGGCGAACGTAAATTTTGATAGAATAACCAAAAATTATCACAAGCAAATGTATCAGAGAGGAGACTATTAAAATTAATAAACCAATATAAGCACACATATACACACACACCCACATACTCGTATACAAAGTAAAATGAATTTTAAGCTACAAGTACTACTAGAATGTGTACACATGAGTGAATTTGTATATTGAGGGGGAATTATAAATATACGTGTGTGTATATGTGTGTGTTTTTTCTGGTAATTATTGTAAATATGAAAACTTGAGAACCTGTTACCTGTTACATCTCACACACACAAACACACACATACACATACACAATGACTTGTAAATTACAGTTTGAACTTTAACTTGACACTTACAATAGAAACATTAATACATACATGATAATTTATCTATCAGCACATGCATATGTATATGTATGTATACCTATATATGTGTATGGATATCCGTATGTATGTGTATTTAATATAGAATTACGAAGGCGTATATAACTATGGTAACTACATTGCCTGGTTAGATTTACACCTCTTGCTTCATCTTCATCTTGTACTATTAAAACTGACACTTTAATTAACTCAGTCCCTTAATAAACCCTCAGTTTACTTTCCTCCAATAATAAGTGACACAATTTTCTAAATATGGTCTATAATTAAATATGCTGCAACATATGTTGCCACTTGCCACAAATTAGTAGCATGATTTTACAGCTGTAGGCAACAAAAATAAAAATTAAAAATTTATTAAATATTGATGATGAAAACAAACAAAAATTGAGGAAATATTTCTTCTTCAGCATAATAAAGCTATTAAAAATCAAGATTTTTGGAAAAAATTTCATGGCAGCTTAATTTACTCTCAGAGAGTTTTTGCCAGAAATATGCTGAGAGGAAGTCGCCGAAGAAATATTTTTTTTCAAATCTCGTTTTGATGTCTGACCTGGGATACGAACCCGGGCTTTACGTTTAATAAGCCAACACACTACCCACTAGACTACGGCTACTTCAAGCTTCTTTTTCAGCTTACCGAAAGAGAATGTATTGACCTATGTGGGGGAATCCATCGGAAGTAAAATATTGTTACGAAAATGGAAAAATCTATATACTGGTGTTTTGCTTTTACATCGCTTAACATTAAAATTATAAACAAAAGCTACAAAACAAAACAATGCAGTAAACAAACCTGTTTACAAATTATTGTACTGCGTACTATAACAACAAACACCAGCATAAAAAATTATAAACAAGTAAACAAAAATATACCAACAAACACTACAAGAATAAATGTAAACAAAATACACAAACAATAATAATGTAAACAACGATGTTTACATTTATACAGATTTCGAGAAGGCGAACTCATGAACATTCGTCTCCAAGACCATTCATCAGACTGTTTACGTTGCCATATAAAAGGCAAGACAAAGCAGTCAACTGAGGTAGTAAAAGTTCAGTCAGTCTTGTGTGAAGACGCGATGTGTTTGAAGAGAGCAATCGTGATTTGAAGATCACCGTTACGAAGATCTGTCGAATAATTGTCAAGAAGTTGTTATTGTTTATGCAAAGGAAATAACAAATAAAGCAATTGTTGTTGTTTACATCAAGGTGTGAACAGCGGAACACAGAATTATGCTAATAATAAAGAATTTTAATTAAAATTAAACACAAATTTATTTGTATTATATTTGCAATCTACGAGCTCACATTTTAAACGTAACAATAACATATTCTATAAAATTTTTGCATGGACATGCCTCTCTCATTGACGCATAGATTATGTTTTGGCATTCCAGTTTTTTTTTATCAACCAAGGCAGCACAGTCTTTTATTCTTCATAAGTTTCTTGCCCTTGACAGGAATGTACTTCAACGCTGAACGTACTTCATTTGAAATCATTCTAATCAAGTTATTTAAAGCTTTCGTTGTAGCACTTAAAAGTTAGACAATCGTTAGCATTACTCCTGGAATACTAGCATTGGGACGGTTTTGGAGTAATTTTCCCCTAACATATGTAAGCTGACTCCTACTCAACTTATCAGGATGATGGTTGAAGAGCAAAAATATTAAACATTTTTATTTCAAAACCTTCAAAGAAAAAGCTTCCATTGAGTCTACTGTTTCTAATACATTACCAGAGCACATTCATTTACTCCAGAAGTGTTGTTTTGACATACGAGTACGATATTACAAAGTGAAATAAATTGTTTGTGTTTAAGAAACGGCAATAATTTATCAAAAAAATATGTATTTTTCTTGTGCCATCAAAGTATTACAAATTAATTCAAGTGTAAGACAATTAATTTATGAACATGCCATTACACTTGGCTGTCGTGTTACGTAGTGCTAGTTGAGGACTGGTTTTTAATAATAACAAATTTAATGGATTGGCACCAAGAGTGAGAGAGAGAGACAGAGAGAGCTGTGTGTGTGGTACGATGGGAAGAGAATTGTTCATTTTGAGCTTCAACGTAAACGTAATCACTCGATTAATACCCAACTCCTCTGCCAACATTAAATGAGACTGAAGCAAATAATTCAGGTGAAGGATTTGATGATCGCAGATGTATTGATGTGTTCTATTAATGTCTGACCACAAACATATTGTTACGTTTTTACCGTTTAAAAACGTTTAAAATATGAGCTTGTAGATTGCAAATAAAATAAAAATGAATTTGTGTTTAGTTTTACCTAAAGCTCTTTATTATGCGCACAATTCACGACTTGATGTAAACAACAACAATTGATCTTCTTTGTTATTCCCCTGTTTACACCCTTTGCATAAACAATAGCAAGCAATTAAACTACAGATCTTTGTAACGGAGATCTTTAAACAACGATTACTCTCTTCAAACGCACCGCGTTTTCATACAAACTGACTGAACTTCACTAACTTACTCGCGAATATTCGTGAGTTTGCCTTCTCGAAATCTATATAAATGTAAACATCGTCGACTTTAACTGTAGGTCACTCGTGAATCAAATTAACACGCAAATTGTGGGTGACGTGAGAAGCTAGATCCTTATCCTAACTAATGGGTATGCAATGAGGCTTGTCAATCAAGGCTTAGATGTAATTGTTGTATGAGTATATGAATTTTATATTTATTGTAGGATATAAATATGCTTGTCTTTCTATTTGTTCGTTTGCTGTAGTACTAAACTAAAGTATTTCTATTATTTTCGGTATCTTGCTTTCTCTCTCTCCCTCTTGCCCCCCTTTTTCACTTTGCTATTTGGAGTGCTTTTCAGTATTTAAATACTCGTTAGTCATGCATAATTATGACATGAGTAGACATTCTATTTTATTTCATTTTATTTGTATTATTTATTGTCTATTATAATCTATGCTTTGTTGCTGTTGTTGTTGTATTTAATTTTCAAAATAAAAGTAATTCTCTGTATTGTTTCATAAAAGCATTTATTGTTATTGTTATTCATTTTCTGGTATTGTTTAGTTTATTGCTCATTTGAAGTTATTCATTCGTACGTAATAAATTAATTCACAAGCATTTTTTAGCCGTGTTTGAGGAAAAAGGTAACAAAAAAAGAAAACCACAACATTCTTGTCTTTACAATTCTCATTTTCTCATTTCAATTTCGGTTTAAATTTTCTTTCAAAACAATTGATGATGATGATGATGGCAATCAGATTTTCGAAGTTTGTTTGAAAATATGCAAATATGCAAACATAATATATTTATTAATTCTCTATTTTTATTATTATTTTTTATTTATTTTTCTTTTTTCTAAATATTCTATTCCAATAGATTTTAATAGGCAACATACAATAGAAAAGCATTTTATTTTATTTTTAATTTATGGTAATTATTATCATTGAAATTCAATCGACTTCATTCAGCTGATGCATATTTTTCTAATAAATTTTATCGATTGTTCGCCACAAAAAAAAAATTAGAAAAAACCACAAATATTTTATGAATTCATTTTCATTCATACGTACACACGTGGTCAAAATAATAAGTACATCCAATATCATTTTCAATTATTTTGTTGACTCTTTTTGTAATATTGGCAATAAGCTTCTTGCAGATTTCTACTGATATTTCATACCAAGTCCATTGAACAAAATTCCATAACTGATTTTCATTTTTAAAAACCTCCTTTCCAATTCTTTGCTTCAACTCCCCCCAAAAGATTTTCGATTGTATTTAAGTCCGTGGATAGACATGGCCAGTCAAGAAGGGCAACATTATTATCGTAGAAACAATCCTTTATCAACTTAGAAGTATACTTCGGTTCGGTATCCTACTGGTATGTCCATCCAAGAGGCACATACATACTTGGCCATTACAGCCCTTCAGTCAGGATTACGACCTAGTTTCTCACACCACTTAGGTTGTGTGTGTTAATTTTATACATGAGTGGCGGGACCTACAGTTTAAAGTCGACTCCGAACAACAGATTTTTGAGAAACTTTTCATGGCAATTTTTATTTACTCTCAGAGTTTTTGCCAGAAATCTGCTGAGAGGAAGTCGCCGAAGAAATATTTTTCATATTTCATTTTCGTTTTGATGTCGTTTTGATGTCTACCTACAAGACTACGGCGACTGCGGTAATTCGATGTATCGAGCCGACATCATACCATGAGAAACAAATTCAGACAATAATATTGCCGCCTCCGTGCTTGACAGGCTTCTTTGTAAAGCGAACATGGAATTCCTTACTCTTAGGGCAGCGAACATTTCGGGCACAGTCGTTTCCAAATAAATTTATTTTTGTTTTGTCGCTCCACAAAATCTTTCGCCATTTGGATTAACTTCTTACAAACGCCAATCTAGCCTTTAAATTTATTTTTTTGTTAAAGCAAAGGAACTCTACTGGCTATCCGTCCTGGTAAATGTGCTTCTTGTAGTCTACGACGAACATTTCCAAGTTCTGCTGAAATCACTCTTGAAGACACAAACGGATCCTTCTTCGCAAGTGTTACAATACGGATATCTACTGCTTTTGAAGTCTTCCTCGAGTTTCGATGGGTTTTTTAGGTTTTAAAGCTTTTTATACAAAAAATATCCATCGATTCATAGTTTCTGCTATAGAACAAAGGCTTTGGCCACTTTCTCTTAGTCTTGAAACAATTTTTCTATCCTCCGGAGAACAATGAATTTTTCGACCTGAACAAAACTAACTCACAATGTCCCAGTTTTGTTTTTACTTTTAAATGCCTTACCATATTAAAGTTATTTAAATAAAAAAGAATTGCCATGTTTACTTTCAGTTAAAGTGACTAAAATTTAACATAAAGCAAAAATAAGCAAGTGTACTTATTTTTTCGGCCATATTGTGCTTGTACTGCACATAATGCAAATGATAGAAAAATAGAAAAATAGAAAAAATTAGAAAAATTATGTTCAAATTTAAAACGATTTTTCGTTCAAACAATTGCAAAAAATTTAAATTTTGAATTACAAATCAAATTGTAATCACTGAATGCAGTGGAAATATTTTCAATAATGATATCTGCTTTCTATTTTATTATACACACACGTACATACATACATACATACATACATACATACATACATACATACATACATACATACATACATACATACATACATACATACATACATAGTATATAAATCGTCAAAAGTAGTTCAACTAAAATATGTCCAAAATTTATAGAAAATATTTAAAATGTCACAATATTAACACAAATCCCTTGATAACTTAGTTTTAAGTACTATTCACAATGCATAGATTTATCGGTTTTTCGATTTTAGAAGCATAAAAGTTGATTTCATTGAATCTCTTATTGCATTAAGTACGAACGATATAAAATGTCTCGTCATGCTGTAAAAAAAAAATTGAAATGGATCGTTGTACCGTCTATTCGATATCACATTCCCTCCTGTTAATAATAATCAATTGCTTAAACGCTTTGCTCTGCAATGATGAGCGCATATTTCCCGTGCTTCTTTATGTCATTGAAGTATGGACACAATTAAGCACCGATGCAGTAAAAACCTTGACAGTATTCGAGAGAAAAGTCCTATGTAAGATCTTAGGTCCAGTGAGAGTAAGCAATCATTTCCGCATCCGATCTAATAATGAGCTGTATGATCTGCTCAACGACGTGTACAAGTACATTGTGTAGCGCATTAAAATCCAGCCCGTATCGTTCGGATGGAACAGGATGTTCCGACGAGACGGATATTTGATGCGGGGATTAGCAGCAGTCGCCATGTCTAGTAGGTAGTGTGTTGGCTTATTAGACGTAAGGACACAGTTCTAACCCCAGACCAGACATCTCATCAAGTCGGAATACGAAAAATATATTTTTTCGACAACTTCCTCTCAGCAGATTTCTGGCAAAAACTCGGAGTGTGAAATAAAAATTGTCATTAAAAGTTTCTCAAAAAATTCTGTCGTTCGGAGTCGACTTTAAACTGTACGTCCCGCCACTCATGTATAAAATTAACACACACACCATGGGTGGTGTGAGAAGCTAGTCCGAAATCCAGATTGGAGAGTTGTAATGACAAAAATAAGAGTCGTGAGCAAACTAATTTGTGCTTGACAGCCATAGTGAAATTTAACTCAGATTTTGTAACGTCATACAAACACTCGTATCAGAGTCTATAAAATTCTTTAAATGAAAAAGTATAGCCATAAATGCCGTCTATAACGTCCTAGAAATTATTCGGCCAAAGCATTGCAAAGTCAATTAAAAAGGGGCCAAAGGCTCATGTATAGCAACAGCAAATGTGTACCGCCATAAAAAATTGTTGTTCAATAAAGAAAACTTTACTTTCAACATTTGCCATATTATCTCCAATTAACTTTTTATTTCGCCCTATATTTCATGTACACCCCTATACGTATACTTAATATTTAATTGGTTGATGAAATATTACTCATACGCTGTAAGGAACATGTTTACATATTTACTGGGCTACTCAGTCAGTTGTTATCATTTAATTCGATTGATAATAACAAAAATTTCTTTAAAAAAAAATCAAACACTTCCTACTCTTTTTCCTCTCTCCAAAAACCTGTCGTTCGGAGTCGACTTTAAACTGCAGGTCCAGCCACTTATGGATA
Source organism: Sarcophaga carnaria (assembly GCA_958299815.1). Taxonomy (NCBI): domain Eukaryota; kingdom Metazoa; phylum Arthropoda; class Insecta; order Diptera; family Sarcophagidae; genus Sarcophaga; species Sarcophaga carnaria. Next base: position 131,795,265 of record OY283150.1, on the reverse strand, counting down.
AACTTAACACACACACATATAAGCGGTGGCAAAAGCTAGGTCGTAATAATAACCAATTATGTATGTACAGTGGTGGCCACGAATTTAAGACACGACATATGACTGACTTGGTTATGATAATATTTACAATCCTGTAATATCAAAATTGATATTCTTTATTCTTCTATGTACTCTGTAATGTTAAGAAAAAGTACCATTATTTTATTTTGTTTCTTTTTAAATTTTGTTGCTTTTTGATAATATTATTGTAAAAACGTTTATTTGAAATTGGCCACGAATTTAAGACATTTTAGAAATATCTGGTTTTTAAGTGATTTTTTTGTGTTTTTTGAAGCTAAACGTTGAGCAACGAATGTTTTATTTTATTTTATGTTGGAATACATAGAAATATTTAATTATAAATGGTCAGAGGTACTTGGAATACCGATGCCGAGCGAAAACTGATCCAACAACTAAAATTTGATGGAAACATAATAAGGGAGATATCCAAGCTGCTTAAATGTTTTAAATGCAAGATTTACAACGCGCTGGAACACATCAAGCAACATGGTACCACCAAAAATGTCAAACAGCAACCTAAAGCCCGAAAAACCACACCCTAAAGTAGCAGCTAATAATCCTTTCACGAGTTCAAGTAAAATAAAAAAAAAATTGAATTGGATTTTGGTATCGATATTTCGTCTAGGGCAATAAGCAGATGTCTAAATGAAAAAAACTTGCGTGAGTGTATTGCACAACGTAAACCACTTGTGTCAAGAAATATCAAATCCCGACTAGCATTTTGTCTTGATCTATATAATATGTAAATAAAAATTCTTAACCAAATATAGGTAGCAAAATATTATTAATTTTTCTTCCTAATATTACTAAAATCTTAAGAAAAATATCATGGACCTAAAATATTTTTGATAAGATGTAAAAATTATCACAAATGCATAATTAAAATGTCGTGTCTTAAATTCGTGGCCACCACTGTATGTGTTAGCGATAGTCGGCGTAGAGAAAGATCTTGTCAGTGTTGAAAGGAGGAAGCGTTGTCATCAATTAGTGTGAACAACTGGCGAAGACTTTCAAGAAGCAGAGGAGTTTGGAAGGATGTGTTAAGGCAGGTTGAAATCCGTTTATCGGTTTATTAATGGTTAATTAAGTAAGTAAGCGCCCTGAATTAATGGCCACGATTCTTGTGGGATAACGCCGTTGTGATTGAAGTCGCTGTAGTCTACTGGGTAGTTTGGTGGCTTATTCAACGTGAGGCCACGATTCAAGCTCAGACATCTCCAACAAAACGAAATATGAGAGGAATATTTCTTTGGCGACATCCTCTCAGCAGATTTCCGGCAAAAACTACGAAGATAAATAAAATAAAATTCCCATGAAAAAGTTTCTCAAAAATCTGTCGTTCGGAATCAACTTTAAATTATAGGACCCGCCACTCATGTATAAAATTAACGCACACAACATAAGTGCTATGAGAAACTAGGTCGTAAGCCTGACAAAAAGGTTGTAATGACCAATTAGGTATGTATGTATGTATGCATGTAAGTAAGCGCTCTGAATTACTGGCAATGATTCTTGCGGAATGTCGCCGTAGTCTAGTACGTAGTATGTTCACTTCATACACGTGAGATCGTGAATCAACTCCCGGCTTAGGCATCTCCTACAAAACGAAATACAAAAAAATTTTCTTTCGGCGACTTTCTATCAGCAGTCTGCTGCCAAAACTCTGAGCATAAATGAAAAATTGATATGAAAAGCTTCTCAAAAATTTGGTCTTCGGCATTGACATTAAACAGTAGGTCGCACCGCTCACGGATAAGATGAACACACACAACACGAGAGGTGTGAGAAGCTACGCCATAATCCTGACTGATGAGCAATTAAGTATGTTGAGGTACTTTTCAACATTTTTTTCTTTACAACTTCATTATTTTGCAATTATTTTCCCAAACAAATGCAGATTATATTATTAGAGAGTATGTTTGCTGAGGTACATCTGCACTAAACTATCTGTGCATATGAGCATTACATAAAAATATTATCCTGATAATGGACACTTAATCATAATTTTCTAAATTGAAAGTTATTGAATGTTATTCTATTGTATTCTATTGAGAAGAATAATTTATTTTTATTAATTATTTATGGTATCATAAAAGCCACAATAAAACAATTAAACACAGAAACTAATTTTCATTTTCCTTTTCCTTTCAAAAATTAAGAATATTTTCAACAATTTATGGTCACTGTGGTGTAAACTAATAAGGTCTTATGATATCGATGTCTGTCTGTTTAGCTCAAGATAATAGACATGATAAATAATAAACAAAAGCGATTTATTTGTTTAAAATTATTTAAAATATCAATTTCAAATTATTAAATAAAGAAAAAGTCATAAACAGAATGAAATACGTTAACATAACGTTGTTGGATTTTGAAAAAGGTTTACATGTCTTCTGCTATGGCCTTCAATGTATAACAATCGAACACAAATACATATTTTTTATTGGGTGTATAAAGTGAAAAATGTGGTATATTATCTATATGATTTGTATCTTCAATTACTTATATTCGGAAAGTTAACATCTATTATTGGAAAAAAATGTTTATCATAATGGAAGTAGAAACTAACTCAGGACATAGGGGCATAGAAAGGTATTGTTACGTTTTTACCTTTTAAAAACGTTTCAAATATGAGCTCGTAGGTTGCAAATAAAATAAAAATAAATTTGTATTTAGTTTTTAATTAAAATTCTTTATTATTCGCACAATTCTGTGTGTCACTGTTCACAACTTGATGTAAACAACAACATTTGCTTTGTTTGTTATTCCCTTTGCATAAACAATAACAATTACTAGACAATTATACGACAGATCTTTGTAACGGAGGTCTTCAGACCACGATTACTCTCAAACGCACAGCGTCTTCACATAAGACTGACTGAACTTTATTAACTCAGTTGCCTGCTTTGTCTTGCCTTTTACATGACAACGCAAACAGTCTGATAAATGTTCTTGAAGGAGAATGTCCATGATTTCGCCTTCTCGAGATTTCTGTAAATGTAAATATAGTTGTTTTCATTATTATTGTTTGTGTATTTTGTTTACATTTATTCTTGTGGCGTTTGTTGTTGCATTTTTCTTTACTTGTTTACAATTTTTATGCTGTCTTTTGTTGGTATATTTTTGTTTACATGTTTATCATTTTTGTATGCTGGTGTTTGTTGTTATATTACGCAGTGCGATATTTTGTAAATAAGTTTGTCTTTGTTTTTGTAACTTTAGTTTATAATTTTAATGTTAAACGATGTTAAATCAAAACACCAGTATCTAGATTTTTCCCATTTTCGTAACAGTATGTTTGCATTGATATTACAGGAGTACTACGTACCATACTTACATCGGCGCTCGAGATAATTTTTCAGCTCTGCTCGCTGTAAAAGCTTTGCAGCTAATACGTCTGTAGGCGACTGAAGTGTGGCATGAATAGAATATCGGTCATTTATAAATTCGGATGGAATTGAGCACTTTTACGAACTTAGGTAGGTAGGTAGGTAGAAGTGGAGCGGACACACATAGGCCACATACAGGGTACATTGTGTTACCACAGTTTCACATTTTTCCCTAGTCCAGATAGTCCCACTATCTATTAGTCCAATAGTCAGAAACTAGTAACCATTTAAGCCCTGTCACGTAAAAGAGTTATGAGCGGACGCACTTATGATACCAAAGTTCCACATTTCCCCTAGTCCAGGAACCACACGGAACTTCCGATAAAGCGACTGATACTGCCAATATCAATGCACGACAGTTCATCCAAATCGTCCATACAGTGGGCACCCAGGTGCCTCTTTCTCTTCCGACCAAGTGCCGGGCATGTGCACAGTAGGTGAAGAACAGTATCATCCTCTTCCTCATCTCCACAGCTTCTGCAGAAATCATTTGCAAGGTATCCAAAAATATTACGCGTTGCATGTGTTCCTATATAACAATGCCCAGTAATAACCCCGACAATAGTAGTGAGCCTACTTCTCTTTAGTTCAAACAGAGCTGCCATGCCCTGGGCAGATATTCTACGTCGTTCTGCCCGTATCCGGAGCGGAGCTGCCCATCAACACGAACTAACGAGAATCAAACCTCTGGGAAAGATTTACCGTTTATTGGTATTGATATCGGTAACATAATATCCTTTATGACCTTCTATAACCGCCACATGGCTGTTAATTATGTGGTATGATGGTACACCCAATACATATACTTTGCATGCATACATGTAAACACATACAAATGCGTAAAATTCTATTGATTAAGTTCCCCAAATGAATAAAATATTCTTGTTGCTTTATATTGACATACATACACATATACATACGCATACATATGCAACATATAATTTTTATTATCATAAAAACACACTCATACAGATGCAGTAAAGCATTCACTTCATACATTAATGTATGATTTACTAAAACAAAGTGTATAATTTTCATTTCTATACACTTACATGGCATGTACAATAAATATATGCATGAATATATGCATGCATGCACGTATGTATGTGTGTGTGTATGTATGTATGCCAATCGTATAACAATTTATTTATTTTCGTTTGTGTGTGTATTTTTTTATGGAATATTTTTAATATTTAAATTACAAACTCATTACCATAAATTAAAACAATTCACAGATGTATACATGCTTGCCTGAATGACTCTCTGTTGCATGCTAGCCTAGCTGCCTAGCTGCCTGCCTGCCTGACTGAAAGCAATTAATGCTATTTTTTAATGTTTTTATTGCAGCTACTGTTGCCAATTGCTGCTGCTGTTGCTGCCACAGCTACTGAATTGTTTGTAAAACACTTTAGTTAGTCATGCACATTTATGCAGCCGTTCAATTTTTACTGATTAATTCTTTACACACACACATACACAAACCCAGGCACACTAGCCGACTGACATATTTACCACACTCACATGTACATATGTGTATGTGTATCAATATGAAATAATAAAAAAAGTTTACAACCATTTGTTTAAGCATATGAAAATGTGCCAGTGTATGTAAATGTGCTTGCATGTAAGAATAACAAAAAAAAAAAAGGAAAAACCTATCGTAACACACTCACTGTTAAATTGTTATGTATAAATAAATAAACAGGTACATATGTATGTATACACGCATATTAATGAAAAATTTGAAAATGTTAATAAAAAAAAAACCAACAAAAACAACAACAAACACATCAATATTCCATATTCAACCACAAAAGGTAAAACGAAATGTTTGCTGGTCAAACGCACTGTGGGCTAAAATGAATTACATTTCCTTTACCAAAAAAGAAAAAATTTAAAGCAGAATAAAGAGTCCGTCCTACAATACCGATGGTGAACTAATTAGAATCACTGTGTTGGCTTATCTGACACCAGCCCGCGGTTCAAACTCTAGTTCAGCTAATGTCGACCTAACGAAATGTGGAAAAAAATTAATATTTTCTCGGCGACTTCGTCTCAACAGTCATGAAAAGTTTCGCCATAGCCGCCGTAGTCTAGTAAGTAGTGTGTTGTCTTGTTCTCCGTGAGGCCACGATTCAAACCCCCAGGTCAGACATCTCCAACGCAATGAAATATGAAAAAAAATAGTTCTTCGATGACTTCTTCTCAATCAATCTCAGATTTCTGGCAAAAAGTCTGAGAAGGAATGAAAAGTTTCACAAAAATCTGTCGTTCGGAGTCTACTTTAAGCTGTGGGCTAAAATTAACACACACAACATAAATGGTGTGGGAAGCTAGGTCGTAATCTTAACTGGAGGGTTGTAATGACAAATTATGTATGTATGGATGTAAATAAAATATCTATGCAAAGCTTTTTACAAATCTGTCGTTCGGAATCGACTTTAAGCTGTAGGACGCGCCAACTCATGGATAAAATTAGCACACACACTGTCAGTGATATGAGAAGCTAGGTTGTAATGCTGACTAAATGGTTGTAGTAACCAAATTAATTAAAACCTTCAATTCACTTTGAATTCTTTGGCTAACGTAGACTATCTTTCTCTTCCTTATTTAAATCATCGCCACTAAAATTCAGAATCTATTTCCTAAGTGGCGAAAACGCTGGAACATAATCCGGATAAGTTTCGATTGACTTTTTTCTTTATAAAATGGGAAAAATAAAATAATAATTCCATGTAAATTGTCAAAACAATTGTGTTCCCAATTATTAACCAAATTTCAAAAAAATGTTTTCCTTTAAAGACCACTGTCTGCATACAAATACCAACTGCCGTACAATACAACGGAAAAAAGATAGACAAAGGTAAAGAAAAAAACTCAGAAAAAACATGACAAACAAACAAACAAAAAATCATGAACAATAATGCTCTCACATGCATTGCACGCATCACACACATGTACCTATGGAAGTGTATAAGGGAAAACAAAAGAAAAAGAGTTAGCGATAGCGACAGCGATGGCGACAGCGATAGAGAGAGAGTGTATGTATGTATGTATATTTATGAACATGTGTTAGTTTAGCAGCTAAATTTTTTGTGTTGTGTTTTTGTAGTTGTTGTTGTTGTCGTTGTTATTGTTGCATTCAATTAAATTTCATGCATATTTGAATGGTTTTACAGTTACAAATAAACAAATGTTTAATTCAACACAAACACACAGTCAAGCATACGCATACGCGTACACATACATGTGTATATAGTATGTACCACAGATCAGCAATGAGTATTCAATAAGATGAGCAGAATCGAATCATACTCATAATTTCTGATACTTATACGCATTCATACTTGTTTTAATATCATGGAACCTCTACTCATATTTAAAGTTTGAAGTCGTCATCATCGTATTCATACTTAACAACACGCATGATGAAGTATGATTTGCGTACGAACACTAAAATACTTACTTAATGGTTGTGTGTTTGCTCTGCTTGCTGCTCTGTCGTTTTTGCTTATGTGTCCTTTTTCTATTGTTGTAAATGCAACAACAACTTAAGACTGTAAATTTTGATGACTGATTCGCGTTACTTGAAGTGAAAAGTCGAAAGTTATGAATCTAAATGAGTAGGCTTGTGTATCAAACACATTTCGAATGGTATGAGTTTGATGTCAACGTTGTACTCATACTCATTGCAACCTGTACTTATAAATCAACGTTGTAGTGAGTATGAATGAATCAGAGTAGTTAAATTTCAATATTGTTGACTCACTTATATTGAACATTTCATGAGTGCTTATGAGTAGCAAAAAAACAATTCATTGCTGATCTCTGGTATGTGCTTACAGAGTATGATACCAGTTAGTATGCAAGTGTATGTAGTTGAATATAAATTATGTTCAATATTATGCATGTGTGTATGAGTGTGTGTAAATTAGGGAGAGCCATAAAACGTATAAAAATCTGTGAATTTTTTCCCCTCTTTTAAGAGGAATTATCGCAAAATTTGTATTTTTTATAAAAATTCGTTTAAAATTTTTTTAATTACAGTTGCGCTTGCTTAATGCTTAGATTAGGCGTGTGTAAAAATGTACTGTTAAGTTTTAACATTTTAAAAACTTTTAAAATATAAGCTCGTAGATTGCAAATAAAATAAAAATAAATTTGTGTTTAGTTTTAATTAAAATTCTTCGTTATTCGCATAATTCTGTGTGCCACTGTTTACAACTTCATGTAAACAACAACAATTGCTCTTCTTTATTATTCCTCTGTTTACACTCTTTGCATAAACAATAACAATCATTAAGCAATTATACGACAGATCTTTGTAACAGAGTTCTTCTAACCACGATTACTCTCTTCAAACGCACCATGTCTTCACACAAGTCTGGGTGAACTTCGCTCACTCCATTGCCTGCTTTGCCTTGCCTTTTATATGGCAGGGTAAACAGTCTGATGAATGTTCTTTAAGGCGAATGTTCGTGACTTCGCCTTCTTAAAATCTCTGTCGTTGTTTCATTATTGTTGTTTGTGTATTTTGTAGTGTTTGTTGTTGTATTTTTGTTTACTTGTTTACCATTTTTTATGCTGGTGTTTGTTGTTGTATTTTTTTTTAATAATTTTAATGTTAAGCTATGTAAAAGCAAAACACCAGTCTATCTAGATTCATACTTTTCGTAATAATACTTTTTTGTATTAATTTTATCACCCTAATGTTGTATGTAAATCATGCATTCATATTTAATGAATTCTTGAGTCAATGAAGTACATAATAAATATGTACATATAAAACTTTTAAACATTTTACATACTTACTAACGTGTGTATATATGTACTTATGTATGCAATCGATTACAATGGAATTTCAAACAATTTTATTTCATTCATTATTATTAAAAACAACAAACTATTCTTTTGTGTTATTGTACAACAACCTTATAATATTAAAAGGAAGGAGAGAGAGCGGCAGAGCGGGAGAGTGAAAAATACAAAAATAAAACAACCAGCAACCTTGTAACAATTTTCAAGTAATTGTGGCCCATAAAAAACAAGTGAGAACACAAGATTTTAAGTCGAGTTTTAATAAAGAATTTTTGCACTTTCTTCCACATGCAATAATTAATTAAACGCCAATTAAAACAGAAGGTTATTGTCAGTCAAAAAAATAACACTCAACTGGCTACTTTTAAGTATTTCTTTGGCATTTCGCCCTCACTTCCTCTGCCACTCTCTCTTTCCTGTTTGTTTCTGAAAATGTTAACAGAGAAGTTCTTAAAAATGCTTAAATATTTTTAATTATATTGAGTTACTATATAAAGCTCTTCGTATTAAAATGTATTCGTTTGTTTTTTCAATTAAAAAAAAGAGAAAAAAACCAATAACCTAGGGAAAGGAATCACATTTAAGAATTAAACACAAGATCTTTCAGAGTTGAAGGAAATTCGGAAAAAAAGAAATTCAGTTCAAATGGATGTATTTAAGTCAAATGCGATTACATACGCTCCAAGGATTTGTGAGTCTGTGGTCTAAAAAGGCCTGATTGCCATACGGTGAATACTTTAAAGGTCTTCGCTCGAACTCGAACCAGGATTGCAAGAATTTGTGATCGCCGTAGTCTAGTAAGCAGTGTGTTGGCTTAGTAGACGTGAGGCCTCGTTAAAATAAAATTGCAATGAAAACATTTCTTAAAAAACCTGCCATTCGGAGTCGACTTTAAACTGTAGATCCCGCCACTCATATATAAAATTAGCACACATAACACAAGTGGTGTGAGATGCTAGGTTGTAATCCTCGCTGAAGGATTGTAATTACAATTTATGTATGTATTGCAAGGATTTTTTAGTTCAGCGCCTCTACAGAGTTTGTCAAAAGTTTACTCTGATAATATTGGAGTTCCGTAGAAATACTTCAAAATTCAGCAATTGGTGGACAATTTTGGTGCTCATTATCGATCATCTGTGGCTTTAACAAGACAAATTGATATTTGTTTCAGGCATTCAAATGAAAATATTAAACAAAGACGATGTATTTTCTAAACCACAATTCACTCCATTCAGTATTTTGAGGCCATCGGTAAATACGTCAAGAATCCCAATCGGCCGCTCAATATCATCAGACTAGAAGTTCTTAGTTGGAATTCTAAAATCACTCTCCTGACTATAGATTCTCAATACTATAGTATATTGAGCCTTACTTCCAACAGTGATGTTTCAATAGAAGGCCAGAGGCCAAGTAATTGGGTATTGCACATAATGCCTTCGTTGGAGTGGAACAAAGTGCAGTGGGTTATCAACAAAGTTGGTAGCAAAAATCAAAAACTTATTTCGTATTTTTCAATTCTACAAACAATAGTCATTGAATTATTTCCCAAACATTGAAGCCATAAATATTGTTACGAAAATGATAAATCTAGATACTGGTGTTTTGCTATTACAACGCTTAACATTAAAATTATAAACAAAAGCTACAAAAACAAAACAATGCAGTAAACAAACCTGTTTACATATTATTGTACCGCCTAATATAGCAACAAACACCAGCATAAAAAATGGTAAACAAGTAAACAAAAATACAACAACAAACGCTACAAGAATAAATGTAAACAAAATACACAAACAACAATAATGAATGAAAACAACGACGTTTACATTTATAGAGATTTCGAGAAGGCGAAGTCATGAACATTCGCCTTAAAAACATCCATCACACTCTTTACCTTGCCTTATAAAAGGCAATGCAAAGCAGGCGAATGAATTAGTGAAGTTCAGTCAGACTTGTGTGAAGACGCGGTGCGTTTAAGATCTCCGTTACAAAGATCTGTAGTATAATTACTCAGTGATTGCTATTATTTATGCAAAGGGAGTACACAGAGGAATAACAAACAAAGCAATTATTGTTGTTTACATCAAGTTGTGAACAGTGGAACACAGAATTGTGCGTATAATAAAGAATTTTAATTAAAATTAAACACAAATTTATTTTTATTTTATTTGCAATCTACAAGCTCATATTTTAAACGTTTTTAAAAGGTAAAAAACATAACAATATTTAAAGCCTTGAAATAAAGCTGTTTCAGCTTAAAACTTTCAAGAGAGAGAAGGAGAGGACTGTTGTTTCCTTTTATAAACTACCAAAAAAAATAAAAAAGCTACGTCAAAAAAAAAATCCGACGTCAACACCTTAATAAATACTTATAAGCCCAGCCATACCTAACCTAAGCATTTAAATTCAAACGATATTTATTATCGCATCGTTTAAAACCATCACACAGCCAATCAGTCAGTGTGTTCGTTCGTTCAATTTCGGGACTTAAGCATTGGCTAACGTTTAACGTTTTTTATTTAAATATTGCGTGTGTTTAACATTTGATTGTTATCCTAACAATACGTATTCGATTCGATTTTATAGCCGTGTGCTATTAACCACCATCTCTCGTTCTGCCTCTCTTTCCCCCTTCACACCTACACTTTGTGGATATGTTTTCGCATACCTTTACTCCATCCCACCTCTCTATCCACGATATCAAATAGATTTCGCCTTAATGGCTGATTACCTAATAAAACATTTACGATATAACGGCGCTTTCAAATGCTAATTTGGAATTTTCACAAATTTATTAGCATTTGCGATTTGGTTGGCAATGCGTGTGGCAACACGCAGACACTATTTCTATAGCAAGCTATAGTATGATACCCCCTCTGACATTTTCGTTCTTTTTTTTTTGGCACTTACACCCATCTGCCGTAACTTTATTGATGTTTTTTAGTTTTATTTCCTTCAGTTTTGTTTTTCTTTTTCGGAATTTGGAAGTCCTTGTTTGCCAATCGAATAAAAAACAACAACAACTACAACAACAACAACTACAACGTAATAGTAAAGGACGTTAACATAAAAAAAGGAACTTTTGCCATCAGACAATCAAATAAATGTTGTTGTATTGTTGCTGTTGTAATGGTTGTTTACAAAAGACAATAACAAAGCAACGGGGCAATGGCAGCAATAGCAGCAGCAATTTTAAAAGCAGTTTTCAACAACAGCAACAATTCCACAGCAATTAGTTAATTTAGTTGTAAATTTAAAAACATTTTTGATAATCAGTTTATGTGGGGGATTCTAACGAACGTGCATTGACGAGTGGAAGGAATTGAAGAAGTTAATGGAAAAAAACAAAGGAAGCAGGGGTGAGTTTTTTTTGGCAAACATAGAATTAGCAGAAGAAGAATGTATTGGGTATTCGCACTTAATGCCTCTATGGTGGCTGGTACAATGATTAAGGCTTGTAACATTCAATCGGAATCCTGCCACTTTGGGATAAAATTAACACAATTATTTTATAGTAGATAAGGATATTCAGTTCAGTTTAGTACAGTTATTTTATAATCGAAATACCTACTAAAGGGTTGTAATGACTAATTAAGTACGTCTTAAGTGCATATTAACCAATTCAAATATACAACTCTCGACACATTCCGGGCAGACCCCAAAGGAAACCAAGATACAGACCGCAGTCCAGCGCAAGTAGGACAATTGACTAGAATTCTCAAGGAATTTGTTGGAGGGAATGCTTAAGACAGACCAGGCACCGACAGCTAGGAATAGAGTCGATGACTTTAAATAAATCGTGAAAGAAACTGAAGATAGTTGTAGTTGATAGAAAAAAATAGAGTTCAGGGGCTAAGGTCCTATATTTTTAATAGAAGTAAGAGCTCTATACATAAAGTTCTCATCATATTCTAAGTATTTACGCTGGCCCATAATGGTGTTTCATGTTCGAATCATGGATGCACGTTTAAGTAAATAACATGTAATAGATTTAAATATTGGTACTCACACCAGCCCAGTTTTTTAAGTCACATTCTTACTTACTTATTTAATTGGTCATTACCACCACTACCTTCTCACACCACTTATGTTGTGTGTGTTAATTTTACACATGAGTGACAGGACCTACAGTTTTAAGTCGACTCCGAACGACAGATTTTTGAGAAATTTTTCATTGCAATTTTATTTACTCCCAGAGTTTTTGCCAGAAATCTGCTGAGAGGAAGTCCCCGAAGAAATATTTTTTCATATTTAGTTTTGATGTCTGACCTGGGGTTTGAACCGTAGTCTTACGTTTAATAAGCCAACACACTTATTACTAGACTACGGCGACTTCCATCCATGTTATGTGTGTTAATTTTATACATGAGTGACAGAAGCTGCAGCTTAATGTTGACTCCGAAATACAGATTTTATGAGCAATTTTATTTTACTCTCAGAATTTTTGCCAAAAGATTGTTGAGAGGAAGTCGCCGTAGAAATATTCTTCTCATATTTCGTTTTGTTTGAAATGTCTGAACTGCGGTTTGAACCAGGACCTCACTTCTAATAAGCCAACGTACTACCCAGTAGACTATAGCGACATCAATCACTTAAATCACATTCGTGGCATTGATCATGTAGGATCTGTAGCCATAGCCACTCATAAGTACCGTGTAAAACCCATGTTATGTCGTCAAAAACTTTTATTATTCTTTAAATGATGTGGCCGGCGCTGCCACAATTTTTTTTAGCCAAAATATTGTTACGTTTTTACCTTTTAAAAACGTTTAGAACATGAGCTTGTAGATTGCAAATAAAATAAAAATAAATTTGTATTTAGTTTTAATTATAATTCTTTATTATTCGCACAAATTTGTGTGCCACTGTTCACAACTTGATGTAAACAACAACAATTGCTTTGTTTGTTATTCTTCTGTTCACACTGTTTACATAAAAAATAACAATTACTAGACAATTGTTTAACATATCTTTGTAACGGAGGTTTTCAAACCACGATAACTCTCTTCAAACCCACCGCATCTTCACACAAGAGTGACTGAACTTTTACTCACTCAGTGGCCTACTTTGCCTTGCCTTTTATAAGATAACGTTAACAGTATGATGAATGTTCTTGAAGTCGAATGTTTGTGGCTTCGCCTTCTTGAAATTTCTATAAATGTAAACATTCGTTATTGTTGTTTGTGTATTTTATTTACATTTATTCTGGTAGTGATTGTTGCTGTATTTTTGTTTACTTGTTTATCATTTTTTATGCTGGCGTTTGTTGTTATATTACTCAGTGCGATAATTTGTAAACAAGTTCATTGCTTTTGTAGCTTTTGTTTATAATTTTAATGTTAAACGATGTAAAAGCATAACCAATATATAGATTTTTCCAGTCTTTCAAACGTTAAAAAAACCTTCAAATGTCTTCTCAAATTCACCTTCCTTTCCAGTCTTATATACGTTCTTATCATACATTTTTCTCTCTAATGAATACCTCTCTTATTATATATTTTTGCTCTTTATCGCTTACACAGTAGTGCTCTTTCAGTAGTCGCCTTTGCCGTCCATAATTTATGTCTTATTTAAATGGAACAACTGCCAGTTAGAATTAAAATCATTACGTCGCATACAAAAGTTAGCAAGCAAAAGGGGGAGAGAGTATATTGGCAATTTGACAAATGAGTTTATAGTTGATTAATGATTGTTTAAAAATCATTCAAAAAACACTCTTTTTATTCGATTTACACTCCCTTCTCTCCCTTTCTCAGGGTTGTCTAAAATATTCTTCTGTGATTACATTAAAAAACTTCAAAGTACAGGAGCTAACTTGTAAATTAACTCATTCACTCACTGAGACATTCATTCATTCACTCATTCAATACGAGAGTAACATTGCTCGTGTTTTATTTTTAATTCAGTTTCCGTTTTTTTTATGTTCTTAAGTTTTATGCTTTGAACTCAATTTGAATGTAATGAAGGAGGAATAAAAAAAAGAAAGAAAATAATTGAGAAAAAGTAAAGAAACTAATATTGACCGTCTGTCTGTCAGACTGACTGACTGACTGTAACTGAAACTGAAACTGTAAACGTTGTTTGATGAATAACAAAACGAAATTGGATAATTGTGGCCTAATAAAACACAAAATACACGGGGAGAAAGTAAAAAAGAAAAAACGTAGAAAAATAATGCACAGAACGAGAATGAAATGTATTCGATTGGATTGAACTGGTAAAGTATTAAACTTGAGAGTTAAAATTATAAACTTTACAATGTTAAATTAATTTAAAACTAATGTCTACAAAAAGAAAACTTTTATTATTAGTATGCCAAGGGATGTTTAATCATTACTAAAGTATTAACAACCAAAGAAAAGAATTTCAAAAAAAAAAAATATTTTTAATGTAATTGGACGGAAATAGGCTGTAGAAAAATTTTTTTTTCTTTTTTTAAAGCAGCAATTTGAGGTATTAGTCATGTAATTACAGGAAGAGAAATAATAAAAATTTAATACCGTTATCCATTCTTTTACAAAATAATGCATCTTATTTAACTCTTAATTACATGGTAATTGCAACAATTGTATATCGATCGATGAAATCATCGCAAGGACTATCAAATTAAAAGTTGAACATCTGTTACAAGTTGAAAAGTTGATAGGTTAGGCTGTTTTGCTTTTACATCGCTTAACATTAAAATTATAAACAAAAGCTAGAAAAACAAAACAATGCAGTAAGCGAACCTGTTTACAAATTATCGCAGTGCTTAATATAACAACAAACACCAACATAAAAAGAATGGTAAACAAGTAAACAAAAATTTACAAACAACACTACCAGAATAAATGTAAACAAAACACACAACGATGTTTACATACAAAGCTGGCAAGTGAGTTACTGATGTTCAGTCAGTCTTGTGTGAAGACGCGGTGCGTTTGAAGAGAGTAATTGTAGATTAAAGATCTCCGTTACAAAGATCTGTCGAATAATTGTCTAGTAATTGTTATTGTTTATGCAAAGGGTGCAAATAGAGGAATAATAACGAAGAGCAATTGTTGTTGTTTACATAAAGTTGTGAACAGTGGCACACAGAATTGTGCGAATAATAAAGAATTTCAATTAAAAACTAAACACAAATTTATTTTTATTCTATTTGCAATCTACGAGCATATATTTTAAACGTTTTTAAAAGATAAAAACGTAACAATATCACACATCTCTTGAGCACACATTGTGGCCCATAAGTTCTAATTGTCAGCACAAGAATTTTGCACTTAAAATATGACTGAAAAGCAGTCTGAAATTTTAACATATTCAATGATCGACCAAATATCAGGAAACAATAGTTCCATTAGACTGTCGAGAAAGTCTGAGCCAAATGCGAGTAATCTGTAATCGTCTTTGGACAGTCATTATAGTGGATAATACTCTCTTACTTCTCAGTCGATTTTCAAACTCTGCAGAAATCATTTACAAGTAACTGAACTCTCTGCGCATTTCCAACCAAAAAACAATGACTTGTGAGAATAGATATTCTTACAGCGATGTCCCTACGTTGTGATTATAGTAGCGTACCTACTAGATGGGAACTACCACATTCGTAGTTGAACTGAAAATAAATCAAGACTCTTCCTTAGTACAGGAATTGTCAACGGCCAATAAATGTGTCTTTGTCGAATAGATACGCTTACCGAGGTAAGACGCAAATCGATATTATATCGAAGTTATACCAGTTACAGCAAGTTCATCATCTACACAATTACCCCATATGAGGCTGTCACAAAACTCTCATGAGAAACAATCAAGTCAGTCGCGCCATATGTCAACGTTCAGGCACCCGAAAAAATTGTGATTGTCAGCTGGAAATGTTTTCAGTTCTTAAATAGTCAGGGAGGTGTAGAGATATCCTAAGACGAAGTCCTCAGCATAGCTTATTCTCACGTTTGGAAGATCTCATTTAAATTTCCACAGAATCCCCAAAGTAGACTAGGGCAGAGGATCAATTCTTTCTGCCTGCAATTCCAGTGTGAAATCTCCTTATCACGGCTATATTACATCGAGAAAGAATCAATATTACAAAGCTTCTGGCGATTCTCAAAAAGAATATGGCGACAAGTGTCGCATGTTGTCGAGATTTGCAGCCAAGAAGGCCTTGCGTTAGGTCGTAGTCTAGTAATAGTGTGTTAGCTTATTAGACGTGAGGCCACGATTTTAATCTTAAGTCAGATATCTCCCGCAAAACGAAACGGCGACTGCATCTCAGCAGTTCTCCGGCAAAAACTCTGAGTGTAAAATAAAAATTGCCATGAAAAGTTTCTCAAAAATCTGTCGTTCGGAGTCGACTTTAAACTGTTGGTCTCGCCACTCATGAATAAAATTAACACACACAACATAAGTGCCATGAAAATCATTCATGAATACAATGAAGCTTCTTAAACAAATTCGAATAACCAAGACATTCTAAAAGCCTTGTATGATGTTCCCACAATTTCCATTCTAATTCGAACAATTCATATGTAAAAATACATTCCAACGTTAACGTTGCTTGGTTTACTGGTTGTATAGGGAGACTAGGCCTTAATGACCATGACTGTTAAAGGAGCTGGAGGAGCATGACACTATTGTTCTGTGTCTGTCACAATGAACTGTTGCTTGACTTCTTTTCCAAATTTCCATGAAACTGGAAATACAATTTCTCTATTGCCACCACTGTATTGCTGTGATAAATTCTATTTCAACTAGAAATCGTTATGTTTCCTTCCTAACAATTTCCAGCAATTAACATATGCTGTCTACCATATAATTATCCTAATTGCCTTGTATACAAATATAAAATTTCCCTTAAATAGTGTAAAACGTTAAAAGGGTAAAATTAAGTCTGCGAAAGCCTTAATTAAAATGCTTATTAGAGACTTATTAGGCAATAATTATACAAGTTTCGTTGGTTCATTGTTTCTAAGTTGATAATTTGTAGTCTTTCATTGTGTTCATAAGGCGTTGCTGTTGATTGTTCTCAAAATTTATTATCCACCCCTCCGAACTTGTACAAAAACTGTGTAAAACTATGCAAATCTATGGCGTTTAAGCTTTTTGTTATTGAATAATTGTTTAAACAAATTATGCTTAAGCATTTGGCCATTATTATAAAATATATTTGAAGTGGGCATACGCCTCTATTTTGGATTGATGTCGTCGTTTATTTAGACTTTTTAATTAAGTCCACCTCCTTCTCCTGTCTCTAAATTCCCCCTGAAGGCTTTTCAATTCATGTATTTGTCTGTCTACATAGTTATCCATACGTCCATTTATAGAGTCATTCTATTCATTCCTTCCATCATTCATTCATTTATTATTGACGTTTTCAATACTATTTGAACTCATTTAAGTTGAATGAATAACAACCAATAGATTGAAAAAGTAACACACATACATACATACACACTGTGTATTAAAAAAAAAATAAAACTAAAATGTTACACATTAAAATAAACACTCACATGCATACGTATACCAATTACACTCATATACAAATATGTATAGTTTTACGTGGCTGTTTATGTACTCATCGTAGCAAAGTAGCGAAGTAGCAAAGAAGCCCTCATTGTATGATACTTTAGCAACAATATGCTCTCAACGCAGTTTTCAAACTTAAATTCGAATACAAAAGGTGGGTATAATTTTCACATTATTTACTATAATAACAAACACAGCAACAACAACAACAACAACAGCAGCAAAAGAAAACAATAACAATACCAACAATAACACAATAACAATATTGTAACATTTCAGAGTAACAACATCAACAACTAACATCACTTCAAACAATGAATCGTAATGTAAAGGAATGAAATCATTTGAAAGTGTAGCGTCAATTTCTCTTTGGGATGTGGCAGACATAACCAGCTTAGGAAACTGAACGAAATGATGAATTCACAAATATTATTGTTACGAAAATGAAATATCAAGATACTGGTGTTTTGCTATTACATCGCTTAACATTAAAATTGTAAATAAAAGCTACAAAAACAAAACAATGCAGTAAACAAACCTGTTTACAAATTATCGTTCTGCTTAATATAACAACAAACACCAGCATAAAAAATGGTAATTAAGTAAATAAAAATACAACAACAAACACCAACAAAAACAAAAATAATGGTAAACAAGTAAACAAAAATATACCAACAACAACGCTCCAATAATAAACGTAAACAACGATGTTTACAATTATAGAGGTTTCGAGAGAACAAAGTCATGAACATTCGCCTTCAAGAACACTCATCAGATTGTTTACCCTGCCATAAAAAAGGCAAGGTAAAGCAGGCGAGTGAATTAGTGAAGTTCGGTCAGGTTTGTGTGAAGACGCGGTGTGTTTGAAGAGAGTAATCGTAGATTGAAGATCTCCGTTACAAAGATTTGTCGAATTATTGCCTAATAATTGCTATTGTTTATGCAAAGGGTATAAACAGAGAAATAAAAAAAGAAGCAATTGTTGTTGTTTACATAAAGTTGTGAATACTGACACACAGAATTGTGCGGATAATAAAGAATTTTAATTAAAACTAAACAGAAATTTATTTTATTTGCATTCTACGAGCTCATATTTTAAACGTTTTTAAAAAGTAAAAACGTAACAATATGTTCCATAAGATATTTTATGTGGAAAATTAATTAATTTGGTTTAATTTTTCATTAGAGGCTAGTTGTCCTACGTATTCATACGCAATGCGTACTGTCGCGGCATCGGTAAGCGATGAAATTATCGATAATCTATCTTTCCTCGTTCTGTCAGACATCTCCAACAAAACGAAATACGAAATAAAATATTTTTTCGGCCACTTCCTCTCAAGGAGATTTCTGACAAAAACTCTGAGAGTGAAATAAAATTGCCATGAACAGTTTCCCAAAACATCTGTCGTTCGGAGTCAACTTTACTATAGGTCCCGCCACTCATGTAACTCAACATAAGTGGTGTGGGAAGCTAGGTTGTAATCCTAACTGAAGGATTGTAATGAGCAATTAAGTAAATAATAGTCGTAAGCAAACTAGTTTATGTTTGACAGCCATAGTTGCAGACTATCGTGAAATATAACTTACATCTTCCAACGTCTCACTACACTCGTTTCAGGGTCTGTAAAACTCTCTATATTAAAACCCTTTTTTGAAATGCCGCCAATAACGCCCTAGAAATTCTTCATTGCGAAGCCACTTTAAAAAGGGGCAAAAGGCTCATGTATAGCAACAGCAAATGTGTACCGTCATAAAAAATTTGTTGTTCAATAAAGAAAACTTTACTTTTAACATTTCCTAATAACAGCAAATAATTTTTATATGACCTCTAAATAAGTTTGTTATTTCTCTATTTTTTATTATTTTATTTTTTTATTTATTTACATATTTATTCCATATTTTATGTACACCCCAGTACGTATACTTAATATTTAATTGATTGTGGAAATATTACTCATACGTTGTGTAGAATATTTTTTATTTACTATGGTCCTTAATCAATCAGCTGTTTGCATTCAATTCGATTGATATTAACCACAATTACTTTAAAAAAAATGAAGCAATTCTACACTTGTAAGATTGATGCATATTTGGTTTAAGTCTTCCTGTTACCATACCTTTTCTAAAGCCTTCGTTGTTTGACAATTTTCTATTTCAAACTTACTATCATGAATTATATTGAGTTCCTAGCCTTGACCTAGATTCTCCTGAGGATTCCATGGTACATCGTTGCTTAAGTTATTTTAGTTTTGAGTAAGCGTGAGGCTTTTTCTAATTGCTCAAGTTTCCACCTAAAACTTCTGGAAAATGGTGCAGAAATTGTGTATACAAACTAGAGCTGATTCCGCCATATTCTAAGCCGACTTGAGGGCAATGCATACAATATGGTTTATTGACTGTAACGCTCACGGTATTATCTACTGCTACTTTGAACATCACAGTCCCGCATCATTAGAATTCAAAATCGAACCGGAGTTTCTTGGTTTTGTTTAATAGATGTGCAAAAACAATATTTCCAACTCAGTGTTGATATCTAAATTTGCATCTGTTTATTTACGATTGTAGTATCAGAATATTTTTTAAAATTTTCATTACAAATACGAATACATTCTCTTACAGCTCTGTCTTAAACTGGTCTCTTTTAAGAACACTTTGATAAATAATGAATCCATTCTTTACGTAACAACTACAAGTACGAGTATTACTTTAAGAGTGGCGTTCTCTCTTTCTCTCTCTCTCTATCTCCTTCGTTCTCTATTTGTGTATGTTTATATGCCTGATAGCACTTGGCCCATAATATACAAACTTATCGAGTCTATTGTCAGGGATCTATACACGCATATGATAGTACACACACATAGCATATACACACAGACACACACAGCGAAAGATATACAAATAAAACAATCCTTGCATTTAAGCATGTTACCGAGAGAGAGTATACTTGTAAGCGTGTTTATTTCTTTCGAAAATATTCCACCACTTCAAGGTTGTGTACACATAGACCTCGCTAACTATGTCACAACGTTAGGCAAACAGTTTGTCTGTCCGTCCAGCAGTCAGTCAATCAGTTAGTCTGTCATTCATTGCTTTTAGTAAGTAGTTATGGACTGTTTTCACACCATTCGCCATTCGCCATTGTGCAAATAAATAAAAGCGAACGTGTGTGTGTATATGTGTATTTGTTTTTGTTGTTATTGTTGAATTACGCCAAGGTTTCCCATTTATACACGGGCTAAGTTAGTTGCAAATTTATGCAAAACTTATAAAACTTCAAGAAAAAATACATTTCAGTGGAATACTACTCATGCGAGTTGCTTTAACAAATTTGAAGGCAGGCAGCACCAATAAAAAAAATTGAAGGGTTTTTAAAGAAAACAACAACAACAACACAAAATGTATGAATGAAACAGCGAACATAAAATGAAATATAAAAATCAGGCGTAAATTGGAAACAAAAAGTGGAATAAAAGATGGAACCATGAAAGAAACTTCATTTAGGCCACTGTTGCGTCCATAAATAATGACAAATTTGCCATAAATGGAACTTGTATTAGTTTTATGGAAAGGGAAGTATAGCCTACACTGCTATTAAATAACTACTCGTACACTACCATAAGAAACTATGTTTACATTTATAGAGATTTCGAAAAGGCGAAGTCATTAATGTCCGCCTTCAAGAACATTCATCAGACTGTTTACTATGCCATATGAAAGGCAAGGTAAAGCAGGCGGCGGAGTTGTGTGAAGGAGTAATCGTGTTTTGAAGATCTCCGCTACAAAGATCTGCCGAATAATTGTCTAGTAATTGTAATTGTTTACGCAAAGGGTATAAACAGAGGAATAAAAAAGAAAAGCGATCGTTGTTGTGTATATCATGTTGTGAACAGTGGCATACAGAATTGTGCGAATAATACCAGCTCATATTTTAAACGTTTTTAAAGGGTGGGTAAGTAAGTAGAAGTGGCCGTCCCCTCGATGGAGGGGAATGGACAGGGTCTATTGTGATACCACAGTTCCTCATTTCCTCCTATTCTAGGAATCATTCGGAGCTTCCGATGAAACGACTCAAACTGCCAATATCCATACATGACAGTTCATTCATATCCGCCAAGCAGGTATGTCTTTTTCCTCCGTGCAAGTGCCGGACATATGTACAATAGGTGAAGAATAATCTCTTCTTCCTCTTCATATCCACAGCTTCAGCAGAAATAATTTGCAAGGTGTCCAAGACCAATACGCCTCGCATGCATTCCTATAATGCAATGCCCCGTAATAACCCCAATAACAGTGCAAATCTACTTCTTTGGAGTTTAAGTAGAGTTGCCGTGCGCCTCTTATTCAGCCTCGGCCAGATCTTTTGCGCCGCTCTGCCCTTATCTGAAGTAGCCCACATTCTGTTGACGAGATCTACGGTTGCATTGTCAATTATAAGTTTGGAGGTCCTTAAAGGGATTCCCAATGTAGAGAATTGATCAGAGAGTTCGTTGATCGTGCCCCTTCTGGCCAGTTCATCCGCTCTGCAGTTGCCAGGAATGTCCCGGCACCCATATGATACAAACATCATATCGGTTCGCCACCTTATTGATATATCTGCGACAGTCGTACACCGTCTTGGAGTTTATTATACTCGAATCCAATGCATTAATAGCCGCTTGGCTATCGGAAAGTATGATGATTTTCCGTCCGTGAACATGTTTGTCCACAATAATTTTGACCGCAGCCTGAATTGCTGACACCTCCTCCACGCTGCAGTGATTTGGTAGCCTTATAGAAAGGCTAAAAACGTGACAATATTATGCTGTACTCTCAGTAGATAGAGTATCCATTTTCGTTTTTAATAACTTCTGTAGGAAACGATATTTGCCTTCAATTATTTATTTACCGAAAGAATGTCTAATTGCTTGGAAGCTGATGAATAGGAAGCAAAGTTAGTTTAGAAAAACTAAAAAAAAACCATTGGGAATTACTTAAACAGCAATTTCAGAGCACTTGAACCAACAGGATTCATGTGAAAGCAAGGAAATTTAGTACCACATGAGATGAACTCAAGAGACGTTACCAGATGAATTTAAGTGTTCGAAACGCTGCTGGAACGATATAAACTGAAGATATTATTGGATGCAATCATGAGGTGTAATAAAATGTTAACGCATTACAACACCCTCTGTTGCAAAAAACCCGTACAAGCTGACTAATCAACGCCAAAGCTGGAAATCCTAGAAGCTGTGATAATTTGTGGCACCAGATTGCAACCTAGCTGCTCACACCACTCCTGCAGAGTGTGTTAATTTTATCCATGAATGATGATATCTACAACTTAATAAAGACTTCGAACAACAGATTTGAGAAGCTTTTCATAGCAATTTTTATTTTATTCTCAGAGTTTTTGCCTGAAGATTGCAGAGAAGAAGTAGCCGTAGGAAATATTTGTCTCAGCAAGGCTTTGAACCACGGGTACGCATTTAAAAACTTTTAAAGTAAAATTTGAACAGATATACGAGATAATAATATTTCTTATTAGAAATCATATGTTTTACTGAGCATACCTTCCCTTCTAACTATTGTTAAACTACTAGTATAGTATTTATAAGGCATAATGTCAGTGGTATTGTTTTTAGTTGACTTCAGCCTGTTATTTTTTCCCCGTTTTATATAGTTTTTGGTGTCGAACACAATAATGGCCAGTCTTGTGTTGTGCTCGACAAAAGACAAAAAAACTGATGGCGAAGGTTATTTACAACAATGAACAAACGAACGAACGAGCGAGTCAATGTAAAGCAGCAACAAAATATGACAAGTTTAAGAGAAAAAAAGAACAGACAAATAGACAGATAGACACACAGAAATATATGGACTTAAAACAAATAATCATACTCATGCCTAGAAGGACCAAGGGGTGCAGACAAATAAGCCTTCAAAATACAAAGAAGACAAAATAAAAACTCAATTTCAGTCAACATTTTCTGTATCAAAAAAAAAAAAAATAAGAAATATTTAAGGGCGTAATAGGGCGTTGGGTGGTATGCTCAAGGAAAGCAAAAAAACATTGAAAAATTATTTCTGCAGCAAAAATTTAAAATTTTAAATAAAAACTTAACAAAGGGGGCGAAAAGTATTAAATTTTTGTTTTATATTAAAGAAAAAAATTTAAAAACTTTAAAACCACATTTCAAATTAAAACAATTTGAGGTTTCCTAATCGATAGTTTTTCTTTTTCTATTTTTTTTCTGGTTGAGTTATAAAAATTTATGGTTTTTGTTTTTGTTGTTCAATAAAAAAAGGGAGTGAAAGTGACAAACCATAATATATACAGAGGTCGGCTCATGAATTTTTCATAAATATTATTTGAAAACGTCAGCATTTAAAGAAATTTAAATTTTATTAAATTAAGAAAATAAGAATGCTTATGATAGTAAGGAGTTGATTAAGAAAGACTGCACAATTTCAATATCGCCGTAGTCTAGTAGGTACTGTGTTGACCTTGCCCCTGCTTCAACATTGGCTACGACATCACGAATAAAACGAAAACTGAAAAAATATTTCTTCCGGCAACTTCCTCTCAGCAGTCCTCTAGCAAAAACTCTGAGCAAATAAAAATTGCCATGAAATGTTTCTAAAAACAAATCTGTCATTCGGAGTCAACTTTAAACTGTACGTCACGTCACGCCATTCATATATGAAATTAAGACACACAAACTGGGTGGTGTGAGAAGCTGGGTGGTAACCTAAGTAAGTAAGTTTTTTCTCTAATAAGTTATCAAAGACACAAACTGTTACATTTTTACCTTTTAAAAACGTTTAAAATGTGAGCTGGTAGATTGCAAATAAAATAAAAATTAATTTGTGTTTAGTTTTAATTAAAATTGTTTATTATTTGCACAATTCTGTGTGCCACTGTTCACAACTTGATGTTAACAACAACAATTGCTTTGTTTGTTATACCTCTGTTTACATCCTTTAGATAAACAATAACAATTACTAAACAATTGTTCGACAGATCTTCGTAACAGAGAACTTCAAACCACGATTACTCTTTTCAAACACACCGCCTCTTCACACAAGACTGACTGAAATTCACTTACTCACTCTACGCCGTGCCTTTTATATGGCAGGGTAAACAGTCTGATGAGTATTCTTGAAGACGAATGTTCGCGGCTTCGTCTTCTCGAGATCTCTATAAATGTAAACAGTTGTTTACATTCTTTATTGTTGTTTGTGTATTTTGTTTGCATTTATTCTTGTGTTGTTTGTTTTTGGTATATTTTTGTTTACTTGTTTACCATTTTTTATGCTGGTGTTTGTTGTTATATCAAGCAGTGCAATAATATATAACCAGGTGTGTTTACTGCATGGTTTTGTTTTCATAGCTTATGTTTACAATTTTAATGTTAAACGATGTAAAAGCAAAACACCAGTATCGAGATTTTCCCATTTTCGTATTGAAGAATAGCTAAACTGTTTGCAGTTTTATATTTCGAAGTTATATATCATGAAAGAAAAATTCATTTCTCCCATAAAACTGCAGCATAAAATTGTAAAACAAGCAAGACTAGCATGAGTGAGAAAATTGCAATGCTTTAATAGGCTTCTGAATTTTAAAGTTATGTACGATTATTAACTTTTTAACTGCCGACCCCTGTTTAGAGGCAAGATAATAAACATTTTTTTATTTTCTGTGGTTAGTGTTAATAACAACGGGCCATACAATAATCCTGGTTTTCATAATAAATTGTTTGATGAGAGATTTATTCAACATGAATTTAATGAATTTTTTCAACAATTTTAAATTTAAACAATTAAAAACTGAAAATTTATTATTAAAGATTGAATATTTGCTTCATTTTATTCTTGTTTGTTGATGCTTTAATTCATAGTGAAGCAATTTTAATAACAAATATGATAGTAAAACAAGAATTTTAAAAAATTGAAGAACGGCTGACAGCTAGACGCCAGCTCGCATTTTTTTCTGCATAATTTGGGACTCATATGAAGAAGAGAGACCACCTGTTACGTAATGTGTACTCTCGTCCACGCATGGGAACCAAATTCTTGACATCCATGCCGAGACTGTTCTGAAACTAGGAAAAGAATAAAACATTGTATATAAGAGTGTCTAGATGGCTTGGGCTTGGAGACTTTTCGTAATTGTGCACAGCGATATTTCTATAATTAAATGGAATATGATAGTACAAGGCACCTTCTACTTACATACATAATTGGTCATTACAACACCTCAGTCAGGATTAGAACCTAGATTCTCACAGCACTTATGTTGTGTGTGTTAATTTTTATGCAAGAGCGACGGGATCTAGAAAGTCGACTTTGTAGAGAGAAAATTTTGATGGCATAGCTGGAAATCTGCTGAGAGGATGTCGCCAAAAAAATAATTTTTTCATATTTTTTTTTTTTTGCTGGAGATGTCTGACCTAGAATTAGAATTAGAACACACTGTCTACTAGACTAGGGACTTTTAGTCTAATGAAACTCAGGTTAACAAGATTCGCCTTTTTATGTATTGTAGCTGTGGTTGTAAAAGTCTACAGTGTTTGAAATGCTTACTTTGTTGACTACCAGTGATTTTCTATAAACATTTAAGAGCCGCCTAAATTCAACGCATTCCATGGTGATAAATTGTTACGAAAATGAAAAATCTACATACTGGTACCATATAAAAGGCAAGGCAAAGCAGGCGAGTGAGTTAGTAAAGTTCACTTAGTTTTGTGAGAAGACGCGGCGTGTTATCGTTATTTGAAGGTTTCCGTTACAAAATACACAAACAACACTACAATATTGAATGTAAACAACGATGTTTACATTTATAGAGATTTCGAGAAGGCAAAGTCACGAACATTCGCCTTCAAAAACATTCATCAGACTGTTTACTTTGCCATATAAAAGGCTAGGCAAAGCAGGCGACTGAGTAACTGAAGTTCAGTCAATCTTTTGTGAAAACGCGGTGTGTTTGAAGAGAGTAATCGTGGTTTGAAGATCTCCGTTACAAAGTTCTGTTGAACAATTTTCTAGTAGTTGTTATTGTTTATGTAAAGTGTGTAAACAGAGGAGTAGCAAAGAAGAGCAATTGTTGTTGTTTACATCAAGTTGTGAACAGTGGCACACAGAATTGTGCGAATAATAAAGAATTTTAATTAAAATTAAACACAAATTTATTTTTATTTTATTTGCAAACTACGAGCTCATATTTTAAATATTTTTAATATGATATTGGCATGTCATTTCTTTATTTGGAAAAATTTTTGTAAAACATTTCTTTCTTTTTGACCGTAGAAAATCATCAGAGCTACGAAACATATTTTAAAACCTTTAGAAACAAAGAAAGAAAATCTTATACTTGACCATATAAATGGCTGTTATTGTGTGAACGTGAGACAAATTCCCGTAGGTGTTCTTTCTTCTGAACGTATTGCTTACATTATTGATACACAATGAGGTTATTGCCTTCAGCCTCTCAAGGGTTTTTATGCAATTCAATGAACTTTATCGAACATGTTGTTTGTTTCTCATATTACAGTATGAAAATAAGTCAATTATTAGATAAATGCATTAATTTCACTGTATTTTCTTATTTTTTAATTGAATTTAATTTTTTTCTAAAGAAATTTACATTTAAGTTTATAAAAATGATTGCATGACATATAAAAGTCTTATGTATATATGACATGACATATAGTAATTTAGAAGAGACCACTGGTATAAAACGATAGAATTTATGACATACACACAATATTAATTAGCAGTTCAATGTACTTCTTATGCGTTATTAGTCTCAACAAATTAATTAAAAGCACTCACACCACCCTGTGTTATGAGACAAACACATTTCTTATGTGTTTTAACAGTCACTGAACTTATCATAGGGAGAACAGAATACTCTTCATATCTTCGAGCGTTAAAGGTAATATTAGAGTAACATACCCACATTTCTCCGGATTTAGTTACGATGTTTAAATAAAACAATTTTATTTTTATTTTTATTTTTTGTTATTAATTCCCAAGATCATGAACACTTGATTGTAATTTAATTACTTAAGTTAACGAACGTACATTCGAATGTATGCTACCAACGACTTAAATAAATCATAGCGAGCATTGGCGCTTAAACCACACGTTGAGCAGCACTCTGGTGTAGGCTTTAGAATCTGATTGCTTTTCAAAGACATAGTATACTGATCAATGCCCAGCATTCATACATACATAATAGGATTTTGATTGCCTTCTCACACTACTTATCTAGTATGTGTTAATTTTATGCATGAAACTGTAGGTCCCAGTTTAAAGTCATCTCCGAACAACAGATTTTTGAGAAAATTTTCATGGCAAAGTTTCAGGCAGAGATCTTTGCAATCTGGAAGGTTATCGAAGCCATAGCTGGTAGGCCTACTTCAGATTCCAGGCTGCCCTAAGGGCTATTGCGTCGGTCTGCTACAAATCACACTTCGTACGCGAGTGTAATCGTTAAAGACCAGAGCAAATCCGTCGATGATCCCACAATCTGCAACCTCTACAGCCTTATCAATGGATGGGTCAGGGGGAAGAGCAGAGGCGTTGGGGGAATGGATCGCGTTGTTATGTTTCTAGATGTCTATGGCCTGCTATAACAGGTTGGCTGTTAGTCTTGTATAAGGCCATATTAAGGTTAGTTATTGGGTTTATTATGGGGCACTGCGAGATCAGATCGCTGACAAGGATCTGGAACAGATTCCAGTCGGATTATTGCAAGGTATGTTGCGATTAGGAGGAGTTGGAGACTATCGAACACCTCTTGTGTAACTGACCAGCCATTGGTTGGTTGAGATTAAAAACCCATGACAAGGGCTTCTTTGAGGGTATGAATTCTGTGTCGAAAGCCGACATAAAGGCTCTCCATACATTCATTATTAATTTGAGCTGATTGAGAAGTGCTAGGACTTCGATGTTGTAGTCGCGCTCTCTTGTGTATTTTGTTAGTCTGTGTAATTCCTCTGTTTTCTTATTCTCTCTTTCCTACTTCCTCTACTTTTTCCCTATCTCGCCTCTTTAGAACGTTGTATAATGAGTCAACTAGACCTCCGGGTACTGTACTTGACTCAATTGGCAAGTAAACGTCCTCTAAACGTCCTTTAAAAGAAATCTGCTGAGATGTAGATGTTAAAGAAATACTTTTTTTGTATTTCTTTTTGCTGGAGATTTCTGCCTTGCGGTTTGAACCGTGGCCTCATGTCTAATAAGCCAACATCCTACCTACTAGACTACGGCGTCTTCAATGAACGACATCATTATGGTCAAATCGTTTGCAAACCATACACCTTAAAATCATATGGCTGCAACTCTTCCCACCCGTTAGCCTAGACACATTCCATCACTCACTATGCGGATTGGGATGCCACTTTAGTAGCTAGATGGAAAGGACGTACCGAACTACATGATGGAACTTATTAAGGACTACTTTAAGGATAGAGTGCTCTATTATGGGAGTAATGATTGATAGCAGGCTCACGTTTAGGGAACACCTGACGTACATAGGTGGAAAGTGTGTGGCGACATCATGTGCACTTGCTCGAATAATGCCTAACATAGGAGGCCCAAAACAGGAGAGGAGGCGGTTACTGATGAAGGTAGTGACACCGATCGCTATATATAAATGGGCCGGGGCCATGGATAAGAGGACCTATAGAGCGGGAAAAGAAGCGGCCTACAGGAGATCAGCACTCAGGGTGATTTCTGCCTTCCGCACGGTGTCTACTGATGCAGTATTGGTGATTGCCGGGATGATGCCCTTGAGGCTAGTAGTGGATGTAGAGGGCAGGAAACATGACACAAGGAGGGGAATGGATCTTTCCAATCCTGTTCAGTTAGTGGATGATGCTATGCATAGATGGCAGCAAGACTGGTCCAATTCAACCAAGGGAAGATGGGCCCATAGACTCATACCGAGCATAGGCGAATGGACAAAAAGGGGACACGGTCAGGTGTACTTCTACCTGACACAGTTACTAACCGGCCATGGATGTTATAGGGCATACTCTATAAGTATGGTAATGACGTAGACGAGGCATGCCCAGAATGCCGTAATGAAAGGGAGACGGCGGAGAATGTTTTCTTTGCTTGCCCGCGATATGTTGTTCAACGAAATTACCTGGAGAGGACAATAGGATTCCTGGTAACGCCCGATAATATAGTTAACCTGATGTTAACTCATGTGACAAATGGAACGCATTATGTGTTTTCGCAAGGAAGGTATTGACGCAGCAAAGATTAGCTGAGAGAGCAAGGTCAGCAGAATTTGAAGGCAGCACTCGCTGAATCTCCACACAACAACAACTAAGACTGTAAATTTTGATGCATGATTAGAGTCACATGGATCATTTATAATAATTTTTCTAAAGTTATGAATCTAAATGCGTAGCCTTATGAATCAAACATATTTCGAGTGGTATGAGTTTGATGTCAACGTTGTAATCATACTCATTGCAACTTGTACTTATAAATCAACGATGTAGTGAATCAGAGTACATAGTTAAATTTATATTCAAAATTTCATAAGTGCTTATGAGTAGCGAAAAAACGATTCATTGCTAATTTCTGGTAACTGAAGAGAAATATCACACAACGATTTCAATTCTATTTTTACAAAAAAATCTTTAAAAATTTGTGTTTTTAATTTTTAAAGTAGAGGATGAATATTTTTTTCAATTTCTCTTTAAATGTCTATTGACCATGCAAAAGAATATAATGTTGCCTTAGAGACAAAAGTTCATTGGCTGCAATCCGTAAATTTATTGTTATTTACAGTTCAGTTCAATTGAAATATTCTTTTAATTTTTTGTTTTATTTTCACACAAAACGATTGTCTGTCTGTCAAACTTCTTGTCTGATGATTATTAATAACGCGTAACTTGAAAAGAAACAAAAAACACACAGAAGAGTGATAGTGAGAGTGAGATAATGATGCTGCTACTGATGCTGTTACATCAAACATTAATAATGTTAGCTTTAGTCTGTCTGGCTTAATAATATCGCATTAAATGTTGATGAATTTATTTTCACAATTGATTTTTCAAGGCCATATTCTTATATTTATTATTTTTTTAAGAAAAATAATTTATTTTCTTAATTGAATTTCATTTAAATTGCAAAATTTTTAAATAATTAACGAATTGCTATGCTTCACTGTTTATGTGTATCAAAGAGGATAGATTCAATCCTTATAATTTAATTGTCCCGGTGAATGCTGTCTCTTTTAATAGTTCTTCTTTTGATGGTTTTAAATATGAAAAGTTAAAATAATTAATTGAATCCCAATCACTTGCCAACAAGAATAGCGCAATAATGGTGCTATGGTCGTATGCTTTATTGTTTCTACACAATTTATAAGTCAACTCAAGTGTCTAGAAACGCAATGGATAGCTGTCTTCATACATGAAATTATATTGTAACGTATTCAGTTTGTATATGCAATTGTCTCGTGATTTTAAAGAAATCTCAGCTGGAAACTTGAGCAATTAGAAAAAGCCTCACACTTACTCAAAACTAAAATAATTTAAGCAATGATGTCCCATGGAATCCTCAGGAGAATCTAGGTCGAGGCTAAATGCACAGGAACTCAATATAATTCATGATCGTAAATTTGTGAGAGAAAAATGTCAAACAACGAAGGCATTATTAAAGGTATGGTATCAAATAGACTTAAACCAAATATGCATTAATCGTACAAGTGTAGAATTGCTGAATTTTTTTTAAGTAATTTTGGTTGTTATCAATCGAATTGAATGCAAATAGCTGATTGATTAAGGACCATAGTAAATAAAATATATTATACACAGCGTATGAGCAATATTTCCACAATCAATTAAATATTAAGTATACGTATAGAGGTATAGAAAAACATATGGAAGTTATTATATGAATAAAGATGTATATGTATAGAAAAATAAAAAAGTTATTTGGAGGTCATATGAAATTTTTTTGCTGTTATTAAGAAATGTTAAAAGTAAAGTTTTCTTTATTGAACAACAAATTTTATATGACGGTACACATTTGCTGTTGCTATACATGAGCTTTTGGCCATATTTTCATAGAATTCACAATGAAGAATTTCTAGGGCGTTATTTAAAAAAAGATTTTAATTTAGAGAGTTTTACAGACCCAGAAACAAGTAGGGTCAGACGTTGGAAGATGTAAGTTAAAATTCATGATAGTTTGCTACCATGGCTGTCAAACATAAACTAGTCCGCTTACGACTCTTATTTACTTATTTGGTCCTTCAGTTATGATTACAACCTAGCTTCCCACACCACTTATGTTGTGTTACATGAGTAGCGGGACTTATAGTAAAGTTGACTCCGAACGACAGATGTTTTGAAAAATTTTTCATGGCAATTTTATTTCACTCTCAGAGTTTTTGCCAGAAATCTCCTTGAGAGGAAGTGGCCGAAGAAATATTTTATTTCGTGTTTCGGTTTGTTGGAAATGTCGGACAGAAGGAGGAAAGATAGATTATCGATAATTTCATCGCTTACCGATGTCGCGACACTACGCATGGCGTATGAATACGTAGGACAACTAGCCTCTAATGAAAAATTAAACCAAATTCATTAATTTTCCACATAATATTTCTTATGGGACATATTGTTACGTTTTTACCTTCTAAAAACGTTTAAAATATGAGATCGTAGATTGCAAATAAAATAAAAATAAATTTGTGTTTAGTTTTAATAAAAATTCATTATTATTTACACAATTCTGTGTGCCACTTTTCACAACTTGATGTAAACAACAACAATCGCCTCTTTTGTTATTACTCTGTTCACACCCTTTGCATAAACAATAACAATTACTAAGCAATTATACGACAACTCTTTGTAACGGAGATCTTCAAACCACAATTACTCTCTTAGAACACACCGCGTCTTCATACAAGACTGACTGAACTTCATTAACTCAGTAGCCTGCTTTACATTGCCTTTTATATGATTGTTCTTGAAGGCGAATATTCGTGACTTCGCCTTCTCGAAATCTCTATAAAGATAAACATCGTTGCTTACATTCATTATTGCAGTGCTATTTGTGTATTTTGTTTACATTTGTTCTTGTAGTGTTGTAGGTATATTTTTGTTTTCTTGTTTACCATTTTTTTTGCTGATGTTTGTTGTTATATTAAGCAGTACGATAATTTGTAAACAGGTTTGTTTACTGCATTGTTTTGTTTTTGTAGATTTTGTTTATAATTTTAATGTTAAGCTATGTAAAATCAAAACACCAGTATCTAGATTTATACATTTTCATAGCAATATTAACGTCTGCATATCACTGTGTATTTCAGTGTCAAATTTTTACATCATTAATGCAAAACCACATGTTTCGCTCTGGTTATCTTTTGCTCATAGATTCCTCCACAAACTGTATTCGTATTTATTACCTAAAAAATTCCACAAAAACATGTTCGTTCTCGAATGCTTTTGAAATACGTTACGGTTTCAATGCCTTTTAATTTTTTTTTTTTAGTTTTTTTGCATTTTTAAAGTATAAAGTTATCTTTATGGGTCAAATAGAGAAAATAATACGTGTTTGGGTCTCAATGGTGAAAACAAAATAAATTGAAATGCAATTGCAATGCAACGATGCGTTGCATCTCCATTGCTAGGAGGTTTACAGCAAACGAAATGCGTGTTTTAATAATCAAACCGCCATCGAACTTGTGCTTAAAATACTGTTTGCGGCCTGAGTGTTTCTTGTTAGCAACAAAATGCTGGTTGCTGTCAAGTATTGGAAAATGATGGGCTTTGATAATCAATAATTTCGCTTTCGTCGTTTCGCAACTAAATTTTGCACGTTTGTGCAGCATTTCTTCTATGGCGACCAATGGTGGCAACTGCTTTCAATTCCGACCATTGAATTGCATTTCATTATAGACTGCACTGCACTCGGCATGGCAGGCATGAAACAAATTTGCAACCAAAACTACTTTTTAATTGCACACGTGCCTGTTTTAACTCTTTTTTTTCGTTTTTCTTTTTCCAATAGAGGGTCTTGTAAATATTCTGCTCGTTTTGCTTAATCATTATGCAAGTGGAAGTGAAAATCGAAATCGAATCATGGTGTTTCCAAAACAGACATAACAAAAGAAAAAAAGGACCTTACTTATGGGCTCGAAAGGATTTAAAAACATAGTTAAGCTGATGAAAGAAAAGTTAGAGTTGGCAACAGCATAATTACGCCATCCGACAAAATAAAATAAAAATGAAATACACCCAGCTAATGACATAGCGTAAGTTGTGAGTTTTGTTGAGTAGAACTCAAAAAGTATTTTTTTTTATATTTCTTGAACCCTTCAAACTTGTTTATTTGACAGAAACTGTTTTTTTTTTTTGGATATTATACACAAATTTATTGATTTCACAAACATTTCTGAACCGATATTCAAAATTCAAACCTTATTAGAAAGTAGAGCGATGGGCCTTAAAAACGATGAATATATATTTATTATTTGACTTAATATGCTATTAGGTTTGATGAGGTAAACTTGACAAATACCAATTTTTTCATATTTTTTCAAGTTTGCGCGTTCATAGCAGCAAACTTTAATTAAAAAATATGAAATAAATGATGACATTCAGAAAGTGCATTATCTCGTGAAGAGATTGACACTTAGTTTGATCAAATCGGACAAAAATTACCATAGTTATTATTTAAAGAGTCTAACAGTCGAGTTATATTTTTCATATATGTTATCTTATCCAATGAAAATGAAATTTTCAGAATTTTTTATGGATCTTGATTGGTTATAGCAAAATGTGTCAATTTCAAAATTGACTTCTTAAAACTGCTCTTTTTCGAAATGTTTTTAATAGACCTTGGTAAGGAGTTCCACAAATTAATTGCGTTGACGTAAAACAATCTGCTAGTATTGATGTAAGTGTATCTAGGTATAATTAGAGTGGTATATCTAGTGGATCTGCCAAATACAAGCTTCTCAAGGAGATAGGGTGGTTTCTTCGGATAAAGAAGATTATGTAAAAATATAATATTTCGCATCTGAAGGTAGTCGATTATTAAGTCACAGCCCAAGATCATTTTCCTCCAGGACGATACACTGCTAAACCTAGTTAAATCATACACATACCGCGTAGCATTATTAAAAGATACTTGCAACTTATGTAGTGAGAGTGAGTCCAATTTACTGTAAACCTCTGCAAAATAATTAATTAGTGGAAGTATTAATTGAATTATAAGTTTCCTCTTAACTTGAACTGGTGGTAGACGACATTCGTAAATTACGAAGTAAGAGGTATACGTTACGCACAACATGATTAATATGGTCAGAGCATGACAAGGTGGAATTGATCCAAAATCCAAAGTATTTAATCTTACTAACGTACACAAGAGATGTGTTCCCCAAGTAAATGGTCGGAAAATAACTTAAATCATATTCCCATCTACTGATTGGTAAAATGTAAGATTTGCCAGGATTGAGCATAAGATTATTATCCTTAGCCCATTTTAAAATAGACCTCAAGTCATAATTAAGTTTGTAACTTGTATCCTCTATCAGACCAGTACGGTTTGAGATGTACAGCTGAATAACGTCAGCGTATGCATGTACCTTAGTATACCTGCATACTGAAAATAAATCATTGACGAATATAGTAAATAGCAGGGGGCCTAACATGGACCCCTGTGGAACACCAGATGTTATACGCCTCAGCCCTGACTGCCTATTTCTAATAATTACCCTTTGAGCTCGCCCATACAAGTAGTTTTCCATAATAAACTAAAGATAAAGAGGTATTTGTACATCCAAAATAGTGCCCCAGTTTTCGACATAAAATTAAATAATCAACCCTGTCAAAGGCCTTTGAAAAATCCAGTAGACACATAAGAAAGAGGTTTCCTTTGTCATATTCGGGCCTTATGTCATCAATTACCTTCAAGACCGCAGTAGTACAACTATCAGCAATGCGAAAACCAGATTGGAATGGGGACAAGAGATTATTGTTACTCAGATATAACGTAATCTGTTCAGCAATTAGGAACTGAAATATTTTAGAAAAAACTTGTAAAATACTTAATGGCCTATAATCGCCCGCACTCACTGCATTGGAAATCTTTGCTATTGTTATAATTCTTCCAATTTTCCAGGCTGTAGGAATCTGGGTGGTTGTAATGCAATGGTTAAAGATATTAGTCAGCGCTCCGAAAATATATGGCAATATAATTTGATCAAACGAAGTAGCAATCTCTTCACAAGATAATGCACTTTCAGAATGTCATCGCTTATTTTATATTTTTTTCTTAAATTTTGCAATTGAAAAAATGAGAAAAAAATCATATTTTCCAAGTTTAATCGATCAAAACTCATAACATGTAAGTTTAAACCATATGTTTATGTATATCATTTTAAAGGCTCATCTGTCCCCTTTTCAAAAAACTTTGAATTTTGAAAATAGATTAAGAAATATTGATATGAATATGAAAAGATTACAAATACCGTCTTTTCCAAATAAAACAAGTTTGGAGGGTTCGAGAAATATAAGAAAAATATTTTTGAGTTCTACTCAACAAAACCCTCAACCTACACTATATTATTAGGTGGGTGTATTTTGACTGTAGCACTGTGTTATTTAAAAATGCCTTGTAATTTTGAAACATTTTTAAAGAATTTTTTACGTCAATCCCAGTCAACAGAAAATAAATTCAATTGACACAACCAGGATAAAAAAAAAATATCCATATGATATGGAGTCTATATGACTCCATATAAAGGTTTTATGTGTAAAGATTTTATGTATAAATACATGTATGCATTCTCTTTCTAATTTTCTCTCCTTAAATCAATGTCTTCCAAGACTTTTACAAAATTTCTTGTACCAACTTTTTTCAATTACTACTCAAGCAGAACTTTACTAAGTTCGAAAATGTCTGAATAAAGAAACAAAAGAACAAGAAAAAAAAACGAAAACAAGAAAAACTTTTTATCGATTAAAGTTGTAATAAAATATTTATTTTAAATTAACTGAAGCTCTAGTAAAATTGGAATTCTAAGAAAAATAAATACACTCAACACAGTACAGTACAGTACAGTGCAGTGCAGTGCAGCACCCTGATCATATGCATGACTGCAAAGGGAAATCTTGTAAGTATATGGGCTTGAGAGTATGTAAATATGGATGTATGTTTGTGTCATATTTAAAATTCTTCTTCTTCTTCTTCTTGTTTTGTATACACAAAAAAAATACATTCTCAAGACGGAAATTTGCATAAAACAAATGTAAAGGAAAGAAGAAAATAAAAAAGAAAATTGAAAAAAGAAATACAAAAAGACTAAAAGCAAAGCAAAGTTTCAAAATGAGAATTTAACTCTAAAATTATAAAAAATAAAAACGGACTTAGGCCCATGCAGTCATGAAAGCAAATAAAGAAATTTAAAAAATTTTAGAACCTAAGAACAAGGCCCTTTAGAAGGCTCTAGTAAGCCTTCTTTTCAGCTCGCTAGTTGGCATAGAATCATGCAGTCATAAGTGTGTTTATCTGCAGTAAGCAATCATATATACAAACACGAACACACATACATAGACAGACACTCATACTCTTATATTTTAAAACAAATATTTCTTTACTTTTTTTAAAAAAATTTTCCTTTTTTATATGCCGTGAAGCTTATAAGAAGGGAAACAGACAGGCCGTAACAGATTTCGGTATTTACATTAGCAAAGTAAAAAGAAAACGAAATCTGTTATGAGAATTAAAATAAATACAAGCAGCAACAGCAACAACATCAACTACACATGGAAAGAAAATAAAAAATTGCAACTCTACACTATGCACGACCATGTGAGGCTGTATAATTTCTGTTTAAAATAGATTTCTTGATAGCAACATACTATTGTGTACCTATCTCTAGTCCAGCAGAAGAAATATTGAATGAAAGTTTGTAAAATATACGCATCAATGCAGAACTAGCAGCCTCTAGTAGGGTTTACGTACAGGACGCCTCTGATAGGTTTCCTATCTTACTATGAGTAGGCACTTCTTCGTCGTCGAGACAATTATTTGCCTGTTATAACCTCATCGTAATACTACAGGAAGCAATGCACCCGAGACTAACTGATAAGTACTGAATGGCCGATCGTAACACTCAGCTTCAGGGCTTCGCACTTTAAGCATGACCATAACAAAATCAAGCTGACCACCAATCAAGAAGAAAGATAACTGATCATTACAACCCTTTAGTCATGATTACGACCTAGCTTCTCACACCACTTATTTTGTAAGTGTTAATTTTATCCATTAAGTGGCAGGACCTACAGTTTAAAGTCGTCTACGAACGACTTTGTTTGAGAAACTGATTTTTAAGCAACTTTTCATGGCAATTTTATTTTTCTCTCAGAATTTTTGCCAGAAATCTGCTAAAAGAAAGTCACCGAAGAAATCCTTTTTGTATTTTGTTTCGATGTCTGACCTGGGGTTTGAACCGTGGCCTTACGTCTAATAAGCCAACACACTATCTACTAGACTACCGCGACTCCAATCTAGAAGCTTAATAAAATTAGTAATCAATCTCATATCTAGTTCAGGTAGACTATTGAGAGGGGCTAAGCCAAATGAGAATATTCTGCAACGAGACAGAGAGGAAATTTAACATATAAAGTAAATAATGCAGTATTTTTCCTCAGCCCAGGACTTGTGCGCGGCTAATAAATACTTTCTCCAAATAGATAGCCCAACAGAGGTTCAAGTCTGGCCTGTTCAAGCAATTTCTTATTAGAATGACACGAGACTGCCAATCAAAAACGTCGAGACATATGCAAACCACTTACGATCTGAGGATTGCATCCAAAAGTGATCTGTTTAATGCCTAACTATCGATGGAAGTAGAAACAACCTGAAATTCACATGCATTTTAAATGATTCTCCATTAATTTTTTGTCATACTTCTCAAAGTGACTCGGCTCACATCAGCTAAATTCGGAAATAGTATGAGACTACTTGGGAGCAATAAATCAGTTAACAGGGGAAATAACTTCTGCTGGATCCCATTGAGGAACTCACTACAAAGAACAAGCAAATTAATTTTATCTTGTTTTTTTTTACTCCGAGGAGGGGTAAATGTACCTAACCGCACCATAGAGGAAGTCGTCACATTCTCCGTGTGTGGGTCCTTCACCCGCTAAAGCCCCCCCCCTCGTCTCGTGGACCCGTGCCCAATCCGGAACTACGGTGGTATTACTTCGGAGTGGAGTCCTTTTGGCCCCTGCGTGTTCATATCCGCGTCCGGATTGCGTGTCGAAAGTTAAGGAGACATCTAAGTGTCTCCACCATTCCTTTCGTCCAGGTCCCTGTGTCGGATTTTGTTTGATACGTGTACAGGTATCATCAATGCCGGCGTGCATACATATTCTGCAGCCTCGAGATCTCTCTTCTTCAGTCTTAGGATACGCTCCACGTAATTCGCCACTGAAGTCCAATTCTCTCTACTCGCAATCATAACCCCGACAATGCTAGCGGCCGTGATCGTTCCAACTATTGACGTCAGTTCAGAGCGATAGCTTTATCTGATAGGGACCGTACATTTCTAAGAAGCGGAAAAGATATTTTGCCTTTCAGAAGCAGCTTTTTGGCCGGGCACAGAAGACTCAAACAGATTTTGTGCAGAATAAGATTGGGTATATGAGAGAATGAATCATTAGAATACATACTCGAAACCTGTGCAATGTTAACCCATACCAGATAGGAAATTGTCCTCGTTATTACAGATAAATATTCTGAAGCTTGTGAGAGAAACAGGTTTGTAAGACATATTATAGTGGAACCCAATACAGATTAAGAACACAGGACAATAAACAGTTGCGCTGCTTCTTCTTAAAGTTTCTTTTAGTTGTTGACTTACTGGGTCATATTGGATCCATTTTCTTTGCTACTGAGAACAGTTCCAAATTTGAAACACTTTTTTTTAATCCTTCTTAGGTGTAAGTAATAGGAAATGAATACTAACGTATGTAATTGGATGTAAATAAAACAGAAAACCAAGTATAGGTCAGCATAGCAGATATGAATCAATCAGTAAAAGAGTTTCATAATTAAATGGCCACGTAAACTTAGTGGAATCGCTTAAAATTTTTTTTGCAATTTGATGCCAATAATTAAAAGCACACAACAGTTGTGCCAATGTTTAGCTAAGAACAGCTTAAACTTAATGTAGCTCCAACGCCCACGATAATGTCGAGTCTCAAAAAGAAAAAAGAAGAAGAAGAAGAAGAAGAAGAAAGACAAAATTTTAAACTTTTTGAGTTTGTCATGCAGCATGGAACCCAAGAATACTTTTGACAAAAAAAAAAACGAAATAAAAATGAAACGAAAAAAAAACAAAAACATTGAAATTCTTTTAAATTACTTCATAGCCGTTGTGTGTCTTTAACTTTTGCCACAACAACAAAAACAAACTCCTGTCTTTTAAGAGGCTGTATATGTTGGCTTCTTCAAAGTGTCTGTTTTCTGAGTCCAACTATTTGACATTAAAACTAAAGGAAGTAGTAAGAAAACAACAAAAACAAAAACTAAGAAAACGTTAAAGTTTTCATTTTAAAACCAAATATTTGTGGCTGTCCCTGCTTGAGGAAGCCAAATTAGTTCAAGTGGAAGAAAACCTAGCAATAACAACAACAGTAACAACAACAACGGCACAACAAGAATCCTTTTAGCAGCCAAGAACAGTAGCAGCCAATACCACAACTACCACTGACACTAACTACAGTTTGGGAGAAAGTCAGCAAAACAAAATAATGCCGACAACATTTACACTCTTGCACCCGCTACATTCCAAATACACACACACACACATGCGAAGGTCATAAAAACAACAACAATAATAACGAGATAACTGAAGAAAGTTTTAAACACAAAGCAATACAAATACACATGGCCAGCGCGCATACAAAATTACTTGACTTTACACAGAAATTATACTCAGCTTCCCTTTCAATTTGAATAAAATTCACACACGCACACACGGTTAAATAAACTTTGCTTTACAATCATACACATACACATGCACGAACATAAAGGCAAACCACGTTGAATGTCAAACACGCTAAAACAAATAAATGGGCAGCCAAGAAAGCCAAACAAAACAACAACAAAAGCGAGAGAGAGAAAAAAAATTACGGGATTAAATTACAAAAATTTACTCAAAAATTATACTGTTTTGGTGGCGTTTTCTAATGGCTGCCGTTGAAAGAAAAGTTTATGGGAAATACCGAAAATCCATAACAATACAGTGGAGTACATAAAAATCTTGAAATCTTATTTCCTCAAATGCATAACGAGACCAACTGCAGTTTACTGAAGGCAATAGAAAGTTAACATTAGACAGACATAGAGATGGCATAGCATGTCCATCGGTGGTTAATTTGACTGGCATCAGAACTTACAAAACAAATTTCGATATTCTGTTGTGCCTGATGCGATAGACTAATAAGCCTGAAGGCTTTCTAATAGACCACGTTTTTCATTTTGTTTGCGTCTGTGTCGGGGCTTATGGGCTCAAGTTTAAAAACTACTGGACGATGGATAAGTAACTCGAAAGCCTTCTAAAATGCATACAAGCAGGGCAAAGATATTTATTAATAACAGTAGGGTATCCAACTCTGTTGATTTATTGGAACACCATCACAGTATAGCATGTTTTAATTATTTTAGCACTACTTCAACGAAATATTTTTGAGGGAAATAAAGGAAAATTAAATATATTCACGTAATATACGTCTGCCATATAGAACCCATCTGTTCGTCTCCGATTGATCAGTGGAACGAACTGTGCAGAACGAACCTGTTACTGACGAGATTCAAATCTAACGTCCATAAACACTATTTCCACTTTCTCCCACGCCATAGAATATAGGCTATGGCGTTCTCTGATTTGAAATAATGAACTGCATGTATGTATGCCATCCCCAGAGTGTTAGGTTAGGTCAGAGTGGTAGCTTTGATACCAAAAGCTCACTTGAGCACACATAGCGGCCCGTTGTGATGTCACAGGCGAACGCAGTAGCAGTGGTTCCTCCAAGCAAGGGATAAAGAAGGTTG
The DNA here is from genome assembly GCA_958299815.1 of Sarcophaga carnaria. Classification (NCBI taxonomy): domain Eukaryota; kingdom Metazoa; phylum Arthropoda; class Insecta; order Diptera; family Sarcophagidae; genus Sarcophaga; species Sarcophaga carnaria. The sequence continues at coordinate 131,753,419 of OY283150.1, read as the reverse complement.
GTCAGCGCAAGAGCTGCACCCCTGAGTGTTAGACGTAATAAAAAAGGACAGCTTACGATATCAGCCACATGACAAAGTTGACCACTCTGGAAAGAAAATTCCATGAATATTTAATTACCTTCTTAACCTTCTAAATTATGCATACAGTAAGACCTTGCTTTACGCTGCTCCGCTTAACAGTGTTTCAGTATTACGCGGTAGTATTGGGATTCCCCTAAATCGCACTCACTGTATTGATACTTGTTATATATGTGTGCAAATGAAACGGCGACGTTGTATACTATATATCTTTTTCAACGCTCTTTTGTTAGTCTGTCCAGAATAAGGATTCCGAAGTCGCAATTCCTTTCCAATTCCTGCGTCACAGCTGATTTATTAGTTGTCGTCAACGTTACTAGGTGTATACATACATATGTACGTGTTAAGTTGCCTCGTTTAACGCTGTTTCGCTTAGCGCTGGAAGTTATTGGAACATATCCCCCTCGTTAAGCAAGGTCATAAATCCATAATTGGTCATTACAACCATTTAGTCAAGTCACAAACCTAGCTTCTCACATCACTTATATTTTTATACATGAGTGTCGGGTTCTACACTCCGAAAGACAGATTTTTGAGAAACTTTTTCATGGCATTTTTTTTACTCCCAGAATTTTTGCCACAAATCTGCTGAGAGTCAGTCGCCGAAGAAATATTTTTTCTTTTTTCGTTTTGTTGGACATGTTTGACCATGGGTATTGAACCGTGGCCTCACGTCTAATAAGCCAACACACCACCTGTTAGACTACGTGGACTATTATTTTTAATTTTAATCAAACTCCTCTTAAATTGCAATTCAAATAGATTCCAGGACCATGCTTCATTAAACAAACCCTTTAAGTCTTCATTTCTTACCATTTAACCCAATACATTTTATCATTCCCCGTTATAAACTTTTTTTTTATTTAAAAAAAAATTCTACCAAAACTCTACTTAGTTGGACACATATCCTCAGTGAATTGCAATAATGAACCTGAAAAAAAGAAATTGAAAGGAAAAAGTAAAGTTTTTTTCAAAAGAGAATACAAAAAAAAATACGGCAAGAAAATAATCCAAACAAAGATGGTAATAATTTTGATTTGACTTAAACAAATGAACAAAACAAAACAAAACAAAACAAAAAGAAACCTTAAAAAATGCAACAACAATAACTTAAACATACCAAGTATATTTTTCAAATACGCACACACACACACACTGATTTACACTTTGGGTATTTGCATGCATTTATTTTACTGTTGTTTTTTTTTTTATAAAAACATACATGCAAACCATTTGAAACTTATTTACTCTTTATTGTATAAACAAAACAAAAAACAACAACAACAACAATGACAACAAATGCAACAACAGCAGTGGAGAAGAGAACTTTGTTAGAGAGGGAGATAGAGAGAGAGAGAGAGAGAGAGAGAAATAATATGAAGAAAAAACTGTTCAGAACTAAAGAAAACTTAAGTTTTGTATTTTTCATAAAACTTTTGCAAATGCAAGAGAAAGTTACAACAACAACAACAATTTCAACAACACTAACAATAATAGTAACAATGTAGAAACTCTTAAGAATTTCTCACAGAACCGGTTTCCTTCATACCATCTATCTGCACTAGTATTGCTATCTTTTTCTCACTTTCTTAGTTTTTGTTTTTTTTAATCAGCTCAACTTCGTTGTTGCATAAACACACCTACAGCGTGTATACGAGATATTGGGTTTTTAAGCATGGGAAAAATATTAAAATTTGTTGTTGTTGTTACTGCTGCATGGCCTTTAAGACTTTATACTTTTTCTTAGCATTTGTCTTTCACACTCTCTATCTCTCTCTCTCTTGCTGCTCGCTTATAATAATGTATTGTTATTGTTTTCCTATAGCTTTTGCTTGAGAAAAAAATAAAAGGAAAAAAAACAAAGAAATCGAAACAACAACAACAATAAATTCGTATTTTCGTTATGAGAACTTTGTTTTATGGTTTTACCATCGCACTGGGTAAACACAACAGGAAAAATCTTTGGCACACACCACAGAAAGAAAACTAAAGAAAAGAAAATAAGAAAGAGTTATAGAAGCACACACATATGCACGCAGAGATCGAGAGAGAGAGAGAGAGAAAGTAAACAAGACTATGTTTGTCAAAGAGAAAGGATGAGTGTAAGAGAACAATGGCATTAACTGTTATAAACAAAAACTAAGAAACCATCTACAGATGAAATACTTGTGTGTTTGTGTTTTAGCGGAAGTGTAGTGCAGAAATAGTTATGAGTGTGTGTGTGTAAAATAAGCAGATAGAGTTCAATTAGTTTTCATGTAGATTTATCCATATTCCTATCCGTGTGTATGTGTGTCTATGAGAATTTAAGTTTCTATTTTAAATCTCCCCCAACAAAAAAAAAAGTAACAAAACCAACAAGAGAGACGTAGAGTGACCTTTTAAGTACACAATAAATTTAAATATGCTCTCCATGTACCAGAGGGTGTTTTAATTGCTGCAATTTTTATTTATTTTTTCTTTCTATATTTTCTATATTTTCTTGTTGTTGTCTTTATTTTGTTGCCTTAATATTTCGAAACTTTGTTCTTCACATTCTAATTTCTTTTGTTCTTGTTTTTATTTGCCACTGCTTCTGCTTCTGTCTCTTCTCTTTTTCCTGTTTTCTTTTTTTCTTTATTTTTTATGTTTAGTTATGCCATGCATTAGTTTCCATAAAGACCATATTTACTTGGGGGTATTCGTTTGCCTCCGACGCCAATAATTTATGATTTATGAAACAGATTTTACTTGTTTGTTATTTAAAGTTGTTAAGATTATCTAAACATTTCCTTGGGTGTACACACACATAGAGATTAGAAAAAATAAAAATTGATTTTCTTTTTTATTTCTTTTCTTCTTATGTAAACAGAAATGGATGTGAGGCTTTTTTTAGATGATTAAAGAAAAATGTTTTTAAAGAGAATTGAAATTTAGAAAGAATTTCTTAAATCCACACCAAAATCAATTCAGTTGTATATAGAAATGTATGTTTCTTGTATGACATATGGATGACAGAAGTTATTGATACCCTTTTGGTTCCAAATTGTAAGCAAGACGATATCAAGGCCGTGATTTAACGAATATCAGATTCAAATGGACAAAAAAATCAATGGGACCCTCTTACTATTGTAAAGGATAGCTTTTCTTCCTGGAATTTAGTCACATACAGTGACAGTTCTTAGTTTTGAGAGATGCCTACAAAATCAACATTGTTATGGCCATAGTTAAGAGACAAGACGTTTTAAAAAAAATCTGTTCGAGACTTTAGATTATGCCAACTAGACATGACAAAAAGAACCGGTGTAGAATTGTTAAGTCTGCAACGAAAAATAATCTACAAAAACATGAAATACTTTTGCTACTTACAATCTCGGGGCATTCCCTTGGAAACTTCTAGAAATTAAACTCAAAATTAAATTTTCCAATCATTAAACATTAAGTGAAGTCGCTGTAGTCTAATAGGTAGTGTGTTGGCTGATTTGACATGTCTTCGGCGACATCCTCTCAGCTATTTTCTCCTCCTCAGGCTATTTTCTCGAAAAACTGTCGTTCGAAGACAACTTTAAACTGTAGGTCCCGCCGCTCACGTATAAAAAATTAACACAAACAACATAAGTGGTATGAGAAGCATGGTCGTAATCCTGACTGAAGGGTTGTAATGTGTGTAATGTAATGTGTTTACGTATGTATGTACTATGTACTATGTACGCACTACCTTATGAGTACAAAAGCTGTGAAAAATTGTTCGAAAATTCTAGCCTAACATAAGCCGTTTGCCATGATTGCAAAGAAGTTAAAAATCCATGATGGAACAAATCGAACTGCAATTGATTGGATTAACAGCAAGAGATTCTATGATATAAAGAAGACAAATCGAAAAAAAAGTTGCCAGAACAAAAAAAAAACGAAGGTGTTTTCCATTGTCCATGGATCCAGGGCTGGACTGTAAATCATTTTTTCAGGCCCCATTATTTTTAAAGGATTGAAGGGAATATACAATACAGGCAAACGAAATTAAAGAAAGAACAGAGACATTGCTGCAGAGGCTGAAGATTACATTATAAATTTTACATAAGAAATGTTTTGAAGTTTAAAACGCGTGTGGGCTTAACTGTTTACTTTAAAGGGATGAAAAATGCAGTAAAATGAAAAGTGTACACAGTGTTTTACAGATTATTTTGTGAGCCTGATACCCTACAGGCCGATTCCCTACAGTAAATTAACAATAATAATTCAACAAAGGTCAAACCGTGATCAGTATCCTTGGCAGGAACACAGAAGCCAAAGTATCGAATGTTTTTTCCCATTATGAACTGGGTGGCACATTGTAGTTGCATATGTATGTATGCTCTTCAAGCATTTATCAAACAATGTTTAATTTAGTCTGGCCGAACCTGAATATCGAGAGCTTTAATTCAAAATGCCGTAGTTTTAACAAATGTGAGCTTTAAACATTTTTTACAACTTTCTTCAAACATATTGACAGAGCTCCATAATCAATTAATCGGGCATGCAAAGTCATTTGTCTAAATCTCTCAGCTTAAACTTATGTGGTGCTCAAAATCCTCGCTTTGTCATGAGTTTTACCACTTAAAATCATTTTGAATGTTTGGCTGGCATATTCTTCATGAGTTCCACAGCAATCTTCTTGAAGCAAACTCATCCTTTGTCAACTTCTTTGGATATTAAAAACACAACTTCAAAATCGAACAACACAACTCTTGCAGATTAAAAATCATATTTCGGAAACCAAATTACATCAAATGATGGCCCTTTCTGCTCATAACTGTAAGTAAAGTGGCAGAAGATATTTGTCAAGTAATTTAAAGCACAAATCATGCGTACAATTTTTAGCCATTTGTAGGTTCTATCCTAGGCAATGTGGTTAAGCCTACGTACAGTATCCCAATAGAAAGAAACCTAAAATTTAATTGCCTTGTTTGCCCTAAACGATTTTCGTTATCCAAAGAAAATATGATTTGAAATAACAATTTCCTTTCAAATTTCAATAATTTTTAAACGTTTTGTGATTTTTAATTAAAAACATTTTGTTGAATATTTTCATAAAAACGTAAATTTGTTGGAAATAAATTTTTATTGCACATTAAAATGAAATAAAAAAATAAAATAACCTTCAATCTTATTTCATATCATATTCCGTTTCTATCTCTCTCGCTCTCTCTCGCTCTCTCTCTCGTTTTTTTCTTAATTTTATTTTCCCGATATTATTTTCCCATTAAGCAGACACCATAGCGTATACTTGTTGAAAATATTAAACACACTCAACACAAATATTACTCATACGCCACGCACACACACTAATGGTTGTGTGTTCAGCATTAAACAGCATTATTGCGTTGTGTTCCATGTGTTGTGTTTACATGGAACATAATGCAGCATCAATGTTAGCATAAGTGTTCTGTCTCTTCTACAGCTTCTTCTATATCTTCTTCTTCTTCTTCTTCTTTTTTTCACGTAAATCTTTTTCTAATAGTTACAGCTCCCTTGACACACATATAAAGAAAATTCATTTGAACTCTGCCTCTGTCTCTCTCTCTCGCTCTCTCTCGCTCTTTGTATTATGAATTTTCATTTTAAAATTTTTGTCTTCTTCTATTGCCACTCGTACCGATAGAGAGGCAGATTGTCTTCTGTTATTAGAAAGTAAAACTGCTGCCGTTGCTGCTGCTGATGCTGCCGCTATTGCTCCCATTTATAGACGTTTGGAAATTTTCGATAATTATCTTTTGAGTTCAAGTTGTTGTTAATGTCGTTGTCGTTGTACGTTGTTGATGTTGCTGTTGATGTTGTTGTTCTTGTATATTTAATCTTTCCATAGATGATATTAGAATTTTCCCGCAACGCATGTAAATTACTTTAATTATGCATTTGGGCTAAATTTCTCACAACAAAACATCCAGAACAGCTGTTACCAAAAATCAAGACAAACTAACAACACAAACGTACCTATGTATGTACACAATATACACGCACACACACACACTTATCATCTTATTAAAATACCCAAAAGAGCTAAAGAAAACGAAATCAAATGAATTCATGCCACATCAATAACCCAGAATGACTTGAATTTCAAACGAAAGAGAGAAAAAACCTGAACCGAGGCTGTGCACACATATTCCTTTATGTGTATGTGTGAGTGTAGGTAATGTTTATTTCAACCATTTTACAGGTCTATCAAGGTTAATACTTAACAATAATAATACTCTCTTGAAAGTATTTTAACTTTAATAAACATTTTTTGATTGTTCTCTCTAGCAACTCAATTCTCAGCTCCTCTCAGCTCATCTCAGCTTTAGTTAGAGATTTGTAGCAGCATTAATGACAATACCAGCTTTAATATCATTAACAATACCCAACAATAATAATAATAATAATAATAAATTGCAACAACAATAACAAACACATCAGTTATAGATGAAGTAGTAGTAGTAGTAGTAGTAGGACCATTAAACCCTGCTGTTTATACTAGAAGGTATATTGACAAGTGCATGTTATAGGTTTTTGACTGAAATTTCTATGACTGATGATAATTATATGCCTTATGTATGTAAGAGTGTATAAGTGTATGTATGTTTAAGCATTAGGGTGGTTCAGGCAAATTTTAATAAAAAAATACAAGCATAGAAACATAAAAATACTAAAAGATAACGTAATAATATGTCACATGAATAGCCTGCAATTTGCATGAGCCTATTATTGTTAACTTACTTACTTACTTAATTAGTCATTACAACTCTTTAGTCAGTTTTACGACATACATAGCTGCTCACACTATCCATGTTGTGTGTGTTAATTTTGTTCATAAAGGGGCGAAAATTACGGTTTAAAATCGATTCCGAACGACAGAGTTTTTTCTGAGAAACTTTTCATGGAAATTTTTCTTTACTTTCAGATTTTTTGCCAGAAAACTGCTGACAGGAAATGGCCGAAGAAATATAATTTTCTCACTTTCGTTTTGTTCGCGATCTTTTCTCTGGGTTTTGAACCTCGGCCCCAAATCTAATAAGCCATCACACTACCTACTAGACTACAGCGACTTCATCCTTATGGTTAAGCTAGGTTGAAGTGAAAGTCGCGTCAATGGGCACAGCCTACTTGCGATCTATAAAGCCACATTATAATACATACTACGTTTACAATTGTTCATATATATGTTTCACAACGGAAATGGATCGGATCCCAATGGATAATTTGTTCCTAAAGAAGAGTTTAATTGCATTTCACAAAAGTTATTAAAACATGAGGATAGTAAAGTACAATATTGTGTTGGACATTAAATCAGAAAACTATAGCTTCTGGCAAAAGCTGGCCTGAAATAATAATGCCGATTGTGATGAGCATAGAAAACTGGACAGTGTGTTTGAAAACTCTCTCGATGTCCTTGATAAAGGAAATTATCTTTCGCATACTTCTCAGATACAGGCAATACTCTACAATGCCAAAGAACCCTTGCTTCTCTCCTCTTTACCCTTATGTTTTTTCTCAGAAGTCTTTTACTCTCTGTCATGCCGTCAACATTGCATTATTCGCTCTGGCTTCTTCTAATACCATCATTCTGATGCAATTGCTCTTTCTGCTGATAGTATGAACGATTCGCCACCGCTTTTTACGTTTAATTGGTTTCAGCACGATTTTCTTATTTCTCAGATTCCAGATATTCGTGTTGCTGATAGTGTTAGTCCTGAATTCAAAACCTTTAGGTTTTAAGTGATTGTGTTCATTGCTAACCAGGTTTACGGTATGAATGGTAATAGGCGTTGACTATTTTAAACTTATATCGTTTGAACACATATAAGCCATTCTTCTTTTGTCGCCGAATCTGTCTACGTATTCGACAAGTTAGCTTTATAGCGTGGTATTCTCTTTACAAAGGTTATTTTCATGATCTTGATTTTCATGAATTCTTCCGTCTCATATTACGCTCTAATAGTTGCAGATCTTCTAGTTTTGCTTGCATATTTGAAGATCTCGTGCGTAAGTCCTTTACTTATTTGTTTACTTAATTGGCCATTAACAACCCGATTAACGGATTTCGGCCTGCCTTAACACATCTTTCCAGGCGCATCTGCTTCTTGCGCGCCTATGTCAGTTGGACACATCAAGCGATGCCAGGCCTTCCTCGATCTGGTCCTTCCAACGCATACAAGGTCGTCCTCTTTGTCTGACTTCCGCAGATCCCCGCATCAAATACCCGTCTAGCCGGAGCATTCTCCCCCATTCGAATGACATGGCCGAACCAGCGCAGTCGCTGGATGTTAATACACTGCACAACGTCTATGTCGTTGAAGAGTTCATACAGCTCACTGTTGGATCGGATGGGGAAATCATCGCCAACTCGCACTGGACCGAAGATCTTACGTATGACTTTTCTCTCGAATACTCTCAATGTTGCGGCATCAATGCTTAATAGGGTCCATGTCTCTGCGCCATAAAGAAGCACGGGGATGATGAGCGTCTTGTAGAGTATGAGTTTTGTCGTACAAGAGAGGTCTCCTATTGAGACCACAGTATCACCTGTTGGCAAGAGTGATCCTGCGCTTGATCTCCAGACTGATATCATTTTTGGTGGTCATGCGTAAGTAGGCAAATAATAATTATTCTCGTAATCCAAATTCTCAAATGACGTAAGACCATGTCGACTCTCTAATAATATTTCCTCTTCTCTATAAATCCTCTTGGTTCATGATGCCCTCCATCACGATGACAAGCAATTGGGATGTCCTTGTTTTATCTCTATCCCTGTGGCTAATACATACTTGGGTTTCCTTTTCAATGCCTTCTCCTACGCTAGAGAAAGTTGAATATTAGCTTCTGTTTTAGTCTATTTTAGATCTCTTGAATATTGAAATGAGCTCCCCTTATATCCTAATGCCCTAAGAGTGTGCTTTACAACACATTTACGCTTGTATTTCCATGTTAAACATGTCAATTTAGGCGTCTGTGTATGTGTATGTGTTTGCATCTCTGTTACGTTTAGTACTTGAGTATTTATGGCCTAAATATACTGTATGTGAGAGGCCTTCGAAAACAAACAAACCAATTTATTTTAATGTTTCAAAATTAAGCAGAATAACTTTGTTTTTTTGCTGTTTTTGCTCTGCCGCTTTTCGATAATTTTTATTTCTCACGTTTCTTGTTAAAAAACGTAAAAAAACAAGTTTTACAAATTACTTAGTTGTTGTGGTTGTTGTTTTATAGCCATAATTTTTGTTAGCCGTCTGTTGTTGTTTCAGTGGTAATTGCTATGAGCCAATTTAACTTTTAAATTTTTTGTTTCTTTTTTCTTTTTTAGTGTAACAAGACAATAATAATGCCTTTACAGCGTAGGCTGTAAACATATGATATATACAGGGGGTTTTATTTGTTTTTAAACTAATTTTGTGTTTAAAATAAATTATAAGTTCTAGTAAAATCAATAGCAAGAGAAAAGCTGAATGAATAAATTATTCTCAATAAACCTCAAATACTTGATGTTCTTTAATCATTCTGTTACGAAAATCATAAAAATCTAGATGCTGGCGTTTTGCTTTTACATCGTTTAATATTTAAATTATAAACAAAGTCTACAAAAACAAAAACAATGAACTTGTTTACAAATTATCGCACTGGGTAATATAACAACAAACACTAGCATGAAAAAATGGTAAACAAGTAAACAAAAATACAACAACAAACACCAGCATGAAAAAAAGGTAAACAACTAAACAAAAATACAACAACAAACACTACAAGAATAAGTGTAAACAAAATACACAAACAACAGAAATGAAACAACGATGTTTGCATTTATAGAGATCTCTAGAAGGCGAAGCCACGAGCATTCGCTCTCAAGAACATTCATCAGACTGTTTACCCCGCCATATAAAAGGCAAGGCAAAGCAGGCGAGTGAGTTAGTAAACTTCTATCAGACTTGTGTGAGGACCCTGTGTGTTTGAAGACAGTAATCGTGGTTTGAAGATCTCCGTTACAAAGACTTGTCGAATAATTGTCTAGTGATTGTTATTGTTTATGCAAAGAGTGTAAACAGAGGAATAACAAAGAAAAGCAATTGTTGTTGTTTACATCAAGTTGTGACCAGTGACACACAGAATTGTGCGAATAATAAAGAATTTTAACTAAAACTAAACACAAATTTATTTTTATTTTATTTGCAATCTACGAGCTTATATTTTAAACGTTTTTAAACGGTAAAAACATAACAACACCTTTACGGAAGTGAAGTGAGCCTCCATAGTGAAAGAGAAGAGGAATAAAACTAGGGGACCAACAACTTCCCAGCCGATATACTATTAGGAAGGAAATTTATGTTGCAATCCTCACTTGGTACACGCATGTGAACAAAAAAAATGTTTATTAGTCACAGACGAAAGATATTTTCATTCCAATTTATTGAACAAGACCTTTTCCAGGAAGACAAAAGTGCTTCATACAACGCAAACACAGGCTGTTAGCTGCCCACGTTTAATGTTAGTTTTTAACAGTACTTCGAAAGGCTTAAGCATGAATAAAAGAAAAATATCATGGGGATTGTACACTTGACGGTTCAGATAACGCTGGCGATAACTTTTTTCCGTAGGTAAAAATATTATCGAAAAACACTGTTGCCTCTGCAACAGTAGTGTGTGACTTTAACCCACTAAAAAAAACCACCTATACTATACGAACGTATTTAACTATTGGTACTACCGTTAAGCATTTCATCACAGGAGCGCTGGTGGCATCTGTTTCCAGTTATCTCCATCTGTTTCTACTTATCCGTTATAGATTTCCATTCGATCAAAACAAGTCAAATACGAAAGGCATTTCCAACACAAATTAATCACTACACAGCAGACCTTATTACCAACAGTGGCATCAATTATTCAAAATGTTTCGGTGTCCTCGGGAATATTGTTTAAATGAATGTATGACGGCAAATGTTAATTACTCATCAATGCGTTCAATGTGGGTGAGATAAGAGATCTTATTTGTGCAATAGAAAATACAAGACAAAGAATTTATTGGAACATGAATACTAAACTCCTTAAATATTTAGACGTACGCAGGGGACATATGCTTATATGTTCTCACGTCGTCTTTGTGACATAATAGCGTAACCAACCGCACGTCGTATATTTCATGAACTTTATTTTAAGTATTGTAACGACACGTTTCCGCTTGGGTGCTGGGGTAGTTCAGCGGCGTCCAGTGGTTACATAAAAAAACACTTCTTTGGAAGTTCTATGATATTTATTATCAATAAGTAACATAACTTACGTATTAAACTACATGAAGATAAAAATTAAGTTAAATATTATTTAATAAGCCCCAGCCCGGCCAAACAACGGTTCGTCAAGTCACAGTGCCGAAGGCGTCAAGGGGGGTTGAGTCAGAACAACAGTCAAACGGCATGCGCCCTGGATGACTGTGGTTTCTACTGGTCCTTGCTATTACCCCGGCACGGTCAGTCAAGTCAACCAAAGGAGGATGTCAGAGCAACAATCAAACGGCCTACGCACAGGATTATTGTGGCTTCAAGATCTCCCTTTGTCCGTCCAGGCAGTCACATTATCCCGGGGTCCATCCAGTCTCAGTCAAGTCAACCAAAGGGGGATGTCAGAGCAACAATCAAACGGCCTACGCACAGGATGATTGTGGCTTCAAGATCTCCCTTTGTTCGTCCAGTCAGTCAAATTATCCGGAGGATGATATCAGAACGACAATCAAACGGCCTACGCACAGGATGATTGTGGTTCTGAGGTCTCCGGTGTCCGTCCAGTTACAGTTGCCGATGTGTTGCTGGCTGTAAATCTCTCACTAGTGGGGACAACCACACCACTTGTGATTTGATATTTTTTTAGCATCAGCCGATGTCATAAGATCGACCTGCTTTACCAGCAACTCATCACCAACTGTCCCGACCGCTGAAGTCATGCTCGCTTTTATACACAAAAGTAACGAATAACAGATCAAACATGATCGAACATCAAACATGTTGTGTCCTACTCTACAACTTACCAATGTGAGAGCAAGCACCGATTGAATTCAGAAGAGAGGTCTTGTAAGTCAAATGTAAGTCGTACGACAACCGTTATAAAGAATAATACTATTTCTAAAAATAGATCATAAGGAGCTTAACAAAAATTTATTTAAATATTTTAGGCACAGTGGGGCCTGTTATAAACTTAAACTAAAATATTTACAATAATTGTATTTGCAATAATTCACATAGAGAAAAAAGAATATAAAAGAAAATGAACAATGTGTGTGGGCAAAAACAAGGTCCCCGCCTTTTGTCGTCACATTATCTGGAGACTAACAAGATTTTAAAAGGTTTTTAGAATGTTTGCGCTTAATTTCACAAAAAAAAAATCAATTTTTGAACCAAATTTAAGGGATTATCACACATCTCCTAACAACGTTACCATGTTGCAGCGTTGTTAATTAAACTCCAGGAATCTTAAAATATTCACGTCATTCCCATTAACATGACAACAGCATATGTCGTAACGATCTAATGTGGTGCTCTTTCATCATTAATTTAATAGAAATTATGTGAGAGATTAACAATACAAATAAGAAATGACACACAAAAATAGAAACAGTGTTTGTGGTATTATGTGTGCACTCAGACGTATGATTGTTTTGTTTTCTTATACATACATATGTAGTGTCACACAAAAGCATTACTCATACGCTTAGGTTAACTTTATTCAAAAATAAAACGAACATAAAACCACTATGATGACAATGATGATAATGGTGTTCTCATTAACAATTCTTTATTGTTTTTGTTTAATTTAGTATTTAATTAATTAAACACAATCTAATAATATTCCCCTTACCATTGACATTCCATTCCATTCCATTCCATTCCATTCTATTGTATTGTATTGTCTTGTGTTGTGTATTTAAACAACCCCATGTTTATTTAACATTCACGTTGTATACAAATTAGGTACTTTAGATAAAAATAAACAATTACAAAAACAACAACAACAACAACAACAACCTATATAATAAATAGAAAATATATTAAAATAGAATGACCTGACATGACATGGCATGGCATATGTTAATGAATTTAAATAATGGATTTCGGACTGATTAATTTGGCTTTGCCTTGTCACCTTTTTTCCTCATACGTTGTCTATTCCCAAAAATTACTCTCCAATCAATATAATTTTATTGTATTTATAGGCAATTGTTGTTAGAAACTTTTCAATTGTTTGTTAGAAAAGTACTGCAGACAATAAAAAAAATTGTGTGCATTCGTTAATGTGTGTAAAACAATAGTGTTTTCCAGTCTACACGTAATGTATAGACGTCTTTAGCAGTTTAAAAAAAAATAATTTTTTTTTGGTAAAGTACCTTAGACGACATATGGTTTAAGTTTAAATGCGTCATGTGTTTTATTTTTTATCATATTTAAAGTCAGCAAAAATAAGCGATTCGGGTGGATTTGCTAACTTGCTACTTTTCACTGAAATGCCTTAGTCCAGTCAATACTCGAGCCGAAACGTATTGTTACATTTTTTACCTTTTAAAAACGTTTAAAATATGAGCCCGTAGATTGCAAATAAAATAAAAATAAATTTGTATTCCGTTTTAATTAAAAATTTTTATTATTCTGTGTGCCACTGTTCACAACTTGATGTAAACAACAACAATTGCTATTCCTCTGTTTACACCCTTTACAAAAACAATAACAATTACTAGATAATTGTTCGACAGATCCTTGTAACGAAGATCTTCAACCCACGATTGCACTCTTCAAACACACCTCGTCTTCACACAAGACTTTCAGTCGGTCACTAACTCACTCGCCTGCTTTGCCTTGGCTTTTATATGGCAGGGTAAACAGTCTGATGAATGTTCTTGAAGGTGAATGTTCGTGACTACTAACCATCATGTCCAACGTGACAAAGTCCTATAGATAAAAACCACTCTGTAATTACCCCCCCCCCCCCAGCCAATCGATCAAAGCCATCATGTTCAAGATGACAATGTCCTATAAATAAAACCTACTTTGTACTTATCATTCAGCCAATCAATCTAGATTATCAATCCTTCCTTCTCCTCTTCTATAGATTTACGAATTATTCAACAAATTGACAAAGTAACCATTTCTTCCACAGTATTTGTTTCGTCTGTCTTTTCGCATAACCTGAAAGAAATGGGGGATATTTCTGTCTCATATTTTCATCATACATATATAGAGACATAATTGATCATTACAACCCTTCAGTCAGGATTACGGCCTAGTTTCTCACACCACTTATGTTGTGTGTGTTAATTTTATACATGAGTGGTGGGACATACAGTTTAAAGTCGACTCTGAACGACAGATTTTTGAGAGACTTTTCATAGCAATTTTATTTCATTCACACAGTTTTTGCCAGAAATCTGTTGAGAGGAAGTCGCCGAAGAAATACTTTTTTTGTATTTTATTTTGATGTCTGGCCTGGGTCTCGAACCCTGGCTTTACGTCTAATAATCCAACACACTACCTACTAGACTACGGCGACTTCCCCATATTTTCATCCCATACCTAAATATGCCATGTGAGTCTTACAACAGCTGTCAACTTCTTCCTACTCAGTTAGTGTCATACATTTCAGTATTGAGCGTTGGCGAGCCTACAGTTAAATCTGATAATTAATGCACGTTTGGTAAGTGAAACAAACCTTTCCTCAATAATTCCAAGCAAGAAGCCTGTTGTTACTTTCACCAAACACTCTGCCATCGTTACTTCCGAAACTGATCCTGGCCTTAGCTGTTCATTTACAAATTAGTTGCCTGTAAATCGTAATAATCAAGTACCCAGCACAATTTTCTTATAAATACAATCCAACTCAAGATCATCCATTCAAGAGTTGACCTAAGTATGTTCCTTAATCAAATCCTTAGGTTTATGTCCACTAGCCATATAAACTTATACTGACTCGTTTCGCGGCCTTAACAACTCGATTAACGCATTTCGGTCTGCCTTAACACATGCTTCCAGGCGCCTCTGCTTGTTGAATACCTACGCCAGTTGGTCACACCAATCGATGACAGGGCTTCCTCGATTTGGTCGTTCTCTTCTCCTACTTTTGCAAATCCCCGCATCAAAAACCCGTCTCGCCGGAGCATCCTTTTCCATTCGAACGACATGGCCGAGCAAGCTTAGCCGCTGGATGTTAATGCACTGCTTAAAGTTCAATGTCGTTGAGGAGGTCATACAGCTCATTGTTGGATCGGATGCGAAAATCATCGTCAACACGTACTGGGAAGAAAATCTTACATAGCACTTAACAATCCATAGAATGCTGAAAAAACTTACATTAACCCATTAATGCCCGAATTACTCTTTTTGTCTAACGGTTACCGTTTTGTTTTTTACACTCTATTTCCTCTCAGAGCATAAAAACTAAGGCAACCTCTGCTGGCAACTTAAGTTGCCACTGGGCACTAATGGGTTAAGCTGGAAGCCTATTCAATTCCCTCACATTGATGCCATAAATGAAGCCAATCTGCTGGAAATCCATAACGTTTTTCATACACTCCTGTAGTTTAAGATTTTTTCTTTCATTGATTTATTTAACATTACCTTGGAAATGTATGTCATTTTATATGAGTTTATCCCTAATGATGTTTTCATGCTTCATCATTCCCCTTAAAATCATGTTGATTTATACCTTCTTTATAAATTCCAATTAATTTATCATGTCTTTTTAAGATTTTTTAAATAAAAGCTCTCCATCGGTTTGCCAAGAACACTTACGTTTGTTGCCAGCAACAAAAAAAATCTTCAATTTATAATTTATCTTTAACAAAAAATAAAAAGAAATAAATTTCTTACGCTTAATAAAGAAAGTGCCACTCAACAAAGCAATTACATTTTAATAAACTTTTAACAATACAATGCACACACACACACAGTACTCTTGCACAATACCACGCATACAATACCAATATCAATTTCATTATTAAAAAAGAATAAAAACGAATGAACGAAACAACATTCGGATATTTTTTTTTATAATAAAAATAAAAATGAAAATAAAAATGAAAACGAAAATGGAAACGAAAATGAAAGTAACGAAATAATAATAAACGTTAGCATATGTACAGGGATATACGCATGCAACTATCGGGTCCTCCAACAGGGACATCTTAACTTGGACACATTGATAGCGGTTAACTTGTTCACGCTTAATCTGTCGAATTAGTTGTTGTGAGTTATTCACTCTGTTTTCCCAAATCTCTATGGCCAAACATAGCATTTAACACCACGTAGAAATAATAAAATTGTTTTCATCAAAGTGGATGATCTGTTCTGCGCTATTCGTCCATTTTATGATCGCCATAATCAGTCTAGAGCCTTGTGGTAGATAAATTCAAGTTCACTAGCTTAGTGAACGATCAACCCATTCATGTAAGTCGACGAAACGTAGGTTATGTTAGGTTAGAGGACGTGTACTTGTCAACAAAGCCAAGAACAGTACCCGGAGGTCGAATTGACCCATTGTACAACGTCCTTCCAGAGGAAAGGATAATAGAGGGATAAAAAGGAGAGGATGTAGGAAAGGGGAGAATGGGAAGTGGAGGAATTACACGGATAAGACGAAACGTAAAGCAGCTAACAAAATCCCGCCGTCCATAAGAGTATGCAGGAGAATTTGCATCGCTCAAAAGAACATCAACTTGACGAATTTTGCGTTGTGACTTGGGCAACATAGTTGTCGTAGTCTATTAGGTAGTGTGAGTTCAAACCCCAGGTCAGGCATCTCCAACTAAACGAAATATGTATAACAAAATATTGCTTCCTCGACTTCCTCTTTGCAGAGGCAAAAACTCTGGCAAAAACTCTGATCGTAGAATTAAATTGCCATGAAAAGTTTTTCAAAAATCTATCGTTCGGAATCGACTTTAAACTGTAGGTCCCGTCACACATGTATGAAATTAACACACACAACATAAGTAGTGTGAGAAGATAGGTCGTAATCCTGACTAAAGGTTTATAATAACAAGTTATGTATTATGTGTGTTGGCTTATTGGACGAGAGTTCATGTGTTCAACTCCTGGCTCAGACAAAACGGAATACTACTACCCCTCAGCAGTCTTTTGGCAAAAACCGCGAGAGTACAATAAAGTTGCCATGAAAAGTTTCTTCGGAGTCGACTCATGCATAAAATTAACACACCCAACATGAATGGTGTGAGAATCCTGGTATAATCATGACTAAAGGGTTGTAATGACCAATTAAGAAAAGTAAGTTAAGTAAGTAAGACTTGGTCCTGCACCCGTACAAAACTCAACTGACCAAGGAGTTAAAGGTAAACGACCATAAAAAAAGAAATGTGTACACTGGATTAGCTCTTGAGCAGTGGGCAACTGTCCCTAATTTTCATGGAAACATCATCTCCAGCAATGACGGCCGTTTCTGGATGAATGAGTGAACGTGAGAAACAAAATTGTCAAATCAGGGACAATACCAGTCCATATAAGAGTCCAGAATTTTCAAAGCATGTCGAAAAGTCACTTTTTGGTGTGAATTTAAGGCTGTCTGAGCCGTCGGAACTTCGTTGGCCAGGACATCACTGTTGGCTCTACAGATCTATGACAACCAACTTACTTGACTACCAACAAGCCACGTAGAGCCTGCGATTTGATACCATTGGACATTTTCTTGTGTGGTTTTCTTAAGTCCCAGGTTAATGTGATTAAGTTACGAATAACAGCCGTTCTCAAAGCCAACATAACTTATGCCATCGACCAAATTCAACCTAATTAATACACTTGACTCATGGAAAATTGGACATATTAGATATGCTCCACCCAGAGAAATCGTGGCAGGCATTTGAACAACATTATATTTCACAACAATAACGGCAGCATCAGGGTTTTCAAACGAATAAAAATTATCGATAATATCCTACAGCCACCTTGTCTTATTTAAATGTGGAGATAGGAAACTTTTACTGAAAGACCCTAAAACGAAAGTAAATAGCAATACATGCTGCAATATAT
Source organism: Sarcophaga carnaria (assembly GCA_958299815.1). NCBI lineage: Eukaryota > Metazoa > Arthropoda > Insecta > Diptera > Sarcophagidae > Sarcophaga > Sarcophaga carnaria. The sequence goes on along the minus strand of OY283150.1, from coordinate 131,735,339 downwards.
GCGTGCGTATGTATTGTGTATATGAGTATAAACATATTGAAGAGATATTGAATACAAGACAAACGCCCTCAGCGACGCAACAACAAGCTGCTATTAAATCTCAAGTATAAATTGAGGAGCGAAACAAAGAGAGGAACAAAAGGAAAGGAAAGGGAAAAACTATAACAAAACAAAAGAAAAACTTTGTGAAAAACAAAAAAATAAAATGAAAATATAATTTGAAGATAAAAGAGAAGAGAAAATTGAAGAGAAACAAAGAAAAAAATATACCAATTTAAAGATAAACACACACAAACACATTCAGTTTTATTTGATAAACAAAACAAACAAAAAGAAAAATACATTACAAGTTGATACAATTACTTGACTATCCAACATAATGTTGAAATAGATAAGCCCAGGACATAATTGTATTTGACTTAAGCTTAACAATGCCACACCGTCGCCACCACCCACTATTGTCTAACTATATTGTGAGAGAGCAGTTTAATCAATACAAATACAGTTTTTACAATCACAGCAATGGCAATAGCAATGGCAGTAGCAATAACAACAAAAACGAAATGAAATTTGAAAATTTTATTTTCTCATTGCTGCAGTCGTTATTGTGTTCGAGTGGCAGCAAAAATTAGTCTGACGATAAAATCTCTTTTATACTGGGTAACGGAAATTCACAAACACTATTCGCTCTGCTCTCTCTCTCTATCTTTCCATTGACACGCTGCATATAAACTAGAACTCATGCATACACACACATACAATGCTATCAGCAAGTGAACATGAGCAACTCAACTAAATATCCCATAAACACACACACACACTCACTTAAGCTTACAATAAATGTTTTGTTATGGACATTTTGAAACGACACTATGAACTGCGTGCGTTCACACACACACATATATACTAATGCAGTGGCAGCATGTTATGGCATGCCATTCGTATCGCTCTCCATTGAGCATAATAAGTTTGAAGAGATAAAATCCTGGTTGCATGTCATTAAAAAAAAAACAACAAAAAGGAAGAAAAAAAGGCATGAGAATTGAAGAGTAAAAACTGGTTTTTCTGTGTGCACACGATTAAACAGAAACAAAAACAGCAACTACTATAGCTTTAGGAGCAATAGAACATTAAAAACTAGTCATTATACTAAAACACTAATACGTCCACTTAAAATGCATGCAATAGCAGGCAAGCAACAACAACAATACAATCAACAACAGCAGAGTGTGGACAGTTCATGCAACATTAATGCATCACAACTACTCAAAAGCTATTGTTTTGTTGCTGATGTTGTTGTATAACAGGTAGCGTAAGTATGTAAACCAGTAAACAGTTTTGGTCAGTTGGGGTGCTTACAGTATATGGACATCATATGTGTTTTTGTATTACATAAAAGCAAGTTTTAAAACACTGCTCTTTTGTTGTTGTTGTTGTTTTACAATCATTCATTTAATATTCCCCTCCTGTTTCCTGCCAATGTAAGCAGCATAAAAAAAAATTTTCATATTGTCCGACACATACCTGAAGTTACTTTTAATACAATAAGTTTCCCTTTTTTTTCTTGGGAGAGTAAAAGAGGGACAATACAACAACAGCAAATAAAGGCTCTACATGGATGCACAATTGAATTTTGTAAAGAGAGAAGCGAAGAGTGGACAAGAATAAATAATGGATAACAATTAAAAGTGACGTTAAGTTAATGGAAGGGAATGTAATTGTTTTAAAATACAATTTTCATTGCATATTTGATGGACATTCAAATTCCCGGAGGGTTTTCAAATTAATTTCGTATATATAATTTTAATTGTATTAAACTTTTACAGGAAATCAATGCGTATGACCCCTCAAAAAGAACGTACACACATAGGCTGGTGTGGCTAAAAGAAACTTTTCTTACTTTTAGATTCACCCAGAAGCCCTCGAGTTTTCTAATGTCTGTCCCAGATAATCAGTCATATCAACTACACAGCAGAAGTCCAGATGCATCTCACTTCTGCGACATAGCTCTGGTCATGTCTCCTAATGAGTCCAACAACAACGAAAAGTACATCAGAAAACCTAACGAAACTGTTCGTGCAACTTGAATGAAATCTGTTACCCTTTTATCAATTTCAATTGTATTTACAATGCTGTACCCATATAATACCATGAGATTATTAGGCATATACTTTGCATAACCATTTCAGCAGTTCTATGGTTTCCCAGAATAGCACACAGGATAGCACATCCGGAATAGCTTATGACGTGAATATTATACAGCTCAGCCATCGCGTTTGGAGATCTTCAGAAACTTTTTTTGTGAGTCCAACATTCAGGTCATGAAAAATTATGTTATGGGAAGAGAGTGGTGGACACTAGATTTGAATATCTTTATATTATAATTGACAGGAAAGTCCTCTGCAGAAAGGATGCTTCACATACGGATAGTCAAGCCTAAAAACAATTTCTGTCTGTAATGCAGTGTGCGATCCACTGGCCATTCGACCGCAAATGGATATGCTGTGCGACAAAGACAAGTATAATGTGTGAATGCATTATCCTTGGGACAAGGGGATTTCGCTCGAGTAATATCCATTGTAGTAGCGATAGAACAATGAAACTAAAGCCCTATTACGATGGTGCTCCAATGAATCAATAAAGTTGGATACCCTACCATCATTAATGAGCCCCTTCGCCCTCTTCTCTGCTCGGTCGAAAGTCCCTCAAAATAGACTTTGAGGCACTGGGACATATATGAGAGTTGTATTCTATTCTTGGCCGAATATACATACATACATAATTGGTCATTCTCACACCACTCATGTTGTGTGCATTAGTTTTTATACATGAGTGGCGGGACCTACAGTTTAACGTCGACTCCGAACGACAGATTTTTGAGAAACTTTTTCATGGCGGGTTTATTTACTCTCAGAGTTTTTGCCAGAAATCTACTGAGAGGAAATCGCGAAGAAATTTTTTTTTATATTTCGTTTCAATGCCTGACCTGGGATACGAACCTGGGCTTTACGTTTAATAAGCCAACACACTACCTATTAGACTACGGCGACTTATAGTAACGGCCGAATATAAGTAACGTAAATAGTAAGAAGTTCAGAGGAAGTGAAGTATTTCTTATGAAAGCGAGGCCCTTGACTGCTTCCTTCGACACTTGAAAAATGTGCTGATTCCAGCGGACATTGCACTGAATTTTCACGCCCAGAACATCAAGAGCGTCTGACTCCCTAATATTTATAATACTAGGCCTTTTACTTACCATGTAATTCCATGCAATGATTAGACATATACTTTGCACAACCATTTCAGCAGTTATACGGTTTCCCAGAATAGCACACAGAATAGCATACCCGTGATTATTATACAGCTTAGCCATCGCATTTAGAGATATTCAGAAACTTTTTTTGTGCTTCCAACACTCAGGTCATGACCCCTATCTATACAATGCATTGTGCTGGAACTAAAAAATTATGTTACGGGAAGGAGAATATAGAGAGTAGTGGGCATTAGAATTGAATCTCTTATATTATCATTGATAGGAAAGTCCTCTGCAGAAAGGATGCTTCACATACAGATAGTCCAGCTAAAGAACGATTTCTGTCTGTAATGCAGTGAGGGATTCACTGGCCAATTGACCACGAATTGGTGTGCTGTACGAGAAAGACAAGTATGATGTATGAATGCGTTATTCTTGGGGAAAAGGGGACTTCGCTCGAGTAATATCCATTGTAGTAGCGATAGAACAATGGAATTCAAGCCCTATTGCGGTGGTGCTCCAATGAATCAATAGAGTTACATACCCTACCATCATTAATGAGCCCCTTCGCCCTCTTCTGTGCGCGGTCGAGAGCCCGCCGAAATAGACTTTGAGGCATATATGAGAGTTGTATTCCATTCTCGAACGTATCTAAGTGGCATAAATAGCAAGAAGTTCAGTTCAGATGATGTGAAATATTTCTTATCAAAACAATTCACTTGACTTTCTTCGACTTTTGAAAAATGTGCTGATTCCAGCGTCTGACTCCATAATATTTATAGAACACATAACTACAGATATGACAATATTATTACTGCGCCTGTGTGTCAATAAATAACACTAGGCCTTCTGCTTATTAACATCGACCCTATTCATCCGGACCCATTCGGAATTTAACTGTATATTCGATGTGAGTGAGTCATTCATATTCGCCGCAATCTCTGAAGTGCTTAGCTATGCGATAATCATTTAAGAAACTAGTGCTCTTACTTGCCGTCAAGTAATTCAATCGTTACTCCTTAAAACTTTGAGCCGAATTGTTCACAATATGACCAATCCGCCATCGTTATAACATACATTCATAACATAATTCATTATTACAGCCCTTCAGTTAGGATTACGACCTAGCTTCTTACACCACTTATGCTGTGTGTGTTAATTTTATATACATTAGTGTTGGGACCTACAGTTTAAAGACAATTTCGAGATTTTTGAGAAACTTTTCATGGCAATTTTATTTACTCCCAGTGTTTTTGCCAGAAATCTGCTGAAAGGATTGTTGGAAATGCCCGACCGGGTGTTTAAACCATGGCCTCACGTTTCATAAATCAACACACTATCTACTAAACTACGGTGACTACAACTATGAGAACCGCCAGGTAATTAGATTGTTACTCCATTCAGTCTCGAGCTATCCTTAAAACTTTTTTCCGAATCATTCACAATATGACCATTTCAACGTCGTTATAATAGTTGCCCTGAATGTCCATGAGAAGCCAAAGTGCGTTATTTTGCAGTTCATGTGCTCAAAATTCTTTTTTTCGTTAGAAATTTTAAAATGACCAGCTGTGCCTCTGTTCAGTCGCTTAGAGAAGGAATAGCTCTGTTGAGTATAAAAAAAGTTTTCTTGCGATATGTTAATAATTTGCATTTCCTTTCTTAAAATAAGGCAATTTCTGTGTCTTTTTTTTTCAAAAATAAATTCACTTTCTTGCTGAAACAATTGCTACCCTCAGATGCAAGTTCAGTAATTCCACAGCAGCAATCAATTCCCATCCAGCCGTATTAATTAATCATGAAAATTGTATTGAATGGAAAGATTCCATAAAATTACAAATAAAATCGTTCCATTCAAAAAAACAAAACAAAAATTTAAATTTTAATGAATAAATATCATGAATATTTCATTTTAATTTTTTGAAATTAAAAAAAACGCTTTAAAAAGGCATTGTTGTTAACTCTGTTGCCATAAATATAAAACACTACATTGCGAACGTTGTTGTTGTTGATTTTTCTGTGAAAATTTTATTGAAAAAAATCACAAACTGCAGTGATTTTTTTTAAACAAATTTCTTGTTGTTGCTGGTTGTTATTGGTGAAAAGATTCGTTAATCAATTGGGTTATTAAAGTGGAGTCCATTTCATATGCAGAAAAACTATCATAAATTTTTGTTGTTTTGATTCTCTGATGATGAAAATTACAACAAAAGGATTGAATGGATTTTTTTCATGTCCATAAACATTTTCTGGCAATTAAGTTCAGATACCATTTTGTTTTTTGTTTTTGTTTTTTATTTTATTTATGAAATATTTTAAAATAATTTTTTTGTTTTTTTTTGCATTTGAGTTTAAAATATAATGGAAAATAATTTACGTATTGAGTTAAGTGAAATGTATTTTAAAGAAACATTTAAATTATTTAGCATATTTTTCAAATAGCAATTGAAAAAAAAAACAAATTTAAACGGCATTTAATGTGTTTATTAATAATATGCACTAAAACGATTACAATATTTTTACGTTTTTTCCCTTTTAAAAACGTTTAAAATATGAGCTCGTAGGTTTAATTAAAATAAAAATAAATTTGTATGTTTAATTTTAATTAAATTTCTTTATTATTGGCACAATTCTGTGTGCCACTATTCACAACTTGATGTAAACAACAACAATTACTTTTCTTTATATAACGGAGATCTTCAAGTCACAATTACTCTCTTCAAACGCATTTCGTCTTCACACGAGACTGACTGAACTTTTACAAACTCACTCGCCTGCTTTGCCTTGCCTTTTATATGGCAATGTAAACAGTCTGATGAATGTTATTTAAGGCAAATGTTCTTGACTTCACTTTCTCGAAATCTCTATAAATGTAAACATCGTTGTTGCATTATGGTTGTTTGTGTATTTTGTTTACATTTATTCTTGAGATGTTTGTTGTTGTATTTGTATTTACTTGTTTACCAATTTTTTTATGCTGGTGTTTGTTATTGTATTTTTGTTTATTTTTTTAATGTTAAGCGATGTAAAAGCAAAAAAGAGAACATGTTAAAATGTGAGAGTATTCGTGAGAAGCATGTGTATTACCCAGAGGAAAATTGTCAGTAAAATGTTCAAGTGTAACATAATATTTTCAACTGTAACCTAATAATATGTATGTATATGTAGTGGAAAATATAGAAAGAATGTACAGCTATAAAATCCCTAAAGACTGTGTAATTAACTTGAGAAATATTCTTAAAAAAACGAGATCATTTCTCATTGTTATTAGTGAATCTCATTGAATACCAGTAAATCCTAACGAAATATTTTTTGGGTTCATAATTGAAACATGAAAAAAACTGACATGAGCATTGTTGATGTTCGTGTCCTGTGTGTGTAAAAAGGCGAAGATGTTCTTCCCCTGAGGGACATTGGTGCCGACGTCGATCTCGATTCTTGATTTTCGCAACAGTTTTTATAAATGAACTTTATTGTGTAAAGTTTTGTTAAATTTTAAAAACTTTTTAAATTTTCTTTTATTTTCTTTTTAAATATTTTATTACAATTAAATTACAACTAAATTACTGCATAAAAATTTAAGCCGATTTCAATATACAATATATGTATGAGTATGCGTTTAGTACATTAAATCGAGAGTTAATTGTTCAAAAATAGGCTTAAAAAATTGATTGTAATAAAAGTTTTAACACAAAAAATAAACATTTTTACGCAAAATTTAGAACAAAAGGGGTGTACGAGCTTAATAGCCATAAGAGGCTTTAAAAATAAATAAAAAATAAAACAAAAGTTTTATATTTTATTTTTGTATTGGATTTACAATACATATTCAATCTGTATAATAGAAGAAAATTTCAGTTGCTTTCAAAAATTTATTTTGAAAAATTTTCATTTTGGTTACGCCTGAGATAAGTGGCAACAATATGTGACGTGCCTGTGATAAATATTTGGCCTGATAATAACAAACACAATGGTTTAAACCATCTTGAATACAATAACAATAACAACAACAACAACAACAACACTGGATATGAACATAAATTGTAATGAATTGATGATGCCTGGGTTGTTAAAATATCTACAAAAATATTTATTTGAATAACGTAAACCTAAAATACGAGTATAAAAGCCATATTATGATAACAACACTAACAATACCAACAACAAAGACAACAACATAAAATAACTGTATCAGAACCTAAAACTAAACGTATTGAATTTACATCATCAATATTCCAAAATAAAACAAAAAAAAATCCAGGAAAACTATACAACATCAGGAATAGTTGTATATTAACAACAACAACAACAACAACAACAACAACAACAACTACAGTAATAAATACAATTACAACAATATTAGAAAATTGCAGTAAAACACACATGTTGTAATATTTACACACATATACTCACACAGACGGAGACATACATTCAAAAATAAACTTCGCATTACAAATGGATAAAACGATATACATACGTTCACCTCAAATGCAAAACAAGAGAAAATAAATCAAATTTTCAAATAATTTAACACAGGCAATCGAGTTTAGATTGCGGTCCTATGCTCCCTAGAGGAGTAAGAGAAACATATATATAATCGAGTTTAGATGATGAAAAGAATCGATTAATCGAGGAGAGAGCAGGAGATGCAAAACCATTTCAGATTTCAGCATTTTGATGCTATTTTATTATGTGAATTAACTAACACGATAAGATGCTCCATGAAATTCATGCTCCACTGTCTTATTAGAAATTAAAGGAGCTCAACTATACTATCAAGATATTGAAGTATGAATCTGGCTGAAGATCGGCAAATATTTATTAAGAGTTAGGCAATTTGAAATCCAATAATTCCTCCCGGCATGAGCTAGATGAAGCTAGAAAAATATCAATTAGATAGCTCAGGTTAACTAATAAGCAAAAAAAATCTATGAAATCATTGAAAGAAAGAAAGACCGGACGTTGCTATGGAAGTAATCATTTACCATCAAGCAGTTAGCAATTATTTGAATAAAATAAGACAGGCGGGAACCGCATGACTTAAAACCAAACAATTTAAAGGACAGAATCTCCATTTGCGATTCACTGATAATTAGTCACTGTAAGCTTTATAGAAGAAAAATCGAGAACTCAGGTCCCAGCTCTGGCATCGCAACAAAAAATATTTCTCTATACGACACCCTCTAAGTGATCTTCGAAAGCTTCGAGAGCAATCCAATTGGCATGAAAAAACTTCACAAATCTATCGTTCGGGCGCAACGTGAAACTGTAGGTCGGACTTGCTTACTTAATTGGTCTACACTTCAGTCAGTATTACAACCTAGCTTCTCACACCACTTATGTTCTGTGTGTTAATTTTAATTATGAATAGCGGGACCTACATACATACATAGAGACATAATTGGTCATTACAACCCTTCAGTCAGGATTACGATCTAGATTCTCACACATTTTATGTTGTGTGTGTTAGTTTCATACATGAGTGGCGGTACCTACATTTTAAAGTCAACTCCGAAAGACAGATTTTTGAGAAACTCTTTCATGGCAATTTTATTTACTCTCAGAGTTTTTGCCCGAATGTGCTGAGAGGCAGCTGACGAAGAAATATTTTTTCATATTTCGTTGCTTTGGAGATGTCTGACATGGGGTTTGAACCGTGGCCTTATGTCCAATAAGTCAACTCACTACCTACTAGACTACGGCGACTTCATCTTCATCATTCGGGCACCCTAACAAAAAAAAATATTTATCTAGGCGATCTACGAAAGCTTGGAGAGCAATCTAATTGTCATGAAAAAACTTTTCAAATCTTACATACATAATTGGTAATTACAACCCTTCAGTCAGGATTACAACCTAGCTTCTCACACCACTTATGTTGTGTGTTTTAATTTCATACATGAGTGGCGGGACTTACAGTTTAAAGTCGATTGTGAACGATAATTTTTTAAGAAACTTCGTAGCAATTTTGTATTTTATTCTGAGAGTTTTTGCCAGAAATCTACTGAAAGGAAGTCGCCGAAGAAATATTTTTTCAAATTTCGTCTTGATGTCTGACCTGGGGTTCGAACCGTGGCCTTACGTCTAATAAGCCATAAATAGCTTACTATTACTGTCGACTCCGAAAGGCAGATTTTTGAGAGACTTTTCATAGCAATTTTATTTAATCTCAGAGTTATTGCCAGAAGACTGCTGAGAGGAAGTCGCCAACGGAAATATTTTCGCCATTTTCGTTTAGTTCGTCATGTCTGACGGTCTCTTATCTCATAAACCAACCTACTATCTACTAGACTACGATGCCTTCTATAAAATAATTTGAATATGAACATTCACATTTGAAATCACTTTTAAAGATCTGAAGCCGTAATAGATGGAAATGATTGCTTTGAGTAAAATGTACGTGAACATGAAAAAACTCAATGTTTTGAATTTCAGGTAACGATATATCAAAAAATAGTTTAAATGTTGAAATGTATTTAACACGTGCACAAATGAATGAACAAAAACTAAACATAAATAGATAAGACTAAATAGAAACAGACATACACGCACATACATACACTAACTAATGGCATTACAAGTATAGAAACATTTATAGCTAAAGGACTATAAAATACATTGAACAAGAGAATAAAACAATAGCAACAACAGAACAGCAACAGTACCGACATGGATTGAATGATGATATAAAATGACACAAAAACAAAATATAAACATACTCTTACACTTATACAGACCTATACATACAAACGTGTGCATATATGTACATACGTACATACGTATGTATTTATAAACACAGATTGCATGCAATCAATGTATTAATAATGGAATACTTACATATACATACATACCCTTATCGCTTTATACACAAAAACACTTAACATACATACTCCGCCACAAGCAAAAATATAAACACACAATATTTAAGTACACAAACGCATACATATAGGCATACACATGCATACATACATACCTATACATAATTATAACCTAAATGAGAGAAGAAAAAAACACAAAACCGTTGAGTGTAGTAGAACGAGTCAAAGAGAGTGAGAGCGAGAGAGAGAGAGAGAGGGAGAGAGGGAGAGATAAGTATTGCTAAGAGATTGTAATAAAGTGCTCATAACAGTGTAACATAAAGTGTATGTGTGTAGTTTATGTTTGTGTTTGTGAAGAGAGCCAATATCAATACGTATATCATGTATTTTATTCTCTCTGTTTACATTAAATCGATATGTAATCATGGTAAAATATAGTATGAATACATATTAACAGTGTCAACTTTCCTATTACAGTGTAGAGCACAATTATATGAAAGGAGACTTTTTGAAAGAGTTTCTGTTACACTTTATGTGGCTAAAAGGAAAGCTACTGTACGATATAAAATAAAAGGAACACCAATAGGAACTTGTTTCTTTCCAGAGTTGAAAAATAAGCCGACTTAGCGAATTTTCATACCCCGACCAACAAGACCTTCTGACATTCTAATCTTCGTTCATGGCGAGCTTAGGTGTACAATTAACAAAATTGGATATTTCACATGATCACATGGCGTATTCACATGATCCCATGACCATGGTTCAAACCCCAGGTCAAACATCTTCAACGCAATGAAATATGAAAAAATATTTCATCGGCCACTTCCTCCCAGCAGATTTCTGGCAAAATTTCTGAGAGTGATATTAAAAGTTGGCATGAAAAGTTTCTCTAAAATCTGTCGTTCAGAGTCGACTTTAAACTGTAGGTTCCGACACTCATGTATAAAACTAACACACACAACATGAATAGTCTGAGAAGCTAGGCCGTAATCCTGACTGAAGGCTTGTAATGACCAATTATGTACTATGTATGTACATGACCCCATTTGGATATTGCCAGTAAAGGTGAAGCAAGTAAGGACAAATATTACGTTATATTGGAAGCTCATTTACCATTCTCCGAATCGTTAAAATATTTTGCCAGGAGTTATTGTTGTTCATCGAATAATTGTTGCTTCAGTAGTGCTTTAGTGCTAGTCCAATGATTTAAAATCGAGGCCATACTGTGGCTACGTGTACACTTTATACCAAGGAAAAGTAAAAAGATGGTGTAACATTAACAGAAAGATTCTCAACACATTTCAAGTTGTTTCTTTCGACGACCCTGTCAGCAATTTTCTTGTAAATGCTCTGAGAACAACTGACTATCAAGAAAAATGTTTTACTTAAGTCCACGCTACCCTGCAGGTCACAGCCAAAAATGAAGAAAATCCACACAACCAGTACATAGTAACAGAAACTAAGCCGTAGCTTAACTAAAGAGATGTAATGTCCACAGATTACTGGACATAATATATTGTTGCGAATATGAAAATTCAAAATACTGGGGTTTTGCTTTTACATCGCTTAACATTAAAATTATAAACAAAAGCTACAAAAACACAACAATGCAGTAAACAAACCTGTTTACAAATTATCACACTGCTTAATATAACAACAAACACCAGCATAAAAAATAATAAGCAAGTAAACAAAAATATAACAACAAATACTACAAGAATAAATGTAAACAAAATACACAAACAACAATAATGAAACAACGATGTTTACATTCAAAGAGATTTCGAGAAGGCAAAGCCAATAAAATTCGCCTTCAAGAACATTCATCAGACTGTTTACCCTGCCATATAAAAGGCAAGGCAAAGCAGGCGAATGAGTGAGTGAAGTTCAGTCGGTCCTGTGTGATAACGCGGTGTGTTTGAAGAGAGTAATCGTGGTTTGAAGGTCTCCGTTACAAAGATCTGTCGACTAACTGCCTAATAATTATGATTGTTTATGTAAGGGTGTAAACAGAGGAATAACAAAGAAAGCAATTGTTGTTGTTTACATTAAGTTGTGCAAATAATAAAGAATTTTAATTAAAATTAAATACAAATTTATTTTTATTTGCGATGTACGAGCTCATATTTTAAACGTTTTTAAACTATAAAAACGTAACAATATGCTGGATTGAAACTGTATTGTGGTGGCATTTCATATTACCCAATAGTTTTTAAGTGGCAGAGTACAACAGACAATCACTTTCACCATTCGTTATTGGAAAATTTCTTTTTTAATTTCTTAAAAACTATTGTACGAACCTATTTTAACGTATACTGTATGCCTACCCTTATGCACTTATAAAAATACGTCCATTTAGGTACATACATACATATGTATCAATGTATTTATATGGTGCGTGTATATATATTTATAAAAAAATTTACTTCCGTGCAATCATTTTTATTTCTGCCACACACACACACTCTGTTTTAATAATAAAAATGACTGCCATTGATGCTAAAGCTGATGGTGATGGTGAGGCTGTCGCAGTAAATGCTGCAACAATATTCCGGCTTTAATAGTTTCATATGGCATACGACTTGAAGCCCAGTTACAGCTGCAAAAAGAAGAAAAACAGTAGAAAAAATAACAAGGAAAAAATGAAATGAAAATAGAAAAGAAAAAACAGAAAAAACAGAAAAACAGAAAAAAAATCAGGTCACATCAGAGCCACCCATATACACTCGATTACTACTTCACATCAGGCTTGCTTTCCTATACACAAACATACATTCATTTGCAGTTTTAGTTTTATTTCAAACTGTTTTGTTATTTTTTGTTTTCTTCCTCTTCCTTTTTTATACTCCACCTACGGTGGGGGAAGGGGAAAAAATATGGGAAAAACTGAATATCTCAACGAATGTATAAATAAACGACATGACAAATTCTAACATCCGGAAAATCTCACTTACCATCACAAAATAGAAAACGGTAATAGTAGTTACACAATGGCAGAGAGAGGGCGAGAGAGTGAGAGAGAGAAACAGATCGGAATATATCATGAATTCATGCACACCTACAAACATATGCTCTGTAGCATATATTTAGGCGTGTATACATATACATTCACTTTTATACATTTGAACACTGGCCAATACACTTACACATACATACATACGTACACACATCAGTAAATTGTATTTAAACACGACTCCTCTCTCGACAAGTTTAAAATTTTCCCCAAAATATTATTTCGGTAGAATTCAGAAATTTGCTTCCTTTTTTGGTTTTTTCTTTTTTGTTTTTATTTTGTTTTCTGTTTTGTATTTATTTATTAACAGTGGTTGGGAATTTGAGGAATTCAATAAAGCTTATAGCACAGTATAGTGTTCTATTAAGAAACCTTTTAGGGGTGTTATTAGAAACGACTTTCATTTGATGTACAGTTCAGTGGGCGTAAAAAGTAGAACAAACAAATATTTTATAATAAAACCAAGAACAAGTTTGGGTTTGGTATTCAAACAGCCAACAGCAGACGTGTTATACGTTGTACAATGGAAACACATTTAACTTAAGCAGTTAAGCTAAAGGACTTTATAAGGAAAAATCATAAACCTGAAGATATCTGCGTAGCAAAAGCAGCTGGTAAGCCATGGCATATAAAAGAAACACTATCCCTTAACGCAGCCAATTGCATCCAAAGTGCTTGCATTTAATTCGAATTGAAAAAGTCACAACAGTAAACAGTAATCTCTCCTAAACGCCTCTGATTGCAACGAACCACTAGCAAGTTACTGCTTATTTTTCAAAAACATTCTAAATTAGCGTGCTTGCAAGGATCTACCTACAAGCCCTCATGCATATATGCAAGTCCATGAATACAATTACAGATGATCAAAAAAATACCAACCAGCGCCCACTATAACTAAGCAGACTAAGCTACCGTGTGTTTTATCATGATATCAAGATGGTATTTTTTGTTCTTCTTTCAATATAAAATACTTTTATTAATCCTTTGCTACAACTCTACGATAATTTAAGAAAGTACGAATCGAAAGCCGTATTGCAGTCGAATTGAAGTCGACGTAGTCTAGTAGGAAGTGTGTTGGTTTATTAGACGTAAGGCCACGGTCCAAACCCCAGGTCAGACATCAAAACGAAATATGAAAAAATATTTCTTCAGCGATTTCCTCTCAGCACATTTCTGGCAAAAATCTGAGAGAAAAATAAAATTGCCATGAAAATATTTCTCAACAATCTGTCGTTCGGAGTCGACTTTAAACTGTAGGTCCTGCCATTCATGTATAAAATTAACACACACAACATAAGTGATGTGAGAAGCTACGCCGTAATCCTGACTGAAGAGTTATAAGGGCCAATTATGTATGTACGTATTATATAAGAATCGAAAACTGAATCCTGGACCATCATGTTTTTCTTAGGCTGGCCTGTCTGTTCAAATGGGATATTTAAACTTTGCTTTCAATGTCATAACCATACACCTATTAGAGCCTAGCACATTGTAAAGCCTCTTATGAATCAATCAGTATTATTATTGATGTCATTCAGTGTTGCCTAAGCAATACACAAACAACAGATTTTAGGATTACAAAACAACAACAACAACAAATTACATACAACTGCCAACCAAAATGACAATGTACATCAATTTCTAAAGGAGCGATGCGACAATTAAATTTTCTTCTCTGTGATGTAAAAGTCTTAAGTAAACGCTTTAGATTTAAACATTATCTTACTTGGTGTTTTTTACGTACTCGCTCTACATTGAAAAATCTTGAATAACTTTACTTACTTAAGTACATAGTCGTAGTCACCGTAGTCTAATAAGTAGTGAGTCGGCTTATTAGACGTAAGGCCACGATTCAAACCCTACGTCAGACATCAAAACGAAAATATGAAAATTAATATTTCTTCGGGGACTTCCTCCCAGCAGATTTCTGGCAAAAGATCTGAGTGTAAAATAAAAATTGCGATGAAAAGTTTCTCAAAAATCTTTCGTTCGGATTCGACTTCAAACTGTACCGCTACTCATGTATTAAAGAAACTATGTCGTAATCCTGACTGAAGGGTTGTAATGACCAATTATGTATGTATGTATGTATGTATGTAATTACTTACTTAATTGTACACTACAATCCTTTAGTCAGGATTACTAGCTAGCTTCTCACACCACCCATGTTGTGTATGCTATTGTATTCATAAGTGGCGGAACATACAGTTTAAGGTCGACTCCGATCGACTTATATCAGGAACTCTTCACGGCAATAAATAAACCAACACACTGCCTTCTACTAATTAAGTTTATTGCCTTAATTAAGTTTATTGCCTGTAACTTGCCATAGTGATGGAATAATTAAGTTACCAGACCAAAGAATGATAAGATACGATAGGAATGTAAGTGTGATTAGAATTCAGCTGGAAAGTTTATCACAGAAACAAAATTAATCAGTTTAGTAGGAATCAGAGATCAGCAATGAGTATTCAAAAAGATGAGTGGAATCGAATCATACTCATAATTTCTGATACTTATACGCCTTCATTCTTATTTTAATATCATGGAACCTCTACTCATATTCAAAGTTTGAATTACTCAACATATTCATACTTAACAACACGTATGATGTTGTTGATTTCGACTCACCATAACTCAACATATGAACGAATCACAAAATGAGTATGATTCGCGTACGAACACTAAAATACTCACTAAATGGTTGTGGTTCTTTTTATGGATCTGAATGAGTAGGCATATGAACCGAGCATATTTCGAATGGTATGAGTTTGATGTCAACGTTGGAACCATTCATTGGAACCTGTACTTATAAATCAAAGTTGTGGTGAGTATGAATGAATCAGAAGAGTTAAATTTCAATATTGTTGACTTACTTATATTCAAAATTTCATGAGTGCTTATGAGTAGAGAAAAACGATTCATTGCTGATCTCTGGTTGGTAGGCATTGTTGCAACAGATTGCACTAGAAAGATATAAAAATTTTGCGAAGAAAAACTCTGTTTTTCTTTTTAAATTTAAATAAAATTTTTAAAACCGCTTTAGAATTTTAAATCCCCCGTGCCACTACCAACTAAGAAAAATGATGGCTGAGAAACAAAAAGAGAAACTATCCCACTGTTTCGCTTCAGCTAAAAAAAAAAATATTTTAAAAAAATATTCACCCGTATTACTCACCGGGGGCATTTTTATTTAGTATGCAATTTCCTTTTCCGCTCTCCATGCTCTAACAGTATTCAACAACAACACTTAACATAAAAAACTAAAAGAAAAATACACCAGAAGACAAAATGATACACTATACTCCACTTTAAAAGCTAAAAGGAAACCAAAAAAAAAAAAACAACACCAATAGCAACAATAGAGAAAATAGCAAGAAACTGACATTGGAAATATGACAGCGTTTACTTTAAGTTTGAACTTTGACAATCATTCCTAGTCATTTGTTGTTATTGTTGCTATTGGTGATTTTGGTGGCTAAAGAGAAACAGGAACACAAAGTTGATGGCAAAAACTACTTAAGAAAACAACAGTTTTTCAAACATTTAGCAACACACACGCATACAAATATACATACATACAGTGAATGTGATGAATACCCCAACAAAATAAAGAAAATGTCTGAGGATATCAGAAGAAATAACGTCCTGTCTCTCTGTCTCTCTCTCTCTCTCTAAAGATGAACAGTGAATGAAAGAACGTATGAATGAATGACCGATGGAATGAATGAAGATTAATTTCTACAATTTATCTCAATATCTCCACTAACAATGTTTGGCCAAAAGGAAATTTCTTGTTGTTGCTCTTGCTTGGCTAGTGATACTTTGGATGGCTGCCTTTAATTCTCTCTCCCTCTCCCTCTCTCTCTGTCTCTTGTTTCATATGAAACAAACAACTGAACGTAAACTAAACTTCATGCAATGAATAGTTGTTTAGTCAAGACAAAACTACAATAACAACAACAACAACAGCAACAATTACAACTGCAACAACACAATCATCATCATTATCATCATCAACAGCAGAGCACAGCACAGCACGGCACACATAGGATTCAACAGAACATCAATACGAGTGCATCATCAATAAATAGCTGTTCTACACAGAATGTCATCGTGCGCACACAGAGCTGGGAGTACCATATTAAATTGCCAGATAAAGAGTTTAAAGAAAATGAAGCTGAAGTTTAAAGATTTCAATGAAATGATTAAGGTTTTCCTCGTTGCTGTTGTTGTTGTTGTTGTTTTCATTATTTCAAACGAAATGAATTAAAAAGCAAAAGGAGAAGCAGACACAGAAGCAAAAGGACAGCACAAGCAAAAGATTATCTTCTTCATAATAAGAGAACATATTGTTGGTTTTGTTTTTCGAATTCTAATCATGAACCATAAAATAATAGAAAGAAAAAAACAAAAACAACAATAACAAAAAAACAGAATATTTTTGCCAATAGAACAACGAAAAATTTGTTTTGAAAATGAAAAGATAATAAAGACCGGAATTAAATAGAAAATGCAGAGGAGAAATAAAACAAACAAAAAATAAAACAAAATTGGAAATGTTGAAAGTTTTAGGTGACCAGGAACCAATTGAAGATATGAAATATTTTGAAGAAATTTATAAAATATGTTCACTATGTTCACTAATTAAAGAAATTTGTAACACGTAAATAAATAAGAGCCCATTCTATTGTGCTGAGCATATGACAAATAAAGGGTCCGCCAAATAACTTTTTTTTTTGTGAAAATGCTTTAAAAAAAAACTACTGAATATTTTCTCAAATTTCTTTTTTTATTTGAAAGTACAATCCTTACGGTTAATAATGGAAAATAATTTCATTCAAATGGCTGCCTCGGCTGGCCATGCAGTAGCCTAAACCCGAAGATGCCGATTTTGGCAAAAAAAAAATCATCTTTTCAGATGAAGCTCATTTTGATCTTGGCGGGTATGAAACAGAAAACCTGCACGCATACATTGAAAAGCCGACGCACCCAAAACGAGTCACTGTTTGGTGCGGATTTTGGTGCAGAAGCATAATTGGGCCATTTTTCTTCGAAAATGAGCAAGGAGTGGCCGTTACAGTCAATGGCGATCGTTATCGGGCCATGTTGAACGAATTTTTGTTCACAAAAATTGAAGAGGAGGAAATTGGCAACATTTAGTTTCAACAGGACGGCGCTACGTGCCACACAGGCGACGCTACAATCGATGTCTTGCTCCCTGTTTTTAAAGATCGCATTATCAGCCGCAGAGCTGATGTCGTTTGGCCATCTCAGAGCTGGGATTTGACACCGTTGGACTATTATTTGTGGGGTGCCGTCAAAGATAAGTGTTACGCCGACAAGCCAGCGACAAATGATGCTTTAAAGGACAATATTCGTGAAGCCATTGGTGAAATACAGCTGCACACAATCGATAATGTGCTTAAAAATTGGACCGATCGTGTAGGCTACTGCATGGCCAGCCGAGGCAGCCATTTGAATGAAATTATTTTCCATTATTAACCGGAAAGATTGTACTTTCAAATAAAAAAAGAAATTTGAGAAAATATTCAGTAGTTTTTTTTTTTAAAGTATTTCCAAAAAAAAAAGTTATTTGGCGGACCCTTTATTTCCTTTTTTAATAAATTAGGCCTGTCCTTGCACGTTAGGTGACCATATGAAATTTGTAAACAAAGTCTCGATTGCAGTTGGGAATATGTTTTGATATGCAATTTTTGTTAAAATTTTTGTTCTTTTTTTTTAATTATAAATACAATACAAACTTAATCAAAGTATTATCCTGTTCCTTGGCAGTATATGGACTTTGCGCCAAAAGAACTGATCATTTTTGAAGCCAAGGGTAGGGCCAAGTACTAAAATTGTACGGTGCAGTGTGGCATATTTCAATATAAAAATTCTCCTTCGATCAAAACAAGTCGCAGTCAGATAGAACAAGATCTTGTTCAAAAGGCGAGTGAATCAAATCTCATTATTTTCTAAATAGTATATACAGTGAAAGGAAAAGTCTAAATATAACGGTGTCTACTTACAACGGTGTATGTAGACTTTATACTATACTATTTAGAAAAACCTCTACATACACCGTTCTACGCAGACTTTTTCCTTTGACTGTAACTCGCGGCACAAAATTTCTCAAAAATCTGTCATCCGGAGTCGACTTTAAACCGTAAGTCCCGCCACTCATGTATAAAAAATTAACACACACAACATGAGTGGTGTGAGATGCAAGGTTGCAATCCTAACTGTGGGGTTGTACTTAAGGAAGTATCGTAATTCAACTGGTGTTACAACATGTGCAATGTGTATTGCAATGGTGGAATATTACGGCTTCATGTCTGGTCATATATTCTGAAATAATTTTCAGCTAATGCGTACTTCCGAGGAATTAATACCAACCAGTTCAGAACCCCTGTAGCCGTCTTATTCGTTTTCAGTGTGGAAACTTTATCTTCGATTCATGAACATTCAACAAAAGGTTGAGTCACGAGTTTTTAAAATACTCTGGCCGTAATAATGGTCCGACACAAAATGGAATTTTTTTTGAGGTTCAAACATTGTTACGGACGTATAAAATCGTCCTTAAACACTTGGCGCTCTTTCTTATTGCTTTCTTGAATAAATCGTGCTACTGGTAAATGCTTTGAAATTGCAGAAGTAGAGATCGTCCATTCCAAAAGATATTAAAGCTGTGGCTTCGAATACTATTCTGTATCGACCTTCTGTTATACCCATGCGAATTTGCCTTAATAAAGTAATGTTCCCAATGGAATTTAAGTATTACTGGATTTCGTATTCATACATGTCAGCGAATATTCTGGCAAGGGGGGTATTTGTAGAGAATGACCTAATCTGCGTTGGAAGGACCAAATTCATTAAGATCTGTCATCGATTGGTGTGAGCACTGGCGTGTTATACGTGCAAGAAGCTGAGGCGGCTGGAAAGAAATTTAGGCAGATCAAAATTCAATAACTTACTTACTTACTTAATTGGCCATTAACAATCCGATTAAAGGATTTCGGCCTGCCTTAACACATCCTTCCAGGCGCCTCTGTTTCTTGCGCGTCTACGCCAGTTGGTCTTACCAAGCGTTAACAGGGCTTCCTCGATTTGGTCCTTCCAACGCAAACATGGTCGTCCTCTTCGCCGACTTTCGCAGATCCCCTACTCAAATACCCGTCTCGCCGGAGTATCCTCCTCCATTCGAACGATATGGCCGCGCCAGCACAGTCGCTGAATGCTACAACGCTGCACAACGTTTATGTCGTTGAAGAGCTCATGTTGGATCGGATGCAAAAATCATGGGCAACTCACACTTGGCAGAAGATCTTACTTAGGATTTTTCTCTCGAATACCCTCAAGGCTGCTGCATCAGTGCTTAATAGAGTCCAAGCCTCTGCACCATAAAGGAACACGTGGAGGATGAACGTCTTGCACAGTATTAGCTTTGTCGTGCGAGAGAGCTATCAATGCTACTCAATATCCTATTGAGACCATAGTAGCACCTGTTTGCAAGAATGATATTGCGCTTGTTCTCCAGACTGACATCAGCAGCCGTTACCAGCAAGGCTGAGCCAAGATAAATAAATTCCTTGACTATATCGACAGTATGGTTATCGGCCGTTATCGGAGATCTAATATGCCTCATGTCCCTACTTGTCGATAATATATACTACATTTTGCCCTCATTTACTGCCAGACCGATCTTAGTAGACTCCCCCGTTCAATACCACTAAAGGCAGCAGTACGCCCTTTGGTACGCCCTTTGATGTCAATGTTGTCAGCGTATGCAAGCGACTGGATGCTTTTTTGAAAAATAATGCCAATGCAATGCACTCCTGCCTTCCGCAGAACACTCTCCATAACGATGTTGAAGAGGTTGCATGATAAGGGATCGCCTTGTCTGAAATCTCGCACGATATCAAGAGGTTCGGAGAGGAGTGAAATTCAATAAACGGATTGTTAATAACCAATTAAGTAAGTAAGTAAGTATCTTTATCCTTACCAGCTTGTTTTTCTAAGACGATTAATGGTTGGTTTAGAGTATAAAGAGAATATAAAGAGTATTTTCAATTTGTATTTTTTATAAATAAACCGACAATATTTTAAATAGTATTTCACTAAATCAGGCTTAAAAGAATATTCTGATAAAAAATTATTACAAATTAAAAACAAAACTGATTTTAAATTGTTCCACTTCTCCTCTTTTTTTTTGAATTTTTTTCTCTCTCCCATTCGACTAAATTTCAAAGTTAAGTTGTGTGTGGCTAGCAAATAATTACAAAATTAGACACTAAATTTAACTCTATGAACACTCTGTTAAAACACAAAAAAAAACCAAAAAAAAGGATAGAAACAGAGTGCGAAAGAGAATAATTCTTCTCTAAGCAAAAACCACAATTTCTAAATTAATGCTCCAGTTTATGGATTAATCACTGAATTAAAAGCCCCAAACGAGAAACCAACAAAAAAAAACATGGAGAGAAAAAGAATTTTTTTTCAGCTGGACCAGAATAAAGCCACCATGAAAAAGGTTTCATGTGGTCAAGCGGAAAAAATGTTCATTTTGTTTTTGTATTTTTTTCTATGGTTTCATTATGAATTGGTTTTCTGTTCATGTGATGGTAGTTGTAGTTGTATTTTTTTTTTTTGCTGCTTTTATGGTTTTTGGGTTGTATTTGGTGCCACCACAAATAAAAATTAGCAAAATATCACAACGAATTTATCCATTAACATGGGCACAGTTTTTTATATTTTTAATCCTTTTCTTCCTGGTTTCTGGACAAAAATTCATTCTTTTTTTGTGATTCTTTTTTTATGCTTTTAAAGGATAAATTTTCAATTTTTACCGGCTTGGTTTTTTTCTTTTTTGTATTTTTTTTATTGTTTTGGAAGCAGACAGTTTTATGGAGCAAAATCAAAATGAAAAAAAATCGATTTGAACACTTTGTTCCATGTTGCTGCTAAAAAATTAATTGCTACACTCACACACAGAAAAAAAAACCTCAAAAAAAGTATCAGGAAAAAATAATTTTTTCTATGCTAACCCTAGCACTAGAAACAGCAAAAAACTGAATGTATGAATGAATGAATGAATGACTGGTGTTATTGAGGCAGACAAAATCCCCCAAAAAAATAACAAATGAAAACGAAAGATTCCACAACATTAAGCCGCATTTATAACGATTTACATGCTTTAACCACTCCTAGAAAAAATTATTTAAAAAAAGGAGAAACAAACTGGAGAACAAAAGCAACCCAAAATAATATTGCATGCAACACCGCAGATTGTCGCATCAGGCCAAGCTTTAGCAATAGTGGCAGCAACAATACATATTTACAACAAATATTTCTTTCAAAATTCGAATACAATTGCAAGCAATAAATCAAGTACAGCCCAGCAAACCGCCAACAACAGCAGCAACAGCAACATATTCAGCGATACACGGTTCAAACAGCACAATACTCACGTACGCTCAACTTATAAATCTATGAGAGTCCCACCATCTGCATAGTCGAATAGGCAGAGAGAGAGAATGAGAGAGAGAAGGTATATTTTTTATCCATTAACCATGTAAATGTATCTGCTGATACACTCACTCACTTATACATTCAAATGTAGGAAATGCCTCTAATAGCCCCAATGTATTGCTGAATTTCGCAATGTTTTCGTTTTTCGGAATACAGTTTCCCTGTTAATAAATTTTAAAAACCGAGTAACAAATGTTCACTACAGTGGTTTGAAGGGAATCCAAATTCGAATAGAAGTTTGCGATTACAATTCAAAAAAATTCAAACCATACCATACCGCATTTGGGAGAATGCTCTAAAACATTAGGAGGAGTACAGCTCTAAAGGAGTAGTTCCTCGACTATTTTGTCTTTTCTAATACGAACTTATTTAAGCAAATGAAAGTTTTTTTACATTAAAGAGGACATTGAAGTCGTCGTAGTCTAGAAGGTAGACGTGACGTCACGGTTCAAACCCCAGATCAGACATCTCCAACCAAACGAAATTTAAATATTTATTCGGCGACTTCATCTCAGTAGATTTCTGGCAAAAACTGCGAGAGGGAAATAAATTTTCCAATAAAAAATTTTCCCCAAAAAATCTGTCATTTGGAGTCGAATTTACACTGTAGGTCCTGACACTCATGTATAAAATTAATGCACACAACATAAGTGGTGAGAGAAGCTAGGTCGTAATACTGACTAAAGGCTGGTAATGACCAATTATGTATGTCATGTATTAAAGAGGACATATGATGGTTTATAAAGAAATGTTTCAGAGGCACTGGTACTTCTGCTTCAATTCCTTGAGAAAATAAATCCCGCCTGCATTGGTGCAATCTCATATTGAA
The DNA here is from genome assembly GCA_958299815.1 of Sarcophaga carnaria. Lineage (NCBI taxonomy): Eukaryota > Metazoa > Arthropoda > Insecta > Diptera > Sarcophagidae > Sarcophaga > Sarcophaga carnaria. The sequence continues at coordinate 131,711,898 of OY283150.1, read as the reverse complement.
AATGTTCTTATTTATCCAACGTTCGAACAGTCAACATTAGCGTAAAATTAAATACTCCCCACTGTGCAGCACTGGCACTCAGGAAATTTATTTTTCTAAAATTTGTTACGTTTGTAAAGACACATGCATAAACACACACATGACATCACAAGCATGCATATGCATTTTAAGGCGTAAAATAAGTTAAATGCCCTACTATCTGTCGTTTGTTTCAAAAGTCATTTGAATAATCAAACTATTTAACAGCGAATTTTAATTAAATTACACACGAGAGTCCTAGACTTTTATGACTGGATTAATTCTTAAGCAAATAAATCATCATGTCCTTTCAAATGAAAATATTGTTAAGAAAATAGAAATGGTGATACATTGTTTAACATTAAAATGATAAACAAAAGCTACAAAAAAAAGCTAAAGCAATGAACTTGTTTACATGATAAACACGTAAACCAATAAATATACCAACAACACGATTATAATAAAAGAGGATAAACAAGTAAACAAAAATGCAACAACAAACAATGTAAGCAAAATACACAAACAACAATCATGAATGAAAACAACGATGCTTACATTTATGGAGAACTCTAGAAAGCAAAGCACGAACATTTGACTTCAAGAACAATCATCAGACTGTTTACTCTGCCATATAAAAGGCAAAGCAAAGCAGGAGACTGGGCGAGTGAAGTTCAGCCAGTCTTGTGTGAAGACGGGGTGCGTTGGAAGACTGTAATCGTGGTTTGGAGATCTCCGTTACAAAGATAAGTCGTATAATTACTTAGTAATTGTTATTGTTTATGCAAAGGGTGTAAACAGAGGAGTAACAAACAAAGCAATTGTTGTTGTTTACATCAAGTTGTGACCAGTGGCACTCTGAATTGTGCGAATAATAAAGAATTTTACTTAAAACTAAACACAAATTTATTTTGATTTTATTTGCAATCTACATTAAAAGGTAAAAACATAACAATATTATAAAGACATAACAGAACAATGCCTTGACAATGTTATATGTAGGTATGGTAGCGTGCTTTTTCTCTTTTTATTTTTGTTTAGCATTTTCTATTTTTTCTTTTGGTTTTTGTTGCAGGGCATAAAAAACTGAATTAATATTTCGTATATTTTTGTAACACAAGGTATTTTTGCTGTTTTATTTTTCTTTTCATAAAACAAAAACAATAACAAGAAATACATGGAATACATGAAATAAAAATGAAGAGCAATCATGCAGAATGCCGGAGACTACCTATTAAAATTTATAAATTTTATTTTTATGACATACATTTACAATATATACACGTACATATAAATGTATGCATGTGTGTGATATACATATATGTATGCCAGAGATGCATGTATATGTATGTATATGTGTGTTTGATATCATAAATCATTTGTGACAAGTTTTATGTGCCTGATGCACTTTATGGCATTTCACTTGATTGTTTTGAAATGCCTGCAACAAATATCACCACACACTAGCGAAGGTAGTTTCGAAAGCATTATAAATTTAGGGACGTGTTTCATTATTTCTCAACATAATCTAGTTTGACTGGGATATTCAATACTTTCGATACATTGTTTACTCTACCACTTCATTGTGGGCATAGTTTTTACCATCGAGACATGTTTGAAAATTTTCAAAAGCAGAAATAATCACATGATAAGAATAAATCATAATTGTGAACGAGGTGATGGATTATTGCGATGAAGCACCGCATACTTTTTCTCCACATGTCTTCACATTAATAATTAATGGCATCACCTACATACTGTATTAAGATACTGAAATGATAAGCATTAAATGCTTATTTCATACGTAGTCCGAAAAAATCCATACGCCTTCAGATAACAGGCGATAACTATACTTTCTACAGAGACATTGAATTTATTTCTCTTGTCTCCGCCGCTACCAGCTAAAATGATGTCAGCATGGAGAACAAGCGCATGATCACTCTTGCAAACAGGTGATACTATGGTCTCAATAGGCAATTGAGTATCAGAGAACTCTCTCGCACGACAAAACTAAAAACTCTACAAGACGCTCATCCTCTCCGTACTTTTTTATGGCGACAAAACATTAACGTTATTAAGCATTGATGCAGCAGCCTTAAAAGTCCTACGTAAGATCTACGGTTCAGTGTGAGTTGGTGATGGCTTCCATACACGACCTAATAATGAGCTCCTTAAGTCGTAGTCGTAGTCTAGTAGGTAGGCTTATTAGACGTAAAGCCAGGGCTCGAGCCCCAGGCCAGACATCAAAACAAAATACAAAAAGTATTTCTTCGGCGACTTCTTCTCAGCAGATTTCTGGCAAACACTCTGAGAGTAAATAAAAATTGCCATGAAAAGTTTCTCAATAAATAAAAATCTGTCGTTTGGAGTCGACTTTAAACTGTAGGTCCCGCCGGTCATGTATAAAATTAACACACACAACATGAGTGGTGTGAGAAACTAGGTCGTAATCCTGACCGAAGGGTTGTAATGACCAATTATGTGTGTATGTATGAGCTCCTTAACTACATGGACGTTGTATAGTACATTAATATCCAACGACTAAGCTGGCTCGGACATGTCGTTAGGATAGAAGATGATGTTTCGGAGAAACATGTATTTGCTGCGGCCAACAGCATAGAGGCATAGTGGATGACCCTGTTTACGTTTGAAGTATCAAATAGAGGAAGTCCTATCATCACTTGGTGTAACCAATGTGGCAAAGGCGCGTAAGAAACGGAGCCGCTTGAAGGGATGTATTAAGGCAGACCGAAATCCCATAAACGGGTTATTAATGATCGATTAAATAAGTAAGTAATGTCAGACATAAAACCGAAATTATAAAAAAAAAGTTTCTTTTGCGCGACTTCTTCTCAGCAGATCTCTGGCTATAAAATTTTCCTTAGCCAGCTGCTGTTACCGATACCCTTTATAAACACATGATAAGTAAAGTAGTTCACGCTCGCTGTGAGAAAGTACAAGATTCCAAACCACTTCCCAATCTTAAGTTACAACTGATCACTAAGGCAAGTAGTTCTGATAATATAAAGGAAGGAGATTCAAAGTTTTTATTGCTGTTTACATCTGCTATTATTTATGCTTTTATGATTCATTTAAATCTTGAGTTTGAAGCCGCTTTGAGCTGGTGAGATTGATGCAAAGTTGGCAAAAAGGTATAACAAAGAATCACCGTCTAAAACAAAGTGTTAATCTTAAATCAAGGAAAAGTTTATGAAAATGGGCTGTAAAAAGTCGTCATAGTCTAGTATGTATAGTGTTTTGGCTTTCTTGACCTGACACCACGATTCAAACCCCAGGTCAGTCATCTCCAATAAAACGAAATATGAAAAAATATGTCTTTCGGCGACTTCCTCTCAGCAGATTTTAGAGAAAAACTCTGAGTGTAAAATAAAATTGCCATGAAAAGATTTTCAAAAAAATTTGTCGTTCGGAATCGACTTTTAACTGTAGGTCCTGCCACTCTGTACATAAATTAACACACAACATCAGTGGTACGAGAAGCTAGGTCGTAATCCTGAATAAAGGCTTGTAATGACCAATTATGTATGTATGTAAGTAAGTAGAATAAGCCGATGATACCATGAAATCGAAAATACGCCTTTTAAAATGTTGCCAAACTTCACTAACGTTTTCAAACTACTCTTACATTCAATATAAATATCAAGTAAATACATTTTGACGCTGCCCACGTACATTCTCTTTACATGGTCCAGTATGTGTAGAAGTATGACTGGCTAACTGACTGACTAACTGTGTAGTGGTATTGTATTTACCGAGGAATACAAATTATTTACAATATTTTTATTTCATTATAAAATACCTACTATTCTAAACATTTTTACTTTCTTTTTCTTCTTTGTTTTTCTTTTCTTCTTTGCAACAACAACAATAACAACATTTTAAGTCTTAAATAATAAAATTTAATTTTTTTACGTTTTTTTTTTGAATTTTTTTAAATACACTTTTCAACTTTTGCTGACATCAGCAATATTCAATGGTATCAAGTAGAAGATGGAGAAGACAAAGAAAATAAAGAAACGAACAAATTTCAGAAATTCGAAAATATTTCTTTTTATTGAATTGCTCGTTATAAGCAAATTTATTGCGAAGAATAAAAAAAATCGAAAAGAAAGAAAAAAGAAAATTTTTTTTTCATTACCCAGTTCAAGCAAGAGTTCAAATGTATGGCAACAAACACATACAAAGAACAGGGAAATAAATCTATTATGAAACATATACAATAACAATAACACCAACAACAAAAATTAAAAAAAGAAATTAAAACGAAAAGAAAAACGAAAAATAAAAAGAAATAAGCCGTTTCTGAAAAACTTTCTTGGCATTCGTAATAAATAATGAGTGAAAAAGAAAAACGCAAAGCGAAGAGCGCTATGAAACTGACTGTAATTGCAATCGAAATAAAAATAAAAACTAAAGCAAGGAAAACTTTTTCACTTTTTAAGAAGAGTTTTCTTCGGGTAACATGTTTTTCTTTTCTTTCAGTTTCGTTTTTCGTTTTTTGTTATTGTGTGGCAATTTTTAATTTCTTTTCAAATTCAGGTAATTTTCTCAAAAAAAATTGTTAATTAAAAATACACCATTTCCGAAAAATTATTGAACAAAAGCTTATAAGTATTCAATATATAAAGACTTTGCCAATAAGCCTTAGCCTTAGGGAAAGGCTTTAAGGTACCATAACACACACACCAATGAAATTCAATTTAAATACACTCTCAATGGTAAGTCCAATGTTGAGCATGGTTATGTCAAAGGCACAGTACACATACATAATTGAATCAGAATTAGGACACCACTTATATTGTGTGTGTTAATTTATTGTTAACAATTGGTGGGACCTACAGTTTAAAGTCAGTTCCGAACGACACATATTTGAAAAGCTTTTCATGGCAATTATATTTCACTCCCAGAGCTTTTGCCAGAAATCTGCTGAGAGCTAGTCAACGAAGAAATATTTTTTCTTATTTCGCTTTGTTGGAGAGATCTGACCTGAGGTTTGAACCGTGGGCTCACGTCAAGTTCAGTCACACTCGTGTGAAGGCGCAGTGCATTTGAAGAGACCAATCGTGGTTTGACGATCTTAGTTACAAAGATCTTTCGTTCAATTGTCTGGTAATTGTTATTGTTTATGAATAGGGTGTAAGCAAAGCAGTAACAAAAAAAACAATTGTGGTTGTTTACATCATGTTGTGAACAGTGGCACACAGAATTTTGAAAATTCTATTGACCAGTTTCTGCTTCCCTTTCGTCTTCTTTCTTAACACATTAAATAGGAAGTGATAGGAGCATGTGGCTGCTGTGTTTAATCAAAACTCCCTTAAGAGCACATAAGGGCATGTTGTGATACTACATGAATCGATGCTCAAGAAACTAACGTACTTACTTACTTAATTGGCAATTAACAAACCGATTAATGGATTTCGGCCTGCCTTAACATATCATTCAAAGCGCTTCTGCTTCTTGCGCGCCTATATCAGTTGGTCACACCAAGCGATGACAAGACTTCGTTGATCTGGCCCATGCAACGCATTCAAGGCAGTCCACTTCGCCGACTTCCGCAGATCCCCGCATGAAATACTCGTCTCGCTGGAGCATACTCCTCCATTCGAAAGACATGGCCAGATGACATGGTCAGAGCAGCCGCTGGACGTTAATGCGCTGCATAACGTCCATGTCGCTGAGGAGCTCATACAGCTCACTGTTGGATCGGATGTGGAAATCATCTCCAACTCGCACTAGACCAAAGATCTTACGCAGGACTTCTCTCTCGAATACTCTCAAGGCTACCGCATCAGTGCTTAATAAAGTCCATGTCTCTGGCCATAAAGAAGCACAGTTTTGTCATACGAGCATTTGTTTGCAAGAGTGATCCTGCACTTGATCTCCAGACTGACATAATTTTTGGTGATAACGGCGGAGTCAAGGTAAATAAATTCCTTGACTATATCGAAAGTATAGTTAACGGCCGTTATCTGATATCCAATACGCCTTATGTCCCTACTTGCCGATAACATATACTACATTTTGCCCTCATTTACTATCAGACCAATCTCAATAGACTGCCTTTCAATAGCACTAAAGGCAGCCGTAACATCTCGCTTGGTGCGCCCTATGAGAAGAAGATAACTTAGAAGTCATGATTAATCGACCTTGACAATCAGCCTTAGCGTTTACATACGTAATTGGTCATTACAACCAATCAGTCGGGATTACAACCTAGCTTGTCACTCCATTTATGTTGTGTGTGTTAATTTTATACATGAGTGGCGGGACCTACAGTTTAAAGTCGACAACGAACGACAAATTTTTTTAAGAAACTTTTCATGGTAATTTTATTTTACACTCCGAGTTTTTGCCAGAAATCTGCTGAGAGGAAGTCGAGTTTCACACGACTAAAACATGGTTCCCGTAGAAGTAAGGAGTCTACTTTCGTGATGTATTTCATAGGAGAGAATTTCTATCCTGGCCGGAGAAGGAAATTGGCAAATAAAGTGGAAAATATTTCTCAGCAACCTCCTATAAAGTAAGACTCTACGCAGTTTAATGAAAGTTAGTAGAATTCTAAGTTTTAACGAAGAACACTACATACTAACCATGAATTTAAAACCCGATTTCAAAATATAATCCTACGAAGATTAAAAATGCATGCCGATTCAAAAGGAAAAAAGAATCAAGAAATTCGGCAATAATTTAATTGACTTTTTTGCCTCTTGGCTATAAAGTACCACATCAAAGCGTGTTGTTAAGCTTATTATTTGATAAACTTTGAACTTTTCCTTTTATTTTCATGCCATTTGCTGTTATTCCACGCGAATTATCCTTCGATTATGAGGCAAGATGTTTGATTTATGGCCATATGGCCTCCCAAATGAGTCATTATCAAAGCATTACGCTTGGAATTAGTGTTTTAAAGTCATTGCAAATAATATTTCATTCGCCTTCATATTCAAACATAATTTCTTTTTTCTCTTTTTCTTTTCTTTCTGTTTTTCTTCATCAGTCGTTGTTTCTTTTAACGCTTAATGGCTTCATTTCGTTTTATTTTGTTTTATTTGCCATTTAACTCATCGTAAAATAATAAAAAAAAAATTTATTGAAGAAGCAAAAGCAACAAAAAAAATAGGGGAGGTATTCAAGCCATAATATACTCACAGAGATAAAGTTATTCAATCTTCCGAGTCAGAGTATTTAGCTTCACCACAAAAGACCCATAAGTTCGTGAAGATTTTTAATTATGAAACTCAAATTGACCGCAAAAATATCAAGCAAATGAAATGAAAACAAAAAAAAAAAATACGAAAAAAAAACAAACGAATCGAAAGAAATAAGGAACAGAGAAAGAGTAGAGTAAGAAGTGAAATGGCAATAAAACCATAAATTATAAAGAAATAAAATTAAAACAACAACAACAACAAGATACTGAGAAAGAAAGTATATGAAAATCTTCTCTTTTTGTGGAATTTTGTTTTCCCTGTAAGAAAAATACCACAAATTTCGTATCAAAACAGCAAACACGTGTAAAAGATTTCTGGAGCACATAAAAACAAACAAATAAGCGTGCCAATAAAAACATCAGCCTTTAAAAGGATTTCTTAATTTGTTTTTTGTTCTCTCTTTAATATTTTGTTGTTGTTGTTGTTGTATTGAATCAGCCTCAAATGATGTTAAATAACGTCAAACGTAACAAATTCTTAATGAATTCTTAAGGACCTAAGGACATTTCGAAAACTGGTATCCTGTCAAGCACTGGTTAATTTAAAGGTACAAAAAACAAAAAGCCAGGAAGATTTCAAATAAATTGATTAGGTCACCTAAGCGTATGTTTAATATTTAATTGTATAACAACATAACACGCATACGCTCTGAAGTATTCTTAAAGGAAAATCAACATTGAGTATTCAAAAAGATGAGCAGAATCGAATCATACTCATAATTTCTGATACTTATACGCATTCATACTTATTTTCATATCATGGAACCACTACTCATATTTAAAGTTTGAAGTACTCATCGTACTCATACTTAACAATACGCATGATGTTATTGATTTCGATTCTCCATAACTCAACATATACACGAAGAACAAAATAAGTACGATTCGCATACGAACACTAAAATACTCACTAGAAGATTGTGTGTTTGCTCTGCCTGCTGGTCTGTCTTTTTTGCTTATGTGTCTTTTTCCTTTTGTTGTAAATGCAACAACAACTTAGACCGTAAATTTTAATGAATGATTCCAGATACTCGAATCATTTCTAAGTATTATAAGTATTTTTCTTCAGTTATGAATCTAAATGAGTAGTCTTATGAATCAAACATATTTCGAATGGTATGAGTTTGATGTCAATGTTGTACGCATACTCATTGCAACCTGTACTTATAAATCAACGTAGTAATGAGTGTGAATGAATCAGAGTACATAGTTAAATTTCAATATGTATTGTTGACTCACTTATATTCAAAATTTCATGAGTGCCTTTGAGTAGTGAAAAAACGATTCATTGCTGATCTCTGATGTGAATGTAAATATTAATATTGGGTTAAATAAAAAGTAAATACGGTATGTTTTCTCGAAAATTTGGAACTTAGGCAAGTAATGAGCAAATTTCTTACCAGCCGTACTGAAACAAATTCTAATGAGAAAGCACGAGCTCTGGATAGTAAGGTGATGACAACTGCAGTAAATTAATGCAGGGTCTACGAAACCGTGAGTGGCTTGGCATTATGATGATGAAACACAACACTTTTATGATGTCAAGTTGTAAGTCGCCGTAGTCTAGTATGTAGTATGTTGGCTTATTAGACGTGAGGCCACGGTTCAAACCCCAGGGCTCAGACATTGCCAATAAAACGAAATATGAAAAAAAATATTTCTTCGTCGACTGCCTCTCAGCAGATTTCTGGCAAAAACTCGGAGATTAAATAAAATTGCCATGAAAAATCTGTCATTCGGAGTCTACTTTAAATTGTAGGTGTTGCCACTTATGAATAAAATAAACACACACCACCTGACTAAAGGGTTGTAATGACTAATTATGTATGTACTCGTATGTAGGTAAGTTACAATGATTTCAAATTAGAATTTGTTGTTCTGCCAGCAGTTAGTAGCAACTTATGATTTCTAACAAAACACTCAACGTAACTCGCATTCATACATACATACATACACAATTGGTCATCACAACCCTTCAGTCAGGATTACGACCTAGTTTCTCACACCACTTATGTTGTGTGTTTTAATTTCATACATGAGTGGCGGGACTTACAGTCTAAAGTCGACTCCGAACGACAGATTTTTGAGAAACTTTTCATGGCAATTTTATTTACTCTCAGAGTTTTTGCCAGAAATCTGCTGAGAGGAAGTCGCCGAAGAAATATTTTTTTATATTTTGTTTTGATGTCTGACCTGGGATACGAACCCGGGCTTTACGTCTAATAAGCCAACACACTACCTACTAGACTATGGCGACTCGCATTCAGCGCAGATTTTAAAGTCGTTTGTAGATCACTTATCTAGGTTAGGTGAAGTTCAATTGGCATCTTATTTGGGTTCTATAGTGTTCCATTATTCCATTGTACCTGTATCTCTCAACCATCAAGAGAGTTTTATGAAGTTCTGAATTTAATTCCAATCGACCCAAGAATTCTACTTCTAACGAAACCAAATGCCGGACTATAACAGAACAGTCTCCTCTTCTTCTTTGCCATTACAGTTGCTACAGATAACAATATAAAGTATTCCTAGTCGACGGGCGTCATTGTAATTGCTGTGAGATTTCAGATTTAATAAAAATTCTGTTTTGCATATATCCATATCGGGTTATATATGTACGTCTGGGCTCACTGCAAGTGGATTTATTATCTCATTTTTCTTTTTCAAATGAATGAGGCTTCTGTGTGACCAATTGTTTACTACTGCGTAGAGGAATGTTAATTTAGTGTACGTATTCAATTTAAAGTTCCTTTGTAGCAGTTTTTGTTGTTACCTTTAATGTCTTCATGTCCAGGAATCCGTATGAGGGCGACCTACGAATGCCTCGCTCTCTCCTTTAGACATTCTAGGCCAATTTATAGAAATGATATACACATTCTCTAGGAATCTAATTACCGCTTCACAGTTGGTAAATAAGTATGTATGTCCACATACGACATACTGTGATACTGAATTCGCTTAGCGGCAATCCTTATAGCCATTGTTTCAGCCTGCATAGTACTATCACCATTAGGTAGTGTAAGGAACAATCAAAGACGCAGATGCTCTGGAAAGATTCCAGGGCAGATCAGTGAATACTTGGATGATATTCTCTATCCGCGTCATGCTACTTATCCACCTAGATAGCAATTTCTTACAATCAACTTTGTTCATAGACTGAGCATAAAATAGAATACCATGTGTTTCGGTTTTAGGCAATCTTCCTCTATTTCCAGACGATCGTCGAGAAGGTTTTCTCAACTTCACATTTTCACAGAAGCTTTAAAAGCCCTGTTCTGCAACAATCCTTGCTAAAGGTTCTTCAAAATGTCTTAACCAACATAGCATCCGCTAACCTAGTGGGTAGTGAGTTGGCTTATTAGGCTTGAGGCCTCGGTTCAAACCTCAGGTCAGTCATCATTATCAATATGAAAAAATATATTTCTTTCGGCGACTTCCTTTCAGTAGATTTCTGGCAAAAACTTTAGGAGATAACTAAATTGCCCTGCCTTGAAAGGTTTCTCAAAACTCTGCCGTTCGGAGTCGACTTTAAGCTGTAGGATCAAATTAACAGACACAACATAGGTGGTGTGAGAAACCAGATCGTAATTTTGTATGTATGTACGTAGCATCTGCAGTTTATTACGATTTATTATCGCATTGGCTGTAGAGAACTCATGTAACTCAAGGGTCATGCGATGCGCGATATTCTTCGCTTATCTAACGTGTTAGTTAAACCAAAAAATTTTAAATTTTACATTAAATCTGTCAGATGTTAACATTGCATATAACTAAACACCAACTGCCCTATTTAACAAATATTTCAGCAAAAAAAAAAAGGAGGAAAAACATTTAATTTCCGTTCATCTAATTGGTGTAACAAATAAACCTGGAGTAAGAATTTTAATAAAAATTTTGTTTACTTACAAGTAACAAGAAAAGCCTAAAAGAACTTGTTTAATAAAAAAATTGTTTTTCTTTAAAACAAAACAACAATAAAAAAAATAAAATAAAATACTGGGTTCCGTATATAAAAATAAATATGAAATTGCCCTTGGCATCTTAAGCATAAAAATACAAGAAAAAAAATTTTTTCATTTCATTTTGTAACAACGAAAAAATGCTTTCTTTTTCAAGGATGGGGTGGGACGAAGTCATTAATCTTTATAATTTCATTTCACTACACTTTGTTTATTAACTCCAGTTGAAGGCACATTAAATAATAATAACAGCAACAGCAACAACTGTACCGGAAGTAAGCAATGTTTAGGAAAAATCCAGAGAAAAAACAAAGAGAGAGAGATAGAGAGAGAGTGGGACAAATCAACAAACGGAAGCAACAAATGTTTGAAAATTTTATTAAAAATCAACACAAAAAAAAAGGAAAAGAACTCAAATGAAGAAAACAAATCAAATTTGAAAACAAAAACAATAAAATATTTAAACGGCTAAAATGTCACAGTTTGCATATGCTATTATGACCATTTCAAAGCACCTATACATACTTAAATATATTGTGACTGTGTGTGTGTATTGTTTATATATTTTGAACAATAAAAAATATACCAGAAATAAAACTCATCTTCCGGCAACAGAAAGATAACAAAACTCAACAACAAAAATTAAATAAAATATCACGCCTAAAATGAATGAACATCGTTATAGCAAAACATAGAGGGAGAGGAGAGAGTGTATATGTTTGTGTATGTACACACAGTTACTAAAGTATACATACGGTTAACAAATTCAGAAATTTTTTAACCAATCCATTTTCGTTGAAAATCTTTATAGTTTCCTCGATTTTAAGACGGTCTTTTGTTTGCAGGCCTGTGCAGGCCCACAAAAGTTAACAAATTTCAAAAAAAAATTTAACCAAGACCGTCTTAAAATCGTGGAAAGTTGTCAGACATTTATAAAGAATTTCAACGAAAACGGATTGGTTAAAAAATTTCTGAAGACGTTTTTTAACGTATAAAATATGAGCTCTTAGATTGCAAAAAAAATAAAATAAATTTGCGTTTAGTTTTAATTAAAATTCTTTATTATGTGAACAATTCTGGGTGCCACTGTTTACAACTTTATGTAAACAACAACAATTGCTTTTCTTTGTTATTCCTCTGTTTATACACTTTGCATAAACAATAACAATTACTAGACAATTATTCAACAGATCTTTATAACGGAGATCTTGAAATCACTATTACTCTCTTCAAACACGCCGCGTCTTCACGCAAGACTGACTGAACTTCACTCACTCCAGTCGTCTTCTATGTCTTGCCTTTTATATGGCAGGGTAAACATTTTGATGAATGTTCTCGAAATCTCTATAAATGTAGACATCGTTACTTACATTCATTAATGTTGTTTGTGTATTTTATTTACATTTAATTTTATAGTGTTTGTTGTTGTATTTTTATTTACTTGTTTATCATTCTTTTCTTATGCTGGTGTTTGTTGTTATATTAAGCAGTACGATAATTTGTAAACAGGTTTGTTTACTGCATTGTTTTGTTTTTGTAGCTTTTATTTATAATTTTAATGTTAAGCGATGTAAAAGCAAAGCACAAGTATCTTGATTTTTCATTTTCGTCACAATATGTATGTACGTGAGCCATATCATGGAAATTTTTTGAAATTTTTGTTTGAAAAACCTATTGATGACCTCACAAGAAAAATTCCAACAGGGTTGAATTGCTCGATTTTCAACGGTTATTACAATCCTTTAGCATCTCACATGAGTGGTATGTCGTATGTGTTAAATTCATCCCTGAGTACCAATTTATTAGGAATTAATTTTCAATATTTTTAATTTTAAATATTATGCTACAAGTACTGTTCTGTTACTGAAGGACTTCTTATTCATAATTTTGTTTGTATTCTCCATAAAGCTATTAAAGATTACAGAGATTAAAAAAGTATTTTATTGCCTTATAAAAGGATTAAAAGAAAATATCAGATAATATCACAATATAATCCTGGGAATATTTAATCAATCAATTTATTTATTTATCTTTGCATGGTAATTACAAATTTTATGTTTGTTTTCTTAAGCTTTATTTTGTAATTTAAGCGCTCAATAAATATGATTTTTTCTTTACAACCTTTTAAGTCCTTTTCCCTTGAATAAGTTTTCAAAATAAATAAATTTCGATAATAAATGTTAAAAAATATTTTTTTAGAATAATATATGTATGTATGTAGTAATGAGTGTAAGGTATTTATTTTAATAAGCCTTTAGAACAGCTATAGGTAGGCAGGTAGAGATGGCCATCTATCCAATTGGATAGATACACTTGACTCTCATAATATGGCCATTGTGATAACCACAAAACAGCTGTGCTTTCATTTGTATTTGTAATCCTTTTCCGTATATCAGGCCTTTTTTATGCAGGCTTCAAAGGCTTGATTTAGAATCCTTCGCGAAAATTGTCTTTTGGAAAAAATTCATGTCTTCATGTGTATCCACTAAGATTTTTAACATTGTGCTTAATGCAGTTGTTCAAGAAGCAGCATTTGAGGACTCCACGACAGTCTGAAACACCTTGACTATGCAGACGATATACGAGTATGCCCCCAGCTAGGTTATACATATCTAGACATAGCAAGCAACTAATAAAAGGACGACGATAATGTTACAGTTGCAAGACTGAAAATTGATTACTTCACAACGAAAGTATTTTCCGTGTCCACAACAAATGACGCTTCTTCTTATAACAATAATATCCAAAGAGATATAATAGTTTTGTTATTTTGATGGTTTTTATTAACGGATTGCCTTTGCAAAAGATACTAATAAGGAGAGCCGGCATAAAGTTTGGCGTGCTGAATATAGATTGAAGTGTTCAATAATTGAACATATTTGGCTGTAATACGAAGTGGTGTGTCGCTGTAGTGGAGTCGCCGTAGTCTAGTATGGTCGTGGCAGTTCGTAGTAGGACGACAGCCCGTAATTCAACTCCTGGCTCAGACATCAACAATAAATAAAAAATAAAAGAAAAAATATTTCTTCGGCGATTTCCTCTCAGCGGATTTCTGGCAAAAACTCTGAATGTAAAATAAAATTGCCATGAAAAGTTTCTCCCAAAAAACCATAGGACCCACCCGACATATATAAAATTAACAAACACAATATAACTTGTGTGAGAAAGTAGATCGTAATCCTGACTGAAAGGGTTGTAATGACCAATTATGTTTGTATGGAGTGGTGCTTAATAATTTTCCTCCAGGACAGTATTGTAAATCATAAGTAGCATTCCTAAGGTGTATGCTGTGATAGCACAGAGAAGATACAAGGCGATAGTGAAACACTCAGGCCTATAGTAGCTGCTGTTGTAAACAAATCCAACTGATACTGGTAGAAAAATTCGCACGATATGATTTGTCTGAAGAAAGTTCTCAATAATCGAGCTGATTTTGAAAAACTATAGCTAAAGAGACTAATGCTATTAGCAAATAATCTACACAATTTCTACACGGAAATTGGAAGAGATTTGAAAAAAGTAAACAAACCCATTGGTTTCATTACAGCGCACTGTTGAGATTACTTCGGTAACAAGGATCTGGCACAGATCCTAACCGAATTATTGCAGAGTATGTCGCTATGAGAAGGAGTTGGAGACTATCGAACAACTCTTCTGTTACTGACCAGCCCTTAGTAGATGAAGACTGAGGACCCTGAGCAGAGGCTTCTTCGAATACTTTGACTTTTTTCGAGAGCCTATATTATTCAAAAGTAGGCTGGTTAAGAACTGCTAAAGCATCAAGGTTGCAGTCACTTTCTCTTGTGTCTTTGCGGTCTATTCTTTTTCCTCCGTTTCTTAGATCTTCTCTTTCTCATCTTCTCTTCTTTCTTTCCAATTTCCATAGGTTAGGTTACGTTAGAGGACGTGTACTTGTCAATTAAGACAAGTACAGTACCCGAGTTCGAATTAACCCATTGTAGAACGTCCTAGTTTCTCACACCAGTTATGTTGTGTGTGTTAATTTTATACATGAGTGGTGGGACCTACAGTTTAAAGTCGACTCCGAACGACAGTTTTTTGTGAAACATTTTCATGGCAATTTTATTTACTCTCAAAAAAAATTTTGCCAGAAATCAGCTGACATGAAGTCGCCGAAGAAATATTTTTGGGTTTTGTCTTGATGTCTGGCCTGGGGCTCGAACCCTGTCTTTACGTCTAATAAGCCAACACACTACCTACTAGACTACGGCGACTTCTTTCCAGTTTCTCTAACTCCATAACAATCCGCTCTCTCTCTCTCATTTCTAGGACGAAATTATAATGGGTCATTTTGAGCTCTGGATTTTGTACTTGTCCCATTGACATATACAAGTCTTCTAACCTAACCTAACCTATGTAAACAAACACAATCCACATTTAAAAGCGATTTTAAAGCAACTATTTTTTCTTTCAGATAATCGTTATATGCGTGCCAAGTGTGATATGATCTAAAAATCAATTTACAGAAGTTGAGCTGTCTAATAGTCCGCGGAACTTACTTACTTAACAACCCGATTAACGGATTTTGGCCTACCTTAACCCGTCTTACCAAGATCCTCTGCTTCTTGAGCATCTACGCCAGTTGGACATACCAATTGATGACAGAGCTTCACTATTCTGTGTGGAAATCACAATTTAGAAAATAATTCTTCAAAACACAACAAAATTCTATTCATATACCCCGCGAATAGTTTTTAATTAATTGCAAGAAACTGTCCTAGCGTTTCCAATTTCAAAAATTGCTTTTACATTCCTCTTCTTTTTTCATGTTGAAAGCTTTAGCGCAACAAAAGTTTGTTTTTGCAATTCATTTCGCCCACTTTGGCAGTTAAACATAGTTTTACCAAGTATTTATGGCCACATTGTTTAGATAACGGTTTTTATTTAATTTAAAGTTCTAAAACATAACGGAAAAATTACAAAAAAAAATAGAAAGTTTAACAAAATCAAAATTACAAACTAAACGTTTATCTTTTTTCTTCAATTCGCAAACACAACATAAATTATGGAATCCGGAACAAAAATATCAAAAAAGAACACATGAACTCGAAATAAAACTTTCTATTGACCATTTTACACTGACTGTCACAGTCAATTTAAAAGGACACACACGCAAGCCCGCACACATGCTCCATTACACACACACACACTTGAGCTGATGTTACGAAAGAAAAAGAAAATAAAAATAAAATGAAGGGAGAAATCGAAATATACTGACAACAATATGGATTTGAAAAAAAAAAAACAAAACAAACGGCTACAGCAACGGCAATAATAAAAATGGAAGACACAAATAAAGTTCATGCTGTCATTTACAATGATAAAAACACACAGCAGTTCTACTTCACATACATACCTACTCACACAAACTGCACACATGTTCACACACACATACATGCAAACAACCTTATATTTTTATTAATACTTTAACAAAACTCTCTCGCTCTTAATACAATGATTGAAAGCCGAAGTAAAAGAATGTAAGAAACAGAGAAAGTAGCAATGGTAGTGGTAGTGGTGGGGTGGGGTGTGCAAGTGTGTGAGTAGTATTAGTACAAGTATTTGTTCAGTACTTTAAAACTGTACAAAATCCATGACAACAAGAACGACAAGTTAAGATAAGTGGGCTCTCTATGTCTTCAATTTTTTTCAGTAGCAATAGCAATAGCAATAGCAACAACGACTTGAATAGCAATAGCAATAGCAATAATTTTTATAAACCAATACAAACAAAATAATCGCCAAAAAGAAAGAGAAGAAAAAACAGAATACCAGAAGGAGAATGAATGAAAAAAAGCATAGCTTTAGAGAATATTTTTGTGTGTTTGTGTGTGTGTGTCTCTTGCAAATCAATCGTTTTAAAAGCAATATTCTCTGAGTTGAAATCCTAGAAGCAAATTGTACAAGTACTTGCTTATTTCTAGTTGCTGTGGCACAGTGGAACGGAAGGGAAAGAAATCGTATATAATTTTATTTTTAATTATTAAAGAAAACATTTCAGACTCTTGCAGAAGATCAAGTTTAAATATGGTGCTTGACTTGAAATGCAATAAAAAAACAGCTGCAGTGCAGCTGACGCATATCAATTACTTAACGAAGTTTATCTTAAACATCTTTCATGGACATCAAGGAGCAATTAGAAGTCAATATTCTGTCTTACTATTTACTTTATGGGTCATTACAACCCTTTAGTCAGGATTACAACCTAGCTTCTCACATCACTTACGTTGTGCGTGTCCATTTTAACAATGAGTGGCGGGACTTATAGTTTACAGCGGGCCCCAAACAATGGATTTTTAAGAAACTTTTCATGAGAATTTTATTTACTCACAAAGATTTTGCCAGAAATCCTCTGAGAGAAAGTCGCCGAAGAAATATTTTTTTATATTTCGTTTCGATGTCTGACCTGGGGTTTGAACCATGGCCTTACGTCTAATAAGCCAACATGCTACCTATTAGACTACCAGCGACACAGTGAGTGTTCTTTATTATTCCTGTGAGACATTATCTGATTACTGCAAGCACAAGTAAGGCTATATTACTCCTACTAATTCTCATTATAGAATCCGTACTTTTACTGTCTGCATGGCTATGAAGTCTTCTCTAGGTCAGGACACCTTAACCATAAAAAATAGAGTTGAACAGATGTTCCAATTGTGACAAGGATTAAGACATGATTGTCGTAAGGAACAGAGAATTATCGTTTATTGTTGAATTTTTTCATTTGAACTTTAAGAAATAAATGTATTAATTCAATGCTTATTGATTAGAGGACTACTGTGCCGAATTAAAGTTGTAAATTTAGGTCTTGGTAATAGTGTTTTCGCCGATATAAATATCCAGCTTATGCCGCGTTACATATAAGGTTTCAAAAATAGTCCTCGTGATAAAAGTAAAGGACATTCGAAACCAGCTCTTTAGTTCAGCAGACAGTGGGCTTCTGCGGGTATAATCTAGTAGTAGAACACTTAAACTGACTTTGTTTACAACATTCCTGTTCTATAATTCGATTTTCTATCATAAATTTAAAGAAATTCCACACAATATTTTCTAAAATCGACAACAAAAATTCATAAAGAAATTCGGTTTTTCATTGAATTTCTTCAGATATTTTTCAATTTTCCATTTTATTATGGTGAACCATAATAACAAAAAAAAAACATTGTACATGAGTATTTGCCAATACAATATTTCTTTTGTGGAATCAAGAAAGAGACGAAAAGAAGAGGAAAAACCGAGTGTATGTAAGAGGAAATTTCTTTAGAATACACACTGCAACACAGGATTATGATGGACAATAAGACAAGTGGCAGCAAACAAAGTTCATCCAAATAAAAAAAAAATAAAAAACTGAGAAAAAAATTTCAATTCAATTGAAATGAATTGAAAAGAAATAAAAATTGTAATAAAAATAGAAAACAAAAATACAAAAAATAGTAAAGGAAACTCAAAGGAAGAAATGAAAACTGAAGTGTAACACTTTAAACTTCAGAAACTAAATGTTAAATTGAGCAAGAGCAGGAAAAATAAAAATTTATTTACAAGAGACATACTCCTGCTATGGAATGAATATACAAAAATGAATGAATGAATCAAAAGGGAAACTGAGATGCGACTTTTTGATACCCTATGTCACAGTAGTGAGTTGTAAAGGATAATGAAAACTTAAACCTTGAAGATTACATTGAGGAATTCGTCCTTCTTTACCAACCGGATATTTATTCCAATGAACTTGTCTTTTCGGTCTCTAATTCTTTCGGGATCGATACCAACGTGAACAGCAGTTCATGGGTCAATGTTGTAAACCCTATTGTCGGGAAATGAAAATACCTTCTCAGACACATTCTTTCAGTGACCCAGGCTGACTGACATCATGTTTTGCTTTAAGGCATCATCTTTTGTCTCTTACTTAAGACATTATAGATCCCTTCTTAGTTCAACTGAATAACGAACAATGAATGGTCGTTGGGCAAGAAGTAAGTCAACTAACTTCAATGATTGCTGTAAGTCAAGAATAATTTGATCCTTTGCCATCAATGGAGGATACAAAAATTCTCTTGATCCTCGAATCCAATCTCATAGGTCACTGCTGATTTATGTCTAAGTATGTTACGAATTTCATCTACAAGTAGGAAACTTGCCAGTTGTTCCAGATACTGGTGTTTTGCCTTTACATCGTTTAATATTAAAATTATAAACTAAAGCTACAAAAACAAAAACAATGAATTTGTTTACAAATTATCGCACTGGGTAATATAACAGCAAACACCAGCATAAAAAATGGTAAACAAGTAAACAAAAATACAACAACAAACACTACAAATATAAATGTAAACAAAATACACAAACAACAATAACGAAACAACGATGTTTACATTCATAGAGATCTAGAGAAGGCGAAGCCACGAACATTCGCCTCCAAAAACATTCATCATACTGTTGACGTTGTTATATAAAAGGCAAAGCAAAGCAGCCAATTGAGGGAGTAAAAGTTCAGTCAATCTTGTGTGAAGACGCGGTGTGTTTCAAGAGAGCAAACGTGGTTTGATGGTCTCCGTTACAAAGATATGTCGAATATTTCTCTACTAATTGTTATTGTTTATGCAAAGGGTGTAAACAGAGTAATAACAAAGAAAAGCAATTGTTGTTGCGTACATCAAGTTGTGAACAGTGGCTCACAGAATTGGGCGAATAATAAAGAATTTTTATTTTATTTTATTTGCAATCGAACAGCTCATATTTTAAACTTTTTTAAACGCTAAAAACGTAACAATACATACAAACCATGCAACGCTTTAATTTGATCTTCTTCGATGGCCTACTAACTAAACATTCCTTGCAAAAGATATCACTTTTCGCATGAACTACAATACAAAACCAGCCATATTTGCTTCAGTATCCAATTTCAAGTCGATAAATATAATTAAAGCTGTTTGACAAACATTACCATGTCAAAAATACACCTCAACACCCAGGGCTGCTAAGTAGGGTGTAAAATTCCTTAAAAAAAACGAGAAAATTAAATAAAAGTAACGAAATTTTTTAATATAAAAATTGTTGGACAGAAAAAATACTGGAGAATAGCAACAACAAATGAATTGTAAATAGAAACGATGGCACAGCTAAAGTGTTACCAAAAAAAACAGAAACAAAAATTGGTATTTAATCAACTGGACTCAACTCAGCAAATGACAAACAATTTGAAAGAAAAACGAATTAACAGTGCGGAGTGACATCAAACACAAAAAAAAATGAGACCAACACCCAGCAAAAACAAACACTATATTTTTAAAGAGAGAACTATAAGGAGAAAGAAAGAGAAAAATAGCAACAAAAAAAATTGTGACTCATACCCACACGTAGGGCAAACAATCTGAAGCAAACAAATAAATACGAGTACAATGTTGATGTATTTGTAAATGACCTTCAGGGATAGGATATATTGAAAACGGAAGTTTGTCATAAACATATACACTGTGAAGCATTTTACAGTTATATTCACTTAAAATACATTAAAATAGACACAAGCAAACATAAACTATCCCATCACACTAACACTGATACACACACTAACACACAGAGACACATACTTAAAGGCAACCCTTTTGTATAACAATTCTATTGCTGCCTCTAACGGAAGCTGTAAATAATGGAGGATCCTTAAAATACCAACAACAGCAACAGCAAAACACAATAAAACTGTGATGCTGCTATATTTCACATGAGTATGCTTCTTCATCTTCTTCGTCGCTTTCTGTCTCTCTCTCTCTCTCTCCCTCAATTTGCTTTTTATCTCTCACATGAATATTTTCTATTTTCTTTCATTTCTTCTTGGTGGCACTCATTTGAAATTCTATTTCTTTGCTGTTTCTGTTTAACTATTAATAGTGTTCGCATGGATTTGTTGAGGCATGTAATTGTCTGTGCGTTTGTGTGTGTGTGTGTATGTGTGTTTATTTTATAAGTATGCCTGCATTTGTTTGCTCTTAGAGCTCTTCGTTTAGTGTTTAAAGTTGTTTGTTATGAGTGGAACTTGACAATCAGTGAAATTGAATTTCAAAACGAATTTTTATTGTATTTGTTACGCTACACCATGCTACGTGGTGGTGTGTTTAATTAAAATCTGAGTGTTAAACTAAGCAATTCGATTTGCTCTATTTGTGATTTTCACACGACATGGATGAATATGTGGCTTCCATTAATTTTATACATGAGTGACAAGACCTACAGTTTAACGTCATACTCGGGCGAAAGTTTTTCATGGCAAATACTTACTCTGAAGGCTTTTGCCAGAATACTGCTGATTTAGCAAAGCCAAAAGAGTTATGTTCATTGAAAATAACAGAACTAAGTGTGAACCTTCGAGCTATCGTCCAGTAAGTAAACCAATAAACCACTCTCTAGACCACGGTAATCACAATTACATACATAATGGGTCATTACAGCCCTTCAGTCAGGATTACGGCCTAGCTTCTCACACCTCTCATGTTGTGTGTGTTAATTTCATCCATAAGTGGCGGGACCTACAGTTTAAAGTCGACTTCGAACGACAGATTTTTGAGAAACTTTTCATAGCAATTTATATTTACTCTCAGAGTTTCTGCCAGATCTCCTGAGAGGATGTGTGGCCACGGTTCAAACTCCAGGTCAGACATCTCTAACAAAACGAAATTTGAAAAAATATTTCTTCTACAACTCCCTCTCAACAGATTTCTGGTAAAAACCCTGAGAAGGAATAAAAATTATCATGAAAAGTTTCTCAAAAAAATCTGTCGTTCACAGTCGACTTTAAACTGTAGGTCTTGTCACTCAGGGATATAATTAATACAAACAACATAAGTGGTGTGAGAAGCTAGGTCGCAATCCTAACTGAAGGGTTGTATTGTATGTATGTGTTTCCGGTTGTAGCTAATATTCTTCCTTTCAAATCCTTATCCAATCTACTTATTACCAGCGTATCTCTGAAAGCTTAATTGTGCCCGAGTATCTGATCTGATTTTTGTGGGTCATAAAAAAATTTACAGTCTGTCATAACAAAAAAGTACCAGGGTACAGTTTAATGATTTCAAATCAATATAAGTGAAGGTGTTGGCATTAAATTAGGCCGGAGATGTAATAAAGGGTCCGCCAAATAACTTTTTTTTAAAATGCTTTAAAAAAAAACTACTGAATATTTTCTCAAATTTCTTTCTTTATTTGATCCATTACAAATCCATTACAATCCTTCCGGTTAATAATGGAAAATAATTTCATTCAAATGGCTGCCTCGGCTGGCCATGCAGTCGCCTACACGATCGGTCCAATTTTTAAGCACATTATCGATTATGTGCAGCTGTATTTGACCAATGGCTTCACGAATATTGTCCTTTAAAGCGTCAATTGTCACTGGCTTGTCGGCGTAACACTTATCTTTGACGGCACCCCACAAATAATAGTCCAACGGTGTCAAATCGCAGCTCCGAGGTGGCCAAACGACATCAGCTCTGTGGCTGATAATGCGATCTTCAAAAACAGGGCGCAAAACATCGAGTGTAGCTTCGGCTGTGTTGCACGTAGCGCCTGCTAGTTGGAACCAAATGTTGCCAATATCCTCCTCTTCAATTTTTGTGAACAAAAATTCGTTCAACATGGCCGGATAACGATCGCCATTGACTGTAACGGCCACTCCTTGCTCATTTTCGAAGAAAAATGGCCCAATTATGCCTCTGGACCAAAATCCGCGCCAAACAGTGATTCGTTTTGGATGCGTCGGCTTTTCAGTGTATACGTGCGGGTTTTCTGTGCGCCAAGTGCGACAATTTTGTTTGTTTACATACCCGCCAAGATCAAAATGAGCTTGATCTGAAAAGATGATTTTTTTTTGCCAAAATCGGCATCTTCTGGTGTAGGCTACTGCATAGCCAGCCGAGGCAGCCATTTGAATGAAATTATTTTCCATTATTAACCGGAAGGATTGTACTTTCAAATAAAAAAGAAATTTGAGAAAATATTCAGTAGTTTTTTTCTTTTAAAGCATTTTCAAAAAAAGAAAGTTATTTGGCGGACCCTTTAGAAAAGAATTTTTGATTAATTTTTTAGGAAATACTAAAACAAAATTTTATTAAAAAGCTTAGGCAACCGGGAAAATTAGGAACATTAATAAAAAATAAGCAGGGTTGTACAGTGGTTATTTCTATGTGATAAACAAATAATCTGTCAAATACAGGGTATGAAAGTGGCCAATGTATTAGGAATATTCGTTAAGACGTTATTTCATATGAATTTTATTTGCTGTTCTCTCTAAATTTCTTCCAATTACTGGGGCTGACAAGTTTAAAAGAAATTTGTGGTATTAGAAATCCATCCAATCCAATAGAAATTGTTAAACATTTTCAAAACTGTTCAATAACTTTTCAAATGGTTGCACTCAAACTGTCACTAAAGCCACTAGACAAAGAAGGGGGCATTGCAATGAAAAAAAGTCGCCTTTAAAAGCCAATAAAAGAAAAATGAGCTGAAAATCAAAAATAAAACCAAAACAATATTGAATCAGTCAACAGCAATAAACAGTCTGTCAGCCAGCCAGCCAGCCAGCCAGCCATCAAACCAGCAAACCATCAAGTCCATCTATTTATAAATGCAATCAGTCAACCAATCAGTCAATCGTTTATTGCGTTAGTGACTGAATTCGATTCGAGAATTTTTACAACTTTTGTTAACTGCATTCAAGCAATTGTTTAAACTTTTAACGAAATACCATAAAATAAATAAAATGAATACTACGAAATCAAAACAAAAAGCAAAAAAAACAGTTGAACATCACCAGAGGAATCCATTAACCATTGCAGCAACATTTTTTTCAACATTTTTCTTTTGTTTTCAAATATTTTTCTGGAATTTTTTTTTTGAATACTTTTATGCTGTTTTTTGTGGTGTTTTATTTCATTTTTTTGTATTTTTCTCTTGGCTTTCTTGAAATATTTGTTCCTGTTTTCTTTCTTTTTCTTTCATTCTCTTTTTAAAAAAAAATAGAAGCAAAAATAGACATTAAAACTGAAAAAATCCTTGAAAAACAATCTTTTGAATACAAACAGAAACAGAACAGGAAAAAACCGCAGGAGACCAAAATTAAACGGAAATATAAGAAAAGGATGTTGACAGAAATTTTGTTTGTCTCAGTGTCTGTGTGTGTCCGTATTTGTGTTTAGCATTTTGGTTTTCAGCTGTTTGTCGTTGTCGTTGTCGTTGCTATTGTTGAACTCTCAAGCAAATATTCAAAAATAGTCAGAATGATTATCTTTATATTACGGTTGAGATTTGTTTTTATTAAAGCAACACAACACAATTATATCGCATACAATAAATGATAAAATAAAAATTTAATACGTAATAATGTCTAACACCTCATGTTGTTTAAATTCAAAGGATTTCAACACCATTTCCTATTTTTTAATGATATTCTTACGCGAATGGAAAAATCTAGATACTGGTATTTTGCTTTTACATCGTTTAATATTAAAATTATAAACAAAAGCTACAATAACAAAACAATGCAGTAAACAAACTTGTTTACAAATTATCGTACCGCTTAGTATAACTACAAATACCAGCATAAAAAATGGTAAACAAGTAAACAAAAAGACAACAACAAACACCAGCATAAAGGACAGAATGGTAAACAAGTAAACAAAAATTCACAAACTTTTTTAAAAGGTAAAAACGTAACAATATTTTATTTTAAATTTGTAAGCGCTTGTAAGCACTTTTAAAAACAAATCAGCTTTTGTCAATTCAACTCATTTGAGTACTAGTCCGGCACTTTAGATATTGAGAGGAAAGGGCTGAATATTAAAACTTCACACACATCTCACTTGCGGCTAGACTCTGACCCATTTCGATCCATGATGTAGCATAGGTATCTCTGGGTAAGGATATAAATAAATAGATAGTGAGTTCTTTACCAAAGGAGTCATTGAAATGTTCAAGTTTTTCAAGAAATTTTTCGCCTCATTTAATCTTTTTACATACATACATACGTACATAATTGTCTTTAGCCTGGATTGCGACCTAGCTTCTCACACCATTTATATTGTGTATGTTAATTTTTATACAAGAGGGGTTGGACCTACAGTTTAAAATTGATTCCGAACCACAGATATTTGGGAAACTTTTCACGGCAATTTTATTTCAGTCTCAGAGTTTTTTCCATAAATTTGTTGAGAGGAAGTCATCGAAGAAATATTTTTTTTATTTTCGTTTTGATGTCTGACCTGGAGTTTGAAGCATGGCCACACATCTAATAAGAGAACACGCTACCTACTAGACTACTGAGACTTTGTCACTCATTTCCATTGAAAAAATCAAGAAATCGAAAACCGTTTTGAGTCGATCTATCACGCTTATAGTGCCTAATTTGTTATTACAACCCTCTAGTCAGGATTACAATCTTGCTACTCACACCGACCATGGGTGTTTGGGTGTTAATTTTATCTATGAGTGACACGATCTACAATTTAAAGTCCACTCGGATGGACTTTCAGAAGTTTTGCCAGAAGACTGTTGAAAGAAAGACGCCGAAGAAATATTTTTTTATATTTCGTTTTGTTTCCGATGTCTGGGGCTGGGGTTTGAACAACGTTCTCACGTCCTCCTAGCCTACGCCTACGACTTCATATATTTCTGTGTATTCTTTTGATGCCAAAGGTTAAGGGTTGTAGTAAGTATGTATATAAGTATTTGATTACTCACATAATCTCTTGAAAGTTTTGCTTCCCGCTGACATTAAATCTGTTTAAAATGTTCTTTTTCTGTAAGAATTTTAATACCAAAAGGCTGTTCACGTCAATCATTTCAAAACTAAAAATAGGAATTCCATTTTGCATATAAAAATAGAATAAGGCTAACGACGTCAATGTGCCGTGCCATACTTTCCTTTACTGCCTCCAAAATATTTTGTTTATCAAATTTTGTAAAGCCTGTACAGCAACAAGACAAGCCTTCATTAATATTTCTGTCAATGAATTCTTTTCGCCAAATATTGAATGAAATTCTTTCCTACTTAAGAGGGTATTTCCAATAGGATATGTTTTTATAGATTACAGTAGAGAGGAAGTGCATAAAGAGAGTAAACATTGGAGGACATAGGCAGTATACTTAGGGGTGAATGTTGCCAGATCAGTAAAGCTTTAAGTAAGTAGTCAGTGAACGCATCAGCAAGGGTTCGTGATGGCAACAAAATATCTTCTGGACTAAGCGGTAAGCAAAAAAGTCCTCAATGAACGGTTGAGAGGATAATTACTAGCCTCTGCTCCTTGAAGTAGTGGAGGTATTATTTATTATTGCAAAGCGATCATACATACATAATTGGCCATTACTACCCTTTAGTTACTATTACAACCTAGCTTCTCTCACCACCCATGTTGTGTTTGCTAAATTTTATCCATGAGTGGAGAGACATACAGTTTAAAGTCGGCACCGAACGATAGATTTCTAAGAAACTTTTCATGACAATTTTTATTTCACTCTCAGAGTTTTTGCCAAAAATCTGATGAAAGAAAATCTCTAAGGAAATATTTTTTCACATTTTTTTCACATGGGTTTGAACCGTGACCTCAAGTCTAAAAGGCCATGACATTACCTACTAGAAAACTTAAATTAATTTGAGTTGCCATGTTTGATAACTTCCGATTAACATATTCACTTGGCATACCCTTTAAAATCCTCTTAAGATTCTGCCGAACTTCCGTGAATACTTTTTGTTCTGTTCTGCTTTAGGGATTGAAATCCCTTAAGCAATTTAAGGTATTAAGCCTTTACGTCATAAAGAAAAACAAACAAAAACAAAATAAAAATCAAAAGAAAGAAAGAAGATGAGAAGAAAATAAGGCCAAATGATTATCTTGGAAAAACAGGTTAGACAGGTAAACTCATGCTCGATATTTTGTTAGGCAAACTTCAAAACTTTTTTTCTTATTACAGAGCACACTAATAGTCAAAGAGTAGCTGCTATGCTTTTTAGGACAACTGAAACCACTTGGAAAGTTGTTGAAATCATCTTCAAAATCATTGCTTTTGACATGCAGTCAGTTATTGCAACCATGGACAGGAGAGAAAGTAACGCTTCTACTTTAAGCTTAAAAACTTTATACAAACGTACAGAATTTTATACTCAGGTAACTATGATCCTGTTACCATCACAACCCAATTTTATTTGGAATTTTTTTAACTTCTTGTAATGGAGCACGTGTTTGGCAAGATTTCTGGTATGTTTGGTTCACAAAATTTGACAACATTTTTCTAAAACGAAATCCGTTTTCCTTTTTTCGTTGGAATCTTAAAAATTTATAACACAAGTAAAGGAAAATAGGAAATCATTTTAAAGAGGGAAGAATAAGCCGAAAATGAAGATTCAGGAAAAATAAAACAAAAATAAACAAGAAGTAAACATGCTGCTGAAAGAAAACTTATTTAACCTTTTCTGTCCAAAGACAACACAGAAAAGAAACGATAAGGCAGGTAGGAAAAAAACAGGGAATTTAATAACAGCAACAAAAGTAATAGTAGCATAGAAGACAAGCTAAACGATGAACAATTTGTATTGTGAGCCCACATAAACAAGCATAATCCGCATTTAATGTCGCCATAGTCTGGTAACTAGTGTCTTGGCTTATTAGACGTGCGGCCACGGTTCAAACCACAGGTCAGACAATCTATATGAAAAAATATTTCATCGGCGACTTCCTCTTAGAGGATTTCTGTGCCAAAACTCGGACAGTAAATAAAACTGCATTGTAAAATTTCTCAAAAATCTGTCGTTCAAAGTCGAATATTGTCTCGATAGGGGTTTCCACTCTCTGATTCCGAGTAGGGACGACTGAATCCTAATACGGTTGTCACCCCGGAAGTCCTGGATATATACACTGACGGCTCTAAACTCGATAATGGGGTTGGAAGCGGTGTCTGCTCTGGGAAACTGCACCTGAACATTTCTCTCCGTCTGCCGGACTACTGCAGCGTGTTTCAGGCGGAGGTGACGGCAATTTACCGGGCCGCTCAATGGATCCTCGTCAACGGTGCTCCTTTCACTCGCGTCTCGGTCTTTTCTGATAGTGTTTCGTGAATAACTCTAGGATCGGGAATGTCGCCGCTGTCTCGACCTTCTTTCTGGTCGCTTCACCAGTGTCTCACTGGTGTGGGTCCCCGGGCACAGTAACATTCCGGGAAACTGTAGGGCCGACGAGCTCGCCAGAGCTGGTGCGCTCCTTCCGGAATCCTCTTCAATTGAACTGGGTATGCCACTTGCCTCGGTGAAGTTGGACATTGCGCGGAAATTCTCTCGGGACGCCAACCTATCCTGGGTCAATGAGGAGTCCTGTCCCACATAGACTCACCTGGCCCTTGATGGATAGAAGGCGTTCCAACCAATTGCTTGGTCTTGGTCGTGACGTCATCTCAGCCACAGTGGCCGTACTTACAGGTCATTGTGCTATGGGTAAACACGCGGAGAGAATGAGGCTCCCATTTAACGACTTCTGCCGTGGATGCAGATCCACTGAGGAAGAGGAGACTGTTATCATTGTTAGGTATATTATGTTAGGTTATTTGGCTCTCCATTTCTTGTCAGCTTGACGGAGCTATCATCTATTGATATCAAGGATATAGCATCGTTCATCAAACTTTCTGGCTGGTTTTCCAGTATGGGATAGTCGTGCTTTTGATGTGCAGCCCTTGCACTGACCAACTTCTTCCTCTTCCCTGATTTTGATGGAACTTGGTAAGTACAGGGACTGCGTTCACCTGTGGCATCACAACGGGCCACTATGCGTGCTCAAGTGAGCTTTGTGAAATCAGAGCTACCACTCAGACCTAACATAACCTAACCTTATGTGAAGAGGCGGTGTGTTTGAAGAGAGTAATTGTGGTTTGAAGATCTCCGTTACAAAGATCTGTCGAACAATTGTCTAGTAATTGTTATTTATTTATTGCATATGTTATATGCAAAGGGTGTAAACAGAGGAATAACAAAGAAAAGCAATTGTTGTTGTTTGCATCAAGTTGTGAACAGTGGCACACAGAATTGCGCGAATAATAAAGAATTTTAATTAAACACAAATTTATTTTTATTTTATTTGCAATCTGCGAGCTCATATTTTAAACGTTTTTAAAAGGTAAAAATGTAACAATATGATATCAGGCAGTATGACTGAGTTGAAAAGACTAGCAAGCATGTTTTAATGTTGAACGGCCGCGTTATAACTGTACTCTGTAAGTGTATCATTGTACCACTATGGAAACGCTTGAAACTTCTGTGTACCTACTACCGTGCTGTATCCTACTTTCTTTCGATAATTGCTTGAACACCACAAAGAAAGACACACTAAGACACTTTTTTATCTTTTCATACTCTAACAATGTGTGTAGCAGTGGAGACTATTTTTGGAAGTTTTGATTATAAAAACTGAACTCTGTTGACTTCCATTTGTATTCTGTCTCTAAGTATACAACGACAAGTTTTAATGAATTTTAGTTTTAAAAAATCTTAAAAAAAAATAAGTTTTTAAAAAATACTTGAACATCAGGTGTCACGTTGCTTTAAAGAGAGATGCAAAAAGTATCTGCGCTAAAAGGTGTCAAGACTTTTTAGTTCACATTTCCAAAAATATTTTTTCTTAGTACTTTTGCTGGCACAGGAAACAGTAGAGCACATAAAAAACGCGTCGCCTTAAAGTATAAAGCAAATGTGCTTAAAAATTATGATCTAAACATCAAAAGAGATATGAAAACTTAAAGCATTTCATGTTCGCATAAAACAAAAATTCTTATTTTTGTGTCATAAATTTATCCAAAATTGAAAGCCAAATAAGACAAGACAAACAACTGCTTAATGGCAGCGAGATAAACAATTCACATAAAAATAAAAAAAATCCAAAACAACGTACAACTTTAAATACATTTACGTGATAGAGAGAGATAGAGAGAAAGACAGCCAATAAAATCAGGAACTGTAAGGATTTGGCTGGTTGTCGAACAATCTAAACATCAACATCAAGTCTCTTAAGATATCCCTTGCGTTTGCCCTCCTCAATACCCTAATGGTAGCTGTCGTTTGCCAATAAATAAGTTGACTTGAATTATTGTCAATAATGTCTTGTTTTTGTTTTTGTCTAGAGAGAAATTGAAGTAAATCTTCTCAAACTGTACTGAAAGGAAAAAACGAAGAACTAGAAGAAGAAGAAAACATATAAAAAAAAATCCCTGAAACTTCTGCCATAAAGTATGTCTCCAATAAAACAGCTGCCATTGCAAACACTAACAGCAGTAGTAGCAGCAGCAGCAGCAGCAGTAGCAGTGGCAGCTGTTGTAATAGTGTTGGCAGTCACTAAAGAGAAACTAGAATTTATTTATCACCATATCGTAAATACAAATTATATTTAATATGGCCTGTTACAGCAACAACAACAACAACAGCAACAACAACGTACTGCCAAGAAAATTGTCAACAAACAAAAATCCCAAAACTAAAAAAAAAAATAAAAAAAAAATAGTTTAGAAAGCGAAAACTAAAGAGAAAACGAAAATGAAAACCAAAACTAAATAAAAAAAAAGTCAACGAGAAAAAGAAAGGAAAAGAAAAGAAAATCAAATGGAAAACTACCATAAACGAATGTATTTACTCTTCTGCGATAGCGATTTTTCGCAATATTCCCACATTGAGTATTCGTTAAGATGTTTGTATATGTATGTATGGCTGTAAATGAGTGTGTGTGTTGGAGTTTGATAAAAAGAAAAATATAAATTTGTACTCTTATACATGGAGCAGAAGTAAATTTGCTTTACTAGTATTGGACAAGTTAAAGTTAAAGCCATAAAAAAAGTGTTACCAACTTTTAACATTCAATGTGGCACCATAACACAACCAGTAACGCACATTTAACACTTGCATACGCTCATATACACTCAAAATAAATTTAAAGAAGGAGTCTTTAAATATTGCTACGAAGATACTGGTGTTTTGCTTTTACATTGCTTAACATTAAAATTGTAAACAAAAGCTACAAAAACAAAACAATGCACGTAAACAAACCTACAATTATCGTACTGCTTAATATAACAACAAACACCAGCATAAGAAATGGTAAACAAGTAAAGAAAAATCCGCAAACAACACTACAAAAATAAATGTAAATAAAATACACAAACAACATTAATGAATGTAAGCAACGATGTTTACATTTATAGCGATCTCGAGAAGGCGAATCCACGAACATTCGCCTTCAAGAACTTTCATCAGGCTGTTTACATTGCCATATAAAAGGCAAGGCAAAGCAGACGAGTGAGTTAGTAAAAGTTCAGTCAGTCTTGTGTGAAGACGCGATGTGTTTAAAGAGAGTAATGGTGGTTTGAAGATCTCCGTTACAAAGATCTGTCGAACAGTTGTCTAGTAATTTTTATTGTTTAGGCAAAGCGTATAAACAGAGGAATAACAAACAAAAGCACTTGTTGTTGTTTACATCAAGTTGTGAACAGTGGCACACAGAATTATGCGAATAACAAAGAATTTTAATTAAAACTAAACACCAAGTTATTTTTATTGTTTTTGCAATCTACGAGCCATATTTTAAACGTTTTTAAAAGGCAAAAACGTAACAATATTATATGGACTTAGTATAGAGCTTTTAAAATAACGATAAAGAAATCCATTGAATGTACCTTTGGACACCATATCGCACATAGCTATCTGGGAAGCGTATACTACAGGGCTTTTTGCATGAAAATCAAATCAGTGATTCGATTTCAGGATCGCTTGATACCATCTTCTTTATCGTTGATGGAAGCCGTTTAAAGAGCCGATCAAATCATAACGGGCTTCCAAAATTGAACAAAGCACGTACAGTGATATAAAACGAAATGAATCGGAATCGTAAGTTACTTACTTACTTACTTAATTGGTCATTACAATCCTTGCGTTCTCACACCGCTCATGTACATACATACATACATAATTGGTCATTACAACCCTTCAGTCAGGATTACGACCTAGTTTCTCACACCGCTCATGTTGTGTGTGTTAATTTCATTCTTCACTGGTAGGACTTGCTGTTTAAAGTCCACTCCGAACGACAGATTTTTTGAAAAAATTTTCAGTGGAATTTTGTTTTACTCTCAGAGTTTTTGCCAGAAGACTGGTGAGGGTCAGTAGCGGGAATTGATCCGATACACTACCTACTAGACTACGGCGACAATGCGCTATAAGTCTTCTTCTTTATTTTAAACTAATTTTGCGTTTTCAAAAAAATCCTCTTTCTTTTCCTTATCCTTGGTGTTTGTATGTTTTCGGCAAGTGTATCTAAAACACTTTCCTAAAAAGAAAACTTTCACTACAGCAAACTTATCATGTTCCCATATACAAGACGATAAAGACACAAACGCCATTCAAACCTACACTGTATAAGTCTGTCTTGGGAAACAAATAAAATGTGTGTGAAGAAAAAAAAAACTGTATTGGAAAATGGAATGAAATATTGTGTATGCGTGCGTGTGTGTGTATGTTTGTATTATTTTATGTTGTATTGTATGGAAAAGTTTTACACTCAATGATAAAGTTCGAAAGTAAAGCAAAATAGAAAGATATTCGATGAACAAGAAAACGGGAGGGGGTAACGAACAGGCGAACGAAATACTTGCATTTTGATTAAAACGAATGTACGAAAAAGTTGGCGAAACAAATGTTGGCAAAACAATAGTCAATTTAAAAAGTATATGTCTGTGTATGTGTGTGCTTTTATAAGTACATAAGATTTCTTACAGTTTATCTTCCTTTTAAAGTCTTGGCCTCAAAAACGACTCAGAAATTGTATGCATATATGTACGTGTATGTGTGTGTGTTTGCTCAAAGTCCCATGCCTGCTGATATTGCAACAACAACAACAACAGCAACAACATTAAAATAAGAATGAATAACACAATTTTTACTTTAAACTTCTAGCTGTTGTTGCTGTTGCTGTTGCCGTTGTAGTTGTAAATGATTTTCATACACATTTCTAGGTCTTCTCTTCAAATTGAAAAATTGTGATTTTGTTAAGAATTAAAACAGAATAAAACAAAAACAACAACAGAAACAAAAACAAAAAGAAAAAGAAAAAGAAAAAATTAAACAAGTAAAGAAAAGATATGAAAAAAAAATTCAAATAAAGACAGAACAACACAAGACAAGCAGAAAAGAAATTGCTTAAGAAGAAATACATCAAAAATGTGTTTCCTCTTTCACTCTCTCTTCCTCTTTCTCTTTCTATTTTATCTCCCCGTTTTTTTGTTTTATTGTAACTCTTATAAAATAAAAAAAAGCTCAGCAAAAAAAGACAAGCAAATGTATGTACATTTTAAGATAAAAACTTAGTGGCTGAGGTGGAATAGAATTTGAAAGAAAAAAAACTCTACACACACACATACACAAGGTAACATGCATAAGTGAAAAGATGAAATTGTAAAGTGAATTTAGTTTTTCATGACTCAAAAACGAACGATATAAGCAGATGTGCATAAGTGTATAACGTTAGAGAATTATAATGAAACCTTTTAAAAGGCCTTCCATGAAAGCTTTAAAATTCATATTTCATTTCATATGGTTTTTGGTGTTGACAACAGTTATAGCAGGATGATTTAATCATTTCAACTTTAGATCTTCTCTTCAAAATGAACATGCCAGTGTTTTTAAAATAAAGTTCTTTAGAAGAGAGAAAGCAACAACACGATAAAAATTGCACGTGAGAATATTATTCCATTTGTCAATAATCAGGTGGGAGTATATGCCCTAACAGAAGTGAGGTTAATCTCAAAGCGAGACACGGGATACAAGGACACTGTATTGAAGAGGAAACGAACAAGCTTTATGTATGCTATGTAAGCTATGTACTTTTTTATAAAAAGAAACTGCCCAATCCCTTCAGACAAATAGCATAACGTGAGACATATAGGATTGGAAACGTGGTAGGAGCTGAGTTGAAAGAAAAAGCGAATATATTGTTACGTTTTTACATTTTTCGAAAGAAAGTAGGATACCGCACGGTAGTAGTTACACAGAAGTTTCAAGCGTTTCCATAGTGGTACAATGATACACTTACAGTATACAGTTATAACGGAGCCCTTCGAGGTTAAAACGTGCTTGCTAGTCTTTTCAACTCAGTCATACTGCCTGATATCTAGTGTTACGTTTAAAATATGAGCTCGTAGATTGCAAATATAATAAAAATAAATTTGTGTTTAGTTTTAATTAAAATTCTTTATTATTCGCACAATTCTGTGTGCCACTGTTAACAACTTTACGTAAACAACAACAAATGCTTTTTTGTTTTTGCTTTGCTTATACCCTTTGCATAAACCATAACAATTACTAAACAATTATTCGACAGATCTTAGTAACTGAGATCTTCAAACCACGATTAGTCTCTTCTAACGCACCGCGTTTTCACACAAGACTGACTGAACTTCACTCACCCAGTCGCCTGCTTTGCCTTGCCTTTTGTATGGCAGACTAAACAGTCTGATGAATGTTCTTGAAGGCGAATGTTTATGACTTCGCCTTCTCGAAATCTCTATAAATGTAAACAGCGTTGATTACGTTTATTATTGTAGTGATGTTGGTATATTTTGTTTACTTGTTCGCCATTTTTTAATGCTGGTGTTTGTTGTTCTATTAACCAGTACGATAATTTGTAAACAGGTTTGTTTACTACATTGTTTTATTTTTGTAGGTTTTGTTTATAAATTTAATATTAAGCGATGTAAAAGCAAAATACCAGTATCTAGATTTTTGATTTTCGTAACAATATCTACACTAGGCACTCTGTGTTAAACATTGTCATTTAAGAAATATCTCTTGACTTAACTTAATTTGATGTAAAGTCAGAAGCAATTCTCAAAAACATTTACTTAAACAACCTGTATAGTCGCCGTAGTCTAGTAAGTAATATGTTGGCTCATTAGACGTGAGGCCTCGGATCAAACACCAGGTCACATCTCTCCAACTAAACGAAATATGAAAAAAAATATTTCTTCGGCGACTTCCTCTCAGCAGATTTCTAACAGAAACTCTGTGAATAATATACAAAATTGCAATGAAAAGTTCCTAGAAAATCTGTCGTTCGGATAGGACTTTAAACTGTAGGTCCCACCTCTCATATATAAAATTACAGTACACAACATAAGTGGTGTGAGAAACTAGGTTGTAATTCTGACTGAAGGGTTGTAATGATCAATTATGTATGTATGTATGTAATAAGGCCATCCTAAAGGCTTCTCTAATCTTTTCCGTTTCCTGCTTTACATAAGTATTCAAATACTGATAGTTGTATGAGTGGTTGGTTGACAAAAACTTGTAAATTTTATTGACTGTATAACTAGAGAATGGATTTTCCTCGTTTACTATAACTTCTGGTATAGTTTTGGAAAGAGAAAAACGAGAATAAATTGGCATACAAATACAAATACTTTATGGGGTAGTTTTTAAACTTAAAACTTTTTCAATCTATCTCTGTCCCTCTTTATCACTCTTTCGTACCTAAATATCGGTGTCTCTATATATTTTTACCTTTGTCGTCATCATAAAAACAAAGTTTATCCTGTAGTCTTTCATTTTATCTTCTCGTTTTTGTGTCCCCCTTTTTTACAAGTGAATTATTGTCTTTAAAATTGTATTCGACAAAGACAGCCAGCAGAATGAATAAAAAAAAAGAAAAGTAAGACAGGTTTTAAGAGAGCAGAACAGAACAGAAAAAGAAGGTAAGGCCGTTAAGTCAAAAGTTAATTTCTAAGACATGAAAAGCGTATAAAGCCATCAAATGTTAACAAATAGTCTGAAAGATTTCAGATGCTTAAGAAATTGAATATTTTCCCCCTTTTTTCTCTTTGAAAAGAGTTGAAAAACTAAGAATTGTTTTTTAATAATTTTAATTTAAATTTGTAACAGGAAAAGGGCATCAATTTAAAGAAAGGATAACCCATGCAAATGTAACGTATCGCACCTGAAGCTAAAAACTTAATACCTGCTAAATCTTATTCCAAGTCATACTTCATATTGGAAATGGATCAGCAAAAGCTGAATTGGTTTGCATAACAGAGAATTGAAAGTGTATCTGTCGGTATTGTTGCTAATACTGCATCTACTGCTTCTACCCCTTGGCTGTAGTCTTGCATTTGCATTTCGCTTCCTTTTTTTCCTATTGCAGCTTTTAACGTTTCACATTTCATAGGTGTATGTGCCGGTGCTTTTGTTATATTTTGTCCCCCTTTCAACCCATTTCCTGGTATTATTTTCCATATAAATTGATTGTTTGATGTATTGATGTTAGATCGTTGGAAAATTTATTTTACAACTCAAAATGCCATCGAAATGATGGCAAACAATTTATTATAAGAATTTCAATAACAACAATAACAACAACAACAGCTAGAAGCAAAAGAAATAAATAAATAATGAAAAGGGAAAAAAAGAAATTTTTCATTGAATTTCTATTGAAAGTGAAATACAAATTAAAGCTTAAACTGCAACACTTAGTTAATGTAACCTTTTATGATCAAGCAATTCATCATATCCTTGAAACGCAAATTGGTACTGAATATTTCTAACAGACAATTTATGTTGGATTGTGGTTGAAATAGGATTAAAAATTGCTGGTGTTAATGGACATTTACAAACTACTGCCACAGTATTACATAAAACCCGTATTTATAAGAAGAAGCATCAGTAAACCTGCAATTATCTTTTACATTATAACACCAGAAATCATACATATTTAAGGCCACATGTTAAAGCAAACTCTACAGATTCTGACGAAACAATGACACAGTAATAATGGGTGATTTTTTATGAGCTATAGGAAAAATTTTCAAAAAAACACATAAAATTCAGAAAAATGCATGAAATCTTTATTTGAATCGATAGTACGGTCTTCATAATTTAATGTTTGAAGATTATTTCATGCAAATGTTGACCGCGACTGCGCCTCAAATTGTCCATCCGCTTAGTCCAATTTTGGCATACTCTTTCCAACATTTCGGCTGGTATCTCACGAATAAATGCTTCAATGTTGTCTTCCAATGCGTCAATTGAAGCAGGCTTGTCCGTATAGACATGAGCTTTAACATAGCCCCACAAAAAATAGTCTAAAGGCGTTAAATCGCACGATCTAGGCGGCCAATTGACCGGTCTCGAACGTGAAATAAAATGTTCACCGAACTCGCCTCTCAATAAGTCCATTGTTACGCGTGATGTGTGGCATGTGGCACCGTCTTGTTCAAAGCAAAAGTCATGCAAGTCAAGCTCTTGCATTTTGGGCAAAAAAAAGTTGGATATCATCATACGGTAGCGCTCACCATTCACAGTTACGTTAAGATTCGCGGCATCTTTGAAGAAGTACGGTCCAATGATGCCACCAGCCCATAAACCGCACCAAACTGTGACTTTTTCTGGATGCATTGGTAACTTTTGCAATGCTACTGGCTGATCTTCACTCCAAAATCGACAATTCTGCATATTTACGTATCCATTGAGCCAAAAATGAGCTTCGTCGCTGAACACAATTTTTCGATAAAGAGGTGGATCTTCGGCCAACTTTCCTAGAGCCCATTCACAAAAAATTCTGCGTTGCGGTAGGTCGTTCGGTTTCAATTCTTGCACCAGCTGTATTTTGAAAGGCTTCACACCTAAATCCTTCCGCAAAGTTTTCCACGTTGTTGAGTAACAGAGGCCCAATTGCTGCGAACGGCGACGAATCGATAATTGATGGTCATCATTAACACTGGCCGATACAGCTGCGATATTTTCTTC
Organism: Sarcophaga carnaria; assembly: GCA_958299815.1. Classification (NCBI taxonomy): domain Eukaryota; kingdom Metazoa; phylum Arthropoda; class Insecta; order Diptera; family Sarcophagidae; genus Sarcophaga; species Sarcophaga carnaria. Next base: position 131,673,869 of record OY283150.1, on the reverse strand, counting down.
AGTTCGAAGCGAAGAAGCGCGTGATGAACTTTCTTAACAGAGCACGCATTTTGATAATAAAATTCAATGCAAGCATTGTTCATTTGTAAGACGATTCATGGTTAAAGTATAGACCAAACTGAATATGTTTGACAGGGAAACAAAACACGAAATGTGAGTGAGCTGCTTAAACCAGTGTTGCTAAAAAGATAATAGCTAAAAAACCACCATTTACAATCCGAAGTCATAATCCATTGAGGATAAACGAAGATTACATAATGGGAAACACTTACTCACTAACTTAAATGTCTCTTGACAAGCCGTTTATCAGATTTCGTACTGTTTTAACACAACCATCCAAGCGCCTTCGCTAGTTGGTCATACCACCACCAAATCTCCGCATAAAACATCCGTCTCATAAGTAGGCAGTGTGCCGGCCTATTAGACGTGAGGCAACGGTTCAAACCCCAGATCAGACATCAAAACGAAAATATGAAACAAATATTTCTTCATCGGCGGCCTCTCAGCAGATTTCTGGCAAAAACTCTGAGAATAAAATAAAAATTGACATGAAAAGTTTCTCAAAAAAATCTGTCGTTCGAAATCGACTTAAGCTGTAGGTCCCGCCACTCATGTATAAAATTAACACACACAACATAAGTGGTGTGAGAAGCCAGGTGGTTATCCTGACTGAAGGGTTGTAAAGACCAATTATGTATGTATGCAAGTAAGTAAGTATTCAAGAATCCTAAACAACATAGACAACAACACAAATTTGCTCTACAGGAATCGTGTTGATGCCATAGCGATCCCTTAGTATAGAATTTAATTATTAAACGAAATAATTGTTTACCATACCCAATGTATATTTGTTTTTACGCTAATCTCTATGTTATTTAAATACTCGAACAATTGGTTTTTGTTTAATTTTTTTTAATGTTTTTTGTTTGTTTTTGTTACAAAATACATAAATAATTAAACAAAAGCTTTAGCACAACTAACTGTTTTGAAGCTTATTGTTAGCAGTGTTTAAACGGCGCTTACAAACAAAACAATTATAAAATAACACACACATACATACAAGCACACACTTATATACACTTATATACACTTATATACACATAAAAAAATAAATAAATTCGAAAAACAAAAATGCACAGACACAGATAAAAAAACAAACAAAAATATTAACTTTTTTGTATTGTTTTGTTTAATTTTTTTTTTTTTTTGATTATTTTATCTATGTATTCTTAATAAATAATGATAAACTATTATTGAAAAGAATTAAAATAAACAACAATAACAACAACAAAAAGAACAAAATAAAATAATAAACTATAGATGGAGTATAAAAGAGAGAAAACAAAAGGACAAAAAGTCTAATATAAGAGTGAATTAGTTAAATATGAACAATAAAAAAACAAAGAGAGAGAGAGAGAGCGAGAACGAGAAGGAGAGAGCTAAACTAAAAGGTATTATTTTGATCCTTTAATCCTTAATATGTAATCATAAAAAACAATAGAAAAACAATATCAAAAAAAAATAACACTGGAAAAACTCTTGTTTTTATTAAAAATTAAATTTTACAAAAAAAAAAAAAAAAAAAAATTCAAAATTAGAATCTAAATTATGGTTTTTGCGATTATTGAACGTGTTTTATTTATGGGATTTTTTTTTGTTTTTTGTTTTAAACAAAAATTATCGCATTTTAATTTGAAATGTTTTTTGCTTAAAAATTAAAATTTGGGTCAATTTAATTTTAATAAAAATAATCATAATAATAATCACTAATGTATTGATTATTTAATTGCATTTTAATTGTAAATTAACAAAAACTGCATAAAAAATTTTGAACATACTGAAGATTCTGGTGTTTTGCTTTTACATTGTTTAAAATAAAATTATATACAAGTGTGGCTTGGTAGTCTAGTGAGCAGTGTGCTAGACTACTAGCGTGAGGGTCGTAGGTTCGATTCCCAACAGAGACTCTGGTCTGTGAAACTGCACCGAGCATATGGTCAAAGTTACTCAGCTCGTATATAATTAGAAAATAATTTGTAATTGTATTGTAATTAATAAATAAATAAATAAATAATAACATTATGAACAAAAGCTACAAAAACAAAACAATGCAGTAAATAAACCTCCTTACAAATTATCGTACTGCTAAATATAACAACAAACACCAGCATAAAAAAATGGTAAACAAGTAAACAAAAATACAACAGCAAACACCAGCATAAACAAAATACACAAACAACAATAATGAGTATAAGTAACGATGTTTACATTTATAGAGATTTCGAGAAGGCGAAGCCACGAACATTTGCCTTCAAGAACATTCATCATACCATTTACTTTGCCATATAAAAGGCCAGGCAACGGAGCTAATGAAGTTTAGTCAGTCTTGGGTGAAGGCGCGATGTGTTTGAAGAGAGTAATCGCTTATAAGCGCTTGTACACTTTTAAGGACCACATCAGCTTTTGCCATTTCAACTCATTTGAGCATTGGTCCGGCGCAATATATATTGAGAGGAAAGGGCTCATCTTACTTGCGAGTAGACTCTCACCCCTTTCGATCCATGATGTAGGATAGGTAACTTTGGGTAAGGATATAAATAAATAGATAATGAGTTCTTTAGTTCCAAAGAAGTCATTGAAATGTTCAAGTTTTTTTAAATTGTTTAAGAAACTTTTCGCCTCATTTAATCTTTTTACATACATACATACATACGTACATACATACATAATTGTCTTCAGTCTGGATTACGACTCACACCATTTATATTGCATAAATCTAAACAAAATACAAAAACAACACTACAATAATAAATGTAAACAAAGATGTTTACATTTATCGAAGTTTCAAGAAGGCGAAGCTACGAACATTAGTCTTGAAGTCGCCGTAGTCTAGTAGATAGTGTGTTGGCTTATTAGACGTAAAAGCCTGGGTTCGAGCCCCAGGCCAGGCATAAAAAAGACAAAATACAAAAGGTATTTTTTCGGCGACTTCCTCTCAGTAGATTTCTGGCAAAAACTCTGAGAGTAAATAAAAATTGCCATGAAAAGTTTCTCAATAAATAAAAATCTGTCGTTCGGAGTCGACTTTAAACTGTAGGTCCCACCACTCTTGTATAAAACTAACACACACAACATAAGTGGTGTGAGAAACTAGGACATTGTACAATGGGTCAATTCGACCTCCGGGTACTGTACTTGTCTTAATTGACAAGTACACGTCCTCTAACCTAACCTAACCTAACATTAGCTTTCAAGAACATTTATCAGACTGTTTACTCTACCATATGAAAGGCAAGGCAAAGCAGGCGAGTGAGTTAGTAAAGTTCAGTCAGTCTTGCGTGTAGACGGGGTGTGTTTAAAGAGAGTAATCGTTGGTTGAAGATCTCCGTTACATACATAGATCTGTCGAACAATTGTCTAGTAATTGTTATTGCTTATGTAAAGGGTGTAAACAGAGGAATAGCAAATAAAGCAATTGTTGTTGTTTACATAAAGTTGTGAACAGTGGCACACAGAATTGTTCGAATAATAAAGAATTTTAATTAAAAACTAAACACAAATTTAATTTCATTTTATTTGCAATCTACGAGCTCATATTATAAATGATTTTAAAAGGTAAAAACGTAACAATATATTTTCAGAATACTTTCATTTGAATTTGAGTATTAAAATTTTATTTTTATTTCAAAATGATTTCCAAAATGTGTACCGTGTAAGGGCTCTAGAAACACATTTGCAACATGTTGCTGCTGACACAAATGAAGTCTCAAAAAAAAAATAAAATAAAAACATACGTTCGTTTTTATTAGAATTAGAAAAAGAGAGAAAAAATGATTTTTTTTTCGCAGAATTTCCTGTAACAAACAAACAGCTTTTGCCAGCAATCAATGTAACAAATGAACCCCATTTTATGTTATTTTTTTTTTTGCTCTTTATTTTCATATTAAATTTCCATATCGATTGTTATTAATATTTCCATATTTGCACTCTCGTATATCCTGTTCCTGTACAGTTTCTCCTTCTCTCTCTCTCTCTCTCTCTCTCTATCTCTCTCTCTCTTTCTTATTTCTTTTATATTTTGGATATGAATTTTTGAATAGCATTTGATATTGAATGCAATTGAAAACATTTCAACAAAATTTGAACATAATCAGAATGAAAATGAAATGCAATTCAATTGAAAAAAAAACTAAAAATATAAATGAAAATGAAAATAAAAGGAAACATTATGACACATACTACTGGGGTTGTTAAGTTTCCTTCTTCTTCTTCTTTTTTTTTTTTTTTTGTTGTTTCAGTAAACGATTCATGTTTAAATTTTCGATATTTAGAGCTCAATTATCAATATGTTTTTATTTAGAAAGTTTTCCTCTTTTTTTACGACTTTCTTATGAAACACTAGGGCCTAGGTTAACGGCTTAAGAAAGGAAACCTCTTTAGCCCTGGCTTTTACTTATTTTCTAAACTTTTCAGGAAAATCTAAAGGAATACATGTCCAGTCTTCACAGAATTTGAAGAGTTTTCTTTGTGCCACGTTAAAACAGTTCTAGATGTCTGCAATATTTTTGTAAATTTTTAAAAGTTTTCTTGAAATTTTTTGTTGTTGTTGTTTTTGTTTCTTTTTTTTATATCTATTGTTGGAGGAAATTATCAACACTTTTCTTCTTGTAAGAAATTTTGTTGAAAAGAATTGGTTTTTGTATGGCAGTATTATGCTGTTGATTTTCTTTCCCCAAAAAGTGTTGTTGCTGTTTATATAGCATTTAAGTTTTTTCTCTCTTTGTTGTTATTGTTATTGTTGAAATTTTATGCAATTGTTATAATGTGGTCATCTCCCCTAAAATAATTTCAATATGCATTAGCACCAATTTTTAAATGCAAAAAAAAACAAAAATCAGAATACAATCAATCAAAGGAGATTTAATGGTACCCTATGCTCCTATATTTATTAGGCACTTCAGCTAACTAACATCGTTCTCATCTTTTCTATAAGGATTATATTTACCAGAAGTTTCGAAAACTGCTTATTTGTAGAAAATTATGGCTGTGGAAGTTGCCATAGTCTAGTAGGTAGAGTTTTGGCTTATTAGACGTGAGGCCATGGTTCAAACCCCAAGTCAGACATCTTCAACCAAACTTTCTCTCAGCAGATTTCTAGCAAAAACTCTGAACGGTAAATAAAACTCTGTGTCGTTTTTAAACTTTAAACCCGTCACTCATGAATAAAATTAACAAACGCAACATAAGTGATGTGAGAAGCTAGGCTGTAATCCTGATTGGAGTGTTGTAATGACCAATTAAGTAAATAACAGTGAGCAAACTAGTTTGTAGTAGCAAACTACAGCGAAATTTAACTCAGATCTTTTAACGTCATACATAAACACTCGTTTCAGAGTCAATAAAACTCTTTAAATGAAAAAAGTATGGCCATAAATGCCGTCAATAACGTCCTAGAAATTCGTCGGCCAAAGTATTGCAAAATCAATTAAAAAAGGGGCCAAAGGCTCATGTATAGCAACAGCAACTGGGTACTGTCATAAAAAATTGTTGTTCAATAAAAAAAATTTACTTATTATTTGCCATATGATATCCAATTAACTTTTTATTCCGCTATAATAACTTTCATATTTCATGTACTCCCCTGTACGTATACTTAATATTTAATTGGTTGATGAAATATTACTCATACGCTGTATAGAACATTTTTATTTACTGGGTTATCACAGTCAGTTGTTATCATTTAATTCGATTGCTATCAACCAAAATTACTGTAAAAAATTAAGCATTTCTACACTTTTTCCTCTCTCAAAAAAAAAACCTGTCGTTCGGAGTCAACTTTTAACTGTAGGTCTAGCCACTCATGTATAAAAATTAACCCACACAATATAAGTGATGTGAGAAGCTAGGTCGTAATCCTGACTGAAGGGTTGTAATAATCAATTATGTATGTATAGTTATGGAAACCTTATCTCCCTCTAGTTAAGATCAACTATAAGCTTTTTTAATAAAAGAGCACCAGAAAGCAGTATCATATCGATCTTATAGGGAATATGTGGTTGTTCCAACAAATATAGTGGATGTCAAACAGTCCTTCACCTTTCAACAGATGCAGTGGATTCAATTTCCATCATTTGAATCAGAAATCACCAATAAATCGTTTATTCGCTGCTCATAAGCTTACATGAAATTTTGAATATATGTAAGTGAGTCAACAATATTGAAATTTAACTTCTCTGATTCATTCGTACAACTCACTACAACATTGATTTATAAGTACAGGTTGCAATTAGTATGCATACAACGTTGACATCAAACTCATACCATTCGAAATATGTTTGGTTCATAAGCCTACTCTTTTAGATTCATAAAAAGACACAGACAGAAGCAAAAAAGACAGAGCAGCAAGCAGAGCAAAGACACAACCTTCTAGTGAGTATTTCAGTATTCGTACGCCATTCATACTTATTTTGTAATTCGTGTATATGTTGAGTTACGGAGAGTCGAAATCAACAACATCATACATGTTGTTAAGTACGAATATGATGAGTACTTCAAGCTATGATTGTAAGTAGATATTCCATGATATTAAAATAAGTATGAATGCGTATATCAGAAATTATGAGTATGATTCGATTCTACTCATCTTTTTGAATACTCATTGCTCATCTCTGATTTAAATGGAATTTCTTATTGAAAATGTTACAAACATTAGCTGGAACCGGAATATTGTTATTATTATTGTGGTGGCTTAATATGTATTGTGGGGGATTATATGTTTATTTCAGCCTTTTATTAAAAACAAACAAAAACAAGGAAGAAAATTCATTGTGTAAACCTATGTATGGGGAGAGGGGGAGATGGGTTAAGCGTTTCATAACTAGTAAATTTGGTTTTAAAATAATGAAAACTCCGGACTGAAATTAATATTTTTCCACATTCCATATTAAAACTTGTAGTTTATGCTGCATATAGTCTTTGCACTGGGGAATTTATTAGACTACAACAACGAAAATATAAAAACTGTCTGTCTGTATAATTCATGTTTTTATTTTTAAATTCATAGGAAAATTTACTGCCATGTTATCAAAATTGACCCAATTTTCATAATCAGCAAATGAAATGCATTTTCAAATGGAAATTAATTTCTAAATTCGGTATTCGGATGATATCATTGTATTATTTTGGAAATTATTGTACTTTCTGAGGGCACATAGAATGTGTGGCTTATAAGCAAAAAATTATACAAAATTTTTTGTTTGAAATTTAGAAAAAATTTAAAAACTTTATTGTGCTTACAATACTTGATACATGTGCAAGTAGAAATGCGAAGACACATGCCAGAAGAACCTTTTGTAACACGGAAATGTCAACCTTATCGAGACCTTATATTCTCGATTGTATATAATGGACTGACAGCAACTGTCAAGAGCAGTTGCTTGGAATGCCTGGTCTTTCAACATACCTACCACATAGACAGTGGCCTGTAAGAACTACTGTTGTTCGATTGATGGCCATGCGATTTAAGGACCGAAGTGAGTCAGTCCTCTTACTGCCCATACGTGTCCAGCATTATCTAGCAATATTATGCGCATTTTGCTCCTGCCAATGAGAATAAGCCTCCCCTTTAAAATGAATGTGCAACATTTAAATTAACCGAGGAATATGATATCGCCGTAGTCTAGTAGGTAGTGTGTTAGCTTATTAGACGTAAGGCCACGATTCAAACCCCAGGTCAGGCATCAAAATAAAATATAAAAAGTATTTCTTCGTCGACTTTCTCTCAGCAGATTTCTGCCAAAAACTCTGAGAGTAAATAAAAATCGCCATGAAAAGTAACTCAAAAAAATCTGTCGTTCGGAGTCGACTTTAAATTGTAGGTCCCGCCCCACATATGTATATAAAATTATGTATGTATGACAGCAACTGAATGCAGAATGCCGACGACTATTATGGACTTTCGATTTCTAATCGTTATGTACCATTAGAAAAAGGTTAGATCGAAGTGCTAACTTTGATTAATAAAAGTTCACTTGAGCACGCATAGCGGCCCGTTGTGACGACAGCTAAGTCCCTGTACTGACCGAGTTCCACCAAACTATGGAAGAAGTTGGTCAAAGCAAGGGCTGCACATTAAAAGCACCACTACCCTACGCTTTAAAACCAGCCTGAAAGTTTAATAAACGAAGCTATATTCTTGACATCAATGGATGATAGCTCCACTAAGCTGACAAGGATTGAAAAGCCAAATAACTCATATACCTTCACCTCGCAAGAGATGCATTATTTGGATTGGATTGAAATACAAAGAATTTTTTTAAAGCCTGAGACCTTTTTAATTTTTTCTCATTCCCGTGAAAGGGCGTGAATTGCCCAGGTGCACGTCAATACTAGTAGTTCGTCTACGATAATCGTATACGCTCGCATTCAGTTGCTTTAAATCTACAAATCCTTATATCTTCCTTTTTTCATGGAAAGTGCTGATCACTGATCAATGACTTCAACGAGTTAAAAATCGGTCTCAAAATCGAATGATGTAACTGTCTTGGAGCTGTTACCTCGAACACTTTAAAGGCAAACAAATATCTCTCGTCATGCAGGTTCCCTTATAGTCCAATTAGTGGAAAATTGGTTGGAAACTATTTTACAGACAATGCAGCCGAAACATTGTTACATTTGAGTTTTTTTCGTATTTGTTTTATTGCAATTGAACGGATGCAACACATTAATATGCAGAAAAATGGCTAAAAGCCGTTCTGTATACTTTTTAAATCAACAATTCCAAGTACTCCATTAGTCTGGTAAATATTTTTGCAAAAGAAGCCTTTTTTATTTAAAAAATTCTACGAAAACAAATAAAATAAAAGCTACACACTACTGGCTTATTTAGTCTCATATCCATGCATTATTTGTAAATATTTTTCTCAATCTAATAAAATGCTGAAAAACAAAAAAAGAAGAAAACTTTTTCATAATGATTGTTTTTCCCTGGTCATCACAAGAAAAAATTCATATTTTTTATGCAGAAATTCCTTTTCCTTCTTTTGCAAAAAAAAAGAAAAACACAAAAATTCCATGGAAAATTATCCGGGGAAATGGTGTAATTTGCATACTATTCCTGGTATGCATGCATGTGTATTTGAATGCATATTGACTGTTGGTTGACTGTGTGTGTGTATGTGATACAACGCTTGGCTGACTGTGTATAACTGTATTGCAAATTTTTGATTTTAATTTAATCTTTTTGTTATAAAAACATTTGCATGTGTGTGTGTGTGTGTAAGTATTTATTGCTTTTTCCTTACTCTTCTATCCTGAAGGCTTTCATTCCCTTATGTATCAGCCTGTAAAGCGTTGCTGTAGCTCCTTGCCATACAAAATTATTCTGGGAAATATTTAGCATAGGAAGAGGGCGCAAAAAAACCCAACCAAGTTTGTTTTGATAGGAAAAAAAATGGGAAAAAAAACCCGAAATGGAAATGTAAGAAATCCATGCAATAGAGTCAGGCAATACAACATGCAATACAGCATAACACAACTCATACACAACCTTACACAACAGGAGAATGAATGAGAGAGAGAGAGACAGTGAGAGAGAAAATGGGAATAAAAACTCAATTTATTTATTTTGTATGGAGGGGAGGTTTCTTCCACATCTCTTGTTTTAACAATTTGCATAAAGATTTTCGCATTTTTTCCACATTGCCGTAGAACACATACACATGCACAAGCACATGCATTTAATTTGAATTACATACGTACATACATAAGCACACACTTTTACATTTTCATATGTGAACTATCGCACATTGTGTTGTGAACATATATACATATATGTAAGTGTTGTCCTCTATCATACATACATTGTATATGAAATTGGTGATTTTTTAAGAGCTATAGGAAAATTTTTCAAAAAAAAAACATAAAATTCAGAAAAATTCGTGAAATCTTCATTTGAATCGATAGTACGGTCCTCATAATTTAATGTTTGAAGATTATTTCATGCAAATGTTGACCGCGACTGCGCCTCAAATGGTCCATCCGCTTAGACCAATTTTGGCATCCTCTTCCCAACATTTCGGCCGATATCTCACGAATAAATGCTTCAATGTTGTCTTCCAATGCGTCAATTGAAGCAGGCTTGTCCGTATAGACATGAGCTTTAACATAGCCCCACAAAAAATAGTCTAAAGGCGTTAAATCGCACGATCTAGGCGGCCAATTGACCGGTCCCGAACGTGAAATAAAATGTTCACCGAACTCGCCTCTCAAGAAGTCCATTGTTACGCGTGCTGTGTGGCATGTGGCACCGTCTTGTTGAAACCACATGTCATGCAAGTCAAGCTCTTGCATTTTGAACAAAAAAAAAGTTGGATATCATCTCACGGTAGCGCTCACCATTCACAGTTACGTTACGATTCGCAGCATCTTTGAAGAAGTACGGTCCAATGATGCCACCAGCCCATAAACCGCACCAAACTGTGACTTTTTCTGGATGCATTGGTAGATTTTGCAATGCTTCTGGCTGATCCTCACTCCAAAATCGACAATTCTGCTTATTTACGTATCCATTGAGTCAAAAATGAGCTTCGTCGCTGAACACAATTTTCCGATAGAAAAGTGGATCTTCGGCCAACTTTCCAAGAGCCCATTCACAAAAAATTCTGCGTTGCGGTAGGTCGTTCGGTTTCAATTCTTGCACCAGCTGTATTTTGAAAGGCTTCACACCTAAATCCTTCCGCAAAGTTTTCCACGTTGTTGAGTAACAGAGGCCCAATTGCTGCGAACGGCGACGAATCGATAATTGATGGTCATCATTAACACTGGCCGATACAGCTGCGATATTTTCTTCAGTTCGAAGCGAAGAAGCGCGTGATGAACTTTCTTAACAGAGCACGCATTTTGATAATAAAATTCAATGCAAGCATTGTTCATTTGTAAGACGATTCATGGTTAAAGTATAGACCAAACTGAATATGTTTGACAGGGAAACAAAACACGAAATGTGAGTGAGCTGCTTAAACCAGTGTTGCTAAAAAGATAATAGCTAAAAAACCACCATTTACAATCCGAAGTCATAATCCATTGAGGATAAACGAAGATTACATAATGGGAAACACTTACTCACTAACTTAAATGTCTCTTGACAAGCCGTTTATCAGATTTCGTACTGTTTTAACACAACCATCCAAGCGCCTTCGCTAGTTGGTCATACCACCACCAAATCTCCGCATAAAACATCCGTCTCATAAGTAGGCAGTGTGCCGGCCTATTAGACGTGAGGCAACGGTTCAAACCCCAGATCAGACATCAAAACGAAAATATGAAACAAATATTTCTTCATCGGCGGCCTCTCAGCAGATTTCTGGCAAAAACTCTGAGAATAAAATAAAAATTGACATGAAAAGTTTCTCAAAAAAATCTGTCGTTCGAAATCGACTTAAGCTGTAGGTCCCGCCACTCATGTATAAAATTAACACACACAACATAAGTGGTGTGAGAAGCCAGGTGGTTATCCTGACTGAAGGGTTGTAAAGACCAATTATGTATGTATGCAAGTAAGTAAGTATTCAAGAATCCTAAACAACATAGACAACAACACAAATTTGCTCTACAGGAATCGTGTTGATGCCATAGCGATCCCTTAGTATAGAATTTAATTATTAAACGAAATAATTGTTTACCATACCCAATGTATATTTGTTTTTACGCTAATCTCTATGTTATTTAAATACTCGAACAATTGGTTTTTGTTTAATTTTTTTTAATGTTTTTTGTTTGTTTTTGTTACAAAATACATAAATAATTAAACAAAAGCTTTAGCACAACTAACTGTTTTGAAGCTTATTGTTAGCAGTGTTTAAACGGCGCTTACAAACAAAACAATTATAAAATAACACACACATACATACAAGCACACACTTATATACACTTATATACACTTATATACACATAAAAAAATAAATAAATTCGAAAAACAAAAATGCACAGACACAGATAAAAAAACAAACAAAAATATTAACTTTTTTGTATTGTTTTGTTTAATTTTTTTTTTTTTTTGATTATTTTATCTATGTATTCTTAATAAATAATGATAAACTATTATTGAAAAGAATTAAAATAAACAACAATAACAACAACAAAAAGAACAAAATAAAATAATAAACTATAGATGGAGTATAAAAGAGAGAAAACAAAAGGACAAAAAGTCTAATATAAGAGTGAATTAGTTAAATATGAACAATAAAAAAACAAAGAGAGAGAGAGAGAGCGAGAACGAGAAGGAGAGAGCTAAACTAAAAGGTATTATTTTGATCCTTTAATCCTTAATATGTAATCATAAAAAACAATAGAAAAACAATATCAAAAAAAAATAACACTGGAAAAACTCTTGTTTTTATTAAAAATTAAATTTTACAAAAAAAAAAAAAAAAAAAAATTCAAAATTAGAATCTAAATTATGGTTTTTGCGATTATTGAACGTGTTTTATTTATGGGATTTTTTTTTGTTTTTTGTTTTAAACAAAATTATCGCATTTTAATTTGAAATGTTTTTTGCTTAAAAATTAAAATTTGGGTCAATTTAATTTTAATAAAAATAATCATAATAATAATCACTAATGTATTGATTATTTAATTGCATTTTAATTGTAAATTAACAAAAACTGCATAAAAAATTTTGAACATACTGAAGATTCTGGTGTTTTGCTTTTACATTGTTTAAAATAAAATTATATACAAGTGTGGCTTGGTAGTCTAGTGAGCAGTGTGCTAGACTACTAGCGTGAGGGTCGTAGGTTCGATTCCCAACAGAGACTCTGGTCTGTGAAACTGCACCGAGCATATGGTCAAAGTTACTCAGCTCGTATATAATTAGAAAATAATTTGTAATTGTATTGTAATTAATAAATAAATAAATAAATAATAACATTATGAACAAAAGCTACAAAAACAAAACAATGCAGTAAATAAACCTCCTTACAAATTATCGTACTGCTAAATATAACAACAAACACCAGCATAAAAAAATGGTAAACAAGTAAACAAAAATACAACAGCAAACACCAGCATAAACAAAATACACAAACAACAATAATGAGTATAAGTAACGATGTTTACATTTATAGAGATTTCGAGAAGGCGAAGCCACGAACATTTGCCTTCAAGAACATTCATCATACCATTTACTTTGCCATATAAAAGGCCAGGCAACGGAGCTAATGAAGTTTAGTCAGTCTTGGGTGAAGGCGCGATGTGTTTGAAGAGAGTAATCGCTTATAAGCGCTTGTACACTTTTAAGGACCACATCAGCTTTTGCCATTTCAACTCATTTGAGCATTGGTCCGGCGCAATATATATTGAGAGGAAAGGGCTCATCTTACTTGCGAGTAGACTCTCACCCCTTTCGATCCATGATGTAGGATAGGTAACTTTGGGTAAGGATATAAATAAATAGATAATGAGTTCTTTAGTTCCAAAGAAGTCATTGAAATGTTCAAGTTTTTTTAAATTGTTTAAGAAACTTTTCGCCTCATTTAATCTTTTTACATACATACATACATACGTACATACATACATAATTGTCTTCAGTCTGGATTACGACTCACACCATTTATATTGCATAAATCTAAACAAAATACAAAAACAACACTACAATAATAAATGTAAACAAAGATGTTTACATTTATCGAAGTTTCAAGAAGGCGAAGCTACGAACATTAGTCTTGAAGTCGCCGTAGTCTAGTAGATAGTGTGTTGGCTTATTAGACGTAAAAGCCTGGGTTCGAGCCCCAGGCCAGGCATAAAAAAGACAAAATACAAAAGGTATTTTTTCGGCGACTTCCTCTCAGTAGATTTCTGGCAAAAACTCTGAGAGTAAATAAAAATTGCCATGAAAAGTTTCTCAATAAATAAAAATCTGTCGTTCGGAGTCGACTTTAAACTGTAGGTCCCACCACTCTTGTATAAAACTAACACACACAACATAAGTGGTGTGAGAAACTAGGACATTGTACAATGGGTCAATTCGACCTCCGGGTACTGTACTTGTCTTAATTGACAAGTACACGTCCTCTAACCTAACCTAACCTAACATTAGCTTTCAAGAACATTTATCAGACTGTTTACTCTACCATATGAAAGGCAAGGCAAAGCAGGCGAGTGAGTTAGTAAAGTTCAGTCAGTCTTGCGTGTAGACGGGGTGTGTTTAAAGAGAGTAATCGTTGGTTGAAGATCTCCGTTACATACATAGATCTGTCGAACAATTGTCTAGTAATTGTTATTGCTTATGTAAAGGGTGTAAACAGAGGAATAGCAAATAAAGCAATTGTTGTTGTTTACATAAAGTTGTGAACAGTGGCACACAGAATTGTTCGAATAATAAAGAATTTTAATTAAAAACTAAACACAAATTTAATTTCATTTTATTTGCAATCTACGAGCTCATATTATAAATGATTTTAAAAGGTAAAAACGTAACAATATATTTTCAGAATACTTTCATTTGAATTTGAGTATTAAAATTTTATTTTTATTTCAAAATGATTTCCAAAATGTGTACCGTGTAAGGGCTCTAGAAACACATTTGCAACATGTTGCTGCTGACACAAATGAAGTCTCAAAAAAAAAATAAAATAAAAACATACGTTCGTTTTTATTAGAATTAGAAAAAGAGAGAAAAAATGATTTTTTTTCGCAGAATTTCCTGTAACAAACAAACAGCTTTTGCCAGCAATCAATGTAACAAATGAACCCCATTTTATGTTATTTTTTTTTTTGCTCTTTATTTTCATATTAAATTTCCATATCGATTGTTATTAATATTTCCATATTTGCACTCTCGTATATCCTGTTCCTGTACAGTTTCTCCTTCTCTCTCTCTCTCTCTCTCTCTCTATCTCTCTCTCTCTTTCTTATTTCTTTTATATTTTGGATATGAATTTTTGAATAGCATTTGATATTGAATGCAATTGAAAACATTTCAACAAAATTTGAACATAATCAGAATGAAAATGAAATGCAATTCAATTGAAAAAAAAACTAAAAATATAAATGAAAATGAAAATAAAAGGAAACATTATGACACATACTACTGGGGTTGTTAAGTTTCCTTCTTCTTCTTCTTTTTTTTTTTTTGTTGTTTCAGTAAACGATTCATGTTTAAATTTTCGATATTTAGAGCTCAATTATCAATATGTTTTTATTTAGAAAGTTTTCCTCTTTTTTTACGACTTTCTTATGAAACACTAGGGCCTAGGTTAACGGCTTAAGAAAGGAAACCTCTTTAGCCCTGGCTTTTACTTATTTTCTAAACTTTTCAGGAAAATCTAAAGGAATACATGTCCAGTCTTCACAGAATTTGAAGAGTTTTCTTTGTGCCACGTTAAAACAGTTCTAGATGTCTGCAATATTTTTGTAAATTTTTAAAAGTTTTCTTGAAATTTTTTGTTGTTGTTGTTTTTGTTTCTTTTTTTTATATCTATTGTTGGAGGAAATTATCAACACTTTTCTTCTTGTAAGAAATTTTGTTGAAAAGAATTGGTTTTTGTATGGCAGTATTATGCTGTTGATTTTCTTTCCCCAAAAAGTGTTGTTGCTGTTTATATAGCATTTAAGTTTTTTCTCTCTTTGTTGTTATTGTTATTGTTGAAATTTTATGCAATTGTTATAATGTGGTCATCTCCCCTAAAATAATTTCAATATGCATTAGCACCAATTTTTAAATGCAAAAAAAAACAAAAATCAGAATACAATCAATCAAAGGAGATTTAATGGTACCCTATGCTCCTATATTTATTAGGCACTTCAGCTAACTAACATCGTTCTCATCTTTTCTATAAGGATTATATTTACCAGAAGTTTCGAAAACTGCTTATTTGTAGAAAATTATGGCTGTGGAAGTTGCCATAGTCTAGTAGGTAGAGTTTTGGCTTATTAGACGTGAGGCCATGGTTCAAACCCCAAGTCAGACATCTTCAACCAAACTTTCTCTCAGCAGATTTCTAGCAAAAACTCTGAACGGTAAATAAAACTCTGTGTCGTTTTTAAACTTTAAACCCGTCACTCATGAATAAAATTAACAAACGCAACATAAGTGATGTGAGAAGCTAGGCTGTAATCCTGATTGGAGTGTTGTAATGACCAATTAAGTAAATAACAGTGAGCAAACTAGTTTGTAGTAGCAAACTACAGCGAAATTTAACTCAGATCTTTTAACGTCATACATAAACACTCGTTTCAGAGTCAATAAAACTCTTTAAATGAAAAAAGTATGGCCATAAATGCCGTCAATAACGTCCTAGAAATTCGTCGGCCAAAGTATTGCAAAATCAATTAAAAAAGGGGCCAAAGGCTCATGTATAGCAACAGCAACTGGGTACTGTCATAAAAAATTGTTGTTCAATAAAAAAAATTTACTTATTATTTGCCATATGATATCCAATTAACTTTTTATTCCGCTATAATAACTTTCATATTTCATGTACTCCCCTGTACGTATACTTAATATTTAATTGGTTGATGAAATATTACTCATACGCTGTATAGAACATTTTTATTTACTGGGTTATCACAGTCAGTTGTTATCATTTAATTCGATTGCTATCAACCAAAATTACTGTAAAAAATTAAGCATTTCTACACTTTTTCCTCTCTCAAAAAAAAAACCTGTCGTTCGGAGTCAACTTTTAACTGTAGGTCTAGCCACTCATGTATAAAAATTAACCCACACAATATAAGTGATGTGAGAAGCTAGGTCGTAATCCTGACTGAAGGGTTGTAATAATCAATTATGTATGTATAGTTATGGAAACCTTATCTCCCTCTAGTTAAGATCAACTATAAGCTTTTTTAATAAAAGAGCACCAGAAAGCAGTATCATATCGATCTTATAGGGAATATGTGGTTGTTCCAACAAATATAGTGGATGTCAAACAGTCCTTCACCTTTCAACAGATGCAGTGGATTCAATTTCCATCATTTGAATCAGAAATCACCAATAAATCGTTTATTCGCTGCTCATAAGCTTACATGAAATTTTGAATATATGTAAGTGAGTCAACAATATTGAAATTTAACTTCTCTGATTCATTCGTACAACTCACTACAACATTGATTTATAAGTACAGGTTGCAATTAGTATGCATACAACGTTGACATCAAACTCATACCATTCGAAATATGTTTGGTTCATAAGCCTACTCTTTTAGATTCATAAAAAGACACAGACAGAAGCAAAAAAGACAGAGCAGCAAGCAGAGCAAAGACACAACCTTCTAGTGAGTATTTCAGTATTCGTACGCCATTCATACTTATTTTGTAATTCGTGTATATGTTGAGTTACGGAGAGTCGAAATCAACAACATCATACATGTTGTTAAGTACGAATATGATGAGTACTTCAAGCTATGATTGTAAGTAGATATTCCATGATATTAAAATAAGTATGAATGCGTATATCAGAAATTATGAGTATGATTCGATTCTACTCATCTTTTTGAATACTCATTGCTCATCTCTGATTTAAATGGAATTTCTTATTGAAAATGTTACAAACATTAGCTGGAACCGGAATATTGTTATTATTATTGTGGTGGCTTAATATGTATTGTGGGGGATTATATGTTTATTTCAGCCTTTTATTAAAAACAAACAAAAACAAGGAAGAAAATTCATTGTGTAAACCTATGTATGGGGAGAGGGGGAGATGGGTTAAGCGTTTCATAACTAGTAAATTTGGTTTTAAAATAATGAAAACTCCGGACTGAAATTAATATTTTTCCACATTCCATATTAAAACTTGTAGTTTATGCTGCATATAGTCTTTGCACTGGGGAATTTATTAGACTACAACAACGAAAATATAAAAACTGTCTGTCTGTATAATTCATGTTTTTATTTTTAAATTCATAGGAAAATTTACTGCCATGTTATCAAAATTGACCCAATTTTCATAATCAGCAAATGAAATGCATTTTCAAATGGAAATTAATTTCTAAATTCGGTATTCGGATGATATCATTGTATTATTTTGGAAATTATTGTACTTTCTGAGGGCACATAGAATGTGTGGCTTATAAGCAAAAAATTATACAAAATTTTTTGTTTGAAATTTAGAAAAAATTTAAAAACTTTATTGTGCTTACAATACTTGATACATGTGCAAGTAGAAATGCGAAGACACATGCCAGAAGAACCTTTTGTAACACGGAAATGTCAACCTTATCGAGACCTTATATTCTCGATTGTATATAATGGACTGACAGCAACTGTCAAGAGCAGTTGCTTGGAATGCCTGGTCTTTCAACATACCTACCACATAGACAGTGGCCTGTAAGAACTACTGTTGTTCGATTGATGGCCATGCGATTTAAGGACCGAAGTGAGTCAGTCCTCTTACTGCCCATACGTGTCCAGCATTATCTAGCAATATTATGCGCATTTTGCTCCTGCCAATGAGAATAAGCCTCCCCTTTAAAATGAATGTGCAACATTTAAATTAACCGAGGAATATGATATCGCCGTAGTCTAGTAGGTAGTGTGTTAGCTTATTAGACGTAAGGCCACGATTCAAACCCCAGGTCAGGCATCAAAATAAAATATAAAAAGTATTTCTTCGTCGACTTTCTCTCAGCAGATTTCTGCCAAAAACTCTGAGAGTAAATAAAAATCGCCATGAAAAGTAACTCAAAAAAATCTGTCGTTCGGAGTCGACTTTAAATTGTAGGTCCCGCCCCACATATGTATATAAAATTATGTATGTATGACAGCAACTGAATGCAGAATGCCGACGACTATTATGGACTTTCGATTTCTAATCGTTATGTACCATTAGAAAAAGGTTAGATCGAAGTGCTAACTTTGATTAATAAAAGTTCACTTGAGCACGCATAGCGGCCCGTTGTGACGACAGCTAAGTCCCTGTACTGACCGAGTTCCACCAAACTATGGAAGAAGTTGGTCAAAGCAAGGGCTGCACATTAAAAGCACCACTACCCTACGCTTTAAAACCAGCCTGAAAGTTTAATAAACGAAGCTATATTCTTGACATCAATGGATGATAGCTCCACTAAGCTGACAAGGATTGAAAAGCCAAATAACTCATATACCTTCACCTCGCAAGAGATGCATTATTTGGATTGGATTGAAATACAAAGAATTTTTTTAAAGCCTGAGACCTTTTTAATTTTTTCTCATTCCCGTGAAAGGGCGTGAATTGCCCAGGTGCACGTCAATACTAGTAGTTCGTCTACGATAATCGTATACGCTCGCATTCAGTTGCTTTAAATCTACAAATCCTTATATCTTCCTTTTTTCATGGAAAGTGCTGATCACTGATCAATGACTTCAACGAGTTAAAAATCGGTCTCAAAATCGAATGATGTAACTGTCTTGGAGCTGTTACCTCGAACACTTTAAAGGCAAACAAATATCTCTCGTCATGCAGGTTCCCTTATAGTCCAATTAGTGGAAAATTGGTTGGAAACTATTTTACAGACAATGCAGCCGAAACATTGTTACATTTGAGTTTTTTTCGTATTTGTTTTATTGCAATTGAACGGATGCAACACATTAATATGCAGAAAAATGGCTAAAAGCCGTTCTGTATACTTTTTAAATCAACAATTCCAAGTACTCCATTAGTCTGGTAAATATTTTTGCAAAAGAAGCCTTTTTTATTTAAAAAATTCTACGAAAACAAATAAAATAAAAGCTACACACTACTGGCTTATTTAGTCTCATATCCATGCATTATTTGTAAATATTTTTCTCAATCTAATAAAATGCTGAAAAACAAAAAAAGAAGAAAACTTTTTCATAATGATTGTTTTTCCCTGGTCATCACAAGAAAAAATTCATATTTTTTATGCAGAAATTCCTTTTCCTTCTTTTGCAAAAAAAAAGAAAAACACAAAAATTCCATGGAAAATTATCCGGGGAAATGGTGTAATTTGCATACTATTCCTGGTATGCATGCATGTGTATTTGAATGCATATTGACTGTTGGTTGACTGTGTGTGTGTATGTGATACAACGCTTGGCTGACTGTGTATAACTGTATTGCAAATTTTTGATTTTAATTTAATCTTTTTGTTATAAAAACATTTGCATGTGTGTGTGTGTGTGTAAGTATTTATTGCTTTTTCCTTACTCTTCTATCCTGAAGGCTTTCATTCCCTTATGTATCAGCCTGTAAAGCGTTGCTGTAGCTCCTTGCCATACAAAATTATTCTGGGAAATATTTAGCATAGGAAGAGGGCGCAAAAAAACCCAACCAAGTTTGTTTTGATAGGAAAAAAAATGGGAAAAAAAACCCGAAATGGAAATGTAAGAAATCCATGCAATAGAGTCAGGCAATACAACATGCAATACAGCATAACACAACTCATACACAACCTTACACAACAGGAGAATGAATGAGAGAGAGAGAGACAGTGAGAGAGAAAATGGGAATAAAAACTCAATTTATTTATTTTGTATGGAGGGGAGGTTTCTTCCACATCTCTTGTTTTAACAATTTGCATAAAGATTTTCGCATTTTTTCCACATTGCCGTAGAACACATACACATGCACAAGCACATGCATTTAATTTGAATTACATACGTACATACATAAGCACACACTTTTACATTTTCATATGTGAACTATCGCACATTGTGTTGTGAACATATATACATATATGTAAGTGTTGTCCTCTATCATACATACATTGTATATGAAATTGGTGATTTTTTAAGAGCTATAGGAAAATTTTTCAAAAAAAAAACATAAAATTCAGAAAAATTCGTGAAATCTTCATTTGAATCGATAGTACGGTCCTCATAATTTAATGTTTGAAGATTATTTCATGCAAATGTTGACCGCGACTGCGCCTCAAATGGTCCATCCGCTTAGACCAATTTTGGCATCCTCTTCCCAACATTTCGGCCGATATCTCACGAATAAATGCTTCAATGTTGTCTTCCAATGCGTCAATTGAAGCAGGCTTGTCCGTATAGACATGAGCTTTAACATAGCCCCACAAAAAATAGTCTAAAGGCGTTAAATCGCACGATCTAGGCGGCCAATTGACCGGTCCCGAACGTGAAATAAAATGTTCACCGAACTCGCCTCTCAAGAAGTCCATTGTTACGCGTGCTGTGTGGCATGTGGCACCGTCTTGTTGAAACCACATGTCATGCAAGTCAAGCTCTTGCATTTTGAACAAAAAAAAAGTTGGATATCATCTCACGGTAGCGCTCACCATTCACAGTTACGTTACGATTCGCAGCATCTTTGAAGAAGTACGGTCCAATGATGCCACCAGCCCATAAACCGCACCAAACTGTGACTTTTTCTGGATGCATTGGTAGATTTTGCAATGCTTCTGGCTGATCCTCACTCCAAAATCGACAATTCTGCTTATTTACGTATCCATTGAGTCAAAAATGAGCTTCGTCGCTGAACACAATTTTCCGATAGAAAAGTGGATCTTCGGCCAACTTTCCAAGAGCCCATTCACCAAAAATTCTGCTTTGCGGTAGGTCATTCGGCTTCAGTTCTTGCACCAGCTGTATTTTGAAACGCTTCACACCTAAATCCTTCCGCAAAATGTTCCACGTTGTTGAGTAACAGAGGCCCAATTGCTGCGAATGGCGACGAATCGATAATTGATGGTCATCATTAACGCTGGCGATACAGCTGCGATATTTTTCTTCAGTTCGCGCTCTACGTAAGCGTATTGGTGGTTTAATGTCCAACAGTGTAAATTTGATGCGAAATTTAGTCACAATAGCCCGAATAGCCGCTTCAGTGGGTCGATTAAACTGACCATAAAATGGAAGAAGCGCGCGATGAACTTTCTTAACAGAGGACGCATTTTGATAATAAAATTCAATGATTTCCAAGCGTTGTTCGTTTGTAAGACGATTCATGGATAAATTATAGACCAAACTGAAGATGTTTGACAGTGAAACAAAAAACGAAACGTGCGTGAGCTGTTTAAACCAGTGTTGCCAAAAAGATAATAGCTAAAAAATCACCCGTTATTAAGTACTACAGAAAACATTTACACGTACACATAGAGAGCGAGAACGAGCAAACGAGAACGAACAAGCGAGAGAGAGTGAGCGAAATTTTGTTTTAAGGTGTATGAGTATAATGGCATGAAACCCGTTCTGACAACTAATACCCATAGAAATAGGAAAAATACTCAAAGACACACAAACGCACATACAAACTAAAGCTATTGCTTTTATGAGTTAAACAGAATCTACAAAGTTGTGCATGCATGTGTTTGAGTGTGTGTGTGTCTAAGAATTTCATTTTCAGAGTAAAAGTAATATGGATATGCTAATATTATGGTAAGAATTTGCTTTGCATGTGTGTATGCATGGTATTATGGAAAGAAAGGAAAAAAATTTCCCTCAAAAAAAAAAAAAAAAACAAAAAAACAAAAGGAAACTTAAACGAGTCCATAATTTATGTGGCATTTATAAACAAAAAAAAAACAAACATACATACACACATACAGGCATGCACACCTTAAAATATTTCAATGTTTTATAGTAAAATGTAACGTAAGTAAAATGTAAAATGTTTGCTAAGTTAGTTAGACAGCCCAAGGGGATCATTTTTCCAAGAACTGAAACCCATTAGAGCTTCCGATGAAACCATTCAGACTTCCAATGTTATATCAGCGAGCTGATAAGCATAGTAGAGGGCCATGAGTTACCTTTGCTTTCTAAGTTAGTTAGTTAGTTAGTTTTCTCCTAGCACTGAAACCTTTTAGAGCTTCTAATGAAGCCATTTAGACTTACTTCCTACTGTTACGTATTTACCTTGTAAACACGTTTATAATATGAGCTCGTAGATTGCAAATAAAATTAAAATAAATTTGTGTTTTGTTTTAATAAAAATTCTTTATTATTCACACAATTCTGTGTTCCGCTGTTCACAACTTGATGTAAACAACAACAATTGCTTTGTTTGATATTCCTTTGTTTACACTCTTTGCATAAACAATAACAATTGCTAGATAATTTTCCGACAGATCTTTGTAAGGGATATCTTTAAACCACGATTACTCTCTTCAAACACACCGCCTCTTCACACAAGACTGGCTGAATTTTAATAACTCAGTTGCCTGCTTTACCATGCCTTTTATATGACAAAGTAAACAGTCTGATAAATGTTTTTGAAGGTGAATATTCATGACTGTGCTTTCTCCAAATCTCTATAAATGCAAACAACGATGTTTACATTTATTTTTGTAGTGTTGTTTGTGTATTTTTGTTTACCTGTTTACCATTTTTTATGCTGATATTTGTTGATATATTAAGCAGTGCGATAATTTGTAAACAGGTTTGTTTACTGCATTTTTCTGTTTTTGTTGTTTTTGTTTGTAATTTTAATGTTAAGCCATGTAAAAGCAAAACACTAGTATCTAGATTTTCCATTTTCGTAACACAATGTTAGATCAGTAAGCACATATGCATAGTAGAGGGCCATAGGATTCCTTTTCCCGCTGAAGCTGAAGAATGGCTTCCTCCTCTTTCATGTCTACACATTTCCTGCAGAACTCATTGACCGTTTGGCCAAGATCAATGCGTCTCGCGTGAATACCCACAATGATGATATACGGACGATGTATGAAGCGTTGGAAGCATAGAGGCACATACAGTATTGCCAGGCTCGTCTGAACTGGTCTTTACTCTTAGGAAATTAAGACAATCAACGAAATAGAAATAGCACTTAGCGCCAAGTGCTTGTATGGAAAGGCAAAGCTATTTGGTTTCTCATTTATTCTAAACTATGTCAGTAATCTTCCAACTGAAGATTACCACAATAAGGGGATTAGTTTCGCATTTGGTCCAGGGCTTAAATATTAGCTTGTGGTATCAGTATGTGTATAATCTCTAGCCTAGAAGGACTTTAGCCTTCAGAGAATGTGCATTTACCTAGCACAACCTAACCCATATAAGACACGTTCTGTAAAGCATACATTTTTAACTTAGAAGTGGTGATGTCTCTTCAAGAAAAACCCAGTTACTGACAGTATTGCGAGATAATTGAAAACTGCATGACAGCAGACTAACAGCCTTCTTATACATGGGAATGACTTGAAACCACTTCAACGAACTTAAGCTTAAGTGAACCGCAGAAATGCTCATTTAAAAAAATATTTTAAATTCTGTTTTAGTAGCCATAATGATCCATAGGACTGCTCTCCTCTTATGAGTAAATGGAATAAATCTGAAGCAAACATATCACTATTTCCCAGCCATGCAAATGCCATTAGTTGTATGGTTTTACTATTCACTTGCTATCAACTGTAATTGCTCGCATGTGCATTTTAGTACAGAAACATTAATTCAATAACAAAGAGGAGAATGAAAAAAAAAGAATGAAAAGAAACGAAATAAGTATTATCCTTTACATGCCATTTTCTATGCATAATTCTGTCCCTGTGTGTGTTGAATGTATGCATTTAAGGATATGTGTTATCCGTATTCTTTAATTCAGACTATTTTTCTTACAAAATGGCCATTGTATAGTTTCGCACATGAAATCATGAAAAAAAACAAAGGAAACAAAAAACAATGATAAACACATGCTGTGTGATACCCTATATTATTGTTACGAAAATCAAGTTACTGGTGTTTTGCTTTTACATCGCTTAACATTAAAATTATGAACAAAAATACAACAACAAACACCAGAATAAAAAAAATGGTAAACAAGTAAACAAAAATAAATGAAAACAACGATGTTTATAGAGATTTCGAGAAGGCGAAGTATTGAACATTCCCCGTTAAGAACATTCATCAGACTGTTTACGTTGCCATATAAAAGGCAAGGCAAAGCTGGCGGCTCAGTTAGTGAAGTTCAGTCAGTCTTGTGTAAAGATGCGGTGTGTATGAAGAGAGTAATCGTGATTTGAAAATCACCGTTACAAAGATCTGTCATATAATTACGTAGAGACTGTTGTTGTTTACACAAAGGGTATAAACAGAGGAATAACAAAGAAAAGCAATTGTTGTTGTTTACATCAAGTTGTGAACAGTGACAAACAGAATTGTGCGAATAATAAAGAATTTTAATTAAAACTAAACGCAACTTTATTTTTATTTTATTCGAAATGTAAGAGTTCATATTTTAACATTATAACGGAATTCTGGATAACATTTTTCAATAAATAAAGCAAAAAATAGGCAACCAAATAAGCAGGCAGTAGTTCTTTAAATAAATGTTATAAATTAAGACATGGTATCCCCATGTCGCGCTGTTATCTTTCTAAAGTATTGCTAAGGTTAACTCGAATCCATTATACCCCCCATTTCAGAGGCTTATGCTGATGTAGGGGAGCATAAAAGCGAAAGGAAAATAAATTTTAAATGTTGTGATAATTGAAATTGACCTAAAAATGGATTCCTTTAATTCTCTCCTCAGGAAATATAAAATTAATGAAATTTATTGAACGGCCAAGATACAATACATAGATAAAAACTAATGTCTGTTAAACAACAACAAATTATTGCAACACACCCAAAAATTTAAAAAAAAAAAGGTTCAACGTAATAAATTGTCACAGGCATTGTGTTACAGAGAGATAAGCCTTGCAATGGTGTGACAAGGGAAGGAAGACAATGTTTTTTAATTTGGTTTTAAGGGCACAGCAATAGTAACGGATATTACGAAACAGTAAGACTTTAAATCGACTAAATTGTAGAAATAATAAAAACTGTAGGATCATGTAATTAGCGATGATAGACTGAAAATGGTATTTTGCAATGTATTGCTGATTTATTTTACATTCGCTTGTTAATCACAAACATAACCTTAAAGAATCATTTCAGTTATTTCACTGGCAATGTCAAGAGGTTTTGTTCACACTGCGTACTTGGATATTGTTACAAAAATGAAAAATCTAAACACTGGTGTTTGGTTTTACATCGCTTAATATTAAAATTATAAACAAAAGCTACAAAGACAAAACAATGCAGTAAACAACCCTGTTTACGAATTATCGTACTGCTTAATATAACAACACATATCAGCATGAAAAAATGGTAAACAAGTAAACAAATATACACAAACAGAATAAATGTAAACAAAATACACAAACAACACTACAACAAATTTTACATTAATAGAGATTTTGAGAAGGCTAAGTCACGAACATTCGCCTTCAAGAACATTCATCACACTGTTTTTTTCTGCCACATAAAAGGCAAGGCAATGCAGGCGACTGGGTTAGTGAAGTTCAGTCAGTCTTATGTGAAGACGCGGTGTGTATGAAGAGAGTAATTGTGATTTGAAGATCTCCTTTACAAAGATCTGTCGTTTAATTGTCTAGTAATTGTTATTGTTTATGCAAAGTGTGTAAACAGAGGAATAACAAAGAAGAGTAATTGTTGTTGTTTACATCAAGTTGTGAACAGTGGCACACAGAATTGGGCGAATAAAAAAGAATTATAATTAAAACTGAATACAAATTTATTTTTATTTTATTTGCAATCTACGAGCTCATATTTTAAAGGTTTTTAAAAGGTAAAAACGTAACAACATTATTGAAATTTTTAAAAACCCAAACCCCCAAACCAAAATTTTCCAATTATACCATCACTTAGTTACAGAAATCAAGTTTCTTTTCAAATATTTACGGAAACATCCCCAGAGAACATTTCCTTTCATTTTCTCTCCTCCAAACATTTCCTTTAAATGCTTTTCAATTAAAAGTCTGTTTTAAATTATTCAGTTTAGAAATTAATTCCATTTGCAAACTGGCATGTCAGTGTGTTGTCTTTTGTTCAAAGCTGACAAACATTGTTGCAACATTTGACAGGCGTAGCTTAAATATTCACTTGGGGTTAAAGTTTAAAAGTGTTCAGCGATATACTCGAACGTCACTAAGGAAACAATTAAATGCACACACATGAGTGCACACACACACAGAACAGAACAATGATGGTGTACTTATTTTAATCTATGTTCGTTGGTTTGCCTGCTGTGGTTGTTATTGTGACTGCACCAATGGAATGTAAGTTTTTTTTTTTTTGAAGGATCAAAGAAAAGTCTTCAATAGCTACAGTAACAACAACGATAATCTTAACCTTTCGTGAACTTTAAGACATACACATACATACATAGCAACATGACGATTTACAAATACATGCACATACTCGTACATTTAGGCAGATTAATGAAAATCTGTATGTGTATAGACCATACACGTCAAGGCATACACAAATTCATTTCCCCTCCCCCTCTCTCTATGTCACTATCTTTCCTACATACATTCTTGTGTAGTGAAGGTCTTGTTAAACGTTCAAAGACCCCTCGTTCAAAGTCGCCATCAATTGACAAAAGAATGTGAGGTTAAGTACCACATAAAGAATATTTTCCTGTCTATACAGAAATGGCTTCTTAACAATTGCCTTTCCTGGCCATCCTTTTGTCTCTGTCTGTCTTTTAGTGTCTCTTCTTAAACCGTTTAAAGTAGGGAAACCAATTGAATGGCTGGTAGGCTTGCTATTCAAACAATTTAGATTTCTTTGGTTTTGAATACCTGTTTCAATGTACATACATAAGCATGTATATATGCGTGTGTGTACTTACTAAAGATATCAGGAATGTCTGTGGAATGTGTATGCAATAAACTGAAGTCTAGTGTTTCTATGTTATTGGACAATAGTATTCTTGTTCTTGAGGACCTTTTGTTAATTATTAAACGACTGTCACTAAACCTCTTCCTATCTTGCTCTGCGGTGGACAATACACAAACAACACCACTGTCGTCTTATAGGTAGAGTACACAGACAGTTAGCCAGGTTCTCATTGCCAGTGCGCTCTGTGCCATTCCACCCGGCCTTTATTTTATATACTAAACTGGGTTTCCTCTGACCTTCTATTAAGGCAGATAAATGAGATCTGATAGCAGTGGGTCTTGATGCAGTCAAATCCTTGCTTAATCTCAATGCTGCTATTCTGAAAAGACATAGAGACACTAGAATCGATTATACGATTCCTTATGACTTTCTGAATGAAACAATCGATTTTAGATTTTCAACCCAGGACTTCTGGTCTAAAGAATCAGGAGGTTTCCAACGGCACACTTAAAATTTACGCTGATGGCTGAAAGATGAGTGACAGGGTGGACTTGTTGAGTGGCGGAATTTTCCCTGAAAATTTCTAGATGTATTCGTATAGCCAGGCTGCAATTAAATCCCTTACGAACCTAGTCTCAACGTCAATCCTTAACCATAGGTAGGTAAGTAGAAAAATTTTTGGATGGACACACTTAGGCCGCATTGGCCCCATTGTGCTACCACAGTCATCCGTTATCCCCTAATCTCGAAACCATTCGGAGCTCTTGATGAAGCGATTCAGGCTGCCAATATCAATCCCTGACAGTTCCTCCAGATCATCAATGTAGTAAGTACCCAAGTACTTCCTTCTCCTTTGGCATAGAGCCGGGCATATACCCAGCAAATGAGGGACAGTCTCCTCTTCTTCCTCATCTCTGCAGCTTCTACAGAAGTCGTTAGCAAGGTGTCCAAGTCCAATGCGCCTCGCATATGTACCCATAATACAATGCCCCGTAATGACACCGACAACTACACTCAGCGCGCCTCTTTGGAGTTTAAGTAGACTCATTGTGCGCCCCTCATCCAGCCTTGGCCAGATTTTCCGAGCCGTTCTACCCGTGTCCGAGGCCGCCCACCTGTCGTTGACGGAATCGACGATCGTATTATTAATTATGAGCTTGCAGGTCCTCATAGGTATGCCCAGCTTCGAGAACTCAACGGTGAGTTCGATGGTCGTGCCCCTACTGGCAAGTTCATCAGCTCTACAGTTACCCGGAATACCACTGTGCCCCGGTACCCATACGATATAGATGTCATATCGTTCCGCTATTTCGTCGAGATATCTGCGACAGCCGTACACCGTCTTGGAGTTCATCATATTAGAACTCAGAGCCTTGATAGCCGCCTGGCTATCAGAAAGTATGGTGACGCTCCGCTTGGAGACCCTTCCATCCCCAATAATACTCGCCGCAGCCTTTATGGCTACCACCTCCGCCTGAAAGACAACACTGCAGTGGTCTGGTAGTCTCATAACCATGAATGCCAAGGATTTCAAAGGCAACTTTTATATGAGTTGCAGAACACAATGATATCATTGGAAATTGCAGTGCTGATGAGCTGGCCAGGGCCGTTATGGAGCTGGGACTTTCGTGCATGTTACAGGGCATAGGTATTCCTATTACATACATACATAATTGGTCATTACAACCCTTCAGTCAGGATTACGACCTAGTTTTTCACACCACTTATGTTGTGTGTGTTAATTTTATACATGAGTGGTGGGACCTACAGTTTAAAGTCGACTCCGAACGGCAAAGTTTTGAGAAACTTTTCATGTCAATTTTATTTAATCTCAGAGTTTTTGCCAGAAATCTGATGAGAGAAAGTTACCGAAGAAATATTTTTTTGTATTTTATTTTGATACCTGGCCTGGTGCTCGAAGCCTGGCTTTTCGTCTAATAAGCCAACACACTACCTACTAAACCACGGCGACTTCGTATAGCCAAGCTGCAATTAAATCCCTTGCGAACATAGTTTCAACGTCAATGCTTAACCATGAGTGCCAAGGATTTCTAGGAGAAAATATAAACCTGTCAATGGTAACTCTTAAATAGATTTAGGGATACAGGGATATCGTTGGAAACTGCAGTGCTGATGAGCTGTTACGGGACATAGGTATTCCTATTATTTCGGTTAAATTAAATGTTGCCCATTAATTTTAAAAGGGAGGCTTAATCTCATTGGCAGAAGCAAGATGTAATATTGTTAGATAATGCTGGACACGTATGGAGAGTAAGAGGACTGATTCACTTTGGTCCTTAAATCGCATGGCCACCCATCGTACAATAATGGTTCTTACAGGCCACTGTCTATGTGGTTGGCATGCCGAAAGACTAGACATTCGGGCTAAAGACTTCTGCAGAAGCTGTCGGTCTAAGGCGTACAAAGAGTCCGCCCTGCTTTTGACATAAAGAGACGTAGGTTTCTAACCTATTATTTTCTGATATTTTTAGTCGAGCTCTCTTATATAAAGATTGCTGCAATAGCAAGATTTATTTCGATATTTTGAACTTGCGATACTTTTGTCTAGGCAATGGTTGACCGACGGGTAGAATTAATTGTGATATCACAAAGGACCCAAGTGGGATCACTTCCTTCAAGGGAATTCACGATCTAACCCAACCTAACCTAACCAAACTTTAAACTGTTGCAAGTAGTTTACTAAATAAGGGATTAAATTGATCACTAACGTTATCAGCAGTGCTATGTTAAATAGACTGTGTTTGGTGATATTGTAAGGGAACTATCCATTATGATCTGATTACAGCATTAGGTCCACGATCACTGCTACTTACAACTCTAACACCGTGTGAGAAATAAGCTTCATTGCTAATGAAAATTCGATTTTAATTTAAAATTTTCAATTTTCTTAATTCGTAACAAATCAAAGAAAAATAAATAATTTAAAATGCATTTTCCTTTAAATTGTCTTTGTAGTTGTAGTTTGTATTTGATAAGATATCTTACAATTTTTGACAAACAAAGACGTAAACTGCATACACAACTCAAGTCAAGTGGCTGGTTAAAGTTTAAATTCTTTTTGAAATTCTTTTGTTATGCTTTTGTGCTTGTGATGAATTGAATTACAGAAATTGTATTGAAGTATTGGAAAAAAAATGGATATTAAAACAAAAGCAAAAACAAAAAAACGAACAAAAAATATTTGAAAAAAATCTCAGTTAAATCCACTTGAAATGCAACTTGTCTTGTCCATAAAAAAGATATTCACACACTCACATACACAAACAAATACATTCAATGACTTCCGGTATTTTAGAAAAAACATCATAAGCTTATGCTCTTTATAGATTTATTTTGTTTGTTTTTCTCTCTTTTGCAGTTCCTTCTTACTTTCTTTCTTTCGTATAAAATCCTTACCTTGACTTAACAATGTTAAAAGTGTTCTTCTATTATTCTTCAAATATATGTATGTATGGGTGAATATTTACAACAAGAATCTTTTAAAGTGTTACTAACACTCGAATAATAACAATAACAATAACAACAACAACAACAATAGAGAAAAAATAAACACTTTTTTCATATTCATATTCAAATCTATTGCAAGAGCATTTGTTGTTTATAGCATGAGTAATTGTATAAGAGACTCAGGCAGAGAGAGAGAGAGATAGAGAGAGAACGGTGGAATCTGATAACTGTCTGCATTTAGCATGTACATATGTATGTGTATGTGTTTAAATAGAGTTACATATTTCAGTATAATGGCTTCAGTATGTTTGAATATTTTCTCTCTTCTATATTTTCTCTCTTTTTTCTTTATTTTCCTTGGGAGTGTATGTATATGTGTGCATATAAAATTATAAAGTGGGCCTTATACAATATATAAGCATGTATTATAGTGCATGAGTGTATGTTATAGTGGTTTGAGTGTTTCTGAAAGCAGATGTACTTCATAATACAATAACAACAACTAACAAAATCTACAAGATCAAAATGAGCTTCATTTGAAAAGATGATTTTTTTTTGCCAAAATCGACATCTTCTGGTGTAGGCTACTGCATGGCCAGCCGAGGCAGCCATTTGAATGAAATTATTTTCCATTATTAACCGGAAGGATTGTACTTTCAAATAAAAAAAGAAATTTGAGAAAATATTCAGTAGTTTTTTTTTAAAGCATTTTCAAAAAAAAAAGTTATTTGGCGGAGCCTTTATTCCTTGTCACACACACTGTCATATCACACTTTTTTTCTCTCAAACATTCAGCCACTTTACTCCATAACACATACGGTGTGCAAAAGAGTTGGTGGTGAATTATTATGTTCTAGCAAAACTATCCAAAAAAAAAAAAAAAAGATTTAAAAAAAAGAGTGACGGAGATGAAGAAATAGAAATTATGTATGAAAATAAAAATTTGGCATCACCTGCACTTGCCATGAGTGGTAGATGTTGCATATGAAACATATATGCAGTCGTTTATATGGATAGTAATATACGAGTGTAGTTTTAGCCTTAAACTAAGTCTAGCAAATGTTCTTTGCTTTCTTTTTGTAATTTTTGTGAACAATTTATTTTATAACACATACATACGTGCACATATACATACATGCACATGAAAAATTAGAAGCTTTAAAGTCCATAATAGTTGCTCAACAAAAATGTGTTGCCGCCTCTTATTCTTTATTGCTTTCTTTTCTATAGTTTTTCTATGAAAATGCTGGAAATATTTTTTAATTTTCCAGCAGATTTAGTTTAACTTGTAAAGTTTGTAATTATTTTTCTCCTTTTTTTGGAAAAATTTAAGGCTCCGTATGTTCAAAACTTTTGAAGAGAATCTACATAAAAAAAAAATTTTTTTAAATTGTAATTTGTTTGTTAAATTTGAAATTGAAATTTTATGAGTTAAGAGTTAAAGCAATGAGTGATTTGTGCATAGGTTTAAAACAAATTACTGGAAGATTTTCTTAAAAAAAAACAAAAAAGTATTAAAAGAAGCAGGAAATTATATTCAAAATCAATGCAAAAGGCTTCAAATCAATCAAACCTTTTATATGATAAACGTTTTACAAAATTGAGATGTAAAATTCATTCTTCATAAAATAATTTAAGAAACTTTAAACTTATACAGGGTATCTCAAAAGAAATTTTATATTCGGTACATCATTGTAAAAATTAACAAAAGCAAAGTTTACTATTTGAGGAGACACCGTAGCCTAGTCGGTAATGTGTTGGCTTTCCAGACGTGAGGCCAAGGTTCAAACCCCAGGTCTACCATATCCAACAAAACAAAATATAAAAAAATATTTTTTCGACAATTCCCTCTCAACAGATTTCTGGCAAAAACTCTGAGAGTAAATAGAAATTGCCATGAAAATGTTTCTCAAACAAATCTGTCGTTCGGCATCGACTTTAAACAGGTAGGTCCCGCCATTTATGGATAAAATAAACACACACAACATAAGTGGTGTGAGAAGCTAGGTTGTAAACCTGACTGAAGGGTAACATAACAATAATTCCAGCCGTATGTATAAGGTTTTGCGAAGACTTAGCAGTTGACATTGCAGATCACAAGCAGCTCTTACGTTTGCCTCTCGGATTCGTTATAATTTAGTAGTAGCAGTTCTAGTTATTTACGATTTGAGAAAATCCGTTACGTTAGTCGAGTGGCATCACAATCAGTATGCAGTGACTCCACTAAAATCTTACCTCCAGAAGCATTATCGATTGTAGAGGCTCAGCTTATTCGATTACTATTATCAATAGCCTGCTTCCAAGCTGGTTGCTGTGGTTTTCTGCTTAGATCAGCCTGCATATTTTGCCTCTTTTTTTGTCTTGTGCTGTTGCACAATTTTCTCCTAAAATTTGATTTTCTCATTAACAGCTTTTTAAAATATGTGTTCGGCATGGTCAAAATCTCTTTCGCTGTATAAACGAGCTGGATCTTCAGCTTTTTCCATTCTTAGAAATAAGAAATAAGTCATGTCCGTCTAGCGGGTGCTTAGTGTGTTTCATTCCCCCTTATTTTCTACATTACCTTGGCATTAGTCTTACTGTCCAATTTTTCTTGGAAGTTCCTATTGCAGTTTCCTCAGAATTCCGATTCTAATGCATCTTGGCTGTGCTCGTATTTTAACTCTGTTCTTAATGAAAATATCTGTTAGGATTCTACAGTTAAGTATAAAAGAATATTCCCGTGAGACGGTTCTAGTCTAGACTGAGGTGAATTTTAACTCATATGTTCTTAATACAGTCACTTGCATGTCTCATTTGCTTTGCGGTCAACACTTCCCTACACATAATGCCATTTACTTCAAGTTAGCTATTTTATCTGACTGAAGGACAATAGGTCAGGAAATAAAAATTTTTCAGCGATCGCTAACAGATCGCTGTCAATATCCATATTGCCCGACAATCAACACATCATCTTCTCGGTATCTAACTTGATCAGCACATTGATCACAGATGAATCTCTAGATACTGGTGTTTTGCTTTAACATCGTTTAACAATAAAATTATAAACAATAGCTACAAAAACAAAACAATGCAGTAAACAAACCTGTTTACAAATTATCGTACTGCTTAATATAACAATAAACACCAGCATAAGAAAAATAGTAAACAAGTAAACAAAACTACAATAACAACACAACAATAATAAATGAAAACAACAATGTTTACATTTATAGAGATTTCGAGAAGTCGAAGGCATGAATATTCGCCTACAAGAACATTCATCAGACTGTTTATGTTGCCATATAAAAGGCAATGTAAAACAGGCAGTGAGTAAAAGTTCAGTCAGTTTTGTGTGAAGACGCGGTGTGTTTGGAGAAAGTAATCGTGACTTGAAGATCGAATAATTGTCTAGTAATTGTTATTGTTTATGCAAACAAAGCAATTGTTGTTGTTTACATCAAGTTGTGAACAGTGGCAAACAGAATTGTGCAAACAATAAAGAATTTTAATTAAAACTAAACACAAATTTATTTTTATTTAATGTGCAGTCTACGAGCTCATAATTTAAACGCTTTTAAAAGATAAAAACGTAACAAAATTTTACATACCAATCCACAGTCCTTTCTGTCCAAATTTCACAATAATGTAACGAAAGACGTTTGAGGTTTATCAGTTATCTGGCAGTTAGTTAAATTGGCATTCTACTTCTCTAAATAAAACGAATATAAACTTATTGACAAACCCATTTCCTTAGAAATTAAATTAAAAACTAAACTTTTCACTAAAAACGGCTTTATGGCAAACAAATTTAAGGGCCAGTACATCTTTCAACACTCTGTCGCATTGTAAAAAAAAATTTTTTTTTTCTTCTTCTTCTCTCTTACTTGTGATACCCAAATTATAATTTATAAAGTCCTTGTTTTCTACATGGTAGCTTCCGTTAGCTGCTTAGTTCAGTGCATTAAATTCCTTTTTAAATAAATCATACGCATCGTAGAACACAAACTCAACTGAAAGGCATACGGTGCGTATGATTTATGAGATTTAAAGGTGATTTAAGTCCTAAAGCCACACAAAGAAGAGATTTAAATTCCAGAGTATAATAATAAAAAATGAAATTGTATGCTTGTGTGTATTTGTTTAATAAATAAATTTTATACGAAATAAGAAAAAACTGTTAAACGGAATGCTTAACAATTCCTGTTCAATATTGTGTTTTAATAGCCAAAAATGTTGCCAATTTGTTTGTATTGTTTTAAGACCTTCTGAGTCTTAGTACATCAAACTGACTGACTGACTGCTATTGTAACATGTGCAAATTACAGTTTAAACTGTTACAATACCATTGTGCTACACTTAAGGGGTCCTACTTCAATTCATTACATACGAATTCATTGCATTTGCAGTTCCCCTTCACAATTTCATGTTGAATTTCATTAACCTGAACACGTAACACTTACAAAAGGGGTTCAACTTAAGGCTCTCAAATTAGTCTGTACTTATGGTGTCATGTTAATTCGTATTGTTGCTACTAGTGTTGGCGCCCAGCAAGTCACAAACATTTCCACGTGAGAAACTCATTGGCCGCAAAACCATGAACATTTTTTAAATCAAAACAAAAAAAAGGAGAGAATGGTGTGAGGTAAACTAAATGCATTTTTTAAAAGAAGTTTTCAAAGAAACGCAGAGGCGTAGCTTATGAGGGTGAACAATTAAATATGATCACTGGACTTATTGTATTCGTCTTGAAAATGGTAAAGAGCAGTGAAGTAAATGAAGCACGATAAAATGAGTGAAGGAAAAATGAAGAAAATCATGAAAAGGCTTAATGTAAACTTTTCAGCCAGCTCAGTACCATTATAAACCACAGAAGAGTTTGAGTATCGTAGAGATTAAGCAGACACAGGGACTTACTTACAAAGGGTAGTGAATCTTCATCTACAATGAGTCTGACGGAAAAGATGTTCTATTGTCACTAATTCTTGGTCATATCCATATACATACATAAATTGGTCATTACAACACTTCAGTCAGGATTGCGACCTAGCTTCTTACACTACTGATATTGTGTGTGTTAATTTTATCGATTAAGTGGTGGTAATTTTTTTTACTCTCCTAGTATTTGCCAGAAATCTGCTAAGAGGAAGGCGTCGAAAAAATAATTTTTTCATATTCCGTTTCGTTGGAGATGTCTGACCTAAAGGTTGAACCGTGGCCACACGTCTAATAAACCAACACACTACCTAGTAGACTACGACGACTGCTCATGTCCATATACTCCATAGAAATTCAGCTGAGATCTTCTTCAGCAACATGCTGTCACAAATTCCCGCAAAGAACCCAATCTCATGTTGGCCTTATTAAGTGTCAGCATGAATCCGGTTCTACCACTGTCGATACTCCCTTTCCCTCCAGCGATTCTGTTTTATTCCCGGGCCTATCTTCGATTGAATCGATAGTGATAATTTAACAACAATATCATCAAACGTGCGAGAGTCCAATATCTCAAACCCTCTCGCTTGCAGTAACATCACTATGCCCAACCCAACAGTGACTGAGTCCATTCAGTCAAAAGTCTTTTATTATGCTCATCACGGCAACCTCTGTTATCTTCGAAACACATTTACGTTTAACTGTATGTGTCCTGTTATAATAAAAAGTCACGAACGTTTTCGAGGACATCCGTCAGACTATTTAACCTGCCATTTAAAAGTCAAGGCAAAGTAGGCGAGTTAAT
The DNA here is from genome assembly GCA_958299815.1 of Sarcophaga carnaria. Taxonomy (NCBI): domain Eukaryota; kingdom Metazoa; phylum Arthropoda; class Insecta; order Diptera; family Sarcophagidae; genus Sarcophaga; species Sarcophaga carnaria. The sequence continues at coordinate 131,637,097 of OY283150.1, read as the reverse complement.
CAGTAAAGCTCAGTCAGTCTTGTGTTTAGACGCGATGCGTTTGAAGAGAGTAATTGTGGTTTGAAGATATGCGTTACAAAGGTCAGTCGAACAATTGCCTAGTAATTCTTATTGTTTATGCAAAGAGTGTGAACAGAGGAATGACAAACAAAGCAATTGTTGTTGTTTACATCAAGTTGTGAACAATGGCACACAGAATTGTTCGAATAATAAAGAATTATAATTCAAATTAAACACAAAATTTATTTTTATTTTATTTGCTATCTACGAGCACATATTTTAAACATTTTGAAAATGTAAAAACGTAACAATACTTTTAAGATTTCTTAGCCGAACTGATCACGTGGGATTTTTTAGTTAAAAGCATTACGATTACGGTCAACTACCATACAGAATCAAGATTCGTGTTAATTTTTAAACGAATTGAGAAATTAAAAGAGAATTTGCATCCTCGAAGCATAAACGAATTTCTTCACAAGTAAAACTATCTCCGTTAACTACCTCTTCATTAAGAAACTAAGGTTTTTACAGCCTGCTATTTATTTAAACAATTTACAATTTTAATTAAACTTAAATACGGCAATTCATAGCGAACCTATTCTCCATAGTGAGCCTATTCTCAAATAAAAACTAATGCAATGGAAAAGTCTACAAAGTCAAAAACTTTTTTGTACCAAAATATCATAAAATTTCGATTTCAAAAAAAAAATAAAATTGAAAAAACTTCTCAAAAAAGCAACAACAATAAGCATCACAACAACATTAACAAACTTTTCCTAATAAAATGTTATTAAAATTTGAAAATATTGTGTTATTTTTACCCCCTCCATCCTGCAGAGAAAACTAAAGAAAAAAATTCCCATTTTGGTTAAAGCCATTAAATAGACATTTGAAAGGAAAACTTCCCAGACAAACCTCATGGCCCACATAAATAATTAAAATCCAACAAAAGCAACGCATCTGTTAATGTAAAAGAGATTTTCTTTCGTTACGTTTCGTTTTTTTTTTTCTTTCTTTCTGACTTTTCATTTTTTTTATATTTCCACGAACACATCCTACATAAATATTGTAATTTACAATAGTTCTCTGCCATCCCTGTTTTATGGAGGGTAATGGCCCAAAAGATGAACAAAGTCTGTATGTGTGGGCAATGCAAATAGTTGAAGAAGTTGTAGCAACTGTGGTAGGTAGTGTTTTAATGTTTCCACTACACTACACAGCTATTTATTGATCAAACTTGACCACAGTTTGGCAAATCAAAAATTTAAAAACCTTATGAAGCTGGACTACACTGTATTGGACTACACTGTATGTCTTTCTCTATGAGAATAAGAAACAACAATTCCATCACTAGGAACTGCCGTAAAAACGAAATGAAGAATCAAGGAAGACATTGAAATTTCTGTCCGCAAACGGTTTTGCACTTTAAGCAACAAAACTTACATAAAATATGAAGGAGTCAAATCAATATTGGCTATGTTAGGCATCAAATGGCAACTATCTCGGTGATAACTTGATGTAATAATTGGCCGAGACACGATATTTGACGTAGCCACACAAATAGGACTGACAGCGTCAAATCACTTAATCTTGGTGACTCACCAACGTCACCGGAATGTAAAATTATCCTTTCTGTCTATTTCTCATGCAATAAAACCAAAATCTGTAGCGTTGTGAGACTCGTGATACCGTCCTGTTGAAATCAGAGACAAACCACTTGATAATCTTCAACGGCAGCCCAAAAACAAGTCGGTTATCATAGAATCCTAGCGCTCTGAATTGACGGTACCTGTTCTTCCAGAATTATTGCGAAAAAATTCGACTCAATGACATAATACGCCCAAAACTAATACTTCTTCCGGGTGCAATGGCATTACAACAATCACTTGTAGGTTCTCCAAGCCCCTTGCAGGAAGAAATGGGCTTTATGACTGAAAAAAATTGAAAGTTAGTTGCTCTAGCTTCCCATTAGCATGTCAGCACCATATGTTGCACTTTGGAGGTGAAAATCTAAACGCAATATACGCCATACATACATAAGATAATGGGTCATTACAACCCTTCAGTCAGGATTACGACCTAGTTTCTCACACCACTTATGTTGTGTGTGCTAATTTTATACATGAGTGGCGGGACCTACAGTTTAACGTCGACTCCGAACGACATATTTTTTTGAGAAACTTTTCATGGCAATTTTATTTACTCTCAGAGATTTTGCCAGAAATCTGCTGAGAGAAAGTCGTCAAAGAAATATTTTTTCGTATTTAATTTTGTTGGAGATGCCTGTCCTGGGGTTTGAACCATGGCCTGACGTTTAATAAGCCAACACTTTATCTACTAGACTACGACGACTCTTCACAATATACGCCATAATGAATATTATTCGCCCAACTTTCTCTAAGGGACACAATATTTTCGCACACATTTGCAAAGCTTCCAGTCTTTACAATTTTCTTTATAATCTTGGGAATTCCCTACACAATAGAGCAATTATGTTGACCGGAATCACCCAGAAATGCTTGAAAAGTGGTTCCGTTTGTATTACCACTGTAGCCAGTACTTCTTTTTACGAATTTTTCGATGCTATACGTATAACACATATGGGCAATTCACACGACTTTGTATCGTGTATGTTGTATTGAATACATTTGTTTGTTTGTGAACGCTCAATGCTATGCTGTATTGTGTATCTCGTGGCATTCAAACAATTTGATAGCCCGCAACCAATACAACGTTTAAAACATATGGAAAAAATGTGTATAAGTGTATCGGATTTTTATATGAAAAATATCAACAACATTCATACACTGTTGTATGTTCTTCCAACAATACAATGAATACAACGATACAACGGCTTGTGTGAATTGACCATAGTAACTACCATATTTTTTCTGTACTTAATATTTAATTGATTATGATATTACTCATACGCTGTGTAGAAAATTGTTTATTTACTATGGTTCTTAATCAGTCAGCTGTTATCATTCAATTCGATTGATAACAACAAAAATTTCTTTTAAAAAAATCGAACAATTTTTACTCTTTTTCCTCTGGTTCTCTATCTCCCACTCTCTCAATTTTGCTCTGCAATTATAATTCGTTTAGAACATGACTAGAGGATGTTTTTCGTTAAAGAGAACCTTCAACATACTTGTACTAGTACTCGTCCTTGTATATTCATATTTAATGTTATGTATATGTATGTGTATGTATGTGCATGGTTGTTAAACGATCCATATTCCTAAATCACAAACCTTCACTAAATAAATGGCAGTTTTGAAACCACTAAATGGATCACCTGATACGAATTTATCTATAACTAGGAGTTAATTTGCCAGAATTACTTGCATATTTCAATGTAAGGAACAAATAAAAGCACAAATTTAAAACACTGGCATTGTATGTAGAGTACAGCAGTGATTGTTGTACAAAATACTTTAAAGGAAAGAGAAAGTGTTTAAGTAAGTGTAACCAGCATAATTATGCAGCTTTTTTTAATTTTTTTTTAATTTTTTTTTTGCGCTAAAACAAGTGGCCATTGAAACAAATTTTGTTGAAAAGCTTTTGAATTCTTGACACGAAAACTACAGGCACTAGAAACTACAACAACAACAACTAAAAAATAATAATAACAACATACAGCCAACAATGGCAAAATAATAACAAATTTTACTTACACTCTGTTTCTCTTTTACACATACATACGAGTATGTACGTACAACGGTTACACGCACCTATAGAAACCAAATATTAAAGCAAAAGCACATGCTCTCTCACTTATAGCAGCCATTATGGACAAAATAAACATTAAATTTAATAACAGACTTTAACTACACACACACACAACAATTTTATAATCAAATAAAAACAACAACAACAACAGCAATATGTTATACAACTAAAATATAATTTTGTTTAAATCCACTCTATGTATACCAGAAGTGTATGTGCGTTTGAGAGAAAGAGAGCGAGAGAGGGAGAGAGAGGGATTTTAAAATGTTATTATTAAACGAGTAGTTACTATACAGAGCAGTGCCAGTGCAATAATGCTTGCCTGAGCAAATATATTTGTATGCGTGAGTGTGTGTATGTGAAAATTTTAAATTACAATAGCAAATCTGTTTTCATTTGTAATCTGTGTAGGAGTAAGAGTATGTATGCATGTGTCTGAGATTATAATGCCTATAATATTCACATGTATAATTGAGTATGTATTGCATCTGTGTGGCTATGTGTGTGTGTGTATTTAGTTTATAAATTTCATATAATGTTTTGTAATTGTACGTACATGTTGATTAGTTATAATTTTGTCCCAATATCAAGTGGCATTAAAACTAAAAACACGTTTCATTTATCGCTTACTCTCTCTCACTCTCTCTCTTATCCTTTACATTAAATATGCTTTGTATTGTTGCGCTCTCTTTCTATGAATCTGACTGACTTTAATTCTAATTTTAATTCCATACTCATGTTAACTTGCACAACTTTTTAATACTGTATTGCTATTTGCCTGATTGTTGTAATGCTTTGCTGTACCATTTAAATGCGCCACCACACCACTCCCTCTCTCCATTTCTCGCTGTGTGTTTCGCTTATGGCCTGCTATTGTGACCACTAACACGTACTTCATACATGTCACTTGTTTAACAACAGCTACAGCACCACTTATTCGTTCAGGTCAATCAATTCAATCATGCATGCATGCCTGCCTGGCTACATGTCTCTTGTACAATTTGGTGTTTCGTTTTTTTTTTTGCTGTATTTATTTGCCACACTGCCACACATTAAAACAACTTACAACTGCAAATGTTGCATGATTGTTGTACGTTTGACAAAATATTTTTTTTTTTCATTTTCTCTCTTCTTTTTTTTTGTTAAATAAATAAACATGAAACACAAATAAAAATGAAATTGAAATGCCATATTTTTTTATGTTTTTAATTGTATTGACATGAAAGTGTAGAGAGGCATTTAAATGACTAATGGATGTTGTTGCATGGATCTGTCATTCATTTGTGTCGTTTTGTTTTTATATGTTTACAGACAATTTTCATTAAATTTTTGATAAAGGTCTCCTCCCATTTGTATTTAATATAATGGAAAATTTATTTAAAAAAATTAAATCCTACAGAGAAATTTTATTTATTTTACTGCTGTGTGGAAATTTATACAATGGGTGCCAAGTAATTAAATGTAGCCAAGAGGATAATAATAACTCATGATATTTCCAATAGAATTTATATTAAATTACTAAAAAAAAAGCATTGGTAGTAAGATAAGTTTAGAGGGAGCACGTGTATATCATAGTAACAAATACCGGGAGACCTTGAAACAGCTCAATCTCATTATAAACATCTTGAGCTTCTGATTATCGGTTTCCAACAGAAGATTTAAACCCTCAAAGAAACCTTTTTCAGAATAACCAACCCTCCAATGCAAACATCCAGTCAGTCACAGAGACTATGTTTTATCTTCTCAAACTTCGTTTGAGATCTGTTTTTGATATCTATCACCAACGACCTAATATCACAACGTCGTGTAAGGAATCCAGTTGCCAGTCTCACATTGCGTTAACTGGGTTCCAGTAGCTAGCCAGTTCTATCAACTCTCTCTATTTTCTACTATTTTCAAGCAACATAGCTCAACGATCTATTACCCGTTGAGTCCATTGTGGTAACAGATGGAAGATTAGGATCAACCCTACAGAAAATCAAATGAGAATCCTGTCCCTCTTGTTCCCAGGAATAGCTTTATATGAACCTTGAGTTGCTCGCAACTTACATCAGATCTATTCCATCCCCTTTCAATGAAAATCACATGAGAATACACTTTCCCAGGAATACCTCTATGTCTTGAAATTCAATAGAGTCTGACCCGACCGTTACACCTATACGTCACTCGCAACGGACACCAGATCGATCATATCCCCTTAGTTCTGCCTAATTTTCAAAGCAGCTCCTACCAACCCCACTGTAGTTTACACAGGATCATAAGTTAAAAAATCACAAATTCTTCAGATGTAAAGACCAATGGTGCTCTGAGTGTATATATATTGTTACGAAAATAAAGAATTTAGATATTGGTGTTTTACTTTTACATCGCTTAACATTAAAATTATAAACAAAAATATAACAACAAACACCAGCATAAATCATAGCCCAGGCAAATATAAGAAAATATTTCTTTAGGTGACTTCCTCTGAACAGTCTTCTGACAAAAAGTCTGTGAATAAAATAAAAATAGCCATGAGATGCTTCTCAAAAAATCGGAGTCGTCTTTAAACTGTAAGTCCGGCCATCACTCTGGTAAACAAGTAAACCAAAATACAACAACAAAACCAGCATAAAAAATGGTAAACAAGTAAGGAAAAATACAACAACAAACACTGCACGAATAAATGTAAACAAAATACCCAAACAACAATAATGAATGTAAACAACGATGTTTACATTTATAGAGATCTCGAGAAGGCGAAGCCACGAAAATTCGCCTACAAGAACATTCATCAGACTGTCATATAAAAGGCAAGGCAAAGCAGGCGAGTTAGTTAGTGAAATTCAATCAGTCTTGTGTGATGACGCGGTGTGTTTGAAGAGAGTAATTGTGGTTTGAAGATCTCCGTTACAAAGACCTGTCGAACAATTCTCTAGTAATTGTTATTGTTTATGCGAAGGGTATAAACAGAGGAATAACAAAGAAAAGCAATTGTTGTTGTTTACATAAAGTTGTAAACAGTGGACGCACAGAATTGTGAGAATAATAAAGAATTTTAATTAAAACTAAATACACATTTTTTTTTATTTTATTTGCAATCTACGAACTCATATTTTAAAGGTTTTTAAAAGGTAAAAACGTACGGAACACGTATAGTTATTTAATGGTTTTATATAATCATTGTCTTACAGATGAAAGTATCGTCCATAAAAGCTGGGGGTGAGCAGGGAGAGAATAAAATAAAATATTTTGCGAGAATGCGAGTAAAATAAAACAGATAATTAGTTTAAATAATCAAATATTATTTATTTGTTGTACATAAACATACCTTTCGGGTTGGGGGTTGTAATCAGAATCACCCTATTCGTTTGTGTTCTGATTTTCTAAGAATGTCTGTTGGTGAACGCTTATTATCTGTTAAAGATCATAAGTGTTGCACGAATTGTTTGGCCGTTTCCCATGAGTCAAACAGATGCCATAGCTCTAACGTTTGCTATATTTGCAAACAAAAACATCATTCGCTACTTCACCGTAGCGAATCTTCTACCCGGGAGAGACCGAGAGCTGAAACCAGCCTCGTTAGCACCTTTTCCCCAGATCGCTCTTTAGAAATCCCCCGGCCTCCTGAGCAAAAGCGAAATGAAGTGGATAATGGCCCATCTACATCCACTGCTCGATCTTTTCAGAACTTCGCTACCCGACTACAGTCCACCCCGTCTTCAACAGTTCTGTTAGGAACTGTCCGTGTGAATATAGAATTAGGTCATGCCATTTTCTCTGCGAGAGCTCTGATAGACCCAGCGTCTCAAGCTACTTTCATCTCTCAAAAGTTGCAACGGAAGCTAGATCTTCCGACCTATTCCGCACCTGCTGCCGCTGTTGTGGGCCTTAATGGCGCAGTGGTAGCAAACTCTAGAAAAGTCTGCATTATTTCTCTGCGATCTCCTATTGATCCATCCTTTAAATTGACCACGGAAGCGTATGTTGTGGAAAAACTTACTGGTCAATTACCCACATGCTCGTATGATGATTTTGATACTCGTACACCTGATCTCCCGGTATCAGATTTTAAATATACCCACATGGATTTGCTATTGGGTGGAGATTTATACCCCCAGATAATGCTTTCTGGATTTCGAAAGGACCCCAAAAACACTCTGATCGCCCAACGAACCGTTTTCGGTTGGATTGTGACTGGCAAAACACGTCAGTCAAATTCGTTATCCTATAAATCCGAATTCCCTACGGACTTGAGTCCTGGTCTATCTTGTAAGGGTTCATTTGCTCAAAATATGAGATTTGATTGCTACGGAGCCCCGAGATTAAAACCTAATACGAGGAAGTAATTGGGGAATCCCTTTCCCTAGACCACTCGCCGATCATGACTGTATTTTATTCTCCTCCAATTACCATTTACCCTATCATACCGTTTTTTAAGTCAGATAATTGATGTTTTGTTTTGTTTGCCTCCCGAACATCCACTAGATTCCAGATTTTTGAAATTGTCAGACGCCAGCACCGCTAAAACTCTGGGTTTACGTTGGAATGCGAGCATTGAAACATTTTGCTTCAAGCCAGCTCCAACTCCCTGTTTCTCTATAGTCAAAAAGTTCTGTCTTGTTTCAAATAGCCAAAGCTATTTGACCCCGTTGGGTGAGTGGCACCTAAAATCGTAGTTGCTAAGATTATTTTATGCGACAAATTTGTAAAGGCAGAACAGATTGTGACGAATGTTTGGAACCCATGACGTTTAACAGATGGCTTGAGTTTGTCGATGATTATTCGTACATCGACAGGATTAACATCCCCCGTTGGGTTAATTTTAACCCTCTGCGTGAAGTACTTCATGCAATTTGTGATGCTTCAGAGAGCATCTGTTGCCATCCTGTGTAGTAGAGTCCTAACCCCGTTTGGTGAATTTGTCACCCACTTACTCGCTGCCAAAGTAAAGTTGTACCTGTAGAAGTGTAAACTTTACCCCGTTTAGAGCTCTGCGATGCAACTCTATTGGCAAAAAATGGTATTTTCACTTCGTAAGAAGCTGAATCTTACCAGATCGGAAGCCTTTGTGGGACACTTTCGACTATCGTTCTGTCCTGGCTTCAAAAACCCCCGTGCCATTGGCCAACTTTTGAGGCAAATCGAGTATCGTTTATCGTGGACCAGGTAGGCACTGACAATTGGAATCACGTGGAATCTCTACATGAAGTTGATACCCTATGATGACAGTTTTTACTCGTCAGAAAACTCACCCCAGAAAATTTGTTGTTGTCGATCATGTTGTCATTATTTATGACAATTAACCGAACGAAAATTTTGTCGAATCGAACGAATTTATTTTGTCGCTGTTTCGAAGTGCGAGTAGTCTTAGTTCGAACTGCCAATGGCGTTCTAATAAGGCCAATTGTGAAGCTCGTGCCGCTTTTTAATCTAGAGCAGTATTAATTCGTTCTCTCTTTTTCTGTTGTGTGTTCGTCGTTTTCATTTACAGATCATCTAACAACCCGTGAGCTATCTGTCGAACGCTCTACTAACGACAACCTCGACATGATTATTGTTGATCACAGCCCAAGAAGAAGAGCACAACCCACAACCAAGCTCTGTAAAAACCATCTGCGTGTGCTGGTCAACCTCTTACTTCCGGTAATGGGGCCATAATGGTAGCATCAAATGCGTCGCAAGAGGCTACAATCGTAATCAACGTTCTTATTTTTATTGAATTTATATATTGAATTGTAACTGTAAACTCATTGATCTCTGGCCAGGTGACGTCTCGGTCCGCTTGTTGCAATGTTGCAAGGGGGGCGGGATGTTCACGCTGGCCACCCTACTTTTAAGTTTAGATTTAAGTTTTGTTAAAGTGTATTAACCACCCCTGTGTTTATATGCAATAATTGTGAATTATAAAGAATTAAACGAAAAGAGATCATATACCCGATCAACCCCCAACCAGAAAGGTACGTTTATGTACAATAAATAAATAATATTTGATTATTTTAAATCTAATACTTTTGTATTTTATTTACTCCAACTCTCGCCAAATATTTTATTTTATTCGTTCCCCTCTCACCCCCACATTTAGGTGACAATTGCGAAATATCAGAAGATATTTTTGTATTCCTTCGGCTACTCAAGCAGTAGTAAAAGCGCGGTTTTAAATTACTGCAAATTTACAATAATCATATTATGTGGATGCTGAGCAACAGTAATTTTCTGGAAAACTTTAAAGCCGGTGCAAAGCTCAGGATTAGGCATTATTTTATCGAAAATTTCTACATCTGTCGGTTGCAGTCCATAATCTGTCTTCATCTGCAACAAAAAGACCACAAAATATCTTTAAATTCTCTCTTTTTTTCAGTGGTCGCTAATAAGCAACATTGTTTTCGTTTAAATAAATAAATAAGAAAAAACAACAACAACTATTGCTACAGTAAACGACAGCAACAACAAGAAAACTGTATAAAAACTTAAATGTGATGAAAGAGTATGGGAGAAGAAAAACTTACTTCACATATAAACTATTTCAGCAACCAAAACATGTTTCTTTACTACTATTCTCACATACACACACACACGTATCTATACAACATTTTTCTGTGCTGACGTTGTTGTTCTTTTTTCCTCTGTATTATCCGAAGACTCAAATATACTGCAACCACATACAAATATTTATCAGAGTGTATAAAGTAAACAAAATAACGATAACAATAGATCGTGTACGACTCAAGAATATCCTACCTATACAGCTGAAGGTCCTTGAAGGAATAAAATTTTTTTGTGAAGTCATTACCAACTGATTTGGATTTGGAATAACAAAATGGGTGTTTGAAGGAGATGAAGAACAAAAAAAGTTCCGTATAATCGCATAACGCATATAGACTAGACTAACAAGAAATAACACTTCTTGTTGGAATTGTTACAGACCACTAGGTGGTCGGACGTATGCGTTCTGTTTACGTAGCGTAATGAACTACGGAATTTTTTGATTATAAAAGAATGAGAGTGGTTGATAAAAGTATGAGTATTTGGCATTCAATTTGTTCATTGAATGAATATTTGTGTAACGAATACATGTTTATATACGATATAGTACAACCAAATGCAATACAGAAAATAAATATATACAGTGAAGAGCATAAAATTTGCCGGAATTGAAGAACAATTCAAACAATTTTAATTCAATTCATCGTTTTCTATTTTTCCAGTATGCGTTGGTATCCGTCAATATACGTTCACATGCGTCGCCATCCGTCACTATCGATTTAAGTGGCAAATTAAAAGAAAAATTGTTTACATTAATCCAGGAGGAATTTAAACAATTATTGTACGTCAGTAGTTGTTATTGAAATTGAATAGCTAAGTAAGAGCGTCTGGAATAAACATTATAAAGAAAACTGCTACAATTTTATCCCTCATTGTATAACGTATTTGTATATCATTTTTCTTTTCTAAGTTGCATGTTTTCTTTTTATTTTATTTTATTTCGTTTTTTTTTTTCTTACAATACATACAACATGTACATGTGTGTGGCAACCTTAAAAACTAAATAAAAATTCGAAAAATATGCACCACTACCACCACCACCACCATCACCATCACCACTATCACTAACGAAGTTTATATGTTTTACAAAGTAATGCTAAACAGAGTTCATATACGACGAGTATGCAAGCAAAAGAATGTTGAATGGAATACGAAAAACTGCACGTGGAAATCCCACTGAACAAACAGAAGAATTGAAATGGGATTTGATTTGATTTATGCGAAGGAAAAAGACTTGAAGGATAATTTAAATCAAAACATAAAAAAAATCAAAACTATAGGGAATGAATAGCTTTTTTAAAAAGGGAAGTTGCATAACAAGAAAGTTCTTTTAATGGCATGCTATGCTTCAAATAAAACTCATATTAAAGGGAAGGAAATTATCAAATCAAGTGCCAATTATCAATTTTCGGGATAATATCAACAGATTTAAAGTCTATAAGCATTAAATAATAGTCTTTCAGCTTTCTGAAACGGATCATTAAACGATTAAAATAAATACTCTGCGCAGCTACTAAAAGCAGTCCGTGTTGAAATATATTTCTACAGTAAAGAACATAAAATCAGACGGGATTGATGAATAATTCAAACAATTTAAATTCAATTCATCGTCTTCGATTTTCTTGTTGCGGAAACTAGTATGCGTTTATATCCGAAAATATACGTTCACATACGTCGCCGTCCGTCATTCAAAGTGATTTAGAAAATAATCGTTATTAGTTGGAGTACTTCAAAATAGATCATTTTCTATTTTTAAGAAAATTGAAGACTATGAGGAAAGTCTCTTATATCTCTAGGGTATTATCTTATTTGAAAAGCTATCGCTCAACAGGACTTATGATTACCAGAGCAATGCGTTATTCGAATTAGATTAGAGGTAAAATATACAATAAGAAGACGACGCCGTTGAATTATTAGACGTGATGCCACGGTTTAAACACCATGTCAGACATTTCCAAACAAACGAAAAATTTATCTCGTGGCGACTCAGATTTTTGGCAAAAACTCTGAGAGTAAAATAAAATTGCAATGAAAAGTTTCTCAAAAAATTTTTGTTCGGATTCGACTTTAAACTATAGATCCTGCCGCTCATGTATAAAATTAACACAGGCAACATAAGTGGTATAAGAAACTAGGCTGTAATCCTGATTGGAAGGTTTGTAAAGCCCAATTAAGCAAATACGAGTCGTGAGCAGTTTGTGTTTGACAGCCATAGTAGCAGACTACAGTAAAATTTCACTCAGATCTTGCAATGTCTTACTTACACTCGTTTTTGAGTGTATAAAACTCTCAAAATGAAAAAAGTATGGCCATAAATGTCGTCAATAGCGTCCTAGAAATTCTTCGGCCAAAGCATTGCAAAGTCAAATAAAGAAGGGTAAAAGGCTCATGTATAGCAACAGCAAATGTGTAGCGTCATAAAAATTTTTGTTCAATAAAGAAAACTTTACTTTTAACATTTCCCAATAACAGCAAATAATGTTTATATGACCTCATGTTAATTTTTTTTTTATTTCTCTATACGTATACATAAGAAGTCGCCGTAGTCTAGTAGGTAGTGTGTTGGCTTATTAGACGCAAAAGCCTGGGTTCGTGCCCCAGGCCAGGCATCAAAGACAAAATACAAAAAGTATTTTTTCGGCGAATTCCTCTCAGTAGATTTCTGGCAAAAACTCTGAGAGTAAATAAAAATTGCCATGAAAAGTTTCTCAATAAATAAAAATCTGTCGTTCGGAGTCGACTTTAAACTGTAGGTCCCACCACTCATGTATAAAAATTTAACACACACAACATAAGTGGTGTGCGAAACTAGGTCGTTGTACAATAGGTCAATTCGACCTCCGGGTACTGTACTTGTCTTAATTGACAAGTACACGTCCTCTAACCTAACCTAACCTACGTATACATACATACATACACAACATAATTGGTCATTACAACCCTTCAGTCAGGATTACGACCTAGCTTCTCACACCACTTATGTTGTGTGTGTTAAATTTTTATACATGAGCGGCAGGAAGAAACTTGGCATGGCAATTTTATTCAGAGTTTATGCTAGAAATCTGCTGAGAGTAAGCCGCCCAAGAAATATTTTTTCGCATTTCATTTTGTGGGAGATGTTTGACCTGGGGTTTGAATCGTGGACTCACGTTTAATAAGCCAACACGTTATCTACTAGACTACGACGACTTCTCAATATACGCCATACATAACATAATTGATCATTACAACCCTTTAGTCAGGATTACGACCTAATTTCTCACAACACTTATGTTGTGTGCATTAATTTTTATACATGAGTGGCAGGACCTACAATTTAAAGTTCACTCCGAATGACAGATATTTTGAAGAAACTTTTCGTGGCAATTTTATTCAGAGTTTTTGCCAGAAATCTTCTGAGAATAAGAAATATTTCGTATTTCATTTTGTTTGAGATGTTTGACCTGGGGTTTGAACCGTGACCTCACCTTTAATAAGCCAACACCTTATCTACTAGACTACGGCGACTCTTCACAATATACGCCATATGAATATTATTCTCTAAGGGACACAATATTTTCACAAACCATTTTAAGATGGTTCCAGTCTCTACAATTTTCTTTATAATTTTGCCAATTCCTTACACAATAGAGCGATTATGTTGGCCATAATCACGTGGAAATGCTTGAAAACTGATCACGTTTGTATTACCAAGAATTTACTAAGAATTTTTCGGTTCTATACGTATAACACATAATAACTTCTATATTTTTTCTATACCCCCGTACGTATACTTAATATTTAATTGATTGTAGAAATATTACTCATACGATGTGTATAACATTTTTTATTTACTGGGTTACTCAGTCAGCTGTTATCATTCAATTCGATTGATAAGCAACCAAAATTACTTTAAAAAAATCAAACAATTTCTACTATTTTTCCTCTCCCCCTCTCTCTCTCACTCCTTCAATTTTGCTCTACAATTCTAATTCGTTTAGAACATGACTAGAAGATGTTTTTCGTTAAACAGAACGTTCAACATACTTGTACTAGTATTCGTACTCGTACTTGTATTTGTATATTCGTATTGCAATGTTATGTGCATGTATGTGTATGTATACATATGTATGTAACAGTGGCATGTGTTTAATGATGTTATTGGATTTTCAAATTAGAGAACTGCAGACAATGCAATTAAACGTATTGATATAAAATTGTTGTTGTTGTTATTGCTGTTGTAATAGAAACAACAACATGACAAGAATGTAATTGTAAACGAAAACGAAATAGAGATGTAAATTCCAAATCAATTACCAATAAAATGTTACAATTATTTTGAAAGAAAAAAAACCAAATTCCTTTTCATTCACTCTTTTTCTCATGTGTTTTTTTGTTTTTAAGATTGCAACGAATTTTTGTAATTCCATCATATTTTTTTTTAAATTTTTTTTAGAAAATAAAATAAAGAAAAATAGAAAAATAATCCATCAACATATCATGAGAGAGAGAGAGAGAGTATTTTGGTAATCATTAAATTTTCCAACACAATGATATGAATGAACATGATAATGAATGTTAATTTTCACATACGTTTCGTTTGCTGTTGATGCCAAAACAATTGCATTTGGTGAGACAGACGTTGTTGGATAATTTTTTGAAATTGAAATCTAACTCAACTGGATTGTAATTTCACTAGGGAAGGTCATTTGCTATTCATTTAAATTCACATGTGGTATTTAATTTCAAAAAATTTTGAAATGAAATTATTTTTTTATTTCATTTTATTTTGCAATTGCATTTGAATAAAATTTAAGCATCGCAATGACAAATATTTTCTAATGAGAAGTAATTTAAAGCTTTAAAATGTTCAAAATGTGTTGATTAAAGTCAGTCAATGTTTTAAATGGAAAAACCAAACTTGAATGCAGCAATTACGTAAATTTCCAAAAGTGCTTAAGGTCAAGCTAGAAAAGTTAGTGAAAGGCTTGAAAACTTTGGAAAAATCATAGCCTAGAGTAGGCATAGTCGCCCGTGGTGATGCCACAGGCAGGCGTAATCCCTGTATTGACCGAATTCCACCAAACTAGGCAAGAAGTTAGTCAGCGCAAGGGCTGCACATTAAAAGCCCGATGCTGGAAAACTAGCCTAAAAGTTTAATAAACGAAGTTATATCTTTGACATCAATGGATGATAACTCCGTTAAGCTGACAAGGAATGGAGAACCAAATAACCTACATATGTCCGCACCTCACTTGAGATGGGCACTGACAAAGAAAGTGGAAACAGTTACCTCTTCTTCAGCAGATCTACGGCAGAAGTCGTTCCTTCGCCTCTTCCCACAACGCAATGACCTGTAAGCATGGCCACTGAAATAGAGAAGACATTACGATCAAGCCCGAATAGCTGATTGGTGCACTTTCTATCCATCGAGGGCCAAGTGAGTCTGGCAGTGAAGCAGAATTCCTCATTGACACGCAATAGGTTTGCGTTCCGAAAGAATTTCCACCCAGTTGCCAATTTAAGCGAGTTAAGTGGCATACCGTAGTCGCCGTAGTCTAGTAGGTAGTAAGTCAGCTTATTAGACGTAAGGCCACGGTTCAAACCCCAGGCCAGACATCAAAATGAAAAATGCAGATTTCTGACTAAAACTCTGAGAATGAAATAAAAATTGCCATGAAGACTTTCTCAAAATTCTGCCGTTCGGATTCGACTTTAAACTGTAGGTCCCGCCACTTACGGATAAAATTAACACACACAACATAAGTGGTGTGAGAAGCTAGATCGTAGTCATGACTGAAGGGTTGTAATGACCAATTATGTATGTATGTAAGTGGCATAGCCAAAACGATTGAAGGAGTGT
Organism: Sarcophaga carnaria; assembly: GCA_958299815.1. Classification (NCBI taxonomy): domain Eukaryota; kingdom Metazoa; phylum Arthropoda; class Insecta; order Diptera; family Sarcophagidae; genus Sarcophaga; species Sarcophaga carnaria. The sequence continues at coordinate 131,620,998 of OY283150.1, read as the reverse complement.
ACCACTTCTGACGAGCCCTACCGTTTCCCAGAATGTGACTGTGCCCAGACAAGTAAGACACTGAAGCGCCCAGAGAGAACGTCGAGACAGCGGCGTCACGCCCTAACGAGTCTAATAATAATGTTCGATAGAGATCATATAGATCATAGCCTTACACAATCATTCATTTTTACGCCTGAGCATTTCGATTTCCCCACACTTTTTCTCTTTCTTTCTACTTCTGCAGAAATATTTGTTTCTCCTCTTCTTCCGATATTTACCAAGTCGTCCTATATACAGACTTTTTCCCATGGTAGCTTCAAGATATTGCTTGTGTTACTGGAGGTTTATTATGTAAGGTTTCTGCAAAGTTGCTTTCCGGGTAGTTGGCAACATATTGCTAATGTGCATCCTAGCCATTGACATGACTACTGCTGCTCAATATTTGGGACCGTTAAGTTGTGAAAGCAGAAAGCAGTCTCTTGTAAGTATCCCGAGTTCTCTTCCCGCTTTAGTCCGCCCATTTCTTTCTGTTACATTAGATGTCCATCTGATTTGATGGCGAAAATAGGCATCAACTAAATGCTCCAATGACAAGACATTTCGATAATGAATGTGAGAGAAATAGCCTCAGAGACAGTCCTAAACTTTGATGGAAAAATAAGATTTAAAAATTTTAATTTGAAAATTCGAAATTCTTAGAATTTAATTGTAATCTCGGCTAAAGGCTCAACGAGATTATAAAATGCCTTTAGTTTACTACTTGCAACAGATAAAGGGACTTTATAATATTAATGAAGCCACGACAAAACCTATTTCAGCACAAGAAAGTATTTTTTTTAACAAAAAATCCAAAATCCAAGTGAATGATAAAAGTAATCCCACAAATTAGTATAATTTTGGAAGCGATAATATGCAAACGATAAAACTGAATTGCCTTCAAGTTAATGCTTGAACTGGAGGTCATATACGAACAAAGAAAATAGTAGAATAATTCCAAAAGAAAAGAGAGGAGAAGAGAGAATATAAAATTTGAATTCAAAGAAACTATTGCATATCCTTACAGGGAACATAGAGAACTTTTTACATCCAAAGAAATAAGGGTAGCAAAAAAAGCAAATGTAATGAATAAATCCAAACGTAAGCATCTTACGAGTATGAATTAATGAATGGCAATGGAATTGCATGGAATAAATGAATGTAATGTATACATACATACATATTAATGAACGATATAAATGCAAGTGAACATAAAGGAATATGACATGAATTTTTAAAATAAATACTTATTTAACTTGTTTGCTACAGGTTTTTTTTATTCATCTTTCTTGTTTTCATTTCTTTCTTTCTTTCATTTTATGGCGTTTCTTTTGATTTACTAATTAAACAAGACTCCTCGCTTAACAGTGGGTGGCAATTTTCTATAGAAAACAGCAATTTAAGTGTGTGTGTGTGTGTGTGGAAATCTACACAAAAACCGAACTTAAATTCTCTTCTACTCCATACAACCTTTATTTTAGCTTCAATAACACACTGACACACACAGAGACACTCACATGCATACACTGTAATGCTCTTAAATTATTCAGTTCGGTGTTAATGTGTGTATATGTTACATAATATGTTGCATCTATACAGATGTACGTGTAAGTGTGTGTGTGAGCGTGTAAGTATGTTTGTGTTTGTGACACTTGTTTAGTTTTTAAGTACATCTAATTATTTTTGGTCTCTTAATAATAATGTGACGTTTTACTTGCTTGCTTGGTTGCCTGTTTGCAAGTGTTCTTGTATGAACTATGTGAGTATGAGTGTATGCATGTATGTGTAATACTTTTATGCTTTCATATTGTTGCATATACTTGTTTATCCATGTTGTTGTTGTTGTTAACCAAAAATATTCTCTGTATATGTATGTATATGTGCAGTATGTTCAATTGAAAATTGCAACACACTATGAATTTATTAAAACCCTTCAAAGTACGTGACAGTCTCAAAAGTATACCGAATATCTACAGAAGTGAATTTAATTAAATAATGCTACACATACAGAAAAACATTACACACAAACTAATATACGTACACATACATACACATGAAATTAATACATATTTATAGAGTACCTAACACTATTTGAAACATTTCAATAAATTACTAAATACGAGGCTAGTAGGATCAGTTAAAATTTGTGTGAAGACGCGGTGTGTTTGAAGAGAGTAATCGTGGTTTAAAGATCTCCGTTACAAAGATATGCCCACTAAATGTCTAGTAATTGTTATTGTGGCAAGGTAGGGCAGTATTTTGCATTTTTGTGTACCAATGTACTCACTAGAAACCGATTATATTTTTATGCAAATGGTGAACTCTTCAGCACAGTCCAAAAGTCCTCATTTAGTTTAAATAGTCAACCTGTTACCTGTTTGGATAATTTTTTGCCATTTTTCTCAATTTCCATTCACCCTTTCAGCCGTTGAGATTGTATGATGCGTAGCTTATTGAGGCTATTTTAATAGAAGTTGACCATAAACAAGAAGATGAAAACGACTTCCCTTGCTTAATGTGCTTGCAATAAAGGTCATAGGATAATTCATTTTATATATGCAGCAGTAGTCAGATCCACAATTGTTACTGTGGGAGGAAAATTAAAGTCAGCTTGATATTAATATTGTTAAGATTTTACCTTTTAAAAACGTTTTAAATATGACCTCGTAGATTGTAAATAAAATAAAAATAAACTTGTGTTTAGTTTTAATTAAAATTCTTTATTATTCGCACTATTCTGTGTGCCACTGTTCACAACTTGATGTAAACAACAACAATTGCTTTGTTTGTTATTCCTTTGTTTACACCCTTTGCATAAATAATAACAATTACTAGACAATTATACGATTACTCTCTTCAAACACACTGTGTCTTCACGCAAGACTGACTGAACTTCATTCACTCAGTCGCCTGCTTTTCCTTGCCTTGCCTTTTATACGGCAACGTAAACAGTCTGATGAATGTTCTTGAAGGCGAATGGTCATTAGTTCGCATGGCTATAAATTTAAACATCGCTGCTTATTGTATTGTTGTTTCTGTATTTTATTTACATTTTCTCAAAATTGTCCTTCAAAAACGACATTAAACACTAGGTTCCACCACTACTTATGGATAAAAGTAACACTCGCAACATGGGTGGTATGAGAAGCTAGGCTTCAATTCTGACTAAAGCGTTGGAATACATAAATAATATGCATGTTTACTTTATTCTTGTAGGTAAATTTCCAATGGTCTGATAAGTTTGAAAAAAATTTCGATAAGTCCTAACTAGTACTCTTGCCGTATAGGGGCATAATTCATTACCATTCACATCGTATTTTCAAAATAATTCTTGAATACTCGCATCTGAAATTCTTGTACATTTAATCTTTTCCCCTCGAGGAAAAAGCATTTTTCGTATGCGGAGTAATAATGCGGTCATTGACCTGCCACACAAATCCTATTACAAACTGTTTGAAATACAAAAGTTTTGCAAATCATTTCATTTTCAGAGAAAAGAAAAGAAAAAGGAAAGAGAGTGTCAAATGGAAATAATTTTTCAAAATTTTTAATTCCATCAAATTCCAATTCAGTTGACACAGCCTGTGGCGCTTCTCTACTTTTTTTCCGGCAACATTTATTTTCTCTTTACTTTGCTTGTCTCATATTCAAATTGATGTCAAATATTTAAGCAAATGAAGCAAAACAAAAATAGACAAAAAAATTGAATTGTAAACAGTGGCCAGTGGGCAGAAAAACTGTCTTGTCGCCGTCACAATGATGACGATGAACCACAAATAAACCGGAATTTATTTTTTTTAAACTGAATACGAAATTTTGTCTCTGCAAGAGGGACCATAGGAAGAAAAGTTTTGAGTTTCCTTATAGAGTAGGGGGCTTAATTTTTTGGCCTAGTCAGCAAATATAGCTCATTCGATAAGAATACCTGATCATTGCAGAGTTCTTTAGACGAGAGTGTTGGTTCCACATGGGTTAGATTAATAATTGTTAAGGAGAAGATATTAATTACTATACCTTCAGGATATATTATTAGTCCTATTTACACAAAAATCGGGAAGAGTAGATTTTTACAATTCTTGTTAAAGTGCTTACCGTAAAACACTGGACATTAAACCTCAGCTCTGTATTGCAAGTCCCCGTAGTCTAGTAGGTAGTGTGTTGGCTTATTAGACGTAAAGCCAGAGTTTGAGCCCAAGGCCAGACATCATAACAAAATACAAAAAGTATTTCATCGACGACTTCCTCTCAGCATATTTCTGGCAAAAACTCTGAGAGTAAATAAAATTGCCATGAAAAGTTTCTCAAAAATCTGTCGTTCGGAGCCAACTTTAAACTGTAGGTCCCACCACTCATGTATAAAATTAACACACAGACTATAAGTGGTGTGAGAAATTAGGTCGTAATTCTAACTGAAGGGTTGTAATGACCAATTATGTATGTATGTATGTCTGTATTGCTAGATCCTCTAAATGCAGCTGCCAGCAAATATAGCCCTTATCCTGCACATAGTTTTGTTAACATCTGTTAAAGATTTACCCTCGTATGTTTTTATGAATCCGTTTTTCATTTCGTTTTTAAATCGCTTCACCGCCTTGTATTTCTATTTTGTTTATAAAATTTTAAACTGATTCTCTCATGCACTTATGCTCATATGCTCGCAGACATGATTACGTTGTGATTTGTAATTCACAAGCTAGCACATGGTGAATTCTAATTAAAATGATTTCACGTAATTCCCTGTCTCTCTCTCTCCCTCTCTCTCTCTCTCTTTCGTTCACTCCCGCTTTGTGTTTTTTTTTTGTATTTCCCTTTTGGGCAAAATGCATTCGAATTCGCATTTTGCATTTGCCATTTTAATAAATTACATTTTCAATTAATCGCATGTAATTAATTACGTTGTGTAATTTAAACTATTAAGGCACATATAAATTAACTGAATAACTATTACCGCCGCCAATAATGTGTGTGTGTGGCCATTAGTAATTACCAGGTGATTTAAATACCACAGCAGAAGGTGCAATTATTTTTTCTTTTGTTTTCAAAGCATAAATTAGATAATGACGGTTAAATATCACTGCTTTAGTACAAAAGTTTATAAATTATGAAATTAACATTCATATTAACAATAAAAAACAATTTTAATGGCCATAAATTAAGATTGTTGGCATATGTATGTGTTGGTAGTGGCCTAAAAGTATGCTTTGTTCAATTAGAAATAAATTTTAAAAACAAATTCCCATTTATTATTGTATTAAATTTTTTGTTGCTGTTGTTATTATTTTTATGTTTTTGCCTTTTAAAATATGAGCTCGTCGATTGCAAATAAAATAAAAAATAAATTTGTGTATAATTTTAATTAAAATTCTTTATTATTCGTACAATTCTGTGTGCTAGTGTTCACAACTTGATGTAAACAACAACAATTGCTTTGTTTGTTATTCCTCTGTTTATACCCTTTGCATACACAATAACAATTACTAGACAATTATACGACAGATCTTTATAACGGAGATCTTCAAACCACGGTTACTCTCTTCAAACACACCGCGTCTCCACACAAGACTGACTAAACTTCACTAACTAACCCGGTTGCTTTGACTTGCCTTTTATATGGCAACGTAAACAGTCTGATGAAAGTTTTTGAATGCGAATGTTCGTGGCTTCGACTTCTCAAGATCTTTGTAAACGTAAACATCGTTGTTTACATTCATTATTGTTGTTGTGTATTTTGTTTACATTTATTCTTGTAATGTTTGTTGTTGTATTTTTGTTTACTTGATTACCATTTTTTATGTTGGTGTTTGTTGTTATGTGTGAGAAGCTAGACCGTAATCCTGACTGAAGGGTTGTAATGCCCATTTATGTACGTATGTATGTTTGTTGTTATATTAACATACATACATAATTGGCCATTACAACCCTTCAGTCAGGATTACGACATAGTTTCTCACACCACTTATGTTGTGTGTGGTAATTTTATACATGATTGGTGGGACCTAGAGTTTAAAGTCGACTCGGAACGTCAGATTTTGAGAAACTTTTCATGGCAATTTTATTTACTCTCAGAGTTTTTGCCAGAAATCTGCTGAGAGAAAGTCGCCGAAGAAATATTTTTCATATTTCGTTTTGATGTCTGACCTGGGGTTTGAACCGTGGCCTAGCATCTAATAAGCCAACACACTACCTACTAGACTACGGGGACTGTTTTCTTATTTACCATTTTTTTATGCTACTGTTTGTTGTTATATTAAACAGTACGATAATTTGTAAACAGGTTTGTTTACTTGCATCGTTTTGTTGTTGTATTTCTGTTTATAATTTTAATGTTAAGCGATGTTCATTTTCATAACATTATTATTATTATTGTAGTAATAATTTAAAAAATATGTTTTTTTTTAATAATAATACGAGGGTGTAAAGCATAATGCTATTGGTCTGCCTGTCAAACAAATTTTTGGGTTTTTATTATTAAAACTGACGTTTATTACGCCCGTTTTGATAACGGAAAAGGGTAACTGTAACTGTCAGTTAATCAAACCATTTATTTTCCTCCGCTTTTCTCCTTAAATTTCTTTATGCTTTAAGCCAATTGCTAAGAACTTTCGGCTCCGCCGTTTTTTTTTTTCTTTTATTTTTCATTATGAGAATTTATTCAAACAAATTTTTAATTTAATTATTCACCATAACTTTGATACTTCCTCTAAGGCTGGTCGAGTTAAAGCCAGCTGATGAGCAAACGAGAAAAAGAAAAAAGGTTTTTTGGAAAATAAGGCCAACAAAAGTTTATTTGCTTTGTGTGTATTTTTAGAGCCTTTAAAGCTTCCTGACGAAATATGGCCCAAGACAGCGAAAGTTAATCTAAAAATATCCTTCTTGCAGCAAAACAAAACAAAACAAATCAAAATAAATAAAACCAGCCTCAATGTTAGCCAAACAGCCAAGCAGTTACAAAAAAAAAAATTCAATTTTACCCGGATAAATTGAATATTGTTTTAAGGCCTATTTCGCTTGCTACCTTTAAGATTTCAACGAGCGTAACAAAAACAAACAATTCAGTTGCAATTTTTTTTCTCCCTCCATCCCTCTCTCTTTTTTTGTTAACAATCAAACAACCCGTCAAATATACGTTGAGCCACAGTCAGTCATTCGAGAGAATGAATGAATGAATGAATGAAACTCTCGTTTCGTCTATTTGTTTAGCTGGGGAATTTGTTTAGCGCCTTCTGTCTCTGGGCTTAACAAAAGGAATTAAAGTTTTTGTAAAAGTAGCAGAGAAAGCAAAGAGAGCGAGATAGAGAGAGAGAGAGAAAGTGGAGAAAAACATACCAACCGTTAAAGAGATGAAAAATCATATTGTTGTTGTTTGTAGATTTTTCTTTATTAAAAATATTTTGTGCTTGTGTGAGCACAGACGTACTCGTGTACTTTGTTTTATCCTGACCAAAGTCTGGTATTTTGTTGGCAGTTTTTGTTTTAAAGCTCTGAAAACAGTGGTAACAATTCATTGCAATTCGCTTAGCTGTAAGACAATGGCAATTTTATTGTGCAAAAAAAAATGATTACCATTGTCATGTTAAAGTTTTTGGACTTATGTTTGCTTTATTCGAAATCAAATTTTAATCAAGTCCATCATGGCCATTTTTTTCGGTTGTTTGCCATAGAACTTCTAGGGTTAGTCGCAGAGATTAGCAATGAGTATTCAAAAAGATGAGTAGAATTGAATCATACTCATAATTTCTGATACTTAAACGCATTCATACTTATTTTAATATCATGGAGCCTCTACTCATATTCAAAGTTTGAAGTACTCATCATATTCATACTTAACAACACGTATGATGTTGTTGATTTCGACTCACCATAACTCAACATATACACGAAGCACAAAATAAGTATGAATCGCATACGAACACTAAAATACTTATTAGAAGATTGTGAATTTGCTCTGATTGCTGCTCTGTCTCTTTTGCTTGTGTGTTTTATTTTTAGCCACTTGAATCATTTATAAGTATTTTTTCTAAAGTTATGAATCTAAATGAGCAAGCTTATGAATCAAACATATTTCGAATGGTATGAGTTTGATGTCAACGTTGTACGCATACTCATTGCAACCTGTACTTATAAATCAATGTTGTAGTGAGCACGAGTGAATCAAAAAAATTGCGAATGGTATGAGTTTGATGTCAACGTTGTACGCATACTCATTGCAAACTGTACTTATAAATCAAAATTGTATTGGGTATGAATGAATCAGAGTACATAGTTAAATTTCAATATTATTGCCTCACTTATATTCAAAATTTCATGAGTGCTTATGAGCAGCGAAAAAACAATTTATTGCTGATCTCTAGTTAGTCGCCAGTACAAATGGTCATCATTTGGCATAAGATGCACGCTATACCTGGTATTCATCGAAACTTCCAAATAAAGAACACAGTGGAAGGAAGGAAATTGAAATCACACACCTCTGATCATAACATTGACTTCTTCTTTCCAGATTTTTCAATAAATCAATCAATTTCTTTGTGGAATGAGCTTTTTTTAATTGTTTTCAATCCATCAAGTGATTGATCTTTAATGTCTCCCCTAGGTATTGGTATCTTGCATGCTAGTCTTGTTCAATTTCAACCACTTATTCAATAAATAAATAAGAAGTGGCATAGAAATCCAACAATCCAGATTAAAATCCAGGTAAAGTCTAAAATATTTAAGCCTTCAAGCAATCACTCTCAATCACTTTTTAATTATTTTTACAAAAATTATTTGAAATAAAAAACTTATTTTCAATTTTCGCAATTTTCTCCGTTTCATACAACCTTATTCCCTTAAGGAACAGATCGTGCCATGAATTATAGATTTTTGCGGTTTCCACATGCAGATCCCCTTGTCAATTTTAATTCGGACATTCAATTTTAAGGCTTCCACAATGTTTCCTTTTAATAGTTATAACGGCCTGTAGTCGTAGTCACCTGAAGGTAAATTTCGACCAAAGTTTGTCTGATTTGAGGTCAGAGTTAAATATTGCTGATTCTGTTGTAACTTAAATTGTTATGAGATCACAAGGAGTTGCATGCTATGATTCACATCCTTATGCGGCAACTTTTTAAGTTGATTAGCCTCAAGATATTATGTAAATTTTAAACTTAGTTAACAGCAGGCTTATTTGAATTTGTTGAAACGGCTTATAATATCCTCTTTAATGCCGCCGAATGATGTTGCCATTCTTGTTGTTGCAGTATAAAATTGCATGTATTTTTAACTCTCACTAGTTAGTTTACATACATATATAAGTGGTCATTACAATCATTGGGTCAGTATTATGACCTAGTTTCTCACATGACTTATATTGTGTGTCTTACTTTTATAAATGAGCTGCGGCAACTATAGTTTAAAGCCGACTCCGAATGACAGATTTTTGAGAAACTTTTCATGGCAATTTTATTTTCACTCTCAGAGTTTTTGCCAGAAATCTTCTTAAAGAAGTTGCCGAAGAAATATTTTTTTATATTTTAGTTTTGATATCTGAACTGGAGTTTAAACCGTGGTCTTACCTACCTACTAGTTAGGTTAAAGACACGTTAATTTTTAGACCTCTTGCTGCTATTAACATTTTAATTTCGCTCAGTATTAACTGTATGTCATAAGATTTTTACAACATACATACAGTGGACAGCAAAAGTCTTAGTACGGCAATATATTTCGACAAAAAAAGTCCCCACAGGCTTAATACTCTTGCACAAAGTCCCGATATGACCTCAACAGAGTATTTAGGAGATCATTTGAAAGAACGGTTACGTAATCGCTAAACCTCAAACAAAAGTCAAACGAAAAACTTGCTCATGGTGCCACCAGAAAACTCGAAACAAAACTTGTACATTCAATTCCAAATGGGTTAAATGGGATAACATTTTCATATATTAGGCCTTTGAATTTTAAATTTACTCAGGCTTCTCCTTCGTGGTACCTATGGAGTCATTTGAAACTTTTCCTTATTTTTCTCTTATTTTATGAAAAAACATTAAAAAATTGTTTGTTTTATAATAAAACAGAAATAAATTAATAAAATAAATATATAAACTATAAATTTTTATACAAATTTTTGGCTAAAATTTATGAAATTGCTAAAATATATACTAAAATATATGCTAAAATACATACTAAGAATTTTGCTTTCCACTGTATGTATGTTATCCGTATCATCTATCATACGTTTCCTCTTTTTGATACTAGTTTCGCCATTGTATTGTCAATGATCGCATGAATCATAACTGACCTTAGTTTACATCCTTAACCAAAGCCTGCATTCATATGTATTTAAATAAGATGCAGTTTGTTTCATCCTCGTAGTATACGAGACATAGAGCACTTGTGTACAGAACCTCACTGAGTGATACCATTATCTTCCATGAACTTCCTTTACAGGATATTTTATTCCTTACAACGCCGTGATATAAGATTGTTAAACAGTTTTTCGGAATCTACAAATATCAAATACAAGGGAGCTCACCATTCCTTGAATTATTTCATGTTTATTCTCGTGTTATAAAGATGATCAATACCAGCTTTGTTAAAGAGTATACCAAGCTATTTACTTTGAATATCTTAGACGTCAACGTCCCTGTACAATATGCTTCACAATTAGCTTCTTAATCATGCTAAGTATCGTAGTTCCTTTCCATTTTTTATAAGGTCGGTCAGTAAGAGTCAAGGAATTCAAATTAATTTTCTGTGTAAACACGTGAGGTACCACTGTATTCAGATTTTATTTATGTTTACCTTCTCTATCACCCTACGCATTCTTTTTCATCGTATCATTTTTTATTTCTTTTTTTGTCTGGTCATCGGGGCGTATGATGAATATTTGATTATAAATAGTTTCCTTTTTTATTGTTGTTGTTGTTGTTGGTGCTTACAATATTTAGCTTATCTCTCTTTCATATTCTGTACGTAAAATACACGAAATGTTGTTCATGATCATCGTGATTATCAACATCGTCATTGTCATTAAAAAATTTTTGTACAACTTTTCATATTTTCCTTTATTTTTCCTTTCTTTACTTTTTTTTTATAGAATTTATATATAACAATAACAAATGCTTATGATTATATTGTTGTTGTTACAACAACTATCGTTTTATTATCAGTTTCTGTTTCAGCATTTCATATTATTTGCTGTCCTCTCCTCTCCTCTCCCTGCTTTGCTATGAAATGAACTGTAAAATGCAAGAAATATTGCTGCTGCTGCTGCTGGTGTTGTTGTCATCGTCATTGAGAGCACATCTTGGTAACCTTGTTTGTTTATATGTTTGTTTGTTTGTTTGCTTATTTGTTCGTTCGTTTATTTGTTTATTTTGTTCTAAGAGAAGACTGTATCTCTCTCTCTGCCTCGCTCTTGCTTTCATTATCTAATTGTTTAGATAGCATTTGCCTACACAAACAACAACCATTGCCATACCATGCTGTCGTACTTTTCAACTGTAAATTCTGTTACATTCCTGACACGGTGTGGAATTTTACACTTTGACCCACATTAATAATTCACATGGCGTTTATTTATGTTTATCATGTCACACGAATTGAGTGAAATATTAGTGGAGAGACGCAAATGGGCTGAAATATCCTTGATATGAATAAATAAACATGAACGCGGTACACACATACATATACACACGCTTAGGCAAACATAATGATGTTGATGGTATGCGTTTATACGTTTAATGTGCCACATATTCGCACTTGGCGAAAACATTAAAAACAAGCAACAAAAACAAAAAAAAAAAAAGAAAAACAGAAAAAAAGAAACTTTTTTGATGGTTTTTTCACAGTTTTTATGTAAAAGTTTTTAATGTTGCAACTCACGCATTGACTTAAAAAAGTTTCATTAAAAATAAACCAAATAAACTCGCACACACACACACACACATTGGCATGCTTTCAAAGGAAAAGGACACGCAGACATTTGCATAGACCAACACATAAATTTGTACACATTCACTGAAATGAATGAATAACAGCTATGGCCAAGTAATAATAAATCAAAAACTGTTATAATTCAACGGAGTGCTACCAACTATGTTGAGGATTCTGTCATGTAAGGGGGCCGACTTATAATTTAAGTTCAAATCTTTCTCCAACATTGGGTTTGAGACCTACAGAAGTACTAACATGCTCCTCAACGCAATAGGTTTTCAGCCACAATATCTCAGCAGACTTCGGGCAAAAACTCTGAGAGTAAAATAAAAATTACCATGAAAAGATTCTCAAAAATCTGTCGTTCAATGTCGACAGTACGTCTCATAAATAGAATTAACACACACAACATGGGTGGTGTTAGAAACTAGATTGTAATCCTGACTCGAGGGTTGTAATGAGTCAGTAAGCCTTTAGTAATGCATTTGGTTTCGGGGCATTGTTATGTGTGGAGCAATGAAAGTGCCGATTAACCTGCAATGGTGGTTCGGGCGTTTAGACCTTCTTTAAGCTAATCTATCAGTTGACCATAAACAAAGTAAATCTCCAAGTTAACAATCTAGAAGGAAATGAGTAATAAATCTGGAAAAGGGAATCTATTATGATCTTTATATGAGATTTGATGGGTCAAGGTATGTACAACCCATTTATTGGGTTTCGGCCTGCTTTAATATATCCTTCCATTCGTCCCTGCTTCTTAGGCGCCTCTAACAGGTGGGCATATCAATCGATGACGGGGCTTCCTTAATTTGTTCTCTCCTACGTAGACAATGTCATCTTCTAGGCCGGCTTTCGCTAAGCCCGTACCAAATACCTTTCAATACGGAACATCGAACATCGGTCATAGCCGAGCCAACATAGCCGCTGAATGTTAATGCGCTGTACAACATCCATGTCGTTGAGGAGCTTACACAGCTCATTATTAGATCGGGTACGGAACGTTACCAAATCGCAATTGTCCGAAGACCTTACATGCACATATATAATTGGTCATTACAACCCTTCAGTTAGGATTACGACCTAGCTTCTCACACTACATTGTGTGTGTTAATTTTATACATGTGTGGTGGGACCTACAGTTTAAAGTCGACTCCGAACGACAAATTTTTGAGAATCTTTTCGTGGCAGTTTTATTAACTCTCAGAGTTTTTGCCAGAAATCTGCTGAGAGGAAGTCGCCGAAGAAATTTTTTTTTATACTTTTCGTTTTGATGTCTGGCCTGGGGTTTGAACCGTGGCCTCACGTCTAATAAGCCAACACACTACCTACTAGATCTTCTTTATAATATAATTGGTCATTACAAAGCTTCAGTCAGGATTACGACCTAGTTTCTCACACCACTTATGTTGTGTGTGTTAAATTTCTATACATGAGTGGCGGGACCTACAGTTTAAAGTCGACTCCGAACGACATATTTTTGAAAAACTTTTCATGGCAATTTTTAAATTTTTATTTGCTCTCAGAGTTTTTGCCAGAAATCTTCTGAGAGGAAGTCGCCGAAGAAATACTTTTCGTATTTTGTTTTGATGTCTGGCCTGGGGCTCGAACCCTAACACACTACCTACTAGACTACGGCGACTTCTTGACCAAAGATCTTACTTAGGGCTCTTCTTACGAATACTCTCAAGTCGATCACTTCTAGATATTTAACCACAACTGTAGCTATAAAAATATACAAAAGAAAAACACACAAAATTAAAGGACACTAAACAATTCATCACATTGCGTACAATTTAATTTCATTTTCCCCCCATTTTCCCCATTTTATCTTTTTCCAGAGAGTGTAAATTCCTCCATTGTTTTTTCCATTGTTTCGTTATGCAGTCAAAAAATATTTTTTCTTTTATTTTTAATGTCTGCACCATCGACTACTACGTAGACCACGCCATCCTTTGCCAGCCTAAAACAGTGGCTGTACGAAGGGCTATGAAGCAAATGCAATAATTAATGTAATATTGCAGTTGAAATTTATAATTTTTATAATAATTGTACGTACTACTGTACAGTGTACGAATGCTGCTATTATTTGTAATTTTCTCTCTCTCTCTCTCTTCTTTTTTACAAAAATAAAACAATTAAGCCAGGGGGTAAATTATATTTGCTTGAAGTAAAGAAACAAAGAGAGAGAGAGAGAGAGAAAGAGAGCTAAGGAAGTAAAATAAAAATATTGTTTGATAAGGACATTTTTGTTAGAAAATTTATTTGTATTTAAAGTCATTACCATACAAAATTACTTCCTTGAAATGTTAATGCTCTGCCAGCAAAGCAATCTTAGCATAGCATAGTATAGCACAGGGAATAAAATGTAAACTAAGAAACATTTAAAAGGATTTCATACCATACAATAGAAGCGTAAGTATTTATAGACCACAGGGAATTAGTTTTGTAATGTATTTCAAATAAAATTTGTGTAAAGGGAAGGAGTGTTTTAAATGTACTCATGTATAATATTGTTACGTTTTTACCTTTTAAAAAGGTTTAAAATATGAGCTCGTAGATTGCAAATAAAATAAAAATATAAATCTGTGTTTAGTTTTAATTAAAATTCTTTATTATTCACACAATTCTGTGTGCCACTGTTCACAACTTGATGTAAACAACAACAATTGCTTTTCTTTGTCAATCCTCTGTATATACACTTTGCATAAACAATAACAATTACTAGACAATTGTTCGCCAGATCTTTGTAACGGTGATCATCAAACACACCGCGTCTTCACACAAGACTGACTGAACTTTACTAACTCACTCGCCTGCTTTGCCTTGCCTTTTATATGGCAGAGTAAACAGTCTGATGAATGTTCTAGAAGGCGAATGTTCGTGGCTTCGCCTTCTCTGAATCTCTATAAAAAAGTAAACATCGTTGTTTACATTTATTCTTGTAGTGTTTGTTGTTATACTTTTGTTTTCTTGTTTACCATTTTTTATGCTAGTGTTTGTTGTTATATTAAGCAGTACGATAATTTGTAAACAAGTTTGTTTACTGCTTAGTTTTGTTTTTGTAGTTTTTGTTTGTAATTTTAATGATACGCAATGTAAAAGCAAAACACCAGTATCTTGATTCTTTATTTTCGTAACAATATGCACGTTTACTGTCTTCTCATAAATAACTTTCCAATGGTCTGATAAGTTTGCAAAAAATTTCGATAAGACCTAACTAGTACTCTTTCCGTATAGACGCATAATTCATTACCATTTTCACATTCCTAATCTAAAATCTTATTTTCCAAATAATTCTTGAATACTCGCATCTGAAACTCTTGTACATTTAATCTTTTCCGCACGAGGAAAAAACATTTTTCGTATGCGAAGTAATAATACGGTCATTGACCTGCCACACAAATCATGTTACAAACTGTTCTGACAAAAAAGTTTCGTAATTCATTTCATTTCCAAAAATAGGAAGAAAAAGGAAAAGAAAAGAGAATGTCAAATGGAAATGATTTTTCAAAAATTTTAATTCCATTAAATTCCAATTTAGTTGTCACAGCCTGTGGCGCTTCTCTACTTTTTTTCCCGGTAACATTTATTTTCTCTTTACTTTGCTTGTCTCATATTCAAATTGATGTCAAATATTTAAGCAAATGAAACAAAAAAAAAAAACAGACAACAAATTGAATTGTAAACAGTGGCCAGTGGGCAGAAAAACTGTCTTGTCGCCGTCACAACGATGACGATGAACCACAAATAAACCGGAATTTATTTTTTTAAAACTGAATAGGAAAACTTGTCTCAATAAGAGGCTGTGGGTGACCATTGGCAGAAAAATGAGGAGTTTCTTTATTTTGACAATTAAAATGTAATAAAAAATACCGAGAAAGGGAAATAGTGGGTCATAAAAGTAATTTCACAAATTTAGAGGAGGAGAATCGAAGAAAAATTCTTTGGAACATCTAAGATGCAAAATTTAAATTTCTGCAGAAACTGTTGAGATAAAGAAGAGGAAGAAACTATACCCCACCTGTTGGGCATATTCCCAGGACTATATTGGAGGAGAAAAAGGCACATTGGCATCTACTATATAGATAATCTAAGCGAACTGTCAGACATGAACATCGGCACTTGTTCTGAAGCACTGAATGCTTCTAAGGCTGAGAGAAAATAGAAAACTATGGTAATACGACACAACTTCTTTGTGTAGACCTACCTGCCTGGCTACCTATATCACTTGTGGTCTTGATTGTCATGATTTCAAACCTGCACTTAAGTTTTAATTGCAGTTGATCGTCTTCAAAGTTGTAATAAAGCCAAGCAAATTCAATAGGAATTATAAACCTGCGACTTGGAGCAATTGACCATTAACAAACCAATTAACATACATAACATAATTGGTCATTACAACCCTTCAGTCAGGATTGCGACCTAGTTTCTCACAGCATTAATGTTGTGTGTGTGTTAATTGAATCCATTAAGTGGAGGGACCTTTAGTTTAAAGTCGACTCCGAACGACAGAATTTTTTGAGAAACTTTTTCATGACAATTTTTTTTTTACTCTCAGAGTTTTTGCCAGAAATCTGCTGAGAGGAAGGAATATTTTTTCATATTTCGTTTTATTAGAAATGGCTGACCTGGGATTTGAACCGTGGCCAGACGTCTAATGAGCGCACACACTGCCTACTAGGCTACGGCGACTTCAACAACCCGATTAACGACCTGATTTAACGCATGCTTCCAGGCGCCTCTGCTGTTTGCGCTTCGTCCGTCAGTTGCACGCTCCTAAACGCTGACAGGGCTTTCACGATATGGTCCAAGATATCGCCGTAGTCTCGTAGGTAGTGTGTCGACTTTTTAGACGTCAGGCCACGATATATATATATATTTCTTAGGCGACTTCCTCTCAGCAGATTTCTGGCAAAAACTCTGAGTGTTAAATAAAAATTGCCATGAAAAAGTTTCTCAAAAAATTCTGTCGTTCGGAATCGACTTTAAACTGTATTCATGTAGAAAAAATTAACACACACAACATAAGTGGTATGAGAAGCTACGTCGTAATCTTCTTTATGGCGTATATTGTGAAGTCGTCGTAGTCTAGAAGATAACGTGTTAGCTTATTAAACGCGAGGCCACGGTTGAAACCCCAGGTCAAACATCTCCAACAAAATTAAATACGGAAAAATACTTCTTCAACCGACATCTTCTCAGCAGATTTCTGGCAAAAACTCTAAGAGTAATTGAAATTGCCATGAAAAGATTCTAAAAAAATCTGTCGTTAGATTAGGTCAGAGGACGTGTACTTGTCAATTAAGACAAGTACAGTACCCGGGGGTCGAATTGACCCATTGTACAACAAAAAACTCTGTCGTTCGGAGGCGACTTAAAACTGTGGGTCCTACCACTCACGTATAAAATTAACGCACACGATATAAGTGATGTGTGTTATACCGACTGAAGTGTTGTAATGACCAATTAGGTACGTATGTAACGCGGTTTCTACGCCGACTTCCGGTAATCACCGCATCAAATACCCTCCACACCGTAGCGTCTTTTTCCATTCGAGCGACATGGCCGTGTCAATGCCGCAGATGGATATTAATACGTTGCGATATGTCTATGACACTGAGAAGCTCAAACAACTCATTGTAGGAGTGGATGCGGAAATTATTGAAAACTCAAACTGGACCGAAGATCTTTCGTAGGAATATTTTCTTTTGAATACTCTCAAGGCTGCTTCATCGCTGCTTAATAGTGCCTAGTAGTTTGAGCAATTCAATGGTAGAAAAACAACAACAAACCAAATAAAATAAGTGTGTTCTTTTTGTTCCCGTACTCGCGTGGCTTATTTAAAACTCTTGAGAGTTTTATTAAATTCCGTGTAGAAAAATGATTTTTTTTCTCCTCGGAATTATGACGTTCGAATTCTTTTCTGTGTGGGCGTTTTGTATGCCCGATTCTTATTCAAGGCAAAGTGGCAAAGCGAAGGTTTTCACAACCTCTTTATCACTTACAATGTAATATAATATAAAGAGTACTAAAAAATTGTTGAAAATTCTTTCAAAATTAGATTTAATTACAATGAATTTTAATTACCGCCTTTAAAATTTAAAATCCTTCATAAAACAACCCGTTTTGATATTAAAAAAAATAATAGAAGCCATTTAAGCCAATTAATACGTAATTAAAATAAAGGAAGTGGGTTGTATGCAAGAAAAATAAGAAGAAAAAATTAAAATTAAATTAAAAAAAATATGAAGAAGAAGCAAAAAATAGTAGAAAATTCTTTAAACTTTGTCAGTGTGGATTAAAGATAATGATGAGCATGTGGATTTGGTAGTGGCTGGCTGATGATACTGTGGCAGTAAAACTTTAACCTGATTTCGCTGTGTATTAAAAAGTTTTCCTTTTTTTTATATTTTCTTTGGTTTTTACCGCCTTGTTAGCAAAAAGAGTTTGTCTTTATGTATGTTTAAGTGTGTGTATGCGGTATGGCATGGATGTAATGAAACTTTAACAAACATTATGTTGATCTAAAATATAATATTTGTTGGCTGTTCCATATATTATCCCGGTAAATAAAACTAGAAAAGATAAAACGAAGAACAACTCAACCTACTAACAACGCTGTCGTCTCCTCCTAGGCTTTGTCTATAAACATACAATACATGTGAGTTTTTTCACTTTCTTTTCTTCCTCTTATTCACATATACACACATAAGAATATAGGTTTTTATACATGTGTGTGTGTGTGTGTATATGTGTGCTTGTAGTTGTATTTTGTTGCAAAGTTTTTTACCAACGACAGGGATAGAGATAGAGAGAGAGAAAGAGAGGGAGAGAGAGAGTTTTCATTTAATTGAAATCTGCGGCGTACGTGAAATCAACTGAAACTAAAAGCGATTTGCTACAGAAAATTTTTTTTCCATCTCTTCTGCATACAAATGAAATGAAACACTCTACTCTGCTTATCTGTTTGTTCGATGATTCGATGCGATACGATTAGATGCGTTGTTCTGCTGTGCTGTGCTCTACTCTGCTTGGAACACGTACACTTGCTTGGTGAAACGTAGCATAAGCAGAAGGCGCTCTAGTCGCATTTAACCGAGAGTTGGCGCCTTAACTCGGTAAAAAAGCAAGATGTTGCAATACAAGTAAGGAAAAAAAGAGAGACAGAGATAGAGATAGAGAGAGAGAGAGAAAAAATAAACATTTTTAGACATACAAAGTCACTTAATGATGGCTTGGTTTTAAGTTTTTCTCTTTATTTTCTTGTGTTTTTTGTTTTACTTGCGATTTTAAAGTATGATGGTGTTGTTGCTGGTAACGACGACCGTATGTAGTTTTGCAGTTTCTTTAAAACCTTAAACATACACACTCAATTGTTATCTGCAGCACACACACATGCTTCAGTGTAAGATTTTGTATTCTTTGTACGAAAGTAAGCTGAGAAGTTAATTTCATTGAATATCTCTTTGTAAATTTTTACCAAAACGCTTAATTCTGCTTCCAGTCACCGTAGTCTAGTAAATAGTGTGTTGGCTTACTAAACGAGTGCTTGTTAGTTCAAGCCCAGCTGTAATATCTCTAAAAACTGAAAGTAGGTAGATAGTGACGACTGTCCATCCAAGGAAATCGGATGAGTTGCCGCCTTAACTCGGTAAGGAAGCAAGATGTTGCAATAAAAAAACATATTTAAACATACAAAGTCACCTAATGATGACCACATGGGGCCCATTGTGATACCACAGTTTTTTCCCTTAATTCTGTAGTCCTGGATCGACTTGAAGCTTCTAATGAAGCAACATAGACTGCCAATGTCAATCCTTGACAGATCACCAAGATCGTCCATGTATTACGTACCAAGATGCCTTTTTCTCTGTTAATATTGTTACGTTTTTACCTTTTAAAGATTGCAAATAAAATAAAAATAAATTTTTATGTTTAGTTTTAATTAAAATTCTTTATTATTCGCACAATTTTGTGTGCCACTGTTCACAACTTGATGTAAACAACAACAATTGCTTTGTTTGCTTTCTTTGCATAAACAATAACAATTACTAGACAATTGTTCGACAAATCTTTGTAACGGAGATCTTCAAACCACAATTACTCTCTTCAAACACACCGCGTCTTCACAGAAGTCTGACTGAACTTTACTAACTCACTCGCCTGCTTTGCTTTGGCTTTCATATGGCAGGATAAACAGTCTGATGAATGTTCTTGAAGGCGAATGTTTGTGGCTTCGCCTTCTCGAAATCTCTATAAAAAGTAAACATCGTTGTTTACATTTATTATTGTTGTGTTTGTTGTTGTATTTTTGTTTACTTGTTTACCTTTTTTATGCTGGTATTTGTTGTTGTATTTTGTTTACTTGTTTACCATTTTTTTTGCTGGTGTTTGTTGTTGTATTTTTGTTTACTTGTTTACCATTTTAATGTTAAGTGATGTAAAAATAAAACACCAGTATCTAGATTCTTCACTTTCGTAACAATATAGTGGCGGTTATGTTCCCAGTGGAACAAATATTTTGTTTTGCTGACTTATCACACACTCTACGATTAAGTGTAGCCACATACTGTCTAAACACATATGTATACTAACAATAGCAGCAGCAATATGAATGAGAAAAAATCCTTCCAGCAAAATGAATAATCGTCCTATCGTGGCTGATAGGCAGGTAAGAACTTCAAATGCCCTAAGCCTGGCAGGCATTAGATTCGAGATAAATTAAAAGGTTAAAAGAGAATTCCTCTTTATCTTTGTTTTGCAACGGACACGCTTAAAAATCGAAATATTTTACAATTATTTAACCACAGTCGAGAAATTTTTCCACATGATAAAGCAAAACTGCAATTGTACAATGCAATGACCAAAAATTCCTTCTTTATCAAGCCATTCCAATAATTTTCTCAATTGCCTTTATAAGCGCCATTTCTTAAGTCAAATAACAATACCAACCCTTTATAGCTTCAGATAGGGGGTTGTAAAGCAAAGAGTTGATGGTGCTGAGAAGGCTTAAAAAAGTTAATGTAACCAGCGAAAATGTTATGATGCGGTTAAGCATTTGCAAACGTTTCAAATCATGTGTTTGATTTCTTCTCTCTCTCTCTCTCTTTCCCTGTTCTCTTATGTGGCAATAAAAAATATAATATTATTAAATATTCATTAGTGGTGTAATCTAGATTACCGACATGTAATGTTGTTTCACAACATATGCCCCACAATTTTGCGTTCGATATAATGCGGCTGATGAGCATGATGATGACAGTAACAACGACAAAGAAGAGAACCACAGACCACCACTAATATCGCAGCCATAAAAATTATATTCCAAACGTAATATGGCCTAAAAAAGTCTCTCTCTCCCTCTCTCTCTGTCTCTAACCACAAGACAGACAATGTTTTAGCATCAAACATGAAAAAGAAAAAGAAGCTGAAAACAAATGAACCAAACGTATGTCCATACGTACGTAACAATTTCAATATAATTTTCAATGGTTTTTTAGGTTTTTTTCACCGCCTTAAGCCCCCTTCTTCACCCTGCCTTACATATTAAGCCAAACGATTTAACGATTATTTTCAATGCCTTTTTAAAGTCTTTAACAATCTTTAAATGTAAGTAAATACGACAAAATAAATGAATACTACAGCATTGTGGCTAGCTCAAGTAGCAGTTGGTGTTAGCTAATTGGCACTAAAGATCGTATATAAACTGTGAGTAAGATATTTGGCATGAAATGTAGACACATAGTCACTAATCTGTAATCATTTCAGCTTATTTTGTGTTGTAACCAGTAAAATCCTAAAAATTCTACGCTTATTTTTAAGTTGACTATCATCAGCCATAACCAATCCCGGATATATAGCAACTCACTGGATTCCATGGTCGCCTTAATCTAGTAGATGAAGTCGCCGTAGTCTAGTAGGTAATGTGTTGGCTTATTAGACGCAAAAGCCTGGGTTCGAGCCCCAGGCCAGGCATCAAAGACAAAATACAAAAAGTATTTTTTCGGCGACTTCCTCTCAGTAGATTTCTGGCAAAAACTCTGAGAATAAATAAAAATTGCCATGAAAAGTTCCTAATAAATAAAAATCTGTCGTTCGGAGTCGACTTTAAACTGTAGGTCCCACCACTCATGTATAAAATTAACACACACAACATAAGTGGTGTGAGAAGCTAGGACGTTGTACAATGGGTCAATTCGACCTCCGGGTACTGTACTTGTCTTAATTGACAAGTACACGTCCTCTAACCTAACCTAACCTAACCTAATCTAGTAGATAGTGTGCTGACTTATTAGACGTGAGTTCTCGGTTCAAACCCCTGGTCAAACATGTCCAACAAAACGAAATATGAAAAAATATTTCTTTTGGCGACTTCCTCTCAGCAGATTTCTGGCAAAAAGTCCGGGAGTAAATAAAATTACCATGAAAAGTTTTTCAAAAATTTGTTGTTCGAAATCGACCTTACACTTTAGGTTCCGCCACTCATGTATAAAATTAACACACGCAGTATTCCATAAAAAATTAAGCGAATTTCGTATATCTTGTTTAAAATGAAGCATATTCTGTAAGAATAACGCATGGTAATCAGTCAGGATAAAATCTGTGCAATAAGGCAGCCGAGAAAACGAAACACCCCAACCATAATTTTCTCTCTAGTTCTGACGATGGCATATTAAGCCATCATGTCGGGTTTTATACACTATTTCAGTCATTTTTTAATCAATGCTCTCTGAAAGTCATTAATTACTTTGCGACAGATATACGGTAATCGTCTGGCAGGAGTTCAACAAAATCTCGTTCAGTCAAATACGGAAAATTGACTCTTGTCTCGCCTTGGTCTAGTAGGTAGTGTGTTGGCTTATTAGACATCAGGCTTCGGTTCAAACCCCAGGTCAGGCATCTCCAACTAAACGAAATATGAAAAAAACATTTCTTCAGCGACTTCCTCTCAGCAAATTTCTGGCAAAAACTCTGAGCGTTAAATAAAATTTCCATGAAAAGTTTCTCAAAAATCTATCGTTCGGAGTCGACTTTAAACTGTAGGTTGCGTCACTCATGTATAAAATTAACACACACAGTATTCTATACGAAGTTAAGCGAATTTCATATATCTTGTTTTAAATTGAAGCATATCCTGTAAGAGTAACGAATGTTAATCGATTAGGATAAAACTTGTACTATAAGGCAGCCGAGGAAGCAAAGCTCTCCATCCATAACCTTCTCCATAGTTTTGACGATGTAATATTAAGGCATCATGTGGGGTTTTATATACAATTTCAGTCATATTTCAACCAATTCTCACTGCAAGTCAATTAATTTTATTGTCGCAGACTTACTGTGATCGTCTGGCAGGAGTTCAACATAATCTCGTTCAATTAAATACAGAAAATTGACTTGGCAACACAGATATTCATCTTGAGTGTTAATAGTCAGCCATGTTTTTCATATGATTTCTTATCATTTACATACGTAACATAATCGATCATTACAACCCTTCAGTCAGGATTACGACCTAGTTTCTCACACCACTTATGTTGTGAGCGTTAATTGCTTACATGAGTGGTGGGACCTACAGTTTAAAGTCGACTCCAAACGACAGATTTTTGAGAAACTTTTCATGGCAATTTTTTATTTACTCTCAGAGTTTTTGCCAGAAATCTGCTGAGAGGAAGTCGCCGAAGAAATACTTTTTGTATTTTATTTTGATGTCTGGCCTGGGGCTCGAACCCTGGCTTTTCGTGTAATAAGCCAACACACTACCTACTAGACCACGACGACTTCTTCTTATCAATTTTAAATTGCAAAATTTCCTTCGTATATAAGTAGAGATGGCTGCCTACACAAGAAGTTCGTTCATTACACTTAGACCTTATAGTGCAAATTGTAAGTCCACAGTTTCTTACTTTCTCCTAATGCTTAGAACCACTCAGAATTTCTGATGAAGCGAATCAGTCCGTCATTGTCCAAGCCTGATTGTTCTTTGAAATCTTCTATATTGAAAACATCAAAGTATCTTTTTCTCCTGCCATTTAGCATTGGCCATGTAGTCAATAGACAAAGACCAGTTTGCTCTTCTTCCCCATATGTAAAGCTTCTGAAAAAATCGTTTGTCATGAGCCCAAGACCAATACGCTTCGCTTTAGTCCTCATAATGCAATGCCCAGTATTGACTCCAACGATTATATTCGTCGTGCTGCTTTAAAATTTAAACAGACTTTTTAGAAGCCCTCCATCCAGTTTTGGTTAAATTGCCTGTACGTTGCAATTTCATACAGCACTCATAATATCCCCGGTTAGTCTAAATACCCCGTTTTGCACTTGAGCTAATAAAGCAAATAATCTCACATTGGGATACTGTTTGCAATTTATCGTTTGGCATTTCTCGCACAGAAAAAGAACACAATGAGATGTTTATAATGCAATAGCCGTACTCATGGTTGTTATTCTTAAAGAGAGAAAATACCTCCCTGTAAAGTTTCATTTTTAGTGAAACAACCAAGTGGTTGTTCGCCAGTTTCATGCAATTTAAACGCTTCTCTTTCTGTACAATTTTTAAATTTTAACGCTTCTCTTTCTGTACAATTTTGGCAATTAAATACAAAAAAAAATAAAAATAAATATTTCAAATCACATTTCTAATTACTTAACCAAGGCTGTCTATTTGTGTTATTATCATGCATACATGTATGTGTGTGTGTGTGTGCTGTTCATATAATATGCATCGAAATGACTGAACATTTACACAAAATTAATATGTATTCGAGTGTGTGTACGTGTATGTAAGAAAACTTGTAAAGCGGTGTGAGTATAGCAGAGTGTTAGCAAAAGAAAGTTTTGTCTTCTCTTTTTGTTTTTTTTTTGTTGTTTAAATTGACTCCTGGGGAAACTAAAGTTCGTCGAATACTTGCAAACGTTAAGCTCTGTAATATTCTGTTTTATTTTCGTTTCCTTCACTCCTTCTCTCTCTCACTCTCTACCTCGATTTTTGCTCATCTTCTTTTGCGCTAAACGTGATTTGAATTCATAACGGTTTTTTAGCAAACAACTCTTTACATTTAACGCTGTTTTCTTATTTTTTCTAGTCTTTTTCTATATCTCTCCCTCTTTCTATCTCTTTAATACTCTTTAAAAAAAATAAAAGTGAAAACGTATGTACGTTTGTACGTACATACGATTGAAAGAATGCGCGTGTATGTGTGTGTGTAAATGAGCATGAGTTTTTGCCAGTATTTATTTGCCTTCGACAAACAATCATTATTATTTCTCTTAGAAGAAGAAGAAGAACAGAGAGAAAATAGAAAAACCATTTAGTAAGCGAGTGTGTGTGAGATGTAGTCTTTTCCACAGCATATGTAGACAAATACCATGTATTTGCTTTGTAAGTACATGTGTGTGTGTTTGATTGTATGTGGTTTAAAAATGTTTATTTTTATTAAAAATTTATGCTGCATTATTTTCGTTTTAATGTTTTTCTTCTCTCTCTCTCCCATGCTCTTTTTTATTATTTTCTTTCGTTATTTTATTGCTTTTTTACAATTAAATCTAAATTTTTATGTTAAATTTTATGTTAATGTTTGAAAATTTTGTGTAAATTACTCTTCCACACACAATGTAAAAATAATTATCAAAGTATGTGTACATATTGCAACGAAAAAAATGGAATCCCATCCTGTGTTTAGAAGAGAATTTTTTTTATTGTTTAGAGAGATTACAGACAATTTGTAGGAGTGAAGCAATAATAAGAAACTATATTTGCACAAATATATTACGAAGAGAGAGAGAGTGTGGAAGAGAAATTATAAACATTTTATGGAAATTGTGATCAACGAAGTTTATCCTAAATGTGTTTCTACGACTTCAATGTTGAAGAAATTCTAGCGGAGGTTCAACAAAGGCGATTTCGGCAGGAATGCTTGCAGACGAAAATAGTCACGAAATTAATGAATTGGAAGCATTATTTCATGGAGTTCGTTATTTAACTCCGGAACAACTTACAAAATCATAAAGAGGCAACAATTTCACAACTATTGCAAACAGTAAAAAGGTTACATACGAATTTAAGCCAAAAAGGCTGACTTTTCATATCGCACAATGCCGTTTGTACGCCACTAAAATGTTATTTTGGCTTTTAATCGCTATTACATTAAAAAATTAATCCATAAAAGCAATCCGAAACATCAAAGAAATCGTGTATAATGTCCAGTCCTAGCACCGACAGATATTTGTTTTAAAGAAATAAATTTTCAGCAAGTATTACATCGCACTGTAATGACTCATAAAGTACCCATTCAAAATGCTTAAATCCGCTCCACTTAATGGAAGCAACTTACACGATATTTCTCTGGTAGAGATTGGGAACCGCTGGCCAACTCAATTATGCCAAATTCTGCAAATTCCCTTCCTCCTGTCTATGTAACGTTATCCAGTTTGGTTTAAATGCGATTAAACAATACCGTAGTCTAGTAGGTAGTGTGCTGGCTCATTAGACGTGAGGCCACGGTTCAACAGATTTCTGATAAAAACTCTGCGGGTAAATAAAAAATTGTCATGAAAAGTTTCTCTAAAATCTGTCGTTCGGACTCGAATTTTAATTGTAAGTCCCGATTCTCATTGATAAAATTTACATACACAACATAACTGATGTGGGAGATGCTAGTTCGTAATCTTGACTGAAGGGTTGTAATGACCAATTATCAAATAAATAATTATCCAATTAACCAATTATTAATTGGTTAATCGAATTAACTGCTCTGATGGACGATTTTGTCGACGATAAAATGGACGTAGTGCGCGATACGTTTTCCGCACAGAACTATTATTTTCGAAATAAAATTGCACTATTTGCAAGCGTTGTTCAGGCGTGAGTCTATTCATGATGAATTGCCAAACCAAACTGAGAACAAATCACTTGACAGCTGTTAAATCGGTCGCCATCTTGAAAAGTAATGCCAACTTAAAGTTCTATACCTCTATAAAAAACACCCTTTATATGTATATACACAATGCCAAGTACAGAAAACTAAAGTAATCTATGGGAAGAAACCTGCAAGACACTAGCATAGCCGTGGCTTTATTTGAAATTTCCTAAGAAGATTTTTAAAAAATTGTAGAGCTAAACACAGACGTGCTAGAACCATCGCTATTGTCAGAAATTGACAATTGATCTTTGCTCTTTAAAATGAGCCCAAAGCCAAATTGATTGCATGCACTCTTAAAGTAGGGAGTGAGTTTATGTCAAGAGGTGCAATATAAAAAGAAACACAGTACGGAGGTCCTTAAAAATTAATCAGATTTACTTGAAAATTGTTACTCAGAGGTTTTTGGGGTCGCTGATGAAAAAATTTGCACAAAAAAAGTCCAAATTTGCAGGACTGTGTTCATAATGTTGTCTGTTTTACTTTTGCTAAATTGCTAATAGGTTTGCCTACAGATTATTTAGATTGCCATTGGTTTTGTTTAATAGCAAACATTGGGATAAGGATCTCGAAAAGTCTTTAGTTGGATAAAACCACAAGCAATCTTATCAGTTTTATCATTTCCATTAACGATTACTGTACCTTTGAACCAAGCACAGTTGGCCAAGTACAAATGATTTTCTTGTTTTAATTGCTTACAATTCAAACACTGTAAAAACATTCAATAAATGTATGTTCTTTAGGGCTTGGCAGTAGCCTAACCTAACCTGAAATAAAACGTTTGTTTGTAAAGGGTGTTTTTTATAGAGGTATAGAACTTTAAGTTGCAATAAAACATCGATGGATTATTCGATTGGCATGAATTTTATTTATCCGAAAGATAATCTTGTGGCATTACATTTTAAATATGATTTCTGGCATATGACCGCCACGGCTGGCGCGTATGTAGTCCAATCTGGACGTCCAATTTTCGATGACTTTTTCGTATATCGGCAATAATACGGCGAATGTTGTCTTCCAAATGGTCAAGCGTTTGTGGCTTTACCGCATAGACCAATGACTTTACATAGCCCCACAGAAAGTAGTCTAGCGGTGTTAAATCACAAGATCTTGAAGGCCAATTCACAGGTCCAAAACGTGAAATTAGGCGGTCACCAAACGTGTCTTTCAATAAATCTATTGTGGCACGAATTGTGTGACATGTTGCGCCGTCTTGTTGAAACCACATCTCCTGGACATCATGGTTATTCAATTCAGGAATGAAAAAGTTAGTAATCATGGCTCTATACCGATCACCATTGACTGTAACGTTCTGGCCACCATCGTTTTTGAAAAAACCAATGATTCCACCAGCCCATAAAGCGCACCAACAAACAGTCAGTTTTTCTGGATGTAACGGTGTTTCCACATACACTTGAGGATTACCTTCACTCCAAATGCGGCAGTTTTGTTTGTTGACGTAGCCATTCAACCAGAAGTGCGCTTCATCGCTAAACAAAATTCGCTTATGAAAATCGGGAACAACGGTAATCTCGTTTTGGGCCCATTCGACGAATCTACGCCTTACTTGATGATCGTTTGGCTTCAATTCTTGCACGAGTTGGATTTTGTAAGCACGCAAACCAAGATTCTTCCGCAAAATCTTCCATAAAGTGGATGGACACAGATTCAATTCCTGTGCTCGATGGCGGATGGACTCATTCGGGTCTTCCTCAATGCTGCGCTCTACAGCAGCAATAGCTTCTTCTGTACGCACCGTACAGCGTCTCTGGGGATGCGAGTTATCAATAAGAGTAAACGTGGTGCGAAAACGTTCCATGGTTAATCGAATTAACTGCTCTGACGATTTTGTCGACGATAAAATGGACGTAGTGCGCGATACGTTTTCCGCACAGAACCATTATTTTCGAAATAAAATTGCACTATTTGCAAGCGTTGTTCAGGCGTGAGTCTATTCATGATGAATTGCCAAACTAAACTGAGAATAAATCACTTGACAGCTGTTAAATCGGTCGCCATCTTGAAAAGTAATGCCAACTTAAAGTTCTATACCTCTATAAAAAACACCCTGTACAAACAAACATGCATGCGTTTAATAATTATTTTTAGAATATTATTTAAGCAACATGCAGCCACAAATAATAACAAAACAGAGATGTAGAGAATATTGTTTATAAGAGTATTTAAATATTACATTTTGACAACAGGAAATAAAAAACTAAACAACAATAAATAATAACCACAAAGAAGCGAAGGGGGGTATTTACATAAATACAATACAAGAAAAATAAAAACAAAGTGATGAGAATATCATAGATTTTCTAAAAAAAAATATTTGTAGAAAATGTTGGCAACAATATTTAGTCTGCTAAATTGCATATGTACATACAATTACAATAATATTCCAAAAATTATACACACACTTTCCAATACATGCATACATACATGCATACATTTCAACTCAACTCTTTTAGAACTCTTGCCGCAAGCCATGCACCCTTTGCACAATAAGAAAATAAATAAAAAAGACTTGAACAAGTCTTTCAATTCATTTCATTGTATTACTTGTTATTGTTGTCCATCCATAAAATCTCTGTGAGAAACAGTCTCTGTGGTAAGACTCATTTTAAAGAGATGCCCATGTCCAAACACTGTAGTCCTTTTATAGAGACTTCACAGACAACAGCTACACCAAACAGTGTACAAGTTTAAACAAAAAAAAAACAAAAAGTGAAAAAGAGAAAAATAAAATATAATACAGCAATAACAACAACAACAACAATAAGATTCACAACATGGTTTACTGTTGTTGATGAGACTCCCAGCTGGATATTGAATGTTTAGAAGCAAAGCATATTAAAAATGTAACGACAAACATGAATTTTTTCTCTCTCGCTCGCTCTCTCTCTCTTGTTTTCTATACCAGCAATACACATGCACGTACTGTAATGTAATGGAGTCTAAAGTCCATTTAGTTGCTTTAGTAATCATTATTATTATAGAGACATCCATTATGGAGATAACTCTCTCACTCTGTCGCTCTCTCTCTCTCTCTTTTTCTTCTTAGGTTTCTCTTACATTTTGTGTTTGATAATAAATGAATAGAAGAAATTATATTTCCTTAAGCCTAAATTGTGTCATTCAAAGCATGCCGTAAATGTAACTCAAAAATTCTATGGTATGTGTGTATGTGTGTATGTATTCCTGAAATGGTATTTAAATGACATTTTATAACAAAAGCATTTACTAATACACACACACAAGAATGCAAATAGAAAATAAAAATTAAACTTTTGAAAAAGAAAACCTTAATATTGTATTTTTAGAGAGAAAGAATATGCAATTTAAATGACATTAAGGCAAGTATTAGTTAAGGACTAAAGTAATTTCTCTTGAGAACATTTGAGAAAGCCTGCAATAAATTGCATTTTAATGTTTTCTAAAGGAATGCTATTTTGCATTTATCCTTAACCCAATATTGTTTTATTGAAAGATTTATGGCCTGATAATGCTGTGACACAAAATTTCTTTCAATAAATTTTTTTCTTCATTTTATTTTATTTCTCTATAACACTCAATTTCCGTTTCTTTGTTATAATTTTTAAATTCAATTTTGTATATATGTACAGTGGACAGCAAAAGTCTTAGTACGGCAATATATTATGACAACCAAAAATAGTCGCCATAGGCTTAATACTATTGTACATAGGCCCGATATGAGTTCAAGAAAGTATTTAGGAGATCATTTGAAAAAACGGTTACGTAATCCAAACGAAAAACTTGCTCATAGTGCCACCAGAAAAAACTAAACAAAATTTGTACATTCAATTCGAAATGGGTTAAATGGAGTGCTTGACCTTAAGGGATATTCTACTTAATACAAGGGATAACATTTTCATATATTAGGCCTTTGAATTTTAAATTTACTCAGGCTTCTCCTTCGTGGTACCTATGGAGTCATCTGAAACTTTTCCTTATTTTTCTCTTGTTTTATGAAAAAACATTAAAAAAAATTGTTTCTTTCATAATAAAACAGAAATAAATTAATAAAATAAATATATAAACTATAAATTTTTATACAAACTTTTGGCAAAAATTCATGAAATTACTAAAATAATATTGCCGTGCTCTTGCTGGCCACTGTATGTTTTCCTTGCTACGCCCTATACTGTTTAATAACGCCCAAATAGACTTGAAAAGGTCTTAAGGCTTAAGAAAAGCGTGTATAAATTATAAAATATAGGCTTTTTGCCAAAGTTTAACTGTTTATTATGATATTATATTAGAATATAAGTTTATTTAAGGTATTAAGCTAAGAGCTTTTCCTTTCAATCTAACACCATATTGATACTACGCTAAAAGAACTATCTTTTACTCTGTTTTGAAGTTAATCGTATTTCAGTGAGAGCCCTTAGCACCAATAAGGAAATGGTAACCGGTAACCGCAGATACAATATGAACTATGTGATGTAGAGGGCAGTGCTTAATAATTGCTACTTTCTCTATAATTTTCATTTTGTTTGGCTTTGTTATTACAGTTTTATGTCCTATATTACATACATATATAATTGGTCATTATAACCCTTCAGTCAGGATTACGGCCTAGTTTCTCACACCACTTATGTTGTATGCGTTAATTTTATACATGAGTGACAGGACCTACAGTTTAAAATCTCTCCTTTTTTTGAGAAACTTTTCTGGCAATTTTATTTACTCTCAGCATATTTCTGACTCTGAGTTTCTGCCAGAAATCTGCTGAGAGGAAGTCGCCGAATAAATATTTTTTCATATTTCGTTTTGACGTTTGACCTGGGATTTGAACCGTGGCCTTATGTCTAATAAGCCAATATTCTACCTACTAGACTACGGCGACTTCCTATGTCCTATGTTGTAATAGTATAATACTGTGTTTAAATGCTTGAATACACACCCGAACAGTCAAACTTCAAACTCCGTAGAGAGTGAACACATGGGTTTCAAGTTTTACTGGATGCAGTCCAATCGCAAATAATTCAGAGAAAGTCTCAATAGCGCCTTCTCTTGCGAATTTATAAACTATTTGCAGAAAATATCTTATCCCTGCAGTCAGTACAACAAACCTATACATTGTCACAAAAGGCTATGTTTCACAAAACGTGAACTGGCAACCCCATCGTATTAGAAACTACTGCAATAGACTTGTTTAATGAAACTGAAGCAACGCAAAGAAATAACAACGGAATGGGGAAGATATTTAGTGACAGATCTACGTGTCTTAAAGGGATCGTAAAAAGTTATTAAAAAACCCATTCACATTCTTCAAACGTACATATGTCCAAACGTATTTCAGCAGTTCATATCAAATCTAGTAACAACGAATATCGAGTATTATTTTGGCACCAAATATACTCGGCTTTAGCATTGATCTTTAGATGAGCTTCACATAAAATTTCTTCCACTTCACGTTTGCCTAATGCATTCATTATTCATTGTCAGTAGAGATGCAATACAAAAATTACTGCTTTTTATGGCGGGCAACTTCAAATGACACCCAATTTTTCTGCTTTTAAATGAAAAAGTTTTCTAATTAAGTGACAACTTGTTTTTGGGGGCTTGCCAACTTTCTGCCTGGGGTATTACACCAATACTGGCCCATTTCTGAACTTCACAAAACTTTTTTCACACATAGACATCAAAACGAAATATGAAAAAAAAATATTTCTTCGAAGACTTCCTCTCAGTAGATTTCTGCCAAAAAAATTTGAGAATAAATAAAATTTGCCATGAAAAGTTTCTCACAAAAATCTGTCGTTCAGAGTCGACTTTAAACTGTCGGTCCCGCCACTTATGGATGAAATTAACACACACAACATAAATGGTGTGAGAAGCTAGGTCTTAATCCTAATTGAAGGGTTGTAATGAACAATTATGTACGTATGTATGTAAGTGGTTGAAGCACTTCTGCAGTAGTTTGTTGCAAATTGTAGAAGGAAAGCAAATAATTTGTAAAGTTCCTCTTTGGTTAGACAAACATATCCATTCAGTAATGCATGTACTTCATCATTTTCCAAGGAAATTAATTGATCTGGACGAAATTTGTGTTCCACATCGAAATTTCCACTTGTGAACTACACAAACTATCTCTTCCTTCTTAAAATGAATGGAATATATTCAAGATAGCATATGGAACACTAAAACTTCCGACCAAAAATGTTTTGTTGACACATAAATTTTGTTGTTTTCACAACATTCTTGCGTTTACTGACTGACTGACTAAGTGATAGCAAATGACAGATAACTAATACTCAAAAATGTCATATGCATACGTTTTTAAAGGCATACACCATGCACTAATAAGTTATACGACCATTATATTTTTTATACGAAAATAAAATGAAATCCTTTCACACCTTTCCCTTACAACAAATCCTGCCATCGTCCTTTTATTGTATAAAAATTTTTTTCTTTTTTTTTTTGTCCTTTTTGTAAATCTACCATAAAACATTTTTTTTTGATTTATTTCTTCAAAATATTAATAAAACAACGTCGTAATATGTATTTTTAAATCCATATTAACAGATCATTTATTGTTTTTATTGTTTTTCATTGAGTGTGTTAACACCTTAAAGGGTTAAATGTCAAAAACATAAACAACAACAACAAAATAATTTTAACAACATTATTTTTTATTATTATTATCACTGTCATACTGACATTGTCGTTGTTTTTTTGACATTGTTGCTGCTGCCACTACCGATGGTGTTGTGTGTGTGTGTCAAAATATTTTATTATATTACCGTTATTCAATATAAAAAAATGTCATCATTTATGCCCTATAAATGACATAAACAACCATACACTTGTCAATCTTCAAAATACACATCTACTCTGCTGATATTGCAGCAGCAGCCTTTGCTCCATACACACACTTTGTGGCTTGTCACACAGAACTCTTCTACAATACATTGTATAAGGATAAGCAGTGGGTGTATGTGTGTGTGTGTGTGTAAATTTGAAAACACAGCATGTGTTGGTAGTGAAGCTTAACAAAAATTTTAAGCATGCAAAGAGAAAGAAGGAGAGAGAGAAAGAGAGTGAGAGTGCCAAAGCGATGGTAACAGATTTCCTAGAGTTTTTTAAGAAAACCTTAAACAATGAAAAATTATTAAAAATACACTCTCAAACAAACGCTTGCTTTCACTCTCACACACTCATAATACAATAGGAAAAAAACCTGGTGAAAAGAAATTATGGATGACATCCATTAAAAGGCTGTTGTGGTGCTTGGTGATGGCAGCAATGCTTGTGTAAATGCCTGATTATACATACACATTTGCATGAATTTAAATTTGATTATGTACGTTTATGTGTGTGGGTGTTATTGTAAGAGAGCATAGACAAGAGAGATGACAATGATATGTTGGCAACCATTACTAACGATGATTACATTGTTGATATTACAATTCAGGCGTTTGCTTTAAACATAACAATACACGTGTCAGCATTTACATACAAATACATACACATGCATACATATATCTACATATGTATGTCTATATACATATGTATATATATGTTTGTGTTTATATTTGATTTTATAATTTCCTATTTATTTTTATATTTTATATTTTACTTTTTATTTTTTTTTTTTTATTTTTCATATTCTGCCCAGTTTTTGTTTTAAACTGAAACAAAAAAATAAAATCATTCATGCCAATCAATCAAGTGTTGCATTGCAAATTTAAATATTTTTTTAATAAAAATTTCACTTACACACATACATACATTTATATAAAGGATACATATATTAATTTAAAATATAAAAAATATATGAAAATAAAATTAATAATGCATGAAATAGATGTACGTGCATTATGCATAATGATGTCAGTTATAAAATATTTTAATTCGAAATGAAAGAATATTTCAAACGTTTCGGGAAACCAAATAAAAATTAAACTTTATTAAAAATAATGGAATGCAATTTTTAAAAGAGCCTTTTAAACAAAAGCAAAATGTTAGACTGGCCATCTATTGGTTTAAATTTGAACCATTGGTTATTTCTGATCTGGCAATACTTATGTCACAAAATTCAGTATATTATCTCCACTAAACCTAATGAATCGATTTATGCTTGAGCAACTTTGGGATTTATTGGGCCAACGGGAAACTGCAGGATGATGTCGATTTTGCCCAAAAGAAATCATTTTTTCGGATGATGCTCATTTTCATCTTGGTGGGGACGTTAATAAGCAAAATTACCGTATTTGGGCCTCAGAAAATCTGCACGTGGTCTTACAGAAGCCAATGCACCCTTTATGCGGTTTGTAGAGCGGAGGCATCGTTAGCCCATATTTCTTTGAAAATGAGGGCGACTTAATCATTACGGTCAATGGAGAAACCTATTGCGCCATAATAACCAATTTTTTGTACCCGCTTTTCATGACATTGATGTGAATGATGTTTGGTTTCAACAGGATGGTGCAACTTGCCACATATCTCATGCCACAATCGATATATTGCGTCAAACGTTTGATGGCCTTTTAATTAGCCAAAATGGTGAGGTCAATTGGCCGCCAAGAAGCTGCGATTTGATAGCGTGGGACTATTTACTGTGGGGCGCCGTTGAATAAAAGTGTTATATCGAGACAATTGAGCATTTGAAGGTACAACATTCGTAATGCCATTGCCGAGAACGATGCCATACACTCGAGAAAGTACACGAAAATTGGTTGGATCGAATAAGATACAGTAAGATTAGCCGCCCAGTCATTTGAATGAAATAATATTCCATTTCTAACCGGAACAATTGTACTTCATAACAAAAAAATAAATTTTGCAAATTTTCAAAACGCTTTTGTTTTGTAGCATTTTTAAATTTAAACTTTTAAATCACCCACCCTATACAGTAATGAACTGAAGGCAGTAGAACGTAACGTGTATATATGTATATAAGGATTTACTTTCTCAAACCTATTAGCCTGTCTGAACAACGAAGAATCTTGCATTGCACGAATAATAAGTTGTCCATCATTCCGTATTATAGGGAGGTAGGGCAGGGGTTGTAAACTTACCCTCTCATATAATGAATCTACATACATACATACATACATAATTGGCCATTGCAACCCTTCAGTCAGGATTACGGCCTAGCTTCTCACACCACTCATGTTGTGTGTGTTAATTTTATACATGAGTGGCGGGACCTACAGTTTAAAGTCGACTCGGAACGACAGATTTTTGGGGAAATTTTTCATGGCAATTTTATTTACTTTCAGAGTTTTTGCCAGAAAACTGCTGAGAGGAAGTCGTCGAAGAAATATTTTTTTCATATTTCGTTTTGATGTCTGACCAAGATAATGAATTCCTTTGGTTAGGATTACAACCTAGCTTCTCACACCATTCATGTTATGAGTTTAAAGTCGACTACGAATGATAGATTTTTAACACAATTATTCATTTGAGAGGTAAATCAAACGTAAATCTTCTACTAAAGGTCAGTTGAAAACACATGACATGCATATGATCAACCTAAATCCCTTACGCCT
Source organism: Sarcophaga carnaria (assembly GCA_958299815.1). Taxonomy (NCBI): domain Eukaryota; kingdom Metazoa; phylum Arthropoda; class Insecta; order Diptera; family Sarcophagidae; genus Sarcophaga; species Sarcophaga carnaria. The sequence continues at coordinate 131,584,628 of OY283150.1, read as the reverse complement.
TTCATTGCACTTTGCCGTCGAATACAAAGCCATCTTCACTCCATATGTGTGTATTGGAATTAACCTTACCAATACATTGAAAGCTTCTGCTGAACATGTTCTCATACTTTCAGTTACAAGTCTGACATACAAAATCTCCCCATATGCTTATTATTCCTTTGATTTCTTTCAGTTTCATTATTCAGGCTGGTAAGGAAGGCAGCTGAGCAAGGGTTGCCATCTGTCATTTTCTAAAAACACTTTTCTCTGTGAAAATTTGGTTGTAATAATGTACGTAGTGGTTAGGAATTTTTGCTCATTAAAACTCTTCCGCAATATTTACGAAACTAATCAGCAGACGAAGTTTTCTGGTATATTTTTGAATTTCGATTCTTGCAACAGCCTGATACATTCATAATTGTGGAATTTCTATAGTGTTTTTACAAAGGACTTGGCCAATTGATTTTCAGTAGTAGCTTTTCGGTCATCCAATTATTTGGTAACAATATAACGAAGTTTGTTTGTCAATAATCTAGGCAATCAAAATGTTTGTGTAAGATTAACGACTTTATTTTTCTTTCTCTGTTTTTTTTTAGATTTCTGTAATCAAGTTGAAGGTTCCAGAAAGGTAGGGTTGCCATCTGTCATTGTCTAATATTCTCTGTGAAATTGTATATTTTTTTGTGTTGTTGTGCTATCTTAACTATTTAATAAAGCGTATGTTTTTAAGTGTGTCTATCATTATCGCTTAAAAAAGGAATAAATAAAGGGTGTTTTTTATGGAGGTATAGAACTTTAAGTTGGCATTACTTTTCAAGATGGCGACCGATTTAACAGCTGTCAAGTGATTTATTCTCAGTTTGGTTTGGCAATTCATCATGAATAGACTCACGCCTAAACAACGCTTGCAAATAGTGCAATTTAAAAAAAACGAGATTACCGTTGTTCCCGATTTTCATAAGAGAATTTTGTTTAGCGAAGAAGCGCACTTCTGGTTGAATGGCTACGTCAACAAACAAAACTGCCGCATTTGGAGTGAAGGTAATCCTCAAGTGTATGTGGAAACACCGTTACATCCAGAAAAGCTGACTGTTTGGTGCGCTTTATGGGCTGGTGGAATCATTGGTCCGTACTTTTTCAAAAACGATGGTGGCCAGAACGTTACAGTCAATGGTGATCGGTATAGAGCCATGATTACTAACTTTTTCATTCCTGAATTGAATAACCATGATGTCCAGGAGATGTGGTTTCAACAAGACGGCGCAACATGTCACACAGCTCGTGCCACAATAGATTTATTGAAAGACACGTTTGGTGACCGCCTAATTTCACGTTTTGGACCTGTGAATTAGCCTCCAAGATCTTGTGATTTAACACCGCTAGACTACTTTCTGTGGGGCTATGTAAAGTCATTGGCATATGCGGTAAAGCCACAAACGCTTGACCATTTGGAAGACAACATTCGCCGTATTATTGCCGATATACGGCCACAAATGTTGGAAAAAGTCATCGAAAATTGGACGTCCAGATTGGACTACATCCGCGCCAGCCGTGGTGGTCATATGCCAGAAATCATATTTAAAATGAAATGCCACAAGATTATCTTTCGGATAAATAAAATTCATGTCAATCGAATAATTCATCGTTGTTTTATTGCAACTTAAAGTTCTATACCTCTATAAAAAACACCCTTTATAATCTAATAATTATTGAATTAAAGAGAAGAAAAAAATGGAAGATTGCTGTACACCAACTTTTACTACTCCTAGGGAGTTTTTGTTTAATGTAACCCCTTTGAATGCAACTATACGCACGTATCAAGATGCCTCCAGCATCATGGCGAGGAGGCGCTCTTTTACACCTTTACAAACTAACTGTCGATCGCCGGGACTATCTCCCATTTACAAATTACCCGGTTGCACAAGGCCAATGGATGCGCATCATAGTTCTTCGTTTATGGAATTTAAAAAACCAACATATAGGCCTAAATCTGTACTCACTTGCACAGCGTCTCCTAAATTTAGTGAAAATGGTTCATTGTTTTTAAGTCCTGCTTTAGCCAATAGCATTTCATCATCATCTATATGTAGTACAGCCGAAGGAAACTGCATTAGTCCACAAATGGAAACAAATCTAAGTAATTCAGTTCTTAATCATAATTTCAGCGTTCAATTACTTCTTAAGACTTTGGGTCTTGAACGATATAATGAGAACTTTGAAAGAGCTGGTATTGATTGTTACAATCTCATGAATATAAAATGTTATGATCTTCAAAGAATTGGTATACAATCGGTTGAAGATTGTAATTGTATTCTGGAAATGTGTCAGAATGTATTTTTAAACTAAAAAGCTTGTGTGTTTAGCAAACGCCATTTTTTACAACATTTCAAAAGGTTTGTCAATGTTATGGTTATTGTCACAAAGTAATAATTTTATTTGTTTGTTTTTTGTAAAGTACATTTTCTATCTCTATTCTATACTTTTATTTCAATAAAAATATTTTTATTTTTGAAATTTGAAAAAAAAAACTACTTGAAGCATTTAAGTAAAGCAATTAAAGGAAAGCGAAGTCGCCGTGCTGTAGTAGGTACTGTGTTGGATTATTAGACGTGAGACCACGGTTCAAACTCTAGGTCAGATATTTCCAACAAAACAAAATGTGAAAAAATATTTCTTTGGCGACTAGCTCTCAGCAGATTTCTGGCAAAAAGTCTGGGAGTAAAATAAAATTGTTATGAAAAGATTCATAAAAATCTGTCGACTTAAAACTGAAGGTCCCGCCTTTCATGTATAAAAATTAGCACACACAACATTAGTGGGGGGTGAAGCTAGGTGGTAATCCTGACTGAAGGGTTGTAATGATCAATTATGTATGTATGTATGTATGTATGTATGTATGTATGTATTTACGTAATTTAAGAAGAGCGACCATATTTGTTCAGTTCAGATACACACTACTCTACTGAAGTAGTGAAAATCAGTAAAGGAATCACCTTAAACGCCAGATTAATCTCACGCAAATTATTTTCTATTTTTAAACTTAAAAAAGTTTCTCAAACTTAAAAGATTTATGAACAATGATGACTATTTTAGCAAACAGAACTGTTGTTGCTATGAACGGTGTACCAATAACGCTGTTAAAAGGTAATTCTTTAGAAAAAAATTAAATTTTTTTAGATCAACTGATTGCCGACAGGCCTTGTTAAATAACATCTTTTTTATTTTAAAAAATATTTCCAGACAGAAAAAAATCAAGTTAAGTTTTTTGTTTGTTTGTTATTTTGTATTAATTTATGGCCTTATTTGACCTTTTTGGGAAATGTATTGTATTGTATTTGTGTTGTACGTTTAACATTAATATGTTATTTTAAAAAAAACAACAACAAACATATAAAATTACTATGAAATAAAAAAGTGAAAAAAATAAAAACAGAATTTCTAGTGAATTTATTATTAATTTATTAGGTTTGGATTGTTGATTTTCAAAATAAAAATTCATAGGCAAACAAATTGTGTTTTAAAAATGTTATCACTGTATTAATACCGTTATTACTAAAAAATATAACAATGTTTGTTTGTTTGTGTATGTACAATAACAGCAATTAATACTACATACTAAAGCTACAACCAAAACAATCATTAGTAATAGTATGTGTGGCATATAAATTTTATAGCCTTTAGCAACAATAATAATAATAATTACTGTTATTTTTTTATATTTTTCATTTTAATCTGTTGTTATTTTTAAATTAGTTTAAATTGTTTTATTTGTGAATTTTATTATTTTTTTTTTATTGCTTGTATACAATAATTGTTTAAAAATGTTTATTTTGTTGTTATTATTTGTAGATTTTATTTTATTTATTAAACAAATATTTACTTGATTTACATACTTTGTTGTCTACACCCCATAAAAATTAACATTTTCAATGTATTTTTGTTTGTTAGCATACAACAGCAAATTTAAACAAATTTAATGAAATGAAATCAAAAGAAGGTGGGATTCAGTCATTCATTTTATTTGTTTATGTAAAACATTACAACTATTGCAATAACAACAACAACAGTAAATAATATAACAAAAAAAAATAAAAGCAAAAATTATGCCCAGAAAAAGCCAAAGCCATCCAAATAGATAGATAAAGGGGATGACAATATTTAAGAAAACATTTGCTAGAGTAAAAAGGCTTGCATGGAAGACATTAGCTATCGGCAATGATAGCTGCCCAGGTTAACTGTATCATACCGAGATCTTGAAATCGGCTGACAAAACTGGTGTCCTTACTTACTTAATTAGTCATTACAACCCCTTTGCCTGGATTAAGATCTAGCTTCTCACACTACGCATGTTGTGTTAATTTTACCCATAAGTAGCGGGACCTACAGTTTAAAATCGACTCCGAATAACAGATTTTTGAGAAACTTGGCTATTTTCTTTACTCTTAGAGTTTTCGCCATAAATCTGCTGAGAGGAAGTCGCCGCAGAAATATTTTTTCATATTTTTTATATTTTGATGTCTGACCTGTGGTTTGAACCTTGGGCTTACGCCTAAAGTATACATACGGTTAACAAATTTCAGAAATTTTTTAACCAATCCGTTTTCGTTGAAAATCTTTATAGTTTCCTTTATTTTAACACGGTTTTTTGCATTGGTTAAAAAAATTCTGAAATTAAACTGAATTGTGGCCCTGCACAGGCCCACAAAAGTATACATCCGATTAACAAATTTCAGAAATTTCTGAATCAATGCAAAAGACCGTCTTAAAATCGAAGAAAGATGTCAGATAATTATAAAGATTTTCAACGAAAACGGAAAACGTATGTTTACTTTTGTGGCTGAGTGTAATAAGCCTTAATATCTATTAGACATCGGCGACTTCTTCGTGGACTACAAACATTCGCAAAACGATGTAACGTTAGATATATTTCAAATTTATCAAATACTGCTAGTAACAAACGCACATGAATATGAGCGTCATAAGAAAGAAATTTGAATGAAAAAAAAAATACCCCAAAGCTTCTCTGAAATACAAATTAACAATTCCGAACGATAGATTTTTGTGCAACTTTTTATGGCAATTTTATTTATTCTCAAAGCTTTTTGCCAGAAAACTGCTGCATCCTTTATTATTTCATATAGTTTTTCTACTACATAGTTATACATCCATACATCCATAATTGGTCATTACAACCCTTTAGCCGGGATTACAACCTAGCTTCTCACATCACTTATGTTGTGTATGTTAATTTTATACATAAGTGGCGGGACCTACAGTTTAAAGTCCACTCCGAATGACAGATTTGTTTGAGAAACTTTTCATGACAGTTTTTAATTTCTCACAGAGTTTGTGCCAGAAATCTGCTGAGAGGAAGTCCCTGAAGAAATATTTTTTCATATTTCGTTTTGTTGGAGATATCTGCGTTGGGGTTTCAACCGCGGCCCCAGGTCTAATATGCCAACATACTACCTACTAGACTACGCCGACTTCTACATATTTATAGAGACACCCTATTTAAAGATTAACTTTTATAGTTGGCAATGCCAACACCCATGCACACAGTGTCCTGACGCTCTTGATTTCTCGTATTTGTTTAAGACAAATACCAACACATATAATTTACAAACATCCAATGGTTGTGTACGTTTGTAGATGTAAATAATTTGATTACTTTGTAATAGTTAACCATACCATATGTATATAGAGATGTCTGTATGCATGTATGTGTGTGTTGATTTTTTAACAAATAATTTTTTAACAAAGTTTGCATAACAAACAATATTTGTGCATATATTTGTACTGTGGATATTATCATTTTGAAGAATACATATTTACTTTTATTTTTACATCAACAAATTAAGGGTTACTAAATTAAAATGGCAGCAATAACAAATATGCTAGAATAATAATAATAATAAAACAACAACAACAACAAGCGTATTTAAATAAATCGGCTTAACAAAGTTGCAACTACAAAAGCAAATACGTAGAATACACATGCAAACAACCGCAAAAAAGTGAACGCTGAATACAAAAGAGAGGTTGAGGGTGAGAGCGTAAATGAATTGAAAATGAATTTTTTTTTTAACGCTGTATTGATCTTAATAACTGACCCAGTGACCCAATGTTGCAAGAGCACGAGTACCACCAATACTGATACCAAACACGCACACACAATTGTGTTTGTTAAGAGTGTATTACTGCTCATAGAGAAATGAACACTGAATATCTCTCATTTAAATTTATTTGTAATCGTTAGTAATACGAGTACCATTTCTTATATTTGAGTACTCACATATACACACATACATGCATACGCTAGAGATTATGTTGATTGTTTAACAACAGCTCACTTTTCAGTTGTTTATTCTCTGCAGCACATATACTCTCTCTCCTTACACTGTATCTCACTGTCTCTCCATTTATTTTTCCGTATTTTATGTTTTTTTTTCTCTTTTGTTATTGTTAACGTTGTTGCTGTTCATATACAATAACAAACACTGAAACGTTACCGTTATTTTTTTTTTTTTATTCATATTTTACTCATGGCTTTAAAGCTTAAAATTTCACAACAATAACTGCGAAAATATGTAAGAAATTAAAGTCTCAATAGTACCCTACACCATGGAATACTTTTTGTGGAATATTTTCTTTAAATTAAAACCAAACTATTCTATCAAGCTATACTCCAGTGGGAAAGCAAACGACCTCCATTAAATTCTTGCGTGATATGCCAGCTACTTAGCTTCTTGTGCATCTTACCAAGACCAACGGTTTCACGATTGTTAGTTTGTATTTCAGAGGAGTTTTCTTCCTTATCACACTCATATTCATGTGCGTTTGTTGCGTTTAAATGAAGAAGCTCCACGTTACTAGTTGCATTTTATCAAAAACATCTAACGTGGTCCACGAAGAAGTCGTCGCAGTCTAGTAGCTAGTGTGTTGGCTTATTACACGTAAGACCACGGTTCAAACCCCAGGTCAGACATCAAAACCAAACTTAAAAAATATTTCTTTGGCGACTTCCTTTCAGCAGATTTCTGGCAAAAACTGTGAGAGTAAAATAAAATTGCCATGAAAAGTTTCTCAAAAATCTGTCGTTCGGAGTCGACTTTAAACTGTAGGTCTCGCCACTCATGTATAAAATTTACACACACAACATAACGGTTGTAATGATCGATTATGTACGTGTAGTTCACGAACTTGACTTACAACTGTAGGCAAGCATTGTTTATACACAGATCTCAAATATTTATTATTTGACGTCCATTTATTCCTCTGCTCCATTCTGTTTCATCTCAATCTTATCTACAAATGCCTCAATAGTTTAACGCAGACTCTGTACGACAGATTTGAGATGCTTTTTAATGGCAATTCGTTATTCTCACAACGCTTGGGGCCAGAGCCATCGAAGGAAATTTTCTTTTCTTTTTTCCTATGAAAAGCTTAGCACCGTAGTTCGGTACCTTATGCTGAATGCCGTTAGCAGTGAATCAACTACAGCTAGAATCAGCCACAACTGCTCGCAATACCTCTAATAAGTCTGATGCCCGCTTCAACGACGTCTGAGCTCATAAATATATTTGATGTGTGAATAGTTCTTTAGGCTTCCGTAAAAATCTTATTGCCATTGGTTGGAGGAAGTCAGCGACAAAATATTTTTTCATATTTCGTTTTGTTGGAGATGTCTGACCTGAGGTTTAAACCTTGGCCTCACATCTAATAAGCCAACACAATATCTACTAAACTACGGGGCGTAATCTGAATAAAAAGTTGGGGAAAATACTTTGGAACAACTCTGTGTTCCTTAAAGGAAAAAAGAAAATCAATATCAAATATGTAAAGCTCCTAGAAGCTTATATAACCACCTGAATATTATTGATCGAATACCTTTACAGACATGCCTTCATGGGTATTATGTGTAGTTCTTGAATGAATTTTAAGCTTAAAAATACTCTGTGTAAAGTGTACAGTTTTGAGCTTTTTTTCTGTTGATTTTAGTCTTCTTTTTTTTCAATGCAAATAAACAAACAAAAAAGAAGAGAGCGAAAAAAATCCTCTGAAATAGGATTAAAAATTTTTAAGGATTACTGTTATATGCATACCATCCATGCACCTATGCTTGTAACATGGACTTGTTTTCACACACGCAAATATTAACATACATGGAAACACCTATACACATACAACATACCTATGTATTTATGATTCCAACTAGGAAATATTATAACTTGCATGTAGTACATGCCAGAGATCAGCAATGAATTGTTTTTTCGCTACTCATAAGCACTCATGAAATTTTGAATATAAGTGAGTCAACAATACATATTGAAATTTAACTTCTCTGATGCATTCGTACTCACTACATTGATTTATAAGTACAGGTTGCAATGAGTATGCGTACAACATTGACATCAAACTCATACCATTCGAAATGAGTTTGATTCATACGCCTATTCGAGTGACACGAATCATTCATTAAAATTTACAGTTTTAGTTGTTGTTGCATTTACAGAAAAAGAAAACAGACACATAAGCAAAACAGAGAGCAGCAAGCAGAGCACACACACAACCTTCTAATGGGTATTTTAGTGTTCGTACACGAATCATACTTATTTTGTAATTCGTGTATATGTTGAGTTAAGGAGAGTCGAAATCAACAACATCATACGTGTTGTTAAGTACGAATATGATGAGTACTTCAAACTTTGAATATAAGTAGAGGTTCCATGATATTAAAATAAGTATGAATGCGTATAAGTAACAGAAATTATGAGTATGATTGGATTCTACTCATCACCTCTCGTACATATATATGTATGTAGTGTGCATATCTGTTGGTGTATTGGTGTTTAACTTTAAAAAAGAAAACCTTAATTCGTATGCAAGTGATTTTAATATTTGAATTTCCCTTATTTTGTTACAAAATTCTACGAATTGTCTTAAAAAGTTTAACAGGAATATTTAATAATGAAATTTTCAAATTTTTTTCTCTTACCGTTGTTCGTTTTTCCGCGTTTATTGCTTTTGTTTTTGCTTTCTTAATGGCATTATAAAAGAATTAATTACGCAATTTTTTTTAACGAATTTTGTGTGCATTTTTTTGTGTTTTATCAAACTTTAAATCGTGTTTGCTTTTAATTTTCTTAACAAATTTATGCTTTAAGCCAGCCAAAGTAGTAAAATATTGTATCAAAAGCATTAAGAAGAAAAAATTCAACAAATTGTTACAAAAACGAAAGCAAGGAAGAAAGAAACAAAACGTAATAGAACATGAAAATAAAAAAAATTATGAAGAAATAAAATTAAATTTGTTCAGTATTCTTTAAGCATAAATAATATGTTCATATTTTTTTTTAATTTTTCTTCTTTTTTTTTCTTTTATTTTTTTGCTCTTCTCATCCCCTCTAAAAACATTTTGTTTTAATGTTTCCTCAAATTTAATTAAAACGTAAAATAAAGTAGCACTTGTTAGCAAGAAAAACGCAGAAGAATACCGAGTAAAAAAGGCAAACGAAAGAAAAGACTGAAAATAATTTATGAAATGCCGGCATTTAATATCATTTCTTTTTTTTCTTCATTCTCCCATTGCCTCTCCTCTCCTCTCCTTCGTAATAGGTACACACAAACGCATATTTGTCTCTTGTGTAGTATATCCCAGTGAACAATTTCATTTGAAAATTCTTACATTCAAAAAAATCTCAAGTTTCGGACACAACTTCTTTGAAATTTCTTTTCATAAAAAAAAACCGGCAAGGCCGCACTACTGAACATCGCTGTGGAAGAACTGCTGTAGATGTGGTTCTAAGATCTTTGATTATGCGAAAGTACTAGTCATTGTAGGTGCCTGCCTTTGTTCTGGACACGTTCCCTTATGTGCTCTCAGGCTTTATAACAAAATGGCGCTTGCTATGCTCGCAAAACGGAAAATATGCATACCAGATGCAAGATACCTTCATATGTCGAGCTTTAATAGCCGTCGTCTCTTTATCCACACGAGTAGAGTGTCTAAGATTACTTTACATACATACATACATACATACATACATACATAATTGGCCATTACAACCCTTATGTCAGGATTACGGCCTAGTTTCTCACATCACTCATACGTTGTGTGTCAATTTTATACATGAGTGGTGGGACCTACAGTTTAAAGTCGACTTAAAGGTCTAGGTCTAGGTAGAGGCGGAAACATTAACCTGATGTAATGTAATACAGCCGTAGTCGCCATTGTCTAGTAGGTAGTGTGTTGGCTTATTAGACGTAAAGCCAGGGTTCAAACCCCAAGCCAGACATCAAACAAAATACAAAAAGTATTTTTTCGGCGGCTTCCTCTCGGCAGATTCCTGGCAAAAACTCTGAGAATAAATAAAATTGCTATGAAAAAGTTTCTCAAAAATCTGTCGTTCGGAGTCGAATTTAAACTGTAGGTCCCGCCACTCATGTATAAAATTCACACACGCAATATAAGTGGTGTGAGAAACTAGGTCGTAATCCTGACTGAAGGGTTGTAATGGTCATTTATGTATGTATGTATGTAGGCCTGCCAGATCATTCTTGTCCGCATCTTCTTCAATTTCTTATAACAAGAGGTATAAGAGAGGTCCAGCATGTTCTTTTCATTGAGCTTTGAAAGTCCACTTACGTGATCTTCTCCTGGCTTTATATTAAAAAACTTTACTTGAAGTATAATCGTTTATCCATACAATAAATGATCTTAATCAATGTCCTAATCTGCCGTTTGATACGTTTTACTATATCAATGTGGGCACACTTATACTATTTGCAGACATAGTTTGCCGACATCATCGGTTTATGCAAGCAACCATGATGTAAAAAAGCACGGCATTGTTTGGAAGGACAGCGGTCCTTGTTTCTTAACTGCCTTTGGCTTTTTTCAAGCAATAGGCAATTGTGAAATTGCTAGCCTAAGAAGTTCCTTTGGACATGTAAAGGTTTTAGACCCTTACTTCTAGGTACAGATGGATTATGTGGTTCTCTATAAATGTCTGAACTAACGTAGAATGGGAAGCCCAATACTCCTTCAAATTCTTAGAAAAATACCACAATTTCTTAAAATTGAATGGAAAAAGGGATTCTGGTAAGTATATTAAGGACTTAGACATCGAACACAGACTCCTAAATCACTGCAGTGTCTTCCAGACATCTTTTTTCATTTCCTATGTCTGTCTGCTCGACAGTAGTAAAAGGATTTCAAGTAATTTTAAATTTTTTTCCTGTATTTCATACAATTTGCAGATTGAATACTGCAAACTTTCGCGCTAATATTGGCATCATATATGGATTCTCATATACATGGTCGCTGCTGTAAATGTTTGATGGGACATGACTAACAATTTAAAACAAATGAAGTTGAATATTGTGGTATTTTATTAAGCTCGCATCTCTTTGCATTATAAAAACATATCTTGTGTTAATAATAAAGCACAAAATGTTGTTCAAACAATAAAGATTAGAATTTAAAAAAAAATTTAAAAAAAAGTTTAAAATGAAGTGAAGAAGAACTCATTAAAGGCTCGAGTTAAGCCTGCTTAACATTTTCTTATAAGCCAGCAAGTATTTATAAATACGGAAATTATTTTATTTATACGCACACACGCTCACTATAAACAAAAATAGCAATTTGCTTTAATACAAATATTGCTTTCAAATAAATGGAGAAGGAAATTCGCCAAAAATGTATAAATGGCCGAAGAAACTATTTCCCGAAATACAATGAAAAAAGAAACAAATTTATGGATAATCGGTGTAGTTTTGTGTGTATGCAGGAATACATGTGCATACAAAGCCAGAGAGAGAGAGAGAAGCATTTCCTTTTTAAAAATCGTAAAATGTTCATCTCAAATATAAATTTTGAAAAGAAATACAAAAAATTAAAATCCAACGAAAAAAATTGAAACGAACGAACTCATTGTATACATTTGCTCTTAAGCTCTCATGCACTCATATGCATATTTCTTTTTATGTGTGTGTGTGTGTGTGTATGTATGGTATAAATAAACTCAATTAAACATGCACAAATATGCCAGCTCATGAGTATATGTAGTACGTATAATGCCATGCCGTTAAAGCTTATGCTCTTCTTACGCTATTCTTTTTCTCTTTTATTTTTTTTTAATGTTCGTTCAAAAAAACGATGTGAAAATAATAACAGCAACTACAACTACAGCATAGTGTGTGTGTGAAGAAAGTGGCAAAGTGATGGAAATGAAATGCAAACAAACAAACAAACAAACATGCAAGCAAAATAAATACATCCAAAAGGCTATACGTATAGGAAAGTTTTCAGAGAAAGAAGGAGAGAGAGAGAAGCAAAAACAAACTGCTTGTATTTCCATAGCAAACAGTCAATGAATTTTATTTCGATTATACTCCTGACGCTTATACTGTATGACGCTAAAATGGCAACGGGTATTAAAAATATTGTGCACAATGGGTCAAATGTTATTAAAGCTTTACAAAATAGAACAGAAGAAAAATTATTTCATTTTGAAACAGCTAGCCATAGTGGTTAAACACAGGGACAAACGCATTTTGTCATGTAATTTTAATTTTTCAGCCCATAGTGCTTTGATTATAGTGTGTAAATGTTACACACAGAGCCAGTCAATGAATTTAATCAAAATTACTGGTTATATATGAGCATATTCACTTACTTGCATTACACATACACACACCAAACAATGAAGAAAGAGCGAAAGAGTAAGGGAGCCCTTCCAACTACCACGTTTCAAACATTGCCGAAAAATACAATTGAAGAATAATAATAAATTACCGTTATACAAAAGTAGGCAATTGGAACAACTCGAATAAATGAATAGGAAAACGTAATGATAAATTAAGACATACACTCCATTCACACACACTCACACACACTAGCACATGCATACATACGTACATACATTTGATTCATATTCATTCATACATTCATTCGTAAACTTAATGCCGAAATTTATTATACAATTATCCAAAAAAGAAAAGCAAAACAACCAGGAACTGGTGCTGCATACAGAGAATTTTTCTGGCAGGCCAACAGCACTCTTTTTTGCTCACTGACTTTAATACTTAAAGCAAGAATTTGAACTTATAAAAGCGATAAAGAAGAGAACTAAATAAAGAGAAATGCAATAAATAATAACAAAAATTTTCTACTTGTACTCGTAAAATAAAAGAAAACAAAAAAACTATAAAACTTCATAACCTTTAAATTTTTTTAGTGTTGTTATTGTTGTTATTGTTAAGAATGATTGACATACTTTTGACTCTTTACCAAACCAAGGTCAAATGTACACCCACAATTACAGCCAAGAAAATAAAAATAAAAATATAAACACATCATCAGCTGTAATAAATATCGAAATGATTTAAATACTCTTAAGCTCAGCAAGTAAAATTCAAAAGAGAAAGAGAAAATAAGCAGCAATAAACAACCGTAATAAAAAACATTGTTTAGCTCTTGTGCTCTTCTATTTACACAGCCAATACATACATACATACGTATGAGGACATATGCTTATCCTGTCGTCTAAATGGACAACAACTAACATACAAATACAATAACAGCAACACAACACGCATAATAACAATATAAAAATCACTCATACACATACGCATACACACATACGTACGTATATTTGTCAATAATGTAAAGATTAATTTACGTTACGTTTACATTATTTTGTTTTCTAATTTATTGTACTCGTACTTTATAGGAGTAAAGAAGGCTGCCTTCCTCTCCGTACCCCATTTCTCTTTGCCATATACATACGTACTCGCTGAAGACAATAAAAAACAAAAGCACACAGATTCAAATGGTTACTCATTGACTAACGGTTAAACGGTTCAGTCGTTATTATACCAGAGTGTTGTAGTTTAGCAAAACCATTAATTTTAATGCAAACAAAACAACAACAAAAGAGAAAATAAAAATGGCGCCATAACACCATTAAATCACACTAAATTGAAAGAGAGCAAATAAAAAAATAAAAAGAAAACGGTAGAGAGAAAAAGAAAAAAAACAGTTAAATCATTAAGTACTCATGCTAAAAATAATTTCACTTACAAAGCTTAGCTAAAAATAACCTCAAAAAAATAATGATAATGATAAAAATATTAAAAATAGAAACATGATAATTTAATAGACTATTTTTAAATAACGGTATTAATAACACGCTTATTATATATATTTATAAATGAAAATGTAGCACGTGGAAAATAAACAACAACAACAAAAATTTAGATGGTAAAAACAAGGTTCAATGAACCTTTCTCTGAACAGAGTTAGAGAAAGAAAGAATGTAAGTAAACATTAGGTAGGATAATGGAATAAATAAAAATGTAACGGTATTTTTAATTAAAAACAAAATGACCGAATAACCCAAACCAATTTGTAAAACTTTATAATTTGAAATCAAAATGAGAAAAAATATTTAAACAGACCCATCATATTTTAAATGGAAAGCTTGATAAGAAATATAAAAGTATGTCTTCGTCGACTTCCTCTCAGCAGATTTCTGGCAAAAACTCTGAGAGTAAATAAAATTGCCATGAAAAGTCTATCAAAAATCTGTCGTTCGGAGTCGACTTTAAACTGTAGGTCCCACCACTCATGTATAAAATTAATACACACAACATAAGTGATGTGAGAAACTAGGTCGTTATCCTGACTGAAGGGTTGTAATGACCAATTATGTATGTACGTATGTATGCTTAATAAGGTCATAACTTCGAGGGTATTATTGTGACAAATTTCTGTGAAAAAGTTTTTCCAAACGCTTTTCATTCGATAGATTCGAACTGTAATATCCCTGGAGACAGATCATCTCATCTTCGTGTGCACGTAATTCGCAACTAGGGTGAAGTATTTCAGATTACTTTCTCTACAGGTGCGGAAATATTTTATAATTTTCTTTCTAGTCAAGGCAGAGGCTGTATATTTGAGTTTTCTAAAGAATCACCCATTCTGCTCTATCATACAGTGGCCTATAACGACTACGGTAAAATCATGACCAATAGTAACTGCAATACTCTTCTCACCAAAGAGTTCAGCATTCTCCAAGTGAAAATGGTTACTCACCTCTGCTTATATATTTTCTGGCGTCAATTGTCCGTTGGTTGGACTGGCAACTTTGATACCAAAAGGTCACTTGAGCACATATAGCGGTCCGTTGTGATGCCACAGGTAGGATTCAATTGTCACTTGTATTCGATATTTTCTTAACACATTCGTCGATAGTTTCCCTACATTGAAAACCTGAGAGTCTTGCATGGCATTCCAAATTTTACTTATAGGGTCTAAGATTTTTATCGCTGCTAGGCCTGTCAGAGTCGCCGGTGTATAGTAGGTAGTGTGTGGGCTTATTATACGTAATGCCCGGGTTTGTATCCCAGTTCAGATATCAAAATTGAAATATTAAAAAAATATATTTCTTCGGCGTCTTCCTCTCAGCAGATTTCTGACAAAAACTCTGAGAATAAATAAACTTGCCATGAAAAAATTTCTCAAAAAGTCTGTCGTTCGGAGTCGACGTTAAACTGTAGGTCCCGTCACTCACGTATAAAATTAACGCACTCAACATGATTGGTGTGAGAAGCTAGCTTGTAATCCTGACTGAAGGGTTGTAATGGCCATTTATGTATGTATGTATGTAGGCCTGCCAGATCATTCTTGTCCGCATCTTCTTCAATTTCTTATAACAAGAGGTATAAGAGAGGTCCAGCATGTTCTTTCCATTGAGCTTTGAAAGTCCACTTGCGTGATCTTCTCCCGGCTTTATATTAAAAAACTTACCTTGCAGTATAATCGCTCATCCACACAATGAATATTAGGACCATTCATTGTGTCAATGTCCTAATCTGCCGTTTGATGGGTTTTGCTCTATCAATGTGGCCATACAGCTTATACAGCTTTAAGTTCATGCGATTCTGATATTATTTACAGACATAGTTTGCCGACTTCATCGATTTGTGTTGTAAAAAGCGCGGGCCTTTTTCGGAAGGACAGCGGTTCTTGTTTCTTAACTGCCTAAGGCATTTATCCTACGTTGAATTGGCTTTTTTCAAGCAATAGGCAATCGTGAAATTTCTAGCCCAAGCAGTTCCTTGGGACATACAAAGGTTTAAGCCCCTTACTTCTAGGTACAGATGGATTATATGGTCCTCTATAAATGTCTAAACTAAAGTAGAATGGGAAGCCCAATACTCCTTCAAATTCTCAAAAAAAATACCACATTGGATGGAAAAAAAGGATTCTGGTGAGTATATTGAAGACTTAGACATCGAACACAGACTCCTAAATCACTGCAGTGTCTTCCAGAGGTCTTGTTTCATTTCCTATGTTTGTCTGCTCGACAGTAATAAAAGGATTTCAAATAATTTTAATTTTTTTCCTGTATTTCATTCAATTTGCAGATTGAATACTGCAAACTTTCGCGCTAATATTGGCATCAAATACGAATTCTTAAATACATTGTCGCTGTAGTAAATGTTTGATGGGACATGACTAACAATTTAAAACAAATGAATTCGAATTTTGTGGTATTTTATTAAGCTCGCATCTCTTTGCATTATTAAAACATATCTTGTGTTAATAATAAAACACAAAATGTTGTTCAAACAATAAAGATTCGAATTAAAATAAAAAATTTAAATGAAAGTTTAAAATGAAGTGAAGAAGAACTCATTAAATGCTCGAGTTGAGCCTGCTTTTTTTTCAATTTTAAAAATACCTTCTGAAATGAAACTTGACTTGAAACTTGAATAGTCCTGATCATATTCTGCTTATAAATTCCTGTTTAAAACAATCCATTAAGGTACATATTGACCCCCAAAGTGATGTTAACGTTAACTTGGCTTGATAGTAAGGTCAGAAAACGCCTTCTATAAGAAAACAATAGAATTAAAATAAATAGCTGAGGTCCCTTAGCTCTACAAAGGACGTGTTTTTTAGGCAATGGCAGATCCTAATTAGAAAAAAAAAATTTTAATGAAAATGAAGCAAAACAAATACATTATAAAACCGAAAAGAAATTTTAATTCAATTGATTTTTTATATCCTTTTTCGCTTATCAAATAGGCTTACAATCATAAAAAATGAACGCAATATTCTTCGCATATGTAGTGCATTAATATCTTTATTATACAAACCCTACTTTAAACGTTTTAAACGCAAACTGCAGCATCACTAAACAAAACAACAAAAATCATTTAGAAGCCCTTCTTCTACCACGAAAGTTTTGGGTCAAAATGAGAGAAACTGCCTGCCTGCCAAAACTTGTCTTTTAAACAGCCAAAATACTATCCAATAACAACAACAATAAGGCTCAACAGCATTATTAAAAACAAAACCGGTTGTGAGTGTGACAGTTACTTGAAAAATTAAATCCTCTGCATGTGGTAAGGCACTAAGGGTTGCCATGCATTAAAGAAAGGAACTTTTAAAGGGAAAGAAAAGTTATTTACAAAAAAGTAAAAATGCAGAATACAGAATGAATTTTACTCAAGACAAAAAGATTCCTTGTGAGAGTCTTGAAAAGCTTGGTAAAATTAATTAAGAATTTATAATAAAATAATAACCTTTATTTGGGAACGACTAATTTCAAAATCAGAAGTTCCTTGAACTCTCCAAAGGAATTAGTTGTATCAACAACGAATATCAACTTAAGGCCAGACATCAGCTTGTGGGAATGAGACCACTATATGCACTACAACAGTCCTGTACATTTAAACAGGGACTTTATTTCTACTAGATATAGATGTCAAACTCATTCTGCCTGCAATTGCAGATAAGGAATAAAGAAAAACCCGAAAAAGAAGTCACCGTGGTCTAATAGGTAGTGTATTGGCTTATTAGACGTGAGACCTCTGTTCAAAACCCAGGTCAGACATCAAAACGAAGATATGAAAAAATATTTCTATTTATTTCGGCTTTCTCTCAGCAGATTTCTGGCAAAAGCTCTGGGAGTAAACAAAATGCCATGAAAAAGTTTCTCAATAAATCTGCCGTTCGGAATCGATTTTAAACTGTAGGTACCGCCACTCATGTATAAAATTAACACACACAACATAAGTGGTGTAAGAAGCTAGGTCGTAATCCTGACTGAAGGGTTGTAATGACCAATTATGTACGTACACACAGTTACTAAAGTATACATACGGTTAAAAAATTTCTGAAATTTTCGTTGAAAATCTTTATAGTTTCCTCGATTTTAAGACGGTCTTATGCATTGGTTAAAAAATTTCTGAAATTGAACTGAATTGTGGCCCTGCACAGGCCGACAAAAGTATACATCCGATTAACAAATTTCAAAAATTTCTTAATCAATGCAAAAGACCGTCTTAAAATCGAAGAAAAATGTCAGACAATTATAAAGATTTTCAACGAAAACGGATTGGTTAAAAAATTTCTGAAATTTGTTAACCGTATGTATACTTTTGTGGCTGAGTATATGTTTCTAACACACCAAGAGTTCTAAAAAAAACTGATTGAATGAATGAATGTTTTTTTTTCATTCTTTCACTTTTTGCAGGAAAATCTCATTTCTGTAATTTATCTAAACAACACATGGCAACTCTTTTTTCTTTCATGCACACTATTTGAACTACAAAACAATCCGTATCTCTACTTAAAGGCTTTGCAACACGCACATGTTAAGACGATCTCTACTAAATGGTTCTGAACAGAGATGGGCAATATTAAACGTTTTAAAACAAGACATTTAAAGAAATTTGCATTGCGATAAACCATATCATATTTACCATCTCTGGTTTTCACTTTTAACATTTCACACGCAAACTAGATCAGCTAGTAAGCTGTTCAAAGCTCTTTTCATTTAACATTGGACATAACATGGAATAAAATAGTATACAGCCCTTAAAGGGTTAAAACAATCTATTGATCTTTCTGATGATGCCTCACAAAATTTAATTAAATTAAATGGACTTTGTTTTCTTTCGTTCTTTCATTCTTTTTTGCTTTTCTTCTCTGACAAAATTTAAGTTTCATTGAATTAAAAAAGCAACAACAACAACAACAACAACAACTGCAAATATACTGCCACATACAATTTGTATCTGTATCGTCTCTCCAGAATCAGAATCAGTTAAAATTGTACAACGAAAGGGTGATGAACAGCACTACGGCTTAAAAACTGTGGAAAAAATTTTAACAAAACAAAGTGCCATCGCAAAAAGTTTAAAGTGATCAATTTTTTTATAAAAGAAATCTTTAAAAATATTTTTTTATATTTTAAAATGTGGTGTTTTTTTTAATTTCTTTAACTGAAATGCATTTTAATTAAAAAACGAAAAGAAAAGATAAAAAACAAGGTCATCATCTCAAATTTTATTGTCTTTTGTTGTGTGTTTTTAAGGTCATGATTTCAATTTCATTTCAATTTAATTTTTCTTGCCACATTCCCCGAAATAATCCTACACACTTAACAAAACAATACAACAAACACTAACAACAGCAACAATAATAAAAAAGAAAAATAATATCAAACAACAACAACAACAATTACATGCTTTAAGGTCAAATGTCAAGTGAAAGAATGAGTGACTGTATGAGTATAGGCCAGCCGCAGCACATAGTATAATAAACGAAACAATTGAACATATGAACGTGAATGACGTCTTTTGTTGACATCAATCGTAAATTGTTTGGTTTTTATTTCGTTTAAGAAAATTACAAAACAGAACAACAGCAACAACAACAACAATAAATCTATTTTTCAAAATGAAAAATCTTAAACAAAAAAATCTCACATGGCTTATCCTCCTGCTTATCTACTGTCTACTCTCTAACACCTCGCCTAGTCTGGCCAAACGCAACAAGGATGCCTTCAATGAAATCATTTGTAAATCAGCCACCATACGTTCCCTTGAGGATTTTAATGCTTTGCAAAAATGTACCGTTATAGCTGGCCATATTCACATTGTACAAATGGCCTTCAACTCAACGGCCTGGGATGAAATTCAGGCCTCCAACATTGAAGAAATCACCGAATATCTACTAGTCTATCGCGTAGAGGGCTTGGATAGTCTGGAACGTCTCTTTCCCAAATTGGTAGTGATACGCGGTGTTGAATTGTTATACGATCAGTACGCTTTAATTGTTTTGGAAAATCTTAACTTGCAAAATATCGGTTTAATTTCATTGCTACGTGTGCTTAAGGGTTCAATACGCGTGGAATCGAATCCTTCATTGTGTTTTACGCACACCATTAACTGGGTATGGATATTGGGCAACAATACCAAACAGTATTATTATGTTATGAAGGTAAGTAAACAAAAAATGAAGTTAAAATATTGAAATTTTTATTATAAAGGTCAAAGGTTAAATGGTAAATATTTCTTGTTCTAATACGTAACTGCATAGGCAATATAATGAAAAGCTGTTCATCAAATCTAAGCGAATCTTTGCTGTGGATATTACAAAACCTGTATGACCTTTGACCCTTATCGTAAAAATGAAATCGCAATTACAAAATCATTGGGAACCTCTTTAGCAGCAATATCGAAAGGTTTGAAAGCATCGGGTTCCAAACCACGAAACAAAATGCTGCTCAAATGCCAAAAGTAAACGTAATTTTTACACTGAATCATCACCGACAATTAAAATGAATCCACACGTTGACGTGATTAAAGGTTTTCACTACTAATACGAGTAATCTGGTCTAGAATCCGAGAAAAATCGCAGTAACAACTTTATTTCAGCGTTCAACCCTTTAGTTAGAACTACGTAATGCTTGTTAGATGATGAGTTTTACCCTGAAAATTTTAATTTATTTGGACAGCCAGGTTGCTATCAACTCCCTTACGAACGTCCTCTTTACGACTGTCGTCAAGCATGAATGACAGGGATTTCTCCAGAAACTTGCGGTATAAAAAACCAACGGAACTTTTATATGGGTTCCAAACCATAGCAATATCGTCAGAAATTGTATTAGTGATGAACTGGTCAGGGCCGCTTCTTAGTCTTCGACATGCCACAGGGCATTGGTAATCCAATTGTCTCATTTAAACTGGGTATTCTTCGATGGTTTAATGGAGAGATTCAAGTTCATTGGCAACAAAGGCGTATGGCCAGCCCATTGCGCTTTTCGCTGGACACTGCCCTATTGGAAGGCATGGCTCACAGGCCACTGCCCTCTTTCGAAAGATTTCTACGAATGTGGACCTTCTTATATGTAAATTTCCGGCTCTTTAGCTGAACTCACCAAATTGAAGTTTATTTTGGAATCGTAATAGTTTCCAAAGGGAATCTTTGATCCCCAGTTTGATTTGGAGTATCATTATGGGCCTAACCTCTGGCTAAAGTGGGACCTTATTACCCCCTTCAAAGAGAATCCTAAAGTTTCTCACCACTTTTCCCAATACAGCAACTCAATAAATTCTCTCAGAGGCCGATTGTCTCTATTTAACGTTTGATGGTAACCCTATTATTCCAGAAATTTAAAAAGTTATTTATTTCGCTTCGTTATTATTATGAAGTCGCCGTGGTCTAGTAGGTAGTGTCTTGGCTTATTCGACGAAAAGCCAGGGTTCGAGCCCCAGGCCAGACATTAAAACAAAATACAAAAAATATTTCTTCGTCAACTTCCTCTCAGCAGATTTTTGGCAAAAACTCTGAGAGTAAATAAAAATTGCCATGAAAAGTTTCTCAAAAATCTGTCGTTCGGAGTCGAACTGTAGGTCCCGCCACTCATGTATAAAATTAACACACACAACATAAGTGGTGTGAGAAACAAGGTCGTAATACTGACTACTTGAAGTTTATTTTGAATCGGAAAAGTTTCCAAACGGAATCTTTGATCCCCAGTTTGATTTGGAGTATCATTATGGGCCTAACCTCTGGCTGAAGTGGGACCTTATTACCCCCTTCAAAGAGCATCCCTAAAGTTTCTCATCACTTTTCCACATACAACAACTCAATAAATTCTCTCAGAGGCCTGTTATTTGTTTCTATGCAACGTTATATGGTAACCCTATTATCCTAGAATGTTAAAAATTATTATTTATTTGATTAACATTATTGAAAACACAAATTTAAATTGTGTACCTGTTTGCTAAATAATTGAAAAATGCATTAAAAAAGTAAAATTTTGCGCCATTTTGTGGTACTTTTTTGTAATAACAAAAAATCTTGTATACTTTACAGAACAATAAATCTCCTAATCAATGTCCTTTATGCTATACCTACCAAGATGAATTGAATTCCGTTGAGGAGAATCGCCACAAGAAATGCTGGTCTTTGGGTAAATTCCAAAAAACTACACTCGACTATGTGGGTGGTAAAAAGTGCTTCCGTCAAGGTGGCATTAGCAATTGCCTAACGTCCTGTAGCGATAGCAATTGTCGTCATTGCACCAACTATGTATCGGATAGGGGCTGTGTGGATAACTGTTTGCCTACCAAATACAGACTGGTAATATGGATTTTAATTTCTGGAAAATATTTTAAAGTTTCTTAAAAAACCTTGAAAATATTACAGGCCTTCAAGCGCCAATGTGTGACAGATTGTAGCCAATGGGGCCTTATACAATTGGGCGTGGAATGCGTTGAGAAGTGTCCCAAACATTATGAGGAGGTTAAGAAAAATGGTAAAATTAGTTGTCCCTTAAACTGCAAGGGAAATTTTGTGGTAAATACCGTAGCAGATTTGGAAGGTTTGGCGGATTGCACCACTATAGAGGGTTCACTAACCATAGAGCTGCATGAAGTCGATAGTAAGTACAACAGTAAAAAAGAATTTCTTAGTATTAAAGACCATGTTTCTGTTTAGAACCTGTGGTAAAGAATTTGGAGCAGGCTTTTCTTAATTTAAACGAAATCACTGGTTATTTAAAAATTTTAAAATCTCCACAAATTGTTTCCCTGCATTTCTTTAAGAATCTACACTCCATTCAGGGCCTGGAATTAATCGAAAACATGTGAGTTTCACTTTTATCATCCTCTAAGCTAATATCTAAACATTCAAAATTACTTTAATGGCATGATTTTATTTTCAGGTACTCTTTGTATGTGGTGGATAATCATTATTTGGAAGAGTTATGGCTGCAGAATGTCGCCATTTTACATGGTTGTGTTTATTTCCATTTGAATCCGCATTTGTGTTACCAGAAAATAACCGATTTACAAAAGAATTTCAAAGAATGCAACCAGATAACCATTAAGGATGCCTCGCGTAATTCAAATGGCGAAAGGGTCGTTTGTAAGTAGAATTCAAGGTTAAGAAGTTTTTTGTTCCCTTTAAGAACTGTAGGGCATTATAAAACATATCTTCCCATCTTCCTACAATATTAATTCATAGCTTTAACCAAGTTTTTCCAGCTAAAGTACAAGTAACTGGTCTACTGTAGCAGATTTTAAAATAATAGGGTTGCCATCTAGTTTAAGCACAAGACAACGCCCAGAATTCAGATTTTTATCAGTGAACCGCTACGGAATCTATAACTGAAGCAGATGGCGACTGCTTATCACAAACAGGTAACTGACAAGAGTGTGAAGTCTACTATGACGGTCAGGCCCATTGTGATCTTCTATTTGGTCATTGTTTAGAAAGGCAGAGGGAGTTTGAAAATGGGTTAGAAGGAGTTGAAAAAGATACAAAACCTGCTGCACAGTGATAACCTATTGCACAACGATGTTGGAGTGAGGATTCGTTGCACATGGTAGTGAGGACCAAAACTATAGAGACTAAGGTCCAGATAATGGAAGAACAAGTCTAGTGCGAGATTCATTAGGAAGCATTGTAATCAGGTGGTAACCAGGTCGATGAGAAACTATTTAACAGCGGCCTTGGATTGAGAATCTGTTGCTCTTAGTAGTGAGAACCAGAACTATAGAGACTATAGCTCGGATAATGAAAGGACAAGTCTAACTCGAGATTCATTAGGGAGCATTGTAATCATATGGTAACCAGGTCGATGAGAAACTATTTTACAAACGGCGTTGGAGTGAGTACATGTTGGACATTGTAGTGAGGACCTGAAGTATAGAGATTATGATTCGGATTTATGGAAGACAAGTTTAGCGCGAGATTCATTAGGGAGCATTGTAATGCATTCACGTCAACGAGCAAGCAGAGAGCTTGTGAGGATGGAAACCTCAAAAATGATTGAAAGGAGAGACTGCCCTCAAACTAAATTAGTTTGAGGCAATCTAAACTTCTGTTCAGTAATTACAATAAGAAGAGATTTGAGTTGTGCAACATGTATCCTGGAGCAGTCTGAAGTTAGTAACCGGCCTTCATAACACCATACACTTGGAACCTGTGCGAATCAAGGAATTAACTGGGCGCGTAGTTATTCTTATTAACGCCCAACAACATTCTGTAGTTTTTCAGGGCAATAGTATTGAGCAACACACGATAAGGAAACCCAATCTCCTAATTCAAACTTAAGTATACTTTCTGAAGAAAGTGCACCTGTGACTTAAAAGCTGCCAGTTCTGGCTAATGAAAGAGGAATTGTTTTCGAATATTCATGTTTTTCAGTAAAAGGTCTATTTACCAAGTAATAAATATGCTTCAATTTCTTTATTGTCTTATAAGGGCTTAAAAAAAATCATATTTTTGAGTAACAGACCTATCTCTGTTATCCTTAATGCTTGCTTCAGTAAAAATTTTTTGTATTTAAAGGCCTATTTATGAAATTAAACAAGTTATTCTTCTTAACGTTTTTAGGTGGTACAGATTTACATGTCCTTACCGCTAATATTACCGATTTTAATTCCACTGCAGCTGTGGTTGAAGTGAATCTTATTTCCTATGACGATTTTATACTCTTAATCGGGTACACTTACTACTATAAAGAGGCACACAATAGAAATGTTACCAAATTTGATGGACGTCATGGTTGTGGTCAAGATAGGTGAGTTTATTTGGACAAAGGGAATGAATTTCACAAGAATTATTAAGCTTTCCTTTTTTTTAAATTGCAGTTGGTTTACCGATGTTGTGGTCACCCAAAGAAGGCGCCATATTCTAAAGAATCTAAAACCGGCTACCCAATATGCGTATTTCGTTAAGAGTATGACCACCATGGATTATCCCTATCAGGCGGAGCATGTCTCAGATATTCAATATTTTAAAACGGAACCGGCTAAACCGGGCACCATAGCCAGAATTTATACGCATCCATTGTCCACAACTCAAATTGTAAGGAAGCTTCAGGATTTTAAAATCTTTTTTAAAATACTTTCTTTGATATCCTTTTATTACAGGAAGTCCACTGGTGGCCGCCACGTCAAGCCAATGGCATTATCGAGAAGTATATTTTGCAATACCATGTAACCAGTAAGTCAAGCTTACTTGTTTAATGCCTTTCTAATACTAAGTTTTTTTCCTTTACTGTAGATGAAACCACACCACCGCAGCAACCTGTAAGTCGTCAACTAATGGAAGATTTATGCCAGTGTCCTAAACTGGACATTGAATCTCATATACCCACGCCACATGTCGATGAACATTACAATAAAGAACAGTGGCTGTACAAAGATGGCCTCAGTAATTTTCTGTAGGTTTTCTTATGCTCTTCGGTATGTCATGCCCCAATCATCCGTCAGTTTTCGTTTTCTTTTAGATTTCAAAAAAGCAAAAGTTCCGGACAAAACTCATCGAAAGCATCCAATGAAACGGGCGAAGAACGTGTCATGAAAGCCTTTAGCGAACTGGAAAATAAAAGCATACAGAAACAAGAGGAAGCCAAAGAAACGTATGTTTTAACACATCCTTATCCTGTATGCAATCAAACGCATCCCAATGCCCAGGATCAAGCGGAAAACAAATGCACGCCTTTGGAAACTTTTGAGCAAGCCATTGTGGTAAACAGTCAACGGCATTCGTATATTTTAGCAGATCTAAAGCCTGAGAAAATGTATCGCATTAGCTTGAGAGCCTGTATCAAGGATTTACCCAATGGCTGTGGCGCTGAGAAAGTCATTTTGGCTCAGACAGTCAGCAAAAGTTTAGAATCGATTTTGGAGACTCTAACTCTTCATAAATTGAAATAAAATGTGTATAAAAAATAGGCCGCCAATTGCAAAACTAAAGTAAATTGCAATAAATATAGCACATAATAAAATAGGCCACCAATAAATAAATTTTGTTCTTCATCAATTCCTTTTATAATTGATTATCAGAAATTGCCTAGGATTTGGGTTAAGATAAGCAAAACACTTCTTTTCGGCGACGAGATACGATCCATTGTAGTTATTTACGTAATTTGACATTATTACAACCCTTTAGCCAGGATTACGACCTAGTGTCTCACACCATCCATGTTTTTGTGTGTGCTAATTTTATCTATAAGGAGCGGAACCTACAGGTAAAAGGCAACACCGAACAACAGGTTTTTTTGAGACACATTTTTTCACAGCAGTTCAATTTTTCATATTCATAGAGGAAGTCACCGAAAGAAATTTCTTTCTTATATATGAACTACGGGTTCCCGTCAACTAAGCCAACACACTACCTACCTGCTAGACTACGGTGACTTCCATTGTGGTTACGTTTATAAAAATGGGTCTACTGGGGACTATAAAAATAATGTACAATAGAAGAAAGGAAAGAGATAAAAACAAATATAAAAAGAGGGGAAGAGAGAGCCAGCGGTTAAAACAATGGCCCCATTGAAGAATCCCTGACCAAGAATCATCAGTCTTCTTTCGCCTCTGCAGAAGGTCAACAGCAGTGGTCATCTGATCGTTGCTTTCGTTTGTCAATCCCGAGTAAACGGTGGTGGTACTCTTCACTAGAAAGTACAAACCGTACGGAAGGGAAATAGAACTCAAGGATGAGGCATATTTGTCTAGTGCTCGTTCTAAATTGAAATCTATCTTGAGAATCAACAATCATTAAGAGAGCAAAAGGCATGCTCCACTGCCCTCTACGCTTATAACAAAGTATTGGTAAAAAATTTAAATAAATTTTACGAAATTGATTGAGACAGCCTTTGTCTTCAGGAGGATGGATGTTTCCGCAATACACGATGTGGTGTGCGAAATATTTCCAGGGAAGATATTTATTACCATACTTTCTGATACAGAGGCAGCTATCAAAGTACTTGGCATAATTATTCCAAAGTAATTAAACTCCAAGACGGTTGTATATAGCTGTCGCAAATATCTCGAAGAGGAAGTAGCGGAATGATGATATGATGTCCATACTATATGGATACCGTAACACATTGACATACATATATCCATTGAATCCTCAACTTTGGGAATTCCTCTAAATAATTGCGAGTAATGATCGCCTTACACATTAACCGCCCACGGCTCCGCTTTTATATATTTTTATTATTTTTGAAAGAGTGGTGAATTTATTTGGTGTATTGTGTTTCATCGTAGTGAGTTTTTGAAAAGTGTGGTGAATTTTTCCGATGCAGTCAATAAAATCGAAATTCACCCAAAAAAGGTACTTACTACCCAAGTCCACTCTACTGTCAGTGGTGAATTAACCGGTGTTTGTCTGAAATAAGTAATTTTCTCCTCCATTAGCGGAGCCATTGGGTTTGAAGCCCACCATACAAAAAAAAGAATTATTCATGGCGCTACTGAAACAGAGTCGTTATCTGTACTCATTCTGTTTCATTCACAATATCAGCATTAATATTAAGAAAAAAAAGAAAACAGTGTTGCAGTAAATTAAACTTTCGAAAAATAGTATATTTTATAAACCTTTTTGCATCAAATTGGTACTTTTATAAAAATATTTACTTAATGCAGTAAAAAAAGCAAAAATAGTAAAAGTCGAAATGTCAAAGTCAAATATCGACGATAATTTAGATTTAGTTTTCAAATTTTAATTTTTTAAAATAGAATACAATGGCAACTCGTTCGTATTTTATCGAGATATTATCCTTAATTCAAACACAAACCACATATTCACCGGACATGTCGGTGAATGTCTCCGCAAACAGATGTGAAAAGTGCTTATTCTAGACGCGAACCGCCCAAATCGTGGTATACAGTACATGAATATATGGTAATACAATATCATTTAGAATAACGACACTTTGGTGAGTTTCGATTTTATTCACCATACCGGATAAATTCACAACATTTTGTAAAAACTCACAACATTCACCACACTAAAAAATTAAATTCTCTCAAATTCCAACAATAACGAAGAGCGGGGGCTTTATTTAGCAACAATAACGGATTTTTTATTTTTACCATTTCGTTTTGATGTTCTCGACTAACCTGGGTTTTGAACTGCAGGTCTAAATAAAGGCTACTTACTCTAACTACCTGCTAGACAGACAGACAGACCACAATTGTTCATTAAACGAACATGGCTTAATTTTTTTTTTTAATAAATCAGAAGCCGGAAAAAGTTTTTTGAACGAACAAAACGAATTTTTCACCAGTGCTGCCATGAAGAAAAAAATTGGTACACAACAACTGCATCAGTGTTGCCAGGATAGAAATATATTCTAATTAAATATTCTAAAGTATAACTGAAAAAGTATTTTTTGCATCAAATTACACAACTTATTACACACATACTGTTTAAAGAACGACAGATTTTTGAGATCGTGGAAATTTTATTTAATCTTTTGCCAGAAGTTCCCTGAGAAATATTTTTTCATAATTTTCATGAGATCTGTCAGATTCGGAGGGTAACAAAACATAAAACACATTAATGTTCGTTTGAAGAATGAAAAATCCTTACCGAACTTACATTTACGTTTCGGCAAGCAATACGTTTTCTTTCCTATTCTAAAAATGAACGGAACGGGGCCTAATTACATAATAAATAAAATATGAATAAAAAACGTAGCGGGGGTACTGCGGTATTTTTAAAATGAAAAAGTACTGAAAAAAGTACAACAGTACTAAATTTTTCAACACTGCAACTACGTAAACAAATGCTTTTTTGTGCCTTGTTATCACATTTCGTACTTTTTTATGTTGCGGATTTCCATTCACATTCGCACTTTGAGAAAAGTAAGTTGTACCCACGAAAAAGAGAAAGAATAAAAGAAAAAGAATAAAAAAGTATTCAACGAAAAGAATTAATAAAATTGTGGCGCAGTAGTTAAAATGAAAAAACCTATAAATTAATAGATTTAAAATGTTTTAAACATTAATTAGAATTGAATGAATTCTTTTATAAATAACTTAAAACAAGTGCTTGTGGTTGTTATACGTACGTAGTACCCGTGTGTCTGGCTGGCCCCATCCTCATATGCAGATGGATACGAAAAACTATTTTACGTCAGCATTAGTTGTGAGAAATCTGAAAAATAAAGAGAAGAAAAAACGATTTCTATGATTTATTTTGTTATGTGATTAAAAATAAATATAAACAAGAGTACAACTAAACAAATAATTGTCGTAAATCATAAATGAAAATTGTTTTTCCCATCAAAATTTTCAATTTCTACTAACCAATCAGATTAAAACCAACAACAACAGCAACACAGTAAATTACCATAAAAGAGCAAAGAAAAGAATTAATGGGTGTTGAGAAAAAAATATAAAATTTACATTCTGCAACATTGTTGGTGTTCTTGTGCTAAATGACCATTATTAATGTCTGCCGCAGCGCTGCTAGCGTCAAATGCTTTAACAGTAGTAAAAGGGGAAAAAGAACGTAATTTGGAATGGAAAGTGTTTGCGTTAATATGTATGCGTGTGAGAAAGAGAGAGGAAATTCATAAATTATTAAATTTAATTGGTTTTTGAAAGCATTATTTAATTAATTCTAAATGAAAAGTTAATACATTTAAATTAAATTCACTTTGTTGTTTAAAATAACATTTTATCGTCGTCAATCGTTCAGATGCAATCACATCGGATAGGGGATTTTCAGTTCAACGTTCTTTTTTTTATTA
Organism: Sarcophaga carnaria; assembly: GCA_958299815.1. Lineage (NCBI taxonomy): Eukaryota > Metazoa > Arthropoda > Insecta > Diptera > Sarcophagidae > Sarcophaga > Sarcophaga carnaria. The sequence continues at coordinate 131,554,782 of OY283150.1, read as the reverse complement.
AATTTATCGGAGTTAAAAAATTGCGTCAAGTTTTTTTATCGTTCAAAAACACCCTACCCATTAGCGAATGGTATGTTTGTTTTATGACATGAGTTGTTATTGTTTTACAATAAAAAATTTTGCTTCATTTATAGAATGAAATCAATCAAACACAAAGTTTTCTTCGTTTGGCACTTATTCTCCGGTTGCCTGAGTTGTTTTACATATTCCAAGTGAACTTTGCAAAGTCTTAAGTTCGTAGGGGAGAAAAGAATTACGAGTATACATCAGTATATACTTTGATGTACTCGCAAAATTATTCCGTTCTTCGTTCGTTGTTTACCAATGATTGTTTGCGCAACAACAAAACATCACTTGAATTTGTCAAAGTAAACTTTGAATGTGTTAAAGGGGTCAATTCATTCTGTGTTACGATCATAGCGTAACTGAACGCGAAGACGTAATCGAAACACGTAATAGAGGTTAACAGCTTTTGGGTTTATCCGTTCGACATTCACGACTAGATAAAGGAAGATAAGTAGCTCAATATTCATACCACTTAAGATGTACGTAATGCAAAAGTAGACTGAAACCAATCCATACTTCCGCGATTACTGATGAAGCTGCAATTCAAAACCACACTTGGACAATATTAGAGGTACTGAAAGAAGAATCTTAAGTTCTGCAGATCAACATCTCAACATTGATCACTTTGTTTCAGAACTGACAGTTGTTAGATCAACACATCAACATGAAACCAAGAATTTTTCTTCTAACTTTGGTTTTTCTAGTGACAATCAAACTGCTAATGACATATCGAGAATTTCAACAAGCTATTTACGACGGAACGATATGTTTGGGTAACCTAATATTTCCCATTTTTCAATGACATTCGTTGGTTGCATCTTCAAAATTTTTTTCCTTTTCATAGGATTTTGTATAATATCCCTTTCTAACAATAGCCAACTTAAACTCAATTTCCTTTTCAATATGATCCTTTTTGATGGCCAAAGGATTATCTGACAAATATTTACATGGCCGACGCCTAGAAAATGCTCTTCGAGAGTTCTGAAAAATATAATATAACTTATGTTTTGAATATGGTTTGTGTCTGTAATAACTTATGTGGGGTTTTAAATGCCCACTTTGTCATTTAACGGGACAGTCTAAACAACTCATTTTTATTTTTTGAAAACTTAAAATTCACGGTAGCTTATTCTGTCTTTGTGTCCCATAGACTTAAACATTAGGAAAATAGTGTGTGTCTTTCAAAAGAGGTTATTTTGCAAAGGCTAGGTTAGCTAAGACAGTATGGAGATTGGAGACATAACGCCATAAAGAATATTGTCAAATTAAACACAGCTTATAAAATCATTTAAACCCATTCAATTGGCAATTTCAAAATATTCGCAAAGAGCATGATTCGCCAGGATTTGAAGTCGAAAAACAAAACGAAATCATTTTTCTATCGAAGCATTACTAGCGATTAAAAATCGTTGCATTATGACAAACCGAACTTTGGAATTCTTGTGTGAACCCCAACAAACCAGTCGAATTAACCGTCACAGTGTATTTGTTGAGACTAAATCTCCTTAATTCAATTGATTCCTTTGAAGAATATATTGATCGAAAACACCCGATTTGCCACATGATTTAAAATAACTTAAGAACTGTTTAGAAACAAGTGGTTAGAAACAGCTCTGATGCTGTCTCCGGAAGTATCTCCCTTGGGAAAAACTTCCGGTTGACAATTCTTCGCCGATGAGTAATCGAGTCGTTCCGTAGCGTAGATCCGATTGTCTTGGGACAATCTTTTGTCTCACCAGCCTTAAAGTTTACCTCTACCAAATTAGATTTTATTGTCCTCATTAAAGAGGCGTATTGTCGAACGATAAACTCTGGCTGCGAACCCATTAAAGCGTTTAAAAATTTAATCCGTTATTAAATATTAAAAAAATCCTATGATTTCACGTTAGGAAGATGTTCATCCTGGTAGAAAGGTTTTCTTTTATTGATGATGAGCCAATTTATTTAAAAAAAAATACGCGGTAGCTCTTCATTTTTCTTGTTGCCTTTATATAAACATAATATTTCTTCTACATTTTGTTATTTTGTATACATATAGAGTGTACTGAAATAAAGCATTTGATTGTTTATAAAATCTTAATAAATTATTTTTCTCAATACAATTTATTTTCATTTATTTCAACAAATGTTGTTTGTCTTAATTTTGCTGTAAAAAAAACCTAAAATTGCCAAAACTCGTTTATTATTTCACAGAAAGAGGTAGTATGTATGTACCTGGTACCTCCCCTGGCTTTTGTTTATTGTACGAATTGCGATTTAAGTAATTTCGTGTGTTTTGTACAAAAAGATTTCTAATAATTTAACCCTGACGCAATTAAATAAAAAATTAAAAAGGAAAAAACACGCTGGCCGGGTCGATACCATAGCAGTGGTGATATTAACAATTAAAAGTAAAGTAAAAAGAATAAACAATTAGGACGGCAGCATTTCAATATACCTATACATGGTTTATTAAATATTTATTTAGTGAATAATAGTTATTCGAATCGATTGTAACTGTTATCGCTCGTTACAATTGATTGATAAGGTTAAGGTTGGATTACAAGCTTTGCTTATCATAAAAATAAAATCTTAAGAGTGCATTAGGCACTAGCTTCAAAAAAAGAACTATATATTAAAGTTAATAATTTTTTAACAAATTTTGTATAAAAGAATTGTGTAGTTCAAAGCTGATACGACAACAGAAACTGAAACAGTTCTCCGTCAAAGCTTTTATACTTATACCTGTTTATCATTCCATCCATCTGTGTTGATTACAATATTTATTCTATATTTATAATATTTATTTATAAAAAATTATTGTGCATATTTATACGCTTATAATAAGTATCTTATCTTCTGCTTTAAAAGATAATTTTTCTTTTTATAAAATTTTTTAATTAAAATTTAATATGATTTTTTATTACAGAAAGTAAATTAAAATTTGCAAATTTAAAAAAATCATTACGTTTTAACTTTTAAACAAAGTTTAGTTTTAAATTATGAAAGTAATGTCATTAAATTTGCATTCGCAAATGAAATTTATGATTTCAAATTGCTCACACTTGTGGTTTCGATGACAGCAGTTGCGGAATTAAAATATATTATTTCCACTATTAAACGAACTTATTTCTAAATTATAATCCTTACAGTGCTTTAAATCAATATAATAATAGTAAAAGATTAAAATATTGAAATATTTTAATAACTAAAACCTGTGGATTAAATGCGAGGTGAAATCACAGGTGTAAGCTTGATTAAATTTGTTATACACGGCTTTTTTAATTTAATTCAATTTTTTCTTAGAAATATAAAAGCAAAAACGTGTGGAATTACAGATGTAAAGTGAATAAACTTGTAGAATTTTTATTTCTTCCAGTAATTGCATGTTGCACTCTAGTGAAAATTTTAAATTTCCTTTTCACTTTGCCTATAACGCAAATATAACAAGAAATCTTTATAAAATTATAGTGTAGGGTGCTTAATAATATTTTTTTTAAAGCACGCTTCATATGCATGGTATGTTAGAGGACGTGTACTTGTCAATTAAGATAAGTACAGTACCCGGAGGTCGAATTGACCCATTGTACAAAATAATGCAATAACGCATGGTATAATGCTAAGAAAGTTTAAGATAAGATTCAGTCAATCAATATTTCATGACGTAGAAAGAAAACTTTGTTCTGCATTGCCTTTCTCAACAGTAAACTCTTTAAGCAATTTAAATAAAATTTCAAAGAAATCCATATGTTGTTATATTGTTAACATATGCCATCTAAACTTATATAAAAGTACTCCCCTTAGTATATCTTTCAATTCGAATGAATTTTTTTAAATCGAAATATATACCAACTGCTCTGTCTCCGAATCAGCGCTCGAATATGTACAATTTGGTTGATTGTTGTTGTTGGAATAGCTTTGCTGCTGTAGCCGGAAGTATTTGCCTGGGGAAAAGAACTTCCGCTTGATATTGCTTTAGTTATAGCGGGTCTTTCCGGACCGTTGATCCGATTGTTAACTTGTTGCGGTTTTCAAGATAATTTCATTATGATTAAACAGCAAAACAATCGACGTCACAAGTCTCTATATTCACCCAACAGAAGCAGAAACTGGTAACAATCACTTGGAACCATGTCCCGAATGTAAAAGGGATGTATAACAATACGTGAAACTCTAGGCGTATGGCCTGGCATTATTTAGGTGAAACACAATTTTTCTGCCGTAATTTTAGGTTTAATTATTGACAGCTTGTAGTGGGTATTTCTCACCAATTCCTTTAAACAAACCAGCCACTGTTTGTTCCACTTCAACGCCGTTCAACCATGGCCATTTTCTGTTAATGTCACTCTAAGAAGTCGCCGTGGTCTAGTAGGTAGTGTGTTGGCTTATTAGACGAAAAGCCAGAGTTCGAGCCCCAGGCCAGACATCAAAATAAAATACAAAAAGTATTTCTTCGGCGACTTCCTCTCAGCAGATTTCTGGCCAAAACTCTGAGAGTAAATAAAATTGCCATGTAAAGTTTCTCAAAAATCTGTCGTACGGAGTCGACTTTAAATTGGAGGTCCCGCCACTCATGTATAAAATTAACACACACAACATAAGTGGTGAGAGAAACTCGGTCGTAATCCTGACTGAAGGGTTGTAATGACCAATTATGTATGTATGTTATGTCACTCTATTATATACATTGAGAGTTGTTAGTTAGGATTACGGCCACTATCCATGTTGTATGTGTTAACCCTTTAACGATCAAACAATATTTATTTAGCCTAAGGCCATCAAAGGATTTATTTTTTGCACGAGTGCCGAAACCTAACCTCTAACCACCATTCATTTAAAAATATTTCGAAAATGCTGCAATGCTAAATGATTTTTTTTTTTTTTTTTTTTTTTTTTTTTTTTGTAAGCCAGCACTCAGGGGATGTCCCCTACTCTTGCAGTGCATTGTGCAGGTTTAGAAAAATAGGTTATAGGAAGGTGGAAAGAGGGAGTTTCTGGCTAATCGACAATTTTCATTATTTTTTCTACATTTTGGACAATTGAATTTCCTCAAGAGATACGCGGAATCTTATCAAAAATATTGAAAAAAATTGGTTTCAGTATCGTGCTTTTAACCGTTAGAAAATATAACATAAGCAGAGTAATTTCATTTTGTTTTGTGCTTTAACAAAACTGACTGAATCTTATCTCTCTAACTTTAACTGAAGTTATTTACTTGCACTTGTATAACAAAACGTGCAGACTACTAGGGCAATGTATTGATAAAGTGACGTTGATATTTATTTTTACTACACCTTATACTATAATTAATCGATTTAATTTATCACGACCAAGAAAAGTTTAATCAAATATTTTGCTATTTTCAGTTACAAATATAGAAAGGCAATTGAAACATGCTGCTTTTGTCATGCAATGTTTGAATTAAATTTATTCTTGACGCAAAAATATATAAATTATGTTGCAATATGTGTTTATAAACAAAACAATCATCATGAATCACCATGCTGTGCCGGCAGACAAAAGAGTTGAAAGAGGAAACCTTTATAACAATATGAAATACAAATAAAGAATTAAGAAATTATTAAAGAAAAACTAACAATTTAAAGTCTAAAGCAAATAATTGATAAGAAGTTTTTGTATAAATAATTAAACATAAGCCTCTATTGTTCATTAATTAATTCAACAAATTTTTAAATTGAATTTAAAACAATTCCTACGAACAATGGACGATATTTATTGTTTCTAAAAAAAAAACAATTTAACGATTTTTATTATTTAATTTTCATTCAGAATTTTTGTATGGTTTTTTTTAAATTTAATTGTATTTTTGTACAATCATTTATAACAGATTTTTACTGTTGCCATAAGAAAATTGCCTGTAAAATGATTCAGTATCCGTATTATACAGCCATTCTAAATGATTTTAATGACTGTAAAGTGTGGCAATAAATACTCTACTCTCTTAAAGTCACGTCCAGTTTTTTTTCTTTCTTTAATTATTTTTTGATAAGATTCATGTTTATTTAAAAATGCAAAATCAAAATATATACAAAGTGAAACTCACTCAGTATCACTATTGCCACGGCTTACAGATATAACCAGGCAGCAGTTAAGTATTTTAACGAAGCAATTTTTAATATCTTATCTTATATTTTGCTAACAAGGTTTTATAACAATTCATACATAATTTCTTGTTTAAGAACTACGTGACTTACTATATTGTTTTGGATTAGATAAATTCAATTTAAAAAACAACGTGTATTTAAGTTAAAATATAAAAAGTAGAAAAAAAGAATTTAATACATATGAAATATTAATATTTGTTTATGTTGCCACAATTTTATCAAGATTAACTGCAAGTTGTAGAGCACCATCTACAGTTTACTGTAACATACTGTCCATTTGTGTTTTGTAATTAATTGTTTCGATTAAAAAACCTATTAAATATTAATTTTAAAGGAATTTCAATGAAAAGATACTAAGAACAACAGCATTACTACTCCAAAGATATAAACATCTTAAAAGAAGAATACCCTCTATATAGCGCTATAAGAAATTCTTTTTTGAATTACATACAATGATGACTAATTCAGATACAACTCAGTTCCAGGGGATTACCCTTTACATACATATGTAATATCACGATAGAGAAAGGAACTTGAAACATTTGTCTAAATAAAGAATTTTCTGTGTAATTTGCCTTTATTTCCTTAGAATATATTTCGTTTGATATCTTTCCAAATTCCAATGCTTTTTAACATTTTAATTGTATTTATTTTAAATATTTATTCTTTTTTAAGTGTACTTAGCTGGCCAGCTTCTGTTTCTATACGACTAACGAATCTATACGAAGATATAACACTAGTCATCAAAAAAAAAAATAATAATTCATTCATTATCAAATTGCTGCACACAACTCCTCGGCACTGCATGATTTGGGGAAATTCCCTGCTTTTAATTTAGTCTCAGTTAATAAAGGGTCCGCCAAATAACTTTTTTTTTGAAAGTGCTTTAAAAAAAACTACCGAATATTTTCTTAAATTTCTTTTTTTATTTGAAAGTACAATCTTTCCGGTTAATAATGGAAAATAATTTCATTCAAATGGCTGCCTTGGCTGGCCATGCAGTAACCTACACGATCGGTCCAATTTGTGTGCAGCTGTATTTCACCAATGGCTTCACGAATATTATCCTTTAAAACGTCGATTGTCTTTGGCTTGTCGGCGTAACACTTATCTTTGACGGCACTCCACAAATAATAGTCCAACGGTGTCAAATCGCAGCTCCGAGGTGGCCAAACGACATCAGCTCTGCGGCTGATAATGCGATCTTCAAAAACAGGGCTCAAAACATCGAGTGTAGCTTCGGCTGTGTGGCACTTAGCGCCGTCCTTTTCAAACCAAATGTTGCCAATATCCTCCTCTTCAATTTTTGTGAACAAAAATTCATTCAACATGGCCCGATAACGATCGCCATTGACCAATTATGCCTCTGGACCAAAATCCGCACCAAACACTGACTCGTTTTGGGTGCGTCGGCTTTTCAATGTATGCGTGCTGGTTTTCTGTGCCCCACATGCGACAATTTTGCTTGTTTACATACCCGCCAAGATCAAAATGGGCTTCATCTGAAAATATGATTTTTTTTGCCAAAATCGGCATCTTCTGTAAGTCGATCGCAGGCCCACTTAGCGAAGCGAAAACGCATTGGATTCGTTCAGCGGAAGGATAAAACTAATTATCTGTCAAATTAGATATGAGCTAAGTGTTACCATACACGAAATAAGCACTAGTTACAAAAAAACCGTTAGATGGCGGACCCGATATTTATTTATTAATTATAATACAATTAGAAATTATATTTAATTATTATGAGCTTAGTAACTAAGACCTTGTGGTCAGTGTAGTGTAACAGAACTCTGTTACTGGTGGGAATCGAACCCACAACCAATGCAATGGAAGCCACAACCCTCACACTAAGCACACTACCCACTACACTACCAAGGAAGGCACTCAGTGTCAGTTAATAAAACTGTCTTAAATGACTTGTCTTATGGAAACATGGGTCTAATTATCTTTATATTTTTTCACGTATATATTTTATTCAAAATCATATTCAAAACAAGTACGAAGGCAGCTTCCTTTGGTTAAAATTATTCTATTATTTCCATATGCACACAGTAAAATTTAGTTAGTAAGCCCTCGGAATATATTTCGATTCACTGAATCACACACTACTGTTGTAGTTCATTAAAGTCTGTTAAAAAGGCAAAATATTTGCTTCCTCTGAACTTCCCTTGTTTCTAGGTCCAGCAAACTTCTTATGCTCATAATATCAAGAGCTTCAGGCTTTCCAATTTTCACACACTGCCTATCTGCTGTAAATAACAATGACACATCGAGTTGTTGCGTACTTTTCACTTTCAACGAGACGGAAAACTGTAATGAAACGCAATAACAAGCACGGGAAATAATTTCATGTATAAAATGAAAAATTATTTCAATGTTAAGCTAATAATTTATCATGATTTTAATTTTAATCGTTTGGATTGTGTTGAATAGATAAAACAATTTGATTTGCATACATTTTTCTTCATTATAATACGCAATTTTTATAAATTCCTATGACGGAATTAAATTTAAAAAGAAAGTAACACGAAATTCATAAGATAAGTACTTTGAAAAAAAATCTTAGATAAACTTTATAGCTGGAACTCTTTTTCACCCTTCACGTGTTCTTAAAAACTGTTACGCATTTCTTTGTATTGATTGTTATTTTGTAGGGCTACCTTATTATTCGTTACTACCCTTTATCATATAAAATTTATTTTTTGTTTTACTTTCTTATTATTGCGAATGTACGAATGTTTGTTTGTATGTATACATAAGAACGTTAATTTTTATATGAAGTGATGTTTCACTTATCTTGGCATTTGTATCAACAAGGGATTTCAGATAAACGTGGTGTTGTTCGTTGTCTAAAAAGACTATATGTAGCTCAGTTCGAAATCAAATTAATGCAGTCACATTTTACAATTCTTTCTCATTTCAGCACTCAAAGTGTTGAGAACGTTGTTACTCCGCCTCCTTCTCAGATCAAGTGAAATAACCATTTACTCTGCTGTGATAATTCCCCCCCTAGAAAATAATAAAAGCAGTTTAAACAAAAAAAATCAAAACGATAACAAAAGTATTTACTACGTTTACTCCAATCACATACAAAAATAATACAAGCCAAAATATGTCACAGAATCAATCATATTTTTGGCAGACCACCAGACACAATGTCTATTTGAAGCGTTCGGCTAAATTGCATATGCTATTGGCATTAATAGCCGTTTTGACATTCTCCACAATATGTTTAGCCGAGATAGCACCGAAATATAACGATGACAATTCACAGGCAATGGGTTTTCAAACTGTAAGTATACAAACATGCCTACATACTTATTTGTTTACAATAAATTGAAAATAATTTAAAAACAAATTGAGATTTTAAATTAATTTTTATATACAATTTAAAATTTTAAATTCTTTTTGATTATCAAATTAATTTAAAATTTTTTTTTCTGCTAGAATGCCGCCGCTGACGATGCAGTTTTACCTAAAGAAGTTCAACCCGATTTGGAAAATGCCATACAAAATGCTGATTCGACCAAAGGCTCACCAGTGAATACCGGCTTTTTGGACGCATTTACTGCGTCCATCTCTGTAATATTATTTACAGAGTTAGGTGATAAGACATTTTTCATAGCAGCCATTATGGCTATGCGCCATCCACGCTTAGTTGTCTTTACCGGAGCCATAACGGCTTTGGCCTTGATGACCGTACTCTCGGTGGTGTTTGGCATGGCTGCTACCATTATTCCTAAGGTTTATACATATTACATTTCAACGGCGTTGTTTGCCATATTCGGTTTAAAAATGATCTACGAAGGCTATTTCATGAAAGCCACCGATGCACAAGAAGAACTCGAAGAAGTACAATCGGATTTACGGAAACGTGAAGATGAGGTAAGTTTCAAATGTGTTTTTGTTGTTAGTTTTGCCTCTACTTTTATCTGAAACAAAAAAAAAGAAAAACAAACTTTTTTTGTTTATTTTTAACTGGTATCTCTTAATTTGCATGTTTTCAAGCACACACTATCTCTATCCTTATCTATTGTACTTAAAGCTCTTTATTTGTTTGCATACACAGTAGAAGTAGAAGTTGAATATAATTTAATTTAATTTAATTTTCTTCTCCCTGTGGGCCTATTAAGTAATTTTTGTTTTTTTTTTTGGTTTAAAGATTCACTCACTGCTGTAAATTTTATTTCAAATTATAATTAAATGGTAAAAAAAAAAATTTTATAATCCTTACTAACCTTGTATGAAAACAAACAGAATGGGGCAAAATGTATACTTAAAAAAAATATTTTCTTTTAATTTCATTTTCTTTTTTTGTTTTTAATACCACTTCCTTTTACAACATTTCAAAATTTACTAATTTTATTTATTCAATCTGCAATGTATCGCCATCAAAACATGGTGTTATTAATTCATTAGATTTTTTTGTTCTGGGAATTTATTAAAAGACCAACAATACGAAAAATTGATTGAAAACATATTTAAGTTGCAAGAGATTTGAATATAAGAGAGGATTTTGTGTAGAATTCAATACTAATTGCAACCCACTTCCATTTCTGTAAGGCTAACGAATTGTTAAGGATGCAAAATTACATCAATTTATCAACAATTTCTCAAATATTTTCAAGTTGTTTTCATAACAAATTTTTAATTGCCTAAAAATCCCTTGTCTTATACCCCATTATTATAAAGGGTCCGCCAAATAAAATTTTTTTTTGAAAATGCTTAAAAAAAATTACTGAATATTTTCTCAAATTTCTTTTTTTGTTTGAAAGTACAATCCTTCCGGTTAATAATGGAAAATAATTTCATTCAAATGGCTGCCTCGGCTGGCCATACAGTAGCCTACACGATCGGTCCAATTTTTAAGCACATTATCGATTGTGTGCAGCTGTATTTCAGCAATGGCCTCACGAATATTGTCCTTTAAAGCGTCAATTGTCTCTGGCTTGTCGGCGTAACACTCATCTTTGACCGAACCCCACAAATAATAGTCCAACGGTGTCAAATCGCAGCTCCGAGGTGGCCAAACGACATCAGCTCTGCGGCTGATAATGCGATCTTCAAAAACAGGGCGCAAAACATCGAGTGTAGCTTCGGCTGTGTGGCACGTAGCGCCTTCCTGTTGAAACCAAATGTTGCCAATATCCTCCTCTTCAATTTTTGTGAACAAAAATTCATTCAACATGGCCCGATAACGATCGCCATTGACTATAACGGCCACTCCTTGCTCATTTTCGAAGAAAAATGGCCCAATTATCCTCTGGACCAAAATCCGCACCAAACAGTGACTCGTTTTGGATGCGTCGGCTTTTCAATGTATTCGTGTGGGTTTTCTGTGCCCCAAATGCCACAATTTTGCTTGTTTACATACCCGCCAAGATCAAAATGAGCTTCATCTGAAAAGATGATTTTTTTTGGCCAAAATCGGCATCTTCTGGTGTAAGCTACTGCATGGCCAGCCGAGGCAGCCATTTGAATGAAATTAGTTTCCATTATTAACCGGAAGGATTGTACTTTCAAATAAAAAAAGAAATTTGAGAAAATATTCAGTGGTTTTTTTTAAAGCATTTTCAAAAAAAAAAAAGTTATTTGGCGGACGCTTTACTAAAATCAATGCAGTTTCAACTTAAAGGTTGTATACAGAAAATACCATGGGTAATATATGCAACCTTAAATGCTCTCTCTCCCTCTGTCTATATTACAACGATTTTTGGTTAAATCCTTTTTAAACCTTTCATTTGTAACTAACAATATTTCAATATTTTACTTTTATTTATTTTAATTTTTTTGCTGAGCAATTATTTTCTAATTTAAACAATAATTTGTTTATCAAAGACTTCAATGCTCTCCTATTCCCATTCCTTTACTCCTATTACATTCCTCCCACCTACTTACTACATATTCCTTGAACTTGAGCTTATGCCATCTATGAAATCTTGTTTTAATTTTTTTATTTAAACTATTCTGTTATCAATACCATACCAAACGCAATGTGTATTTAAACACATTCCTGTACTCTCTCTCTCTGTCTCTCTCTCTTTTATTCCTCCCCCACAAACAAAGTAATACATGAACAAATATTTATTAAAAACAGTTATTGTTTTTTAAACTAACGAAGTTGATGAATAAATGATATTAATGATGATGATGATGTTGATGATGATGATGATGTTGTTGTTTGTTTGATCAATCGTTTTAATGCGATTTTTTTTATTTATTTTTTTGTATATTTTTTTCTTCTTCTATATTGAATGTGTGGTATCGCAATAAAAAAACAAAAAAAAACAAACAAACAAATCAAAACCAAATGTATCACAATTTACATCCTACTACTCCTTCTACTACTACTACTACTACCACTACCACTGCTACCGATACCAACGCCACTAACTATTGCTACTATTATTTACTATTGCCATAATCGATGTGTATGTGTAGCTTTTCCGTTCTAAACGCGGTGGTGATAGTGATGCTAAACGTAAAAATAGTAATTCAGATAAGGAGGATGCAGATATAGAATGCGGCGCTGGCGCCTCAACTGCAACTCCATCAGCTCTGGCCACTGCCAATAATCCCGAAATGCAGCATCGCCAACGTAAACAACTCTCATCTCTTCATAACAATAATAATATTAATAATGGCTGTGAATTGAACAAAGACAAAGACAAAGATGACTCGGAAGTTGCTGTGTTGGCTGACTCTGGCAATAATAGCGATAGCGATGATTTTCTCACTAACGATGAAACCGTTAAGATGTCAACCTTCCATAGTAGCCCGGCTCTATCGGCGTCCGCCTTATCGAATCAAACGAATCAAACAAATTGTGATGATGATACTTCTATTAATCCTAAGCTTAGATATAATCTTAATAATAATAATGTTAATAATACTAGCGATGTCAGCAATGGTGGTACTCCCTCAAGAAAACTGAATAATGACTTTTCGGGACGTGTATTGGTGCATTCGGCTTCGGCTACTGCTAATTTCAATAAGCAGAGAAATAAGAATAAGCAAACGAATGATAATAACTTGACTACCGGCACTGGCAGCATTAATAGTATCGATAGTATAACTAGTTTGGGCCTCAACTCCGCTAATGGTGTTGCTGCTGGTCAGTCCAATGGCGAGTTGAAACAAGTTGGCGGCAACAAAAAACGGGTTAGCCTTATATTTCTAGCTCTTAAGACGTTCATTCATTCATTCATTGTATTTTAATAATTTTTTTATCAACACCGTACATATATACATACATATCTCATATGCATATTATAAAATATATATATTTTTTTAATTTCAATTGGTTACATACATGCATACGGTACATACATTTGTTTCTTTAATTCTTATCAATTATATGAAAATGATTACAAAATAATTTTGGTTTACTGCACATTCATTATACAACTCGCTCTCAAACATTTTTGTTTTGATAAATACTTTTTCATTTTGTTTATAACTATTTTATACATACATATACTACACATACATACATATATTGTATACTTTAACAATTCATTGGCAATTATCATAATTTCATTCATTCATTCATTTATTCATACATTGATATATTGTTGTTATTGACCCTTTATCTCTTTCTATTTTTATTTTTATTTTTATGAAATTTTAATTTAATTTTATCAACGAATACCCCCATTTATTTATTCATCATCATTTTGTAATTTGATTTTAATTTTTTTTTTTTTTTTTAATTTTTATTTTTATTATTATTTTGCTTTTTAATTATTTATTAATTATGTTTTATTATAGAAAATAATTTCAATTAATTTTAGTGTGGGTGAATGGTTAAAAAAAATGTTTTCTTCTTTGTGTGTCTGTGAGTACGTTTAGCTTAAAAATATTTAACGAAAATCTGTCTAAAAGTTAAAAAAAGCCAATAAGGTTTCTGGGGTTTTGAGGATCGGTGAAAAAATGCTATAAAATATAAGAAAACCTTCGTAGAATCGCTCTAAATCTTTATTAACCCAACATGGAACTTTTAAGTTCCTTTTCATTTCTTTAAGGATCTATAGCGTTTTCGAAAATCATATTTTTTGTCCATATTAGATTTTCTTTTGCCTTGTTTCAGTAGCAGTCCTTAGGATTATAAGTTTTCCTAAAAACCAATGTCACTTCTTAAACATCTATTGTGGATAGCATTGAAGAACTTTGTTGGTTGAGTCCTTCTCTGTCTCAAGAAGTGGCTCTTAGAAACATTCATTGTTCATGTTATCCTCTGTGAGGATCAGAGAATTTTAATTTTAAAAATTCGTAAAGGAAATTAATTTGTATTCTCTGGTTTTACATATGCATTGTCTGGTTTTGTAGACAATCGCTTTAAACACCACGACACCTCTAACTCCCAATTAAAAATATTGATTTCAAGAGAAAGGTTTTTAAAATTCCTTAACACTCCGTAGTTAGTCGCCGTAGTCTTGTAGGCAGTGTGTCGGCTTATTAGACGTAAGGCCAGGGTTCAAACTCCAGGTCAAACATCAAATCGAAAATATGAAAAAATATTTCTTTCGGCGACTTCCTCTCAGCAGATTTCTGTGACTGTGAGAGTGAAATTAAATTGCCATGAAGAGTTTCTCAAATATCTGTCGTCTGGAGTCGACATTAAACTGTATAAAAATGAACACACACAGCATAAGTGATGTGAGAAACTATGTCGTTATCTCACTGAAGGGTTGTAATGACCAATTATGTAACACTCCTTTACTTCTTCCTTTATCCTTTTATTCTAAAGACAGAGATACGCCTGACAGCTACTGAAAAGCAGTTTTGTCTATACAATGGATTAATCGAAAACAAAGCATAGTTTTAAAAAGTCACATCAATGACAGGCATCAAGTCCTGTCCTTCCTCCTAGTGGATGGTATATACATATTTTTATTGAAACGTAGTCATTAACAATTTGCCCATTATAAGCAGTATCTCGCTTGAAAATCATATTCATATGCGAAGATCCAAGTCCTTAGGCTTCTAAGATCATTCGATAAAGCTTTAGTAACAGGATTTACTTTTAATAGACTTAGCATAGGGTTTTCTGTATGGCTAGCAAAACTGTTTAACAAACTAATTTAAACGTTTGCAGGAATCTACATTTCCTTTTAAACCTTCTTTTGTTTGTTTTTCATGCACAATCCGCATGTTTCCTAAAGTAACCTTTAATAAATCCAATCCCACGTCCAAAAATAAATTTTGTAGTCAGTTAAACTTTACAGCTCTGATTATTCATATACTTGGACGTCTAATTTCGTTTATTAGTTAGTCGTCTAGAGATACAACAGACCCTTATTTTTATTAATATTTTTGTTTTTGTAAACGTTTTAATTAAATTTTTTTCTTTCTATTAAATCTGTCTTACAAATCATAAAATCTTTTAAAAATCCATTCAAAATACTTATTTATAAACACAACCCAAAACTATAGTTTACGCAGGCATTATTAAAATTAATAAAAATTTTTTTTTTTTTTCTTTATGAATTTTATTTTACAGCTGGAACGTGATGTTACCTCCACCTTGATCCAAGATCCGGAAAGCGGTGTTGTACGTAAATCAAATAAAAAGGGTGCAGCTTATTTAACGACTCGGGTTTTAATGCAGGCCTTTACAATGACCTTCTTGGCCGAATGGGGTGATCGTTCTCAGTTGACTACCATTATTTTGGCAGCCAGCAAGGTAAGCATTAACACGATACTCTACGAAACTCTGTGAAAAACGAGATAATAATTCTTAAAAAAATTTACTTACAGAATGCTTACGGCGTTACCGCTGGTGGTATTATTGGTCATTCCATTTGCACTGGTTTGGCTGTGATTGGTGGCCGTATGGTGGCTGCCAAAATTTCTGTGCGTACTGTTACAATTGTCGGTGGTATAGTGTTCCTAGGTTTTGCTCTATACGCCTTAATAATGCGTCCAGATGACATATAATGCGTAATGAAAATGTAACAGCTTTTATTAACAACTTTACAAACAATCCGACGTAATCCAAAGTGTCTATTTACCTGCTGCATTGTAAACCGATCGTTAAAACTTAAGTTATAATCAATCAAACCCTTATTGAAAAAACAAAACATAAATTTATACACTTAATGTATTCGATATATATATGTATACATATGTATACGTATATAGTATATATTTTGTTTATTTGTTTTATTGTAGTATTTTTTATTTTGTGTTTATATGTAAGAAGAAAAATTAAAAAATTTTAAAAGAAAAGAAAAAAGAATAGAAAAATTTAAATTATTGAAATGCTAAACAAAGCAACAAATCGACAACAAATTGTGTATAGTATTTATGCAAAAGAAAAAACATTAAGAAATAATGAATGAATGTTTTTATTTACGAACTTTTAAAAGATAAAATTTATGTGACTTTTTATTTTGGAACGCATATACTAAAAATAGAATGCTGATCCATTCGTTTTCGTTTGTTATAAACAATTGAAACAAATTTAAATAGAAATTACAATCTTTTAAAGGCTATAAGAATAAATCGAAAGTTCAAACACCATTTCGAACACACTTAAAACGATCCATTCATATATCTGCTTGTTATTAAGGAATGAATTTATCATTATTGGCTGCCTTCCAAAATGTATCAATACAAAGTTTGTATGCAGTTCTACTACTGCATATAAACTATGTAGATATGTAAAGTAACCAAACAATGCATCAACTATAAATCCAATGCCTGATTGCTTTTTGACTGCGTTAAAAATATACATTGGCGACGTTTTGAAATAGAATACATTGTATATATTTTGTACAGCGGCATTCTGAAACACGATACTTTGTTCAAACACATTTTGGAAGGCAGCCATTATCATTGATGATGAAAGTTCTCTTTCACCTATATAAGGTGACATTAAACTAGTTGTCTTATACTTAAGTATAAACACAGTATTGGAGATTTTGATATACTTTGATAACTGGCAGCAATTTTCAAAGCAGTTCCCATTAACAAAAAAACTGAAAGAAGATAGCAACAGTGTGGCAATTACTTGGAGGCAATTGATAAAAAATGCAACTGTTCGTCTAACTGTTCAATTTTCGAAAGTATAAATTCGAATAATGCGTTTTTCCTGGTCAGCGTTAAAGTAAAAATGCATCGCTATTCAACCACCACCATTTTCACTAGGCATTGAAATAAGGAATCACTTTCCTTCCTTTCCTAATCTCTCATTGCTCCAGAAATGTAGCAATTTCCACATTAGAATTCAGCCCACGGTTATTTATATACGTTTATTCGTGTGGGGCTTACACGTTAGATTTATCTATGTATTTTCAGTTTTATTTCATTTTACAGCTGGAACGTGATGTTACCTCCACCTTAATCCAAGATCCTGAAAGCGGTTTTCTGCGTAAATCTAATAAAAAGGGGTGCAGCTTATTTAACGACTCAGGCCTTTACAGTGACCATCTTGGCCGAATGAGATGAGTGTCATTATTTTTGCAGCCAGTTTAACCCATTAGTGCCCAGCAGAGGTTGCCTTAGTTTTTATGCTCTGAGAGGAAATTGAGTGTAAAAAACAAAACGGTAACCGTTAGAAAAAAAGTAATTCGGACTTTAATGGGTTAATTAAGTTGATTCCAAGCAGTATTTCTTTACAGAGCTTAACTCCTGGACAATTAAAACAATTTTGAACACTTACAACTGAATCTGGAATAAAAATGTAAAAATTGGAAACGACGGCTCATTAAAAATATCACAACTGCTCAACAGGGTGGCATTCAGTGGATGTACCACTTTATGGTTAATTTTTATTAATGGTTTAGACTTCAAATCGTACGCGGCTTAATTGTTTTAGTTTCGTTTAATAAAAACAGGATAGTTGTTCGAAGGAAGTTCGTTACATAGGGCAATCCTCAACAAATTGTGGAGACATTGTTTGTGTGCTGCAGTTTGGTTCGGATCCATCCATACATACACAATTGGTCATTACAACCCTTCAGTCAGGATTACGACCTAACTTCTCACACCACTTATGTTGTAGGTGTTAATTTTATACATGAGTGGCGGGACTTACAGTATAAAGTCGATTCTGAACGACAGATTTTTGAGAGACTTTTCATGGCAATTTTATTTACTCTCAGAGTTTTTGCCAGAAATCTGCTGAGAGGAAGCCGCCGAAGAAATATTTTTATATTTTCGTTTTTGATGTCTGTCGAAGGGTTTGAACCGTGGCCTTATGTCTAATAAGCCAACACACTACCTACTAGACTACGGCTACTTCTGGCAACATCATTAAAGAATTTTGGCTGGCAAGTTTTCTTAGCCAATTGAATTGAAATGAAAACGGTATTGCTCCAGAAACTGAAGTATTTATTGCAAACAGGAATCGTATATTTTTGTGATATTGTTAGCCAAACTGAACATCAAGATCGTTAGCTTTAAAGCATATGAAGTATTGTATTGTTCGTGATGTTGAAGGATGATTTGAAGCCTTAAAATAGAATATGGTTTGAAATCACCAAGTTAGGTCCACAATTTTACCACAATGATATCGGATTGTTTTTGTTTTTTGATTTCATATATCTATATATATAAAAATTAATGTTTGTTTGTATGTAATTAATAGAATTACGACGGGCAACTAGCATTGAGGCTCGAAAATCTTCGAGTACATGCCGCTGAGACCCATTAGCATGAAGCACTTGAACACGAGAAGTGAGATTAGAAACTGATCGAATTCGTACTACTCAGGCCTGTTCGTCTGAATCATCTGGACAACGGGAAACAAAATCCATAAAATGATTCAAAATTAATTGGACATTTGTGTAATGTCTTTCCTCCAAATTTATTTTTATTGGTGGCGCGGCAACACGCGCAGGGTACAGCTAGTTATTTATAAATGATACACCACTTATATACACATGTTTATATACATATAAACGGGTATATAATACATAAAAAAGTATGAATGCGTATAAGTATAAGAAATAATGGCTGCCTTCCAAAATGTATCAATACAAAGTTTGTATGCAGTTCTACTACTGCATATAAACTATGTAGATATGCAAAGTAACCAAACAATGCATCAACTATAAATCCGATGCCTGATTGCATTTTGACTGCGTTAAAAATACACATTGACGACGTTTTGAAATAAAATACATTGTATATATTTTGTACAGCGGCATTCTGAAACACGATGCTTTGTTCAAACACAAAGCAACTAACATTTTGGAAGGTAGCCTTATGAGTCATTATTCGACTCTACCCACCATTTCGAATATTCATTGCTGAACTCTGGTATGTGTGTTGAATTTGCATTTGAAAAGGATATCCAAAGTTAAATATACCATAAGTTTTTTAGAAAGTGTTTTATTTTTCGTGGATAACGTTTTTGCAACTCTCGCCTCGTTATAATTGATCTATTAAATCTATTTTTGCGTATCATTAGCTATAATTTTAAAATGTTTGCCGATGAATAACACACATTCAGGAAGAAATTGAGAAAATTTTTATAATTTCAAATTAAAATTAACGGAAGTTCTTAATCTAAGGCCACAACATAAACTAAAAAAATTCGTAATTTTAAACAGCATTCCACAGAAAACTACGGATGAAATTGCACTCATTTTTAAAAACGCGTGATCAATAAATAATTCAACATGCAATGTAAACGTTGCAATTGGCATTTCCATTTGTTGGCTAACATTTCTATAGAAAAACTAAAATTTTTGTTAATTTCCTGTTCCTCGATGTTGAAAATAAAATTAAAATTAAACGTCGCTACCATTGTTGTAAATAATGATCGTATTCTTTATAATTTATTAGTGAAAATAAAAAGCTTATAAAATACACGCACATTACAAATTAATAATTAATTAAATAAATTTAAAAAATTAAAAAAATTAAAATAAACAAACACTAATTAAAATAATAATAATAATAATAAAAATAATTTTTATATAGAAAAATAAACAGAGTATCTATCTTCTATCGATCGATTAAAAGTGAAAAAAATAAAAAAGGAAAATAAAGCAGAGGAATATCGATTAAATAACAATAATTTATAAAGTACGTCCTATGCTAGGTAGGTACATATGTTAGTTACATATGTTGTCATGTTAAATTTACTTTTGGGTCTTGGGATCCCGATAAATGCCGGTAAAAAGTATAGCCTTCGAGACATGATCATAAATAAGGAACAGAAAGGGATGATTGCATTCAAATTTGGTAGGCTCGAAAGGACGAGCAGAACGGAAACTAAACAATACGGTGGCAGCAGCAGCTGTACTGCCCTCTTCGTCCACCTTGATTTTGGCTACATGTTTGGCATCATCCAATTTCAAGGAGGAGCTAGCAGCTGAAAAACCAGAGAAATCGGCAATATTGCTCTTGAAAACACTTTGAAGACCCATTCTATTCAAAATCTAAAAATCAAATGTAAAGATTTCTATTAAAATCTACTCAAAATTGGCATTTAATAGGAAAACACTTACCGGCGTCAGTTCCAAATGTTGTTCAAAGGTAAACTTAGGCAAAGAGATGTCAATTTCACGTGCTATACTCTCTTTTAAAGCATTTTCCAAGGTAGTTGGATTAAGTTTACCTAAAACTTGCTCTAGAGGCGTCTGGAAAGGAGGCAATATAATGACCATAGAAATTTCAGGATCTTTACTTTCGTCTTTTGAGGTTTTGTACGGCATTTGTAAAACATGAGCACCAATTTGCTCATCTATAGCCAAACTAAAACTGCCTCTTTTGTGCATCATATCCACAAAAGATTGTTTGCTAGGCGATGTATAGAAAATGTCTTGTTTTGTGTGTTTGGCATCAAATTTATCCAACCACTGGCCCTTGAAATAGGCAGCATTAGCCAAAACCATCATACTATTCTGATTGATATCATCGGGTCCTAACATTTCAGGAATTTCATTGCGTGTTACATCCGCAATCCATTGATTGATTTGTTTTCTGCAGTTTTCCGGTTCATGTTGAAAGTCTATGTTCTCCACCTCGTCCACAAAGTTTTCGGCAATGCAAGGATAAACATTAACGCTCTTGTCAAAGTACATTTTATCGGCTGAGGTAAAATCCACAGAGGAATTTTTGGAACGTGTTAAGCGACTCTGTTTCTCCAGGCGATAGGCATTGCTGACATGTTTCTTGTTTTTGGCCCATTGTAAACGTAAGACCTGAGCCAATTCCTTTTCAGCTTCACCTTTGGCACCGAAATAGGCCAACAAAAGCGCATGGAAGGTGGAGTAGGAGGAGAAGAATACATTTTCATTGGGTGTGGCCTTTTGCACAGCGTCTAACATATCCAAAGTGAACTCCTGTTGGCCGCGATATAAATCCGAACGTATAGTCTTCGGCATGGGGCCGACTTCGTTCGCTGAGAAGCACTCATCGTTTTGGGCTTTACCAAAAGCCACCAGAACCGTGCACAGGAAACCAATTAGAAATATTTTCATGGCTAAACGATAATAACAAAAGGAAAGAAAATAAAATAAAAAAAATGTTATCGAGTGATTGATCGCTAGCAATAGGCAATAGGCATTGATTGACTCTTATAGCAAACTCAGGCTTTTGAACTGTTTGTTGTTGTTGTTGCTGTTGTCGCTGATGGCAATGACTGGTAAGTAGGTAGGTAACTGACAAATCAAATGCCATTTCAAATTCCCAGAAACTCAACAGAAATATTTATTCGTTTACTCACTCTTTCTGTACCACATAATCCAACGAAATGAATTTTCAAAAGAGAAGAAAAAAAATTCCAATTACTAAGCATATTAGACGGCTAAAAAGATACTCGTACATCAGATAGAGGAGAGCTTGACATGTAGACAAAACATAAATGACCTTGACTATAAATTTATAAATATAAATTCATAACGATAAGTCTGTGCGTGAGTGTGTGTGTGCCTGAATTTATTAATAATTTTACCAAAAACAAACAAAGAAAACAAAAAATTAAAAGATTAACACAAAAAATTATTTCCACCAAACGTGATTGGATTTCTAATACGAGTGGGTGGTTGACTGTTTCAAATTCAAATGAAGTTTAAATAAACAGCCTTGTCTGTGTCTCACACAAAACAATGGAATTCCCTTAAAGCTAAGCTCGTTCCTTCACACCTTACTGAATTTGGTAAATTTTATTATTTTTTATTTCTTGTATTTCAAATTTTTCATTGAATTGTCATTAAAATTATTGCTAAATTGCAGCTGCTGACGTTTTTATGCAGTTTTGCAAAAATCCAAAACTCCAATGAAGTGCACATAACCTCAAAAAAATTTTCTTTTTTTTGCATTTAAAAATCAAAAAAAAAAGTGAAAGCGGGTTTATTTTTTGCTGCAACTTTAAGCGCAGCTTAACTTGTATTAAAAGAAAAAAAAACGAAAAAAACTGAGCCTTTTCCAGTTGACTGAATTTTGTTTTATTCATAAGAGAAGAAACAAACAAAAAAAAAACAGATTGTGGAGGAGGAATTGAAAAAATTTAAACAGAAATATGCACACAAATATTTTTGGGAATTTAAAAAATATTTTTTAAAAAAATCATGCAAAATATTATTCAAATAAAACCAATAAAAATTAAATAAATGGACCAGTCGTTAAAAAATTATATGAACCAAGGCATTGTCAGTCATTTTGGAATGAAAAATGTACAGTATATACTATATACTATACTATATACACTCAGCCACAAAAGTATACATACGGATAACAAATTTCAGAAATTTTTTAACCAATCCGTTTTCGTTGAAAATCTTTGTAATTGTCTGACAAGTTTCCTCGATTTTAAGACGGTCTTGGTTAAAAAATTTCTGAAATTTGTTAACTTTTGTGGACCTGATGTACACTTTTGTAGGTCTGCACAGGCCCACAAAAGTTAACAAATTTCAGAAATTTTTAACCAATCCGTTTTCGTTGAAAATATTTATAATTGTCGACATCTTTCTTCGATTTTAAGACGGTCTTTTGCATTGGTTTAGAAATTTGTGAAATTTGTTAATCGGATGTATACCTCTGTGGGCCTGTGCAGGGCCACAATTCAGTTCATTTTCAGAAATTTTTTAACTAATGCAAAAGACCGTCTTAAAATCAAGCAAACTATAAAGATTTTCAACGAAAACGGATTAGTTAAAAAAATTCTGAAATTTTTTAACCGTATGTATACTTTAGTAACTGTGTGTATATACATACATAATTGGTCCTTACAACCCCTTAGTCAGGATTAGGACCTAGCTTCTCACACCACTTATGTTGTGTGTGTTAATTTTATATGCATGAGTGGCGGGACAGTTTATAGTCGACTCCGAACGACAGATTTTTGAGAATCATTTTCATGGCAATATTATTTTACTATCAGAGTTTTTGCCAGAAATCTGCTGAAAACTGGCAGAAGAAATATTTTTTTTTATATTTCGATTTTCTGGAGATGTCTGACCTGCGGCTTGACCTGTGGCGTCACGACTGACATACTACCTACTAGACAATGGCGGCTTCAAGTATGTATACTACTTTAAAATTAAAAATGTAACTGAAACCATATGAACAAAACTGATAGCTTTCAATCTATCCAACTGGTAGTTTGGTTCTGGCATCAAGTAAAATATATTCCGGCCTATGTAGAGTGGCCTGGTAGTTTGGTTCTGGCATCAAGTAGAATATGTTCCGGCCTATGTAGAGTGAATATTTTTTTGGTGAAACATGTACTATAATAGAAGCTTGTAAAAAGCTATTGCGCTAGTCGATACGTCAATGAGTGTTCTTTAAAAGACTCATAATGAAATTGTCTTCAAACAAATGATACATATTGACTAATCGAAATAGAATCAGACACAAATATGGTATTGGAATGATGTATTTATAATTTGTATCTGAAGTACGTGATCTGTTTCAAAAAACATTCTCTATTTTATTTAAATGAAATTGAGTTGTAGAGACAAATATAGAGACAGAAATAATGCGTGCGATAACTCCAAAACTATCAATCTTCCTGGCAACCTTGCATGCCATCCTCGATGCAAACACACGCGGACAATTATGTAACTTATGTTTCCATAAAAATTATTGTCGCAATTATCATCATCTACAGACGGTTAAAGTTTCTTATATGAATCAAAATCTGGCAGCTCCATCTCTTACAAAGGAGTAGTAGAGTAGCTCAATCAGTAGGAAAGAAATTTCTCATACTACCCCTGTGGAATTGTGGTGTTATTCTAGGATTTGCTACACGGATATAGTATAACAATCATCTGAATTTGTTTAATAAGACTTGAAGTCAAGCACAGAAGTAACAAGAAGAGAATGATGTGTGAAATACTTTGTGGCAGCTTCGGCATACATACATAATTGGCCATTACAACCCTTCAGGATTACGACCTAGTTTCTCACACCACTTATGTTGTGTGTGTTAATTCTATACATGAGTGGCGGGACCTAAAGTTTAAAGTCGACTCCGAACGACAGATTTTTGAGAAACTTTTCATGGCAATTTTATTTACTCTTAGAGTTTTTGCCAGAAATCTGCTGAGAGGAAGACTCCAAAGAAATAATTTTTGTATTTTGTCTTGATGTCTGTCCTGGAGTATGAACCTTAGCCTTACGTCTAATAAGCCAACACACTACATACTAGACTACGGCGACTTCTAACCAATCACCTAAGCTTGTTAAATAAGACTTGAAATCAAGCACAGAAGTAATAAGAAGAGGATGATGTGTGAAAAACTTTTTGCCAGCTTCTATGTTCCTTTAAAAAACGAAAAAGAATAAATATAAGTGTTCCTTATTCTCCCTTTCTCAGCACTTCTCATTTTTCCTATATCCTGTATTTACCTCTCTCTCTCTCTCTCTCCTTTATGGCGTATTACAATGAGTCATTTTGACCTATGAGTATTGTACTTGTCCCAATGACAAGTACACATCCTAAAACCTAACCTAAGTGTTCTATCTTATCCGGAATATTAAATGGTAGTTAGTTCTAACCAGTCGCCGTGGTCTAGTAGGTAGTGTGTTGGCTTATTAGACGAAAAGCCAGGGTTCGAGCCCCAGGCCAGACATCAAATAAAATACAAAAAGTATTTCTTCGGTGACTTCCTCTCAGCAGATTTCTGGCAAAAACTCTAAGAGTAAATAAAATTGCCATGAAAAGTTTCTCAAAAATCTGTCGTTCGACTTTAAACTTTAGGTCCCGCCACTCATGTATAGAATTAACGCACACAACATAAGTGGTGTGAGAAACTAGGTCGTAATCCTGACTGAAGGGTTGTAATGACCAATTATGTATGTATGTTAGTTCTAACCTCACATCTTGTAAGAAACCCATGACGTACCACAAGCATATCCTGTTTTTGTTTTTTTTTAGAAATTCGTGTCTTTATTATAAATTGATTTCAGGAAAATGTTTTTTTTTTAATTAATTATTAAATTTCTTGCTAATTTTGAAAAGGGGAACTTATTTTTATCATAAAAAATTAATTTTTTTTGCTTTAACAAAACATAACTTAAACTTCTGTTTAATTATTCTTTCCATTACTATTGTTTTTTTTACTGTCGCTTTTAATGCATTGATTAACATTGAGCGTGTTTATTGTTGTTCTTATTATTTATTTTTTTTTCTAATGAAATTTTATTGAATCTATTGAATTTACTATCAATTATGATGACCTTCTCTAAGGTTTATCAGTGATTTATTTTTCAATTTTAATGACATTTTATTTAAACTTTTTGCTCATAATACATACATATGTATATGGTATATACAGTGCCGCATGTCAGTCATAAGCGTCATAGAAATTCATTTTTCATTTTTAAAATCCTATACAATTTGTCTTGGTTTTAATGGAGGGAGTGTATTTTTATTGTTATTGGAACTGTTGTCACTTGAAGAAAACAAAAATATTGGAATTCCCAAATCATTTAAACTCAGAAGATAAAAATAAGTAACGAGCACCAAAGCTAATTTGTTTTGTAATTTAAAGTTTAAAGTACAAACAGAGTACATGAGAGACTTGATTGACGGCTCGAACAAGAAGCAAATCATCTCAAATAAATACTTTTCAATGCATAAAATTGTAACAAAAAAAATACAACAAAAACTGTTAATAAAATTTTGAAAATGACATCAACTGACAATTGTTCATATTTATGGTCCTTCGAACCGGTATAAAAACTTTTTAATATGAAAAATTCGTTCAACTTGAAAATTCTAAACAAAAGCTAGGCTCATGAAATTGTTTTCAAATGACATTAATTTATTTTGATACGGTTTTTTTTAATAAATTTCTTTTCTTTTATCTACCAATTGACCTCTTTTACTTTTTGTTTGTTGATACGTTTCGCATTTATGAATTCCCCATTGTGTTTAATACTTCCGTTGAAAATAAAAATTTCCTGTAAAAAAAAAACCAAAAATCACTGAACAAATTGAAACACTTCCCCCTTTTTAAATAATAACAACCAGCTACCTGACTGACTAACTGTCTGCTTGACTAACTAACAAACAGTCAAAACGTTCGTTCGTTCAGTCATTCGCTGATGGGTCGGTCGGTTGGTCATGCGTTATAGTTTCATAATACATTTTACAGCTCTTGCGCTCATGACTCATTTTGTAATAATTTGAACACTCACAGAGTGCGAAAACAATTCAAAAATACCCCAACAGTGACGATAACTACGATGACAGACAGAAAACAAATAAAAAAAATTTCATCAATTGGATCTTAAAGAAGAAAACAGATGCTCATCTTTCACCCTGTGAAAGGTTTCACTTACGGTTTCATATTATTTCCTAAGTATTGCGAGGTATTTACGCAATATTTCGAAACCAACGCTCAATACGCACAAACAACCGACCATTTTCTATACTTTCCTTAGTCAAAGGCAAATGCAGATCATTTGATCACTCTTTACATGGAGGGCTATGGTAGTAGTAGATGAGGGAAAATAAATAAACTTATAAATACATGTACATACTTATGTACGTAATATAAAAATAAATAATATTTCTGTAAGCTATGTATGCTGTCTGCCTGAATCATCATTCATAAAGAAAGGCATACTGAAGAGAAAAAATAAATTTCAATATAAAAAAAAATATTTCTTCATACGAAAGCTAAAAATTTCGATTTCACTGAGTTCGTAGTCGGTAAACGGTTTAATTAGCTGATTTAAGTAAAATGTTAATGAATAACACGTCTAAACTAGTTTTTTGGATTTTCCATTTTTAATTTGTTTATTTCATTAAAAATAAAAGAACATTTTTTTTCTTTTTTTGGACAGAACCAGCCAGCAAGCAATATTTTTCTAAACAACAGATTTAACAACTTTGAACCAAAAGCTGCTAATTAATACAGTGAAGTCCAAATATATCAAATACAGCAAATAAATGGTATTTTACTTTTATTTGGAAAAAGATTACTTTTGAATATTATGGAAGATTTTTAACTACCCCCCAGTTGTAAAGGGAAGCATAATTAAGCTAGGCTCTGTCCTACTTCTTCTGGCCTTTCTTCGTACTTCTGATGCTCGCAATAAGCAAAAGAAAAGAATTGTCTCAAGCATTCAGAAACCTCTTCAATCAATCAAATGTTGTTATTTTATATTAAATCTCTTGTTATCCTATCTAGACTAAAAGGATCTTGAAATTTTGTTCATTACAAGCCAACATCAATCCTTACTTAGGCAGCGTGCTTTTGACAAATTTCAATTTTATGTATCTTTCCATGTAATATCGATCGCACTTTACTAGCTTTTGCAGAATCGTGCGTCTCAAGGATTTTACTTAGATGCCATACTTATGATAGGTACACTGTGGGGATTTCTACTGATAATATGACCATTCTAACCTCATTTTCTACGATTTTAATGCTCACTGGCATGGTTCCAGAGATAACTCAGATTTCACATGCGATACAGGCCAGGTTTTTTAATCCGTACTTTGATTATTCTGCCTTTGGAAGCGGAGAAGAAGTCTACAAATATGCAGAGAGCTTCTCCTCCAATGGCAATCATCCGAATGCCAATATTTCAGCCTTCTTTGTCACGTTTAAGTAACTTTACCTTGTTTTATCTGCAATATAATCAATTACTCTAGTAAACTTAAACGGTTGGTTGATATTAACAAATCTTTGTAAATGAAGGCTCCGTTAATGGATCTTGAGCTCAAGGGTATTACTTTGAAATGGAAATCCGAAGATCATTTATTTTCAAATTTTCCATTAAACTAAAAAGTCCAGTCCCAACATATTCTTGAAAAAAGACTTTTATTGGAAACAGTCATGGAAAAAGTTAAATTTGAGTTTATTTCAGAACTCGATATTCTCTCAGCTTTAGAGAGACGACTTGAAGATGCAAGATCAAGCAGAGTAACTACCTCCCATAGTAGCCATAGCCTGTGAACATAAATCTTGGCATCTATTTGGCATACGCCATGACGACGAGCTGGTTCAGATATTGTTTGAATGGAAATGTCAAGTTGGCCCAGGTAAGAACACATATCCTATGAAACAAGTTTAATTATTATGAAAATTTATATATTCTTTTCGATTTGAAGGCCTATGTATCCAGTTTTTTGGCTTTTTAAAATATTTTTCTTTTCTGTTTAAATTGTTGTCTTTAAACGGGCATTCGAAAAATCAACTTTCAAAAAAATTATAACATTTTTTGCTGGATTATTAAATTAATTAAAATTAATAATTATTACTTGATAATAATGAAGATCATCAGCCAACAACTTACGTCACTTGCTTTAATTAAGGGGAATTTCCATAATTAAATGCAAAGAAAAAAAAAGATTTAATTTTTTTGTAATAAAACGAAAGGAAGAAAAAAATAAAGAAAGAATGCATTTTAAATAAATAGTCCATAAATTGAATGCTTTAAATTAAAATTATTAAATAAATTAAAAGAAAGAAACAAACACACGGTGGTGTTTACTTGTTGATTGCTTGCTTAATTGATTGAACGATCGATCGATCGACAGTGACGGTGATGGCGATTGTCGTAAAAGGCCGCATTACAACTTAAAAAAACCCCAACAACAAGCAATGACTAGCCAAGTAAATAACAACAACAATGAATGGCATTTGTAATGGTACAAAATAAATACCAAAAGAAAACTGCACTAACAAACAATGCGGGAGTTTTCCCTGTAATTAATAATTCACGCTTTTTCATGTATCTTCTTTCTCTCTCTCTCTCACTCTCTCTGACCGTTTTGAAGACAAACAATAATTGCAAAAACAATACTTAAGTAATAATAGTTGTATGTTCGCTGTACAGAGACTATTTTGCATGACATGCCAACAACAACAACAACATGGAATTTAACGCCGTTAAAACAGTTCAACAGTTCCAGCCTTGTTTGTTTTTTTTTTGGTTTTTTTTTTCATTTTGTTTGCTAATCATCCGTACAAATAGTATTGCAAAGTTTTGAAATCATTTTTTTTAAATGTTGTTTTTTTATATTTACTTTATGTTTTCAATGCGTTTTTGTTGTAGTTGCAGTAGTTGCGAATGCTGCTGCTGATGATGATGATAATGTCGATGATATAAGCACTTGTTGTCCCAGCTCCGTTAAACCGGTCTCGGTCGGTAAAACAAAAAAAAAATGTAGACAAACCAACAAAAAACAAAAAAAAAAAAACACCGTTGTTGTTGGATTAAATTTGCTCACAAAGTACTTGATTTTGTTAAACAAAAATGTTATCTTTTGTGAACTTATTTTTAAAAATATATTTTTAACAACAACAACAAACACTTTGTCGAAGCAATTTTAAATTTTAAGCCGCTTCAATTTTTTTTTGAAATCCTAACGTTTTCACTACTCGCGCTGAACTGATTTGTTTAAGTTTTCAAGTTAAATATTAAAAAGCTGATATGAAGTCGGTTTTGCATTAAAGCTTTGTTCTTCCAGTGTCAGTTGGTAAAAAAAACAAGCTTTATTTTACTTCCAAAACTTTTGAGCTCTTTTTGCGTGTTTAAAGTTTTACTTCGTTCGACAAACTCTTTTAAATTTATTTCGCTTCTTGAGCACACTCACTACAGTTTACTTTGATAAACTCCGTGATATTTTGTTTGTTGTTTTTTATACATACACACATACATACACCCAAACAACCAACCTAATCTATAAATAGAAGGCGAACGAAGATAAATAAAATAACCAAACAATCGTAGTACAATCAATAACACAAATTGTGTACTCACTCCACTCACGCCCACACCCACATGTTTTTTCATCACACAAAAATAACATGAATTTGACAAAGTAAACTTTGCTGGTGCAAAAAGCGAAACAATATATCATCATAAACATACACACACACACATATTCATTCATTCCTTTCATTCATCTATGTGTGTGTTACGTACTACACAAATGATGGCCAGTACTTTGAAAGAAAGTAAATGATTTTTCCTATAAGAATGAGAGAAAAATATTTATTTGGTATGGCAACACTGAAAACTGCGATCCTACGTAATTTATTCGCACGCACGCGCAATATGTAAGGGCTCGGGTTGGTTGAGAGGAGTGTGTGCGCGTGTGAAACAGGGTGGCTGTCGGTCGGGGGAAAAATATCAGCTCTGTCTGGTGGCCCCCTTCTAGTGTCCCCATCGACATAATGTTTATGTAGTGAAATATCGCCTGAGTGGTGAATGTCTAAAAATGTGGTGAGTTTTGGATTGGTGTATATTTGATAGGTGGTGACTATATCGGCAGTGGTGAGTAACATCGAAATTCACCACAGATACCGTTACTCAAAACAATGTGCAGCATTACCAACCCTTCGAGAATACCATATTTTAACTGTACTGCAGTGAATTTCGGTGGTTCACATCCGCAGCGAGGATATTTCACTCCTATTAGCGAATTTAATGGAAATTGGCTAGTGGTTAGTGAAATTAAAATATTTCCTACATTTCAGCTACTTTTCACTTTAAATAAGCTGTTTATCTTGCAAACAGTAACCGCACTTGTCTAAAACAACTGCAGCCAACTTCATTACATTGAAAATTTTCTGTAGATATAGTTAATTTGGAGAATTTGTTTGTTGCTCTGTTAGATTTTTATTAAAAAAATGCTATAAAAAGTGTAAATTATTTATTAAAATTATTAACAAATGGCTACACAAAAACCAGGCGAATGGGCCAATTCTTTATTGGCCCGTTTCGAAGACCAGGTAAATGTGAAAATCATAAAATTCATCAACTGGTCAAGTGAGAAACGCAAAAGAAAAATTCTTATTTTCGAGGCTATACACAGATGTATCGATTGAAAAAATTGTGCAAACGAGACAAAAGCTATGTGCGAGTGAAATGGAGAATTTGTTATTGTTTTGAAAAGTTGTTGTTGGTGTGTTTTGTTTTCTATTTGCATAGTCGTTTGTTTACGTTTTGTGTAGAGAAAATGAAAGATTTATGAATGAACTGCCGATAGAAAGAAGAAGGTATGGATGGAGAATGAAAGAATGAATGGAATTGGATTGAATGACTGTGAGTGAATTTACTTACACGTGCAGTTTGAGACAGAATAATATTGAAATTGTGTGAATGTGTATGTGTGTGTACGCGAATTATTTGTTTGTAAACAAAACTAATGTAGGTAAACTGAAGGCTGTTGTTATTGTTGCTGCTGATTTGTTTTTTCTCAACTGCGTAAAGAGGGAGTGTTATTGTTTTTTTTTTGTTCATCTCGCTGTTATTATTTGTAAAGTTTGACACTTTGACACACATTTCGAGTTGTAAAGACGAGAGAGAGAGAGATAAGAAGCTGTGTACAATAAGTTGTTGATTAATGAAATATTTTTATAGGGCGGGTAAAAATCATTCAATGTGTATGTACAAGGAAAATTAATGAATGATGTGAGTGCGCTACGACGATGATATTAAATCTGAAAGTAATAATGAATACATAAATGTTTTTATACAAATTGTATAAATTTAGTGAATTATTGGGGATTTTTATAACTCCTTTATAAGTTTAAATATTTTTCATTTATCAGTCGATGTGCTCTATATTTGTGAACATCCGTGTCACTTCCAAATTAGGTAGTCCACCTTATTGGCGAACATAAAGTACTCTACGAGTGTTTCTGTTGATTAGATGGAAAAGAGTGGTAAGCAACAGCAACATATGTATAGGGTTACAGGACTCTAATCGCCAGCACTGGTTGCTGCAACGATTCAAATCAAAATTTGACAATTTTACTTAAGGGGCCTAAAAGCCAGTTGTCTCCAGTTTGCATGGACTGGGAAAGTACATAATTTATTCAAAACATTATCTTTATTTCAGCTTCCTAATAAAACAACCGGTCCCCATGGCACACAAGCCAGAATGAATCAAGACCAATTGGTGGGATGTCTTATACATATTTCCCGTTATCGATTCTCTCTAGTAATCTCTGGACTCACAAAAATGTTACAAAAAGTCAACGAAGCAGTAAGTTGTCATAACAAAAAAAAAAAAAGAATCTTACTTTTCCTTTTTAACGTATTTTACCTTTTTTTTTAAAAGGCTATACAAAATCGCCATGAAACCGATCGCTGCTATTTTGAATCACTCGTCATAATTCTTACCACACTTGAACGTTGTCTCACCAATCAAACAAAGGATACGGCACGTTTTGAGGAAGCCATGAATGTTAAACTTTTACTACGTGAAATAACCCGTTTTATCGATGAACAAAGTGATAATAATCCCCATGCCGCCCAATTAAAAATTTTAGCTTCGAAAGTTTTATTTGCTTTGTCGCAAAATCATTTTTCAGCAGTTTTTAATCGTATTTCGGCTAGAATACAAGAACTGGCTGCCTGTTCAGATGAGAATCCTGATTATTCGGACATAGAATTAATACAACATATCGATATGGATATGATAAAGCTAACGAAACTATTGCAAGAGACGATAACGAAATTTCGTTCGAAACGAGCGCCACCTTTAATCCTCTTGAATTCAATTGAAAAAGCCATATGGAATTGGATTGAATATCATCCGCAGGAATTTCAGGATTTGCAAAGAGGCATGAATCGTGACATATCAACGTAAGTTCACATTTATTAAAAAAAAAGCAGAAAAGTGAAGCCAAAAACGAAAGCTAACATACAAATGTTTTTTTTTTTTTTCAAAAGCTGTTGGGAGCCTTTGCTGGACTTTGTGGAAGCATACAAGGCTGAGAACAAGAAGAGCAAAACAACTGTATGGCCTTTACAAATGCTTTTGCTTATATTAAATCCAGTAAGTTTTATTAATTAAGATTTTATTTTAAATATAAAGACTTAATAGAGAAACTTTGTGTCTCTCTCTGTAATCAGGCCTGCTTGGAAGCTACAGTGAATGAATTACAACAGGGCGAAAAGGAAAAAGATAAAGCCACTTCGAAAACTCAACCGCGTGATAAGGATTTTTCGGCTAAACAATTTATAGAGAGTGTCAAGAGGGGTTTAGGACCCCATTCACCTTCTAAACTGGTAACAGAATCGGCAGCTATAGCCTGTGTTAAACTATGTAAGGCAGCTACTTATGTGAATATCAACGATTCAAACAATGTGATTTTTAAACTGGTCCAATACATAATCAACGACATCAAAGCTTTACTTTTTAATCCGGTCAAACCATTCTCACGTGGCCAGGGTTATAATTTCGCCGACATTGAACTCATGATCGACTGTTGGGTATCCTGTTTTCGCATAAATCCCCATAATATCGAGGCTCTAAAGGTGTGTCTAAACCTAAGCTCACCACAAGCCTATCATTTTGTTATAGTTTGTTCTCTATTAAGGTAAGTAAGAATAACATCCTAAAGGCCTGATTATGCTAAAAAACTTTATTTTCTTTCTAAAGATTGGCGCACATTTATGTGGATTTTCGTTTACATAGTAAAAATCCTTTTCGCATTGTTAATCAACCTCGCTTACCTTGGTGGCCACAGACCGATGTGGTGCATTATCGTTCGGCTGAATTAAGAGCCTTATTTACGGACACTCTTAATAAGGCTACCCAGGGTTATATAGCCCATACACCCCTAAGAATGATTACATCGTTGACTTTGAAAACTAAAGATACCCAAAAGGGTTTAGCGCGTTCAGAAGAAGGACCAGCACATAAAATGTTATTATTGCTGCTGGTGCGTTTAATACATGCAGATCCCACTCTATTGCTGAACACCCAAGGAAAAGTTGCCCATGAGGTGCAAAGTTCCACATTGGAGTTAATCAATGGTCTTGTTAGTTTGGTACATCAACCGTCCATGCCAGATGTGGCTCAAGAGGCTATGGAGGCCTTATTGGCTTTACATGCTCCTGAAAAGATAGAAGTATGGAATCCTGAGGCACCCATCAATACTTTTTGGGATGTCAGTTCTCAGGTTCTATTTTCCATATCTCAGAAATTAATTCAACATCAAATTGCCAATTACACTGATGTCCTAAAGTGGCTGCGTGAGATATTATTATGTCGCAATACTTTTCTGCAGCGTCACAAGGACTATGCCCATGTAGGCAGCCAGATAGCGATTTGCAAACAGGCACACATTAAACTGGAAGTGGTGTTTTTCATGTATTTGTGGTCGGTTGATTTGGATGCAGTACTCACATCGCTATCATGTTTTGGTTTGTTGTGTGAGGAAGCGGAAATATGCTGCGGTTCAGATGAGTTGACCGTTTCTATGTTGGTACCCAATTATCTGATCTATCAGGAATTGGCTCAACTGTCAACAGGTGATTAGTGTTGCTAACGAACAGGTGTTTATTATTTTAAAACTTACTTTAAAACTTGCGTTCTCTTCTTACAGCTGCCACCGACTCTCGCATATGTTTTTATGACACCAGCCATGGCAATGTGTTGAATCGTTTGCATTTACAAAAACGCATTATGCAGTTGCTAAGAAAAATTGAACATTGCATACACGGTGTACAACCGGCCTGGGAGGAAACTTTTCGGTAAATTTGCCTCTTTTGAATCTCTCAAGCTGATGTTTATAAAGTTGATTTTATTCTCTACAGCAACTGGGAAATAATGAGCAAAATGTTACAAACCTATCCCAAGTGTAAAACCGAGGATGGACAAGCTGAACTCTTTCATAGGGGCGTTGGTAAACGTCGAGCCAGCCATCAAAGCTCTGAACACGATATTGAAGAACAAATTACCGAATGGGCCAATATGACTTGGTTTTTATTGGCCTTGGGTGGTGTTTGCTTAATAAAACGACGCCAACAAGTGGTAGCTGCACAGGCTAGTACCCATACGTCGCACAGTTTATCGAATCATGGTCCCTTTCATCAATATTCGCAAAGTTTTGGTTCATTTCAACAGCCATTGCCTGCTGCTCATGTCCATCCCATAAATCAGGGTTCGATAAGTTCCTTGGCACAAAATTCTTTACATTCTCTTTCAAGTTCTTCGAGTTCTGGTAGAGGTTCCTTAAATCCCAATTCAGTATCCTTGGCAGCTATACCGCAAGGTCCCCAGCAAGAGGTTCAATATTGTCCAGTAACACAGTAAGAAAATAATGTTTTAAAGCTATGCATAGTTTTCTAATGAAATTTCTATTCCTTTAACAGATTTATAGGCCAACTGTTGAGATTGTTAGTGTGCAGCAATGAGAAGATTGGCTTGAATATACAGAAAAACGTCAAAGAACTTGTGGGCGAGGAAATGTCCACATATTTGTATCCCATACTGTTTGATCAAATACGAGCCATAGTAGAAAAGTTTTTTGATCAACATGGCCAAGTCAATGTCACCGATATCAATACACAGTTTATTGAACACATTATTTATATAATGAAATCGATATTGGATCCTAAACCCAATAAAGATCCCAACAATGAACAACCCTCAACGGCAGAGAATTTAGGCGTTACTAGCATAGAGGGCATGATGCTGGGTATAGTGCGTTATGTTAGGCATTTGGATATGACATTCTATGCCATTAGGATTAAGACAAAACTATGCCAGTTAGTGGAGGTAATGATGAAACGTCGTGATGATTTGGCTTTTCGCCAGGAGATGAAATTTCGCAATAAATTGGTAGAATACCTATCGGATTGGGTAATGGGCACATCGCATCAGGTTGCCCAACAGAGTTCAACCGATCCGGCTGTTATAACCAAGTAAAACAATTTTCTAAATTAATCGTATTTTATAATCTTATGCTGTTTTTTTTATTTCTCGTAGTACTTTATTAATTTTTCGAGACTTGGATCAGGCTTGCATGGAAGCTGTAGCTGCTTTATTAAGAGGCTTGCCTCTGCAACCAGAAGAATCTGATCGTGGCGATCTAATGGATGCCAAAAGTGCATTGTTTCTAAAGTATTTATATTCAATTTGAGCTTGGTAAACATCTATTGTTTTAAAATGTATTTTCTTGTTCGCTTTCAGATATTTTACATTGTTTATGAATTTGCTAAGCGATTGCATAGAGAGCTCAGAGCCCGAGAAGGATTTAAATAATCCACCTTTATTGCCTCCCAGGCCACGTTTGGCCGCGGGCAAATTAACTGCTTTACGCAATGCCACTATACAGGCAATGTCAAATCTTTTGGGCGCCAATATCGATTCAGGTCTTATGCATTCTATAGATTTGGGCTATAATCCCGATTTGCAAACTAGAGCCGCTTTTATGGAAGTGTTGACACAAATTCTACAACAGGGTACTGAATTTGATACTTTGGCTGAGACTGTGTTGGCAGATCGCTTTGAGCAATTGGTGCAATTAGTGACGATGATCAGCGACAAGGGTGAGTTGCCTATTGCCATGGCTTTGGCCAATGTTGTGACCACCTCGCAAATGGATGAGTTAGCTCGTGTTTTGGTGACTTTATTCGATGCCAAACATTTATTGTCTCCCTTGTTATGGAATATGTTTTATCGCGAAGTAGAAGTCTCCGATTGCATGCAGACCTTGTTCAGAGGCAATTCTTTGGGTAGCAAAATAATGGCATTCTGTTTTAAAATTTATGGTTCAGCCTATTTACAATTGCTGCTGGAGCCTTTAATCAGACCTTTGCTGGATAATCCCACAACTTGCTTTGAAGTAGATCCAGCCAGGTAATCAGCATCTTAAACATTTTAAGCTTTACTGTATAAACAAAGCTTTTACACTTTAGATTGGAGTCAGGTGATGATTTGGATGTTAACCGTCGTAATCTGATTGCTTTAACTAAGAAAGTATTCGATGCCATAATTAATTCCGCCGATCGTTTCCCACCCCAGTTGCGTTCGATGTGCCATTGTTTGTACCAAGTATTGAGTAAACGTTTCCCTAACCTCTTGCAAAACAATATAGGGGCAGTGGGTACAGTTATATTTCTACGTTTTATTAACCCCGCCATAGGTAAGATGCCTTGAATGCACACAAGCAGAATACTTAGCAATCATGATTTTATTTTCTAGTCTCCCCTCAGGAATTAGGCATTGTGGGCAAACAAGTGCCCAGTTCTGTTAAACGTGGCTTGATGTTAATGTCGAAAATCTTACAGAATATAGCCAATCATGTGGAATTCTCTAAGGAACAGCATATGTTGTGTTTCAATGACTTTTTGAAAGAACATTTCGAAGCTGGACGTCGTTTCTTTATACAAATAGCCTCGGATTGTGAAACGGTTGATCAAACTTCGCATAGCATGAGTTTTATATCGGATGCTAATGTCTTGGCATTGCATCGCTTATTATGGACACATCAAGAAAAAATCGGAGACTATTTATCGAGCAGTCGGGATCACAAGGCTGTGGGACGTAGACCTTTTGATAAAATGGCCACTTTGCTGGCCTATTTGGGACCACCTGAACATAAACCCGTCGACTCTCAGTATGTTCTTTGATAAGAAAAAAGCTTTTTTAAATATTCTTTTTCTATACATTTCTAGCATGATGTTTTCCTCTTATCCCCGTTGGAGTTCCATTGATATGACATCCACGAATTTCGAAGAGCTTATGGTTAAACTTCAAATGCATGAGAAGGAAGAATTTAAGGCTTTAAAAGCCATGAACATATTTTATCAAGCCGGTACTAGTAAATCAGGTCATCCGGTGTTTTACTATATCGCTCGCCGCTATAAGTAAGTTTACCACAAAAACTTTGTAAACATTTGATCTTAATTTTGCGTTTATTTACTTCCAGAATCGGCGATACTAATGGCGATATCTTGATGTATCATGTGTTTTTAACCCTGAAACCATTTTGTCATTCCACTTTTGAGGTTGTTATTGATTTTACTCATGTCAACTCGGACAATAGATTCCGTACAGAGTTCCTACAGAAATGGTTTTATGTTTTGCCAGCCGTGGCTTATGAAAATGTTCATGCCGTTTACATATACAATTGCAACTCTTGGGTTAGGGAATACACTAAATTTCATGATCGCATATTGGCCCCTTTAAAGGTATGTTAATGGAAATGTATTTCATTGAAAGGCATTTTGTAGAATTTAGTTATTATTTTTCTTTTCAGGGCAATCGTAAATTAGTATTTTTGGATTCGCCCAACAAATTGAATGATTACATCGAACCCGATCAACAAAAATTGCCTGGCGCAACTTTATCGCTAGATGAAGATCTTAAGGTATTTAATAATGCCTTAAAATTAAGCCATAAAGATACCAAAGTGGCTATTAAAGTAGGACCAACTGCTTTACAAATTACCTCGGCTGAGAAAACTAAAGTCTTGGCTCATTCCGTACTTCTAAACGACGTCTACTATGCTTCTGAGATCGAAGAAGTGTGTCTGGTCGATGACAACCAATTTATGTTGTCCATTGCCAATGAAAGCGGTCAGTTAAGTTTCATACACAACGATTGCGATAATATTGTCCAAGCCATTATACATATCCGCAACCGTTGGGAGTTAAGTCAGCCCGACTCTGTAACTGTGCATCAAAAGATCAGACCCAAAGATGTGCCAGGCACTTTACTGAATCAAGCTTTGCTTAACTTGGGATCTGCCGATCCCAATTTGCGTACAGCAGCTTATAATCTTCTGTGTGCTTTGACCGCTACATTCGATTTGAAAATTGAGGGCCAGTTGTTGGAAACACAAGGTTTGTGTATACCCTCCAACAATACCATCTTTATTAAATCGGTCAGCGAAAAGTTGGCTACCAATGAGCCTCATTTGACTTTGGAATTCTTAGAAGAATGTATACAGGGCTTCCAACGTAGTACCATCGAATTGAAACATTTATGCTTGGAGTATATGACACCGTGGCTTAAGAACCTGGTGAAATTCTGTAAATCGAATGATGATGCCAAAAAACTAAAAGTTTCACAGATTATTGATAAACTTATATGTCTAACCATCGAACAAAAAGAAATGTATCCCTCCGTACAGGCTAAGATTTGGGGTTCCATTGGCCAGATACCGGAACTTATCGACATGGTATTGGATAATTTCCTGCACAAGTCCATTATATACGGTTTGGGCTCACCGCAAGTGGAAATAATGGCTGATACGGCGGTGGCCTTGGCCTCAGCCAATGTCCAATTGGTATCGAAAAAGGTTATAACACGCATGTGTCGTGTTATGGACAAGACTTGCACGAATCCTACACCCTTTCTGGAACAGCATGTAATGTGGGATGATATTGCTATTTTGGGACGCTACTTGCTTATGTTGTCTTTTAACAATTGCCTGGATGTGGCCACTCACTTGCCTTATCTGTTCCATACGATAACGTTTTTAGTGTGTTCTGGCAGTTTGTCAATGCGGGCCTCTACACATGGTCTAGTCATTAATATCATACACTCGTTATGTACCTGTACCAAACCTATATTCTCCGAAGAAGCCCAGCGTGTATTAAGATTATCATTGGATGAATTCTCCTTGCCCAAATTTTATTTGCTCTTTGGCATTAGCAAAGTAAAATCAGCTGCTGTTACAGCCTTCCGTTCTAGTTGCCGTCATCCGCCCGACAAGTGGTTGGGCAATGAACGAGTATCACAGCCGTTGCCAGCGGATCGTGAACGCTTATCCCTGCCGTCCTTGGAAGTAATAACAGATGCTCTATTGGAAATAATGGAATCATGCATGCGCGATGTACCTGACTGTCAGTGGTTGCAGACTTGGAATTCATTGGCCCGAAGCTTTGCTTTCTGCTACAATCCGGCTTTACAGCCGAGAGCTTTAATAGTGTTCGGCTGCATAAGTAAATCAGTTACAGATCAAGAAGTCAAGCAATTATTGAGAATTTTGGTAAAAGCTGTCGAATCATTCAATGACATCACTTTAATCGAGGCCATTGTCATGTGTTTGACACGCATACAACCTTTGTTAAGACCGGTAAAGTATTTGAAATATTTGGAAGATATTCGCTTCAATTTATAAACACATTTTCTTTTATTATTTTAAAGGAATCTCCTATACATCGTAATTTGTTTTGGGTGGCCATTTCCGTATTGCAATTGGACGAAGGCAATTTATATGGCGCTGGCTTGGCCTTGCTGGAACAAAATTTGCATACTCTGAAATCTCAGGGTTGTTTTGATAGTGCCAATATAGCCGATGTTATGATGAATACACGCGAAAAACTGGAATGGCATTTTAAGCAACTGGATCATGCTGTAGGTTTGTCTTTTCGCAGCAATTTCCATTTTGCTCTTGTAGGGCATTTGATAAAAGTAAGAGGTTTTGCATAAGAGCATTTAATTTTTATTTCAATATTTTAATAAATCTTTGCTGTTTACAGGGTTTTCGACATTCTACTCCTACTACGGTGTCACGTACATCACGTATTTTAACCATGCTTTTGGGCATTATTGCCAAACCAGTAAGACGTGATAAGTTTGAAGTTACACCTGATAGTGTAGCCTATCTAACGGCCCTGGTGGCTGTTTCCGAAGAGGTGCGATCACGTTGTCATGTCAAACATGCTCTACCCAAGTGGCCGGTTGAATTGAGTACAACACAAGAAAATGGTGAAACCACAGCCACAAATGGCACTCAAAATGTAAGTATAAATGGTTTTATGTACATACCTTGGTGACAGTTTTATTTGTTGATTTCAATTTTATAGCAATTTGGTATGGCTTTGTCGAGAAGACAAAAATCCTGGGATATTTTAGATCAATCGGCACTTAATTTCGCGCGTCATCATAAAGTACCTGTACAACCGGTAAGTTGTAGTTGATTAAAATAAATATTCTTCATATACAGACAAGAACGTATATTTAAAGAACATATCGTATACATATCGTATCCTCTTAGCTTCTTTGAAGTTGTTGGTATTTACCATTTAAATATTTAAATGTATTCAATTGTTTTTTGATATTCTTTTTTTGAACAGGGTTTTCCTGTTCTATTTAACTTTACAATACATGTCTCTATTTTATTTACTTTTAAATATGCCAGTATTACTTGACTTAATGAATATAAAAATTTTCCATTTCTTTCTTTTTTTATTTAAATTTCAATTAAAAAACTAATAAAAAAAACTACTTACTCTGTTCATTATCGTACATACATACATATTATGCCTGCTCTGATTGGTGCCTGTAACTTTCTGTTGATATCCTTTCCTCCTACAAAAAAAAATATATATTTTTGTCATTATCATTTATTTATTATGTCGTATCATACTATATCTTTGTCATTCCCTTGAATTTTTGTTACTCGACTATACATATACCAAATAATCGTTTACGCCTGTGTTTTCTTTTTATTTTCTTTTCATTTATTTTTATTTTTAATGCATGCAAAATTAAATCGAATAATTTTCTCATTGTTTTTTTATGTTCGTTAAAAACAAAATGAAAAAAAAAAATACTCTACAAAATTGTTAAAATATTTCTCGAAACGCAATTTATATATGTACTACCGTACGTTAAATTCGAAAATAAAACAAAATAAAACGAAACAAAAATAATGAAAAAAAACAAATTTTGTTGAGTGCAGAATGCCCGAGTTTTATTTAAAACTCAGCGCTCCTTTTCGGTACCCACCACCAAAGATCCAAATAACGCAAGTGGAATCGAAGAACGTCAGGTATTGCTTATTTTTATTGGTTATGTTTTTCTTTTTTTTTTTTTGAATAAGTCTTTAAATTTAATTTTATAGTACTTGAACTATTTTTATCTTAATTTGCACTTAAACATGTCAATGATGTAAATTGTTTATGCTTAAATTAAAACTAGAATTTTTAAACTACACCTACACACAACCACTTCAAATCTTAATAAAAAAAGTAACGCAAAATATTATAATTAAAATGCAGGCGAAAAAATACACGTCCTCCACTTGGAGAGACATCCTATAAATACAAAAAAACACTTAATATAACACTATTACATACATCGTATATTGGTTTATTGGTATCTTATTAGCTTTTATCGTGTAATAATCGTATATTTTATTAAAGGACATGAAACACTTGTAGATTTTTGTACAGAGGATTGTTTTCGTAAATTATTAATTTTGAAACAATTATAAAAGAAATATTTGTTTAAAAACTTTAAGAGGAATAAAAGAAATATGACTATTGTAGACATATATGTATGTACAGTTGTGTTCATAAAAATAGGAGTGAGCCCATTGAACAACAAAAGCTTAAATTTTAACAAATAAAAAACATGGTTTAATAATTCAATTTTTTTGTGTAATGTAATGTTGATTCAATACTAAATTATTTAAGTTATTCATTAATTAAATAAAGCTTTCAACAAGTAAGTAACAGGAAGTTTAAAAAAAATATCTTAAAAAGTGCTGTTCAAAATAATAGGAGTATTTCAGTTTTCATAAAAATTTACTATTAAAAATGTTAAAAATGCTTATGACTATAATCAGAAACTTTAAATACGATTAGTATTTGGTAGAATAGCCTTTACTTTTTATTACAGCAGCACATCTACGAGGCATGGAGTCAACTAAATCCTGACATTGTTTTAGTGGAATTTTATTCCACCCATCTTGCACTGCAGACCACAACTCAGTTGCATTTGACGGTTTTCTCTCGGCAACATATTTTTTAACATCCCTCATAGATGTTCTATGGGATTAAGGTCAGGAGACTGAGCTGGCCACGCCATAACCTTTACCCCATTAACCCAAAACCACTCATTTGCTAATTTGCTGGTGTGTTTCGGGTCATTGTCTTGTTGGAATATCCATTTTAGAGGTGTGGAATATGGTAACATCACTTCTCTCAAAATGCTGACATAGACGTTCCTATCCATTATGTCTCTAATTCGATGTATTGGGCCTAAATCATTATATGAAAAGCTTCCCCATATCATTAGTTTTGCACCACCATGTTTAACTGTCTTTTGTGTATACTGAGCTTTATATTTGGTGTTGGGCGGACGTCTAACATGCTGTCTAGACCCAGTGCCACCAAATAAAACAATTTTGCTTTCGTCGGTCCACAATAAGTTCTCCATTTTTCTTTCGGATATTTGATATGTTCTTGGGCAA
Organism: Sarcophaga carnaria; assembly: GCA_958299815.1. Lineage (NCBI taxonomy): Eukaryota > Metazoa > Arthropoda > Insecta > Diptera > Sarcophagidae > Sarcophaga > Sarcophaga carnaria. Next base: position 131,511,236 of record OY283150.1, on the reverse strand, counting down.
ACTTTAAGCGTGCTGCTGCCTGTTTTGTATGTCAACAATGGCACCTTTTGTGAACTTCTTGCGAATAAATTGTTGTCCATCAGACGCCTACGAATAGTAGGGACACATACGGCAAGATTCAGATCCTTTTGAATTTTATTTGAAGACGCTGAAGGATTTATTTGGCTGTATCGCACAATTCGGCGGTCATCGACAGTAGATGTTTTGGCCTCGCGCCCACGCGTTTCGGGCTTTTTTTTATATATTAATGTATTTGTGATCATTTGATCGGATTAACTTAAGATTTCCTTAGTTTCTTTGTAAGTTTTGCCTTTTTTTTCGAAGATTTTTGATTAGTTTTCTCTTTTCTTCAGTACAGTGCTTTTCTCGTCGCACTATTACCAAAATTTATGTGAATCACTGTAGAAAAAGTTTTAACTACATTCTTCCATACTTATTTTTCACTTTTTTCTTTAAATTATGTGCTGTTATATTTTTATTTTTAAAAGAACACTCACACTCCTATTTTTTTGATCAACTGAAATCAAGGGCAAACACAGAAATGAATCAATTTCATCGTAAATATTAAAGTTATTACGAGATTCTTTTTTGTATTTTATTTCTCACATATCGTTGTAACTACCATTAAAATATACAATGTTTTGCAAATTGGTAGAATAAAAAATTTTAACTTTGAAAATATTACATGGTAGCACTCCTATTATTTTGAACACACCACTTATGTTGTGTGTGTTAATTTTATACATGAGTGGTGGGGCCTGCAGTTTAAAGCCGACTCCGAACGACAGATTTTTAAGAAAGTTTTCATGGCAATTTTTTTTACTCTCAGAGTTTTTGCCAGAAATCTGCTGAGAGGAAGTCGCCGAAGAAATACTTTTTGTATTTTGTTTTGATGTCTGGCCTGGGGCTTAAACGCAGACTTTAGGCCTAATAAGCCAACACACTACCTACTAGAATACGGCGACTTACGGTGTTGTAAAAAGAAATTCAAATTCATACTATTTGCACTTGAAAATTATGATTTTATATAAAAATGTCTGTGATAGTTTTGAAATTCGTTGAATAAGTGTTTCTTTAGGCGCCTGTTAAAAATAAACAATTGTTCGGCAAATGTCCCAGGCTTTGGAAAAACAGTTTTGGACAAGGTCATAAAAATAATAAAAACGGACTAGTCGGAATAGCCGTTTTTAATATAAATACGTTAAGCAGTTCGTTTTGGTGTCTCTCTTAACACAGAAAATGTTGAAGCTTAGAAATATGAATTCATAATTTCCTAGAGTGTATAATAATGAAAGGTGAGCTACTAATGTCAAAGGGTGACAAAGCTGTGACTCGATTCAAACAACAGCCAAGATAGGAATGAAACGAAGCTAATAATTAAAAACGGAGAAACTCTTTTATTCTAACCATTGCAAGGGAACAATCGCCACACTAGTATTGTTCAAATGGAGAAAAAAATTTGTCCAAGAGTTTTGTTTGGAGGTTGTTATGAAGGTTAGGTTAGGTTAGGTTAGAGGACGTGTACTTGTCAATTACGACAAGTACAGTACCCGAAGGTCGAATTGACCCATTGTACAACGTCCTAGTTTCTCACACCACTTATGTTGTGTGTGTTAATTTTATACGTGAGTGGTGGGACCTACAGTTTAAAGTCGACTCCGAACGACAGATTTTTTTTTATTGAGAAACTTTTCATGGCAATTTCTATTTACTCTCAGAATTTTTGCCAGAAATCTGCCGAGAGAAGGTGGCCGAAGAAATACTTTTTGTATTTTATCTTTGATGCCTGGTCTGGGGCTCGAACCCAGGCTTTTGCGTCTAATAAGCCACACACTACCTACTAGACTACGGCGGCTTCGTTATGTCGTTATGTTATGAAGCTACCATAAACTAAATTATGACCTTCTATGTCTACATATCAGAGATTAGTAATGAATCGTTTTTTCGCTACTCATAAGCTCTCATGAAATTTTGAATATAAGTGAGTTAACAATATTGAAATTTAACTATGTACTCTGATTCATTCGTACTCACTACAATGTTGATTTATAAGTACAGGTTGCAATAAGTATGCGTATAACGTTGACATCAAACTCATACCATTCCAAATATGTTTGATTCATAAGCCTACTCATTTAGATTCATAGTTTTAGAAAAATACTTATAAATGATTCGAGTGACTCGAATCATTCATCAAAATTTACTGTTTTAGTTGTTATTGCATTTACAAAAAAAGAAAAAAGGCACATAAGCAAAAAAGTCAGAGCAGCAAGCAGAGCAAGCACACAAGCTTCTAGTGTGTATTTTAGTGTTCGTACGCGATTCAGACTTATTTTGTGCTTCGTGTATATGTTGAGTTATGGAGAGTCGAAGTCAACAACATCATACGTGTTTAAGTATGAATATGATGAGTACTTCAAACTTTGAATATAAGTAGAGGTTCCATGGTATTCAACTAAGTATGAATGCGTATAAGTATCAGAAATTATGAGTATGATTCGATTGTACTGATCTTTTTCAATACTCATTGCTGATCTCTGCTACATATCGGCCTAAATAAGTTAAATTAACAAATTATGCTAAATAAAGCCGTCACTTTCAAACAAAAATAATGGATTTCGTTATAGATTTGAATTATGGGCACTAATTAATACGCATAATTTATTAGTTAAAGTTATTGTTTTTTAAAGAATTTTAAAATGCACTCAAATATTTTTAAATAATTATTTCACTTTTAAAAATTTTTTTATCATAGTTTTTTTCGCCTTTTTTAAATTGTTTGCCAATATTTATTATTAAATAAATAAATAAGTCGTAATTTATTGAAAACTTGTTTGGCTATGCAATATTAAATCTTGTAATAAAAAAGGCGAAAAGAGAATTAAGAATTAAAGACGCAGTAAAATACCATTAAATAACAATTAAAACATTATAGTCTCTTAGAAATATTTTAACACACGCACACCCTAATGCACATAAAATTTAAAAACCCTCCTACGCACCCAATAGCACTATTAAAGTTTGAGTAAACTTATGTAAAATGTAGCACAATAATAAATATTTACCAGCATATATGTAAATGGTAAATTTAGAATTATAAGTAACTTTATTATATAACACGTTGCTGGTGACGTTGTAAGCAATATTTTGAATGTTTTTTTAATTTAATTTAATTTTTTTTTTTATTTTTTTTTTGATTAACAAAATGAAACGTAAAGAATTTTTGTATATTTATTCATGAGTAGAGTGATTTAAAATGTGTGGAAGAGAATGTATGAAGGCTATTTGAACATTTGGATTTTTTTCTTTAGGAACGCGGCTCACGTACCTCTGTATCCAACGAATCAAATGTTCTTTTGGATCCTGAAGTTTTACCTGATTTGTCAATACAGGCTTTAGTTTTAACCGTATTGGCTACTTTAGTAAAATATACCTCCGATGAAAATGAAACACGTATATTGTATCAATATTTGGCAGAAGGATCTGTTGTTTTTCCCAAAGTATTTCCAGTAATGTAAGTTCTTCAACATATGTATAATGTAAATATAACCTCAAATTGTGTATGTATATCGTTTTAGACATTCGTTATTGGATCAAAAAATCAACAATATTTTATCCGTGTCTCATGATCAAGTTGTCTTGAATTCAGTACAAAATATCATACAAAATATGTTGGCTAGTGAAGATCCGTCACAACAGCAATTGCATTTTCTACAAAGTTGTGGCTTTGGCGGCTTGTGGCGTTTTGCCGGACCCTTTACCAAATACAATGTCATGGGCGAATCCTCCGAATTGTTTGTCAACTGTTTGGAAGCCATGGTAGAGACCTGTTTGCCTGGCGATGAACAACAAGCACCCATTGCACCTTTAGTACGACCCTACAACTTAAGTTCCAGCCTAAGCAGTTTGACGTTGGGCTCACCCACGGATAAAGGTTAATAACAAAGTATTTTTTTTTTGATTGTTTTCTTAACGCTTTATTTTTATCACACTTCTTTTGTTTGTTTGTTTGGATTTAGAAAGTAGTTTTTATGTATACTTCTGGTACACACTCACAGAATTCACAATTAATTTCTAAAGAAAATATATGGCTTTCCCTTAAGCATTTAACCCACCGCTCATTGTCATTAGCATCTCATAATAAGCCCACTAACACTTTTCCTGGCACATTGTTATACTCACATACATACATACATACATATACAGTGGACAGCAAAAGTCTTAGCACGGCAATATTATTTTAGCAATTTCATGAATTTTAGCCGAAAGTTTGTATAAAAATTTATATTTTATATGAAGGGTCCGCCAAATAACTTTGTTTTTTGAAAATGCTTTAAAAACAAAACTACTGAATATTTTCTCAAATTTCTTTTTTTATTTGAAATTACAATCCTTCCGGTTAATAATGGAAAATAATTTCATTCAAATGGCTGTCTCGGCTGGCCATGCAGTAGCCTACACGATCGGTCCAATTTTTAAGCACATTATCGATTGTGTGCAGGTGTATTTCACCAATGGCTTCACGAATATTGTCCTTTAAAGCGTCAATTGTCTCTGGCTTGTCGGCGTAACACTTATCATTGACGGCACCCCACAAATAATAGTCCAACGGTGTCAAATCGCAGCTCCGAGGTGGCCAAACGACATCAGCTCTGCGGCTGATAATGCGATCTTCAAAAACAGGGCGCAAAACATCGAGTGTAGCTTCGGCTGTGTGGGACGTAGCGCCGTCCTGTTGAAACCGAATGTTGCCAATATCCTCCTTTTCAATTTTTGTGAACAAAAATTCATTCAACATGGCCCGATAATGATCGCCATTCACTGTAACGGCCACTCCTTGCTCATTTTCGAAGAAAAATTGCCCAATTATGCCTCTGGACCAAAATCCGCACCAAACAGTGATTCTTTTTGGATGCGTCGGCTTTTCAATGTATGCGTGCGGGTTTTCTGTGCCCCAAATGCGACAATTTTGCTTGTTTACATACCCGCCAAGATCAAAATGAGCTTCATCTGAAAAGATGTTTTTTTTTTTGCCATAATCGGCATCGATCGCAGGCCCACTTAGCGAAGCGAAAACGCATTGGATGGTCAATTGGCTTCAACCCTGAACCAATTGGACTTTGTATGGCGTCATACCAAGGTCTTTATGCAAAATTCGTCTCAATGATGTCTCCGAAATGTTCAATTGTTGAGAATGACGGTAAATTGATGTTGATGGCGTTTCAGGCACACTTTCTGCCACAGCAGCAATATTCTCGGGTGTACGCACTGTTTTTGGCTTTTCACGCTTTGGTTTATCTATGAGGATGCCAGTTTCTTTCACTTTATTTCACAAGATAACGAACATACGAAGCTGACGATGCTTCTCTTCTTCCAAAATCCGTACGCAATTTTCGCACACATTCTGCAACATTACCATGATTTTCAAAGTAATGTCGCAATATTTCCCAGCGTTGTTCAAGCGTATACACAACCATATTCGTTCAGCGGAAGGATAAAACTAATTACCTGTCAAATCAGACATGAGCTAAGTGTTACCATTCACGAAATAAGCACTAGTTGAAAAAAAAACGTTAGATGGCGGACCTGATATTTATTTTATTAATTTATTTCTGTTTTATTATAAAGCAAACAATTTTTTTAATGTTTTTCATAAAACAAGAGAAGAATAAGGAAAAGTTTCAGATGACTCCATAGGTACCCCCAAGGAGAATCCTAAGTTACTTTAATATTCAAAGGCCTAATATTTGAAAATGTTATCCCTTGTATTTAGTAGAATATCCCTTAAGGTCAAGCACTCCATTTAACTCATTTGGAATTGAATGTACAAGTTTTGTTTAGTGTTTTCTGGTGGCACCATAAGCAAGTTTTTCGGTTGAGTTCTGTTTAAGGTTTAGGGATTACGTAACCGTTCTTTCAAATGATCTCCTAAATACAATCTTGAAGTCATATCGGGCGTATGTGCAAGATTTTTTTTGTCAAAATATATTGCCCTAGTAAGACTTTTGCTGTTCACTGTATATAGTTATTACATACCAGTACCTTTCCTTTTGTAAATGCTGAATAATTATTAATTATCCTTTTAACGAAAGAATATATTTCGTATTACTACTACCATATATATAAATTATAAATTTGATTGTATTGTATTATATTTTTATACATTTTTTCGTATTTCTTTTTTTTCGTATACTCTTCTGTTTTTGTTTTTTCCGTTTTTTTTTTCGTTTCTTACGGTAACTGTAGCTTTCTCATCGGAATCATTAGATCATGAATTCGGCGGCAGTGTAAGCTCTCTCCGTCGTGCATCACACAGTAAAGCACGTGCCAAGCACCGTCTCACCGAAAGTCCATCACATAACAATTAAAATTTTATTACAATAACAATAACAATAACAATGTATCCAGCAACTAGACTTTTAGCCATAATTATTAACCAAATACTACTCTTATCAACATCATATAAAATCATCAGTCAACATCACTATTATTACGATTATTACTATTGAATACTGTTATTATGAGTACAGACAGTAGTAGTGAAGTATTGTTAGTAGCATTGTTGCATCATGAATGACTAAACAAATAACCAAAAGAAACAAAAAGAATAATATTCTCTTCATTATTATGCTTGAATGTAGATTAAATATTTTGTTATATGGCCAAATGCTTTCATCACTTCCCATTTATTAATTTGTTTTTTTGGTTTGGTTTTGAATAAATGCAATCGATATAATGGGTGATTTTTTAAGAGCTATAGGAAAATTTTTCAAAAAAAAAACATGAAATTCAGAAAAATGCATGAAATCTTTATTTGAATCGATATTGCGGTCCAAATAATTAAATGTTTGAAGATTATTGCATGCAAATGTTGAACGCGACTGCGCCTCAAATGTTCCATCCGCTTAGTCCAATTTTGGCATACTCTTTCCAACATTTCGGCCGGTATCTCACGAATAAATGCTTCAATGTTGTCTTCCAATGCGTCAATTGAAGCGGACTTGTCTGTATAGACATGAGCTTTGACATAGCCCCACAAAAAATAGTCTAAAGGCGTTAAATCGCACGATATAGGCGGCCAATTGACCGGTCCCGAACGTGAAATAAAATGTTCACCGAACTCGCCTCTCAATAAGTCCATTGTTACGCGTGCTGTGTGGCATGTGGCACCGTCTTGTTGAAACCACATTTCATGCAAGTCAAGCTCTTGCATTTTGGGCAAAAAAAGTTGGATATCATCTCACGATAGCGCTCACCATTCACAGTTACGTTACGATTCGCAGCATCTTTGAAGAAGTACGGTCCAATGATCCCACCAGCCCATAAACCTCACAAAACTGTGACTTTTTCTGGATGCATTGGTAGCTTTTGCAATGCTTCTGGCTGATCTTCATTCCAAAATCGACAATTCTGCTTATTTACGTATCCATTGAGCCAAAAATGAGCTTCGTCGCTGAACACAATTTTTCGATAAAGAAGTGGATCTTAGGCCAACTTTCCAAGAGCCCATTCATAAAAAATTCTGCGTTGCAGTAGGTCGTTCGGCTTCAATTCTTGCACCAGCTGTATTTTGAAAGGCTTCACACCTAAATCCTTCCGCAAAATTTTCCACGTTGCTGAGTAACAGAGTCCCAATTGCTGCGAACGGAGACGAATCGATAATTGATGGTCATCATTAATACTGGCCGATACAGCTGCGATATTTTCTTCAGTTCGCACTCTACGTAAGCGTTTTGGTGGTTTAATGTCCAACAATGTAAATTTGGTGCGAAATTTAGTCACAATAGCCCGAATAGCCGCTTCAGTGGGTCGATTAAACTGACCATAAAATGGAAGAAGCGCGAGGTGAACTTTCTTAACAGAGCACGAATTTTGATAATAAAATTCAATGATTTGCAAGCGTTGTTCGTTTGTAAGACGATTCATGGTTAAATGATTGACCAAACTGAAGATGTTTGACAGCGAAACAAAACACGAAACGTGCGTGAGCTGTTTAAACCAGTGTTGTCAAAAATATAATAGCTAAAAAATCACCCGTTATAATTTTCAAAGTCACTAAAGCTAGGTTTAAATGTTACATACATACATATGTATACATACATACATATGTATACATACATGCATACGTATACATACATATATAATTGGTCATTACAATCCTTCAACCAGGATCACAAGCTAGTTTCTCACACCACTTATGTTGTGTGTGTTAATTTTTATACATGAGTGGTGGGACCTATAGTTTAAAGTCAAATGCGAACGACAGTTTTTTTGAGAAAATTTTTCATGCTAATTTTTTATTTACTCTCAGAGTATTTGCCAGAAATCTGCCGAGAGAAAGTCGTCGAAGAAAGTTTTTTTTTGGTATTTCATTTTGTTGGAGAAGTCTGACCTGAGGTTTGAACTCTGGCCTCATGTCTAATAAGCCAACACACTACCTACTAGACTATGGCGACTAAATTTAATTAAAAATTATTCATTAACATACAGTATCAGTTATGTACAGGATCCTTTAGTCTGACACTGCTGTTGATGCCAACAGAGCGTTATTCTATACTTTAAACACAGTGTTGTTATTGTTTTCTACTACACCGTGCATGTATAGTTGAGAATCGGTATAAGGTTTATAAGTCAACACAGAAAAACCATTGGCTCTTCCGTGATTTGTGATCCTGGTCTATGGTTAATGCAATGTGAGCAATTGGTACTGTATGGACTAGAAGTTAAAGCGAGAGGGTCATTAAGAAAGCCAGAAACGAGGACAATAAAGTCTGTTGTGATCCAGTCTACAGCAATTTATATACAGTGGTTGCCATGAGGTTAGCACGCTAGTGCCTATCTTTAAAGCAAATATTTCCTGTATTTCTTTATTTTTTTTCATATTTCTTTTATATACGTGTAACATGTCTTGCAAAGATCACGTCACAATATATTCATTGTCATTCCTAAATATGTCTTTGCTGTTTTTCTGTTCAGAATAGAATAATTTTGACGGTTGTTCTGGACAGTATTTTAGCACAAAATAAAAAAAAAATATAAAAGGTAACAAAACAAAAAACTTATTTCACTATAAACTTAGTACTTAGTTGGGTATCCATTATTTTTTATTACAGCTGCCAATCTCCTTGGCATACTTTCCACAAGTCCCATACAGCGCTCCACTGAAATAGCATACCAAGCCTTTTCTATTTCTGTCCATAAATCGCCCAAATTTTTAGGTTTTGCTCTCATTACGTGCTGCTCTACATTATTGCAAAGGCTCTCAATACGATTGAGATCCGGAGAAATGTTACACAGGCTCCTAGGCCAAGAAAAACGTCGTATAAAAAACGAATAATTAGAAGTCGCCGTAGTCCAGTAGGTAGTTTGTTGGCTTATTAGACGTAAAGCCAGGGTTCCAAATTCAGGCCAGACATCAAACAAAATACAAAAAATATTTCTTCGGTGACTTCCTCTCAGCAGATTTCTGGCAAAAATTCTGAGAGTGAAATAAAATTGCCATGAAAAGTTTCTCAAAAATCTGTCGTTCGGAGTAGACTTTAAACTGTTGGTCCCGCCACTCATGTATAAAATTAACACGCACAACATAAGTGGTGTGCGAAGCTATTTCGTAATCCTGACTGAAGGGTTGTAATGGCCAATTATGTATGTAAATTAGAATAAAATTCTCTTTTAAAAACTCATATTCCATTAGTAATTTATTTTTTTAAATCATAAAAGGTTTTGTGGTGAAGGCTCCCATTTTTAACAGTTTTAAGGTGGGATTTAATTAATATACAGGATTAAGTTTCTCAAGCTATGGCATTTGTTGATGTCAGAAAAGTTTAGAGGGAATCCTTACAAATCGTAAGTTTCCCTGCCAATGATTAATTTTTTTTTGCTTAATGCAGTTTGGGCTAAAACCACAGCACATGTATCATAGTGTATGCTTCAAAAAAAATACAGGTTTTTTTAGGCCATTTTAACAATTTTTTAATGTTAAAAATTTTATTAAAATTTAAATCTTAAGATTGCATTTATTTACATCATATCGTATAACACTTTCATTGAAGCAAAATAGAACATTTTGATAATCTAAGTGTCACTCTCCCAACACACCACCACCATACACCATGCAGTAGAAAATCAATTTTTTCTTTGCCATAAAACGCTTTAAAATCTTGGTAGTTTTAGTAAAAAAAAAATTCCAAATAAATAATTATTAAATAAAAAATTTAAAAAGAAAAGTTATTATAAATCATATTATATAGTGCATGTCTGTTAAAAAAAAATTAAAAAATAACACATTAAATAAATTTCTATAAATGTACAATTGCTTTTGTGTAAAAAAAAAATTAAAAAAAAAAACTTAAAATAAAATGTAGTTAAATGAAAATATTTAAACAAAAATTATTAAAACTTTAATAAAATTATATTTTTATTTCTAAAAAAAAAACAATTAAAATATTAATAACGAGTAGCTACTAATTGGAATTTTGAAAATTGAAAAAATCCATTGAATTTCATTGGATTTAATTTGTAATTTTTAGCTAATAATCTGTACTAATGTTCTAATTACACGCTGCGACATTCAAAATACACCCAACTAATACCCAACATTATAAAACTAATAATAATATAGTGTAGGTTGTAAGTTTTATTGAGTGGAAATCAAAAATACTTTTTTTCTATTTCTCGAACCCTTCAAACTTGAGTTTTTTTGACAAAAATTGTTCTTTTTGGACTTTACTTACAAATTTATTGATTACGCAAACATTTCTGAACCGATATCTAAAATTTAAACCTTATTAGAAATGACAGGGATGGACCTTTAAAACGATATATGTACATACATATATGGCTTCCTTCCAAAATGTATCAATACAAAGCTTGTATGCAGTTCTACGAGTACTGTATATAAACTATGTAAATATGCAAAGTAACCAAACAATGCATCAATTATAAATCCGATGCCTGATTGCTTTTTGAATGCGTTAGAAATACACATTGACGACATTTTGAAATAGAATACATTGTACATATTTTGTACAGCGGCATTATGAAACACGATACTTTGTTCAAACACAAAGCAACTAAGATTTTGGAAGGCAGCCTATGTATATTATTTGACTTAATACGCTATCAGGTTTGCTAAGGTAAACTTGACAAATGAGATTTTTTTCATATTTTTTCAAGTTTGTCCATTCATAGTAGCAAACTTTATGAATAAATATGAAATACGTGCTGACATTCAGAAAGTGCATTATCTTGACACTTTGTTTGATAAAATCGAACAAAAATTACCGTAGTTATTATTTAAATAGTATAACAACCGTGTTATATTTTTTATATAAAGGGTCCGCCAAATAACTTTTTTTTTTGAAAATGCTTTAAAAAAAAACTACTGAATATTTTCTCAAATTTCTTTTTTTATTTGAAAGTACAATCCTTCCGGTTAATAAATGGCTGCCTCGGCTGGCCATGCAGTAGCCTACACGATCGGTTCAATTTTTAAGCACATTATCGATTGTGTGCAGCTGTATTTCACCAATGGCTTCACGAATATTGTCCTTTAAAGCGTCAATTGTCTCTGACTTGTCGGCGTGACACTTATCTTTGACGGCACCCCACAAATAATAGTCCAACGGTGTCAAATCGCAGCTCCGAGGTGGCCAAACGACATCAGCTCTGCGGCTGATAATGCGATCTTCAAAAACAGGGCGCAAAACATCGAGTGTAGCTTCGGCTGTGTGGGACGTAGCGCCGTCCTGTTGAAACCAAATGTTGCAAATATCCTCTTCTTCAATTTTTGTGAACAAAAATTCGTTCAACATGGCCCGATAACCATCGCCATTGTAACAGCCACTCCTTACTCATTTTCGAAGAAAAATGGCCCAATTATGCTTCTGGACCAAAATACGCACCAAACAGTGACTTGTTTTGGGTGCGTTGGCTTTTCAATGTATGCGCGCGGGTTTTCTGTGCCCCAAATGCGACAATTTTGCTTGTTTACATACCCGCCAAGATCGAAATGAGCTTCATCTGAAAATATGTTTTTTTTTTTTTTTTTTGCCAAAATCGGCATCTTCTGGTGTAGGCTACTACATGGCCAGCCGAGGCAGCCATTTGAATGAAATTACTTTCCATTATTAACCGTAAGGATTGTACTTTCAAATAAAAAAAAGAAATTTAAGAAAATATTCAGTAGTTTTTTTTAAAGCATTTTCAAAAAAAAAAATTTATTTGGCGGACCCTTTACATATGTCACCTTATCAAATGAACTTTCAGTTCAAAAATTTAAAAATTTTTTTGAAGGATCTTAATTGTTTACCACAAAATGTGATAATTTCACCTTTGGGTGACTACCAGAAGACGGCTAATATTATTATTTCGCTTTGCGCAAACATTGGCCAACTGGTGATCGCTCAAACGTAAATTTGAAACAATCAATATCCATCAAAAATTCTGAAAATATTTGAACTGAAAGTTCATTTGAAAAAAAAAAAATATATATGAAAAGTATAACATGACTGTTATACTCTTTAAATAATAACTACTTTAATTTTTGTTCGATTTTATCAAACAAAGTGTCAAACTCTTCACAAGGGAATGCACTTTAAGAATGTCACAAATCTATATATATAAAAATGAATGTTTGTTTGCTATGATCTTCAGCAAAGTTGATGCGCATGAGCTGACGAAGGTTTCTAAGTTGGTATGACCAACTTCCGACAGGTGGCGCCACTGAAAATTACTAAAAATGAATTAAATCGTAAACTGTGCATTTGATCATAATATGATCTTTAGCAAAGGTGTTGTGCATAAGTCGATGGAGGGTTCTAAGTTGGTGCGATTAGTTTCCGATAGATGGCGCCACTAAGAATTATTCAAAATAAATTGAATCGTATTTATGATTTTAATAACATTTAGTAGAACTCATTCATTCGAGCACGGAAGAAAAGACCACTACAAGCCTCAGGATCAGACGGGCAACTATTATTTTAGTTGGTGGCGCTGCAACACGCGCAGGGTACAGCTAGTTATTTTATATTTTTTATTTAAAGTTTGCTACTATGAATGGACAAATTTGAAAAAATATGAAAAAAGCGCATTCGCCAAGTTTACTTCATCAAACTCATAAAATATTAAGGTGAATAATATATATACGTATAGCGTTTTAAAGGCCCATCCCTCCCCTCTCTAAGAAAGTTTACATTTTCGACATTGGTTCAGAAATGTGTGTGTAATCAATAAATTTGTGCGTAAAGTCCAAAAAAACAGTTTTTGTCAAATAAAACATGTTTGAAGGGTTCAAGAAATATAAAAAAAATATTTTTGAGTTCTACTCAACAAAACTTACAACCTACTCAATGTCATTAGCTGGATGTAATTAATTTTTTTTAATTTGTCGCACCATGTTATTATTAACTTTAATTTTGTAATTGTGTGTGTGTGTGTTTATTTTTTTTAACTTGTAACTTTCTTCCGATTTTCCTATTTTTCTTTTTTTTCTTCTTCTGCTCTTTCTCTCTTATCGTTTCCGTTTCTTACAGCTGCATGAATAACAACAAATCCACGCACTAGACGTAACATATTTTCCAACTTTTTGAAAATTTTTAATCTATTTAAGAAATGTTTTTAATTAATTGTTTTAAACATTTTTTTATATTGTATGTATATGTTTGTATGTACATGTAAATACTGGATACTGTATACAAACAAAATTTCCTTTTTTTAATTTTACGTCAAAATGCGTTGGTTGAAAGTGCCATCCAATTAAAGAAATGGAATTGCCTTTATGATGGTGAAAAAATAAGCTCTACTTCATGTTAAAATATTTTTTTATTGTTTTTAAAATAATTTTAAGTACATATAAATAAGTACATATTTTAAAATAATATTTATTTTTCTATACATATTGATTTTATTTCTATCATACTTGTAATGCTATTTTTTTTTGAAATGTTAAAATCTTGGTATTGAAATCGAGTGAATTTTCGAAAATCCAATCAAATTTGAGTTTTTATATGATATTCTGATCTCTTTGAGATTCTGATTCAAATTCACTTATTTTCATTTAACAAAAAAATATAATAGATTAAGTATAAATAAAAGAAATGAAATGTTATACAACGTGCCATAATAATTAGTTTACATTGTTATATGTATACAGTGGTTCACAAAATTAAGTACGCAGTAGACAAAAATGAGAATATTTTTGTACATGTTTTTTTTTTTTAATTTTGTATTCAGCAACAGCATTTTTCTTTAACAAAGAGCAAATATTTTATTTTTATTCACAATCTAAAATTTGAGAGGTAATCATACAATGTTTTTTCGATAACTGTTGAGGCTATCCGAGATTGCCTTTGCAATACATTCGAGATACATAACCGAGTTTCAGAAAGTTTCTTAATGAAATTTACTTTCTTCTTCGAATTTGCTTATCAGTTAACTTCTATATAACACAGCTGTTTCCAGATTTATACAACACACTTGGCAAATGTTATGATTTTTTAATTGATATTAAAAAACTGTATCCTTTTTTTGTGATCCATTCCACTGTATAGTAATTATATTATTTAATATCATAATTTTTAATTAACTTTTATTTTATTAATATTTATTAAAATATAGTTTTTCTTCGTTTATCATAAGTTTTAGTATTTTTAAGAACACAGTCTCACAAATGAAATATTATATAACAACCGAATTAATTGTATAAAAATCTTTTGTCATAAGCACACTGTTTCGATTTTATTTTATGAACGTCTATTTAAAATATTTTAATTCAATCATTTATACAGGGTGTGTGCTATTTGTATTTTGCGAAAAAAAAAACATCGAAAAAACAATTCGTATTCCAGTATAATAAGTGGATTTATTGTTCTTTAAGTAGTTTTTGCTCGGCTTAGGGGCATTGTTAATTTAAATATGTATTTCCAAATCTTTGAACCGTTCACCCGGTTTACTTTTGTTTTCAATATATCAGAATATAGCACATGGATGGCAAAAGTATCGCAGGTCCAAAAAACCAATTTTTCCCGAAGCTAGTAGTTCTTGGTGGTCAACTATAGAATTCACTGGTTGTCCATTAATATGCATTAAAGTGTTTGGAGGTTAGATGATCCTCCGTTTGCAAAATAGTTTGTTTTTCGTCATGGTAAAGAAATTTTGTGTGTAGATGATCGCTAAAAATAATTTTTATCTGTCATACTAGCAAAACACAATCTAGTGAAAATTTCATTCTGCTGAATAGTAGTAGACAGTACCTATTAAAAAATTGTTTTTTTATTTGTTGTTTTGTAAAGTTTTAACCTTATATTACAATCTCTTGCCTGTGGATTGCCTTAGAACACTCTTTTTTGGTTGTAAGCCTAAAAATTTCAATCAATTTTTATAGATTTGTGATAATCTTGATTAAATTCGATCAATAAGGGCGCTACCAATCGGCACTAGGTTTGGTATTAATAACTGTCCTAGAATGTAAGAAGGCTATTAACAATTAATGGTACGGTATGTAATATATAGTATATGCCCCTACTGATTAGGGGCGGCCCTATGCTCCCTAGAGGAGTAAAAGCAACATATATATCGTTGGTCTCATGTAGAAAGGCCCTAACTCACACTTTTTTCGATTTGTTCTGTGATTCCAATGGGTATTTATGTTAAATGCATTGGAATCACAAAAAAAATTAATTTTCAAAAATAGTGTGAGTGAGGGGCTTTCTACATGAGACTAACGATATACTCATTAGGGAGTGATTAGAAATGAGGCGAATAATCTAGTCAATATAGCCAGAGTGTTACATGGCATAAAATTGGAAACATTACATCGACTGGTGTGGAACGATGACACATTGGGAATAATTGCAAAGATATCTTGGGGTAATCCTAATGGCAGAAAAATCATAAAAACTCGAATGATGATACTTTACCTTATGATGTACACCTAAATCGAATAAGCACGGCAAATAAAGAGAAACTAGGCCATAATCCTATTATGACCAATTATGTATGGATGTATGTATGTCTGTAATAATGAACGCTGGGCATGAGGTGAATATATCGAATTGATGGAACACTTTTATGTCATTGTCCGTCCATTGTTTTTCGTATGCTCGAAATTCCACTATTTTACGAAAGACGTGACAACTCATAACTCATCTTAGATAAGTAGACTGGAGCAGAATAGAAAGTATGGTTGGGGTGCCGCTAATGTTACCACCTGCTGGATGGCTTAGGTTTATGCCGATAAGAGGCTTGACATTCTTAGTTGGTCTCTTCTCCTTCAACTCATTTTATTTATGGAAGTTTAGAAAACTTTTTCAACTTTAAACAACTTATTTTTGGACATAGCTCAACTGGGAAAATTGAAGACCACTTGTTTGGCTTATTTATTTATTTATTAATTACAATACAATTACAAATTATATTCTAATTATATACGAGCGGATTAACTTGACCATATGAATCGAACCCACGACCCTCACGCTAATAGTCTAGCACACTAGCCACTAGACTACCAGGGCACTCTGTTTGGCTTAGACAAGAAAAAAAAATATTAATACACTTGCCTATATCGATTGCCATGTATGAACATGCATGGCGTTTTGCATCCTTAATCTAAAATTATGTTTAATCTTTCAACTTTAAACATGTTTTCGTTTGATTTAAACAATGTCTTTTATTTCGAGTTATTGTCAGGTTATCTGGGACCAAAATTTTCTTTATATCAAAATACTTGTGGAATTGTGTATAAACTATAGGTCTTATAAGGCCATTACTTTTCTGCTTTAAAAAAAAAATACTACAAAATCGTCATGGAATGTCTTGGTTTAAAATCCTTTTACTATTGATATCGATTACTTTTTCTATTTTAGCGTTAATTGTTGAATTTTAATAATAAAGAAGAGAGATAATGTTCTAAAGTGAATAGACAAAAAAATGAGAGCGTTTAATTGATTTCAAAATCATATTAAGCTAGAATTAGTCGAACGTTAGGGAACGTAAAGGAACGTACGTTGATTTATAGCATACTAGCTGTACCCTGTGCGTATTACTGCGCCAGCAACTAAAATAAATTTGAAGGAAAGACATTACACAAATGTTTCCCGTTGTCCGGATGATTCAGATGAACGGGCTTGAGTAGTACGTATTCGGTCACTTCTCGTTGTTCAAGTGGTTGAAGCGAACGGGTCTCAGCGGCATATACTCGAAGATTTTCCAGTATCAATGCTCGTCTGATTCTGAGGCTCGTAATGCTCTTTTCTTCCGTGTTTGAGGTGTAGGTCGACCAATTGCTTGTCATTCATTTTGAATAATTTTCAGTGCCGCCATCCATTGGCAATTAATCCCACCAATCTCCGTCGACTCATGCGCAACAACTTTGTTAAAGAATGCATAGTTTACGATTTAATTCACTTTGAGTAATTTTCAGTGGCACCACCTGTCGGAAATTGGTCATATCAACTTAGAAACCTTCTCCGACTCATGCGCGACAACTTTGCTAACGGTCTAGCCGTTTAGCCGTCTATAGACTTCAAACAAACCCACAAAAAAATAAACACACATTCATTTTTATATATGAGATGAAAATAATGCAAATGTTTAACGAAATTCCATTACGGTTGGTTAATCTTCCATATTGCCTTTCGCGTGCTAGAAACGGACGTTCCATTACATTCCGTGAACGTTCGATTAAAATCAAGCTTTAGGCTCAAACATTGTAATGAACAGCAAAATATAAATAGCACAGGCATTGAACAATGTGTTAAAGATATCTAGAAATGTAATATACATATGTATGTATGTACATATATATTCTAAAGACAGCTTTAAGACGTTTATGAGATTGATTCAGAGGTGCTTTAAGATTGAGAAATATTCTGTTATAGTGATTTTAAAATTATCACACAAGTTGAATTATAAAAAAAAAATATATATATTAAGTGATATTTATTTAATTTTCCATAAAAAAATATAGTATTTAAATTAATAATTATTTAATTTTTTTATTATGATTTCTTATGAGGCACAAATAAACAATTTAAATTAAAAAAAAATACAAATAAAAAATAAATAATAAAAATTAATTAAAATTGTACGTACAAAAAATTAAGGAAAAAACAAGATTTTTTAAAACATGCACAACCTTAAAAAATATTAAAAAAATAAAAGAAAAAACATAAACTCACTCGCAAAAGTAGAGGTTTTAATTTTAAACACACACTTACTTAACTTCAATTCCTTGTAAAATATAGAAAACAACGAAAAAATATTTTTAAAAAAATGAGAAAAATTAATAATTAATTCAATATGTTTTTTTAATAATAATTAGTTTTGTTTTTAGAATAATAAAATAAAAAGGAAAATATAAAATTATTATTTACAAGAAAAACGAAATCAAGAAAAAATAATTCCTGTTCCTGTAAACCATTTTGCACAAAATAGTCGTGTTTTTGTAAAGTGTTTATGTACAGTTTGTTATGATAATGTTTAAATATTTGTTTTTGAAAATTATGGTTTTGATTTTTGTAATAAATACTCATAAGCCAAAATAAAAACACAAACAAACAAAAATTACATGAAAATTTTGGTGTCAAAAGAGAATTTTCGCATATAACATTAGGTCTTTACACCGGCTAAAAACTATTATGTTACGTACTTATGTACCAGAGATCATCAATGATTATTAAAAAAGATGAGTACAATCGAATCATAGTCGCATTCATACTGTTACGCTTTTACTTTTTTAAAAACGTTTGAAATATGAGTTCGTTGATTGCAAACAAAAATAAAGACAAATACAGTGGTGGCCTTATAATTAGAAACGACTTAGCAACATGTATGTTTGTTAATTTGTTTTACAGTTTTCACTGTGTACCTGGGACCAAAGGCTTTGTTTGGAGGTCGTCTTACATACGTTTTTCCATCAGATCGGGACAAATTAAACTTTGAGTCGTCACTCCAGAGAACTCTGTTCCAGAAACATCGTTTCTAAGTATAAGGCCACCACTGTTTGTGTTTAGTTTTAGATTTAACTTTTTATTGTTCGCACTACTTTTGTGTGCCACCGTATACAAATTGAGGAATACAACAGTAATTGCTTGTTCGCTATTATTCTTTGCTTACAAGGCAGATCTTTTCAACGGCGATCTTCAAACCACGACTGTTCTCTTCACACGCAACGCGTCTTCACACAAGAGTGACTTAATTCTAAATACTACTCGTTGCCTGCTTTGTCTTGCCCTTTTATATGCGCACACAATCAGTCTGATGAAGGTTCATGAAGTGGAACGTTCGGGGTTTCGCCTTCTCGAGAATTCTATTGCGACTTCATTATTGTTTGTGTATTTTGTTCACATTGATTGTTGTTGCATTCTCGCTTACTTGTCTATCACATCGATGTTGTTGCATTACTTGTAACATGTTCGTTGTATTTGTTAGTGTAGCTATTGTTAATCATGGTAATGTTAAACGATGTTTTCAAATTCATAACAATACTTATTTTAATATCATGGAACCTTTAATTATATTTAAAGTTTGAAGTACTCATCATATTCATACTTAACAACACGTATGATGTTGTTGATTTCGACTCCCAATGACTCAACATATGTATACACGAAGCACAAAATAAGTATGATTCGCGTACGAACACTAAAATACTCATGCAATAACAACTAAATCTGTAAATTTTGATTAGGTTAGAGGACGTGTACTCCTCAATTAAGACAAGTACAGTACCCGGAGGTCGAATTGACACATTGTACAACGTCCTAGTTTCTCACACCATTTATGTTGTGTGCGTTAATTTCATACATGAGTGGCGGGACCTACAGTTTAAAGTCGACTACGAACGACAGATTTTTGAGAAACTTTTCATGGCAATTTTATTTACTCTCAGAGTTTTTTTGCCAGAAATCTGCTGAGAGGAAGTCACCGAAGAAATACTTTTTGTATTTTGTTTTGATGTCTGGCCCGGGGCTCGAACCCTGGCTTTACGTCTAATAAGCCAACACACTACCTACTAGACTACGGCGACTTGAATCTGAATGAGTAGGCTTATGAATCAAACATATTTCGAATGGTTTGAGTTTGATGTCAACGTTGTATGCATACTCATTGCAACCTGTGCTTATAAATCAACGTTGTAGTGAGTATGAATGAATCAGAGTACATTGTTAAATTTCAATATTGTTGACTCACTTGTATTCATAATTTCATGAGTGCTTATGAGTAGCGAAAAACGATTCATTGCTGATCTCTGGTGCATATGAAGCATAATTTACAAAACTATACATCTCCCCCCGTATGCTATGCAAAAACACGACGTACTATCTCTATATACTAAATGTCACAATTTATTTGTTTTTTTTTTGGTTCTGTTTTATGAAGATACTTATATACTCGTATGTTGTAACTCAAACACATACCTGTTACTATTAAAAAAAGCCCAAAAAGGAATTGTTTTCCCGCGTATATTTTTTTAAATTTATTTTTCTGTGCAACACTATTAAAATACCTGCAAAAAAATAGAAGAATTAATTAAAAAAAGACAAATAGTTACTACTAATGCTACATAGTATAAATCAATCTAATGTGAATGTATGTTTGTATATTTTTTTTAGTAAAATGTCTGAAATTTAAATAAATAAATAAAAATAAAACATAAATAGTGAAAATATATTTAAAAACAAAAAACCAAAAATCTTAAAAATATTGCATGAAAAAGAATATATTTTTTGATTCACAAATTAAACTCAAAGAAAAAAAGGAACACGAACAAACGAATTCATTATATGATGATGGATGTACTATATTTATTAACAAACAATTATTAGAAACAAAATAAATGTTTTAAGAATATTAAATTAAAAAAACAAAAAAACAAATCATTTCAAACTATTGTATCTGAGTGTTTGTAAACGCGCATGTAACTATCGATAAAAAAAATATAAAAAATATAAGAAAAATCGTTGAATGTTTTACAGCTGATTTATGTTAATTTTATGAACAAAATAAAGAAAAAATATATGAAAAATATTGAGTTTAATTACAAGATTCATTCCACATTATTTAATAGGATTTACGTGGCCATTGTCACACCAATCGATGACAGGGCTTCCTCGATTTGGTATTTCCAACGTAAACAAGGTCTTCCTCTTCGCCGACTTCTGCAAATCCCCGCATCAGATACCCGTCTCGCTGGAGCTTCCTCCTCCGTTCTCATACGGGCTCACACAGCTCATTATTGAATCGAATTCGGAATTCATCGCTAACTCGCCCTAGACCGAAGATCTTACTTTTCCTTCGAATACTCTCAAGGCTTCTGCATCACTGCGTGCTTCTGCGCCATAAGGAAGCACGTGGAGGATGAGCGTATGGACCGAAGATCTTACGGAGGACTTTTCTCTCGAATACTCTCAAGGCTGCTGCATCAGTGCTTAATAGAGAGTCCATGCCTCTGCGCCATAAAGAAGCATGGGGAGGATGAGCGTCTTGTAGAGTATTAGTGTTGTCGTACGAGAGAGGTCTCTGCTACTCAATTGCCTATTGAGACCATAGAAGCTCCTGTTGGCAAGAGTAATCCTGCGCTTGATCTCCAGACTGACATCATTTTTGTTGGTAACGGCGGAGCCAAGATAAACAAATTGCTTGACTAGTATATCGAAAGTATAGTCATCGGCCGTAAGCTAGGATCCAATATGCCGCATGTCTCTGCTTAAAAAATGTGATGCAATACTAGTGCAATTTTATGAAAATTAATTTTCAACTGGGCGAATACTACGGTGTTTATCTGCTCGCCTGGAAGAAGACCGAGCAACCCGGGAGAAGTCATTTTACTGAAATTATAGTTATAGTGCCACGAAAAAGGGGCTTCACCCAGCGTGTGTTTATGGCGAATGTTAGTGAACGACTTCCTTTTTCAACACAGTGCAGACAATGCATTGGCTACTAGTCATTGGCTGTCAATGTTCTGAATCTCGGCTACGAGAAAGTCAATATTTTGATCGAAAATCATCATGACCGATAAAGTCCATTTTCGTCTCTTTGCGTTCGTAAATAAAAAAATTATCGTTTTTGGACCACTGAAAATCCGCATATATCACACGAAGGGTCATTGTAACCGCCTAAAGTTACTGTATGATGTATGTTTCATTATAGTTAATAGCAGAATACCAACTGGATTTAGTTTGTTTGTATTTCAACTATATTTTTCAGTGTCTGAATACACTTGTATGTGCAAATCGATTAAGGAATAATTAGGATCAAAGCTTTAATCGATGAAAGAATGCCACTGAAAATATCATGCCCCATAGCATCCGAAATAAGTAATTTTGCACGCAATAGTAACCCAACAAGAGGTATTCTTTATGGTATAAAATAGCTGAGAAGCTTGACTGATTCACCTTTGCAGTGAGTACTGGAATAGCATTTGTTATTAGCTCGAAATTTATCATTCACATCCAGCAAATTGGTTTAATGTTAGAACCGATTGTGTCTGTATTAAACGCAGTAAATCCTGAACGGTCGATCTAAGAATTAATACGAATAAAAAGGATTCATTTACAAGTGAATTTAAAAAATATTCTTCTTATTCCTTTCCACAAAGTCCTTGAACTATTTTTTATTTTTTCTAAATAAAAAAAAACTTCAATAACTGCCGTTATTCTGAAATCATTCACATGTGAAATAAAAAAAACAAACAAGCTTTTAAACGCACATCTTTATTCTTGATTGGCATCTTTTTAACAAGAAATACCCCTAAAAAGCCACAGAAGACAGACTCTTAATTGTGCACCCTTAAAAATTAAAAACAAAAGAAAAGAAAACTAAAACCGACACAAATCCCATGCAAATATTAACGAAAACTATCGAGAACATTTACGATTAAATTTCGTACTCTAAACTCTCTGTAAGATTAGTCGAAAAAAAAGAAATAAAAATTGAGAAGTAATAGCAGGTGATTTCTCTAGCATTAAATGAAATCTGTTCCGTAAACTGAGTGTGGGAATTTAGGGTGAATACTTTCTCACGATGAACCGACAGACAAGTGATTTCCTTTTTTGTGAAAACATACGATGTCTTCTGATTATTCTCAGATCCAAAAAATTATTCTCTCGCATATAATAATTCTACGTTCGTTCGTTCATTCATTCGGAGTTTTATTCATTCATTCTTTCACACATCCATTCATGTCTTCCTTTACAAACAACAAAAAAAAAAACAAAGCAAAAAACTTGTACTCGTAGTTTGTGTTGTTCGTACGTTCAACATGCGTGTTTTGTACTCTGCCTTACCACACTCGACTCGACTCCACTCCATTCTCATCGTATTTGCAATTTAAGTTAAATGCTACTGCTGCTACAATTGGGGAGGATGTTCATCCGACGGTCCCACATACAAACATACGTATATACTCGAAAGTAAACAGAGAGCGCACACAAGCATGTCTGCGCTAGAGCACACACACACACACAAGAATTGCCCGACACTACAAAGAGCACACGATTTATGTGTGTTCGCTGTATAGACATGCAGCTAAACACGAGACTTTTTATTCATGCTGCTGCAGTCCCTCTTTTATATGCAAGTGAGCACGAGAATTAAGTCGTACTTTATGAGAGCAGCCATTACAGTGAAAGAAAATTTGTGTGTGTTTTTAAGAAAAAAGAAATTTATGATGGGAAATAATGTTCCTTCACTTTTTAAGCAATATTTTCGTCAATGATGTTGAAACAACATGTTAGCACTGTGACTTAATGAAACTGGATAAGCTAGGAACTAAACAAATATCGAATTTCTCAGTTTTTAGGTTGAATTTCTAGGTCTTTTCTGTTTAATAATGTTGAGGATGAGCTTTAAAAGTTTTGTGAAGTGTAATTAAAATCCAAAAGTTTTGGGGTAATTCTAGACTTTACTTAACGTAGTTAAAATAATCAAATTCGCTGCCTTGTTATGCCATAATGGTAGTCTGGAAGATAGTATGTTAGCTTATTAGATGTGAGGCCAACGTTCAAATCCCAGTGACTGATAAAACATGGATGCCTTCTTAATATCAGAGAATCCAATTGGTAGCATTTAGAAAGCTCCTCGTTCGTACACTGTCTTCAATGCTAATTTGTTCATATTATTAGCCATTTCAACTTGTTAATACCATT
The DNA here is from genome assembly GCA_958299815.1 of Sarcophaga carnaria. NCBI lineage: Eukaryota > Metazoa > Arthropoda > Insecta > Diptera > Sarcophagidae > Sarcophaga > Sarcophaga carnaria. Next base: position 131,487,090 of record OY283150.1, on the reverse strand, counting down.
TGTTTGAATATCCTGGTATGTAATCTAGTTCGCCTCTGCATGAGAGTTATCGCTACAGTGAGATTGTGAAGTCATCTTAGTCTAGTAGGTAGTGTGTTGGCATATTAGCTATGAGGCCGTGCTTCAAACCCTCGGCTCAGACATTTCGAACAAAACGAAATATGAGAAGAGTATTTCTTCGGCCACTTCCTCTCAGCAGATTTCTGGAAAAAACTCTCTGAGAGTAAAAAAAATTACCATGAAAAGTTTTTCAAAATCAACACGCACAACATAAGTGGTATGATAAGCTATGTCGTAATGCTGACTGTAGGGCTGTAATGACGAAGTAAGGAAGTAAGTTAGAAGCAACACAAGCATAATTTCACTTGATTGGCTGTTAAAGTGTCAAGACCATAGGGTTGGCCTACCTGTCTTATGGCAAACAAGTGTCCATTTTCTGAGTATGGAATCTTATCTTTCCAACTGCACCTGATACAATTGCACTAACAAATATGGAATTAGCAAAGCCATCGAATATAAACAGAAAAAAAAATTGTTCAAAAGCCAGTGGATATAGTGATAAGCTTGTAAACATGCTTGTCGTGCCGTTTGAACCAAAAAATCTATGGCAAGCTACTGTAGGTAAGCAAAAGCCACGAATTACTATTTGTATTGCCACTACTTCCTTGGTAGGCAATACTACTTTACTGAACTTTAGAATACCAACTTTTTTTCACAGTGTATTTAAGCCAAGTAATCAAAATTATAATGAGCATTGATTACATCCTTACGTATGAGCATAAGAGCTGGAGGCCGACAAAATCACAGAGAGTGAGAGTTACTTACTGGTTATAGCAGGTTACATTAATTATAAGGGTGAGTAGTAGTACCTGCTGTTGCTGTTGCTGTTGCTGTTAATGTCAACAACGAAAACAACAATAATTACTACAACTACTACTACACCAGCAAAATATTTCAGTTCTGCACTAAAAAGCCATACACAGCCGGTGAGTGAGTGAGTGATCTTTCTGCCAACAAGAATAGTCACGAACACGAACACGAACATGAACATGAAAATGAAAATGAAGAGCAGCACTTGCTCTACAAAAAGGATCGTTTACCTTACGGGCATCAACATTTTTAAACCAGCTACCGTACGGTGAACAACCAGACCGCACTGGTTAAGTTTTCTTTATTTTTTTTTTCATTTTTTCAACACAAATTCCAAAACAACGTAAGAAAATGGCTGTGGACGGACAAAAATTTATGACGAAAACCCAACATTATCGTAAAGTCACGAAACCATTATTAGAGAGGAAACGCAGAGCCCGCATGAATCTCTATTTGGAAGAGCTTAAGGAATTAATTGTGGATACTATGGAGCAGCAGGGAGAGCATGTCAACAAATTGGAAAAGGCCGATATACTGGAAATGACTGTCAGTTATTTGCGTAGTCATAAGGGCCGTACAGAACAGCAACTTGCCGGCAACAAACGTCCTGTGAACGTGGAAAAGTTTAGAGAAGGTTATACCCAAGCGGCCTATGAAGTTTCAAAAGTTTTCTCTACCGTGCCGGGATTGGATGTCGACTTTGGCACACGTTTAATGAAACACTTGGGTTATCAATTAAAAGACCTGAAGCAACAATTATTGAATGAAAGCAATCACAATCAGCAGCAACCTCGGCAGGCAGTAAAGGATAAACAAGAAAATGTGCAGCCAATAAATTTCAAAGACGAAAATGTCTGGCGTCCGTGGTAGCCTCCTGGTAAGCAGCGTGATTCCCCAAAACATAAGAGAGATTCAAACATGCAGCTTTAATTTATGGTTCAGGAATTGTAGCCGATACTTACAAATACGATTTCATTTCATGGAGCTTTATTAGCATTTAAGAACGAATTTATTCAAACACATTCAACAAATATGGATGGATGTACAGTACAATTTAGTTTTTAAATACAATTTTTTGTTTTTATTTTTTATTTTTGGAACGTGTGATATTTTGTGATCGTTTTAAGTTTTTATTACAATAATTTTTTTTATTTTTATTTTTTTTTTTGCAAGAACTAATCGTTTAAGGATCTCTTTACAAGAAAAGTATTCACAAATTAGTTTAAGAGTTATTAAGTTTCACGATGATCTTCCATTTATAAATAATTTAATTAATTAAACAATAAAAGAAAACAACAATTAAAATAATATTCTCTACAGTTTAATTTGATTTTAAAACTTCATTTATTGACCACTCAAATAGGCTTCGGATTAAGTCATTCAATAAAATTTGTCGACAACAAATTTATTTTCTAAAAAATTCCTCAAATTCTTAGACAGATAGGCCCATAATAAGTGGATTCACTCTGAGACGACACGTCTGAGACTACACTTTCTAAGATTTACATCCCAACACCTGCTATACCCATATGAGGATGTACTTTGAACGAGAAATGTCAGAAACCATAGGGAAACTCGCGGGTATCCTTTATGTGGAACTCTATGCCATCAAAAGATGTTCTTGATTTAACTTAGAAAGTGCAAAGAACGGTACATAGCTGTACTGCCTGACAGTCAAACCGCTATTGGAACACATGGCTCATACGGGAATTGAAGCAAGAATTATTTGGGCGAACTTGGCAGTCTCTTCTTAAGGCAATAAGCAGGCAGAAAAGTTTGCGAGGACAAGAGCTTCAATAACTTTTTATTGAATGGAAGAAGTTTGATAGAGTATACTGGGAGAAAGGGGTGATGGAGAGAGGCGACGTTTCTTCTCAAGCCAAACGCGTTTATGGAACTGAACTTTTGTTGGGTATTTACAATGGGAAGAGAGTTGAGTTATCGAACTATACAGAAGCAGTCACAGGCGGGTTGCTGAGCTCTGTAGGCTCAAAAAACACTTGTCCAGTGTAGAGATTGTTTCAATCCCAATATATTGATTTTGTAGTGTAATTATGTATTTATGTATGTAATGGTGATAACGTAGTCGCCGTGCTCTAGTAGGCAGTGTGTTGGCTTATTAGATGTGAGGCCATGGTTCTATTCCCAAGTCAGACATCAAAACGAAAATAGGAAAAAATATTTCTTCGGCGACTTCCTCTGAGCAGATTTCTGGCCAAATCTCTGTGAGTAACTAAATTGCCATGAAAAAGTTTCTCAAAAAACTGTCATTCGAAGGCGACTTTAAACTGTAGGTCCAGCCACTCATGTAAAAAATTAACACACACAACATAAGTGGTATAAGAAGTTAGGTCGTGATCCTGACTGAAGGGTTGTAATGTCCAATTATGTATGTGAATGGCGATAACGAGTTAGCAGAACATATGCTTAGAACCTGTGCAGTGTTAATGCATCATAAAAGAACGCATCTGGATACTTACCAAGTACAATATAGGGAGCTGTTATCTTTACTGGTACCGGGATGGCATCTTAAAGCTTGACACCACAACAAAATTGGGGGAGATCGTATGATCGGAGATCTTTAGTATTTCTACATGACAATTATAATAAAAAAAAAATAATGCAATAGCAGCCAGCATTATCCATTTGTTTTTTTAACGTTATGTGCTACAGATGAGTAATCATAATTATAATCACATAATTATCCTGTGTCTTCCTAGTGCTATTTAATTGCTTCGACCAAGCTTCACAGATTTTTCCTTTTCCTTGTGCAGCCAACTTTTGAAGAGTTTATTGCATGAGCTTTACATCATATGAACCACGTTCCAGAAAACCCTTTGTTCTCTAACCATTGCTGAAAATAAGCGAGAATCTTAGAAGAAGTTACTGGAAGTTACTGGTCATCAATGCCTTCTGTTACTGTTAATCCAATTGGAAGCATTTAGAAAGCCCCTCGTTCGTACACCGTCTTCTATGCTAATTTGTTCATATTATTAGCCATTTTAACTTGTTAATACCATTTGTTTGAATATCCTGGTATGTAATCTAGTTCGGCTCTGCATGAGAGTTAGAGCTACAGTGGAGTTGTGAAGTCGTCTTAGTCTAGTAAGTAGTGTGATGGCTTATTAGATGCGAGGCCGTGCTTCAAACGCCAACTCATTTCGATCAAAATGAAAGCTGAGAAGAATATTTCTTGGGCCACTGCCTCTCAGCAGTTTTCTGGCAAAACCTCTGAGAGGAAAATAAAATCTCCATAAAAAGTTTTTCAAAAATTTGTCGTTCGGAGACGACTTTAAGCTGTAGGTTTCGCCATTCATGGATAAAATTAATACACCCAGCATAAATGGTGTGAGAAGCAAGGTCGTAATCCTGACTAAAGAATTGTAATGAGCAATTGTTCACTTAAGTGTACAATATTTCGTCGCTCAACTTATCCTGGGATCAATGAGGAGCCCTGCTCCACAGCTAGGCTCACTCGCACCAACCAACTGGACTTGGTCGTAATGTCTTCTCGATCACAGTGGCCATGCTTACAGGTCATTGTGTTATGGCAAGACAAGTGGAAAGAATGCAGCTCACATCTAATCATCATCATCTTTTTTCTGCCGTGAGTGCAGATCCGCTGAGGAAGAGGAACCTGTTATCTACATTCTTTGTCAATGCCCATCTCTTGCGAGGTGCAGGTATATGGGTTATTTGGCTCTCCAATCCTTGTCAGCTTGACGGGATTGAGACATTGACATTGATGTCAAGGATATAGCTTTGTTTATCAAACTTTCGGGCTGGTTTTTCAGCATGGGGTAGTCGTGCTTTTAATGTGCAGCCCTTGCGCTGACCAACTGACCAACTTCTTCCATAGTTTGGTGGAACTTGGTCAGTACAGGGACTGCGTTCATCTGTGGCGTCACAACCGGTCGCTGTGCGTGCTCAAGTAAGATTTTGGTATGAAAGCTAGCACTCCAACCTACCTATCTATATAATATTTTGTCCATACAGTAACACATTAAGCACATGGAATGTGGCAAAAATAAACGTAACTGCCTTGTGGAGTAGTTTACTTAAGATCGATATATTTTTGGTCCTTGTCTACATATAATATCTTTCCAGATGACCAATAAGATGTCAAGTACATCTTCAACTATTACAGCCTAGAAGTGCAGAATGGTTATGAGCATTGTTGTAAAAATCAAATTAAATTTAAAACCTTAAATACAATTTAGTAAGTCTGTAAGACAATCTAACCTCATCAGTTAATAGTCTTTTAAATTTCCCCACGTTTTGCTTTTTTTTTCGAAAGTTATTTTTGAATTGGCTCGTCTATTTAAAAAGAAAAATCGTCCCTAAAAATATTGCATATCGCACAGACAAATCAAATCATATGCAAAAATAAATGCGCCTTTTATGTGCAGCACACTTAAAGCACGGGTTGACCTTAAGCGCCCAATGCAAACGCAATGCAACAATGGCCCACTGCAATAACGGAAAAAAGTAAAGCTACGCGCTGTCGGGCTCAAGACTCACAGTCAGCCAGCCAACGAGCCTGCCTAACATTGGGCAGACGTACGCAAAACACGAGTTAAGCTCACTAACGAAAGCAGGGACAAGTGCATGAATTGAAATTCTGTGTGTGTGTGTGTGCCAATAAGAAGGACGTCATGTAAATGCCCCGAAATCTGTGAGAAAACGAAATACCGTTGTAGCATACGGAAGAATTTTTAAAGCAGGAAACAATTAGATTTCCAGAGAATGAGAGAGAGAGAGAGAGAGTTTGAAAACAGCAGCTGTCTAAGTAGAAAGAACAGAGATTGCATTTTTAAAAATGTTCCCATGTTCCCATGACATGGAGAAACAATAGTTTCAGACTACAATCTACACAATATTGACACAATAACAAAAGCCAAGAGCCAACAGCCAACGGCCTCGTGGCCAGGTGAGCTGTAAATAACAACAGCAACAACAAAACAGGAGACTCGCGTGAGAATCTACGAAGGAAAGAGTTTCCCACGGTATGTGAGTTTAAAAACAACTCACAAAAAAGGTCCTGTGGCATGCCTTTGCATTAATTTCCTTCCTTGAAAGGTAAGAAAACAAAAAACGAAAACAAACCATCCATTCAACATACCCATACACTAACAAAACTTCGTATTTTGCTTGCAACATAAGGGTGCAAACATACTGGCCATAGTGGTGTGTCATGCATAAGAATGTAAGACCATGTTTAATAAGACAGTATTTGAGACCCTTTTGGAGAAAATAGGGGTGGCTTCCTTTCGTTCTTTCAAACCCCAACTTAACGTCCACATTCTTATGAGGTTTTCGTTTAAGACATTACAACAGAGAGAGAGAGAGATGAGAGTGAACGAAGAGAGTTGTTTTTGAAGCATTCCTTGACATTTGAAAGAGGGTTGCTAAAGAGAATAACATTTCAAGTATAAAAGTCACGGAGAGTGTGTTGTTTAAGTGCATTACGGCTTATGCCTTTGAAGCGAACACATCAAGAAGTTTTTAAAAAGAATTTCATTTTTGTTTGTTTTTTTGTTTTAACATCGCAAATAAGCAAAAATGTCTGTACAATTATCGGAAATGTCGAAAACTTATCAATACCGCAAAGTAATGAAACCCATGCTGGAGCGCAAACGAAGAGCTCGCATAAACAAGTGCCTGGATGAGTTGAAAGACTTAATGGTGGCCACATTAGAGTCAGAGGGTGAACATGTTACACGTTTGGAAAAGGCCGATATATTGGAATTGACTGTGTCCCATTTGCAGAAAATGAAACAACAGCGCAAGCTCAACAGCAATGGCAGTAGCACAATGAATCAGGCTGAAGGTTTTCGTTCCGGTTATATACATGCTGTTAATGAAGTTTCAAAATCCTTATCTGAACTGCCGGGTGTCAATGTTTCCTTGGGTACACAGCTTATGACACACTTGGGCCAGAGACTTAATCAGTTGCAGCCGCCTGTTAAACCATCTTTACCCGTTACTAGTCCTTTAACGGTGCAAATTGCCGCAGCCCAGTTAAAAGGACAATACTCAGTGCCTATTTCACCAGTGTCCAGTTACTCAACCAGTCCTAATTCCAGCATAGCCAGTGAAAAACATAACACCAACACCACCGCCACCACCACACAGCTTTTAATCGCTTGTCCAGCAACGCCAGCCATTGATGTCACGACCATTGATGTTGAGGCCGACGATGAGGATAATGTTTGGCGACCTTGGTAACAAGGCCACTATAGGCTATAGACCACCAAAAGCAGCACCACCCACCCATTCAGTTCAAAATGTCTTCCAAATTGGTTATAACTGTCGCGATTGCAGTCATGGCCATTATTTAGTTTTTACGTAATATTTATAGAAAATAAACGAAAGCTTTAAATTGATGCTTAAAATAATTCATTTTATATGTGATAGCCTAAGTAAATAAATTGTTAAATTATTTTTAAGCCCTTTTAAGAAAACAAAAAATAATAATTTTTTTAAATTAATACAAAAAACCAGTTTTAATTAAATTTTTGTTTTAAATTTTTATTATTTTTATAATTTTTTTTTTGGTTACAATCATTATTTATTTTTAAGCATTCAATAAAATATTAAAAATTTCTATAAAATTTTAAATTCAACGAATTTTTAGTTCTCATTTTTAAAATTATTTATTTTTTAATTTAAATGCATTCCCATATTTTTAAAGTTTTTCCAAATTTACTGTAAACAACTGATAATTTTTAATTTTATTGAATTTATTTGATGTTTTAAAATTAAATTTTGAATAAATTTGAATTATTAATTATTAAATTACAATTTTTATTCTTCAAAATATTTTTTCTTTTAATTTTTATATTAAATTTTTTAAATTTCTTTTGCAGTAAATTTTTATTAATTAATTAATTAAATTTTCTACATTTCTATAATTTTTATTTGTCAGTTTAATATTATATTAAACATCTTTTTAAACTTCAAATTTATTTTTATTAATTAATTAAACATTTATTTTTTCAAAATTTATTTTTTCAACATATATTTTTTAATTTTAATAAATGAATAGATTTTAATTTTTAATTCCTTTTTAGTTACACGAAAACTTTTAAACTTTTTAACATTTTTTTTAACTTAGGCAATTATTTTAAATTTCATATTTTTTTAATATTTTCTATTTAATGATCAAAAATATTTTTTTTCTTAATTTATGATTCCCTTTTTAATTTATCAAAATTATATGTTTTTCGTGTTTGCATACATATGTAAATTATTTAACACTTATTTTTTTAGTTGTTTTTTGTTTTAATTTTTTTTTTATTTTTTTTATTTTATTTTTATTTTTTTTTTAATTTTTAGTTTATCAAAAAAAAAAAATAATTTTTCAAATCTGCAGTGTATTTTAGTATATATTTACGTATGTATATTATTTATTTTTGTAAAAAAATTTAAACTTTAAATTACAAATTATTACAAAACTTTAACTGAAAGTTTTCAAATTAAAACAACGCTAAATGCGTATTGGCTTAACCAGACGAGGACTAGAGAGTTCAACATCAGCTCTGACATTTTTTAAATACAAACCCATTAATGCCCGGGCTACTTTTTTTCTAATGGTTACCGTTTTGTTTTTGTACACTCAATTTCCTCTCAGAGCATAAAAACTAAGGCAACCTCTGCTGGCAACTTAAGTTGCCACTAGGCACTAATGGGTTAAGATATAAAAAAATGTAATTTTAGGCGGCCCCGTCTCTTCAGCCTTCTGGCAAAAGTTTGATGAGTAAGTGAATTACAATGAAAATAAACTACGGATGCCATCACTCGTAAATAAAATTAACTCACCGAAAATGGTTGATATGAGAATTCTGTAAACCTGACTTAGAAACTACAATGGCCGTAGTCTAGTAGGTAGTGTGTAGACTTATTAGACGTAAAGCCACGGTTCAAATTCCAGGCCATCAGGTTTTCATCACAATGAAAATATGAAAATATTTCCTCCGCAATTTCCTCTCAACAGATTTCTGGCAAAAACTTTGAGAATAAATAAAATGACCATGAAAAGTTTCTAAAAAATTTGTCGTTCGGAGTTGACTTTAAACTGAGGTCCCGCCACTTATGTATAAAATAAACACACACACCATAAGTGGTGTGAGAAGCTAGGCTAGGCTACGTAATCCTGACTGTAGGGTTGTGTTGACCAATTATGTATGTACAAAACTTTAATTATGTACTTTAATTGGAGTTTTCAAATTAAAATCACACTAGATGAGTTCGTCGTATATGCCTTTTGGCGATTCCGTTTCATCAGCCTTCTGGCAAAAATTTTAAGAGTAAATTAATTGCAACGAAAATAATTAAAGTACGGATTCCATCATTAACTCACCGAAAAACGTTGATATGAGAATTCAGGTCATAAACCTGACTTAAGGACTGCAATGGCCAGTAATGTATGCATGTACGATGTAAAAAACCTTATATTTATTAATAATTATCATAGTTCAGTATGTTGTTTGTTCGCTTGAAAAGTCAGAATTCAAGTATCAGCTCTGATTTCTTAAGCAGTATTCTAGCACAAGCTCTATCAGCAGCTAATTGTCAAGAATAACATCTCAAATCCCCCCATTTGTAGACAAAAAGGAAGAAAATCATAAGCTAAGCCGTAATCCGGACTTAAAGAATGTACTGGCTTATAATGTATATATGTATGTACATATGTACATTTTATTCCAAATTCCAATGTTTATAATTTTCTTTTTTTAAATATTTTTAATTTTTTAAAATTGTTTAAAATCTTTAATTATTAACAATTCAAATAAGAAAAACAATACTCTCTTATAGAAATTCAAATATATTAACAAAGAGAGCAAATACGCTCTCCAAAAATTCGAAAAAATTTAACCGTTACTGTACAACGGTTTTTCCGTAAACATAACCTTAAAGTCAATATTTATTTAATTTGTAATTATTTTTATATTTTACTTTTTTAATTTTATTTTTTAATTTAAAATTATTTTAAAATTCAATTGATTTTTGCATATATGTAGAATTTTTTACTTACTTAATATTCATTTCTAAATTTATTTTAATTAAAATTTTATTTGACAACATTTGTTTTTTATGTTCATAATTTATAAATAACTTCCTGTGCTCATTTTCAAGTCTCTTTTATTAAATCTCGAAATAAAAATTAAAATAAATTTTCATGGTGATTAAGGAAAAATAAATATGCTCGTATATGTTATGTGTGCGTCTGATTTCAAATCACATCTATTTTGTTCTTAAAAAACAATAACAACAACAAAACTAGCATACTACACCAACATTAAGTTTTAAAAGATAAACAAACAACAAAAAAAAAAAAAGAAAATGAAGAGAAAAAAAAACCTTAAAAAACCTATAAAATCCTGTTTGAACACGTGTTCAGACAATAGTTTTGTAGAAGAGCCACTGCAAAGGGATACACGCAAAAGGCAAACTGGGCATTTCATTATGATTATTTTCCACCATGTCATGGCATAATTACAGCCATGATAAACTAAATACTTGCATATACTGCCAAACTCAAAGGAAGACAAAACAAAAGAAAAAATAATTTTATTTTCTAAATAAAATCCAAAGAATAACAAACAATTTTTTCTTATTTTTTTTTTTTTTTTTGAAATAAGATCAATACAGTCGCTTGTCCTCCCCTATAAAATTAAATACAAAGAACAAAAAAAAAGGGACAAACAAACACCTTAAAATTCTAACTATACGTGTACAAAGATAAGATCTCTACAGCATATCTAATCAATGTATTGTTGAGAGTATGAGTATTTAAAAGAAGAAGAAAAAAAATTGAAACTAAAGTTCATCAGTGTTATTTAATGAATTCCATTTTTATGAGATCGATGGTTCTATCAAACAAACGGTCAAATCAATTCCACCACCACCACCACCACCACCACTCAAAAATGTAACGCATTCGATTAACTGCCCGATGTTTTGGTATTCATTTATCGTTTTAAACCATCTCCCTCGCACTTGACGTGTCTAAAGTATCCCTTGCGTGACAATCATAGTTGATGTTAATTTAAGATTTTATAGGCCTTATAGGCTCTGCTTTGCTTGCTTATCTTAAACAGGATTTATTATGTGAATATGGCTCTGGTCGTCTGGCCGCAGTCATTTTGAATTTTATTTGTGATTTAAAACTAATCAAAGAAGGATTTATTGCGGAAGATTTTAAGTAGAGATTAGAAAAATCTAACAATTTGGATTTTTGTTATTAAATCGAGTACTTGGTTACCTTAACTACCCTAAAGTAATCAATATTCTTAAAATGTAGAATGTTTTTGATTTAAAATTAAACATTAAGACTCTAGTGATTGTTTTAATTTTGAATTGTTTTTACGTCTCAAAGGAACGTAAACTTGAAATAATAGTTGAAAGGCTTAAAAGACAGATTGTTTTTGTCATGGCCTGGAATAGTTCGGTTTAATAGCTTTAAACAGTGAAACTTAACAAGACGAGTTTAGTAAAGGTTCCGCCAAATAACTCTTTTTTTTTGAAAATGCTTTTAAAAAAAACTACTGAATATTTTCTCAAATTTCTTTTTTTATTTGTAAGTACAATCCTTTCGGTTAATAAAGGAAAATAATTTCATTCAAATGGCTGCCTTGGCTGGCCATGCTGTAGCCTACACGATCTGTCCAATTTTTAAGCACATTATCGATTGTGTGCAGCTGTATTTCACCAATGGCTTCACGAATATTGTCATTTAAAGCGTCAATTGTCTCTGGCTTGCGGGCGTAACACTTATCTTTAACGGCACCCCACAAATAATAGTCCAACGGTGTCAAATCGCAGCTCCGAGGTGGCCAAACGACATCAGCTCTGCGGATGATAATGCGATCTTCAAAAACAGGACGCAAAACATCGAGTGTAGCTTCGGCTGTGTGGCACGTAGCGCCGTCCTGTTGAAACCAAATGTTGCCAATATTCTCCTCTTAAATTTTTGTGAACAAAAATTCGTTCAACATGACCCGATAACGACCGCCATTGACTGTAGCGGCCACTCCTTGCTCATTTTCGAAGAAAAATTGCCCAATTATGTCTCTGGACCAAAATCCGCACCAAACAGTGATTCGTTTTGGGTGCGTCGGCTTTTCAATGCATGCGTGCGGGTTTTCTGTGTCCCAAATGCGACAATTTTCAAATCCAAGATCAAAATGAGCTTCATCTGAAAAGATGATTTTCTTTATTCTTTCATTCTGCAACATTACCATGATTTTCAAAGTAATGTCGCAATATTTCCCAGCGTTGTTCAAGCGTATACACAACCATATTCGTTCAGCGGAAGGATAAAACTAATTATCTGTCAAATCAGACATGAGATAAGTGTTACCATTCACGAAATAAGCACTAGTTGAAACAAAAAAAACGTTAGATGGCGGACCCGATAGTTTAAGAGTTAACACACACATAATTGATCATTACAACCCTTCAGCCAGGATTACGACCTAGCTTCTTACACCACTTATGTTGTATAAGTTAATTTTATACATGAGTAGCGGGTCCTATAGTTTAAAGTCAATTCCGAACGACAGATTTTTGGGAAACCTTTCACGGCTATTTTATTTTATTCTCAAAGTTTTTACCAGAAATCTGCTGAGAGGAAGTCGCCGAAGAAATATTTTTCCAATTTTCGTGAATTTTGATTTGGGGTTTGAACCATGGCCTCACGTCTAATAAGCCAACACACTGCCTACTAGACTACGGCGACTTCATGGCGCAGAATATTCCGGTTTAATTGCGCTAAATAGCAAAACAGAACAAAACGAGTTCAGTCGTCTAAGAGTTAAACGACCACGTTTTCAAATTAACTTTTCTGATGAACTCGGCTAAATACCGTCCAAGTCTTTCTCAAGACGTGGCATTGCCTGAGTTACCCATGACATTCCTTATTGATGTTATACTCACAGGGGACGCGGGGTACTTCCTAGATGGAGAACTCTGGTGTCGGATTGTAACTAAATTTCCAGTGAAAGAACTCCGAAATGTCATGCCCATAAAAGTCGGCTAAATATGACTAAATGACAAGGCTTTGCTCACCATTTTCTTCAAATTCTTCAGCGCTTTTGCAATAGGGGCTAAGATTAATAAGTGATGATGCCTGCATATGTAATTATGTAATATAGTTGGTTGAGGGGCCTCCCTCTCGATTTCCGCAATTGTGCAATACTTTGGCTTGAAGCGATTTATAGTGCTTCATTCTGGAATGAGTTACTAAGGCTGACGCCTAGGATGTATTTAAAGTTTGTTTTCCTAGTATTGGTGGGACCAATCCCAAATACAGCCCGAAAATTTGCGAATGTACCATAGAACATGAGAAGATGAAAAATCAAGCGTAGCACTACAGATCCATTCGACAAACTGAAAGAAGACTATCCTTGCAACATGGCAGAGAAAGTGGAATATAAATTAATTCCAAATATATAGAAAGAGAGAGAGATAAGTAAACCCCAAACATGGACGGCACATGTCGGATACAGGAGCTATCTTTATAAATTCAGATACAACAACTTACCGATTTCTCCAGCCTGCTTAGTGAGGGGACCAAAACCTGAAAAACGTAATTTTTGAATGTCACACAAGGTTAAAGATATAGTTGAGACGAAGCTGATCACATTAAAATATTGTATATGACATGATGGCATAGCATATAAAGAAGACTGGAACTGGTTTTATGATACGTAAACATACATACATACATACATAGTTGGTCATTACAACCCTTCAGTCATGAGTGGCGGCACCTACAGTTTAAAGTCGACTCCAAACGACAGATTTTTGAAAAGTTTTTGATTTTTTGCCAGAAATCTGCTGAGAGAAATTCGTCGAAGAAATATTTCCTTCATATTTTCGTTTTGATGTCTGACCTGGGGTTTGTACCGTGGCCTTACGTCTAATAAGCCAAGACACTACCTACTAGACCACGCCGACTACAACCTAGCACTATGAAAAGAAGAATAACAGAGAAATGAACCTAAAGTAGCACAATTACGATGCCAGCAAGGTCAGCTCACTTTGCTGACCACTTTGTTCTAAGGAATGATGTGTTGCTAATGGAGATGATCTGTTTAGTTCGTTTAGATTAAAAGGCCAAAAACTATTTGATTATTTTCTTGTTTAATTATTTACGGAAGTCATAATGAATTGATAATAAATAAAACAAGTTTTCTTGTTTTTCAATTTCCTGTAGGCTGATCCCATAGAATTTTTTACAAATTAATTTCAAATTAAAAACAAATTATTTTTAAAACACCAGCATTATTGTGCATGGATTAGTTTAAAAGAACTGTACAAAATTTAATAATAAATCTGGTATGTAAAATGCGTTTCTTTTTACGCTCGTGTCTAGCCAAATGTGCACTTAGACAAAACGAAACAATCTAAACATTTTGTAATCGAATACTCGTTTACATTTAAACACATTTTGATCCTCAATGACCTGTATAACTTGGTAATGGCATGGATAATCTGTTTGTCTGAGATGTTGTTGTTGTTGTTGTTTCTTTAAACATCCTTTAGTTTTCTTTCGACTTGAAACGTTTGTTTTTAATAGCAACAGTGTACCGGCATTACTTACTAGTACCGGCATTAATATGTTGTACCCTTTCAAATCTAAAATTACACTTGTGCCACAAAACACACTTGCGACAACACGTACAGCACAGACTAGAACTTCTTCTTCGATTGCATACAACTACCATACATAAGTACATACATGCCACACGTAAACTGATATAAAAATAAAACCAGAGACAGTACTGCAGCTAGTGCAGCATTCATGTGAAAATGTAAGAAGAAAAAAAAAAAATCTAAGAGCAACTCATTTGTTGAGTTCTTAGAAGGGGGGGGGGTCATCAAAAAATTCTAGAATAAATATACATTCGGTGGGTATATTTAAAATGTCCCCTAAGGAGTTAAAATCATAGTTTTTAGGACTACACTGGCACAGCCTTAAACGAAGTTCAAAAACTCTTAAATCTCTTCAGCTTTTGTCAGCTTCACAAGCCTGACTTTGAGCGCATGCGCCCCATTATTTTTCTTCGTTACTTCACTCACTCCACTCACTCGCTCACTCACATATGGATGATTTAATAACAAGATCTACAAATATATAATCGTCTATAATAATCGATATTGTTTTTATAGCCATTGTTGTTATAGTTGTTGATGCTGTTGTTACCCCATTATTAAAATGGAAATCATAACGAAAGAAAATTACTTTAAGGGTTATAAAAATCGAATACAACAATCGTTATATACATACATATATGTATGTAGTAACGTAACATAAGGTAACGTAACGTAACTATTATGCTCTATTAAAAGAAATAAAAGCTTATAGAAGAGCAGGGCAGCGAGAGGCATCGTTCGATGGTAGACACAGCAGGTTCGAAATTATAATTTCAATATCAATTTTGAACTGATGAAATTCACACACAATCGAATACAATAATATAATCAAATAACAACAATAACAACAACGAGAGTAGAAGAAAAAAGTCTTTAAATCTTAAGGCCTATTATAAATACGATACGGCAACATGGGTAAAAACATATATTGAACAGACATAAAGGGTGTTTTTTATAGAGGTATAGAACTTTAAGTTGGCATTACTTTTCAAGATGGCGACCGATTTAACAGCTGTCAATTAATTTCTTCTCAGTTTGGTTTGGCAATTCATCATGAATAGACTCACACCTGAACAACGCTTGCATATAGTGCAATTTTATTTCGAAAATAATGATTCTGTGCGGAAAACGTATCGCGCACTACGTCCATTTTATCGTCGACAAAATCGTCCATCAGAGCAGTTAATTCGATTAACCATGGAACGTTTTCGCACCACGTTTACTCTTATTGCTAACTCGCATCTCCAGAGACGCTGTACGGTGCGTACAGAAGAAGCTATTGCTGCTGTAGAGCGCAGCATTGAGGAAGACCCGAATGAGTCCATCCGCCATCGAGCACAGGAATTGAATCTGTGTCCATCCACTTTATGGAAGATTTTGCGGAAGGATCTTGGTTTGCGTGCTTACAAAATCCAACTCGTGCAAGACTTGAAACCAAACGATCATCAAGTAAGGCGTAGATTCGTCGAATGGGCCCAAAACGAGATTACCGTTGTTCCCGATTTTCATAAGCGAATTTTGTTTAGCGATGAAGCGCACTTCTGGTTAAATGGCTACGTCAACCAACAAAACTGCCGCATTTGGAGTGAATTTAATCCTCAAGTGTATGTGGAAACACCGTTACATCCAGAAAAACTGACTGTTTGGTGCGCTTTATGGGCTGGTGGAATCATTGGTCCGTACTCTTTCAAAAACGATGGTGGCCAGAACGTTACAGTCAATGGTGATCGGTATAGAGCCATGATTACTAACTTTTTCATTCCTGAATAACCATGATGTCCAGGAGATGTGGTTTCAACAAGACGGCGCAACATGTCACACAGCTCGTGCCACAATAGATTTATTGAACAACACGTTTGGTGACCGCCTAATTTCACCTTTTGGACCTGTGAATTGGCCTCCAAGATCTTGTGATTTAACACCGCTAGACTACTTTCTATGGGGCTGTGTAAAGTCATTGGTCTATGCGGTAAAGCCACAAACGCTTGACCATTTGGAAGACAACATTCGCCGTACTATTGCCGATATATGGCCACAAATGTTGGAAAAAGTCATCGAAAATTGGACGTCCAGATTGGACTACATCCGCACCAGCCGTGGCAGTCATATGCCCGAAATCATATTTAAAATGTAATGCCACAAGATTATCTTTCGGATAAATAAAATTCATGTCAATCGAATAATCCATCGTTGTTTTATTGCAACTTAAAGTTCTATACCTCTATAAAAAACACCCTTTACAAGCAAATATATTCTAAGCATAAAACGACAACGATAATAATAGTCTAAGAAATAAAAGAAAAAACACGAAAAAAAAGAATTTCATATGCATCATGATCCTACAATCTATTCGTTTGTACTTCTATTTGATTAAAGGTGCTCATCCATGCGTAGGCATATTGATCAGTTTAAGAGTGCATTTTTAAGGAATTTGTTTCTTGGAATTTACGGGATCAAAAATTTACTACCAGGCGGCTTATTGTTACGAAAATGGAAAAATCTAGATACTGGTGTTTTGTTTTTACATTGCTTAACATTAAAATTATAAACAAAAGCTACAAAAACAAAACAATGCAATCAACAAACCTGTTTACAGATAATCGTACTGCTTAATATAACAATAAAAACCAGCATAAAAAATGGTAAACAAGTAAACAAAAATCCAACACAAACAATACAAGAATAAATGTAAATAAAATACACAAACAACACTACAATAATGAATATAAACAACGATTACATTCATTACATTCATAGAGATTTCGAGACGGCAAAGTTATGAACATTTGCCTTCAAGAACATTCATCAGACTGTTTACCATGTCATATTAAGGGCAACCCAAAGCAGGCGAGTGAGTTAGTGAAGTTCAGTCAGTCTTGTATGAAGAAGTGGTGCGTTTGAAGATCTCCGTTACAAAGATCTGTCGGCTAACTGCCTAGTAATTGTTATTGTTTACGCAAAGGGTATAAACAGAGGAATAACAAAGAAAAGCAATTGTTGTTGTTAACATCAACCTGTAAACAGTGGCACACTGAATTGTGCGAATAATAAAGAATTTTAATTAAAACTAAACATAAAAATTTATTTTTATTTTATTTGCAATCTATGAGCTCATATTTTTAACGTTTTTAAAAGGTAAAAACGTAACAATATATACAGTTAAACAATTGATTTTCTTATAGAATCGGCAAACGCTTTGACTTAAAAGATCTTTTAAGTATTACTTTAATCAGGAATGATGAATCACTCCCCGGTCAGAAACCAAACTAAATATGAAAAAATATTTCTTCGGCGACTTCCTCTCAGCAGATGTCTGGCAAAAACTCTGAGTGTAAATGAAATAAAATTGTCATGAAAAGTTTCTCAAAAATCTGTCGTTCGGAGCAGACTTTAAATTGTAGGTCCTGTCACTCATGTATAAAATTAACACAATCCAATGAACAGGCGGACAAGATGATAGGACTCAACAGATAGAACCAGAAATTCTCTGTGCAGTAGAAAGACATTTTTTGAAAATGTTTGCATCAGACTATTACGAAGTAATTTGAGGATAATAATCTGACTTTAAATAGAACGCGTACGCTTAAAGAACGTGTGTTCAGAATAGAAAACACTTCAAGTCCAACATCAAGATACTGTGTTGAGGAGAATTAGTCATCAGAAAACATACTTGGTGTGGCGTTAAAGCATTTCAAAAGGAAGCACCTGGGTTCTTATGCAGTACAAAGCGTGGAGTTGCGTTTACTGACATCTAACAATATCCTAAAGTTTTACAGTGCAAAAGGATAAGGGATTATGTATGTTATGTTATGTATGATGAATCACTTAATCTTACTTACATACTTAGTTGGTCATTACAACCTTTTAGTCAGGATTACATTCTAGCTTCGTACACCACCCATCTTGTGTGTATGAATTTTCATCCAAGAGTGGTGCGAACTACAGTTTAAACTTGACTTCGAATGGCAGATTTTTGTGAGACTTTTCATAGTAATTTTATTTACTCTCAGAGTTTTTGCCGGAAGACTACTGGCTATAAAGACACCAAAGAAATATTTTTAACATACTTCGCATTGTTCAAGATGCCTGGGCTGGGGTTTTAACAACGGCCTCAGTCACGATGACTTCATGACTACAATGACTTCATCACATTATCACACTCCTATATAACTATGATGCCCAGATAACCATAATCATCCAACGGTGCCAATTACTCCTCGAATAGAAAGCAAAAGGCTGAAAGTCATGAGCAAACAGCAACTTCTCCACCCTCCAAATGAAGTCGAGAAAATCTCCGATTGGAAACGTGTAATATGGTCCTGGCTAGCACAACACAAAATTCACAAAATGTGTTCTGTAGTTGCATCTCCCTCTAAACAGAGCTGGTACTCTATTTCAACCAGCAGTATTACCCTATTGAGATAATATCTCAGGAAGGAGACAGGAAACCCGCATGTTTGCATTATACTTCACTCTTCCAAATAAGCGAACCCAAGATAGGGTTTCCATCGATAAACTTTCGATCAGACTCATTCAAATCCACAAAAGGACTGTGGACCAATAAAATTGCCTGTGGCACCTTTCATCCAAAAAGTTATCAGTAATTTCACTGCCAGCGATTCCGGAGTGACATGGAACCCAGCAAAGCACAATTTTTATAACCTCCAGTCCTGTCTTCATGGAGCACGAAGTTTGTGATCTTGTTCTCGTATTATTTTTGAAGTAAAACATTCTTTATTGACAATAAAAACCCAGAATATATTACATACATACATACATAATTGGTCATTACAACCCTTCAGTCAGGATTACGACCTAGTTTCTCACACCACTTGTGATGTGTGTGTTAATTTTATATACACGAGTGGCGGGTCTCGACACAGTTTAAAGTCGACTCCGAACGACAGATTTTTGAGACACCTTTCATGGCAATTTTATTTACTCTCAGAGTTTTTGCCAGAAATCTGCTGAGAGGAAGTCGTCGAAGAAATACTTAGGTTAGGTTAGGTTAGAGGACGTGTACTTGTTAATTAAGACAAGTACAGTACCCGCAGGTCGAATTGACCCATTGTACAACGTCCCAGTTTCTCACACCACTTATGTTGTGTGTGTTAATTTTATACATGAGTGGTGGGATCTACAGTTTAAAGTCGACTCCGAACGACAGATTTTTGAGAAACTTTTTCATTTTTCAAAAAAAGGGTGCTCGTCTTTGCACTAGGCACAATTGTTAGCAGGGTTTTACTTAAACTCTGAGTGCAGACGCATTGCAGCATTGCTATTTATATTTGAAAGCATTAATCCAACAAGAAATACTTTTTGTAGTTTGTTTTGATATCTGGCCTGGGGCTCGAACCCTGGCTTTACGTCTAATAAGCCAACACACTACCTACTAGACTACGGCAATTGTAATATATTTCCTATCATCCCAGAATACATTTCCTATCATTATCTCCGACAAGAATTGATTTCTATTTCGCAAAAAGCTTCATAATTCCAACACTGTAGAACTTCTTTAAGCGCCTACTGAGTTTTAACGGCTCTTCGATTGGCCAATTTGTTATCGTCAATTAGAGCTATGAGGTTAGCACTTTATTGTTGGTAAATCGGTTGAACAAATTTATTTGCGTTAATTGAACATTCTAAACTATAATGTGGTTGACGTTTAAGGCATGCGATATTTACTGACAGCTTTCATTGCAATCTTGCTGTACTAGTTTCAAAATTTCATTCAAATTTTTTAAATAAATCGTCGAGGTAACTTATCAAGATTTGTTCATATGTGCCCAAAGGAGTTCAAATCTATGAATAAGATTTGATTAGCGCTGCTATGCAATGATACAGCTGCCTCCATGCAAGATCTTAAGCCTTTTGCGATTTGTTTCTATGAGTTGCTATGAGACTCATACGGTCCTCAGCGACATGGATGTTGTAAAGATTGTTCCAGTGAGAACTAATCAATCAAACTCGTATCGTATCATGCAGTGAAGTTTAATTGAAGTATTTTCCCAATCGTTCAGAAATCTATTCCATGCGCATACGTTAAATCATTGTTAATATTTTCTTGAAGAAAATTATGGTTATTCTTAGCAACCCTTAATGCCACATTCTAAAGCCTTAACAATTCACCCTCTCGATGGCTTTCTTTACGATAATCACACACTCAAATTCGTTCGTTATGAAGAAGTAAAATAAACGAAATGCTATTCAATACAACAACAACAACAACAACAACAATAGAACAACAAAAAGAAGTCAGTCAGAGTCAATAAAAGTATCATATACCCCTGTGTGTGCTGTGCTCTCTACCTACTTAGGAACAAGCGAGCATACATTCGATTTAAATCAAATGGGGCTAAACACTATAGTGTGGTGTTGTTGTTGTACGAGCAGAGCAAAAGAGAAATACAAAACAAATGCAGTTTTTTTCTTTTATAATATTATTGGTTGTTGTTGCTGCTATCATTGGTATGGTTTGGCACAACACAATACAACACAACACAACACAACACAGCACAGCACAGCACAGTTAGTATACAATATAAAATGTATGTCTTAACAAAATACAACAACAACAACAACAACAAAAAGAGTAGAAATATAATAAAAGAAACAACAACAACAATGGATATGATATCAAAGCGACGATCGTGAGAAAATGGTTTGGAACGTGGTTCTCACACGATCGACACACCTGCCCTTTTTTAATTTTAATTTCAAGATTCAAGACTGACTACTTACGGCAAGATCACGACCGTTGTTGGTTGTTGGTTGTTTGCTACGATTGCCTGCCTGGCTGCTTGCTTCTTGCTGTTGGTGTTTCTTTTGTTGTTGTTGCTGTTGTAGTTTTATATTAGAGTCTTCGTTATATGTATGTATGTACGGCTGTAATGGTTTTATAGTATGGCACGGCACGTTATGGTTTTTTGGTTTGTTTCTGATTATTGTTATAATTGTTGTTGTTGTTGTGTTTGTTGTTGCTATAGACGGTATTGTTATTATTGTTATTGCTGGGTTGCGGCATGAAAGCTACGATAAAAAAAAAACTCTTTTTTTCTTTGTAGTTTTATTTTTTTTTTTTTTCTTTGAAAGACGTGCAGACGCAGGCTAAAATCAACAACAGCAACAACAACAAGAACAACAATCTATAAAATAATAATACATATTGGCCAAGTATTGAACCAAGTCAACCAAGTCAATCAACGATCAAGGCCGATCATATTGTGGCCTATACATGCAAGCTTCTTTGGATTTTTTTTTTAAACAAAATTTTCTTCCGTTTAGAAATCTTGATTTTATATTTGATAATGGAACCGGCGGCCTATGTTTTTTGCTATAAGCGGATCTAAAGAAGTTAGAATAAATTCTAAGCAGAGTACAATTTTAAAGCAAGCTTGGCATTACTATGCAGAGGGGCCAACAATTTATCTCTCGCCGTGTTAATAAAGTCACGTGAATCACGTGAAAGTCATGTAAATCTGGCCCGCTTCTTAAAATCCATTCTATGATCCTCTGTGCTATCATATAGGGACGTTGGCATCTGGGTATACACCAGAGATCAGCAATGAATCGTTTTTTCTTTACTCATAAGCACTCATGAAACCTTTGAATATATGTGAGTTAACAGTATTGAAATTTAACTATGTACTCTGATTCATTCGTACTCTCACTACAACGTTGATTTATAAGTACAGGTTGCAATGAGTATGCTTACAACGTTGACATCAAACTCATACCATTCGAAATTTGTTTGATTCATAAACCTACTCATTCAGGTTCATAACTTTAGAAACATACTTATAAAGGACTCGAGTAACTCAAATCATACATCAAAGTTTACAGTCTTAGTTGTTATTGCATTTACAAAAAAAGAAAAAAGACACATAAGCAAAAAAAGACAGAGCAGCAGGCAGATCAAATACACCACCTTCTAGTAAGTATTTGAATCGCGAACGAACATTCATACTTATTTTGTGATTTGTGTGTATGTTGAGTAATGGAAAGTCGAAATCAACAACATCATACGTGTTGTTAAGTATGAATATGATGAGTACTTCAAACTTTGAATATGAGTAGAGGTTCCATGATATTAAAATAGGTATGAATGCATAGGTCAGACATCTCCAACTAAACGAAATAGAAAAAATATTTCTTCGGCGACTTCCTCCCGGCAGATGTCTGGCAAAAACTCTGAGAGTAAATAAAATTGCTAAGAAAAGTTTCTCAAACATCTATCGTTCGGAGTCGACTTTAAACTGTAGCTCCCACTAGCCATATATAAAAATTAACGCACTCAACATAAGTGGTGTGAGAAACTAGGTCGTAATCCTGACTAAAGGGTTGTAATGACCAATTATGTTAGGAATGTATGAATGCGTATAAGTATCGGAAATTATGAGTATGATTCGATTCTACTCATCTTTTTGAATACTCATTGCTGATCTATTTTCAATCGTTGAGAGTGTATACCATCAACGATTGAAAATACCTCCAACAATTTTTGTTGAGGCCATAATGACAAGGAAGAAAAAGAAAGCAAATGAGATCTTTTTGCCCACTGTCCAACAGTTGGAAACCTGGAACGAAGTTTTTTCTTGGCACCCGGAATTTATTGAAGTAATGTGTGTAAGTAAAATTTTATTTCAATTGAATCCGCACCTCCATAAAATTATTCAAACCTACGTTAAACTCTTCATAAAACAAGGTGAAGCGCCCTAGTCATATAGGCGACTGCCAATTTAACCTGGACCTATTAAAACATTAAAAATTTTCTAGGGCAACTAACGTACATCCAAGTAACATATCAGAACTGGTTTGACTGCCTAAGAGCTCAGACTGGATCTATAAATCATATTGGGAAACTTGAACTTGTGGAATAAAGACTGATGCCAAGTGTGTTAATGAAAAAAAATGCTTTTGGTTAGAATTTCTATCCTAAACTCGAATCATAGACCCAATTTCCATCTTTCATAAGTTGATAAAGGTAAATCGATGAACTTATTATGCAGTCCCTTACAATAAAGTCAAGGTAAAACGATCATGCATAAATAGTGATGAGCTAATCAGGATAATTTAACGTGTAACTCGTCTTACTAAATGATTTTCACATAATCAAGGATACCAGCATGATACAGGATACATTTCTACCATTATTTGATTTTATTATCGACGAAAACCATATGAAAACCATGACAATTAGTAAAATCCGGATTGGAATTGAGACTTATGGAGTTACACGTTACGGAAGCAGGGTATTTAGTAGCCTCTAGTATATGTTTGTTATGATTGAAAGGGAATCATCTGCTATGAGTTGCTTCTCATAATTATAGTGCAAAATTAGCTCTTATCAGAGCTAGTGATCTAGTCAGTTTGATAAATGTTTGGCAATATGAACTTGTAATCGAATGAATGGATTTAAAGACTAAAATTTCACGTCAAATTTAATGGCTTTTTCGAACAACAGTTCATTTGTTATGCTCATGTTAGGGTATTTCAATGCGACTTAATCTTCAATATTTCAGATAGAACCCCAATGGTGCTATACAATTGCCCACTAACAACAACAACAACATGTACAGAAACACAAACACATAAACATACACAAACACTTGGTGTAAAGGCGCACAAGACTTACTTTGATTACCAACGACGATGGTGAGAATGAGATGAAGACGAATGCCAAAGAAGATCTAAATTGTGGCGGAGGTTGTTTGGGTTGAGTTGAGTTGTACACTGATGGGGTTAACATTATAGTGATTATGGACACACGATCTTATGAAGTGATGTGATGTGTTGTTTTTGTAATTTAAAATTTAAGCTCCAAATGAATGTTGCATTGAATGTTGCCTTAAAACCAAAGCCAACATGTGTCAGGTCTTAAAAAGGCCCACAAACCGAGTGGTAAAGACAAACAAAGCAGCGTTGCTGTTAAATCCGGTTTATCTTAAATTAAAGCCATTGCGCTGCCACAAACACAGTCACAATCCCAGCAACAGACAGACAGACAGACAAACATAGTAATGCTGGCAGGCTGGCTGGTTGGTTTGCTAATGTTGTACACAATATATGGTGGGGATGCTGTTACATGACAATGAATGGCACACGCTCACTATGCCACTGGGATTGTTGGATCATTTTTCCATTTTTTTTCTTTGTAGCCTCTATCGCTTTGTGTTTATAAAGTTGTTGTAGTTGTTGCCTACTCTGTATTGTCTGTTGTCTGTTGCTGGGCTGTATGTATGTATTGTGTCATGCTGTGTTGGGTTGTTAATTTTATAATCAGAATTTCCATAAAATCCATACTCATCGTATGTATGTATGTACGAGTATGTATGAATATGCTCGTATGTGACTTACAATTATTGTTGTTTGGCGGTATATTTTCGTTTGGTTGTCTATTGATTAAATTGCCCAATTCATGTTGTGTTTAAAAGAAGATGAAAAAAGAATTGTTGAAGGAAGAAAGAAACAAAAAAAAAAACAAGAATTTGAAATTTTAACACTTTCCATGTGTTACCATAATTAAGAGATGATCTATAAATACTTGTAATGGTTCTACTACTATGGATAGCGTTACACAAATTAACATATGCGGTATTGTGCTTCCGGTAGCCATGTCATTTTGTTGCTACAGAGAATGGTTTGGAGATGGAATAATTATTGAAAGTTCTACGCACATACAGTAGGTATGTACCAGAGAACGGCAATGAGTATTCAAAAAGATAAGTAAAGGGTGTTTTTTATAGAGATATAGAACTTTAAGTTGGCATTACTTTTCAAGATGGCGACCGATTTAACAGCTGTCAAGTGATTTATTCTCAGTTTGGTTTGGCAATTCATCATGAATATACTCACGCCTGAACAACGCTTGCAAATAGTGCAATTTTATTTCGAAAATAATGGTTCTGTGCGGAAAACGTATCGCGCACCACGTCCATTTTATCGTCGACAAAATCGTCCATCAGAGCAGTTAATTCGATTAACCATGGAACGTTTTCGCACCACGTTTACTCTTATTGATAACTCGCATCCCCAGAGACGCTGTACAGTGCGTACAGAAGAAGCTATTGCTGCTGTAGAGCGTAGCATTGAGGAAGACCCGAATGAGTCCATCCGCTATCGAGCACAGGAATGGTGATCGGTATAGAGCCATGATTACTAGCTTTTTCATTCCTGAATTGAATAACCATGATGTCCAGGAGATGTGGTTTCAACAAGACGGCGCAACATGTCACACAGCTCGTGCCACAATAGATTTATTGAAAGACACGTTTGGTGACCGCCTAATTTCACGTTTTGGACCTGTGAATTGGCCTCCAAGATCTTGTGATTTAACACCGCTAGACTACTGTCTGTGTGGCTATGTAAAGTCATTGGTCTATGCGGTAAAGCCACAAACGCTTGACAATTTGGAAGACAACATTCGCCGTATTATTGCCGATATACGGCCACAAATGTTGGAAAAAGTCATCGAAAATTGGACGTCCAGATTGGACTACATCCGCACCAGCCGTGGCGGTCATATGCCCGAAATCATATTTAAAATGTAATGCCACAAGATTATCTTTCGGATAAATAAAATTCATGTCAATCGAATAATCCATCGTTGTTTTATTGCAGCTTAAAGTTCTATACCTTTATAAAAAACAACCTTTAGAATCGAATCATGCTCATAATTTCGGATACTTATACGCCTTTATACTTATTTTAATATCATGGAACTTCTACTAGTACTCATCATATTCAAACTAAACAACACGTATGATGCTGTTGATTTCGACTCTCCATAACTTAACATATACACGAAGCATAAAATAAGTATGAATCGCGTACGAACATTAAAATACTCACTAGAAGGTTGTGTGTTTGATCTGCTTGCTGCTCTGGCTTTTACGCGTATGTGTCCTTTTTCTTTTTTTCTAAATGCAACAACAACTAACACTGTAAATTATAATGAATGATTCGAGTCACTCGAAGCATTTATAAGTATTATAACTATTTTTCTAAAGTTACAAATCTAAATGAGTAGGCTTATGAATCAAACATATTTCGAATGGTATGAGTTTGATGTCAACGTTGTACGCATACTCATTGCAACCTGTACTTATAAATCAACGTTGTAGTGAGAGTACGAATGAATCAGAGTACATAGTTAAATTTCAATACTGTTAACTCACATATATTCAAAGGTTTCATGAGTGCTTATGAGTAAAGAAAAAACGATTCATTGCTGATCTCTGTTACCGACCTGATTCCTTCATATTTTTTCATCTTGCCTATATATGCAGTAAAAAATGCCATTTAAAATTGAAAATGGAGTGGCTAACAGGGGAAAACAATCAGCCCCGTCTACCCTTGAATTCTATTACTTTCCTTAAAATTAAAATTTGTAAAGCCCTCACAAATGGAATCACTTATATCGGTTTTTCTTTTTCCCTCTCTCTCTCTGTCTCTACAAATAATATCAGTCCGTTTTATATTCAATTAGGGTCAATACTTGTAGGAGATTGCTTTTAATTAGCGCTTATAAACGAACGTCCACGTAATTGTGTGTAAATGACACAAATCACTGGCATTTCATAATTGAAATTGTATGGCACCACCCCAATCTAATAATCACTAATTAAGAGACAAACAGAGATAGAGAGACAGAGAGAGAGAGAGAGAGAGATCAGTGCACTTGTCAACGAAAAATCTTAAATTAAGTTGACAGCTTCTGCTGTATGTATGATGTATACGGGCCAGTTGATTAGTTGATGATGATGAATCCATTCATCTGTCATAACTGCGAGCGAGTACAATGCAAAACTATGACACTTCCTGTTGAACTATTTCAATAATGAATCATACACGCTACAGAGATTAAAATTGTAAACTTGTAATCAAATTTAAAAGGAAAAAAATTTTAATCTTTGTTGTGTTCTCTGGAAATTAAATAATAAAGATGAATAAGCTTCTCGTTGTTGGATTAAGCAAAGTTTTATTGTGTGGAGGAATTTTTAGAAACGATTCCAGGGAAGATGGTCTAATTCCAACTGCCTTAAAGACAAGAGGAATCCTTGACTGAATAGAATGAAGTATGAAATGTTTGTACAATGTGAAGACAATTTATTTTTCAGATCATTTCCCCTTTAGTAATGCATGACATTGCAAATTCCAGAGGTAAGTGCATGCAAAAATTCGTTTGGAAAAATCTGCCACTCGAAAAGATATACGAGAAGCGTCAATAGAGTAAAGCGATGATTTTAATTTCGAGAAATACACAGAGTCGATTGTATATCTCAGACTTAGGTTAGGTTAGTGTGGTAGCTTCCATACCAAAAGCTCACTTGAGCACGCATAGCGGCCCGTTGTGACGCCACAGGTGAACGCAGTCTTTGTACTGACCAAATTCCTTGCAACCAAGGAGGGAGAAGTTGGTCAGCACAAGGGCTGCACATTTTTAAGCACGGCTACCCCACGCTGGAAAAGCGAGCGAAACGAAAGCTTGATAAACGAGTCTTTATCCTTGCCATCAATGGACGATAGCTCCGTCAAGCTGACAAGGGTTGGAGAGCCAAATAACCCATATAACTGCACCTCGCTAGAGATGGGCATTCACAAATGACTTAAATATGATTATGTTTTCATAACAAATATCAACGGATAGTCAACGGATAAAGAAACGGATTAAATGAGAATCCCAACATCAACAAGTCTTCTAAGCTGGATGGGACTCTAACGCTGGTCTTGGAACAGAGCTCTTCGTCACTTGATTGTCGTTTAACTAACCTTTAGAACCTTACATCACGCCGAAATTTTTCCATGCTTCCTGCTTGAAGGTTGACAATATAAAATTTGTGAAAGAGGTTGACGTCCTAAACATATTTTGCAAAAATAATGTGAAAAATTACGTACACAATGGAAACTTTCGAAGCAAATCTGCGTTGCAGAAAAATGTTTTGTAAAAAAAAAAACAGCGTTAAGTTGCCCGGCCACGCATCAAATAATGGATCAAACTTGCCATTTTTGTTAATTTGTTGGCACACGTATAGACTGAGAAGAGTTTAAAGAATATGAAAATACTTTTGATTTTCGATACCTGCGTTGCATAAATCATATCGTTAGTATAATTCGCAAAGACGCTAAGTCCACTTTTTTCCAAAATTGAGATTTTAATGCAAAACGATATACAAACTACATATACATATTTTACGACAAAAAAATGTCGGTATGTAGTTTAAAGTTGTTGTAATTTTGTGGTTTGCAAAAACGCTAAGTCCACAAAACTACGAAAAATATTAACAGCACGTGCTAACTCCACGAATATTAATTATTAATTATTCTTAATTTTTGATCTAGGTCATTTAAAGAGAGCTATTTTGTAAAAATAATTGCGTTTGAAAAGTTTACAAATTTTAAAAACTGAAGAAGCCGCAATGTTTTTTGTGTCTCCTGTAAAATTTGAAAAAAGGGACTTAACACATTTGCGAATGAGAATAACGATATGTTTTTTTCACAACAACAATACAATGCAGTTTGGGGATTAAATTTTGATGTGTTGCACATATGCAAATTTGATCAGTTAAATTTGATGCGTCGCCATGCGTCATTAAGGAATGTGACTGCAAACTCCTACATCAAAAAACTGCTACCGTTTCCGTACAAAACAAAACTGATGCCTTATTCTAACAGCTGATACCCATCCAACTGAGTTGCAACACAAAAAAGGAAACATAAAACCTTGACAAATATTTCAAACACGTATGAAGAAGTCGCCCGTCAAACAATCTTATCAGTCGCAAGCAATACGGTTTCCATAAGGCTCAATCTGCAAATGATTATTTACTGCTACTCTCCGACCGATATGCCACCGTAAATAGAATACAATTCTCTCAAATGGTCCAATAACTACCTTAAGGCTATTGAAACACTTACAGGAGAGGGTGCAGGTCTCCGTTAATAACCTTAGGGTAGATTAAGAGGTTTTAATTCATTAAGGCACCGTTGCAAAAAAAAAAAAAACTAAAATTTGTTCTTACTAACCATAAATCATAAACTTTGGCATACGTTATCCAGTATATTCGATAACTGCTATGAGTATTAGAAATTTACCATGATTTCCCTTTTCCTTTAAGTTTCTAAAATTCTTAAAAAAATAAAGAGAAATTTTTTATTAATTTTTGGTTTTTCAAAATTTTATTTATGAAATGTTTCATTCAAAATTTTTTCTTTTTTTTTCTAAAATTTTTTCTAAAGTTTAACAAATTTGTTTAAATAAATAATCTTCTCTTTAATATGTTTGTATATTGATTAACCATAGGAACCAATCTAACAACATTTGTATTCCCGTTAAGTGCTCTCCCAAGGCAACAACTTCTTCAGTTGTACGGCCAGAGCTGCTATTTTCCCATTTATTGCCTCTCTTCAATGTAACCAGTTCTTGGCTAAAGACGGCTTCAATTTTCTTGATTCAGTTGCAAACACAGGTGTAACTTAGAACACCTCAAATGATTTGTAGCTGTTAGGAAGTCATTTACCAAGGACGCCACATAGAAGCAGCCTCACTTGGTGTGGGACTGCAACTGCCGCTGTCACTGCTACCGCATTCAGAAGGTGGTGGTGTAATCATTTGTGGTTCGGGGGAGCTGCACACAGATGAAGGACTGCTTAAATGAGTTTGTTGTTGCGCCATTGCATTGAAATGTTGAGCACTGGAGTTTGCCAGACCAGCATTAGGTGCTGGAGCAGTAGCCACTGCAAGCGGAGTAACAGCTGTGGGCACTATGACTTGTAAATAGTTGAGCCGGTGACCCAAATGACTCATTAGTTGAGTGCCCAAGTCAACACTTACGCCCGGCACCGAGGCCAAAGTTTTTGACACCTCATTAGCGGCATGTATATAACCGGCTCTAAAACTTTCGGCAATTGTTAGCTTGGCATCGGGACTGCCATTAAGGCGTAGTTGTTTTTGTGCTCGCAATTTCTTCATATGCTCGACGGTTAATTCTAAAATATCAGCTTTTTCCAGACGTGTTATATGCTCACCCTCTTGTGTTAAGCACTCGACCATAATGTCCTTCAACTCGTCCAGACACTTGTTAATGCGTGCACGTCGCTTGCGCTCTAACATAGGTTTCATGACCTTGCGGTATTGATAGGTTTTTGACATTTCCATTTCTAATACCATTGCTTTTGATCAGGGGGATCAACTAAATAATATCCAAATACAGGAGAGCTGAGCTGAACTGTAGGATGATTTCAAGTACTAAATCCACTTAAGGCACTTTGATTCCTGCTAACTAATGTTGACTGTTGTATTGAGTATCCAAATTACGTTGTTACCGATGTTATTCTACTGTTTGTTGTCTACGTTATAACCGACTGTTGTTTACAGTTCGAGTTGTGAATTTAAAATGAATCAACGTTGTACGTTGCTCTGGCCTTTTATAGATGTCGTCGTCGCTTAACTCAAGACAGACCGGAGTACGATCGTACAGTCGTATGAGTGGAAACGAGATAACAACTGCGTATTTGTGTTCACAGTCATACTTATGGTCTTAACATGGACTGTGTGAATTTTTATTTTTTACGTCATCCCCCTTATGCCCGCACGCAGAGAATTTTTTTTATCATATGCTTGCTGTTGTTGTTGCTGTTGTTCGTTTTTGTATTTAATTTTTTTTTTAGTTCAACACAACACTCCGCATAACAAAGTACACAACAGCTATGGCAAATACCAACAACAATAATGGCATTAATATAACGAAAAAGAAAATCAACAATAACTGCCACTACAACAACAACAACAACAGCAGCTACAACAACAATGAACAACGAGTCGACTTAAGTTGTGATTGTTATACCGTGGGAAACTATTCTGTAGTCGATTTCTCACGACTGGGCTTGTTGGATGGTTGAATGGTTAGATTGTCGGTAATGTGGTTGTTGTTGTTGTTGATTTTGGCTGTATGACTGGCTGGCTGCCTGCCTGAATGCCTAACTGCCGTACTTGATTATTTCAGTTTGTGTTGATTTTTTTTTTGTGTTTGCTTGTGTGTACAATATTTTGTATGTGTTGTTGTTGTTGTTATTGTTGTGTGGTTGAGTGGCTTAATGCCGCCAGCATGACTGTACGATTGGGGTCTCTTAAGTACTCGTTCGGATTGTCGTTGAAACGGGGCAGGCGGAGTATGTAAAAAAATCACAAAAAAACAAACAAACTCAGAAGTGGCAGTGGCAGCAGAGGAGCTAACGACACAGCACATGCCTTCCATCTATAACAAGATGTTTGTTGTACAATCATAGCCGTTGTTGTTGTTGTTGTTGCTGTTGATTT
The DNA here is from genome assembly GCA_958299815.1 of Sarcophaga carnaria. Lineage (NCBI taxonomy): Eukaryota > Metazoa > Arthropoda > Insecta > Diptera > Sarcophagidae > Sarcophaga > Sarcophaga carnaria. Next base: position 131,455,241 of record OY283150.1, on the reverse strand, counting down.
TTATTACTGCTCTGTTTGGTTATGTTGGAGGGACTATTAACGTTGCCACAATATCAAGAAAAGCTTATACAGGCTTTTATCACACAAAGTATGGGGCCTTAATGCGAACAAACGATGTGAACCCCGTTTTATTTTTTTTATTTTTTTTTTTTTATCAAATTGGTTCCTTGTGGCGGGCATGTGTGTTTGTATGCGCAGTAGCAGCTTGTCTTGTGTTGTTTCTCTGTGTGTGTTTTTGTTTTTTTTTTATATATACGGCACGATTACAATTGTGAGGAGTCTTCATACCAATTTCGCTTTTGTTTTTTTCCGTTTTTTTTTTTTGGTTTTTCTTTTTTGTTGTTTTTTCTTCTCTTGATTGTAATGTTTTATGGATCATTGGATCGTGCCTAAATCGACAAATGTTATAACGATCATTTTATATATTCGTACTTCGTTACAAAAACAACAAAAGAAACAACAAAAAAGTATGCTTTCCAAGCCGGCAAAAAAAAAGCCGAGGGAAAATATTTGAAAAATTATTGTGTGTGTGTGCAGATTTGCGAAAATGGGTTACTTATTAGGAAGGAAAAGAGAGAAAACAAAAATATGTAAAGAAGTGATCAGACAAGAACTTATAAATATGGTGGAAAGACCCCCTATATTATTTGAATATCAACATGTAAATGAAAAAAAATTTTATTTGATAACCAATAGGACTACTGTAAACAATGTAAATCCTTTGTAATCCAGATCGCGGTAAATGGTTTAAGAAACACATTTTAGAGTGTGAGTACCCCACAAAACTTTTGGGGGAATTTCATGGTCACTTGTCTTAACATTGCTTGAACGCGGGCGAAAAATAAAGAGAACTGATGCCATATTTGAATGTTTTTCTTCAAAAATAGTGAATAGTTTCAATGAAACAGCCAGTCACTCATAATTTTGGCAAATTACATATAAAACTGGCCCATGCTTTCGAAGGCCAGTTATCGGAAATTCAATAAAATAATAAAAATCGATGACTTCAACCTTTTGCAGGCACTATATCGTTTGTACAAAAGATAACCGTTGCACAAAAACCGTTTGGCAACGCTTGAATAACGTTGGATACACAAAAGTATATGTTTCGTAAAATTATACACGAAAAACCTATTGAAATCGTTCCATTCCGGAAATGATGGTGATTGCAAAATGATTTTTAAAACAAAATCAATCGAAAACAGACATAGAACAGTGAAGAGACGTTGGAAAAGCGAAATACGTCAGAATTCACAAAAAAATTTTTAGTATGAACTGCTATCTTAGTACCCAAGTTTTTGCTGAAAATTTTACTGAAAATTGTTCCAAAGCTTTAAACGTAAATCCAAGAAATTGTGTTACATCTGGACAAATCCAGTCAGGTTCTAGAGACATGCTTAAAGCATTCAACTTGTACTTCATACCTGGTATTCAATAGTTATGGAAAAAATCCTTTGCAATCGCGTTTATACATGCCAACGTAAAGGTTACTAAACCCCATCTATTCTTATATTATTGTGTGTACGTGTACCTGTTCCTTACAATTTCAATTTCTAATTTAGAATTCCTAAGCTTCCATTCAATTTTATTAAATGACTTCGAATAGTTGCGAAATTTTCTGTGATTATCGTCAATAAATGGAAAATTCGTTCTGAATGTAAAGCTTTCTGAAATTTTAAGCACTCTCAGCAGTTTGCTAATCACAGTCACACAAAGGCATGCAGAAATTTCCTCTCTGTATGGGTATGTCTATAAATATGCGTGTGTGTGTGTGTGTAGTAGTAGAAGAAAGATTATAAGAAATTCTTTTGCAGACCATTTCCATCCTTTTTTCCATTGTATTCATAGAATTGAATTGCGTTTCCTTTCCATGCGATTCCATGCGAATTATTTGTGTTGTCCACTCACTGTTTTGCCCTGTACATGCTCATCCTCTTGAATTTCACAACAAAATGCATGTCTGCACGTTTGTCCATACGTTGTTTGGTTAGTTCGTTCTTTCGTTCGTTCGTTCATTTGCTCTCTCTGAGCACTTGGTTATGAATCATCTGAAACCAGTAAGTAACAGTGCGAAGAAGGATGAGAACGAGAGGAGGTATACTTATATGGGCAAATACTAGTCTATATAGAGAAATAAAAACGCCAACAACAACAACAACAACAGCAACAGCTATAATATCTACAACTACAACTTATCATAACTGCCCATCAACGCCACTAGCACGCGCGGATGTCATTTCTTTCTTTTCGCACGTTACTAAAACCCCAAATAACAACAACAGCAACAACAATCATACACATGTGTGTATAACTTATATATGTGTACATATATCTATATACACAACAACAGCAACAATCTTTTTTTTAAGTGAACAACATCCATTTAAGCGACCAACACAATAAAAACAAAAAAATAAAAAAATGTCAGTCAGTCGATGAATAGTTGGCAGCCTGCCTGGGTTGTTTAAATGGTTTAGTATGTGATGGTTGTTGTTGTAGATTGCAATAAAAACAACAACAGCCATAATAATAATACAGAATCAACATTATCTCTTGTTTTTATTCGTTTTTTTTTTATACAATGTCCGTCTGATAGTAAATTTCTTGTCTTGTCTTCTCATCTCTTTTGTTCTCTCTCTCTCTCTCTCTTTCTCTCTGTCTCACTGTTATAATGATCGTATTATAAATGAAGTAGTTGTTGTTGTTGTTATTGTTGTCGGGTTAATTCCAAGTACGCGGGACCGAATGCTTTCATCATTCATGCAGCCCATGAAACCGTGGGAAACAAACTCGTGCCAGTCGCCAGTTTATTGCTGTCAAATATTATCTTGATGCCAAAGTAACCAACTCAGCCAGTCAGCTCTAAACAAGCAAACATACACACACACACAAATGCACGCACATACACTTATGTATGCTTGTACTACAACAATATTGGTTTGAGTGGCTGGCTGGCTATACATTCATCCATTCAACAGCGATCCATCGAGTCAAGCACTTGGGCTGAATATAAAACTGACAACAACCACAACAACGATAACAACACAATAATAAGAACAACACAAGGAATGAACGAAACTCAATCAAGTGGGGGTACAGTAGCAAAACGATGTGATATTCCGAATACTTATACATACATATGTATGTAGTTATTGTCTGAACATTGTATGTATAGGCAGAGAGCGAAAAAGAAAGAGAAAGAGATGATGACTGTGAGACTTTATTGAAAAGAAAAGGAAAAGAAAGAAAAAAACAGAATAACCTCAGAGAGGGTAAAACTTTTGTCGGTAATTTGTTACTCAAGTTTTTATTTTTTTCTTCTGAAGAATTCTGTTTTAATGGCTGTCATTATGTTACGTTTTTGTCGTGTGAGCCGTTGTGTTAAAGCCCTAGAAATGTAAGTGGGGGATTGTGGGAAATTTCTAAGAATTAATTTTAGGTTATAGTCATGAAGTAACGACAACAACAACAAAAAAGTAATTGTCAACACAATATTTGTAATTTTAGAATTCAACAGTCTTGGTGGGTGTCATTTCCAAACAAAAAAAAAAAAAAACACTCGTAATATGGAAATGCTGAAATACTTTTATGAGTAACAAAGTGCGGTTTTTAAGGTTAGAAATTCTTTTTAACTGGTCAGTTTTTGAATTGGCGTAATATTTGTATTGTCCAGTATGGATTTCATATTAATTGCAACACAGTTCACACGCTAGAAATACTAGGGATAACAATCGAATTCTATGAAATCATGTTGTTGATTCAATAAACTCCGTTAAGCTGAATAAGCCTCGAAATGCTTAAAGCCATCTCTTATACTACAGTCCACATGGTGTTTGCTCTATGACAGACTAAACAAATGGGCTTGGATTGGACATTCCTTATGTCTGCCACAAGGTTAGGTTAGGTTAGACGACGTGTACTTGTCAATTAAGTACAAGTACAGTACCCGAAGGTCGAATTGACCCATTGTAAAATGTCCACAAGGCTGAAATCGCCATTGGTAGGCTGTTCATTCGATTTTTGTGCGCAGAAAATTCAAATCTGCCTCCTTTACGGCCTTGTCAGACAGATGGTGCTAGAATAGGTTGCTGCTGGATTTGGATAAATTCAACGTAAGACAGGTTGCTAGGTTTCTTACGGAGCGCTGCATGGTTAGATCGCTGGCAGGAATCTGAAACAGATCCCAGCTAAACTATTGTAGGGTATACTGCGATGAGGAGGAGTTGCAGACTATCGGACTACTCCTCTGTAACTGATAATATTGGGGGCCCTAGATAAGGGCTTCTTTGAATATTTAGATTCCATGTTTAGATTAGTGCTCTCCTTAGATTTATAATGGAATTAAGCTGGTCGAGAGATGCTAGGGCATTCAGGTGATAGTCTTTTTCTGTGCTCTCTTATGTGATCTTTCTATCCTTTTCCCTATTTTTTCTCCCTTCTTCTTTTATCTCTTTTTTATTCATTTTTAGGATGAATACAAAGGGTTAGTTGGACCTCTCGGTATTGTAATTGTGTTGTACTTGTCAGGTACACGTTGTCAAACCTAACCTCAAACCTAACTATATTGACTGAACGTTAATCCATTCGCAATGTTTACTTTTCTAAAATGGTTTTGAAAGTGAGAGCATGTTTAAGGATGTAAAATTAATTCAAAAACTAAACTTTGTACGCATCAATTGGCCCCCATAAAAGTTAAGTTGAACTCTTTCGGGCCTCTTTTCTCACTCGTACTCGACTATGTATTTATGTTTTCTGTGAAACGATAAAAAAAAATGAATGCCTGGATATTAAAACAAATCGTTACAAACGTCATGCGAAACGACCGTGCGACGAAAGACTAGCCTATGATGTGTGTGAGTACATATAAAAGATAATGCATTCTTATTGGATACAGTGGGCTTAAAGTGGTTTCAGTTACAAAAAAATTATTTCTTTAATACATTTTATACACAATCAAATTGACCATTTAAACCAAGCTTATTAGTTTCGTAATGTTAAGCCATGATTCGCATGGCAGGGAACAACCGTTTGAGTGCTTCTTTTGCTCCACTGTACCTCTGCTAATTTTTTAAACTTGCAAACAAACTTTTGTCTGCTTATTTAGTTTCGTTTCTTTTTCTTTTTTGGTTTTGTTTTCTTTCCTTTTTGCCTTTTGTCGTACTGATGATGCCTGTTAAAATCGCTTAATGCGACCGTTTATGTTCCCTGCGTTACATTTTTATCTTTTTGTTGTTGTTGTTGTTGTTGTTGTTTTATATGCCATTTCGATGAGTTAATTTTTATATTACGATGAGTATTTACAACTTTTTTGTCTCTTTTTGATTGGACTTTTGCTGTTGCTGCTGCTGTTGCCTGGTCGTTTCACTATTTACATGGTAGCAGTATGGCCGTGTGGCAGACTGGCGTTGCATTGTTTTTTTTTTAATTTATGGTGGCAACATTTTATGCGATGACAAATTCTAGAGCAATAATTGTTTATCACTTTATCAATATGAGTTGTTGTTTATTGTTGTTGTTGTTGTTGTTTTCCAAATATGACATAAATTTGCTGGTCAACATGAATTAAAATGACATCGAAAATAATCGCTGTACGGGCTCATAAGCAATGCATGTAGCAAAATATGTTTGTAATTCACAATCAGAATTACATGGAATTTTTTTTTTCATTTTTTAAAGAATTTTAAATTAATTTAATTACATACACATACGTACTACATATATGGCGTTAATGATTATATTTACATTGAAGTTAAACGATATATTTCCTAAAATGTTTGCTAATAATTTTATTAAAACATGGATCTTTATTATGTATCCCTGGCATACATTTCTAAAGATTTTTTTTTCCAAGAACTCTTATATACAGTCAAAGAAAAAAGTATACATACAACGGCGTATGTATACTTTTTTCCTGCTAATATTTTTTTCTCAATAATATCTGTTATATTTCTTTCATTTTCGTTTTGTTCTTCAAACATTATTGATTGTAAATGCCTTAAACAATTTTTCAATTTAGTAAAAATCACACACCTGCGTATGTATACTTTTTTCTTTAACTGTACATATTCTTTCCTGTAATGTTTCTTAAACGATTGAAATGAAATAGTTTTTTAAGAGCTTTAGTTTGGTAAAGGGTGTTTTTTATAGAGGTATAGAACTTTAAGTTGCAATAAAACAACGACGGATTATTCGATTGACATGAATTTTATTTATCCGAAAGATAATCTTGTGGCATTACATTTTAAATATGATTTTTGGCATATGACCGCCACGGCTGGCGCGGATGTAGTCCAATCTGGATGTCCAATTTTCGATGACTTTTTCCAACATTTGTGGCTGTATATCGGCAATAATACGGCGAATGTTGTCTTCCAAATGGTCAAGCGTTTGTGGCTTTACCGCATAGACCAATGACTTTACATAGCCCCACAGAATGTAGTCTAGCGGTGTTAAATCACAAGACCTTGGAGGCCAATTCACAGGTCCAAAACGTGAAATTAGGCGGTCACCAAACGTGTCTTTCAATAAATCTATTGTGGCACGAGCTGTGTGACATGTTGCGCCGTCTTGTTGAAACCAAATCTCCTGGACATCATGGTTATTCAATTCAGGAATGGAAAAATTAGTAATCATGGCTCTATACCGATCACCATTGACTGTAACGTTCTGGCCACCATCGTTTTTGAAAAAGTACGGACCAATGATTCCACCAGCCCATAAAGCGCACCAAACAGTCAGTTTTTCTGGATGTAACGGTGTTTCCACATACACTTGAGGATTACCTTCACTCCAAATGCGGCAGTTTTGTTTGTTGACGTAGCCATTCAACCAGAAGTGCACTTCATCGATAAAATGGACGTAGTGCGCGATACGTTTTCTGCACAGAACCATTATTTTCGAAATAAAATTGCACTATTTGCAAGCGTTGTTCAGGCGTGAGTCTATTCATGATGAATTGCCAAACCAAACTGAGAATAAATCACTTGACAGCTGTTAAATCGGTCGCCATCTTGAAAAGTAATGCCAACTTAAAGTTCTATACCTCTATAAAAAACACCCTTTAGTTAGTGTATTGGCTTGTTAGATGCTAGGCCCCTAGCTCAGATATTTCGAACGAGGCGAAATATGAAAAAATATTTCATTCAGGGTCTGCTTCTCAGCAGTTTTCTGGTAAAAACTCTAAGAGTAAAATAAAATTGCCATGAAAACTTTCTCAAAAATCTGTTGTTAGGAAATGACTTTAAACTGTAGGTCTCGCCACTCAGGGATAAAATTAACATAAACACTATGGATGATGTGAGAAGATAGGTTCTAATCAGAGATCAGCAATGAGTATTCAAAACGATGGGTAGAATCGAATCATACTCATACTTTTTGATACTTATACGCATTCATACTTATTGTAATATCAAGGAATGAACCTCTACTCATATTTAAAGTTTAAAGTACTCATCATATTCAGACTTAACAACACGTATGATGTTGTTGATTTCGACTCTTCATAACTCAACATAAGTATACATACACGAATCACAAAATAAGTATGATTGGCGTACAGACACTAAAATACTCACTAAATGGTTGCGTGTTTGCTCTGCTTGCTGCTCTGTCTTTTTTGCTTATGTGTCGTTTTCCTTTTTTTTTTTGGTAATTTAACAACAACTAACACTGTAAATTTTAATGAATAATTCGAGTCACTCGAATCATTTATAAGTATTATTAGTATTTTTCTAAAGTTACAAATCTAAATGAGTAGGCTTATGAATCAAATATATTTCGAATGATATGAGTTTGATGTCAACGTTGTCATTGCAACCTGTACTTATAAATCAACGTTGTAGTGAGTATGAATGAATCAGAGTACATAGTTAAATTTCAATATTGTTGGCTCACTTATATTCAAAGGTTTCATGAGTGCTTACGAGTAAAGAAAAAACAATTCATTGCTGATCTATTGCTGGTCCTAATCCCGAATTAAGTAAGTATGTTGGAGAATTAGGTATTATAAGCTGCTTACTAGCAACAATTGAACTGTCTATCTGTCTAACAAACGCTTACAAGCGGCCAGCTTTGGAAGGGTAGTTGCAGGCTACACTTATCACGACAGTAAAGTTTTTGACGCTTGATGGCTAGGTACGTTACTTTCGATTTCAAGCCTGGTATCAAGATATCATTCCACTTTTAAGGAATTACGTCAAACAAAGACTTTTAGTAGAGACTCATCAATCAATTGAACCGAGTGCGATCACGTAGGATTTTTCGTTCGAATACTCTCAAGGCTGCTGCATCAGTGTTTAATACTATCCATGAATCTGCGCCATAAAGATTTTGGATACGACCTTGGATTACGACCTAGTTTCTCACACCACTTATGTCGTGTGTGTAAATTTTATACATGAGTGGCGGAACCTACAGTTTAAAGACGACTCCGAAAGACAGATTTTTGAGAAAATTTTCATGGCAATTTTTTATTTACCCTCAGAGTTTTTGCCAGAAATCTGCTGAGAGGAAGTCGCCGAAGAAATACTTTTTGTATTTCGTTTTGATGTCTGACCTAGGGTTTGACCCTGGCTTTACGTCTAACAAGCCAACACGTTACCTAATAGACTACGGCGACTTTATAGCCTAAAAGCCCATGTCTTAAAATAACAGTGAGTAAGACCTCTTTCTTGTTGTTTTTTTTTTTGGCTCATGAAGTAGTTTAAGTCGCTCTCATAACATAGCATGGCCACTTTTTTTTTATAAAACTTAAAGCATAAATAAAAAAAACTTTTTTAAATTTTAAACTAAAAACGTCCAACTTCAACATTGTAGAGATCAATTAAATCTCTTGACTAGACATTCTATTACACTTTGTTTCAGGTCATTGCTCGCTTTTAAATCACTTGTACTCTCTTATTAACTTAATTACAATTAATTGTTAAATATTTATAGATTTTTCTACGCAAACAAACAAAAAAAAAAAGCAAGAAAAAAACAGAAAACAGAAAATAAATCACGGCATTATTATTGTTATTATTGTAGTTCAATTGCCAATCTGTCGATCTCTGGGGCCCATCCGCTTTAGTAGCCCATACTGCGATTACGATTACATGTCGTTTGGTAGTCTCACAGCTTCAATAATAAAACATTGATTTAGGTTTTCTATGCTTGCGATGACTGTAAGTGTATACGTCTGGCATAAGGTTGCTACAATCGTTCGTTTGTTTGTCTGTCTGTTTACGTTTCCTTTCGCCTCTCTATCGTATTGTATCGTTGAACGGTGTGGACTCAATTGAATATGCTTGCGGCAGTGTGTGTATGTGTGTTGTGTAGACTTTCTGTCCGTCTCAATACTTGTGTTTATTAAACTTTTTGGCTTTTTTTTTGTTGTTGTCTCATTTTCATTTTTGTATGACGATAATTGTAGTTGGACTATAGAAAACCGGCTTTGTTTTCTTTTCTTTTCTTGCCTTTGTGTTCAGCAACGTCAATGTTCCACAATAACAACAACAACAGCAACAGCATAAAATATTTCTAAAATAAATTTATTATTGGCACGTGCTGTCCAATAACTAAGATTAAAGACTGGAAATTCACATGAAATACAACAAAAAAGAAAAACCAACCAAAACAACAGACTGAAACAAATAAAATAAAAAACGAAAGAAAAAAACAAAAAAGTTTAGTAAGAATGACTTAAACGTTACAGCAATAATATTAACAGCAGAGGCAGCAGCAAGCAGCAAGCATGTAAGCAATAGTAACAACAACAACAACAACAAATAGTTATCGATAAAATATGATTATGAATGTTTTATTTTGTCATTGAATTAAGGCGATCAATTAACGGAAACTAATTTAACATGAATTGTCCGGTGTTGGTGGTTGTCAAATTTGGAAAAGTAATTGCAAAAAAATGGAAATGGAATTGAAAATGGATACATTTTACAAAAAATAAAAACAGTTTTTAATAAATCTTTAATTTACTTAATTGGTTATTCCCAGCCAGCATTTTTGGAAATGTTTAATCAAATTCGAGTCTTTTTTGATTCTTCTGCGCGATTGCAAAGCTAGAATATGCGCTCATTTTCTAATCATAAAAGACTCCTTTGTCGTGAGAAAAAAGTGACTACGGGCGACTCTTCTGAAAAAGTCATTTTCTATATTAGTTTAGAGTAATTTTCGACTCGTTTTCTAATAGTTTTGTGATCATTTTCGAATCGCTTTCTGATAATTTATTAGTCTTATTTACCTTCGTTTATGATTCTTTTTCGAGTCGTCTTTCTGTCATCGTTTAATCGCACACGAGTCTTTTATGAGTAATTTATCAGTACGTTTAGGAGTCCTTTTATTTTCATTTATCAGTCATGTTTGTATTACTTTGGACTCCTTTTTGCTCATTTATGATTACAATTTGAGTCATTTATTAGTCGTCTTTCTAATTGTATTTTACTCTCTTCCAGAGTTTTTTTTTAGTTGGTTTTCTGAGTCCTATGTTTACACTGACGCGATTTCAAAAATCATGTTCGTATGAACGTTAAGTAACAAAGAAAGAATATTAAGTTTATAATCGTGATGTATATACATCAGAATGTAGAATTACAACCTATTCAGAAAATAAATAAAATTACCATGAAAGTTGCTCAAAAATCTGTCGCGATTCCGCCACTGTTTGTTCCGCCACTCATGGATAAAATTAACACACACAACATAAGTGGTGCGAGATACTAAGTCTTAATCCTGACTAAAGGGTATTAATGACCAACTAAGTATGTATGTATGTAAGTAAGATTAAGTGATTTATTATTCCTAATTGAAGTAATAATTACAAGCTTAATATTAACACTTTCATGCCGTCGCTTAAATTCATGCTTGTCGTCTACTGGCGGTTGCGCTTAATGCTTTTCGTTCTATAGTGACGTGACTCTCATGCATTTTTTTCGGCAGCCGAAGTGTTAAAAATCTAAATATTTGGTATAACGTATCGTCTAATAGCATGATCAATTGCGTACCACCGGTAGTACACGCCGCCCGATGAAACAGTCTAGTTCGGGCCACCAGTGGTACGCGCCGGTGTGAACGTGTTAAACAAAAACTGTTATTTCATATCCCGTCTGTGAATGATTAAAATTGCTGCCATTCTTCATGGGATAGAAGAAGTTTGATATGAAAAAATTACCCGTAAAAACTTTCTCTAGATTTTGTACGATGGATTACGAGATATTGCGTGTTATCGAAACATACGTAACATAACATAATTTGCCCTTCAGGCAGGATAACGATCTAGCGTCTCACACCACTTATGTTGTGTGTGTGTTAATTTTATACACGAGTGGTGGAACGTACAGTTTAAAGAAACTTTTCATGGCAATTTTTTATTTACTCTCAGAGTTTTTGCCAGAAATCTTCTGAGAGTAAATCGTTGTTGGAGCTATCTGACCTGGGGTTTGAAGCGCGGCCTCACATCTAATAAACTACCACACTACCTACTAGACTACGTCGACTTCAAAGTATACAGTAGTGGCCTTATAATTAGAAACGATGTTTCTGGAACAGAGTTCTCTGGAGTGACGAATCTAAGTTTAATTTGTCCCAATCTGATGGAAAAATGTATGTAAGACGTCCTCCAAACAAATCCTTTGATCCCAGTTACACAGTGAAAACTGTAAAACAAATTAACAAACATACATGTTGCTAAGTCGTTTCTAATTATAAGCCCACCACTGTATTTGTTGTAACACTAGCTCCTGAATGCTCCAATTTTGCTTATTTGAAATTCGATTCACAGAAATTAAAATTTTTGTCAACAGCAGTTGAAAGTTCAATTAACGGAAAAACCTCTTTCGAATGCAGCAAAGGAAAAGGACAAATACATTGCATCCTATTACAGTCAACAATTTCATAACATTGTATGGTATTTAACTGCCTTAGTTTACTCTCTCTCCCTATTGAAATCGAACGCCATCTTTAAGTACAATCGTGTGCATCCCACGTGTCTCGTTTACTCAATCTTCGCTTTTCTTCTTCGGCACTATTTATCACACGTTCACTGGAAACAATACAAGTTCAGGAAAGTGTTTATTTGACAGTCATTAGAAAGCCATTAACACACTCTCTCTCTCTCTCTCTCTCTCTCTCTCTCTCTCTTTTTACCACACGTGTGGGTTTTTCATGTAATTATTTAGCGCATAAGTATGTATGCCTGTAAATACGACTATTTGCTCTAACCCAGCACGCACCCTTAAACTAAAGTCTGGCAAACGTTCAAATTCTTTAAATTTGTTTTGGCATTAACACACCCTAAATCGTGTTTAGAATGCGCTTACGTGTGTGTTCTAAGTATTGTTTTACGGCGTAAAGGTTATTGGTGACAACCATGTGTGTGTGGATGATTGCATGACATTACAGTTAAAGACAGGCTTTTTGAACTTGACTTGTTTAAGCATAAATCCAAGGCGTTGTTGTAATTTGTTTATGATACGCGAAACAAAAAAACTTATTTGTTTATAAAACAAGTGCAGCAAAATATCGCTTACAGAACCATGGGTTTCTTTTGCACCCTTAAATGAAATTGAAAATGAAACAGGATGTAACCTTGAACTTTGACCTTGTATAAATATTGAGCGTATGCTTACAGCAAAGTGTCGAATAACAGTTAAAATTTACGGATTTTTATAACAGTTTACGTTTTATATACAGACTGTCTTTCCTTTGGATTACGAAAAACATTCCTGATCTCTAGAAATGTGGGAAACGTATTTTACTTTAACACTTTCCCGAAGGGTGCCGTTTATATACAGCAGTCACTTGCTGTCCCACAGCGGCAGTTACATGGCAGTCATTTATTTGTTCACTTCGCGAGTTATGACGACAATGTATGATAATCGCGCCATGCGTAGATCGTTTAACAAACTCAAGAAAGCGTAAACACGGTTGAAACTGACTACAAAAGTAGTGATTTAAACATGAGCACTTAAAATTAACGCACACAACATAATTGGTATGAGAAACTAGGTCGTAATCCTGACTAAAAGGTTGTAATGCCCAATTTGTATGTATTCCGTTAGGATTTGCACTTCCACCATAGGGAAGTTCAACTTCCACAAGAATTAGAGTCGGCTGATGATTCAAAATGACGTATTTTTGAAAAAAAAACATTTTTCAAACACTTTTTATGGAGTTCGAACACACATTGCTTCCGGGAAAAGCATCTAAAATGGCACTGAAAGAACTATTGCCGACAATTCAGAACAATATGGCTGTAGGAGAACTGAATTTGAAATTTGAATTTATTTTTTGCTGCATTTGTAGAGTAAGAACTCCACAGCATGTGAACTTAATGGTGCAACAAACTAGGCATTGCAACCGTTTTAGATTTACATTCATGACAACTTTTCAGAAAGCGTAATTTCATGTTCTAGTGACTGTAATTGACTTGTCTCCTCTAGAAATGTTTCGCGCGGTTACGTCAAGGACTGTGTCTTCGTGAATAATTCAGCAGTATTTGGAGACTCACAACCGTCCAATTATCATCGAAATACCTATAGAGCCAATACCGAAAGAGCCAATACTGGTTCTATTTATAACTCTCTTAAAAGAAACGGCTACTATAACCAGACCAGAGGCGTACACAATGGCAAGGCCCATGCATTATAACGCAATATAAGATTCATCATTGTAGTCGCCGTAGTCTAGTAGGTAGTGTGTTGACTTATTAGACGTAAGGCCCGAGTTCAAACCCCAGGTCCGACATCAAAACGAAAGTATATAAAGATATTTCTTCGGCAACTTCCCCTCAGCAGATTTCTGGCAAAAACTCTGAGTGTAAATAACATAAAATTGCCATGAAAAGTTTCTCAAAAATCTGTCGTTCGGAGTCGACTTTAAACTGTAGGTTATGCCACTCATGTATAGAATTAACACACACAACATAAGTGGTGTGAGAAGCTAGGTTGTAATCCAGACTGAAGGGTTATAATGACCAATTATGTTTGTAAAGGGTATTTTTTATAGAAGTATAGAACTTTAAGTTGCAATAAAACAACGATGGATTATTCGATTGACATGAATTTTATTTATCCGAAAGATAATCTTGTGGCATTACATTTTAAATATGATTTCTGGCATATGACCGCCACGGCTGGCGCGGATGTAGTCCAATCTGGACGTCCAATTTTCGATGACTTTTTCCAACATTTGTGGCCGTATATCGGCAATAATACGGCGAATGTTGTCTTCCAAATGGTCAAGCGTTTGTGGCTTTACCGCATAGACCAATGACTTTACATAGCCCCACAGAAAGTAGTCTAGCGGTGTTAAATCACAAGATCTTGGAGGCCAATTCACAGGTCCAGAACGTGAAATTAGGCGGTCACCAAACGTGTCTTTCAATAAATCTATTGTGGCACGAGCTGTGTGACATGTTGCGCCGTCTTGTTGAAACCACATCTCCTGGACATCATGGTTATTCAGGAATGAAAAAGTTAGTAATCATGACTCTATACCGATCACCATTGACTGTAACGTTCTGGCCGCCTTCGTTTTTGAAAAGGTACGGACCAATGATTCCACCAGCCCATAAAGCGCACCAAACAATAGCAATAGCTTCTTCTGTACGCACCGTACAGCGTCTCTGGGGATGCGAGTTATCGTGGTAAACGAAACGTGGTGCGAAAACGTTCCATGGTTAATCGAATTAACTGCTCTGATGGACGATTTTGTCGACGATAAAATGGACGTGGTGCGCGATACGTTTTCCGCACAGAACCATTATTTTGGAAATAAAATTGCACTATTTGCAAGCGTTGTTCAGGCGTGAGTCCATTAATGATGAATTGCCAAACCAAACTGAGAATAAATCACTTGACAGCTGTTAAATCGGTCGCCATCTTGAAAAGTAATGCCAACTTAAAGTTCTATATCTCTATAAAAAACACTCTTTATATATGTAAGATTCATCAGAATCATTGTGTTTTCTTTAACTTTATTTTTGAAATCCGAAAAAGGATTACCTTTTATTTTCTACATAATAATTATTATTATTGATCTGTTTTCAGAGTAAAAACTTCCCAAATTGTTCTGAACTTTTAATCCTGCCTTGAACTCACTCACTTATACCCCATGGGTAGCCACAGTTCTAAAACCAAAATAAATACACTCACATAAAAGCCTAACCATTTGATTTGTATGACAATTTTTAAGAGAGAAAGGGTAAGAGTTGTCGTTGTCATTGCTCTTAAAAATACTCAATCATAGAAAAAGAAATTAAAAGGTTGCTAGCGATTAGACAAATTCATTTCGAAATGATTATTGTTCTCTCCTTCATGTCTATTAATGTTGTTGGCTGTTATAGAACATCTAGAATTATCTCCCCCACTAAGAGAGCCATAAGTGCAGCCAAAGTAAACTGTGGGCAACTGTAAACACAATTACGTTATTAAACGTGGGAATCCTATTAAGTTCTTAAGACTTCAATTAAAGAAAAATCTTAAAAAAAGAGTCTCTAAAAAGGAAAACAAATAAACCGCAAGAGAATCTAAATTATTTTCTATGTACATGCATACATGTTTATATAAGTATTTATGTACATACATATGTAATACAGACCGTGAATTACTTTCTTTGTAATAGTAATGTAAGCAAAACAACAACCACAATCATGTCTTTTATATACCGTGGGACATTAACTGCAAAGTAATGTTAGAGGAAAAATCGTTATTTTCCCTTAATTTCTTAGTGTTTAACAGCATATTGCCACACCTTGTAATTGTTCGCTTAGTTTCGTATTAAACCATGAACAATTATTTGTTGCAACAAGTGTTAAAATACTGTGGAGCCATTAAATTATAACAAAATAAAAACAAATTGTGTTTTTCTTTTCTTTTTTTTCTTGCTGGTATTTCGTTTTCTTGAAAACCCTGGGAATTTTTTTCCCCTCTAAACTAAACTAAAAACCATAAAACGGATTACATGCAAACATACATACATACATACAAACATTTGTTGTAAATATTTCAATGTTTGCAATTTAAAACTCCCCCCTTTTATTTTTATATTTCAAATGAAAGCAAAAAACAAAAAAAAACAAAAAACTGTACTTAAACATGAATGCATTAAAAAGGTAGTAATTGGTGTGTCCAACAATAATTTCAGATGATGATGATGACGATGATGACAATGTTGCCGTTAATATTCATAAGCTTAAGCCTGCAGCCTAAAGTACTTACTTAAATACAGTAGACCCTGCTGACGATGATGATGGGGACATAACGATGACTCGTTGCCAACATGTTGCTTATTATTAACCATGGGTTTGTTATTATTATTATTAATTTTGTTTTTATTTTTGTGTTTCACACAATGTGATAAAATTTAAAGTCATGCCCCTGCATGAAACTACACGCATAAAAGCCTTACAGGATAACGCAGAGTATATCCTGATGTTAAATTTTTGCCCTTATTTCGTATGCGTGGGAATGTAACGAATAAAATTTTCAGTTCCCACGGAAATGTATGAAAATGCAATCCCTTTCTGGATCCTGTCCAAAGTAATACAATAAAAATTTCCATTAAAAAAAAAAAAGAAAACAAACCTGCAACACAACAATACATAACAACATTTACGTTTTTAGGTTACTGAAATGAAACAAAATATTAAGATCTTCCGTAAATCCTTAAGCAAAATGTATATGTGCATATGCGTATGAGGAACAAAAACACGATCCCTTTTTATGTTTCGAAAATATCATGAGAAAATTTTGTTACAAACACCTGCCAATTTTTTTCATATGAACTTTATATTCTCCCCCTAAAAACTGAAACAACAAATTCGAGTAAAAGTAAACACTTAATGTACATTTAGGACGGACTTTGGTGCAGACAGACAGAGAGACAGACAGACAATTTATGCATTTATCAATAAGACTCATTGTATTGGAAAAGGAAAAAGAACCCCGAAACAAAAATTGAAAAAATTTCAAATCATTTTCCCACACTTTCGTTCTTGCTGGCCACAGTATACAATTCTTATTATTTTTAAAAGCAGGGGTTCGATCCCTTTTTTTCTTCAAAAAAAAAAAACGACAAATCCTGTGTATAGATGTGCATATCATGTGTTTGCAAGTGTGTGTTTAAAACAATTCCTGAAATACTACACCACTATCACCACCACCACCACAAACACTAGTACTCTTACTAAAAACCTGCAAGCAAATAATAACAGAGAGTAACATGCACGCTCTCTCGCTAGAGAGTTCATAAGAAAATGTAAACATAAACATTAAACAGCAGAAACGAACAAGCACGTTCTTGCTTAAGGCCTCAAATATTAGGGTGAGGCCAGCACACTTGGGCATGTTGTTAGTATTTTTGTTGTTTATAGTTTAAACAATCTCTTGTTGTTTATTTCCTTGGCTCATGTTTCTCCCTTTCCGTAAAATGTTTACATTTTATGCTCTTATGCTTGCTCTCTCAATTCTTAAATGAGGAAATGCAATCGTCATGAGTATAAAAGGGCTGTGCATTTCGAAATCATCATCATTCACAACTTGTGTTCCAAACAAGCAACAGACAGTTCTTTAACAAACAAACAAATTCTTTTAAACAATGCAATACGAAATGTATCAACAACAAATGATGGCTGACAGTAACAATTCGAATAATTCAAACAAAATGAAAAACGCCACCTACAGCATTAAGAAAGTCTTAAAGACTTTCTTTAAAAAACAACAAAACAAGCAACATTATCAACAACAAATGCAAACGGCACAACAGTCACCCTCGAGCAGCACTGAAACATTTGAAGATTTGGATAATCTTCGCAACATGCAAGCCGAACAGCAGCTATACTATCATGAAATCATTGAAAACTCTGCCAATGAAAAGCTATCGCATATGGTGTATTGTGATGAAACTCCTGTAGATGATGAAGACCAAGCAGATATTTATGTGCCCGTACGTTTTGCTCGCACTGAAGCCGGTACTTTCTTCTGGACCACCAATTTGCAACCTGTTACATGCACCATTGCACCAACAGTTGATGAAGACCTGTTGCAGCCAGCCTATTGCTATAGCAACAATCAATATCCTCTGATGCAATTTCAAGATCGTTGGGCTCAAGCTTAAACAGCAACAACAACAACAGTTGCTTCAGCTCGAAATGAGTAATTGATTTGTATGTGATAATTGTTAGCGGCAGGCAAACCTCCTTAGTGGCTTCCTTAGGGTTCAAATTAGTTTTTAAGTTTTTTATTTTTTATTTTAAATTAATTTAAAAAACCAACGTCTTCCTTTAGTTTTTAAGTAAAAAAAAAAAATCAGTAAAGAAATGTTTAAATTGATAAAATATTTAATAATTTTAAGTTTTTAAAAATTATTGTGATAAACAAATCAGCTTTAAAAAATATATGTATGTATACAGAAAAAATATTATTAAAAGAAAAATTGAATTGTTTTTATTTAAAAAAAAAAAGAATGTATGTGCAACCGAACCGTATCTAAGATGCCAGGTGGATAGATGCAACCAAGATTTTAAAATATTCCTGCTTTTTAGGAACTTTTCATTTGCTAGATGCCAACGCAACTGAAATTTGGTTGCTCTAATGAACCGACTTCATTATATTATATATTATAATTCAAATCAGAAGAATTTTATTTCTTTAAAAAAACTTAAATATTTTAAGTGGGACTAGATACTGAGTTTAACCCCTGACGGTTATTCTTCATTTTTGTACATTAAGGTTACTCTTCGTTGAATCGACGAACAATTTAACCCTGAATGGTTACTGTTCGTCGAATCGACGAAGCTCATTTAGTCTTTATCATATAATTCTTTATCTTTGGCCAAATTTCGCTCTTTTTTTCAACAACTTTTGTTGATAACGGAAGCCTGCAGTGAGTAAAAGTACGCTGGCCACCCATTTTTTAACCCTGGTTGGTCAATTTTGTACAGTAAGTTGAATCGACGAACAATTTAAAGAAAAAAAATTTACGTCTGCTCACTGCAAGCTTTCGATGTCAACTAACGTTGTTGAGCGAAATTTGGTCAAAAATAAAAGAAAATTATATGATAAAGACTAAATGATCTTCGTCGATTCGACGAACAGTAACTGTCCAGGGTTAAAAATTAGAAAACAGGAATCATAATATATCAACAAAGGTGGGAATATCAACATTTGATGTGTAGTTCGCATATTTTGTAAGTTCACTGAAAGGCTCCAGGATCCACTGGGTATCTACAACGAAAATTTCACCTCCTAATCCAGTCCGCCTTGAGAACCAACCGCATATTTCAGCAGTGCCACCTACATCGAATTGAACAGAATATTCACAAGAAAGGGATGATTTTTCTTCTTCCTCATCCAAAACCATTCACTTATACAACTCTTCAGTGTCCAATAATTCCACTCGAAAGGAATCCGATTGCAAAAGAGAGAGAGAGAGAGAGAAAGAGCACCAGAAACCTTACTTACTTAGTTACTTAATTGGTCAGGATTACGATCTAGGTTCTCAAACTGCTGCTTGCTGTGTATGCTAATTTTTTCATGAATGGTGGGAAAAAATTTACTCCGAACGACAGATTTTTAAGAAAACTTTTCATGGCAATTTAATTTCACTCTCAGAGTTTTTGCCAGAAGCGTGCTGAGAGGAAGTCACAGAAAAAAATACTTTTTTTCTTCTTTTTTCGTTTTGTTCGACATCTCTGAGATGGCATTTGAATCACGGTCTTGTGATTAGTTAATAAGCCAATGCATTACATACTAGACGACAGTAATATACAATAATTTAACTACATTATGTTTAATATTTGTTTTAATAATAATAATCTGAATAAAATACCCTTTCAAATCTAATTATTCAATAAATTTGAAGTCAATGTGACTGTTTAAAAATCCTCTGATTCACCTAGTTGGCTGGTCTTACCCATCACTTTGCTTAGAAACCAATCATTACAGGAAATAACACTTGACTAATGCATTCTCTCATCTCTTCTTTTTTTTGTTGTTTTTATTTCTTGAATTGAAATTCTATAGCATTTATTCACCCACTAACATTAGCAATTATAATGAATACAACAACAATAAATTATAAAAAAAAATTCCTACCACCATCACATTTGCCCATCATCCGCTTTTTATATCCTCTTTTAAATTCAACAGTTAATGACTCACAAAAATCCTGAAATGTTTCTCTTCTTTTTTCCTCTTTCTGTGTTTGTTTTTAATGTGCATGCGTAATAATGTGCACCATTAAACTAAGAACACACTCATACATACGAGCACAACCATGCAATCGTATGCAAATGCATGTATTACTCATTTGTATTCGGGTGAAGAATAAGGACTGCAACAACAACAACAATATGACAACGACAAATATTAAATAAACAAATTTGTGACGCATGAAAGAATGTCACTGTTTGCTTAGCGTGTGTTAAAGTTAGGCAGTGTTAAATGTGTAAATGTATAAGTGTATGTGCGTGTGTGTACATTATTATCGAACAATAATTTCAAAAAATTATTACCACAGATTACAAGGAACTTGCGATAGTCATAATCATATTTTATTATTGTCGTTGTTTTTTCTTTTTTATAAGAATGTTTTGCATATGAATGGCTATTTTGCTGTGCAATAGTCAGACGTTTGTTCTTATGGAGAAATAAATTGAAAAAAAATTTAAATTTTAAATCATAAAAATACACACTAAAAAATATGTATGATTATTAGCAGTATAAATAACAATAGCAACAACAACAACAACAACAGCAAGTATAATAAAAGACGATAAAGAAACTTTCAAAGTGTCAAAGAGGCACTCGCATAAAAAGAAAACTTTTCAAATACAGGGTGTAAAGTATGTGCGTATCAAATATCAGCAATGAGTATTCAAAACGATGAGTAGATTCGAATCATACCCATAATTTCTGATACTTATACGCATTCATACTTATTTTAATATCATAATCATACTACTCAAATTCAAAGTTCGAAGTACTCATCGTACTCATACTTAACGTTGTTAATTTCGACTCTCCTTTACTCAACATTTCATGAGTACTTATGAGTAGCGGAAAAACGATTCATTGCTGATCTCTGGTGTGTATGTACAAACGTGGAAATATTGGATCGTTTTATTTTGTTTACGAGAGCATGTATTGGTATTTCCGCTTTAGTTAGGGATTGGCGAGTATCTAAACATATTCGGTTTAAAAGGTTCTGTCGCTTCTTTAAGAAAACAACTGACATCGCGCACATTGTTCCTCACAAAATCTCGCCATTGGAGGGCTGAAACAAAGTTCATTTGACTTTCACTAAGAATAAGCCCCCGATTAAACTTCACACTGTTGTCGGTCAAGGCCGTTTCTACCAACAAGATGAGACATGCTACACAGCATGCAGCCTGCGACAAAAACGTGACCTTAGGTTTTAATAAGACAATAAGATTTATCACACAGCATATGAAAGAAGGAAAGGAGAGAACAGAAAAGAAATTCTAAAACAATTTGGCTACAAAGATTGCCAGACTCATGGCTTATGGAATATTTTCTGTGGATCTATTTGAAAGAAAATATTTAATCACATAAACTGGATATATGTATGTAATCAAAGCCCTGAAGGATGATATTCACTGTTAAATTGCCAAAATAGAGTCACAATTCCAATAAAATTATGGAATCGAGGCCGTAATTCGTTATTATTCATCAATTATAGACCCTCTTCTGCCTGATTTCTATTAAAATCTAAAAGATTTTGGAAAAATAAAAACAAATTGTTTTAATTTAATTCGAAAATGGAATACAAGTCAAACACCATTTTCGTGTGGGTGTTTTAAGATTTCGAACACGTTTAAATGGCATAAAAATTGTGTTGAATTGAATTTTGTTTTCTAAAAATTATTTCCAAAATGATTCTCATTTTATCGCTATAACGCCTCATGAGCAATTAAAAAATCTGAAACTGTTATACAATTCCTATAAAAGAATCAGAAAAATAAAACCAATAAACGAATACTAAGTTCCTTGTAACGTTTACCACAGGCCACCCTGTGATAAGTTAAGAACGGAAAAAAAAACAGAAAAAAAAACGAAAAAAAGGTCGCATATTAATTGAGAGATTAAAAATTCATCAAATGCCTTCAACGGCAGCATTGAGTGGCATGACATATTAATAAAATTGCTGCAACGAAAAATTATGATCGACCAACAACATAATCGCTGTTATTCAACAGACATTGTGGTTGTCGACAGCAAACACTCGCAGTCGTAGTCAATCGTTCGAACATTTCAAAACAACATTCCAATGCGCGCACCATCGCCATCACCATCACCACCACCACTACCACTACCGCCACTCACAAAAACCCATTACGAACGCATGCGTTCTTGGGGTTTTATAGACAACAACAATAACAACATCAACAAAGATTTATTATAAAAGATAATAACAACAACAATAACTAAAAATTTATTATTTATAATTTTTTCATTCCGTTTTATCACCATTTATTATTAAAATATTTGTGTTACAACACAACTTAACCAACCGCCAACGATTATTACGCCTCATAATTCTGATTGCATTTCTTACCTTTCATTGCCGGAGTGTGTTTGTCTAAAAATAAGAAAGAAAGAAAAAAGAAAAATTATTATTTTTATTGCTTTAAATATTTATTTTATTATAATTTATTTGGTTTTGTATGTTTTCTTTTTAAATTTATTTAATTTTATTGTTGTAATACTTTTTCGTTAATTATTTAATATGCAGAAAGCGCCACCATTTCACTTTACACACACACCTTTGCCGTACGACTGGCCAGTGGTTGTTGTCATTGATAGTTTGGTAATCTATTAATAGCACAAGAATTCCAACTGTTTTTTGCTTTATGAACGAAAGCACAAAAAAAAAAGAAAAAACCCCAATTAGAATTTGTTAGTGATGACAAAAAACCACTTCCAAAGTGATAAACATTCTATTCCATTCACTTAGCATCGATTTCCTAGCATTAGATTGGCATCAGAGATCAGCAACGGGTATTCAAAAAGATGAGTAGAATCGAATCATACTCATTATTTCTGTTACTTATACGCATTCATACTTATTTTAATATCATGGAATCTCTACTCATATTCAAAGTTTGAAGTACTCATCATATTCATACTTAACAACACGTATGATGTTGTTAATTTCGACTCTGCATGACTCAACATTTACAAAAATCACAAAATAAGTATGAATCGCGTACGAACACTAGAATACTCACTAGAAGGTTATGTGTTTCTCTCCTTTTTTGCTTGTGTGCCTTTTTTTCTTTTGTTGTAAGTGAAACAACAACTAAGACTAAATGTTTATGAATGATTCTAGTCACTCGAATTATTTATAAGTATTATAAGTAGTTTTCAAACATATTTCGAATAGTATGAGTGTGATGTCAACGTTGTATGCATACTCAGTGCAACATGTACTTATAAATCAACGTTGTAGTGAGTACGAATGAATCAGAGTACATTGTTAAATTTCAATATTGTTGACTCACTTGTATTCATAATTTCATGAGTAGCGAAAAAACGATTCATTGCTGATCTCTGATTAGCATGTCTCTGCCTTATTTCCATTGATATCCAAAATATTAGGCGTATTATTGCAATACGTTGAAATGGCGCAGAAATAGAAAATAGGCATCTTCTATTAGCACTAAATTTTAATTGCCGAATTCTTTTCAAGGAAAAGTCATCACATTTTCAATAACAATATTTATCGACACGACATTTGAGTGATCGCCACCCTCTAGTGGGTAGAGTTTCTTGAAAAAAATAATACGAGAAAGAAAGTATTACTTGCGACGATCTAGTAATTTCTATGAAATCATTTCAAATCTCTTGTTTGAAGTCAACGTTAGACAGAAAGATTAGTGACTCATGGACAAAGATTAACATACCCAACATAGCCGATGTGGGCTGCTGGGCTTTAACCCAAAGTAATGGGTAATAATAGGTACAAGTCACCTTAGTCAAGTAGGCAGTACGCTAGCTTATTAGACGCGAGGTCACAGTTCAAAGCCCAGGTCAGACATCACGAACAAAACGATCTAAAAAATAATTCTTCGGCCACTTCTGCTCAACAGATTTCTGGCAAAAATTTTGTGAATAAAAAATTAAAATTGCCATGAAAAGTTTCTCAAAAAATCTATCGTTCAGAACCGACTTTGAACTGTAGACGCCGCAACCCATGATGAAACTAACACACACGGCATAAGAACAGATTAGTTGTGGCGTTATGTGCCTTGTAGGAACTAGAACTTACTTACTCAATTGGTCATTACAACCCTTTAGTGAGGATTACAACCTAGCTTCTCACACCACCCATTTTCAGTATGTTAATGTTATCCATACATATGTACATAATTGGTTATTACAAACCTTCAGTCAGGATTACAACCTAGTTTCTCACACCATTTATGTTGTATGTGTTAATTTTACATATGCGTGGCGGGACCTAGATTTTAAAGTCGATTCCAAACGACAGATTCGGTGTCGAGTTTTTGCCAGAAGTCTGCTGAGATGAAGTCGACGAAAGAAATATTTTTTTTATATTCAGTTAAGTTGGAGATGTCTGAGCCAGAAGTCAAACCAGTTGATCTCACGACCAATAAACTACTAGGCTGCAGTGGAACTGAAACTAAAGAATTAAAATTATATCAGCATTGCATATTGTTTTAATCACTTTACCATCACTATTGTTATCACAATAAGAATAAAATCCAATAAGAAATTTACTACAACACAATGAAAAAAAAACCTAAACAAGCAATCAACTTTAACTACCCACCAATAAACTGGACGGACAATCCTTCAACCAAACAATATTTTTTTCTTTTTTTTTTTGTTGAAAAAGAATACATTCAACACGTACCACAACCAAGAGACAACACAAGCCAGTCAATCCCTATAAACATTTGACCAGCCAGTCAACCAGCCGTACCGTGCCATGCCATGCCATGCCACGGCATGTCGTAAGCAAGAATTTCCAATTTAATGATTAAAAAAGGTAGTGTTACGGCCTTCGCTGATGTGTGAAGCATAACAAATGAATGACCACAACAAACTTGGTCACCATTAAACAATTGGCTTCATTGTAAGCATAACTGCTGGCTAACTGACTGACTGAATGAATGCTTTAACGTTTATTTAATGACAATTTAAGATAATTTCTTTCTAGCCATAGAATTAATTTTATTTTTGTTTTTTTTTATTTTTTTGTTTTTGTCAAGATCTGACTGACGACCATCAAAAACGGCCTACACAAAGGAATTTATGGCCTTGCCATGGGTTGCACGAACTCCCCTTTAGTCAGGTTCTTACTTTCCCACACTTTTTTTGAAGTACGGCTTTGTAATAAATAAAATAAAAACAACAACAACAAAAGAAAATACTCATAATAATGACACACCCAGCCAGGCAAGGCAGCCAGGCAAGGCAGTCAGTCGTCAGTCATTCAGTCAAGCGATAAGCTTAAGCAAAAGGGGGAGCATAGTTAAGATTGACTTGAAGCGGTTGTTCTTTTTTTTTGTTTTTTGATATTCTGTAAGCGTTTAGCTCGTTTGGCCACATGTTTATTATTATTTTAACGGATTTCACTTTACCCTATTACAAAAACAACAACAACAACATGAATCAAATTTCTTATGACACTTAACAAAGAAACGCAGAAATCTTATGAAACTGAATCTTATGAAACTGAATTCTTTTTTTCTTTTCTTTTCATTTTTATTTTCCTTAAAAACTGTAATTGAAATATATACAAAAATTGAATCTGGGAGTTTTTTTGTAGCGAAATTCTAATTATTTCTATTGCTCCGTTCGTTCTATTCAATTCGATGTGGGGAATTCCAAATTGTTGGCTGGCAGCGTTAGAAAAAAACAAAAAAAAAATTCAAAACGAAATCAAGTTTCATGTTTTTATTTTTTAATTTATTTTCATAAAAAAAAAAAAATAACGGGAAAAAAACACAAAATAAGAAAAACAAAATAATGAAAACGTGTAAGTAGTCACTGAATTTATTTTTAAATGAAATCGTCTTGCATGACTCAGAAGTGTTAGAAATCATGATGCCCCACTGATGATGACGAAATGCAGAATGACCGATGCAATGCAATGTTTAAATGCAAATCATTTTGTATTTTTTTTTAGGAAATAATTTTATTTAAAAATCTAAAAATATTTTATTGTTCACAGTAGTAATTTTGTTTTGAAATGTGTCTGTTAGAACCATTTCTATTGCCTGCATATAATATAGTATAGTATAGTATAGTATAGTATAGTATAGTATAGTATAATATAGTATAGTATAGTATAGTACAGTATAGTATAGTATAGCATAATATAGTATAGTATAGTACAGTATAGTATAGCATAATATAGTTTAGTATAGTATAGTATAGTATACTATACTATAGCATAGTATAGTATAGTATAGTATAGTATAGTATAGTATAGTATAGTATAGTATAGTATAGTATAGTATAGTATAGTATAGTATAGTATAGTATAGTATAGTATAGTATAGTATAGTATAGTAGAGTATAGTATAGTATAGTATAGTATAGTATAGTATAGTATAGTATAGTATAGTATAGTATAGTATAGTATAGTATAGTATAGTATAGTATAGTATAGTATAGTATAGTATAGTATAGAATAGTATAGTATAGTATAGTATAGTATAGTATAGTATAGTATAGTATAGTATAGTATAGTATAGTATAGTGTAGTATAGTATAGTATAGTATAGTATAGTATAGTATAGTTTAGTATAGTGTAGTGTAGTATAGTATAGTATAGTATATTATAGTATAGTTTAGTATAGTGTAGTGTAGTATAGTATAGTATAGTATAGTATAATATAGTATAGTATAGTATAGTATAGTATAGTATAGTATAGTATAGTATAGTATAGTATAGTATAGTATAGTATAGTATAGTGTAGTATAGTATAGTATAGTATAGTATAGTATAGTATAGTTTAGTATAGTGTAGTGTAGTATAGTATAGTTTAGTGTAGTGTAGTGTAGTATAGTATAGTATAGTATAGTATAGTATAGTTTAGTATAGTGTAGTGTAGTATAGTATAGTATAGTATATTATAGTATAGTTTAGTATAGTGTAGTGTAGTATAGTATAGTATAGTATAGTATAATATAGTATAGTATAGTATAGTATAGTATAGTATAGTATAGTATAGTATAGTATAGTATAGTGTAGTGTAGTATAGTATTGTATAGTGTAGTGTAGTATAGTATTGTATAGTATAGTATAGTATAGTATAGTATAGTATAGTATAGTATAGTATAGTGTAGTTTAGTATAGTGTAGTGTAGTATAGTATAGTATAGTATATTATAGTATAGTTTAGTATAGTGTAGTGTAGTATAGTATAGTATAGTATAGTATAGTATAGTATAGTATAGTGTAGTGTAGTATAGTATTGTATAGTGTAGTGTAGTATAGTATTGTATAGTATAGTATAGTATAGTATAGTATAGTATAGTATAGTATAGTATAGTATAGTATAGTATAGTATAGTATAGTATAGTATAGTATAGTATAGTATAGTATAGTATAGTATAGTATAGTATAGTATAGTATAGTATAGTATAGTATAGTATAGTATAGTATAGTATAGTATAGTATAGTATAGTATAGTATAGTATAGTATAGTATAGTATAGTATAGTATAGTATAGTATAGTATAGTATAGTATAGTATAGTATAGTATAGTATAGTATAGTATAGTATAGTATAGTATAGTATAGTATAGTATAGTATAGTATAGTATAGTATAGTATAGTATAGTATAGTATAGTATAGTATAGTATAGTATAGTATAGTATAGTGTAGTATAGTATAGTATAGTATAGTATAGTATAGTATAGTTTAGTATAGTGTAGTGTAGTATAGTATAGTATAGTATATTATAGTATAGTTTAGTATAGTGTAGTGTAGTATAGTATAGTATAGTATAGTATAATATAGTATAGTATAGTATAGTATAGTATAGTATAGTATAGTATAGTATAGTATAGTATAGTATAGTATAGTATAGTGTAGTATAGTATAGTATAGTATAGTATAGTATAGTATAGTTTAGTATAGTGTAGTGTAGTATAGTATAGTTTAGTATAGTGTAGTGTAGTATAGTATAGTATAGTATAGTATAGTATAGTTTAGTATAGTGTAGTGTAGTATAGTATAGTATAGTATATTATAGTATAGTTTAGTATAGTGTAGTGTAGTATAGTATAGTATAGTATAGTATAATATAGTATAGTATAGTATAGTATAGTATAGTATAGTATAGTATAGTATAGTATAGTATAGTGTAGTGTAGTATAGTATTGTATAGTGTAGTGTAGTATAGTATAGTTTAGTATAGTGTAGTGTAGTGTAGTATAGTATAGTATAGTATAGTTTAGTATAGTGTAGTGTAGTATAGTATAGTATAGTATATTATAGTATAGTTTAGTATAGTGTAGTGTAGTATAGTATAGTATAGTATAGTATAATATAGTATAGTATAGTATAGTATAGTATAGTATAGTATAGTATAGTATAGTATAGTGTAGTGTAGTATAGTATTGTATAGTGTAGTGTAGTATAGTATAGTATAGTATAGTATAGTATAGTATAGTATAGTTTAGTATAGTGTAGTGTAGTATAGTATAGTATAGTATATTATAGTATAGTTTAGTATAGTGTAGTGTAGTATAGTATAGTATAGTATAGTATAATATAGTATAGTATAGTATAGTATAGTATAGTATAGTATAGTATAGTATAGTGTAGTGTAGTATAGTATTGTATAGTGTAGTGTAGTATAGTATTGTATAGCATAGTTTAAAAGGATTGTTCGATTTGAGCTACTTATAGCAAGAGTCAGTGTTATTGAACGGGAGTCTAAAAGGATGGGTCGGGCAGTAAATGAGTGCAAAACGAAGTATATGTTCTAGACAAGTAGAGACGTGTGGTGCATTGAATCTCAGATAACGGCCTATAACTATACTTTCGATATACTAGTCAACGAATTTGTTTATCTTGGCTCCGCCATTACCACCAAAAAGATGTCAGTTTGGAGATCAAGCGCAGGATCACTCTTGCCATCAGGTGCTTCTATGGTCTCATGAGGTAATTGAGTAGCAGACACCTATCTCGTACGACAACACTAATACTCTACAAGACGCTCATCCTCCCCGTGCTGCTTCATGGCTGCAGAGGCATGAACACTATTAAGCACTGATGCAAAAACCTTTAAGGGTATTCGAGAAAAAAGTCCTACGAAAGATTTTCGGTCCAGTGCGAGTTGGCAATGATTTCCGCATCCGATCCAATAGTGAGCTGTATGAGCTACTCAACGTCATAGATATTGTTTAGTGTATTAACATCCAGCGGATGCGCTCGCTCGGCCACATCGTTCGAATGGAGGAGGATGCTCCGGCGAGACGGATATTTAATGCGGGGATCTAAGGAAGCCAACTAGCGTAGGCGCGCAAGAAGCAGAGGCGCCTGGAAGGATGTGTTTAGACCGACCGAAATCCATTAATCGGGTTGTTAATGGCCAATTAAGAGAGTATCAGAACATTATTGAGAACATATCGCGTATTTGCTATTTTTCATATTGGCCGTTGACGCAGTAACACCCACTTACGTTGTGGGTGTTTAATTTTACTCATGAGTGGCGGGACCTACAGTTTAAAATCGACTCAGAACGATAGGGTTTTGAGAATTGTATTTACTTTCAAAGTTTTTGCCAGAAGATTGCTGAGAGGAAGATGCCATGAAATAATTTTTTATATTTCGTTTTGCTCTGGCATTAATCCTTATATTGGAGAGTTCAGTCAATGATCTCTTATAAAGAGAACTCAAAAAACATTACTCCTTCATGGTACATGACATCACTTATAAGATGATTTTGATACATAACATCAGATCCAAAGCTCCTGTAGAAATCATTTAAGCGAACACCAAGTCTATCGGCATTAGTTAGAAATTCTCTTGAAAATTTCGATTGCTTGTGAACTCGAATATCCGGCAACGTTAACAATTATTAAAGTGCCACTTAAAAATTTATTTACAAATCAATTAAACAAAGTACTCGTATCAGTTGTATTATTAGACTTACATTTCCAATATGTATTGTGATAAGATTTAGAAAATAATCAATACATTTTAACTAAGGAATTATTACAATTATTTGGAATGGACTTGTAGCAACAATTTAACTCTCTAAGCGTAGAAAATGATAGAACTTGTCTTCTTACTATGCAACGTCTCTGCTTAACATTGCCAGAAGTTATCTGTTTCAAGATAAAGTTGCTTATCAAGTATAGAGGATCGTTGAAACTGACTGCAAAAAGTTTTAATTATAATTTAAAACCTGGTTTTATGCTCCTCCTAGAAACTAGGGGGAACCATAGGAACTAGACTTACATATAATGGATGTGCTTATAACTTTCCTCCTCTAATTCCATTTATTCAGACATATCTGAGATTACCAACAAGGGTGAACAGATATCATGTGTCTCTGATACACTTGTTAGAGGTCTGCAAACCTTTTTAGTCCCCCATGGCCGAATCCAGTTGTATATGACCTTTCCTCTTGCGACAAAAGCTTCCAAATCTCAATAACCATTATCTTATAAGGCTTAATCAACGTTTTCTCTGAAAGGCAGATAGGCAGATATACAGCGAACTTTTTATTAAAATCAGAGTCAGAGAGATACATCCCGTGTACACACAGTTTAATCAGCATTCTACAAATTCTTCTGCATCGCTGTATCGTTTTTGCATCACGATGTAATTTAATGGAAATATCAAGCCGTGTCAAACGAAGCTTTTACTTTAAATTAATCTCTGGGGCATTATGACAAGTCTGCCTAGCCTTTGAATTATATTTTCAATTGACAGACAGATTTGCTTATCCCTGAGTCTTCTGTCAAGGCAATGTCCTTTTTGCAAGCACAAATCTTAAATTAAAGCGCAGTGAAAATGCAATGTAGGATAATATAAAATTGCTTTAATGAGCAAAGTCTCAAAGTGCCTTTGTCTGCAGTCTTGAACCTTTGTTTGTATCTACCATATGATGAATATATTTTGAATATTTTAACAATGCCATCAAGGCTCTGTTGTCGAATTGTACCAGTTCCTCTGATACCTTCATATCAGAGATCAGTAATGGATCGTTTTTTCTTTACTCATAGACACTCAATTAATTTTGAATATGAGTGAGTCAACAATATTGAAATTTAACTATGTACTCTGATTCATTCGTACTCACCACAATGTTGATTTATAAGTACAGGTTGCAATGAGTATGCATACAACGTTGACATCAAACTCATACCATTCGAAATATGTTTGATTCACATGCCTACGCATTTACAAAAAGAGAAAAAAGACAAATAAGCAAAAAAGACAGAGCAGCCAGCAGAGCAAACACACAACCATTTAGTGAGTATATTAGTGTTCGTACGCGATTCATACTTATTTTGTGATTCTTGTAAATGTTGAGTTATGGAGAGTCCAAATCAACAACATCATACGTGTTGTTAAGTATGAATATGATGAGTACTTTAAACTTTGAATATGAGTAGAGGTTCCATGATATTAAAATAAGTATGAATGCGTATAAGTATCAGAAATTATGAGTATGATTCGATTTTATTCATCTTTTTGAATAGTCATTGCTGATCTCTACTTCATATTTACATATATTAGTTAGGATTTCATTTGCTACAGGGGTCCGTGGCTCCTGTGACAGCTTTTCTTATCCTTATCCTGTTACCAGTTAAAAACTTTCCATATTTTATTGAAATACAACGTAGTCAAGACAAACTACGTTGTTTACATTACGATACTAAAGCGTGTGTGTTTTGATGCTACAAGACAGATACATGAGTAAATTGTCATGTATCTGAATGATTGCCAAAAATAAAAACATATATTTTTTTTTCAAGAATAGTAAACAAATACCCAAAGTATTACACATCAATTGATTGGGTGCCTTATCATCATCGACACCATGTTTATGATGGTACAACAATCTCTACAATAAACAGTATTTCAAATCAAATCAGTCCAAAGATAAAACAAACAAAAAATAGAAAAAAAAAACTTAAAACCAAACATAGAATCTTATCAACAAAAAAAAAAACGCAAAAAAGTGGGCAATTGATAACGAAACCAATAAAATTCAATATTTTCTATATAAAGTTTCATTCTCAACAGTTCGAAATCATAAAACAATCAGACAACAACACAATACCAGTAGCAAAACGTAGAAAAACTAAAATTTTTCATAAAGAAAATTAAAAACAAAATAAAACTAAAAAGAAGTGAATTAAAAACAAAATTAAAGAAAAGAAAAAAATGTTTATAAAATCAAGTACAATTATCCTAGTGGCTTGTGCCTTATTCGTCTTTGCCACAGCCAACTCGGTTAACACTGACAGCGAAGAATGTCCTTCAGTATGTCCAGCTTTATATGCGCCCTTGTGTGCCAGCAATGGCAAAATCTTCAAAGAATTCGACAATAGCTGCCAACTGAAAGTCAGCAATTGCCGTCTCGAACGTTCGACTTTGCAAAGTAAATTCAATGGAAATAATTTTTAAACGCCTTCAATTAATATTTCGTTTCCTATCTTCCTATCTAGAATACGTGGCCACAGATAAGGACTTTTGTAGCACTGAATTGGTTGCCGATCTCGATCATTTATTAGAGAAATTGGGCAAATTGGATTTGTCAATGCCGGAGTGTCTGAAACCCTGTGCCATGATTTATAGCCCAGTTTGTATGTCGAATGGAAAATATCGTGCCATCGCTAGCAATGAATGTATCATGGATACGTTTAACTGTGTGTTAAGCAGAAAGGGTTTAGGATCCTTCAGAGTATTACAACATGGATCGTGTTAATTATAATGTATGGTAATGATAAAAAAAAGTGAATGCTATGAAAATAAAAAATAAATAAATATGAAAACAAGGGTTTTTAAGAAGATTTCACATTTGTTAGGGCAATTCAATAGTTTAAATTCATTTGAAAAATGGAGGAAGCACTACTGATCAACACTTTTTGATGCATGTTTGAGCTCTTTAAATCATGAAGTCTTAAATCATTAAAACTGTGTCCCATATTATAGGATTCTTCTGTTTTGAAAATAGTAAAATATTCCAGTTGCCGTGGTCTTGTAGGTAGTGTGTTGCGTTATTGGACGTGAGTCTACGGTTCAAAACCCAGGCCAGGCATCTCCAACTAAACAAAATATGAAAAAATATTTCTTTGTCATCTTCCTTTCAGCAGATTTCTGGCAAAAACTCTGAGATTAAATAAAATTGCCAAGAAAATTTTCTCAAAAATCTAGCCTTCGGAATCAACTTTAAACTATAGGTCCCACCAGTCATGTATAAAATTAACGCACACAACATAAGTGGTGTGAGAAACAATGTCATAATCCTGACTAAAATGTTGTAATGACGAATTATGTATGGTCCAGCTGATTTAATTCAGTGAATAAAATAGCTGGGATAAGCTATTACACAGCAGATCTACTCAATCAAATTCTAGCTAGTCCTGGGCGATTCCTGTTGTAGCGTTTCTCATCAAAGACTCCTCAATTCCTTACGATTTTGTAGTAAGAAGCCCTGAAGAACTTTGCCGATATATATGAAAGAAACAGCAAGACTTTGAAATGTCAGTGAATTTGGGCGGATTGAAGCCCTGTAAACATATACTCATTATGTATAACCTGTTATAACTCCACTAAATTGTTTATTTATCTTTATTGACATTTTAAAATAGCTTCTGCATCGATGACTATTACTCATGTAAAGCATTGCTACTAGAATAATACGTTCACAGAGAAAATAGATGGCAAAGAGAAAGTGAGAAAGTGTATTGTTTTTGAAAACATAGTAGATTGTTCCAAATAAGCATAAAGAGTGAAGTTTGTCGTAAACGATCCGCTTAATATGCTGTACAAACATTCATTTGTGGTAGACTAACCAGTGGACGGTTTAAACAAGTTTCTTTTCCAGCTAACTGTTCCATTAGTACCATTTATGGTTCTCTAGAAACCATAATTTTCATGAAAATACATCGCGTTTTTGTATTAGATGTAATGGTGAGGAACCTAGCTAATTAAATTCCAGAGGTGGCAATGCTTGACCCTTGTATGAAATTCGTTATTGATGTTATCTGCTCTGTTGAGCTCAGAGAACTTCTTGGATATGAATTATTTGGATATGGATTGAAGTCTCTTAATAATCGTCTCCTATATTCGAATCTCAGATGCTTGGGTTTGTGGTTAGGCACTAAATAAATTGTAATTCATTTCTAATTTCGTTTGGCAATATATTCACCAAGAAATAAGCTTTGCCTATTATAGCAAGACCTAGAACAGCAATGAAAACAGAGTCTCTTAATAATATTCTCCCACATTCAAAACTCGAATCTAATTCTATTAACAATCTAAAAAAGCCAAAAAAAAGAAGGCGAATAACATAATGGCAATTCATCTTTTTTTCGTTTGGCATTCATAATTCACCCAGAATTATTCTATGAAAAGAAAATATTCAAGTTGCTACAAATAAAATATTAAGATTCACCGCAGTAAAGAAATTCATATTTATGCGCTTGTAGGCCTACAACAGCAACTTTCAGCGGAGTATATAGTAGTTATCGATCAGAGATCAGCAATGAATCGTTTTTCGCTACTCATAAGCACTCATGAAATTTTGAATATAGTCACACAGGTAATTATACGTACCCAAAAATCATTTTTTTTAAATGATAATATATGGACAAGTCAACTGATTTGTCCGCCAAATTTTTTGTTTTCCGTCACAGCCGAATAAAAAATATTTGTTCTCATCACTAAATATTACATTCGCCCAAAAATCAGTTGACTTGTCCATATATTATTGGGCAAATTCCAATCGTGGCTTTTTTCTCGGCGCTCGGCTGCGGACACCGCTCTCTCGCAAAACACTTCGAACTATTTCGGAATGCACAATAACATTGTGATCACTTTCCGAGGTATTTCGTATTTATACGGCTGTAGTCCTGGGATTTTTATCCACAATAACATTTATATTCCGGGCTGCCCTTGGAGAAATTTTATGCGAAATATACGTCATACGTATAATTTTCTGTGGTGCCATGTTGGTTTTAAGCAAATTGCAGTCACAAATTCATAGATTTTGGGAATCTTTTTTCTTTATTTAAGTAAATGTGTCGTTACAGACGCTAATATAAAGAAATTTTAGTTTAAAAGTTCATTACTTTTTAAAAAAAGTGAGAGGGGGGGGGGTACGTATAATTATCTGTGTGACTGTAAGTGAGTCAACAACACAAATTGAAATTTAACTTCTATAATTCACCACAACATTGATTTATAAGTACAGGTTGCAAAGAGTATGCGTACAACGTTGACATCAAACTCATACCATTCGAAATATGTTTGATTCATAAGCCTACTCATTTAGATTCATAACTTTAGAAAAATACTTATAATACTTATAAATGATTCGAGTCACTTGAAATTTACAGGCAGAGCAAACACACAACCTTCTGGTAAGTATTTTATTGTTCGTACGAGAATCGTAATTATTTTGTGCTTCGTGTATATGTTGAGTTATGGCGAGTTGAATTCAACAACATCATACATGAGTACTTCAAACTTTGAATATGAGTAGAGGTTCCATGATATTAAAATAAGTATGAATGCGTATAAGTATCAGAAATTATGAGTATGATTCAATTCTACTCATCTTTTTGAATACTCATTGCTGATCTCTGTTGTCGATATTATTAAATAAAAACAAAATTGTTTTCTTTTAATTATTGTCTTCTTTTCTATTTATTTTGTATATTTTTTCAATGTTTTCCTTCTTCATATTTTTTATTTTATTTTGCACTTTAATTTTATAATTCTTATACTAATTATATGTTTTTGTTATTGTTATTGTTTTTGTTTCAATACAATTCTTATTATTATTAACTAACAAAATAACTAATTAACACATTATCACAATTATTATATTATTATTGCAAAACAAACAAACAAAATAAAAATAAAAATTAAAATTAAAAAATATTATCAATCATAATCTTCTTCTTTTTCTTTTTTTCTTTTCAATTAAACTAAAATAAATTATAACTAAGGCGGTATGTTGCTAGTGGAGTAAGGGGAGGGGGTAGTAGCGAGGTAATGAGATCCTTAATGATTATTTGTGTTTGGATTTGAACTATTCAAAACGACAGACAAACATCAAAAGCAACTCTGTGTTGTATTTTTCAAAAATATAAAACAGGGTTGTAACGATTTTGGTTGCATTTCATCTTCAACACATGGTTGCATTTTCTGCAAACTGCCAAGAATTCTGCCATAACCATTCACGTAAAGCATTCTCATCAATATCAGCACCATTGCCATCTGACCAAACGAAGCAACCATCTTCGGCATCAAAATAGTTAAGGGGTTGCAGGCGATTGATCTCCGTGGTCGGATGGAATTGTGTGTGTTGACAGTTGCGGCCATAAACACAATTCGTACAGGTATTTAGGGGGGTTTTTTCAATGCTGACCTTGCTTATAAACTCCAAGGTTTCCGTTGTTCTCGAGGTCATTTGTTTTGATTCGTTCAATTGTTGTCTTTGCAAAAATTCTGCCGCCAACGGTAGTTTATGTGTCAAATTACTTGGGTCCTCTATCAAGTGGGGTGGAGGTGTTGGTGTTGATGTTGATGTTGATGTTGGTGTCAGTAAATCCTTATTTGTGCTGGCAGATTGATATTGTGAAGCATTATTTAAATGAACATTGTTTGGTATACAGCTGTTGTGATCACGTTTGGTGCCATTTCGCGTTAAAGCTGATTTCCGCGACATTAAACGTATAATTGGTTTCCACATTTTCTTCAATTTGAATTTATCTTCCGAGGTGTGGGTGTTGCTGTTGTTGTTCTGTTTAGCCACTGCATTTGAAACGTTGGCTGTGAGATTCGCCAAATTCTTTGTATCCGTAAACATGTCTGCTGATGTTCTAATGTTTTCTTTTTTTTATAATTTTCTAATGAAAGATTTCTGAAATTCTCGTCGTCTGCCTTGGTGTTGTAGGAAGGAAAAAGTGTGTGTTGACGCTGTGAAAGTTTGTTATTAACTGATGCTGGCTAGCTGAGCAGCACTGAATTTTATATGAACGCCGGACTTGAGTCGATCAAAACATTGAAGAGATCGTATTAAAAAACTCTCACATTCACGCACCACCACTCGTCGTTGTAGTCTGGGAAACAGACAAAACGAAATACATACAGCCCAACAAGCATACTTAGGCATACACAAAGGTACAGACAGACAGACAAACGAACGAACGAACAAACGGACGGACGGTGCACATTGTGAGAAACAAACTGCACTTCCCATGCACATTCTAACAGGAATCGTTAAGTTGTTTTTGTTGCCGTTTCTTGTGTACATTTCCCATGATTTGCTTTATTCCATGGCATGGCATGGGCATGGATAGAAGGCATGATGATTATGTGCCGGTATGTATGTATGTATATATGTGTGTGTATGTGTATGAGTATGACTATGTTTTTGGGCCGACTCAAATAACCTGTAAGGGCAACCAACAACAGCAACAACAAAAAAACGGTATTCAATCCAGTAATAACAACAACAATAGCGGCTAAATGAATGCAGGTAGCAGCACACACATCGATTGCTTGTCATCGTTCACAAACAGATTAACCAAATAGCAACAACAACAACAACACAGACCCATACCCATACCCATAACATGCTTGGTATACGAGCCAAGAGTCCCAAAATAAGTGTGGGAAACAGTTTTTATTTTTTCGTAGTTTGTTTCTGTTTTCATTTTGTTGGTGTTAGTTTTTTTGTTTTTTGTTGTTGTTCTTGTTGCCTTTTTACCTTCATTCTGAAGATGTTCAAATTATAAGTTTAGTAGTAACAACGCCACCAGTAGCGTAGTAGTTACAGAATGTAGTGCTGTTGTAAAGGAATTTCATCAGAAATTTCCAAATACATATGTTTTCAAAGGAGATGTTTGGATATTTGTACGGAACTTGAAGTCCTTGTTCAGCCCTGATGCATACCAGATTAATAAACTATAACTGACGGCTAACAAAATACAATCGGAGTTCTGTTTCCGATTTCGTTAAACCCTGAAAATCTTGAAAGATTGATGTCAAGTACCTTAGTAGGAGCACTTGATTGTAGCGGAAGCGTTACATGCAGACTTTTCGAAATTGTTCATGACTATATGACCGGCCCGAACATAAGAGTATTTTTACTTTGCTTTTTACGGGTAGTACTAGCCCTGAATCTATGTCGTAATAAGACCCAAAATCATGTTATGCGAACTAAGCTTCTTTCTCCAAGTATGAGCTGGCCTTACTATTCTTGTGCTTCCCTGTGGATTCCATTCTATGACCAGTTCCGCATTGCCATCAACGGCTTTTCTCAAAATGTTGTACATCTGTCTCCATTTTGACTCTTTATATCAAATTAATCTGATGTTTGCTTGAATAAAATAAGGTTGGATATCGTTTCTGCCCAGAATGTTCTCAGGATACGCAGTGGACAGTGGTTGATCAATGCTGGAATTGAATAAATGTCTATGACACCGGCGTTCCGCGTGTAGAGATCGACAAATTTTTATAAAATTGACTGCTGTAACAGATATTAATACTGGAGGTATTATACGCAGGACGTAATATCCGCCAAATTTATATCCTCAGTTTAAATTTAAAATTTTGTAAAAAATTTAATCTGGATGGAGCTCTAGTGAAATGAATCAAGTTTTTCTGAAACTGGTTAATTTTTAAAAGAAGCTCCCAGCGGCTAAATTATCTGAATTATAGATTCTAGCTTCCTCATAGGCTGCGTTATTGGTGATGAACATTGGCTATATCGCTATTACGTCGATATAGAAGTACAATTTTCTATAAAAGGGAGCTAGGAGTAGTACAGCAGAGTACAACTGCTATTGTTTTCTCTTTCAAAACTAAATAAACCCATGGAGGAAATTTCCTAGGTCGCCGTAGTCTAATAGGTAGTGTGTTGCCTTACTATGCATGCGGCCGTCGTTGAGACTCCATACCAACCATCTCAAACTATGAAAAATATTTTTTCGGCTACTTCCTTCCTTTCAGCAAACTTCTGGCAAAAACTCTGAGAGAAAAATGAAATTGTCATGAAAAGTTTCTCAAAAATTTGTCGTTCGGAGACGACTTTAAACTGTAGGCTCCGCCACTCATGAATAAAATTAACACACACAACATAAGTGGTGTGAGAAGCTAGGTCGTAAACCTGACTAAAGGGTTGTAATGACCAAAAGAGATCAGCAATGTGTATTCAAAAAGAATCGAATCATACTTATTTTAATATCATGGAACCTCTACTCACATTCAAAGTTTGAAGTACTCATCGTATTCATATTTAACAACACGTATGACGTCGTATTTCGAATGGTATGAGTTTGATGTCAACGTTATACGCATACTTATTGCAACCTGTACTTATAAATCAACATTGTAGTGAGTACGAATGAATCAGAGTACATAGTTAAATTTCAATATTGTTCACTCACTTATATACAAAATTTCATGAGTGCTTATGAGTAGCGAAAAAAGGATTCATTGCTGATCTGTGATGACCAACTAAGTAAGTATGTGGGAAATGTCGGAACATTATAATTTTCATGCCTTTTTAATGGACCCTGCTTGTTCAAACAATTATTTTTACTTGCTTGAAAATTGTATAGGAAGCGGTGAGGATATATTGTGAAGAAAGCTTTACAATTGGCACAATCTATTCAAGCTTAGTGGGTGCCCTAGTAGTCTAGTGGGTAGTGTGCTAGACTATTAGCTTAAGGGTCGTGGGTTCGATTCCCACCAAAGACTCTGGTCTGTGGCACTACACCGAGCATATGATCAAAAATTACTCAACTCTAATTCAATCAACTGTAATTGTATTGTAATTAAAAATAAATAAATAAATATTCAAGCTTATTTAATTAATGTTCATTATTATAGTTCTCCCTTACCCATCACAAGCACCCGAACGATGTTTTTGAATTAGACAACAACAAGATTCGAGCAATAACACGATCAGAGATTGTTTATAGCATATTAAGCTCATACTCTTTGCAGATAAACGCTATATTTAGGTTAGGTTAGAGGACGTGTACTTTGTCAATTAAGACAAGTACAGGACCCGGAGGTCGAATTGACCCATTGTACAACGTCCTAGTTTCTCACTCCACTTATGTTGTGTGTTAATTTTATACATGAGTGGTGGGACCTACAGTTTAAAGTCGACTCCGAACGACAGATTTTTATTTATTGAGAAACTTTTCATGGCAATTCTTATTTACTCTCAGAGTTTTTGCCAGAAATCTGCTGGGAGGAAGTCGCCGAAATATACTTTTTGTATTTTGTCTTTGATGCCTGGCCTGGGGCTCGAACCCAGGCTTTTGCGTCTAATAAGCCAACACACTACCTACTAGACTACGGCGACTTCAACGCTATATTTAAAAAATAAACATTTCCTTAACCTTCTCACAGGTAACTAGTGAGACGGCCCTGCTGAATGAAGATTAAATGACGTCACATTAAAGTAATACGTTTCAATAACCTGCAGGAAATGTATCGGCTCGGTAACGTATCGTAACCATGTATAAGAACATATTTTTTACTTTTTCTCTCTCTTCTACGTTGTCGTTCAAAAGAAAAGGTTATAAAATAATTATGATAATACAGGGCCCCGATAATAAAAATAAATGAAAATTTAACAAGTAAATCGACACGAAAAAGAAAATATTCTCACACTGATTAACAATAACAGACAGACAACAATAGGCAAAGCCAATTGGTATTGGTATTGGTGGTGGAGGATTGCATTGAATAACGAATGAAATTTTTAGAATTTAACAGGCAAGAAAAGCAGCAAAACACCCTGTAAAGAAAGAGGATATTCCGTAGTGCCTTTAAAAGTAACAGGTGGGTGCACTCAGGCTAAAAAGCGTACGTAGTATATGCTGGTATTCTATAGCGATTCTTTCTTTCCGCACAACTTTTTTTGTTGGTGTTGTTGTTTTTTTTTTTTTTTGCACAACATTGTCATTAACATTCATCCTTGGCTAAAAGAAGAAGGCAGCATCACTGTAAAATATAAGAAACAGAACACGCGGAGAGGAAAGAAAACCTGCCAAAAAGGAAGTTTATAACTGTGGGAACCAATACTCTACAAAAAGTTACTCAAAGTTTAGTGTCTGTTGAGTGAATGAATGAATGAATGACTGGCAACCTTTAAGGAATAATCTTAACCCTGACCGAGACTCTCTCTTACTCTCGAGCTTAAGTGCCGTTTATCAGTTGCCTCAGACGACTCACATTGTGTAGCCAACAATATTTACTTCTACCAGCTACCGCTGATGTTTTGTTTTCGTTTTCGTTTTTTGTTGTTGCTGCTCTTACTCGCTAACCAAGTTTTACTCGTTTTCGTTTCCCCCCAAAAAAAAGGTGAGTGAATGTGAAATAAAAAATGATTTCTGTTTTGATTTTTCGTTCATAAAAATACGGCGTTAAATATCCGGACTGGCGAATTAATGGATGGCTGGATGGACAGACGGACGGATGGACGTATGAGCAGACAGAGAAGCACATACAGACGATTGACTACTTACTCACACTTAAATTGAAATTACAATAATAATAAGAAGGCAAAGGGCTCCTATGAAAAAAAAAAGAATACAACAACAACAACAACAGCAATAGCAACACCAAAAATACATCAAATGTTTTAGGGTATGGGAATGCATTCGTCGTATTTCAAGATCTTTTTGTTTTTGATTTTGAGTTTGAGTTTGTGTTTGGGTTTCTTTAAGTCCAAATGTTTAAAGCAGGTTGTTCGTTGTATGTGATGGTATTGTTGTTGTTGTTGTTGTTTTATTTTATTAATTTGTTGTTGATTTTACGTTTTCAATCCGTGGGAATAAGGATTTTCGAATAGTTCCCACGCAGCCAGGACAAGCAAATGGAAATGAAAAACAATAAAAAGAAAAACAGAAAACGAAGAAAACATACACTCAGCTGAGCTGCAGTTTAAAACAAAAGACAAAAAGTGCTAGGGAGAGGGTGATTAAAAGAAAAAGAAACTCATCATTACAATTCAAATCATGTCGTTCTTGCTTACACTCTGTCTTTATGGTTTAATACTCTTATCAGCTGTTGCTTGCTTGCTTAGCTATGCCAGAACACTTGCAACACTTGCAACACTTGCACGCATGTTTACCTCTATTACCACTACTAGACAGACAGACAGACAGACAGACAGTCAGGCCAGCATTAGAATTCCTCTTACAATAGATGACATAGAGAATAATAATAAAAAAAGAAACGTCTGATATATGTAATCCTGCTGAGAATGGATTGTTGATAAAAAACCAATTAAGGACTGGTTTTTTCTTTAATCAGGACATCCATACATAATACACAGAAAGGAGTATAGCCCTCAGAGTAAGGCTATACACGAGTTGGTATTCTTGGAACACTTAAACAAATATAAACAGTAATTATGTTTGGTGGGAAAGTCCTTCTAAAACAAACAAAATTAATTTATTTACACAAATAGAAAAACTTCTTTTTGTGATAATAAAAAGAAACATTTAAAAAGAAAGTGCAAGTGATTGACCAACCAGA
The DNA here is from genome assembly GCA_958299815.1 of Sarcophaga carnaria. Classification (NCBI taxonomy): domain Eukaryota; kingdom Metazoa; phylum Arthropoda; class Insecta; order Diptera; family Sarcophagidae; genus Sarcophaga; species Sarcophaga carnaria. Next base: position 131,412,492 of record OY283150.1, on the reverse strand, counting down.
AGAAAATCAGAAATTCTCGTCTCTAAGGAAGATACCGCCTACTGGCACTAAGGCCTCTGGGAGCACTACAAACGCCTTATACTTATCATTCCTAACAGAACTGTTGTAAATAATTTTGAGGGATATTGCCCCATACAAAAGGTAGTTGAAAAGGCGCGGGCCAGTCGATCCTCCTAATGCCTAGCGTCAGTGTTTTTCTCTTACAAAACGTCTTGGCACAAAGGATCCAGGGCCTCATGAACTGGCTTAAGTAAGCAACTCACGTCACTGCATGTGGTAACGCCACTAAATCTAACCTAAACTATATGTAGTGTCTGCTATAAATCTATGTAAACTTAAGAAACTACATTTATAGAGAATGCTAGTGACCACTAGACTCAGTAAATCCATCTAATCCAACAATTTAGAATTAGAGAAGTCGCTGACTTTAAACTTTAGTGGGTAGTGTGTTGGCTTATTAGACGTAAGGCCACGGTTCAAACCTCATCGAAATGAAAATTTAAAAAAAAATTATTTCGGTGACTTGCTCTCAACAGATTTCCGGCAAAAATAAAATTGCCATGAGTTTCTCAAAAACCTATCGTTCGGAATCGACTTTAAACTTTAGATCCCGCCACTTATGTATAAAATTAACACATAAGTTGTGTGAGAAACTAGGTCCATAATCTTGACTGAAGGGTTGTAATGAGCAATTATGTATGTATGCATGTATATAATCCAACAATTTATACTCAAATTTCTGTAAATAAATTATTCTTTCGACCACCTAGCAGAAGTTATCACCGTTCTAGACGATCTATCTTATCTATACCCCTTGAAAGTACCATAATCGACGGCATAAGTCTTAAGGTCCTAAACACCGTCGACTAATTGCTGGCATATTCTTGAGTTTTTTCTTCATTGCAATCCCTGTATCAATCTTCAAATTCGGTTTATAAGTCTTTATCCAGTTTAAAGAGAAGGAAAAAGTCCCTGGTGGTCTAAAAATCATTTAGTACAGCGAATTGTGCAGCCGCCTGATACTTTGCTTAAAATGTACTCTCTGGCTTGTTTATACGATTGTTTGAACCGCTATTTCATGGATATATGCAGGGCGATTGTGCGAAACTGGAAGAAACTGCTTGACTAATAGCACCAAGCATTGAAAAACTCTTCTGAGGATTTGAGGCGGATACTCAAGACAAGACAATATCCAAAAGGGATGCGCCCAAGCCGAAGTATTTCGTTTTGCTTAAAGTAGAGGTTAAATACACCAACCAACGGATCCGTGGATAGCTGCAAGATATGTACGCATTGTAGGCTGGTATCGCAGTTGATTTCCTTAAAGTAGAGGATAAATATACACAAAGGATTACAAGGCAGACAAGCAGATTCGGCCTCTTTATAACGACATTAAGACATCCACCAGCAGGCGTATAAAGGAGGAATAGGGGAAGCAAGTGACCTGTATTTATTGGTTGAAGGGGGCCAATTTTCAATATTTCTTGACTTAGACGTGGAAAGTGCTGTAAATGAAGTATTTAAACTGTCAGGAACTTCAACGGATAATGATGAATGTGAAGTAATGTGTGCGTATTAAGGATAACAGCCCCTTAACCCAGAGCAATGCCCAGTATGTTGGCTGAGATCCAACAATGGAGAAGTTGCTAACAAAACTTTTGAATAATGGGAAGCTCTCTCAAGATGAAATACTTTCTAACTGGTTAAGACTTTTCATCAATTGATACTAATAAAGCGTACAGGTTACACTTGCAAAAATAATATTTTTTATACTCCCAATTCATAAATTCATTTAAAGATTTCCCAGGTTTCTGGTACACGTATTAATCATTTATGATGAAATATTTTATTTTTTATTATGGTCATTCCAAACAAATGAGGGGAAAATGCAAGAAAAAATAATTTGTTATTGAAATTCCAAATACTTTTAAGCAGGCATGTGGCAGACTGGCAGACATGCATGAGAATCTCTAATTCAAATGAAAACTAATACAAATGTATAGAAAGAAAGAGCAAAAAACCAAACAAACAAACAAACTTAAAAAGGCATTTAAAATACCAAAACAAGTAAATAAAAATGAAAAAAAAAGAGAATCTAAACAACTCGTTTGGCTTTTCAGCAGCAAAACCTCTTACAGCTTGCAAAACGATCAAGAAAAAAACCAAAAAACTGCAACACATTCAATGTCTCTGTAGAAGGTAACGAGGCTGAATGGTGGTTGGCTGGTGGTTGCTTGGCTGGTTTGTTTTCTTCACTGGCAAACCATGTTGAAGACTATGTAGCTCGTGCCAAATATCCACGTGTGTGTAAAGTACGTTCATTAGTCCATTTTGTTTAATTTATATCTACATTAACTATTACTATGCCCAGCTATGCTATGCTATGCTACGCTATCTTGTGCAGTACTATGCTAAGCTGCACTAAGCTTACTAGCATACGAGTACACTCTCCTCCAGCATTCAACTTGTATTCTTGTAAACGATTGTCTTGCCTTACCCAACCAGCGCAAAACTTGCCAAAACTTTAAAGCACACGTTGCTCAAAATGCATGGGAAAGAAACAGTCATAGGATCTGCTGTACAATGTTATTTCAAAAACCAGTTTCAAATGATGACAATGGCAACAAGACTTTTCACAGGCATCATGTGCCAAGGCAATGCTACAACAGAATTGCAGAATTGCAGAAAAAAGAAAACTCGAATACGTATACGAATTCTCATATGGCCAGCACGGGTAATATGGCTGTGGCTGTAATAAAAAAAATGTGGAAAATCTCGTGCCATACTTGTTTCCAGAAAATGTAAACCTTTTTTTATAATGTAATGGTTGGTATGCCGAATATGTATGATTACTATACACACGTTACACAAACAACAACAAAACCTTTTGTGGAATTCTTTCGCAGAATGTTTTGTGATTAGAAAACCGAATAATTTCCCATCGTTAAAAATCGAATATTTTTGTTGTAAATTCTTAACGTACATGGGTGATGGAAAGAGCTCTGTCCATTACAATTACAATATATCATAGAAAGCTTATCGTTTTCGATGAAAATCAAAGGATTACTGATGATAATTTTAAATCTGGCAGAATAAGCTGCCCAAACCGCAACATAGTGCTTCACACTGACGATATAAATAACGACGATATTTGAACGTGAAACAAAATATGATATACTGACCATTCGAAGCTCACTTGAGTTACATATCTATCAAAATTAATAAAAACATCCTCAGAGGATTCCTGTAACTCTGTACTTAAGAATCCAGAATATTCAAAGAGGCCTCAAATTCAAAAACACAAAAGTACTCATGCCATACATGTCAGAGATCAGCAATGAGTATTCAAAACGATAAGTAGAATCGAATCATACTCATAATTATAAAGGGCGTTTTTTATAGAGGTATAGAACTTTAAGTTGCAATAAAACAACGATGGATTATTCGATTGACATGAATTTTATTTATCCGAAAGATAATCTTGTGGCATTACATTTTAAATATGATTTCTGGCATATGACCGCCACGGCTGGCGCGGATGTAGTCCAATCTGGACATCCAATTTTCGGTGACTTTTTCCAACATTTGTGGCTGTATATCGGCAATAATACGGCGAATGTTGTCTTCCAAATGGTCAAGCGTTTGTGGCTTTACCGCATAGACCAATGACTTTACATAGCCCCACAGAAAGTAGTCTAGCGGTGTTAAATCACAAGATCTTGGAGGCCAATTCACAGGTCCAAAACGTGAAATTAGGCGGTCACCAAACGTGTCGTTCAATAAATCTATTGTGGCACGAGCTGTGTGACATGTTGCGCCGTCTTGTTGAAACCACATCTCCTGGACATCATGGTTATTCAGGAATGAAAAAGTTAGTAATCATGGCTCTATACCGATCACCATTGACTGTAACGTTCTGACCACCATCGTTTTTGAAAAAGTACGGACCAATGATTCCACCAGCCCATAAAGCGTACCAAACAGTCAGTTTTTCTGGATGTAACGGTGTTTCCACATACACTTGAGGGTTACCTTCACTCCAAATGCGGCAGTTTTGTTTGTTGACGTAGCCTTTTCAACCAGAAGTGCGCTTCATCGCTAAACAAAATTCGCTTATGAAAATCGGGAACAACGGTAATCTCGTTTTGGGCCCATTCGACGAATCTACGCCTTACTTGATGATCGTTTGGCTTCAAGTCTTGCACGAGTTGGATTTTGTAAGCACGCAAACCAAGATCCTTCCGCAAAATCTTCCATAAAGTGGATGGACACAGATCCAATTCCTGTGCTCGATGGCGGATGGACTCATTCGTGTCTTCCTCAATGCTACCTCTACAGCAGCAATAGCTTCTTCTGTACGCACCGTACAGCGTCTCTGGGGATGCGAGTTATCAATAAGAGTAAACGTGGTGCGAAAACGTTCCATGGTTAATCGAATTAACTGCTCTGATGGACGATTTTGTCGACAATAAAATGGACGTAGTGCGCGATACGTTTTCCGCACAGAACCATTATTTTCGAAATAAAATTGCACTATTTGCAAGCGTTGTTCAGGCGTGAGTCTATTCATGATTGAATTGCCAAACCAAACTGAGAATAAATCACTTGACAGCTGTTAAATCGGTCGCCATCTTGAAAAGTAATGCCAACTTAAAGTTCTATATCTCTATAAAAAATACCCTTTATATTACATACATATAATTACATACTTATACGCATTCATACTTATTTTAATATCATGGAACCTTTACTCATATACAAAGCTTGAAGTACTCATCATATTCATACTTAACCACATGTATGATGTTGTTGATTTCGACTCTCCATAACTCAACACATACACGAAGCACAAAATAAGTATGATTCGCGTAGGAACACTAAAATACTCACTAAATGGTTGTGTGTTTTCTCTGCTTGCTGCTCTGTCTTTTTTGCTTACGTGTCTTATTATTCTTCTTATTTTTCTAAAGTCATGAATCTAAATGAGTAGGCTTGTGAATCAAACATATTTCGAATGGTATGAGTTTGATGTCAACGTTGTACGCATACTCATTGCAACCTGTACTTATAAATCAACGTTGTAGCGAGCACGAATGAATCAGAGTACATAGTTAAATTGCAATATTGTTGACTCACTTATATTCACAATTTCATGAGTGCTTAGAGTAGCGAAAAAACGATTCATTACTGATCTCTGATACTGACCATTCGGTCACACACTTGAGTTGTCTATCAAAATTAATAAAATAACAGATAAGATAGATTGAACGCGTGCACTACTCTGCTCAGAGGCTTGTTGTGACTGTTTACTAAAGAATCCAGAATATTTTCTGTAATGATTGTCTAAGACTTTAACTCAAAAGACTGTTCAAAGAGGCCTCAAATCCAAAAAAAGATAAAACAAAAATAATCATGGAACGGAATTTTCTTATCATTTACGCCTACAGAAAGGTGCCATGCATACATCTATTATTGGCCATTATAACCGATTAGTTAGGATTACGGCTTAGCTTTACACACCTCCCAATCTGCATGTGTTAATTTTATCCACGATTGGCTTGGATGGGATTGAAGAAGCTTTTACGTTGTTGTCAGTTACTCTCGGGGCATTGACCGATTGAAGAGTGAATCGTTAAAAAAAAGAATTTTTCAAGATGCCAGAACTGAGGTTTGAACTACGCAAAGAAAGGGTGTGTTTTCTCGAAAGGGTAAATTCACTCACAGGTCGTTGGTGAAGGGTTGTATACTTACTGATGCCTCGACTTACTGGACACTGGCGGATTGAATATCATATCCATCAGATATCAGAACAGAGGTTTGAACTCTGCAACGAAAGAGGAAGTTTTCTCGAAAGGGTAAATCCACTCCAAGACATTTGGTGACAGGGCGTATAATGTGTGGACTTCTGCGCATTGAATAACATGGCCGTCAGATTGAACAGTATACAGTGAAATAACCTCTGTGGGAATTGAACTCTTTAGCAATATTTATTTGCTCCCATAGGCATGCAAGCCAGAAGTGTGTAATCTGCTCAGTGGCTAGTTGCTTTCGAGGCTAAATTTTAACCATAATATCCTCCAACAAACATATGTAGATAAGGAATTGTTCAACATAGTTACTGATGAGCATGATTTCGAATTAAATCGCAGTAATTCCCTTCAAAAGAAATATTTTTTTATGAAAATATAAAAATTTTCAATGAGAAATGCAAAAGGCAATAAATTTATCAACTTTTATAAACGAAAGAAATAAGTTTTAATACTTAAAATTCCTCTTTTTAAGTATCAAATGTTTATCATTAACATAAAACACCACCATATATCACTACACCGTATCCTTTTTTATTAAAATCTCTTTAAAAAATTTAAAATTTTACAACATTTCAACATTTTTATTCTCTTGATTTCCATGATTTACATGCCAATTTATTTTTACAAATCATCACAAATCAACAATAAAAAGAAATAATTAGAAATGGTTTCATCGGTCAGATACGAATACATGTAATACTCTACATGCATACATATTTACATGATTGAATGAGTTGTTCAAAACACTTCTGACTGGCTTTAACTGATGACTATGATGTCGAAACTGAAGTCAAATCGTCCTAAATAAAAAACTTTCAGCCAACTTCTTCAGTTTGTTCTCCCTGTACAAGGCTTGTATAGAGAGACATAGAAGGGCTAGGAACTAAAACTAATTATGGTTTGATATATATATATAAGTACAGGTTGCAATGAGTATGCATACAACGTTGGCATCAAACTCATACCATTCGAAATATGTTTGATTCATAAGCCTACTCATTTAGATTTATAACTTTAGAAAAATACTTATAATACTTATAAATGATTCGAGTGACTCGAATCATTCATCAAAATTTACAGTTTTAGTTGTTGTTGCATTTACAAAAAAGAAAAAGACACATAAGCAAACAAGACAGAGCAGTAAGCAGACCTAACACAGAACCATTTAGTGAGTATTTTAGTGTTTGTACGGTAATCATACTTATTTTGAGATTCTTGTAAATGTTGAGTTATGGAGAGTCGTAATCAACAACATCATACGTCTTGTTAAGTATGAATATGATGAGTACTTCAAACTTTGAATATGAATAGAGGTTCAATGATATTAAAATAGGTATTAATGCGTATAAGTATCAGAAATTCTATACTCATTGCTGATCTCTGATGTATATATGCCATTAGATCAAGAAAGCAGCTCTAGAGAAGCTAAAATATTTAAAATATTTCTTAAAAACGTCTGCTATATTTACTCGTGTAGGGTGTATAATGAAGTGAACAATATTTATGTAGCCGTGTTTATGGAATAAAAGTTCAATTCACTTTTTGCAATAATTTTTTTTTACTTTTCTCCTTTTGCCAAAGTATGAAATTGTAGACATCATTGCTGCAATACCAATAATTTCTGATTTTTATCACTTTTTTCTGAATTTTTATTTTTTTATTCCAAAATATGGTACGTGTTTGAAGAGGAAGAAGTGCAAGACTCGTATTCACACAGTCATATTTTGTTTCATTTCATATTTGTCCACATCGTAAATATTTTTTTTTTTTTTGTAAATCTAGATCTTTTTTAAAATTCATAATAAAAAAAAATTTATTAAAAAAAATGCAAATTTTTAAGCACCAAAAAAAAAATAATAAAAACTCTTTCATTCATTCATACCGATACGTTTGCTCATACTCGTACCCATACACTCACTGATGGTGGTGGTGTTTTTGTTTTTTGTTTTGGTGCCTGTGTTTATTAATGTTGGAACATGTGCTGTTGCAAATTTTACACCATCATTATTATTATTGTCATAAGTATACCAACAGATATGTATACAAATACAGATACTCATGCATGTTTCAATATATGTACGTACGATACATATTGCAACAACAGTAACAGCAATATCAGCAACAACATTATTATTGTATTCAGCGAAAATAATAATAAAAAAAAAAACATGAAATAAAAAGCCACTCATCCATACACAAGCATAAAACGTACATACGAACATTAATGCAACACTAAAGCAGGGGGTATGAAATACATTCCAATACATTTACAAGTACAATCAGAAAATAACAGAACACCACCATGGTGTCCAAACACACAGGACTTAAAAGGAATGAATTGTTACAATGCATTTTAATGCACTGCATTGTAGGACGCTTCAAGAAATTATGGCAACAGAATAGAACAGAACGTATGGAATTCGCCGAGATGGGATATTCGATGAGGATAGCTTGATTATGCAGATGATGATGTGCAAGGTAATTCTGAATGATCTTTCTCCAGACTAGAACAATTGTAAAATTGGTCTTATAATAAATGTAGCCAAGACTACATATATATGGATACGAATCAGGTGCATAGCGTGAAGAAATCCAATACATACAAAGGTAGAATTGTTGCATAGCGCGGTGGAACTGTAAAGTATGTTGAGAGTAGAATTAAAAAGATGGTTCATGCATCTATGTGGATTGCAGAATTGAACGCTTATGGAAATAGAAAAAGGAGAAGGTGAAAAAACACACGGAAAATAAACTCTATTACCGCATATTCTTGACAACATGGAGTAATTCATCGATACAGTTGAACATTGTTAAAGATGAAGGCAATCTATGGACACATTCATACATACATAATTGGTCATTACAACCCTTTAGTCAGGATTACGGCCTAGCTTCTCACACCACTTATGTTGTGTGCGTTAATTTTATACATGAATGGCGGAATCGAATGACAGATTTTTGAGAAACTCTTCATAGCAATTTTATTTACTCTCAGAGTGTTTGCCAGAAATCTGCTAAGAGGCAGTCGCCGAAGAAATATTTTTTCATATTTTCGTTTTGATGTCTGACCTGGGATTTGAACCGTGGCCTTACGTCTAATAAGCTGACACACTACCTACCAGACTACGGTGACTATATGGACACAGCGTAGTCCTAATATAGATACAGCTCGATTTCAAATCATTTTTAGTGGTTACGTCTTCTAAACAGTTATAATTCCAGTCATAATAATGAAACTTGAGGCGTTCCTTTAGACTTTACGTAATCGAGCTGGCAAAATTAACAATCAAAGAATTCCGTTGAAAGATATTGAAAGCTCTGCTTTTCTAATCCTTCTCCAGACCTACCATCTGTCACAACAAGACTTTTAATAATGTGGCACGTATTGTTCGTGCTTCAGTACAATACTAAGTAAGGCATGTGAAACAAGAAACATTTTTATGATGACACACTTATCTCAAATGAAGACAATGGTGCTGAGGACTCCTAGAACCCTTAACATATGTTTCAGGGAAACAATGAGAAATTATGACATTAGCCAACATTTCTATCTTATCCCATTAAGTTACAAAGCTTAACCCAATTTTTAACATACGGAAACGAGCAATACGCAGTCATAATTCTTTTCCTATTTGAAATTATTGGCCAAAAACAAATCTAACAACTTTCAAATCATACACGCAGTATGTATGTATGTGCATATAGAGGTATGTATGTTATCATGCATACATACATACATATGCACATAATTGTATGCTAATCCATAACGCAGCAAATAAACTGTTAAACAAACAAAGCACCTGTAAAACCATGAGAATTAACGAAAATCCTATGAAAGGCGTATAATTGTTAACCAAAAGCAAAGCAAAAGAAAAACCAAAAAGAGCCCATAAAAGAATACAAAATACGAAATTTTGTTTATGAATACACGCTCGTATTGGCTTACAAAAGAAAAGTTTAATTTGTTAATTGTCCATAACCGTATACACACTATTGTAATGGTAATATCACGCAACCTAAACGACCACCTCTAACCGGCCGATCATCATTACACACATTTTTATATCTGTCCTTCTCCTTGTTGTTGGGTAAATATTTTTATATTTGTTGTGGTTGTTGTTGCTTTTGAGTAATCCATCGGATCGCATCGCATCACATCGCAATTCATCCATCCGTCTATCGTGTGGGAAACACACGACAAATCTGTTTCCCACGGTCTTGTATATTGCGTACTTATAGTTTACAAAGAAACAAAAACAACAACAACAACTGCATGAATGTATATAAAAAACGAAACAAAAAGAAATAAAAAAAGAGTAAAACAAAAAACGAAAAATTAAAATAAAAAAAAAAAACATACGACAGCGGCCGCAGAGAACTGTCATCATTGACAATAAACAAGACATGCCCAGCTTTGATGACTATACGGTTTTTGGTGCGATCAATGGCCAACTGTGTTCGAGAGAGAGTGAGTATGAGTAGGTATTAAAGGGGAGCATAAAGTGATGCCATATCATAGGATTTGTGTGTAACAGCCCATCAAGCCTGAAGTTTGATTTCTCAACTCCTATGCGAAAATTTTAATGTTTAAGATGCACAACATTCTCAAAGACCAAGTCACGTTAAGACACTGAAAATCGTAGAGCCCAGCGTTTCGATTGCGTTACTGGATACCACACTTTCTTTAATAAGATTCCTTGCTTTTGTCCCATCTTACGATCCCAAAACTCATTGTGACTAAACTGAGTCTGTATGGACAATTTTACATTAGAATTCCCCGAGAACGCCATCTATTTGGAGTTTTAAGAACAAGGAAAATAGTTGAATTGTTTCCGAAATGCATAACCATTGAAGTCGTCATAGTCTCGTAGGTAGTGTGTTGGCTTATTAGACGTGAGTTAAACCCCAGGTCAGACATCAAAACGAAATCTGAAATATATTTCATCGGCGATTTCCTTTCGGCAGATTTCTGGCAAAAACTCTGAGAGCAAATAAAATTGCCATGAAGAGTGTCTTAAAAATATGTCGTTCGGAGTCGGCTTTAAACTATAGCTCCCGATACTCGTGTATGAAATTAACACACACAACATAAGTGTTGTGATAAACTATGTCGTAATCCTGACTGAAGGGTTGTAATGAACAATTATGTATGTTATGTATGCATATGTACGCATATCTCACCACCTCCCAGGCTACTGTAAAGTATTTCAAGCCGAAGAAATGGCCTTTATACTTGCTGATCCTGTATAACAGAACTCTTTCTATTAATCTTCTCTAATGGTGAAGCAAAAATTAGATCCCTTTTGAGATTTTCAATGATAATGGTCGACCATAGACAAGAGAATTAATTTTTTTAGATTTTAATACAATTTTTAGGAATTTCTCGAAACCCAGCATCTGGCAACTCGGCCGGCATTGTGCAAAACAAAAAATACTCTTATTGGCACAAGCGTAGCTTTGACGAAGCCAAAGTGCATACAATGATCAGTAGCAATGGGACTTCAATATTGTAGCAGTAGTCGATTAATGTATATGTTGAAAGAATAGAGAGAGAGAGAGAGTGCGAGATAATGAGTAAAGGCAACAGAGTTGCCCACGTTTTTGAGAGGGGAACATTTTTTTTTCTTAAGTTATTATGAATGAAGAAAATACGAGTTTATAATCAAACGCTATGAATTGTAAAGTAACCGACCTAACTGAAGCTAGGCGAAAATAAAATGTACAAATTAGCACAAACTAAGTTATGTTAATGCACTCTATATCCCTAGTACATTATCGAAACGAATTATTGCAAATTCTGAAAGCAAATTAAAGGCCAATCCATATTGAAAAACTAAACTGCAGTCAATATTCAAGCTCAATGAGTTAGGATTACCTGCAATAGATGTACAGGTTGGCCAATTAATTTCTAGGAAAGGTACTTATCGAATTAATACCAACAGGCAATGAAAAGTAAACAGTTTTATGAATTGCCATAAGAATCAGGAAAAGTCTCTTAGCAGAGCAGAGATTGAAGTCGAGTTGAATTTAGAAGTTCACCGGAGTAACTTCAAACGGTGTAGATTAGAGCATATTAGACTGAAGCAGAAATAAGTAGAGTAAAGTAAAATACAATAAACAAAGTATAGTAGAGTAGAGTACAAAGGAGTTGAGCAGAATAGAGTAGAGTATAGTAGATCAAGGCAGAGAATAATAAAGTAAAGTAGAACAGAGTAAAGTGGAATAATAAAAGGATGATGAAATAAAGTATAGGAATGCATAGTATCCAGAAGAATTGTGGGATCATTACAATATTACACCGTATTAGAGATCAGCAATGAGTATTCACAATGATCAGTAGAATCGAATCATACTTATAGTTTTTGATACTTATGTATACGCCTTCATACTTAGTTTAATATCATGGAACCTTCCACTCATATACAAAGTTTGAAGTACTCATCATATTCATACTAAACAATATGTATGATGTTGTTGATTTCGACTGCTCCATAACTCAACATATACACATACATACATAATTGGTCATTACAACCCTTCAGACAGGATTATGACCTAGCTTCTCACACCACTTATGTTGCGTGCGCTAATTTTATACGTGAGTGGCGGGACCTACAGACTGATTTTTGAGAAACTCTTCATGGCAATTTTATTTCCTTTCAGAGTTTTTGCTGATATCTGCTGAGAGGCAGTCGAAGTAGAAATATTTTTTCATATTTTCGTTTTAATGTCTGACCTGGGATTTGAACCGTGGCCTCACGTCTAATAAGCCGACACAATACCTACTAGACTACGGCGACTAAAACTCAACATATACACGAATCACAAAATAAGTAAATTTGCGTACGAACACTAAAATAAATGCAACAACAACTAAGACTGTAAATTTTGATGAATGATTCGTGTAACTCGAATCATTTACAAGTATTATAAGTATTTTTCTTAAGTTATAAATCTAAATGAGTAGGCTTATGAATCAAACATATTTCGAATGGTATGAGTTTGATGTCAACGTTGTACGCATACTCATTGCAACCTGTACTTATAAATCAACGTTGTAGTGAGTATGAATGAATCAGAGTACATAGTTAAATTTCAATACTGTTGACTCACTTATATTCAAAATTTCATGATTGCTTATGAGTAGCGAAAAAACGATTCATTGCTGATCTCTGCACCGTAGAGAGTCCTTGCTAATTATACTTATAAACCTTGGCTCTATAATCGATTATATCTTAGATATTTCGATGGCGATTTTTGATAATATGAAACTGGATTTAAGTGTAATTCTCGAACAAAAAAAATAATCTCTACACCAAGACCCAGGCTTGGCTTTGCAATAATTAAATTTAATCCCCGTCAACTGCTACTTAATGGCAACTCTAGTGATATCTTTCCCAATGGGAACAACACATGAATATTTCTTTTTCAGTTTCGGTTTGTCTGTTACGGTTCGCTTAATACGTTTAAAAACAAATACCGTCAGACAAACAAACCGGCCGTCACTGAAACCAGGCAACAGACAATCAGCCAGCAGAAAGAAATATTCATTCTGTCGTTTGTTCGTTCATTTCGTCCGTTGGTATCTATGAGTTCACACAGCACAAATAAAACAACCAGCAACAGTGTGAGAAAATATAAAAAAATTAAAACAAAAACAACAGCAACAACAACAACAACAATAATAAAAAATAAAATTTAAACACAAATAGGAGAATTTTGAAAGCATAATATAAAAACTAAATACCCAACCAGATTAGGTTTCATTTCAAATACAAAACTCAAGCTTAAAACATCGTGCGCTTAGCTATCTGTAGATACGCGCTTGCAATCAAACAAACATTTTTTTTTTCAATGATAAAGTGCAAAAATTTAATTTAAACAAAGAATTATAAACAACAACAAAAAATAATTAAAATAATTAAAAATAAAATAAAAGAAAAGAAAAACTATGGTCATGGAAATGTCCAAAACGTATCAATATCGCAAGGTTATGAAACCATTGCTGGAACGTAAACGCCGCGCACGCATCAACAAGTGTCTGGACGATCTCAAGGACTTAATGGTCGAGTGCCTGACGCAAGAGGGTGAGCATGTGACACGTTTAGAAAAGGCCGACATTTTGGAATTAACCGTAGAGCACATGCGCAAATTGAAACAGCGTGGCAATTTAGCTTTGCGCACAACTACACTCAACGCCCACGTTGAGTCCTTTCGTTCGGGTTATGTACATGCCGCCGATCAAATATCACAAGTGCTACTGCAGCAATATATCGATGATGAGGTCAAGGGAAAACTAATGAAATTCTTATCCTCGCGCCTAATGGATATGCAACACAATCTTTTAATGCACACCAACACAACGAACACGGCTATGCAAAAGTCTTTCATTGATAACATTATATTCATGGATTCAAAACCGGTAATAGGAGTAGCAACAACAACAACAACAGCATCATCGCTACCAAATACATCACCTCATTACAATAGCGTTAAAACCAAGTCTGCGGAAAATGCAGAAATCGTGGATGAGGCAAAAGAAAACGATATGATAGACATTATTACAGTCGATAGCAATTCAAACAATTCCATGGACACAAATTCAGTATTATCGGTCGATTCCAATAGCTCGGATACAGTATGGAGACCTTGGCAAAAGGAAGCCAAAGAATTATAAAAAAAAAATATTTCAAATCAGTTTTTGTAAAAAAAGAAAAACCCAACAGACAAAGAGAGAGAGATCAACAACAGAATCTTTAGTCTTCCAATATTTCATTCAAAGTTTTTTACGTGACAAACGAACTGTCCAACGTAAATTTAATTTATTTTTTAAGAGCGCTGTGATATACCAATAATAACAATAACAATTAATTCGTAAATAATTATTTAATAATAATTTTTAAATTATTACTAATAAAAAAACCAAAAGGCAATTTAAATTGATGCATTGTCAACAAATATAAATTAATTATTTAATTAAATTAATAAAAGAAAAACAAGTAATTGTTAATAGTTTTTCTATTTGTGATGAAAGAAATGTACATGAAAAAGCTTCAACAAGGAAAATTCTTTAAATTTCTCTTCAAAATCGTCGCAAACTTTTAAAACGCTATGTTTATAGGTACAGGTTTCAAAATTTATTAAAAAAAACGTATTTTAAAAAAGGAAAATTTTATCGTATTTAAAAGTCTATACTTTCAAGGATATTTACAACCGTAAAAGTTGACACCCTCAATAATATGGCATACTTTTAGGTATCAATCTTAAAGTCCTTTTAAAAAGTGATAAATTTTATTCAAATTTAAAAATTTACAAATGCATCTGCAATGCATGAGTGCTTTAAATGCAATGTGTAGTAATGACTCCCACAAAAATATTCAGCTTTTGGAGTTTAAGCAGCCTTATCAGGCGGCCTCTATATATACCTAGCTTTAGTCAGAAGCTGCCCATCCAACGTCGATGGGATCCATCACTGTATGGTCAATTATAAGCCTGCAGGGCTTTAAAGGTGTTCCCAAAGTATAGATGCCATCAAAAAATGTTAACTTTTGGGCCACACCCAACCAGTTCATTCTTCTGAAGTAACTTCTGTTCAGAAACTAAAGATTAATTACCCGTCTTTAATTGCGTATTTATGTTGAAGACCAATAATAAATCTGGATAACTGTACTAGTCTACGGCCTCTTCATCCTTAACCGTATGCCCAACATTTATACAATTTCAAGACATCCAAGTGAGCTTCATTCTAAATACCCCAACTTTTTAAAATATTTTTATGAGCAGAACTATAATTTCGCGGTTCGAAATTGCATACCTCAGGCTTCCAATTTTGTCAGGCGAAGTTGCCATAGTCTAGTAGATAGTGTGTTGGCTTATTAGACATGAGGCCTCGATTCTAACCAGAGATCAGCAATGAATCGTTTTTTTCGGTACTCATAAGCATTCATGAAAATTTGAATATAAGTGAGTGAACAATATTGAAATTTAACTTCTCTGATTCATTCATACTCTCACTACAACGTTGATTTATAAGTACAGATTGCAATGAGTATGATACAACGTTGACATCAAACTCATACCATTCGAAATATGTTTGATTCATAAGCCTACACATTTAGATTCATAACTTTAGAAAAATTAGAGTCACTAGATTCATTCATCAAAATTTAAAGTCTTAGTTGTTGTTGCATTTGAAAAAAGAAGAAAAAGACACATGAGCGAAAAAGGAGCGAGCAGCAAGCAGAGCAAACACACAACCTTCTAGTGAGTATTTTAGTGTTCGTAGGTGAATCATACTTATTTCGTAATTCTTGTATGTGTTGAGTTAAGGAGAGTCGAAATCAACAACATCATACGTTTTGTTAAGTATGAATATGATGAGTACTTCAAACTTTGAATATGAATAGAGGTTCCATGATATTAAAATAAGTATGAATGCGTATAAGTATCAGAAATTATGAGTATGATTCGATTCTACTCATCTTTTTGAATACTCGTTGCTGATCTCTGGTTCAAACCCCAGGTCAGACACAACGAAATGTAAAAAATATTTCAACAGATTTCTGGCAAAACTCTGCAAATAAAATACAATTGCCATGAAAGAGTTTCTCAAAAATCTGTCGGCCGGATTCGACTTTAAACTGTCAGTCCAGTCGCTCATGTATAAAATTAACACACACAACATAGGTGTTGTGAGAACCTAGGTCGTAATCCTGACTAAAGGGTTGTAATGACCAATTACGTGTATGTATGAATGAAATATTTGTACACTTGAATATCAATTCTATGGCAGCAGTAATTATGAAAAAATCATTTTAAGGCGAATCATATATAATCAAGTAGTGATTATCGCTGAAGTCGTCGTAGTCTAGTTGGTAGAGTGTTGGCTTATTAGACATAAAGCCAGGGTTCAAACCCCAGGCCAGACATCAAAACAAACTACAATAAGTATTTCTTCGCCGACTTTCTCTCAGCTGATTTCTGGCAAAAACTCCGAGGGTAAATAAAAAATTGTTATGTAAAGTTTCTCAAGAATTTCTAAAAAATCTATCGTTCGGAGTCGACTTTAAACTGTAGGTCCCGTCATTCATGTATAAAATTAACACACACAATATAAGTAGTGTGAGAAACTAGGTCGTAATGCAGACTGGAGGGTTGTAATGAATAATTATGTTACTTCATGTCATTTCGTTTCAAGAAATCGATTTAATTTTCTATTAACAGCACTCTACCCTAACTCATCTAATAGAAAAGGCCGTTAAATTTAATTCTCATTTGATATTTAGAAGCAACAAGCCAGAAGTAGATAACACAAGTACGCAACAGCTTAGAATTGAGTGGAGAGAATTAGAAATTTATAAAATTTATTCAGCGCCCTCTAGCGAGATTGTGAGGAAATTAAAAATAAAATAATTTATGTTTGTTTAGCTAATTGGATCAAATCCAATTAGATAGCAACAGGTGAAATATTCCTGTTATGGGCTATTAGCTACCAGTTGATAGCAGTTTAAACAACCACCACTGTTGTAAGAAGCACTAGATAAAAGTGAAAAAAGAACCCTGCTGCTTAGGACGTGTTAATCTTTGAACTATGACCTTGAGAACAACATATCAGTAGTAGAGAAAGTGTTTTACTAAAGATAACAAATTCAAAAAGGATATTTCCAAATCAAACAAAGGAAAGTTTGAAACAAAAATGAATAGAAACAAGGATATATTTTGTTTTCGTTTTTATATTGTATTTTTGTTTTTGTTTTTTCTCTAACATAAAAACAAATATAATTTTTTCTATAATAAAAACTAAGAATAAAAATATCACAATGTTTTTTTATAAAGCTATTTAGGAATACAAAATAATTCTCGTGGAATTTTCTGGTTGTTTGTTAGAAAGTTCCCAGAATCAGGAAGACAATGATTATTTACACATGGTAAACTTTTTTCTCAACTAAAGAAGTCAGGAAGACAAACACCTTACTTTGTGAGTGAATGAGGGGTTTAAGCTTGAGCCCAACGATCTTGCATGCGAGCAATTTGATTGTTTGTGTTACAGTCTAAGGGTTCAATCAAATCATTATCGGCTGCCAGATCAGAAGAAGCCGTCCAGAAGAAGGTACCATGCTCGGTGCGTACAAAATGTACTGGCACGGTAGCAGTGATTTCACTAAAATCAAAGTCTTCCATTTGCCAAGAGCCTTCAGCTGAGAGACGTTCATTGATGTCATTTTCAAAGGCCTCCAAAGTTGCCGTTTCTTCAGCTTCAATATTGGCATTATGCATGTTCTCTAAAGACTCTAGAGATTCCAAGGATACAGCCTTCTTAGCGGTGATCAAACTCTCTATGTTAATGAGTTTCGACGATTTTTGTTGTTTAAATAGCTGCTTCAATAGCTTCTTAATGCTGTAGGAGAGTTTTTTTGTATTCTTGATTTCCATTTTGTTGAATTTCTGTGTTGATTGACTTGCAATTTCTACGCACATATTAATTTTTAAAGAAGAAATTTTGTATTGAATGTTCTTTACTGAACGCTTGCTCGTAAGAGAATGCTGTCTTATCCTTCAACTGCTTGGCCTTTTATACTCAAGCAGGTCTTTCATAAAATACCAGCACACACATCCCGAACATGTCCGTCTGTGTACAAAGTGTGGGAACGTTAAGGATACGTTTTTCGAACAACAGCCTTAAACAATAACAAAAAAGAAAACAAAAACTACCATAACATACACACACAAAAAAAGAGCAGGTGTGTTTTGAAAATGTTGAAATTTCTTAAGGTTGAAAAGAGTCGACAGGCATATTGCTTAGCCACTTGCTCTGTAAGGACTAAAGGAAAAGAGAAATGCCATAAGGGATTTAAGACAAACTATAAAAATTTTTTTATCCTTTGCAAGGATCGTGAGAAAAGTACATTTCTTCATGTTCCCACACTCTGAAAAGCAAAAACAAAACAAGGGGAACTGCTTCTGCTCTGCTCTGTTCCTTTTTAAGTGTATCCTTAACTATACTTTGCTTTACTTTAATGATCACTTTGGGTTTTTATATATGAAATCCTAAATGGTATGAAAGGAGCTCTTATTACTTTACTTCTTCTTTTCTTTTTTGTTTTTCTAAATAAATTTTACTTTCAAAGGAATATGGTTTGAACACGTGTGCCTTTAAATTCTAAAAGAAAAAAATCTCTTCTCTCTTTTTTTTTTATGTAAAAGAATTTTGAAATTTTAATTCATTTTTTGGGTTTTCATTTTGAAGACATTCAATAAAGGAGGCAGGATAAATTGTTTTAATTTTTTGTAGAAAATGCCTTTTAAACTCAAATACACACGTGTGTTGCATGTTCTTTATCATATTTATCTTTGAGTTTTAGGACTCCTTTTTGTTTTTTTGTTTAACGCTTTTCTTTTCAAATTAATATTCCTTTTCAGCATTCTTTTACAACCTTTTCAGAACGTGGGAACAAACCATGGTTTAAAGCCATTTAAGTTGCAATGGAATAAATTTAATTTTTTTTATTTTATTTTGTATGTATTTTGTTTTAGTAACGGTTTAAGCATTTAAAACATGACTAATGTTTACGGAATTTAATAAAGATTATATTGTTAAAAACAATAAATAATAATAAAAGAAAAAAGAAAAGAAAAGGAAACATTAACAACAAGCCATCAAATAGGTATGTAGACGATGTGGGAAAATTCATTTGGGGAAAGCGTGTTCAGTGTGAGCCAAACACACAAAAAAATTCTGCTGCTATTGCTGCTTCTGCATTTGTTGTTGGCCTTCGTTCGTTCTTTCTTTTTCAAACGAGTGCTTAGCGAGCAATTGATCTCTTGATTAAAAAATCATATAAAAAAAGACACACTCAAGGAAAGTAAAACAAAAAGTGTGTTCTCAAGAAGTGCGTTCAACATGCGCCAGCCTTTTCAACTAAAGACAGTAGCAATATTAACATTTAATAGCCTTTCATAAAAACAAAAAAACCATACATACACGTTTTTCCTTTCATAACATTCCATTACTGCGGCTTACTGTTGCCTGGCTCAGCCATTCATTCATTCAATCGTCCATTGACACAGTCTATGCGACTAGACACACTGAATGACGTTTTAATGATAATTAAACTGCAAATTACAGCAAAATTTATTGATTTCTTATCACGGTCAGAATAAAGACTCATAAACAGATCACTTTAAAAATCATTAAAGAAAATTACGTCAATGAGTCATCAAATCAGTAGAGTCTAGACAAAGATTTCATTTCACTTTTTAGCATATTGTGTGTGAGTATTAAAATTTTTAATGACTTTTAAAAATGTAGGCATTAATAGTTTATATAAAATAGGTCGTTCATCTACTTTTACTCTTTAGAGACATTAATTTTGAATAAATTTCTTTTAAAGTCTTCTTTTAAAAGTTGTCTTTGGATCTAGAAGACAAAGCACAAGGTTAAAAACTAATGATAATTTTTAGAACATACATGTGACTTAAGCTTCCTTCAGAAGTATACGATATTTTCTTTTACGTATGACCTATATTCTCTTACATACGTAATTGATCATTACAACCCTTCATTCAGGATTACGGCCTAGCTTCTCACACTACTTATGTTGTATGTGTTCATTTTTATACATGAGTGACGGGACCTTTGAAGTCGACTCCGAACGACAGATTTTTGAGAAACTTTTCATGGCAATTTTATTTACTCTCGCAGAGATTTTACTGGAAATCTGTTGAAATATTTTTCACATTTCGTTGTGTTCAAGATGTCTGACCTGATGTTTGAAACGTGGCCTGACGTCTAATACAAACAACACAACGTCTACTAGACTACGGCGGCTTCGCCTGATAAAAATGGGAGCTTGAGGTATGCAATTTCGAAGCGCGAAATCATAGTTCTGTTCATAAAAATATTTTAAAAGGGTGGGGTATGTACAATGAAGCTAACTTGAATGTATTGAAATGGTATAAATGTTAGGAATATAAATAGGAATATTAGGATTAAGGAATACGATTAAGGATGAAGTGGCCGTAGACTAGTAGATTTATGCAGATTTATTATTGGTCTTCAAAATAAATACACAATGGAAGAGAGGTAATTACTTCCGAAGAATGAACTGGTTGGGTGTGGCCCAACCGCTGACATTTTTTGATGACTTCTATACTTTGAGAACACCTTTAAAGCCTTGCAGGCTCCATACAGTAAAATATTCCATCGACGTTGGATAGACAGCTTCGAATAAAGGATAGAATGGTTATGCATATGTGGCCAAAGCTAGGGATAAATGACGCACGATAAGGCTGCTTTAACTCCAAAAGAGGCAACTCAGTATTTTTGAAGGAGTCATTACTGCGCATTGCATTATGGGCACTCATGTATGTCAAATGCATGTGTAAATTTGAATAAAATTTATAATTTTTTAAAGGACTTTAAAACTGATAAAAAAAAATAGAAAAAATATTGATTGACTTGCTTCTAAACTTGCTAAAAACTTGGAACAGATTGAAAATCTTCCTATAACTGACGTATTATATTCAGACTATTCAATGAATTTTAAACATTTTATTCTCAAGTTCAAATCAAATCAGTACTTTCACAGTACTCATCATCGCATTGTAGATTAAAAAGTAGACTAAACACTCGCATCAAAGCAATACAGTAATCCCTCGATTTACGTCGCAGTTGGTTATAAAAAAAAGGCGACGTAAATCGAAACGACGTAAATCGAATTTCATATTGCTCATACGACAAAATAGTATGTTTTTAACAAGGAACTTAAAAAAGTTCCAGTAATCCCTCGAATTACGTCGCAGTTGGTTCCAAAAAAGACGACGTAATTCGAATGACGACGCAAATTGAAATTAGAGGGAACCAAAAATTTGACGACGTAGGGTAGGACGAAGGATTACTGTATTAATAATAATAATTCAATGTATCTAGATTAAGTTAGGTTAGTTTAAACTTGAGTCCTGTAAGGTTTCATTGTTACACCGATATTACCTCCTCCGCCATGTAACTATAGCTCCTGGTTGATATCTCTCAACCATCCTGATAGTCTTATGTAGGTGTGAAATTTTCTCAAATGGCCTTTGTCTAGACATGATTTGTCACTAAATTCAGGGTATCCAAGAAATCTACGTCTTAGGTTCCCAAGCACCGGACAATAACAGAGAAGTTGTTCTGGGGTCTCCTCTTATTCCCCGCAGTTGCAGTTTCTGCAGAAGTTGGCCACAAAATCGTTTGACTCGGCTAGGTTAAGCTAGGTAAGGTGTCGATCCTTTCGTAAAAGATAAGATTCCAATTAGTCTAATATGGTTGAGATTCAGTTCGAGATCTCTTTAGAAACTTATTCCAATTCTGAGATAAATCTTCCTATTGCGCTTACCTTCGGTTTAGAGAGTTCAGTCATAGATTAGAAGAAGTAAGATGCCAGGAGCCTGAGACTTTTGTGACAAGAACTGGGCGCAGAGAGATGATGTGAACAATAGAGTACTTCTTCTTTCCTACATCTCCTGGGGAAGTTATGCAAGAGAAAGTCGATTTTGCCCTCAATGGCACAACTGCTGCTAAATTCAAGATTGCCTGCTGGTGGTGCCTAATGACAAATCTTTACTTTTACAGAAAGTTACTCTTTAATAAACTTCTTTTCGCCAAGAGGCGTAAGGATTAAAAGAACTTCAGTGACATTCAAAAGCTCTGATAGCCTTTCTTTGACCATTAAGAAAAGTTTTAAGAAAAGATCTGGAAGATCTAGTAGATTTGAGGATCTAATAGAGTTCATAAACAGGATTTACTGGCTAGGGGGATTAGAGGCAAAAGTTTATCTATGGGTACCAAGAGAGGCTAATTGTCATTTTTCAACTTTATTTCTTTTCATTCTTTCTTTCTCTTTTCCAATTTTATTCCTCCCTTCCTATGCTTTTTCTTCTCTTCTTCATTTTCGTCTTTTCTGTGAGTGAAGATGTTGAACCCTTCTAGATCTAAGGTATGGTTAGAATAGCCAGAAAAAAATTTTCTATGTTTACTGTACATAATAATGTTCCATCACAAGTCTTTCAATATTTTATTTACAACACCTTCAGATTAATCTGTATTTGGATTATATTCTGCAAAATACAATCTTTCAGCACTTCAACATTTCCTTAGCTTATCTTGTTTTGCGGCTTTACGAATGCTTAGTTATTCAAAAGCAATTCACTTCGTTCCTTATTCTAAATTTGAAAATTTTTTTCTATATTTTGGACACATTTTTTTGAGTACCACATGTTTCCACATCACTTGGAGTACTCAACAGACGAGACAGTGGTTAATGGAAGTACTTTTAATATGGAATTTATAGTTGAAAAAATTCGCTCGAATTTTTTAAGATTTCTCTGCAACACCGAAATTCTTACTTAACGAGATCGTGAAGGAACATTTTCTCATATTACCGTCCTGGAAACAACTTGACTTTTTCAAAACTGATTTCCCAACTATTTGGTTACAATTAAAGATAGTAGTGGGAGTTGACTTCTCTACACAGAACTTACTTTGACTGACTGAATGCAAGTCAAGTGTTTCCAGACATTACAAGTCAGTGTTTCAATCTTTCGACACGGTTTAAATTTCTTTAACACAGACGCACACATGTTTGCGCAGGATTTAAACTGAAGATTTCGCTTTTTAAACACTGGTATGAACACGTGTTCTACGTGATCAATTATCTGCTAAACGACTAGATAAGGAAAATAGACTCATATCTAAATGTGGAAATGTCATGTTAATTGTTATTATAACCACCCGCCTGCGTATTGTCCGTAGTGGGCTACAATTAGAAGAAATGTGTGCTGGTTAGTTACAGGCCAATCCATTGAAATATTAAAACTTTCCATATGTTTCCATTTAAATCAGTCCACATGTGCCTAGAGTACGTGTCATCTTCGTTATACACCAATTGTGGTTGTGGTGCTATTTAGGAAAATTTATTTTTTCCTAATAGATTTGGTCAGTGTAAACGTATAGTTTTGGAAATTTAAAACATGTGTTAAATTTCTCCACGAACGTGAGACAACATCATCTTCATCGCCGGCAGGTTGTGAATATTTTTTAGCTGGCGTTTCAAAACAAATTGTGAAAAAATTTTTCCACATTTGTTTAGTCTGGCGGTAAGTACCTGGTTTGTAATTTCCATAACTGCAGGTCCTTTATGAAGACTTGTTTAGTCAGCGATTTGGAAATTTCAGGGAACGTGTTGCAACAATGTTTTCTTTTACTATTAAGACACGTTCTTTCCTAGCCAGTGCCAAATTTCGTTAGTATATGACAAAACTAACTGTGATATTGTTTTAAACGTAAGGTGTGTTGACTAAATGGAAAATATTTGTTTAAACTTCTCACCTTGTAAAGTGAACTTGTAGCAGATCCTTTTGCCGGCTTTTCATTATTTTTCCAAGGCACACAGAAGAAACATGTTTTAATGGAAATTTCCGAAATGATTTTATTTTTTTCAGAAACGTGTGTAATTAAAACAAGCATAATTTTTAACGGTATTTTGCATTTAATATAGAAGAATAATTAAAAATCCCTAAAAAGTGTTTTATACAGAAGTCGCCGTAGTCTAGTAGGTAGTGTGTTAGCTTATTAGACGTAAGGCCACGGCTGAAACTCCAAACGAAATTAGAAAAAAAATTTCGGCAACTTCCTCTCAGCAGATTTCAGACAAAAACTCTGAGAGTAAATAAAATTGCCATGAAAAGTTTCACAAAAATTTGTCATTCGGAAATGACTTTAAACTGTTGGTCCCGCCACTCATGTGTAAAATTAACGCACACAACATAAATGCTGTGAGAAGCTAGGTTGTAATCCTGACTGTAATAACCAATTATGTATGTATGTATGTGTTTTATTTTCAGATGGATGTCCTTTTAATTACTTCACTAAATCTGCCTGAATTTTGAAATTCTGGAATACGTCTGCTTTGTTTTATTTTTTTTGACTAGGAATACCTAAGGATTGAATTTATTTTTGAAAGTTCTCCTTCAAGATCATATCAATGGGCATAATAATGGTCAAAATTATGAGGGAGAATAAACTGCAATTCTGGCAACTCTAGCAATACATAATGTTACAAAAATGAAAAATCTAGATACTGGTGTTTTGCTTTTACTTCTCTTAACAATTAAAATTATAGACAAAAGTTACAAAAAACAAACAATGTATTAAACAAACCTGTTTACAAATTACCATATTGCTTAATATAACAACCAACACCAGCATAAAAAATGGTAAACAAGTAAACAAAAATATACCAACAACACTACAAGAATAAATGTAAACAAAATACACGAACAACACTACAATAATGAGTATAAACAACGATGCTTACATTTATAGAGATTTCGAGAAGGCAAAGTCCTGAAAATTCGCCTTCAAGAACATCATAACATTTACATTCGTTAAATACAATCGTCTAGAATCCAGCCAGCTGTTATGGGAGAACTGACCATACTATTCACTCAGCCGGACAGACATCTTGAAAATGCTACATAGCTGTTTTCTACTCTTTTTGAAACATAACTTTCACAAAGAGTGTCATAACTCTTTACCAAAATGTAGGAGTTACATTAAGGTCCTATCTGGACCACGAAAACTTCTGACGGTCAATCACTCACTATTATAGTGATCTATACGAGCTACCATATTCGAAATTTACTTAAAGGTTATGCAGATGACATTTTGAGTCTTTTGGCATTCCACTTCTTTCATATTCATTGGACATTTTAGTGCAATACATGCCTGGTAGTCGAACTGATGCAATTCAATTTGAACGAAGGAGACCAAAGTCTTATTCGCTGCAAAACTATTCACAAAAGATATCAAGACATAGCCTTCGGCGGGCAAGTTGTACGACATAAGCACCTTTATAGAAAGAGTTGAGTACACAAAGAAACCTGTATCTTAAAGTTTAGTTAGACAGAAATATTATCAGACGAGAAGTTTTTAAATTTCAGTTGCCCTGTCTTTCAAAAAACATCTTTCGCTGCTTACAAGGCAGATAAGATGCAGATTTTTAAGAATCTGGAATAATGCAAGATTAAATTCCCTTTTTACTGAGAGCGAAGTAGTTGTTAATGTTGCCTAAAGATCAAATAAAAAATGCTAATGGGAGGCACAGGAAAAGATCTTAAAATCATATGCTTGGGAGAGAGAGAGTAATCTGATCATACTGTTCGCTTAAATAGTTAATCAAAGATTAGAAAGTAAGATCAATACTATGATTAGCATGCCAGCGTTAGTATGTTGTTTGAATACAGTTGATTGCAAAAAAGCAGGACTTTTGTATCTTTTTCACTCTTTGATCACTGATCTGATCTCTGATCATCACTTGATGCTGCTTTCCATATTGAAATATTTTCTTTATATTGAAATATTATCGTATAGTCTGCCTCATCTTAAATTTTTTAATCTGGTTTCATGTTTCATCTTTAACCCTTCTTGCTACATACAGGGGACAGCAAAAGTCTTAGTGCGGCAATTTATTTTGACAAACAAAGTCCCCACAGGCTTAATACTCTTGGACAAAGTCCCGATATGACTTCAAGAGAGTATTTAGGAGATCATTTGAAAGAACGGTTACGTAATCGCTAAACCTCAAACAAAAGTCAACCGAAAAGCTTCCTCATAGTGCCACCAGAAAACACTAAACAAAACTTTTATATTCAATTCCAAATGGGTTAAATGGAGGGCTTGACCTTAAGAGATATTCTACTAAATACAAGGGATAAGGGATAAATTTACTCAGGGTTCTCCTTGCGGGTACCTATGAAGTCATCTGAAACTTTTCTTTATTTTTCTCTTGTTTTATGAAAAACATTAAAAAATTGTTTGTTTTATAATAATACAGAAATAAATTAATAAAATAAATTTATAAACTATAAATTTTTATACAAACTTTTGGCTAAAATTCATGAAATTGCTAAAATACATATATTGCCGTACTAAGACTTTTGCTGTCCACTGTATATACGTACGTATACAATGAATTTAAAACGAATTTTGACAAAGGGTTTTCTATAACAATAGAAGTTTACTAATTTACAAGAAAACCATTCCATGTATTCCTTAAAGCCTTAGGATGCTTATCTCTTGTTGTGTAAGTTGTAGGATTTTAATTTTTTAATTAAAAAATACCCAGAACTAATTAACAATTTCAGGCTAAATCTTCTTTCAATTTCCACCAGATTAAAAAATATTTATCGTCTTCACCAAATACTCAACTAATAAAACAAAGAAACGAAAATGAAAAAAATTCGTTATCAGATTAAATTACCACTCAACACTGCATTCTTTTCTGAATGCTTCCCCCCTCAAAGGAATGGAATTGAATTAATTTGAAGAGAATAAAAACATAAATTTACCAACAAATTTGTATGCATATCTACGAGTATGAAATCTACAAAATCCATGAACATGATCATGACATGATCTCGCACACAAACATAAAAAAGAAAAAATTAAAATACGTGCCCTCTCTTAGAATGGATATTACAAGCATTATGGATACGGAGGGGGGAACATGCGTGACATTTAGGGATATTATTGTTTAATAATACGATCCCTATGGGTTACACTTGTTGTAATATTAACTTCATGTTGGTCTCCTTCTCTTTTTTTCAAATCTTAGTGGTGGTGGCATAGTATTACATGTCAAACACTATACTTCCAGCACGAAAAACGACCAGCATTTAACAACAACATCATCATTATTGACACCCTCCACATACATATAAACAATTGCGATAACAATCATTATCGTCATAAAACAACACAAATAGCAGCAGCAGGCACCACACACGTGATTAATTCAAAGAAGAAACATTTGAATACGAACATAATATAACGGAATAAATAGAATGAAAGTGTTAAGTGAAGCGAACATAACAGAACACAATTCATATGAACATTTTCTATACGTGCATGTATCAGTATTTTTTGCTACGATTAAATTCCATCATCATTCGATCACTTTGTATTAAAGCGGCCTTTAAAGCCTTAAATAAATAACACATCGCAACATGTGTACAGCAATTGTTTTTTTTTTTTTTTAATCAAAGGACTCCTTGTATACTTGTTGTCGTGTCTTTAATCACACGTGCAGCAAGCAAACAAATATAAAACTTAAACGAAAAACAAAAAAAAAAAAAAATCAAAGTGATCGTCGCCTAAAACTACCCCCTGGACAATAAAAACAAAAACTCTATGCTATATGTATACTCGATTGGATTCGGTTTATTCTCGATTTTCGAATATTCCGTTACAAAACAACACGTGCAAACCACCCTTAATAGGCTATAGTTTAGGAATCATCATTCGATTCGATCAAAGCGGGGATTTCATTTTTTTCGTATGGGAATTGAATTTCATACAACCCCCTGCAGTGTTGATTGATTCGATTGATGAAAAAAAAAATTATGTGGGACAGTAAAACAAGTGTTATGAGAACATTTAGCCACCAAAGCATAGACATAAATACCGTTTAATATAAAGCCACCCTTAAAAAATTTGCTTTTATTATATCAAATCAAAATATATGTATGTGTGTACGTTATTCGTATTTATACGACGACTGTGTCCTCAGTGGGCAAATATTTAAGTATACGAACAAGTGCGTGAAGTTCTACTGTTTTAAATCAGCCAACAAGGTTATGAACTGGACATTTTAATTCCTTAAACCTTCAGTGATGCAATGTTAAGATGGTCTGACACGATTCTATTCCATTCTACGTATACCATCGTTGTGTAGTGTACGAATCCAAACAGAAAGCAGACCATTTTGCATGGTTATTGGTTCATTCTCCCATTAACACGTTTACTGATGGCCCGCACTAAACTCCCTTATCGAGCGGTGCGTACTACCGGTGACTCGCACTAGACTGTCTCATCGGGTGGCTGTGTACCACCGGTGATACGCAATTAAACATGCTATTAGACGATACGTAATACCAAATATTTAGATCTTTAACACTTCAACTGCCGAAAAAAATACCTGAGAGTCACGTCACGATAGAGCGAAAAACATTAGGTGCAGCCGCTAGTAGGCGGCAAGCATAAATTAAAGCGCCGGCGTGAAAGTGTTAAACAATTCATTTAGGTTTTCATATATAGAGAGAGGAGTTGTTAAGTATTTCGAGAGAACCAGTCATTATTAAGACAAGCTAGCGATTTAACGCGGTCTAAACTACCTCTCTGTCTAATTTGTGTGAAAATTGGTGTATAGTAGGCCCGAGTTTTTCATAGAATTACATTTTGTAGCATTCTGAACCAGAGTTGACTTTCCCAAACACAAAAATAAATTCGTCTGAATACACAACTCTCGCTCAGACAAAATTTTGAAATATTTTTTGAGGCAAGTTTTAGGAAAAATCTACTTTCTAGAAAGGTAAGATGCACATACAAAACCACAATGTGGCAAGCGTTTTTTTCAGCCAGAGTATATAGGATACTCGTAGAATATTTATAAAACCATGATACACAAAATAAACTTAATAAAGTAGCTTGAAACTTTACGGCACATAAAATCGTGTTTATTGAAGTTTGTTGTCGAATCACAATTAAAAAGTTCCTATATTAACAGCCCCTCAAAGAGACATGCAATAAGCCAGAGGACCAGTGGTGATCTTTTGGTCAAGTCTTTGAAATCAAAGCCTTATTCGTTCATTAAAAGAGTCCACGAGAGCGTAAGAAATATTGCATATGTTATGTGCCGTTTAAGTTGGCGTAGTCTAGTAGACAGTGTGTTTTGGATTATTAGACATGAGGCGACGGTACAAAAATATAAAAAAAAAATATTTCTTCGGCGACTTCCTCTCAGCAGATTTCTAAACTGTGGGAGTAAATAAAATTGCCGTGAATAGTTTCTCAAAAATCTGTCGTTCGGACTTTAAACTGTAGGTCCCACCACACATGTATAAAAATGAGCACACACAACGTAAGTGGTGTGAGAAGCTAGGTTGTAATCTTGACTGAAGGATTGTAATGATCATTTATGTTATGTGTATATAAAGGGTCCGCCAAATAACTTTTTTTTTTGAAAATGCTTTAAAAAAAACTACTGAATATTTTCTCAAATTTCTTTTTTATTTGAAAGTACAATCCTTCCGGTTAAAAATGAAAAATAATTTCATTCAAATGGCTGCCTCGGCTGGCCATGCAGTAGCCTACACCAGAAAATGCTTTTCAGATGAAGCTCATTTTGATCTTGGCGGGTATGTAAACAAGCAAAATTGTCGCATTTGGGACACAGAAAACACGCACGCATACATTGGAAAGCCGACGCACCCAAAACGAGTCACTGTTTGGTGCGGATTTTGGTCCAGAGGCATAATTGGGCCATTTTTCTTCGAAAATGAGCCAGGAGTGGCCGTTACAGTCAATGGCGATCGTTATCGGGCCATGTTGAACGAATTTTTGTTCACAAAAATTGAAGAGGAGGATATTGGCAACATTTGGTTTCAACAGGACGGCGCTACGTGCCACACAGCCGAAGCTACACTCGATGTTTTGCGCCTGTTTTTGAAGATCGCATTATCAGCCGCAGAGCTGATGTCGTTTGGCCACCTCGGAGCTCCGATTTGACACCGTTGGACTATTATTTGTGGGGTGCCGTCAAAGATAAGTCTTACGCCGACAAGCCAGAGACAATTGACGCTTTAAAGGACAATATTCGTGAAGCCATTGGTGAAATACAGCTGCACACAATCGATAATGTGCTTAAAAATTGGACCGAGCGTGTAGGCTATTGTATGGCCAGCCGAGGCAGCCATTTGAATGAAATTATTTTCAATTATTAACCGGAAGGATTGTACTTTCAAATAAAAAAAGAAATTTGAGAAAATATTCAGTAGTTTTTTTTTAAAGCATTTTCAAAAAAAAAAAAAGATATTTGGCGGACCCTTTATGTGCCATTTAGATATCATAGTTTTTGATTGACTTGCCTCAACTAGACTTGCTTCAACAGATAATTACCAGATTCAGTGTTTGGCCAAATTTATTCTTGTTTTTTTTTTATTTGATACATCTAAAAAGAATGGAATTTTTAGTGATAAGGTAGAGGTAAAACGACATCGCTTAATACAAGTCTTTATACAATATAGATCCTACAAGGATTAAAAAGCGTTGGTTCAAGTTTGTTATATCTGACGGGCATTATTTTTAAGGGGACAAAAAACAAAAGAAATTCATTATTAAAGCACAAAAGTGTTTGAAACAACCTCGCGCTTATGTAAAATATTTAGGCTTTGAAAGTACAGTCATCACCAGATACATGGAAACAAGTGCATTTTAATAACTCATTGCATACTTCCGATGCAAAATTTCGATATTTTTTTTACCAAAATGATTACTAACTGTTTAGCAGATCTCTACAAATATTTTGTAAGAATATTTAAACAAAAATTGCTGAATAATTTATTGTTTTTCATGGAGTATTAAGGCATGTTATAAATTTCTTTCAGTTTTAGTAAGATAAACAAAGTACAGCCACAACAAAACAACAAAAAAGAAATTTAGGAATAAGAACGAATAGACATTGTTTTTAAAGAAATTAAAATATTTTAATTAAAAATGTATGTGTTTTATTATAAACAAATATTTTAAAAATAACTTAAACTAAATTGTAAATCACTTAAAGCTTTATTTTTGCATTATAAATGTCATTAAACTTTTGTAAATATATATGTTTGTTTTGTAATTGGAAGACACTTAAAGACACTATAAACTTATAATTATAAAGCTGAACTATCACAGTAGAAGCCGCATCAAGGACTTGTTAGTAGGAAGACAATTTCAATTAAAGCTGCGTCTGCTGTACTGTTGTACTGTTTACACCAGGATTTCATAAATTACCATGGACGCCACATGGTTTTGTTTGCAACAGAGACTGGTGAAGCAATCGAATGGCGATCATCAGAATCACTGCCATAACCAGAAGAAATAGGACTTAAGGGTGCCTTAGCGGAGGTATGAGATAATTGCGTATTAATTTGAGGCATTTGTCGTGTGTGCAATAAACGATTAAACTCTGCACCCAAATGAGTCATGACAGCTTTGCCCATATTAACACTCATGCCGGGCGTACCAGCCATAACACGCGATATTTCATTGACAGCATTCATATAACCGTTACGAAAGCATTCGCTAGGATTTAGTGTTGCTATAGAGCGGTTTGTTAGAGATTTTTTGCATTCCACTTTTATAAATTCCAAAGCAGCTTCAAGCATTTCGGCTTTGTCCAGGCGTAAAATGCTATCATTGCCTTGTATTTCGGCAATCATGTGTTTGAGTGCATCCAAACACTTGTTCATGCGTGCTCGCCGCTGACGTTCCAACAAGGGTTTCTTCACTTTCAAATAATGTTGCGTTTTCGAAATGTACTCTGTTTGTGGAGTCATTTTTTTTTTCTCTCTTTTTCAATTGATAGCGTTGGTCGTGATGTTGTTTGAAAGCAAGTTGAAATGAGAATGATGCTGTTTCCAGAGAGTTTCAGGTTTTTATACCGCAATGCCTACAATCACGATTTGGGATTTTTTCGGAGAGTCTAAAAAGCAGGTTTTAAGGATAAGATTTCTGTTTCTCGCTTCTCTCAATATGACTGTTTGGTTTGGTTTGGTTTCGTTTTGTATTGTGTATTGCGTTTCCTTTTCGTACATTTCTGTTGCTGTATTACAAAGGAATCTCAAAGTGTGGGAATGTATTTCACAATTTTTCTAGTTCGTGTATTGTTTACCATCTACGTCAGCAGCAGGTAATTTTCAAACAATCTGTTACTGAAATGCTAGAAATTTCTTTCATTCTTCTTCGTATGTGTGTGTGTGTGTGTGTTTTTAAATTTCCTTTACAAATGAGTTGATTTGATTTGATTATCCTTTTGTTGTAATACATTATTAGGCTATTATTCTATTCTATGGGAAAATAATTGAAATTATTCTGTGTTCAGAGACTTAACAACAGTTTTTGAAAGAAAAATTTTAAAAGAAAGATTTCGTACAAATATCCTGTCATAATACAAATGCTTTATGTTATGTAATGCAGAGTTATTTGTGAAGGCAACATTTTAATGCACGCATTTACTCTTGCTTCCATACAATTTATCAGTAGAGTAGTATATGTACGAGCATGTCAGTTTAGATTACCATTAACAGATTGCAGTCATCGCTGCTGATAACATATCTTATGGTTGCTCATATCATATGGTATGATAGCGCTGTAGCGAAACAACAACAACATACTTGAGTGTTGTGTGTGTCTGTCTGTCTGTTTGTCTGCGAGTTGTTTGGTCTTCAAAATCGTGAGAACCAATTTTGTCGTGCGTTTCCCACGCGATGAGAACACCTGCCTGTATTTTTTTCTTCCCTACTGCTGCAAGCAAACATACATTCAGCCAACCATCCATCCATCCATTCAACCACACGGCCAACTCTTATTAGAGCTTCATAAGTTGCTCATAAAGTCTTCATAGGTACGAGTATGTATACAAATATTTTTTGTTTCTCATTTATGTGCCTCGCTTTCGTTTTATTAATGGTGGTGTGGTGGTGGTTTGTTGCGATGCTTTTTTTTAGCTGTCATATCGAGCCGGACTTGCAGACACGAGCTTAAGCTAAAGTTGTTCACATGGCGTGTGCATAATAAACTACTACATTACGCATAATCACTACTACACATTGAACTGGCTCTCTCTCTCTCTCTTTTTTCTTTGCATTATTGCTCTCTCCAAAACAAGCTTAATTCTCCATATAATCGTATGGTATTGTATTCTGTACTGAACTTTATGTCTGGAATATTAATGCCATGCAACACCAAATCAAGTTTCTATATATCGCACACTCACACAATACATAACGAATCGAATAAGAATCTGAGCAGTTCTCTGTATGTTTAGCACGTTTGTGGCATATAGTCGGTCTCGTACATTCATTTATTTGCTCACTTTATACTCTTACTCTCTCGTGTAGCATAGTACATCACTGCATGTGCTTAGCATGCTTGATGCATACGCTCATTATAGGGGTTGTTTGTAACTGAAAACGAAGAAAGAATCCAACCAACTCAACTGCCTATATAAAGCGATGACACAACTAACCTGTACTCATTCTCACAACAACCATTTACTTGTGCACATTAAACAGTAGACAGGCTTTAAGAAAAAATATTAAAAGAAATGGCACCACAAATGGCGTATGTTTCCAAAACTCAACATTATTTGAAGGTAAAGAAACCCTTATTGGAACGTCAAAGACGGGCTCGCATGAACAAGTACTTGGATGAACTTAAAGAATTAGTAGCTGAATATCAAGGTAATGATGCCATCTTACGCATGGATAAAGCAGAGATGCTCGAATGTGCTTTGAGTTTTATCAAGAAAGAAGTTAAAAAGCCGCCAGTTCCCACTATCATACCCATGGATTCATTCCGTCATGGTTTCATGAATGCTGTTAATGAGGTATCACGTGTTATGGCTGCTACGCCCGGCATGGATGTACAAGTGGGCAAAGCTGTTATGATTCATTTGGGCGGCGAATACAATCGTTTTCTGCATCTGCAACAAGAGCAACAACAAAATTCAACAAATCCACAAATTTTCTGTAGTGCTCCAATGAGTCCTGCATCTTCTGGTTATCATAGTGATGAATGCGATGAGGATAATACCAATATTCCTTCGCCAGCTCCTGTTTGGCGTCCTTGGTAGACTGCTTTGCTACCAACAATTTAAGCTTTAATTGAAACCAACTCAACTGCGATACTCTCTCAAAGCTGTGATAACCAATTTAGTTTTAAGTACACACACAAACAAAACTCATTGTTTGATGAAATTAAATACAAAGAGCTTTAATTAGTTTTTAAGTCAAAAGAAAAAAATTATTAAATAAATATGAAAATAAAATAATTATTTCCAATTGTAGATTTTCTCTTTTTTTTTAATAAAATTTGTAGTGAATTAAAGTCTCCTGGGGTATAATGTATGTAGCATTTCTGATGCATTAGCACTACCGCTTTGGTGTTTATCCCTTTTGCTGAAAAGTTACGAATTTAGCACATTCTGATAGTAATGAAGAGTAAAAACTGCTGACCTACCTATGCATATAGATTGGATAGCAATATGATTTCCGTACAGCTTTCTCTACAGATAATCTGCAAGCATTGCTCAAAAATATAAAAACAAAATCCCAGTAGATACGCTTCTGCATTTGATAGACGGTAATCTTTCGAACAGCCTTACGAATTTTACTATACGAGTTAATGTGCGAAGTTATCTTATCAGGCATGTTCGGTATAAATTTTAACCCTACTGCTGTATTTCTTCATATTTGTTATTTGAAAGGTGTAGTGAAAAGAAATCTATTAATTTACTAATGAAGTAATTCTGTTATTTATGGAACTCTTGGTATAATTACATTTAAAATACACTATGGGGAGTTAGAGCAGAGTCTGGAAATGCTCTAACAATAAGAGACTACAAAAAACTGTAACGGCTTAAATAACGTGACACGTAAGATAAGCCATAATGAGCCCTTAGGTAAGCCCAATTGCTTAGAAATCCGTGAAGTCAGTAAAATCATATTATCTGCAACACTTTAAGTAAGAGAAACGTTGGTTTCGATAGTGAATACATTAAGATAATGCACAAGCCTTATCAGATCCACATATAACACTTACAGTCTCTTTAAAAATCTTAAGAATCCTGGCAATTTTTTGCACAGTATGTTGATTAAGACGTTCATAATCACCCAATAATATTAGCATAAACGTATTCGTAACGGTAACGGTAAACCTTTCACGAAAGGAGTAACACTTCAGCTGAAACATATGTATTTAACAACTGCATGCTTTACTCGACCAGCGATTTTGTAAACACTAAATGGATAACCCCTTGTAAGACATCATAGAAGAAAAACTTCAATGCTATACATCCAAATACAACTTAATCTGTTCTGATCTGTAGATCAGCAATCATTTTGCTGATGAAAAATCCCCTCATGGTAATAATCTACCAAACTCAGCAAAAAATCGTTGGCAATAGAGAGAGTAAATGCATTTTCTGGTCGGGTATAATTGCATACAATTTTTTATGGCCCTATGATCTCCAATAGATCGCAACTGGAACTCATAATTGCTAATCTCATATTTGATCGCGGCAGATTATTATTGGAATCGAAGCAAGTATTTCGCTGATAGGCATATTGAATTTATCTTGAATATGTCAAAAACTGATTGAAGCAAACTGTGCACAACAATTTATACCAAATTATTCTTCGATTTTAAAGACGAGAATTACTTTTTACCACTCTTTATATCATTAGAAGTCGCCGTAGTCTAGTAGGTAGTGTGTTGGCTTATTAGACGTAAAGCCAGGGTTCGGGCCCCAGGCCAGACTTCAAAACAAAATACAAAAAGTATTCCTTCGGCGACTTCCACTCAGCAGATTTCTGGCAAAAACTCTGAGAGAAAATAACATTGCCATGAAAGTTTCTCAAAAATCTGTCGTTCAGAGTCGACTTTAAACTGTGGTCCCACCACTCATGTATAAAATTAACACACACAACATAAGTGGTGTGAGAAAGTAGGACGTTGTACAATGGGTCAATTTGATCTCCGGGTACTGTACTTGTCTTAATTGACAAGTACACGTCCTCTCCTAACCTAACCTAACCTATATCATTATCATTTCAAATGCTTTCAGATTTTACCGTACATAGGAAATATTGTTACGAAAATGAAGAATCTACATACTTTGCTTTTACATCACTTAACATTAAAATGGTAAACAAGTGAACAAGTAAACAAAAATACAACAACAAACACCAGCATAAAAAATGGTAAACAAGTAAACAAAAATACAACAACAAACACTACAAGAATAAATGCAAACCAAATACACAAACAACAATAATTAATGTAAATAACGATATTTGCATTTATAGAGATTTCGAGAAGGTGAAGTCACGAACATTCGCCTTCAAGAACATTCATTAAACTGTTTACCCTGCCATATAAAAGGCAAGGCAAAGCGGGCAACTGAATTAGTAAAAGTTCAGTCAGTCTTGTGTGAAGATACGGTGTGTTTGAAAAAAGTAATCGTGGTTTGAAGACTTCCGTAATAAAGATCTGTCGAACGATTGTGTAATAATTGTTATTGCTTATGCAAAGGATGTAAAAAGAGGAATAACAAACAAAGCAATTGTTGTTGTTTACATAAAGTTGTGAATTGTGCGAATAATAAAAAATTTTAATTAAAAACTAAATACAAATTCCTTTTTATTTTATTTGCAATATATGAGTTCATATTTTAAACGTTTTTAAAAGGTAAAAACGTAACAATATTTTGAGCCTGATTGAGCTTTATTACTGAACCTAGCATGTATCTCTTTCGATTCTTAGTATAGCCTTATGTGAGTATCCCATCATGGATTCAAATATGAAAATATCGTGTTTATAACTACCTAGCATTTGGCCTACCTACTTAACCTTGATAATTTTCATTAGAATACATTTTCCTTGTGCTATTGCTACCATATTTATGATTCTAATATTGATTGGGTAGTAATTGTTCGAACTCAGCTATGGCAGGCTCAAAAGATTCAATTCTAGCTTTCTAGATATGAATACGCGTTGATTTAACATATAAATTTAGCAACATCAACCCTTAATAATGTTTATGTCAACAGCATCCTTCCATCCCTCTGTCTTTTGAAAAAAACATAGTCTAACAATTTATTATTATTGTTCCATTATTAAACGTAAAATAATTATTTAATCCTTAAACACGTGTATTCTTCAATTTAATTTCAATATTTTCCTGAAATATGAACATGAATGGCGGCATTGGGTCGCCAACGTGTGTGCCGTCTGCCGCATACTACATCATTAACCAACCCAATGGCCCAACAGAGGCAAGTGTGGCTTACACGTGACTACTGCTGTCCGTCGTACATTAAAGTTACAGACAGCAAAGCACCTGATGCAACTGAATATTCATTGATGGTGGAGCACAAAAACTTCATGCTTTCAAGTACTGATTAATGTATGAGTAAAAACAGTTTTTCTTTTTTGTTTTCTGTTTTTAATTACTTAAATAATTTACAATAACAACAATGAAATTATATGAAAGAGTAAAGAATAAAAAAAGCCCAGCACCTCTGGGCTCTATGGCTTTGAACTCGCATACGTTGTAGTTTCAGAACAAGAACTGTGAACATCTGTCACCTCCACTTAAAGACCGTGGGATAAAAATATTCTCAACAAATTTTACGTTACGATACAATGGATTGTTGTTGTTGTTTTAATTTTTTTTTTATTACACACTTTTTCTTGTCATGGGAACTGCAACTGCTCATCATCAACGAAATCGTTAGCAGCAGCAGTGAAGTAGTGAAGCAGGAAAGAATTAAAAGTTGTTTACTCTGTACAGACAGTGTGCGAATGTAGACAACAACAACAATTTTTTTTATAATATAACAGCAGAGGGTATAGTTAAGCTACAATACATATACATATACTATATATATGTATGTATAAACGAGCGAGGCAAGCGATCTAATAGGAGTACAATTAAAATCATTACAATGAAGTAGAAAAAGAATCATAAATGAGGACGTGGTTCATCGTAATCAGAACGACAATATCGGCATTATGAACTTCCAGGCAACAAAGACGTTGTATGTAGCTGTTGTCAGAGAACAGGGGTGAGGATTGATGAGCGTGCCAAGCATGATGTTTGAACGTGTGTATGGCAAATTGCTAAATTTCGTTTGTTTTTTTTGTGGTGGAAAAGTGGTTTGCGAAAAAAAAACAAAAACAAAATTATGGCCAACCATACGGAGACAAGTGCATCATCGTGTAGTACTTCATTAAAATCAACAGCACGTGTATTACATGATGCCGAAGACAAGTGCCACAGTAATTGAAAAAATTTAATTTTTTTTTTGTTTTCATTTCGATTTTTTTAATGCGCAGGCGCTTAAACACACAAACCGTTATAAAAGCCGTTTCTTTTGCAAGCAACATCACAGTTAAACATTAACCAGCCTGGAGGAAACACTCTCAAAATGTCTGCTTTTAAAACGAAAACATCAACGTTAGAGAAAGAGAAAGAGAAAGAAAATCTTCAATATTGTCTAGTGAAAATCAAATTTGCCGTATGCAAAATCTTTAAACAAATTCTGCATAAGGATACGAACAGCAACATCAGCAACAATAACACTATAAATGAACAACAAGAACAACAACTACTTCTTAATGCCAACAGCATTGAAGGCTCCTGTATAAAATATTCATACGAAATAGAACAAAACCTGGCCAACGAACGTCTTGTGAAAACTTGGCTACAACAACCATATGTTCTAGCCATGTAGACAACGACTACAGTTGCTACGTCTTACTGGCACTCAGACAGTAGTGGCATGCAACGTGATAGCTTTGCTGATATTTACTACTTACTTACAATACCCATTGAATGTTTATGCATTAAAGAAGGTTTTTTTTTTCATTATTCATTGAAGAAAATCCAAAGACATAAAACGAAAACGAAAAACGCAAAACCAAGTCCTGTTTGCAACAGAAAACACAGAAAACAACATCATCGTAAGCACCTCACAAGTGGCAGCAAATGAATGAATGAATGAATGAATGGAAATTGCAATGTGAATGAAAATGTTGTTAACGTAAAAGTGTTGTTTGGCACAACTGGTTATCGTTCTTTCTTGGCCAGGCCCAAAAGAACTTGAACTTGCTTGCTTCGTAGCA
Organism: Sarcophaga carnaria; assembly: GCA_958299815.1. Taxonomy (NCBI): domain Eukaryota; kingdom Metazoa; phylum Arthropoda; class Insecta; order Diptera; family Sarcophagidae; genus Sarcophaga; species Sarcophaga carnaria. The sequence goes on along the minus strand of OY283150.1, from coordinate 131,372,916 downwards.
GCATAACACAAAGAGCATCATTTAATTCATTCAATATTGCAAAAACAAACACTGCAAAGTGTTTGTGTATATACAGTGCAGTGGAGTGAAGTGTACTTGAAAGCAAAGAATGTTAAAAACAAATGCCAATAGGAAGGCAACATTACCAAACAATGTAAAGAATTTTATTTAAGCGGATATTTAAAATGGATTTGGACTGCAAGTGACATTTAAAATATTTCGTTACGATCTACCCACTTATAAGGTGCAACATCAATTAACTTCAACAAATTGCTTGGAAATGTTGAAACGAGAAACGATTTTAAAATAAAAATTTTTCCAGGATAATGCAAATTTGAAAGACACTGTTTCTAAATAATGACTCATAATATATTGTAATAAAGAAAAACGATTTAAAAATATTGTAAAGTTTCATGGAATCCATATAAATAAATAAATTTATAAAAAAAAATGTATAAAAAAAAAATATTGTAAAGTGTTTAATTTGTTCAATGATCATAAAAAAGGTTCAAAATGATTTAAAAAAAAGAGATCCTAGTCAAATCTCTTTCAAAAAAACTCAACCAGTCAATCCCATGACCAACGTTTGCTGCTGCTTACTCGGAATGGGTTTGATTCTAAATCACGAGTCATCACTGGCTTCAGAAATACATCGATTCTGTTAATCCCACTGCCACCTATCGGCAAACATATTGACTTTTTATAACCAGTATTCAACTTCAGAAAGAGGTCAAACTTGTGAGTCAGCAGCAATTCGTGTGCGGAAATTCAATGCGGAATTTTTAATTTCTGATGAACTGAAATAGTGGCGATCGGACTTTACGGTCTCCGTTATGACATTTTCAACAAATAGCTTTATGGACGCAACTATTACTGGCTCGTGTTTTACTATTACAGTTACAGAGTCATAACACATACATAACACAGACATAATTGGTCATTACAACTCTTCAGTCCTACGTACTAGCTTACGACCTAGCTTCTCTCACCACTTATGTTTTGTGTGTTAATTTTGTACATTAGTGGCGGGACCTACAGTTTAAAGTCGACTCCGAACGATAGATTCTTAAGCAAAGTTTTCATGGCAATTTTATTTACTCTCAGAATTTTTCGTAGAAATCTGTTGAGAGGCAGTCGCTAAGAAATATTTTTCTTATTTAGTTTGGTTAAAGATATCTGACCTGTGGTTTGAACCGTGGCCTCACGTCTAATAAGCCAAAACACTAACTACTAGACTACGGCGACTACTACTACTTCAGGGCCATAAACGCTTTTATAAAATTTAGTTACCCTCCTGGCATGCTTTTCGGCGTACAATGAAGAAAAATTCTAAAATGGATCTCCCATTTGCATTCTCAATCGCACTACTGGGTCAAGCTAACATAGAACTGTCAATAAAATTTTTTAGTACAGAACTTTATCTTTTTAACGACGCTTGATGTAATTTAGTCATACTTATGCAATGCTAGATACAAATCAACTACTTTTGGCTGTGGTTAAGACATCCAAACTTTGTTCTCAAAGACTTAGTTGGGACGACAAGCATGACCATGAGTTCATCTAGTGGTAAGCATAAGAATATTAGGATGATTACTATAAAATCGACAGAAATGTATATAAAAGCGTTAACAAGTTGTTATTCACCTATCTGATTTAATTAATCTGATTAATCTGATTTAATCTGGCTCCCGAAGTCTTTCTCTATGGCCTGCATAAGGTAACAAAAAAAATCAAGTTTTTGTAAAAATTAGTCCAGACTTTGTGCTGAATTAATTAGGCTTTCCGGTAATAACTTCTACAAGTGTTATCTATGCTAAGAAGGCAAGCTATTGGACAGATATCAGAACACTTGAAACTTTTTTGCAATAATTTCTGGAATACTTGTCTAAAACTAAAGAACTTTGCAACTTATTTTACACTTACGTGTTCTTTCTGCATCGAAATTTGCGAGAAAAAAATTTCTTTTTATAAAAAAAATCCAAAAAAGGCATGTAATCACAGATTTAATACAATTTATTTGAATTTATAGCGTAATTCAGAAAAACCTAGAACTTCCAGATCATATTTATCTTTAATTACAGTCGTATTAATCATTAGCTGAACTGAAATACAAAAATCCAGTATTTAAATATCGTTTCGAATAAAGCAATTTAATCATGATCATCATGTGATTCATAATCTAATTTGTGGGTTATAAAGAGAGAGAGAGAGAAAAAATCACCCTTAAAGCAATTCATGCATGCATTCATTCATTCGCATTTGTGTGTCATCTGTAAAGAACATCTTTCCCTCTGACTCTAATCAAGTGTTAAACAATCAACTCTTCGCCCTTTTAAATTAAGCCAGCCAATGTTGTGTTTATGAGATGTTCTTGCAACACGAGCGAATCACACACCACATTCAAGTAACCAACAGGCCCAACACAATCAACTTAACCAACAAGAATATCAAATCCTATGAATTATAAAATAAATGTAAGAACAACAACAAAAACGAAACCAAAATGACACCAACAGCTGCAACCAAGAAAATTTTCTCACACTCTGAGCTCTGAATGAAATGAAAAGAAGTCGTAGTTGAGGTTGAGAAGAGTCCATCCAAACCAAAGTTGTTAATCAAGTCGTCGTTTCAACACTGTGATCATCACACCAACTGTCTGTCATACACCCCTATTGACTAGTTAGTGTAACTGTCAAACTTGTAGTCGTTTTTAGTGTTTGTAATGCTCAACAGAAGCAAAACTAAAACGTTCAATCTGTACAGACACACACTCACACACACACGAAAACACTCATCAGTTTACTGAAGAAAGGGCAGGTGGTAGTTGTTATTTTTAAAAAAATGTTTCTCCCTTTTTTTTTGAAAAAAAAACTTTGTTTCAGTTGTTTTTAATCTTCTCACTCACTATTTGACACTGAATCTGCCATACGAGTTACAGTGGTCATAGGAACGAACAATTTCGATTTGAATTTTCATTTTCTCTTTTGATTTAGAATGGAACGCAGTGATATGAGAGTGAGTTTGCGTAATCCATGGATGTTAATTCAGGATTTCAGTAGTTGATCCCAAATTCTTGAACTAATGGTGGAATTAGTCGCAAATATTTTACCACAACCAAGCCTATTCAAGTACCATAAATTAAATAATCGAACAACTCTGGCTGATTAAATCTATGAATAAACTCGACATCTATAAACTATAGCGTGTCCTTTGCAACCGATTAATTTGATTAATTTTGGGGAATTCTAACTAAAATCAAACTGCAGAGAATATTACGTTGGGTGCTGGAAATAAGAATTCTTTTAACGAGCCTGATACTATTTTCTAGGACATACATACATACATACGGCCTAGCTTCTCACACCACTTATGTTGTGTGTGTTAATTTTATACACGAGTGGCGGGACCTACAATTTAAAGTCGACTCCAAACGACAGATTTTTTAGAAGCTTTTCATGACAATTTTATTTACTCTCAGACTTTTTGCCAGAAATCTGCTGAGAGAAGTCGCCGTAGAAATACTTTTTGTATTTGTTTTGATGTCTGGCCTGGGGTTCGAACACTGGCTTTACGTCTAATAAGCCAACACACTACCTACTAGACTACGGCGACTTCATTTTCTAGGACATGGTCAGGGTAAAATGCCAGGCAGAGCACAGAAATACGTACAATCTGTAGATGACCCGAAGAGACATTGGAGTATATGACATATGCCTGCTCTGCTTGGATTCTCGTAACGCTTTTTAAAACAATAGAAATGATTGAATGGGTAGCTAAGCAAGTGAGAGCGATACACCTGACTGATTGTTTACGGGCAAATTTTCAAATGAAAGTAAAATATTGAAAAAAAGATCTTTTAAAATCCTTGCCACATTCTAAACATGTGTTAAAAATTCAGTGACTAAATTTATTCCACATTTATTAAACGTACAGCGTGTACACGCAAGTCCTGTGCGCAAAAATAAAAACTTGTCACGTTTTTACCCACTGTACAGTTGGTGTACGTTACTATTGTTGCTGTTGGTTGCACTATCAGTAACACAAAAAGGATACGCAGTGATCCTAAAAGAATGCTTCATTGCATACTAAAATATTAAAAACAACCCCATGTGCAGGAGATAAATTAAACAACAACAGCAACAGCAACAACAATAAATAAATAAAAATTGAAAATTGTGGGAAACTAGCTGGCAAAGTGTTTCCCACGATTTGAAATTTTATAATTTGCTACCTGTCTACCAACAAAACAACGGCACACCAACTATCCAACTACTACCACCACCACCACCACCATCAGCCATCGCCATTCAACGAAGCTACACCACCATCACCAATGGCACACAATTTATATTTAAAGAAGAGCACACACACACACAGGGGCAACTTGTAACGTACTTTTTCAACCCCTAAATTTTGTAGTACAACTGCATGCCATACATTTACTTTGCAGTGAGTAGATCAGTTAGTCTCTCGCTCTCTCTGTATGTTTTCATGTGTTATTCTCTTAAAGTGTGTTGAGCACGAGTAAATTTTTGTATCGTATCCTGGGACACGTGTGGGTATATAAACATGCCACACTCTGTGATGCAACATCATTCACTGTTCATACGTTCGAGTAGTAACACAAACGCTTTAAAATATTTAATTTTTTGTTTAAAAATTCTTTTAAATTTCATTCAAACAACAAGAATGGCAACCAAATACGAAATGTCCAAAACATATCAATACCGTAAGGTCATGAAACCTCTATTGGAACGCAAACGACGTGCTCGCATTAACAAGTGCCTCGATGATTTGAAAGACTTGATGGCGGAATGTTTCCAAAGCAATGGTGAAAGTACTGTCAAGTTTGAAAAGGCTGACATCTTGGAAGTCACCGTACAACATTTGCGCAAATTGAAGCAACAGAAAGAACAAATTGTCCAAAATAATATTGCTGCCCAACAAAGCTTTCGCTCGGGTTATATACAAGCCGCCAATGAAGTGTCCCGTTGCATGGCTTCGCTGCCCAAAGTTGATGTTCAATTTGGCACTAAACTCATGACACATTTGGGTTTGCGACTTAGCCAATTGGAAGCACCACAAGAACTACCCACTGCTGTTAGTACTCCTCTAACTGTAACCTGCTCGACTTCGTCTCAAACAACTGCTGCCATGTATAGTCCAGTTTCAAGTGGTTATGCCAGTGATAGTGATTATTCGCGTGCATCGCCTGCTCCTAAGCTAAAGACACTACAACTACAACGAGGTCTTTTACAGCCTGTCTCCACTACGCCTGTCTGGCGTCCCTGGTAAACTCTACTGCTCTACCAGCCGTTAACTTTAGTTCTTCCATTATGAATATTTAAGCCGATCTCTTTTAGTTCTTAAGACATGATTTAATTTTATTTGAATTATTTTTATTTTATTTTATAATTTTTATATAATTTTTGTTAAACTATTAATAGGATTTTTTATTGTTTTTGTATACATATATATGTATGTATATGTGTACATACTCGTATGTATTGTAGTAGCTTTATAACATAATCCAACTGTGATAGGGTAGTCTCTTATTAATTTTATCCCACTCCAGACCAGAGTTTAATGTGTATATGATTATGAGGAAAAAAGAAAAAAAGAGAAAAAAATACAAAATATATCCCTCAATTATTATTGTATAAAAAACAAACATTTAAATTGTTTTCATTTTAATTCTCTTCTTCCCTTTTTGAATTTAATTACTCCTTGAATGGAGTAATGACCTGAGAGCAAACACAGGATGTTGCCCTATAATTACCAAGTCATCAAAATAATTTCAAAAACGATTATGACTAAATAATTGGCATTGGCAATGGTATTGGTATTGGTAAAATAAACATAGTTAAGGCCATAAAAAGAGCAGAGCTAATAACAAGTAACTGCTAGAGTATGATAGTTGCACCTGAAACAAATGTAAACCTAGCTCAAATGGAATAGGAACATACATACAGTGGTGGCCTTATAATTAGCAACGATGTTTCTGGAACAGAGTTCTCTGGAATGACGAATCTAAGTTTAATTTGTCCCAATCTGATGGAAAAACGTATGTAATACGTCCTCCAAACAAAGGTACACAAAGATGATCCCAGGTACACAGTGAAAACTGTAAAACAAATTAACAAACATACATGTTGCTAAGTCGTTTCTAATTGTAAGGCCACCACTGTACATAATTGATCATTACAACCCTTCAGTCAGGATTACGACCTAATTTCTCACACCACTTATGTTGTGTGTGTTAATTTTATACATGAGTGGTGGGACCTACAGTTTAAAGTCGACTCCGAACGACAGATTTTTGAGAAATCCTGGGGTATGTACCCTGGCTTTTCGTCTAATAAGCCAACACACTACCTATTAGACTACGGCGGCTGGAATAGGAACAGTGTGTTCAATAAGTAAGCTGCCACTTAGTCCTAAACATATTTACCCACACTACTATATATTATTTTCGATTATTTTCTTCGATTAAAAAAGGAAACGAAATCGAAAAATTTGCATAAAACGAAAATTCTGCTTGAAAAACATAAAAATGTATGGTATTCCGATTAATTTTAAACTGAAAAAGTAATGATCAGTAATTATAACAAATCATGGGCTGCGATGGCGAAATTAAAGCCCCTTATTTGTACTAAAATACCCCAAGGAAGAATAGATAGATGTGTGCAAAGTTCGATCAAATGACAAGGTTTAATTCAGGGACTTCTTGGCTTACCTTTATTTTTACCACCAACAACCAAAAGAATGGTCCGCTATCGTCCAGAGCATTGTATTGGAACTCGGACAGCTAGTTATGGAAGGAAAACAAGAGTATAGTGGACACCAGCAACCAAAGAATGGTCTCCAATCAGCCAGTGAGTTGTACTGGAGTTCGGACAGCTAGTTATGGGAGGGAAAAAAGGGAATAGTATTTGTGGACGTTAGATTTGAATATGTTGATATTGTACAAGGCAGGAAAAACGTTACAAGATGAAAGTTACTCATATGCAGAGTGCGGCTAAAAACGGAATTCATTGTGAGAATTAGCATTTGAACTTCTTATCATAAGATTGCCAACCTAAAGCAATATTACCCTGATGACGGGTGCCGTTTGTAAAAAAAAAACTCCATAAAAAGAAAAGAGAAGCTCCACTATTCATCGATTTAACAATACTTGAGTCATACCGCGTAAATGTCTTAGTTTTTGTAAGTTTTCAGTAGATAAGTGGCAGTGAATAGAATCTTTAACTTTGTTTTATGCTATGAGGATGAGATCTAGTTTGGAAAAGTAAACGAAAGTCAAAACGTTCGAACACTTCTTAGGTTTCTCCCCTAGTATTAAGAGATGCAGAGTCGGGGCACGATGCCGGTACTTGTCTTGATTAACGTCTATGAGGATTTCCAACCTCTTTATTTTCTTATTTTTTCTTCTTCTATTCTTTTTTATTCTTCTTCCTTTTTTCTATTGGTCTTTCTCCTTACATTTAGTTTCAAAGTTTCTATTTAACTTACTTTTTCCTTGGCTTTACCTTCGTGACCTAAACCAGATGAAAGTAATAAAAGTACTCAAAATGACAAGAACTGGAAAGATATTGACTACATCGCCAAAGAATGCTTGTCAGCTCTTACACGACAATTGAAAAGAGTGTTAAAACAAGTGTATTTGAAGAATAGTTTTTTGATTGAAGTGATTTTAAATACCTCTCTTATGTAAATTTTTATTTGCAGACTAAATTCGTTTAAAACGACATTTAATTACAAGAACCTCTTTTCCAATTTTTCTCATAAAAATGTTCCATGGTGAAATGAAACCCATAAGCCCCGAATTGGCACAACATCTCATCATTAAAATACAATTAGTGGTGGCAGAGACATGTTAAGTTCAAATCTAAATACTACTGACTTGAAACCTTAAGCGTGATTATTACTTAGTTTATGAAAGCAGCACTCTAAAGGCGTAAATAGTGACAGTTTAACTTCAGTCAAGGGGCTCATCAATTCAAAAGTGGACACACTGTTTTATTTCGAAATATTATTATAATATTTACTTTATTCTTATAGGTTTCACTACTATAAACCGCCCATTAATTGATCGTTTAAACCCCTACTAACCTAAAATTTCAGTAACAAGTTTGTCTTTTAAAAGCAACACAGCAAAACAAAATCGATAAATTTCTCATAAACCAATATAAGCAACCAATATGCATGCATATGCAATTAAATTCATATTACCTCCTGGTCTTAACCTCAAACACACGTTCACACTCGCTCTCTTTTTCTCTTACGCAAACGTTGTAAAATTTCGAGATGATAATTACTCCAGACACACTTAACACACGAGATTAGCAAACAATTTACAGGCAATAAGAAGCCAGCAAGCACGACCCATTTAAAATACGGCAGCACCCCACCAACAAAACACCACATACGATTGCAATGCCAAAGAAGCAGTAAAGGACAACAATAAGGATACAAAACAATAATTAAATAAAAAATGTTCTCACGGTACAGGACAATCTACATAAAACCATAGGGAAGATACAAATAAAATAAACACCTATAAAATGAGAAACAATCAATGATGATGGGGTATACAAAAAATATGTGTGTGTGCTTGTATAACCAAACAAACAATCAATGAATGACTGAACGACTGACTGGATAAACGGCTCCTATGGCTGGCTGTTTTGCTGACAAGCTGAAAGAATGAATGAATGAATGAATGTGGCTGGCTGCATGAAAGACGAGGCGAAAAAAATCCTTGGCATACAAATGCAATATGAAATGCCAGCAATTCAACATAAATTCATAATAATCAGACTGACCCCAAAGATGGTGCTCTAAAGACCAATCTGATTAAGTAAAGTAAACCAAAACCCAAAACCCTTGGAAAAAACGATAACAAAGAATGGAAGAAGCAACAAGAAGAAATTTGATGATTCTAAAAAAAAAAAACCAAAAAAAACACACACAAAAAAATATAAGAATGATATCATGATCACATTCTACTTTTACTTCTACACTCTACGGCTACCATACACTGGCAAAATGTACGAAATAGTGACAGCTGCAAAATAATCCTTAAAACAACAACAATAGCAAGCACAGTAAAGGAACGCATGTGTTTGTCGTTTCAAATTGTCGACGAAACAGACGAAGAAAAAAACACCGTGTGAGAAACTCAGTTTCATCAATGTTCCCACGGCCACGAGCCATAAGTTTCCAGCACACATAAAAAAAGAAGAAAACAAATAAAAAAAAACATCTTATGTTGGTAAACAAGAAGTACTAAAAGGACGAGGATGATTGCAGCTGCAGCTGCTTTACGATACTCGTATGTGTATACAAAACGAGTACACAAGCATAGCTGAATGGATGGATGGATGACTCAAAGAGGAAATACGCCACTATAAAGGCATACAATTAACACTCGTACACGATGGTTAATGTAAATTGAGAGATAAAGAGAGAGGAAATAAGAGACAGAGAGTGAGAGTTTTTGGAGAACGTAAACAAGAGCGTTTTATACAAAAGTGGTGATATTTGCCAAACGTTTGTTAAAAATATTTAAAGAACTTTACTTAAAAGGTACTTTAAAGCAGTTTAAACAGCTCCGTTCATTGTTTAATTAAGCGAGTATACTTTTTATTATCGTACTAAGTAGTATCGCTATTAGTTATGAGTACAAAATTACATTTTGTGTTGAATTAAAGGCATAATCCAGTGTTGCAAAATTTAAATTTTGAAATGGTACTGAACTTTAACTGAGAGAGTACTTTTTTGCATGAAATGGTACTTTTCAATCAGGATTATTTCCTAGCTTCTCACACCACTTATGTTGTGTGTGTTAACTTTATACATGAGTGGCGGGACCTGCAATTTAAAATGGACTCCGAGCGACAGATTTTTGAGAAATATTTTCATGGCAAATTTATTTACTCTCAGAGTTTTTGTATTTTTTCACATTTCGATTTGTTGGAGATGTCTGACATTGGGTTTGAACCGTGGTCTCACGTCTAGTAAGCTAACACACTACCTACTAGACTATTTACTTATTTATATTTAATACGAGTACGGAACGGAACAGCAAAACTAACTACTGATACGTGTTCCTCACACACAAAACAAAAACAGCTGATTCGGAACGTAACAAAACGTAAAAGCCTCGTTTTGTCAAACGTCGACTGACCGTAATGGAACATACGTTCGTTTTTAGCATATGAGGAGCAAATTAAATGTTAACCGAAGTTACATTTCGGTTCAGCAAGCGTTCTTGTTGCTCTTCGTATTCTAAAAACGAACGTACGTTCCGAGGACGTTTCCCTAACCAGAGCTAAAGGCTATTTCTTATTTAGCATTGCGTTGAACATGTTGCCAATGCATTAATAGTTGAAAAGCGCAAGACATAAAATAAGTAATAATAAAGAAGTACTGAAAGTGTCGCGGGGGTATCGCGGTATTTTTGAAATGGAAATGTACTGAAAAAGTACTAAGTACTGAATTTTTCAACACTGGCATAATTCTATTATAAAACTGTCATGTGTCGAGCAACAAGTCTACTATTTCTGCTGGAAGTCAAATCTATTACTTTAGCATCACTAGAAGAATCCTATTCAGGTAAAAATTGCATCGCTTAATACGATTAAATCTTACTGTTTTGTACTGGAAGCCTTCATTCCTTCGTCCTCGATTGGAGTCAGTACCACGAGGTCTTCTTCTACTCAAGCTATTCTAACTAAGATTTCGTATTCCTGTTTTAAAGAAATTCAATTTCAACATTAAAAACGTACTAAAATGACACAAAGTACCCTATTAGGAGCAATAAAATTTACAATCTCTTAAATAAAATACAGAAAAACGGTACTTTAATATATATTACAGCATTAAGTGTGTATGGGTATTTAAAAAGAGCACACATTATGTACCACATTTTACAAAAAAAAGAGCTTAAATACAACCCTCGTTGCGCAAAGAGACTGAAAAGTATAAAAACACGCTTGGCTGTTGAGCAGGACATCATTCACTAAATAGCTCTACAAGAGTAAACATCTCTCATTAAAACCGTTAAGTTCACCATAAAAAGGAAAAAAAGGAAAACAAAACAAAAAGAAACACACACAGAATGTCTGCCACCACTATGGAATACGCAACGAAAACTGAAATCTACCAGAAAATCAAGAAACCCTTATTAGAACGTCAGAGACGTGCACGCATCAACAAGTGTTTGGATGGCCTTAAGCAATTAATGGTCGACTTAAATGGCAATCGCAATATTTTACGCATGGATAAGGCTGAAATGTTGGAGACCACAATTGTTTATCTCAGAGAACATGTTAAAAAACAACAAGAAATACCAACAGAACAGCAGCAACAACAACAACATCAACATATAGCTATGGATTCATTTCGTAATGGTTATATGAATGCCGTTAATGAAGTGTCACGTGTTTTAGCCTCAACTCCTGGAATGACTGTGGAAACGGGTAAAACAGTTATGACACATTTAGGACGTTCCTATAAAAGATTACAACATGAGATTGAACAAAGACAACAACAACAACAACAAGAACAGAAACAAATGCAATCATTAACTATTGAATGTCCCTTAAGTCCGGCTTCTTCTGGCTATCACAGTGATGATAATGATTCTCCAGCAGCATCACCAGCAAACGCTACTTCAGCTCAACTATGGAGACCCTGGTAATCCTTAACAACTGCTTATAGGCAGTAATTCATGCATGTGAATAATACCCCCCTCAACCGCTGTGATCTTATTCATCAAGTAATCTAACAAATAAGGAAAATCCTCAACTGTGATAAACATCAACTGTGATACAAACAAAATAAAAATAATAAAAAAAATACTTAGAATTAAATAAACAAAACAAAACAAAAGAAAACCAAAAAGAATTAAAACATACAAAATAAAAAAAATAAAATAAAGGAATTGAATTAAAAACTAATTTCAAAAACAAAATCTCTCACTTTTATTTTTTTCTCTCTCTCACTCTCTTTTCCTCTCTACTAAGCAGTTATGTTAAAAACTAAGAGAATTACTCTGACTAATAGTTGTTGTATATTTATGTTTACATTTTTTATTTCTACATTTCAATGCATAAACAGGCGGAAATTACAAACACACTCTTGTTTCATTGCACACATACTCTGAATTCAATTGTTGTTGTTGTGTGTTGAATGTTTACATTTTATGTTTCCACATTGCTAAACATAAACGAGGCGGAAATTACACACACACACTTGTTTCAATGTACATGCATGCTTGTTTACTTTTAGCTCAGCCCTTTTTATGCATACTGCGGGAATATTTTTAGCAGTTCTAGTGAGTGTTAAAAGTCCTTAGCAGATCCAAAAAACCTTTGTTCTTGAAACGATTTACAAAATTTTGAAAAATTTCTTATTGGGATAAAATTTTCACATAAATAAATAGTTTTAAAAGATATTTTCATTTAATAAAATAAAATAATATGACAACCGTTACGAACAATATGTAATTAAAAATACCGTGATAAGGTCAAGGTCGTATACCAGTGCGACATTACGATAGTTGGGTATAAAAGATGATTTACTACAATTCAAAAAGTACTTTAGTACTTTTCCTAGAACTTTTTGTATACTCTTTTCTTCTGGTACTTTTTTGTAGATTTTAAAAAGTACTTCTACTACTTTTTTCTTGTACTTCTGATAGTGCTTTTTTTAAACACTATCAAACACGTTGCATTTTTATTTACGTTTATATTAATAAATTTAAAAATATTAAATTTTTTCAACTAAATTCTGAGTCATAGAAGAAAATGTTGTTAAGCCAAATAGTCATACTCATTCAGCACAGGTAACAAATAGTCATTGGTTTGAAAAAGAAAACAAAAAATAATAAAAAACCCTCTCAGCAACAGCTAAACATCATTATTACGATCTTACAACCTGATTATGATAGACAAACCCTTTACGCCGTTAATTATTATTAATGAAGATGCGTAAAACAAAACAGAGATCAATAAACCCTCAGAGCACATACATACATACATACATATGTATGCAAATGACAATAATGAGAGAGAGAAAGAGCAAGAGAGTTTATGAATGAGAGAAACTAAAAGCAAAAGTTATTTAAAAATAGAGAGCCTAACAAAAGCATGTTTAATCATGTCTACAGCAAAAGGGGCTAAAAATAATCTTTTTGTTGTTGTTATAAAAGAATTCACATATTTTGGTTACGGTTATAATGGCGTTAAAGTTTTGTTGCTGTCTTACCTGTTTTCTGCTTGTTCTTCTGCTTTGATGAAAAATTTTTAACAATGCGAACTTATGCTTCATATTAACACAGCTAGAAAACTTTTATAATGCACAAACACATGCACTTACACACTTACACTTTCGCTCATGCATTTAAGACTTTTTTATTAAAAAGATATTGAAAATAATTAACTTTTTTGATATAATTTTACCCTCACACTTACACAGACACATACTTTAACACTTTCCACTTATTTTATTTAAGTTATTTGATAAACTATTAAACGAATTTTAATTTTTTCGCGATAAGTAATTATTTTCGACGCCACTCAAACAATGGACGCGAGTTACGCTCTCACAGTAAACGGTTAACTGACAAACAAACAAAAAAACAAACCAAGTAAACTTTAGTATTGCCATCTTCGGATTTCTCTAGTTGGTACTCATTAGTACAAAATGGGACTCTTTAATTTAAAAGTACATTAACAGTTTACATATGTAACTGACCTATATCCCCTCCATAAGAAGATGTTCGGCCCCCGGGGGCTATTGGTGCCGACCTCCGCTTTAAATTAACTTTTTAACCCTCTTTCTCCACTAACACAGATTGATTTTGTCTCATATTTCTAATGCTTCATATTTTGTTCGGTTTTAAAATTTTTGCCATACCCTAACTTATTGTTATTGTTTACGATAGCGGCACCTGATATCGTTTGTTTTTTGTTTTGTATTTTTTCTCTTTGGCTTAGACTCGGAAGGTACTATTTAGTACTATATGATGCAAAAAGTACCATTTCAAAATTTCAGTTTTGCAACACTTATGCAGTTTGAGATCAAAATTTTTTTCTTTCTGGCAACACTGCTAGTTGGAAATATTCGTTTTTGTTCGTTCAAAAAAAATAATAGTAACTAATTCGCACATTCTTTTTCCGTTTCCGGTCTATATAAGTAAAAATTAAGCCCCCTGTTTGCTTTAATAGGAATATATGGCGTGTTGTGTGTGTGGATGTGGTGTATGTGTTGCTTGCTGGTGGTGGCGGTGTGTGTAGGTGGTTGCGGTGGGTAGGTGGTAGTAGTGTAGTGTGAGGAGAAGGAGAAAAATGAGCAAAAGGGAAAAAGAAGGTGTAGTTGTTGTTTATGATTGTGGTTGTGTTGCTGCTGCACCCGAACTTCGGACGCAGGAAATAACATTTTTAATTTTTTAAGTGTGGTGAATTTTGTTGTTGTGGTGAGTTTCCAGTGTGGTGAGTTTTTACAAAGAGTGGTGAATTTATCCAGCGTGGTGAATAAATTCAAAACTCACCAAAGTGCCGTTATTCAAAATTATACTGTATTACCATATATCAATGTACTGTACATTGTGAATTGGACGGTGCGTGTCTGGAATAAGTCATTTTCACCTATGTTAGCGGAGGCCAACGTTGTGGTTTGTGTTTGGATTAAGGATAATTAATCTCGACTGAATAAACACTGAATAAAGGAAGTGAGGAAGTGCACTCAACGAAGGAGTTGTAGATAGGTAGGGTTGCCATTGTGTCATTCTATTTAAAATTCAAAAAAATTAAAATTATGAAACTGCATACAAATAAATTAAATTTAAATGATTTTGTAAATGAATTTTTGATTAATTTCTTTATTTTATATTTTATTCAAATACTTGCAAAAAAGCTGAAAATTGGAAATTCTTTATCAAAAAATTTATAATTTTTTGTGCTTTTTGTGAGAGGCATATCGGATCTAAATTTATACATCAGGAAAAATTATTAAAGAGAACTCCATGAATTCATAAAGTTGGTTGGTCTTTCCTCTTTGATGATTTCTTAGAATTTGGATAGAGATTTAGTTTCCTGACAACATTGGATACAAATGTTAAGCACCAGTGTTGAAAAGTTCAGTACTCAACATAACACAACCAAAAAATTTTTGGTAACCCCTGAAGTAAATTCATTTATTTAATATTTTAAACTTTAAACAGTAACTGTTCAGCACAGTATTATGGACATACACCACTTTCGATAACGATAACCATCCAGCTTTGATATCAACACATATTTCTAAAAAATGTGAAACCCTAACAGTAGTTAAATACAACCCTGTTCAAGCAAAATGCCACAACAATTCAAATTTTTCTCACTCCTTTTGCTTTGTGTACAGAAATTTGCCTTCAATGCTGCTGGCCTTCAATTGATTCCCATATTAATTTCATAGTAATTATTAAAGCCAACGGTTGGGAATTTAATGAAAAATCATTAATCGTTAATTAAAAATGTCCGTAAATATAACAGTGAATGGAAAATTTAAAACACACCACAGCTTATTAGACGATCCAGCAAAAGTGAAAAAAGATGAAGAGCAGGAGAGACGCAAATTAAGGCTACTGCAAGTATGAACTACACGGACATATTTTTAAGAATGTATTCATATTTAAACGATTTTTTCATGATTTTAAGGTACGTGAAGAATCGAAGAAATTGGCTAAAAAGATACGCGATGAAGTAAACGAGGAGAAAAAGAGGGAACTGCAAAAGCTTCAGGAAACTAAGGAAAAAGAATTGGAATGTTGGCGCCAGCATGCTTTAGATCGAGCAGGTGAGGAATATCGTTCGGCTATTTTTCAAATGGGTACAGCGCATAACGCTGCACGCCGCGAAAATGTTAAAAGGGCTGAAAAGCAACAACAGCAACAAACTACTTATAAGGAATTCAAGAAACAAACTGCGGCGCGCAGAGCCAATCAGCGTAAGGCACAAGCGCCTTGTCCCTGTTTAAACAAAGAATTTAAATGTATTTGTGTGCAAACTGATATCCCTGAATATCCTCAACGGAATGCTGCAGAATCACAGAAACGTAAAAGGAATTGCTCTTTTTCTTCTAGCGATTCCGCACATGAAGAAGAAGATGACAAAGATCAAAACACCTTGCCACAGTCGACATCATCTTCATTTAGTTCAACAACCAGCGATAGTACAAGCTCTGCTATGCAAGTTAATAATAGAGCAACACAAACTTCACTGTGTGAGCCGCCTTCCAATAAATGTTTCGTTAAAACCCCAGCTGTTTTTGTAGATGTGGAAGTGGGCTCACAAGATTCTTTTTCCATAAGTGCACCGATTGAAATCAATGACAAACACGCTGTATACAATCGAAAATTTACTAACATTATAATGGTGAGTCCCCGTAAGGGCCGAAAACATTGTGATAACTCGAATAAAAATCCTTCAATAGAACAGTCTACAACTACAACTACAACGACGACTCAGTCAAGTGATGTAACCGTATTGCCTTCGGAAGAACCCATACAAAAGTCACCGCCTAAAAAGAAAATTGATGCGAAACAAACAACCCGAAAAGAAAAGCGTTTCACCATTGTCTCAGATTTGGTTAAAAAACAACAACAGCAAGATAGAAGCATAAAAACTACAAAAGATCCGAAGTCTACACCACCAGCATGTCCTCCGGGTTCACGGGCCACCACAACAACGACAACTCCACTCTTGTCCCCTCGAAAGCAAATTAGACCAGCAGTACCGACATCTCCTCGCAGAACTAGTGCCTTATCCAAATCCTCTAAGACTATTACCGATAATAGCCAACCAACCGCAACTTTATCTACAAACAAAACTCATACTGTTGCTGCAAGCACCACCAGCAGTTCTGGGCGTGTGCAATTCTTTAATTATAAAACCAAACTGTGTAAAGAGCGAGATCAAGCGGCCGTTAATGTTAGTGTTCAAAGGCAAAATAGAGAAATTGTACAGCCCACAGCCATGGAACAGGCTGCATTGGAAAATCAGAGGGAAAGAGAGCGACAATTGGAGGCTTTAAAAAAGTGGTATGTTCAAAAATATTTCTGTAGTTATGTTTAAAACAAACCAAGAGTAATTTTATCTGATGTATCTTATATTTTTCAGTCAACAAATAGAGGAACGCAGTCAGAAAGCATTGCAACGTGAACAAATCAGGCGTGATTGCAATGAACTAACTGAGAAATTAGAAGCTCTAACACGTGAATATCCCAACCAAGTGCTTACAAATGTAAAGTCCATAATATAGAATTTATTTACACGCCGGTCGTTATTAATACATTTCATATCGTTTCTAGGAAAACCAACTTCATATATTTGCTGATAAGAAATTGCGCATGGAAGGCAAAATGAACTCAGCCGTGGAAAAACTACTAAATCGACCGGCAATTATAACATGCAGTGAAATGAATAATGACAATAAGATGGAAACTATACCTACAGCAACTGTACAAAATCAAACAGTTCCAAGAAATGAAATAAATGTGGGGGCTATACATCAAAAGTCATTACCAGCTGATGATGTATCCAGTGACAGTTGTTGCTCTATATTATTAGGCTACGTGGATGATCAAAGCAAGTTGATTAAGCAAGACTTACTAAATTCTAATACAGATGGCAATCAAAATGATTCGAAACAGGGACGACTGAAAACTCTACTCAAACGTTTAGATGAGCTGCGCAACTCTTTGTTGGAAGAATTGAAGAATGAAAGTGAATGCAAAACGAAAAAGCAGGGTAAATTGCCCTCTCATGGAGAAAATCTTAAGCATGTTGTGGATAGTATAAGTGATATGCGCAAAGAAAGGGAGCAAATATTAAACAATGAGCGCGCCAAGGTTTGTTGTCAAAAAAAAAGAGAGAAGGAGTTGAAAGCTAAAGAAGCCATTTTAGAGGCAAAGGTAAGGGAGTTTTTTGAACTGCAAAAACAACAAAAGCCTGAAAAGGATGCGAATCGTAATAAAAATAAGGAAAATGAAAAAAACTCTTCTCCTACTACCAAAAGCACCCAGAAGCAGGTTATCTCAAACGATAAAGAGAAAGTTATACGTACTGCGGGAGAAAAACCGGTTGAAATTGTTATAACACTGCGGGAAGAACATAAAAAACTTCAAATTCTTTCCAAACATAAAAGAAGAATAACAAGCAGGAAAATTCCAAGTAAAGTCTCGACTTTGATAAGGAGTCCCCAACCAAAAATAGCTGCTGCTAAAAGGCATACGCCAAAAAAGAAATCTCAACCTACTTCTGCACATAGAGAAGAAATATTGAAAAGGCAAAGCTCATATGATTCCAATTCTACGTCATACATGAGTTTGAATTCGCAATTGAACACACAAATAAATCAGTTGGCCGAACGAATTACCAAGGAAAAGCAAAATCCTGAAAATTTACCTAAAGTAACTTCGACACAAGACAAGCCTGAATCTAAAGACTCTTCAAACGATGTCCCTAATGTCAAACGACCGCCTCGTCTTAATCCCTTAATGGCTCAATATGTTCAACGTTTATTGGGGATGTCGCGCAATTCCGTTGCTAAACTGGGTGTTAGTTCTTCCGATATTGAAACGCCTGCCTCAAGCATTATAAATACACCCACCAATATTTCCCAAAGCGATACATTGTTCTCCGACGAAAGCCTTATTCAAATACAGAATTTTATGGAGGAAAACAAAAGTTTTATTAAAGAGCTTGAAAAATCTATTCGATCACAAAATAATGATGCCTTGGAGACTAGTATCAAAATGTTTGATGATATATGGCGTAAGTGTTTGAGTGAATGTTATAATCAGGAAATCTCTAAAGCTAAGGACGTAACACAAAAGGCAAAAAATTCCAAGGTATCTACAGATAGCGCAACTAAAGACAAAAATTCAACAAAGGATATACAGAAACAAAATAAAACAAAACCTAACTCTCAGCAAAGAACAAAAAGATCTGTAGCTGACGATGGGCCTGAGGATGTTGGTAAAACTCTTACTTCTAATTCTTCAACAGATGATAAATACGTTTCGAAATCTCCTCCGAAATCCCCTAAAACACGCACCGTCGAAAGAGTTGATAAAGCCATCGACGCTAGAAATTCAGGTGAACTAGAACCGAATAATTCGCAAATTGCTCGTTATGCTAAACTAACAGAAAACTGTACTAATCGTATTGCTGAACTAACGGAATTAATCAATAAAGTACGCGAAGAAAAACAACGTCTATTGGAGGTTACTCTTAGCTCGGTTAGCGAAAATGGTAGACAATCTACCGAGTATCTAGACCTACCCGAAGGTAAAGCAGATGCTCGTAATGGTCAAGAAGATCACACAAAAGTTAGTTCTACCAGTTCGGAAAATACAACTGAAAACATACAGTCCCACAGTACGGATACACTAAATGAAGCTCCGAAACTAACTTCCGATGATAAAAATAAACAAACCACTGCCAGCCGCGATAGTGGCATAGCCGAATCACGGCCTATAACTGCCTTAGAGAATCGAATTGACCCAGAGCCGACTTCACAAACTTCTTCCGAAAGTACCGTAACACAAGTTGCAAAGAAATTAAAGCCGCCACCAACTCTTTTACGTTTCAGTCCACAATTGCCGGAAGAGGAAGTGGCTCATGAGTTATCCACTATTTTTGAAGTGGATACACCGGCAACGTCACGCATTAATACGGCTGCAGGCCAAACAATAAATGAACACGAAAGTAGTCCTGATAATGAAGAACCACAACAACCGATCAAGTTTCCCACTTTCAAGGAATACCTTAAAGTATTGGATTTAAATGCAACACAACTCGATCCAGAGCAAAGTACGCAATTGCAGCAAGAATTTAATTCGTTTCTTGAATGCTTGCAAAAGTGTGCGTCAAAAGGTAAGTGAACACAATTTTTCGAGATTGTTATCCATTTGAGCATTTATTTTCTATTTAGATGCTCCTAAATATACAGAATTTCCCTCTGCGAGCAAGTATTTAGGAAAAACACCCGACATCGATGAGCTAAGCGAAACAATGGAGGAAATGTTAGCTCAGTTATGCGTAGGAAATGTATTGCCTCAGAATTTTCCTGCTGTACGCGAGTATATTAAAGGTAATGCCTCTAAAGCCTCATCCGATGAACAACAGCTGTTGGACACAGAAAGCTTAGAGAATATTTCATCACCTGTAAATTCCGAAAATGAAACAATTTCTTTAGATATCGAAGAAGAATTGAAAAGAAGGAAAATTTTAAAAAGTTCATTTCGTTATCTGAAACAAAATAAAAAAATGTTCTCATCCACTGCCAACAAAGATGACGACGAATTTTACAAGGAAATGCTGGCAGCTGAAAGCGGCTTAGAAAAGTTATCTTCATCTGGCGGCAATACAACGGATAAATTAGAAATTGATATGAAGAAAATTACCCATAAGTTACAGGCAACAAAGAAAAAACAACAAATAGAACAACATGTTCAAATACTAAGCAGTAGTACAAATACGGCTGATACTTCAACATTGGCCAATTCTGCTATGGAGGTAAGTTTTTCCTAGAGCCACATGAGAAAATTTATTGTTAATAGAAGTTTTGTTTTCAGGCGGCTTCTTTAAATGAAAGTTCGAAAGATAAAGGAAAAGCGCTTAATTTAAGAGATTTTCTAACTCGTGAACTTTTAAAACGTGTCAATATATCAGGCTCTAACTCTTCGTCTGATGAATCTTTGCGTAGCCACTTTTTTCTTTCTATACTGGGCTCTTTAACACCACGCACACCCGGTGTGGCTAGCAAATCGGGTGCCCCAACTATAGAACGGCAAAAGACTTCAACACCAGTACCCACTCCAGGCTCTAATAACAGTAGTCGTGCCAACAAATCATCGCCAAGTCATATGTTTTCAGGTGAAAGTCATATATCTTCCGTACGTTTCTTTACCAGCGATAGTGGCAATGCCGATCATAGTTCAGGATCATAATAGCGGTGTATGGTATATGGTATGTTAATTTAGTTTAGTTTTTAGATCATGCACAAATTTAACTCGTATTCTATAGGAAGAAAATATTTATTAGCAATTGATTTTATATATTTTTAGGGAATAGTTTTTAACAATTCATTTAAAGAAATAGGAATTTATTATAAAAAAAAGAAAAAAAAATTTAAGAGTTTTAGAAAGGAAACAAAATTGGTTTTAAAATTGTTATTGTATTTTTATTAGTATTAATGTATTGTTGTTATGCTTTAGATTTTAGGAACATAAAATTATATTCAGAATACTTTTCGAAATATCTAATCAATCGTGCAGCCACTGCCAGCAGATAAAGTGTTACATTTCACGCTCTCTTTTTATTAAGTGCATGTCATGTCTTATTGTTTATTAATTTATTTTATTAGCCAAATAGAAAGAAACTTTTATTATATTTATTACGAATGAACACTCTAAAATCTTCTTGATTTCATTTTATTTATTTATTACTTTTTAAATTTAAATGATTTTTGTATTCGGTTATATTCGCTATACATATATGTATTTAAGAAAGTTGTTATATAGCAACACTGTCTGTCAAACAACTTAAGTGGAAATCGTATCTCATGTCCTACGTTTTTCAAATTCGAAACTCATCACCAAGTTGTCAAAGACCAATTTACAGAACATGGTTAATAATTATTATAAGATTTTTATATATTTTTAAGTCTTGTCGTATGTAACAACATGTATGATAAATTTTAAACAAGAAAAGTTTTTTTGAAATTTTCTTAAGAATATTTATTTGTTGATCTTAGCTTAAAACAATGACAATGATTATCAGTCACCATTTATTGCTAATGATGATTGCTTCATAACTTTTGTTTTTCTATAATATTTAGCACGCGATAATACAAAATCTTATTCTTAAACTAGACATTATTCCGTTTTTGATTCGAACACAGATTATTATTACGACATTAAAATTAAGTTGTTGATAATAATAATAAAAAAAATAAAAATAAAAACAATGTTTGTATGATGTTTGTTATAAAAAATATATATGCGTTATATAAAGTTTATGTAAAATTAGTTGTTATAAAAAATATTATCTTTTTTTTGTATTTGTTTAACTTTGTCCTACGTTAATATTTAATGCAACAGATAAGTACTATTTATAGTAATAAATTCGCTTTAAATTTTTTTGAATCATTTTAAGTTATTTGGACTTTACACAGATTGTTTCATATTAAAAAAAAAATAGCATTTAAAACGCAAAAATAAAAAAATAAGTATTACTGGACTACTTGTAAGTACTATTGTTGATTGTTATAAGCATTACTGGCCATTTTCTTAAGAGCATCAGCTTCGCTACCCGTTGCTTCAACCATTTGCCGTAAAGCACTGTTGGGATTTTTTAATAGTAAATGAGGCACATCAAATTCTCTGGCACAACCAGCATCCATTACCAGTATACGATCAGAATCCATAACGGTTTTTAAACGATGGGCTACTGTTAGCACAGTACAGTGTTTAAACTTAACACGTATGGCTCGCTGAATAAGTGCGTCGGTTCTGAAAAACATAATAACAATTATTATTCTCACAGGTACCATCTCTTATCTTAAGGCGAAAAAACTTACTGTGGATCTACATTGGCAGTGGCTTCGTCTAAAACTAGAATTTTATTATTACGTAACACAGCTCTGGCTAAGCAAATTAGCTGACGTTGTCCTACACTAAAATTGCTACCACGTTCGGTAACCAAAAAATCTAAACCAGGTATGGCTGATTTTAATTCCACCTTTTTTCAGAAAAAAAGTAAACCAAGTAAGGAAATTATCAATATCTTAACTGTAGAAATTAAACTTTAACTTACATCCTCTAATGCTTTCCAGATATCAGCATCGGAATATTTTTCAAAAGGATCCAAATTATAACGTATTGTAGCCGAAAATAAAACAGGATCTTGAGGTATTATCGATATTTTTGAACGTAGAGATTCTAAAGTAATATCACCAGTATCGATGCCATCTATAACAATGCCACCCTCTATATAGGCCAAACGGAAAAGTACACCTATCAATGAAGATTTACCAGCTCCAGTGCGACCTACAATGCCCACTTTCCAAGCTGGTTGTATGCATATGTTTAAGTCCTTTAAAACAGGTTCACCATTAGGATCATAACGACAATACATATGGCGAAATTCAATAAGACCATGTGTTGGCCAATTGGAGGGCGGCAAT
The DNA here is from genome assembly GCA_958299815.1 of Sarcophaga carnaria. Classification (NCBI taxonomy): domain Eukaryota; kingdom Metazoa; phylum Arthropoda; class Insecta; order Diptera; family Sarcophagidae; genus Sarcophaga; species Sarcophaga carnaria. Next base: position 131,349,678 of record OY283150.1, on the reverse strand, counting down.
TGGGTGACACTGTTCTCCTGATCAATATCGGTATATTGTAAAACACGCTCCACGCTTGTCATTTGTTGTAGAGATTCTGCTACTTGCCGTACACCATACTGGACCATGCCGGTAAGTATCATGGCTTGAGATATAGCCAAACCCATATTGCCACTGTAAGTTTCTAAAAAGAAATTGAAAGAAAAAAAAAATGAAAAATAAATAAAATTTCTAAAAAAAAAAATTGCTACTTACGACCACTTAATAATATAAAACTAAACGTAACTGCTGTTAAAAAACAACAGCTTACGCAATCCAGCCATAGACCTAAAGCGGTATTTGAGGCCATAGTTAGTTGCCAGACACCGCTGTGCACATCTTGCAACTGATCAAATTCTTTAGCTACCGTATCTTGCAAATTACGCGACCTTATGGTAGCAATGCCCGTTAAACTGGCAGATAAATGAGAAAACACCGGACTGCGACCTAAAAATATAAGCAAACTATTAAAATAAATAAATATTTGGAAACAATAAAGAACTTACATATGCCTTCCAAGCGTTTAAGATCCTGTGATGGTCTTAAATAAACCTTCAATATCAACATATCGACAATGGCTACTATCACTATCGCTAACATTAGTATAGGATTTACAACACATATCACAATTAGAATACCAAACATAACCAGTGCTATTTGTATGAAATCCATCATAGCTTTGGGTAAAAATTCATCTATTGCACCCATGTCTTTTGAAAAGCGATTTAATATACGACCCGATGGATTCTGATCAAAGAAACGCATTGTGGCATTGAGTATAGAACAGAACATGCGATCATGCAACACTTTAGAAGCATGCATGCAGATCTTGAAGAATAAAAAGCCACGAAAAGTTGTCATCTGCAAACGAACGAAGAATGCAAAAATTTAATTGAAATTTTCAATAATTTTTTTTCTGTACAACACTTACCACCACCACGCCAATAATTAAGACACCGTAAATATACAGACACTCGTAAGTTGTTAAAATCGTCGTTTGATTTGTTGAGCGCAAGTATTCCTGTTGGGTCCATATGTTTACAAAATAATCAGAACCACTGCATACCACTTGTGATACTAGCATGACAAACACCATAAAACTGAAACCCATTAGAGAACTGCCCGCTCTAAAATATTCTAACCAAACTCGTCCGCTAACTCCACCTTCGGCCTGTTCTTCAGCTGTTTCTTTGCATTCTGTCAATTCACGTTCCATACTTTCCTAAAATTTCAAAAGGTTTTTAATTAATTGTCTGCCTTCAAAAGCATAAGTCTCACCGATTTCCTCGAAAATGAACCACTTGTGCTAGAACGGCGTATGGGTTGATAACCAGAGTCATATTGCCCATCCATAAAAGGTATGTCATCATCCTCTTCATATGATAGGGGGTCTTCTGTTGTGGAACTGCTTTCGCCTTTTGTTAGTTTCGGACGTTCCAACAATTTGGCAAAATCTAATTCACTCGATATCAAATCGTTGTAAGTTCCCTGTCTGGATATTTTGCCATTTTCGATTATAACAATCCAATCGGCCTCATTGAGAAAATGTATCTGATGTGTTACCAAAACTCTGGTAGCCTTTTCACTAGCCAAACGTCCTTTGGGGCCTATGACTTCGTCGAACAAATGGCGACCCACATGAGCATCTACCGCACTTAAGGGATCATCAAGCAAATATATTGAAGCTGGCTTGTATATAGCACGAGCCAAACTAATGCGAGCCCTTTGTCCTCCGGACAGGGAAGCACCTCTTTCGCCCACTATAGTTTTATCACCATTCTGTAATTGCTCAAAATCCGTGGTTAAGGCACAACATTTGGTAACATCTCTATAGCGTTTACGATCAAAACTTTCGCCAAACAAGATATTATTGCGTACACTTCCTGTAAAGAGCCAGGGTTCTTGGGCTGCATACGACAATTCACCCTGAACAATAACTTCGCCATCTATAATGGGTAATTCACCCAAAATAAGTTGTATAATGGAACTCTGTGCAGTTATAAAAACGTTACTAATTTTTAATTTTATAAAATAAGGAAAATGTTGTATACCTTGCCCGCTCCTACTGGACCTATAACAGCACAAAGTTGTCCCTTGGGTATTACTAAATTTATATTCTCTAAAGTTTTGTTCGGTTTGGTAAAATCCCAGTTTGCGCCTACCTGTTTAAGTACCACAGCTTGTTTGTCGCCTTCAGTGTTGGGCTTGTATGTTATACCTGGTGGTTTATCATCACAACCATCTTTTAGCAAAAAGCTTTGCACTCGTTTGAGGGATACCAACGCTTCGGCACCAAACGATACAGCCAATGGATACCAAATGGCTGCCACCAGTTGTAAAATGTTATAATAACCAGCCATGGAAAATACTATATCTGCCGAGATTATATTTCCCATTAGAACAGCAGCAGCTATTGTAATATACAGTGTGGAACGTTCGGTGAAAACCATGGTACTTAAATAGAAGCCACGCAAATAGGAAGCATAACGTATTTGTTTGATTTCTTTGCGGCGAGCCTCTTTGACAACTCCTTGGAATGGCTTTTCCCAGGCATACATCTTTATAACTTGAATACCCTGAACTAATTCATTCATTATACCAACACGGGCATCAGTTCTTTCGGCGATTTTCAAGCGCAATTTAGAAGCCAATTTACTAAGGCCCGTTTGAACGGGTATCGTTTTCAAAAGAAGGCCTACTACACCAACCACTGCGGCCAAACCAATTTTGGTCGATATTAAATAACAAATAAGAACCGCCTGTAATGGCATTATCCATATCCAATGGACAAAGATGAAACCATAATCTAAACGATTGACATCATTGGATAAAAGATTTATAAGATAACCGGCTGGTGTCTGGCCAGCAGCTTTCATAGAAAGACTTATGGTCTAAAATATACATAAGAAAAGCTATTAAAGAATAATTAATGGATTTATTGTCGATACCAACCTTGCGATATATTAAGGAACAACAGGCTATACGCATACGGGCACCCATTAATCTTTGCCTTAAATCCACATGATGAATCAGGAAACAGCCGAACAGGGTTGATATCACCAGTATAGCACCCAAAGAATTTATATCCTCCCACATGGTTTGTAAACCATCTGTTAATCCATCAACAATTGTTTGATTACTTAATGCATTCACTGGAGAAATGTTGTCATTGTTAGCGATGGGCTTTTCATTAACATCCAACGTATTTAAAATGTCTAAAAGGAAATGGCAATTTGTTGATATTGAATATGAGTTATTAAAACGCTAGGAATTGTTTTGTAGAACCCGGTATGAAGATATAAGTGTAAAGTTTCGGTTTGCGACTATATTTGGCAATAAAAGAGAGAAGAGATCTTATAAACGTAGTTATAATTTGTTGAGGAGGATCAGAATGCTGTAGACCAGCTGGTCAAACAAAAAATATGGTAGAAGAGATTTAGAAAAGTGTTTAAAACAGGTTTTAAGGATCGCCCGTGTAACTTAACCTCAGAAGTTGGTGATCGATTAGATGTAATCTACTGTAATCTATTATCTCAAACAGATTTCATATGATATCGTTTCCACACTGATCACGCAAATTGATATGTGAAAAGCTGTCATTAGGCCTAGTCTTCATCGAATTCGTACGCACATCAATACAGCTATTTCAACTAAATTAAGTGACTATATTGAAGCTTAATATCAGAACTTAAGTCGTCACCCGAAACGTTTATTGAGCAACCTAATTAATATAAACACAGGACTATTCAACATCGTATTCGGCTTTCATTACTACTTACTGCCTTCATTGCTGTTCGAATTGCCATCAATGGAACGTAAACTGCGATGGGTTAAATTATCATTCAACAGCTGGCTATCGAATGTATTTTTATTATTAACGATATTGGTGGGCTTTTGAAATTGCAACAGTAATTGCGCCAATACAGCAGGAATAAGTGATCTGCAATAAAAATTAAACAATTAAGCAAATACAGAAACATAAGTAAATAAATAAAAATGTACGAGTATACAAAGAGAAAATTCATATGAAATGAATTGTTTTCAACATCATTGTAATTAAATACATACTTACTTAATGACAATGTAAATAACACTGATTAAGCCGTCAACTATAGCTGAACGCCAAAATGTTTTCAATAGGGCAGTGCGCAACAAAGGTGAACGATTTTTTAGACGAGCATTTTCCACTTCCTTATACCAGTGTCTAGAAAATAAAATTCTATTATAATATTATATACATATGTAGTTATACTATAGCACCAACCTTTCCAGTTCGTCTCCCAATTCTTCGGAACAATCCTCAGGTAAGCATTTTGTAAGATCCTCTGTGTTCAGACCTTTTCTTGAGCCTTTGTACAGTAAAGGTATAGACCAACCGAAAATTAATTGTGACAATATATTGGCATATCTGCGGGGATTTTCTTTTTGAGGCTTTTGTGAACTATCCATACTGTTGAATTGCTGTTAGACTATCAGAAAGAAAATGCAATTATTATCAAGTTATCATATCATCAGGTAATTAAGATAACAGCAACCAGTTATAAACATAATTGATTAAAAACACATATTTAACTTCAAGTACTGATAATACAATTACGTTACGTTTGCCTCAACGTTTCATTTGATATGCTAGTCAAACTCTAGACATCTTGTAAATAAAGTCGAGTATAGAAAAATGTAAAAAGCTTTGTTAATCAAACGCAAAAAGGAAAATATTTCATCATTTTTATTCTTTTTTCTTATCATACTCAAATGAAAACATTTGTTTATTTTATTTTTTATTTTTTATTATTTCTGTGTTTGATTTTATTGCACCCTATTTGCATCATTGCAATTCAAATCAGCATCTCTTATAAGAAGCGTGGCCAACAGCGGCCTTGTATTTTAACCTAAATTACTACAGTGATCATAGTATGCAATTGTTGTTGTTGTTGTTGTTTTTTATTTTAATTTTAGGTTGCAACATATAATAATAAATCTTTTGTTCTAACTTTATACAACTTTGAGTTAAGTTTTTAAAATAAATGTTTCCTTTCATTTTAGACTAATCGCACGCAAGTATTCTTGGGTCGTAAACTCTTGGCTGGCATTTTGAATGTTTGTAAGCAAAATAGAGTCATTGTACTACAAATATGTTCGAAATTGGTAAGATAAGAATATTTTTAATTATTTCTATACAGTGGACAGCAAAAGTCTTTAGTACGGCAATTTATTTTAGCAATTTCATGAATTTTAGCCAAAAGTTTGTATACAAATTTATAGTTTATATATTTATGTTATTAACTTATTTCTGTTTTATTATAAAGCAAACAATTTTTTAATGTTTTTATAAAACAAGAGAAAAATAAGGAAAAGTTTCAGATGACTCCATAGGTACCCCCAAGGAGAAGCCTGAGTAAATTTAAAATTCAAACGCCTAATATATAAAAATGTTATCCCTTGTATTTAGTAAAATATCCCTCAAGGTCAAGCACTCCATTTAACCCATTTGGTATTGAATGTACAAGTTTTGTTTAGTGTTTTCTGGTGGCACCATGAGCAAGTTTTTCGGTTGAGTTTTGTTTGGGGTTTAGCAATTACGTAACCATTCTTTCAAATGATCTCCTAAATACTCTCTTGAGGTTATATCGGGACTTTGTGCAAGAGTATTAAGCCTGTGGGTACTTTTTTTTGTCAAAATATATTGACTTTTGCTGTCCACTGTATGTATTGTCTTCTGTATGTATCATAAAAAATATTTATGTTAACATTTAAAAGAGCAATTTTTATTGTTTGTTTTTGATTTATTTTAAAATTAAAAAAAAAACACTTACGATTACGAAAGATAGATAATATTATTGATTTAGGAGGACGACAGATATTATTTATAATTGTTTATATATATTTATTTTTTGCATGTGTAATTTATTGTCTTTCTGTCTTCAGAAATAAGTTCAATTAACTTATTTTTTAAACACAATTTAAATTGACCCAATTTTTAATAAAGATATGTTAGTGGTATAATACTGGTAAAAGAATATAAAAAGCAAATTAAGCAAGTTTTATAAATAGAAATTTATTACGCTTATTAATATACACATGTGTGTACGAGAGAATCTGTTGCTTCATCCAAATTTCAACATGTCAATACTTTTGGTGAAATGAAAAAAAATTCGATATAATTGCGGCTTTAATGTTTGCAATTTCATATCAAAAATTGTCTAGCTAGGCTTTTATTGTTTTACAGCATATTTAAATTAAATCCATGACACAGCTCTTGTTCAAATTCGGGAAAACGTGAAAAAATGTTTATCATCGCTTTAGATTTTTAATATTAGGAGTGAGCCTTCAAGCTCCCTCCAAACACTTTATACAGAGGAAATGGTCTCCTAACTCAGAGAATTGTATCGACGGCGAACATCATATAAATATAAACTCTACAGAAAATATTCCATATACACTTCAGAATTTCATTCAAAAGAATTTTGTTGTTTTCCATTGTTTTGTGGCCTGTATGAAACCACATATCCCTAATATCCTTCATATGATTGGCAAAAAAAGCGGTCTACGTGTTATAATATCGTAATCCTTTTCAACGAAAAAGAGTCCATGGGCACCACCACCAAAAAATTAAAGAAAAATTATAAAAATGTGTTTAAAGTTTTTCCATTAAAACGAAGTTCGCTGGTAGTATAATGAGGGTAGTATTCCAAATTGTTAGAGCGGAGATTAGGGGTTCGATTCCCGCTAGAGGTACTAGGTGGGTACATTCTACTTTTAGTTATAGGGCTGGAAAACTTAGTAGAAAATGCAAACATATTAAAATTGTATGTCCATACGCACATATAAGTCCTCTTTTTTCTCTCATTACCTATTTTCCAATGCACTTCATAAGTTGGGGCCATCCCCTTATTGCTGGATGGGCAATCTTTGGCAAAATTGTATTCGGGTTGTTCCAGAGCGAAGATCCGATTGCCTTAAAAATAAATGACCATCAGATTAAATATGTTTTTCTTTTAGCAGAACCATGCAATGACTTTAGGTTTAATTCAATTCAATTAACTTCATCTGACTGAAGGTTTTAGCGTGAAATCCATAAATAAAGATCGTCTTGTGGTTGTGTCATTGCCATTGCTGTGAACGTCATTCCTTTTAAGGGTACAAATGCAACTTACCTCAGTAAATTAAACACTTTCCATTGCCAAAAGAAAATTCTTTCAAAATGAGAAAATAATCTCGAACATGATATAACCTATGTTAAGATTCTCAAGCAAAATCTACAATTTATTACTCCGCGCCTATTCCACGTTGCTAAGATAAATATTTATCAACAATTCTTTTTATGTTCATTTGTATTTGTTTATTTCTTTAGACTTTTCGCGCCAGTAGGTTTCCATTCTATTTTTTGTATTCTTGCAATTAATTTAAATTCTTTATGTTGTTTAATCACAATATTTGTCACAATTTATACACTGCAGATCTATTGGTTCGTATGTACCATAATAGTAATTGATAGGCTGTTCACCAGACTCAGCAACACTTTCATAAATTAATAAACAAAACAAAGCAACAACACTATTTAGTAATCCACCAAAAACAATTGCAATTGACAGAAAAAAAATTAACAAGTATTCTCTATTATTTCTCTTTGGTTTACTTGAGTTTATTTCTCTTTTGTTTCTCTCTAATATTTTACCCACACACTTACTCAGTTAATGAACTCAATTCTTGAGGCGGCTGTAGCAATAGTTTTCATATATTTGACCGAGTTTTGTGTACGTTTCCAACTCATATGTTTCAAATATTCTGCTTGTTCTTCTTGTTTTTTTTTTATTCTTCAACTTTTGTTTTTGTATTCACTACAAAATTGTGTAATGGAATTAAAATAAATGAAAAATTTACTTTCCTTTAACTTTTTTTTTTATTGTTTCTTAAATTAAAGAAATTTGTTTACAACTGACTTTTTTTGCTTTCATTTTTATATTCTTTACGGGTATTAAATTTGTACAATTTTTTTCTTTTTTTAATCCACCCAACAGGTTATTTCTGTATTAAACACTTTTTATATTTTAATTCCAAGAGCACTTAATAACACGCTACCAGTTTGACCAATTCCACCGCAACCGCTTACCGAATGTACAACATTTTCGGAAAACACACCAAACGCAACTGATTTGCAAAACCAAAAGGTCTTGATTATTTTCGTTTCATTTGTTAAATTTTCTTGATGATAACGATGATGAGGTTTTGTAAACAATACTAATTAAAGAGAATACTATGCCAACATGTTTGAAATGCTAGAGTACAAATCAGTATGATGGTTGTGTTATTGTTCGATGGAGAACACACACATTATACAAATTGCGTGTTTATTCATTTTGTCTTTTAGGTGTTGCATTTGTTCTATAGGCTTAATGTTGTCAATTAAATCATTGTAATTAATCGAATTTTGTAATAAATTAATCGATTTTTCCTTATTGAATATTGTGTGAACGAAGTGTATTGGCGATAATGATGGTATAGTAGTATAGTAAGTCAATGGCAATGACATTGAAAATAATTAAAAATTTAAACTGATTAGCATTTATTAATTTAATATGTTGTCTTATCACATTTCTTCATATGCGCAAAGAAATTATAGTCGGTCAAGCCGTGTAGCTGATACCCTAAACAATTTTCCATTCAAATAAAGAAAAGGAATTAAAATGGTATAGGAACACATACAAAGGTCTAATTAAGAATTAAATCAAGCAAGGCCTTATAACGTGTCCTACAGCACTGCTATAGGGTATCTTACAAGCGAAAGTCTATGCCATGTCATCGAAAGATGTGGAAGAAAATAGAAAGCACAAGACATAGTAATACTACCTTATAATTCGTCCGGAATACGAGCACTATGCCTATGTAGGGGACTACATAGGGTGAGGTTGATTCGAGAGGAGCAGTATGGATCTGTCTAGATTAACTGAATCAGCTGGGTCCTCTTCTGAATCTCAGGTCATGCAAGAATTCACGACAATACAACGTAGAAAATCTTGCTTCCACACTGTTTATGGCGGCAAAACCTTTCTACGAAATGGGAAAAAAGAAGAATACTTGGCGAAAAGAAATATGAAGAGATACTAAGACTTCTGATGGCTACTTATAAAGAGAAGAGATTTGAGCCATGAATCTGACTATCCAGTAGTAGTATGAGGGTACTAACAAGCCACTGCAGATTCAAACACTTGTTCAGAATAGAGATCGCTTTAAACAAAATATGAGATTGCTGAGATGAGGAAAACGAATCTGTAGAATATATGTTGAAACGTTTTTCTTACTTACAACGAATGCTATGCCAAGAGCATAGTTGAAGTTGTGAAAATAAGTGTGAATGCTAGTGTACTGAACACTGGTTATATTTCCCTAAAAGACGATATTCTTTCTTTCATTATGAAATTTAAAATCTTGTATGTTTACTGCTTTGAAAATAAAAACATCTTGATTTCCAATTGAATTCAATATGCGGAAAAGCATGGAATAGATTTCATATTAAAAATTTCAATAATTGGCCTTGTTTCCTTGTAAGCCTTTCATTAAAATTAAACTCAACGTTTTCTTTTTAATGTAATTGATAGTTGTAAATCATGTCTTTGTTATTTGAAAATAATATTTTCTTTTTTTGTTCAGACACCTGGTATTCATTGAATTCTTATTAATTTATTTGTATAACTGATACTCCATAATTTTCAAATGGCCCGTCTCTGTATATACTGTAGTAAAAGTTTTAATTACAATAACACATTAAAAGGTGTAGTAAAAAGAAATCAATTCATTTATAACATGGAATTGAAAGTTTCATTTAGAATGATTGCATTCGTTTGATATCTTTTTGCAATTTTGAACATATAAATTGCAACCAATTTCCACAAACTTTTATTGAGACGACTATTTCATTTACAAAATTATTTGCCAAAGGCAAGAACAGGAGTGGCAATGACTTGAGCTCAAGTACTGACTATAAGATGGATTCATATTAGACTACCAACAATGCCTCTTCAATTGGCCAATAATATTGTATGCCATTAAGAATATATAACAGTTCACAGAAGATGATTATCTGCTTGCATATCAATCGCAGAAATTCTCACGGCCGTTTTACTTTACATTGAAGTAAGTCACTATACACCAGCAACTTACCTTTAGCGCCGCTTGGTGTGATTAAATCGCATTTAAATAAAGTACTACAGCAGTCTGTTGAAACAAAAAAATTAAATGCCTCCTCATTTCTCTTAGATTTTAAAATTAAATTATCCCTCTCTGCATATTTTTCGATTAACTTTTAACTTCAGTTGTAAATTATTTATATATTCGATCACAATCAAATATATCTACCGACATACATAGGTATAAACATGTACTACTTATATGTATTGCTCTCATTCCTTGCCTACAACTGTGGGCATAATAATTGAAGCGATTAATAATAATGCTTTGAATAACTTACTAAACTGTATAGACGTTTAAGAAGCTATCAATACATAAATTAATAGAGGATAACTGAAAGCCCATAAAATTATTATTATCTCTGCTATTTTTACACACACAACTGTACAGGCTCTCACTGTTATAAAATACCTACGAATTACGAATTCAATTTTTTTTGCTTTGCTTTGAATTTTATTACTGGAGTAATATATACAGACATGTAGTAGCAGTTTACTTACTGCCCATATCAATGATGGAGTACATATTTGTCTTTTATTGCTCAGATCATATTAAGCCGTTAAAGTTACAACAACTGTACGACTCTACTTCTGCTTACAACGGCGTTTGCTTGTGTTGAACTTGATCACCCGTGTTTTGTTTTTATCTTTCAAAGCAGTATACCCAATAGTGACCTTTTCCTCAGTCAATGTGCAAGTGATATAAATTTTGAAGAAAATTCTTCAAAATTTTGGCAATTAATTACAACAAAAGTGTGGTTTTAAAAGATCAAAAAAAAACAAATAATTTTTAAATTACTTTTCGTGTGTGTTAATTAAGGAATTTTGTTTATTTTGCATAAAAGAAACCTGCATTCTTACATATAAACATCATATTGTGAAAAAAAAGAAAAACAAAAATGTCTTCAAAAAATATTTACCATTCTATAGTATTTTGGTTAAAATACTTTTATAATGTTTTTTATTTAAAATGTTTGAGTTTTTCATTAAAATCATCGAGTGAAACTAAATCGTCAAAATGTGAAAATCTGGCAGACACGGAAAATTATTTCCATCCTATTCCTGTCGTAAAAGGTCTCCCATTGGTGGGAACAATTTTTGATTTAATAGCTGCAGGAGGAGCTCCAAAGTAAATATAATATGAATACCAAATGTAGGGTTTAGTAAAAAGAAATCATTTGCGAGTCAACGTTAAACAGTAGATCTCGCAATTCATAGAGAAAAATTAAGAAATACAGGTGTGGGTGGTGTAAGAAGCTGGGTTGTAATCATGACTAAAGGGCTGTAATAGTCCATGAATTAAGTAAATAGAGTTACATAAAATGATTACCAATCGCCTGAATTTGAATTATTCGTTTAAAACTCTTTCAAACAAAAATTATGGATTTCTTTTTACTACTCCTTATTGAAACAAAAGGTGAAACATAAAAGATTTTATAAACAGCGTACATATACTATATTTAAATTTCCAAACAAACCTAAATATATACACACATACCCATAAAACATGATTTGAATTTCAGACTACATCTCTACATTGATAAGCGTCATGAAGAATACGGCTGCATATTTCAAGAGCGTTTAGGTGGTAGCGAAGAGGGTATATTTGTTTCATCTGCAAACCTAATGCGTTCTGTATTTATGCATGAGGGCTCCTATCCCAGACATCCATTACCCGAAGCCTGGCTTTTATACAATAAAGAAAATAATTGCCAAAGAGGTTTATTCTTTATGTGTGTATAAATTGATTTAAAAAAAATGTTTAATTTATTTTATTTATTTATTTATTGTTTTTTTTAATGATTTTACACAGGGACGGTGAAGAATGGTTTCACAATCGACGTTTATTAAGTCGCTTGTTACTCAATGGCAATCTTGATTGGATCGATTGGCACATCAGGCAACAGTCCAATAAATTAATACAAAAATGGCTTAACGAATTAAATAATTTGAATAGCAATCAAATGGAAATACAAAATTTAGAGAAACAGCTCTATCGTTGGTCGATAGATGGTAAAGTGGAAATTATTTCATGTTCATTTATTTCAATTATAAATAAATTTCTCTCTCTGTTCACAAAAGTCATCATATCGATAATGTTTGGCGAAACTTCAGATTTAGAGAATGCAGATATACAAAGAGCTGTTGAGAGTTTCTCAAATATTGTGCACAAAATATTCGAAAGCAGTTCGCCTCTAATGAATTTCCCACCCAAATTGGCGCGACTATTGAATATGAGAATATGGCGTGAATTTAAAGAAAGTGTTGATCAAGTTTTAGCCATGGGCTATCATGTTATCGATCTTTTCTTAGAACGCACTTCAGCCTATCCGGGTGGTCTTTATGAGAAACTGCAAGAGGCCGAAACGCCTTTGGATATGATAAAACGTTTATTTGTGGATTTGGTTATAGCAGCAGGTGATACGGTGGGTGCAAGTTACAAAACATTTGCTAGTTTTGTTGTATCGTTCTTTTCTTTATTAATTCACAGACAGCCTACTCCACCACCTGGGCCATATACCTACTGTCTTTAGATGAAAACTTACAAACGAATATATGTAGAGAATATAAAACCAATAGCCATCAGGCACCTTTAGTAAAAGGTCTAGTAAAAGAAACCCTACGTCTCTATCCGGTGGCTCCCTTTATAGGTCGCTACATGGCAGAAGATTGCGTTATTGAGAATTATTTTATAAAAAAGAATGTAAGACATAAACTTTTCAATTTTATTATATTTTTAATTCGAAATTATGTTTTTAAATCTTTAGTCTTTGGTGTTCCTATCTCTTTATACGGCGGCTCGTTATGACAAGCATTTTCCGAATCCATTAAAATGTATGCCAGAACGTTGGTTACGTAACGAGGATACCGGCGAATTGAATGCTGTTACTGAACCCCATGCCACACTACCATTTGCGATAGGCAATCGATCGTGTATAGGAAGAAAATTGGCTTTAAATCAAATGCAATATATGATTGGAGAGGTAAGAAAGTGTGTGTATGGTTTTCAAATAAATAAATTTATTTTCCTTTTTTCTTTAAATACCTTTCAGATGAACAAAACATTCCATTTAAAGTGTTTGAATACCACACCCGTTGAAAGTGTTTTAAAACTGGTTACTATACCCAATCAACCTATAAATATATTGATTACCAAGCGTATGGATTAATTTGAAATGAAGTTTTTTAAAATAAAAAAAAAACATTGAAATACATTTTTTATCAACAATCATTGTAGACTTTAGAAATGAGGTTTTATAGCGTAAACTTGTGTGGAACCCATACATAGAATTTGATTTTGTGTCCACCTTTATTCATGTGGTTCCAAACTGTTCAATACAATACCTACTCAGCAGTCATAAGGATATTCATTAATTTTGTTCACATTTTTCGGGCTTGACCTTCCAAAAACGCAGATTATCCTTGCCATCAGTATCCTATTACAGTATCAGCACCATTTTAATTCCCTTGGTGTGCTGATAAATAAATATGTGGCACTTTTCTCTTTGTTAAACCAATCAAACGCTGTCACGTCCTCATTAGCACATAAGAAACCCGGAAAGTAGTTTTTTAGATTTGTTCTTAATTGTATAACTTTTATTGTATTTTACTTTGGACCATTTGTTGTTAAACGTGCTGTAACACTATGTGATTAGAGCCATAATAAATACGTAAATTAAAAATATTACAAATAAAATAAATAAACCAAAGGTGGACGAGCCCCAGAATAAATAACCAATAATTACTGCTAAAAATATTAAGGCTAATGTGCGATATGATGCTAAAATTCGTAAACATAAACGAGCTGGAACCTGTTCTTCATACAATTCACTAACACCTGAAACGTTACCAAAAACTGTGCATTAGTGTAGGCCATAATATAGTCAAAGCAGTTTAAATACGTGATACTAACCTCTGGATTTATCAAACCATTGCGATGTCATGGGAGCGTAAAGCGTTTGTCGTGATAGTTTACCAACAAAATCTGTACGATTCCAAAGAGTTTGAAACTGGAGACCGTACTGTAAAACGCAAAATAAAAAAGAAAAGATAAAAATGTAAATCTGAAAGCTGTCGTGTGCCTTTCTTACCTTTTCATTTATTAAGCAGCTTATTTGATGCAGTAAACGCACCAAAAATTTTACTTCATACGATTGTATGGGCAGTAAGGCAGGATCTACACAGGGTTTAGCATTTGCTATTCTATCCATCATTTGTTTGGGGGAGAAACTCGATATATCTAGATAATCGCTACTGTCATACATTGAGTAATTTAAACTCTCATTAAAGTTAGAACGAGTTAGAGCCTCCACTTCATCCATCGATATATTTGGCAAATCAAACTAGTAAAACATAAAAAAAGTATTAAATTAAGTTTCTAAAATCCATGCTAAATACAGAGAGAAACAAACTCAAAACTTACTTGAAACATTTGACATAAAGAACTGACAGCCATCTCTAAGATGCCGGGTATTTTGCTAATTTCTTGTAATTTTAACTCTTCTGGAGATTTGTCTTCAAATAGACTGTTAAAGAGTTTCTTAAAGAAATTTATGGAATTACGGCGTTCAGTTTGTTCACGTCGTATAGTCTCTATTTCCTGTAGTATATACATACGTGATATATGTACTGTTTTAATAAACTGCTCGATTTCCTGACGCAAAGCGGGACCAAACATTGGTGTATACACATCGTCATGGTAAAGACTTTCACCCCAATTACAAGACCCCGGTGTAGAGCTGTAATAAAATTCAATTCAATTTTAAAACATAAAAATAAACAGAAAATCATCTTTTTTTTTCTACTGGATAGGCTACTTACTTTAAGAATGAGCTATGCTTACGGGGCGATTCAAAGGCCATTGTATTGCCAGCATAAGCTTTTTCAGCATGATATAATTTACTGGGCAAGGTAGATTGACTGAAAACCTAAAAATTTTTCCAGGCATTAAAATAAAGAATAATTTCTCATATAGCAACAGTTAACCCACCTTCACCAAACGATGCAGCATAATAGCATTTGGAAATGAAGTAAAATCAAGTCTTTCAAAACGTGGCAATATATGCACAAATATCTGCGTATAAATAACTAAATTCTCAGCTATAAACGAATCAAATTTGCTAGGGATGGGACTTTCCATGTTTGAAACACTGTAAATAATTCCATAATTATTATTGTTATATAAGCTATATGGGCTTATTTAAAGTTATTTAAACTAACCTGCTATTCTGCCATTCGAACCGATAACGCCAAGGCTGTATATAGCTTAGCCACAATTCTAATACAACCGACAATGAACTATCCAAAGGCCATCTTCCTATAATGCTTTTAATAAAAGGATAAATTCTAGATTTCATCATGGGTTGAGCCATTTTACGTAGAGTAGCCATAGCAGTTTGATCCAATGCTGCTGAATTGGCAAATGAATGCGTTTGTTTAACCAGAATTCTAACAACACGTATAAATTCACTACTGGGAAGATCCTACATTTTAACTGGTTAATATAAATAGCGAAAATACAATTTGCTTTAGTTTTACTTACTCTCGCCTCATCAACATCATAACGCAACCAAGTGTCCACAAAGAAATGCAATACAGATTCCGTACGCCAAGCATGAGCACGCGGCGAGGCATCGGCACTGCGTTGATTCATTTGTGACATATTGTTGCCATAAAGACTGTTATTCGTTTGTGGTATTTTTAAATATTTGGGAGATTTTTTTGGTTGCAACGGTTGTACTGGCATTGGTTGTGGTGCCTTAACACTGGCACAAATATTCGTTGGCATAACAACTGCATCCGGGCGACTGGGCAGGAAAGTGCACAAGTATTCGGCTGTCAAAAAGAAATATACCGTTTTCATGCGTTCATTATGTACTTGTAAAGCGGCCGGGTACATTTTATGCAGCGGATATGTGGCATGTATTACAAAGTGTAAGATGTAATAATCAAAGGCATTTAAACATAACGATGAAACCTGTCTACGAAATGGATCCACATTTATAAGATCAGCATAAAACATATTGTATTGACCCGATTGCAAGAGCTCTACTAATTTGTGCTGAAATGATGGGAAAAAAATTCAAATTAAATTAAAATATTCGAAAAAAATTATTTCAACACTTACCGGCAATTGATCCAATGGCAATTCAAACTTTATGGCTTCATTTAGCAGGCGATAGCATAGTCGAAACATAGGACCCATGGGTGCAAAAAAATTGTGCAGCATTTCAAAGCAGGGTGGCGCATTTTCCTTAGTGGTGGCCCTTAAACCCCAACCAAGACCACCAGTGCCAACACCAAAAACTGATTGAACTATTTTAGGGAATACCTCTTGCAATTCCCGCAAATTGCCTCTGTCGAAGAGAATATTCAATTCTGTACATCGATCCAGCAAAGGAAAATTAAGCAATTCAAGGATACGATTCTATTAAAAGTATAAAGAACACAAACGTTTCATTAGTTTAAGGGAATCCGGCATTATTTACATTTCGGTTTGTTGTTATTTTTATTTTCTTCTTCTAGTTTGTTGCATGCTGCTCCCGCTCTTTGATGAATGGTTTATACTTACGCCAATGTTTTCATAGTACAACGCCATATTTGAATTGATTTTTTGTTGCCTTTGTCTATTTAATACTTAATTATTACTGTACAATTGAATAAATTAATAAATAAAACAATTTTTACGAAATTTTTCTTGAGTTTTTCTAAACGCTTCTTATTGTTTTCCTTACACAAACACAAATTAAACTACACAAATGCAAAAAAAATAAAATAAAGATGAACCGTGCTGAAGTAAAGAACACAATGTGCGAAGAGTGTGTGTAATTAACAATGAGGAATGAAATGGAATGAAACGAACTAATTGTAAACAATGGCTAGTTAAGGCGGAAGAAATTTTTTGAAAATATTTATTTCACTAAAGAAAAGTTATTGAGGACTTAATTTCTTTATTTTTTATTATTTGGGAAAATAAATAATGCATTGAAAATCAATTTACACTTCATTTACATGTATGTAAACATTTTGCATACATTGCTTATAGGTTAGGTTAGGCAATGAAGTATTGACAACAGCATCCGTTTATACTATTTGAACCTCTAACGAAATCCAGGCAGCACACTTTGAGTACTCCAAGTTCAATCCCCGAAGAAAACACATGTTTTTTCGAATTTTAAAAAATAAGGCGATTTCCCCTTAAAAATTCATCCATTCAGAACGTAGATAGTATATGTAGACAGTCTATAGTTCATTGCTCCATGATCGTACGACAAATTTCAATGTGTGTGGTATACTATGGACAGCAACCGAACTTCAGTTGCGTTGTCAGCTGGCAACTAAGAACTTGTAGTTGACAAAAAAAAGTTTTAATAATGGTTCTTAGTTTCCGCCCGTAATACCAATTTTGGCAACTTGGAGTACAACTGAAGTTCAGTTGCGAATAATAACTGAGCTTTAGTATCTAAAACAATGAGAAAAACTTGACAAGAGGCGTTGGCCCTAGGTTTTAATTATTTTATTCTTTAATTTATAGCTCAGCTCAACTAAATTTAAAATATTTCTAGAAATTTACAACTTCATTTCTTAATACACTCGTATTAGTAACAGTCTCACTAATACGGATTCGGTTACCAATGGAAACCTTCAAGTCTTATCAAATATTTGAAGTTCTTTATTTTTCAAATATTTTCTAAAACATACATTTTATTTATTCAAACAGTTTTGAAGAATTTTAAACCAAAAATATGGAAATGGATGGTGAAACCGCTACAGTTGGCCAGTTTCAGACACTGGTGCGTTATAATAATCCAGTGCTGGTGGTTAAACATCCGGATAAGAAAACCATACCCACGGAATTGGTAAAAACAAAAATCATGACATTTTCAAAGTAAATATTTTTAAAAAATGATGTAAGCTATTTAGGAACTAAAACGACCACAAACGGCTGGAGCTTTATTGGATACGAAAAAAGAGACTGAAGAAATTTTAAATTCCATATTACCGCCACGTTGTTGGGAAGATGAAGGTCAACTATGGCAGCAGACGGTATCGAGTACACCAGCCACCAGACAAGATGTTATAAATTTACAAGAAATGTTAGATACACGCCTACAACAGACCCAAGCTAGAGAAACCGGCATATGTCCCATACGTCGGGAATTATATTCCCAATGTTTTGGTAAGTTACTCTGCATATATGAAATAAGAAATTGTTTAAAATTTCATTATTTAATTGTGAAGATGAAATAATACGTCAAGTTACAATTAATTGCTCGGAAAGAGGTCTATTGCTCTTACGCATACGCGATGAGATTGCCATGTCCATGGAGGCCTATGAAACATTATATTGCAGTTCGGTGGCTTTTGGTATGCGCAAAGCTTTACAGGCCCACGAGGAAAAGGAAATGTTAAGAGATCGTGTCAAGACATTGGAACAAGAAAAAGAAAGCTTAGAGGAAATTATCACCGACATGAAGTTGAAGAACGAACAGGCCGAACGTAGAAATGCAGAATTGCGTGCCTCAGAAGAAAAGAAATACCAAGAGGAAATAGCCTTCCTTAAGAAAACGAATACTCAACTAAAGGCTCAACTGGAGGGTATTACAGCGCCTAAGAAATAAACAACGCATCTGTCACATTATATCTTTTGATAAGTTTTTACTTTCCTTTTGTTTTTTGTTGTAGAAAATCCCTTACAATACATATTAAAATTTTAGCTTATTTTTATTCTTTTGTTTCTTTCGACTCTTCCATTTGTTCTGCAGTATTGGAAGATTCTTCAGTTTGTTCCTCATCCACAGCAACTTCATTTACAATGGGTGTAGGTTTAAAGACTTTAGGTTCGGATTTCTTTGTTATAATTTCTTTTACTGGACGTTTAACTGGCGGCTGGTTATCAATGATTTGATATTCTGTTTCTGGCTCCTCTGCGACTTCCATGGGTTCATCTTCTTGCGGCATATCAGAATAGATATTCGTTTCGGCTGCAGTAGGCAATTGATCTTTAATGGATTCCAATTTCTTCATATACAGATCGTAAACAAATTGGGTCATGTGTGTCATATTATTTATGGTTGAAATATTTTCTGCTGCTAAGGTATCGCTAGTCAAGCGTTGTGTGGGATACGTTTCATTTCCAACAAGTTGGAGTTTTTGTGGTCGCATTGTTAGCTATTAAACAGAAATTAAAGGTAAATAAAAATCTATTTTACGGACATAATTCATTAAAAACTAAATACTTACAAGTTTGAATGTTTGCTGCAACTCCAAACAATTTTTAAATAATCCCACCCTGCCAAATATGTATAAACCTAAACGGGCACGACTCATGGCCACCACCAAACGTCTTACATCTCTTATATGGCCAACGGCCTTGGTGCGCACCAGTGATATCAATATACAATCATTCTGTTGACCTTGATATTTATCCACAGTGGTAATTTTATGAGGCCAACCTATTAAAGGATTATTGCCACATCTGCTATTAATAACGTCACGAATTAAATGCTTCTGGCCATTGTAAGTTGTTAAAATAGAAATTTTCTCCGCGGGATAGCCTGTTAAACGCATATACATATAAACCGCTACAATATACTCAGCTTCAGCTAAATTCTGTATAAAGAATTAAAAAACAGTTTTACTTAAAACATTCCAAATTTTCTATCGCTCTTCTACAAACCTGATAAAAGTAAGGATTTGGCTCGGATTCTCCTACGCCATTAAAATCATCCACATTGATTAACTGGTAGTCATGCAAAAAACCTGCATTGGCGGTACGATATTCGTCAGTATCCAAAATGTGTTGCAAATCGTCCAGTTTTTTGTAACGCCATTTGTACAGAGAACATATACTGGATCTAGCACGACCCTGGCCATCCAAATCAACAGTGGGTACCCCTAAACGCACTAGACGTGTAAAGAGACTCTGTTCCATATTGGAGTATTTCTGGAATGCCATGTTCTTAATAACGGGAGGCAATTGATGATGATCACCAATCATAATCCAACGTTTGAGGCGATTAAAACCATCCATAGGATTCTGCAACAGCAAGGGTATAAACGTTTCAATTTCTAAAATCTGAGCGGATTCTTCCATTAAGATGTTGTCATAACGAAAACCTAGATTGACTAGCTCTTTGCGTTTTAAGGCAGCATGGGTACAGGTCATGGCAATAATTTTAGCCTCTTTAACCAGCAGATATTTTGAACGATCTAAACCTGTACGCAAAAGTTCGAAAGCTCTAAACTCTTCTAATTCTGTAAATATATGCGATATATAACGGAAACAGGATTTCGCTATACTCATATAGTCCTCAAAGCAATCGCCTTTGAATAATGGTTGGGGAGCATCTTCATAAAATTTCTTGAAAGGAAATTCCTCTTCAAAGAATTTACGCCAGTCATTCGAATTTTGGCTTTTCTCCAGAGCATAGGCTTGATTTTGGAATTTCTCCCATCTGGCCATAACATTATACAGATAGAAATAGCCTGCCGTTTCACAGGTGTAGGCATTGTCTCCCAAAACACCTAAAGACTCTTGTAATTTTTGTACTTGTTCCAGCAAATCTATACGTTTGGCTAACACATAGTTAACACGGCCATAGCGACTGAAATCTTTTTCAGTTTCCAAAGCCTCTTCACCATGACCTAAACGTAGCAAATGTCTTTCGTCAATATCCAAAGCCATGATTTTTTCGAACAATTGATTCAAAGCCTGATTGGAATGAGTCACAATCAATGTACGTTGATTAGGCTGATTGTGATAAATATTGGAAATTATTTGAACGGCCACATCGGTTTTACCGGTACCAGGAGGACCCACAACCACAGTCAAACCCGGTTGCATGCCAGCTCGTATAGCTTCAATTTGAGTAGGTGTAAAGCGTATGGTATTCCTATTGAACAAGAAATTTCAATATAACGTTCATTATTTTCATTTCATTTTCACTTACTGCTTCGGTTTGTTACCCAAGTAAGGACCACGATCCTCAAGTTTGTACGGTTGTACTGCGATGGTTTTCGAAATTTGTGATTCTTGATTATTTTCCGCTGTTTCTTCCGATTCATTCTTTTCTACTACGTCTTCAAATATTAAACGATATGGAGCCGTACGCTCAACCTCAGGAGCCTCACATTTAATTGTATAATCGGGAAAACTTTCCACAATGTGATCATACGATAGGAAAGTATCATTGAAATCCAAACTGCGTTCCTGAAAAAACATGTTAAACAAAGTTTTATTAAGACATTCAACAATTAAAGGATTGCATTGAATTTCACTTACTTGATTGGGTAGTTTAGAGTAATGGGCAGCACTGGGATCACCGTAGCCCAATAGAATGTCATGTAACCAAGCAGGCACTACACATTCGGTGTTCATTAAATGTCGTATAGTTTCTAAAACTGCCTTGAAATTATTCTCTTTCGGCTTACGTCTCATGATGATATTGAAGCTTTCATAAACATCATCTCCACCCTACCCAAAAAACGAAATTTACAACGAAATAAGTTTCCTGTTCGGGAGTATACTCGAAACTGTTCTTACCTCCTGCAAAGAATCCATATCCAAACGATATTGATTACTATCCAACCAGACACGATAGGTTCTCTGTTCTCCTGGCAACTGGGGACGAGGATCTGGACCATCTTCAATGACACGTCCATTGGCATCCAACATACCTTCGATTTCACAACCGCGCACATAAACTAGACCAACTTGAGGTATAAAAGGTTCTCTGGGATTGTATTTAGTACCTTTAGAATTGAAAATGTCGGTAAAAATTATTTCATTTCGTTTATATTCCGGGGTACTTACCATATGGTTGTGTGGGCTTAACGGTGATCAAAAAGCAAACATCATGTTTCCTAAGGTTCTCCCATTCCTCTTTTATTTCTTTACGGACCGACAGTGTAACACCAATGTCCGCCCTTACTCTAGAGGGTTTCTTTTCGCCTATATGGGGTTTTGCCACCTCCACCACAGCAAACGAGGCTATTGGCAAGGCCATACGAGCCCAACCGCCAAAGACAACATCACCATCTTCCGATTGCCAGGGCAACATACGACTGACAGCATCTTCAATATCCTGACGAATTTCATAGGTTGACTCCAAACGAAAGAGATTAAAGTTCCTTAGCAGATAATCATGCAGAGTTAAAAATTGTAAATTTAACTTTGGCAATGCCAAGCAACCATCTCCGGTAAAATACTCCGATGGTACTATGTTTTCGTCCCATATTATATCCTCTGTTGGATAGAGCGGCATTTCATTGAGAGCATCCAGTTGAGAGCAACGTTTTTCATGTCTTGTTATGAGCAATTCCTTGAGGAAAGATTCATCTAAACGATGCCATTGAAAGGGAGGTTCTAATTCATCCGGTACCAAGTTCAGAAATGAGGCAATTTGTTTGAGAGCCCTTTCATCTAAACTGCCAAAATGCTTTTCCAACGATTCTCGTGAATCAATATTTGCCACGTTCGTAAGTGCAAACATTCTTAAATCTGGAAATTTCGCAAACGCAGCTCTTTGCAAAGAAGTTATTTTTTTATAATGCAGTTGGGTCATGTCATGATCGGTTAATGAGTCGCCTGTTACATCGTTGATTTCAAAGCGAGAATAAAATTTCAGCATATCCAGGAGCTGAAAAGAAAAAGTAATAAAGTGGAATAAAATTTTAAATAATTTTCAGGCGTAGAGTAGCATATACATATAACAAGTAAATAACTTAATAGTGTATTGTTGGGAACCTCATAGCTGTTATAAGAGGACTCTAGCCTCTGGGTGCAAAATCTGGAGACTGGGAACTCCTTACAACAACTTCTGCTGAAGCTGTAATGACGTAGTAAAAGAAGAGACCACAACATATCTCTTCAGTCATTGTTCGACAATTGGGAACGCATCAGTCTTAAGCACTAGGAATTTATTGACAGGACGTGTTTAGGCAGGGGTGATTTCGATAGGATCCGTACGTTCATAAAACTATTGGGGTGATTTGAAATGCCAGCAAGAGTTATAGTTGTATGGCGGAATAGGTACTATTAACATTACAACTGGAGTTTAGAAGACGCCTGTAACCTATGTTTTTGAGGCGAGGCCCAATTTAACCTAAATTAACCTAATTTTTGATGATTCTGTCTAGAAAAAAAAAGAAAACATCTTGGGAGCAGCATAATCAGTGGGCAACAAATTCGTTGAATATGATGGCTGAGGCATGTTTATGGTTTCCTTTTTGAAGACACAGGTGCATTATTGTATCTGCTAGTAGTTAGGATATTGAAAGTATGAACTCTGGTATTATCTGGCTAGTAAGATTACTCTTTCTACTTTTCTAGTGGAAGTGTCTAGCCTACTTTCCGAACTTAAACCGAACTTACAGTCTCAGAAAATGTTTGTATGAAGATTCTTTTATTGTGTCATGCCCAATGCATTAAAAAATCCAGATGTTAGCCATTTTCCCTGTTACTGGCTTGCTTAAAATTGGAACTAACGGTGGTAATTATATCGTTCTGTTTGTAAACCTTAAAGTTTTAACAAGTGACGTTTTTACAATATGATTTGACGATTTTCTTTTGTAATTTCAATTTAACTTTTCACCCTATAAGGCGTGCTAACTTAAACAAAACTGTGAACATTCTGCGATTTTCAGAAAGTCACCTGACTTTTTTAAATTCCCATGAGTTACAAAAATACTATCACATCTGTGTGCTTGTATTTAAAATTCCATGGAAATTCAAATGAAATTTGTACATTTTCTTATAGACGACACTGTTGCAGAGCCGTATATGGTGTTTCGACATAAATGGAATCTTTTTGAAGCACGCAAACTTATAAATAAATGGAATCCTGTAAATGTATCTGGTACATGTAGTGCTTACATATATGTATGAATGTTAAAAACATATTTCTTTCTTTCAAAAACAAATATACATACATACAAACGTTATTGGAATGAAAACCGATAAATACCATGACAACAAAGGCTTTTTTTTATAAATATTACAATAAACATAAAGGTGTAAATGACGAACTTGCTCCATACAATTAAAAGTAGAATATTGGAATGTTCTACTATGGATACCGGCATTTCTGCTCTTTTCCATAGTACTTTTATAAATATTCTATTTTTTTTTCCTTTTTTTTCAATAAATATTTACTTTAGATTTCTGTTGTTCGGGGTCATTGTTTGATTAAAATGCATACAATACAATAAATCCACAGATTGCGATTGTGTATGGATTGAAAAATGTGCAAGTCCATTACAGTAAATTATTTATTTCCGTACTATTTAATTACGGAATTTCTTTACTGACGATGAGAATTCGTATATCTATTCGTACGAGCGCATATGAGTGCATTGCAAAGTGAGGCTTGACATTTGTTAACTCTGGTTTAAAGTTGAGTAGCAATAGGAGAACTCGATTAGTTAACGTTATAAGAGAGAACAAATGAGATTTTAACAGCAACATTAACAAGTGAGTAAAGGAATAAGTGTTGCCAATGGACAATAAAAATTAAAAACGCCATGTTAGTCTCACATAAAGCAATTGCGTGCAAATCGGTTCGGTTGCGAGTTATTTGGTTTTGAATTAATTAAATAACGTTTAAATAATGTTTTGGTTTGCTAGATGAGAGCTCAAAGAGTTCGAACCTTAGTTCTGACATCTTGACAGAAGCTCTTAGAGTGAACCAATTGCTATGAAAAGCTTCTCAAATCTGTCGTTTGAATTCGACGTTAAACTAAAATATACACTCATGGATAACATAAAGAAACATAAATGAATAGTATCCATTGGATACGCCAAAAAGAAGCCAAAAAGGTAAATGAAATATTAGCGCTTAACAAAAACGCACAATTGACGCTTTCATTTTTGCTTTAACTTCCAAAGAGAGAGAGAGGAAGAATATTAAAGAACAAACGGATAACATTTTTTAAAGTGGAAATTCAAGTAAGAAGTTGAAAATGTTAAAGTCAAAACAACAGTGAATATCTGACTTTTGAATTGATTGGAATTGACATGCGGAATATGCGGAGTAAATAAATGTTTTGAATATAATTTTAAACAAATTCTATAAACCGTATCACCAAATAAACAAAAATAAAGAAATTATGCTACTAAAACATGAAAGAAACAAAACAAACAGCCAAAAATATTAAATGCAATAAGGGAAAGTGTTAAAATAACTCTTAAATATAAAGCAACAACACATTAAAATTGAATTGAACGGAGTATAGAAAACAGTTTTAAAGAGTGGATAACTGATAGAGAGACACAGCAAAAGAGAGAATTTATTTAAGTTTTGATCTTGAGTGCTAATTCTCATGACGATGACGTATTAAATGAGTGTTTAGTACGGTGTTTTGTTTTAAGACTCATCATCACCACACTAATGCCATTACAGATGTGTGTTATTTTAGCCAGTTAGTCAAGGGAACTATTTGTTATAGTAGTTAGCAAAAAAGTTAAAATCACCATGGCCAAAATATCCATCAAATGGTTATTTTACATATTTTGCATATTCTTACATGGACCTCCTCCCCTAATAGAAGCCAATCTACAAGACAATAATCACATTGACGACGATCTGGTCTGGGTAAATAAATGTTGTGAAAAATTTGAAATTCTTGTCGACACTGTATGCAGCCAGGTGAACGAAAGTGGTAAGGCAAAGCGTCACATTAATTAAAAATAAAAAAAAATATAAAAAAAAGTGAGAAGTAACAAGACAAAAATGAAAATTTAATGTGGCACCAAAAGTGGTGAAACAACTGCAAAACAAAAAAAAAAAAAGTCGATTATAAATGCGCCAATTTACAAAAATTGGCTTCAAATTACCTCAAAAATGTTGGATTTTTTTTAATTTTTTCTTCTTCCTTCTCTCATACATTATTCCGTTTTGTATTTTGTTTTGTTATTCACACACATGCATATGCTTACATGTAAATCTCTTCTCTTTCTTTGTGGCAGAACATTATCAGCCCATGTTCACCAGCTATAGTGGGGAATATAATATGCCGGTAAAGTATAAATTTGTTATTGGTCTACCAGCCTGTGGTTCAATGCAAACTTGGCCTATTTATCATAATCAAGGGGTAAGTATAACACAACACAAACAAACATATTCTGCTTTTTATTGGGTAAGGGTGAAAATAATTTCTATAAACGTTTACGTTATAGAGTCTCGACAAACTGATTTTACTAGATGATGGCAAATTACGCCACTACACCAACATAGCTGACGAGGATGGCAGTGTGGCAACCACTTCTTCCGATTATACCGATGAAATGGCTGAGAGTTCGAAACCATATTTCTATGATTATGGCCGCGATCAATACTGTATCGATAAAGTAAGTTAAAGCTTAAGTAGCTGATGACTAACGTTTTTTTTTTGGGTTTTAATTAAGTGAGAATTATTTTTTGCTATTTTTATTACTCATTTAAGGCCATTTCTACAAACGGCGATCAACGACAAGGTCTATTCGTTTATGTTTGCTTAGCCAAAAAGGAAATCAGATGGACCGATTCGAGTTTTCTTATGGGGAAAGTTTTAAATCCAATTTTTCATGTGATATCACTGATTATATTGCTTATCATAGCTATTGTGTACTTTATATTGCCAACTTTAAGGTGAGTGTTAAAATAATTTTGTTTTTAGTAAGCTAAATAGAGATCATGATCTACTCAATCAATTGCCATGAAAACACGTCTCAAATGTGTTATTTGTAGTTGACGTTTGACTGCAGCTACCTAAATCTGGCAAAAAATCATTAAAGAATTTGTTTGTTTGTTTTTGTTTTTCTTCCATTTTCAGAGATCTAGTTGGCAATATAATCACAACAATTGCCATTTGTTTAATGGTGGCACAGGTGGCAGATCTTGTACGAATATTTACCGAATTAACAAGCCATGTTAGCTTTATTGTAGCCGACATTATATTGTATTTTAGCATTTTGGCTTCCTTTTTCTGGTTAAATAGTTTTGGTTATTATATATGGAAAACTTTTCGTTCACGTAATGTCTTTCTAAGAGTAACCGATGCACGAAAGTATTGCTATTATTCGGTTTACGCTTGGGGCTCAACAGCATTCATGGCAGCCATGGCCGTATTTGCCCATTATTTTTTGGATGCCGATACTTATAAAAAGGAAAATATTGTTGCAGAACAGGAAACAATGGGCTGGCTGGGCATAGCAATATTCTTTGCGCCCATAGCCTGCACAATACTAGTGGATATATTTTTCTATGTAACCACTTTGAAACTAATAAATAGACGTAATGTTTATGGACGCATACAGCATAAATTAAAGGCCAAGTAAGTATTTTTAATTGTTATTCTTTTCTTTTTTCTTCTTTACTTTAATTCTTGTTTGTTTTGTTTTCTTTACAGTTTCATTATATTTTCGTTAATGCTTTTAGTCTTGTCAATAAATTGGCTATTTTTATGCATATCTTGGTTTAAAATTGAAGGTCTCTTATATGCCCACATTATAGTGAATGCTATACAATCACCTCTATTACTATACGTTTGTGTATTGCGCCAAAAGCATGTTACGTTTCTGTTGAAAAAATCATGTTGTTACAATGAACCGCCCTCTTCAAATGATTGGGGCGATGAAATGCACTACATGAACTGCAATGATTATTAATTTTTAAGTCAAATGGATGAACTGATTATTATTTTCCCCCATTATTTTATAATTATTTTACTTATTGAATTTATATTTAAAATATAATCTCAACTAATAGTAGCTATTAAGTCAAAAGAAAGAAGTACAACTTTTAACAATTCAAATGCTCGCTACTTTCTATACATACATATATTACAGTTTTCTGTTTAATAATTTATTTATATAAACAAAAGAAAGAACAAATTTTCCATTTTTTTAACTTTAACTTATTTAATTAATTAAGAAACATTTTAACCTACTCACCTACCTTATTAGGCATTTATTTACAAGCGGAGATAAAAGTGGAAACCTAATAATTATACATTAAATGTATGAAACAATTTTGCTCGAATTTTTTAATAATAATAATAAAGTGTACTTAATTGATATTATTGAAGTTTTAAGAAAAATATGCACTTTTAAATGGTTTTTCTTTTAATGTTAAAATTTTAAATTAAAAAAAAATTAAAAGAATTTAAAATAAACGATTTTAAACAGCCTTAAATCTTGGTTTCAAATAAAAAAAATTTAATTTGATTTTAGCAATTAGCATTTAATACTATGAAAACAATATCCACCAAGATCTACGTTCATACTCTAGTTGAAGCAATAGGCCACTTCGGATGAATAGCGTGGTACATCAGAAAACTCTGGGTATTTGGGTCAACCTTTTCCTAGAGCCAAACGAAACCATCGTTACTCGATAACTAAAATCAATTAAACTTTCAGGTTGGTTTTCAGCATAACACAAAATGTGAAGTCCTGATGCTGACTGTCAATAGAGGTAAATCAGGCCTTGTTAATCCTGGGACAACACTTCATGTGGTATTACAAGCGATTTTTGATTTTAAAAAGTTAATTTTCTGACTTAAAATTCTGACAGTTAATATACTTATGGATCACACCCTGCTTCTGGACTTGGATTCAAGCGATTATCACTTTTTGGCCAATGGAGGACATAATAATGTATTTTCGATCCGAGTTATATTATTCTAAGCATGAGCCAAAAAGCCTGCATCGTATTCAACCGGCAAAGACTACTAATTACAAAAAGAATATTACAGAGATTCCCCTGCCTTCCTTGTGAATACCTCCTCTGTTGTACAAATTTTCTACTGAGGATTTCAACAATTATAGTTCAAACAGAATAATATACCGTTTCTACATGGGCCCTAAAAATGAAACCCTTACGTTAAGTAAGAATTTTATGTAGATATATATACATATATACTATATATATGCTTTCGGTTTAGGATTTTACATTAGCTATACAAAAGATTTTCTCTTCTTAATATTTTAATTCAACAAAAGTATTTTACTCACCTGACCAAATAGTTTTCCCTCTGGTCTCTGTACCAGATTGCTAATTTGAGCGCGTACTAACAAGTGGGTATCATCTAAGACGGTATTAAAGAAACGACGTGTCGGTAGCAAGGCCTCTAAATCGATCATTAGTTCCATAAAGCGTTCACAATATACAACAGTATCGGAACAGATGTTACCCTCTAAGGGTAAATTTTCCAAAACCTCTAGAAACTGTATAATAAGATTTTGAAGGAAATGACGTTCCCACTCAACCTCAGGCTTCTTTTCCTTTTGGTCTTTTTTCTGTAGCTTTCGCCAGAATCTACGCCATTCGGGTGTATTTCTTAGTTCCTGTTCCAGCCGTTCTGTAAAGAGAG
Source organism: Sarcophaga carnaria (assembly GCA_958299815.1). NCBI lineage: Eukaryota > Metazoa > Arthropoda > Insecta > Diptera > Sarcophagidae > Sarcophaga > Sarcophaga carnaria. The sequence goes on along the minus strand of OY283150.1, from coordinate 131,320,126 downwards.
GTACTATTTTAGTATTACTGTTTTATAGATGGGAAACGAAAACTTACTTGGTTGCAAGCAAAACCACATGGACAGTGATACCAGACGCTTCACTTGATTGCGGCACAATTCAATTTCCATGCTGTTGAAGCAGTGATTCAGAAACACCAATAAGGCAGTCTTCTCTTTAAGAGCAGTTTGGTTGTCCTCGTTGAGGCACAATTTCAAAACGTGGTGAAAAAATGCGGGAAATTCATCTGGTAATTGTTCAAATGTTGGCCATACCTCCACACGTTCTCTAAACTTTTCATTGACCATGTAAATGATAGACATTAAGTGAGCGTGTGTAGCCTCACTGCGTTTATAATTTGGCCACAAATACTTTTCGAAATACTGACTGAACTCCAGTAGTACAATACGCCGTGTGGGATTCTTATGTTGCAGGATTTCCTTCAAATATATATCATCGACAAGTTGGGCATCGTATGGCTCATGAGAACCTTCCGTATCGGGAGACCAATATTTAGAAGCAATCTATAAAAATTTGGGACTATTTTTAGTAAACGTTTAAGTTTCTTATTCATTGAGGAGACTTACCTCCCAGATTATGTCTGCACTTAGCTGCGATACGGTCATCTGGGCTGTTTTCTGTGTATTGGCATCTGCTCCCTGTCTATCATTTTTCACTTGATTTACATTTTTTAATTTCATTATTTAAGTTTTTGTTCAATTAATCAAGGAAAAATAAAAAAAAATTAACTTTTTAGCACGATTCACACGGAAAATAAAAATAAATGTAAACAGAACAGCGGCATGTCATACAAAGACAGGGTTGGCATATAATCATACGTTGTAAACACAGGGTGAACATAAATAATTAATTTGGAATTGTTTACTAAAGCCCAACAAACAATATAAAGAGAATTGTAAGGTGGATAACATTTCTCTATTCTGAGTATAGCTTGGTCTAGCCTATTTCGCGTTATGGTATCACTGTGCGGGGCCATATGCTTTTAGAGTGAATTTGTTTCAAGTAACTCGATAATAATCTAGACTAAGCGAAACTATCTGACTTACTTTATAATCGGACTCAACACTGCAGTACAAATTGGGGGAACCGAGAAAGAAAATAGCGCTCTACTTAGTGTGTGGGTGTAGTAAAACAGCCGTTTCGATTCTAACCCCTTGACCCTATTTGCATATAATTAAGATATTCGATTTGTATGGATTTCTATTTACAAAAATTTTTCATGAGAAAAGTAATTCGTTATAGACAGGAATAGCCAATAATCACTTGATTTCGGACCTAGGCTATAAGATATATTCAGAACCAAACTTGTGGGGTTTCTTACGTATTACTCCATGTGAGTGGTGTGGAGTAATAAAGATTAAAATAATTGGTCTTCTTTTTTTTAGAGTCTGACGACTTGTGGCCGATTGCTTTTTTCACTAAGAGCTTTGGGATCTTTCTGAAGTCATTCCTAGCTTCATCACTTCTGATTCGATCATGTTCGACTATATCCACTTGTACTCCTGTTGATAAACTTGATTGATTTTCATTTAAAACATAGTTCCGAACTTGCAAGACTCTGTACATTATTCGTTTTAATATTGTAATATTCTTTATTGCATTTGTTTTATTTTTATTTTTGTGTTGTTATTTCACTTTCTACTTGCAATCACATTACATTTGTAATATAATATAAATGGAAGCTTTTCAATTTGTACTTATGCAAAAAGAAATAGTATTTTTTATGTTTTATTTACTTATTAACTAATGGACTATATATATATGTATATGTATATATTAAATTTAAAAGTACACAATAAATGTTTATAAAAAAAAATATTAAAGTAAATTTCATAAGCAAGATGGGCTATAAAAAAAAATAACTTAAAACGTAAAGAAAACCCCATAAAAGAGTTTTAATTTAAACTAAAAATTATTCACTAATAAACTTATATCGTATGTAGTTTTATATTTAAAAAGAAATGTTACTTTTAATAAGTTAAGCAAATAGTTTTAATACTGATTGAGCTACAAACAAGTGAAATTTAAAATCACTAACAATTTACTTCATTCACTCACTCAGTTCGTTAATTGTTATAAAGAGTTTGTCGTTTTTTTTGTTTTTGTTTTTTTTTCCACTTCTTTAAGACAATCATTAAAGCATTTTCTTATAAGAAATTTTGAGAACATTTTACAAAATATGATTGATAGTGTTAATATAATAATTTTTATATAAACTATGTATGTATGTATATGTAGTAATATATGCATATAAAAATATTTTTTAAATACGCTTAACTCTATATAAATATGTAAAAGTGTATATAAGTCAATGAAAAAAGCATTACATATAGGCCTGCATGTTTATTCGTTTTTTTTTATTATTAAAGACTTTTCTAGTTTAATGATTCCTATAAATGCTTCTTCTTCTTTTTCTTGGCAAATTTTATATTATTTTTTCTCGTTATTTTCTTATTTAATTTAATTTTTAATATTATTGTCATTTCAATATTATTCTTGTATACATATGCTCGCTTATAAACAATTAGCAAATTAAATGTATTTCGTCATATTTTTTGTTATTAAAATAGCTGCTCCTATAAAGTATGGAGGGAAGATTCTATATAAAAAGAATTATATTTTTGACTACAACTCACTTGCTATACAAAGAAGCATATGTTAATGAAGGCTTTCAATTTGCATTTTCTAAAAAAAGAACTTTTTAACTTAACTATTCGAGTAAAGATATATAAAAGAAAAGAAAAATATTTGAGTAGTATTCTTAAATTAATTCGGTGACTACATCATCACCATCCCTAATTGGCGCCTGGAATGTTGAACCCGTGAATTCAAACATCTATAGACAAAAGAAAAACAAATTTATTAAAAAAATTCAACAATTTCCATCGAAAACTAAAACTTACTGAAGGTACCCGATTATTACGCAACGTAGCATAATCGGCAAAATCACTTATATGCTGAGGTGGTTCCAAACCACGACCATGATGACTATTGTGGGCATTATTGGAAGCCACATTCACACCCATACCGCTTTGACCACCACCACCATGATTGGGACCGTGATTAGGGTGTCTAGGTTGTATGGTGGCATAGGTATTATCCACGGTTTGATGGCCATGATCCATTGACCCACAATGATCCATGTGACCCTTTGAATTAAGAAACCATTACATAGTTAATACGTTGTCAAAAAATGTATTTAAAAATTTTACTTACAGGCACATCAGAGGTGGATATATGATCGGGTTCAGAGAATACCTGCATGGTTAGTTCTTGCTCTTCATATAATTTCAGTTTTCTATTGCAACAAGAAAAAGTAAAATGAAATCAATAAACTAATAAGCAATAACTTAATAAAGTATGTAATATTTTAATCCAGTGTTAGTTTTGATTGATAGATCATATTAGCAAGTTTATTTCGGCTGTAAGCAAGACCAGCGTGAAAACTGGCTTCAAAAGTTTTTCTGCCTTTCTGATTACCGCACAAGCTTTGCAAATACCATTTTCCAATATACGATATACATAAGTGCGACATCAGCTATATTCATCAATTTAAAAGTTTCTTTTTTTACTTACTGTTCTATCCATAAAGGATTTTCTGTGGTATTTAAATCTTCGATGATTTGTTTCTTAATTAAGGCTTCTTTACGACGATTTTCAGTAGGCACAGAAAGGTTCCTGAAAAAAGAAAAAAAACAATAGAAAATATACAAATAATTCCTTTATAATTCGATGTGCAGAAAAGAACATAAAGAACTCACCAGTGTTTAAGACAACAACAGAGCACAATAAAACTGACTACACCTACAAAAAGAACAATAACTAAGGCGACTAGACCGGCCACAGCTAAATCAAATTCTTCCTGTACTATGGTTATATAAGCGGGCACAACATTTTCAATAGCAAAACCAGCATAATAATCCTGCAAAACATAATAATGCGGTGTTCAAACATACAAGTTCACTTAGAATCGAACAAGAAAAGAAAAACTTACCCTTAAATAATCGTAATTAGCATCTATGACTTTAAGAATTTCATCAACGGGGGAGATCTGTTTAGTATTGGGTTCGACTGCATGGAAAAAGAGATCAGACCAATCCATACGTATACGACCCATTGAGTCAACGTGATAACGTAACTCATCGACAATAATGCGATGTTGTGTGGCATTACGCAATTCGGCAATAATTTCATCTTGTTGCTGGCTAACCTCTTCGCGAGGTCGTGAGAGTATAACACGCACCAGTTGACTATAATCGTAGATCCATACCTTTTTTTTATTAAATTAACAGAGAAGATTATTTACGTATCATAAAATGTATTTAAATGAGTAACATACTATGACTTTAGTACGAGCTTTACGTTGAGGAGGCTCTACCTCTTTTGCCACAATTTCTAGTTCGAAACGATCTTGATTATATTCGGCCATAAATGCACCCGTCGATATTCTGCCCTCGCTTGAAATTGCTAGAGAATATATGCAAAGAGATTTCATTCATCAGAGCCATTAACATTTAAGTTTTTAACATTTTCCTCTCACTTACCAAATGGACTCGGCACTATGGATCCTGTTGTTTTATTTGCACCAAACTTATACAGGTTCGATGAGGTTATCATATATTCGATTTGGGCATTTTTGCCAATATCAGCATCTGTAGCATTTACCAAAATAATTTCGGTACCAATTACAGCCTTCGAATTAACACCAGCATAATAGATGTCATGCATAAATATGGGAGCATTATCGTTTTCATCCAACACTGTTATAATAACTTTGGCCACAGTATTGTCACGATCTAAGGTCTTGATGGAAAATGCTGCTCGCTCTTCATTCGATATGTGAAGATCCCGTTTAATGCTGGCCAATATATAGAGTGTATAAGAATCTGTAGTTTCTCTATCCAAAGACTTGTTGGTGTATATATCGCCTGTTGTTTTGTCTACCGCAAAGGCACCATCTTCATTGCCCAATAGCATGTAATAGTAGACATCCTTATTATGTTTATTGCGTGCAGCTGCTTGAATTTTTCCAATTTTAATATTCGGCAAAACATTCTCAACAATTTGTATGCGATATGGATTACTGGCATCGGGAAATTCTGGTCTATTTTCATTGGCATCTATGATGCTGACAGTTAGGAAACGTAACGTTTCAAAAGGTGTTGGATTGCCTGAATCACGAGCCACCAAAATCAAATCAAAACTAAAAATAAAAACAAAATATTTTTCATAAATGGAGTTTTTTAAATTCGAAAATTCATTTTACTTGGCTTTGTCTTTGCGATTGAGTTCTTTATTTGTTCTCAGTTCACCAGTTTCGCTATCAATTTTAAACTCTTCCGTTTCTTGTTGATTTTGATCGTTGACTTGTAAATGATAAAATATTTTACCATTCTCATCGGTATCATTATCGGCTGCCTTTACGGTTAAGACCAAATAATCCTTTTTAACCGTATCCTGAAAAGTTTGAATAAATTTTAGTATTTTTGTTTTAAATAGAAATAGTCTGGGATATGCTACTTACGCCTGGTATTTCTATGGTGGCATTCGATAAAGCCGGTATTAAAAATACAGGACGGTGTTGATTTACACCTTTGACAGTTATTATAGCTTTTGTAAAAGCCTCCATTGTGCCAGAGCCTTGAGTATCTCTAGCCGATATTATCAATTCATAAACTCCCTTCTGGCCACTGAGACTACGTGCAGGATATATAATGCCCGTCTGGGAGTCTAATTTAAAAAGTTGCTGGTCATTGCCTGCTGTTATGACATAACGCACATCACCAAATATGCCTTCATCTAAATCATATGCTTTAACCTGCAACAAAGCAGCTGGTGGATTTAAAGCAGCATTTTCTGCTACCGTGGAAGTATATTCGTCTTGAGTAAATACAGGAGCATTATCATTTACATCCAAGACATTTAAATAAATCTAAAACGTTAATAAAATAATTTCATTAAATTAAAATTGAAAACTCATAATCCTTGTAAACTTACAGCTGCAGTTGTAGATTTCTGTACCGTTAAAGGAGCCTTGTCTTTAGCCACTGCTGTTAAAGTAATTTGCTTAACTTTCTCCCTATCCAACACCGAGGAATCGGCCACCATTATATTACCTGTATAGGAGTCAATTGTGAAATATTTATTATTTTCACCAATTAGCGAGTAGGTTATCTCGCCAAATGCTCCCAAATCCTTATCGAAAGCCTCCACTTTGCCAGCCACAGTGCCAACAGGAGAATTTTCAGTGATATTGAAATAATATTCACTTTGCGTGAATTGTGGCTCATTATCATTGAGATTTATAACATCAACTATAACATCGGCTGTTGAGGTTAACGATGGTACTCCTGTATCACTTACGGTGGCAACGAATTTAACTTCTTTCATGCTTTCATAGTCTAAACGTTTCTTTAAAGTTAGCACACCCGAAGTTTTATTGACATCAAAGTAATCATTAGGCGATATGTCATATTCGCCAATGGTTGAGTCCTCATCATAGGCCTGTAAAGTGGTGAGAACAGTGTTTATAGGCTGTTCTTCTTCCATTTGTAGTTTTATTACAGGATTATCAATAGTCCAGGGTGGATTGAATTTCTAAAAAGAAATGTAAAATAAAATTAAAGAGATTAAAGAGAGTATGAAAGTTTTTCAAGTTCTTTGTTTTATTCTAATACTGCTTAATATACATTCCTTGGTTAGATACAAGAACTGTAAACATTTTTTCAATCATTTCATTGAAGATCTAAATGATGAGGCTTCTGAACAACGTTTTGTTGAGTTAGGGCCACAATTATATTACCTTTTTGTTTTCGCCGTAGTCTAGTAGGTAGTGTGTTGGCTTATTAGACGTAAAGCCAGGGTGTGAGCCCCAGGCCAGACATCAAGACAAAATACAAAAAGTATTTCTTCGGCGACTTCCTCTCAGCAGATTTCTGCCAAAAAATCTGAGAGTAAATTAAATTGCCATGAAAAAGGTTCTCAAAAAACCTGTCGTTCGGAGTCGAGTTTATACTGTAGATCCCACCACTCATGTATACAATTAACACACACAACATAAGTGGTGTGAGAAACTAGGACGTTGTACAATGGGTCAATTCGACCTCCGGATACTGTACTTGACAAGTACACGTCCTCTAACCTAACCTAACCTAGGGCCACAATTAATGTCATAGAAAGTTTTCAAAAAGCAATTGAGACATGCAAGTCTGCATTCTGCGGACATTTGTTTAGAGATAATCATGATATATTTTCATTTATAATTTGTATTTAATTTCTATTTGAAAAGGAAATTCAAAGTAGAAATACCTAGTGAATGTTTTATTTTTTAATTTACTTTCACAAGTTCGATCATTACTGACTTGATTGTCATAACTTAAAAATAAAATATGATACGATGCCTTGGCAATTCTAATTCAATTTCAATAGAAATTCTTTCAAAATTCCTAATTCTTAAAAATAAAAAAAAAACAATATACAAACCAATGAGTAAAGATCTGTTAAAATTCAAAATTCTATGCATCAATACTTTTATAACACTTCTTAAAGCGGCCACTTTAAATCCTTACAAATTGCAAAAGGACTTAGATGAGGTGGACTACTTAATATGCCGTAATTGTGACTTTTGTAATCGTATTTCGATTATCTTGATATCAGTGTATTTGGAAATAAATTTTCTTATGGGCTATGTTACGCTAGCGGCAAATGTAATAGCTTTGTAAGATAAAAACGTATTCCTCCAGATACATTTAGTTACAGTTCTTATTTCTTTCAAGATTTCCCATTTTAACCGATGCTATGCCACATCTTTTATTACCAGCCTTAATTGCTCAAAGCATTGATCATATTGCCTTAAACTTCATAGAAATTATTTTGGGATTTGCCATCATAAAGATAGTGTCAGGAGATGGCAAAATGAGTATTTTTGTAATATTGGTTGTTAATAAGTTATTTAAAATAATATTTGCTATTGCGGCTTTGTAAGAAACTTCATTTCTATAAACAATATTAAAGCTTTTGCCTAAGTTCATAATTTCTTTACAGGAATATCTACTCCGACTGTTACCAGTATATAAAACTAAATTCTTTGGAATTCGAATTCATTGAATCTACAGTATCGCAAGAAGAATTTATAAGCATACAATCATTAGAATAAACGCATAAGGAAACTTACCGGAGGAATTTCGTTAACATCTATGATTTGTATTATGAGTAGACCACTGCCTTGTTGGACTGTGGGTGCTGTACTATCGGTTACAAGAACATTTATACGTATGACCTGCGATATAGAGAAATTAATTCATTACTGTTTATAATTATTTTTCAGTTTTAAAGCAACTAACTTACCGCAAATAAATTACGATTGAGTTTCTTATTAACCACCACTTTGCCACTGCGTGTAATGGTAAAATATTCTTTAAATTGTTCACTATTTGGCACTTCATTGCCGTCCTTATCAACGGCTGAAATTCCCACCGCTGCAAATTCTAATGCATCCCTGGCTGAGACATCCGGATCAATAGCCACAAGTGTATAGAAAACAGTACCCACTGGTGTGTCTTCTCGTACCTGTAATATATTTTTTTTTTATCATATATTATCTTTCTTTTCTAAGTGTATTAAATATTCTATTTAAAGGAGTCAAAGAAGTACCTCTGCATGTTGTGTAGCTGGTGTAAAATACGGATCTTTATCATTGCTGTTCATAATGCTAACCGTTAACGTTGCAGTACCCGACAGACTGGGCGTACCCTGATCCATAGCAATTACCCCAATCTGATAAGTATTACGATTGTCATAATCCAATTTACGTGATACAAAAACTTCGCCTGTGGTCTCATCAATACGAAAATCATCGAAGCTGCCCTGCTGTAGGCGGTATCTGTGAAAATAATTTCATTTCATTAATTGAATTTAATTTGATTGATTTTCTCCAATCATACCTTATGTCAGCATTTATGCCAGAATCAAGATCTTCTGCCTCCAATTTCTCAACACTGCTTCCAATTTCAGAATTTTCCTCTACCACAGCGGAATAAGTATCAGCTAGAAAGTGTGGCGCATGATTATTAACATCCCTTACAGTGATGTTTATATGGCAATTGGTAGAAAATAAACCATCATTGGCTTCCACTGAAAACACCAGATTGTCGTTTTTCAAATGGTTAACATCTAGCGTAGCATTGGGACGTATAGTTATTTGGCCAGTTTGATTGTCTATAGAAAAAGTATCCTGAATAAGTTTATCGCCTATAATTCTAAATGTAAATAAAAAAATAGGGAAAAATAGAAATATTTTTTAAACAACATAATAACAGTATTTATCTTACCTGTATGTTATATCTGAAACTGTATCTGCATCCCTGGCTTTAACTATTAATGGAGCTTCAAATACATGAGAACCCTCGTCTACAGAGGCCCTGTAATAGGGACTTTCACATACTGGCGGTGAATCGTTGGCGTCCTGTACAGATATACGCAAAGAGACTACTGAATTTGTACCTCTACCCTCATCATCGGTGGCTTTATATGACAAGAAATATGTATTTTCAGTTTCGTAATCCAAACAGGTTTTCGATATTTCCGGGCTTTCCGGTATTAATTCATTATTGACATCCACAGCATTTGGAGTCTTAAGTAGTCTATACTCGTAGTCAGGATCATTATTCTCATCACTATCACGCATACTAGCCAAATAACTGGTCATGTCTCCATATTGACGTTTACGTCTCGTATTATCTGCAGCAGTTTCTTTGATTTTAGAGCAATCGGCTAAACTTACCACACCAGTCTTTTCATCGACATGGAACAATTCGGCACCATTACCCGATAAACTGTAACGTAAACCTGCATCACCGAAATTACCCGAATCCATGTCTTTGGCTGTTATAGTGGTTATATATTGGCCTGGTAATGCTGATTCGGAAACCACAGCTGAATAAGATTCCTGTTCAAACATGGGCTTATTGTCATTTACATCCAACACAGTGACGGTAATTGTAGCAGTGGAAGATAACTTGGGATTGGTATCTGTCTCTTCCGCTATAACAAGCACAATGAATTTGCGTTGATTTGGATTTTCATAATCTAAACTGCCGTTAGCTACACTTATATGGACCTGGGAAAATCCTGTAACTAGCTTTGGTTCAACTTCGAATATTTCGGAAACATCTTCAAGACGCAAAGAGAATTTTGAATTTATGCCGACATCACGATCGGTAACATTCATATCCAAGGCTAAAGGTGTACCAGTAGCGGTATTTTCTGGCAACGAAACTTCATACTCTTTGCTATTGAATGTCGGCGGAGAATCATTAACGTCACGTATAGTAATGGTAACAGTAGCACTACTGCTTTCCATGGGATCATTACTGGGTACACCATTAACAACTTCACGGGCCTAAAAAACAAAGAATGAATGAATGGATACTTAAAAACCATGTATTTATTTAAAAACCACGACAATACTTACCCTTACAGTCAGTTTCATTATACCGGCACCATCTGGCAAAGCCTCACGATCAAGAGGTTTTGCTGTTCTAAGTTCGCCTGTATGCTCATCTAACAGGAAATAGTCCATAGGATCTATGGAGAATGAATTTTTTTGTTTTTAAATAAGTTTTCCATATACTCGTATTTGCCGGCAGACTTACTGGTTAATAAATCGTAAACAATTTTTCTTGGTTCGCCCGTATCGCCATCACGTGCTTGAATCTTTAAAACCAAAGTATTGATGGGACTATCCTCATCTATAACATTCGATTTGTATTCTAAGAAAACAGGTGGTTTATCTTGAACATCTTTAACACGAACCTCAAAATTTGTTTGGGTTTTATGGACGCCATCCTATAAAAAAAAAATAACAACGAAATATAGGTTAGAGACGGAGAGAAATTTAATTAAAAGACAAATCAAATTACAGTGGCTTCTATGAGGAAATGATATATTGTGCGTTGATTATAATTTAAAGATTGGTTTAAAACCACATTGGCGGTTAAGATAGTTGGTTCACGTTTTAAAATATCCAAACGGAATCTAAAAAATATCATAAGATTATTTTATTTCGTTAAGGGGCAATAAATATTGTTGATATGCTTTTACTTACTTAACACAGGCATCAGGCGATTGCTCCAGAGGTATGCATTTTAAATCTAAACTTTCGCCAACAATGTCACGATCTTTAACGAGTATGGAATTAAATATAACCGTGCCTACAGGTGTATTTTCATTGACATCAGTGCCATAGGGTGTCTTTTATTAAAAAAAGAGAAATTATTAAAAGAATTAAAAACAGTTTTTAAATTTGCTTACATTCTGAAATTCCGGTGCATTGTCATTCTCATCGGACACTATAATTGTTAAAGTGTCTTGAACAATATTATCGGATTCACCATCTTCGGACACTTGATCCCGTATGGTAATTAAAAATTTCAAACTATCTTTTTCCTCTCGATCCAATGCTTTGATCAGAGTAATATTACCCGATATAGGATCAACTTCAAAATGTTCTGAACCTATTGAGCCAAACGTAACATTACTGCCTTCCGGATCAGAGCCTTCTAGTTTATAGACAACAGATCCTACTGGCGTACTTTCCGAGAGTACAATATTGTTGTTAATTTGTCGAAATATGGGAGGATAATTTGTTTCGCCTTTTAAGAATTAAAAAATATTTGAAATTAATAAAAAACTTAAATAATTATGAAACTACACACTTACATATAATCAATACACTGTTGGCCAAAAGCAACAGTAAGTATATCAAAGTTCTATTCTTGGGCATTTTTTATGTATCGTCATCTACCGGCAATAGTGGCTGTTAAAATATAAATTTTTTCTTTAAAAAACATTAAAAATATTAAATAAAAACGAAATTATGATTTCTAAAAAATTTATTGTAATAAAAATAAATATTTATTGCGTAATTTTAATAAGATGAACTTGATTTTTCATTAAGAATTGTGTCACGTATCTTGCTCACGTTTGTAAGAATTTTAATAAATTTTCTTTTCAATAAAAAAATAAAAAAACCGGGTCTTTTAAGTTTGAGTTTCTTTTTCAATAATGTTTTATTACTTTTAAATGATTTCTGAAAGTAAGAATACATTCTACTAGAGGGTGTATATTCGAGAACCATTTTAATTCTTATACGCTACTAAATTATGTTACTTAAACAGCATCACGCCTTGCGGAGGGTATATAAGTGACATATCCTGCCGTAACTTTAAAATACGGTAGTAAGGTCAACCCTAATTTACGTATGGTAGTCATGGAATGCAGAAAAACGTGACCTACAATCAATTGAAGTGTATTCATTAATAATTGTCTATGAACGAAAATATTGGTCAATGACGCTCAAAAATCTACCTCGAAAACATATAAAGAAAAAGAGGGGGCTATGGGAAACCGCACATCAGCAGATAAAAATTATGGCGGTTATACACACTGAAACGGCAACCAGAGACAGAAGTAACTGTAATAAGGTTAAGCCTGTGTAAATGAAAATATCATTGAAATCATTGGATATATAAACATCTGCTCTATTGTTTAAATGATAATATCGCTACTGTATGGAAATAGCTTGAAGAAATTTTAAATTTCTCAATTTGTCTGTATTCATAGCAATTTAGTTTATCTCGAGGGTTATTACGTATTTCGATACGAAAGAAAAAATTGCAAAACATAATGCTTTACACCGCAAGTTTCAAATGAAAAATTTATCTCCTATTGGCTTCTTGTGAACGTGCTAACCTAGCAAACCTAAAAGTTACGCCAACAGCCGCACTAGGTCAGGACTATAAGATATAACACGAGCTGCCATCAGAACATGTAGCTCGTTAGATTACAATTCCCTTTTTAACAGCAAAGAACTAAACTTTTTCCTGCAGGGGTTAGGTCAGAAGAATAAATCAAAAATGTTTTCACACACTTTGATACTTTGTCATAAGTGCCACACTGAGTCGATACTCCTATTCGTTTGGGCAGCAGCGTTCATAGCAATTAGGGTCTTATAAGATTTTGTATTTGCAAAAATTAAAGTCAAATGTTGTCAGCAAAATTGACAGACAACTCGTTAATTTAATTAAAAAGCAACCATTCTAATAGGAAGATCATTTGCATTTGAAAGAATACGTAAACAAAACATTAAAAACAAAATGAATTGCCGTATCTGAATTGGAAAAACCATGCCAATTTACCGAACAACGCTTACATTAATCCCATGTTACTGTTCGGTGGGAATTGTGACCTTTTGATTTTTTTTTTTGATTATGCAGTAGGATATTTTTTTCCGTCGTTAGATTATACGGGATGATATCAAAAAGATATTGCAAAGCTTCCTACCGAAGTGGATTTACTCAAATAAATCACAACTGAGGCTTTGAAGAGCTAAGATATCATTGAAAACTGATATGAAAGTATAGGCATACCGGAAGTTGTCCCCAACTTGTACACGGAAAAATAGGCACTAAGGAGGAAAAGCAGGGGATTATTTATTTTAAATTTTCTTAATCTGCAGTATACAAAAAATAATTCTGTGAGGAAGAGTTTTCCATACACATGAAAAGTACCAAATCTCTCTGTACCATTACGACGTGCTCGAGTGGAAATATATACCAGTCAATATCAATTCATTGAACAGTCCACCTTTTTTATTTCTTTTCGTTTCTTCAGGGAATATAAGACTTGCACAAAGCATTTTCTTCATTTTTTTTATATTTTTTTTGTTTTGTTTCAGTTCCATTAAGTTTTTCAGATTACGCAGGTGATTTGTCCACTGTGGCAGTTTTAGAATAAGAGAGCTTCCATTTGGCGTTGCTTTAAAGCAAATGATATGAAAGAGTATAAGGTGTAGTGATGAGAAACTTTGCTCCTTGAATTCTACTTTCTTCGATAGGTGAGGATGCCCAATCTCTCTGTAAATTAAAGTTCAGAGATCGTATGGATGAATTATTTTGATTGGGACTGAAAATGTGGATTCCCAACTAACTTAGTCGGGTTTGTAGTGATACACCATATTACCTGTAGTATTAAAACGTATTCAAAATGTGTCTCTTTCCTAAGAATTATTTCAAAATCTAAAGGTTGCACATGAAGTTCCTAAAAAAAAGTGATAAAAACAAAAACAAAAAAGCTATTAACCATATAACCCGGAAAATTTTTAAAGAAACAAGTTACATTGACAATGTAAGACTAAATCCACTGGCTCCCATGAGTATATTAACCACAATAATAACAATAAAAAAATATATACGAATAACAACAATGCGATTATTTAGTAAGTATTTCTAAGGAAAGATATAAAAATGAAAAAAAAAATTAAAAAAAGCTGGTTACTGTTAGGTACACTAAACCAATAAACAACAGTTGGTTGTAGCCGTATAAGAGTTGATGGTCAGGTATTATTATAAATGGAAAAAAATAGTATATCAGAGTATACGGAGAGCAGCAGCAAGGTAGTATACAAATTGTTGGTGGCGATGATGATGTTAGTGATGACGATATTAGTGATGTTGTTGTTGTTTAACTGGTATCGACGACTTGTCTTGCATCTTGTGGTTTTTTTTCTTCTTCTCAATTTGCTGGTATTTATTTATTTTTCAACTTTTTAACTTTAATTTTATATGACTTTAAGTTTAAAGTTATGTAAAATGAAATATTTATTTAAGTTTTCTTTTTTGATTCTTTTTATTTTTCTTTCATTTAATTTATTTAACCAAAGCAAATAATTGTACAATATACCACACGTAATGTAATAAATAAACATGAACAGCAACAGCAACAAAAAAAAAAGTAATTATTTTTAGGTCAATATCAATAATAAAAGAAAAAGATTCAATAAGATTTTTAGTTTCTTTTTCTGTTTGTTTTTCTCATTATTTTGACTCTACAAACGCACACAGAGTTTAAACTTTTTTCCATTTAATGGCCTTTGATATTTTATTCTATTTCGATTTGTACACAGACAGATACTTCTCTTCTTTATTTTTATTTTTTGTTGGATTTAGAAACATATTTCATAAAGATTTGATTTAAAATTCTTTTGAATTCTTTATTCAATTTTACGTGGATTTATTATTTACTCAAGTGTAATTTCACACATATGTATGTACGTTTGGTTTCTGTTTGTTTAAATAAAAAGAGTATTGTTTAGTATTTTACTTCAATTCTTTTTCTATAAGAAGTTTCCTTCTACATACAATAGGTATGTACATATGTATGTACTGTGGTTTATTTAAGACAAACTCTCAAGATTATTTTCTGTATTTTTTTCTCATTTGCTTTGGTGTTGGCCTTACATTTGTTATGGTATCGCTGGCTGTATGTGTGCTTTATAATGAGTTTTTTTTTGTAGAAGATATTTAAACCCGTTTTCGAATTTGAATCTTTAAGCGCGTTTCTATAACTTATACTTGTTGTCGGTTCAAGAGCGTAAAATAAACTAAACAGAGAAACAGACAAACTGGCTTAATCAATGACCGACTGATGATGATGGAAGTAAACTTTTTTCTCGTTTAATTTCATTATATTTTTTGCTTTTTTTCATTTGGTTGCTGTTATAACTTAAATAAGAATATAGAATTAAACCATAAAAAGGTAAAAGATATTTGATGGGACAAGAATTATCAATTATTTCTTGTAAGAAAAAGAAATTCACAATTTTTCTTTATAAAATAAAGAGCACAGTTAGAATAATCTCAAAATATTTATCATTTTCCATTCCATTAGATCTCTTTATCGTCCCTTATTAGATTTTCTAAGGCTGAATTCAAGTTCATTTTTCTCCAACAAAATTATTCGTCGTGGACACTAATAAGTGGCATTCGCTTGGTGCTTGTTAGCGTTTATAAGAAAACAAAAATGCCAATGTATAAATCCCGTTCTAGTGAACGCCTGTTAGCAATAAATCAGCTCAAAAGGTGGTCAAGCCAGGAGCAACGGCTAAGAAAATTTTGTTGTGTATTTGTTTGCGTTCGGTGCTCTGACTTTTTGTACGTTATCCCTCTTGGGAGCATATATGTAGCTTTTACAATCTATTTCTTTTTACGGAGTCTAAAATCCGTTTTGGTGATGTCAGAATAGTCTGAACATGATTCTAAGGCATTTTTTGAAGAATATCTAAATTCTTTGCTTGATAGCAATCAGGTTTCACTTAGAGTGAGTTTGTCTTCTGTGGATATTTGTGAAATTCTTCATACATACATTCATACATACATAATTGGTCATTACAACCCTTCAGTCAGGATTACGACCTAGTTTCTAACACCACTTATGTTGTATGTGTTAATTTTATACATGAGTTTAAAGTCGACTCCGAACGACAGATTTTTTTTGATAAACTTTTCATGGCAATTTTATTTACGCTCAGAGTTTTTGCCAGAAATCTGCTGAGAGGAAGTCGTCGAAGAATTACTTTTTGTATTTTGTTTGGACGTCTGGCCTGGGGTTTGAACCCTAGCTTTACGTCTAATAAGCCAACACACTACCTACTAGACTACGGCGACTTCAGGTTTCACTTTCGTATAATAATTTGTCTTCTGTGGATATTTGTGAAATTCTTCTTGTTGAAATTGCCTGAATGACAATCTGGATTCGTTTAGCTTGATGCTTGGAACAGTTTGTGTGTCACCATTCTGCGTTAATAGCTGATAGCTGTCTATGAATTAGACCAGTTGATTTTATGGCTTAATGTTCTCTGTGCTAACATTGCAATTTCTTATAGTTTTGTTTTTTTTTCGATATTTATCTCAATTCCAACAAAACCCGATAAACTCTCAAGATCTAGTTTTGTTTTCATGTTTAACATCTTTTGTAGTGTAGAAAAATACCATTTGAATAATCAAATGCTTACGTTGTAGGGCTAGGCTTCATATAACTCCTCTTCTCTCTGGCAATACTTGTACCATGATGTCATCTAGCATTGAGTCGATGGTTTTTATATCCTATATTTTTTAAAAATAATATATGAGGACAGTTAAAACGGTTAACAAATGTATCAGTATAATTATTTGAAACATCCATTCGTATATCATGCTAAGAAAACACGCAAAATTATAAACATTTCAAATTTATTTTCACTTTTTTTTTAAATTTATTAACTAAACCGGACTTTAAAATTTAATATTCTTCTGTTGACCTCAATCTAAAGATAAAAAAAATGTATGCCAAGAATCAGAATAGCACGATTATTTTATGCTTTTTCCAATTTAAGGGTTAACATCATAATTACATACTTTAGAAATGTACGTGTGTTTGTGTTATGCATGGTATAATCAAACGGAATTGAAGAGCTTAAAGCAAAATTACAAATCATTTGCCTAAATATTTCTAACTTAAGCAAGCGGTACCGGTACTCTTTCCGTTTCGTTTTTTCTGTTTAACGAAAACAATTAAGAAATTTCTTTTAAATAAAATTAACATATTTCCCTACATTTGACATATAATTGCAAATATTTGTAACGTTTTGCATACAGTAATTAACTAAAGATAGAAATATACGTATGTATGTACATACATTCAAGCACAGATATGTATATTTGTATGTGTATATATGATAATAGTAAACAGTAGTAGCTAAAACATTTGAATATTTTTTTGTTTTTTAGAGTTGAACACGTCTCAATGTGTATAAAAGATAAATTCAATGCCATTATGGACAATACGTCAACAACAACTACAACAACATTAATAATAATGAATAATTTATCCATAATAAGTAAAATAGAAATAAAAATTATTAAATTAAATTCAAACGTGTAGTACAGATGCAACGTACATTATGGAAATCTGTTTAAAAGTATTGTTCAAATACAAGCATTGTTCAAACCAAAAAACAAACGTATTTTATGGGTGCACATTGGATAAATTGAGTTTGTATTTGCAGTTGAAATAGTGGTTGAATGTAATATTGTAATAATTTGATTGTACTCAAATCATATGTAGCCAAGTAATTATACAAATTTATTTTTACGTAAATTTAAAATTCACAAGTTTATTACTCGTAATGTTTGTGAGAAATAATGGAGATTCTTCATCAAAATTGATGTGGTAGCAGCCCCTTGAAGCTGATACCGCGTATTATTTAAAATACACAGAATTCATTAATGCAACGTCATTTTGTAATTAACGTTGTAATGTTATGCTACATCTTTTACACATAGCAAGTTATTCCTTAAAAAGTGCGTTGCTTTGCTCATTATATATTTCTAATTAAACTTGAGATCCTTTTTGGAAGCCAGTCTTGCAAGCAAGTATTTAAGCATGTTTATTCCAATATAAAATTATATTAAGATACACAAAATAAGGTGTCCTTAGTCGAGTCTTCTATGTGAGATGATTAGAAATAACCTTCTGCTATCGACCTAGACTACGTTTTTAAATACAAAATCGTAAATTATTTAAAGGGTCTTTTAGAAATTTAAGAAAGAGAATAGTATTCCAAAGTCCAGCTTATATAGACTTATTAGTTTCTGTAAACACCCATTGACAGGTACAATCTCTGCATGCCTTGAAAAACTTTGTGTGGTCGACATTGTCTGCATGGAACAAAGTCTTCTCTTCCAATCCAATTGTCGCTGATGTAAGTACGAATAATGGTTTTACAGGCATTTGTGTTTTTGCCACTTTCTCTGGATTGTGTCTTACGACAGAGGTTAACGGTTCGCCTCATTATAGTTCGAACACAATTGTTTTTACTTGACATTATCGTAAGTGGCCAATCTTCCAGTGGTTCCAGCGAATTTTTGTAATGCGGGTTTTTTGATAAAAAGTATTTCGTTGTATTCGAAGTTTTGTAGGTATTGTTTTGGACATTTTTCTTTCGCATTTTTAATATAATATTTATTTTAAGACTATATGTATGACTCACTCCTACGAGGGATTGAATCAGCTAATTTCGTAGGTCAGTTATACTGCTTGGTGTTAGTGTTGCATAGTCGGCATATCTCTATTTTGTTTACTATTTGTATACCGTTTCCTCTAATACCGATATTTTCTGTTGAAATATGAGTAATTTTATTTGCCATCGATTTTATCACATTGTCGGTCAGTTCTTAATAAACTTGAGCATTCTATGTCTATGGACTGTACTTGATTCTGGTACACCATACTTCCCCTTCTTGTATGCCAATTGAAATCTAAATATTCAAACATTTGTCAAGTTGTATAAAAACCTCCTGGAGTGTGATGTGTGTTGAACAATTTCGCCGTCCATCAATAACATATTTGCCTTTACATTATTTACAGAACAATGCTAGGCTAACTTTGGCCTTGACAATGTTAATTACTGTGGTAGTCTAAAAAATCTTTAAAAATTTTCAATTACATTTAAAATAATCTTTAATGTGAATTCATAGAAGCAAATATTAATTTGTTCTAAAGATTTTGCGATTAGGAAACACTGTGCTCTGATGACTTCACAATGTGGTTGTCAATAAATTTGTTTTGGAATCTTTAATTAAATCAAAAGGTACTAGAGGTCAGTTGAAATGTAATGAACACTCACACATCTCCGCCTACCCCAAACCAATTCAATTTGTTTCACTAGAATTTTCATTTGCAAAAATAGGCGACTGTTGGCTGTCTGTCGTATTTGACGTTGTCGCCATCACCGTAATGGGGATGTATTTCGTCAAGAATCTGCTGTGCTCATTAGTAAGCAGTGTTTGTTTCATATTTTTTATTCACGCTTTACTTAATATTTTTCACCCTTTTTTTTCTTAAATAAAGATTTCTCTTATTGTTTATAACAATTAATTCATCAAAAGTCAGTCAGTAGTGGCATTCATACATAGTATGTATGTTTGTAGTATGTAAAGCTATACAAAATTTACGTGCATGCCTAAACAAGATTGTGGGAATCATTTACAATTTTTCTCTTCTCTAGTAAATTTTTTCTGCCACAGAAGATGAAGAAACACAAGGTTTATATTGATAATGTTTACGAAATTTACACAAAAATTCTTTTTATATATATTGTATGTATTTTAAACACTCACATTTTACTTCATATTCATTTAATAAAAACGTGAAAATTTAAGTTATTTTATTTATTATTCACCGATTCAATTCTTAATCTTTTATTTAACACACCCAGAGAGTTTTTTTCTTCTACTGGAACAATATTTTTTCTTTCTTCTTATAACTTTACAAATACACAAAACTATAAGCAATAACAACAAAAGGCCCAACAACAATAATAATAAACATGCAGCTCTTGCACAAAGTAAACAAAGATGCCATATAACGAAATGTAGCCAGATGTACTACTTAACAGCTGTTGTAATGTAAACAAAGCAAAGTAATTGAGAGCATTTCAAGCGCCTGTTTAATTTGCAGAGAGGAATTATAGAACACGGAGTATCTATTTTATGTGGTGAGAACATTTTTTATATGTTTGATTTTAAATAATAAAACAATTAAATTTGAATAAAAGTCAGAGTCATACTTAAGTTTTTATATTTTTGATTTAATGCAAATCATATTTGAAAAAAAGTACTTTTTATTTGACATAAAAATGTTAGTATTTTACCCTACTAAACATATGGCAACTTTAGTTTCCTTTTTCGTTATTTCATTTCCAGTTGCGTTTTGTAGTGCTTGCTGTACGAAATTAATAAAAAGTGTTTTAAAAATCTGTATTAAATGTAATAAATTGGTTTTTTAAAGTGTTTAGTATTAAGTGAAAAATATATTACTATTGCGGAGTTTGAATACAAAAAATAAAAGAATATGATTATAAAAAAAGGCTTACTTTTCCTGTCATTATTGTGTACATACATATACAAGCCACCATAACCTGTTGCTTTTTTATTTTGTGCTGCCAGATGAAGTGTTTTTATAGCGTATGGGCAGTTGCTTAAAATGCTGTTAATTTAAATAAATATTTAAAATTGTATACACAATTCTACTATGTGAAAATATCTCTTGTTTATAAGAAAATTCATAAAGAAATTTTATAAAGAGAAATATTAAAATATTTCAGAACACATGTTGCATTAAACAAAATTTAGGTGAGTTAAATTATAAATTCTATATAATTAAATCATTTATTAACAAATTATTACTCCAAGAATGCTAACATAAATTTTCTTTATATCAAAGAAGTTTTATAAACAACAGTTTCTATGAATCTACGATATTTTATAATTTGAATTGAAAAATACTTCTTGGCACAACTTGAAAACAACGGTTTCATATTTTTCTTCGTCTTCAGGTTTGAATGTTACCATACTGCTTTGTGTATTTCGTCAAGCACTGCTTTACCATAATAAAAGAGTGTGAAGATGTTATCTGCGAATAATTTAAATTCAAAGTAGAAACCGTTTTATATTAATTTTTCTTACCAAAGAATCTTTGGAAATTAGGTCTGGGTTTTGAAAAATCATACTTTTTCATTAGATAACAACTAAGGGTACGACTATGAAGAGATACCCAAATCATACTTGAGTCCAAGGACTCAACTGTTAGAAAAGTGTCAAGTTTTTGAGGAAATCTTTATCTAAAAGTCGATTAAGATCGATTTATGTGTCGGTTAGAACTTCATGCCTATGTTTTGTTTGTTTATAATTAGTCCAGTTCTGATTATCTTAATTTTTTTTGGAAGGCGAAAGAGGAAAGTTGCATTATATTGACTGTAACTTTTTTAATTTAAATTTTTTATGCTTTCAATTTATACATAAATGTTTGAAAACTTTAATATTTATTTAAAAAATATTACATTTATTTTTATATGTAATTTTATACCGAATAATTGAAATCAATTTATTATAGTTTACTTCAATTTTAGTGTATTTGGATTAAGTTTTTACTATTATTTCTATACGTATTAACCAGGATTAAAATCTGCATAAATAATTGAACACACACATGTTGTATATGAATATTTAGCTATTTTTTATATACACTCAGCCACAAAAGTATACATACGGATAACAAATTTCAGAAATTTTTTAACTAATCCGTTTTCGTTGAAAATCTTTGTAATTGTCTGACAACTTTCCTCGATTTCAAGACGGTCTTTTGCATTGGTTTAGAAATTTGTAAATCGGATGCATAGCTTTGTGGGCCTGTGCAGGGCCACAATTCAGTTCAATTTCAGAAATTATTTAACCAATGCAAAAGACCGTCTTAACATCAAGGAAACTATAAAGATTTTCAACGAAAACGGATTAGTTAAAGAATTTCTGCAATTTTTTAACCGTATATTTGTTTATGATCTATGATCTTTCTTTTCTTGAGTGTATTAAACATTCTTTTTTCAAGTGTAAAGGAATCAAAGAAGTACCTCTGCATGTTGTGTAGCTGGTGTAAAATAGGGATCTTTATCATTGCTGTTCATAATGCTAACCGTTAACGTTGCAGTACCCGACAGACTGGGAGTACCCAGATCCATAGCAATTACCTCAATCTGATAAGTATTACGATTGTCATAATCCAATTTACGTGATACAAAAACTTCGCCTGTGGTCTCATCAATATGAAAATCATCAAAGCTGCCCTGTTGGATGCGGTATCTGTGAAAATAATTCCATTTAATTAATTGAATTTAATTTGATTGATTTTCTCCAATCATACCTTATTGCAGCATTTATGCCTGAATCAATATCTTTTGCCTCTAATTTCTCAACACTGCTTCCAATTTCAGAATTTTCCTTAACCACAGCGGAATAAGTATCAGCTAGAAAGTGTGGCGCATGATTATTTACATCCCTTACAGTGATGTTTATATGGCAATTGGTAGAAAATAAACCATCGTTGGCTTCCACTGAAAACACCAGATTGTCGTTTTTCAAATGGTTAACATCTAATGTAGCACTGGGACGTATAGTTATTTGGCCAGTTTGATTGTCTATAGAAAAAGTATCCTGAATAAGTTTATCGCCTATAATTCTAAATGTAAATAAAAAAAGGGAAAAATAGAAATATTTTTTACAACAACATAATAACAGTATTTATCTTACCTGTATGTTATGTCTGAAACTGTATCTGCATCCCTGGCCTTAACTATTAATGGTGCTTCAAATACATGAGAACCCTCGTCTACAGAGGCCCTGTAATAGGGACTTTCACATACTGGCGGTGAATCGTTGGCGTCCTGTACAGATATACGCAAAGAGACAACTAAATTTGTACCTCTACCCTCATCATCGGTGGCTTTATATGACAAGAAATATGTATTTTCAGTTTCATAATCCAAACAGGTTTTCGATATTTCCGGGCTTTCCGGTATTAATTCATTATTGACATCCACAGCATTTGGAGTCTTAAGTAGTCTATACTCGTAGTCAGGATCATTATTCTCATCACTATCACGCATGCTAGCCAAATAACTGGTCATGTCTCCATATTGACGTTTACGTCTCGTATTATCTGCAGCAGTTTCTTTGATTTTAGAGCAATCGGCTAAACTTACCACTCCAGTCTTTTCATCGACATGAAACAATTCGGCACCATTACCCGATAAACTGTAACGTAAACCTGCATCACCGAAATTACCCGAATCCATGTCTTTGGCTGTTATAGTGGTTATATATTGGCCTGGTAATGCTGATTCGGAAACCACAGCTGAATAAGATTCCTGTTCAAACATGGGCTTATTGTCATTTAGATCCAACACAGTGACGGTAATTGTAGCAGTGGAAGATAACTTGGGATTGGTATCTGTCTCTTCGGCTATAACAAGCACAATGAATTTGCGTTGATTTGGATTTTCATAATCTAAACTGCCGTTAGCTACACTTATATGGACCTGGGAAAATCCTGTAACTAGCTTTGGTTCAACTTCGAATACTTCGGAAACATCTTCGAGACGCAAAGAAAATTTCGAATTTATGCCGACATCACGATCGGTAACATTCATATCCAAGGCTAAAGGTGTGCCAGTAGCGGTATTTTCTGGCAACGAAACTTCATATTCTTTGCTATTGAATGTCGGCGGAGAATCATTAACGTCACGTATTGTAATGGTAACAGTAGCAGTACTGCTTTCCATGGGATCATTACTGGGTACACCATTAACAACTTCACGGGCCTAAAAAACAAAGAATGAATGAATGGATACTTAAAAACCATGTATTTATTTAAAAACCACGACAATACTTACCCTTACAGTCAGTTTCATTATACCGGCGCCATCTGGCAAGGCCTCACGATCAAGAGGTTTTGCTGTTCTAAGTTCGCCTGTATGCTCATCTAACAGGAAATAGTCCATAGGATCTATGGAGAATAAATTTTTTTGTTTTTAAATAAGTTTTCCATATACTCGTATTTGCCGGCAGACTTACTGGTTAATAAATCGTAAACAATTTTTCTTGGTTCGCCCGTATCGCCATCACGTGCTTGAATCTTTAAAACCAAAGTATTGATGGGACTATCCTCATCTATAACATTCGATTTGTATTCTAAGAAAACAGGTGGCTTATCTTGAACATCTTTAACACGAACTTCAAAGTTTGTTTGGGTTTTATGGACGCCATCCTATAAAAAAATAACAACGAAATTTAGGTTAGAGACGGAGAGAAATTTGATTAAAAGACAAATCAAATTACAGTGGCTTCTATGAGGAAATGATATATTGTGCGTTGATTATAATTTAAAGCCTGGTTTAAAACCACATTGACGGTTAAGATAGTTGGTTCACGTTTTAAAATATCCAAACGGAATCTAAAAAATATCAGGATATTATTTTATTTGGTTAAGGGGCAATAAATATTGTTGATATGCTTTTACTTACTTAACACAGGCATCAGGTGATTGCTCCAGAGGTATGCATTTTAAATCGAAACCTTCGGCAACAATGTCACGATCTTTAACGAGTATGGAATTAAATATAACCGTGCCTACAGGCGTATTTTCATTGACATCAGTGCCATAGGGTGTCTTTTATTAAAAAAGAAAAAAAGATAAACAAATTATTAAAAGATTTAAAATCAGTACATATTTACTTTGACTTACATTTTGAAATTCCGGTGCATTGTCATTCTCATCGGACACTATAATTATAAAAGTTTCTTGAACAATATTATCGGATTCACCATCTTCGAGCACTTGATCCCGTATGGTAATTAAAAATTTCAAACTATCTTTTTCCTCACGATCCAATGCTTTGATCAGAGTAATATTACCCGATATAGGATCAACTTCAAAATGTTCTGAACCTATTGAGCCAAAGGTTACATTACTGCCTTCCGGATCAGAACCCTCTAGTTTATAGACAACAGATCCTACTGGCGTACTTTCCGAGAGTACAATATAGTTGTTGATTTCTCGAAATATGGGAGGATAATTTGTTTCGCCTTTTCAGAATTAAAAAATATCTTAAATTAAAATAATTACGAAACTACACACTTACATATAATCAATACACTGTTTGCCAAAAGCAACAGTAAGTATATCAAAGTTCTATTCTTGGGCATTTTTTATGTATCGTCATCTACCGGCAATAGTGGCTGTTAAAATATAAATTTTTTCTTTAAAAAACATTAAAAATATTAAATAAAAACGAAATTATGATTTCTAAAAAATTTATTGTAATAAAAATAAATATTTATTGCGTAATTTTAATAAGTTGAACTTGATTTTTCATTAAGAATTGTGTCACGTATCTTGCTCACGTTTGTAAGAATTTTAATAAATTTTCTTTTCAATAAAAAAATAAAATTAAAATATCGGGTCTTTTAAGTGTGAGTTTCTTTTTTAATAATGTTTTATTAATTTTAAATGATTATCGTTTAAAAAAGGTGCCATAAATTAAGAATACATTCTACTAGAGGATGTACAATCGAAAGCCATATTAATTTTCATACGCTACTAAATTATGTTACTTGGACAGTATATTCGAAAAGTCAGGAGAGAATATAAGTGACATATCCCACCGTTACTTTAAAATACGGTACTAAGTATATTTGACTAAGGTATGGTAGTTATGGAATGCAGAAAAACATAACCTACAGTCAATTGAAGTGTATTCATTAATACTTGCCTATGAACGAAAATATTGGTCAATAACGATCAACAATCTACCTCGAAAACATAAAAAGAAGACAAAAATGATGCCTGTTATTCACACTGAAACGGCAACAAGAGACTGAAGTAACTACAAGAAGGTTAAGCCTTTTTAAATGAAAATGTCATTGAAATCATTGGACCATTGGTATAAAAACATCGGCCATATAGTTAAAATCATAATATCGCTACTGTATGGAAATACCTTGAATAAATTTAAATTTCTCAATTTGTCGGTATTCACAGCAATTCAGATTATCTGGCGGGTTGTTATACATTTCGATTCTAAAGAAAAACTTGCGATACATAATGCTTTACACCGCAAGTGTCGAATAAAAAATGTATTCCATTTTTGATTCTTGTGAACGGGCTAGAGCAAACCTAAAAGTTACGCCAACAGCCGCACTTGGTCAGGATTATAAGATATAACATGACATATATCAAAATATATGTCTCGTTAGATTACAATTCCCTTTTTAACAGCACAGAACTAAACTTTTTCCTGCAGGGGCTAGGTCAGAAGAATAAATCAAAAACGTTTTTACACACTTTGAGTAGATACTCCCTTTCGTATTGGCAGCAGCGTTCATAGCAATTAGAGCCTAATAATATTTAGTATTTGCAAAAATTAAAGTCAAATGTTATCAGCAAAGTCGACAGATCGATTAATAGGAAGATTATTTGCATTTGAATGACTATGTAAACAAAACATTATAAACAAAATAAATTGTCGTATCTGAATTGGAAAAACCATGCCAATTTACAGAAGAACGCTTACATTAATCCCATGTTATTGTTTGGTGGGGATTGTGACCTTTTCATGTGATTAGATTTTTTGTTTTTTGAATATGCAGTAAGAAATTTTTTTCCGTCGAAAAGACATTGCAAAAGTTCCTACTGACGTGGATTTTCTCAAATAAATAACAACTGAAGCTTTGCAGAGCTAAGATATCATACTGATAATGAAAACTGATATGAAAGCATAGACACACCGGAAGTTGTCCCCAACTTGTACACGGAAAAATAGGCACTAATACAGAAAATAATTCTGTGAGGAAGAGTTTTCCATAAACACCAAAGTACTAATTCTCTCTGTAACACTACGACGACGTGGAAACATATACCAGTCCATATCAATTATTTTAACGAATTCTTCAATTCTTTCTAACGAATCGCAGACAATATACTAATGTCAATAATAATATAATATCTGATCCAATTAAAAACGATTTTGGAGTACCACAGGGTTCTGTGTTGCACTGTGGTCTAAACAAGATTGTGGGAATCATTTACAATTTTTCTCTTGTCTAGTAATTTTTTTTGACACAGAATATGAAGAAACACAAGGTTTATATTGATAATGTTTACGAAATTTACGCAAAAATTCTTTTTAAAACACTCACACTTTATTGCATATACATTTGGTAAAAACGTGAGAATTTAAGTTATTTTATTTATTATTCACCGATTCAATTCTTAATATTTTATTTAACACACCTAGAACACTATTTCTTTTTTCTTCTTATAACGTTACACTGTGCTTATAACTTTACAAATGCACAAAACTATAAGCAATAACAACAATAATAATAAACATTCAGCTCTTGCACAAAGTAAACAAAGATGCCATATAACCAGTGTTGCCAGTAATTTTTTTTAAAAAAACTTTATTTCTGGGAAAAAAACTTGATTTCTACAAAAGTATCAACAATTTTAAAGGAAACACCGGAGAATGGTGTCCTCTATTGGTGTTTTATACACAATATTTTATATAAAGATGTAAATATTCCTGTTATTGAAAACTTTTTCGCATCTCAAAAAACTTGGAAAAAAGGGAAAACTTGGCAAATGGCAACGCTGCACATAACAGAGCTTAGCGAGATGTTCTGCCTAACAGCTGTAGCAATATAAACAAAGCAAAATAATTAAGAGCATTTCAAGCGGGTGTTTAATTTTGCAGAGAGGAATTATAGAACACGGAGTATCTGTTTTATGTGGTAGAACATTTTTTATATGTTTGATTTTAATTAATAAAACAATTAAATTTGAATAAAAGTCAGTCATACTTAATTTTTTATATTTTTAGATTTAATGCAAATTATATTTGCAAAAAAGTACTTTTTATTTGACATAAAAATGTTATTATTTCACCCTACTAAACATATGTCAACTTTAGTTTCCTTAGTTTACTAAAGAAACTTTGGAAACTAGATCTGGTCCTAGTTTTTCATTTTCAATGGTAGGTACATATATGAAGAGATGGGCAAATCATACTTAAGTCCAGGGACGTAGTGAATGAATCACACATGTTAGAAAAATGCCAAGTTTTTTGAGAAAAACTTTATTTAAAAGTCGCTTAAGATCGATTTATTTGTCGGTTAGAACTTCATGCCTATATTTGGTTTGTTTATAATTAGTCCAGTTCTGATTATATTCATTATGTTTGGAAGGCGAAAGAGGAAAGTTACATTGATTGACTGTACCTTTTTCAATTTAAATTTTTTATGCATTAAATTTGTACACAAATGTTTTAAAACTTTAATATTTATTTAAAAAATATTACATTTATTTTTATATGTAATTTTATACCGAATAATTGAAATCAATTTATAATAGTTTACTTAAATTTTAGTGTATTTGGATTAAGTTTTTACTTATTACTTCAATATGTATTAACCAGGATTAAAATCTGCATAAATAATTGAATGCACACATGTTGTATATGAATATTTAGCTATATTTGTAATAGTAGGGAACAATATTATTAAAATTCTAAGGATATTGAAAGATATATACATACGAGTATATAGATACATATGTATACATACATATATGTAATACAAAAAGACCAAAAAAATTACGTTGTAGGACAAAATCTGAAATAGAAATATTTTTCATTCTCTGTTTTCATGAATCCTAAGTCTATTCAATCGATTTGTATGACAATTTCTTCCTTTTATTGCAAATATTTTATATTCATTTCTTTGTCATACAAATTGTTACCGCCCTAGTACTCATATGTAAGAGTATGCATATATTCATGTATAATTTACATACATACATATGTATGCATAATGTTTATTCATTACTAAATGACTCATGTGGGAATAAAGTTCAATTTGAACACCTGGCCGTATGTACATACCTGTAGCTAAATGGTGCCAGACTCTGTCTTTTTTTTTTAATGTTTTTCTTGTTGTCTTTATAAATTTCAACTGACATGCATATCAGTGACACATGTACGAGGGTATGTTAATGAATGAAGTGATAATTTTCCAAAATTTAATTTTATTAGATTTCTTGAAACCCTTGATCGATGAAGTGTTTATCATCTCAAACATTTAAAACCATTGTGGTCTCATAGATCTCTAGATTTTTGAGAACAAGTTGTAGCGGATAATTGCGGCTTTCAAACGGCATATAAATTTAAAGTAATATTCATGACTAACGACATGAATTTCTGTTAAGAATTCTGAAGAGTTGTGCAACAACAATTAAAGATATTAAACTGCTATGCGCTGTCTGGGCTCTTTAGCTGTGGGGACAGCGTTCAGGACTCTGAACTTTAAACTCTACCTAGATACACAAGAGTTCTTTTTATTTCTAAATCATTGTAATGTTCAAACAAAGCATGTGACAGAAGTTATACATTTTTAACGTCTTCATTAGTTGTTGGCTTGTTAGAGCTTATAGGGCGAGGTTCCTTATTGAAATTTTCTGGGACTTCAACCAATTAAAAAACTTCAAACGTAAACGATTCATATGAGTAAATAACCTGCAGGAGAGAAGAAGGCAGAACAGCAATATTACTTGGGACCAAAGATATAGCAGCCGAAGCTAATTTTTTTCATCAAATGAGCAAAAAAAAAAGTGCTTTGTATAAATGAAGCTAAATTGGATAAAAAAAGGACTTGCTAGCTTCATCGTCTGTATTAGTTTCCACGCCCATATCTCTGGTCCCAAGTAACGCTTGATCGTAACGAAAATTGTCTTGGAATCCTTGATACTATGGCTATCCCGCCTACTAAGTCCATACCCCCCACAAGTCCATTTTTTATACAATTTAGTCCTATTTATACAGAATACCTTTTTTTTGCTCCTTTGAAGGAAACAATTAGCTTCGTCTCCTATATGTCTGATCCCAAGTAACGCCCGGTCGTATGGACACCTGTTTTTGAATTCTTGATATCGTGGATATATAGTTGAATACTTGGAGCAAGTCCCATTTTCCCACAATATCGATCATCCTCGTCAGACCATGGTAACATAGTGAATGTTTCTAGTTCGATTTCTCAAATTCGAAATTTATTTGGGTTATACTTGGGTTTTATTAGGGACAACTTAGGTTTCATTTGGCTGAATTTATCTTCACACTCATAAAAAAAAGCTCATTTGATAGCAAAAAATCTCCGAATATGTCCAACATTTCCTAACACTTACTCTTTTGAGGAATGAACAATATATCCTGCTCTGGTCCTTTGATCTTTTGTTTGGAAGAAGAGACCACAATGTAAGTGCAAAAGTCAATTCCCGTAAAATTCAATATAAAATCATTTCTAGAACATACCTCGTATGAACGCTTGACTAAATAAAGTGAATGTGTGTCAGTGCCTCTCTTTTTTTTTGGTTGAAATACAAAAATTATCATCACGCACATTTTGTGCTTCAATTTTTTTTTTTTGGTCTTTCATTTTTTTTCCAACGGATACGGCTAATGGGAAAATATGGTTTATATTTACGGATGTGGTAATGTAGCCTCTTTCATGTACACACATATATAGATATACGGAGAATGAAAGATATGGTCTTGGAAATGGTTTCAAAAGGTAAAACTATGTATGTATGCTGAACATATGTTTGTACATATGCATTTGTATGTTTGTTAAACAATATCGTATTCGTATGTGCATATTAAGTGAGGTTCAACTTTGTTTCCTTCACTGCAGTGTAGTAGGAGGCATCCATTACTTGTCATTTACTATATAAAGAGTCAACTTTTTATTGTTGTTATTCATTCCTTCATATGAAAATGGTCATGTATATTTGAGAAACTATACGCATAACCATATAGACATTTACATCTGCATTTGAACTTCGTATATGTGCACATGTACACAAGCCTGAGTGCGTATGTATGAGTGCATATTTGCGGAAAATTTGTCTAAATGTGCAAAAGAGTTATGTGTTGTTGCTGTTAATGGCATTTTTAGTTGAATTTTAGAACTGCAATTGGTGCCATCGTAATCATAAAACACCAGTACATTCACAAACACTCATACTCGTATGCTCTCATTTACATCGCCGTAAATTATTCTATGACTTGGGAGTACATTCAAAACTCTCGCTCTCTCGTACGAATACATATGTATGTACAATGAAAATAACTATTATTCATGGCAATGCAATTCGAAACATAAGATGGTATTTAATCATCATTAATGCTGTTGACAATAAAACAAAAGCAAAAAAAAAACGGGTACAAACTCTTCAATAATTACAATGAGGCGGCAGACAGTCAAATTGGAAATTGCAAGAGAATTATTTATTTTGTACATGGAAATTTGCTTAATTTTTGCAATTGTCAATCTATTTTTCTAGTAATGGAAAATGAAGAACGAAGAACAAGAACAAGACAATATTATTTGTCCTTAGATAGAATTTTTAATTAAGGCAGTTTGATTTATATATACAAGACAGTAATGGAAACTCTTTATTATGCAAATACTTCATTAACACAAATATAATTTAAATGTTTTAGACAATACAGCAAGTCATGGAAGTCTAGTAGGTAGTGTGTTGGCTTATTAGACGTGAGGCCCCAGGTCAGACATCAAAACGAAATCTGAGAAGAATATTTCTTCAGCGACTTCCTCTCAGTAAATTTCTGAAAAAAAAAATTTGAGAGTAAAACTAAATTGCCACGAGAAGTTTCTCAAAAATCTGTCATTTGGAGTTGACAGTGAGTTGACATGAGTTGGCCACTCATGTCTAAAATTACCGCACACAACAGAAGTGGTGTGGGAAGGTAGGTCGTAATCCTGACTGAATTATGTATGTACATATGTAGGTATGTAGAAAATACAGCAATCCAAACTATACCGCAAACCTTTGCAATGAAATAGCCGATGTCAGACATCATTATCAATACTTTCCATCTTACGTCGAGCTGGTTTCCATTTCAATGCATGCAATTTTCTTAATTGACTTTCCATTAAAACGCAATGACTGTATGAATGCCCTTCTTATTGATCTAGCACTCAGTTTTTCTAGCTAGTGATTGGTGACTGGTCTATTGTTTAAAGTTCCAAGACGATAGCTTACCAGCTGCCGTTGTATATCAATAACGCATGCAGTCCTACTTTTTCTCAAAAACAAAAGTTTTCATCATAGTTTTTGAAATTTGTCCAGGAGGACGTCATGGCCCTATGGAAAATGACGCAATGTTTATCCGCTTATTTCCCTGAAAATATCTAAGCTACAAGGACAACCAAGATGCAATCAAGTCCACCCAGAATGCCACCTTGACTTCCATCCTCATCCATGTATTGAAGTGGTCAGGTACAGAGTTCACTATCTTCGACATGTTACAGGGCATAGGTGTTCTGACTGCCTCAATTAAACTGGGCATGTTCTGATAGTTTTTGAAGACTACAACAAACTCTTAAAACCCTATTTAGTAACAAAGGACCTGTACATCCTTATTAGAGAGCCCACTACTTCGAAAATTGTATTACAAGGCTGTTCTTTGCCAACTTGCTTTAACCAGTTGTTCATGACCACTTGTCAATTTGCTTATACGATACCTAGGAGAGTGATTTTCTGTTTTCTAAAATCATACTTTCATTTTTCACTTTTCTAGTTTAAAAGTGTGCCTTTAATTATATCACCCACTGTACGAACGAACATGTATGTGAACGTGATGAATCATTTACATTCGGTCACAAAAACTTGTAGTTGAACTGTATTTAATTTCTGTCAAAGACACTTCTGCAATTCATTTCGTATTCATTCTTGAAATATACTCCCACCAACCCCCCATACCGGTTACTAACAAACACACTGAACTGGGGATAGAACCTTTGGCAATTTATGCTTACAAATATATGTACTCCTACACATACATACATACTGATATGCTAATACATACGCATAGATTTAAAGTTTAGAGTAATGTATCATGGATTTTGCATATTTGGTTTATTACACTACCGCTGTCCCTTACTCTCCTATCCCCTCTCTCTCCTTTTCTCCTCCTTTTCTTTCTCTTGTTCTGTTTTGTATTTGTTTAGCTTAGTATGTAAATATGCTTCGATATTCAAATGTCAAACTGAAATTGGCATTTCTCTGGTAATTATGCTGCCATTGGTTTTTGAGTGTTTGTATAGAGGTGTAGGCCTCAGTATACACATACTCGTATGTACGTATAAACACACTTAGGCTGGTATATCGTAGTTTAAGCAGTCATGGGTATACCATAGTTGTGATCGCGTGTGTATGAGTGCGGTGAGTTATGTTAGAGTGTTTTCGTAAAATCATCAGGAACAACAACTGCACAACATTCGTAGCAGGCGATATTTAGGAGCAGCAATAACAACAACAAAAAAAAAGAAAGTTATTAATCAACTATAATGGATTGAATCCCATTTGATTTGTGCTGTGTTCTAACCTGACTGCGTGCCTGCCTGCCTGCTTGAGTGTGGGTGTATGGGTATGTGTTTTTTTTAAGGAATGAGAATGTCCATATTGCTTTTCACTTCTAATAGCAGTGTGCAGTGAATATGTGTGTGTTCGTGGTTTGATATTGTCTGCAATGAGATAAAAATTTTAAACGAAAAAAATAAAACAAAAGTGCCAAATATTTTTTTGTTGCTATGCATTCGTACATGAAAACTTTTGCCAATGATTAAATGCTTTTAAAATATAACGGGATGAACGAATGCACGTTGAATATATATTGAAACCCTAGTAGGATAACAGATCAAGATATTCAATAACAAAATCGTATTCTTCAATTGTTTGTTGTTGACTTATTCAATGAAAAATCAGTCAAATTGCTTTGTCCACTAAATGTACACTGAGGCGTATACTTGTTATCAATTGTGAATTAATATTGCACATACCTTTTGTGGGTCAATTTTAATGATACATACGCTCTGTAAATAATATTGTTATTGTAATATTAAAAATATTTGGTTTTATTCCGATTATCAGTTACTCTTGGTTAAAATAATGTCTTGAATTTCTGCCTGTATTTTGTTAACTTGATCGTCACCTAAGTCTTCGAAGCATTAGTGATGATTGAGACTGATTAATGCATAGTTTTTAATCCCGTCGCTTCATTTTATGCAAATATACATTGAATGAAATTGAATTATATCCTATTGAGTTCCTTCAGTATTCCAATAGTCTCTGTGAGTGAACAAATTTACACAACCTTAACCCTGCATTCAGATATCAAGAACACAAACCCTGCCTGAGAAATTAAAACCAATCAAGGCTGCGATTACCACAATGCAACAGACGACAAAACAATTTTTTCGATGGTTTTCTTATTACAGAAAAATTATGAGATTTGAAACTCTCTCTAATGGGTAGGAGCATAACGTTGGTGTCATGTAGAAAGGCCCTAACTCACACTTTTTTCAAAATTGATTTTTTCTGTGATTCCAATATGTATTTGTGTTAAATGCATTGGAATCACAGAAAAAATTAATTTCGAAAAAAGTGTGAGTTAAACCCTTTCTACATGAGACCAACGATCATCTGGTGTCTTAATGGTTGTCTGAAAGATTTCGACGCTGAAGTGGCACAATGTGGTCTCCAGATTAATATGTTTCCGGTATGGTCATATCCAAAACCGAACGAAGTTTCCAGAAACGACGTTGAGAGCCGCATTAACAGAGCCACAAAAATCTGACATAAGTACTTCATAGTACATCTCGCGGTGCTCTTAACGGAACATTTTTAATTGCTGTGTTAAATTAGCTGCGATATAGAAATGCGAATCGTGAAATGTTGCTCGTTGGAAGATTTGAAGATAATCCAGATTTTTGTTCATCTGCTTCTGAGACAAATTAACAAGATGTCTGAGTTTAACCGCTCAAATTCTACTTGTGATTGAGGTACGACAATGGGTGTAGAAAAAGATCAATGGCTAGCATTTAACTGGAATCCTCAGAGTATCTGGAGGAGATGTCCGAGGCTCTACTGATATCGATGTCTAGAAATAGCAACAGTGAAGGCAAATAAAGAGCTGAATAAGCCGAAGCCCATAACGTGGCTTCAATTCAGTCGGTATAAAGTCTTCAGCAAGAGTATTACTCAACGAGCTGCGCTACTCACCCAATCTAACAACGCAATGCAATGATAAATGAAAAGCTTGATTAAAAAGAAAGAAAAACATACATGAACGATTAAAAAAAATGTCTGCAAATTATGCTGCTTAGATGCTTATTTTTTGGCACACATTTCATTTTTAATAATTCCTTAAATAGTTCTCCAGCTAAGCGGCATTCATTCCTACCTAACTTTCTAAAGAAAACTGAATTTGCTTTTGTTTTAATTGGCATGCATGCTTAAAGAAAAAAACGATAAAATAGAATCAAATTCGCATGCCTGCAACCAATCGATCATTTTAAATTCATTACTCATGACCCCAATGAATAGTAAAATAGAAGAAAAACTAATGAAAGAGCAGCACCAATTCCCATATCCAATTCCAATAGCGATATTTCATCATTCATACATCATCGGTTGATTCTTGGGTTTTGTTAACACATGATGATGTTTGATGATGTTCCGAAAGCGCAAAAAGGCAGAAAATTAGTGGGTGGATGGATGGCATGATTGCAAATGGGCATTAAAATTTATTATCCCTGTGTATACTTTGGGGCACTGCATTCTATGTACAGAAGTGTGTTGTTCTTCTTGACGTTAATAATGGTGCGCGGTTAGTGGCAGAAGCTGACACGTATCGTATTTGCCTTCATATATTCGCTGTATGATTGTATTTAAGCATCATGAAAACGCGTGTTCTTGTTTTCACTTGCTGTAGCAACTTAAAAATATTAATGGACGAACTAACAATTCACACATACATGCACACTAGTATTAATACATATGTACATACGTGTGTATCATATGTACAGAATGAGATAACACAGAACAAGAGCAAGAGTATGACTTTTAAAGGGATTTACAACTACTTGTACTCGTCGTACGAATATAAACGAAACAATCATTTGAAATCATCATCACAAGCATGCTGGATAAGAGAAATTTTGTTTTTGTACAAAGAAAGCATGTGTATGCGTATGTGTGTATATAGGAAATGTAACTTCATAAACAAATTATTAAATTTTCTTTTCGTATTTGATCTCACATACAATATACATACATATACACTCATATAGATACAGTGGTTGTATGTTTGCTTACTTATACAATTGCATACTCATTATTTCGTTTAATCTTTTACGTGCATATAAATTTGTGTATACCTATGCATATGTATGTAATTGTTGTTGTGTAGTTTTTATTATTTTTAAGGAAGATGAAGACCAAAACCCAAAAATTGAAAAAAATATTGAAATGAAATTAAAATGTCTTTGAGTTTTTAATGACATTCCATATATTCAATACAGATTACCGATGCAAGATATTGAAAATATTGAAAATACAGCATAAAAGATTTGTAGACTTTTCATTTATACACTCGAAGAAAAATTTTAATGGCAATTGTATAAAAATACTTATAATCTCTACTTATTTACTTACTTAGTTGGTCATAACAATCATTTAATTAGGATTACAATCTAACTTCTCACACCACTCATGTTGTAGGTGTTAATTTTATACATGAGTGGCAGGACCTACAGTTTAAAATCAACTTCGAACGACAGGTTTTTTAAAAAAATTTTCAAGGCAATTTTATTTACTCTCATAGCTTTTGCCAGACGACTACTTTTCTTCGCAGTAGTTGCCAAAAGAAATATTTTTTCATATTTCTTTTTGTTTGAAATGTCTGAGCTGATGTTTGACAACACACTACCAACATATTAAAAAATTTAAAAAATGAATATATTGTTACGAAAATGAAGAATCTAGATGCTGGTGTTTTACTTTTACATCGCTTAACATTAAAATTATAAGCAAAAGCTACAACAACAAAACAATGCAGTAAGCAAGCCTGTTTACAAATTACCGTACTGCTTAATATACCAACAAACACCAGCATAAAAAAAATAGTAAACAAGTAAACAAAAATCTACAAACCACACTACAAGAATAACTGTAAACAAAATACACAAACAACAATTAATGTAAACAACGAGGTTTACATGTTTAGAGATCTCAAGAAGGCGAATTCAAGAACATTCGACTTCAAGAAAATTCATCAGGCAGTTTACGTTGTCATATAAAAGGCAAGGCAAAGCAGGCGAATGAGGTAGTGAAGTTCAGTCTGTCTTGTGTGAAGACGCGGCGCGTTTGAAGAGAGTAATCGGGGTTTAAAGATCTTCGTTACAAAGATCTGTCGAATAATTGTCCAGCAATTGTTATTGTTTAGCAAAGGGTATAAACAGAGGAATATCAAGGAGAAGAAATTGTTGTTGTTTGCATCAAGTTGTGAACAGTGGTACACAGAATTGTACGAATAATAATTTTAATTAAAACTAAACACAAATTTATTTTTATTTTATTTGCAATCTACGAGCTCATATTTTAAATGTTTTTAAAAGGTAGAAACGTAACAATATTTTACATGTGAAAAGTATTCGCTTTTTAATGGCGTTGATAGCCTTATGTTAACGCTGATTAGATTAAGTATTTCAACACTTTTAATTTTTTGTTTGACTAAAAGCTCGAGCAATCATCCACAGCAGGCGAGTAATTTTCTTTATGGTTTTCAGATTTAAAAACATAAAAGCTTTCCGATTGAACATTTATATAATCCATTCATATAATTGCTTATGTTAGGCACACATAAAGTCACCGTAGTCTAGTAGGTAGTGTGTTTATTAGATGTAAAGCCAGGGTTCAAGTCCCAGGCCAGACATCAAAACAAAATACAAAAAGTATTTCTTCGGCGACTTCCTCTCTGCAGATTTCTGGCAAAAACTCTGAGAGTAAATAAAAGTGCCATGAAAAGTTTCTCAAAAATCTGTCGTTCGGAGTCGACTTTAAACTGTAGGTCCCACCACTCATGTATAAAAAAATTGACACACACAACATAAGTGGTGTGAGAAACTAGGTCGTAATCCTGACTGAAGGGCTGTAATGACCAATTATGTAAGTAGGCACACATATGTTTTGTCAATAATGAATATTTTTCTTTGAGTGTACTGTGGCAAAGAGTTCATAAAACCCATTGTGTACTTACCTCGAACGTGTGCATATACGTACATACGTATTTACACTTTTGCACGTACGATATTTTGTAAAAATAAAAGAGATTTTCGTAATTACTTTCATAGGGGTTTTGCAAATATTTATTGTATCTACGATGTACAATTGTACGACTGAATGTAAAATAAATTAAAACACTCACTCACTCATACCCATGAAATATCTTTAAAACAAAAATTAAATTAAGAAACAGCCATACATACAGGTATGTATGTATGTATATATGTTTGTATACGTATACAATAAAATTTATTAAAAATATTGTGGTTATACTTATAAATATTAGTGTTCTCTTACTTTTATACACTCACATATGTGTGTATGTATGTACGTACAATGCCATGAGGCTCTTAATGCTTGCATGTGTATGAGTGTGTATGTGCTTGTTAATATTTAATGTATTTTCTTTATAATTGTATTCAGTTACATTCAATTTGACTGTATGTGGAGAGAACACGTGTGTGAGAGTACTTATATGGTTTTTTTTATTTAATTTATGAATTACTCTCCTACTTCTCTTATCTTCTCTCATATAAACATTATTTCTCAATAAATTTGTAAGGCGAGTTTATTTTGTATGTACGTTTGCCGATTACTTCTTCTCTCTTTACTTTACTGCATATTAAAAACAATAAATTATGCGTGTATGTGTATTTGTACTGTTTTACTGTATAAGTATAGATTGTAAATACTTTATTTGATTGCATATGCAAGGAACCAATGCCATATTCATAATGGAACTGATAATTTCAAACGATTTCAAGCCATAATTTGAATACTACTGACCTACATATTTGGCAAAATGAAAAGTGACAAATTGAAATTAAATTTTAATCAGTAGTTAAATGTTTAAAATGTTTTGAAAATTATTATCAATTTAAGAGATTCCCCCTCTCTCTCTCTCAATTTGTATTTTACTCAGGGCCAAGCTATTAATATGTATTGGTTTCTGTTTTTGCCGTCATCTCAGCTGGGAAATCAAACATATGCTCATGCATTTAATTTAATATTAATTTACACATGATCAATTTCAATGCATTTTTTCTTGTTTTTTTTTTGTTAATTTAAAATCCAATTTTTTTAAATGTTTGTTTCCATATGCTCGCCTTAATTGATTTAAATAATTTTTATATTCTGCCCTACAATAAACACAGATGGTTTATTGAATTTAAGTTAATGGTTTGTAACCGCAGAATATTGTGTAGTAAATAATTTAGGAACGAATTTTATTTGACTTATCCCTCATACAAAATTAAGTCGCCGTAGTCTATTAGATAATGTGTTGGTTTTAGGGCACGGTTTAACCTCCAGATCAGGAATAAAAATATTTCTTCGGCGACTTCCTTTCAGCAGATTTTTAGCAAAAACTCTGAGAGTAAATGAAATTGCAATGAAAAGTTTCTCAAGAAAATCTGTCGTTCGGAGTCTTTAAACTGTAGGTCCCGCTAGTTGTATATACAAATAACACACACAATATAAGCGATGTGAGAAACTAGGTAGTACCTGACTGTAGGGTTGTAATGACCAAATATGTGTATGTTTCCCTCATACTAAAATACAAGGTTTCCTTTTTGTACCCTTACTATCTTACCTTTGAAATAGAAGTTTGTTTTTCTTCGTGTGGAAGCTTTGGAAGCAGAAAGCTTTCATGGAGTAACAAATCCGTTGAACATGAATAAGGCTGGTGGTATCACCACCAGAATCTTCACTGAAGACATTTAACAGTTATAGTTTAATAAATAGATTCAAAATTTATCAATTTTGAAGTATATTCTCCTAAAACCAGGTTCCAAGAATGTGTTACATGTATTCTGAAGTATACTCTGATTCTAGAGTCTTCTGTCAAAAGAGATTACCAGCCTTAAGTTATTAATAGTCTGATGCATGGCATCAAAAGTTTTGATTGCCGCAAGCTAACTTGATTTTAGATGAGTTTTTTTCTCCCTTTATCATTCCATATATTCTCAAATATCCGTCTTTACGTGCTCTTGCTTCATTACCAGTATGAAAGCTCCCACCTTCGCAAATATGTTTGTTTGTTCATTGCCAAGAGTTCCCACATAGCTGGTAGATTCATTTTTTTCAGATAGTTCCACACGATCTTCGATTTAACCCCTTAAGAGCCGAGTGCTTGAATGCCGGCCTGTACCTCCTACCCAAGTTGAATTGACCACATTTTTCGATGACATAGACTTTCTCTTGGTAAATATCCGCAAGTTTCTCCATGGGCTCGAAATATTTCATTCTGAAATTAAAAACTCCTGTCTCTGTGCTAAGATCCGTTCTTGACCCGTCTGTATACCACAAAATTGTCCCTCTTTTAAAAGACTAAGCAGCTTCCAGATTACTCCGTTAATTTTTGTTAATAAGTTCCATTGCAATGTGCTTCCCAAAATCATAGAGACTACTGGTTGTGTCTGGCAGACAGTTATGGATTTGCTCGATCCCGAAATCCCCTAATAAATTTCCTAAGTTTCGGTCCTTATTACCATCACGGCAATACATACGCACATAATTAGTCATTACAACCCTTGAGTAAGCATTACGACCTAGCTTCTCACATCACCCATGTTGTGTGTGTTAACCTCGGAACGACAGATTTTTGAGAAACTATTCATGACAATTTTATTTGCTTTCAAAATTTTTGCAAAAAATCTGTTGAGAGGAAGTCGCCGAACAAATATTTTTTCATATCTTCGTTTTGATGCCTGACCTGAGGTTTGAGCCGTGGCCTTACGTCTAATAAGCCAACACACTACCTATTAGGCTATTGCCATTTCATGGCAATTTCGCCTTCTCGAAATCTCTATAAATGTAAACATCGTTATATTTAGAGTGTATTTTCCAAATTCGTTCGATAATCATAAATCATGATAAAAAAAAAAGACAAACGAACCTTGTAGTCCATTTCAAATGTATTTCCTTTCCTTTTAAATTGTTCAAACGTCAATTAGCTGTACATCCCTATTGTAACTACATCAACCAGAACAACAGAAAAACAACAACAAAAGAATTAAAATAAAAATTAAATGTGAAACGGGTAGAAAAAAAAATTCAAATGCACAAATGCAGTCAAATATAAATATTGGAAAAACGAGAGAACCTACAAAAAAAAAATAATAAAAATAAAAATAACTAAAGAATGAGAGTGAAGAGAGATGCACAGTGTGAAAAAAGCAGGCTGGAATGAAATGTATAGAAATAAACAGTTGATTTAACTGTAATTGTTTTTTATACAGTCATGTAGCATTTTAACGATATTGCGAATAAAAACAAAAACAAAACAAAACACAACACAACACAATAATGATGATGGAGATGTAGTGATGGCGAATGCTATGAATCAACCATAAAAAGCGAAAAAGAAAAGGAGCTAGAGAGTAAGACTGAAAGAGAGTAAGAGAGCTTTGTTAAATTCTTAACAATTTATAGTGAAATAAAGGATTTTGTGTTTACATTTGCAATCGTAACTGATGGTGCGATTGACAATATGCTGATAGACAACAAATGATTGATTGATTGTTTTAAAACAAACTCATCAGCAAGTGTATGCAAAAAAAACAAGAACACTTTCAATGATTTTTCTCTCTTTTTTCATTTATTGTTGAACATTTCAGTAACAGTATTTTCTTATCAAAGTTTTTTAATAAAGAAAAACTATTTGAATGGCTTATAAAGACAAAAAAAAACAATTGTGAAGGTTAAAACTATTAAAACAGCCGTTGAATATTCACAAATCGTTTTTCATGTTTGTCTACAAAGAGAATTCTATTTTTAAATTAAAAAAAAAGAACAACAGAAATACATAAAGTTCATTAAGTTAGATTGTTTGAATGCGCAAACATTAATTATTAAAGTTTTTGTATAAAAATTAACCAGGTTTTTTGGGAATATTTTTAAAATAAAAATTTTCTTTAAATGAAAATTGCTTTCAAGAAAGTACGTATTTGTCTTGACTTACTTAATTAATAGGTCGTTACATCCTCTTTTGTCAGGTTTATGAGCGAGTTTCTCACATCACCTATGCTGTGTGTGTGTGTAATATTTTTTATCCATGACTGGCGGACCTACAGTTTTAAGACGACTTTCAATGAAAATTTTATTTAATATCAGAGTTTTTGCCAGAGGACTGCTGACAGAAACTCGCCAAAGAAATATTTTTTCATATTTCATTTTGCTTAAGGCGGTTGAGCCAGAGGTTGAACCACGGACTCGCTCCAGATAACATACTACCAACACACTACCCATTAGACTATGGCAACTTGGCTAACCAGTCCCTACGGCTAACCAGTCTCTACGGAAGTCGCCGTAGTCTAGCAGGTAGTGTGTTGGCTTATTAGACCGCAAGGCCATGGTCTAAACCCCAGGTCAAATATGTCGAACAAAATGAAAAAATATAACTTCGGCGACTTCCTTTCAGCAGATTTCTGGCAAAACTCTGAGAGCAAATAAAATTGCCATGAAAAGTTTCTCAAAAATTTATCGTTCTGAGTCGATTTTAAACTGTAGGTACCGCCACTCATGTATAAAATTAACACATACATCATGGGTGGTGTGAGAAGCTACCTCGTAATTCTGACTGAAGGGTTGTAATAACCAATTATGTATATGTATGTAGAGTCCCACTTTAGAGAGAAGTATACTCTTATTGTTGACAGTATAGATAGTATACCACACAGCAAAATGTTTCAAGTTTAGCTGACATTCGTTTGATTCGGTTCTCCGCTATTTAATAATAATAGGGTGTTTTTGATGTGTTCATTCCTTTTCATTTCAGACAATTAAGTTTTTTAAACCATTTTTATCGTATTCCGATATTATTTGAGAATTTTGGAGATAAAAAACCTTCCTTGGAATGCCATTTGAAGCATATGTAAGCCTTTCAGTATTTTTGGGAAACGTCCGCTGATCCCTTCGTTTTGTTTTTAATTAATTCACTTTACATGAAACTATATATTTTATCAGGGTTATATTAATAAGCCGTAGAACTGTCATGTCGATAAGGAATGGTACTCCGGGGCTTAGTATATATCGTAAAATTAGCTTTTTCTTATGGATATTGATAAATACCACTCTCTTAAAATGATTATTGTCTGTGTTAAAATTTTGGTCTTGGATATTCAAACTAAAATTTATTTTCACAATTGTAT
This sequence comes from Sarcophaga carnaria, assembly GCA_958299815.1. Classification (NCBI taxonomy): domain Eukaryota; kingdom Metazoa; phylum Arthropoda; class Insecta; order Diptera; family Sarcophagidae; genus Sarcophaga; species Sarcophaga carnaria. The sequence goes on along the minus strand of OY283150.1, from coordinate 131,276,560 downwards.
CAATAATTTCATTTATTTCTACTCAATTTGCAATTTCCTTTGATTGAAATGAATTTTAAATTTCTCTTCTATATTTTATATAGATTTCGGATTGTTCTCTTTCATAAAACTCAAAGATTAATGTATTGATTATTTTATTACAAAATAAATAGATTTTCAATGCATCTGTAGCTAATCAACTCGTGTCACGTTTATTTGATCGAATAAGAGTTGGCAATCTCTCCTTATTACAGTATTGTTTGCAACTATTCAACCATAAATTCTCTGTCTCTCTATAACATCATGTATGTACTAACAAATCTGAGTGTATGTGTGTGTGTATAGAGAGTATACCATATGTACACATGGATTTGTGTCAAGAAAGCGAGAGAACGAAGAGAACAGCAAAATAAGGAGTAAGTAGAGCAGTAAAACACTGTAGAAATATATTTATTAGTGCAGTTATAGTTCATACATTTTATTCATTTTATTTGTTTGTTTTGTTATTGTCTCTGGCAATAGAGGTGTGCTGCATGTGCATTTGTGTTTGTGTATTTATGAGAGAGGAATAGTGTTTGCTTTTGTGTTTATTTACTTATTGAGTCCAGTTTACCAAATAAAACCAATTGGTATTGGCGCTGGTTTTTAAAGTGTTTGCTTAAAGCTTTTTTATATTATTTTTCTCTCAATTTTTATTATTTGTTCCGGTAGTTTCTTTTTTTATATAAATGTGGGATAGTAAATAATTGAAGTCGCCGTAGTCTTGTAGATAGTGTGTTGGCTTATTAGGCGTAAGGCCAGACATCACGACAAAATATTAAAAAATATTTATTCGGCGACTTCCTCTCAGCAGATTTCTGGCAAAAACTCGGAGAGTAAATAAAATTGCCATGAAATGTTTCTCACAAATCTGTTGTTCGGAGTCGACTTTAAACTGTAGCTACCGCCACTTATGTATAAAATTAACACACACAACATGAGTGGTGTGAGAAGCTAGGTCGTAATCCTGACTGAAGGGTTGTAATGGTAAATGATATTTTCAGATTTTTGACAAATTTTTCATTGTAATTTTATTTACTCCCAGAGTTTATGCCAGAAGTTTGCTGAAAGGAAGTCGCTGAGAGAAATATTTTACTCATATTCGTTTTGTTCGAGATGTCTGGGCTGGGGTTTGAACCACGGCCTCAAGTCTAATAGGCTACAGACCATATACTATACTACGTCTACTTCATACATGTGGTTTGACTTCACTAACCAGTGACATACGAATCTTGATTTGATATAATCTACCCTGATATTCATACGCTTTTGTCAAAAATTATCCGAAAGTTTATTTAAAGTTTTTTACAAACATTGCAGAACTTTATGTTTATCATAAAGTCTCATGCTTTTAACTACTGACATAAACTGCGACCATGTAATCAAAGAAAATTGTCGGCTTTATCTTGACATTCGATTGGATTTGGAGTTCTTTTAAGGTCCTTATTATCAGTATTCTGCAACCCTTACAAGGCGGTGTAAACTCTTGCGATTGTGCATTTCCTTTGAACGTATTGAACACTTTTTAAGGTTTAAAAATTTTAATTACTATTTAGGTCATCAATGCTGTTATGTACAGCAATGTCAATGTTTTTGCTTTGTGTGTTTCAGTAATCATATGAGTATGAATGGTAATACGTGCAATTGCCAGTGATTCTTTCTAATCAGATTTGTTTAAACGGTTTTAAATAAGTTTTTTAAACAATTTATTGTGTTTTTAAAACATTACATTTCAATTTTCTGTTTATTCTTTACTCTGAAATGATAAAATTGACTAAAAATTTGAAATGAAATCGCCATACATTTCAATCATTCAATTATCAAATAAATCATTCGTAGAAAATACAGAAAATAAATCATCACTTTATAAAATCGCGCAATCGCATTTTGTAATAAAATTAAAGCCGCTTAAAATATAGAAAATATTTACTTAGCACTTAAGAACGATTTCTTGCCACAATAAATGTTAATTGTACTACACTTGCTAGACGTTAACGAAAAAGAAAACAGATTATCGGAGTGCCATTATTACCATGCCAGCTGATAAGTCTCAGCAATAATACAATCAATAAATGGTAATCGGTAATGAGCATCTGTGTGTAATTATGCCTTGAAATATATTCTCTGTGTGCACGCCATTAAATTATACATTCACAAAAGGACTACAACAACATACTTTAGATTGTCAATGCAAAATACAATTACAACTGCACAGATTAAGGAGTTGATAGCTAGTATAGCAAACAGCAATAGAGATAGAGACACAGAGAGAGAGAGAGACAGAGATATTGTGCACGCCAAAGAGAGAGACAGAGTGACAAGGGAGTATGTGTATAATTATATGCCATTAAGTACCATTGACCTTGCATAATTGGTCTTTATTACACAGCTGTGACTCTTTCTTTCTCCCTCTCTCTGTCTCTTCCCCTTTCTAACCCTACAAATACGCAAAGATATGTAGCCAGAGATTTAGTAGTTTGTCTTATGCTTTAGCAGCGAGGCATGCATAATTGCTTGAATGTTTTCACAATGTGGTAAACGGAATTATAAATTCTGATCAAAAGGTAATGGTATATGTAAAGGGTCCGCCAAATAACATTTTTTTTGAAAATGCTTTAAAAAAAAACTACTGAATATTTTGTCAAATTTCTTTTTTTATTTGAAAGTACAATCCTTCCGGTTAATAATGGAAAATAATTTCATTCAATTGGCTGCCTCGGCTGGCCATGCCGTAGTCCACACGATCGGTCCAATTTTTAAGCACATTATCGATTGTGTGCAGCTGTATTTCACCAATTGCTTCACGAATATTGTCCTTTAAAGCGTCAATTGTCTCTGGCTTGTCGGCGTAACACTTATCTTTGACGGCACCCCACAAATAATAGTCCAACGGTGTCAAATCGCAGCTCCGAGGTGGCCAAACGACATCAGCTCTGCGGCTGATAATGCGATCTTCAAAAACAGGGCGCAAAACATCGAGTGTAGCTTCGGCTGTGTGGCACGTAGCGCCGTCCTGTTGAAACCAAATGTTGCCAATATTCTCCTCTTCAATTTTTGTGAACAAAAATTCGTTTTTTAAAGCATTTTCAAAAAAAAGTTATATGGCGGACCCTTTATATGGCCATTGAATAATTGGATGTTTAACGATATTAAAAGAGCATTCAATTGAAAATGAATAATAGAATTGACTTAATTTGAATGATTAGAACCATTTTCCTTTACATTTTTTTGTTTTCTTTTACAAGAACTCATCATTATTTTTTCCCCAAATGTACCATAATTTTTTAAGGGGTTGGTATACTTCCTAAGGATATTTTTTAAACTTGTTTTTTAAAGATAACTTTAAACGAATGAATCATTCTATATTGTAACGAAAATGAAAAATCAGGATACAGGTGTATTACTTTTACATCGCTTAACATTAAAATTATGAATAAAAGCTAGAAAAACAAAACAATGCAGTAAACAAACCTGTTTACAAATTATCGTACTGCTTAATATAACAACAAGCACCAGCATAAAAAATGGTAAACAAGTAAACAAAAATACACAAACAACACTACAAAAATAAATGAAAACAACGATGTTTACATTTATAGAGATTTCGAGAAATCGAAGTCACGAACATTCGCCTTCAAGAACATTCATCAGACTGTTTACTTTGCCATTTAAAAGGCAAAGCAAAGCAGGCGAGTGAGTTAGTGAAGTTCAATCAGTCTTCCGTGACGACGCGGTGCGTTTGAAGAGAGTAATAGTGGTTTGAAGATCTCCGTTACAGAGATCTGTCGAATAATTGTCTAGTAATTGTTATTGTTTATGTGAAGGGTATAAACAGAGGAATAACAAAGAAAAGCAATTGTTGTTGTTTACATCAAGTTGTGAACAGTGGCACACAGGATTGTGCGAATTATAAAGAATTTTAATTAAAACTAAACACAAATTTATTTTAAATTTATTTGCAATCTACGAGGATTTTAATTATATTATGGCGATGTCCGGCAGAGAGTTATCTTAAAATCAGGCGACCATGATTTGACGTTAGGAATGAAATGGAGTTCTTGCAAAATATGTGATTGCGATTCCTCCAAAATTGACGGCGTTCAGAATTTTGTTTCTTGTTTTCGCTTATTTTTTCCATCTTAATTGTTTAATAAATTTATGGAAAAAAACGATTTTTTGAAAATTAGATTGTATACTAACCCCTTAAATTTAAAATTCTTTTTTGCCTCAATTTTAATTCATATACAGTATAGCTCTTCACATTTAAAATAAAATATTACGTCAACGATACATATTTTCCATTTCTTCAGAACAAAAATGAAAACCATTTTCTTAACATCACTGTCCTTTAGATTTTGAATGTTTAAACAGAAAATAAAAATTCTGAAAAATAATTAAATTTTTTATTTTTTAACGTTTTTCTCGAATAAAATAAATATTGATATCCTTACTTATATCAGCTCAATAAATTCGATTTAAATAGACGGTCTTTAAGAAAGAAAATGTTAACATGTCTAGAAATTACGTGTTAAAAGCCTGAGGATTTATGGCAGCTTATTTTACTTGTTATATGTTACGTTATAAAACCTTAACGAACCTTTTCAAAATATTTGTTCAACCATGTGTTATAAGCTTTAAGTGGTGGTCCACTTTATGATTTTTTTTTTTTTTGAAATATTTTGTGTTTGTGCTTCTGTTAAGGATTTTATATTAAATTTATATTAAATTTTATGATGATCAAAATATTTTATTTCTTGCAGAAAATATGAAAAATAAAAAAACTAAAAATGAAAGAAAGAAATAAATGTCTTTATAAATAACCAGGATTATCAAAGGACTCATTTAAAAGGCCCATATAAAATATGAGAAAATAAAACCGAAAAAGAGAATAAATTGGGCAGTGATACCAATGTAATGAAAAGTTGTCTTATATATTTGTTTGTTAAACTTAAAAATATTGTTCAAGTTTCTTGGATCCTTTAAAGAACCATTATACCACTGAATGAAACAATTTTTAGGCTATGAAGTAATAAAACTTCTGAAATCTTGACTGCTGCCCTTATATGTACAAATTCCTATTACCATATATCGTCTCATGCAAACATAATTACAATCAATCCACATGAAATTCGATCTAATCAATACTACACCGTATAAAATAAGGTTTTATTCAACAAAACAAATACGAACATATGTTATTTATATATGTATGTATATTGTTACGTTTTTATCTTTTAAAAACATTTAAAATATGAGCTCGTAGATTGCAAATAAAATAAAAATAAATTTGTGTTTTCAGTTTGATTTAAAATTCTTTATTATTTGCACAATTCTGTGTGCCACTCACTATTCACAACTTGGTGTAAACAACAACAATTGCTTTGTTTGTTATTCCTCTGTTTATACATACATACATTCATACATAATTGGTCATTACAACCCTTCAGTCAGGATTACGACCTAGCTTCTCACACCACTTATGTTGTGTGCGTTAAATCTGCTGAGAAGAAGTCGCCGAAGAAATATTTTTTTGTGTGTTAATTTTTATGCATGAGTGGCGGGTGTTATAATTTAAATTCTTCTCCGAACATCAGATTTTACTTGGGAAACTTTTCATGGCAATCTTATTTTACTCGCAGAGTTTTTGCCACAAGACCGCTGAGAGGAATTCGTTGAACAAATATTTTTCATATTCCCTTTTTATATATCTGAGCTAGGGGTTGAACTTTAGAGCAGCAAATTACCTACTAGACAACTTTAACTGAAACTTGTATACAAAAGAAAGCTAGTGTCACCTGTATCAACCGAAACAGAAATACTTTTAAGCGTCTTAAGCATGGAAAATAAAAAGAGGATTTTTTGAATTTGTAGAAATACATGTTAGTTGCTACATGGAATTGTTATAGAAACACGAATATTTTGTTCATTCTTTCCTCCCTCTATCTCTCTTTTGTTTAATTAAAAATCTAAACATTAAACCCGTCTGCCTTCTTTTTTTTCCGAACTCTGTACCTTTACTAACTGTCATGCCGTAGAGTTTTTCATTTCGTTTGATTTGTTTTTCTTATTCTCACTGCAATTTTGGTGTTCTTTCGTTCAACTGGATTTTCTCATTTTAATTAATAAAATAAAAGTACACTGAGAGCGAGAGAAACACAAGAAATAAAATGACAAAATAACACACAAAAAAATATTATGATGTGCAGGATAAAATCCTTTTAATTGGTAATACAATACAATGAAATGAAATGAAATAAAGATTTCCAAAAAAATATGTGAAAGAAAGGGAGAGAGGGAAGAAAAAAGAGAAGGAAATGCTAACAATACTACAACACTGTTACAATACAAAACGTGAGCTTCGTTAACACTTGTCACCGCTGTGGCATTATACCGGGTATTTGTATTGTTACCAAGGCAAATAGCATAAAAGGTAAACCACTCACCACTCTCAAAACCAATTTGGTTGAAATTACAAATTTTTTCCCTTGTCAAAATGTCTTTATTGATTCCATTGATTAATTACGAGTGCAATTAAAAATGCAAGAAGGTACATAACCACAATTAAAAGGATGTACAAAAAATGCATATAATTAGTCCTTTTTATTTTCTACTTGGTAACTAAAGCCTGACACATGAAGCCATAGAAATTGGGAAAAATAATTTATGACAGTTCCTTAAAGATAACAACTGTGCAATAGTCGTTAACGTACTAACAATGCTGTTACGTTTTTATCTTTTAAAAACGTTTAAAATATAAGCTCGTACATAATTAAAATAAAAATAAATTTGTGTTTAGTTTTAATTAAAATTCTTTATTATACGCACAATTCTGTGTGCCACTGTTCACAACTTGATGTAAACAACAACAATTGCTTTTCTTTGTTATTCCTGTTTATATTCTTTGCATAAACAATAACAAGTACTAGACAATTGTTCAACTAATCGTAGTAACGGAGATCTTCAAACGATTACTCTCTTCAAACGCACCGCGTAGTCACACAAGACTGACAGAACTTTTACTAACTCAGTTGCCTGCTTTGCCTTGCCTTTTATATGACAGGGTAAACAGTCTGATGAATGTTCTTGAAGGCGGCTGTTCGTGTCTTCGCCTTCTCGAAATCTCTTTAAATGTGAACATCGTTGCTTACATTCATTATTGTTGTTTGTGTATTTTGTTTACATTTATTCTTGTAGTGTTGTTTGTGGATTTTTGTTTACTTGTTTACCATTTTTTATGCTGGTGTTTGTTGGTATATTAATCAATATGATAATTTGTAAATGGATTTGTTTACTTGAATTGTTTTATTTTTGTAACTTTTGTTTATAATTTTAATGTTAAGTGATGTAAAAGCAAAACACCATTATCTGGGTTTTTCATTTTCATAACGAATCTTTAAAATTTTCGATATAAATCGTGTATGTGTGTGTGTTTTATATAACAATTTTCTTCTGTGCCATTATTCATATGTAAAATGTTTAGAATTTTATTTTAAACAAACTGAAAACCACAAATTTTACAATTATAGGCTTAAATGCAAGAGCTCTTTATATATGTATTTGGCCCAGTTTAAATCTGCATATGCTTATAAAACACTTACAGTCTGTAGGATTAAAAAAAGAACAACTAAAAACCACTACTAACTACTACTATCACTACTAACACTAATGCTCTTAACAAGCAGCATTATAGAAAAACCATACAAAATTGGCTAAGTTAAGAAGCAGACATAAACATTTTAGCACAATTATTACAAGCATTATCATTTCGGTATTAAAGAACACCAACTGCTTTTAAGATTCTCTAATACAACCAATCGACCAATACAATACCTACATACAAAACCCAAAAATATTCATTTATTCATTCATACCAACATACATTCATTCATTCATTCATTCAATCACACTTTCATTTGTGCACACACAATTTAAGCCAAATCTTCTACATCTTCATGCAAATCCAACAAAAAAAATTCTTCTTCGTTCAGTCCAAAAAGGAAAACAAAACGTAACGAAAAATGTGAGAAATTTTCCTTTTTTTGGCAAATGGCCAGGATAAACTTTAAATCCTTTACTTTTCAAGCAAAGATAAACGTTTTGTGTTGAGATGAACAAACTGCTTAAAAAAGCAAATTTTACAACACAAAACTAAGGCCAAAGCCAACAAAAACGAAGAGACGAAACCATATGCATGAATGCAAAGAATAAACGAATGAATAAACGAATGAAAGAATGAGGCCTATTTTAAAATTACAATAATCCGAGAAAACAAAATTTCATTTTAACTTGTCCTAAATACACAAAGCTCGCCTACCCCCTCCATCCTCTCCTCTTATCACTTGCCATATAAAAAGGTAAGTATGAGTAAGAAAAAGAGAAAAATATAAAAATAAAATTTTCTCTTTAAATACTAAGCAAAATTAAAAAACTTACACAGTTTCCTAAAGAAATAAAAAAAAAAAATTACAATAAAATCAATGACTTTTCATAATTTTTATCAGGGATCATGAAATTTTCAACATAAGTAAGTCAATAATATTGAAATTTAACTATCTACTGTGATTCATTCATACTCACTACAATGTTGATTTATAAGTACAGGTTGCAATATGTATGCGTACAACGTTGACATCAAACTCATACCATTCAAAATGTGTTTGATTCATAAGCCTACTCATTTAGATTCATAACTTTAGAAAAATACTTATAATACCCAAGTGACTCGAATCATTCATCAAAATTTTTAGTCTTAGTCACTCGTACTCACTACAACGTTGATTTCTATGTACAGGTTGCAATAAGTATGCGTACAACGTTTACATCCAACACATACTATATTCATACCAAACTCATACGAGTGACTCGAATCATTCATCAAAATTTACAGTCTTAGTTGTTGTTGTATTTACAACAAAAGAAAAAAGACACATAAGCAAAAAAGGAAGAGCAACAAGCAGACCAAACACAGAACCATTTAGTGAGTATTTTAGTGTTCGTATGCGAATCATACTTATTTTGTGCTTCATGTATATGTTGAGTTATAGAGAGTCGTAATCAACAACATCATACGTGTTGTTAAGTATGAATACGATGAGGACTTCATACTTTGAATCTGAGTAGAGGTTCCATGATATTAAAATAAGCATGAATGCCGATAAGTATCAGAAATTATGAGTATGATTCGATTCTACTCATCTTTTTGAATACTCATTGCTGATCTCTGATTTTTATACAATATATGCAGAAAACATTCAATGAATTCTGCAGAAGCTCTAATGACAAGGAAAATCAAAAGATCACACTGAAAATCTTCTCCGTCATTATTCGGTACTTGGAGACTTGAGACGAATGATCTATAGGCGCCTAGAATTTATTGACCGAAATGTTTCTGCCAAGGCTAAGAAATACCATCCAGAAATTACTTACATACGGTATAGTAGCAACTAAGGCACTACAAGAATACATTGCGTACTTACTTACGTAATTGGCCATTAACAACCCGAATAACGGATTTCGGCCTGCGACAACACATCCTTCCAGGCGCCTCTGCTTCTTGCGCGCCTACGCCAGTTGGGCTTCCTCGGTTTGGTCCTTCCAATGCAAACAAGGTAGTCCGCTTCGTCGACTTCCGCAGATCCCCGCACCAAAATCCCGTCTCGCTGGAACATCCTCCTCCATTCGAACGACATGGCCGAGCTAGCGCAGCCGCTGGATATTAATACGCTGTACAACGTCTATGTCGCTGAGGAGCTCATACAGCTCACTGTTGGATCGGATGCGGAATTATTGCCAACTTGCACTGGATCGAAGATCTTACGTAAGACTCTTCTCTCGTATACTCTCAAGGCTGCTGCATCAGTGCTTAATAGGGTCCATGCCTCTGCGCCATAAAGAAGCACTGATACAATCAGCGTCTAGTAGAGTATTAGTTTTTTCATACGAGAGAGGTCTCTGTTACTCAATTGCCTATTGAGACCATAGTAGCACTTGTTGGCAAGAATTAATTCTTTTTAAATTTCTTAGAGAGGATATGAATAATAATTTCATTATCTTTCACTAAAATGCATCTTCTGCAAAAGGTGTTGCTTGAAAAGGTAAGGCTCTTCGCATGCGACACGTTTAAACTTACTTACTTCAATTGGTCAACCCTTTGTTTATGTTGATTTTATTCATGAGAGACAGTAATCTACTGTTTCAAGACGAGTGCAAACGACAGATTTATGAAACGTTTCATGGCGATTTCATTTAATTTGAGAGTTTCTGCCAGAAATCTATCTTTTCTTTATTTCGTTTTGTTCCAAATGTCCGAGCCGTGTGTAGAACCACGGGTTCTCTTCTAAACTACGGCAACTTCAGCGATTAGATAGAGATCACAAATCCCTTAAAAGAAGTTTAGATTGGAGAGTTCTGTCAATACTGATGACTGTTTAAGATATTTGGTGTCTATGGAGCCTAACATCCCGACCATCTGGTCTGCACACTTGTTCTCATCGTATAATCAACTTTAACTTTAAATAAGAATTGTTGAATATTTGTCCAGTCCATTAGACTCCATATACCAGCCATGTCTCTCTCTTTAAACGAGATGCCTCGCGTTTTCTATTCAGCAGTTCAATCTGACCATTTGTAATGGAATATCCTCAAGGTACCGATCAGTTATACATCAGCATAAAGATTTCTGTCTTATCCTTTCTTCACATTCCAATTTTTGCATTTTAATCTACTGAATGCAAACTATTCACATTCAAACTATTCCATTTTAAGATATATTCATCGAATAGAGATCATTATTTAGATGAACAACTCATCGTACGAGAAAGAAGAAAGCAGTAGGAATTGAATTCCAAGCTACCAGCATAGAAAGTTAGTCAAAGCCCTCCTGTTTAAGTACGTAAGTAAGTACACAAGTTTCTTCAAAAAACGTTGACTGTTCTCTTCCATTAACGTCTAATAATACTTCATGAATTAAGAACACTAAAAAAGGTCTCCTTTAATGTTCTTTTTAGCGCCATGTAACGTAATACAATGCTACCTAAACATCACAGTATAGAGGCTATAAAGGTTGTTTTTTGACTACTTTTTCATGTCATTTTCAACGTTTGGTTTTTGTTCAAACCATAATAGCTGAAATGAATGAATTCATCAGTGCCTCATATTCATTTCTACACCGTCTGGAAACCTTAAAACGACAAACAAGAAAAACTTTTATTTCGCGCAATAAATTCTTTCATTTCAAACAATTTTTCTTTTTAATTGTTGTTCTCATTATTGTTTTTTTTTAGTCTTAATTATACCGTGATTAACATTTTATTTTTCAGTTGTTTTCTGTTTTTTTTTAATGTTTAATTCAACACAAACGTTTTAATGTCAGTCTATTTGAACATTTATTTTTAAACAACAACAAAAACAAGAAGCAATTTAAAGGACCAACAGCTAAAGGATTAACGAACTTTTATGACAACTGCTAGACAAGCATTTACACAAGCACACGGTAATACACACGCTAACGAACTAATTAACAGACTGTCAGGTAAACAGACAGAAAACCCAGTAGAAATATAAGTTTGAATGTGAAAAAGAAGACTCTTAAAAGAAAAGTCTTTTGTTTTTTGTTGTTTTGCTTGCAATAATTCCTTTTTTTGGCTTTGTCTCACAGATATCACCATTACACCAAGTTTAGACTTCGCTTACATATGGCTGTTGAAAGGCACTTAAAACAAAAGGCTAAAAGCAGCCTGACAAATTGTCAGATGTTAATATGTTGGCTGCTGCCGCAGCTAATTAGTTTGTAATTACAAACCTGGCCTCGATCTGTTGTCGGTGGCCTTCTGAAACAATTTCAGTGGTTTTTCGTAATTTTTTTTATTACAGAAATTAAAATCAAAAAGTAAGTTGAATGGCTTTTGTTTGTCATGTTGTTACGTTTTTACCTTTTAAAAACGTTTAAAAATATGAGCTCGTAGATTTTATGTTTAGTTTAAATTAAAATTCTTTATTGTTCGCTTAATTCTCTGTGCCACTATTCACAACTTGATGTAAACAACAACAATTGCTTTTTAACGGAGATCTTCAAACCACGATTACTTTCTTCAAACACACCGCGTCTTCACACAAGACTGACTGAACTTTTACTAACTCGTTGCCTACTTTGCTTTATAATTCTCGAATTGAAGTCTCATATAGGGTCTACAGCTGCCTTGCTTATGGACCAATATCAAAGTGCTTACGTATGTTTTTGAGGTAGGAAATCTCAGTAGTGTCCAGGTTTTAAAGAGCATGAACCTGTTGAGACTGAAAAACAGTGATCTAAACAGGAGGGCTTTGGCTAACTTTTTATACTGGCGGCTTGGATATAAATTCCTACTTTCTCTATCTAAATAATAATCTCTTTCTGATGAATATACTCCAAAACGGAGTGGATCGAATGAGAATATTTTCCATTGAATAGATTAATACAGATTGTTTGAAGAAATGTTAACAGCAAAATGCTTTAGGCTGATGTATAATTGTAAGCCTGACTGAGATGCTATTTGTGCTCTATACCTTAGGGCTATTCCGTTCCAAATAGTCAGATTGAACTGCTGAACAGAAAACACGAGGCATCTCTAAAGGAGATGCCGATATAGCTGGTATATGGACTTGTAACCATAGGGAGTAATCTAGTAGCCTCATGGACTGGCAAATATTCAACAATTCTTATTTAAAGTTAAAGTTGATTATACGATGAGAACAACTGTGCAGACCAGATAGTCCAGATGGACGGGATATTTGGCGCCATTGACACCAAATATCTTTAACGCTCATCGTTATTGACAGAGCTCTCCTATATAAACTCCTTTTAAAGGATTTGTGGTCTCTATCTAATCGCTGAAGTCGCCGTAGTTTAGTAGGATGTATGTTTTCTCATTAGACGAGAGCCCGTGGTTCAACTCCTGGCTTAGACATTTCGAACAAAACGAAATCAAGAAAAAAAATTTATTTCTGGCAAAAATGCTCAAAGTAAATGAAATCATTATGAAACGTTTCTTAAACCTGTCATTTGGACTCGACTTAAAACAGTAGTTCCTGTCTCTCATGAATAAAACCATCACACACAACATGAGCGGTGTGTGCAGCTAGGTTGTAATCCTGACTAAAGGGTTGTAATGACCAATTGAAGTATCGTTGAATCGTTGCGCATGCGAAGTGCCTTAGCCTTTCAAGCAACACCTTTTGCAGAAGATGCATTATAGCTTAAGACAATGAAATTATCCTCTCTGGGGAAATTTGAAAAGAATTTCTGTATTAACATAACATAAGTGGTCATTGCAACTCTTCAGTCAGAATTACGACCTAGTTTCTCACACCACTGATGTTGTGTGTGTTAATTTTTATGCCTGAGTGGCGGGACCTACAGTTTAAAAACGAGTCCGAATGCCAGATTTTTATAAAACTTTTCAAGGCAATTTTTAATTAATCGCATAGTTTTTGCCAGAAATCTGCTGAGAGGATGTTGGCGAAGATATATTTTTCATATTTCGTTAACCTGAAGACTACGGCGACTACAATTCATTTATCAGTTGAAATTAGACGAGGTTTTTTAGATTCTTTTGAAGTTCTTTATGTCCTCCAGTTTAGGAGGAGGGCTACCTACGAGACTACGGCGACTACAATTGATTTATCAGTTGAAATTAGGCGACCTTTTTTAGAGTCATTTGAAGTCCTTTATGTCCTCCATTTTGTCTAATGAAGACCGTACATTAGATTTGCTATTTCCGCCATTCTGTACTGTTTTGGTTTACCAATGCATTTGAATCTGATTCCCCATTTAATCATTGAAATCATAACAGTATTCATTTAAAAAAAAACCTTCATTTTAATCTTAAAATATATTCAGTTTTTATTTCAGTTTGTATTTGTTTGTGGGCATTTTCGTTAAATAATTCCCTCGCGATCAAAAAAAAAGGAAAAGCAATTCGACAATTAATGTTACAAATACTAACGTTTTTATTGTTGTTGTGTTTTCATTGTACATTTGGTTCTCATCCGTTTTTTTATTTGTATATGTTAATTTGCTGCTGCTATTTTTATTATTGTTGTTTTTTTTTTGTGACTGAAATAATTGGAACATGACATGTTCGACAAACCCTGCAAAGGGAATACAACAAAACGATACGAGTTAAGCAAAGCGGTGTATAAAAAGTCGTAATTGTTTGTCAAAATAAAAACAAAGAGAAAAGAAAACAAAAAAAAAGAGAAAATTAAAATGAAATCAAAAAAGAATAACAAACAGTTACAAATAAAATGAAAAAAAAAAAAACAAAATGAAATCGAGTCGAATAGTCGTCATTGTTTAACTATGAACTGCCATGACTGTTGACACTCTCCTCCTACAGCTGCATTTACATTTTACAACCACACTCGCTTGCTTTCTACTGTTGCAACTGTAGCTGTTGTAACTATTGTAGCCGATGTTGTTGGATTGTTGTTTTTTTTATCCTCATCAACAATTTATCACGACCTGCAACAACTGTAGCAATGCAAAGGTAACACTGGCATACAAGCAAACCAGAGAGAGAGAGAGGGCAATTGTGTAACGCAGTGTTTGAGTTCATGTACGACATAAAATGTTTTCTGATTTGTAACACAACGTTTTACACAAAATATCACCTGGGGGTCGTGTACGATTTTTTTTAGTTTGTTTTTGTTTTTATTTTTTTAATTCTTCTTTTGTTGTTGTTGCAACAGCCATTCTATAATATAACAAATTCACTGACATATAAACTAAATGCTGCATACAATTGTAGCTACTCTGGCGCGTACTTATGCCGCACTGCCATTCATATTGGTTAAGTGTATCAAATGAAATATGTATTTTATATGTGTATGTTCACTGACATACTTAGACTTTAAGATCCCAGTTCTTTAAAATATTTGAATTCTGAAAAGCAGTCATAAGAAGACATCCTGTTAAGCATGTGATATTGGCCGGAGAATAGAAAATTTATGGGGATTGTTTTGGTGTTTGTAGGATCCTTTAATGAATCACAATTTAAAGAATTTATTCTCTACAGAGTTACAACTATCACTGGAAACCCTTCCTTCTCAGTTGTGATCCTATCAAGATATAACAAATCAAAATAGACACACAAAGAGACCAATAAGTGTTCAGAAATGCATTTCGATGCATAATTTAAAGCATCAGTTTAATGAATAATGTTAATACGCACTGAGTTTTGTTTGGTCATGTCGCAGCTGATTCCTGTCCGATTCAGAAAATTTACTGCGTGCTTTTATAACTTTAGTCAGATTATATAAAATATCTATTTGAGACAATGACAATAAAGAATTTTAAATGGAATACGTATTCTATTTCTAGTATACCAAATCAAGCGAAACAGGCAGCTTACTGCCCATTGTCGCCAGCCTTTTAGCAACTGTCCGCATGTCTCTGCATAGAAACAGGGGTTAATTTAACTCATATGTGGGATAGACTTTCTTCAAGAGCTTTAACACTCCCATACTAATTGCGCGAATGAGAAAATTACGAAAATGAAGAATCTAGATACTGGTGTTTTGCTTTTACTTCGCTTAACATTAAAATTTAAAAATAAACAAAAAAAATACAACAACAAACACCGGTATACAAAATGGTAAACAAGTAAACAAAAATACAACAACAAACACCAGCATAAAAAGGAATTGGTAAACAAGTAAACAAAAATATACCAAAAACACTACAATAATAAACGTAAACAACGATGTTTACAATAATAGAGATTTCGAGAAGGCGAAGTCATGAACGCTTGCCTTCAAGAACATTCATCAGACTGTTTACTCTGCCGTGTAAACCGCAAGGCAAAGCAGGCGAGTGAGTTAATGAAGTTTAGTCAGTCTTGTGTGAAAACGCGTTGCGTTTGAAGAGAGTAATCGTGGTTTCAAGATCTCCGTTACAAAGATCTGTCGAATAATTGTCTAGTAATTGTTATTGTTTATTCAAAAAGTATAAACAGAGGAATAACAAAGAAAAGCAACTGTTGTTGTTTACATCAAGTTGTGAACAGTGGAACACAGAATTATGTGAATAATAAAGAATTTTAAGTAAAACTAAACACAAATTTATTTTTATTTTATTTGCAATCTATGAGCTCATATTTTCAATGTTTTTAAAAGCTAGAAACTTAACAATATCTATACCGTATAGGCGGCTATTCTTTTGCCGTTGAAGCTGAAGAAATTTAATGTTATCTTCTGCACTTCTTTGATGCATAAAGCACCCATACTTTTAACTTTCGATTTCGATTCATATTCGATGCATTCTGTTGTGATACAACATGCTGTAGAAAGTTAGAAAAATGATAACTTTAAGATGACTTGGAGCAGCTGACCTGCTGCAGTAATACTATCCGCCCTGGTTGGCTTCATAAAAGAAATACAAAAATTAACAGGAATTCTTACGCTCTAACTAGTACTAATATAGGGGTATCCTTTAACCTTTTATACCAGCCTATAAACATTTTATTGTCAGCCTAGTTTTTCTTTAAATCTTTATCATTGATAGACACAAAACAGTGCGTGTTAGAAGGCCAACACCTGTTCACAATTCGTGTTAGATTCCTACAAAATATTGTATTTTGTTCACGAGGTTTTTTTATCGGCTGTAATTAAACTCATATTATTATTACTGTTACAATTATTATTACTGCAGTTATTACTGTTATTATTTCTTATGTCATAATATTTTATTGTATTTTTTGGTAGGTGTGAGTGTAATTTGTTCTCCCTTCAGCTGTAATTGTAATTGCATTACAAATATTATTGTTGTTTTTTGATATTATTTATTAAAATTGGTTTATTTATTGTATTTATTTACCTTGTGTCTGTATAGGTATGTATTACACAGCACGTGTTGTTATTACTACGATGGCATTTCCAAAAATTACAGAAACTGAGGTATGGATTACAAGAATTCTTTATAAAGAAGAGTAAAGCAGTTCAATCTGATGACAAAATCATACGAATATTTCTTAGGATGAGCGGCTAAAGTCGACTGCGAACGACAGATTCTTGAGCAACTGTTCATGGCAATTTTTTTTTACTCTCAGAGTTTTTGCCAGAAATCTGCTGAGCGGAAGTCGCCAAAGAAAATTTTTCCTTTTTTTTCGTTTTGTTGAAGATGTCTGAAGTGGGGTTTGAACCGAAACCTGACGTCTAATAAGCCATCACACTACCCACCAGACTACGGCGACTACGACAACATTTAAGTGATAAAATTAAGATGAAAAGACCTCATTTTAAGTACAAAAAAGTGTTGCGTTATCAAACAACCCACTAATTTGCCTATTCACTATTGCAATGGCCAAAATTAATGAATTACACTTCGAATTACTTTACCTTGGATTATTTATTGTACCCGACCTGTAAAATTAACTGGAGTGTGAGATTTTTGAGATTTTTCAATAATAAAGCTTTAGCTACTGTAGCTGCAATGAATTAAATATTTATGGGCCTAACTATACGGAATTCAAAATAATTCAGAAAATTAGCGAAAAAAAAAGAAAATTTTTCATATATTTGTTGTGTGTTCTTTGTTAGGATGTTTAATTTTGTAACCTGCCTCGTATGATTGTGTATTTTATACATACCATATAAAATTAACGATTTATTAGCATAATACCAAGCATTGTCATGTACAGTTTAATTGGCTTTCTCTAGTTACAGAAGGTATAGTCAAGGGTATGGGTTGCCATGTATTGTTAATTACTATTCTAATATTATTAACACATGCTATGATTTTAATTTTTTTTCTTTGTTGTGATGTGTTGTATTGTGTTTGTATGTAATTTATTTGTATTTGTTTGCTTTCATATAATAATTATTACTGGACATGATAACGAGACAATAAATGTTATGTTTGGTCTTCCGATATGCTTCGCTACACCTGATTAATGTTATTTACATTATTTACTTGACTTAATTGGCCAGTATAGTCCTTTAGTCAGGACTACAACCTAGCTTCTCACACCAACCATATTGTGTGCGCTATATTTATGCATGAGTGGACAGTTTTTGTAAGAATGTCCACCAATTTAATATTCCTCTTCAAGTAAATGGTAAACTGTACAGACTGTTCCTTTAAGTGTGTAGCACACTACACATTACATTTTACATTACATTCACTGGAGAAACATTTTGACATATATTTGATTGAAAAAAAAAAAACTTTTTTAACATTCCATTATAAATAACCCGGAACAGTGTTTTTACCTTCTGTTCATATCATCATTGTAAATAGTTTCTGACATAAAAATACGAAAACAGACACACCCACACTTCAAAAAGTTGACTTGTATTTAATGAATCTCCTTTAAGCTCACTTATATGTACAGCAAAACGTAAAGTTTGTATCAAAATTGGAAAATAATGAAAAGCGAAATATTTCATAAATCTTATTACAACAACAGAACCCTTCACATACTTACTATATGTACGTCCTACGATCTGAGTTTTCTTTATACACGAGCTCACTATAGTGTATGAGAGCTCTACACTATTCTTCTTTTATTACAATAACAACAAAAACAACGTAAACATTATTGTCAATTAAGGTGCAATCATGTTGCAAAATATAAACCAAGTGCAACATACAGGCACATATCGTCATCTAAAATGCAAAAGGGCTTAACAACAAAAAATTCAAAATCGAGTTATTGGTAGATTATGTTGCACGAGACTAAATTACATGTCCCCATTAACATCATTTTAACATGCACGTCAACAAATATCGATTTTATGGACCAAATTCAAAAGGCCTTTAATCGAAAATATCGTTACGTTTTTACCTTTTAAAAACATTTAAAATATGAGCTCCTAGATTGTAAATAAAATGGAAAATAAATTTGTGTTTAGTTTAAAATTAAAATTATTTATTATTCGTACAATTCTGTGTGCCACTGTTCACAACATGATGTAAACAACAACAATTGTTTTGTTTGTTATTCCTCTGTTTATATCCTTTGCATAAACAATAACAATCACTAAGCAATTATACGATTGATCTTAGTATCGGAGATCTTCAAAGCACGATTACTCTCTTTAGACGCACGTCTTCACACAAAACTGACTGTACTTCACTAACTCACTCGCCTGCTTTCCCTTGCCTTTTATATGGCAGGGTCTGAATGTAAACATCGTTGTTTACATTTATTTATTGTAGTGTAGTTTGTGGATTTTTGTTTACTTGTTTACCATTTTTTTATGCTGGTGTTTGTTGTTATATTAAGCAGTACGATAATTTGTAAACAGGTTTGCTTACTGCATTGTTTTATTTTTGTAGCTTTTGCTTATAATTTTAATGTTAAGCGATGTAAAAGCAAAACACGAGTATTTTTCATTTTCGTAACAATATCTTTAAATTCATAACGTGTTCTGCTTTTCCTTTAAAAAATAAAAAGTGTTGTTACGCCCTTTTGCATTTTAGGCAACGAAATACTCATTCCCAATATATGGATGACAAAAATATGAACAGAAAATCATTGAAGTTGCAGTTAACCTTTACTACCTATGTGAAACACCCCCACACGCACAACCACCACCAACATAACAATAAAATTAATACAAATAAGTCAGTAAATGACGTTTCTACGGCAAACATAAAAAAAAAATATAATCATAACAACAAAAAATAACAGCAGCAATATTGGCAACATGATGTCAATTTTATAAAGAAAAACAAAATTTGTGCTCAGTTTTATTGCATAGAAAAAGATGAGAAGAACTACTACAAATTCACTTAGAAATGCACACGATAGAAGCGTACATTAAAAACAAAATAAATAAGCTTCTGTGGTAAATCAAAGTAAAACTCTAAAGTACAAGTGAATTTATTGGTTAGCATGGGAACGAACCACAAGGAATGTATGAATGTATGGCGAACTAATTGCTGACTAATGAGGTGCTATTTACACATTAAAGAGAGCGCTGGGAACGATGAGTCATTAAGTCCATGACTTATTGAATGCAGCATATGTTTCGTAATACAAGATTATTTAGAATCGTTTCCCTAGAGGTACCGTATACACCAGAGATCAGCTTTAAATCGTTTTTTGCCACACATAAGCACTCATGATAGTTTGAATATAAGTGAGTCAACAATATTGGAATTTAATATGTACTCTGATTCATTCATACTCACTACAACGTTGATTTATAAGCACAGGTTGCAATGAGGACGCAGACAACGTTGACATCAAACTTATACCATTCGAAATATGTTTGATTCATAAGCCTACTAATTTAAATGCATAACTTTAGAAAAATACTTATAAAAGATTCGAGTGTCTCGAATCATTCATCAACATTTACAATCTAATTGTTGTTGTTGCATTTACAAAAAAATAAAAAAGACACGTAAGCAAAAAAGATAGAGCAGCAGGCAGGGCAAACACACAACGATTTAATGAGCACGCGTATCATATTTATTTATTGCTTCGTGTATAACTTGAGTTATGGAGAGTCGTAATTAACAACATCATACGTGTTGTTAAGTATGAATATGACGAGTATTTCAAACTTTACATATGAGTAGAGTTTCCATGATATTAAAATAGGTATGAATGCATATAAATATCAGAAATTATGAGTATGATTCGATTCTACTCATCTTTTTGAATACTCATTGCTGTTCTCCCGTATACACCTATTTGTTTTGTTTACACATAATTGGCCATTACAATCCTTCAGTCAGGATTTCGACCTAGCTTCTCAAACCACTCATGTTGTGTGCTTTAATTTTATATGTGAGTGGCGGGACCTATAGTTTAACGTCGACTCCGAACGACAGATTCTTGAGAAACTTTTCATGGCAATTTTATTTACTTTCAGATTTTTTGCCAGAAATCTGCTGAGAGGAAATCGACGAAGAAATATTTTTTTTCATATTCCGTTTTGATGCCTGACCTGGGATACGAACCCGGGATTTACGCCTAATAAGCCAACACACTAGCTACTAAACTACGGCGACTTCCTTTTAAAAACAAAGTCACCGAAATATGCTGTTTGTGGGATGACTGATGTGATGCTAAGAGGGCTTACTAACATTGTTGTTGACGTCGTGGAATTCCCAAAGTCGGATTAAACAAGATAGAAGCGATATTTTCTTCACCGTGTACATTATTAGAAATAAGGGTGTGGTCTAAACCCAGGTCAAATATCTCGAACAAAACGAAACATGAAATAAAATATTTCTTACGTTGACTTCCTCTCAGCAGTCTTCTGGCAAAAATCTTTTGAGAGTAAATAAAATTGCCATGAAAAAGTTTCTCCAAAAATCTGTCATTCGGTCCCGCGACTCTTTAACACACCTAACATGGATAATGTGTGAAACTAGGTTGTAATCCTGACGGAAGGGTGGTTGGTAATGACCAATTCAGTAGGAGATCGAAATTACACGGAAGTATCTGCATACTACCAACATATGTACATATATTTATGATTGCTTTGTAAATATGAATTCATTACCGTATTTGTTCACATATATTAATGTTGGTGTGTATGTGTGTGTGCTGGTATATATATGTATATATACTAAAATATTTACAAAAAATTTGACATGTTTTTATAGTCTTTTCTCACAATTTTTCTTTTTGTTTTCCTTTGTTCTCTAGAATATCATATTTTATGGTGGTAATTCGCTTTTTTATTGATTTTTTATTTTATTTTTTATTTTTATTTTTTTTATTTTTTATTTTATTTTTATAACGCTTTAATAACACAAAAGCGTGACTATACCATAAACATGCAAAATTGAAACCAATAAATCTATTTTAATTTTTATATATTTTTTAGTGCTGTTTCCTTTCTTCTTACTGTTGTTGTTATTATTTTCCAAAAAAAAAAAAAAAAGAACGAAACATAAAAAATAAATAATATATATTTATATTACCTGACTGACTGACTGGCTGACTAACTAAAAATAATGGAAACAATTGCGTTCATGTAATGTATAGGGTTTTCCAACAGAACATTTCGTACTTTTACGGGTGATAAATTACCTACATACATAATACATAATTGGTCATTACAACCCTTCAGTCAGGATTACGAAGTAGATTCTCTCACTGCTTACGTTGTGTGTGTTAATTTTATCCATGAGTGGCTGCACCTACAGTTTGAAGTCGACGCCGAACGACAGATTTTTGAGAAACTTTTCATGGCAATTTTTATTTACTCTCAGAGTTTTTGCCAGAAATCTGCTGAGAGGAAGTCGCCAAAGAAATACTTTTTGTATTTTGTTTTGATGTCTGGCCTGGGGCAAGAACCCTGGCTTTATGTCTAATAAGTCAACACACTACCTACTAGACTACGGCGACTACAATGTTTGTTTTTAAGCAGCATTTGATTGATGATTTTCGTGTCAATCAAATTTTTTTGCCTTAATTCCATTTTCATTGCAACGTTTTATTAATATTTCGGCATTATTTGGTATCAAGTTTTTCTTTTCATAGTATAGTAATGGCTTATTAGATGTGAGGGCGCGGTTCAAACCCCAGGTCAGACATCTTCAGCAAAACGAAATATGAAAAATATTTCTTTAAGGCCATACTCTCAGCAGATTCCTGGTAAAACTTTAAGAGGGAAGTTTCTCCAAAATCTGTCGTTTGAAGTTGACTTTGAACTCCACTTATGTATAAAATTAACACACACAGCATAAGTGGTGCGAAAAGCTACTTCGTAATCCTGACTGAAGAGTTGTAGGGACCAATTATGTATGTAATAAATAAAACATCATAAAGCGTATTCCTCCAAATCTTTCGCACATTTTTTAAGCAACATATCATTTTATATCACCACTCCAAAGAAATGTCTTCATCAAAAAAATCGGGTTAGTGCAGATCCAAATATCACAATACTTTGTAAATGACCGAACCAACATAGTAAATAGCGTTGCAGTAAATTTTTATTCGCGGCTTCTTTCCAATAATTTACTGGAGCGTATACGCAATATTTAATTATAAATTCAATATTAATCATACGCCAAGCTTTAGAAAAGCTGCTAAAAAATTTAAAATGAAATTTAATACACTATCAATGCCAGCGAAATCATTTTTTATTCACATTACCTGCGTTTAGCGTTTCTATCTAAAAACAATAAAGTCATACATCATCTCTGAATGACATCATGCTGATGTCGTGATACTGCATCACGATAATACAATATTTTGTTGCGTGAATAGTGTCGAATGAATATTTTTCCTGGCAGTTATTTAAACACCTTTTTTTTTGTTGTTACTATAACGGTTACTGTAACAGTTGCTATTATTATTATTATTATTGCACATGTTGTTGTTAGTGTTGATACACAATAATTGTTATCGTTTTTGTTTGCTTGCAAGTGGGGTGTTTTTTCTCTTCCTCTATGTTGGTCTATCATTGTCTGGTACTGACATTTAAAGCTTCTCTTTTGCTTTATTTTTTTTATTGTATTGCAAGAAATTTTTGTTTCAATTTGGATTTCATTGCTGCTGTATTCACACATTCACACACACTGTAAAATGTGTGTAAGTCTTTATAGTTTGTATGTGTTATGTACGTTTGTATGATTCATTTATTCATACGCTTTGCACTTGTGCTGCTTTCGAACACCAATAAAAAGTAGTTCACATGAGAACATGGTATGGTTTGTACAATATATACGAACGTATATTATGTGCAGTAGTCAGTGTTAAAGTTTTCTTTAAGTTTTGTTCCCATTTTAACACCGTATTCATGCGGTGCATACTTTGCATGCCACAATGTTTTGTAGTTTTCAGAATATTCGTATATTCATCGAAATGTTATCCAATTAGTAGCCTGTGTGTATACTGCTACAAAATATTCTACCTGCTGTAAGCAGCTGCATTACATTTTTGGATGAAAAAAAGGAATTAACTTTCCTTCGCGATGTTGTCAACTTTTATTTACTGCTTGACAATGGAAATTTCGCAATAAATTCATGGAAATGAAAAGCACAGACATCAGCGAAGTTCATATGCTACACCTAAATAAAGAAACAGTTCCTGAAATCTTGGTAAGAGCTTGCGAAAACTGGCAAGGAACGATATATTTGAACATGTGTAGCAAATCCTTTAGTAAAAGTTACTTCAAAAAGGTATCAGAAGATGTAATCAATAAAATTTTCAACACATGTACATGGTTAAAACTTAAACCTGCAATTTATAGGCTTTAAACAAGTCTTTGCTTGCATTAGCAAAGGAATATACGCTCTCTGGTACCTATAACTTGGACAAATCACCAAAATTTGCTCACATGTGCTACAATAGGTAACACAACTGCTATACATACATACACACATACATAATTGGTCATTACAACCCTTTAGTCAGGATTACGACCTAGTTTCTCACACCACTTATGTTGTGTGTGTTAATTTTTATACATGAGTGGCGGTACCTGCAGTTTAAACAATAAATTTTTGAGAAACTTTTCATGGCAATTTTATTTACTCTCAGAGTTTTTGCCAGAAATCTGCTGAGAGGAGGTTGGCAAAGAAACATTTTTTCATATTTCGTTCAGTTGGAGATGCCAGGCCTGGGGTTTGAACCGAGGCCTCACGACTAATAAGTCAATACACTATCTACTAGAACAACTGCTATACAAATGCTATAGTTTCATATAAAGAGTGGAGTGCAACAAGGATACTCACTCTCTACGACAATATTGTAACTGGTGTAGCACTACACAATTAATGACTTTAAGATCAGGCTGCTGAATAAACACATCTGGCCTGATCCCAACTTATGCGATTTAGAGAATTGGCAGACTAACTCACACCAACACCGTTAATTTTCTCCAGGAGTGACGGAACCTACAGTCAACTTCGAACGACAGATTTTTGAGAAAATTTTCATGGCAATTTTTCGTACCAGAGTTTTTTCCAAAAGCTTGTCGAGATGAAGTCGCCAAATAAATTTGAACGATGGGATTTCAACCACGGGCTTGCGTCTAATAATCCAACATACTACCTACTAGACTACGGCGAGTACAAATTTTATTTTCACCAATTATCCTTCGATTGCAAGTTTACTAAAAACAGAATTGTGGGAATGAAAATGCTGTTCCAGGTTTCAAAAGAGGTTTTCCTTTTGGTAATGTTGTGAATTATAATTAGAAAACGGAAATATCGGATAGCCAATACTAATTCAAGCAATCATTATGGAAGTACAGTCCACTTTCCTATTTTTTTCTAACAGCCATCTGAATTAATTCAATCGTTAAACGGATTACTACAGCCATAATGGATAATGGATTTCCTTTTAGCGTAGATATAAAATTCTTTGGTCGTTTTATAGAAGTTTTTTAAAATGCCAAATAAGCTTTAAAAAAATACTCAAAATACTCTCAAATTGCTTTCAGATTTATTCAACATTTGGAAACTTATTCAATTGCCTTACAATGTTTTTTGTATCGCGATATTATTTGCAGGAGCATATGCAAATGTCTGTCTATAAATTAAATTTATTTATATATATATACGCGTACAATATATTGAATTTATTTTATTTTCCACTCTTGAGCTTAATGACTGTATTGTTTAACCACTTTTCATTTCATGCACTCGAATTTAACAATAAAAGAACACAGAAAATATAACCAAAAATTATTTTATACATTTTAACCAGGACATAAAAAAGAAATTACTTGCCAACACATACTATACGCAGGTATATACACGTAGCAAGTTTCATAAACCCAATTTCTTATGCCATCTGCCACATCTCGTATGTATTCCATTTAAACATTCATATGCAGTCATATAGTGGAGTAAACAAAAGTGAAATAATATTTTCTTACACATACACACACTCACACACATACCATATAACGTTACTAACTATGCGTAACGGTATGCATCTTTTAACTGTGTCTGTGTTGTTTTTGAAAACGTAAATGTATTTAAAATTATATGTTTACGGGCAAAAAAGAAACTTTTTTTATTATTATTATTATTTCTGAATATTTTATTTAATTTGGAAAGTGGTAAAAATGAAAATGTATATATTTATATACACCCTGTTATTGTATGTAAAATGTAAACAAGTAAAACAACAAGTATGAGTGTGTGGAGTAACGTAAATCTCAGATTTTGTTTAACCTACTCATGGTGTAATAAAAACTATTCCAGTGGTGTATTGCGCTGCCGGTAGTAGTAATAGTTGTAGTAGTAGTAGTGGTTTTAGTTTCAAAATTTTCAACAAAATATTGTAACGAAAATGAGCAAATCTAGATACCAGTGTTTTGCTTTTACATTGTTTAACATTAAAATTATAAACAAAAGCTACAAAAACAAAACAATGCTGTAAATAAACCTGTTTACAAGTTATCGTACTGCTTAATATAACAACAAACACCAGCATAAAAAAATGGTAAACAAGTAAACTAAAATATGCCAACAATACTACAATAATAAATGTAAACATCGTTGTTAATACAGATTTCGAGAAGTCATGAACATTCGCCTTCAGGAATATTCATCAGACTGTTGACTTTGCCATATAAAGGGCAAGGCAAAGCAGGCGACTGTGCGTTTGAAGAGAGCAATCGTAGTTTAAAGATCTCCATTACAAAGATCTGTCGAATAATTGTCTAGCAATTGTTATTGTTTACGTAAAAGGTATAAACAGAGGAATAACAAAGAAAAGCAATTGTTGTTGTTTACATCAAGTTGTGAACAGTGGCACACAGAATTGTGCGAATAATAAAGAATTTTAATTAAAACTAAACACAAATTTATTTTCATTTCATTTGCAATCTACGTGCTCATATTTTAAACGTTTTTAAAAGTTAAAAACATAACAACATGTTTATTATTGTACCTGTACATACATATTTATCTATTTCAATCCATGTACGAATATGTATTCGTATTCATATTTGCAATTGTATATGTATACATATTTCGTTAGTGTGCACATAATAAAGGAAGCAAAACAAATATGGCAAGTAAAACGTACATGCCCATGGACATACACATTCATAATTGGAAAATATATTTGCAGTTAGTGAAATACAAAATTAACACGAAAGGCATGCAACAAAAACAACACACAATACGAGTTTTCAACACAATTGTTAGTTACAAATACTGGCGAAACCTCAACTGCACTGGAGGAAAAGAAAGTGAAAAATTAATTGATAATACACTGACGAACAAATCAGAGCAGGTTTCTTAAACTCAGTTTGCATTTGATTTATAACAGGCATTTTATTTACAGTGTGATGTATTTAGTGACTGGCATGTCCTTTCTCTGGACAGAACCAGTAAATTCAATAATAGTGGCAAACGTTTCGTAACGAGACTGAGTAATCAGAGTGATTGAAGCAATTTGGAGGCTACATCCCCTTTTAAGAAGTAACCACTCTTCGGGATAAAAGAGGTTGTGTTCTCTGCCAGAGTAAAACATTTGGAAACCACGGGAAAATAAGTGCAAAGCCCCAGTTAGCCAAACGTCCACGAAACGTACTTTCATTTTTAGCATATGAAAAGCAATGTGAATGATTACCCAAATTACAGCACGGTTCAGTAATCACTCTCATTGCTTTTCATATTCTAAAACCGAATGTACATTCCGTTACGATTCGTGGACGTTTGGCTAATCGGGGCTTAATTTCATGCCATCGAATGTTTTTTTTAATTAATTTGGACAGGAATTGTAAATTGCGAGATCTGACAATAGTATTTGCTAATCAGGCCTCCATTCAAGTAATAAGCTCTGTTGATGGAACTATCTGCTCAAACTGAATCCTGAACTATCTGGTCAAACTGAAACTGATTTTCGTAATCATGTGGGAATTCATGGCATTGATACGACCCATGAGCTAACGAAGGTAGAAGCTTCCACAACGCTGATAGGACCACAATCTTTCTGTAGAGCTGCCAAAGGAGTTTAGATGAGTATTTCCGAAAAATTAGAAGATGGGAAGAGAAGAAGACTAATCTCAAGTCAAATAGTATAAACTTTTGCTGAGTACTTACAATGGAGAAAAAGATCTGAGTCATGCATCAGACTATTAGGAAGCAGTCTGAAGAAAGTAACCGGCCTTTCAACTTTCAGTATATAAAACGCTGTGATTAGGAAAATTATAACCTGGACATATAATTGGAACTTGTGTGGCTTTAATGCATCTCAAATGGATTTCCATAAAATATTCTTGAATAGTAGGGTTGCCATTACTCTTTCAATGATGTTCATTGTTGATGTTATTCTATCTGTATGGTATCAGAGGTATCTGCGAACTTGACCACATAGTACAATAAGTGTTTTCAATATGACGCCAGGCTGTATACCTTCATAAGGACTCTTCTGATGCTTCAATAGAAATTTCTCATGCGTCTCTATTGAAGGCAAATATTTTAGAATATTTTGAAAACCAAAAACATTAGTCGACTAAATCTCCAGTTTGTTACTCCTTGACACTCTTTATGTCTTATAAATAATAGAGAAATCCAACTATGGTTGAAGTTATGCTGTCGGAAGCACATTTTTCCCATTGAAAGCCTATTTACTGAGTAAAAAGTATTGGATTTTTTTGTTTTTTAAAGTCTCTCTTGCTTTCTGTATACACCTTCTTCAGTGTAACTCATAAACTTGGTAGTTTAAAAGATACGGGCATTCTTTAATCCTTCTCTCTCTCTCTCTCTCTCTCTCTCTCATCTTCCCTTCTTGATCAAAAACTTTTCTAGTTTAAAAATTCGAAGGTGAATAGAAATGGTTTGAAGCCACACATGTTTGCATAAGTGCGTATGTAAATATTTTTCTAATAACAACGACAGCAACAGCAACAGGAACTGCTAAAATAGAACAATAAAAACAACAACAACAGAAATAAATATTCGTTTTGAAATTGTTAAAAGTGTTACGCTGGTAAATTTAATTAAACAACTTTCCGTCACGGAAACTTTGTTGCAAGAGAATTCGAGAAGAAGTGCTGCAAAGAAATCAAATTAAATATTTACGGAGAATTTTAAAGTTTTTGAAACTTATTTAATAGCAAAGGAAACCTAAGGAATTTGTTGGTATTTGTAATACAAATAAGGATCCGTTTAAATTATTAAACACGTTGTGTTAAAGCCTTTAATAACAGCAACAGGTGTCAAATTCATAATAATTCTCGCATTTTTTGGCCCAATACGTCGTGAAGTAGGCTGATTGGTTCATGTATGAGTCAGGAGGTAGATGCTCGAGCACTGTGAACTTCGGTAGGCGTTTCCTAGGAAGAAAGTGAATGTCTCCCTATGCCATAATATCCGGTTATCAAACATACCTTTAAGGCCATAGCGCTGTTATTTATTCTTGTTTAAGAATTTATTTGTCTAATGTTAAAATGGAGCTGAAAAAGCCGAACTGTTAGGCTGTCATATCTCAGCTAACCAACTATTATTTTAAACTTTTACAGTATCACGTCGAAATTTCAATTAATAGGTTAGCATGGTTCATCCACGCCATCCAATTCCAATAAATAACATAACATACATACTTGGTCATTACAACCCTTCAGTCAGGATTACGACCTAGTTTCTCACACCACTTATTTTGTATGTGTTAATTTTATAAATAAGTGGTGGGACCTACAGTTTAAAGTTGACTCCGAACAACAGATTTTTGAGAAACTTTTCATGGCAATCTTATTTACTCTCACAATTTTTGCCAGAAATCTACTGAGAGGAAGTCACAGAAGAAATACTTTTTGTTTTAATGTCTGGCCTGGGGCACTATATATAGCACTATAGTACATAGTTTTATAAATTTTAATATTTCCATAATTATATAAAAATTGTGTTGCAAAAATTGTTTTTCTCTTGTTTTTCAAATGAAATTTTAATTTAAAATTATTTTGTGAAAAACCAGAAAAAATTAACACGCAATGCAAGTGCATAACTATTACAACAACTGACAGCCAATTAAAATAACTGAAATAAGGAGCCAAAAAAACCTGAAAAATGTTAAAAATTAAACATTTTTCACTGTTTGAAAATAATTTATAAAAATGGAATTTATATAGGTGATGTATGTGTTTGTGTACAGAAACAAAAAACACAAACTTAATCTGTCTATCTTTTTCAAAGCCAAACAAATGTTTTCTTTAGTAAAATGCCTGAATATTTTAAAATACAAATCCCAACATGTTGATTGAAACTTTCAGTTGAATTGTAAACATACACACACATATACTCTACCAGGCTCTCTAACACACTTTGATTCATTTTGAATTCTCTGTTACAGTATTTGTGTTTGTTGTTTGTGGAGCTTATCTACTTTTGATACGAACATACGAGATTATTAACTCTCACCTTTACAAGTATTGTAGAACATACAAACAAACTAAACACTCACTCTCAGTGGCTCACTTAGACTAGTTTGTGTATTTATTTATGTGTGCAGTCCAGTCCAGCCTTACTCTATCTCTGTTTACCACTCTCTCTCTCTCTGCCTTGCATTTATACACACTCATTTATTCACTTAATAGTGTTTACATGCTGTGTGCATAAGCTATTCAACTTAAAAATGAAGAGATTTTGCAACAAGATTAGACTCCTCATACCCAACACAATACAAACAAACAAATACACACATACATTCATACATACATATGAATCGTACACTTATATGCCCTTTATAACCATATGGGTATGCCTGAGTGAATAGAGAGCAAGTGTTGTACTCTTTAGTTCTTAGTGTTTATCTCTCCATTACCGTACTCAAACACATACTGTGTGCATTTCATACAATATATGTATATATACATGCATGCATTAGTATATGTTAAATCGAATTATATTCTGTTTTAGTTGCATTCATTGCAGTGTTGGCTGTATGTTTGTGTGCAATTTTTTGTTTGTTTTAGATTTAAATGGACTCTAACTGAGGATCAAAAGAAACAAAAAATGTTCTGCAAATACACTTGAATTCATTTTTAATGGAAAATGTTCAGAGCTTAAGATTAAATCATTTGAGAAAAAAAAAACACAAACACATATACACATACTCACATAAAAAGCCTTTAAGAGCAAATACAAAGCCAATAGACAAAGGCATCGTTTAAATGGCGCAAATTTTGAGGCTTAAAGGTATTAAAGGCTACACTAGACATTAGAGAAATGAATGAACGTAAAAGAATACGTTTTTTTTCTTTTGTTTATTGGCCCACAAATTTTTGTTTTTTGTTAAACACTTTGTACTCAGAATTTGATTTAATAGGTGATAATTTTTAAAAAAAAATTAGAATTTTAGAGACGTTTTTGGACTCTAATTGAGCACAGGACAAAATGAATTGTCAATTTGCATATTTTGAAAGTTAGAAGGAGATTTATTAAATCCCAATTAGAGTATCTGTTGCCATAGTTCGTTTAAAGTTTTGTGAATATCAACAGCATAAAAAGAGTGTCCGTGAAATTTGTTTCGAAACAAACTTCTTTTTTTTTTTATCAAACAAACTGCATATGAATATCTTTCTGTATTGATTTCAAGTAAGTATCAGAAGCTAGGAGTGGAAATCAAGCCATAATTTAGTAAATAATGAAAGATATAAGTGACAATCTTACTTACTTACGTACTTACTTAATTCATTTCTTGTCTACCATACACCTCCTTCAGTCTCTCGATATCCTACTTAACTTTGATTAACTTCTGGAAGTTATATTTAAAGATTCTTCTCACATCAAATGTTCATATTTTTCTTGATATCTCTTGGATTATTTTGTTTGGATTACGAACTAGCTTCTCACACCACTTATGTTGTGTGTGTTAATTTTTATACATGAGTGGTGGAATCTACAGTTTAAAGTCGACGCCGAACGACAGATTTTTGAGAAACTTTTCATGGCAAATTTATTTACTCTCAGAAGTTTTGCCACAAAAGTTTTGTTCGCAATGTCTTAGCTGAGGTTTAAACTACTGCCACAGGTCTAAATACACTACCTACTAGACCACGGCGACCACCTTATTAAATACATACATACATAACATACATAATTGGCCATTACAACCCTTCAGTCAGGATTACGACCGAGCTTCCCACACCACCACCATGTTGTAAGTGTTAATTTTTTCATTGAGTGGCAGGACCTACAGTTTAATGTGGATACCAAACAACACATTTTTAAGAAATTTTTTCATGGCAATTTTATTTACTCTCAGAGTTTTTGCCAGAAATCTACTGAGTGGAAGACGCCGAAGAAATATTTTTTCTGATTTCATTTTATTTGAGATTTCTGACCTGGGGTTTGAACAGTGGCCTTACGGTCTAATAAGCCAACAAACTACCTCCTAGACTACGGCAACTTCTACTTCTATTAAATAAGCTTGCTTTTATCCGACTTCTTGTATGACTCCCATAGAACTTCTCGTACCTTTCGAGTGCTGTATTTCCAAGTTTCTATTTTGTGTAGAGAATAATATTCCCAACAGACAGAAAAAGGTGATAGTCATTTAATGTTTGGCTTGGATTATCACGTTTTTATTTCCACGGCTTGAGTAGAGTCTATAGCTGCGTATATGAACTGACAGTATTTTGATGGAACACAATTTTTGTACAAATTTTAAAAGCTGATCATTTGAGAGAGACTGTTTACTTCAGATTATTCAAATACAGGCACTAGAGATCTGTGTTAATGAAGTCAGTCATTCCTTGCAATTAATTCTGGCTGGGATACCATTTGTTGTGTTCCACTGCATTTTATTTCCAAAAGTTTTCACTTGTCATTGCAATTACTGTTCGATTACAAATATCATTCGATATTCAATCGATATATATGGATAATCGATACATTTTGAAACACCTTAAATTTCGTATTCCTTAGAATGTTATGCCCATTGTGCAAAATTTTTTCAAACCAACTCTGCTATCCTTTAAAACATTAAAAAATTCTAATAAATTAAGGCACAACAACATAAAGAGAAATTGCATAAAAATGTTGTTGTTGCCTTTATAAAGCTGCTCAAATCTATGATAACAAATTACAGCTTTTGTCTGGCTATGGCTAAGTCCTGCTAACACTCTTCCAAAAACAATAGGAGTCGGACTGAAGCAAAATGTAGACTTTGTTGCTGTGCAATCGTAATGTTATTTAATCTTTTCTTTTTGGCTTTAAACTCTGTTAAATCTCCCACTCTCTCTTTCTCTCTCTCTTTCTCTCTTGTATTTTATTTAGCAATTCATTTATGCAAATCCTTGGCATAAAAGAAGTGTAAAAGACTTAAACAGGAACGAAGAACAATAATGCGAAAGAAATCTAAAATCTAAAGGTGTCTAAGAGCGGTGTAAAGAAGAGTTTGCAAACCAAACAACCGGAAATAGAAACAAAATTCAGCTCTATTTCTCGGTATGCTTTCTATTTTTACTTTTCGAATCTAAAAAAACAAAAATTTAATTTCAACAATTAAGTTTTATAAGGTTGAACGAGTAGTATATGATTGTTGGTGTATAATAGAATTGTAACCTGACCATAAATATTAATAAAAAGTAATGTAGCAGGAATGGTATTGCTAGCAGCAGTAGCATCACCTTCGTCCTTATGCCAACCATTTGATAATACAGATGCTAAGGATTATGAGGCAGCAACCGGATGTAAGATTTGTACAATACACAACCCAACACAACCATATCTAAAATTGAGAGAAAGAAACCTGTACAGAAGGAGAGAATGAAGGGGATGAGAAACTTATAATAAAATCGAAATTATAATAAGGAAAGTAAGAAATAAAAACAATAACCAGTGTGCATAAGAATTCGAATTTTATGCAAAAATGAAAATAAAAATGAAAATAAAAATAAAAAATATGTATTATTTTCAACCATTTCCACTTTACTTTGTTTGGATTTTAAATCGAAGCATAAAAATATCATAAAGGGTCCGCCAAATAACTTTTTTTTTTTGAAAATGCTTTAAAAAAAAAACTACTGAATATTTTCTCAAATTTCTTTTTTTTATTTGTAAGTGCAATCCTTCCGGTTAATAATGGAAAATAATTTCATTCAAATGGCTGTCCCGGCTAGCCATGCAGTAGCCTACCCGATCGGTCCAATTTTTAAGCATATTATCGATTGTATGCAGCTGTATTTCACCAATGGCTTCACGAATATTGTCCTTTAAAGCGTCAATTCTCTTTGGCTTGTCGGCGTAACACTTATCTTTGACGGCACCCCACAAATAATAGTCCAACGGTGTCAAATCGCAAGGGGTGGCCAAACGACATCAGCTCTGCGGCTGATAATGCGATCTTCAAAAACAGGGCGCAAAACATCAAGTGTAGCTTCGGTTGTGTGGCACGTAGCGCCGTCCAAATGTTGCCAATATCCTCCTCTTCAACTTTTGTGAACAAAAATTCGTTCAACATGACCCGATAACGGTCGCCATTAAGTGTAACGGCCAGTCCTTGCTCATTTTCGAAGAAAAATGGCCCAATTATGCCTCTGGACCAAAATCCGCTCCAAACAGTGACTCGTTTTGGGTGCGTCGGCTTTTCAATGTATGCGTGCGGGTTTTCTGTGCCCCAAATGCGACAATTCTGCTTGTTTACATACCCGCCAAGATCAAAATGAGCTTCATCTGAAAAGATGGTTTTTGCCAAAATCGGCATCTCCTGGTGTAGGCTATTGCGTGGCCAGCCGAGGCAGCGATTTGAATGGTTTTTTTTAAAGCATTTTCCAAAAAAAAGTTATTTGGCGGACCCTTTATATTTTTGCATTTTTTTGTGGAAAATATTACAAAAAAAGTATAGAATTTTTCAATAAAAGAGTCATTATTTATGTTTATAATACTCGTCGTCCATACATATGTATGTGTGTATATAAAAACTACGTTTTATTTCCATTTTCATTCCATTGAATTTTTGAAAAATATTTTTTTTTTCATTATCACCATTGCACAGGATGTAAAAAATATTTTTGTAAACAAAATTAAAAATTTGCATTTTCATTTTCATTTTATTCAATAGTATTTTTTGTTTGTTATTCTATCAATTTTTCAATTTATTTTTATTAAAAAAAAAAACAATTTAAAAAATATTATCGTTTGATTTAAAATTAATCCTCTTTTGTAAGTCATCTTTAATTAAAAATTTTAATTGTATTGAACCACCTGATAAATTTTTGATAAGCATACAATGCCAAAGCCTTAAAACTTAATGGTCCTCATAACAGTTGATACACACATTGAATTATTCGTTTGAGCTAACTGCTCTACGAAAAAAAATATGCTTATGTAAGAAAGTCTATATATTGTTATGTTTTTACCTTCGAAAAGCTTTTAAAATACAAGCCCGTAGATTGCAAATAAAATTTAAATAAATTTGTATTTAGTTTCAATTAAAATTCTGTATTATTCGCACAATTCTGTGTGCCACTGTTCACAACTTTATGTAAACAACAACAATTGCTTCTCGTTGTTATTCCTCTGTTTATACCCTTTGCATATACAATAAAATAAAAACAAATAAAATTGTCATGAAAAGTTTCTAAAAAAATTTTCGTTCGGAGTCGACGTTAAACTGTAGGTCCCCCACTCATGTATAAATTTAACGCACATAACATAAGTGGTGTGAGAAGCTAGGTCGTAATCCTGACTGAACGGTTGTAATGACCAATTATGTATGTATGTATATGCAATAACAATTACTAGGC
The DNA here is from genome assembly GCA_958299815.1 of Sarcophaga carnaria. NCBI lineage: Eukaryota > Metazoa > Arthropoda > Insecta > Diptera > Sarcophagidae > Sarcophaga > Sarcophaga carnaria. Next base: position 131,240,884 of record OY283150.1, on the reverse strand, counting down.
AATTATTCGACAGATTTTTGTAACGGAGATCTTCAAACCACGATTACTTTCTTCAAACACACGGCGTCTTCACACAAGACTGACTGAACTCCACTAACTCAGTCGCCTGCTTTGCCTTGCCTTTTATATGGCAAAGTAAAAAGTCCGATGAATGTTCTTGAAGGCGAACGTTCATTTCTTTGCCTTCTCGAAGTCTCTATAATCGTTGTTTACATTTATTATTGTAGTGTTGTTGGTGTATTTTTGTTTACTTGTTTACCATTTTTTTATGCTGGTGTTTGTTGTTATATTAAGCAGTACGATAATTTGTAAACAGGTGTGTTTACTGTATTGTTTTGTTTTTGTAGCTTTTGTTTATAATTTTAATGTTAAATGATGTAAAAGCAAAACACGAGTATCTAGATTTTTCATTTTCATAAGAATACTTTCATCCTACTCTTTTATGGTTAATCATTTCTTATCGTTTATATCTTTACGTTTTCAAAATTATTGTCCTGTTTTTTACCACCCCTTTGCCTCTCTCTGTTGAACATTAAGAAAATGAAGAAATAAAACAAAAAATTATAAAAAATTTCTCATAAAATTTGAATGGTTTCCTGAATTACTATTTCACATTTTTCTCACTCACACTCTCACTCTCTCTTTCTCTTTCTATCACTCTCTGTCTTACAGAGTTCTCTATCTTTATTATTTTTTAACCAACCCAAAGCCACTACAACGGATACTAATGCCATTACAAATATGCCAACCATCTCTCTCACACACTTACTAACACACTCAATTTAAATGTGCTTCTTTCCCATCATCAAGATAAATTTCATGTTTATGATCCTTTATGCTCATGAGAGACTGGTTGCTATCCTCTGTGTGTTACTGGGCATATTTATGTGTGTGGGTGACTGTGTTTCCATGTGCAGTTATAACAACAATTTCCGTTTCATTGCTGTGACCATTTTTTTGTTTTTTTCCTGCCCCAATGTTCGAATGAGTTTCATTCAATTGACTATGAATTGCTAAAGAAGCGTGTGAATTCTCTTTTCGATTTGTGCTCTTCTTGCTCTCTATTTTTTTTCCTGTAGTTTTTTTTTAATAAAAATTATTTATTTTTCATATTTCCTTTTCTGTTTTTTTTTCTATAAAATAAAAATGAAATAAAAGTATTGCTCTTAAGGGGGCTATTAGTATAATAAAGATGACCAAAAAATCGAGCCGAACCCAACCCAATCCATAAATATCGTTTGAGTGTTTCGTTAGATAGAAAGGAAAAAGGAGTAAGAAGAAGAATATTAAAAAAGGATTTGGCATTTTTTATATTATCAACTGCAAAGATCTTGGACAATTTTCTCTTGGTTTTCTTTTCTTTTTCTTTTTCGATTTTTTTTTTGATTCATTATAAATGAACGTTTTAATATCTTATCGTCTATGTTTTTGGAGTCAATGTTGAAGCAATTTTTATATATTTTCTTCTTATTTTTAGTTTTGAAGAGCCTTCCGTTGTCCTTTTTTTTGTTACTTTTTTCGGTTTAATAGAACCATTAATATTACGAACAACAATTCCTTTCTGAATATTTATGGAAATCGATAACAATAAACAAATTTTATTTTATCTCATAATCTTGTTACTTTATTTACACCATTTCCCATGCCAAAGATAGATAATTTTGCATGCAATCATGAAATCATGCGGTGGTCTGCTATGAATGGCTGTTAAGCACTGCGGAAATGAATTAAATTTTTTAAATTTTTGACAGACTGATGCTATGTTACTATTTCAATTCTCTGGTCTGGGAAATTTAAAAATTCATGCACCCAACCTCATATTTATTTATTATTTATGTCTCTGTATTCTTTTCAATTCTATGTCTTTGGCTTTTTTGAGACTTTTCTATGTCCTACGTATTCCTGCTTACTTCTAGTTTGAATTTTCTCTGCCTGTGCTTTGTATTTGCAAGTTTTCCTATTATATGCCCTGGGTGGAATAGCAGGAAGTGTCAGGCTTTTTAAGTCAAAGTTTACTGATTAAAATGATGCCCTAGAACTTACTGAACAGTCCTGATTAACCAGTTTAACAATCGGCAACAGGTCTTTGTATTTAAAGTTGACTTCCTTAGAATGAAGCCAGAAAGTTGATTGAATTTAGTGAACGATACTGTTCTCGACTACCGAGAAAATTAGAAAAATCGAACTCTTTCTTCTCAAACGAATTCATTATTTTGCAGGTCAACAAAGACTCCCCGCATGCTTTGACATTAAGCAGTGATCCATGCGAGTAGATGTAGTGGCAAAAAGGGCTCGATGCTATAATTTAAGTAGTCGATAAGTAAACTTCTTATCCATTTAATATTACATGAGCCTGGTAATAAACAAAAATAATTTTTCAGCTCAGTGTTCATCATTTCTTTACCTACTAGAAAGCCTAACAGAGCTAAGAGGCCCATTTATTTGTGTGTGTGAATTGGAATTCAGCAAGAGTGTTGCTGCTAAATTAGCTTATTAGCTGCGAAATTATTCTTCATATTCCTGTCACCAGGGCCTATGATTGACAGACCTTAAACTGCCGTGAGAATCAATCAAGGGCGTCGTCATTAGTCACTATGCCCTTTGCATAAACAATAATAATCACTAAACAATTAATCGACAGGTCTTTGTTACGGAGATCTTCAAACCACGATTACTTTCTTCAAACGCACCGAACCTTCACACAAGACTGACTGAACTTCATTAACTTACTCGTCTGCTTTGCCTTGCCTTTTATGTGGCACGGTAAACAGTCTGATGAATATTTTTGAAGGTGAATGTTCGTGACTACGCCTTCTCGAAATCTGTATAAATTTAAACATCATTGTTTACATTCATTATTGTTGTTTGTGTATTTTGTTTACATATATTCTTGTAGTGTTTGTTGTTGTATTTTTGTTCACTTGTTTACCATTTTGTTTTATGCTGATGTTTGTTGTTATATTAAGCAGTACGATAATTTGTAAGCAGGTTTGTTTACTGCATTGATTTGTTTTTGTAGCTTTTGTTTATAATTTTAATGTTAACCGATGTAAAACCAAAGCACAAGTATCTTGATTTTTCATTTTTGTAACAATATGTATATCTGGTATGCATAGCTGCCAGATTTGATGATTTATGGTCATTTCGACGATTTTGAGCTCCAGAAATATCATATTGACGATTTGACGATTTATGCCCTTATTTTGACGATTTTTTAGAAATTAAAAATTTAAGTCATACTCTTTACGATTTATGTTGTATACTTTCTTTTTAATTGTATTTGAACTATGCGTATGAGTAAGCATCATATTACATATACTGGAATAATTACCCTGAAAAGTATGCAATAAAAAACTTCGATTTTGTCATGTATGAAACTAATGGAATTAAATATAACTCATACGTCACATATGTTCTCTACATTATGAATTTTACATATTAAATATGAGCATAATGTGAGTAAATATAATGGGTTGGCGATCTAAAAGTTTAAATTTAAAAATGTAATAAAACGAAAATAGTTTGAAATTTTCCAAATGAATTACAACTGCTCCGGTTGGAAATGGATTCTTATTTCATTTATTTGGCTGCCGCGGATTTATGCCCTTATTTTGATGCCACTTTAACCTTTGTATTTACTTTGCAATTGTTACTATTGGAAATTTATGTTAGTAAAAACTACGAGTAAAGTATTATATTTTTAAGTTGCAGACTATTTTAAAAATTCTAGTATAGCTTCTAATATTGTCATCGGAAGAACAAAGGCAAGCGCTAGTTATTTTTTTTTCGTACGACCAATACTCAGGGGATGGATGGCATTGAGTTTGGAACTATGTTATGAGAAGAAGGAAATAGAGAACAGTGTTTATGGACACTAGGCTTGTATATTTTTATACCATAAGTAACAGGATAGACCTCTGCAGGAATTAAGTTCCACATACTGCCCAATCGACCACATTCGGATGTGCTGGCCAAAAAAGACGAGCGTTATGTAGGAATATATGATTTTTGGGAAAAAGTCCCCTTATTTCATTCAAGCAAAACCATTTTATAGTAGCGACAGAACGGTGAAACACAAACCACATTGCAACGATGCTCCAATGATTCAATGGAGTTGGATACACTACTGTCATTAACGAGACACTATGGCCTCTCCTGTACACGGTCGAGAAACCGCAAAATAGACGTTGAGGCACCAACCCGCCATACATGAGAGTTGTAAATAGTAAGTAAATAGTAAGATCGGATGATAAGAACTTGAGAAGAAACTGAAAAATGTATCAGCATTACACTGAATTTTCATGCTGAGAACATCAAAAGCTTCTGACTCCCTAATATCTACACCGCCCATAGATATATGTAGATGATGCACTTATGTGTCAATAAACAACGCTCGATGACGATTTTGATGATTTTTACTCAAATATTTGACGAATTGGTGCCTCATTTATCTGGCAGCTATGCTGGTATGACTTAATTATACTTGTATGTATATGTCAAGCCTATGTTATTAAGGCTTGCCTCTCTTTTGCTTAATATTGCATCTTTTAATCAAGATTTGCCAAAGTTTAGATTATTTCTTGTATTTATTGTGTCTGTATTGTGTCTGTTTTAAAGTCCTTAAGTGTTGTTTTCTTCAGATTTTAGCCTTGTTTGTAACATTTTGACCTTGGAACTGATAAAAATTCATTTGCTATTACACAGATATCTTCCCGAATCAATTACAATCCTTTCTCTTAGTGTTCATGTGTATGTTAAGTTAATTATAGGAAAAAATATTGTGAAGCCGACTTTAATTTGTTGAACTAAAACTGTTTGATTCTAGCTTCCGCTTCTTATTAAAAAACTGTTTGTCGCTTCTTCTATTATTTTGTCTAGTAGTCATGCCGCATGAACTGTCTGTCATAAAGATTTTCAAACACACTAGACATGGCATAGAGTCAAAACTAAAGGATTATTGATCATTCATTCATTCATTCATTCAGTCATTCATTCATTCACAGTCACCCAGTCATTTAGACCTGTATTCATACACTTGTTCAATGGAATACTACGTTCTTTTTTATGCTTTTCTATTTAAAAAAAAAATTCTTTCAGTCATTCAATCGTTTTTCATATCTCTTTTAGCACCGTGTGTTTGTGTTTATTTCCTTTTGAGTAAAGAATTTCAATTTTAAAAATGTATTTGAACTGCAATTCATGCAACGAGGGTGGTAACAAAAGTAGCCGGTCCGACAAAATGTTTCTAAATCCAGAAAGTTTTCGCTGCGATATTCAATAGCTTCGATAGCAAGTTTATAGTGAGAAATGTTTCGTATCGGCTTCAATTCGTCATAAAATATGGAATAAAAATCCGTAATGAAGCAATTCAAATTGAAATTAATTGACTTTGACCCATGCAATGCAGTCGTGAACATGTCGTGGACTTTCTGTTTCGTTCAAAACGACATACATTCATTACAACCCTTCAATCAGGGTTACGACCTCGTTTCTCACGCCACTTATGTGTTGTGTGTGTTAATTTTATACATGAGTAGCGGCACATACAGTTTAAAGTCGATTTGCAATTTCCTTTTACTCCAAGAGTTTTTGCCAGAAATCTGCTGAGAGAAAGTCACCGAAGAAATATATAATCTGGGGGTTTGAGCCATGGCCTTACGTTTAATCAGCCAACATACTACCTACTAGACTACACGTTCTCTAACCTAACCTAACTTAACCCCTCTACCCTCGTACAATATCCGTTCGTTCTGGTATAAAAATATTAAAAAAGAAAGTAAAATTGTTTGAAAATTCCTGTACAACAGGCACGTTCGTTGCACGTTCAAACAATAGTGCACTGAATGCAGCATGCATTTGCCTTTTGTTTTTGTTGTTTCTACGTTTTTGTTGTATTTCTTTTGACACGTTTACGATTATTTCTTCTGCTCCATTTGAAAAGTATGCCTTAATGGTGTTATGCTCTGTGTGACGTTGTCTAAAGCTAACATTTCTTTGGCAATCAGTGCCAATCAAAAGGGGCGGTTTTGTTTGCCCTTAAATTGCAAAGAAGACACTGAAAAATGCAAGAAAAATATTTGTAAAGCGCTCTGTTTAAAGGCATTTTCAATGAAAAAGTGAATGCTTTATTCAAATACGTTTTTTTATGTATATTTCTCACGTTGCTGCACATTGTTGTTATAAAGTGTTGGCCACTTCTGTTGGGGAGGATTAAAATTTTTTCAAACAATAAATATCTTCCTTTCCAACTATCTCACTGCATGGTTGCTGCCCTACCTTTAATGACTGTAATCAATGATGCAGATCAATGATTCAAAGGATTAAACAAAAAACCAAGAAAATACAAAAAAGAGTTTGGATTTTGAGACAATATAGCAGATATATTGACTGCTGTTGTATGCATTAAAAATTAATAAAAAAAACTTTTTTTTGGTGTTTTCATAGGCTTTTGTTTTCAATATACATGCACACATCTACACGCAAACACTCACTTGAACACTGGTATACAGCGCTACATAGTTACTCGTAAATATTTAAAACTCACACACACACAAATCCATGCCAACAACGTATTGATCAAAAAGTTTTATCAAATGCAAATGTTACTTCCGTTTCCTGTAACAAACCAAACGAATTGCATACAAAAAATTTCTCCGTTTTTTTCTATTGCAAAATGAAAACAAAAACCGTTAAAACAACGTTTCGAAAAGTTTGCTTTGCTTTGATGGGTTTTTAATGGACATACATGCGCTCTATTGAGCAGTGGGCCACAGCAGCCAGCAACAGAGTGATTATTAATTTGAATTTAATATGGCTAGATTGACTTTACACTGTCCACATAATCAAACTTTAGAAGTCTGATCTTAAAACGTCCAAATTTTCTGTAAAGTTACAGCCAAATGCTGTAAGTCTGAAGACTGGTCTGGAACATATGTAAGTAGCACTAATAGGTCACTTTGCCTTATGAAATGGATAATATTGAGGTATGTCTTGGATGCTGACATTCGCTTTAATAAGAGTTTTTCCAATGATATCAAGGATCTTAGAAGGAGGTTCGTTTAGTTTTAAATACTTAGGAAGCATTTTTATGGAAAAACTGATCATTTTCAGACACGATGAATTCATAACAGATGAGATTGGAGAGATTGAAGTCGTAGTAGTCTACATAGTAGGTAGTGTGTTGGCTTATTAGATGTGAGGCCATGGTTCAAATCCCAGATCTCAAACTAAACGAATAGTCTTCTGACAAAAATTCAGAGTAAATAAAACTTCCATGAACAGTTTCTTAAGAATCTATCTCTCAGAGTCGTCTTTAAACGGTATGTCCCGCCGCTGATGGATAAATTAAGACACACAACATGGGTGATGGGAGAAGCTAGGTTGTAAGCCAGACTAAAGGGGTTGTTTTGACCAATTAAGTAAGTAAGTAAGATTGTCTTTGATATCAGGGTTCTATTTTTTCTAAAAGAAGACATTTTCAATTTTGTAGAATACCCTACAAAATATCCTACAGATTTTTAGAAATGATGATGATTCAGCTGACTTTACTTGCACTTTCTTAAGTTCAGCACTCAATACGTTCTTCCGTAATTCAGTTTTAAGTATCCAAAGGGTCCGCCAAATAACTTTTTTTTTTGAAAATGCTTTAAAAAAAAACTACTGAATATTTTCTCAAATTTCTTTTTTTATTTGAAAGTACAATCCTTCCTTAATAATAGAAAATAATTTCATGCAAATGGCTGCCTCGGCTGGCCATGCAGTAGCCTACATCAGATGATGCCGATTTTGGCAAAAAAAATCATCTTTTCAGATGAAGCTCATTTTGATCTTGGCGGGTATGTAAACAAGCAAAATTGTCGCATTTGGGGCACAGAAAACCCGCACGCATGCATTGAAAAGCCGACGCACCCAAAACGAGTCACTGTTTGGTGCGGATTTTGGGCCAGAGGCATAATTGGGCCATTTTTCTTCTAAATGAGCAAGGAGTGGCCATTACAGTCAATGGCGATCGTTATCGGGCCATGTTGAACGAATTTTTGTTCACAAAAGTTGAAGATGACGGCGCTACGTGCCACATAGCCGAAGCTACACTCGATGTTTTGCGCCCTGTTTTTGAAGATCGCATTATCAGCCGCAGAGCTGATGTCATTTGGCCACCTCGGAGCTGCGATTTGACACCGCTGGACTATTATTTGTGGGGTGCCGTCAAAGATAAGTGTTACGCCGATAAGCCAGAGATAATTGACTCTTTAAAGGACAATATTCGTGAAGCCATTGGTGAAATACAGCTGTACACAATCGATAATGTGCTTAAAAATTGGACCGATCGTGTAGGCTACTGCATGGCCAGCCGAGGCAGCCATTTAAATAAAATTATTTTCCATTATTAACCGGAAGGATTGTACTTTCAAATAAAAAAAGAGATTTGAGAAAATATTCAGTAGTTTTTTTTAAAGCATTTTCAAAAAAAAATTATTTGGCGGACCCTTTATTAGCTAAGCAGGTCTACTGTTGTAGGATGTCTTAAGTTGTTGATCCTATTTGCTTAAGCGTAATGCCCTACATGAAATTGCTATGACTTATTGTGTCAGACATTGTATAAAATCGTGATACATACTGTAGAACCTTAATGAAAAATGTAAACATTTGATTTTCCATTTCAGCAAACAACAATATTTACATCCCATTGTGCAAACATTTGTTACCATGTCTGTAAAACACTCTGTGTTACAGTAACACACTCACACGCAACTTACACAGCCATGTTATGATAAACTCATACACACAGACAAAATCTTTAATTTGGCGATATATACTGAGTGAATGTGTGTGTGTCTGTGTTTGTAGGTTATAACTGTAAATACAGTTTCGCCATTGTGTTGTTGAGTTATTGCTGTTGTATTCATTGTTTTTTATTGTTTTTATTTTTGTTAGTTTTTCCCATCAAGTTTTTTAAGTTTTTTTTTTTACTAATTTTTATCATTCCGCTGCTACAATAATTGCTGTTGTTTCTGTTATTGATGCCGCTGTTTCCTATTGTGTGGCCTCAAACAGTTTTTAATTGAATTTGTAACAGAAATTTCAATTAAAATTGAATTGTTTGTAAAAAAAAGAAAAAAAAAGAAAAAAAAATTTGATGATTTTGGTTTGATGGTTTAACTTTTTATGATCTGATCCGGGGCATCGTGTTTGACTAATCAAACGCTTCTATCTCTTCTAACAAATAGTTTTTAAAATTGTTTTTTATTATTTCTCTGTATATAGCTCACCCTTCCCCTCTTTTGTTTGTTACACAGTTCAATTCATTCGCAGTAACGCATGGTGTAGTGAAAAGTTAAAAGATTTTTTGATGGAAGTAATTTAAGATACGTTTAAAGACTTTAGTCAATCGTTTAGGATGTTTAAAGGAACATGTATAGAAGAAAGCAGTATTTTTCTTATGATAATTATGAGTAAAAATTTTTTTTTAAAGCTTAGAAAGACGGCGAAAGATTTTAGAAAATAAAATTCCTGGCGTTATTATAACGGAACACAAAAACTTAACTAATTTTCTTTTGTTGAATACTGTAGCTCTTTACTGATCGATTATTGTCTAGGCTGCATCAGCTTATAATGAATAATTAACTTGAAGTCTCTTCAAACACTTAATATAACCTTGTCTAACATCCATTCAGGCTTTAAATGAATTGCATTTAATTATGATTTTTTTTTGGCAAATATTAAGCAGCACTTTTTAATAGCCAGCCTTTTGTAAATTATTCTAAACTATTACGTGGTTGATGTCCAGTATCTCCGTGCAGGGCTTGCTCTACCATTTGCATAATTACAGGCAATTTTTCAATGCCTGACCAATCAGATGAATGATTAGTCAGTCTACTGCAGTCTATTTTTATGACAGGATTGACTTAATTTTAATCTAAAAGACTGGCTGTATACTAGTCGCATATATATAACAAACCCGCAATCCCTTACTTACTTAATTCTTCATTACAATACTTTAGTCAGAATTACGACCTAGCCTAGAAACCACTCATGTTGTGTGTGTTAATTATAACTATGAGCGGCGAGTACTGCAGTATAAAGTCGTCTCCGAACGATAGATTTCGGAGAATCTTTTCATGGCAATTTTTATTTATTCTCAGAGTTTATGCCGGTAGACTGTTGGAAAGAAATATTTTTGAATATTTCGTTTTGTTCGAGTTGTATGTTCTGGGCTTTGAACTGTGGCTTCATGGCTCATAATTTAACTCACTACCTACAGACTGGGGAACTACAGAACTTGCTGTCGACATTTACTTACATACTTGATTAAATGGCAATTAACAATCCGAATAATGGATTTCGGCCTGCCTTAAAACAATCTTCCAGGCGCTTATGCTACTTGTGCACCTTCGGCAGTTGATCACATCAATAGATGACAGAGGTTCCTTCCAACGCCGACTTCCGCAAATCCCCGCATCAAATAACCGTTTTGCCGTAGCGTCCTCCTCCATTCGGACGACATGATCGAACCAGCGCAGTCGCTGCACATTGTCCGTTGAAGTCGCCTTAGTCTAGTACGTAGTGTGTTGGCTTATTAGATGTAAAACCAGTGTTCGAGCCCCAGGCCAGACATCAAAACAAAATACAAAAAGTATTTCTTCGGCGACTTCTTCTCAGCAGATTTCTGGCAAAACTCTGAGAGTAAATAAAAATTGCTATGAAAAGTTCCTCAGAAATCTGTCGTTCGGAGTCGACTTTAAACTGTAGGTCCCACCACTCATGTATAAAATTAACACACATAACTTCAGCGGTATGAGAAACTGGGTTTTAATCCTGACTGAAGGGTTGTAATGACCAATTATATATGTATGTATGAACATTGACCATGGCGTTGAGAAGCTCATACAGCTCATTGGTTGCATCGGATGCGGAAATTATCGCCAACTTGCACTGGATCGAAGATCTTAGCTTTCTCTCGAATGCTCTCAAGGCTGCTGCATCAGTGCTTAATAGTGTACATTCCTCTGCGCCATAAAGAAGCATGGGGAGGATGAGCCTCTTGTAGAGTATTAGTATTATCGTACGAGAGAGGCCTCTGCTACTCAATTGCCTATTGAGACCATAGTAGTACCTGTTGGCAACAGTGATTGTGCGCTTGATCTCCAGACTAACAATTTATTGACATTTAACGGTTGTTAATGACATCTAGAAGGTACCATGCCCAGGATTTTTGTCACCGGCCTTGAAGTGAACATAATTATAAGCCTGGTTTCTTAACTTAACTTGTTATCACTTCTTAATATTTTTAATTTGTTTAAAAGAAAATTTCAATTTAATTAATTGAAAATCATATTTTATTGTTTATCTCTCTCGTTAGCTTATTCAGGCCCTGCAGACCTATTCTCTCTGATGGCTATCGCTTTCAAATCAATTTCCATACTAAATAAACTTTTTTTTATGAGAAATTTTAGGACGCATTTCAAATAAAATACAATGTTTTTTTATTTATTGGTTTCGAATTTTATTTTAAATTTTCTCTGCCAATGTTTGCCCTGTGGTGGTTTAATTTTGTTGAACATTTTCATAGAAATCCTATGAGCACTTAACGAACGAATAATTTTTAAATTTTTTTTTGAAAATCAATAGCCAAGGAAACAAGTAACAAAAAAACTTTTATTGTAGTTGTTATTGTTTTAAGTAATATTGTAGTAACAATAGATGTACATTAGAACAGCTCAGAGACTATAGAAATTCTCTCTCATCCCCTGTGATTTGAATTTACGAATTTCAATAGATAAGCGAACTTTGTGCTGAGTTGTATAAATACCAGGCAGCAGAACAAAATGTTGGAAGAAGAAAAAAAAAACAATTGCTGCAGTCAATTCGATTTATAAGCAACACGAATTGAAAGTAATTTGTGAAGCTACTACAGCAGCAGCAGCAGTAGCCGCCTCAAGGGAAAATTTAAACATTTTCCGCCTGCCTTCTTTCCTGCTTCAGTCAACTGTTTAGTTTATATTTTAAATGCCGGACTTCTCCTTTTTTCTCTCTTTTCCTTTTCATATGATTGCCGGTTATTTTTGAAAACAATGGGCAAGGGAAGTGGTGTTTTAAATCATGTTTCAAATGGCTTTTGTACTGATGTCCTTGGCAACTATTCAATACATGTTCATTTTATTGTTTATCAAAATTTAATAAATTTCTATAATAAATTGAAATAATTTCTAAAAATAGAAAATATTCATTATTATTGAATATTAGGTTGATGCTTGTTGTTGTAAAGTTTTTCAAGTCAATTAAATATCTGGCTGACGTTCATGTTCATAACAGAGAGCCTATCGTTAGAAGGGCAATAGTAATGGAAAAATAACATTAAAAATTTTAAATTTTGTTTGGCAACAATTGTGGTATTTTTTGCCATGGAAGTGCATGGGGTATACACTTGTACAAGGCATTGCTTTAAAGTAGTGGTTATGCACTTGAGGTCAATTTAACATGGGACTTCGTTGATGCTTATGTTTTCTAAAATAAACTGATCATATAATAGTATTGTTACCTTTTTACCTTTTAAAAACGCTTAAAATATAAGCTCGTAGATTGCAAATAAAATAAAAATAAATTTGTGTTTAGTTTTAATTAAAATTCTCTATGATTCGCACAATTCTGTGCGTCCACTGTTCACAACTTGTTGTAAACAACAACAATTGCTTTGTCTGTTATTCCTCTTTGCACTCTTTTGCATAAAAAATAACAATTACTAGTCCATTGTGCGACAGATCAAGACTGACTGAAGTTTTACTAACTCGTTGCTTGCTTGCTTGCTTGTCTTGCCTTAAACAGTCTGATGAATGTTCTTGAAGGCGAATGTTCGTGGCTTTGCCCTCTCAAGATCGCTATAAATGTAAAGATTTGTGATCGGACCAATTTTCGGGTCGTATCTCGGCAATTTCATTGTTGCTATGTTGGCCTTCAAATGCTCAATTGTCTCTGGTTTTTCCGGATAACAGTTTTCTTTATCGGCGCCCCGTTGGAAATAGTCCAAGTGTCAAATTGCAACTTCTTGGCGGCCAACTGACATCACCAATTCGGCTCATTAAACTGCCATCAAACGTTTGACGCAATAAATCAATTGTAGCATGAGATGTGTGGCAAGTTGCAGCATTCTGTTGAAATCGAACATCGTTCACATCTATGCCATGAAGGAAGGGTACAAAAAAATTGGTTATTATGGTTCTATAGGTGTCTCCATTGAACGCATTGGTTGCTCCATCCTCATTTCCAAAGAAATATGGGACAATGATGCCTCCGCTCCACAAGCCGCACCAAACAGTCACTCGTAATGGGTACATTGGCTTCTGTAAGATCACGTGTGGGTTTTCTGAGCTCCAAATACGGCAATTTGGCTTATTATCGTACTCACCAATATGAAACTGAGCTCCATTCGAAAAGATAATTTTTTTTCTTTTACAAAATCGACATCATCGTGCAGTTTCTCGTTGACCCAAATTTCCAATAAATCCCAACGTTAAGCGTAAATCGATTCATTACGTTCAGTGCAGATAATGTAATAAATTTTATGACAGAATAGAATGACATAAGTATTGCCAGATTCGAAATAACCGATAGATGGTCCACCCTATATATACCTACTTAATTGGTCATCACAACCCTTCAGTCAGGATTGCGACCTAGTTTCTCACACCACTTATGTTGTGTGTGTTATTTGTATATATGAGTGGCGGGACTTGCATTTTAAAGTCGATTCCGAACGACTGATTTTCTTGAGAAACTTGTCATTGCAATTTCATTTACTCTCAGAGTTTTTGCTAGAAATCTGCTGAAAGGGAGTCGCCGAAGAGATACTTTTTGTATTTTGTTTTGATGTCTGGCCTGGGGCTCGAACCCTGGCTTTACGTCTAATAAGCCAACACAGTACCTATTAGACTACGGCGACCACCCCAGCCTATATATTCGTTCTTTAAAACTGATACAAAAACACAAACCGCAATCGTTTCTAGAAAGTCTACCATGGAATAAAAATCTTAAAAATCTAGGATTGTGTCAAATTTCATCATCAAATTCATATTTCTTACGTAATCTGAAGCAAAAAATTTACTTCTATGAAGCTTGATTTACGATTGTACTCTTTTATAACCCTGGTTAACAGGTGCATTAAATTCATTTGCATTTTTCATAACCAAATAAAGTTAAATTTTCTGTGTATTACAAGAAACCCACGACTGTCAGGCTTTAGTTTAAAAGCTGAGAGAAAAAATACGCTGAAACTATTCTAAGAATTTCTTGATGAAATTCTTCATGTTGCTGGGTTTGTAAATTATTTTCATTTTTCGGAACTCCTATACCCTAAAGTTTGTATTAAAGGAAGCATAGCAGCGGAATAAGAAAAAGCGAAATAAAGATGCACAGGAGAACTTACTGAAATTAAAATTGTAATAAAATTAAATGAAGTTTTGCAAAGAAAAAATTTTAATTTTCTGTAAAAAAAGTTTTAAAAAATAAGAAGAAGAAAAAAAGGGAAAGATAAACCTCCTATAAAAAGTCAAACTAAGTTAAACAACAAAGTCTTAAAAAGAAAATCTGACGGTGAAGAGTTAGAGTAACTAATAGGATATGGAAGTGGTAAAAAGCAGCAGGCAAAAAAAAGAACAAAAAAAACAAAAGGAAGAAATGAAAGAAAGTGAAAGCTAGTGCAGATGCAGCACAATTTATTAAGCATACACATGCACTGCCACTGATCTATCTCTACTAGAACCAGAGCACAAACAAAGAGGCAAACAATCTTTGGGGATTTTTAGACCATGCAACTCTATAGGGTCTTGGAAGTACAAGTTTTATTTCCTCTTTTTGGTTGGTTTAAAACAGACTACTTAGGCCGTTTAAAGATATATTACAACTTAAAAGACCCTGTAAGAAATAATATGCAGGAAAAGAGTTAAAAAAAGAATGGTTTGAATAAGACGAAATTGTGTTGGCAAAAAGCCAACTCTCTCTCTAGTCATTGTCTTCCCTTCTAACTGTGCAATAAAAATCAAAAAAAAAACCTTTTCTAATGCTTCAGAAGTTTTTTACGATCAAAAAACATTTTAAAACCTTTACAAGAATAAAAAACAAAAACAACAACAACTAACGTCTAACAAGATTCTTCGTTCCTATGTGCAACTGTTTGACAGAGGCTACTTAAGCCTCTTAAGGTTTTACCCGTTTAAGGGTTAATTGTGTTCATATATCTTTTCTATTGTATTTCAACTGCATTCGACATTAACTTGATTTCTTGCTTACTTTGCTTCTTGCTTGCACTGCAACAATTGGCATTAAGTGCCTGCTGTTACTGGCATAAAGTTATGCAATACGTAGCATACAGTTTATGTTCCTGTTGTTTTCGTTGTTGTTTCATATGCAAATCAGACTGTTTAAGTGCTGTTAGTGTACTTGGGGTTTTTTCTTTAAACTTTTATGGGGGTCTTAATAAGAATTCCAAACGAAGTTGTTAAAGTAATAAAACAACAACAAGAACAACAAAAAAGTCTATCAACAACAAGATAAACAGAAACTGTAACAGCAAGTTACTTTTGCAATGTAAACAACAATACAGCAGCAATATAAACATCAACACTGAACAACAACAACATTTACTGTTTGATTAAACTGTTTTCTGTTTACCGTTATTGTTGCTGTTACTGTTTTGTTTGTTATTTACTTTACATTCATTTCTTGTGCATGTTTTCTTTCCTTTCCTTTTAACAATTTAAACAGTTTGCCTTAAGTACTCCTATACAGCTTACATACCATCAGATGATTTGCAGAAGATACTCCCATGCATTGATTTACTCTTAGGTTTGCCATTTGAATAGTTCCCAGAATATGTTTCTTTGCTTAACCAGTTTAACAGTTCGAATGAACTCATATTCGAAGAATACCTAACAAGAACTAAGTGAACACAGTTGAACTTTATTTTGAGATTTATTGGAAATGAACTGCAGGTAGTCGCCATAGTCTAATAGATAGTGTGTTGGCTTATTAGACGTAAGGCCACGGTTCAAACCCCAGGTCAGACATCTTTAAAAAAAATATGAAAACATATTTCTTCGGCGACGTCCCCTCAGCAGATTTCTGCCACAAAACTCTGAAAGTAAATAAAATTACCATGAAAAGTTTTTTAAAAATGTGTCGTTTGGTATCGACTTGAAACTATAAGTACCGCCACTCATGGAAAAAACTAACACTTACAACATGGTGGTGGTGTGAGAAGCTAGGTTGTAATCCTAACTGAAGGGTTTCTAATGACCAATTATGTTATGTGAATTAAAGGAAGTTAAAGCAGTTGTTTAAGCATAAGTATTCCGAAAAAATCTTTAAAAATTGAAGAAAAATGATTGAGAGAATCAAAGTTTGCTCTCAGCTATATCGAAACATTTATAAATTGACTGCTAGACCTGGATATTCACGGAGAAAATGCATCAAGGTCAACTCCTCCTTCTGTGAAGGTAAGAGTCTGAATCCATATTCATCTCTGTTATACCAAACTAGATGTTAAATTAGTGGGTCACCTAGAATAAGCCTTTATATACCAACAAAAACGAAATTTTATTTGTATTCCATTTTAAGATCCTCTATGAAAGGTAGTTTGCTTATTAGACGCAAACCCGCAGTTCATCAAAATAAAAAAATATATCTTCCGCGACTTCCTCTCATTAGTATTCTGGTAAAAACTCTGAGACAAGACATGAGACTGGTTAAGTTAAGTTAAGAAACCAGGCGCTGATAATTATGTCCACTTCAAGGCCGGTTACAAAACTCCTCCACATGGTACCTGCTAGATGTTACTAACAATTGTTAAATGTCGATTGCAAAGTCTGAAGTCACCGTAGTCTAGTAGAAAGTGTTTTGAATTATTGGACGTAAGACATCCACACAACACACAATGAAAAATTATAAAATATTTCCTTGGAGTCTTCCTCTCAGCAGTCTTCTGGTAAAAAACTCTGTGAGTAAAAGTAAATTGCCATGACAAGTTTCTCAAAAATCTGTCTTTTCGGAGTCGATCTATAGATCCCGCCACTCATGAATAAAATCAACACCTACAATATGGTGGTGGTGTTTGAAGCTAGGTCGTAATCCTTGCTAAAAGGTTGTAATAAATTTCTTTAAATTTAATTTCACTTGTAATTTTATTTTCTTTCTTTAATTTTTCATTTTTTTTTTTACTAACCTAAGGTCTCATCTGCTGGCTTCTTGATTTATTACTTTGGTTTGCTTTTAATCTTATCTCACTCACTCTTTCTCTCTCTGTATGTCTCTCACAATCTGTTCGATTTTTATTTGCTGCACTTTATTTGCCTGGCATTTGCCATCCTGACTTAAAAATATCCATGCATTCTGTTGCTGTTTGTGGCCTCAATAGAAAGTGTTAAAAAGTCCAAACACATCTACAATATAAACAACAACAACAACAACAACACTAACACTAGCAGAAAAAACCGCAAACAAATATCCTTTTGTAACAGCAACTACCGCACACATACTAATACACTCACACACAAATAAAATTCATTTAAACGTACTCCGTAGTTTTGTTTGTTTATGTGTTTGGGTTTGTAAAATTTTCATTAAAAGTGGTCAAATAGTTTTCAAAGGTCCTTTAATTGTTGCCAATATTTTGTGTGATTGTGTTGGTTTTTCTTTTCTACTTGCAAACCAAATTTTGGCTTAAACACTGTGTGTACATTGCCAAGGATTACAAAGTATTTAATGTGGCTGCTGCTTCTTCTTCTCTACTAAAGACTTTTATTTTCGATCAAAAGTATGGCCAAGAGAAAGGCAGAAGAAAAGAGAGAGAGCGGCAGAACAAGAGAGAGGTGGGAAGAGAAAATAGAGTTTTACAGACTTTAAGCAAACAAAACTTAAATTAAACTAAGTTTTACAATGTAAACAAATGTGGGACATTGTTGGCATAATTCTCTGTCTCTCTATCCATACCACATATGCTCATATTCATTTTACAGCCTCATACACACTAAACTATGTTTTTTTGTTAAATCCCTTTCATAAAGGATGTACGAAATACTGTCACATAAAGAAGGTTGGGTATAGTACATAAGAAACGTAAGGAGGTACTCAGGTGCAGTAGGTGGCATATGACATGGTAACACATATACTACCATATGTACTATCATAAAACTTTTGAAAGTAAAATTCCTTTTTGCTTACAGGCTCACCTAAATACAAATTCTGCTATACACATACCCCATATACATACATATATGTACATATGTATAGTTACTTAACTTAATGGGAACGAATATAGACTTTTCCATTATAAGTCTACAAAAATATTTTTAAGGAGTAAAAATTAAATTAAAATCATAAAAATGTAATCCATAGATTGTATAACATATTGTTACGAAAATGAAAAATCTAATTGCTGGTGTTTTGCTTTTACAACGCTTAACATTAAAATTATAAACAAAAATACAACTATAAACACCAGCATAAAAAAATGGTAAACAAGTAAACAAAAATACAACAACACATACTACAAGAATAAATGTAAATGAAATACACAAACAACAATAATGAAACAACGATGTTTACGTTTACATTTATAGAGATTTCGAGAAGGTGAATTCACAAACATTCGCCTTCAAGAACATTCATCAGACTGTTTACTCTGCCATATAAAATGCAAGACAAAGCGGGCGTCTGAGTCAGTGAAGTTCACTCAGTCTTATGTGAAGACGCGGTGTGTTTGAAGAGAGTAATCGTGGTTGGAAGATCTCCGTTACAAAGATCTGTCGAATTTTGCCATTGTCTGAAGCGAGGGAACGACTTACAATATCTTCTTTCCGATTGATTAAGAATGAGGTGCAGATTCAAAAGGACTAGGTGGTAACTCACAAAAGAGGTACCCCAACAGCTCCTCAAGATGGAATAAAAAATATTGGGGCTCCTTAAAAATATTGTTATGTTTTTAACTTTTAAAAACGTTTATAATATGATCTCGTAGATTGCAAATAAAATTAAAATAAATTTGTGTTTAGTTTTAATTAAAATTCTTTATTATTCATACAATTCTGTGTTCCATGTTCACAACTTGATGTAAACAACATCAATTGCTTTCTTTTGTTATTTCTCTGGTTATACCATTTGCATAAACAATAACAATCACTAACCAATTATTCGACACATCTTTGTAACGGAGATCTTAAAACAAGAATGACTGAACTTCACTAACTCACTCGCCTGCTATCCCTTGCTTTTTATATGGCAGAGTAAACGATCTGATGAATGTTCTTGAAGGCGAATGTACATGATTTCGCCTTCTCGAAATCTCTATGAATGTAAACTTTGTTGTTTTCATTTATTCTTCTTGTGTTGTTTGTGTATTTTTGTTTACTTGTTTACCATTTTTTATGCTGGTGTTTGTTGTTGTATTTTTGTTTATAATTTTAATTGTTAAGCGATGTAAAAGCAAAACACCAGTGTCTAGGTTTTTCATTTTAGTAACAATATAACGGTAATAGATCTTAGGGCGTAAAAATATTTTATTCCATCTGCAGTAGAAAAAAATCACTCGTTAGATATTTCTTGTTATCCAATTTCGTAAATTTTTTGCTTGCAAACTTATTCGTTGTCATGCGAACAACTCTTGTTAACATATGCCATGACACTGACACCGTTAATGTTCCTGTCGTTTGAAGTGAAATTAATATTCATAAATTCGTGGAAGTCTCTTTCAAAAAAATGCGATGCCAAAAGTACCAAATGATGTTGGCTGTTGTGACATCAGGATTATACTTTCATAAACTCATATCCGGCATATTTTACTTTCTCTCTCTCTCTCACTCTCTCTCTCTGGCTCTCTCTGTATTTCTCTATTTCCTTTTCCTTTGCTCTTATCCGTTGTGCTACATTAGCACGTTTTTCTCATAGACATTCCGTTATTACTGCATACCAAGTAAAAAATATGCTCTTGTGTCTCTAACGAGAGTCCTTGGCGGGTTCTTTTGCGGCATATTGGGGCTGGCAAAAGTTAGTGCTTTAAGTGTATATTTGTTTGAGTATGTGTTGTTGCATGTCTGCTGTGTTGTATGCTTGAGGATATATAGAATGTTTAGCAAATTATGTGTTGTTCTTGCATGAAGATTATTCGGTGTCTCCATCTTCTATCTCCTATTAGAGACATTTTCTAATGTAAACGTGTATGTGTGCGTGTGTGTGATATTTTTAAAACATCACCACTAATTCATTGAAATGTTTGTCAATATCCCACAACAGTTAAGGAAAGTGGGAATGTAACCCTTAGTAGATGGTGGCAGACCTTAGACTTGTCATTGTTCCATTACTGACGTATTGATTTTTGTAGTCAAGATCTGGAACTTGACCATATTCCGGCTACTGAAAAGATGTTAATGTCTACGCTACAATACTATTTAAAAGTAATGGCTCTCCTTTTCCCAATGTTGTTGAGGACTTGTACTTATCAAGTAAACGTCGAAAATGGCAACTGAAGTATTGACCTGGTGTCAGAGCTGGAATATAATGTCGCAAAGCAAAGCAAAGCTCTCGGATGTTGTTAACCAGTTGGCCATTTAAAAGTAAGTGGTTATACACACATAACACATATAATTGGCCATTATAACCCTTTAGTCAGGATTACTACCTAGCTTTTCAAAACACTGTTACATATGTTGTGTGTTTTAATTTTATACATGACTAGCTGTACCCTGCGCCTGTTGCTGCGCCACCAACTAAAATATATTTGAAGGAAAGACATTACAGAAATGTCCAATTAATTTTGAATCATTTTATTGATTTTGTTTCCCCTTGTCCTGATGATTCAGATGAACGGGCCTGTGTAGTACGTATTCGATCAGTTTCTAATCTCACTTCTCGTTGTTCAAGTGATTCAAGCGAACGGGTCTCAGCGGCATATGCTCGAAGATTTTACAGTCTCAATGTCGTCTGATTCTGAGGCTCGTAATGCTTCGTGCTTGAGGTGTAGGTCGACCAATTGCTTGTCATTCATTTTGAATAATTTTCGTTGACGCCATCCGTCGGAAATTAATCGCACCAACCTCCGTCGACTCGTGCACAACAACTTTGTTAAAGAATGCACAGTTTACGATTTAATTCATTTTAAGTAATTTTCAGTGGCGCCACCTGCCGGAAATTAGTCATACCAACTTAGAAACCTTCGTCGGCTCATGCGCAACAGCATTTCTAAAGATCATAATATGATCAAATGCACAGTTTACGATTTAATTCATTTTGAGTAATTTTCAGTGGCGCCACCTGCCGGAAATTAGTCATACCAACTTAGAAACCTTCCTAACCTACAAACAAACATTCATTTTTATATATATATAGTATGGGAAGTGACACGCCCACTAATCCGCCCATTTTGTTCATATATACGTCAAAGTCGTCCATACAAAATTTGAGGACTCTAGCTGTTGCAGTTTATGAGATATGTGGCATTAAATACTTATTGTTTATGTGGGCGTGGCACCTCGCCTACTTGAAATTTTAAAATAATAAGTAGGCTATAGTTCCTTCCAGGCATACAGGAAGGTATAAGAAGAATATATATAAGATTGGCGGGATTGATGTCTGACCTGGGGTTTGAACCGTGGCCTTCCAACTAATAAGCCAGCACACTACCTTCTAGACTACGGCGACTACCGTTATAACTCTTTACCAATATGTGTGTGTGCATTCAATGTAGTTAAGTTACCACAGTTCGAATTCCTTCCCTTCAACAACTATTTTCAGTTCAAAAACAATTTCTATGTGTGTGTACTGTGTCTCTGTGTGCCTGTTATACCAAAGGAACATAGGTTCCTCATACAATAAAGTGTTTGCATGAGAATGCAAATGCTAGCCTTCATTGCCAGGCAATGGAAGATGCTTGAGTTTAAATAAGATTCGTTCTACCGATTATGAAAATGCTTGCTAAACGACTTCAGTGATTAAGTTTTCGAATTTCGCAAAGTCAATAGCATTGTTTACTCTTGTCTGGTCTTGTCTTGTCTGTTGTCTTATCTCCTTTAGTCTGTTGTCGTATAATTGCGTCTCAACTGATACTAAAACCGAGACAGTAAATTTGAGATTCAAATTACTAAAACTGTAGTTTAATCTAAAGGCGTATGAAGTACATATCTTAAGGCAATCAATTTTGAGATAGTGAGTGTGTGTTTAAATCAAAGTTATTTACTTCAATTTATTATCATAATGTATGGGAAACTAACAAAAGTTTGAAGTAAAATCAATAAAATTCATGCTCGTTTCAAGAACAAAAAATTTGTGGGAGAATTTAGAAGGAAGAAACAGTTAAGCCAGTTAAACTTTTAAACTCTGAAAGTTCATTTCAGCAGTTAAAACGGATACCTGTGTAAGGATTATATTACACTAAACTTCATGTATCTGCCATTTTGCATTTGCAATAGAATTAGAAGTTGAAGGCAGAAAATCATTTTGAAAGACGCGAACTACAGCTGAACTTGTCTAACAGAGTTGATCCATCACAATTACGGCTTGTATAATACAATCCCTAAGAAATTTCTATTCTATTCTAAGTTAATGACTTGACTACTGTCACTTAGGTTAATATTTCCACAATAGATTCCATTACTAGGCGTCTCTGGGCGACTGGGCTGTGGCGTAAATCTGACACTAGCCATGCGTAGAAATTTGGGTCTATCGGGAGCATTGATTACATGAGATTTAGGACATCTATTCTGGATACGGAGGTCTGGAAGAATGACGCGTCGCATCTTACAAACTACTCTGTACAATTTTACATAGATGCCTCCAAGTTAGACGGAACCATTGAATGATTATTGATTTTATGAAGATCGATCAGCATATTCATTGTAGCGTCTTTCAAGCGGAAGTGACGGCAAGACAGGCTGTGGTAGAAATTATTGGGTTCGCAAATGTCTCCAAGTGTAAAAATATCATACTTTTTGATAGCCAAACGGCAATCAAAGCACTAGAGTATCATGTGATGTCGCAGATATCTCAACGAGATAGCAGAACGATATGATGTCCATATCATAAGGGTATCAGGGACATTCTATGTAACTGCAGAGTAGATGAACTGGCCAGACGGGGCATAACCATGGGACTCTCTGTTGAATTTTTGTGTTCGGAAGTCCCTAGACTACGTCAACAATAGATGGCCAGCTTCGGACATGGACAGAACGTTTCAGAAAATCTAGCCAACGCTGGAGGGAGAGTGTACGGCAACTCTGCTAAACTCTAAACAAGCATGCTCAGTATGGTTGTTGGAATTATTATGGGGCATTGTATTATGGACACCCATGCTAGTCGCATTAGTCATGATTACATTACGAATTATTTCTGTGGAAGCAGCAGAGATGTGAAGCAGTGTTCTTTACCTACATTGTACACTATGTACACTGGAGCCTACCAGAGATCAGCAATGAATCGTTTTGTCGCTACTCATAGGCACTCCTGAAATATTGAATATAAGTGAGTCAACAATATTGAAATTTAACTATGTACTCTGATTCGTTCGTACTCACTACAACGTTTATTTATAAGTACTGGTTGCAATGAGTATGCGTACAATGTTGACATCAAACTCATACCATTCGAGATATGTTTGATGCATAAGCCTACTAATTTAGAATCATAACTTTAGAAAAATACTTATAATACTTATAAATGACTCGAGTGACTCAAATAATTCATTAAAATTACCAGTCTTAGTTGTTGTTGCATTTACAACAAAAGAAAAATGACACATGAGCAAAAAAGACAGATCAGCCAGCAGAGCAAACACACAACCATTAGTGAGTATTTTAGTGTTTGCATGCGAATCATACTTATTTTGTGCTTCGTGTATATGTTGAGTTATGCAGAGTCGTAATCAATAACATCATACGTGTTGTAAAGTATGAATATGATGAGTACTTCCAACTTTGAATCTGAGTAGAGGTTCCACGTTATTAAAATAAGTATGAATACGTATAAATATCACAAATTATGAGTATTTGAAGACTCATTGCTGATATCTGATGCCTACTGTATGGAGAATCTGAATGAACGGACATGCATTGATATTGGCAGTGTGGGTTGCGGAAAACAGTGGTATCACAATGGACCCCCTATGTTGGCGAAGGTGTTACAGTATATGTAATAAAATGTCTACAGCCCTAACTTAGGATATATTTAAGTCTACGAAAATCCTGTTGAATGTTCGTTTCAATATTTTTCATTATGAAATGCCTAACCATGAAAGCGCAGTGCTTATATTGCCAGAGTTATAAGAGTCAGCCATTTTAGGAATTACCACAGCATTAGCAACTTGCTAACATGAAAAGAGACGCACGTGTATTGAAGAACGATGGGAATTATTTGTGATTGAGTGTATGTAATCCATTGTAAATTGTGTTGCCTTACTAAATATCATTTTATCGTTGTAATTAAATTAATTTCTAATATTTTTTTATTCCCTAATCTGATGTTTATAATTTACTCAAGTGCAATTGCTTGAAAACATTTCATTAAATGAGTTAAATTCCTTGAAATTCTTTGTCTTATGAACTGGCAAAATAAACTCAATGCTTTCTAAGCCTCAAATTTTTCTTATCTTTCTTGGAATTCGTTGCCTAGCTTTTTTGGCAATAATATGCGCAAAATAAACAGAATTAATTTACAAAATAATATCCAATTACGTAACCTCTCTGAACGACGATTTAAAAACATTTTTGTTTCTTTTTTTTAAATTTCTAAGAAAGATCTTTAATACAGGGAAAACACGTGGCTCCAAGTGATTTAAATACTTAAATTGAAATGAATTTTTTATTTTTTTTCTCTGTCTTCTGATACTTATTATCCACTTAAAAACAAAAATTGGCTATTTAAGGCAATAAAGAAAGAAAGAAAGAATGAAAGAAAGAAAAATAAAATAATGACAAACAAATATTGTCTAATGGCCAATGGACAAGCCTTTAATGGCTCAATTTAATAAAATTTATTTCAATGACTTTACGCCTACACACATACCAAGCTTTTCAGTAACATGCCCATACATGTGGTATGGAAAAACTAATACTAAGGCATACACAGAATACGTGCGAGAAATCAATATAACGACACATATACATATATTTTGTATGTACATATGTATGTATGTATGGTTAGATGTATAAGAATGTGTCTTAATATTTGAGTGTCAATCTTAATATTGACATGTAAAGCCCACCTTCAGCTTGCTTTCTAGTTGGCATTGTGCAAACTGGCGTTGCCGGTTGCAGGTCAACAAGTAAGAAACATCACCGACCTTGTAGTTGCCGTAGTCTAGTGGTTAATGTGTTGGCTCCTGGAGATGGTACCTGGGAAATGTAATTAACAAACGTTAAATAGCGATTGCAGGGTCTGAAGTGGCCGTAGTCTAGTAGTCAGTGTGTCAGACTACCTACCAGAACAGACATCTCCAACAAAACGAAACAAAGAAAAATATTTCTTCGGCGACTTACTCTCAGCAGTTTTCTGCTGCAAACTCTTAGAGTAAAACCAAATTGCCTGAAAGGTTTGTCAAAAAATTTGTCAATCGGAATCGACTTTAAACTGTAGGTCCTGCCACTAACGGATAATGCTGTTACGTTTTTACGTTTTAAAAGCGTTTAAAATATGAGCTCGTGGATTGCGAATAAAATGAAAATAAATTTGTATTTAATTTTAATTAAAATTCTTTATTATTCGCACAATTCTGTGTGCCAATGTTCACAACTTGATGTAAACAACAACAATTGCTTTTCTTTGTTACTCCTTTGTTTATATCCTTTGCATAAACAATAACAATTACTAGACAATTATTCGACAGATCTTTGTAACGGAGATGTTCAAACCACGTCTTCACAACAAACTGACTGAACTTCACACTGATGAATGTTCTTGAAGGCGAATGATCGTGGTTTCGCCTTCTCGAAGTGTCTATAAATGTAAAGATCGTTGTTTCATTATTGTTGTTTGTGTATTTCGTTTACATTTATTTTTGTAGTATGTGTTGTTGTATTTTTGTTTACCATATTTTATTCTGATATTTGTTTTTTTATATTTGTTTATAATTTTAATGTTAAGCGTTGTAAAAACAAAACACCAGTATCTAGATTTTTCATTTTTGTAACAATACTAATACACTCAACACGGGTGGTGTGAAAGGCTAGATTGGAATCCTAACTAAAAGGTTATAAGAACCAATTGAGTAAGTAATTCTTTATCTTTTATTGGAATAATTTTGTTGTTTCTTTATTAGTAAAAGCGGCCACGTCTTGAGCATGAACGGTAACATGATGTTCAAGCATGTTAACATATTTTGCATACCAGCTGTATTATCAATATATCAGGGCAGTATTAGGAAATCCTTTGTGGCTTCCATAAGTTTCCAAGTTCATCTTGAATATGGCAACAACCGGCATAGATTAATGCCTCTATTAACTATCTTTACAACACCTCTTGGTGCTCTCTTTTCTTTCTTTTTAATAAAAACTTGGCGTCTGCAAAATAGCCAAAGAAAAAAAGGACACGAAATAAAAATTAAATTTTCTCGTCAATTTGTTAGCATGTGTTTTTCTTATTCGTTTTGCCCTTTTTTTGACGTGCTTTTCTTTTCTTATTTTTTTCTTGTTGATTTTCGTCTAAACGTGCTGTTATTTTAAATGAATATTTAATGTTTATTTAACTGTCCGGTGTCATTTCCGATTCGTCTTCTTCTAGTCCAGTCTTTTTTATTTTTGTGCTGTGACTTCGATGATTAAATACCATTTGAAACAGCATTTTACGCCCTTACACGACTGCCCATTTACACCTACACAGAGTGTCATCATAAGGCGGAAAGAAATTGTAGTGAATTTAATGTGGTTGAAACGAATTTGATAAGCCTTGCGTGGTGTAATAAAGGAGTTGAAATTGTTTTCAATTTATAAGTTCGACGTCCATGATATTATCTGTTGTCTTTGTTAAGGGGGAAACACTGAAAAGGTTCATTAATAAGGCCGCCAGAGTTTATGATCACTGATTCAGGGCCAGTGCTAAGAAATTGTTACGAAAATGAAAAATCTAGATACTGTACAACGATGTTTACATTTATACAGATTTCGAGAAGGCGAAGCCTCGAACATTCGCCTTCACGAACATTCATCAGACTGTTTACATTGCCATATAAAGGCAAGGCAAAGCAGGCAGCGGAGTCAGTGAAAGTTCAATCAGTGTTGTGTGAAGACGCGGTGTCTTTGAAGAGAGTAATCGTGGTTTGAAGGTCTCCTTTACAACGATCTGTCGAAGAATTGACTCGTATTTGTTATTGTTTACGGAAAAGAGTGCAAAGAGGAATAACAAACAAAGCAAATGTTGTTGTTTACATCAAGTTGTAAACATTGACACACAGAACTGTGCGAATAATACAGAATTTTAATTAAAACTAAACACAAATTTATTTTAATTTTATTTGCAATCTACGAGCTGATATTTTAAATGTTTTTAAAAGATAAAAACGTAACAATATGATTCGGCTTAAAGAATTTGTTTTTTTCAAGTTCTATAAAAAATTTTATCGGCTCAAGTTTTAGAAAACAATCGAGTTCTTTCAATTCTTTTGGTATTAACTCGTTTGGAACCCATACATTGAACTTCATTAGTATTTTAAATTTGTTCAAATGGTTTCAGACAATTCTACGAATATATTCATGTTGGGTCTCCAAGACGAGACTTCTGGCTTGGAGAAAACCTCTTTTGTGAAGGAAAGGCTAAAGAATATTGCGAATTTTCTCTTTATTGGTGATAGCTTTTGAAGTATTTTTTAAATTGTTCTGAATCATACATACATACATAATTGGTCATTACAACCCTTTAGTCAAGGTTACGACCCAGTTTCTCACCTCACTTATGTTGTGTGCGGGACCCACAGTTTAAAGTCGACTCCGAATGACAGATTTTTGAGAAGCTTTTCTTGGTTTTTGCCAAAAATCTACTGAGAGAAAGTCGCCTAGAGAAATATTTTTTCATTTTTCGTTTAGTTGGAGATGTCTAAGCCGGGGTTTGAACCGAGGCCTCACGTCTAATAAGCCAACACACTACCCACCAGGTCACGGCAACTTTTTGTTTTGAGTCAAGCAATGAGAAAACTCTCATAGAATATTTTTATGTATGGAATCTTCAATTTGTAATGCTGCTTGAAGTAAAATAATTTTCAAAATTTATAATATGGCCTGTTTCCTACAGTTAAACCATAACTGTCCTTATATATCTAGCCTTCCATGCCTTGCTTAAGCATATCTGCCTTTAAAAGTCTCTCTCTTAAATTCTATTTTCCATTACAACCACTGATGTTACCAAATCCAAGCCTTAACTAATTGCCCAACAGTTTGTGGACAAAATAAACATTGAACGCAGAAAATACAAAAAAAAGAGGTATACAGAGTGAGAGAAAGGGATAGAAATATAGATAGAGTAAGAGAGAGAAAACGAAAAAAGACAGAGAAAGATAATAAAAAAAATAAACGAGTAAACAAATGAACTCTTATGAGTTTAAATCAATATTCTCTGGCAATGAAAGAAACATCGTTTACACATGCAGATGCCGACGATACTGGTTACAGATTAACGTTTTACTGTGTTTGTTGTTGGGTTTTTCTTTACATTTTTTCTGCTCTTCGTCTCAACACGTACAGACAGCATGAAATGAAACGAAATGAACGTTCAAGAAGGTTTTATTGAACAGCACACAGCACATGGATACAGAAGGCATTACACCAGGCATCATACCAATAGCAGGCGTTGGTAAAAGTAAAAATTGCGTTTCTGTTAAATGATTTTTACAATTGCTGTTGTAGTCGTTATTGTTGTTGTTGTATTTATTGCTTCATTTTTAGCTGTAGACAGTTTAAATATTGTCACTACAATGACAGCAGCAATATCAATACAAGTAACAGCAACGGCAGCAATACTGGCAACAATATTGTGATAAAAATGTAAAGAAATAATAAAAGAAAATGAAAACTGAATGGGAAAATGCAGGCAAAAACGAAAATCTACAAAGAAAGAACGAAAAAATAAAAGAATTGAAATGCTTTTTAATAAATAAATAAAAGGGGAGAACGAAAAAACGCATGAATGGTATGAACGAATGAAAAACTATCAAAGGAATGTTATGAACGTTTGTTAAATTGACTTTATCTTGCCTGTCGTTAATAATTTAATTCCACTTGTTTTCCTCTTTTTCTCTTGTAGATTTAATAGCAAAGAGACTATCTTTCTGTCGTGCCCTTTCTCGTTTTATTTTTTAATTGTATTTGTGTGCCGTTATCATTCAAGCCCCCTTTTTTAATGTCTTTTGAATGCAGCCATTATGTGTATAAGAGAGCAATATGTCGCTACAAGTGTGTTTATGGGTGTTAATATGTAAGTGGTTGTATGTGTTGGTGCTCGTGCTTGCAAGGGTGCATGTGATGCTTGTAACCGTGCAGGGGTGTGTAGTATATTTTAATAAACAGCTCAATTAGAAATCTATAATTACAAAACAATTGCTTTTAATGATCGTACGTGCATATGTATGCATGTTGGTAGTTTAAGTCTGCTTTGTAGTAATGCTACGAATATTTGTAATCAAATAAAAAGGGAGAAAAATCTTGGATTAAGAGAATAGTAATTTCCTTAACAGTGAATAATAAATTTACTGTGTTTAGGAAATGAAATTAAATTTTGGGTCCCATAAGGATGTTAGAAGAACATGGTCAGACATCTCCAACAAAACGAAATATAAAAAAATATTTCTCCGGCGACCTCTTCTCAGCATATTTCAGCAAGAACTATGAGAGTAAATATAATTGCAAAGTCTGTCGTTCGAAATCAATTTTAAACAGTAGGACCGACTGGTTAGGTTAGGTTAGGTTAGAGGACGTGTACTTGTCAATTGAGATAAGTACAGTACCCGGAGGTCGAATTGTACAACGTCCTAGTTTCTCACACCACTTATGTTGTGTGTGTTAATTTTATACATGAGTGGTGGGATCTACAGTTTAAAGTCGGCTCCGAACGACATATTTTTGAGAAACTTTTTCATGGCAATTTTATTTACTCTCAGGTTTTTACCAGAAATCTGCTGAGAGGAAGTCGCCGAAAAAAATACTTTTTGTATTTTCTCTTTGATGTCTGACCCGGGGCTCGAACCCTGGCTTTGCGTCTAATAAACCAACACACTACCTACTAGACTGCGGCGACTACTAAAGGACCCACTACTCATGTATAAAATTATCACACACAAAATAAGTGGTGTAAGAAGCTAGGCCGTAATCCTAACTGAAGGGTTGTAATGAACAATTATGTAATCATGTAAGAATACGGATTTGCTTGATGCATGGGACATTTTATAAGCAAAAGAAAAATACTAGCATGAGTAGATGCTCAAGCATAGTCCTTCAACACTGAAAACATTCGTAATTTTTTTTGTTCATCAAACAGAGAAAACCTGTATTAATCACATTTTTAAACGATATTTGAAATGTAAAAAGAAAATCAGAAAATATTTTATTCCCCAACCCAATATTCATGTCTTCAATATTAAATTCTTCCATAAAATGAAAGCTTATGTGAACGTATCTAATATTATGTTAATGGAAAAGCTGGTAATTTAAAATGAAGTGTAATTTCGAAAAGTCAGAGAAGGGTTTTTTTTGTGATTAATATGTATTTAAGAAAGTTTTCCAATAAGTTTTCAGACTATAGACCAGTGAAGACTGCTGTAGGTAGTTTCCTTTACTTACTTAATTGATCGTTACAATCCTTTAGTCAGAATTACGGCCTAGATGCTCACATCACCTATATTGTGTGTGTTAATTTTATTCATGAGTGGCGGGAGCTACAGCCTACTCTGAACTACAGATTATTGACAATTTTTTCATAGCAAATCAATTTTATTTTTTCAGAGTTTTTGTCAGAAACCTGCTGAGAGCAAGTCACCGGAGAAATATACTTCGTTTTGTAAGAAGACTGAGCTGGGGTTTGAACTATGGCCTCACGTCTAATAAGCCAACACACTACCTACTAGACTACGACGACTTCTACACATTTTTTAAGAATTTATTTATCACTCGACCAATTGTGCTGTTGTCCATGAACTGACCTTTGTTTTTAACCAAGGCCTTGCGTCTAATAAATCAACACACTATCTACTATATTACGACGAGTTTTACACATTTTTTTTTAAGAATTTATTTATCATTCGACCGATTGGTCTGAAGTTCATGAACTGCAATTACAATTGTTCTCTCTCTCTCTCTCTCTCTCTCTGAATTTGTTTCTCTTTCCAATCTGTACTCTAGGACAAAGGTCGGCACAAATAGAACATGATTAAAATGTGACTGTAGTTGTGAGAAGCATGTGCATAAACCTCTCTTTCTCATTTCATGGCAAATCTATTTTATTTTCTAAGTATTTTTGTTAGTAATCTGATGAGAGAAAGTCGTCATAAAAATATTTTTTCATATTTCATTTTTCTTTGATGAATAAGCTGGGGTTTGAACCGCGGCCTCGCGTCTAATAAGCCACCCATTGGACAACGACGACATTACACACTTAAGGTGAAATAAAAGCGAGTCAAAGACGTCTAAAAAAGAGAGGGAGAGAGAGAGAGACTTTTTAAAATATTCTATAATGTATACATGTTTATATTTTTGCCTTTGTTTTAAATTGCTTGAGTTATTTCTAATGAGAAAATTTTTCTTTAATTTTCTTTTTTATAGCAAAGCAGTCTGATTCTACGTTTAACATCTCTTTAAGCTGTTACCCTATTGCCTTCGTCAGGTATTTAAGTTTCCATTCGAAATTTAAAATACAATCATAATAACAAATAATAATTGCAAAGAGATTATGGCCATAAAACTTAATGGTCATTTAAATTAAAACAAAAAATCCAAAGTAAACTGCCAAAATTAAGCCATAAAATGATGGCAAATGAAATGCAAATGTACACAATGCAACTTCAATAGAAAAACAGGGAGAGGAGGATGACCAGAGTAAGCAAGGTAAAGTAATATTGAAATTAAATTGAAAATTTATTGGAAAATATTTAAATTGCATTTATAAGATTTGTTTTCTTTGAAATAAATTACATTTTATTTACATTCGTAAACGTACACAAGTATTGAATTTTGAAAATTTTGCACATCACTTTACAAATATTTAAGCAGACATAAAATAATAATAAAACGTAGACAAATGCTAAATGGCAATGGCAAGTAAGGAATTTATTGAAATTTTAATTTAATTTTCAAAATAAATTCAATTTAATTGAGTAAGTAGAGTACATGCTTACTTATATAATTTATTTCAAATTTTTATTTGATTTAATTAAACTCTTGGTAAACAAGAGCGTAAGCCATTTGAGACATACAAAAATGCTTTATGGCCAGGCAGGAGTATTAATTTTTATTTGAAAGGTAAATGCAAAGGAATTTTTATCGATATTTTAATAAAAATTCATTGAATTTTATTAATGAAGGATGGGTTGACAGTTTAAAGTCGGCTCCGAACAACAGATTTTTTCGAAAAACTTTTCACGGCAAATTTTTATTTATTAACTCTGTTTTTGCCAGCAATCTGCTGAGATAAAGTCGTTGAAGATATATTTTTTTCTATTTCGATTTGATCGAGATCGGGGTTTGAACCTTAGCATCACCTCTGATAAGCCAACACACTACCTACCAAACAAAGGATTCAACTGTATGGCATTGAATTTTAAAGAGGACTTGGTTTCAAAGAGAAGTATGATTTCTTTGCTTTGCGGCCGCCAATAAAGATTCGTTTGGCTTATTAGACGTAAGGCCAGTTTTCAAACCCCACATCAGACACCGCGAACAGAAACGAAATATGAAAAAATATTTCTTTTGGTGACATTCTCTCAGCAGATTTCTTGCAAACACATACCTACATACATAATTGTTCATTACAACCCTTCAGTAATGATTACGACCTAGTTTCGCACACGACCTACAGTTTAAAGTCGACTCCGAACGACAGATTTTTGAGAAACTTTTCATGGCAATCTTATTTACTCCCAGAGTTTTTGACAGAAATCTGCTGAGAGGAAGTCGCCGAAGAAATATTTTTTGTATTTTGTTTTGATATCTGCCCTGGCTTTACATCTAATAAGCCAACACACTACCTACTAGACTACGGCGACTTCACTAAAACTCTGAAAGTAAAATAAAAAACATGGGTGTTACTTGTATACATTATGCTACCACTACAACCCTATACTCTAGATTACAGCGATGAATATAACTTCGAATTATGTACACAATATCACTAATCTAACAGGTACTGGTTTCTCACAAAATAGGAATTATGAAAATGAGAAGAAGCATATCATAATAGTCCTAATAGCGTCCGAATGAACCAGACAAGTGCAGGCTACCAATCGTTATATATTGTTAAGTTTTTACCTTCTAAAAATATTTAAAATATAAGCTCGTAGATTGTAAATAAAATAAAAATAAATTTATGTTTAGTTTTAATTAAAATTCTTTATTATTCACACAATTATGTGTGCCACTGTTCACAACTTTAGGTATACAACAACAATTGCTTTGTTTGTTATTTCTCTGTTTATACCCTTTGCATAAACAACAACAATTTCTAGACAATTGTTCGACTGATCTTTGTAACGGAGATCTTCAAACCATGATAATTCTCTTCAACATACCGTACCTTCACACAAGACTGACTGAACTTTTACTCACTCAGTTGCCTGCTTTGCCTTGCCTTTTATATGCCAGGGAAAACAGTCTGATGAATGTTCTTGAAGGCGAGTATTGTTGACTTCGCCTTCCCGAAATCTCTATAAATGTAAACATCGTTGTTTCATTATTGTTGTTTGTGTATTTTGTTTAGATTTATTCTTGTAGTGTTTGTTGTTGCATTTTTCTTTACTTGTTTACCATTTTTTATGCTGGTGTTTGTTAGGATATCTTTGTTTACTTGCTTATCATTTTTTAAGGCTGATGTTTGTTGTTATATTACGTAGTGCGATAATTTGTGAACAAGTTTATTATTTTTGTTTTTGTAGCTTTTGTTTATAATTTCAATGTTAAAAGATGTAAAGGCAAAACACCAGTGTCTAGATTTTTCCATTTTCGTATATTTGAACACATTTAGAAGTCGCCGTGGTCTAGTAGGTAGTGTGTTGGCTTATTAGACGAAAAGCCAGGGTTCGAGCCCCAGGCCAGACATCAAAATAAAATACAAAAAGTATTTCTTCGGCGACTTCCTCTCAGCAGATTTCTGGCAAAAACTCTGAGAGTAAATAAAATTGCCATGAAAAGTTTCTCAATAATCTGTCGTTTGGAATCGACTTTAAAGTGTAGGTCCCGCCACTCATGTATAAAATTAACACACACAACATAAGTGGTGTGAGAAACTAGGTCGTAATCCTGACTGAAGGGTTGTAATGACCAATTAAGAAGAAGAAGAACACATTTAGGTAATCTCTGAAGTTAATAGAAAGATTATTTCTACCTTTTCCTGCGTTATTAAATTCCTTCCTTCCTTTAGGATACTAAATTATGTAATTGCCGTACATATTTGCTAATGATGTACTCGAACTTATAAAATGTTGACAAACAAGCGCTTAACACACTTTAAAACATTTTCGCAAGTGCTTTAATAATTAGCGGAAAATGGTATTAAGTTCCCTCTTTTCCATTCATTTCAACCTGAAAGTATGTCATCAGCCTTTTTTAGGTTTTAAAAATATTCCATCATGGTTTGGAAAAAATAATTTTCCAGTTCATTAAAATAAACACACCACACACATATACTTACAGATACTTTTACAATCTGAGATTATTGCCATGGCAAATAAAACAACAGCAGCATGACTAAATGTTATGTAAACGAAATTTTTTTCATTCCTGTGATTTTATCAAGAGTTTTATTCGGCTTTATTTTCTTCATTATTACAGCTTAATTTAATTTAATTTTCTTTTGTTTTTTGTTTTTTATACAATTTCTTTTTTGTTTTGCACAACACATGACAAAATTTAATATTTTCTTTCAAAACTTGTTAAACTTTTTCAATTTAAGGTAACACTTGTTCTAACACACACTTTACCATCCGTTTAGATACAGTTCAAGCAAAGTTCAACACCACCACCACCACCGTGCATAATGAACCATTTGAAGCGGATCAATTGTTGTTTGTTTTCTACTTACTACACCAGCCGACAGGCAAACAAAGCCTCTGTTTAACAGTCAACATTTATTTGCTTACAGAAGGTATGTAGCATTTAATAAAACATTAACAGAAGCATTTCCAAAAACACAACAACAACAACAAGTAATTGCTATTCTTTCTCTGTGTGTGTTTTTCTTTTGTTTTTTGCCTTCATTTTGCTTTCCTTTAATTGAATGCCATTGTGTTGATTCTGCACTTTTTTTCAACATCGTTACTACAGCAACAACAAGAACTACAACTTCAATCGATTTGTTTTTGTTATTGTTGTATAGTGTTGTGTGATCATTTTGTTGTAACCATAGGAGTTATGAACAATGTTTTGTAGCTCTAGTACGGTATGAATGAATGAATTTTACAAATGGTTTGGATTTAAACAATTGACCTGGGCCTGTACATAGGCTAGCCTAGCTTAACATTTAAAATGTATACGCTAAAACACACTATATACACACATGCCACATTACAAACGTAAAGTGTTTGTGTAAAATTTCCATTGAAAATGGAAAATGTGTTAATAGAGCAGAGGTCTGTACCAATAGTCCCCGGAGGCCTAACATCTTCAGTTTTTTACACACGTAGGACAACGAACATCAACCAAGTTCGTAAAAAAGGAAGTAAAAATGCATTCAGTTGCCTGTCAGCTTCTAAAGAAGAAGGTTCATGTTGCTTTTTTTCATCATCGTCAACTATACACCCAAAGAAATAATACGGTAGGCTTGACTAATATTCAATAAGATTCACTAATAACAATGAGAAATGATTTCTTATTTTTGGAAGTATATATGTTAAGTTAAATACGCAGACTTAAAGTCTGCGTTGGTGATGTACATATTTTCTTTATTTTCCACATACATACACTGAGCGCCATAAGTGAGTCAACACTTTTGTTTTTAAGTATAAAACTGTTTTGTTCTTAAGTATAAAAAAATTCCTTTATCATGTATTGTTGTTTTTGTTTTAACATTTTATAAGTAATAAATAATTACTTACATTTATAAGTAATAAATAATAACATATAATCATTTATTTTTCTCGCTATCCTAAGAAAATGAATTATTTCAGTGATGTTCACTCACTTTTGGCGCTCAGTGTATATGTACACATTATTAGATTAATAAGTACACACTTGAAAATTTTACTAACAATTTTCCTCTGGTTTATATACATGCTTCTCACAACTACAGTCACATTTCAATCATGTTCTCGTGTGCCGACCTCTGCCATACAGTACAGATTGGGAAGAGAGACAAAGTCAGGGAGAGAGAGAGAGAGAGAGAGGGAGAGAGAGAAATAGGGAACAATTGTTTTCGAAATTCTATTGAATTAAAATTGTACTCCATTCGTAATAGAAGTTCATGGACGACAGCACAATGGGTCGAGTGATAAATAAATTCTTAAAAAATATGCGTAAAAGTCGTAGTAGTCTAGTAGGTAGTGCATTGGTTTATTGGACCCAAGGCCGTGGTTAAAACTCTAGGTCAGACATCTTGAACAAAACGAAATATAAAAAAATATTTCTTAGGCGACTTCCTCTCAGCAGATCTCTGGCAAAAAACTCTGAGAGTAAAATAAAATTGCCATGAAAAGCTTTTTAAAAATCTAGGTAGCGTTCTGGTTGCGTTATGTAGCGGACTCTTTTTGAAGCTTAAAGTCCATCTTGTGATACGTCAAATTAATATCAAACATGGGGATCAAACATTCCCTATAAGAAACTAAGCCGAGTCCAAAACAAACCTTACTTTTGAAATCATCTTTAATTAATATTGTTTTGGAGACTTCATTCAAATTTGACAGAAAGTGAGTTGAACAAGTTGTGAGTTGTTTTCGTCGTAATCTAATAGGAACTGTGTTGGAATATTAGATATGAGGCTTCGGTTCAAACACCAGGCCAGACAACTCTAAATAAACGAAAATATGAAAAAATATATCTTCTGCGACTTTCTCTCAACAGATTTTTGGCAAAAACTCTGAGTGTAAAATAAAATTGCCATGAAAAGTTTCTCCAAAAAAAATCTGTCGTTCGGTGTAGACTTTAAATTGTAGCTCCCACCACTCATGTATAAAATTAACACACAACATAACTGGTGTGAGAACATAGATTGTAATCCTGGCTAAAGGGAGATAATTGATCATTATCTATCTAAGTAAGGACGATTTATGTTATCAAATAAGAGAAATAAGACGAGGTAGACCTAAAGACGATGAAGACCAAACGAAATGTTCGATTAAAGAAAAATATTATTTTTTAATCGTCGCCGTAGTCTAGTAGGTAGTGTGTTGGCTTATTAGACATGAGGCCTCGGTTCAAACCCCAGGTCAGATATCAGAAAAAATATTTCTTTCGGCTACTTCCTCTCCGCAGTCTGTGGCAAACAACTCTGAGAGTAAAATAAAATTGCCATGGAAAATTTCTCAAAAAATCTGTCGTTCGGAATCGACTTTAAACTGTAGGCCCTAACACTCATGTATAAAATTAACACACACAACATCAGCGGTGTGAAAAACTAGGTCGTAATCCCGACTGAAGGGCTGTAATGACCAATTATGTACATATGTTATGTATGTACATACGTGTATTTTTCATTTTAACAACACCCATGGTAGAATTTTTCGTTTTCTAATGTTGCCTGCGTATAAATCATGAATTAAGTTTCAGATTTCTGCATTAATTTTTTTGAATTTATTTTTCATCTTTTTTTGTTGTTCCATTTGGATTCTCTATTATTTTATACGGTTTTAAATTTATTGTTGCTGTTATTGTTGTTGTTGTTGTTATAATTGCTTATTGGATTCGGTTGTTGTTATGCTTATTGCTTGTCCGATACATTGCTAGCGTTGTGAGTATAAATTTCATGATACAGATAAATTATATTCACACCAGTCCAGTCCAGTACTTCCGTTTATATTTTCCCATTTTTTATAATTTTATTTCGTTTCTTTATTACTCTTTATTTCATTCTTTCTTTTAATCTATTATTCAGTTTAAAATTCAGTACTTGTTTTAAAGTGCTTTAAACAATTTTAAGCATTTTCACTAAGTGCTACAACGACCACTTGAAACCCCTCATTTTTTTTGTTTGTTTCTGGTAGTTTATAAGCATTGCTAGAGTACAGGAGTTGGTATATTTCGTTTCATTAGTTTTTTAAACAAAGAAAGCTTTAACTGAAGTGGCTAAAACAACAGCAGGACTAGAGAGAATGGAGAAATTTATTGTAGTTTTTCGTTTATTATCTAAATAAGATCTACTTCAGCTCTACTACACTACTCCAGTGCATTCATTACAATACAACACAGCAAATTTGTTCGAATGATAATGTATGGCTTCAAAGGAATGCCAGCATGTGCATTGGTGTAGGTGTACTCTTAACAGTGGCTCTTACAAGTACAAGTACTATGTTGCACAGACCAACCACCATCAAAACATTAACAATTCAACCTCAACGCTATTTAGTTGAGGGTATTCTATGCATAGCGCACACACAGCTACGTGGCCAATTGTTGTGCTTTGTTGTTGTTCAGTAGACGACTTCAGATGCAATTCCAGTTAAAGCTGCAACATGGAAAGCAAATAATGCTTGAAAATGTAAAGAATTGCTAACAGAGACAACACAATAAACTGTGTAGTTGAGCGACAAGTGTAAAATACAACATGGAAACCGCCAATTTTTTAAATTGTACTCGTACTCTACTACCACTGCTCCTTAAAATGGTTCATGCTGAGCACGAAGAAAGAGAGAAGAGAGAGTGATAGTGAGAGAAGTTTAAAGGCAGTCTTATTAAATTAAATAAAACTATAAGCAAAACACTGAGAGGAAAAGAAAGAAAATTAGACTTAAAAAATATGGAATTACAAGGGTACTTATCGTGTGTATTCCAAGACCACTTTTCTTTGAAAATCCTTTCTTTTTTGGTGCTCTTAATTGATTGTAGATTACATATATAAATACATATTGGTCATTACAATACTTCAGCCAGGATTATGGACCTAGTTTCTCACACCTTTTATGTTGTGTGTGTTCATTTTATACAAGAGTAGCAGGACCTACGACAGATTTTTAAGGAACTTTTCATGGCAATTTTATTTGCTCCCAGAGTTTTCTGCTGACAGGAACTCACCGAAGAAATATTATTTTCATATTTTCGTTTTGATGTGTGGCCTGGGGTTTAAGCAGTGGCCTTACGTCTAATAAGCCAACATAATACCTACTAAACTACGGCGACTTCCGATTGTAGATTACGGCATATTAAATGGAATTCTCACAAAAAGAATGAGTATTAATTACGGAGCCAAAAAGTATGAATTTCGATTTCGTAAGCTGCATAACTAAGAGGAAGGCAGGTACTGTGCAGGGTATTGAACAAATCTGTTGTACTTAATTCTGTGACTAGTCTCTAGGCTATAGAGATGGAGTACAGTAAACTATGGAACGGTGTCTGCTATCTTATTTTTAAACTCGACTTCTATGAAATGTTCATACTGGTGCCGAAATATTTATTTTTCTTTGAAAATTGTACAGACCTTAGTGCAGAGAAGTCTACAAAACAATTGCTTTTGGAGGGCTTTTATCAGCCTTTGAAGGATTAATCAAAGATCAGCTATGTTCTTGTGTTCAGATGAAAAACGCAATGAGCCCCTTGCCTATCTAGGCCGATTGACGGATTTCGGCCTGCCGCAACACATCCTTCCAGGCGCCTGTGCTTCTTGCGTGCTTACGCTAGTTGGCACTACCAATCGATGACAGGGCTTCCTCGATTTGGTCCTTCCAACGAATACAAGGTCGTCCTCTTCGCTGACTTCCGCAGATCCCCGCATCAAATACCCGTCTCGCCGGAGCATCCTCCTCCATTCGAAGGACATGGCCGAGCCAGCGCAGCCGCTGGATGTTAATACGCTGCACAACGTCTATGTCGTTGAAGAACTCGTACAGCTCAATACTCTATTGGAATCATCGCCAACTCTCACTGGACCGAAGATCTTACGTAGTACTTTTCTCTCGAACACTCTCAAGGCTGCTGCATCAGTGCTTAATAAGATCCATGCTTCTGCGCCATAAAGGATCACAAGCATCATTAATTTACTTAATTAGCCTTTAGTGAAGGCCTTGCGCTAACGACCTTCTGTTCTAGTTTAGAGGGACTCGGTCAGTACAAGGGACTGCGTTTAATTGTGGCGTCACAAAGGGCCGCTATGCGTGTTCATGTGAGCTTTCGGTATCAAAGCTACAACTCCAACTTACCTAACTAATTAGCCCTTACAATCAGTTCCGTGCACGCCAATTGCAGGGCTTCTCAACATGATCCATCCAACGTAAACTTGGTCGTCCTCTGCATCAATGTCTGCTGATTATTGACTCAAATAACCATCTAACCGAAATACCCATCGACCCTGATGGTCGTAGTCAAACCAGTATTACCGCCGAATGTTAACACACTGAGCACCGCCCACGCCTTATCATATGTTTTAAGACTTTCTTTGTGAATCCATCATTTTAAAAGAAAACAGGAAACTTATTTACCGTTATTTTTCTTTTTGTGTATATCTTATCCAAATGCCCTTACACTCGTATAGTATACCTCTAAACCAAATAAACAAATAAGCATCTGTGCTGTAGATTTTATTTTCTCTTTCTCTTCACAAGGCATCACAGTGGGATCAGCATTTCCATGCTACAGTGTAGTCGTGTCATTTGTTTGCATCAGTGCTTGTATTTACTTTTGTGGTCTGAGAATTTGTTCAAATTATCTTAACTGCGACTAAAACAAAAACAACTGGAACAGCAACTACGATAACAACAACAACTACAATAACAAATAAGATTGAATTGAAATTCAATTCATTGGCTTTAAGAGAGTCAACCACAGCCACAGAAAATAAATTTCTATGCCAACACAGAATAGAACGTTAATAGAGAAATGAAAATTAAAGAAAATAAAATAGAAAAACAAAAAAAGAACACAGGAAGCAATCAGCTTTAATGATCTTAAATATACAGTGTGTGCACTATGGAATGAACCAGGGAGCTTTGGACTGATGATTTTAATGTAGACTAAGGAAAATGGATCACTGGATTTTATTCCAGCGAAGATCAGGACCACGTTGAAAGCAGCGCATTGCATGTGAAGTGTTGATATATTCCCAGAAAATCCTTTTATTTACTTGGATAGCCACCTCCAGACAAAAGTCATTGTTCCTCGTACATTAATGACGAGTATTTCTTTGAAGAATTTTGAATCGTTCGATGTGGGTTCGAAGATAAAGGGAATTGAATTGTTAAAGAACTAGCTAGGCCAGGTACAGACGTCATAATCTGTGAACTGTTATAAAACAGTAGTGTCCTCATTGCCTCAGTTAAACTGAGTATTCTCTGTTCGTTGTAC
Organism: Sarcophaga carnaria; assembly: GCA_958299815.1. Lineage (NCBI taxonomy): Eukaryota > Metazoa > Arthropoda > Insecta > Diptera > Sarcophagidae > Sarcophaga > Sarcophaga carnaria. The sequence continues at coordinate 131,199,245 of OY283150.1, read as the reverse complement.
AGAAAGAATCTGTTTCGTTGGCAGCAGATGAATACATGAAGTATTGGTACGCTTTGCTAAACTGGTATTGGTAAACTGGTATTCACGTGGCCATTCATTGGTTTATTATAGGCCACTGCTCTATAGGAAGTAAAGCAAATAGACAATAGTTCTCAAATGCCTAGTATAGCAGCTATCTGTCTAAGGAGGAGAATCTGCCACTTCATGTGCCAGTGACCGGCTCGTGCATTAACTCATGCATACATAATTGGTCATTACAACCTTTCAGTCACGATTACGACCGAGGTTCTCATACCACCCATGTTGTGTGTGTTAATTTTATACACTACAACTTAAAGTTGACTCCGAACGACAGAATTTTTTTTTGGAGAAACTTTTATGGCAATTTTCATTTACTCTCGGAGTTTTTGCCAGAAATCTGCTGCGAGGAATATTTTTTCATATTTTCATTTGGTTGGAGTTGTCTGGCCTGGTGTTTAAACCGAGGCCTCAACCTTACTCAACTCACTTTCTGTGACATTTGACTGGAGTCTCCAAAGCAAAATTAATTAAAAATGGCTGAAAAAGTAAGATTCGTTCTGGAATCGGATTAGTTTCCTATAGGGAATGTTTGATCCCCAGGTTGGATATTAGTTTGACGTATCACAAGTTGGACTGAAACCTTCAAGAAGAATCCGCTACCTAACGCAACCAGAACACTAACTTATATCGGGGTAACCTTAGCCATTCACAATTGTGGTAAATAGTGGTAAACAGTAAATGCTGGAGATAGTGGTAGAGGGAGGATTTCGATTTCCTTATCTTCTGCAACAGTAAAGTTCGAACCAGCTATTGTTAAACGTAACTAAATAAGTTTTAAACTCAACAAAATATTTACTACCTGGACAATAAGTTGCTTTTGCAATAAAATTACTTGTGACTGGCATTTAATCCTTCTGTTCAAATTTACTTTACATACGACTTCTGGCGGGCAAGTGCTTACAAATTCCATTTGGTTATCCAATATTTATTTTACATCCAATTTTTTTTAAGGATGTTTTGCTTGTTCTTGTTATTATGGTTGTTGTTGTTGTTATAAATCAAGCTTAAAATATGAATACGTTGCATTATTGATTTATGTGCTTACAATACGTATAAAAAATATTTTTTGATTGCCACACATTTGATGCACACACATACACAGGATAAACGTGCATAAAGGATAATGCAATAAAAATATGAATTATTATACAAACGAAATCCTGTTTTTCACAATTTAAGGATGTTACATGTAGAGAGTGTGCTTGGTTTTTGGACCGACCATTGGCTGGTGAGTATGAGCTTGTAAGTCCCGTACATTTCTATGTGGAAAAATTTTTATTTTAAATATTTTCCGTACGATTACTTTATTGTCTCCATAAAAAGTGCATTTGATGTATAAACAGGTACAGAGAAATTGTAAGGCATAGATTTTTGAGGCATTCCAAAGGTTTAGGTTAGAGGACGTGTACTTTCCAATTGAGACAAGGGCAGTACCTGAACGTACAGTTGACACACTGTACAATGTCCTAAAGGGTCGAATATAATAGGGGAGATGGGGAAAAAGTAGACGAAGTAGGAAAGGAAGAATAAGGAAACAAAGGAATTACACAGACTAACAAAACTCACAAGAGAGTCGCGCTCTATCACTATTGAAGCCCTAGGCACTTCTCAACCACCACAAACTAATAATGAAGCTATGGTAAGCCTTAATGCAGGCTCTCGACACAGAATTCAAACCTTCAAAAAAGAAGCCACTGTCAAGTGTGTTCAACCTCAACGTAATAAGGGATGGACAGTTACATAGGAGGTGTTCGATAATCTCCAACTCCTCCTAATCGCAAAATACCCTGCAATAGTCCGGCTGGGATCTGTTGCAGTTCCTTGTCAGCGACCTAATCTTGCAGTGCGTAATAAAATCTATAACTAGCCTTAAGCTGGCCTTACTCAAGCTCAGCAGCCAACATGTTCTTATACTGTCTATAACAGTCTAGCATAGACACCTAGAAACATAACAATCCTATCCATTCCCCCAACACCTCTGTACTTCCCGTGGTGGCGGCAGATTGGAGGATCAAGACCAACTATCACATCGCCCTCCGAAAGTGAACTTAACCTAGCGAGAGTATCCGCTGTCTCATTACCGAGTATTCCACTATGAACCCGGAACCCAGCATAGACGTATTCGATATGGTCCAGAAGTCCTTAACGACTTCGTGATTTGTACCAGAACGTAGCAATGACCCTTAGGACAGCCTGACTGTCAACGAAGATCATATAAGATTCCGAAAACGAATTAGGCCTACGAGCTATGGCCTCGATAGCCTTCAAGATTGCGCACAAATACGCTGCAGTCATCCTTTAACCTGAAGTGAGGTTCAAGACCGAGTTCCTTACAGAAAATCCCAACATTTTTACGTCCACCTAACTGCGGCCTATCTGTAAAGATGGATATACCTTTCTGGCTCCCACCCCACGAGTACGCCGCCATTCCCTAGTGCCCTATCCGGTATAAGTATCCTCAAACATAGCTGGAACATAGCCTCAGGCACAATATAGTTGGTGGCTTTTTCCGAAAGTCCATATCTCCCCTTAGGGAACACGACGCGACGTTCTGAGCTCTGGAGCCCGATTCCCTCAGACGTATGGCATTACGCGCTGCACACTGCTTGACATACAAATTAAGCGGAGTCAGGCAGAGCATAGTATCAACAGCAGCCTTCCGCACTCCCAAGGAGGCAATCCTCTGAGGCATTCTAAAAATCCATTTGTTTTTATTTGAAGAAAAGAAGCCGCCGTAGTCTAGCAGGTAGTGTGTTGGCTTATTAGACGTAAAACCAGGGTTCGAGCCCCAGGCCAGACTTCAAGACAAAATAAAAAAAATATTTCTTCGGCCACTGCCTCTTAGCAGATTTCTGCCAAAAATTCTGAGAGTAAAATAAAATTGCCATGAAACGTTTCTCAAAAATCTGTCGTTCGGAGTCGACTTTAAACTGTGGGTCCCACCACTCATGTATAAAATTAACACACACACATTAACACAACAGAAGTGGTGTGATAAACTAGGACGTTGTATAATGGGTCAATTCGACCTCCGGGTACTGTACTTGTCTTAATTAACAAGTACACGTCCTCTAACCTAGCCTAACCTATTTGAAGAAAATCTCTGTATAAGTCGTGAGAGAAGTTAGGTCGTAATTCAGACTGAAGGGTTGTTACGACCAGTTAAGTAAGTAAGTTAATGTCCTTAAAAGTATTATAAAGGGCCTAAATTTTCATAAGGCTTGTGTGTCAGTCCAGCATTTGCAAAATAAGGCCCTTCAAAAAGTGTTTTTCACCACTATTGTCCCCCGTATTTAGTACTTAAGTACTAAAACAAAAAAAAGTCTCTACAAATATGTTCTCATTTAAAATAAATTTTTCTAGAAAAAGTGCCTCAAGTGAAGCACTTATACACACATTTGTTTTAAAAATTTTCAGTCGAAAGTATATATTCTGTGTTCTTTTTTCAAATTTCATTCTTAAAATTGTTGTTAAGTTGACTGACCACACTTCATAGTTTCCACTTAGTCATGCTTGTTGTTGCATATGGATTGAAAGGATCCCCCCTTGGCTTTATATGTATGTATGTATGTTTTTCTTGCTTATTTTGTGAAAATATATGCCATTTAGTTACTTTTTATATAAAATAATAACAATTGTTTAACAGCAAATAAAAAAATGGAAATGAAAGAGAAAAACGAAGGAAAATCAAAATAATGAAAAATCTTTTGTACCAAAATCATATTTATTTTGTTAAATAAACTTAAACGGAGTAATGATTTCCAGCAAGATGCACTCATTTTTGCTTTTGTTATCCCTTAAGCTATGGTTTATTCCAAGCAGTAGGGGGTACATGACCCCAGAAAAACAGATGCTGCTTAAGAAAGTTCAAGGAAAGTGGCCAACACACAATAATGGTTGGTGCTGGGTTTATTGCATTTTAGAAAATTTATTGCAGTTTGCTTGGAAAGCGAAGAGAAATTTATTTCCTTCACGTTAAAATAATTGTGCCAAATTTATAAAGAAATGTTTAACAGATGATGCGAATAGAAATTCTAAAAATTTGAAATTTAAACAACAAAAACCTTCCTTGTTCGTTTATCCATAATTTGATGGATTGCCGTAATCTATTAGGCAGTGTGTTGTTGAACCCCAGTTCAAACATCAAAACGAAAATTTGAAAAATAAATTCCTTGGCAACTTCCTCAACAGGTTTCTGGCAAAAACTCTCAGAATAAATAAAATTACCATGAAAAGTTACTCAAAAATCTGTCGTTCAGAGTCGACTTTAAACTGTAGGTCCCACCACTCATGTATAAAAATTAACACACACAACACATAAGTGATATAAGAAGCTAGGCCGTAATCCTGATTGAAGGGTTGTAATCAGTGGTGTTGTGCTATTTTTTTACCGGAACGCGTATATAATTATATAGACAGGGCCGATCCTGGGTAGGCGGCCGCTCTGTGCGGTCTCATGTCCCAAATTTAACGACGGGGGTGATTTCCCATGAAAATCTTGGCGACTGCGTTTTTTTTAGGTCTCATGTCCCAAATTTTACGAGGGGGGGAGGAGGATTTCCCCTCGGTTTCGGTTCAAACCCTTATTTACAAAAATACATATAAAAATTCGTCAAATATTAGAAAAAAAATCAGCAATTCTTTTAAATTTTTTTTTTCAAAACGTCAGCCAATTCTCGTTATCAGAAATCATCTTTAGTTCCGGAACGCGTTCCTGTCTAAAAAGGAAGTACCGGAACGACGTTCCGCAGCGTTTCGGCACTGGTTGTAATGGCCAATTATGAATGTACTCGTATGCATGATTTAAAAATTCAAATCCTTGTGCACAGTTTATCTTTTTTAGCCAGGCTATCAATCACAGAAATATACACAACAGTCCAGTAAGTTGGTTCAACAGCAACACAAAAACAAAACCAAGATTTCCAATAGCCATCCTCCCCCCATATCATTTGTTTGATTTCCTTTCCCTTGCGCCCTTTTTTGCTGCCACTTGTGATAAACCACTAAAATGCCAACAGCTCTACCAGGTTTTTTTAACTGCCACCATTTAAACCAAAGGAAAAATCAAACATACAAAAAAGCAGTCTCTCTGCATTTTCTGAACTGTTTTCGAAACAGTACTGTGATATCAATCTTACATGTATGGCAGCTTTGCTTCCCATACAAAAACAGCGGCGCCTCGTTTTTCCTTTACAGCTACTGCTACAGGGATAATGTATTGATTAACTCTGTTCACTACCATTGTGGGGAATAAATATTTTGATGGAACTGAATGGGGGAAAAAACTAGCGTTTTGCCAATAGCACGTATGCTGCCAACAGATTCAGGTAATACAAGTGAGTACCATGAATATTCAGCCTTTTTTTGCAACACTACAGCCAATATAATGCAACGCAAAAAAAAAGAAAAGTGGAAATGAAATGAAGAGTGAAATTCATTCACTTCCGTTGCATGCACAGACACAACATTCGGAGTATGTGTCTACCATATATGTATGTATGTGTTACCGCATACTGAAGTGACCCAAAAGGATGCGTTTTATAACTCCCATACCCAGTAAAATATATTTAATTATCGTAGTAATCTAACACAACGGAGTGAATGATAACAAGAAAGATTGCCCAGTTCATAGGAGAATAATAAGATTTGCGGAGTCGTAGCAGATTAGTATAGTATCGTTCTTATGCCTTACATGGCATAATACGTATATGTGAACTATCTTGGTGAAAAAAGGGAGAAACTACGCAACATATTTCTTCGTTAAACGGTAATGCGCAAAGGAATAACCTAAGCAGTTATTTGAAAATTCCTCAATTGAAAAACAAACCTACGAATCCAGTTAATAAAATATTTTTCTATGCATTTCAGTTTTTCTGGCATAAAAACACAAATAAGTTAAAATTTTAGTTATTTTTTTTTACATACTGTGAGACAGTATTTGTCTGTTTATGTTACATTTTATTATAACGCGATTTCGATTTTCAATCTTTTTTTCATTCAATTTTCTATTTTTGCCTTCATTTTTGCTGACATCACTTAAACTGTGCCAAACAAACCCGAAATAACTAGACAACCAGCCAAATGGAATCTCATCTCAAATAAAATATAATAAAAGGGCAACAACAACATCTATAGTGACAATATAAAAAAGCTTAAAGCAAATTGATAACGTAAACGCTATGGGATAAATAAACAAAAAAAAAGAGTTTCTCCTCTAATAGAAGCAGAAACTTTGTCGCCAAGCGAAAATACCGAGAAAAACCTCAACAACCAGATGAAAAAAAAAATACAAACACGAGTACAAGTACCAGTAAAATCTGTATAATAAAATGAAAATAAATAAACAAATAAATAGAAATACTCATGAAAGAGGAAACAACAAGAACACGAAAAGGAAAAAATTATTCATTCATTAGTTTAACAATGAAAATGGACTAACCTTACTCGTTTAATAGCATGTTGTTGTTGTTTTTGTTTTTGTTGAGAAAAATAAACAACATTTTTTGTTTTGCACACATGGTTGGTAGCGGGTTATCCAATTAGAGGTTTCTTCTATCTGAAGTGTCATAAGTGAAGAGTTTAGATTCTGCATCGTTTAACTATCAAAGAACGCTTTAGAATAGTTGAAACCGACTGCAGAAGTTATGACTTCAACGTGGCCACTCTTCTAAGCTGAAATGTAGCCGACAAGCAATTGCCAAGATTGTAAAGAGATTTAAAAAAATTAAAAGCGTTAAAGGCGTGCTTAGGCTTGGACATCAACACCAGGCACGCACTGCCGGAAATATTGTTATGAAAATGAAAAATCTAGATACTGATGATTTGCTTTTACATCGCTTAACATTAAAATTATAAAGAAAAGTTACAAAAAGAAAACAATGCAGTAAACAAACCTGTTTACAAATTATCGTACTGTAAACAAAAATACAACAACAAACACCAGCATAAAAAGAATGGTAAATAAGTAAACAAAAATACACCAACAACACTACAATAATAATGGTAAACAACGATGTTTACATTTATAGAGATTTCGAGAAGGCGAAGTTATGAATATTCGCCTTCAAGAACATTCATCAGACTGTTTAACCTGGCATATAAACGGCAAGACAAAGCAGGGGATTGATTAGTGAAGTTCAGTCAGTCTTGTGTAAAGACGTGGTGCGTTTGAAGACAGCAATAGTGTTTTGATGATCTCCGTTACAAAGATCCGTCGAATAATTGTTGTGGTGTTGGTGTGATTTTTCAATTCCATGCAAGCACTGACGAAAATATCGTCCCTGTAAGTGAAAGTGTGGCTAATAAAAGGATTTCGGTGTCCTCAGCACGACTTGTTGTGTAGTTTTAGTGATTTGGACTTGTATCTGCTGAGAGGTTGCTACCAAATTTTTATGAGCTTCGTTTCTCAATTGGTAATTACATTCAAAATTATCGCATAAGGGGTCCGAAAAAATCGACAGTGATACTGGAAAAGCTGATTCATCCGACAAATGGTATGTAGATTCATATTTCTACGAATATTTCTTTAGAAGAACAGTTAGTGACAGCTCAGAACACAACGGTCGTATTACAATCGAATCTTATTTTAGCCTGCAATTGAAGATTTCATTATGAATTCAACAAGACAGTGCCACGAGCCACACAATGTAAACGATTTTGAATAATTTAACGGTCTTGCGAAGCCAATTGGCTACCAAGATCTATATGGCGACGTTAAACTTTTTCCTATGGCTACGTCAAGTACTGTATCTACATGAGTAACTCGCTCATTTTTGACGTCTTAAGAGACATACTCAAAATTAACGACTTCTGTAACTTCTTCCGTCCAGTGAAGGTCCTTTAAATGACAATGCTTCAGTGAAATCATAACTTCACGTGTGTTTTATTTAACTTTACTTTTGAAACCGTAGAATGTTTAGCCCTTTAGGACAAGAAACATATTTAGCCCATGAAGTATTGACACCACAAACCTACTGGCTTATATTTCCTCACTCTCTCACTCGCTCTCTGTTTTTCTCTAAAACAAATATAAATATACTGAGACAAAATGGAACAAGATCAAAATATACATTGAAATAGTCACTACATACACAATCTCATACAGTTAAACTAAACATCTGTTCTCTTTCTCTCACTTCCTGCCGGCAGCGCTTATGTGTTTCGATGAATACACATTGAAATGTTTAGCAACAACAGCCATTATTGTTATATGTTAAGCAACAACAGTTACTCTCTTTTTAAAATCTATGGAAATGTATAACCAGTGGGAGAACAATAATAACAACAACACAGCAATAACATTTATTTTGAATTTCAATGAGAATGACCAAAAACGTAACGAAATAAATAAAATGAAATAAAATTTCAACAGAAAACCAAAGCAAATAAGGAAAATAAAAAGCGAAAGAGATAAATAAATGGAAATAATTCCTAAAAATCTTTTTTAGAAAGACCAAAAAAGAAAAACTCACCAAAAGGCATTTGAAATGCAAAGAAGAAAAATACTTGACCTTGTGTTTTAATTTGGAAAATCTTTTTAGTCTTGTTTGTCATGGTAAAACTACTCAAAGAGTTTTCATTTAATAAATAACGACAGCAACAACAACGACAAATAAAAGAAATACTAAAAAAGAAATTCAATTCCTTGAGTGTTTTATCTACAAATTGTTTTTCTTTTTTTTACCAACAATAAGTTGAAAGAACTCTTAAACAAACTGACGACGGTGGCTTCAAGAAAATAAGAAAATTTTTATTCGTAAATTTTAAACTCAACTAAATGCATACACTGTTTAGGATAATATTACGGAAATTATGGTTTTACAGTAGCAGAATAGAAAAATAAAATCGTATTATTTTAAATTATGCAACACTTATTTAAATAAATTACACAGCATTTCTAGGAGTTTATTACTTCATTTTTATTTTGATGACTAAGATGTATCACTCTCTGGATACATTACCAAACACAGTCATCAAGTTAACATTGTGGTTCGAAGATCTTCATTACAAAGATCTGTCGAATAATTGTCTAGTAATTGTTATTGTTTATGCAAAGAGCAGAAACAGAGGAATAACAAAGAAAAGCAATTGTTGTTGTTTACATCAAGTTGTAAATAGTGGCATACAGAATTGTGCGAATTATAAAGCATTTTAATTAAAACTAAACACAAATTTATTTTTATTTTATTTGCAATCTAAGAGCTCATATTTTAAACGTTTTTAAAAGGTAAAAACGTAACAATATTTTTTAATTTTTTTATCAAGGATTGTTACTGAAACGTTATACTTAAACTCTAGCCTATACTCATACATATTACATTGCAAATAGTATCCTTCAATTATTAATTTTTCTTTAAATTTCATTCTCAATATCTGACAGCAAATTATCTTGTGGTTTCCATTAAAATTTGTAACAATAACTGATACTCCATACGCATCCTCATCATCATCCTCAGTGAGTTCAGTAGCATGAGGAAAATTTTCAGTTTTCCAAAAATACCAAACAACGTTCGATAATTGTGGCTGTTGAATGCTACATTGCCTTGTAACATGTAAAGTATTTACTCTGAATTGATGAGGCAGGGAGTGAGAGAAAAATAATTGTTTGTAATACAATCGTTTTTATGCATGAACTCAATTTGCAATACAAAAGCATTAAATACTGAATACTGAGAAGCAACACAACAAAAAGATAAAAATAACAGACAGTTAAACAGACCGCATATGTATTGTGTTTATATTACAGGCGCATATTTCATATTTTATGCATAAATTATGTGTTGCTCTTTCCTTCTCTCTCTTTCAGTCTCTCTCTCTTATATTTTCCTTTCATTGTTTTTGTGTATTATTTTCTTTAGTTATTGGTAGTTTACCAAAACATAAGTAAGTTATATTTGTGTATGTATGAGTGTATTACTGCAATTTGTCATTTTAATTTCCATTTTTTTTCTTTTTGTTTTTATTATTCAATATTCAATAAAACTATAAGTCTGTGGTATACTGTAGGTTTTCAGTTTCAATTAGGTTTTCAGCTCGAAAGAGCTTTTTATCAGTGGATGCCACAATAAAATAAAAATGGAATGTTAAAAGTGAGTCTGTGTGTGTTTGTAATTCACGTAATGAAGTGATTTTCATTATTTTGCTTTAAGTGTATGTGACTGATGATGTTTATGGTCAACAGTTTTGGTTGAGATTGTAAAAAAGTCATAAAAAATTAAAGGAATTAAAATTGAATTATTTTTGTAGTCAGAAATGAAGTTTCTGTCAGAGTATACGATTAAATGATTACATTTAACGCTCAAAAGGAGATTTCATACTTTTGAAAGAATATTTTCTCCAAAAATATTTTTTGTCAAACAGTTCTCCTGGTTCTAGACTTACTTGATTGGTCATTACAACCTCTCAGTCAGGATTGCTACCTAGTTTCTCACACCGCTCATGTTGTGTGTGTTAATTTTATCCGAGGGTGGCGAGACCTACAGCTTAATGTCGACTTCAAACGACAGATTTGTTTGAGAAACTTTTTCAGCGCAGGGTAAACAGTCTGATGAATGTTCTTGAAGGCGAATGTTTATAACTTCGCCTTCTCGAAATCTCTATAAATGTAAACATCGTTGTTTCATTATTGTTGTTTATGAATTTTGTTTACATTTTTTTTGTAGTGTTGTTTGTGTATTTTTGTTTACTTGTTTACCATTTTTTATGCTGGTGTTTGTTGTTATATCAAGCAGTACGATAATTTGTAAATAGGTTTGCTTACTGCATTGTTTTGTTTTTGTAGCTTTTGTTTAAAATTTTAACGTTAAGCGATGTAAAAGCAAAACATCAGTATCTAGATTTTTCATTTTCGTAACAACATTTTAACGAGAATAACCAATGAAAACAATGTTAAAAATTAGTTCTAGAACTATAGCGCACAATAAAAGTACATTTTTAAATATTTTAATTAATAAAATTAAATTCAATAAAATCCTATAAAAGAAACTCCTTAAGGACACAAATAAAAGTCCTTTAAATCAACGACAGCAACAACGAAAACAATAGCAATTTAAAAACATTACTACGCCTCAGGGATATTTATCATTAAAATCAAATTTATTTATTTCTATCTCTCTCTCCCTCGTTTATTTGATATTCTGTTTCAGTTTCTTGTTGTTTTCCTTTCTAAAATGTTGTGTGTTGTAACAAACAAAAATGTTTTATAACTTACACATCCACATGCATGCTTGTAAATATCGTTGTTGTCTTGTTTATAGTAAGTGTATAATTTCGAATATTTCAAAGAATTTCTGCTAACATTACAAGAAATAAAGCAGAGTATAGAGAGAGAGAGAGAGAGAGAGAGAGAGTAAGAGAAACAATACCGTTTACAATTTTAATAATAGCCCAAAAGGTTATTTTATTTGCAATACAAGTAAACGAAACAAATAAAACAAATTGAAAGGAAAAATGAAATACGCCATGCTACACTGGTATAAAGGCATTCAAGTGCGAATGCCATAAAATGAAGAGGCGTTTTATTTCTCAATTTAAATTCTCTTTGAAATTTTAAACTCTTTTTGATTTCCATTGTCGTCATTACAGCTTATCGATTTATTTGTAAGCCTGCCTGCCTGCCTTCTGTTACTTGCTGGCATTTATTTGGAAATTAAAATCATTTTTAGTTTTGATTTTCTTTCAGTAACAAATTTGTAGTAACTTGAATAAATTCTACGACCTTTTATAAAAGACTTGAAGTGATTGTAATTCATCATTGAAATGTATGTCCTCAATCGTAAGGAAATTCCATTTAATTCTTATGATATATACACGTGTGCTCGTAAAACGATTACAAAATACAAGTTTGACAATGAGCAGCGGCAAGGAAGTCTAGTAGGTAGTGCGTTGGCTTATTAGACGTAAGGCCACGGTCCAAACACTGGGTGAGACGTCTCCAACAAAACGATATCAATTATGTATGTGTATGTAGCGGAAGTCGCCGTAGTCTAGCAGGTAGTGTGTTGGCTTTATGAGGCGTAAAGCCAGGGTTCAAGTCAAAGGTCAAACATCAAAACGAGATACAAAAAAGTATTTCTTCGGAGACTTCCTCTCAGCAGTTTTCTGGAAAAAAACTCTGAGGGTAAATAAAAAGTTACCATGAAAAGTTTCTCAATAAAATCTTATGTTCGGAGTCGACTTTAAACTGTAGGTCCCACCACTCATGTATAAAATTACACACATAAGTAGTGTGAGAAACTAGGTTGTAATCTTGACTAAAGGGATGGTATGACCAATTATGTGTGCGTGTGTGGCGGTAAGGACAACGATGTAATAACGTGAAATTAGCGCTGCCAAATAGATTGACAGGGTAACCAATCTGTTGAATGTTATTCAAGGCGAACGTTTATAACTTCGCCTTCTCGTAATCTCTATAATCGTTGTTTACGTTTATTGTTGTAGTGTTGTTGGTATCGGGTCCGCCATCTAACGTTTTTTTTTTCAACTAGTGCTTATTTCGTGAATGGTAACACTTAGCTCATGTCTGATTTGACAGATAATTAGTTTTATCCTTCCGCTGAACGAATCCATCCATCCAATGCGTTTTCGCTTCGCTAAGTGGGCCTGCGATCTACTTACAGAAGATGCCGATTTTGGCAAACAAATCATCTTTTCAAATGAAGCTCATTTTGATCTTGGCGGGTATGTAAACAAGCAAAATTGTCGCATTTGGGGCACAGAAAACCCGCACGCATACATTAGAAAGCCGACGCACAGAAAACGAGTCACTGTTTGGTGCGGATTTTGGTCCAGAGGCATAACTAGGCCATTTTTCTTCGAACATGAGCAAGGAGTGGGCGTTACATTCAATGGCGATCGTTATCGTGCCATGTTGAATGGCGCTACGAGCCACACTGCCGAAGCTGCACTCGATGTTTTGCGTCCTGTTTTTGAAGATCGCATTATCAGCCACAGAGCTGATGTCGTTTGGCCAACTCGCAGATGCGATTTGACACCGTTGGACTATTATTTGTGGGGTGCCATCAAAGATAAGTGTTACGCCGACAAGCCAGAGACAATTGACGCTTTAAAGGACAATATTCGTGAAGCCATTGGAGAAATACAGCTGCACACAATCGATAATGTGCTTAAAAATTGGACCGATCGTGTAGGCAACTCTATGGCCATCCGAGGCAGCCATTTGAATGAAATTATATTCCGTTCTTAACCGGAAGGATTGTACTTTCAAAAAAAAAAAAAAAAAAATTGAGAAAATATTCAGTAGTTTTTGTTAAAGCAATTTCAAAAAAAAAAGTTATTTGGCGGACCATTTATATTTTTGTTTACTTGTTTACCATTTTTATATGCTGGTGTTTGTTGTTATATTACGCAGTGCGATAATTTGTAAACAAGTTCATTGTTTTGTTTTTGTAGCTTTTGTTTATAAATTTAATGTTAAGCGATTTAAAAGCAAAACCCCAGTATCTAGATTGTTCATTTTTGGAACAATATAAAACATGGGGAATAAGATAATTCCACATAATGTGGGTTTTTTTTTTCTTTAATCACATTTTCCTACGTCGCTCTGTGATTTATTTGCCTGCAATTAAATTTCAATTAAAATGTTTCAATTGTTTACAATGATGCCGAATTGTTAATGTTGTTTTTGAGTTGTTATTGCTATTGTTGTTGTAGTTGTGTTGCTACAACAAAATTAATAACAATAATAACAATTACCAGCAACAGCAATACCATTTAATACTACTTAAGTGACGTTGAAATATTTCAGAATTAAAGTTCAACATAAAGTCTAAAGAAAGAGGTTGGCAGGGGAAGCGAGGATAAAGGAGTTAAGAGCGTAAAAGGGGAAACTTAACAGAAATTATTTGGAGTTTTCGTGTGCATGATTTATGACTGGTCATTCATTTAAACTCAATGGCTAAGGAATTGGAGAAATAATTTAAACGTGGCCATTAAAATGTTTGCATACCTATGGCCCAGTTAGGGGAGTGTAGGGAATAACTTACATAATATTTTAAATTAATTTTAATTATACAACAATTTAAAATTTAATTAGTATTTTACTTGCACATCAACAATATTTTATTACCCATACATCATGGTAATTTGCAGCAAAAACTAAAAACTGAAAAAATATTTTCTCTTACCCTCGATTTTAGCGGCTGTGCCTTAAGCATTGTTAAGAGGCCAAGACTTTTTCGTTTTGTTTCCTTTGGCGTTTTATTTGTTGTAATTATTTTCCTTTGCCTTTTGTAAGCCTTTGTCTTCATTATGGTTATTCTTGTATTGCTTTAAGGGTTTTATGCCTCATCATGTGGTCGACATTGTTCATCTGTTAGGGGTTTAAGCAGACAATAAATATGATTTTAAATTAAATGCGAAATAATCTTTAAATTATAAAAACAATTTAATTTTATTGTTGTTGTTGCTGTTGTTATTGTTGTTGGACTTTCATTTTCTTAGTTCTAATAATGAAGTAAAAAAAATAAAAACAATTTAAACCATTTAATGACCACCAGACACGGCATGGCTTAACAGCTAACACCAGCAAGTGCTACTTGATACTTGACTAAGAAGAATATTTTTCTGAGTTGAAATAGAATTTTTTGTAATTCAAACAGAAGCCATTGAATCTATAAATGCAGGCATTATTAAGCAGAGAGCAAGAAGGGAAAAGGAAAAATAAACCAAACGTTTGCAAAGTGCTTGTGGCATGTAAATCTCGCACTTTACAAGTGAGTGCTGCTGCTATTACACGTGCTTGACTTTGTTTTGTGTTCTTGGTTTTTCGAAAATAATGAATATTTTTCCTGTTATCATCTCTTCTATGCTTCTCTTTCGCAATATTTTTGTTAGAGTTGTTGTAGATTTCCCTTTTTTAAATATGGTTCTGCGATATTAAATCTTTAATTTGGCTTCAATGGCAAATTCTACTGAAAGAAATTTAAGAATTTAAATTTTCTCTTTTTCAGAAATAAAGTTAAATTTATATTCGTTTAAATTATGTATGAAATTCGAAGTGGTAATCCTTCTTAAGATAGCGGCCTTGGTGCGGAGTCTACTCTGGGAAAATGGACCTGAACATTTCCCTTCGACTGTCGGATTGTTGTAGTGTGTTTAAGGCGTAAGTAATGGCCATCTACCGGCCATCAATGGATCCTTGTCAACGGTATTCCTTTTAGCTGCATCTCAATCTGATTGTGTCTGTCGAACGCTGCGAATAACTCCAGTATCGTTAGGGAATGTCGCCACTATCTCGACATTCGTTCTGGGCGCTTCATTGTCACACTTATCTGAATCCCTAGACACAGTAATATTCCGGGAAACTGCAGAGCCTAAGAGCTCTCAGGAGTGCACTACTGCCGGTATCCTCTTCAATCGACTTGGAGATGAAATTTGTCTCGATCAAGTTGGCCATCGCACGGAAATTCTTTCGAGACGCCAACATATTCTGGGTCAATGAGGAGTCCGCTAGGATCACTTGGCCCTCGATGGATAGAAGGCGAACCAACCATTTACTTGGACTTGGTCGTGACGTCACCTCGGTTAGAGTGGCCATGCAGCTTCCATCTAATGACTTCTGCCGTGGTTGCAAATTCGCTGAGGAAGAGGAGACTGTTATCCGCTTTCTTTGTCAATGGCCTTGGAAAGAAAGCCTATTTAACACAGACGGCACTCATGTTAAATATGGGGACACAGTGGTATTCTACTACAAAGAGCGGAAGAGCAGGTCAAATATGGTGCAACCATTGAACTCTCAGGTGAACCTATATTAAGAACCCCTTTGAAGACGTGCAAGCTCATAAGCAACAACGCGGTAAATATTGGCACATTATGGACGGCAGTCATAGTTAAAGTCGTCTCAAATTCCAAACAAGCAGGGTATTGCGAGGGCATTGCTTAAGGGGCACTCCTTCGAAACAGGAGTTGTTGGAACGAGAAAGAGACCAATTTTTTTTTGAGCAACGAAAACTCAGTTGAGTTGAGTTACGTCTAGGAAAATAAGTTGGGCGAGTAGGGCACATACCTAGTGTTATGTCGGAGGAGAAGAATACACCTTAGTTTCAGACGATTTTAATGATCTTTCGAGACTGGACAGATGGTTCCAGGACTTGATAAAGTGGCTGAATGTGATGTCCCTAGTACCATATATGTTTAGGCCTAAGTGTGTATTTTTCATCTTGTTGGTTTGAAAGCAATCTCTACCTATATGCCTTACTAGATTTGTAAAGGGTTTGTTTCGATGGCTTTACAAACGTCAAATAACAGTCAAAACAGGGTAAAACAGGGTAGATTTAATCCCGAATTTTAAAGCAATACGAATTAATTTGGCCCTGGAAAAATTTGTTTTGCGACAGGACATTGCAAGCGTGCCGTACTTGCATTCGCTGGCCATTCGAAAAATCTATAAATTATGCTAAGAATTGTTGCCTCTTTGGTCCTCTTTCCCTATATTGAGGACTTTCTATCCAAACCTGTATAAATAATAGCTTGTCGGTAAGATATTTGACTTTAAAGGTGAAATAATTCCACAAAGAAGTCTAGTTTGATGAGCTTGACAAATCTTATTTATTTGGAAAGAAAAAAAGTTACACTAACATTGGTCTAAGCAGAGCTTTTAGTTTCATTACCCAGTGTAACTACCTTTAAAGGATTTTCTTGATGTTCTTTATTGTTCCAGCACTTGAAGCGACAGTCATTGATATGAATGATGACTTTAAGGTGATTTAACAATTTTTTGTATTTCACTCTTACCTGTGTTCTCTTTCCCCGTGTATGTTTGAAGAATTAATAATTTTGTATTGTATTTCTATGCCTCGGATTTACAACAAGTGGCATGCATCAAGTGCACATTTTTTAATTTTTTTTCTAATTTTTGCTTGTCATATTCTCTCAATCTCTTAAGTGACTGTGCTTTTGTTTTTTAAGCTGCCCTCATACACGTCCTGATGAGTTGTATGTTGCATATGTGGCATGTGTTCCCGTTGCTTTTATTTTTCAAATCAAATGTTTTTTTTATTCATTTTTTTCCTTTTTTATCTCTAGGAGAAATTTAGTTTTTATTTTCTCCCCCTTTTTTAGATGCTGTAAAGATTGTAAATGACATGGAAGGCATTTACACACACATACAACTGCATTGGGTCATATAAAAAGTGTCAGCAATTTTTGTTTTATTTTATTCTGGCTCACTAAAAATTGTATGTATTTGGTTGAAAAGTTTTAGTAAACACAACGAAATGCACGGAACCTGCATCGGCTGATGACGGTTTCTTCAAAATCCGAAACAACACTGAAATTCATTTTGTCAAGTCTTAGCCAATAAAAACCAAATGGTTTACAGTGATGAAATTACATGTTAAGCTTTTGAATCATGAAGCTAAATTAGAATAACATTTTCAATCAGAAAAATTTAAATTAAAGATTAAAAATTTAACAAACATTGCTCGCATGTACTTTTCATATTCCCCAATACATATACAATACATTCCTTCCTTAAAAAATAATAAACATACAGTGAGTAGCAGAAGTGTATACATGTATATATTGTTACATTTTTACCTTTTAAAAACATTTAAAATATAAGCTCGTAGATTGCAAATAAATAAAAAATAAATTGCTGTTTAGTTTTAATTAAAATGCTTTATTGTTAGCACAATTCTGTGTGCCACTGTTCACAACTTGATGTAAACAACAACAATTGCTTTTCTATGTTACTCCTCTGTTTATACTCATTGCGTAAACAATAACAATTACAAGGCAATTATTTTACTGATCTTTGTAACGGAGATCTTCAAAGCAAGATTAATCTTTTCAAACGTACCGCGTTTTCACACTAGACAGACTGAAATTTACTGACTTAGTCGCCTGCTTTGCCTTGCCTTTTATATGGCAACGTAAACAATGTGATAAATGTTCTTGAAGGCGAATGTTCATGACTTCGCCTTCTCGAAATCTCCATAAATGTGTAAACATCGTTGTTTTCATTTATTCATGCTGGTGTTTGTTGTTGTATTTTTGTTTACTTGTTTACCATTTTTTACGCTGGTGTTTGTTGTTGTACTTTTGTTTACTTTTTTTTTATAATTTTTTTATGCTGGTGTTTGTTGTTATATTAAGCCGTACGAAAATTTTTAAACAGGTTTGTTTACTGCATTGTATTGTTTTTGTAGCTTTTGTTTAATTTTTTAATGTTAATCGATGTAAAAACAAAACACGAATATATAGATTTTTCCATTTTCGTAAGAATATACTACGTGCATTACTGTATGAACATATGGATTTTATATGTATATTAGGACATGTACTCACTTCTGTCTACTACTGTATTATTTTTATACAATTACTGTGTGTATTTGCAACAAATGTGTTTGCATTAGTTGTTCTATTAACACTCATACCCGTTGACATACTTATATACATATGTATGTATGTTGTTGGTATTGTGCTTTTCTCATTTTTTATAGAATACTGTTCTGCCGTGTTCTATCATTGTTGTTGTATGTAGTTCATCCAGATGAAGGATGTTCTGGCTGATATACAGTTTGAAATGAATTCAAAATGTTTCGCTCTGACTTGTCCATGTGTTTGTTTATTACAACAATGACTCTATGCACGTGTGCCTCTGTGTTTGTATTCCTATATTTCTCACAACTTCACATTCTATTAAAAAAATAAAACTAATGTGCCTTCGGAGGTTTATCCATGCAGACAAGCATGTGTGTGTATGTGTTATGACAAGCAAAATAAACGACACATGAAGAAAAGAGAGCAAATATGAGAAAATATGGCAAACAATGAAAAAAAGTAATGGAAAAAAAAATAAATTTTATTTGATTTATTTTTATTATGAAAAGATTTAATTTTTTTTCTGTCTCAATTTGTTTGATTATATTTTATAGTCGTAGTCGTAGTTGTGTTTACTACTCACCTCTCTTCTGGTAATTTTAAAGGCTTTCTAAAGGGGTTGATTATGATGACGATGACGATGAGGATGACGTTTTAGTCTAACGATGGTTTGTTGGTTATCTGGCTGGTTGTGTATGTACTTTATAGTTGTATTTGTGGCCTCTGGACTCTTTTCCTTCTTGTAAGTGACAAAGGCAAATGTGACAAGGTAAATATGTTTGGCTTTAAAATCTCATCCCTGGGAGTGCATGGTGTATGTAGTGCATCAAATGGCTCCGCTGCAAAGAAATAAAATAAATTGTAGAAAACCATGGCAAAGTATAATAACTGGAAAATGGAAAAATATAGGACAACACGTTCTCTCCCACTCTATCTTCTTGATTTCTATAATAGACAAACAGATGAATACAATAAAGCTTATATTGTAACAGGCATAAATTAATGTTTAAGTTGGTAGAGTTTTTCTTTATCCCTGAACTCTTTTCATACGATTATGATGAATTGAGTTTTTTTAGACTTTTGTGTCATCTAAAAGCAGGCAGCCTTGACTAGCCAGACCAATAAAAATGATTAGATTTATACATAATTTTACAACAAGAGCATAAATTTAAATCAAATATATGGCACATGATAGGCCAGTAAATAGGATTAAAAAATTGTTGTCAATGCCATTTTATACGTCCTTAAAAAGAATTCCCAACTAATTTTTCGTTTTTAAATACAAGCATGACTGCAACTCTAATAATTTGAATATGTGAGAGACATAATGTAATATGTTTTGTGTTTGTATTTTGAAGTCGCCGTAGTCTAGTAGGTAGTGTGTTGGCTTATTAGACGTAAAGCCCGGGTTCCTATCGCAGGTCAGACAGCAAAACAAAATATGAAAAAAAAATATATTTCTTTGGCGACTTCCTCTCAGCAGATTTCTGGCAAAAATTCTGAGAGTGAATAAACCTGCCATGAAAAAGTTTTTCAAAAAATCTGTTGTTCGGAGTCGACGTTAAACTGTAGGTGCCGCCACTCACGTATAAAATTAACGCACACAACATAATTGGTGTGAGTAGGTAGGCCGTAATTCTGACTGAAGTGTTGTAATCGCCAATTAGGTATGTAGTATGTATGTATGTATTTGAAAGGCTGTACACATACTCAGAAGCAGTTGAAAAAAATACATCATCAAGCAGTTTTAGTTGGTTTTCCGGACTCAAGCAACATTCCGATCCTACCAGTGATAGTTATTGTTACTCCACAGTCGATAGTCCCAACTTGTTTCGCAATAAGTTCTTTGTATAACTTACCGTGTGGCATGTGACACAGTTTACTTGAAAACACAGGTCAATCAAGTAAAATTCTTTCATTTTCCATTGACAGTAATGCTGCTATTTTCATAGTTCTTGAAGTAGTAGGTTTTAATTTTGGCGGCAACTTTCCAACCACACGAAATAGTGCATCCAATACAGAGCGAATGGTGCTGTTTTTATTTCCCTCCATTATGGAACAGAATCTTTAAAAATACTTCCATACTTAAGGGCAACATACTCTAATAACCATGTAATTTGTGTCATTGTCTCATAGACAAAATTTTGAAATGAAAGCCCAGACATCCAGAGCTGAATAAGGAGATCAGTTGATATGAATACTTTTTCGAATAAATCCTTGATCGATATGTAATGTCATGTTGACATTTCTGGCCAAAAGAAATTTGAAACGCTAAACGAAGGCATTATAGACAGTAATAAAGAACTGCTTACAGCAGATGAAATTGTCAAGGCGATTAAGGTGATAAAGCCTACAGTCAAAGAAAAAAGTCTACATACTCCGCTGTACATACACCGCTGCATTTACTGTACTTTTTCCCGGTGATTATTATCAAATTGAAAACGATGTTATAGCGTTGTTTAAGGCAGTTAAAATTAAGAACGTTCCAAGACAAACTCGAATATAAAAAATATAATTTAGAAATTATTAGGGAAAAAAATTAGTGTATGTTTACTTTTTTCTGTGACTATACGTCGGCGCTGTATATAGTTTATGTCTCTTTCCACACAACACTTAGGGTCTTAGCATCCTTAAAGACTCAAGAGAAAATACTATTCAGCATCTATTGGCAACTGAAGATCGTCGTGGTCTATTAGGTAGTGTGTCGGTTTATTAGACGTAAGGCCACGGTTTCAAATACCAGGTCAGCCATCCAAACGAAAATATGAAAAAAATATTTCTTCGGCGACTTCCGCTCAGCAGATTTCTGACAGAAGCTCTGAGAGCAAAATAAAATTGCCATGAAAAGTTTCTCAAAAATCTGGCTTTCGGAGTCGACTTTAAACTGTAGGTCCCCGCACTCATGTATAAAATTAACGCACACAACATAAGTGGTGTGAGAAGCTAGCTCGTAATCCTGTCTAAATGGTTGTAAAGCATGTTAGTTACAAATCTCAACTTGACGCGTCGTACCCAAAGATGTGCATGCGTCATTATTATTAAACTATTCATACGTCGACGCTGGAGCTAGTTTTATGTATCTTTCCTTCCGATCCTTAAGGTCATGGCACCTTTAAAGTGTCAGGAGCAAATACTATTCAACATCGATTGGCAGCTGGGCAAGGATCCTAATGAAATTGGAACTTTTAGGAAAGCAGATTACATGGTACTAACTACCCTATGACTTTCCGTGGAAGTTCAGAACGTCCATTTGGGATGCATATTTGTGTTATGAAAAAAATATTTCTTCGGCAACTTCCTTTCAGCAGATTTCTGGCAAAAACTCTGAGAGTAAATAAAATTGCCATGAAAAGTTTGTCAAAAATCCTTCTTTCGGAGTCAACTTTAACTGTAGGTCCCGCCACACATTTATATAATTAACACACACAGAACATAAGTGGTGTGAGAAGCTACGTCGTAATCCTGACAGAAGGGTTGTAATGGCCAATTACGTATGTATATATGTATGTAATTGTGTCATGGCTCCATACAAACTTCATGGATGATATAAAAAAGATGAAGTCGACAGATATAGTTCATTCGCTAGAGCCAACGGATCCTTACAGCATTTTTCAGGCGGAAATCTCAGCCATAAGTTCTGCTAATAACAAAGTGGCTCTTTCAGTCCTTTCTCAACGAGAGGGCGGAGCGTTAAAAGGTTTACGTCATATAGACATGGGGACATTGCAGCCAGATGTTTAATAAGCCAAAGCACTATCTACAAGGCTAGGGGAGTTTAAAAGGCTTCTTTAAAAATTGCGGATTGTTCCAGAATTTAGCAAGACGTGGCTTAACACGTTCAAGCCGGAGCTTACTAGACTGCTTTATCGGGCTGCACGTACCACCTGTGGTACGCAGTTGGTCATGCTATACTTCGTCTGCCGAAAAAAATACGTGAGAGTCGCGTCACGATAGAGCGAAAAGTATTAAGCGCAGCCGCCCGAAGGCGACAAGCATGAATTAAACCGCCGGCGTGAAGGTATTAAGTGTAAGTTAAGTATTTTAAACTTATTTGCCAGAGTTTACTGACCTTAAAATTCAATTAATCCTTAATTTGGTATTTGGAAACGAAACAATTATTTTCGTCCAGCCACAATAATACAACTGGGCGTCCAGCCACAATAATACAACTGCCTATGGCGGTAATTTGACAATAATTTGTCTGTGAACAAGTAATTTTCTCTGTTGTCGTTCATATTAAGACTATTTTTGAGTATCATGAGTATCATTAGACCATGACAAATTGTTCAAAAAAATTTTTTCAATTTAATAAAAAAGAAAAACCAAAGACATAAGACATGTTAAATTGTTTGTTTGTCTATTTTATGAATGGAATTTTCTCAGGTCTATTAAACAAAAATAATTGAGAACAGAGAAGAGAGGAAAAGATAACTATTCTTCATGGTTGAAAATTATTATTTTAGACAAGAACCTTGAACAGTTTCTTTTACCCTTAACCCAGGCTAGCTCATCAATCATGGCCATATTTATTTAAGCCTTTTATTTAATATTCATTCATACTCACTGTTCATTATGACCATTTGATGAGCCTCATTTATATTGAAATTCATATGGAGATTTACGTTTAAGCATCTCAAGGTCACTATGTTATCTTTTCTATTAAAAGTTTTAATATTATTTACCCGTAAGGGGATTAAAACAAACACCGTTAAAGGCATGATACTAAAAAACAGTTGCTATAAAACGATATGTCTGTTGAAGGGTTGCTGTTATTCACAGCAAATATTCATATCCACATGATGATAAGCCCAGCCATCATAAAAATATTTTATAACAGCTTGAGTAGCATGTTAACTAACATGCAGAAGAGAGAAGAGGTTGTTTTAACTTAAATTAACTCAAGTTTTATCACGTTTCATATTGTTATTCTTGTTATTGTTTTTTGTTTATGTATTGGTATTTGCTTATACCACAGAGGCAGACAGTGATGTAAAGAAGAAGAGAGAGAGGTATATAAAGGCAAAATATAAATGTATTCCTTTACCAGTTCAACACCTTTAATTTGGGTTTATGCATACGAGTGTATGAATATATATGTTTAAAGGTTTCTCTAGCTGTTGTCATGTCAAATGACATTCTTGGTATCCTTTGGAAACAGGGTTAATTCTGTCAATGATGTCAAAAGGCAACAAAAATAAAAAAGAATAATATGCAGATGTATTTTCTCTAGACAATGTGGTAGTGCCAATGTCGGTACAGCAACTGTAAGACTGTGTTAAGCTTTACTCAAGTCGAATACGAGGAGAAAAGTAACACATACAATTGCAAATATATAAATACAAGGTTTTACCACAGATAAACGTATAGAAATTGTTTCTCTGTTGTTTTTTGTTGCTTCTTTAACTTGAGGCTTTTAATTGTCAACATGGCGTTAATAAAATGGATAAAATGAATAACGAAGATTGAAAGTCACCGCAGGACATTCCATAACATACAGCGATGATAATGGAAATTATAGCAGTGATGCAACACAGTAACAAAACAACATCGACATCAGCATTAGCATCACGTGAAATGTTTTACAGTTACAGTTACAATAAAAAACGAAAACATAACTTAAGGTTTAAACACACACACACAGAGACATATACGAAAAGTAGGAGGTAGTAAAAAGAAATCCATTATGTGCAATGAATGAAGACATTCACATCAAATAATCGACAGTTGGTTGAAGGCGTTTTCAATATTTTAAAAATGATTTTCTTGTGCTGGAATTGTTTCTGAGTAAAGGATCTCCTTAGAAGCTCTGACTTTTCTGACAGCCAAGACGTAGTCTGATCTCTTTCGATAGCAACATTCAATCAAATACTGGCTACTAAATCACGCTGGATTTTGTTTCCACCCCGTATGGATTACTGGTCACTCAGACATTACGGATAACTGTGCAGTCGATGAATTTGTCATTGTATAAGGGATATGCTTAGGAACTTCAGTTATCTGCAGGGACTTCAGATTAATAAGGTATGAGCATGTAGTATTAAAAGCTACCACTATGGGTTCTCGGCATGGATATTGTTACATTTTTACCTTTAAAATATGAGCTCGTAGAATGCAAACAAAATGCAAATTAAATTTCTTTGTTATAAAATAAATTAAAATTCTTTATTATACGCACAATTCTGTGTGCCACTGTTCACAACTTGATGTAAACAATAGCAATTGCTTTGTTTGCATAAACAATAACAATTACTAGAAAATTATTTGACAGATCTTTGTAACGGAGATCTTCAAACCACGATTACTCTCTTCAAACACACCGCGTCTTCACACAAGACTGACTGAACTTCACTAACTCACTCGCCTGCATTACCTTGCCTTTTATATGGCAGGGTAAACAGTCTGATGAATGTCCTTGAAGGCGAACGTTTATGACTTCGCCTTCTCGAAATCTTTATAAATGAAAACATCGTTGTTTACATTTATTCTTGTAGTGTTGTTGGTGTATTATTGTTAACTTGTTTACCATTTTTTTATGCTGGTGTTTGTTGTTATTTTAAGCAGTACGATAATTTCGAAACAGGTTTGTTTACTGCATTGTTTTGTTTTTGTTTTGTTTATAATTTTAATGTTAAGCGATGTACAAGAAAAACACCAGTATCTAGATTTTTCATTTTCGTAACTATATCTTATTCTTTTGCAACAAAAGTGTGATAATGCAGCAGCAGCACTCACAGCAGCAAGTGGTAATATGTAAGGGAAATATACTATTGTCAGTATGAATAGACATCGACCACAATAAAATCTTAGTGACAGTTAAATCTGCCTCGGCTACAGTTTTAAATTTACGCGCGTTAATTGAAGAGAAATGAACTGTTAATATGAATCGATTCTAAATAAGGCCAGTTTCAGAGAATTTTTGAAGTACAGATTACTTTGATTATTACTCGGATTGAAGACAAAGGCCACGCTTTGGAAAATAGAAAATAAATTTGATTGGATGTTAGAAATATGGAAGGATGGTCGAGGAATACAAGACAATACCATGCCGTTATTACTCTGGAGTGAAAAATTATTGTGATTACTCGAATGGAAAAAACATACTCGTGGTTGT
The DNA here is from genome assembly GCA_958299815.1 of Sarcophaga carnaria. Lineage (NCBI taxonomy): Eukaryota > Metazoa > Arthropoda > Insecta > Diptera > Sarcophagidae > Sarcophaga > Sarcophaga carnaria. The sequence goes on along the minus strand of OY283150.1, from coordinate 131,173,711 downwards.
GAAGCTAAAATGTATCTGAGTATCTGCGTTACGATTCCGATAATCGTAAAGTCCCAGCTCTCATTAATACAATATATTCCCCCATCCTGCTTTTTATAGCAGCCCCTTCTAGTAAATGATTCGCTGATAATTCAATTCAATGCAGAAACTGGTACTGAACGACAATTCTAGCTTTAATACCGTTTACATTAGCTCCTCGTGAATGTTTTGGCTTGAACTTGTTGTAAGAGATGTATTATTCAGCCTTTGTAGAAATCTCGTAATTTTGTTTCAACTCAGAAACGAATGACAGATGGAATGAAGATCAGTGCACGAAAAACTTGTCTAGAGGCCATACTACATACATACATAATTGGTCATTACAACCCTTCAGTCAGGATTACGACCTAGTTTCTCACACCACTTATGTTGTGTGTGTTAATTTGTATACATGAGTGGCGGGACCTACTGTTTAAAGTCGACTCCGAACGACATATTTTTGAGAAATTTTTCATGGCAATTTTATTTACTCTCAGAGCTTTTGTCAGAAATCTGCTGAGAGGAAGTCGCCAAAGAAATACTTTTTGTATTTTATTTTGATGTCTGGCCTGGGGCTCGAACCCTGGCTTTACGTCTAATAAGCCAACACACTACCTACTAGACTACGGCGACTTCAAGAGGCCATACTACTTTGTATAAAATTGTACTCTTATGGTTCTAATTGATTATTTGGGCAATGTTAAGCGATTTTTTATGAATATTTTCGTTGGCCCTCTAGAGGGCAATGCATGTATCAACAAACAGAATCAATGAAAACAAGCTGCATCAGGTCCAGGAACATTAATCTCATTTTCAGGTGCATACATACATAATTAGCCATTACAACTCTTCAGCCAGTATAATGACGTAGCTTATCACACCAATTATGTTGTGTGCGTCAATTTTGTACATGAGTGACAGGACCTACAGCTTTTTGAGAAACATTTCATGGCAATTTTATTTATTCGCAGAGGTTTTGTTGGAGAAGTCTAACCTGGGGTTTGAACCATGGTCTTACGTCTAATTAGCCAACATACTATCTACTAGACTACGTCTATTTTAAGCTAAATCTCATGCCACATAATATTTCGCAAAGCACTTAGACCATTACGGCTTACTAACGTTTCTTTTGGAAGGTTATTGGATGGAAATATTTTTACTACACTTCATATATCTTTTGAAGGTAAACGCAAATTTCCATGCTGATGATGAAATAAACGCAGCAGCATATCAGCTTAAATTCTTGCCTACAATACTCGTACAGCAATACAACCAACCAACGGTTGTAAAACGTAAGGTGTCACCCCAAAGTTTAATAAAATATAAGAGGATAAATGCTGTACAACTACACGAAACCATGTTTAGGCCTTCAGGTTTGCCAAAAAAAAATGTACACAATATTTAAAGGCCATATTTTCTATTGTATTTTGACATCGTTATGGTTGTTTTTTATTTTCTTTTTATTTTTTTTTTTAGAATTTTAATGGGCAAATGGCAACATTTTTTAAGCCTTAAATCCATGAGGGAGAAACAAGTGCTTCTAAATTGAAAATAATGACAAGTAAAGTGTGTAAAATAAAATCCCAGAAGCCAATGATGCTTTAACAAAAGCATTGGTATTGACTTTTTAAAAAAGTAAGGATTTTTTGGAGAAATTTTAGACAGAAAAAAGAAGCTGTGCCCTGAGTAATATTTTTAAAAAGAGGAGATTAAATGCACAATTTTACGTTCGAGAACTCGAGAGTTTAAAATAAAACTGAGACTTCATTGGCTTTCAATTAAGCTTTGTGGGACATTAGACAATAGATTGTGTTTTGTAGAACAAGTAGGGGTTCTCGTGGCATATGTTTTTCAATTTTCTTAAAGCTGACTATAGGGTAACCACCTGACGAACGCAATAAAACTTAAATTTAAGCAAAAACAGTAATAACGCGACTGCAGAAAAAGGGAATAAAAGATGGAAAAGGATTTATTATGTGCTTACAATGGATATGAATGTATTAGAGAGAGATTTTCTGACACACACACACACACACATATACTAAGGCACACTCACAGATATGTACACCTACGTTATTAGATTTTCGCGTGAAATTCTAAAATTTTCTTGTTATTTATTTTGGCATTGCAAAATTGGTATATTAAAGTGAGATTTGGCCAATAAACCCGAACTTATGACATGTTAAAGAAAATTGTTTCTCCTGTTTTTTTTCTGCTTGCGATACAATATGTTGCGCGACATTGGAGGCTGCTGAGGTGGTCACAGTTTACTAAACACACACAGACCTTAAACTAAACAATAACAAGAAAATCAATCTGAGGTTTATTTGTAGCCATATTTTATAAATGAAGAGAAAGACAAGAACAACAACAAAAAAAACCCCTTTTTTTATGTAAGGTCGTTGAAACAAGGCAACGGCCAATGTCAATATTTTCAGAAGTAGTCATGGAAGGGAATGTGGTTATGGTTGTGTTTAAGGAGTATGTAAGTCCACATAAAGTCCTTTTTAAAGCGAACATTTTAAAATATTTGCTGTGTGGTTATTTATTGAAAGCCATGATAACTTTGTTGACTTATTGGTGAGTTTATTTCGTTGCTTTTTTTGTTGGTTTTGCATGTTTTTTTAAGTTCAACTTGATTTATTTTCGTTCATTCTTCTTTATAATTTTCGCAACATCATTGAATGTGTTATGCTATGATTAATGTTTTATTTGTAGTTTCGTTATTTATATGTATGCATAGTATGTGTATATGTCACACATTTATGTGTGTATGAGTTGTATAGAGGCAGTGGGTTTACCTCTTTTGATTTTGATAAAGTCTTGCTAAAAACTGCGAGAGTAGTTTGGTAAATTAGTTTTACCTGAAAGGTTAAGAGTTATTGTCCTAGCTGCCAGATAAATAAAGCATCAAATCGTTACCATGCCTCATTTTCATTTCTGATTTTTCTTTTCTAAAAATCGAGAATAAAAATCAATTAAACTCTATGGGTGGTGTAAATAAAGGGTGTACTTTTAAGAGGCATAGGAAAATTTAAAAAAAAAACATAATATTCAGAAAAATGCATAAAATCTTTATTTGAATCGATAGTACGGTCCATATAATTTAATGTTTGAAGATTATTTCATGCAAACGTTGTCCGCGACTGCGCCTCAAATGGTCCATCCGCTTAGTCCAATTTTGGCATACTCTTTCCAACATTTCGGCCGGTATCTCACGAATAAATGCTTCAATGTTGTCTTCCAATGCGTCAATTGAAGCGGGCTTGTCTGTACAGACATGAGCTTTAACATAACCCCACAAAAAAATAGTCTAAAGGCGTTAAATCGCACGATATAGGCGGCCAATTGACCGGTCCCGAACGTGAAATAAAATGTTCACCGAACTCGGCTCTCAATAAGTCCATTGTTACGCGTGCTGTGTGGCATGTGGCACCGTCTTGTTGAAATCACATGTCATGCAAGTCAAGCTCTTGCATTTTGGGCAAAAAAAAGTTGGATATCATCTCACAGTAGCGCTCACCATTCACCGTTACGTTACGATTCACAGCATATTTGAAGAAGTACGGTTCAATGATGCCACCAGCCCATAAACCGCACCAAACTGTGACTTTTTCTGGATGCATTGGTAGCTTTTGCAATGCTTCTGGCTGATCTTCACTCCAAAATCGACAATTCTGCTTATTTACGTATCCATTGCGCCAAAAATGAGCTTCGTCCCTGAACACAATTTTTCGATAAAGAAGTGGATCTCCGGCCAACTTTCCAAGAGCCCATTCACCAAAAATTCTGCGTTGCGCTAGGTCGTTTGGCTTCAATTCTTGTACCAGCTGTATTGTGAAAGGCTTCACACCTAAATCCTTCCGCAAAATTTTCCACGTTGTTGAGTAACAGAGGCCCAATTGCTCCGAACGGCGACGAATCGATAATTAATGGTCATCATTAACACTGGCCGATACAGCTGCGATATTTTCTTCAGTTCGCACTCTACGTAAGCGTGTTGGTGGTTTAATGTAAATTTGGTGCGAAATTTAGTCACAATAGCCGCTTCAGTGGGTCGATTAAACTGACCATAAAATGGAAGAAGCGTGCGATGAACTTTCTTAACAGAGTACGCATTTTGATAATAAAATTCAATGATTTGCAAGCGTTGTTCGTTTGTAAGACGATTCATGGTTAAATTATATACCAAACTGAAGATGTTTGACTGTGAAACAAAACACGAAACGTGAGTGAGCTGTTTAAACCAGTGTTGCCAAAAAGATAATAGCTAAAAAATCACCCGTTATTAGGGAGTCAGAAGCTCTTGGCGTTCTGAGCATGAAAATTCAGTGTGATGTTCCCTGGAAACGACACATTTTTTAGTGCCTTAGCTTCTTAAGACGGTGCAAGAAATACTTCACTTAATCTGATCTTCTTACTATTTATACCACTTATATACGAAAGAGAATGGAATACAACTCTCATGTATAGGGCGCTGCTTTAACGTCTATTTTGAGACTTTTCGACCACATACAGGATAGGGCGAAGTTGCTCATTATTTACGGTAGTGTATCCAACTCTGTTGATTTATTGGAGCATCGTTGCAATGTGGCTTGTGTTTCACTGTTCTGTCGCTATTACAACGGATTTTGCTGTAGCGAAATAAGGGGAGTCGTTCCTGAGAATCATGTATTCCTACGTAAAACTCGTCTTTCTCGGCGAGCAAATACGTACAGTGGTGGCCTTATAACTAGAAACGATGTTTCTGAATCAGAGTTCTCTGGATTGACGAATCTAAGACTAATTTGTCCCAATCTGATGGAAAAACGTATGAAAGACGTCCTCCAAAGAAAGCCTTTGATCCCAGATACACAGTGAAAACTGTAAAACAAATTAACAAACCTACATGTTGCTAAGTCGTTTCGAATTATAAGGCCACCACTGTATGTGGTCGATTGAAATTTGTATAAAAAAATTAACAAAATTGTGTTATAAAACTGATGTTAAAAGGAAAACTAAATATACATGAAGTTGTCGTAATATACTAGGTACTGTGTTTGCTCATTGGATGCCAGGCTGTGTTTCAAACCCCAGTTCAGACATTAACAAAACGAAATATAGAAAAAATATATCTTTGGAAAAATCCGCTCAGCAGATTCGTGGAAAAAACCTTGAGAGTAAATGGCTATTGCCATGAAATGTTTCTCAAATACTTGAGCCGACTTAAAGCTGTAGGTCCCTTCACTGATGTTTAAAATTAAAACACACAAAACATGAGTGGCGTGAGAAGATTTCCTTTCTATAATTTTTTAAATTTTAATTTTTTAATTTTTAGTTCAAACAGCGGATCAGATATAAAAACGAAGCATGAAAATATATTTCTTCAGCGACTTCCTCTCAGCAGATTTCTGGCAAAAACTCGGAGATTAAATGAAAATTGCCATGAAATGTTTCTCAAAAATCTGGCGTTCGGAGTCGACTTTAAACTGTAGGTGCCTCCACTCATGTATAAAATTAACACACAAAACATTAATGGTGTGAGAAGCTAGGCGGGGTTGTAATGGCCAATTATGTATGTTATGTATGCAAATTTTCTCAGAAAAAATCTGTTGTTCGGTCCCCCCAACAAATCTCGCAGCTTCCTTTCAGCAATCATTTGGCAAAACCCTTGAGAGCAAATCAAATTGTCATGAAAAGCTTGTCATAAACCTGTCGCTTGTAGTCGGCTTTAAACTGTTGGTCCCTTCACTGATGAATAAAATTAACACACACGACATAAGTGGTGTGAGAAACTAGGGTATCCTCCTTTCAATAATTTTTTTAACTTTATTCAAAAGCTTATCAGGTGACCTACGTGCTGCTAAAACATAGTTATAATAATACTTAAAAAGAAAAAACAAAAAACAAAAAAAAATTCTCTACGATATATGCTTTAAAACGGGTAATCACTCTAAGGACATTGACTGTAATGGTGGCGGTTGCTTTGTTACACTCGATAGATTTTGATTTATGACCAGTATTACAATGCTACACTTAAACTTACTCGCACATATACTTCTACATTTTGTAATCATACACACAAGTTAAAATACTCGTATGAATACCATATACAAGCGATATACACTGTATGCAATTCAATATAAAATGAATTTCAAGTTTTAAACGGTTTGAGGGATACCGTAATAGCGGATATTGCAATGAAATGAAAAGTAATTTTCCAAGAAAAAGAGAATTTCGACAGAAGCAAACCTACAGTTTGAAATTATTTCAATGTAAATCTTGTTTGTATGTGTTTTAACGAAAAATGGTGCTTAAATCCTCAAAGCAAAAAAGGAAGTGTACTCGTATATGCTGAGATTTTAATTCAGCGAGTTACTTATTTACTCACTAATTCAATCACTTAAGCAAGTGCCTGTGTGGTGCTCCCTCCTTTATACATTCACTTGTAAATCCATCCAAAGTAACATTCACTATAATAGCGCTTTACTTGCTTGCGTCTTATGGACGTCGTCGTAAAACTAATTTTAATGGCTTTTCTTGGGAACTTAGGTTTTTAAAAACAGTTTTTCTGTTTCTTTTTTCTGCTTCCCTTTCTAGTTTCTAATCTTTTATCAAATGAGATTTTTTTCTAGCTTCTTCCTCTGTTGGTTTCACACATCACATACGCTTTGCCAGCATTTCAAACAATGGCAACCATTTACTCACTTTCCATTACATGCGTATACTACACACATGTGGTTTTGATTTGATTTGTTGTAATAAAAATTGCAACTGTTTTATTACTACTGATTACAAGTCGTTTGCACTTAATTTTTATCACTGATTTCTTTTTCTCTTCCTTTTTTCTCTTTTCTTTTTCCTTTTTATCCACCATTTATTAAATAGAAGCAACGAAGTACTCTTGAAAATTACTTTATAAGGGCATAGTCGTTGTACAATGAAAAACAGTAAGAAGAAGGAATATTTTTTCGAGCTTAAGGACTATGAAGCATTAAAAAGAAATCCTTCTTTAAAGCTCAAGCATAAGCGCTTTTATAAAATTACAAACCATTATTCACTTGAACCACTCTTTTCTATTAAACAAATGCACACAGTACACTGAGAGAAAAAATTCGTTGTGAATCTATGAGGTATGTAAAGAGATGTGATATCAACAATAGATATGGCTTTTTAACAATATTTAGAAATAAATACATGCGAGTACAGTTTATTAAGGGACTCTCTTTTCTATTAAGCAAATGCACACAGTACACTGAGAGAAAAAAATGTTTGCAAATCTATTAGATGAGGTTTGTAAACTGACGTCCTCTGGGCAATACAGATGGTTTTTAACAATATTTAGAAATAAATACGCTATGCGAGTACAGTTTATAAGGGCCACTCTGTTCTATTAAGCAAATGCACACAGTACACTGAGAGAAAAATTCTTTGCAAATTTATGAGATGAGGTATGTAAACTGACGTCCTCTTGACAATGGCTTTTAATAATATTTAGAAATAAATACGTTATGCGTGGTCCACTCTTAAAGGCAATTTTTTTCTATTAAGCAAATGCACACATTACACTGAGAGTAAAACATGTTTAAAATCTGTTAGATGAGGTTTGTAAACTGATTTTCTGTTAACAATACAAATGGCTTTTAGTAATATTTATAAATAAATACGTTGTGCGAATACAGTTTCGATTAAGCAAAGTACACTGAGAGAAAAATTGCTTGCAATTCTATGAGGTATTTAAACTGGTTTATGATTACGCTACAGCGTGTTAAGAGCCGATTTACGTTCAATAATGCCCAGAGATTGTGATATCGAAGTCGCTGCAGTCTAGTATGTAGTGCAATACAGCCGCTGGTAAATAAAGTGATTAAAATTGCCATGAAAAGTTGCTCAAAAATTTATCGTTCAGTTTTTAAACTGTAGGTCTCACCACTCACGTATAAAATTAACACACACAACATGGTTTATCCTGAATGAAGGCATGGAATGGCCATAATACATCTCTTACAACAAGTTCAAGCCAAAACAATCACGAGAAGATGATGCAAACGATATTAAAGCTAGAATTGTCGTTCAGCAGCAGTTTCTGAATTGAATGGAATTATCAGCGTATCATTTACTAGTAAGGGCTGCTATAATCAGCAGGATGGGGGAATGTATTGTGTTAATGACAGCTGGGACTGTATGATTATCGGAATCGTAACGCAAATACTCATGTACATTTTAGCTTCACAACTACGAGTTTGTTTTTTTCATTCGATTAGTCACAATAATTTTTCACGTCCGAGTAATAACGGCATGGTATTGTCTTGTATTCCTTGACCATTCTTCCATATCTCTAACATCCAATCAAATTTATTTTATTTCTTCGAAAGTATGGCCTTTGTCTTGAATCAGAGTGATAATGAAAGCAATCCGTACTTCAAAAATTCTCAAGACATACCCTTATTTACAAACAATTCGTGTTAAAAGGCCATTTCACTTCAATTAACACGCGTAAATTTAAAACGGTAGCCCAGGCAGAGTCAACCGTCGCTAAGATTTTATTGTGTTCGATGTTCATCCATACTGACAATACTATATTTCCCTTACATAGCGTCACTTGCTACTGTGAGTGCTGCTGCTCCATTATCACAGTTTCGTTGCAAAATAATACGATTTCCAGCACCCATAGTGGCTGGTTGTAATACCATATGCAGCGCAAATTCAGATCTTATTGAACCGAAGTCACTGCAGATAAGTAAGTAATGTCCACATGGCGACTTTTGGGTTTGAAGTTTTCTTAACATATCCGCTTGGGTTGGTTTTTCAATGCAGAAGCTTGTCCTACCTATTGTTGCTTATGAGATGCAGCAGTCATGCTTGTCGAACCCTATATATAGGCTTGTCTACTGACTAGTTCACACCTTCCGATAGCTAAATTTCCATTATTAACGAACAACAAATTTATTTTTCTCCGTGTAATACAGATTTCATGGCGGTTTTGAGTTTTATTTAGATGCCATAAAATATTTAGAGTTATACAGCTTATACGAGCAGCCGAATAATTTCAAGTAGTCCAACGGAATAGAAAGAAATAAAGAAGGTGCCACAACCACACAAAAAATACAATAAAATATTCAAAACTGCACCGTTGGTTACTAACAGCGTGGAAGATGCAACACGAGTAGTTTTCGTTTGTAGAAAAGCAAAATAATTTACAGGAATCCACTCTATTACTGGTTGGGCACCACAAACAAATGGCCTGCAGTAATAGAGCAGCGGAAGAGCATGGTGCTAAGGAATCAAATACTACAACAGTCACGATTTTTTTTTTAACTCTTGACTGTGCTATAAAGCACATCACATCGTTTGTCGGTCTGTTCTGTTAGCTGTTTGGACGATTAAAAAAACAACAACAAAATGGGACAAAAACGGAAATTAACCCTCAGCAGTTTATTCATGCATACCTTAAATGCTATGTGTACCGGTTGCTCTGGCATTATTATGCATGTTACACTGTTACCGTTGCTAAACTGAGAGTGAGTATTGTGTATTTGTGTGTGCAAAATTTGTTAGTGTTTGAGACTAGATGTGTTAGAGAAATTTGTGTGTAAATGCGGTCTGGTTGCCGTTATGACGAGGTGTATTATATTAAAGGAAATACAAATTCGACATGAATTATACTCTGCAGTAGCTGATGTTGGAAATGGAATTTTTATACAACCAAAGAAAAGAATTCGGTTAGAAAATTATTTTATTTGTTACTAAGGACCAGCAGAAAAATGGAAGTTTAGGTGAAAGAACACAAGGAACCAGAGGTACCTTAAGCAGACTAAATATTATATAGAAACACAAAATTTAAAATTAATTCTGATTGGGTTAGGAAAAGTTCTATGAAATTCTTTCAAAGAATGAAAATAAATCATTACAAGATTCCCGCAGATCTAAAAAGTTAACAGTCTTCCTATTGTTCACACGTAATCCGAATATAAGCGATTGTTTAATATAAAGGGTGGGCCATTTAAAAGTTTAAATTTAAAAACGTAATAAAACAAATTCGAATTGCAATTTTGCCAAATTAATTTTTTTTTGCCAAATTAATTGGGTATAAAATATTCGGTTATCATGTTATGATCGCTGTCTCCATTGGTCGTACTGATCACGCTGTCCTCATTTTCAAAGAAATATTGGCCAATAATGCCTCCGCTCCACAAGGGGTACCAAACAGACTCTCGTAATTGGTGCATTGGCTACTGTAGGACCAGGTGTGGGATTTAAAGCAATAGATGACTCTCTCAATACATTGCACACATAGTGTTATGTGGTATGAATATATGCAGTTCCTTGTTTAAAGAGTATTTCTGAAAGTTCTTCTGATAGATTATTTCCCTACTGAGTCTTTTGAGATTTCTTCAACAATCTGTTTTAAATTTTAAATTTAAAATCCTTTTGAAAAGAAAGTCGTTTTCTATTAATTTATTAACTCCACCAGTACCTGCAAAAAATATGAAATGACTACAAAATTAAAAAAAATTGAAAAAAAGAATCGTTTTTGGCGTTAGCAGCCGGTTAAAAAATATTGTTACGTTTTTGCCTTTTAAAAACGTTGAAAATATGAGCTCGTAGATTGCAAATAAGATGAAAATAAATTTGTGTTTAGTTTTAATTAAAATTCTTTATTATTCGCACAATTCTGAGGCCGCTGTTCACAACTTGATGAAAACAACAACAATTGCTTTTCTTTGTTATGCCTCTGTTTATACCTTCTGCATAAACAATAACAATTACTAGACAATTATTCGACAGATCTTAGTACCGGAGATCTTCAAACCATGATTACGCGCTTCAAACGCACCGCGTCTTCTCACAAGACTGGCTGATCTTCACTGACTCATTCGCTTGTTTGCCTTGCCTTTTATATGGTACAGTAAACAGTCTGATAAATGTTGTTGAGGGCGAATGTCCGTGACTTCTCTATAAATGTAAACATCGTTGTTTACGTTTATTATTGTAGTGTTGTTTGAGTAGTTTGTTTACATTTATTTTTGTAGTGTTGTTGGTATATTTTTGTTTACTTGTTTAGCATTTTTTATGCTGGTGGTTGTTGTTATATTAAGCAGCGCGATAATTTGTGAACAGGTTTGTTTACATGCATTGTTTTGTTTTTGTAGCTTTTGTTTGTAATTTTAATGCCAAGCGTTGTGAAAGCAAACCACCAGTATCTAAATTTTTTATTTTCGTAACAATATTTGCAATTTTATGCAATTACTTCATAAGCATGGGACCCCTATTTTCCTATTTGAATTTAAATTTTTATAACTTGTTTTACCCCTATTCCTCTGAAGGTAGAACTGCTCATGTGATAGCATTTTGATTCCCCTTCTTTTTATATTTAGTTTGTCACCCCTTGTAGGTAAAACAAAAGAATTTTAAATAAAACCGAAATTGTGTGCATATGTATGATGTTTTGTCAACGACGTGTTGCAGGTGCATAATATTGCTGCAAAATTTCAATTTCGATGATTTTATTTCTTTGAAATTGAAATAAAATTTTAAGTTTGAAAATAAAAATTAATTTGCACCAAAAGAGGAGAAGGTTGTGGCTACAGTTGGTTTATAAACGAATTTTAGTGCTGAATAATAGAGGGTATGGAACCAATTGTACATTTGAAATTATTTTTTTTATTGTTATACTAGCTTTTTGATATTCCAATAAACATCATAAGAAGTATGAAAGTATGAAAGTGGTAGTATTTCCTGTCGATTATATGCTGCATCAGCTATTTTTGATTGAATGGATTTGGCTCGTTGGAATTGCATGAATGAAAAATGGCAAACGATTGAACGTAAATTTATAAAAAAAAAACACAAAACAGAACTTTTTGTCATGAGCACGAAAACTTTAAAGGAATCGATTCCACAACGATGTTTACATTTATAGAGATTTCGAGAAGGCGAAGTCATGAACGTTCGCCTTCCAGAACATTCATCAGACTGTTTACTTTGCCATATAAAAGGCAAGGCGACTCAGTGAGTGAAGTTCAGTCATTCTTGTGTGAAGACGCGGTGTGTTTGAAGAGAGTAATCTTGGTTCTCTCTCCGTCTCCGTTACAAAGATCTGTCCAATAATTGTCTAGTAATTGTTATTGTTTATGCAAAGGGTATAAACAGAGGAATGACAAATGAAAGCAATTGTTGTTGTTTACATCAAGTTGTGAACAGTGGCACACATAATTGTGCGAATAATAAAGAATTTTAATTAAAACTAAACACAAATTTCTTTTTATTTTATTTGCAATCTACGTGCTCATATTTAAAGCGTTTTTAAAAGTTAAAAACGTAACATTTTAAAATAGTATTTAGTTTTTAGTAAATTATGATTTATTGTAATGGACCTCCTTTTTTCTGGATTTACTCTAGCAGGCCTCACATGCACCAATCTTCTTGGTTTATAACAACGTTTGATTGTTTCCTTTTTGGTCCTTATGCGATTATTTGATTCATCACGCTTAAAAGCATCAAAATACTGAACAGTATTAGCAATGTTGCAAGCAAAGATTTAAAGAATTTCGTACAAATAGTATGTATGTTAAATGCTATGAGAAAAGTATTTTTTTATTGCCTTTTTAACCTGCAGCTAAAAGAAATCTTTTATAATCCACCATAAGCCAGCAATATTTCTTTCAAAAGTTTACTGCAAACAACAATTTATTGCACTGTAGATAGCATAGACAGCCAGCCATTCGTGTCTGACAAGGGTATTCAATTTAACACGTATAATTTACTCCCTAAAAACGGTGATTTTTATCATCTAGACTTGCATTTTTCAAAGCGAACGTATATAATTTGTACGAGTATTTTGTTCGTTTACCCCCTTAGCTGTCTATAAAAAAGCATACATGAGTAAGAATTGTACACAACACAACAGTTGCAATCGCCCTCCGTGTGTGTTTAGGTGAGCGAGCGTATGAGTGACATTTAATTCACACATTTCAGCACGTATACGTTTAGGTGGATAACGAAAAGTAGCCTGAAGCATGCAAAAAATATTTAATTTTAGTTTACAATTTAATGTCTAAATTATACAGTCGAGCATTTTTGCTTTTATATGAACTATAACGGTATTCTTAGAGGGTGGTAATTGAAACGGAAGTAGAGTTTAGTTTTGGGAAATTTAAATATTTGTTTGAGGTTATTTTAAAAAGAATATTTTAAACTGACTTCAACTAACTTAATAGATATTAAATGAAGCAAATACTGTTAAAGGCGGTATATTTATTTCATTTAAAAATTTATTTTTGTTAATTTAATACACTGGTGGTGGGACCTACAGTTTAAAATCGATTCCGAATGACAAATTTTTAAGAAACTTTTCATTGGAATTTTTATTTCCTCTCAGAGCTTTTGCCAGAAATCCGCGGAGAGGAAAACGCCGAAGAAATATTTTTTTATATTTCGTTTTGCTGGAGATGTCTGACGCGGAGTTTCAACACACTACCTACTACACTACGACGACTTCATGTGTTTAATACAACGTTTTTATTTGTCGGCAATTATCACTTAAGGTGATGAATTTAAAATCATCTAAGTCATCTGTCCACTCCGCAAAGTAATAAGAAAGAAAGTAGTCAGTCTGAGTTCGGCAGCGTTTTACAAACAGAGTTTATGGCCGTATTGCAAGCGACGCAATACTGATTAGATGATGGCGTTTTATTTGAACAATTTTTAATTAACACGGTTAGCCAGATAGTAATAAAGTTTAATAAGAACGTCAACTTCTTTACGTACGCCCACGCTTATAAATGCTTAATGCAAGTTTTCGGAGAATTCAATCTTTGATATGTTACAGGGCACATGCTTACCGATTACATACATACATAATTCGTCATTACAACACTTCAGTCAGGATTACGACTGGTATGACTAGTTTCTCACACCACTTATGTTGTGTGTGTTAATTTTACACATGAGTGGCGGGACTCCGAATGACAGATTTTTGAGAAACTCTTCATGGCAATTTTTATTTACTCTCAGAGAGTTTTTGCCAGAAATCTGCTGAGAGGAAATCGCCGAAGAAATATTTTTTCATATTTTGTATTGATGTCTGGCCTGGGGCTCGAACGCTGGCTTTACGTCTAATAAGCCAACACACTACCTACTAGACTACGGCGATTGCCTCAGTTAAACTAAATATTTTCAGTACATTTTACATGGAGGCTCATCATCGTTGGCAGAACAATAGCTCATGTAAGTTAGTAATACTTGACTTTGCTGAGCTGATGTAGATAAGAAGAAGAATGGTTGTCTACTTTCCATAAATCGCATGTTCATTCAACTTACAATTGCGGTTCTCATTCGTCATTGCCTTATTGAAAGACTTAGGGGTAGACTTGGCATTTAGCAGGAGCTGTAGATCTGAGGAGAAGAAAGATTAAGTTTTTGGCTTTTGTCAGTAAGTAAGTAAGTAGTAAGTGTTTTGAAGTCACCGTAGTCTAGTAGGTAGTGTGTTGGCTTATTAAAGGCAAAGCCAGGGTTCGAGCCCCAGGCCAGACATCAAGACGGAATACGAAAAGTATTTCTTCGGCGACTTCCTCTCAGCAGATTTCTGGCAAAAACTCTGAGAGTAAATAAAATTGCCATGAAAAAGTTTCTCAAAAATCTGTCGTTCGTAGTCGAACCACTCATTTATAAAATTAACACACATAACATAAGTGGTGTGAAAAACTAGGACGTTGTACAATGGGTCAGTTCGACCTCCGGGTACTGTACTTGTCCTAATTGACAAGTACACTTCCTCTAACCTAACCTAACCTAGTAAGTGGCAACGTGTTTTTGTTTATTAATTTTCTATTATCTTTGTCTGATCTCCCCCAAATAGAGATTAATGAGAAAGAAAGATTTATTTTGAAGTCGATATAGTTTACTAAAGGGAAAGATTGATTCCCCGATATTGATTTGTAGTATCACCTCTGGCCGAACTTTACCTTCTGCAGAGAGTCCAGGACCTAACGTAATCTAAGTAAGTTTATGGACGGTATATTACATGCATAATTGGTCATTGCAACTCTTCTGTTAAGTATATAACCTATATGACACCACTTACAATGTGTGTGTTATTTTTATACATGAGTGGCGGATTCTAGAGATTAAAGTCGTCTCCAAGTGACAATTTTTTTTTAAAGAAACTTTTCATAACAAGTTTTATTTACTCTTAGAGTTATTGCCAGAATCTGTTGAGAAAAAATCGCCTAAGAAAAATTTTTCATGTTTTCGAGCTGTCTGACCTAAGGTTTGAACCGTGGTCTCATGGCTAATATGCCAACACACTACCTACAAGACTACGGCGACTTCAGAAATGTATATTTTTCAGTTTTTATTTCGTGCTTTAGAAATTGGAAGATAAAAGCAGTAAATATTTGAAAGGTGCCAACCTTTTGATTGGAGGAAAATAAAAATAAAATGCACATATTACTAGGGTATAACTGTGCTGAATTTTCCAAAAACCTTTTTTAAATTTATTGCAAATCGAATAAATATTTCTGCTAATACACAGCTAAAGCCAAGAAAAGTTTTATCTTCCAAATCTTGAATGCTACTAAGTGCTACAAGTGTGCTATAAGTATCTCAAAAACTCTCTCTGTTAGAGATGCTATTAGTATGTGTACAGTGTGTGTGTGAAATTGTAGAGAAGTTAAGTTGTTGTTCCTGTTGTTCTAATGTTTAATAATTTCTTGTTAAATGTCTTTAAGCATCTCAAAGCATGTACACCTACGTATACATGGAAACAAAAACATTCCGAGGGGCTTTTAATACACATGCTAACGCATGCAGGCTAATACACAGTTGTTGTTGCTGTGAATAGAAACATTAAACTGATTTTGTGTGTATTGCGTAATGTATGCATGTGTAATACAAAGACAGTACCAGAGACATGTATGAAGAGTAGTTCGAACAGTAGTTTATACAATATCTTAACGGAATACGGAATTATTTCACTCATAAACATACATATACTGTGTTAAACTAACAAATATTAGCAAAAGCAGACATGTTGGTGGTAATTCAATGGTACACACGCACACATACTCATGTTTATTTACAAGTAAATGTTAATTATAAATTTCTGGGTTATTTAAGAACAAATCTTATACACTCTCATACATATTTATACTTGATCGTATATTTTGCTGCTATAAATAGAAGCAATCGTACATTAGTATTGTTTATAACATATTTCTTATTAATTTTTTTTTTGTTTTTGTTTCAATCATATTTAAGGAAGCACAAGCATATATTTTGAGAACAAAACACACAAACACATGCTTTGTGTAAGTGACTAATGAGGATATGATGATCTCAAGCAAATAAGTCTACCAGTACACATTTATAAGAGAATTTATGTGCATGTGTATGAGTGATACTGCTATATAAACTCGTTACCGTTAACAACTAAACAAATTATGCCCAGAAAACTTTAAAATTATCACCCAAAAAGTGGTAAACAAATGAAAATAATTTTTAGTTTTCTCTGGCAGTTAGCATTCTAAGTCTGTTCTTGATTATTTTTGTTATTCTAAATTACTCTCTCTCTCGCTCTCTATCTCTCTCCCTCATAAACATACTCCTTGTTTAATTTCTATTTTCCTTTCATTTAATAGTTGTTGGTAGTTTCTTTTTGTACAAAAATAAGAAACACAAGCTAAACAAAATATATGTGTGTGTGTGTGAACTTACCACACACATGCTGGCAAGCGAACGTAAATTACTTGATGTATAGTGGCGTAAAGCATAAAGCAATCTGTGGGATACATAAAGTGTAACCCAAAAGTGTTACATAAAATATTTCATTAATTTAGGTCGCTGTAGTCCAATAGGTAGTGCGTTCAAACCACAGGTCATACATCAAAACGAAAATAGGAAAAAATATTTCTTCAGGGACTTCCTCTCAGCAGATTTCTGCCATAAACTCTGAGAGTAAATAAAAAATTGCCATGAAAAGTTTCTCAAAAATCTGTCGTTTGGAGTTGACTTTAAACTCTAGGTAACAACGCTCATGTATAAAATTAACACACACAATTTAAGTGGTGTCAGAAGCTAGGTGGAAATCCTGACTGAAGAGTTGTAATGACCAATTATGTATGTATTGTTACGAAAAGTAAAAATCTAGAGACTGGTGATTTCCTTTAAAATTATAAACCAAAACTATAAAAATACAATGCAGTAAACCAACCTGTTTACAAATGATCGTACTGCTAAATAAAGGGTCCGCCAAATAATTTTTTTTTTTTTGAAAATGCTTTAAAAAAAACTACTGACTATTTGCTCAAATTTATTTTTTATTTGAAAGTGCAATCCTTCCGGTTAATAATGGAAAACAATTTCATTCAAATGGCTGCCACGGCTTGCCATGCAGTAGCGTACACCTGAAGATGCCGATTTTGGCAAAAAAAACGTCTTTTCAGATGAAGCTCATTTTGATCTTGGCGGGTATGTAAACAAGCAAAATTGTCGCACTTGAACCACAGAAAACCCGCACGCATACATTGAAAAGCTGATGCTACCAAAACGAGTCATGGAGTGGCCGTTACAGTCAATGGCGATCGTTACCGGGCCATGTTGAACGAATTTTGTTTCAACAGGACGGCGCTACGTGCCACACGTTTTTGAATATCGCATTATCAGCCGCAGAGCTGATGTCGTATGGCCACCTCGGAGCTATATACATATAACACATATACATATACATTATAACAACAAACACCAGTATAAAAAAACGGTAAACAAGTAAACAAAACTACACAAACAACACCACAATAATAAATGTAAACAACGATGTTTTCATTTGTAGAGATTTCGATAAGGCGATGTCATAAACATTCGCCTTCAAGGTCATTCATCAGACTGTTTACTCGGTCATATAAAAGGAAGGCAAAGCAGGCGACTGAGTTAGTGAAGTTCAGTCAGTTGTTTGAAGATCTCCGTTACAAAGATCTGTCGAATGATTGCCTAGTAATTGTTATTGTTTATGCAAAGGATATAAACAGAGGAATAACAAAGAAAAGCAATTGTTATTGTTTACATCAAGTTGTGAACAGTGGCACACAGAATTGTGCGAATTAAAAAGAATTTGAATTAAAACTAAGCGCAAAATTTATTTTTATTTTATTTGCAATCTACGAGCTTATATTTTAAACGTTTTTAAAAGATAAAAACGTAATAGTATGTTATTTATATATTAGGAAAGGTGAAGAGAGTTGACATACATGATTTAAAAAAAAAAATTTGTTTAGTTTTCATTATCAATCAATAAAAATAAACTCAATCAATAATCATTCAATCAATAAATCAAACAATTTTGTAAACATGTAATCCAAATTTATAAAGAAATCTGCTCGTTTGGTCTGTATTTCATGATTTACAGATCAATTTAAATCTCCTTTCAAAGATAGGATGTTGATTAGGTTGGGATTTTTTTTCCAATTATTATTCGCACCACCTTTTTGCAACACTCTGTTGTATTTCATAAAAGTTTATATTAGAAATATATGTATGTGGTTTTAAAATTATCTCAACTTTTGCATTCTCTATTATGTCTGGTTTTATTTTATATTGCTTGTGCTCGGCAAGAGGCCATAGAAGTTGTTAAAACAAAGAAAAATTCTCAAAAAATATTTGCACAACTATAAGCACTATTTTGCTTTAAGCTGGTAAGTGTAATACTTTTTTCTCTATTTTATTTTATTTTGTTTCTCCTAACGAAAGAACACAAGTTCACAATTTTGTTTAGTTGTAGGCCTTTGTGTTTAAAAATAAACATGCCAGCCAGGTATATGGAGGCACCGTAAACCGACATGTTTATTAAGCCATTTAAGAAAACAACGTGCAATACTTACAGTTGAGCTTTGGCGTTATAATGTTCTATTGCCAGCATATAGTATGTAAGTATTATTACAAAACAGTGCACTATAAAAGTAAGCGGCCTTGTTTTAAATACATAAATTCTTTTGCAATACTTTTTAGGGCACTTACAAGAGTTCTCTTCCTTGTTATTGACTGCTATGCCGAGTCTAATTACAGTAATCAGGATGAATTCTTCTGGAAATCACAGTATTTTAGAGTTTCTAAAAAAGCTCTTGGTGTTGGTATACTTTTACAATAAACTGTTAACTTTATAAACCCTAAAAAACGTTTTTTTTTGTTGCATTTTAATGTTTAAGGTTACACATGTGATTAGAGACTTAAACTTATGCTTACACATAAACGCACACATAAACTAAATCCTACCGTTATAAATACCGCTAAGCATACAAGCGTGCCAGCTGTGGTTAAATATATGTGTGTGAGTAAATTTAGACTTGAGTACATGACTATGTATTCATGAGTAGGGCCTCATAATAAAAGACTAAAAAACGGTTTTCTTTGTCTTCTCGTAATGACTGTAAAAGAAGTCTTCAAAATGTTTCTTCAAGTTTGCCGTGTGTGTTATAAAATTTACCCACACAAGGACACGCACACACTCTCACGCAGACGCATAATTTTCTGTTATACTGTGGTAAGCATACATATGTATGTGAAATTCAATGTCAAACTACTTACAACAGTTTTATTACGGCAACGTTGAGAAAACCACAGAAAGAAAAATTAGAACAAACCTAGATTGAAGGGTTAAAGTTGTTGTTGTTGTTGGGATTTCTACTCTTTCACTCTTGTGTAATAAAATGTTGTAAAACATTTAATTGAAATGCCAAAAGAATGAAGGCATGCCATGCCGTTCATATGTTTTATCAGATGTTTTCTTAGGTACAACCCCAAACATTAATTTAAGCCATGAAATTACTTTAAAGCCTTTGTAAGCGTTTGTTAGTGTGACATATGATGGATGGTTTGTGTTTTTTTGTTTTACAAAAAAAGGAAAATTTTAAACTTTTTTTTAAATTTAAACAAATTTTCGACTGCAGTTATTAACGTAAAACTGTTGAAACTGCTAAAATATAGGGTGGGTCATTTAAAAGATTAAATTTAAAAATGCAAAAAAACAAAAACGGTTACAATTTTCCAAAATTTATTTATTTTTGTTGTGAAGTACAATTTTTGCTGTTAGAAATGGAATGTTATTTCATTCATAAGGCTGTTCCTCAGACCAACTTTCATGCACTTTTTCGAATGTCTGGGGTCGTACTTTGGGAATGGCATCACAAATGTTGGCCTTCAAATGCTCAATTGTCCCTGGTTTGTCGGCATAACACTTTTCTTTAACGGCGCATCACAGTAAATAGTCCAACGGTGTCAAATCGCAACTTCTTGGCGGTGAATTGATATCACCATTTCGGCTAATTAAAAGGCCATCAAACGTTTAGGGCAATAAATCGAATGTGGCATGAAATGTGTGGCAAGCTGCATCACTGTTGAAACCACATCAATACCACGAAAAGGGGGTACAAGAAAATTGATTATCATGGTGCCTTAGATATCCCCATTGGCCTTAATGGTTGCGTCCTCCTCATTTTCGAAGAAATATGGGCCAATGATGCCTCCACTCCACAAGCCGCACCAAACAGTCACTCGTAAGGGGTGCATTGGCTTCTGTAAGACTACGCGAGCATTTTCTAAGCCCCAAATACGGTAATTTTGCTTATTACCCACCAAGATGAAAATGAGCTTCAGCCGAAAAGATAATTTTTTTTTTCTGTGGCAAAGTCGACTCATCGTGCAGTTTCTCGTTTGGTACAATTAATCCAAATGTTGCTAAAGCGTAAATCAATACATTACGTTCATTGGATGTAATATACTGAATTTTGTGACAGAGTATGACATTAGTACATACATGCATACATAATTGGTCATTAAACCCTTCAGTCAGGATTACGGCCTAGCTTCTCACACCACTCATGTTGTGGGTGTTAATTTTACACATGAGTGGCGGGACCTACAGTTTAAAGTCGACTACGAACGACAGATTTTTTAGAGAAACTTTTCATTGTAATTTTATTTACTCTCAGGGTTTTTGCCAGAAATCTGCTGAGAGGAAGTAGCCGAAGAAATACTTTTTGTATTTTATTTTGATGTCTGGTCTGGGGCTCGAACACTGGCTTTTCGTCTAATAAGCCAACACACTACCTACTAGACCACGGCGGCATAAGTATTGGTGGTTGAAATTTAAACCGATAGATTTCTTACCCGATAATATTGTAGCAGATGTATGGAAACTGCAAATAAAAAAAAAAAAGAAGAAAATTGGAGGGAATACAGTACAATAGCCCATATTGCTCTAAATATATGACTGATATTAGCGGGACACTCTACATATTTGATGGTTTGTAGGCTTTACTAAGCTTGAAATTATGAAATTATTCTTTTATTCTAGTGTGGCTGTGAATTTATGTGGGAGAGATATCGGGTATTCATCAGGAAACTTAAAAACCTGCCTCATACAAATTTTTTTTAACCAAGCAGTTATCATAGCATTTAAATTGATAAGTTAAGTGAACTTAGCTTTATTATAAGTTAACTGAACTTAACCTTACTTCTCGTGCTTCTGTTAGGATAGAAATTGAAAATCTATACTAAGCAGCTGCAGTCACTATTCCAGCTACAGCCTGATTTAAATCAAACAAACATGTCCCTTTCCTATATTGCTCTACAATATGTTTACTTAGCAACAAAATTTTTCATATGCATTTCATTTTTAATATTTTAATTCCAATTTCTCTAAAGCATTTTCATAAAATCTCAACTACTTATCTTAAATGAAAAAGTTTTTTATTTCCATTACAACACAAACAACAAATATAATATTGTATGGCATAAGCATCCCGTCATTATCATAAATAAACGTCTTGAGTGGTATTTTAATTTCCAAAACAAATTACTCATACGTTATCATTTTGAGAATGAAAGGAGATTTGAAAACATTTTGAATTCCGAACACGTGCATATGTAAACAAATATTTCGCAAAACTTTCTTTCTCTATTCTTTGCTTCATAGGTTTAATCTGAAAATAAATAAATTTTTAATTAAATTAAGTTCGAGTGATAAATCTCGTTCTCTCTCGTATTCATTTCTTGCTAATTTTCCTGTTAATGTTTGTTTTCTAATGAAAGAGAAAAATTATTTCATCTTAAATGCTTATATAGAGACACACGCAATTGCTTTCAAACTTACATAATTGATAGTATAAGTGAAATTTTAAAAAATCTTTAAATTCTTTCTTAATTTTTTTCTTAAATTTCCAAATACTTGCTCGTGTTTATTTCGAATCTAAATGTTGATGAAAACCAAAAAAAAAGTTCATTAAAATACCCTCTGGAAGATATCTTTTTAGGGTGAATATTTTATTACATCAACAACAGGAATTTATATTTATTAGTAGCCTATGCCATGTATATTTGGAAATCAGTTTTAATTCTACTAAAGTAGTTAAAATAATAATCGAATCCATGTGAGCTTTCTGCAAGAGATTTCAAATTGTGCACCAATTTCATTCAAGAGTCCTTAAAGGCCCTAAAATTTTGTTAGAAAAGTAAGTTCTTGAATAGACAACCTTTGTGAGCCCACATTACTGGTATTTACAATTTCTTTCTCTTTTAGTTATTAACAAACATTTTAAGTCAGCTTTAGAAAAGGGAACGCAGAAAACAGGGAGAACCAGTTAAGAATATTTACTAAAAAGCCTAATAAATGTTAAGGACAGTTAAAATGATCGTATAATATTGTGTTGGTTTACTTTAGATTAGTTAAGGTATGCTAGCGGGGCCCCTTAAATGGATATGCTAGTATTGAGGCTCATGATGATGCCACAATCAATATCCAAAGCGTGGCTGAGAGAAAACCAACTAAAGTCCATAATAAAATTTGCTATTGTAGCAATTTTTATGTTACAGAACTCGTTCAAGGATGTTAGAAAATAAGAGATCAGAAAACTTCGTCCTTTTAATAAAAGATCAGGACACTGACACTTAAGATGAAGGATAGTCTTTCCTCCTCCTCAAGCCCATAGCATCTGCAGAAGTCATTTGCCGGCATGCAACAAAAGAGCAGTGGCCCGCGAGAATCATTTCTAAGCGATGGATGATCATGTGATTAAAGTATAGAAATGAGTCGCTTCTCTTCTTATGCATACACGTCCAGCAGAGTCTGGCTACTTCCACGTCAAGTTAATTGACGATTTTGAATTTAATTTTCAATTCAAAGTACCAACGCCCTGTGACTGGTACTGGTCAGCTCATCAGCAATGCAATTTCCAACGATATCCCAATGTCTCGAAACCCATATACGAGTTGTCTTTGAATGAAACGCAAACTACGTCCGTTAGCGACTTCATCGCTGATATCCAACAAGCGCTGCTTTTGAGCTACTTTTAAAATGGCCATGACCTCTGCCTGGAAAACACTACAGTGGTCATGCAGCCTATAAGGACGTTTAATATCAGAACATTTAATAAATATACCACAATCCTCTCTGTCTATCTGTCTGTCTTAGAGCTATCGGTATAAATCACAAGGGCCCCATGGGGAAGCTCCGGGTATTTAGACCAGAAGTCTCTGATTGAATCTCTATAATTGAATGATCTATTTAGAAAGTTATAGGGAATCATATAATCGACCAGAATGTGTCTATGTCTTCCTAAAATAACAGCATTTCCATACACCAGCTTAAGCCAGGATTTGCCTACAATGACTAACTCTAACTGAGTTCTGTGTAGGTGGTCAGAGGAGAGCCAGTTGAGTATAGTAAGTGATGCCTTGGTTGAAGTGGATCAGAAGAGTGCACTTGTGATCAGGACAGATGAGTGATTGCGTACTCTATTTATCAGTCGTCAGTGTCATTAGTGCTTGCACTCTGTCCACCAAATATATACATTGTAAAACAAGTTTATTCCCCTACAGCTCTATAGAGCCAGTATATGATGTTTGGTCTATTATCTCAGATCTTGCCTGTGGCCCTAAACGCTACTGTCACCTTCCTAGCTCTAGGTTTTGCGGAAACATTCTCAATAAAAAATTAGTAAAAAAATGAGTGCAAATAAATTTGAACATGAAGTTAGTTTTAGAAGCCTAGATGTTCTTATCAAATTTTTGTTTTAAATTATTGTTACGTTTTTAGTTTTTAAAAACGTTTAAAATATAAGCTCGTAGATTGCAAATGAAATAAAAATAAATTTGTGTTTAGTTTTAATTAAATTCTTTATTGTGTGCTACTGTTCACAACTTGATGTAAACAACAACAATTGCTTTTTTTGTTATTCCTTTGTTTACACCCTTTGCATAAACAATAACAATTACTAGACAATTATTCGACAGATCTTTGTAACGAAGATCTTCAAACCACTAGTACTCTCTTCAAACGCACCTCGACTTCACACAAGACTGACTGAACTTCACTAACTCAGTCGCCTCCTTTTCCTTGCCTTTTATATGGCAGAGTAAACAGTCTGATGAATGTTCTTAAAGGCGAATGTTCATGACTTCGCCTTCTCGAAATCTCTATATAAATGTAAACATCTTTGTTTACATTTACATATTCTTGTAGTGTTGTCGGTGGATTTTTGTTTACTTGTTTACCATAGTTTTTTATGCTGGTGTTTATTGTTATATTAAGCAGTACGATAATTTGTAAACATGTTGACTTACTACATTGTTTTGTTTTTGTAGCTTTTGTTTACGATTTTAATGTTAAACGATGTAAAAGCAAAACACCCGTATCTCCGTTTTTCCATTTTCTTAACATTATTTACGCCTTAGTAAGAATATTCCCATATTAGTTTCTTTCCCTAACCCTTGCTAAACTTTATAACTTCTAAAGCGTTAATTTTTCTTTTCTTTCAAAATCTATTGACAGCCAAGGTTACTGTCTTAACTTTGAAATAAAAGAAATTCAATCATAGAACTTTCAGGCCAATGGCAATCTGATTTCAATTTCCTTTTTTTTCTTTGTCATACACACACTAACTTTGAATGCTTATGAGATATGTTTTGTTTGTAACTTTCCATCCTTTTGTTAGTTTGTTTTCTTAAACCTCTATGCTCTTCTCGTTTTCATCCTGTTAATGCCACAAGGTAGTAAGATTAGGTTTCCCGTCGTTCCTGTCGTTGCTGCTATCACTGCACTGTTGTGTGCCTTTTGTCTTGCAAAGTTTTTTTTTTGGCTGAGTAGTCGTATGAGATTCGAATACAAATGCCATTGTCTTCTTCTTAAGAGAAACTTTGTTGGCAGTTTTCTTTTTCTTCAGCTCTTTTTGCAACAGTATTGATGCATTATTTCAAACTCAGCTGTGATAGAAAGAAAAGAAGAACCTAAAAGGCTTTGTTTTTCTTTGCTTGTGTTGCACGTTTAGAAGATACTGCATGTACTCGTATGTATGTATGTATGTATGTATGGGTATGTGTTTGTGCTCTATTGTATAGTCTTCCGTTTATTTTTTGTTTCCATTTTTTTTGTTTTCTGCTTGTATATCCACAATGTCGCGCTAATACTACTTTTGAATTTTTATTTAACATAGAAGAAGAAGAAAACAAGCTGCTGAAATGCAAACAACGGCTACACCAAAAAGTGGCAAGGAAAACTTTTCTTCAAACAACAGTCAACAGATAATGCAACAAACAACACAAGCCAAAAAAAAACGAAGAAAAACTGGCAACAATAGCTTTGAACTTTAAGAAGAATAATGCCACATTAGCAAGAAGAATACAAACAAAATAAGGAAAAGAAAATGAAAACGAGATATTTGAAGTATAGAAGCGTAGCTCTTCTATTATTTCGTTGATTTTTTATTGTTGCAGATGTTGCTTTATGCTCACTTTTATTCAGACTTTTAACAATAAGACGTGTTTCTTATTTTCTCTTCTTTTGTACATAGTTTTCGTATTTGAAACTCATGCCACGTGTAATTGCGATCAGTAGATCATGTTAAGAATTCATTTGAATGCAACAATCGTTGCTTTTGACTTGAAGCACTTTTTTGTTCTTCCTCTTCTTCTTCTTTTATATTTTCCACAGACAGATGACTGTATTCACACTGTTCAAATTAAAATCACTATTCAAGGTATTCTCTTCCTTTTCATAGAAATGTTGCATCAAAAGTACTGAAATTGAGAAAATTTGGGAAACAAATTTTTATGAAGAATTTTTAAAATGTCAATATTTTCTTAAGAAATTTTAAAATAACTTCTTCGAGCCATAAATTGAATTCTTATGATAAAAACATTAATTATTTTCTAAAGTTTTGCAAAATATATGGCAAGGTGACAAATGACAGATGAAACCTTAAGACCGTTATCTGAAGACGTTGGACAGCATTTATAGGGTGGGTAATTAAAAAGTTTAAATTTAAAAAGTTTAAATATAAAAAACTGTTCACAACTTTATGTAAACAACAACAATTGTTTTTCTTTGTTATTCCTCTGTTTATAAACTTTGCATATACAACAACAATCACTAAACAATTATTCAACAGATCTTTGTAACGGATATCTTCAAACCACGATTACTCTCTTTAAACGCACCCCATCTTCACACAAGACTGATTGAACTGCACTAACTCAGTCGCTTGCTTTACCTTGCCTTTTATATGGCAGAGTAGACAGTCTGATAAATGTTCTTGAAGGCGAATGTTTATGACTTCACCTTCTCGAAATCTATATACCTGTAAACATCGTTGTTTACATTTGTTATTGTATTCTTGTTTGTGTATTTTGTTTACATTTATTCCTGTAGTGTTGCTTATGTATTTTTGTTTACTTGTTTACCAATTTTTATGCTGTTGTTTATAGGATAATTTATAAGCATGTTTGTTTACTGCATTGTTTTGTTTTTGTAGCTTCTGTTTATAATTTTAATGTTAAGCCATGTAAAAGCAGTCGCCGTGGTCTAGTAGGTAGTGTGTTGGCTTATTAGACGAAAAGCAGGGTTCGAGCCCCAGGCCAGACATCAAAATAAAATGCAAAAAGTATTTCTCCGGCGACTTCCTCTCAGCAGATTTCTGGCAAAAACTCTGAGAGTAAATAAAATTGCCATGATAAAGTTTCTCAATAATTTGTCGTTCGGAGTGGACTTTAAAAAAACTGTAGGTCCCACCACTCATGTATAAAATTAACACACGCAACATAATTGGTGTGAGAAACTAGGTCGTAATCCTGACTGAAGGGTTGTAATGACCAATTATATATATATATATATAAATTTAAAAATGCAATAAAACAAAAACTATTTAAAATTTTTGTAAATTTTGTTCCGCTTATTATTGGAATATTATTCATATGGCTGTAGCGGTTGGCCTCCTAGTACCTCATTGATCGAACCAATTTTCGTGTATCTTTTCGAGTGTATGGGGTCATGTTTCTGCAACGGCATCAGTAATGTTGGCCTTCAAATACTCAATTGTCTCTGGTTTGTCGGCATAACATTTTTCTTCAAATCACAGTTTCTTGGTTGACAATTAAAATCACAATTTCGGTTAATTAAACGGCCATCAAACGTTTGACGTAATAAATCGAATGTGGCATGAGATGTGTAGCAAGTTACACTTTTCTGTTGATGCTCAACATCGTTGATATCAATATCATAAAGAGCGGGTACAAAATATTCGATTATCATGGTGCGATAGGTGTCTCCATTGACCGCAATGGTTGCGCTGTCTACACTTTCAAAGAAATATGGGCCAATAAAGCCTACACTCCACAAGATGCACCAAACAGTCACTCGTAATGGGTGCATTGGCTTCTATAAGACCACGTGTGGGTTTCTTGAGTCCAAAATACGGTAATTTTGCTTATTAAAGTACCCACGAAGAGATTCATTCGAAAAGAATATTTGTCTTAACAAAATCGACATCATCATGCTGTTTCTCGTTGGTCCAATAAATCCCAACGTTGCTCAAGTGTAAATCGTTACATTACGTTCAGTGGGGATAATATACTGAATTTTGTGACAGAATAGAATGACATCAGTATTACGAGATTCGAAATAACCGATTGGTTCAATTGGTTCAAATTCAAACTGATAGATGACCCACCCGATATAGACCCGATATTGCGACCGTCAGGCAAGACCAAAATTATTTTTCCCAATTCGATGTAGGGAGTAACGGAAGTTATGCCACAATTTCTGTTACGGTTATATTTCATACCTTAGTGAGTGTAGAGTGATTTGCTAGATTACGGGTCAGGAACTTCATATTGACTAGTCACTGAAAAGCTAATTGAACGTTTGGTGAACTAGTAGAGCATTACCAGCAATTAGGCTGTCAGAGATATGATCTCAAAGTTTCTTTGGATAATAAAAAATATTATGAGAAGTGTTCATTGAGCTTAAAAAGGAATTGTCCATTATGACAATCAATCGACGATGAATTTGTATGTCTATTAGTAACGACTCCACCTTTTAAATGAAGCACAATGGAAAAAGCAATCAAACTTGGCCAACAGAAAGGTCGTTGTGCTCTATTAAGGATACACTCGTCTATATTCCAAACATTCCATCATCTGACAAATAGACTACAGTCTCTGAAGGAAATTAATCCCTGACATTTGTCCAGAAAATCTAGCGCACTGCCCAATAGGCTACACGGTAACTACAATTTGTTTTGATGGTTATAAGACTGTCTTGGTAATAAAAAGTTGCCGAATAAACCTCTGGAGGTCATAACGATTTCAAAGGAAATAACAAATATGACAGTTTTTTAACAAAAGGAAGGCAAAATTTTTGAACACTTATCTCGCTTAGATCTGAGGCCACGGTTCAAACCGCAGGTCAGATAACTAAAAAAAAAACGAAATATGAAAAAATATTTCTTAGGCGATTAGACGTAAGTTTACGGTTCAAACCCCATTTCAGACACCAGAACGTAAATATGAAAAAATATTTCTTCGGCGACTTCCTCACAGCGGATTACTGGCGAAAACTCTGTGAGTAAATAAAAATTGTCATGAAAAGTTTCACAAAAATCTGTTGTCCGGAGCCGACTTGTCACGTATAAAAATTAACAAACCCAACTTGGGAGGTGTGAGAAGGTAGGTCGTGATGCTGACTGAAGGGCTGTAATGACCAATCATGTTATGTTATGTACGAGTATGTGAGACTAAAGAAATGAGCACTCCAAATCGAATGCAGCACAGAATATTCTTCATGTTCTGGTGTATTGACGAGAAAATACACGAGACGAGACTTAGTGGAACTATTGAGGAAGTTAACGATCGTAATTTTACACGAAATGAACCCTTCATCGTTGTGTATTGGAAGAACTTTTATAAACATCGAGGAACTGACAGATACGGAGAAAAGGATGGAGACAACTTATGGAAGGCCTATCTCCAGAATGTGGCTCGCAATCACCCAACAACTAGCAGGACAGTATGTTTCTAACAATTCAATGAGCAAATTTCCTGCTGTTTTCCTTTTCAAAATGTGTTCTAAAATTCATTATTCCAAACACACCTCTACCTTTACTATGAACCCATCCCAAAAGCTGTAGAAAATTTCACGAACATAAAGTTCATGCCACAAAACCAAAATACCCAGCAATTTGAAAATTTATAAACGAAACCTTTTTATGGTTATAAACTGATTAAGACCCCATTTAATGACCAACAAAGGAAACCACACGACACATGTCCATAATCATGAAATTCCCGTAAAACTATAAAAAAAATTTCCCACATAAATCACTTCCGGCTAAAGAGTAATTTGCAGAGAAATTTCAAACACACAAAAGAAACGTAAATGCTGTGATAATCTCAGGGCATTACGGCACATTATTTTGGCCACATTTAATGATGATGTTCGTTGGTCGTTTGATTAGAGTATGAACATCATCTGTCACATCATAAATACTATGCCATGGCATACCAGCTATCACTATTATTGTGTAAGTCCAAGTGAATTTTTGATCCCCCCTTGGGATTGCTGCATAAGAGCAGCTCTTTTAAAGGTTTGTTCTTTTGAAATAAATTCTTGGGTTTTTGTTTTGGTTTGATTAAAAGTTAAAATTTGAAAATAATTTTTCATGTCCTTTCATAGGAAACCAGTTGTTGCTGCAACCATTTCCTCTTGTTCTTACTTTTCCCACCTCTTTTTGAATTTAATGGCCAAATAAAAATTTTCAGGCTTTAAAATAAGGATGGAAGGGCCACCATACCATACATTAAACCAAAATATGACCCCAAAAATCGTATTAAATTTGGATGGAGACCATAAAATACAAATAAAGAAACAAGAAATCCTAACAGCTATTTTGATATGAAGCAACAACACCAACACCAACAACAGCAGCAATAAACCAAAACAGGAAAAAAATTTGGAGAAACCCCTTCATCCCTAAAAAAACAATTTTTAAGAACAGAATGTAAACGTAAGGATATGTAAGAAAACCCCATGAAGAAGACTTATGTCATACTTTTTACATCCTTTTTTATATGTAAAGGTCCTGTAAATGAATGAGTTGGGGGTGTCTATAGAAAAGGGTTTAAATTTTAAGGACATTGGTTGAGAGGACATGTAAGAAACAGCAGCATACATATAAACTTCTTACGTAAAGTTCTTTTCAATGGTATTTTGCAATACGAGGGTTGGACAATAAATATAAACGACAGCCTTTTATATAGGCTGGGTCATCAATCGGTTTAAATTTGAACCATCGGTTATATTGAATTTGACAATACTTATGCCTCTCTATTCTGTCACAATAGTCCGTATATTATCTCCACTGAACGTAATGAATATATTTAGACTGAAGAAATGTTATTGAGCCAACGAGAAACTGCACGATGATGTCGATTTTGCCAAAAAGCTCATGTTTTAGAAAAATAGCTCATTTTCTTCTTGGTGGATACGGTAATAAGCAAAATTGCCGTATTCGCAGCTCAGAAAATCCACAAGTGGTCTTACAGCAGCCATAGCACCCATTACGAGTGAATGTTTGGTGCAGCATGTGGAGCGAAGTCGCCGTAGTCCAGTAGGTAGTGTGTTGGCTTATTAGACGTGAGGCCCTCGGTTCAAACTCCAGGTCAGACATCAAAACGAAAATATGAAAAATTATTTCATCGGCAATTTCCTCTCAGCAGATTTCTGGCAAAAACTCTGATAGCAAACAAAATTGCCATGAAAAGTTTCTCAAAAATCTGTCGTTCGGAGTCGGCATTAAACTGTAGGTTCCGCCACTCATGTGTAAAATTAACGCACAAAACATAAGTGGTGTGAGAAGCTAGGTCGTAATCCTGACTGAACTGTTGTAATGACCAGTTATGTGTATAAGTGTATGTATGTATGTGGAGCGGAGGCAATATTGGCCCGTATTTCTTTGAAATTGAGGGCGGTGTAACCATTACGGTCAATGGAGATACCCATCGCACCATGATAACCGATTTTTTGTACCCGCTCTTCATGGTATTGATATGAAAGATGGATTCCAACAGGATGCTACAACTTACCACACAGCTCATGCCACAATCGATTTGATGCGTCAAGCGTTTGATGATCGTTTAATTAACCGAAATGTGGATGTCAATTGGCCGTTAAGAAACTGTGATAGGGTGCCGTTGGACTATTTTCTGTTGGGCGCCGTTAAAGAAAAGTCTTATGCCGACAAACCAGAGACAATTGAGCATTTGAAGGCCAACATTCGTGATGCTATTGCCGAGATGCGACCCCATACACCCGAAAAAGTGCACGAAAATTGGTTCGATAGAATGAGTTACTGTGAGGCCAGCCGCGACAGACATATGTATGAAATAATATTCCATTTCTAAACGGAACAATTGTACTTCACAGCAAAATACTTAATTTTGGCAATATTTCAAATCGTATTTGTTTAATTGAATTTTTAAAGAATTTGTTGCATTTTAGAGAGAAACGAAAAATAATTTTTCATATGTATTCAACAGCACTGTCAACAGGTTCTCTTAAGCTGACTTAAACTCAAAAATTTTTTTACGCATAATCTCTTTCATAGATTTAGTGAACGTAACGATCCTCTTACATTCATAACAAATGAATCTTTAATGCAATAGGTCTCTATATACCCTGGGCATATATGTATGTATATATAACACATGTTTACATAGAGTGTTTGCATGTGTTAAAGGGATGCTCAACAGCAAGAGTAATTTTTTTTAGTAAGTGGCTGGCCTTTACCTTTGTTTTGTTGTTGTTTTTGTTCAACTTCTTTAAAATTAAACTGACACTTGAGAATTTTACTTAAAGGACATGAATACACATGCTTAACCACGCCTATACCATATGAAATGAAATGAAAGAAAAGATTTGTTGTGGTCCTTATAAAAGCAACAACAACAATATTAAATTCATTTAAGGCGTCTATATTGCTACTGCGGGAATATGTTACTTCAGGTAAAAGCAATATTTTGGAATTCACGTCATATTTTTCAAAATTTTTTTTGTTTTGTTTTCTTTTGCCTTTATGGTTCGTTCATATTTTTTATTTTGGATACTGTTGTTGTTATTTTTTGTCTAAAAATACCTTGAAGTGTGTGTATATATGTTGTTTACTGTTTGTTATTCACACATAATTTTATTATAAGGAAAGGCATACAACCAACAACAACAACAATTTTCTTGTAATATTCTTTCTTTCACTTTCATTTTTTCTCTCGTTTTTATTTCTCAGTTTGTTGTTGTTTTTATTTGCTGTTCTCGGTTGTTATTCTCGGTTGTTATGTACATATGAAAAGGGTCAGCTTGAAAATATTATTTCTTGGCGTCCCTTTTCCATTTTCTGCTTGTTTAGCTTCATTTTTCATTCCAGTATTTTTAAGGTAAAAAATTTGATTTTTAAAGCCCTTTATTGTTGTTGTTTTTCTTCTTTCTTTAATGGAGTTGCTTATTTGGTTGTTTGTTTGCATGTGTGTGTGTGGGTGTATTATGAACAGCCTTAATGAGGGGGCTTGACAGATTTATTACGAAATGATTTTCTGAGTGTATCATTTTAATACCCGGAGGAAAATGTATTTTTCGTTGTTTTTTTTTTTTGTTTCTTTTTTCTTCTTTTCGATTTTTCTTCTTTTTTATGAATTTTTATTGTTTTCTTAAGGTGTTGATTTTCAATAGAATTTTTGTTTTCTTTCCTGGCGTAGGCATGTAAATAAAGAATTGAATTTGAAAAATTTGAAATTGAATTTGAAAAAAAGAAAAAATTCCAATGAATTGCTAAAAAAAATTTTAACTTCTCTGGAGTATGACATTGAAGGTAATTTGAGACTTCAGTTTAGATTTTTGTTGTGAACAATTTTTTGAATTTAATGCTCATCATCATTAGGAATACCATCTCACTTTTTATAGAAAGGAAATAAATTTAAAAGTTTAAATTTAAAACTGCAATAAAACGAAAACGGTTTGAAATTTGGCCAAATTTAATTTTTATTGTGAAGTTACTCTTCCGGTTAGAAATGGAATATAATTTCATTCATATGGCTGCTGTAGCTGACCTCAAAGTACCTCACTCCATCGGACCAATTTCGTGCATTCTTTCGTGTGTACGGGGTCCTATCTCGGTAATTGCATCATGAATATTGGCCTACAAATGCTTAATTGTCCCTGCTTTGTCTGCATAACACTTTTCTTTAACGGCGCCCCACAGAAAATAGTCCAACTGTGTTAAATATCACCTTCTTGGTTGTGGCAAGAGAGGTGTGGCAAGTTACAGCATCCTGTTGAAACCAAACATCGTTCACATCAATACCAAGAAGAGCGGGTATAAAAAAATCGGTTATCATGGTGCGGTTGGTGTCTGCATTGCACATAATGGTTGCGCTGTCCTCATTTTCAAAGGAACATGGGCCAATGGTGCCTCTGCTTCACAAGGCGCACCAAACAGTGACTCGTAATGGATACATTGGCTTCTGTAAGACCACGTGTGGGTTTTATGAGCCCCAAATTCAATTTTGCTAGTTAATGTGCCCACCAGGATGAAAATGAGCGTCATCCGAAAATATAATTTTGCACGACATTATCGTGCAATGAATTCAAATCGTGCAATAAATTCAATCCTTAGCTTAAGCGTAAATCGATTCCTCAATGAAGTTTATGACAGATTAGAGTGACATAAGTATTGTCAGATTCGAAATAACCGATGGTTCAAATTCAAATCGATAGATGGCCCACCCGATACAAGATACAAACTTCCCTAACTTCAGCCTGTTCACTTCTCTGAAACAAATCATGTCTGGAAATGGAACCTCGAACAAGTGAAAGCTGATTAAGGACAAAAAAAGTTCTGCACTGTTTTGATGTGTTCATTGCTTGCCCACCATTCACCATTTTCCTTCATTTTTACTGTTCAGGTGCACATGTAACTTAGAGTGTCCTGTGAATACGCTTATTAGCATGTTTATATTTGTGTTTAATTTTAATTAAAATTCTTTATTATTCGCACAATTCTGCGTGAGACTGTTTACAACTTAATGTAAACAATAACAATTGCTTTTCTTTGTTATTCCTCTGTTTATACTCTTTGCATAAACATTAACAATTACTAGACAATTATTCGACACATCTTTGTAACGGAGATCTTCAAACCACGATCACTCTCTTCAAACGCACAGCGTCTTCACACAAGACTGACTGAACTTGTACTGCCTCACTCGCTTGTTTTGCCTTGCCTTTTATATGACAGAGTAACAGTCTCGAAATCTCTATAAATGTAAACATCGTTGTTTTCATTCATTATTGCAGTTTGTGCATTTTGTTTAAATTTATTCTAGTAGCGTTGTTTGTGGATTTTTGTTTACTTGTTAATCTTTTTTTTTATGCTGGTGTTTGTTGTTATATTAAGCACAACGATAATTTGTAAACAGGTTTGCTTACTGCATTGTTTTGTTTTTGTAGATTTTGTTTATAATTTTAATGTTAAACGATGTAAAAGCAAAACACCAGAATCTGGAGTTTTCATTTCATTTCATTCGTAATATATCTTATCATAGTATTATGAATTATCAAAATATATTTTGTAAAATTAAAAAAAAATAAGTTTTCCTTAGCACTCCCAAGACTTAACTTATATTTTCTCTTCTTTTATATTCAAATTTTTCATTTTTCTCTAATGGAATTAGAACAAGTTTAATAAAGATTTCTTTCTACTGAATTTCAACTTTTTTGCTTTTTGGTTTTTTTTGGTGTTCCGTCCGCTAGTTGAAGTTCTGCAAGTGTTTTTCCATTTAATAATTAAGTTTGATTTCGGAAGAAAATAAAATTGAAATAATTTCTCAAAAAAGCAAAAGTTTTCTGAAAATAAAATTAAAGGAGACAGCAGCGCAAAAAAGGAAGTGAAAGTCTATGAAATTATGATGTTAAGCAAACACAAAGAAGGCAAACACAAAGACAAATACAACGCGAATGAAAATATTTCTATTGGCCTTGACAGAAAATTAAATTAGACGACGGATAAACAAATGAAAAAACAAAAAAAAGTTTTTTTCAAATCATGAAATGGAATAAAAGCCACTCTCGCTTGGTCTAGGAAAGGTGCAGGTGGTGGTACGTTAGAATTTTCGCTTCTCTTTTTTCAATTTAATTTTTTTCCTTTTGCTTTTCTTTGCTTTTGTTTTTGTTTATATTTGCAATTTTTTATTTTTATTAAAAAAAAGAACACACACACACACAGAAGAAAAAGAAAACTTTTTTATGTTGTTTTTATGGTGGTTGTTTGTGTTGTTCTATTTGGAAATTTCTAATCCATTGTCTATTTTGTTGTCAATGTGTGTGTGTGTGTGTGTCTCTGCTGATTTTAATGCAAATGTATGCAAATGTTCAGGATTTGCTTTAATCCATTCAGATTTGATTAAAAAAACAAAAAAAAAATGAATAAAACCCAGCTAAAGTAGCATCATCACTAGTGGAGTATCATCAGTAGCATGTAGCATTGCTATGCGTTTTTTTATATTTCTTGTCTCAAGTATAATAAAGAGGATAAAAGATCTTCATTTCCTCTTCTCATTGGATGGTAAAGATTTGTTTTTGTCTGCCAACTCATCATTTACTTTAGAAACCCTGCATGGCAAATATGAACTTCTCTTCGAGTTTCAAATGCTCGTTTAACACAGTAGGGTACCATAAGTACTCCAAAGTTTTTCTTTATTGTCGATATTAGCAGAAAATAAAAGGTATTTTCAAGAATTTCTGAGTGTAGTTCACTGAAGTAGAAGCCTATGATATAAAATCGCCATAGTCTAGTAGGTAGTGTGTTGGCTTATTACATGTAAGGCCACGGTTTAAACCCCAGAGCAGACATCAAAACGAAAATATTAAAAAAATATTTCTTCGGTGACTTCCTCTCAGCAGATTTCTGGCACAAACTCTGAGAGTAAATAAAATTGCCATGAAAAATTTCTCAAAAATCTGTCGTACGGAGTCGACTTTAAACTGTAGATTCCACTACTCATGTATAAATTTAACGCGCACAACATAAGTGGTGTAGGAAGCTAGGTCGTAATGCTGACTGAAGGGTTTTAATGACCAATTATGTATTATGTATGCATGTATGTATATATTGTCTGCACAATTTTTTAAGTACATTGAAGAAGAGATGTTTAAAGACAACAACAAACAACAATACAATAACAAATGTAAACAACGATATTTACAGAGATTTCGAGAAGGCGAAGTCATGAACATTCGCCTTCATCAGATTATTTGGTCTGCCATATAAAAGGCAAGTCAGGGCAGGCGACTGAGTTAGTAAAGTTCAGTCAGTCTTGTGTGAAGACGCGGTGTGTTTGAAGAGAGTAATCGTGGTTTGAAGATCTCCGTTACAAAGATCTGTCGAATAATTGTCTAGCAATTGTTATTGTTTATGCGAAGGATATAAACAGAGGAATAACAAACAAAGCAATTGTTGTTGTTTACATCAAGTTCTGAACTGTGGAACACAGAATTGCGCGAATAGTAAAGAATTTTAATTAAAACTAAACACAGAATAATTTTTGATTTATTTGCAATCTACGAGCTCATATTTTAAATGTTTTGAAAAGGCAAAAAACACCTTGTGCTGCTTGCTATTGCTTACTGAAAGTATTGTTGTTGTTGGTGGTGCCTGCTTAGACTTGTGCGTCATTGAATTAAAACTCGTTGTGGAAATTTTATCTTTACTTTTTACTCTTTTATTTTCCCAACTTTAAATCTACGCAGCACATTTTTTTCTTATAGTTTTAGTTGTTGTTGAAGTCGCCGTGGTCTAGTAGGTAGTGTGTTGGCTTATTAGACGCAAAAGCCTGGATTCGAGCCCCAGGCCAGGCATCAAAGACAAAATACAAAAAGTATTTTTTCGGCGACTTCCTCTCGGTAGACTTCTGGCAAAAACTCTGAGAGTAAATTAAAATTGCCATGAAAAGTTTCTCAATAAATAAAATCTGTCGTTCGGAGTCGACTTTAAACTGTAGGTCCCACCACTCATGTAAAAAATTAACATACACAACATAAGTGGTGTGAGAAACTAGGACGTTGTACAATGGGTCAATTCGACCTCCGGGTACTGTACTTGTCTTAATTGACAAGTACACGTCCTCTAACCTAACCTAACCTAACCTAGTTGTTCAACAAACAATTTAACTGCAGCCAGAAAAATTCAAAAAAGTTTAAATTAATTCAATACTTTGGCAAATATTGAACAGATGGGTACAAAGGGGCCAAAAATATAAAGAGATTATGAATGAGTGGAATATTAAAATAATATGGCTTGAACGTTAAATTAATTTTAAATTGAAGCACTTTATTCTCTTAATAAAACTGATTAATTCTAGGCCTTTTGGAAAACTGCAATTAAAACTTCTACTTATCTATCTAGCTAAACAAAATCTTCTCAATTTGCTTGTTTTAAATATACCAGGAAAATTCTTTACGTATTAAACTAAGTTTTCCTTTTGGTTTTAAAAGAATTTTTTGAATTTTTTATTTCCATGCAGAAAACTGGAACACAGTAAAACTTTTCTATTAAAAATATTTTAAATGAGAGTCACTTTTAACATTTAAAAAATTTGTTTATTTTTTAATTGTCGATATTATGTTGTTATTTAATTAAAACTAATTAAGTTGTTCATATAATTTTTCAAATACAACAAGAAAACTTTTCATGTTTTTAAATACTTTTTGCTTGAGTTTAAATGAATTGGCTGCTGTTATCAGCGTAAAAGTTAA
This sequence comes from Sarcophaga carnaria, assembly GCA_958299815.1. Taxonomy (NCBI): domain Eukaryota; kingdom Metazoa; phylum Arthropoda; class Insecta; order Diptera; family Sarcophagidae; genus Sarcophaga; species Sarcophaga carnaria. The sequence continues at coordinate 131,135,595 of OY283150.1, read as the reverse complement.
ATCAATCACGTTACATTTTACAAACAGCAGCCGGCGGATAAAAACAGTAATAACTACGGTGTCAGTAGTTCATATTTACTTATCATCAGTGCATCAGTAAGCCATTAATCATGAAGTTTAATTATGAAAATGTAACTGAGCGTGTAAACTGAGAGCACAGCAGCCAATGATTAATAATTTAAATGCTACAGACACTAACAAGATAAATTAAGATGATTTACATTTAATTTATTTATTAATTTAATATTGTTTTTATTTATTTATTTATTAATAATCAAAGAAAGCTGAATTAATTTATACGGCCAGCAGCCAAACAACCATGACTTCAATTAATTTTATGTGTCTGGTACACCAAAGCGTATGATTAATATTTTAATGCCACAAAATACGATAAAAATGCCATTAATTACACACTCTACGGCTCTCTCTCTCTCTCTCTCTCTCCAATGCTCTCGTATTTTTCTGTGCGTAAGTGCGTGTGTGCTTAAGTGTATCGACTCTTATTTACTTGCTTAACTTTAGGCGTTAAAAACGTTTTTTTTGTGCATGAATTTATTCCGTAGAATTATATTTTGAAGAGTTTAAATGAATTTTTTTTTATTAAAATTTAATGAAATAAAATGAAAGCTAAGGCGAAATATTCAATAATTTTAACGTTTTGCCGTTTTTTATATTAATTTTTGAGCTTCTGTTGAATTGCCTTCAGAAATGCTAGGTATTTATAACGCATTTCTGTACATTTCCTAATCACAGAGACAGTTTTCCATACGAAATGGAATTGATGATTTGTTCAACAATTTTCAAAAGATTTTATTTATTGCCATAGAGAAATATGAGAAAATCAAATGAAGCCTAGAAAATGAAAAGATTCTCGTTTTATCATTCACTGGCAGCTGTTATATATACACACAGTTACTAAATTATACATACGGTTAAAAAATTTCCGAAATTTTTTTAATCCTTTTTCGATTTTAAGACGGTCTCTTTGCATTGGTTCAGAAATTTCAGAAATTTTTTAACCGTATACTTTAGTAACTGTGTGTAGTTGCCGAAATGTAGTAGGCAGTGAGGCCGTAGTTCAAACCTCAGCTCCTAAATCTCACATCAAACGAAATATGAAAAATTGTTTTCTTTCGCTGCCTTCCTCTCAGCAGTCTGCTGACAAGAACCATGAGAATAAATAAAATAAAACTAATTAGCCAACACACTGGACTTCGCTAATGCTACAATCGATTTATTGCAGCAACGATTTCCATAACAAATTATATTATTACGTTTTTACTTTTTTGAAAACGTTCAAAATATGAGCTCGTAGTTTGCAAATAAAATAAAAATAAATTTGTGTTCCATTTTAAATCTTACTTACTTACTTAATTGGCCATAACAACCCGTTTAACGGATTTCGGCCTGCCGCAACACATCCTTCTAGGCGCCTCTGCTTTGTGTGCGCCTACGCCAGTTGGTCACAACAATCGATGACAGGGCTTCCTTGGATTCCTCGATTGGTCCTTCCAACGGACGGAAGGTCGTCCTCTTCGCCGATTTCCGCATATTCCCGCATCAAATACCCGTCTCGCCGGAGCATCCTCCTCCATTCGAACGACATGGCCAAGTCAGCGCAGCCGCTGGATATTAATACGCTCTACAACGTCTATGTCGTTGAGGAGCTCATATAGGTCACTGTTGTATCGGATACGGAAATCATCGCCAACTCGCACTGGACCGAAGATCTTGCGTAGTACTTTTCTCTCGAACACTCTCAAGGCCGCTGCATCTGTATTTAATAGGGTCCACGCCTCTGCGCCATAAAGAAGCACGGGTAAGATGAGTGTCTTGTAAAGTGTTAGTTTTGTCTCACGAGAGAGGTCTCTGCTACTCAATTGCCTATTGAGACCATAGTAGCCATTTTAAATAAAATTCTTTCTTATTCACACAATTCTGTGTGCCACTGTTCACAACTTAACGTAAACAACAAAAATTGCTTTTATTTGTTATTCCTCTGTTTACATCCTTTGCATAAACAATAACAATTACTAGACAATTATTTGATAGATATCTGTAATGGAGATCTTCAAACCACGATTACTCTCTTCGAACGCACCGCGCACTGACTGAGCTTCGCTAATTCACTCGCATGCTTGCCTTGCCTTTTATATGGCAAAGTAAACAGTCTGATGAATGTTCTTGAAGGCGAATGTTCGTGACTTCAACTTCTCGATATCTCCATAAATGTAAACATCGTTGTTTACATTTATTCTTGTAGTGTTTGTTGTTGTATTTTTGTTTACTTGTTGACCATAGTTTTTTATGCTGATGTTTGTTGTTATATTAAGCAGTACGATAATTTGTAAACAGGTTTGTTTACTTGCATTGTTTTGTTTTTGTATCTTTTGTTTATAATTTCAATGTTAAGCAATGTAAAAGCAAAACACCAGTATCTAGATCTTTCGTAACAATATCAAGGAATTCAATTATCTCTGGAATGTCATCTGGCCACCAAAATCAGTCGGTTTGAAGCCGATAAATTTTTTTGCTATGCGGTTCTGTAAAATCTTATGCGAATAAATCAGAAACCATTACTCATAGAAAATTTAATGGAGAATGTGATGGCCTATAATCAGAGTCATGGAGCTTATTTTGGCGTACATTTTATTCCATATTTGGTTGGATAATATGATCGTAATTTATTGTAGTTCAGTCAGTTAGTCAGTTCTTCGAGTTATTTCGTTTTATACCCCAAGCAGCGAACATTTTTAATTGCATGCATGAGTAACTGGTCATTACGTCTAATAAGTCAACCCACTACCTACTAGACTACGGCGTTTTCCACGTCATTTTTGTCAATTGTCAACCTTTTTTTTCTAGTAGTGCTTTCTAGTCTAGTGCTTTGTAATTAATATTTAGTAACTCCACTATATGTTCACGGCTAGAATGCAACTCTGTGTTTACGGGCTGCAAAACTTTTTTTGACTTTTCTATTAACTGATCAATTAATAAATTACTCCATAATAAAAAGAGAATGCTGTTACAGCTACTTATTTTCCTCCTTTTTTCAATGAATTAAGACTTTTTCCTTCTTTCTTTTAACTCCTGCTGTAGGAAGATTATAATCTTTATTAACCTCTGATATTCTTCTCTCCTGTTTCGACTTTTACTTCGATTTTATTGGTCTCGGCAGAATTTTATTGAATGATATTAATTGATGTCATTAAGGAAAAAAAAAATAACATTCATGGCAGTAAATTGCCGTTAGTAATTTCCGCCCAAATTGTAAGCGTAAATGATTAGTGAGCATGCCACTGCACGTTTAGAGTCTCTTAAATGTGTACATTTGTGGCGGCAGTTAATAAAACAATTGAACACGAAATTCCACAGACCAATAATGGCCATCAAATATTTAAATTTTTTTGCCATAAAATTTTATGCTTTTGTTTGGCCACATACATAATTCTCTGGGGGTGGAGGATAGAAAACAATTCAAATAACACGTACACAAAGTGTTTTGTCCCTGAGGTTTTAATTTGCGCATTTAGTGTTCATAGTTTTACAACAAGCAAGTGTGACAAAATTTTATCTTTTTTATTGTTCTTGTTGTTGTTTTTTTGTATTCAATTAACTTTAATTTGATACTTCTGTTGTTGTTTTTTTTTAATTAAGGTTTAGTTAGCGATAAACAATTGCTGCACATTTTGAAATGTTTATTTTATTTTTATCGCCGTGGAACAAGCAACCACAGCAACAAATTTGATATTTTCCTAAAATTATAAACAATAATAAAATCATGTTATTTGATTATGGTTTTTCTAACCAAATATCACCACATTTTTCAATTGCTTATACATAGCCAACCAATGCAGACAATCAAAAACATTTTAAAAATTCAACAAAACGTTAAATAAAGAAGTCTTTTGTCCAACGAACAAATTTTCTAAAATCACCGTTTAACTGACCAAATACTGTTGTTTTTGTTTTTATTTTTCATGGTTTTAATGTTTGCGTTTTACTTCCTGTATGTGGTTGAGTAAGCATAACATTATAGTAATTGTTTGCATGTGTGTGTCTGTGTTTTCTGCTGTTTGGTTGCATTTGGTTATTTACTCTAACAGTTGGTGTTGTGTTAAATACAAATAATTAACTTGTAAACACTTGTACACACACACACACACCGATGCCAAATTCTCACACGCATTGGTAGAACACAAAAACACAAGCATGCTTTCAGGCTTATTTGAGCAGAAACCTTAAACAGAGCGTCACAGTAATAAAGTGGAGCGAGAGTGAGAGTGAGAATGAAATTAACCTTACTTTTCACATACACGCACAATGGCTGCTTTGGTTTTGTTGTTTTCATATGAAAAACATTGTTTTGTCACGTAACAATAGCATTAAAGTGAGAAGGTGTTATAAATCAAAGGCTCTTTAAAGCAATTTCATGCAGAATTATTGTCAAAAAAAATAAAGAAAAGCAATCATAATAAATCTTTTGTTTGAATAAAAATTCTAAGAGAACCTCTTACAAGCACATAAAGTTTTTAAATTTGTTTATAATCTATGGGCTACAGATATTTAAAATAAAAAGAATGGATTGCTTAACGAAATGTAATTGAACTTGAATCATTTCTATTGCAAGCTATTTCTGAAGTATACAAATACATATGTACATGCATACAGACATATGTAATTGGTCATTACAAACCTTCAGTCAGGATTACGACCTAGCTTCTTACAGCACTTATGTTGTGTGTGTTAATTTTTATACATGAGTGGTGGAAACTATAGTTTAAAGTCGACATCGACCGAACGATATTTGGTTTCCTTGGTACGTAGTCTGTTTATGGAAGTTTGCTTTCCTCTAGAAACTCTGCTGTGTTATACTATAACGAGCGCGAGATCGTGGTCATGATTAGAAAAAAAACCTTCAACGTGAGCACTTTTCATTGTCATTAGTAAAGTGACATTGCATCACAAGTCGTCCTATGAGGATAGACTCGAATTAAGCCTTAACTTTAGATAGAAATTCAGTACAGAAGGTTTGCTTTTTTTTCAAATTATATCTTAGGGAACCGCACAACTTCTTCTCCCTGCCATTGCGCTGTACATGGTAACCTAAGCAGAAGAACTCTTAAGCACTCAGAATTTACTGATTGGCTGATCTTGTGTAGCCGACAGAGGTTCGGATAAAGTCCATACTTTCGTAAAATTATCACAAATGGCCTTTACAACCCTTCAGTCAGGATTACGGCCTAGCTTCTCACGCCACTCATGTTGTGTGTGTTAATATTAATTAATTAATAAATCACAAATGTAAAGAAGTTCTAAACAGGAGTTATAAATACATGGAAAAAGGCATTACAAGTGGAGTATGCTTTTGAAGACCGCATAGAATTACTTTTACTACACCTTATTGTTTGTTGGCATTTGTCTTTCTCTTCCCTGTTTCATGGTTTTTAAATTTTTAAAAAGAATTTTCAACACAGAGTTTTAAGTTTTCGAAAACAAATATAAAAATTCAATTGCAAAGTTTATGCGTACACACTTACAGTCACACATATACACTGTCCTTCTCATACATACATAATAATTGGTCATTACAACCCTTCAGTCAGGATTACGACCTAGTTTCTTACACCACTTATGTTGTGTGTGTTAACTTCTACATATGCGTAGGGCGACCTTCAGTTTAAAGTCGACTCCGAACGACAGATTTTTTGAGAAACTTTTCATGGCAATTTTATTTTACTCTCAGAGTTTTTGCCAGAAGTCTGCTGAAAGGGGGTTACCGGAGAAATATTTTTTATTTTGAATTTAGTTGGAGATGTCTGACCTAGGGTTTAAACCGTGGCCTTACGTCTAATAAGCCAACACACTACCTATTAGACTACGGCGACGAAATAAGATTTTAGTTTTATTCTGTTCTGAGGAAAATATTATTTTTAAATAAAAATGCTTAAATTTGTATAAAATTTCATTGAAGAATTTTAAAATAAATAAATTTTATATAAAATAATCTGTTTATTAATTTATTCTTAAGTGTTTAAATTGTCAGTTGTATTGTTTTGTTAATTTAAAATTAATATTTCAGTTTCTTGATAAAATTCATTTGCCGAACATCTTATTGCCAATGTAAGACACCTGCTGCTATGCATCTCTAAATTACATTCGAATTTAAGAAATATGTCTCACAACACAGGTAATTAAAATTAATTCTTTGAATAAAGTATATCACTTTATGTGTGTGTGCATGTGTTTTTAACAATTCTAATAATAAAATCGAAATAATTAAAATCGTTTGAATTTTTAAATTCAAAAAATTTAGTCACATTCCAATTTAAATTGAATATTTTCGAAACAATAAATAACAATCGACAATAACCTGAAAGATGAAAATGATTCAAAGAGAATGATATAGAGAGAGAGAGAGAGAGAGTGGTTCTGTATGTATGTATGGAAGAGAGAGATAGAATATTAATATAAATAACAGATATTTTCTAATGTTGTCACACCCCCAAATAAATTCAATTTAATGTGGTTCGTTCGTTCGTATTCTATGAACTGCCACATACACTTTAACATAAACGCATATGTATACATACGTATGTGCAATACGAGTATGTATTTTCCTTGTATTGTTTCTTTGTCTTTTAAATTTAACTACGGAGAATCTCTTTCATGTTTGGATTTAATTTTTTAATTTCCACATTTTACAGCATTCTTACACTGACATTGCTGACTCATAATATATCAGCCACATTGCCTCAAATGAGCATTTGACATTTCATATTACATTTCTGGTGAAGATAATTGTTTATTGTGATTTGAAAGTGAGTGCATTATCTGATAGACCTTAAAGAAATTGGAAGCAACAGACTAAAAATTTTAATGGACTAAATTTCCTTTGACTATTCACTGCCAAAACGGAATGAAAACGAATCATTACTGAGGTGACCGATTATGTGCAATGAAAAGTGTATATAAAAGGGTGGGCCATTTAAAAGTTTAAAACAATAAATGTTTAAAAATTTGCCAAATTTATTTAATTTTATTGTGAAGTATAATTGTTCCGATTAGAAATGGAATATTATTTCATTCATATGGGTAGCGCAGCAGGAAGATTAGTACCTTATTCATTCGTACACTTTTTCGAGTATATGGGTTGGCATCACGAATGTTGGCCTTCAAATGCTCAATTGTCTCTGGTTTGCAGCATTACATTCTTCTTTAATGGCGCCCCACAGACATTGCAGGTTCTTGGCGTCTACTTCGGCTAATTAAAAGGCCATCGAATGACGCAATAAATCGATTGTGGTATGAGATGTGTGCCAAAGTTGCATTATCTTGTTGAAACCAAACATCGTTCACATCAATACCATGAAGAGCGGGCAAAAACAAATCGGTTATCATGGTGCGATACGTGTCTTTATTTAACGTAATGGTTGCGCCGTCCTCATTTTCAAAGTAGTAGTGGAATATAATGCAAGAAAGGTTGTGAATGATACAAGGCTAAGGTTTGCAAGACACTGACAGAGCTGCAATTGACACTAGCAAAGATAATGTAGAGTGTGTATTTAGTGTGTGGAACTGGATGAAGGTAGTTCAAAATGAACTTCTAAAACCTAGTCAAATGATTGATTCTGATAACAATTACCAACATTTAACCATTTCTTTGGTGTAAAATGTTTTTGTTAGTTTAGTTCAACCATAGACTTGTATTCAACGGTTGATTTGTATTGCATTACGTGTTCTGGTGTGCCCAGTTTCGAGTAACCATTGTGGATCCGCATTACAACTTGCCTGATATATAGGACAGTGTTTTTGGGTGCTCTATAGTTGAATAAATCAATGCCGGAGATTATCTAACACTCATTACATACATACGCACATACATAATTGGTCATTACAACCCTTCAGTCAGGATTACGACCTAGCTTCTCACACCAGTACTGAATAGGTACTCAGCTGTTTCCTTTCGAAATGCTCTAACGCTAGCAAATGTTTTAATGACCAATTCTCCTCAACATAGTGTCTTGATTTTGGACTTGAAGCGTTTCCTATTCAGAATAGGCGTTCTTTAAGTGTACATTGCTTATTTAAAGTCGATTTATTATCCGCAAATTACTACGGGATAGTCGGATGCAAATAGCTTAAATTTTTTTTCTGGGATGTTCTATCATCTTGTTCGCCTGTTCATTGTCGTCAACTTCCACATGACTTCGGACTGAACAAAGGGTTGCACTAACGTCTCCTGTCTAGCTGCTTCCGATTGCACAGACAGTCCCTTACTATAAACACATACATACATAATTGGTCATTACAACCCTTCAGTCAGGATTACGACCTAGCTTCTCACACCAGTACTGAATAGGTACTCAGCTGTTGTTTTTGATGTTGGACTTAAGCATATAGATACTATTCATAATACACGTTGCTTATTTAAAAGTCGATTTATTATCTGCAAATTACTACGAGATAGTCTAATGCAATCATCTTCAAAAAATGTTTCCATATTCCACTGAGAAGTTCTAAACCTATCTGGTATGTTCTATAATCTCGTCCGCCTGTTCGTTGTCTTCAACTTCCACATGACTTGGGACTGAAGAAATGGTTTCACTATGACTCCTGTATTGCTGCTCCCGATTGCACAGACATTCCCTTTCTATACACACATACATACATAACTTGTCATTACAACGCTTCAGTCAGGATTACGACCTAGTTTGTCACATCACTTATGTTGTGTGTATTAATTTTTATACATAAGTGGCGTGACCTACAGTTTAAAGTCGACTACGAACTACAGATTCTTTAGAAACTTTTTCATGGCAATTTTATTTTGCTCTCAGAGCTTTTGCCAGAAATCTGCTGAGAGGAAGTCAGCGAAGAAATTATTTTTCGCATTTCATTTTGCTGGAAATGTCTGGACTGGAGTTTGAACTGTGCCCTCATGTCTAATAAGTCAACGCACTACCTACTAGACTACGAAGGTTTGGTTTTGTTGTGAAACTTTTTTTTAAGCCCAAGCACTTATGGTTAAGAATCTCTTAAGAGAGAAGCCCACATTTCTTACAGTCAGTACTTCCAGCATTTTATTTAAAAATACATTAAATGGTTGTCTTCAATTTGCTTTCAGCTCCAGTTAAATAAAGGAAAATTTTTATCCAAATTATTGTCGGCGTTCTTTGTTTATTTCGAAAAGTTTTTTTTTTATCGTGGAACCACAAAACGTATTAATTTCAATAAAAGTTCATTACATCGTTAATTAATTTGACATTGCTTTTGAGAGTCTTAATAAACGTTTAATTAACTTAATTAAACCAAAAACGTTTAAGGCAATACAACAAAAAACACAAGAAAGAAAGGCAATTTAAAAGGCAGAGTAAAACATAAAAGAAACATTCTTTGAAATTATTTTTGCTTTTAAGGAAATGCGGGAATTACAAAAAGAAAACGAAAGAGAACCGCCTCTGACAAATTCATTAATAAATTCGTTTGGTTTTCTTTTGTTGTTTTAAACAATTACAGTGTAATTGCAACATCTCAAGGACATGTAGGCTTTAACAACACAAGCATATGCTTACATATGGCATATGCCCACGCATATATTGTCAATTGTATGCTCCTTTGGCTTCTGCAAGTTTTTCTTTGGCTCTTGTTTATTCTTTTCTTTTGCATAAGTTACATGGAAAGAGGATTAATTGCTGATATACAGCCCTGCCCAATTCAATGTAAAATATCCTGAATCTGTTCCCGGTAGTCTTAAAAAGAAGAGAAGAAAACATGAGAAAAAATGTAATTGAAGCAGAAAATTATCCACATTATCGAACGCTTGTGGCGTTGAGTGTGTGAAAGAGAGAGAAAGCCAGACAATTTACTTAATTGCATGGCAGTATTAAGCTCTCCTTGTTTTATTTTTATTCATTTCACGTTTCTACCACGAAGCCTGTGATGCAGGAAAACACTTGTAAGAGTTTTAAGGATCATGACTAAGGTCTAGGAACAAACAATTGACATAAAAGGCACCGAATAAATAGTGTATTACAACAAGATTATTTGAAGTCAGAAGGAGGACCCTAACAAGGCTCTTGGGTAGTTACAGAGTGTTGCTGTGCTGGATTCTGGGACATTGTGACGTCTGGAACACCATGATTCCAAATATTTTGGCGAGGTATGGAGCTGGGACGTTTGTTATTCTTTAGACATTCCTCCTGGCTGATCGATGTTGTGATGAGACGCTAGTAAATACTTCATAGAGGAATACGAGCGATTATAGAATATCTAGACTATTACCCGACTCTACAGTTTTATAACAGAGTGGGTCCTAAATCCAAGTAGGGCATGTATTAGGATTATGGCTTGAGAGCAAGGACCGTCTCAAGGGACAAATGCAAACCTTATTTTTGTATGGCGTGTGGCAATTTAAGGCAGTCTAAACCTGTCTGCGACGAATAAAGATTTTTGGATATGATTTTCTCTGTTGGCCCTTGTTTATCAATTACATACAACGCTTTAGTCAGGATTACGGCATGATTTCTCACATTATTCGCGTTGTGTACGTTGAATTTACCCATGAGTGGCGGTATATACAGCTTGACGTTAATTTGGAGTCGCTTTTAGCTACTCTCAGAACTCTAAGGGAAAGACTGTTTTCAAAAGAGTTGTCGAAAGAAATATTTTTTTAATATTTCTGTTCTTTTTTCCAAACGTGTAAGCTTAGGTTTAAACTGTAAAGCCAGCATACGTCTTAGTAGACAGCGGTGACTACTTCAATTACGAAATTATTTTTGGAAAAAGAAAACTTTTATAATTTTTGGACAAAATCCATGTGCTTATCCTTAGTATTATTTGCTTTTAAAGTGTACATTTAATATTGTTACGTTTTTACCTTTAAAAACGTTTAAAATATAAGCTCGTAGATTGCAAAGAAAATAAAAAATAAATCTGTGTTTAGTTTTAATTAAAATTCTTTATTATTCGCATAATTCTATGCGTCCACTGTTTACAACTTGATGTAAACAACAACAATTGCTTTTCTTTGTTATTCCTCTGTTTATACCATTGGCATAAACAATAAAAATTACTAGGCAATTATTCGACAGATCTTTTGTAGCGGAGATCTTCAAACCACGATTACTCTTTTCAAATGCACAGCGTCTTCACAAAAGACTGACTGAACTTTAACTAACTCAGTCGCCTGCTTTGTTTTGCCTTTAATATGGCAGAGTAGACAGTCTGATGAATGTTCTTGAAGGCGAATGTTTATGACTTCGCCTTCTAGAAATCTCTATAAATGTAAACATCGTTATTTATATTTATTTTTGTAGTGTTGTTTGGGTATTTTTGTTTACTTGTTTACCATATTTTTTATGCTGGTGTTTGTTGTTATATTAAGCAGTTGTTTACTACATTGTTTTAGTTTTGTAGTTTTTGTTTATAATTTTAATGTTAAACAATGTAAAAGCACAACACCACAGTATCCAAAATTTTCATGTTCGTAGCAATATTATTAAATAAATATTTTTTTATTGCCTTTATTTTATTCCTTTTATTTTATTTTATAAAAATACATTCATATCATGCTATTACATGTACACATTTCCGGTATTACGTGCCAAAATACACACACACACACAACGAATCAAACAAATATGTATGGTATGCATCTGTTACTTTACATGTCATATTATCCTGCATGCAATAAAATCTATAATTTCGTTGTTTTTCATCCTTTTTTTGTAGTCACATTCAGGGAAATACTTGCACGTATTGAGACTTTGACACACATATGCTTACATGCTCTTGGTTTCACACGTACTCATAGCAATATACATACACAATATTCATTCACTGCATTATGTTTACAGTAATGTTCACACATACAAATTGTAAGTATAAAATTGTGTTTATATGTGTTTAATTTTATTGGTTGTTGTTACTGTTTTGCTACTATTGTTATTGCCTTTCTATTTTATACAATAATTCTCACCCTCTCTTTTGGATTATTGTTTGATTTTTTTTCTATTTTCTAAATCTTATTGAACATTTGAGGGGATTTAAGGCACAATTTAAATTAATTCGATTTGTTGTTTTGATAACGCATGAAGCTTAAAAGAAAATATTGTGGGGAGAAACGAAGGGAGAGAAAAGACAATTGAGAATGTATTCTCAACATGATAGATTTTTCTCTATAATATTTTAAGCACTAGTATTATTGTTAAAAAATACTTACACATTAACAAGTACTTGACACATACGTATATATCGGATGGGTCATGTATCGGTTGAATTTAAGCCATCGGTTATTTCGAATCTGGCCATACTTATGTCATTCTATTCTATTCACAATAGTCAGAATATTATCTCCACTGAACTTAATGAATCGATTTACGCTTGAGCAACATTGGGATTTATTCCGACAACGAGAAACTGCACGATGATATAGAATTTGCCAAAAAAGTAATATTTTTTTCTGCTGAAGTTTATTTCCATCTTGGTGGATACGTTAACAAGCAAAATTGCGGTATTTGGGGCTCTGAAAACTCACACGTGGTCTCACAAGAGCCAATGCATCCATTGTGAGTGACTGTTTGATGCGGATTGTGGTGCGGTGGCATCATTGAGCCATATTACTTTGCGAATGAGGACGGCGCAACCATTACGGTCAATGGAGACACCTTTCGCACCATGATAACCGATATTTTTGTACTCGCTCTTCATTGTATTGATGTGCACGATGTTTGGTATCAACAGGATGGTGCGATTTGTCACACATCTCATGCCACAATCGATTTATTGCGTCAAACGTTTGATTGCCGTTTAATTAGCCGAAGAAGCTGCAATTTGACGACGTTGGACTATTTTCTCGTGGGTCGCCGTTAAAGAAAAGTGTTGTGCCGTCAAACCAGAGACAATAAAGCATTTGTAGGCCAACATTCATGGTGCCATTGACGAGATGGGACCCCATACACTCGACACAGTGCACGAAAATTGGTCTGATCGAATAAGGTAATAAGAGGCCGTTCGCTTCAGCCAAATGAATGAAATAATATACCATTTCTTACTGGAACATTTGTACTTCAGAATAAATAAATAAACATTTCAAACCGTTTTCGTTTTATTGCATTTTTAAATTTAAACTTTTCAATGACCCACCCTATACATACATAATTGGTCATTACAACCCTTCAGCCTAGATTACTACATGGCTTCTCATATCACTGATGTTGTGTGTGTTAATTTTATACATGAGTAGCGGAACCTACAGTTTATATTCGGCGCTGAACTACACCCAGGGTTCAAGCCCCATTCAAGCAGGATATCAAAACAAAATACAAAATGTATTTCTTCGGCGAGTTCCTCTCAGCAGATTTCTGGCATAAACTCTGAGAGTAAGGAAAATTGCCATGAAAAGTTTCTCAAAAATCTGTCGTTCGGAGTCGACTGTCGAAACTGTAGGTCCCACCACTCATGTATAAAAATGAACACACACAACATAAGTGGTGTGAGAAACTAGGTCGTAATCCTGACTGAAGGGCTGTAATGACTAATTATGTAAGTATGTATGTATGTATGTATGTATGTATGTATGTATGTATGTATGTATGTATGTATGTATTACCTACTAGACAATGGCGGCTTCGAATATATTATTATGCTTTATATATAGTATTGAGGTTTTAAAACTTAAATAAATAATTTTACAATTTCTACAATACTATTAACTACAACAACCACAACATTTTAATAAGCGACAAAATAAACACGATGTTCAAAACACCATGTTCAAAAATTTTGCTGGTATTTTACAGGAAGAGAAGTAACGTGTAAAGAAATATAAAAATTTGTGTAAATATTTCTGTGATATTTGTTGTTATAACAACAAATACACACACCGTTTTCTAAACTCTACATACATACTTAATTTCTTGAACTCACTTCCCACAAATATTTTATTATATTGTACCCTCCCTACTCATCTAGTTTTGTATTCTGTTTTTGTATGTGATTTCAACACATAATTTCATTGTGTTTACATTTATCACGTTCATGTTTTTAATTAAAATTTTTATTGATTTTTTAAAAATTTTGTTTAGTTATACCGAATAAATGCAAACGTATTCGATTCGATTGAATTTAATGGTGTTGCTTTTATTTGTATTGTAGTTGGAGTTGTTTTTAAATCACCCATTAGAGCAAGGCATTACGCTTTGTTACACGCGAATATGAACGACTCGCACTCGCTTTGGCACACACACATACAGATCTTTATAACATCTCTTGTTATTTTTATTTATTAATGCTCGTGTTTATTTTATTAATTACAACTGGGTTAAGAACTTTAAATGGAGAATAAATCTAACTGTTTCCATCTTTCTCTCCCATCCTGTCTCTCTCACTCTATCTCTTTCATTTCATTTCTCTTTGTAATAAAAACTCATTAAAATCAATTAAAAAGTAAATACTCATAATGCCTAAGGCTGAGTAGTTAAACAAGAGAATAAGTGTGCATAGTTAAATATATGAAGAAACTAAAGGAGTGTTAGAGCGGGTGGAGGGGGGTGTAAAGAGCAATTAACATGATACAAAATTTATAAGAATTTATTAAACAAGTGTAGGAGTAATTGTGTGCGTAATAAGCAGTATTGCAATAAAGAGTTCACAGCGTAATTATAAGAGCGTATTTAAGATTAAATTTTTGTTTCCATTCTGTATTTATGTTTAGTTTGCTTGACAGGGTGTGGGTGGTTGTTATCGTATAACCTACTTAAGGAAAGTGTTAAAAAAGAAACACGTTTTGTAGCAAAAGTTTTTACAGTTTCAGGCGGTTTAGATTTAAAACAAAACTGGAGCACACAAACTCTCTGCAAAAGTATTTCATAAAGAGGAATACAGTAAACCTTCGATTTACGTCGCCTCGATTAACGTTGTTTCGATTTACGTCGTCAAATTTTTTGTTCCCTCTAACTTCAATTTGCGTCGTCATTCAATTTACGTCCCTGTTTTTTGGAACCAACTGCGACGTAAATCGAGGGATTACTGTACAACGTGAAATAATTTTTTTAAAGAAGAATTATTTTGCTTACTTAAGGACTGAAAATTAAGAAAAGAATTTCAATAATTAAAATATAGTTAGGAAGAGACGACGAATCATACATTTAAGATTTTAAATTCAGTACTTTTCTCTACAGACTCATCGAATTTATCAAGAATTATTTTTGTTCCAAGACAACACAACGACTAAACCATTATTGGTAAATCTAAACCCAGAATTGATAGTTTAAACCCAAGGTAAAGCTAATACTCTAGTTTAAGTTTAAATCTTATTCTTATAAATTGTCCTTTGACCCATTGCCACTGAAATCAATCACTGAAATGCTATTCTATTGCAAAATTTAAGTGCGTTCTCCTTCTGAGTGGAGTATGTCCTTGTAAGTCCAGCAGTTGATAATATGGGCCTTCAATATAAACAGTTTTTCTCCGTTTCAATCTGAAAGGCTTAGTGGATAAACAACATCCATAAGAAATAAATGCACCCACAATGAGCAACTATCTGATGCAGACTTTGTTTAGGCGATGTAATCGAGCCTTTCTTTTGGAAGATTGAGTCGAAATAGAAGTCACTGTATATGACAGGAACATAATAACAGAGTTCTTGTGCTCTCAACTGGGTGGTATGTATCAGAATAACATGAAGTTTTAGCAACACAGCGAAGTAGCAATTTTTTATTTTCAGAACAAATTATCTGAAGGAATTTTGGCCACTATAGTCAGGCGATTTAAAGCCGTACGACTTATTTCTGTGGGGGTTTTGTGAAGCCACGGGTTTATGAGTATAAATGTTTCTCACTGAGACTTGGAGAATGTTCCTCGCGTTGAAACCACAAAAGTTCGATGGCTGTTTTATACAGCGAAGCTTTGTTCTCTAATTGATATTCTCCGGAATCTGTTTCGTTGGCAGCAGATGAATACATGAAATATAGGTACGCTTTGCTAAACTGATATTGACAAGAAGAGAAGTAATTTTCTTCTTCATATGGCCATTAATTGATTCTCATGGATCACTGCTCTATAGGAATTAATTCAAATATACATGGCATTTCCTTAAATGCCTAATATAGGAGCTATCTGTCTGAGGAGGAGAAAGTGTCGCAGAAAGTGGCAGTGATCGGCTCTTGCATCAACTCATACGTACGTAATTGGTCATTATAACCTTTCAATCACGATTACGACCTAGCTTCTTACACCACTTATGTGTTGTGTGTGTTAATTTTATACATGAGCGGCGGAACCTACAGTTTAAAGTCTACCCCGAACGACAGATTCTTTAGAAACTTTATCATGGCAATTTTATTTTTACTCTCAGAGATTTTGCCAGAAATCTGCTGGGAGGCAGTCTTCGAAGAAATATTTTTTCAGATTTCATTTTGTTCGAGATGTCGGGTTTGAATTGTGGCCTTACGTCTTATAAGCCAACCTACTACCTGCTAGACAATGCTTCTATTTCTTTTTCTCAAATCAAACATTTCAAAAATATTCCACTTTGAGTTGCTGGAATGAATTGTTTTTACAAATTTAACTTTCATTTACTGAAAAACTTGAATCTTGAATGAATATTTTTTGAGCATGTAAAATACAAATCATTTTGTTTTTGTTTCGATATTATTGCCATGGATTTAAATAATTAAAAATTTTTATATGGCGTCATCATCCCACTCTTTCACTCTCTTCCATTTCTTTAATATGCCTATATGCACACATTATAAAATATTTTTTATGAGAATTAATTGCTGTTGGATTTAATAACAATTAAATTTTAAATTAAATTACATGGAATTATGCAACGTAGTGTAATTGTTTGTTTTCTCTCTCTCTTTTACATTCGGTCTTTCTGTCTCTCTCTACCTCTGTTATAATTTGCTTGTTTTATTTAATTGAAAATGCAATTATTTGCAAATTTGTTTTTAAAATTTTATTACTCAGTGTGTTATAATAAAAATAATTTATTTACTATACTCTGTACTTATGTCTGTCTGTAACTGCAATACAAACAATAAAAATAAATTTATGTGTCCATTTAATTCATAATTTCAATTGAAACGAGTGAAAATTACAATTTAAATCCGAGTTTTAAAGCCATTAATGTAATTAGAGAGAGAGAAATAACAATCGATTCACAGAATATTAAAATAAACACGTTAGGCGCTTTACTTCTCATTCTTTTATTATGAGCCAGTTCTATGACTTTAAAAACTCATTACTTAGCCTGTATAAATTTAACAACACAACTCACACATATTCTAACATACACTCGTCGTATCTAAAATTAACAAAATATTCTCATACGCTTTCTCATTTAAATTTCTCACAGTCATAAAAAATTTATGTGTGTGTATGTGCGTACTTAACATTTTGTTTGAAAAAAATTCCATCATAAATAAGTATTTATATGTGTGTGTGATCTCTCGGTTTTGTTTACTTTTAAAATGAATGAGACTCTGCACAGAGAGATTACATATAAAACATGGCGTCTGTGTTTATGTATTAAAAAGTGCGTATGTGCGTATGTGCGTTTGTATACATTTGTTTACTCGTAAAGCAGTATCCATCACAAGCAAAAAGGACACACTTTCATTGTCATGTTGCTTTCGGAGCATAACTCAAAGTCAACAAATAATGTCATGCTTATACTTTGCATATGTTTATTGTTTGTTAGTTATGATACGCATACACTCACATATATATGTATATGAAGCCTACACTAGAAAAAATTTAGGCAGTGGTAACGAAGAGAATAAGAAGTTTTGAAAATATGAAGAGACTTATTATACAAGGTGGGTTGAAAATTGAAACATTAAGGTCAATGGGACACCTATCGCTTCATGATAACAGATTTTTCTATACCCGCTCTTCATTACGAGTGACTGTTGTGGACGGGAGGCATCATTGGCCCATTTTTCTTTGAAAATGAGGGTGCAACCATTATGGTCAATTGTGACACCTATCGCACAGTGATATCCGATTATTTTGTACTCGCTCTTCATGGTGATATGAACGATGTTTGGTTTCAACATCTCGCCACTCATGCCACAATCGATTTATTGCGTCAAATGCGATTTGACTCCGTTGGGCTATTTTCTGTAAGGCGCCGTTAAAGAAAAGTGTTATGCCGACAAACCAGAGACAATGCAGCATTTGAAAGCCAATATTCGTGATGCCATTGCAGAGATGTGACCCCATACGCTAGAAAAAGTGTACGAAAATTGATCCGAACGAATGAGATACTGTGAGGCCAGCAGCGGCAGCCATATGAATGAAATAATCTTCCATTTCTAACCGCAACAATTTTACTTCACAACAAAAAAACATAGGTTAGGTTAGGTTGGAGGACGTATACTTGTCACTGAAGACAAGTACAGTACCCGGAGGTCGAATTGACCCATTGAACAATGTCCTTGTTTCTCACACCACTTATGTTGTGTGTGTTAATTTTTATACATGAGTAGTGGGACCTGTAGTTTAAAGGCGACTTCGAACGACAATTTGTTTTGAGAAGCTTTTCATGTCAATTTTATTTACTCTCAGAGTTTTTGTCAGAAACCTGCTGAGAGGAAGTCGCCAAAGAAATACTTGTTGTATTTTGTCTTGATGCCTAGCCTGGTGCTCGAACCCTGGATTTACGTCTAATAAGCCAACACACTACCTACTAGGCAACGGCGACTTCAACAAAAACATAAATTTGGCAAAATTTCAAAACGTTTTTTTGCATGAATTAAATTTAAACTTTTAAATGGTCCACCCTTTAGAATAAATAATTCTAGAAAAAGGTATAGCGCTCTTCAAATAGTAGGGGGTGGTGCATCATTTCACTTTTTCTTTGTATATTTTTTTAAGTGTATTTATGTCATGAATGTAACAGTATTTTACAGTGTGTTTGTGCCAATGCTCATGGGTATGTTTAACATGCTGCTGTTTTTTTTTTCTATTTTTTATACATATTTTTTAGAGGATGAAGTGTTTATTTTTCATTGAAAATTTATTTCGTATGTGACTGAATTTTCTTGTCATTTTATCCTTAATTTTTTTTCCTTTTTTTGTTATGTTTGTTTGTGTAACATTTTTATGGCTTTTTATTTTACTGTGATTTTTGAAATATTTACTCATATTTTTCTTTTCTTCTTATTATGAATTCTAAACGCGTCAGGTGTTGAAGACATTGTTTGGCTTTCTAAATATAAATTGCTTTACACAAGAATAGCAATTGCTAACGTCAATCAGGATCTGTCTATGAAATTACAGCCGATTTTTTTGTTATTTTTTTTTATTTGTTAAAAATAAATTTCTTAAACCAATAAGTTATTAAAAACAGTGACGTAATCATTTAATTTTTTTGCCAAAAAAAACTGTTAAAATAATTAAATTTCTTATAAACCGATAATATCAGGGAGTTACTGTTGCTTTAAAACTAGATATGAAGGAGAATGAAAATTTTTCCTTAAATTTACTTGTAAAATCTGTCAATAAATTACTGGAGAATTTGTTCAAATGTAAATTTGTGCAGCGTTTATTTCTTTTACCAGAAAATGAAATTAGTTATGTATGTTTCAGTTATCCTGTCTGTATTTGTTTATCTGGCATGTTGGGAATATTTTATCATGAACGAAAATTTGTACTTTGACATGCGTTTTGCATTGCTAGGATGATATTTGAGAACAACAGTTCTGTGAAACCGTGTATTTTTGTGCGAAAAAATTTTCATATCTTGTTACGAAAATGGAAAAATCTAGATACTGGTGAATTGCTTTTACATCGCTTAACATTATAAACTAAAGCTACAAAAACAGTGAACTTGTTTACAAATTGTCGCACTGCGTAATATGGCAACAAAATACCAGCAGAAAAACATGGTAAACAAGTAAACAAAAATACAACAACGTAGTGTTTGTTGTTAATAAATATAAACAAAATATATAATATATTATAAATATAATAAATATAAACAAAATACACAAACAACAATCATAAAAAACGATGTTTACATTTATAGAGATCTCGATTAGGCGAAGCCACGAACATTCGCCTTCAAGAACATTCATCAGACTTTTTACGTTTCCATATAAAAGGCAAGGCAAAGCAGGCAACTGAGTGACTTGTGTCAGACTTGTGTGAAGACACGGTGTGTTTGAAGTAAGTAGTCGTGGTTTGAAGATCTGCGTTACAAAGATCTGTCGAACAATTAACTAGTAGTTGTTACTGTTTATGCAAAAGAGTGCAAAGAGGAATAACAAACAAAGCAATTGTTGTTGTCTACATCAAGTGGTAAACAGTGGCATACAGAATAGTGCGAATAATAAAGAATTTTAATTAAAAGTAAACATAAATTTATTTTTATTTTATTTGCAATCTACAAGCTCTTATTTGAAACGTTTTTAAAAGGTAAAAACGTTACAATATGAAACACAGAAGAATTCATTATTTGTGCACTTTTTGTTAAAAAAAAAATATGTAAAAAGAAGAGAAGTTATTGTGAAATCTGTGGCATTTTAAGAATAAAAGAAGTTGAGCATACAGCAAAGCACTTTTTATTCCAAAATAATTGGCAAAGGAGAGAAGTTTGTCGAGAGTCTGGGTATTATGTTACTCAACAGACAAGTTTGTCTGAATTGAAATTCAATGATTAAATTGTTATATTCTGTGATGGGAAAAATTGCCCTTTTTTGGGTATGCCATTACTGATCTGATTGACTTCAAGTGTAGCTGTAATCTGCGCACATCACACTGTTAATCAACCTGAGCTACTAGTTCTGACGTGGTAACTTGTGTGAATTTTATATAACATAATTGGGCAGGATTACGGCCAAACTTTTCACATCACTTATGGTGGGTGTGTTAATTTTTTACATGAGTGGCGTGAGTAACATTTTAATGTCGACTCTGAACCAGAGATTTTTGAGAAACTTTTCAAGGCAATTTTTTATTTACTCTCAGAGTTTTTGCCAGAAATCTGTTAAGAGTCAGTCGCCGAATAAATATTTTTACTCTTTTCGTTTTGTTGGAGATGTCGGACCTGTGGTGTGAACCAAGCCCTCACGTCTAATAAGCCAACACACTACCTGTTAGACTACGGCGAATTTTAACTTAATTTCGCTCAAATACCAATCGAGGATTACTACTTTATTTGCTCGTAAGTTTTTGTTGTGTTTCTTGTTCTTTGGTTTCTATTTATTTGTGAAAGATGATGTTGAAATATTTTTAATATCATGTTTTAGGCCTCGAATATTGTTTCCTAAATTTTAAATAATGGAAGGCATTATTTAGCGTTACAAGCAAGAAACTTTACATAAAATTTCGGCTCACTAGCATGTTTAAAAGAATCTATACCTACTAATAGAAAAATTAATAAGAAGTTAATAAATCTTAGATAATTAAAGCGCTAGAAAAAGGTTGAAATTTTTTCCGTTTTTTTAAAAAGTTTCTGAAATAAAAATTTCTTTAAAACCATAAGTTATTATAGAAAACCACATGATTTTCTAATCTAGAACATGTTTTCTTAAAAACCAAATGAATTTGAAGGTCTTTTGTTACCAGGAAGACATTTAATTTTGAAGCCATGTGGGTTTGTCATAAAAATTTTGGTTTTTTCTACTTTGACTTTAACTTTTACGATTTCAATTTTATTGTCTTTTCAAAAGCAAATATCACATGTTGTGGCTATTAAATAAAAATATAAATAAAATCACAATGTTACAAAAGACATTTCAGAAATGTCTGTACCAGTAGATGGGATTTTTATTTTTATTATTTTCTGTTTTTAAGGAATTCTGTTTCTATTCAAATATTTAAAAATATACACTTATTTGACTTTCGTTTTTCTGCATATTAAACAAAATTAGAAAGAAATTTAAAATTTAACTTTTCTTCAACATCCTATTCTTAACATTTACGATTAATTTTTGAATTTAAATTGAAATTCCATAAGACTTACCCACCAGTTTTCACGAAAGTGATTTCATTTTAACTGACAGCCAACGTAGATCTATTAATTTACATTGGGTGGGAGTAACTGCGTACTTAGAATCTAGTATAAAAATTAGAAAATTGTTACGTTCTTTCTTTTATATAACGTTTAAAATATAGGCTCGTAGCTTGCAAATAAAATAAGAAATAATTTTGTGTTTGGTTAAATTAATTCTGTGTGCCACTGTTCACAACTTGATGTAAACAACAACAATTACTTTTCTTTGTTATTCCTCTGTTTACACCCTTTGCACAAACAATAACAACAACAGACAATTGTTCGACAGATCTTTGTAACAGAGATCTTTAAATCACGATTTATCTCTTCAAATGCACCGCGTGTTCACACAAGACTGTCTGATTGTCAGTCTGTCTGCATTCGATCCAATAATGAGCTATATGAGCTCCTCAACGACATGAACGTAGTGCAGCGTATTAGTATTCAGCGGCTTGGCCATGTCGTTCGAATGGTGTATGATGCTCCGGCGAGAGAGAAGGAAGCCCTGACAAGGTTTGGTGTGATCAACTAAGGAAACGGGGTGTTAGCTTTGCATTTAAAATTAACTATGAGTGTCTTAACTACAGGAACTGTGATCATCTTTCGAGGTATACGGCTGAAAAAGTCTGCCTTGTATCAAGTCTGAGTTGTAAGTAATGGATTTCAGGAATGACACTGTAATGAACGTTTTTAAATGGAAACTACCACGCGGTACTACATTTTTAAATAGAAAATTGAAGTTATTCTGCCAATGCCCACAACTGTATGACTTTATTTATTTGCAAACGCGTTTTAATATTTATTTTTACTCACATTTGTGTACGTGCGTGCATATCAAAATAGCTTTGTTACCCTTAACTTTTGCGACTTTTTGCGAAATAATTTGTTTGTGTTTATTTCCAGCATAAATTTCCTGGAACAGATGAATGAAGAAACTTTTGTTTTTCAAATTAATTTACAGTGTTGCGTGAAAAGGAAAATCTTCTTGTTGACGATATGAAATTTGGTTTAGAAATGTAAACTAAGAACCAAAATAAAAAGGGAGGTCAATTTAATATTTTCCTTAGCAAGTACCTTCTTTTTCTAGTCCTAAGGTTTAGTCACTGTATTCACATTAAAACCTTTCTCTTTATTTACGTATTAGTCTTCCATTGTTTATTTAAAGTTGCCGTGGTCTAGTAGGTAGTGTGTTGGCTTATTAGACGTTAGGCCTTGGTTCAAACCCCATGTCAAACATCAAAACGAAATATGAAATAATATTTCTTCGGCGATTATTAAAACAAATCAAAATGTAGGTCAGATGTATAGAATATAGAGAGCCATTAAAAAGTGTAAACACTAGCATATATTGTTTAAGTCATGAGGGAGAAAATAGAATGCAAAGTCGGCAAAACAAGCGGCATCTAGGTATGTCAACAAAAAAAAAAAAGCAAAAACAATGTATCGGGAATATTTGATGGCATAATCATAATTTAATTTTTACTTAAAAACAAAATGTTTTTACACTCAAATTTAAATTATCAAAAAATTACGAATTATTTCATTTAAAATACATACTGTTGAGTGTAGTAGACGTATACGTAATATTTCTACGTGTTGAAATATGAAATTAAATAACAATCATACGCCACGTGAGGGCAATTATTAGAAGAAACGAAAGTATTGTTGCAGATACACTGCGGTTCATCAGGATAGAACCAACATATTTTAAAGTAAAAAAACTGTATAAATTGCAAATACAGATTGAATAAAAAAATTTTGTTTTGCAGAAAGATAGTTGATACTGTAAATGATAATTTAAGCACAAAAAATTTTATAAAAATGAATTATAACGGTACTTTTTCACTTTCTTTGTAGTTAAGTATAAAATTTTTCATTTATTTTTTGGTTCAACAGAATAGAACCACGTGCATTTTTAACGTAAATCAGTAGGCTGTTGTAATAAAGCTTTATAAAAACCAAATATAATTAAAATCACAGTTTGTGGCTGCAGTTATCTAAATCCATATGTGAAGAAAGAGTTCTTTAAATTCGTCGGAAATGGTAAAAATTGATGTTTACCATCCTGAAAATTATTCTTATCGCGAAATCGATAGACAAATAGGACGAAGTCATAATGTGGTAATGAATTACATAAAACATCGTGAAACATGTAATAAAAATTACAAAGGATGTACTTAGACAGCTCTAATACCACAGGACAAGCAAAAAATTCTTCGAATTGCCTCAAATTCAGCCCATTCTACCTCTAAAATTAAGCATTTAGCAGGAGTTAAAGCAAGTACATCAACTGTTCGTCGCGCTATTTTATCAGTGAACATTTGCAACTCCGAAAACGAAAGGAAAAACCTCCATTAAATGCAATCCGTCAACAACAGCGCCCTCAGTTTGCCAAAGTTCATATGGCATGGAATGTTCAAAGACAATTAAGCGATAACGATTGGCGAAAAGTAATTTTTTTCTGATAAAAAAATTTAATTTGGGTGGCTGTAACTTTTATTTTCACGATATGCGTAAGTCCGAAAAATTTCTGAGCCGCCATCGCAGCATAACGCTCCCAATGTAATTGAACATCATATGCCATATGATCTTTGGCAAACTGAGGGCGCTGTTGTTGACGGATTGCATTTAATGGAGGTTTTTCCTTTCGTTTTCGGAGTTGCAAATGTTCACTGATAAAATAGCGCGACGAACAGTTGATGTACTTGCTTTAACTCCTGCTAAATGCTTAATTTTAGAGGTAGAATGGGCTGAATTTGAGGCAATTCGAAGAATTTTTTGCTTGTCCTGTGGTATTAGAGCTGTCTAAGTACATCCTTTGTAATTTTTATTACATGTTTCACGATGTTTTATGTAATTCATTACCACATTATGACTTCGTCCTATTTGTCTATCGATTTCGCGATAAGAATAATTTTCAGGATGGTAAACATCAATTTTTACCATTTCCGACGAATTTAAAGAACTCTTTCTTCACATATGGATTTAGATAACTGCAGCCACAAACTGTGATTTTAATTATATTTGGTTTTTATAAAGCTTTATTACAACAGCCTACTGATTTACATTAAAAATGCACGTGGTTCTATTCTGTTGAACCAAAAAATAAATGAAAAATTTTATACTTAACTACAAAGAAAGTGAAAAAGTACCGTTATAATTCATTTTTATAAAATTTTTTGTGCTTAAATTATCATTTACAGTATCAACTATCTTTCTGCAAAACAAAATTTTTTTATTCAATCTGTATTTGCAATTTATACAGTTTTTTTACTTTAAAATATGTTGGTTCTATCCTGATGAACCGCAGTGTACGTAGAATATTTAATGATTTTTGAATTGAATTAATAATGAAAAGCTATAAATATTCCGTAAACATTTTCTTAATGAGAATACGTCTCATAGTAACGATTAGCATTACGTCACGTTATAATACTTATTCATTGTTATCAGTTTCAAGGCTTATAAAGAATTTTAAAAATATTTTTTTTGGTATATTTAGCTAACAACATATATTTTTCCTTAGTTTGTATATCCTTCATTTTGTAAGCAACTTGGAACATAATTTAGTCCCGTTTTTTTTCTGGACATAAACTAATGTTTTGTAGTGAAACCGCATTTGTATCGTACGAAGCCGTCTTCGGTCTCAAAGTGCAGTGTTTTATCAGAAGTAATTTGTAAGTCCGGCAAATAAGTTTTGCGTTAAGCCTTTGATAGGTCACACAAACTAACGAATCGTCTAATTTTGATCTCAGCTGCTTATAATTTGATTGTGCCTGTAAAAGAATCGGGAAAATATGAGCTGTCGCCGTAGTCCAGCAGACAGTGTGTGGCATATTCGACGTGGGTTACGGTTTAAACCCTAGGTCAGACGAAATATGACAAAATATTTCCTCGGCGACCGTCTCTCAGCAGATTTATGGCAAAAACTCTGAGTGTAAAGTAAAATTGCCATGAAAAGTTTCTCAAAAATCTGTCGTTTTGAATCGACTTTAAACTGTAGGTCCCGCCACTCATGTATAAAATTAACTCAATTATAGTGGTGTAAAAAACGAGGTTGTAATCCTGACTGAAGGATTGTAGTGACCAATTATGTATGTATGCATGCATTTGTTTATTTATATTTTATTGTTGTCGTTATTTTCCAACAGAAAAAATAAAAACACAAAAGATAAAGCTTTCATATATTTTAACGTTTTAAAAGCTAATTTCTCTTCAGGAAATTAAGGCGATTTATTATACATTCTTAATGTGTGTCGCATATGTATGTCACATGCATCAAACAAAATATATATGTGTGTGTGTGAGTTGTAAAGGACTTAACACACGCTTGCATGCAAGCGAAAGCTCAGTGAACCCGACATTTGAAATTTTAACTCCAAAACATTGTTTGTAGACAACTAACAGAAGACAAGGGAGAAAGAAAGAGAGAGAGAGAGAGAGAGAGGGAGAGAGAGTGAAAGCTTTTGTTAAACATAAAGTAGAGAATTCTCTAATGCCGTTATTTCTGTTCATTTTAAATGAAAAACTTCATGGCGATGTGTGAGTTATTAAATGACATAAGAGCTGTTGAGTGCATATTAACAAAACAATTCTAAATGAGTGAAAGAGGGTGAGAGAGTGAGGGGAAGAGAGAGTAAGAGCGCTAAAATACGTTTTTACAAATTTTTGTGTGTAATAGCGTGGCCAAGCAAATGTTATAAAAGTTAACAGTTTTGAAAAGTTTTATGAAAAATTTGAAAGTTAAAGAATTATTTAGAAGAGAAACTTTTCAAAAATAAAACACATATATTTTTTGTTGTTGTTATTATTTATGTTGTAAACAAAAACCAACACGAGTAAAATATAAGTCTGGGACCTTACTGTGAATATGTGCATATCTGTTAAGAGTTTATAACTTTCCTAAATGCTCTACGCAATATATTTTTGACATTAAATCTGTGTTGTAATGATTTATAAAGTGATAAAGTAATCTTTTTTGTCTATACCTCATGCCTTTCTTTCTTCCACTCTCTTCCTTTTTCTTTCTAAAACCCATCTGTTTTTAAACGAAAAATAAAAAACCACAAATTAATCTGTGATTTATTTAAATTTTTACTTCTTATGTTTATTATATTTGTTTAGCTGTTTGTACACAAAAAAAAAATATTGCCATCAGCATTTATAATGACATGATTAAAAAAGTTATTGACTATGGTTCAGTTGCTAACTTAATTTTAAGAGAAATATTTGTTTTTCTTTTTCTTTCTTAATAAGCATTCATATTTGCTTCATTTGTTTGTACGTTTGTTTATGTTTTATACAAGTAAGAGTTTATTTTGATTAGATTATTATCATATTTATTTATCTTTCATTAATTTATTTATATTCTAATCATTTATTATAACAACCCAAAGGAATCATTGGCTGGTATTTAATAAAATTAAATTTCTTAATAAAATATTATTGATTTTGGCTTAATAAGGTATTAAAAAATATTCTTAAATTCATATAATGCTTGTCTATGATGTTATTCTCTCTGTATAAGTGTCATGAAAACGATTTCCTTTTAGAAATTCTGATCTGTTATACAACAGTGGAGATAAATTAGAAATTCCATTCGTATTGCCGCTATTATAATTTGTAATTGTGTTGCATTGGGCAGGCCATTCAAAAGTTTAAATTTGAAATTGAAATAAAGCAAAAACCGTTTTAAATTTTCCAAAAAATAATTTTTTTGTTGTGAACTACAATTGTCCCGCTTAGAAATAGAATATTATTTCGTTCATATGGCTGCCGTGGCTGGTCTCACAGTACCTCATTCGATCGTACCAATTTCCGTGCACTTTTTCGAGTGTATGTGATCGTATCTCAGCAATGACATCACGAATGTTGGCCTTCAAATGCTCAATTGTCTCTGGCGCCCCACAGAAAATAGTCCAAAGGTGTCAAATCACAGCATCTTAGAGGCCAATTGACATCCACTTTTCGGCTAATTAAACGGCCATCAAACGTTTGCCGCATTAAATCGATTGTGGCATGAGATGTGTGGCTAGTTGCACCATCCTGTTGAAACCAAATATCGTTCACATCAATCTCATGAAGAGCGGGTATAAAAAAAATTGGTTATCATGGTGTGATAGGTGTTTGAATGAATGTAATGGTTGTGCCGTCCTTATTTTTGAAGAAATATGTGCCAATGATGCACTATGTACTAGGATACGGCAATTTTTGTATACTTATGTGGTAGATTTCAATGATTTTATTTCAGACTGCCTCAGTTTCAGATATTCAATAAAGAACGCCTTTGTCTTTGTGAAGACGCTACAAATGTTGCCTTTACTTTCCGCAATTTTGTCCATGATTCAGATATTAAGCTCAAGTGGTGAGAGTATACTGTACTCCCCATTTGCTCTGGTGTTGAGATGGCAGCTGCTATAGTAATTGTTTAAATTTTTTTAATCTATTGTTACGTTTTTACCATTTAAAAACGTTTAAAATTTGAACTCATAGATTGCAAATAAAATAAAAATAAATTTGGGTTTAGTTTTAATTAAAATTCTGTATTATTCACACAATTCTGTGTGCTACTGTTTACAACTTGATGTAAACAACAACAATTGCTTTGTTTGTTACGCCTCTGTTTACACCCTTTGCATAAACAATAACAATTACTAGACAATTATTCGACAAATCTTTTTAACGGAGATTTTCAAATCATTATTACTCTAATCAAACTCATCGCGTCTTCACTTAAGTCTGACTGAACTTCACTAACTGGCTCGGCTGTTTTCGCTTTCCTTTTATATGGCAACGTAAACTGTCTGATGAATGTTCTTCATTTTCATTTTATACGATGGCTCTAAGTTTTTTGTCATTGACTTCCTTTAATTGAATTAATTTTAAAGCAAACAAATTTTTTCTTTTTGAAAATTTCTTTCAAGTTAAATTTTCTTTTTGGAAACAGTGCCTTAAGCAGTAAAAACGAAAAAATAATAGAAAATTTAAATTTATTTTATTTGTGCAATTAGATTTGATTGATATTTTCCATAAAAAAGCGGATATAGAAGAAAAGCAAATTGTTTTAATGCCGCTAATGATGGCATCACTATGGAGTGACCACAATTTACAAACAAAAAAAAATTCAGTGTAAAGGAGATGCTATGTAAGCAGGGTGTTCATACTTTTGGTTTAACAAAAATTAATTTAAAATAATAACAACAACAACAATGTAATAAAGAGAATAACACCATTATTATTTAAATTTATTTGTTTTTCCTTTTATTCTTGTTCAATATTTTTAAATATTTTTTTCTTTTTTTTAATTTTCTTTGTTTTTTTACAATTCAACTGTAAAGAAGACGTTTGCATTCTTTTCCCATTTTTTTTTTATCGAATTTTACAAGTAATTGGATAAACGGGCAACATACCGTCATGTAAACAGTTTGAGTTCAAAAAATATTTTCTTTTCCATTATTTTCTTCATTTTATTTCGCATGGAATATTCAAGGCAAAAGAAAATGGAAAAAGAATCAGAAGTGAAGCGTTTACCCACAGTGTTTACAAAATATTATAATTTTTACGAAAATTTCATTTCATTTGTCTGTTACGCAAGTACTTTTCAACACGAGTTAACAGACAAAACACGGACAGTCAGACAAACAGAGAGGCAAACAAACGAATAGCCAGACAGGCCAGGACGTCTTATAGACAACTGGCCATACACCAAGGCAAAGCATTGAATTTTGCATTGAATTTTTATTTTATTTCGACGGCAGTTTTATAAATGAATGAATGAACGAATGCTTTAAATAATGCTCTTATTATAACAACAAAAACAACAACAATGATATTACTAACTACAATTAACTTTATTCAGATTAACTTCGAAAATAAATATTTTTCAAAAATTTTCATCTCATATAAGTGAACATAAGTAAGTGAATGCAGAAGAAAATAACTAGGTAGATGCACTCAAATGTTAAATAATAGCACACATTGCCCAGCTCTGTTCAATAGGAATTTAAAATTCTATTAAAGGATTGCTGATATTGTTAATTAAATGTTATACTGAAATAGTTTTAAAGTAAAATTCATTTACCTACCATGGTGCTGACGTAACTAAAAGTAATAAAACAGGTATAATTAATAGTATCTTGGCTTCAGTAGACATTTAGGAGACAAGGACTTCATTGCGACAAACAAAACTTATCCTCTGTTTCTGTAAGACAAACAATTTCAGACACAATACAGGCTCTTTTTATTGTCTCTGCCATTATATTACGCTTATGTACGAGGGCTCGCACCAGCAGATGAAGATATTACTGAAGTGTTTGGCAGAAAAATTTGATGTAAGATTTATGGAGTGTATCAGCCATTAGCTTTATGAGTTGTATGCTTATATACATACATTATTGGTCACTACAGCCCTTCACTCAGGATTATGGACCCAGTTTTTCACACCTCTTATGTTGTGTGCTTTAATTTTTATACATGAGTGGAGTGACCTACTGTTTAAAGTCGACTCCGAACGACATATTTTTTAGAGAAGCTTTTCATGGTAATTTTTTATTTACTCTCAGAAGAAATACTTTTTTTTGTATTTCGTTTTTTGTCTGACCTGGGGTTTGAACCCAGGCTTTACGTCTAATAAGCCAACACACTACCTACTAGACTGCGGCGACTCTATGTGAGAAACTTTTCATGGCAATTTTTCATTTACCCTCAGAGTTTTTGCCAGAAATCTGCTGAAGGGTAGTCGGCGAAGAAATACTTTTTTTGTATTTCGTTTTTTGTCTGACCTGGGGTTTGAACCCAGGCTTTACGTCTAATAAGCCAACACACTACCTACTAGACTGCGGCGACTCTATGTGAGAAACTTTTCATGGCAATTTTTCATTTACCCTCAGAGTTTTTGCCAGAAATCTGCTGAAGGGTAGTCGGCGAAGAAATACTTTTTTTTGTATTTCATTTAGTTGGAGATTTCTGACCTGGGGTGTGAACACTGGCCTCACGTCTAATAAGCCAACACATTATCTACTAGTGGCTTTAATACAAATTGTTTAAATTTTTAAATTTTTTTTGTTTAAAAATCCTAACAAAAGATCTTTAAAATTTGAACAAAAATCGTTATCGTTTAATGTTACAACCTTAAGCTCGACAAACGCGAACGTACGTAACGTTCAGCATTTAATTACTTAATGATAGCAACATAGTGTGGACACGAAAGAATTATAAGCAGCTAATATCAAAATTAGTGGATTCGTTAGTTTGTGTGACCTATCAAAGTCTTACCTTAAAACTTATTTGCAGGACTTTTAAATTATTTCTGATAAAACTTTGCACTTTGACACCGAAGATGTTTTCGTACGATACAAATGCGGTATCACTACAAAACTTTAGTTTATGTCCGCAAAAAGAAATTTACGTTACATGTTCTGGTACTAAATTATGTTCCAAGTTGCTTACAAAATGAAGGATACAACAAACTAAACAAAAATATATGCTGTTAGTGGCAAAATTTATATAAGAAAATATGTTTTAAATTCTTTATAAGCCTTGAAACTGATAATAATGCAAAAAATATTATACCAACATGCAATGCTAATCTTTACTACCATATATATTCTCATTAAGGAAATATTTACGGAATATTTGTAGCTTTTCATTATTATTTCAATTCAAAAATCATTAACATATTCTACGTATCTGAACCAACACTTTCGTTTCATTTAATAACTTGATTCACGTGGCGTATGATTGATATTTAATTTCATATTTCAACACATAGGAATATTACGTATACGTCTACTACCCTCAACAGTTTTTTGAATGAAATAATTCGTAATATTTTGATGATTTAAATTTGTATTGAAACATTTTTATTTTGAGCAATAATTAAGTTTTTATTATGCCATCAAATCTTCCCGATACATTGTTTTTTTTTGACGTACCAAGGTGCCGCTTGTTTTTCCGCCTTTGCATTCTATTTTTTGCTTCATGACATTCTCCATACATGCTAGTGTTTACACTTTGACTCTGTATTAAATTTAATTTTTATTTCTTAATTATTCCGCTATAATAGGATTCATGGAAATAAAAATTTTTATTTTTAGAAATACAACGTAGGAAACAGATTCGGTATATCTTCAGCAGCAAATAAGTCCATAAAATGTTGTTTAATTTCCTTGGAAATCTAAATTTATATTTTAATGAAAAATTATATTCTTTTCGAATTTATATTTTCTACGAATAGAAAATATTTTAATAACAATCTACATGAGCTTCAAGAGCTTCCAATACATTTAAAAAATTCACTGTTTGGTATCGACTTTGGGTTGGCGTTGTCATTACTCCATATATCTTTGAGAAGGACGTTGGCCAGGCCATCACAGTCATTAGCTTGTCGTGTGATATTGTCCTCATCATTTTCTGTGAATTTTTTTATTAATAAATCTCGGCAAATCACATTTTTTTGTTTTTAAATGCGACTTTCATAATTTGATTGCTTAATTGACTTAATTTCCGTAACACATTATAAATCATAAACCTCTCAGCGTTGAAATTGATTTTAAATTGCTTTTGGGAATTAAATTTCATTTAAATATGGGGTTAAATAAAATTTTATTTGTATCTTTTTTTGTTTGTTTGTCACTGATTCTGTTGTCAATTAAATTTTTTTTATTTGAATTATTCAAACGCCATTGGTTTGCCTAATTGAAATATTTCATAATAAATGACAATTTATTGCAAAATGTATTTGCAAAATAAAAACAAAAACAAGAAAATTTAATTTTTAAATTGAAATGAAATCATATTAAATGTATAGGGTGTCACTTCAAGAGGTTTCAAACTAAATTTCTGACATTTTCAAATGTATTCAAGGAAAAGAGAAATGATTTTGTTCGATTATTACGTCCGTCCATTTAAAATCTACTTTTGTTGGTTATTTGAATCCATGCAGACCTGTTTTGCGATGACCCTTTACTGTGTGTAGCGCTTACCATCTGTATCATGTATTTCAACGTGTGCTAGATGAAGTCAGTTTAATTAAATTTGCAAATAATCACGCACTTAAATATAATTTTCAATAAAACATTTAAGTTTACAGTGTAGCATAATATAATGGAACCACATAAGATGGACAGTTTTTCATGGCAATTTTATTTACTTTCAGAGTTTTTACCGGAAATCTGCTGGGAGGAAGTCCCTGATGAAATATTTTTTCATATTTCGTTTAGTTGGAGATATCTGACCTCACGAACCTTTGCACCGAGGCCTCACGTCTAATAAGCCAACACACTACTTACTAGACTGCGTCCACTCATGTATGAAATTAACACACCCAGCATAAGTGGTGTGAGAAACTACGTCATAATCCTGCCTAAAGGATTGTAGTGACCATGTCATGTATGTATGTACATAAGATGGACAGTTAATCAACTCTCCAATATATATACTGTTACGTTTTTACCTTTTAAAAACGTTTAAAATATGGGCTCGTAGATTGCAAATAAAATACTGTGATCCACTGTTCACAACTTGATGTAAACAACAACAATTGATTTTCTTTGTTATGCCTCTGTTTATACCCTTTGAATAAACAGTAATAATTACTAGACAATTATTCTGCAGATCTTTGTAACGAAGATCTTCAAACCACGACTACTCTTTTCAAAGGGACCGCGTCTTCACACAAGACTGACTGAAATTCACTACTCCGGTCGCCTGCTTTGCCTTGTCCTTTATATGGCAGGGTAAACAGTCTGATGAATGTTCTTGAAGGCGAATGTCCGCGACTTCGCCTTCTCGAAATCTCTATAAATGTAAACATCGTTGTTTATATTCATTATTGTTGTTTGTGTATTTCGTTTACATTTATTCTTGTAGTATTGTTGTTGCATTTTTGTTTACTTATTTACCATTTTTTATGCTGGTGTTTGTTGTTATATTGCGCAGAACAATAATTTGTAAGAAGGTTTGTTTACTGCATTGTTTTGTTTTTGTTGATTTTGTTTATAATTTTAATGTTAAGCGATGTAAAAGCAAAACACCAGTATCTAGATTCTTCATTTTTGCAACAATACATATGACTTAAATGTCAACCAATTTGTGTGATTTAGATGCCATATCAAATGTACGTGACACTGTTATGTTCATGATAAAATCCAATCCATACGGTGTAAAATATTTTTAAAATTTACTACAACCTGTTTTCTTTTCCACTGTTATTACATATAAATGTGTTTGTGTCCTCTTTATGTATTTAAATTTACCATTACATAAGCATATTAAATGACACTTTGAGAAATATTTCACACTATCTACATGAATTACACAAGTTCGGGCACAAGTGTACTCAAATAACTAAAACTGTCATTATACCACACACTCTCTCTCTCTCTCTCTCTCTCTTTTTAATTTTAAGCAAATATACACAACAATCGCTTAAAAATTATTTGAAAAATGTGATAATTTAATGTGTTAATTATGACAATAACAACAGCAACAACTAAAATGGAAATGAGAGGAAAAAATACGAAAAAGTCCTTTTTTATTGGCAACGCCTTAATTTATATTCCCATTTACACACCCATTTGAGTTACATTTAAATACTAATGTTTGACATATGTTTGTTAGTGTGTCTATGTGAATGTATATGGGGGTGTGTTCTGACATTATGGTCTATTACATATGTTATGTTATGTAATTTGTTTGTTACTCTGCGGCATCTAGTTGTGGTTGTCTTGTGCCATACCCCTGCGTGGTGGCGTAACATTAAAATTTCCAGCAATTGATGGACTTAACATCACTTCGTTAAATACTTTCGTAGTCCAAAGGAGAAAGTCCAAGAAACTTTATAAAAGATTTTTCCAAAACATATTGTCATTTTAGGTAGATTATTGGATCATATTGGCACGTCCATTGATTCAAATAACTATATCGTAACGCCTGAAGATCTGGTGGTTTCCA
This sequence comes from Sarcophaga carnaria, assembly GCA_958299815.1. Taxonomy (NCBI): domain Eukaryota; kingdom Metazoa; phylum Arthropoda; class Insecta; order Diptera; family Sarcophagidae; genus Sarcophaga; species Sarcophaga carnaria. The sequence continues at coordinate 131,100,638 of OY283150.1, read as the reverse complement.
ATGGAACCCTTGAGCTTTACTGTGACGACTCAGATATGAGTGATAGCGTGGGTTGTGGTATATTTATTATGGGTTCAGATATTAAAAATTCTCACAGGCTACCCGACCACTGCACTGTTTTCTAAGCAGATGTCATGGCCATTTTGAAAGCGACGTAGTGCTTGTTGAGTGCGGTATTTTCCCTGAAAAGTTTATATTTACTCGGAGGTCGCCGTAGCCTAAGAGGTAGTCTGTTGTCTTATTAGACGTGAGGTCACGGTTCAAACACCAGGTCAGACATCTCCAGCAAAACGAAATATGAACAAATTTTTCTTCAGCGTCTTCCCCTCAGCAGATTTCTGGCAAAAACTCTGAGAGTAAATAAAATTGCCATGAAAAGTTTTTCAAAATTCAGTCGTTCGGAGTTGACTTTAAACAGTAGGTTCCGCCAATCATGTCTAAAATTAACCCTTGTGTTGTGTGGGTGTGAGAAACTAAGTCGTAATCCTGACTGAAAGTTTGTAATGATCAATTCTGTATGTATGTATGTCAAGCTGCAATTAAGTCCTTGATGAACGTAGTTTCAACGTTTGTCCTTGTCCATGAATGACGATTTCTTAGAGAAATTTCGGATTATTCACAGCTATTTCTTATGTGGATTCCAGAACAAAGGGAATAATGTTGGAAATTACATTACTAATGGTCTGGCCAGGGCAGGTACGCAGCTCGTAATCTCCGACAGGTTAGACGGCTTGGTTATTCCTAATGGCTCAATTAATTTGTATATAATCCATTCGTTTTAGGAGGAGACTCAATCTCGTTGCGGCAGGACAGTACATTCCATATTGCTAGACTCAGCTGGAGATTTATGGACAAGAAGAGGACTTCTATCCAAGAAGACTAACTTCTATCCTTAAATCGCTTGACCTTTGATCACACAAGAGTGATTCTTATAGGTCACTGTCCTTTTGGACAGTGAATATTTTTGACCTCTAACGTTCTCATGTCTTTGAACGAGATATCTTATATAAAGAATGCTGTGAAACATATGTACATCATTAGTCATTACAAGCCTTCAGTCGGGGCTTCTCACACCAACAATATTATGTGCGTTAACTTTTATACATGAGTGGCGGAAATTACAGTTTAATGTCGACTTCGAACAAAAGATTTGTTTGAGAGACTTTTTCATTGCAATTTCCATTTACTCTCAGAGTTTCTGTCAGAAATCTACTGAGAGGCAGTCGCCGAGAAAATATTTTTCATATTTCATTTTGTTGGAGATGTCCGACCTGTGGTTTGAACCGTGGCCTCAAGTATAATAAGCCAACATGCTACCTACTGGACTACGGCTACTTCATTACCATTACTTATCGACTCCGATGTGAATAACTTTCAAAAGTTAGGACGAAGGTATACAATATACAATTAGGAATGCTGTAAAAGCACGATTGATTATCAACTCGGGATGATTTTCTCTTGGTAAGGTTTGAACCCCGGTAGAATTGATTGTGGGTCTAAACGCCGGCTTAAGAGGGATTTCTTGTTTTAAGTGGGTTCACCACATTACCTAACCTAATCTTATTCATTGATGAAAGTTTTATAAGGCCATTAAAATTACCAATCGACACAAGTTAAATTGCATTTCTTGGTTATTTAATAATGATTAGGACATTGGCATTCAACTAGTAAAGCTCAAGAAAATTATAAATGCATGTACAGGTCTTTTGCAGAAAAATTTTTTCTTAAATTTTATTAATACGATCAACAAATGATCTACGAACGGAATGGAGCCTAATCTGTTACATGTCGGATTCTTATCTGTTACATCTGTTTTCTATTCTCATCTTTTATATCGTCTGGGGCAAGTCTAGAAGGGATTTCCATTACCAAGAGCACTTAGCTTCGATAAAAGTCTACCCTGCTAAACATGTTGAAAATGTCTGCAAACTCGAACTTAAATTCATCATTGTTATATTGTATCAGTTCTATAGAAAACTATTCCTTTCTCTCTCTCTCTCTCTCTCTCTCCAAAAATTCATTAAAAACTATATTTTGTAACACAACACCCTTATACAATAGCTTGGACAGACAGAAAAACTGTGTATTTTATTGTTGTTAATTTGTTGTTTATTGTTCTCGAGACTTAGAACAACAAGAATTATTAAAAAAATAAACAGAGAAACTATAAAATATGTATGTAACCAAAAGACAACAACTACAACAACAACAACAACAATTAAAATAATAATTTAAAACTTTGTTTAGAAGGATTTGTTGAATTTATTTTCCAAAATGTGTTTTTAAAGCACATTTTTCACTCTTCTTATTGTTGCCACCACAAATAAGTTGCAAACCACATGCTACAGTAAAAAAAATTAAAGAAATAAAACAAAAAAATGTTTTAAAAATTTTAATTTGTTTAGAAATTTTTTTTATTTGGAGATTTAGGAGTCAAAAAATGGCAATTAAAAGTTCACACTGAGCGACCTTGATTTGAAAGTGAAATGCTAACATCAAACTAAAGTATTTTAATTAATCCCAACTAATAGGAGGTTGTAAGTATTTGTACAAATATTTTTTTGTGTTGAAAAGAAAAAAGGTTGAATGGAAAGTCTGAAAGAAATCACAGTCTTTAGTACTAGATTGACATGAGCCAAGAGATTCGTTTTTAACAGACCCATGTGATGGTGATTATTTGTTGATAAACTACATATTTGAGAACTGCTGCCATTACCGCATTAAGTGTCTAGTCATTCTGTAACTTTTTCTGAAATTACTTCAAATGAATTTAAAGTGAATGTGCAATGTCGTATAAAAGTTTTTAAATTAAAATTTTTTAATATTTGCTTTATTATTTGTTATATAGGGTGGGCCATTTCAAAGTTTCGATTTAATTCATGCAATAAAAAAAAACGTTTTAAAATTTTGGCAAATCTACTTATTTTTATTGTGAAATACAATTGTTCCGTTTAGTAATGGAATATTATTTCATTCATATGGCTGCCGCAGCTGGCCTCACAGTAACTCATTCAATCGGACCAATTTTCGAGCTGTTTTTCGAGTGTGTAGGGTCGTATCTCGGCAATGGCATCACGAATGTTGGCCTTCAAATGCTCAATTGTCTCTGGTTAGTCGCCATAACACTTTTCCTTAACGGTGCCCTACAGAAAATAGTCCAACGTAGTCAAATTGCAACTTCTTGGCGGCCAATTGACATCACAATTTCGGAGAATTAAGCGGCCATCAAACGTTTAACGCTATAAATCGATTGTGGCTTGAAATGTGTGGCAAGTTGCAGCAGCCTGTTGAAAGCAAACATCGTTCACATGAATACCATGAAGAGCGGGTATAAACAAATTGGTTATCATGGTGTGATAGGAGTCTCCATAGACAGTAATGGTGGCGCTGTCTTCATTTTCAGAGAAATATGGGCCAATGATGCCTCCGCTACACAAGCCGAACCAAATAGTTACTCCTAATGCGTGTATTGGCTTCTGTGAGACCAAATGTGGTTTTTCTGAGCACCAAATGCAACATTTTTGCTTATTAACGCCACCATCAAGATCAAAATTAGCTTCATCCGGAAAGAAGATTTTTTTTTTGGGAAAAATCGACCTTATCGTGCAGTTTTTCGTTTGGTCCAATAAATCCCAACGTTGCTCAAGCGTAAATCGTTTCATTACGTTCAGTGGAGATAATACTCTGAATTCTGTGATAGAATAGAACGCCATAAGTACTGCCAGTTTCGAAATAACCGATAGATGGCCTACCTGTTATTTACTACAATATTTATTATTTATTTCAAATAAATTTTGTTTATCTAATATCGTATCTGTTCATAAATATTAAGTCCTGAAAGAAATAAAAATAATTAAAAAAAAAAAATATGGCTGCCCTGGTAGTCTAGTGGTTAGTGTGCTAGACTATTAGCGTGAGGGTCGTGAGTGCGATTCACACCAGAGACTCTGGTCTGTGGCACTACACCGAACATATGGACAAGTTACTCCGCTCGCATATAATTAGAATATAATTTTTAATTGTATTGTAATTAATAAATAAATAAATAAATAAAAAAAAAATGGTTTTGCAAGTTAAGATAAAAGCTGATGAAAGAAAAAGCAAAGATTTAGTAAAAATTAATAAATTTGAATGCCATTTGATATGTTGGCACGACATTTAGATATTTAACATCTACATTCATATACTGAACACCAAAAATCAATGGCTACGGCTTATGTCATTAAGATTACATACTTACTCTCATAGAAAATCGCTCAGCCTTCTGTCTCTCTCTCTCTCTCTCTCTCTGTAGTCCAAAGTAATGAAAAATTTATGACACAAATAAAATGGATTTCAATTTAGTTGGTGAAAGTAAAAAAATAAAATAAATTTACTGGAGTGAAAAAACTACAGAATTTATTATACGATTATATGGAAACAAATTGTGGGGGGGGAGTGTGTTTTCTGGTATTATGATGGACATTAACGAAAGCAACAAATGGCATGCATTTGTAGGTAAATGAATATCTTCTATGAATATGATTTTCCAAGAAACAAGAAATTCTCACTACCAATAACATCTATTCACGTAAAGTACTGTTCATGTTTTATTTAGAAATTTTCTCTTTTTAATCCAAGATTACATTAAGAGGATTTTTATTTATGTCATGAGTTGATTTAAAATTAATTATTTTCTATTCGTAGAAAACATAAATATGAAGAGAATATAATTTTTAATTGAAATATAAATTTAGATTTCCAAGGAAATTAAACTACATTTTATGGAATTACTTACTGCTGAAGGTATACCGATTAAACAACTGTTTCCTACGTTGTATTACTAAAAATAAAAATTTTTATTTTCATAAATCGTATTATAGCGGAATAATTAAGAAAAAATTCAATTTATTACAGAGTCAAAGTGTAAATACTAGCATGTATGGAAAATGTCATGAAGCAAAAAATAGAATGCAAAGGCGGAAAAACAAGCGGCATCTTGGTATGTCAAAAAAAAAACAATGTATCGGGAATATTCCATGGCATAATGAAAGTTTAAATTTTTGTTAAAAACAAAAATATTTTTACATACAAATTTAAATCATCAATATATTACGAATTATTTCATTCAAAATACTCTTGAGTGTAGTAGGCGTATACGTAATATTCCTACGAGTTGAAATATGAAATTAAATATCAATCATACGCCACCAGCATCGAGTTATTAAAAGAAACGAAAGTATTGGTTCAGATACGTAGAATATTTTAATGATTTTTGAATGCGAAATAATAATGAAAAGCTACAATTATTCCGAAAATATTTCCTTAATGAGAATTCGTATCGTAGTAACGATTAGCATTACGTGTCCGTGCAATATTTTTTGCATTGTTATCAATTTCAAGGCTTATAAAGAATATGAAACATATTTTCTTGTATACATTTTGCCACCAACAGCATATATTTTTGTTTAGTTTGTTATATCCTTCATTTTGTTAGCAACTTGGAACATAATTAAGTCCCAGAACAGGTAACGTAAACGTTTTTTTTTTCGGACATAAACTAATGTTTTCTGGTACGAAGCCATTTTCGGTATCAAAGTGCAGAAATAATTTGAAAGTCTGTCAAATAGGTTTTGTGTTAAGTCTTTGATAGGTCACACCAAATAACGAATCGACTAATTTTGATCTCAGCTGCTTATAATTCGTTCGTGTCCACGCTATGCTACCACCATTTAGTAATGAAATGCTGAAGGTTACGTACGCTCATCCATTTGTCTTAAGGGTGTAACATCAAATGATAACGGTTTTTGTACTAATTTTAAATGCCTTTTGTTAAGATTTTTAAATCAAAAAAACTTTAAAAATGTTAAAAATTTAAACAATTTGTATTACAACCACTACGAGCATCGATTACTGAAGTAGGCAGTGTGCTGGTTTATTAAACGCTTAAAATCGCTTCCTAACGACAGATTTTTGAGAAACTTTTCACGGCAATTTTATTTTACTGCCGGAGTTTTTAGCAGAAATCTGAGAGGAAGTTGCCGAGGAAATATTTTTTCATATTTTGTTTTATTTGGAGATGTCTGACCTGGGGTTTGAAAGGAGGACTCACATCTAATAAGCCACACTGTGTTGTAATGTAATGTATGCATGAAACATTATTATAATGCATTAGCTTTTGAGCACAAACATACGGAATAGAAGAGTAACCGCACTAAGATATTCTCATTCTCATTAAATGGTTTAAAGAAATGTATTAAATTTCTATTTATTTTTTTTTGTTTTTCGTTTATTAGTCTTTCCAAATCGTTATTAAATTTCGTTCACTTTCAATGCTTGCCCCCTTTTATACCCTTTTGATGTGTTTTACCAAACGAAATTACGTTTTTATTTTCCCAATTATTGCTCAAAAATTTTCTTTTATTTCGTTATTGGTTATGCTAATTTGAGCACGAGCTTTGCTCAATAAAAAAAAATTATTTTTGTTTTCTTCAAATATTTGTTCATAAAAAAAGAGGAGGTACATTAAATTAATGTACAGACTTTGAGAAAATCTAAATAAAAATAAGACGTTAAAACGTTGAAACGTTTTATATAAAATTTTGTCTTCTTTATAGTTTAAAGCTAAAGAAGAAGAAAAAGGAAATTTTAATAAAAAATGAAAGGAAAAGACAAAATCCAAATATTAAATTGGATGATATGATGCCTCATATCCTTCAAGACGTACTGAGTTTAATAGATGTATGGTAGGTACCAGAGATCTGCAATGAGTATTCAAAAAGATGAATAGAATCGTATCATACTCATAAATTCCGATACTTATACTCATTCATACTTATTTTAATACCATCGAACTTCTACTCATATTCAAAGTTTGAAGCACTCATCGTATTCATACTTAACAACACGTATGATATTGTTGATTTCGACTCTCCATAACGCAACATATACACGAAGCACAAAATAAGCATGAATTACGTACGAACACTAAAATACTCACTAGAAGGTTGTGTGTTGGCTCTGCTTGCTGCTTTGTCTTCTTTGCTTATGTGTCTTTTTCTTTTGTTGTAAATGCAACAACAACTAAGACTATAAATTTTGATGAATGATTCTATTCACTCGTATGAGTATGATGTCAACGTTGAAGTCTCCGTGGTCAAGTAGGTAGTGTGTTGACTTATTAGACGAAAAGCCAGGGTTCGAGCTCCAGGCCAGACATCAAAATAAAATACATAAAGTTTTTCTTCGGTGACTTCCTCTCAGCAGATTTCTGGAAAAAACTCTGAGAGTAAATAAAATTGCAATGAAAAGTTTCTCAAAAATCTGTCGTTCGAAGTCGACTTTAAACCACTCATGCATAAAATTAACACACAACATAAGTGGTGTGAAAAACTAGGTCGTAATCCTGACGAAAGGGTTGTAATGACCAATTACGTACGTTATGTACATTGTAAACATACTCATTGTATTTATAAATCAAAGTTGTAGTGTCTAAGACTGTAAATTTTGATGAATGATTCGAGTCACTCGTAAGCGTTTGGTATGAATATGGTATGAGTTTGATGTCAACGTTGTAGGCATACTCATTGTAACCTGTACTTATAAATCAACATTGTAGTGAGTACGAGTTACTAAGACTGTAAATTTTGATGAATGATTCGAGTCACTTGAACCATTTATAAGTATTATAAATATTTTTCTAAAGTTATGAATCTAAGTGAGTAGGGTTATGAATCAAACATATTTCGAATGGTATGAGTTTGATGTCAACATTATACGCATACATATTGCAACCCGTACTTATAACTCAACGTTGTAGTGAGTACGAATGAATCAGAGTACATAGCTAAATTTTACTTATGAGTAGCGATAAAACGATTCATTGTTGATCGCTAGTAGCAAATGTCAACAGCAGCACAAACGCTACACATAGTAATGCAGGTTATAAGAATAACAGTAAATATTCAGTAAACGTCAGCAAAATTTTCGATTTTTTTTTTAAATTTAAATGAGAAATAAAAAAACTAAAACTCAATTTGAAAAAAACTAAAACTCAATTGAATTTTTATATTTGTTTTCGAAAACTTAAAACTCTGTGTTGAAAATTCTTTTTAAAAATTCAAAAACCATAAAACAGAGAAGAGAAAGACAAATGTCAACAAACAACAGGGTGTAGTAAAACTAATTCTTGTAATGCTTTTCTTCATGTATCTATAACTCCTGTCTCGAACTTCTTTATATTTCTGATGGTTTTACGAAGGTATGGACTTTATCCAAAACTCTGTCGGTTACAGCAGATCAGCCAGTTAATTCTGAGTGCTTAAGAGTGCTTCGTCTTAGGTTCCCATGTACAGCGCAATGGCAGAGAGAAGAAGTTGTGGGGTTCCCTAAGATATAATTTGAAAAAAAAACAAACCTTCTGTACTGAGTTTCCATCTAAAGTTAAGTCTTAATTCGAGCCTATCTTCATAGGGCGATTTCTGATGCAATATCACTTTACTAATGACAAGCAAAAGTGCTCATGTTGAAGGTTTTTTTTTCTCAACATGACCAAGATCATGTGCTTGTTGTAGTATAACACAGCAGAGTTTCTAAAAGAAAGCGAATTGCCATTAACAGACTACGTACCAAGGATATCAAACCAGATTTTTAGTACTAATTTTTAGCGAAAAAAAAACAAAAACTTGGCCAATAGAAAACTTCACTGAATTCATGTGGCGAAAATCAGTTATCCCAGGTTATTATTAAGGATGTCTATGTATGTATATGTCTATGAGAAAAATATTGTTATGTTTTATCTTTTAAAAACATTTAAAATATAAGCCGGTAGATTGCAAATAAAATAAAAATAAATTTGTGTTTAGTTTTAATTAAAATTCTTTATTCTTCGAACAATTCTGTATGCACTGTTCACAACCTTATGTAAACAACAACAATTGATTTGTTTGTTATTCCTCTGTTTACACCCTTTGCATAAACAATAACAATTACTAGGCAATTAATCGACAGATTCTTGTAACGGATATCTTCAAACCACGATTACTCTCTTCAAACACACCGCGTGTTCACACAAGACTGACCGAACTTTTACTAAATCATTCGCTTGCCTTTTATATGTCAAAGTAAACAGTCTGACGAATATTCTTGAAGGTGAATGTTCGTGACTACGCCTCCTCGAAATCTCTATAAATGTAAGCATCGTTGTTTACATTCATTATTGTTGTTTATTTATTTTGTTTACATTTATACTTGTAGTGTTTGTTGTTGTATTTTTGTTTACTTGTTTACCATTTTAATGTTAAGTGATGTAAAAGCAAAACAAATGTATTTTAAATGCCATCAAGTTATCAAAGAGAAAATCGCTTATAAGGCTTCAGAAGAACTATTTTAATAGAAATTCTAATTCAATTTTAAGTTCTATGCCATAATGTTAGAAAACTTGTCTCTAGACCTTCGCAGATGTTGGCATTATAAAAATTTGTTAAAATTTTTTCTCACTTGCAGGAATGTTTGCTTTTATTTACGAAGTGACTCCTTTAACATGCACATCAACATAGAAACACATGTGTTAGTGCGAATGCTTGTTAGTCAGCCATCATTTACATGCATGCACAGTAAACAAGGGCACATCACATCACAGAAACAGAATTGATCAGATCAGAAAAGAAAAGTCTGAATAGAGGGACAAAAAAAAGAAAAAAAAATGCAGTGCTCTCAGCTAAAATATGCGGTTCATGGGGCGTGATGGTTAAAAAAAACGAAAAAGTAGGGACACTAAAAACAAAACCAGGAGACGAGAAAGACATGGAACGGAGTTGTAATTCTGAATAATAAAATGGAAAACAAAAACCAAAAAAAAAAATCCTAAAAATATTCTTTGAAACAATTTTTCTACGATTCTTTTGTTTTTTTTATTGTAGTTTTTGTTGTAGTTGGTATTTGCTAAACAAACAATCACTACAGTATGGAGCACAACATAACGCTGTAACAGAGATAGGGAAACTAATAAAAACGAATGTAAAAATAAATGTAAAAACCAAAAATACAGGAAGAGAGGGAGAGAGGGAGATAGCATTTGTATAATGAAATGTGAAATGACTTTACCAGCATTGTTTTAGCCAACATTAGGGTATGGTTTTTGTAGGGTTGTGTTGGGTTTTACCACAATTTTTTTCTGCTGGTTTTGTTTTTCACAAAAAAAAAGAACTTTTTTTTAAAGGTCATGCAGCAGAGTTCAGCGACAAAGAGAAAAGTTTAACATTTTTTTATTTTTTTATTTTACCAACTAAAATGGAAAAACTTTTGCAAAACTAAAAATTAAAAGAAAAAAAATGGCAATGGAAACTTAAAGTGTATAGAAAATTAAATATTTTATGAAAATTGTCTGCAATAAATTGATATTGATGTTGGGAAGCTATTATTAAAATTTTTTGAAAAAAAAAAATAAAATAAAACGATTTAAAAAATTTTATTTTCAAAAAAACAAAAAGCTTTAGATTTCATGTTTACATTTCTCTATTCTATTCTCTTTCTTTTGCAAATTATAAAAACTTAAACTCACTTTCTTTAAAGCAACCCTTCTGTTTAAAACTCTTCGCTTTTTGTGTTGTTATTAAAATTTTGTTTTTCTTGTCTTCATCTACGATAACAAATCAATTTCATACGACGACTTTTGCCTTCCAATACAAAGTTTGAACAGTGGTCCTCAGTCAGTAAAACATAGTTTCCTTCACGACGATTAATTGTCCGGTATTTACTACCTATCCTTTACTACCTATCTTGCTTTTCTGCTTTAGAACAACCATTCATTAGTTGTGAAATATAACAGAATGACTGACTTTTTACCAAAGACTTATAACATGTCTATCATCAATCAATATTCTTCAAACATAAACGGTTATCGCTTTAATTCGGCAATCGGATTACAAAGGCTGCGAATGTATTATTACGTAAATAAAAAAATCTAGATACTGCTGTTGTGCTTTTACATCGCTTAACATTAAAATTATAAACAAAAGCTACAAAAACAAAGCAATGCAGTAAACAAACCTGTTTACAAATTATCGTACTTCTTAATATAACAACAAACACCAGCATAAACAAATGGTAAACAAGTTAACAAAAATATACCAACAAACACCAGCATAAAAAATGGTAAACAGGTAAACAAAAATACAACAACAAACACTACAAGAATTAATGTAAACAAAATACACAAACAACAATAATGAAACAACGATGTTTATATTTATAGAGATTTCGAGAAGGAGAAGCAGCGAACAATAACATTCATTAGACTGTTTACGTTGTCATATAAAATGTAAGGCGAAGCAGGCGAGTGAGTTTGTAAAAGTACAGTCAGTCTTGTGAAAAGTCGTGGTGGGTTTGAAGACAGTTATCGTCGTTTGACGGTCTCCGTTACAAAGATCTGTCGAATCTGTCTAGTAATTGTTATTGTTTAGACAAAGGGTGTAAATAGAATAATAACAAACAAAGCAATTGTTGTTGTTTACATCAAGTTGTGAACAGTGGCACTCAGAATTGTGCGAATAAGAAAGAATTTTAATTAAAACTAAACACAAATTTATTTGCAATCTACGAGCTCATATTTTCAAGGTTTTTAAAAGGTATGTATGTATGTATGTATGTATGTATGCATGTATGTATGTATGTATGTATGTACGTATGTATGTATGTATGTATGATTATCGCTTCAATTCTGAATTCGGCTTACAAAGGCTGCGAATGTATATTAAACTCTGTAAGATTTTTCCTTGGCTTCAGTCACAGTCTGTTCATTCCGTTTCACACTATTTTGCTTATACAAATAAGGTACGACCATTTGTAGTCAATATGTTCGTGTGAAGTACATATGGCAGGCGTCTCTTTGTCCAACATTTATGACCTTGACAGTGAGCATATTTATATTGTAAATGTTTGTTCTCCTTTATGTAACAAAATGACGTGTAATGATTGCAACATCCCCTGTAAATGTTGGGCTAGGCGTTGTTGGAGTAAAGAACACTACATTCATTCTATTGCGCACTTTGGAAGAATGAAATCGTACACATCTATTTAATTTACAATGAAAACTTCTTTTCACTGAAGAAATAGTTGTCAACTTCTTGGATCATTTTATGAGGTACATTTGCTAGAATGTGCTCCTACTTACATATGTATATGCATGGTTGGTCATTACAAGCCTTCACTCAGGATTACGACTTAGTTTCTAACACCACATACATATGTTGCGTGTGTTAATTTTATACATGAGTGGAGGGACTTAAAGTTTAAAGTCAATTTCGAACGACAGATTTCTGAGAAACTTTTCAATCTGCTGAGAGGAAATTGGCGAAGAAATATTTTTTCTCGTTTGGATTTATTGGAGATATCTGACCTGAGGTTTGATACGTCTAATAAGCCAACACACTACCTACTAGACTAAGTGCTCTTATTTAGCTGAGTTAAAAGAAGATCACATGTTAGGAAGGATAAGGGAAATGTTGTGGATATTTTTAAATAGAATTTGTAATCATCATCGGCTTTGTCTTTTGGAAGCCATAGTGGCTATGCGAGATTCCTTCAGAAATCGTTGCTGTTAGCAGTGAGCTGTACAAGAGCCCTGTAAGCCTTGAGATCACTTTGTGTTTAATCGTGTTACTGTTTGTGTTTTTCATCCAATATTTAAGTACAGTACCATCACTGTTTAGTTCTTCTGTACAATTCCTGCTTAAGCATTGCCATCTACATTGTTATTGTTGTTGTTCGTGTTGTTGTTTGCTTTGTTTCACTGAACCCATTGATTGTAATGCCTGACACAAAAGCATGTCAAAAACTACAACGCAAGTAAAGACTGTGTTTGCGTAACTGTTTTGTGTGTGTGTTTAAGTAATATATGATGTACGATTTGAGTGAGAGAGCGAGGAACAATGAATGAAAACATTGAAGAAATTATTGCAAGGCGCCCTAAAGACGATATTGTTTCAATGATTGCTTAAACAGGAAAGTTGTTGTAATACTTTGACTGTGTTGTTAACAAAAAAACTTTCTCTTTAACTAAAATAACATTTTAAATGTTTATGTCTCTGTGTGTAATGGTATTGGTGCTGGTGTCTATTATATTAGTCTCTTCGTTTCCCAATCTTTCTTTGTCTACTTTTTATACTAAAGTGTTGAGTAAGTTTTTTAAAATGTTTCCTTCATTGTTATGCTTGTAAGTAATCGAAGGCAATCTCTAATTGTGGTTTGATTGATGATGATATATTTCTTGGTATCGCTGTTGCTTTTTGTTGTTATAACCATTGTTTAAAAGCAACAATACAACAATACAAACAGTGTTTGTATTTTTTAAACATTTGTTAACATTTAAAGGAAGTTTTTTCTCTTCCATTTTCGTTATCTCGATCTCTACATAAATTTAAATCTTTTTTTATGTTTTTTTAAAGTGTTTTACACAGGCACGTGCTTGAAATAGTTTCTTCTTTTTTGTTTTCTCTGGCAACAGCTATTTTTACTAGCTTGCACAGAGAGAGAGAGAGAGAGAGAGAGAGAGAGAGAGCGATGGCAAGAGATTTATTTCATTTCCTTATAATTGCCTTTTAGTCTCCATGGCTAACATAGTATGGATCATTCAACTGCATTCCCTTTCCCTTATTTTGTTTTGTGAATAGAGATTGTTGTTGTAATAAATTAAATTAACCATGTTCTCATTTCTAAGCTGATTTAAAGCATAAGTGAGTGACTGACTCAATAAATTTTTATGCAAAAAATCTTCATTTTTATTTAATTTTTGTTTTTTCTTGTGAAATTGGTTCATAAGTGTCGACGTCATTTATGGTACATATGGTTGGAAAAAAATTTGATAATAATTTCCAAAAGATATGCTAATAATGGTTGCCCTAGTAGTCTAGTAAGTATTGTGCTATTTAATTAGCGTCAGGGACGTGAGTTTGATTCCCTACAGATCCGCTAGTCTGTTACACAAGAGCAAGCACTACGTTTGGAAAACACATATATAATTGGTCATTACAACCCTTCAGTCAAGTTTACGACCTAGCTTCAAATATCACTTGTGCTGTGTGTGTTAATTTTATACATGAGTGGCAGGACCTACAGCTAAAGGGGATTCCGAACGATAGATTTTTAAGAAACTTTGTCATGGTAATTTTATTTACTCTCAGAGCTTTTGCCAGAAATCTGCTGAGAGGAAGTCGCCAAAGAAATATCTTTTCTGATGTCGTTTTGTTTGAGATGTCTTAAAAAAAATTTACAAGGCATCAGTCTCCGCCAAATAAGCAGGGAATCATTTGCCAATCATGGCACACATTGCAGTCTATTTTCAAAATTGACATTTTAATGGAATTTTTTTAAGCTCCCCTTTAAAAAAATTTAAATCATCCTACAAGGATTCCATGTTTTTGCCCATCTGAAGCATAATCCTGTGCTATTTACTTTAATTTTTCGCTGATGTATCGTGTAAGTGTAACCGTGCGTAAGTAAGTGCAGACGTGTGTTTAAAAAGCTTTTCGTGTACTTTTATTCTCGTTTATTTATTTGTACTGAATATGACTATTCATCTACCTGTCTGTCTGCTTGCCATTGCAAATATTTTCTCAAAATGGTTTTCTTTGTCTTCTAAAATTTAATTTTTTTTAGCAGAATGTGCCAATAAATTTTCGCAGATACAAGAATTTTTCATTTTGCTTAACATTTCATGCACAAAACTTGTTTATTTATTGGCATTTGAAAATATTACGCTGCCATGGTTCATTCTGCTAATGGTGTTGGCTGCCATTCCATTTGTCGCATCACTGGCAATGCTCATGAGGTTCTAACCGCAAATTAAAAAGAAACCATTAAGAATTAAATTGAATTTCCATGGTCACGCTGAGTAACAATAGAAGAGTTTTCAACGTTTCTACTCTATACACATATGTATCTTTCGATGGATGAAGAAGGGAAAACCATTGAAATGCACTTTTTGTATGGAATTATTCAAAACTACACTTGAATCTAAAAAGGATGTTCTTACGACAGTTACTTGTTTGTATGTCATAGTGTGTTAAGCTAAAAATAAATTACATTATTCATTCATACATTAATTTGAACGTTTGTTTATTTATTTTTTCATTCATTGATTACGAATCTTTTCTTTTCTTTTATCGTCTCTTATACTCGTGAGTTGAGAGAAAACGAAGCGATTCTTTTCTGGACTGTAGTTAATAACAACAGCCTGTGTTGTGCACTAAAGTTGTCCAAAACCAATTCAGACATTTTTATAATGTCTAAGAAAAGTTCAGTTTTTTCTTTGCAACATTTATTGCTTTATGCATCATGTGCTGAGACATTTAAATTATTTCCGTAATACATTGCAAGTGTTACTGTGTTGGAAAACAATTGTGTTGCAGGCGAATACGTGAATTTTTATTATAATTTTACCACACAGTATCTTTGTGGTCATTGTTATTGCTAGTAACATGAAATTGAAATTGTTCTTTACGAATGAGGCAAATTCAGGACATTTGTTGTCAAACTGCAAGAATATTGATGCAAAGATTGGCATATTTTTTATGTTATAAACATGTTTATATGCAATGCTGATGAACAAATCAGTCAGTAAACATTTTTCGTTATAAAAAACGTTCGTTTTTTTTAAATAATTTACTGTTTGTCATGTTTGATTTTCAGTAAAAGATTTCAACAGGTATTAAACGTCAATTGCTGATTTTTTCCTTTAATAGGCATTAAGGATGGATTTTGAAATATATTAAAATCAAGGTAATCATCACCCTCTGTTGTTAATCGACATACGACATATTCGCACATTTTCACAGTGGGGGTCTTTTGCTAACCTAGGCAACCTTACTTAACAACTGAATAGCATTCGTAAATCTTGTTGTATTATTTCAAATGTTATTGACATTTGATTTAAATTCCATACTCACTGCGAATCTTAATTTGGATGTGCATATGGAGAGCGATTATTGAAATGAGGATTTTTATTTAAGGTCGCTTGTTTATTTCCTTTTATTTCAATTTCTACTACATTTTTCCATTAATGATTGATAATTTCATGGTGTACTGAGGCGTATGATAAATAAAAAATCGTATGACAACACACTTATACGTCATGGTGGCTATGGCAATGAAAAATTTGTGTTTGCTACAACTGCAAGAGGTCTTCGTTAAGAGTTACTAGAATCTAATGAAGTCGCTGTAGCCTAGTAGGTAGTGTATTGGATTATTAGACGTGAGGCCACATATCAAACGTAATAAGGAAAACATTATCTGGCAAAACATTATCTGGAAAAAATTGCCATGAAAAATTTCTAAAAAATCTGTCACACTTTATTGTGTTCAAGGTTTGTAAGGACCAATTATGCATGTATGTATGTAAAATCTAATACCAGAAAACATTTATTTTTCAAACAAAATTCAAAAAATATTTCTTAAAATCCTTGAAATACACTTCAAGTTTCCAAACTGTGTTCAACACAAATTTATTGAGAAATTATTTTATTGGACAGTCAACTGATTTAGAGCAATTTCTCCAAAATTTGGTCTTGTTATTCTATAATTTGTCATTTTAATCTATAGAACTATATTTTATTTGTATCAGAAATAATACCAACCTGTTGCCAAGCTCATACACAAAAATTGCTGGATACATGAAAAGAAAAGCAAGGACATTACTCAGTTCTTATTATAGCAACATGTGTCCGCAACAGTTTATTGCTATTTAATACAATAAGTTTTATATGCAAGCTAAAATAAACATTGTTGCGTGGTTCTTACGGTACATTAGTACATTTTAAATATTTAAAGTTTAAGAAACATATTGAATAAGTATACGATGTTTCTCGGCTGTTTTGTTTCAGCAACATATTTGTGGTCAAATGTTTTCTTGCTTTTTTATACCTTAAGTTTCCATTTTTCATGATAAATTATTTCCTTATTTTTGTTTCTGCTTTTAATTTATAGAAACTTTACATTTTTAATTACTTTTCTCTTACTTTCTGTTTCTTTTTTTTTTGTTATTATTTAAACTGTTGCATTCAGAATTATTTTCTTCTGGACTTATGTTAATCAAAACCATGTGCTTCTCTTAAATCCTGCTGTGCATAAATGTTTCTTCATTCATTTACCAAAAACTTTCATCGTGTTTTTATACTTCAAATGAAAATTTCCAATTAGTTTAAGAGCGGGAGGCTGCCGAACCATTGTAATGGACAGAAGTTGAAAATATTCTGCCTAAAAAAACTTCTGCTTTCAAACTGCCAAGTTCTCTTCTAAATCATTAAACAAATTTACTAGCATCTGTGAAAGAATTTATTCAAACGAAAACAAAGGAATTTTAAATTAATTTGAAAACATTTTGTACTGTTTGAAGTAAACGAATGAACACCATAGTAAACTTCCCTTATATTCCCACTTAATGAATTATTTTTAGAAACTGAAATTATTTGTTAGTCATTCTCGTTTAACATTTCTTTAAAAGATTTTATAATAATGTTTCAGAATTTTTAAGGGGAAAATCTTAGTAACGAGAGTTGTTTGAGAAATTTTAGGAAACCGGTATAAAGTTTTTCTTAATTTTTTTTAACGTCCCCGACCTCACACTAACCCACTCTCACCCGACCGCGGAGGGCTCGTCCCCATTACGTAGGGACACGTACACACTATAGTCCGGACTGAAGTAATGGCAATGAGAACATAAATCAACTAAAGAACTTAATCACTAGCTGAATAACGTAATAATAAACAGGAACTACCTATGACGAGAACGAAAATACATTTTTGTATAATAATTTACAAAATTAATGCCAGCATATAAGCTACGTTTTATATTACATACACTACAATTAAAATCAATAAAATCATAATATAAGTTAAAATCGTTAGATAATCTACGAAAAGGAAAATTACATCCAGAGTTCGTTCTATAAAAATCTAAAGAAAGAGGACGATAGTGCCGTGAAAATCTTGCTGGAATACTGAAATTCAGGTTACAAAGCAAAAACTCAGAATCGATATCACCTTTAACCAGATTAAAAACAAAACAAACCCTTAAAACAGCCCTCCTACGTTCTAAAGTTGGAAGTTTTATCAAACCTAATCTAGCCTCATATGACGGAAACCCATTGGCACAATGCCATCCTAAGCCACGTAAACAGAATAATAAAAACTGCTTCTGCACAGACTCTATTGAATCACTAGGACAACATTAATGCTTTTTGTTTAATTAAAAATGGTACTAATCTTGGTACTAAGTACTAAATTTAATAAAGATACTAAAATGGTAACAGTGAGGGAATTGACTCATATTTTACAAGATTTTGAAATATTTTGTACTCATTTGGCCTATTTTCATCATTTCAAAGTCACAATTTCCCACTCTCCTTTGGTTTTTGTTTAAAAGTGTACATATGTAAAATAAATGTGCTAGAAATTGTTCATCATTGCATGTAAAATTATTTCTTTGATTTGAAAAGTACGTAAAAAACTTCTCTTATGTTGTTCTCTTTATAATTCATTTATTTCCACGTTTTGCTGCAACAGTTTATGTTCTGCAGTAACAATTAAAATTAAATTAGTTTTCATTACTTGCAACATGTTGCTGCTGTAAGTGAAAGCAGCCTAGAAGGGAGAAAAAGAAACGAAGTGGAAAAATAAAATAAAATTTGCATACTTTTTATGGCAAAACTATGAATATGCATTAAAGTACTTTTTATTTGTGTACTTTACTATCTATTCTTCATCTAGCTGTTGTTGTTGTTCTTACTTTTATTCATTATTTTATGCCAACACTTTGTATTTTTTTACTTTAAATTGTCCATAGTATGCTAGTGGTGGTGGTGGTTGTGGTGGTTGAATGTAAATGAATGCAGAGATGAATTAAATTAAAAAACTTTTAGGAGTTGTTTTATAGAAAAATTTTATTTTTTGTATAGGCACTCCACCACCATTGAAAACCCACGTTGCAACAGGGACTTACTTTTTTTGCACATTAAATACGTACAAAAATTTAATCGTAGTTTCATTTTTTCCCCATTCCAATTACAAGTTAAATTACAGGAGAGTAAAATGAATGAAGAATATTTCAACATACAACTTTGCCTGTGTCATTAAAATATACGAGTATGATGATGACATTGCCGTAGTAGTTGTTGATGTTTTTTTTTTTATTATAATGATGTTTACTTTGCTACTGTAATTTTTCAATATGAGTCTTATATAACCAGTGATTTACAGGGTGACAAGAATTGGAAGAAGCAAAGTGGGAGATGGGAGTGAGTGGGATTGTCTTTAGACAAATATTATCGAAATTAATTTCAGGGCGTCTATATTTGCAATAATCTGTCTTTTCCAGTTCGTTAGAGGTTATATTGTCAGGAAAATGAAGAATCTACATGCTGGTGTGTTGCTTTTACATCATACATACATAATTGGTCATTACAACCCTTTAGTCACGATTACGAACTAGTTTCTCACACCACTCATGTTGTGTGCGTTAATTTTCATACATGAGTGGTGGGACCTATAGTTTAAAGCCGACTACGAACGACAGATTTTTGAGAAAGTTTTTCATGGCAATTTTACTTACTCTTAGAGTTTTTGCCAGAAATCTGCTGAGAGGATGTCGCCGAAGAAATATTTTTTCTTATTTCGTTCAGTTGGGGATGCCTGATCTGGGGTTTGAACCGAAGTCTCACGTCTAATAAGCCAACACACTACTAAAATGGTAAATAAGTAAACAAAAACACAACAACAAACCCTACAAGAATAAATGTAAACAAAATACACAAACGACAATAATGAAACAACAATGTTTACATTTATAGAGATTTCGAGAAGGCCAAGACACGAACATTCGCCTTCAAGAACATTCTGATGTTTACCCTGCCATGTAAAAGGCAAGGCAAAGCCGGCGAGTGAGTTAGTGAAGTTCAGTTAGACTTGTGTAAAGACGTGGTGCGTTTGAAGAGAGTAATCGTGGTTTGAATATCTCCGTTACAAAGATCTGTCGCAATTATTCGACATGTGATTGTAATTGTTTATGCAAAGTGTGTAAACAGAGGAATAACAGAGTAAAGCAATTATTGTTGTTTGCATCAAGTTGTGAACATTGGTACACAGAATTGTGCGAATAATTATGAATTTTAATTAAAACTAAACCCAGATTTATTTTTTATTTTATTTGAAAACCACGAGCTCATATTTTAAACGTTATTAAAAGGTAAAAACGTAAAAATATATTCACTCCTGGTATACTTTGCCTACTGCTCTCTATGGCGTTTTTGTAATGCAGTCTTCAAAAGAGTATTCACCGCTATTTAAAATGCTAACATAACATGTTATTGTATGGAAATCTGAGCTAGAATATTAGGAAAGTTCTCTTAAAAAGGTGGTCATAGTTTAGTAGGTAATGTGTTGGATTATTAGACGCAATGCTGTGTTTTTAACCTCAGCTCAGACAACAGTAAGACGAAATACGAAAAAAATTTCTTCGACGAATTCTTGTCAGCTCTCTTCAGGCGAAAAATCTGAGAGTAAAATAAAATTGCCATGAAAAGTTTTTCAAAACATCTGTCGTTCGGTGTAGACTCCACTATTCATGGATAAAGTGGACACAAACAACATGTGTGCGTGAGATACTACGTCGTAATCCAGTTGTTTGATTAACTAAAACTCTGAGTAGCTTTCTGTAAGCCATTGTTAATGCCATTGCCAGATAGGCTGCTTTGGACAATATGTCTCCCAGATTTTCTTTCACGCTTTCGTTACTTTAAATTCTTGTGCTTATTTGATAATTTTGTTGTTGTTTTTGTCAAATATTAAAAAAATATTGTAAATCAGAGCCTTATATTATATTTACTTGCAATGAAAACATGCAGTTTCATACAGCCGATGTTTGGTCTGTGTACGGACGGCTACAAGTTGAGACCAAAAATATCAGGACAACAGGCTTTAAAATGAGCTGTTACTTATGGAAAGCATTTTAGAAAAGGAATTATTTTTCTATACGAAGAAAGAAATTTTTAATGAAATTTGAAATTTAACTTCATGTCCTTATACAAGAGTGTTTCCCCGTTTATAATCCCATAATAAACAATGCCTTGGTAAAGTTTTTCTTTCTTCCTTATTTTAAAGTTAAAAATGATTGACGAAATATTCTGCAGACATGAGGAGACACAAAAGAAAATAAAAAAACGTTTGCAATTTGCTTACAACAAGGATTCCACTGAAAGTATCGTAACGTGTTGTTCAGGATTTTTAATAGTAACTGGAGACTGTAGACCATTAGAACGGATGAAAAAAATTCAGAACCCAAATGCGTAAAAACACACCATAAAAGATGACGCAAAAAAGCAGTGAAATTTTATTTTCTTCACACACAGAATATTTCTGTTTCTGACTTTTATTTCGTTTTCATTTTCTTCGTTTCGTTAATTCTTTTCCGAGAAATCCTTGAAAATCCATATTGTTGCAGATGGCTTAAGCGTATTAAGTATAAAAGCGTAGAAATACAAAAGAAATCATCGGAATATGGTTTGTACGAGTATGTACAGGGCTGATGGAAAAGAAAAAGAAAAATTCTCTTCATAGTTTTTTTTTTTTAATTGCTGTTCGATGGTATATCAGACAAAGAAGAAATTGATGAAATTATTTAAATTGTTTAAATTGTTAGCAGATGAAAATCTTTAATGTCACCACAGAATTAATGAAGAACAATACTCAGATAAATGAAGGCATTATTATGATGGTAAAGAAAAGAAAACATATCCCACAAATTGTGAGAAACAATAAAATTAATTTTTAGGGTAAGAAAGAGAGAAAGAGAGAGAGAGAGAGAGAGAGAGAGAGAGAGAGAGAGAGAAAGTGTTTATTATGCAATGAATTGTCAGGCATCGACATAGTCTAGTACGTAGTGTGTTGGCTTATTAGACGTAAGGCGTCTCCAGGTCCAGACATTGAAACAAAATATAAAAAAATATTTCTTCGACGACTTTCTCTCAACAAAATTCTGGCAAAAACTCTGAGAGTAACTAATACTCTAGAAGACGCTCATCGTCCCCGTGCTTCTTTATGGCGTAGAGGCCTGGATACTATTAAGCACTGATGCAGCAGCCTTGAGAGTATTCGGGAGAAAATTCCTACGTAAGATCTTCAATCCAGTGCGTGTTGGCGATGATTTCCGCATTCGATCAAACAGTGAGCAGAATGAGCTCCTCAACGACATAGACGTTGTGCAGCTTATTAACATCCAGTGGCTGCGCTGATTGTCATTCGAATGAAAGAGAATGCTCCGGCGAGATGGGTATTTAATGCGGGGATATGCGGAAGTTGGCGAAGAGGGCGACCTTGTTTGCGCTGGAAGTACCAAATCGAGGAAGCCCTGTCATCGATTGGCTCATGGAATAATGTGTTACAGCAGGCCGAAATCTTTAATCAATTAAGTAAGTAAGTACTCTGAGAGTAAATATAACTGCGCCATGAAAAGATTCTCAAAAATCTGTAGTTCGGCGAAGACTTTAAGCTGTAGGTCCCGCTGCTCATGT
This sequence comes from Sarcophaga carnaria, assembly GCA_958299815.1. NCBI lineage: Eukaryota > Metazoa > Arthropoda > Insecta > Diptera > Sarcophagidae > Sarcophaga > Sarcophaga carnaria. The sequence continues at coordinate 131,078,100 of OY283150.1, read as the reverse complement.
ATGAAATTAACACACACACATAAGTGTTGTAAGAAGCTGGGTTTAAATAATGACCAATTATATATGTGTGTACTGGCAGGCGAATTATTAAAAATCAAGCAGAATGTAAATGGATAACTTGGACCGTACTATACATACATAATTGGTCATTACAACCCTTCAGTCAGGATTACGACCTAGTTTCTCACACCAGTTACGTTGTGTGTTAATTTTATACATGGGTATACAGTTTAAAGTCGACTCCGAACGACAGATTTTTGAGAAACTTTTCATGGCAATTTTATTTACTTTCAGAGTTTTTGCCAGAAATCTGCTGAGAGGAAGTCGCCGAAGAAATACTTTTTGTATTTTATTTTGATGTCTGGTCTGGGGCTCGAACCCTGGCTTTTCGTCTAATAAGTCAACACACTACCTACTAGACCACGGCGACTACCGTACTATAGCAGAGACAATTCAACAAATTTAAGTGCCAAACCCTGGAAAAGTAGCATTAAGACAAATAACGGAGGAATCATGTTTAATCAGCAAATAAATAATAGGGCCTCTCACTGTTAAGAACCTCATCTCCTAACTGCTGCAGTTCGGTTTCCGTTGTACAAATCACTAGTATCCTTACGAGTTGTCCATTTGCAGCTAATAAGAAAGTGAAAGCCTCCACTCGTTATAGTAATTGGTTACTTACCTTTCACTATTGAATCTAAATTAGATTTCATTCAAGTTTGAAGCTTTTATTCACGTTGGTTATATTACATCACCTAAAGGACTGCAAACTGTGAATGTTTTTTTCCGACCACATGATGATGATCCATGTCAAACTAAATGCTGAATGTTTAGGATTCCGTTGCCTAGAAAAAATTATGAAATCAGTATTCGGTTCATAAAACCTTTTCGCATCACGTATTGTACACTGATTCATACCAGAGATCAGCAATGAGTATTTAAAACCATGCTCATAATTTCTGATACTTATGCGCATTCATACTTATTTTAATATCATGGAACCTCTACTAATATTCAAAGTTTGAAGTACTCATCATACTTAACAATACGTATGATGTTATTGATTACAACTCTCCATAACTCAACATATACACGCAGCACAAAATAAGCATGATTCGCATGCGAAGACTAAAATACTCACTAGAAGGTTATGTGTTGGCTCTGCTTGCTGCTCTGTCTTTTTTGCTTATGAGTCTTTTTTGCCTAACAACTAAGGCTGTAAATTTTGCTGAATGATTAGAGTCACACGTATTATAAGTATTTTTCTAAAGTTATTAATCTAAATGAGTATGTTTATGAATCAAACATATTTCGAATGATATGAGTTTGATGTTAGCGTTGTACTCATACTCATTGCAACCTGTACTTATAAATCAACGTTGTAGTGATTATGAATGAATCAGAGTACATAGTTAAATTTCAATATTGTTGACTCACTTATATAAACAAATTTATGAGTGCTTAAGAGCAGCGAAAAAACGATTCATTGCTAAACTCTGATTCATACCCATTTTGGTTCAATAACTTTTCATTCAACGTAGTTAAGGCATGAGTGTATACAACACAAGTTGATATTAAATAAGAACGTATGCAATTGTTATGTAACAAAAGCCATTTCGTCCGAAAGAAAAAAAAACAGATTCAACAGCATTTGTTTGAAAATGTCATCATAATCCCTTTTATGTATACAAGGACAAGAAGTGAAATTTGAAAAAAGATGTTTGTTTGTTTTTTTATTTAAAATCTGTTTGTATTTCTTAGAATCACTTTTGTTCACAACAAAAATGAAATTTTCTTCGAAGTCATTGTTTACAGGCACATATTCAAATCAAAAGAAAAAGAAGACAATTTTTCTCTTTATTATTGTCTAGTAAGGTAAACATTAATTTAATTAAATTTAACCAATGAACCGTAAAATATAATTGATGAACAGGTAACAACAATGCATTGAAAGGCAGCAAGAAAACTTAAAGTATTAAACATTTCGATCAAGAAATGAACCAGATGGGTTTTAGGAAAAATTTAATCTTAAATAAGTTAATTCCTTATGAAAAGAAATAATAATAACTTTAAATCCGATTTATAGCTTATAAGTAAGCCTTACAACAATTGCAAATATTTCGGAAATTCTTTTAAGACCTCATGCCAATAAATCTATGAAATTCTCAGGATCTGTGAATGCCTAGTATGCAGCTGAATAATTAATCCGTCCGCAATGCTTGTCAGAGACGGCTGAGTTATAATGTCCCAGTCTTTACATATGTCTAGTAAGAGAAAGGGCGATGGTATCTTCCTGGTAGGCCTATAAATTTCTCACTAAAAAAAAACATGAACACTAGGAATCTGATATGTTATCTGTCTTTAAAACTAATAGAGGTTGTTATGCATATACATATGTAGCCCATCAGCGATTCGTCATTACTACACTTCAGTCAGGATTACGACCTAGCTTCTCACACCACTTACGCTGTAGGTGTTAATTTTCTCCACGAGGCGAGACCTACAGGACAGCAGATTTTTAAAACAACTTTTCATGGCAATTTTTTATTTCCTCTCAGTGTTATTGCTAGAAATCTATTGAGAGGAAGTCACCGTAGAGGTTTGAACCGTGGCCTTACGTGGCCTACTAGACTACGGCGACTTCCAGCGAATAAGATTATAAGGCTTTATTGTTACGAAAATGAAGATATTGGTGTTTTGCTTTTACATCACTTAAAATTAAAAATTTTAACCCAGTAAACAAAAATACAACAACAAACACCAGCATCAAAAAGAATGGTAAACAAGTAAACCAAAATACAATAACAAACACCAGAATAAAAAATTATAAACAAGTAAACAAAAGTACAACAACAAACTCAAGCATAAAAAATTCAGTGCCTGCGCTAGGTATCTAGATTTAGAAAAGAAAATTGAAAAAATTTTAAATTTTCCCGCTTCCAATGTTGCCTTTTGAATCCTCTTAGTTTCCCAAAAGCATGAAAAATTTCCACTTTTTTTTTGAACAAGGAAAGTTAATTTCTAAGAAACTGTGAAAAACAATGAAAGATTTTCGAAAACTGATTGAGTTCCATTGAAATGTTTTCGTAGGATTTAATTCACAATACATCATGGTGCCAAAATACAAATTCAATGTCAAAAGAATCCATTCCATGCATCAAATAAGAGCAGCAGTACTAAATTACCTATTCAGCACACTTGCATTTTTTCCAAATGAAAACGATATTACTTTTTGGAGCATTGTTTTTTTTTTGTAGTATAAAATGAAAAAAATTAAGCCCCCCATATTTAAACAACAACAGTAATAAAAAAAGGAGGCAAAAAACATTGCGAAACGCATGAACGGTGGCATGTTTTTAACATGGATGTAAAACTAGAAATAAAAATAACAACAACAATATGTACTAAACACAAAACAAAACAATAAAACCAAGGGGCATAACAATAGCAACAACTGTGTTAAGCATACATATGTACATAGTTACGCAATGGCAGCATTAAGCGTGGCTGTGATAGTTGCCGTGAATGCCTGAAACAGCGTTAAATAAAGTCTGGCATTGTAAGCCTTCTGGTTTAAATCCAAGGAAAGAGCAGCAAAAAATAGCATGAAATAGAAGGAATGCTGTCACCCACCCAGCTATTACAGCCAATATATTCAGATCAAATAGGAACCAAACCTAGTTTGTACATACAAATATTGAAGGGCAAAAAATTGGAGCTTAAATCCTTTAAAAAAATCTTCTATGCCAGTATAATTTAGTCTCTACTGTAATTCAGAGTACGATTATGTTTAACACGCTTTTTTAAACAGATGAATGCAAATGCACCAGTAACACCTTGACACAAAAATAGAGTCACAGTTAATGGATTGGTTGTTTATTTGTCTCTCTGCACACTTCAATGCATAAAAGCAGTGAAAGTACCTGAACTACATCGAGACTAAGACAACAAAAAATTAAATTCTATGGGAATAAAATAAAAAAAGGAACTGAAATCAAGTATTTAAGATGCATTCGAAATCAATTTGTGCTGCAATGTATACAGTTTTTGATGAAAAAAATTCTGAATTGCAAATCAAAGTAAAAAAAAACAGAATTAAAGTGTGACAGAAATGTTAGTGAAATTTAGATGGAAAATGGAAAATTTTGATGGAAAATGTCTTTCGTTTTTTGCAAGCAAATTGCATCTGAAAGAAAAGGAAAAATAAGATTAAAATTAAATGCTACCAGACCAAGAAATGCAGACAAATGGAGATAAAATTGCTTTTCATTCAGTTGCTTCCATTTCAGTATTAAAAATGAAAGAAAAAATTAAAGAAAACTTGTTTACATTTTAATTTTGCATTGCATTTCATTTTAAATTTCTTAAAGTGTATGTATATTCCAATATATAAGTATGTTTATATGTTTGTGTTTATGTCTCTGTAGAAACGCCATAGCTTTGTTCTTTTATGCCAATGGAAATTAAATTTCACGATTTTGCTCATAAAATCTAGTTAATGCGGCAACACGAACACCATAGTGATACAACTCCAACAGACACACAGCAATGTTTGCAGGCAAACAGACCAAACATACATGCTGTGACATAATTACAACAACTATGCAACCAAAAAATCTTTAGTGTTAAACAGCAAGCAACACTAACATGTCAATATAACTGAACAAGATACAATACAATGACAACACAGTATGAAACATTTAAACAACAACAGAAATAATTGAAAAAAAAGTAGAGGAGAGAGAAATTCAAAATGTTAGCACTGTACGTAAATACAACTGGGATACAGGGGAATTATTTACACGACCATATCACCATAGAAAATAATGTTGCTTGAAACAATTAAATTCAGTGGATAATATCAACTATGAGCGTAAAAAATATTATGAGGAGTAAAGTAAAGAACTGCCAAGCATGTACATACCAAAAGTAATTTGAAAACTGAGAGAAGAGGTGAGAGAGAGAGAAAGATAGAGTCAATATGAAATGAAGTAAAATCAAATTTCAAGGACTAATTTTAATGTTGGAAACACAATAGATGCAACATAGCAAGGATATCAAATCATACTCATAATTTCTGATATTTATAGGCATTCATACTTATTTTAATATCATGGAACCTCTACTCATATTCAAAGTTTGAAATACTCATCATATTCATACTTAACAACACGTATGATGTTGTTGATTTTGACTCTCCATAACTCAACTTATAAACGAATTACAAAATAGATATGATTCGCGTACGAACACTAAAATACTCACTAAATGGTTGTATGTTTACTCTGCTTGCTGCTCTGTCTTTGTTGTTTATGTGTCTTTTTTCTTTTTTTGTAAATGCAACAGCAACTAAGACTATAAATTTTGGTGTATGATTCGAATCACTCGAATCATTTATAAGTATTGTTACGAAAATGGAAACGGTGTACATCGTTTAACATTAAAATGATCAAAAGCTAGACAAACAAATACAACGAACTTGTTACAAGTAAACCAACAACATCAGTATGAAAGAAAAGGGGATAGACAAGTAAGCGAGAACGCAACAACAAGCAATGTGAACAAAATACACAAACAACAATAAAGTCGCCACATTGTCCTCGAAAAGGCGCACATACGAGCATTCGTAAGACTGATTACGTGGGCATATAAAAAGGCAAGACAAAGCAGGCAACCAATAGTAAAAGTTCAGTCAATCTTGTGTGTAGACGTGTGAAGAGAACAGTGGTGGTTTGAAGATCTCCGCTGTAATGATCTGTGTTGTTATTTTCTACGCAATAGTGGAAAGAAGAATAACGAACAAACAAATTATTGTTGTTGGATACATCAAGTTGTAAACAGTGGCACAAAGAATTATGCGAATAATAAATAATTTTAACTAAAACTAAAAACAAATTTAATTTTATTTTTATTTGCAATCTACGAGCTGATATCTTAAACTTTTTAGAAACGTAACAAAATGATTTTTGTTAATATACAAATAACGTTTTACTAATCTCTCTCTCTCTCTCTTTGCAATTACTGGTTTAAACAAATATTTTTAAAATTCGTTGTTACTTTTGTTATTACTTTTCTCAGTTGCTGCTATTGTTGCCTTATTTGCAATTTAAATCAAACGTTTAAATTAAAATCATTGTGTAGCCTTATTCTCATCATCATTGTTTGTTATTGTTGTTGATTTAGGCTTGATTCACTTCTGTTAAATGGAATCTAAAGTTTATTAAATCGCCTTTGAGTATCATCTGCAAACTTATCAATTATTATGCAATATAAACAAAATTAAATAATATTAAATAAACAAAACAACAACAACAATAACAACAGCACGAAAAACTACAATTTAATAGTGAATTCAACTTTAGACACAATAACAGTAAATCGGAATTAATCAAATAATGTGTGGCAATTCGAATGAAATTTTCAATTAACGTGTAAATAACAGTCGAAATATGCACAAAAGCTTTCAATTAACGTGTAAAGTAATCATCTTCATTATTCTGTTTGCCATTAGGATTATAATTCGTTTGATGTTGTTTTAGTTACTAAATGCACTAGAAAAGGCATTTTAAAATGAAGGCCAAAATACTTATGATTTATATCACTTCTTCTGTATACACTTCAGAATACACTTAACGTCATACATAATATTTCAAAATGTTAGTCTTTTGAATGTAATTTTTAGGAATTTAACTTTAGTGACACATTAATGAACAGCCATCTGTCGGGTTAAATCAAATTCAATGCAACGAAAATTTTTTTTCTAATTTCTTTTCATTTTCAATAGAATTTAGTTTCTTTGGATTTATTGCGTCAAATGTTTGATGGCCGTTTATTTGAAAGAAATGGTTATGCCAAATGGCCGCCAAGAAGCTGTGATTTGACACCGTAGGACTATTTTCTGTGGGACGCCTTTAAGGAAAAGTCTTACACCGACAAACCAGAGACAATTAAGCATTTAAAAGCTAACTCTCGTGATGTCATTGCCCCATACACTCGAAAAACTACTCGTCTTCACACAAGACTGACTGAACCTTTACTAATTCAGTTACCTGCTTTGCCTTGCCTTTTATTTGGTAATGTAAGCAGTCTGATGAATGTTCTTGAAGCCGAATGTTCGTTGCTTCCCCTTCTCGAGATCTCTGTAAATGTAAACATCGTTTTTTCCTTATTGTTGTTTATGTATTTTGTTTACATTTATTCTTGTAGTGTTTGTTGTTATATTTTTGTTTACTTGTTTATCATTTTTTTATGCTGGTGTTAGTTGATATATTACGCAGTGCGATGATTTGTAAACAAGTTCATTGTTTTTGTTTTTGTAGCTTTAATGTATAATTTGAATGTTAAACGATGTAAAGGCAAAACACCAGTATCTAAATTTTTTCATATTCGTAACATTATTTACACTCCAATGAAAATAGTTTCGTTTTAGCTAAGCTCTAAGCTAATGCTCTGCTTTTCATTTGTTTATATACTTTCCCCCACATTTAGGAATGAGAAGCAGCCATCGTTCTGTATAAAAATCAGTTTTCGTTGTTTTATAGGCATGCCATGGCGCCATAGTGTCTAGTTTCACTTAATTTTCAAAAGGAAATTACTTCTTTAACGCACGTAAAAGATTCTTCTCTCTCAAGACTACAAAAAAAGTTCAGGAATTTAATGGAATTTCAATTAGTTTTGTAACATGAAAAATATTTTCATTGGCCACAATTTTTAACAACCACTAGCAGCTACTACTACTTTAGAATTCCTTGTTCATAATGTATTAGAACATCAACAGGAAAAGAGAATCAAAAGATTAAATTAGGGTATAAACATGCACTTTATAAGCATCCTTCTCCCCTGTAATGTTCTTCCGTTGCAAATATGGTATGCGTTTGGTTTTCAGGTTTTCAATGGGTTTTAAGCTATTTCAGGCTTTTATGTTTACGTCGTTATTAATGAAGTCGACGTTCTAAAAGTGTTGAATGATTCGTGCTGTTCTAAAAGGACCACCACCACCATCGAGCTATTAAATATGAAGTACAAAAGAGAACCCACAATGTATGACAACCAAGAGACAGATAAAGTGTTTAAATCGTCTTTGGCTGGTGGTTATTTATGCACATTTTGTCAGTTCCTGGAAATTCATTACACTGCGGTGGCTTTTTGGTTGTAATAAACATTTTTGTCACAGAGTACGTAATGCACGGTTGCCTGGTTTCATGGATTGTAATCATAAATGGCTGAAATGTCTTCTCTTCGCACTTTTGCATTTGTCTTCTCTTTTCAATCTCTTTGAATTCGTAATTTGGCCGTTCGATTGCAATTTTAACTGCTGTTGCTTTACAAATGTTGACACAAAGAAATGTAAGAAGATTTTTGTGCTTGAAAATACGAAATTTCTTAGGAAAAGAAAAAAGGATGGATTTTCTTAGAAGACTCGTATGGTAAAGAAAAGAATGTATTTAAGGTTTAGATTTAGAGATGGACGGACGTATTCCTTAACATGTCTACTATAAGTATCGTTGTAAAGAACAATTACAAGGCTTAAGAAAATATTAGGATTATATTCTTACCAAAAAGAGGGAACGCAGAGGGTTATGTTTAATTAGATTTAATTTCTCAATTCGTTTACAAACACGATCGAGTGTTAAGCAGTCGATTTGTCAGTTTGTGTGACCAATAAAAGTCATAACATACCTACATACACACATAATTGCTTACTACAACTCTTCAGTTAGGATTACGACCTAGCTTCTTACACCACTTTATGTAGTGTGTATTAATTTTATACATGAATAGCTGGATCTACAGTTTAAAGTCAACTCCGAACGATTTTCATGCCAATTTTATTTGCTCTCAGAGGGTTTTGTCAGAAATCTGCTGACAGAGGAAGTCGCCAAAGAGATGTTTGTTCATATTTCATTTTGTTGGTTACTCTTGACGTGGAATTTGATCCATAGCCTCATATCTAATAAGCATAGACACTAGACTACAGCTAGCGCAAAACACAACCTTTGCTAAAGAAAAATTAAAAAACATTTTTTCTCGGCTTTTACAAACACCTCCGAATTATAAGCAGCTGAGATCAAAATTATACGATTCGTTAGTTTGTGTGACTTATCAGAAGCTTAACCTAAAACTTATTTGCCGGACTTTCAAATTATTTCTGGTAAAACTTTGTACTTTGACGTCAACAATGTCTTCGTATGATACAAATGCGTTATCACTACAAAACATTAGTTTCTGTCCGAAAAAAGAGTTCAGGTTAAATGTTCTGGGACTAAATTATGTTACAAGTTACTTACAAAATGAAGGATATAACAACCTAAACAAAAATATATGCTGTTGGTGGCGAAATGTATATAAGAAAATATGTTTCATATTCTTTATAAGCCTTAAAACTGATAACAATGAAGAAATATTATACCAACATGTAATGCTAATCGTTACTATGAGACGTATTCTCATTAAAGAAATATTTACGGAATATTTTTAGCTTTTCATTATTATTTCAATTCAATTCAAAAATCATTAAAATATTCTACGTATCTGAACCTACACTTTCATTTCTTTTAATAACTTGGTGCTGGTGGCGTATGATTGATATTTAATTTCATATTTAAACTCGTAGAAATATTACGTATACGTCTACTACACTCAAGAGTATTTTGAATGAAATAATTCGTAATATTTTGATGATTTAAATTTGTATGTAAAAATATTTTTGTTTTTAACAAAAATTTAAATTTTTATTATGCCGTTAAATATTCCATATATTTTGTTTTTCTCTTTTTTTGCTATTAACAAATATGTGGTATGTTTAGGGAATTTGCAAATATGACACGTGATTGATATTGAAATAGATAACTAGTGTTACGTAAAAACATATGTATGTATCTATGTATCTGCTGTTGAATAAATTATTTCATATGGATTTTGTATGCCAAAACTTTAGTAGAATTGATGTATTATTCTTGTTATTTTTATTTTTTGTTTGTTTGTATGAGTTTGATGTTAACGTTGTACTCATACTCATTGCAACCTGTACTTATAAATCAACGTTGTAGTGAGTATGAATGAATCAGAGTACATAGTTAAATTTCAATATTGTTGACTCACTTATATACAAAATTTCATGAGTAAATACGAGTAGCGAAAAAACGATTCATTGCTGATCTCTGGTACTTATCTTACCACCCGTATGTCTCTCTGTACTATGGGTTCTGGACTTTAAAGAATACAAAACTCTCTGGTGTTTCTGTTATTATTTTATCTGCTTAACTTTAATACCAAAAATATTTCATAATCTTTCTCTTAAATTTAAAAAGCTTATAAACAAACATTTAAATTTATAAAGAAAAATCCAATCGTACTTATTTTTCCTTAAACAGAATTTAGTCGTCTTATTAAAGACTCTTGAATTAAATAAAGTGCCTCAAAAAAAAATAAAAAAATAAAAGAAAAATTCGTTAAAAACTTTTGCTCACATTAAATGATTTTATCACAGATACTTTTGCTTCTTGTTTTAGAGGCACTTTTATCGCATGATAATGGAAGACATAAGACATCAGCATACAAAAAGATAAAGAAAACAAAGGAAAAATTATAATAGAATAGCAAAGGCATGTAGATGGATGTGTTGTAGATAAAGAGACGCAAAAGAAAGTTTGCCTATTTGATACGGAACATCAGCAAACTAGTCAAGAGCGTTTTAGAAAGAAGAAAAATGGCAAAAAAAGTAAAAAAAAATTGTAAATGTTGACGAAGTAATTTTGTGGCATATGCAGCGGCTGTGGCAGCAATACTATTTAATGTGTGGTAAAATGTTTTAATTATCTTTAGAAAAAAGAAAAGACATAAGATAAGTTACCACAAAAATATGATGAAAGCCAAAAGAAAAATGTGATAGAAATTTAATAATAAAACTGAATGTACTCTTTATAGATATTTTGCTTTGCTTCATTACATTTTATCTAAACCGCCATCAATTTAATGCATTGCTTATGTTCGCCATGCTTCACTTGGCTATTTTAGTGGTTGGCCGTTAGTTAGGCTGTTCGATGGCTAACTCGCTTAATAATGTTCTGCTAAGTAAATTGGTAATAAATCCCACAGCACAAATGGATGATGTTTGCATAGTTGATATGAATTTTATGGCCAATGACCCACCCTCAGCCAGCTCCCACTTATCTCTGCCTCGTTATTATTATCATTACGACCAGTGCTATGCCGCTCGGTTAAACTAAGTGTTAAATGAATATGTATTTTGTTATCAAGTAAAATAGAAAGAAAAAGAAAAGAATCCGCCTTTGTTAAACAGTCTCCATCTAATCAAATAACAATGCAAAGTTTTGTTTACGTTGGGGGGGTGTAGATGGAAAGAGATTATTTTCAGATTTATTAACACGGATTTCTTGTAATATTTTTTTTGGAATATTTATTGAACAGTGAATCAATTGTACATTTACTTTGAAAAAGCATTGCTGTATTCCAAATTTGATACTTAAGCCACAATTAGCCGAACGTTCATGTAAGGTATGTTCGATTCTAGTGTTTGAAAGACAAAGAGAACGTTTACCCAAGTGTGATGGAATTTTGGTACATATTTTCATTATTTTCCTATGCTATAAACGAAAGTACGTTCCAAGAACGCTGGGCTAATTCTGGATTTAGCCTCTTTCTAATAATTTAATACTTTGTAAAGTAAAATTATGTTTTAAATGATGGCCCGGTTTTAAATAAATTCTTTAAAGTACTACTTTTTTATTACTGCTCACGAAGTAAGAGCTCAGATTCCAAGAGAGAGATTATGTTTAAAACACGAGAGCTGATGAACATTCGAAGATTGTTCTGTAATTCTAAAATGATTAAGATAAGCCTGGCTGTAGATTATTTAAATCAATGTACAGATTTAAAGAAAACTTCCCAAGCCAGATGGTTCCAAAATAATGTAAAGCTTTCTTGAGCTATAACAATGAGAAAGGATTTGAATTATGAATACACTATCAGGCAGTATCATGAGTATAATAATCGATCCTATGAGCGACCAACTGTTCTACTGAGGCTAAAAAAATTTGTGTTCAGAATCCATATTCTCAAGTACAATTTTATTGAACAGTGATCCATTTGGCATACATGAAGTCCTTAAATACTATTTATTAGACTCGTGATGAATGCAACCACTATGAAACGGCAGCAATTCATAAACAGATGTCTGGGGACCACATGGTTGGCATGGATTTTACGCAAAAATGTTGCTCTGAAGTAAATTCCATAGTATTGCTAAAGAGGGAAGAGCAACAAGTCTTGTAGTAAATGTCAATAGAATTTTTGGAAGCAATACTAAGTGGGTGAAGCCGCCGTGGTCTAGTAGGTAGTGCGTTGGCATCAAAAGGAAATATGAAAAAAAAATATTTTTCTTCGGCGATTTCCTCTCAGCAGATTTCTGTCAAAAACTCTGAGAGTAATAAACTTGTTATGAAAAATTTTCTCAAAAATCTGTCGTTCGGAGTCCCCTTTAAGCTGTAGGTCCCGCCACTCACATTTAAAATTAACGCACACAACATGAGTGGTGTGAGATGCTAGGCCGTAATCATGACTGAAGGGTTGTAACGGCCAATTATGTATGTATGTATGTGTGCAATACTAAGTGGGAAGTTGCCCTATTGTAGTTGATAGTGTATTGGCTTATTAGACGTAAGGCCACATTTCAAACCCCAGGTCAGAATTCCAAACGAAATATGAAAAAATATTTCTTCGGCGACTTCCTCTCAGCAGATTTCTGGCAAAATCAAAGAGAGTAAATAAAAAATTGCCATGAAAAGTTTCTCAAAAATCTGTCGTTCGGAAACGACTTTAAACTGTAGGTCACCTCACTCACATATAAAATTAACACACACACCATAAAGTGATGTAAGAAACTAGGCAGTAATCCTGACTGAAGTGTTGTACGATCAATTATATATTTATGTATGTATGTATGTAATATCCAGTGCGAATAAAGGAAGTAAAACTTAAAAATCGCTTAAGCGTAACAGTTTATTGTATCTCTTCTTCCAGTGAAAGTAATTGTTTTATTTGTCTTTTAACATCTTTGTTACGAAAACAATTTTAATTACAGCCAAGTAATGCAAAAAAAATTAATGCCAAAATTTTTCCCTCATTTGCATATTATTTTTTTAATCAAAACTTTCTCTTTCTGTTCATTAAAGAACAAAAAAAAAAAAAAAAAATAAAACTGAAAGTCGTAAAACTCATGTTTATATGAGTATGTAAACTCAGTCATGTATGTGTTCCTTGAATTATTTCAAACACTCATATATTAACACCAACATCACTAAAGCAGCTTAGTTAATGCATAAATGCCTTTAAAGCATTTAAAAGAGAGAGAGAGAGAGAGAGAGATATTCCTTTCACTTCTGCTGAAACCAAAACTTTTTTAATAAATTCCCTTAAAAAGCTTAACACCTCTTAGCAAAACTGTTAAATGAGCACATGTTGGTACCACTGTATGTATGATACTAATGGGCGGAAAATTGAAAGTGCGTGTATGTGTGTGCATGAAAGATGTGTTAGCAATACATACATACATACAAAAATAAATTTCAAATGGTGAACTAACTGACTTTAATACGTTTACTTGGCAGTAACATAACATTCAATAATGCCGCAACAACAACAACAACAGCAATAACATACACAAAAATAAAATTAAGACCAAAAAGAATAAGAAATACCACAACAACAACAACAACAACAACAATATATGACAACATATACGATATAAACTAAAAGAGTCAACATTTCATTAACGTGCAGTAATGGTGATAAGGATGCTCAAAATTATCTCAGCACTGTGTTAATATTTCTGTTAAAACTACTACTACTACTACAGCTACTATTGCCGTTGTTCTTATTGTGGGCGATATTTGTAACAATAACAATAAACTAAGAACAGCTATGGCAACAACAGCAACAGCAACTCTATAATAACAGCATGAAAGTGAATGATGAAACACCCGTGTATAGTAGTAGTACCAGCTAGTAGTGCTACTAACAAGTAATTGATGTCAACAGAACGAAAAGAGTACAAATGCAATGGAAAATATTCTTTCTTTGTAAAATACAACACAATGTATGATAATCCGACAGACAGTCTATCTCCAAATGAAAGTAGAGTGTACCCGTGTATAATTAATACGAATTTTTTAAATAATCTTTTTAAACTCTTTTTACAGGCGAATTATTATGGTTGTTGTCAAAAGATGCCTTAGTACTGCCACCAATACGATCTACTGTACTCAAGCTCAAATTTTATAGGGTATCCCTATAATGTCTCCTCCGAGTCTATTGTCCTGAGAATTTATAGTATACAGCTCGGCGGCTTCGAGACAACCCCCATCCTGACTAGGTTTAGGTTAGAGAACGTGTACTTGGCAATTGAAACAAGTACAGTACCCGGAGGTCCAGTTGTACAACGTCCTTAAAAGAAAAGGAAGTAGGAAAGGCAGAATAAGGAAGCAAAAGAATTACACAGGCTAACAAAACACAAAAGACAGTGCGACTACACTATTGAAGCCCTGGGCACTTCTCAGCCAGCTCAAACTAATAATGAATATATGGAGAGCGTTTATGGCGGCTCTCAACAGAGAGTTCAGACCCTCTAAGAAGGCCCTGACAAAGGTCTTTAACCTCAACCTAATAAGGGCTGGACAGTTACAGAGGAGGTGGTCCATAATCTCCAACTCCTACATACATACATAATTGGTCATTATAACCCTTCAGTAAGGATTACGACCTAGTTTCTCACACCACTTATGTTGTGTGTGTTAATTTTAAAAATGAGTGGTGGGACATACTGTTTAAAGTTGACTCCGAAGGACAGATTTTTGAGAAACTTTTCATGGCAATTTTTATTTACTCTCAGAGTTTTTGCCAGAAATCTGCTGAGAGGAAGTCGCCGAAGAAATAGTTTTTGTGATGTCTGGCCTGGGACTCGAACCCTGGCATTACGTCTAATAAGCCAACACACTACCTACTAGTCTACAGCGACTTCGATGGATTCTGAACTAATAATTTTTTAGTCTCTATAGAGCAGTTGGTCTCTTATAGGACCGATTACTGTTCTCATGATACTACTGATAGTGTATTCACAATTCAAATCCCTTCTCATTAATTCTCATTCTAATACATCAACAAAGCTAGAATATTAATTATTTTCCTTAAAGCGTTTGCAACCACTTACATAGATAAAATCTAGTATGTGTGTGAGTGTCATAATCGGAATCTTTCTATTTTTTTTTTATCCACGAAAACGAATATTTAAGAAGTCATTACGTATCACTCCATTGAAGCCATTTGTGTTGTCGTCGTATACTATTACAATCTTAAAATTAAAAAAAAAATTATAATAAATTTTACAATCGCCTTCCCTACAAGTGTTAATTTTATTTAAATTTATACGCAAGCAGATGGTATTAAATAAAGAGGAATAAAAAGCAAATCATGTTTTGGTTTTAATTTTGTTTTAAACTCACTACCATAGCCATTGCTTCTGGATATGCCAACAAATATTTACCACAATTAAATGAAAGAAAATATAAAGTGTTGCAGGAAACTGTTGCTGTGATAACGCAAAAGTTTATTGACTTTCTAGTCATTAGAGTTTGTCTTTAAGCCGCTCCAGCTGTTGTTTTCTTGTAGACTTTAGAGTTTCTTTTGAGAAACTTTTAATTCAGATTCTGTTTTCTTTTGAACATAGAAAGACACGAGAGGGATTGCACAGATAATCATACTGGAATATTCTCCAAGAGTATGTTTGTAAGGATTTGTTGAGAGTCTCGTTTAATCCAAAAGCATTTGGAGACTTTAGATTTTAATTTTCGGCGTAATTAAAATATGTTTTGTTTTTGGCTGTGCCTTTACTTCGGTGCTGAATCAATTACATGAGGTATTCGTGTGGCATTTTAATTCAGGTTGGAGAGGCTATTTTGATTACGAGGATGTTAAAATTTTAATTAAAATTAAATTTCATTTTAAATGCTAATGGAATGCTCGATATAATAACGAAATACTATTCTTAATGAATTTAAAATTCAATAAAATTTTTTTCCTATAAAGCTTGATTCGCCAATATATCTCTGATGGAAATTGTTTGGCATCAGGTAGTAGAAACTTTTTTTCATTTAATGTACTTCTGTTGCGATTAACATTTCATTTCAATTCGTTTATACAACAGTTTTATGACTTCAATACTCCTTTTATAAGCGGCTTTTTGGTTTATTCTTATAATCATTTCTAATGCATTCCGCTTAGTGTATTTTTTTTTGTCGCCGAGGATGGGTAAATATACCTATCCGCACCATAGAGGACGTCGTCACTTCCTCCGTGTGGGGCCCTCACCCACTAAATCCCCCCTCGTCTCTTGTGGACTTGTTTGTGCCCACTCTGGAACTACGGTGGTATTACTTCGGAGTGGAGTCCTTTTGGCTCTTTGGCCTCTCCATGTTTATATCCGCGTCCGGATTGCGTATCGAAAGTTGAGGAGACATCTAAGCGTATCCACTATGATGCCTCCTTGTCTACTTTTTTTTCTTTGTTGATACATTTTAAATATCTCATGTTCTTATGTAAACAAGTCGAGATTTGTAGTAAATATGCGTGTATGTGTGTTGTGTGTAAGAGAGTCTATAAGTAAACGCACTTTTATTGTGTGCCTAAGTATCCTACCAGCCACTAAATGCCCGTAAATGTATGCCATAAAATTAACGTTTTCTGTTTTCTATCATACTCTTTTTACAGATCCACTGGCATTTATACAGAACAGACAACAACAACATCAGTAGCAAGAAAAAGCAGTCACTGCTACTCCCACAGTAGCAAGATGAACAACAAAGAAACACAATCAAACGAGTGACAAGAGTAGTTTACGTAAGTAGTCAAAGTACATAAATTATTGCAATAGTATAAGTGCGTATGTGTAATAAACAAACGCACATAAGAATAGAATTTGTCTAAACGAAAAAAGGAAAGCATTACAGTAAGAGTAAAAGGCAAAAGTGAATTCATGCATTACTATGCCACAAACACAATGGAAGCAACGCAGCAAGCACAACAATCAATGTATAAGGCAATGATTTTATATTTTAAAGGCAATGCAACAACAAGCAATGATACGGCTCTTTCGCATTTATTCCAATTTCGATTTTTATTCGCTGCATTTATTAAGAAGGCAGCTTACCAGAGGGTACAATTACAAAATTGTTGAGCTTGTTATGTGGCGTTCTATTGTGTCGAAATGTAGAATGGGAAACGCCATTGGAACATTAAGTGCTTTGATTTTGCACAACAAATTTTAATGAGTGGAAAGCGTATGTTATTGAAATTTTTATCTGTAACGGAAAGAAAAAGAAGAATGAAAGAAAAAGTAAACTTTGTATGTACATGGCTGACATAATGAGCATAATTATTAGCACATCATTGCCTGTAATTGGAAATAATCTCTCTCTCATAACGTTTTAGTTCATTTAATGAGAATGAAGGTTTCTTTTTTGCATGAATGATTTGATAACGAATCAAAAAAAGGAAAATATTAACAACTAAAAAATAAATTAAAAGAAAAGAAATATTAAATGATAACAAAAGAAACTTCAGTTCAGATGACATGAATCCCAACACAATCATTTTTGTTTTTAATAACTTGTATGACATCTTTTTGGAAGGTAACACATCCCTGCAAATTTTGACGTTTTTTTGTCAGGTGTTTCCGAAGACATTTTGCGTGCTGAACACGAATCTGGGTTCAAAAACTTTCCATCACGTCAGGAAAAAGGGAGTTGAAACCCCTAAAAATAGCGTTTTTGGCCATTTTTGAATAATTGTAGAGCTAAACACTGACGTGCTAGAACCATCGCTATTGTTAGAAATTGACAATTGATCTTTGCTCTTCAAAATGAGCCCAAAGTCAAATTGTTTGCATGCACCCTTAAAGTAGGGGGTGGGTTTATGTCAACGGGTGCAAGAGAAAAAGAAACACATTACGGAGGTCCTTAAAAATTAATCAGATTTACTTGACAATTATTACTCAGGGGTTTTTGGGTCGCTGATTACAGATCTTCATTCAGATTTAAAAAATTCAAAATGGCGGATCCAATATGGCGGTCAAGTTAATCTGATTGTGTTGGCTTATAAGACATGAGGCCTCGGTTTAAACCCCAGGTCAGACATCTTCAACAAGTACGAAATATGAAAAAATATTTTTCAGAGACTTCCTGTCAGCAGATTTCTGGCAAAAAATCTGAGACTAAATAAAAAAAATTGCCATGAAAGAGTTTCTAAAAAATCTGTCGTTCGGAATCGACTTGAAACTGTAGGGCCCGCCACTCATGTATTAAAATTAACACACACAATATACTTGGTGTAAGAAACTAGGCCGTAATACTGACTGGAGGGTTGTATTGGCCAACAATGCATGCATGTAGTGATAAAGTGTTTTTCTTTTCCTGCTTATCTTGATTTTAAATACATATCGCTGTGGTGGTAGGAATTTACATACATAACATATATAATTGGTCATTATAATCCTTCAGTCAGGATTACGGCCTAGCTTCGCAACAGTAGTAATTTTGTATACACAAATAGGCCTCCAATTGATTAAACAACAAATTTATAATTCAGTTATATTGCAGCACAACAATAATGAATTTCTATTTCGCCGTTAATAAACAGCATGAAAACTTTTATACATTTAAACTTTCAGATAAACTCTTAAAACCCTCTTTTATGGTAACCTTTTATCTTATCAGCCTTCGTGACCATATTTTTTAAAACATTTTAATTTCTTTTAACCGCCATTAAATTATTTTTCTTAAAGAGATTAACTTTTCGCCTTTTAAAGGTACAAGCAGTACAAATCCATAAAATAACAACCCAGAAAAAGATAACAATGAAAGGAAACATTCGAAACAATCTTTTGTTTTTGTGATTAAAATAATCGACCAGAAAGAATTTTTATGACAAAAAAAGTCATTAACAAAGGAAACAGTGTATTTTTTTATTCATTACCTTACTGGGAAGTGATGAGAAAGTCGATAATATCTAATGCCAGGCTTAAAGTGTAAACGCTAAGATCCATCCATCTTAGCCTAGACAAGCATAATGTCATGTGATGCTTAAAATGTAACAATTATTGGTATTGCTTATGTTGTTGCTATTAAAGGAGTTGATGGCAAACGTTAATGACAAACTTGTCAAAACATTTGTTCAAGTAGATGGTTTTTCTTTGGCTTTGAATGTGTTAAATTTTGTCGGCTTTTCACGTTTGTAGTGAAAGTATTGAATTTGAATCCTTTTTTCCTTTGCAAAATAGGAAGATAATATGTATAAAAACTCCACAATAATAAGATTATGGTTGAAACAAAGAAATTTGAAAATAAAATTTTAATAAAATTAAGGGGATATTTGAACGATTTTGTCAGTTTGTTTCAACATTTTTGCCGGCATTTGTATTTACACAAGGACACTCAATTAAAACAAAAGCTAAGAATTATTTTTAAAGAGCAAGCGGAAAAACAAACATTCAATTGAAATAAGTGTGCAGTAATAAATAAATAAAACATAGAGAGAGAAAGAGAGGTGCAAGTTTAACAGAAAGTATTGTTACGAAAATGGAAAAATCAAGATACTTGTGTTTTGCTTTTACATCGTTTAACATTAAAATTATAAACAAAAGCTACAAAAACAAATACAATGAACTTGTTTACAAATTATCACACTGCTTAATTTAACAACAAACACCAGCATAAAAAATGGTAAACAAGTCAACAAAAATACTACAACAAACACTACAAGAGTAAATGTAAACAAAATACTCAAACAACAATAATGAAACAACGATGTTTACATTTGTAGAGATTTCTAGAAGGCGAAGCCACGAACAGTCGCTTTTAAGAACATTCATCAGACTGTTTACGTTGCCATATAAAAGGCTAGAAAAAACAGGCGAGTGAGCCAGTAAAGTTCAATCAGTCTTGTGTAAAGACGCGGTGTGTTTGAAGAGAGGAATCGTGGTTTGAAGATCTCCGTTATTATTGTTTACGCAAAGGATGTAAAGATAGGGATAACACAAAAAAGGTCAATTGTTGTTGTATACATAAAGTTGTAAACAGTGGTACACAGATTTGTGCGAATAATAAAGAATTTTAATTAAAATTATACACAGATATATTTCCATTTTATTCGCAATCCACGAGCTCATATTTGAAACGTTTTGAAAAGGTAAAAACGCAAAAGTATGTAAAAGCGTATGTAAATATTCTGTTATCTTCAAATGATTGTTTGTTCAATTCAAGCTTTTTGTATACACACAAACATAAAACAAAATTGAAAGCCTGTGCGTGACTCGTCTTTTATGATATAAATTTTGTGGCGTAAGTTAACCATCTGTAATGCTCACAATACAAACAGCAATTACAACAATTTCACAACTACTACTGATACCCAGCCTGAGTGTGCGTTTAATTGTTTTGTTTGTAATTAAAATCATAAAGATTACGTTTTAAAACATTTATTTGTGCTTCCTCTTGCTGGGCTTGCTTCGTTTCTCTTCCTAACAGTAGCTAAATCTATCGATTTTATTGCGTAATTGTTATCAATTCGTTTCAACATTCTCATCAATTCCAATATAAACATTAGTTTTACTACCACTAATTAAAATAAATTTAATTTGTTTTACAGTTTCAATCATTTTAATTAATTTTCAATTATTGAAAACACATATTATTGGGTTAATTATCTGCCTTGGTTTAAATATAAATTATAGTATTTCTTAATAAAATTTTAATAATAATAACAAAATTAATTAAATATTATTCATTAATAATTAAAAGAAAAAAAAATTAAATAAAATTTTATGAAAATAGCAATTCAAATGGTGTTGGAAAGTTTTGTATAACAAAACCACCTTGAATGCAATTCATCTTACATACATACATACATAATTAGTCATTACAGCATTTCAGTCAGGATTACGACCTAGTTTATGTTGTGTGTGTTAATTTTATACATGAGTTGCGGGATCTACAGTTTAAAATCGACTCCGAACGACATGCTTTTCATGGCAAAGTTTTTATTTACTTTCACAATTTTTGTAAGAAGTTTGCTGAGAGGAAGTTGCAAAAGAATTTTTTTTTATATTTCATTATACTTGACCAGTAGCCTCATGACTAATAAGCCAACACACTACTTACTAGACTACGGACTAAGTCTAAGCAATAGATGTTCTTGAACTGTTTTGTTTAAAACAAACACATGATGTTTAGCAGGCGCATGGAGGTGATTGTTGTTTCAAAAATTTTTGCAAAATTTTTATTGTCTTTGTGTGTCATACACACATACAAACATAATTGGTCATTACAACCCTTAAGTCAGGATCACGATCTAGTTTCTCACACCACTTATGCTGTGTGTATTAATTTTATACATGAGTGGTAGAACCTACAGTTTAAAATCGACTCCGAACGACAAATTTGTGAGAAACTTTTTCATGGCAATTTTATTTACCCTCAGAGAGTTTTTGCCAGAAATCTGCTGTGAGCAAGAAGGCCAAAGAAAAATTTTTTCATATATATACATGGGGTTTGAACGGAGAGCTCACTTCTAATAAGCTAGCACACTACTCACTAGTCTACTGCGACTTCAATTGTGTGCCATGCAAATGCAATATTCCTTTAAGGTCTTGGCATATTTTTGTTGGTGAAGCATACTTTACACTTTGCTTTTTCTTTCTTTACGATAAATCATCTTCTCATCTCTGCAAAAAAAAATCATACAATAGAAATGTCAAACATTCATTCATTCATTCAACAATTCATCATTTCTATAGTTCTGCTTCCAATTCCCTCAACAACAATTTGTATATTTTGACTTGACTATGGGTGAACGTATACTTTGAATACGACTTTTGCATTGTCTTTACAACAATAGATGATCCATTGAGTTATTTATTCAGTCCATAATTCATTTATTCATTCATTGTTTTATTTATTTACGAATTAAAAGAGAAATTGAAATTCTTACGTCTGTCAATTTTATTTTATTGTCCTCTCTCACTGTTGTTCATCAGAATACCATTTCTTGTAAGTTTTGTTCATTTTATTCTCTGTAAAGATTACTTACGAAAATTATTTTACTTTTGTTGCTTACTGTTGCAATGATAATCCGTATTAGCGGATATAATAAATGTATTGTTGTTGTCAAAGCTTTTAAACAATGAGGAATTATGCTCAAATATTAGCTCATAATTGTCCGATATTTTATATTTGAATAAAAATTTTTAATGTCACAGTTCAGTGCTATGAAATCGATTTTCTGTACATTTTATTTAACTCACCAACCATCCTCATAAATATGTGTCTGAATGGCATATTTTGTGAAAATTTATTCGAATCCATGTTATCTAGCGGCTAAATTCATGTGTTTTTGTTTATTACTTTAATGAATAAATAAATAAAATTCATTTCACAATCAAACTCACAGCTATAAATGACACTACGAGCTTAATTTATAAAATATTTCGATTATCATAATTTTTCGGTTGAATTGCTCGAGGGTCAGATAAGTAATTGTGGTAAAATAGGCAAACAAAATTATTGAAATTATTGAATATTGTTGGCCTAAGTAAATAGTTTATGGCCGTGCAAAATAAAGACAGGGCAGGGCACTACTTCGAGTAATATTTTCAAATGGTTGTCATCCTATGTTCCTTGGCTGTAATTTTTTTTTATTAATGGAAAGCTTTAGTTCTGATTTTTTTATATCCTCATAGACTTACTCATTTAATTGGTCATTGCAACGCTTTTGTCAAGTTTACAATAAAACTTCTTACATCATCCATATAATATGTGTTGATTCCAGACAGACAGACTTCTTTGCCGAAGTCTACATACATAATTGGTCATTGTAACCCTTCAGTCAGGATCACGACCTAGTTTCTCACACCACTTATGTTGTGTATTTTAATTTTATACATCACTGGCGGAACCTGCTGGTTAAAGTCGACTCCGGATGGCAAATTTTTTCAAGAAACTTTTCATGCCAACTTTTATTTACTCTCAGAGTTTTTGCCAGTCGCCTTAGTCTAGTAGGTAGTGTGTTCGGTTATTAGACCTAAAAGCCAGGGTTCGAGACAGACATCAAAACAAAATACAAAAGGTATTTCTTCGGCGAGTTCCTCTCAGCAGATTTCTGGCAAAAACTCTGAGAGTATAAAATTAACACATATAACATAAGTGGTGTGAAAAACTAGGTCGTAACCCTGACTGAAGGGTTACAATGACCAATTATGTGTTGTATGTATGTTTTTGCCAGAAATCTACTGAGAGGAAGTCGCCGAAGAAATATTTCCATATTTCGTTCGAGATGTCTTACATGCGGTTTGAACCGTGGCCTCACTTCTAACAAGTCAACACACTGCCTACTAGACTACAGCGACTTGCATTTTTTTTGTCGTTGGCTTGTATTTTTTGTCGATAACTTTGCATTTTTTTTTTGTCGATGTCTTGCATGTTTGTTATCGATGACTTGCATTTTCTTGGTCGATAGTTTGTATGTTTTGCTCGATGACTGTCGTTTTTTAAATGATGACTTGTAGTTTTTGTCGATGACTTGCATTTTTTGTCGATGTCTTGCATGTTTGTTATCGATGACTTGCATATTCTTGTTCGATAGCTTGTATGTTTTGCTCGATGACTGTCGTTTTTTAAATGATGACTTGTAGTATTTGTCGATGAATTGCATTTTTTTGGTTGATTTTGTTTGTCCATAATTTGTATTTTCTCACCTTGTATGTGAAAAAAAAACCAAAATCAATGTTAGCTGACAAAAATTTAAAAATATTTTTAACTCATCTTTACCATTAACTATACTTTGTTATTTAAATTGTAAGTATAACCCGCGTATTTATAGTTAATATGATTTATTTTAAAACCCCTATAATTGTGCTCTCATTTATAAAATGAATTAGTAAGGGAAGCCCAAATAATTATTCAAATAATATTCGAAAAGAGAAAAATTTCAATTTATAATTTTATTCTCGACTTTAATACATTTTTAGAAATTGTTAAAAAGAACAACAAAAATTATTTAAAACCTAAATTGAATATTATCTTTAATATTTTACAACGCATTACATTATATTTATGACGCGTTTATTTTATAATATTTTCATACACCACGCCACCACTTTTTAAAATTTCATAAAAAAACAACCTTCAATGGCTCCCCTGACTCGGTCTTTAAAGCCTTGACAAAAAAATGTAAACAAATAATGACATCGAATAAATTTATAAGCTTGTTTTATAAATATTTCAATATGCTTAACAATTTATTGCCACAAATTGCCAACAACAGCAGCAACAACACAAACACCAACAAAAAAGAAACCCACTGACACAGTTTAACGTACTCCTTTAGCCGCAAAAATATTGAAAAAATATCCTTGGTACGTGAAGTTTATTTTTCAGAGAAGCGATACGTAAACATTTACACTTAAACGCACATAAACACACACACGTACACACGCACTCATACAGTTATAAATCTTTGATGGCAAATAAATAAATTATAAGAAATGAAAAGCTGGTAAATGGCTTAAAGACACAGTCTGTATGGTTCGTAGAAGAAGCCAAAAACCACATCACAAAATAGGACATTAATAAATTATGTGTAGATATTAAAGATAAAGTGGTTAACATAAGTAAAAAACTGGTGAAGAACTGTTTGGAAATCTCCTAGGTCGGAATATTGTCTTCTGGGTTTTAATTACCAACCAAGTAGATTAACTTTTTTGTAGTCGCCGTAGTCTAGTAGGTAGTGTATTGGCTTATGATAATATTGTTATGAAATTGAAAGAATCTCAATACTGGTGTTTTGCTTTTACATTGCTTAACGCTAAAATTATAAACAAAAACAAAACAATGCAAGTAAACAAACCTGTTTACAAATTATTGTACTGCTTAATATAACAACAAACACCAGCACAAAAAGTTGGTAAACGAGTAAACAAAAATATACCAACAACACTACAATAATAAACGTAAAGAACGATGTTTAAATTTATAGAGATTTCGAGAAGGCGGAGGCATGACCATTCGCCTTCAGGCACTTTCATCAGACTGTTTATCTTGTCATATAAAAGGCAAGAAAAAGCAGGCGAGTGAGTCAATGAAGTTCAGTCAGTCTTGTGTGAAGACGCGGTGTGTTCGAAGAGAGTAATCGTGGTTTGAAGATCTGCGTTAAAAATATCTGTCGAACAATTTACTAGTGATTGTTATTGTTTATGCAAAGAGTGTAAACAGATGAATAACAAAGAAAAGCAATTATTGTTGTTTACATAAAGATGTGAACAGTGGCACACAGAATTGTGCGAATAATAAAGAATTTTAATTAAAACTAAACACAAATTTATTTTTATTTTTATTTGCAATCTGCGAACACATATTTTAAACGTTTTTAAAGGAAAAAACATAAAAATATGAACAAATATTTCTTCTGCGACTTCCTCTTAGCACTCTTCAGGCAAAGTTGCCACGGAAAGTTCCTCAAAAAATCTGTCGTTCGGAGTGGACTTTGAACTGTAGGTCCGACCACTCATTTATAAAAATTAACGCACACAACATAGCAACATGAGAAACTAGATTGTAATCCTGATTAAAGGATTGTAATTAACAATTATGTATATATATATATATGTAAATATGTTAACTTTTGTTGTGCACTGTTTTGGTTTATTCATAATTTATTTGGTACAGAAATATTTCTATTAACGTCACTTAGGTTTGACAATTTAGCACAATATTCTTCCTGCTGCTCTCTAGCTATGTATTTTTTTACCTCCTGTCTTGATCTCGACCCCTACAAAAATCTGTGTGTTACATCTTTAAAAGACGTATAACATGCAAAGGAAACCAAAATTCAAATAATCATACGGCTAAGTGACCGCAAGAGACACAACCTCTACACCAGGAAGAATATTTAATTGAAACAAATGCTTTGTCAGAAGGTAAAAATGAGAGAAAGGATGAGGGAAAATGTTAATGCCAAATATTAGAAATTATATAACACAGCATCAGTAGAAGCAGCAGGAGGAGTACAGCAGGAGCAGCTGTAGGAGCAGCAGCATCATGAAATTGATGATATTTTTCCAAGTAAATAATGCAAAACCCTAAACAGGAAAAAAACCTTTATAATTGATTGTATTCTGTTTTTTCCTGCTTCTTTTCAAAGAGTTATTGATGGCTTTGCTGCTGTTGTTGTTGCCTTAATAAAGAAAATATTAATAAATATGCAAAAAAGAAGGGAAATAGAACTCTACCTGCGTGCTGCTAATAAACGCCTGGAGATTTTTCATTTATTTCTGTTGTACCTTTGCATGCAATACGTGATATAACATTAAAGCTGTTTCCTCTCCTCTGCTACATTTTTTTTTATTAAAAATTTTAATTTCAACAAACTAATCTTAATTACAGTGAAAATATTAATAGGCTTTCCTTTACCTTTCCTTTCTTCTCTAACGATATTTACCAGACCCATAAATTAAAGGCATTTAAAGGCATAAAAACATAAGAAGATTAGAAACCTTTTTTTCTATATGGTTTGCTATTTAAATGTCTGTTTGGAAGAGCATCCCATGGATGCCATGGGCAATAAATGAAATTTCATAATTTTCTTTTTGGTCAGAGTATTGGGCAAAATAAATTTCATTTAAATTAAGGAAAATAAATTGAAAAGAATTAAGTCATCTGTTTGGAAAGGTGAAATACTTGTTTCTGGTATTTTTATTTTTAGAAATTATTTAGAATCTCATATAATATTTATTTATATTAATTGAACTCATTTTATTTTAATTAATATTTTGGGAACTATTTTTTTTTGCCATAGAATTCTTAAATTTACAGAAGAATGTCTTCTAAGTTGCTTAATAGATTCATAAGTGTGCAGGTACAAGAGCCTTGGTTCACAGTATTATTTCCTCCACAAAATTTAGCCTCTTGGACTTTCGCATACGATGTTTTCTGGGCATTAAACAAAATATAAGACATTGGAGCAGCACTAAAAGCGCTTGTTTTGAAAAGGTGTTTTTTTTGTTCATAACCAAAGCTTTTAGAATTACATGCTCATTTTACTCCCTTTTAATTTCATTTAGTTCTGCCTAAAAGGTAACTTTGTTGCTTATAATATCAATTTTTCACTGTTATACATGCATACATACATAATTTGTCATTACAATACTTTAATCAGGATTACGACCAAGCTTCTTACACCACTTTATGTTGTCTGTGTTAATTTTTATACAAAAATGGCGGGACCTACAGTTTAAAGTCTACTCCGAATGACAAGTTTTTCCATTGCAATTTTATTTACTTTCAGAGTTTTTGCCAGGAATCTGGTGAGGGGAAGTCGCCGAAGAAATATTTTTCATATTTTGTTTAGTTGGAGATGTCTGATCTGGGGTTTGAACCTATCTACTAGACTACGGCGACTTTTTTTCGCTGTGTTATAATCATAAATATCCATTCATTCATAACTCTACTTCCTATCAAGTCAATGGCAAATAAACTGTGAATAAATATTTCTGTCAGTATGTGCTTTAAATTGCAGCTTTAAAGGAATAATAGAGCACACCTTTCATTTCTAGGCAAGTATTTGATTTTTGTGTACAGCACTAAACAAAAATTTTTTCTTTCAAAAACTTTTAAAACTTTTTTAAAACGAAATAAGTGATGGAACTTTAAATAATTCTCTAAATTGTGGATTTAATTTTTTTTATGGAATTCAGTTAAAAAACAAACCAGGATGTATTTAATTAAAACATTAATGGTAGTAAAAGTCGCATAAAAAGGGTGCAAAACTAACGGTAAATAAAATAAGATCTTATTTTACAAATTAAAACTTTAGCAGTGGAATGTGAATCAAAGTGAAAAAAGCAGACGAAGAAAATAAAAAAATTCTCTGTTATAACCCAAATAACAAAAACAATATGAAATAGTCATGATGACATAATTTCTACTCGTTTTTTTTATATTTTTGTACCACGAAAAAAAGGAAAAACAGAACATTGACAAAAAATATTAAAGAAGAAATACGAAAATATTAACCTACCAAATCCTCCCTATATCTACTGCTTGAAGCCTTAAATATTTAGTTACTGTTACTCTCCTAATGGTAGACAAAGCCGTATTTGTACATACAAAGCCTTCTGTGAAGGACTAACAAATGCAGACGGTCTCCAAGAGAGGGTTCATAAGTAATAGCGGCTCTAGAACTTGCTAATATTTCTTAGTGTGGGTTTTATATCTTTGTTATTTTTATTGTTTCTTTCAGTTCAATGATAATTAAAATTCTTAAGGAAAGAAATCGTTAACAAAATAGAGATTTTAATGGTATATGTACAGTGAGCGTCAAAAGTGAGTAAACACCACTGAAATAATTAATTTTCTTAGGATAGCGAGAAAAATAAATATAGTAAATAAAAGTGAATAGTCGAATAAATTTCCAAAAATAAAAACGTTTAAAATGTTAAAATAAAAAAATAATTCATGATAAGGGAACTTTTTTTATACTTAAGAACATAATAGAAAATTTAAAATTATAGTGTATGTTAAGTCACTTATTGCGCTCACTGTATATACTTACAGACATACATAAATAATTGGTTCCATTACAAACCTTCAGTCAGGATTACAACCTAGTTTGTCTCATATTTTAATGGTATTTGTATGGTAAATACTACGGTTAATAGAGAATAAGAAAAAAATTTTAAAAGTAAACCTTTAATATACCTCGTACCCTTTTAAACAAATACGTAAGTTTCTTTCAATTTCCAATTCGATTAATTATTTTAAATATATTAAATTTTGTTTTTTCCTCTATTTTCTAGAGTCCAATGCATATGAATTGTATTCAGGAAAGATTAATAAACAATCTCGTTTTGTTTTATCAAAAAAAAAAAAATTATTTCGAAATACATACGCCTTTAATGTTTGTGTTCGTTATGATTTCTATGGTCATACCATTGGTATGAGTAATTTAAATACTCATACGCGCAGCAACCAGATAGCAAAATAAAAGACTCCTACGTCCACCTCAATTAAACACACAAACACGCACACAAAGCAAGAAAACCTGCCATAAATAGAAAATAATTCACTTCAACTCATGTTAATGGTTTTTGTTGTTTTTTTTTTTAAATTTCGAAGTTGTTGTTTATTTCACCGTTTGCTTACTGTTACTGCGGTTTGGTTTTGTACTTGATATGAATCCACAACTCAAATCTCATATACGAGCTCGTGTTCTCCCTCTCTTTCTTGTGAACACGAGAGCATGTATAAATGCATGTATAAATTTAAGCAAATATTTTTTATACAACTAAATACACGGCACTCACTTTATTTCTTTCTCTCTGTCTCCCTCTCTTCGTCGTTCTCTATTAAACAAACATTTTTTGTAAAACAACAAAAAACTGTTTTTTTTTCTCGTTTTAGGTGGCCTTCGTTTCGGTTTGATTGCTTTAAGTGTGGTTGTGTGGGCAGGCACGTGTGTTTATCTTTTATTTTCTATTTGTTTCATTTTATTCACGCTCGTTTATAAAATGTATCAGAAACTTTTCTTTGTAGTGGTCATTTCGGCTCCAGTGAAAGCCGAGATATGGTGGAACGTTTACTCACGCTGAAGAAAATGGATATGACAGTGTTTGTAAACATATTTCTCTCTTCTTCTTCTTTTCTTGTTTTTTTTTAACGATATCTTTTCTTGTTCGTAAGCACAACGAATTTCTGATTATAATTAAATATTCTTCTACACCTACATGCGGCTGCAGTTGATGTGGATACAGAATTGTATGCTTTTCTCTGCTTCACTATTTGATCAAACATTTGAAAATGGAGAGATCAGCAATGAATCGTTTTTTCTCTACTCATAAGCACTCATGAAATTTTAAATATAAGTAAGTCAACAATATTGAAATTTAACTATGTACTCTGATTCATTCGTACTCTCACTACAGCGTTGATTTATAAGTACAGGTTGCAATGAGTATGCGTACAACATTGACATCAAACTCATTCAAACAAAGACACATAAGCAAAAAAGACAGACTAGCAAGCAGAGCAAACACACAACCTTCTAGTGAGTTTTTTAGCGTTCGTAAGCGAATCATACTTATTTTGTGATTCGTGTTATGGAGAGTCGTAATCAACAATATCATACGTGTTGTTAAGTGTGAATATGATGAGTACTTCAGACTTTGAATATGTGTCCTCTACATCCTCTATTATATTAAAATAAGTATGAATGCGTATAAGTATCAGAAATTATGAGTATGATTCGATTCTACTCATCTTTTTGAATACTCATTGCTGATCTCTGATACATGTTTAAATTCATTTATAAGCGTACGTATGTGTATTATTTATTAGTATATGTTGTTTATGTGTTAGTTTGTCATTTACTCACTTACTCAATCACTCCTTTAGTAGATTATAAAATCAAATTCTGTTTTCATTTTTATTTATTTTTTATTTTATTTTTATTTTGAGTAACTGTCGTTAGGAATTTTAGTTTAAAATTGCATTTGTAGTCTCTAGGCAAATGAAACATATTAAAACAATAACACACGACAATACAACTCTCTCTTTTATCTCCATTTCATACACACTTACATACTCACTCTGCTGGAGACAAGGTGCCAACAATACAATACAAGGAAAGAAAATATTTGTGTACTTCTGCTTGTATAAATTGAAAGAGAGTGAAATAGTTTAAGAATAAAATAGTGCAGCAGCGGGAGTGAAGGGGAAAGACTGTAAGATGTGTGTATGTAAAAATATGTTTTTATTTGCATGCAAACATTGTTAAAAGTCTACGTTATAAAATTTCTGTTGTATCACATATTCTCACGTACGTAGTTAGTACGACAACAAATAAAGAAAAACAATAACAAGAGCCTACACGGGCTTGATACATGTTATATAGTGTAGAACAAAGTTATTCACTCAGTGATATGAACGACCTCTTCGTCTACATACACTGAGCGTCAAAAGTGAGTAAACACCACTGAAATAATTCATTTTCTTAGAAGATCACTATTAAGAGAAGACTTTGATATATAATGGCCGACATGATAACTGTCGTTCTGTATAGCATTTCTACAAAATTTACTGCGATACACTGGATTTGTGGTAGCTTCCTAGGTACGGAACAGTGTGTAATCTGGTGCCTTCTGGCACAGTTTGCTTAAATTCTCAAGAATATTTTTTATCTGAAGTAAATAGTAAAATTTTATTCAAAGGATCTCAAGATCTTATCCATCTTCCAGATAAGATAAGATATTAGGAATCTGCACCATGGAAAAGGCGAAATTTTCCACAAAACACGATTTTTTTCTTGCACTATCATTGTTTGCCTCTCGTCGGCAAATGCATTTGCAATTGCTAGTTCTGGCGACAATAGAATTTGTCTTCTGTTAAAATTGTAATAAAATTTCAATGAAATACAACAACACATGATACCCCATCTGATATTTTAACAATTTCCACATTGACATACACAATTCAATGCAGTGATGCTGTCACAGGCTCTGTAACTCTGTAATAGGAATACTTACTGCTACTCTTGAATACAGTTAAATATTGAATTCAATTGCTGTCTTTCCCTATCTCTCTCCCTATCTCTCGAATTTGGATTCTTGTAAGAATAATGTTTTTTCCCTTTAACTTTTACTTTTCTCTTCGCAATTGACAATAAAAATTTATTTTCTCTCTCTCCCCTTCTGTCTTTTTCTCTGTTGTATAAATTCAGTAACAACGGTATTGTAATGCAGTACATGACGACAAGCTACAGTGGCTGAAACAAGGATATGAAAAATAAAGTGCCATTAAACTAAAAGCTTGTCATATAATACTCGAATTGATACTCATGTATGAACGCGAGGTGTCATGACCATATCTGGAGAGCAGTTTGAAAAAGTGAAAGTCTCATCCACACTTTTTACTGGGATTCCTCCAATAAAATTGCGATGAAAAAGTTTCTCAAAAATCTGCCGTTCGGAATCGACTTTAAACTGTAGGTCCCGCCGCTCATATATAAAATGTGGTGTGAGAAGCTAGGTCGTAATTCTGACTGAAGGGGTGTAGTGACCAATTATGTATGCATGCACAGTTCTTATAGCAGTAATGTAAACTACCGTCCTTTTGCTCCCATGCTTAAGGCTGTTTATTCTGATACTACCTTGCGGTGGGCTCTATCTATTCGGAAGGATTTAAATTGAAATAGGATTTGGTGATGTATCTTAAGAATTTAGCAATTCCAGGGATGGGAACTAGAGAAAAGTATAAAAGGCAAGGCAAAGCAGGCAACTGAGTTAGTAAAAGTTCAGTCAGTCTTGTGTAAAGATGCGGTGCGTTTGAAGAGAGTAATCGTTGTTTGAAGATCTATATTATAAAGATCTGTCGAATAATTGTCTAGTAATTGTTATTGTTTATGCAAAGGGTATAAACAGAGGAATAACAAAGAAAAGCAATTGTTGTTGTTTGCATCAAGTTGTGATTAAAAATAAACACAAATTTATTTTTATTTTATTTGCAATCTTAAATTTGCAATTTAAAAGGTAAAGACGTAACAATACTAAGGGCCATTATTACAACTTGTCGTTAAACTTGGGTTTAGTTAAAGGTACCTTTAGCTAAAGGGAACTGGAAAGTTACCTTTAACTTATTTTCGTTAAATTTTTTTTTAACGCAGTGGCAACCACGGGCTTCGTTTTTTTGTTGTATATCCTCATTTTGTTAAAATTTGAAGTTTCCATAATGAAAATAATATATAATATGGCAAGTTCAAACATAAAGTGACCTTTAAATGTTAAACGTAGGATGATGCTCCCTTTAGCTTAACGATCACTTCTATCTTATTGGGTACTCATAATAACGAAAAACAATTTATCTGCCCGTTAAAATCCTCCCTTTAGTTAACGGCAAGTTAAATAATTGCCCTAAGACAGTTAGGAATCTGCTAGTACCAGACATTCATCATATACTTTGTTGTTCCACTTTTTTCATTAAACGTTAACGTTAATAACATAACATCTGCTGAGCAATAACAAGTAAGATTCGAGATCATCTGATTTCTGATGATCACTGGTCTGTCCTTATAAGTGTTCACACCAAGAGGCATAAGTAAATTGTCCCACTGTACTTTGTGCTTTTTGATTGCATAATGTATCATAATGTAAACAAACATAATTGTGAGGCGGGAAGTTTTGTTGTTCTACACAGTGTAACGGAGTAAGAAAGAAATTGTACATTTAAAGACATGAAACACAGATAGAGAAAGAGAGGCCGATAGGAAGAGGAAATAATAAAAGACAACATGAACAATAACTTTCTCGGCAACATGTACAAGAATGTGATGAGCAAATTATGATAATTTATTTCAGGACAAATATATTCAGGAAATTAATATTAATTTACAGGCATTTGTTGTGATGCGTATGTAGTATTATTTTTAATTTTGATTATTTTTGTGTTAATTAAGAAAAGGTGTATAGGAAGAGTAGTTACATAATTTGAATGAACTATAAAGGAGAATGTAGGTATTAGTTTATATAACAATTGAAAGAAATAAAAACTTTATTAAATTTAAATTAATTAAGATTTTGTCACATAAAAGTATAAGGGGTATTCAAAATTAAGAAAAATTATTTATGAATCTTACATGATTCGTTCAAAGTTAAATGTGTAATGCTATAACCACAATAGACGCAACACAGCCAGCGCAATAATTTTGCAATTGCAGCCTCTGGTAAGCTGCATAAGCATTAATTATAATAAAGGCAGCAACGGCAAAGCATAAGTAAAACAAATAAAAACATAAACCATTTTGCAATCGCAGCCTTAGGTAACCTGCATGCGTATTTGCAAATAAATAAAAAATACCCTTTTCCAATCATTTGTTTTCCATCAATGGTGACTCTAAAAGGTTCTATTTTTGCGTTCTTAAAATCTATATTTCATGTATGTTGTTGTATTGACAACACTAATGCTCTTATTGCTGGGAATAAAAATAGAAATTAGACTAAGCGAAGGAACAGCATCGTTGCCATATACACCCACGTATTCTCTTTTTGAGAAATTGCTGCCCTTACTGTGTTGTGTCTATTGTGCTTGTAGCATAAGTTTCGTTCTAGTGAACTGAGGTGTTGGAGAAGAATTATAATTTTTATAAATTGATAGTCAGTTTCATGTTACCTAACTTGTTCATCGAAATTGCCGTGGTCTAGTAGATAGTGTGTTGGCTTATTAGTTGTAAGGCCACGCTTCAAAGCCCAGGTCAGACATCATAACGAAAATATGGAAAAATTATTTCTTCGGTGACTTGCCCTCAGCAGAGAGCAAATAAAATTGTCGTGGAAAGTTTCTCGAAAAATCTGTCGTTTGGAGGCGACTTTAAACTGTAGGTCCCGCCACTCATGTATAAAATTAACACACAACATAAGTGACGTGAGAAACCAGGTCCATAATTCTGACTGAAGGGTTGCAATGACCAATTATGTACGTATGTATGTATGTATGTAACTTGTTCATCGAACCTATACTAGATTTAAGCAAGAATAGTAAGAAACTTTTTCATATCGTTTGTTAAAAAAATTGTATGGCCTTACGGCTGTAATTTAGTTTGGCATTTCGAAATATTGTCAGCAATTAATATAATTGTCTGCTATTTTAATTCATTAAGA
Organism: Sarcophaga carnaria; assembly: GCA_958299815.1. NCBI lineage: Eukaryota > Metazoa > Arthropoda > Insecta > Diptera > Sarcophagidae > Sarcophaga > Sarcophaga carnaria. The sequence goes on along the minus strand of OY283150.1, from coordinate 131,043,335 downwards.
GAAATAATTTCTTTTTTAAAAACTTTGCTAAGAAAAATTGTGATTTATGAACAATTGAATGCAGAAAATGAAATTAAAAAACTTCGGAAATAAGTTTCATGAGCTCACAAAATAAATAAAAAAAATCAATTAGAAACACAAAAGAAGCAGAAACTGCAACCCAAATGCAGTAAGGCATGAGATTTTTTGTTTTGCTTGCTTTGTATTTACTTTACTTGATTTTTTAACAACAACAACAAGAGAAAACAATTACATAGATTTTTGAACAATTCAAAAAAGCCCTTTTGATCCTGGCCTTAATTTTTCCGGCGTTAAAATTTTCTTCAAAAAATAAATACAAAATATTGCAGCAAAAATCAAACAACAATTACATGCTAAAACTTATGCCTTGGTTACCCAAGCATTAGAAACGTAAAATCGTAACGTACGTAGCCTTAAAAACGTTTGTGTAGTTATAGAAACGTTTAAAACGGGACATATGTCAACGAAGAATGTAAATAAAAACGAAACAGAACACAAAGCAACACACAAACAAACACAACACAATGCATAGAAATTGGTATAGACTCATCATCAGTGTTGCCGTTTTTTGTTCAATGTGTAGATTATTCCGGATTGATTATTATTTTTCTTATAAAAATAGCTTTTGTTTTGTTTGTTAAAATTAATTAATTATGAGACTATAATTTTGTTTTCTTATTTTCTGTTTCCTTTTTCTCAATTATAATTTAAATTTGAAAAAAATGAAATAAAAAAACTGCGAATTTAATTTTGATCATATTTTTCCTTATTTGGTGATTTTTTCACAAATGTTGGTTACAATATTTTTTTTTCGTGGCAACACTGCACTCTCTCTCATGTCCTCTCTCTTATATTCAAATGTCACGTAAAAACGTGGGAGAATTCTGTTTTATACAGATCGTTCCGTTTTGCTAACGAGAGAGAACGTTTCGGTAATCGTTTACATTGTTCTCCATATGCTAAAAAGAGAACGTTTTCTACGGTACGTTACGTTACGTGTGGCTAATTCACACTTTACTTACTAAGAATGTAAGACAGAGAGTAAAACTACAAGAGAGAGAGAGAGAGAGCAAGGTATAGTACAGGAAACAATGGCTGGCAAGTTGCAAATTGTTTTTCAACTTGTAAACACAATACAGCACACAGTTATACATACTTACCATACATATGTATGTATATTGTGTATGAGAAATAAAATTTATATTTTTTGGTATGTTAAGCAAGTATTAGTTTATGTGTGTGTGTGTGTACCTGTCCTTATTGGTATTGTTTACCATTATAAATAATGCACATCCTCTTTGCCCCCACATTTTATTTAATTTCTTTATTTATGGCAACTTATTTACCAACAACAAGAAACTTTTCTTGATTCTCTCTTTCTCTTCTGTCCTCTTCTTGTTGCCATTGTTTTCTGTCTGTATTTTATGTATTTTCTTATGTTGTTGCTGTATGAATACCATTATCTCTAAGGTATTTATATTTGTACGGCTGTGTAAACAATGTGTGAAGCAATTTTTCTTGCACTCTCTGTTCCTGTGCCACGGTGTTAGTGACATTGTTAAGCATGCTTATAAATAGAATGCAAGAGTTTGCATTTATGTATGTCGATGTATACATACATGTACAGTGCATATGTATGTATGTGCGTAAGTGTATTGTTATCGTAACTTAGAATCTTATGTTTTGTCCTGAAACGTATTTTTTTAATCTTCTTTCATGCGATTTTTCCTTTTTTTGTGTAAATAATTGTGTAAATATTTAAGTGTAATTGAATACGAACAGATTTAAGCGTCACTGCGACAAAATGCATAAAGAGAGGGAGAAAGTAGGAGAGACGCAGATGCAAAGTAGAACAAAGAGAATATAGCATACACATTTTGATTATAATTTGAACAGCAGCTGCAATTTAATCCTGAGAAGTGGTTTTGTTTTTTTTGTTGAAAAGGAGTGAAAACTCGCTTTAGAAAAAAAACAATAATTTGTACACATTTTAATAAGTATACGCTTTAGAAAAGGCTTTAGAAAATATCCGTAAACATATTGAATGCTTGATAGAATACTGGACAGAATGCTTAAAATTGATAAGGCTCTGTTTTGTCTTTACTCAGGACTTCATGATTCTTCTAAGGAATCTGTTGTTGTACACTAGTAGAGCGTTGAGTGGCAGGATCCACTATAACAAATTTCGTTTAACATCACTTACTTGTTTGGTCATTACAATGTTTCAGTCAGGCTTAAAACCTAGTTTCTCACATCACTTATGTTGTGTGTGTTAACTTTAAACATGAGTAGCGGGACCTTCAGTTTAAAGTCGATTCCGAACGACAGATTTTTAAAAAAATGTTCATGACAATTTTATTTACTCTCACAGTTTTTGTCAAAAATCTACTGAGAGGAAGTCGCCAAAGAATTATTTTTTTACGTTCTATTTTGTTGAAGATGTCTGACCTGGGATTTGAATCATGGCCTCATATCTCACCACCACATTAACTACTAGAGTACGGCTACTTCATTTCACATTCGTGTTGAATATTTCTCTGCATGTTGTTTATTTGGTGAGTGCTCGTGAAATGTAGTAAGTTCCGTTGACATTGTAATAGGAGACATGTTCAAAAAGGAGTTGTCTTTATGTTTGCATAAATTCGCATTGCCTTTATTCGACTGATGTCGATTTAATTTCAAATCTCATCACAAATCTCTCGTCACAAACCTCATTTGTTCCTTCCGGTCGTTCATTTGTGTCCCTAGGCCAATGAAAAACATCACGCATCGTTGTTGCAGTCAGTGCAGTTGTTTTCATGTGAAATTTTAATCTGATTTCATTACAGGGTAATTCAAGTTCGAGTTAATTTTAGGAATCCTCCTGAAGGAAAATAAAATTGTTACGTTTTATGTTTTAAAAATGTTTAAAATATAAAATAAATTTGTATTCCGTTTTAATTAAAATCTTTTATTATTCGTACAATTCTGTGTGCCATTGTTCACAACTTGATGTAAACAACAACAATATTTTCTTTGTTATTCCTCTGTTTATACCCTTTGCATAAACTACCCTTTGCGAATGTTCATGAATTCGCCTTCTGGAAATCTTTATAAATATAAACATCGTCGTTTACATTATTGTTGTTTGTGTATTTTGTTTACATTTATTCTTGTAGTCTTTGTTGTTGTAGTTTTGTTTACTTGTTTACAATTTTTATGCTGGTATTTGTTGTCGTTTTTTTGTTTATAATTTTAATGTTAAGCGATGTAAAAGCAAAACACCAGTGTCTAAATTTTTCATTTTCATAAAAATATGCTTAGCTACTAAAGAGTCCAAGATAGCTGTAATGAAAATAGTTTATAGGCGTTAATCATAACGAAATTGGTAACTAAATTGTGTAAGAAATCGCAATTGGAAGCCGGTACATTTTATATTCAATGAAAACTAAGCCAAGTGTAGTTTCAGTGTTTGTTATTGCGCTGTCTGTTGTCTCTAAAAAGGGTCTGAAAAAATCTAAGAAAATTAAATTCGTGTTAAGGAATATCTGGAGTTAAGCAATGCTTTCTAGTTGAGTCAGTTTACTGATCGCCATATTGAAATTATTCTGTCAACGACTTAGAATGGTGTGAGCGGCTTTTGTCTAAAAGTATTTCTCATAAATTGTCATACAATAGAAAAAACCCTATCAGGCAAGTTCTACTTGAAATTGGCGACTCTGTGTCCATTAAAAATTAATTTTTTTTCCATCATAATTCATTCGAGTATTTCATTGTAACGCTTGTTACTTCCATTCCCTTGACTTTCAAGATTTTGGCGAAAGGCTTAGTATAAATAACATCTCATTTTATCCTTAGATTTGCAAAGGAGTTGCAGGGAGAACAGCCGCACCATTTGCAAACTGCATTTCTATGCAGAGAAAAACAATTTGTTATGCCCACTTGATGGCATTAACTGGGTACGCGGTTATTTTAAAATGCCACTAAATTGTTAAACACAGAAATATTTCGGTTGATGGTTGATCTTTTAATATTTTTTTATTACTTTTGTTTGCTGAAGTTGTCATTCAGTAGGTAGTTGCCGCTGGCGCATAATAATTTTCCATTAAACAGTGTTTGAAAAATGTGAACATTTCATGACTCCTTTAAGAATGGCATTTGATTGGCGCGAATTGGCCCAAACACAAGACAAGACAAGACGAATGAACAGTGTTAAGGCATTTTATAAAGAATAAGAAGGAATTATAGAATAATGTGTCCTTCCACTTCCCATTTCGAACATTTATGTTTACAGGCCATAGAATGTGTTCTGTCTGAGTAAGTGGTGGTGGGCTAAAGATGTGCGTGTGCTTGAAGTATAAACAAAAGTCGACTATTTTTTAGTGTCGCTTTGTTTAAGGAATTTTCAAAAAAGAAAACCCTGAAGAAATTAAAGTCAGTAAAAGAAGAGAAATGATAAATTGTTGCTTGTTTGTGAGGCGTTATGCATGTATACACTCTAGAGATGGCCTTTAAAGTGGCACGAGTGTTGCAGAATAATACTCGCGCTAGTAGAGGTAGAATAGTAGCCGGTTGCAGCAATGAACGACTAAATAGGCGACCACAAAACCACCTTATAGATGAACATATTTCCAGCAAAGGAATTTAAAAAAAAAACATTACGAGTCCCTAAAGTCATTTCAAAACCTTAGAATATTTTGTTTTTCAAAACTCTTCCATCATTAGTTATTTGAAATATTTGTTTCACATTTATTTCCTGAAAATGTCTACACAATAATGTTTCCTTTTATCATTTTATTACTTAAACGGGTGTATAGGAAGGGTATTACCATGATGAAATCGTTATTCTCTTAATGCCATTACAATTTACTTAAGAAAAAGGTTTACAAAGTTTGTATTTTCCTTAATTTCTACATTTTTAATGGAAGGGTTTGGTAATTGCGTTGTTAATCCTGTGGTATTTTAACACTTCATAGGGCTTAGGGATGCTCTTATCCAATCATGCTAAACGCTTAGAAAATGGAGTGGCTATCATTAGAACGATAAGAATTATAGGAGACTAATCCCAGATTAATTATGAAACTGGCTTATTTGAAAAAAGCTTAAAAAGCTAAGTAAGTACGAATATAATACCACTCGATAGGCCAAGTATGAAAACCGTTTCTGTATGAATAATATAAGCAAGAACTGCACGATTCTAATTTTAACTAACCACAGCCAGCTTATGGTTGAAGTATGCTATTTGTCCCGAATGTCAGATTTATTAGCTTGTAGCTTAATATTGTTACGTATATAAATTTTAAAAACGTTTAAACTATGAAAACGTAGATTGCAAATAAAATAAAAATTAATTTTTTTTAGTTTTAATTAAAATTCTGTATTATTCGCACAATTCTGTGCGTGCCACTGTTCACAACTTTATGTAAACAAAAACAATTGCTTTGTTTGTTATTCCTCTGTTTATACCCTTTGCATAAACAATAACAATTACTAGACAATTGTTCGACAGATGTTTGTAACGGAGATCTTCAAACCACGATTACTCTCTTCAAACATACCGCGTCTTCACACAAGACTGGCTGAACTACACTAACTCACTCGCCTGCTTTGTCTTGCCTTTTATATGGCACGATAAACAGTCTGATGAATTTTCTTGAAGGCGAATGTTCATGGCTTCGTATTCTCGAAATAGCTATAAATATAAACATCGTTGTTTCATTGTTGTTGTAGGTGTTTATTGTTTACATTTATGCTAGTAGTGTTTGTTGTTTTATTTTGGTTTATCATTTTAATGTTAAGCGATGTAAAAGCAAAACACCATTTTCTAGATTTTTCATTTTCGTAACAATATGCTTACCTACTAGAGAGTCCAAGATAGCTGCAATGAAAATGATTTATATTCGTTAATCCTAACGAAATTGGTATCTAAATTGTATAAGAAATAGCAATTGGTAGCCGATAAATTTGAAATTCAATGAAAACTAATCCAAGTGTAGTTTCAATGTTTGTTATTGAGCTGTATTTCGACCCTAACAAGGATCATTAAAAAATCTCTGAAAAGTAACTTCCAATACCAAAGTCTTAAGGATTAACTGGAGTTTTCTAGTTGAGTCAGTTTACTGATAGCCATGTGGACATTATTCTATTAACGACTTAAATTGTTGGAGCTGAGAGGGTATGGTGAAGTGGCTTTTGACGTCTAAAAGTATTTCTCATAAATGGTCATACAATAGATAAAATCCTATCAGGCAAGTTCTACTTGTAACTGGCGACTCTAAGTCCATTAAAAATTTAATTTTTTCCATCATAATTCATTCGAATATTTCATTGGAAGGCTTGTTACTTCCATTCCTTTGACTTTGGCGAAAGGCTTAGTATGAATAACATCACATCTTAGCCTTAGATTTGCAAAGGAATTGCAGGGAGAACAGCCCCACCATTCGCAAACTGCATTTCTATGCAGAGAAAAACAATTTGTTATTCCCGCTTGATGGCATTCACTGGGTACCCGGTTATTAATCATTTTAAAATGTCATTAAATTGTTAAACACAGAAATATTTCGGTTGATGGTGGTTTCCTTTTTTATTACATTTGTTTGCTGAAGATGTCATTCAGTAGGTAGTTGCCGCTGGCGCACAATAATTTTCCATTAAACAGAGTTTGAAAAATGTTAACATTTCATGACTCTTTTCAGAATGGCGTTTGATTGGCGTGAAATGGCCCAAACACAAGACAAGACAAGACGAATGAGCAGTGTTAAGGCATTTTATAAAGAATAAAAAGGAATTATAGAATAATGTGTCCCTCCACTTCCCATTTCCAGCGTTTATGTTTACAGGCCATAGCACGTGTTCTGTCTGAGTAAGTGGTGGTCTAAAGATGTGCGTTTTCTTGAAGTATAAACAAAAGCCGACTATTTTTCAGTGTCGTTTTGTTTAAGGAATTTTCAAAAAAAAAAAACCCTGAAGAAATTAAAGTTAGTAAAAGAAGAGAAATGATAAATTGTTGCTTGTTTGTGAGGCATAATGCATGTATACACTCTAGAGATGGCCTTTAAAATGGCACGAATGCTGCAGAATAATACTCGCGCTATTATAGGTAGAATTGCAGTAATGGACGACTAAATAGGCGACCACAAAACAACCTTATAGGTGAACATATTCCCAGCAAAGGAATTAAAAAAAAAACATTACGAGTCCCTAATATCACTTCAAAACCTGAAAATATTTTGTTTTTCAAAAGGCTTCCATCATTAGTTATTTGAAATATTTGTTTCACATTTATTACCTGAAAATGTCTACACAATAATGTTTTCTTTAACATTTTATTACTTAAACAGGGTGTATAGTTAGGGGGTTACCATGATGAAGAGAAGAAAAGTTAAAGCCTTTAATGGTTTGGGTTTACACAGTTTGTGTTTTCCTTAATTTCAACATTTTTAATGGAAACGTTTGGTAATTGCGGTGTTAATCCTGTGTTATTTTAACACTTCATAGGGCTTAGGGATGCTCTTATCTAGTCATGCTAAATGCTTAGGAAATGGAGAGGGTATCATTAGAAAGATAAGAATTAGAAAAGATTAATTGCAGATTAATTATGAAGTTGGCTTATTCGAAAATACTTAAAATGGTAAGCAAGTACGAATATAATAGCGCTGGAAATGTCATTCAAGAGACTAATTGGAATCCAGGCTCTCCATATCGTTTTTATATGAATAATATAAGCAAGGACTGCACAATTGCAATTTAAACCAACCACAGCCTAGCTAATGGTTGAAGTGTGCTATTTGTCCCGAATGTTAGATTTATTAGCTTATAGCTTAATATTGTTACGTTTTTAACTTTTTAAAACATTTAAAATATGAGCTCGTAGATTGCAAATAAAAATAAAAATAACTTGGTGTTTAGTTTTAATTAGAATTCTTTATTATTCGCACAATTATGTGTGCTACTGTTCACAACTTAATGTAAACAACAACAATTGCTTTTCGCTGTTATTCCTCTGTTTACCCCCTAACTAACTAACTAACTGAACTTCATTACTCCGGTCGCCTGCTTTGCCTCGCCTTTATATGGCAACGTAAACAGTCTGATGAACATTGTTGAAGGCGAATTTTCGCGCCTTCGCCTTCTTAAGATGTTTGTGTATTTTTGTTTACATTTATTCTTCCAGTGTTTGTTGTTGCATTTTTAATTACTTGTTTATCCTTTTGTATATCATGTAAACAAGTTCATTGTTTTTGTTTTTGTAGCTTTTGTTTATAATTTTTTTATTTTCGTAACAATATGATTATTTCTTAGCCTGAAGGATTTAATTTTATTTTTTTTGATGTAGAAACTGAAAGTGTATTAAAACTTGGTTACTCAATTGGTCATTACAACCCTTCAGTCAGGATTACGATCTACTTTCACACACCATTCATGCAGTGTGTGTTAATTTTTTCATGAGCGGTTGCATTTACTATTTAACATCGACGCCGAACAACAGATTAGAGGAACTTCTCATGGCAATTTTATTTTACTTTCAGAATTCTTGCCAGAAGAATGCTGAGAAGAAATCCTCGAAGATATAGTTATTCATACTGCGTTTTGTGAGATGTTTTTGAGTCAGAGGTTGAAGCGCTGGCTCTCGTCTAATAAGCCAACAGACTACCTTCTGAAACTACGATGACTCATAGTATAATAAGAAGTAAAAAAATTGTTATGCGTTAAATTTGCACCTCATACTCCGAAGGGTTTGATAAACACACGTTCCAAAATTGCTTTCCTTTTATTTTAAAACCATACTTAAAGGCGCCGTAGCCTATTATGTACTGTGTTGGCTTATTAGATTTGAGGCTGCGGTTCAAATCCTAGGTGAGACATCAAAACGAAATATGAAAAAATATTTCTGCCATGACTCCCTCTCAGCAGATTTCTCTGAGAGTAAATAAAATTTGCCATGAAAAGTTTCTCAAATTTTTGTAGTTAGGAAACGCCTTTGAATTGCAGGTCCTGCCACTCATGTATAAAATTAACACACACAACATAAGTGATGTGAGAAGCTAGGTCGTAAGCCTAACCGAAGGGTTGTAATAACCAATTATGTGTGTACGTACATATGTACTTAGAGGCTGTGGTAGGCATGATATACTAAAGGTGTACTACAACTGGTACCAAAACATCAACATTGTTTGCCCTTTTATTTCTTCCAATTTTCTTGCATTTTTCCTATATTTGCTTAGTTAAACCTCAATATCCTATTAATCACTTGCCAAATGAAAACCATTTCAAGTGAAAACCATTTCAAGTGAAAGTAATGAATTGTCATGAAATATTGCCTTCAGCACACATTTACGCACATTTGACATTCAAGTGTGACAAATTCAAAAAACGTGACGGCATCTTTACAGCCGCAAAATAACGTATCAAGTAAAAATAGGTCACGATAAATGGCCAACAAAAACTATTTGATTTCAATTAAATTTTCTTTCATTGCAAATATCCTGCTAAGCGTACGTGTTTCCTGGTGCTCTGCTCTGTGCGACTCTAGATATTGAATTACCAACTGTAGCGTAAGATAGTTAAAAATAGACTGTAAAATAATTGCGTATAATTCAGCAATGTGGGCGTTACTACGCTTCACTATGTAGTAAAGGAGAATATAATGAAAGGCTAGCTACAGAGCAAGAGTGTATAGAAGTGAAGTAATGTGTGTGGCTCACGAAAAACTTTTTCTGTTTTACTTTACTGGCATGATTTATAGTTTTTAATTTTTGTGTAAACATGCATTGTGCTTAAATGCAAAGAACAAAAGCCTTGAAGACTTTTAAAAGGATTGTCATAAACAATACCAACCCCATTCCATATTCTTTGCTTTAAGAAACCTAAGATGGTTTTTCAATTACAAACATTTGCCCACAGAATGGAAGTGTAAGCCAACCGCAAAGCATGCCTGGTAACATTTCAAATTGAGACATTATCAATTACGTTACATTAATTTACGTTACGTTGTTCTTTTTGTATGACTGTGAAGGTAATTAGATTTCACTTCCCTTTGACTAGAGTTGCATTCTAATAAATTAGAATTTTATGACTTGAAAAACAAAATGCCTGAACATTTAGTTTCTGGCAAAAGCCTATTTCCTCACATGAGGTTTTCTCACAAAAGTCGTTAAGGTTGCCTTACAAGCTAAGGCTCCTTCTTCATGTTGTATGCAAATGAAAAATTTACAACAAATAAAAATATATCGCAGGATCACGAAGGCGTAGCACACATTATGCCTTTAAAACCAAGTACAGGAGCAGCATAACTTTGTTATTAAAAATAAAATAAAAAATTTTATTAAACTTTGCAGTCGTAGCCCTTTAACCAACAAAGTGTACCTTAAAGTCTTCGATTTAAGGTATAAGGAATGTGTTCATGTAGCTTTTGAAGTAACAAAAACATTAAAATACCATTACCAGGGCATTTAACTTTCACCTCACAAACTTTGTTATGAGTACGTATGGTATTCTAACCAAAAAATTTCAATTATTTTTCCGCTCCACATTTATTTCGTGTTATTACCCCTTGGTTACGTAGGTAGTCAAGTGTATGCAGTATCAGGTTTATTATTCTTGTTCGTACTTTATTAATAATAAAGATTTATACCGGATGTTCATTCATTTGTCATACAAACAACAACGACAATAAAACAAAAACACAAAAAACGAAAAAACTGTCGTGAAACTAAATCAACTGAAGTTAATCACAGTGTCATGCAACACTTAAAACGTAACGCAAATACACACACAAACAAACCCTGCCAAATACCTAAAAACGAAATGAAGCAAAAAACAGTTACTGTGTTTACAACTACAAATGTGTACTCACCTAAATTCTTTTACAACTTTATGGCCATTAATAAAGTGGCAAAAACGCGAAGGTAGTCTGAATAAGTTTAAGACAAAACATGCAATCATGACAAAAAAAAATTGAAAAAGAAATTTTAATAGAAATAGAAAAAAAAAATCTGGGTCTCCCAATATGAAATTTGCCAAGGCAAAGGTATGAAGTTCATTCTCTCCTAGCAATTTTATTGCAGACAATGGTTGGTCCAATTACGTGCTTTATTAATAGATTTTTGCAACCCTTCAGCCTGGAACACGATTTGGCTTTTCATACCACTTACGTTGTGTGTGTTAAATATATTGTTACGTTTTTACTTTTTAAAAACGTTTAAACTATAAGCTCATAAATGATCCACCAAATAACTTTTTTTTTAAAATGCTTTAAAAAACTACTGAATATTTTCTCAAATTTCTTTTTTTTATCTGAAAGTACAATCCTTCAAATGGCTGCCTCGGCTGGCCATGCAGTAGCCTACACGATCGGTCCAATTTTTAAGCATATTATCGATTGTGTGCAGCTGTATTTCACCAATAGCTTCACGAATATAGTGCTTTAAAGCGTCAATTGTCTCTGGCTTGTCGGCGTAACACTTATCTTTGACGGCCACTCCTTGCTCATTTTCGAGGAAAAATGGCCCAATTATGCCTCTGGACCAAAATCCGCACCAAACAGTGACTCGTTTTGGGTGCGTCGGCTTTTCAATGTATGCGTGCGGGTTTTCTGTGCCCCAAATGAGCTTCATCTGAAAAGGTGATTTTTTTGTGCCAAAATCGGCATCTTCATCTGAACCAATTGGACTTTGTATGTCGTCATACCAAGGTCTTTATGCAAAATTCGTCTCAATGATGTTTCCGAAATGTTCAATTGTTGAGAACGACGGTGAATTGATGTTGATGGCGCTTCACGCACACTTTCTGCCACAGCAGCAATATTCTCGGGTGTACGCACTATTTTTGGCTTTTCACGCTTTGGTTTATCGATTTTTTCACTTTTTTCACAAGATAACGAACATACGGGGCTCACTAGCGATGCTTCTCTTCTTCCAAAATCCGTATGCAATTTTCGCACACATTCTGCAACATAACCATATTCCTTCAGCGGAGGGATAAAACTAATTATCTGTCAAATCAGTGTTACCATTCACGAAATAAGCACAAAGAAATTTAAAAAAAAACGTTAGATGGCGGACCCGATGGATTGCAAATAAAATAAAAATAAAATTGTGTTTGGTTTTAATTAAAATTTTTTATTTTTCGCACAATTCTGTGTGCCACTGTTCACAACTTGATGTAAACAACAACAATTACTTTTCTTTGTAATCCCTATATTTATACCCTTTGCATAAACAATAACAATTACTAGATAATTGTTCGACAGACCTTTGTAACGGAGATCTTCAGACTACAATTACTCTCTTCAAACGCACTGCGTCTTCACACAAGACTGACTGAACTTCACTAACTCACTCGCCTGCTTTGCCTTACCTTTTATATGACAGGGTAAACAGTCTGATGAAAGTTTTTGAAGGCGAATGTTTATGACTGCCTTCGCGAAATCTCTATATATGTAAACATCGTTGTTTATATTTATTCTTGTAGTGTTGTTTGTGGATTTTTGTTTACTTGCTTACCATTTTTTATGCTGGTGTTTGTTGTTATATTAAGAAGTACGATAATTTGTAAATAGGCTTGTTTACTGCATTGTTTTGTTTTTGTATTTTAGGTTAGGTTAGAGGACGTGTACTTGTCAATTAAGACAAGTACAGTACCCGTAGGTCAAATTGACTCATTGTTCAACGTCCTAGTTTCTCACACCACTTATGTTGTGTGTGTTAATTTTATACATGAGTGGTGGGACCGAACGACATATTTTTGAGAAACTTTTTCATGGCAATTTTTACTTACTCGCAGAGTTTTTGCCAGAAATTTGCTGAAGGAAGTCCCCGAAGAAATACTTTTTGTACTTTGTCTTGATGTCTGGCCTGGGGCTCGGACCCTGGCTTTACGTCTAATAAGCCAACACACTACTTACTAGACTACGGCGACTTGTAAACTTGTTATTGCAACTTTTGTTTATAATTTTAAAGTTAAGCAATGTAAAAGCAGAACACCAGTATCTGGATTTTTCATTTTTGTAGCAATATCCATGAGTGCCTGGACCATCGTCTCCGAATGACAGATTTTTGTGAAATTTTTACTTGGCAATTTTTATTTACTCTCAGAGTTTTGCAGGAATTAGAGGAAGTCGCCAAAGAAATATTTTTTCTTGTTTCGTTTTGTTGGAGTTGTCTGACCTGGGGTTTGAACCTTGGCCTCATGTCTAACAAGCCAATATACTACCTACTAGACTATGGCGAATTCTAGGTTTAACACTTGATAATAAACAGACATGGAGGGCTTATATAGAGGACAGTGATTTTGTTTGTGGGAAGGAAAATTATTAAAGCCAACACTAGTCTAAACATTCATTCAGTACTTGAGTATATTTTTCTAATATTTCACAGTAAAAACATCCACTTTGCTCATAACCATTCACATTTTTCAGTTCAAATGATTTTTTCCCCAACCACGTTGGATTTCTTTTATCCCCATTCCGTATCATAGAGTGTAAACCATGCGTTATTAATGATAAAAGGACAACAGCAAGTACACTTGACTATAAATGACAATAACAACAACAAAATGGACAAAAGAAACAAAAGAGAACAATGGAACACTGGCAGACAACAATAAAAATATACTCAACGTTTTTTTTTTGTTTTTTATTCTCCACTTAATTCAAAAAACACTTCAGTGCGACAAGAGTCATTCAATCATTTAAAAGGAAACATAAGTTTAAGTATGGATGGGGCATAGAAATATTCGATAAGAGTTTTCTGAATAGTTTTAATTGCAAGGAATTCTTGTATCAAATTTATTGACAGTTACTGTGACAATCTTAATGCTTAAAGCAAAAGAGAAACTAAAATTTAATAACATTTTCCAAAACGATACATTTTTTGGAGTGTCATATTTATGGTTGTATGTGTCAGCATGACAAACTGTCAAATACAATAAAAAAAGAAGGAATGAAAATGCTAAACATGAGCTTGAGCTTGTATCTGTTTGGTGTAGTGTTCTAATGACATGTGACAACGTCTTTAATTTGTCAATTTTTGTGTAATTTTCTTTGTTTACTTTGAAGTAAAAACAAGTTTTAGATTTTCTGTCTTTCCATTTTTCTTCTTCTTCTTTAGTTGTAGAACGTATTTCAAAACAGTTATCTTTTCTGCCTAAGCCTGTAACTAGTGTTTGAGAAATATTGATTTCTTCTGGAATTTTTAATGTTGTGTGTGTGTGTGTAAGAGACAAAATGACATATAACTTCAGGATTTTTAAGCAGAACTTACTCCCGTCAACATTTGATCAGAAAAGAAAATTTTTTATTGGAAATCTAATTGAAACAGAAGACATGTCATTGTATCTGTTTAATGAAAATATGTTGCTTGTTAAGGACTGTTACAACATAAATGATAATGACGTTGAAATTCATAATTTTAAATAGACAGTCACACTTACTCCCACTCATATGTGAACAAAATTTAATGGAGTTCACGTCATTGGCAAATGTAATGTAGGCTGTAGACATTTCCTTTACATAATAATTCATTTGACTTTCGATTGCTTGTTTACACAGCAGCTGCGTAGTTGTATAAGGAACAGTCGTCAATTTTGTGTACCGTTATGTGTTACAATCCATAAAATATTCTGTGACCGAAATACGGAGACTCTTATTCACGGACTACATGATCAGAATATATTGTTACATTTTTACCTTTTAAGAACGTTTAAAATATGAACCCGTAGATTGCAAATAAAATGAAAATTAATTTGTCATTAGCTTTAATTAAATTCTTTATTATTCGCACAACTCTGTGTTCCACGGTTCACAATTTGATGTAAACAACAACAATTGCTTTGTTTGTTATTCCTCTGTTTAAACCCTTTGCATAAACAATAACAATTGCTAGACAATTATTCGACAGATCTCTGTAACGGAGATCTTCAAACCATGATTATTCTCTTCAGACATACCGCGTCTTCACACAAGACTTACTGAACTTTTACTGACTCGTTGCCTGGTTTGTCTTGCCTTTCAGATGACAGAGTAAATAGTCTGATGAATGTTCTTGAAGGCGAATGCTCATGACTTCATACATATGTACACACATAATTGGTCATTACAACCCTTCAGTCAGGATTACGACCTAGTTTCTCACACCACTTATGTTGTGTGTGTTTTCTCACACCACTTATGTTGTGTGTGTTAATTTTATACATGAGTGGCGGGACCTACAGTTTAAAGTCGATTCCGAACGACAGATTTTTGGAAACGTTTCATGGCAATTTGATTTTATTCTCAAAGTTTTTGCCAGAAATCTGCTGAGAGGAGGTCGCCGAAGAAAAAGAAATACTTTTTGTATTTTATTTTGATGTCTGGCCTGGGGCTCGAACCCTGGTTTTCGTCTAATAAGCCAACACACTACCTACTAGACCACGGCGACTTCATGACTCATGACTTCGCCTTCTCGAAATCTTCATAAATATAAACATCGTAGTTTACATTTATTCTTGTAGTGTTGTTGGTATATTTTTTTTTACTTATTTACCATCTTTTTATGCTGGTATTTGTTGTTGTACTTTTGTTTACAGTACGATAATTGGCAAACAGGATTGCTTACTACATTGTTTTGTTTTGTTAACTTTTGGTTATAATTTTAATGTTAAGCAATGTAATAGCAAAACGCCAGTTTCTAGATTTTTCATTTTCGTAGCAGTATTTTTCTCTACTTTTTATCTGATTCTCTCTCTATGTCTTGTGATTAAAAAGTTTTGAGTTGAAATGGTCAGCACAGATAACATGAGTTTTGTTAATTTGCTTGTTAGTATTAGTATAAGGCTTTGTTACTATTCTTATTGAAATTAAATTAAAATGTAGTAAAAAAATTACTTGCTTGTGTGTTTTTATTGTAAACTAAAGTTCCTACATCTTAACGTAGTCTGTGATAATCTCACTGTGTATTTGTGTGTATTTGCCCTATTTTATCCTTCCATTCTTGTCTCTTTCATTTCGCTTCGTCTCAGTTAGTCATTGATTTGAGTACTGAATTATGTTGTGTTCTATTGTTGTGTAGTTGTTGCTATTGTTGTTTGTTGTTTATATTGTATTGTAGGAAGCAATTTAATTTGTTGTAGTCCAGCATACATTTGCATGTGTTGACATACGAAAAAGCAATAAATTTTTTGGTATTTATTTACTCTGCTCTTCTATACACTCTTTACATCTCTTCATGGCTTTATTTTTATTTCTTTTGAAATACACTAATATACTAATACATCGCACAATAACAATGCAATACTCGTATATTCTCTTAAAGTCCAAGGCACTCAAATTCAATTTGATCAGCACTTATTCACACTTTGAAGTGTACTGGACAAGTTTAACAATAAAAACAAAAACAATAGCCAGTAATGCCATAGGAAAACATACATATTTGAAAATGACAAGAGAATGAAAAGAAGAAAGAAGTAATGATTGAAACAAAAATGTAAGACAAGCAAAGCTAAGACAATGTTTTTTACTTTATTTACAATTTTAGAAGAGAGAAAAAGACAGAGCGGAAGAGGAAAAAAAGGGGAATTTAAAACAAAAGTGAATGGTCAAGAATTTATTGAACTCTAAGCATGACTGCGTTTGAAAACTGACATCCTAGACGTACATGCCCAAGCAGAGGCATCTAGACAAATAGTATCAACTCTGTCTCTGCATGCATATCGCCTACTGTTTTGCATAATCAAACCAAGGAAGAGACGAGAACTAAACTTCAATTCAAATCAATTGCTGTAATAAATCAATTCCGAGAAATCATTTCGAATAAATATTTGAAAAAACAAATTTTTCTTTCCTCTTTTTATTTTCCATAAAACTTAGGGGGACAAATGGTCAGTTTAGAAATAAAATTTAAAGGCATTGTAATCAATAAAAACAACAAGTTGAAAGAGGTTACATACATAAATATGTATGTTGTTCAAATGTGGCATTTTAAAGAAATTTAATAAAATGAAAGAATAAGAAGAAAAAAAAACAAAGGAACAATTGTTTATCAGGACTTTGAACTGCAGCAAAACTAAAAAGTTAAGTTAAATTTAAAAAATAGGATTGAAAAGATTATACCAATGGGTGTCGTTTAAAGTACGTAAATGTACGTAGCTTCTCAGATTAACCATGCCATGAATGGCGGAACCTACTGTTTAAAATCTTCGCCGGAAGACATATTGCTTTTATTAGACTAACTAACTCTTATGCAGGTGTTAAATCTTGTAATCATTTTAAAGTGTGGGCCATTTAAAATTTTAAAACGGTTTGAAATTTTACCAAATTTATTTTTTTGATGTGAAGTACAATTGTTTCAGTTAGTAATGGAAGATTATTTCATTCATATGGCTGCCGCAGCTCGCCTCACAATACTATATATTCGATCAGACTAATTTTCATGCACTTTTTCAAGTGTATGGGGTCGTATCCGGCAATGGTATCACTGACCTTCAAATGCTCCATTGTCTCTAGTTTGCCGGCATAACACTTTTCTTTAAGGACATCCCACAGAAAATATTCCATCGGTGACAAATCGCAGCTTTTCGGCATCACCATTTCGGCTAATTAAACGCCCATCAATAGTTTGACGCAATAAAGCGATTGTGGCATAAGATGTGAAACTTGCCTCGCACTATCCTGTTGAAAGCAAACGTCATTCACATCAATACCATTAAGAGCGAGAATAAAAAAATCAGTTATTATGGTGCGTTAGGTGTCTCCATTGACCGTAATGATTGCGCCGTCCTCATTTTCAGAAAATATAGGCCAATAATGCCTTCGCACCAAACAGTCAGTCGTAATGGGCGTATTGGCTTCTGTAAGACCACGTGTGAGTTTTCTGACCAACAAATATGGGAATTTTGCTTATTAACGTACCCACCAAGATAAGAATGAGCTTCATTCGAAAAAAGCATTTTTTTTTGGCAAAATCGTCACCATTGTGCAGTTTCTCGTTCGCCCATCTAGCGAAGCGAAAACGAAGCGGATGGTCATGCGGCTTCAACTCTTGATTCAATTGAACTTTGTAGGGCGCCATACCATGATCTTTTCGCAAAATTCGATATAAACTGTTGCCTGAAATGTGCAATTATTGGGAACGATGTCGAGTTAATGTTACACACGCTCTCAGCCACAGCTTCGATATTTTCGGGTGTTACGCACGGTACGAGTACGCTCATCAGCAATGAAACCAGTTTCACGAACTGTAGCAATAAACTTGCGTATACCGGGCACTGTTAATCCTTCTTTGCGATCAAATTTTTTATGACATGTTCGTGCAATTTCCAAGCAATTGTCTTTGTTTTGGAAATAAATTTCAAATAAATCGCAACGTAAATCGAGGCATTACGTTCAGTGGAGATCATATACTAAACTTTGTGAGAAAATAGAATGACATAAGTATCGATGTTTTAAATTTAAACCGGTAGATGGCCCACCCGATATATCAATGATTTCATATTGTAGTTAACTTAAATTGACCAATAATGATAAGAATATAAACAATTTGTCATAAGTCATTGTGGTAACACGCAGCTCATAGCATCTCATACGCCGCCCTCAGTATAACACATTAATTTATGTGGCTAATATTCTATGAGTTTTGAGATTGTCTGCTGAGAAGCATCAGTTATTTGCCATATAAAGCATCATTGGCAACTTGGTTGTTTTAAGACACCATCTGATTCTCAACTGAGTTATTTATTTCCTAAGTAAGTAGCCTTTTATCTGATACAAACCATATTTAGAACCCAGTAATAATTTGTTTTTCAGTGCACAGTGCACTGATCTTTACTTACCTTTATTTCTTTGCTTTTGTAAAAACCACAACAACAAAAACGACTTATAAATAAATATTTGTATTGATACGTATAATTTGTAATTTTATTTTCATCAATTCATTGCATTTATTTCCACTTCTAGTATCACAGTGTAAACATTAGTACACCTAGTCGCATGAGTGCTGTCATGGCATTAAATATTAATCATACGTTCAGTTATACAAAAA
This sequence comes from Sarcophaga carnaria, assembly GCA_958299815.1. NCBI lineage: Eukaryota > Metazoa > Arthropoda > Insecta > Diptera > Sarcophagidae > Sarcophaga > Sarcophaga carnaria. The sequence goes on along the minus strand of OY283150.1, from coordinate 131,024,322 downwards.
AAACAAACAAATATTTACATCAACAACTGGCTGGTATACACGTACTTTTCCTGTGCCATTTTCATATTTTTCTTTTACAAACAAATAAACGACACACATGCATATGTTGTATGTACACAAGCTATAAGTAAACATTTATACGTTTATTATTTAATTCATTGAACATTTAAGTGGGAAAAGAGAGAAAACTCACAGTCATAAAGTAGACAAACAAAGCACAGTATATGGCCATAATAATAAGGATTGTGGTTGCAATGTATGACACCTAGTGCCTTAGGGAATTTCAAAAAGTGCTCGCCTTAGTCTCAACAGTTATCTAATGGATATGAGACCTACCCGACGTGTTCATATTGAAAATATATTTGAGTGGATGGCGAAAAGAAAATGCGTTTATAAGCCGCAAAGGAATAGGTGAACATTTTTTAAGAAAATTAATTGAACTTTTGTTGAAGAACATTAGCAAATAAAATGCTTTTGGGAGTCTTCCTTTCTAGACACTAAACTAGTATAGGTTTTGACAGCGTTAACAATTTGTATGCAGACTACTTACTTCCATACTTCCTGTAGAGTTTAAATGTAATTTTTTTCCCAATGGAAATAACAAGGAAAATTCAAGTAAAAAAAATAAAAAACTATCAAGGTGAAGTAGTTCATCAGCCTCTACAAACATACATACATTCATAATTGGTAATTACAACTCTTCAGTCAGGATTACAACCTAGTTTCTCACACCACTATGTTTTGAGTGTTAATTTTATACATGAATGGCGGCACCTAAAGTTTAAAGTCGGTTCCGAACGCCAGATTTTTTTAGAGACTTTTCATGGCAATTTTGTTTACTCTCAGAGAGTTTTTGCCAGTAATCTGCTGAGAGGAAATTGCTGAAGAAATATTTTTTCTTATTTTGTTTAGATGTCTGACCTGGGGTTTGAACAGTGGCCTTACGTCTAATAAGCCAACATACTTCCTACAAGACTTCATCAGCCTCTAAGTAAGCAAGACATATTTTAAGTTCGGCCACAGCACAATTATTCGAAATATTTCCGTCTTTTAATCGTAACAGAGTCAATTAGTGCAAGTAGTATGTTGGCTTCTTAGATGTGAGGTCGTGGTTCACACGCTAGGTCAAAATTCTCCGACAAAAACCAAATATGAAAAGAAATATTTCTTTCAGCAACTTTCCTTCAGCAGACTTCTAGCGAAATTTCGGAGAGTAAAACCAAATTACCATGAAACGTTTCTCAAAAATTTTGTAGTTCAGAGTTGTCTTTAAACTGTAGATTAAAACTATAGCATGAGTGTTGTGAGAAACTAGATTGTAATCCTGACTAAACGGTTATAATCTCGAATTGAGTAAGTAGGTAATCTCAACTGAACAGGGCTTTAATCAAATTGTTATGTATTGAATTTGGTCAGAGCATTTTGATTAGCGGCTTCTAATTTTTTTGAAGGAGTATTCACAGTTATATTGATTTGAATCTAGATGTTAACTGTTTCATTTGAGCCTAACTAGGTGTTGGTAATATTTTATTTTAGCTTACCTCGGAGATAAAAATCAAAAAAATTTTGGTAGAACTTTAGGATCGATTAGATTCTTACGTTTAAAATATATTTGAAGTGATGATCCAAAAGCAAAAAAGATGCTGTCGACTAACTCCCTGTGCCAGATAACGAAAGCATAAATAATTTCAACGAATTTGAATCAAAATCTTAAATAAAAGTCAAGATTAAGATTATTTGAAATATTAAATGATTCAAAAAACTATTGATAGTGTAGTTTGCAGTTGGCTATCACGAGTAGTTGATTATTCTTAATTTAATTCGGTAGTTTTGGAAGTATTAAAAATTCTCATTAATTGCAGAAGTGGTTAAGTATTGTGGTTACGATACGATGTTTTTATTCTCTTTTATATCCATTGAAAATAATTGAAGAAATATTCAAGAATTATTTTTGTCATTTCCCATAAGCATTTCATGCTTTCATCGTCTAGATGAGCAATGGCACTCTGGAGAATTTAACATAATTTTTGCAAAACTGCAAAAGGAAAATTGTAAAAAAAAAATAAAGAAGAAGAAAGAAACATTGAACTTAACTTAATTTCATCTTTCATGTCTAGTGCCTGTGTTCTGTTTTATCAACAACCGTAAGAACAATGACAATTACATGACAGAAAATGTATTTACTTACCTTCGAGCCAAAAAATAAAATTAAATCGAAATGAAAGAAGAAATTTAATAACAAAACGTCTGGGTTTTAATGCAATTCATTTTCTCTGTTAAATTTATTTCATGATTTTATTTCGTCCTTGGTTAGGTTCCGAAGTCAAACAAACTCAATTACAATAAAAAAAAGTTCAATCCTATATTGTTAAATTTTTTTTAATTTTTTTTTGCATTATTTTCACTAATTGTTAGTAGTTTAACAGTTTCTCTATATATGTATGTATGTATATACAGCAGAGATATGTTTTAATATTAGGTTTCCACCGTTTGCTTCGGCATTATTTCAAGTTGGGTTTTTACTCGTTTGGAAAATTTGCCTTGTTGCGACATACAAATCATCATCATGTAAGATGACAACATCTTTCACTTCAGGATTCAATGACTGAATGAGTATCGAAAGGCACAAAGAAATTGAATTAAAAAATAAAAAATACACAGAAAAGAAGGAATACATCCTTGAAGACAACAAAAGTTGTTAATACTATCGAATTTTTTGGTGGCACGATGAACTTAATAAATCTGATTTGATATTGAGTACAAGAAAAGTTACAATTTGGTTTCGTTTAAGTTCAATTTTTATTTAATCATAATTTTATTTAGTTTTTTAAATAGTTTTGTTAAACAAATTTAATTATTTATCACATTATACTTACTTAGAAGAGAATTAGTAACCAGATATAATTTTGTGATTATTATGATTATGTAGGCATGTAACTAAAAAATGTTGGCTGCCATCATGGATCTCTGCTGGAGTAGAACTTCTTGATCATTTCAATATGAATATTTAGCAATCAAAATATTTTTTATGACATTATTGTTGTTTAGTGGCTGAAAAGTATAAGAATTTAAGAGAATGTATTGAGCATAGAAACAGCATTTTGTAATTCTATTCTTTTCATTTAATTTTCCTTTAAAACAAATTTTTCAATTTCAAAATGCTTCATTTACTATTAAATAGAAATCAATATCACGCCAGCAATTCATTCATTAAATCATTTAATAAATTGCTTTATAATTTAATGTTAAATGCTTTGTTTTGCCATAAAATATTACAAGAATTTAATGTCGGCGAATTAATTGTTACGCATTAATTACCACTACTGCCACAGTGTTGTGTGGTATGATTACAAATCAAATATTAATCATACGTCATGTTATACCCGCCATACAAAAAAAAATTCCACACAACAAAGGTCGTGAACGAAGTTGTGCTAGTGAGAAGCAACTACCATTCATTTCATCGGCTCTTTTGTTTCTTCACTCGCAACAGTGTGGTTGCATTGTATTTGTGATTTATATTCTCATTATTTATTATTTGATATCGACTTAAGACAAAAGCAAACACAAACACAAACAGAAATAAAAGAGAGGAAAACAAAAACAAAAACACATTTAACTTAAAGAAAACAAATAAGTTTGTTGCTCTCATGGGTTTACTTGCACGTTCTCTCCGTTTTACTCTTTCTCTTGCTTTTACTATAGTATTTGGGTTTTAATAAAAAAACAAGAGAGTTTTCGTTTTTGTATGAATTAAATTGTATTCATAAGCCCAGACATCTCAAACAAAATATTTCTTTGGCGAAATCATTTTAACATGGATGGTGTGAGAAGCTAGGTTGTAATACTGACTAAAGTGTTGTAATAAGCAATTGAGAAAGTAAGCGAGTTTGGTTGGTATGTTGTACTAACTTTAAATTGGTGGCTTAAAAAATCATAGTAAATGGCGAGTCTATAGGCGCGAATCAAATCAATCTGCTTTTTTCCTTCTGTAATCTTCTATACATACGTACGTAATTCGCCATTACAACCCTTCAGTCAGTATTACGACCTATTCCCTCACACCACTTATGTTGTGTGTGTTAATTTTATGCATGAGTGGTGGGACCTACAATTTAAAGTCGACTCCGAACGACAGATTTTTTTGAGAAACTTTTCATGGCAATTTTATTTACTCTCAGAGTTTTTGCCAGAAATCTGCTGAGAGAAAGTAGCCGAAGAAATACTTTTTGTATTTTATTTTGATGTCTGGCCTGGGGCTCGAACCCTGGCTTTACGTCTAATAAGCCAACACACTACCTACTAGACTACGGCGACTTCATTAAAAATATTGTTACAAAAATGTAAAATTTAGATACTAATGTTTTGCTTTAAAATTGCTTGACATTAAAATTATAAATAAAAGCTACAAAAACAAAACATTGCAGTCAACAAACCTATTTACAAATTATCGCACTGCTTAATATAACAACAAACACCAGAATAAAAAATGGTAAACAAGTAAATAAAAATTCACAAACAACCTTACAAGAGTAAATGCAAACAAAAAACACAAACAACAATAATTAATGTAAACAATGATGTTTACGTTTATAGAGACTACGAGAAGGCGAAGTCACGAACATTCGTATTCAATAACAATCATCAGACTGTTTACTCTGCCATATAAAAAGCAAGGCAAATCAAGCGATTGAGTTAGTGAAGTTCACTCAGTCTTGTGTGAAGACGTGGTGGGTTTGAAGGGAGTAATCGTGGTTTGAACATTTCAGTTACAAAGATCTGTCGAATAATTGTCTATCAATTGTAATAACAAAGAATAGCAATTGTTGTTGTTTACATCAAGTTGTGAACAGTGGCACACAGAACTGTGCTAATAATAAAAAAATTTTATTGAAACTATACACAAATTTATTTTTATTTTATTTGCAATCTACGAGCTCATATTTTAAACGTTTTTAAAAGGAAAACACGAAACAATATGTTTTTAATCTGAATTGGATAATTAAGCACTAGACCTAAAATATCGTATTGATTTTAAGAGAAATAAATTATTCTTCATGTACTAAATAAAATAGCAAAGTTATTAAAACAAAAAATTAAACATACATACATACATAGAATATACATTCTTATAGACCATATTTCTGTATAAAAATAAAAAATATATGAAAATCGAATCTATTTTTATTTATTATTTAAAGCAACAGAGAAATTCTTTGAGTAAAAGTAGTAGAAGATTACTTATTTAATTTTAAAAAAACCTCTTCACATATGAAACGTACGAATGTAATGTAAAATAATCTTTTACTTAGTTTTACAAACAAAGAATAAAAACCAGAAAATATTCTTGCAAAATACCACAGGAAAAATAAATCTTCTCATGTTTCTTAGACAAGAGAAATATTGAATAAAGCATCTTATCTCCAATCATAGTTATGTAAAGAATATACATGTAAATCCCAATGTATGTATATACATACGATTTTACATCTGTGTGGTTGTATATAAGTGGTTGGGTAAATTCCTTTAAAGCTGATGCCAAGACATTAAACCATTTTAAGATTTCCTAGAAAAATACTGACGAAGATTTTTGTTACGTACCATCACCAACCGAAACTGAAAGAGGGGATACAGTTTAAATGGAATTTCAACAGAATACATGGATTTTAAATGGTTTAAATATGTTTGAAGATTACGAATGATAGTCGATAATTATTCTGAAAAACTCATTTTTTTCTCTCTCTCTCTCTCTATTTCTGTCTAAAGCACATTGATCAGAATGTAAACTGCATTGAATTGAAATTCCACCAAATAAGTTGAAATAAACATGACAAACAGTCAGCAGAATAACGAAAGAATTTCTGTCAACAGACATTATCGTCCGTACTTTCTAAGTGAAGCTCTTTGATCACAAATATGCAACGGAAAGACACATCACTTTGAAGCCTGAAAAATACATACACAATTGGTTATTCTCACCCCAACTATGTTGTGTGTGTTAATTTTATACATGAATGGCGGGACCTACCGTTTAAAGTCGACTGCGAACGACAGACTTTTCAAGAAATTTTCATGGCAATTTTCTTTACTCTTAGACTTTTTGCTAGGAATTTGAAGTGAGGCAGTCGCCGGAGAAATATTTTTCCATATTTCCGTTTTGATGGCAGCCATCACATTACCTACCAGACAAATCCGAACTCTTTATATAGAAGCGTCTTTAACTCACTAGACGTGCTAAATACGTCTGTACCTTCCTAAACTACTTGTTGAGAATTATTCAGAGATCATCACGACGGGGACGGTTGCATTCTATTCCTGCAAAAGTACTATTAAAAGGAACTGAAGACGTATTGCCAAAGGTCTCCTACTGTACTGCTAGATACCATGGTATGGTGTTCTTTCTTGGAAATAGGCGAAGTTGAGTAAACTGAAGAGAAGGACTGTGGTAAATACTACTTGACTGTACTATTTCAATTGAAGCTTTTGATCTGATCGTGAACTTAACACCATTGGATATAAAATTTAATGAAAAAACTGCGAACGCTGCAGTTCACTGTAAAAGAACCTGAAAATGAAATGGAATTACCTGAGACAAGGCAAAACTATAGGTTTGATAATCCTCTGGCAGGATCTTTAATGCTTGCTACTAAATAGGGTGTAAATAGGATTGAAGTTGTCTTAGTCTAGTAGGTAGTGCCTTGGCTTATTAGATGTGTGACCATGGTTCAAACCCAAGGTCAGACATGTCCAACAAAACGAAATACGAAAAAATATTTCCTCGACGACTACCTCTCAGCAGATTTCTGGCAAAAACTCTGAGATTAAATAAAAATTGCCATGATAATGTTTCCCAAAAATCTGTCATTTGAAATCGAAACTGTAGGTCATCCCGCCACTCATGTATAAAATTAATACACACAACATAAGTGGTGTGAGGAACTAGGTTTTAATCCTAACTGAGGGGTGGTAATTACCAATTATGTCTGTAAATAGGGTGTAGACTGCTCAGAACAGTTTGCCATTTCAGCGAGTTAATGCCTAGAATATGTTTCTTTGCATAATAATTGCACTCAAAAGTTTTCTGATTTCACTTGGTGACGTCTAGTGAGGATGTGACGTACTGTTTGCAAAGATTAATTTAATGTTTTAGATTCTATTGCGTAATTGTGGTAATTTGGTATTTAAAAATGTTAAAGTGAAACGATTATGTCTCTTAATTTACCCTAATAAGGCAAACAACCTTCAAATCATGCTAATATACTTGTAAAGTCTGTTATGAGTTAACGATGACGTACAAAAGTTATTTGTACGATTCCATCATGGACATTTCATTGTCAAAAATGCACTTCGCTTTTGTCTACCAATTACTGAAGTAAGGAAAGTGGTGGAACAATTATGGAGGCTTCATGGTACTTGTGTTTTCTACCTTTGTAATGAAACACAGATTTTCCCAAAAATGTTTTAAATTTTTCTTGAAATCGCGATATAAACTGCTTCCAGTGGCTAGCAATTATAAACTAAATGACAGAAATTGTTTAATTTTAATACGAATCAATTGTTTAACATTTCACTTTCAAACATTTCAAACATTGAAGTCCACGTAGTCTAGTAGGTAGTGTGTTGCCTTATGAGACGTAAGGCCACGGTTCTAACCCCAGGCCAGACATCGAAACGAAATATGAAAAAATATTTCTTCGGCGACTTCCTCTCAGCAGATTTCTGGAAAAAAAATCTGAGAGTAAATAAATTTGCCATGAAAAATGTCTCGACTTTGAACTGTAGGTCCCGCCACTCATGTATAAAATTAACACACACAACACGAGTGGTGTGAGTAGCTAGGCCGTAATCCTGACTGAAGGGTTGTAATGGCCAATTATGTATGTATGTATGTACATTTCATTCAAACAATCAGGACTTATTGACTCACCCACGTAATAAAGTAAGAAACTCGTAATTAAATGTTAGACTGTGTGTAATTGTTGTTGTACGAAGTAGAACAACTTTAGCTTTGCCTCTCACACAAACTCAGAAATACTGTAGTATTCATCAACTACACACACGGGTGTAAAATACAACAGTAATGGCAATGCCATTCACACCATGTGTGTGTAGTGACGACATTATTTACGTGATTTGTTTACACTAATGATGGCTGATGATGATGTTGCTACTGATGCCACTGTATGTACGAGTAAGTATTGTGCACGTATACTTGAAAACAAGTGAAGTGTTTTCTCTGTGGGGTCTCTTACAATATTTTTACACGAGGGTTGTAATCATTAAAGTAAGGAAGGTAAAGGTTACTACAGCATATTTTATTGTTGTTTACATAAATTAGGGGCAATAAAAAATAAAAGTAAAAATAAAAATTTAAATTATGAAGAGCATTAAAATAAGATATTCGGATTAGCTTTTTGTTTTTGTTTCCATTATTGTTGTTGGTTTTAATGTAATAAAAGTACTGTCTTATCTTGATTACTTAATGTTTTTCAACTGTTTTTTCTCCCTTTTGTTTGTATATTTAAGCACTTTTTTCTGAAAAGAGAAAAATTCTGGTAAAATAAGGCAACCAGCCCCTGAAATACTGATAAAGAAAATTTATTTAGTTTTTCCTTTTTTGTCCTTTCTTTTGTTCCTTTTTTGTGTATTTTCTTCTGTCTTAATTAACACTCACACTCGATTAAAACAATTTAAACTGAAACTTCAAAGTGAATAAACATTGAAAGTCAATTGCTTACAGTTTACTTAGCTTGCTTTTGATACCCCCAATGACAGTTGAATTTCAAATGAAAGGCAAACAATTTTTTGTTTTTTCTTCTTTAAGTTTTTGCACGAATTTTTTGAATATTTTTTTTTGATTTAAAAATTGAAATGTTTTTTTTTGTTGCTTTTGGTTTTATTTTAAATTTGTTTTGTATGATAAACACACTTAACGTTAAAAACAGTGGCTTGGTGTTCCCAGCACTTAAGAAAAGTTTAAAAAGTTTTTAAGAAATTTAAATAAAAAGTTTTTATTCAGTGACACAAGTTGTTTTTAAAAAGTTTGAATTTACAATAAAATTATTGTTGTTGTTGCTGTTCTCTTGATAACAATGCTAAACGTGATGTTAGCCGGGAGGCTGCTGCTTTGGTTTTGTAAGTTTTCAAATACTTATTCATGCTGAAGCACGTTTGTTCATTCAAATACGAAATGTTTTTACGACAAAATAAACCAAATCTTTAAGGATTTAATACAGATCCTTTTAAACACTTTTTATATAATTTTTTAAAATAAGTTTTTATTCTATTGTTTTAATTGCAAACAGTTTTTGTAATCATTTTGTAAAAACCGTTTAATAAAAACGTTTCCGTTTACTTTCTAATTTACCACATCACGTATAAAATCGTTTTATTTTTTTTTAATTTAAACGTATTTAAGTTACTTATAAATTTATGAAATTTCTCAATACGTTCCATAGTAACCTAGCGACAATGCTTGCCTTTAACTACTGAATGTTGTGTTGTATAGAGAAAGCAATTTTATGTTGTCTTACGGCCACATATTCTAAGCGCATGAGCCAGCAAGAGCATGTAGTGAGTAAATCAACTAAAAAGAGAGTGTTTTAATACTTCAGTAGGTCAATTATATGTTGCCAACGGTAAATGTTGAGCAACATTGTAGCTGACCCTTACATCAGAGAAGTCTAGAGTCTCATTAGATAGTATGTTTGGCAGTCATTATTTTAAATGTTTTTTTTAAAGCTCCCCACCTGCTTTTTTAGTTTTAGTTTTCATTTGCACAATGTTTCTTGTTAAATTGTATTGCCAGCCATATGCTGTTATCCTAGAATACAACATATGCTCTACAATGTCTCTAAGTTTGTAAAACAATTTTATGAACTCTTTATGTCTAGTAGTTGGGTTTAGCAGCGATGATAGATATGAAAATGAGAATGGAAGAAACATGCAAAGAACGTATGTTAAAACTAAACTAAAAAAAACTAATTTTTATTTTTTACGCTTTGCAGCGTTTTGTATCACGATCGTAAGATCGTGCCACATTCATGGGTATTGTTACGTTTTTACCTTTTAAAAACGTTTACAATATAAGCTCGTAGATTGCAAATAAAATAAAAATTAATTTGTTTTTAGTTTTAATTAAAATTCTTTATTATTTGCACAATTCTGTGTGCCACTGTTCACAACTTGATGTAAACAACAACAATTGTTATTCCTCTGTTTATACCCTTCGCAAACAATAACGCTTACTAAACAATTGTTCGACAGATCTTTGGAGATCTTCAAACCACATTACTCTTGTCGAACGCACCTCGTCTTCACACAATATTGACGAAACTTCATTCACTCAGTCGCCTGCTTTCCCTTGCCTTTTATATTGCAGGGTAAACTGTCCAATGAATGTTCTTGAACAAGAATGTTCATGAATTCGCCTTCTCGAAATCTCTATAAATGGAAACATCGTTAAATTCATTCTTGTAGTGTTGTTTGCGGATTTTTGTTTACTTGTTTACCATTTTTTATACTGGCGTTTGTTGTTATATTATGCAGTACGATAATTTGTTAACAGTATTGTTTACTGCATTGTTTTGGTTTTGTTTATATTTATTTATTTATTTATTAGAATACAATTACAAATTATATTATAATTACGAGTATATACGAGCTGAGTAATTTCGACCATATGCTTCGTGTAGTGTAACAGACCAGAGTCTCTGGTGGGAATCGAACCCACGACCTTCACGCTATTAGTCTAACACACTACTGAGTAGACTACCAGGGCACCTTGGTTTTATTTATAATTTTAATGTTAAGCGATGTAAAAGCAAAACACCAGTTTTGTTTCTTTCTTTTTTTTGGAAATCATTTCAATATCTTCTCACCACCAACTCTTTTTGCTTTACTTCCTTTAGTTCCTTGAAGGAAAAAAGTGGTAACGTTGAAACAATTTTCTCATTCACTTCCTTTTATGCTTGTGCTAAAAAGAAAACATTCCGTTTTATTGCTGGTACTTCAGTTGAATTAGGGTTTTTATGAAAATGTTCAATTCGTAAATAAATTTTTATCATTATAAATAATAAATCAAAGGGAAACGAAATAAAAGAAAAATTTTTTTTCTTAGCATCAATTGTTTATTTCCAATTGCATTAATATATACTGAGAATGATAGATACAGAAAATTCCGTTCATACATTCAATTCAGAAAAGCTTTGCCTCTCAGGAAGAAATAACGAGTGGCGCATATGGAGTACATAGAAAAATTTATTGAAAAAAAATATAGGGACAAAGACATCTTACTTTCTCATTATTCTCTTAGTATTTATTACTGAGTATTGCATTGAATGCAGTTGAAATCAATAAAATGATTTGAGAATTTCTTGTCAAAGGCTAAGAGCATTGTAAGAGGAAATGTGGAAAAAAATTAAAAAAAATAAAATAAAAACTTTTCAGTGTCAGAGTAAATTATTCATAATAATGATTTCAAACAAAAATTTTAAAGCAAAGGTTTGTCTAAATACAGTACCCACATATGTACATGCATAATAGGTCATTACAACCCTTTAGTCAGGATTACGACCTAGCTTCTCACACCTCTTATGTTGAGTGCGTTAGTTTTGTGCATGAGTGGCGGGACCTACACTTTAAAGTCGACTCCGAACGACAGATTTTTTGAGAAACTTATTCATGGCAGTTTTATTTACTCTCAGATTTTTTGCCAGAAATCTGCTGAGAGGAAGTCGCCGAAAAAATACTTTTTGTATTTTGTTTTGATGTCTGGCCTGAGGCTCGAACCCTGGCTTTTCGTCTAATAAGCCAACATACTACCTACTAGACTGTACAACGTTGACATCAAACTCATACCATTCGAAATATGTTTGATTCATAAGCATACTCATTTAGAAAAATACTTACGTTGTTAGGCAGAAAAGATAGATCAGTAAGCAGAGCAAACACACAACCGTGAAGTGAGTATTTTAGTGTTCGTATGCGATTCATACTTATTTAGTTGCTTGTGTATATGTTGAGTTATGGAGAAATGAACAACATCATACGTGTTGTTAAGTATGAATATGATGAGTACTTCAAACTTTGAATATGAGTAGAGAGAGGTTCCATGATATCAAAATAAGTATGAATGCCTATAAGTATCAGAAATTATTAGTATGATTCAATTCTACTCATATTTTTCTTATTACTCATTGCTGATCTCTTATACGTACATAGGTATCAGCACACAAGGGTAAAATTAACACACACAACATGTGTTGTGTTAAAAGCTAGGTTGTAATCCTGACTAAAGGGTTCTAACCGGTTAAGAAATTATGTAAGTTTTCCAATTTAAATAAAAAATTCTGAATACATATTTTACATTTTAATGAAATGAATTTTTTTCCAAAAGTGTTTATAAATTCCATTATTTTCCCAATACATTTAAATGTTTCTTAGATACGATTGTATTCCTTTTATTTCTGTTAGTTTTTATTTCCATTTTTATAATAAAAAAATCCTTGGCTTTTATGCGAATAAATAGGATTGGTTAACATATTCTTCGTAATTTCATGTTTTCCTTACCGTTCTGTATATTTTATCTTAACCATCCAAAATTTTTTGTTAACAATGGCAGGACACCAGTTATCTAAAAAAAGATAAGAAAGAAATAAAAGGAGCACAAAAAAGGAAGATGGAAAGAAACGAAAATGAATTCATTTGAAAACATAAGTTTTGTCAATGGCTTCCATTTCTTTCGAATTATTTTTTTTGTTTTTTCATTCTACAATTTCTTTTCATCACTTGTGTTCGCCTTAAGTTTTAAGCAAGAAAACTGGCAGCTGTTAGTCTGTTCAGGAAATCTTTTCTTAGAAATATTCAAATAACTTGTAGGTTATCAGGTATATTTGCAAATAAATAATAACACTTATTAATAAATATTTTATAAAGACATCTTGAGGATTGAAAATATTTGCCACAGACAGAACTTTCGCAAATATTTCAAGTTCCTTTGACCAAATTTTATCATTATGGCCAACAGCAAAATAACTATGAATTGCAAGAAACTTAATGAAGTAAGTGGAATTGGAATTTATTCTCTTACTGGAATCCAAAAGTAAACGTCACCAAAGATCCAGTCATAAACAAAAATTGGGTACATAAGCACCCATACAAAAATCTAGATACTGGTGGTTTGATTTTACATCGCTTGACATTAAAATTATAAACAAATGCTACAAAAACAAAACAATGCAAGTAAACAAACCTATTTACAAATGATCGTACTGCTTAGTATAACAACAAAGACCAGCATAAGAAAATATGGTAAACAAGTAAACAAAAATACACAAACAGCACTACAAGAATAAATGTAAACAAAATGCACAAACAACAATAATGAATGTAAACGGAAATGTTTACATTTATAGACATTTGGGAAGGCGAAGCCACTAACATTCGCCTTCAAGAACATTCATCAAACTGTTTGCCCTGCCATATAAAAGGCAACGCAAAGCAGGCGAGTGAGTTGCTGAAGTTCAGTTAGTCTTGTGTGACAACGCGGTATGGTTGAAGAGAATAATCGTGGTTTGAAGATCAGTCGAATAATTGTCTAGTAATTGTTATTGTTTATGCAAAGGGTATAAACAGAGGAATAACAAAGAAAAGGCAATTTTTGTTGCTTACATCAAGTTGTGGACAGTGGCACACAGAATTGTGCGAATAATTTTTTTTATTTGCAATCTACGAGCTCATATTTAAAACGTTTTGAAAATGTAAAAACACAACAGTATTGACATAAAAAATTAATAAACTTTCATACTTAATTGGTCATTACTCACCTTTAGTCAGGATTACCAGTTGGTTTCTCTTACCATTTATGTTAAGTGTGTTGTTATCCATTAGTGGTTGGACCTACAATTTTAGGTCCTATCTGAACGCCAAGTTTTTTTAAAACTTTTCATGACATTAGTGGCAAAACTCCAAACGATAGATTTTTGAGAGACTCTTCAGAGTTTTTAACAGACGACTCCTGTACATGGAAATTCTATAAAACTGAATTGGAACAATCCTGACAATAAGTAGAGAAAATTTTATATTGTTTACCTGCTAATGCTTTATATGTGTTTATTTCTGGTTGTGTTGTTGACACGGTATAAATAATAATAATCTGTTTTGTTTAAGTCCTGATCACTTGGATAATGGCGTTAAGTAGTTTAAACAACCAAACCCATATAATGAAGTTATGACTATATTGCCAACGAATTTTCCGAAAATACAATATTTTGAAATAATTTGGCCATAATGAACATATGATCCAATGTCAGTAGTCTACTTTTTATTGAGTTGCACCCTTTAATACCAGGAATGCATACATAATTGGTCATTAGAACCTTTTAGTTAGGATTACGACCAAATTTCTCACACCACTTATGTTGTGCGAGTTAATTTTATACATGGCTGACGCTATCTAAATTTTTAAAGTTGATTCCGAACAACAGATTTTTGGAGAAACATTTTCATCGCACTTTTATTCACTCGCAGAGTAAGTTGCAGAAGAAATGTTTTTTTCATATTTTCATTTTATTGGAGATGTCTGAGATCTGGTGTTTGAACCGTGACCACACGTCTAATAAGCCAACACTAATAATACCAGGAATAACTTTCCTTAAAGCGACTCTCAATATTCCTTAAAGAACAATGGGTCCTATTTTGTTTTTGTATTTGCCTCTGTTTAACCGGCTTCATAATACAAAATTTGTATAAATTTACAGCCAAAAACCAATGTTGGTTTTGATTAATAATTAAAAAAATAATTTTCTCTTTAAATTACTTTGCTTTAACTTACATTTTTTTAGAATATAAAGCAAAAAGAAAAAATTGAAAATTATTTACCAATAAAAAGTCTTAGTCTGTGTATACAGTATACTGACCAATTTTTTTGAGTGTAAGGAAATCAAAGACCATATTAAGCTTACATTTCCATACCACTGCGTTGACGACGACAATGATAATCCTGTTGTTGGCTATGACGGCTCTGGTATGTATGTGATGAGGAGAATATGGAAATGATACATTCAGGCAATCAGTTAAATTTATGACATGTGCTCCACAGTCTATTCATTTTTTTTTTGGCACACATTCATGAATACATTTAATATGCGATAAATATGACGACTAAATAAATAAATAAATTTACAATATTTACCGACAAAAACTGGGTAGAAAGAAAGAGAAATCTTTTATAAAAAAGAAAAGTAAACACACACCATAAGTCGTGTTATGAAAACAATGTCATAAAACAATACAAGAGCATGCATACATACGTGAAATATAAGTCCAGGGGTATTTTTATCTTTTGTCGTATTTATAACACTCTTACACTTACAGCCCCTTTGGGCTTGTGTTGGTTAGGGGTTTTTATGACTTGTATACGCTGAAAGTCAAGTTGACTTTAACAATGTCATAAGCTTCAATTTACGAGCGGATTAACAAAATTTATGTCAACATTTTTGTTTTTTTTGTTTGTTTTTGAGTTGACAACATTTAATGTTTAAATACACAAACACTGTTTCTAATACGATATGATGACAATGTGAGTTACACACACATGCACTCACACTCAAACTCAGAATGTTTCAGATTTTTCTTTAACAGAAAGTATTATTACACGTACGCATATGTATGTATATTATACAACAAATACATTTTGCAAACAACCTTTTATACGTTAGTTCATTAAGGCACCCACCATTGTTTTAGAAGATGACAAATTAATCGTTTAAGAGAACCCAACCACTTCCCTGTTCAGTTCTGCAGAATGTTTTTTAATTTGAAAATTTTTATGAGATCCACTAGAATAAAAAGTCATTTTAATTCGAGTACTATAAGTACTTATCAGTCGTAATCTGCCTCGCGATTAAGAGCACCAAAAATGGAGTAAAAGAGCAAGGACCCACGGCTTAAAAATACAGGTATGAGAAAACCTCTTTTCCGCGGGCATTTAGCAAAAAAGTGTTATCACACTAGGTTTAACGAATTAAATAAAGGGTGTGCCATTTAAATGTTAAAATTTAATTCCTGCAATTGAAACACAAAAAAAAAATCAAAATTGTTCCGTTTAGAAATAGCCTTACGGTACCTCATTCGATCGGACCAACTTTCATGCACTCGGCAATGGCATCACGAATGTTGGCCTTCAAATGCTCAATTGTCTCTAGTTTGACGGTATAACACTTTTATTTAACGGCGCTGTACGAAAAGTGGTCCTACGTTGTCAAATCGCTGGTTCTTGGCATCACCATTTCGGCTAATTACAAGGCCATCAAACATTTGACGCAATAAATCGCTTGTAGCATGAGATGTGTTGCACCATCATGTTGAAACCAAACATCGTTCACATCAATACTATGAACAGCGGGTACAAAATAATCGGTATCATGGTGCGAAAGGTGCCTTCATTTTGTATATGAAAAATCCCCAATGAAGTGTAGAGAAATAACAAATATTACGGCATAGGTTTGGTTTAAATGTTTGAAATACCAATACTTTGTAAAATTCCTGAGAAATGTTATGATATGCTAAGTTTTATTTTAAGCGCGAGAGAGACTATTACTGTTTACAGCTTTTTAACAATATTTTTTAATTGTTCTTTAAAATACGAAATTCCTGTGGAAAACTACGGAAACTTTGAAAAGTTTGTGATTTTTAATTAATTTAAAATTTTTTGCTGTTTTTTGTCGTTTTAATCTTTTAATTTTGATAAGTAATTCCCCTTTAAATATTTAATGAATATATTTTTAATTTAATATTTAATATTTGTGTGTAAATTACATGGGCATTAAAAATGCAAAATATTTTCGATATTTTACGTTTTTTTCTCATTGGTTTTGTTTGTTGTTTTAGTTGAATATTTAATTTTTAATTCGATTTGCCAATAACAATAACAATTAATTAAAATTTAATTCACACAACATTTTACACATACACGTGCATGTTTAAGAGGGAGTTTCAAAAAAAGGTTTTACATAATGCTACATCAACCATATTCTGTGTTTGTAAACATGAATACATACATAATTGGTCATTACAACCCTTTTGGCAGGATAACGACCTAACTTCTTATCCCACTTATATGGTGGGTGTTAATTTTATACATGAGTGTCGGGATCTACAGTTTAAAGTCGACTCTGAACGACAGATTTTTGAAAAACTTTTTCGTGGCAATTTTATTTTTACCCTCAGAGAGTTTTTGCCAGAAATCTTGTGAGAGGAAGTCGGCGAAGAAATTCTTTTTCCATATTTCATTTTGTTGGAGTTGTCTGACCTGGGGTTGGAACCGTGGCCTCACGTCTAATAAGTCAACACACTACCTACTAGACTACGGTGACTGTCACTCCTCATATTATTTTTTTTTCCCAAAAAATTTCCCGGAAAAACGTAATCAAGTGTTAAACTTTACCTCGATATGTTTCAATTTGATTTATTTCATTCCTCCCCAATATTTCCCCACATCAACAAGAAGAACCCGTTATTTAAATAATAAAACATTTTAAATAAATAGGATTTAATTTGATTGATATTGCCAAGGGGATTTTCTTGTATTCATTTTTAGTTTCTTTTTTTTAACATTAATTTTCACAAAATGCACATCCCCTTTTATATAAAATGAACACACACCACACTGACCGATACACGTATGCATACATACATGCAGTGTACACACTTAAATGAAACCAGCTGTCAATTTGTAAATTCCTTTAAAGCTGCAATTAATTTTCAAAACATGCAATAAGACCCATGCATATGTCCACTCTCTTTAGTACTCCACTCTCTCACTCTCTCTCTCTTTCATTTTTTGTTTATTCTTTTTATTTGCTTCCTTTTTAAATGTGCTAGTTTGCTTTCGTCATAAGCAACAGCAACACTCTCACAGATGTTCCCTCTTTTTATTTGTTTGTTTGTGTTATGCTTCTGTTGTTTTATTTTCTTTTTTTATAATTCCTTGCGGCTGGTTGTATAAGAAATTTCAAACTTATTACATCAAATAACATACTAACACGCTTACACTAACACATAAACAAACCACACCAGTTATAATGAAAAATCTACTTTCTGCTCTTTTGTTTTGTTTTTTTTTGTTTATCAAATTGAGAGAGAGAGAGAGAGAGAGCGAAGGAGTCTGTGGGTTCGGTTTTACAATGCAAAACCATTTTTTATTGAATTTTTTAAGTTTCTCTTGATTGTTTATCTTTGTTTCGTTTTTTTTTTATTGCCTTAACATGGCATGCAAGGGATATTTGGTTTTATTTTTGTTACAACAACAGACTGCAAGTGTAAATATTTTCTATGCAAGTGCTTGTGTTAATATTTTTCTTTGTTGGTTCAAAGCAAAAACTAAATGTAAAAAATTTGTAGTAAAAATAGTAGGAAAAAAGTCAGTAAATGTAAATTCAAACAATGAAAAGAACATATTTGGGCCACACATGTTACTTTATTTTATTGTGGATTGGTTGGTGTATTGTATTAATCACTTAATACGCTACAGTACATACGTATAAATATACCAGAAATCCAATGAAAATAAGAATGTTGGCATTAAATTATATAATTAGAAGTCGCCGTAGGCTAGTGGGTAGTGTGTCGGATTAATAGACGTAAGGCGGCGGTTCAAACCCCAGGCTAGACATCAAAACGAAAAATGAAAAAAATATTTCTTCGGCGACTTCCTCTGAGCAGATTTCTGGCAAAAACTCTGAGAGTAAATAAAATTGCCATGAAAAGTTTCTCAAAGAAATCTGTCTTTCGGAATTGACTTTAATAATAAAAAAGGTCCGTCCATTTATGTATAAAAATTAACACACACAACATAAGTGGTCTGAGAAACTAGGTCGTTATCCTTACTGTAGATTTGTAATGACCACGTATGTATGTATGCATTAGCCATGAATACATTAAAGACTAAGAAAAGATTTAAAGAGAAACAATTTTTTTTATTTATTTGTTGCCAGTTTACAGATAATTCACTTGTTCCTCTCTAATAAAGGGTGGGCCATTTAAAAGTTTAAATTTACAAATGCAATAAAACAAAAACGAGATGAAATTTTTCCAAATTTATTTCTTTGTTGCAATGTACAATTGTTCCAGTTAGAAATGGAAGATTATTTCACTCATATGGCTGCCACTGCTGGCATCGCAGCACCTCATTCTATCGGACGAATTTTCGTGCACTTTTTCGAATGTATGGGGTCGCATCACGAATATTGGCTTTCCAGTGCTCAATTGTCTCTGGTTTGTCAGCACAGCACTTTTCTTTAACGGCGCCCCATAGAAAATAGTTCAACGGTGTCAAATCGCAGCTTCTTAACAACCAACTGCGATCACCAATTCGGCTAATAAACGGCCATCAAGGATTTGACGCAATAAATCGATTGTGACAGGAGATGTGTGGCAAGCTGCATTATAGTGTTGAAGCTAAACATCGTTTAGATTATTACCATGAAGAGCGGGTACATGGTACGATAGGCGAACAGTTGCGCCGTCCACATTTTCAAAGAAATATGGCCCAATGATGGCTCCACTCCACAAGCCGCACCAAACAGTCACTCGTAATGCATGCATTGTAACACCACGTGTGGGTTTTTTGAATTCGGTAATTTTGCTTATTAGCGTATCCATCAAGATGAAAATGAGCTTCATTAGAAAAAAGGATTGTTTTTTTGCCAAAATCGACATCATCTTGCAGTATCTCGTTCGCCCATCTAGCGAAGCAAAAACGAAGTGAATGGTCATTCGGCTTCAACTCTTGAATCAATTGAACTTTGTAAGCCGTCATACCGATATCTTTTCGTGAAATTTGACGTAAACTGGTGCCTGAAATGTTCAATTCTTGAGAACGTTGACGAGTTGAGGTATATGGATTCTCTCTCTCTTACAAGCTTTCTGCCACTGCTTCGATATTTTCGGGTGTACGCACTGTTCGAGAACGTCCACCTCTTGACGCATCAACAATGAAACCAGTGAAAAATGAAATTTAGCAATAAACTTGCGTATACCGGGCGCTGTTGGTCCTTTTCTGCGATCAAATATTGTACGACAATTCAGTTGCCTGGCTTTTCCTCGTTCTGTTTGATTAATAGCAAAGAGAATCCGTCGTTTGAGTGTAAGACCAGTCAAAAAGTATCAAAAAGCTAGAATGGGTCTGACCAAAAGGAAGATATAGTCTGAGAGATCAATTTTTCTCCAAATTCTCTATATATTCATACGTCTTCTTGCTGTGTACTTCCAGGAATTGTATGAAGAAAAACATAAAATAAACAAGTGATCCTGTATCCTGCAGTTTGCAGTGTCGCGTTGTACATGAGGTATTACATTACAATTTAAATGTGGTATATATTAAGTGATTCAACTATTCTACCAATTTTTCCCAAAATATTAAAATCTCTGTGGGTATTTAGGAGACAAGGAAGAAAAGTGAAACTATTTGACTCATTTTTTTTATTTTCCCTTAATTTTTTTACTTTTAAGAAATACAACTTTAACCTGAATTGCTTTGCTCAATGCGGTCTTTTTAATAAAAAAAATAAAAAAAACAAATTTCACACATACATACACAATTGTAACACAAATATCTTAAAGGAAGTAAAACAAATCGAAGCGAAAGAAGGAAAAACCACACAAAAAAAAAATTGAGAAAACTTTTTTGTTGGTCTTGCTGTTATTGGGTTAAAATAAACACACACTTCTGGCAAAATTAAATATTTTGAGGCTATTATTGGTGTTGCTGGCACTGCTGTTGCAAATTCAAGTCATTAAATACACATTCAATGGAAATTTGTTGCAACTTACAAATCACAGAAACAAGGCGATAGGCAGCAGTAACATTAAAAAATTTAAAAAAAATTTAAATTTGTTTTAATATTGTTAGGAAAATGAAAAATCTATATACAGTGGTGGCCACGAATTTAAGACACGACATATGACTGACTTAGTTGTGATAATATTTACAATCCTGTAATATCAAATTTGATATTCTTTATTCTTCTATGTACCCTGTAATATAAAGAAAAAGTACCAATATTTTATTTTGTTCCTTTTTACATTTTGTTGGTTATATATTTGCTTATATGCTTATATTTTGCTGCAATAATATGATCAATTATTGTAAAAACGTTTATTTGAAATTGGCCACGAATTTAAGACATTTCAGAAATATCTGGTTTTTAAGTGATTTTGTTAGTGTTTTTTGAAGCTAAACGTTGAGCAGCGAATGTTTTATTTTATTTTATGTTGGAATACATAAAAATATTTAATTATAAATAGCCAGAGGTACTTGGAATACCGATGCCGAGCAAAAATTGATCCAAGAACTAAAATTTGATGGAAAAATAATTGCAATGTATCGTGTTTGATGGTTGAATATCAAGTCAATTCCGTTCTTTATTAATACAATTTTGTTCTCTATTTTTTTATGACATAAAAGGCAAAATATTTGTACAATTTAGGAAAGGTAGCTACAGAACAAGTATAACACCACAACTCCCCTCTTAAGTTGTAATAATACTATAAATATTAAAAATACGTTTATAGGAAATTCATAAAATGTAGTTTAATTACATTCATAAACAAAAAAAATTATTTGGTTTTAATTACTAATATTTATCAATTTTGCAATTATAAATATATACATATTTTTGTAAATATAAGTTTTCCTTTAGTGAATTGCTAATATTAACTAATGTTGAAATATAATACCTAGTATAACAAAAAAAAAAAATTAAAAAGTTATTCTTTGTAATTTGGACGTTGCAAACGTCTTAAATTACGAGTTTTAATCTCTTTTGTATCCGGAGTAACATTCTGCTGTCCTCTGTCATTCTCAGATACTGATTTTTCAGACTCTGGCTCATTTTTATTATTGGAAACCTCTGGGCCTGTTTGTTCGTCGATATCCGCATTCTCACTTGCACTTTGAGTACCACGAATCATTTGATTAACGTGTCTTTTTATGGATTTGTTATTTCGCGTTAAAATACAATGGTAAGATTGCGGACCTAATCGCTTTTTAACGGTTGCCTCTTGCCAAGAAGCTTTATTCGGATTCGAATAATCCCGAACAAAAACTTTTTTATCATTTTCAAAATTTATATTTCGTGCCCCTCTGTGATTTTTAATGTTAGATAACTGACTCTCAACAATTTTGTTTCTGACTAAAGGTGGACAAAGCATACTAAAACGTGTTTTTATCTCTCTACCTAATAGCAATTTGGCAGGAGTTTCTCCTGTAGAACAATGTTTCGTTGTTCTGTAATCAAATAAAAATAAACTTATAATATCGTCGAGATTTTCTCCATCTCGAAGATTCGCTAAAACAGTCTTTTTAAAAGTTTTGACTAAATTTTCAGCCTGACCGTTAGTAGCCGGGTGACCCGGTGCAGTTAAAATGTGTTTTATATTGTTCGATTTCATAAAAACTTTAAACTCTTCAGCCGTAAATTGCCGCCCGTTATCACTCACTAGAGTGTCTATTAAACCGAACCTTCCAAAAACTTCACGCAATTTGCTGATAGTAAAACTTGATGTTATATTTTTCGTTTTAAAAACCTCGACCCATTTAGAGTAAGAATCAATAATCAAAAGAAAATGGAAATCTTTTATTGGACCCGCAAAATCAATATGAAGCCTGGACCACGGTGTATCCGTTGGTACCCAAGGAATCAATGGAGCTTTTTCAGGACTTGGTTGGTTTACCTTACATGAAACACAATTTGAAACTAATTTTTCAATGTCGTGGTCTATTTTAGGCCACCACATATACGACCGTGCTAACGCCTTAGTTTTAACAATTCCAAAATGAGAATAATGCAATTGCGCTAAAATTTTGTTACGCAATTTTTGTGGAATCACCACCCTGAATCCCCATAAAATACATTCGTATTCCACCGAAAGCTCCTTCTCACGACTGACGAATGGAATAAATTCATCACCCTTTAACAGGCCGATTTTTCCCACCTGAATGGCCTCTTTTAACTTTGCCAAAATTGGGTCTCTTCTAGTTTCTCTAGAAATATCCCTAAAATTCAAATTTAGCTTATTATCGCTACCTATATAATTTATAAAACCGAAGTCTTCACTATCTTCTTCTCTATCTCGATGAGGAAAACGAGATAAATGATCTGCTGAATTTTCTATACCTTTTACGAAACGCATGGTATAGTTAAAACCTGATAAAATAAAAGCCCATCTTTGTATTCGAGCTGCTGCCATAACTGGCAAGCCTTTATTCTCCCCAAAAATGGCTAAAAGCGGTTTATGGTCCGATTCCAACGTAAAATGAATACCCAATAAATATTGTTTGAGTTTTGTTACGCTAAAAACAATAGCCAAAGCTTCTTTCTGTATGGTACTGTAATTTCTCTCAGTTTGACTAAGCGCACGAGAAACAAATGCTATGGGCTTCTTCGACCCATCCGCCCCTATATGGGCTAAAATACCCGCTACCGCAAAATTAGATGCGTCTGTCGACAGCAGTATAGGTAGTCTAGGGTTAAAATGAACTAATATTTTGTCCGAAGTCACCTCCTCCTTTAACGCTTCAAATGCACTTTGGCGAGTTTTCGTCCATTTAAATTCAACTTCTTTTCTTAAAAGTTCATAAAGAGGTGCCATTTTATGAGCAAAATTAGGAATGAATTTTGAATAATAGTTTAGCATCCCCACAAACGCTCTAACTTCCGACACATTTTTAGGAACTGGCGCATCCAGAACCGAAGAAATACGATCCTTATTCAAACTGAGACCATCACGATTAATGTTAAAGCCTAAATAAGATACCTTATGCTTAAAAAATTCACATTTTTCACTATTTAGACGTAAACCAACCGACTCCAGCTTACTTAACACCAACTCAATCGTTTTGACGTGGTCCTCCAAATTACGACCAGTAATTATAATATCATCTAAGTAGTTTACTACGTTGGAAATTCCACGTAAAATATTTTCAATCGTTTTTTGAAAAATAGCCGCTGCTGGTTTTACCCCAAACGGTAAACGTGTCATTTTAAAAATACCCAAGTGAGTACTCCACGCACATAATAATTGTGAACTTTCGTCCAGCATTAGCTGATTATAAGCATTAGAAAGATCTAATTTTGTAAAAAGTTCTCCACGAAGAGAAGCGAACAATTCGTCAATTAATGGCAGAGGGTATTTGACATCTTCTAAATATTTATTAATGGTAGATTTGTAATCCCCGCAAATACGGATCTGACCATTGGGTTTTAAAATGGGCACCAATGGTGTACCCCATTCAGAATTATCTACGTGAACTAACACTCCTTTCTCCACTAAATCCTGCAACTGTGATTCAATTTTGGCTCGCCATGCCAATGGCACCGGCCTTGGTTTACAAAAAACTGGCTTCACCTTTTCAATTAAATTTAAGGTAACTGTTCCACCCGTGTATAAACCTAAGTCTTTATTAAAAACTTTGCTGAATCTCTTTTTTATGCTTTGTACACCCTCATTCATGTCCATTATAGAATTAACATTTGAGATACCGACACCGAACATTGACATAAAATCACGACCCAAAATGGGAGGGCTACGCGCATTTGTAACTACAAACGATAAATTTTTAACTTGGCCCCTAAATCTCACCATTGCTAAAAACTCACCCATAACTTTTATGCCTTCCCCTCCATATGCACACAATTTTTTTGTAGAGGGATGCAATCCAACCTCTTTAAAATAATTATAAAAAGTTTCACTCGACATCAACGAACAAGCTGCTCCAGTATCCAACACAAAATCCATCATTTTGTTATTTAGTTCAATTTCCAACGTAAACGGAGCAGCAGAAAGTTCACCCGTTACACTATAAATAGAAAAATTACAATCATTTAATGTTTCAGAATAATTATCATTATCATCATTTAAATTTTCATTTGATACTTGGACCACATTAACGTGATTATTGTTACACACACTTGCTAAATGTCCAACTTTACGACATTTGTGACAAACACTGCTTTTGTATTTGCATTTTTCACTGGCATGATTTTTCCATCCGCAATGCGAACATTTCTTCTTTGCCTGATTGCCGTTATTCTCATACCCGTTAACCTTGTTGCCGTTCCCCTTATTGCTGTTGTTGTTGTTCTTCTTCTTAGTTTTCGCATATCTTTTTTGTACATAATTTACACCTTCACTTTCCCCTCTTTGTGCATACAGCTTCGCCTCCATCGTCAATGCTTTTCTTAACGCACCTTCTAGATTTAAACCTTCGTCCTCCTCACACAATTTTTCAAAAATTCTGCCTTCCAAACCAGTTACAAATTTATTAAGCACAAATTGTTCTAGCTGTTGACCATATTTGCACTCCATCGCCAATTTTTTTAAACGTGCATACCAGGCTGCCACAGATTCCTCCTCCCGTTTTTTTGCGTCCAAAAAATTTCTTCGCTCACGAAATATTATAACCGGGGGCGAATAATGCATCTTTAGCATGTCACACAACTCCTTGTACTTCTTCTTAGCAGGTAAATCAGGGAAACACAACTCCCTCAACAAGCCATACGCCTCAAGACCAACAGCCTTCAATAACGTTGACGTTTTAATACGGTCTTCATCAACCGCCGCCTCCACAAAATGTGAATCCAACACCTCTTGCCAATGACACCACTTATCTATCACCGGCCGGAATTCTCTTATGCCGGTTGCCATGGATGTTGCAAAAAGGCTTTCGTTGTGCGCTATTGTTGTATCACCTGCAGCTCGCATCATTACCACCAAACAAGTATAACACAAAATGTATCAGTTAACACTCAAAAAGTTTGGTTATCTTGTAATATTTATTACATATATTATATACAAAAACTTTGTATATAAACCAAAAATTAACTGTTCTTTTTATATAACTTGCACACTTTTTTTTTTTTAACTTATTTAAACCCTCGTCGCCACTGCAATATATCGTGTTTGATGGTTGAATATCAAGTCAATTCCGTTCTTTATTAATACAATTTTGTTCTCTATTTTTTTATGACATAAAAGGCAAAATATTTGTACAATTTAGGAAAGGTAGCTACAGAACAAGTATAACACCACAATAATAATGGAGATATCCAAGCTGCTTAAATGTTTAAATGCAAGATTTACAACGCGCTGGAACACATCAAGCAACATGGTACCACCAAAAATGTCAAACAGCAACCTAGAGCCTGAAAAACTACACCCTAAAGTAGCTGCTAATAATCCTTCCACGAGCTCAAGTAAAATAAAAAATAAAATTGCATTGGATTTTGGTATTGATATTTCGTCTAGGGCAATAAGAAGATGTCTAAATGAGAAAAACTTGCGTGGGTGCATTGCACAACGTAAACCACTTGTATCAAAAAAATATCAAATCTCGACTAGCATTTTGGATTGATCTAAATAATATGTAAATAAAAATTCTTAACCAAATATAGGTAGCAAAATATTATTAATTTCTCTTCCTAATATTACTAAAATCTTAAGAAAAATATAATTGACCTAAATTTTTTTTGATAAGATGTAAAAATTATCACAAATGTCTAAGTAAAATGTCGTGTCTTAAATTCGTATATACAGCAAACAAACACCAGCATAAAAAATGGTAAACAAGTAAACAAAAATACAACAACAAACGCTACAAGAATAAATGTAAACAAAATACATAAGCAACAGTAATGAATGTAAACGATGATGTAGAGATTTCGCGAAGGCGAAGTCACGAACATTCGCCTTCAACAACATTCATCAGACTGTTTACCATGCCATATAAAAGGCAAGACAAAGCAGGCGAGTGAGTGAGTGAATTTCAGTCAGACTTGTATGAAGACGCGGTGGGTTTGAAGTGAGTAATCGTGGTTTGAAGATCTCCATTACAAAGATCTGTAGAATAATTATTTAGTGATTGTTGCTGTTTATGTAAAGAGCGTAAAGAGAGGAATAACAAACAAAGCAATTGTTGTTGTTTACATCAAGTTGTAAACAGTGTCACATAGAATTATGCGAATAATAAAGAATTTTAATTAAAACTAAACACAAATTTATTTCTATTTTGTTTGCAAACTACGAGCTCATATTTTAAACGTTTTTAAAAGTTAAAAACGTAACAATATGGTTTTATCACTTCAAATACGTGGTTAATTCGTAGACAGTTCCTTGAAAAAATCTTAACAAAACAAATAATGAAATTTCAAACAAAAATTAAATTTTTATTTATCCTCCTGCAATCGAATATTTGCATTCCTTCTTTTGCTTGGATTCTGCTCTAAAACCTACAAAGAGAGAGGAGCTTTCATTCACTTTCATACACTTTTCATAACTGCGAAAGCAATAAGCTGCTAATGCCATAAAGGAAACTGTAGCACAAGAAAACTCTATCTTCTCTCCTCCTGTCTCTCTCTTTCTCTCTCTCGCTCTCTTTATCTTTCCCTTGGTATAAATATTCAACCATGTTTTATACACTGTAATGCAATAACCATGAACATTTCATGTTTCATTTTCATTTATACACTGCGTAGACGTATTTTATGAGCACATACTCGTACATGCCCACTTTCTCTCGCTTCCATTTTCCGCAAATTAATATTTCGATTCTTACCAGTTTTCGTATATTACGTCATTGCGTATGTGTATGTATTCTTGTTTCGGAAAAGTTTTATTAACTTTCATTGAATCATGAAAAGATTTATTGAAGAAAATCTTTTGTTTCCTTGCTTTTTTTCATTCCTTTCTTTTATGGTGTGTGCGACGTTAACAGGAAATATTGAAATAAAGGCGTGTGGTGGTAGGCACATATCCTGTTATCACAACTCATGACTGATTGACACATTGACTGGTCATATGCGTTGCTCTCAACACGACTTTTTCGTCCCAATTGCCATTTGTTTCCTTTGAACGTGTCCTTTGAGTGTGTTAACTAGAGGTCAGCAATGAATCGTTTTATCGCTACTCATAACCTACTCATGAAATTTTGTATATAAGCGAGTCAACAATATTGAAATTTAACTATGTACTCTGATTCATTCATACTCATTACAACGTTGATTTATGAGTACAGGTTGCAATGACTATGTGTACAACGTTGACATCACACTCATACTCATTTAGATTCATAACTTTAGAAAAGTTCGAGTGCCTCGAATCATTCATCAAAATTTACAGAAGAAGAAAGACACATAAGCAAAAAAGACAGAGCAGCAAATAGAGCAAGCACACACAACCATTTAGAGAGTATCTTAGTGTTCGTATGCGATTCATACTTATTTTGTGATTCGTTTATATTGTTACGCAAATCGAAACGACCTAATACCGTTTAACAACAAAAACGATAAACAAGAGCCACATGATACAAATACGCACTAACACTAAGAACACAATGAACGTGTTAATTATCTAAAGCTGCACACACACATATGTACAACGAACCTGGTTGCGCCTGGTACCAACAACAACATGTATGTGACAAAAAGAGATAGACAATATAAGCAAAGTACACAAACAACAATGTATTAGCAATAGAGCTCTCGAGAAGTCGAGATCAACGACCTTCCACTTCAAGAATGTTCATTAGCCTGGTTGTGACGGACAATTAAAGGGCTGGACAAAGCAGGCAGCAGTCAGTATGAATTCAGTCAGCGTGTGAACAAAATAAGTCGTGGTTGTAAAGATCCACTGAATACAAAAATGACAAAAATTCGATTATAACTAGTAATTTGAGCTGTTTTTCTTTGTTCTTTGCTTTTTGCAAAACATAGAATATCCAAAGCTAATGAATTCTAATGATTTGCAAAAGTTTGCCGCTTCTTTGAAGGTTTTACTAGGTTATTTACAAGAATTACCCCCACCTGCTAATTAAATTGGCGAATTAATATTTCTTGAGATTTTTATGTTGTTGTTGTCACATTTACTTTTGTTTTATCTAGTAATACTCACCCAAAACGCAAATCCAATAAATCCCCCATGCCTTGCCATCAGACACCGGGCAATAGATTTTGAAGGCAATGCAACAAAAAAATCCTGTCAAGTAAAAGTTCTGGCAGCATTTTAGGCTGTCACGCAACCATAAAACAGATGCGGACAGCTGCAACAAAACAAAAAAAGCAAACAAATTTGTATTGAAATGCATGGCAGTATTATTGCATGAGTGTTCGTAGTGCTGTGTGCTACAAAATGTTGCCGGAAAATTCAAATGAAAAATCTTTCACCCAATATTTCACAACAGAAATAAAAATGGGGAATTGAAAAGAAAAAGCAGTAAATTATTGATAAGAGTGTGTGCGTGGCAGTATGGCTAACATTTCGTTCACATAAGTTTGTTTAATCCAAAGAAGACATTATCTGCTCCACAAAGGATTGAACTTTGAAAATTATTTCTGACTTCCTCAGTTTTAGTCACTCATTCACTCACTTGGCTTGCTAATTGAATTCCATTTTTCATTTTGATATTTTTGCATTTCTTTTTACTTCGTTTTCTTTAACAGATGGTCATTTGACCATAACCTGTACGCTTTCTAATTGTTGTTTCAGTTGAGTTGGAATGATAAAAACATTTTAATCGAATGAGTATTTGTATCTACTCTCTGAGCCAACCATGTCAGCGTGAGTTTTAAGTGAGTTTTGTACGTGCTTGCCGCTTACAGAGTTTTACGTAGGGTAAGGTTAGTGTAGTACAAACACCATTACATTCGAGTAATATTAGTTACCATTTATTTTCGTTTATTTTGTTTTTGTTTTCCTAAACTAAACTATAGGAAAAGAATTTCATTTTTTATTTCCCTTTTACGAAATTTCCTTTTGAATCATCTGTATTTTGCTATCTAAAATGCAACAAAACATATGTTATTGCTACGAAAATGAAAATAATTAAGATACTGGTGTTTTGCTTTGGCATCGTTTAACATTAAAATTATAAACAAATGCTACAAAAAGAAAACAATGCAGTAAACAAATCTGTTTACAAATTATCGTACTGCTTAATATAACACAAACACCAGCGTAAAAAAATGATAAACAAATAAACAAAAATACAACAACAAACACAAGCATAAAGAATGGTAAACAAGTAAACAAAAATACAACAACAAACAATACAAGAATAAATGTAAACAAAAAACACAAACAACAAGAATGAATGTAAACAACGATGTTTACATTTGTAGAGACTTCGAGAAGGCGAAGCCACGAACATTCGCCTTCAAGAACATCCACAGACTGTTTACCCTGTCATATAAAAGGTAAGGCAAAGCAGGCGAGTGAGTTAGTAAAAGTTCAGTCAATCTTATGCAAACTGAGATTTGAAATTACGTGCTCTCGTCTGGTTAGCCAACACACGCCAAATAGACTACGGCGTCTTCTTTCACGGATAAGGGATACACAAATAAATAGAAAATTTATCAAAGCATTTATTTTCTCTACCGGCGAAAGTTTTTAAACATGCTTTACTGTTTTAAATATCACAACTTTTGATGTTTGTTACACCCTAATATCCGTCAAGGACATCTTGTGTTGTTAAAAATTGTTACTTTATGAAACTCTGCCAGAAATATCTTGAATATCTTGAACATGTATCCTGTTAGTTGCATATCTAATGGCAATGCAAACATTTCATAACAAATTTTATTCTCACTTCCAATCAAAATTAATCTGATTTCAATCGAATAGCATATCTGAAATTATTTGATGCACAAATGTAACTCAAATTCTATGTAATTAAGTTGAAATTTTCATGATGGTTTTATTTCTACGAACAAAGAGTGAAAGAGTTAAAAGCACGCTTAATTGGTTTATTTAGTGAGTGAAACATTTTAAAAAATTTATTTTTAAATGTTTAATGATTTCAGAAACACACACACAAGCACACAGAAAACTATTTAAAGTTGAAGTCGAAAAACCAATTCAAAAATCCTTGAAGCTACGAAAATTCAAAAACAAAAATTCAATTGTGAAATGAATGAAGATTTGTGAAGAAGAGAGAGAGAGAGAGAAACAGAATTTATTTTCTCTTTTCTACCTTAATGAAATTGTGTTATTTTTAACTCTTTACATCGACAACAATGTTACCTCATTAACCTCTT
The DNA here is from genome assembly GCA_958299815.1 of Sarcophaga carnaria. Classification (NCBI taxonomy): domain Eukaryota; kingdom Metazoa; phylum Arthropoda; class Insecta; order Diptera; family Sarcophagidae; genus Sarcophaga; species Sarcophaga carnaria. Next base: position 130,993,234 of record OY283150.1, on the reverse strand, counting down.
ATTCTATGGCAATAACCAGCACAAATTCGGTAGCAACTACAACCACGATAACAGCAACATCAATACCAAATTGCCACCAAAAAAAAAGAGAAAGAAAACATAAAAAAATCACCAAAAAAAAATCAAGTGATCTCTATCTCTCTCTTTCTCTATCTCCCTCTTTCTCTATCTCTCTCTTTCTCTAGCAAATTTTTCTTTTTCTAACACATTCGTTATAAAACTGTAGAAAAAAGAGTAAACGAACGATGCCACACCACCAATGATTATCTGTAAACATAAACAGAGTATTAAAAGACTGATGTCTTGTAAGAAGACAATGAAAATTTAAATAATCAGGGTTGTATTAGCGACACTTTTAAATTAATTCAACAAACGAAAATTATTAAGCAACACTTGTAACCTCAATAGAGTCTAAATTTTAACATGATTTCCATACTCATGCCTATGTACACTGTTATGTAAGGAGTTGTACCCTTAAATAAGGACCTCCGCCAATCAATAATAATGCTAACAATCGTATTCGCCTTGTAAAGCTTAAAATATTCTATTGCCGCGTGTACTTTCTGGATACTAATTTTGATTTAGTTGCCATAGTCTAGTTGGTAGTGTGTAGGCTTATTAGGCGTGAGGCCAAACCCCAGGTCAGACATCTCCAACAAAACGAAATCAGAAAAAATATTTCTTCAGCAACCGCCTCTCAACAGATTTCTGGCAAAAACTCGATGAGAGTAAATAAAATTGCCATGAAAAAGTTTCTCAAAAATCTGTCGTTCGGAATCGACTTTAAACTGCAGGTCCCGTCATTCATGTATAAAATTAACACGTACTACATAAGTAATGTGGGTATATGGCAACGTAAACAGCCTGATGAATGTTCTTGAAGGCGAATGTTCGTGGCTTCGTCTTCTCCAAATCCCTATAAATGTAAACATCTTTGTTTCATTATTGTTGTTTGTGTATTTTGTTTACATTTATTCTTGTAGTGTTTGTTGTAGTTTTTTGGTTTATTTGTTTACCATTTTTTATGCTGGTGTTTTGTTGGTATATTTTTGTTTACATGTTTATCATGTATAAATATAGTCCTACATATATAGTCTTCTTTCCTTCATCTTGCTACATTTTCGCTAAGGTATGGCTTTTTGGATTAAAGAACACAATTTCCAACTGAAGTACTTGAAAATGTTTTCAGAGCAGTTCAACATTTTCGTGTAAAAAATTTGTACGTTTCATATTTGCTGTTTAAACGCAAAATAATGGAGAGACTGAAAATTAGACACACGTACTACATATCTTCTATGTATTTTAGAGTTTACGCAGAAGTTTTTAAACAGTAAGCCGCTATGTTTTTATTAAAAAACAGAAATAAAAACATTTTTTTTTTTCAAAAAAAAAAAAACAAAATTTTCATGGAATTGTAACATAGTTTTTGCATTCAATCGTAATCGTATATTGTACGGGTATTAAATACTGTATAGCATGAATACATAGGTATGCGTATTGTATATGGTCTGAAGTAGATTTTAAGCTGTATACAAGGTAAGTGAATACACAGGTATTTAAGTTTACATGGCAAATGTTAAAATCCTTAAAAAAATGAAAATTAAACAAAAAACGAAACGGCAGTAAATCTCTAATACCAGTACGAAAAACCCAAAAAAATTGCTAAATTTTTTCTCTTTTGTTTTGTTTTTGTTAAATATTGTAACGTTTTTAGCTTTTAAAAACGTTTAAAATATGAGCTCGTAGATTACAAATAAAATAAATTTGTGTTTAGTTTTAATTAAAATTCTTTATTATTCGTTAAATTCTGTATGCCGCTGTTCACAACTTGATGTAAACAACAACAATTGCTCTTCTTTGTTATTCCTTTGTTTATATACACTTTTCATAAACAATAATAATTATTAGGCAATTATTCGACAGATCTTTGTAACAGCGAACTTCAAACCACGATTACTCTCTTCAAATGCAACGCGTCTTCACACAAGACTGATTGCAATTCACTAAGTCATGTCGCCTTCTTTGCCTTGCCTTTTATATGGCAGATTCAACAGTCTGATGAATGTCCTCGAAGGCGAATGTTCATGACCTAGCCTTCTCGAAATCCCTATAAATGTAAACATCTTTTGTTTACTTTTAATATTGTAGTGTTGTTGGTGTATTTTGGTTTACCATTGTTTTGTATGCTGGTGTTTGTTGTTATATTAAGCAGTGCGATTATTTTTAACATGCTTGTTTACTGCATTGTTTTGTTTTTGTAGCTTTTGTTTAAAATTTTAATGTTAAGCGATATAAAACAAAACACCAGTATCTTGATTTTTTTATTTTTGTAAGAATATCAATACAACCCATCCCTAAAGCCATCAGCAACATCATGACATCATGACATGAATAAAACAAAAACCGTTTAAAATGTTGCCAAATTAATTTTGTTTTGCTGTGAAGTACAATTGTTCCGCTTAGAAATGGGAGATTATTTCATTGATAAGGCTGCCGCGACTGCACTCACAGTACCTCATTGAGATTATGGCGTCATATCTCCGCAGTGTCATCGCGAATTTTGGCTTTAAAATGCTCAATTGTCTCTGGTGAGTCGGCATAAGACTTTTAACAGCGCCCCATAGAGAATATTCCAAACGGTGTCAAATCTCAGCTTCTTGGCGGTTGACATCATCATCATCTCTACTAATTAAACGGCCATCAAGCGTTTGGCGTTATAAATCGATTGTGGCATAAGATGTGACGCAAGTTGCACCATCCTGTTGAAACCAAACATTGTTCATATCAATACCATTAAGAGCGGGTACAAAATAATAGGTTATCATGGTGAGATAGGGGTCTGCTCTTTTAAACACTAATACATCTGTTTATGCATTTGCCTACTTGCTCTTCCCAACGCCTTTTACTCCCAGTCATCATTACTTCTTTGGAAATGGATACTTGAACTAAGAAAATTTCATTAAAAAGAGTATAATTCTTGCTTCTACTGAAGCGATGAGAATTGCAAACTAAAACTATAAAAAAATAAAAAAAAATCATTCGTGATATCATTTCAACTTTTTCAATTTCGTGTTTGTTTAAATCTTTTATTCCCCCCTTTTTTTCAATTGCTTATTGAGATTTCATTTAAAATTGTTTTCGAATGAAATGAAATCTCAAATGATTGGTTTCGCTGCATAAAAACTGTTCAATAACTTTTAATTTATTGAAGAGAAATAAAAAACGAAATCAAAATGAAACAAAAATGAATGCAATGAATATGAATTTAAATTGACTAGTAAAGTATTTTTTGAAGTATTTAGGAAAGTAGTTTCAGTCGCAAAATAAAACAAACTCGAGCAATTCAGTATCAAATTGTGGAAACTTTAAAGAAATTTTAATCCCTGAGCAAATAATGCGTTCAAGAAACTCAATAATCTTCCCGATCCCCCCATAGAGGGGATATATGGTACGACAATCATACCATATAGTATATACAGTGGAGACTTAATTATACGCTTAAAAAGAAAAACACTTTTAATGATCTAGGGAACGTACTTTGGGGCAACGATTGCAAAAAGTTGTAATCAATGCTTCCTCTTTGAACAAAATAAATAAAGAATAAAACATCGAATCTCTCACCATAAAGTTATGAAAGCAGTGATATGTTTAAGGCTATGGCAAGCGATAGGCATTGCTCCAATTCTATTAAAATACTAGGAACTTAATTACATACATAATAGGATTAAGACCTAGTTTCTCCTAACACTTATGTTGTGTGTGTTAATTTTATGCATGAGTGGCGGAACCTGCAGTTTTTTTTTTTTAATTCAGAAATTTTTCATTGCAATTTTATTTACTCTCATAGAGTTTTTGCCAGTAATCGCCGAACAAATATCTTTTCTGATTTCATTTTGTTGAAGTTGTCTGACGTGTGGTTTTAACCGTGGCCTCACGTCTAATAAGCCAACACACTACCTACTAGATTACGGTGACTTCAGGAAACGTACTTCTCACTTACTTACTTACTTACGATTAACGGATTTCGGCCTGCCTTAACACATCCTTCCAGGCGCCTCTGCTTCTTTAACGTCTACGCCAGTTGTCCACATCAAACGCTGACAGGGCTTCCTCGATTTGGTCCTTCCAGTCCTCTTCGTCGAATTCCGCAGATCCCGGGAGCATTCTCCTCCATTCGAACGATATGGCCGAGCCAGCGTAGGCGCTGCACAACGTCTGTGTCGTTGAGTAGCTCATGCAGGTCACTGTTGAATCGGATGCGGAAATCATCGCCAACCCATACTGGACCGATTCTCTTACGTAGGAACGTGCTTCGGGGCAATTAATTGTGTGCCCTTATGGTTCCCAGAAGTTGTATCTTTGAATCAATAAATAAAGACTAAAATCGTTGGAGACGTTCAAACTCATGAAACGGCGAAGATGTTTAAGGCTTTATTAAACTGCTAGGAATTTAATTTACATTCTTTTCTAACAAGCCTCGCATATCTTATAAACTTTTCTAAGAGGTTTTTCGTCCAGTTTTGGCAAGTATATTAATGTCTGATAAGTCATTATATAAACGACTTTTTATTATTTCGTGAACAATACAGTAATCCTTCTTATTAGATTGTAATCAATAGTTATTATCATAACTTTTTTTTTGGAAAAATTCTGTTTAAAAAATCATGAATTGCATGTCAATCATACGCCACCCTGTGCGTATGAGTACCAAACACTACATACCAGTATCCAATTATTTATTCATCATACGTCAGAGGGGTATATTGTGTTTAATATAATGATAATGCCATTGTAGATATAGGAAGACTAATAATATCATATTAATTTAATGCTGTGGGCAATAAATTCATCATAATCACTAATTAATTAACAAATAAATATACAAAGTTTTTTTTAAGCAAATTATAAAAGAAAAAACGTATTGAGGCTAATATTACCACCTATAAAGGTCATAATATTTCACTTCATTTCAAGTAGTTTTGATATCAACACTAAAAATAAAAGAAAAATTACTTAAAAAACTATACTTAGGCTTCAAACTGGCCTTTACGCATACAAAGCCCTCCACACTCTTCATTAAAACAGAACAAATTCCATGAAATGAATAAAAAAAATTCCTTGAATGCCAAGAATTTCATGGAATGAGCTAAATTCTATTGTTATATTTGCTGGCAGTAAAGTTTAGTTAACATTTAGTTTCTATGAAGAGATTTTTGGATAAACGTACACATATACAACAAAACGATAACAAGTACAAAAACAATATGAGCATAAACATTCCTGGAATTAAACGAAAGCAACAAATTTTTACTTATGCACGTACCAGAACGTTTTGCTATACTTTTATTGCGTAAACGCCTTTAAATTGAATTTGAGAAAAAAAAACAGAAAATATACAACCGCACGTACGCACGTACCTATATGTTTACAACGGCAAAAACCATAACACGCTTACCCTCTTATACACAGGAGTACAATAATGAACAGCAACGTTAGCAAAAATCACATACAGAGAGAGAGAGAGCAAAAAAAATCAAAAATAAATAAAGAGAGCAGCAATAACATAAACGAATAGTAATAGCAATAACAATAACAACTACAAACGAATAGATTTGAGTGTGTGTGTGTAATTTACCAAAAAAATTTAAATGAATTGAATTTTTATGCGAGATTAGAAACAATTTTTAAATTTTGTTTTATGCTTAAACAGCAACAATAACAATGCTAACATGAAACAAAATAATAAAAGGCAAGAGCCATAAAGGGATTAGCAAAGAGGAGAATTTAAAATGGAAAATCTATGAAAGAAATTAATGCAAATTTTGTTTATTACAGAAACTAATAGGAAAGGAAAATTCAAATTAAAGAGATGGCTCAGGACAATTATTTACAATTAAAACTACAGCCTTAACACGTATGTACATAACATAATTGGTCAATACAAAGCTTCAGTTAGGATTACGACCTAGCTTCTAAAACCACTTATGTTGTGCGCGTCAATTTTATACACGGGTGGCTGGACCTACAGTTTAAAGTCGACTCCGAACGGCAGATTATGTCATTTTCATGGCAAATTTTATTTACTCAGAGTTTTTGCCAGAAATCTGCTGAGAGGAATTCGCCGAAGAAATACTTTTTGTATTTTATTTTGATGTCGGGCCTGGGGCTCGAATCCTGGCTTTTCGTCTAATAAGTCAACACACTACCTACTAGACTACGGCGACTTCCATAACTTGGCATAACCCTTTTCTTTAAGGGCGTCCCATAGAACATAGTCCAACGATGTCAAATCGCAGCTTGTTGGCGGCCAATTGACATCACCATTTCGACTAATTAAACGGCCATCAATGGTTTGACGCAATAAAGCGATTGTGGCATGAGATGTGTGGCAAGTTCCACCATCCTGTTGAAAGCAAACATCGTTCACATCAATACCATGAAGAGCGGGTACAAAAAAAAATCGCTTATCATGGTGCGATAGGCGTATTGGTTGTGCCGTCCATATTTTCAAGGAAATAAGGGCCAATAATGCCTTCGCTCTACAAGCCGCACCAAACAATCACTCGTAATGAGCGCCTTGGCTTCTGTAAGACCACGTGTGGGTTTTCTGTGCCCTAAATACGGCCATTTTGCTTATTAACGTTCTCACCGAGATGAAAAGATGATTTTGCCAAATAGACATCATCGTGCTGGTTCTTGTTGGCTCATCTAGCAAAGCGAAAACGAAACGGATGGCCATGCGGCTTCAACTCTTGAAGGCGTCATACCCAGTACTTTTCTCAAAATTCGATGTAAAATGGTGCTTGAAATGTTCAATTCTTGAGAACAATGACTAGTTGACGTTGATGGATTCTCACGCACACTCCTAGTTACAGCTTCCATATTTTTGGGTGTACGCCCTGTACTAGCACGCTCATGTCTTGGCGAATTAACAATGAAACTTTAGCAATAAACCGGAAGTCGCCGTAGTCTAGTAGGTAGTGTACTGGCCTATTAGACGTAAAGCCAGGTTTCGAGCCCCAGGCCAGACATCAAAACAAAATGAAAGAAGTATTTCTTCGGCGACTTTGTCTCAGCAGATTTCTGGCAAAAACTCTGAGAGTAAATAAAAATTGCCATGAAGACTTTCTTACTAAAAAATCTGTCATTAGGAGTCGACTTTAAACTGTAGGTCCCGCCACTCATGTATAAAATTAACGCACACAATAAAAGTGGTGTGAGAAGCTAGGTCGTAATCTTGACTGAAGGGTTATAATGACCAATTATGTATGTATGTATGTATGTATGTATGTATGTATGTATGTATGTATGTATGTATGTATACCGGGCTTTGTTGCCTGAGATATTATTTTTTTCTGTTTTCATAGGTCGGGCTCCCAAAAATTCAGGGAAATCGATGAAGTAGTTTTTGCCATATCCTGGTTGCCAAGTCGAAAAAAGTGATTTCGAGAAAAACGCATTTAAGTTGCGTGTAAGAAGTGGATGCGTTGTATTATTTTGCATTTTTCTCCTTTTTTCGTATTGTTTTTAGGGAAAAGAAGATTTCTACCTTAATTCTATGACCCTAAAGTATTTAAAACGGTGGAAAACAAAAACCGAATTTTTGAAAATTAGGAACCGTACTAACCCCTTAATTTATTACAAAGCTACAGAACATACTCAGCAGTTGTTATTGATTTTGAGTTTCTGTTTACGTTTTTACACCTAAAGAAATATCAGCAGTTAAAAACAAAACCATACTAAATTATTATAACCAATACATACATACATATGTACTCGTATGTGTGTACCGTACTGTTTTCCTATGGTATGTGTATGAATTATAGAGTGTTGAGCTAGTCATTCTGTATATTAACACACTGTTTGTAAAAACAAATAAAAGTTATGAAACAAAACAAAAAAAAGAGTGAAAAATTATGGCTTTTTATGGTTTGTTTTTATGATTTACAATAATAACTGTACAATAATAACTGTATAACTAACTGTTTTTTTTTTAATTTTTGAATATTTTTCTATTAATTTATTTCAGTGTTATTGTTTCATTTATTGTTTTATGACAATTTAATTTTAATTTATTGAAAACAAATATTTTTATTTTTATTCCAACGCTGAAACAGCTACAAAAGCAATTTTCTGTGAAAAGAAACAAACATGGTGGTGTTATAAATATTAATAACAATAATAATTGAATGAATGAATAATTGTTTGCCAAAAACTATTCATTTCGTGGCTTAATTCTTTGGTGTTGAAAAAAAACATCGAAATTATAATAAAAGAGCTGAAAAACAATTCATAAATCATTTCAAAATACCGGATTATGGTTTCTCTCTTCGTTTAATACAAGTTTTAATTCATTTTCAATATAATTTTGCAAATATTAATTGCATGGTCCACGTGTAGGTTTATATACATATATACATACGTATGCGTTTATTGATTTGTGTTTTTAAGTTTTGAAATTTTTAAGTTTTTTTTTTTTTGTGGAAGACTTTTTCAATATAATTTCTATGTAGAGTTAGGTTAGGTTTGGCCGAAGTGATAGCTTTGATTACCAAAGCACACTGGAGCAGGCACAGCGGCTTTTTGTGACGCCAGAGTTAAGCGCAGTTCCTGCACTGACCGACTTCCATTAAACTCATCAAAGAAGTTGGTCACCGCAAGTGCTATACTGTATGTAGAGTATGAGAAATTAATTATATTTCTATATCGACATTAGAAAGTAGATTGTAAGGAGGGAGGAATGCCTTGAAAGTAGTTTCTATAGTCAGTAAGTCAGATGCATTATTTTTACATACATACATAACATAATTGGTCATTACAACCAGTCAGTCAGGATTACGACCTAGTTTCTCACAGCACTTAGGTTGTGTGTGTAAAATTTTTATACATGAGTGGAGGGACCTACAGTTTAAAGTCGACTCCGAACGACAGAATTTTGAGAAACTTTTTTATGGCAATTTTATTTACTCTCCGAGTTTTTGCCAGAAATCTGCTGAGAGGAAGTCGCCGAAGAAATAATTTTTGTATTTTGTTTTGATGTCTGGCCAGGGGTTTGAACAATGGCTTTGCGTCTATTAAGCCAACACACTACCTACTAGACTACAAAAAAAAAAACATCCTTCCGGATTAAGCTCATTTTCATTTTGGTGAGTAGTAAGCAAAATTGCCGTATTTGAGACTCAGAATATCCACACTTGGTCCTATAGTAGCAAATGCACCCATTATGAGTGATTGTTTGGTGCGCATAGCCCTTATTTCTTTACAAATGAGAATGGCGTGCTCATACTGGGCGTGCACCCGAAAATATCGAAGCTGTAGCTATGAGTGTGCGTGAGAATCCATCAACATCAACTCGTCATCGTTCTCAAGAATTGAACATTTCAAGCAACATTTTACATCGAATTTTGCGAAAAGTTCTCGGTATGACGCCTTCAAGAGTTAAAGCCGCATGGCCATCCACTTCGTTTTTGATTCGCTAGATGAACAAACGAGAACCAGCACGATGATGTCGATTTTGACAAAAAATCATCTTTTCATCTCGGTGAGAACGTTAATAAGCAAAATTGCCGTATTTTGGGCTCAGAAAACCCACACGTAGTCTTACAGAAGCCAAGGCGCTCATTACGAGTGATTGTTTGGTGGGGATTGTGGAGCGGAGGCATTATTGGCACATATTTCTTTGAAAATGAGGACGGCGCTACTATTACGGTCAATGCAGACACCTTTCACACCATGATAACCAATTTTTTTATACCCGCTCTTCATGGTATTGATATGAAGGATGTTTGGTTTCAACAGGATGGTGCAGCTTGCCACACATCTCATGCCACAATCGATTTATTGCGTCAAACGTTTGATGGCCGTTTAATGAGCCGAATTGGTGATGGCAATTGGCCGCCAAGAAGCTGCGAATTGACACCGTTGGACTATTTTCTGTGGCGCGTCGTCAAAGAAAATGTTGTGCGGACAAATCAGAGATAATTGAGCATTTGAAGGCCAACATTCGCGAGGGATACGACGCTATACTCTAAATTAGATGCTATGAGGCCTGCCGCGTCAGCCATATGAATGAAATAATATTCCATTTCTAACCGGAACAATTGTACTTCACAAGAAAGAAAGAAATTTGGCCAAATTTCAATCCCTTTTTGTTTCAATTGCATTTTTAAATTTAAACTTATAAACGGCTCACCCTATATTATCTTTGTTAACAATTTTTATTAAAAAATACTGTTGGCTACAAAAGTTTTCATTAAAAGGGTTTTTTTTTCTCTTTTTTCAGAAAATCATTTTTCTGTAAAATTTCCAACTACCCCTCACATATTATCTGCGGAACTTTGTGTTGCAAACAGTGTTATTGTGACACTAGAAAGTACGATACCAACTAACTTTAATAAGAAAAAAAATAAGGAAGAAGAAAAGAAAAACAGTATAATGCGACATATTGAAATATCCTTTTGCCAAGAGGTGAAAACAATTTCAAGTGTTGTAAAAATAATAAAATAATGCCAGATTTTTATGGTTTTATGCCCCCATATTTTCTTTTTATACAGTCTGTGATTCTTAAGTGCTTCCCCTAAAGTCTTGGGGAAATATTAAGTGTCTTAATGGTCGTCAATGTCAATGACGCCATTGCCATAATAATAAAGAAAAAGAAAAAATTGTTTTGAAATAAATTGTTTTTCCGGCGCTTAGAGCTGCAGAAAATAATTCACAAATTGTATTATCCTAAAAGGATTCTAAAATTCAAAAGTTTTAGAAAGAGACACTCTCTTCTGCAAATCAAATCGATTACAAGTTTTTATGTATCAATAATTTTAAATAATTAAATCGTCTTTGCATATGAATTTCAGTTTTGGTAAATACATCATATTCGTTGCGTTTAAGATATTAATTAGGTCCATGAGTTCAGCTAAATAGCTCTTTGTTTTCAGAACATAAAAATATTATAACAAAAATGAAAAATCTAAATACTGGTGTTTTGCTTTTACATCGCGTAACATTAAAATTATAAACAAAAGTTACAAAAACAAAACAATGCAGTAAACAAACCTGTTTAGAAATTATCGTACTGCTTAATACAACAAAAAACACCAGCATAAAAATGGTAGACAAGTAAACAAAAATATACCAACAACACTACAGTAATAAACGTAAATAACGATGTTTACATTTATAGAGATTTTAAGAAGGTGAAGTTATGAAAATTCGCATACAAGAACATTCATCAGACTGTTTATTCGACCATATAAGGCAAGGCAAAGCATTCGACTGAGTGAGTTAGGTTCAGTCAGTCTTGTGTGAAGAGAGTAATCGTGGTTTGAAGTTCTCCATTACAAAGATCTTTCCAATAATTGTCTAGTAATTGTTATTGTTTATACAAAGGGCGTGAACAGAGAAATAACAAAGAAAAGCAATTGTTGTTGTTGACATCACGTTGTGAACAGTGGCACCCAGATTTGTGCGAATAATAAAGAATTTTAACTAAAACTAAACACAAATTTATTTTTATTTTATTTGCAATCTACGAGCTCATATTTTAAAATAAAAATAAATTCGTGTTTAGTTTTAATTAAAATTCTTCATTATTCGCACAAATCTGGGTGCCACTGTTCACAACTTTTGCAACAATTTGACAACAATTGCCTTCTTTTGTTATTCCTCTGTTTATACAATAACAATAAGAATTGTTCGACAGATCTTCAAACCACGATTAATCTCTTTAAGCATACCGCGTCTTCACACAAGACTGATTGAACTTCACTAACTCACTCGACTGCTTTGCCTCGCCTTTTATATGGCACAGTAAACAGTCTGATGAATGTTCTTGAAGGCGAATGTTCGTGCCTTCGCCTTCTCTATAAATGTAAACATCGTTGTTTATTACTGTTGTTTTTGTATTTTGTTTACATTTATTCTTATAGTGTTTATTGTTTTATTTTTGTTTACTTGTTTATAATTTTAATGTTAACTGATGTAAAAGCAAAACACCAGTATCTAGATTCTTCATTTTCGTAACAATATATATCGGGGATGACTGCAATGGTTAAAGAGATATCAAAAGAAAAAAAAACTGAACTCAGAAAATAATACACATTTTACACACGAAATCACATCACATTTAGGACAAGTGTTTCATGCATACGCAGTCTACCATGTTTACGCAATTAGGGTTAAAATTATCAATGGTTTTCGGGTATAATTATTTTTAATTTTAATTCTATTAACACATGCCACTTAACAGCTTTACAGAATGCGTCATTGAATAGAAATTCACTTCAAAAGTACTTTTAATTTGAATGGATACGTACGAATTGAAAGAAAAGTACTTGTTAAGAGTGTTCTTGTCAGCAACTGACAGCAACTGCAACTGCAACAACTGCAAGCGTTGCTGCTGTTCATTATGACAGCCGTAATGAGTTGTAACATAGCAAACGTAATTAGCAGTGAGATAATGAATGAATAGAGAAACAAGTAACGCATATGTACTTGTAAATGAGTATGTATATGTGTTAGTGCATACACTTTTAATATGTTGCGAGAAAGAGGTGTATTTTTAATACATAAAAAGAGTTACACAATGCACACATACGCACACACACTCTCATACATTTTATCTTGTTAAAGTTGTAAAAGTATTGGTGCATGAAGCAACTACAACACCAACAACATCTTTATTCTCTGCAACATTTCATTATAAAGAACGAACTCCTGTCTTAAGATGCAATTTAACAGTTTTCTTCTCTTCTTAGTTTTCTGTGAACCTTTTTGGTGAATTTAATTGAAAAACGTACATCATGTGAGCATACACATACACACATATAGACATATGTATGTATGTATCCTTTCATCAAGAATTTGTAAGGCAGTGGCGTATTTTTTTCAACACTTCCACGAACAAACAGAAGGCGGTTTTATGATTTTAATGATAAGCAATTAAATTTTAATTGAATGTACTGCAGATTTTAATTTAAAGTGTCAGTTAAATAAAACAATAAAGAATGAATGAAAGTTCTGCTACAGGGTTCTTGGAAACACAGAACCAAAAACAATTTAAAATTACTAACAGAACGCGAACACAATATTTGCAGGCAACACATTTTCAAAGGCATGGTAATAATTAATTTCTTGAAATGTACGTTTTTAAATCGAAATAATATTTATATTTCAAAGGAGAATATTTTATGAAACCTGCTGTAATATTCCTGGAAAAAACACCGAAGATTTTACAATCAAAATTGCAGTTCATATGAAAAATTATACGTCTTTTTTGGAAAATTTTCTGAATGCAAACTGACTGATAGGAAAAAAAATTGATTTCAAAAAGCCAGGCCGTAATTGGAACAAATATTCGTTCTGTTTAGTTTAAGGGCAAGAGGGCTATACAAAGCCAATTTATATTATCTTTTTCATTCTCTTTTTGTGCTTTTTATTTTTCTTTTCTACCTTTCAGTTTAAATAATCATGTTTTCCCAGATAAACAGCAGACTGATGACTTGTATTGTACAGGTTCTAGAATAATAAGGTTGCCATTTGTCGTTGACTAGAAACAACATTTACTTGCTTACTTAGTTATAGCCTCTCAGTCAGGATTACGACATAGCTTTTCAGACTGCCTGCAGTTTAAATTCGATTCCGAACGATAGACTTTAGAAAAGCTACAGAGCTACTCCCAGAGTCTTTGCCTGAAGACTTCTGCGTGGAAGTAGTCGAAAGTAATATTTTTCCTTCATACTTAATATTGTTTGAGATGTCTGAGCTGGGGTTTGAACCACGGCCTCATGTTTAATGGGCCAACACACTACAAACACTCGACTACGATTCAGTCCTTGTTATTTTTTCTTGTTGTTTCTTTCTTTTTTTTAGTTTAATTAATCAAGTGATTGATTGATAATAAACAGGTGATTGATGACTGGTATTGGTAGCAGGTCAAATAGTCCAACGGTGTTAAATCGCAGCTTTTTGGTTGTCAGATGACATCCGAATTTCGGCTAATTAAACGGCCATCAATCGTTTGTCGCAATAAATCGATTGTGGCATGAGATGTGTGGCAAATTGCATATCCTCTTGAAACCAAACATCGTTCACATCAATACCATGAAGAGCGGGTACAAAAAAAATCGGTTATCATGGTGCGGTAGGGGTCAGCTCTTTTAAACCCCAATACATCTTTTTATGCATTTGTCTACTTACTATTCCCTTACACATCCTGTTAAAACCAAACAGCTTCCACATCTATGCCATGAAGAGCGGGTACAAAACAATTGGTTACCATTAACCGAAATGGTTATGCCGTTCTAATTTTCAAAGAAATATGAGCCAGTGATGCTTGCGCTTCACAAGCCACACTAAACAGTCACTCATAATGGGTGCATGGGCTTCTTTAAGAGCACGTGTGGGCTTTCTGAGCAACAAATACGGTAATTCTGCTTATTAACGTCATTCGAAAAGATGATTTTTTTTGGCAAAAAAAAATTCCGACCAATTGTCCTTGTTTTGGAAATAAATTTCCAATAAATCTCAACATTGCTCAAGCCTAAATCGATTCATTACGTTCAGTGGAGATAATATACTGGATTTTGTAATAAAATAGAATGATTCGATATAACCGATGGTTCGAATTTAAACCGATGGATGGCTCACCCTATATTTTAAACTTAAGAAGATAGTATAACATTTCTTTTGACCCATTTGGATGGATAAATAAAAACAGTATAAATTCAGTAGAATCCTTCCGCTTTCATGCATTAAAGAAAATCTGACAGCGTTAGTAAATTTGTAAACCTTCTTCCATACATGCTTATTACTTTACTTTGTTAAGGACAGCACATTCTATGACAGTTCAGGTTGTCTTTCTCTGAGCTTATCTATTTTACTCGTACTTCTAAATAAAGAAGAGCTATTGGCAGGGGGAGCTTATTATACGATCAATTTGTTCATTTTGTATGACAGTCAATAAACTTTGTTTCATTCACTTATTAATACCATCGCTATTAATAACACCATTATTCTCTGCAACATTATTATTTTCATGATTATCGTTGTGGTTGTTAATACAAAAAAAAATCGTATTTCTTTTACGGTTATGACCGTCATCAAATATGATGTGCGATGTGTCACATCATTGTCACAAGGACCTTCTCTGAATGGTCTTTACTTTGTCTACAAAGGAAATGGGCAGAGCCAAGGAGAGAGATTAGAATTTAAAGCAACGCTACAATTTATATCCATTTTGTGAATGAAGAAATAAAGTTGATAATAATGACACACTGCCATGCTCGCTTTATTATCCTGTGGCCTGTAAACAGTCGTCTGCCTGTATGTTTGCGAATGTAAAATTAAGTTTAAATTTCTTTAAATCAAAAGAAACATAAAATATTGCTACGTTTTTACTTCTTTAAAAGCATTTAAAATATAAGCTCGCAGATTGCAAATGAAATAAAAATAAATTTGTGTTCAGTTTTAATTAAAGTTCTTTATTATTCGCACAATTCTGTACGTCACTGTCCACAACTTGATGTAAACAACAGCAATTGCTTTTCTTTGTTATTGCTCTGTTTATATCTTCTACATAAACAGTAACAATCACTAGGCAATCATTCGACAGATCTTTGTAACGGAGATCTTGAAACCACGATTAATCTCTACAAACATACCGCGTCTTCACACAAGACTGACTGAACTTCACTAACTACTGTCGCCTGCTTTGCCTTGCCTTTTATATGGCAGAGTCAACAGTCTGATGAATGTTTATGAAGGCGAATGTTCATGGCTGCGCCTTCTCAAAATCTCTGTAAATGTAAATATCGTTTTTTACATTTATTCTTGTAGTGTTGTTTGTGGATTTTTGTTTACTTGTTTACAATTTTTTTATACTGGTGTTTGTTTTTATATTAAGCAGTACGATAATTTGTAAACAGGTTTGTTTACTGCATTGTTTTTTTTAGCTTTTGTTTATAATTTTAAAAACACCTGTATTTAGAATCTTCATTTTCGTAACAATATGTTCGAAGAGGAGAAAATAAAAGATATAAAAACATTATATTAAACAAAATCACATTGAAATTTACACATGTTCACGCTGGCTGCACAAATCTTTGAAAAAAATGCAACAGCAATAACATCCGCCATCTGTAGAAATTTTTTTAAAACTTCGTTTGCTTAAATACACTTTTAAAAGCTTCATCGAATTTTGAACTCGAACGCTCTAAATAAATAACCACACATTGAAAAACCTCAATCTGCACCCACGAATGGTGCCTCAATACCCCCCTAAACGTACAAATAATGACTATAATCGCCTACGAGTGCAGTAAGATGTTCTTTTTCGGCATTTTGGTAATATGGTTGTGGACAAAACTCTTGTTCTTAGGCTAATAACGTTACCAATAAACTCTAAACTGTAGTAACTTTTCAGACATTACTAAGGACTACAGCAGGTATAAATAAATTAGTAATTTCATTAGAAAAACATACAAGGATATGAAGCCAAGTAAAAGAAGAAAAAGAAAAACTCCTCTTATTATATTCCCACATACCATTGCAAACATATTAAATTCCTATGAAAATACTTCTCTCTCTACAGGCAGAATGAAATTGAAAATAATGATGATGATCTTCTTAGCACGAATTCCTGCCTTTAATGTGTTCATAAAATTAAAATTTTCCTCTAAGTATTCCATTCGGTATTTCATCTTAGTTCATACTCCTATACAATGTCTATGGATTTAATAAACTTTGTGCGTAGATATGTACGTGTTTTCGTGAGAATATGAGAGAGAGAGAGCGAGAGCATTAACAATCCAATGAATGTAGTAGATTACTGGCTTTGCATTTGTAACGGTTATAGCAGTGAATGCATGAATAAAGTTCTGTTAGATCATTATGCAATATTAACGGTTTATTTACCGTTACTCAATGTGAAATGATAGAAATTCCTGTTCGATAATCATGTGATTGAAAGAAAAACTAATTAATCGAGTGTTTTACACTGGTATTGTAAGTAGGAATGGCAAAATTAAAATTGCTTAATAAGGAGGGTTGTGTGATAATTACAAATGTTAAATGGTTATTTCAAGGTCTATAAAAAACCTATTAAAGACGCACAAAACTATACAAGAATGTGTTTAAAAATTTAATAGCAAAGCTTTTGAAAGTCCCCTCTTAAAACGAAATTGCTCTCAAATCGATCAATCAGATTTATAAGTCACTGCAGTAGTACATACATAATCGGACATTACAACACTTTATTTATGATTACGACCTAGTTTCTTACATCACTTTATAATGTGTGTGTTAATTTTATACATGAGAGGTGGGACCTACGGTTTAAAGTCGACTCCGAACGACAGGTTTTTGAGAAACTTTTCATGGCAATTTTATTTTACTCGCAGAGTTTTTGCCAGAAATCTATTGAGAGAAAATCTTCAAAGAAATTTATTTCAAATTTCGTGTTTGTTGCAGATGACCTGGGGTTTAAACACACTACCTACTACTACTACTACAGCAATCTTCAATCTGCCTTCATTGCCCTTATGGAATGTGTCCGTGCATTTGAAGCATTTGAGTACATCAAGCAAATGTTCCGTTTTCTTAGTCCAATCCATTTAGTATTAACAGCCATGTATGGTAGCTGTGAGATACCAAGACCATCTCAATTGCATTCTATTGATTCATCCTTTCAACGAGCGTTCTTGGCATTGCATTTCCTTTAAAAATATTGTGTACTTTTGGAAACCAGTTGCAAACTACAGAAACACATCCATGTTTTCAGGTTCACACATACACACAGAAGAAATGTCTTCGAAATACAACTCTGTAAATGAGTTTGTCTTGTTTTAATTGACTTTCCTGTTAACAACACAAACTTCTTTGCTTTAGAAACTCCAACCAGCGTAAATGTTTGAAGTGGACATGTGTGTTGAATATTCGTACGAGACTCTGCAACACACTATTGAAAGTATTACATAAGCTTTGTTTGAAGAGATTCCAAAGTAGAATAATAAAATTTTTAAAGGAACAGGAATTATTTTAATTTTGTATTTAACAATCTAGTAGCCATTAAACAGCTACTTTAATTTTACTAAAAATACTGGCTTTTCCAAAGCACATTTATTTGCCGCAGTACCATATATTCTTGTCTCAATCAAGCCATTAAAATTTCCCACAGATAATCCCAAGAGATTCATTAAATAAATCCCTGTATGGCTTTAATTCAAGTGATAAAGATTTACCACGCATAGCAGTGCATAGGAAATGCTGCTGCTGCTCCCATGGTAGTGCAATGAATTTTAAAAATTCCAAAGCGCCAGGAATTTTTCTTTTTTAACGACCTTGAAACTCATTTTCAATGTACTGCCACAAAAATGTGCAAAAAAAAATGCTGTGAACATTTGCAATTATTTCTACCATGACATATGAATTATTAAAATATTCGTTTCCGTTAATAAAAATGACAGACAGACAAGCATGCACAAGAGCATTAAATAGTGATTTTGTGCCAGTAAACATTTCCATATACAGTGGGAAATAAATGATGTGCAACAGTCCATAGTTTTTTAATGTGTATGAAGATAAATTGGAATTTGAAAATCCAAGACTCAATCCATAAATTTTAGCAGCGCCACATTTGGCAGTAACAGAGTAAAATTTCCTCTTAACAGAACAAAATTTGCACTTAACAGAGCACTGTTGGCTATTTAATAGTATCCATCTGAATAAGCCCACTTGTTTAGGTGTTAACTTGGGGATTTACTTTAGGTCTATGAGTACCATACTATATGCAAAGGAAGGTTGCAAGGCCTCGTAATATAATCAGCAACATAGTCACATGTAAAGTGATATGGTATTGAGAAATTTGGCTTTGAAAATATCAATTTTTTTTTTGCTTGAAAATTCTCTAGAAGATCAGCGGCCATTTTGAAACATATAAGAAATAGTACATCGTATAGACTATATGCAAATGGTAGTCCAAAGGGTCCTCTTTCGAACCGTGCTAGTAGAATAATGGGAATAATGAGAGTTGGGGAAATTTTCTTCATCTATCACCACCAACCATCCTTTACATTTCAACACTTGTTCACAAATAGTAATGATCATAAAGATAATTATATTTTACTTCAATAGCATGCAGAAGTATAATCTACTATTGTCACTGTAAAACAGTTAACAGTGCTCTGTTAATAGCAATGTTTACCCTGTTAGAGGCAAGAAGTGACTGCTAAAAGTGAGGGTTTGCGTCTTTGGTTTTTAGCCCTAATCAAGTCAACATGACAGACACATATTTCACTTTGTCATGTTGTAACTTCCTTAAATATAGGTTCTAGTTCTTACTGCTTCTTGAATTCCTACTTTCAATTGTTTTAATTAGAATTTACAAATTTCAAGTAATAAATTATTTTCTTTTTATTTTTTATTTTGTTTCAATCGAAAATCTTCTT
This sequence comes from Sarcophaga carnaria, assembly GCA_958299815.1. Classification (NCBI taxonomy): domain Eukaryota; kingdom Metazoa; phylum Arthropoda; class Insecta; order Diptera; family Sarcophagidae; genus Sarcophaga; species Sarcophaga carnaria. The sequence goes on along the minus strand of OY283150.1, from coordinate 130,973,795 downwards.
AATCATGTCAAAATGAGTCTATGAGGCACATTTGGCAACTCTAACTATTACTTCTATTGTTTGTGAACAACAAAATAAAATTAAAAACACAGGTTCATAACAATACTGCGCCATATTCGATTTGATGACCAATCTACACGGTCCCAAAGCAAAGCAAAGGACAAGTTTGCTCCTATTCCGGATATTTGGGAACACATCAATAGGAACTTGCTAAAGTCATATAAACCTGGTGCATAATTGACATTGGTGCCATTTAGAGGACGAGTGTCGTTTCGACAGTATATACCACCAAAGCCGGACAAATATGGTCTCAAAATTTTTTGGATTTGTGATGCAGAAACTTGGTATGCTCTTCATGGAATTCCTTACCTAGGACAAGAAGGACCTGAAAAATGTAAAAATGTGAGAATTGTTGAAGAACTGTGCAAACCATTTGTAAAAACAAATCGAAACATCACATTCGACAATTTTTTTACTTCGTTTGAATTAGTAGAACGGTTGTTTTCGAAAGGTCTAACATGCGTTGGCACATTACGAAAAAATAAAAGATGTATTCCGCCTGATTTCCTAGCAGCTAAAACAAACCCAACGCTAAAAAATTATGACACTTGTAAGTTATGTTCCAAAGAAAAATAAAGTAGTTTTATTACTCTCATCACTGCATTACGTTTCAAAGATAAATTCTGACAACAAAAACAAGCCAGAAATTATTACTGATTATAATAAGACAAAAGGCGGTGTAGATACGCTTGATCAAATGGCACACAGCTTTTCCGTTGGCCACTCGTGCACTTCTACAATCTAATCGATATGTCAGGCATTGCAGTCTTTGTTATTTCGACAAATAAGTTTCTAAATTGGAACGAAAGTCAAAAGCAACTGCGACGAAAGATATTTCTGAAAGATTTAATTCAGGAATTTGTTGTTCCAAATATAAAACGCCGTAGTCTTCTAAAATTAAATAAAAAAAAATTTGTCCAATGTCCGTTCCATACTACACGAGGATGAATTCTCAAACCAGCCAAAGCAGACAATTGTGCGACGGAGATGTTATATGTGCCGTATTTGCAGTATTTGCCACAAAAATACTTGCAACGAGCATTGTTAAGAAGTTCTAGTTTGATTAAAATGCGAAAATAAATAAATAATATTTCATTTATGTAATTGAGAAGAAAAAATTTTGTGAAATAAAAATAAGTTAACAAAATTAATATGTAAATTCTTTGTATGTGCCTTTGAGGCCCATTTTGACTGGATTTGTAAAAAATTTTCCTCTACTTGATTAGGGTTAAATTCGAATTTATTTTCACACACATAGGTTTTAATTCATTAGCATTCTCTAGTATTCGAAAAAGCCTAGCAGATGCTGAAAATATTAATAAAACATGATAAATTTTGTAAAAGCTTCAATGATAAAGAGAAGCAATTGTTGGGTATTCTTCCAGTGGTATGAGAAGTTCCTGACTTTTAGAATCTCTCTTCACTGAGTGTAAATTTTACTGTTTTAGGATTTATTAGAACCTCTTACTGGTTCAGACGGCAGTAAAAATTACTGATGATTTATTCTGTTTTAAAATAGTTCACAAAGTTTTCTGAAAATCTGAATTCGTTGGTATAAGAAGGGATATGGTAATGGTTCGCAAGCGGAGAAATTATAATTGCAGTAGAGATTTTATTTATGATGTTAGAGATATTCCAAGGGATTACTTTTTTCCTTGCGTATGTCTATTTATAAAGCCCACTATCTGTTGAAGCCACTTCACATTACAAATTAAAATTTCGCATACATATATGCACTTATACTCGATAAATACTGTGGTAGACTCATGCTACCAGTTCATTTGCGAGTAATTTTGTATTCTTTAAGCCTCATTATTCAAATGTTGCGGCAAAACTGCATCAAAAATTAAAAAAAGAAGTGAAGTGAAGAGCAGAAAAGAAAAGAACAAAAAAACCGTACATTGTAAACATGATGAAGACGACCTTACTTAGTGACTAATTAAAATTTTTCCCATTGTTTGATTCACTTGTGCTCTCTACATCTCTTTGTCTATTTCCTACTCCAAATGCTGCAACAAATTGAGAAAATTGCAAACAAATGTTAAACCATAAGAAATGCAACAATTAAACTCAACAACAATAATGATGACATTCAACGCTCACCCATCACAGAATATAACTTCGTAATTGAATCGTATCACCGCATTCACTCATTAGCGTTCGTTCAAGACAAAGCAGAAAGTCTCAGCTGCTGTCAAAGATGTTACAATTAGCCCGAAGCTAGTGCTATAGTGTGTACCACCACTATCGCGTTAAAGATAATTACAACCAACAGGATAATGATAACGAGAGTGATAAATGAAAAGATTTCAAACAACATCAGACAATACATATGATGAAAGAAAAGACAACGTAAGGTTAGAAAGACAATGAAAATTATGACTTTTACTATGAGTTGTTGTGCGTCAAATGATGATGAAAGTTTATGTCACTAATTAAGACTCAAAGTGTTCATATTTGTGTGCATAGGGAAGCAAGGAAAAAAATTCTCGCTTTACAAATTCGCTTTTAAACGAGTTCAACCTGTATACAAATGTATTTGCGTTTATTTTTATACACACTAGAATGTACAGTATAATCTGAAATAAGTTTTTGTGTAAAATTTTCAAAAGAAAGAGAAAAAAAATTCCAAGTGAAATCTTAAGTAATACCAAGGATTCTATTTGCAGCCAATAAAATAGTCTACGTCGTTGCTGACATTGAAAAATATTTCCAGACTCATGGTTAATTAAGTGCATAGGAAATATTTTATCATAAAAATACTATAGGGTGGGCCATTTAAAAGTTTAAATTTAAATATGCAATTGAAACAAAAACGGTTTCAAATTTTGCCAAATTAATTTTGTTTAGCTTTGAAGTACAATTGTTCCGATTAGAAATGGAATATATTTTCATTCATATACATAGCTGCCACAGCTAGTCTCACAGCACCTCATTCGATCGAACCAATTTTCATGCACTTTTTCGAGTGTATGCGATTGCGTCTCGGCAAATGGCATCACGAATGTTGGCCATCAAATGCTCAATTGTCTCTGGTTTGTAGTCAAAACAATTTTCTTTAACGGCGCCCCATAGCAAATAGTCAAACGGTGTCAATTCGCAGCTTGTTGACGGCCATCCGAGATCAGACATCAAAACGAAAATATGAAAAAAATATTTCATCGGCAACTTCCTTTCAGCAGATTTCTGGCAAAAACTCTGAGAGTAAATAAAATTGCCTTGAAAGTTTCTCAAAAATCTGTCGTTCGGAATCGACCTTAAACTGTAGACTCCGCCACTCAAGAGAAGCTAGGCCGTAATCCTGACTGAAGCGTTGTAATGGCCAATTATGTATGTACGAGTATGTTATGTAATTTGAAAAGTAATTTCAAAAACAAAACCCAAAATGATGATGGAGATCAAGCCTATGATAACTCTTGCCAAGAGGTGCTTCTATGGTTGAGCAATTGAGTAGCAGAGACCTCTCTCGTACGACAAAACTAAAGCTCTACAAGACGCTCATCCTCAACATATGTACTTCTTTGCTCCAGTGCGAGTTGGCGATGATTTCCACATACGATCCAACAATGAGCTGTATGAGCTCCTCAACGCAGCGCATTAGTATTCAGCGGCTGCGCTGGCTTGGTCATAGAATGCTCCGTCGAGACCAGTATTTACATACATAATAACTGGTCATTACAACCCTTCAGTCAGGATTACGACCTAGTTTCTCACACCACTTATGTTGTGTGTGTTAATTTTATACATGAGTGGCGGGACCTACAGTTCAAAGTCGATTTCGAACGACAGATTTATTGAGAAACTTTTCATGGCAATTTTTATTTACTCTCAGAGTTTTTACCAGAAATCTGCTAAGAGGAAGTCGCCGAAGAAATACGTTTTGTATTTTGTTTTTATGTCTGGCCTGGGGCTCGAACCCTGGCTTTACGTCTAATATGCCAACACACTACCTACTAGACTACGGCGAGTGCCGAGACGAGTATTTGATGTGGGTATTTGCGAAGAGGATGATCACGTTTACGTTGGAAAGGCCAAATCAAGGAAGTCCTGTCATCGATTGTCGTCACCAACTGGCGAAGGCACGCCTGGAAGGATGTGTTAAGACAGCCCTGTTAATCGGGTTGGTAATGGCTAATTAAGTAAGTAATAAATACGCAGTCTTTTCCCAACGAGTTGTTATTAAAATGTTAAATTTTCTTTGTACCTTTAATTTGTATATCGAATTTCATTCAGTTAACATCGCTCAATTCAACTTTATTTGCAATTTCCTTTCATTGAAATCAATTTTTGAATTACTCTTCTATATTTCACGCTGTAAATTGGTTTCATACAATCGAGTTATTTAGTCTCTTTCTCTCCCTCTCTCTTTTTTGCTTTTCTTTTTCTATTGCGCTTCTGAAAAAAAAGAAAATCAGAAAGTGATAGAGAGAGTAATGTATTGATTATAGATGTTATTACAGAATAAATAGATTTTTAGTGCATCAGTAACTAATCAAGTCGTAAAACGTTTATTTGGTAGAATGTAGGTTGGCAACCAACCATTCCTTGTTACTTGTTACATCATTGTTTGCAACTATTCAACCATAAATTCTCTACACATATATACACACAAAGAGAGCAAGTAGAGAAAGTAGAGTATTAAAGCGCCATTGCAATACGTTTATTAGTTCAGTTATGTTTCATAAATTTTATTTATTTTTTTTCTGGTTGTTTGTCTGTTTGTTTGTTTGTCTGTTTTGCTGCTGTCTATGTCAACATGTATGTATGCTGCTGCAGTTTGAGAGTGCATGTTCCATGCTTGTATTGTATTTCTATAAAAGAATAGGGAGCGTTTGCATTTGTATTTTTATTTACTTGTGGAATCCAGTTTACCAACAAAATCAATTGGCTTTGGTGTTGGTTTTTAAAATCGTTTATTTGCAGCATTTTTTCTACTTTTTTGTTGTTGTAATTGTAATCATTGTTGGTGTTATTGTGGCTCTCAATTCGTATTGTATGGGTTGGTAACGTTATTATTTTCATATATTTCTGAGGACAGCAGTGAATAACGAATAAGAAATGATATTCATTTCATTTATTAAATGGGAACAATTATGAAAGGCATTCAATTGATTTAGGATTTTGCTATTGAACTATTTGTTCCGATTTCAAAGTTTAATCATTGGAAAAATTACGTGTAATCCTATTTAAATACTTACATACATACATAATTGGCCATTACAACCCTTCAGTCAGGATTATGGCCTAGCTTCTCACACCACTCGTGTTGTGTGCGTTAATTTTATACATAAGTGGCGGGACCTACAGTTTAACGTCGTCTCCGAACGACAGATTTTTGAGAAACATTGTCATGGCACGTTTATTACTCTCAGAGTTTTTCCAGAAATCTGCTGGTCGCCGAAGAAATATTTTTTTGTTCATATTTCGTTGTGATGTCTAACCTGGGCTTTACATCTAATAAGCCAACACACTATTTACTAGACTACAACGACTTCAGTCTTTTTAAATAGCGTTTCGAAACAGCGTGGGTAGATTTTTGTAATGCCCCCGTCCCCATGGTAATCGAGATAGATAAACTGGGCAATGCAGAAAAACATGTTTAATGCCTTTTCATACTACTGATCTTGGCGTGTATTTAACGGCTTAGGATGTAGTTCTTATGTTGTAATAATGTACGTATAGGATGAGCCATCAAGCGGTTTAAATTTGTCCCATTGGTTATTTCGAATCTGGCAATACTTATATCATTCCATACTGTTACAAAAGTCAGTGTATTATCTCCACTGAACGTAATGAAACGGTTCTCGCTTGAGCAACGTTGGAATTTATTAGGCCAAAGAGAAACTGTACGATGATGTTGATTTTGCCAAAAAAAAGAAATTCTTTTCAGATGAACCTCATTTTTATCTTGGTGCGTACGTTAATAAGTAAAATTGTCGCATTTGGGGCTCAGAAAACCCACACGTGGTCTTACAGAAGCCAATGTGCACCCATTATGAGTAACTATTTGGTGGGGCTTGTAGAGCCGGTGCATCATTGGCGCATATTTCTTTGAAAATGAGGACGGTGCAACCATTACGGTCAATGGAGATACCTATGGCATCATGATAACCGATTTTTTTATACTTGCTCTTCTTGGTATTGATGTGAACGATGTTTGCTTTCATCAGAATGCTACCAACTTGCCACACATCTCATGCCACCATACATTTATTGCGTCAAACGTTTGATTGCTGTTGAATTAGACGAAATGGTGATGTGAATTGGCCGCCAAGAAGCTGCAATTTGACCATAGTTGGACTATTTTCTGTAAGGAGTCGTTAAAGAAAAGTGTTATGCAGACAAACCAGAGACAATCGAGCATTTGAAGGCCAACATTTTTTATGCCATTGCCGAGATACAAGCCCATACACTCGAAAATGTGCATGAAAATTGCTCCGATCGATTGAGATACTGCGAGGCAAGCCGCTGCAGCCCTATGAATGAAGTAAGGTTTCAATTGTTTTTGTTTCATTGCATTTTGAAATTTAAACTTTGAAATCACCCACCCTATAAAATAAGTCACCACTATGCCACTGTGTTTAATATTCTAATCATTTCTGAGATTTATTGAATTTTAATACTATTTAACTAACCTTAGCTGTAAATGTCCATACATGCATTATGACATACTTTGCATTGATATTTCTATATTCGTAAGCAGAAGAATATGTACGACAACACGTGTGAATGCGATTGATTCTATTCACGTTATTTCAATCGTTTTTAATTAATTTTTTTTAACAATTTATGGTTTTAAAACGTTAAGCATGGATTTTCAATTTATTTTTTACAGAATTGCATAAAAATATATGAATAAAAGATACATACAATATTATTTACAACAGCATAAAAAATTTTAAAATTATTTGCAAAACTATTCTCTTTCAATCATGCATTTATTCATGTAAAGTCATGAAAAATCAAAACGATTTTATCGATTCGTTTTACAAACTGCCAAACAATTTATAAATAAAAATTAAATGAAATATTTTTTGTATCGATTTGTAATGAAAATTGCCACACATTTTAGAAAAAGTTGTCAATTAAAGAAAAAACATTTTCTTTTTGACATTTGTAAAGGCATTCAAGGAACATTCAAATTTAATTACACTACAATTGCTAGCCGTTATCGAAATCAATAAAGGGTTATCACCTTACCATTATTGCCATAGCAGCTATTGATATCAATCGATAAACGGTAATTGGTAATGAGCATCGTTGCTAAGTAATTATGTCATGAAATATATTCCCTACGTGCACGCCGTTATATTAAACATTCACAAAGGACTACAGCAACATCTTTTAGATTGTAGATTCAAGACATACATACTCGTACATACAAATGCATAGAATACGAAGATTGATAACGGTTGTGGCATACAGCGATGTAAATGGAGAAAGAGCAAGAGTGTGTGTATAATTAATTGGAAGCCATTAAATACCATTGACCTTGCATGAGTGGTCTTTATTATACATTTAAGCCTCTCTTTGTCTCTCTCTCTCTAATCTATACATATAGAAACATAGTATGTAAGTGAACAGGAATGTTTAGTTATTTAATTCTTTGGCAGTTAAGCATGCACAATTCGTTGAATATTGTTCAACGTGGAGAATGTTGCTCAATTACGAATTCTAATCAAAATGAAATGAAATATCGAAATGGTTATGAGAAATTAGTTGTAGAATTGGCTTAATTACTGTACTCAAAGATGCTTACAATCCATTTTTTTTCTTTTAGTGTGAGGTGGTGTTGGTGTAAGAAGTTAGGTGGTAATCCTGACTAAATGAAAATTAAGTAGGTAAGTAAGTACATAGTTTTTATGCGCCGTCAAAGCTAAATATGGAATCACGTTTTTACCTTTTTAAAAACGTTTAAAACATCAGCTCGTAGGTTGCAAATAAATATATAAGAAATAAATATGTGTTTAGTTCGATTTAAAATTCTTTATTATTCGCACAATTCTGTATGCCACTGTTCACAACTTTATGTAAATAACAACAATTGTTTTCTTTGTTATTCCTCTATTTACATCCTTTGCATAAACAATAACAATTATTAAGCAACTATACGACAGATCTTTGTAACGGAGATCTTCAAACCACGATTACTCTCTTCAAATGCATTTCGTCTTCACACAAGACTGTCTGAACTTTTACTAACTCACTCGCCTGCTTTGCTTTGCCTTTTATGTGGCAACGTAAACAATCTGATGAATGTTCTTAAAAGCGAATGTTTATGACTTCGCCTTCTCGAAATGTCTATAAATGTAAACAAAAATACACAAACAGCAATAAATTTTACATTATTTATTTGCTGTTTGTGTATTTTTGTTTACATTTATTCTTGCAGTGTTTGTTGTTGCATTTTCGTTTATTTGTTTATCCCTTTTTATACTGGTTTTTGTTGGTATATTTTTGTTTACTTGTTTATCATGTAAACAAGTTCATTGTTTTTGTTGCTTTTGTTTGTAATTTTATTGTTAAACGATGTAAAAGCAAAGCAACATTTCCATTTTCGTAACAAACATTTTCGTTTAAAGTGAGTTGTCCTTAGCTTTAGTTGCGTACCCTACACTGTCTTTTGGTTATGTAATAATAAAATAAAATTTATAAATAAAAACCTTATAAAAGCAATTTGTTTCTCTTCCTATAAACGATAAGTCTTTTAAACACCCAAGCGTCTCTTCTCATAAACAAAAAGTTACGTTAAAAATAATGTTTAAATTTGTTGGAAAATGAAATGTTTTTTGTAATGCTGCCCTAATCATTTAATTTTTCTCAAGAAAATAAATATCCTTCTTAGTGAACGGCTGAATAATTTCGTTTATATTTTTGTTCTTTTTCCAAAATAAATATTTTCTTTCGTTAAGTTTTAAATAAAATAAACGGTTTTGAGAAAATGTGTGTTAACATGTGTGGATATTAAGTTTTAAGTGAGGGGATTTATGGCTACTTTATTTTATTTTCACAATACATATGTACATACATACATATATGGGCTATAAAGCCCCAAACGAGCCTCATACAATATTTATTAGAACCTGTGAATATATCGTATGGTAGCCGAGTTTATGATGAAATTTTATTTTTTTTTCGTAAGCAATTGTTGTGATGTTTTTATGTTGAGGATTTTATTGTTAATTTATGTTAAATTTTTTATTAAGAATTCCCTTTTTACGATATGGTCAAAATGTTTTATTTTTTTCGTTCTTTCTTTGTGGAAAATATGAAAATATTTACACAGGCAATGTTTATGAATATGACGTGGATTATCTAAGGACTCATTTAAGTCGTCATATGAAATATGAGGAAATAAAAGTGAAAAATGTTGGGGAGAAAAGAATAAATGGTACAGTAATGCTAATTTCGTTAAAATAAATAAAAAATATTTGTATTAAAGACTAAAGTTTGAAAACAAAAAGATTGTAGACATTTAATACGAATATTTTGAAAAGACATTCGACACTCTTAAACGCGGAGCAATATGCCAAGCCCTTACACATATAATTGGTCATTACATCTCTTTAGTCAGGATTACGACCTAGCTTCTCACACCATCCATGTTGGGTGTGTTAATTTTATACATGACTGGCTACCTACAGTTTAAGGTCGATTCCCAATGACAGATTTTTGAGAAACTCTTCATGGCAATTTTATTTACTCTCAGAGTTTTTGCCAGAAATCTGCTGAGAGGAAGTCGTCGAAGAAATATTTTGTTATATTTCGTTTAGGTGAAGATGACTGACCTGGGGTATGAACCGTGGCCTCATGTCTAATAAGCCAACAGACTACCTACTAGACCACAGCGCCAAGCGTTTGCGTGTTCCTGAAAGAATCAGCTCGTGAAGGAATTATATTTAGTCGCATTCTGTCTCGTGAAACACGCAATATACGTTGTAACCGGTGGCAGACAAGGCTGCGTACTATCTCCGCTTGAGTTCAATTTAGTCTTGAACCTAGAATGCGGCAAGCCTGTGCTGCTAACACAGGCGTACCTTGGGGTATGGGCGGTCACCATGAATACTTAGATTATACTAGTGAGATCTGTTTGCTGTCACATAGATACACGCATATTTTAGCAAAACTACAGGCGGTTAACTGCTGATGCTGCAGCAAAAATCGGATTGAAGATTAATTTTGCGAAGACCAGAGTAATGCGCATAAATACGAGCTATTCAAATTGTTGGCACACTGCTGGAAGATGTGGTTGAATTTCGTTACCTTGGCAGCATTATTTCAAAAATTCTAAGAATGTTTTAGGGGCAGGCGACCGTAGTTAGTGAAGTTCAGTCAGTTGTGCGCTTGAAGAGAGTAACCGTGGTTTGAAGATCTCCGTTACAAAGATCTGTCGAATAATTATCGAGTAATTGTTATTGTTTAGGCAAAGGGTATATACAGAGGAATAACAAAGAAAAGCAATTGTTGTTGTTTACATCAAGTTGTGAACAGTGGCACACAGAATTGTGCGAATAATAAAGAATTGAAATAAAAACTAAACATAAATTTATTTTTATTTTATTTGCAATCCACGTACTCATATGTTAAACGTTTTGAAAAGGTAAAAACGTAACAGTATATTCAAATCCCCTGGATATACGCCATCTTATAAGGCACTTAGTTAATCAATTCGTAAAATAACTAAAGACTGATACATTTGTTCTATTAAAGTCTTTATCAATTTTTGTCTTCCACATATTTTTAATGTACAGCTTTAGGGAGAGAAGAATTCTGATTATTTTACAAATTTCTTGTCATTGATTTTAGCGAAAGAGAAAATTATGCCAGCCAGTATTCAACAAATTTTATTGTGATTTATAATAATTTTCATACAATTTTTATTTGTTATCGAATAACTTCATTTTACTCTCAAAAGTGAAGAGAGTTACTTAGTAGCAGTCTCTAGTTTTTTAAGGAAGAAGAAGAACTCTAGGATATATTTTATTTTCACTCATATACTACATCCATAAATTAAAAAAATGTATTAGAAAACAGATTTTAAATGCTTTTAGATATGTGGATGAATGTTAATTTAAATCTTCTTTGGGTTGCCTGGCTATAGGGTACCATAAATTAAATGTTTCCGGGATGATTCATACATCTAAATAGGCATCAACATAAAGTATGATGTACTAGCAGCATATTAAATAAGAAAAAGTTCTTTACATTAAGGATATCCATTCGAGGAAATGAAAAAGGAAAGAGAGGACTGACTTCATTGTCTATTTACTGTTAACAACGGCAGGAAGTAATTGCACTTTGCATCTACAGAGATATTACAAATATTCGCAATACCCCTGTATTTATAGACACAATTTTAGGCACAAAAACAAGTTTTTTTCATCTGAAAATGTGTTCATTGCAATGGAAGTCATTGTCCCTTCTACATGTAGTCACTCAACGACAGTCACTCACAAAGTCAGTTCTCAACATTTATTCTTTACACAAGTATTGCATAAAATTTTTTGTTTTGTAACAACGATATGGCTCTCGATTCTATGTTAACATGATACCAAAAGAAGGAGATTTCAATTTTTTTTAAATATTCATTAAAACTTTTAGTTTAAAAAGGAAGAGTACGTATCTCCTCTCCCTCTCTCTCTCTCTCTCTCTCTCTCTGTAATAAGTAATAGAAATTTATTTTAATATCTAACATGTGCATGAGATTTATAGTTCTTTAGTCATCACAAAAAAAATTCATATATTCATCCATTCATTCATTCATATTCATGCCGAACATTTATTGTACGCACACACTAATACATACATGGTGCGTTATTATTAAAAATAAACACAACCAGCTATTGTCATACAAATGAGTAACAATAATGAAAGAATCTATTTTGCTTCTATTTTAAATAAAACAGATTTACACCATTTCCCATAGAAAATTTTTGTCTAAAAAAATCTTCATATTACTTACTTACTTACTTAATTGGTCATTAACAACCCGATTAACGGATTACAGTCTGCCTTTATACATTCTTCCAGGCGCCTCTGCTTCTTACGCTTCTACACCATCGTTGACAGACAGGGCTTCCTCGATTTGGTCCTTCCAACGCAAACAAGGTCGCCCTCTTCACCGACTACTGCTAATCCCCGCATCAAATACCGTCTCGCGGGAGCCTCCTCCTCCATTCGAACGACATGGCCAGCGCAGCCGCTGTATGTTAACATCCATGGCTTTGAGGAGCTCATACAGCTCACTGTTATATCGGATGCGGAAATCATCGCCAACTCGCACTGGGCCAATCTTACGTAGTAATTTTTTCTCGAATACCCTCAAAGCTACTCCATCACTGCTTAATGATGTCTCATGCCTCAGCACCATAAAGTAGCACGGGGAGGATAAGCGTCTTGTAGAGTAATTGTTTTGTCGTACGAGAGAGGTCTCTGCTACTCAATTGCCTATTGAAACCCTAGTAGCAAGAGTGATCCTGAGCATGATCTCCAGACTGACATCATTATTGGTGGTAACGGCGGAGCCAAGATAAATATATTCCTTGACTATAATGAAAGTATAGTTATCGGCCGTTATCTGAGATCAAATACGCCGCACGAGTCTACTTGTCGATAAATCTGAATATAGGCTATCTTTTTCAGAGTCCTCATTTACTCATAACAATCTAACAATCTATTGTATTCCACTGGTCTTATTTCGGATCTAATTTCGAATTGTCTTCTCTATAGCAGCTTTTTTTGAATTTCTTTAGGAAACGGTGTGAAAATTGTTTTTTTTAATTTTGCCTAGAATTTGCGGCAAAAATACTTTAAAAAGTTTTGTAGTTTTATTAAAATTTTCTTTCCATTTTTATTCAAATTCATATTTGTGGTCCGAAGGGAGGAATGAGGAGCAAGGAGGGTTATATGTATTTAGGACAAGTTAAAGTGAAATAGTAACTTTTAAATAGGCCCCCCATTCATTCATTCGTTCATTCCTAGTACACATGCAGATGGTTTTAGTCTCTGTCTCAATTTGTTTCATTTTTCTTGTTAATTTTTTGTTGACTTTGGCCTTATTTTTTGTCTTTTATTTTTGCTCAGACTGGATTTTTCATTTTTTATTTTTTTTATTTCCTTGTTGTTATAGTTTTTGCTCAAAAATGTTGCATGAAAGTAAAAGATTGAAAGTTTATCTTGGCCATTTGCCAGAAACAATTTTAAAAATTTTTTCGTTACATTTTGTGTGACTCGAAAGAATCGAAATTCTTGTTTGATTTGCATGAAGGTGAAGAAGATTTTGCTTAAATTGTGCGAACTGAAATGATAGTATGATTAAGGGAATGAATGAATGAATGCTTGATGGGTTGAATGAATATTTTAAGTTTTAAAAATTTTTATTTTAGATTTGTATTATCGGTCGATTGGTTGTATTAGAGATTTAAAAGCAGATGTTGCAATAATAATGCTAAAATGCTTATGTGTGCTACTGCTTAAATTTGCCAAAATGATTTTTTAAAAGTATTTGTAGTTTTCCTCCTTGTTTGTTTTCTATTGACTGGAAATGTTTCTTAAGTAAAAGCAAATTAAAATCGGGTCAACGTATTTAGATCTCTTGCATTTAAGCCTACAATGAGAATATTTAAGGTTATTGGTCTGTTGAACATAAAATGTTTAACATTTTACATGTGATTGTCATACAGAATGAAAATTTTGGTACTAAACGATTCAGAGATTATTGTATTGTTACGTTTTTACCTTTTAAAAATGTTTAAAATAAGAGCTCGTTGATTGCAAATACAATGAAAATAAATTTGTGTTCAGTTTTAATTAAGATGGCACTGTTCACATCTTTATGTAAACAACAGCAATTGCCTTTTTTTGTAATTCCTTTGTTTATACCCTTTGCATAAACAACACCAATTACTAATCAATTATTCGACAGATCTTTGTAACGGAGATCTTCAAACCACGATTACGCTCTTCAAACACACCGTGTCTTCACACAAGACTGACTGAACTTCACTAACTCAATCGCTTGCTTTGACTTGCTTTTTATATGGCAGGGTAAACAGTCGGATAAATGTTCAAGAGTTCGCCTTCACGATATCTTTATAAATGTAAACATTTTTGTAGTGTTTGTTGTTGTATTTTTGTTTACTTGCTTGTCATTTTTATGCGGGTGTTTGTTGTTACAGTACGAGCAGTACGATAACTTGTAAACAGGTTTGTTTACTGCATTGTTTTGTTTTTGTAGATTTTGTTTATAACTTTAATATTAAGCGATGTAAAAGCAAAACACCAGTATCTAGATTATTCATTTTCGTAACAGCATTATTTCCGAGAGAGAGCCGGAAATCTCCTAAGTTGTGGATGTCTTTGATGCTAAGTCCTGTACAGAGAAATTAAAATTTTTCATCTCAAACTCGCACCACGTAATTCGATGGACATGATTTGTAGTCGCCGCGGTCTAGTAGGTCGTTTGTTGGCTTATTAGACATAAGACCTCGGTTCAAATACCAGGTCAGGCATCTCAAACAAAACGAAATCTGTAAAAATATTTCTTCGATGACGTCTTCACAGAAGATTTCTGGCAAAAATTCGGAGAGGAAATAAAATTGCATAGAAAAGTTTATCAAAAATCTGTCCTTCAGAGTCGACTTTAAACTGTAGGTCCCGTCAAAGAAAAAAAATTAAGAGACGAACAATAGTGGTGTGAAAAACTCAATCGTAATCCTAACTGAAGGGTTGTAATCAGCAATTATGTATGTACATCTGTATGTGATTTGTGTTTTGATACTGTACAAAAATGATTATAGTTCCGTGTCTTAACGTTGTCCATTTTTTATTCCTCTTTGGTAATTTTAACAAATTGCCATAACACATCTCGCCTCTCCTGCTATTACTATAATGGCTTTGATTGAGTTTCATTAATCAAGATTTTTTCAGCGTAGAAAATGAACTTCTGAGGAACTTTTTCTACTTTTGCAAAACTTTTTTCTCTAAGATGATGCTCTCTTACATTTTCATGATGTTGCAGCATTTCATTTCTGTATGAACTGGTTTCTATAGAAGTCTTATATGGAGGGTATGATGCTCTCCCACTCTGGGCTTCAAAACTGGATTACTCACAGATGGTTTGCAATCTAAAAATTATTTCCCTATGAAGAAATGTTTTTCATTTGTTTGTTTAATTCCAGCATTTGTAATCAAAATATATTTTAATTTTAACAAGAGGACGAGTATCGTTTCCTGATTTTATAAAAACTTACCAGGAATATTACAGGCCAGCAGCTTGGAGATCCTAAAATGAATTTTTTGTTTCCCTTAAAGGAATAAAAGGCAAGTAATATTTGCGTTTCGATAGTTAATAATTTTTTATGAAATATATGTAAGTATTATTCACTGTAAAAGCTTGTTTAATTGCGGTTTCGTAACCTCCTGAATTGCTAATTGCTGTCGCAATCAATGGAACCAAATAAGATATTTTGAACATTTCAACTTAATTGATATTGAGTAACAGCGAATGGTTGTCCTTAAATAACTAATTATTCTACTTGACTTCCCTTTTATATTAGATTTCCAGTGTAATAACTAAGAATGGTTGATTCACGTTTTGTTTCTGATTCTTTTTTTTTTTTGAAATCCTCATTCTATGGTATTGTATTACCATATTATTTCTGTCAAATTGTTTCTTTTTCTTGCACAATTTCATTTTATAACCGTTGAGCACTTAATTAAAATGAGAAAAACTAGATCAACTAAAAAATACCTGACATGAAAGAAAATCAGAAATTTTGAGAGAAAAAGGATTGAAAAATAATCTGTATTTGCCATGGACTCAACGCGAACAGCTCTGATTTCTACGAAAAAAAGAATTTTTTCTTTTAGATTTTTAATTAAACCAAATAGAGAGGAAACGTTATCCGTGTTAAATTTTTTTTGATTTTATTTGCATGCAAAACACATTTATTTGTAACAAATCAGAACAATATTTTTTGTCATCCTTATTGGGTCACAGGTTCATATTAAAGATCTACAGTTCATAGGGAATTTTTTCGCAATTTTTATTAGCCTGTGTATATAAATGCGGTTTCGCGTTTTCGATGTAATAAATTTTAAAATTTTTGTATTTTATTTTGATGTCTGGCCTGGAGCTCGAACCCTGGCTTTCCGTCTAATAAACCAACACACTACCTACTAGACTACGGCGACTTCAAAAATTTATAATTTAAAAATTTAAAAATTTAATAATTCCCCACATAAAAATAATCATACATCGGAATGAAAATGAAAAAAAATCAAGATACGATTACAAACAAAAAAAACGAAAAAAAAATTCAACAATTGATGTTAAAAATAATTCCGATTTTGTTTTTATATACCCCTCGTACTTGATTGTTAAAATAACAAATAAAATATTTTATATTACCGTTAATTTGTTGTTATTTTTGTAACGGCCACAATTGTATGTTCGTACAAATATTGTACAGGGGGTATACAACCAAACTATACGGTGCTGAGTTAAGCACAGCGGTGAATAAAAATGGCGATTGTTTATTTAAAAATCATCAGAAAAAATAGGAATCATAATAACGAACTGTTACCAACAAAAAGTAGAGAAAAAAACCTTAAAACCGTTTTTAGTTTAACTATGAACTGCCATGACTGTTGACACTCTTTTGTATGTTTTTCTGCAGCTGCCTTTACATTAGTTGTTGCAACTATTATTGACGATGTTGGTGTTTTTCCCACACCCATCATCAATTTACCAAGGCCGGCAATGTTGAAGTAATGCAGCCAAATGATGGAGTGAGTATGTAATGCAGTGTTTAAGTCCTTATAAAATAAAAATAATATGTTTGTGTTTTACAACAGAATATGTTAAAGAAACTAACACCTGGGTGTTATATAGGGTGGGCCATCTATCGGTTTAAATTTGTCCCATCGGTTATTTCGAATCTGGCAATACTTATGTCATTCTATTCTGTCACAAAATTCAGTATATTATCCTCACTGAACGTAATGAAGTGATTTACGCTTCAGCAACGTTGGGATTTATTGGGCCAACGAGAATCGGAACGATGATGTTGATTTTGCCAAAAAAATATCATATTTTCGGATGAATCTCATTTTCATCTTGGTGTTTAAGTTAATAAGCAAAATTGTCGTATTTAAAGCTCAGAAAACCCACACGTGGTCTTACTGAAGGCAACGCAATGAAGACACCTATCGCACCATGATAACCGATTTGTTTGTACCCATATTAATATCCAGCAGCTGCGCTTGCTCGGCCATGTCATTCGAATGGAGGAAGATGCTCCCGCGAGACGCGGGTATTTGATGTGGGGATCTGCGGAAGTCGGCGAAGAGGACGACCTTGTTTGCTTTGGAAAGACTAAATCGAGCAAGCCCTGTCATCGATGGGTGTGACAAACTGGTGTAGGCGCGCAAGAAGTAGAGGCGGGTGGAAGGATGTGTTACGGCAGGCCGAAATCCGTTAATCGGTTGTTAAGTAAGTAAGTAAGTTGTACCCGCTTTTCATGGTATTGATGTGAACGATGTTTGGTTTCGTGATAATGCAGATGTATGGCAAATCTGATGTCGCAATGGATTTATTGCGTCAAACGTTTGATGGCCGTTTAATTAGCCGAAATGATGAAGTCAATTGGCCGCCAAGTAGCTGCGATTTGACCATCGTTGGACTATTTTCAGTAAGGAGTCGTTAAAGAAAAGCATTATGCCGACAAACCAGAGACAATTGAGTATTTGAAGACCAACATTCCTGATGCCATTGTCGAGATACGAACGAATATACTCAAAAAACAGCACGATAATTGCTCAGATCGAATTAGTTATTGTGAGGCCAGCCGCAACAGAAAGATGAATGAAATAATCTTCCATTTCTAACCGGAACAATTTCACCTCGCAACAAAAAAAAAATAAATAAAGAAATTTTGATAAAATTGTAAATCATTTTTTTTGTTTTATTGCATTTTTAAGTTGAAACTTTTAAATCACCCACCCTATACATATATGCTTTTTAAATAGCTCATACAGCACTTAAAGAAAAGCAAGGATATTCTGTGAAATTAAGTTGAAACATTTAAAATAAAGATTTGAATTAAAAGAATGGAAATGATTTAACAAAAGCAGCTGAAAAACTCTCCATTTAAGCTGACATTTTTAGTTTGTTTATACAAAGTATAGGCATTTTGCTAGGCATACTTTAGGGTATCTTATAATAATACTCACCCTCTCTGTGTACCAGATAATGCCTGTCGGAATCTTAACATCTGTTCTTAAATTCGTGTTAAAACGAATTTGTTTCACATTTTTTTATCGTGTGTAATTATTGCCATGAAGGTATTACTGTTACAATCATTATTACCGCAATTATTACAGTTATTGTTACTGTTACTGTTATTATTTTATGTTATGCCATAACATTTTATTGTATTTTCTGATTGTGTGCACTTTTGTTCTCATCTTTCAATCGTATTGTAATTGCCATGAATGCAGACTTGTTTTTATCGTAATTGCCTGTTTTAATATTTATGTTGTTTCTGTTTCTGTTTTTTATTCATTAAATTTATTTACCTTTTTCCATTTCTGCATATGTCTGTATTTGTATATATGCACACAATATAGAATTCATGATTTACTAACGTAATGTTCAATACAGTCCTGTGCAGTTTAGCCTTGGAGAGGAATATTGATAGGAGCTTGAGTATGTGTGTGCCGGTTGCCATGTATTATTAATTATTATTTTACTTGATATTATTAACACATGCTTTATTATTATTATTTTTCCGATACATTTTGTTTTATTTTCTCTTTTATGTGTATATGAGTGGTTTATTTATTTGTTTTCCTGCAGAATTTACAAAAATATGCCAACAGGATAAAAAAATATGGTGTTCATATGTATACAAATATGTATACATATATGTAAGTATAACAGTGTGTATTTATATTTTTTTTTAATTTGTTATCGTAATTGGGTCAATCGATTCTTTATTACTAATTAATTAAATTATAGAAATTCTGGGAAACCAATTCCCTCTGGCAAAGGATTAAAAAGTAAGGAAAATATTTTGAACACGCAATAAAATAAATAAATTAAACGATTTCATTTAAATAAATGCAGCTCAGTTATAGTAAAATAAAAATTAACTTCAAATTATTATCGTTCACTTTGATCGCTTTGCTTAGGGAAAACTAGGTTTTTATGTTTTTGGCAATAAGTAAGCTTATCAGTAATAGATTCTATCTTATATGCTCTAATCTAAACTCTTACGATTCCATTTCTATCGACTAAATAAGATACAATATGGATAAATCTCTCACTAGCCTTAAGTAAAGACAATAACCATCATCAAAAATTACTGCAGCCAAGTAGGTAGTGTGTCGGCTTAGTAGAGGCCACGGTTCAAACCCCAGGTCAGACATCTCCAACTAAACACATAATGAAAAAATATTTCTTCGGCGATTTTAGCAGATTTCTGACAAAAACTCTCAAAATTTTGTAGTTCGGTGTCGATTTCAAACTCAACAACCCTTTATTCAGGATTACAACCTAGATTCTTACATCACTTATGATGTGTTTGTTAATTTTATCCATGAGTGGCGGGATCTACAGTTTTCAGTCCATTCTGAACAACAGTTTCAGGAGAAACTTTTTATGTTAAATTTTTTAACTCTCAGAATCTTTGCCAGCCGACTGGCATCTCATTTTGTTCGAGATGTCTGAGGTAGATTTTGAACCAAGGGCTGTCTTCTAATAAGACTACACACTAACTATTGCACAACGGCGACTGCTATAATTAGGATTTCCAAATTAGATAAGGAGTTCATACGATGATAAGTAGTATCGTACATACATACACACATAAATGGTCCGCCAAATAACTTTTTTTTTGAAAATGCTTAAAAAAAACTACTGAATATTTTCTCAAATAATCCTTCTGCTTAATAATGGAAAAAAAATTCATTCAAATGGCTGCATCGGCTGGCCATGCAGTAGCTTACACCAGAAGATGCCGATTTTGGCAAAAAAATATCTTTTCAGATAAAGCTCATTTTGATCTTGGCGGGTATGTAAACAAGCAAAATTGTCGCATTTGGGGCACAGAAAACCCGCACACAGACATTGAAAAGCCGACGCACTCAAAACGAGTCACTGTTTGGTGCGACTTTGGTCCAGAGGCATAATTGGGCCATTTTTCTTCGAAAATGAGCAAGGAGTGGCCGTTACAGTCAATGGCGATCGTTATCGGGCCATGTTGAACGAATTTTTGTTCACAAAAATTGAAGAGGAGGATATTGGCAACATTTGGTTTCAACAGAGCGGCGCTACGTGCCACACAAACGAAGCTACACTCGATGTTTTGCGCCCTGTTTTTGAAGATCGCATTATCAGCCGCAGAGCTGATGTCGTTTGGCCACCTCGGAGCTGCGATTTGTCAAAGATAAGTGTTACGCCGACAATCCAGAGACAATTGACGCTTTAAAGGACAATATTCGTGAAGCCATTGGTGAAATACAGATGCTCACAATCGATAATGTGCTTAAAAATTGGACCGATCGTGTAGACTGGCCATGCAGCCGAGGCAGCCATTTGAATGAAATTATTTTCCATTATTAACCGGAATGATTGTACTTTCAAATAAAAAAAGAAATTTGTGAAAATATTCAGTAGTTTTTTTAAAGCATTTTCAAAAAAAAGGTATTTGGCGGACCCTTTAATTGGTCATCACAACCTTTAGTCAGGATTACAATCTAGCTTCTCACGTCACTTATGTTGTGTGTGTTAATTTTATCCATTGGTGGGGAGACCTACAGTTTAAAGTCGACTCCGGACGACAGATTTTGAGAAACTTTTCCTGGCAATTTTATTTACTTTTCGAATTTTTGTCAGAAATCTGCTGAGAGGCCGCCGAAGAAATATTTTTTCGAATTTCGGTTTTGTTGATGATGTCTGACCTGCGATTTGAACCGTGGCCTCACGTCTAATAACCCAACACATTACCTACTAGACAACGACGACTTCGATAAGGACCAGCGTAATAATGGTGTCATACTTCCTGGCATATTCTCTTAGTAATCCAGTTGCAACTGGTAGAGTGTCTAGTAAAATACAATGCTCATCAGTACCACGATGATATTGACAACAGAAGAATATGTGTTTGAGATAGAAAAAGACGATGGAAACATTTGCCTATAGTGTAGTAATGTGCACGTGTATGTAAATTGCAATGTTTACAAAGTATTAAACAAAATATGTGGCACGTTTCCATTGTTTTTTCTATTTTTTTGTTTATCACATCATATTTTATTTGAAAATTTATTTTCATTTTTTTATTTCAAGTGTTTTTATGGAGATTTAATAGCAAATGCCTGACGATAAACATGCACAAATTAAAACCAATAAATCTATTTTGTTTTTATACATTTTTATTGTTATTTTCTTGTTGTTGTTGCTATTGTTGTTATTATTTTATAAAAAAAAGAAAAATTTATTTGCATTACCTGACTGGCTGACTAAATGCAAACATTACGCCGTAGGTATGTGTGTAAGTGTAAATGTGAATAAATTATTTTTAATAGCAAGAAATAAAATAAAAATAAAAGAGAAAACACATTACAATACACATTTAAAAAATAATAGAATTTAAATTAAATTAGATACACTTGCTAAAGTTGCTGTCTGTGTTAAGTTGAAATTACCATGCGAGTGAGAAAATTTTTTTGGGATCGATAACAGCACATTAAAGTTTTATTATCATTTTAAAATAAAAGTTAAGTAATGATCTTAAAATTGTAATTAATTGAGATTTTAAACTAATAATTAAACAATTAAAAACATTAAAGGTTAATGAACTGGGTCCGTAATAATTTAACAACTTTTTTCTTCCTTCCCTTCCTTAATTTCATAGTTTCTATACCAAAAGACTCAATAAGACGAAAACGACGGGTATAGTACTGAGCAGCGAGTTGAAAAGAATCTCTTCGATAGTCCCCATGGTCTTCTGAGAGTAAACTAAAATTTCCATGAAAGGTTTCTCAAAAATCTATCCTTCGGAGTTGAATTTAAACTGTAGGTCGCGCCACTCATGAATAAAATTCACATTACCAACATTGGTGATGTGAAAAACTAGGTCGTAATCCTGACTGAAGGAATTTTAATGGCCAATTGAGTAAGTATGTAAGTTTACATACATACACATTCTAGAATTGAGTTTCTCTTTTTAAATGGCTGATAACAATCATGTGTTTAAAGTTAAATGCCTGCACAATCATCAGGGTAAGGGGCCTCTTTAGTAAGATCAATACAGCAGTCTCAGCCTTCTTAAGTTTTCCTTTGTGTGCTTTTTTATAATAAAATGCATGATTTCTTTAGGATTTCCTTTAATTCTTTGATGTTTGACTGAATCTCTCTTCAGGAACTCTATGATAAGTGCGTAAGACAGAAAGGAAGACAACACGCAGTAATAGTACTCTGAATTGTTTTTTAGTTTAAATATTTAATATCGGAACGTCTTTCGTTGAGCTTCACTTCTTTACATTGTACATCACGGCGTATGAACGATATTTAATTGTATGTAAAATATTAATCATACGCGTTGGCTTACTTAAGTAAGCGAAAAAGGCCATTGACTTCACTAAAAAAAAAAAAAAACTTCGATGCAACACACTATCACTGTCACAAAAGTCTGCTTCATAACCATCACTTGTGTAGACACGGCTGTCTAAAAACAATAAAGACATGCATTTGCTATGAATAACATCATGATACTGCACCAGGATAACACACAATATTTTGTAATATTTTGTTGCATGAATGTGTCAAGCGATAGTTTTTCCCTGTCTGTTATTGCAACATAATTTTTGTAACTGCAAAGTTAACTGTAACAGATGCTTTCGTGTGCAATTGTTGTTGTCGTTGTTCCTGTTGCTAGTGGTGATAGTCGATAATTGTTATCGTTATCTGTTTGGATATTTTCTTGTTTCTTGTTGACGTTTAATGGTTCGTTTTATCACTGTGGATACATTATTACTACAATATGATTGTATCGCGGAATGAATTTTTGTAACAATTGGATTTCATTGGAACTCAATTGAATTGGCATTGCTATTGTATGCATCCAGCTAAATGAGTAAATATTTTGTGTGAGTAATGCTTGTGTGGCAAGTGTACGTATATATATGATTCATGTGTTTATACACTTTGTACTGATGTTACCTCTGAGGTCAATAAAATGTAGTTCATGTGCAAGCACCGAAATTCATGAGAATATTTTTATTTATTTTTTTTTATTCGTGTATACCAATATAAATAAACAAAATGCATGTGAGTGTACACGATACTATTTTATGCTCGTCAGTTTAAAAAAATTTATTTTCCTTCTTCTTCATGATAGAAGGCAGTGCATTGTACGTTTGGTATAAATGTAATAGTAGTGCCCAGTATATGCTGCCATAAGATGTTGTAAGCTGTTGTGTTAGAGCGTCCAATAGTTCGATGTTAAAAATTTAAATTTTATTTCTTTATAAACTCCATTTTTAATTTATTTTCTATGAGCATAGCTTCCTATCCGACACAAAAGGGATGCAATTTTGTTTCACCTATGAAACAGTTGTTGCCAACTAACTGGCGCTTAAAACCTAAGCCAATAATTCTGTTAAGAAATGATGCTTTAGTGTGCATTAATTTTATCAATAAGTGACGGGACCTACAGCTTAAATTCTACAAATTTTTGAGAGCCTTTTTATGGCAATTTTATTTTACTCTCAGATTTTTTATACCAGAAAGCTGCAGAGTGTAAATTCCCAAACAAAAATATACATACATAACATAATTGGCCATTACAGCCCTTCAGTCAGAATTACGGCCTAGGTTCTCACACCACTCATGTTGTGTGTGTTAATTTTATACACGAGTGGCTGGACCTACAGTTTAACATCGACTCCGAATGACATAATTTTGAGAAACTTTTTCATGGCAATTTTTATCTACTCTCAGAGAGTTTTTGCAAGAAATCTGCTGAGAGGAAGTCGCCGAAGAAATATTTGTTACATATTTTCGTTATGATGTCTGACCTGGGGTTTGAACCCGGGCCTTACGTATAATAAGCCAACACTGTACCTAATATACTACGGCGACCCAAAAAAAAATTTTTTCATATTTCGTCTGAAAATGGTTAAACCAAGGGCTCTCGTCTAATAAGCCAACACAGTACCTGCTCGACTATGGCGAGTTCCATGAATGTTCGGCTAACTCTACCTTAAATTTTCCATTTTGTTCCTGTGCTTTTCCCCCCCTTACAGATATTTGTCTAAAATTAAATTTTAGCTACATATGCTAAAGATTAAATTTATTGAAAAACTATACATAAAGAGCCTCATGAAAATGCAAAAACAATCGACAAAAAAGCAGCATGGGATCGTTACAAAACCTTGGGTTAAACGTATTGAAGAGTAAACAGTATTTGACATGGTTTTTTCTACCAAGTCTAACTCCTGTTGTCTAAATCAGTTATCATTCCCAGAAAACTCTAAGTAGTATGTAAAATTATTCCAAAATACTTCTTCTATTCTCTGAAAACAATAAAATTTCCTATAAGTCATGCTTGAAGAAAAACAGAAATTGCATAAAAAAACATTGTTGTAGGGGTTGTTATACTACGCAAATCTGTGGCAACAAATTACAGCTATTGTCTAGCACTGGCTAAGTCCTGCTAACACCTACCTTTTCAAAAACTACAACAATAACAACACGAGTTGAAAGTATACACGAGAAATACATACTTTGTTGCCGTGCAATCGTAATGTTATTCAATATTTTTTATGCGACTTTTTTTTGTTTTTGTGGCTCTAAAGTCTGTTAAATCTTACAATCTCTCTTCCGTTGGTTTTCTTTAGCAATTCATTTATGCAAATCCCTGCTATAAAAGAAAAGAGTAAAAATTTTATACCGGAAGGAAGGAACAACCAGAATAAAAAGAAACAAAATTCTAAAGGTGTTTATAAAGGGGTTTGCTGAAGAGCTTACAAGAAAGGGTTGGTGAACCAAACAACACTTTCTAGTCTTAGACTGGTTAGACGGAAATAGAAATCAAATTCAACACTTGTTTTCGGTTTCTTTGCTACACTCTTTAATAAAAAAAAAATTTCAACTTTGTAGTCTTGCAAGGTGAACGGGTTTTATAGTTGTTGTTGTATAATAAAATTGAAACCTGATCATATATATTGTTAAACAAAGTAGTGTGGAACGACCAATACTGCTGGTAAGAAAAAGCAGCTGCTACAGTAGCATTATTGCCAGTATCATCATCCCGGCAACCATTCGACTTACAGATGCTGATTATTATGAGGCAAAGATGATGCCATTTGAAAATGAGAACAAGACAGACAAAGGGTAGCGAAGAAAGCAAAAGAAAGACATCTTGAATGAAAATTAAAAATTTATGCAAATCTACAAACCAAAGCAAAAACTTTTTCGAACATAATTTTTTATAATTTTTTTTAAAATATTAAACAATTGAAGTGATATAAATAAAGTGAAGCAATAAACATATTAATGAAAAACTTATTATTTTTATTTAAATTACTCGTATACACATTCATATATACCTACCTAATACCTAATTGGCCATTACAATCCTTCTATCAGGATTACGACCTAGGTTCTCACATCACTTACGTTGTGTGTGGTAATTTCATACATGAGTGGTGGGACCTACAGTTTAAAGTCGATTCCGAACGACAGATTAGTTTTGACAAACTTTTTAAGGCAATTTCATTCCCTCCCAGAGTTTTTGTCAGAAATCAAGAAACATTTTTTCATAATTACACCCAGTAAAACATTTGAAACAAGATATTTTGTACACTTTTAACACGAATTTTAGAACAGATGTTAACATTCCAACAGACATTACCTAGTAAACAGAGAGGGCGAGTGTTATTATAGGATACCCTATAGTATGTCTAGCAAAATACCTATATTTTGTATAAACGAACTAAGAATGTCACCTTAAATGGAGGGTTTTACGATGGTTCTTCAGCTGCTTTTGCTAAATCGTTTCCATTTTTTTAATTCAAATCTTCATTTAAAATTTTTGAACACCATTTCATAGAACATCTTTTTCTTTCTTTGAGTGCTGTATAAGCTATTTAAAAAGCATATATATATGTATATATAGGGTGGCTGATTTAAAAGTTTCAATTTAAAAATGGAATAAAACAAAAACGATACAAAAAATACAATTGTTCCGGTAGTAAATGGAACATTCGGATCATTCATATGGCCGCCTCGGCTGGCCTCACAGTAACTCATTCTATTTGAGCAATTTTCATGCTTTTTTTAGAGTATATGCGATCGTATCTCGGCAATGGCATCACAAATGTTGGCCTTCAAATGCTCAATTGTCTGTGGTTTGTCGGCATAACACTTTTCTTTAAAGGAGCCCCACAGAAAATAGTCCAACGGTGTCAAATCGAAGCTTCTTGGCGGTCAATTGTCATCCATATTTCGGCTAATTAAACGGTCATCAAATGTTTAACGCAATAAAGCGATTGTGGGATGAGATGTATAGCAAGTTGCACCATCCTGTTGAAACCAAACACGATTCTCATGAATACAATGAAGAGCGGTTACACAAAAATCGGTTATCATGGTGTGATAGGTGTCTCCATTGACCGTAATGTTTGCGCCGTCCGCATTTTCAAAGAAATATGGGCCAATGACGCCTCCGTTTCACAAGCCGCTACAAACAATCACTTGTATTTCTTGCCACAAAGTTCGTGTGGAAGTAAAATTAAAAAAAAAAAATGAACTTAAAAGGCATACTTGAGTGAAATTATTTTGGGACTTTATTAGTAGCTTGTAGTCGCCGTAGTCCAGTACATATTAGTTAATTAGACGTGAGGCTACGGTTCAAACCCAAGGTCAGACATCTCCAACAAAAAATAATATTTCTTCGGCAACTTCCTCTCAGCAGCCCTTATTTTGTTATTTCAACGCATTGCATCTGGCAGTTCAAAACATGAGTACATTGTGCATTGAATTTCGGATCGTACGGACTCATGATAAAAAATTAAATTCAATAAATTTTACAAGGGAAGTTATAGAAACTGTGTGCTTGGAATGGAACACTGTCTCACTGCCACATAAGTAGCTGCGCTCCTACAAACTTTCTCAATTTAAATTTGCCTTCTTGATGGCATCGAGGAAAAAATGTTGTATTTATGATAGTAAAGGAAGGCAATGCTATTCGTTAAACTCTGCTTGCATATTTTCTAGGAATATCTGTATGTGTAAATGCGTAAGTCAAAGTGTACGTTTCCATTTTGTAACAATTTTTTCAAGAATTTTTATTCTTTTCGTTCATATGCTTGAATTTTCAAATGATTTCCTTTCAATTCACTATGAATTGTTAAAGAACGTTGAGAATTTTCTTTTCTATTTCTCTCTTTCCTTCTTTTTCCGGTTTTTTTTTGTTCTCTTTCAGTTTTCCTTTCTTTTTCTTGAAATTTGTGAAGACTATTAGTATAATAAAGATGACCAAAACCCCAACCGCCAATCTATAAATATCGATTCAAGGTTTCCTTAGTTTATTCTTTTAAAATACTTTCTATAAATAGAGTGTGAAGTAAGAAAAGAGAAAATGGAGAATATTAAAAAAGGATTTGACATTTTTATGTTATCAGCTGTAAAGATATTGGACAATTCTCTCGAGAACTTTTAATAATTCATTGTAAATGGAAATGTTTTAATATTTTACATCGCCTTGCTTTTCTAGAATGTATATTTAAAGAATCTTTTTTTTACATTCTCTATGTTTTTTCTTTATACTTTTGAAGAGTGATTGTTACTGTTTTCCGTTCTAAGTGTCTCTATTTTTTTTTATCGTTTCTCGTGTTTGTTTTGATTGAGTCATTAAATTGACCAGAAGTGGTTTATTTTTTTATTTTTTTTATGAAATAATCGTGAATATTTATGGAAATCAATAACAATAAATAAATTCGGCTTATCACATAATTTTGTGGAAATATTACACGGTTTCCATTGGAAATAATATTGTTACGTTTTTACTTTTTAATAACGTTTAAAATACGAGCTCATAGATTGCAAATAAAATGTAAAATAAATTTTTAATTAAAATTCTTTATTATTCGCACTATTCTGTGTGCCGCTGTCCACAACTTTATGTAAACAACAACAATTGCTTTGTTTGTTATTCCTCTGTTTATACCCTTTGCATAAACAATAACAGTCACTAAGCAATTATACGACACATCTTTGTAACGGAGATCTTCAAACCACGATTACTCTCTTCAAACGCACCGCGTCTTCACACAAGACTGCCTGAACTTCACTATCTCACTTGCCTGCTTTGCTTTGCCTTTTGTATGGCAAAGTAAACAGTCTGATGAATCTTCTTGAAGGCGAATGTTCGTGGCTTGTCGTCTCGAAATCTTTACAAATGTAAACATCGTTGTTTCATTATTGTTGTTTGTGTATTTTGTTTACATTTATTCTTGTAGTGTTTGTTGTTGTATTTTTGTTTACTTGTCTAACATTTTAGTAGGTAGTATGTTGGCTTATTAGACGTAAGGCTACGGTTCAAACCCCAGTTCAGACATCAAAACGAATTATAAAAAAATATTTCTTCGGCGACTTCCTCTCAGCTGATTTCTGGCAGAGAGTAAATAAAAATTGTCATGAAAAGTTTCCCAAAACTCTGTCGTTCGGAAGCGACTTTAAACTGTAGGTCCCGCCACACATGTATAAAATTAACAGACACAATATGAGTGGTGTAAGAAGCTAGACCGTAATCCTGACTTAAGGGTTGTAATGGCCAATTATGTATGTATGTATGTGTTTAACATTTTAATGTTAAGTAATGCTTCCATGCTTCTTTCACAGTTTTCCTTTGATAAACGTAAACTTGTTCAAACGCTTTCTGACTGTTTCACATGAATTGCTTCTCTATGACTAAAAAAGATTGTGGATATGTACTTTAAGAATAGTCATTACGAATAGTGTTGTACGATAAAATTTATCAGGTTTTGTTTGATTATAATTTTTTTGTTCTTTGTCTGCTGCTTGTCCTGTCACATGAACCACCATCGAAATACTTGAACACACTTGACACAACGTACAATCATAATTCATGTACTCCTGACATTCAGTCATTCACTCATCCGTTCACTTTCACCCAAATATAGAGACACACTTATTTATGGAGTTTAAAATAAAAATTTACATGTTTTCTGTTTCAAAAATTCATTCATACTTTTATTCATTTCATACCTCTTGTAATATCAATATTTTTTGAAGTTTTTCTTTGATGGAAGAATTTTGTTTTTGTTGAAAAATATATTTCAAATTGCATCCTCTACGCTCACATAAAATATAAAAAAGTGTGATGAACTGTTTAAAAATTTCGCCGCATCATGCAAGGTGAACACTCAAGCAACAGTACATTGCACTCAGCAATCATGCTTTTGTTGATTGAACATTTTTTGTTCATTTTTTCGTTACGTTCTTCTGCTCTATTTGGGAAGCTTTTAGGGGTGTTTGTGCTCTCTATTGAGCTTTCAAACGCTTTACATTTCTTTGACAATCAATGCCAATCAAAGGGGCGGCTTACTGTTTGTATAAAAACATAAACAGCATGAAATATATTTTAAAAACCCAATGCTTGAAGGTATTTTCAAGGCTTTTGGAGAACTTCAACAACATTGAATTCATTTTCAAATGTGTTGAATGTTGTTCTCTGCTGTTTGCTGGCGTTGCTGACTATTATAAATTGTTGGTATTTTAGCCGGCTTTGTATGGCAGTTACAAAATTTTCCAATCAATTAATATTTTTTTTAATGCCGGACTGTCTTCCTGTATGCCTGAATACATGCTTGCCGGTCTGTCTGATGCCTGTAAACGATGATACAAAATGCCGTCACTGCAATGTATGTAAGTATGAGCCACAAAAACAAAAAAAAAATAAACAAAAAATTAAAAAATGCAGTTTATTTTAAATAAAAATGAGTTGGGAAAAAAAGAAAAAGAGAGTGGCAGTGATGTATGAGAGAGTTATTGCCGTTTTTGTGTTTGCAAAAGGATAATAAAAAAACGTTTGCTTTGGCTTTTGTTTTAATAATCAAATTCACCAAATTCACATACACACACATACATATCTAAATACACTTTACAAATGTAAATTTCCACAAGCCTACAATACATCGATCAAAAAGTTTTATCTGCGCAAATGTTACTTCCGTTTCCTGTAACAAACCAAACCAATTGCACACAAAAATTCATTTGTTTTATTTTATTTTTTAAATGAAAATAAAATTAAAATAAAAATAAAAACTGTTTAAATAACGAATCGAACTGTTTGCTTTAACTGATGAGTTTTTAATTTACATACCAGCACTCTACTGAGTAGTGGGCCACAAAAGTTATACAGTGAGGGTGAGAGTATGTATCAATTTAATGCAAATTTAATAACTTTACACTGAGGGTTTACACTATTTCTAGTGTTTTAAAGTCAAGGAAACATTGTTTAAGTTTAAATTATATGCGAGGATAACAGTGTTTACTTTTTCTATGCAAAAATGGGAAATTTTTGCTTAAAGATTACTGACCGGTTGTCCCCTTACTGTTGGACTTCTAATCTTGATTTTAAAAAGGAAATCATCTCACAATTGCCAACATACCGCCCCCTGTTGTATAGGAGTTAACATTTTATTCTTAGGTTATCAGACTTGGTTGTTCTAATGGGAAATCTTGGAATAGCTGTTAGTGAGCTCATTGTCCTCAAATAAAATTCCTTTGCATTGATTTAGAAGACGCCGTAGTCTACTGGATACTGTGTTGACTTATTAACGAGAGCCCGTGGATCAAGTCCTGGTTCGTAAATTTTGATTAAAACGAAATATGATAAGAAGTATTTCTTTGGAAACTTTCTCTCTGCACTCTTTTGAAAAGTTTTTCAAAAATATGTTGTTCAGTCTCGATTTCAGACATTTATAGTAAAAATTAACACATACATCATGAGCGGTGTAAGAAGCTAGGTTGGCTACTATGATTGGTGCAGATTTAGTAGCATGCGAAACGTTTTTATAGATCGCCTGAAACATGGAAAAAAACAATAATTTTTCAGAATATTTTTCTACATCAATAGCCATCGATACGAGCAATTTTTATTGCAGTTGTAACTGCAGCAACAGTTAAGAGTAACAGCATTACAATACTTGTTCATTAGAGAAGCTTAGCAACCAAAAGAAATTTATTCGCTTCCTCTGTATTAAATTTATGAATTTCAAGAGATAAGAGAAATTCAATTGAATTGAATTGAATAAATACCACCCATAGGAACAAAATATTGAAAAAAAGAAACAATTGCTGCAGCCACTACGATGCATAAGCAACATACATAAATTGATGGTAGTTAGTGAAGCAACAACAGCTGCAATAACCTTAAATGCCTCATGGGAAATTAGCAATTTTCATTCGTGCTCTGCTTCAGTTAAGCCCGTAGCTTATATTATAAACATGAGACTCTCCTTTCTTCCAACAGAGAAGCTTCTTTATTATTTTCAAATAATAGTAAGCGGAAGGAGAGATTTAAATCACTTTTTTTAAATGGCTACTCTACTGATGTCCTTGGCAACTATTCATTCGTAATCTTTTTTTGTTTATCGCATGAACAAAAGGAAATTAAAATTAAAATAAATTTCTATAACGGAAATGAAAAGTCAAATTCTAATGAATTCTTAAAATAACAAAAAAATTATTACAACTACGTATGGTAGGTGTATCGTTCCATAAATTAGACAAAGGAAACGCGAGTATTTTTAATTAAAATTTTAATTTTAACAAAACATTCCAAATTCTCACGGACAATGAATTGCCCGTGGAAAAGTAAAATTTTGAAATTATTGTTTTTGGATGGAAAGAATTGTGGAATTTATAATCCTTTAGTCAGGGTTACAAGCTAGCTTGTTATACCACCCAGGGTGTATGTGATAATTTTATCGGTAGGGGTGGACCCTTCAGTTCAAATCCACATGCATACATTGGTCATTAAAAACCTTCAGTCAGGTTTACGACATAGTTTCTCACACCATTTATGTTGTGTGTTAATTTTACACATGAGGGGCGGGACCTACAGTTTAAAGACAACTCCGAACGACGGTTTTTTTTGAGAAACTTTTTATGACAATTTTTATTTATTCTCAGAGTTTTTTCCAGAAAACTGCTGAGAGGAAGTCACCGAAGAAATATTTGTTTCAATATTCCGTTTAGGTGAGATGTCTGACCTAGTGTTTGAACTGTGGCCTTACCTCTAATAAGCGTACACACTACCTACTAGACTACGGCGACTTCAATTGCATTTCGATAAAAAAAAAGTTTTATATCGCTCTGGTTTCCCTCAATTCTTTAATAAAAATTTTTAAAATTTTATTTCAAATTTTTACGCAAAATATGGACAATGATTTGACTCTTTTACAAGTCTGGTCAAAAAAAAACTGAATTTAATTTACTTTCTGCGTACAAAAATGAACTGTAATGGACTGTGTATTACACGAAAGAGTCCCAGGGCTGGTTGTTTGCATCAAAGGGCGTGCAGAAAAAAAAGACGTCGAAAAAATTACACGAGAATTATGATATTTTGGCCATATCTTGTACAAATTGTTCATGTAGCTGTTCTGTTCAACTTTTTTCATTCATTTTTTTTGTCTGTTGTATGCCCTGAAGAATTTTATTCAAGCAGAAATTCTAAGAAAAATGGTTCATAAGGAAAATGAAACAAATTGTAAGAGGTGGCAAAGAAGAGTTTAGTAAGATATTAAAATTGTTATAAAATTAAATGCACTCTTAATTTATTTAATTTGCATTAAAATAAAAAATTTAACTAAAAAGTAATGAAAAACAAAAAATCAAATCAAGTCAAGCAGCAAAAGAGGTGCAGTAAGGAAGAGGAAATGGAAATTGCAAAAAGTAATACGAAAAGATAAGGAATGCGAGGTGGTAGAAAAATAAAGAACTAGAGGTAGTGAAAATTTCTGCCAGATGAAGCATAATTTATATACTCTCTCTCATGCATATCATCCAGAGGGCAAACATAAGACAAATATTCTGTGAAGGTTTGTAGTTCATATATGTAACTCTATGGTGTTTTTGATGTTCGAATTTCTTTTCCAATTGGGCTTTTTCTTCTTGTGATAGACGTTATTCTTGGTTTTCTCTCTACCCATGCGATATCTACCCCATACGGCTTTTATCTTTAACAACTTTTACGGCATTTTGAAGCATAATCTTCCATACAATTTTGCAAGGAAAATGTTAATTTTTTTCTTCTTTGGCAACAATGTATCGCAAAACTGAAAAATTAGTAAAAACTTGCATTTGCAAAGTTGGCAATACGTTTCTTCAGTAAATTAGTCGATACAGCGTCCGTGAATACCACTGAGCGTGCAAATTTTGACATCACATACGTACATAATGGGTCATCACAACTCTTCAGTCAGGATTACGACCTAGCTTCTCACACCACTTATGTTGTGTGTGTTACTTTTATACATGAGTGGCGGGACCTACAGTTTAAAGTCGACTCCGAATGGCAGATTGTTTTGAGAAACTTTTTCATGGCAGTTTTAGTTTCTCTCAGAATTTTTGCCAGAAATCAGCTAAGAGACAGAAATATTTTTCATGTTTCGTTTTGTTGGAGATGTCTGACCGTAGCTTCACGTCTAATAAGCCTACATAGTATCTACTACATTACCAACATCTCAAAACGACATTATTATGGAAGCATAAAGTCACCGTAAGTACTGTGTTGCAAACACTAGCTCCAGATGTCTGAGCAGAAATTCTGTGAGTAAATAATATTTGAATGAGAAGTTTCTCAAAAATCTGTCATTTTAAATCGACTTAAAACTGTAGGTCTCGCCACGTACATATGCATAAAATCAATAGACATAACATGGGCTATGTGAGAAGCTAGGTTGTAATCATGATTGAAAGGTTGTAATGGCCGTTTATGTTATGAAAGTTATAAAGTGTGACATTTTTCAAATAAACTGGTATGTTATTGTATAGTATATAACTGTTGAAGAATTTATTTTTGAGAAAATATTTCTACCGTCTCTATACCTCAGTGAATCAGCTACATTACTACAATGCGAATTACAAAAGTAGTGAGAACTACTAAATATGAGAAATAATATGAAACTAAAAGATTTATAGGAAATGAAAATACTTTTTATGCTTTGACAACGTTCTTCGCTGTTATTTAAATATAGTTACGAAAGATACTGGTGTTTTGCTTTTTCATCGCTTAACATTAAAATTGTAAACAAAAGCTACAAAAACACAACAATGCAGTAAACAAACCTACAACAAACAAATTATCGTAGTGCCTAATACAACAACAAATATCTGCATAAAAAAGTAAACAAGTAAACACAAATACAACAACAAACACCAGCATAAAAAATGGTAAACAAGTAAACAAAAATATACCAACCAATATACCAATACTACAATAATAAACCTAAACAACGATGTTTACATTTATAGAGATTTCGAGAAGACGAAGTCATAAACGTTTGCATTCAAGAACATTCATCAGACTGTTTACCCTGCCGTATAAAAGACAAGGCAAAGCAGGCGAATGAGTTAGTGAAGTTCAGTCAGTATTGTGTGAAGATGCGGTGTGTTTGAAAAGAGTGATCGTGGTTTGTAGATCTCTGTTACAAAGTTCTGTCGAATAATTGACGAGTAATTGTTATTCTTTATACAAAGTTTGTAAACATAGGAATAACAAAGAAGAGCAATTGTTGTCGTAAACATAATGCTGTGAACAGTGGCACACAAAATTGTGCGAATAATAAAGAATTTTAATTAAAACTAAACACAAATTAATTTTTATTTTGTTTGCAATTTACGAGCTAATATTCTAAAAGATTTCTTGAAACTTATTTTTCCTGCTGATCTGTTTCTAATTTTTTTTATATGTTAAGCTCGAGTACTCATCTGTTGTTTACTTGAATAATTACTTTCATTTCAATATAATCTTTATCCGTTCCTCTCTATCCCTGCATCTTTTTCTATTCTTCCAATTCTTATCAACAATATGGTCTCCATTTGTTTTCATTTGTATCCATTAATCTTCTATGCTGCTCTAGATATTCTCAGATTCTCGTAACGAAAATTGTAAAAACACCTACACTTTTACATACACATGCACATACACCTACAAATATAACCTAAATTAAATAAATTTAAAAACGTACTTTCGACAATATGTATGTATGTGTGTGTAACTAGGGGTGTGTGTGTGTGTGTGTTTGTGTAAAATATTCATTAAAAGTGGTCAAATAGTTTTCAAACTTTGTTTAATTGTTGCCAATATTTTGTGTAGGTTGTAGACGTTTTCTTGCTTGGCTTTTCTACTTGGTAAACAAATTTTTTTGGTTTAAATACTGTGTACATTGCCAAGAATTACAAAGTATTTAAGGCTGCTACTTCTCTATTAAAAGAAAGGTCTATTGATGATCAAAAATCTGGTAAGGGGGCAGAATACTATACATTGAGAAGAAGGAGAATATAACTTTTACAGACTTTATACAAATAAAACTTAAATTAAACTAACTTTTACAATACATAAGCAAATATTGTAAATTGTTGGCATAATTCTTTCTCCCTCTATCTCTCTCTCTCTCTGCCACTGATATCTCTCCCATCTTAAACCTTTGGTAGAATCATTCTCATCCAAATTTTCATTTGACGTATGAAATGTACCCACAGAAAGTTTTATACCGATAGAGAGAGGGAGAGAGAGTGAAGTAGGGACTATAAAACGTTAAGAGAAAATGAGAATGGCATTGTGGATGGTATGCAACACAGTAGCATATATAATACCTTATGACGACATTCCTTCTCTTTCATATGCCATTTGAAACCATAAAACTTTTTAAAGTAAAATTACTTATGCACACAAGCGTATGTACATAAATATTCTTTTAGAAGACACACACCTTCATTCACCTACACGTGCTTAATAACTGACTTGAAAATGAACAAATATGGGCAATTCCATTAAAAGTTTTCAAAAAATTTTTGTTTTTAGTAGAGAAGCAATGAAATTAAATTAAAAGCCTTCGGATTTTTACTCAATAAAGGATTGAAAGTAGAGAGAGAGATAGACATTTTTGAGAATATTTTGGCTTTTTAGTACAATTTTTTTTTTTGGCATTTAAAGCACATTGTAAGAGGATTTTATTATGGTTTTTAATATTTATCCTTAAGAGTTTGTAATTTAGGAAATATAAATGATATGCGAAGATATTAGAAGTCGCCGTAGTTTAGTAAGTAGTGTGTTGGCTTATTAGATGTAAAGCCACGGTTCGAGCCCCAGGCCAGACATCAAAACAAAATACAAAAAGTATTTCTTCGGCGACTTCCTCTGAGCAGATATCTGGCAAAACCTCTGAGAGTAAATAAAAATTGCCATGAACAGTTTTTCAAAAATTTGTCGTTCGGAGTCGACTTTAAATTGTAGGTCCCGCCATTCGTGTATAAAATGAACACACACAACATAAGTGGTGTGAGAAACTCGGTCGTAATCCGCACTGAAGGGTTGTAATGACCAATCATATATGTATGTATGTAAATGATATGCGATATGATATGCGATATAACATTGAAGACACCATAGTCCAGTAGATAGTGTGTTCGCTTATTAGGCGAGAAAAAGTGGTTCAATCTTGAACGAAATATTAACATTCTTTTCGTCATCTTTCTCTCAGTAATATGCTGCTGAAAACTCTGAGAGTCAACAAAACTGCCGTGTAAAGTGTCTCAAATCTGTTAAGCGAAGTCGATATCAAACTGCACTTTGCTGAGATACGATTCCATACCCTCGAAAAATTGCACGAAAATTGATCCAATAGAATAAGGTACTGTGGGGGCAGCCATGGCAGCCATATGAATGAAATAATATTCCATTTCTGGTCAGAACAATTGTACTTCACAGTCAAAAAATTTATTTGGCAAAATTTCAATTGCATTTTTTAATTTAAACTTTTATATGACCCACGCAATATAACAGAGTTAGGTGAAGTAATATTGAAAATTATAGAAATTTATTTGCAAATTCACATAAAATTTTTTTTGTTAACGAAATAAATATCCTGTACAACCATTTATAGAGGCGTACATAAGTTTCGAATTTTGAAAATTTTGCATTTCTGTGGTAAACAAACTAATTTTGCAAATATTTAACGAGAACAACAACAAAAAAATTCATTTGAAACTGGCATTAGAATATAATTTTGCAAATATTAAACAGCAATTAAAGCAACAAATTGTTTTAAATTTAATTTTAGTTTTCAAACGAATTAAATTTAATTGTGTCTGTGCGTACACATGCAATTTGTATCAAATTTTATTAAATTTTACGGAGAACAAATATAGGTCATGTAAGAAAAATCAATATTTCATTAGATTTTAATTCGAAAATGATTCACGTTGTAGGATGTTTGCGGGCAATATAAAATAAAATCAATTGAATTTAAAATATTAGAAGAGATTCCATGATTATTTATATTCTACAGTACAGTAGAGGAGTTCAATAATATTGTTTTATATTAAAACAAAGGTTCAAAGGATCATAAATTCGAAATACAACTCTTAAGTCAGCTTCTCACACCAACCATGTTGTGTGTGTTAATTTTTATACATGAGTGGCGGTACCTACAGTTTAAAGTCGACTCCGAGCGAAAGCTTTTTTTACTTTCAGAGTTTTCCCACAAGACTGCTGAGGGGAAGTCGCCAATAGAAATATATTTTTCATATTTTCGTTTTGTTGGAAATGTCTGAACAGAGGTTTCAATCACGTTCTCTCACCTAATAAGCCAATACACTACCTACTAGTCTATGGCGACTTCAATAGCAGTGTATATACATACATACGTAGTTGGTCATTACAACTGTTCAGTCAGGACTACTACCTATATTCTCACACCATTTATGTTGTGTGTGTTAATTTTTTATACATGAGTGGCGGGACCTGCGGTTTAAAAAAACTTTTTCATAGCAATTTTATTTATTCTCAGAGTTTTTACCAGAAATCTGCTGAGAGGAAGTCCCCCAAGAAATAATTTTTCATATTTCGTTTTGCTGGAGATGTCTGAGACGGGGTTTTGCCTTTCTGAAGAGGTTCTAGAGCCGATAGTAACGGACTGAATCAGTGATCATGCTGGAAACTATTTTAGAGGTATTCTGCATTTGCGATGATATTGTTATGGTGTTACATCGTTTAACATTAAAATGATAAACAAAAACTACAAAAAAAAACAATGAACTTGTTTACATGATCAACAAATAAACAAAAATATAGCAACAACATCAGTGTAAAAAAGAGGAATAAACAAGTAAACAAACAGGCAAAAACAACACTGGAAGGACAAACGTAAACAAAATACACAAAAAACAATAACGTAAACAACATGTTTACATTTATAGAGATTTCGCGAAGACGAAGTCTTCTCCTTCAAGAGCATTCATTAGACTGTTTACCTTGCGATATATAGTAAAAGGCAAGACAAAGCAGGCAACGGCGTCAGTAAAATTTCAGTCAGTTTTGTGTGAAGAAACGTTGCGTTTGAAGAGAATAATCGTGGTTTGAAGATCTCCGTTATAAAGATTGTTGATTAATTGTTAATATTAGTTCCGTTAGAAAAATATGTCGAATAATTGCCTACTAATTGTTATCGGTTATGCAAAGGGTATAAACAGAGGAATAACAAAGAAAAGCAATTGTTGTTGTTTACATCAAGTTGCGAACAGTGGCACACAGAATTGTGTGAATAATAAAGAATTTAATTAAGACTGAACATACATTTATTTTTATTTGCAATCTACGAGCACATATTTCAAACGTTTTTAAATTGTAAAAACGTAACAATAATCTACTGGTGTACCTCAGATCACATTGTAACTAGCACTGCGAATTTAACAGATTTTCGGAGTAGTTCCCTTTGTAGTAATTCATGCCGGCTGTGTTTGCTAAACGTCAATCAATACGATTTTGAATTGAACGATTTTGTTTTTAAATTTAAAATGTTTTATTTTTACTATTGGACTACAAAGTGTTTGTTACCCTATAAATATTCAATTTAGTTTCAGTTTTTGCTCTTATTTTTCGAGTTCATTTTTAATTTTTTTTTTTAGTTTTTTCTATTTTTTCCGGTCATTACTGTTTTTATGGCTTATATTAAATAATTGTTTATTGGATTTGGTCGTTTTTACATTTATGCGCTTGATTTCGTTGTTGGTTGTGTGTATAAATTTTGTGTTCCATATAAATTATATTTGTTTGATTTTCCAATTTTATTTCGTAATTTTTTTCTTTCTTTTTTATTTCTTTCTCTTTTAGATTGTAGTCCTAAATTCTGTACATATTTTTAAGTATTTCAATAATCATTCAAAGCATTTTTACTAACCGATACGATAAACACTTGAAATCTGCTTTTTTTCTGTGTCTTGCTCATGTCGAAACTTTTTATAAGAAAGACTGGATTTCAAGGGTTTTTTCTGTAAATTTTCTCTCCATTTCTTTCTGTTCGAAATGAAGAAATGAAATGAAGAATGAATGAAACTGGATTAGTTAAAGCAGTAGGAATAGAGGAGACAAAAAAATTTTTGCAATTTTTTTTTCTAAATAAAATGTACTTCAGTTTCTCTACTCTACAATACAATGGAACAGCAAATTTGTTCGATGGTTAATAGCTGCAATGGAGACACAGCATGTACATTATGTAGGTGTACAACAAATGACTGGAAGCAGCAAAGACCATCAACCAAAGAGAAGCAGGACCTGAACGCAATTTAGTCGAGGATATTTTGTTCATAACACTGTGCTACGTGGCCAATTTGTAGTTGTCCACATTGTTTAGTAAACGACGATGGAATTTAAACTTAAGTTGCAACATGAAAACAACAACTAATGGTTGAAAATGTAAAGAATTGTTAACAGAGACGACACAATAAACTATGGTATGTAGTTGAAACAAGTGTAAAACACTACATATACAAACTAGTTCAGATTACTATTCATACTTAAAACAGTTTATGCTTAGCAGAGGGAAAATTCAAGGAAGTCTAATTAAATAAAAAGAGGTAGTGACTTGGACCGGACCGAATATTGCAAACAAAACAAAATAAATATTCTTACATTTTTACCATTTAAAAAACGTTCAAAATATGATCTCGTAGATTGCAAATAAAATAAAAATTAAATTTTGTGTTTATTTTTAATTAAAATTCTTTAATATTCGCACAATTCTGTGTGCCACTGTTCATAACTTGATGTAAACAACAACAATTGCTTTTCTTTGTTATTCCTCTGTTTAACAATTACAAGACAATTATTCGATAGGTCTTTATAACGGAGATCTTTAAACCACGACTACTCTCTTCAAACACACCGCGTCTTCACACAAAACTGACTGATCTTCACTCACTCAGTCGCCTGCTTTGCCTTACCTTTTATATGGCAAGGTAAACACTCTGATGAATGTTCTTGAAGGCGGACGTTTATGATTTTACCTTCTCGAGATCTCTATAAATGTAAACATCATTGCTTACGTTTATTATTGTAGTGTTGTTGTTATATTTTTGTTTACTTATTTACTATTTTTATGCTGGTGTTTGTTGTTTCATTTTTGTTTACTTGTTTACCATTTTTTATGCTGGTGTTTGTTGTTATATTAAGCAGTACGATAATCTGTATACAGGTTTGTTTACTGCATTGGTTTGTTTTTGTAGCTTTTGTTACCTATTACCTAGTATATATGTATTTATGTATCTTATCCAAATACCAATTACTGGCAATAACATTGGGAGTGGCAGTCAGCAGAGCCCTCCTACATCCTTAGCATTTTGCAGTATTGTATTCAAACTATCCAAACTGCTACCAAAACAAAAACATTGCGGACAGTACAATAACAACAACGAACAAATAAGAGCGATTGTATTGAACTTCCTTTTATTGGCTTTGAGGGAGATAACGACAGGCAGAGAAAAAAAATTCCAGAATTTTAAGAGAAAAATCAAAATCATAAAATCAACTCTAATTTTATCAAATGTACTCTTCAGTATGCGTTGATTGCAATACAAATGCAAATAGGTATGCCTTTAGCTTTAAAGAATAAGTTTTTAAGGAGAGCCCCACTCTCGGCAAATAAGCTGAAGTACATTCGCCTGGAATACAAATGCCATTAATTAACTTCATTTTATAAAGCAGGGCGTACTGCGTAGTTTCTAGGCATCATTGAACACTTCAGGAAATCTGTACCTCTAAGACTCGATATTGTGTGAGCCAATAAATGCTTTTATGCAATACGATTGTGACGTTTTGTGATTTCTTTTAATCCATTTGTCCACTCAGTATATCCAGTAAGTTGTCAAGAAAAAATATTCATTTTTGAACAAATTCCATTTGGCTACTCAAAATACTTGTTTTCAAATCATTTTCGAATATCTCGAGTAAGTTTCTCTTGTTCTTGATGTTGTTGTTATAAATCGAGTTGAAAATATTTGTATTCTGGCTGCAGTATTGATTTATGGTCTCATAAGTTTAAAAATATTTTTGATTGCAACACACATTTTCTGCTTATGGAAAAATACATGATTCAGGCATAATAAGACAGTAAAGAAAAATAAAATATTTTACAAACGAAATCCTTTTTGAACAGAGTAAGGATGTGCAATAAAAAATATTTTCTGTATGAACTCTTTCTCTGACCATAAATAAAAATATTTACTACGTATATAACAAGGGTTCCTAATTTGCAAGGCCTTTACTTTTAAGGCCTCATAGAAATTATTTTGCGATTTTAGTTTATCAGTTAAAGGAATCGTGTAAAAATGATTAGCGAAGTCTCTTATCTATTTAAGGTTCTAAAGCATCTTGGAATATAAAGGAGCATGAAAAAAGAAGACTTTGGAGTCGTTTGAGCGTCTTGCAAAAGGGTTTTTGTATGTAGAACAGCTTCCAACCGAACAAGAACAGTTCGGACATTTTAGGCATTATAATAGAGTGTAGTGAATAGGAAATTTTAGAACCATAATACTTCATAAAGTTCAAATACTAGCCAGTCGTGCCTTAATCAGAACTTTAAAGTCCTTTAAATAAATTGGTCTAAAAGCAGAACTTTGTTTGCTAACGATGGATATTTGCATTAGGAACGTGTAAGTAAATATACCACTAGTCGCCGTAGTCTAGTGGTAGACTAGACTTTCTTTATCTCATTTATTAAATAAGAGGCCTCGGTTCAAAACTCCAGGTCAGACATCTCCAACAAACCGAAATTTAAAAAGAAAATATTTCTTCGGCAACGTATTCTCAGCAAATTTCCGGCAAAAACTCTGCGAATAAATAAAATTGCCATGAAAAGTTTCTAAAAATCTGGCGTTCGGAATCGACTTTAAACTGTAGGTCTCGCCACTCATGTATGAAATTAACATACCTAAGTGGTGTGAGAAGCTAAGTCGTAATCCTGACTGAATGGCTAATTATGCATGTAAGCAAGTAAATCTACTTTGAAATTCTGAAAAGAAAGTAGGCAACGGTATAATCAATGTGAGCCTGATATCTTTTTTTGAGGAACTGAGACCAAACGGTCTTGGTGTGGGCCTCAAGAAGCAACATCCATTTAGTTTTTTCACAAGTCATTCAATATTTACTTGTCCTCCAACAATTATTGTATTCTGAGCTTAGGGATCAGTGATAACGAGCTTTAAGTTTCTTAGAATTGTTTACAGATGAATATAAAAATGGACTTTCCTTAATGGCCTAAAAAACGTTATGAGGCTACGTGGCTACAGATTTGGATTCCAGTTGCAAAACTGCGCCAATCAGTGGATCGCATTATCATAGCTTTTAAGCCATAAGGTTTCCGCATAAGGTTTCATTCTCTAGAGCTACTATCAGGGAAAATATTACGAAGATTTGCATAAAAATTCTTCAGTGTACTACTTGTACACTAAGAATCTCATATGTGACTTGCAGCAAAGATCAGATGCAATGGAAATAAGGATGTGGGCCTTTATTCAAACCATATCTAGGCCATGACAGATTAGCGAAATCTTTTAAAAATAACGAAAAAATTCTGGTACCAGCGATAAGGCAAAACTTTTCGAAGTTATCACAGAATACCGTACGTAGCAGTTGCCTTGAACAGGTAGAAGGGTAAACTTTACAGCCAATCCTGTGTACTTTTCCGACATTGAGGCAATGTAAATAGAAATACGTATGAAAGATTCTCGATGTATTTCAAACGTAACTATAGATACATAACATGCATACATAATTTGGTCACTTAAACCCTTCAGTCAGGATTACGACCTAGTTTCTCACACCACTTATGTTGTGTGTGTTAATTTTATACATGAGTGGCGGGACCAACAGTTTAATGTCGATTCCGAACGACAGATTTTTGAGAAACATTTCATGGCAATTTGTTTTGATGTCTGGCCTGGGGCTCGAACCCTGGCTTTACGTCTAATAAGCCAACACACTACCTACTAGACTACGGCGATCTCACGTAACTATAGATAGTCTTGCCAATATTTCTAAGAAATCCTCCTTGGTTCCACATTAATGGTATGTTAGGTACCACAACAAAGATATTGGATCTATTGCATTTAAGGATCAAGTCTAACAGAACACCATGACATTCCTCTTCTTAGTAAATAAGCATAAAAATGGCTGAATTAGGCCCCTTACATAACAGTCTTGTTCCCTAAGTACTTGTGGTTAAACGAAAAAAAAGAAAAATAATATCTTCAGATATGCTGTGATTTCAAATGAAATTTATTGCAAAAGTGCCTCAAGTTAAGCACTTAAACAAGCATTTTTCTTAATCTTTTCAAAGAAAATCTCTTTTCTACTTTCATATAATTTTTAACGTTGTTCTTGTTGTTGTTGAGTTCAGTAACCACAATTTTTAGTTTCCACTTTGTCATGCTGGTTGTTATATATGGACAGTATGAACCAAACCCTTGAGTTTATTCTACATTTTCTTTTTTCTTTCTTGGTAGCATTATGTACCATTTAACACAGTTTTTTTGTTTTTTTTTATAGAAAATAATAACAATTGTTTTACAGCAAAAATAAAAAAAACTACAAGCAAAAGTATACGAAAGAAAGCACCGAACAGAAGCCAGGCAAAATGATAAAAAAAAATACAAATAATATTTATAATATTTATTTTGTTAAATAAACTTAAATTAAGTAATGATTTCCATGCAAGATGCTACCATTATTGGCTCTCTTATCACCCTTTAAGCAAATACATCTGGCAGAAGGGAACAATATTTGAATTGCTGTTTACTTGCTTAGGACCGCGGAACAGATGTTCCTTTTGAAAATAGTAGTAGTTTAACCGCAGTTAGGGAACTTCATGCAGTTTTGAAATGAGGAACAAATTTGGTATTTATTTCATAACATCTGTAGCCCTACAGAATTGTTTTTTGCATTTTTACTTTGCTATATAAAAGGCAAGGCATAGCAGGCGACTGGTTAGTGAACTTCAGCCAGACTTGTGTGAAGATGCGGTGTGTTCGAAGAGAGTAGTTGTGGTTTGAAAATCTCCGCTACAAAGAACTGTCGAATAATTGTCTAGTAATTGTTATTATTTATGCAAAGGGTATGGACAGAGGAATAACAAAAGAAAGCAATTGTTGTTGTTTACATAAAGTTATGAACAGTGGC
Source organism: Sarcophaga carnaria (assembly GCA_958299815.1). Classification (NCBI taxonomy): domain Eukaryota; kingdom Metazoa; phylum Arthropoda; class Insecta; order Diptera; family Sarcophagidae; genus Sarcophaga; species Sarcophaga carnaria. The sequence continues at coordinate 130,928,964 of OY283150.1, read as the reverse complement.
ACACAGAATTGTGCGAATAATAAACAATTTTAATTAAAACTAAACACAAATTTATTTTTAATTTTATTTGCAATGTAGGAGTTCATATTTTAAACGTTTTTGAAAGATGAAAACGTAACACTATATTAGGTTATGGATTACTTTCTGACTGAATCATGAATAACGGTAAGGAAGACATCCCACTTAGGCCATCATTTCGACTCATTGTGATACCATTGTGAAGTTGCCGTAGTCTAGTAGGTAGCGAGGCCATGGTTTAAACCCCAGATCAGACATCAATACGAAAATATGAAAAAATATTTTCCCGGCGACTTCCTCTCTTTCTTGCAAAAACTCTGTGAATAAATAAAAAATTTTCATGAATGTTTCTCAAAAATCTGTCGTTCGGAGTCGACTTTAAACTGTAGCTCTCGCCACTCATGTGTTAAATTAACACACGCAACATCAGTGGTGTGAGAAGCTCGGTCGTAATCCTTCCTGTAGAGTTGTAATGACCAATTATGTATGCGTGTGATATCACAACCAGTTCTGCACGTTGGTTAACTATGCCCCCAGAGAAAACCATCTCGAGTTCAAAATAAATCGTACTATTGCAGCAAAATTTTGGTATTAGAGTGCTCTGTCAAGGGTGTCAAAAAATTTATGTTCAAAATCGTTGTGTCTTTATGATAAGAACAGTGTACTGACACATGAGACAAAAGACAGTTTCTCCTTCCTCCTTAAACCCTTAGTACCTGCGAAAGTGATTAGCTGAAATGCCGAATCTTTCGGCATGCCTAGCAAAAAGACAGTGGACCGTAAATTGGTTATTGTGCTATGTATAGCCATGCGTTTTAGGCTCAGAATTAAGTCAGTCCTCTCCTTATCCATAGCTCTGCAGCAGAGTCTAGTCATATTGCATGTACCTTCCTGCTTCCAAAGAGATTAAGCTACGGGATAATACACGTAGATTATATTCAAATAAACTAAGGCAATCGGAATACCTAGGCTTTCTAACATGTCGGATGTTCCTAGCTCAATACCGGCGCTCATAACCAATATGATTTTTAACGGCAAAAGATAAACCGTTTCTAAACTAATATTAGAAAAGTTCAGTTCGAAAGGGCACTTGGATTTCATTACATCATTTCTACATCTTCTTTTAAGCCATCTATGGCTTCCACCAAGGCTATAGAAATGTTATTACCCTGTATCATACGGAATAGTCTGCTAGACTCTATAGTAAGTCTGAGAGACTATCGTTAAACATTTTACTTGTTCACAACAGCCTACAAGTGCATGTCTATGTTCTTATGTCAAATACCAACTAAATTTTCCCATATTCCGTAATATGTTTCCGTAAAGAAACAGGACAGCGGATTCCTTTGAAAATTTTTTAAATTTTTGCCACGGAATCAATCACTGCAACTTTAAATTTCAATGCAATTCCAATCAGCGTTTATCTCATAGCATTTTAGTGTGAAAACTCTATCCCGCAGCTTATGTGGATATTCCAAATTATTTGTTTGGTTTTCATCTCTACTGTGTTGTTTTGTTTCCTTATCGAAAAACAGTTTAGTGGTTGGAAGAAAAAAATAAAGAAACCTGCTTTTTTTTCTGAACAAAAATGTTTCGAAAGAGTGGCACTAACATCAGTCTTATATTTGTGGCAATTTAACAGAAAAGAACAACAACAACAACAATAGGGAAACATATTGATCAACTGCTTCCATTTCCATGAAGTAGAATAACATTTTTTATGCAACGTAGGCTACCAACAGATTCAGCTGTGGAAAGTACTCAGGGTAATCCGATTGCGTACCATAAATATTAAGGATTCGTGTAACACAAAAAATAATTGGCACTGAAAAAGGAAAAAGGCAATTGGAAAGGAAAAGTGAAATTTATTCATTTCCTTTGCCACACAGATAGTTTGACAGTGTGTATGCATGTAATTGCATGCTGAGATGGGCCAGAGGGATGTGTGTTATCAATAGCACCTCAGCAGTCATTTCTAACACAATGCATGAGCACTGAAACATGCGAGAGAGGATCGATTTTTTTAATTATTATTTAATTTTTTTTTTTTTGTTTCACAACTTTTCCAATATTTGTTATACGATTCCTTATGAAGAAGGAGCAATTTTTTTATCTTTCAAATATATGCGGGTATTTGGCAAATTTTCTTCGGATATTACTTACCAGTAAGCGCCACTCCTTTAGGAGAATGAAAAAAAAATGTCTTAAGGATTTCAATTTTTTCTAGTTTGTCTTTAAAAACATAACATGAGTTAAAGTATTAACTTGACAAACAACCCTCCTGTATACCACTCTTATATGTGGGTTTGTAACCAGGCTTTGTAACAATATTTCGTGTCTCATTTGCTGACAGTGCTTGTGAAAAAAAAGAAAGAAACACATACAATCACCAATATTGGTGGGGATTTATGTTTCTGCACTAGTTTTTGTTGCCGTAAGTTATTGTTGAAAGCAACCAAACCCCTGAAATCAAAATGGGTCATCGCAAGAACATGAGTAGAGTAGTCTGTAGTGCTTCTATTCACACAGAACCATTTACAAATACAGACATTTACGTTTGTGAGCATTGTATTGACCACAATAGCCTTCAAAATGGAAATTCTAAAATCATTGTTATTTTCCATCCAAGTGGCCTAGAAAATCGTTGCGATTTTTTAGGGATACAAAAAACACAAAGTATGATGAACATACAAACATACATACATACATAATTGGTCATTACAACCTAGTTTCTCACACCAAATAAGTTGTGTGCGTTTATTTTATACATGAGTGGCGGGACGACTTACAGTTTAAAGTCGACTCCGAACGATAGATTTAAAAAAAAAACTTTTTCATGGTAATTTTATTTTCTCTCAGAGTTTTCTGAGAGGAAGTCGCCGAAGAAATATGTTTTCATAATTCTTTTTGTTCGAGATGTCTGACCTGGGGTTTGAACTGCGGCCTCACATCTAATAAGCCAACACACTACCTACTAGACTAACGTTTATTGACATTTCTATGAAATATTATTGGATTTTTCTCGTACAATTCTTAAAAAACTTCTTAATGTGGTACGAAAAAGAATAACACCACTAGCATGCACTACAGCCTTATTCTTCTCATCATAATTAGCGAGTTCGTTAGCATGGGATTAATTGCCGTTCGATAATTGCAATTGTAATCAGTTTCATAGAATTTCTCACTAAAATCCGAAAGTATAATGAGAGAGAAATGAGTAATTTTAAGAGTCATTTTCATGTTTTTAAAGTGAAACGATTAAAACTATATAAAACAACAACAAAACAGTAATAAACACACAACGCTACATACAGCTATTCGGCCAGTTAACCAGAACACATGTGTGGTTGGGTTTTATTGTCGTGCATATTTTATATTTTATGCGAACATTTCTCCCCCGCTCTCTCTCACTCTCTGTCCCTCATTTTTATTATTTCCTTTTAGTTAATGGTAATTTATGAATACATACATACATAGGTAAGTGAGCTTTTTTTACGTCTCTGTGTGTATGCATTGTTGGCCTGTAATTATTCATGAACAATTTGTCATTTTATTTCCCTTTTTTTCATTAACTTTTCAATTACTCTCTGCCGGTTGTGGTTTAATAAAGGCTTTTTCATATTTAAGTACAGCTTAAAAGTATTTTTTTATCAGTAATTTTTACAAATAATACTGGAGGTAAATGTGTTTTTTATTGCTTGTAATGAAGTGATTTTCACCTTTTTTTGATATACAGTAATCCCTCGATTTACGTCGCAGTTGGTTCCAAAAAAAGGCAACGTAAATCGAATGACGACGCAAATTGAAGTTAGAAGCAACAAAAAATCTGACGACGTAAATCCAAACAACGTTAATCGAGGCAACGTAAATCGAGGGATTGCTGTACACATACATACATACATAAATATATTGGTAAAATTTATTGTCTTTAGTTTCAGTAAATATTTCAATAAAAAGCAGAAGGTTTAAAGAAATAAATTACACTTCAGTTAGGTTTACTTGCTAGCTTCTCACACCAACCATGTTGCGTGTGTGTTGATTTTATATTTTATATTAGGTACTGGCTGGACCGACAGATTTCTGAGGAACTTTTCATGGTTATTTTATTTATTCTCAGAGATTTTGAAACAATACTGATGAGATGAAGTCGACGAAAGGAACATTTTGTCGCATTTCGTTTCGTTCGAAATGTCTAGATCAGCCGCTATCCTTTCAACTTTGCAATAGTATCCGAAACAGTCGATTTCACTTCGTTTATGAAAAACTAAGCCTTTCGCATACTACAGCTTTTGGAAATTTGCGTCGTGACTTGTAATCTGAAGATAAATGACCGTAGACAACTGAAGCAATAGGCGACTGAATTTAATTTTCATCGAAAAATCATCTGCATCGACGAGGCAAATTTCTGGAACTAAGAATGAAAAAATCTGGGTGTGATCTGAATGTGTTATGGTGTAGGCTGCATTGTCTTATAATATCGGTAGATACTCTTATCACAAAGCTTGACGCAAATTCCGAAGATTACCGCGGCTTCACGTCTAATAAGCCAACTACCTACTAGACTATGGCGACTTCATCATATATGTATGTATCTTCTTATCACAACTTCAATCTTTAACTTTCCCTTCTAATAATTTTGTTTTATGAGGACATTTTGTCAGAAACAGTTTCTGACTATTCAGATCCCAGCAATTGATATAATGCTTAGGCCACCTTCGTAAGAAGGTGAAAAATGTTTCGAATTGAACAAATTGTTATCATATTTGTATAGAACTGATGACACTTACATACATACATACATAATTGGTCATTACAACCCTTCAGTCAGTATTACGTCCTAGCTTCTCACACTACTTATGTTGTATGTGTTTATTTTATACATGAGTGGCGTGATGACTTACGGTTTAAAGTCGAATCCGAACGACAGAGTTTTTGCCAGACATCTGCTGAGAGGAAGTCGGCGATGAAATATTTTTTTATATTTTGTTTAGATGGAGATGTCATACATGGGATTTGAACAATGGCCACACATCTCATAAACCAAACACACTATCTGCTAAACTATGGCTATTACGTGTTTATTCTGTTTTCCCAATAGTATTCAATTTATTTCAATACGCCGATTAGTTTTTAGTTTAAAATTCACATCCGTTTGTTTAAAAATTCTTCAAACATTTTGTAGGCCAAACAAAAAGTTTATAGACAAGCACCAGGAAAAAGAAAAGAAAATATTACACTGGAATCTATTCTTCTTCCAATTCTGTTTGTTTTCAGCCTTTGTAAAGAGAAACCCTTTGAGCAGTTCTCTAATGACAAAAAAGTCTTTCTTTTAAAAACACAAGGTCAAATATTTTTATTAAATTTTTTTTCTTTCTTTTTTTTGAAGTATTTTTGGCGAGGCTTCCGCTTTTAAAACAGAAACATTTTGTTTTTGTTTTTATTTTCATGTTTTTTTTTTCTTTTCTATTTTCTAAGATTCTTATTTGATATGCTCTTTTTCAGAGCTTTCCTCCTTCTCTTTACATCACTTTTCTTTTGTCTTTTGCTTTATTTTATTCAACATCACTGCCATTTGCTTCTGTATGCGTTTCATTCATTTTGTTTATGTTTGTTTCTGGTCATTGTCATTGAAATTCACAACAAATGTTATTGTAATAGCTTTTTGTAGTTGTTGTTGTTCCTTCGGTTTTTTAACTACCATTGCCTTTAAAACATTTAAGCAGAGTGTAACACAATGGCTGATAGGAGAAGAGAGAGAGAGAAAGCGGAAGCAAAAGCCTACGTTATCCTAACAGAGTAACTGAGCGTGTGTGTAAACAGTGAATATTTACGTGCATGTTGTCATTATGATTAGTTTTGCTTTAGCAAGCTGCCCTGTATGTGTGTATTAGTTTAAGAGAGAGAGATTTGAATGAGGAAATTTAACGATGTCAAGCAGTTAAGTTTTACAAAAGAAAACAAAAATAAATACAAAGCAGTGAGTTTGTAGTGTAAATACTTGATGGTCTAAATATTTTCCGTTATTTTTCGTTATTTTCTTGTTTCTTGGTGTCTGTATGTATGCCTGTGGGCTGTAATATAAACTTTTGCGGGTGGTTTTTTTTTTCACAACAACAGCATGTTGACTGTTTTATGAAAGGACATATAAATTTTGTTTTCATTGCTAAACTGTAAGAATGAAATGAATGAAAATTTAGTTTTGTTCAACAGCTTTTACTGGTACTCGTAGTAAATGTTGTTTTTATATTTCATTTCTTTTTTTCTTTTCTTGATATGAAGTTCTTTTTTTGGACTTTCGATTGGCGACAAAATGTCTGCTTCTATTAGAAAAACTTTTATCTTTATTGTTGTAGCCCTTTGTCTTCATCTGTGAATATGTGTTTGTAGATGTTGTTGTTGTCTTCCTTTTATTATATTTTATTGGGAGATGAGGTTTTATTTGGCTGATTATTTTTGGTTTCGTTTATTTGCGTTTTGCTGTAGACTTTGTCAGCAAAAACTGAAATCTAAAATAGAATGAGAATAAAAGGATTGAAAATCTTATTACTGGAAGCAAAAACTTAAATGGCAAAAATATTGAAATATTTAGGGATTCAGGATTGCATTGTAATAACAGATTCCATTAATGCCAAATTGAGAGCTTAGGATATGGCCAAAGGCATTAGATCAAACGCTATGCTAATCTTTAAGGATATGCCAATACATAAACAATTCTTCCAACATTTATCAGATTTAATCCAATGGTGAAGTTGCCGTAGTCTAGTAGGTAATGTGTTGGCTTATTAGACGTAAAGCCTGGGTTCGAGCCCCAGGCCAGACATCAAAACAAAATACAAAAAAGTATTTCTTCGGCGACTTTCTCTCAGCAGATTTCTGACAAAAACTCTGAGAGTAAATCAAATTGCCATGAGGAGTTTCTCAAAAATCTGTCGTTCGGAGTCGACTTTAAACTGTAGGTCCCGCCACTCATGTCTAAAATTAATGCACACAACATAAGTGGTGTGAGAAACTAGGTCGAAATCCTGACTGAAGGGTTGTAATGACCAATTATGTATGTATCCAAGTTGAATTGGACATATCTTTCGATGGTAAAGCCTTCAGTTTGAAAGATACTCACAAGTTTTCCTGTGGGCTCGGAATAATTCATTCTAAAATCAGAAACTAATGCTCCTGCACCGTCCGTTCTTTACGAATCTTTTTAAGCACAATATAGTCCTGCTTATGTTTTTTTGTACCTCCTATCCAAGTTGAATTGGTCATATTTTCGATAGTATAGACTTCAGATTGGAAGCTACTCACAAGTTTTCCTATGGGTTCGGAATGTTTTATTCTGGAATCAAAAACTAATGCTCCTGTACCAGGATGCGTTTCTGATGAATCCTTTTAACACAAGATAATCCCTCTTTTAGAAGAGGATATAAAGCTTCCAGATTACTCCATTCATTTTTGATACTAAGCTTCGATGAGAAGTTTTTTTCAGTGCAGTGGACTGTTAAGAAACTGGACATTAGTCAAGGCGCTATATTAGGTCACGAGATCCCCTAAATAATCTCAGGTTAGACTTGTCTAGCTATAGTTTTGGGCGTGATTGTTTTTTCAGGCAGAAAGAGCGTTCATCTTCAGGGTTGAGGTTGCTTTAAAATTACATTCAGTGACAAGATATTGTCACTTATTGCCAACTATCTCGTATGACATTTCAAAGACAAAGTGTTTCAACGTTCAAGCTGTGTATTCAAACCAGAATTCACTTCATATATTCTGTCTATAAGGTACTTATACAAAATCTTGTCTTTAATGCCCCATACCATATTTCCTTATAGTACTTTTCGCCAAGTCTAGGGGGAGCAGACGTTTGTATAATTTTCTGTGATTTATTTACCGCCATTTAAATCTTCAATTAAAAATCTTGCAATTGTTTAATGTTGTTGGATTGTTAATGGCGTTTTTGAATTGTCATTGTTGCAGTTGTCATTCAGAGGAGAATTTATGCTTTTGCTACAGCCATAACGTTGAAATACTTTAATTTGTAAAACTTCAGGCATAAAGTTCAACGCAAAGAGCGGAGGATAAAGCCGATTAAAAAGGGTGAAGGTCAATAAGGATTTAAAAGGGCAAATGTTTCACTTTCACAGGAATATGTTAGCAGTTTTGTGTACATGATTTATGACAGGCCATCAGTTGGAAATAAAAAACAACTTAAATGTGGTGATTAAAATGCTTTCATACCTATTGCCCAGGAAATGGTGATGGGCGATGGGGAAAGTGTAGTGGATTAGTTAGTTTATGTTTAAAATTAATTAAACATAAAAGAAATTAAAATGAAATTAAAGTCTTATGGTCAATATTGTTACGTTTTCTCCTTTTAAAAATTGCCAAAATATGAGCTCGTAGAATGCAAATAAAATAAAAAATTTTTTGTTTAGTTTTACTTAACATTCTTTATTATTCGCACAATTCTGTGTGCCACTGTTCACAACTTGATGTAAACAACAACAATTGCTTTTCTTTGTTATTCCTCTGTTTATACCCTTTGCATAAACAATAACAATTACTAGACAATTATTCGACAGATCTTTGTAACGGCGAACTTCAAACCACGATTACTCTTCACACAAGACTGACTGAACTTCACTAACTCCGGTCGCCTGCTTTGCCTGGCCTTTTATATGGCAGGGTAAACAGTCTGATGAATGTTCTTGAAGGCGAATGTCAGTGCCTTCTCGAAATCTCTATAAATGTTAACATCATTGTTTGCATTCATTACTGTAGTGTTGTTTGTGTATTTTGTTTACATTTATTCTTGTAGTGTTGTTTGTGTATTTTTGTTTAATTGTTTACCATTTTTTTACGCTGGTATTTCTTATTATATTAAGCAGTACGATAATTTGTAAACGGGTTTGTTTACTGCGTTATTTTGTTTTTGTAGCTTTTGTTTATAATTTTAATGTTAAGCAATGTAAAAGCAAAACACCAGTATCAAGATTTTTCATGTTCGGAACAATATTTTAAAGCACAATACGTCACAAGAATTTTAACCAAAAAAGGAAGAAAAAATAAGGGGCCATGAATTCCACTTGACTAATTTTTAGCGGATTATCTGTTGTAATTATTGTTGCTCCTTTTGTATCCTTTTTACCCTTGTCGTTATTGTTCTCTTACTTTAATGTATACATGCCGCATCATGTGGGAAATCTGGTAATCTGGTAGCGTTTTTTATTTTTGTTTCTTACTTTAAACAGACAATGAACGTTAATTTTGAATGAAAGGAGACATATTCTTTTTTTTTATTAAATTTTCATTATAATTTTATGTATTTTCTATTGTTGTTGCTTCTCAGTTTCTTAGTTTTAACAGAGAAATAAAAAGAAAAGCCATGCAAGCCAAGTCATTAAATGACCAGTCAGCTGAACTCTGCTACGGCATAACACCATCCAAGCAAGTGCTGCAGTACTGAGCAGCTAAGAAGAATAGTTTTATGCAATGGAATTGAATTTCTTATTCTTGTAGAATCTAATAGAAATTATTGTTGGATCTGTGTGTTCAGGCATTATTAAGCAGTTAGCGAGATAAAAGAAAAGAAAAAAAGTTTGCAAGCGAAGTGCTTGCGGCACGTAATGCTGCTGCTGCTTCTGTTTCATTTCAGCCACTTGACATCGTATAGCGTACGTACCTGGCATTGAAAACAAATTCAGTGTTTTTTTCCTGTTTTTTCTTGTGCGTCTTTTCAGTTTCACTTTGCAATACTTTTTTCAAGGTTTTTGCAAATTTATTTCACTCTTTTCGTTTGTTCTCAACGGTAATAAATCTTTAATTCGACTTTAATGGTGCTTGCAGCTTAAAACGCTTTGAACAATTTAAATGTTCTTTAAAAATAATCAGATTTTGCTTAAAAAAGAAACGTTAAGAAAGGCAGAAAGCCATTTCCAAAAATTCAATGGCCTTAGACATTATCTGCTTCGACAATTTCTTGAAGGATGCTGCTCTCTGCTGTATTATCTTACAGTAGAAAACTTTGACGGCTCTTATCTGAGAAATTAACTGAGAAATTCTATATTAACAAAATTCGCAATAGCAGCAATTGGCATCCTCCATATGAAGATTCATCTGACATATTGAAGTCGCCGTAGTCTAGTAGGTAGAGTGTTGGTTTATTAGACGTAAAGCCACGGTTCAAACGCCAGGTCAGACATCAAAACGAAAATATAAAAAAAAATATATTTCTTCGGCGACTTCCTCTCAGCTGATTTCTGGCAAAAACTCTGAAGGTAAATATAAAATTGCCATGAAAAGTTTCTAAAAAATCTGTCGTTCGTAGTCGACTTTAAACTGTAGGTCCCGCCACTTATATATACAATTAACACACACCACATATGTAAGTGGTGTGAGAAACTAGGTCTATTGGACTATCTAATGGACTATTAAAAACGAAATCCTTGTTTAAAACTTAACTTTTGTAGTTAATCACTTGAATTACTCTTTCTGTTATTCAGAAAAAAAGCGATAGAGCGAGAGATATTGAATAATTGTCCACTGAAAAAGACTTGCATTCATTAAAGCCAAATCTACAGTCAAAGAAAAAATTCTATGTAGACTTTTTCCCCCGTTAATGTAGACGGTGTATGTAGACTTTTTTCGATGACTGTATAGAATTTTTATTTCGTTTCGATTGGTTATCCCAGTAAAAAAAAAATGTGAGTAGAATTTACACCAAATGCTAACTGCAATAGTCTGTTGCGTGTGTTACGTGTTTGGGTAGAGCGTATGAGTGATATTTAATTCATACAATTCAGTACGTATACGTTTAGGTGGATAACTCAAAGCATCTTAAAGCTTATAATAAATGTTGAATTAAATTGTAATTTAATGTCTAAATTATACACTTTACAATGCATTATTTTAAGGTGATATATGTATAAATGATTAAATGATATGTATAAATGATTTTTAAATGATAATATATGGACAAGTCAACCGATTTTTGCCCAAATTTTTTGTTTTCCGTCACAGCCGAACAAATTATATTTGTTCTCATCACTAAATATTACATTCGCCCAAAAATCAGTTGACTTGTCCATATATTATTGTGCGAATTCCACTTGTGACTTTTTTCTCTGCACTCGGCTGCGGAAACCGTTCTTTCTCAAAACACTTCGAACTGTTTCGGAGTGCACAATAACATTGTAATCACTTTCTGAGGTATTTCGTATTTCTACGGCTGTAGTGCTAGGATTTTTATCCACAATACCTTTTATATACCGGGCTACCCTTGGAGAAATTTTATACGAAATATACGTCGTACGTATAATTTTCTGTGGTGCCATATTGATTTTAAGCAAACTGCAGTCACAAACTCATAGATTTTGGGAATATTTTTTCTTTATTTAAGTAAATGTGTCGTTACAGACGCTAATGTAAAGAAATTTTAGATTAGAAGTTCATTATTTAAAAAAAAAATGATTTCTAAGGGGGGTACGTATAATTATCTGTATGACTGTATATATATGTTCCTCTTACTCCTCTAGGGAGCATAGGGCCGCATTTTAAGGTGATAAAGTGTAATTTTTAATATTGTAACTGAAGCATTGAGTAGAGTTTATTTTTTTATTAAAATATTTGTGGCTTAGTTACGTCTTTTAACTCTTAGCAATAAGCCCAAATTGTTAAAAGAATAAATGAAAAGAGATTATCTATTATTTAATCCGAAACTCCAAAGGCACGTTTCTTAGTACATAAATAAAGATCGGCCATCTACATATATACATAATTGGTCATTACAACCCTTCAGTCAGGATTACGACCTAGCTTCTCACACCACCTATGTTGTGTATGTTAATTTTTACCATGACTGCTGGAATCTACAGTTTAAAGTCGACTCCAAATGACTGAAATTGTCATGAAATGTTTCTCAAAAAGTCTGTCGTTCGAAATCGACTGTATGTAAGTCCCGCCACTTATGTATAAAATTAACACACAACATAAGTGGTGTGAGTATATAGGTAGTAATCCTCACTGAGGGATTGTAGTGACCAATTATGTACATATGTATGTATGTATGTATTAACTTTAAAGTTTTCTTTCACTTTATTTAGGATTCTTCAGCCTCTTTAACTTGACAGTCAAATTAGGTTTTCATACTTAAAAATATAACTCACGTAACAAGACAAGTGGGTATTCCTTTATTTTTTTTTTGTTTTTATTAAATTTTTACTAAATCAAAAAGAGAAACTTGATAACTTTTTTCTTTAACAATGCAAACACATATGCTTACATATGTATATTATTATGTTACATAATGAATGAAGAGATCGACCTTGCAGTTCTCAATAACACTTTTGTTGTTTTTGCTGTCATTTTTTAAATTCATTTCAGGTGTTTACATTGCTAACAAGGGAATGTCTGATAAGAAACTTAAAAAAATATTTTTTTCCCTTTAAATTTCCTTCTATTCTTCCATTTTTTTTGGGTTCATATGCTTAATTTGGATGTTAGTTTTCCCCTTTTCAAATGTATTTATGTGTTGGTTGATGCAGACAGTAGCAATAACAACATGAATTTCGATTCTATGCTACTCAAATTTCCATTGAATTTTCTCTTGCTCTGCTTTAAATAACATGCTGCTGCTGTTGTAGTACATGAAAAGGGTCAACATGAAAATGTTACTTCTGCTCATCCTTTTCCATTTTATGCTTGTTTAGCTTCACTTTCCATTTCGGTGGGTAGAACATTCACATTTTTTTTCTTTTCTCTTAAACGGACAACTTTATCTACACCTTGCTATGATGTGGAGTTAATGATCTTGATGGGGGGGGGAGATACCTCTTTCATTAAGTTCGTTTAGTCGATGAGTTGTATTTTCTATGGAAAATTTATCGATGACTTGTAGTCTCCATAGTAACATTGCCGATCAAAGACTTTAATAAGCGGTTTGACAGATTTATTACGAAATAATTTTCTGAGTGTATAGTTTTAATATCGTTTTTAGAAAAATAAAATTGAAAAACAGACTCTATTTGGAAATGATATTTTCTTGTGTTCATTTCCAACAAATTTATTTTTTGTTGTGAAGTACAATTGTTCCGGTTAGAAATGGAATATTATTTCATTCATATGGTTGGCGAGGCTGAACTCGCAACAACTCATTCGATCGGATCAACTTTTGTGCACTTTTTCGAGTTTATGGGGTCGTATCTCGGCGGCAATGGCATTACGAATGTTGGCCTTCAAATGCTCAATTGTCTCTGGTTTGGTGACAGTGTCAAATTGCAGCTTCTTGGTGGCCAATTGACATCACCATTTCGTCTAATTAAATGACCATCAAAAGCTTGACGCAATAAGTCGATTGTGGCATGAGATGTGTGCAAAGTTACACTGTCCTTTTGAAAGCAAACATCGTTCACATAAATATCATTAAGAGCGAGTACAAATAATCGCTTATCATGGTGGCATAAATGTCTCCATAGACCGTAACGTTTGCGCCGTCTTCTTTTTCAAAGAAATATGGGCCAATGATGTCTCCACTTCACAAGCTACACGAAACAGTCACTCAAATTGGGTGCACTGGCTTCTGTAAGGCCATGTGTGGATACTCTGAACCCCAAATACGCCAATTTTGCTTATTATTTACCGCAAACTATTTATGAATCTATTGAGAGCCTTCATGACGGGTCTTGACAAAGAGTCCAAACCTTCGACGAAGACCCAGCCCTGAGTATTCAACCTCTGTCTACTAAAGTCTGGACAGTTACAGAGGAGGTGTTCGATAGTTTCTAACTCCTAGTCGCAGCAACATACCCTGCAATTGTCCGTGTGGGATCTGTTCCAGATCCTTGTTAGTGATCTAATCTCGCAGTGTCCTGTAGTGAAAGCAATAACTAACCTCAGACTGGTCTTATCTAAGCCCAGTAGCAAACCTGGACTATCACTGCCCAACGCCTCTGCTTGCCCCCTGAAATTTTCTTCATTTTTATTAAAAAAAAATTATTTTGTATTTCCTGCTGTGGTTGTTTGTTTAATTTATATTTTTTTTTTCATCATCTATTCCAGTACGTATGTATGTGTTTGTGTTCTTTTTTAATGCAAATATATGCAAATAATAAGAGTTTACTTCCTGCTACTTACTACACATGAAATAAATGTCATAAGGCATCATAAAATAGAAATAATAACGGATATAAGTAAACATACACAACTAAATAATAACAGCGTCTATGTGTGAGTATATGGGTATGAGAATTACAATAGCAAAGATACAGATGAGTTGACATTGACTTCTACATCAGCTGTTATTATTGCAAGGATGTTATGCGTAACCATGTCAATTTTACGACAGAAAGTAAGGCAGTGTGTGATTATATTGTGCTCTCTATGAACAGTACAAGTACAATAGAAAGTATTTGTAGACCTAAGAAGGCTCATATTGGCCCTCTCTCACTCTACGTTATTATATTGGCACATTAGAAACGGTATTACTTAAAATAACAACACTTTCCCCTGTTAATAGCTACTGATGCTATTGTTGTTGCTACTGTTTTGGTGACAGCTATTTTTTTCTATTCACTATTTTTCTTCCATTTCTCTGTTATATTTTTAGCCTCAACTTTATATGGATGTATATATGATGTAGATTTCTTTATTTCTGTTCTAGTTTTTGCACCATCATGATGATGATGATGAAAGTCTTTTCATTGGTAGTATTAACTCAACAAACTATTTCACTGAAACCAAAACAATTTCAACAGAAAGTTTAAATTAATCCAATGCTTTAGCAAATTGCGAGTGGAGGTTAAAAACCAAATGAAATAAATTTAAAAAAAAATTGTAAATAAGGGAAATAATTCTAAACGAACATCTTGATTGCTAAGGCGATTTACTTTTTCATCGATGATTCTTTATTGAAGCTCTCCATTGTTGGAATAAGTTAATGAAGCTGAAATGTATTAACATTAACATTATTTGCAAAATCAGTCGATCGGAGTCGACTTTAAACTGTAGGTCCCTTCACTTATGGATAAAATTAGCACTCACAACATAAGTGGTGAGAGAAACTAGGTCGTAATCCTGACTAAATGGTTTTAATGAGCAATTCTGTTGTATTATGTATGTATTTGCATAATAATAATCAAAGTTCAAAGTCAATGTGCATGAGCACATAACTTAATAATGAATTAATTAATTAATATTTGCAGCTTAAAGAAGTAAATTATTTAATTTTACTTTTGCCTCCCTGACTTTAATATAAAATTATTACTTTCTCCTGTGCAATTTTATTAGGAGCACTTTGCCTGTTCTCAAAGCATTTAATAAATTATTTCCATTAAAAAAGCGATGAAAAAAGAAAATCACAGTAAACTACTTTGCAATTAAAATAATTAAACTGGAGGTCACTTTATCTCTACTTTGCTCTTTTTCCATTCTGTTGTGTTAATTTTTTTTTAAACAACATTGCATGTATTATGTTGATATTTAATTAAAACTAATGAAGTTTTTAGAACTTTCAAAGCAAAAGTTTTTCTACTCCTTTTTTAAATACTTTTTATATCGTTTAAACAAATTGTGTACTGTTGTCACTGGAAAAGTAAAATAAATTATGTTTATACTCATCATGTTTATACACACAACTGCTACAGACTCAAACATTTTGCCTTTATTTTATATTAACTTACCGTTTGGCTAATAGTCAGTTCCTTAATCATTAAGTTTAATTATGATTCGTTAGCAAAGTGTATAAATAGCACGGCAGCCAATATTTAATTGAAATGCTACAGACCCTAATAAGATAAATTTGAGATAATTTACACGTAATTTGTTTATTAATTTAATTTAATTATTTTCCTTTTCCTTTCCTTGTATTTATTATTTAATAATCAAAGGAAAACTAATTACGCAGCCAGTAACCAGCAGCCACTTCAATTAATTTTATGTGTCTCGTACACCAAGGCGTGTGATTAATATTTTAATGCCGAAAACAAAAAATTCCACTAAGATTTCTATCTCTCTCTCTCTCTCTAACACTCCATCAGCATCACTTTTTTATCTTTTTCACAATGTTTGTGTGCCGCAACTCTTATTTATGTGTTTAGCATTTGATCGTTAAACTCCAACAACGTTTTGTTTGTTATGAATTTTCATTTTCGCAGAATACTCTCTTGAAGTGCACAAATAATTTTTTAAATTAAAATTTTTTATGAACGTGCTGAAATCTACGCAATAGTTCATTATTGTTTTTCTTGTATTGTGCGGCCATTAAATCAACTTATGGAATGCATTTTTCTTACGATATTTTATGGTCATTTTCTCTGAAATTCTATTAATTTTATGGCAGTGGTTGACAATAGAAAATTTAAATGAAATTTCTTCCGTTTTATTTGATGAGCTTAGTTGTAAACATCAATATTAAAACAAACCGTAATTTCTTTTAAAAAATTCTTTTAAATTTCTACAATTAAATTGAAATTGAAATTCGAGAATCCAGAAGTTCCAGAGCATATACAATCAAAATAATTTTCAAGTTAATGTTTCTAAGGCAATTCTCTGGGCAAAACATAAATAAATAATTGGTCATTACAAACCTTCAGACACGACCTAGCTTCTCACACCACTTATGTTGTGTGTGTTAATTTTATACATGAGTGGTGGGATCTACAGTTTAAAGTCGACTCCGAGTCACATAACTTTGAGAAACTTTTCATTTAAATTTTAATTTACTCTCCGAGTTTTTGCCAGAAATCTACTGAGAGGAAGTCGCCGAAGAAATATTTTTTCATATTTTCGTTTTGATGTCTGACCTGGAGTTTGAACCCTGGCCTTACGTCTAATAAGCCAACGCTACCTACTAGACTACGGCGAGCTCTGGGCAAAACTCCAAGAGTAAATAAAACTTCCATGGAAAGTTTCTCAAAAATGTATTGTTTGGAGTCGACTTTAAATTGTAGATGCCGCCAAATTAACATACACAGCATAAGTGGTGTTAGAAGTTAGGTTGTAATGCTAACTGCATGGTTGTAATGACCAAATTATGTATGTATGCGTCTAAAGCCTTCGGTTGCTCCTTTAGATCTTTCAATATTTGAGAATAATAAGCCTACACACTACCTACTAGATTACGTCGACTTCCCTTGAGAGGCATAGTGATTATAAAAGTTACATGTAATATTGTGCGTTCGAAGCTCAAATTGGGACTTGGCTAAGGCACTTTCATTGTCTTCGAGATTGCAAATGCCTCGCGTTTTCACCCAAGACTGACTGAACTTCACTACTCAGTCGACTGTTTTGCTTTGCATTTTATATGGCAGAGTAAATAGTCTGATAAATGTTCGTGAAGGCGAACGTTCATGGCTTCTTCTTGTCGAAATTTCTATAATCGTTGTTTACGTTTATTATGGTAGTGTTGTTTGTGTATTTTTGTTTACTTGTTCACCAAATTTTTTTATGCTGGTATTTGTTGTTACATTAAGCAGTGCGATAATTTGTGAACAGATATGTTTACTGCATTGTTTTGATTTTTGTAGCTTTTGTTTATAATTTAAATGTTAAGCGATGTAATAGCAAAATACCAGTATCTAAAATTTTCATTTTCGTAACAAAATTTGTATAGTTATTAATCACATACATATACAGTCTGTTATATACCGAAATCTATGCCTACCATCAAATACATTACAAAGAAAAAAATTTACAATTAAATTTGCATTGAAATGTAATCAGAAGCATCATGCATGCACATGTCAAATACAAAAAACGTGTTCCTTCAAAATGTTTAACAAATCAGTAGATATTCCAACATTTAATTGTTTTAATTGACAGTTTCATTAATTGATTACAAATTAATTGAACAAATATTCTGAATCTCTTCTGTACACATTTCTAACAATTCAATTACAGGTTATATCATCACCTGTTGTAAGATATGGAAATGGAAAGATTTCTTATTCAAATTTGAAATTTATTTCAAATATTTTGTAAACTTTAATTGGCACATGCTTTTAAAATTGTTTCATTAAATGATATCCAAATGTTTAGTTGTTAGTCTTAAGGAATAATTATTCATTCATAAAATCAAAATAAATTATTTCAATTGTATTTTACGGTCAGAAACAGAAATCTTTCTAATTGTAAGGCAAACTTTCTCAAAAATCAATCGTTCGAAGTCAACATAAAAAGCTATGTTGTGAACCTGACTAAAGCTATTATAATGACCGATTAAGTAAATAAGTTTTAAGTTCAAAATTTAAATTAAATCTCGTTAAATTTTCATTATATTTAAAGACGAATTCTTTACAACTCTATTACAATGTTAGATCTATACCCTTCATTTCTTGTCCTTTTAACCACATTTAAAACCTAAATTCATTACTTACAGCACAACTACAAATTAATAAAATTAAGTGTGCCACCACTAAAAGTTTAAGATTAAAAGACCATTAGCTGAACAAATACACACGTAAGGGGGAGCATTTTGTTTTTCATGGACCCTATCAATCTTTGCTGTGGATGAGCGTATAGATATGGAAATTTGTGTTACAGTATAGAGTTGGTGGGCCATTTACATGTTTAAATTTAAAATGGCAGTAAGACAAAAGAGGTTTGAAATTTTCCAATTTATTATTTTGTTCTGAAGTACAATTGTTCCTGTGGATGGAATATTATTTCATTCATATGTTTGCTACGGCTGACCCCAAAGTAACTCAACCGATCGGACCAATTTTCGTGTTGTTTTTCGAGTGTATGCGTTCATATCTCGGCAATGGCATCAAAAAAGTTGGCCTTCAAATGCTCAATTGCCTCTGATTTGTCGGCATAAAACTTTTCTTTAATGACGCCCCACAGAAAATACTGCAAGGATAACAAATCCCAGCTTCTTTGCGGCCAATTAACATCACTATTTCGGCTCATTAAACGGCTATCAAACGTTTGACGCAATAAATCGATTGCGGCATGAGATGTGTGACAAGTTGCAGCATCCTGTTGAAACTAAACATCGTTCAAATTAATACCATGAAGAGCGGGTGCAGAGAAATCAGTTATCACAGTGCGATAGGTTTTCTAATTTACCGTAATGGTTTCATCGTCCTCATTTTCAAAGAAATATGGGTCAATGATGCCTCCGCTCCACAAACTGTTGCAAACAGTCACACGTAATGCATTGGCTTCTGTACGATTACGTCTAGGTTTTCTGAGCCCTAAATACGGCAAATTTGCTTATTAACGTATCCATCAAGATGAAAATGAGTTTCATCCGTAAAGATGATTTTTTTTTGGCAAAATAGACATCATCGTACAGTTTCTCGTTGGCCTAATAAATCCCAACGTTGTTCAAGCGTAAATCGATTCATTACGTTTAGTGGAGTATAGAATTTTGAATTGATTTTGTGACAGAATAGAATGATGTTAAGTATTGTTAGATTCGAAATAGACGATGGTTTAAATTTGCACCGATAGATAGACAGACCACCTTATGCGTGTGTCTTATGCATGACATGATATGCTTTACCTTTCAATTTTTTGCAGGCTGAAAAGGTGCAAAATTTGTTGATTGTAAATTTTTTAATAAAACCAGTTGTCTGGTTTGTTTAGTAAACAAATAAACAAAAACGAAAACATAAAAAAATTTATTAACAAAAAATTGACGAACAACCAAAAAAATATTCACAAGTTTTTTAGGCAAAAAAAGTTTAACCAAATCAAATATACAGGAGCTTTTTTGTTTTTAGAAAAGTTGAATTAAATTTCAGAAGAACATATTTTTTAATTTCTCTTGTAGATTTTTATGGACAAAAGTTGTTTCTTTTAGCTCAAAAATGGTGTTTATTTTCTGTCTGATATAAATAACAATGTTGGTGGTTCTGCAAGCCAATGGCTATTTGGTTATAATTAAGGCTTCTTTTGTTGTAATTTTAAAAGCAATGCAATGAAGAGATACAGCGATTACAACAAATTTAAATAAACAAAATGAATTTAAATCTACATTGCTATGTATAAAGCCATAAACGTTCAATTAACTTAATTCAAGCAAAAATGCTTTAAGCCAATAAAGCGGAAAGAACCAAAGAAAAGGAAATTTTGTTAAGGAAATGAAAGCAAATTTTCTGGCTTTTGCAACTCCCTTGACAAAGTCATTAACAAATTGCATCGATTCCCTTTGGTTCCTTTCAACAATATTTTAACAATTAAACGAACACACAAGCAAATAATCAACAATACATACTGACTTGTGCATTGAATTTATACATACTTATTGACTTTCTCTCTCATTTAGAAGTGCCCTTTGCACCACAATGTCTTCCATAAATTTCTTTTGGTATTATTTAATCTTTTCCCTTGCATCAGTTGTATGTTGAATAAGTATTAATTACAGTTACATACACTCTTCACCTCAATGTAAAATATTGTGCTCTTGTTTCTTATTTATAACACACACACACACTCACAAACTTACGAATGTACAGTAAGCCTATGGGCCCTTAATGGTGTAAAATAAAAAAGTAGAAGCAGAATGAAAAAAGAAAATAGTCTGCAGCATTGAACTTTTGTCAATGATGGTATGGTGGAGAGAAACAATCAATTTGCTTAATTGCAAAACACTGCTAAGGTGAGATTGTCTTAATACTTCTCTCGCTTCTCTCTCTCTCTCTCTCTCTCTTTTCATTCATACATGCAGCAGCAAGGAAGTATACTTTAAAAATCTGCAGTTCTTGAACTCTTATAGGAGAGTATGTGGGAAAATCAACAAGAAGAAAAGGAAAACAATTTTTTATTTGTTGTCTAGAACATGCCATATTGGGTATGTTTGCGTATGTATGTGAATAATGACTGGTTAACCAGAACCATTTATCAGATGTTGTCAATAGAAAACCCACTCACTCTCTCATGTTAGTGTAACATGTTTACTGAATAAATATTGTTATGTTTTAAATAAAATAAAAAAAAACGTTTAAAATATGAGCTCGTAGATTGCAAATAAAATGGAAATAAATTTGTGTTCAGTTTTAATTAAAATTCTTTATTATTCAAACAATTCTGTGTGCCACTGTTCACAACTTGATGTTACAACAACAATTGCTTTGTTTGTTATTCCTCTGCTTGCATCCTTTGCATAAACAATAACAATTACTAGACAATTATTTGACAGATCTTCATACCACGATTACTCTCTTCAAACCAAAAGCGTCTTCACACAAGACTGACTGAACTTTAACTAACCCACTCGCCTGCTTTGCCTTGCCTTTTATATGGCAACGTAAAGAGTCTGATGAATGTTCTTGAGGGCGAATGTTCATGACTTCGCTTTAATGAAATCTCTATAAACATCGTTCTTTGCATTTATCATTGTAGTGTTGTTTGTGTATTTTACTTACATTTATTCTTGTAGTGTTGTGTGTGGATATTTGTTTACTTGTTTAACATTTACTAGGCTGGTGTTTGTTGGTGTATTAACATACATTCATACATAATTGGTCATTACAATCCTTCAGTCAGGATTACGACGTAGTTTCTCACCCCACTTATGTTAAGTGGTGGGACCTACAGTTTAAAGTCGACTCCGAACGACAGATGTTTGAGAAACTTTTCATGACAATTTTATTTACTCGCAGAGAAATTTTCTGAGAGGAAGTCGCCGAAGAAATACTTTATCTCCACAAAAATAATACCTTACATAACAGCTTCTCTTAATTAACTTAGAATTAATTCAGTAACAATTAATGTTCAATTAATTAAAGTCTTTATTAAGTTTCAAAAATTCTTCCACGAACAACAATTCTTCTTACAAACGTGTCTTTGATAATCCTGCGGAACATTTTGTCTCTCACTCTTGCTCTGTCTCCCTGGGCACATCAGCAAATATTAAATTTAATCAAGAATTCAACACAATTTATTATGAAATGAAAATGCCACAAATGAAAAAAGTTCATGGATGTACGATTGTGGTTAAAAGGAAAATGACAAAACCTCGAGAAAATGTTCACTGAATTGTACAAGAAAACAAATAAAATAACATGAAAAATTAAATGAAAAACTTATTTTTTCGCAAAGCTTTTAACAAATTTTTAGTGGAAAAAGCGAAAGAAAAAGCAGTTTTAAACAAAAATTAACTTTTTTCCATGGTTTGTGGCAAGTGGAGAGCGCAGAAATATGAAAGTTTCAATTTAAAACAAATAAATGTTCAAGGTTATGCTAAATAGGGAGTTGATGGTGAAAGGAAAATGAATAAACGAAACCATGTGGAAGAATTGAAAGTGAGAGAAGACGAGAAAAGATTCGCTAATTTTTATGTTTGAGTTTTTAAAACAAGAAAAGATTATTTCAGTTGCAATCACAACGGTGATCATACATACATAATTGGCCATTAAAAACCTTCAGTCAGGATTACGGCCTAGCTTCTTACACCACTCATGTTGTGTGTATTAATTTTGTAGATGAGTGGCGTGAGCTACAGTTTAAAGTCGACTCCGAACAACATATTTTTAAGAAACTTTTCATGGCAATTTTATTTATTCTAACAGTTTTTGCCAGAAATCTGATGAGAGGAAGTCGCCGAAGAAATATTTCTTCATATTTCGTTTTGATGTCTGACCTAGGATTTGAACCGTGGGCTTGCGTTTAATAAGCCAACACACTACCTACTAGACTACGGCGACTTAAAAGCGTATCCTTAATTGAAAGAAATAAAAATACGAAGTCTAGTCTAGAAGTTAGTACGTTGGCTTATTAGATGAGAATCATTGATTGCAATCCCGGGTTAACCATCTCGAAGAAAACGAAATATGAATTTGATATGAGAAGTTTCCAAAATCTGTCGTTCAGATACGATATTAAGCTGTAGGTCTCGCCACTCTTGTATAATGTAAACATAAACAATACATGATTCGTGTAAGAAGCTAGATTGCAGTCCAGACGACAGGGTTGTAATTATCAATTAAGTAAGTATGTAAATAGTTTTTAAAAGATGAAACAAAAATTGTATAATTTTTGGACAGAATTTTAATCCTTATGCCAGTCAATTAACGAACAGACCATTTTGTTTTTAATGTATCACTTTCTTTACTTTGTGATGCCTTTGCATATACAAATTATTGTTATTTAATTTTTTTTTAATAAAAATACATGCACATCGTGACAATTCATGTACACACATTTCCGTTTTACGTGCCCAAGTACACACACTATGTGTACATCCAATATTTGTTTATGTGTACGCTTACAAGCCTCAATTTCTTGTATGTAATAAAATCTATAATTGTGCTCTTTTCCTTTTATTTTCAGTCACATTCATCGAAATACCCTCACGTACTGAGACTTTTAAACACATGTGCTAACAGGCTCCATTTTTTTACACATACATGCATACATACTTATTTACTATTTATTGTGTTTGAGTTTAATGTTATTGTTTGATTTTACTGTTGTTACTACTGTTATCGCCACTTGTTTTATAGAACAATTCTCTCGTTCTCGTTTTCTCTACAATTTCCTAGATTTGTTTTCTATTTTCTAAATCTCATGTAACATATAACAGGATTTAAGGTACATTTAAAATTAATTCCTCTTATTGATATACGAACACTTAAAGCTTAAAAAAATATGGAGTGAGAGAGAGAAAGAGAAATAGTTAAGAGAGTAATCAACAGGTTAGATTTTGTTAAGACTTTTGTACCAAGTATTAGTCTGGATTAAGTGCAATAGTACAGTGGCATAGAAAAAAGATTTATACGTATGCAACAACTAGGGACTTTTGAACTTTGACAGATTAGTTATCAATTTAGTTATCAACTTAGTTTTCAATATTCAGTCTGTTTTATCAAATCACCATCGACGGATATAGCATTTAACAAAACGTGTAAATAATAAAATTGTTTTATCAAAAAGGCTTTTGAGAACTGACCTTAATTTTCATCGATAAATCAACTCCACCGATGAGATCCATTTATAAATCGTTGGGTCTGTGAACATACAAAATTGTCCAATTTTAAACACTACCAATCCATATGAGATTCAAAAGCGTCTAGTGACTCCCGCAAAAATCAATATTGGGTGTAGATTTTGGGTACGTGACGTCATAGATCCATATTTCTATCAGGATCAGGTCATTTCTGACAACGGCGAGCAATATAAGTCGATGATTACCAACTACCTTTAGCCTATATTGGATGAATTTGACTCTAACGGGATATCATTTCAAAAGGACGGCGCTACGTGCTATATCCCTGTCGCATTGTATATTTTGCACCAGCGATTTGATTACGTAGAGGTTATGTGAACTGGACAATGAAACCGATATGATCCCCTCAGACTTGTGGCGTTGGTGTAAACGAAAAAGTCACAGACCACAGCAGTTCTCAAATGCACCTCAGTCCTCGAGACTTTGATCTTTCGGATGCCCTCAACCAGAGAAAGCGTGGCAGACATGTGAACGATGATATATGCCACACGTAATGGCATCAAATGAAGTCGCCGTGGTCTAGTAGGTAGTGTGTTGGCTTATTAGACGAAAAGCCAGGGTTCGAGCCCCAGGGCAGACATCAAAATAAAATACAAAAAGTATTTCTTCGGCGACTTCCTCTCAGCAGATTTCTGGCAAAAACTCTGAGAGTAAATAAAACTGCCATGAAAAGTTTCTCAAAAATCTGTCGTTCGGAGTCGACTTTAAACTGTAGGTCCCACCACTTATGTATAAAATTAACACACACAACATAAGTGGTGTGAGAAACTAGCTCGTAATCCTGACTGAAGGGTTGTAAGGACCAATTATGTATGTATGTAATGGCATCAATACGTTTTTTAAAAGAATTAAATGTTTTGACACCACCTTATACGCACTCTGTTTTATTTAAATTAAAAGATAGGAAGCAATTAATGAAAATCCTATAAATTATGGATGTAGTTTAAAATTAGACCACGGTTCAAACCCCAGACAGACCAGACATATTCAACCAACCGAAATTTAAATATTTCTTCGGCGACTTCCTCTCAGCAGATTTCTGGTAAAAACTCTGAGAAAATGTTTCTCAAAAATCTGTCGTTCAGAGTCGACTTTAAACTGTAGGTCCCGCCACTATGTACGCAACATAAGTGTCGTAATCCTGACTGAAGGTTGTAATGACGAATTATGTATTTGCAATAGTTTGAGCTTTCTGTAGACACATCCACCTAGACTATTGTAACCTGCATGTTTAATATTCTGTCGTTCATTTACTTTCTAATCTCACTCCCCATAAATATTTTATAATTCTCTCAACATCTCAACGTTTTAGTTTTGTTCTCTCATTTTCTATATGATTTCAACCAGTGTTGCAAAATTTAAATTTTAAAATGGTACTGAACTGTAACTGAAAGAGTACTTTTTCGCATCAAATGGTACTTTTATATAGAAATACACACATAAATGGTCATTACAACCCTTCAATCAAGATTATGATCTAGCTTCGCACGCCATTTTTTATGTGTGTTAATATTGATACATGAGTGCGGTACCTACAGTTTCAATTCGACTCAGAACGTCAGATTTTTTAAAAAACTTTTCTGGCGGTTTAATAACTGTCAGAGTTTTTGACAGAATGCGGTACCTATCTTCATTTTTCTTTTTGTTGGAAATGTCGGACATGGGATTTGAACCGTGGGTTCACATCTAGTAAGCCGGCACACTACCTACTAGACTATTTATTTATTTATATTTAATACACGTACGAAACTGAACAGAAAAACTAACTACTTATACGTGTTTCTCACATCCAAAAAAAAACTGCTGATTCTGAACGTAACAAAACGTAAAAGTCCCATATATTCAAACGTTGACGTTCGTTGGTAGCATATGAAGAGCAATGTGAATGCTTAGCGAAATTATATTACGGTTCGGCTAGCGTTCTCATTGCTTTTCGCTTATCCAAACGTCCAAAGTGGGGCTAAAGGCTAATTCTACCTTTTGCAATGCGTTGCGAATGCATTGATATTTAAAAAGCGCAAGACATAAAATATTTAATAACAAAAAAGTACTGAAAGCGTCGCGGGGGTACTGCGGTATTTTTTAAATTAAAAAGTACTAAAAAAAAGTACTAAAGTACTGAAATTTTCAACACACATAACTTCGCTGTGATTAGTTTTGTCACGTATAAAATTTTCAATTAAAATGTTCTTATTAATTTTTTGTTTTTGTTGTTTTTGTTGTTTTTGTTATAATTCTAATATGAATTGAATTCAATTGAATTTGCTAGTTTTGCATTTATTTGTTGTTGCTTTGTAGCAGTTATTAGAGCAAAGCATTACGCTTTAATTCGACTCAAATACGTTGTACTATTCGTAATCCCACGTACAATTCTTTATTACATCGCACATTATTAATAATGCTCGTGTTTATTTTATTAATTACGAGTGGGTTCAAAGGAAGAGTAAAACTAACACTTTTAACTTTTTTGCTCTCTTCGAATGTTTTCTACTGTCCTTTCCTCTCTCTCTCTCTCTCTCTCTCTCTCAGTTATTTATTCTGCAGAATTTTGTATTTAAACTCATAAAAATCAATTAACAAGTAAATATTCGTATTGCCTGAGGCCAAGTAGTTAAACAAGAGAATAACTGTTCATAGTTAAATATATGGAGAAACTAAAGGAGAGCGGAGGGGAAAAAGCAAATCACCTGATACAAAATTTATAAGGACTTATGTTCACCCGAGTATGTTTTATAAGTGTGTGGGAAACATTAAATAAGAATACAGTATTCAGTGTAATTATGATACAAATTTATTTCAAACTTTTTTATTTTTTTATTTTTTACACTTAACAGTGTATGTGCGAAGAGATTATCGTATAACATAGTTAAAGAAAATATTAAAAAACGTTTTCTAGTTAAAGTTATAACAGTTTCAGGCAATTTATGTGAAGAAAAAAAATGAAACTGAAAAACTTTTTAAAATGTTTTCCTATGAATAAAACCAAAAATCCAATCCAAAAAAACTTTTCTTTTTAAAGTTATTTGCAGTGCGGCCTAAAAGCAAAAGGAGTTGAAATTAGTGAAATGAATTATGGTTATGAAAGAGCTTTTTGTTGGTAGCAATAAAACTCTTTAAAAACCCTAAACAAGGATATGCGTTTTAAACAAAAGTATTAAAAAATATATAACCAAGGAGGGTGTAAATTACTTTACGTATTTACTTTGGTCATTACAACACTTTAGTCATGTTTACGACTTTACTTGCTTAATTGGTCATTACACACCCTTTAGTAGAGATTACGACCTAGCTTCTCACACCACTTATGTTGTGTGTGTTAATTTTATACATGAGTGGCGGAACCTACAGTTTAAAGTCGACTCCGAACGACAGATTTTTTCTGAGAAACTTTTCATGTCATTTTTATTTTATTCTGAACAGTTTTCTGCCAGAAGGTCTGAGGGGAGGTAGCTGAAAGAAATATTTTTCATATTTCGGATTGTTTGAGATGTCTGAGTTGGGGTTTGAACCACGCGCTCTCGTTTAATAAGCCAACACACTCGCCACTAGACTACGGTGAGTACCGTTATTTAGCAGTCTTAATAAAAAATCACAACAAAGTTCTCAATTGAGATCTAAAAATCAAATTAATTCAATGACAAGACATTATCGGACAATCCTCACACCTTAAACTACTCCGTGAAGAGATGTTTGATCACAGGTTCGCGTTAAATAAGTCGACATACCATCTACCAGACCCCTGCAGTAATCTATTGCCACTATATTCATATTTAAAATTCTGTATTTGTGTTCGCGTATGACTTGTGTTGTTCTTTTATTTTTTATTTTTTTGTTTTCATTGTAGTTGCTATTGCAGTTGTTGTAGTTGGTTGACTGTTTTCTAAAAAAACGCGAGAAAAAAGTAGAAACACGAAAATATTTTAAAAATTAATTCCACTTTGGAAAATAAATGAGATTAATTATAAATTCTTAATGCGTAGCATATGTCCCATGAAAATAACAATGTATGTGTGAGTGAATTGTAAACAACTCACACGCACATTAAAAAATTAACACATGCATGCATGCTCACGAAAAAAAAAATACGATGATGGTTGGTTGCTTGCTTGTTAGCAGAACTCAGTAAACTCGTCTCACTAAGACGAATGGTTTGAGACGAACACTCAATCTTGTTTGCGTTTTCGATACAAAAACAGTGTGCAAAAAATTTAAATTTCAATCAGTATGTGCGACTAAATAAAAACAAAACAAAAGACAGAGACAGCGAGAAAATGAGCGAGTTTATGTGAGAATATTAATGAGCGAATGCCCGCTTGTTTATTTTAAATGAAAAAGTTCACGTCTATGTTTGAGTATAAAGTCATGCATAACATTGTATGATGTCTCGTGCTTATGTTATATCTCAACCGTAAAGTGCTTATTAGCAGAGTAAACCATGAGAAAACTTGGAATTTAATTATGAATGAAGGAGACTTAAGGGAGATAAAATGTGTTTCTAAACAATTTTGTGTTTAGAGTGTTAACTTTTGCATTGAATCGCATGTAAAGGACAACATACTGTTATGAAAATGAAAAACCAAAGATACTGGTGTTTTACTTTTACATCGCTTAACATTAAAATTATAAACAAAAGCTACAAAAACAAAACAATGTAATAAACAAACCTGTTTACAAATTATCGTACTGCTTAATATAACAACAAACAGCAGCATAAAAATTATAATAAATAAGTATACAAAAATACACAAACAACACTACAATAATAAATGTAAACATCGTTGTTTACATTTATAGAGATTTCGAGAAGGCGAAGTCATAAATGTTCGCCTTCAAGAACATTCATCAAACTATTTACCCTGCCATATAAAAGGCAAGACAAAGCAAGCAAGTGAGTTAGTGAAGTTTAGGCAATCTTGTGTGAAGACGCGGTGTGTTTGAAGATCTCCGTTACAAATATCTGTCGAATAATTGTCTAGTAATTGTTATTGTTTATGCAAAGAGTATAAACAGATGAATAACAAAGAAAAGTTGTGAACAGTGGCACACAGAATTGTGCGAATAATAAGGAATTTTAATTAACACTAAACACAGATTTATTTATACATATTTTCATTTCATAGAAAAGTAAAATAATAAAAATAAAGCAATTATTTAAAAACAAAAGTTTTCATAATTTTTTTTTTAATATTTACTCGTATGTTGTAAATTAAAACCACACAAGAAAACCATATAAAACAAAGGTCATATTATATCATATTATACTATATGTATGGCAATAAATTATTGTGGAAGAGAAAATAACTTTTCTAAATGCTTCACACAATTTATTTTTTTTGATAACAAATCTATGTTGGAATGATTTATAATGTGTTACCATAGAAATTCTCTTTTTTTTTTTTTGTATATATTTTGTCTATACAGCAAACATACATAGATTTTCCTTTTTGTCTCTTTTCTTTTCTTTTATTTCTTGTAAATAATATTGGTTTTAAACTTATATTGTGATTATAACATAGAACCATAGCTGGGGGATGCTTCTTCGAATTGAAAACAGAAACCACAAATTAATCTTTGATTTATGTGGACTTTATTTTGTTTTTCTCATTGTTTTTGTTTATTGTTGTTGTTTAGGTTTCTATTGAATAGAAATAAAAATAACTAATACAAACAAACATACAAATAATTTGCCATTGCCAGCATTAAAAACAAATACTCATAATAATAATCATCATTTGAGACTTTGCCAATTGCCATCTTAATTTTAAAGGAGATAAATTTCGATTTCTTTAGAAATACTTTATCATTGACATTTACTTGTTCATTTCTTTGTGTGATTGATTGTTTGCGTGTTTGTATGTTAGAAGACTAATTTATTAGTTATCCTTTGATTGGATTATTGTCCTTAATAATATTTTATTTCATATTTATTGTTAGCAGCAAAATGAATAGCGTGGTATTAATACAAATAAAATTGGTGAAAAAGAATAAAATAATAAAGTATTGAATGCAGACCAAAACAATGCAATTCTTTACCTCTGCCTCTCAGGAAGTTGTCGATATTACAATCAGAAATATTAACAAATTAAAAAAAAACGATGTTAATTAAATTTTCAAAATTTTGTGGTAAATAGAATAGCTTCTATTATATAGGGTGGCTCTTATATCGGTTTAAATTGGAACCATCCGTTATTTCGAATTTGGCAATACTTATGTCATTCTATTCTGTCACAAAATTCAGTATAATATCTGGAGTAACGTTGGAATTTATTGGAAATTTATTTCCAAAACAAAAACAATTTTTCAGAAAATGCATGAAAATTTCGTACAAAATTTGATGGCAGAGAAGGTCCAACATGGCCCGGTATATGCAAGTTTATTGCTAAATTTCGTGAAACTGGTTTGATTGTTGATACGCCAAGATGTGAGTGTCCTCGTCCAGTGCATACACCCGGAAATGTTGAAGTGGTGGCTGAGAGTATGCAATGACATCAACTCGCCAAATTTCTCAAGAATTGAACATTTCACGCACCAGTTTACGTCGAATTTTGCGAAAGGATCTCAGTATGATGCAATCATTTCGTTCAAGAGTTGAAACGCATGACCATCCGCTTCGCTAGATAGGGCAAAGAGAAACTGCAAGATGATGTCTATTTTGCCAAAAAAAATCATCTTTCCGGATGAAGCTCATTTTCATCTGGGTACGTTAATAAGCAAAATTGCCGTATTTGGGGCTTAGAAAACCCACACGTGGTCTTACAGACGCCAATGCATCCATTACGATTGCCTGTTTGGTACGGCTTGTGGAACGGAGGCATTATTGGCACATATTTTTTTTTAAAATGGGGACGGCGCTACTATTACGGTCAATGCAGACACGTATCACACCATGATAACCAATTGTTTCGTACCCACACTTCATGGTATTGATGTGAACGATGTTTGGTTTCAACAAGATGGTGCAACTTGCCTCACATCTCGCGATTTATTGCGTCAAACATTTGATGGCCGTTTAATTAGCCGAAATGGTGATGTCAATTGGTTGCCAAGAAGCTGCAATTTGACAACCTTTAGTCAGGATAACGTTCTAGCTTTCCACATCACTTATGTTGTACGTGTTAATTGTATACATGAATGGCGTGACCTACAGTGTAAAGTCGATTCCGAATGACAGATTTTTGAGAAACTTTTTCATGGCAATTTCCATTCACTCTCAGAGAGTTTTTGCCAGAAATCAGCTGAGAGGAAGTCGCCGAAGGAATATTTTTTTCATATTTCGTTTTTGTTGGAGATATCTGACCGGTGTTTGAACTGAGGCCTCACGTCGACTAAATCACCACAATATCTACTAGACTACGGCAACTACTGCAGTTGTCGCATAAGTCGTAGCATTGAGAAAGAGTAAGTTTATCGCCAAACCTTTTCTTGATGACTGTGATGAGTAAATTTTTTTAAATTATTTATAAAACTTTCTATACTTAAAGTGCATTTTATAAAAACCTATTGTATGAGAAATTATTTCCCATTTTTTGTATGCTATGCCTTGATGCTCTTTAATATTAATTTCGTTTAATTGTCTCCATATTTTATTACATTTTTTTAATTTATAAATATCCTTGAAATTAATTTCTATTCATTGCCATAATTTTAACAAAAAATTTCGATTATTTTTTTTTAATTTCTTGCAATTTGTTTTCAGTTAGCGAAACAGCTTTCAGTAATAACACCGAAAAATAAAAGAAAATGAAAATAATTATTATCATTCATTGAATGATTTGATTTGAATGATTTCTCCCATGAAAAACAAAAAGAATGGATTCCAATGCGAATTATTGTGAAGGAAAAAATTAAATTTTTTTAAAAGCCGCTAATGATTTTGCCAAGGACTTGACCACAATTTTCAAACAAAAGAAAATCCAATGAAATGGCATTAGGCAGACAGGCATCGTATTCATTCATTATATTGGTTTTTATAAATTTAATTAAAATAATAATAAAATAAGAACAACAAAAACAATGTGGTAAAGGGAATAACATTATTATTGAAGTTTATTTGTGTTTACTTTTTTATTATTTTTTTAAATGCTTTTTTTAGAAAAAATCTTCTTTGTTTTCATAATTCATTGGTAAAAACAAAATATTTAAATAAGAAATTTGCATGCTTTTTTCATTCTATTTTTTTACACGTAGTTGGATAAACAATGTACCCATAAGTAATAAGAGTCAAAGTAAAATATTCTTTCACTCTACTTAACTTGGTTTGTTTCATGGCAAAAAAACAAAAATAAATTAAAACTGAAAAACGTATATTTAAAGTGTTTACAAAATCTTGGAATTTTCATAAAAGTTTTTTTTTTAATTTTTTTGTATTTCTTCCTCTTATGCAAACAAAGAAAATACTTTTCGACACGAGTTTTTAAAAATTACATGACCATTCTTTAGATAGACAGACAGTTGGACAAACGGATGGACACTCCAGTAAGACCTGCAGACAGTTGAACGCATCCACCATACACTCACATCTCAAACGAATACCAATGAAAAGTTTTTCTTTTATTTCGCTTGTTTGCTTCATGTCATGATGGACGGACACTATTTTTTGTTAATGTATGGAATGCTCTCTATAATGCCCTTATTATAACAGCAACAACAGCAACATCATCAACAACAATTGTAAAAAAGTTTCACTGAAAAATAAAAATCCTCAACTGAAATTGGCAAACGTAAGTGAGTGAACGAAAAAAAAAAACATGGTAGAGGTCGAACCTTTAGACCACATCGCTGGCAAAGAATATTTTTCATATTTCATGTTCAAAATGAATTCACAGTGTAATATTTAATTAACAATTAAAACAATTACACAAAAGAAATTAAATTGAATTCCTGGAAGCCTCTACCATCTTTTTATTTCGTTCACTTACTTACGTATGCTAATTTAAGTTGAAAATTTTTATTTCGTAGGCAAATTCAATCAAATTTTTTTATTTTCATCTCCGTAAATAAGAGGAATAGTTATAAACGAACGAATGCATAGAAAATGTATTTGCTGTACAGCAAATATTTTTACATGTAATTGAGTACTTGATTTACTTTACTTTTTTTTTTATTAAATTTGAAGTAAGAGCATGTTAAAGTATGTGTAACATATTAGAATCAGTGTTTGTAAACATTAAATGTCATCAATCCGCTCGCAAATTGAAGTTTACGACATTGTTAAACACAACAAGGAAAAAAACTACCAAAACCTAGAGAATCTGTAGGTGGAGAGTGTTATAAATATCACAGAAGAAATTCCCCCAGACGTGTGCTGTATCGGTTGGGCCATCTATCGGTTTAAATTTGAACCATCAGTTATTTCGAATCTGACAATACATTTGTCATTCTATTCTGTTACAAAATTCAGCAGGTAATTAATAGATTTACGCTTGTGCAACGTTGGAATTTATTGGAAATTTTTTTCCAAAACAAAGACAATTGCACGGAAATTGCACGAAAATCTCGTACAAAATTTGGTCGCAGAGAAGGACCAACAGTGCCCGGTATACGCAAGTTTATTGCTATATTTCGTGAAACTGGTTTCATTGTGGATGCGCCAAGATGTGAGCTGTAGCCGCACGCGTACACCCGAAAATATCGAAACTGTGGCTGAGAGCGTGCGTGAGAATCCATCCGCTGTATGACGCACATCCGCTTCATTTTCGTTTCGTTAGATCCAACCAAGAAACTGCAAGATGATGTCGATTTTGTCAGAAAAAAGCATCTTTTCGGTTGAAGTTCATTTTCATCATCACCATCTTGGTGGGTACGTTAATAAGCAAAATGGCCGTATTTGGGGCTCAAAAAACCCACATCTGATTTTACAGAAGCCAATGCTTCCATTACGAGTGACTATTTGGTGCGGCTTGTGGAGGGGAGGTATCAGTGGCCCATATTTCTTTAAAAACGAAGACGGCTTTGTACCCACTCTTCATGGCATTGATGTGAAAGATGTTTGGTTTTAACAGGATGGTGCAATTTTCCAGACATCTCATGCCACAATCGACTTATTGCGTCAAACGTTTGATAGCCGTTTAATTAGCCGATATGGTGGTGACAATTGGGCGCCAAGAACCTGTGATTTGACACTGTTTGACTGTTTTCTCTAGGGCGCTGTTAAAGAAAAGTGTTATCTGGGCAAACTAGAGACAATTGAGCATTTAAAAGCCAACATTCGTAATGTCATTGCTGAGATACGGCCATATGCACTCGAAAAAGTGCAGGGAAATTGGTCCGATCGAATGAGGTACAGTGTGGCTAGCCGAGGCAGCCATATGAATGATTCCAATGTTCCATTTCTAACCGGAATAATTGTATAAAAATTTCAAACAGTTTTTCTTGTATTGCATTTTTAAATTGAAACTTTTAAATGGCCCACCCTTTTCTATTGTTTTTATGAGAATGTTTTCATATCACGACTTTGGGTTTTTTCTGGTACAAGATTTTTGCCGATTTTTTTTCTCTCCTAATATCTGCTGTCCAAACAAGCTATGCTTGGTCATCTATATTCGTAATATTCCTTCATTTGTTTTTTTTTAAGTCTTTAATGTATGCATAAGCACATGCTTGCCCTAGAAAGGAAAAAATTAAATATGAAAACATTTTCGATTGTTGAATTGAGTTTATTCTAGCGTTTCTACTTTTCGTCTCTAGCCTTTGGCAATAAAAATTCTCTTTAATTTCGATAACGAAATTTGCAAATCATTATGAAAATTTAAATTTCTATACGAAAGGAATAGAGTGAGAGAAGAGATGTTCTTGAGTATATTGTATCTGTTTTTTTTTCTCTATCTTTATAAGAATATAACAATTATTTCCATTGCACTACCTATGAGCCAGTCATTATCTCTTTGTCAACCTGCTTTTAAGTATTGAATGAATGGGATTTGGTTTCCCTATTGCTCTCAACATATATTAATTCATTTACGTAGAAACTCTTGATTTCGTTTCATATTTTATTTATTATTTCAGATAATAAAAATAATTTTTTATTAATCAGTTTCATAAAAATAAATTCAGCAGAAGGAAGAGAAATAAATTTGAAACTTTTCTTTACTTATGAGAATGCCCCCATACAACCATCACTAGGAGAAATGAAAGAGATTCGCTTTCTTAAAATATTTCAGAATTGCTGCAAATTTGTAAAACTCTTTCAAGACATTTAAACTCACTTTTCCGTCGACTAAGGAAGTAAATAAAAAATTTTATGGCAGCAAGAATAAGTGTTAAAATGTCTTCCAATAAAACTAAAAGTTCCGCAAATTGTTACGTTCTTACCTTTTAATAACGTTTAAAATATGAGCTCGTAGATTGCAAATAAAAATAAAAATAAATTTGTGTTTAGTTTGAATTAAAATTCTTTATTGTTCGCACAATTCTGTGTGCCACTGTTCACAACTTGATGTAAACAACAGCAATTGATCTTCTTTGTTATTCCACTGTTTATAACCTTTGTATAAACAATAACAATTACTAGGCAATCCTAGATCCTTGTAACGGAGATCCTCAAACCACGATTACTCTCTTCAAACACACCGCGTCGTTACACAAGACTGACTGGACTTTACTAACTCAGTTGCCTGCTTTGCCTTGCGCTTTATATGGCAACGTAAACTGTCTGAGCAATGTTCTTGAAGTCAATTGTACTATTGCTTCGATTATTTGTGTAAATGTGTGCGAAAATTACTGCTCAAATTATTGTCTATGTATAGCCATCATAAGTTTATCCTTCATCTGTCGCCATAGCGTGAGAATGTATATCAGCATTCTTCTACTTCTTTGTCATTAATATTGCCACAGTATGACTTTCATTTTCTATAGTCGCGTGTGTATATGGCTATGTGCCTAAGGGAGTATTTTACGAAATTGCTTGTTATTGTATTACCATCCTTGTCTACGACATCGTATGTATATTTTATAAGAATCTTTTCCATACGTTGTTGTCTTTTATTTGAAATCTTTTGTGTTTAACATTATTTGATATTTTTTCTAACCGTAAATGCTGTGTTTGGGTAGCCTACATGCTCACGAATAATCTCCAACAGTTAGGAAAAACTAGTTAGAAGTTGTTGTACCGATCGTCCGTAGTTAGCGAGCTCCATGTCAATCGTTCTAGTTTCAATACGCTTGGTGAACTTTGTTGGTAACTTAAGTTTAAGGGGGACAATGAAATAGACAAGTAACCCATACGTTCCAACATACGTCTAATCATGGAGTACTCAGAAACATAATGTATTGTCTTCTAAAGTTCTAGATAATGTTGGTTCTTCACACTGAGAAAAAAGGCTAGAGGGTTTTGAATGTCATGCGGGGTGTGAACGCGTGTAAATCTCCTTTTGGCAAGGTTTTGATTAGAAACTTACAATATGAGTTCGTATCGTATTCACAGTATGTTACTCTTCACTGTATGTCAGTTATCCAGCCCAAGAAATAATTCTTTATCAAAGTTCCTCATCTGGAAATCAGCATTAAAACTATCGAGTGACCTCTACTCATCGGACACAAAGCTGCGTCTTTACCCATCTAAACTCAGCGAACATTGTTGAACTGTGGAGGGCAACAACTCCCACTCCTGGCGCACTACTGCGGACACAGTCCTTGGTTTTGAACTGCCATCCCAACGAAATCAATGGTACGATGAGGAGTATCGCGAGGCAGCTGCAGCGAAAAACGTCGCATATAAGAAAACGTTTCAGTTCCCCGCTATCCGAGCCATTGTCGAGAATTATATAGAAAGGAGAAGGGATGAGAGAAGCCATTTCAGTCGCAAGAAGAGGGAGCAGAAAAGGCGAAAGCGTGAGGAAATCGAGGTGTACAGATGTAGGAATGACGCTCGAAAATTATATCAAAAGGATAACCGTCTAACCGAAGGTTTTAAGCCCAGAGCGTCTTCCTGCAAAGATGAGAATAGAAACTTGGTAACAGATTCGCAGGAGGTGCTGGGGTTATGGAGGAAACACTTCTCTACTCTGCTACGAAGCGATGACAACACTTTTAGAGATGATGTACCGAACCCGATCGATGATGACGCCATAGAGATTCCGCTGTTTAGCCATGAAGAGGTCAAAGTCACGATTATGCGTCTTAAGAACAATAAAGCTGCAGGTCCTGATGGTATTCCCACTGAATTGTGTATGATCGGAAGTGATAAGTTGGTAAGGCGCATGCATCAGAGGAAATAATGCCCTACGATTGGAACCTCAGTGTCCTCTGTCTGCCGCATATAAGTTTCTTACAAGCATATTGTGTGAACGATTGGAATTGTTGTTAAAGGAAAGAAATTCGTTAACAAATTCGACAATATACATCTTAAGAACACATTATTACTTTTTCAGTAAAGAGATCAGTATACAGGCCTTGAAAATATTTGAAAAATCAATTTCTGTAACCAAAAACTTACATCTATTATCAGCAGCAGCATTCTATCTTTAGTGCCTTTAAACAAAACGTACATAAGTGTAGTACTAATTTGTTTACTTAAGCTATGCTTACCTATCCATATTAGATGCGTACAAATGCTTACAAATTATTCTAAAGCTGATAATGATGATGATGATATTGAGACTGAGGCTGAGGCTGAACTGGCATTATTTAAAGCAACAGGACTCCGTAATAAAATGTTTGATTTTTGCATTGTTTGCCACTTCAATTTGGACATTGTTTGCATACAAAATTGATAAGAAGATTTCAATGCGATGATAAAGTTTGGGATACCCACGGACAACGATTTATATAATGAGGTGTTGGTAGCGGCAACAGCAGCAACAGAGGCTAAAGCCTTTGTATTTAAAGATGGTAACGAGATAAGTAGAGTCTCAGACTCAGATTTAACTAAAGAGGATAAGAATTTCATATGAAATGAATTGAAATTGAAGAAATTTGAAGTCAATAATATTGTCACACGAATGCCGCCATTTTTAAGTATTAAAGCATAAAATTGCTATAAAATTTACTGTCATACTTGAGAGTATGTGTTTGAATATTGATTTCGTTTTCTAATTTCCTTCTTCTTTTTGTATTATTGACTCTGCCCTACACCACTGTGAATGGAATTTAATGCTGAATGTGAGAAAAAGGACCAGGCAGTCAGTATAACTGTATAAAACAAAAAATAAAGCAGAAATATGGCCCTTTTATCAGGATGATGATGAAGGTTGACACAGAAAGTACAGCATTAACGCGACTGTTTACAATTGTTCTATAAACGAGTGTTAAGAGGATGTTATTTAGACGGCTGAGTAAAGGAAGTGAAAATAATTACGCGTCTAATTAAATATTTATGCACAGGAAAAAGTATTTCTAATTAATTTTTTGATGTACATTGATGATGAATGATGTTCAGAGGAAAATTAAAATGAAAGTTAAAGTATCATAAGTCAAGAATAAAACTCTAAGGATTTAAATTATTGTTACAAAAATGGAAAATTATGATACTGGAGTTTTGCTTTTACATTAACATTAAATTTATAAACAAAAGCTGCAAAAACAAAACAATGCAGTAAACTAACCTGTTTACAAATTATCGTACTGCGTAATACTTATAACAACAAACACCAGCATAACAAAAAATATTGAACAAGTAAACAAAAATACACCAACAACACTACAATAATAAATGTAAACAACGATGTTTACATTTATAGAAATTTCGGTAAGGCAAAGTCATGAACGTTTGCCTTCAAGAACATTCATGAGACTGTTTACTCTGCCATATAAAAGGCAAAGCCAAGCAGGCGACTGAGTTAGTAAAAGTTCAGTCAGACTTGTGTGAAGACGAATCACGTCATGCACTCTGAACAACTCTCAGCATGTTGTCCAATATAATGCCGAGGTAGTTAGCATGTCTAATTAGCTTAACGTGGATATATTCTTTTGTAAAATGAGTTATGATTTCCCAGCATTTAGTGCGAAATATCTGTCTCTTGTTCTTTTGTGATAAAAGTGCATCACTTAGCACCGCCATCTAGTAACAAAATTCTGCTGATAGTTTTTATTTGACATTGTTTCATCGATAGTTATGGACGTACTTTATTTAAAACTTATTTGGCGAAAACTTAATTCAATGCAATTGATAATCCGTTTTTCTTCGAATATCTTCACTGTACATTAGACAGAGCCGGAGACAGAGAGACAGAGAGAGCGATAGAGTGAAGTATTGCTTCAAAGTTTTTATCGCCTATCAACGTAGTCTTCGAATATTGCTTAAACCATTTTGCAAGTACATACCGGGTTTAAACTACGTTTAAATTTTATTTTTACTTTCTTCGTTGGTGGTATATTTAAGAAAGATCTTCATCAGCATTCTGCTATGAAGCTTATAAGCATCAGCTTTAAAGGAATTTTCACAGCCACTCATAAATATATGTATTTATGTAAACTCTTGTTTATACATATGTATGTACCTAGATTTACATGTTCTTTATGGAAATATGATTAAAGATAAGATGCTTTACTCTTAACATTTTACTTGTCTATGGCATACGAGAAGTCTTATTTTGGTTTTCTTTAGTATTTTGCAAAAATTGTTTTGATAAAACCATGCAAGGAGGATTATTTTACAGTACTTTTGTATGTTTCGTATGTAAAAGTATTTTAAAATCAAATATGATTTCTTGTATGATTTTTATCCAAGGAATTCTATTGTTTTAAAATAATATTTTTCTACAATTTTGTTATTTTACTATTGAAATATGGGATTTTAAGAATTCTTTTTAAATCTAATATTGCATGTATAAATATTTTGCTACAAAACAATATGGTCCTTAATTTTGTGTTTAGTTTTCCAATGCAAATTAAAAACAAATTTTTAATGGAAATTTATCATGAGCGTTTAGTCTACTGTCTTTAATTTTGTTTTGTTTTCTATTCTCAATAGAAACTGTATGGCCTTCACTTGCATGTAATTTTCTTTTATTTCTACGAAACTGTTACTCAATAAATTCGATGTGCTTTGTCCAGTGTATACATACATTACAACCCTTCAGTCAGGATTACGACCTAGATTCTCACACTACCCATGTTGTGTGTGTTAATTTTATACATGAGTGGCTGGACCTCCGAACGCCAAATTTTTGAGAAACTTTTCATGGCAATTTTATTTATTCTCAGAGTTTTTGCCAGAAATCTACTGAGAGGAAGTCGCCGAAGAAATATTTTTCCATCCATAATGGAAATGGATAAATAGAATAAAATGATACTGATAACCTAGTTCACAGCCAGACACACATACATATTGTTCCGAAAATGGAAAAACTAGATACTAGTGCTTTGCTTTTACATCGCTTTACATTAAAATTATAAACAAAAGCTACAAAAACGAAACAATACAGTAAACAAACCTGTTTACAAATTATCGTACTGCTTAATATAACAACAAACACCAGCATAAAAGTGAACAAAATTGCAACAACAAACACCAGCATGAATAAATGTAAACAACGATGTTTACATCATACATAAATGTAAACAACGATGTTTACATTTATAGAGATCTCGAAAAGGCAAGCCACGAACATTCGACTTCAAAAACATTCATCAGACCGTTTACTCTGCCATATAAAAGGCAAGGCAAAGCAGGCAACTGAGTTAGTAAAGTTCAGTCAGACTTTTGAGAAAACGCGGTGTGTTTGAAGAGAATAATCGTGGTTTGAAGATCTCCATTACAAAGATCTGTCGAACAATTGTCTAGTAATTATTATTGTTTACGCAAAAGAGTGCAAAGAGGAATACCAAAGAAAAGCAATTGTTGTTGTTACATCAAGTTGTGAGCAGTGGTGTACAGAATTGTGCGAATAATAAAGAATTTTAATTAAAACTCAAGACAAATTAATTTTTATTTTACTTGCAATCTACGAGCTCATATTTTAAATCTTTTTGAAAGGTAAAACTTAACAATACATTCACTTGTTTTGGGTTTAAAAATATGGCAGCCCAAGGAACATAAACTAGCTTTAATTTCTTGGTACTTCTCCGTTTATTTTCTTATGTTTTATTTATTAAAGAATTATTGTGCCACAAACTTTATGCGATCATTTTGGTATTTTTTTTTCTTAAATGGCTAGAAATCAATGAATTTATTGAAATTCACTTACTCAGTCCAACCAATTTTCTCTGTTTTTAATCGGTATGCTTTTACGGTATGATTTTTAATTATTAATTTAGAGAATTTAGCTAGAAATTTGCAAAACAAACAAAAGAAAGAATAATTGAAAATCATATTAAAATTCAATTATCAACGAACATTAAAATGAAATAAAAAAATACGCGTTTTAATGCAATGAAACATCATTATTTTATGCTGCATAAAGTTTTAAAAGTCAACATGAATAGAATGACAAACATTTTTTGAACAAAGAAAAAAAAAACACCAAAGTTTGTGAGGCAAACCGAAAAGAGTGTGGCAACGATGGCATCCAATCATTTTAGTTTTTAATGTCTTAAAACTTAATGTTTATTCTTGAATTTTTTTTATTATTTCTTAACGTTGTTGTTGCTGTTTTTTATTGTGTCATCTAAAAGGTATTAAAAGTTCATTTTTGGAAATTTTTCAGTCACAGTCAACATAATCAAGTTTGCTGTGAAATTAGACTTTGCAGACTTTTACGTGGGATCACCAGAATGGAAACAAATTCATGTGAAATTACCCATAAGATGCATACATACATACATACATACATAATTGGCCATTACCACCCTTCAGTCAGGATTACGGTTTAGCTTCTCACACCACTCATGTTGTGTGTGTTAATTTTATACATCAGTGGTGGGACCTACAGTTTAAAGTCGACTCCGAACGACAGATTTTTGAGGTTTATTTACTCTCAGAGTTTTTGGCAGAAATCTACTGAGAGGAAGTCGCCGGAGAAATATTATTTTTTCATATTTCTTTTTGATGTCTGGCCTGGGATACGAACCCGGGCTTTACGTCTAATAAGCCAACACACTACCTACTAGACTACGGCGACCCACAAGACGCACTTTAAAAAAATGAGTCCCAACAACATCCTTAGTTGCATGCCCAACAAAGATTTTTTCAAGTATGAAGAAACAACAGCATGTTTAGCAGTTGTCTGGCACATCAACACTTTATTGCCCCCAACTGCCCACTTTATCTTAATATTTACTCAGAGCTTTTGACTTTGGTTAACATTTTATAAAATTACTTCGTGTCTTTAGCTTTCTGTAGGTCTTGAAATATTTGCCTTTATATGTTTAATCAATTTGTCTACATACATACATAATTCGCTAGATACATAAATAATTCGAACATACATATGTACATGTCTCAGTGAAGCGATCAGTATACAGGCCTTGAAAATATTTGAAAAAATCAATTTTTTAACCAAAAATTGTTGTGTTATTTAATATCCTTCATTCTAATGCCAGCAGCAGCATTCTATCTTTAGTGCCTTTAAACAAAATGTACATAAGTGTAGTACTAATTAGTTTACCTTAGCTGTACCTACCTATCCATATTAGATGCGTACAAATGCTAACAAATTATTCTAAAGCTGATAATGATGATGATGATATTGAGGCTGAGGCTGAGGCTGAACTGGCATTATTTAAAGCAACAGGACTCCGTAATAAAATGTTTGATTTTTGCATTGTTTGGCACTTTAATTTGGACATTGTTTGCATACAAAATTGATAAGAAGATTTCAATGCGATGATAAAGTTTATGATACACATGGACAACGATATATATAATGAAGTGTTGGTAGCGGCAACAGCAGTAACAGACGCAATAGCCTCTGTGTTTAAGTTGGTAACTAGATAAGTAGAGTCTCAGACTCAGATTCAACTAAAGAGGATAAGAATTTCATATGAAATGAATTGAAATTGAATAAATTTGAAGTCAATAATATTTGTACATGAATGCCACCTTTGTATCTAAGTAGGTACAAAAAAATAAAAATGTGCTCCAATTTACTATCATATCATATCATATATCATATTGAGTATGTGTGTGTGTTTGTTTGAATACATAATTGGTCATTATAATCCTTTAGTCAGGATAACGACCTAGCTTCTCACATCACTTATGTTGTGTGTGTTAATTTTATCGTGAGTAGCGGGAACTACGGTTTAAAATTGACTCCGAACAACAGATTTTTGAGAAACTTTTCATGGCAATTTAATTTATTCGCAGAATTTTTGCCAGAAATTTTCTGAGAGCAAGTTGTCGAAAAAATATTTTTTTCACATTTCGTTTTCGTATGTCTGACCGATGCCTCATATCTAGTAAGTCAACACACTACCTCGCTACTGGACTATAGCGATTTCATATGTCTGTATGATTTCATTTTATTTTATTTCACAGTGACCTGCAATAAGAAATCGAACTTTTAGTTCTACATTGTAACCACAAAACTAAATACAAAAGTTTTCTATTCAGAATCTTTTTCTAGTAAAAAATAACATCACATTTAAATTGTTTTTTCCACTGTGCCTTTAAAAGTAACAACTTAAACCCATGGATTACATGTGTTACAAGTTTCCGATTCTTTATTGATGTTGTTGTATTTTTCTCAATTTCTACTTGATGGCACTCTCGCAAGAGGGTGTACGAGTATATTTATGTATTGGCAAAAACATATTTGGCTGGCAGACTGGTATTTTTGTATTATTTACAGAAAGTAATTTTAAAAAAGTTTCCTAAATTGACCTTTTGACACGTAGCCAATCGTTTATAACCAGAGAAAAACCCACAATCGATGACATGACAAGAAAAACCAAAAAAAATTGCTTCATTTCTCTTCGAACCACAGATGAGGAGGATTATGATGGCCAAGAGTATAAGTATGTTGTAGCAGTTGAATTAAAAGAAAATATGTTTTGAACGCAAAAAGAATAACTGAAAGACTTTGACTGTTTGTGTTCGATATTTCTACTCTCCCTGTATATTGCAACCGGCTACAGTTAATTTTTGCTTTACAAAACCATGTTTTTGCTTTTATTTTTCATTCTCGCTACACTCTCTCACTTGGGAGTTCAACTAAATTTGTTTGTTTTTTATTTTATTTTTTTCGTGTTTACTTTCGTTTTAAAACCTTTGGGTGGTTTAAGTACATGATAAATTGAAAAATTGCATGGGTTGTCCAACCATAAGCCTCAAGAAACATAAAAGTTAATGGTTATACTGGCCATAATGTTGGTTTTTCAACGTTATTTTCTTTTATCGCTTAAAGAATTTCAATTTTGATAATTTCCTT
This sequence comes from Sarcophaga carnaria, assembly GCA_958299815.1. Classification (NCBI taxonomy): domain Eukaryota; kingdom Metazoa; phylum Arthropoda; class Insecta; order Diptera; family Sarcophagidae; genus Sarcophaga; species Sarcophaga carnaria. The sequence goes on along the minus strand of OY283150.1, from coordinate 130,884,765 downwards.
TTAACTTTAAGCGAAAAAACTCTTTTAACACCTTTGTAACCATTAAACTAAAACCTATTCATGGCCATAACAATTGCCATTAAGCGAGTGAAAAAGTACTTTCACTAAAGCTTTTCTAAAGGGTGTTTTTTATAGAGGTATAGAACTTTAAGTTGGCATTACTTTTCAAGATGGCGACCGATCTAACAGCTGTCAAGTGATTTATTCTCAGTTTGGTTTGGCAATTCATCATGAATAGACTCACGCCTGAACAACGCTTGCAAATAGTGCAATTTTATTTCGAAAATAATGGTTCTGTGCGGAAAACGTATCGCGCACTACGTCCATTTTATCGTCGATAAAATCGTCCATCAGAGCAGTTAATTCGATTAAACATGGAACGTTTTCGCACCACGTTTCGCATCCCCAGAGCGCTGTACGCTGCGTACAGAAGAAGCTATTGCTGCTGTAGAGCGTAGTATTGAGGAAGACCCGAATGAGTCCATCCGCCATCGAGCACAGGAATTGGATCTGTGTCCATCCACTTTATGGAAGATTTTGCGGAAGGATCTTGGTTTGCGTGCTTACAAAATCCAACTCGTGCAAAATTTGAAGCCAAACGATCATCAAGTAAGGCGTAGATTTGTCGAATGGGCCCAAAACGAGATTACCGTTGTTTCCGATTTTCATAAGCGAATTTTGTTTAGCGATGAAGCGCACTTCTGGTTGAATGGCTACGTCAACAAACAAAACTGCCACATTTGGAGTAAAGGTAATCCTCAAGAGTATGTGGAAACACCGTTACATCCAGAAAAACTGACTGTTTGGTGCGCTTTATGGGCTGGTGGAATCATTGGTCCGTACTTTTTCAAAAACGATGGTGGCCAGAACGTTACAGTCAATGGTGATCGGTATAGAGCCATGATTACTAACTTTTTCATTCCTGAATTGAATAACCATGATGTCCAGGAGATGTGGTTTCAACAAGACGGCGCAACATGTCACACAGCTCGTGCCACAATAGATTTATTGAAAGACACGTTTGGTGACCGCCTAATTTCACGTTTTGGACCTGTGAATTGGCCTCCAAGATCTTGTGATTTAACACCGCTAGACTACTTTCTGTGGGGCTATGTAAAGTCATTGGTCTATGCGGTAAAGCCACAAACGCTTGACCATTTGGAAGACAACATTCGCCATATTATTGCCGATATATGGCCACAAATGTTGGAAAAAGTCATCGAAAATTGGACGTCCAGATTGGACTATATCCGCGCCAGCCGTGTCGGTCATATGCCAGAAATCATATTTAAAATGTAATGCCACAAGATTATCTTTCGGATAAATAAAACTCATGTCAATCGAATAATCCATTGTTGTTTTATTGCAACTTAAAGTTCTATACCTCTATAAAAAACACCCTTTATTACAAAAGTAATCAAGCCTTTAAACTAAAAACCATTATGCGCGATAGTCCTCTTAGCAAATAGGGAGAGAAAGAAGTAAAAGAAGTAAAAATATTTCAAATGCAACATCATAAATTCATTTTCAACTGCAATTTATGTTTGATTTTAGCTTATCAATATTTAAATCGCATACTTTAAATGGCAATTAAATAATGAAATTGAAAACATCATAAAAACAATGATAAACTATTCATTCATTCATTTATTATTAAATATCTATGAATTTGTATTTAAACACTTTAAAAAATTCTATATTTAATTCAATTAAAATGAAATTATGATGCAAAAAAATATAATAATAACGATAAAAATGTTGAAATAATACCAATGACAGGGCCTGTCAAGTTCAAGTTTATTTCTCAAATTCAAATACCCGATTATAATGAATATATTCGATATCCGATAATAATAAATAACAGACAGTGAAATTATTATCGACTTTTATGACAATAAATATATAAACAGCAGCACAAATACATACATATGTACATACAGAATTGGGCATTACAACCCTTTAGTCAGGATTCTCACACCACTTATGTTGTGCGTGTTAATTTTATACATGTGTGCGGAAACTACAGTTTAAAGTCGATTCCGATCTGCAGATGTATTGGGAAATTTTTCATGGCAATTTTATTTACTTTGTGGTGTGAGAAACTAGGTCGTTGTACAATGGGTCAATTCGTGGTCTAATAGGTAGTGTGAGAAACTAGGTCGTAATTCTGACTAAAAGGTTGTAATGATCAATTATGTATGTATATACACCCATGTATTCTATGCTTGAAAGATTGCCTTGCGTTAACTGTGTTCACTATTAAACACGAATATTAAACAGCCAGAGATAGAAAACCCACGAGATCAATAAACTTATTTGTTTTCTTTAAGTTTCGTTTGTTTTTGTCTTCATTCTTTTATTGTTGTTTGTTTGTTTTTTGTTTTAAGTGGATATGAAAATAAATAATGAGAAAATTAATTAAATACAATACAATACAACCACACTTATAAAAGAGGGACAGAGACAGAGAGAGAGCCTAATAATGAATCGTAATTTGCCACTAGCACAGCAGCTCTCGTTATGATTTTATTTATATGCCGGGTATAACATGACGTATGATTAATATTTTATTTGTAACCAATTACATACGTTAGAGGGGTCAGGAATTAATTTTCGTAAAAATTTCTTCTTTCACATTAAATGATTTCTACGTTTAAAAGAGAGTACTTAATATTAAATTATTATTATTATGAAGGCTAAATACAGGATATTTTTTAAATTAATTTTATAAAGGGGCATTCTCTCTCCAAGTGAAAGTGAAAATCAGATCATATTTAGATGAACATTGTGCAACCAACACCTCAACCAAATATAAACTGCTCTTGACTGAAATCCTAAAGATATTGAAAGAGATCTCAGTAGATCCAAATGGCGCATGATACAGACTTACAATGTCTAAGTATAAGCAACCAATAAATATTCTAGTATTTGGACATTTCCTAAGGCTTTTTAAAATATGAAACTTTTCTAAATGCGTGATGCATAAACAATCATTTTGCTTCTCATGATTTAAGTAAATGAACACTATTGGAATTTAACTATGTACTATGATTCATTCGTACTCAATCAACGTTGATTTATAAGTACAGGTTGCAATGAGTATGAGTACAACGTTAACGTCAAACACATACCATTCGAAATAAATATACTTGATTCATAAGCCTACTCATTCAGATTTATAACTTTAGAAAAATGCTTATAATACTTAAAAATGATTCGAGTGACTCCAAAATTCACCAAAATTTACAGGCTTAGTTATTGTTGCATTACAAAAAAAGAAAAATGGAAAAGACAGGAAGCAAAGCAAACACACAACCTTCTAGTAAGTATTTTAGTGTTCGTTCGCGATCCATACTTATTTTGTGATTCGTGTATATGTTGAATTATGGGACTCGTAATCAACAACATCATACGTGTTGTAAAGTATGAATATGATGAGTACTTCAAACTTTACATATGATTGGAGGTTCCATGATATTAAAATAAGTATGAATGCTTCCAAGTATCAGAAATTATGAGTATGATTCGATTCTACTCATCTTATTGAATACTCATTGATGATCTCTGCTGTGGATGTATTCTTTTTAAGCTATTCATGAAAGAAAAAAATTCTTCTAAATTAAATTCAATTTGGCATTAAGTTGCAGCTGTTTTAATTAAAATCAAAATGCTACCATGTGCATGCTAAACTATGTTTGTTCTACTTTGCATTTCTCTCTCTCTCTCTCTGTTTTACTTTATCTCTTTCACTTCACAATGACGCTTAAATCTGTTTGTATTCAATTAGACTTATATTTACACAATTACTTATAAAAATAACAAAAAAAAAAAACAATATCGCATAACATAAAAAAGATAAAAAAAAAACTTTAAAACAAAACATAATATTGTAGTTACGATGACAATACATTTACACATGAATACATATAAAACGTTGTTTTTTATTACGGATTTACCAAAACAATGCTGTAATAATATATTTATAATACTTGCATGCATATACCTGCTTTTCATTGTATTTATAAGCATGCGAAACTATGTTACTAACACTATGATACAACGACAGAGAGTGTAAAAAAACATTGCTTCACATATTATTTACACCGACTTACAAATATAAATACCTTAGTGATAATGGTATTCACACAACAAGAACATAAGAAAATAAATAAAATAGAGACAGAAAACAATGGCAACAAGAAGAGAAAGAGAGAATCAAGAAAAGTTTCTTGTTGTTGGTAAATAAGTTGCCATAAATAAAGAAATTAAATAAAAGGAGGGGACAAAGAAGATGTGCATTATTTATAATGGTAAACAATACCACTAAAAACTCATACATATACATAATCGTACATACATACGCTTGTATATACACATGTAAACTAGTACCTGTTTTACACTGCAAGAAACAAAAATTTTCTTACGCATACTCATTGGTAATGCTTGTGTTCTGTGTATGGTGTTTACAAGTTGAAAAACAATTTACAACTTGCCAGCTATTGTTTTCAACATTCTCTCATTTTCGCCGTCTTACTGTCTTCTGTGTGTGGATGTGTGTTAATATGTTGCATTCCATGTGTACTAGTTTTGTGTTTATTTATGAAGAAAATTTTAACGCCGCGCAGTTAAAATTATGGCCACAGTCATACCAGAATTTCTTGAACTGTTCAAAAAACTTGGGTAATTTTTTTCTCTTTAATTATATTTTATTGTTTTTTGTACATTTATTGTTAATATTGTTACTGTAGCATATTGTATCCATGAATGTCGGGAGCTAAAGTTTAAGATCACTTTTGACAGACACAGTATTGAGAAGTTTTTCAAGGCAAATTTATTGCCAGAAGACTGCTGAGAGAAAATTTCCGAATGAAATAATTTTTCATATTTCGAGATGTCTGATTTGTGATTTGAACCGTGGCCTCACGCTAAGGTGCCAACATACTACCTACTACACCACATACATACATAATTAGCCATTGCAACACTTCAGTCAGGATTACGGCCTCATGTTGTGTGTGCTAATTTTATACGTGAGTGACTGAAGCCACAGTTTTAAGTCGACTCCGAAAAACTGATTTTTAAGCAACTTTTCAAGGCAATTTTTTTTACTCTCAAAATTTTTAACAGAAATCTGCTGAAAGCAAGTCGCCGAAGAAATATTTTTCACATTTCGTTGTAATGATTAACCTGGGGTTTCAACCGTGGCTTTACATCGAATAAGCTAACACACTACCTACTAGACTACGGCGACTTCCTAGATAAAATATAGGCACCTGAAAGAACTATGCAAACAGGTACCTTCTGGCATTATATGTCGCTACTACTACACATTACACACCATTATCTAAGAATTAGGTCCCCTAAGTTCCCAAAATGTATGTCAAGTGCTACTAGATCGATTGATTTATGAAGAAATGTTCTGTTAAACAACCTGCATCTGCCACTGAATCAGTAGTCACTTGATGGTACCAAGACAAGTATCTAAAATTTTTGGAAGCAATTTTTTTCATTCTTATGCAACGTGAGTTCCCCTAATATTTGTTTATGTGGCAAATTTTAATTATTTCTTATTTAATAAAGTTTTTATTGCTTCTACTGGTCACTTAAACTCATACGTACATACTCTGTTACTAGTTCGTTAAAATTGTCTGACAATCCTAACTATATTCTCTAATTTAATTAAACCACTACAACAAAAGAAAAAAAATACCACAGCGTAATAACGAAGGCCTGCAATTTATTAACAATTTCCTGAAAATATTTGCCTCTTTGCAAATTATCATTATTTGCTCAACTTGTTCGTGTAAATTTTATAGAGAATGTTGTTTATGTTGTCTTTTATTCCTTTTACTATTTGCATCACTCTTTTTCTCTCTCTATCAAATGCTATTGAGCCTTGTTATTTCTCTATATTCTAAATGTTGTGTTACACTGTGCTGATAGTTGTTAGAAAAACCAGCAAAACTTCCCACACAATTATGTTTGTTTATGATGATAGACTATGCAAAACAAAAAACACAGAGTACAGTGGGGCAATTAAATAAGAATTTTAACGAAGTACGACTTCGAACTCTAAACGTCTAAAGTTAAAGAATACTAGCACAGCTAGTTGACTGCAAAGTATTGTCCCTCTCCAGTACTTATCTAGCACCTAGAAAAACTAATCCTCTAACACGTTTGGGTCAATGTTGGAATCCCTCACAGCATATGCTAAGGAACTTCCAAGCTTTTTCATGGATACGCTAACATACGTAATTGGTCATTACAACCCTTTACTTAGGATTACGATCTAGTTTCTCACACTACTTATGTTGTGTGCTTTAATTTTGTTTTATACATATATGAGTGGCGAGACCTACAGTTTAAAGTCGACTCCGAATTACAGATTTTTGAAAAACTTACTCTCAGAGTTTTTGGCTGAAATCTGCTGAGAGGAAGGAGGCCGAAGAAATGTTTTCTCATATTTCGTTTAGTTGGAGATGTTTGACCTGGGGTTTGAACCGAGGCCTCACGTGTAATAAACCTACCTCCTATCACTACCTACTAGACCATGGCAACACTAATTCATGATGAAGTCATTTGAAAGTTCTAATGAGCACATGGAGTCTGTAACGCCCATAGACGCCAGATCGACAAATTCACAAAGACAAAAGGTTACCACATTGAACTTTCGTTGCGACTTAGACAATAAACGTAAAGTTCCTGCAAAATTTGTACTCGTAACAATGACACTTACTCGCGGTAACGTCATGTATTCATCAAGACTTCTTTGTGACTTGCTGGTTAGAACAGCTTCCAATCTCTCTTCTAGGAGCATTGGCTGCTCAGTCTAAATCTTTTGTATATTGTAAGCAATAGTCTCTCTTACTCTAACCTCAGTGAGAATAATAGACCTGGAAGCATATAAGCAATGTCCATAGCTTGCAGATGCATGTCAATGAATAGATTTCGCTCATTGCCTGAATATCATTGTATTCTCATATTCTAATCACAATATCCATACGTATGTTTAAAACCTTACGCAGTTTACGGTCGTGTAAATGATAACTGCTCCACGTAATCTGAAACTGCATCTTATTTCAATTCAATTAAGAATCAATCGTCGGCTTTTACCTTCGATTTACACCACTTGATATGGATCTCTAATAGATTCCTTTCATTTACGTCCAGCTTAGCAGAGTGGGATTATTGCTTTCCTCTACACGTTTGAACTAGGGAGCACTAGAGCCATAGTAAATACTGCTAGTATATGTGCTAAGATGGAGAAGCGGCCGTATAATGGTCATTACAACCTAGCTTCTCACAGCACTGTTGTTTTGTTTTGTGAGTTAATTTTATACATGAGTGGCGGGACCTACAGTTTAAAGTCGAGTCCGAACAACAGATTTTTGAGAAACTTTTCATGGCAATTTTATCCACTCTCAAAGAGCCTTTTCAGAAATCTGCTGAGAAGAAGTCGCCGAAGAAATATTTTTCGAGTTTTCGTTTTGATGTCTGACCTGTCAATCGAGGCCTCAACCTCTGCCTCAAACCTATGACATCAATAGATACGTAATTTATCACCAGAAGCAAAACTTTACATATCGTCTTTTACTCAAGACCATCTTGAGATATGACCATCAAGCTAACTACTCATATACAAGGGATATGGAAGAGAGTATCTCCATTAAATTTTTTTTTCCATGGAACTTTACTTTTCCATTCGTCGCTTAATTTCTGGCAATTGCATTATCATCCACTGTCGCTGTTTGTGTGTGTGTAATGCTTTGTTGTAAATGACAATATTGTTGTACTCCTTGGCATTATTTTTGTAACTCAATTTATAGAATCTAAAAAGAAAGAAAAAAGAAAAACAAAAAAATTTTTATTGTCAATTGAAAAGAGATGGAAAAATTAAAAGCAAACATCGAACGAAAAACAATTTCTCATAGAAAAACTAAAAATTCGAAAGAGAGAAACGACAATCCAAATAGTATTGTAACTGCAATTGAATTGAATTCTTAACTGCATACAAGAGTAGCAATAGCAGTTGCATTTCCACTTACAGAGGCAGTGACAGTGACATCATCATGGCATTGAATTGTGTTTGTCAATGTGGAAATTGTTAACAGAGAAGATGGGGTATCATGTGTTGTCGTATTCCATTGAAATTTTATATACAATTTTAACAAATGCTATTGTCATGTGGAATACATACATTTTACTAGAGAGTGCCAAACAATAATAAAGAAATGAAAAGAAAATTGTTTCTAATGGAAGCCATAAGCCATATCCATAATTGTAGAGGTCCATTGAGAGATGATTTATTATCGAAAGCAGTTTTAAAAGTCAATGGAAATTATATTTTCTTGTAAAGAATTCTTGGAGTCTTAGAAAATTATTTAACATAATGAAAGCCACTCGAAGGAACTTTTTTGGAAAGATAGAAGCAGTCTTTGTATGTTCGTAATCCACGAATTTCATGCTTCCACCCAGATTTATCCAATAATACATTAGACAATGTGAACTTTGAAGACTTTCTAGGCTAGCACACGCTTCATTGTGGCTTAGATATGCAAGAGATAGCTTAACTAAGTCAGAAACCTAGAGGTCTTTAAAGAAGTGTCATATTAGGTTAGAGGACGTGTCAATTAAGACAAGTACAGTACCAGGAGGTCGAATTGACCCATTGTACAGTGTCATATTTCTATGACCGCATTCTGAAATTCGTGAATACTGTGACATTGAATGTGAAAGTAGGACATCAATATCTAAAACCAACAATAAGAAAAACTTACTAAATTTATGAGATAAGAGCTATAAGAGCTATCAAGAGTATAGCACTTTTAAAAATGCTGTAGAGACATATAATGCCAGAAGGTGCCTGTTTCTTTCAGGTTGTCTATATTCTGTCTACGAAGTCGCCGTAGTCGAGTAGGTAGGGCGCTGACTTATTACACGTAAGGCCACGGTTCAAGCCCGAATTCAGACATCAAATCGAAAATATGAAAAAAAATATTTCTTCAGCGCCTTCTTCTTAGCAGATGTCAGGCAAAAAATGTCAGACTTTAAACTGTAGGTCCCGCCACTCATGAATCAAATTAACACACACAACATAAGTGGTGTGAGAAGCTAGGTCGCAATCCTAACTGAATGGTTGTAATGACCAATTATGTATGTACGTATGTATATTCTATACAACACAAGTCCAATACAACGTAGAAAAGCAGCTAAGAAAATTACTGCAGAAATCTTTAATCTCTAATGCGTATATTTCTACAGTTCACATACATAATTGGTCATTACAATCCTTCAGTCAGGATTACGACCTAGTTTCTCACACCACTTATGTTGTGTGTGTTAACTTTATACATGAGTGGCGGGACCTACAGTTTAAAGCCGACTCCGAGTGACAGATTTTTTGAGAAACTTTTCATGGCAATTTTATTTACTCTCAGAGTTTTTGCCAGAAATCTGCTGAGAATAAGTCGCCGAAGAAATACTTTTTGTATTTTATTTTGATGTCTGGCCTGGGGCTCGAACCCTGGCTTTTCGTCCAATAAGCCAACACACTACCTACTAGACTACGGCGACATCGTCTACAGCTCACAGTGTCTCTAAATATTGGTTTATATTGAAGATTTCCACGATCTCACTGTATTATCATAATACCCAAATATCTTTTCACTGTTCCTGATAATGTTGAATAATACCATTTTCTGCCGCCGTTTGGAAGTCACCTTAGTCCAGTAGATAGTGTGTTGGCTTATTAGACGTGAGGCCTCGGTTTAATGCCCCGGTCAGACATCTCCAACAAAACAAAAGACTAAAACTTATTTCTTCGCGACTTCCTCTCAGCAGATTTCTGGTAAAATCTCTGAGAGTAAAAAAAAATTGCCATAAAAAAGTTTCTCAAAAATCTGTCGTTCAGAATCGACTTTAAACTGTAGCTCCCGTCACTCATGTATAAAATTAAAGCATAAGTGGTGTAAAAAGCTGACCAGTTATGTATGCATGTATAATACCATCAAGAGCACTCCAACATGACTTAAACACCACTAGCAGAAGGCTTTTCAGATTACAAGTTTTCTAGAATGCTAACGGGGCCAAGTATATTTATTCTGGGGCATATGCAGGTCTATGCAGACAACTTATTGTTCAAAACGGACAGTAGACTAGTGGTCCAGTTACAGGCGGTCGATCTATCATTAGCAAGTGGAATATTGCCTTTTAAATATTTTAAAATGATCCAACGATGATCTAAAGTCGAAGTGAACATTTTTGTTTTATACTGTAACACACTCGAAACCCACATGGGCCATTATTATGTTCTCATTTTGTTTCCTTTTTTTAGTATTTGATGTCTTACTAACTACGTGAGAACATGTGATAATTTATTTGTATCGTAGACTTTTGTTTGCATACCAATGTTTGCATACAAATAAAATTTTGTTTTCAAATACACAAACTCTCCACATTCTCCTCTCTCAAACTCTAGCTCTCGTTCTAATACTGTTGTATTCTTAATCTATTTCACTCTCTTTGAATTTATACGAGTATATAGAATATACAATACAATGTACAGTAAAAAAAACAATCCTTCTGTGTTTGCAGAAGATTGTGCAAGTATGTGTGAGTGAGGGAGGTAAAACAGAGTTGCATTGTTCTCTGTTATTGTTTTAATATGTGTATTATTTGTCTAGAGAGTACAAGTGCAATTTAAAACTACAATGCTTAACGACAGCAACTAGAAATAGAAAAAATAAACGAGATTAAAATGAAAACAAGAATTTGATTTTCTGACTGACCAAGAGAGTGATTGAGTAAGTGAGTGAATAAACAATATAAACTTTTATGTAATGTTGTGGTTTAAATAATATTTATGTATACATACATATACACATGTTATGCATTTATATGATATTTTGGAAAACACATACACACGTATTCATGAACTTTAATTTAATTATAAAAATGAACGCAGTAGTGTGTGTTTGAAGGCAAGAATTTATTTCATTGTATTTGTGTGTTGAACATGTGAAATCTTCACTGAATCCAAACATTTGTTGCTTGTTTTTGATGCGCAAGTGAGTAAATCTTTCATTCAATAGATTTCATTGCAACCAGCCTGTTATTTAGTTATTCAAAGGCAAATAAGTTTGGTAAAATGGATTATTTTTCTTAAACAATATTTTAAATTTAAGCAGTCTGTCTTAAAAAATGAATGATACGTGAACATATTGTTACCAAAAAGAAAGAAATCTCGATGAACATTAAAATTATAAACAAAACTACAACAACAAACACCAGCATAAAAAATGGTAAACAAGTAAACAAAAATATACCAACAATACTACGTAAACAACGTTGTATACAATTATAGACATTTCGATAAGGCGAAGCCATGAACGTTCGCCTTCAACAACATTCATCAGACTGTTTATCCTGCCATATAGCCTTGTGTGAAGACACGGTGTGTTTGAAGAGAGTAATCGTGGTTTGAAGATTTCTGTTGCAAAGATCTGTCGAACAGTTGTCTAGAAATTGTTATTGTTTACGCAAAAGAGTGCAAAGAGGAATAACAAAGAAAAGCAATTGTTGTTGTTACATCAAGATGTGAACAGTGTCACACAGAATTGTGCGAATAATAAAGGATTTTAATTAAAAACTAAAAACAAATTTATTTTTATTTTATTTGCAATCTACGAGCTTATATTTTAAACGTTTTTAAAAGGTAAAAACGTAACAGTATACATACTTAGAGAAAACCTATTGCCTTATTTGAAGTACTATCTTTATAATTTAATAAACGGTAAAATAATTTAACAAAAATCATAGAAGACTTGTTGCTATACAGAGTAATAATGGAATACTTGATATACTAATTCTTTAAATGCAATACAAGGCCTTTTAAGTCTGTAAGTTTTTAAAGACAAATTTAATTCGCTAATAGTGTTTGATGAAAATGAAAATCATTTTAAAATCAATAATGAATGCTTTCAGTACTAATAAGAACCACAAACGAAATATAATCGTAATGGTAAATGGATTACTTTCTGAGTGCTTACAAGCTTTTGTCAATATTTAGGCAATTATTTACACATCAATTGAAGACTTGAAAAGGATTTTCTCTTGACTATGATTGTCTCTAAGATTTAAGGCAGCATTCAATTGTAGATTTTGTTACTGCTGCTGCTCATGTTTTGTTTATTTAATTATGATTTAATTTTATTGATATTCTACAATATATTTGAAATGTAAATAGACTGCCACAAGTTGTTTAATAAATTTTTTAGATTCCTTTGTACAAAATAGAAAGGGCTTAATAAATAGCAACAACAAATAAAACTTAAAACATTAACAGTAGTACTGATTGGTAGTGGTGAAGATGATGCTACAGAATGATTTTAATTACGAACCTTTCGAGCAATAACAATACAAGCAAACAACACGTAATTAATGGAAAAAATTTAAAAAAATATTTGTTTAAATCAATAGCCGCAGGAAAGAGAATAATAAAGTTTCATTTGTATGTGTAAATTCACAATTAAATACACACACACACATATATGTATGCATACACAGAAAAATATAATAATTTTATTACCAAAACCTGTGTTTATTTGAAATTTTATTTGTTTTTTGAATAGAATTTGATTAAAAACTAATACTGGAGGCTAAAAATTAAAACAAATTTAATAAATTACTAAAACAAAACTGTGTGTATGCTGACAATTTGAAAATTAATATTCTCAACAAAAATATGCAGGGTTGTGCAGAAAAACGTAAAATTCCATGGCCTCCATTAGTAATTTCAGGCAAAATGGCAGAATGTTTTGCATCCTTAATACGAGAGACAAACTTTTGAATTTGAAAACAAAAAATACTCAGCAATAAATACACTTACATACACACACCCGGTTGCAAGCGATTTAGTTACTAGTGGTCCAGCTAAACTTTAAAATTTTAAAGCAAGAAATACTTATTGCGAGTAGGGTTAATGTAAATGATGTTTCTTCTCAAGACTATTATATAGGGTGGGTCATATATTGGTTTAAATTTGAACCATCGTTTATTTCTAATCTGGCAATACTTATGTCAATCTATTCTGTCACAAAATTCAATACATTTTTAACACAGAACATAACAAATCGTTTTAGGCTTAAGCAACTTATGACGATGATGTAGATTTTTCAAAAGAAAAAAAAAATCATCTTTTCGAATGAATTTCATTTTTATCTTAGTGGGTACATTAATAAGCAAAATTGACGAATTTGGGCCTCAGAAAACCCCCACATTGGCCTTACAGAAGATATGCACCCATTACGGGTGGCTGTTTGGTGCGGCTTGTGGAGCTTAGACATCATTGGCCCATATTCCTTTGAAAATGAGGACGGCGCAACCATTACAATGAATGGAGACATCTATCGCACCGTGCTAACCGATTATTTTGCAACCGCTCTTCATGGTATTAATGTGAATGATGTTTGCTTTCAACAGAATCGTGCAACTTGGCACACATCTCATGCCACAATCGATTTATTGCGTTAAACGTTTGATGGCTGCTTCATTAAACGCAATGATGATGTTAATTGGCCTCCTAGAAGCTGCGATTTGTCACCGTTTTACTTTTTTCTGTAGAGCGCCATGAAAGAAAAGTATTATACCGACAAACCAGAGACAGTTGAGCATTTGAAGGCTAACATTCGTGATGCCATTGCCGAGGTACAATGGCATACACACGAAAAACTGCACGAAAATTGGTCCGATCGAATGAGGTACTGTGTGGCCAGCCGCGGCAGTAATATAAGTGATTCCAATGTTCCATTTCTAATAAGAACAATTGTACTTCACAGTCAAAAAATAAATTTTGCAAAATTTCCCAACGTTTATGTTTTATTGCATTTATAAATTTAAACTTTTAAATGGCCCATCCTATAATAAAAATAATTGCCAGCTACCCAGCTTGCCAGCTGCCGAACTAGCCAGCTCTCCTGGTACCTCGCAAGCCAGCTTCCCATCTAGTCAGCTTCCCAGCTACTCTGCATTTCATAAGATACTTTTATGGTACTGAAATTTTTAAAAGATATTAGTACTGAAAGTCAATTAATTGTGGTTTACGTAGTACGACTATATTAGCTTTGATGGCTAGTTGGTTGACTGCATTGCCTCTTTTCCGTCACAGCACTTTGTCTAAATCATAACAGGGGGGCTATGTATCCTTTAAAATCATTCGTTTGACAAAGTTTCTAGCATTCGCTATATTGTATGCTAAGCATAGTTATTGCTATTATTTTTCCTCTTGTTTTTATTGTTTTCATTTGACTTTAGTTGTTATTGTTATTGTTTTCATTTTTGTGTTGTTTACATCAATGTTAAGAGCAACTTCATGTTCATGCCACCGTTCATGCGTTTGGTAATGTGTTTTGCCTCTTTTTTTGTTGTTGTTGTTTTTTCAAATATGAGGGATTAGGTTTTTATTGCCATTACAAAAACAACAACAACAAAGAACAAGAAAAAATGAACAATTTTACAAAAGCGTGAAATAGTTTTCACTTGGAAAAAGTGCAAGTTATTGTGGGTAATTTCGTATTGATGCTGTTACTTGATGCAGTCAATGATTTGTTTTGACATTGAATTTGACAGCGTTATATCTGCCTGTGTATGTGTTTCTTGAATTTAATCCTACTCCTACATCACAATATGCATGTCCCTTTACAATGTTCCTCTCTATGGGCTTAGTTATCATGTTTATTCGAGTTTTCTGCTAGGGGGTCGTAGGTGTCACGTATGTTTAAGGTAAACCTTCTCGTTTTAATACATTTCGGGATGGCATTTCCACGGACAGCTGTAATTGGAGTTCGTAATAGTAAAACAACAGAGAAATTGCATTGAAGCAGAATTATAACAACAAAACAACACTCTATAATGTATATCACAACTCTGTTAAATACAATGAAAAGCTTGAAAATAATTTTTTCTTATATCGGGTCCGCAATCTAACATTTTTTTCTACTAGTGCTTATTTCGTGAATGGTAACACTAGTTAGTTTTATCCTTTCGCTGAACGAATATGGAGCATTCAATGCGTTTTCGCTTCGCTAAGTAGGCCTGCGATTAACTTACAGAAGACGCCGATTTTTCCAAAAAAAAAAATCATTTTGATCTTGGCGGGTATTTAAACAAGCAAAATTGTCGCATTTGGGGCACAGAAAACCCGCGCGCATACATTGAAAAGCCGACGCACCCAAAACGAGTTACTCTTTGTTGCGGATTTTGGTCCAGAGGCATAATTGGGCCATTTTTCTTCGAAAATGAGCAAGGAGTGGCCGTTTCAGTCAATGGCGATCGTTATCGGACCATGTTGTACGAATTTTTGTTCACAAAAATTGAAGAGGAGGATATTGGCAACATTTGGGTTCAACTGGACGGCGCTATGTGCCACACTCGATGTTTTGCGCCCTGTTTTTGAAGATCGCTTTATCAGCCACAGAGCTGATGTCGTTTGGCCACCTCGGAGCTGCGATTTGACACCGTTGGACTATTATTTGTGGGGTGCCGTCAAAGATAAGTGTTACTCCGACAAGCCAGAGACAATTGACGCTTTAAAGGACAATATTCGTGAAGCCATTGGTGAAATACAGCTGCAAACAATCGATAATGTGCTTAAAAATTGGACCGATCGTGTAGGCTACTGCATGGCCAGCCGAGGCAGCCATTTGAATGAAATTATTTTCCATTATTAACCGGAAGGATTGTACTTTCAAATAAAAAAAAGAAATTTGAGAAAATATTCAGTAGTTTTGTTTCTTAAAGCATTTTCAAAAAAAAAGTTATTTTGCGGACCTTTTAAATTTTGTTGATACAGTCACAGAAAAAAGTCTACATACAATGCTACATACATTGTTGCATAAACATTTTCAAGCTAATTTTTGTGTTTTTTTTTTATATTCGATTTGGTCTTTAAACATCTTTTTTAATTTGTAAAAAATCGCGCGGGGAAAAGTCTACATACAGCGATGTGTGTAAACTTTTTCCCTTGACTGTATCTGCTGCATTATTAAAAAGAATAATTAAAAAAAAATCTGTAGAGTTTCATTTAATGTTCGATAATTGCAAGCTTCTTCATTATCACTTGACTAAGCGGATTTCGGTTGAGAAAAATGAATTTCAAAAGAAAACATTTCATACGAAGCTTATGTGCTATTGTATAGGATTCTAAAGGCTTTGGAAAATGTTAACGATTGCGATTGCTGTCAAGGTTGTCAGATACAATATAATATTTGCCTTACCTATTAAGCTATCGCAAGCTTTTTATAGGCTTAAAAGCCACTCTCATAACGAATGATTTCAGTTGAATTTCTCAAATAGTCTTCAGAGTATTTACTGTAACATAAGCCATGATATTGTAACTTTGCTTTATTTCAACTGCTGTTCTTTGCAATCCTTTGTAATCCTTTTTGTGAATTATATTTCAAGGTTTTCCAGTTAAATTCAATTCGAATCGAAATGTTTTCGATACAATAAGTAAGATCCGATTAACACATGCGCCGTTAATGAAATTCTTCCAAGAAATTCAACTTTTGATTGCAAACAATTGCTGATTCTAAGAAATAAATAATAATAAAAAAATAATAAATGAAGTGTGATACTAAATAAAAAAATTTTTCTTAAGAAAAGGATTGTTTTCTATTTCAAAGACTAAAACAAGGAATTTTGATGATGAAAACCTTTTAAGGGTGTCAAAAGGAATATTCTTCAAATTTTAATGAAAAATTATAGAAGAAATTAATTTGCAGTTTGATTGAAAATCATATCTAAACTAAATCGACGGAATTCAACAATTCTCCCTATCTAAACTCCTTTTATTTGCGCCATAATTTCTATCATACGTATGACTGATTTCAAGATTTTCATCTTTAAAACTCTTTTTCTTGTCAGTGCTGAAGTACGTGATGAATTTTTAATTTATCGGAATTATATTCTGCTGGAAGTTTTTGTTTTTAATTGTTCCCAAACACTTCATTGTATAGCAATCCCTTATTAATCTCTTATATTTCTTGCCTTCCATGTTTAATGTAAAACCAATGAAAGACCTTCTCTTCGATTTTGTAACACACAATTATTCTTTCATTTGTCTGCTCCTGTTTTTCTTCGTTTATTCTGTATTGTCATTAAAGATGTTCAGCTGACAACGATTTAAATAACTTCCTTCAATTCCTTTTTCTTTTTTTTTGCCATCCTTTCCTGTTGAAGTACAATTAATATTTCCCTTTAAGGCGTTTTCCAATTATTCTGTTCCGTACTTGCAAATCATATGCTGGTGTTTTCAATGTATATCGTAGAATTCATTTTCTTTTCTCTTTTTCCCTTTTTAACATATTTAAGCCATTTGTAGGGCATAGATTTCCCATGTTTTATCTGGAAATAATGGCGTAAGGAAAGGAAAATGGAAACGAAATAATAGTCAGAAACAGAATAAGATTTTACAACTTTTTCGTTATTGTAGGTTTTCCTTGGTCCCTTTCACGTTGTGTTTTTATGCATTTTCAGTACTTAATATCCACATTCACTCTGATTGCCTACATTGTCCAATCACTATTACAAAACCATGAATTATACGTTGTAGTATATTCAATGAAATACTCAGTGTATTCGAGTTTTCTTAAATTTTTATTCTTTTCTATATAAATTTCAATGATTTTTTGTTTCTTTTCGCTTTTACCCCATATTTCGTCAATCATCTCTAAATACAACTAAGAAAACAAAGAAATGAGAAAAAAAATGATGCCTTCTATACCTCTACCACGACGTACTAATTTAGCATAGTAGTCTAGAAGGCAGTATGTTGGTTTATTAGCCGTAAGGCCACGGTTCAAACCCCA
Source organism: Sarcophaga carnaria (assembly GCA_958299815.1). Lineage (NCBI taxonomy): Eukaryota > Metazoa > Arthropoda > Insecta > Diptera > Sarcophagidae > Sarcophaga > Sarcophaga carnaria. The sequence goes on along the minus strand of OY283150.1, from coordinate 130,866,901 downwards.
GATCAGACATTCCCAACTGAACGAAATATGAAAAAATATTTCTTCAGCGACTTCCTCAATAATGTATTTATTTTTTTTTTTTGTCTTGGGCCGGAGGTTGGAAAGACACTTTTGTTCCAACAAAAGTCTGCACGATTTACCATCACTACGTACTAAACCCACTATTCTACATTCTTCAACCACTCTCCCCCCGCGGGACTACCGTAAGGTATTCCTAGACTATGCAAAATACTGTTACGAAATATATTTAATTATAACGAGCTAAATAACATAGGCTTTATGCTCTGAAGTCGCCGTGGTCTAGTAGGTAGTGTGTTGGCTTATTAAACGTGAGGTCTCGGTTCAAACCCCAGATCAGGCATCTCCAACTGAACGAAATATGAAAAAATATTTCTTCGGCGACTTCCTTTCAGCAGATTTCTGCCAAAAACTGTGAGAGTAAATAAAATTGTAATGGAAAGTTTCTCAAAAATCTGTCATTCGGAGTCGACTTTAAACTGTAGGTCCCACCACTCATGTATAAAGAAATTAACACACATAATATAAGTGGCGTGAGAAACTACGTCGTAATCCTGACTGAAGGGTTGTAATGACCAATTATGTATGTATGTAGAGGGAGAACTTTACTCTCCCTATACTGCCATGGAAATTTATTAATATTACTTAGAAGGTTATGGTATTCATTTACTTAAAATGATTGAAAATATTTTCAAATTTCTTTGAAACTGTTGAATAAAATTTTAACTTTCATTTGAATACCTTCCTTAAGAAGTGTTTGTTGAAGCGTTTGGAAAGTTTTTAATAGTTGACAGGACAACATGACAGTTTAAAAAGGAATCATTACAAAGTTTCCTAGAAGTCACTTGCTTTTAAGTAAATTGAAACTTTCACTTGCCAATAGGAAAATATTTAATTAAAGACAAACATTTCTAGTCAAAGAATGAAGAGATTTTTATACAAAAAAAGTTTTTTAATACCAACATATGCCTTCAATTAACTTAACGGTTGCAGAGAATACTTTTAAAAGCAACAGTTTAAGGAACACATAAGTAAGAGAACAAAGTACTTAGAAATATAGGGTCTCTGAACAAAGTAACATTCGAAAGTAAAAATAATGCAATTCACTTACACATGTAACTCTAGAAACATGAATACTGTTTACAAAACTAGCAACTTGAAATATGTTTCAAGGATAAATTCATAGCAACATTATAAGTTTCATGCAACATGTATCATAAAGTTAAAGTGTTAAAATTTGTTATTAGGTACTGCAACATGTTGCTAAAGTTAAAGAAGAATCAATCCTATGAAAATCTTACAATTAATCCTAAAAAAAAACTTTATTATTATGCGGTATATTGTAATACTGATAGATATTTAAGTTAAACACACATTTACACATTCTTGATTTTTTAAATAAAAATTTTTTTTAAAATAATTCATAATTTCACTGCGCCCCTACTGCTTCTTCAATTGATTGTAATTAAATTTAATTAAGTCGTCCTGCTCGTATACTAATCACCTCATTAAGTTAATATTGTAACCAAAATATATTAATTTACAACACCACAGGTACAAAATATGTTTTTTTTTCTTTCAATCTTTACTACCATAGCCACCACCATGACGTATGAGTATGTTTTATTGTTATTATTTATTAATCATACGCCTCAGTACACCAATTCAACGAATGAAAAGGCAATTATTAATGGCTGCTATTTACATTGTGAAAATGTTGCTGAAATGGAATCTAAGCAAATATACAAGGTATAAATAGTAAATAAAATTGCTCGTTACAATATTAACAGTCATATACATACATTCAAAAGATAAGATAGGAAATGAGGAATGGAATTGAAATAAAAAGTCAATGACTTGTGTAATATTACATCAAGGTTATGGTGTATATGTTCATAGAGTGCTTTTAAATTAATTTGTAAAGTAAGGTTGCCTAAGGTTTAATACATATGATAAGAAAAGATCTAATCAAGCCAATCCTAAATGTCTCATTAGCCAATTGACTTTAAAGATTTTAGCTTAACATGTGAGGAAACATGATTAAATTTTAAATTCATTCCTCTTTTTTTAAATTCCCCCTTAGTCATTAGGGGGGAAAAACTGCGCAATTTACGTTTAATACTAATTGAAAGCTTTTATTAGGCAACAACAGCAATTTATCTCAAAATAAATGTTTCAAACAAAAAATTTTGTTTGGAAAATTTGTTGCTTCACGTATATCCATATATCCGCCAAATAACTTTTTTTTTCTTTTGAAAATGTTTAAAAAAAAAACTACTGAATATTTTCTAAAATTTCTTTTTTATTTGAAAGCACAATCCTTCCAGTTAATAATGGAAAATAGTTTCATTCAAATGGCTGCCTCGGCTGGCCATGCAGTAGCCTACACGATCGGTCCAATTTTTAAGCACATTATCGATTGTTTGCAGCTGTATTTCACCAATGGCTTCACGAATATTGTCCTTTAAAGCGTCAATTGTCTATGGCTTGTCGGCGTAGCACTTATCTTTGACGGCACCCCACAAATAATAATCCAAGGGTGTCAAATAGCAGCTCCGAGGTGGCCAAACGACATCAGCTCTGCGGCAGATAATGCGATCTTCAAAAACAGGGCGCAAAACATCGAGTGTAGCTTTGGCTGTGTGGCTTGTAGCACCGTCCTGTTGAAGCCAAATATTGCCAATGTCCTAATCTTCATTTTTTATGAACAAATTTCGTTCAACATGGCCCGATAACGATCGCCATTGACTGTAACGGCCACTCTTTGCTCATTTACGAAGAAAAATGGCCCAATTATGCCTCCGCACCAAACAGTGACCCGTTTTGGGTGCGTCGGCTTTTCAATGTATGCGTGCCGGTTTTCTGTGCCCCAAATGCGACAATTTTGCTTGTTTACATACCCGCCAAGATCAAAATGAGCTTCATCTGAAAAGATGACTTTTTTTTGCCAAAATCGGCATCTTCTGGCGTAGGCTACTGCATGGCCAGCCGAGGCAGCCATTAGAATGAAATTATTTTCCATTATTAACCGGAAGGATTGTACTTTCAAATAAAAAAGAAATTTGAGAAAATATTCAGTAGTTTTGTTTCTTAAAGCATTTTCAAAAAAAAAAGTCATTTGGCGGACCCTTTATGTGCGTACATGTTTATAAAAATAAAAAAAGGAATAAAAAACCTTACATCAACCATAAAGGCAATTATGCTATACATTGGCAACAAGCGTTTTGATTTGTTTCTCTCTTGTAAACAATAATTTCTATAAAATGTTGCCAGCAACATTTGGGTTATGTATGGTAAAAAGATCAGCAATGAGTAATCACAAAGATAAGTAGAATCAAATCATACTTATAATTTCTAATATTTATAAGCATTCATACTTATTTTAATATCATGGAACCTCTACTCATATTCAAAGTTTGAAGTGCTCATCATATTCAGACTTAACAACAACACGTATGATGTTGTTGATTTCGACTCGCCATAACTCAACATTTACACGAATAATAAAATTAGTGTGATTCGCGTACGAACACTAAAATAATTTCTAAATGTTTGTGTGTTTTTGCTCTGCGTGCTGCTCTGCCTTCTTTGCTTTGTGTTTTTTTTTGTTTTTGTTGTAAATGCAACAATAACTAAAACTGTAAATTTTGATGAATGATTCGAGTCACTCGTTACAGGTTAGGCAATGCATTTAACCTTCTGACCAAGAGGATCCATCGTATATGGAAATATTTATTAAAACTCATGCAATAATTTAAATAATTTCGTTTTGTGCTGTGCTGCATGCATGGATAAACAAAAGGCTAAACTGACAGACTGTCTAAATATTTATTATTTTTTCATTTTTTTTTTGCTATTTTTTGTTGGATGAAATATATTTTATTTTGCATTACGATGATGATTATGATGATGCTCTGACCATCATTGCGTCACGTGCTGCATATAAATGAAATATTTTCATATTTTTTTTGTTCTCCATTTAGTAACAAGAGACCTCTATGTGTGTTATAATTTTCATATTATTTTCCATTATCATGTGGCCCAATGAAGTGTTATAGTATGCACATGTATAACTGCATTCACGTGTCCGAATGTATTGTATTGTAGTATGTTGATGCAATAAATATTAATTTCTGTTGGAGGTTCACTTACTAGAGGCCTTCTTAAAAGCAATATGGATGCACTAGATAGCTCAGGTTAGGTGTAAAGACGTGTAATTTCCATTGGGACAATTACAATACCCAAAGGTCAAAATGATCCATTGTAATATGTTCTAGAACAGAGAGAGAGAGAAAGAGAGAGGATAGTAAAGGAGATAGAGAAAATGGAAAAGGAGAAGAGTTAGGAAAGGCAGGATAAAGAGATGAAGGAAAAACAGATGGAGCACAAACACACAATAGATCTCGATTAGATTTATAAATTTACGGACAGTCTTAATGTCGGTTTTCGACAAAGAGTCCAAATCTTCGAAAAAGTCCCTGCCCAGGGTTCTCAACCTCAACCTACTAAGGGCTGGACAGTTGCAGAAGAGGTGTCCGATAGCTTCCAACTCCTTTTTGTCGCAGCATACTCTGCAATAGCACCTGTTCCAGGGCCTTGTCAGCGATGTAATCAGACAGTGTCCTGTAATGAAACCAAAAACCAAAAACCTGTAATAGACCCACTGGAAATAAAAAGAAACATATAAGTAGGTCTGCATAAAAAAGCAAGTTTTGTGTGTGTTTGGTGGCATTAACAAATGATAACTTAAACTGTTAAGAAAGTATTAAAGGTTGGTCTATAAGAGAGAAGCGACAAAAATTTGTTCAACACAATATCAGACCACACATAAAAGTTCTCGGTCCTGCATCCAATAATCGCATTGCTTCCCGAAAGGAGGTTTTTTTACGTATTAGTTCCTTTCTTCTTGAAGTCGCCGTAGTCTAGTAGGTAGTGTGTTGACTTATTAGACGTAAAGCCAGGGTTCGAGCCCAGCGACTTCTTCTCAGCAGATTTCTGGCAAAAACTCTTGAGAGTAAATAAAATTGCCATGAAAAACTTTCTCAAAAATCTGTCGTTCGGAGTCGACTTTAAACTGTAGGTCCCACCATTCATGTATAAAATTAACACACACAACATAAGTGGTGTGAGAAACTAGGTCGTTGTACAATGGGTCAATTCGACCTCCGGGTACTGTACTTGTCTTAATTGACGAGTACACATCCTATAACCTAGTTCCTTTCTTTCTCTTTGGACTGCAGAATTAAAATGTCTAAATATCCTTATAAAATACTTTCACATTAGCTTGTATATATCCTAGCAACACGTACCATATTTTAAATTGGTTAATAACGTCATCATTTGGAGAATCAATGTCACAAAAATAGAAAAAATGAATGAATTCAGTAGAAAACATTTTAAATGTTCAAGACAATTTGCATAAAAATTTATTGGAGGCAATGTTTAAATCAGCTTAGCTTGGTTAATTTAATTTCTTACAGCAGCAACAACAACAATCTCTATTAACAAAATAATACAAAGAAAGAACGAAAAAAGAATTCAGTTTAATGGTCCATACTACCTATTTTCCCTATAGAGACTGGGTAAAAAGGCAATTATAGAAAATAAAATAAATTTCTATTTCACTCCCTCGCTCTATTATACATTCAACTGGATGTTGCCAAAGAGCAGAATCGATGAAGAGTAATAAAAACAAAACAAGAAAACCGAAAAGAAAAACAATTTCGAACTCGTGCCTACGTTAACAGTTTAAAAAGTAGAAGGAAACGGAAGATTTAAATTTTCAAAGAAATTTCATGGAAACTTTAAAAATATTTAAACAAGAACATACATACAGTTATTGTTATTGTTAGTGGTTTTGAACAAAGGCAGTAACAACAAAAACAATAAAAAAAATTAAAAATAATGGAAGATAAATCATCAGCAATCAAACGACTATTACAAATTGAAGGAAACATTTAAACATTTGCTAAACATATAGCATACAAGAAGACAAATCAAAGAAAAAGACATACACACATACGTCAGAAAAAGGTTTTAAACACAGACAAAGTATAAGAGAAACTTTTCTATTTAAGCAATCCTTGAAGAAATGCCGTCTAAAAGGCGCCTTTCAATAATGTCTTCAATGTTTGCTCCTCTCTTTTTTAATCTTACGACACATATAACTTCAACACATATACACACACATGGATACGAGCAGTCATACTTTTTCGCTGTGTACTAGATGTTGACATGCTTTTGTGTCACTCCATGTAAAGAATGAGTTCAGTAAAAAAAAAAAACAAAAACGACAGAAAATATTGCTACGAAAATGAAAAATCTAGATACTGGTGTTTTGCTTTTACATCGTTTGACATTAAAATTATAAACAAAAGCTACAAAAACCTGTTTACAAAACCTGTTTACAAATTATGGTATTGCTTAATATAACAACAAACACCAGCATAAAAAGAAATAGTAAACAAGTAAACAAAAACATAACAACAACACTACATTAACAACGATGTTTACATTACAACCCTTTAGTCAGGATTACGACCTATCTTCTTACACCACTTATGTTCTGTGCATTAATTTTATACATGAGTGCCGGGACCTACACTACTTTTTGATTTAACTCATCTGAAATTTAAATCGCTCCTTAACATATAAAAAATTTAAAATCCGTTTTAAAACTTACTACAAACTGTTTTCTTCGTCACTGTTATTACATATAAATGAATGTGAATACTCACTCCTATTTATGTATTTATATTTACCACTACATAAACATATTAAATGGCAGTTTAAAAAATATCACACACCCTATTGACTTGAACTACACACAATTATAGCAGATAGGCACTCATGTGCGGACAAGTGTATATACATGTACACATAACCAGCCAACTCTCTCTTTTACGTCAATATATACACAATACAACTTGGAAAACTGTGATAATTTGATGTGTAAATTATGACAACAAAAACAACAACTACAAATGAAATGTAAATGAGAGGAATAAACACTTTATTTATACATACACTCACACTCATTTGGTTTAAATGTTACATTTAATAATAATGTTATATTTGTCCTGGCATATGTATGTGTGTGTGTGTTGACTGTGTGGTTGATTACATATGTTATTTAATGTAATTTGTTTGTTAATCTGCGGCGTCTTGTTGTGCTTGCCATATGACCTACACCAGCATGGGTGGCATGAGAATACAGCGTTTTTATTGATATCTTATAAGAAAAAATTCTCTATAAATGCAGCTTTCTTAAATGAAAACACATAACATTACTTCGCAGAGAAGATTAAGGTGTGAGGATTGTCCAATAATGTCTTGTCATTGAATATGAACTTTTGTTTTAGATCTGACGTTGCCGTAATCTAGTAGGTAGTGTGTTGGCTTATTAGCTATGAAGCCTCAAATCCCAGGTCAGACATCTCCACCAAAACGAAATATGAAACAAAATTTTCTTCAGCGGCTTCCTCTCAGCAGATTTCTGGCTAAAACTCTGAGAGTAAAAATAAAATTGTCATGAAAAGTTTCTCAAAAATCTCTCGTACGGAGTCGGTCCCGCCACTCATGGGTAAAATTAACACAGACAAACGATTGTAACGGCCAATTAAGTAAGTAAATAAGTAAGTATTTTATTAACATACATACATACATAATACGTCATTATAACCCTTTAGTCAGGATTACGACATAGTTTCCCACACCACTGATGTTGTGTGTATTAATTTTATACATGAGAGGCGGGACCTACAGTTTAAAGCCAATTCCGAACGACAGATTTTATTTTTGGGGAAACTTTCCATGGCAATTTTATTTTCTTTTAGGGCTATTATTACAACTTCCCGTTGAAGTTGGGTTTAGTTAAAAGTAACTTAAGCTAAAGTGAACTTTAAAGTCGCTTTTAACTTTTCTTCGTTATTACAACCTAAAGATAATATTAAGTTAACTTTTCAAAAATGTGGCAGTTCCGGAGCAATGTCGATAACACTGCTCAATTAAACAAGTTTTTTTTTAACTCAGTGGCAACGACATTGAAGTTGCCACATTGAAAATAATATAAAATATGGCTAGTTCAAGCATAAACTTAACTTTAAAAGATAAAGGTAGGATGATCCTCCCTTTAGCTTATCACTCACTTTTACCTTATTGTCCACTTATAATAGTGAATAACAATTTATCTTATATCTTATTTTTTTATATTTTTGTTGGACATGTGTGACCTGGGGTTTCAACGAGGCCTCACGTCTAATAAGCCAACACACTACCTACTATGTGGCGACTTCATTCAAGTATTTTATTAATCTATTAGAATAATCTACGACAATTCATGAGTAGAAGATTATGTTGCTTACGAAAATGACCACCCAAGATTCAAAAAATGGATGGCCAGGGCACTACACTACAAGCTTTCGTAATCAACCAACATTGTTGATAAAAAGAGCGAAATTTGGTCAAACATAAAAGAATTATATGATAAAGAGTAAATGAACTTCGTTAATTCAACGAAGAGTAACCTTAATGTACAAAAATGTAGAGTAACCATCCAGGGTTAATTAATTAGTAGCTGAGATGAAAAATTAAAAAAAATGTTTTTCAAGGACTTAAAATGTCGAATATCAAATTATTCATGAATTTAATTACAAATCAAAATAATTCTCTCAAAATTAAACAACAATTTCATAGAGTTAGCGATATAACAACGTCTACCAACTATTTTTTTTATTCTCGTTCACTTACAACATCCTCTAATTGGTGCTGGAAATTTCAGAAAAATTTAATTCCCAGTCAGTCAATCTTGTTACAATTGTTGTATGTATTTGCTATTACTGTTGTTGTAATAAGACCATTATCAACAAACATTCATTCATACATTCATTTATTCATTCCTACATTCATTCATTCATTCATACATTCATTTACTCATTCACTCATTCATACATTCATTCATTCATTCCTACATTCATTGATTCATTCATACATTCATTCACTCATTAATTTACATAAAATTTTTTCCGCAATTCTTGACATGAAGTAAACAATCGAAATAAAAGAAAAACTTTTCATTGGTTTTTGGTCATGCACCGTCCAGCTGTATGTAAGTCTTCGCTTGTCTGCCTGTTTGCTTGTCCAGTGGCTTTGATGGTGTACTCCTCCTGTTAAAAAGTATTTTCTTTGTTTGCACAGGCGGAAGAAGAAGAAAACAAATTAACGAACTTTAACGAAAATTATAATATTTTGTAAACACTTTGAATATTCGTTTCATTTTTTATTTGTTTTTCTTCTTTGTTTTTACCATGAAATTTCCAAGTGTAGTAGAGTGCAAAACAGAAAATGTAAAAGAAAACTTAACTTGAATTCTTATGAATCTTACAAGTATATTGTCTATCCAATTACGTGTAAATAAATAGAATGAAAAAACATGTAAATTTCTTATTTAAATATTTTGTTTTTACCGGTGAATTATGAAAACAAAGAAGATTTTTTTCTCAGAAAAAAGCGTTTAAAAAAATAATAAAAAAAGTGAATACAAATAAACTTCAATAATAATGTTATTCTCTTTACTATATTGTTGTTGTTGTTCTTATTTTATCATTATTTTAATTAAATTTATAAAAACCAATACAATGAATGAATTCGATGCCTGTCTGCCTAATGCCATTCCATTGAATTTTCTTTTATTTGAAAATTGTGGTCAAGTCCATGGTAGAATCATTAGCGGCTTTTAAAATAAATTTCCTTTGTACTCCACTTTACTATAGTTCGTATTTGATTTCATTCTCTTAGTTTTTCATGGGAGAAAGCATTCAAATCTATTTGAACGATAACAATAATTTTGCTTTTCATTTATTTATTTATTTCTTTATTAATTACAATACAATTACAAATTATATTTTAATTATATACGAGCTGAGTAACTTTGACCATATGCTCGGTGTAGTGTCACAGACCAGAGTCTCTGGTGGGAATCGAACCCACGACCCTCACGCTAATAGTCTAGAACACTACCCACTAGACTACCAGGGCACCCAGCTTTTCATTTATTTTTTCCGTTTTATTAGGTTAGGTTAGAGGACGTGTACTTGTCATTTAAGACAAGTACAGTACCCGGAGGTCGAATTGACTAATTGTACTTCCGTTTTATTAATTAAAGCAGCAATTCTTCGACAAACGTAAAATGCAACATTAATTATTAAATATGAGGAGACCTTGAAGAGAAATTAATATTAAAGAACTGATAGGCATACATTGCTTTAAAAACAATGAGGTACAGAGTAATTTCGGGTGAAAAATAATAATAAAAAAATAATTTTTTTCCACGATTTGTAAGTGGGATTACGAGTGCGTCGTATGATAAAGCGTAATTCTCTGCTCTAATGAGTGTTACAAAGCAACTACAAATACAATATAAATAAAAAGCAACACCAGCAAATTTAATGGAATTCAGCTCACTTTATATTATTTTTGTATAATTAAGCAAAAAAAATTTAAAAAACAAATAATCAATAAAAAAATTTTAATTGAAAACGTGTACGTGACAATATTAATCACAGCGAAATCATGTGTGTTGAAATCATATACAAAATGAGAGAATAAAACTTATAGGGAAGGGGGTGGAAGCTGATTAAATGTTCACGAAATAATTGAACCACATGTTCAAATATTCTCCATGAAATACTTAGTTTCATACACTTCAACTACATTTTCTAATAGAAATATTTGAATTTGAATTATTTTTTTTTTGCTTAAATACTTTACTGCATTTGCTGTATTTGTATGTATAAGACCCTTACAATACCTGAATAATTTGGAAAAAGATTTTTTAGTTCCTCTTGCTGTCTATTTTGTAAGGATTGTATCACTTTAAAAAATGAAAAAATGTTTCTTCGGCGGCTACCGCTTAGCAGTCTCCTGGCAAAAGCTCTGAGGGTAAATAAAATTGCCATGAAAAGCCTATAAATTATAGATACCGCCACTGATGGATGAAGAAATAGTTCTTCGACGATATCGTCTCACAGAGACTTCTGGCAGAAACTCTGACATACATAACATACATAATTTGTCATTACAACCTAGCTTTTCACGCCACATATATTGTATGGGTTAAGTTTATACATGAGTGGCGGGACCAGCAGTTTAAAGTTGATTCCTAACGACAGATTTTTGTGAAAATTTTCTTCACAATTGTGTCAGAAATCTGCTGAGATGAAGTCGCCGAAGAAATATTTTCGTTTTGATGTCTAACCTAGGGTTTGAACCAAGGCCCCACGCCTAATAAGCTGACACACTACCCACTAGACTACGGCAACTTCAGAAGCGTATTTATTCATTTTATATATCCTGCTATAGAAATTGGAATACGTTACTGCATTTGCTATACTTAAGTCTTTAAAACGCATACATACATACATAATTGGTCATTACAAACCTTTAGTCAGGATTACGACCTAGTTTCTCACATCACTTATGCTGTTGTGTGTTAATTTTTATACATGAGTGGTGGGACTTACAGTTTAAAGTCGACTCTGAACGACAGATTTTTAAGAAACTTTTCATGGCAATTTTTATTTACTTTCAGAGTTTTTTCCAGAAATCTACTGAGAGGAAGTCACCGAAGAAATATTTTTTTATATTTTCGTTTAGTTGGAGATACCTGACCTGGAGTTCGAAACGAGGCGTCACGTCTAATAAGCCAACACACTACCCAAAAATCAACAAATCTATCTTTCGGAGTTGGCTTTAAATTGTAGATACCGCCACTGATGAATAAAATTAACACCTACAAAACGGGTGATGTGAGAAACTAGGTTGTAATCCTAACTAAGCTATTGTAATGATCAATTCAGTAAGTAAGTGATGTAGGAGTAATGCTTGCAGTCGCATAGATATTGTCTTTCTGTTACGTTCAATAAGACTGAAGAGTCCCCCACTTAACATCCCTATCTCTTCGCTTCTGGCCCTTGTTACTGTTACTATGTATGCCATTTTCATCACCATTTCCAAATATAGTCACACCGACTATCAAATTGAAGTCGCCGTCGTCTAGTAGTAAGTGTATTGGCTTATTAGACGTAAGACGTAAGACATCAAAATGAAAACATGAACAAATATTTTTACTCTGAGAGTAAATAATAAAATTAATACGAAAAGTTTTTTAAAAAAAATTTGGTGTTCGGAGTCGGCTTTAAACTGTTGGTCCCACCACTCATGTATAAAAAAAAAATTAACGCACACAACATAAGTGGTGTAAGAAACTAGGTTGTAATCTTGACTGAAGGGTTTTAATGTTGAATTATGTATACGACTATCAAATTGTTGACAATGATATCACACTTCTCGTTGTCAAGAGGGTTCCTTATTTGGAGTTTCTTATACAATAATGATCTTTAAAGTACATCCAATAAACGATTGCAATGTGATCTGATATTATTTTTTTCCTAGAGCTGCTTTTTACGATGCGTATCAAAATGTTTGTGAGCAGCTAGTGGTCGTAATCCTGACTGAAGGATGACCAAATAAGTACATATGTATGTGTATCAGAATGTTTGTTACTGCCTGAATTTTTTTTTTATTAATTCCTCATCAATTTTAATTTCCTGCACAAAATCAAACTCATTATTTTTATGTGTATGCACGTTCTCCTCTATCGAACTCTATCAAATACTCAATTCATAGTAATACTTGTGTATATGTTTGTACGTATTTTTTATAATAGCATTGTAATGCTGCACTTTAGCCAAACTAATACTTAGTACTTAAGTTTTAAAACAAAACTGTCCTGTTGATTACTCTCTCGACGGTTTTATTTTTTTAAAGCTTTAAGTGTTAGCATATCAATCAATAGAATTACTTTACTTTGGCTTTAAATTTCTTTAAATATTCAATGGGGTTTAGAAAATAGAAAACAAATCCTCACATACAAAGCCAGAGCTAAAGAGATCGTGAGAATTGTTGCATTGAAGAAAAAATGGTAATAATATAGCAACAACAATAACTACAAAACAATAAAATTCAACATAAACACAATAAAATACAATACAACACAATAAAAGAGTGAGTATGTGCATATTGCTTGCTGTAAGTTGTGTGAATTGGAGAAGCATGTGAGCACATGTGTGTTAAAGTCTTAGTACGTGAAGGTATTTCAGTGAATGTGACTACAGGAGGTACAGGAGCAGCACAATTATAGATTTTATTGCATATTCAGGAGAGAATATGGCATGAATGAAAGCTTATATACAAATATTTGATTTACAGTTAGTAGGGCACGTAACCGAACAATATGTGAGCATGGAATGACATAAAGGGAATGTATTTTTATAAAAAAAAAATACGAAATATGTTTCGTATGCTAAGATGCCAAATAAAAAAGTCGTTACGAATATAAAAAGAGAATTTTTATTGAATCATATTAAAGGAAAACTAAAGTGTCACTTCAAAAACAAATATTCTACAGTTTAGTTATGTGGGACAAGAATTTAACTTTAGTATGAAAAATTTTTTTTTACTTTGTAACGACGACTATTCTTGTGGATGAGGGGCTTTGAAAATTGTGTTGCCTTGAATGTGAATGTACAACATATGAAGGAAAATCGAAAATAAGGTATTACTTCCCCTTATTATTGTAAATGTTTCAGATTAAATGCCACCAAATGCATTCAATTTGAAAAGGTATTTGAAATGGTATTTGATGGTTCTGTTGCAAATCAAATCTATTCCTCATATTTCTCAATCAATTCAGCAATACATATTAGACTTTGGAAATAATAATTCAGACGTACAGTAAATTCTCAAGTATGTATGTATGTGAGATAAATCTTCATTGAAGTGAAGAGTGTTATTGTAAATAATACGTATTCAACATGTAAGTTATGCAAACGAAATGAACAACAAAAGCCTGAAGATAGACTTACAAAGGCACTGTTGTGCACAATTGAACCTACAATTGAGAGAAAGTAAGTTACAATGTATTGTTGAATGTTTATTTATGTATTCTTAAGGCATTACATCGTATTTAATTGTTTAAATGTTTAAAGAAATCGAAGAAGTTTGCAAATGAATGTGCAGAGAGAGTGGCAGAGGCCAGAAAATTAAATTTTCTTTTTCTTTCATTTTGTGGAACTTAAATATATAAAATTGGACGCCAAGATTATTTATTCCTAAGTTCCGAACATACATACATACATACATAATTGGTCATTACAACCCTTTAGTCAGGATTACGACTTCGAACGACAGATTTTTGAGAAACTTTTCATGGCAATTTTATATTGCTCTCAGACTTTTTGACAGAAATCTGCTGAGAGGACTCGCCGAAGATATATTTTTTCATATGTACATACACCCTGTTGTCAGGATTACGACCTAGCTTCCCACACTGCTTATGTTGTGTGCGTTAATTTTTATAAATTCGACTCCGAAGGACAGATTTTTGAGAAACTTTAATTGGCAACTTTATTTACTCTCAGAGTTTTTGCCAGAAATCTGTTGAAAGAAAGTCTTTTTCATATTTTCGTTTTGCTAAAGATGTCTGACCTAAGATTTGAACCGTGGCTTCACTTCCAATAAGCCAATACTCCTACGGCGACTCTTACATACTTTCGTTAATTAATTTATACTCCATAATTTTCTTTCTAAGCCTGACATTTACTTGACTACTTTACAATCTTTAAACAAGACTACAAGTTAGCTTGTCACACTATTCACGTCGTGTGTTCTAATTTTATCCATAACTGCTGTTATCTACAGTTTAATAGCAGATTTTTCAGAAACTTTTCATGGCAATTTTAATTTTAATTTTTTCAGAGTTTTTTGCGTGAAGACTACTGAGAGCAAGTTGCCGAAAAAAAAATATTTTTTCATGTTTTGTTATGTTCGAAGATGTCTAAGCCGAGGGTAGAACCACAGGCAATACACTAACTACTAGACTACGGCTACTGTAGCGACAAGCCTGTCATTTATTTGTTTTAAATAGAAACTTTCAATTTGTTGTCCTACCACTTGCCATAAACCATTAAAAACTACTGTGTTTCTATCCCCTAAAAAATCATTAAAACTTTGCGAAAAAGAAAAGTTTTTCATTTAAATTTGCTGTCATTGCACAATAATTCTTGGCAATTTCTCTACTTCTTTATATTTTTTTTTTGTTTTTTTCGGTAATCCGTAATACTATTTCAAATTAACCACAATCATTTACCAGGACATTTTCATTTGTGGCATTTTCATTTCATAAGAAATTATGTTGAATTCTTAATTAAATTGAATCTGAAGTGCTCAAAATGACAGACAGAGAGAGAGAGAGACCAATTGTTGACAAGGTTTTCCACAGCATGTTCGAAAAAAAACTTTTGACAGTAATTCTTGTCATTGGAAGAAAAAGTTTTGACAGCATTTGAGGACAATTTTGAAAGTGTTAAGATTTAATAGAGGCTTTAATTAATTGAAAATTAATTGTTTATGAATTAATTTGCAGCAATCTGTGACATAAAGTAGTTTTAGAGTTTTAAAATAAAGTCCACTCACGACAAAGATCACTTTGGAGGCATCTTTTTAGTACTCCTGCACTGTACTCCTAGTAATGAATAAAACTAAATGCTGCGATAAGCTTTGAAAGCATAATTGATAGGTTTTGTCCCTTCTATCTACTTTATTAAGCACTAGCTGTACCTTGCGCGTGTTGCTGCGCCACCAACAAAAATAAATTTGAAGTAAAGACATTACACAAAAGTTCAATTAATTTTGAATCATTTTATTGATTTTGTTTCCCGTTGTCCTGATGATTCAGATGAACGGGCCTGAGTAGTACTTATTCGATCAGTTTCTAATCTCACTTCTCGTTGTTCAAGTGGTTCAAGCGAACGGGTCTCAGCGACAGATATGCTCGAAGATTTTCCAGTCTCAATGCTCGTCTGATTCTGAGGCTCGTAATGCTCTTTTCTTCCGTGATTGAGGTGTAGGTCGATCAATTGCTTGTCATTCATTTTGAATAATTTTCATTGACGCCATCCATCGGAAATTAATCGCACCAACCTCCGTCGACTAATGCGCAACAAACTTTGTTAAAGAATGCACAGTTTACGATTTAATTTATTTTGAGTAATTTTCAGTGCCACCACCTGTCGAAAATTGGTCATACTAATTTAGAAACCTTCGTCGGCTAATGTGCAACAACTTTACTAAAGATCATATCATGATCAAATGCACGGTTTAAGATTTAATTCATTTTAAGTAATTTTCAGTGGCGCCACCCATCAAGTATTGGTCATACAGACTTAGAAACCTTCGTCGGGTCATGCGCAACAACTTTACTAAAGATCATATCATGATCAAATGAACAGTTTACGATTCCATAAGGTACATACAAACAGACATTCATTTCTATATACATATATAGACTTTGGGAGGTGACACGCCCACTGTAGCCAATCCGCCCATTTTGTTCATATATACGTCAAAGTCGTCCATACAAAATTTTAGGACTCTAGCTGTTGCAGTTTATGTGATATGCGACATTAAATACTTATTGGGCATGTGGGCGTGGCACCTCGCCTACTTAAAATTTTAAAATAAAAAGTATTTCAAAAGAAACTGTACACTATGGATAAAATTAACTCAACTTTTACCGCTTAAGGAGTGTGCACGAAAAAACTTGGCAATATTTCGAAATTATTTTGTAATTTTTTTTCTTTTGTTTTTTTGTTTCAATTATAAAAACTGGCAACAATTTTAAAATTACAATAACGGTAATTTATTAATGTATATTTTTTAGTGTACAGTTATTTTTGACGCTCACTGTATTCAGTAAATATGTTGTACATATATCAGAGTGTCAAATGGTTTGTATTTGTATTCGTATTGTATTGTGAATTATTTGATAAATTATTTTGGTTAACCAGTCATTTTCCCTTACCCACACATACACGCATAACAAGTATGTTCTAGACTATGTTGTAAAACATTGTTTTCCATTTACTTCTTTGTTTTACAATATCTTTGGGTTTCAAATGAATTGAAAAACCCTACATTGTTAAAAGATATCTCCGTGTTACTGCATATTTAACAAGGAAAAACCTGTAGGGAGACACCAACAAAGAATCAAAAAAAAATTTTAAACGAATGAAGAGAAAACAATAAGAGTTTAATAATGTCTTGCAAATAAGGAAATTGAATTTCTCTCTCTTTGTCTCTCTCTCGCTCTCTCTGTTTGTCTCTCTCTACACTCAACATGACAAAAGTTCAATGGGGCAGACATATTTAATTGCTTTTTCCTCTTTTCCTTTTTATTCATTTCGTAGCAATAACCTTATGCCACAGTAAAGTCTAAAGTATGTCTGTGTGATAAATGTAAGACAAGAGCGTGGTATTTCTCCATTGAGGTGAAGAGTGTAACTGTAATTAATACGTATTCAACATGTAACGCAAACATGCAAACGAAAGGAACAAGAAAAGCTTGAAGATAGACTTACGGAAGCCATGGTTTATGGCCAACTGAACCTAAAGTTGAGGGAAAGTAAGCTACAATGTATTGTTGAACGTATGTTTATATCTTCTTAAGTTATTACATCGAATTTAATTGTTTAAATCTTTAAAGGAACATAAAGAAATCGAAGAAATTTGTAAATGACTGTCCAAAGAGAGTGCAGAGGCCAGAAAATAAAATTTTCTTTTTCTTTCATTTTTTGTTTATTTCGTTAGGAAACTTGAGAGTGTTAATATTATTCTTGAGTGGTGGGACCTACAGTTTAAAGTCGACTACGAACGTTAGATTTTGAGAAACTTTTTCATGTTAATTTTATTTACTCTCAGAGAGTTTTTACCAGAAATCTGCTGAGAGGAAGTCACCGAAGAAATATTCTTTCATATTTTCGTTTTGATGTGTAAGCCGGGGTTTGAAACATGACCTTACGTCTATTAAGTCAACACACTACCTACTAGACTACGGCAACTATATATATACACCAGGCAAGTAAATATAAACGGAAAAAAAGAGAAAAAGTGAATGAATTGATATTGACTTCTCCATGAGCTATTATTATCACAAGGACTTTATGCATAACCATAACAATATTACGAACGAAACTATGACTGTGTGAATGCATTGTGTTCTCTATTAACAATACAGGTACAACAGAAAGTATTTGTAGATCTAAGATTGCTGTTATTGATATAATGAAGAAATCTCATTAGATTGACACACAGATAACTGAATAATTTATTGCTGCTGCTCTTGGCTATTGCCTACTGGAGCTGTTGTTGCTGTTACTGCTTTCGTATCTGTTAAAGCATTTGTCTGACTGAATTTTTTGCAATATTTTTCGAATTTTCCTTAGTTTTCTTATTATAATTTTACACCATTTTGACAATAAATACATCACAGATTTGTTGCAACTGTTATTTTTGCTTCAACTTCTACATCTCTATGGAATTGTCAGTTTGATCAAATTATACCACTGAAAGCAAAACAATTTGAAAAGTTTAAATTAATTCAATAAATACATACATATGTACATACATACATACATAATAGGTCATTACAATCTTTCTCTCAGGAGTACGACTTAGCTTCTCTCACTGCTTATTGTTGTGTGTGTCAATTTATAAGTAAAGGGAACTACAGTTTGAAATCAACTTCGAAGTACAGACTTTTCAGAAACTTTTTCATGGCAATTTTATTTACTCTCAGAGTGTTTTGCCAGAAATCTGCTGAGAAGAAGTCACCGAAGAAATATTTTTTCATATTTCGTTTTATTAAAAATGTCGTGAACTTTCGTCCAATAAGCCAACACACTACCTACTAGACTAAGGCAACTACTTTGGATAATTACAGAAAAAAATTTCGATCAGTGTTCAGGGGCATATTTTTTAGTGCCTGAAATATTATGAAGTTAAAGTTGATTAGTTTTCTCTTTCCATTTTTCCGTTCAGTAATGCTTACTGTCATGGTTTTAACCCGTATGTGTCCTACTTTTGTTTTCTCGAAAAATAAAATAAAATAAAAATAAATAAATAATAAGTTATTTTTTAACCACGCAGCTGATTAATATCTTACCGTTCTAAAAATAGGGCGATGAGCACATATGGGTTAATTTTAATACAACAGAAGTTTTTTTTTAAATTATGTTTTTAAGGTCTGACCACTAAACTAAATTTACATGCCAAAGCATTTTAGTATTTTGTTTATTTAAATTTGTTGTAATCTTTTTATCTTTTCATCATATTGCGGTTAAAATTAAACAGAAAGAAGCCTTAATTATAACCAATTAACCTTTGGCTTGTAGTTGTTCACCACATACATTGTTATGCCAAGCAGAAAACAAAACTACAATCTATGAGGTAAAAAAACAACAAAAATGTGTTTAAAATCTACTGAAGAGCCGAAGAAAAAACTCCCATATAATTGATTCTGTAAATATTGCTACGTTTTTACCTTTTAAAAACGTTTGAAATGTGAGCTCGTAGATGGGAAATAAAATAAAAATAAATTTGTGTTTAGTTTTTAATTAAAATCCTTTATTATTCGCACAATTCTATATGGCACTGTTCAAAACTTGATGTAAACAACAACAATTGCTTTTCATTGTTATTCCTGTGTTTATACCCATTGCATAAACAATAACAATTACTAGCAAATTATTCGACAGATCTTTGTAACGGAGACCTTCAGACCACGATTACTCTCTTCAAACGTACCGCGCCTTCACACAAGACTGACTGGACTTTTACTAACTCAGCCGCCTGCTTTGCCTTGCCTTTTATATAGCAAAATAAACAGTCTGATGAATGTCCTCGAAGGCGAACGTCTAAGACCTCGCCTTCTCTAAATCTCTGTAAATGTAAACAATATAAAAATATTATTGTAGTGTTGTTGGTATATTTTTGTTTACTTGTTTACCATTATTTAATTTCGGTGTTTGTTGTTACATTAAGTAGTGCGATAATTTGTAAACAAGTTCATTGTTTTGTTTTTGTAGGTTTTGCTTATAATTTAAATGTTAAACGATGTAAAAGCAAAACACCAGTATCATGATTTTTTATTTCCGTAACAATATTTTATTTTAGGTTCGAAAAAACTGGCATATTTGTTTAAGTTACAGAAAACTTTGATGTATAAAAACCTTTTGAATATTTTTTTATTGATTAAATTTGTAAATTTTTTGCTAAATTTATGTTTATTTACTAAACAAACGAAGCCAATATTTTTAAACAAATATTTACAAAACAAATTTTCAAAGAAAACAAAACTTTTTGTCGGCCTACAATACATTGAAAGGTAAAACATGTCATGTCATGCATCAGACCACACACACGCACTTTAACACAAAATTTCCATTTCTCTACACTCGCCCACAACAAAGATTAATAGGGTCCATAACAAAGTAGATTGTCTCCAATGTATGGGTGGGTATTGGTTTAGCTAATGGTCATTCACTTTGAAACTTTTTTTATATGTTTGTAGTTGTAAATTAAGTTAGCACTTAAGTTAGGTATTAACTGTGGTTAAAGGGAACAGGAAATAAAGTAAGTCTACGTGGGTACAGCCTTTAACTGATGTAGTAGACCTATGTTACAGTATAAACTTGCCATATAATGACAAATAGAATCCAAAATGAAGTCATAAAGAATTCCTTTTGAGTTAAAATGTAAAAAACCTGAAAAACGTACTAAAAAGGAAGACAAAATTCGAACTAGAAAGACTTTTTATTTTAAATTTTGTTGAAAAAGGTAACACTAATACAATACAGACATAAAATCATACACTAATACTGTAAACACATGTGTTTTTATGGGAGTTTAAATGTTTACGTGACTGTTCATAGTATTCATGTTAACGCACCACATTAAATTGAGTTTATTTGAGTATATAAATGTGGCAAAATTTTATATTTACAATACCTTGATTTTATATCCCACTCCAACTGCCTCCCACTCAATGTATGTTTATTTCTATTCTTTTTTTTTTGCAAGGACTTTACAGTGATTTTCAATTCAATTTGAATTCAAATTAGACAGTCTACCTTCATTTTGACTGTAAAATAAAATTAAAATAAATTATTTTGGTTTTATGAAATAAATTTATGAATTTAGTAGCATTTAAACGTAGTGTTCCGTTTTTACCTTTTTAAAAAACGTTTAAAATATGAGCTCGTAGATTGGAAAAAAAATAAAAATAAATTTGTGTTTAGTTTTAATTAAAATTCTTTATTATTCGCACAATTCTGTGTGACACTGTTCACAACTCGATGTAAACAACAACAATTGCTTTGTTTGTTATTCCTTTGTTTATTTCCTTTGCATAAACAATAACAATTACTAGGCAATTATTCGACAATTCTTTGTAACGAAGATATTTAAACCACGATTACTCTCACCACATCTTCACACAAGAGTGACTGAACTTTTACTAACTCAGTTGACAATAATAATGCCAATAATGAACTTCTATGCGGTTAGCACTGTACCTAATTCTAATAAAAAGTCTAACACGCGAAGCAGTAGGATTCCTAATAAATTACTGGGACGATGTGGTCATAAAAAATGTATCAGCGAAGTTTAGTCTATTTAAATTTAAATCTTGTAATGATGAAGCCCATTTTCTCTGAGGCATACAATTTGTAAGAAACCAATGCATCTCTCTTTAAACAAAATCTTTTATTGCCCTCCTTTCTCTCCTGGTTATTCTGCATGCAATTTCTTTAAAGCGTCACTGATATACGGCATATTTTTCCTTTTTTGATAATATTTTATAATATCACGACCAACATACATACATGTCAAAACACTGTATGTTACATGACAACAACAAAGAAAAACCTTAGCCACTCTCTACATGCCATTCCTGCATCATCCTTATAATGCCTACACAAAGCATGCATGAAAACATGCTTGTGTTTTTGTGTTCTAACAATGCGTGTGAAAAGTTTGGCATTTGTGTGTGTGCGGTGTTTACAAGTTAATTATTTGCATTTTACACAACGGCAACCATAACAGACGACTAACCAGCCGAGTGAGAGTAACTATTTACCGAAATAAAACCAACAACAGAATAGAGAAAGCCACAGTCATGCATAACATTACTGTGATAGTATATAATGTTATGCTCACTAAACCATGCACAAAAAAAAAAAATTCAAAACACAAACATTAAAACCAAAAAATAAAAACAAAAACAGAGAAACAAAAGTATTGGTCAGCTCATTGGAATTTTAGAAACCTTGTGGGAAAATGTTTTATTCCAGATTTGGCTTAATTTTTCAAATGTTTTTAGGTTTCTGGTGCATTAGTACTATTTGTGCATGTGGTTTATAACTCCACAAAAAAATTATGCCAGTTAGTGAAATGTGGTTATAAAACCCATAATCAATTAACATGAGTTCAATACAATTACAAATTTGCATAAAACGGTAAACAAAAGAAGACCGGAAGTATCAAACTAAAGTTAGTGTGTGATTGCTCAACAAAACCACCAATTTATCACAACGACACTGACCCTAAACGTTTAAATAAAAACCTCTGGAACAAAACTTTGTGTCCGTTTTATTTGAGTTGTTATTCGTCCACATAATTATGTGGCCAGCAAAGCAATAAAATTTTATGGCGAAAAAATCGTAAATATTTGAAGACCACAATTTGTCTTTCGCATTTCGTGTTCAATTGCATTATTAACTACCGTTATAAATGTACACATTTAGGAAATCCTAAATGTGGAATGCGCCTCATCATTACAAATTAATATTATTATAATGAAAGGCCACGAAAGCCAATGTGGTTATCGCGTACTCTAACTGTTATTCAAAACCAAGAGGTCAAACGAGAAATACCTTAATGGCGCCTGGAGACGATCAAATGAATTCGTCAAATAATGCGTAAGTGTGAGTGCAGTGTGATTGAAGTTTAAAAGGAGACGTTCAAATAAATTCGTCAATCGTCATTTGCATTTTGATTTTGTAGTGTGCGCTTCGCAAAATGTCTACATCGGATGACGATATATTTATTGCTTTTAACATCTTGTGCAATTTTATTAAGAAAAAAAGGAAAATATGAAAAAAAAACTTTGAATTAAAAATTTCGTATTATTTCCTTTTTTCTTCTCTATTACATTTTCTTCTAGTTTTACATGCAACATTAAAAGTTTGCAATTAATTCTAATATATTTTTTTTTCATTTTTGCACTTCTCCATGATGGCAAAAATGTTTAACAAACACAATTTAACTTCTTAAAAATATAATAAATAAAATACACACACACAAAATACATATATACACACAAATATAAAATATACATTCACAATAAAAAAAAATATTTCTTTGTTTATCCGCGCATTGACGATGTGTTCATTACGACGACATCGAAGCAAATGTGACATTGTTTGTCAATCAGAATTGGAGACGATCAAATACAAATTCGTCAAATGAAAAAATCAAAATGTTTTGATTTTCATCAATCAAAGCCGACAACGTATACGTATATAACGACAACACGCACACATATAAGACGTTGATGGTTTTATTTGATCGTCTCCAGGGCCCTTAATCGATTGCTTGCTCGTCCAAATGGTCTTGTTTCTAAATTTCGTGCTGAGATACTGTTGGCAAATCCTATGACTTTTTGAATTTTCTTACCACTACCGTGGTCTAGTAGGTAGTGTGTTGGCTTATTAGACGTGAGGCCTCGGTTCAAACCCCAGGTCAGGCATCTCCAACTGAACGAGAGATGAAAAATATTTCTTCGGCGACTGCCACTCAGCAGATTTCAGCAAAAATTCTGGGAGTAAATGAAATTGCCATGAAAAATCTGTCGGTCGGAGACGACTTTAGACCGTAGGTGTCGCACAACTCAAGGATAAAATTAACATACACAACATAAGTGGTGAGAGAAGCTAGGTCGTACTCCTGACAGAAGGATTTTGATTAATTTAAACTTTTCAAATTGTTTTGCTTTCAGTGGTATAATATGATCAAACTAGCAATTCCATAGAGATGAAGAAGTGGAAGCAAAAATAACGACTAGAACAGTAGCAACAAATCTGTGATGTATTTATTGTCAAAATGGTGCAAAATTATGATAAGAAAACGAAGTAAAATTAAAAAATATTGAACTATTTAAAGATTGATTGGAGCGTCTTGATTTAAAAATATGAAAGTAAAGTTGATAGCACTTACGCCTTCACAATATTTCAAAATGGAATTGTGTGGTCTTTTAGAGAAAAATCTTGAAAAATATTGAAAGCAATTCAAATACCACCAGTAGTGAAAATTTCGTAACAATTTACTCGAATTTACATTTAGCTTTTGGTGTACATAGAGACACATTGCATTTCTTCATTTAAGTTGTAGTGTGTTTGACTAGTCTAAGTTGCCATACTTAATATCAATACATTCTTGTTGATATTGTCCACACTGCATAAATGCTGGGACATTGTGTATAATGCTGCCTCAGCATATTTCCACGAAATACATACATAGTGTGTTAGAGAAATTAGCATACAATTAGTTTTCAGTAATTAAGTTTAATAAGAACCGAAGAAGGGAACAGTCGCACAAGCGGCAATAAATAAATAAGAATAAATAAAATAAATAAAATGTTATAATGTTTTACAAATTGAAGTTAATTCAGAAGAATTTACGATTGTTTTTTAATATTGATACGCTAGACTCATCACACAAAATAGCAGAAATTTACTATTAATTGCCAGCCATCAAAATTAACCTTGATATAAAATTGGCATAATTTTTCTTTATTTCAATTTAATAGCCGCTAAAAATTTAATAAATTATTTAATTTTTGTATATTATTTCTCACCGTGACTGTCTTTCAAAAGATTTTTAAATCCAAAATAAATTTCAATAATTTAGGAGATCAATTTGCAAGAGAATTTAAATTCAATACACAGCACATCGTTAAGGTATTTTTAACGATTAAAATATAAACACGTAAACGACAGTTGATGCACACACAAATACAGAGAAAAAGGTTAGAGAGTAATCGAAAGAAAGAGAGAGAGAGAGGTAGAATTCTTAGTGGTCATTTTTTGTTTGTGTCATTAACATATTAATCATACGCCTTGGTGTACGAGACAAATGAAATTAATTGAAGTGGTTGCTGGTGTGTAAATAAGCTCAAGTTTTTTTTGATTATTAATATTAAAGAAATTAAAAAAATTAAATTAAATTAATAAATAAATTACGTGTAAATCATCTTAATTTATCTTGTTAGAGTCTGTAGCATTTAAATTAATTATTGACTGCTGTGCTATTTAAACACTTTGTTATGGAATCATAATTAAAACGAATGATTAATGGACTGACTGATGGCCAAATGATAAGTCAATATAAACTAAAAACAATGTTCTTGTTGTTTGTAGCAGTTGTGTGGTGTGCTGTTTTTGTTGTTTGTTACCTTTTAAAAATATAAGACATGATTTATTTATCTTTTTCAGTGACAATACTACACAATTTGTTTAAACGATATGAAAATTATTTAAAGGAAAAAGAAAATACTTTTGCTTTGAAAGTTAGAACAACTTAATTAGTTTTAATTAAATATCAACATAACCCAAGCAATACTGTTTAAAACAATTTTAAACAACAGGATGGAAAAAAGCAAAGTTTGTAGTGATAAAGTGACCCCGTTTAATTTCATTATTTGCAAAGTTTTACTGTGATTTTCTTTTTCATAATTTTCAATGGAAATAATTTATTAAACGCTTGGAGAAAAGCAAACAGGTAAACAGGTGCTTTTAATAGAATTAAGATTGTGTTTTAAGTTTCATTAACTCATTTTAGAAAAAAAAAAATGCTGCAATAAACACAAACCGATGTAAAAGTCAGTCAATCTCTTTAACAATCAAGCTTTTTAGTTTTTATTTCCCTCAATTAAATTTTTGCTAAAGTATTGGATTAATTATGCAAGGATCACTTGCAAAATCATGAAGTGTTCCACATTTTTTTACTAGTCGCCGTAGTCTAATAGGATTATTAGATGTGAGGCCACGCTTCACACCCCAAGGCAGAGATCTTGAACAAAACGAAATAATGAAAACAAATATGTATTCGGCGACTTCTTTTCAGCAGGTTTCTGGCAAAAACTCTGAGAGTAAACAAATAAAATTGCCATGAAAAGTTTCTCAAAAATCTGTCTACTCATGTATAAAATTGACACAAAACAGTAAGAGAAGCCAGGTCGTACTCCTGACTGAAGGATTGTAATGACCAATTACATATATGTGTATGTATGTAGTATGTGTTGGTTTAATTTAAACTTTTCAAATTGTTTTGCTTTTCAGTGGTATAATTTGATCAAACTGGCAATTCCATAGAGATGTAGAAGTTGAAGCAAATATAACGACTAGAACAGTAGCATCAAATCTGTGATGTATTTATTGTTAAGTTGGTGCAAAATTATAATACGAAAACGATAGAAAAATCAAAAAATATTGCAAGATGCAATAGATGCTTTAACACACCAAAACAGTAACAGCAACAACAGCTCCAGTAGACACTAGCAACGAGCAGCAGCAATAAATTATTCAATTATCTGTGTGCCAATTTAATGAGGTTTCTTCATTATGCCAATAACAGCAATCTTAGATCTGCAAATACTTTCTATTGTACTTGGTCTGTTCATAGCAAACACAATCCAATCACACAGTCACAGTTTCATTCGTAATATTGTTATGGTTACGCATAACGCCCTTGTGATAATAATAGCTCATGACGAAGTCAATGTCAATTCATTCACTTTTTCTCTTTTTTTCATTTATATTTACTTGCATGGTGTATATTTATAGTCGCCGTAGTCTAGTAGGTAGTGTGTTGGCTTATTAGATGTAAGGCCTCGTTTCAAACCCCAGGTCACACATCAAAACGAAAATGAGAAAAAAATGTTCTTTGGTGACTTCCTCTCAGCAGATTTCAGGCAAAAACTGTGAGAGTAAATAAAATTGAAATGAAAATTTTCTCAACAATCTGCCTTTCGGAGACGACCCACAACTCAAGGATAAAATTAGCAATCTCAACGTAAGTGGTGTGAGAAGCTAAGTCGTAATCCTGACTGAAGGGTGGTAATGTCCAATTATGTTATGTACGTGTATATTTATATGCTGTCCGTATTGACGAAAAATATTGTTACGAAAATGAAAACTCTAAATACTGGTGTTTTGATTTTACATCGCTTAACATTAAAATTATGAACAAAAGCTACAAAAACAATAATGCAGTAGAGAAACCTGTTTACAAATTATTGTACTGCTTAATATAACAACAAACACCAGCATAACAAAAAATGGTAAACAAGTATACAAAAAACCACAAACAACACTAAACTAATAAATGTAAACAACGATGTTTACATTTGTAGAGATTTTGAGAAGGCGAAGTCATAAACGTTCACCTTTAAGAACATTCATCAGACTGTCTATCCTGCCATATATAAGAGACAAGACAAAGCAGGTGAGTGAGTTACTGAAGTTCAGTAAGTCTTGTGTGAAGACCCGGTGCGTTTGAAGAGAATAATCGTAGTTTGAAGATCTACGTTACAAAGATCTGTCGTATAATTACTCAGCGATTGTTATTGTTTATGCAAAGGGCAATTGAGCGGTTGTTATAGTTTTTAACAGGTAAAAACGTAACAATATATTTACCGTAGATATGTTATTTCTTCCAATCATTCGTTTACTTATTCATCCATTTATTCATCAGTTTCGTTATGTAATTACTTTTTTAAATTATAATGCAAAAGAAGAGATCTTTTTCAACAGAGAAAGAGCAAGAGTGAGGGAAAATATTTCGAATATGTGACTCTGGCAACGAATTCCCAAGCACACAAATTACACAATTGCTGCCTGAAATCTTTTGAGTAAATTTAGTTCCAGTATCGTCTTTCATTTAAAAATTTAAATTTAATTCTTAACTTAAAAGCCATAACAAAACAACAACAATATTGGAATGAAAATCAACACCTTAAGAAAATATTTAATGGAGGCAGAAAAAGAAAACGAAATAAAAGTGACGATAGCATGAAAATAAAATAAGTTGAAGTCTAGTGAAGCCTCTCATTGAAGTCTTTCCATACAACAACTACACTCGCAAACTAACCAACTTCTTTAAAAGAGAACGAAAAAAACAAAAATTCAAGGATTTAAAATGGAATTCTCTGCACAATAATATTGGATTGGAAAGTGAAACTAAACATGCAGAAAACTGTAAAAGGACAGGAACAAAAAAAAAACATTTTCAAGTTGACCCTTTTCGTGTACAAACAACAACAGAAACAACAATAACTACAGGAAGAAAAAGTGAGAGTGAGAGTGAGAGTAAAAGGAAAATGTTGAAAGGAAAGTATAGAAAAAATATGTTGTTAGTGCTGCTGCTGTTGTTGTTAATTTCCTTATTCATAATAAAATTATTGTGTGAATAACAAACAGCAAACAACTGTTGTTGTCGTCAAACACCCTGTTAAAGACATTTGAAAAAGGGGCAAAAAAATCAAATCCAAATGAAAAATATGAACTTAAAATGGAAAAGGAGAAGTTCCCCTTCTATTTTACATTTAAAAATTGCAAACAGGACATGAATTTTAAAACTTTGTTTTTTGTTCGTTGTTAGACACTCCCTTGGGAGCAATGTAAACACCTGAAATGAATTCGAAAACAACAACAAAAATAACAAAAGTTTTATAGAGAAGAACACAGTAAATCTTCTTATCCGTATTATACACAAAGGGGGGATTCTTGCTTAAATACAGTTCTTAAGATATTTTTTAATTTAAAAAAAAAAATAAACGAAAGTCATCTTCGAACACCATTACACTATCGTGTTATTATTTTATTCGCAACATTCGCAACATTCGCAACATTCAAATACACAACATGGACGTAAGCTATAGCAGTTGTTCGAATGTACGATGGTTGTTTATAAAAATATATTGTTCCGTTTTTAACTTTTTAAAAAACGTTTAAAATATGAGCCTGTAGATTGCAAATAAAATGAAAATAAATTTGTGTTTAGTTTTAATTGAAATTATTTATTATTCGCTTAATTCTGTGTGCCACTGTTCACAAATTTATGTAAACAACAACAATTGCTTTTCTTTGTTATTCCTCTGTTTACACCCTTTACATAAATAATAACAATTACTAGACAATTCTTCGACAGATCCTTGTAACGGAGATCTTAAAACACACCGCATCTTCACACAAGACTGACTGAAATTCACTAACTTACTCGCCTGCTTTGTCTTGTCTTTTAATATGGCGGGGTAAAGACTCAGATGAATGGTTTTGAAGGCGAATGTTCGTGGCTTTGTCTTCTCGAAATCGCTTTAAATGTAAACCTCGTTGTTTCATTATTCTTGTTTATGTATTTTGTTTACATTTATTCTTGTAGTGTTTGTTGTTGTATTTTTGTTTACTTGTTTACCATTTGTTATGCTGGTGTTTCTTGTTGTATTTTTGTTTACTTGTTTACCATTTTTTATGCTGGTGTTTTTTGTTGTATTTTTGTTTACTTATTTACCATTTTAATGTTAAGCGATGTAAAAGCAAAACACCAGTATTTAGCTTTTTCATTTACGTAACAATATTTTGGTCCCGTTTCATTGCTTTTCACCTTTAGTTGAGTTTACATATTCGTTTGTTTGTGAAATTTTTGTGATATTTGGCTGATGCCAATACGATTTATTTTTGTAGTCTTTGCTGCCACTTTGCTGTCGTTACTGTTTGTTGTCGCCGATGCCAACGTTTCGTTATGGGATGCCCTGCGGCGACTTTCACTCTTTTTCTGTCATTTAATCCATTTTATTAACGTCATGTTGACAGTTAAAAGCCTCAAGTATAAGAAGAAGAAAAAAAATAGTTTTTGTGTGTCAGTTTGTTGTGAAATAAGACACATACGCGCAGTTACTTTTCCCGTTGAATTTAAATATTGCTTTATATTTATATAACAGTTATATATAACAGTTTTCAGTTAAGATACCAGCTCTGCCAGCTCGGTTAGCGCAAGAGAACACGAGGATTAGTCATCCTTTGCTTGCCTTTTGACATCATTGACAGAATTAACCCTGTCCACCAAGCATGACAACAATTCTATTTGACACGACAGCAAGAGAGACCTCTAAACACACACCTACTCATACAAGCAGTTATAAAACTAATTTAAAGCTGTTGGTGCCACACATTTACATATCGAGCCATAACCGCAAAAAAAGCTTAAGCGACATATTTTTCATATATCGTTTTTTGTAATAAATAAATTCATTACACTCATTTGCATCATCTATAAAAATTTCAGAGTCACACTGTGTACCGTTATGAATTTATAACAAAAAAAAAATTTTAACTTAAGTGCATTTTGAAAACTTGTTTGTTTTTTTGTGACAGCGACTTGTCGCTTAAGATAAAATTTTCTTCTTAAAAAATTTGAAAAATATATTGTTTTTAAAAATTATAATATAATAATACGTTTGAAGTATTATTTTAATATTCGTATGTAAATATCTAAAAAATTTATAAAATTTGACAGAGGTGAATAAGGAAGTGTTAAAGTATTGTGTTAAAAATTTTTTTTTCTAGGAGTTTAATAAGCGCTTCCTCGTTCCATACAGCGATTCAGACACATCTTCTGATGAAGAAGAAACCTGTGTGGGACAGAGAGGATTTAAAAGGCAACGAAAATTACCTTTACGGCTGAAAACTAAAAGTTCGCAACACAAGTGTTCTGTCTAATCCGTGTAAGAACAATGAAAATTTCGTTGAACAATTTACGTTCTTCTATATTTGAAAAAGATAACCCGAACATAGGTCTTAAATATGGTTATTTTGAAAATTCTGAAATAAAATATTTTGATATAAACTCGATTTTACGATTTAGACGACACTCTGAAATACTAGCCAAGGGACCTGCAGAATTATATAAAAGTCCATTGAAAATTTCATCTACAAAGTACAGAGATTTAAAAACACTCTGTGACAACAAAATCATACCTGAAAGATTTCACCACGAATTTTTAAATTTATAACATGATCATACCATAGAAGACTTGCTGCCTGAAACCGATCAAGAAGACAAATCCCTTTAGATATAAAAAATAAATAATTTTTTTTTTTGAAAATGTTATGTTTTGCAATGACTTCTTTATTATTTTCTTGTAACCACGTGCAGTGTTCATAATGATATATAAAACATTTTTATTTTTCGTTGTTTATCTGCATGGTTTTATTTTATATATTGTAACCTTTAAAGGAAAAGTCCTAACTGTTTTTTTTTTTGTAAGCCCCAAAAAATCTCTACTACTCGAGTTAGGGCCTATATATATTAAGGCAACTACATGTATGTATGTATACGTAACAAAGAAGAAATTCGAGTCCTTTAACACCTATTTCCCATATTACGATAATAATTCTTACTGTTAGACATTCACTGCATTAATTACAAAAATATTTAATTTCTAATACAAATATAAAGCCTTTTATATATACATATTTATATAGATTTATGTATAAAATGTTATAATAATGACCTAAAAAGAATTATATTAAAAAAATATAGTTTAGTAAATGAAAAAAAATCCTCCGTCACAAGAATATTTTATCTTAACCGACAAAATTTGTTCCCAGTAGTTAATCAGAATGGCAGCAAAAATAGCTTAAGCGCCAAAAATTGCTGTTATTATACATATATGTGAAAGCAATTGCATTCATTTTATGCATTGGAACAAAATGTGTCTTCATACAAAATTTTGTTGCTCTAACTTGATTTGAACAAGGAATAAATAATAAAAACCTTCCCCTGTAAAATTTCGTTTTTGTCACTTGAGCTTTTTTGGCGGTTATGGCTCGATATATTGCTCCCTGTTTTTCTCTCTCTCTCTCCCTCTGGTATAAAAAAATTTCAAGCATAACAAACTGAAACGTCATAAAACATGAGTTAATTTTAAACTTTACTGCTGGCACACCTTTGGTAAGGTTAACGGCAGTGAAAGTATTACTCATGCTGTTGTAAAATAAATGGATGACTGGCTTATCATCATGTAGATGCAAATATTAACCTGAATAGGCTTCAACCCTTTTAAAATAAAGAACATTACATACGACGATATTAACATCTGATAGACACCTTACCTTCAAAATAACAATAATAATAACATTTAAAGTGTTACAGAAAATATAAACCAGTGACCTTGACGTCCTTATAGTAAAATCTTCCACTGAATAACACAATAAATTTCATTATGAATATGAATGTGAATATTAAACACAAGGTTTTAATAAATAAAACCATGATTTATGAGTTCGACCGGGTTAATAGTAATAAACTGCTAAAGGTCCTTGTCTAAATGAACAATGCTTGTTATCTCTTGTTTTCATTATATTTGTTTAACAGACATGACATGAGAAACAAACATGGTTCAGTTGCTACATGAAATTGAAAAATATTTTTTTGACAATTTGTCATCTACTAATGATACTCATGATAGAAACAACATGTCAATGCGTACGATGACTAAGTAAAATACTGCAACACAGACAAATGATGATTAAATTACCTCCGCAGGCCTGTTGTGCAATTATTTTCAATTGGTCTGGTCGATAATAATTGTTTCTTTCGAATTACTAAACGAATTTCTTCACTGATCTCTCGTCTGTTTTAAGGGCAATAAACTCTTAAATGAAGGCCAAAACAATTGGAGATTGTCATTAAATTTTGAATTAAGGCACACACAATTCATTCAGTTGGCCGGGCTAATTTTAGCCATGAGTGACGACAGCCCATGCAGTTTAATGTTAAGGGTGTATTGAGAAGTTTTTTCGTGGCAGTTAGCTTGCTATTCAGAAGTTCATTAGGAGCATGTTTGCTGAAAGGGGACCGCCAAGAGATATGTGTTCTTCATGTTCTTTAGAATATCAAAACTGAGGTTTGTACACTCGCAGCCAACTAGTAAGCCAACATACCATAAACTAGACTACTACAGACATTTCTGTCGGTATTAAAAACCTCACTTTGGCTGTGGTGAAATAAAAGTAAAGTCATGGATAGATCTTTGATGTTGTAGTTCAGATCCTTAGGAAATCAAATAACATCCATCAGCAACATCATGCCGCATATCATGCATACATACTTGCGTAATAGGTCATTACAACCCTTTAGACAGGATTAGGACCTAGTTTCCTACACCACTAATGTTGTGTGTGTTAATTTCATACACGAGAGGCGGAACCTACAATTTAAAGTCCACTCCGAACGACAGATTTTTGAGAAATTTTTCATGGCAATTTTATTTACTCTCAGAGTTTTTGCCAGAAATCTGCTGAGAATAAGTCGCCGAAGAAATATTTTTTCATGTTTTCGTTTTGATGTCTGACCTGGGGTTTGAAACGATGTCTTACGTCTTAAAAAGCCCGCACACTGCCTACTAGACTACGGTTACGGAAAAGTGCTGTAAGCCCTTTGAATGTGATGAAATTAGAGTAACTTGATCTTGCATAGATCTTTGAAGTTGTGGAGTATTCTTAGAAAATGAAATCAACTCCATCATCAACATCATACTCCATATCAGAGATGGTTAGCCCTCCGGCAAATGCGGAGTTCCTTCTTCTCTTATGAGTTGTCTTGTTGATAGTATCCCAGTTCGATTTCTATAAGTCTCACTTTTTTCTATTAGCAATCGTTAGAATTTCATCATCTCCGGATTCCATTTGAAACAAATTTTATCTGCATAACAAGGAGAAGAATTTCGTCTAATTTGGAAGGGTGGATCAATTTTTTTGACACAGTCAGACACAGCACGATGTCTGTAAGTCACTCAGATAATTTTCTTCAATCATGTTTTGAATTCAATCGAAATTTTTCTTATTTCGACTGCATTAATCTATTTTTCTTTCTTTTCAGTGACTAAAAAAAGCCGTCAAAATCCAACCTGGGATAAAGAAAAACTAAACATTAGTGTATGCCTGTCGGAGAATACATCAATGTTTCTGCCTCTAAGCCAAAGAACACAAAGAAGGTAAGCTGTCTGGTATAATTCTCATTTGATTTCCTTTATATTTTATTTTCCTTCATCATGATTTTCTACAATTTATTTTATTTCTAGGGAAGCTAATGTATACACACATATTCCAGATAATGACGTTCTAAAGGCCAACAACATATTTACCTTGTCAAGTTTTCCTATGTCACTTACAAGACAACAAAAGGCTACCAATACAACTATAAACTAACAGCCCTCTTACACAACCAAACAACCAGAGTCATCAACTTCCTATTCAGTGTCGTTATCATCTTCGATGACATCACAAACAGAAAAACTTAAAATCAATACATAGCCAACTACAACTGATTTACCTACACATATGAGTTTAAAATGTGATAAATAAATTGAGAAAAAATGTAAAATAAAGGCAAATAAAATATAAAATTTATATATATTTTTGTTTTCATATTGTTGTTGCTGTTATTTTTCTAATATTTTCTATTTTTTTTAGCACATAAGCAAGCATTGCCTCCAAAGCCATATTTGATTTATTTTTTCTTAATGGAAGGTGAAGCTGTGAGACAAATGGGAAGCTATACCCACACAAATCATACACGTGCACATGCATATATTGTTATAATGAACTTGATGGACACGTTAAAGGTAAACTGAATATCAACCAGAAATCCCTCAACTGGATTTTTTTTATATAACAAAATATACGTGAACTACAGCAAAATAAGGGGCACGGGAATGTATCTAAAAATTAAACAAGTTCACTGCATTGTCTTTATATTGTTATTGTTACGTTTTTACGTTTTAAAAACGTTTAAAATATAAGCTCATAGATTGCAAATAAAATAAAAATATATTTGTGTTTAGTTTTAATTAAAATTCTTTATTACTCGCACAATTCTTACAACTTGATGTAAACAACAACAATTGCTTTTCTTTTCTATTCCTCTGTTTATACCCTTTGCATAAACGCTAACAATTACTAGATAATTGCTCGACAGATCTTTGTAACGGAGATCTTCAAACCACGATTACTCTCTTCAAACTCACCGTGTCTTCCCACAAGACTTACTGAACTTCACTAACTCACTCTCCTGCTTTACTTTGCTTTTCATATGGCAGTTAAAGCTAAAGATTTAATTGAATTTTATTTTCTTATGTTTTAAAATAATTACAAACATTCACTAATCCACTGCTTATTACCGCCATTTTCTGTTCTTTTATAAAAATTCGAAAGCATTTTAATGACCAAGTTTGTTTGGTGTTTCAAACTAATGGCCTGTCATAAATCATGTACATGAAAATACACACGTGTTTCTGTTACATTTTACCATTTAAGCTCTTCGTCCCTTAACCTCCTATCCTTATTTTGACAGCCTGAACTCTGTCTGAACTCTTTAGGGTGAGCTATAAGGCTGAAGTTTAATAAATTGAAATATTTCAACATCACTCACATAGGGTTGGTTATTGCTGTAGGTAATTATTATTTTTGTTGTTAATTTTGTTGTACTAAAAACATCAATGCTCCCCTGAATTACAACAATAAGAACTTAAAAACGCCATTAACAATCCAAGAACATTAAGCAACTGACTCGTTTTAATTGAAATTTAATTGCGGGGTGATTATATCACAGAAAATTATACAAAAACTCACCTCAGGCCATGATAACAAATTATTAAAGTGCTTATTTTACAAATGGTAAATGGAAATATGTTGCATGACAGAATTAAAATAGTAAAGCAAACATTTTGAAAAGATACCTTATGGCTAAATATTATAAAATAGGGTCTCTCATTTTATTCTTTTTCTTGTTATTTGCTGCCACATGTTTTATTCTTTGGTAGTATAAAAAATGAAGTCGCCGTAGTATAGTAGGTAGTGTGTGGGCTCATTAGACGTAAGGCCTCGGTTCAAATCCCAGGTGAGACATCAAAACAAAAGTATGGCTATTTCAGCCCTTTAGTCCGAATTACGACCTACCTTCTTACACCACTTATGTTCTGTATGTAAATTCTATACATGAGTGGCGGGAACTACAGTTTAAAGTTAAATTCTTGACAAACGTTTTTCATGCCAACTTTATTTACTCTCAGAGAGCTTTTGCCAGAAATCTGCTGAGAGTTAATCGCCGGAGAAATATTTTTCTTTGTTTCGTTTTGTAGAAAATGTCTCTCCTGGGGTTTGAACCGTGGCCTCACTACCTACTAGACTACGGCAACTGCAGCTTAACTTAATCGTACTACCCGTCTATTATTCTGTCTTTGGATTGAGGATTTTATTTATAAAAACTGCAATACAGTCTTGTACGCATTGAAGATCAACATGCTTATGTACTGTGATATCCTTATGCATTAGAATATCCTTTGACCCCATTTGGTGTGCACTTAACGCAGTTAGTTGATAATAGTAAATATGAGCGAACAGTTGAAGGTATTTTCTTTGATTTAAATTTATTTATCAAGTAAATAATGAGTGTATCAGCACGATATTTTTGCCATTTTAGTTTCTATGCCAGCAATTAATATTTCCATCCTTTTGTTCATTCCATTTTGGACTTCAGTCATCATTTTTGCTGACAAAGTCTACAGCAAAACCTAAATAAACAAAACCCAAGATAACCAGTCAAATAAAACCTCATCTCTCAATAAAATATAATGAAAGGAAGTCGACAATAACACAAGCACACAGATGATGGCAAAAAAGGATACCACCAAAATACTAATAGAAGCAGAAATTTTGTCGCCAATCGAAAATATTAAGTAGTGCCACAAAAACAAGAAATGAAAACAGAAATGAAATATAAAAACATTTACGAGTACCAGTAAAAACTGGTAAAGAAAAACAAAATAAATAGAAATGGTATGTATGTACTCGTAAAAGAGGAAACAACAAAAAAGAAAATTCCAAAAAAAAAATCATTCATTCAGTTTAACAATGAAAACTATGTAGACTTTTATTTCCTCTTTTAAAGAATAGTCAACATGTTGTTATCATTGTTGTTGTTGTTGTTGTGAAAAAACAAGTCATACGAGACAAAAAAAATAATACAGGAAAATATTTAGACCATGAAGTATTGACACCACAAACAAACTGCTTTGTATTAAATTTCTGTTTTTTTCTAAAACTTAACTGCTTGACATTGTTATTTTACTCATTCAAATCTCTCTCTTAAACTAACACATACATACACGATGAGTCTTTAAAGCAACACGAAACAGAATGCAAACATGCACGCAAACATTCACTATTTACACACACGCTCACTTACTCAGTTAGGACAATGTGTGTTTTGTCTTTCTTTTACTTTCTCTCTCTCTCTCTATCTCGTTCTAAGGTACACAAATAAACGTTTCCATGTTTTTTTTTCCAAAAACAGCCGTTGTGTTGTACTCTAACAACAACAACACCAATAAAAAAAACTGGTTACAACAACATTTATCATGAATTTTAAATGATAATAACGAAAATAAAAACAAAAATAAATGAAACACATACACCAGCAAGAGAAGGTTAAGACTAGGGGTATAAAGAGAGAGAGAGCATATCATACGGACATATCGCTAGAAAGAAAAAAATAAGAAACATGCATATAAAGAAAAATGCTTTGCTTTGGTAAAGGAAACATTGCCAAAAATACTTGAAATTTTGAAAAAAAAAGAAAACCAAACATTAAAGTATAAAAATACTTGACCTTGTGTTTTCAGCAAAAAAAGTTTTGCTTTTTTTCTAAGGGAAACAACAAAAATGAATAAAATAAACAACACGAGTAGATTTTAGTGTAAAAATTGTTTTTCTAAAGTATTGCCTACAAAATTTTTATATGGCCTACAAAAAGTTTAAGGAACTTTTAAGCAAACACGTGTAGGATTTAAAAACTGATTTTCGAAATAAGAAATACACAGACAGCGTAGGATACAAAAATTTAATGTTTTCTTGCAAAAGTAGAAGAAAAACGAAGTTTTTGTTATAGAAAAGGAAACCAAATAAACAAACAAATAAATTTACGAGAATAAAATTACAACAAAAATACATACGAAAAAAAATAAGATACCAGCAATATGTACTGGATCCAAGAGAAGTGTAGTACAGGCAGAAAGATTGTCAACCAATTGCATTAAAAAGAGCAACGCATGAACGCTTTTGTATTATGCACTGTGAAGTTTAATTTTTGTAGGAAAATAATCGAGTAAAAAATTAATAAAGCATTGTTAAGTGCATTTTAACATTTTACAATAAATTACAACCTTTTGCTTAAGATTACAACCTAGTTTCTCATACCACCCAAGT
Organism: Sarcophaga carnaria; assembly: GCA_958299815.1. NCBI lineage: Eukaryota > Metazoa > Arthropoda > Insecta > Diptera > Sarcophagidae > Sarcophaga > Sarcophaga carnaria. The sequence goes on along the minus strand of OY283150.1, from coordinate 130,828,607 downwards.
TATTTGCGTTAATTTTACACATGAATGGCAGAACCCACAGATTTTTGAGAAACTTTTGATGGCAATTCCAGTTTTTCCGGAAGAATACTGAGAGCAAGTTGCCAAAGAAATATTTTTTCATATTTCGTTTTATTCGAAATATCTGACCTGAGATTTGAACCATAGGCTTGCTTTTATCACAACAAACAATACAACATACCTACCAGAATAGGGTAATTTTATTATACTGGCTAATATTAAGCTTAACTTACTTACAGTGTCCAATAAATGATTTTCGCTTTTTTATTAGAAAATTATAAAACCAAACTTGTTTTTATTTAACAAAGTTGTTAATCAAATAAATATTTGCCATTGCTATCTATGAGCCTTTGTGCTTCTACGGATGTTTCAGTGTTTTATTTTGAAGATATGGAAATATCGGGTGGGCCATCTATCGATTTAAATTTGAACCATCGGTTATTTCGAATCTGACAATACTTATGTCTTGCTATTCTGTCACAAAATTTAGTATATTATCTCCACTGAACGTAATGAATCGATTCAGGCTTTAGCAACGTTGGGATTTATTGGAAATTTGGGACAACGAGATATCGCACGATGATATCGAAAATCGGATTTTCTTTTTTACGTTAATAAGAAAAATCGCAGTATTTTGAGCCCAGAAAACCCACACTTGTTCTTACAGAAGCCAATGCATGCATTACGAGTGAATGTTTAGTGAGACTTCTGAGTGAGACGAAGGCAGAATTAGCCCATATTTCTTTGAAAATGAGGACGACCGAACCATTACGGTCGATGGAGATACCTATTGCATCATTATAACCGGTTTTTTTGTACACGCTCTTCATGGTATTGTTGTGAAGTTGCGATTTGACACTGTTAGACAATTTTTTGTGGGCCGTTTAAGAATAGTATTATGCCGACAAACCAGACACAATTAAGCATTTGAAGGCCAATATTCGTGATGCCATTGCCGCCAAGATACGATCCCATATACTCGAAAAAGTGCACGAAAATTGGTACGATCGAATGAGGTATTATGAGCCCATATGAATGACATAATATTCCATTTCTAACTGGAACAATTGTACAAAAATTTCAAACAGTTTTTGTTTTATTGCGTTTTTAAATTTAAACATTTAAATTTCCCATCCTATATATGCCTGTACGCCGTACAGTGGATGTCTTAAAATTTTATAGTGGAGTTTGGATCATTTTAGGAGGATCATGAGAAACATGTGTGGCTTGGCATTGTCATAATAAAAGACAACACTTTTCTTTTATTTTTCTGGTGATCACTTCTGGACATCGTTACTCAAACTGTTGAATTGTAAACGGAACAATAAAGCAAGATGCATACAATAATGACTATAAATTTCACCAATTACATACACACATGTAATGGTCCAAATAAAAGGAAAAATAACTTCATTACGCGTATAAAAACCTCTCAGCAACTTTTTGTTTTATTGTGGCAACTACTGATAAAAAAGGGTTTTCATGGGAAATTGTCGTCATTAAACCACAACCCGTAGTTTAATTGAAAAATAAATAAAAAAAAACGAATTAAAGTGAACCATAACCCACAAAATAAATAAAAAAACAAATTAAAGTGGCAAATTGATCATGAGTAATTACAGGCTATAAAAGACCAACACCAACAATACACACACACGTAAATAAAACTCACTTACATTTGTATTCATAAATTACCATTAACTACAAGGAAATAATGAAAACTCAAAGTCAAACCTATACATTAAGAGAGAGACAGAGAGAAAGAGAGAGAGAGTAATTCATGCATAAAATGTAAAAAATATGCCTCATCCAACATAAACATAAAACAGATGCGTACTGCTTAACTGACCAAATGGGTATGAGTGCGTATGTGTGTTTATTTTGTTCTCACTTTTAATATTTTTACTTTGAAAATTTCATTTTTAATTCATGCATAAAAATCAGTATTACAAACACTAATTTCTCTCATTTTCATTCTCTCTCCTTCTCTCTCGTTTTCAATTATGCATTTTATAGCAAAACATAATGAAACCACCGACAGCTGCAATTATCGAACGCTGTTTGGTATTTTACACAAACCGGCAATTTATCCCACGCTATTGAATTCGCTAATGATGTTTGTAGTAATGGTGTTGCTGTTTAGAAATTCTTCTGAGTATCGAAGTGCTAAGTACCTCAGCATATTGTTACATTTTTAATTTTTAAAAACTTTAAAATACGAGCTCGTAGATTGCAAATAAAATAAAAATAAAATTGTGTTTAGTTTTAATTAAAATTCGTTATTATTCGCACAATTCTGTGTACCATTGTTCACAACATGATGAAAACAACAACAATTGCTTTTCTTTGTTATTCGGCAGTTTATACCCTTTGCATAAACAATAACAATTACTAGGCAATTATTCGACAGATCTTTGTAACGGAGATCTTCAAACGCACCGCGTTTTCACACAAGACTGACCGAACTTCACTAGCTCCTGTCGCTTGCTTTTCATTGCCTTTTATAAAGCAAAGGAAACAGTCTGATGAATTTTCTTAAAGGATAACGTTCATGACTTGGCCTTGACATAGTTGTTTACAATTATTCTTGTAGTGTTGTAGTTGTATTTTTGTTTACTTGTTTACAAATTTTTTATGCTGGTGTTTGTTGTTGTGTTTTTGTTTAATTGTTTACCAATTTTATGCTGGTGTTTGTTGTTATATTAAGCAGTAGGATAATCTGTAAACAGTTTTGTTTACTGCATTGTTTTATTTTTGTAACTTTTGTATATAATTTTAATGTTAAGCGATGTAAAATCAAAACGCCAGCATCTACATTTTTCATTTTCGTAACAATATTATCAGTTTTAGTGAGGCTAGGGAGGTAACTCTTGATAGGTACCTTTGTAAGCCACCAAATGTTTCTTTCGATTTTTTTTAATGTTGAAGTTTACATTGCACAAAAAGAAAAATAAACCCTTTTAATTCAAACTGTCGTTATATATTGCTTCTGTGTCACTTCAAGTTTCTTCTTTTTTGTATTGATCGCATAACAAAAAAATACGCTGATTTTTTACGCCGCTTGGGAGAGAAACAAAAAAAATTCAGAATTTTAATTGTTAAGGCTGTTGTGGTCAACATAATACTCGCGAGTCCACGTCCATGCATATGTATATAGACTGTGGTGGTTGTATACAAGCTCCATTGAATATGTTCATGCAATGACCCACTTTGTTGTCGGCGTTTCTTTTGCCTTTTAATATCGACAATGACTTACGGCTTCCGGTGTCACAATAACAAAAACTGGTATAAAAAAACACAAAAGAAGGCACAACAATATTGGGAGTAATTCTCAAAAAAAACAAAAAAAATTTTTGTCCTTATGCAGTGTCAGCAAATGGACCACGAAAAATTGTTACAAAGTTTGAGTCTGTGATATGCATACACATGTAGACGTTTACACATGACACGTATAGAAGTGGTATATAGGAGGGCTGTTTGGCTAATTTTTGAATGGCGTTGACTCCCAAAAATTTAGTAAGGATTTTGAAAGCTTCACCAGAAATGATTTAAAATGAAAAACAATAAAATTTTGGACAGCAAAGGTATTTTGTTTGCTGATTCTAATAGCAGGTCGTAAAGGGAAGTAAAACTTACAACTTGTCACTCCTCTTCTATGAGGCATCGTTTAATCTATGGAAATATTGAAAATGTTATGCAAAAAAAAACATCCCTCCCTACCCTCGTAACGTAGTTGACTACCTTTATTTTGCCATTCCAAAATAATCTGTTATGTGTTCGAGCTTTTGCGTTGAGTTTCCAATGATTGTTGAGGTTTGGGGTGAGGGTTAACACACATCACTCTCTCTCTCTCTTACCCATTTCAGTATGCGGTTACATGCATATGAACCTTTGAGTTTTCTGTGTTGCAACGGAAGTGCATGAATTTCACTCTTCATTTGTATTTTATTTTTCTCTGTCATTGGCTTTTGTGTTGGAAAAACTCTTCATATTTATGGTACTCACTTGTAGTATCTTCAGTACTAAGAGAACTGAATCCGTTGGAAGCACACATGTGCCATTGCCAAGAGACTTTGTTTTGTTAAACGTTTCATCAGAAAATATATTCCATCTCCTGAAGTGAGCAGTTGATGTACAATGAGAAACGAGAGGCTGTTGCTGTTACTCTTCTTGTCTATTGTAGTGCCCTCAAAAGTATGTCTGATGGTCACTGTCACTTCCTCAAGTTTTTTTTTTTTGCCACTAAATTCTCCACGTAAAGAGAGAAAGAAAAGGAAAACAGTAAGGAAACCAATCAAAAAATTTGGGATTTACTTGTAAGCGGCATATTTGAATTTAGATCAGGCTGCTAACGAAGATTAAAATGTCAGTGATTGATTGCCTGGGGGTAAAAAATTTAAAATTTTCCACAGGAATTAAATATTTGGTCAATTGTTAAATATGTTAAGAACTTTGCCACACGATGCAATATTGATTTCTTTTACATCACGTACAGCGAGTGCCAAAAGAAACTGTACACTATGGATAAAATTCTAACAATCATCAAACTAAACTTTTATCAATTAATGAGAGTACCAGAAAAAATTTCACAATATTTCGAAATTTTTTATAATTTGTCTTTTTTGTTTCAATTCTAAAATCTGGCAATGAAACAATTTTAAAATAATAATAACAGTAATTTATTAATGTATATAAAGGTTCCGCACTATAACTTTTTTTTTAAATACTTTAAAAAACTACTGAATATTTTCTCTAATTTATTTTTTTATTTGAAAATACAATCCTTCCGGTTAATAATGGAAAATAATTTCATTCAAATGGCTGCCTCGGCTGGCGATGCAGTAGCCTACACGATCGGTCCAATTTTTAAGCACATTATCGATTGTGTGCAGCTCTATTTCACCCATGGCTTCACGAATATTGTCCTTTAAAGCGTCAATTGTCTATGGCTTGTCGGCGTAGCACTTATCTTTGACGGCACCCCACAAAGAATATCTCAACGGTGTTAAATCGCAGCTCCGAGGTGGCCAAACGACATCAGCTTTGCGGCTGATAATGCGATCTTCACAAACAGGGCACAAAACATCGAGTGTAGCTTCGGCTGTGTGTCACGTAGCGCCGTCCTGTTGAAACCAAATGTTGCCAATATCCTCCTCTTCAATTTTTGTGAACAAAAATTCGTTCAACATGGCCCGATAACGATCGCCATTGATTGTAACGGCCACTCCTTGCTCATTTTCGAAGAAAAATGGCCCAATTATGCCTCTGGACCAAAATCCGCACCAAAAAATAACTCGTTTTGGGTTCGTCGGCTTTTCAATGTTTGCGTGCGGGTTTTCTGTGCCCCAAATGCGATAATTTTGCTTGTTTACATACCCGCCAAAATCAAAATGAGCTTCATCTGAAAAGATGATTTTTTTTGCCAAAATCGGCATCTTCTGTAAGTCGATCGCAGGCCCACTTAGCCAAGCGAAAACGCATTGGATGGTCAATTGGCTTCAACTCCTGCCAACCATATTCGTTCAGCGGAAGGATAAAACTAATTATCTGTCAAATCAGACATGAGCTAAGTGATACCATTCACGAAATAAGCACTAGTTGAAAAAAAAACGTTAGATGGCGGACCCGATATATATTTTTATAATGTACAGTTTCTTTTAACGCTCACTGTATATCCTCATAAATGTAATAAAATGCATTGCAATTGTATGCAAATAGCATGTGTAAGCACATACTCAATTAAATTTAATTTGTTTGAAAATAAATATTTAAGCAATTTGTTGCTTTATTGCCATTTAAAACTTTGAAAATTTATTTCCTAATATTAGTTTTAAATTTATTTTTTTCAATTTTCTCATTAAATATTTTCAAAATTATTTTGTTTACCAAATAAATGCAAATTTTCACAAAAATTCAAAACTTATATACACAATCATAAATAAATGAAATGCTTTTTAAGGCAATTTATTTCATAGAAAATAGAAATTTTAATTTGAATTTATATATTTTCAATTAAATTCTCGATATTACTTTATCTTACTCTGTTATATTATGCCCAAGTCTATCTCTATCTCTCTCTCTCTCTCTCTCTCTCACCTTTACTGTGTTACATTGTGAACATTTGCATTTCATTTGCCATAATTTTTAGGGCTTAATTTTGTGGTTTATTTCAGGTTTTTGTTTTAATTCAAATGCCCATTAAGTTTTATGACCCTTATCTCTCTGCAATTATTGTTTTCTATTATGATTGTGTGAATTAAATTTATAATGGAAATTAAAATGAATTATTGGAATCAGGATACGTTTAACAGGGAACCAGAAACTTATGCATTAATTATGAAGATTACTCAACTTGTTTAAACATCATTTAAACGGTTTGAAATTTTTCCAAATTTATTTATTTTTTGTTGTAATGTACAATTGTTCCGGTTAGAAATGGAATATTATTTCATTCATATGGCTTCCGCGGCCGGCTTCACAGTACCTCATTCGATTGGACCTATTTTCTTGCACTTTTGCGAATGTATTGGATCATATTTCGGCAATAGCATAACGAATGTTGGTCTTCAAATGCTCAATTGTGTCTGGTTTGTCGGTAGAACACTTATCTTTAACGGCGCATCACAGAAAATAGTTCAACGGTGTCAAATAGCAGCGTATTGACGGCCAATTGACATTACCATTTCGACCAATTAAACGGCCATCAAACGTTTGACACAATAAATCGGTTGTGGCATGAGATGAGTGGCAAGTTGTACCATCCGATTAAAACCTAACATCGTTCAGATCAATACCATGAAGAGCGGGAACAAAACAATCGGTTATTATGGTGCATTAGGTGTCTCTATTGACCGTAATGGTTCTGCCGTCCTCATTTTCAAAGAATTATGGGTCAAAGATGCTTCTGCTCCACGAGCTGCACCAAAAAATCACTCGTAGTGGAAGCATTGGCTTCTGTAAGACCACGTGTGAGTTTTCTGAGTCCCAAATACAGCAATTTTGCTTCTTAACGTACCTTCCAATCCCTTAAGCGAGACAGCACAACAATACCTACTTTATGGCTTAATAGTCTGTCGATAAAAATTAGATCTCTTGTTGGTATTCCCTCCATCAACCTAATATCTGCTAATATTTGCCGAAAAATTAATTCTGAATTTCACCCTTCAATCTGAGAATGTGGTTTGTTTTCTTAAAATTTCAATTCTAATTGAAAATACTCGCGCTTTCCTTGTTTCATCTTCCACATGATACAAGTACAATACAATACTTAAAAATAATAAAAGTTTCCACTTTTTTTATAAAACAATTAAATTTCTCTTCTAACACAAGATAATTAAAATTTATCTTAATTTTAATTTCCTGTTTTTTCATTCGATACACAATAAACTTTGGAGAGGACATTTGTCAATGACATCAGTAGAAAATAACTGAATTAAAATTCTCCTTCTGTTCTCCATTATTTTGAAAAATAATTTGAAAGTGTTTCCATTGACTGTAATGGTCGTTAGATTTTTTCTTATGGCGTTTTTTTAAGTCGCAAGTGTATGTGAATGAATCAAAAATCACAACTCCTAAAAGCCATGCCATTCTTCAAATTAAGGCTGATTTATAAACCAGAGTCATGGAAACTTTTACATAACGAATGCATTATATTCAGAGAAGCCGTAACGGGCATGTAAACGACATCAAAACATCTGACATCAACACATGTACTCATTACGTCATCAACATGTCTTTCTAACGAAATAAAATTTCAATTCAATCACAATCTTACACACTTTGTTTTACAACAGACGTACATTATTGGCCATTACAACCCTCAAGTCAAGATTACGACCTAGTTTCTCACACCACTTATGTTATGTGCATTAAGTTTATACATGAGGAGCGGAACCTACAGTTTAAAGTCGACTCCGAAAGACAGATTTTTGAGAAACTTTTCATGGCAATTTTATTTACTCTCAGAGAGTTTTTGCCAGAAGTCTGCTGAGGGGAAGTCTATATTTTGTGTTGTTGGAGTTGTCTTGGCCTGAAGTTTGAAACGAGGCTTCATGTCTAATAAGCCAACACACTACCTACTAGACTACGGCGACTTTCATTTGTTGTTTTATTAAAATTTAAATATAGGAAGCACTTAATGGAAGCCCACTACTTTAAATCGTTAACTAATTAGTATATTAATCGACTAAAAAACAGTTTAAAAAAATATTTCAAATCGTTCATTATAATCATGTGACTATCACCAGCTGAGGTGGATTGCATTCTTTCATTTCAGAAGGAATTTAATTTAAAATATTATGTTGCAAACTATCTACGATGTAATGTTAGAGGGAGAAACAAACAAAAAAAAAAACAATTTTTACATACCAAACATTCTGCATATCATTGTGCATACAATACATAAGAGACGTGCAATACTCTCTCACACACATACACCTCAATAGACAGCTTAAGCTTAAGGCAAATACTTTTGCCAGCCTCAATATGGTGGAGAGAACTTTGGTTATAAACAAACGACAACATGGTTACTTGGCTTTCAGTAATAACTGTGCATCTGCAAGGCAATTGTGCTAATGTAGCATAACAACGTATGAAAATGCAAAAGAGAGGTAGAGAAAGAGATAGAGAGAGATAGAGAGAGAGCAACTAAAGTACTCCGGATATGAGTTTGTGAAACTATAATCCTGGTGTCTGTTCCACTACCAACAACATCATTTTTATTTTTGGCACCACATTTATTACAGAGACTTCCATGAATGTTTGAAGATTAATTTCTCTCCATTTTTAGAGTTTGAAGGCGGGAACTGAAATGAAAACAAAAACTTTATAAATTGCATTGGCGATGAAACAAGGTTTCCAGTGTCAATGTCATGGCATATGCGAACGAGAAAAATATTTTAACTCTGCAGCATGAGTTTTAATGCTAAAAATTTGGCGAATAAAAGCGGCACACACATGATTTCGAATTGTTTTTCATTGCATATATAAGCAAAGTTTTTTGAGTACACAGAGTATCGCAAGAGGAATTTTACATTTGGTGAATCGATGGATTGATTTGTAGTCGCCGCAGTCTAGTAGGTTGTGTGTTGGCTTATTTGACGTGAGGCCACGATTCCAAACCCAGTCCAAAAATGTCTAAAAAACGAAATATGAAACAATATTTCTTCGGCGACTGCCTCTCAGCAGATTTCCAGCAAAAACAGTCGAGAGTAAATAAATTTGTCATGTCAGGTGTAAAATAAACAAACACAACATCAGTGGTGTGAGAAGCTAGGTCGTAATTCGAAATGAAGAGTAGTAATGACCAATTAAGTACGTATGTATGTATGTATGTGAATCGATTTGTAAATGATTTGCGTCTCCATTTAATTAATTTTTTTCTAGATACTTGAGAATTGAATTACTGCCACACTGAAAACAATTATTAAAAGCTAATGGAATGACCCATATTTGTTCATATTAAAGTACACTGAACTAAGCTAAACATATTTAAATGAATGTGTGTGTCTATGTTCAACAATATTTGCGTAGATAAGCTTGTGTTCCTAAGTAATTTTTACATTAAAAAGTTTGATGGTTTCCTATGGCATGTGAAAGAGAAAGAATGTCATCAGATGGTAGTATACGTGTGCCTTACTGTGTTGCAAGAAACATCAACTACACCTTCACTATCTCTTTTTCTCTCTCTCTCTCACTCTCTATCTCTCTCTGTTTATGGTTCACTATCCTTACTTCTCTTTGTTTAAAACTTTCTGTGGCCACATTACATACGTCACACCAGAAGATGTAATACAAAACGGATATAAAGAGAATGTTTACGTAAATACTTCCGTAGGTATTTGATTCTTCAGAGAAGGGAAGAGAGCATTATTGCCAACAAGGCACAATATTTGTTTATTTTGTAAAACAAAATTTAATTGAAGTTTTGCTTACATAAAGTCAGTTTTTTTTCTCTTTTCTTCTGTATCCTTTTCTCTATGCTTTCCGTCATTCTAGTTAGCATAGGGGAGGCAGCATTAAATAATTTGAAACCCTTGGCTAGGCACACAGTATTTTAACAAAAAACTTTGTTTCCAAGTAGAAAAGCCAAGCAAGAAAACATCGACGACCTTCACAAAATATTGGCAACAATTAAACAAAGTTTGAAAATTATTTGACCACTTTTAATGAAAATTTTACACAGGCACACCCACACACGACATCGTTTTTAAATGTAAAAGTGTAGGTGTTGTTACAATTTATGTTACAGGATATTTGTTTGTGGTTTATCCGTTGCAGCTGTTGTTGTTGTTGTGTAAGTGTATGAACTTTTTAACACTTTCTATTGGGGCCACAAATACCATGAAAATCTTGGAATATCTAGAGCAGCATAGAAGATTAATGTATACAAATGGAAACAAATCGAATCGAAAAAAATATAGAAAGAGGAAGCGATGAAAAGAAAAAGATTCAATTCGAAACCAAAGTAATAATTCAACTAAACACCAGATAAGACCGTGAGAACAACAACAACAACAAACTAATAGAAAGTGCAGCAGGAGAAAGTGAATTTTACGATACGTACCATAAACAAAACAAAAAATATTTCAAGAGAAATATCTTCCATTTCAAGAAATCCATTAGTTTTGTGTTATTTTAATTGAATATTGTGTTCCAAGCAATTTTGATGGTATAACTAGCTGCTAGGCAGTAACATAATAAACTTATTTCTTATGAAACACTGATGTTGGTAAGTGATTTAGTTTCCTAGAATATGAATTCATTTTAACTGTTCCCCTAAAATCCATTCGCGAAATTTCAAACTTCGAATGACAGTAGCAAATCGTTATGTAATGTTTGCGAATCTGATGTTGATGGAAATTATAAACAAATCCCTGCTAAAAAGAATAAATAGAGGGTTTGTAAGGCAATGGAAAATAAATGTACAAAGAAACCAGTAAATATTTTTGTTTCGTGGATTGCAAATAAAAAAAAATTAATTGATCAGTAGTTTTAATTAAAATTCTTTATTTATTCGCACAATTCTGTGTGCCACTGTTCACAACTTTATGTAAACAACAACAATTGCCTTTCTTTGTTATTCCTCTGTTTACACCCTTTGCATAAACAATAACAATTACTAGACAATTTTTCGACATATCTTTGTAACGGAGATCTTCCAACCACGATTACTCCCTTCAAACACACCGCGTCTTCCCACAAGACTGACTAAACTTCACTAACTCACTCGCCTGTTTTGCCTTGCCTTTTAATATGGCAGAGTAAACAGTCTGATGAATGTTCTTGAAGACGAACGTTCATTATTTCGCCTTCTCGAAATTTCTATAAATGTAAACATCGTTGTTTACATTCATTATTGTTGTTTATGTATTTTGTTTACATGTATTCTTGTAGTGTTTGTTGTTGTATTATTGTTTATCTGTTTACCATTTTTTATGCTAGTGTTTGTTGTTCTATTTTTCTTTATAATTTTAATGTTAAGCGATGTAAAAGCAAAACATCAGTTTCCTTATCTTTTCCTATTATTTTTTGACTTTTTTTCATATCCTGCTCGCTACTCTGGCTTTTAACACTCATCTAGTGTTATTGTTTAACTTGGCTTGACTTCCCTTTGGAGATTTTCTTCTATGCCATGTTGTTATTATCTGCCTTGCGTTTTCGTTTTTAGAAAAATTAAATTTAATATCTCGTAGAAGTGCATTTAATTTGTATTAAAATTTTAATTTCTTTTGCCTTCGCCTCCAGTATATTTTCCTTTTGTTGTTAAGAATTTTTTTCTTGAAAATTTTTGCTTGACTAAAATTCTTTTGGGGCATAACACGGCAAAAATTATGGAAAATATATTCACAAACAGCTATGGGAACAACTTTAACAAGAAGTGGCCAAAATAATGTCGCTGCATTCTTTTTGCGTCTATTTTTGCTCATCTTTTCATGTAAACTAGCAGCCGTGGGATGCTTGTAATACACCGTCCATTATTATTTATTTTAATATGAAAGAAAGTAAATTAAATGCAAGCAGACTTGTAGAAGAATGCAATCATAAGCCATATTTTATCAAGAAATTAAAGAAAAAAAACCAAATCGACTTTTTTTGTCAAACGGATTCATGGCACAGAATGGTCCATTGGGACATGATAACCGATTTTTTATACCCACACTCCATGGTATTGATTTGAACGATGTTTGGTTTCGACTGGATGGTGCAACTTGCCATACAATTCATGCCACAATCGATTTATTGCGACAAATGTTTGATGACCGTATAATTAGCCGAAATGGTGATGTAAATTGCTGCTTTATGACACCGTTGAACTATTTTCTGTGAGGCGCCATGAAAGAAAAGTATTATTCCGACAAACGAGAGACAATTGAGTATTTTAAGGCAAACATTCGTGATGCCATTGCCGTAATACAAACCAATACACTCGCAAAAGTGCACGAAAATTAGTCCAATCGAATGAGGTACTGTGAGTCTAACTGCGGCAATCATATGAATGATATAATATTCCATTTCTAACCGAAACAATTATACTCCACAACAAAATGATAAATTTGGCAAAATTTCTAATCGTTTTTATTTTATTGCATGAATTAAATTTAAAATTTTAAATGACCCACCCATCATCCCATGATAATTGTTATTATTGTGGGTGCGTATGAGTAATTTTAATTACAAAAAAATATGTATTCATACACAACACTCATACTCACTGTGGACTGATTTACAAAAATATTCCTAAAAATTCGTTCAAATTCTGTAAAAATGTTCAATAAAATTAAACCCACAACAGAACTTCAGCATTGGCAGAATTGTAAAAAAATTTGAAAACGAAACAAAAAATTAAAAAAAAAACATTGAATTTCATTTAAAATGTATCCCAATATGCTTCACAAAATATTCAATCATTTTATGAGAGCAAATACTCTCTGTTCCATTGACCATAAGAGAATAACAACAAAATATGAGTTTTTTGCAAAAAAATAACTTCTTTTTGTAAATCTGTAATTAGGCCATCATCCTTTGAAAGTATTCAAAGGCTCCGAGGCTTTTTATGCTAAAAAATAGAAATAAAATTGTTGACTTTAAAAAAAAACAAGCTGTAATTATTGTCGACGGGTATGTAGGCTGATGGAGAGGAGACAAACTAATGGTCTCATATCTATTGACATAAGTAAACATACACCTAAGCTATCATGTAGGCTCACCATTAAGAATATTACCTGATTTGCTATATAAAGTCTGTACACACTTCTCTGAGACGAGGAGATTATCAAACCTGGGCAATGATACAAAAAGCGCTGCATTTTTGCGATGTTTTTATTTCAAACCCTGCACACATCATTTTCCATTACGCCAACACAGTACAATAGGTACACCTAGTACATGTAAGGCGGAGTGTACGCTTATTAGCGTGCTCATGTGGCCCTTGTTTAGTTTTAAAATACGCATGACTCTTTACCCATTAGACTCACTGCCATCTTGTGTCATTATTCCAAAATAGTGACGTTTCCGCTAGCTTAACGCCTGTCTAATGCACTGAAAGGCATTGGCTTATCATGAATAGCAGCATGAATATTTGATTTCTCATTTCCAATCTAGGAATCCATACAATCGCCTAAAAGTTTATTTACTCATACATACATAATTGGTCATTACAACCCTTTAGTCAGGATTACGACATAACGTCTTACACGACTAATGTTGCGTGTGTTAAATCTATACATGAGTGGCAGGATTTACAGTTTAAAGTCCATACCGATCGATAGATTTTTTAAGAAACTTTTCATGGCAATTTCATTTACTCTCGGTCGCTCTCACTTATGATTTAAAATGTGTGGACTCACGTCTAGTAAGCCAACACACTACATAGTCTAGTTGCTAGGGCGACTTTATTTACTCCCGGCAAGTAATACTTGAAGCCTGAACTACAATGAATGTGTGAATTTGAATTTGAGCAAAGAGATGTAGAAAGCGCATGAGATAGAGAGAGAGGGAGAAAAAGTGAGAAAAAAATAAGCAAAAAAGCGCGCACTGATCGGATCATAAAAATTTAAACTTTAAATCCAAAATTTACAAATTTTTTCTTTTAAAAATTCCATTTGAAGTGAAATTTTTTTTTACAATTCAATTAAAAACTATTTGAGGCTTCAAAAGGAACAACAGCAACAAAAAAAATAAAAAATTAAATAAGCCTTGGAACTAAAACAATAAAAATAAAAGCAACAAAAGAACGAAGGAAAAAATAAACATTTTATAACACTTGGCTTTGGAAAACGGGAATTACATTCACAAACATAGACTCAAAAGCACTTACAGTTGTAAAGAAAGCAACTCGTCTGTAAACACACATACATACATACATATGTATTCTGCTAACTGCAGCGATGTATGAAGTAAATGAAGTTACAAATTTTAGTGTGTATGAATGTGTTTTCTTTTTTTGCATGTGAGAGTGTGTTTGTTGGACGTAAATGTTTAACAGAAAGTTTTGTAGAGTTGCTAAAAAAAAACCGACAGCACAATGGTATGAAAATATAAATGCCGGTTAAAGAAAAAAGAAGTTTAAATTGTTTATGTAGGTATTATGCTATGAGTGAGAGAATCAAGGAGGAAAATATTGAATTTAAAAAGATTCGAAAGTAATATTTTGGTAAAGGACAGTAAATGCCGTATTTTTGTCTCATATTTTTTTATTCAATAAAAAATTTTGTAACTTGAAATTGTTTTAATTTCTCTTATAATGACGAATTTTTTGCATTAACCATTATCATCATCATTCAAATCAAATCGTATCAGAAAATTCACATTTGTTATCCATATTTGGCTGTTATGGCCCCACTGTTACGCTCTTTGGTAAACAGCCAGTGTGTGTACATTAAAAACCCATCAGCCAAAGCAAATTTTTCAGTTCTTTATTTTAAACGTTTTTCTATTTTAATTCGCCTTTATTGATAAAAAAGAGAAACGAGAATTTTTTTTTTTTTGCAAACCAAATTCGTTTGGTTTGTTACAGGAAACGGAAGTAACATTTGCATTTGATAAAACTTTTTGATCGATATATGCACAGTTGGCATGTGTATGTGTATTTGATTATCAAAAACCAAAAAGCCAAAACAATACAAAATAAAGGTTTTTATTGTTCTTTAATATACACAGAAAAAAACTCAATATCTTTTGCACACATCGTTACTGCTCTCTACTCTGATTTTCTATTACCGCATACATTTTTTTGCGGCTCATATTTAAATACAATGCAGTCCTGGCATTTTGCATCATCGTTTACTGACATTGGATAGGCTGGCAAACGTGCAGTCAGTCAGGCATTTAGACAGACAGACTGGCAGAAAAATATTTATTGATTGGAATATTTCAAATCTGCTGCATACAAACCCGTCTAAAATGCCAACAATTTGTAACAGCAACTTTAGCAAACAACAACAGAAACAGAATTGAAAACCTCTTTCAATAAGGATTTCATGTAGCATTAAGCAATGATTTTCAAAATATTTTTCAAATACTTTACTGCGTCCTTATAGAATTTTTTTATGGAAAACTAAGCCTCCACTTTGATTGCCATTGATATTGAAAGATATGTTAAAGTTAGAGAGCTCTATAGAGCAAAAGAATTATTTGTAAACGTAATGAAAGGGAATAAAAATTCACGCTGAATGTTCAATCACCAAAGGCATCACTGCTGAGCACAGTACGTCGTTGAAATGTTGAAACCGATTCTTCCATTTCCTTATATTTTAAAATGAATGCAACCGGGGTTTTTTATAGTATTTTCAGGCAATAAAATGTTTTAAATTATTGAAAAATATAAAGGGTCCGCCAAATAACTTTTTTTTTGAAAATACTTTAAAAAAAACTATTGAATATTTTCTCAAATTTATTTTTTTATTTGAAAGTACAATCCTTCCGGTTAATAATGGAAAATAATTTCATTCAAATGCTTGCCTCGGCTGGCCATGCAGTAGCCTACACGATCGGTTCAATTTTTAAGCACATTATCGATTGTGTGCAGCTGTATTTCACCAATGGCTTCACGAATATTGTCCTTTAAAGCGTCAATTGTCTCTGGCTTGTCGGCGTAACACTTAACTTTGACGGCACCTCACAAATAATAGTCCAACGGTGTCAAATCGTAGCTCCGAGGTGGCCAAACGACATCAGCTCTGCGGCTGATAATGCGATCTTCGAAAATAGGGCACAAAAAATCGAGTGTAGCTTCGGCTGTGTGGCACGTAGCGCCGTCCTGTTGAAACCAAATGTTACCAATATCCTCCTCTTCAATTTTTGTGAACAAAAATTCGATCAATCGCCCGGTAACGATCGCCATTGACTGTAACGGCCACTCCTTGCTCATTTTCGAAGAAAAATAGACCAATTATGTCTCTGGACCATAATCCGCATCAAACGGTGACTCGGCTTTTTAATGTATGCGTGGTTTTCTGTGCTTGTTTACATATCCGCCAAGATCAAAATGAGCTTCATCTGAAAAGATGATTTTTTTGCCAAAATCGGCATCTTCTGGTGTAGGCTACTGCATGGCCTGCCGAGGCAGCCATTTGAATGAAATTATTTTCCATTATTAACCGGAAGGATTATACTTTCAAATAAAAAAAGAAATTTGAGAAAATATTCAGTAGTTTTTTTTAAAGCATTAAAAAAAAAAGTTATTTGGCGGACCCTTTACATGAAGTGATGGTAGGAAAATAGTTTTGTACTTATTTTTACTTTGTATAACCGTTTACTGTTCCATGTCTTGGTTTCCCTCTCTTTCTGTCCATTTTATCCACTTGCTATCACGCTCTCTCTCTCTCTATATATATCTGTTTCAAACACTCTTTTAGTATTTACACCGAGTTGTGTGTGCTACAGACACTACCCTTCCATACAGCACTGCATCATAGTTCTCAGCATCTGCAAGTCAAATGAGTGCCGTAATGACGGCGAGAATGATGCCACTGCTGTTGCTGATTTTACTACAGCCCATACTATTCACGTCACACAACTTTTTAACATTATTTATGATCAGGTTGCAATTTTGTTATACAACAACACCAACTAAAGTACTCGTTCACCTTGCAAAACTACATTGTTTCAATGAATGTTTTGGTTTTTTATTTTTATTTTTATGGACTAGAAAACAAACCGACAACCAGAGTTGATTGTTATTTCTACTACTGGAGACTAGACACTGTTGTTTGATTAGCCAACCGTTCCTTGCATGCCCTTAACGAAACCCTTTAATAAACACCTTCAGAACGTAGATTTCTTTTATTATGGCTCTTCCTTCCTGCATAAGATTTTTACTCCTTTTTTATAACAAGGATTTGCATAAATGAATTGCTAAGGAAAACAAGCGAAAGAGATTGGAATAGAATTTAGAGCGTAAAAGTACAAAAAAAATTCCTTCATAAAAAATGTTGAATAATATTACGTTTGCAAAGCAACAAAGTATTCATTTCGTTTTAGCACTACTCCAGTTGCTTTTGAGAAGGTGTTAGCAGGACTTAGCCAAAGCCACACAAAAGCTGTAATTTGTTGCCACAGATTTGTGTAGCATCACAACTGTGGTAACAAAATTTTTACTGCAATTTTTGTTTTTCGTTCAAGCATAACTCATGAGATTTTTTATTTGTTTTTTGATGATAAAAAAGAAATATTTTGGAATAATTTTGCATAAGGAATCGGATTTTCTGCAGTAAGACTTAATAACGATAAAATTTACACCACAGATCATGTAAGAGAGATTGTATACAAAAATAGGTTCGATTTTCTAATTCATACTGGGATGTAAGATAAATTGCTATTAAAAATGTTTCCCATACTATAATATCACAGAGAGCCATGCGTGTTTTAAAACAAAATACGGGCGATCTGAGCACACTAATAAGTGTATTCACGGGATACTCCGCTTTACATGTACTCCTGGACGGTATTGGCGTGGTGGAAAATGATTAGTGCAGGGGATGAAGTGAAGACATCAAAACGATGGAGCACTTTATGTGCCACTGTCCAGCTTTCATAAGCTTTTGTTCCCACTATTTTGGGATGACACTTTACATACACACATACATAATTGCTCATTATAACCCTTCAGTCAGGATGACGACCTAGTTTTCTCACAATACTTATGTTGTGTGCGTTAATTTTCAAATATGACCAAAAGTTTAAAGTCCGAACTCCGAACAACACGCTTTTGAGAAACTTTTTAACACAGACTAGAGCGATTTCCAGCACACTAAACAGAAATATAAAACTGGAAATGTGAACATCTCTCCACCATTACTGAAAAAAAGCCCCAGTTTTAGTTTAAATCAAATGCTGACACAAAGATTTGCTCACAGTTTACTTGCTTACAGTGAAAGTGGAATTGTGGAAATCTGCAATCAGTACTGCATATAATTGTCAAAATTTGTTGAAACTTCTACACTTGAACTCAGCTTAGAACAGTCTGTGGTATTTCTTGAGAAACTTTTCATTGCAATTTGATTTACTCTCAGAGTACATACATACATAATTTGTCATTACAAACCTTCAGTCAGGATTACGACCTAGTTTCACACACCACTTATGTTTTGTTTGTTAAATTTATACATGCGTGGTGGGACCTACAGTTTATAGTCCGAACTCCGAACAACAGATTTTTAAGAAACTTTTCATGGCAATTTTTATGTATTCTCAGAGTTTTTGCCAGAAATCTGTTAAGAGGAAGCCCTTGAAAAAATATTTTTCTGATTTCATTTTGTTCTAGATATCTGACCTGGGGCTTGCACCGTTTGATAGCATTATCATCATCTACACGATTTCGATGCAAAAATAATTCGAAATTACTAGAAAAATTGTGTGAAGTGAACCATCTAAGACAATGAAAACAATATTGAATATCAATTGTAGAATACTCATACAACGTAAATGAGATCTCGAATTCCCTTAAGCCACACAATTAACACAATTTAAATTAAGCTATTGTCTCTTGGCTTTGCATTTTCACTTGGCTTTTTAATCTGTGCACACATTCCATCCAAGAAAATTTCAATTTTACTTCAAGACATTTTTTGTCTCCATTAATTTCTAATGAAAATTTACTCCTCCTACAGAGACACTAGCCTTCAAAATCCAAATATAAATTGATTTTCAAATACTTGTATACGATATGTATGTATATTAGTCTCCATGCAAGTGTGTTTGTTTACGGTAATTGTGGTAAACACTATGAGATAAAGACGGTAACACTTGCACTCAATCCAATTCAGGCACAAACATTTGGTCATGAAAGGCATATAATTGAGAGCATTTATGTGTATGTGTGTATGTGTGTGCACTCGCCTTAGTTTGTTTAATTGTGTTTGGGGTATAATGGCTCCAATCGTGTTGCAAAATCTCTTCAATTTCTAAGTTGAATAACAAAATGTTAAGTACAGAGAGAACCAAGAGAAAGTGAAAGAGAGAGAAAGAGAATGAGTAAGACTGTATTGAACTAAACTGAACTGAACTGGACTGCACTGCACGGGCACTGATAAATAAACATGCAAAATGGTTAAGAACATTAGTGGTTGGTTTGCCCGCCACTACGATACTTGTGTCGGAAAGAGTTGATAATTTCCGATGCTTATATCAAAAGGCCTACAAGCAACATACTCTCAAATGTGCTACTTACTTTACGTTCAAATTGTAAAGAAGTTAAGACCCGTCAGCATAAGCATGAATTCAATTGAAAGTATAAACAACCAACAGTGTTAGGATTTGTATTTGAAACATTTTAACTGCTTCAATGCATTTTACGAAAACAGCATTTGTTTTCTCTCATTAAGATTATTAAGATTAAGATATACACATAGACATATATTTGTACATATGTATATACACACAGTTACTAATGTATATATACGGTTAACAAATTTCAGAAATTTTTTAACCAATCCGTTTTCGTTAAAAAACTTTATAGTTTCCTCGATTTTAAGACAGTCCCTGCACAGGCCCACAAAAGTATACATCCGATTAACAAACTTCACAAATTTCTGAACGAATGCAAAATACCGTCATAAAATCGAAAAAAGATGTCAGACAATTATATTTTCAACGAAAACGGAAAAATTTCTGAAATTTTTCTTTTTATGCTGTACCATAAAATTTCTGAAATTCTTTAACCTATGTATACTTTTGTGGCTGAGTGTATATCTATATATATATTGTTACGAAAATAAAGAATCTAGATACTGGTGTTTTGCTTTTACATCACTTAACATTGAAATGATAAACAAGTAAACAAAAAATTTAACAACAAACACCAGCATAAATAAAATGGTAAACAACTAAACAAAAATACAACAACAAGCACTAGAAGACTAAATGTAAACAAAATACATAAACAGCACCACAATAATTAATGTAAACATAGCTGTTTAAACAACTATTTACATATATAGCGATATTAAGCAGGCGAAGGCACGAACATTCGCCTTCAATAACAGTCATTAGACCATTTACCCTGCCATATAAAAGGCAAGGCAAAGTAGGCCAGTGAGTTAGTGAAGTTCTGTCAGCCTTGTGTAAAGACGTGGTGCGTTTGAAGAGAGTAATCGTGGTTTGAATATCTGTCGATTAATTCTCTAGTAATTGTTATTGTTTATGCGAAGGCTATAAACAGAGAAATAACAAAGAAAAGCAATTGTTGTTGTTTACATCAAGTTGTGAACAGTGGCACGCAACAGATTTGTGCGAATAATAAAGAATTTCAATTGAAACTAAACACAAATTTATTTTTATTTTATTTGCAATCTACGAGCACATATTTTAAACGTTTTTAAAACGTAACAATATGATTCATGTATGTACTGTGAATGTATAAAATATTTTATTTAAAATTATTGTTCATATAGAGAAGCAATTCAAATTTTATGCTAAATTTTTTCAGTGTACTTTAACATACAATTACGAATTGTTTTGTAATTATTATGAGCTAAGCATGCTTATGCTCGATGTAGTGCAACGGAACAGAACCTCTAAACCACGACCTTCACACTAACGTCCTAGCACACCACCCATCATATGTATTCATTATTACCATATCTACCTACCTATCCTACAAATCATATGTATTTATAATCGCCATATCGTGCACTTGAGTCTTGCGCCAACAAATAAAGATGCAGTTAAATTTTGTATTAAATTTTAATTGAAAAATAAAACCTTGAAACACAATATGCTATGCTGCACCATAAACATAACTTCTTATGCCATATAACACATTACGTGTGTCATTTAATGTATGCCTTGAGTTTTTTCGGTGTTCAATCTTAAAGCACTAAATAGTCGACACCAACTGTTTATGAGGTGTAACACAATTCCGTCGTTTACGATACAGGAAAAGCGAGGAAGCTACAGTAAAAGATCGGATATTAAAAGAGGAGAAATATAAACAACGAAAACTTATTCTTTTTTAACAACAAAATATTTTGGGACTGTAATACAACAACTTAAAGCATTTAACATGTCTAGTGCCAACATATACAGGGCACTAGTATAGCAAGTGTACACGAATACGTTGATATTCAGCATTGAACACGTATGAACTTCTGTAAATGAATGAAATTAAAAAAAAATATCTTATATTGGCCCCCAAAAAATATATTATCGTGTACACTCTCTGCATGTGCACATATATTTTTATTTGTATGTAGAAATGCAACTACAGTATGAGCACATGAAGCAATAGCAGTACAAAGTTCGTAAAAACATGCATCATGAGAATGTACTTGCCGCTTGAACATTATTCACATACAAAATATTTACTCATGCGACAGTACAAATACTCATGTGTGCCAATGAAAATCATATTCGAATACAAAAATTCATTGCAACGCAATAAAAATTAAAAAAAACAATATGAACCAACATTGGTAAAAACAGAAGCTTGAAACGCCAACACTAAACAAAAAAAAATCACACGGAATGAAAAGACAAAAAAGAACCAACAGTCTTCAAACAAAACGATAACAATTATCGAGCATCACTACTGGCAACAGGAACAACGGCAATGGCACCAAAACCAGCTGCAACAACAATCTTCGCAATAGCAAAAATCGTGTGACAATAATTGACAGGAAAAAATATCGTTCGACGTACTCATGCAACAAAACAATACAAAATATTGTAAGTTATCGTGTTGCAGTATCACGGCATCAACATGACTTTATTGTTTTCCTTTTGATACTGACAGATTGCGGTAAATTTTGCAACTGTCCAAGTTATGTTCTTCATTCATTTTTTTCTGCAGTTTTTGTAAGCTCTGACGTATGATTAATATTTAATTTGCAATTTAATGTTGCGTATACGCCATTATGAACAGCTGTAAAGAAGTGAGGTTTTTGTGCATTTCAAAGTTAAAAATTTAAAAGAAACAACACGAAGGGATGCCCCTTATTACTTCAATTATTCACCATTGAATAAGCGATGTTTATTTAGAAGTTATTATTGTTGTAAAATAGTAGAAATATACACATATTACACACATATATTATGTAACAATAAAGCATGTGACAATTATACTTTTACATTTTTAAAAGGTAAAATAGAAGAATGCATTAAAATAGGAGTTCGTAGATTGCAAATAAATTAAAAATAAATTTGTATTTAGTTTTAATTAAAATTCTTTATTATTGGCTTAATTCTGTGTACCACTGTTCACAACTTGATGTAAACAACAACAATTGCTTTCTTTGTTATTCCTCTGTTTATACACTTTGCATAAACAATAACAATCACCAGGCAATTATTTGACAGATCATTGTAACGGAGATCTTCCAACCACGATTACTCTCTTCAAACACACCGCGCCTTCACAAAAGACTGACTGAACTTCACTCACCAGTCGCCTGCTTTGCCTCGCCTCTTATATATGGCAGAGTAAACATTCTGATGAATGTTCTTGAAGGCTAATGCTCATGACTTTGCCTTCTCGAAATCTCTATAAATGTAAATATCGTTGTTTACATTCATTATTGTTGTTTGTGTATTTTGTTTACATTTATTCATGTAGTGTTGTTTGTGTGTTTTTGTGTACTTGTTTACCATTTTTTATGTTGGTGTTTGTTGTTATATTACGCAATATGATAATTTGTAAACAGGTTTGTTTACTGCATTGTTTTGGTTTTGTAGCTTTTGTTTCTAATTTTAATGTTAAGCAAGGTAAAAGCTTAGTATCCAGATATTTCATTTTCGTAATAATACCAACTAAAATAATAATTATTACACTCAAGGCTATGTATACACGCTAACCATATTACATACACATGCCAATATACTTCGACTCCTCCTCTAACTAGAGAATGTCAATTAGACTGCACACCACAATACATAACATTGCGTTCGTAAATTATTAATTTCGATATTGTATGTACAAAATACTAACATTTGTACAATACAAATACAGACAAGGTAAGTAAAGGTAATAAATAAAAAAAAATACGAGGAAAAAAAGGTAACAATACAATAAAAGCAAGTACACACACACCCACTTATTTATGGCAATAGTATTCTCAACAAAAGGATACAAAAAACAAAATACAATAAAATGTTATTTTATGGCATAACAAATAATAACAGTAACAATAACTGTAATAATTACAGTGTTAATGATTGTAACAGTAATAACTGTGTGTCTACAATTACACACGATAAAAAATCTTAAACAAAATATTTTGTAGTAAGGCTAGGATACGATTTTGTTGCATATATTGAAATTTCGACACGTATTTTTTCTATCAAAGAGGGCAGCAATGTTAAGAGGATATGCGATACTAAACCTGTGAGGCCTTCATCACAACTTCTTTCACTAGAACTAAGTGTAAATTTATGCAATCTGATTTTACATACTCTCTGATTGAGTGTATAATTTTAA
Source organism: Sarcophaga carnaria (assembly GCA_958299815.1). Lineage (NCBI taxonomy): Eukaryota > Metazoa > Arthropoda > Insecta > Diptera > Sarcophagidae > Sarcophaga > Sarcophaga carnaria. The sequence continues at coordinate 130,804,678 of OY283150.1, read as the reverse complement.
TTCTTTTTTTTATTTATTCCCATACATTTAACAATACTCGTGCAATTGTATGTGTAAGCTTATCTCTATTTGTTTATAGCATTTAGTTTATATGCCACTGGACCTGGGGTGTACACCAGAGATCAGCAATAAGTATTCAAAAAGACGAGTAGAATCGAATCATACTCATAATTTATGATACTTATACGTATTCATACTTATTTTAATATCATGGAACGTCTACTCATATTCAAAGTTTGAAGTGCTCATCATATTCATACTTAATAACACGTATGATGTTGTTGATTTCGACTCTCCATAACTCAACATATACACGAATCACAAAATATGTATGAATCGCGTACGAACATTAAAATACTCACTAGAAGGTTGTTAGTTTGCTCTGCTTGTTGCTCTGTCTTTTGTGCTTATGTGTCTTTTGTGCCTTTTTGTAAATGCAACATCAATTAAGGCTATAAAATTTGATGAATGATTCGAGTCACTCGCATTATTAGAAATATTAAGCTTATGAATCAAACATATTTCGAATGGTATGAGTTTGACAGAACCAAATATTTGATGATCTGAACAAGCGTTGGGAACTGTTTAAAATTTGTTCGCATTTTTTAGCCTTCAAATCCAATCAAATGTGAACGAATGTGTTTTTTTTTTAGCAACATTTTACGAATTCAAATAAAAAAATTCTCGGATTAATGTAGGTCATTTCTTAATAATTTTTCACTGCTGCCCTCACAACTGTATGAAAATAATAACATTACCAACACAAATAATATGAACTGAGTTAAATTTTTTTACAACAACAATGAGAATAACAACAATATAAATAATAAATGTGCTGTAAATAAATAGTTTTAAAAACCAAAGCCAAAACCAATTGATTTTGTTGGTAAACTGGACTCAGTAAGTAAATAAACTCAAATGCGCACACAATTACACTCTTATACACTTGCAGCACAAGTATTCAATACTCTTTACTGTACAGTACATACACATATTGACATAGACAACAACAAAACAAAGCCATAAATAAACAAACAATCGGGAACGAATAAATAAAATTTATGAAACGTAACTGAACTAATAAATGTATTCCAATGCTATGCTCTTCTCTTTTTGTATTTCTCTCGCCTCGTGCATATGTTGCCACATTCTCCACACACATTCATGTGTTTGTATGTGTGTGCATACAAAGAGAGAATTTACAATTGAATTGTTACAAACAATGCAGTAACAAGAAATGGTTGCCAACTCACATTCGACCAAAAACATACGTGTCACGACTTGATTAGTTACTGATGCACTAAAAATCTATTTATTCTGTAACAACATCCATAATCAATATATTACCATCCCTCTCTCTTTCTCTCTCTCTCTCTGATTATTGTGGAGGAACAAAAACCATCAAAATAAAAAAAGAGAAACCAAAATACTTGATTGCAAGAAAACCAATTTACTGTAGAAAATACAAGGAAGTAATTCCCAATTGATTTCAATCAAAGGAAATTGCACATAAAGTTGTTTCAAACGACGTGAGCAAAGTGAAATTCGATACACGAATACGAAATTTAATCAAATATGCCCAGAATGATAGGAAGGTCTTGCCAAAAACAACTCCATCCTACTTACTGACTTAACTGGTCATTACAATCCGATAGTCGTGACTACAACCTAACCTTTCACATCACCCACATTGTGTGTGTTAACTTTATCCATAAGAGGTGAGAGAGTTCAAATTCGACTCCAAAGAATAGATTTTTTACGAACATTTCAAAGAAATTTTATTTTACTCTGAGAGTTGTTAGCTGAAGAGGAAATTGCCGAAAGAAATATTTTTTTAAGTTTGGTTTTTGTACGAGATGTCTAAGCCATGGCTTGAACACACACAACGAAGAGTTCAACAACACAAACAACTTCATCTATGAACATATATCGGGTGTAGTGGCAAGGATTTTCTGCTGATTAACTCATCAATCATGATGATTGGTGATTGATGATGATTGAAGCCAATTAATTTGACGCCTTCGAAAACCGTTTTATTGTTTCTGGTATTTGAACCTAGATTACTTGGATTCATATTTACATACATACATAATTGGTCATTACAACACTTCAGTCAGGATTACGACCTAGTTTCTCACACCACTTATGTTGTGTGTGTTAATTTTATACATGAGTGATGGGACCTACAGTTTAAAATCGACTCCGAAGGACAGATTTTTGAGAAACTTTTTCATGGCAATTTTATTTACTCTCAGAATTTTTGCCAGAAATCTGCTGAGAGGAAGTCGTTGAAGAAATACTTTTTGTATTTTGTTTTGATGTCTGGCCTGGGGCTCGAACCCTGGCTTTACATCTAATAAGCCAACGCACTACCTACTAGACTACGGCGACTTCTAAAAAGCACTCTAAAAATCCAATTGTTTCAGTTTTAAATTGATTTTCTATTAGCGGCTACTTTCATAGTTTTAACGCTCACAAGTGCTTATTTACAAGCCATTCGTGTTAGTTTTTGTTTAAAATTTTCATTAAAAAAAACAGAACCAAAGAAAATATATTATCAATTTGAATGCATGTAACTGTTATGTTCAATAGTCATTGAAAAAAGAGTAAAAATAGTTGCACATTTGTTTACATTTTTCCATTCATTTGCTTGATGAGTTTGTTTTAAAACAATCAATCATTTGTTGTCTATCAGGCCAAACGTCAATTGCACAATCATTTGCGATTGTAACTGTGAAAAATGAAATTCTTTATTTTCTGCTATAAATTGCTAACAATTTATTTTGTTGTTATATGCCCTCTCCCTCTCTATCTTATATTTTTTTTGTATGATCATGGCTTTCGCCATCATCATCATTGTTATCATCCCTTGGTATTGTATTGTTCCTGGTCTGGTCGCAATGCTATTCAAATGTAAAACTAATTCTATAAAAAACAATTACGAGTTAAATCAAACGATTTTTCTTTTTGTGGAAGTCAGGATTTTTTATTTTTATCCGTGTGCCAAAATATTTATATTTGACTGCAATTGTGCAACTGAATTCTGTGTTTCTACAATTGATTCTTTTCATTTTTTTCGCTTTCAGTAACTAACGTAGCAACAATTTCATAAAATTATTGTTTTAGTTACTGTTGTTGTAACAGTGATTCACAGCCAATTGCCTTCAAACAATTTCAAGGAAAAGAAAATACATTTGAAATGGTGATGGAAAAAAGAAAAGAAGAAAGATTTTTTTAATTGTTATATGGAAGACTTTCTGCAAATTCTTGGATCGTACCAAAAGTGCGAGCTGTTGTCTTGAAAATTTCTCTTTCTTTTAAATACTTTTAAATCAAATGCCATACATTGTGTCTCATAGTGGATAATTTGCACTATCTGGGCTGTCATCTACTCAATTCATTAGGTCGTGAAATTCCCTAATGAATGTTATTTATTTATTTATTAATTACAATACAATCACAAATTATATTTTAATTATATACGAGCTGAGTAACTTTAACCATATGCTCGGTGTAGTGTCACAGACCAGAGTCTCTGGTGGGAATCGATCCCACGACCCTCACGCTAATAGTCTAGTTGGTAGTGTGCCACTAGACTACCAGGGCACCCCCTAATGAATGTTATTTTATAATTATCTCTCATCAACCTAACCATAAACTTCAAACCTCTGGTCTTTATTTCCGTATGCAGCGGCTTTAACCCAACAGAGTTTACTGCGCCCATATAGAAAAGGTTTATACCAACATATCTTTGTAACTAGTTTTTCTCCATTATAACTGTTTACATATTTAAGCTGTCTAACCGTAGGCCCTTATCAGTCTGATCATCTTAGTATACATACATAATTGGTCATTACAACCCTTCAGTCAGGATTACGACCTAGATTCTCACACCACTTATGTTGTGTGTGTTAATTTTATACATGAGTGGCGGGGCCTACAGTTTGAAGTCGACTCCGAACGGCAGTGTTAGTATACATCCAGTGCATAATTTATGCAAGCCTTCTGCATATCAATATGGCATGTAGTCGACGTAATCTAGTAGGTAGTGGGTTGGCTTATTCGACATGAGGCCTCGGTTCCAATCCCAGGTAAGACATCCCAACAAAACAAAGTATACAAAAATATTTCTTCAGCGACTTCCCCTCAATGGATTCCTGACAAAAACTCTCTGAGGGTAAATAAAATTGCCATGGAAAAGTTTCTCAAAAACTCTGTCGTTGACTTTAAACTGTACGGCCACTCATGTATGAAATTAACACACAACATAAGTGCTGAGAGAAATAAGGTCGTTATTCTGACTAAAGCGTTGTAGTGACCAATCATGTATGTATGTATAATTGGTCTTTCCTGAAAAACTCGCTCTTCATAATAAACAACCACACGCAAACATATCTATAATATTAGGACATGGAATAAGGTATATGAAAGTATATATGTATTTGTCTGCTGGTGTCATTTTATGTCGTCATTTCATGAGATGCTGATATCACACTACTTACCAGTCTACTAGGTCACCAAAAAACAAAATGTTAATCCTGTGCAGTACAATTTATTTTTATGAACAATCCAAATCTTCTTTTTAACATATAAAATATTTTATTTGTTAAAAAAAAGTATCTTTAAATACTTTTTTGTTTTTTATTTTAATTTTTTTTTCATTTATTATATCACACCACTGGCTTACTATAATATTGGTATGAAAATTTTTAATTATTCATTACTCATACGCATCCTAACACTAAAAAGTATGCAACATTTTAATAAATAATTTTTCTTATTACGTTACTCATACGAACTGTGGTACAAACATAATTTTGAAGGGAATTTTTTCGCATTACTTTTTGTGGGTGACGTCTGCCCCGGGATTTGAACCGTCCACTTACGTTTAATGCGGCAACTTTCACATACCAACATAAAATACAGTACTTTTCTTTCCCTTGAAAAATAAAAACAGACTGATCAAAGCATAGCTCCAATCGAAATCTATCGACTTTAGTCCACTACACCTGCATTGGAATTTTTATACGTTATTGTTACACTTCCTATGCAGTTGCTGCTAGCGATGTCGCCTGCTATGAATATTGCAGTTCTTGTTACTGTTGGTTACATGAAAAGTCCTCAACACCAATATCAACAGCCCATGGCTGCAAGTATCCCAAGCAAATGTATGTGTTTGGGGTATACCCCTTTAAGTACAAACATTCAACCAACATTGACAACAGAGTCATTCCAAATTCAGTTTGAAATTTTAATACCGAACGAAGTATATTTGCAATCAAAGATAAGCCAACGAGTAAGAGAGTCAGCGATACAACTATGATGGAAAATTAAAATGAATAAAAGGTAGCGCAGGATAGTGTAGGATAGTAAACGATTTATGCAAAATTTCTGTAAACTTTAAATCTATGCGTACGTGTGCGTATATAACCAGTATTTGTGACGAAAGTTTGGAATATATTAAACAAATGGGGGTGTGTTGTTTGTATACACTTTGTGTTGATGTTTCCTAGGCGAGTATTTCGTGAATGAATATGAAATGAAATTCTAAAGTGTCTTCGACAGCGATAATATGCAGCTCAGCGACAAGTTTTTGAAACCAAATGTAAATAATTCATAGCATTCATATTCACTTTCGTTGTTACATTGAATAATAAATTCGTGGCGGTAAGACAATCCTCTCTTATTCTCTCCAACATCTCGTAATGCGAGAATCTGCTACAAAAGAGTGAGTGAATGTAAGTGATGGAATTATGAATTTATTCGAACATAAACTTAAAAGACGTGAATATTGTTTGTATTTTATCAATATCATCGTGTTCAGTTCTTACAAGAAAGCGCTGATGATTGTCTTTAACGGTGCCCCACAGAAAATAGTCCAACGGCGCCAAATTACAGCTTCTTGGCGGCCAATTGATATCACCATTTCAGCTAATAGAACGGCCATCGAACGTTTAACGCAATAAATCGATTGTGGCATGAGATGTATGGCAAGTTGCACAATCCTTTTGAAACCAAGCATCATTCACATCAATACCATGAAGAATGGGTATCATGATGCGATAGGTGTCTCAATTGACCGTAATGGTTGCGACTCCCACATTTTCTGGTGTACGCACTGTACAAATACGTTCATAAGCCAACAAATAAACTGCTGCACTACAAATTCACGTATTCCTGATCATTCAGCGAAGTGTTGTCGCCGTGGTTTAGTAGGTAGTCAGGCCACGGTTCAAACCCCAGCTCAGACATCAAAACGAAAATATTAAAAAAATATTTCTTTGGCGACTTCCTCTCATTAGATTTCTGGCAAAAACTCTCTGTGAGTAAATAAAATTGCCATTAAAAGTTTCTCAAAAATCTGTCATTCGGAGTAGAAAAATTAATGCACACGACATAAGTGTTGTGAGAAACTAGGTCGTAATCCATACTAAAGGGTTGTAATGACCAATTATGTATGTATGTATCGTATGTGATCATTTCGTATATTTCTGTGCTTATGTGAAAATGAACGCCAAACTATACGGGTTATTAGGGTGTATGTGTGTTTGTTATCTTACCTGAATACATACACATTAATTTTTTATTCCTTTACCTTGAATCCTAATTGGATGCAGAAACTTTCAACATCATCTGACGCACAACAATGAAACTCATAATTTTCATTGTCTTTCGAATACTGCTTTGTCTTCTACTTTATCTTTCTTCTTATAATCACATGCATGTTGTTTGAAATCCTTTCAGTCATCACTCTCATTATCATTATCTTCTGTTCGTTGTAATTATCATTATCGGCGCAATTAAAACAACGTGCGGTAGTGGTAATGGTAGTGTCAGTGGTGATGGTTGCGAGTGCACTAGACCAGCAGCCTCTGGCTAAATGCAACGACTTTGAAGGAAACCTGCTGCCCAGTCGGGGTGAAAGTGTTGTGATCCAGTGAGTGGATGAGTTGTGAATGTCATCGTTGTTGTTGTTGTTGAGTTTAATTTCTGCATTTATTATGGTTCATCATTTAGTTGGTGTTTTCAAAATTTGTTGCAACATTTTCAGAGAGTATCTATCTCTCTAAAAATAGATGTTGGAAAGAAAAGAGAATTCCAGCAATAGAGAGAAAAATTTTAATTAGTCACAGAGTAAGGTCGTCGTTATCATCTACATTCTGTGTTAAATTTTTTTTTTGTTCTTCCCCTTTTTTTGTGTTCTGGGTTTTCTGTTGTATTTTTGCCGCAACATTTGAATAATGAAGCCAAAAAGGAATACAAAATTACTGAAAACAGAGTCTACCATTGCAATCGTTTACATATACTTACATAGTCATGTGATTACAATTTCAATTTTTAATGTGAAATATTTTCAAAGTATAGTGGGTGCTATAAGTAGAAATTTCTGTTCATTTGCACGCATTTGATATACCGTCATTGTAAAATTATTTAAGACTGTTGCATAATTTTTATTGCCCGCTGTATGGTAATATTTACTGACACAAATTCACTGTTCACTATTATATCTCTTGTGTATGCATGTCTGTCTCTCTATCTCTCTGACAGTTTTATTAACGGAAACGAATATTTTTTAATAATTCATACCTCATGGCAGAAATAATTGCAAATGTTTACATTAATTTTTCTTTTTTTTTTAACATTTGTGGCTGTGTATTGAAAATAAGTTTCAAGGTCGCTGGGAAAAAATGTCATTGTCGTTTTGGAATTTTTTAAAAATTCATTTTACTGCCATGTGTGCTGCAGTATTTCCGATGCATTGGCATGGTTTCGTAATTCTTTATCACTTGAACTGAAAGCCATACATGGATTAATTGAATGAATCTCTTGGGATTATCAGTTGGAAATTTGAATGTCTTGATTGAGAAAATAAAATATGGTGCTGCAGCAAATAAATAGTCTTTTAAAAATCCTGAATTTTCATTAATATTATTATGTTTTTACATTTTAAACACGTTTAAAATATGAGCTCATAGATTGCAAATAAAATAAAAATAAATTTGTCTTGAGTTTTAATTAAAATTCTTTATTATTCGTACAATTCTGTATGACACTGTTCACGACTTGATGTATACAACAACAATTGCTTTTTTTTGTTATACTTCTGTTTATACCCTTTGCATAAACAATAACAATTACTAGAAAATTGTTCGGCAGATCTTTGTAACGGGGTTCTTCAAACCACAGTTACTCTCTTGAAACGCAATGTGTCTTTACACAGGACTGACTGAACTTTACTAACGCGCTAGCCTGCTTTGCCTTGCCTTTTATATGGCAGTGTAAACAGTCTGATGAATGTTCATGACTTCGTCTTCTAGAATTCTCTATAACATTTACATTTATTATTGTAGTGTTGTTTGTGCTTTTTTGTTTACTTGTTTACCATTTTTTATGCTAGTGTTTGTTGTTATATTAAGCGGTACGATAATATGTATACACGTTTGTTTACTGCATTGTTTTGTTTTTGTAGCTTTTGTTTATTATTTTAATGTTAAACGATGTTGAAGCGAAACATCAGTATCTTGATTTTTCATTTTAGTCACAAGGGTAAGCAGCTCTTCGGAGGCTGATGAAGTCTTAAATGCAAAATTAACACAAATTCTGTTTCATCGGAAATTTGTATTTTGCACCGAAATCTCTTCCAACAGACCTTAAATAATACATCCGTTACACCGTTAGTGTATCTAAAGGCATAATAAGCCGAACGTTCATGGAACGTAACAGAGCGTACGTTCGTTTCTAGCATGTAAAAGGCAAAGAGAACGATTATCTAACCGTGAGCGAATTCCGGTAAGCACTTGCATTATTTTTGTATGACATAAACGAACGTGTATATTGTTACGTTCTGCAAAGTTTCGGCTAGTTCTACCATAATAATGCGAGGATTCAACATACATGTCTACTTGCAGATAGGAAATTTGTAAAGTTGAAATGCCTGCAAAAACTACAGAATATTTTCAAAGGAGCGTCAATTGCAAAAACTCTCATTATTGTTTGAGAGCAATCCTTAGAATATTAATGGAGTACAGTTCAGTTTATCTTGTTGCTTTAGATGTAAAATAAATGGCTTTCATACTAAAAACAAAAACAAAAGTATAGAAAAGGAAACAAATTTTTGAGAAACTTTTTCATGGCAATTTTATTTAGTCTCCGAGTTTTGGCCAGATATCTGCTAAGAAGCAATCGCCAAAGAAATATTTCGTTCGTATTTCGTTTTGTTGGAGATGTCTGCCCTGGTGTTTGAAGCGTGGCCTCACGTCTAATACGCCAACATACTACCTGCTAGACTACGGCGACGAAGGCATACTTGGCATTATTATAAACGGCCTGCAGGAATCTGATGGCGATCATCTAATGGGAGATTTTTGGTTTTTAAAATGTCACTGAAGATGATTATGGTGGATGGATTTATGTATATTGAACTAAAACTACTAGACTACGACGACTTCCATACAATTTCCATTACTTTACAAATATTACTGGACAGTGTATCGTATTTTTCTAAAAGTAATACGAGTATTTGTTTTTATTTTTGCCATTCATAACTTAATTTCCAGGAAATCAAATTTGTTTTCCCGCCACATTATATTTATCGCGTAATATTTCTGTCGATTATTTTTAATAGATTTTCGTAAATTCGTTTTTTATTGCCGTGGCTTTTTAAGTTGATTGATTTGATTTAATTTCCGCACAACAACATTGTAAATCAAAACTCTTTCTCTCTCTCTCTCTCTGTGGGTTCATTATAAATTGATTTTTAAATTACTTTTAGGAAATTAAATTTCATTTAAATGTGAGATTTTTCTCCTTTTTTTTATTTCAATTTCATTTTTTATTTCGAATATTTAATCGCTACTATTGGTTTGACTAATTGAAACATTTAATAATAAATTTACGATTTATTGCAAAAGAGTGATTAAAAAAGAAAATTAAATATTTAAAATGCAATGAAATTAAATTAAACGTATAGAGAGGGTGACACGCAAAGAGTTTTCAAATTAAGGTTCTCATATTTTAAAAGGTATTCCATGAAGGATCTTCTTTTATTTCGATATGAAACTGTCATCTGCTAGAATAATAAGATTGTACTCTTTTGCTTTGACCCTTTACGTTGTAACCCTTGTCTATAATGTCACTTACTTATGTAAATATGTGTTATGAGATGGCAATTGAATTTAATTTACAAATAATCACACTTTTAAATACAAATATAATGCTCCACAAAACCATTTATATTTGCAGTGGAGTATACAAATGGAATGGAAAAGGATGAACACACGTTTCCTAACTATTTGAACTTCCAAACTATGTTACTGATAATGGAATATGATTTGGAAATACAACAAGTGTATGGCTTACTTACTTAAATGGTTACATTACAATCCTTTAGTCAGGATTACAACCTAGCTTCTCATACCAACAATGATGCGTATGCTAACCTTATCCATGAGTGACACAATCTCCAGTTTAAACTCGACTACAAACTACAAATTTTAATGGCAATTTTATTCTCAGTGTTGTTACCGGAAAAATAAGTTTATCTCTTAAGATTTTTCTCGGCTTGAGCACTGTTTTCACCTAACTTTGTAATTGCCTCAGCTTACCTCATCACTCACCAGTAGCACAAATTCAATTCAATTCAATGAAGCCTTTTCCCTTAACTAATGTGGAACTCTTAAATCGTATTTGTTTTGTACAGACAAACATAACAACCCTTCAGTCAGGATTACGACCTAGCCTCTCACACGACTTGTGTTGTGTGTGTTAATTTTATACATGTGTGGCTGGAGCTACAATTTAGTGTCGACTTCGAACTACAGATTTTCGAGAAGATTTTCATGGCAATTTTTTATTTACGCTCAGATATTTGGCCAGAAATCTGCTGGGAGGAAGTCGCCAAAGAAATATTTTTCATATTTTGTTTCGAAGTCTTACATGGGGTTTGAACCGTGCCTTCACTTCTGATAAGCACTAACTACTAGACTACGGCGACCTCTGCTTTGTATCCAATCTTGTTCACTTGACTGCAGACGATTCTTAGTGAATGCATATAAAGCCTTCAAAAATGTTTAAAAACTATTGTAAACAGTTTTCTTCTACACTGTAAGTATAAGTAAACACTTTATGTGTTTATATTGCTACCACTATATAAATATATTAAATAACACTTTGAAAAATATCACATACTATTGACTTGAACTACACACAATTATAACACAGGGATACTTACAAACGCACACGTTCGAACACATGGAAGCACAAAATTAAAACTTTCACTATTCAACTTTCTCTCTCTCTCTCTCTCTCTCTCTCAATTACGTTAATAAATGTATACACAAGCATTAAAAAGTTATTTGAAAAATATGATAATTTCTTGTGTAAATTATGACAATAACAACAACAATAAATGAAATAAAAATTAGAGGAAAAACTCTTTTATTGGCAACGCCTTAATTGGTATACTCAGCCACACTTACATTTCGATTACATTTAATACGGATGTAATATGGAAACATGTTGTACATACATACATAAGCGTTGGAGTATGTATATAAATCAGAGTTCAGCTTGTATTCAAAAAAAAGAGTAGAATCGAATCTGGCTTTTGCCAGAAATCTGCTGAGATTAACCCGCGAAGAAAATTTTATTCGTATTTCGTTTTGATGTCTGACATGGGGTTTGAACCGTGGCCTCACTTCTAATAAGTCAACACACTACCTACTACTTATGGCAACTTCAATTTCAATTGACACTCTGATTAAAAAAAACCACCATGGTATTTATCCAAATTGTTCGTTTGAATCTTTAGAATTAAAAGTTTAAACTTTAAACTCTAGGCTCATAGATAGGTAATGGTCTGAAGCTACGGAATCTATAAAAGAAAAGTTGAATAGAATTGCTGAACCTGAAAAGAATTATTTTCAACGCCTTTATTTAAGTTTACAATTACAAGCAAAAATACTACGTAGTTTCTCTCTACACCCTGCAATATTTTTGAATTATAAAAATGTATAAAAGTGTGACAGTATGTGTGCTTATCTTCTTTATACTCATTTACGAAGTGAATTCTTTAACATGTTACTACCACAACAATATTACAATGGCACCCCTAACACACGAACATGTGCGAATGCTACTCAGTCAGCCATCATTTACATGCATGCACAGTAAACAACGACGACACATTACAGATCAAATCAAATCAGAAAAGAAAACCACAAAATGCACGACACCCACAGCGTGACAGTTAACAACAAAAAAAAAAAAAATGAACATTAAACGCAAAATCAAGAGGCAAAAGGATGGAAGTAAAGAATTATTTTTTGGAGGAAGAGTTATAAAAACAATAATTGAATACGAAAACAAATCAAAAGTGAGACAAAAAAATTTCTTTAAATATGGTTCTCCGCGTTTATCTCATGTTGTTTTCTTTGTATTTGCATTTGCATTTTCTAAACAAACAACCTCTACAGTATGGTGCACATCATAATGTAATGCCTGTAATGGAGATAGGGAATCTTATAAAAGAAATATGAAATGAAATGTAAAAAACAGAACAGAAATAAAAGAAAGCCTGGAGAAAGAGAGTTGAAATTTGTATACTGAAATGAGAAACATTCTTCACCAACATTGTTCTGGCCAATGTTAGGGCACCCATTTCAATGTTGGTACCACAACAATTTTTTTAGTGGTTTAGTTGCAAAAAGAAAAGAAAAACTTCTTCCATTTAAAGGTCATGGCAAAGAGCTCTAAAAAATAGAAAGAAAAAAATAGTTTAAAACAAATTTTTCTTTTACCAACTAAAATAGAAAAACAAAAAAAAAACTGAGAATAAAATCAAGAAAAATTAATGAAAATATGAATTGAAATAAAAATTTAAAAGTTATTTCCAAGGAATTGTATACGATAAGTTGATATTGACTTAATATTTACATAACAGAGTCAGTGACATCTTTCCAATGTCGTAGACCGTTGGGAGTCACTTAGTTATTCAGAGCCTCATTCACTTTCTATAGAAATACGATTACAAAACATCTTCCGTTATGGCAGACCTGATATTTCATTTGATTTTATTGCACGTATTTATGTAACGAATGGTTTCCGTATAAGTCCTTCTAAATTGGCCATCAAACATAGTCTGTAGGCCATCCCCCATCCACTGCTGCCCACATAATTGTGACATTTCGTTCGTGTCAGACTAATGATTTTGTTTTCAAAGAGTTTGCACTTCTTCAGTCCAATCTTGTGCTTCAAAGTCTAGTATTTTTTAATTAAAAACACTACCATACTCCATATTAGAGGATAGTGCTTCTATAACAAAATCCCGGGGTCCCTTTAATATAAACGGATTTGAATCATTCCATTGTCGTATTGGCCATTATCGATATTCATGCATTAATGTAGTATATCGGCATCATTGGCTCGTTTTAGTGTAACAGAAAGCTGTATCTACAATCCTTGCATTCATTGGCCAACATTTGAAAAATTTTAGGAGACTAGAATCTCCATAATTTGTGTTCTAATGTGTCTCTTAGAACGTTTCGATTATGAATTTCCGATTTCCTGAATGTGTTCGAACTTAATCCTTATAGGCACCGTTTATAACCCTATAGATTCAGGGATTAGGGCTACGCTCATCATTTGATGGCACAGATCAAGATCTGTTAATATCGATTTTAGATGATGATGATCGTGCACAATTCGCCGTAGTCTAGGAGCGAGTGTGTCTGAGCTAGTGCCAAATATCTTTAGCAAAACAAAGTGAAAAATTATTTCTTCGCCGACTTTCCTCACAGCAGCGCCTTGGCAAAAACACTGGCAGTAAATTAATTTCGTCGTGCAAAAATTCCACAAAAATCTATCATTCGTAGTCTACTTTAAACAGTGTTTTCCAACATTCAAGGATAAAATTAACACACACAACATGGTCGGTGTGAAAAACTACGTCATAATCCTGACTGAAGATTCGTAATGGCCAATTAAGTAAGTAATTAATCTCTAACAGTTGAGTAATTATGGTTTAGAGACTTAGAAATCTTGCTTAGCAAGTTCTTAGGCATCCATTTTAGTAGTCGCTGTACACTAGTAGGTAGTATGTTGGCTTAATGGACGTGAGGCCAAGGTTCAAACGCCTAGTCAGACATTTCCAACAAATCAAAAAATGAACAAATATTTGTTCGGCAACGCCTCTCAGCATATTTCGGGTAAAAACTCTGTGAGTAAATAAGAAATTGTGATGAAAAAGTTTCTCAAAAAATCTGTCGTTCGGAGTCGACTTGAAATTGTAGGTTCCACCACTCATGTATAAAATTAACAGCTACAACAGAAGTGATGTAAGAAGCTAGGTCGTAATTATGACTGAAGGCTTGTAATGACCAATTATGTATGTATGAATGTGTGTATCTGTTATTGAACATACATACTTCAAATAAAGTTTTCCTTATGATGGACGCTATTAAATGGATTTATTGCTTTTGAAATTGATTATTCAATAAATCTCATCTTTTAGCGTTAATGACCGTTTTTCCACTACAAACTTGCCGAACACATTATCATGGTCATAAATTAATTGTAGGGTAGCTGTAGGGTAGCTGTTGCAACAATAACAATATAAAAACAAAAAAAAAGAAAAGAAAAGAAAGTAAAAAAGTAAAAGTTTTTATAATAAAATGAACAAAAGAACGCAAGAAAAACTATAAAAAACTAAAAGAAAATAAACTTTACATTTAATGTTTTCATTTCCCCCCTCTTCTTTCTCTTGTGCTTTTTTAAACTTTTTAAAACTAAAACTCACACGCTTTAACGGCGCTCCTCTCTTCTCTTTTCAACTTTCCTTTTTGGTTGGTTTCTAAAGTTCTCCCCTCTTTTGTCATTGTCTATCAATAACAATCAATTTCATGCGACGACTTTTGTCTTCCAATATAAAGTTTGGTTTGTGTGTAAGTATAGTGTGTATGCACAGTGGGTCCACTGTCAACATAAATTGTGCTAAATTATTGGGGATTATATTTGTTTGAGAAAGTGTTTTTATATTGTTACGAAAATAAAAAATTTTGATAATCCATGTGTCCATGTGTCCATGTGTCCAACAAATAATTTTATTGCCGACAACACTAATGCTGGTGATTAAATAAATTCTTACAATATTATTGTTACGAAAATCAAAAATCATGATACTGGTGTTTTGCTTTTACATCGCTTAACATTAAAATTATAAACAAAAGCTACAAAAACAAAACAATGCAGTAAACAAACCTGTTTACAAATTATCGTACTGCTTAATATAACAGCAAACACTAGCATAAAAAATGGCAAACAAGTGAACAAAAATCCACAAACAACACTACAATAATAAATGTAAACGAAATACACAAACAACAACGATGTTTAAATTTATAGAGATTTCGAGAAGGCGAAGTCACGATCATTCATCACGCTGTTTACGCCGCCATATAAAAGGCAAGACTAAGCAGACGAGTGAGTCAGAGAGGTTCAGTCAGTCTTGTGTGAAGACGCGGTGTAATCGTGGTTTGAAGATCGCCATTACAAAGATCTGTCGAGCAATTGTCTTGTAATTCTTATTGTTTATGCAAAAGAGTGTAAAGATGAATAACAAACAAAGCAATTGTTGTTGTTACCATCAATTCGTGAACAGTGGCACACAGAATTGTGCGAATAATAAAGAATTGGAATTAAAACTAAACACAAATTTATTTTCATTTTATTTGCAATCTACGAGCCCATATTTTAAACGTTTTTAAAAGGTAAAAACGTACCAATATTACAGACTGTCAATTGTTACGGTGGGTAATATTTGAAACATATGGTTTTGTAAGTCTGGCTTTCACTAATTTCATTTATCTAGCATTGGAATCACTATTGGTTTCAAATATTTTCTTCCATCATTTAAGTAAACCGTCACCACTGTATGGTTTTTTATCCTTTTTTCTTTACCATCTCTATCGCTGTTGTTGTTATTGTTGCTGTTACTTTATTTCACTGAACTCATTCATTGTAATTCCTGACACAAAAACATATCAGAAACTACACGGCACATCCACTTGTGCATGTGTGTGAGAGTGTGCGAGTGTGAGTAATATATGCTCAAAGATTGAATGCAGAAAGGGAGAAACAAGAGAACAAAATAAGAAGTTATTGGCAGGCGCCTTAAAGACGGTATTGCTTCAATGATTGCTTAAATAGAAAAGTTGTTCTAATACTTTAACTGTTTCTAAGAGTGTGTGTGTGTGTGTGTGTGTATGTATGTTGGAACTTACTAAACCGTAATAACATTTAAATGTTTATGTGTATGGATAAGTATGTACATACGAGTACATGTACTCTCTCCCTCTTTCCTATTTTTATGCTAAAGTGTTGAGTAAGTTTTTAAACGTTTTCTGTTATGTTGTTGTTGTCGTAAGTAAACGAAAGCAATAACAACTAGTGGTTTGACTGATGATGGCATTTCCATCAATTCCCCTGGCTCTTTATTATTCAAAAACAGTAACAATTACGTTTAAATAAAGTTTTTCCATTTTCGTTGTGCGCCGTTCTTTTTTTAAACGTTAATGTAGGCACGGATATAAAAATTGTTTTTTTTTTTTGTTTTTATTGTTCTTTACCAATTCATCTCTTTGCCAGCCTTACAAGAGTGATAGAAGGGAAAGACAAGAGATTTATTTCATTTCCTATGATTGCCTTTTAGTCTCCATAGGGAAAATACCATGGACCATTAAACTGAATTCATTTTTTTTGTTTTTTCTTATTTATTTTGTTAATAGAGATTGTTGTTGTTGTTGTAATAAATTAAATTAACCATGTTATCATTTCTAAGCTGATTTAAGGGGTGAGAAAGTGAGTGACTGATTTAAATATTGTCGCAATAAATTTTTATGTAAAAAGTCTTGATTTTTGTTGAATTTATTCATCAAATGATGACGTTACTAACCAATTTAACGAATGATGCATACATATTGTATGGAGAGTATTTGATAATACTTTGTGGTTTGTTAAAATTACATGCTACTGATGACTCAGATTTAGCAATGTATGTAGGTATGTACGTAGAGGTAGCTGTCTATCCAGACCGAAGCTAAAAGAACACACTTAGGCCACGCGAGGTCCATCGTAATACCACAGATAACAATTCTCCTCTGTTCCCGGAACTATATGAAGCTTTTGACGAAGTGATTAAGACTGTCAATATTTATGGTTGGTAGTTCCTTCAGATCCTCTATGTGGTAGACACTAAGATGCCTTCTCAGGCTTAGCGCTGGGTATATATCCATGAGATGCAGAAAAGTATTTTCCTCTTCCTCATACCTACACCTTCTACAGAAGTGTTAAGACAAATATCCAAGAGCAATACTCCTTGCATGACTGCTCATAATGCAATACCATGTAACGATTCAAACAACTGCTCCCCGCAAGCTCCATTAGAAACTTAAGCAGACTTTTCACGCGCCAGGTTTCTTTGTTTAGGCCAGGTTCTACTCGTATCCGAAGCCGTTCCTCTGGCTTTGGCGGAATTCATAACTACATTGTCAATCGTTAGCTTGCAAGTTCTCAAAACGATTTCCAAAGTATATAATTTATTTAATACCTGTTTTCTTAGTTACTTCCATTTATATTTGAAAAAAATTGGCAAAGTCGATACGCCCTCTATTCTAAATAGAAGAATTGTTCATCAGAAGAAAATATATGAATGAAATAATCCAATCACTGGATGCCAAGCCAACAGCATGAAATAGTTGCAAAACAATGCTATAAGTCGCCTAGACTAGCCGATCTGTATTATACAAGCGGTTGTTTGCCGGATATTTATTCCTTCAGAAAATGTAATCCTTCACAGTGTCCATTTGATGGCTTTGACCAGACTCGAATAATTTGAAATAAATTATTAACTGTTAACCCTACCAAACATTAAAAAAAAATTTTTGTCAATTATGCGCGTACTTACTTATATGTTTTTATTTTATTTTTTTTGTTTCGTTTTGTTGGATATATCTGGCCTGGGGCCAACACTCTAAAATATTTATTACATGAGCATATTGCTGCTTTACCCAGTTCCATATTCTAAAAATTTTGGTTGTTTTGCTAAACAGTTCTGCATTGTATGTATGTTTTAGGCATCCAGTTTGTTTATCATATTTTCTGCCTCCACCAACCAGCAAATATCATCCTTCGGCCCATAGACTTTCAAAATGTTTTATCAAGGGCCGAGACAATGGATGATAGAAATAATATCGTATGAAGCTTTCCTTTTGCAGTCTATAATTAGTCTCTACATGCACAGATTTTTGAGAAACTTTTCATGGCAGTTTTATTTACTTTCAGAGTTTTTGCCAAAAATCTGCTGAGAGGAAGTTTCCGAAGAAATATTTTTTTTGGTTTCGTTTTGTTGGACATGAACAGATTGCAGCTTTAGCCAGTTCCACATTATAATAGTTTTGACAGTTTTGCTAAACATTTCTGCATTGTATGTATGGTTTAGGTATGCAGTGTTACGTTCAAAAATCATCAGACTTTCACAATGTTTTATCAAGGACCGAGACAATGGTTGATAGAAATAATATCGTATGAAGCTTCCGTCCATTTGAAGTCCATAATTACTCTCCACATGAATGTTGTTCATAGTATTATCGATAATATCGTTCAATAAACACGACAGTATCAATTTCATTTAAACACAGCATGTGTTTTCATGCAGTATACTTCACTGAAAATATTGTTACGAAAATGAAAAATTATATACGGGTGTTTTGCTTTTACTTCGCTTAACATTAAAATTATAAACAAAAGCTACAAAAACAAAACAATGCAGCAAACAAACCGGCTAACAACTTATCGTACTGCTTAATATAACAACAAACATCAGCATAAAAGAAATGGTAAACAAATAAACAAAAATACACAAACAACACTACGAGAATAAATGTAAACAACTATGTTTATAACAATGTTTACATTTATAGAGATTTCGAGAAGGGGAAGTGATGAACATTTATCAGACTGTTTACTCTGCCATATAAAAGGCTGGGCAAGACAAAGCAGGCAAGTGAGTTAGTAAAAGTACAGTCAGTCTTGTGTGAAGACGCGGTGCGGTTGAAAATAATAATCGTGGTTTGAAGATCTCCGTTGCAAAGATCTGTCGAATAATTGTCTAGTAATTGTTATTGTTTATGCAAAGAGTATAAGTAGAGGAATAACAAAGAAGAGCAATTGTTGTTGTCTACATCAAGTTGTGAACAGTGGCACACAGAATTGTGTGAATAATAAAGAATTTTAATTAAAATTAAACACAAATTTACTTTTATTTTATTTGCAATCTACGAGCTCATATTTTAAATGTTTTTAAAAGGTAAAAACGCAGCCGTATTGATAATGCAACGACACTAAATATAGCCTGCAGTGATAATTGATTACCCAGAGCTCATGAATGTCAAATACATGCCAAAATGGTAAAAGTAAGAGTGTTTTATTTAACACAACTGGTCTTTGAAGCCTTACCATATTTCAGCTGATAAATAACTGCAGTTCAAGGCTGCATCAGCAGCTCTATTACTGCTGCATGAAATTCCCTTTTGCAATATGAGTCCCACTTGATATAATTTTCCATGTAAGCCATGAGCCATGAGAGGCAGTTGGGAATGCAAGTGGGATTGATTTATTGCATGTAATTAATATGAATGCAATACATTTCCCCATGCAAATGAATTAATGTAGTCATGTATGCATGTGAATACCATAACAGTTCATTGTGCCACATGATGATGGAAAATAAAATGAAAATTGTTACGAACGTAGAATTCTCTTGTTTTCAAAGGGGAAAATAAATATAAAAAATTTTTAAAATATTTCATTTATATACTGACCTCCTCTTTATTATAAATAAGTTTTACTTTTTTGTGGTTGTTTTATTTTAAAATCTGTTACAACATAACAACACAGCTATTTACAATAATGATGGTCAGGACAATGATAATAAATATAAAATATCATATATTTTATGTAAAATGAAACAAAGCAAAGAACGAAAAAACAATATTATAATAATAATGAGATTAAACAACAATAATAAATATTTTTACATTTTTACCTATTTAAAAAACATTTAAGATATGAGCTCGTAAATTGCAAATAAAATAAAAATAATTTTGTGTTTAATTTTAATTAAAATTCTTTTTTATTTGCACTATTCTGTGCGCCACTGTTCACAATTTATGTAAACAACAACAATTGCTTTTATCTGTTATTCCTGTGTTTACACTCTTTGCATAAACAATAACAATTACTAGACAATTATTCGACAGATCTTTGTAACGGAGATCTTCAAACCACGATTACTTTCTTCAAACGCACCACATCTTCATACAATACTGACTGGACTTCACTCACTCAGTCGCCTGTTTGCCTTGCCTTTTATATGCTAACGTATACAGTCTGATAAATGTTCTTGAAGGCGAATGTTCGTGGCTCCGTTTTCTCGATTTCTCTATAAATATAAACATCGTTGTTTTATTATTTTGTTTGTGTATTTTGTTTACATTTATTCTTGTAGTGTTTGTTGTTGTATTTTTGTTCACTTTTTTACCATTTTTATGCTGGTATTTTTAGTTTTATTTTTGTTTATAATTTTAATGTTAAACGATGTAAAAGTAAAACTCCTGTATCCAGATTCTTCATTTTCGTAACAATATCATATATTTTATACAAAATAAACGACAGTTTTTTGAGAAACTTTTCATGGCAATTTTATTTACTCTCAGAGTTTTTGTCAGAATTCTGCTGAATTAAACCGTGGCCGCACGACTAATAAGCCAACACACTACCTACCAGACTACGACGACCGCAACGTGTTTCCACGAATGAATTTGCTAGACTAAATTCGTCTGTATTCGCAATCTATATTCGTAATCGCCTAAAAACAACGATGATCACAAAATGAAAGTGGTCGCCCATGTATTTCCATGTGCTTTTTTTTTTTTTTTTTTTTTTTTTTTTTTTTTTATTGCGTCGAAAATTTATTTATTTATTTATTTATTTTATTTATTATTAATCATAGCACAACAAGATAATAATCTTATAAATGAAAGTGCTATGGGAGTACATCAAAGAGGAAAAAGTAATAACAAATCATTGATTATATGAGTAATGAAATGTTTGAAGTACATTATGAATAAAAATGAATAAGAATAAGAACATGTTTTAACCTCAGGAAATATCAATCGATACAACAAAATTAGGATAAGAAAATGAGTATATGTAAAAAACTAAATTAGGAAAGATACAAATATAAAGAAAAATACAAGCAAAGAAATATATATACATATAATGAGATACAATGAAACTTAAATAATAAATTAGAAAAATGAAAATAATTAATCACTTATAAAAATGAAGAGTAAAAATGTATAAAACAATCAAAATATGTTACAAACTACTTAAACAGATTGTATAACTCCTTTTTGAACTTAGTTGCATTGCCTATGTTCTGAATATAATTAGGTAGTGCATTCCAAAGACTGATGGTGTGTATAAAGAACTGTCGTTTCGACAAAAGAGTCCTATGCCTTAATTGGATTCTTAGTGGCAAACAAATTTTTTTATATTCTTTTCAGCATCTGCTTAGAAATATGCTGAGAGGAAGTCACCGAAGATATTTTTTTTTATATTTCGTTTTGCTGTAGATGTTTGATCTGGGGTTTGAACCGTGGCCTCACGTCTAATAAGCCACCACACTACATAGTGGACTACGGCGTCTTGAGAAAATATTGAAACAAAAAATTATAATTTTCAACAGAAAGGTAAATAAGAGCTTAAAAGGTAAATGCAGTTAATACCATACCTAACTCGGAACTTGGGGACCACAGCAGAGATCAGCAATGAGTATTCAAAAAGATGAGTTATATAGAATCATACTCTTAATTTCTGATACTTTAAACATTCATACTTATTTTCAAATCAAAAAAACTCTACTCATATTCAAAATTTGAAGTACTCATCGTACTCATACTTAACAGCACGTATCATGTTGTTGATTTCGACTCTCCATAACTCAATATATACACGAATCACAAAATAGGTATGAATTACGTACGAACACTAAAATACTTACTAGAAAGTTGTGTGTTTGCTCTGCTTACTGCTGATGTGTCTTTTTTCTTTCGTTGTAAATGCAACAACAACTAAGACTGGAAATTTTAATGAATGAATCGAGTCACTCGGGTATTATAAGAATTCTTCTAAAGTTATGAATATAAATGAGTAGGCTTATGAATCAGACATATTTCAAATGGTATGAGTTTGATATCAACGTTGTACGCATACTCATTGCACCCTGTATTTATATATCAACGTTGTAGTGAGTACGAATGAATCAGAGTACATAGTTAAATTTCAATATTGTTGACTCACTTATATTCAAAATTTCATGAGTACTTATGAGTAGCGAAAAAACAATTCATTGCTGATCTCTGGACCACAGTTACATTCAGATGTACTATACAGATTGAATAATTATCTTTGAGTTTTCTCATCAATCTTGTATTAAAATATCTTTAAAGTGTATATTGAGGGTCCCAATTGTTATACGTAAAGCACTCTGACGAGTTGGGTGAACATTGCAGTGTATTTATCAGTGTGGTCTTGGCTATCCTTAAAGGCTAACAATGCTTAATGGGTAGTGGCGTATTTTACAAAAATCCTTTAATTTTATCCAAACGCCAGGTTACATTCAAATCTCTTATGAGTTTCCTTCAACATCTATTGCCGTCTATGAATGTCGTTTTTTTCATAGGAAAATTTCGGATTATTCGAATGTAAACCCCTTATAGGGGCTACGGAGCACAAGGATATTAGTCGAAATTGTATGTTTAATGGTGTGAAATCTGTGGTAATTTACGAACGAAAAACTTTCACAAGCTTAGAATTTTAGAGAAATTGGTAATTAAATGGTTTGATGTCATTGCTGCCTAGTGGATTGACTTAGTGGGATTCAAAACTCAGCATAATGAAATATGAAAACACATTTCTTCGGCGACTTTCTCTTAGCATTAAAAATAATAAAAAAAATTCAAAACTCTGTCTTTCGGTGTAGATCCTGCCTTTGATGGATACAATTAACTCACACAACATGGGTGGTGTGAGAGTTAGTCGGTAGCTAGATGGTGGAGGCATTCAAACTTCCCAAACAAGTGTCGTCAATTTTTAGCAAGTCATGAGAGATTGTGCAAACTACTGCTGGATCTATTATTTATTCCCAGTATTCTGACATAACGACATACATTGTATTGTAATTCAAATATTTTTTTTTTTTCATTTAAAGAAATTTGAAATCCGTTAAAATTTTTTAATTTGTTTTTATTTACACATTTGTTGTCTGTTGTTGCCATTAAGCCTAAGACTGTGCTATTTCCTTTAGTTTAACTTTGAATTACCTGTGGCAGAAGTGTAACCATGCGTAGGTAAGTGAGCGCATGCGTGTGTTTAAAATGCTTTTCATGTTCTTTTATTTTCGTCTATTTATTTGCATTTGGAAACAACCATTTGTCAGTCTGGCAAAGTTGTCTAGCTGTCTGTTACTCTTGTCATTTCTAAAGCTTACTCCGAATGGTTTAAAATTTTTATTTTCATGTTCTCTTAGCAGAATGTGGCAATAAATTTCAGCAGCTACAATAATTTTTCATTTGGCTTAGCATTTGGTGTTAAGTTAGGTCGGAGTGGTAGCTCTGTTATCACAAAGCTCACTTGAGCACGCATAGCGGCCCGTTGTGATGCCACGGGTGAACGCAGTCTCTATACTAACCAAGTTCCACCAAAATCGGGGAAATGGAAGAAGTTGGTCAGCGCAAGGGCTGCACAATAGCATTTGGTGTATTTACCTTGTTTATTTATTAGCATTAGAGAAGTTTTTTCCTCATGCCGCTATTGTTGTTATTTGTGGTAATGATTGTGGCTACAATCCTATCTGTCGCATCACTGGCTATGCTTATTAGAATCAAACCAAACCATAAATTAATAAGAAACCTTAACAGGATGAAATTAAATTTCCAGTGTCGCTATCTCTAGCGTTTTAGGATTTCTCTCCTTTTCTTTTTTATATTTGTTTACAAAGGTAGAGAATGTGAAACCATTGACATACACTTTGGATGTGTAGCTATTCTAAACTATACTTGCAACTACAAAATGTTTCTATTTTCTACGAAATTTACTACTGCGTATTCCATCACACTAAAATCTTATTAAGTTTCAATTAAAAAACTTCATTAATTCCTTCATATATGCATTCATTCATTGATTCTTTCGTTCATTTGCTTTTCATTTACTCGTAAATTCTTTGAAGAATAAAACCAATGCGTTTTCTCTTTTAAATTGTTGTGAATAACATCAGCTTCTGCTGTAAACTAAAATTGGTTAAAATCAAGTAACAGAGATTCCATACAGACTATGAAACATTATTTAATTCTTTGCAACATTTTATGCTTATGAAACATTAATTTGGCATCATTTACAGCAACTTTCTAAATACTCTGTAGCACTTTCAACATGTTTTCGTTTGGGTAAACAACCAAATTGCAAGCAAATCCATGAATTCTGTTATAATTTTACCACACATTGTTTTTTAGTCAGTTTCATAGGTACAATGTTAGCAATATGTTGCCAGCAACATTTCGGAGAAATTTTAGTTTACAAATGAGATAAATTAAAGCCACTTGTTGTTATACTGTGGACATGTTTAAAAACGAAATGAATATGTTTATAAGGACTTAAGATAACTTTTATATTTTTTAAATATGTTTAGAGACAATGTTGATAACCATATCACGCAATTAAGTGAATCAACGTTTGTGTATAGAACAATGAGGTAGATTGCTGTATAACATAATTGTTTAAGGCCTTTAGCTGTTATTAAACATAAGGCAAATATTTCATTTTCTTATAAAAAGATGTGTTAATAAACGAATATTAAAAATAAATAATTTTAAAGGGCAACCACGCTCTCTTTCAACTTCTCAAATTTTAAAAGAAAAACCATCAAAGTCGAAACGCACATGACACATAATTAGAACAGCCGGAGTCAATTGATTTCACAGGCCCCTTACCTCCGTGGAATTTCATAAAGTTACTCTTAATCTTGATAATGTTTCAAATGTCATTGACTTTCTATTTGACTTCCACACTTAATTTGATTCCTAACTTTTAGATGTGCATGAGAGTGAGTATTGACAGCAGATTTACTTAATGTTGCTTGTCCGTTTGCTACATGTTTACGCTTTAAAAGTTATCAGACATAAAAATGTGCCAAATTCTGACTGAAATTACGTATGATTAATAAAAATAACAAGAAAACACACTCATACCACGCAAAGCCTATGATAATAAAAATTGAAGAAAATATTGTAGATCTGGGGGCATAAATTATTACAGTTTTTTATGGATAATAGAACCCCTAGACATTTCGTCTGTCATTACTGAATTGCAATTTGATAGTTTCTTTTTTTTAATTTATTCAAATAGGGATATTATTTTGTCATTTTATACTCTGCCACTGTAAAAACTCGTTATAATATTTTACTTCACACTGTCAAATTGCCTTAAAAAAAAATTGTTGAAAAATGACGTCATGTGTCAATAAACCGGTTGGCATCAATGTAATAGAACGTTAAACTTTAATTTGTATCACAAAGGATTACAATTTATTGCTAAACTTAAATACTAAACATTAATGGTACATGTTGATTAAAGATGAAATAATGTTTCAGTTTCTTACTTAAGCAACATGTATATATAATTATTTTTTTTTCAAATCCATGCAATGCAAAAATTAATCAATGTTGCTAGGTTTCTAAATAATCAACATGCATGCAGACATATCATTGCATCATGTTTATCTGCAGCTTATTGTTAAGCTTAACGCTTAAAGCTTATTATACATGTTGCCGTAGATAAAATGTTTCTATGTTCTTATTTAAGCAATATGTTGAATATTGTAATCTCCAGTTTGGTAAACATTAATCATGTTTTTCCATTTCTTTCTGATGCTGCTTTTTTCTGCTCTTTTTCTATTTCTAATTTTCAGAAACTTTATATTTTCAATTACATACTTTCGTTTCTCCTTGTTCTTTAAATTGTTGCATCTTAAAATGTTCTGTTCTCTGTACTTAAGTTAATCAAAGCCATGTGTTTCATGTTTCCAAAACTTCTCCTTTGGATGAATTGTTTTTCGTTCATTAATTAGAAATGCTGGTCTTAAATTAAATGTTTTCCTATTGCAACAGAAAATTTCAAATTAATTTAACAGCAATAGGCAACTGAAACATTGTATTGGACAGCTGCAGTTGCCAGTTTTGTTTTCTCTTCTAAACGATTAAGCAACTTTCTTTCTTTCATTATTTCTTTCTTTGTTGAAAGCATTATTCAAATGAAACATAAAAGTTTTCCAAGAATTTCAATTAAAATTTTCAAATATTTTCAGTTATTTACGTAAATGAACATCATGATCTTGTAAGTAATTTGAATAGGTTTCTTGTGGCGTTGTGTTTATGTGTGCTGCTTAATGGCATTTTCCCTATGCTTAGAGATGACCTCCGAAGATAAGTAATTATTTTTAGAAATTGAAAGTCATTTTCGTTAATGATTTTCTATGATGACTTTATAATGATGTTTCATACATTCTAAATGAAATATGCCAGTAACAAGTGTTGTCTGAGAAGAAGATATGACATTACTGAAGCTTACAATTGACAATTCAATAACAAATTGTTTTGAAGATGCTCAGGCGGTGAGCTAAGCAGCTCTGCAAATCTAGCCGAGGTTAGATAAACACGAAAAATCTTCTCAAACAGAAAAGAAGCACGCTTAAAGTAGTTGACGTAGATAGAAATGAAAACTGTTTTCCAACTGTTGGGTATAGTCCCCAGCATTTTGTTGTAGGTGAAAGAAACTCCAGGGCTTATACTACGCATTTGATGTCACTGCTCTTTAACGAAAGTACAGTGTGATATACGTTATGTGGCTTCTTCCGAGCCTTCAGAAATAAAAACACAAAGTGCTTCTATCCTTTGATGTTAACAGCTAATGTGACATACCATAACTACCTGTATATTTGCTGTTCATAAGCCTTTTTCTTTATTTAATCGTCTGTAGAAATCATTAGCAAGATGTCCATAGCCAATACGCCTCGGATGCGTACCCATAATGTAATGCCCAGTAATTGACCCGACAACCATACTGGGCGCATCCCTCTGCAATGTAAGCAGCCCAACAGTACGCCCTTCATGCAGCCTTAGCATTGTCACTTATGAGCCTGCATGTTCTTATAGGGTTCTCCAGAATCGAGAATTCATTGGAGAGTTCGATGGTTGTGCCCCAGTTCATCCGCTCTACAGTTACCCGGAATATCAGTGTGCCCCGGTAACCATATAATCAATAGCATTAGGATTATAGATGATTTGAATGATCTTGCAACAGGTGGTAAGGCATTGTCAATATGGCACATTATTACTTCACTTCTGATTGAATATATCGGGATGGTTCATAAAGTGTCAGCAAAATTAATTTAAAGTTTCAAATCTTAATCTTTCAACGAGTTCATGGTACGTACCGACCCTAAACAATTCCTTGAATGTCAAACAGGCTACAAAAACTTTAAAACATAAGGTCAGTTTATTGAACTTTAAAAAAAGAAAAACTAAACAGAAGATAATATCACATGTTCCTTGATACTTAAGGCAAAATTAGATATTTTCACAAATACCACAATAATATTAACCAATACACATGACAATACTGTATAAAAAAATAAACAAAATTTTTTTTTAATTTTTTATTTATTTTTTTAAATATCCACTGCAGTTAGCATTGACTAATTTCATGTTGACAGTATACATACTTAATATTTAATTCTATGTAAAATATATTCCTCATACGCAACCATACTGCTTGTACTGGAATAATTACTCTGAAAAGTATGCAATAAAATAAGAGTTTAATTTTGTTGGTATACCGAATTAATAGAATCTAATATTACTCATACGTATACTTAATATTGAATTCTACACAGCCATACTGCCAGTACCGCCATAATTACTCTGAAAAGTATGCAATAAAATGGAGGGTAATTATGTTGCATAAGTAATAAATAGAATTAAATATCGCTCATACGTTACGTGTCTCTCAGTATGAGTTTTTAGGTAATTTATGTATGCATAAGCGTACATGGTGATTTAATAATTTATACAGTACGTATTAAAATTAATTCATAAATTAATTTATAATAATTAAATTATAATTTAAACAAACTCCAACTTAATGTCTTCTCTGTTGTTATTTCAACTGTAAACCTTAAATAAATGTTGCAACCAGACATTGCTCATCACTGCATGCAACACACTATTTATTTAATTAGAAAAGTAAGTGAAAAACTTTTCTTATTTTGTTATTGTTGTTCTCTTTATAATTCAAACTGATTTCCATTTTTATTCATTTTATCAACTTTCTTGCAGCAGTTTATGTTCTGCAGTAACAATTAAAATTAAATTAGTTTTCGTTATTTGCAACATGTTGCTGCTGTTGGCACTGCAACTGTCTAAGAGAAACAAGCCAGCCTAGGAAAAAAACAAGAGAATGCAAATAAAATTTGCATACTTTTTATACGAAACTATGAATGAATATGCATTAAAGTTTCATTTCTTTTTTCCTTCTCATTATTTGTGTTGTTATTTATTTTCATTATATCCTCTGGTGTATTTTCTATTTTAAGTTAAACACAGTCCCAGTAGAGTAGTTGAATGTGAATGAAAGAGAAAAGAAAAAATTTGATATTTAAAAACTTTTCAGATATTATTTCATGAACAATTTATACTTCTTTGTGTGGTCCATTCATTTATAAATACATACAGTACAACCCTTCAGTCAGGATTAGGACCTAGTTTCTCACACCACTTATGTTGTGTGTGTTACTTTTATACATGGGACTTACAGTTTAAAGTCGACTCCGAACGACAGATTTTTGAGAAACTTTTAATGGCAATTTTATTTACCCTCAGAGTTTCTGCCAGAAATCTGCTGTGGGGAAGTCGCCGAAGAAATGCTTTTTCATTTATAAGGAATGAAAAATAATATTTTAAAACCTGGATACTTTATTTGCAATGTTAAAAAGTTCAACTAAAAATGTGAACATGAACGCGTAATGTCAGTCCCTTTAAAAAAAAAACGAGAAATAAAAATAATGAAAATTATTTAAACGTATAATATTACCTGTGACCCATTAGAGGAGTTTTACATTCCATCACTGGTGATGATGGTGCTGGTTACTGTAAGAGTTGTTGATATGTTTTTTTATTATTTATGATAAAGATGTTTACTTTACTACTGTAAATGTACAATATGAATAAACATGAGTTCTGTGCAGTCATTCATTTACTTTATTTAGTGACTTGAATTTAAGCAAACAATATGAAAGCAACCTTCCCTCGTCTACTATTCTTGACATAATATTTCTTTATATACAATATATGTACATATACAAACAGGGGTACATTTTATTTCAATTTCAGTTCTTTCCCCATCTTGAATACTTTTCTATCAACATGGTTGCTCCATGTTATCTCTTATAATGGGCCAGAATGACGGGATTCATTACAAACATAATAATAAATCATATGTAAATCTGTACGTATTTACACTTGCCTACTTAATTGGTCATTACAAGCCTTCAGCCAGGATTACGACTTTGTTTCTCACACCACCCATGTTGTGTATGTTAATTTTATTCATGAATGGCGGGACCTACAGTTTAAAGCCGACCCCAAATGACAGATTTTTGAGAAACTTCTCATGGCAATTCGTTCATGGCAAAGAGCTAAGATTTGGAACAAATGCAGAGATGGAGACTTTATATCTAAAAGAACTCAATGTTTTTTTCTCCTTTATTCATATTATGTATACCAAACTCTATATTTTCTTTAAGTTTTCGTTTCTTTCAATATTTGTCCACCCTTTTCTTTGTTTTTGTTGTTGCTGTTGTCAGTTGTTGTTGAAGTCGCCGTGGTCTAGTAGGTAGTGTGTTGGCTTATTAGACGAAAAGCCAGGGTTCGAGCCCCAGGCCAGACATCAAATAAAATACAAAAAGTATTTCTTCGGTGACTTCCTCTCAGCAGATTTCTGGCAAAAACTCTGAGAGTAAATAAAATTGCCATGAAAAGTTTCTCAAAAATCTGTCGTTCGGAGTCGACTTTAAACTGTAGGTCCCGCCACTCATGTATAAAATTAACACACACAACATAAGTGGTGTGAGAAACTAGGTCGTAATCCTGACTGAAGGGTTGTAATGACCAATTATGTATGTATGTTGTCAGATTTTAAATAAAAATATTATAAATCAGTTCCTCATGCGTAAATTCTCTGACATCTGCATGCAGCACATATTTGTTTAAAACGTTAAAAATTCATCATAAGCAAAGTAACAGGGGGAATACAAAAAGATGGGGACAAGAATAAATTAAAGGAAAGAAAAGAGATCTTCAAATCAGAATTACTCTCTTCAAACACACCGCGTTTTCACACAA
The DNA here is from genome assembly GCA_958299815.1 of Sarcophaga carnaria. Classification (NCBI taxonomy): domain Eukaryota; kingdom Metazoa; phylum Arthropoda; class Insecta; order Diptera; family Sarcophagidae; genus Sarcophaga; species Sarcophaga carnaria. The sequence continues at coordinate 130,774,109 of OY283150.1, read as the reverse complement.
GGCTGACTGAACTTTTACTCACTCACTCGCCTGCTTTGTCTTGCCTTTTATATGGCAGGGTAAACAGTCTGATGAATGCTCTTAAAGGCGAAAGTTTTTGGCTTCGCCTTCTGGAGATCTGTCTAAACATTGTTGTTTCATTATAGTTGTTTGTGTATTTTGTCTGCATTTATTCTTGTAGTGGTTGTTGTTGTATTTTTGTTTACTTGTTTACCATTTTTTTATGCTGGTGTTTGTTGTTATATTACGCAGAGCGATAATTTGTAAACAGGTTTGTTTACTGCATTGTTTTGTTTTTGTAGCTTTTGTTTACAGTTTTAGTGTTAAACGCTCTAAAAGCAAAACACCAGTATCTAGATTTTTCGATTTTCGCACGTCCCTAAATAATTGTGCACCACCGTTTACAACCTTTACACAAATACTTATTAATTGTACATTATATTGTATTATTATATGCATGTCATGGTAAAGGTATTGAAGTCATCAATATTTTCCTTTCTTCTCTTGTTTTTTTTTTCTTTCTCTGTTTAAAAATGATTGAGAAACTGACGCGTAAAAATGCAAAGAAAAATACAAAAATTTAATGAAATTTTATAAGAAAGGAAACGAAAAAAAGGAAACGGAAAAAACTGAGGAAAATTTGTATGCAATGATGACGGTTTTATTTAAATACACTGCAACTGCAACATATTTCAGAGCAAATTAACTATGCAGGTAGCCGGTAAGATTGGAGGTAAAAATTCAGAATACATGCACAAGAAAACTTAAATAAAAAACGAAGGAATTAAACAGGACGATAAAGAAAACCATACGATTTTTCGCTGGGTTTGACTATTGTTTTCCATTTCCATTTTGCTTTCTTCTTTCTTTTTTTGGTAATTTTTCGAATAAATCATTGAAAATCCGTATCCTGCAGATGGCTTAAATTTAACAAAAAAGAAAAGCGACGAAGTAAACTACAGTGAAAGAATTCCTCGAAATACATTGAATACTATACAGCAAGGCATGTATGTGGTTTATGAAGTATGTGCCTGATGGACAAAATAAACATTTTCATCGTACTTTGATTAATTGGATAGCACCTTGAGGAAAATATTAATTGTTGTTCCATGGAAACGCCGGCAAGACTAAAGAGAAAAGTATTGAAATTCTTGGAAAAGTTTCTTTAATTTCATCACGGAATAAATGAAGAAAAACAGTCAAACAATTGAGATAACAATTGTGGTAGAAAATCGAAGAAAATATCTGTAATTGGTCATGCAGAACAAGAACAGAGAGAGTGAGAAAAGGATAAGTATACAATGAAGTATCTGAGAACAATTAAAACAACAGCCCGAAGAAAATACAATAAAATCGATAATTTTAACACGTTCTATAACGGTCTACAGTGGAAGCATTTAGAGAGAGAGTAATTATTATTATTATTGGGGAAATTAATATAAGATGAGAAAGCCTTCACAAACTAATCAAAGATTGCCATTAGGATGTCGTACTAATTTTCGTTTTTTTAGAATACAATGAGCATGGTTTACTTTCGATCTCGATTGGTTTTCTTAACGTTCTTCAAAAATCGAAGAATTCCGCAAAGGAGTCTACAGTTTCATCACTTTATTGTTCGTCAACATTTAAAGATTAAACAGAATACATTGATCGACCAACTCTGTTTATCTACGGAACCGCAAACTATTTGATCGTGTTTATTTAGTCTCTGAAGACAATTTCTCATTCAATTTCTTGCATTTCAAAGAATATCGAAAGTGAAGAGAATTACAATGAAACTGAGCCAAAAACCCTGCTGCCACGCAACCGTAAGTAATACGTTAGTGATGAGACGTGAGTCTGTGATTAGCGAAACGAGAGTTGTATTAAGAGCTACGCATTAAGCAGATCAAATCTTAGATCATAAGGATCGCAAACAAAACTGCTAGCGCAATGCTATCAGTGAATAAAGAAACAAGTATCGATTAGTCATAAAAGTTTCTTTTATTTTGCTTGCAATAATCGAATCCACGATAAATAAACATAAAAATTACGACCTGACTTCTTGGCTTAGTAATTTTATCGCCCAATGGTGGAACCTAAAGCTCAGGGCTTTTGGCAAAAAGGCTTCTGAGAGTAACATTTATTTCCACTTTTTCCAATAGTATATCTTATACACCATATCAATACTCCATGTGAAGAGGATTTATGCGAAGCGTTATATAGAGACATTATCCAACCCAAGGAACAAAAGGTGTTATTGTGGTTAGTACTGCTATCATACAGACTATTGTAGTATGCTTGTCACTTCCTACACTATAAAAGGGTTCAGGCGTGGAAGCTCCTATCCACGCTAGCTCATCTGCTTGTTCGCTGACGAGAATCACCACATGTAATGTGGTAATCTTATTTTCACATGCAATTTTCGTTTTCACCTCATTCCCATAGTATTGCCAAGTCCTGTTTCTTGTACCTCCTTTTCAAGTTGAATTTGTATCTTGTCCAACGAAATTTATGCTGCCCAAACAATTGACAAAGTTGGCCTTGGATAACAAATATTTTTAGTTACCTTACCAACTACACTTGGAGGCTTAGCATACTGTTGTTGAGGTATGAGAAAAATCTACAGGAATTCAGTTCGCAATAAAATGATGTTCAATGCGCCAGAGAAAGGAGGTTTTTATAATGCATTGAAACCGAAGAATTGTAACGCTATCCAGTAATGCATCCATTATGTGCGGTTGCAGTTTACTAAACTGTTTCTTAATTAACTAACACTCGGAGAGGGTGTTGGAAACACAAAAGGAGTATAACATGGACATTGTATTGGAAAGAATTTTATAATTACATTCCACTCGGAGGATCTGCAGCCTATTGCACGGTCATTTTATTTTTTGTTTGCAAATTCAAGTTTATCTGGAGTAAAATATGTCCTCTTGTTGTTTTTTCTTTTAATAAGGAAAACATATGAAGATTAGTTGTCATGTAAATCTTACCGCGAAGTCAATAACAAAACAACTTTTGAAAAGATTTTTTTGCCTGCTCCCTTTGTGTTAATAGGCCCACATTAATTGTATTGTACTTTAATTTATTCCCCTTCTTGTTTCCCCCTTTTTTAGTAACAAAATCTAAATTTCAATTGCTTTTTTGAAAAGAAAAGAAAAGAAAAGAAAAGCCCCCCCTTCAAACATTTTTCCAAAATTTTCGTGACTATTTTTTGCACTCCCTGCTGCCGCCAGGAGTGCTATTAACACCCGAACAAATGCTCTATTGAGGGTGGCACAATAGTTAAACGGGCAAGCAAAATTTAACAATAGGACTGCAGGCATTTAAGCTCAACAAGAGGAAAAATTAAATTCCATTAACCGACAGACTAACATTGCGTTAAACAATGTGAAGCGGCCGATGTTAATCAAGTTATGACCTCAATTCCGCCATCATTAACATGGTTTGTTAAAATTAACATGTGCTATGATAAAGTGGGAGAGTGGGAGGGGGAGAGAGAGAGGCTATTTTAAAAGTAAAGTTGGACAGCATAAAAGCAATTGCCGAAATGGAAGTAAAAAAATAAAGGAACAAAAAGGCCAGGAAATAAAGCAAATACACTGAAAAAAAATTCTCAAATTCTTTTATTGCTTGTATGTTTCTTAAATATGATTTAATTTTGTTTACATTGTAGAATATTTGAAAAGTTATTAGATACCCGAAATGATGTTTAAGAAGAAAGCAGATGAATGGCCTAAATCAACAACAAGTGGACTTTCAAACGTTAGCAGCATCACTGAGGAAAATGATTTTAATTTTATATTTTTAATTTGTAATTAAAAATTAAACAACAACAAGCAAAACAATTAATTAAAGCAATGAATTTAGCAAATATTTGTTTAACCCTTCGGCTACAGGAAGAGGCAATTAGTATGTGTGACTGTTTCTTTGAAAACGTTAATAAAAATGGATGTTACACACACAAGCAAATAAATAAATATTTTAATTGAAAATTTAAACGTTTTATTAACAAAAATTATTATTTATTTTAAATTGCTTACTCAAGGCTTATAGAATATGGTTAAAAATTTATTTCCAGAAGCTATTAAAATAAAATAAAATTAAGAAAAATAAACGAAATATTAAAGTACGTTTGCTAATGAAAAGAAAAATACGTGCAAAATTTATTATGCATGTAGAGTTTTGTCAAATAAAGTCACACCTAATTATGCCGACACAATCTGTGGAGCTATAATATGAGATTCTACTCAGGGATTGCGATTATCAATGAAATCCTATTCAGGTTGTATAATAAACTTAAAATTATTGTGCGCTATAGAACGACAGCTTTGAAAACAGAACGCCTAATTGCTTTTCTTTTTAAAATTTTTGAATATCAATATCTCAAGGCTTTCATTACAAATTGGGTGGGTATTACAAGATTTACTTAAGGGTAGTTAGACCAACACCACTTTGTCTTTCTATTAGAACAACGCTAATCTATCCTACAAGATGAACTACACACAGTACTTCTGTGTTGTATTGAAGTTATCGGATAAATGCTTTTATGATATTGGTTTAGATCTCCCTTAGAATGCCATCCAAGTATTCGTTAATGGTTCCAGATCAAGCGATAAGGGCGGATCTAAATCTTTTCAGAACAATTAAATCTTAGGTTGTCCCTTACCTAACATCGTACATAATTGGTCATTACAACCGTTTAGTTAGTATTACGACCGAGCTTCTCACACCACTTATGTTGCGTTGTGTTCATTTTATACATGAGTGGTACGGTCTACGGTTTAAAGTTGATTCTGAACGACAGATTTTTGAAAACCGTTTTTATGGCAGTTTTATTTCCACTCAGAGTTTTTGCCAGAAATCTGCTGAGAGCAAGTCGCCAAAGAAATATTTTGTTCGTATTTCGTTTTGTTGGAGATGTCTGACCTGGGGTTTGATCCTAGGCCTCACGTCTAATAAGCCAACACTCTACCTACTAGACTACGGCGATAACTTAGATTGTTAGGCTAAATAATGAGTGTAAACAATGCCGCCGTGTGCATACGCATACGCGACCATTAGAAGACGAGAAAGAACACAGGACACTTGGGAATGTAAAAAGACGAATTCTTAAGACCTCAGAATTTATTGGCAGTACGTGTCTAGTTAAAAGCGATTTTCACAGTCTCATAAAACTGTTGTCATGGCTGAGAGATGCCAAGCAGGAGTTGTGATTATATGACGGAATTAGTGATATCGGTGATACCACAGTGACTTTTAAGAACGAAGTAATCTAGGCCCATTAGAGTAGCTGCCAATTAAATCTAATCTAACTATGCTTTCGTAAATGTAAAGTACTTTGATAAACAATTCAAAATGTATTTGCCATCCACAGTAAACTAGTTTATATGGTCTGCCGTATAGATAATGCAGTAATGAATATGACGATAGATGCTGGCTTCGCTTCAAGCCTGATTATTGTCACTCTTTCAGGTGGGAAAACTGTATTTAAAAAGTACCCAATTTTGACGATCAGATAATCATGAAAGAGGAGTCATGTTTTTGGAATAGCAATTACGACTTGAAAGTCTTGTAACTTAAAAGACAATACGTATCCATTTAGTCACTCAAGCGACCAGTTGAGCTTCGATTTTTGTGGTTATTAATTGGCAAAAAAATGCAACTTACAGTGAAATAAAATGCAACACATTTCAATGACAATGTGGTTTCTAGGTCAAGAAAGATGGCAACATTCCTTGTGAAACAAGCTAAAAAAAATATTTTCAAATTTATTACAACAAAGATAATAACAAATTCTATGAAACTTAGTTGAATAACAATTCCTTTCAGTGTATAATTAATGTAAATTGGTAGAGTTAATGAAGGCTTGTGTAGTGAATGCGTGCTTATAAGTGTGTACAAGTCTGTAACGTTCAGATTGAACGCAATAAGGATCCTTAGTGTCGAACAAAACCCCTCTAGCGTTATTTGCTCACGAAAAGCATACAAATTCCAGACAGTTTGTTAACACGATAACACCAGCAGTAGTAGATGTAAGGTGATAGTCATGGTGGTAGTAGTTAAAGTACACAGCAATAACTACAATATTAATATATGTTATCATTTACAAAAAAAAAAAAAAAGAGAGAAAGAAAATCAACCACAAAAACTTTATAGAACAACATTATGCGCACCCTTGCACCTAAAAATTATTTGTTAACATTTTTATAATGTGTACTCACACTCTCCTGCTTTCATTCGCTCTCACTCTCTTTCTTTCTCTCTCCACCTATGTCTCCTGGTCTCTTTTTCTTTGTGTTTTTAAAAATTATTTTTTTTTAAACTTTGCTTCTCTTTTTATGTGAAATTTTTGGTTGATAGTCTCCATTGAATTTAATTGTTCGGCGTACATTACTTGCTCGACTACTGTATATGCATATGTATATGTTTGTGTAGGTTTGAATTGATATTCGGTCTCTGTTGTTGTCTCGTACAACGTTATTTTTTTGGGTTTCATTTTTACTTCTCTGCTCTTACCGAAATTTTGTTTTAATTTCTCTGTATTTTCTTGTCATGTCTTTTGCTTTGTCTTGCGTGGTCATTGTACGATGTTGTATTCGTATTGTGTTTATGTTTTGTTGTTTTGTGTTGTGGTGGTCTGTCGATGTTCATGCTGTTGTTGTACTGTTGTCGTAATTATATCACAGCATGTATGTTGAGCAGGGTGCGTGTGTTAACGTTACTATGTGTGTCTATCATTATGGTTTTCGTGTTATCGCAATAACTGGATTTTATGAGAAAATTCGTTGAAATTTAATTTTCAATGCCATAAAGGGAGACAACGTTTCTACGTACACATATAGTCACACTCACACCGTTGAATATACACTTTAAGAAATTTAAAATGAAATCACTGTAATTAAAATAAAATTAAAAAAAAAGACTTTTTATGTTATTCTGTTTAAAAATACGTTTAAAAAGCATTTCTAAGAATTAAGAAAAACCTTGTTTTTGTTAGGAAATGGTGTATTTACACTTTACTTTCTAGCAGCATCTTTACTTTTTGTATGTAATAGTCAATGAATGAGAAATTTTATTTTTATTTTGCTGATTTTTTTTTTTCAATTTTTTTTGTTGTTGCATTTAATTTTAATGATAATCTTTCCTTTGTTTTCATATACAATTTGTTTTCAATAATTAAAAGACATTTCCCGTCAAAACGAAAGGATTTCATTATCATGTGTCGTGTCTTTTTTAAGGACATATGCTTTCATACAGCTTTTCACTTTAGAAAACCTGCAACAGATGCAAGGAGTAGTAATTTTATGACAAATATTTTTACATTTTATTACTAACGTATTGTAAATAATAAAAAAAAATTAAATTTAATATAAAAACTATTCACTTATAATTTTAAGAAATATTTCTTTTCATATTACGTCCCATCGATAGTTGTGAAGGAACACCTACACAGTATTTTGAATTACAAATACACTCTGTACCGATCTCGATAATAAAGAAAACCGTGAGTATTTTTAGAGTAAATAAGAGCGCCTTTAGGACACTTCGCTTTATAAGTACATACATAATTAGTCATTACAACCCCACAGTCAGGATTACGACTTAGCTTCGCACACCACTTATGCTGTGTGTGTTAATTTTATACGTGAGTGGCTGCCCCTGCAGTTTGAAGTCTACTCAGAACGACAAATTTTTGAGAAACTTTTCATGGCAAAATTTTTATTTATTCCCAGAATTTTTTTTGGCAGAAATCTGCTGAGAGGAAATATTTCTCATAATTTGTTTTGCTGGAGATGTCAGACCTGTGATTTGAACCGTGGCCTTACGGTCTAATAAGCCAACACACTACCACTTAGACTGCATCTTTATAAGTACATCTAAGCCCTATTGGTAGGGTAGAACGCAGCATCTGCGATGTAGATATCGATGCAATGGAACATGTTTGCCAGCTTTCGTAAGCTATAGATCCCAATATTTTGATCCTGATAGTAGACATAACTCCTGCCAGATTTGTAAACTGGAAGAAGTACAAGATTCAGACTTTGTATAGAAAGTATACATAACATACATAGTTGGTCATTACAACCCCTCAGGCAAGGATTATAACCTAGCTTCTTACACCACTTATGTTGTGTGTGTTAACTTTTACACATGAGTGGCGAAACCTGCAGTTTAAGATCGAGTCCGAACGACAGATTATAGAAAGCATGGTTGGTATCACTGCAGTCGGTGTAGTCTAGTAGGTAGAGTGTTGGCTTAAAAGAGTAAAGCGAGGGTTCGAGTCCCAGGCCAGACATCAAAACAAAATACAAAAAATATTTCTTCGGCGACTTCCTCTCAGCAGATTTCTGGCAAAAACTCTGCGAGTAAATAAAAAATTGCCATGAAAAGTTTCTCAAAAATCTGTCGTTCGGAGTCGACTTTAAACTGTAGGTCCCGCCACTCATGTATAAAATTAACACACACAACATAAGTGGTGTGAGAAACTAGGTCGTAATCCTGACTGAAGGGTTATAATGACCAATTATGTACGTATGTTTGTATGGTTGGTATCAGTTAATGGTGAATGCACTGCAAGCCCTTAGGCATAAGGCCATTAATTGGTGTCCTCTCCTTTACTTCTCCAGCAAACAATTACAGCAACAATGAAGCTGTTTTTACAATATCGTTCCATCAAAATCCTATCGCATGTAATTCATGTTTAATTCTTCAGCAGCATACTACAATCCTTTTGCCTTACATTTGATTTGATTTGATTCCTTCTTTTTTTTCTTCATTTCAATTTCAAATTCCGTGAATAGCAAATGCTGATTTTCAGTTTGAATGCTTCTTAAATACTTTCTTTTTTTCCTTTGGTCCCTTGTTCCCTTAACAATGAATTTATGTTGCTTCTGTTGCTCTAAATTTAGTTCAGTTACGTGCTGCACTTTCACTACTTTGAAGCATCATGGCGTGCTGAATACCAAACTGCGCATCCACTAACACACTGGGACTCTGTCAATGTGTCACTATGTTGCAGCATTTATATACGTCTGTTTCTAAAAGCGCATGAAATATAATCTTACCTATTGAAGCACAGTAGAAAGTAAAATTTTAGCAGAACTTTAAAAGAAAAGACTTAAAATTCTGTAAGTTATTACGAAAAGTATAGAAAACAGTTATCGGGGTTCTTATTTTAAATCATTTTATCTTGAATTTTTTTTTTTTTTAATATTTTTCTACCCTCTGCTGTACTTGTACTATACGTGTTCGGCATATATATTGGCTTTGATGTGTGGTTGGTTATTATTTACTGTACTTTCTTTCATTTATAATAGAAGGCTTATGATGCGTGTATGTATATACTCCTGTGCACATTTGTTGCAGTTTCACGCATTCGCTGCAACAGAGCCAAACCACAGACAAGGTTACTGCTGCTAATCACAATGTCGATGCTGCAATTGTTGAATGTTATATGCTAAGCATAGTTGTTGCTTTTGTTTTTGTTTTGATTTTGGTTTTAATACGTATTGTTGTTACTTTTGCTTGTTTTGGTTTTACTGCCATGTCAAGAGCAACTTCATGTTCATGCCACCGTTCATGCGTTTGGCAAAGTTTTTCGCATCTTTTTTTTTTGTTCAAATACGTGCTTTTGTTCTTTTTTTCTGTCACAACGACAGGTGTATATTGTTATGAGACCAGCAACAACAACAACAACAATAAAGCAATAGAAAGAAGGAAACAAGAGCCAAACGGTCAAAATGGGTGGAACAAATGCCTGCAATACTGTTGTCTTTACTTACTGCAGGAGAATGGCTTGTTATGACATAGAATATGAGGTTTGACAAAATGATGTTGGCGTGTATTCGTGTTTATGAATTTAATCCTACGCATACGTTTCAGTACAATTGAAATCCTTCTTTGATTGTTGCCTGTTGTTTCCATAGTTTCATTAAAATTAACTTTCAATAGCCAACCGAAGTGGACATTTGAGCAGGGAAATATTGCCGGATCGAAAACAAATGATTAAAAAATTTAAAATTTTCCTTTAGGGAACTAAAAGCAATCAACTGATAGGTTGTATTTATCTTCTCGTTTTCCAATTATTTTCTTCAAGAACGCTATCAGCAAAAAGCAAGAGATTTATATTGCCAACGATTGCATGTATAAGAGAGAGGCTTTAGAAAGTATCACAATTGTTGCATAATTTAAGGATATCAAACATCAATATTTACTTTACTTATTTAAGCTGTAGAAAGCCTTTGATCCGATTAAAAAGTACTTTTGTTACATGTACGTGTATATAATATTTTATTTATTTCAGATTAATTTTCTAATAAAGAACCAGGGGTGCTCATGAAAAGACATTGTAATACGCCTAAAAGTATGTTTTATATTCTCCTCTATTTCTTTTAATTGCATTGTTGTATGCTTTAATCTTTTCATCAATTATGTTTTAAGGTCGATTAGCCAAATTGAATCAAATAAATGTTCACATGCTTATTCTTACGGCACGTGTCCCAATCATTGATACGGAAATACAATGCGTTTGCCGCACATTGTTCTGTTCAAAGAAACATATTTTAAAAATAATATTCAGGGAACAGAATTTTTATTAAAAAATTGTAAAATTTTATTGTAAATAAAAATCTGTTTCTAAAGAAAAAATTCTCTTCTATTTCATTGCTTGTCTTTGTTATCGTTAAGTGGTTTAGCAAAACGAAGGCCTAATTCTTCATGGAAGGGAAAAAGAAAACCTAAAAAAAATTTTATAAAAAATGTCATTTTGTTACGAAACAGTCATATTCCCTTTTGATTTAATATCAGCTTGTGTTGTTATAAATCGAATAAAACTTAATGGTCTCTAAGATGGATATTCTACAATAAATCAATGCCATGGAACCAGTGTCCTATAATGATATGGTTTGTGTGGACAAATTTTATGACCAGAATACTGATTGAGGGTGAGTAATAATGTCGATTCATTTTAAGGAATGGAGTTGAAGTGATAATAGATTGGTTAGAAAACAAAAATCAAAAACTGAAATGTAGAACAAACGAAGCCATAGCGAAAGCATTCTAAAGACATTCAGCTAAGGGTGGCGATGCATGATTGTTACAGTGGACCCTTGCCTTAAGGGACATACATTTCAAACAGTATAATACGAATGTGGTTGCTTACGTGGAGCAAGTTGTCTTCCTTTTTGCAAAGAAATATGAAGTTGCCAGAGTGTAGTAGGTAGTGTCTTGGCTTATTAGTCAAGTGCCTATGGTTTAAACCCATGCTAAGATATCTCGAACACAAGAAAATTTGGCTTTGATCACAACACCCTTCTGCAAAAAATTCGAAGAGTAATTAAAATTGCCATGTAAAGTTACTTTAATCTGTCGTTCGTCAGGTCAATGGATAAAATTAACACACAACATGGTGGTGACGTGGCAAGCTAGGGTAGTATTGAAATATTAAGTAAGTAATCTCAGACCGTTGGTCATTAATCAATCTTTCAAGGTTTATGTATATTGCATCAGAAGCGACTGGCTTTCGAGATAATATGGCGATTGCAGTCTTCAGTTTGTCAATTGGACATTGAGGCCATATCAACCCTTTGCACTCGGCTGTCCCCTGTGAGGGGACATGATAGTTCGTTAGCGATTACGGACAATGAAATTATTCCACCGCAATTTTTTGAACAAACACGTGTTCTCCTGTAGTTTTCTGTTAAATTGGTACAAAAAATTGATCGAAATGTGATAGAATTAACCAGATGCATGATAAATAAATCGTCCGTTCTACACGTCGAAAAGGAACGCAGGAATTGCGTTCACGACGGACTGAACACTTCTCTGATCCGTTGAGCAAATTGTAGATATAGTGGAATAGGCGTCCAAAGCTACAAGAGAGTGGCGCAATGAAGTGGGAAACTTGATACGATAATAAAGAAATCCGATAACCGAGCGAAAAAATACACAAGATCTCAATTCGTACTGAAGCGTCGAATAGAAAAAATTTTCGGTAGTTTTTTTTGTAAATATGTGTTCTTCAATGTCCACAAATTCATATAAAACAAATTTCATTACAATTCCTTACTTGGTTCTAAAATTATACTGTATAATATCACGTTTCAAGGATGTACGTTTTCGTTAAAAAGTGGTGTCGAGTTGCTGGTAGGTAAAGTCTAAAACGGTGCCGAGTGCAAAGGGTTAAATTAGCTGAGGTCTCATGAGTGAGGCAGACTATTTAGTAACAACTTTTGTGATTCCACCTTAACTTCGAGGTCGGAAGAGGACGGACTCTATTTTGCTCTTAAACTGCATTGCCATCAATGACACAATAACTATTCTCACGTTCCACTGTCTGCTTATTATGCATACCGTAAGACTTGACATTCCGGCAAATGACTTCTGCAGAAACTGTGAATCTAAATTTGTTTTAACTACCGAAGTAGCCGTAGTTTAGTAGGAAGTGTGTTGACTTATTAGACGTGAGGCCATGGTTCAAACCCCAGGTCAGACATCGTCAACAAAATGAAACAAGAAAAAATGTTTTCTTCGGCAACCATCATCTCAGCAGTCTTCTGACAAAATCTCTAAGGGTGAATAAAATTGCCATGAAAAGATTCTCAAAAATAAATTTTTCATAGGCGACTTTAAACCGTAGATCCAATGAAGTTAACACCCACAACATAAGTGACGTGAGATCTGACTATTGGGCTGTAATCACCAATTACTGGTATGTATGTAATTACGAATTAAAAAAACAGTCTCTTCAGCTTGTTTTAATTAAGTCCTTAATTTCTACTTCCATTTTATAACCAAAAGACATCTCTTATGTAAGGCAAAAGGAAGAAAGTGTGTTTTTAATTCTACTCAAAAAAATAAGAAAATTTAAAGGAAGAATTTCAATTAATTTCAATTTAATTTCCCCCCCACAGATTTTAACGACCGCCTCCACTTAAAAAATCTTTGAGTGTCCCTAACACACCATGTTATCAGCGCAAAAAAGTGAAAGTCTGTGAAATTACCTGTGCAACGTTGTTTTTTTTTGTTTTCCTTTTTTCTCTCTTTCTCTTTTCTCTTTCAGTTTTCCTTTAGATATGCGTTTTGGTTTCATGGCTTCAATAGCTTCAATACTGTTCGAGACTCTTGTGTTTATGGCGCTATTAAGGCAGTCGAATTTCTAAAGAAGCCGCATGATTTGTGCAGCCAGTGATAAAAGGACCATCACCACCACCACCACTACCACCATCAGCTATTAACAGTGAGAGAACAAACAGAAGTAGCCGGTAGAGAAAGAGAGAAAGTGTTTGCATGTCGTTTAGTGGTGCGCTTACGTGTGTGCCAGTTTCTAGAAATTCTTTTCAAAACATTTTTTTTGCTTTATTGTTCTTGTTGCTGTTGTTGTAGGTATGCAGCAGTTAATGTCGCGTGTTTAATACACATTTTTGTGTGCCTGCCACAAATGGCGAAATGCATGCTTGCTTGCTTGGTTGAACAGATAGTAATCATAAATGGCTTAAATGCTCTCTTAACAATTTTGCTTTTGTCTTCTCCCTCTCTCACTCCCTCTCCCCCTCTCTCTATTATCATTGGCATTTCCAATCTCTTTACGTTTGTAATTTTGCGTCTATGAAATGAAATTTTCTCAGTTTGTGTTTGACTGTTGTAGGAACCATAAAAGAAATGTCTTATGCTGGCGAATTTGCAATTTCGAATGGAAAAATTCATGGAAACAAATGATTGAAAACGACAAAGACATGACAAACAGGATGTCATTTGAGAAATTGAAAAATATAATCGAAATTGTTTTGAGATATTACAGGGAGAGAAAGAATATAGCACTTCAAGATAACACAGACTGACCAAATTGACACACATTTCTAAAGGTTTTTAGACCGCTGTACCGTGTATTCTAAACTTTTTCGACAGCATATCACGTTCGAATTTGGTACACCAATAAGTATAGTCAGATTTCTGGGTTAAAAATCTTGTCGTTCCGTATGTAAGCTTCAGAAAAACTGTTAAAAGACGTAGTCTAGTTGGTAGTGTGTTGGGTTATTAGACGTGAGGCCACAGTTCAAACCGTAGGCCAGACATCTCCAAGCAAAACGAAATTTATATATTTCTTCGGCCTCCTTGCTCTCAGCAATGACTGAACTTCACTTACTCAGTCGCCTGCTTTACCTTGCCTTTCATATGGAAGGGTAAACAGTTTGATGAATGTTCTTGAAGGCGAATGTTCATGATATCGGCTTATCGAAATCTCTATAAATGTAAACATCGTTGTTGTTGGTATATTTTTGTTTACTTGTTTACCTTTTTTTACGCTTGTGTTATATTAAACAGTACGATAATTTGTAAACAGGTTTGTTTACTGCATTGCTTTTATTTTTGTAGCTTTGTTTATAATTTTAATGTTAAGCGATGTAAAAGCAAAACACCAGTGTCTAGATTTTTCATTTTTAACGTTTCTACTCCATCCTCGTTGACATGTATTCCTTTATATTTTCCGTAATTTTTGTTGCTTGATTGTATTCTTTTCCAAAAAAAAATAGAAAGAAAAAACCAAAGAGAATAGAGAGGGAAAAAGCGACTGCCTTAATTAGATTTGCGCGAATGCATTTTAAATGACAAAGTTGCGATGAAAAGTGGTTAAAAATTAAAAAAAACAACAACAAATTTATCCATTTTGGCGGAGTTGCTTAAAAACTTTGTCGATTAACTGATGTGGAATCGACAGGGAAAATAAACAGCAAAAACAAAACAGAACACGAACGAACGAACGAACGAACGAATGAACTTTAATGCAATTTTGCTACCTTTAAAATGGCAAACTGTTATGATTTTTTAAAAGCCAATTATAGTTGTTGTTTTCATTGTTGTTTTGATAACATTACAGGCATTGTTATTTTGTTGCTATTATAACTGTTGTTCTCGATCTTATTTCTCTTTCTTTACAAAATTGCAGTTTTTTTTTTGAAAATTCCCCAAAATGATGTGCCTTTTTTCAGGCACAATTATAAGGGAAAATAAGCGAAAATAGCAGAACAACAAAGCCTGAGTGAAAAAGTTTTGCATTTGCAACATCAACTTGTAATTACTTCGCGTATGCCGGAACGTTGTTGTTTGAAAAGTTTTGTTAATTTGCTGTTGCAGCATTTTGATTTAGTTTTGTTGCCAAAAACTTCAATTCACTACTGGTTAATGGCAACAATAAAAAAAATTTTTTCTTTAAATATTCGTCTAAACGTTAAGTCCTAATAGAAGTGAGCAATTGCAATGAAAAATATTTCTTGCAAAAATTTACAATTAAAAGTGAAATTCAAACGAAAAAACTACGTCTAAAAACTTAGATTTGAAAAGTTTTTGTAAATTATTGTTTTTTTGTTGCTAGTTTTTCATTAACAAATGCCATTGTGTACCATTATGGCTTTTCGGATTACAACTCTGTTCACAATTTCTCAATATTTTCCATTTATTCGGTCGAGCTAAGATCAGTATTGATTACAATTGGAATTTAAATACAAGGATTTGTGCCAGACTTTCAAGTCAGATCTGTGGAGATACCGCCCTTTAATACGAGCAATGACTTGAAGCATGTTTGTTGTCATTTGGTCATTTAGTATAAAAAAAATTCTAACCGCTTCAAATTAGATGATCTGTTTGCCAATCTTGATCTTCATCGTCAGGACATAAAATTAATGTTTGTGGGAAATTCCAATGAAATGCGTTGCTTGGGTCAATTTTATGTTAAAAAACGGTCATCAAACTACCATAGCACGCTGACTTTAGGGTAATGACTCTTTTAAAGCGTTTTAAACGTTTTCGAACAAAAAAATCTTTATAATGACACCTCCAGTCTACAGTGTGTGTGCACTCAACAATTATTTTTTTCGAATGAAAATGCTTTTCAACAATTGTTAACGTAACCACATGAAAAAATATTTCTTGTCAACCTAACCACCGATTGAGAAATGAGCTGCATTGCTGCAGAAAATTTTGTTGTAAATATTAATATTGAAGGCCTGTTAAAATGTGCTGTGTAAACTTGTTAGACGAGATCCCATGGTTCAAACTCCAGATTAAACATTTCGATCAAAATAGTTCTACTGACGACTTTCTTCCAACAGTATTCTGTTTATAAATAAAATTGCCACGAACAGATTCTTAAGAAATTGTTGTTCGGAGTTCGACTTTAAACTATAAGTCATGTATAAAATTAGCACACACAACATGGGTGGTATGAGAAACTAAGTTGTCGTAAGGACCAAACGAATAAGTAAAGCGATGTGCATTTTTTTTTGTGTGAAATGTAATTCCTACTGCCAAATACGCTATAATCAGTCGCAGAATAGGCCCAATTGGCTGAGAATGTTGTGGATTATTTGTATTATTCAGCACACATTCTCTAAGAGAAGCAACTTTTTAAGCAGTGCATACATTGCAATGTTGCACAGACCAGAAGATATCTGTTAAACTTCCAATCTCTTCAAATGCCTTATAAAAACAATCCATCCAATTTATACCCTTTTACCTTCATATATACATAACATACATACATATGGTAGTCATAACAACCCTTCAGTCAGGATTACGACCTAGTTTCTCACACCACTTATGTTGTGTGTGTTAATTTTAATCCACAAGTGGCGGGAAGTACAGTTTAAAGTTGCCTTCGAACAAGATATTTTTAAAAAACTTTTCATGGCAATTTTATTTACTCTCAAAGAGCTTTTGCCAGAAATCTGCTGAGAGCAAGGAGGCCGAAGAAATATTTCTGCATACTTATTTGGAGATGTGTGTTCTTGGGTTTGAAGAGTGGCCTGATGTCTAATAAGCCAACACACTACAGACAGACAGTCGCCGTAGTCATACATCATACGTGTTGTTAAGTATGAATATGATGAGTACTTCAAACTTTGAATGTGAGTAGAGGTTCCATGTTATTAAAATAAGTATGAATGCGTATAAGTATCAGAAATTATGAGTATGATTCGATTCTACTCATCTTTTTAAATATTCATTGCTGATCTCTGCTTCAGATGCAGTGATTAATCGTGGCGTATGATTGATATTGAATTTCATTATTCAATACGTAATAATATTACTCATACGTCTAAGGTATGCAAGAATACTACGGAAAAATCCGATTTTCAAGATTAAAAATTTACAAAAAATAAAACTTTACCGTTATGCTATTAAATATTCCAAAAACAGTTGTACTATAAAAAATGAATTGGAATTTATTTTAAGCAGATTATTGATTTTTTCTTATTATTTACTCTTTGTCCTCATACGTAAAATTTCTATTTTTATTTTATACATGTATTCTCTATAGAGGTAGGGGGTGCCTTTAGAATTTTCAAATATGACAAGTGATTGGAATATTGAAATTGTTCTACAAACATATGTACATATTTCTGCTTCTATTGAATAAATTATTTTCTGTGGATTTGTTGAAATTTTTAACAGAAATTTTTGTAGGCCACCGTATGTATGTACATGTTCCATACATTTTTATTACATTTGAATTTCATTTCGTTTTTATTTTTGATTTTTTATTTGTTTGGAAAACCAAATTAATATTTAAATTTGTTCACAATGAATACGAATTCTTTTTTTTTTCTACCACATAAATATTGGAAAGCATTTGAGCAGTTAAAGCAGATAAAAATTTAAGAAATTGTGACAAAATGAGAGTTTAAAGCCACAGGCTCAGAATGGCCCACTAAAAACCTAAGGTAATAAAGCTAAAGTGTGGCCATTATAATCCTTCAAACAGAATTACGACCTAGTTTCTCACTGTGTATTAATTTTAATCTACAAGTGACGGGACATACAGTTTAAAGTTGACTCCCAGCGATAGATTTTGAGACTTTTTTTCTTGGCAATTTTATTTACTCTCAGAGTTTTTGCCAGGAGATTGGTGAGAGGAAGAAAATGAAAGAAATATTTTTTCATATTTCGTTTTTAATGGATTTAGCTGCACTGTGGCTTGAACCTCTCATCTAATAAGCCAACACACTACGTTTATTAGTCAAAAAAAAGTTGTTTAATTAATGTGGTTCCAATGAATATGAAGTTATTGAAGTCGCCGTAGTGTAGTAGGTAGTGTGATGTCTTATTAGACGTGAGGCCACGGCTCAAACCTTAGGCCAGACATCTCCAAGCAAAACGAAATTTAAATATTTCTTCGGCCTCCTTGCTCTCAGCACATTTCTGGCAAAAACTCTCTGAGAGTAAGTAAAAAATTTGCCATGAAAAGTTCCTCAAAAATCCAACGTTCGGATTCGACTTTAAACTGTAGGTCCCACCACTCATGTATGAAATGAACAGCCACAACATAAGTGGTGTAACAAACTAGGTTGTAATCCTGACTGCAAGGTTGTAATGACCAATTATGTATGTATAGTTACTGTTACTCTTATGAGCAATGGCTGAATACTTCCTGTCGGAGGGAATCAATTACCGTACATTTGCTATAAACATCCCTTCTCTTTAAGTGAAGGGTTTCTGTAATATTTCGTACATTTAAAATTTGAATTATTACTTCAGATCAATATTAAACAGATCAAGATAAGACAAAAATTTCATTTTTTTACATAGAAACACCAACATTAATGACAACATTAACATTCCTGGCCAAAATGTCTTTCACTCAAAAATGGTTGCCTGTTTTGTCAATCAGCTTTGTAATGCTAATGCGTTTGTTGTATTTGTTGTTGTTATTATTGTAATTGAAATTTGTCTTCCATCCACCCTATTATACACTTTAATTATTATTTTTGAATTCTTGTTTTTTCTTTCTTCTCTATAAAGATAAGAAGAAATATTTGAATTTGTTCCGATGGCCAGAGGATATTCTTGCAAATGTAAAGGAAACTTCAAAGTATAAACATAATCAAGACGAAATTCATGACAAATAATTACGTAGTTTTGTATTCTTGTGCTGGTATCTGTTGTGTGTGGTATTATTTTAAATGAATTCAAATTGGTTTAAGAAATTGCGAATACCAAAAGATGCCAGCTCCTGGCAATAATTAAAGTCCATTTAGTTGCGTGTGTGAAGCGGTGTAGAGATTTTAAGTCGTTAGTGCCTGACAGTGGAGCTGAGTAGAACTTCGGGCAATACCAATACAATAGTATCACACACAAGAAGAAGAAAACTGGTTGAGTTACATATTGTTACGAAAATTAAAAAAGCTAGATACTGGTGTTTTACTTTTACATAATGAACAAAAGCTCCAAAAACAAAACAATGCAATAAACAAACCTGTTTACAAATTATCGCACTGCTTAATATAACAACAAACATCAGCATAAAAAAATGATAAACAAGTAAACAAAAATATGCCAACAACACAACAAGAATATATGTAAACCACGATGTTTACATTTATAGAGATTTCGAGAAGGCGAAGTAATGAACATTCTCCTTCAAGAACGTTCATCAGACTGTTTATTTTGCCATATAAAAGGCAAGGTAAAGCAGGCAACTGAGTGAGTGAAGTTCAGTCAGTCTTGTGTGAAGACGCAATTGTTATTGTTTATGCAAAGGGTGTAGCAGATGAATAACATAGAAAAGCAATTGTTGTTGTTTGCATACAGTTGTAAACAGTGGCACACAGAATTGTGCGAACAATAAAGAATTTTAACTAAAATTAAACACAAATTTATTTTTATTTTATGTCCAATCTACGATCGCATATTTTTTGCGTTTTTAAAAGGTACAAACTTAACAATACATTGAATTCATTTAAATTTATGAAAGAAATTTCAGAAAACTCGTCATATTAACGTCTCCTCTTTAATTAAATAAAGTTCATCAAAGAAAAAAAATCATTAAAAACTTTTACTCGCCCAATATAAGGTTTCATCACAGACACTTTGCTTTTTAGCTTCCAGGCACTTTCATCACATGATAACAGACGAAAGGAAACATCAACATAAGGAAAGATAACGAAAAGAAAAGAAAAATTATAATAGAATAGCAGGGCATAGATGGATGTGTTAAAGATAAGGAGATGGAAACCAAAGTTTGTCTATTAGCTGCGGAAAACCATCATTGATAGAGCTGACAGAGAAAAAGTTACATTGTAACACGAGCTGTGGCAAGTGGGAGGGGCAATAGCAGTGTTTAGTATGTGCTAAAATAATTTCATTTCACTTCATTTTGTCTCACATTTTTCTTGGCCATAAAGAGAAGAGAAAAATTACCAGAAAAAAAATGAGAAGAAACAAAATTTAATGCTAAGAAGTATAAGACATTGTGTATGGCAAAGATATTCTATTTTGATGAAGCCATTGTCATTTATTCATTGGCTCATTTGAATGGTTGGCTGTTGAGTAGCTTACAAGCCAGATAATGTTTTGGTAAGTACATTAACAATAAATCTGTAAAGCTTTTTCCCCGCAACCATATTTAATAAGCCGGAAGAGGCTTATTAGGCATAGTGGCTATGAATTTCATGGATAATGGCCCAACCACAATTGCTATTTTTAGCCAGCATCATTACTATGATTATCATTTAAATTTTGGCCAAGTGCTAAATGAATATGTATTTGCTTTCGAGGCAAAAGCCCGCCTCTACTAAACCAGCCTTCATATAATCAAATAACAATGCGGAGTTTATGTTTTTTTTGTTTCGTTAGTAGGAGTTTTTTCCATAATATTGACATCTGTTATGCAATATTTGGGAATATTTATGCAGTACAGTGATCAAGTTGCTATACACAATTAGGAAAATTGATTGTAAAAACTAAGTGTTCTTAGAGAGCTTTCAATATTTAAAAAAATTACTTTCAATTGACTTCTAAAGATTTCTATAACTGTTGGCTTTATGATGGATGATAGAAGAGACTTACACCGGAGTAAAGTTTACAAATTGTTGAATTATTGTGTTCTTTTTTCAGTCGTTTTTTTTTTGTTGTTGTCAACATAGTCTAGTATGTAGTGTGTTGACTTACTTACTTACTAGACGTGAGGCCTCGTGCTGGCGAAAATTTCTCAAAAATCTGTCGTTCGGAATCGGCTTTAAACTATAGGTCCGGCCACTCATGTATAAAATTAACACACACAACATGGGTGATATGCGAAGCTAGGTCGTAATCCCGACTGAAGGGTTGTAATAACCAATTACGTATGTATGTATGTATGAATAATGCATTGATAGAGTAAGGACAATCCACAACACCATTACATCCACAGCAAATTACTGTTTGGTGAGCTTTATAGGCTGGCTGATTGGACCATATGTCTTCAAAAACAATGAAGGCCACAATATTACTACCAATGCCAAACAGATTACAGACATCATGTCAAAATTGTATCTTACTTAGCTTAGATGGTATTAATCTTGCTGATATATGGTTTCAATAGGACGGAGCCACATGCAATACAGCACACGCTTCAATTGATTTACTCAAGGAACCTTTTGATGAAAGAGTAATTTCACGTAAAGTCCAAATAAATGGCCCATGAAATCAAGAAGAACATCAGAACCAGGCATGCAATCTTTTAAGAAAATCTATCATTGCTCTTATGTAACACATTAAATCTCTTGTTGACTAAAGCTGAACGCTAGTTGGAGATTGTTTTTCTCAGAATAGAACTTATTTAAGTTCGTTTCCTTTGTTGCTTTCGACAGACAACTATTTTAGTTATCGTACGGCAAGCGACCTACATTTCAGCAATTACCTTCGATGATTTTATTTATGAGAGAAACCCGATTTCATTTTATGATAATCGCCGTAGTCTAGTAGATATTGTGTTAGCTTGTTAGACACAAGGCCTCGATTCGAACCCCAGGTCAGACATCTCCAACAAATCGAAATTTGAAAAAAATATTTTTTCGGCGACTACCTCTCCGCAGATTTCTGGCAAAAACTCTCTGAGGGTAAATAAAAAATTGCCATGAAAAGTTTCTCAAACATCCGTCGTTCGCAATCAACTTTAAACTGTCCCGCCTCTCAGGTATTCCTGACTGAAGTGTTGTAATCACTAATTATGTATGTGTGTATATATGTATGTAATTATGTCCGAATGTCTTTTGTGATTCGATTTTGTGCAATATTTGACAAGGCAAACCCACCAGTCATCGTAGTCTGGTACATATTGTGTGTTGGCTTGTTAGGCGTGAAGCTGTAGTTCAAACTCCAGCTCAAACATCAAACAACAAAAACAAAATATGAAAAATATTTCTTCGGCTACCATGAAAAGTTCCTCAAAAATCTGTCTTTCGGAATGGACTTTATAATGAAGCACCTGGAGATGATAATCCTGACTGAAGAGCTGTAATGAGCAATTAAATGCGTTAAGTTAAATATTTACTCTTTGCTGCCACAAAAATTTTTCAACTAATATGCCCTTGAAAACGTAAATAAACTCAACGCTTAAGTTGGTAAAATTTTCTTCTGTATTCTCTGCTGTTTTTATGTTTTAATGAGGCAGGTGTTCTATTTGCCTTTTAACGCCTTTGTTAAGAAAACAATTTTAATTACAGCCAAGAAATGCATGAAAATAAACTCTGAATTTACTTTCTTTCTTAATTTCTTTATCAAAATGTTGTGACTTCCTCACAACTTTCTTTCACATCAAAAGAAGACGCAAAGAAAATAAAAGACAAAAAAACAAGAAATTAAAATTAAAATTCTTAACATTTTCAAAAGAAAAGAATTTAATTAAAGGAGTTAAACTTCCCTTCTTCATTTACTTCATCTTTGTATATGTAAAACTCAGTCATGTGTGTAGGTAAGGAAGCGTTTGTAATGCCTTGAATTATTTCAAACACTAATTTATTAACAACAACAGCAACAACACCTCCAGCAGCAGCCTGCGTAAATGCCTTTCAAGCATTAAAACAAGGCAGAGCAGCGCCTTCAGCAGAAACCAAAAAAACTTTTTTTAATAAATTATCTTTAAAAGCTTAACAAAGCCAAGCCAGCAGCATTATTATTAAATGAATACAATTGTGTACCACTGTTGTTACTCGCTGTTCATGGGAATGTGGGGGAGAGGCATTAGCCCAACAGAGAATATATTTTAACAACAGACACTGACTAACTGACTTAAATAACGCACTTAACAGCAACATAAGATTCACTTATGCCTCAACAACAGCAACATAATATCCACACAAAAAGAGGACTACAATAATAACAATAACAACAACAGTAGGAACAACATATATTTACGAAAATAAACTAAAAGAGGCAACATTTCATTGGAATGGGATGACAATAATGATGATCAAGATATTCTCTGTACTGAGTTAGTAGTATTGCTGTTCTAATAACTGTTATTTCTATTGCTGCTGCTGCTGCTGTTGTTGTTATTGTTGTTGTGGGAGACATTTGCACCAATAATAATAATAAACTAGAAACAGCTATGGCAACAACAACCGCAGCAACTCTATAATAACAACGTCAATGTGAATGATGAAGCACCAGCATGTAGTGGTAGTCGTAGTAGTAGTAGTAGTAGTGGCACTCACTGCTAATAAAAGCCACCAAGGATAGCTGATGAGATAGAGAGAGAAAAGAGAAGAGAGAAATGGAGTAAAAAAAGTGAAAACATTAAAAAGTAAGAGTATGAGTTTGTAATGGAAAATACAACATAATGTGTGATAATGCCACAGACAGATTCTATTTCCGAATATACAGTGTACACAGAGTGTGAAAGAAAATAATTAAAACAAAGTTTTAAAATATGTTTTGAAAAAGGGCCAATAGATTACGAAATTTTTTTTGCAAAACATCAATATTATCACCATCAAACTTACGTACATAATTGGTCACTACAACACTTTAATCCGCATTACGACCTATTTTCTCCCATCAAACATCTTGTGTGTGTTAATTTTATACATTAAAGGCGGACTCTGCCATTTAAATTCGACTCCGAACGACAGGTTTTTGGAGAAACTTTTCATGGCAATTTTATTTACTTTCAAAGTGTTTCCCAGAAGACTGCTTTGAGGAAGTCGATGAAGAAATATTTTTCATATTATTACGTTTTTATCTTTTTAAAAAACCTAATATGAGTTCGTAGATTGCAAATAAAATAAAAAAAATTCTTTATTATTCGCACAAATTTGTGTGTTACTGTTCACAACTTAATGTAAACAACAACATTTGGTTTGTTTGCTATTCCTCTGTTTATAAATACATACATACATGCATACATAATTGGTCATTACAACCATTCAGTTAGAATTACGACCTAGTTTCTCACACCAGTTATGTTGTGTGTGCTAATTTTATACATGAGTGGCGGGACCTAGAGTTTAAAGTCGACTCCGAACGACAGATTTTTTGAGAAACTTTACATGGCATTTTTTTTTACTCAGAGTTTTTGTCAGAAATCTGCTGAGAGGAAGTTGCCGAAAAAATTTTTTTTGTATTTTGTTTCCATGTCTGGCCTGGGGCTCGAACTCTGGCTTTACGTCTAATAAGCCTAAAACCTACTAGACTACCCTCTGTTTATACCCTTTGCATAAACAATAACAATTACTAGGCAATTATTCTACAGATCTTCAAATCGCGATTACTCTCTTCAAACGCATCGTGTCTTCACACAAGACTGACTGAACTTCACTCACTCAGTCGCCTGCTTTGCCTTGCCTTTTATATGGCACGGTAAACAGTCTGATGAATGTTCTTGAAGGCGAATGTTCATGATTTTGACTTCTCGAAATCTCTATAAATGTAAATATCGTTGCTTACTTTTATCATTGTAGTGTTGTTTGTGTATTTTGTTTACATTTATTATTGTAGTGTTGTTTGTGTATTTTTGTTTACTTGTTTACCATTTTTATGTTGGTGTTTGTTGTTATACTAAGCAGTACAATAATTTGTAAACAGGTTTGTTTACTACATTGTTTTGCTTTTGTAGTCTTTGTTTATAATTTTAATGTTAAGCGATGTAAAAGTAAAACACCAGTATCTAGATTCTTTCATTTGCGTAGTAATATTTTGTTTCATTTGACAAGCATGAGCTGGGTTTTAAAGTCCACGGACGGACTTTAAGCCAATGCACTCACTACCAGGCTACAACAATTTCAACCATATCAGCTCCTGACACAGAATTTCAATCCTAAAAACAGCCCTGAATGATTTTAAATCAGAAAGATTTCTCACCCAAAAAATATTGCAAGGAATGCTTTCACATTATTGAAAGCAGATGTTATATCCCAGGAGGTTTCCTTAAAAGTTGTTTAAGTTTACTTGAAACAAGCTCCTCAGACTGTCAGTTATTAGTAGTCACAAGTGTTATCACTCACTCTTTTTACTCAATTACTAGGCCATGATGTCTCAAATTTAAAAACTATTCTCTAGATTTTTTTGTTGAAAAATTTTATATCTTTTCTCTTCATTCAACCTGTAAATAATGCTCAATGCTGTTCAATGAACACAAAAAGTCAATGTCAATTGGTAGAATGAACAAAAAAAAAAATAACAGAACCATGGCATCCTTCAAAAATAGCTGCAATAATACGAATGACAAGAATGCTGATACCACAAATGCCATGAGAAAAATGACAAAATAACGAAACGATATACACTCTGTAGCAGACTTAATGAACTAGAAAGTAAGACAAGTAAGGCAAAGCCAAAAGAGAAAAAGAAAGCAGCTCCTCCGTTATAGTTTATTTGTTTGTTACATTAATTAACACATACGAACATATAAACAGTGAAAGGAAAGATGAAACAAAAAGCCACCCACAACTCCACCACCACCCTCTCATACACAAGCCAATGAGGAACCACAATTTAATTTAAAATTTTTTGATTCGGTCTACAGTGCTTTAATACCCATAATCTCTACTTAGTGAAATTTAAGCTCAAAAAAGCATTGCGGAAAAGTCTTTAATGATTTACTTTCACTTTTACAGACAGTGAGAAGCGTCATCACTTACTTGCCACACAAATACACGCACACATTCTCTCTCTCTTTCTATCTCTCTCTCTCTCACACACACATTACCAGATACATTTTACCAATTATGGCATTAACATTGGCTTGGTTGCGTTGAGTTGCGTTAGGTTGCGTTGAGTTGTATGGCGTTGAAAGCATTACTAAAGCGTTGACGAAAAGTAACAATCACACTAAATGCTCTTAATGAGTACATTACATACACAACACACTCTCACTTTCACACACATACACATAGAGAGAGAGAGAGTGAGAGAGATAGACAGAGTAATGTATATACACACATAGAAATATACAAGTACCATACATACTGTGGTTCTCAAACAGTGTGTAAGTATGTCTGGAAGGAAAAGCTGCTCATTAAGCAATTTGATAATGTATGGCATATATAAGGGAAAAATAACTGTAAATGCGATTATATTACACTGCAAAAAACAATTTTTAAGAGCGTAACAATATTCCAAAAACGATTTTGATCAGCTCATCATTGTTGGCGAAGAACACTATGGGCCGATAATTCCCAATTTCCTTTGACCGGAATTGTATGGGAAACCAACCATATGCGGTTTCAATATGACGCCTCAACGGATATATATCATATTGGATATGTTACACGAGCCATTGTCATCTCACTCGGTCGTAATGTGATCTGGCCACCGCGATCGTACGATTTGTAAGTCGCTGGTATATGTGAATACGTCACAAACCGCAGGGGTCCTCAAAGCCAGCATAACCCATGTCATCGAACAAATTCAGCACGATACATACGCCAGATATATGGAAAATCGGTCACTTCGGATGCACTCCATCCAGATCTTTCAAACGAATAAGAAATTTCGATGACATCTCACACGTACTCTGTTGTATTTTAATTTAAAAATAGGAAGCGTTTAATAAAAGGATCAATAGTAGACTTTACGGGTCTCTTTGGCCTCTGGGACAATCTGGAAATATGGCACAATGCCTCCTGCAGAAGCTGTAACGATGAAGAAGAAGAGGATTCGCCAGAATATTTTCTCTGTCATTGTCTGGCGCTTGGGAAATTATGCAGAAAAATGTTTAAGCACCAAGAATTCATCGATAGAACGTATCTAGTCAAGGCGAATTCATTCTCATCACACTCTAGTAGTCGCCGTAGCGTAGTAGGTAGTATGTTAGTTTATTAGACGTGAGGCCTCGGTTAAAATTCCAGGTCAAGACAGCTTCACCAAAACGAAATACGAAAAAAATATTTCTTCGACGACTTCCTCTCAGCAAATTGCTGGAAAAAAATCTGAGAGTAAATAAAAATTGCATGAGTGGTGGGACCCACAGTTTAAAATCGATTCCAACGACAGTATTTTTTTGGAGAAACTTTTCATGGTAATTTTATTTACTCTCAAAGAGTTTTTGCCAGAAATGCTGAGAGGAAGTTGGCGAAGAAATTCTTTTTGTATTTTATCTTGATGTCTCGCCTGGGACTCGAACCCTGGTTTTACGTCTAATAAGCCAACACACTACCTACTAGACTACGGCGACTGTTACATTTTTACCTTCTTGAAAAACGTGAGCTCGTAGATTGTAAATAAAATTAAAATAAATTTGTGTTTAGTTTTAATTAAAATTCTTTATTATTCGTACAATTCTGTGTGCCACTGTTCACAACTTGATGTAAACAACAACAATTGCTTTTCTTTGTTACTACAATTGATAGACAATTATTCGACAGATCTTTGTAACTGAGATCTTCACACCACAATTGTTCTCTTCAAACACACCGCGTCTTCACACAAGACTACTCAAATTTTGGTTTACGACTGCCCCATGTAAAGAAATTCCCTTTCCAGCCAAATGAACATTCAGTCCTGGAGAAGATTTATTTTTCAAGTGTACAAAATATTAAAGCATGTATGTGTGTGTGTCTTTTGAGTAACTCCATGAATGTTTACGCATTTTTGTACACCAACGAATATCAATTATTTTGTTAACATATACACACAGCCATACAGTCATAAATATATCGCCATACATTCAACTTAATATGTATGTATGTGAGTATCATAATGAGAATAGTTTGTATGTGCGTGTTACTTACTTTACTTGAACATACTTATGCTTACATAAGTAAAGAAGTATGTGTGCGTAAATGTTTATGTAAGTGGCGTGTATTTAGCGTGTATGTTTCACATATTTTTTGGAATTTTTTTTTTCTACGACTTTTGCCAGCCATCTCACTCACACCCAAGAGCCGTTAAGTTTTAAAAACCACAAGACAAAACAGAAACAAAAACAAAAACAAAAAGTGCTTCAAAAGACAAGTAAGAACCATCCCATTGAGGCCTTTTTGGTGTAAAAGCGTTGAAAGCGTTTCCTTCTACACTTTGAAAATGTGTTAAAACAATTAAAAAATTATTGTGTACGTAATAATAAATTAAAAAAGTCCACATTCTTTACCAAACAAAAATAAAAGTTTTTAACATAACAGGCTGTAACAAGAAGAAAACGAAAAAAAGAAAAGAAAGCAAAACTTTTCATGTTCAAAATTTAAATTTTCTGTTTTTAATTCTTGACATCTTCATTTAAATTATTTTTATCCAAACCACTGGCAACTGCCACTGTCCCTTCCAGTCGAACAGACGCAATATTTGTCACAATAAAAATGTAAAGAAACTGAAGGGTGTTGCCGTAAAAGTTTATTGACTTTCACTCGTTCATGTTTGTCTTCCAGCATGGCCTGCCACGTGTTGTATTCTTGAAGTACTTTGGACATGCTTTCCAAATACTTTTTCTCTTTTTTTTTGTGTGGACGAGAGAGAGAGAGAGAGATCACAAATTTGTAAAAGTCTTAAAAGTTTGTAGGTTTTGTTGTTTAATCCGTAAGCAGTTTGAGTTCTTATTTTTTTAATTTTCTCATTCCTAATGCCAGCATAATTAAATTGCGTGTTTTTCTTAGGCCGCAGCTTAACTTAAGTGTTGAAGCAATTACATGAGGTTTTCTTTTCATTTTAATTAAACCTACTGAGGCTGCATCGTCAGTGAGAATTTCATATCAACATTTGCGACATTTTTGTTGAAGAAATGAATTTTATTATGAATTCGAAATTCAGAAAGAAAAGAAAAGATTCGATTTTAAATGAAATGTTTTATT
Source organism: Sarcophaga carnaria (assembly GCA_958299815.1). NCBI lineage: Eukaryota > Metazoa > Arthropoda > Insecta > Diptera > Sarcophagidae > Sarcophaga > Sarcophaga carnaria. The sequence continues at coordinate 130,745,088 of OY283150.1, read as the reverse complement.
TTGTTTCGTATTTAAATGGAAAGTTTTTAAAGAAAATGTGTGGGTATCAATCCTTTATAGACTACAATATTGTTGTTGCATATATAGACCTTGGTAACGTATCATGAGATAAATGACAATTGAAATCTTACACAATAAACATATGTAGAAGACTGTACCTTAAAAGGTTCTTTACATAGTAATAAAGAAAGTTCACATGCATGCTACTGGCGAATTTGAATAACACAAATGTTGTCAAGCTGTTGACAAGCGTTTTTATATTAAAATATGAGCTCGTAGATTGCAAATAAAATGAAAACAAATTTTCATTTAGTTTTAACTAAAATTCTGTATTATTCGCACAATTCTGTGTGCCACTGTTCACAACTTGATGTAAACAACAACAATTGTTTTTCTTCGTTATTCCTCTGTTTACACCCTTTGCATAAACAATAACAGTTACTAAGCATTATACGACAGAACTTTGTGACGGGGATCTTCAAACGAACCGCATCTTCACACAAGACTGACTGAACTTCACAAACTCACTCGCCTGCTTTACCTTGCCTTTTATATCGCAACGTAAACAGTCTGATGAATGTCTTTGAGGACGAATGTTCATGGCCTCGCCTTCTCGATATTCTCTATAAATGTAAACATCGTTGTTGCATTATTGTTGTTTGTGTATTTTGTTTACAGTTATTCTTGTAGTGTTTGTCGTTGTATTTTGGTTTATTTGTTTACAATTTTTTTATGCTGGTGTTTGTTGTTGTATTTTTGTTTACTTGTTTATAATTTTAATGTTAAACAGTGTAAAAGCAAAACACCAGTATCTAAATTTTTCGTTTTCGTAACAATATAAAAAGCTGGCAAATTTTTAGTCCCAAAAGAAATGAAATCTGTTTTATAGTTGAAAATGAAAAAATTATTCAAAGTCCATAAAAACACATTGATTTTCTTGGATTTGTTGTTATTTGAAATGAATTTAAAATTAATTTTCTTTGGCCATAAATTTCACATGCGAACATTTAAAAGAAAACTTTTATGACATTTATGTTAAGAATTTAAATTTTTTTTTGGAAATTGTTGGGTCTCAAATAATAAAACAAAGTTGTCTTTACTTTGTTTCCATTCGAATTGAAATTTTATGCGAAATTCGATTGTAAAGCCGTTTTATGACGCAAATAGTAAGAGAACTACATTGTAGTTGATTTTTATGAGCACTTCTAATACATTTCGTTAAGTGTATGGCAGTTACTTATTATGCCAGGCATTATTTTAACATTCCTTTGCGGTTTTTCTTTTTTCATTCTTTTTTTTCTAAGTTGATACGGCTTAAGTATTTCATGTTCTTATATATGTATACAAGTTAACATTTTTAGTGTACATATATGAGTTTGCATGTGAGTTTGCATGTAAGTGAACGCACTTTTGTGTTTTAAGTTTTGAAGCTCCTCATCTGTGCGTGTGTGTGTGGCTAAGTATCTAACCAGCTACTAAATGTCTCTAAATGTATGCGATAAAATTAATGCTTCTCTCTCTCTCTCTCTCTCTCTCTTTCTTTATCGTATTCTTTTTAGTTATACTGGCATTCATTTTGTTTCTTACTTTCATTTAGATGAGCATTTGTTTATCTCATACAACAACAATAAAAACAACAACTGTTTTGAAAAAAATATCAGCAGCCTCTACACCTACAGCAGCAAAATCAAAAACACAAACACAAGAGTCATCTCTCGACAAGTAGTTTACGTAAGTAGCACAAGTACATGAATTATTATCATAGTATCTGTGCGTATGTGTAATAAATAAACATACACAGTGAACAAAAAACAAAAAAATAGAGAGCATAAGAGTAAGAGTAAAAGGCAAAAGGCAAAACGGAATTCATGCATTATTACTGTGTGAGTCGAAATCAAAATGGTAAAGACCACTGAGACCATATGAGAAGAACAAAAAAATTCGACTTTTGCTTTGATTTCGAACAACAAATCTAAATTAAAGGATGAATGCAAAAAAAAAAGTTGAATGTTTCTGAAATCTTTTATTGCAAAAGAAAGCAAGACAAGAGAGAGCATAAACTTTGAATGTAAATGTATGTATGTATATATGTATGTACATATGATTGTGAAATGAGCATAATTATTAGCACATCTTTTTCTGTAATTCGAAACAAATTCTCATGACATTTTAATTCATTTAATGTGGCATGAATGTTTTCAATTGTGCATCAATGATTTGATAAACGAAATTTTGTTGAGATTTAAAGAAAAAAGAATGAAATAAAGAAAAGGGAAAAAATATTCTGCGGTGAAATAGGAAACTTTAGTTTTGAAGAAATGTTTAAATATGTTGCAAATAAAAATGAGCAGAAAAATTAAGTTTAATTTTATTTTATTGTATATAAAATTCAAGAATAAGTGACTCACTGCAGTCACATATTTTGAGCGGAAATGAAATATTTGGAACCCTTCAGAAAAATCGTGGGTATCTTCCAAACGGATATCTACGGCATCGAACGCTGCAATCAATTGATCATGAATTGAAAGTGCAAAGGATGGAAATTAAAATTTCTATATACAGACTGACAGCCATCTAAGCACTCACACACTTGCGTAAGATTGTCTCGAGAGAAGTAAGGGACTGTGTAAGCATCATCAGCAATGCCAGGGAAAACAAGTTGAATCCTTGGTCAAACAGGGACACACAGCAATAAAAAGATAGATGAGCTCGAAGGGACATGAGTTTTTACGCAGCTGATGGAAATTTAAACTTTCTATGGAGAGGAAAATAATATTTGAAAGCTTATACTTGTCGGAAGGGTAAATGGAGATAATTACAGACTCCTTCCAAATAAACTTAAAGAAAGTTAAGCTTTTGTTGGCAAATTACAATGAGAAAAGATGTGAGCCATGCATTACACTGTCCAGCATGAGAATAGTAACTGGTCCGGTTACTGTAGGTTTCAAGAACACTACCAAAACAGGGAGTTCCTTGCACCTAATAGGTAAATTCCGTGAATCGTTAGAACACATACCCGGCACTTGTGTGGCATTACTTTACCTCAGTAGTACATTTAAAAGTTAAGTGCGTATTAAGTACTAGACAGGGAGTTAATCTTACTGGTACCAGATTTTTAAGGTTTTTTGCGTTACACAGCAGATGAAGCAAAAGTACACAACAGGCAGCCGATTTTTAAAAATTGTTTTCAACAGCTAATACATACATACATAATTGGTCATTATAACCCTTCAGTCAGGATTACGACCTAGTTTGTCACACCACTTATGTTGTGTGTGTTAATTTTATACATGAGTGGTGGGCCCTACAGATTTTTGAGAAACTTTTCATGGCAAGTTTTTATTTACTCTCAGAGTTTTTGCCAGAAATCTGCTGAGAGGAAGCCGCCGAAGAAATACTTTTTGTATTTTATTTTGATGTCTGGCCTGTCTGGGCCACGAACCCTTTTCGTCTAATAAACCAACACACTACCTACTAGGCCACGGCGGCTACAGCTACATTTCAACAGCTAATGCAACCGAGAATTGTGATGATTTGTTGATATATCGCAGGCTTCTGTTAGCTAATCTTAGTTTAATACGTATTACTTGTGTTCGGTACTAGGAACCTATGATCGTCTGAATGGATTTCATCAGAATGGAACAATACAAGGCATTTTTCTTAGTCTTTCAAATACCGGTTGACGACCAGTAATAATAAGAGGTGATTCCTTTGTGTACTTTAAGTAGCATTTTGAATATTCGAAAATTTCAAAATTTTAACGCATGTCTTTGTTTTTTGAAAAATCTTGCTGCTTTAAAATTTCTGCCTGAGTTCTTCAGTTTGATGATGTTCATAAGGAAATTTATACAGTAATTCATGATCAAAAACTACACAATGAAGTACACAACATGTTCCTCACAGGTTGAAATTGATGAAATATATTCACAAGAATATAAGCGCCCCAGATGTACTCGCAATAAGACGCTTTATTGGTACACAATTTTAAACATTAGTTGTTTATAAGAAGGCCTCCAATTGATTTAAAAACATATTTTTACGTTTTTAACTTTTAAAAATGTTTAAAATATGAGCTCATAGATTGCAAATAAAATGAAAATAAATTTGTGTTCAGTTTTAATTAAAATTCTTTATTATTCGCACAATTCTGTATGCCACTGTTCACAACTTGATGTAAGCAACAACAATTGTTTTTTTTTTTTTTTTTTTTTTTTTTTTTTTTTTGCTATACTCACTCAGTCACCTGCTTTGCCTTGCCTTTTATATAGCAGAGTAAACAGTCTGATGAATGTTCTTGAAGGCGAATGTTCATGACTTCGCCTTATTTTTGTGTATTTTGTTTAAAATTATTCTTGTAGCGTTTGTTGTTGTATTTTTGTTTACTTGTTTACCATATTTTTATGATGGTATTTGTTGTTATATTAAGCAGTACGATAATTTGTAAACAGGTTTGTTTACTGCATTGTTTTGTTTTTGTAGCCTTTTTGTTGATAATTTTAATGTTAAGCAATGTAAAAGCAAAACACCAGTAACTGAATTTTTCATTTTCGTAAAAATATTCTTATTGCAGTAAAATACTCAAACATTAACAAAGAATTTCAATTTCTCTAATAAACAGCTTGTGAATGTTTAGAACTCAAGATAAAATGCTAAGATTTTCGTCCTTGAGCTTTAAACCTTCTTATGGCCACCTTTTATCTTATCGGCCACCTTTACAACACTTTATTACGAACATTTTTAAAAGGATTAACTCTTAAAAGGATTAACTCTTGTAACTTTTTTGAACGTAAGCATTACGAGCACATAAAAAAGCATTCAAAAACGAAGGTTAACAATGTACAGGATCATTCGAAACAATCTTTTGTTTTCTGTGATTAAAAAATAATCGACCAGAGAGATTTTTAATGAACCACAACGTACACACAGCAGCTTAGAATAATGAAAACAAAAGCTGAAATAACGAGTGTTATTTTAGGCAAACTCTCTTGTGGAAGATTGGTAAATAGGGGTTGAAAACAAGTGTACCAAACTTCCAAAGAGAGTTGCAATTATAATTACGCGATGTAATTATAATTAGGGTTAAATGGGAGAGATAACAAAAGAATTAGTAATATTCTTTTTTTTATAAAGTAAAATATGGGGAATCTTACCTTTTGTATCTGTGATGAATAGACCCAAGTAGGAGAGAGAATGTGTTTTGGTTTTGATGTTAATTTCCAGGTAGGTTGTATGTTTTATTTACAATAGATGATTTTAATGTGAAGAATAGGTATATGAAAATTTAATATTGTTTGAGAAATATTAATGATGTTGGTTCAAATTCAAAAAAGAAGTGATTTTACAAATGATTTTACCTTTAAGGAAATTTCAGATTTTATCTATACAGATAATAGCTATTCTTTTAGAACTTAAAAACTAGTGTTGGTAAACGCATATATATTAAATTAAGTTAGATAATTCAAAGGTTTGAAATTCATTTATAATAATTTAAGAAAAAGTTTAAAATTCAATATTAAAATTTAGGAGTAGTAAAAAATGTATTGTCCAAATTGTTATTTGGACATGGTGCCGGCCTTGACGTTAGTCAATAGAAACTTCAGTATTCGTACAAAGAACCTGCGCCAGAGAGCGGATAGCTTCAACAAGGATTTTTGCATCAGGTGTTGTTGATAAGTTGGACAACGTAGATGACTTTTGTTGCTGTTTTGTTGTTTTTGGACCTGTTAGCTTCCTTTTTTGTGAAGGTTTATCTTTAAGGCCTCTTGGTTTCTTTCGTTGATAGGGCTTTTCATGCAGCAACGTGTGGTGGAATTTATCACATTTTCTGCATGTATCCATGGACGTGCAACTTCTCAGATCGTGACTTTTGGCTAGGCAGTTGACACAGTAACGGTGTTTGTCAACGATCTCTTCCCTCTTCGTGACTGTCATCCTCAGAAACTTCTTACAGAACCTCAAGGCATGGAACCGATGACAAAGGACACACTTATACATTTCTTCGTCCCCCCGGCATCTGCGTTGACTAGACCTCTGGCGGATACTTCTTTGGTTGTTCCTAATGTTGGGAAACATAATTATTAGAAATCTATATGGAATAAAATTCTACATTCTGAAGTATTTTTTAGCTGTCAGGTAGGATGAGATAAATGATTAGAGAAATAGAAATGAGAAATTTAGGAATGAATTTAAAAAGATTATATTATTGACTAGGTTCATCGTTCATAAATGGTAGGAGACATAATTTTACAATGGGCCTGGTGATTATTCCTGAGGCTGTGCGGACGTCAGCAGTACGTATATTTCCATCTGTACCGGGATATGTTTGCTGGATTCTTCCCAACCGCCATTCACATGGTGGTTGTAAATCATCGATCACTGCTACGAGATCTCCGACTTGTATGTTGGGGGCTGACCTCTTCCACTTGTACCGCTTGTGTAAGGATTTTAGATAATCCTCCTTCCACCGTATGGAAAATTGGTGGTGCAGTACTTTCAACTTTTCCCATCTATTAATGAGAGAGATATTATGATGGTTTGGTTCCGGAAAAGCCATTAAAGGAGCGCCTCTTAAAAAGTGTCCAGGAGTTAGAGCAGTTAAATCTCCAGGGTCCTCCGATAAGGCAGATATAGGTCGAGAGTTAAGGGTTCCCTCAATTCGGGCTAGGACTGTTGAGAACTCCTCAAAGTTTAACTTTTGGGCTCCAACAACGCGCTTCAAATGAAACTTGAAGCTTTTCACGGCAGCTTCCCATAAGCCGCCCATGTGGGGTGCGTGAGGTGGTATAAATTTCCACTCAAATCCATGTGTCATGTACTTGTCAGCTGTATCATTAGCAGCATTATTAATGAACTTAGTGAATTCGCGTTCGAGATATCTGCTAGCGCCTAAGAAGTTTCTCCCATTATCAGTAACTACCCTTTGGGGGAGCCCCCGCCTCCCAATGAAGCGGGAAAATGCAGCCTGAAACGCTGCCGCGGATAAATCTGAGCAGAGTTCTAGGTGTATAGCTTTCGTACTGAAACAAACGAAAACACTTACGTAGCCTTTGGTCATGGGAGACTTTCTCAGTGGGGATGCCTTTATTTCGAATGGCCCGGCGAAATCAATACCTGTAATTTGGAAGGGAAGAGACAAATTACACCTATCCGGAGGTAAAGGAGCCATGATTTGAGTACATGGCTGCTGTTTGTTGATGATGCATGTTTTACAATTTCGCACTATCTTTTTCACACGGGGTTTGAGTCTGAAAATGTAAAATTCCGTTTGTACCATACGGCACATTTGGCTACATTCAGCGTGACAAAGGAAATTGTGTAAGTGAGTTAGATATAATTGGCAAAAGCGAGAGTTGCCTGGTAGAATAATTGGATAGCGCTCGTTATAAGGAAGAGACGACTGAGCGAGTCTACCATTTATTCTCATTGTTGAATTCGAGTCCAAAAAAGGATTCATAGTGTTCAACGAGCTTTTCTTTGAGATAGGCTGTAAGTTTAGTAAACATTTGTACTCCTCGGGATAAAATGCTCGTTGAGCCAAATTGAGAAGTTTGATTTTCACAGTTTTGATTTCGGTATGAGTTAAACCGACTTGAGAGTTTAGAGAACTGGTAGGTTTAAGCCTTTGCATGCTTTTGTCAATAAACCTGTAAACATAACACAAAACACGCAAAGCTCTGTCGTAAGATGAGAATCGGTGAAGAATATCCTCCATTTCGACTTCAGCGTGCAATGTTTGAGTTTCGTTGGGGGGTTCAACTATTTTGAGTGGGTTCCGCTTTGGCCATTCAGATTCGGGTTTGCTTAACCATGATGGTCCAGACCACCACTGGGAATTGTTAGCCAGTTCGTGAGATTTACAACCACGAGTTCCAAGATCTGCCGGGTTAAAATGAGTGGGAACATGTCGCCATATTGCCTTTGGAACAAGGTGATGAATTCGAGAAATTCTATTTGCGACGTATGTTTCCCAAGAAGAGAGTGGTTTAGACAGCCAACCAAGGACTATGGAAGAGTCAGTCCACAGAAAAATATCCGTATCATTGAAAGAAAGGGATGTTTGCACGTATTCAACCAGCTTCGCCAGTAATACAGCTCCGTTTAGTTCCAAACGCGGGAGGCAGACTGTCTGAATAGGCGCAACTTTACTTTTCGCGACCAGTAAGTTCGAGAAGACGTTGTGAGTTTTCGTCTGACATCGAATGTATAAAGTTGCACAATAAGCAGCCTTGGATGCATCACAAAAACCATGGATTTGAACTGAATCCGTTGGAGTATATTGAAGCCATCTTGGAATTGTTATCGTTTCCGTTTTCGACAAATCTGATACAAAGTCGTTCCAGATTCCGAGTGATTCATGTGAGATATCATCGTCCCATTCCAATCCCTCCAACCAAAGCCGTTGCATGAGGATTTTAGCTCTTATGACAATGGGCGCTAGCCATCCAGCAGGATCAAAGAGCTTCGCAACTGATGATAGAACCTGGCGTTTCGTTATTCTTGGGGATTGATTTACGGTTGAGAATGTGTATGTGAACGCATCTGAGAGGGCATTCCATTTAATTCCAAGTGTTTTTGTGGTGCTTGCTTCTTGGAACCGTAAAAATTCGGAGTCATATAAATCCTCCTTGGGTAAATGAGATAATAATTTTGAGTTATTTGCTGTAATCTTCTTTAGTGGAAGACCAGCTGACTTCAAAACATTGATGAGCTGAGTCTGGGCAGACAATGTTTCCTCCAATGAATATCCTCCAGATAGAATATCATCGACATATGTTTCTGAACGGAGAATTGAAGATGCTTTAGGGAATTGAGATTCAGAATCTGACGCCAGTTGAAGAAGGGTACGTATAGCGAGATAAGGTGCGCAGTTGACTCCAAAAGTAACTGTTTTAAGAGCGTAATCTTTAACTGGGCCATCGAGTTTGTTCTGGAATAAAACACGTTGATAGCATCTATCTTCTGGATGTAATAGGATCTGGCGATACATCTTTTGTATATCGCCATTGAAAACATACTGATATTTCCTCCAATTTAAAATAATAGTAATAAGATCGTTTTGAAGAGTAGGACCAGTATAGAGAGCATCGTTTAGGGAAAACTGAGATTTCGATTTCCTAGAGGCATTGAATACGACTCTAACCTTGGTCGTCTTATGATCGGGTCGAACCACAGCATGATGAGGAAGATACGAAGAATAGTATTTGCCTTGAGAAATAATTTCCTGAGATGAAGTTTCCTCCATGTGATCCAAGTCCAAGTATTCCTGAAGTACTGCACGATAGGCAGATTGTAGATCAGGATCTTTAGATAGAGTTTTCTCCATTCTGGAGTATTGGGCTAGGGCAATAAACCGCGACGAGCCTAAGAATATCTTTTCCGGAAACTGAGGTTTAAATGGTAGTCTTACAATATATCTACCATTTTCGCCTCGTGTAGTCGTATTAGAGTAGAATTGCTCACAAAATTCATCTTCTTTAGATTTGGGTTGAGTTGTAGGTATTTCCTCATCTTCCCAAAACTTTTTCAAAAGACCGTTAAGGTCAGGGGTTTCAGAGGCTATGATCGATGAAAATGAATGTGTAGTGCGAGTTTCCATGGGACCACTTAGTACCCAACCGAAAATAGTATTATATGCAGATGTGTGACCGCATATATTTTTCCTTATGCCATCGATATTAATAGACTGCTCATAATCATTGCCTAGTATGAGATCAATTTGAGATGCTTGGTTAAAGGTAGGATCAGCTAAATCCAATTCCATAAGTTCCTTTGAGTAAGGAACGTCAAAACTGAGAGCTGGGAGACATTTAGTCACCTTTTGCAAAACTATTGCCTTAACCGAAATTCTTGTATCTGTTCTTTGAGCATACAACACGAACTCACATTCCTTATTAGCCGATTGTTTTTGTCCTCCAATACCAACAATTTCAAAATGAGAGTTGTGATATGGAAGCTGAAGGCGGTTCCTAATCTTCTCAGATATGAATGTTCGTTGAGAACCAGGGTCAATAAGAGCTCTTACGGTGAAGCGTTCACCTCGAGATTCTATCTGCACTAGCGCAGTTCTCAATAGGATATTCTCGCAGCTGAAGGAGTAATTGGCACGTATCTGACCTGATGTGGATGGCTGTTCAGCATGAGTATCCTGTGAGTTTGATTGAGAAACCATTGGGGAATTTTGGGAACTGAGACTTTTACCTGGTTTCTTGAGACGAGTTTTTTCAATACTTTGAGTAGTTGAGTTACTAACTCCTTTTACCATGTGTAGTAGGGTATGGTGAGTTTTCTTGCAATAGAGGCAAGTGTGCTTACTTTTGCAATTTGCTTTGATGTGGGATGATCCCAAGCAATTATTGCAAAATTTATTTTGAAATACATAATCAACTCTCTGTTGTATAGTGAAATTTCTGAATTTGGGACAAGATCTAAGAGAGTGATCTGCATTGCACAGTTTACACATGGGAGTTATATTTTCCTGAGACACATATGTCTGTATATTGGGCAACGCTGGTTTGGTAAGACTAAGTCCACCCTTTGAGTTCTTAATACTAGTCAAGCGTTCAACAGCCTCATATCTATCCACAAGGAATTGAGACATTTGAGACCATTTAGGGAGCTCACGAGGAGATGTGAGCGATTGCTCCCATAGGGCTAGAGTTAAATTGGGAAGTTTGGTAGAGATCAATCGTATGAGTATCGGATCCCAACTTTCTACTTTTACACCTAAAGTTCTAAGAGTCGCTAAAGAGTCATCAACCGCAGATTGTATTCTTCTAATGGACTCGCTATCCTCGGAGTCCGTAGCGGGAATGTCAAATAAAATTTTTATCTGGTTATCAACGAGAACTCGTTTGTTCTCGTATCTAGTTTGAAGCGCGTTCCATGCAATGTCGAAATTATCGTGGGAGAGAGTATATCGCTTTACAATTGCTCCAGCTTCACCTCTGGTTTTATTCCGGAGATGATATAATTTAGTGACGGGAGAGAGCTTCGAATGGTTTATATAGACTGCCGTGAACATATCTCGGAATGACGGCCACTGTTCGTAATTTCCTTCAAATATTTCCGTATCGCAGGGTGGTAGTTTTATGCAATTTCCAGAATTTGATGGCATCACTGTTTGGGTTTGAGACTGAGGTGAGATAGAATAACGAGATGTCGATTGAAATCCAGAGTTGTTTGTAGCATCCATTCGAGTGATTCTCATCAAATCTAAGATTTGCGAATTGCACAGATAATAAGCGTCCATACATGCATCGAAATTTCTCTTGGCCTCCTGCTTAAAATCTGGAGCGATTAAGTCATCGTGGGACAACATGACTTTTTTGTAGCATGAGTCGAATTCGTTCCAACGAGCTTCCAAATCCTTTAATTTCACCTCAAGGATGGATTCTGTTTGATCTTCAACTGGGCTTCCGTGAAATTTACTACAAAACTGTAACAAATGTTCGCTATGAAATAGGAAATGTTCCTTTAGGGACTCTTGTGAACTAGATGTAGAAGTCATCTTAACGCGAATTACGAAAACGTATGATGAAATGAAATAAAATAAAATAAGTGACTGTTACCGGGTTACAAATATTAACTATAAGCTATAGTAATTACTAAACGAACACGAGAGTAATAGAATTAGTTAGTTTCGAGTTTTAGTAAATGTAAGGGGTTATTAGCAATCAACTGGATATGGGATTCAGTTATATTTTCAATAATGTTTACTTCGAGAAATATTTCAATTAATTTTAAGTTTACAAAGTAAACTAAAAATTAAATGAAATTGTGTGTGACTATGAAAGTCACACTGATCCGCAATGGTAAATTTAGGGGGTTATTAGGGGCCAACCGTGGCACTGGATATGGGATCCAGTTATTTAATCAGAAATGTGTATTCCGAAAATATTTCAAATAATTTTAAGCTTATAAAATAAACAAAAAATTATATGAAATTGTGTGTGACTATGAAAGTCACCCTGGTTCGCAATGGGTTAAACACTGTAAACACAAATTTCGCGTACCGAAAATAAATAAATTGTGATTCGCAATGGGTTAAATACTGTAAATGGGGTAGAGTTACCAACTAAAAATTTTGTGTAACAAGAATTTATTTTTAAATAAATTGGGTTTAAAATTTCATATGTATAGTGTATAATTAGAGCTGAAATATTATTGATATAGTGTTATAATATAAAAATAATTCAATTAGTATCAAAATATATAATATTTCTTTATGAAATTTATTTCAATTATTAATTATTATTATTATTTCAATAATTAATTCCGGTTTTTATTTTTTATCTCGTTTTATTTATTTAAGTTGTGGCAACTCTGAAGACAAGTGTAAGGAATATATGTATGTGTAGATGTGTCTGTGTGTATGAGTTTTATTTTTTACAATTGCTCTTCCTTAACATTAAATGGTTTTTGTTGTTGTTGCTTTTTATGCGATCTCTCTATTTTTCTTTTTCTTTTACTTTGTATAATTGCGACAAATTGTTGTTTTTAATTTCAAAAATTTTATTTCTTTTTTGTTTTTGTTTTTATTTATGTTTTGTATTTGTTCTGTTAATATTTGTTTTATTTTGTAAGGCAAATTTTTATTATTCTTTTTACCTATTAAAATTTAGGAATATATAAATTTTGATTTTTGTCATTTATAAAAAGTTTTTACTGTTTACTGCAAGAGAGCGCGAATGATGATATTATTGGCCAAATTTGGTGGTTGATTTTTAGTGAGAGATTTTTGAGAGATATTGGAAAATATATAGCAAAGAGCAATTGAAAAAAAAATTTGATTTTGAAAAATGTTTTTAGGAGCTTATGTATTGTTGTTTTTAAATATTTGAATGTTCATAAATACCTTTCTATGTTGGATAATTTTTATTAGGGTGAGCGCGTAATAGAGGCTTATGTACACATGTATGTAATTTTTTTTACTTGTTATATATATTTTGTTTCTTTGTGGAGCACTTGATTAACGGTTTTCATTTATTATCAATATAAGTAAATAAATATATGTATCTTGAAATAGCGTTTTTTTTCTTTTTTGGTGTATTTTGATTTACCGTATGCCCTTTTGACCGATGTATACACCGTTTCCTTTTTTACCGGTTCTTATTATTTGATATTCAAATTTTTCCTTTTTTTTTTTTTTAACAATTAATATTATATACATATATATTTTTTTTTTTATAAATTTTATTTTTCATACTAACATTTTTTCACTGGTTTGTTGATTTACTAATCTTTTTTTTACCGGTGTAATTTCGCTCTTTCTCTTTTTTTGAATATTTATTTTTTTTACAGTTTGATTTCGTCGCTATTAGGTGTTAACTTTAATTTTGTGTTAATTTTTTGTTTTTTTTTTTTTTTGTTTTTAATATTTAACTCACCTTTATTTAAATCTTCTTAGTATGATTTTTTTTTTTGCTTTTTGGCATTTTTCTTTTTAATTTTTTGAAAAATTTCTTTTATAAGCACTTTTTATCTAATTTTATGTAGGTGCTTTTTTATTTTTAAATTTTTTGCTTAACTTTTTCTTCTTTAATTTATATGTATTTAATTATTTTGATATCACTTTTTACTTTTTATTACAATTATTAACAATTTTAATATTATTGGTTTTTATATTTATATTTAATTTTTGTGATTTTTGTTTTTTTTTTTTTTTCATATATTTTTTTTATTAATATTATTAATTTTTCCGTTTCAACTTGCACTTTTATTTTTTCTTTTCTTTCATATAAGAATTTTTTATTTTTTTTATTTTATTATAAATTAATATTAATCACACTTACAATTCTTTTCAGTTTTAAATTTTTTCTTTTATTAATTTTAATGTTTTAATAGTGAGTGTACCCTCTTTTACGTCTGCGAAATTAATGATTATTGTGTTTAATTTACATACCTCATTCTCCTTCTTTTTTCCTTTCTTTAAATTAGGATCCACAGAAAGAGAGTAATTAAGTTGTGTTGTTGTCGATCTTCGTTACGGGTATTGTGGAGAAATAGAGCTGTTTTTCTTGAGAGTAGTAATGAGAACCAAATTTATTCTTTTGGAGACATAGAAAATGATGGAGAATGTAATTGTTCCGTAGGTTGCGGGGAGTTCGCGGGGAGAAGGACCATGAAATAACGAGTGTTATTTTAGGCAAACTCTCTTGTGGAAGATTGGTAAATAGGGGTTGAAAACAAGTGTACCAAACTTCCAAAGAGAGTTGCAATTATAATTACGCGATGTAATTATAATTAGGGTTAAATGGGAGAGATAACAAAAGAATTAGTAATATTCTTTTTTTTATAAAGTAAAATATGGGGAATCTTACCTTTTGTATCTGTGATGAATAGACCCAAGTAGGAGAGAGAATGTGTTTTGGTTTTGATGTTAATTTCCAGGTAGGTTGTATGTTTTATTTACAATAGATGATTTTAATGTGAAGAATAGGTATATGAAAATTTAATATTGTTTGAGAAATATTAATGATGTTGGTTCAAATTCAAAAAAGAAGTGATTTTACAAATGATTTTACCTTTAAGGAAATTTCAGATTTTATCTATACAGATAATAGCTATTCTTTTAGAACTTAAAAACTAGTGTTGGTAAACGCATATATATTAAATTAAGTTAGATAATTCAAAGGTTTGAAATTCATTTATAATAATTTAAGAAAAAGTTTAAAATTCAATATTAAAATTTAGGAGTAGTAAAAAATTTATTGTCCAAATTGTTATTTGGACAAAAGCAAATGATAACAAGTCATTAATAATGGAAACAGTGTAAAAATTTTTTATAGTCTACCTTGCTAGTAAATGACAAGGAAGTCTATAAAATCTAATGCCAGGTTTAAGCACTTGCTCGCTCTCACAAAGACATTTTAGCTTAAACGTCATGACATTAATGTTAATGTTGGCATTATGAGGAAGCTGGTGCAAAAGCGTTGAAGACAAAGTTGTCAAAACATTTATTTAAGCAGATGGCTTTGGCGTTAAGCGTGTTAAAATATTTTGACAGCCATTACTGTTTGGTTGTTACAGGCGTCAGCTGTATTGGCCCCACGAAAATGTAGGCAGAGGAAGAGATTAACATCTCTGAATACTTTTCTTTTTTTCGTATCCTTCTCTTTTATTTTGGTATTACGCGGTACAATAAGAATATTTTAAACAAAAAGCCTCCACAACAACAATGAGATTGTGGTTGATGAAAGAGACTAGCTTTTGAATGAAATTTTAATAAAATTAAGCAGATAATTCAACGATTTTGTCATTCTACGCTAATGTCCTTGAAGACACACACACACATATTCAGCGTATACTCAATTGTACGCACACAAGCATACGGATACTCAACTGAAACAAAAGCGAACAATTATGCCAAGAGTACGAAGACAAGGAACAATAAACACTGAATGGCAATACACATGAACAGTAATAAGTGAGTGTGTAAAACAGAGCGAATGAGAGAGATAAAGAGAGAGTGGGAAAGCATAAACAAAGAGTGTGTAAAACTGTTTGTAAACATTTCGTTATCTTCAAATAAATGATGGTTTGTTAAATTATTTCTTTGCATTAAGTGTATACACACACACACAAACACTTGAATAAAATGAAAGTTTGTTCGTGCATGTTTGGCTCTCATTTTATAAAAAACAACAAAAAATTTAATTTTGTGGTGTAAGTTAGGCCATATCGCTGTTGTATTTTGTAAGGACAATAACAACACCAACAACCATTAAAACAATTTCACTGCTACTGTTAGTGCGTGTAGGTGTACATGTAATTGTATTGCGCGTGTATTGTTTGTAATTAAAACCACAGAAATTACTTTTTACAACACAATTATTTGTGTTTCCTTTTGTTTTTTGCTCCCCTTCAATACGTCTTTATCTCTTTTGATTTTATTGTGCAATTGTTATCATATCGTTCCACCACACGCGTTCTGATATTAATATCAGCCGTTGTTTTTACAACAAATCAAAATTAAATTCTATTTATTGTTATGATTTCAATCATTTTTAATTAAATTTGAATTACACAAAATTCTCGCTTATGAATCAACAATCATCAACACCATCATCATCATTATGTAAGTATCATTCAGAATCTGATTTAAATAAAATGAAATAAAATATTATCATCGTGAATTATAAATTAAAATCAAAATTCCATTGAATTTTGTGTAAAAATTATGAATTTCAATTAAAAATAGCAAACATATGAGTAATTATTGTACCATATTTAATTAAAATAAAAATATTTTACGAAAGTTAATGTATTTCTATTCAACATCACATTTTCCTGTTGCAATAATGTATTCATACCGCTTCGGTCTTTATGGAAACCGTGCAAGGCTGGAGATTATTTACATTGTGTTGTATTAACAAAATTAAAAAGGTTTCTGCGACAGTTGCAGTTAAGTATACATTGATACTTGCATATGTGATCTAAAAAAAAGTGAAGAGTATATTAAAGCCTGTGTCCCACTAAGAAAATCTAACACCAAACTACTTGGATCAGCACTTTTTTTAATTTTATGATCCTCATTGTTTTCAAGTAAGTCATAGATTTCGAACATATGAAAAGAATTTAGTTTTGGTATGGAAACAAGGATTTCATTATTACCAAGGGTTCCTGCCCTCAATAGAAATTGCAAAGTAAAGCTTCTTGACAAAGTGTGATGATCTATTGCGATACAGATTGTGAGTGCGCTTTGAGCCCTCTTTGTGTGGCTTAATTTACTCGCATCTAGATTGCTAGCATTCGGCGCTTAGCGTAATGCAACTTAAATCTTTGCAACGTCGACGTATTATTCGCTATTGGCAATTTTATATACGTTCTGAGTGTTCCTAGACCACAATTGAAACTAATCTTGATAGAGACTTTACGTTCGAATTCTAAGCAGAGAAGTGTGGTTGTCTGGGATAATGTGCGCTGTGAGGGCTCTTTTTTCGGCTTAATACACTCGCATCTAAATTGCTAGCCAGCTGACATTCAGCGCTTGGCGTAATACAACTTAATTATTTGACACGCAGACATATTATTCGCTCTTGACAATTTTATATATGTACGTACAGAGTGTTCCTAGATAATATCTGAAACTAATATTGCTAGAAGACTTCACGTTAGAATTCTAAACATAGAAGAACAGAGTCTCACAGACTCGTACATAACTGGTAATTAAAACCCTTCAGTCAGGATTATCACTTAGCTTCTCACACCACTTATGTTGTATGGGTTATTTTATACATGAGCGGCGGGAACTACCATTTAAAGTCGATTCCGAAAGACACATTTTTTTTTTTGAGAAACTTTTCATTTCGCATAAGTTAAATAGGAAGCTTGCCAATCAATTCCCTGCTAATGAATGTGCCTAAGGGATAGTAATGTGAAAAGACTTTGCTTATCTGCAAATCACTTTTGCAGAGCTTGTATATGCATTTGCCAAAGTCTGACTCTTGTCCGATTCGGCTTTCTCTCATTTAGTTAGGTTTTCTCGATAGTCTAAGAGAGAACTATCGTTACAGGATTGATCATTTAAAATGTTAAGACTAGTTTTCATATATATAATGCGGATAGTAAAAACGATCAATATTACAACAATGCAATAGATTTTCATAAACAGTGCTAATTGAATTCAACTAAATAGGACAGTCACATCATACTTTAAGTAACATGTTTCTTTTCGTCTACTTTAGTAATCACTGAATAGCCCAATAGGCAATTAATGCTGAGAAAACCTTGGTTTGCTCATAATTGTTAAGGGACATCAGTGTTTCCTTAACAATATATTGTTACGAAAATGAAAAGTGAATTCTAGATACTGGTGTTTTGCTTTAACATCGTTTAACATTAAAATTATAAGTTACAAGAACAGAAGAATGCTGTAAACAAACCTGTTTACAAATTATCGTACTGCTTAATATAATAAAAACACCAGCATAAAAAAATGGTAAACAAGTAGACAAAAATACACCAACAACACTACAATAATAAATATAAACAACGATGTTAATTTTTATAGAGATGTTAATATTATTTCGAGAAGGCGAAGTCATGAATGTTCGCCTTCAAGAATATTCATCAGACTGTTTACTTTGCCATATAAAAGCAAAGCAAAGCAGGCGACTCAGTTAGTGAAGTTCAATCAGCCTTGTGTGAAGACGCGGTGGATTTGAAGGGAGTAATCGTAGTTTGAAGATCTCCGTTATAAAGATCTGTCGTATAATTGCATAGTGATTGTTATTGTTTATGCAAAGGGTGTAAACAGAGGAATGACAAAAAAGAGCAATTGTTGTCGTTTACAGAAAGTTGTAAACAGTGGTACACAGAATTGTGCGAATAATAAAGAATTTTAATTAAAATTAAACGCAGATCTATTTTTCTTTTATTTGCAATCTACGAGTTCATATTTTTAAACGTTCTTAAATATCTTAATAATTAATATCTTAAATTAAATACATTGCCTTTTATTAAAATACAATAAAAGCAAAATATTTCTACGAAATAAACTTCATGATATTTTCATTAAACAAAAGTTATTATTAAGTGTACTTCATAAGCAATTTTATTTTAAAACAAATTCTTACATTTTTGTTGTTTTAATTCGGCTAAATACTCAACAATTTATAATTCTAAGTGAAAATACTTTTATTGTTTCAACTTTAAGATGTTTGGACGTCTACAATCAAGGCAATTAAATTTTCAAGAATCATTTTAAAACAATTTGACAAAAGAAATCAAAGGACACGTGCAACGGCAATTGTTAAGAATAAAATAACAATTGTTGCTAAACAGCCTTTGAACTCTTAATTAAGATGAGGAAATAAAATCTCAATTTTAATTCAAAAATCTAAAGTCAAATACATGTTATGGAGTACTATGTTAAGGATTGCATGTATCAAATAATTTATTTATGATTAGTTTTGCCACACACTAATTGGATAATACTTTGAAAACCTTTAATTATATATAGTTTGCATGGATATGCATTAACAAATATTTGAGTATTGTGGGAATATTTTCAAATAATTATCGGAAAAAAGAAATCTTCAAACACACTGCAACTGCAACAGCAGGCAGCTGCAGCAGCAGCATGTGCTTATAATTTATTTTACATCTCTGATTATGATTTGCTATCTGCAAATGTATACACATAGTATGCATTATTTAACTGATGTTTTCTCTGGCTTTTTTATTGATTACCAGCCCTGAAGCATGCTTTGGGCTGAAATTATTACCAAAATTTAAAAAAAAAATTTTTGGATGAAAATATTATTCGCATAAGTTTTGTTCTGCATAGAGAAACGTATTTCACAAAAAAATTGCACCCTACACCATTACTGTAGAGTACTTAGTTCGTATGGATATTTCTAACATTTGTAAAGAGGCACAGCTCTCTACCGGTATACGCTTTTCTTAATTCTCTTCCACTAAAGTTTACGACCCCTGTAGGTGTCAGTAATTCTAATTCCCTTGTTACCACAAGTCGCCGAAGTCTAGTAGGTGGTGTGTTTTGCTTATTAGATATTTCAAAACGAAATACATATGGAAAAAATATTTCTTCGGCGAGAAGGGTACCTAGTTACACTAGTTACCCGTATTTTTCTGTATTCAAAATGTTATTTTGCCGGCATGAAAATAAGCGTCATGTGTTGCAATAATTTAAATAGTCGACGTACATCTCTGTTAAAATGTTGACACATTTTCTTTGGTTCTAATCAGTGCCACCCACGTATGCCTCTATAATGGTCACAAAGAGTTTTATTGCCTAAAATTTCACAATTATTTTGCAATTGAATTCAACGCCATTATATATGTAGGGCAATATTTGAGTTGTGGTTTCCAATTTTTTTGCTGTTTGTTTTTTTTTCATCCGCCATGGTGAAATGTATTCAATTCCCCGCTGATCCATTTTGGAGCAATATTCACAAAGATATGATAATGCATACGAGTCATATGGTCATAAATTATGGGCATAAATAATTCGATAGATTTGCCTCAAAATGTAAGAATAATTTGTGTGTATGTGTGTGTTGCTCTATAATGGTTTTTTTTGGTTTGATTTCAATATAAAACAGAAAGATATTATTGAGATAAACCCGAAATAGAATTTAAAAATACAAAATGAAACAATGTAGGCATGACAATATGAAATAAGAGGGAGGATATTGTTACGAAAATGAAAAATCCAGATACTGGTGTTTTGCTTTTACAACGCTTAACATTAAAATTATAAACAAAAGCTACAAAAACAAAACAATCCAATAAACAAACCTGATTACAAATTATCGTACTGCTTAATATAACAACAAACACCAGAATGGAAAAAATGGTAAACAAGTAAACAAAAATATACAAACAACACTACAATAATAAATGTAAACAACGATGTTTACATTTATAGAGATTTCGAGAACGTTCGCCTTTAAGAACATTCATTAGGCTGTTTACTTTGCTATATAAAAGGCAAGGCAAAGTAGGCAACTCAGTGAGTGAAGTTCAGTCAGTCTTGTGTACATTTATAGAGATTTCGAGAAGGCGAAGTCATGAACGTTCGGCGTCAAGAACATTCATCGAACTGCTTATGTTGTCATATCAAAGGCAAGGCAAAGTAGGCAACTCAGTGAGTGGAGTTCAGTCAGTCTTGTGTGAAGAAGCGGTTTGTATGAAGAGAGTAATCGTGGTTTGAAGATCTCCGTTACAGAGATCTGTCGAATAATTATCTAGTAATTGTTATTGTTTATACAAAAGGTATAAACATAGGAATAACAAAGAAAAGCAATTGTTGTTGTTTACATCAAGTTGTGTACGACGGCACACAGAATTGTGCGAACAATAAAGAATTTTAATTAAAACTTGAAATGAATGCAATTTTTAAATTTCGAACTTTATATTCAGGACAATAGAAACGCTTTGATCCATAGAACCGCTTAGTATCTTTGCTTTTAGGACCATCATCAACCCTTATTGTTTAAAAAACTTATCGCATTGTTTGTTGTTTTTAAAATATTTTTGTAAAACTTTTCTTGTCATGCAAATATTTCTGTACGGTTTTGAGATCTCTTTTCCAGTTACGCATATTTAACTCACTTTTGTTATCGTTCTTAGACAAACCATACCATTCTCATCTATTCTGTCACATAAATGTCACACAGTAGCAGTAGACACTCACTCAACCATTCATTAATTTCACATTTTCATACTTTTGCTTACAATTTCTGGAACAATTCTTTGTATTTCGGTGCGTATTTTTGTGTGTATGTGTGTGTGTGCTAGTATTTGTGAATACGTCTTCCGCTTAATTTTTGTTGCCATTGCGGATCTATTCCGTTGTTTATACAGTCAGTCAGTCATTCATTCATTCAGTTCTTCATTCATTGTTTTTATTTGTGTGTTGTATTTATAAGGAAAGAATAGAAAAGAGTGAAAAATTATAATTCTTTTGTCTACGAGTTTTGCTTTCTTATCCTCTCTTGTTATTGTCGAAAATTCTATTCTTCTTCTGTTTTCTATTCTTTTCCTCCTCTTCTTTTTTGTATACAAGTGGCTGGTTGTTGCTACATTAACACCTAAACTGGTGGCTAAAAATAGCTAAGCAATGCCTTAGACAGCGCATGACGCCTATTTCTGAAATCAAACTATTTTATACTTTTCCAACATAATGCCTGAGATGTAAGGTAAGAACAGTTTCCTCCTCTTCCTTGTCTCTCTTCTTCCTCTTCTTAAAGTCATTTACGATATGTGCAAGACCTAAGCGAATCACATGAGTGTCTATAATACAGGTTCCAGTAGAGACTTTAGTAGCCTAGGTTGAGCAGACTTTTTATGCGCTCTTTATAGAATTATGGTCAGATTTTCTGTACCCGAAATGTCCATCCTGGCGCCTCACATGAGTGTCTAAAATACAGGTTCCGCTAGAGACTCTAATAGCCTTGCTGCGTGTTTTCCTTTGGCATTTGAGCGGACCTTTCATGGCGCCTTTTATAGAGTCTTCTGTATGCCAAACGTCCCTCCTGACGTTGACGGAATCCATTTTTGGAGTTACACTAAAATAAACTTGCTACAGTACAGAGTTTGAACGTTTAGCCAGGTTAAACTAGTTTGGTTCAAACTGTAGTCGCCGTAGTCTAGTAGGTTCTGTGTCGGCTTATTAGACCTAAGGCCAGGGTTTGACTTCCAGGTCAGGCATCAAACCGAAAATATGAAAAAAATATTTCTTCGGTGACTGCCTCTCAGCAGATTTTTGGCAAAAATTCTGAGAGTAAAATTGCCATGAAAAGTTTCTCAAAAATCTGTCGTTCGGAGTCGACTTTAAACTCTAGGTCCAGCTATTCATTAATAAAATTAACGCACACAACATAAGTGGTGTGACAAACTAGGTCGTAATCTTGACTGAAGAGTTGCAATAACAAATTATGTATGTATGTAAACTAGTTTATTTGCTCTGTATTATCCCGGTATACCACAATGCCCTGGTACTCATATGATGTGAATGTCGTAATGCTCTATCATTTCACTGACAGCCATACGCCGTCTTAGCTTCGTCATTGTAAAACCCAGCGCTCTGGTGAACGCCCGGCTATCATAAAGCAAGGTATGCTAAAATCCTTAATAACTCTTATCGCCGTACATACTGCCGATATTTCCACCTGGAAGACTACATTATTTCCGCAGGAGGAGTGAACCACATAAGGACAGTGAATGTGTTTTGCTGACTAATCAACTATGAACGGATATGCACTCCGTGATAGAAAAGTTCTACGTAAAATTTTGCCATTTTGGGTAACAAGTCCGTTTAAGTTTCTCGAACACATTTCACTAAAGAAGACGTGAAACAGTAAAACATAAGACACATTGTGATGTTGCTTTGGGGAATCAATAGAGTTAGAAAGCTTACTGAAGCCCTTTCTTGTAATCGAAAGTAGAAGAACTTCTGGCTTTACACCCGTCATACCTTCAAGTGACATTACTGTATCGCTTATTAAGTATTTCGAGTATAGAAATCGATCGTATTCGTATAACTACATTCAAATATTGCAAGTGTTCATTCATATTAAGGCTTTCCGCCGCAATCTTGGTGGCCTTGGAATGCGAATGACAAATACTACAGCCGTTTGCAGAAGAGTTGTTAAAATTGGAAGCCAAAGAGATCATGTCATTAGGAAAAATTAAAATATAAAGTGGCAGACTGAACAGAACCTTTCGGTACTCCTGAATTCATCCTTAATTTATCTGATGAAAACTCCTCTCTAGAACAATTCGTATAGTGCGTTCACGATAAGTAATTACCGATACCAAAAACTATAGGTTTTGATAAAAGCACATGGTACCACTCTCTGCAAAATGCTTTAGAAATCTTTATATGACTGCCAAGACCCCACTCTTAAGCACTATTTTCAAAATGCCCATTAAGGGTTAACAAAAACAATCGGAAAAAGCCCATCAAAATACCATTTCTTGGGTCTTTTGTTTATCTTTCTCTTTGTAGAAGGAAGATTTACAAAAATTATAATTCTTTTACTCGTTCTTATTGTAATGATAAGCCATATTAGCGGATACAATGAATTGTATGAAGCCATTGTCAAAAAAAAAAAAAATAATAAAAAGCAAAGTCTTTGAAAGCACTTGAAAGCACACCCACCCCCTCATGATAAGCCTTTAATTATGCGATTTAAAGTGTTTGAGTATTAATAATTGAATATTAATAAATAATAAAGCAGTATTAAATAGATTTTTCTATGAATTTTAATTTATACTTCAGCCTTCAGCTTTCATTAATACGTGTCAAAATTGTAGTTTTCGTAAAAAATAACATGTTTTCCATGGCAATGTCATTCAAAATTAATTATAATCCGGTTTTGTTGTTTATCGGGCAAATTGATGTGTTTTTCTGTTCATTATTTAATGAATACACGGAACAGAATTAAATTCATTTTGCAATTCACATGCACATGCACAAAACAATTGTGTGATACAGGGAACATAATTTATTTAAAAAAATTTTTGGATTTATTGTAATCAGTTTTTGGGTTGAATTGTACGAGGTTTACATACATAATTTTTGGCAGATTTAAAATATTTATTAATTTGAGGGGCAAATACGTCATGGTACCTTGTTCGATCTGACCATGGCATCAAAAATGAGGGTCTTCATATGCTCAATTGTCTCTGGTTTGTCGGCATAACACTTATCCACAGAAAATATTTAACCCCACAGAATAATCGCAACTTCTTGGCGGCCAATTGACATCAGCATTTGGGCAAATTAAATGGCCATCAAACGTTTGATGCAATAAATCGATTGTGGTATGAGTTGTATGGCAAGTTGCATCATACTGCTGAAAACAAACATCGTTCACATCAGTACCATTGAGAGTGGGTACAAAAAAACGGTTATCATGGTGTGGTATGTGTCTCCATTGACCGTAATGGTTGCGCCGTCCTCATTTTCGTGAAGGGTTGATGTTGATGGATTTCTCTCGCACACCCTCAGCCACAGCTTCGATATTTCCGGCTAAAGGCACTGTACGAACACTTTCACGTTTTAGCGCATCACAAATGAAATCCGCTTCACGAACTTTAGCAATAAACTTACGTATACCAGGCAATGTTGGTCCTTCTCTGCGATTAAATTTTGTACGACATTTTCATGCAATTCTTAAAAATTTGTCTTTGCTTTGAAAACAAATTTCCAATAAATCTCAACGTTGCTCAATCGTAAAACGATTCATTACATTCAGTGGATACAATATACTGGATTTTGTGACAGAATTGCCAGATTCGAAATAACCGAGTATTGAAATTTAAAGCGATAGATGGCCCACCCGATTTTATTTAATTTTTGTTATAATCCTTTGGATATGTACCTTGAAAAACATTGACTTGAAACGATTAGTTCTTATGAGCAACATGAACACACACAACTGACAAGGACTTCAATATTAGGAGAAAGATAATTAAGGATGTCTTTGGGAACCGAAACTATTTTGACAAAGACTCTGTCCCAGTCAGAGACAGGAGTTTTTTACCAAAAAATATTTTCTTCTGCTTCAGACGTTACAGTGGTGATAAAGAGCGCTACATTAAGAAAAATTATAATTCAAATTTTAGTCCGAAGATGTTACATGTTTCAAAGTCGCCTTAGTCGAGTAGGCAGTGTGGTCCTGATTCAAACACTAAATCAAAAAAATATCTCTATGGTGACTTCCTCTCTGCAGATTTCTGACAAAAACTCTCTGAGAGTAAAATCAAATTGCCATGAAAATTTTCTCAAAAAATCTGTTGTTCAGAGTAGAATTTAAACTGTAGATGCCGCCACTCACGTATAAAATTAATACACACAACGTAAGTGGTCTGAGAAGCGAGGTTGTAATCCTCACTAAAGGGTTTTAATTAACAATTACGTTACGTTAGGGATTTCGGGAACTCCTATGGACTGCAATATTTTTGCCGCCGAAGTTGTCGCCATTCTCTTGGCGAATAAATGACGACTCAGTAGTGAAATATTCTGCAGAAGGCGTAATGACAAAGAAAAAGAGGATACCATAGAAAATTTTCTCTGTTAGCATATAGAACTTAGGATTCCAATACAAAGGATTTCTGGACAACCAGAATGTATTAACAGAACGTGACTAGCCAAAGAATATTTGAATTGAATCCACAGCCTCATAAAACTCTCAGTATGGTTGATAAATATCAGACAAGAGCTTAAAGTTGATTGAGGCAGTGTATACAACCATTAGAATGAATGCCAGTTTGAAATATTATTTTACATAAAATTATTTGTTTCTTGTATAGTTTGAGTACACCCCTCGTATTACTATTTAATATGATTTATTTCATTTTAAAATCTAAATAATTTATTTATTATAAAATATAATTGATGCCAATGCCTAAAGTCGCACATATAAATGTTATTAAAATATTGAATTATAGGATAGAAAAATCTCTCTTTATTTACAATTAAATTTTCAGTTTTATTAGATTTTTAAATAATATTCTTATTTTCATTTTGAATTGATTTGAATATTTTATTATGAATTATATGCATTATGCATATGTTACATTTATGCCACGTACTTTTATGTTTTTTTTTTCTTTAACATCCTGCCACTTTTAAAGTTCCCAAAACCAACCACCACCAATGGTTCCCCTCTACTAACTTTAGCGACATGGAAAGCAAAATGTAAACAAATAATGACACGGTATACCATTATAAATTTATTTATTTTTGTTTTATAAATATTTCAATATGCTTAACGATTTGTTGCCACAAATTGCCAACAACAACAACATTTTATTCTATTTTTTTTTTTGCTTTAAAAATCAACATCAACACAGCATCAACACAACAACCCAATGACACAGTTTAGCGCACTCCTTTAACCGCAAATATTGAAAAGAAAAAATCTCGCTGATACGTGAAGTTTATTTTACACAGGAAACGATACTTAAACAAGCAGACTCGAACGCACGTAAATACTCACACAAGTGCTTATATTCACCGTAAATCTTTGATGGCAAATAAATAAATTATAAGAACTGAAAAGCCCTGGCAAGCAGAGGCAAAAACCACACGACAAAATACTATATCGTGTTAATAAATTTTTTTCTAGATATTGAAAATACAGTGGGTAAGAAAAGTTAACACTTAGTGCGCATATTACTTACTTTACTTACTTAATTGATCATTACAACCCCTCAGTCAGGATTACAACCTAGTTTCTCACACCACCATGTTGTGTGTGTTAATTTTATGAGTGGCGGGACCTACAGTTTAAAGCCGACTCCGACCTACAGATTTTTGAGAAACTTTTTCAAGGCAATTTTATTTATTTACTCTCAGAGTTTTTGCCAAAAATCTGCTGAGAGGAATTCGCCGAAGAAATACTTTTTGTATTTTATTTTGATGCCTGGCCTGGGGCTCGAACCCTGGCTTTTCGTCTAATAAGCAAACACACTACCTACTAGACCACGGCGACTTCAGTGTAAATATTACGGAAAAAATTTCTTTGTAATATTGTTACGTTTTTACCTTTTTAAAAAATATGATCTCGTAGATTGCAAATAAAATGGAAATAAATTTGTGTTTAGTTTTAATTAAAATTCTTTATTATTCGCAGAATTCTGTGTGTCACTTTTCACAACTTGATGTAAGCAACAACAATTGCTTTTCTTTGTTATTCCTCTGTTTATACCCTTTGCATAAACAATAACAATTACGAGGCAATTGTTCGACAGATGTTTGTAAAGGAGATCTTCAAACCACGAATACTTTCTTCAAGCACACCGCGTCTTCACACAAAACTGACTGAACTTCACTCGTTCAGTCGCCTGCTTTGCGTTGCCTTTATATGGCAGGGTAAACAGTCTGATGAATGTTCTTGAAGGCGAATGTTCATGACTTCATCTTCTCGAAATCTCTATAAATGTAAAAGTCGTTGTTTACATCTATTCTTGTAGTGTTGTTGGTGTATTTTTGCTTACTTGTTTACCATTTTTGATGCTGGTGTTTGTTGTTATATTAAGCAGTACGATAATTTGTAAACAGGTTTGTTAACTGTATTGTTTTGTTTATCATTTTAATCTTAAGCTATGTAAAAGCAAAACACCAGTATCTGGATATTTCATTTTCGTAACCATATAGTATGTTACCTTTTATTATGCACTGTATTAAGCAATTTATTATTTATTTTGTATTGAAACATTTCTATTAACGTCACTTATGTCTGACAGTTCCACATTTTATTGCTGCCCTATTTAGAACACTTAATTTTCCTTTCTACAAGAAAACCCTTCGCTTTCTCTTCTCTTTCACTTTCTATTTTTTCAACCTCCTGGTTTAGATTCCTAGCAAAATCTGAGTTACACCACTGCCAGTTGTATAACCAGAGAACAAAATACAATTAATCATACGCCCAGGTGACCTTTGAAGAGACAAGACTGGCTACCAGAGAAAATCAAATTAATTCCAGCAACAAATGCTTTAACAGGAGCAGCAATATTAAGGGAGGACAGGGGACCAAAAATGAATATCAAATATTAGAAATCATATGAAGCAGCAGCAGTAATAGAAGCAATATCAAAATGAATATATTTTTCTGCGTAAATAAGGAAAATGCAAAGCAGTTTTGAAAATTTTTCTTTTTTTTCTAATTTGCTTTTGCTTCCTGTTAGAAGAGTTATTGATGTCGATGTCAATGTCAATGTTATTGTTGTTATTGCTGGTGTAGCCTCAATAAAGGAAATATTAATAAATATTCTGAAATAAACTCTGCTGTTTTACTTCTAAAATACCCCCTGGGGTTTCTCTTTTATACTTTCACTCTTCGGTTTCATTCAATACCTGCCACATAATGAAATTTCATTCATTTTCCTGTCCTGATTTTTTATTTTAAAATTTTAATTTTCTACAACAAATCTTAATTACAACAAAAATATTAATAGGGGTTCCTTTCCCTTTTTCTCTGCTGTTATTTACTTTTTTCAATATATTTGTTACGAGACCCATAAATTACGGCATTTGAAAGCATGAAACGTAAGCAGATTAGAAACCTTTTTTATTTCTCATACATAACGCCTGTCATAAGCAGAGTCTTTCTTTGCTTGTTTTTCTTCTTTAAAATAATAAATAAAAATTCTTATTATATTTTTAATAAAAATAAATAACAGACAATAAATTGAAATTAATTGAGACACCTTTTTACTCTTCTCTGGTAATATGCCTTCAGATTTTTTTTAATTTTGATTTCATTTAAATTTCATTCTGTTTTAATTAACATTCTAGAAAACTATTTTCCCCTAGAATGATTACAATTATCTTTTAAGCATCTTAGTAAATTTTTTGGACTCCAGCTTTAAGAATTTTGCCAACAGAATCCAATCAATTATACTCAAGACTCCCTCTTTCATATAAAAAACCAGAAGAAGAATATGATTTGCAAGTTCATGAAGATATTAAATTCAATTCTAAAACAACAACAGAGTGTTTAAAAATTTAACAAGTAAAGGAATGATAGAACGTTGCGATTGTTTACTTACTTACTCACTTAAATAGCCCTAACAAGCCGATTAACGAATTTCGGTTTGCCATAACACATACTTCCAGACGTCGTTGCTTCTAGCGCGCCTTCACCAGTTGGTCACACCAATCGATGACAGGCCTTCCTCGATTTGGTGCTTCCAACACAAACAAGGTCTTCCTCTTCGCCGAATTCCACAAGTCCTCGCACTATATACCCGTCTTGCCAGAGAATCCTCCTCCATTCGAACGACATGACCGAACCAGCGCAACCCCTGGATGTTAATACACTGCACAACTACCATGTCGTTGAGGACCACATACAGCATACTATTGGATCGAATGCGAAAATCATCGCCAATTCGCACTGTTCCGAAGATCTTACGTACGACTTTTCTCTCGAATACTCTCAAGGCTGCTGTATCAGTGCTTGATAGTGTCCATGCTTCTGCGCCATAAAGAAGCACGTGGAGGTGAGCGTCTTGTAAAGTATTGGTTCTGTTGTACGAGAAAGGTGTCTGCTACTCAATTGCCTATTGAGACCACAGCAGCATTTGTAGGCAAGAGTAATCCTGCGCATGATCTCTAGACTGACTACATTTTCGGTGGTAACGGTGGAGCCAAGATAATGTTAAATTTGTAGGCTCCTGACAAAGCATAGAGGCCTATAAGATTTCAGTGTATAGACTGCCTATTTAAACTTCGAGGTATTAAAGAGCATTTGTCAACCATGCTGAAAGTTTTATGAGGGTGTGGATTCAATTCAAATCATCTTTGGCTAGATGCGTTCTGTTAATACATTTTGGTTGCCCAGAAATCCTTTGTATTGGAATCCTAAGTTATGTACGCTAACAGAGAAAATTTTCTATGGTATCCTCTTTTTCTTTGTCATTACGCCTTCTGCTGAAAATTTCCTTACAAAGTCGCCATTTATTCGCCACGACAGTGGCCACAACTTCAGCGGGAAAAGCATTGCAGTCCATAAGAGTTCCTGAAATCCGCAACGTAAAGTGATTGTTCATTAAAACCCTTTAATGAGGATTACGACCTCGCTTCTCGGACCACTTATGTTGTGTGTGTTAATTTTTTATAAATGAGTGCCGAGATCAACAGTTTAAATTCAATTCCGAATGACAGATTTTTTGAAAAACTTTTCATGGCAATTTGATTTTACTCTCAGAGAGTTCTTGTCAGAAATCTGATGCTTTAATTACTAAAAATCTCACTTGAGCACGCAAAGCGGCCCGTTGTGATGCCACAGGTGAACGCAGCCTCTGTACTGACCAAGTTCCTCCAATCCAAGGGGGAAGTTGGTCAGCGTAATTGATGGGAAGAAGTCGCCGAAGAAATATTCCTTCATATTTCTACCTGGGGTTTGAACAGAGTTATTTGAACCGAGACCACACGTCTAATAAGCCAACACACTACCTACTAGACTATGGCGACGTCCCTTACATCCCAGTCTTCTTTATGATCATCACACCCCAATTTGGCATTTAATTTAACAGAAAGAGGTCCTAGCTGTGTTCATACCGAGTAATGTGCAATGCAATCCCGAACCTTAACCTCTTGGTTTTCTGTATTTGGCCCATTCTATGCCAACTAGAATTTAAAAAACGAAACTAGCGAGTGTCAAGTAATGCATTCTTGAGAAAACTGATTGGTATTGTAGTATTGAAGTCGCCGTCGTCTAGTATTAGACGTGGGGCATTATTTCAAACACCAGGTTAGACATCAGCAACAAAACGAAATATGAGAAAATATTTCTTCGGGGAGTTCCTCTCAACAGATTTCCGGTAAAAACTCTGAGATTCGAATAAATTTGCCATGAAAAGTTTTTCCAAAAATCTGTCGTTTGGAGTCGACATTAAGCTGTAGGTCACGCCACTCATGCATAAAATTAACACACACAACATAAGTGGAGCGAGAAACTACTGAATGGTTATAATGACCAATTATATATGTATGTATTGTAGATATCAAACGGGATTGTCTTTAAACGGAAATTCTTTCAAACATTCTCTTTTTAAAGGAAATTCAAAATTAACGTGTTTTTATTTGTACCTGGGAAAAAAAACGTTTACGTAGAAATTTATAACATATTTAAGCCTACCCTCATCCCTTATTTTTTTGGCAAACCTACCAAAAAATAAACAATTTTTTCCCCCATTTATTCATGATACCAGTAAAGCTAATAAAAATAAGTAAAAACTTTGCTTTTGTAAGAAAACAACCATAAAACATCGTTTCGTTTAATTTTCTTTCATAATTTGAAATGTTTACCATAAAATGGCTTCATTCTAGGCAAATAAACTGTTAATAAATATTTGTGTGAATATGTGCTTAAAATTGTGGCTTTTAAAGAGGACGAAAAAAAAGTCCTTCCCATTCCAACGTCAGTACTTCTCTTAACCGATGTGCTGAACTCCACATAGTTGAGGTTTTTCCTTTAAAACGTAAAAACAGAATAAAATAAAATCGTAGGTGGAGTCCGTAAAAAACCGTCAACATTTTTAAAAGTTATTTACTTTAAGGGGTTGAAAACAAACTAATAGAAAAACAAAATATTTAACCGCCATGAATTCAAAAAAAGTTTTTAAATTTTCCAGCCAAAATAATATTATGAAATGAACTCTTATTTTACAAATTAAACATGAACAATGAACAGCTTTATTAAAGCAAAAAGGGGAATATGCTGAAGACGAAGACATAAAGGAAAGAAGGAAATCCCTGTTATAACCCAAATAATAAAAACAAAAACAATATAAACATAGTCATGATAACATGATTTTAACTCTTTTTGATCGGATAAAGCGAACAAAAACATGTTTGCAAGCAGTAACAACAAAAACAGAATGAAAAAAAGTGAAACATTTAACAAAAAAAAACATGTAAGTCAACCAACAAAACCCCAAGCCAGTCAGTCAGCAACTTGTGCTGCTAAGAACCACAGATATTTTGTTTTTGTGGTGTTAAGCAATGCCATGTTTGTGTACTGAAATCCAATGGGCATTGTGTCCCAATGAATGTTAGGCAGGGTTCTGTTAAATTTAGCTGGTCAAACAGTTGGTATATGAAAAGTAACTGCTTTATATGATTGTATATGCAAACATAACTAATTTCGTTAGTAAAACCATTATTCTATCACAGCAGGACTTTTGTGTTTTCTAAGCGAAAAACTGATTCAGTGCGTTTTTTAAGTCTCTGCAGTATTTAAATTCTCACCATTAAGAGAGTTTGACAGAGTTTGAAAGAAAAGAAAATCTAAGGATACCAGGTCCGAAATACATGATGGAAGCCATCCACTATCGTCGTAGTCTAGTGGATAGTGTGTTGACTTATTGGATGTAAGTCCACGGTTCAGACATCATTTCAAAACGAATGTATGAAAAAATATTGTCTCTCAACAGATTTCTAGCAAAAACTCTCTGCGAGTGAGTGAAAAATTGCCATGAAAAAGTTTCCCACAAAATCTGTCGTTCGGAATCGGCTTTAAACTGTAGCTCCCACCATTCATTTATAAAATTAACACACACATAACACAAGTGGTGTGAGAAGCTAGGTTGTAATCCTGTCACAAGGTTTATAATGACCAATTATGTTATGTATGTAAGTGTATCCCACATTCTGCTGATTCAACAAAGACTTCTGAGTTCTGATGTTGTCGTGTTGAAACAAAACACTTTTTCTATTGATCAACTCTGAATTGCTAGCTTCAATCACATTGAACTGTTAATAGTGGACATCAGAATAAATCGTTTACATAACATATAACACAAGTGGTGTGAGAAGCTAGATCGTATCCAATGCGATCAGACGCACAGAAATTCCTTTCTTGGTGACAGCCTTTACTTTTAGCACCATCTGCATAACTTTGTTTTGTTTTGTCAATCATTGTCGTACATAACATAGTTTCTAATGTCTATAATCACTAGCTTCAGAAATTTCCGTTTTATCGGTGAATAGCAAATAGAACTGCGTTGCATTAAATTTTTTACTAAATATGGAGCATCTTAGGGTATCCAGCTTTCTTTGGTTAATAACTGTTTGTTTGGTAATGAATGCCATGATGTAATCAATTTTTTTATATGATTAGTGAATCACACAATAAAAATTATCAGACACTAAGCGAGAAGACAATTTTCCTGCTGTTTTTCTAGGTACTCTATCGTCTTCATAAACTTCATAATTTTTTCAGCTATCTGGGACGCATTCCCTCCTATACACACATAAATATAATTGAAATTTTAAACCTTTAGTCAAGATTACAACCAAGCTTCTCACACCACCTATGTATGTTGTGTTTACAGTTTAAAGTCGATTCCGAACGACAGATCCTTAAGAAACTTTTCATGGCAATTTTATTTACTCCCAGAGTAGCTGAGCAGAAGACTGAGAAGATTAAGCCGCTGATAGGAATATTGTTTCATAGTTCAACATATCTAACCACGCTTTCCAACATACCACCAACTAGTTAACGACGAGCTTAGAGCTAATAGAGCTTAAATTAGTATCTTACGGAGAATGGGTCTTTGTAATACCAGACGTTTTACATTTTAGAATCATACACCAACAATACGTAACCAAATATTTTCGAACACCAACTCATTTGCAATTTATCAGAAACAGATTTCGAAGTGTAAACGTAGACAACTTTCCAGCAGGCTTGACGTTAAGAATACGATATTTGTTTTAATATTGAAATTTATCTTCCTTACTTGCGTAGGGAAATACAACACAATGTATTGCTTAGTACAGTGGATTCCTTTTCCTTTTTTTTTGTTTTTTTTTTATTTATTTTTAACGAAAATAAACATTTTTTTTAGAAATTTAGAAATTTATTTGAAACATGCCTTAAATGCTTATGTTCGTGGTATGTTTTTATGGTTTTGCGGTACGTATGAGTAATTTAAATACTCATACGCATACCAGATAGCGAGTATTTAAAAGCGCAATAAAAACTGAAACATGCATACACACTAACACTCACACAAACTAAAAAAACTGCCATAAATAGAAAAATTATTTATTTTCACTCATGTTAATGGTTGTTATTGTTGTAGTTGTTGTTGTTGTGTTTTATTTAAGTCTGTTTGCTGCTATTTCGGTATGTTCAAACTTCAGATGAACGAAACAAAAACAGAACGAACTCGCACACATACAACTCTTTTTCGGTTCTCTTATTCTCCCCTCCCTCCGCTTTTTAGAGATATAGAACACATGTATGAAAACGTAAATTTAAACAGGAATTTTCTATGGAACTCCTTCTATTCCCTCTCTCTCCTAAACACATACATTCTCTTTAAACAGCAAGTTTGGTTTTCATTTGTATTTAATGTTGGCATACAGGTGTGTTTATCTTTTTCTCTGTCTCTCTCTCTCCCTCTCTCTCTCTGCATGTTTCTATTTATTTTCACTCGTTTAGTATAAAAAAAAACATTTTCTCTGTAGTGGTAAAACATTTATTTTCGCCAAATAAATCATTTTATTTCTAGGTTTTGCAATAATATTCCGATGCTGCTACCCACACAAATGCTGTGTATGGTTGTGCAACAAATTTCTCATTTTAATTATACGCTCTTATACGCATACAATAACACATTTATATTGCTTTTATGAATACGAAATTTTATTGTTATATTCTGGGTACATGTACACATGTACACACATGTATGAATTTATAGATTTTTATGAGTTTTTCTCTGCTTTGTAGTTTCGTTTAATTTTTTTTTTCAATAAATTCTTGATTTTAGTGAAGTGGAAATATGCGCTGGAGTTTTAATGGTTTAAAAACTTTTTCAAAATGATTTATAATAACATCATGGGAACATATCAACGAAATTGTTTGCTTCTTTTCTATCCTCGCGTTTATTTTTATGCAAAAGATTCTCCTGCCTTTGAGCAATCAATTGAAATAATCATGGAAGACTGACATATAAGTTACTTACACGCTTCTAGGGACAACTTGGATGACCTGACAAGAGAGAAAGCCTGAGAGCCTTGTTGGGAAGTTACATTTTCTATTTCAGATTTTTATTTGCTTTGATCTGTGCAAGGCTGTCGTAATAAGCGTAGTCTTAAGATTAGTATAGGACTGTAGATTTTGTTCAGCGACTTCTTCTCAACAGGTTTCGGGCAAAACTCTGAAAGTAAATAAAATTGCCATGATAAGTTTCTCAAAAATCTGTCGTTCGGAATCTACTTTAAACTTTAAGTGTGAGAATCTGGGTTGTAATCCTGATTGAAGAGTTGTATTGACCAATTATGTATGAATGTTATATACGGCAGTTTTAGGAATTTGTATCAATTTTAAAATTTTAAAAATCTATTTTCAATTCTTGACTGATCATGAAGTTCTTTTAAAGCTGTTGGTGGCTCTTTTTAAATTTAAACTCCAGTGTGACTAATGATGACAGTAGACGATAATGGTATTGTTTGTCGTGCGTTTTTTGTTAAATTCTTATTTAATTTCCTTCACTACAGGATTATTCAACCACTCACATCATGCAATAATTTATTCCTGCATGCAATTATTCGTTTAATTATGATTTCCAACGGAATACAATAAGAAAGAAGAGCAGGTACAATTATTACACAAGCATGCTTTGGTATCATTTGATTTTCTTATTCTTTTTTTGTTATTTTTATTTGCCTATAATAGGCACCTTGTTAAATTCATGTATAATTTATTGTAATTGTTTTATTTTATCTTACTTTTCTGTTCCTTATACGCAATATTAAAACAACTTGAATGGTAAATACAATTTCAAATAAATTCGAGTTGATTATTGAGTTGTCAAATTAAGACCCACCTTAAAAGATACCACACTAATCTGAATTAATAGTGTGTGGAATATAGCAGTAGCAACAGTCGCCGTAGTCTAGCAGATAAAGTGAAGCATAGCTCCAAACAAGAGAAATTCTGTATTTTATGTTGGTATGTGAAAGTCGCCACATTAAACGTAAGTCGACGGTTCAAATCCCAGATCAGACATCTGCAACAAAACGTAATGCGAAAAAATTCCCTTCAAAATTATGTTTGTACCACAGATCGTATGAGTAACGTAAAAAGAAAAATTATTTATTAAAATGTTGCATACTTTTCAGTGTTACGATGCGTATGAGTAATGAACAATTAAAAATTTTGATACAAAAATTACAGTAAAACAGTGATATGATATAATAACTGAAAAAAAAAAAATATTTAATTGGTCTTTAGACGTCAATGTAATTGTTTTTATATTTCTGATTAAAATATCACTTTCTACGTTCATGCCTCAATGATGAAAGTTAAGGATAGTAGATTAATACTTTCATCAGCTGTTTCAAATATTTTACAATTCAAACAAGAAAGATATGGTATGTATATAATATTTATGAAGTCGCCGTGGTCTAGGTAGGTAGTGTGTATTCTTATTAGTCGCGAAGCCTCGGTTCAAACCCCAGGTCAGACTTCTCCAACAAAACAATATATGAACAAATATTTCATCGGTGACATGCCGATCAGCAGATTTCTGGCAAAAATTCTGAGGGTAAGTAAAAAATTGCAAGGAAAAAATTTGTAGCTCCTAGCACTCATGTATAGAATTAGCACACATAACATAAGTGATGTTAGAAACTAGGTCGTAATCCTAACTAAAGGTTTGAAATGACCAAATATGTATGTATCTGTGTGAATACAGCAGTTCCCTTCGTGTAAATTTATTGGCAATGCAATTGATGCAAAGAAAAGTCTTCTTTGAAGTGTTAGTCTTTGATGTATGAAAGTACTTTTGGCATCCCAAATATTGGAAATAAAATCGTTCCGATGCAGATGCCTCCACTTATAATGAAATAAATGCATTATGATGTAATATACAACACATATCAGTAGTGTTAGAAGTCATCAGCGTATTAAAATCTGTAGTAGAGACTCCGGTTATACGGATTCGAAAATGCCAACGATTTTTTCTTCCCTTTTCAAATAGAGCTTCATGACTTTGTCTCCAACACTTCGAAATGATTATTTTACGTACATGTTTCTGAACCTAGCAAAGAGCTCTATTTTGTTTCTGACCACATTTAAACGTTCTCAAGCATTTTCATTTGGGTTTTATAAATCGGGATTATTGATAATCAATCCAAACGGGGGTTCATTTCTTCTGCTCTTTTAAAATAGTTTAAGGGCTCTTTATTTTATAGAAAAATTGATATTAAATGTACAAACCGACGGCCACAGTTTGGTTCCCTTTACATACATTGTATGGAATTAATAAAAAAAAACCTGCAGCTCGTCAAAGCATATGGCCAGGGACTGTATATAATAAATTTATAAATTATTTTCCTATCAATCAACTTATATACATACTTTTTTTAATATTTATCTCTAATAATTTCAATTGATGTTAATTTGATTTTATAATATATTTTATGACATACGTATATAAAATAAAGTAATTCATCATGGAAAGGCTTAACAAATTTATGTAAAAAAAATCATATTTTAGCTCCCAGGTGTTGTTAATCCAATAAAAAAAAATATTTTTTTCAGTTTCTATTTCATCTCGATTATACGATGGAAACAAAATTTTAAAAAGTGAAATAAATCTCTTTACATATGGTTTTTGTTGGAGTTTTTTATTGTTTTGTAAACAAATAAACAAATGTCATAATAAAGCAACAGAGAGAGAGGAAGAAACGTATACGAAACTAAAATATTATCCAATAAAAAAGAAGAAGAAGAAAAAATTGCATTTTAAATAATAAAAAAATTGACAAACTTACTTGCATTTGAATAAAATAGTAAATAACAAGCAGGCAGGCTGGTTGACTGACAAACAGCCACAATAAATGGTATTGAATGAAGGATTTACTCACTCGTATGTATAGTTTGGAAACATGCAACAATTGTTTGGATTTAGAGAAGTTATCACAAATTCAACAAACAAATACAATGGAAAAGACCAAAAAAAAGTCTGTTTTTGAAAAACACACAAACATACACTCAACACTCGATACTCAGTCATCAGAGTATTTGTTTGCGTGGGTAGCAAGCAGTACCAGCAAAACATAATTTAAATGCATAACACAGTGTGTGTTTATAAATATTACGTACTCCACTATATTATTTAAATGTTAACGTTGTGTGTATGCGTGTTAGTTTGTCATTTGCATACTCATTCAATCACTCAATTGCACACATTCTCTCTCCCTCTCTCTCTGTCTCTCTCTCTGTTAGTCTATTATAATATCAAATTCAGTTTTAATTTTTATTTTATTTTTATTTTTAGTAACACTGTCGTTATGCATTGTGTAGTTTAAAATTGTAGTTGTACTCTCAACACACATATACGTACACATATGATAACAATAAGAGAGAACAGTACACTCTCGCTCTCTCTAACACATACTTATTTACTTAGAGTAGGGTAAACAAGGTAAAACGAATACAATGCCAAATAAGTTGCTTGTTTTCTTTTGAAATTCATATCAATTGCAAGAGACTGAAATAGTTTAAAAAAGTAGAAGAGAGGGAAAGAGAGAGATAGAAAGAAGAACACAGTTTATATATTTAAAAATAAATTTTTGTATTTGTATGCAAACATTGTTAAAAGTCTACCAATTTCTGTTGTATC
The DNA here is from genome assembly GCA_958299815.1 of Sarcophaga carnaria. Classification (NCBI taxonomy): domain Eukaryota; kingdom Metazoa; phylum Arthropoda; class Insecta; order Diptera; family Sarcophagidae; genus Sarcophaga; species Sarcophaga carnaria. The sequence goes on along the minus strand of OY283150.1, from coordinate 130,706,466 downwards.
ACATATGCTCACGTATTCGGTATGATAACAAATACAAACAGAGAGAAAACAAAAAAAGATAAGAACAACAATGGTACATATGGCTTTCAAATGTATTACAGTGGAACACAAAACTGTTCATATTTTCATTAAAGAAGTTACATGAAGGCTGCTATAGACAGCTATAGACGGTTCAGGAAAATTATAAATTTTTTCAGGAATTCCACTTGAGCACGAAAAGCCAAGCATCTCTTACAATTTCTTAAAATTACACTTCGACCTTGTAGTGCATCAGGGCCCCATAAGCAGTGAGGCAATGTTGCTCGTTTTACATGTGCAGTCAACAGTTATTAGGTTGTTTAAAACTGCATAAAGCAGCTCCTTTGGCCACTTTACTATCAACTTAATAGTAAGCAAATATGTATGTATTCTTCTCAAAAGAGTTACTTATGATAACAGGATCCGATAATATGGCAGATGTTATGTGGTCTACTTAGGCCAGTATTCCGAAAGCTCATCATATGTGTAGGTGGAAGAGGTAGTTCACACGAGAATTTTGAATATTTCGCCCAATGGAACAAATTATACTGATTTAGAGGAAAAAATCCTTTATTTTCTCAAATAGTTTTCTTTCTTGTGCCAGATTCCTTAGTATTGATAACAAGAAGATCTGACGGCTTCCCCTAGTGTTAAGAACGTATCGCTCATAGCGATATGTACATTCCTTCTATAGAAATTTTGATTTCAGTCTCAGTTATCAGCGGTAATATTATCACAGTATTCATGGATTTTTCAAAGGTCGCCAAAGAATTTGTTTCTTGAACACCTCCTTAATGACCTATCAATGGCTGCAATAAAGATTGATGTCTCTGTGATAGTCATACAGCGAATAGGCTACTGAAAACTATCGCTGTAATGTCGATTCTCATATGTAGCAGTATTCATTCTACCAGGAAAATGATTACAGTAACCCCTTGATTTACGTCGCAGTTGGTTTCAAAAAAAGGTGACGTAAATTGAATTTCGACGCAAATAGAAGTTAGGGGGAACAAAAACTTTGACGACGTAAATCGAAACAACGTTAATCGAGGCGACGTAAATCGAAGGAGTACTGTAAATCGAGTTTAGGCATTGGAACACTCATTTATTGTAGACACCGACATTGCTACCAGTAAGCTTGACAAGGAAGAAGAGGAAATAATTCTGTATGTTCTAAGCTAGAGTCCGGTTCTGGGAGATAACAGACTCACACTTTAGAAATTCACCTGTTCGAATCAATTACAAATACGAATTTGTATAGCCTCATTAGCTATTTGAGAAAAACTGCCTATTTCCTAACTATCTGAGACTTCCATTAAAATCAAATTTCTTCTTCAGTGCCGTATTAATATTACTACGTTTTCACCTTTTAAAACGTTTAAAATACAAGCTTGTAGATTGCAAATAAAATAAAAATAAATTTCTGCTTAGTTTTAATTAAAATTCTTTATTATTCGTACAATTCTGTTTGCCACTGTTCGCAACTTGCTGTAAACAACTACAATTGCTTTTCTTTGTTATTTCTCTATTTACAGCCTTTGCATAAACAATAACAATTACAAGACAATTATTCGGCAGATCTTTGTAACGGAGATCTTCAAACCACGATTACTCTTTACAAAAACATCGTGTCTTCACACAAGACTAACCGAACTTCACTAACTCACTCGCCTGCTTTGTCTTGTATTTTATATGGCAACGTAAACAACGTAAATGAATTTTCTTGAAGGCGAATATTTGTAACTTCGCTTTCTCGAAATTTAAACATCGTTGTTTACATTTATTGTTGTAGTGTTGGTTGTGTATTGTATTTACATTTATTTGTGTTTGTGTTTTTTTTGTTTACTTGTTTATTTGTTTACCATTTTTTTTTTGTTGTTGTTTGTTGTTAAATTAAGCAGTATGATAAACTGTAAACAGGTTGGTTTACTGCATTGCTTTGTTTTTGTAGCTTTTGTTTACAAAGCAAAACACCAGTATCTAGATTCCTCAATTTTCGTAACAATAATCACCACACTAAGGTGAACACAGTCCTCGCTGTATATTTTGCGAATGTTTGCTACTGTTCTTGTCTAAAGTATTTGTCTTCTGTTAACAAGTGTTTCAATAAAATACGACAACACATGATACTCGTTTATCTACTTTAACAATTCACACATTGACAAATGCGGAAATTCCGATATAGAGGAATGCTGCTGTCACTCTGTGTCTGTAACTGCAATACCTTCTGCTGGTCTTGAATGCTGTTAAGCATTCAATTCAATTGCAGTTGCAATAACACTCACACTTGAATTTCAGTCTCGCTCTCCTTTCACCACTTTTCTTATGACTGATGTTTATTTTTTACGATTTTTGCTTTTAACATTTTCCTTCTTTCACTTTTCAATTGACAATAAATATTTATTTCTGTTCTGTATGGAGGGAATAAATGGAGTAACAACTACAATAATGACAACAAAATCCAACAAATATTGTCATTTACAATAACGTATTACACACACAGTGCTACAGTGACTAATAAAATGGATACCAAATATAAATGGGATTAAAAAAACTGCTCATCAAGAAAGAAACTTTACCATGGATTCGGACCAGCCAATACTGATTGGAGACATCGATCAGATGCACAGTTTAATTTTTGTTTTTCTCTTTTTTTTCTTCAATATTTCCACTGTGCTCTTTGTGTTTTTGTTTTCTTTATTTTGTTTTGCATAATGTGCCATCATCATCATCATCGTAAACAAACATAATTGTGTGGGTAGTCTTGTGGTTATTCTTACAAACACCAACACAATACAACACAATATTTTAAGAGTAAGTGCAATCCAGTAATAAGAACGTGATACAAATAGGGAAAGCGAGCAAGATAGATAGTGTGATAGGAAGAGGAAATAATAAAAGACAACTGAAAACTATATTCCAAGCAACATATACAAAAGCATGATGAGAAAATACTGATAATTTATCAGAGACAAATTTATTTTCGGGAAATCATTATTAATTCACACACAGGCATTGCTGTGTGTTATGATGCTCTCGTTTTATTTCTTTTAATTTCTTCGCTTTGCTTTTATTGTTGTGTGTATAATTAAGTTGAGAATTATGAATGCAATGGCCAGACATTTTTAACGATCAATAAAAGAGAGTTTATGTGGATGGATTCATATAACCGGTAAATGAAATAAGAACTCAATTAAGAAGCATCAATTATTGTTGGCCACTCGGAAACATTTACAGCCAAAGACAAAAGTCAACATACACCACTCTATTTATACCTTTTTCTTCAATAATTTCTACGTTATAAATTTTTTCCAACATTTTTAATTGCAAATGCCTTTAACAACACTATAACATCTTTTTCAATTTAAAAAAAAAACAACTGTATGTAGACTTTTTTTTGACTGTATGTGCCACATAAACATTTTAATGGAATTTTTTTATTTTCTTTTTTCTCAAGGCTTAAATCTTAAAATTTAAAAAGAAATAAATAGAAGTACGTTGCGTTCTGAGGTTCTATGTAAAATGAGGTCGCAAATGAATTTGTGAGAGAACAAGGCGAGTGTAGATGGCTCTTTAAGAACTTTTGTGGCTTAGTTCTTCTATCAAGCGAATAGTAGATGTGTTATGACTGAAAGGAGGATATTTTGAAATCTTCAAAATTGTTTCAGAGTGAATATTTTTATAATAATATGGGGCCTGAGTCTAAGAAATTCTAGGAGTTTTAAGCGGATTTCAAACTGAATAGCACAACTCTGTGAAGAAGGATTTGTTTGTGAGCACTGGCATACTTATTTTCTACACATTTTGTCATGAAAAAGGGGTCCCCTTGAAGTCGCCGTAGTCTAGTATGTAGTGTGTTGGCTTATTAGACGTAAAGCCAGGGTTCGAGCCCCAGGCCAGACATTAAAATACAAAATACAAAAAGTATTTCTTTGGCGACTTCCTCTCAGTAGATTTCTGGCAAAAACTCTGAGAGTAAATAAACCTGCCATGAAAAGTTTCTCAAAAATCTGTCGTTCGGAGTCGACTTTAAACTGTAGGTGCCGCCACTCATGTATAAAATTAATACACACAACATAAGTGGTGTAAGAAACTAGGACGTTGTATAATGCGTGAATTCGATCTCCGGGTACTGTACTTGTCTTAATTGACAAGTACACGTCCTCTAACCTAACCTAATCTAAGGGGTCCGTTCATTTAATATACTTCTGTCCTGGAACTTAAAGGCTTAAATTCAGGATTTCAGGTCTCTACGTTTTTAATTAGCTTAAAGATTTAGCAGTCCTCAGTTAGTTAGTAATCTCAATCATTGGCTGGTTAGTGAGATGGCTCTCTACACATACATAACATACATAATTGGTAATTACAACCCTTCACCTAGGATTACAACCTATTATATTCTCACACCGCTTATACTGTGTATGTTAATTTTATACACGACTGGCGGCATCTACAGTTTAAAATCGACTCCGAACGAGTTTTTGAGAAGCTTTTCAAGGCAAGTTTATTTACTCTCTGGGAGTTTTTGCCAGAAACCTGCTGAGAGAAAGTCGCCGAAGAAATACTTTTCTCATATTTCGTTTTATTGGAGAAGTCTGACCTTGGGTTTGAACCGAGGCGTCACGTCTAATAAGCCAACGCACTACCTACTAGACTATGGTAACTTCATAAATATTATATACATATAATATATTTCTTTTTTAACTTGTAAAATATTTGAAACAGCTAATGAAAGTATTCATCTACTATCCTTAATTTTGATCATTGAGGCATGAACGTAGAAATCATATTTTCCTCAGAAATATAAAAACAGTTGCATTGACAGTTGAAGACCAATTAAATACTTTTTTGTTTTTTATTTTAATTATATCACACCACTGGCTTACTATAATTTTGGTATCAAAATTTTTAATTATTCATCACTCATACGCATCGTAACACTGAAAAGTATGCAACATTTTAATAAATAATTTTTCTTATTCCGTTGCTCATACGATCTGTGGTACATAAATAATTTTGCAGTGAATTTTTCGCATTTCGTTTTGTTGCAGCTGTCTACGGCTACTTTCCCATACCAACATAAAATATAGAATTTCTCTTTCCCTTAAAAAAACAAAAACAGACTGATTGGAGCTCTGCTTGACTTTAGTACACTACACTTGCATTCGACCTGGGATTTGAACCGAGGCCTCAAGTCTAATAAGCCAACACACTACCTAGCGGACCCTCTACATACCTTCCATTTTTTTTCTTACTTTTCTATATTTCTTTTCCATTTTACTGGTACTTTATATTCAGTTTTAACTTTTTGCGATTCCTCTTCCTGTTTCGTTTTTTATTTTCTTTTTGATTACCGACGAAATAGATGTACTCATATCTATTTTTTATAACCCATCTTCGTAGCCTATTCTAGCCTTCGTTTTATACTGATACCACAATAGAAACCTATCTTGAGTGATAAATTTAAATTTTATTTCGTTTTTTTAATTTTTTTTATTCCAAATGAATAAATGTTTTGGCTCCAAAAGCTACTTGTTTTATAATATTTCAAGCCCTAAGGCCAGGAACTACTTTTGCATTTGCAAAATGGTATCAGCAATTAAAAAAAATTAGTCTCGGCATTCAATTCATTAAACGGAACACATTATTGCTTTAAAGTGTTTGCCAAGAAAAATTGTGATTTATGAGCAACGAAATGCAGCAAATAACTCGTCAAATACGCACACATACATATAAAGAAAATAAGAAATCAAATACGATGAAAAAAGATGAGAAACAGAGAAAGAGAGGGTAATAGGTAGGCAGAGTAGTCCATGCAATTATGACATGCATTGTTTATTGTTTATTTATTCTGTTTTTATTTTATTTCCCTTAAGGTTAAAACAACAATAAACAACAGCAACAGCAAAAACAAGAAAAATGTGGACACAAACAAGACAAATTTAAGAGAAGAAAACTATTTCACACAGTTTTGAGCAGCCCAAACAAAAAACAAGTCTTTTGATTCTGGCAATAATTTTTCCGGCATTAAAATTTTATTCAAAAGTCAAGACAAACAAAAAACAAGAATCAACGAACAACAACACATTAAAAGAAACCAGGAAAGTAAGCACAGAAATAAAACAATCAAAAAAAGAGAGAAGAAATGAATTGAATTGTGAGAGCGAGAGATAGAAAGAGAAAGGAAAAGAGACAGAGTATAGTAAACAATAGATGGCAAGAAGTTGCAAATTGTTTTTCGACTTGTAAAAACACAAAAGTCTACACACAGACACACACTTGTATTGTAAAATTTATGTTTCTTCGAATGAAAAAAAAAGCAAATCTTAGTTCACTTACATAAGTACGAGTGTAAATATGTGTATATGTGTCTATGTATGGGTATGTTTATGTTCTTGCTGGTATTGTTTACAATATAAACAATACAACTTCAGCTTCTTAACTTAACTTCAATTTAATTTCTTTATTTATGGCAACTTATTTACCAACAACAAGAAACTGTTATTGCTTCCCTCCCTCTCTCTCTCTCTCTCTCTCTCTCTATCTCTTCTCGTTTTCTTATTGTGCTATTATCTGTATTACATTTGCACTTACAAGACTCTTTAAACTACTACACTCACTCTCTCTCTCTCTCTCTTCTTGGGCTATGGTCTTACTAACATTGTTTTTAAATATTTATGAATACATTGTGGCACAAAAGTTGTGACACGATATCCTTTTTTTAATGAAAAACTTTTTGTTTTGCTTCAGGGTTGTTGTTGTGTTTGATTATCAGATGGCTGTCGGTACAATTGATAATCATGCGGACCCAATTTTCGCATCATCCATTACTGTTCCCAGAATTTCCGACATGCAAGCCCGATTTACTTCGGATATTCGGACGTGTATTCTCTTTATGAACTTCAATGGTTTAAAACTCTTTAACATTGCCAGTAGCGGATGATAATTTTTAAGTAAAAACTACAAAAGAAGAAATTTGTTTAAATAAACCCCCAAAAAGAAGAACAGATTGATTAAAGCGGGCACCGAAATGAAAGATTAAGGGATTCAGAAATGCAGCCCTCAATTGCTGTTCGTTCCATCTCAGAAGTACATGTTTATCAGAATAATTTTAAAAAGTTGAGGAAGTCCTTCATCATTGCTCTATAGTTCACTATCGTTCATATATGTATGTACGTCAAGAAATAAAACCAATGCCATTGATGCCAGTGTAAATTGTAAACCATTCAGTTATTTTGAGATTATTTTTTGTGTCACAGAAGTTATAATTCGGCTGGATAAAGTATCTACAGAAATGGAAATGGGGCTATTTTATATAAAGAATTGCAGATTCAGAATGTCTATAGTGTAAGGGCCGATTGACAACCAATTGCATGGCTCATCGTTAGGTCATGCAATAGGGCACTCTGCATATCTTCAGCACAAGCCACAATATGCTCAGCCGGGTGGTTCAGAGCAGCCCAGACGTAACAACACCCCTTGAAGTCAAATACTCTTTATGTTGAGCACCTAACTGCCACAATGTTTATACATTTGGTGTTGAAATCTACGCAAAAAAAATCGGAAACATATTTCTGTGTGCGTTCTGCAGCTGTTCACATACCAAATGTCAAAGCAAAACTCGCATTTACTGCGATTGTGAGACAACTTTTGTGACTGCTTGTACAATGCAAGTATATATATTGTCTGTATGCCTATATGTATGTGTATGTGTATAAATATTTCACTATTCTAACGGGAAACTGATATTGTATGTTTAAAAATTTTTATAAAATCTTTTTGTATGTCATGCGATAATTCCTTGTTATTTTTTGTTTTTTTCTTCTCTCTTTGCAAGCAATTGTGTAAATATAAGGCGTAATTGAATGCGTAACCATTTAAGCACCAGCGAGAAATAGAAAACTGAGATTGGGGAAGAGGAAAGTATATGTAAAGCACAAGGAAGAGAATTTTGCATGCACTTGGTAACAGTTTTGTTTTATTTAAAAGCAGTTGCAACTCAATGCTGTGTTAATTTTAATTAATTTTAAATACTTTCTCTAGCATAAGTCTCTCAAGCAAAAATAATTAAAATATTATGAAATAATTCTTAGAATTCCATAAGACATTATGCTGCATTATGCATACATACATATGTATGTACTTGAATGCAACAAAGTGTACTAATAAAGGCTTACAAAAAGAGCAAAGAAAACAAACAATAACAAAACAAAACAAAGAAATTATGTTACAAGACTACACAAAGAGATCACGAAAGAAAAAACATGAAAAAGAAAATGTTAAAAATATAAAAACAATAACAAAACAACAGTGAGTTTCTAGAAGTTGCCAAACCGAAATTAAGTGAAGTATAAATAGAACCCAAAGAGTAATGCTGGAAGATAATTGTAATTAAAACTGCGATATATTCACGTTATAAAGTATTAAAAGTGTAATTCCGGGACGTGTGAAGACATACATAATTGGTCATTACATCATTTTAGTTAGGATTATGACCTAGCTTCTCACACCACTCATGTTGTGTGTGTCAATTTTATACACGAGTGGTGGGACCTACAGTTTAAAGTCGAGTCCATATGACATATTTTTGAGAAACTTTTCATGGAAATTTTATTTACTCTCAGAGAGCTTTTTGGCAGAAATCTGCTGAGAGCAAGGAGGCCGAAGAAATATTTTTCGTATTTCGTTCTGTTCGAGATGTCTGACCTTGGGTTTGAACCTTGGCCTCACATCTAATAAGCCAACACAGTACCTACTAGACTACGGCGACTTCACCGAATATGATTGAAGTATAAATCGAACGCAAAAGTAATGCTGCCAGATACTGCCGACGTCTACACGCTATGAAATAATTATCTTTTTGGCAACACTGGTTTAAACAGCTCACGCACGTTTCGTGTTTTGTTTCACTGTCAAACATCTTCAGTTTGGTCTATAATTTAACCATGAATCGTCTTACAAACGAACAACGCTTGCAAATCATTGAATTTTTTATCATGGTCAGTCTAATCGACCCACTGAAGCGGCTATTCGGGCTATTGTGACTAAATTTCGCACCAAATTTACATTGTTGGACATTAAACCACCAACACGCTTACGTAGAGTGCGAACTGAAGAAAATCGCAGCTGTATCGCCAGTGTTAATGATGACCATCAATTATCGATTCGTCGCCGTTCGCAGCAATTGGGCCTCTGTTACTCACCAACGTGGAAAATTTTGCGGAAGGATTTAGGTGTGAAGCCTTTCACCTACCGCAACGCAGAATTTTTGGTGAATGGGCTCGTGGAAAGTTGGCTGAAGATCCACTTCTTTATCGAAAAATTGTGTTCAGCGACGAAGCTCATTTTTGGCTCAATGGATACGTAAATAAGCAGAATTGTCGATTTTGGAGTGAAGATCAGCCAGAAGCATCGCAAAAGCTACCAATGCATCCAGAAAAAAGTCACAGTTTGGTGCGGTTTATGGGCTGGTGGCATCATTGGACCGTACTTCTTCAAAGATGCTGCGAATCGTAATGTAACTGTGAATGGTGAGCGCTACCGTGAGATGATATCCACTTTTTTTTTGCCCAAAATGCAAGAGCTTGACTTGCATGACATGTGGTTTCAACAAGACGGTGCCACTTGCCATACAGCACGCGTAACAATGGACTTATTGAGAGGCGAGTTCGGTGAACATTTTATTTCACGTTCGGGACCGGTCAATTGGCCGCCTAGGTCGTGCGATTTAACGCCTTTAGACTATTTTTTGTGGGGCTATGTTAAACCTCATGTCTATTCAGGCAAGCCCGCTTCAATTGACGCATTGGAAGACAACATTGAAGCATTTATGCGTGAGATACCGGCCGAAATGTTGGAAAGAGTATGCCAAAATTGGACTAAACGGATGGACCATTTGAGGCGCAGTCGCGGTCAACATTTGCATGAAATAATCTTCAAACATTAAATTATATGGACCGTACTATCGATTCAAATAAAGATTTTATGGATTTTTCTGCATTTTATGTGTTTTTAAAATTATTAAAAAAAATATTATATTATATTGTAAATCCAGGACGTATGAATATCTCTCCAAAATTGAGAAATTATGCCCTACAGTGGGGGAGACTGGTATTTACCTCCTGTGATAGTTCTTATTATTAAGCGGCAGAGAATCTTGTTGTCTTAGTTTCTGGCATCTTTGACTGAAATCTCTGAAATGGAGATTGGCAAAGAAGAAAAGAAGCGAAATTCATTTTTGGAGCCGTTATCATTTTCTTTAGAGCTTGGTTCGACATTGATTTGTGGTATCACAATAAGTCTACGTAACAACTGGGACTCTGCGAGGACAGTCCTTGGTTAACTACCCTATTATCACACTTCCATAAACTATTTTCCATTTTATTCTCTAAATAGCGGCCATTCATAAAAGAATAGGAATTATTCTTTGAATTTCTTGTCAAAATTTCTTTCTTTCTTTCTTGCCCGCCTAGAGAAAACCTCTTCTTTATGATTGATTAATTCATTCATTTCCTTGCCAAAGGAATTCCCCAAATTGCTTTAAAACTGTTGCATTATTAATCCAACAGAAACGTATTGGTGTTGCCTTCTTATGGCATTCCTTTACAAGCGATTATTAATCATTTTAAACTGCCATCAAATTGTTAAACGAAAATGTTTCTGTTGATGCTATTGTTTTTTTATTCTTTTTTCTTGCTTTTGTTGTTGAAGAAGCCCCTGGCTGGCAATTATTTTCCATTAAAAAAAATTTTTTTAAAAATCCATGAGTCCCTTCGTAGTATATTTCAGTGGCGTAAATTGCTCAAAAACAGAAAACGAATGGGAGAAACTTAAGGCATTCATAAACAAACAAAAGCAGGAAAATAAAGGATAAAGTATCCATCATTTCCCTTTACTAGCATATAGGCTTACAGGTTATAAGAAAACTTGTGCTCGCCTAGGCAAGCAGTAGGCTAAGTTTTTGCGTCCAATATTGTTTTTCTGAGGCACAAACAAAACGCCCTCACTTTTTAGTTTTTTATTGTTTAAAGAATGCTTAAAAAAAGCAGAACAACAAGAAATTAAATTCTATAAAAGAAGAAAAATGATAAATTGTTGCTGTTTTTGTGTGGCATGTGCTACAATGGAGTTGGGGTTTAAAGTGGCACGAGCCATATAAAAGTATATTTAATGGATATGCAACCTCCTAACCACCGTATGTCAAACACAACTACCCAAAATAATTGGTTAAACCCTAATCAGAAAGGTTAAAGCAAAAGGGGATTACCAAACAATACCCCCGAAAATATTTCAATTTTCAATTCAAAAGGCTTCCCTTCCATCATTAATTATTTCGAAATATTTTACAACATCTTGATGGCAGAAAACAACACGAACAACGCATTTTATCACATTCATTAGCTTAAAATGCCCATCCCAAAAATGTTTTTCTCTTATCATTTTAATACTGTGGTAAAGCCATGACAAATTCATTTAACGGAAGTCAAAGCCTTTTATGGTTTTGCTTAAGAGAAGTTTTGTGTTCTAAAAGAGAACGTGCTTTACTAAGATCCCCTATAATTTAAATGAAAGTCTTGTGTAATTGCCGTGTTAACCCTTTTGGATTTCAACACTTCATAGAGCTTAAGGAGCTCTTGTTTGGTTAACTAAAGGCCTGATTCAATTAATGTATGGCGTGTTAACTTTATGAAATGATGAGGAAGTTATATTTGAAGGTTATTCATTAATGGAATTATTTATTCACTTTGTTAAAATAATTTCAATTTGAAATAATTATAATGCTTAAGTCTGACGTACAGTGAAAAGTAAGTTTCCTAAAGGATTTATATCCGCCAGGAACAACATGAACTGTAGGATGGTCGTAGTATCGGTATCGCTGACACCACAGTCACTGTGTAGGGTAAAGTATTGTTACGAAAATGAAGAATCTAAATACTAGAGTTTTGCTTTTACATCGTTTGATATTAAAATTATAAACAAAAAATACAATAGCAAACACCAGCATAAAATAAAATGGTAAACAAGTAAACAAAAATACAACAACAAACACTATAACAATAAATGTAAACAAAACACACAAACAACAATAACGAAACAACGATGTTTACATTTACATAAGACGCGGTGTCTTTGAAGAGAGTAATCGTGATTTGACGATCTCCGTTACAAAGATTTGTCGAATAATTGCTTAGTAATTGTTATTGTTTATGTAAAGGGTGTAAACAGAGGAATCATAAAGAAACGCAATTGTTATTGTTTACATCAAGTTGTGAACAGTGGCACACAGAATTGTGAGAATAATAAAGAATTTTAATTAAAAACTAAACATAAATTTATTTTTATTCTTATTTGCAATCTACGGGATCATATTTTAAACGGTTGTAAAAGATTTACATACATACAAACATATAAAATTATTCCTGGCCCACAATTCTTCTGTGGTTTTCCAAGTGACATCTGCTACACCAGGTGAATGATAGTCTCTTCGTTGTCCTCAGATACACAGATCCTGCAGGAGTCGTTCGAGCGATTGCCTAGACTATCGACATTACTCCCAATAGTGGAGTGGCCTGTTAGAATCGCATGTTATGCGATTTAAGAAAAGAAAACAGTCAGTGCCGTTGCTATTCATATTAGTTTCGGATGATGCCTGCCCTGAGTCTCTCATAAGAATTCTTTCCCTTAGAAATCCTCGGCATTCGTTAACAGAGGGCAGACATCAAGATGACATTCATGGGCATATGATTTCAACCTGACTGATCATGTAAATGAAAACTTTCTCAAAAATTTTTCGATTGAAGTCGACTTTAAACTGTAGGTCTCGGCACTCATGTATAAAATTAACACAAACAACATAAGTGTTGTGAGAAACTAGGTCGTAATTCTGACTAAAGGCTTGTAATGGCCAATTATGTATGTAATGCTCGATGTAATGCCTTCTCGGGTGGGATTCCACCATCACATATAGTGCAGCACACTACCCACTAGACTATAAAGACATGGCGATTATTGTTGTGACAATCGGCCTCGTGAGATAAATATTCATTTTTGATATACTTTGGACGGTATGTGGTTATGTGATTTTTTCGATGGCTACAGATTACTAATTAAACTCCTAATCTAATCAATTAATTAAAACTAATCTAATTCTGGACCGGATTATTAGTTCTACGTGTCTATTCTCAAACATTATGAATGAAAAATTTTCTGTTTCGGGAAGTTTTTGTAGGTTTCTTGTCATGCTTAGGTCATGGTCATGCTTAGGCTATGAACATATAGACTTTCTTTTACATTTTCGTTGCTTTTAATTCTTGTCTCCATGTGTTTGTCAATTTTTTTCTTCATTGTTGTTTTGTTTGACTTCCCCAAATAAACTCTATCCAGCAGCCTGTACGAAAAGCTAATGTGAGAACCCTTAATACATAACACACAGTCTGTTATGTCCCTTACGAAGCCATCGATACACACTTCAACGAGTTTACCGGGATCGGAACTTCAATCCCTAAGTCCCTAGTTAAAATCTGAGATTAAAATTTCTTATGGGATCATGTGTTACTTAATGAGAATTTAGGCCCACAAGAAGAGAAGAATTTTCTTTTTTTTCATAATTCTTATGCATTACTGTCCAGCAGTATTTAAACAAAACAATACCATTTCAAATGACCAATTGAGTTGATTGTATAATTGGAGAAGGGTCAGCAACTGCCATTTAAAGTCGCCACCAATCCAATTCAAATTTAATTCGATTTATTCTGTTACGTTCAATTCGCTTTACACCTCAATATTCTCGAAATAAATTGCGTAGCAAAAACCATTACAATTCAAGTGAAAGTAATAAATTAACAGGAAACCATTTATGCATGCACGTCTGACATACAAGTGTGACAAATGCAAACACGTGGCAGCCTCTTTGCTAACACAATACAACCAAATTAACGAGTCCTTTGAAAATAGGCCATAAAAGACTGCGTTTGATTTCAATTAAATTTTCTTCCATTGCTGATATGTGGGATAAGCTTACATGTTTCCTGGTACTCTCTCCCTCTTTCTGACTTTCCTTGTGGCATGAAGTAATTGCAAAATGAATCTGGTGGCTGCAATATGATACCAACATATCATATGACCAACTATAGCGTATGACAGCGTCAGACAAATGCGTAAAATTCACACAACGAGGGCGTTAACTACTGTTCACTGCAGAGTTCGGAAGAAAGTGAAAGAGTTGGAGAAAGGAAGCGAAAGAGTATCGCCGTAATAGTAAAAGAATGTTTGTGCCACACGAAGAAGTTTCTCATTTTACGTTACAAGCGTGCGTGATTTATGGCTTTTAATTTTATGTAAACACATTTACTGCATAATTGCAAAGAACAATAGCGTGAATAAACGCTGGAAAGAAAAAGATTGTCATAAACGTTACGAGGTTCTACCACAACCCATCTCCATCATATTATTCTTCCATTTTGTTTTTGGTAAAATATTTCCCCCTTTTTGTCTTTAAAGAAAAAAAGATGGTCTTGGCAAATTTACCACTTCCGTTGCGTAATGGAAATATGAATACTAAGTCCCTTCACCACCACCACCACAATTTAAATTCGAAAACATGCCGCATAACATTCCCAATTGAGACATTATCAATTACGTTACGTTACATTACTTTATGTTATGTCATGTCTATATGTTCGATATAATGTTTACGGTAATTAGATTTTATTTCCCCTTGACTTGCGTTGCGTATTAAGTTTCCCCATAAGCGTAAGCGTGTGAGCATTACCGGAGAAGCATAATAAACATAAATTTTATGCCATGAAAAGAACAAAATGCCACAATCTTTATTGGCTTGCAACGAACCCATTTCCCTCGATAACTTTTTCATCTTTTTGAAAAAAAAAATAAAAGAGTGCGAGTTGGCTCAGGTTGTATGCAAATTAAAAATTTACAACAATAAAAAATATATGAGAGGATCACGAACAAGTAACAATGCCCATAAAATAACATACATTTGCACACAACTTTATTATTCACCTTCAAGGGACTTTACACAGCGAAATATGAATTTAAGTTTTTCGTTTAAAAGATATAATTGTCTGCAAAGGTGAATGTATTTTACGTCTTTGGCTTTTAAAAACGTTTAAAATATAGGCTCGTAGATTACAAATAAAATAAAAATAAATTTCTGTTTAGTGTTAATTAAAATTCTTTATTATTCTCACAATTCTGTGTGCCACTGTTCACAACTTGATCTAATCAACAACAATTGCTGTTCTTTGTTATTCCTCTGTTTATACCCTATGAATAAACAATAGAAGTCGCCGTAGTCTAGTAGGTAGTGTGTTGGCTTATTAGACGTAAAGCCAGGGTTCGAGCCCCAGGCCAGACATCAAAACAAAATACAAAAAGTATTTTTCGGCGTCTTCCTCTCAGCAGATTTCTGGCAAAAACTCTGAGAGTAAATAAAATTGACACGAAAACTTTCTTAAACATCTGTCTGTCGTTCGGGGTCGGCTTTAAACTGTCCCATCACTCATGTATAAAAGTAACACACACAAAATAAGTGGTGTGAGAAGCTAGGCCGTAATCCTGACTGAAGGGTTGTTATGACCAATTATGTATGTATGTATAAAAAATAACAAGTACTAAACAATTATTCGACAGATCTTTGTAACGGAGATCTTCATACTACGATCACTCTCTTCAAACACATCGCGTCTTCACACAGGACTGACTGAACTTCACTAACTCAGTCGCCTGCTTTGGCTTGCCGTTTAAATGGCAAAGTAAACTGTCAGTCATTAGGTATGTATGTAAATCAGACTACATCAAATAAGACTACCAAATACGGCTTTATTTTCTACAGTAAGCTGGTAAGTGTCGATATGCTTTTGCCAGTCAGTTCACTACTATCAACCGCACCTTTGTTGTTTTTCAATTGGGATACTGTATTTCTGACTTCTCGGGTTTGCAATCGGAATGTTGAGTCAGCCTTTCACTACTAGCTGTTTTGGAAACTTGCCTGTCTAAATCCTGAACTGGGTGTGTGCATATCCTCTGCAGGACATGTGAGCAGTACAAAGCCTATGCATTCTATAACTGCGAAAGCATATGCCTTCTACTCTTCCTTCTAAATAGATTCAAACTTTTACGTTTTTTTTTTGTATTCTTGTTAATACATCTTACAAAGCCTCGATGTAAGCGTCCTGGCAATGTTATTTTTAATAATTTTTGCATGTTTTAACCCTTTCCCTCCTTTAATATTGTTACGAAAGTGAAAAATCTAGATACGATATTTAAATATATAGAGATTTCGAGGCGAAGTCATGAACGTTCGCCTTCAAGGACATTAATCAGCTAGAATTCATCATTCATTCATCAACTACAAAAACAAAACAATGCAGTAAACAAACCTGTTTACAACTTATCGTACTGCTTAATATAACAACAAAGATCAGCATTAAAAATGGTAAACGAGTAAACAAAAATACAACAACAACACTACAATAATAAATGTAAACAACAATGTTTACATTTATGGAGATTTCGAGAAGGAGAAGCCACAAATATTCGCTTTCAAGAACATTCATCAGACTGTTTACTTTGCCATATAAAAGGCAAGACAAAGCAGGCGAGTGACTGATTGAAATTCAGACAGTCTTGTGCACAGACGCGGTGCGTTTGAAGAGAGTTCTCGTGGTTTGAAGATCTCTGTTACAAAGATCTGTTGAACAATTGTTTAACGATTGTTATTGTTTATGCAAAGGGTATAAACAGAGGAATAACAAAGAAAAGCAATTGTTGTTGTTTACATCAAGTTGTGAAAAGTGGCACACAGAATTATGTGAATAATAAAGAATTTAAATAAAACTAAACACAAATTTATTTTTATTTTATTTGCAATCTACGAGCTCATATTTTAAACATTTTTAAAATCGTAACAATATTTCACAATAAATGTGAAAAATTCGCGAAACATTCAGCTTGTCTAGCTCTTAAATTTTAAGTTCTTAAAGACCAGGACTTCATTTTATATTTCAAATCGCTTCTACGTCCCGCCATGTTGTGTTTCTTTGTGCCTGTTAGCTGTCATAAAAGAAATAAAACATGCGTTATTAGTGATAAAAGGACAACAAGGCCTCTTGTTAATAAATAAAGACAACAACAACAATGAAAAAATGAAGGACAGAAATCAAAATAACAATGTCATCCTATACTACAATAATAAATAAATAAAAAAAACAAACTCCTTGTCTTCCATTTTGTTTCCAGTTTTACACTTGATTTACAAACACTTCAAAATGCCAAGAATCATTCTATCATTCGTAAAGGAAACCCAGTTGGAGAGATAGTGTGAGTGCGTGTGTCATAGAAATATTCCATAAAACTTTTTGGAATCGTTTTAATTACGAGTATAACGAAAGAAGAAAAAAATTCGAATCCTTGTGTGTCTATTTTGTTTAGTGAGTTTGAAAATCCTGCTTAAGGACATGCATACGCAAAAGGATAAAAAGAGAAAACAAAACTTGAATAAAATTTTCTAAAAAATGAATTCTGTTTCACTCTGCCAAAGGCCTGGGCCAGATTTATGTGTCAATATGACAAACAAAAAAAAAAGAGACACGCAAATGCTAAACATGAGTCGAATGAATGTGACAATGTCATTAATTTGTCAATTTTTTATGTCATTTGCTTTCTGTTTTCTTTGAAGTACAAAAACATCATTACAATTTCTGTTTTCCCTTTTCTTCATTCTTGAAATGTATTTCGATTGAATGTCTTTTTCTTATCGCATCTTCCCTAATCCTGTAAATAAAGTTCTGAAATTAAAGGCTCTACGTTGTATATGGAAATCCAATAAAAGAGAAACTTTTTAATATTGCGAATGACAAACATGGGAGACATGGCAGTAAGAAATGACTTGAGGACTTAATCGCAATATGATTTGTAAGTAAAACTTGCATCCGTTAACATTGATGATTAAAAAGAGATTTTTCGTTTGAACATCTGTGAGTTTTATGGAAATATTTTTCTTATAATTTTAAACACACACTATAATTCAACCTATATCGCTCACACTCTCTCTCTCCCTGTGTCTGTCTTTTATATTTCCATACATATTGGAGTCGAAATAAATAACAACGACAGTAAATGTCATAAATGCTCGTACAGTGGCAACACTTCTCTTACGATAACCATGCCAATTCCACCATTAGACTTCTCTAACATTTTTATAATGTATCGAACAAAATTAATACTGACGGCGATGAGGTACAGTATCCCTGCTATGAAGAGCCCAAAGCCGTAATTCTACGACTTGTAGAGCTGCAGGCACTGATTTGTTTTCCGATTTATTAAAGGTCTGTATCAAAGAGCTAGAAGAAAGTAAACTCGACCCAAATTACAGGTTCACGTCGTAAACCACTTGCCATGGCATGTATGTCATTTCGACAGACTGGTCTCATTGTTTTTTCTAAACAGGGAGCAATGGCGTGCCGTAGCTATTATGTTGTTCCGTTTTTACCTTTTAAAAACATTTAAAATATGAACTCGTAGATTGCAAATAAAATAAAAATTAATTTGTGTTTAGTTTTAATTATAATTCTTTATTATTCGCACAATTCTGTGTGCCACTGTTCACAACTTGATGTAAACAACAACAATTGCTTTTCTTGGTTATCCTTCTGTTTATCCTCTTTGAATAAATAATAACAATTACTAAGCAATTGTTCGACATATCTTTGCTACGGAGATCTTCAAACCGCGATTACTCTCTTCAAACACACCGCGTCTTCACACAAGACTGACTGAACTTCACTAACTCAGTTGCCTGCTTTTCCTTGGCTTTTATATGGCAGTGTAAACAGTCTGATGCATGTTCTTCAAAATCTCTATAAATGTAAACATCGTTGTTTACATGTATTCTTGTAGTGTTGTTGTTGTATTTTTGTTTACTTGTTTACCATTTTTTTATGCTGGCGTTTGTTGTTATATTAAGCTGTAGGATAATTTGTAAACAGGTTCGAGAACTGCATTGTTTTGCTTTTGTAGCTTTTGCTTATAATTTTAATATTAAGCGTTGTAAAAGCAAAACACCAGTATCGAGATTCTTCATTTTCGTAACAATATTTAACGCTCATGCAATATAAAATGAAGTCTGGCACATGGACTGCGCTTTACTTTGTGAATGGCATTAAGCTGTTCTATAGATTCCCAGATGAAAACATTGTATTCCGGAAGTTTGTTGCGCTCGTCCGATAATTGATTGCTACGGGGGTGGTTAGCTTCATGGATAGTCAAGTTGACTTAAACTCACTGACAAGACACTGTGTCAGCTTAAGATTGATCTCTGTAGGCAGAAAAGCCTTCATGCTTATACAAGAACAGGTTGTTACTGTATAAAATTTCGGAAAATTGTTATGTGTTTGGTAATAAGATTGCAGATGAGCTGGCAAGAGTCGCAAAGTTAGATCTCCACTGGGACACTTCTTTATTAAAATCGATCAGGTTGTGAGGCGGAGAACAGAATTTCTTTGAACTTTTTAAAGTGGAACGGTTACTGAAACTATGAAAAGAATGTGTTAGAATTTGATGGGTTTACACATTCACAGGCTATTATTAAAAATTCCTGGTTTGGAAATTCTTCAACGACCCACTTGGGCCTCTTTTAAATTTCTGATATCGAGAGTTTAATTTTTTCTTTTTCGTTCTTCCTCTTGCTGTCATTTATTTTTTGCCCTTGGATTCATTATTCCTGTGCTATTCTTC
The DNA here is from genome assembly GCA_958299815.1 of Sarcophaga carnaria. Lineage (NCBI taxonomy): Eukaryota > Metazoa > Arthropoda > Insecta > Diptera > Sarcophagidae > Sarcophaga > Sarcophaga carnaria. Next base: position 130,686,693 of record OY283150.1, on the reverse strand, counting down.
CTGTTCTTAGTAAATGTATTTGTTTTAAACCGCTTAGTAGCATGCATCTAAACCCTATTCATATCGCAAGCTCCATAATGTCTAACTAATTGGATTATAAACCAACAACATTTCATTTTTGTTTTTCTATTCCAGTTTATTTTTAATTTTTAAATTCAATATCACACCCACACACTTGCATTCACAAACACCCATATGAAATGTCAGGGTATCAGGGTTCGATAATCAATCATTGAATTCTGAATTCGTTGGAATTTCCTCTCAAATGTCAGTGTGTTACAATATTCCATAAGTTTTTCAGAATATTTTTCTCAATTTGTTTTTAAATTTCCATATCATTCTACTGGCTTCCCTTCCCCTCCCTTCCAATTATTGTACATTTTAATGCCCTTCATTTACAATTATAATGTAAACAACAGGAATATGATGAGAAATATAATTCGCAATGAAATGATAAACAAATATACACGGAGAAAAATTATGCTGCTTACGGCAGTAAATTGTTTCAGTAAAAAAGTATATTTTTATGAAACTCAGTGCAATTTTTTTGGATATTATTGAACTGTCAATAATTATTTGGTCAGATTAAAATGTTCTTGAATGTTTTTTCTTTCAGTGTAATTTATAATTTTCCATCTGTACGAGTAATTAGTTGGTTGCGCTGCATAGCGATTATAGCAGCGTCCATTACTCTTGTCAGAAATTACGGCGATAAGTTCCTATATTCGTGAAGAATGTGCTCTTTGACTCCTTCAAGAGGCAGGGTTTTATGTTTCTATGTCATCAGGCTTCAGAAAACCTTAGAAACCAGAAGTCTAGAATAGTCTAAGGGCGCCAACTAGCCAGCCTATGTAAAAGGAAGAAATAAGGGAACCTGGTTATGCAACCCCTTGGATTTCAATTATAGGTCGGTCGAGCAGTAGGCTCCGAAAAAAAGGATCGTGTTAATACTGCATATTTTTCTGTATCAATTTGCTTTGTTGCTCAAGAACGTTCTCTGAGTAGGGTCATCATTTTTGAAAAATAAAACCGGATGATGCCTCCAGCATAAACACCGCATCACGCATTGCCTTTTGGCTTCTGTGCAACTTACTTTTAGAAGATGGGCTCTACTCTTGCAATACATGGTGTTGATCTAGTCGATAGGCTTGAGGTTACACGCACGTGGCATGCATTTGGTAGTATTTCACCAAAATTCCTTATAAAGCACCACGATTAACGTCCAATATACATAATTCGTCATTACAACCCTTCAGTCAGGATTATGACCTAGTTTTTCACACCAATGACGAAGTGCGTGTTAAATTTGATACATGAGTGGCGGGAACTACAGTCTAAAGACCGAACTCCGAGCGAAAGATTTTTGAGAAACTTTTTGATCATTCTCCCTCTTTTCCATTACTCTCAAAGAGTTTTTGCCAGAAATCTGCTGAGGGCAAGGAGGCCGAAGAAATATGTTTTTGTATTTCATTTTGTTGGAGTTGTCTGACCCGGGGTTTGAACCCTGGCCTCGAGTCTAATCTCAACTCATAGATATTCTGAGATATTCTGCAATAACTTTAGCCTTAGCAGAACGACTGCTATAACGAGTTGCTAAACACCATATGGCTACCTTAATTGGTATTTGCACTCAGAAAACTCATGCTGTACCAACAACAAATTTAGGTCCTCAGGTTGTTGATTTCTTCTTATTACAGTTCCAAGTCTCCAACTCGCAATTGCAGCAGACGTTGGTGTAGGATTGCAAATACATGGATGTGGGCGACCCTAATTTTTTTCAATCGCGGTATTATTTTATTGTTTGTATGTGTGATTGTGTGTGTATGGGTGTTTGTTTTTATTTAATTTTTAATTTCAATTTACGTAATTGATCCGTGGATGTAAATGCAAAAATTATATTTCAAATGTATCAAGTAAATGCGTTCGCCTCATCATGTAATTTATTTTTTAACCTACCAATACAATTTTTGCGTTTCTTTTTTTTCCTTTCAATTTGTTTGAAATGCGAGAATCATGTAAATATTCGCAATTCGCATTCACATTCACATTTGTTTGGTGGTTGCAGAAATAAAGTAAAAATAAAAAATCAAAATCGATTGAAATAGACAAATAAATAGATGAACACATGACTGAATGCAAAACTGAAACTGAATTTATTTCAATTAAAAAATTGTATGAAAACACATTAATAAACAGGAAACAACATGGCAGTTGGAAGTCCATACATGGGCCCTTAACTAATATATGATGTTACTTACGAAACTTATTTCATGAAAATCAATTCAACATCAAAAGGCCTTAAATATATTGGCCTTACTGACACATCATATTAATTTACCACAGAAAAACCACTGATAATGAGCGCGTGTGTTTGTTTATAAAAACTGTTTCATCATCATTTACAATTTATGGATGAATTATTCAATTAAACGAGAAAAATATGATTATTGACATGACTGATGACTGAACACGCTAAATTCAATCAAATTACAAACGAATAAATGAATTTAGTTCACACAGTGAATATGGAAACTGAAACTATTCAGGCATATGAAGAAATAGTTGAAATACAGATCAAATAATTTTTTTATAAACTAAGTGGCACAGCCATTCATAGGGCTTTCCTAACTGAGCAAAAAGATTTCATATCCATTCACAATTGAACTCAACATGTTGCAAAAATTCATCTTCACAGAGGTCTTCGAACAGATTTTGATGTATGGGCTCGATTCCAACCCCAGGCATGTCAGACATCAAAACGAAAATATGAGAAAGTTAGCAGATATCTGGCAAAAATTCTGAGAATAAATAAAATTGCCAAGAGAAGTTTCTCAAAAAAAACTCTGCCGTTCGGAGTCTACATTAAACTGTAGGTCCCGCCTTTTATTTGTAAAATTAACACACACAATATAAGTGGTGTGAGAAACTAGGTCGTAATCCTGACTAAAGGCTAGTAGTGAAAAATTATGTATGTTTGTGTGTTGTATGTATGTCAGTAACTCCAATAACAGTAACTACTCCTATGGTCCCGTTAAGAGTTCGATAACTTGAAGTGGAAATTCAAAAGGAGCACCTCAAGTTGTAAGAGTCAGAGTTGTAGGACATTGCGTTCTGATTACTCATGCGAGAAACTTTGTGTTGGGCTTTAAGACCAGTGCCTTCTCTAGGAACTATAGAGACGTTCTTCTGCTCTGGCACACATGCCCAATAACATCGTAGAAGAAGGAAATACCGGGACTTTACTATACAGATAATCTCACTGATATGTTAGGGATAGAGCTCGTGAGTCTAAATGACTTCATCAAAAGTTCCGTATGTGTCCAGAAAACCTTGGTATCGCAATGACCCATATCTGGCCTAATTATGTCTATACACTTGGTTTGATAGCCGCTTTTACATACCTAATGTGTGGAATAAATCCTCCTACGACTCTAGCAGATTTATCAGAGTTCTCACCAGTATGTTAACAGCATACATACATAGTACATAACTGGTCATTACAACCCATCCGTCAGAATTATGAACCTAGTTTTTCTCACGTTGTGTGTGTTAATTTTTCATACATGAATGACGGGACCTACAGTTTAAAGTCGATTCCGAACAACAGATTTTTAAGAAACTTTTCATGGCAAATTTATTTACTCTCAGAGAGTTTTTGCCAAAAATCTGCTGAGAGAGAGTCGCCAAAGAAATATTTTCTTCATATTTGATGTCTGAACTGGAGTTTGAACCGTGGCCTTACTTCTAATAAGCCAACACCCTACCTACTAGACTACAACGACTTCATGTTAACAGCATAAGGATTTCACAAATCACCGCCATTCAAGTCTTTTTCCTTTTTGTCAAGCTTTTTGCTTTTCACCCAAGCAGATGTTCAGTCTATCTCTGGAGTCATTGCAATAAGCGTGGTGATAAGATATTATTCCTGCTCTTTACCGAGGGCTGACGTAGTCAGAACTTCCTTTAATGTTCTCTTCAATGTTAAGATTGAAGTCCTCCACAAAGCATCTGTAGCTTTCTAAGCTTTTTTACATTCCTAGTAATCCACAGAAGTGATCCTTAAGCAAGAGTCTGAATAACTGCTTCTATACGAGCATAGCTTATTTTATCATTGCCGGATTTGGAGCACAGCATCCTGTTAAAGAAATAATTCTTGGTAAACAAGTAATTCCAATGATACGATATGATTGCACTGCTTCAGTATAAGGATCGATTTCGATGCTATATGGGACGTGCGAAATATTTTTCGTACATATCCACAGCATGCTATGAAACAGGCAAATAGGGTTTCAACCTCTTTAAAAGAGATTTCTGTTCGTTCTTAAAATATATCATCATTTAGGCAGTTGGTGAAAAGATTGTCCATTCTCGTCCTCAAATTTGATACTCTCTTGCAGCTTTATGAACTACAATTCTCCAATAACGACACATGACCTCTTCTATCGTTACTTTCATATGTTGCTATGGTTCCGCATTGCATGTCGTTACTTTCATATGCGTTCTAAAATGATTGAATATTTAATTCCAACATTTTTTTTCTTTTATTACTTAAGGCCTATTTCACATGTTTTTAGGCATTTTAAATGTTATTGTTGTAGTGAATTACAATATTTATGAGGCAAATAAATACGTTTAAATTATTATTATTATACGGCTCTGGGCCATTATATCAACACGCTGACATACATTCTGAAAGGCCATAAAAACCATTTCCTTTATTAAACAATCAAATTAAGTACAACAACAAAAAGGAAAATCTGTAATAAACAGTAACAACAACAGCCACAGTATGGTCTACTACTAGTACGGGGCGTCATACTATGGAATACGAACTGTATCTGTGGTTACATGAATTTCATTCAAAACCAGCATAAATTAAATCGCGTTAATGTTTATTGGCCTTTAAATGGGGTTGTCAGTTATTAACCCATAAATGGCAAAGTTGCTCAATTTGGCTCAATATGGCTCAATGTGGCTCAATATGGTTCAATATGGTTCAATGTGGCTCAATAGGGCTCAATGTGGCTCAATGTGGCTCAATATGGCTCCTATACTCTTTGTATGATATATTGAATAAGGAATTCCAAATAGGAGGTGTGGTTTTACAAATGGTTTGGTTCTGTGATACATGTCTGTAATTTTATTTGATAAACATGTAAGATTTCTTCTCACATAGCCCTCGAACGAAATTTTAAAAAATGCAAAGTAAGATCATCAATTCTTCTCATAACTTTACGTTATTAATTTACATAAGCAAGTGAAAAATACTGTCTTCCAGGTGCAGATCAATTTCACATTTTCTGTACACAATATAACTGAATTGATTGAAGCAAGTTTGGGCTGGAAAGACTAGTTGATATGATAAGAGCGTGCGCCAGCATTGTTAAACAGTTGCACAGTTGAAGCAATACCACTGGAGCTAACTGACTAGTGCTTTGCGGATTTAATGAATTTAATGATCGATCCGATATCAAGTAACGATAGCTCTGTTAGACTATCAAGAAAAGTTTGAGCCAAATGAGAGCATTCGCAAATGTAGGATGCACTCTCTTCCTTCTCGTCTGACTACCTCTTATTTCTTTTGTGTTTTGTTAACGTGAGTTCACGCCTGTTGTTAAATGTACTGAAATCAACTTGGATAGTAGATTTGAACTTAAGATTTTCAGTATTTTCTTAAGTAATCTAAGTCCTTTATAGCATGGGGCAACAAAACTGCGAATGCATTGACTAGGTAATGATCCGTACCCTTCTATGCATACATATATGTTCCTGTTACTCCTCTAGGGAGCATAGGGCCGCTTGGTTTCGGTAATAAGAGTTATTTAAGACGTACAGCTTATTATAGCGTCCGATCCTGGTGTTGGGGCTGCCAACATCGCCTCCAGGCATGCAAATTGCCGGGATTTAGCTGTGCAAGTATTGAGGTTATACCGCCCATGGTCGGTCGTAAGAACCTCGCCAGTGTGACAGAGGACACCAAGCCCTTGAAGGACAGTGAGTAAGGTTGACATTTGGAAAGGAGTGGCTGTGAGAAAAAGAACGTGTCTTTGAACGATTCACTTTATTCCCCCTAGTCTTCTATGTGGCCATACAGCTTTACTATGCAGCAACAACTTTCCAAAAACTGGAAGCGAGTAAATTAAGTCGGTCGCTTACTAAAATGATATTGAGTTTCACCTCAAGCCCGTATATTCCTTCAGTACAATAGTTTTTATTTGAGAACATTTTTAACCAAATTAGGCCCATCGTTACATGTCAAGTGTTAATAAATGTTATTAACAGACCGACAGCAAATTAATGGCAAAGGGAAAGAGAAAATAAAAAACCAGAGCAGGCCTAACAAGTAAATTTAAATTTATCAATTATGCCGCTCTCTCTCTCTCTCTCTTTCCCTCCCTCCCTTAGCCTATCTACCATTTTCTAAACCAGACTTGTTTAGCCTGAAATATATGCGGTTATTATAGATTTTAGAACCACATTTTAATGATACGCGCGTATTTTAAATGGCTATGGCCACGGTTTCCTATGGCCACAATAGCTGGTAATTTAAATGCCAAAAAATTTAAATTCAAAAATGCCAAAAAGAGGGCTGCTAAGGAAAGGAGGAAGGAAGAAATGAGGATAATGAGATTGCTTTGCTATTGTTGTGTGCGTGTTAGTATAAAAAATCCATTGGCATTCAGCGTTCAACGCAATTAATTGTTAAGGCCAGATGATCAAAATTTGATTATTCTGAATGCAATTTAAATCAATGCTTAGCCATCAACATCATCATCATCATCATTTCTTAATTGTTTGTTTGGATTTGGCTTCTATAATGCAATCATATAACAGCATCAACAATAATATTCTAATTATTGAAAAAACATGTAAATTAAATGTAATTACGAGCATTACACAATTGCTTTAAAAGTTGAAATTTTAATTATTTTTGCAGAAATTTCACACAGAATTGTTTGAAATTTATGATGCCATTACAGAGAGGCTTTTCGGACTTAGCCAGAGGTTTATGGCATAGTTGGTTGCAAGTATATCCCTTTATTTCTCTTAAAAACTCCAAGTGATGTTCCTTTGCTAGTTGGTTGCCATCCTTTTCACAATATCTATTACCCAAAAGAAGAATAAATGTGACAGAACATCTCGCAGAAAGTCGGCGTACTCTAGTAGATAGTGTGTTGGCCTATTAGACATAAGGCCACGGTTCAAAAACCAGGTCAGACATTAAAACGAAATATGCAAAAATATTTCTTCGTCCTCCTCAGCTCTCAGCAGATTTCTGGTAAAAACACTGAAAGTAAATAAAAGTGTCATGAAAAGTTTCTCAAAAATCTGTCGTTCGGAATCGACTTTAAACTGTAGGTCCCGGCAGTCATGTATACAATTAACACGTACAACATAAGCGGTGTGAGAAGCTACATCGTAATCCTGACTGAAGGGTTGTTATGGCCAATTATGTATGTATGTATGTACATCTCGCAGAACAACCCCGATTTTGTTCTGAATTTTATTACAAATTCCTAGATTCTCCTAACGAATACGGCAACTATCGGGTGGGCCGTCTATCGGTTTAAATTTGAATCATCGGTTATTTCAAATCTAACAATACTTATGTCATTCTATTCTGTCATAAAATTCAGAATATTATCTCCACTGAACGTAATGAATCGAATTACACTTGAAAAACGTTGGAATTTATTGGGCGAATGAGAAACTCTACGATGATGACGATTTTTGCCAAAAAAAATCATCGTTACGGATGAAGCCTCATTTTCTTCATGGTGGGTACATTAATAAGCAAAATTACCATATTTAGTAATCATTATGAGTGACTGTCTGGTGCGGCTTGTGGCCCAAATTGAGGACAGCGCAACCATTACGCAGCAATGCAATCCGGACGCGGATATGGATATAAAGGGGCCAAATGGCCAGACGGACTCCACTTCGAAGTAATACCACAGTAGTTCCGGAGTGGGCACAAAGAGTCCGAAAGAGGAGGGGGAGATTTAGTGGGTGAGGGCCCCACACACGGGGGATAGTGACGACTTCCTCTATGGTGCGGTTAGGTACACTTACTCCTCAGCGTAATAAAAAAAAAAACCATTACGCAACAATGAAGACACCTATCGCACCATCATAACCGAATGTTTTATACCAGCTCGTCATGGTATTGATGTAAACGATGTTTGGTTTCAACAGAATGGCGCAACTTGCAACACATCTCATGCTACAATCGATTTATTGCGTCAAACGTTTGATGGCCATTTAATTAACCGAAATGGTCATGTCAATTGGCTGCCAAGGAGCTGCAATTTGACACTGTTGGACTATTTTTTGTGGGGCATCGACAAACAAAAGACCGTTGAGTATTTGAAGGGCAACATTCGTAATGCCATTGCCGAGATACGAGCCCATATACTTGAAAAGGCCAGCCGCGGCTGTCATATGAGTCCAGTTATATTCCTTTTCTAATCGGAACAATTGTACTTCACAACAAAAAAATAAATTTTGGCAAAATTTCAAATCGTTTAAACTTTTAATTCACCCACCCTACAGCAATGAAGCACACTTCGCTGGTATGCATCCCCTGAGTTGAATACTCTACTCCTCAGGTCTTTATAGCAGAAATGTCGTGCGTTTAGAACAATTTTAAAATTCAGTTTTGTTACCTCTTGTTGAAGTCGTCGTGGTCTAGTAGGTAGTGTGTTGGCTTATTTGACGAAAAGCCAGGGCTCGAGCCCCAAGCCAGATTTCAAAACAAAATACAAAAAGTATTTCTTCGGCGACTTCCTCTCAGCAGATTTCTGGCAAAAACTCTGAGAGTAAATAAAATTGCCATGAAAAGTTTCTCAAAAATTTGTCGTTCGGAGTCGACTTTAAACTGTAGGTCCCGCCACACATGTATAAAATTAACACACACACAACATAAGTGGTGTGAGAAACTAGGTCGTAATCCTGACTGAAGGGTTGTAATGACCAATTATGTTATGTTTGTTACCTGAAAAAAAGCTCATAACTTAATTAAATTCAGAATTACATCGCATAATGCAACATTCAATTTCAATTTTAATAATAATTTAATAAAAAGCCCAACAATTCTATTATAGAAAAGCCACTCATGATATTATTGTACAAATGAATGAATGAATGACTCAATAAATGAATGAATGAATGGTTGAATGAATAAATATTTTAATAATGGTTTGTTTGAATGAACGCATGAATGAAAAATTGCGCAACCAATTCCAATTGTGTTGAGTGTAAAACCACCAACGTAATGAATGATATCGAGTGGGGTTTTTCTCTTTTTTTTTGTTAATTTGTTACGAATGAATGCAAAATGGGTTTCTTTTATCTCTTTTTGTATTTCATTTTGTTTTCATTTTAAATTGTTTATGCGTTAAGAATAATGCACAGAGTGGGTGAAAAAAATTAAGGCATTATTTTGGATTTCATTAACTTATCCAACTATTTATTACAAGCAGTATTACATATAAAAGAACTAACATACATACGTACATATGTAATTGGTCATTACAACCCTTTAGTCAGGACTACGGCCTAGTTTCTCACAGCACTTATGTTGTGTGTGTTAATTTTTATACATGAAAGGCGGAGGGTACAGTTTAAAGTCAACTCCAACTTTCAGAGAGTTTTTGCCAGAAATCTGCTGAGAGCAAAACGGCCGAAGAAATATTTGTTTTTATTATATTTTGTTTAGATGGAGTTGTTTGACCTGGGATTTGAAACGAGGCTTAACGTCTAATAAGCCAACACACTACCTACTAGACTACGACTAAAAGAGATAGCCTTAGGGATTAACTAATGCACTAACTGAAAGGTTGAATGAATGAAGTAGAACTTAAAGCGTGGAAGACATTGGTCCCTTCAGGGTTTATGGTAAGTAGAGTTGGCTGCCCATCCAAGAAAAATTTTTGGATGGACTCACTTAGGCCGCATTGGGTTATCCGTTATCCCCTAGTCTCGAAACCATACGGAGCTCCTGATTAAGCGATTCAGGCTACCAATGTCAATCCTTGACAGTTCCTCCAGATCATCCATGTAGTAAGTACCCAAGTACTTCCTCCTCCTTTGGCAAAGAGCCGGGCATGTACCCAGCAGATGAGGGACAGTCTCCTCTTCCCCATCATCTCTGCAGCTTCTGCAGAAGTCGTTAGCAAGGTGTCCAAGACCAATGCGCCTCGCCTGCGTACCCATTATGCAATGCCCCGTAATGACACCGACAACTACACTAAGCACGCCTCTTTGGAGTTTAAGTAGACTCATTGTGCGCCCCTCGTCCAGCCTTGGCCAGATTTTACGAGCCGTTCTACCCGTGTCCGAGGCCGCCCACCTGTCGTTGACGGAATCGACCATCACATTATCAATTATGAGCTTGCAGGTCCTCATAGGTATGCCCATATGCGAGAACTCATCGGAGAGTTCCCCGCCAAAGTTCATCAGCTCTGCAGTTGCCTGGAATACCACTGTGCCTCGGTACCCATACGATATGGATGTCATATCTTTCCGCTATCTCGTCGAGATATCTGCGACAGCCGTACACCATCTTGGAGTTCACCACATTAGAACTCAGAGCCTTGATAGCCGCCTGGCTACAGGGTGTGTTGATCCTTTAAAAATAATTTGAAACATCAGAGCTTTGTTTCAGAATGCAAAACTGTGAGTGCATGAATTTCATTCATTCCTACTGCTTTAATATTGACATTGTACGCTGGATCTGATTTTTTTAACAAAAGAATAATTTTTCATATTGGGTTTTGCTGGAGATGTCTGAGCTGGAGTAGAACTACGAGCTCATCTTGTCTAATAAGCTAACACACTATGTACTGGACTGAGGCGACATTCTGCTGCAGCCGACTTTGCTGAAGTCATCGAAATTTAGTAGATAATATGTTGGCTTATTAGCCATGAGGCTTTGATCTTAACCCCACCTCAGACATCACTAACAAAACGAAAATATGAACAAATATTCCTTCGGCCTCCTTGCGCTCAGCAGATTTTTGGCAAAATCTCTCTGAGAGTAAATAAAATTGCCATGAAAAGTTTCTCAAAAATCTGTCATTCGGAGTCGACTTTAAACTGCAGGTCCCGCCCGCCACTCAATTATGAAAATTAACACACATAACATAAGTCGTGCGAAAAACTAGGTCGTAATCCTGACTGAAGGATTGTAATGACCAATTAAGTATGTTAGCTTTGTTACTTTTTCTATGCCCATGTCCAGGAGGCAATATGAGTCTGTTTGGTGAAACACCCGACAAACTTTGACAATCGTACCATTGGTGTACTTAATACCCTGCAAGACGGCTTTGATTGGTGGAAGAGAATAGATTTCAGATTTGAAGAAATTTGAATCTTTTTTCTGAAGCATTACATTTTATATAAATGTGAGCTTTAGTTTTGTGAATAACTGTCTTATTTTAAAAGAAAATATATTTTTTTCCTTTAGAAATACTTCTTGTCCTTTTTTCTGGCCAATTTCATAAACAATATTCGCATAATAAAAAGCCTTTTTTCAAGTTATTGTTCTCTCTCCTTTTATGAATATTTCAGTTTTATTTAGCAAATCAAAAGGTAAATTGTTGTAATGAAATGTTATTTTAATGTCTATCATTGTCAACACAAAAGAAAATTGTTTTCTTAAGCGAGCACAGATAACAGCGAGGCACTCAAATAAATAAATTCCGGTTGCTATTGCTATTGCTGTTGCTATGCTATGCTATTTATTTAATATCATGTTTTTATTTATTTAGTTGTACATTCATTCGCTAACATTTCTTAATTTTATTCATTCATTCATTCATTCATTCATCATTTTCATTATAGTATTGCCCGTAAATGTCTGAAGACATTCAGTTCTCCGACCTTAAAGATGCTGATGTTTCTACTCTGGCCCCCATTTCAAATGTTTCCGTCCCTTGCGTTGTCCTAAGCCAATTGATTAATGTTTTTCCATTACGATATATTGTTGGACCACAAAAAACAAATCCATGGGTGAGTAACTGTTTACAATTTTCAAATAAAGTACCTAAGAATTGTTGGATTTTGGCTGGGGGAAATGAAAAATGAATGAAAAAATCTCTATGCTTTGTGCTCTTCTATTTCGTGTAACACAATCATTGTAATTGAAGTGTCCTTCTGTTTTGATTTGTAATTTGTACGGGCCCTTACCTACCATGAAATGAATTTCTTAAGGAAGTCATCATGCCTATGCAGGTTAAGAGGCTTTTAAAGAATATTAAAAAATTGTTAAAACAAAATAATTTAATTGAATTGAAAAGTAAAGAGAAATAACAATTTAAAACCAAATATTTTGATCCTACATCGTAGCTTATTCGTTAGACTCCAGTAATAAATTCGTTTAAATAAACTTTTAATTGTTTTTATCACAATTTTTATGCAAATTTATAACATACATATTTTTTTTGTGTGGCTTAATAAACTCTTTAAATAAATACGATTAAATTATAAAATAATTTCAATCTTTTTTTTCTCTCTCTTTGTTTGTTTATTTGTGTGTCAGCAACATGTACGAGTATTTATCACAGTGATATTTTAATGATATTAAAGTGGCAATTCATAATTCATAGAAAAGTCATTCAATATGAAAAAAAAAACAATAATAATCTGATACATTTAAAATTATTTAAATTAAATAAATAACTAATAGAATAGAGGATAAAAAATTAACAATTCCGACAATTATAATATATCCTATTAAACACTATAATATGCTACAGAATTTTTTAAAAATTATTAGCTTGTGGCAACATTTGCAACATCGGCCCTATAGTACAAGGTATATCAACATAAATCTGATTCTCGTGCTGACCAAAAAATTTTATGACACAGGGTTTATGAAGTTCTATAAAGAAAAGTTTCGTTAAGAAATCTGTAATTTCCATGAATAGTTTATTGAAACTACATCTAATGATGTACAGAATTTGGAATAAAATATTGTAAAGGGGCTGAAAAAGCCAGTAGTATTTATGGCTGTTTACATTGTAAGTTACAGGACAGTGTTCCGTAAAAAGAAAATGTTCACCATTGGGATTGTTTTACCTGGCAAGAATGGATAAATGCACTTAAAAACCTTTCATTTCCTCTAGAAGTGGAGGAGGCTGCTACTTTTTGCTGTTTTGTGTCATAACTTCTGCACAAATTCCTGTTTCTCGTTCTACTAAAGTTAACATTTTCTACACATTTATAGATCTCTTCATCTAAAATTTTTAACACGATCTAGTAGGTAGTGTGTTGGCTTATTAGACGTAAGGCTACGGTTCAAACTCCAGGTCAGACATCAAAACGAAATATGAAAAACTATTTCTTGCTACAACTTTATCTCAGTAATCTTCTGGCAATAACTCTGAGAGTGAAATAAAATTGTCATGAAAAAGTTTCTCACAAATCTCACGTTTCTGAAGGGTTTTTATGACCAATTATGTATGTAATCAATAATTACAGTATGTATATATTAATATATACTGAATTATTCTGAGCAGCTGCATTATATAAAAATGTACGTTGTCATGTTACCTTTCAAGTTACCAGTTTAACCGTTCATACATTATTACATAATTGATCATTACAACCCTTCAGTCAGTATTACGGCATAGGTTCTCGCACGACTTATGTTGTGGGTATTAATTTTTAAAAATGAGTGGCTGGACCTACAAGTCGATTCCGAAGGACAGATTTTTTGAGAAACTTTTCATGGTAATTTTATTTATTCGCAGAATTTTTGCCAGAAATCTGCTGAGAGGAAGACGCCAAAGAAATATTTTTTTTGACATGTAGTTTGAACCGTGGCCTCACGTCTAATAAGCCAACACACTACTAACTAGTCTAGGGCGACTTCTCTTACTACTCAATTGTTTCTCATAAAATTCTCCACACATTTATAGTTATCTTCGTCTACTATTATTTTTTCCGCGATGTTTTTCTGACATTAGAGATTAGAGGTTAAATTCTTAGCTACATATCCCATCGCTCATAATTGCCATTGATTGTATTAGGAGAAGGTATGTTATACATACATACACATACATAATTGGTCATTACAACCCTTCAGTCAGGATTACGACCTAGGTTCTCACACCACGTATGTTGTGTGTGTTAATTTTATACATGAGTGGCGGGACCTACAGTTTAAAGTCGACTCCGAACGACAGATTTTTGAGAAACTTTTCATGGCAGTTTTTATTTACTCTCGGAGTTTTTGCCAGAAATCTGCTGAGAGGAAATTGCCGAAGAAATACTTTTTGTATTTTATTTTGATGTCTGGCCTGGAGCTCGAACCCTGGCTTTTCGTCTAATAAGCCAACACACTACCTACTAGACCACGGCAACTACATGTTATGTTATACGTCACCAATTAATCTCTCTCTCCCGCTCTCATGATTACAGTGTGATGAAGTGCTTCTATTTATTCTGTGTTAATATACTCTGTAGTATACCCAGCAGCTGCAGTATATAAAAATGTACGTTGCCAGGTTGCCTTTTGTCCACCTCTCATTAACGCGTATTAGTTAAACCATTCACTTTCCTTTTCTTTCACTGTTGTACCACCTTACCACATTCGCAGTTTAACTACTTTTATCGCCCCATAGTGCACAGGGTTCTAATGTGCATTCTCATGTCCCACAAAAATATACTTTTCCGATCTTCGACCAGAAGGTGGAATCATTTAATCATTGCTGATTCAATAAAACGTACGATATACTAGACTTAGTGTTGCGATTTCTTATACGTTTAGTGTGAGCACTGTGTGAATCATTGGACAATCTAACTTGAATACATGTGAAAATATATGTATCACTTTCAGGAATAAGTTTCCCTATTTCTCTACACGACATTCTCTTTGTGGCTGTGTCGATAAAACAGTTACGAATAAGTCACATTGCCATAGTGATCTAGTAATTCAATAGAGCTGGTTGTCCAACATTCATAAGTATTTTCGGCCTCTGCTATAATTTGCCTAAAAAACTATGCTCTAAACGTGTCGTCAGTGATAACTTAGGGTATCAAAACTACAATTATTCACTTGCATAATAATATTAAGAGAAAGAAAGAGAAAGAGAGAAAAAATATTTTTTTAAATTATTGCCTCAGAAATCTTTTGCTTTTTAATTTTATTTTAAAAATGTTGATGAAAATAAATTTTCATTTCTGACCAGTTGTTTGCATATTTCTGGTTAAGAATTATTTGCTTTGATTAGATATGGTCAGCATGGATAGCATAAATTTGATTTTATCATTATTATTATGTTGTTGTTATTTAAATTAACAGTAAAAATAATAATAAAAACAAACAAGAAAAAATTTTTCCTTTTGAAGTTTTTGTTGTATAAACTCAAGCAGCAGTTCATGTAAAGAAATTTTATTTATTAGACCAACATCATCATGAGTGTATGCGTATGTGTGTGTGTGTGTGAGTACTAGTTCTATTTTACCCTGGTGAAACAGTTTGTCATTTAAAGTCATTGATTTGTGTGTTTTTCTTTGGTTTGCTTTGCTGTGCTATGATGTGCTGTTGATGCTGTAATGCAGGAAACAATTTAATTTGTTCTGTGTCAACCATACATTTGCATGTGCTGACAGAAGGAAAAGCAATAAATTTTTACTTTCTCTTTACTTTACTCTCTTTCTCTCTATCTCTCTTTTGTTTCGTTTTTTCTCGTTACACATAGTCCCACATTGCATATCAATACTAATACACTGACATCACTCAACGGCATAACATCAAGCAATACTCGTAGTTTTTTACTTAAGGTTCCAGCATTCAAATTCAATTGAGTTTTATTATCATTTATTCACACTTTGAAGAGTATTGGACAAGTCGAATAACAACAAAAAACAACAAAAACAACAACAGCAACAGCAGTACTAGCAGCAGTAGCTGTAATTGCAAAAGAAAACTTATATACTCACAGTGACAAGAGTAAGAAAACATAGAAAAGAAATCATTCCAGCAAAAACAATCACAATAAGTAACGGAAAGAAATCAACAACGAGAGACAGAGCGAGAGAGAGACTAGAGGCTTGAGTAGGAAAAGTTAAGAAATTGTGTTACATTGTGTGCTCTAAGGCAGAGAGTGAGAGCCAACGTAAAGTAAGTAATGTGAGTGAATGGTCAACAGTTCTGTTAAACTTTGAATGTGTTTGTGTCTGTGTGCTTCAATGAATATAAATAATGTTACAATATTGACAGTTTAGATGGCTTGACTAACGCAGGGACATCTAGAAAAATAAGGCCCCTGGACTTATGCTATGGTTATTTGGTTACTGCTTTACATAATCGAATACACACACATCAAGAAAAGAAAATTCAACTTAAATCTGTTTGTGTAATAAATCAATGAAGAAAATCATTTTAAATAAATATTTAAAATTGAAGAACATTTCTTATTTTTTTTCTGATATTGTCAAAGTAAAGAAGGCAAATTGCCAGTGTTTGGGAAAAAAAAGAAAACAAGAAAAAAATAACAAAAAAAAATTAAAAAAGGTTGTCTACCTTTTTCAATTGTTTTTAAGGAAATTTAATGAAACAAAAGACCCCCCCCAAAAAAAAATAAGGAAATAAAACAGAATGACAAGTAATTGTCAGAACTTTAAAAATATAAACAAAAACAAACAAGAAAAAGGTGAACCTTAAGAGTTTATGTTAATGATTGTTATTTTAGGGACTATAAAAGTGTTTGTAATGATTCCTAATTATGTGAACGGAAAGTTAAAGCAAATTGTTATCATTCCCTTCCTTTGTTTTTAGTCAAACACAAAAGAATATGTTTTATTATTAGAGTATTCATCTAGCCCATGATTGAATAGACCCAATCAGATGGAAAAAACAGAGTTTAACAATTTCTACCTCATTATTCGTTTTCATTCTCTACTATAGGGTGGATGGATTAAAAGTTTAAATTTAAAAATACAATAAAACAAAAATGGTTTGAAATTTCGACAAACTTTGATTTTTGTTATGAAGTACAATTGTTCCGGTTAGAAATGGAATATTATTTCATTCATATGTTTGCTGCAGCTGACCCCACAATAACTCAATCGATCGGATTAATTTTCGTAAATTTTTTCGAGGGTATGGGCTGGTATCTCGGCAATGGCATCACGAATGTTGCCCAACAAATTCTTAACGGTCTTTTGTTTATCGGCGCCCCACAAAAAATGGCCCAACAGTGTCAAATCGCATCTTCTTGACAGCCAATTTGCAGCACCATTTCGGCTAATTAAACGGCCATCAAACGTTTGACGCAATAAATCGATTGCGGTATGAGATGTGTGACAATTTGCAACATCCTGTTGAAACCAAACAGCGTTCACATCAAATCCATGAAGAGCAGGTACAAAAAATGTCGGTTATCTTGGTGCGATAGGTATCTCCATTGTTGTGTAATGGTTGAGCCGTCCTCATTTTCAAAGATAAATGTGCCAATGATGCTTACGCTCCGCAAGCCGCACCAAACAGTCACGGTAGGTTTTCTGAATCCCAAATGTGGCAGTTTTGCTTATTAACGTACCCACCATGATGTAAATGAGGCTTCATTCGAAATGATGATTTTTTTTGGCAAATCGTCATCATCGTAGAGTTTCTCTTTGGCCCAATAAATCCCAACGTTGCTCAAGCGTAAACCGATTCATTACGTTCAGTGGAGAGAATATACTGAGTTTTGCAACAGAATAGAATGACATAACTATTGTTAGATTTGAAATAACCAATGGGTTCAAAATTCGCCGTAGTCTAGTAGGTAGTGTGTTGGCTAATTAGACGTAAAGCCCGAGTTCGTATCCCAGGTCAGACATCAAAACGAAATAAGAAAAAAAAAAGAAAATATTTCTTCGGCGACTTCCTCTCAGCAGATTCCTAGCAAAAACTCTGAGAGTAAATAAAACCTGCCATGAAAAAGTTTCTCAAAAATCTGTTGTTCGGAGTCGACTTTAAACTGTAGGTCCCGAAACTCACGTATAAAAAATGAACGCACACAACATGAGTGGTGTGAGAAGCTAGGCCGTAATCCGGACTGAAGGGTTGTAATGGATAATTATGAATGAATAAATGAATGGGTTCAGACTTAAACCGATAGATGGACCACCATATATGTATTTTCTTATTATATCTTTGGTTTGCATCAAAGGAAAGCAACCACTGATTTAATTTTCCTTCGGTGGAGCGGAAGTTAGGCGATTTGATAGATGGATTATTCGAGGATAAGATTACAGCGTCATAATTTTATAGAAAATTTTGTTTCAGAAAAACAGGCAGGCTGCCATCATGTCATGTCACACTACGCTTCTTCACCTAGCTTTCACTTTTTATTTCTGTTTATTTCCAATGAAATAAAACCAAATCGAGTTTTTTAAATTTATTTTTATTTCTTCAATAATATTGTTGTCGCATGAGTACTGTCATGTTATTAAATATTTATCATACGTCTAGGTACACCCACAAGTACAAATATTTACTAAGTATTCCATAAGAACAACTCGTTTTATATTATTTTGTAAACAAACAACATACATACATAATTGGCCATTACAACCCTTCAGTCAGGATTACGGCCTAGCTTCTCACACCACTCATGTTGTGTGCGTTAATTTTATACGTGAGTGGCGGGACCTACAGTTTAACGTCGACTCCGAACGACAGAATTTTTGAGAAACTTTTTCATGGCAGTTTATTTTACTCTCAGAGTTTTTGCCAGAAATCTGCTGAGAGGAAGTCGCCGAAGAAATATTTTTTTTTTTTTTTATATATTTCATTTTTGATGTCTGACCTGGGATACGAACCCGGGCTTTACGAATAGTAAGCCAACACACTACCTACTACACCACGGCGACTTCTGTAAACAAACAAACAAACAATAAAATTAAATAAAAAATATACTCCACAACTAAATGAACGTTTATTATTTATTTTGTTGAGTTTTTTTTTATTGAAACCAGCAAATAGAAAAACGTGATCAAAGGGCTTACAATTAAAAGACAGTATATGGTCATAATAATGATTACAGAAGGCATTTCAAAAGTGTTTACTTTGTCTTCAGTTTTCTTCTAATGGAAGCGAAACATACGTGTTTAAATACAGCAAATGTATAAAAGGCATGGGAAAAAGAAAAACGTTAGAATTAGTAGAAGTAGGTGATGTCATTAGTCAACAGTTTTGAAGAGGGTTAATGAAGCTAAAGTGGAATCTGAAGAATTTTAACAAATATAACACTCGTGTCTTGGTTGCCTTTCTACTTTATTTAATTTTTTCCCTTTTACGCTAAACAATCTAAAGGGTTTGGACAGTGTTGACAATTTATGTGCCTGAGAGTACTTTTCAATGAAATTTCCTAAGGGCTTACAAGCAGGCATGTCTTCTAAGTAGAAATAAACAAGCACCTAAAACGAAACTATCAAAGGTTCTTGTACAACATATTGCATTTTGCCACTTACAATGTCTATTTAGGGAAAACAACAACTTTATCGAGTTGTTTTTAGTTCTTTAAAAACAATTATTTTCTAGGCATTTAAGTATTGCAATTGAAATTGAAAAATTGTTAACCTATATTGCTATGTATTAATAATGCTCTTTAAATGATAGAAAGAAACATCAAACTTAACACTTTCTTAATTTCCTGAATCCAAATACTGTCCTTCGCTCAATGCATACTTACCTTTTTTCTTGGTTTGGTGACTTCGAGAACTATACTCTTATAAATGTAGTCTTGTTATTGTAATTTGAGAAGTTACAGCACTAGAGGTAAACTACTACTCTAGTAAATTTTTTGTTGCTTTTCTATTTCTTTCTTTTTCTAGTGTGTAGTGTAATAATATCGAAAAGAAAAAGAAGCGGAGTTCGACTCATGCTAGCATACGCCAATTCAGAATAAACGGCACTATTAGGATAACGTTTACTAAAGCTTTGCAAACGATTCTATCTGCTTGCTCAGCCAATAGAGGTACAAGTGTGACACGCATTATTTTTCATGTCCTACCAACTTTAGTTTATGAAAGAATAGTTTATCCGCAATTTAATTTAGAAGCAGTGTAGACTGTATAGACTTTAAACTGTAGGTCCCGCCACTCATATACAAAATTAACACACACAATACAAGTGGTGTGAGAAGCTAGCTTGTAATCCTGACTGAAGTGTTGTAATGACCAATTATGTAGGTATGTACGTATGTATGCACCAAATTGCCAATCCTGATCAAACTAAATTTTACTGCAAATAACTCTTAAAGTAAGGCTATGACTAAACTGAATGTGTTAATAATTTTATAACCAGAAATCCGACTACGCTGCTGTCTATTTAACCATAATACAATTTCCCAGGCGGAAGTACGTGCATTTAAGAAGTTTGTGAGCTGAACAGTTTTGCTTCTGACAGCCAAATAATAACATAGGCAGTAGCGCCCGTGATATGAAATCAGGGTCTGATTGAAACTGTAGGCTGGCGATGAATAATTTTTCCAAATGTGATACGGTGTGCATAATTTAAGTACCAATTTGCCAAACTGAATGAAGTTGCCGTAGTCTAGTGGGTAGAGTATTGGCTTATTAGACCCGAACAAAAGGAAATATGAAAAATATTTCTTTTCGCGACTCAACAATCTTTATGCAAAAAGTCATGAGAATAACTTGGAAAATTTTAACCTTTTCGCAAAACTGAATATCGAGTAAAAACTATCGATTCGAACATTTTAAAACAACGACTCATACTGGACTAAATAACCCGAAATTTTCGAGGCGATAATAAAAAGAGCATGAGCCCTTAATACTCAGGTAAGATTGATCTCAATAGCATAATGTTTACTGGTTCAGAAGTATTTAAGCGACATCTAATGCCAGGTATACATAGATATAATCGAAATAATGGAACTTTTTCTTAGAAATTGTTTGCATGCATAACGTCCTAATATATTACGTGTGATACTCTACCAGACATTACGCACATAGAAGTAGGAAATTGAAAGAAAATTTAAAAAATTTAAACGTGATATAAATTTTAAATAAATTAACTTGATTAATATCTCTGAAGACAACACAAAAGCAGCGATTTGGATTTTGTTTTGATGATAGTCTCTAATCGCCAAGTCTTTTCAGCTGTCACCACAAAATTAGTCAGCAAACTTGTCCGCAGATGATCCATATATTCAACTTAATGGCTCCTATTTATTGTATTTAATCAGTGAAGAAACAATGAGCAACAATCTAAGACAGTGTTAAGTAAATGATTAGAAGCGTTGTTGCAAGTTGCAAGTTCCATTTTCATATTGACAAACTCTGAATTAAATTTTATTCAAAGTGAGATTAGTTTGATGCCAAAATGTCACATAATTTTTCGCACTTCAACAATCTTATTGTTGATGTCAGCACCTATCATACGGCGCTAGCAGAGTTTATCCTTCAAAGCATACATACATAATTTGCCATTACAAACCTTCAGTCAGGGTTACGACCTAGCTTCTCACCCCACTTATGTTGTGTGTGTTAATTTTTATACATGAGTGGCGTGCTCAACAGTTTAAAGTCGACTCCGAACTACAGATTTTTGAGAAACTTTCCATGGCAATTTTATTTTGCTCGCAGAGTTTTTGCCAGAAATCTGCTAAGAGTAAGGAGGCCAAAGAATTAATTTTTCATATTTCGTTATGATGTCTGACCTGGGGTTTGAACCGTGGTCTTACGTCTAATAAGCCACCACTACCTACTAGACTTCGGCGACTTTTATCCTTTAATGGCTGATTAAAAATCAAAGCCTGTTATTAGTTGATCAACGCTTTTCTTTGTTGCTTTAATGGCTTTTTGTGTTTTTGTTAAAATTTAACTAAAACTACGTGTGTATAAATGTTTTTTTTTATTTTTTCACTCAACCAGTATCATTATTAGTAACTTGCGTGTCTCACTGACATATCTGTGAACAGAAATATTCATTTTAAACATGGTACACCCATTCGAATATTGTGTGGTTAATTATTAGAAACGAATACATGCTCGTATAATGATATAGTAACTGTACACCCAGACGTATGATTAATATTTAATGAAATAATAACACACACACACATACGACACATACGACACATGACACCCATTGATAAAGACAATGTGACACAGTGGCAACACAACACAATGCAGTCATCATATTATCGTATGACTACGTACGACTAAAACTATAATTATAACGAAAGTACACACACACATACCCCCTACCCCATTCAGATATGTAACACTATGAGAAGGGCAGAAAAGGGAGGAAAGAAAATTCAAATGGAAAGATGAGCATTAAAGCATACGATTTTCATAAATAAGAATTAAATTCGTACTCATCTGTAATGTAATCCACAAAGAAATCGTTAAAAAAATGTGTTCGTCCTCGTCTGCGTCAGGCCTCAATACTGCTGGTTTCTATTGTAAATTATTTTTTATTTTTCGTTTTTTTATTTCATTTTATTTTATTAAAATCAATATCGTATTACATGATGACACATATATAGCAGATTTAAATTTATTAAAAATCCAATAAAAAAAATATTTTTTCTGCTTCAACACATCTTGTGCAAGTGTGGACACATGTGTTGGGTAATAAAAAAAAGAAGGAAAAAAATATTACAAATCAATACGTATGTATACTAAGCCAACGACGATTTTTAAAATTGAAAAATATAATATGTTCTCCATAATTTAAACACTTTAGGTTAGGTTAAGTTAGATGGCGGACTCCCTCAAAGGAAGAAGTCCCACTTAGATCCCACTTAGGTCCCATTTAGGCCCATTGTAATACCACAATTAATACATACATACATAACTGGTCATTTCAATCCTTCAGTCAGGATTACGACCTAGCTTCTCACACCACTTATGTTGTGTGCGTTAACTTTATACATGACTGGCGGGACCTACAGTTTAAAGTGGACTCCGAACGACAGATTTTTTGAGAAACTTTTCATGGCAATTTTATTTACCCTCAAAGAGTATTTGCTAGAAAGCTGCTAAGAGCAAGGAGGCCGAAGAATTAATTTTTCATATTTCGTTTTGATGTCTGACCTAAGGTTTAGACCGTGGTCTTACGTCTAATAATGTATTGTTAATTCCATAATTAATTCCACCCGATAATTAACCATTCTTTAGAGAAAACCATCAGGAATCCAAAATTAATCTTATATTAGAGAGCTCGGTCAACGGTGTCAGAAAATTAGAGATCAGAAACATCCTGCTCTTCATTGCAAGAGAAGGGCACTGCCACAGGAGATGAAAGACAGTCTCTACCCTCTCCTCCGACCCACAGCTCCTGCAGATGTCATTAGTTGGAATACCAAGCTTTCGGCATGCTTACAAGAAGGACAATGGCCCGTAAGGATCGTAAGCGATGGATACGACTTAAGGGCAGAAGGGAGTCAGTCCTCTTCCTGTCCATATGTGTCCAATAGAGTCTGGAAATAAACTTCTGCTGCCTACGCGATTGAGCCTCCTCGTAGAACGACTACACAATATCGAAATTAACTGAAGCAAAGAGAATATCTATGCTGGCCAGCTCTCCGGAATATCAATTTTCAACGATATCTGTGTGCCCCAGAACTCAAATAAGAGTTACATTTGAATGATTCGAAATTTCTCCAAGAAATCCTCGGCATTTATGGACAAGGAAGAACGTTGAAACACCACTTATGTTGTGAGCGTTAATTTTATACATGAGAGGCGTGCCCTAAAGTTAAAAGTCGACTCCGAACGAAAGATTTTTGAGAAACTTTTCATGGCAATTAATTTATATTCGCCGAAAAAATAGTTTTTGTATTTTGTTTTGATGTCTGGCCTGCGGCTCGAACTCTGGCTTTACGTCTAATAAGCCAACACACTACCTACTAGACTACGGCGGCCTAGCTTCTCCAACCAGTAACTAGAAATAGTTTCCATCCTGTAAGTTCTCTGGGTGAAATAATTTTTAAGAATACGTTTCTCAAACAAAACACTATGAAAACTCCTATAAAACTCCTATAAAACTCCTATAAAACCTAATGGCAACAAATAAATTTTGTTCATATTAGGTGTTAGACTGTAGTGTACGAATATAACATTTCTTGCTTTTTTAGAAAATATTTCTTTAAATAAAAATTTCCAGCAGCATATACATAAATGTCTCAAGAAATATTTCTGCAGTGTCTGCATAAATGGATTTTAAGAAAAAAATAAATTAAATCGACAATATTTTGTTTTCTTTATGATATTTTTTTTTTGGCATTTTCTATATGCAAATAATTGTTTGTTTTTCTTTTCTTATGGTTTTCATAGTCTAGTTTTTCTTTTTTTCTTATTTTTTTTCCTGAAACTCTGGAGAATTTCACTTAATATTCTGTAAAAACACAAAAAAAAACGAAATAAATTTTAAAAGAAAACATAAACATTTAAATGAACTTTTACTTGGTCTTTGTTTTATTTCAAATTAATTTTTTATTGTCGTTCTATAGACAGCCTTGGTAACGTAGTCGATGAGCTGACAGACTTTGCTTAACGCCATTTGCAAATGCACCGACGAGCAGTGTTTTGTTTTTGCTTACCTTTGAATCCAATAAAAGAGAATTGAAATGAAAAGAAAAAGTCTTGGTTTTAATGTTTCTTTCCATACAACATTTTATTCGTTTTCCTTCTTTTTTTTCATTTTTTTATTCTTTAGTTGTTTTATTTGTTTTTTATGAATTTAAATTATTATTGTTGTTTCTTCTTTCTTTGTTTTCTGTTTGTTTTGCATTGTTTTATTTTTATTTTTACTTGACTTATGATTATCACTCTTATACAATAATTATTATTTTTATTTTAATTTTTTTTACCTAAAAAGACAAGCACAAAAAAGCTTAAAAGCTAAAGACTGACAAAAAAACAATGAAAATATATTTAAAATTTTATTATTAAAAGTATAAATAAACAATTTATTTAATAAATGAAACAAATAAACAATGTAACGTACACATACTTACATAATAATAATAATATATTTATAAACAATACGAAAAACAAAAAACAAAAACAAAAGTCTTGTATTTACAATTAACACTCGTAACTATTTACATGAGGTTTTCATTCTCTTCGTTATGACTATTCTTATTTCAATTAATTTGATTATTAAATACATATATATGCGTATGCATGTGTTTGTGTGTGTATGTGTATATCTTAAGCATTACTTGCCACCATTACATTGAGCCTGCTTTAACACAAGTAAACAAAAGTCATAAAATGTAACTGAAACAGCATAAAAAGCAAGCAACGAAAGAGAGAGAGAGAAAAGGGCAATTGCATCTAACGGGTTATAAACTTAGGGGTTTCCAAACGGCATATCTGTTAATATCTGTTTAATATCCTACATCTGTCAAATGTGTATGTGAAAAGATGTCGTAGACTAGTAGGTAGTGTTTTGGTTTATTAGACGTGAGGCCTCGGTTCAAACCACAGACACAAACCAGACATCTCCAGTTAAATATGAAAAATGTGAAAATATGAAAGAATATTTCTTCGGCGACTTCCTTTCAGCAGATTCCAAGCAAAAACTCTCTGAGAGTAAATAAAATTGCCATGAAAAATTACTCAAAAATCGGTCGTTCGGAGTCGATTGTAGGTCCCACCACTCATGTATAAAATTAACACCCACAACATAAGTGGAGTGAGAAGCCAGGTCGTAATTCTGGCAGAAGGGTTGTAATTGTAATTAATTATGTTATTATGTATGTATCTGTCAAATGTCATTCATTTAGAGGCGGGACTGCCATTTACATTTACGTGGCTCATTTAAACGACCAAAAAATATATAAAAATTGTTAGAATTGCTTACAAAAGTTGAAATTCAATCGTGGGCATTTTATCGATTATTATGTGATGATTATGATGATGATGGCAATAAAAGCCTGTGCAAGTAACTGACAGGATTATCATCGGTGTTCCAATCTAAGCATCATTGCAAACTGTGCACTGTCTAAAAAGTCTCATCCGATTGCCATTATAACCCTTTTTAGACACGATTACAACTTAACTTCTCCCAACACTCATGTTGTGTGTGTTAATTTTATACATGAGAGGCGTGCCTTCAATATGCCAAGCCCTTACACATATAATTGGTCATTACAACCCTTTAGTCAGGATTACGACCACTCACAGAACTTTTTAAAGTCGATTCTGAACGACAGATTTTTGAGAAACTTTTCATGGCAATTTTATTTACTCTGTCTGACTGTCCTGAGTAAATGATCTAAAGAACCATTATTTCATTCGTATTTTATGTGGTTCGAGATTGATAGAGCCAGGGGTTAAATTACGGTCTCTCATCTAATAAGCCAACACAGCACCTACTAGACTGCGACCACTTCAAAAGGCCAACACATGCAAAAATTAAAGCCGGTCGACCATATACAACGCCACTTGAGGGGTAATTTTTGGTTGTATACTTCAGCAAGTAAAATTATGGAAAACAGGGTTTGGAAAACAGGGTTTGGAAAACCCAGATGTGATTGTGGAAAAATCATTGTCTCCGGAAAATTCTGTGTTTAGTGCCCATTATTAACTGTGTCGTATAATAACCGACTTTTTTCATCTGCAAAAGAATATTATGGACTGGACTGTGTGTGATTTCAACAACACGGTATCGCTAGCCACACTACACAACAATTTGTGACTATAGGTCGTGAGAAGTTTCCATAAAAAATTATTTCACGTTTTCACAATGTCACTAGGGACTATCATCAGTCATCAGATATGGCTCGTTAAACATTTTTTTTGTAAACCTTTATGAATGACTGCGATTAAGTAGGAGATTATCTAACGTTGGAGCATTTCAAACCAAAGCTTTACACTTTACGACTGACATATATATGTACATACATAATTGGCCATTGCAACCCTTCAGTCAGGATTACGGCCTAGCTTCTCACACCACTCATGTTGTGTACGTTAATTTTATACGTGAGTGGCGAGACCTACAGTTAGTTTAACGTCGACTCCGAACGACGGATTTTTGAGAAAGTTTTCATGGCAATTTTTATTTACTCTCAGAGTTTTTGCCAGAAATCTGCTGAGAAGAAGTCGCCGAAGAAATATTTTTTTTTTCATATTTCGCTTTAATGTCTGACCTGGGATACGAACCAGGGCTTTACATCTGATAAGCCACACACTACCTACTAGACTACGGCGACTTCCTTTAGGACTGACATTCTTCATGAAATGTAGGAATAAATGATCGGGGAAACTATCTTCAAATGCTTGACAGTGTATTTCGCCTATACTGGCAAGTGATCAAGCATTCTAATGAAATAAAAATTTTAACAAAATCACATCGTAATTAATTTTACTTATGAAACCAAAGAATGTTTAACCCTTTACAATGCATTTGAATACTTTGCTCTTTTAAATTTCTTCTTTCTTTTTCAACTTATTTGATTATTTGTAATACATTTTTAACTCAAGTGTTTACGCACTTAAAAGTAAAATAAAATAAAAATTGTAATGAAATGCTTAATGAAATCCTTAATAAAAAAATATTCACATTCTTTTCTGCAGTAGCATAATAAAAAAATATTCACATTCTTTTCTTCAGTAGCATAAAGGGCAAGGTATAGCTTGTACCGTAAATATTAAAGTCGTTGTTGTTTTTTTTGTTATGCACTAAGTTTAGTACTACAGCGACAATATTGTAAAATGATATTTCAAACTTTTTCTTCTCTTTGTTTTGCCCGCAACTGTATATTGCATGAAATTGTATGTTAATCTTGGCATTTCCATTTAAAAAATTCTTTACTTTTTCTTTTTGGGAATTTTTGGTCACAAAGTACCTTTTTTCTTTTTTTTCTTAGTCCCTTACATTTTTGTCTTATGAAATATTCCTCCAAACATACACACACAGACACATACGTACCCATTCTCGAAATGTTTTGTATTTACTCTCGTACCACACATCTTACACATATACACACACACATTTCAGACTGTAGTACGATTCATGAAACATTAGAAAAAGTCAAATCAAGAAATTATTTCATTGCACAACTAAACGCAGAATTAGCCAAAAGTTCTCAAAGCGTAACGGTACGTAAGTTCAATTTTACATACATACATACATACATAATTGGTCTTTTCCAACCCTTTAGTCAGGATTACGACCTAGTTTCTCACACCACTTATGTTGTGTGCGTTAATTTTTATACATGAGTGATGGGACCTACAGTTTAAAGTCGACTCCGATCGACAGATTTTTGAGAAGCTTTGCATGGCAATTTTATTTTCTCTCAGAGTTTTTGCCAGAAATCTGCTGAGAGGAAGTCGCCGAAGAAATATTTTGTCATATTTCGTTTAGTTGGAGATGCCTGACCCTCGGTTTGAACCGAGGCCAACACACTACCTACTAGACCACGGCGACTTCAGGACAGAAGTTCAATTTTAGAATATGAAAAGCACTGAGAGCGGGTACCGGAACGTTATGTAATTTCGGTAAGCATTTGCATTGCTTTTCATATAACAAAAAATAAACACACGTTCCCTAAACGTTTGGCTAATTCTGCCTTTGGAATAAAATTTTCATTAAAAAAAAAGTATTTTGTGTCTCTCAAACGCTTGATTTTCTGGTTTTCTAAATAAAAAAATCCAAGAAAAAAACAGAGAAAAGAATGGAAAACTTTAAGCATTAAATTCCATTTAAAAAATGTAATATTTCGTCCGGCATTTGCTTGTAAGGATGTCTGTCTTTGGATTATTTTGTATATTCTGCAAATGCTTAGGGTTCCTTCATTGTTAGCAGCAGCAGCATAGCAACAAAGACAAATATAATAAGAGGACAACACCTTCTTGAGTAGAGCATATGAATGTTGATGACACTTTTTCCAACAATGAATGGAAAAGGAATTCTTTTCAAAAGTATTGTAAGAAAGATATTATTCTTGGTGTTGTTGTATATTCATAAGGATTCTTTAAGAAAATTGTTTCCTATTTAAGGATATTTTTCTTTTGCGTTTCTTGAGTTCATTTTAAATTCCAAAAATTTTCAGGAACTTAATTAAGAACTTTAGCTTGTGTTTACAAGTATTTGACTACACTTTCCTTAATATTATTGGTCTGCATAAGTACGTATGTAAGCTTATATATACATATGTATGTATGGTATAAATGTCTGTATATCTATATCTCTCGCCAATAGATTATCGTTGTCTGAAATGTTTTCAAGAATGTGATTAAATGGAGAATATTACACATTGACTTTAACGTGAACTGCAGGTGCTTAAATTAATGTCTACAGAGGTATGCATGTGTGTCACATAAGTTCATAACATTTTAAATATTCACAGCTGTTGTTAACTAAATAACAAAAGGAAAAATTCTCTTATATTTTCCCTTTTGAAAAATATTGTTTGTAATTACCTAACAACAGCTATATTTTTTTTACATTGTATGTGTATGTTTTTCTTTTGTTTTCTTTTTTGGTATGTGAATTTGTGAAACATTCTGAGCCTTAATCGATACATTTTAAGTCTTATACAAAGAGAGAGATGAAAATATAATTAAAAGAAAAGCTTAAAATGAAAAGAACAATATAAAATATACATGTGTGTGCGTGACTCGCTAACTCCCATATAAATTCACTTGTATGGCTTCTTGATGTGGTGGTCTTATAACGATGTCTGGCATAAATGAATGTAAGTCTCACAGTTGTTCAGCAGGAATTTATACACGGTAGTTAAGCTACAAAAGACATAAAAAACACACACACATGAAAATATATGAAATTAAGAAAATATGTGTACATTATTATGAAAAAGTGCACAGTGGAACAAAAGTTTTCAAATAACTTGGCTCAGAGACATCTATGTATACCTGATTAATGCCGTTAGCAAAGAAATAATTTAAGACCTCCTCACATGGAAACAAAAAGGAGTCATATCACAAGGCTATAGTGTACACAATTTTAGACAATTGTGCAATAAGGCTGACTTCAACACATGAGAATAATGTAAATAAAAAAGTATTTCTCTCAGTAATGCATTGTGTATTTGCTTGGCCGACTGGACGCGAAAGGATTGATAGTCCTCTGACACGTAAGACAAATACTACGGGATAGTAGGGAACAAGTCTCATTAATTTAGCCTACGCCACATGTATGATATTCCGATGACAATCTAATAAATCTTCTGCAAGCATTTGAAAAGTCACAGAATGGACTTTGAATCACTGTTTTAAGAACGAAAATCATATGCTATTTTCTTTGTAGTGTAATTACTTATTTACTTAATTACATAATTGAACATTAAAACCATTATCAATTCATTATAATAAACAAATAATTAACTATTAATTAAATTAAATTAATTAAATAAAAAAAAACTAATAACTAACTCACCATATACGAGTATTTCGTATAAATTCATATTGAGATACGAGTAACGCATGAGTGATATTTAATTCTGTTAATTTCGTATACCATTTTATTGCATACTTTTCAGAGTAGTTATGGCAGTACAGGCAGTATGGCCATGTAATATATTCCATTCAATACTAAGTAATATTAGATTCCATTATTTCCGTATGCGACAAAATTAAACACTATTTTATTGCATACTTTTCAGAGTAACTATTTCAATACTGGTAGTATGGATGCGTATACGTAATATATTTCAAATATAATTCAATATTAAGTATACTGCCAATATGAAGTTAGTGGACCGTATTGTTATGTCGTATTTAAAACGAAAAAAAATATGCCAGGAGATCTTTACAGCGGCCAATTATCAAACCATAATACAGCTAATCTGTTGCCAGTAGCATAGTAATTGATGGAAAAAAGATCTACGGGCGTGATACTACCCTAACCAAAGATAAATAAAGATTGCATACAAATATAAAATAATCTAAATTCCACAGGCATGGAAGAGACCATGACAAGATAGGTAAGTTGAAGAGGGGGAGATCAGCCTAAGCCATCAAGTAGGCTTGTTGTGCAATCACCATTAATGTATACCAACCATATTTACTACACGCAGTCTGTACTTTGTGGTCGCCGTAGTCTAGTAGGTGGTGTGTTGGCTTATTAGATGTGAGGCCACGGTTAAAACCCAACAAAACGAAAATATGAAAAAATATTTCTTCAGCGACTTCCTCTCAGCAGATTTCTGTCAAAAACACTCAAAGTAAATAAAATTGCCATGAAAATCTGTTGTTCGTAGTCGACTATAAACTGTAGGTACCGCCCCTCATGAATAAAATTAACACACGCAATATGGGTGATGTGCGAAGCTGGGTTGTAATCCTGACTGAAGGATTGTAATGACGAATTATGCTATGTAGTCTGAACTTTGCAAAACATTCCCTTTCCCGTCAAATTCCTTTTATTTGAATGAAGCCCTCAATATATGGCAATAACGAGCTTATCGCTTATAACCAGCTTTCGGTCGGTAATAACATAAAAAGCGTTCCATCGTTTCGATATTTTCACCATATGCCCGGCATGTTTCTCCTAAGGACACTTCTATTTTCATGGTTTTCCTTCCATCGGAATCGTCTCCAAGTAACTTTTTTTCTCCTGAGTCATTATTTCACAATGCCCTAGTAGTCTAGTAGGGAGTGTGTTGGCTTAGGGTTTGAGCCCCAGGCCAGAGACATCAAGACAAAATACAAAAAGGATTTCTCCGTCCACCTTGCTCTCAGTAGATTTCTAGCAAAAAAAAATTGCCACGAAAAAGTTTCTCAAAAATCTGTCGTTCGGAGTCGACTTTAAACTGTAGGTTCCACCACTCATGTATAAAAATTAACGCGCACAGCATAAGTGGTGCGAAAAACTTGGACGTTGTACAATGGGTCAATACGACCTCCGGGTATTGTACTTGTCATTAATTGGCAAGTACACGTCCTTTAATCTAACCTAACTTAAAGGCATTGGTTATCCGGCTTAATTTTCCTTTTTTCACCAGGCCTCGCTGCATCTCATTTCCAAAGACTGTGCCATAACGTGGCACTCTCATAGTGTGTATTGCAGCATGTCTAAAGTAATTGTTAGTTGCCTTCGTATATTCCAGAATGGTACTTGATCTCGTGCCCCTTTGATTATCAGTGAAGATATTTAAATTCCTATTCGTCCAGCTAATCGCATTATTACTTGCCCATGTCATATATTATTTGATTGCTTTTGCAAATTCAGCCTCAAAGTAACACAAGCTGATGTTTAAAGTACCATCAATGATGTAGCACTACTAGTACTGCCCCGAAATATAGATGAGCTAAAGATCTATGCAAGTATGCCCAATATGATATGCCTGATGTCACTACCAAAGAGCCAAAACGCGGAACATGTAAATCACATCACTACGAAATGAAATACAACTAGGAAAGAAGCTTAAAGCAATACAACCATAAAGCCAGTGAAGAAAGTATAAAGTGAGCTGGAAATTCCCAAAAGTGGCGTGTTGGCGACATAAATTTGATATTCGTTCACCACAAAAAAGACTTGGGGAATCATGACAATTTTCAGAACAGAATATCAATAAAACCCTTAATGATGGAACCTTTTATTAGCTCTTGAAAAAATTACCACTGTGCCACAGTGTGTAGAACATGCAATTATTTTGTGTTGCCTCATCGTTTACACTTCTTATTAAATTAGTTTCCTTTCTCTTTCGGTTTCTACTTGAATTTTCTTATTAATTCTCTTGTTTTCTTTTAATTTTTCTTTTTCTCTTCTTCTTATTACATTACATTTGAGGATAAACTTACCTTTGAAACTGTAATCTTCAGCCTTTAATGGGATTTTAAATACAATGTCTTAAGAAGAAGACTTAATGCTGTTTGCTGCTAATGCTTGACTATGCACGGTCCTACGACAAGTATGCTATGCTTACGAAGATGGTATATGAGTGTATGTATGTGAAAGTATTTATACATATGTATGTATGTAAGGTTATGTAAATGTGAGAATATGAATGTGTATGTGTTATGAATTCTTAGCCTTCATTTATAATCTTAACAATCGTTCGTTCGTTCGTTCATTACTTTTTCCACTCATTTATCAGATGAAATTTGTTGCATGTTGTTGTTACACTTCGTTTTGGTTCTCCTGCTGCTAGTGGCGGTGGTTAATGTAATTTATTACTATTATTACTTGCTGTTGTTGTTCTCTTCCCTCTCTCCCGAGAGAGAGAGAGCAAACAAGAGAGCACATGAAGTTTTTTGTTGATTTAATCAGACTATAGGCTGTTAGTAGTAGTTGTTGTTGTTGTTATTGTGTGGTGGTAGTTTCATTTAATGACTCGTTCTAAAAACTAAATAAGAAAAGAAAAAAATTAAATGAACGAAAGTGAACAAGAACAAAAAGAAACGAAACAGAGAGAGAGAGAGAAATAGAGAGAAAGAGAGAAAGAGAAAGGAAATGAAATACAATTAGTAAATGAGTTAAAAAGCATTCTCGCATTATTTTAAATCAGTTACACAAGTTAATGGCAAATTGTGGTCACAACCAAACTACTTAAATAACTACACTGTGTGCGTGTGTGTGTGTGCACCACAATAAATAAGAAATAAAACAGTCTCTCGGGCAATTTATGTCTTACATGGCTACGCCATGAAAAGAATTATTCAACGAATAGTAAAACATTTAAAAGGAAATTAATTTTCTGAAACAAAATTAAGTGTTTAAATACGAATGGAAAATCGCAGAGAAATAATTTTAAGATTTTTTTCAATGGATTTGAATTTTACTACCGAAATCTAAACTTAGCTGAAGTTTTAAAAAATTTCTTAAAACTTAGAATTTCAATTTTGGATAGAAAACTGAATTCCTTTTTTATGTTTATAAAACTATTCTGTTCCAATTTTATTTATTATTATCAGTTTCACCCAAATGTCTTCAATTTCGCCTGACTTTGAGTGCCTAGTTATGATGATTGGTGAGAGATCTTTTAATCTTTAGTTTTTACCATGCACTGTCAAATTGTTTCTAGCTGTCCTTTTAATCATTGGAAAAATCTCCTTTATCATGGCATTAAATCAATCATGACTTGTTTCGACAAACTGCAATAAATTCTTCTAAAACATAAATACTGGCGAGAAACTGTAAGTGTTATTCAGAATTTTCTTAAGGATACTTATGTGTTGTTGTTATAAACAAAAATTCAATACAAATTAGCCACGCATTTGGAAGAAGATCTGCTGGTATCCAGGCTCATTCCGTTTCTATCTCCTTTTTTAGCCGGTAATTCTTTTGCTGCGATAAACAGATTGTAAATATTAAACAATACGTAGTCGAAATCAATACGTAAAAGTTGCTAATAGAGAACCCTTAAATCTTAAGGATTCACAGAGGGTGAATCAACTTTGATCAAGGTTAGATGGTTCCGGGTTTCAACTACAAGTTCATAATTTTTGAATTAAAATCGTATTTGAATACTCAATTTCCTTCGAGTAATTCTACTCTTTGACGCTTTCCTACTTACTTAAAATTTTCGAACCCTATTTGAATTTTTCTACCCAAAAATTAATTAGAAAAATCAGAATTTGGAAAGCTTTATTCAGGCTATTCCGCGAGAGGAACATTCGGTTTACTCTCTAGGTGTCCATCGGCAGGAGTTGACCCGTTTGTGGGAAGTTTTTCGTGACAGTTACGAAGACTTGCTGGAAAATACCAAAGACAGTCTCAACAAAGGACGCGAAGACTAAGTATATGTCGGGATACTCTATATATTTTCAATCCGCCTCATTTATTGACGGATTAATGGATAGCCTTAAGGGTAAGGCCACGAAACCGATTAGTAGCACTACCCCAATTAATCTTCACCCATGCGATACCCCAACTTTTTCTGGCGGTTATGCTTCTTGGCAAACATTTAGGGATAACATCCAAAGGATGTATTATCTTTTATAAAAAACAGAATGTGAGGCGTGTGGCCATTATTCGCACTTGCGCCATGACGAATGATGGGTTCGACATGGCTTGGCAGAATCTCGTCGATTGTTACGAGAATAAGAGAGTGTTAGATTAGGTTAGGTTAGGATAGAGGACGACGTGTACTTCTCAACTAAGACCAGTACAGTGCCCGGAGGTCGAATTGACTCATTGTACAACTTCCTAATTTCTCACACCACTTATGTTAGTTTTATACATGAATGGTGGGAGCTACAGTTTAACTTTCAGAGTTTTTACCAAAAATCTGCTGAGAGTAAGGAGGACGAAGAAATACTTTTTTTCTGTATTTTGTCTTGATGTCTGGCCTGGGGCTCGAACCCTGGCTTTACGTCTAATAAGCCACCACACTACCTATTAGACTACGGCGACTACAAAAAAGTGTTAGCCAGTTCTAAATTGAAAACCTTTTATATCCAAAGAATCTGGTCCTTCCATTAAAGATTTGCAACGGACAATTAATGATTGTATAACGAATTTGTCGTTGCTGGGCATAGAGACTTAGAATTGGGACATCATCTTATTTTATATTTGCTCCACTAAACTCCACGAACACACCCTGGATCTATGGGAGCAGGATCAAGGGCCTTGCTCAGACCTACCCAAGTGGAGCAAGATAGATGAATAGAATAGACAGATGCCAGATACTTTGGCATCAGTCTCTGACATTATCGGCAGTCACAATATTACCCAGGCTACTAACCAAAGCAGTTCTCATAGCCCACGAAAATACAGAACTTCTGAAACAGTTGCCTCGAATACACCCCAAAGAAAGTGTCCAGTCTGCAATGAAAATCACCCTATTCGTCTATGTTCAGATTTTTTGAGAATAACGTTTAGTGATCGTTTATCAACCGTTAAAAGACATCTGTATTGCGCGAATTGTTTTGTCGTTTCTCGTGAGTCCAAAAGATGCCATAGCTCTAACGTTTGCTATATTCGTAAACAAAAACATCATTCGCTACTTCACCGTAGCGAATCTTCCCCCCGGGAGAAACCGAGGACAGGAACTAACCCCGCTATTCCTTCTACCAGATAGTCCTCCAGAAATCCCTCGGCCTTCTCCTGCACAAAAGTGTGAAGTGGATAATGGCGCATCTACATCCACTCATCATGAGAATCTGATGAGTTTTTGTTTTTTTTTTTCTAGCAAGAACAGAATTACAATCGTACTATAGTCATCTCATATGAATTATTTTGAGTTCGAAACCTATCTAATAGACCTTCAGCGCTATTCAACTCAGGAGGAGTAGGCTCTACTCATTTCATAAGTAAAAGCGAGTGAATAGACCCGCTCAATAAAACCATATCTTTGAATTCCTTCACCTTCAGAATATGGCTCATATCTCCCATCGATTTATAGGCTCTGCGAAATATTTCTCTTTGCTATTTTGTTTTTAGATTTCAAAACTACAGTGTCCACCAAACGATTATTTATTATTTTGGGTAATTTTTGTATATTTTTAGGAATTATTTTATGCATAGCAAGGGATTGCCATAAACTCTATCTGCAACTAAGAAAATTTATCTCCAAGCACTTTAAGAAGGAAAAGAAAAGGTTTTTTTTGTTTCTTGGTTTTTCCTTATGCCATTACGTTTTCTCTTTTCGTTTTTAGTTATTTATCTCGTTACACAGTATACTTACATAGAAGAACGTTAGTATCACTAAAAGGCTTTGTGGTATATGCAGTCGTGACGCTAACTCATGTTGCATGGCGGCATGTTTCTCACTATTGATGATATGTACAAATACACTGTCGCTATCTACACAGGGGAAAATTAAAAAAAAGAACAAGAAAAGTTTTCAGTTAGGAAATTCCAATTAAAACATCGAACAAGAAAGCAAGAAAAAATGTAAAACTTCCAAATGGTTTCTGTTACGCAACGGTGGCTTGACTCACTTGAATTGTCTGCCGCACAGGTATAATTCCCCGAATCGGTGTGTGTAACACGTGAAATGACTAAATTGCTAGTTTTCATTTGTTGTTCGAATACAACAAGTATGCCGCCACGTGTTGAGTCATTGATTAGTTCGCTGTCTTCATACCACAGCATATGTGTATAGGGCCCCGGAGCCTGTAGTGCAATGCAGGTTAAATTAATGTCACTGCCGCTTTGCACAAATAGTTCACGATTGGCTAAGATTTGCTGCAAAAAAAGAGAAAGTAAAGAAAATAACAAAAAAAAAGCAAAAGAAATTAAATTTTCTTTATAAATAAAAGAATTCGGCACTTCAGATACTTACTAACTACCATTAATTTATAGGCTTGACTTATTTTTGGTTCCACTGACACTTGACATTCATAGACGCCCGCATCACGCGGCTGTACAGACACTATTTTCAATACCCACTCATCGGAATTGTCTATGTGCCGCGCTAGAAACCTTTGGTCATTTGTGTAGGTCATTATGCCTATGGTGAGTATGTGCAGATCACGTTTACGTATCCATGAGACGGCACGATCTCCCAAGTTTCTTACTCGACAATGAAGTCGCGCTGTTGTACCCACCGCCGCTATAACATCTCGTTCTGTGGAATTATCAAATTCCGGATGTGTATTGTCATAACTGTCTAAGATAATGCTGTTGTGATGACTGAAATCGTGAAAAGTATCGTTTGTGGGCATTTTTAAGGCTGTAGAAAACAAAAAAAGATCGAAATTAAATTCAAAATAATTTTTTTTTTGCAGACAAAAAAAGTCCATTTAATGTTAAATCTTTTGGAAATTGCAGCCAGATGAGCAAATAAAATCCTTAGTTTAATAAATATCATGTATTTACCGTTAATAATTTAATATATTAAATTGAGATTAATTTAATAAAAAATGAAACAATTTTTACACACATTAATTTCCAACCATTCTGGCGAATACGTTCGCTCATAAATTAAATATTAATCATACGTCCTGTTATACCCAGCATTTGTACACAACAAGAGCTGAGGTAGTACAACACAATCATCCATTTATTAGGTTCTATGGCCTCTCTCCCAACAGTGTGGTTGTATTGTATTTGTTTTATTTTCTCATTATTTCTTTTGATGATATCCACTTAAAACAAATACAAACACAAACACAAACAAAAGAATGAAAACAAAAACAAATAATTTTAACTCAAAACAAAACAAATCTGAGTCTGTTGCTCTCATGCGATTTTATCTACATTGCCCTCTCCTCCCTGTCTGTGTTTTACTCTTGTATGAGTGTTTTAATAATAAATGCAAGAAAGTTCACAGTTTGTGTTTGTTTAAAGCAAAGTAAAGAGTATTAAACAGGTTTTCTTTTCTTTTCATATTTAAAAAGAAAAAATTTTTTTTTTTAAATTCTTGTAAATTGTTTACTTTTTCCTTTAAATTCTAAACAATTACTGGAAATCTCTCATAAAAGAATTTAAAAACAAACAAAATTTAATGGATTCTTAAGCCTGAAATTGTGTGTAATGTTCAATAAATTGCTTAAATTCCCAGTTTAAGAGAATTAGTACACCATTACCCATATTTTTTTTTTTCAATAATTCATAGACTTTTAAAATGAAGAGAGTGCCCTGGTAGTCTAGTGGGTAGTGTGCTAGACTATTAGCGTGAGGGTCGTGGCAACCCACCAGAGACTCTGGTCTGTGACATTACACCGAGCATATGGTCAAAGTTACTCAGCTCGTATATAATTAAAATATAATTTGTAATTGTGTTGTAAATTATAAATTAATAAATAAAACGACTGTATGCAGAAGGTAGAGAGAAACACAGTGACAGTTAAAGGCTGTTGGATAACAAAATTTCTAATAGGCACTATCTTCTAAATAAGCAATACTTAACTGCTCTAGTTGTCTTGCTTAAGTACTAGGCCTTTATGTTCAATTCTATTTAATGTTTAGCAAATGCTGAACATTGAAATTGCCGTGGTCTAGTTGGTAGTGTGTTAATATATTAGACTTGCGGCCATAAGGCCAACAAAATGAAATACCAAAAAAATATATTTCTTAGGCTACTTCCTCTTTGTAAACTTCTGGTTAAAAAAAACTCTGAGAGTAAACTAAAATTGCCATGAAAAGCTTCTCAAAAATCAGTTGTTCGGAGTCGACTTTAAACTGTAGGTTCCATCACTCATGTATAAAATTAACACACACAACATAAGTGGTGTGAAAAGCTAGGCTATAATCCTGTCTAGAGGGTTGTAATGACCAATTATATTATGTATATAATGCGTACATCCAACAAATCATTTGTTTTCCCTTCAAGTATCCATAATAACGACTGACTTTTAATCGAAGAAAAAGAAAGAAAAAAAATTTTTTGTGTTGGGCGTCAACGAATGCTTTTCATTTCGTTTTTAAAAATTATTTCATGGAAATGTTGATCCCAGATCTGCCATATGTAGTCCTTTATGAGCAGCAATTTTGCCAATATTTTCCGAGCATTCCAGCAGTTACTTCATGAATGGCAGCCTCCGTATTGGATTCTAGTACAAGAATTATGCCAAAATATCTCAAGTATTGCACTAAAAATTGTGGCACAATTTTGTTAAAACCACATAACAATCAAGTTCAATTTGTTAATTTTAAACAAAAAAAGTTAGTAATCTAGGAGACAACAAACCAAGGATATTTCAAGATGTATTGACAGCTCTTGAATTCCCACTGGCAACTCTTAACAACCAATTCGGCAATTTCGTCTGTTGTGCCAATAATGAGCTTCATTAATGAAGATTACATTTTGATGAAAAACATGCGATGAATTACAATAACACATGTCGCGATACTTCCTTAGAGTAAAAATTTTGCTCTAAATAACAAAACAAACAAAAAACGATACCTTGTATGGATTCCATTTGTTTACATGAAATACAGCGCTTTGCATTACTTCGTTTCATAAACTTTCAATTATGAACTATGAAGCCTGCTGCTTACTAATATTTTAAAGTTCAACCTAATTGTATACTCATGACCTTAAAAACGTTCTTGACCCTGAGAAATATTCCCATGCCAGCAATGAATAGAGTAATGCCTTTCGTATAAAGGGAAAGAAGAAAAATTTACATTTGTTGACAAAGATTAAGACTCAGAAAAAATCCTCTACCACATTTAAAATCCGCATACATTCGACATAACAACCTAAAACTGTCTATATTTGGCAATCCTGTTAGTTTAGCACATCCTACAGTAGAGATATCCCCTGCTTACCTAGAAAAACTTGACAAGTGGTATTGAAGGCAAATAAAAGATCAATTAGAGGATGGAGGATACACTTTGTGTTCTTTAAAGAAATGAAAATAAATAAAAATACCTACAATTTATCATTAGTCTATACAATAACCACTTCTGAATATCAAAAGAATTGTTGAGCATTTTTTTGTGATGATTGTCTATGTAAATATGTTTCTATCCATAGTTTCATTTTTTCCGAAGCAGCAAAGCTTTGTTGTTTACAATATTTTGCTCAATGATTAAGTGAATATAAGTGATTCCAAATAAGACATAAAAACACAAACATCCTATAAAAAGTTTGTATTCCAAGATATTTGAAAATTTTACAGATTTTCCATTGGATAATGCTTAGCCTTTTAATTTATTATATGCAGTATACTCTCTCCATGGCTCTTTTCATTTAATTTCGTAAACTCCAAAAACCAAAAGCCAATGTTTTCGAAAAATTTGAATTTCAGAGCTAAAATATGTATAAGTTTATATGCATTCAATTTTTTTTGTAAATAGATCTGGTATTACATCATGTCAGAACTTGTTTTACCATCATAAATTTTTCAAAATAATAGTAATTTAATACCAGAGCGCATTTTTCAGAAAATTAAATTTTAACTGACAAACAAATCAAAGTTGAAAATTATATCCCAGAAATTATTCAATTATTTATCGCATTAAACATTACTGGCTGTTAGTATTACAATTATATCTATAATTATATATACAATTATATATATAATTATTATAATATCATGAAACAAATAAGCGAACAAAAATTGCAACCACAAAATTTTAATTAAATTTCAATGAATGAGTGTTTCATTTTTATTGTGTTAGAAATATAATTCAAAAAAATATTTTCTAAACTGGAATTTTAATTTATTTTATTGCTAATTTCAATTTAATTTAATTTAAAACATACATTTTTTAATATAATTTTTTAAATCACTTTCACAGTTGCAGGAACAAATTTACGTGAACCTCTTAAACCCTTAAATCTGATACTTCAACAGGAAAAATGTTATTTCAATACACTTAAGGGTACAGTTCTCTTGCATTTGCTTTACAAATCAATTGATATTGTCTCTGTATATATATACTCTACCCGCTCACCAGTAGTGATAGAATTTAACACACAGATATTATAAAATATGCTACTACTGTTGCCTACTCAGTTTCAAAAACAAAAGCTGCATGCATGGTATGCACTTATAATGTAAACAAAAACACATGCACACACATACCACAGACCCACCAAATGGAAAATAAAACACTACAACACATCGAGAGCTCAATAAATTCTCATCTCTTATATTATGCTCATGCATATGTATCATGCATGTGTATAGGAAAACAATAACATAACATTTGTTGACAAAACTCATGGCTTTTCTACTACACAGCAATAACAATGGTTGACTAACACACACAAATGCAATATAGCAGTAAACAAAACTAGAATTCACGTACGTAAAACAAAAGAGGACATATTAATGCTGTGCTTGAATTATTGTTTTTTAATAAACAATATCTCTCTCTCCCGCTCGCTCTCTCTTTCTGCATTTAATGCTTACTGCAGCTGTTCGTTTATTTGTTTTGCTATTTTAGTTACTCTACACATTTATTGTTATTGCTTTGCAGCTGGTGTGTCTAGAAGGTGAACCTTTAAAAGGAAATTAAATTAAAAGTGTTGGGGAAATATTAAGAAATAATAATAAAAAGAGTGTGCTAATGGAGTGTTAATTAACATCATAAAATGAACACAATAAAAACTAATAAAAGAAAATTTCCTTTTTTAGTATCAACAAATGTGTTGAGTATTACAACAGAAATCAAGCCATCATAAGGATGAGGTTTTAATGACCCAAGGAATTTAACAGAGTTAAGGAGAGAGGGTTTTTTGCTTCAACTCTTAGGATAATTGTAATGATTTTTAGTAAGAGCTTCCGATGAAATTTTTTAAATAAATTTCCTTTTTATTGTCGTGTTAAGAAAATTTATAGGAATTTATTTTGAAATTTTTTATTAAATTTTATGGTTTTTATTTCAAAAAATTTTATTTAAATTTAAATGAATTCTCATGAATCTAGTAGTACACGGAATTAATTTTAAATTAAATCTACATACATACACTGGAACTAAAAATATACGTATTTATTTGTGACATAATAAATATGTTTAAAGTGCTTTAAAATACATGAAATAATTATAAATTGAATACAGTGGTCTTTTAGGAATTTGTAGTCAAATACTTTTAGATTTTTATATGTAAGTTTACGTACATAGTTCCATTTGCCAGGGCACTGAAGCTTCAAAATACACTTGCCCAGAATGGGGGAAACATCACGAACGTAACATGCGGATTCTGTGATGCTGAGAATGAATCACCGGGAAATATTCTTTGAACATATGCGACGTTAATGCATGTCAAAATCAAACACCTGCATGAATGCCAGGTATCTGAGAAATAATTGTTCTTGTTGATCTCGAGCAACATTCTGAAGTTTGTCATGACTTTAGGCTTAGAGGTTACCATATATACGTATATATGTATATAATGGGTGATTATAACGCTTTAGTCAGGATTACAACCTAGTTTCTCACATCACTTGCGATGTGTGTGTTAATTTTCATAGATGAGTGGGGGGACCTACAATCTAAAGTCGACAGATTTTTGAGAAACTTTCTCATGGCATAGACTACGGCG
This sequence comes from Sarcophaga carnaria, assembly GCA_958299815.1. NCBI lineage: Eukaryota > Metazoa > Arthropoda > Insecta > Diptera > Sarcophagidae > Sarcophaga > Sarcophaga carnaria. Next base: position 130,643,857 of record OY283150.1, on the reverse strand, counting down.
ACTTAGTCATATGTATATAGATACCCTATATAGATTGATGGCTGTACAAATGATCATATGGTAACAACACTGTGATAACTCTTTACAATCGTCGTAGTAATATATGTATGTCATCAGCCTAAATTGTCTCCCCTAAACTCGTTGCCCTGATGAACATCAGTATACTATTCGGCATCTGCCTAGTATTTGATAGACAAACCAAGTGTTCCCTTTTGAATGGATTTTACATGCCACAGTAGGTTATCCTTCGTGAGCAGAGTGCTGTGCATTCACAAAGGAGTGAAAAAAAAGCAAAATTGTGTTTGCAAAAGCAAAATTGTTTTTGCAAAAGCAAAATTATGTTTGCAAAAGCAAAATTGTGTTTGCAAAAGCAAAATTGTGTTTGCAAAAGCAAAATTGTGTTTGCAAAAGCAAAATTGTGTTTGCAAAAGCAAAATTGTGTTTGCAAAAGCAAAATTGTGTTTGCAAAAGCAAAATTGTGTTTGCAAAAGCAAAATTGTGTTTGCAAAAGCAAAATTGTTTTTCCAAAAGCAAAATTATTTTTGCAAAAGCAAAAATATCTCATCCTCAGAAATGGCCAAACCATACTTAAGTCCAAGGATGTAGTGAATGAATCACATGTTAGAAAAGTGCCAAGTTTTTTGAGAAAAAAAGCTTTATCTAAAAGTTAAGATCGATTTATTTGTCGGATTAGAACTTCATGGCTATGTTTTGTTTGTTTAAAATTAATATTTATTTAAAAAATATTAAATTTATTTTTATATGTAATTTTATATTGAATAATTGAAATCAATTTATAATAGTTTACTTCAATTTTAATGTATTTGGATTAAGTTTTTACTATTATTTCAATATATATTAACCACGATTAAAATCTGAATACATAATTGAATACACACGTATTGTATATGAATATTTAGGTATTTTTTATATACGTTCATTCTTATATTTGTAATAATAGGGCACAATATTATTTAAATTCTAAGGATATTGAAAGATATATACATACGAGTATATAGATACATATATGTAGTACTAAAAGACCAAAAAAATTACGTTGTAGGACAAAATCTGTAATAGAAATATTTTTCATTCTCTGTTTTCATGATTTCTAAGTCTATTTAATCGATTTCTATGACAATTTTTTTCTTTCATTGCAAATATTTTATATTCATTTCTTTGTCATAAAAATTGTTACCGCCCTAGTACTCATATGTAAGAGTATTCATATATTCATATATAATTTACATACATACATATGTATGTATAATGTTTATTCATTACTAAATGACTCGTGTGAGAATAAAGTTCAATTTGAACACCTGGCCATATGTACATACCTGTAGCTAATTGGTACCAGACTCTGTCTTTTTTAATGTTTTTCTTGTTGTCTTTATAAATTTCTACTGACATGCATATCAGTGACACGTATGTATACGAGGGTATGTAAATAAATGAGCTGCTGATATAAAATTTAATTTTATTAGAAATTTCTTGAAACCCTTGATCGATGATCGTGGTCTCATAGATTTCTAGATTTTTGAAAATAAATCGTAGCGGATAATAGCGGCTTTCAAACGGATTATAAATTTAAAGTAATATTCATGACTAACGACATGAATTTCTGTTCAGAATTCTGATGAGTTGTGCAACAATGCTATGCGCTGTCTGGGCTCTTTATCTGTAAGGACAGCGTTCAGGACTCTGAACTTTGAACTCTACCTAGATACACAAGAATTCTTTTTATTTCTGAATCATTGCAATATTAAAACAAAGGCCAATACTAAACGATTTCAAAGGTAACATCGATGAGTCATGTGGCAGAAGCTATACATTTTCAACGTCATCATTAGTTGTTGGCTTGTTAGAACTTATAGAGCACGGTTCCTTATTGAAATTTTCTCGACTTCAGCCAATTAAAAAACTTTACATGTAAACGATTTATATGAGTAAATACACTGCAGCAGAGAAGAAGGCAGAACAGCAATATTACTTGGGACCAAAGATATAGCCGCCGAATCTACATTTTTTCTTCAAATAAGCATGAAAATATGTGCTTTGTATAAATGGAGCTAAATCGGATAAAAAATGGACTTGCTAGCTTCATCGCCTGTATTAGTTTCCACGCCTATATCTCTGGTCCTAAGTAACGCCCGACCGTAATGAATATTGGCTTGGAATCCTTGATACCATAGCTTTAACCGCCTATTAAGTCCATACCCCTCACTAATCAATTTTTTATACAATTTAGTGCTATTTATACAGAATATTTTTTTTGCTGTTTTGAAGGAAACAATTAACTTCGTCTCCTATATCTCTGGTCCCAAGTACAGCCCGAACATAAGGACACCTGTTTTGGAATTCTTAATATCGTGGATATATAGTTGGATACTTGGAGCAAGTCCCATTTTTCCACAATATCGATCATCCTCATCAGACCATGTTAACATAGTGAATGTTTCTAGCTCGATTTCTTAAATTCCAAAATTATTTAGGATATACTTGGGTTTTATTAGGCACACCTTAGGCTTTAATTTGTATACACTAGGGTAGCTTTAACATTACATACATACATACATAATTGGTCATTACAACCCTTCAGTTAGGATTTCGACCTAGTTTCTCACACCTCTTATGTTGTGTGTGTCAATTTTATACATGGGTGGTGGAATCTACAGTTTAAAGTCGACTCCGAACGACAGATTTTTGAGAAACTTTTCATGGCAATTTCTATTTACTCGCAGAGTTTTTGTCAGAAATCTGCTGAGGGGAAGTTGCCGAAGAAATACTTTTTATATTTTGTTTTGATGTCTGACCTTGGGCTCGAACCCTGGCTTTACGTCCAATAAGCCAACACACTACCTACTAGACTACGGCGACGACACTGGCTCTGTTAAATTCGAATTTATCTTCACACACATAAAAAAAGCAAAAAAATCTCCGAATATATTCAACATTTCCTAACACATACTCTTTTGAGGAATGAACAATATATCCTGCTCTGGTCTTTAGAAGAAAGGTCCAAATAGGTTCATGTATAATTCAATATAAAATCATTTCTTGAACACACCTCGTATGAGCGCTTGACTAAAAAAAGTGAATGTGTGTCAGTGCTTATCTTTTTTTTAGTTGAAATACAAAAAATATCATCACGCACATTTTGTGCTTCAAATTTTTTTTTTGTGTCTTTTAATTTTTTCCAACGAATACGGCTAATGGGAAAATATGGTTTATATTTACGGATGTGGTAATGTAGGCTACATTTCATGTACACACATATACAGGTATACAGAGACTGAAAGAGATGGTCTTGGGCATGGTTTCAAAAAGTAAAACTAAAGGGTCCGCCAAATAACTTTTTTTTTGAAAATGCTTAAAAAAACAAAACTACTGAATATTTTCTCAAATTTCTTTTTTTATTTGAAAGTACAATCCTTCCGGTTAATAATGGAAAATAATTTCATTAAAATGACTGCCTCGGCTGGCCATGCAGTAGCCTACACGATCGTTCCAATTTTTAAGCACATTATTGATTGTGTGCAGCTGTATTTCACCAATGGCTTCACGAATATTGTCCTTCAAAGCGTCAATTGTCTCTGGCTTGCCGGTGTAACACTTATCTTTGACGGCACCCCACAAATAATAGTCCAACGGTGTCAAATCGCAGCTCCGATGTGGCCAAACGACATCAGCTCTGCTGCTGATAATGCGATCTTCAAAAACAGGGCGCAAAACATCAAGTGTAGCTTCGGCTGAGTGGCACGTAGCGCCGTCCTGTTGAAACCAAATGTTGCCAATATCCTCCTCTTCAATTTTTGTGAACAAAAATTCATTCAACATGGCCCGATAACGATCGCCATTGACTGTAACGATTACTGCTTGCTCATTTTCGAAGATAAATGGCCCAGTTATGCCTCTGGGCCAAAATCAGCACCAAACAGTGCCTCGTTTTGGGTGCGTTGGCTTTTCAATGTATGCGTGCGGGTTTTCTGTGCCCCAAATGCGACAATTTTGCTTGTTTACATACCCGCCAAGATCAAAATGAGCTTCATCTGCAAAGATGATTTTTTTTGCCAATATCGACATCGTCTGGTGTAGGCTACTGCATGGCAAGCCAAGGCAGCCATTTGAATGAAATTATTTTCCATTATTAACCGGAAGGATTGTACTTTCAAATAAAAAAAGAAATTTGAGAAAATATTCAGTAGTTTTGTTTTTTAAAGCATTTTCAAAAAAAAAGTTATTTGACGGACCCTTTATGTATTTATGCTGAACATATGTATGTATTTGACTGTTTGTTAAACAATATCGTATTCGTATGTGCATATTAAATGAGGTTCAATTTTGTTTCCTTCTCTACAGTGTAGTAAGAGGCACCCATTACTTGTCATTTACTATATAAAGAGTCAACTTTTTTTATTGTTGTTATTCATTCCTTCATATGAAAATGGTCATGTATATTTGAGAAACTATACGTATATCCATTTCTGCATTTGAAATTAGAGTGTGTATATATGTACGAGCGTGAGTACGCATGTATGTGTGCATGTTTGCGGAAAATTTCTCTAATTGTGCAAAAGAGTTATGTGTTGTTGCTGTTGATGGCATTTTTAGTTGAATTTTAGAACTGATATTGGTGCCATCGTAATCATAAAACACCAGTGAATTCACTAACACTCATACTTGTGTGCTCTCATTTACATCGCCGTAAATTAATCTATGACTTGGGAGTATTTTCAAAACTCTCTCTCTCTCTCGTACGCATACATATGTACAATGAAAATAACTATTATTCATGGCAATGCAATTCGAAACATAAGATGGTATTTAATCATCATTAACGTTGTTGACAATAAAACAAAAGCAAAAAAAAATGGGCACATACTCTTCAATAATTACAATGAGGCGGCAGACAGTCAAATTGAATATTGCAAGAGAATTATTTGTTTTGTGCATGGAAATTTGTTTAATTTTTGCAATTGTCAATCTATTTCTCTAGTAATGGAAAATGAAGAACGTAGAACTAACAAGACAATGTTATTTATGCTTAAATAGGATTTTTAATAAAGGCTGTTTGATTTATATATACAAAGCAGTAATGGAATTTCTTTATTATGCAAATACTTCATTAACACAAACATAATTTAAATGTTTTAGAAAATACAGCAAGTCATGGAAGTCTAGTAGGTAGTGTGTTGGCTTATTATACGTTAGGCCCCAGGTCAGACATCAAAATGAAATCTGAGAAGGATATTTCTTCAGAGACTTCCTCTCAGCAGATTTCTTGAAAAAATTAGAGAGTAAAACTAAATTGTCGCGAAAAGTTTCTAAAAAATCTGTCGTTCGGAGTTAATTTTAAACTGTAGATGCCCCCACTCATGTCTAAAATTATCGCACACAACAGTATTGGTGTGGGAAAGTAGGTCGTAATCGTGATTGAAATATGTATGAACGTAGGTATGTAGAAAATAAAGCAATCCAAACTATACAGCAAATCTTTGCAATGAAAAAACCGATGTCAGATATCATCATCAATACTTTCCATGTTACGTAGATCTGGTTTCCAGTTCATTGCAACAAATTTTCTTAATTGACTTTCCATTAAAACGCAATGACTGCATGAATGCCCTTATTATTGATCTGACATTCAGTTTCCTTAGCAAGTGACTGGTCTATTGTTTTAGGTTCCAAGACGATAGTCTTACCAGCTGCCGTTGTATATCAATAAAGCATGCAGTCCTACTCTTCCTCCAAAACAATTATTTCGATCATAGTTTTTGAAATTTGTCCAGGCGCAGGTCTTGGCCCTATTGAAAGTGAAGGCAATGTTTATCCGCTTATTTCCCTGAAAATATTTAAGCTACATGGACAACCAAGCTGCAAATAAGTCCAACCAGAACGCCACCGGTTCAATACATGGATCTCCATCCTCATCCATCCTCATCCATGTATTGAACCGGCAAGGCACAGAGTTCACTATCTTCGACATGTTACAAGGCAAAAGGGGTTCCAACTGCCTCAATTAAGCAGAATTAAGGTCGTTTTGTAAGAATACTACTAGCTCTTAAAACTCTATTTAATTACAAAAGACCTGTACATACTTATTATAGAGCCCAATACTTCGAAAACTACATAACAAAGCAGTTCTTTGCCAACTTGCATTAACCAGTTGTCCATGACTACTTGCCCGTTACCACTTGTCCATTTGCTTATACGATACCTAGAAGTGTAATTTTTTGTCCAAGCTTCTAAAATCGTTCTTGATGTATTCTAAAGTCAAACTGTCATTTTTCACTTTTCTAGTTTTACAGTATGCCTTCAATTATATCACCCACTGTACGAACGAACATGTATGTGAATGTGATGAATCATTTACATTCGGTCACAAAAACTTGTAGCTGAACTGTATTTAATTTCTGTCAAAGACACTTCTGCAATTCATTTCATATTCATTCTTGAAATATATTCCCACCAACCCCCTATACCGGTTACTAACAAACACACTGAAGTGGGGATAGAACCTATGGCAATTTATGTTTACAAATATATGCACTTCTACACATACATACATACAGACATGCTAATACATACGCATAGATTTAAAGTTTAGAGTAATGTATCATGGATTTTGCATATTTGGTTTATTACACTACCGCTGTGCTATACTCTCCTTTTCTTTCTCTTGTTCTGTTTTGTATTTGTTTAGCTTAGTATGTAAATATGCTTCGATATTCGAATGTCAAACTGAAATTGGCATGTCTCGGGTAATTATGCTGCCATTGGTTTTTGAGTGTTTGTTTAGAGGTGTAGGCCTCTCTATACACATACTCGTATGTACGTATAAACATACTCACTTCAGCTTGTATATCGTAGTTTAAGCAGTCGTGGGTATGCCATAGCTGTGATCGCGTGTGTATGAGTGCGGTGAGTTATGTTAGAGAGCTTTCGTAAAATCAACAGGAACAACAACTGCACAACATTCGTAGCAGGCGATATGTAGGAGCAGCAATAACAACAACAAAAAAGAAAGTTATTAATCAACTATAATGGATTGAATCCCATTTGATTTGTGTTGTGTTCTAACCTGACTGCGTGCCTGCCTGCCTGCTTGAGTGTGTGTGTATGGGTATGTGTTTTTTTTTTTTTTTTTTAAGGAATGAGAATGTCCATATTGCTTTTCACTTTTAATAGCAGTGTGCAGTGAATATGTGTGTGTTCGTGGGTTTGATATTGTCTGCAATGAGATAAAAATTTTAAACGAAAAAAATAAAACAAAAGTGCCAAATATTTTTTTGTTGCTATGCATTCGTACATGAAAACGTTTGCCAATGATTAAATGCTTTTAAAATATAACGGGATGAACGACGTGCATTTGTGCATTGAATATTTGTACATTGAAACCCTAGTAGAATAATAACAGATCAAGGTTTTCAATAACAAAAACGTATTCTTCAACTGTTTGTTGTTGACTTATTCAATAAAAAATCAGTGAAATTGCTTTGTCTCTCAAAAACGATAACCATAACGATAACGATACGCTGAGGCGTATACTTGTTATCAATTGTGAATTAATATTGCACATACCTTTTGGTTAATTTGAGTGATACATACTCTGTAAATAATATTGTTATTGAAATATTAAAAATATTTTATTTTATTCCGTTTATTAAGCACTCATGTTTAAAATCCTGGCATGATGTTCCTCCTTTATTTTGTTAAACTTTTTGATGCCTAAATCTATAGATCTTCGAACCAAGAGTGATGATCGAGACTGATTAATGCAAAGCTCTTTTTTTTTAATGTCGCCGTGGTCTAGTAGGTAGTGTGTTGGCTTATTAGACGTAAAGCCAGGGTTCGAGCCCCAGGCCAGACATCAAGACAAAATACAAAAAGGACTTCTTCGGCGACTTCCTCTCAGCAGTTTTCTGGCAAAAACTCTGAGAGTAAATAAAATTGCCATGAAAACGTTTCTCAAAAAAATCTGTCTTTCGGAGTCGACTTTAAACTGTATAAATTAACACACACAACATAAGTGGTGTGAAAAACTCGGACGTTGTACAATGGGTCAATTCGACCTCCGAGTACCGTACTTGTCTTAATTGACAAGTACACGTCCTCTAACCTAACCTAACCTAATGAAAAGCTTTTAATTCCCATCGATTTATGGTAAGAAAATATAAATTGAATGAATTTGAGTTATATCCTATTAAGGATCTTCAGTATTCCAATAGTCCCTGTGAGCGAACAAATTTACACAACCCCAACCCCGCATTCAGATATCAAGAACACAATCCCTGCCTGAGAAGTTAAAATCAATCAAATAACAAGGCTGCGATTACCACAATGCAACAGACGACAAAACAATTTTTTCTATGGTTTTCTTATTACAGAAAAATTATGAGGTTTAAAAGCCCTTCTAAGGGTAAAGAGCCTAATCTGGTGTCTTACTGGTTGTCTCAAAAATTTCTACGCTGTAGTGGTACAATGTGGACTCCAGATTAATATGTTTCCGGTATGGTCATAGCCAAGACCGAACGAAGGTTCCAGGAACGATGTTGAGAGCCGTGCTGTAGAATTCATAGTACATCTCGCGGTGCTCTTAACTGAACATTTTTAATTGCTGTTTTAAATTAGCTGCGATATAGGAATGCGAATCGTGAAATGCTGCTCGTTGGATGATCTGAGGATAATCTAGATTTTTGTTCATCTGCTTCTGAGGCAAATTAACAAGACGTCTGGGTACAAGATATGACAATGGTAGCATTTAACTGGAATCTGCAGAGTAGCTGGATATCGATAGCTGAAAATAGCAACAGTGAAGGTAAATAAAGAGCACAATGAGCTAAAGCCACTAATGTGGCTTCAATGCAGTCGTTATAAAGTCTTGAGCAATAGTATTACTCAACGAGCTGCGCTACTCACCCAATCTAACAACGCAATGCAATTATAAATGAAAAACTTGATTAAAAAGAAAGAAAAACATATATGAACGGGTAAAAAAAACTTGTCTGCAAATTATGCAATTAAAACAAGCTGCTTAGATGCTTATTTTCTAGCACACGTTTGATTTTCAATAATTCCTTAAATAGTTCTCCAGCTAAGAGGCATTCAAATCACCGTTTAATTTCTACCTAACTTTTTAAAGAAAACTGAATTTGCTTTTGTTTTAATTGGCATGCATGCTTAAAGAAAAAACGATAAAAAAATAATCAAATTCGCATGCCTGCAACCAATCGATCATTTTAAATTCATTACTCATGACCCCAATGAATAGTAAAATGGAAGAAAAACTAACGAAAGAGCAGCACCTATTCCCATATCCAATTCCAATAGCGATATTTCATCATTCATACATCATCGGTTGATTCTTGGGTTTTGTTAACACATGATGATGTTTGATGATGTTCCGAAAGCGCAAAAAGGCAGAAAATGAGTGGGCGAATGGATGGCATGATTGCAAATGGGCATTAAAATTTATTATCCCTGTGTATACTTTGGGGCACTGCATTCTATGTACGAAAGTGTGTTGCCGTTAATAATGGTGCGCGGTTAGTGGCAGAAGCTGACACGTATCGTATTTGCCTCCATATATTCGCTGTATTATTGTAGTTAAGCAACATGGAAATGCGTGTTCTTTCTTTCACTTGCTGTAGCAACTGAAAAATATTAATGGACGAACTAACAATTCACACACACACACATAGCACTACAAACACGAATACATGCACACTAGCATTCATACATATACACATATGTATATATGTATGTATCATATGTACAGAATGAGATAACACAGAACAAGAGCAAGAGTATGACTTTTAAATGGATTTACAACTACTTTTACTCGTCGTACGAATATAAACGAATCATTCATTTGAAATCATCATCACAAGCATGCAGGATAAGAGAAATTTCATTTTTGTACAAAGAAAGTATGTGTATGTGTATGTGTGTGTATAGGAAATGTAATTTCATAAACAAATCATTAAATTTTCTTTTCGTATTTGATATCACATACAATATACAAACATATACACTCATATAGATACAGTGATTGTATGTTTGCTTACTTATACAATTGCATACTCATTACTTCGTTTAATCTTTTACATGCATATAAATTTGTGTATACCTATACATACGTATGTATTTGCTTTTGGGTAGTTACAATTATTTTTAAGCAAAATGAAGACAAAAACCCAAAAATTGGAAAAAATATTGAAATGAAATTAAAATGTCTTTTTTTGAGTTTTTAATGACATTCCATATATTCAATACAGATTACCGATGCAATATATTGAAAATAATGAAAAATACAGCATAAAAGATCTGAAGACTTTTAAATTAAACACTCGAAGAAAAAGTTTAATGGCAATTGTATAAAAATATTTATAATCTCTACTTATTTATTTACATAGTTGGTCATAACAATCATTTAATTAGAATTACAATCGAACTTCTCACACCACTCATGTTGTAGGTGTTAATTTTATCCATGACCTACAGGACCTACAGTTTAAAATTAACTTCGAACGACAGATTTTTTAGAAAACATTTCATGGCAATTTTATTTACTCTCATAGATTTCGCCAGAAGACTACTTTTTCTATCAGTAGTCGCCGAAAAAAATATTTTTTCATATTTCTTTTTGTTTGAGATGTCTAAGTTGAGGTTTGAACTGCGAGCTCGCGTCTATTAAGCCAGCACACTACCTAAAAATGTAAAAAATGAATATATTGTTACGAAAATGAATAATCTAGATACTGGTGTTTTGATTTTACATCGCTTAACATTAAAATTATAAATAAAACTTACAAAAACGAAACAATTCAGTAAACAAACCTGTTTACAAATTATCGTACTGCTTTATATAAAAACAAACACCAGCATAAAAAAATGGTAAACAAGTAAACAAAAATCCACAAACAACACCAAAAGAATAAATCTAAACAAAATGCACAAACAATAATAATGAAACAACGATGTTTACATTTATAGAGATCTCAAGAAGGCGAAGACAAGTACCTTCGACTACAAGAACATTCATCAGATAGTTTACATTGCCATATAACAGGCAAGGCAAAGCAGGCGAGTGAGTTAGTGAAGTTCCGTCTGTCTTGTGTGCAGTCGTGGTGGGTTTGAAGAGAGTAATCGTGGTTTGAAGATCTCCGTTACAAAGAGCTGTCGAATAATTGTCCCGCAATTCTTATTGTTTATGCAAAGAGTATAAACAGGGGAATAACAACGAGAAGCAATTGTTGTTGTTTACATTAAGTTGTGAATAGTGGCACACAGAATTGTGTGAATAATAAAAAATTTTAATTAAAACTAAACACCAAGTTATTTTTATTTTATTTGCAATCTACGAGCTCATATTTTAAATGTTTTTAAAAGGTAAAAACGTAACAATATTTTGCATATCAAAAGTATTCACTTTTGATAGCCACATGTCAACGCTGATTAGATCAAGTATTTCAACGGTGATACTTTTAATTTTTTGATTGACTAAAAGCTCGAGGAATCGTCCACAGCAGGCGAGTAATTTTCTTTATGGTTTTCAGATTTTAAAACATAAAAGATTTCCGATTGAACCTCTATATAATCCATTCATATAGTTGCTTATGTTAGGTACACATAAAGTCGCCGTAGTCTAGTAGGTAGTGTGTTGGCTTATTAGACATAAAGCCAGGGTTCGATTCCCAGGCCAGACATCAAAACAAAATGCAAAAAGAATTTCTTCGGCGACTTTCTCTCAGCAGTCCTCTAGCAAAAACTCTGAGAGTAAATAAAATTGCCATGAAAAGTTTCAAAAATCTGTCGTTCGGAGTCGACTTTAAACATGTATTAAAAAATTTACACACACAACATAAGTGGTGTGAGAAACTAGGTCGTAATCCTGACTGAAGGGTTGTAATGACCAATTATGTATGTAGGCACACATATGTTTTGTTAATAATGAATATTTTTCTTTGAGTGTACTGTGGCGAAGCGTTCATAGAACCCATTGTGTACTTACCTCGAACGTATTTACACTTTTGCACGTACGATATTTCGTAAAAATAAAAGAGATTTTCGTAATTACTTTCATACGGGTTTCGCAAATATTTATTGTATCTACGATATACACTTGCACAACTGAATGTAAAATAAATTAAAACACTCACTCACTCATACCCATGAAATATCTGTAAAACAAAAGTTAAATTAAGAAACAAACATACATATGTATGGACATATGTATATATGTTTGTATACGTATACAATAAAATTTATTAAAAATATTGTGGTTATACTTATAAATATTTCTGTTGTCTTACTTTTATACACTCATATACATATGTATGTATATACGTACAATGCTATGAGGCTCTTAATGCTTTCATTTGTAAGAGTGTGTGTGCTTGTTAATATTTAATGTATTTTCTTTATAATTGTATTTAGTTACATTCAATTTGGCTGTATGTGGAGAGAACACGTGTGTGAGAGTACATACAGTGGATAGCAAAAGTCTTAGTACGCAATATATGTATTTTAGCAATTTCATGAATTTTAGCCAAAAGTTTGTATAAAAATTTATAGTTTATATAACTATAAGGAGAACCCTGAGTAAATTTAAAATTCAAAGGCCTAATATATGAAAATGTGATCCCTTGTATTTAGTAAAATTTCCCTCAAAGTCAAGCACTACATTTAATCCATTTGTAATTGAATGTACAAATTTTGTTTAGTGTTTTCTGGTGGCATCATGAGCAAGTTTTTCGGTTGACTTTTCTTTGAGGTTAAGCGATTACGTACCCGTTCTTTAAAATGATCTCCTAAATACTCTTGAAGTCATATCGGGACTTTGTGCAAGAGTATTAAGCCTGTGGGGGCCTTTTTTGTCAAAATATATTATCGTACTATGACTTTTGCTGTTCACTGCATATGGTTTTTTTATTTAATTTATGAACTACTCTCCCACTTCTACTTCTCTTCTCTCAAATAAACGTTATTTCTCAATAAATTTTTAAGGCGAGTTTATTTCGTACGTAAGTTTGCCGATTCTCGATTCTTCTCTCTTTACTTTACTGCAAATTAAAAATAATAAATTATGCGTGTATTTGTATTTTTACTGTTTTACTGTATAAGTATAGATTGTAAATACTTTATTTGATTGCATATGTAAGGAATTAATACCATATTCATAATGGAACTGATCATTTCAAATTATTTCAAACCATAATTTGAATACTACTGACCTACATATTTGGCAAAATGAAAATTGACAAATTAAAATTAAATTTTAATCAGTGTTTAAAATTTAACAAAATTTAAAAAGTATTGAAAATTATTATCTCTCTCTCAATTTGTATTCTACTCAAGGCCAAGCTATTAATATGTATTGGTTTCTGTTTTTGCCGTCATCTCAGCTGGGAAAACAAACATATGCTCATGCATTTAATTTAATATTAATTTACACATGATCAATTTCAATTCTTGTTTTTTGTAAATTTAAAATCCAATTTTTTTAAATGTTTGTTTCCATATGCTCGCCTTAATTGATTTAAATAATTTTTATAATCTGCCCTACAATAAACAGAGAGGGTTTATTGGATTTAAGTTAATGGTTTGTAACCGCAGAATATTGTGTAGAAATTCATTTAGGAACGAATTTTATAGGACTTATCCCTCATACAAAATTAAGTCGCCGTAGTCTATTAGGTAATAATACAAAGGTAAGTCTAATACAAAGGTAAGATAGTAATGGGACAGAAAGGAAACGTTGTACTTTAGTATGAGGAATACATATACATATTTGGTCATTACAACCCTTCAGTCAGGATTACGTCCTAGTTTTTCACACCACTTATGTTGTGTGTGTTAATTTTATCCATAAGTGGCGGGCCTACAGTTTAAAGTCGTTTCCGAACGACAGATATTTTGAGAAACCTTTCATGGCAATTTGGTCTTACTCTGAGGGTTTCTCCCAGCAGACTGCTGAGAAGAAGTCGCCGAAGAAATACTTTTTGTATTTTATTTTGATGTCTGGCCTGGGGCTCGAACCCTGGCTTTTCCTCTAATAAGCCAACACACTACCTACTAGACCACGGTGACTTCAAAACCAAGAATGTGTTCCATTAATTCTGTTCATCACAGAATCTACATGTGGGGCTCGAGATAATCGCCATTCTGAATAAGTATACTCTGATTCTACTGACTCCTGTAATAAGAGCTTATAAACCTTAAGTTATTTCTTAATAGTGTGATAAATGGCAGCAAAAGTTTTAATTACCTCAAGTCCACTTGATTTTAAATGAGTCTTTTCCTCTCTTTATCTTTCCCATACATTTTCAAACATCGACCTTCACAGAAGTCCTTTGGCTCCATCAAAAGTATGAATGCTCCCATCTTCGCATATACATTTGCTTGTACATTTGCCTGTGCATTGCCAAGAATTCCCACATAACTGGCAGATTCATTTTCTTCAGATAGTTCCACACGATCTTCGCTTTAACCCCTTAAGAGCCGAGTGATCGAATGCCGGCCTATACCTCCTACCCAAGTTGAATTGACCACATTTTTCGATGACATAGACTTTATCTTGGTAAATATCCGCAAGATTCTCCATGGGCTCGAAATATTTCATTCTGAAATTAAAAACTCCTGTTTCTGTACTAAGATCCGTTCTTGACCCATCTGTATACCACAAAATTGTCCCTCTTTTAAAAGACTATGCAGCTTCCAGATTACTCCGTTAATTTTTGTTAATAAGTTCCATTGCAAAGTACTTCCCAAAATCATAGCGACTACTAGTTGTGTCTAGCAGACAGTTATGGATTCCTTAGTCAATCGGTCCCTAAATCCTAGTCACGGTATACATCCATACATAATTAGTCATTACAACACTTCAATAAGGATTACGATCTAGCTTCTCTCACTGCTTACGTTGTGTGTGTTTACTGTTTAAAGCCGACTACGAACACTAGATTTTTGAGAGACTTTTCATGGAAATTTTATTTATACACAGAGTTTTTTTTGCCAGAAATCTGCTAAGAGAAAGTTGCCGAGGAAATATTTTTTCATATATCATTTCGATATACGCACTACCTAATAGACTACGGCGATTTCACGGTATACATCATCCAGTGCATGGGATTGCAACCCAGGATTTCCCTGCAATCTTTCTGCATATAATTACGGCAGGTCCGGACTATCCTGAGATGCTGCCTATATGAGCTATCCATGTTTATATACTATTCATGATGTTTCTAGATATTTTACCTACATTTTCCGTGATATTGATTCACTCAGGCGTTCAATATTGTTACGTTTTTACCTTTTAAAAACGTTTAAAATATTCGCACAATTCTGTGCGCCACTGTTCACAACTTGATGTAAACAACAACAATTGCTCTTCTTTGTTATTCCTCCTTTGCGTAAAGAATAACAAACACTAAACAATTATACGACAGATCTTTGTAACGACGATCTTCAAACCACGATTACTCTCTTCAAACGCACCACGTCTTCACACAAGACTGACCGAACTTCACTAACTCACTCGCCTGCTTTGCCTTGTCTTTTATATGGTAGAGTAAACAGTCTGATGACTGTTCTTGAAGACGAATGTTCGTGGCTTCGCCTTCTCGAAATCTCTATAAATGTAAACATTTAGAGTGTATTTTCCAAATTCGTTCCATAATCATAAATCATGAATAAAAAAAGAAACGAAACTTGTATTTCCATTTCAAATGTATTTCCTTTCCTTTTAAATTGTTTAAACGTCAATTAGCTGTACATCCCTATTGTAGCTACATCAACCAGAACAACAAAAAAACAACAACAAAAGAATTAAAATAAAAATTAAATGTGAAACGGGTAGAAAAAAAAATTCAAATGCACAAATGCAGTCAAATATAAATATTGGAAAAACGAGAGAACCTACAAAAAAAAAAAATAATAAAAATAAAAATAACTAAAGAATGAGAGTGAAGAGAGATGCACAGTGTGAAAAAAGCAGGCTTGAATGATATGTATAGAAATAAACAGTTGACTTAACTGTAATTGTTTTTTATACAGTCATGTAGCATTTTAACGATATTGCGAATAAAAACAAAAACAAAACAAAACACAACACAACACAATAATGATGATGGAGATGTAGTGATGGCGAATGCTATGAATCAACCATAAAAAGCGAAAGAGAAGCAGAGCTAGAGAGTAAGAGTGAAAGAGAGTAAGAGAGCTTTGTTAAATTGTTAACAATTTATAGTGAAATAAAGGATTTTGTGTTTACATTTGCAATCGTAACTGATGGTGCGATTGACAATATGCTGATAGACAACAAATGATTGATTGATTGTTTTAAAACAAACTCATCAGCAAGTGTATGCAAAAAAAAAACAAGAACACTTTCAATGATTTTTCTCTCTTTTTTCAATTATTGTTGAACATTTCAGTAACCGTATTTTGTTAACAAAGTTTTTTAATAAAGAAAAACTATTTGAATGGCTTATAAAGACAAAAAAAAACACAACTGTGAAGGTTAAAACTATTAAAACAGCCGTTGAATATTCACAAATCGTTTTTCATGTTTGTCTACAAAGAGAATTCTATTTTTAAATTAAAAAAAAAGAACAACAGAAATACATAAAGTTCATTAAGTTAGATTGTTTGAATGCGCAAACATTAATTATTAAAGTTTTTGTATAAAAATTAACCAGGTTTTTTGGGAATATTTTTAAAATAAAAATTTTCTTTAAATGAAAATTGCTTTCAAGAAAGTACGTATTTGTCTTGACTTACTTAATTAATAGGTCGTTACATCCTCTTTTGTCAGGTTTATGAGCGAGTTTCTCAC
Source organism: Sarcophaga carnaria (assembly GCA_958299815.1). Classification (NCBI taxonomy): domain Eukaryota; kingdom Metazoa; phylum Arthropoda; class Insecta; order Diptera; family Sarcophagidae; genus Sarcophaga; species Sarcophaga carnaria. The sequence continues at coordinate 130,627,017 of OY283150.1, read as the reverse complement.
ATCACCTATGCTGTGTGTGTGTGTAATATTTTTTATCCATGACTGGCGGACCTACAGTTTTAAGACGACTTTCAATGAAAATTTTATTTAATATCAGAGTTTTTGCCAGAGGACTGCTGACAGAAACTCGCCAAAGAAATATTTTTTCATATTTCATTTTGCTTAAGGCGGTTGAGCCAGAGGTTGAACCACGGACTCGCTCCAGATAACATACTACCAACACACTACCCATTAGACTATGGCAACTTGGCTAACCAGTCCCTACGGCTAACCAGTCTCTACGGAAGTCGCCGTAGTCTAGCAGGTAGTGTGTTGGCTTATTAGACCGCAAGGCCATGGTCTAAACCCCAGGTCAAATATGTCGAACAAAATGAAAAAATATAACTTCGGCGACTTCCTTTCAGCAGATTTCTGGCAAAACTCTGAGAGCAAATAAAATTGCCATGAAAAGTTTCTCAAAAATTTATCGTTCTGAGTCGATTTTAAACTGTAGGTACCGCCACTCATGTATAAAATTAACACATACATCATGGGTGGTGTGAGAAGCTACCTCGTAATTCTGACTGAAGGGTTGTAATAACCAATTATGTATATGTATGTAGAGTCCCACTTTAGAGAGAAGTATACTCTTATTGTTGACAGTATAGATAGTATACCACACAGCAAAATGTTTCAAGTTTAGCTGACATTCGTTTGATTCGGTTCTCCGCTATTTAATAATAATAGGGTGTTTTTGATGTGTTCATTCCTTTTCATTTCAGACAATTAAGTTTTTTAAACCATTTTTATCGTATTCCGATATTATTTGAGAATTTTGGAGATAAAAAACCTTCATTGGAATGCCATTTGAAGCATATGTAAGCCTTTCAGTATTTTTGGGAAACGTCCGCTGATCCCTTCGTTTTGTTTTTAATTAATTCACTTTACATGAAACTATATATTTTATCAGGGTTATATTAATAAGCCGTAGAACTGTCATGTCGATAAGGAATGGTACTCCGGGGCTTAGTATATATCGTAAAATTAGCTTTTTCTTATGGATATTGATAAATACCACTCTCTTAATATGATTATTGTCTGTGTTAAAATTTTGGTCTTGGATATTCAAACTAAAATTTATTTTCACAATTGTATCAATAATTTCATTTATTTCTACTCAATTTGCAATTTCCTTTGATTGAAATGAATTTTAAATTTCTCTTCTATATTTTATATAGATTTCGGATTGTTCTCTTTCATAAAACTCAAAGATTAATGTATTGATTATTTTATTACAAAATAAATAGATTTTCAATGCATCTGTAACTAATCAACTCGTGTCACGTTTATTTGATCGAATAAGAGTTGGCAATCTCTCCTTATTACAGTATTGTTTGCAACTATTCAACCATAAATTCTCTGTCTCTCTATAACATCATGTATGTACTAACAAATCTGAGTGTGTGTGTGTGTGTATAGAGAGTATACCATATGTACACATGGATTTGTGTCAAGAAAGCGAGAGAACGAAGAGAACAGCAAAATAAGGAGTAAGTAGAGCAGTAAAACACTGTAGAAATATATTTATTAGTGCAGTTATAGTTCATACATTTTATTCATTTTATTTGTTTGTTTTGTTATTGTCTCTGGCAATAGGGGTGTGCTGCATGTGCATTTGTGTTTGTGTATTTATGAGAGAGGAATAGTGTTTGCTTTTGTGTTTATTTACTTATTGAGTCCAGTTTACCAAATAAAACCAATTGGTATTGGCGCTGGTTTTTAAAGTGTTTGCTTAAAGCTTTTTTATATTATTTTTCTCTCAATTTTTATTATTTGTTCCGGTAGTTTCTTTTTTTATATAAATGTGGGATAGTAAATAATTGAAGTCGCCGTAGTCTTGTAGATAGTGTGTTGGCTTATTAGGCGTAAGGCCAGACATCACGACAAAATATTAAAAAATATTTATTCGGCGACTTCCTCTCAGCAGATTTCTGGCAAAAACTCGGAGAGTAAATAAAATTGCCATGAAATGTTTCTCACAAATCTGTTGTTCGGAGTCGACTTTAAACTGTAGCTACCGCCACTTATGTATAAAATTAACACACACAACATGAGTGGTGTGAGAAGCTAGGTCGTAATCCTGACTGAAGGGTTGTAATGGTAAATGATATTTTCAGATTTTTGAGAAATTTTTCATTGTAATTTTATTTACTCCCAGAGTTTATGCCAGAAGTTTGCTGAAAGGAAGTCGCTGAGAGAAATATTTTACTCATATTCGTTTTGTTCGAGATGTCTGGGCTGGGGTTTGAACCACGGCCTCAAGTCTAATAGGCTACAGACCATATACTATACTACGTCTACTTCATACATGTGGTTTGACTTCACTAACCAGTGACATACGAATCTTGATTTGATATAATCTACCCTGATATTCATACGCTTTTGTCAAAAATTATCCGAAAGTTTTTTAAAGTTTTTTACAAACATTGCAGAACTTTATGTTTATCATAAAGTCTTATGCTTTTAACTACTGACATAAACTGCGACCATGTAATCAAAGAAAATTGTCGGCTTTATCTTGACATTCGATTGGATTTGGAGTTCTTTTAACGTCCTTATTATCAGTATTCTGCAGCCCTTACAAGGCGGTGTAAACTCTTGCGATTGTGCATTTCCTTTGAACGTATTGAACACTTTTTAAGGTTTAAAAATTTTAATTACTATTTAGGTCATCAATGCTGTTATGTACAGCAATGTCAATGTTTTTGCTTTGTGTGTTTCAGTAATCATATGAGTATGAATGGTAATACGTGCAATTGCCAGTGATTCTTTCTAATCAGATTTGTTTAAACGGTTTTAAATAATTTTTTTAAACAATTTATTGTGTTTTTAAAACATTACATTTCAATTTTCTGTTTATTCTTTACTCTGAAATGATAAAATTGACTAAAAATTTGAAATGAAATCGCCATACATTTCAATCATTCAATTATCAAATAAATAATTCGTAGAAAATACAGAAAATAAATCATCACTTTATAAAATCGCGCAATCGCATTTTGTAATAAAATTAAAGCCGCTTAAAATAAAGAAAATATTTACTTAGCACTTAAGAACGATTTCTTGCCACAATAAATGTTAATTGTACTACACTTGCTAGACGTTAACGAAAAGGAAAACAGATTATCGGAGTGCCATTATTACCATGCCAGCTGATAAGTCTCAGCAATAATACAATCAATAAATGGTAATCGGTAATGAGCATCTGTGTGTAATTATGCCTTGAAATATATTCTCTGTGTGCACGCCATTAAATTATACATTCACAAAAGGACTACAACAACATACTTTAGATTGTCAATGCAAAATACAATTACAACTGCACAGATTAAGGAGTTGATAGCTAGTATAGCAAACAGCAATAGAGATAGAGACACAGAGAGAGAGAGAGAGACAGAGATATTGTGCACGCCAAAGAGAGAGACAGAGTGACAAGGGAGTATGTGTATAATTATATGCCATTAAGTACCATTGACCTTGCATAATTGGTCTTTATTACACAGCTGTGACTCTTTCTTTCTCCCTCTCTCTGTCTCTTCCCCTTTCTAACCCTACAAATACGCAAAGATATGTAGCCAGAGATTTAGTAGTTTGTCTTATGCTTTAGCAGCGAGGCATGCATAATTGCTTGAATGTTTTCACAATGTGGTAAACGGAATTATAAATTCTGATCAAAAGGTAATGGTATATGTAAAGGGTCCGCCAAATAACATTTTTTTTGAAAATGCTTTAAAAAAAAACTACTGAATATTTTCTCAAATTTCTTTTTTTATTTGAAAGTACAATCCTTCCGGTTAATAATGGAAAATAATTTCATTCAATTGGCTGCCTCGGCTGGCCATGCCGTAGTCCACACGATCGGTCCAATTTTTAAGCACATTATCGATTGTGTGCAGCTGTATTTCACCAATGGCTTCACGAATATTGTCCTTTAAAGCGTCAATTGTCTCTGGCTTGTCGGCGTAACACTTATCTTTGACGGCACCCCACAAATAATAGTCCAACGGTGTCAAATCGCAGCTCCGAGGTGGCCAAACGACATCAGCTCTGCGGCTGATAATGCGATCTTCAAAAACAGGGCGCAAAACATCGAGTGTAGCTTCGGCTGTGTGGCACGTAGCGCCGTCCTGTTGAAACCAAATGTTGCCAATATTCTCCTCTTCAATTTTTGTGAACAAAAATTCGTTTTTTAAAGCATTTTCAAAAAAAAGTTATATGGCGGACCCTTTATATGGCCATTGAATAATTGGATGTTTAACTATATTAAAAGAGCATTTAATTGAAAATGAATAATAGAATTGACTTAATTTGAATGATTAGAACCGTTTTCCTTTACATTTTTTTGTTTTCTTTTACAAGAACTCATCATTATTTTTTCCCCAAATGTACCATAATTTTTTAAGGGGTTGGTATACTTCCTAAGGATATTTTTTAAACTTGTTTTTTAAAGATAACTTTAAACGAATGAATCATTCTATATTGTAACGAAAATGAAAAATCAGGATACAGGTGTATTACTTTTACATCGCTTAACATTAAAATTATGAATAAAAGCTAGAAAAACAAAACAATGCAGTAAACAAACCTGTTTACAAATTATCGTACTGCTTAATATAACAACAAGCACCAGCATAAAAAATGGTAAACAAGTAAACAAAAATACACAAACAACACTACAAAAATAAATGAAAACAACGATGTTTACATTTATAGAGATTTCGAGAAATCGAAGTCACGAACATTCGCCTTCAAGAACATTCATCAGACTGTTTACTTTGCCATTTAAAAGGCAAAGCAAAGCAGGCGAGTGAGATAGTGAAGTTCAATCAGTCTTCCGTGACGACGCGGTGCGTTTGAAGAGAGTAATAGTGGTTTGAAGATCTCCGTTACAGAGATCTGTCGAATGATTGTCTAGTAATTGTTATTGTTTATGTGAAGGGTATAAACAGAGGAATAACAAAGAAAAGCAATTGTTGTTGTTTACATCAAGTTGTGAACAGTGGCACACAGGATTGTGCGAATTATAAAGAATCTTAATTAAAACTAAACACAAATTTATTTTAAATTTATTTGCAATCTACGAGGATTTTAATTATATTATGGCGATGTCCGGCAGAGAGTTATCTTAAAATCAGGCGACCATGATTTGACGTTAGGAATGAAATGGAGTTCTTGCAAAATATGTGATTGCGATTCCTCCAAAATTGACGGCGTTCAGAATTTTTTTTCTTGTTTTCGCTTATTTTTTCCATCTTAATTGTTTAATAAATTTATGGAAAAAATCGATTTTTTGAAAATTAGATTGTATACTAACCCCTTAAATTTAAAATTCTTTTTTGCCTCAATTTTAATTCATATACAGTATAGCTCTTCACATTTAAAATAAAATATTACGTCAACGATACATATTTTCCATTTCTTCAGAACAAAAATGAAAACCATTTTCTTAACATCACTGTCCTTTAGATTTTGAATGTTTAAACAGAAAATAAAAATTCTGAAACCTAATTAAATTTTTTATTTTTTAACGTTTTTCTCGAATAAAATAAATATTGATATCCTTACTTATATCAGCTCAATAAATTCGATTTAAATAGACGGTCTTTAAGAAAGAAAATGTTAACATGTCTAGAAATTACGTGTTAAAAGCCTGAGGATTTATGGCAGCTTATTTTACTTGTTATACGTTACGTTATAAAACCTTAACGAACCTTTTCAAAATATTTGTTCAACCATGTGTTATAAGCTTTAAGTGGTGGACCACTTTATGATGTTTTTTTTTTTTGAAATATTTTGTTGTTGTGCTTCTGTTAAGGATTTTATATTAAATTTATGTTAAGTTTTATGATGATCAAAATATTTTATTTCTTGCAGAAAATATGAAAAAAATAAAAACAAAAAATGAACATAAGAAATAAATGTCCTTATAAATAACCAGGGTTATCAAAGGACTCATTTAAAAAGCCCATATAAAATATGAGAAAATAAAACCGAAAAAGAGAATAAATTGGGCAGTGATACCAATGTAATGAAAAGTTGTCTTATATATTTGTTTGTTAAACTTAAAAATATTGTTCAAGTTTCTTGGATCCTTTAAAGAACCATTATACCACTGAATGAAACAATTTTTAGGCTATGAAGTAATAAAACTTCTGAAATCTTGACTGCTGCCCTTATATGTACAAATTCCTATTACCATATATCGTCTCATGCAAACATAATTACAATCAATCCACATGAAATTCGATCTAATCAATACTACACCGTATAAAATCAGGTTTTATTCAACAAAACAAATACGAACATATGTTATTTATATATGTATATTGTTACGTTTTTATCTTTTAAAAACATTTAAAATATGAGCTCGTAGATTGCAAATAAAATAAAAATAAATTTGTGTTTTCAGTTTGATTTAAAATTCTTTATTATTTGCACAATTCTGTGTGCCACTCACTATTCACAACTTGGTGTAAACAACAACAATTGCTTTTCTTTGTTATTCCTCTGTTTATACATACATACATTCATACATAATTGGTCACTACAACCCTTCAGTCAGGATTACGACCTAGCTTCTCACACCACTTATGTTGTGTGCGTTAAATCTGCTGAGAAGAAGTCACCGAAGAAATATTTTTTTGTGTGTTATAATTTAAATTCTTCTCCGAACATCAGATTTTACTTGGGAAACTTTTCATGGCAATCTTATTTTACTCGCAGAGTTTTTGCCACAAGACCGCTGAGAGGAATTCGTTGAACAAATATTTTTCATATTCCCTTTTTATATATCTGAGCTAGGGGTTGAACTTTAGAGCTGCAAATTACCTACTAGACTACGGGAACTTTAACTGAAACTTGTATACAAAAGAAAGCTAGTGTCACCTGTATCAACCGAAACAGAAATACTTTTAAGCGTCTTAAGCATGGAAAATAAAAAGAGGATTTTTTGAATTTGTAGAAATACATGTAAATTGCTGCATGGAATTGTTATAGAAACACGAATATTTTGTTCATTCTTTCCTCCCTCTATCTCTCTTTTGTTTAATTAAAAATCTAAACATTAAACCCGTTTGCCTTCCTTTTTTTCCGAACCCTGTACCTTTACTAACTGTCATGCCGTAGAGTTTTTCATTTCGTTTGATTTGTTTTTCTTATTTTCACTGCAATTTTGGTGTTCTTTCGTTCAACTGGATTTTCTCATTTTAATTAAGTGCTTAACGATAATAAAATAAAAGTGTACCGAGAGAGAGAGAGAAAATCAAGAAATAAAATTGACAAAATAACACACACAAAAAATATTATGATGTGCAGGATAAAATCCTTTTAATTGGTAATACAATACAATGAAATGAAATGAAATAAAGATTTCCAAAAAAAGATGTGAAAGAAAGGGAGAGAGAGAAGAAAAAAGAGAAACAAATGCTAACAATACTACAACGCTGTTACAATACAAAACGTGAGCTTCGTTAACACTTGTCACCGCTGTGGCATTATACCGGGTATTTGTATTGTTACCAAGGCAAATAGCATAAAAGGTAAACCACTCACCACTCTCAAAACCAATTTGGTTGAAATTACAAATTTTTTCCCTTGTCAAAATGTCTTTATTGGTTCCATTGATTAATTACGAGTGCAATTAAAAATGCAAGAAGGTACATAACCACAATTAAAAGGATGTACAAAAAATGTATATAATTAGTCCTTTTTATTTTCTACTTGGTAACTAAAGCCTGACACATGAAGCCATAGAAATTGGGAAAAATAATTTATGACAGTTCCTTAAAGATAACAACTGTGCAATAGTCGTTAACGTACTAACAATGCTGTTACGTTTTTACCTTTTAAAAACGTTTAAAATATAAGCTCGTACATAATTAAAATAAAAATAAATTTGTGTTTAGTTTTAATTAAAATTCTTTATTATACGCACAATTCTGTGTGCCACTGTTCACAACTTGATGTAAACAACAACAATTGCTTTTCTTTGTTATTCCTGTTTATATTCAACTAATCGTAGTAACGGAGATCTTCAAACGATTACTCTCTTCAAACGCACCGCGTAGTCACACAAGACTGACAGAACTTTTACTAACTCAGTTGCCTGCTTTGCCTTGCCTTTTATATGACAGGGTAAACAGTCTGATGAATGTTCTTGAAGGCGGATGTTCGTGTCTTCGCCTTCTCGAAATCTCTTTAAATGTGAACATCGTTGCTTACATTCATTATTGTTGTTTGTGTATTTTGTTCACATTTATTCTTGTAGTGTTGTTTGTGGATTTTTGTTTACTTGTTTACCATTTTTTATGCTGGTGTTTGTTGGTATATTAATCAATATGATAATTTGTAAATGGATTTGTTTACTTGAATTGTTTTGTTTTTGTAACTTTTGTTTATAATTTTAATGTTAAGCGATGTAAAAGCAAAACACCATTATCTGGATTTTTCATTTTCATAACGAATCTTTAAAATTTTCGATATAAATCGTGTGTGTGTGTGTTTTATATAACAATTTTCTTCTGTGCCATTATTCATATGTAAAATGTTTAGAATTTTATTTTAAACAAACTGAAAACCACAAATTTTACAATTATAGGCTTAAATGCAAGAGCTCTTTATATATGTATTTGGCCCAGTTTAAATCTGCATATGCTTATAAAACACTTACAGTCTGTAGGATTAAAAAAAGAACAACTAAAAACCACTACTAACTACTACTATCACTACTAACACTAATGCTCTTAACAAACAGCATTATAGAAAAACCATACAAAATTGGCTAAGTTAAGAAGCAGACATAAACATTTTAGCACAATTATTACAAGCATTATCATTTCGGTATTAAAGAACACCAACTGCTTTTAAGATTCTCTAATACAACCAATCGACCAATACAATACCTACAGACAAAACCCAAAAATATTCATTTATTCATTCATACCAACATACATTCATTCATTCATTCATTCAATCACACTTTCATTTGTGCACACACACAATTTAAGCCAAATCTTCTACATCTTCATGCAAATCCAACAAAAAAAATTCTTCTTCGTTCAGTCCAAAAAGGAAAACAAAACGTAACGAAAAATGTGAGAAATTTTCCTTTTTTTTGGCAAATGGCCAGGATAAACTTTAAATCCTTTACTTTTCATGCAAAGATAAACGTTTGTGTTGAGATGAACAAACTGCTTAAAAAAGCAAATTTTACAACACAAAACTAAGGCCAAAGCCAACAAAAACGAAGAGACGAAACCATATGCATGAATGCAAAGAATAAACGAATGAATAAACGAATGAAAGAATGAGGCCTATTTTAAAATTACAATAATCCGAGAAAACAAAATTTCATTTTAACTTGTCCTAAATACACAAAGCTCGCCTACCTCCTCCATCCTCTCCTCTTATCACTTGCCATATAAAAAGGTAAGTATGAGTAAGAAAAAGAGAAAAATATTTTAAATTTTCTCTTTAAATACTAAGCAAAAAAAAAAACTTACACAGTTTCCTAAAGAAATAAAAAAAAAAAATTACAATAAAATCAATGACTTTTCATAATTTTTATCAGGGATCATGAAATTTTCAACATAAGTAAGTCAATAATATTGAAATTTAACTATGCACTGTGATTCATTCATACTCACTACAATGTTGATTTATAAGTACAGGTTGCAATATGTATGCGTACAACGTTGACATCAAACTCATACCATTCGAAATGTGTTTGATTCATAAGCCTACTCATTTATATTCATAACTTTAGAAAAATACTTATAAATTATTCGAGTTACTCGAACCATTCATCAAAATTTACAGTTTTAGTTGTTGTTGCATTTACAAAAAATAAAAAAGACACATAAGCAAAAAAGGAAGAGCGACAAGCAGACCAAACACAGAACCATTTAGTGAGTATTTTAGTGTTCGTATGCGAATCATACTTATTTTGTGCTTCATGTATATGTTGAGTTATAGAGAGTCGTAATCAACAACATCATACGTGTTGTTAAGTATGAATATGATGAGGACTTCATACTTTGAATCTGAGTAGAGGTTTCATGATTTTAAAATAAGCATGAATGCCGATAAGTATCAGAAATTATGAGTATGATTCGATTCTACTCATCTTTTTGAATACTCATTGCTGATCTCTGATTTTTATACAAATTGGCAGAAAACATTCAATGAATTCTGCAGAAGCTCTAATGACAAGGAAAATCAAAAGATCACACTGAAAATCTTCTCCGTCATTATTCGGTACTTGGAGACTTGAGACGAATGATCTATAGGCGCCTAGAATTTATTGACCGAAATGTTTCTGCCAAGGCTAAGAAATACCATCCAGAAATTACTTACATACGGTATAGTAGCAACTAAGGCACTACAAGAATACATTACGTACTTACTTACGTAATTGGCCATTAACAACCCGAATAACGGATTTCGGCCTGCGGCAACACATCCTTCCAGGCGCCTCTGCTTCTTGCGCGCCTACGCCAGTTGGGCTTCCTCGGTTTGGTCCTTCCAATGCAAACAAGGTAGTCCGCTTCGTCGACTTCCGCAGATCCCCGCATCAAAATCCCGTCTCGCTGGAGCATCCTCCTCCATTCGAATGACATGGCCGAGCTAGCGCAGCCGCTGGATATTAATACGCTGCACAACGGATGCGGAAATCATTGCCAACTCGCACTGGACCAAACATCTTACGTAAGACTCTCTCTCGTATACTCTTAAGGCTGCTGCATCAGTGGTTAAAAGGGTCCATGCCTCTGCGCCATAAAGAAGCACGGATACAATCAGCGTCTAGTAGAGTATTAGTTTTTTCGTACGAGAGAGGTCTCTGTTACTCAATTGCCTATTGAGACCATAGTGAATAATAATTTCATTATCTTTCACTAAAATGCATCTTCTGCAAAAAGTGTTGCTTGAAAAGGTAAGGCTCTTCGCATGCGAAACGTTTAACTTAAAACTTACTTCAATTGGTCAACCCTTTAGTCAGTATTACAACCTAGCTTCACACACCACTCATGTTGTGTATGTTGATTTTATTCATGAGAGACAGTAATCTACTGTTTCAAGACGAGTGCAAACGACAGATTTATGAAACGTTTCATGGCGATTTCATTTAATTTGAGAGTTTCTGCCAGAAATCTATCTTTTCTTTATTTCGTTTTGTTCCAAATGTCCGAGCCGTGTGTAGAACCACGGGTTCTCTTCTAAACTACGGCAACTTCAGCGATTAGATAGAGATCACAAATCTTTTAAAAGAAGTTTAGATTGGAGAGTTCTGTCAATACTGATGACTGTTTAAGATATTTGGTGTCTATGGAGCCTAACATCCCGACCATCTGGTCTTACTTACTTCAATTGGTCAACCCTTTAGTCAGTATTACAACCTAGCTTCACACACCACTCATGTTGTGTATGTTGATTTTATTCATGAGAGACAGTAATCTACTGTTTCAAGACGAGTGCAAACGACAGATTTATGAAACGTTTCATGGCGATTTCATTTAATTTGAGAGTTTCTGCCAGAAATCTATCTTTTCTTTATTTCGTTTTGTTCCAAATGTCCGAGCCGTGTGTAGAACCACGGGTTCTCTTCTAAACTACGGCAACTTCAGCGATTAGATAGAGATCACAAATCTCTTAAAAGAAGTTTAGATTGGAGAGTTCTGTCAATACTGATGACTGTTTAAGATATTTGGTGTCTATGGAGCCTAACATCCCGACCATCTGGTCTGCACACTTGTTCTCATCGTATAATCAACTTTAACTTTAAATAAGAATTGTTGAATATTTGTCCAGTCCATTAGACAACTAGACTACTCCCTACGGTTACGACTCCATATACCAGCCATGTCTCTCTCTTTAAACGAGATGCCTCGCGTTTTCTATTCAGCAGTTCAATCTGACCATTTGTAATGGAATATCCTCAAGGTACCGAGCAGTTATACATCAGCATAAAGATTTCTGTCTTATCCTTTCTTCACATTCCAATTTTTGCATTTTAATCTACTGAATGCAAACTATTCACATTCAAACTATTCCATTTTAAGATATATTCATCGAATAGAGATCATTATTTAGATGAACAACTCATCGTACGAGAAAGAAGAAAGCAGTAGGAATTGAATTCCAAGCTACCAGCATAGAAAGTTAGTCAAAGCCCTCCTGTTTAAGTACGTAAGTAAGTACACAAGTTTCTTCAAAAAACGTTGACTGTTCTCTTCCATTAACACTAAAAAAGGTCTCCTTTAATGTTCTTTTTAGCGCCATGTAACGTAATACAATGCTACCTAAACATCACAGTATAGAGGCTATAAAGGTTGTTTTTTGACTACTTTTTCATGTCATTTTCAACGTTTGGTTTTTGTTCAAGCCATAATAGCTGAAATGAATGAATTCATCAGTGCCTCACATTCATTTCTACACCGTCTGGAAACCTTAAAACGACAAACAAGAAAAACTTTTATTTCGCGCAACAAATTCTTTCATTTCAAACAATTTTTCTTTTTAATTGTTGTTCTCATTATTGTTCTTTTTAGTCTTAATTATACCGTGATTAACATTTTATTTTTCAGTTGTTTTCTGTTTTTTTTTAATGTTTAATTCAACACAAACGTTTTAATGTCAGTCTATTTGAACATTTATTTTTAAACAACAACAAAAATAAGAAGCAATTTAAAGGACCAACAGCTAAAGGATTAACGAACTTTTATGACAGCTGCTAGACAAGCATTTACACAAGCACACGGTAATACACACGCTAACGAACTAATTAACAGACTGTCAGGTAAACAGACAGAAAACCCAGTAGAAATATAAGTTTGAATGTGAAAAAGAAGACTCTTAAAAGAAAAGTCTTTTGTTTTTACTGTTTTCCTTGCAATAATTCCTTTTTTGGCTTTGTCTCACAGATGTCACCATTACACCAAGCTTAGACTTCGCTTACATATGGCTGTTGAAAGGCACTTAAAACAAAAGGCTAAAAGCAGCCTGACAAATTGTCAGATGTTAATATGTTGGCTGCTGCCGCAGCTAATTAGTTTGTAATTACAAACCTGGCCTCGATCTGTTGTCGGTGGCCTTCTGAAACAATTTCAGTGGTTTTTCGTAATTTTTTTTATTACAGAAATTAAAATCAAAAAGTAAGTTGAATGGTTTTTGTTTGTCATGTTGTTACGTTTTTACCTTTTAAAAAATATGAGCTCGTAGATTTTATGTTTAGTTTTAATTAAAATTCTTTATTGTTCGCTTAATTCTCTGTGCCACTATTCACAACTTGATGTAAACAACAACAATTGCTTTTTAACGGAGATCTTCAAACCACGATTACTTTCTTCAAACACACCGCTTATTCACACAAGACTGACTGAACTTTTACTAACTCGTTGCCTACTTTGCTTTATAATTCTCGAATTGAAGTCTCATATAGGGCCTACAGCTGCCTGGCTTATGGGCCAATATCAAAGTGCTTACGTATGTTTTTGAGGTAGGAAATCTCAGTAGTGTCCAGGTTTTAAAGAGCATGAACCTGTTGAGACTGAAAAACAGTGATCTAAACAGGAGGGCTTTGGCTAACTTTTTATACTGGCGGCTTGGATATAAATTCGTACTTTCTCTATCTAAATAATAATCTCTTTCTGCTGAATATACTCCAAAACGGAATGGATCGAATGCGAATATTTTTCATTGAATAGATTAATACAGATTGTTTGAAGAAAGGATAACAGAAAAAGCTTTAGGCTGATGTATAATTGTAAGCCTGACTGAGAAACTACACATGTGTGCTCGATACCTTGGGAATATTCCGTTCTAAATAGTCAGATTGAACTGCTGAACAGAAAACGCAAGGCATCTCTGAACGAGATGCCTATAAAGCTGGTGTATGGACTCTCTAAACGAGATGCCTATATAACTGGTGTATTGACTTGTAACCATAGTAATCTAGTAGCCTAATGGGCTGGCAAATATTAAATAATTCTTATTTAAAGTTAAGGTTGATTATACGATGAGAACAACTGTGCAGGCTATATGGTACAGAGACGGTAATACGGAAGATTTGGCGCCGTTGAGATCACACTCATCATCGTAGTTTAGTAGTGTGTTGGCTTATTAGACAAGAGCCCGTGGTTCAACCCCTGACATCAGACATTTCGAGCAAAAAGAGATATGAAAAAAATTATCCTTCGGCAACTTTCTCTCGGCTGATTTCTGGCAAAAACTCTTAAAGTAAATAAAATCATCATGAAACATTTCTTAAATCTGTCGTCAGAGTCGTCGGTTCTCATACAACTAATGTTGTGTGTGTTAATTTTTATCCATCAGTGGCGGGTCCTTGAAGTTCTTGATGACCTCCGGTTTGTCTAATGAAAACTGTACATTGGATTTGCTATTTCCGCCACACTGTATTGTGTATCTAAATCTGATTCTGATTCCCCATTTAATCATTGAAATCATAACAGCATTCAATTCAAAAAAAAAATATCATTTTAATCTTAAAATTTATTCAGTTTTTATTTGTTTGTGGGCATTCTCGTTAAATAATTCCCTCGCGATCAAAAAAAAAAAAAAGAAAAGGAAAACCAATTCGACAATTAATGTCACAAATACTAACGTTTTTTATTGTTGTTGCTCTTTCCATTGTACATTTAGTTCCCCTCCACTGTTTTATTTAAATGTATGTGTTAATTTGCTGCTGCTATAGTTATTGTTGTTGTTGTATGTTTTTTGTGACGGCAATAATTGTAACATGACATGTTCGACAAACCCTGCATAGGGAATACAACAAAACGATACAGAGCTGAGTTAAGGAAAGCGATGTATAAAAATCGTAATTGTTTATCAAAATAAAAAACAAAGAGAAAAGAAAACAAAAACAAGAGAAAATTAAAATGAAATAAAAAAAGGAATAACAAACTGTTACATATAAAATGAAAAAAAAAAAAAAACAAAATGAAATCGAGTCGAATAGTCGTCATTGTTTAACTATGAACTGCCATGACAGTTGACACTCTCCTACAGCTGCATTTACATTTTACAACCACATTCGCTTGCTTTCTATTGTTGCAACTGTAGCTAATATAACTATTGTAGCCGATGTTGTTGGTTTGTTGTATTTTATCCTCATCATCAATTTATCACGACCTGCAACAACTGTAGCAGTGCAAAGGTAACACTGGCATACAATCAAATCAGAGAGAGAGAGAGAGAGGGCAATTGTGTAACGCAGTGTTTGAGTTCATGTACGACATAAAATGTTTTTCTGATTTGTAACACAACGTTTTACACAAAATATCACCTGGGGGTCATGTACGTTTTTTTTAGTTTGCTTTTGTTTCTCTGTTTTTAATTTTTTTTTAATTTTTATTTTGTTGTTTTTGCAACAGCCATTCTATATTATAACAAATTCACTGACATATAAACTAAATGCTGCATACTTATGCCACACTACCACTCATATTGGTTAAGTGTATCAAATGAAATGTTGAATGTGTTCACTGACATACTTAGACTTTAAGATCTCAGTTCTTTAAAATCTTTGAACTCTGAAAATCAGTTATAAAAAGATATCCTGTTAAGCACGTGATATCGGCGGTAGAATAGAAAATTTATGGGGATTATATTGGTGTTTGTAGGAACCTTTAATGAATCACAATTTAAAGAATTTATTATATACAGAGTTACCACTTTCACTAGAAAGCCTTCATTCTTAGCTGTGATCCTATCAGACGGACATAACAAATCTAAATAGACACATGAAGAGACCAATAAGTGTTCAGAAATACATTTCAGTGCATAATTTAAAGCATGAGTTTAATGAATAATGTTAACACACACTGAACTTCATTATAGCCTTCACCGAAAACCCTTTCTTCGTAGCTGTGATCTTATCAGACACAAATAACAGGCCACAAAGATAGAAAAGTAGACAAAAAAAATGTTTAGAATACATGAATAATGTTAACACACTGAGTTTTGTTTCGTCATCTCGCTGCTTAAGGCAGCTGATTCCTGTCCGATTCAGAAAATCTTCTGCGTCCTTTTATAACTCCAGCCAGCCTGTATAAAATAATTACGTAAGACAATAACGATACAGAAGTTCACTTGAAATACATATTCTACTTCTAATATACCTACCACGTGGCTAATCAAGCGAAACAGGCAGCTTAGGACCCATATTAGCTAGGCTGTTAGCAACTGTCCGGAAGTCTCTGCATGAAAATCGGGGTTAATTTAACTCATATGCGAGATAGACTGATTACTTTGTCGTGTAAAAGCAGTCGAATGAGTTCAGTCAGTTAATGAAGTTCAGCCAGTCTTGTGTAAAGATGCGTTGCGTTTGAAGAGAGTAATCGTGGTTTGAAGATCTCCGTTACAAAGATCTGTCGAACAATTGTTTAGTGATTGTTATGGTTTTTTCCAAAGGGTATAAACAGAGGAATAACAAAGAAAAGCAATTGTTGTTGTTTACATCAAGTTGTGAACAGTGCACACAGAATTGCACGAATAATACAGAAATTTTAATTAAAACTAAACACAAATTTATTTTTATATTATTTGCAGTCTACGAGCTTACATTTTAAACGTTTTTAAAAGCTAAAAACTTAACAATATCTATACCGTATAGGCGGCTATTCTTTTGCCGTTGAAGCTGAAGAAACTGAATGTTATCTTCTACACTTCTTTGGTGTATATACTTCAAGTTTCTATTTCATATATATGTACCTCTATTCAACTCATTCTGTTGTGATACGACATGCATTATAAAGTTAGAACAATCATTACTTTAAGATGATGACGAGTGATACTATACGTCCTGGTTGACTTTATAAAAGAAATACTTTTACTAGTGCTAACATAGGGGTATACTTTAACCTTTTATACCAGCCCGAAACATTTTATTATCAGCCTAGTTTTTGTTTAAATTATAATCATTGATAGACACAAAACAGTGCGTGTTGGAAGGCCAACACCTGTTCGCAATTCGTGTTAGATTTCTACAAAATATTGTATTTTGTTCACGAGTTTTTTTTTATCGGCTGTAATTAAAGTCATACTATTATTACTGTTACAATTATTATTACTACAGTTATTATTGTTATTATTTCTTATGTTATAATATTCTATTGTATTTTTTTTTTTATAGGTGTATGTGTA
Source organism: Sarcophaga carnaria (assembly GCA_958299815.1). Lineage (NCBI taxonomy): Eukaryota > Metazoa > Arthropoda > Insecta > Diptera > Sarcophagidae > Sarcophaga > Sarcophaga carnaria. The sequence goes on along the minus strand of OY283150.1, from coordinate 130,609,818 downwards.
ATTTGTTCTCCCTTCAGCTGTAATTATAATTGGTTTAATATTGTTGTTGTTTTTTGATATTATTTGTTATAATTGGTTTATTTATTGTATTTATTTACCTTGTGTCTGTGTAGGTATGTATTACACAGCACGTGTTGTTATTACTACGATGGCATTTCCAAAAATTACAGAGACTGGCGTATGGATTACAAGGATTCTTTATAAATAAGAGTACAACAGTTCAATCTGCTGATAAGATCATAGGAATATTTCTCAGGATGAGCGACTAAATTCGACTCCGAACGACAGATTCTTGAGAAATTGTTCATGGCAATTTTTTGCTAGAAAGCTGCTGAGCGGAAGTCACCGAAGAAAATGTTTTCCGATTTCCTTTTACTGGAGATGTCTGAAGTGGGGTTTGAACCGAGGCCTCACGTCTAATAAGCCAACACACTACCTACCAGACTATGGCGACTACGACAACATTTAAGTGATAGAATTAAAGAGAAAATACCACATTTTATGCACAAAAAAGTGTTGCATTATCAAGGCCAAAATGAACTACACTTCGAATTACTTTACCTTGGATTATTTATTGTACCCGAACTGTAAAATTAACTGAAATGTGACAGGTTTTTCAATAATAAAGCTTTAGCTACTGTGGCTGCGATGAATTAAAGATTTATGGACCTAACGATATTGAATTCAAAATAATCCATAAAATAAGAGGAAAAAAAGAAGAAAATTTTTCATATATTTGTGGTGTGTTCTTTGTTTGGATGTTTAATTTTGTAACCTCCCTCGTATGTACATATAAGTATACATACAATATAAAATTAACGATTTATTAGCATAATACCAAGCATTTTCATGTACAGTTTGATTGGCTTTCTTTAGTTACCGAAGTTATAGTCATGGGTCTGGGTTGCCATGTATTATTAATTGCTATTCTAATATTATTATTAACACATGCTATAATTTTATTATTTTTTTGTTTTTTGTTGTGATGTGTTGTATTGTGTTTGTATGTAATTTATTTGTATTTGTTTGCTTTCATATAATAATTATTACTAGACATGATAACGAGACAATAAATGTTATGTTTGGTCTTCCGATATGCTTCGCAACAGACCAATTAATGTTATTTACATTATTTACGTACGTACGTAACGTACGTAATTGGTCATTATAACCCTTCAGTCAGGATTACGACCTAGCTTCTCACACCACTTATGTTGTGTGTGTTAATTTTATACATGTGTGGCTGGACCTACAGTTTAAAGTGGACTCCGAACGACAGATTTTTGAGAAACTTTTCATGGCAATTTTATTTCACTCTCAGAGTTTTTGCCAAAAATCTGCTGAGAGATCTCTCTTTAAGTAAATGGTAAACTATATCAACCGTTTCACTAAGTGTGTAGTAGTCTTTTTGTTACATTACATTCACTGGGGAAAATTTTGACATATATTTGATTGAAATCAGCAAAAAAAAAACCCGCTCATTATAACTTTTTTAACATTCCATTACAAATAACCCGGAACAGTGTTTTTACCTTCTGTTCATATCATCATTGTAAACAGTTTCTGACATAAAAATACGAAAACAGACACACCCACACTTCAAAAAGTCAACTTGTATTTAATGAACCTCCTTTAAGTTCATTTATATGTACAGCAAAACGTATAGTTTGTATCAAAATTGTAAAATAATGAAAAGCGAAATATTTCATAAATCTTATTACAACAATAGCAACCTTCACATACTTATATGTACGTCCTACAATCTGAGTTTTCTTTATACACAAGCTCACCAAAGTGTACGAGAGCTCTACACTATTCTTCTTTTATTACAATAACGACAACAACGTCAACATTATTGTCAATTAAGGTGCAATCATGTTGAAAAATATAAACCAAGTGTAACATACAGGCACATATGGTCATCTAAAATGCAAAAGGGCATAACAAATAAAAATTTAAAATCAAATTATTGGTAGATTATGACGCACGAGACTAAATTACATGTCCCCATTAACATCATTTTAACATGTACGTCAACAAATATCGATTTTATGGACCAAATTCAAAAGGCCTTTAATCGAAAATATTGTTATGTTTTTACCTTTTAGAAACATTTAAAATATGAGCTCGTAGATTGCAAATAAAATGAAAATAAATTTGGCTTCAGTATTAATTAAAATTCTTTATTAATCGCACAATTCTATGTGCCACTGTTCACAACTTGAAGTAAACAACAACAATTGCTTTTCCTTGTTATTTCTCTGTTTATATCCTTTGCATAAACAATAACTATCAATAAGCAACTATTCGACAGATCTTTGTAACGGAGATCTTCAAACCACAATTACTTTCTTGATACACACCGTGTCTTCACACAAGACTGACTGAACTTCACTAACTCACTCGCCTGCTTTGCCTTGCCTTTTAAATGGCAAAGTAAACAGTCTGATGAATGTTTTTGAAGGCGAATGTTCATGATTTGGTCTTCTCGAAATCTGTACAAATGTAAACATCATTGTTTACATTTATTATTGTAGTGTTATTGGTGTATTTTTGTTTACATTTATTCTTATAGTGTTGCTTGTGGATTTTTCTTTACTTGTTTACCACTTTTATGTTGGTGTTTGTTGTTGTATTTTTTGTTTACTTGTTTACTTGTTTACCATTTTCTTTATGCTGGTGTTTGTTGTTATATTAAGCAGTAAGATAATTTGTAAACAGGTATGTTTACTTCATTGTTTTGTTTTTGTAGCTTTTGTTTATAATTTTAATGTTAAGCGATGTAAAAGCAGAACACCAGTATCTTGATTTTTCCTTTTCTTAACAATATCTTTAAATCCATAACGTGTTCTGCTTTTCCTTTAAAAAAATAAAAAGTGTTGTTACACCCTTTTGCATTTTGGGCGACGAAATACTCATTCCCAATATATGGATGACAAAAATATGAACAGAAAATCATTGAAGGTTGCAGTTAACCTTTACTACCTATGTGAAACGCCGCACACCCAACCACCACCAACATAGCAATAAAATTAATACAAATAATTCAAGTCAATGACGTTTCTAGGACAAAACTAAAAAAAATGAAATCATAACAACAAAAGATAACAACAGCAATGTTGGCAACATAATGTCAGTTTTATAAAAAACCAACATTTTTGCTCAAAAAAGAAGAGAAGAACTACTACAAATGCACTTATAAATGCACACACAGCGTCCATTAAAAATAAAATAAATAAGTTTCTGCGGTAAATCAAAGTAAAACTCTAAAGTACAAGTAAATTTATTGGTTAGCATGGGAACGAACCACATGGCATGTATGAACGTATATTTATTTAATTGCTGACTAATGAGGTGCTATTTATACATAAAAGAGAGCGCTGGGAACGATGAGTTATTAAGTACATGGCTTATTGAATGCAACATATGTTTCGTGATACAAGATTATTTATAATCGTTTTCTTACAGGTGCCGTATACACCAGGGATTAGCTTTGAATCGTTTTTTGCTACACATAAGCACTCATGATAGTTTGAATATAAGTCAGTCATCAATATTGCAATTTAACTATGCACTCTGTACGCATACAACGTTGACATCAAACTCATACCATTTGAAATATGTTTGATTCATAAGTCTACGCATTCGGATTCTTAACTTTAGGAAAATACTTATAATACCCGAGTGACTCGAATCATTCATCAAAATTTTCAGTCTTGGCTGTTGTTGCATTTACAAAAAAGAAAAACGACACATAAGCAAACAAGACAGAGCAGTAAGCAGACCAAACACAGAACCATTTAGTGAGTATTTTAGTGTCTGTACGCTAATCATACTTATTTTGTGATTCGTGCATACTTATGTTGAGTTACGCAGAGTCGAAATCAGTAACATCATACGTGTTGTTAAGTATGAATACGACGAGTACTTCAAACTTTGAATATGAGTAGAGGTTCCATGATATTTAAATTAGTATGAATGCGTATCAGAAATTATGAGTACGATTCGTTTCTACTCATCTTTTTGAATACTCATTGCTGATCTCTGGTGTACATCCATTTGTTTTGTTTGTTCCTTTTAAAAACAAAGTCATCGAAATATGTTGTTTGTTGGACGACTGATGTGATGCTAATAGGACTTACTAACATTGTTGTTGACGTCGTGGAATCCCCAAAGTCGTATTAAACCAGATATTTTCTTTACTGTATACATAGTCTAATAGGTAGTGTATTGGCTTATTAGACGTAAGGCCGTGATTCAATCCCCAGGTCAAACATCTCGACCAAAACGAAATATGAAGAAAGTTATTTCTTACGGCGACTTCCTCTCAGCAGTCTTCTGGCAGAAATCTTCTGAGGGTTTATAACATTGCCATGAAAAAGTTTCTTAAAAAATCTGTCGTTCGGTCCCGCCACTCATGTATAAAATTAACACATCCAACATGGGTGATGTGTGAAACTAGGTTGTAATCCTGACGGAAGGGTGGTAATGACCAATTCAGTAAGTGATCGAAATTACACAGACGTATCTGCATACTACCAACATATGTATATTTATGGTTGCTTGGTAAATATGTATGAATTCATTAACGTGTGAGTCTACATATATTAATGTTTTTGTGTGTGTGTGTGTCCTGATATATATATATGCATATGTATGTATACTAAAATATTTACAAAAAATTTTACACGTTTTTATAGTTTTTTTCTCACAATTTTTCTTTTTTTTCCATTGTTCTCTAGAATATCATATTTTATGGTGGTAATTCGTTTTTTTATTGATTTTTTTATTTTATTTTTATAACGCTTTAATAACACAAAAGCGTGACTATACCATAAACATGCAAAATTGAAACCAATAAATCTATTTTAGTTTTTATATATGTTTTTAGTGCTGTTTCCTTTCTTTTTATTGTTGTTGTTATTATTTTACAAAAAAAAGAGAATGAAACATAAAAAAATAAATAAACTTATATGCATTACCTGACAGAATGCCTGGCCGACTAACTAAAAATAAAGGAAACAATTGTGTTAATGTAATGTATAGGGTTTTCCAACAGAACATTTCGTACTTTGATGGGTGATAAATTACGTACATACATACATACATAATTGGTCTTTACAACCCTTCAGTCACGATTACGAAGTAGCTTTTCGCACCACTTATGTTGTGTGCGTTAATTTTATACATAAGTGGAGTTCAAAGTCGACTTCAACAAGTCGACTTCGACAGTTTTTGGAAAAACTTCCCTCTTAGAGTTTTACCAGGAATCTGCCGAGAGTATGGCCCCTACAGGGGGGGGCCTACCATGGCAATTTTTATTTACTCTCAGAGTTTTTGCCAGAAATCTGCTGAAAAGAAGTCGCCGAAGAAATACTTTTTGTATTTTGTTTAGATGTCTGGCCTGGGGCACGAACCCTGGCTTTATGTCTAATAAGCCAACACACTGCCTACTAGACTACGGCAACTGCAATGTTTGGTTTTAAGCAGCATTTGATTGATTATTTTCGTGTCAATCAAATTTTTTTTCCTTAATTCCATTTTCATTGCAACGTTTTATTAATCCTTCGGCATTATTTCGTATCAAGTTTTTCTTTTCATAGTATAATATTGGCTTATTAGATGTGAGGCCACGGTTCAAACCCCAGGTCAGACATCTCCAGCAACACGAAATATGAAAAATATTTCTTTAAGGCCATACTCTTAGCAGATTTTTGGTAAAACTCTAAGAGGGAAGTTTCTCCAAAATCTGTCGTTTGAAGTTGACTTTGAACTCCACTTATGTATAAAATTAATATACACAACATAAGTGGTGAGAGAAGCTACTTCGTAATCGTGACTGAAGAGTTGTAATGACCAATTATGTATGTAGTAAAGAAAACATCATAAAGCGTATTACTGCAAATCTTTCACACATTTTTTAAGCAACATATCATTTTATGAAAAATGGAAAATGTAATCTCAAATACACATTCGCTTAATATTGTTACGAAAATGAAAAATGTAGATACTGGTGTGTTCCTTAGCATTAAAATTATGGACAAAAGCTACAAAAACAAAACAATGCAGTAAGCAAATCTGTTTACAAATTAGCGTACTGTTTAATATAACAACAAACACCAGCATAAAAAATGATAAACGAGTAAACAAAAATACACTAACAACACCAGAATAACGAATGTAAACAGCGAAGTTTACAATTATAGAGATTTCGAGAAGGCGAAGTCATGAACACTCGCCTTCAAGAACATTCATCAGACTGTTTACTCTGGCATATAAAAGTCAAGACAATGCAGGTGACTGAGGAGTGAAGTTCAGTCAGTCTTGTGTGAAGACGCGGTCTGTTTGAAGTCGAATAATTGTCTAGTAATTGTTATTGTTTATTCAAAAAGTATAAACAGAGGTTTAGCAAAAGAAAGCAATTGTTGTTGTTTACATCAAGTTGTAAACAGTGGCACATAGAATTGTGCAAATAATAAAGAATTTTAATTAAAACTAAACACAAATTTATTTTAATTTTATTTGCAACCTACGAGCTCATGTTTTAAACGTTTTTGAAAGGTAAAATCGTAACAATATAATCAAATTAGTGCAGATACAATGATGATATAAATTCATAAATGAACGAACCAACGTAGTAAATAGCGTTGGGGATTGTAAATTTTTTAACTCTGCAATAAATTTTCATTCCCTGTTTCTTTCCAATAATTTACTAGAGCGTATACGCAATATTTAATTATAAATTCAATATTAATCGTACGCCAAGGTTTACAAAAGTTGCTAAAAAGTTTAAAATGAAATTCAATACACTGCCAATGGCATCAATTGTAGTCGCCGCAGTCTAGTAGGTAGTGTGTTGGCTTATTAGACGTAAAGCCAGGGTGCCCCCAAGCCAGACATCAAAACAAAATACAAAAATTATTTCTTCGGCGGCTTTCTCTCAGCAGATTTCTGGCAAAAACTCTGAGAGTAAATAAAATTGCCATGAAAAAGTTTCTCAAAAATCTGTCGTTCGGAGTCGACTTTAAACTGTAGGTCCCACCACTCATGTATAAAATTTACACACACAACATAAGTGGTGTGAGAAACTAGGTCGTAATCCTGACCGAAGGGTTGTAATGACCAATTATATATCAATTCATCGAAATCCTTTTTTATTCACATTACCTGTGTAAGCGTGTCTATCTAAAAACAATAAAGTCATGCATCATCTCTGAATGACATCATGCTGATGTCGTGATACTGCATCACGATAATACAATATTTTGTTGCGTGAATGGTGTCGAATGAATATTTTTCCTGGCAGTTATTTAAACACTTTTTTTGTTGTTACTACAACGGTTACTGTAACAGTTGCTATTATTGCTGTTATTATTGTTGCACATGTTGTTGTTAGGGTTGATACACAATAATTGTTATCGTTTATGTTTGGTAGCAAGTGGGATGTTTTCTTTCTCTTACTCATGTTGGTCTATTATTGTTTGGTATTTTTTTTATTGTATTGCAAGACATTGTTGTTTCAATCTGGGTTTCATTGGTGCTGTATTCACACACACACTCAAACACTGTATAGTGTGTGTAAATCTTTATATTTTCTATGTGTTATGTACGTTTGCATGATGCATGTATTCATACGCTTTGCACTTGTGCTGCTTTCGAACACCAATAAAATGCAGTTCACACGAGAACATGGTATGATTGTATGAGAGTGTATTTTCATTTGTACAATATATACGAACGTAGTATATTATGTGCCGCCATCAGTGTTAAAGTTTTTTTAAGATTTGTTCCCATTTGAACACCGTATTCATGTACTGCATGCCACAATGTTTTGTAGTTTTCAGAATATTCGTATATTCATCGAAATGTTATGTTAGTTAGTAGCCTGTGTGTATACTGCTACAAAATATTCTACCTACTGTAAGCAGCTGCATTACATTTTTGGATGAAAAAAAAGGAATTAATTTTCCTTCGCGATGTTGTCAACTTTTATTTACTGCTTGACAATGGAAATTTCGCAATAAATTCATGAGAATGAAAAGCACAGACATCAGCGAAGTTCATATGCTACACCTGAATAAAGAAACAGTTCCTGAAATCTTGGAGTAAGAGCTTGCGAAAACTAGTAAGGAACGATATATTTGAACATGTGTTGCAAATCCTTTAGTAAAATTTACTTCAAAAAGGTATCAGAAGATATAATCAATAAAATGTTCAACACATGTGTGTAGTAACGACCTAAATCTGCAATTCATAGGCTTTAAACAAGTCTTTGCTTGCATTAGCAGCGGAATATACACTCTCTGTTACCTATAATTTGGGCACATTACCAAAATTTACTCACATATGCTTCAATAGTTATCACAACTACTATACAACTACTGTACATACATAATTGGTCATTACAATCTTTTAGTCAGGATTACGACCTAGTTTCTCACACCACTTATGTTGTATGCGTTAATTTTTATATGAGTGGCGGTACCTACAGTTTAAACAACAAATTTTTGAGAAACTTTTCATGGTAATTTTATTTACTCTTAGAGTTTTTGCCAGAAATCTGCTGAGAGGAAGTCGCCAAAGAAATATTTTTTCATTCTTCGTTCAGTTGGAGATGCCTGACCTGGGGTTTGAACCGAGGCCTCACGACTAATAAGTCAACACACTACCTACTAGAAACACTAGAGCACAACTGCTATAGTTTCATATAAAGAGTGGAGTGCAACAAGGATACTCACTCTCTACGAGAAAATTGGACCTGGTGTTGCACTACACAATTAATGACTGTAAGATCAGGCTGCAACTTATGCGTTTGATATTGAATATGGAATATGGTTCAGCAGATCATATAAAAGAGAATTGTCAGACTAAATCACACCACCACCGTTAATTTTATCCATAAGTGATGGGACCTACAGTTTAAAGCCAACTTCGAACGACAGATTTTTGAGAAAATTTTCATGGCAATTTTTCGTACCAGACTTTTTTCCATAAGGTTGTCGAGATGAAATCGCCAAAGAAATTTGAACGATTTGAAATTTGAAAGTACAGTACACTTTCTTATTTTTTTCTAACATCACTTGAATTAATTCAATCGATATACGGATTACTAAAGCCATCTACTGGAAACATAATGGATTTCCTTTCACCGTAGATATAAAATTCTTTGGCCTTTTTATAGAATTTTTTTAAAATTCAAAATAAGCTTTAAAAAAATACGATTTTATTACGAAAATTCTCAAAATACTTTTAGATTTATCCATCATTTCGAAATTGATTAAATTGTCTTATAATGTCTTTCCTTGTCGCGAAATTATTTGCATGAGCGATATGCACATGCCTGTGTATGTATGTCTATAAATTAAATTTATTTATTTGTATATATGTGCACGCGCGAAATATATTGAATTTATTTTTTTTCCACTTTTGAGCTTAATGACTGTATTGTTTTACCACTTTTCATTTCATGCACTCGAATTTAACAATAAAAGAACACAGAAAATATAACCAAAAATTTTTTTATACATTTTAACAAGAACATAAAAAAGAAATTACTTGCCAACACATACTATACGCAGGTATATACACGTAGCAAGCTTCATAAACCCAATTTCTTATGCCATCTGCCACATCTCGTATATATTCCATTTAAACGTACATATGCTGTCATATAGTGGAGTAAACAAAAGTGAAATAATATTTTCTTACACATACACACACACACATACCTCCGATATAACGTTACTAACTATGATTAACGGTATGTATTTAAATTCATATGTTTACGGGCAAAAAAGAAACTTTTTTGTTGTTATTATTATTTCTGAATATTTTATTTAATTTGGAAAGTGGTAGAAATGTAAATGGTATTGTGTGTTACACACATATACGCAGATATACACCCTGTTAATGTATGTAAAATGTAAACAAGTAAAACAGCAAGTATGAGTGCGTGGAGTAATGTAAATCTCAGATTTTGTTTAACCTACTTGTGGTGTAAGAAAAACTACTCCACTGGTCTATTACGCTGCCGGTAATAGTAATGGAAAAATCTAGATACTGGTGTTTTGCTTTAACATCGTTTAACATTGAAATTAGAAGTCGTCGTAGTTTAGTAGGTATTGTGTTGGCTTATTACACGTAAAGCGAGGGTTCGAGCCCCAGGCCAGACATCAAGACAAAATACAAAAAAAGTATTCCTTTGGCGACTTCCTCTCATCCGATTTCTGGCAAAAACTCTGAGAGTAAATAAAATTGCCATGAAAATTTTCTCAAAAATCTGTCGTTCGGAGTCGACTTTAAACTGCAGGTCCCACCACTCATGTATAAATTTAGCACACACAACATAAGTGGTGTGAGAAACTAGGACGTTTTACAATGCCTCAATTCGACCTCCGGGTACTGTACTTGTCTTAATTGACAAGTACACGTCCTCTAACCTAACCTAACCTAACATTAAAATTATAAACAAGAGCTACAAAACAAGTATAAAAATGCACAAACAACACTACAGGAGTAAATGTAAACCAACAATACAAGAATAACTGTAAACAAAATACACAAACAACAATAATGAATGTAAACAACAATGTTTACATTTATAGAGATTTCGAGAAGACGAAGTGATGAACGTTCGCCCTCAGGCTGTTTACCTTGCCATATAAAAGGCAAGGCAAAGCAAGTGACTGAGTTAGTGAAGTTCAGTCAGTCTTGTGTGAAGATGGGGTGCGTTTGAAGAGAGTAATCGTGGTTTGAAGATCTCCGTTACAAAGATCTGTCGAACAATTGCCTAGGCTATAAACAGCGGAATAACAAAGAAAAGCAATTGTTGTTGTTTACATCAAGTTGTGAACAATGGCACACAGAATTGTGCGAATGATAAAGAATTTTAATTAAAAATAAACACAAATTTATTTTTATTTTATTTGCAATCTACAAGCTCATATTTTAAATGCTTTTAAAAGGTAAATACATAACAATATGTTTGTTATTGTAGCTGTACATACATATTTATCTATTTCAATATGTATTCGTATTCATATTTGCATTTGTATATGTATACATAAGTATTTCGTTAGTGTGCACATAATAAAGGAAGCAAAACAAATATGGCAAGTAAAACTTACATGCCCATAGACATACATAATTGGAAAATATATTTGCAGGCAGTGAAATACAAAATTAACACGAAAGGCATGTAACAAAAACAACATACAATAACAACTTTCAGCGCAATTGTTAGTTGCAAATAGTGGCGAAACCTCAACTGCACTGGGGGAAAATAAAGTAAGAAATTAATTCATAATGCACTGACGAATAAAATCAGAGCGGGTTTCTTGAACATAGTGTACATATCGCGTTCCAGACTCCGGTTTTTGTTCCGGTTCCAACCCTTGTTTATAAAAATACATATAAAAATTCGTCAAAAATTAGAAAAAAAAAATCAGCAATTCTCTTTAATTTTTTTTTTTCAAAACGTCAGCCAATTCTCGTTATCAGAAATCATCTTTAGTTCCGGAACGCGTTCCTGTCCAAAAAGGAAGTACCGGAACGACGTTCCGGAGCGTTCCGGCTCGACAACACCACTGGTATGATTTATGAGAGGCATTTTATTTGCAGTGTTAAATAATTAGTGACTGGCATGTCCTTTCTCTGGACAGAACCAGTAAATTCAATAATATTGGCAAACGTTTCGTAACAAGACTAAGCAATCAGAGTGATTGAAACTATTTAGAGGCTACATCCCCTTTAAGAAGTAACCACTCTTCGGGATACAAGAGGTTGTGTTCTCTGCCAGAGTAAAACCTTTGGAACCCACGGGCAAACAAGTGTAAAGCTCCATTTAGCCAAACGTCCACCAAACGTACTTTAATTTTTAGCATATGAAAAGCAATGTGAATGATTACCCAAATTACTTCACGGTTCGGTAATCGCTCTCATTGCTTTTCATATTCTAAAATCAAACGTACCATCCGTGGACGTTTGGCTAATCGAGGCTTTATTTCATGCCATCGAAGGTTTAATTATTTAATTTGGACAAGAATTACAAATTACGTGATCTAACAATACTATTTGGTAATCAGGCCAACGTCCGAGTAATACGCTCTGTGGATGGGACTATCTGGTCACACTGAATGGGCTAGAAAGTGGAAATAAGGCCTCTGCTAAATTTAAAATCATGTGGGAATTCATGGCATTGATACGGCTCATGAGCTAACAAAAACGCCGATAGGACCACAATCTATCTGTAGAATTGGAAAAGGAAATTAGATGAGTATTTCCGAAAAAATAGAAGTTGGGAAGAGAAGAAGACTCATCTCAAGTCAAATAATATAAACTTTTGCTGGTACTTACAATGGAGAAAAAGATCTGAGTCATGCATCAGACTATTAGGAAGCAGCCTGAAGATAGTTATCGCCCTTCCGACCTTCAGAATAGAAATCGCTGTGATGAGTATAATGAATTACCTGGACTTTTAATTGAAACCTTAAAAGATTCTTCAATAGTAGGGTTGTCACTACACTTTCAATGAAGTTCATTGTTGATGTTATTCTTTCCGTAAGGGGTCAGAGGTCTTTACCTCATAGTACAATAAGTGTTTTCCATCTGAAGCAAGGCTGTACACCTTCATAGGGACTCTTCTGATGCTGACTTCAAATAGAAATTTCTCATGCGTCCCTATTGAAGGCAGATAATTTAGAATATTTGGGAAACCAAAAACATAAGTGGACTAAATCTCCAGTTGGACACTTCTTGATACTCTTTATGTCTTACAAATAACAGAGAAGCCCAACCATGGTGTTCGTTGTTGACGTTATGCTGTCGAAAGCACATTTTTCCCATTGAAAGCCTACTTACTGAGTGAAAAGTATTGGAATTTTTCTGTTTTTTAAAGTCTTTCTTGCTTTTCGTGTACACCCTCTTCAGTGTAATCCACAAACTTGGCACAAGATACGGGCATTCTTCAATCCTTCTCTCCCTCGCTCTTCTTTCATTCCTGAGCAAAAACTTTTCTAGTTTAAAACTTTGAAGGTGAATAGAAATGGTTTGAAGCCACACATGTTTGCATAAGTAGCAACTGCTAAAATAAAACAATAAAACCAACAACAACAGAAATAAATATTCATTTTGAAATTGTTGAAAGTGTTACGCTGGTAAATTTAATTAAACAACTTTGCGTCACGGAAACTTTGTTGCAAGAGAAGTGCTACAAAGAAATCAAATTAAATATTTACGGAAAATTTTAAACTTTTCGAAAATTATTTAAAAGCAAAAGAAACCTAAGGAATTTGTTGGTATTTGTAATATAAATGAGAATCCTTTTAAATTATTAAAGACGTTGTGTTAAAGCCTTTAATTACAGCAACAGGTGTCAAATTCATAATAATTTTCGCATTTTTTGGCTCAATACATCGTGAAGTAGGCTGATGCTACAGAGCAGTGTGAATTTCGATAGGCGTTTTCTAGGATGAAAGTAAATGCCTCCCTTTGATATAATATCCGGTTATCACACATACCTTTAAGGCCATATCGCTGTTATTTATTCTTGTTTAAGAATTTATTTGTCTAATGTTAAAATGGAGCTGAAAAAGCCGAGCTGTTAGGCTGTCATATCACAGCTAACCAACTATTATTTTAAACTTTTATAGTATCACGTCGAAATTTCAGTTAATAGGTTAGCATGGCTCATCCACGCCATCCAATTCCTATACATAACATAACATACATAATTGGTCATTACAACCCTTCAGTCAGGATTATGACCTAGTTTCTCACACCACTTATGTTGTGTGTGTTAATTTTTTATACATGAGTGGTGGGACCTACAGCTTAAAGTCGACTCCGAACGACAGATTTTTGAGAAACTCTTCATGGCAATTTTAATTAATCTCAGAGTTTTTCCCATAAGTCTGCTGAGAGGAAGTCGCTGAAGAAATACTTTTTGTATTTTACTTTGATGTCTGGCCTGGGGCACGAATCCTGGCTTTACGTCTAATAAGCCAACACACTACCTATTGGACTACGGTGACTTCTATTCCAATAACATTTGCAATGTCATTTCACCTTCCCGTACATTTGCTTTTATTTTATTGTCTACCAGGATTCTTTCGATCCAAAATTTTAACTTGTTTACCCATTTCATTAAGAGGTGAATAGTAAACAACAGTTAATACTTCAACGACTATCCGTATTGATGCTAATTAGCTAGCTTTCTTGACCAATAAAATTTCTGCCTGATAAACACTGTAATAATCTTATATACTCAATGTATTCTCGTTTGAATATGGTTTAGAACACATTACCTCAGAACCTTTTAGAACAGTCTGTGTAAAAATTGACGCTTTACCTTAAACCTTGTACAGCCCTTGCACTAACCAACTTCTTCCCTAGCTTGATGGAATTTGGTCAGTACAGGGACTGTGTTTATCTGTGGCATGCTAACGGGTAGCTATGCACGCTCAAGTGAGGTTTTGGTATCAAAGCTATCGCTCCAACCTACATACCTTATACTCGGCATACCTATTCTCCACGCTACTGATGTGGCCGTTTTCTTTTCTTCTTTGGCTACTAAATCCATAGACGGTAATTTTTAAACATACTCAAGGCATTCACAATTGAAGCACCTGTACTAAATACTGATGAATTGTGTTTTCAAAGAAAAGACACCGTTCTATAATCTCGTAGATTAGAATTGGATGTACTATAGTGCTATAGACTTAGTTTCTTTCAATAGTTTTCCTGGATGGATAAAGATCAACTATAGCTCTTTTTGCCTGCTTAATAATGTTCTGTTTGAAGCTCAGTTTGTTGTTTAAGATGTTCTCGTTTAACAATTACAGGAAGTTTAAAGTATACTTCGAAAAGGCGAATACACGAACATTCACCTTCAAGAATATTCATCAGAATGTTTACTCTGTCATATAAAAGGCAAGGCAAAGCCGGCGAGTGAGCCAGTAAAAGTTCAGTCAGCCTTGTGTGTAGACGCGTTGCGTTTGAAGAGAATAATTGTGGTTTGAAGATCTCCGTTACAAAGATCTGTCGAACAATTGTCTAGTAATTGTTATTGTTTAGGCAAAGGGGTGCAAAGAGGAATAACAAACAAAGCAAATGTTGTTGTTTACATCAAGTTGTAAACAGTAACACACAGAATTGTGCGAATAAGAAAGAATTTTAATTAAAATTAAACATAAAATTATTTTTATTTTATTTTCAATCTACGAGCTTATATTTTAAACGTTTTTAAGCGGTAAAAACGTAACAATATAATAAATAAAGTTTAAAAAGTATAAACTCTCGTTTAAATACAATTTTTTTCTCTTAATGTTTTATAAATTTTAGTATTTCCATAATTATATAAAAATTGTGTTGCAAAAATTGTTCTTCTCTTGTTGTTCAAATGAAATTTTAGTTTACAATTATTTTGTGAAAAACAAGAAAAAAATTCCCACAATGCAAGTGCATAACTATTACAACAACAGCCAGCCAATTAAAATAAGTACAGCCAACTAAAATAAAGGAGCCAAAAAACCTGAAAAATTTACAAAAACTAAACATTTTTCACTGTTTGAAAATAATTTATAAAAATGGTGTTTATATAGGTGATATATACTTACATACATATATACATAGATGTATGTGTTTGTGTACAGAAAAAAAAACAAACTTAATCTGTCTATCTTTTTCAAAGCAAAACAAATGTTTTCTTTAGTAAAATGCCTGAATATTTCAAAATACAAATCCCAACATGTTGATTGAAACTTTCAGTTGAATTGTAAACACACACATACATACACTCTACCAGGCTCTCTAACACACTTTGCTTCATTTTGAATTCTCTGTTACAGTATTTGTGTTTGTTGTTTGTGAAGCTTATCTACTTTTGATATGAACATACGAGATTATTAACTCTCACCTTTAGAAGTATTGTAGAACATACAAACAAACTAAACACTCACTCTCAGTGGCTCACTTAAACTAGTTTGTGTATTTATTTATGTGTGCAGTCCAGTCCAGCCTTACTCTATCTCTGTTTACCACTCTCTCTCTCTCTGCCTTGCATTTATGCACACTCATTTATTCACTTAATAGTGTTTGCATGCTGTGTGCATAAGCTATTCAACTTAAAAATGAAGAGATTTTGCAACAAGATTAGACTCCTCATACCCAACACAATACAAACAAACAAATACACACATACATTCATACATACATATGAATCGTACACTTATATGCCCTTTATAACCATATGGGTATGCCTGAGTGAATAGAAAGCAAGTGTTGTACTCTTTAGTTCTTAGTGTTTATCTCTCCATTACCGTACATAAATGCAAACACATACTGTGTGCATTTCATACAATACATGTATGTATACATGCATGCATTAGTATATGTTAAATCAAATTATATTCTGTTTTAGTTGCATTCATTGCAGTGTGTATTGGCTGTATGTGTGTGTGCAATTTTTTGTTTGTTTTAGATTTAAATGGACTCTAACTGAGGATCAAAAGAAAAAAAAAATGTTCTGCAATTACACTTGAATTAATTTTTAATGGAAAATGTTCAGAGCTTAAGATTAAATCATTTGAAAAAAAAATCAAACACACACACACATATATATAAAGCCAGCAAATACAAATACAAATCCAATAGACAAATGCATCGTTTAAATGGCGCAAATTTTTAGTCTTAAAGGTATTAAAGGCTACACTAGACATTAGAGAAATGAATGAACGTAAAAGAATACATTTTTTTTCTTTTGTTTATTGGCCCACAAATCTTTGTTTTTTGTTAAACACTTTCTACTCAGAATTTGATTTAATAGGTGATAATTTTTTAAAAAAAATTAGAATTTTAGAGACGTTTTTGGACTCTAATTGAGCACAGGACAAAATGAATTGTCAATTTGCATATTTTGAAAGTTAGAAGGAGATTTATTAAATCCCAATTAGAGTATCTGTTGCCATAGTTCGTTTAAAGTTTTGTGAATATCAACAGCATAAAAAGAGTGTCCGTGAAATTTGTTTCGAAACAAACTTCTTTTTTTTTTATCAAACAAACTGCATATGAATATCTTTCTGTATTGATTTCAAGTAAGTATCAGAAGCTAGGAGTGGAAATCAAGCCATAATTTAGTAAATAATGAAAGATATAAGTGACAATCTTACTTACTTACGTACTTACTTAATTCATTTCTTGTCTACCATACACCTCCTTCAGTCTCTCGATATCCTACTTAACTTTGATTAACTTCTGGAAGTTATATTTAAAGATTCTTCTCACATCAAATGTTCATATTTTTCTTGATATCTCTTGGATTATTTTGTTTGGATTACGAACTAGCTTCTCACACCACTTATGTTGTGTGTGTTAATTTTTATACATGAGTGGTGGAATCTACAGTTTAAAGTCGACGCCGAACGACAGATTTTTGAGAAACTTTTCATGGCAAATTTATTTACTCTCAGAAGTTTTGCCACAAAAGTTTTGTTCGCAATGTCTTAGCTGAGGTTTAAACTACTGTCACAGGTCTAAATACACTACCTACTAGACCACGGCGACCACCTTATTAAATACATACATACATAACATACATAATTGGCCATTACAACCCTTCAATCAGGATTACGAACTAGCTTCCCACACCACCCATATTGAGTGTGTTAATATTATACATGAGTGGCGGGAAAGTTTAAAGTCGACTCCGAACGACAGATTTTTGAGAAACTTTTCATGGCAATTTTATTTACTCTCACAGTTTTTACCAGAAATCTACTGAGAGGAAGTCATCGAAGAAATATTTTTTTCATACTTTCGTTTTGATGTCTGACCTGGGGTTTGAACCGTAGTCTTACGGTCTAATAAGCCAACACACCACCTACTAGACTACGGCGACTTCTACCTTATTAAATAAGCTTACTTTTATCCGACTTCTTGTATGACTCCCATAAAAATCCTCGTGCCTGTCGAGTGCTGTATTTCCAAGTTTCTATTTTGTGTAGAGAATAATATTCCCAACAGACAGAAAAAGGTCATAGTCATTTAATGTTTGGCTTGGATTAGAGAGTCTATAGCTGCGTATATGAACTGACAGTATTTTGATGGAGCACTACTTTTGTGCAATTTTTAAAAGCTAATCCTGCGAGAGAGACTGTTTACTTCAGATTATTCAAATACAGACAATAGAGATTTGTATTTATAAACCATTAATCCTAGATAGGATATTATTTGTTCTGGCCAACTGTTTTTTATTTGCAAAAGTTTTTACTTGGCATTGTTGTAATTTCTGTTGCCATTACTGTTGCCATTACTGTTCGATTAAAAATATCATTCGATATTTATGGATAACACAGCCCTGCAAATAAGATGGCTCCAAGTGTTTCCGAAGGCTTTTTGCGCTCTGAAAACTTTCCATCACGTCAGGTTTTCGAGAAAAAAGGGGGTTGAAACCCCTAAAAATAGCGTTTTTGGCCATTTTTGAAAAATTGTAGAGCTAAACACTGACGTGCTAGAACTATTGCTATTGTCAGAAATTAACAATTGATCTTCGCTCTTTAAAATGAGCCCAAATCCCAATGGTTTCCATGCACCCTTAAAGTAGGGGATGGGTTTATGTCAAGGGGATCAAGAGAAAAAAAACACTTTACGGAGGTCCTTAAAAATTAATCAGATTTACTTGAAAATTGTTCCACAGCGGTTTTTTGGGTCGCTGATTACAGATCAAAATGGCGGATCCAATATATCGGTCGAGGCTTATAAAAATTAATCAGATTAACGTGACCGCCATATTGGATTTCTGACAATAGCGATGGTTCTAGCACGTCAGTGTTTAGCTCTACAATTTTCCAAAGTTTTTGAACCCAGATTCGTGTTCAGCGCGCAAAATGCCTTCGGAAGCACCTGGGGCCATCTTATTTGCACAAAAAAATTTGCAGGGCTATGTAATCGGTACATTGTGAAACACCTTAAATTTCATATTCCCTAGTTTGTTATGCCCATTGTGCAAAATTAGTTCAAACTATTCTTCTATTCTCTAAAACAATAAAAAATTCTAATAAATAAAGGCACAACAACATAAAGAGAAATTGCACAAAAATGTTGTTGTTGCATTTGTAAAGCTACTCAAATCTATGATAACAAATTACAGCTTTTGTCTGGCTATGGCTAAGTCCTGGTAACATTCTTCCAAAAACAATAGGAGTGGGATTGAAGTAGAATGTAGACTTTATTGCAATGCAATCGTAATGTTATTTAATCTTTTTTGGCATTCTTTGTTTTCTTTTTGGCTTTAAAGTCTGTTAAATCTCCAACTCTTTCTCCCTTGTATTTTATTTAGCAATTCATTTATGCAAATCCTTGGCATAAAAGAAGTAGACTTAAACAGGAACGAAGAACAATAATGCGAAAGAAATCTAAAATCTAAAGGTGTCTATTAAGGTAGCTTGTTTAAGAGCAGTGTAAGGAAGTGTTTTCAAACCAAACAACCGGAAATAGAAATAAAATTCAGCTCTATTTCTCGGTATGCTTTCTATTTTTACTTTTCGAATCTAAAAAAACAAAATTTTAATTTCAACAATGAAGTTTTATAAGGTTAAACCAGTAGTATAGGATTGTTGGTGGTGTATAACAGAATTGCAATCTGACCATAAATATTAATAAAAAGTAATGTAGCTGGAATGGTATTGCTAGCAGCAGTAGCATCATCTTCGTCCTTATGGCAACCATTTCATAATACGGATTTTAAGCATTATGAGGCAGCAACCGGATGTAAGATTTGTATCATACACAACCCAACACAACCCATATCTATAATCGAGAGACAGACACCTGTACAGAAGGAGAAAAAGAAGCGGATAATAAAATCGAAATTATAATAAGGAAAGTAAGAAATAAAAACAATAACCAGTGTGCATAAGAATTAGAATTTTATGCAAAAATTAAAATAAAAATGAAAATAAAAATTAAAATAAAAATGAAAATAACAATAAAAAAATATGTATTATTTTCAACCATTTCCACTTTACTTTGTTTGGATTTTAAATCGAAGCATAAAAATATCACATATTTTTGGATTTTTTTTTTGTTGGAAATATTACGAAAAAATATAGAATTTTTCAATAAAAGAGTCATTATTTTTGTTTACAATACACGTCGTCCATACATATTTATATGAGCATATAAAAACTACGTTTTATTTCCATTTTCATTCCATTAAATTTTGGAAAAATATTTTTTCTTTTATTATCACCAATGCACAGGATGTAAAAAATATTTTTGTCAACAAAATTAAAAATTTGCATTTTCATTTTTATTTTATTCAATACTAGCTGTACCCTGCGCGTGTTGCTGCGCCACCAACAAAAATAAATTTGAAAGAAAGACATTACACAAATATCCAATTAATTATGAATCATTTTTTGGATTTTATTCCGCTGTCCAGATGATTCAGACGAACGGGCCTGAGTAGTACGCGTTCGATCAATTTCGAATCTCACTTGTCGTTGTTCAAGTGATTAATGTGAACAGGTCACAGCAGCTTGTACTCGAAGATTTTCCAGTCTCAATGCTCCTTGAGGTGTAGGTCCACCAATTGCTTGTCGCTTTGGAGGCATGATTGCACGGGAGCGACGTGAAAAATGCGTTTACATTTATTAGAATCTCACAATGTACCCAATCCAATTGAACAACAACTTTGCTAAAGATCATAATATGATCAAATGCACAGTTTACGATTTAATTCATTTTTAGTAATTTTCAGTGGCGCCACCTGTCGGAAATTCGTCATACCAACTTAGAAACCTACGTTGGCCCATGTGCAACAACTTTGCTAAATATCATAACATGATTTAATACACGGTTTATGATTTAATGAATTTTTAGTAATTTTAGTGGCGCCACCTGTGGGATATTGGCCGTACCAACTTAGAAACCTTCGGCGGCTCATGCGCAACAACTTTGCTAAAGATCATAACATGATTAAATCCATAGTTTACGATTTAAATAATTTTTAGTAATTTTCAGTGGCGCCACCTGTCGGAAATTGATCATACCAACTTAGGAACGTTCCCCGGCTTACACGCAACAACTTTGCTAAAGATAATAACATGATCAAATCCATAGTTTACGATTCTATTAATTACATACAAACAAACATTCATTTTTATATATATAGATTATTCAGTTTGTTTGTTTTTCTATCAATTTTTCAATTTATTTTTACTTAAAAAAAAACAATTTACAAAATATTATCGTTCGATTTAAAATTAATCCTCTTTTGTAAGCCATCTTTAATTAAAAAATTTTAATTGTATTCAACTACCTGATAAATTGTTGATAAGCATTCAATGCCAAAGCCTTAACACTTAATGGTTCTCATAACAGTTGATACATACATTGAATTGTTGGTTTGAGCTAATTGCTCTGCGAAAAAAAAAATAAGCTTATGTAAGCAAGTCTACATATTGTTGTTACGTTTTTATCTTTTAAAAACTTTTAAAATATAAGCCCGTAATTTGAAAATAAAATAAAAATAAATTTTTGTTTAGTTTTAATTAAAATTCTTTATTATTCGCACAATTCTGTGCGTCCACTGTTCACAACTTTGTGTAAACAACAACAATTGCTTCTCGTTGTTATTCCTCTGTTTATATCCTTTGCATATACAATAAAATAAAAATAAATAAAATTGTCATGAAAAGTTTCCCAAAAAATTTATCGTTCGGAGTCGACGTTAAACTGTAAGTCCCACACTCATGTATAAATTTAACGCACATAACATAAGTGGTGTGAGAAGCTAGGTCGTAATCCTGCCTGAATGGTTGTTTTGACCAATTATGTATGTATGTATATACAATAACAATTCCTAGGCAATTATTCGACATATATTGGTAACGGAGATCTTTGAAGATCATTACACACAAAATTACTCTCTTCAAACGCGCAGCGTCTTCACACAAGACTGACTGAAGTTTACTAACCCAGTCGCCTGCTTTCCCTTGCCTTTAATATGGCCGAGTAAGTAGTCTGATGAATGTTCTTGAAGGTGAACGTTCATGACTTCGCCTTCTCGAAATCTCTAAAAAAGTAAACATTGTTGTTTACATATATTATTGTAGTGTTGTTGGTGTATTTTTGTTTACTTGTTTACCATTTTTTTATGCTGGTGTTTGTTGTTATATTAAGCAGTACGATAATTTGTAAACAGGTGTGTTTACTGTATTGTTTTGTTTTTGTAGCTTTTGTTTATAATTTTAATGTTAAACGATGTAAAAGCAAAACACGAGTATCTAGATTTTTCATTTTCATAAGAATACTTTCATCCTACTCTTTTATGGTTAAACATTTCTTATCGTTTATATCTTTACGTTTTCAAAATTATTGTCCTGTTTTTTACCACCCCTTTGCCTCTCTCTGTTGAACATTAAGAAAATGAAGAAATAAAACAAAAAATTATAAAAAATTTCTCATAAAATTTGAATGGTTTCCTGAATTAATATTTCACATTTTTCTCACTCACACTCTCACTCTCTCTTTCTCTTTCTATCACTTTCTGTCTTACAGAGTTCTCTATCTTTATTATTTTTTAACCAACCCAAAGCCACTACAACGGATACTAATGCCATTACAAATATGCCAACCATCTCTCTCACACACTTACTAACACACTCAATTTAAATGTGCTTTTTTCCCATCATCAAGATAAATTTCATGTTTATGAGCATAAAGGAGAGAGACTGGTTGCTATCCTCTGTGTGTTACTGGGCGTATGTGTGCGCGGGTGACTGTCTTCTATGTGCAGTTATAACAACAATTTCCGTTTCATTGCTGTGACCATTTTTTCTGTTTTTATTTCCTGCCACAATGTTCGAATGATTTTCATTCAATTGACTATGAATTGCTAAAGAAGCGTGTGAATTCTCTTTTCGATTTGTGCTCTTGTTGCTCTCTTTTTTTCCTGTAGTTTTTGTTAATAAAAATTATTTATTTTTCATATTTCCTTTTCTATTTTTTTAAAAAAAAAAAAAATTAAAGAAAAGTATTGCTCTTAAGGGGACTATTAGTATAATGAAGATGACCAAAAAACTCAACCCAACCCTATCCATAAAAATCGTTTGAGTGGTTCGTTAGATAGAAAAGAAAAACGAGTAAGAAGAAGAATATTAATAAAGGATTTGGCATTTTTATGTTATCAGTTGCAAAGATCTTGGACAATTTTCTCTTGGTTTTCTTTTCTTTTCTTTTTTCGATTTTTTTTTGATTCATTGTAAATGAACGTTTTAATATCTTATCGTCTATGTTTTTGGAGTCAATTTTGAAGCAATTTTTATATATTTTCTTCTTCTTATTTTTAGTTTTGAAGAGCCTTCCGTTGTCCTTTTTTTTGTTACTATTTTTCGGTTTGATAGAGCCATTAATATTACGAACAACAATTCCTTTCTGAATATTTATGGAAATCAATAACAATAAACAAATTGGATTTTATCTCATAATCTTGTTAC
This sequence comes from Sarcophaga carnaria, assembly GCA_958299815.1. Classification (NCBI taxonomy): domain Eukaryota; kingdom Metazoa; phylum Arthropoda; class Insecta; order Diptera; family Sarcophagidae; genus Sarcophaga; species Sarcophaga carnaria. Next base: position 130,586,323 of record OY283150.1, on the reverse strand, counting down.
TTTATTTACACCATTTCCTATGCCAAAGATAGATAATTTTGCAGGCAATCATGTAATCATGCGGTAGTCTGCTATGAATGGCTGTTAAGCACTGCGGAAATGAATGAATTTTTTTAAATTTTACTTGAACTGAACAGGCTGATGCCTGTATTACTATTTCAATTAAGATCTGGGAAATTAAAAAATTCATTCACATAACCTTGTATTTATTTATTATCTATGTCTCTGTATTCTTTTCAATTCTATGTCTTTGGCTTTTTTGAGACTTTTCTATGTCCTACGTATTCCTGCTTATTTCTAGTTTGAATTTTCTCTGCCTGCGCTTTGTATTTGCAAGTTTTCCTTTTATATGCCCAGGGTCAAATAGCAGGAAGTGTCAGGTTTCTGAAATCAAAGCTCAGTTGAGTGTAACCGATTGATCCGTTACGATACTGATTAAAACGTTGCGCTAGAACTAAAAAGTCCTGCTTAACCAGTTTAACAATCGGCAACAGACCTCTGTATTTAAAGTTGGCTTCCGTAGAATGAAGCCTGAAAGTTGATTGAATTTAGTGAACGATACTGTTTCATTGTTTTATTTTTGTAGCTTTTGTTCATAATTTTAATCGTTAAGCGATGTAAAAGCAAAACACCAGTATCTTAATTTTTCATTTTCGTAACAATATGTATGTCTGGTATGACTTAATTATACTTGTATGTATATGTTAAGCCTATGTCTTGCCTCTCTTTTGCTTAATATTTTATCTTTTAATCAAGATTTGCCAAAGTTTAGTTTATTTCTTGTATTTATTGTGTCTGTGTCTTGATTTTAAAGTCCTTAAGTGTTGTTTTCTTCTGATTTTAGCCTTGTTTGTAACATTTTAAGCTTTGAACTGATAAAAATTCATTTGCTATTACACAGACATCTTCCCGAATCAATTACCATCCTTTCTCTTATTGTACATGTGTATGTTAAATTAATTATAGAAAAACATTATTGTGAAGCAAACTTTAATTTCTTGAACTAAAACTGTTTGATTGTACCTTCCGCTTCTCATTAAAAACTGTTTGTCGCTTCTTCTATTATTTTGTCTACAAGTCATGCCGCATGAATTGTCAGTCATAAAGATTATCAAATACACTAGACATGGCATACACTCAAAACTAAAGGATTATTGCTGTTCGTTCATTCATTCATACAGTCATTCATTCATTCACAGTCACCCAGTCATTTAGACCTGTATTCATACACTTGTTCAATGGAATACTGTGTTCTTTTTTATGCTTTTCTATTTAAAAAAAAAATTCTTTAAGTCATTCAATCGTTTTTCATATCTCTTTTAGCACCGTGTGTTTGTGTTTATTTCCTTTTGAGTAAAGAATTTCAATTTTAAAAATGTATTTGAACTGCAATTCATGCAACGAGGGTGGTAACAAAAGTAGCCGGTCCGACAAAATGTTTCTAAATCCAGAAAGTTTTCGCTGCGATATTCAATAGCTTCTATAGCAAGTTTATATCGGCTTCAATTCGTCATAAAATATGGAATAAAAATCCGTAATGAAGCAATTCAAATTGAAATTAATTGACTTTGACCCATGCAATGCAGTCGTGGACATGTCGTGGACTACACACGTAATTGGTCATTACAACCCTTCAGTCAGGGTTACGACCTTGCTTCTCACGTCACTTATGTTGTGTGTGTTAATTTTATACATGAGTAGCGGGACCTATAGTTTAAAGTCGATTTCATAGCAATTTTACTTACTCTCAGAGTTTTTGCCAGAAATCTGCTGAGATGAAGTCACCGAAGAAATATTTTTTTGCTTTGATGTCTAATCTGGGGGTTTGAGCCATGGCCTTATGTCTGATAAGCCAACATACTACCTACTAGACAACGGCGACAACAAGTACTTACTTTTGATTGTGTTTTTCTTTTTGAAGGCAAACAATAAAAGGAACAAGCATGAAGGAACAAATCGTGTTCTTCATTCCATTCTCTTAATTGGGTAGTAGATGTCACAGTTCTTCTTCCTGGTTATGAATCGACGCCAAAAGTTTCACTATATTGCGATTAAATGCCGCCAAAAACCTCTATTGTGTGCAAAACCAGCACACATCTGTCAATATTTTCGGTCAATGTGGGCTGTAAAGCATTTCATTTCAGTTAGCTTATACGAGTACGATTATTTTATCGTCTTAGTGAACATCTTAATGGTTTACACTGGTAATCCGTAGGACCTTATACGCTCAACTCTGTCACCCAATATTTTATAATCACAAATTAAGAAACAGAACTCTAGAGTGTAACAATAAGCCTGGATTTAATATTAGCTAGACTGAGATCCTACAAGTAAAAATTTTAATTTTTTTCTTTAATTACTGCCGACATTTCTACCCCCGTACAATACCCTTTCGTTCTGGTATAAAAATATTAAAAAAGTAATGTAAAACTGTTTGAAAATTCCTGTACAACAGGCACGTTGCACGTTCAAACAATAGTGCACTGCATGCAGCATGCATTTGCCTTTGTTGATTGTACGTTTTTGTTGTATTTCTTTTGACACGTTTACGATTATTTCTTCTGCTCTATTTGAAAAGTATGCCTTAATGGTGTTATGCTCTGTGTGACGTTGTCTAACGTTAACATTTCTTTGGCAATCAGTGCCAATCAAAAGGGGCGGTTTTGTTTGCCCTTAAGTTGCAAAGAAGACACTCAAATACGTAAGAAAAATATTTGTAAAGCGTTCTGTTCAAACAACGTGAATGCCTTATTCAAATACGTTTTTTTTTAATGTATTTTTCTCATGTTGCTGCACATTGCTGCTATAAAGTGTTGGCCACTTTTGTTTGGGGAGGAGAACAAATTTTTCAAACAATAAATATTTTCCTTTCCAACTGTCTCACTGCATGGTTGCTGCCCTACCTTTAATGACTGTAATCAGTGATGCAGATCAATGATTCAAATGGATAAAACAAAAAGCCAAGAAAATAAAAAAAAAGTTTGGAGTTGGAGACAATATAGCAGATATATTGACTGCTGTTGTATTCATTAAAAATTAATAAAAGAAAAAAACTTTTTTTGGTGTTTTCATAGGCTTTTGTTTTCAATGTATATGCAAACATCTACACGCAAACTCTCACTTAAACACTCCTATCCCTATCCATACGGTGTTACATAGTTACTCGTATATATATCCATGCCAACCATATATCGATCAAAAAGTTTTATCGAATGCAAATGTTACTTCCGTTTCCTGTTACAAACCAAACGAATTGCATACAAAAAAATGTTTCCGTTTTTTTCTATTGCAAAATGAAAACAAAAACCGTTAAAATAACGTTTCGAAATGTTTGCTTTGCTTTGATGGGTTTTTAATGGACATACATGCGCTCTACAATGGGTTAATTCGACCTCCGGGTAGTGTACTTGTCTCATTTGACAAGTACACGTCCTCTAATTTAACCTAACCTACAGGCGCTCTATTGAGCAGTGGTTCACAGCAGCCAACAGCAGAGTGATTATTAATGTGAATTTAATATGACTAGATTGATTTTACACTGCCTACAAAACCAAGCTTTAAACGTCAGATCTTTAAACTTTCTGTCAAGTTACAGTCAAAAACTGTAAGTTTGTAGCCTCGTCTGGAACATCAGTATCACTATATACACCAATAGGTCACTTTGCCTTATCAAATGCATAATATTGAGGCATGTCTTGGATGCCTAAAATGTCTGTACTAAAGCACTGATATTGGCTTTAATAAGAGCTTTTCCAGTGATATCCAGCATCTGTAAAGGAGGTTCGTTTAGTTTTAAAAACTTTGAAAGCATTTTTATGGAGAAACTGATAATTTTCAGGTACGAAGTCGTAGTAGTCTAGTAGGTAGTGTGTTGGCTTATTAGATGTGAAGCCACGGTTCAAACCCCAGATCTCAAACAAAATGAATAGTCTTCTGACAAAAATTCAGAGAGTAAATAAAATTGTCATGAACAGTTTCTTAAGAGTCTATCTCTCGGAGTCGACGTTAAACTGTATGTCCCGCCGCTCTTAGATAAATTAAGGCACTCAACATGGGTGATGGGAGAAGCTAGGTTGTAAACCAAACTAAAGGATTGTTATGACCAATTAAGTAACTAAGTAGGATTGTCTTTGATATCAGGCTTCTATTTCTTCTAAAAGCAGACATTTTCAATTTTGTAGAATACCCTACAAAATATCCTACAGATTTTCAGAAATGATGATGATTCAGTTGACTGGCTGAACTTTACTTGCGATTTCTTAAGTCCGGCACTCAATATTTGTAAAATTAACACGTTTTTCCGTAATTCTGTTTTAAGTTTCCTTTAGCTAAGCAGGTCTACTGTTGTAGCATGTCTTAAGTTGTTGATCCTATTTGCTTAAGCATAATGCCCTACATAAAATTGCTATGACTTATTGTGTCAGACATTGTACAAAAGCATGATACATTCTGTAGAACCTTAATGAAAAATGTAAATATTTTCTTTTCCATTTCAGCAAACAACAATATTTACATCCCATTGTGCAAACATTTGTTACCATGTCTGTAAAACACTCTGTGATACAGTAACACACTCACATGCAACTCACACAGCCATGGTATGATAAACTCATACACACAAACAAAATCTTTAATTTGGCGATATTTATAGCTATGCTATGTTGACTGAGTGAATGTGTGTGTGTCTGTGTTATAACTGTAAATACAGTTTCGCCATTGCGTTGTTGAGTCATTGTTGTTGTATTCATTGTTTTTTATTGTTTTTATTTTTGTTAGTTTTTTCCCAACAAGTTTTTTAAGTTTTTTTTACTATTTTTTTATCATTCCGCTGCTACAGTAATCTCTGTTGTTTCTGCTATTGTTGCCTGCCGTTGTCCATATTGTGTGGCCTCAAACATTTTTTAATTGAATTTGTAACAGAAATTTCAATTAAAATTGAATTGTTTGCAAAAAAAAGAAGAAAAAGAAAATTTTATGATTTTGGTTTGATGGTTTAACTTTTTATGATCTGATCCGGGGCATAGTGTTTGACTAATCAAATGCTTCCATCAAATAGTTTTTAAAATTGTTTTTTATTATTTCTCTGTATATAGCTCTCCCTTCCCCTCTTTTGTTTGTTATAAAATTCAATTCTTTCGCAGTAACGCATGGTGTAGTGAAAAGTTAAAAGATATTTTGATGGAAGTAAATTAAAGTATGTTTAAAGACTTTAGTCAATCGTTTAGGAACATGTATAGAAGAAAGCAGTATTTTTGTTTTGATAATTTTAGTTAGGCAGTGTTGTTGTTTTAGTATGGCTTCCTATTTATTGGTTTAAAAATATTGTATTCTTGATCTATTCAAAGCTTGATTTGACCAATTGTTGATTGACGATATGTGGATTCAAGAGAAGGTCATGTAAAATGATATACAAGGGAGGACAAATTAAATTTATTGCAAAAGTGTATGTTAAAGAGAATTGCGCTTATTCAATTACACATTGGCTGCTCTTTGTCATTTTTCAGGTATTACATGAATTTCATTCCATCGCGGTAGAGGTTTTGAAGTTTTCAGGACATCAAAGGGTTTTTCAGACACCAAAGAAAGAAAAAATAATGGCAGTCAGATGGTGAAAAATGTTAGGCAATAAAATCCCTGGCATTTTTATAATTGAACATAAAAACTTAACTACTTTTCTTTTGTTGTATTCTGTAGCTCTTTACTGATTGATTATTCTCTACGCTGCATCAGCTTATAATGAATAATTAACTTGAAGTCTCTTCAAACACATAATATAACCTTGTCTAACATCCATCCAGGCTTTAAATGGGTAGAGGCTAAATGGCATTTGATTATTAGGCAAACATTATGCCGCCCTTTTTAATAGCCAGCCTTTTGTAAATTATTCTAAACTATTACGTGGTTGATGTCCAGTATCTCCGAAATTTTTGGCTTGCCGGGCTTGCTCTACCATTTGCATAATTACGGGCAATTTTTCAATGCCTGACCAATCAGATGAATGATTAGCCTGCTGCAGGCTATTTTTATGACAGGATTGACTTAATTTTAATCTAAAAGACATGCAGTTCCTTACTTACTTAATTCGACATTACAACACTTTAGTCAGAATTACGACCCATCTTCTCACACCACCCATGTTGTGTGTGTTAATTATAACCATGAGCGGCGGAACCTACAGTTTAAAGTCGACTCCGAACTATAGATTTTTGAGAAACTTTTCGTGGCAATTTAATTTATTCTCAGAGTTTATGCCGGAAGACTGTTGTCTGACCTTGGGTTTGAACTATTGCATCACGCAGCGTACCTCCTACCAGACTGCGAGACTACAGAACTTGTTGTCGACATTTACTAACTTACTTGCTTAATTGGCAATTAACTATCCGGTTAACGGATTAACACAACCTTCCAGGCGCCTGTATTTCTTGCGGGCCTTCGGCAGTTGATCACACCAATCGATTCCCTCGACTTAGTCCTTCCAACATTAACAAGTTCGTCTTCTTTGCCGTCTTCTGCAGATCCCCGCAACAAATATCGTCTTCGCCGAATTATTCCACCATTCGAACGACATGACCGAAACAGCGCAGTCGCTGAATATTAATACGCTGCACATTGTCATTGTCGTTGAGGAGCTCATACAGCTCATTGGTTGGATCGGTTGCGGAAATTATCGTCTACTCACACTGGATCGAAGATCTTAGTTTTCTCTCGAATGCTCTCAAGGCTGCTGCATCAGTGCTTAATAGTGTCCATGTCTCTGCGCCATAAAGAAACATGGGGAGGATGAGCCTCTTGTAAAGTATTAGTTTTATCGTACGAGAGAGTTCTCTGCTACTCAATTGCCTATTGAGACCATAGTAGCACCTGTTGGCAAGAGTGGGTATGCGCCTGATCTCCAGACTGACAATTTATCTACATTTAACGGTTGTTAATGACTTCTAGAAGGTACCATGCCCAGGATTTTTGTCACCGGCCTTGAAGTGGGCATAATTATCAGTCTGGTTTCTTAACTCAACTTGTTATCACTTCTTAATATTTTTAATTTTTTAATTGCTAGAAATTAAGCTTTAATATTACATTTTAATTTAATTATGTAATTGGAAATCATATTTTATTGTTTATCTCTCTCGTTAGCATATTTAGGCCCTGGAGGCCTATTCTCTCTGATGGCTATCGCTTTCAAATCAATTTCCATACTAAACAAATTTTTTTTATGAGAAATTTTAGGACACATTTCAAATAAAATATAATGTTTTTTTATGTGATGGTTTCGAATTTTATTTTGAATTTTCTCTGCCAATGTTTGCCCTGTGGTGGTTTAATTTTGTTGAACATTTTGATAGAAATCCTATGAGCACTTAACGAACGAATAATTCAAGGAAACAAGTAACAAAAAAAAAACTTTTATTGTAGTTGTTATTGTTTTAAGTAATATTGTAGTAACAACACTACAATGGACGTACATTGGAACAGCTCAGAGACTATAGAAATTCTCTCTCATCCCCTTTATTTTGAATTTACGAATTTTAATAGATAAGGGAACTTTGTGCTGAGTTTGTATAAATACCAGGCAGCAGAACAAAATGTTGGAAGAAGAAAAAAAAAAAAAACAATTGCTGCAGTCAATTCGATTTATAAGCAACACAAATTGAAAGTAATTTGTGAAGCTACTACAGCAGCAGCAGCAGTAGCCGCCTCAAGGGAAAATTTAAACATTTTCCGCCTGCCTTCTTTTCCTGCTTCAGTCAACTGTTTAGTTTATATTTTAAATGCCGGACTTCTCTTTTTTTCTCTCTTTTCCTTTTCATATGATTGACGGTTATTTTTGAAAATAATGGGCAAGGGAAGCAGTATTTTAAGTCATGTGTTAAATGGCTTTTCTAACGATGTCCTTGGCAACTTGTGTATCAAAATTTAATAAATTTCTAATAATAAATTGAAATAATTTCTAAAAATAGAAAATATTCATTTTTATTGATGCTTGTTGTTGTAAAGTTTTTCAAGTCAATTAAATATCCCGCTGATATTTATATTCATAGCAGAGAGCCTATCGTTAGAAGGGCAATAGTAATGGAAAAATAAAATTAAAAATTTTAAATTTTGTTTGGCAACAATTATGGTAATTTTTGCCATGGAAGTGCATGAGGTATACACATGTACAAGGCATAGCTTTAAAGTAGTGATTATGCCCTTGAAGTCAATTTAACATGGGACTTCGTTGATGCTTATGAGACATATTTCTAAAGCTAACGCTTACAAACTCATATAATAGATATTGTTACGTTTTTACCTCTTAAAAACGCTTAAAATATGAGCTCGTAGATTGCAAATAAAATAAAAATAAATTGGTGTTTAGTTTTAATTAGAATTCTTTATTATTCGCACAATTCTGTGTACCACTGTTCACAACTTGATGTAAACAACAACAATTGCTTTGTCTGTTATTCCTCTTTGCACTCTTTTGCATAAAAAATAACAATTACTAGTCCATTGTTCGACAGATCTTTTTAACGGAGTTCTTCAAACCACGAATACTCTCTTCAAATATACCCCATCTTCACACAAGACTGACTGAACTTTTACTAACACGTTGCTTGTTTTGTCTTGCCTTTTATATGGCAACATAAACTGTCTGACGAGTGTTCTTGAAGGCGAATATTCGTGCTTTGCCCTCTCGAGATCTCTATATATGTAAACATCGTTGTTTCATTATTGCTGTTTGTGAATTTTGCTTACATTTATTCCTGTGGCATTTACTTGTTTATCACTTTTTTATGCTGGTGTTTGTTGCTATATTACGCAGTGCAATTATTTGTAAACAAGTTCATTGTTTTTGTAGCTTTTGCTTATAATTTTAATGTTAAACGATGTAAAAGCAAAACACCAGTCTCTAGATTTGCCATTTTCGTAACAGTATTTACTTCGCTTTCCAGGTAAATTCATTGAAAATGTTGAAGGGTTTTGCTTTCGAGGTTTCTCGGTATTATTCAACAGTTCACGCTATTGCTAGACAGTGACACATAAAGTGATAGATGGCCTCCTTCTCATTCTCAGAGAATCAACTTCAGGATAAAGCTAGTGATGGTTCATTAAATACTATTTCAGGAAATAAATCTGAGCTTATCTCAACCTAACGGTCCTATCTTCTACCCAGAAAGCGTTCGCCAAAGAGTAGAAAATTTCCCTCCTTTCTAGCATGATTACGGCCAAGGTGACGCCTTTGCGCGGATCATAGTTCAGGCTGTACAGTGTGGTTCCCATTTGATCATGTAATAGTAGCCAAGGGAAAGCAAATGCTCGATTCACATGTGCAGATTTCCAGTGTGATACCAGTTCTAGCTAGTGCGTTATGAACATTTTCAATGTATGTCCTTATTAAGAGACTCACCACCGTGTGAACTTGCCTGTGAACGGAAAGCTACACGCTAACTTAGTCTAACCTAAGGGACTCAAATATGGCAGACCTTAGAACAATCCGGCGACGAAGTAAGCCATATTCATGCAGTAGCTTGCGAAACGTTTAAAAAGAACATTATTGCTGTCTGGCTATCTGATTACATTCTCAGGGAATATTCCATTATGGATTAGCCATTATGATAGCCGTAGTTTTCATCTGGAAAACGAGTTATTGACATTTTAGTCTTCTAGTCCAACTTCGAAATGGCCATCAAACGTTTGACGCAATAAATCGATTATGGCATGAGATATGTGGCAAGTTGCAGCATTCTGTTGAAACCAAACATCGTTCAAATCAATACCATAAAGAAAGGGTACAAAAAAATCGGTTATTATGGTTCTATAGTGTCTCCATTGAACGCATTGGTTGCTCCATCCTCATTTTCAAAGAAATATGGGACAATGATGCCTCCGCTCCACAAGCCACACCAAACAGTCACTCCTAATGGGTGCATTGGCTTCTGTAAGACCACGTGTGGGTTTTCTAAGCTCCAAATACATCAAAGTTGCTTATTAAAGTACTCACCAATATGAAAATGAATTTCATACGCAAAAAGAATGCGTTATCCTGCGGTTTCTCTTTGGCCTAATAAATCCAATGCAAAAGCCTAAATCGTTACATTACGTTCGGTGGGGATAATATACTGAATTTTGTGGCAGAATAGAATGACATAAGTATTGCCAGATTCGAAATAACCGATGTTTCGAATTTAAACCGATAGATGGCCCACTCTATATCGACGCCTCCATTCTATAACGTTCTAAGTGGACTTTTAATGTTCTTGAATTTTTAAATTCTACGCTCTCTAACTTAAATACTGTCAAAATTTGGTTAAGATGCGTCGATCCATTCCGAAGTTATAGGGAAAAATCTCCTTATAATACACATATGGTCGTATGTCGCGTGAAAACTTTGAGAGCTCATAACTCAAAACACACTTTTTCGAATTAAAATGGCATAGAACGGAGGCGTCGATATATCCGCAGTTTAAAACTGATACAAGAAGACAAACTGCAATTGTTTCTAGAAAATTAATCATGAAATTAAAATCTTCAAAAGCGAGGATTGTTTCAAATTTAAATTTGAAATTCACATTTCTTACGTAATCTGAAGCAAAAAATTTACTTCAATGAAGTGTTATTTACGATTGTACTCTTTTATATACCTGGTTACCAGGTGCATTAAATTTATTTATATTTTTCATAACCAAATAAACTTATATCTTCTGTGTATTACAAGAAACCCACGACTGTCAGGCTTTAGTTTAAAAGCTGAGTGAAAAAATACGCTGAAACAATTCTAAGAATTTCTTGATGAAATTCTTCATGTTGCTGGGTTTCTGAATTATTTTCATTTTTCAGAGCTACTATACACTAAACTATGTTAGCCAAGCATTAAAGGAAGCATAACAGCGGAATAGTAAAACGGAAATAAGGATGCACAGGAGAACTTTCCGAAATTAAAATTGTAATAAAATTAAATGAAGTTTTGAAAAAAAAAAAAAATTATTTTCTATAAAAAAAGTTTCAATAATAAGAAGAAAAAAGGGAATAAAAATTCAAACTAAGTTAAACAACAAAGTCTTAAAAAGAAAATCTGACGGCGAAGAGGCACAGTAACTAATAGGATATGGAAGTGGCAAAAAGTTATAGGAAAATATAAGGAAACAGCAGGCAAAAAAAGAATAAAAAAGCAACAACAAAAGGAAGAAATGAAAGAAAGTGAAAGCTTGTGCAGATGCAGCATAATTTATTAAACATACACATGCACTAACACTGATCTATCTCTACCAGAAGCAGAGCACAAACAAAGAGGCAAACAATCTTTAGGGATTTTTAGACCATGCAACTCTATAGGGTCTTTGAAGTACAAGTTTTATTTCCTCTTTTTTGTACAGACTATTTAGGCAGTTTAAAGTTATATTACAACTTAAAAGACCCTGTAAGAAAAAATATGCAGGAAAAAGAGTTAAAAAAATGTTTTGAATAAGAAGAAATTGTGTTGGCAAAAAGCCAACTGTCTCTCTAGTCATTGTCTTTCCTTCTAACTGTGCAATAAAAATCAGAAAAACTTTTCTAATGCTTCAGAAGTTTTTTACGATCAAAAAACATAAAGTCTTTACAAGAAGAAGAAAGAAAACTACAACCATATACCAAGGCTGTTGGTTCCCATGTGCAACTGTTTGACAGAGGCTACTTAAACCGTTTAAGGGTTAATTGGCTTCAGATATTTTTTCTATTGTATTTCAACTGCATTCGACATTAACTTGATTTCTTGCTTACTTTGCTTCTTGCTTGCACTGCAACAATTGGCATTAAGTGCCCGCTGTTACTGCCATAAAGTTATGCAATACGTAGCATATAGTTCATATTCCTGCTGTTTTTGTTGTTGTTTCATATGCAAATGAGACTGTTTAAGTGCTGTTTGTATACTTTGGGTTTTTTCTTTCAACTTCTATGGGGATCTTAATAAGAATTCCAAACGAAGTTGTTAAAGTAATAAAACAACAACAAGAAAGTCTATCAACAACAAGATAAACAGAAACTGTAACAGCAACTTACTCTTGCAATATAAACAGCAATTACAACAACAACAACAGCAGCAGCAGCAATATAAACATCAACACTGAACAACAACAACATTTACTGTTTGATTTAAACTGTTTTCTGTTTTCTGTTTACCGTTACTGTTGCTGTTATTGTTACTGTTTTGTTTGTTATTTACTTTACATTCATTTCTTGTGCATGTTTTCTTTCCTTTCCTTTTAATAATTTAAACAGTTTGCCTTAAGTACTCCTATACAGTTTACATAAAATCAGATTTGCAGAAGATACTCCCATGCATTAATTTACTCTTACGTTTGCCATTTGAATATTTTCCAGAATATGTATGTATATATGCTTGTTAACCAGTTTAACAGTTCGAATGAGCTTATGTTCGAAGAATACCTAACAAGAACTAAGCGAACACAGTTGAACTTTATTGGGAGATTTAATAGAAATGAACTGAGGTAGTCGCCATAGTCTAGTAGATAGTGTGTTGTCTTACTAGACATAAGGCCACGGTTCAAACCCCAGGTCAGACATCTTCAATAAAAAAAATATGAAAAAATATTTCTTCGGCGACGTCCTCTCAGCAGATTTTTGCCACAAAACTCTGAAAGTAAATAAAATTGCCATGAAAAAGTTTCTTCAAAATGAGTCGTTTGCTATGGACTTTAAACTGTGGGTCCTGCCACTCATGGAAAAAATTAACACTTACAACATGGTGGTGGTGTGAGAAGCTAGGTTGTAATCCTAACTGAAGGGTTTCTAATGACCAATTATGTTATATGAATTAAAGGAAGTTAAAGCAGTTGTTTAAGCATAAGTATTCCGAAAAAATCTTTAAAAATTGAAGAAAAATGATTGCGAGAATCAAAGCTTGCTCTCAGCTATATCGAAACATTTATAAATTGACTGCTAGACCTGGATATTCACGGAGAAAATGCATCAAGGTCAACTCCTCCTTCTGTGAAGGTAAGAGTCTGAATCCATATTCATCTCTGTTATACCAAACTAGATGTTAAATTAGTGGGTCACCTAGAATAAGCCTTTATATACCAACAAAAACGAAATTTTATATGTATTCCATTTTAAGATCCTCTATGAAAGGTAGTTTGCTTATTAGACGCAAACCCGCAGTTCATCAAAATAAAAAAATATATCTTCCGCGACTTCCTCTCATTAGTATTCTGGTAAAAACTCTGAGACAAGACATGAGACTGGTTAAGTTAAGTTAAGAAACCAGGCGCTGATAATTATGTCCACTTCAAGGCCGGTTACAAAACTCCTCCACATGGTACCTGCTAGATGTTACTAACAATTGTTAAATGTCGATTGCAAAGTCTGAAGTCACCGTAGTCTAGTAGAAAGTGTTTTGAATTATTGGACGTAAGACATCCACACAACACACAATGAAAAATTATAAAATATTTCCTTGGAGTCTTCCTCTCAGCAGTCTTCTGGTAAAAACTCTCTGAGTAAACTCAAATTGCCATGAGAAGTTTCTCAATAATTTCAATTCAATTTTTAATAATTTTCTTTAAATTTAATTTTCCTTGTGATTTTATTTTCTTTCATTAATTTTTCAATATTTTTTTTTTCGGTTAAGCTAAGGTCTCATCTGCTGGCTGCTTGATTTATTACTTTGGTTTGCTTTTAATCTTATCTCACTCACTCTTTATCTCTCCCTATCTCTTTCACAATCTGTTCGATTTTTATTTGCTGCACTTTATTTGCCTGGTATTTGCTGTGCTGTCTTAAAAATATCCATGCATTCTGTTGCTGTTTGTGGCCTCAATAGAAAGTGTTAAAAAGTCCACACACATGCACAACATAAACAACAACAACAACACTAACACTAACAGAAAAAACCGCAAACAAATATCCTTTTGTAACAGCAACTACCGCACACATACTAATACACTCACACACAAATAAAATTCATTTAAACGTACTCCGTAGTTTTGTTTGTTTGTGTGTTTGGGTTTGTAAAATTTTCATTAAAAGTGGTCAAATAGTTTTCAAAGGTCCTTTAATTGTTGCCAATATTTTGTGTGATTGTGTTGGTTTTTCTTTTCTACTTGCAAACCAAATTTTGGCTTAAACACTGTGTGTACATTGCCAAGGATTACAAAGTATTTAATGTGGTTGCTGCTTCTTCTTCTCTACTAAAGACTTTTATTTTCGATCAAAAGTATGGCCAAGAGAAAGGCAGAAGAAAAGAGAGAGAGCGGCAGAACAAGAGAGAGGTGGGAAGAGAAAATAGAGTTTTACAGACTTTAAGCAAACAAAACTTAAATTAAACTACGTTTTACAATGTAAACAAATGTGGGACATTGTTGGCATAATTCTCTGTCTCTCTATCCATACCACATATGTTCATATTCATTTTACAGCCTCATACACACTAAACTATGTTTTTTTGTTAAATCCCTTTCATAAAGGATGTACGAAATACTGTCACATAAAGAAGGTTGGGTATAGTACATAAGAAACGTAAGGATGTACTCAGGTGCAGTAGGTGGCATATGACATGGTAACACATATACTACCATATGTACTATCATAAAACTTTTGAAAGTAAAATTCCTTTTTGCTTACAGGCTCACCTAAATACAAATTCTGCTATACACATACCCCATATACATACATATATGTACATATGTTTAGTTACTTAACTTAATGGGAACGAATATAGACTTTTCCATTATAAGTCTACAAAAATATTTTTAAGGAGTAAAAATTAAATTAAAATCATAAAAATGTAATCCATAGATTGTATAACATATTGTTATGAAAATGAAAAATCTAATTGCTGGTGTTTTGCTTTTACAACGCTTAACATTAAAATTATAAACAAAAATACAACTATAAACACCAGCATAAAAAAATGGTAAACAAGTAAACAAAAATACAACAACACATACTACAAGAATAAATGTAAATGAAATACACAAACAACAATAATGAAACAACGATGTTTACGTTTACATTTATAGAGATTTCGAGAAGGTGAATTCACAAACATTCGCCTTCAAGAACATTCATCAGAATGTTTACTCTGCCATATAAAATGCAAGACAAATCAGGCGACTGAGTTAGTGAAGTTCACTCAGCCTTGTGTGAAGACGCGGTGTGTTTAAAGAGATTAATCGTGGTTTGAAGATCTCCGTTACGAAGATCAGTCGAATTCTGCCATTGTCTGAAGCGAGCGAACGACTTACAATATCTTCTTTCCGATTGATTAAGAATGAGGTGCAGATTCAAAAGGACTAGGTGGCAACTCACAAAAGTGGTACCCAAACTGCTCCTCAAGATGGAATAAAAAATATTGGGGCTCCTTAAAAATATTGTTACGTTTTTACCTTTTAAAAACGTTTAAAATATGAGCTCGTAGATTGAAAATAAAATAAAAATAAATTTGTGTTTAGTTTTTAATTAAAATTCTTTATTATTCATACAATTCTGTGTTCCATGTTCACAACTTGATGTAAACAACATCAATTGCTTTCTTTTGTTATTCCTCTGGCTATACCATTTGCATAAACAATAACAATCACTAACCAATTATTCGACACATCTTTGTAACGGAGATCTTAAAACAAGAATGACTGAACTTCACTAACTCACTCGCCTGCTATCCCTTGCTTTTTATATGGCAGAGTAAACGATCTGATGAATGTTCTTGAAGGCGAATGTACATGATTTCGCCTTCTCGAAATCTCTATGAATGTAAACTTTGTTGTTTTCATTTATTCTTCTTGTGTTGTTTGTGTATTTTTGTTTACTTGTTTACCATTTTTTATGCTGGTGTTTGTTGTTGTATTTTTGTTTATAATTTTAATTATTAAGCGATGTAAAAGCAAAACACCAGTGTCTAGGTTTTTCATTTTAGTAACAATATAACGGTAATAGATCTTAGGGCGTAAAAATATTTTATTCCATCTGCAGTAGAAAAAAATCACTCGTTAGATATTTCTTGTTATCCAATTTCGTAAATTTTTTGCTTGCAAACTTATTCGTTGTCATGCGAACAACTCTTGTTAACATATGCCATGACACTGACACCGTTAATGTTCCTGTCGTTAGAAGTGAAATTAATATTCATAAATTCGTGGAAGTCTCTTTCAAAAAAATGCGATGCCAAAAGTACCAAATGATGTTGGCTGTTGTGACATCAGGATTATACTTTCATAAACTCATATCCGGCATATTTTACTTTCTCTCTCTCTCTCTCTCTCTGGCTCTCTCTGTATTTCTCTATTTCCTTTTCCTTTGCTCTTATCCGTTGTGCTACATTAGCACGTTTTTCTCATAGACATTCCGTTATTACTGCATACCAAGTAAAAAATATGCTCTTGTGTCTCTAACGAGAGTCCTTGGCGGGTTCTTTTGGGGCATATTGGGGCTGGCAAAAGTTAGTGCTTTAAGTGTATATTTGTTTGAGTATGTGTTGTTGCATGTCTGCTGTGTTGTATGCTTGAGGATATATAGAATGTTTAGCAAATTATGTGTTGTTCTTGCATGAATATTATTCGGTGTCTCCATCTTCTATCTCCTATCAGAGACATTTTCTAATGTAAACGTGTATGTATGCGTGTTTGTGATATTTTTAAAACATCACCACTAATTCATTGAAATGTTTGTCAATATCCCACAACAGTTAAGGAAAGTGGGAATGTAACCCTTAGTAGATGGTGGCAGACCTTAGACTTGTCATTGTTCCATTACTGACGTATTGATTTTTGTAGTCAAGTTCTGGAACTTGACCATATTCCGACTACTGAAAAGATGTTAATGTCTACGCTACAAAACTATTTAAAAGTAATGGCTCTCCTTTTCCCAATGTGGTTGAGGACTTGTGCTTATCATGTAAACTTCGAAAATGGTAACTGAAGTATTGGACTGGTGTCTGAGCTGGAATATAATGTCGCAAAGCAAAGCAAACCTCTCGGATGTTGTTAAGCAGTTGGCCATGTACCATACATAACATACACAATTGGCTATTACAACGCTTTAGTTAGGATTACGGCCTAGTTTCTCACACCACTCATATGTTGTGTGTGTTAATTTTACACATGAATGGCGAAACCTACAGTTTAAAGTCGACCCCGAACAGTAGATTTTTTTGAGAACTTTTTCATGCCAATTTTATTTTACTCTCTGAGTTTCTGCCAGAAATCTGCTGAGAGGAAGTCGCCGTAGAAATGTTTTTTCATATTTTCGTTTTGATGTCTGACCTGGGGTTTGAACCGTGGCCTTACGTCTAATAAGCCAACACACTACCAACTAGACTACCCTGACTACCGCTATAACTATTTACCAATACGTGTGTGTGCATTCAATGTAGTAAAGTTACCACAGTTCGAATTCCTTCCTTTCCACAACTATTTTCAGTTTAAAAACAATTTCTATGTGTGTGTGTACTGTGTCTCTGTGTGCCTGTTATTCCAAAGGAATAATACGTTTCTCATACAATAATGTGTTGCATGAAAATGCAAATGCTAGTCTTCTATGTCAGGCAATGGAAGATTCTTGAGTTTAAATAAGATTCATTCTACCGATTATGAAAATGCTTGCTAAACGACTTCAGTGATTAAGTTTTCGAGTTTCACAAAGTCAATAGCATTGTTTACTCTTGTCTTGTCCTATCTTATGTTGTCTTATGTTGTCTTATCTCCTTTAGTCTGTTGTCGTATAATTGCGTCTCAACTGATACTAAAACTGAGACAGTAAATTTGAGATTCAAATTACCAAAATTACTAAAGGCGTATGAAGTACATATCTTAAGGCAATCAGTTTTGAGATAGTAAGCAGAGAGAGAGAGATATAGAGAGAGGGATTTTCATCTTAATATTGTAGTGTGTGTTTAAATCAAAGTTATTTATTTCAATTTATTATCATAATGTATGGGAAACTAACAAGAGTTTGAAGTAAAATCAATAAAATTCATGCTCGTTTCAAGAACAAATAATTTGTGGGAGAATTTAGGACGAAGAAACTTATTACAGTTAAGCCAGTTAAACTTTTAAACTCGGAAAGTTCATTCCTGCAGTTAAAACGGATACCTGTGTAAGGATTACCTTACACTAAATTCATGTGTCTACCATTTTGCATATGCAATAGAATTAAAGGTTGAAGGCAGAAAATCATTTTGAAAGACGCGAACTACAGCTGAACTTGTCTAATAGAGTTCCATCTATAACGGCTTGTATATTACAATACCTAAGAAATTTCTATTCAAATCGAATGACTTGAGTAATGTCACGTTGGTTAATATTTCCATAATAGATTAGCTTACTAGCCGTCTCTGGGCGACTGGACTGTGGCCTAAATCGGATACTAGCCATGCGTGGAAAATTGTGACTATCGGGAGCAGTGATTACACAAGATTTGGGACATCCATTATGATTAGGGAGGCCTGGAAGAATAATGCGGCGAACCTCACAAAGTACTCTGTACAATTTTACATCAATGTCTCCAAGTTAGACGGACCAGTTGAATGATTTTTGATTTTTTCAAAATCGATCGGAATATTTCAAAAGGCTGCCAAATCACTGTAGCGTCTTTCAAGCGGAAATGACGGCAATACAGGCAATTATTAGGGGCGCAAATATCCCCAAGCGTAAAAATATCAGACTTTTCGATAGCCAGGCGGCTATCAAAGCACTGGAGTATCATGTGATGAGCTCCAAGACGTCGTACAACTGCCGCAGATATCTCAACGAGATAGCAGATCGATATGAAGTCCATATTATATGGGTATAATGGATACAGAGACATTCTGGGTAACTGCAGGACAGATGAAATGGCCAAAGGGGGCATAACCATCGAACACCCTGATGAATTTTTGACTTTGGGAATCTCTTTAAAAACCTTGGAGCTTATAATTGACAATGCGATCGCCGACGGGCGGCTTCGGACACTGGCAGAACAGTTCAGAAAATCTCAATCAAGCTCAGTATGGTTGTTGGGATTATTATGGGGCATTGCATTATGGGTACTTATGCTAGGCGCACTAGTCATGATTACATTACGAATAATTTCTGTTTAATCAGCAGAGATGAGAAGCAGTGTTCTTTCCCTACATTGTACACTATGTACACTGGTGCCTACCAGAGGTCAGCAATGTTTCCTTTTGTCGCTACTCATAAGCACTCATGAAATATTGGATATAAATGAGTCAACAATATTGAAATTTATCTACTCTGATTCAGTAAGTATGATTGTTACGTTGATTTGTAAGTATAGGTTGCTATGAGCATGCGTACAACGTTGACATCAAACTCATTAGAAATATGTTTGATTCAAGCAGATCAAACACACAACCTTTTAGTGAGTATTTTAATGTTCGTACGCGAATCGTGATCATACTTATTTTGTGATTGAGTCATGGAGAGTCGAAATCAACAACATCATACGTGTTGTTAAGTATGAATATAATGAGGACTGCAAACTTTGAATCTGAGTAGAGGTTTCATGATATTATTGAATTAATTATGAATGCGTATTAGTATTAGAAATTGGGAATATGATTCGATTCTACTCATCTTTTTGAATACTCATTGCTGATCTCTGGTGCCTACTATGTGGAGAATCTGCATGAACAGACATGCATTGATATTGGCAGTGTGGATCGCGGGATAAATGAAAAACTGTGGTATCCCAATGGACCTCCTATGTGGCCTAAGGTACCTGCCTACCTACCTATAACGTGCTACAGTATATGTAAGGACTATAAAATGTCTACAGCCCTAACTTAGGATATATTTAAGTCTACGAAAACCCTGTTGAATGTTCGTTTCAATATTTTTCATTATGAAATGCTGAACCATGGAAGTGCAATTCTTATATTGCCAGAGTAGAGTACCCATTTTAGGATTTACCACGGCATTAGCAATCTGCTAACATGAAAAGAGACTCACGTGTATTAAAGAACGATGGGAATTGTTTGTGGTTGAGTGTATTTAATCCATTGTAAATTGTGTTGCCTTACTAAACATAATTTTTTCCCTGTAATCAAGTTAACCTCTAATATTTTTATTGCCTAATCTGATGTTTATAATTTACTCAAGTGCAATTACTTGTAAACATTTCATTAAATGAGTTAAATTCCTGGAATTGCTTTGTCTTATGAACTGGCAAAATAAACTCAATGCTTTCTAAGCCTCATATTTTTTTGTTATCTTTCTAGGAATTTGTTGCCTAGCTTTTTGACAATAATATGCGCAAAAAAAACAGAATTAATTTACCAAAATAATATCCAATTACGTAACCTCTTTGAACGACGATTTAAAAACATTTTTGTTTCTTTTTTTTTAATTTCTAAGAAAAATCTTTAATTCAAGGAAAATACGTGGCTCCACGTGATTTAAATACTAAAATTGAAATGAATTTTTTTGTCTGTTTTTTCTGTCTTCTGATACTTATTATCCACTTAAAAACAAAAATTGGCTTTTTCAGGCAATAAAGAAAGAATGAAAGAAAGAAAAGTAAAAGAATGGCAAACAAATATTTTCTAATGGCCAATGGACAAGCCTTTAATGGCTCAATTTAATAAAATGTATGTCAATGACTTTACGCCCACACGCATACCAAGATTTTCAGTAACATGTTCATACATTTGCTATATAAAAACTAATACTAAGGCATACACACAATACGTGCTAGAAATCAATATAACGACACATATACATATATTTCGTATGCACATATATGTATGTATGGTTGGATGTATAAGAATGTATCTTAATATTTGAGTGTCAATCTTAATATTGACATGTAAAGCCCACCTTCTGCTTGATTTCTAGTTGGCAATGTACAAGCTGTCGTTGGCGGTTACAGGTCAACAAGTAAGAAATGTCATCGACCTTGTAGTCTCCGCAGTCTACTGTGTAATGTGTTGGCTCCTGGGAAATGTAATTAACAACCGTTAAATATCGATTGCAAAGTCTGGACTCGCCATAGTCTAGTAGTCAGAGTGCCAGACTACCTACCAAAACAGACATCTCCAACAAAACGAAACAAGAAAAAATATTTCTTCGGCGACTTCCTCTCAGCAGTTTTCTGCATGAAAGGTTTGTCAAAAAATTTGTCGTTCGGAAGCGACTTTAAACTTTTTTAAACCTATATGGCTTCCAATAAGTTTCCAAGTTCATCTTCAATTTGGTAACAATCTCCACAGATTAATGCCTCTAATAACTGTCGTTACAACACCTCTTGTTGCTCTCTTTTCTTTTCGTTTCTTTTTAATAAAAATTTTTCTTTTGGCGTCTGCAAACAAGTCAAAGAAAAAAAGGATAAGAAATAAAAATTAAATTTTCTCGTCAATTTGTTAGCATGTGTTTTTCTTATTCGTTTTTCCTTTTTTTTTGACGTGCTTTTCTTTTCTTTTTTTGTTGATTTTCGTCTAAACGTGCTGTTATTTTAAATGAATATTTAATGTTTATTTAACTGTCCGGTGTCATTTCCGTTTCGTCTTCTTATAGTCCAGTTTTTTTTTTTTTTTTGTTCTGTGACTTCAATGATTAAATACCATTTGAAACAGCATTTTACGCCCTTACACGACTGCCCATTTACACCTACGCAGAGTGTCGTTGTAAGGCAGAGAGAAATTGTGGTGAAGTTAAAACGAATTTGATAAGCCTTGCGTGGTGTAATAAAGGAGTTGAAATTCTTTTCAATTTATGAGTTCGACGTCCATGATATTATCTGTTGTCTTTGTTAAGAGGGAAACACTGAAAAGGTTCATTAATAAGGCCGCCAGATTATATGAGAAGTGATATCGTAACAAGATTTCGTAACGAGATATTGTTACGAAAATGAAAAATCTACATACTAGACAACGATGTTTAAATTTATAGAGATTTCGAGAAGGCGAAGTCATGAACTTTCTCTTTCAAGAACATTCATCAGACTGTTTGCTCTGTCATATACAATGCAAGGTAAAGTAGGCGAGTGTGTTAGTGAAGTTCAGTCTGGCTTGTGTGAAGACGCCGTGCATTTGAAGAGAATAATCTCCGTTACAAAGATCTGTCAAATAATTGTCTAGTAATTGTTATTGTTTATGCAAAGGGTATACACAGAAAAATAACAAAGGAAAACAATTGTGGTTGTTTACACAAAGTTGTAAACAGTGGCACACAGAATTGTGCGAATAATAAAGAATTTTAACTAAAAGTAAACACAAATTTATTTTTATTTTATTTACAAGCTACGAGCTCATATTTTAAATGTTTTTAAAAGATAAAAACGTAACAATATGATTCGGCTTAAGGAATTTGTTTTTTTCAGGTTCTGTAAAAATATTTGACCCGCTCAAGTTTTAGAAAAGAATCGAGTTCTTTCAATTTTTTTTTGGTATTAACTCGTTTGGGACCCATACATTGAACTTCAGTAGTATTTTAGAATTTTTCAAATTGTTTCAGACAATTCTATGAAAATGTTCACGTTCGGCCTCTGGCTTGGAAAGAAACTCTTTTGTCAAGGAAAAGCTAAAGAATATGGCGAATTTTATCTTTATTAGTGACAGCTTTTGAAGCATTTTTTAAATTGTTCTGAATCATACATACACACATAATTGGTCATTACAACCCTTTGGTCAGGATTACGACCCAGTTTCTCACACCACTTATGTTGTGTGCCGGACTCACAGTTTAAAGTCGATTCCGAACGACAGATTTTTGAGAAACTTTTCATGGCAATTTTGTTTACTCGCAGAGTTTTGCCAGAAATCTGCTGAGAGGAAGTCGCCGAAGAAATACTTTTTGTATTCTTGTTTTGATGTCTGGCCTGGGGCTCGAACCCTGGCTTTACGTTTAATAAGCCAACACACTACCTACTAGACTACGGCGACTTTTTGTTCTGAGTCAAGCAATAAGAAAACTTTCATAGAATATTTTTATGTATGGAATCTTGTATTTGTAGCGGTACTAGGCGTGAACTAATTTCAAAATTTATAATTTGGCCTGTTTCCTTCGGTTAAACCATAACTGTCCATATGCATCTATAATTCCATAAGTCGCCGTAGTCTAGTAGGTAGTGTGTTGGCTTATTAGACGTAAAGTCAGGGTTCGAGCCCCAGGCCAGGCATTAAGACAAAATACAAAAAAGTATTTCTTCGGCGACTTCCTCTCAGCAGATTTCTGGCAAAAACTCTGAGAGTAAAATAAAATTGCCATGAAAAGTTTCTCAAAAATCTGTCGTTCGGAGACAACTTTAAACTGTAGGTCCCACCGCTCATGTATAAAATTAACACACACAACATAAGTGGTGTGAGAAACTAGGACGTTGTTCAATGGGTCAATTCGACCTCCGGGTACTGTACTTATCTTAATTGGCAGGTACACGTCCTCTAACCTAACCTAACCTATCTATCCTTCCATACCTTGCTTAGGCATATCTCCCTTGAATTCTATTTTCCATTACAACCACTGATGTTACCAAATCCAAGTCGTAACTAATTGCCCAACAATTTGTGACAAAATAAATATCGAACGCAGAAAACACAAACAAGAAAAAGAAAAAGAGATAGAGAGTGAGAGAAAGGGATATAAATATAGATAGAGTAAGAGAGAGAAACCGAAAAAAGACAGAGAAAGATAATAAAAAAATAAACGAGTAAACAAATGAACTCTTATAAGTTTAAATCAATATTCTCTGGCAATGAAAGAAACATCGTTTACAGATGCAGATGCCGACGATACTGGTTACAGATTAACGTTTTACTGTGTTTGTTGTTGCTGTTTTCCTTTACATTTTTTCTGTTTTTCGTCTCAACACGTACAGACAGCATGAAATGAAAAGAAATGAACGTTCAAGAACGTTTTATTGAACAGAACACAGCACATAGATACAGAAGGCGTTACACCAGCCACCATCTACCAGAGAGAGCATCATACCAATAGCAGACATTGGTAGAAGTAAAAATTGCGTTTCTGTTAAATGATTGTGAACAGTAAGGGTTTTTACAATTGCTGTTGTAGTTGTTGTTGCTTTTGTTGTATTTATTGCTTCATTTTTTTTTTTTTTTTTTTGGTTGTAGACAGTTTAAATATTGTCACTACAATGTCAACAGCAATATCAATACGAATACGAGCAACAGCAGCAATACTGGCAACAGCATCAATATTGTGATAAAAATGTAATGAAATAATAAAAGAAATATGAAAACTGAATGGGAAAATGCAGGCAAAAATGAAAATCTACAAGGAAAGAACGAAAAAATAAAAGAATTGAAATGCTTTTTAATAAATAAATAAAAGGGGAGAACGTTAAAACCTATGAATGGTATGAACGAATGAAAAACTATCAAAGGAATGTTATGAACGTTTGTTAAATTGACTTTATCTTGCCTGTCGTTAATAATTTAAATCCACTTGTTTTCTATAAATTCAGTATCAAAGAGACTATCTGGCCGTTAGTTCTCTGTCTCTTTCTCACGTACGTTTTTTTAATTGTATTTATGTGCCGTTGCTATTCAAGCCCCCTTTTTTAATGTCGTTTGAATGCAACCATTAGGTGTATAAGAGAGCAATATGTTGCTACAAGTGTGTTTATGGGTGTTAATATGTAAGTGGTTGTATGGGTATTGGAGCTCGTGCTTGTAAGGGTGCATGATGTGATGCTTGTAACAGTGCAGTGGTGTGTAGTATATTTTAATAAACAGCTCAGTTAGAAATCTATAATTACAAAACAATTGCTTTTAATGTTCGTACGTGCATATGTATGCATGTTCGTAGTTTAAGTCTGCTTTGTTTAATGCTACGAATATTTGTAATCAAATAAAAGGGAGAAAAATCTTGGGTTAATAGAAAAGTAATTTCTTTAACAGTGAATTATAAACTTACTGTGTTTTGGAAATGAAATTGGAAGAACATGGTCAGACATCTCCAACAAAACGAAATACAAAAAAATATTTTTCCGGCAATCTGCTGAAAAGCAGATTTCAGGCAAAAACTTTGAGTGTAAAATAAAATTTTCATGAAAAGTTTCTCAATAATTCCGTCGTTCAGAGTCGACTTTAAACTGTAGATCGTAAGTGGTGTAAGAAGCTAGGTCGTAATCCTAACTGAAGGGTTGTAATGAACAATTATGTAATTACAGTGTTGGAAAAAATAATAGAAACGATTACTAGTTCATCATTAAAATATTGTATACTTTTTCGTAATAAACTTTTATTGTTGAAAATCACTGTCAAATTCTTGCTAATGTAACGGGATTTTATTATTTGCTTTCTTCTCTTTTAATTTATTAGTTTTCAGGAAAAAGTAAAAAAAATACGTAATATAGCTGGAAAATTAATAGAAACGCTTTTCTAAAACCGTGTTTATCTTTAAAATAAATAAACTTTTTACATGAAATATTTAGAATTGGTAAAAATTAAGTTAAAATAATTTGTTTTTGCAAAATTTTCGAGTTAAGGGGATGTTTTAAATCTTTTAAAAAATGGGTCGAGATGTTCATACCACTGATGTTGAAAGAAATGTTATCCTTAAGTTAAAATCTGATGGCTTATCAATTGGATACATAGCCAAAATAATGAAGTGTTCTAAACATAAAGTATTTAACGTGATTCACTATACAAAAAATATCGAAACTAGAGGAAGAAAGAGGAAAACGTCCATGCGTTTTGATCAAATTTTAGTACGTCATTCCAAAAAAAAACCATTTTGAGCCATCTAACGGGCTTAAAAATATACTAGATGTTCCAGTAACAAGCCGTACTATAAGAAACAGGCTCCAAGAGGCTGGACTTATGGCTCGAAGTCCAAGGTCAGTACCTCTTTTAAATAAAAAAAATATACAAAAAAGGTTACAATTTGCCAGACTACACCAAAGTCGCAAAAATTGGAAGAACATGTTCCATCGGACGGAAAATGTTTTGTACGTCGTCCTGCCAATAAAGAGTTTGATCCGAAATACACAAAAAAGACAGTAAAACATTGTGGCAGGTCCCTAATAATATGGGGATGTTTTTCAGCCTTTTTTTAATGCTGTATGTAAGATTATGAGAGTTGCTTGATGCATGGGACATTTTATAAGCAAAAGAAAAATACTAGCATGAGTAGATGCTCAAGCATAGTCCTTCAACACTAAAAACATTCGTAATTCTAATTCTTTTTTTTTCATCAAACAGAGAAAACCATTTTTAAGCGATATTCGAAATGTAAAAACAAAAATCAGAAAATATTTCATTTCCCAAACCAATATTCACCTGTTCAATATTAAATTCTTCTATAAAATGATTGCATATGTGAACGTATCTAATATTCTGTTAATGGAAAAGCTGGTATTTTAAAATGGAGTGTAATTTAGAAAAGTTAGAGAAGGGTTTTCTTTGTGATTAATATTTACTTAAGAATGTTTTCCAAAAAGATAAAAAATTAGAAGTTTTCAAACCATAGACCAGTGAAGAGTGCAGTGTGGAAACTACCTACCTTTACTTACATAATTTGCATTACAACCCTTTAGTCAGGATGACTCCCTAGTTGCTCACGCCACCTATGTTGCGTTAATTTTGTCCATGAGTGGCGGGAGCTACAGTCGACTCTGAATGGCAGATTTTTGAGAAACTTTTCATGGTAAATCAATTTTATTTTCTCAGCTTTTTTTTTTTATCCGAAATCTGCTGAGAGC
Organism: Sarcophaga carnaria; assembly: GCA_958299815.1. Classification (NCBI taxonomy): domain Eukaryota; kingdom Metazoa; phylum Arthropoda; class Insecta; order Diptera; family Sarcophagidae; genus Sarcophaga; species Sarcophaga carnaria. The sequence goes on along the minus strand of OY283150.1, from coordinate 130,559,689 downwards.
AAGTTGCCGGAGAAATACTATATACTTCGTTTTGTAAGATGACTGAGCTGGGGTTTGAACTATGGCCTCACGTATAATAAGCCAACACACTATCTACTAGACTACGAAGACTTCTACACATTTTTTTAACCCATTGTGCAGTCGTTCATTAACTGACCTTGTTTTTTAACCACGGCCTTGGGTCCAATAAACCAACACACTACTTACTAGACTACAACGACTTGTATACATTTTTGTTAAGAATTTATTTATCACTCGACCAATTGTGCTGTCGTCCATGAACTGACCTTGGTTTTTTCACGGCCTTGAGTCTAATAAACCAACGCACTACCGACTATATTACGACGACTTTTACACATTTTTGTTAAGAATTTATTTATCACTCGACCAATTGTGCTGTCGTCCATGAACTGACCTTGGTTTTTTCACGGCCTTGAGTCTAATAAACCAACGCACTACCGACTATATTACGACGAGTTTTACACATTTTTTTAAGAATTTATTTATCACTCGACCAATTGGTCTGAAGTTCATGAACTGCAATTACAATTGTTCTCTATTTTTCTCTCTCACTATGTCTCTGAATTTGTTTCTCTTTCCAATCTGTACTCTATGGCAAACGTCGGCACAAAGAGAACATGATTAAAATGTGACTGTATTTATGAGAAGCATGTGCGTAAGCCTCTCTTTCTTTTTTCATGGCAAATCTATTTTATTTTCTAAGCAATTTTGTTAGTAATCTGTTGAGAGGAAGTCGCCGTAAGAAATATTTTTCCATATTTCGTTTTTGTCCACTGACTGAGCTGGGCTTTGAACCACGGCCCCACGTCTAACAAGCCACCTATTAGACTACGGCGACATTACGGACTTAAGGTGAAATAAAAGCGAATCAAAGACGTCTAAAAAAGAGGGGAGAGAGAGAGAGACTTTTTAAAATATTCTATAATGTATACATATTTATAATTTTGCCTTTGTTTTAAATTGCTTGAGTTATTTCTAATGAGAGTATTTTTCTTTAATTTTCTTTTGTATAGCAAAGCAGTCTGATTCTACGTTTAACATCTCTTTAAGCTGTTACCCTATTGCCATCGTCAGGTATTTAAGTTTCCATTAGAAATTTAAAATACAATCATAATAACAAATAATAATTGCAGGGAGATTATGGCCATAAAACTTAATGGTCATTTAAATTAAAACAAAAAACCCAAAGTAAACTGCCAAAATTAAGCCATAAAATTATGGTAAATGAAATGCAAATGTACACAATGCAACTTCAATACAAAAAAGGGGAAGCGGCATATAACAGAGTAAGCAAGGTAAAGTAATATTGAAATTAAATTGAAAATTTATTGGAAAATATTTAAATTGCGTTTATAAGATTTGTTTTCTTCGAAAAATAATTTCATTTTATTTACATGTTTATGTACGTACATAAGTATTGAATTTTGGAAATTTTGCATTTTGTGTGTTTACTAAACACATCACTTTACAAATATTTAAGCAGACATAAAATAATAATAAAACGTAGACAAATGCTAAATGACAATGGCAAGTAAGAAATTTATTGAAATTTTAATTTAATTTTCAAAATAAATTGAATTTAATTAAGTAAGTAGAGTACATGCTTACTTATATACATAATTTATTTAAAATTATTATTTGATTTAATTAAACTCTTGGTAAGCAAGAGCGTAAGCCATTTGAGACATCCAAAAGTGCTTTATGGCCAGGCAAGAGTATTAATTTTTATTTGAAAGGTAAATGCAGGAATACTTTTTACCGATGTTTTCATAAAAATTTATTGAATTTTATTAACCCTTTCATGCCCGAATTTTTTGGGCCAGAGCTAAAATTTTTCTAAGGACATGTGTTTGTTAGTCATGGCCTAAATATGAAGTGATATTAAATTCAGAGTCCTACGTATTCTGGTTTTACACGTTTTTAACCAAGCTTGCTTGCAAAAAAAAAAAAATCTTTTAAAAAAATTAAACATTACGGAATTTATGGACAAAAATGTACAATGTTGCCTACAGGCAACATCGGGCATGAAAGGGTTAATGAAGGATGGGTTGACAGTTTAAAGTCGGCTCCGAACAACAGATTTCTTTGAGAAACTTTTCACGGCAAGTTTTTATTTGCTCTCAGAGTTTTTGCCAGAAATCTGCTTCGAGGAAATCGCCGAAGTTATATTTTTTCATATTTCGATTTGATCGAGATCGAGACCTACCAAACAAAGGATTCAACTGTATGGCATTGAATTTTAAAGAAGAGTTGGTTTCAAAAAAAAGTATGATTTCCTTACCTAGCGGCCGCCAATACAGATTCGCCCCAGATCAGACACCGCGAACAGAAACGAAATATGAAAAAATGTTTCTTTTGGTGACATTCTCTCAGTTGATTTCTTGCAAACACATACATACATACATAATTTGTCATTACAACCCTTCAGTAAGGTAGGTCGTAATCCTTTTTTCTCACGTACTGTTTAAAGTCGACTCTGAACGACAGATTTTTAACAAACACTCTGAAAATAAAATAAAAACATGGCTGTTACTTGTATACAGTATTCGACCACAACAACCCTTTACTCTGGATTACGGCGTTAAATATAACTTCGAATTATGTACACAATATCACTAATCTAACAGGTACTGGTTGCTCACAAAAGAGGAATTATGAACATGGGAAGAAGCATATCATAATAGTCCTAATAGCGTCCGAATGAACCAGACAAGTGCAGGCTACCAATCGTTATATATTGTTACGTTTTTACCTTCTAAAAACGTTTAAAATGTTTAGTTTTAATTAAAATTCTTTATTATTCGCACAATTCTGAGTGCCACTGTTCACAACTTGATGTAAACAACAACAGTTGCTTTGTTTGTTATGCGTCTGCTTACACCCATTCCATAAACAATAACAATTACTAGACAACTGTTCGATTGATCTTGGTAACGGAGATCTTCAAACCATGATTACTCTCTTCAAACACACCGCGTCTTCACACAAAATTGACTCAACTTTTATTCACTCAGTTGCCTGGTTTGCCTTGCCTTTTATATGACAGGGAAAACATTCTGATGAATGTTCTTGAAGGCGAGTATTCTTGACTTCGCCTTCTCGAAATCTCTATAAGTGTAAACATCGTTGTTTACATTTATTCTTGTAGTATTGTTTGTGTATTTTGTTTACATTTATTCTTGTAGCGTTTGTTGTTGCATTTTTGTTTACTTGTTTACCATTTTTTATGCTGGTGTTTTTTAGGACATTTTTGTTTACTTGTTTATAATTTTTTTAAGGCTGGTGTTTGCTGTTATATTACGCAGTGCTTTAATTTGTAAACAAGTTCATTGTTTTTGTTTTTGTAGGTTTTGTTTATAATTTCAATATTAAAGGATGTAAAGGCAAAACACCAGTATATAGATTTTTACATTTTCGTATATTTGAACACATTTAGGTAATCAATAGAAATAATAGAAAGATTATTTCTACCTTTTCCTGCGTTATTAAATTCCTTCCTTGCTTTAGGATACTAAATTATGTAACTGCCGTACATATTTACTAATGATGTAGTCGAACTTATAAAATGTTAACAAACAAGCGCTTAACACACTTTAAAACATTTTCGCAAGTGCTTTAATAATTGGCGAAAAATGTCATTAAATTCCCTCATTTTCCTTCATTTCAAACTGAAAGTATGTCATCAGCCTTTTTAAAATTTACAAAATATTCCATCATATTAAAGTTTTTATGCTCTGCTCCTTGAGAAAAACGTGGCAACAGTTCAGCAATGTTTTTGAAAAAATAATTTTCCAGTTCATTAAAATAAACACACACACACATATATACTTACAGATGCTTTTACAATCTGAGATTATTGCCATGGCAAATATAACAACAGCAGCATGACTAAATTTTATGTAAACGAAATTTCTTCATTCCTGTGATTTTATGAAGAGTTTTATTCGGCTTTATTTTCTTCATTATTACAGCTTAATTTAATTTAATTTTCTTTTGTTTTGTTTTTTTTATTCAATTTCTTTTTTTTGTTTTGCACCAACACATGACAAAATTTAATATTTTCTTCCGAAACTTGTTAAACTTTTTCAATTTAAGGTAACACTTGTTCTAACACACACTTTACCATACGTTCAGAGACTGTTCAACAAAGTTCAACACCACCACCACCGTGCATAACGACCCATTTAAAGCGGATCAATGGTTGTTTGTTTTTGTACTTCCTACTCCAGCCGCCAGGCAAATAAAGCCTCTGTTTAACAGTCAACACTTAACAAGGTAGCATATAATAAAACAACAACAGAAGCAATGCAAAAAAAAAACAACAACAACAAGGAATTGTTATTCTTTTTATGTGTGTGTGTTTTTTTCTTTTCTTTTTTGCCTTTAATTTGCTTTCCTTTAATTGAATGCCAATTTGTTAATTCTGCACTTTTTTCAACATCATTACTATAGCAACAACACAAAATACAGCTTCCAACGATTTGTTGTTATGGTTGTTGTATATTGTTGTGTGATCATTTAGTTGTACCATAGGACTTATGAAATATTCGAGGCAACAATGTTTTGTGGCTCTAGTACGGTATGAATGAATGAATTTTACAAATTGTTTGGATTTAAACAATTGACATGGGCCAGTACATAGGCTAGTCAAGCTTAACAATTAAAATGTATACGCTCAAGCACACTACATACACACATGCTACATTACAAACGTAAAGTGTTTGTGTAGAATTTCCATTTAAAATCAGAAAATGTGTACATGGAGCAGAGGTCGGCACCAATAGCCGCTGGAGGTCGAATATCTTCGGTTTTTTACACACATAGGACAACGAATATTAACCAAGTTAGTAAAAAGGATAGTAAAAATGCTTTCAGTTGCTTGTCAGCTTCTAAAGAAGAAGGTTCATGTTGCTTTTTTTCATCATCGTTAACTATACACCCAAAGAAATAATACGGTAGCTTGACTAATATTCAATAAGATTCACTAATAACAATGAGAAATGATCTTTTATTTTTTAAAGAATATTTGTCAAGTTAAATATGCAATCTTTAGGAATTTGGTGCTGTACATATTTTCTATATTTTCCACTACATACATATATGTACACATTTTTAGATTAATAAGTACGCACTTGAAAATATTACTAACTATTTTCCTTTGGGTTATACACATGCTTCGCACAACTACAGTCACATTTTAATCATGTTCTCTTTGTGCCGACCTCTGCCATAGACTACAGATTGGGAAGAGGAACAAATTCAGAGAGAGAGAAATAGAGAACAATTGTTTTCGAAATTCTATTGAATTAAAATACTCCATTCGTAATAGCAGTTCATGGACGACAGCACAATGGGACGAGTGATAAATAAATTCTTAAAAAATATGTGTAAAAGTCGTCGTAGTCTAGTAGGTAGTGCATTGGTTTATTGGACCCAAGGTCGTGGCGAAAACCCCGGGTCAGACATCGTGAACAAAACGAAACATGAAAATATATTTCTTTCGGCTACTTCCTCTCACCAGTCTTCTGGCACAAAACTCTGAGAGCAAAATTAAATTTCCATGGAATGTTTTTTAAAAAAATCTGTCGTTCTGAATCGACTTTAAACTGTAGGCCCCACCACTTACTTACTTAATTGGCCACAACAACCAGATTAACTGATTTCAGCCTCCTGCAACACATCCTTCCAGGCGACTCTGCTTCGTGCGAACCTACGCCAGTTGGTCACACCAATCGATTACAGGGCTTCCTCGATTTGGTCCTTCCAACGGATGCAAGGTCGTCCTCTTCGCCGACTTCCGCAGATTACCGCATCAAATACCCGTCTCGCCGGAGCATCCTCCTCCATTCGAACGACATGGCCGAGCCAGCGCAGCCGCTGGATATTAATACGCTGCACAACGTCTATGTCGTTGAGGAGCTCATACAGCTCACTGTTGGATCGGATGCGGAAATCATCGCCAACTCGTACTGGACCGAAGATCTTACGCAGTACTTTTCTCTCGAATACTCTCAAGGCTGCTGCATCGGTGCTTAATAGGGTCCATGCCCCTGCGCCATAAATAAGCACGGGTATGATGAGCGTCTTGTAGAGTAGAGTAGGCCCCACCACTTATTTATAAGATTAACACACACAACATCAGCGGTGTGAGAAACTAGGTTGTAATCCTGGCTAAAGGGCTGTAATGATCAATTATCTGTCTAAGTGAGTATGATTTATGTTATCATATAAGAGAAATAAGACGAGGTAGACCCAAAGACTGTGAAGTTCATTTTGAGCAAAACTGTACTAAGCAGATTCAAAATAAAATTGAAAGCGACCGACGAAACGATATATTCGATTAAAGAAAAATACTATTTTTTAATCGTCGCCGTAGACTAGTAGGTAGTGTGTTGGCTTATTAGACATGAGGCCTCGGTTCAAACCCCAGGTCAGATATCAGAAAAAATATTTCTTTCGGCTACTTCCTCTCAGCAGTCCCGTGGCAAAAAATTCTGAGAGTAAAATAAAATTGCCATGGAAAGTTTCTTAAAAAATCTGTCGTTCGGAATCGACTTTAAACTGTAGGCCCCAACACTCATGTATAAAAATTTACACACACAACATCAGCGGTGTGAGAAACTAGGTTGTAATCCTGGCTAAAGGGTTGTAATGATCAATTATGTATGTATGTTATGTACATACGTGTATTTTTCATTCTAACAAGACCCATGGTAGAATTTTTCGTTTTCTAATGTTTTATATTTACTGTTGGACTACAAAGTGTTGCCTGCGTATAAATCATGAATTAAGTTTCAGATTTCTGCATTAATTTTTTTGAATTTATTTTTCATCTTTTTTTTTGTTGTTGCATTTGGATTCTCTATTATTTTATACGGTTTTAAATTTATTGTTGCTGTTATTGTTGTTGTTGTTGTTATAATTGCTTATTGGATTCGGTTGTTGTTATGCTTATTGCTTGTCCGATACATTGCTAGCGTTGTGGGTATAAATTTCATATTCCAGATAAATTATATTCACACCAGTCCAGTCCAGTACTTCCGTTTATATTTTCCCATTTTCTATAATTTTATTTCGTTTCTTTATTACTCTTTATTTCATTCTTTCTTTTAATCTATTGTTCAGTTTAAAATTCAGTACTTGTTTTAAAGTGCTTTAAACAATTTTAAGCATTTTCACTAAGTGCTACAACGACCACTTGAAACCCCACATTTTTTTTTTTGTTTGTTTCTGGTAGTTTCCTTCATTGGAAATTGTTTATAAGCATTGCTAGAGTACAGGAGTTGGTATATTTCATTTCATTAGTTTTTTAAACAAAGAAAGCTTTAACTGAAGTGGCTAAAACAACAGCAGGACTAGAGAGAATGGAGAAATTTATTGTAGTTTTTCGTTTATTATCTAAATAAGATCTACTTCAGCTCTACTACACTACTCCAGTGCATTCATTATAATACAACACAGCAAATTTGTTCGAATGATAATGGATGGCTTCTTGCAAGTACAAGTACTATGTTGTATAGTATGATACAGACCAACAACCACCATCAAAACATTAACAATTCAACCTCAACGCTATTTAGTTGAGGGTATTCTATGCATAGCGCACACACAGCTACGTGGCCAATTGTTGTGCCTTGTTGTTGTTCAGTAGACGACTTCAGATTGAATTCCAGTTAAAGCTGCAACATGGAAAGCAAATAATGCTTGAAAATGTAAAGAATTGCTAACAGAGACAACACAATAAACTGTGTAGTTGAGCGACAAGTGTAAAATACTACATGGAAGCCGCCAATTTTTTAAATTGTACTCGTACTCTACTGCTACTGCTCCTTAAAATGGTTCATGCTGAGCACGAAGAGAGAGAGAGAGAGAGAGAAGATTAAGGGCAGTCTTATTAAATTAAATAAAATTATAAGCAAAACACTGAGAGAAAAAGAAAGAAAGTTAAGAAGAAAATTAAGAAAAATAAAAAATACGGAATTCTACGTGTACTTATCGTGTATATTCCAGGACCACTTTTCTTTGAAGGATTTTCTTTTTTGATATTCTTAATTGATTGTAGATTACATATATACATACGTATTGGTCATTACAATCCTTCAGCCATGATTATGGACCTAGTTTCCCACACGACTTATGTTGTGTGCGTTAATTTTATACATGAGTAGCGGGACCTACAGTTTAAATCGACTCCGAACGACAGATTTTTGAGAAACTTTTTCATGACAATTTTATTTGCTCACAGTGTTTTCTGCTGAGAGGAAGTCATATTTTCGTTAACCGTGGCCTTACGTCTAATAAGCCAACACACTTCTGATTGTAGATTACGGCGTGTTAAATAGAATTCTCGCGAAAAGTACGAGTATTAATTATGGAGCATAATTAGACAGAGCTCAGACAAAGCTGTTGTACTTAACCCTGTTACTAGCCTCTAGGCTATAGAGACGGAGTGCAGGAAACTATGGAACGGTGGCTTTAATTTTATATGAAACTCGAACTTCTATGAGAAGTTCATTTTGGTGCCGAAATATTAATTTTTCATTGAAAATTGTACAGATTTTTGGAAGGCTTTTACCAGTCTTTGAAGGATTAATCAAAGATCAGATATGTTCTTGTGTTCAGATGAAAAACGCAATGACCCACTTGCCTATCTAGGTTTCAGTATCAATAGCTAAATCATTGCTTACTTACTTAATTGGCCATTAATAACTCATTGACGAATTTAGGTCTGCCGCAACACATCCTTCCAGGCGCCTTTGCTTCTTGCGCGCCTACACCAGTTGGTCACACTAATCGATGACAGGGCTTCCTCGATTTGGTCCTTCCAACGGATACAAGGTCGTCCTCTTCGCTGACTTAGGCAGATCCCCGCATCAAATACCCGTCTCGCCGGAGCATCCTCCTCCATTCGAAGGACATGGCCGAGCCAGCGCAGCCGCTGAATGTTAATACGCTGCACAACGTCTATGTCGTTGAAGAGCTCGTACAGCTCACTATTCTATCGGATGCGGTAATCATCGCCAACTCGCACTGAACCGAAGATCTTACGTAGGACTTTTCTCTCGAACACTCTCAAGGCTGCTGCATCAGTGCTTAATAAGGTCCATGCTTCTGAGCCATAAAAAAGCACGGAGAGAATCATTAACTTACTTAATTGGCCTTTAGTGCAGCCCTTGTGCTGACCATCTTCTTCTCTAGTTTAGAGGAACTCGGACTGAGTTTAAATTTGGCATCAAAACGGGCCACTATGCATGCTCAAGTAAGCTTTTGCTATCAAAGCTGCCACTCCGACCTACCTGCCTAATTAGCCTTTACAATCAGTTTCTCGCTCGCCAATTGCCTGGTTTCTCAACATAATCCATCCAATGTAAACATGGTCGTCCTCTGCGTGATTATTGACTCAAATAACCATCTAGTCGAAATACCCATCCACTCTCATGGTCATGGCCGAGCCAGTATTGCCGCTGCATTTAAATACACTGAACATCGCCCACGCCTCATATGCTTTAAGACATTCATTGTGAATCCATCATTAAAAGAAAAAAAGGAAACTTATTTGCCGTTATTTTTCTTTTTGTGTAACTCATTCAAATGCCCTTACACTTGTATTGTATCCCTCTAAACCAAATAAACAAATAAGCATCTGTACTGTAGTAACAGTGGGATCAGCATTGCCAGCGCTACAGTGTAGTCGTGTCATTTGTTTGCATCAGTGCTTGTATTTACTTTTGTGGTCTGAGAATTTGTTCAAATTATCTTAACTTCGACTAAAACAAAAACAACTGGAACAACTACAATAACTACAACAAATACAATAACAAATAAGATTGAATTGAAATTCTGTTCATTGGCTTTAAGAAAGTCCAACCACAGCCGCAGAAAATAAATTTCTATACCAACACAGAATGGAACGTTAATAGAGAAATGAAAATGAGAAAATGAAAGAAAATAAAATAGAAAAACGAAAAAAAACAAAAACACAGGAAGCAATCAGCATTAATGATCTTAAATATACAGTGTGTGCACTAAGGAATGAACCAGGGAGCTCTGGACTGATGATTTCAAGGTAGGCTGTGGAATATAGACAGTTTGTCCAATGGATTTTTATTCCAGCGAAGATCAGGACCACGTTGAAAGCAGCGCATTGCTTGTATAGTATTGGTTTTTTGCCTGAAAAGCTTTTTATTTACTTGGACAGCCTCCTCCAGACAAAAGTCATTGTTCCTCGTCCATTAATGACGAGTATTTCTCAGAAGAATTTCGAATCGTTCGATGTGGGTTCGAGGATAAGCAGATATCGTCGGAAATTGAATTGTTAAAGAACTAGCTAGACCAGGTTTGGAGATCAGAATCTGAGAAATGTTATAAAACAGTGATATTCCCATTGCCCCAGTTAAACTGAGTATTCTCTGCTCGTTGTACAGAAAGAATCTGTTTCGTTGGCAGCAGATGAATACATGAAATATAGGTACGCTTTGCTAAACTGATATTGACAAGAAGAGAACTAACTGCCTTCTTCACATAGCCATTCATTGGTTTATTATAGGCCACTGCTCTGTAGGAAGTAAAGCAAATAGACATTCCTAGTTCTCAAAAGCCTAGTATAGAAGCTATCGGTCAGAGGAGGAGAATGTGTCACCTCATGTGTCAGTGACCAGCTCTTGCATTAACTCATGTATACATAATTGGTCATTACAACCTTTCAGTCACGATTACGACCTGGTTTCTCGCACCACTTACGTGGTGTGTGTTAATTTTATACATGAGTGGCGGGAGCTACAGTTTAAAGTCGACTCCGAACGACAGATTTTTTTTTGGTGAAACTTTTCATGGCAATTTTCATTAACTCTCGGAGTTTTTGCCAGAAATCTGTTGCGATGAAGTCGCCGAAGAAATATTTTTTCGTATTTCGTTTTGATGGAGTTGTCTGGCCTGGTGTTTGAACCGAGGCCTGACGTCTAATATCCCAACACAGTACCTACTAGATTACGACGACAACAACTCACTCACTAGTTCAACTCACTTTCTGTGACATTTGACTGGAGTCTCCAAAACAAAATTAATTAAAAATGACTGCGGAAGTCACCGTGGTCTAGTAAGTAGGCGTCAGGGCTCCGTTCAAACCCCTGGTTAGGCATCTCCAACTAAACGAAATATGAAAAAATATTTCTTCGCCGATTTTCTTTCTGCAGATTTCCGGGAAAAAGCTCGGAGAGTAAATAAAATTGCCATGAAAAGTTTCTTCAAAAAAAATCTGTCGTTCTGAGTCGACTATAAACTTTAGGTCCCGCCACTCATGTATAAATATTAACACACACAACATAAGTGGTGTGAGAAACTAGGTCGTAATCCTGACTAAAGGGTTGTAATGACCAATTATGTATGCAAAAGTAAGATTTGTTTTGGAATGGGGTTAATTTTCTATAGGGAATATTTGGTCCCCAGGTTGGAGAGTAATTTGATGTATAACAAGTTGGACTGCAACCTTCAAGAAGAGTCCGCTGCCTAACGCAACCAGAACAATACCTTATATCGGGGTAACCTTAGCCGTTTTCAGTTATGTCGTACCATAGTGGTACAACAGTAAATGGTGATGATAGTGGTACAAGCAGCCTTTGGACTGCCTTGTATTCGGTAGAAGACTCTAAGAAAAATTCGAACCAGCTATTGTTAAACGTAACTAAATAAGTTTTAAACTCAACAAACTAAAAAATTTACTGCCTGCTTAATAAGTTGTTTTTGCAATAAAATTACTTGTGACTGTTCAAATTTACTTTATATACGACTTCTGGCGGGCAAGTGCTTACAAATTCCATTTGCTTACACAATATTTATTTTACATCAAATTTTTTAAGAATATTTTGCTTGTTCTTGTTATTATGGTTGTTGCTGTTATAAATCAAGCTTAAAATATGAATACGCTGCACTATTGATTTATGCTTCGAATACGTATAAAAAATATTTTTTGATTGCCACACATTTAATGCACACACACACACACACACAGGATAAACGTGCATAAAGGGTAATGCAGTAAAAATATGAGTTCTTTTGCAAACGAAATCCTGTTTTTCACAATTTAAGAATGTCACATGTAGAGAGTGGTTGGTGAGTGTGAGTTTGTAAGTCCCGTACATTTCTATGTGGAAAACTTTTATTTTTTTAAATATTTTCCGTACGATTACTTTATTGTCTCCATAAAAAGTGCATTTGATGTATAAATAGGGACAGAAAAATTGTAAGGCATTGATTTGTGAGGTTTAGGTGTAGGTTTAGGTTTAGGTTTAAGGACGTGTACTTGGCAATTGAGACAAGTACAGTACCCGGAGATCCAGTTGACCCATAGTACAACGTCCTAAAGGGAAGAGGATAGTAGGGGAGAGGAAGTAGGAAAGGGAGAATAAGGAAACAGAGGAATTACACCGGCTAACAAAACTCACAAGAGAGCGCGACTACACTATTGAATCCCTGGGCACTTCTCAATCACCACAAACTAATAATGGATCTATGGAGAGCTTTTATGTCGGCTCTCGACACAGAATTCAAACCTTCAAAAAAGAAGCCCCTGCCAAGTTTGTTCAATCTCACTAAGGGCTGACAGTTACATAGGAGGTGTTCGATAATCTCCAACTCCTTCTTACCGCAAAATACCCTGCAATAGTCCAGCTGGAATCTGTTCCAGATCCTTGTCACCGATCTAATCTCGCAGTGCCCCGTAATAAACCCAATAACTAGCCTTAAGCTGGCTTTATCCAAGCCCAGCAGTCAACCTGTTCTTACACTGTCTATAGCATAGCCATATATATAGCCATAGACACTTGGAAACATCACAATCCTATATATTCCCCCAACACCTCTGTTCTTCCTCCCTGACCCATCCATTGATGAGGCCGTGGAGATGGCAGATTGGGGGATCAAAACCAACTATCACATCGCCCTCAGAAAGTGAACTTAATCTCGCGAGAGCATTCGCCGTCTCATTACCGAGTATACCGCTATGAACCCGGAAACGAGCATAAAAGGATTCGCTCTGGTCCAAAAGTCATTAACGACTCCATGATTTGCAATAGATCGACACAATGGCGCTTAGGGCAGCCTGACTGTCAACGAAGATCATATCAGATTTCGAAAACGAAGTAGGCCTACCAGCTATGGCCTCGATAGCCTTCAAAATTGTGTGAAATACGCTACAGTCATCCTTTAACCTAGAATGAAGATCAAGACCGAGTTCCGTACAGAAAATCCATCTAACATCGACCCATCTGTGAAGATGTATATACCTTTCTGCCCCCCGAGTACCCACCATTCCATACAGCCCTATCCGGTATAAATATCCTCAAACCAGAACCAGGAACATAGCCTTAGGCACAATATAGTTGGTGGCTTTTTCCGAAAGTCCGTACCTCCCCTCAGGAAAGATGATGTTCACAACTCTGGAGCCCGATTCCCTCAGACGTATGGCACTACGCGCTGCACACTGCTTGACATACAAATCAAGCGGAGTCAGGCAGAGCATAGTATCAAGAGCAGCTTTCCTCACTCCAGTGATACCCAAGGAGGAAATCCTCTGAGGCATTCTAAAAATCCATTGGTTTTTATTTGAAGAAAAGAAGCCGCGGAGTCTAGTAGGTAGTGTGTTGGCTTATTAGACGTAAAACCAGGGTTCGAGCCCCAGGCCAGATATCAAGACAAAATAAAAAAAATATTTCTTCGGCCACTGCCTCTCGGCAGATTTCTGGCAAAAACTCTGAGAGTAAATAAAATTGCCATGAAAAAGTTTCTCAAAAATCTGTCGTTCGGAGTCGACTTTAAACTGTAGGACCCACCACTCATGTATAAAATTAACACACACAACATACGTGGAATGAGAAACTAGGACGTTGTACAATGGTTCAATTTGACCTCCGGGTACTGTACTTGCCTTAATTGACAAGTACACGTCCTCTAACCTAACATATTTGAAGAAAATCGCTGTATAAGTGGTGAGAGAAGTTAGGTCGTAATTCAGACTGAAGGGTTGTTATGACCAGTTAAGGAAGTAAGTTAATGCTCTTAAGAGTATTACAATGGGCCTAAATTTTCATAAGGCTTGTGTGTCAGTCTAGCATTTGCAAAATAAGTCCCTTCAAAAAGTCTTTTCACCATTATTGTCCCACGTGTTTAATACAAATATGTTCTCATTTAAAATAAAATTTTCTAGACAAAGTGCCTCAAGTCAAGCACTTATACACACATTTGTTTCAAACATTTTCAGTCGAAAGGATATCTTCTGTGTTTTTTCAAACTTAATTCTTAAAATTGTTGTTGAGTTGACTGACCACAATTCATAGTTTCCACTTAGTCATGCTTGTTGTTGCATATGGACTGAAAGGATCCCCCTTGGCTTTATAAATATGTATGTATGTTTTTCTTGCTTATTTTGTGAAAATATATGCCATTTAAGTTGGTTACTTTTTATATAAAATAACAACAATTGTTTAACAGCAAATAAAAAAATATAGAAATGAAAGAGAAAAACCGAAGGAAAGGCAAAATAATGAAAAATCTTTTCAACCAAAATCATATTTATTTTGTTAAATAAACTTAAATGAAGTAATGATTTCCAGCAAGATGCTCTCATTTTTGCTTTTGTTATCCCTTAAGCTATGGTTTATTCCAAGCAGTAGGGGACGGAGTTTGCTTTGGTATTTATGGGTGTATGAACCCAGAAAAACAGATGCTGCTTAAGAAAGTTCAAAGAAAGTGGCCAACACAATAATGGTTGGTGCTGGGTTTATTGCATTTTCGAAAATTTGTTGCAGTTTGTTTGGAAAGCGAAGAGAAAATTATTTCCTTCACGTTAAAATAATTGTGCCAAATTTATTAAGAAATGTTTAACAGATGATGCGAATAGAAATTCTAAAAATTTGAAATTTAAACAACAAAAACCTTCCTTGTTCGTTTATCCATAATTTGATGGATTGCCGTAATCTATTAGGCAGTGTGTTGTTGAACCCCAGTTCAAACATCAAAACGAAAATTTGAAAAAAAATTCTTCGGCAACTTCCTCAACAGATTTCTGGCAAAAACTCTCAGAATAAATAAAATTACCATGAAAAGTTACTCAAAAATCTGTCGTTCAGAGTCGACTTTAAACTGTAGGTCCCACCACTCATGTATAAAAATTAACACACACAACACATAAGTGATATAAGAAGCTAGGCCGTAATCCTGATTGAAGGGTTGTAATCAGTGGTGTTGTGCTATTTTTTTTTACCGGAACGCGTATATAATTATATAGACAGGGCCGATCCTGGGTAGGCGGCCGGTCTGTGCGGTCTCATGTCTCATGTTCCCATGAAAATCTTGGCGGCTGCGTTTTTTTTAGTTCTCATGTGCCAAATTTGACGAAGGGGAGAGGAGGATTTCCCCTCGGGTTCGGTTCAAACCCTTGTTTACAAAAATACATATAAAAATTCGTCAAATATTAGAAAAAAAAATCAGCAATTCTTTTTAATTTTTTTTAGAACGTCAGTCAATTCTCGTTATCAGAAATCATCTTTAGTTCCGGAACGCGTTCCTGTCTAAAAAGGAAGTACCGGAACGACGTTCCGAAGCGTTTCGGCTCTGGTTGTAATGGCCAATTATGAATGTACTCGTATGTATGATTTAAAAATTCAAATCCTTGTGCACAGTTTATCTTTTTTAGGCAGGCTATGAATCACAGAAATTTACACAACAGTCCAGTAAGTTGGTTCAACAGCAACACAAAAACAAAACCAAGATTTCCAATAGCCATCCTCCCCCCATATCATTTGTTTGATTTCCTTTCCTTTGCGCCCTTTTTTTCCGCCACTTGTGATAAACCACTAAAATGCCAACAGCTCTACCAGGTTTTTTTAACTGCCACCATTTAAACCAAGGAAAAAGTCAAACATACAAAAAAGCAGAGTCTCTCTGAATTTTCTGAACTGTTTTCGAAACGGTACTGTGATATCAATCTTGCATGTATGGCAGCTTTGCTTCCCATACAAAAACAGCGGCCCCTCGTTTTTCCTTTACAGCTACTGCTACAGGGAGAACGTATTGATTAACTCTGTTCACTACCATGGTAGGGAATAAATATTTTGATGGAACTGAATGTGGAAAAAAACTAGCGTTTTGCCAATAGCACATGTGCTGCCAACAGATTCAGTTGCGTTGTCACTAAAGGTGATGCAAGTGAGTACCATGAATATTTTTTTCAACACTACAGCCAATGTAATGCAACGAAAAAAAAAAATTAAAAGTGGAAAGGAAATGAAGAGTGAAATTCATTCACTTCCGTTGCATGCACAGACACAACATTCGGAGTGTATGTCTACCATATATGTATGTACTGAGGTGGTCCAAAAGGATGTGTTTTAATACTCCCACACGACTCAACAATCAATTCAAACTTAGCGTAATGGCACTGACACACAAAAGATTTTGTTCGTATACGAGGTGAATCTTACAAAAATATTTTTTTATTAATCAATAATTTTCTCCAAATTGTTGTCATAAAGTAAGAAAGAAGAATTGAAAGAAATGTATATTGTTAAGTTTAGGCAGTAAAATATATTAAACTATCGTAGTAATCTAACACAACGGAGTGAATGATAACAAGAAAGATTGCCCAGTTCATAGGAGAATAAAAAGATTTGCGGAGTCGTAGCAGATTAGTATAGTATTGTTCTTATGCCTTACATGGCATAATGCGTATATGTGAACTATCTTGGTGAAAAAAGGGAGAAACTACGCAACATATTTCTTCGTTAAACGGTAATGCGCAAAGGAATAACCTAAGCAGTTATTTGAAAATTCCTCAATTGAAAAACAAACCTACGAATCCAGTTAATAAAATATTTTTCTATGCATTTCAGTTTTTCTGGCATAAAAACACAAATAAGTTAACATTTTAGTTATTTTTTTTTACATACTATGAGACAGTATTTGTCTGTTTATGTTACATTTTATTATAACGCGATTTCGATTTTCAATCTTTTTTTCATTCAATTTTCTACTTTTGTGTTCATTTTTGCTGACATCACTTAAACTGTGCCAAACAAACCCGAAATAACTAGACAACCAGCCAAATGGAATCTCATCTCAAATAAAATATAATAAAAGAGCAACAACAACATCTATAGTGACAATATAAAAAAGCTTAAAGCAAATAGATAACGTAAATGGCTATGGGATAAATAAACAAAAAAAAAAGAGTTTCTCCTCTAATAGAAGCAGAAACTTTGTCGCCAAGCGAAAATACCGAGAAAAACCTCAACAACCAGATGAAAAAAAAATACAAACACGAGTACAAGTACCAGTAAAAACTGTAGAATAAAATGAAAATAAATAAATAGAAATACTCATGAAAGAGGAAACAACAAGGAAACGAAAAGGAAAAAATTATTCATTCATTAGTTTAACAATGAAAATGGACTAACCTTACTCGTTTAATAGCATGTTGTTGTTGTTTTTGTTTTTGTTGAGAAAAATAAACAACATTTTTTGTTTTGCACACATGGTTGGTAGCGGGTTATCCAATTAGAGGTTTCTTCTATCTAAAGTGTCATAAGTAAAGAGTTTAGATTCTGCATCGTTTAACTACCAAAGAACGCTTTACAATAGTTGAAACCGACTGCAGAAGTTATGACTTCAACGTGGACACTCTTCTAAGCTGAAATGTAGCCGACAAGCAATTGCCAAGATTGTAAAGAGATTTAAAAAAATTAAAAGCGTTAAAGGCGTGCTTAGGCTTGGACATCAACACCAGGCACGCACATTAAAATTATAAAGAAAAGTTACAAAAAGAAAACAATGCAGTAAACAAACCTGTTTACAAATTATCGTACTGTAAACAAAAATACAACAACAAACACCAGCATAAAAAGAATGGTAAATAAGTAAACAAAAATACACCAACAACACTACAATAATAATGGTAAACAACGATGTTTACATTTATAGAGATTTCGAGAAGGCGAAGTTATGAATATTCGACTTCAAGAACATTCATCAGACTGTTTAACCTGGCATATAAACGGCAAGACAAAGCAGGGGATTGATTAGTGAAGTTCAGTCAGTCTTGTGTAAAGACGTGGTGCGTTTGAAGACAGCAATAGTGTTTTGATGATCTCCGTTACAAAGATCCGTCGAATAATTGTTGTGGTGTTGGTGTGATTTTTCAATTCCATGCAAGCACTGTCAAAAATATCGTCCCTGTAAGTGAAAGTGTGGCTAATAAAAGGATTTCGGTATCCTCAGCACGACTTGTTGTGTAGTTTTAGTGATTTGGACTTGTATCTGCTGAGATGTTGCTACCAAATTTTCATGAGCTTCGTTTCCCAATTGGTGATTACATTCAAAATTTTCGCATAAGGGGTCCGAAAAAATCGACAGTGACACTGATAAAGCTGATTCATTCGGCAAATGGTCTGTAGATTCATATTTCTACGAATATTTCTTTTGAAGAACAGTTAGTGACAGCTCAGAACACAGCGGTCGTATTACAATCGACTATTATTTTAGCCTGCAATTGAAGATTTCATTATGGTTTAAATAAGACAATGCCACAAGCCACACAATGTAAACGATTTTGAATAATTTAACGGTCTTGCAAAGTCAATTGGCTACCGAGATCTATATGGCGACGTTAAACTTTTTCCTATGGCTACGTCAAGTACTGTATCTACATGAGTAACTCGCTCATTTCTGACGTCTTAAGAGACATACTCAAAATTAACGACTTTTGTAACCCGTCCAGTGAAGGTCCTTAAATGACAACGTTTCAGTGAAATCATAACTTCACGTGTGTTTTATTTGACTTTACTTTTGAAACCATAGAATGGTTACACCTTTAGAACAACAAACATATTTAGACCATGAAGTATTGACACCACAAACCTACTGGCTTATATTTCCTCTCTCTGTCTCTCTGTTTTTCTCGAAAACAAATATAAATATACTGAGACAAAACGGAACAAGATCAAAACATACATTGAAATAGTCACTACATACACAATCTCATACAGTTAAACTCAACATCTGTTGTCTTTCTCTCACTTCCTGCCGGCAGCGCTTATGTGTTTCGATGAATAAACATTGAAATGTTTAGCAACAACAGCCATTATTGTTGTTACATATTTAGGAATAACAGTTACTCTCTTTTTAAAATCTATGGAAATGTATAACCAGTGGAAGAACAATCACAACAACAACACAGCAATAACATTTATTTTGAATTTCAATGAGAATGACCAAAAACGTAACGAAACAAATGAAATGAAATAAAATTTCTAAAGAAAATCAAAGCAAAATAAAGAAAATTAAAAGCGAAAGAGATAAACAAATGGAAATAATTCCTAAAAGAAAAACTAACCAAAAGGCATTTGAAATGCAAGAAAGAAAAATACTTGACCTTGTGTTTTTAGCTGGAAAATCTTTTTAGTCTTGTTTGTCATGGTAAAACTACTCAAAGAGTTTTCATTTAATAAATAACGACAGCAACAACAACAACAACAAATGAAAGAAACACTAAAAAAGAAATTCAATTCCTTGAGTGTTTTGTCTACAAATTGTTTTTCTTTCTTTTTTTTACCAACAATAAGTTGAAAGAACTCTTAAACAAACTGACGGTGGGCTTAAAAAATAAGAAAATAATTTTTCGTAAATTTTAAACTCAACTAAATGCATGCACTGCTTAGGATAGCATTACGGAAATTATGGTTTCACAGTAGCATAATAGAAAAATAAAATCGTATTATTTTAAATTATGCAACACTTATTTAAATAAATTACACAGCATTTCTAGGTGTTTAGTACTTCATTTATATTTTGATGACTAAGATGTATCACTCTCTGGATACATGACCAAACACAGTCATCAAGTTAACACTGTGGTTTGAATATCTCCGTTAAAAATATCTGTCGAATAATTGTGTAGTAATTGTTATTGTTTATGCAAAGAGCAGAAACAGAGGAATAACAAAGAAAAGCAATTGTTGTTGTTTACATCACGTTGTAAATAGTGTCATACAGAATTGTGC
Source organism: Sarcophaga carnaria (assembly GCA_958299815.1). Taxonomy (NCBI): domain Eukaryota; kingdom Metazoa; phylum Arthropoda; class Insecta; order Diptera; family Sarcophagidae; genus Sarcophaga; species Sarcophaga carnaria. Next base: position 130,539,620 of record OY283150.1, on the reverse strand, counting down.
GAATTATAAAGAATTTTAATTAAAACTAAACACAAATTTATTTTTATCTTATTTGCAATCTACGAGATTATATCTTAAACGTTTTTAAAAGGTAAAAATGTAACAATATTTTTTAATTTTTTTATCAAGGATGGTTACTGAAACGTTATACTTAAACTCTAGCCTATACTCATACATATTACATTGCAAATAATATCCTTCAATTATTAATTTTTCTTTAAATTTCATTCTCAATATCTGACAGCAAATTATCTTGTGGTTTCCATTAAAATTTGTAACAATAACTGATACTCCATACGCATCCTCATCATCATCCTCAGTGAGTTCAGTAGCATGAGGAAAATTTCCAGTTTTCCAAAAATACCAAACAACGTTCGATAATTATGGCTGTTGAATGTTACATTGCCTTGCAATGTAAAGTATTTATTCTGAATTGATGATTCAGGGAGTGAGAGAACAATAAGTGTTTGTAATGCAAACGTTTTTATGCATGAACTTAATTTGCAATACACAAAAGCATTAAATACTGAATACTGAGAAGCAACACCACAAAAAGAGAAAAATAACAGACAGTTAAACAGGCCGCATATGTATTGTGTTTATATTACAGGCGCATATTTCATATTTTATGCATAAATTACTGTGTGTTTCTCTTGCATTCTCTCTCTTTCAGTCTCTCTCTCTTATATTTTCCTTTCATTGTTTTTGTGTATTATTTTCTTTAGTTATTGGTAATTTACCAATACATAAGTAAGTTATATTTGTGTATATTGCTGAGTGTATTGTTGCTGTTTTTTGCTTTTATAGCCTGTAATTATTTATGATCAATTTGTCATTTTAATTTCCATTTTTTTTCTTTTTGTTTTTGTTATTCAATATTCAATTAAACTATAAGATTGTGGTGTACTGTAGGTTTTCAGTTTCAATTAGGTTTCAGCTCGAAAGAGCTTTTTATCAGTGGATGCCACAATAAAATAAAAATGAAAAGTTAAAAGTGAGTCTGTGTGTGTTTGTAATGCACGCAATGAAGTGATTTTCTTCATTTTGCTTTAAGTGTATGTGACTGATGATGTTTATGGTCAACAGTTTTGGTTGAGATTGTAAAAAATTAAAAAATTGGAAGAATTAAAATTGAATTATTTTTGTAGTCAGAAATTAAGTTTCTGTCAGAATATACGGTTAAATGTTTACATTTAATAATCAAAAGGCAGCAGATTTCGTACTTTGAAAGAATATTTTCTCCAAAAATATTTTTTATTAAACAGTTCTCCTGGTTCTAGACTTACTTGATTGGTCATTACAACCCCTCAGGATTGCTACCAAGTTTTTCACACCGCTCATGTTGTGTGTGTTCATTTTATCCGTGAGTGGCGAGACCTACAGCTTAATGTCGACTTTAAACGACAGATTTGTTTGAGAAACCTTTTCAGCGCATGGTAAACAGTCTGATAAATGTTCGCCTTCTCGAAATCTCTATAAATGTAAACAACGTTGTTTCATTACTGTTGTTTGTGTATTTTGTTTACATTTATTCTAGTAGTGTTGTTTGTGTATTTTTGTTTACTTGTTTACCATTTTTTATGCTGGTGATTGTTGTTACATTAAGTAGAACGACAATTTGTAAACAGGTTTGTTTACTGCATTGTTTTGTTTTTGTAGCTTTTGTTTATAATTTTAACGTTAAGCGATGTTAAAGCAAAACACCGTTATCTAGATTTTTCATTTTCGTAACAATATTTTAACGAGAATAGCCAATGAAATAAATGTTAAAAATTAGTTCTAGAATTATTGCGCACATGAAAAATACATTTTTAAATATTTTCATTAATAAAATTAAATTCAATAAAATCCTATAAAAAAAACTCCTTAAGGACACAAATAAAAGTCCTTTAAATCAACGACAGCAACAACGAAAACAATAGCAATTGAAAAACATTACTATGCCTCAGGGATATTTATCATTAAAATCAAATGTATTTATTTCTCTCCCTATCTCTCTCTCTTTTTTTTTTAAATTGGGTGTCAGTTTCTTGGTGTTTTCCTTTGTAAACTGTTGTGTGTTGTAACAAACAATAGGATTTTATTCATTATGTCCTTAAAAACAAGAATGTTTTATAAGTTACAGATACACATGCACACATGCAAATATAATTGTTGTCTTGTTTATAGTAAGTGTATGAGTTCGGATATTTCAAAGAATTTCTGCTTAACATTACAAGAATTAAAGCAGAGTATAGAGAAGAGAGAGTGAGCGAGAGAGAGTAAGAGAAACAATACCGTTTACAATTTTAATAATAGCCCAAAAGGATATTTTATTTGCATACAAGTAAACGAAACAAATAAAACAAATTGAAAGGAAAAATGAAATACGCCATCCTACAGTGAAAGGCATTCAAGTGCGAATGCCATAAAATGAAGAGGCGTTTTATTTCTCAATTTAAATGCTCTTTGAAATTTTAAACTCTTTTTGATTTTCATTGTCGCCATTACATCTTATCGATTTATTTGCAAGCCTGCCTGCCTGCCTGCCTATCTGCCTTCTGTTACTTGCTGTTGTTTATTTCGAAATTAAATTCATTTTTAAGTTTGATTTCCTTTCAGTAACCAATTTGTAGTAACTTTAATAAATTTTATGTTCTTTTATAAAAGACATGAAGTGATTGTAATTCATTATTGAAATTTAATCCCTCAAGCGTAAGGAAATTCTATTCAATTCTTATAGTATATACACGTGTGCACGTAAAACGATTATAAAAGACAATATTGACCAGTACAACAAAATAATAAGATGAAATAAGCTCTGCTAAGTAGGTTAAAAGGCCTTGAACTTCACTATCAAGAAAATCTCATGAAAAGCCAAAGCGCAAGAAGAAATAAATAGAAATGAATGACAAGCATCTGCGGTTAACGATCAAAGTGGCATTCGTATCAATATGCTGAAGAAGTCGCTGTAGTATGGTAGGTACTGTGTTGGCTTATAAGACGTGAGGCCAAGTTTCAAATTCTTGGTCAGACATCTCCAACAAAACGAAATATGAAAAAATATTTTCTCGGTGACTTCTTCTCAGCAGGTTTCTGGCAAAAACTCTGAGAGTAAATGGAAATTGCCATGAAAAGTTTCTCAAAAATCTGACGTTCAGAATCGACTTTAAACTGATAGGTCCCGCCACTCATGTATGAAATTAAAGCACGCAACATAAATAGTGTAAGAAGCTAGGTCGTAATCCTGACTGAAGGGTTGGTATGACCAATTATGTATGTGTAAGTAGCGGTAAGGACAACAATGTAATAACGTGAAATTAGCGCTGCCAAATAGATTGTATGGTAAACAATCTGTTGAATGTTCTTGAAGGCGAGCGTTCATGACTTCGCCTTCTCGAAATCTCTATAATCGTTGTTTACGTTTATTATTGTAGTTTTGTTGGTATACTTTTGTTTACTTGTTTACCATTTTTTTATGCTGGTGTTTGTTGTTATATTACGCAGTGCGATAATTTGTAAATAAGTTCATTGTTTTGTTTTTGTAGCTTTTGTTTACAATTTTAATGTTAAACGATGTAAAAGCAAAACACCAGTATCTGGATATTTTCCATCAATATAAAACAGGGGGAGTAAGATAATTCCACATAATGTGGGTTTTCTTTAATTTTTTTCTTTAATTACATTTTCCTACGTCGCTCTGTTGTAGAATTTCTGTGGTTTATTTGCCTGCAATTAAATTTCAATTAAAATGTTTCAATTGTTTACAATGATAGCGGATTGTTAATGTTGTTTTTGAGTTGTTATTGCTATTGTTGTTGTAGTTGTTTTGCTACAACAAAATTAATAACAATAACTACAATTACGAGCAACAGCAATACCATTTAATAAATACTACTTAAGTGACGTTGAAATACTTCAGAATTAAAGTTCAACATAAAGTCTAAAGAAAGAGGTTGGCAGGGGAAGCGAGGATAAAGGAGTTAAGAGCGTAAAAGGGGAAACTTAACAGAAATTATTTGGAGTTTTCGTGTGCATGATTTATGACTGGTCATTCATTTAAACTCAATGGCTAAGGAATTGGAGAAATAATTTAAACGTGGCCATTAAAATGTTTGCATACCTATGGCCCAGTTAGGGGAGTGTAGGGAATAACTTACATAATATTTTAAATTAATTTTAATTATACAACAATTTAAAATTTAATTAGTATTTTACTTGCACATCAATAATATTTTATTTATTTTATCATGGTAATTTGCAGCAAAAACTAAAAACTGAAAAAATATTTTCTCTTACCCTCGATTTTAGCGGCTGTGCCTTAAGCATTATTAAGAGGCCAAGACTTTTTCGTTTTGTTTCCTTTGGCGTTTTATTTGTTGTAATTATTTTCTTTTACGTTTTGTAAGCCTTTGTCTTAATTATGGTTATTCTTGTATTGCTTTAAGGGTTTTATGCCGCATCATGTGGTCGACATTGTTCATCTGCTAGGGGTTTAAGCAGACAATAAATATGATTTTAAATTAAATGCGAAATAATCTTTAAATTATAAAAATAATTTAATTTTATATTATTGTTGCTGTTGTTATTGTTGTTGGACTTTCATTTTCTCAGTTCTAATAATGAAATAAAAAATAAAAGCAATTTAAACCATTTAATGACCACCAGGCACGGCATGGCATAACAGCTAACACCAGCAAGTGCTACTTGATGCTTGACTAAGAAGAATATTTTTCTGAGTTGAAATAGAATTTTTTGTAATTCAAACAGAAGCCATTGAATCTATAAAAGCAGGGATTATTAAGCAGAGAGCAGAGAAGCAGAGAAGAGAAAAAAACGTTCACAAATTGCTTGTGGCATGTAAATCTCGCACTTTACAATTGAGTGCTGCTGCTAATACACGTGCTTGACTTTGTTTTGTGTTCTTGGTTTTTACAAAATAATGAATATTTTTCCTGTTATCATCTCTTCTATGCTTCTGTTTCGCAATATATTTGTTAGAGTTGTTGTAGATTTCCCTTATTTAAATGTGGTTCTGCGATATTAAATTTTTAATTTGGCTTCAATGGCAAATTCTGTTAAAAGAAATTTAAGAATTTAAATTTTCTTTTTTTTAAGAAATAAAATTAAATTTATGTTCGCTTAAATTATGTTTGAAATTTAATTTAAATTCCTTCTTAAGATAGCGGCCTTGGTGCGGAGTCTACTCTGGGAAAATGGACCTGAACATTTCCCTTCGACTGTCGGATTGTTGTAGTGTGTTTAAGGCGGAAGTAGTGGTCATCTACCGGGCTGCTCAATGGATGCTCGTCAACGGTATTCCTTTTACCCGCATCTCGATCTGATAGTCACTGACGAACGCTGCGAATAACTCCAAGATCGTCAAAAAATGTTGCCACTGTCTCGCCGCCTTCTTTCTGGGCGCTTCAGTGCCACACTTTTCTGGGTCGCCAGACACAGTAATATTCCGGCAAACTGCGTAGCACTACATCCGGAATCCTCTTCAATCGACTTGGGGATGCCATTTATCTCGGTAAATTTGTCCATCGCATGGAAATTCTTTCGAGACGCCAACCTATTCTGGCTCAATGAGGAGTCTGCAAGGATCACTTGGCCCTCGATGGATAGAAGGCGGACCAACCATTTATTTGGACTTGGTCGTAACGTCACCTCGGTTACAGTGGCCAGGCTTACAAATTATTGTGTTATGGGAAGACACGCGGAAAGAATGCAGCTTCCATCTAACGACTTCTGCCGTGGGTGCAGATCCTCTGAGGAAGAGGAGACTGTTATCCTTTGTCAATGGCCATGGGAAGAAAGCCTATTTAACACAGACGGCATTCATGTTAAATATGGGGACACAGTGGTATTCTATTAAAAAGAGCGGAAGAGCAGGTCTAACGTAAACAAAGCCTATTTAACACAGACGGCATTTATTTTAAATATGGGGACACAGTGGTATTCTACTACAAAGACTCTCAGCTCATAAGCAACAATGCGGTAAATATTGGCACATTATGAATGGCAATCATAGTTAAAGTCGCCTCAAATTCCATACAGGCAGTGTGCTGAGTAAGCATAGCATTAGGGGCACTCATTCTGGACAGGAGCTGTTGGAACAAAAAAGAGAAGGAAGCTGTTATTCACCAATTTTTTTTGAGCAACGAAAACCCAGCGAATAGCTACTACTCATGCAGTACTTTGAGTTTTGTCTAGGAAAATAAGTTGGGCGAGTAGGGTACATACCTAGCGTTATTTCGGAGAAGGAGAACACACCTTAGTTTCAGACGATTTTAATGATCTGTTGAGGATGGATTCTAATAAGGTCCAGATGGTGCCAGAACTTGATAAAGTTTCAGAATGTGGTTTCTCTATGACCATATACATATGTTTAGGCCTAAGTGTGTCTTTTCCATCTTGGTGGTCTGAAAGGCATCTCTACCTACTTGCCTTACTAGATTAGTAAAGGGTTTGTTTCGATGGGTGAAAAGGGTAGATTTAACCGAGACTTTTAAAGCAATAGGAATAAATTTGGCCCTGGAAAAATTTGTTTTGCGACAGGACATTGCAAGCGTGCGTACTTGCATTCGCTGGCCATTCGAAAAATTCATAAATTATGCTAAGAATTGTTGCCTCTTTGGTCCTTTTTCCCTATATTGAAGACTTTCTATCCAAGCCTGTATAAATAATAGCTTGTCGGTAAGATATGTGACTTTAAAGGTGAAATATTTTCACAAACTAGTCTAATTTGATGATCTTGACAAATCTTTATTTGGAAAGAAAAAGTAACACTAACGTTGGCCTAAGCAGAGCCTTTAATTTCATTACCCAGTGTAACTACCCTTACAGGATTTTCTTCAGCACTTGAAACGACAGTCATTGATATGAATGATGACTTTAAGGTGATTTAACATTTTTTTCTTTCACTCTTACCTGTGTTCTCTTTCCCCGTGTATTTTTAAAGTATTAATCATTTTGTATTTCTATGCCTCGGATTTACATCAAGGGGCATGCACCAAGTGCACATTTTTTTCTTAAATTTTTTTTCTAATTTTTTCTTGTCATATCCTCTCAATCTCTTAAGTGACTGTGCTTTTGTTTTTTAAGCTGCCCTCATACACGTCCTGATGAGTTGTGTGTTGCATATGTGGCATGTGTTACCGTTGTTTTTACTTTTCAAATCAAATGTTTTTTTTTTTTATTAATTTTTTCCTTTTTTATTTCTAGAAAAAGTTTAGTTTTTACTTCCCCCCTTTTTTGATGCTGTAAAGATTGTAAATGACATGGAAGGCACATACATACAAGTGTATTGGGTCATATAAAAAGTGTCAGCAATTTTTGTTTTATTTTATTCTGACTATCCTCACATGTGGAAGGACGCATAAATTTTTTCCGAATTTCCATTCAAACGGAAGATGTAGATTGATGTTCCTGGGAGAAAAATTTCAATTATGCCGACGATATCTGTTTAATGTCACATCCGTTTGAAACGTCTAACTCAACAGCACATTTAATGAAGTCTTGCTGGTAATTAGCAACCGAAAAACAATTTTTGGAAATAATTCCATTTAGAAAATGAACCTGAATCGGTCATATCCTCTGGAAAAGTATTAGGGTTTTGGCAAAAACCTGCGTGCAATGAAATACCCAAGGCAAACGTAAAGTGCGTCGCCAGATGTGTCCACGCCAAGTACTCAGTCCACTCAGAGTCAGTCGATGCTGAACAAAGGTTTAATCTTGTCTAAAATATGCAAATGTTTAAGAAGACAGCCAATTGGCGAATTTGCATGTAGTCTTTATAACTGGACGAAGAGCATTGATCACACATTATTATTTGTGTTGCTAGACGCACCATCCCTGGAGTAGCATTTAGGAATAAGAAAGAACAACGAGCAACTATATCAAACCACACAGATCTTTCAGGATGCGCTAAAAATTGCGTGTATTAGGTTGAAAAGTTTGAATACATACAACGCAATGCCCGGAAATTGTATCGGCTGATGGAGGTTTCTTAAAAATCCCCTAAGCCCCACTGAAATTCACTTTGTCAAGTCTTACCCAATAAAAACCAAACGGTCTCCAGCAACATGTTAAGCTTTTGAATCAAGAAGCTAAATTAAAATAACATTTTCAATCAGAAAACTGTAAATCAAAGGTTAAAAATTGACAAACTTTGCCCGCATGTACTTTTCAAATTCCCCAATACATACTCATTGTGTTCCTTAAAAAATAATATACATACAGCGAGGAGCAGAAGTAAGTACATGCATATATTGTTTCGTTTTTACCATTTAAAAACGTTTCATATATAAGCTCGTAGATTGCAAATAAAATAAAAATTAATTTGTGTTTAGTTTTAATTAAAATTCTTTATTATTCGCACAATTCTGTATGCCACTGTTCACAACTTGATGTAAACAACAACAATTGCTTTTCTTTGTTATTCCTCTGTTTATACCCTTCGCATAAACAATAACAATTACTAGACAATTATTCGACAGATCTTTGTAACGTGCTTTAAAGCACGATTACTCTCTTCAAACGTACCGCGTCTTGACACACTAACTGAACTTCACTAACTAACTCGCCTGCGTTGCCTTGCCTTTTATATGGCAACGTAAGCAGTCTTTCTCGAAATCTCCATAAATGTGTAAACATCGTTGTTTTAGTTCATTCATGTTAGTGTTTGTTGTTGTACTTTTGTTTACTTGTTTACCATTTTTTATGCTGCTGTTTGTTGTTGTACTTTTGTTTACTTGTTTACCATTTTTTATGCTGCTGTTTGTTGTTATATTAAGCCGTACGAAAATTTGTAAACAGGTTTGTTTACTGCATTGTTTTGTTTTTGTAGCTTTTTTTTACAATTTTAATGTTAATACACTGTTTAAAAGAAAAGCAACAGTATCTAGATTTTTCATTTTCGTAGCAATATACTATGTGCATCATTGTATGAACATATGGATTTTATATGTATGTACATAAGGACATGTACTCACTTCTGCCCACTACTGTATTATATTTATACAATTACTGTGTGTAGTTGCAACAAATGTGTTTGCATTAGTTTTTCTATTAACACTCATACACATTGACATACTTATATACATATATACGTATGTTGTTGGTATTGTGCTTTTCTCATTTTTTATACAATACTGTTCTGCCGTGTTCTATCATTGTTGTTGTATGTAGTTCATCCAGATGAAGGATTTTCTGGCTTATATACAGTTTGAAATGAATTCAAAATGTTTCGCTCTGAGTTGTCCATGTGTTTGTTTATTACAACAATGACTGTATGCACGTGTGTCTGTGTTTGTATTCCTATATTTCTCACATCTTCACATTCTCTTTAAAAAAAAAAAATCTAATGTGCCCTCGGAGGTTTATCCATGCAGACAAGCATGTGTGTGTATGTGTTATGACAAGCAAAATAAACGACACATGAAAAAAGAGAGCAAATATGAGAAAATATGGCAAACAATGAAAAAAATAATGAAAAAATAAATTTTATTTGATTTATTTTTATTATGAAAAGATTTAATTTTTTTTTCTCTCTCAATTTGTTTGATTATATTTTGTAGTCGTAGTCGTAGTTGTGTTTACTACTCACCTCTCTTCTGGTAATTTTAAAGGCTTTCTAAAGGGGTTGCATGTGATGACGATGACGATGACTATGAGGATGGCTATGATGATGATGTTCTAGTCTAACGATGGTTTGTTGTTTAGTTGGCTGGTTGTGTATGCACTTTATAGTTGTATTTGTGGCCTCTGGACTCTTTTCCTTCTTGTAAGTGGCAAAGGCAAATGTGACAAGGTAAATATGTTTGGCTTTAAAATGTCATCCCTGGGAGTGCATGGTGTATGTAGTACATCAAATGGCTTCGCTACAAAGAAATAAAATAAATTGTAGAAAACCATGGCAAAGTATAATAACTAGAAAATAGGAAAATATAGAACAACACACTCTCTCTCACTCTATCTTCTTGATTTCTGTGATAGACAGACAGATGAATACAATAAAGCTTATTTTTTTAACAGGCATAAATTAATGTTTAAGTTGGTAGAGTTTTTCTTTATCCCTGAACTCTTTTCATATGATTATGACGAATTGAGTTTTTTTAGACTTTTTGTGTCATCTAAAGGCAGGCAGCCTTGACCAATAAAAATGATTAGATTTATAGAAAATTTTAAAATAAGAGCATAAATTTAAATCAAATATATGGTATATGGTAGGCCAGTAAATGGGATTAAAAAAAATTGTTGTCAGTGTCATTTTATAAGTCCTTAAAAAATTTCCAAATATTTTTCGTTTTTAAACACAAGCATGACTGAATCCCTAATAAGTTGAATGTGCAAGAGAGACAATGTAATATGTTTTGTGTCTGTATTTGAAAGATTGTATACATAGTCATTAGCAGTTGGAAAAAAATACATAATCAAGCTGTTTAAGTTGGTACTTCGAACTCAAGAAACTTTTCTATCCTACCAGCGATAGTCATTCTTACCCCACAGTCGATAGTCCAAACTCGCCTCTCAACTGGTTCTTGGTATCACAGACCGTGTGGAATAGTGCTGTTGAAAGACAATGTCAATCAATTTGGCTTGATTTGCTTTAATTTTCCATTGACAGTAATCCAGCTATTTTCATAGTTCTTGAAGTAGTAGGTTCAAATGATGCCCTCAAACCATACCAAACAGTGCCTTCAAAACACTGGGACTTTTCATGTTTTTATTTCCCACCAACATGGAACATAATCTTGAACCAAGCATTGATATTTAAGTGCATGTATTGAACACAACATACTCTCATTAGCATATAGGTTTTGTTTTAGTCCCATAGACAAAATTTTAAAATAAGAACCCAGACCTCCAGCGATGAATAAGGAGAGCAGTTGATATGAAAACTTTCTCGAATAAATCAATGATCGATGTGTAATGATTTACATGTTGACATTGTTACATACATACATACATACATACATACATAATTGGTCATTACAACCCTTCAGTCAGGATTACGACCTAGTTTCTCACACCACTTATGTTGTGTGTGTTAATTTTATATGTGAGTGGCGGGACCTACAGTTTAAAGTCGACTCCGAGCGACAGATTTTTGAAAAACTCTTCATGGCAATTTTATTTTACTCTCAGAGTTTTTGCCAGAAATCTGCTGAGAGAAAGTCGCCGAAGAAATACATTTTGCATTTTGTCTTTATGTCTGGCCTAGGGCTCGAACCCTGGCTTTACGTCTAATAAGCCAACACACTACCTACTAGACTACGGCGACTTTACTTGACATTGTAACGCTAAACGATGACATTATAGACAATAATAAAGAACTGTTTACAGCAGATAAAATTGTCAAGGCGTTAAAGTTGATAAAGCCTACAGTCAAAGAAAAAGGTCTACATACACCGCTGTACATACACTGCTGTATGTAGACTTTTCCCGGTGATTTTTATCAAATTGAAAACGATGTTATAGCGTTGTTTAAGGCAGTTACAATTAAGAACGTTCCAAGACGAACTCGAATATGAAAAAATATAATTTAAAAATTATTATAAAAAAAATTAGTGTATGTTGACTTTTTTCTGTGACTGTACGTCGGCGCTGTAGATAGTTTTATGTCTCTTTCCACACAACACTTAGGATCATAGCATCTTTAAAGACTCAAGAGCGAATACTATTCAGCATCTATTGGCAACTGAAGATCGCCGTGATCTAGTAGGTAGTGTGTTGGCTTATTAGGCGTAAGGCCACTGTTCAAACCCCAGGTCAGACATCAAAACGAAAATATGAAAAAAATATTTCTTCGTCGACTTCCTCTCAGCAGATTTCTGACAGAAGCTCTGAGAGCAAAATAAAATTGCCGTGAAAAGTTTCTCAAAAATCTGTCTTTCGGAGTCGACTTTAAACTGTAGGTCCCGGCACTCATGTATAAATTAACACACACAACATAAGTGGTGTGAGAAGCTAGCTCGTAATCCTGTCTAAATGGTTGTAAAGCATGTTAGTTACAAATCTCAACTTGACGCGTCGTACCTAAAGATGTGCTTGCGTTATTATTACTAGATCATTGCATGTCTCTTTCCTTGCGATCCTTAAGGTCATGACACCTTTAAAGTGTCAGGAGCAAATACTATTCAGCATCGATTGGCGCCTGGGCAAGGATCCTGATGGAATTGGAATCTTTAGGAAAATAGATTATATGGTATCACCCACCCTATGACTTTCCGTGGAAGTTTAGAACGTCCATTTGGGATAAATAATTGTGTTATGAAAAAAATATTTCTTCGGCGACTGCCTCTCAGCAGATTTCTGGCAAAAAAAGTAAAAACTGAGAGTAAATAAAATTGTCATGAAGAGTTTCTCAAAAAAATCTGTTGTTTGGAGTCGACTTTAAACTGTAGGTCCCGCCACTCATGTATAAAATTAACACACACAACAAGTGGTGTGAGAAGCTAGGTCGTAATCCTGACAGAAGGGTTGTAATGGCCAATTACGTATGTATATATGTATGTAATTGTGTTATGGCTCCATACAAACTTCATGGATGATATAAAAAAGATGAAGTCGACAGATATAGTTCATTCGCTAGAGCCAACGGATCCTTACAGCATTTTTCAGGCGGAAATGTCAGCCATAAGTTCTGCTGATAACAAAGTGGCTCTTTCAGTCCTTTCTCAACGAGAGGGCGGAGCGTTAAAAGGTTTACGTCATATAGACATGGGGACATTGCAGCCAGATGTTTAATAAGCCAAAGCACTATCTACAAGGCTAGGGGAGTCTAAAAGGCTTCTTTAAAAATTGCGTATTGTTCCAGAATTTAGCAAGACGTGGCTTAACACGTTCAAGCCGGAGCTTACTAGACTGCTTTATCGGGCTGCACGTGCCACCTGTGGTACGCAGTTGGTCATGCTATACTTCGTCTGCCGAAAAAAATACGTGAGAGTCGCGTCACGATAGAGCGAAAAGTATTAAGCGCAGCCGCCCGAAGGTGACAAGCATGAATTAAACTGCCGACGTGAAAGTATTAAGTGTAAGTTAAGTATTTTAAACATATTTTCCAGAGTTTACTGACCTTAAAATTCAATTAATCCTTAATTTGGTATTTTGAAATGAAACAATTATTTTCGTCCAGCCACAATAATACAACTGGATGACTATGTAACTGCCTGTGACGGTAATTTGACCGTAATTTGTCTGTGAACAAGTAATTTTCTCTGTTGTCGTTCATATTGAGACTCATTTTGAGTATCATTAGACCATGACAAATTGTCCCAAAAATTTTTTTCAATTTAATAAAAAGGAAAAAACAAAAACATAAGACATGTTAAATTGTTTGTTTGTCTATTTTATGAATGGAATTTTCTTAGGTCTATTAAACAAATATAATTGAGAAAAAGAGAAGAGAAGATACCATTTATTTATGACACAAAATTATTATTTTAGACAAGAAACTTGAACAGTTTTTTTTTACCCTTAACCCAGGCTAGTTCATCAATCATGGCCATATTTATTTAAGCCTTTTATTTAATATTCATATTCACTGTTCATTATGGCCATTTGATGAGACTCATTTATATTGAAATTCATATGGAGATTTACGTTTAAGCGTCTCAAGGTCACTAGTTTATCTTTTCTATTAAAAGTTTTAATATTATTTACCCGTAAGGGGATTAAAACAAACACCGTTAAAGGCATGATACTAAAAACAGTTGCTATGAAACTATATGTCTGTTGAAGGGTTGCTGTTATTCACAGCAAATATTCATATCCACATGATGATAAGCCCAGCCATCATAAAAATATTTTATAACAGCTTGAGTAGCACGTTAACTTAGAAGGTAGAAGGTAGAAGGGATTGTTTTAACTTAAATTAACTCAAGTTTTATCACGTTTCATATTATTATTCTTGTTATTGTTTTTTGTTTATGTATTGGCATTTGCTTATACGACAGAGGCAGTGATATAAAGAAACAGAGGGACAGATAGTAAGAGAGAGAGAGAGAGAGATAGAAAGGTGAAATATAAATATATTCCTGTACCAATTCAGTGTAAAGGTTTCTCTAGCTGTGTCATGTCATAAGAAATTCTTGTTATCCTTTGGAAACAGGGTTAATTCTGTCAATGATGTCAAAAAGCAACAAAAGTAAAAAAAGAATAACATGCAGATGTATTTTCTCTAGATAATGTGGTTGCGCCAGTGTCTGTATAGCAGTGCTGTATGGCTGTGTTAAGCTTTACTCAAGTCGAATACGAGGAGAAAAGTAACACATACAATTGCAAATATATAAATACAAGGTTTTACCACAGATAAATGTATAGAAATTGTTTTTTCTTTGTTGTTGTTGCTTCTTTAACTTGAGGCTTTTAACTGTCAACATGGCGTTAATAAAATGGATAAAATGAATAACGAAGATTGTAAGTCACCGCAGGACATTCCATAACATACAGCAATGGTAATGGCAGTTACAGCAGTGATGCAACACAATAACAAAAAACATCGACATCAGCGTTAGAATCACGTGAAATGTTTTACAGTTACAGTAACAATAAAAAACGAAAACATAACTTAACTTTAAAACATCTACGACATCTACAAAAAATAGGAGGTAGTAAAAAGAAATCCATTATGTGGGAATGAATGAAATCGTTCTGATGCAATAATAGACAGCTCGTTGAAAGCGTTTTCAATATTTTAAAACTGATTTTCTTGTGCTGGAAATGTTTCTGAGTAAAGGATCTCCTTAGAAGCTCCAACTTCTCTGGCAGCCAAGCCGTAATCAGATCTCTATCGATAGCAACATTAAACCTAATACTGGCTAGCAAATCCAGTGAATTTCTTTACCTACTTCCGCTGCATGTTAGTGTTCATCCCGTATGGGTTACTGGTCACTCAGACATCCACTCAGACATAACTGTGCAGTCGATGAATTTTTTCATTGTGTAAGGGATAGTTATGCGCAGAAGCTTGAGTTATCCAAGTGATATTAAAAGCTACCTCTATGAGTTCTCGGCGTGGATATTGTTACGTTTTTACCCTTTAAAAACGTTTAAAATATAAGTTCGTAAATTTCAAGTAAAACAAAAATAAATTTATGTTTAGCTTTAATTAAAATTCTTTATTATTCACACAATACTGTGTGTTAATGTTCACAACTTGATATAAACAACAACAATTGCTTTTCTTTGTTATTCCTCTATTTGTACCTTCTGCATAAACAGTAAAAATTACTAGACAATTATTCGACAGATCGTTGTAACGGAGTTCTTAAAACCACGATTACTCTCATCAAGTCTGACTGAACTTCACCCACTCAGTCGCCTGCTTTGTCTTGCCTTTTATATTGTAGAGCAAACAGTCTGATGAACGTTCTTGTAGGCGAATGTTCATGACTTCACTTTCTCGAAACCTCTATAAATCTTGTTTATTATTGTAGTGTCGTTTGTGTATTTTTGTTTACTTCTTTACCATTTTTTTATGCTGGTGTTTGTTGTTATATTAAGAATTACGATAATTTATAAACAGGTTTGTTTACTTGCATTGTTTGTAACTTTTGTTTATAATTTTAATGTTAAGCGATGTACAAGAAAAACACCAGTATCTAGATTTTTCATTTTCGTAATTATATCTTATTTTTTGCAACCAAACTGTGATAATGCAGCGGCAGCACTCACAGCAGCAAGTGATATTATGTAAGGGAAATATACTATTGTCAGTATGGATGAACAGCGAACACAATAAAATCTTAGTGACGGTTGACTCTGCATGGGCTACCGTTTTAAATTTACGCGCGCTAATTGACGAGAAATGACCTGTTAATACGAATCGTTTCTGGATAAGGACAGGTCATGTGAAATATTGAAGCACGGATTGCTTTGATTATTACTCTGATTGAAGACAAAGGCCATACTTTGAAAGAGATAAAATAATTTTGATTGGATGTTAGAGATATGGAAGGATGGTTGAGGAATACAAGACAATACCATGCCGTTATTACTGAAAAATTATTGTGACTCTCGAATAGACAAAACATGCACATGGCTGTGAAATTATAATCTATCTGATTATTTGCGTTACGATTCCGATAATCGTAAAGTCCCAATACATTCCCACATGCTGTTGATTATAGCAGGTTTTTCTAGTAAATGATTCCCTGATAATGCCTGTAAATGTAGAAACTGGTATTGAACGATAATTCTAGCTTTAATAACATTTGCATTAGGCCCCCTGATTTTTTTGGCTTGAACTTGTTGTAAGAGTTTTATTATTCATCCTTTGCAGAAACCTCTTAATTCTGTTTCAAATCAGAAACGAATAACAGATGAAATGAAGATCAGTCCGCGGAGAATTTGTGTAGAGGTCATACTACTTTGTGTCAAATTGTGCTCATATAATTCTAATTGATTACTTGGCAATGTTAAGCGATTTTTTATAAATATTTTCGTTAAATGGTGTTTTAGAGGGCAATGCATGAATTGATCTTAAAATTATCAAAACAGAATCATTGAAAACAAGCAGCATCAAGTCCATGAACGTTAATCACATTTTCAGGTGCCTAACTTGAGGTTTTCCCTTTGGGGTATTTTCTATTTGTTGGTGGCTATTTTCACATACATTCGTGCATATATACATAATTGGCCATTACAACCCTTCAGTCAGGATTACGACCTAGCTTCTCACACCACTCATGTTGTGTGTGTTAATTTTATACATGAGTGGCGGGACCTACAGTTTAAAGTCGAGTCCGAACCACACGTTTTTTGAGAAACATTTTCATGGCAATTTTTTTTAATCTCAGAGTTTTTGTCAGAAACCTGCTGAGAGAATGGCCTTGAAGAAATATTTTTTCTTAGTTCGTTTCGTTCGAGATGTCTGATCTGGGGTTTGAACCATGGCCTTACGTCTATTTTAAGCTAAATCTCTTACTTATACCAATACGGATTACTAAAGCTTCTTTTGGAAGGCTAATGGATATCTTTTTACTACACTTTATATATCTTTTGAAGGTAAACGCAAATTTTCTAATGTAAAGTAATGTTTTGTACTCATGCTGAAGATGAACTAAAAACAGCAGCATATCAGCTTAGATTCTTGCCAACAATACAGCAATACAACCAACCAACGGTTGTAAAACGTTATGTGTCTCCCCGAAGTTTAATAAAATATAAGAGGATAAATTCTGTACAACTACACGAAACCACGTTTAGGACTTCAGGTTTGCCAAAAAAAAAAAAAAAATGTACACAATATTTAAAGGCCATATTTTCTATTGTATTTTGACATCGTTTTGGTTGTTTTTTATTTTCTTTTTTCCGTTTTTTTTTTTTAGAATTTCAATGGGCAAATGGCAACATTTTTAAGCCCTAAATCCATGAGGGAGAAACAAGTGCTTCTAAATTGAAAATAATGACAAGTAAAGTGTGTAAAATGAAATCCCCGAAGCCAATGATGCTTTAACAAAAGCATTGGTATTGAGTTTTTAAAAAAGTAAGGATTTTTTGGAGAAATTTTAGACAGAAAAAAGAAGCTGGGCCCTGAGTAATATTTTTAAAAAGAGGAGATTAAATGCACAATTTTACGTTCGAGAGCTCGAGAGTTTAAAATAAAATTGAGACTTCATTGACTTTCAATTAAATTTTGTGGGACATTAGACAATAGATCGAGTTTTGTAAGACAAGTAAGGGTTCTCGTGGCATATGCTTTTGAATTTTCTTAAAGCCGACTATAGGGTAACCATCTGACGAACACAAAAAAACTTAAATTTAAGCAAAAAAATGTAATAACGCGACTGCAGAAAAAGGGAATAAAAGATGGAAAAGGATTTATTAGGTGCTTACAGTGGATATGAATGATTAGATAGAGATTTTCTGACACACACACACTAAGGCACACTCAAAGATATGTACACCTACGTTATTAGATTTTCGCGTGAAAATCTAAAATTTTCTTGTTATTTATATTGGCATTGCAAAATTGGTATATTAAACAGAGATTTGGCCTATAAACCCGAACTTATGACATGTTAAGGAAAATTGTTTCTCTTGCTTTTTTTTTGGCAGCCTGCGATACAATAAATTCCGTGACATTGGAGGCTGCTAAGGTGGTTACAGTTTACTAAGCACACACAAAAGTTAAGCTAAACAATAACAAGAAAATCAATCTGGGGTTTATTTGTAGCCGTATTTTATAAATGAAGAGAAAGACAAGAACAGCAACAAAAAACCCCCCAAATTTGATGTCAGGCAGTTGAAACAAGGCAACGGCCAATGTCAATATTTTCAGAAGTAGTCATGGAAGGGAATGTGGTTATGGTTGTGTTAAGGAGTGTAAGTAAGTCCACATAAATTCCTTTTTAAAAAGAATATTTTAAAATATTTGCCGTGTGGTTATTTACTGAAAGCCATGATAACTTTGTTGACTTATTGGTGAGTTTATTTCGTTGCTTTTCTTTCTATTTTTATTTCAGTGGTTGTGAACGTTTTTTTTTAAGGTTCAACAAGATTTATTTTCGTTCTTCTCTATAATTTTCGCAACATCATTGAAAGTGTTATGCTATGATTAATGTTTTGTTTGTAGTTTCGTTATTTATATGTATGCATGGTATGTGTATATGTCACATATTTATGTGTATATGAGTTGTATAGAGGCAGTGGGTTTACCTCTTTTGATTTTGATAAAGTCTTGCTAAAAACTGCGAGAGTAGTTTGGCAAATTAGTTGTACCTGAAAGGTTAAGAGTTATTGTAATAGCTGCCAGATAAATAAAGCATCAAATCGTTACCATGCTTCATTTTCATTTCTGATTTTTCTTTTCTAAAAATCGAGAATAAAAATCAATTAAACTCTATGGGTGGTGTAAATAAAGGGTGTATTTTTAAAAGGCATAGGAAAATTAAAAAAAAACACATAATATTCAGAAAAATGCATAAAATCTTTATTTGAATCGATAGCACGGTCCATATAATTTAATGTTTGAAGATTATTTCATGCAAATGTTGACCGCGACTGCGCCTCAAATGGTCCATCCGCTTAGTCCAATTTTGACATACTCTTTCCAACATTTCGGCCGGTATCTCACGAATAAATGCTTTAATGTTGTCTTCCAATGCGTCAATTGGAGCGGGCTTGTCTGTATAGACACTAGCTTTAACATAACCCCACAAAAAGTAGTCTAAAGGCGTTAAATCGCACGATCTAGGCGGCTCATTGACCGGTCCCGAACGTGAAATAAAATGTTCACCGAACTCGCCTCTCAATAAGTCCATTGTTACGCGTGCTGTGTGGCATGTGGCACCGTCTTGTGAAATCACATGTCATGCAAGTCAAGCTCTTGCATTTTGGGCATAAAAAAAATTGGATATCATCTCACGGTAGCGCTCATCATTCACAGTTACGTTACGATTCGCAGCATCTTTGCAGAAGTACGGTCCAATGATGCCATGATAAACCGCACCAAACTGTGACTTTTTGTGGATGCAATGCTTCTGGCTGATCTTCACTCCAAAATCGACAATTCTGCTTATTTACGTATCCATTGAGCCAAAAATGAACTTCGTCGCTGAACACAATTTTTCGATAAAGAAGTGGATCTCCGGCCAACTTTCCAAGAGTCCATTCACCAAAAATTCTGCGTTGCGGTAGGTCGTTCGGCTTCAATTCTTGCACCAGCTGTATTTTGAAAGGCTTCACACCTAAATTCTTCCGCACAATTTTTCTACGATGTTGAGTAACAGAGGCCCAATTGCTCCGAACGGCGACGAATCGATAATTGATGGTCATCATTAACACTGGCCGATACAGCTGCGATATTTTCTTCAGTTCGCACTCTACGTAAGCGTGTTGGTGGTTTAATGTAAATTTGGTGCGAAATTTAGTCACAATAGCCGCTTCAGTGGGTCGATTAAACTGACCATAAAATGGAAGAAGCGTGCGGTGAACTTTCTTAACAGAGTACGCATTTTGATAATAAAATTCAATGATTTGCAAGCGTTGTTCCTTTGTAAGACGATTCATGGTTAAATTATAGACCAAACTGAAGATGTTTGACAGCGAAACAAAACATGCGTGAGCTGTTTAAGCCAGTGTTGCCAAAAAGATAATAGCTAAAAAATCACCCGTTATTAGGGAGTCAGAAGCTCTTGACGTTCTGAGCATGACAATTCAGTGTGATGTTTGTTGGAACCCACACATTTTTCACAGCGTTGGCTTATTAAGACGGTGCAAGAAATACTTCACTTCATCTGATCTTCCTACTATTTACACCACTTATATCCGAAAGAGAATTGAATACAACTCTCATGTATAGGGCGGCGCTTCGACGTCTATTTTGAGACTTCTCGACCGTATACAGGAGAGGGCGAAGTTGCTCATTAATTACGATAGGGTATCCAATTCTATTGATTTATTGGAGCATCGTTGCAATTGTGGCTTGTGTTTCACTGTTCTATTGCTATTACAACGGATTTTGCTCAAGCGAAATAAGGGAACTCGTTCCCGAGAATCATGTATTCTTACGTAGCACTCGTCTTTCTCGGCGAGCAAATACGTACAGTGGTGGCCTTATAATTAGAAACAATGTTTCTGAAACAGAGTTCTCTGGAGTGACGAATCTAAGTTTAATTTGTCCCAATCTGATGGAAAAACGTATGTAAGACGTCCTCCAAATAAAACCTTTGATTCCAGGTACACAGCGAAAACTGTAAAACAAATTAACAAACCTACATGTTGCTAACTCGTTTATAATTATAAGGCCACCTCTGTATGTGGTCGATTGAAATTTGTACAAAAAAATTAACATAATTGTGTTATAAAACTAATGTTAAAAGTAAAACTAAATCTACATGAAGTTGGCGTAGTATAGTGGGTAGTGTGTTGGCTTATTATATTAAATGTCAACAAAATTAAATATAAAAAAAATTATTTTTAGAAAAATCCTCTAAGCAGATTCGTGGCATAAACTCTGAGAGTAAAAGGAAATTGCCATGAAATGTTTCTCAAATACTTGAGTCGACTGATGTTTAAAATTAACACACAAAACATGAGCGGTGTGAGAAGATTTCCGTTCTATAATTTTTCAAACTTTATTCTAAAGCTTTAGTCTAGTAGGTAGTAGGTAGTTCAAACCCCAGGTGAGACATCAAAACGAAAATATGAAAATATTTCTTCAGCGACTAGGTTAGGTTAGGTTAGGTTAGAGGACGTGTACTTGTCAATTAAGACAAGTACAGTACCCGGAGGTCGAATTGACCCATTGTACAACGTCCTAGTTTCTAACACCACTTATGTTGCGTGCGTTAATTTTATACGAAAGTGGTGGGACCTACAATTTAAAGTCGACTCCGAACGACAGATTTTTATTTATTGAGAAACTTTTCATGGCAATTTTTTGTTTACTCTCAGAGTTTTTGCCAGAAATCTACTGAGAGGAAGTCGTCGAAAAAATACTTTTTGTATTTTGTCTTCGATGCCTGGCCTGGGGCTCGAACCCAGGCTTTTGCGTCTAATAAGCTAACACACTACCTACTAGAATACGGCGACTACTTCTCAGCAGATTTCTGGCAAAAATTCCGAGAGTAAATAAAAATTGCCATGAAAAAGTTTCTCAAAAATTTGTCGTTCGGAGTTGACTTTAAACTGTAGGTCCCGCCACTCACGTATAAAATTAACACACACAACATGAATGGTGTGAGAAGCTAGGCCGTATTCCTACTGAAGGGTATTATGTTATGTATGTTACGTATGAAAACTTTCTCAAAAAAATCTTGTCTTTAAACTGTAGATCCCTCCAAAAAAATTCTTCTCAGTAATTACTTTTTCAAAAACTTTAAGAGCAAATAAAATTGCCATGAAAAGCTTGTCATAAACCTGTCGTTTGGAGTCGACTTTAAACAGTTGGTCCCTCCATTAATGAATAAAATTAACACACACGACATAAGCGGTATGAGAGGGTAGGGAATCCTCTTTTTTATAATTATCTTAACTTTATTCTAAAGCTTATCAGCTGACCTACGTACTGCTAAAAAATATTTATAATAATACTTAAAAAGAAATACTACGATATATGCTTTAAAACGGGTAATCACTCTAAGGACTTTGACTGTAATGGTGGTGGTTGCTTTGTTACACTCGATAGATTTTGATTTATGACCAGTATTACAATGCTACACTTAAACTTACTCGCACATATACTTCTACATTTTGTAATCACACACACATTAAAGTTAAAATACTCGTATGAATACCATATACAAGCGATATACAGTGTATGCAATTCAATACAAAATGAACTTCAAGTTTTAAACGGTTTGAGGGATACCGTAATAACGGATATTGCAATGAAATGAAAAGTAATTTTCCATGAGAAAGAGAAATTCGACAGAAGCTAACCTACAGTTTGAAACTATTTCAATGTAAATCTTGTTTTTGATTAAATTCTCAAAGCAAAAAAGGAAGTGTACTCCTATACGCTGAGATTTTAATTCAGAGAGTTACTTATTTACTCACTAATTCAATCACTTAAGCAAGTGCCTGTGTGGTGCTCCCTCCTTTATACATTCACTTGTAAATCCATCCAAGGTAACATTCACTATAATATCGGTTTACTTGCTTGCGTCTTATAGACGTCGTCGTAAAACTAATTTTAATGGCTTTTCTTGGGAACTTATTTTTTTAAAAGCAGTTTTTCTGTTTCTTTTTTCTGCTTCTCTTTCTAGTTTCTAATCTTTTATCAAATGAGATTTTTTCTAAGTCTTCTTCTGTTTTTTATATTTTTATTGTATCCTTTAGGGAAGTTGGTTTCACACATCACATACGCTTTGCCGGCATTTCAAACAATGGCAACCATTTACTCACTTTCCAAGCACATGCGTTTACTACACATATGTGGATTTGATTTGATTTCATGTAATAAAAATTGCAACTGTTTTATTACTACTGATTACAAGTCGTTTGCACTTAATTTTTATCACTGATTTCTTTTTCTCTTCCTTTTTTTTCCTTTTCTTTTTTCCTTTTTAGCCACCATTTGAAAATCTTGAAAATTACTTTATAAGGGCATAGTCGTTGTACAATGAAAAACAGTGAGAAGAAGAAATATTTTTTTCGAGCTTAAGGACTATGAAGCATTAAAAAGAGATCCTTCTTTAAAGCTCAAGCATAAGCGCTTTTATAAAATTACAAACCATTATTCACTTGAACCACTCTTTTCTATTAAACAAATGCACACAGTACACTGAGAAAAAAAGTCGTTGTGAATCTATGAGGTATGTAAACAGATGTGATGTCAACAATACATATGGCTTTTAACAGTATTTATAAATAAATACTCTATGCGAGTACAGTTTATTAAGGGACACTCTTTTCTATTAACCAAATGCATACAGTACACTGAGAGAACAAATGTTTACAAATCTATTAGATGAGGTATGTAAACTGACGTCCTGTTGATAATACGTATGGCTTTTAACAATATTTAGAAATAAATACATAATGCGTGTACAGTTTATTAAGGGTCACCTCTTTTCTATTCCAATATGGTCAGATGCACTCTCAGTGGGAATGACGAGGAGGATACTGTCCTCGGTGTATCGTCTAAGCGCGATTAGACGGATAGTGGCTTCAGGACAGTGTCTGATGAAGCAGTTTTAGTATTGGCAAAGACAATACCAATAGATATATTGGCGGATGAGATGAGGAGGATATACCTTCGCCGTCTCGAGTACCCTGAACAAATAGCAGCTATAAAAGCGGAGGTACGAACGATTTCCATACAAAAATGGCAGTCAAGATGGGAGAGCAGTTTAAAGGGAAAAGGGACATTTCGCCTTGTCCCTGATGTAATCCTTTGGATGAAGAACGAACATTGCGAGCTGAACTACTACGTGACCCAGTTCCTAAGTGATCATGGGTGCTTCAGGAAGTACCTGCACAGATTTGGTGATGACACTTCTCCTATATGCCCAAACTGTGTAGATGAGGAGGAAGATGCGGAGCATATTCTAACATGCTGCCCAAAATTTATATGGCGTTTGGGACCAGACCGGCTAATGGAGGAGCTGTTGAATTGTAGGATTCTATGGAGTTAATACAGTCAGAGAATGGCTGAAGTTATGCTAGAACTCCGAAGACTGGAGGAACGGAGGCGAAATTTGACTTAATGTGATAAAGCTTTCAAGCTAACCAGCCCTCCGCAAAGTAATACCTTACGGCAGTTTCGCGGGGGGAGAGTGGTCAAAGTGTGTAGGGGGTGGGTTTAGTACGTAGGCACCAGTGATGGTGAATCGTGCACTCTTTTGTTGTAACAAAAGTGTCTTCCGAAGATTACCACCTCCGGCTCAAGACAAAAAAAACCTCTTTTCTATTAAGCAAATGCGCACAGTACACTCAGAGAAAAAAACCTGTGAGATATGTCAAGTGACGTCCTCTTGACAATACAGGTGGCTTTCAACAATATTTAGAAATAATTACGGTTAAGTACTCGCACCTTTTATTAAGGGCCACTCTTTTCTATTAAGCAAAGTACACTGAGAGAAAAATTCTTTGCAAACCTATGTGGTATTTAAACTAACATCCCGTTGACAATACACAAGGTTTATGTTTATGCTAGTACAGTGTATTAAGGGCCGATTTAGGTTCAGTAATGCCCAGAGATTGAGATATTGAAGTCGCTGGAGTCTAGTATGTAGTGTCCCTGCCCCTGGTAAATAGAGTGAATAAAATTGCCATGAAAAGTTGCTCAAAAATTTGTCGTTCGGATCACGTTCATTTATAAAATTAACACACACAACATGGATAATCCTGAATGAAGGGATGCAATGGCCATAATACAACTCTTACAACAAGTTCAAGCCTAAACAATCACGAAAAGCTGATGCAAACGGTGTTAAAGCTAGAATTGTCGTTCAGCAGCAGTTTTTGCATTGACTGGAATTATCGGGTTATCAATTCCTAAAAGGGTCTGCTATAAAAAGCAGGGGAATGTATTGTGTTAATAAGAGCTGGGACTTTACGATTATCGGAATCGTAAGGCAAAAACTCAGCTACATTTTAGCTTCACGACCACGAGTATGTTTTTTCCATTCGAATAGTCACAATAATTTTTCACTCCAAAGTAATAACGGCATGGTATTGTCTTGTATTCCTTGACCAGCCTTCCATATCTCTAACATCCAATCAAATTTATTTTCTTTTTTCCAAATTGTAGCCTTTGTCTTAAATCAGAGTAAACAACAAGGCAATCAGTACTTTAAAAATTCTCAAGATCTGGGCTTACGAAGAATCGATTCGTATTAACAGGCCATTTCGCTTTAATTAACACGCGTAAATTTAAAACGGTAGCCCAGGCAGCGTCAACCGTCACTATGATTTTATTGTGCTCGATGTTCATCCATACTGACAATAGTATATTTCCCTTACATAACGTCACTTGCTGCTGTGAGTGCTGCTGCTCCATTATCACAGATTTGTTGGAAAAGAATAAGATATCTACGCCGAGCACCCATAGCGACCGATTGTAATACCATATGCAGCGCAAATTCAGATCTTATTGATCTGAAGTCACTGCAGATAAGTAAGTAATGTTTACATGACGTCTTTTTGATTTGATCTTTTTTAACATATCCGTTTGGGTTGGTTTTTCAATGTAGAAGCTCGCCCTATCTATTGTTGCTTATGAGATGCAGCAGTCATGCTTGTCGAACTCTATATATAGGCTGGTGTACTGGCTAGTTCACAGCTTCTGATCGCTAAATTTCTACATATTTCTTCTACTTTCCCAACATTAGTGCATTATTAACGAACAACAAATTTGTTTTCTCCGTGTAATATAGATTTCATGGCGTTTTTGTATTTTATTTAGGGGCCATAAAATATTTACTGTTATACAGCTTATACGAGCAGCCGAATAATTTCAAGTAGTCCAACGGAATATAAAGAAATAAAGAAGATGCCACAACCACACCAAAAATACAATAAAATATTCAAAATTGCACCGTTGGTTAGTAAAAGCGTGGAACATGCAACACGAGTAGTCTTCGTTTGTAGAAAAGCAAAATACTTTACAGGAATCCACTCTATTACTGGTTGTGCACCACAAACAAATGGCCTGCAGTAATAGAGCAGCGGAAAAGCATGGTGCCAAGGAATCAAATACAACAACAGCCACGATTTAGAAACAGCCACTCAACTGTGCTATAAAGCACATCACATCGTTTGTCGGTCTGTTCTGTTAGCTGTTTGGACGATTAAAAGAAAAAAAAAACAACAAAATGTGACAAAAACGGAAATTAACCCTCAGCAGTTTATTCATGCATACCTTGAATGCTATGTGTACCAGTTGCTCTGGAATCATCATTATGCATGTTGCACTGTTACCGTTACTAAACTGAGAGTAAGTGTTGTGTGTTTGTTTTTGTATATTTGTTAGCGTTTGAGACAAGATGTGTTTGGGAAATTTGTGTGTAAATGCGGTCTGGTTGCCGTTATGACGAGGTGTAGTATATTAAAGGAAATACAAATTCGACATGAATTATACTCTGCAGTAGCTGATGCTGGAAATGGAATTTTTATACAACCAAAGAAAAGAATTCGGTTAGAAAATTATTTTATTTGTTACTAAGGACCAGCAGAAAAATGGAAGTTTAGGTGAAAGAACACAAGGAACCAGAGGTACCTTAAGCAGACTAAATATTATATAGAAACACAAAATTTAAAATTAATTCTGATTGGGTTAAGAAAAGTTCTATGAAATTCTTTCAAAGAATGAAAATAAATCATTACAAGATTCCCGCAGATCTAAAAAGTTAACAGTCTTCCTATTGTTCACACGTAATCCGAATATAAGCGATTGTTTAATATAAAGGGTGTGCCATTTAAAAGTTTAAATTTAAAAACGTAATAAAACAAATTCGAATTGGAATTTTGCCAAATTAATTTTTTTTTTACCAAATTAATTGGGTATAAAATATTCGGTTATCATGGTGCGATAGCTGTCTCCATTGACCGTAATGGTCACGTTGTCCTCATTTTCAAAGAAATATGAACCAATAATGTCTCCGCTCCACAAGGGGCACCAAACAGACTCTCGTAATGGGTGCATTGACTACTGTAGGACCATGTGTTGGATTTAAAGCGATAGATGACCCTCTCAACACATTGCACACATAGTGTTATGTTGTACGAACATATGCAGTTCCTTGTTTAAAGAGTATTTCTGAAAGTTCTTCAGACAGATTATTTCTCTACTGAGTCTTTTAAGATTTCTTCAACATTGTGTTTTAAGTTCTGAATTTTAAATTTTAAATCCTTTTGAAAATAAAGTTGTTTTCTATTAATTTATTAAATCCAACAGTACTTGCAAAAATAATAAAATGACTTCCATAATAAATATAAGATGACTACCAAACAAAAATTGAAAAAAGAATGGCTTTTGCTGTTAGCGGCCGGTAACGTTTTTACCTTTTAAAAACGTTTAAAATATGAGCTGCAAATAAAATAGAAATAAAATTGTGTTTAGTTTTAATTAAAATTCTTTATTATTCGTACAATTCTGTGTGTCACTGTTCACAACCTGATGTAAAAAACAACAATTACTTTTGTTTGTTATTCCTCTGTTTATTCCCTTTGCATAAACGATTACAATTACTAGACAATTATTCGACAGATCTTTTTAAAGGAGATTTTCAAACTACGATTACTCTCTTCACACTCACCGCGCCTTCTCACAAGACTGACTGAAGTTCACTGACTCATTCGATTGTTTCCCTTGCCTTTTATATGGTACAGTAAACAGTCTGATGAATGTTCTTGAGGGCGAATCTCGGTGACTTCGCCTTCTAGAAATTTCTATAAATGTAAACATCGTTGTTTACGTTTGTTATTGTAGTGTTGTTTGTGTATTTTGTTTACATTTATTCTTGTAGTGTTGTTGGTTTATTTTTGTTTACTTGTTTACCACTTTTTTATGTTGGTGGTTGTTGTTATATTAAGCAGCGCGATAATTTGTGAACAGGTTTGTTTACTGCATTGTTTTGATTTTGTAGCTTTTGTTTATAATTTTAATGTCAAGCGTTCTAAAAGCAAAACACCAGTATCTAGATTTTTTATTTTCGTAACAATATTTGCAATTTTATGCCTGTACCTCATAAGCATGTGACCCCTATTTTCCCTTGTTTTGCTCCTCTCTTTGCTTTACTCCTCTAAAGGCATAACTGCTCATGTGACAGCATTTTGATTCCCCTTCTTTTTATATTTAGTTTGTCACCCCTTGTAGGTAAAACAAAAGAATTTTCAATAAAACCGAAATTGTGTGCATATGTATGACGTTTTGTCAACGACGTGTTGCAGGTGCATAATATTGCTGCAAAATTTCAATTACGATGATTTTATTTCTTTGAAATTGAAATAAAATTTTAAGTTTGAAACTAAAAATTAATTTGCACCAAAAGAGGAGAAGGTTGTGGCTACAGTTGGTTTATAAAAGAATTTTAGTGCTGAATAGTAGAGGGTAGGGAACCAATTGTACATTTGAAATTATTATTTTTTATTGTTATTCTAGCATTTTGATATTGCAATAAACATCATTCAACAGCATTCTTCTTAGTTTACAATAACGTTTGATTGTTTCTTTGGCCCTTATGCGATTATTTGATTCATCATACTTAAAAGCTGAACTGCACTTGCAATGTTGCAAGCACAGATTTAAAGAATTTCGTTCAAATAGTATGTATAAAATGCTATGAGAAAAATTTTTTTTATTGCCTTTTTAACCTTCAGCTAAAAAAAAAAAAATCTTTTATAATCCACCATGAGCCAGCAATATTTCTTTCAAAATTTTATTGTAAACAACAATTTATTGCACTGTAGATAGTATAGACAGCCAGACATTCGTGTCTGACAAGGGTATTCAAGTTAACACGTATAATTTACTCCCTAAAAACGGTGATTTTTATCATCTAGACTTGCATTTTTCAAAACAAACGTACGTATATAATTTGTATTTTGTTCCTTTACCCCCTTAGCTGTTTATAAAAAAAGCATACGTGAGTAAGAATTGTACACAACACAACAGTTGCAATCGCCCTCCGTGTGTGTTTAGGTGAGCGAGCGTATGAGTGATATTTAATTCACACATTTCAGCACGTATACGTTTAGGTGGATAACGAAAAGTAGCCTAAAGCGTGCAAAAAATATTTAATTTAAGTTTACAACTTAATGTCTAAATTATATAGTCGAGGGTTTTTGCTTTTATATGTACCATAACGGTATTATTGAGAGTCAGAGTGTAAATGAAACGGAAGTAGAGTTTAGTTTTGGGAAATTTAAATATTTTTTTGAGATTATTTTAAAGCGAATATTTTAAAATCACTTCAACTAACTTAATAGATATTAAATGAAGCAAATACTATTAAAGGCGGTGGATTTATTTCATTTAAAAATATATTTTTGTTGTGTTAATATAATAGTGGTGACACCTACAGTTTAAAGACGATTCCGAACGATAAATTTTTAAGAACCGTTTCATTGCAATTTTTATTTACTCTCAGAGCTTTTGCCAGAAATCTGCTGAGAGGAAGACACCGAAGAAATATTTCTCATCATATTTCGTTTTCTTATAGATGTCTGACCTAGGGTTTGAATCATGTCCTCAAGCCTAATAAGCCAGCACACTACCTACTACACCACGGTGACTTCATATGTTTAATACAACATTTTTATTTGTCGGCAATTATCACTTAAGGTGATGAATGTAAAATCATCCAGGTTATCTGGCCATACCACTCCGCAAAGTCATAAGAAAGAAAGTAGGCTGCCTAACTTCTACAGTGTTTTACAAACAGAGTTTATGGCAGTATTGCCAGCGACGCAATACTGATTAGATGATGGGGTTTTAGTTGAAAAATTTTTAATTAACACGGACCGGCAGATTGTAATAAAGTTTATAAAGAACGTCAACTTCTTTACGTTCGCCCACACTTATAAATGCTTAAGGCAGGTTTTCGGAGAATTTAATCTCTGATAAGTTACAGGGCACATGTTTACCGATTGCTGCAGTTGAACTGAATATTTTCAGGTTATTTTACATGTAGGCAAGAAGTCGCCGTAGTCTAGTAGGTAGTATGTTGGATTATTAGACATAAAGCCAGGGTTCGAGCCCCAGGCCAGACATCGAAACAAAATACAAAAAATATTTCTTCGGCAACTTCCTCTCAGCAGATTTCTGGCAAAAACTCTGAGAGTAAATAAAAATTGCCATGAAAAGTTTCTCAAAAATCTGTCGTTCGGAGTCGACTTTAAACTGAAGGACCCGCCACTCATGCATAAAATTAACACACACAACATAAGTGGTGTGAGAAGCTAGGCCGTAATCCTGACTGAAGGGTTGTAATGACCAATTATGTATGTTTACATGCAGGCTCAACATCGTTGGCAGAACAATAGCTCCTGTGGTATTATTTGACTTTGCTGGACTGATGTAGATAAGAAGAAGAATGGTTGTCTACTTTCCCTAAATCGCATGTTCATTCAACTTACAAAGAAAGTCTTAAGAGTAGACTTGGCATTCCTTTAAACAAATTGGGCAGGAGCTGTAGATCTGAGCAGAAAAAGGATTCAGTTTCTGCCGTTTGTTAGTAAGTGGCAACGGGCATCTTCTGTCATCTTTTTCTGACCTCCCCAAAATAAAGTCTAATGCAATAGAAAAATTGATTTTAAAGTCGATATAATTTTCTAAAGAGAAATTTTGATTCCCGAATATTGATTTGTTGTATCACCTCTGGCCGAACCTTAGCTTTTGCAGAAAGTCCAGCACCTAACGTAAGCTAATTAAGTTAATAGAGCGTATATTACATGCATAATTGGTCATCGCAACCCTTCTGTTAAGTATTCGACCTAGTTTCTCACACCATTTACATTGTGTGTGTGAGTTTTATATATGAGTGGCGGGTTCTAGAGTTTAAAGTCGTCTCCGAACGACAAATTTTTTTACACAGACTTTTCATATCAAGTTTTATTTATCCTCACAGAGTTTTTGCCAGAAATCTGCTGAGATAAAATCGCCGAAGAAATATTTTTCATATTTTCGAGCTGTCTGACATAAGGTTTGAACCGTGGCTTCATGGCTAATAAGCCAACACACTACCTACATACAAGACTACGGCGACTTCAGAAGTGTATATTTGTACATTTTTAATATCCTGTTTTAGAAGTTGGAAGATAAAACCAGTAAAGGTTTGAAAGGTGGCATCCTTTTGATTATAGGCAAATAAAAATAAAACGCAGATATTAAGAGCTATAACTGTGCTGAATTTGATGAAAAACTCTTTTAAATTTATTGTAAATCGAATAAATATTTCTGCTAAGACACAGCTAAAGCCAAGAAAAGCTTTGTCTTTCAAATCTTGAATGCTACTGAGTGCTACAAGTGTGCTACAAGTGTGCTCTAATTATCTCAAAAACTCTCTCTGTTAGAGATGCTATTAGTATGTGTACAGTGTGTGTGTGAAATTGTAGAGAAGTTAAGTTGTTGTTCCTGTTGTTCTAAAGTTTAATAATTTCTTGTTAAATACCTTTAAGCATCTCAAAGCATGTACACCTACGTATACATGGAAACAACAAACATTCCGAGGGGTTTTTAATACACATGCCTATGCAAGTAGGCTGATGCACGGTTGTTGTTGCTGTGGATGGAAACATTAAATGATTTTGTGTGTATTATGTGTTGTAAGCATGTGTAATACAAAGGCAGTACCAGAGACATGTATGAAGAGTAGTTCGAACAGTAGTTTATACAACATCTTAACGGAATACAGAATAATTTCACTCATAAACGTACATATACTCTGTTAAACTAACAAATATTAGCAAAAGCAGACATGTTGGTGGTAATTCAATAGTACACAGGCACACACACTCATGTTTATTTACAAGTAAATGTTAATTATAAATTTCTGGGTTATTTAAGAACATATCTTACACACTCTCATACATATTTATACTTGATCGCATATTTTGCTGCTATAAATAGAAGTAATCGCACATTTCTTATTAAGTTTTTTGTTTTGTTTTTGTTTCAATCATATTTAAGGAAGCACAGCAATATTCCTATACAAGCATATATTTTAAGAACAACGCATACAAACACATGTTTTGTGTAAGTGACTAATGAGGATATGATGATCTCAAGGATATAAGTCTGTGTGTACACATAAGAGAATTTATATGTTTGTATGAGTGCTACTGCTATATAAACTCGTTACCGTTAACAACTAAACAAATTATGGCCAGAAAGCTTTAAAATTATCACCCAAAAAGTGGTAAACAAATGAAAATAATTTTTGGTTTTCTCGGGCAGCTAGCATTCTAAGTCTGTTCTTGATTATTTTTGTTATTTTCAATTACTCTCTCTCTCTCTCCCGCTCTCTCTCCAACATAAATATACCCCTTGTTTTATTTCTATTTTCCTTTCATTTAATAGTTGTTGGTAGTTTCTTTTTGTACTAAAATAAGAAATATAAACTAAACAAAACATCTGTGTGTGTGTGAACTTAATACACACATGCTGGCATGTGAACGTAAATTACTTGATGTATAGTAGTGTAAAGCATAAAGCAAGCTGTGGGATATTTAAAGTGTAACCCAAAAGTGGTACATAAAATATTTCATTAATTTAGGTATTAGGAAAGGTCGCCGTAGTCCATTAGGGAGTACGTTTAAACCCCAGGTCATACATCAAAACGAATATACGAAAACATATTTCTTCGGCGACATCTTCTCAGCCGATTTCTAGCAAAAACTCTGAGACTAAATAAAAATTTGCCATGAAAAGTTTCTCAAAACTCTGTCGTTTGGAGTTGATTTTAAACTGTAGGTCCCGCCACATAAAATTAATACACACAACATAAGTGGTGTCAGAAGCTAAGTCGTAATCCTGACTGAAGGGTTGTAATGTATTGTTACGAAAATGAAAAAAAATCTTGATACTGGTGTTTTGCTTTTACATCACTTAACATTAAAATTATAAACAAAACCTACAAAAACAAAACAATGCAGTAAACAAACCTGCACTGCTTAATATAACAACAAATACCAGCATAAAAAATGGTAAACAAGTAAACAAAAATACACCAACAACACTGGAAGGATAAATGTAAAGAACGATGTTTACATTTATAGAGATTTCGAGAAGGCGAAGTCATGAACGTTTGCCTTTAAGGACATTCATCAGACTGTTTACCATACAAAGGCAAGGCAAAGTAGGCGACTGAGTTAGTGGAGTTCAGTCAGTCTTGTGTAAAAACGCGGTGTGTTTGAAGAGAATAATCGTGGTTTTAAGATCTCCTTTACCACGATATGTCGAATAATTGCCTAGTAATTGTTATTGTTTTTGCAAAGGGTGTAAACAGAGTAATAACAAACAAAGCAATTGTTGTTGTTTACATCCGGTTGTGAACAGTGAAAAACAGTATTTTAAACGTGATTAAAAGGTAAAAATGTAACAGAATATTATGTATTAGAAGTAGCCGTGGTCTAGCAGGTAGTGTGTTGGCTTGTTTGACGTGAGGCCTCGGTTCAAACCCCAGAAAAACGAAATATGAAAAAATATTTCTTCGGCGACTTCCTTTCAGCAGATTTCTGGTAAAAACCCTGAGAGTAAATAAAATTGCCATGAAAAGTTTCTCAAACGCCTGTAGTTCGGAGTCGAATTTAAACTGTAGGTCTCACACATTACATAAGTGGTGTAGAAAACTAGGTCGTAATGCTGACTGAAGGGATGTAATGACCAATTACGTTACGTACGTATGTTATGTATTAGGAAAGTTGAATACAGTTGACATACATGATTTTAATTAAAAATTGTTTAATTGTTAATAAATTAAATAATTTTAGCGACATGCAATCCAAATTTATAAAGAAATCTGCTCGTTTGGTCTGGATTTCATGATTTACAGATCAATTCAAATCTTCTTTCAAGGATAAGATGTTAATAAGTTTGGAATTTCTTTTTCCATTTATTATTCGCACCACCGTTTTGCAACACTCTGTTGTATTTCATAAAAGGTTATATTAGAAATATATGTGGTTTTAAAATAATCTCAACTTCAGCGTTCTCTATTTTGTCTGGCTTTATTTTGTATTCCTTGTGCTCGGCAAAAGGCCACAGAAGTGGTTAAAAGAAAGAAAAATTTTGAAAAAATATTTGCACAACTAAAAGTACTATTTTGCTTTAAGCTGGTAAGTGTAATACTTTTTTCTCTATTTTATTTTATTTTGTTTCTTCTAACGATAAAACACAAGTTCACAATTTTGTTTAGTTGTAGGCCTTTGTGTTTAAAAATAAACTTAATTCGCCTGCATGCCAGCCAGGTATATGAAGGCACAGAAACCGTTCATGTTTTTTTAAGCCGTTTAAGTAAACAACGTGCAATACTTACAGTTGAGCTTTGGCTTTATAATGTTCTATTGCCAGCATATAGCATGAGAGCATTATTACAAAACAGTGCACTATGAAAGTAAGGGGCCTTGTTGTAATAAATAAATACTTTTGAAATATTGTTTCGCTTTCCTACAAGATTCTTTTCTTAGTTATTGACTGATATGCCGAGTCTAAGTACAGTAATCAGGATGAATTTTTCTGGAAATCACAGTATTTTAGAGTTTCTAAAAAAACTCTTGGTGTCGGTATACTTTTGCAATAAACTGTTAACCTCATAAACCCTGAAACTGTTTATTTTTGTTACTTTTTAATGTTTAAGGTTACACTTGTGATGGTATGTATTTAGAGACTTAAACTTATGCTTACCCATAAACGCACACATACACTAAATCCTACGGTTATACCGTTAAATATACAAGCGTGCAAGCTGTGGTTAAATATACATATGTATGTGTGCGAGTAAATTTAGACTTGAGTACATAACTATATAGCCATGAGTGGGGTCACATAATAAAAGACTAAATAAACGGGTTTCTTTGTCTTCTCGTAATGACTGTAAAAAAAGTCTTAAAAATGTTTCTTCAAGTTTGCCGTGTGTGCTGTAAAATTTACACACACAAGGACATACACACACACTCACACAGAAGCATAATTCTTCGTTATACTGTGGTAAGCATATGTGAAATTCAATGTCAAACTACTTACAACAGTTTTATTACGGCAACGTTGAGAAAACCACAGAAAGAAAAATTAGAACAAAACTGGGTTGAAGGGTTAAAGTTGTTGTTATTGGGATTTATACTCTTTCACTCTTTTGTAATAAAATGTTGTAAAACATTTAATTGAAATGCCAAAAGAATGAAGGCATGCCATGCCGTTCATGTGTTTTATCAGATGTTTTCTTAGGTACAACCCCAAACATTAATTTAAGCCATGAAATTACTTTAAAGCCTTTGTAAGCGTTTGTTAGTGTGACATATGATGGATGGTTTGTGTTTTTTTGTTTTACAAAAAAAGGAAAATTTTAAACTTTTTTTTAAATTTAATATTAACGTAAAACTGTTGAAACTGCTAAAATATAGGGTGGGTCATTTAAAAGATTAAATTTAAAAATGCAAAAAAACAAAAACGGTTACAATTTTCCAAAATTTATTTATTTTTGTTGTGAAGTAAAATTTTTGCTGTTAGAAATGGAATGTTATTTCATTCATAAGGCTGCTCCTCGGACCAACTTTCATGCACTTTTTCGAATGTCTGGGGTCTTACTTTGGGAATGGCATCACAAATGTTGGCCTTCAAATGCTCAATTGTCCCTGGTTTGTCAGCATAACACTTTTCTTTAACGGCGCATCACAGTAAATAGTCCAACGGTGTCAAATCGCAACTTCTTGGCGGTGAATTGACATCACCATTTCGGCTAATTAAAAGGCCATCAAACGTTTAAGGCAATAAATCGAATGTGGCATGAAATGTGTGGCAAGCTGCATCACTGTTGAAACCACATCAATACCACGAAAAGGGGGTACAAGAAAATTGATTATCATGGTGCCTTAGATATCCCCATTGGCCTTAATGGTTGTGTCCTCCTCATTTTCAAAGAAATATGGGCCAACGATGCCTCCACTCCACAAGCCGCACCAAACAGTCACTCGTAAGGGGTGCATTGGCTTCTGTAAGACTACGTGAGCATTTTCTAAGCCCCAAATACGGTAATTTTGCTTATTAACGTACCCACCAAGATGAAAATGAGCTTCAGCCGAAAAGATAATTTTTTTTTCTGTGGCAAAGTCGACTCATCGTGCAGTTTCTCGTTTGGTACAATTAATCCCAATGTTGCTAAAGCGTAAATCAGTACATTACGTTCAGTGGATGTAATATACTGAATTTTGTGACAGAGTATGACATTAGTACATATATGCATACATAATTGGTCATTAAGCCCTTCAGTCAGGATTACGGCCTAGCTTCTCACACCACTCATGTTGTGGGTGTTAATTTTACACATGAGTGGCGGGACCTACAGTTTAAAGTCGACTACGAACGACAGATTTTTTAGAGAAACTTTTCATTGCAATTTTATTTACTCTCAGGGTTTTTGCCAGAAATCTGCTGAGAGGAAGTCGCCGAAGAAATACTTTTTGTATTTTATTTTGATGTCTGGCCTGGGGCTCGAACCCTGGCTTTTCGTCTAATAAGCCAACACACTACCTAGTAGACCACGGCGACATAAGTATTGGTGGTTGAAATTTAACCCGATAATATTGTAGCAGATGTATGGAAACTGCAAATAAAAAAAAAAGAAGAAAATTGGAGGGAATACAGTACAATAGCCCATATTGCTCTTAATATATGACTGATATTAGCGGGACACTCTACATATTTGATGGTTTGTAGGCTTTACTAAGCTTGAAATTATGAAATTATTCTTTTATTCTAGTGTGGCTGTGAATTTATGTGGGAGAGATATCGGGTATTCATCAGGAAACTTAAAAACCTGCCTCATACAAATTTTTTTTAACAAAGCAGTTATCATAGCATTTAAATTGATAAGTTAAGTGAACTTAGCTTCATTATAAGTTAACTGAACTTAACCTTACTTCTCGTGCTTCTGTTAGGATAGAAATTTAAAATCTATACTAAGCAGCTGCAGTCACTATTCCAGCTACAGCCTGATTTAAATCAAATAATCATATCCCTCTACTATATTGTTTTACAATATAGTTTACATGTTTACTTAGCAACAAAATTTTTCATATGCATTTCATTTTTAATATTTTAATTCCAATTTCTCTAAAGCATTTTCATAAAATCTTAACTACTTATCTTAAATGAAAAAGTTTTTTATTTCCATTACAACACAAACAACAAATACAATATTGTATCGCATAAGCATCCCGTCATCATCATAAATAAACGTCTTGAGTAATATTTTAATTTCCAAAACAAATTACTCATACGTTATCATTTTGAGAATGAAAGGAGATTTGAAAACATTTTGAATTCCGAACACGTGCATATATAAACAAATATTTCGCAAAACTTTCTTTCTCTATTCTTTGCTTCATAGGTTTAATCTAAAAATAAATAAATTTTTTATTAAATTAAGTTCAAGTGATAAATATCGTTCACTCTCGTTTTCATTTCTTGCTAATTTTCCTGTTAATGTTTGTTTTCTAGTGGAAGAGAAAAATTATTTCATCTTAAATGCTTATATAGAGACACACGCAATTGCTTACAAACTTACATAATAGACAGTATAAGTGATGTATTAAAAACTGTAAATTCTTTCTTAATTTTTTTTTAAATTTCCATGATACATGCTCGTGTTGATGAAAAGCAAAAAAAAATAAAAAAAAAATACTCTGAAAGATTTCCTTTCATTACATCAACAACAGGAATTTATATTTATTATATTTATTATATTACCCTATACCATGTATATTTGGAAATCAGTTTTAATCCTACTAAAGCAGTTAAAGTAATAATCGAATCCATATGAGCTTTCTGCAAGAGTTTTATTTCAAATTGGTGTACAATTTCATTAAAGAGTCCTTATAAACCATTGTTAGAAAAGTTAATTCTTGAATAGACAACCTTTGTGAACCCACATTACTGGTATTTACAATTTCTTTCTCTTTCAATTATTAACAAACATTTTAAGTTAGCTTTAGAAAAGGTAATGCAGAAAACAGGGAGAACCAGTTAAGAATATTTACTAAAAAGCCTAATAAAGATTGAGGGCAGTTCAAATGATCGTGTAATATTGTCTTGGTTTACTTTAGATTAGTTAAGGTATGCTAGCGGAGCCCCTAAAACGAATATGCTAGTATTGAAGCTCATGGTGATACCACAATAAATATCCAACGCCGGTGGTAAATATTCGCTAGAGAAAACCAACTCCAAAATCAAACTTGCTTTTGTACCAATTTTTATGTTACAGAATTTGTTGAACGATGTTAGAAAATAAGAGATCAGAATCCTTCGTCCTTTTAATAAAACAGCAGGTCAGTTGAGGTGAAGAATATTCTTTTTTTTTCTCCTCAAGCCCATAGCATCTGCAGAAGTCATTTGCCAGAATACACCAAAACAGCAGTGGCCCGCGAGAATCACTTCTAAGCGATGTGATTAAAGTATAGAATAAGTCGCTTTACTTCTTATGCATACCAGTCCAGCAGAGTCTGACTGCTTCCACTTCATCAATCAGTGAATAATTTTCAATGCAATTGAGTCCAACGAATTACCAATGCCCTGTAACTGGTACTGGTCAGCTCATTAGAAATGCAATTTCAAACGATATCCCTATGTCTCGAAACCCATACAAGAGTTGTCTTTGAATGACACGAAAATTCCTTAATAAATCCTTGACATTCACGAACAAGGACTGTCTTTGAGACTACGTTCGTTAGGGACTTAATCGCAGCCTGATCATGCAAGTAAATCTTTAGATTTTTAGAAAAAAATCCTGCCATCCAACAAGCATTGCATTTACGCTACTTTCAAAATGGCCATGACCACTACAGTGGTCAGGCAGCCTATAAGGACGTTTAATATCAGAACATTTAATAAATATACCACAATCCTCTCTGTCTATCTGTCTGTCTTAGAGCTATCGGTATAAATCTCAATGGCCCCATGGGGATTTAGACCAGAAGTCTCTGATTGGATCTCTATAATTGAATGATCTATTTAGAAAGTTATAGGGAATCATATAATCGACCCTAATGTGTCTATGTCTTCTTAAAATAACAGCATGTCCATACCACCAGCTTGGGCCAGGATTTGACTACAATGACTTGCTCTAACTGAGTTCTGTGTAGAAGGTCAGAGGAGAGCCAAGTGAGTATAATAAGTAATGCCTTGGTTGAAGTGGATCAGAAGAGTGCACTGGTGATCAGGACAGATGAGTGATTGCGTACCCTGCTTATCAGTCGTCAGTGGCATTAGTGCTTGCACTCTGTCCACCAAATATATACATCGTAAAACAACAGGCCTATAGAGCCAGTATATGATGTTTGGTCTAATATCACAGATCTTGCCTGTGGTCCTAAACGCTACTGTCACCTTTCTAGCTCTAAGTATTGCGGAAACATTCTCAATAAAAAATGTGTGCAAAAAATGAGTGCAAATGTATTTGAACATGAAGTTAGTTTTAGAAGCCTAGCTGTTCTAACCAGATTTTAGTTTTAAATTATTGTTACGTTTTTAGTTTTAAAAAACGTTTAAAATATAAGCTCGTAGATTGCAAATGAAATAAAAATAAATTTGTGTTTAGTTTTAAATAAAATTCTTAATTATTCGCACAATTCTGTGTGCCACTGTTCACAACTTGATGTAAACAACAACAATTGCTTTGTTTGTTATTCCCTTGTTTACTCTCTTTACATAAACAATAACAATTACTAAACAATTGTTCGACAGATCTTTGTACCGGAGATCTTCAAACCACGAGTACTCTCTTCAAACGCACCGCATTGTTTTGTTTTCGTAGCTTTTGTTTATAATTTTAATGTTAAACGATGTAAAAGTAAAATACTAGTATCTCCGCTTTTCCATTTTCTTAACATTATTTACGCATTAGTAAGAGTATTCCCATTTTAGTTTCCCCCTAACTCTTGCAAAACTTTATAACTTCTCAAGCGTTAATTTTTCTTTTCTTTCCAAATCTATTGACAGCCAAGGTTACTGTCTTAACTTTGAAATAAAAGAAATTCAATCATAGAACTTTCAGGCCAATGGCAATCTGATTTAAATTTCCTTTCTTTTTTCTTTTTTTCTTTGTAATACACACGCTAACTTTGAATGCTTTTGAGATATGTTTCTATCCTTTTGTTAGTTTTTTTTCTTAACCTTCTATGCTCTTCTCGTTTTCATCCTGTTAATGCCACAAGGTAGTAAGATTAGGTTTCCTGTCGTTGCTGTCGTTGCTGCTATCACTACACTATTGTGTGATTTTTGTCTTGCAAAGTTTTTTGGCTGAGTAGTCGTATGAGATTCGAATACCGAAAGCCATTGTCTTCTTCTTAAGAGAAACTTTGTTGGCAGTTTTCTTTTTCTTCTTTCCTTTCTTTCTCTTCGGCTCTTTTTGCAACAGTATTGATGTATTATTTCAAACTCAGCTGTGATAGATGAAAGAATGAACCTAAAAGGCTTTGTTTTTCTTTGCTTGTGTTGCAGGTTTAGAAGAGGCTGCATGTACTGGTATGTATGTATGTATGTATGTATGTATGTATGTATGTATGTATGTATGTATGTATGTATGGGTGTGTATTTGTGCTTGATTGAATAGTCTTCCGTTTATTTTCTGTTTTCATTTTTTGTTTTCATTTTTTTGTTTTCTGCTTGTATATCCTCATGATCTCAAACAATGTCGCGCTAACACTACTTTTGAATTTTTGCTTAACAAAGAAGAAGAAGAAAACAAGCTGCTGAAATGCAAACAACGGCTACACCAAAAAGTGGCAAGGAAAACTTTTCTTCAAACAACAGTCAACAGATAATGCAACAAACAACACAAGCCAAAACGAAGAAAAACTGGCAACAATAGCTTTGAACTTTAAGAAGAATAATGCCACAATAGCAATAAGAATACAAACAAAATAAGAAAAAGAAAATGAAAACGAGATATTTGTAGTATAAAAGCGTATCTCTTCTATTATTTCGTTGATTTATTTTTGTTGTAGATGTTGCTTTATGCTCACTTTTATTCAGACTTTTAATAATAAGACGTGTTTTTTTTTCTTTCGTACATAGTTTTTGTATTTTAAACTCATGCCACGTGTAATTGCAATCAATAGATCATGTTCTGAATTCATTTGAATGCAACAATCGTTGCTTTTGACTTGAAGCACTTTTTTGTTCTTCCTCTTCCTCTTCTTCTTCTTTTATATTTTCCACAGACAGATGACTGTATTCAAACTGTTCAAATTAAAATCAGCATTCAAGGTGTTCTTCTCCTTTTCATAGAAATGTTGCATGAAAAGTGCTGAAATTGAGACAATTTGCGAAACAAATTTTTATGAAGAAATTTTAAAATTTCAATATTTTCTTAAGAGATTTTAAAATAACTTCTTGGAACTTAGCCATAAATTGAATTCTCCTGATAAAAACATTAATTATTTTCCAAATTTTTCCGAAATATATGGCATGGGGGCAAATGAAAGATGATTAAGTTTGATGTCTGAAAATGTGAGGCAGCATTTATAGGGTGGGTAATTTGAAAGTTTAAATTTAAAAATGTAATAAAACAAACACAAAAACGGTTTGAAATTTTGCCAAATTTCATTTCTTTCTTGTGAAGTACAATAGTACCAGTTAGAAATGGAATATAATTTCATTCAAATAGCCTCTTAGTACCTCATTCGATTGGACCAATTTTCGTGTAGGTTTTCGAGAGTATGGAGTCGTATCTCTGCAATGGCATCACGAATGTTTACCTTCAAGTTCTGAATTGTCTCTGGTGTGTCAGCATAACACTTTTCTTTAACGACGCCCACAGAAAATAATCCAACGGTATCAAATCGCAGCTTCTTGGCGACCAATTGACATCACCATTTCGGCTAATTAATCGGCGTTTGACGCAGTAAATCAATTGTGGACTGAGAAGTGTGACAAGTTGCACTATCCTGTTGATATCCAACATCATACATAATTGGTCATTACAACCTTTCAGTCAGGATTACGACCTAGTTTCTCACACCATTTATGTTGTGTGTGTGAAATTTTTTATACATGAGTGGCGGGACATACAGTTTAAAGTCGACTCCGAACGACAGATTTTTGAGCAACTTTTCATGGCAATATTTGCTCTCAGAGTTTTTGCCAGAAATTTGCTGAGAGGAAGTCGCCGATGAAATACATTTTGGTTTTTTTTTTTATGTCTGGCCTGGGTCTCGAACCCTGGCTTTACGTCTAATAAGGCAACACACTACCTACTAGACTACGGCGACTTACCATATTCAACATCGTTCACATCAATATCATGAAGAGCGGGTACAAAATATTAGGTTATCATGGTTAGATAAATGTCTCCATGGGCTAATGATGCCTCCGGTTCACAAGCCGCACCAAACAGTCACTCGTAGTGGGTGCATTGCCTTCTGTAAGACCACGTATGGATTTTCTAAGCCCCAAATATGGTAATTTTGCTTATTAACGTATCCACTAAGACGAAAATGAGCATAGACCGAAAAGATAATTTTTTTTGGAATAATCGACATCATCATGCAGTTTCTTGTTGGTCCAATAAATCACAACTTTGCTCAAGCGTAAACCGTGACATTACATTCAGTGGGAATAATATACTGAATTTTGTGACAGAATAGAATGACTGACATCAGTATTGCGAGGTTCGAAATAACCGATGGTTTCAATTTAAACCGGTAAATGGCCCACCCGATATTATTGTAACAGATGTATGGAAACTGCAAATGGAAAAAGAAGAAAATTAGTTCAATTGGTTCAAATTCAAACTGATAGATGGCCCAACCGATATAGTCCCAATACTGCAACTGTCAGCCATGACCAATTCTCTGTAGAGAGTAACGGATGTTACGACACTGTTTCTGTTACGGTTATATTTCATACCCCAGCGATGAATGTAGGATAACAATGCTGTATATTCCCTGAGTAATTTGCTAGATTACTGGTCAGAAACTTGATATCGACTAGCCACTGAAAAGCTGATCGAACGTTTGCTGAACTGGTGAAGCATTACCAGCAATTAGGCTGTCAGGGAAATTATATCAAAGCCTCTGTTGATAATAAAAAAAATATTATGATAAATGTTCATTGAGGTTAAAAAGGAATTGTCCATAATGACAATCAATCGACGATGAATTTGTATGTCTGTTACTAAAGACTTCACCTTTTAAATGAAGCACAGTGGAAAAAGCAATCAAACTTGGCCAACAGAGAAGTCGTTGTGCTCTATTACGAATACACTCGTCTAGTATATCCCAAACATTCCATCATCTTACAAATAGACTACAGTCTCTGAAGGGAATTAACCCACGACCCTTGCCCAGATAAACTAGCGCGCTACCTGCTATGTATCTTGTAGCATACTTGTTTCGATGGTTACAAAACTGATAATACTTTGATAATAACAAGTTGGCTAAGAAACAGAGGAGATAATAACGATTTCAAAAGACATAAAAAAATATGAAATTTTTTAACAAAAGGGAGGCAAATTTTTGAACGCTTAACTCGCTTAGATGTGAGGTCACGGTTCAAACCGCAGGTCAGACATCTCCAAAAAAAAAACGAAACCCCATTTCAGACACCAGAACGTAAATATGAAAAAAAATATTTCTTCCGCGACTTCCTCTCATCAGATTTCTGGCAAAAACTCTACGAGTAAAATAAAATTGCCATGAAAAAGTTTCCCAAAAAATCTGTCTTTTGGAGTCGACTTTAAACTGTAGGTCCCGCCACTCATGTATAAAAATTAACACACCCAACTTGGGTGGTGTGAGAAGCTTGGTCGTAATGAAGGTTTGCAATTACCAATTATGTTATGTTATGTAAGAGTATGTAAGACTAAAGAATTCAAATCGAATCCAGCACAGAATATTCTTCATGTTCTGGTGTATTGACGAGAAAATACACGAGACGAGACTTATTGGAACTATTGAGGAAGTTAACGATCGTAATTTTACACGAAATGAACCCTTCATCATTTTGTATTGGAAGAACTTTTATAAACATCGGGGAACTGACAGATATAACTGCACGGAGAAAAGGATGGAGACAACTTATGGAAGGCCTATCTCCAGAATGTGGCTCGCAATCACCCAACAACTAGCAGGATAGTATATTTCAAATAATTTAATGAACAAATTGCTGTTCTCCTTTTCAAAATATGTTCTAAAATTCATTATTCCAAACACACCTCTGCCTTTACTGTGAATAACCCATCCCAAAAGCTGTAGAAAATTTCACGAACATAAACTTAATGCCACAAAACCAAAATGCCCAGCAATTTGAAAATT
Source organism: Sarcophaga carnaria (assembly GCA_958299815.1). Classification (NCBI taxonomy): domain Eukaryota; kingdom Metazoa; phylum Arthropoda; class Insecta; order Diptera; family Sarcophagidae; genus Sarcophaga; species Sarcophaga carnaria. The sequence continues at coordinate 130,495,217 of OY283150.1, read as the reverse complement.
TATAAACCAAACCTTTTATGGTTATAAACTGATTAAGACCCCATTTAATGACCAACAAAGGAAACCACACGACACATGTCCATAATCATGATTTTCCCGTAAAACTATAAAAAAATTTCCCAAATAAATCACTTCCGGCTAAAGAGTAATTTGATGAGAAATTTCAAACACACAAAAGAAACGTAAATGCTGTGATAATCCCTGGCCATTACGGCACATTATTTTGGCCACATTTAATGATGATGTTGGTTGTTCGTTTGATTAGAACATCAACATCATCTGTCACATCATAAATACTATGCCATGGCATACCATGCTATCACTATTATTGTGTAAGTCCATGTGAATTTTTGATCCCCCCGGGATTGCTGCATAAGAGGAGCTCTTTTAAAGATTTGTTTGTTTGAAATAAATTCTTGAGGTTTTTTTTTCTTTTTTTTGATTAAAAGTTAAAATTTGAAAATAATTTTTCATGTCCTTTAATAGGAAACCAGTTGTTGCTGCAACCATTTTCTCTTGTTCTTACTTTTCCCACATCTTTTTAATTTAATGGCCAAATAAAAATTTTCAGCCTTAAAAATAAGGACGGAAGAGCATATCCATTACATTTAAACCAAAATATGACCCCAAAAATAGTATTAAATTTGGATGGAGACCATAAAATACAAATAAAAAAAGGAAGAAATCCTAACAGCTATTTTGATATGAAGCAACAACAACAACACCAACAACTGCAGCAATAAACCAAAACAGGAGAAAACCCTTCATCCCCAAAAAAACAATTTTTAAGAACAGAATGTAAATGTAAGGATATGTAAGAAAACCCCATGAAGAAGACTTATGTTCATACATACTTTTTACATCCTTTTTTATATGTAAAGGTCCTATAAATGAATGAGTTCGGGGTGTCTATAGAAAAGGGTTCGAATTTTAAGGACATTGGATGAAAGGACATTTAAGAAACAGCGGCATAAATATAAACTTCTTAAGTAAAGTTCTTTTCAATGGTTACGAGGTTTGGACAATAAATACAGACGACAAAAAATGTATTTTTCCAATTTTTTTTGTCTTTTATATAGGCTGGGTCATCTATCGTTTTGAATTTAAACCATCGGTTATTTCGAATCTGACAATACTTATGTCATTCTAGTCTGTCACAATAGTCTGTATATTATCTCCACTCAACGTAATGAATCTATTTACGCATGAGCAATGTTTTGATTTATTGGGCCAATGAGAAACTGCATGATGACGTTGATTTTGTTAAAAAAAATTATCTTTTCGAAAAAAAACACATTTTCTTCTTGGTGGATAAGCAAAATTGCCGTATTCACAGCTCAGTAAATCCACATGTGGTCTTACAGATGCCAATGCACCCATTACGAGTGAATGTTTGGTGCAGTTTGTGGAGCGGAGTTCCCGTAGTTCAGTAGGTAGTATGTTGGCTTATTAGACGTGAGGCCTCGATTCAAATCGCAGGTCAGATATCAAAACGAAAATATGAAAATATTTCTTCGGCGACTTCCTCTCAGCAGATTTCTGGCAAAATCTCTGATAAGTTGTGTGAGAAGCTAGGTCGTAATCCTGACTAAAGGGTTGTGATGACCAATTAAGTAAGTATATATAGGGTGGACCATCTATCGGTTATTTCGAATCTGGCAATACTTATGTCATTCTATTCTGTCTTAAAATTGATTACATTAACTGCACTGAACGTAATGAAAAGATTTACGCTTGAACAACGTTGGGATTTATTGGAAATTTTGGTCAACGAGAAATTGCACGATGATGTCGATTTTGTAAAAGAAAAAAAATTATCTTTTCGAACGGTTCTCAGTCTTATATTGGTGAGCACTTTAATAAGCAACTTTTCTGTATTTGGAGCTTAGAAATCCCACACGTGATCTTACAGAAGCCAATGCATTCATTACGAGTGACTGTTTGGTGCGGCTTGTATAGCGAAGGCATCATTGCCCCATATTTCTTTGGAAATGAGGATAGAGCAACCAATGCATTCAATGGAGATAGAGATACCGATTGCACCACGATAACAGATTTTTTTGTACCATTTTTTTGTTGGGTTTCAACAGGATGCTGCTACTTGCCACACATCTCATGCCACAATCGATTTATTGCGTTAAACGTTTGATGGCCGTTTAATTAGCCGAAATGATGATGACAATTGGGCACCAAAAAGGTGAGATTTGGCACCGTTGGACCATTTTCTGTGAGTCGCCGTTAAATAAAAGTGTTATGCCGACAAACCAGAAACAATTGCTCATTTGAAGGCCAACATTCGTGATGCTATTGCTGTAATACGACCCCATGCACCCGAAAAAGTGCACGAAAATTGCTGCGATTGGATGAGGTACTAATTTCTAACATTCATTCATCATGGAATTATATTCCATTTCTAACCGGAACCGTAACTTTACAAAAACCTTTTTGTTTTATTGAATTTTTAAGGAATTTGTTGCATATTAGAGAGAAATGAAAAATAATTTTTCATATGTATTCAACAGCACTGTAGGCAGATTCTCTAAAAGCTGACTTAAACTCAAAAATTTTTTTACGCATAATCTCTTTCATAGATTTAGTGAATGTAACGATCCTCGTACATTCATAACAAGTGAATCTTTAATGCAATAGGTCTCTATATACCCTGGGCATATATGTATGTATATATAACACATGTTTACATAGAGTGTTTGTATTTGTTAAAGGGATGCCCAACAGCAAGACTAATTTTTTTTTCGTAAGTGGCTGGCCTTTACCTTTGTTTTGCTGTTGATTTTGTTTAACTTCTTTAAAATAAAACTGAGACTTGAGAATTTCATTTACCCACACCTATACCATATGAAATGAAATGAAAGAAGAGATTTGTTGTGGTCCTTGTAAGAACAACAATAACAATATTAAATTCATTTAAGGCGTCTATATCGCTACTACGGGAATACGCTTTTGGAATTCATGTCATATTTGTCAAATTTTTCTTTGTTTTGTTTTCTTTTCCCTTTATGGATCGTTCATATTTTTTATTTGGATACTGTTGTTATTGTGTTTTGTCTAAAAATACCTTAAAGTGTGTATATATATGTTGTTTTTTGTTTGTTATTCACACATAATTTTATTATAAGGAAAGGCATACAACCAACAACAACAACAATTTTCTTGTAATATTTTTTCTTTCACTTTCATTTTTTCTCTCGTTTTTATTTCTCAGTTTGTTGTTGTTTTTATTTGCTGTTCTCGGTTGTTATTCTCGGTTGTTATGTACATATAAAAAGGGTCAGCTTGAAAATATTATTTCTTGGTGTCCCTTTTCCATTTTCTGCTTGTTTAGCTTCATTTTTCATTCCAGTATTTTTAAGGTAAAAAATTTGATTTTTAAAGCCCTTTATTGTTGTTGTTTTTCTTCTTTCTTTAATGGAGTTGCTTATTTGGTTGTTTGTTTGCATGTGTGTGTGTGGGTGTATTATGAACAGCCTTAATGAGGGGGCTTGACAGATTTATTACGAAATGATTTTCTGAGTGTATCATTTTAATAGCCGGAGGAAAATGTATTTTTCGTTGTTTTTTTTTTTGTTTCTTTTTTCTTCTTTTCGATTTTTCTTCTTTTTTATGAATTTTTATTGTTTTCTTAAGGTGTTGATTGATCAATAGAATTTTTGTTTTCTTTCCTGGCGTAGGCATGTAAGTAAAGAATTGAATTTGAATTTTTAGGTGAAAAAAAGAAAAAATTCCAATGAATTGCTAAAAAAAAATTTAACTTCTCTGGAGTATGACATTGAAGGTAATTTGAGACTTCAGTTTAGATTTTTGTTGTAAACAATTTTTTGAATTTAATGCTCATCATCATTAGGAATACCATCTCACTTTTTATAGAAAGGAAATAAATTTAAAAGTTTAAATTTAAAACTGCAATAAAACGAAAACGGTTTGAAATTTGGCCAAATTAAATTTTTATTGTGAAGTTACTCTTCCGGTTAGAAATGGAATATAATTTCATTCATATGGCTGCTGTGGCTGACCTCAAAGTACCTCACTCCATCGGACCAATTTCGTGCATTCTTTCGTGTGTACGTGGTCCTATCTCGGTAATTGCATCATGAATATTGGCCTACAAATGCTTAATTGTCCCTGGTTTGTCGCCATAACATTTTTCTTTAATGGCGACCCACAAAAAATAGTCCAACGGTGTCAAATTGCAGCTTATTGGCGACTAATTGACATTATCATTTCGTCTAATTTAACGGCCAAGAAACGTTTGATGCAATAAATCGATTGTGGCATGAGATGTGTGGCAAATTGCAGCTTCTTGTTGAAACCAAACATTGTTCACATCAATACCATGAAAAGCGGATAAAAAAAATCGGTTTTTATGGTTGCGCCGTCCCCTTTTTCAAAGAAATATGGGCCAAAGATGCCTCTGCTCCACAAGCTACACCAAACAGTCACTCATAATGGTTGCATTGGCTTCTGTAAGACCACGTGTGGGTTTTCTGAAAACTACAAAAACACAACAATGCAGTAAACATATCTGTTTACAAATTATCGTACTGTTTAATATAACAACAAACACCACCATAAAAAATGGTAAACAAGTAAACAAAAATACAACAACAAACACTACAAGAATAAATGTAAACAACAAGGTTTATATTTATAGAGATTTCGAGAAGCTGAAGTCACGAACATTCGCCTTCAAGAACATTCATCACACTGTTTACTTTGCCATATAAAAGGCTAGGCAAAGCATGCGACTGAGTTAGTAAAAGTTCAGTCAGTGTTGTGTGAAGAAGCATTGTGTTTGAAGAGTGTAATCGTGGTTTGGAAATCTCCGTTACAAAGATCTTTTGAGTAATTTCCTAGTAATTATTATTTTTTATGCAAATGAGTACAAAGGGGAATAACAAAGAAAAGCAATTGTTGTTGTTTACATCAATTTGTGAACAGTAGCACACAGAATTGTGCGAAGAATAAAGAATTTTAATTAAAACTAAACACCAACTTATTTTCATTTTATTTGCAATCTACGATCTCATATTCTAAATTTTTTTTGAAAGCTAAAAACGTAACAATATTTTAAAAAATAAGTTTTCCTTAGCACTACCAAGACTTAACTTATATTTTCTCTTCTTTTGTATTCTAATTTTTCTTCTCTTCTAATGGAATTAGAATAAATTTATTAATTTTCAACTTTTTTTTGCTTTTTGGCTTTCTGTTGTTTTCCGTTCTCTAGTTAAAGTTCTGCAAGTGTTTTTCCATTTAACAATTAAGTTTGATTTCGGAATAAAATAATCAAAAAGAAAATCAAATTGAAATAATTTTTCAAAAAAGCAAAAGTATTCTGAAAATAAAATTAAAGGAGACAGCATCGCAAAAAATTAAGTGAAAGTCTATGAAATTATGATGTTAAGCATACACAAAGAAAGCAAACACAAAGACAAATACAACGCGAATGAAAATATTTCTATTGGCCTTGACCGAAAATTAAATTAGACGACGGATAAACAAATGAAAAAACAAAAAAAGTTTTTTTTCAAATCATGAAATGGAATAAAAGCCACTCTCGCTTGGTCTAGGAAAGGTGCTGGTGGTGTGGTACGTTTGAATTTTCGCTTCTCTTTTTTCAATTTAATTTTTTTCCTTTTGCTTTTCTTTGCTTTTGTTTTTGTTTATATTTTATTTCAAATTGTTCTGCTTCCATTTGCAATTTTTTATTTTTATTAAAAAAAAGAACACACACACACACACAGAAGAAAAAGAAAACTTTTTTATGTTGTTTTTATGGTGGTTGTTTGTGTTGTTCTCTTTTGAAATTTCTATTCCATTGTCTATTTTGTTGTCAGTGTGTGTGTGTGTGTGTGTCTCTGCTGATTTTATGCAAATGTATGCAAATGTTCAGGATTTGCTTTAATCCATTCAGATTTGATTAAAAAAACAAGAAAAAAATGAATAAAAGCCAGCTAAAGTAGCATCATCACTAGTGGAGTATCATCAGTAGCATGTAGCATTGCTATGCGTTTTGTTTATATTTCTTGTCTCAAGTATAATAAAGAGGATAAAAGATCTTCATTTCCTCTTCTCATTGGATTGGATTGCAAAGATTTGTTTTTGTCTGCCAACTCATCATTTACTTTAGAAACCCTGCATGGCAAATATGAATTTCTCTTGAAGTTTCGAATGCTCGTTTAACACAGTAGGGTACCATAAGTAATCCAAAGTTGTTTTTTATTGACGATATTAGCAGAAAATCGAAGGTATTTTAAAGAATTTCTGAGTGTAGTTCACTGAAGTAGAAGTCTATGATATAAAATCGCCATAGTCTAGTAGGTAGTGTGTTGGCTTTTTAGATATAAGGCCACGGTTTAAACCCCAGAGCAGACATCAAAACGAAAATATTAAAAAAATATTTCTTCGGTGACTTCCTCTCAGCAGATTTCTGGCACAAACTCTGAGAGCAAATAAAATTGCCATGAAAAATTTCTCAAATATCTGTCGTACGGAGTCGACTTTAAACTGTAGGTTCCACTACTCATGTATAAATTTAACGCGCACAACATAAGTGGTGTAGGAAGCTAGGTCGTAATGCTGACTGAAGGGTTTTAATGACCAATTATGTATTATGTGTGCATGTATGTATATATTGTCTGCACAATTTTTTAAGTACATTGAAGAAGAGATGTTTAAAGACAACAACAAACAACAATACAATAACAAATATAAACTACGATATTTACAGAGATTTCGAGAAGGCGAAGTCATGAACATTCGCCTTCATCAGACTGTTTGGTCTGCCATATAAAAGGCAAGTCAGAACATGAGTTAGTAAAGTTCAGTTAGTCTTGTGTGAAGATGGGGTGCGTTTGAAGAGAGTAATCGTGGTTTGAAGATATCCATTACATAGATCTGTCGAATAATTGTCTAGTAATTGTTATTTTTTATGCTAAGGGTATAAACAGAGGAATAACAAACAGAGCAATTGTTGTTGTTTACATCAAGTTGTGAACAGTGGCACTTAGAATTGTGCGGACAATAAACAATTGTAATTAAAACTAAACACAAATTTATTTTTATTTTATTTGCAATCTACGAGCTCATATTTTAAACGTTTTGAAAAGGTAAAAACTTAACAATATCAACACTTTGTGCCGCTGCTACAAGTTGCTATTGCTTACTGAAAGTATTAGTATGGCTGGCGGTGCCTGCTAAAACTTGCGCGTCATTGAATTAAATTTCGTTGTGGAAATTTTATCGTTACTTTTTACTCTTTTATTTTCCCAACTTTGAACTTATGCAGTACATTGTTTTCTTATAGTTTTAGTTGTTGTTTCCGCAACATCATGATGAGGCAAATAGTTTCATTCGAATTGCTAGTTCAACAAACAATTTAACTGCAGTCAGAAAAATTCAAAAAAGTTTAAATTAATTCAATACTTTGGCAAAAATAGAAAGAGATTATGAATGAGTGGAATATAAAACATAGAATAGCTTTACGATTAAATGGATGGAAGAATCTAAATTATTATTAATTTTGAATTGAATCACTTTATTCTCTTAATGAAACTAATTATTTTGAGGTCTCTTGGAAAACTGCAATTAAAACTTCTACTTATCTACCTAGCTAAACAAAATCTTCTCAATTTGCTTGTTTTAGATATTCCAGGAAAATCTTACCGTATTAAACTAAGTTTTCCTTTTCGTTTTAGAACTTTTGTTGTACAATCTGACCGTAAAGTTAAAATTATTTTAATATGTACACTTTGCGCAAAGAATTTTTTGAATTTTTTATTTCAATTCAGAAAACTGAAACACAGTAAAACTTTTCTATTAAAAATATTTTAAATGAGAGTCACTTTTAACATTAAAAAATTTTATTTATTTTTTAATTGTCGATATTATGTTGTTATTTAATTAAAACAAATTAAGTTGTTCATATAATTTTGAAAATACAACAAGAAAACTTTTCATGTTTTAAAATGAATTGCCTTCTGTTATCAGAGTAAAAGTTAAATTAATCACGTTACATTTTACAACAGCAGCCGTCGGATAAAAACAGTAATAACTACGGTGTCAGTAGTTCATATTGACTTATCATTAGTCCATCAGTAAGCCATTAATCATGAAGTTTAATTATGAAAATGTAACTGAGCGCGTAAATTGAGCACAGCAGCCAATGATTAATAATTTAAATGCTACAGACACTAACAAGATAAATTAAGATCATTTACACGTAATTTATTTATTAATATTAATTTTGTTTTTATTTATTTACATATTTATTAATAATCAAAGAAAGCTGAATTAATTTATACGGCCAACAGCCAAACAACCATGACTTCAATTAATTTTATGTGTCTGGTACACTAAAGCGTATGATTAATATTTTAATGCCACAAAATACGATAAAAATACCATTAATTACTCAATCTACCGCTTTCTCTCTCTCTCTCTCTCTCCAATGCTCTCGTATTTTTCTGTGCGTGTGTGTTTGTGTGCTTAAGTGTATCGACTCTTATTTACTTGCTTAACTTTTGGCTTTAAAAACGTTTTTTTTGTGCATGAATTTATTTCGTAGAATTATCTTTTGAAAAGTTTAAATGAATTTTTTTTAAATTAAAATTTAATGAAATAAAATGAAAACAAAAGCGAAAATATTTAATAATTTTAACGTTTTGTCGATTTTTATATTAACTTTTGAGCTGCTGTGAAATTGCCTTCAGAAATTGCTTGGTATTTATAACCCATTTCTGTAAATATCATATCATATCACAGAGACAGGTTTCCATTTCGTATGCTGATGATTTGTTCAACAATTTTCAAAAGAATTTATTTATTGCCATAGAGAGCAGAAAGCATGTTAAATGAATTCTAGAAAAGGGAAAGATTCTCGTTTTAATCTTCACTGGCAGCTGTCACATATAGTTGCCGAAATGTAGTAGGTAGTGAGGCCGTAGTTCACACCTCAGCTCATAAATCTCACATCAAACGAAATATGGAAAATTGTTTTCTTTCGCTGTCTTCCTTTCAGGAGTCTGCTGACAAAAACCATGAGAAAATAAAATAAAATAAAACTAATTAGCCAACACATCGCTCATACTACAATCGATTTATGGCAGTAACGATTTCCAGAACAAATTATATTGTTACGTTTTTACCTTTTTGAAAACATTTAAAATCTGAGCTCGTAGATTGCAAATGAAATAAAAATAAATTTGTGTTTAGTTTTAATTAAAATTTTTTATTATTCGAACAATTCTGTTTACCACTATTCACAACTTGATGTAAGCAGCAACAATTGCTTTTCTTTTTTGTTCCCCTGTTTTCACACTTTGCATAAACAATAACAATTACTAGGCAATTATTCGACAGATCTTTTAACGGAGATCTTCAAACAACGATTACTCTCTTTGAACGCACCGCGTCTTCACACAAGACTCACTGAACTTCACTAACTCACTCGCATGCTTTGCTTTGCATTTTATATGGCAACGTTAACAGTCTGATGAATGTTCTTGAAGGCATATGTTCATGACTTCACCTTCTCGAAATCTAAACAACCATGTTTACATTTATTATTGTAGTGTTGTTTGTGTATTTTATTTAAATTCTTGCAGTGTTGTTTGTGTATTTTTGTGTACTTATTTACCATTTTTTTATGCTGATGTTTGTTGTTATTATATTAAATAGTACGATAATTTTTAAACAGGTTTGTTTAATGCATTGTTTTGGTTCTGTAGCCTTTGTTTATAATTTTAATGTTAAGCGCTTTAAAAACAGAACATCATCTTGATTTTTCCTTTTCGTAACAATATCAAGGAATTCAATTGTCGCAGGAATGTCAATTGGTCACCAAGATCATTCGGTTTGAAGCCGATCAATTGATTTTTCTATGCGGTTCTGTAAAATCTTGAAATTATGCGAATAAATCGGAAACCATTACTCATAGAAAATTTAATGGAGAGACTGATGGTTTGCAATCAGAGTCATGGTAGCTATTTTAGCGTAAATTTTATTCCTTATTTGGTTGGATCATATGATCGTAATTTATCGTAATTCAGTCAGTCAGTCAGTTCTACGAGTTAATTTGTCTTATAACGCAAGCAGCGAACATTTTGAATTGCATGCATGAGTATGTGGTCACTACAACCCATGGTTCAGGATTTCGACGTAGCTTCTCACACCACTTTATGATGTGTGTGTTAATTTTTATACATAGGTGGAGGGACCTACAGTTCACAGTCGACTCTGAACGACAGTTTTTTGAGAAACTTTTCATGGCAAGAAAATAGAAAGAAGAAGAAATACTTTTTCTTGTTTAGTTTAGTTGGAGATGTCAGACCTGGGGTTTGAAACGAGGCCTCATGTCTAATAAGATAACACACTACTTACTAGACTACTGGGATTTTAATATCATCTTTGTCAATTGCCAATCGTTCTTTCTTTAGTATTGCAAGTGCTTTGTATTATATATGATATTTAGTAACTATGTTCACGGCTAGAATGCCGTATTTATGTATTTACGGGCTGCAAAACTTCTTTAACGTTTCTAGTAACTGATGAACTATTAATTACTCCGTAAGAGAAAGAGAATGCTGTTACGACTACTTATTTTCCTCCTTTTTTTCAATGAATTAAGACTTTTTCCTTCTATCTTTTAACTCCTGCTGTAGGAAGATTATAATCTTTATTAACCTCCGATATCCTTCTTTCCTACTTCCACTTTTACTTTCATTGTATTGGCTTTGGGAGAATTTTATTGAATGATATTAATTGATGTCATTAAAGAAAAGAAAAAAGAAATACAATAACAATGCTGGCAGTAAATTGCCGTTAGTAATTTCCGCCCAAATTGTAAGCGTAAATGGCTAGTGAGCTTGCCACTGCACGTTTAGAGTCTCTTAAATGTGTACATTTGTGGCGGCAGTTAATAAAACAATTGAACACGAAATTCCACAGACGACAAATAATGGCCATCAAATATTTACATTTTTTTGCCATAAAATTTTATTGTTTTTTTTTTGGCCACATACATAATTCTCTCGGGGGGTGTAGAAAACAGTTCAAATAACACGTACACGAAGTGTTTAGTCCCTGAGGTTTTAATTTGCGCATTTTATGTTCATGGTTTTACAACAAGCACGTGTGACAAATTATTATATTTTTTGTTGTTGTTGTTTTTGTTGTTGTTTTTTTTTGTATTCAATTAACTTTAATTTGATACTTCTGTTGTTTTTTATTTATTTTTTTAATTAAGGTTTAGTTAGCGATAAACAATTGCTGCTCATTTGCAAATGTTTATTTTATTATTATCCGCGTTGAATAAGCAACCACAGCAACAAATTTGATATTTTACTGAAATTATAAACAATAATAAAATCATGTTATTAGATTATGGGTTTTCTAACCAAATATCACCACATTTTTCAATTACTTATGCACAGCGAACCAATGCAGACAATCAAACAACATTTTAAAAATTCAACAAAACGTTAAATAAAGAAGTCCTTTGTCCAACGAACAAATTTTCTAAAATCCCCTAACAACTGTCCAAACACTGTTGTTTTTGTTTTTATTTTTATTTTTCATGGTTTTAGTGTTTGTGTTTTTCTTCCTGTATGTGGTTGAGTGAGCATAACATTATTTACTCATAGTAATTGCGTACATGTGTGTGTGTGTTTTCTGCTGTTTGGTTGCATTTGGTTATTTACTCCAACAGATGGTGTTGTGTAAAATCCAAATAATTAACTTGTAAACACTTGTACACACACACGCACACCGATGCCAAATTCTCACACGCATTGGTAGAACACAAAAACACAAGCATGCTTTCAAGCTTATTTGAGCAGAAACTTTAAACAGAGCGTCACAGTAATAAAGTGAAGAGAGAGTGAGAATGAAATTAACCTTACTTTTCACATACACGCACAATGGCTGCTTTGATTTTATTGTTTTCATATGATATACATTGTTTTGTCACGTAACAATAGCATTAGAGTGAGAAGGTGTTATAAATCTAAGGCTCTTTAAAGCAATTTCATACAGAATTATCGTCAAAAAAAAAAAAAAAACAAAAAGAAAACGAAAAAGAAAAAGAAAAGCAATCATAATAAATCTTTTGTTTGAATAAAAATTCTAAGAGAACCTCTTACAAGCACATAAAGTTTTTAAATTTCTTTATAATCTGTTTGCAACAATTATTTAAAATAAAAAGAATCGTTTGCTTAACGAAATGTAATTGAACTTGAATCATTTCTATTGCAAACTATTGCTGAAGTATACAAATACATATGTACATGCATACATACATATGTAATTGGTCATTACAAACATTAAGTCAGGATTACGACCTAGCTTCTTACAGTATGTGTGTGTTAATTTTTATACGTGCGTAGGGCGACCTTCAGTTTAAAGTCGACTCCGAACGACAGATTTTTTGAGAAACTTTTCATGGCAATTTTATTTTACTCTCATAGTTTTTGCCAGAAGTCTGCTGAAAGGAGGTTGCCGGAGAAATATTTTTTTATTTTTAATTTAGTTGGAGATGTCTGACCCAGGGATTGAACTGTGGCCTCACGTCTAATAAGCCAACACACTATCTATTAGGCTACGGCGACCTGAAGTACATATACAAATAAGATTTCAGTTTTATTCTGTTTTGAGAAAAATATTATTTTTAATTAAAAATGCTTCAATTAATTCTTAAGTGTTTAATTGTCAGTTGTATTGTTTTGTTAATTTAAATTAATATTTCAGTTTCTTGATCAAATTCATTTGCCGAACATCTTATTGCCAATGTAAGACACCTGCTGCTATGCAACTATAAATTACATACGAATTTAAGAAATATGTCTCACAACACAGGTAATTAAAATTAATTCTTTGAATAAAGTATATCACTTTATGTGTGTGTGCATGTGTTTTTAACAATTCTATTAACAAAATCGAAATAATTAAATTCGTTTGAAATTTTAAATTCAAAAACTGTAGTCACATACCAATTTAAATTGAATATTTTCGAAACAATAAATAATAATCGACAATAACTTGAAATATAAAAAAGATTCAAAGAAAATGGCATAGAGAGAGAGAGACAGGTTCTGTGTATATGTATGGAAGAGAGAGGTAGAATATTAATATAAATAACATATATTTTCTAATATTGTCACACCCCCAAATAAATTCAATTTAATGTGGTTCGTTAACACGTACTCTATGAACAGTCATGTACACTTTAACATAAACGCATATGCATACACTCGTATGTACAACATAAGTATGTATTTTTCTTGTATTGTTTCTTTGCTTTTTAAATTTTGAATATGGAGAATCTCTTTCAAGTTTGAATTAAATTTTTTTTATTTGCCACATTTTACAGCATTCTTACACTGACATTGCTGACTCATAATACATCAGACACATTGCCTCAAATGAGCATTTAACATTTCTTATTACATTTCTGGTGAAGATAATTGTTTATTGTGAAGTGACTCACTTTCAATATCTGAAATACCCCAAAGAATCCTGAAGTTTAAATATAACACACTAAACACTTTTAGGGCCATTTATTACAACTTGCCTGTAAACCTGGGTTTAGTTAAAGATACCTTTAGCTAAAGGGAACTATAAAGTTACCTTTAACTCATTTGCGTTATTACAACTTACAGATAAAATAAAGTTAACTTTTTAAAAAATATGGCAGTGATTGAGCAATGTCGATAACACTGCTCAAATTAAACAAGTTTTTTTCAGTGTTCCAATGACTAATTCTCCTCAACGCAGTGTCTGGATGTTGGACTTGAAGCATATTCTATTCAGAATACGCGTTGCTTATTTAAAAGTCGGGTCATTATCCTCAAATTACTTCAGGACAGTCTAATGCAAACATCTTCAAAAATTGTTTTCGTATTCCACTGAGAAGTTCTAAACCTATGTGGAGTGCTCTATCATCTTGTCCGCCTGTTCATTGTCGTCAACTTCCACATGGCTTGGGACTGAACAAAGGGTTGCACTAACGTCTCCTGTCTTGCTACTTCCGATTGCCCGGACATTCCTTTACTATACACACATACATACATAACTGGTCATTAAAACCCTTCAGTCAGGCTTACGACAGTTTGAAGTCGGCTCCGAACTAAAGATTTTTTGAGAAACTTTTTCATGGCAATTTTATTTTGCTCTCAGAGCTTCTGTCAAAGAAGAAGAGGAGGAAGCCGCCTAAGAAATAGTTTTTCATATTTCATTTTGCTGGAGATGTCTGGCTTGGGGTGGCCAACACACTATCTACTAGACTACGACGGCTAGCACTCATTGCTTGCGGATATTAGATGTGATGGTTAATAATCATTGGCTTCTATTGAAACTGTATTTGTACAGAATTAGAAAAACGTGCAGTTTAGATAACCCAATGGGTTTGCATCATTTAACTCTAATAATTTACCTTTATTAAACGCTAATTTCTATTTGTCCGACTTCAAAAACTGATAAATAGTTCAAACTCTTTGATATTTTTTTTTTTGATTTTTTGTGAAACTTTTTTTAAACTTAAGCACTCCAACTAGCAATCAGTACTTCCAGCATTTTATTTAAAAACACATTCAATGGTTTTCTTCAATTTACTTTGACCTCCAGTTAAATAAAGAAACAATTATTGTCGGTATTCTGTTTATTTGGAAAAGTCCTTTTTTATCGTGGAACCACAAAATGTATTAATTTCAATAAAAGTTCATTACATCGTTAATTAATTTGACACTGCTTTTGAGAGTCTTAATAAACGTTTAATTAACTTAATTAAACAAAAACGTTTAAGGCAATACAACAAAAAGCATAAGAAATAAAGGAAATTTAAAAGCCAGTGTAAAACATAAAGAAAAACATTTTTTTTAAATCATTTTTGCTTTTAAGGAAATTCTGGCAAAAAGAAAACGAAAGAGAAACTCCCCTGACAAATACATTAACAAATTCGCATGGTTTTCTTTTGTTGTTTTAAACAATTACAATGTAATTGCAACATCTCAAGGATATGTAGCCTTTAATAATACAAGCATAGGTTTACGGCCGTACATATGGCATATGCCCACGCATATTCTGTCAGTTGTATGCTCCTTTGGCTTCTGCAAGTTTTTCTTTGGCTCTTGTTTATTCTTTCCTTTGGCATAAGTTACATGCATGGAAAGAGGATTAATTGCTGGTATACAGCCCTGCCCAATTCAATGCAAAATATCCTGATTCTGCTCCAGGTAATCGTTAAAAGAAAACACGAGAAAAAAAGGTAATTGAAGCAGAAAATTATTCACATTATCGAACGCTTCTGGCGTTGAGTGGCGTAAGAGAGAGAAAGCCAGACAATTTACTTAATTGCATGGTAGTATGAAGCTCTCCTTGTTTTATATTTATTAATTTCACGTTTCTACCATGAAGCCTGTGATGCAGGAAAACACTTGTAAGGGTTGTCAGGATCATCACTAAGGTCTATGAAACAAACAATTGCCATAAAAGGCACCGAATGGGTATTGTATTACAACAAGAATATTTTAAGTCAGAAAAAGGACCCCAACAAGCTTCTTGGTTAGTTACAGAGTGTTGCTGTGCTGGATTCTGGGACATTGTGACGTCTGGAGCACTAAGATTGCAAATATGTTGGTGAGGTATGGAGCTGAGACGTTTGTTAGGCTTAGAGATTCCTCCAGGCTGATCGATATTGTGATGAGATGGAGAGTGCATACTTCATGGAGGAATAGAAGCATTTATAGAATATCTAAACTATTAACCGGCTCTACCATTTTATAACAGAGTGGGCATTGTATCCCAGTAAAGCATGTATTAGGATTATGGCATGATAGCAAAGACCGTCTCAAGAGACAAATGGTTTTATATGGTTTGTGGCAATGTAAGGCAACCTAAAACTGTCGGCGACGAATAAATGATTTTTGGATATGATTTTCTCTGTTGGCCCTTGTTTATCAATTACATACAACGCTTTGGTCAGGATTACGGCCTGATTTCTCACATCATTCGCGTTGTGTACGTTGAATTTACCCATGAGTAGCGACATCTACAGCTTGACGTCAATTTTAAGTCGATTTTAGCTACTCTTAGAACTTTAAGGGAAAGACTGTTAGCGAAAAAGATGCCGAAAGAAATACTTTTTCCTTATTTCTGTTTTTTTTCCAACTATCGAAGCTAAGGTTTGAACTGTAAAGTCAACATACGTCTTAGTTGACAGCGGTGACCACTCCAATTACGAAATTATTTTTGGAAAAAGAAAACTTCTATAATTTTTGGACAAAATTCATGTGCTTATCCTTAGTATTATTTGTTTTTAAAGTGTCACTTTATGTACATTTAATATTGTTACGTTTTTACCTTTTAAAAACGTTTAAAATACGAGCTCGCAGATTGTAAATAAAAATTGTGTTTAGTTTTAGTTAAAATTCATTATTATTCGCACAATTCTCTATGTCACAGTTCACAACTTGATGTAATCAACAACAATTGTTTTATTTGTTATTCCTCTGTTTACACCCTTTGCATAAACAATAATAATTAATACAAAATTGTTCGACAGATCTTTGTAACGGAGATCTTTAAACCACGATTACGTCTTCACACAAAATTGACTGAACTCCACTACCTCAGTCGCCTGCTTTGTTTTGCCTTTAATATGGCAGAGTAGACAGTCTGATGAATGTTCTTGAAGGCGAACGATCATGACTTCGCCTTCTAGAAATCTTTATAAATATAAACATCGTTGTTTACATTTATTCTTGTGGTGTTGTTTGTGTATTTTGTTTACATTTATTCTTGTAGTGTTGTTGGTGTATTTTTGTTTACTTGTTTATTATATTTTTTATGCTGGTGTTTGTTGTTATATTAAGCAGTACGATTATTTGTAAACAGGTTTGTTTACTTGCATTGTTTTGTTTTTGTAGCTTTTGTTTACAATTTTAATGTCAAGCGATGTATAAGCAAAATACCAAAGTAACTAAATTTTTCATTTTCATAAAAATATTATTAAATAAATATTTTTTTATTGCCTTTATTTTATTCCTCCATTTACGTTGCACTGTAATACATACAAAATATTTTTTGTTAAATAAAAATACATTCATAACATGCCATTACATGTCCGCATTTCCTACACTACGTGCCAAAATACACACACACACACAACCAATCCAATAAATATGTATTGTATGCATCTGTTACTTTACATGTCATATTATCCTGCATGCAATAAAATCTATAATTTCGCTCTTTTTTTCCTTCTTTTTTTTGTAGTCACATTCAGGGAAATACTTGCACGTACTAAGACTTTGACACACATATGCTAACATGCTCTTGGTTTCACACGTACTCATAGCAATATACACACACACATTCATGTATTCGCTGTATCATGTTTACTGTAATGTTCTCACATACAAATTGTAAGTATGAAATTGTGTTTATATGTGTTTAATTTTATTGGTTGTTGTTACTGTTTTGCTACAATTGTTATTGCCTTTCTTTTTTATACAATAATTCTCACCCTCTCTTTAGGAATTTTGTTGGATTTTTTTTCTATTTTCTAAATCTCATTGAACATTTGAGGGGATTTAAGGCACAATTTAAATTAATTCGATTTGTTGTTCCTGTTAAGTTATGAAGCTTAAAATAAAATATTGTGGGAGAAACAAAGGGAGAGAAAAGACAATTGAAAACGTATCCTCAACATGATAGATTTTTTCTATAAAATCTTAACTAGTATAAGAGTTAAAATATACTTACACATCAACAAGTACTTGACACATATGTACATATCGGGTGGGGTATATATCGGTTTGAAGTTAAACCATCGGTTATTTCGAATCTGGAAATACTTAGGTCATTCTATTCTGTTACAAAAAGCAGTATATTATCTCCACTGAACGTAATGATTTACGCTTGAGCTACGTTGAGATTTATTGGGCCAATGAGAAACTGCACGATGATATCGCATTTGTCAAAAAAGGCATCTTTACGGCTGAAGCTCATTTTTATCTTGGTGGATACGTTAACAAGCAAAATTGGGGTATTTTGGGCTCTGAAAACCCACATGTGGTCAACAAAAGCCAATGCATCCATTGGGAGCCACTCTTTGATGCGGTTTGTGGAGCGGTGGCATCATTGGCCCATATTTCTTTGCGAATGAGGACGACGCAACAATTACGTTCAATGGATACACCTATCGCAGCACGTTAACCGATTTTTTTCCTGCTCTTCATTGTATTGATGTACACGATGTTAGGTATCAACAGGATGGTGCAATTTGTCACACATCTCATGCCACAATCGATTTATTGCGTCAAACGTTTGATGGCTGTTTAATTGGCCGCCAAGAAGCTGCAATTTGACAACGTTGGACAATTATCTGTAGGTCGCCATTAAATAAAAGTGTTATGCCGACAAACCAGAGGCAATTGAGCATTTGAAGGCCAACATTTGTGATGCCATTGCCGGGATACGACCAAATACCCGAAAAGGTACACGAAAATTGATCTGATCGAATGAGGTATTGTGAGGCTAGTCGAGGCAGCCATATGAATCAAATGATATTCCATTTCTTACTGGAACAATTGTACTTCAGAACAAATAAATACAAATTTCAAACCGTCTTCGTTTTATTGCATTTTGAAATTTAAACTTTTAAATGACCCGCCCTATACATAACATAATTGGTCATTACAACCCTTCAGCCTAGATTACTACCTGGCTTCTCATATCACTGATGTTGTGTGTGTTAATTTGATACATGAGTAGCGGAACCTACAGTTTAAATTCGGCGCTGAAATACACCCAGGGTTCAAGCCACATTCAAGCAGGATATCAAAACAAAATACAAAATCTATTTCTTCGGCGAGTTCCTCTCAGCAGATTTCTGGCAAAAATTCTGAGAGTAAAGAAAAGTTTCTCAAAAATCTGTCGTTCGGAGTCGACTGTCGAAACTCTAGGTCCCACTTCTCATGTATAAAAATTAACACACACAACATAAGTGGTGTGAGAAACTAGGTCGTAATCCTGACTGAAGGGCTGTAATGACTAATTATGTAAGTATGTATGTATGTATGTATGTACGTATGTATGTATGTATGTATGTATGTATGTATTACCTACTAGACAATGGCGGCTTCGAATATATTATTATGCTTTATATATAGTATTGAGGTTTTAAAACTTAAATAAATAATTTTACAATTTCTACAATACTATTAACTACAACAACCACAACATTTTAATAAGCGACAAAATAAACACGATGTTCAAAACACCATGTTCAAAAATTTTGCTGGTATTTTACAGGAAGAGAAGTAACGTGTAAAGAAATATAAAAATTTGTGTAAATATTTCTGTGATATTTGTTGTTATAACAACAAATACACACACCGTTTTCTAAGCTCTACATACATACTTAATTTCTTGAACTCACTTCCCACAAATATTTTATTATATTGTACCCTCCCTACTCATCTAGTTTTGTATTCTGTTTTTGTATGTGATTTCAACACATAATTTCATTGTGTTTACATTTATCACGTTCATGTTTTTAATTAAAATTTTTTATTGATTTTTTAAAAATTTTGCTTAATTAAATCGAACAAATGCAAACGTATTCGATTCGATTGAATTTGCTGGCGTTGCTTTTATTTGTATTGTATTTGGAATTGTTTTTATATCACTCATTAGAGCAAGGCATTACGCTTTGTTACACGTGAATATGAATGACTCACACTCGCTTTCGCACACACACACATACAGTTCTTTAGAACATCTCTTGTTATTTTTTATTTATTAATGCTCGTGTTTATTTTATTAATTACAACTGGGTTAAGAACTTTAAATGGGGACTGAATCTAACAGTATCCACCTTTCTCTCCCATCCTGTCTCTCTCACTCTCTCTCTTTCATTTCATTTCTCTTTGTAATAAAAACTCATTAAAATCAATTAAAAAGTAAATACTCGTATTGCCTAAGGCTGAGTAGTTAAACAAGGGATTAACTGTACATAGTTAAATATATGAAGAAACTAAAGGAGTGTTAGAGCGGGTGGGGGGATGTAAAGAGCAATTAACATGATACAAAATTTATAAGAATTTATTAAACAAGTGTAGGAGTAATTGTGTGCATAATAAGCAGTATTGCAATAAAGAGTTCACAGTGTAATTATAAGAGCGTATTTAAGATTAAATTTTTGTTTCCATTCTGTATTTATGTTTAGTTTGCTTGACAGGGTGTGGGTGGTTGTTATCGTATAACCTACTTAAAGAAAGTGTTAAAAAAGAAACACGTTTTGTAGCAAAAGTTTTTACAGTTTCAGGCAGTTTAGGTTTAAAACAATCCTGAACTCTCTGCAAAAGTATTTCATGAGAACAAATACAATATGAAAGAATATTTTAAAGAAGAATTATTTTGTTTACTTAAGTACTGAATATTTAAAAAAGAATTTCAATAATTAAAATACAGGGAGGAAGAGACGACGAATCATACATTTGAGGTTTTAAATTCAGTACTTTTCTCTACAGACTCATCGAATTTATCAAGAATTATTTTTATTCCAAGACAACGCAACGACTAAACCATTATTGGTAAATCTAAACCCAGAATTGATAGTTTAAACGCTAGGTAAAGCTAATACTCTAGTTTAAATTTAAATCTTATTCTTATAAATTGTCCTTTGCCACTGAAATCAATCACTGAAATGCTATTCTATTGCAAAATTTAAGTGCGTTCTCCTTCTGAGTGGAGTATGTCCTTGTAAGTCCAGCAGTTGATAATATGGGCCTTCAATATAAACAGTTTTTCTCCGTTTCAATCTGAAAGGCTTAGTGGATAAACAACATCCATAAGAAATAAATGCACCCACAATGAGCAACTATCTGATGCAGACTTTGTTCAGGCGATGTAATCGAGCCTTTCTTTTGGAAGATTGAGTCGAAATAGAAGTCACTGTATATGACAGGAACATAATAACAGAGTTCTTGTGCTTTCAACTGGGCGGTATGTATCAGGACAATATGAAGTTTTAGCAACACAGCGAAGTAGCAATCGATTTTTTATTTTCAGAATAAATTGTCTGAAGGTATTCTGGCCACTATGGTCAGGCGATTTAAAGCCATACGATTTATTTCTGTGGGGTTTGGTGAGCACAAACCTGAAAAAAAAAATTTTTTTTCTCACTGAGACTTGGAGAATGTTCCTCGCGTTGAAACCACAAAAGTTCGATGGCTGTTTTATACAGCGAAACTTTGTTCTCTAATTGAAGACACCAAATGAATTTCCAAGTATTTTATGCTAATTTTTTAAGGTATGACGGTGTTAAACATTTTTAAAAGGCGACATGTTTCTCTTCGAAAGGAATTATGAAATGTTATAAAACACTGGTATTCTTAATGTCTCAGTTAAGCTGGGTATTCTCCCGAGTCTGATTCGTTGGCAGCAGATGAATACGTGAAATATAGGTACGCTTTGCTAAACTGATATTGACAAGAAGAGAAGTAATTGTCTTCTTCACATGGCCATTAATTGATTCTCGCGAATCACTGCTCTATAGGAAGTAATGAAAATAGACATGGCATTTCCTCAAAAGCCTAGTATAGGCGCTGTAGGAAAAAGTGTCATCTCATGTGTCAGTGATCGGCTCTTGCATCAACTCATACGTACATAATTGATCATTACAACCTTTCAATCACGATTACGACCTAGCTTCTCACACCACTTATGTTGTGCGGGTTAATTTTTATACATGAGTGGCGGGATCTACAGTTTAAAGTCGACTCCGAACGACAGATTTTTGAGAAACTTTTCATGGCAATTTTTATTTACTCTCAGAGTTTTTGCCAAAAATCTGCTGGGAGGCAGTCGCCAATGAAAAAGTTTTCTTTTTTTTCGAAGTGGGGTTTGAACCGAGGCCTCACGTTTAATAAGCTAACCTACGGCCTGCTAAACTATGTTTTTATTTCTTTTTCTCAAATCAAACATTTCAAAAATATTCCCCTTTGAATTGCTGGAACTTGAATCTTGAATGAATATTTTTTGAGCATGTAAAATACAAATCATTTTGTTTTTGTTTCGATATTATTGCCATGGCTTTAAATAATTGAAAAATTTTATATGATGACCCCTTTCACTCTCTTTCATTCCCTTCATATGCCTCTATGCACACATTATAAAATATTTTTTATGAGAATTAATTGCTGTTGGATTTTATAACAATTAAATTTTATATTAAATAACACTGAATTATGCAACGTAGTGTAATTGTTTGTTTTCTCTCTCTCTTTTACATTCTGTCTTTCTGTCTCTCTCTACCTCTATTATAATTTGCTTGTTTTATTTAATTGAAAGTGCAATTATTTGCAAATTTGTTTTTAAAATTTTATTACTCAGTGTGTTATAATAAAAATAATTTATTTACTTTACTCTGTACTTATGTCTGTCTGTAACTGCAATACAAACAATAAAAACGAATTTATTTATTTACCCATTTAATTCATAATTTCAATTGAAACGAGTGAAAATTACAATTTTAATCCGAGTTTTAAAGCCATTAATGTAATTAGAGAAGAGAGAAATAACAATCGATTCACAGAATATTAAAATAAACACGTTAGGCGCTTTACTTCTCATTCTTTTATTATGAGCCAGTTCTACGACTTTAAAAACTCATTGCTTAGCCTGTGTAAATTTAACAACACAACTAACACATATTCTAACATTCACACTCCGTACAGTGGGGTTTTTAATACCAAAAGTGGGAATTAAACGTACCGAGTTTCATGCCGGTACGGCTTTGCAAAAGCGAGTTATAACTTTTGTCCGGCTAGATTGAGCATTTGGACCAATGTGCGCCGTATCTAAAATTAACAAAATATTCTCATACACATTCTCATTTAAATTTCTCACAGTCATAATAAATTTATGTGTGTGTGTGTACTTAATATTTTGTTTGAAAAAATTCCAGCATAAATAAGTATGTATGTGTGTGTGTGATCTTTCGGTTTTATTTACTTTTAAAATGAATGAGACTCTGCACAGAGAGATTACATATAAAACATGGCGTCTGTGTTTATGTATTAAAAAGTGCGTATGTGCGTTTGGATACATTTGTTTACTCGTAAAGCAGTATCCATCACAAGCAAAAAGGACACACTTTCATTGTCATGTTGCTTGCGGAGCATAACTCAAAGTCAACAAATAATGTCATGCTTATACTTTGCATATGTTTATGGTTTGTTAGTTATGCCACGCATACACTCACATACATATGTATATGAAGCCTACACTGCAAAAATTTAAACAGTGGAGACGAAGAGAATAAGAAGTTTTAAAAATATGAAGAGACTTATTATACAAGGTGGGTTTAAATTTGTATCATTAAGGTCAATGGGGACACCTATCGCTTCATGATAACTATTTTTTTATACCCGCCCTTCATTACGAGTGACTGTTGTGGACGGGAGGCATCATTGGCCCATTTTTCTTTGAAAATGAGGGTGCAACCATTATGGTCAATTGTGACACCTATCGCACAGTGATAACCGATTATTTTGTACTCGCTCTTCATGGTGATATGAACGATGTTTGGTTTCAACATTTCGCCACTCATGCCACAATCGATTTATTGCGTCAAATGCGATTTGACTCCGTTGGGCTATTTTCTGTAAGGCGCCGTTAAAGAAAAGTGTTATGCCGACATCTCTGGTTTGTCGGCAGCATTTGAAATCCAATATTCGTGATGCCATTGCAGAGATGTGACCCCATACGCTAGAAAAAGTGTACGAAAATTGATCCGAATGAATGAGATACTGTGAGGCCAGCAGCGGCAGCCATATGAATGAAATAATCTTCCATTTCTAACCGCAACAATTTAACTTCACAACAAAAAAACATAGGATAGGTTAGGTTGGAGGACGTATACTTGTCACTTAAGACAAGTACAGTACCCGGATGTCGAATTGACCCATTGAACAATGTCCTTGTTTCTCACACCACTTATGTTGTGTGTGTTAATTTTTATATATGAGTGGTGGGACCTGCAGTTTAAAGGCGACTTCGAACGACTGTTTGTTTTGAGAAACTTTTCATGGCAATTTTATTTACTCTCAGAATTTTTGCCAGAAATCTGCTGTGAGGAAGTCGCCAAAGAAATACTTGTTGTATTTTGTCTTGATGCCTGGCCTGGGGCTCGAACACTGGCTTTACGTCTAATAAGCCAACACACTACCTACTACACTACGGCGACTTCAACAAAAACATAAATTTCGTAAAATTTCAAAGCGTTTTATTGCTTGAATTGAATTTAAACTTTTAAATGGTCCACCCTTTAGAATAAATAATTCTAGAAAAAGGTATAGCGCTCTTCAAATAGTAGGAGGTGGTGCATCATTTCACTTTTTTTTGTGTATTTTTTCAAGTGTATTTATGTCATGAATGTAACAGTATTTTACAGTGTGTTTGTGCCAATGCTCATTGGTATGTTTAACATGCTGCTGTTTTTTTCTATTTTTGTATACATATTTTTTTTAGAGGATGAAGTGTTTATTTTTCATTGAAAATTTATTTCGTATGTGACTGAATTTTCTTGTCATATTTTCCTTAATTTTTTTTCCTTTTTTTGTTATCTTTGTTTGTGTTACATTTTTATGGCTTTTTATTTTACTGTGATTTTTGAAATATTTACTCATATTTTTCTTTTCTTCTTATTATGAATTCTAGACACGTCAGGTGTTGAAGACATTGTTTGGCTTTCTAAATATAAATTGCTTTACACAAGAATAGCAATTGCTAACGTCAATCAGGACGATTTTTTTGTATTTTTTTTTTTTTATTTGTTAAAAATAAATTTATTAAACTAATAAGTTATTAAAAACAGTGACGTAATCATTTAATTTTTTTTGCCAAAAAAAAAACTGTTAAAATAATTAAATTTCTTATAAACCGATAATATCAGGGAGTTACAGTTGCTTTAAAACTAGATATGAAGGAGAATGATAATTTTTCCTTAAATTTACTTGTAAAATCTGTCAATAAATTACTGGAGAATTTGTTCAAATGTAAATTTGTGCAGCGTTTATTTCTTTTACCAGAAAATGAAATTAGTTATGTATGTTTCAGTTATCCTGTCTGTATTTGTTTATCTGGCATGTTGGGAATATTTTATCATGAACGAAAATTTGTACTTTGACATGCGTTTTGCATTGCTAGGATGATATTTGAGAACAACAGTTCTGTGAAACCGTGTATTTTTGTGCGAAAAAATTTTGAAATCTTGTTACGAAAATGGAAAAATCTAGATACTGGTGAATTGCTTTTACATCGCTTAACATTATAAACTAAAGCTACAAAAACAGTGAACTTCTTTACAAATTGTCACACTGCGTAATATGGCAACAAAATACCAGCAGAAAAACATGGTAAACAAGTAAACAAAAATACAACAACGTAGTGTTTGTTGTTAATAAATATAAACAAAATATATAATATATTATAAATATAATAAATATAAACAAAATACACAAACAACAATCATAAAAAACGATGTTTACATTTATAGAGATCTCGATTAGGCGAAGCCACGAACATTCGCCTTCAAGAACATTCATCAGACTTTTTACGTTTCCATATAAAAGGCAAGGCAAAGCAGGCAACTGAGTGACTTGTGTCAGACTTGTGTGAAGACACGGTGTGTTTGAAGTAAGTAGTCGTGGTTTGAAGATCTCCGTTACAAAGATCTGTCGAACAATTAACTAGTAGTTGTTACTGTTTATGCAAAAGAGTGCAAAGAGGAATAACAAACAAAGCAATTGTTGTTGTCTACATCAAGTGGTAAACAGTGGCATACAGAATAGTGCGAATAATAAAGAATTTTAATTAAAAGTAAACATAAATTTATTTTTATTTTATTTGCAATCTACAAGCTCTTATTTGAAACGTTTTTAAAAGGTAAAAACGTTACAATATGAAACACAGAAGAATTCATTATTTGTGCACTTTTTGTTAAAAAAAAAATATGTAAAAAGAAGAGAAGTTATTGTGAAATCTGTGGCATTTTAAGAATAAAAGAAGTTGAGCATACAGCAAAGCACTTTTTATTCCAAAATAATTGGCAAAGGAGAGAAGTTTGTCGAGAGTCTGGGTATTATGTTACTCAACAGACAAATTTGTCTGAATTGAAATTCAATGATTAAATTGTTATATTCTGTGATGGGAAAAATTGCCCTTTATTGGGTATGCCATTACTGATATGATTGACTTCAAGTGTAGCTGTAATCTGCGCCCATCACACTGTTAATCAACCTGAGCTACTAGTTCTGACGTGGTAACTTGTGTGAATTTTATATAACATAATTGGGCAGGATTACGGCCAAACTTTTCACATCACTTATGGTGGGTGTGTTAATTTTTTACATGAGTGACGTGAGTAACATTTTAATGTCGACTCTGAACCAGAGATTTTTGAGAAACTTTTCAAGGCAATTTTTTATTTACTCTCAGAGTTTTTGCCAGAAATCTGTTAAGAGGCAGTCGCCGAATAAATATTTTTACTCTTTTCGTTTTGTTGGAGATGTCGGACCTGTGGTGTGAACCAAGCCCTCACGTCCAATAAGCCCGCACACCATCTACTACACTACGACGAATTTTATCTTAATTTCGCTCAAATACCAAGCGAGGATTACTACTTTGTTCTTTGTTCTTTGATTTCCATTTATTTGTGATTTTAACGATGATGTTGAAATGTTTATAATACCACGTTTTAGGCCTCGAATATTGTTTCCTAAATTTTAAATAATGGAAGGCATTATTTAGCGTTACAAGCAAGAAAGTTTACATAAAATTTCGGCTCACTAGCATGTTTAAAAGAATCTATACCTACTAATAGAAAAATTAATAAGAAGTTAATAAATCTTAGATAATTAAAGCGCTAGAAAAAGGTTGAAATTTTTTCCGTTTTTTAAAAAGTTTCTGAAATAAAAATTTCTTTAAAACCATAAGTTATTATAGAAAACCACATGATTTTCTAATTTAGAACATGTTTTCTTAAAAACCAAATGAATTTGAAGGTCTTTTGTTACCAGGAAGACATTTAATTTTGAAGCCATGTGGGTTTGTCATAAAATTTTTGGTTTTTTCTACTTTGACTTTAACTTTTACGATTTCAATTTTATTGTCTTTTCAAAAGCAAATATCACATGTTGTGGCTATTAAATAAAAAAATAAATAAAATCACAATGTTACAAAAGACATTTCAGAAATGTCTGTACCAGTAGATGGGATTTTTATTTTTATTATTTTCTGTTTTTAAGGAATTCTGTTTCTATTCAAATATTTAAAAATATACACTTAATTGACTTTCGTTTTTCTGCATATTAAACAAAATTAGAAAGAAATTTAAAATTTAACTTTTCTTCAACATCCTATTCTTAACATTTACGATTAGTTTTTTAATTTAAATTGAAATTCCATAAGACTTACCCACCAGTTTTCACGAAAGTGATTTCATTTTAACTGACAGCCAACGTAGATCTATTAATTTACATTGAGTGGGAGTAACTGCGTACTTAGAATCTAGTATAAAAATTAGAAAATTGTTACGTTCTTTCTTTTAAATAACGTTTAAAATATAGGCTCGTAGCTTGCAAATAAAATAAGAAATAATTTTGTGTTTGGTTAAATTAATTCTGTGTGCCACTGTTCACAATTTGATGTAAACAACAACAATTACTTTTCTTTGTTATTCCTCTGTTTACACCCTTTGCACAAACAATAACAACAACAGACAATTGTTCGACAGATCTTTGTAACAGAGATCTTTAAACCACGATTACTCTCTTCAGACTGTCTGATTGATTGTCAGTCTGTCTGCATTCGATCCAATAATGAGCTCCTCAACGACATGAACGTAGTGCAGCGTATTACTATTCAGGGGCTTGGCCATGTCGTTCGAATGGTGTAGGATGCTCCGGCGAGAGAGAAGGAAGCCCTGACAAGGTTTGGTGTGATCAACTAAGGAAACGGGGTGTTAGCTTTGCATTTAAAATTAACTATGAGTGTCTTAACTACAGGAACTGTGACCATCTTTCGAGGTATACGGCTGAAAAAGTCTGCCTTGTATCAAGTCTGAGTTGTAAGTAATGAATTTCAGGAATGACACTGTAATGAACGATTTTAAATGGAAACTACCACGCGGTACTACATTTTTAATTAGAAAATTTATGTTATTCTGCCATTGCCCACAACTACATGACTTTATTTATTTTTACTCACATTTGTGTACGTGCTTGCGTATCAAAATAGCTTTGTTACCCTTAACTTTTGCATCTTTTTGCGAAAGAATTTGTTTATGTTTATTTCCAGCATAAATTTCCTGGAACAGATGAATGAAGAAACTTTTGGTTTTCAAAGAAATTTACAGTGTTGCGTGAAAATGATAAATCTTCTTGTTGGCGATAATAAATTTCTTTAAAACCGCTGTACAATCCTATGAAATTTGGTTTAGAATTGTGAACTAAAAACCAAAAAAAAAGGGAGGTGGATGTAAGACTTGCCTTGGCAAGTACCTTCTCTTTCTAGTCCTAACGTTTAGTCACTGTATTCACATTAAAACCTTTCTCTTTATTTACGTATTAGTCTTCCATTGTTTATTTAAAGTTGCCGTGGTCTAGTAGGTAGTGTGTTGGCTTATTAGACGTTAGGCCTTGGTTCAAACCCCATGTCAAACATCAAAACGAAATATGAAAAAATATTTCTTCGGCGATTATTAAAACAAATCAAAGTGTAGGTCAGATATATAGAATATAGAGAGCCATTAAAAAGTGTAAACACTAGCATATATTGTTTAAGTCATGAGGGAGAAAATAGAATGCAAAGTCGGCAAAACAAGCGGCATCTAGGTATGTCAACAAAAAAAAAAAAAAAAGCAAAAACAATGTATCGGGAATATTTGATGGCATAATCAAAATTTAATTTTTACTTAAAAACAAAATGTTTTTACACTCAGATTTAAATTATCAAAAAATTACGAATTATTTAATTTAAAATACATACTGTTGAGTGTAGTAGACGTATACGTAATATTTCTACGTGTTGAAATATGAAATTAAATAACAATCATACGCCACGTGAGGGCAATTATTTGAATAAACGAAAGTATTGTTGCAGATACGTAGAATATTTAATGATTTTTGAATTGAATTAATAATGAAAAGCTATAAATATTCCGTAAACAGTTTCTTAATGAGAATACGTCTCATAGTAACGATTAGCATTACGTCACGTTATAATATTTATTCATTGTTATCAGGTTCAAGGCTTATAAAGAATTTTAAAAATATTTTTTTTGGTATATTTAGCTAACAGCATATATTTTTCCTTAGTTTGTATATCCTTCATTTTGTAAGCAACTTGGAACATAATTTAGTCCAAAAACAGGTAAAGTGAACGGTTTTTTTTCCGGACAGAAACTAAAGTTTTGTAGTGAAACCGCATTTGTATCGTACGAAGCCGTCTTCGGTCTCAAAGTGCAGTGTTTTATCAGAAGTAATTTGTAAGTCTGGCAAATAAGTATTGTTTTAAGCATTTAATAGGTCACACAAACTAATGAATCGACTAATTTTGATATCAGCTGCTTATAATTTGATTGTGCCTGTAAAATAATCGGTAAAATATGAGCTGTCGCCGTAGTCCAGCAGACAGTGTGTGGCATATTCGATGTGGCTTACGGTTCAAACCCTACGTCAGATGAAATATGACAAAATATTTCCTCGGCGACCGTCTCTGAGCAGATTTCTGCAAAAACTCTGAGTGTAAAGTAAAATTGCCATGAAAAGTTTCTCAAAAATCTGTCGTTTTGAATCGACTTTAAACTGTAGGTCCCGCCACTCATGTATAAAATTAACACAATTATAGTGGTGTAAAAAACGAGGTTGTAATCCTGACTTATGTATGTATGCATGTATTTACATTTTATTGTTGTTATTATTTTCCATCAGAATAAGAAAAAACACAAAAGATAAACGCTTTCATATAATTTAACGTTTTAAAAGCTAATTTCTCTTCAGGAAATTAAGGCGATTTATTATACATTCTTAATGTGTGTCGCATATGTATGTCACATGCATCAAACAAAATATATATGTGTGTGTGTGAGTTGTAAAGGACTTAACACACGCTTGCATACAAGCGAAAGCTCAGTGAACCCGACATTTGAAATTTTAACTCCAAAACATTGTTTGTAGACAACTAACAGAAGCCAAGGGAGAAAGAAAGAGAGAGAGAGAGAGAGAGGGAGAGAGAGTGAAAGCTTTTGTTAAACATAAAGTAGAGAATTCTCTAATGCCGTTATTTCTGTTCATTTTAAATGAAAAACTTCATGGCGATGTGTGAGTTATTAAATGACATAAGAGCTGTTGAGTGCATATTAACAAAAACAATTCTAAATGAGTGAAAGAGCGAGAGAGAGTGAGGGGAAGAGAGAGTAAGAGCGCTAAAATACGTTTTTAAATATTTTTGTGTGTAATAGCGTGGCCAAGCAAATGTTATAAAAGTTAACAGTTTTGAAAAGTTTTATGAAAAATTTGAAAGTTAAAGAATTATTTAGAAGAGAAACTTTTCAAAAATAAAACAAATATATTTTTTGTTGTTGTTATTATTTATGTTGTAAACAAAAACCAACACGAGTAAAATATAAGTCTGGGACCTTACTGTGAATATGTGCATATCTGTTAAGAGTTTATAACTTTCCTAAATGCTCTACGCAATATATTTTAGACATTAAATCTGTGTTGTAATGATTTATAAAGTGTTGCCATATAAATTATCTTTTTTTCTTTCTTTCACTCTCTTCCTTTTTTTTCTACAGAGTTAATATTGGATTAAAGTTTATTGAGCGTTTATAAAACCCATCTGTTTTTAAACGGAAAATAAAAAAACCACAAATTAATCTGTGATTTATGTATGATGTGTTTAGCATTTTGAATACATAAAAATATTGCCATCAGCATTTATAATGACATGATTATAAAAGTTATTGACTATGGTACTGTTGCTAACTTAATTTTAAGAGAAATATTTGTTTTTCTTTTTCTTTCTTAATAAGCATTCATATTTGCTTCATTTCTTTGTACGTTTGTTTATGTTTTATTCAAGTAAGACTTTATTTTGATTAGATTATAATCATATTTATTTATCTTTGATTAATTTATTTATATTCTAATCATTTGTAATAACAACCCAAAGGAATCATTGGCTGGTATTTAATAAAATTAAATTTCTTAAGAAAATATTATTGATTTTGGCTTAATAAGGAATTAAAAGTCATCCTTAAATTCATATAATTATTGTCTATGATGTTAATCTCTCTCTATGAGTGTCATGAAAACGATTTCCTTTTAGAAATTCTGATCTGTTATACAACAATGGACATAAATTAGAAATTTCACTCGTATTGCCGCTATTATAATTTGTAATTGTGTTGCATTGGGAAGGCCATTCAAAAGTTTAAATTTAAAATTTACATAAAACAAAAACGGTTTGAAATTTTTCCAAATTTTTTTTTATTGTGAAATACAATTGTTCCGATTAAAAATGGAATATTATTTCATTCATATAGCTGCCGTAGCTGGCCTCATAGTACCTCATTGGATCGTACCAATTTTCGTGCACTTCTTCGAGTGTATGGGACCGTATCTCAGCAATGGCATCACGAATGTTGGCCTTCAAATGCTCAATTGTCTCTGGGTAGTCGGCATAACACTTTTCTTTAACGGCGCCCCCTCAGAAAATAGTCCAAAGGTGTCAAATCACAGCCTCTTAGAGGCCAATTAACATCACAATTTCGGCTAGTTAATCGGCCATCAAATGTTTGGTACAATAAATCGATTGTGGCATGAGATGTGTGGCTAGTTGCACCATCCTGTTGAAACCAAATACCGTTCACATAAATACCATGAAGAGCGGGTACAAAACAATGAGTTATCATGATGCGATAGGTGTTTGAATGAATGTAATTCTTGAAGAAATATGTGCCAATGATGCATTATCTACTAGACTACGGCAATTTTTGTGTACTTATGTGGTAGAATTCAATGATTTTCTTTCAGATTGCCTTAGTTTCAGATATTCAATAAAGCACATAATGCTTTTGTTTTTGTGAAGACGCTACAAATGTTGCCTTTACTTTCCGCAATTTTGTCTATTATTCAGATATTAAGCTCAAGTGGTAAAAGTTTACTGTACGTGTTTACATCTCTCCCCATTTGTTATGGTGTTGAGCTGGCAGCTGCTATAGAAATTGTTTAAATTTTTTGAAAATATTGTCAAGTTTTTACCATTTAAAAACGTTTAAAATATGAGCTCATAGATTGCAAATAAAATAAAAATAAATTTATGTTTAGTTTCCATTAAAATTCTTTATTATTCGCACAATTCTGTGTGCCACTGTTCACAACTTGATGTAAGCAACAACATTCGCTTTGTTTGTTATGCATCTGTTAACACCCTTTGCATAAACAATAACAATTACTAGACAATTATTCGACAGATCTTTGTAACGGTGATTTTCAAACCAAGATTACATTAATCAAACTCATCCCGTCTTCACTCAAGACTGGCTGAACTTTACTAACTGGCTCGGCTGCTTTTCCTTGTCTTTTATATGGCAACGTAAGCAGTCTGATGAATGTTCTTCTTTTTCATTTTATACGAAGGCTCTAAGCTTTTTGTAATTGACTTCCTTTAATTGAATTAATTTTGAAGCAAAAAAATTTTTTCTTTTTGAAAATTTCTTTCAATTTGTATTTTCTTTTTTAGATAAAGTGACTTAAGCAGTATTTTTTTTATTTTTTTTTTTTTATTTAAAATAATAGCTTAACCTAATGTTATCACACAATTTACAGAGTTTTAGTTATTTATTTAACTTTTCATCTTAGAAATTTAACATTTTATTACAGCATATTAAGTTTGAGAAAAAAAAAAAAAGAAGAGTTATTTCAGAGGAAAATTTAAATGTAAAAACCCCTGATTTATTATTTGGAGACAAAAGTATTTGTCTATTTATATAAAGATATTTTTAGAAACATGTTTTATTTTATAATTAAGAAAAGGGGGTAAACGAGATTTATACACATGCATACATACATCCAAAAGGTTATGTGTATGCATGTGTGTATAGGGAGGGACATTCAGTCATATAAGCTAGATATAAGTGGATTTTCAGATAAACCACAAAAAATTTTAAAACGTTCGGTGACAGTATTTATTCTGTCACGTATTAACCTAATATTGTTGTTGTTGTGTAGGACTCTGGTAGAGAAGTGCCATGGCAGGCTTAGCATCATTTTGAGCAATTTGTTTTGACAAATTTGTAATTTTTTAACATGCGAAGCAGCGCAAACACCCCATACTGGGCATGCGTAAAGAATTATTGATTGAAAAACTACCTTAGCTAAAATGATTTTGTTTTCACTGCTTAAAGGAGATCCACGCCTAATGAGTGGATATAACATGTTCCTAGCCATATTGAATTTTTCAATTTGTCTCTTAACATGTAGTTCAAATATGAGTTTTCTGTCCATATGTACTCCCAAGTACTTAACACTATCATTCCATGGTATGCTTGTGCCATTAATTTTCAATTGGGTTGTGGGGTAAAAGCAAGCTTTGCGTTTTCGAGTAAAAAATACAGCTTGAGTTTTTTCCTCATTAATTTTAATTTTCCATTTTTCAAAATAAGATACCAAGTTTTCTAGCGCGCATTGTAATTTAATCACTATATTTTGACCAAATTCATGCGAAAAGAATAGGCAAGTATCGTCAGCATATGTAGCGCAATTACAACCGTTGAGATCCGGCATATCTGAACAATATAAAATATATAAAATTGGCCCCAAAACTGAGCCTTGTGGCACACCGGCAGGGATTTCTAAGAGATCAGAATACTTATCATTTAGACAAACACAAAATAGTCTGTTTTTTAAAAATGATTCAACAATTCTTATAAGATAAAGTGGGAAATTAAATTGAACCATTTTGTATAATAAGCCATTGTACCATACGGAATCGAAAGCCTTCTCAATGTCCAGGGTAACCAAAATTGTAGAACTTCCACTTTTGAAACCGGTATTTATGTGATTATATAACCGCTTAATTTGGTGGGTTGTGCTGTGAAATGGTCTAAAGCCAAACTGGTTTAGTGGAAGGATACTACGTTGATCCATAAATTTTGAAATTCTACTTTTTAAAACTTTTTCTAAGATTTTACTGAGGCTGCTTAGAAGACTTATTGGGCGGTAGCTACTAACTGAATTGGGGGGTTTATTCGGCTTTATAATCGGGATTACTTTAGCAGTTTTCCAAATTTTTGGAAAATATTGCAGTTTTAAGCAGCAATTTATTATAAAGCAAAAATATAGAATAGCAGAATTAGGTAATTGTTTTAACATTAAATTTTTAACCCCATCAATACCAGCTGCTTTTCGGGGTTTTAATTCTTTAATAATTGATCTTATTTCATTGGTATTTACAAAATCCCCTGGATCTGTTGCAATAGTAAAAGAAGATAATTGTTGATTGACACTGTCAACCATTGAAACGTGTGTTTCATCCCCTAAATCTTCCGAAACTCTATGATTTTTTAAAAAATTAAAAGCAAGTTGGTTCACCTTTTCTTCATCGCTATAATGCGTAGTCGTTTTATCCAATAAAGGTGGTACAAATATTTTTTTCTTTCTAAGACATTTTGCTATATTCCAAAATGGTTTAGATGCCTTATCAAGATCTTTTATTTTATTATTCCATGATATATTTCTAAGTTTAGATATTTCATAACGAATTTCTGTACTGTATATGTTCATAGAAACAAGGTCTGATGTGTTTCGATATCTCATCCATTGTCGTCTGTAATAATTCCGAGTTATTATTAAATGTTTAATATGAGGCGTTATAGAATTTGACTTTAAGTCGGATTTTATTTTTGGAATTGCAATATCTGCTGCTTCTATAATGCTGTTAGTTAAAATATCTACACTGAGATCAATTGAGTTACAATTTGTTGTATTATTTATATCACGGGGCAAATGCGAGACTGATTTATCAATGGAAGATTTAAAAAATCCCCAGTTTGCTTTTTTGTAATTGAAAAACAAATGTTCAGTTTGTGAGGCACTCAGGTTAAGGTTGAATGAAACAGGTAAGTGATCAGAACTTAAAGAATTTATGGTTATAGGATTTGTAATGTATTGCGGAACATTTGAAACAACAATATCTAAAATGGAAGGGGTTTTGTTTCTTGAAGTAGGAATATATGTTGGTGAACTAGGGTGTAAAATAGTATAAGGAAGTATAGCAACTGTATTGCATAAAATATTTCCCCAAGTGTTTGCTCGATTACACATCCAATTTCTGTGCCTGCTGTTCAAATCCCCACAGATTATTACATTTCTATCAGTTTTAAGAAGTTTCCTAATGTCTTTTCTAAAAATACCCTGTGATTGAGAATTTGACTCACCCCCATGAAAATAAACTGAGAATAAATTTATTTCAATCGCATCAGAAGTTTTTAAACAGATTCCTACATTTTCAATTTTCTCAGTTATAACAAATATAGGTTTAAAATTCGTAATACATTTTCTAATAAGTATTGCTACTCCTCCACCAGTCCGATCGGGTCGATCACAACGAACACAATAATATCCTATTTGAGGTATATTTACACTGTTTGTTAGCCAAGTTTCTGTAAGAAAACATAAATCTACATTATTAGTATTTAAAAAATCATAAAGCTCTAAATATTTATTTCTAATACTTCTACAATTCCAAAAGATTATATTTAATTGTGTAGCTGCCATTATAAATTATATATTATACAAATATTTTGTTGCTAATTGTGTGATAACATAAAATTGTTCATCTTTTGTTTTACAAGATTTTAATTTGTTCACTATATCTAAAGTCAGCTGACTTATCTCTTCTACCGTAAAGAGTTCATTTGATGTTTGAGTAGTGTTTCTCTTATTATTGATTTGAGATCGTGGCCAGGCCATTGTATTATTTTCAAATCTAGCATTTGAGTTTGGAAGTTGAGGGAAATTATTATTATCCAAAGTATTTAGATTTGTTGTTATATTTTTTCTGCTTTGATAAATTCTATTACCATGACTTGGATAACGGTTGTTTTTGCGTTGAATATTTTCTCTTATATCAAGAAATGATGCTCTTACTGGACATGAAATGTCAGTTGATGTATGCGTGTTGTTGCAATTTGCACATTTTACTTTATCTTTATTTTTACAATCTTTGGTTTTGTGTCTACCAGAGCAGTAAGCACATTTTGTTTTAATGGAGCAACCTTTTTCTCCATGTCCAAACATTTGACAGTTATGACATTGAATTGGTTTGTTTTTAATCTTTCTTTGATAATCCCATCGAATTATCATATGAAAAAGAGATTTGACGTTTTGTTTTAAATCACGGAGTTTAACTGTTCCATTTGGAAAGTAAACAATATAAAGAGTATCGATATACTCATTATATTTCTTTTCAATTTTTTTGACATCAATGCAATTGTATTTAAGAGAATTTAATTCTTTTTTTAATTCTTCCTCAGATTTTCCTTCAAGGCCAAATAAGACAAATTTAAATGGTTTATCATGTTTTGATTCATGGGTAAAAAATTGACAGTTATGTTCTTTTAGAATAGTAACAATAACGTTGAAAGTGTCTGTTGATTCACAAATTATTTTGATTCCAATTGAAATCTTTTTTATACAGTATTTAGTCATACCAGCGTTTTTAAACATTTTATGAAAAGATTCACAATTATGTGAAAGCACTTTTATTGGTGAAATAAATTCTTTTTTGGTGTTTTGCACTTGAGTGTCTGTGTTATTTGCATTTTCAGCATCTTCATCTTCATCCAATGCCTGCAAAGGAGTCCAAAAATTAAACTTCCTCATTTTACTACCAGAGGAATTTTCTGAGGACCATAAGTCCTCAGATTTAACTTGAGCTTTTCGTTTATTAATTTTGATTTTTTTTTTTTTTTTATTAACAAATTATTCACTGAAGCGAAGAAAGAGACACGTCATTCACAGCTGACGTCTGAATGATTTTTGACTTAAGCAGTAAAAACGAAAAAATAATACAAAAATTTAAATTTATTTTATTTGTGCAATTAGATTTAATTGATATTTTCCATAAAAAAGCGGATATAGAAGAAAAGCAAATTGTTTTAATGCCGCTAATGATGGCATCACTATGGAGTGACCACAATTTCCAAACAAAAGAAAATTCAGTGTAAAGGAGATACTACGTAAGCAGGGTGTTCATGCTTTTGGGTTAACAAAATTTAATTTAAAATAATAACAACAACAACAATGTAATAAGGAGAATAACACCATTATTATTTAAATTTATTTGTTTTTCCTTTTATTCTTGTTCAATATTTTTAAATATTTTTTCTTTTTTTTTCACAATTCAACTATAAAGAAGACGTTTGCATTTTTTCCCAATTTTTTGTTGAATTTTACAAGTAATTGGATAAACGGACAATATACCGACATGTAAACAGTTTGAGTTCAAAAAATATTTTCTTTTCCATTATTTTCTTTCATTTTATTTCGCATGGAATTTTCAAGGCCAAAGAAAATGGGAAAAGAAGCAGAAGTAAAGCGTTTATCCAAAGTGTTTACAAAATATTATAATTTTTACGAAAATTTCATTTCATTTGTCTGTTATGCAAGCAAAGCAAGTACTTTTTAACAAGAGTCAACAGACAAAACACGGACAGTCAGACAAACAGAGTGGCAAACAACCGAATAGCCAGACAGGCCAGGACGTCTACACCAAGGCAAAGCATTGAACATTTTTAGTTTATTTCGACGGCAGTTTTATAAATGAATGAATGAACGAATGCTTTAAATAATGCTCTTATTATAACAACAAAAACAACAACAATGAAATTATTAACTACAATTTATTGTAATCAGATTGACTGCGAAAATAAATATTTTTCAAAAATTTTCATCTCATATAAGTGAACATAAGTAAGTGAATGCAGAAGAAAATAACTAGGTAGAGGCACTCAAATGTTAAATAATAGCACACATTGCTGTATTCCAGCTCTGTTCAATAGGAATTTAAAATTCTATTAAAGAATTGCTGCTATTGTTAATTAAATGTTATAATTAATTAAATGTTATGTTTTGAAATAAAATTCATTTGCCTACCATGGTGCTGACGTAACTAAAATTAATCGAGCAGGTATAATTAATAGTATCTTGGCTTCAGTAGACATTTAGGATACAAGGGCTACATTGCGACAAACAAAACTTAACCTCTGTTTCTGTAAGACAAACAATTTCAGACACAATACAGGCTCTTTTTATTGTCTCTGCCATTATATTACGCTTATGTACGAGGGCTCGCACCAGCAGATGAAGATATTACTGAAGTGTTTGGCAGAAAAATTTGATGTAAGATTTATGGAGTATATCGGCCATTAGCTGTAAGAATTGTATGCCTACATTGATGTCATAAACGGCGATACCAGTTTAAGCAACAAAATGTGGTGAAAATGAATGACTGCAGAAAGAAAAGCCAAATGAATTCATTGAAGAAGACTCTTTAAGCATCAATAGCAACATTAAGTTGTTGGTGTAAGAAATTAGAGAAGATATGCAAATACCAATTCGCCGTGGTCTAGTAGGTAGTGTGTTGACTTATTAGACGAAAAGCCAGGGTTCGAGCCCCAGGCCAGACATCAAAATAAAATACAAAAAGTATCTTTTCGGCGACTTCCTCTCACCAGATTTCTAGCAAAAACTCTGAGAGTAAATAAAATAGCCATGAAAATTTTCTCAAAAATCTGTCGTTCGGAGTCGACTTTAAAACTGTAGGTCCCACCACTCATGTATAAAATTAACACACACAACATAAGTGGTGTGAGAAACTAGGTCGTAATCCTGACTGAAGGATTGTAATGACCAATTATGTTATGTATGTATGCAAATTCTGTGTCGTTCTCGATTCCAAATGAATTAAGAAAAAATGAGCCTTTAAAGCTTCTGAAGAATTTTCTTTTTTTATGTTACATCGCTATCAATGCTCCTACATACATATGTACATACCTAATTGGTCATTACAACCCTCTGGACGGGATTACGACCTAGTTTGTCACACCACCATTGTTGTGTGCGTTAATTTTCATACATGTGTGCCAACTTCAAGCGAAAGATTATTGAGAAACATTTCATGGCAATTTATATTTTCTCTCAGAATTTTTGCCAGAAATCTGCTGAGAGGCAGTCGCCGAAGAAATATTTCTTCATATTTCGTTTTGTTGAAGATGTCTGACTCAACACACTGCCTGCTGGACTACGACGACAGCTCGTATTTTCTAAATTCGTTTACAGGCACAATCAAATTATAAGCAGCTGAGATCAAAATTAGTTGATTCGTTAGTTTGTGTGACATTTCAAAGTCTTAACTTAACATTTATTTGCCGGACTTTCAAATTATTTCTAATAAAACACTAGACTTTGACTCCGAAAATGGCTTCGTACGATACAAATGCGGTATGAGTACAAAACATTAGTTTATGTCAGGAAAAAAAAAACGTTTACGTTACCTGTTCATAGACTAAATTATGTTCTAAGTTACTTATAAAATGAAGTATAAAACAAATTAAACAAAAATATATTCTGTTGGTGGCAAAATGTATATAAGAAAATATGTTTTAAATTGTTCAAAAGCCTTGAAACTGATAACAATGCAAAAAATATTATACCAACATGTAATGATAATCGTTACTACGATACGTATTCTCATTAAAGAAATATTTACGGAATATTTGTAGCTTTTCATTATTATTTCGCATTCAAAAATCATTGAAATATTCTACGTATCTGCAACAATACTTTCGTTTCTATTAATAACTTGATACACGTGGCGTATGATTGATATTTAATTTCATATATCAGCACGTAGAAATATTACGTATACGTCTACTACACTCAAGAGTATTTTGAATGAAATAATTCGTAATATTTTGATGATTTAAATTTTTATTTAAAAATATTTTGTTTTTAAGCAAAAATTAAATTTTTATTATGTCATCAAATCTTCCCGATACATTGTTCTTGTTTTTTTTGACATACCAAGGCGCCGCTTGTTTTTCCGCCTTTGCATTCTATTTTTTGCTTCATGACATTCTACAAGACATGCTAGTGTTTACACTTTGACTCTGTATTAAATTTAATTTTTATTTCTTAATTATTCCGCTATAATAAGATTCATGGAAATAAAAATTTTTATTTTTAGAAATACAACGTAGGAAACAGATGTTTAATCGGTATATTTTCAGCAGTAAATAAGTCCATAAAATGTAGTTTAATTTCCTTGGAAATCTAAATTTATATTTTAATTAAAAATTATATTCTTTTCTCATTTATATTTTCTACGAATAGAAAATAATTTAATAACAATCTACATGAGCTGCAAGAGCATCCAATGCATCTAGAAAATGTCACTGTTTGGTATCGATTTTGAGTTGGCTTTGTCTTTGCTTCATGTATCTTCAAGAACGACATTGGCTATGCCATCACAATCATTAGCTTGTCGTGTGATGTTGTCCTCATCATTTCTGTGAATTTTGTATTAATAAAGCTCAGTAAATCAATTTTTTTTTGTTTTTAAATGCGACTTTAATAATTTGATTGCTTAATTCATTTACTTAATTTCCGTAACACATTATAAATCATAAACCTCTCAGCGTTGAAATTGATTTTAAATTGCTTTTAGGAATTAAATTTCATTTAAATATTGGATTAAATTCAATTTTATTTGCGTTATTTTTTTGTTTGTTTGTCACTGATTCTGTTGTCAATTTAATGTTTTTTTTTTAATTTGAAATATTCAAACGCCATTGGTTTGCCTAATTGATATATTTCATAATAACTGACGATTTATTGCAAAATGTATTTGCAAAACAAAAACAAAAAGAAGAAAATTTAATATTTAAATTGAATTGAAATCGTATTAAATGTATAGGGTGTCACTTCAAGAGGTTTCAAACTAAATTTCTGACATTTTCAAATGTATTTAAGGAAAAGAGAAACGATTTTGTTCGACTATTAAGTCCGTCCACTTAAAATTGAATTCTATTTGAATCCATGTCGTCCTCTTTTACGATGACCCTTTTCGTTGTGTAGCCCTTACCATATGTATCATGTACATATTTGAATGTGTTCTGTATGCAGTCAGTTTAATTAAATTTGCAAATAATCACGCATAATTTTCAATAAAAAATTTACGTTTACAGTGGAAAATAATATAATGGAAGCACAAAAAATGGACAGCTTTTCATGGCAATTTTATTTACTTTCAGAGCTTTTGCCAGAAATCTGCTGGGAGGAAGTCCCTGATGAAATATTTTTTCATATTTCGTTTATTTGTAGATGCCTGACCTCATGAACCTCTGAACCGAGGTCTTACGTCTAATCAGCCAACGCACTACTTACTAGACTACGGCCACTAATGTATACAATTAACACACACAGCATAAGTGGTGTGAGAAACTACGTCATAGTCCTGACTAAACGATTGTAATGACCACTTATGTATGTATGTACATAAGATGGAAAGAGGAGAACAGTTAATCAACTTCCCAATATATATACTGTTACGTTTTTAGTTTTTAAAACGTTTAAAATGTGAGCTCGTAGATTGCAAATAAAATAAAAATAAATTTGTGTTTAGTTTTAACTAAAATTCTTTATTATTCACACAATTCTGTGCGTCCACTGTTCACAACTTGATGTAAACCACAACAATTACTCTTCTTTGTTATTCATCTGTTAACACCCTTTGCATAAACAATAACAATTACTAGACAATTATTCGACAGGTCTTTGTAACGGAGATCTTCAAACCACGACTACTCTCTTCAAACATACCGCGTCTTCACACAAGACTGACTGAACTTCATTAACTCAGTCGCCTGCTTTGCCTTACCCTTATATGGCAAGGTAAACACTCCGATGTATGTTCTTGAAGGCCAATGCTCATGATTTCAGCCTTCTCGAAATCTCTATAAATGTAAACATCGTTGTTTACATTTATTATTGCAGTGTTGTTTGTGGATTTTTGTTTACTTGTTGACCATTTTTTACGCTGGTGTTTGTTGTTATATTAAGCAGTACGACAATGTGTACACAGGTTTGTTTACTGCATTGTTTTGTTTTTGTTGCTTTTGTTTATAATTTTAATGTTAAGCGATGTAAAGACAAAACACCAGTATCAAGATTCTTCATTTTTGCAACAATACATATGACTTAAATGTCTACCAATTTGTGTGACACCGTTGTGTTCATGATAAAATCCAATCCAACCGGTGTAAAATATTTTTAAAATTTACTACAACCTGTTTTCTGCTCCACTGTTGTTACATATAAATGTGTTTGTGTTCTCTTTATGTAGTTATATTTATCATTACACAAGCATATTAAATGACACTTTGAAAAATATTTCACACTATCGACATGAATTACACATGTTCGGACCCAAGTTTACTCACATAACTAAAGCTGTCATTGTACCACACACTCTCTCTCTCTCTCCCTCTTTAATTTTAAGTAAATATACGCAACAACCACTTAAAAATTATTTGAAAAATGTGATAATTTAATGTGTTAATTATGAAACAACAACAGATACAAATAAAATAGAAATGAGAGGAAAAAATACGAAAAATCCTTTTTTATTTGCAACGCCTTAATTTATACTCCCATTTACACCCTCATTTGAGTTAAACGTTACATTTACATACTAATGTTTGACATATGTTTGTTGGTGTGTCTATGTGAATGTGTATAGGGGTGTGTGCTGACACTATGGCTGATTACATATGTTATTTAATGTAATTTGTTTGTTATTCTGCGGCATCTTGTTGTGGTTGTCTTGTGACTTACCCCTGCGTGGTGGTGTGACATTAAAATTTCCGGCACATTAAAAGATTCTGTACGAATCCCATATTATTCACTTGATGGACTTAAGTCCAACGGAGAATGTCCAAGAAACTTTAATAAAGATTTTTCCAAAACTTTGGATCATTTTAGGTAGATTGTTGGATTATATTGCCATGTGCATTGATTCAAACAAGTATATCGTAACGTTTGAAGATCTGGAGGTTTCCAATTGAACCCTTGAGTTTTACACTGATGGCACAGAGATGAGTGATAACGTGGGCTGTGGTATATTTATTAAAGGTTCTGATATTAAACATTATCATAGGCTGCCTGACCACTGCACTGTTTTCCAAGCAGATGTCATGGCCATTTTGAAAGCGACGTAGTGTTTTTTGAGTGCGGGATTTTCCCTGAAAAATTAAAATTTACTCGGAGGACGCCGTAGCCTAAGAGGTAGTCTGTTGTCTTATTAGACGTGAGGTCACGGTTCAAACACCAGGTCAGACATCTCCAGCAAAACGAAATATGAACAAATTTTTCTTCAGCGTCTTCCCCTCAGCAGATTTCTGGCAAAAACTCTGAGAGTAAATAAAATTGCCATGAAAAGTTAAATTAACACACACAACACAAGTGGTGTGAGAAACTATGTTGTAATCCTGGCTCGAGGGTTGTAATGACCAATTATGTATGTATGTGTGTCAAGCTGCAATTAAGTCCCTGCTGAACGTAGTTTTAACTTTTGTCCTTGTCCATGAATGACGAGGATTTCTTAGAGAAATCTCGTGTTATTCACAGTTAATTCTTATGTGGATTCCAGAACAAAGGGGATAACGTTGGAAATTGCATGGGCTGGCCAGGGACGGAGCTCGTAATCTCCGACAGAGTACAGGAAATAGTTATTCCGATTACTTCGAGTTGGATATAATCCACTCGTTTTACGAGGACGATCAATCTTGTTGACGGTACGTGCAATATTGCAAGACTCAGCTGGAGACTTATGAACAAGAAGACGACCGACTCGACCATTCATCGCACAATAGTAATTCTTACAGGTCACTGTCCTTTTGGACAGTGAACTAACTTTCTGATATCTTTGACCAAGATATCTAATATCTGTATCTAATATCTGTAATACATACATAATTTATTATTACACGCCTTCAGTCAGGGTCGCAACCCAGCTTCTCAGTTCACCCATGTTGGATGCGTTAATTTTATCCATGCTTA
Source organism: Sarcophaga carnaria (assembly GCA_958299815.1). Classification (NCBI taxonomy): domain Eukaryota; kingdom Metazoa; phylum Arthropoda; class Insecta; order Diptera; family Sarcophagidae; genus Sarcophaga; species Sarcophaga carnaria. Next base: position 130,451,013 of record OY283150.1, on the reverse strand, counting down.
GTGGGATCTATAGTTTAAAGTCCACTCCGAAAGATAGATTTTTGAGACACTTTTTATGGAAATTTTCTTTACTCGCAGAGTTTTTGTCAGAAATCTGCTGGGAGAAAGAAGCCCAAGCAATATTTTATATTTTTTACATTTCGTTTTGTTGGAGATGTCTGACCAGGGGTTTGAATCGTAGTCTCACATATAATAAGCCAACGTACTGCCTATTAGACTACGAATACTTCATTACCATTACTCATCGACTACGAGGTGAATAACTTTCAAAAGTTAGGATGAAGGTGTACAATATACAGTTAGGAATGCTGTAATAGCTAGTTAGGACTCGGGATGGTTTTCTCTTGGGAATTTTTGAACCCCGATAGAATTGATTGTGGACCTAAAGGCTGGCTTAAATGGGACCTTTTATTGTAAGTGGGTCCATCACCTTACCTAACCTAAACTTATTCATTGAAAAACGTTTTATAAGGCCATTAAAATTACCAATTGATACGAGTGCAATTGAACTTCTTGGTTATTTACGAATGATGATTACAATTCTAATCTGTTACATGTCCTTTCTCGTCTCATTTTTTTAATTCTTCTGGGGTGATCCTAGAAGGGATTGTCATTACCAAAAGTACAGAATTTCGGTAAAAGTCTACTCTGTAAAAGTCTGCTCTACTCTGTAATGTCTGCAGACTCAAACTTAAATTCAACATCACTGCTGTATTGTATCAGTTCTATAGAAAAATATTCCGGTTTCTCTCTCCCGCCCTCTCTCTCTAAAAATTCATTAAAAACAAAATTTTGTAACACAAACCCCACCCTCATACAATAGCTTGGACGGACAGAAAAACTGTGTATTTTATTTTTGTTGTTAATTTGTTGTTTATTATTCTCGAGGCTTAAGACAACAAGGATTATTAAAAAACTAAACAGAAAAACTATAAAATATGTATATATGTAACCAAAAGACAACAACAACAACAATTAAAATGAAAATAATAATGAAAAACTTTGTTTAGTAGGATTTGGTGAAATTATTTTCCAAAATCTGTTTTTAAAGCACATGTTTTACTCTTCTTAGTGTTGCCAACACAAATAAGTTGCAAACCACATGCTAAAGTAGAAAAAAATTAAAGAAATAAAACAAAAAAAGTTTTAAAAATTTTAATTTGTTTAGAATTTTTTGGAGATTTTAGAATCAAAAAATGGCAATTAAAAGTTGACACTGTGCGACCTTGATTTGAGAGAGAAATGCTAACATCAGGCGAAAGTATTTTAATTAATACCAACTAATAGGAGGTTGTAAGCATTTGTAGAAACAATATTGTGTTTAAAAGAAAGAGGGTCGAATGGAAAGTCTGAAAGAAATCATAGTCTTTAATATTGAATTGACATGAGCCAAGAGATTCGCTTTTAACAAAGCCATGTGATGGTGATTATTTGTTGATAAACTATTTGAGAAGTTCTGACATTACCGCATTAAGTGTCTAGTCATTCTGTAAATTTTTCTGAAATTAATTCAAATGCATTTAAAGAGAATGTGTAATGTCGTATACAAGTTTTGAAATAAAATTTTTTAATAATTTCTCTATGATTTGTTATATAGGGTGGGCCATTTAACAGCTAAAATTTAATTCACTGGCCCCACAGTACCTCATTCGTTAGGACCAATTTTCGTGCTGTTTTTCGAGTGTATGGGGTCGTATCTTGGCAATGGCATCACAAATGTTGGCCTTCAAATGTTCAATTGCCTCTGGTTAGTCGGCATAACACTTCTATTTAACGGCGACCCACAGAAAATAGTCCAACGGTGTCAATTTGCAGTTTCTTGTTGGCCAATTGACATTACCATTTCGGCTAATTAAACGGCCATCAAACGTTTGACGCAATAAATCGAATGTGGCATGAGATGTGTGGCAAGTTGCAACATTCTGTTGAAAACAAACATCGTTTACATGGTTACCATGAAGAGCGTGTAGAAACAAATCGGTTATCATCGTGCAATAGGTGTCTCCACTGACCGTAATAGTTGAGCCGTCCTTAGTATCAAAGAAATATGGGCCAATGATGCCTCCGCTCCGCAAGCCGCACCAAATAATTATTCTTAATGGGTGCATTGGTTTCTGTAAGCCCACATGTGGTTTTTCTGAGCCCCAAATACGGCAGTTTTGCTTATTAACGTCACCACCAAGATGAAAATGAGCTTCGTCCGGAAAGAATTTTTTTTTTTTGGAAAAATCTACATCATCTTGCAGTTTCTTGTTTCAAGCATAAATCGTCTCATTACGTTCAGTGGAGATAATATTAAATCCTGAAAGAAATAAAAATAATTTATTTAAAAATTAAAAATGGTCTTGCAAGTTAAGATGAAAGCTAATGCAAGAAACAGCAAAGATTTAGTAAAAATGAATAAATTTGAAAGTCATTTTATATGTTTTGATGACATTTAGATATTTAACATCAACATGCGTATGCTGAACACCAAAAATCAATGGCTATGGCTTATGGCATCAATATTACATACTTACTCTCATAGAAAATCGCTCAGCGTTCTGTCTCTCTCTCTCTCTCTATGTAGTCCAAAGTAATGAAAAATGTATGACACAAATAAAATGGATTTCAATTTAGTTGGTGAAAGTAAAAAAATAAAATAAATTTACTGAAGTGAAAAAACTACAGAATTTATTATATGGAAACAATGGAAATGGATTATATGGAAACAAATTGAGGAGAGGGAGTGGTTCTTCTGGTAATATTATGATGGGCATTAACTAAAGGAGAAATGGCATGCGTTTGTAGGTAAATGAATATATCTTATGAAAATGCTTTTCCAGGAAACAAGAAAATCTCACCAAATATAACATCTACTCACGTAAAGTACTGTTCATGTTTTATTTAGAAATTTTCTCTTTTTCATCCAAGATTACATTAAGAGGATTTTTATTTATGTTATGAGTTGATTTAAAATTAATTATTTTCTATTCGTAGAAAATATAAATATGAAGAGAATATAATTTTTAATTGAAATATAAATTTAGATTTCCAAGAAAATTTAACTACATTTTATGGAATTACTTACTGCTGAAGGTATACCGATTAAACAACTGTTTCCTACGTTGTATTTCTAAAAATAAAAATTTTTATTTTCATAAATCGTATTATAGCGGAATAATTAAGAAAAAATTCAATTTAATACAGAATCAAAGTGTAAACACTAGCATGTATGGAGAATGTCATGAAGCAAAAAATAGAATGCAAAGGCTGAAAAACCAACAGCACTTGGTATGTCAAAAAAACATAAACAATGTATCGGGAATATTTAATGGCACAATAAAAATTTAATTTCTGCTTAAAAACAAAATGTTTCCCAAAAAATTTAAATCATCAAAAATATTACGAATTATTTCATTCAAAATACTGATGAGTGTAGTAGACGTATACGTAATATTCCTACGTAATGAAATATGAAATTAAATATAAATCATACGCCACCAGCAACAAGTTATTAAAAGAAACGAAAGTGTAGGTTCAGATACGTAGAATATTTTAATAATTTTTGAATTGAAATAATAATGGAAAGCTATAAATATTCCGTAAATATTTCTTTAATGAGAATATGTATCGTAGTAACGATTAGCATTACGTGTTGGTATAATATTTTTTCATTGTTATCAGTTTTAAGGCTTATAAAGAATATGAAACATATTTTCTTATATACATTTTGCCACCAACAGCATATATTTTTGTTTACTTTGTTACATCCTTCGTTTTGTAAGCAACTTGGAACATAATTTAATACCAGAACAGGTAAAGTCAACTTTTTTTTCCGGACAAAAGCTAATGTTTTCCAGTGATACCGCATTTGTATCATACGAAGACATCTGCGGTGTCAAAGTGCAAAGTTTTATCAGAAATAATTTGAAAGTCTGGAAAATAAGTTTTGTGTTAAGCCTTTGATAGGTCACACAAACTAACGAGTCGACTAATTTTGATCTCAACTGCTTATAATTCGTTCGTGTCCAAGCTATGCTACCATGCTCAAGTAATGAAAAGCTTAAGTAATGATATGCTGAACGTTACGTCCATTAAGCGTGTTCGTGCTTAAGGGCGTAACATCAAACGATTACGATTTTTGTCAACATTTTAAAGGTCTTTCGTTAAGTTTTTTAGATCAAAAAACTTTAAAAATTTAAAAAATTTAAACAAAAATTTAAAATTTAATACCCCTAAGAGCATCGATTACTGAAGTCGCCGTGGTCTAGTAGGTAGTGTGTTGGCTATTAGACGAAAAGCCAGGGTTCGAGCCCCAGGCCAGACATCAAAATAAAATACAAAAAGTATTTCTACGGCGACTTTCTCTCAGCAGATTTCTGGCAAAAACTCTGAAAGTAAATAAAATTGACATGAAAAGTTTTTCGAAAATCTGATGTTCGGAGTCGACTTTAAATTGTAGGTCCCGCCATTCGTGTATAAAGTTAACATACACTACATAAGTAGTGTGAGAAACTAGGTCTTAATCCTGACTGAAGGGTTCTAATGACCAATTATGTATGTAAACAATTTGTATTAAAACCACTACGAGCATCGATTACTGAAGTCGCCGTGGTCTAGTAGGTAGTGTGCTGACTTATTAAGCGTTTAAAACCGCTTCCGAACTACAGATTTTTGAGAAACTTTTCATGGCAATTTTATTTACTCTCAGAGTTTTTGCCATAAATCTGTCGAGAGGAAGTTGCCGAGAAAATATTTGTTCATATTTTCTTTAGTTGGAGATGTCTAACCTGAGGTTCGGATATGCCACACGATGTTGGCGACATTCATGCATACATTATTATAATGCATTAGCTTTTAAGCACACACGTACGGAATAGAAGAGTAACCGCATTAAGGTATTCTCATTCTCATTAAATGTTTTAAAGAAATGTATTAAATTTCTATTTTTTTTTCCGTTTATTAGTCTTTCCAAATCGTTATTAAATTTCGTTCACTTTTAGTGATTGCCCCCTTTTATACTCTTTTGATGTGTTTTACCAAACGAAATTACGTTTTCTACATTATTTTTCTTTTCTCAATTATTCCTCAAAAATTTTCTTTTATTTCGTTATCGATAATGCTAATTTGAGCACGAGCTCTGCTTAATAAAAAAAGAAGTATTTTTGTTTTCTTCAAATATTTGTTCATAAAAAAGAGGATGTACATTAAATTAATTTACAGACTTTGGGAAAATCTAAACAAAAACAAGACGTTAAAACGTTGAAACGTTTTCTATAAAATTTTGTCTTTACAGCAATCCCTCGATTTACTTCGCAGTTGGTTCCAAAAATAGGCGACGTAAGTCGAATGACGACGCATGCGGGAACAAAAAATTTGACGACGCAAATCGAAACAACGTTAATCGAGGCGACGTAAATCGAAGGATTGCTGTATAGTTTAAAGCTAAAGAAGAAGAAAAAGAAAATTTTAATAAAAAATGAAAGGAAAATGCAAAATCCAAATATTAAATCGGATGATATGATGCCTTACATCTGAGGCATGATAAATGAGTTTAATAGAAACAGAGATTTCCAATGAGTATTCAAAAAGGTGAGTACAATCGAATTATACTCATAATTTCTGATACTTATACGCATTGACACTTATTTTAATATCATGGAACCTCTCTCTACTCATATTCAAAGTTTAAAGTACTCATTCATACTTAACAACAAGTCTGATGTTGTTGATTTCCACTCTCTATAACTCAACATATACACGAGCCAATAAATAAGTATGAATCACGTACGAACACGAAAATACTTACCAGAAGGTTGCGTGTTTGAGCTGCTTTTTGCTCTGTCTTCTTGGCTTATGTGTCTTTTTTCTTTTGTCGTAAATGCAACAACAACTAAGACTATAAATTTTGATGAATGATTCTAGTCACTCGTATGAGTATAATGTCAACGTTGAAGTCTCCGCGGTCAAGTTGGTAGTGTGTTGACTTATTAGATGAAAAGCTAGGGTTCGAGCTCCAGGCAAGACATCAAAATAATATACGAAAAAGCATTTCTTCGGCGATTTCCTCTCAGCAGATTTCTGGCAAAAACTCTGAGAGTAAATAAAATTGTCATGAAAAGTTTCTCAAAAAATCTGTCGTTCGGAGTCGACTTTAAACTGTAGGTCCCACCACTCATGTATAAAATTAACACACACAACATAAGTTGTGTGAGAAACTAGGTCGTCAGTCAGTCAGGATGAAGGGTTGTAATGACCAATTACGTACGCTAAGTACATTGTAGGCATACTCAGTGCGAGTGACTAAGACTTGAAATTTTGATGAATGATTCGAGTCACTCGAGTTTTATGTTGTAAATGCAGGAATAACTATTCGAGTCACTTGAATCATTTATAAGTATTTTTCTAAAGTTATGAATCTAAATGAGTAGGCTTACGAATCGAAAATATTTCGAATAGTATGAGTTTGGTGTCAACGTTGTACGCATACTCATTACAACCTTTACTTATAAATCAACGTTGTAGTGAGTACGGATGAATCAGAGTACATAGTTAAATTTCAATATTGTTGACTCACTTGTATTCAAAATTTCATGAGTGCTTATCAGTAGCGAAAAAATCATCTCTGGTATGAACTGTCAACAGCAGCACAAACACTACACATAGTAATGTAGGTTATAAGAATAACAGTAAATATTCAGTAAACGTCAGCAAAATTTCTGAAAATTTTTAAAATTTCAAATGAGAAATAAAAAAACTAAAACTCGTAAATTTATATGGGATATGAGAAGGACAGTGTATATATGTGATTGTATGTGTGTGTATATGTATGCATACGCATAAACTTTGCAATTGAATTTTTATATTTCTTTTCGAAAACTTAAAACTCTGTGTTGAAAATTCTTTTTAAAAATGTAAAAACCATGAAACAGAGAAGAGAAAGACAAATGCCAACAAACAACAAGGTGTAGTAAAAGTACTTCTTGTAATGCTTTTCTTCATGTATCTATAACTCCTGCTTAGAAATTCTTTACATTTTTGATGATTTTACGAAGGTATGAACTTTATTCAAAACTCTGTCGGTTACAGAAGATCAGCCAGTTAATTCTGAGTGCTTAAGAGTGCTTCGTCTTAGGTTCCCATGTACAGTGCAATGGCAGAGAGAAGGAGTTGTGGGGTTCCCTAAGATATAATTCGAAAAAAAAAACAAACCTTCTGTACTGAATTTCCATCTAAAGTTAAGTCTTAATTCGAGCCTATCTTCATAGGGCGATTTCTGATGCAATATCACTTTACTAATGACAAGCAAAAGTGCTCATGTTGAAGGTTTTTTTTTCTCAACATGACCATGTGCTTGTTGTAGTATAACACAGCAGAGTTTCTAGAGGAAAGCGAATTGCGATTAACAGACTACGTACCAAGGATATCAATTTTTAGCGAAAAAAAAAACAAAAACTTGGCCAATAGAAAACTTCACTGAATTCATGTGGCGAAAATCAGTTATCCCAGGTGGTTACTATTAAGGATGTCTATGTATGTATATGTCTATGAGAAAAATATTGTTATGTTTTATCTTTTAAAAACATTTAAAATATAAGCCGGTAGATTGCAAATAAAATAAAAATAAATTTGTGTTTAGTTTTAATTAAAATTCTTTATTCTTCGAACAATTCTGTATGCACTGTTCACAACCTTATGTAAACAACAACAATTGATTTGTTTGTTATTCCTATGTTTACACCCTTTGCATAAACAATAGCAATCACTAAGCAATTATACGACAGATATTTGTAATGGAGATCTTCAAACCACGATTGCTCTCTCCAAACACACCGCGTGTTCACACAAGACTGACCCAACTTTTACTAAATCATTCGCTTGCCTTTTATATGTCAAAGTAAACAGTCTGACGAATGTTCTTGAAGGTGAATGTTCGTGACTATGCCTCCTCGAAATCTCTATAAATGTAAGCATCGTTGTTTACATTCATTATTGTTGTTTATGTATTTTGTTTACATTTATTCTTGTAGTGTTTGTTGTTGTTGTTTGTTTACTTGTTTACCATTTTAATGTTAATTGATGTAAAAGCAAAACAAATGTATTTTAAATGCCATCAAGTTATCAAAGAGAAAATCGCTTATAAGGCTTCAGAAGAGCTATTTTAATAGAAATTCTAATTCAAGCTTTAAGTTCCATGCAGTAATGTTAGAAAACTTGTCTGTACACCTTCGCAGATGTTGGCATTATAAAAATGTGTTAAAATTTCTTCTCACTTGCAGGAATGTTTGCTTTCATTTACGAAGTGACTCTTTAACACGCATAAAAACATACAAACACATGTGTTAGTGCGAATGCATGTCAGTCAGCCATCATTTACATACATGTACAGTAAACAAGGACACATCACATCACAGAACAGAACTGATCAGATCAGAGAAGAAAATTTGAACAGGACACAACAACCAAAAAATAAAAAGAAATGCAGTACTCTGAGCTAAAATATGTGGTTCATGGGGCGTGATGGTTAAAAAAAAAACGAAAAAGTAGGGAAACTAAAAACAAAACCAGGAGACGAGAAAGACATGGAACAGAGTTGTAGAACTGAATAATAAAATGGAAAATAAAAACAAACAAAAAAATCCTAAAAATATTCTTTGAAACAATATTTCTACGATTCTTTTGTTTTTTTATTGTAGTTTTTGTTGTAGTTGGTATTTGCTAAACAAACAATCACTACAGTATGGAGCACATCATAACGCTGTAACAGAGATAGGGAAACTAATAAAAAGGAATGTAAAAATAAATGTAAAAACCAAAAATACAGGAAGAGAGGGAGAGTGCGAGGTAGCGTTTGTATAATGAAATGTGAAATAACTTTACCAGCATTGTTCTAGCCAATATTAGGGTATGATTTGTATGGTTGTGTTGGGTTTTACCACAATATTTTTTTCTGCTGGTTTTGGTTTTCACAAAAAAAAACTTTTCTTTAAAGGTCTTGTAGCAGAGTTCAGCGACAAAGAGAAAAAGTTTAAAAATGTTTATTCTTTTGGTTTTATTTTTTATTTTACCAACTAAAATGAAAAAACTTGCGAAAAACTAAGAATGAAAATAAAAATGAAAGAAAAATGGGAATGGAAATTTAAAGTGTATAGAAAATTAAATATTTTATAAAAATTATCCTCAATAAATTGATGTTGATGTTGGAAAGCTATTATTAAAAGTTTTTTGTAAAAAATAATAACGAAAAAAAAAACGATTTAAAAAATTTTATTCTCAAAAAAATACTTTAGATTTCATGTTTACATTTCTATTCTTTTTCTATTGCAAGTTATAAAAACTTAAACTCACTTTCTTTCAAGCAACCCTTCTGTTTAAAACTCTTCTCTTTTTGTTTTGTTCTTAAAATTTTGTTTTTCTTGTCTTCATCTACGATAACAATCAATTTCATACGACGACTTTTGCCTTCCAATATAAAGTTTGAACAGTGGTCCTCCGTTATGTAAAACATAGTTTCCTTCATGACGATTAATTGTCCGGTATTTACTACCTATCATTCACTACCTTGCTTTTCTATTTTAGAACACCCCTTCATTAGTTGTGAAATATCGCAGCATGATTAACTTTTACCAAAGACTTATAACATGTTACTCCATAGCAGTCCCCTGTCACTTTTCCCATCACTCTGAATATTCTTGAACGATAAACGATTATCGCTTCAATTCGGCATTCGGCTTACGAAAATGGAGAATCTAGATCCTGGTGTTTTGTTTTAACATTAAAATTATAAACAAAAGCTACAAAAACAATGAACTTGTTTACAAATTATCGCACTGCTCAATATAACAACAAACACCAGCATAAACAAATGGTAAACAAGTAAACAAAAATATAACAACAAACACAAGCACAAACAATGGTAAACAAGTAAACAAAAATGTAACAACAAACACTACAAGCATATATGTAAACAAAATACACAAACAACAATAATGAAACAACGATGCTTACATTTATAGAGATTTCGAGAAGGCGAAGCCGCGAACAAGAATATTCATCAGACTGTTTACGTTGTCATATAAAATGTAAGGCGAAGCAGGCGACTGAGTTTGTAAAAGTACAGATAGTCTTGTGAAAAGTCGTGGTGGGTTTGAAGACAGTTATCGTCGTTTGACGGTCTCCGTTACAAAGATCTGTCGAATCTGTCATTCTTCCATTCCTGTCTAAAGTAATGGAAAATCTCATGGCTAAACAAATAAATAGTTATCTCGTGAGTAATAACTTCATATCTGATAAGCAGTCGGGATTTATGAAAGCTAGAAGCTGCACTACTGCTTTAGTCAATGTAGTTGATGACCTTAGGTTGGAACTAGATGAAAATTACATAGCGTTTTTAGTTCTTCTGGATCACACCAAGGCTTTTGATACGGTTGACCACAAAATATTTTTGAGGAAGCTACAGACCCTCTTTCATTTTTCTAACTCAGCTTGTAATCTGATACGTTCTTATCTTGTGAACAGATCACAACGAGTTTATCTTAACGGCAAGATCTCGAATTCGCTAAGCGTTGGAAGAGGTATTCCTCAGGGATCAATATTAGGGCCTCTCTTGTTCTGTATATACATTAACGACCTGCCTGATGTTTTGGATAATTGTAGCGTACATATGTACGCTGATGACGTTCAGATCTATAGAAGCACGCGTATAGAGGATATCCAACTATGTATAGACACCATCAACTGTGATTTACGAAAAATAGACAACTGGGCTCGGTCCAGTGGACTTTGTATAAATCCCTCTAAATCTAAATGTTTATTGCTCTCCAGAACTAAGAGAGCATTTGTTGTGCCGGATATTATTATCAGGGGGAATAAAATTGACTTTGTTGAATCAGCATCCAATCTGGGTGTTATCTTTAATAGTCGGCTAACGTGGTCTAACCACATTAACGTCATCGTTGGTAAAGTTTATGGTATGCTTAGGAACTTGTGGGCTGTTATAGATTCGACTCCCTTTGCCATACGTATGCAACTGGCTAAAACGTATTTGATTCCTGTCCTTTTATACGGATGTGAAATTTTCGCAAACTGTGATACTGACGATAGGCGGATACTCAACCTGGCTTATAATAATATAGCCAGATATGTTTTTATTAGGGGACGTCGAGACCATATATCACAATTTTCATACCGGATATTCGGAGTTAATTTTGATAATCTATTAAATATAAAATGCCTTATTCTCCTCCATAAGATTATTACTCTAAAACAGCCAATATACTTATTTAGTAGGATTACATTTGCTAGATCTAACCGCGGTATGAAGATTATCCAACACAGACATACGACGCTTTTGTCACAACGCCAGTTTTTTATACACACCATCAGTCTTTGGAATACACTACCTAATTATATTCAGAACATAGGCAATGCAACCAAGTTCAAAAAGGAGCTATACATTCTGTTTAAGTAGTTTTTAGCATATCTTGATTTTTTTTTGTGAATTTTTTTCTCTCTATTTCTATTAACGATTATTTTTAATTTTTAATTTTTTTAATTAATATATCTTTAAATTTCATTGTATCTTAGTATATGTATACATTTTTACTTTGTTTGTATATTTCTTTATATTTGTATATATTGTTCTTTGTAGTTTTCCTAATTTATTTTTTACATATATTCATTTTTTTATCCTTTTTTTGTATCGATTGCTATTTCCAGTGATTTTAACACGTTCTTATTCATTTTTATTTCTACATTATTTCAAACATTTCATTACATATATATTCAATGATTTGTTATTATTTTGTTTCTTTGATGTACTCCCATAGCACTTTCATTTATAAGATTATTATCTTGTTGTGCTATGACTAATAATAAATAAATAAATAAATAAATAAATAAATAATTGTTATTGTTTAGACAAAGGGTGTAAATAGAGTAATAACAAACAAAGCAATTGTTGTTGTTTACATCAAGTTGTGAACAGTGGCACTCAGAATTGTGCGAATAAGAAAGAATTTTAATTAAAACTAAACACAAATTTATTTGCAATCTACGAGCTCATATTTTCAAGGTTTTTAAAAGGTATGTATGTATGTATGTATGCATGTATGTATGTATGTATGTATGTACGTATGTATGTATGTATGTATGATTATCGCTTCAATTCTGAATTCGGCTTACAAAGGCTGCGAATGTATATTAAACTCTGTAAGATTTTTCCTTGGCTTCAGTCACAGTCTGTTCATTCCGTTTCACACTATTTTGCTTATACAAATAAGGTACGACCATCTGTAGTCAATATGTTCGTGTGAAGTACATATGGCAGGCGTCTCTTTGTCCAACATTTATGACCTTGATAGTGAGCATATTTATATTGTAAATGTTTGTTCTCCTTTATGTAACACAATGACGTGTAATGATTCAACATCCCTTGTAAATGTTGGGCTAGGCGTTGTTGGAGTAAAGAACACTGCATTCATTCTATTGCGCACTTTGGAAGAATGAAATCGTACACATCTATTTAATTTACAATGAAAACTTCTTTTCACTGAAGAAATAGTTGTCAACTTCTTGGATCATTTTATGAGGTACATTTGCTAGAATGTGCTCCTACTTACATATGTATATGCATGGTTGGTCATTACAAGCCTTCACTCAGGATTACGACTTAGTTTCTAACACCACATACATATGTTGCGTGTGTTAATTTTATACATGAGTGGAGGGACTTAAAGTTTAAAGTCGATTTCGAACGACAGATTTCTGAGAAACTTTTCAATCTGCTGAGAGGAAATTGGCGAAGAAATATTTTTTCTCGTTTGGATTTATTGGAGATATCTGACCTGAGGTTTGATACGTCTAATAAGCCAACACACTACCTACTAGACTAAGTGCTCTTATTTAGCTGAGTTAAAAGAAGATCACATGTTAGGAAGGATAAGGGAAATGTTGTGGAAATTTTTAAATAGAATTTGTAATCATCATCGTCTTTGTCTTTTGGAAGCCATAGTGGCTATGAGAGATTCCTTCAGAAATCTTTACTATTAGCAGTGAGCTGTACAAGAGGCCTGTAAGACTTGAGATCACTTTGTGTTTAATCGAGTTACTGTTTGTGTTTTTCATTCAGTATTTAAGTACAGTGCCACCACTGTTTAGTCCTTCTGTACTATTCTTACTTAAGCATTGGCATCTACATTGTTATTGTTGTTGTTCGTGTGGTTGTTGTTTGCTTTGTTTCACTGAACCCATTGATTGTAATGCCTGACACAAAAGCATGTCAAAAACTACAACGCAAGTAAAGACTGTGGTTGGGCAACTGTCTTTTGTGTGTGTTTAAGTAATATATGCTGTACGATTTGAGTGAGAGAGCGAGGAGCAATGAATGAAAACATTGAAGAAATTATTGCAAGGCGCCCTAAAGACGATATTGCTTTAATGATTGCTTAAACAGGAAAGTTGTTGTAATACTTTGATTGTGTTGTTAAAAAAACTCTCTCTTTAACTAAAATAACATTTTAAATGTTTAGGTCTCTGTGTGTAATGGCATTGGTGCTGGTGTCTATTATATTAGTCTCTTCGTTTCCCACTCTTTCTTTGTCTACTTTTTATACTAAAGTGTTGAGTAAGTTTTTTAAAATGTTTCCTTCATTGTTATGCTTGTAAGTAATCGAAGGCAATCTCTAATTGTGGTTTGATTGATGATGATATATTTCTTCGTATCGCTGTTGCTTTTTGTTGTTATAACCATTGTTTAAAAACAACAATACAATTATACAAACAGTGTTTGTATTTTTTAAACATTTGTTAACATTTAAAGGAAGTTTTTTCTCTTCCATTTTCGTTATCTCGATCTCTACATAAATTTAAATCTTTTTTTATGTTTTTTTAAAGTGTTATACACAGGCACGTGCTTGAAATAGTTTCTTCTTTTTTGTTTTCTCTGGCAACAGCTATTTTTACTAGCTTGCACAGAGAGAGAGAGAGAGAGAGAGAGAGAGAGAGAGAGCGAGCGATGGCAAGAGATTTATTTCATTTCCTTATAATTGCCTTTTAGTCTCCATGGCTAACATAGTATGGATCATTCAACTGCATTCCCTTTCCCTTATTTTGTTTTGTGAATAGAGATTGTTGTTGTAATAAATTAAATTAACCATGTTCTCATTTCTAAGCTGATTTAAAGCATAAGTGAGTGACTGACTCAATAAATTTTTATGCAAAAAATCTTCATTTTTATTTAATTTTTGTTTTTTCTTGTGAAATTGGTTCATAAGTGTCGACGTCATTTATGGTACATATGGTTGGAAAAAAATTTGATAATAATTTGCAAAAGATATGCTAATAATGGTTGCCCTAGTAGTCTAGTAAGTATTGTGCTATTTAATTAGCGTCAGGGACGTGAGTTTGATTCCCTACAGATCCGCTAGTCTGGTACACAAGAGCAAGCACTACGTTTGGAAAACACATATATAATTGGTCATTACAACCCTTCAGTCAAGTTTACGACCTAGCTTCAAATATCACTTGTGCTGTGTGTTAATTTTATACATGAGTGGCAGGACATACAGCTAAAGGGGATTCCGAACGATAGATTTTTAAGAAACTTTGTCATGGTAATTTTATTTACTCTCAGAGCTTTTGCCAGAAATCTGCTGAGAGGAAGTCGCCAAAGAAATATCTTTTCTGATGTCGTTTTGTTTGAGATGTCTTAAAAAATTTACGAGGCATCAGTCTCCGCCAAATAAACAGGGAATCATTTGCCTATCATGGCACACATTGCAGTCTATTTTCAAAATTGACATTTTAATGGAATTTTTTTAAGCTCCCCTTTAAAAAAATTTAAATCATCCTACAAGGATTCCATGTTTTTGCACATCTCAAGCATAATCCTGTGCTATTTACTTTAATTTTTCGCTAATGTATCGTGTAAGTATAACCGTGCGTAAGTAAGTGCAGACGTGTGTTTAAAAAGCTTTTCGTGAATATGACTATTCATCTACCTGTCTGTCTGCTTGCCATTGCAAATATTTTCTCAAAATGGTTTTCTTTGTCTTCTAAAATTTATTTTTTTTTTAGCAGAATGTGCCAATAAATTTTCGCAGATACAAGAATTTTTCATTTTGCTTAACATTTCATGCACAAAACTTGTTTATTTAATGGCATTTGAAAATATTACGCTGCCATGGTTCATTCTGCTAATGGTGTTGGCTGCCATTCCATATGTCGCATCACTGGCAATGCTCATGAGGTTCTAACCGCAAATTAAAAAGAAACCATTAAGAATTAAATTGAATTTCCATGGTCACGCTGAGTAACAATAGAAGAGTTTTCAACGTTTCTACTCTATACATATATGTTTTGGTTAGGTGAAGAAGGGAAAACCATTGAAATGCACTTTTTGTATGGAATTATTCAAAACTACACTTGAATCTAAAAAGGATGTTCTTACGACAGTTACTTGTTTGTATGTCATAGTGTGTTAAGCTAAAAATAAATTACATTATTCATTCATACATTAATTTGAATGTTTGTTTATTTATTTTTTCATTCATTGATTACGAATCTTTTCTTTTCTTTTATCGTCTCTTATACTCGTGAGTTGAGAGAAAACGAAGCGATTCTTTTCTGGACTGTAGTTAATAACAACAGCCTGTGTTGTGCACTAAAGTTGTCCAAAACCAATTCAGACATTTTTATAATGTCTAAGAAAAGTTCAGTTTTTTCTTTGCAACATTTATTGCTTTATGCATAATGTGCTGAGACATTTAAATTATTTCCGTAATACATTGCAAGTGTTACTGTGTTGGAAAACAATTGTGTTGCAGGCGAATACGTGAATTTTTATTATAATTTTACCACACAGTATCTTTGTGGTCATTGTTATTGCTAGCAACATTAAATTGAAATTGTTCTTTACGAATGAGGCAAATTCAGGACATTTGTTGTCAAACTGCAAGAATATTGATGCAAAGATTGGCATATTTTTTGTGTTATAAACATGTTTATATGCAATGTTGATGAACAAATCAGTCAGTAAACATTTTTCGTTATAAAAAACGTTCGTTTTTTTTAAATAATTTACTGTTTGTCATGTTTGATTTTCAGTAAAAGATTTCAACAGGTATTAAACGTCAATTGCTGATTTTTTCCTTTAATAGGCATTAAGGATGGATTTTGAAATAAATCAAGGTAATCATCACCCTCTGTTGTTAATCGACATACGACATATTCGCACATTTTCACAGTGGGGGTCTTTTGCTAACCTAGGCAACCTTACTTAACAACTGAATAGCATTCGTAAATCTTGTTGTATTATTTCAAATGTTATTGACATTTGATTTAAATTCCATACTCACTGCGAATCTTAATTTGGATGTGCATTTGGAGAGCGATTATTGAAATGAGGATTTTTATTTAAGGTCGCTTGTTTATTTCCTTTTATTTCAATTTCTACTACATTTTTCCATTAATGATTGATAATTTCATGGTGTACTGAGGCGTATGATAAATAAAAAATCGTATGACAACACACTTATACGTCATGGTGGCTATGGCAATGAAAAATTTGAAATAACATAATGAGGTGTTTACTACAACTGCAAGAGGTCTTCGTTAAGAGTTACTAGAATCTAATGAAGTCGCTGTAGCCTATTAGACGTGAGGCCACGTATCAAACGTAATAAGGAAAACATTATCTGGCAAAACTTTGGGAGGAAAAAATTGCCATGAAAAATTTCTAAAAAATCTGTCACACTTTATTGTGTTCAAGGTTTGTAAGGACCAATTATGCATGTATGTATGTAAAATCTAATACCAGAAAACATTTATTTTTCAAACAAAATTCAAAAAATATTTCTCAAAATCCTTGAAATACACTTCAAGTTTCCAAACTGTGTTCAACACAAATTTATTGAGAAATTATTTTATTGGACAGTCAACTGATTTAGAGCAATTTCTCCAAAATTTGGTCTTGTTATTCTATAATTTGTCATTTTAATCTATAGAACTATATTTTATTTGTATCAGAAATAATACCAACTTGTTGCCAAGCTCATACACAAAAATTGCTGGATACATGAAAAGAAAAGCAAGGACATTACTCAGTTCTTATTATAGCAACATGTGTCCGCTACAGTTTGTTGCTGTTTAATACAATAAGTTGTATTTGCTTGCTGAGACAAACATTGTTACGAGGTTCTTACGGTACATGTGTACAGTTTAAATATTTAAAGTTTAAGAAACATATTGAATAAGTATACAATGTTTCGGGGATTTTTTTTATCTACGCAACATACTTGTGATTAAATGTTTTCTTTCTTAAGTTTCCATGATAAATTATTTCCTTATTTTGTTTCTGCTTTTAATTTTCAGAAACTTTAAATTTGTAATTACTTTTCTCTTCCTTTTTCTTTCTTTTTTATTCTTTAAACTGTTGCATTCAGAATTATTTTCTTCTGGACTTATGTTAATCAAAACCATGTGCTGTCCATAAATGTTTCTTTATTCATTTACTAGAAACTTTCACCGTGTTTTTATACTGCAAATGAAAATTTTCAATTAGTGTAAGAACAAAAAACTGCTGAAACATTGTAATGGACAGAAGTTGAAAATATTCTGCCTAAAAAACTTCTGCTTTTAAACTGCCAAGTCCTCTTCTAAATCATTAAACAACTTTCCTAGCATCTGTAAAAAAATTTATTCAAACGAAAGAAAGGAATTTTAATTTAATTTGAAAATATTTTGAACTGTTTTAAGTAAATGAATGAACACCATAGTAAACTTCCCTTATTGTCCCACTTAATGAATTATTTTTAGAAACTGAAATTATTTGTTAGTCATTCTCGTTTAATATTTCTTTAAATGATTTTATAATGATGTTTTACAATTTTTAAGGGGAAAATCTTAGTAACGAGAGTTGCTTGTGAAATTTTAGGAAACCGGTATAAAGTTTATTTTTTTTTTATTTTTTTTTAACGTCCCCGGCCTCACACTAACCGACCCTCTCCCGACTGCGGAGGGCTCGTCCCCATTACGTAGAGACACGTACACACTATAGTCCGGACTGCAGCGGGTAAGGGAAATGTAATGGCAACGAGAACATAAATCAGCTACAGAACTAAATCACAAGCTGAATAAAGTAGCAATAAACAGGAACTACCTATGACAAGAACGAAAATACATTTTTGTATAATAATTTACAAATTAATGCCAGCATATAAGCTACGTTTTATATTACAAACACTACAATTAAAATCAATAAAATCATAATATAAGTTAAAATCATTACATAATCTACGAAAAGGAAATCTTGCTGGAATACTGAAATTCAGGTTACAAAGCAAAAACTCAGAATCGATATCACCTTTAACCAGATTAAAAATAAAACAAACCCCTAAAACAGCCCTTCTACGTTCTAAAGTTGGAAGTTTTATCGAACCTGATCTAGCCTCATATGACGGAAGCCCATTGGAACAATCCCATTCTAAGCCACGTACACAGAATAATAAAAACTGCTTCTGCACAGACTCTATTGAATCACTATGACAACATTAATGCTTTTTGTTTAATTAAAAATGGTACTAAGCATGGTACTAAGTACTCTATTTAATAAAAATACTAAAATGCCAACAGTGAGAGATTTCTTAAGACATTTTCTTTACTTCGTCTTTCATTGACTCATAGTTTACAAGATTTTGAAATATTTTCTATTCATTTGACCTATTTTCATCATTTCAAAGCCTTTACTCTGCCATTTCCCACTCTCCTTTGGTTTTTGTTTAAAAATGTCTGTAAAATAAATATGGCAGCCAGAAATTGTTCATCATTTCATGTAAAATTATTTCTTTGATTTGAAAAGTACGTGAAAATCTTCTCTTATATTGTTCTCTTTATAATTCATTTATTTCTACATTTTGCTGTAACATTTTATGTTCTGCAGTAACAATTAAAATTAAATTAGTTTTCATTACTTGCAACATGTTGCTGCTTTAAGTGAAAGCAGCCTAGAAGGGAGAAGAAAAAAATGTGGAAAAATAAAATAAAATTTGCATACTTTTTATGGAAAAACTATGAATATGCATGAAAATACTTTTTATTTGTGTACTTTACTATCTATTCTTCTTCTAGCTGTTGTTGTTGTTGTTACTTTCATTCATTATTTTACGCCAACACTTCGTATTTCTTTACTTTAAATTGTCCACAGTATTCTAGTGGTGATGGTGGTGGTGGCTGAATGTAAATGAATGCAGAGATGTATTAAATTGAAAAACTTTTAGAAGTCGTTATATAAAAAATATTATTTTTTGTATAGGCACTCCACTACCATTGAAAATCCATGTTGCAACAGAGAATTACTTTTCTGCACATTAAATATGTACAAAAATTTAATCGGAGTTTCATTTTTTCCCCATTCCAATTACAAGTTAAATTACAGGAGAGTAAAATGAATGAAAAATATTTCAACATTTAACTTTACCTGTGATTAAAATATACACTCCATGGTTAGTGATGATGATGATGACATTGCTGTAGTAAAGGATCCGCCAAATAAAACTACTGAGTATTTTCTCAAATATTGATATTTCTTTTTTTATTTGAAAGTACAATCCTTCCCGTTAATAATGGAAAATAATTTCATTGAAATGGCTGCCTCGGCTGGCCATGCAGTAGCCTACACAATCGGTCCATTTTTTAAGCACCTTATTGATTGTGGGCAGCCGTATTCCACCAATGGCTTCACGAATATTGTCCTTTAATGCGTCAATTGTCTCTGACTTGTCGGCGTAACACTTATCTTTGACGGCACCCCACAAATAATAGTCCAACGGTGTCTAATCGCAGCTCCGAGGTGGCCAAACGACATCAGCTCTGAGGCTGATAATGCGATCTTCAAAACAGGGCGCAAAACACCGAGTGTAGATTCGGCTGCGTGACACGTAGCGCCGTCCTGTTGAAACCAAATGTTGCCAATATCCTCCTCTTCAATTTATGTGAACAAAAATTCGCTCCTTGCTCATTTTCGAAGAAAAATGGCCCAATTATGCCTCTGGACCAAAATCCGCACCAAATAGTGACTCGTTTTGGGTGCGTCGGCTTTTCAATGTATGCGTGCGTATACTCGCCAAGATCAAAATGAGATTCATCTGAAAAGATTTTTTTGCCAAAATCGGCATCTTCTGGTATAGGCTACTGCATGGCCAGCCGAGGCAGTCATTTGAATGAAATTATTTTCCATTATTAACCGGAAGGATTGTACTTTCAAATAAAAAAAGAAATTTGAGAAAATATTCAGTAGTTTTTTTTAAGGCATTTTCAAAAAAAAATTATTTGTAGGACCCTTTAGTTGTTGATGTTTTTATATTATAATGATGTTTACTTTGCTACTGTAAGTTTTCAATATGAGTCCTATACAACCAGTCATTTACAGGGTGACAAGAATTTAAAGAAGCAAAGTGGGAGATTGTATGTGTTTCCGCAAATATTATCGAAATTAATTTCCAATAATCTTCCTTCTCCAGTTCGTTAGGAGTTATATTGTTAGGAAAATGATAAACAAAATACAACAACAAACACCTGAACACAAGAATTGTGCGATTAATAAAGAATTTTAATTAAAACCAAACACAAAGTTATTTTTATTTTATTTGCAATCTATGAATTCAAATTTTAAACGTTTTTAAAAGGTAAAAACGTAAAAATATATTCACTCCTGGCATGCCTTGCGTACTCTTTTCTATGGCGTTTTTTGTAATGCAGTCTTCAAAAGATTATTCACGGCTACTTAAAATGCTAACATAACCTATTATTGTATGGAATTCTGATCTGGAATATTAAGAAAGTTCTCTGAAGGAGGCGGATATAGCTTAGCACGTAGTGCGTTGGATTATTAGACGCAATGCTGTGGTTTGAACGTCAGCTCGGACATCAATAACAGGAAATGCGAAAAAATATTTTTTCGACGATCTGGCGAAACTCTGATAGTAAAATAAATTTGTCATGTAGAGCTTTTCAAAAATCTGTGGTTCGGAGTAAACTGTTTAGTCCAATCATTCATTGATAAAGTTGACACAGACAACATGAGTGCCTGAGAAGCTACGCTGTAATCCAGTTATTTGATTAACTAAACGTTTGAGTAGCTTTATGAATGCCATTGCCGCGGTGGACAATATTTCTCCCAGATGGGATTTCCTTTTTTGTTTTCGTTTCTTTAAATTCTTGTCCCATTTATTTGACAATTTTGTTGTTGTTTTTGTCAAATATTAAATAAAAACATTGTAAATCAGAAACCTTACATTATGTTTTTTTGCAATGAAAACATGCAGTTCCACACGATGTTTGATCAGTGCGCAGACGGCTACAGGTTGAGCCCAAACATATCAGGACAAGAGGCTTCAAAATAAGCTGTTACTTATGGAAAACGTTTAAGAAAAGTTTTAATTTTCTATAAAAAGAAAAAAAAATTTAATGAAATTTGAAATTTCACTTCATGTCCTTATACAAGAGTGTTTCCCCGTTTGTAATCCCATAATAAACAATGCCTTGGTAAAGTTTTTCTTTCTTCCTTGTTTTAAATTTAAAAATGATTAACGAAACATTATGCAGACATGAAGAGACACAAAAGAAAATAAAAAACGTTTGCAATTTGCTTACAACAAGGATTCCATTGAAAGTGACGTAGAGTGTTGTTCATGGTTTTTAATAGTAACTGGAGACTGCAGATCATTAGAACGGATGAAAAAAAAAATCAGAACCCAAGTGAGTAAAAACACACCATAAAAGATGGAAGGAAACATAAGACAGCGAAAAAGCAGTGAAATTTTCTTTTTTTCATACACAGAATATTTCTGTTTCTGACTTTTATTTCGTTTCCATTTTCTTCGTTTCGTTAATTCTTTTCCGAGAAATCCTTGAAAATCCATATTGTTGCAGATGGCTTAAGCGTATTAAGTGTAAAAGCGTATAAATACAAAAGAAATCATCGGAATAAAAAAAGAAAAAAAGAAGAAATTTTTTATCGTAGTTTTTTTTAATTGCTGTTCGATGGTATGACAGGCAGAGAAGAACCTGATGAAATTATTTAAATCGTTAGGAGATGAAAATCTTTAATGTCACCACAGAATTAATGAAGAACAACACTCAGATAAATGAAGGCATTATTATGATGGTAAAGCAAAGAAAACATTTAACACAAAACGTGAGAAGCAAAAGATTAATTTGTAGGGTAAGAAAGAGAGAATTGTCTGGCATCGCCATAGTCTAGTAGGTAGTATGTTGGCTTATTAGACGTAAGGCGTCTCCAGGTCCAGGTACCAAAAGGAAATAAAAAAACAAATATTTCTCCCACGACTTCCTCTCAACAGATTTCTGGCAAAAACTCTGAGAGTAACTAATACTCTACAAGACACTCATCCTCCCCATGCTTCCTTATGGCGCAGACGCATGGACACTATTAAGCACTTATGCAGCAGCCTTGAGAGTATTCGAGAGAAAATTCCTACATAAAATCCTCAATCAAGTGCATGTTGGCGATGAATTCCGCATATGATCCAACAATGAGCTGAATGAGCTCCTCAACGACATAGACATTCAGCAGCGCATTAACATCCAGTGGCTGCGCTTGCTAGGCCATGTCATTCGAATGGAGGAGGATGCTCCGGCGAGACGGGTATTTATTGCGGGGATCTGCGGAAGTCGGCGAATTAGACTACCTTGTTTGCATTGGAAGGACCAAATCGAAGAAGCCCTGTCATCGATTGGTGTGACCAACTGACCTAGACGCGTAAAAAACAGAGGCGTCTGGAAGAATGTATTAAGGCAGGCGGAAATCCGTCAAACGGGTTGTTAATGACCAATTAAGTAAGTAAGTAAGTACTGTGAGAGTAAATATAACTGCGCCATGAAAAGATTTTCAAAAATCGGTAGTTCGGCGTCGACTTTAAACCGTAGGTCCCGCTGCTCATAATATACATACATAATTGGTCATTACAACCCTTTAGTCAGGATTTAAACCCAGCTTCTTACAACACTTATGTTGTGTGTGTTAATTTTATACATGGGTGGCGGGACTTACAGTTTAAAGACGACTCCGAACGACAGATTTTTGAAAAAATTTTCATGGCAATTTTTATTTACTCTCAGAGATTTTGCTAGAAATCGCCGAAAAGATACTTTTTGTATTTTATTTTGATGTCTGGCCTGGGGCTCGAACCCTGGCTTTTCGTCTAATAAGCCAACACACTCCCTACTAGACCAAGGCGACTACCGTACTATAGCAGAGACAATTCAGAAAATTTAAGTACCAAACCTTGGAAAAGTAGCATTAAGACAGCGTGGTTTGGCAAGTTTCTGCAGAGATAAATAACGGAGGAATCATGTTCAATCAGCAAATAAATAATAGGGCCTCTCACTGTTAAGAACACCAGCTTCTAACTGCTGCAGTTTGGTTTCTGGTGTAAAAGTCACTAGTTTTCATACTAATTGTCCATTTCCAACTAATAAGAAGATGAAAGACTCCCTTTCTTATAGTAGTTAGTTACTTACCTTTCACTATTCAGTCTAAATTAGATTTCATTCAAGTTTGAAGCTTTTATTCATGCTGATTATATATTACATCACGTAAAGGACTGCCATCTGTGAATGTTTTTTATTTTCGCCAATATGATGATGCATGCCAAACTAACTGCTGAATGTTTAGGATTCCATTGCCTAGATTGGATGTTACAAAAAATTATGAAATCAGTATTCGGTTCATAAAATCTTTTCACACAAATCGCTTCATATAGTGCACACTGATTCATACTAGAGATCAGCAATGAGTATTTAAAACGATGAGTAGAATCGAATCATACTCATAATTTCTGATACTTAGACGTATTCATACTTATTTTAATATCATGGAACCTCTACTCATATGTAAAGTTTAAAGCACTCATCATATTCATACTTAACAACACGTATGATGTTGTTGATTTCGACTCTCCTTAACTCAACATATACACGAAGCAAAAAATAAGTATGATTCGCGTACAAACACTAAAATACTCACTAGAAGGTTGTGTGTTTGATCTGCTTGCTGTCTTTGTCCTTTTTTTAATGTAACAATAACTATGAGTCTAAATTTTGTTGAATGATTCGAGTCACATGTCTTATAAGTTTTTTTTCTAAAGTTATGTATCTAAATGAGTAGTCTTATGAATCAAACATTCTTTCGAATGGTATGAGTTTGATGTCAACGTTGTACGCATACTCATTGCAACCCTTATAAATCAACGTTGTAGTGAATATGAATTAATCAGTGTACATAGTTAAATTTCAATATTGCTGACTCACTTATATTCAAAATTTTATGAGTCCTTATGAGTAGAGAAAAAACGATTCATTGCTTATCCCTGATTCGTACGTACCCACTTTGGTTTAATAACTTTTCATTCAACGTAGTTCAGGCATGAGTGTATACAATACAAGCTGATATTAAATCAAAATGTATGCCATTGTTATGTAACAAAAGCCATTTCGTCCGAAAGAAAAAAAAATCAGATTCAATAACATTTGTTTGAAAATGTCATCATAATCCCTTTTATGTATACAAGGACAAGAAGTAAAATTGGAAAAAAGAAATGTTTCTGTTTTTGTTTTTGTATTTAAAATCTGTTTGTATTTCTTAGAATCACCTTTTGTTCACAATAAAATTGAAATTTTCTTCGAAGTTATTGTTTACGGACACATGTTCAAATCAAAAGAAAGAGAAGACAATTTTTCTTTTTATTATCGTCTGGTAAGGTAAACATTAATTTCATTAAATTTAACCAATGAATCATAAAATATAATTGATGAACAGGTAACAACAATGCATTGAAAGGCAGCAAGAATAGCTTAAAGTATTAAACATTTCAAACAAGAAATTTCTAGATGGGTTGTACGAAGAATTTAATCCTAAATAAGTTAATTCCTTATGAAAAAAAATAATAATAACTTTAAATCCGATTTACAGCTTATAATTCACCTTTACAACAATTGCAAAGATTTCGGAAATTCTTTTAAGACCTCATGCCAATAAATCTATGAAATTCTCAGGATCTGTGAATGCCTAGTATGCAGCTGAATAATTAATCCGTACGCAATGCTTGTCAGAGACGGCTGAGTTATAATGTCCCAGTGTTTACATATGTCTAGTAAGAGAAAGGGCGATGGTATCTTCCTGGTAGGCCTATAAATTTCTCACTAAAAAAAACATGAACACTAGGAATCTGATATGTTATCTGTCTGTAAAACTAATAGAGGTTGTTATGCATATACATATGTAGCCCATCAGCGATTCGTCATTACTACACTTCAGTCAGGATTACGACCTAGCTTCTCACACCACTTACGCTGTAGGTGTTAATTTTCTCCACGAGGCGAGACCTACAGGACAGCAGATTTTTAAAACAACTTTTCATGGCAATTTTTTATTTCCTCTCAGTGTTCTTGCTAGAAATCTATTGAGAGGAAGTCACCGTAGAGGTTTGAACCGTGGCCTTACGTCTAATACGACAGCACTAATAAGACCCACAAAGGTATGCATCCGATTTACAAATTTCACAAATTCACAGACAGTTGACAGACAATTACAAAGATTTTCAACGAAAACGGATTAGTTAAAAAATTTCTGAAATTTGTTATCCGTATGTATACTTTTGTGGCTGAGTGTAGATACTGGTGTTTTGCTTTTGCTTCATTTAAAACTAAAATGGTAAACAAGTAAACAAAAGTACAACAACAAACACGAGCATAAAAAATTCAGTGCCTGCGCTTAGTGAGGTATCTAGATTCAGTAAAGAAAATTGAAAAAAAATTCATTTTTCCCGTTTCCAATATTGCCATTTGAATCCTCTTAGTTCTTCAAAAGTAGAATTCGTATGAAAAATTTCCAGTTGAAAGTTAATTTCTAAGAAACTGTGAAAAACAATGAAAAATTTTCGAAAACTGTTCGAGTTCCATTGAAATATGTTCGTAGGATTTAATTCACAATGCATTTCGCTGCCAAAATACAAATTAAAAACAATCCATTCCATGCATCAAATAACAGCAGCAGTACTAAAGTACCTATTCAGCACCCTTGTAATTTTTTCCAAATGAAAACGATTTTACTTTTTGGAGCATTGTTCACTTTATTAATTTTTTGTAATTTTTGTAGTATAAAATGAAAAACAACAACAGTAACAAAAAAGGAGTAAAAACATTGCGAAACGCATGAACGGTGGCATGCTTTTAACATGGATGTAAAACTAGAAATAAAAATAACAACAACAATATGTACTAAACACAAAACAAAACAATAAAACCAAGGGGCATAACAATAGCAACAACTATGTTAAGCATACATACATAGTTTGGCATTGGCAGGATGGCGGTTAACAGCATTAAACTTGCCTGTGATGATTGCCGTAAATGCCTGAGACAACGTTAAATAAAGTGTTGTAAAGGCATTGTAAGCTTTCTACGTTAAATCCAAGAAAAGAGCAGCAAAAAATAGCATGAAATAGAAGTAGTGGTGTCACCCACACAGCTATTACAGCCAATATATTGAGATCAAATAGGAACGAAACCTGGTTTGTACATGAAAATATTGTAGGGCAAACAAATTAGAGCTTAAATAGTTTAAAAACTATGCGAGTGTAATTTAGTCTCTACTGTAATTCTGAGTACGATTATGTTTAATACGCTTTTTTAAACAATCGAATGCAAATGCAACAGTAACACCTTGACACAGAAATAGAATCACAGTTAATGGATTGGTTGTTTGTTTAGCAGTTTGTCTCATCGCACACTTCAATGCATGCATAAAAGCAGTGAAAGTACCTGAACTACATCCAGACGAAAACAACAAAAAATTAAATTCTATGGGAATAAAATAAAAAAAAAAATAACTGGAATCAAGTATTTAAGATGCATTCGAAATCAATTTGTGCTGCAATGTATACAGTTTTTGATAAAAAAAAAATTCTGAATTCAAAATGACAGTAAAAAAAGAGAATTAAAGAATGAAAGAAATGTTAGTTAAATTTAAATGGAAAAAGGAAAATCTTGATGGAAAATGTCTTTCGTTTTTGGCAAGCAAATTGCATCTGAAAGAAATGGAAAATAAGATTAAAATTAAATGCTACAAGATCAAGAAATGCAGACAAGAGAAGATAAAAATTGCTTTTCATTCAGTTGCTTCCATTTAAATATTAAAAATGAAAGAAAAAAAAAAACTTGTTTACATTTTAATTTTGCATTGCATTTCATTTTAAATTTCTTAAAGTGTATGTATATTCCCATATATAAGTATGTTTGTATGTGTGTGTGTGTGTGTGTGCCTGTGTAGGAACGCCAGAACTTTGTCTCTTTATGCCAATGGAAATTAAATTTCAACGATTTTGCTCATAAAATCTAGTTAATGCGACAACACGAACAGCATAGTCATACAATTTCAACACACATATATATATACGCAGCAATGTTTTCAAGCAAACACACCAAACATACATGCTGTGACATAATTACAACAACTATGCTACCACAAAATCTTTAGTGTTAAACAGCAAGCAACATCAACATGCCAATACCACGGAACAAGACACAATACAATGACAACACAGTATGAAACATTTAAACAACACAACAACAGAAATAATTGAAAAAAAGTAGAGGAAAGAGAAATTCGAAATGTTATTAACACTGTAAGTAAACACAACAGGGATACAGGGAAATTATTTACATGACCATATCACTGTAGCAGAGAAAATAATGTTGCTTGCAACAATTAAATTCAGTGGATAATATCAACTATGAGCGTAAAGAAGCAAAAGAAGAGTAAAGTAAAGAATTGCCAAGTATGTATGTACATACCAAAAGTAATTTGAAAACTGAGAGAATAGGTGATAGAGAGGAAGACAATATAATATGAAATCAAAATTCAAGAAATAATTCGAATGTTAGAAACACAATAGACTCAACACAACAAGGGTGGGAGGGCAAACAAGGATCTCATACCATCATATAGGCTTGTTGTGCTCTCACCTATAGAAATACCACGGTACTTTCTATAGGAAGTCCGTTGAGTTAGTTAGTGTGTTTAGGTGCCCTTATTTAGTTTTAAACTACTAATGGTTCTCTCAAGAGCACCTTAAAGCATTTTTGTAATTCTACCTCTTATGAAAATGAAAAAATCTAGACACTTTCACATCTTTTAACATTAAAATTATGAACAAAAACTATAAAAAGAAAATCAATGAACTTGTTTACAAATTATCGCACTGCGTAATATAACAACAAACACCAGCATAAAAAAATTATAAACAAGTAAACAAAAAACCAAACAACAACAAACACTACAAGAATAAATGAATACAAAATACATAAACAAAAATAATGATACAACGATGTTTACATTTATAGAGATCTCGAGAAAGCGAAGCCACGAACATTCGCGTTCAAGAACATTCATCAGACTGTTTATGTTGCCATATAAAAGGCAAGACAAAGCAGGCAACCAAGTAAGTAAAAGTTCAGTCAGTCTCGTGTGAAGATGAGGTGTGTTTGAAGAAAGTAATCGTGGTTTGAAGATCTCCGTTACAAAGATCTGTCGATCTGACTAGTAATTGTTATTGTTTATGCAAAAGAGTACAAAGAGGAGTAACCACCATTGTTGTTGTTGTATAGATAAAGTTGTAAACAGTAAATAAAGAATTTTAATTAAAACCAAACACAGATTTATTTTTATTTTATGTGCAATCTACGAATTCATATTTTAAACGTTTTTGAATATTTGAAATTTTGCCAAAATTGCTCCGCCCAGAAATGGAATATTATTTCATTCATATCAATGCCGCGGCCGGCTTCACAGTACCTCATTTGATCGTACCAATTTCCGTGCACCTTATCGAGTGTATGGAGTCGTATCTCGGCAATGGAATCACGAATGTTGGCCTTTAAATGCTCAATTGTCTCTTCTTTAAAGGCATAGCACTTTTCCTTAACGGCGTCCCATAGAAAATAGTCCAACAGTGGCAAATCACAGCTTCTTGGCGGCCGATTGACATCACAATTTCGGCCAAATAAACGGCCATCAAACGTGTGTGGAAACCAGACATCGTTCACATTAATACGATGAAGAGCGGGTACAATAAATTCGGTTATCATGGTATCTCCATTGATACCTCCGCTCCTTAAGTCGCACCAGACAGTCACTCATAATGGGTGCATTGGCTACTGTAAAGCCACGTGTGGATTTTCTGAGCAGCGAACACGGAAATTTTGCTTACTAACGTACTCACCAAGAAAAAAATGCGCTTCTTTTGAAAATATATTTTTTTTTGACAAAATCGACATCATCGTGCAGTTTCTCGTTGGCCCAATAAATCTCAACGTTGCTCAAGTGTAATTCGATTCATTACGTTCAGTGGAGATTCTAAATAACCGATGGCTCAAACTTAAGCCAATAAATGGCCCACCCTATACAAGGCATAACCAAATACGTTGTACTGCATAGCTTAGGAGTTTCGTCAAACGATTTCCTAAAATTCGTGAAATGAAAAAAAATAGAAATTGGAAAAAAAATTATTTGTTGCATTGAATATGATTTAACCCGACAGATGGCTGTTCATTAATGTGCCACTAAGAGTTCCTAAAAATTATATTCAAAAGACTAACATTTTAAAGTATTATGTATGACGTTAAGTGTATTCTGAATACAGAAACCATAAGTATTGTTAGCCTCCATTTTAAAATGCCTAATTCGAGTGCATTTAGTAACAAAAACAACATCAAACGAATTATAATCATAATGACAAACGGCATAATGAAGATGATTACTTTACACGTTAATTGAAAGCTTTTGTGCATATTTCGACTGTTATTTACACGTTAATTGAAAATTTCATTTAAATTGCCACACATTATTTGATTAATCCCGAATTACTGTTATTGCGTCTAAAGTTGAATGTATTGTTAAATTGTAGTTCTTCATGCTGTTGTTATTGTTGTTTTTTATTTATTTAATATTATTTAATTGTGTTTACATTGCATAATAATCGATAAATTTGCAGATGATACTCAAAGGCGATTTAATAAACTTTAGATTCCATTTAACAGAAGTGAATCAAGCCTAAATCAACAACAACAAGAATAAGAATGAGCCTACAAAATGATTTTAATTTAAATTGCAGATAAGGCAACAATAGCAGCAACTGAGAAATGTAATAACAAAAGTACAACGAATTTAACAAATATTTGTTTAAATCAGTACCTGGAAAGAGAGAGAGAGAGAGCGAGATTAATAAAACGTTATTTGTATGCGAGCTTCAAAATAAACAAATACTCACACACAAAATTACATAAACAATGGAATTTTAAAATTTTTATTAAAAAAAAATCATTTTGCTACGTTTTTACCATTTAAAAACGTTTAAAATATGAGCTCGTATATTGCAAATCAAATTAAAATGAATTTTTTTTAGTTTTAATTAAAATTATTTATTATTCGCAGAATTCTATGTGCCACTGTTCACAACCTGATGTAAACAACAACAATTGCTTTATTTTGTTATTCCTCTGTTTAAACCCCTTGCATAAATAATAACAATTACTAGAGAATTATTCGACAGATCTTTGTAAGGGAGATCTTCAAACCACGATTACTCTCTTCAAACGCATCGCGTCTTCACATAAGTCTGACTGAACTTTACTCACTCAATTGCCTGCTTTGCCTTGCCTTTTAGATGGCAGAGTAAACAGTCTGATGAATGTTCTTGAAGCCGAATGTTCGTTGCTTCCCCTTCTCGAGATCTCTGTAAATGTACACATCGTTTTTTCCTTATTGTTGTTTGTGTATTTTGTTTACATTTATTTTTGTAGTGTTTGTTGTTATATTTTTGTTTACTTGTTTATCATTTTTTATGCTGATGTTTGTTGGCATATTTTTGTTTACTTCTTTATTATATTTTTGATGCTCGTGTTTGTTGTTATATTACGCAGTGCAAAAATTTGTAAACAAGTTCATTGTTTTTGTTTTTGTAGCTTTAATCTATAATTTGAATGTTAAACGATGTAAAGGCAAAACACCAGTATCTAAATTTTTCCATATTCGTAACAATATTTACACTCCAATGAAAATAGTTTCGTTTTAGCTAAGGAATGCTCTGCTTTTCATTTTTTTATATATTTTCCCCCACATTAAGGAATGAGAAGCAGCCATCGTTCTCTATAAAATCAGTTTCCGTTATTTTATAGACATGCCATGACACCATAGAGTCTAGTTTCACTTCATTTTCAAAAAAAAATTTCTTATTTAACGCACCTGTAAGACTCCTCTCTCTCAAGGCTACAAAAAAAGTACAAGAATTTAATGGAATATCAATTAGTTTTGTAACTTGAAAAATATTTTCATTGGCCACAAATTTTAATGACCACCAGCAGCTACTACCACTTTCGAATTCCTTGTTCATAATGTATTAGAACATCAGCAGGGAAGAGAATCAAGAGATTAAAACAGGCTACTGACATGCACTTTATAAGCATCCTTCTCCCCTGTAATGCTCTTTCGTTGCAAATATGGTATTCGTTTGGTTTTCAGGTTTTCAATGGTTTTTAAGATATTTCAGGTTTTTGTGTTTACGGCGTTATTAATGAAGTCGACGTTCTAAAAGTGTTGAATGATTCGTGCTGTTCTAAAAGGACCACCACCACCATCAGCTATTAAATACGATGTACAAAAGAAAAACCACAAGGTATGCCAACTAAGAGACAGATAAAGTGTTTAAATCGTTTGTGGGGCTGGTGGTTATTTATGCACATTTTGTCAGTTCCTGGAAATCCATTACACTACGGTGGCTTTTTGGTTGTAATAAACATTTTTGTCACAGAGAACGTAATGCACGGTTGCCTGGTTTCATGGATTGTAATCATAAATGGCTTAAATGTCTTCTCTTCACAATTTTACGTTTGCCTTCTTTTTTCAGTCACTTTGATTCATAATTTGGCAGTTTTGACTGGAATTCTAACTGCTTTTGCTTTAGAAATGTGAACACAAAGAAATGAAGGAAGAATTTTGTGCTTGAAAATACGCAATTTCTTAGGAAAAATTGATTACAAAATCAGAGAAAAGGATGGATTTTCTTAGGAGACTCGTATGGCAAAGAAAAGAAAGTATTTAAGGTTTTGATTTACAGAGAGGGACTGTCGTATTCCTTAACATGTCTGCTATAAGTATCATTGCAAAGAACAATTACATGCCTTATGAAAATTTTAGGATTCTATTCTTACCACAAAAAAGGGAACGCAGAGGGTTATAATTAATTAGATTGGATTTCTCTATTCTTTTACAAACACGATCGAGAGTTAAGCAGTCGATTTGTCAGTTTGTGTGATCAATCAAAGTCTTAACACACATAATTGCTTATTACAACCCTTCAGTTAGGATTACGACCTAGCTTCTTACACCACTTGTGTCGTCTGTGTTAATTTTATACTTGAATAGCGGGATCTACAGTTTAAAGTTAACTCCGAAATACAGATTCTTAAGAAACTTTTTCATGGCAATTTTATTCACTCTCCAAGAGTTTTTGCCAGAAATCTGCTGACGGAGGAAGTCGCCAAAGAAATATTTGTTCATATTTCATTTTGTTGGTTACGCTTGACGTGGAGTTATCTATATTGTATGGAGTTATCTATAGAGTATATCTAATAAGCATACACACTACACTAGACTACAACTACTCTGCTGAAGTAAAAATAAAAAAATTTTTTTTTCTCGGCTTTTACAGACACCGCCGAATTATAAGCAGCTGAGATCAAAATTAATCGATTCGTTAGTTTGTGTGACCTATCAAAGTCTTAACACAAAATATATTTGCCAGACTTTCAAATTATTTCTGATAAAACTTTGCACTTTGACGTCAACGATGTCCTCGTATGATACAAATGCGGTATCATTACAAAACATTAGTTTATGTCCGGAAAAAAAGCGTTCACGTTACATGTTCTGGTACTAAATTAAGTTCCAAGTTGCTTACAAAATGAATGATATAACAAACAAAACAAAAATACATGCTGTTGGTGGCAAAATGTATATAAGAAAATATGTTTCAAATTCTTTATAAGCCTTGAAACTGATAACAATGCAAGAAATATTATACCAACACGTAATGCTAATCGTTACTATGAGACGTATTCTCATTAAAGAAATATTTACGGAATATTTATAGCTTTTCATTATTATTTCGCATTCAAAAATCATTAAAATATTCTACGTATCTGAACCAACACTTTCGTTTCATTTAATAAATTGATTCGCGTGGCGTATGATTGATATTTAATTTCATATTTCAACACGTACAAGTATTACGTATACGTCTACTACACTCAAGAGTATTTTGAATGAAATAATTCGTAATATTTTGATGATTTAAATTTGTATGGAAACATTTTATTTTTAGGAAAAATAAAATTTTTATTATGCCATTAAATATTCTATATACCTTGTTTTTTCTTTTTTTTGCTTTTAACAATTGTGCGGACTTTAAAAATACAAAACTCTCTGGTGTTTCTGTTATTATTTTATTTGCTTAACTTTAATACCAAAAATATTTCATAATCTTTCTCTTAAATTTAAAAAGCTAATAAACAAACATTTAAATTTATAATGAAAAATCCAATCGTACTTATTTTTTTTGCCTTAAAGCGAATTTAGTCGTCATGTTAAAGACTCTTGAATTAAATAAAGTGTCTAAAAAAAAAGAAGAAAAGAAAAATTCGTTAAAAACTTTTGCTCACATTAAATGGTTTTATCACAGATACTTTTGCTTCTTGGCTTTCGAGGCACTGTTATCGCATGATAATGGAAGACATAAGACATCAGTATACAAAAAGATAAAGAAAACAAAGGAAAAATTATAATAGAATAGCAAAGGCATGTAGATGGATGTGTTGTAGATAAAGAGACACAAAACAAAGTTTGCCTATTTGATACGGAACATCGGTAAACTAGTCAAGAGCATTTTAGAAAGAAGAAAAATGGCAAAAAAAATTGTAAATGTTGACGAAGTAAGTTTGTGGCATATGCAGCGGCTGTGACAACAATACTATTTAATATGTGGTAAAATGTTTTAATTTTCTTTAGAAAAAAGGAAAGACATAAGATATGTTACCACAAAAATATGATGAAAGCCAGAAGAAAAATGTGATAGAAATTTAATAATAAAACTGAATGTACTCCTTATGGATATTTTACTTTGCTTCATTACATTTTATCTAAACCGCCATCCATTTAATGCATTGCTTATGTTCGCCATGCTTCATTTGGCTATTTTAGTGGTTGGCAGTTAGGCTGTTCGATGGCTAAATCGCTTAATAATATTCTGCTAAGTAAATTGGTAATAAATCCCACAGCACCAAGGGATGATGTTTGCATAGTTGATATGAATTTTATGGTCAAGGAGCCACCCACAGCCAGCTCCCACTTATCTCTGCATCGTTATTATTATCATTACTGCCAATGCTATGCCGATCGGTTAAACTGAGTGTTAAATGAATATGTATTTTGGTTTCATGTAAAAAAAAAGAAAAAGAAAAGAACCCGCCTTTGTTAAACAGTCTCCATCTAATCAAATAACAATGCAAAGTTTTGTTTACGTTGGGGGGTGTAGATGGAAAGAGATTATTTTCAGATTTATTAACACGGATTTCTTGTAATATTTTTTTGGAATATTTATTGAACAGTGAATCAATTGTACATTTACTTTGAAAAAGCATTGCTGTATTCCAAATTTGATACTTAAGCCACAATTAGCCGAACGTTCATGTAAGGTATGTTCGATTCTAGTGTTTGAAAGACAAAGAGAACGTTTACCCAAGTGTAATGGAATTTTGGTACATATTTTCATTATTTTCCTATGCTATAAACGAAAGTACGTTCCAAGAACGCTGGGCTAATTCTGGCTTTAGCCTCTTTCTAATAATTTAATACTTTGTAAAGTAAAATTATGTTTTAAATGATGGCCCGGTTTTAAATAAATTCTTTAAAGTACTACATTTTTATTACTGCTCACGAAGTAAGAGCTCAGATTCCAAGAGAGAGATTATGTTTAAAACACGAGAGCTGATGAACATTCGAAGATTGTTCTGTAATTCTAAAATGATTAAGATAAGCCTGGACATAGATTATTTAAATCAATGTAAAGATTTAAAGAAAACTTCCCAAGCCTGATGGTTTCAAAATAATGTAAAACTTTGTTGAGCTATTATAATGAAAAGGGATTTAAAATGTGAATACAGTAAGACCCCACTTAACGCGGGGGATACGTTCCAATAAGTTCCAGCGCTAAATGAAACAGCGTTCGTACTGTGATTGCTACTACGAAAAATACAGTTGGTATATTTATTCTGGACAGACTAACAAAAGAGCGTTGAAAAAGATACATAGTATACACTGTCGCTATATAGTGCACCGCTTTTGGTTGATGCCTGGCCTTTTCATTTGCGCACATATATCACATATAGTATCAATACAGTGTGCGATTTAGGGGAATCCCAATACTACCGTGTAATACTGAAACAGCGTTAAGCGGAGCAGCGTTAATCGAGGTCTTACTGTACACTATCAGGCAGTATCGTGAGTATAGTAATCGATCCTATGAGAGACCAACTGCTCTATAGAGACTAAACAATTTCTTACTCAGAATTCATATTCTCAAGCACAATTTTATTGAACAGTAATCCAATTGGCACACATGGAGCGTTTGAATACCGTTTATTAGATTCGTGATGAATGCAAGCACTATGAAACGGCAGCAATTCATAAACTGATGTCTGGGGACCAGATAATTGGCTTGGAATTTACGCAACTATATTGCTTTGAAGTGAATTCCACAGTATTGTTGAAGAGGGCGGCGCACTAAGTTTTGTAGTAAATTGCAATAGAATTTTTGGAAGCAATACTAAGTGGGTGAAGTCGCAGTGGTCTAGTAGGTTTCGCATCCCAGGTCAGGCATCAACAGGAAATATGAAAAAAAAAAATATTTCTTCGGTGATTTCCTCTCAGCAGATTTCTGGCAAAAACTCTGAGAGTAAATGCCATGCCTGCCATGAAAAAGTTTCTCAAAAATCTGTCGTTTGTAGGTCCCGCCACTCACATATAAAATTAACGCACACAACATGAGTGGTGTAAGAAACTAGGCCGTAATCCTGACTGAAGGGTTGTAATGATCAATTATGTACTTATGTACATATGTATGTAATATCCAGTGCGAATAAAGGAAGAAAAATTTCAAAATCGCTTAAGCTTATTAAATTTATTGTATCTCTTCTTCCAGTGAAAGTATTGAAAGTATATTGAAAGTATTATTTGTCTTTTAACATCTTTGTTAAGAAAACAATTTTAATTACAGCCAAGTAATGCAAGAAAATGAATTCCAAAATTTTCTCCTTATTTGCATATTATTTTCTTAATCAAAACTTTCTCTTTCTGAAGCCACTCTTCTTTCTTTTCATTAAAGAACAACAAAAAATAAAACTTAAAGGCGTAAAACTCATGTTTATACGAGTATGCAAACTCAGTCATGTGTTCTTTGAATTATGTCAAACACTCAGATATTAACACCAATACCACTAGAGCAGCTCAGTTAATGCGTAAATGCCTTTAAAGTATTCAAAGAGAGAGAGAGAGAGAGAGAGAGAGAGAGAGGGGGAGAGAGAGAGAGAGATATTTCTTCCATTTCTATTGAAGCCAAAACTTTTTTAATAAATTCCCTTAAAAAGCTTAACACCTCTTAGCAAAACTGTTAAATGAGCACATGTTTGTACCACTGTATGTATGATACTAATGGGCGTAAAATTGTAAGTGCGTGTGTGTGTGTTATGAAAGCTGTGTTAACAATACGCACACAGAAATAAATTTCAAATGGCAGACTAACTGACTTTAATACGTTTACTTAGCAGTAACATAAGATTCAATAATGCCGCAACAACAACAACAACAGCAATAACATACACAAAAATCAGATTAAAATCAAAAAGAATAACAAATACCACAGCAACAACAACAACAATATATGCCAACATATACGATATAAACTAAAAGAGTCAACATTTCATTAACGTGCAGTAATGGTGATAAGGATGCTCAAAATTATCTCAGCACGGTGTTAATATTTCTGTTAAAACTACTACTACTACTACAGCTACTATTGCTGTTGCGCCTGTTGTGGGCGACATTTGTAGCAATAACAATAAACTAAGAACAGCTATGGCAACAACAGCAACAGCAACTCTATAATAACAGCATGAAAGTGAATGATGAAGCACCCGAGTATAGCAGTAGTACCAGCTAGTAGTGCCACTAACAAGTAATTGATGCCACCAGAACGAAGAGAGAACAAATGTAATGGAGAATATTCTTTCTTTGTAAAATACACCATAATGTATGATGATGCGACAGACAGTCTATTTCCAAATGAATGTGGAGTGTACCCGTGTATTATTAATACGAATTTTTTAAATAGTTTTTCAAACTCTTTTTACAAGCGAATTATTATGGTTGTTGTCAAAAGATGCCTTAGTACTGCGATCAATACGATCTATTGTACTCAACCTCAAATTTTATAGGGTATCCCTATAATATCTCCTCCGAAATTATAGTATACAGCTCGGCGGCTTCGAGACAACTCCCATCCTGACTAGGTTTAGGTTAGAGAACGTGTACTTGGCAATTGGGACAAGTACAATACCCGGAGGTCCAGTTGCACAACGTCCTTAAAAGGAAAGGAAGTAGGAAAAGCAGAATAAGGAAGAAAAAGAATTACACAGACTAACAAAACACAAAAGAGAGCGCGACTACACTACTGAAGCCCTAGCACTTCTCAACTAGCTCAAACTAATAATGATTCTATGTAGAGCGTTTATGTCGGCTCTCGACAGAGGGTTCAAACCCTCTAAGAAGGCCCTGCCAAGGGTCTTTAACCTAAACCTAATAAGGGCTGGGCAGTTACAGAGGAGGTGTTCGATAATCTCCAACTCCTACATACATACATAATTGGTGATTACAACCCTTCAGTCAGGATTACGACCTAGTTTCTCACACCACTTATGTTGTGTGTGTTAATTTTATACATGAGTGGTGGGACCTACAGTTTAAAGTCGCCTCCGAATGACAGATTTTTGAGAAACTTTTCATGGCAATTTTATTTACTCTCAGAGTTTTTGCCAGAAATCTGCTGAGATTAAATCGCCGAAGAAATACTTTTTGTATTTTGTTTTGATGTCTGGCCTGGGGCTCGAACCCTGGCTTTACGTCTAATAAGCCAACACACTACCTACTAGACTACGGCGACATCAATTTCCAACTCCTCCTCATCGCAAAATACCCTGCAATAGTCCGGCTGGGGTCTGTTCCGGATCCTTGTCAGCGATCTAATATCGCTGTGCCCGGTAATAAACCCAATAACTAACATTAAGCTGGCCTTATCCAAGCCCAGCAGCTAACCTGTTCTTATACTGTATATAGCAGGCCATAGACACCTAGAAACATAACAACCCGATCCATTCGCCCCTGACCCATCCATTGATGAGGCCGTAGAGGTGACAGATTGGGGCGTCAGTACCAACTATCACCAGCTATCGCCCTCAGAAATGAATTAAGTTTACATTGAATCTGCAGTGCCCTGTCAAAAGACCTGTTACTAACCTCTTATTATTTCTGGGTAGTCTCATGTGTGACCTAAATATCGCCTTATTGTAGTTTCAAAACAAAAATTTCGATTACCTAAAACCCACTTGAGTTTGCCTCGTTTGATTTTCATTTTCGTGGAGCATACCTTTCCCGACCTCAGCTTTAATTTCATAGAAGGGTTTTGGTTCCATCAGCGGCGTGGAAGTTCTTCGCCAAGCAAGCTTGTCTTTCTTGGAACCCAGCAGAGACTAACTTTATTTTTCCTACCTAGCCGATCCAGCTTCAACATGTCTGTGTTACTTTATATGTGCATAGATTTTAACTGATGTTGTCATAAATACATCCTATCCAAGGTTAATTGAGCATATCTTTCGATAGACTTTCGTTTGAAAGAAACTGGCGACTATCTCCATGGGCTTTGAATATTTAATTCTGGAGACAAAAACTCCTGCTCCTGTTCCATGATCTGTTCGTGATTCATTTGCACACAGCCAAAGTGTTATACAAGGGTAAGCCAAGGGTAAGCTGTACTAATTGCCAGATGTTAATCACGTTTAATTGGATACCTTTTCAGTTTAAGGATACCCTTTGACTATGATATTCGATTCTTAGGCCAATTCTTACTTACATGATGACTTTAGAGGTAAGATGGGAGGAATAATTGTTTACGACGTTTGTCTTTGTGTGACTTCTTTTAAGTCAACCTGTAAATATTATCAGTGCTCTCAATATTCGTTGATCACAAAAAAGCCAATGTCAATTGATACAAAGAAAAATGACAACATAACCATGGCATCATTCAAAAATTGCTGCTCAGATACGAATGACAAGAATGTTGGTGCCTCGTATAGCATGCAATGAAGGAATAGTAATGAAACGACGAAGGACGTAGACAGCAAACATAGAA
The DNA here is from genome assembly GCA_958299815.1 of Sarcophaga carnaria. Lineage (NCBI taxonomy): Eukaryota > Metazoa > Arthropoda > Insecta > Diptera > Sarcophagidae > Sarcophaga > Sarcophaga carnaria. The sequence continues at coordinate 130,411,441 of OY283150.1, read as the reverse complement.
CAGGAAAATCGATACATTTTATCTGTTTGTGATTTCATTTAACACGTAAAAACATAAAAACATAGACAGGGAAATACAAAACCTTCACAATAATTTCTCTAGCACAAGCCAATGAGGAACCACAATATAATTGAAAGTTTTTCGATTTTAAAGCTTTAATCGGAAGTGAAATTTAAACAACAAAAACTATAACAAAATATTTACTTTCACTTTCACTAAGAGGCTATGGTTGGTTGTGATTAGCAATGCGTTGAAAGTTTCACACACACTAAATACTCTTGATGTGTACATTATAAACAACAGACACTCATACATAGAGAGACACATGCGAATACACACTCGAGATAACACTGTGTGTAAGTACCTTCGCATAAAAGAGTTTGTTAACGTATGTGTTGCAAGCGAAAGTATCAGACTATAGTGTACTCGAAAGTACATTTACTTTGAAAAACTCCAAATTTGAAACTTAAGGAACAATTAGCCGAACGTTCATGTAAGGTATGTTCGCTTCTAGTGTGTGAAAGGTAATGAGAACGTTTACCCAAGTCTGATGAAATTTTGGTAAACATTTTTATCTCTGCAGATTTCTGGCAAAAACTCTGAAAGTAAATAAAAAATTGCCATGAAAAAGTTTCTCAAAAATCTGTCGTTCGGAGTCGACTTTAAACTGTAGGTCCTACCACTCATGTATAAATTAAACACACACAACATAATTGGTGTGAGAAGCTAGGCCGTAATCTTGACTGAAGGGTTGTAATGACCAATTATGAATGTATGTTTTTGTCAGAATCCATATTCTCAAGCACAATGGGAATAATGAACGCTCAGAACACACACTTGGGACCGGTGTGAAGTTAATGTATTTCGGTAGGAAACAACTGGGTGCGTATTAAGTACTATGCAGGGATTTATTGTTACCAAAACTCAACAAACATCTGAGATATTTCAGCGTAACAGAATTGGGAGACTTATTTATTAAAATGATATGAAGGCAGTACATGGTCATGGCATACAGTCGATTGGTATTCATGTGATTCATTTATTATTCAGCCATCATTTCCTAAATTGTGTGTAGAGAGAATGCCGTATTGGAACAACGGTATCAAGTCTAACAAACCAAAACACTCCCACTAGCTATGGTGTCATAGTCAGTGTGTTGCAATTGTGTGTGGTTGAGTTATTTCCAAACTATTTGAAATCAAGAAGGTATTGTTCTCTTCCTCTTTTTTTCTAGTGAATTAAATATTTGCCCCTGAGTGTGGGTCATTGAGTAACCCCAAGAATGTTTACGCAGTTTTGTACACCAACGAATATCAATTATTCTCCTTAAAGTGTTTGCTACCACATGCATAGATGAAATCTAGTATATGTGTGTGAGTGCCATAATGAGAATCTTTTTATTTTTTGTGTACTTCTTATGTACTCTTATATAGAAGGCACGGTTTTTTTCTTCTGTTTTTTCTTACTTTCCATCTAATTTGAGCTTTAACAACCACAGAAGCCAGAAAAGCGAAAACGAATATTTAAGAAGTCATTACGTATCACTCCATTGAAGCCATTTGTGTTGTCGTCGTATACTCTTACACCCTTAAAATTAAAAAAACAGAAAAAATTATAATACATTTTACAATCGCTTTCCTTACAAGTGTTAATTTTATTTAAATTTTTACGATAGCAGATGGTATTAAATAAAGAGAAAACAAAATGAAAAAAAAAATCATGTTAAATTCACTGCCATAGCCATTGCTTCTGGATATGCCAGCAAATATTTACCACAATTAAATGAAAGAAAATATAAAGTGTTGCAGGAAACTGTTGCTGTGATAACGCACAAGTTTATTGACTTTCTAGTCATTAGAGTTTATCTTTAAGCCGTGCCAGCTGTTGTTTTCTTGTCGACTTTGGAGTTTCTTTTCAGAAACTTTTAATCCAGATTTTGTTTTCTTTGGAACATAGAAAGACACGAGAGGGATTGCACAGATAACCATACTGGCATAGTCTCAAAAGTATGTTAAGAGTCTCGTTTAATCCAAAAGCATTTGGAGACTTTAGATTTTAATTTTCTTGGTCTAAATGACGGCGTAATTAAAACGTGTTTTGTTTTTGGCTGTGCCTTTACTTCGGTGTTGAATCAATTATATGAGGTATTCGTGTGGCATTTTAATTCAGGTTGGAGAGGCTATTTTGATTACGAAGATGTTAAAATGTCAATTAAAATTAAATTAAATTTTAAGTGGCAATGGAGAGCTCGATATAGTAACGACACTTTATTCGCAATGAATTTAAAATTTAATGTCTTGTCTATAAAGCTTGATTCGCCAATATATCTGTGATGGAAATTGTTTGTCATCAGGTAGTAGAAACTTTGTTTCATTTAATGTACTTCTGTTGCGATTGACATTTCATTTCAATTCGTTTATACAACAGTTTTATGACGCCAATACTCATTTTGTAAGTTGCTTTTTGGTTTATTTTTCTAATGCATTCCGCTTAGTGTATTTTTTTTCGCCGAGGATGGGTAACTGTACTTATCCGCACCATAGAGGAAATCGTCACATCCTCCGTGTGTGAGGCCCTCACCCACTAAATCCCCCATCGTCTCTTGTGGACTTGTTTGTGCCCACTCCGGAACTACGGTGGTATTACTTCGGAGTGGAGTCCTTTTGGCTCTTTGTCCTCTCCATGTTTATATCCGCGTCCAGATTGCGCATGGAAAGTTGAGGAGACAATTAAGCGTCTCCACTATTCCTTTCGTCTAAATCATCTTTTCGGTTCCGCTTAGTGTATGACGGCAATTATTTTAATGTTGCCTCCTTTGCTTCTTTTTTTCTCGTTTGTTGATACATTTTAAATATCTTATGTTCTAATGTATACAAGTGAAGATTTGTAGTAAATATGCGTGTACGAGTATGTGAGAGAGAGTTTATATTTAAACGCACTTTTATTGTGTGCCTAAGTATCCTACCAGCCACTAAATGTCCCTAAATGTATGCCATAAAATTAACATTTTCTCTTTTCTATCGTAGTCTTTTTACAGATACACTGGCATTTATACACAACAGACAACAACAGTAACAGTAGCAAGAACAAGCAGTCACTGCTACTCCTACAGCAGCACGATGAACAACAAAGAAATACGATCAAACGAGTGACAAGAGTAGTTTACGTAAGTAGTCGAAGTACATAAATTATTGCGTATGTGTAATAAACAAACGCACATAAGAATAGAACTTGTGTAAACGAAAAAACGAAAGCAAGAAGGGAATTCATGCATAAACAGAATGGAAGCAATGCAGCAAGCTTAACAAACTCTCAAAATAGAATACATGGGTGTATACATAGTATAAGGCAAAGATTATTTTAAAGGCAACGCAACAACAAGCAATGATGCTGCTGTTTCGCATTTATTCAAATTTGTATTTTTATTCTTTGGCTTTATTAAACACGCAGTTTATCTGGGGGTAGAATTGTAAAATTTTTGTGCTTGTTATGTGGCGTCTATTGCGTTTATAGCATTACTATCTGTCGAAATGTAAAACGGGAAACGCCATTGAAAGCTTAAGTGAATAAAAAACTAAGCATTTGCTTTAATTTTTCACAACAAATTTTAATGAGTGGAAAGCGTATGTTGTTGAAATCTTTGTCTGTAATAAAAAGAAAGAGAAGAATGAGAGAAAAAGTAAACTCTGTATGTACATGGCTGTGGAATTGGAAATAATCTCTCTCTAATAAAGTTTTAGTTCATTTCATGGGCATGAAGGTGCTTTTTTTGCATGCATGATTTGATAACGAATCAAAAGAAAAAAAGAAAAAAGAAAAAGATTAACAATTAAAAACTGAGTTAAAAGAAAAGAAATGTTAAATGTTAACATAAGAAACTTTAGTACAAATCCTACGAATCACACAAACATTTTAGTTTTTGATAACTTGTATGAAGGTAATCGACTGTCATTTAACGAAATATTGCGTTTTAACCAACAACGTTTTTTTTCTCTGTTTTTATTTATCCATTAATATCACGGTAAAGCGTACGCATTAAAGCGTACAGTTTTTAGACTCACCGTAGTCTATTAGGTAGTCTGTTGGCTTATTAGACGTAAGGCCTCGGTTCAAACCCCAGGTCAGACATCTTCAACTAAAACGAAATATGAAAAAATATTTTTCAGGGACTTCCTGTCAGCAGATTTCTGGCAAAAAATCTGAGACTAAATAAAAAAATTGCCATGAAAGAGTTTTTCAAAAATCTGTCGTTCGGAATCGACTTGAAGCTGTAAGTCCCGCCATTCAAGTACAAAAATAAACACACAGCATAATTGGTGTAAGAAACTAGCCCGTAATCCTAACTAAAGGGTTGTAATGTCCAATTATGCATGCATGTTGTGATGAAAGTCCTTAAAATGGCGAAAGTTGTTTCTCTTTTCTTGTTTATCTTGGTGTTAAAGCCACAACGCTGTAGTAGTAGTAATTTCGTTTTCATACATAGGCCTCCAATTGATTAAACAACAAATTTCTAATGCAGTTATGTTTTTCTATTTCACAAAAAATCTGCCTGAAAACTTTTATACATTTAAACTTTCAGATAAACTCTTAAAACCCTTAAAGCTCTTTTATGGCAACCTTTTATCTTATCAGGCTTCGTGACTTTATTTTATTTTGAGACATTTTAATTTCTTTTAACCGCCATTAAAATATTTTTCTTAAAGAGATTAACTTTTCGCCTTTTAAACCCATAAAATAATAATCCAGAAAAGGTAACAATGAAAGGAAACATTCGAAAGAATGTTTTGTTTTGTGATTAAAATAATCGACCACAAAAAAATTTTTATGACAAAAAAGTCATTAGCATAGGAAACGGTGTATTTTTTTATTCATTACCTTACTGGGAATGATGAGAATTATAGACTTTCTAATGCCAAGCTTAAAATGTAAACGCTAAGATCCATCCACCTTAGCCCAGACGAGCATAATGCCATGTGATGCTTAAGATGTAGCAATTGTTGGTGTTGCTGATGTTGTTGCTATTAAAGGAGCTGATGGCAACCGTTAATGACAAACTTGTCAAAACATTTGTTCAAGCAGATGGCTTTTTTCGCTTTGAATGTGTTGAAATATTTTGTCGGCTTTTCACGTGTCTAGTGAAAGTAGGCAGAAAAAAAGGGATTTTAAAGGAAATGCCAAAACAACTACTAAAGTCTTTGAATCAAAAAGGGAAGATAACATGCATAAAACTCCACAACAATAAGATTGTGGTTGAAACAAAGAAATTTGAAAATAAAATTTTCATAAAATTAAGGGGAAATTTGAACGATTTTGTCAGTTTGTTTCAACATTCTTGCCGGCATCTTACAAAAGGACACTCAATTAAAATAAAAGCTAAGAGTTATTTTGAAAGAGCAAGGGGAAAAACCAACATTGAATTGAAATACTTGTGCAGTAATAAAGAAATAAAACAAAGCGAGAGAAAGAGAGAAATAAATTTAACAGAAAGTATTGTTACGATAATGGGAAAATCTAGGTACTGGTGTTTTGTTTTTACATCGTTTAACATTAAAATTGTAAACAAAAGCTAAAAAACAAATACAATGAACTTGCTTACAAATTATCGCTCTGCGTAATATAACAACAAACACCAGCATAAAAAAATGATAAACAAGTAAACAAAAATACTACAACAAATACTACAAACATATGTAAATGTAAACAAAATATACAAACAACAGTAATGAAACAATGATGTTTACATTTCTAGAGATCTCGAGTAGGCGAAGCCACGAACATTCGCCTTCAAGAACATTCATCAGACTGTTTACGTTGCCATATAAAAGGCAAGACAAACCAGGCGAGTAAGCCAGTAAAGTTCAGTCAGTCTTGTGTGTAGACGTGGTTTGTTTGAAGAGAGGAATCGTGGTTTGAAGGTCTCCGTTACAAAGATCTGTCCAATAATTGTCTAGTAATTGTTATTGTTTATGCAATGGGTATAAACAGAGGAATAACAAAGAAAAGCAATTGTTGTTGTTGTTTACATTAAGTAGTGTACAGTGGCACATAGATTTGTGCGAATAATAAAGAATTTTAATTAAAATTAAACACAGATATATTTTCATTTTATTTGATATCTACTAGCTTATATTTTAAACGTTTTTAAAAGGTTAAAACGCAAGAGTATGTTATCTTCAAATAAATGATTCAAGTTTAGTATATACACACAAGCCTGATACAAAATTGAAAGCCTGTACGTGACTCGTCTTTTATGATATAAATTTTGTGGTGTAAGTTAGTCATCTTTAATGCACACAATATCAACAGCAATTACAACAATACCACAACTACTACTGATACCCAGACTGAGTGTGCGTTTAATTGTTTTGTTTGTAATTAAAATCATAAAAATTACGTTTAAAAACGATTATTTGTGCTTCCTTTTGCTTGGCTTCCTTCGTTTCTCTTCCTAACAGTAGCTAAATGAACCGATTTTATTGCGTAATTGTTATCAATTCATTTCAACAATATCATCAATTTTAATATAAACATTAGTTTTACTACCACTAATTAAAATGAATTTAATTTGTTTTACAGTTTAATTTGTTTAATTTGTACAGTTTAATTAATTTTCAATTATTAATAACACATATTATTTGGTTAATTATCTGACTTGGTTTAAATATAAAATATAATATTTCTTAATAAAATTTTAATAATAATAACAAAATTAATTAAATATTATTCATTAATAATGTATGTAAATGGAATTTCATTAAAAACTAAAAAAATAAATGAAATTGAATAAAAACAGCAATTCAAATAGTGTTTGAAAGTTTTGTGTAACAAAACCACCTTCATCTTACATACATATGTATATACATTATAAGTCATTATAATACTTCAGTCACTATTACAACCCAGTTTCTCACACCACTTTACGTTGTGTGTGATAATTTTATACATGATTGGCGGGACCTGAAGCTTAAAGTCGACTCCGAACGACGAATTTTTGAGAAACTTTTTCATGGCAATTTTATTCTATTTGCAGAGTTCTTGCCAGAAATCTACTGAGAGCTAGAAGGCCGATAAAATTTTTTTTCATATTTGGTTTAGTTGGAGATGTCTGACATGGGGTTTGAACTGAGACCTCACGTCTTATAAGCCAACACAATACCTACTAGTCTACGGCAACTTCAATTGTGTGTCATGCAAATGCAACATTCCTTTAAGCTTTTGGCACTTTTTTGTTGGCTACGCTTACTTCACACTTTGCTTTATCTTTCTTTATAATAAATCATCTTCTCATCTCTGAAAAAAATTGTACAATAGAAATGTCAAACATCCATTCATTCATTCAACATTTATACAGTTTTGCTTCCAATTCACTCAACATCAATTTGTATATTTGGACTTGACTATGGGTGCCCGTATACTTTGAATACGACTTTTGCTTAGTCGTTACAACAATAGATGATCCATTGAGTTATTTATTAAGTCCATAATTCATTCATTCATTCATTGTTTTATTTATTTACGAATTAAAAGAGAAAAATGAAATTGAATCTCACTGTTGTTCATCAGAATACCATTTCTTGAAAGTTTTGTTCATTTTATTCTTTGTACAGATTGATACGAAAATTTGTTGCTTACTATTGTAATGGTAATCCATATTAGCGGATATAATAAATGTATTGTTGTTGTCAAAGCTTTTAAAGAATGAGGAATGATGCTCAAATATTAGCTCATAACCCGAAATTTTATATTTGAATACAAATTTTTAATGTCACAGTTCAGTGCTTTGAAATCGATATTCTGTGCATTTTAATCAATACGTGTCTGAAATGCATATTTTGTGAAAATTAAATCGAATCCATATTCTCCAACGGCTAAATTGATGTGTTTCTGTTTATTCTTTTAATGAATAAATAAATAAAATTCGTTTCGCAATCAAACTCACAGCTATAAATGACACTGTGATTTAATTTATAAAATATTTCGATTATCATCATTTTTCGGTTGAAAGGCTCGAGGGTCAGATATGTAATTGTGGTAAAATAGGCAGAAAAAAAGAAAATAATTGAAATACTGTTGGCCTGTGTAAATATTACAAGCAGTTCAAAATGTGTTCACTTTCGTTTATGGCTGTGCAAAATAAAGACAATGGGTAGAGGCCTCTACTTACACACCAGTAATATTTTCAAATTATTACATGCTTGTCATCCTATGTTCTTTGGCTGTAATCTTTTTTATTAAGGGAAAGCTTTAGTTCTGTTTTTTTATATCCTCATAGACTTACTTATTCAATCCATATAATATGTGTTGATTCCAGACAGACAGACTTTTTTGCCAGAAGTCTACATACATAATTGGTCATACATATTGGTTATGTTGTGTATGTTAATTTTATACACCAGTGGCGGAACCTGCTGGTTAAAGTCGACTCCGAATGACAAATTTTTTAAGAAACTTTAAATAAATAAATTTTAGTAAATAAAAGTTGGCATTATTTACTCTCAGAGTTTTTCCATTCGCCGTAGTCTAGTAGGTAGTGTGTTGGCTGATTAGACGTAAAAGCCAGGGTTCAAGCCCCAGGCCAGCCATCAAGACAAAATACAAAAAGTATTTCTTCGGCGACTTTCTCTCAGCAGATTTCTGGCAAAAACTCTGAGAGTAAATAAAATTGCCATGAAGAGTTTCACAAAAATCTGTCGTTCGGAGTCGACTTTAAACGAGTAGGTCCCACCACTCATGCATAAAATTAACACACACAACATAAGTGGTGTGAGAAACTAGGTCGTAATCCTGACTGAAGGGTTGTAATGACCAATTATGTATGTATGTATGTTTTTGCCAGAAATCTACTGAGAGGAAGTCGCCGAAGAAATATTTCCATATTTCGTTCGAGATGTCTTACCTGGGGTTTGAACCGTGGCCTCACTTCGGATAAGCTAACACACTACTAGACTACGGCGGCTTGCAGAAATCTAATTGCATTTTTTTTTGTTGTTGGCTTGTATTCTTTTGTCAATGACTTTTCTTTTTTTTTTTGTAGATACCTTGCATGTTTGTTATCGATGACTTGCATTTTTTGGTCGATAGCTTGCATTTTTTTCTAGCATTTTTTAATCGATAACTTCCATTTGTTTGTCCATAATTTGTATTTTCTCACCTTGTATGTGAAAAAAAAAACAAAATCAATGTTAGCTGACAGAAATTTAAAAATCTTTTTAACTCATCTCTACCATTAACTATACTTTGTTATTTAAATTGTAAGTATAACCCTCGTATTTTTAGTTAATATGATTTATTTTAAAATCCATATAATTTTGCTCTCATTTATAAAATGAATTAATAAGAGAAGCGCAAATAATTATTCAAATAACAATTGAAAAGAGAAAAATCTCAGTTTATAATTTTATTCTCGACTTTAATACATTTTTAGAAATTGTTAAAAAGAACAACAAAAATTATTTAAAACCTAAATTGAATATTATCTTTAATATTTTATAACGCATTACATTATATTTATGACGCGTTTATTTTATAATATTTTCATACACCACGCCACCACTTTTTAAAATTTCATAAAAAAAACAACCTTCAATGGCTCCCCTGACTCGGTCTTTAAAGCCTTGACAAAAAAATGTAAACAAATAATGACATCGAATAAATTTATAAGCTTGTTTTATAAATATTTCAATATGCTTAACAATTTATTGCCACAAATTGTCAACAACAGCAGCAACAACACAAACACGAACAAAAAAGAAACCCACTGACACAGTTTAACGTACTCCTTTAGCCGCAAAAATATTGAAAAAATATCCTTGGTACGTGAAGTTTATTTTTCAGAGAAGCGATACGTAAACATTTACACTTAAACGCACATAAACACACACACGTACACACGCACTCATACAGTTATAAATCTTTGATGGCAAATAAATAAATTATAAGAAATGAAAAGCTGGTAAATGGCTTAAAGACACAGTCTGTATGGTTCGTAGAAGAAGCCAAAAACCACATCACAAAATAGGATATTAATAAATTATGTGCAGATATTGAAGATAAAGTAGGTAACAAAAGTAAGAAACTGGTGAAGAACTGTTTGTTTGCAAATCTTCGAAGAGGCAGAATTATCGAAGAGAAACTAGGTCGGAATATTGTCTTCAGGGTTTTAATTACCAACTAAGCTTTTTTGTAGTGGCCGTAGTCTAGTTGGTAGTGAGAATGAAAAAATCTAGACACAGGTGTTATGCTTTACATCGCTTAACATTAAAATTATAAGCAAAAGCTACGAAAACAAAAAACAATGCAAGTAAACAAACCTGTTTACAAATTATTGTGCTGCTTAATACAACAACAAACATCAGCATAAAAAAGGTGGTAAACAAGTAAACAAAAATCCACAAACAACACTACAATAACAAAAGTTAACAACGATTATACAGATTTCGAGAAGGCGAAGTCATGAACATTCGCCTTCAAGCACATTCATCAGATTGTTTTATCTGCCATATAAAAGGCAAGACAAAGCAACCGAGTGAGTCAGTGAAATTCAGTCAGTCTTGTATGAAGACGCGGTGTGTTTGAAGAAAGTAATTGTGGTTTGAAAATCTGCGTTACAAAGATCAGGCGAATAATTGTTTAGTGATTGTTATTGTTTATGCAAAGAGTGTAAACAGATGAATAACAAAGAAGAGCAATTGTTGTTGTTTACATCAAATTGTGAACAGTGGCACACAGAATTGTGCGAATAATAAAGAATTTTAATTAAAGTTAAACACCAAGTTATTTTCATTTTAATTGCAATCTACGAGCTCATATTTTTACGTTTTTACCTTAAAAAAAAATAAAATAAAATATGAAAAAATATTTGTTCGGCGACTTCCTCTCAGCACTCTTCAGGCAAAGTTGCGATGCAAAGTTCCTCAAAAAATCTGTCGTTCGAAGTCAACTTTAAACTTTTAACTTATGTATAAAAATTAACACACACGACATAACCACACAAGTGAGTAACTAGCGCGTAATCCTGATTAAAGGATTGTAATTGCCAATGAAGTCGCCGTAGTCTAGTAGGTAGTGTGTTGGCTTATTAGACGCAAAAGCCTGGGTTCGAGCCCCAGGCCAGGCATCAAAGACAAAATACAAAAAGTATTTTTTCGGCGACTTCCTCTCAGTAGATTTCTGGCAAAAAACTCTGAGAGTAAAAAAATATTGCCATGAAAAGTTTCTCAACAAATAAAAATCTGTCGTTCGGATTCGACTTTAAACTGTAGGTCCCACCACTCATGTATAAAATTAACACACACAACATAAGTGGTGTGAGAAACTAGGGTCAATGGGTCAATTCGACCTCCGGGTACTGTACTTGTCTTAATTGACAAGTACACGTCCTCTACCCTAACCTAACCTACCAATTATGTATTTATGTATGTAAGTAAGTTAACTTTTATTGTGCACTGTTTTGGTTTATTCATAATTTATTTGGTACAGAAATATTTCTATTAACGTCACTTAGGTTTGACAATTTAGCACAATATTCTTCCTGCTGCTCTCTAGCTATGTATTTCTATATCTCCTGTCTTGCTCTCTACCTCTACAAAAACCTTTGTGTTACATCTTTAAAAGTCGTATAACATGTAAAGGCAAACAAAATTCAAATAATCATACGGCTAAGTGACCGCATCAGACACAACATCTACACCAGGAAGAATATTTAATTGAAACAAATGCGTTGTCAGAAGGAAAGGATGAGGCAAAATGTTAATACCACAGCAACAGGAGGAGCAGCAGTAGGAGGAGTAACAGCAGGAGTAGCTGTAGCAGCAGAGCAGCATCATGAAATTGATGATATTTTTAAAGGTAAATAATTCAAAACTCTAAACAGGAGAAAAAAACGTTTATATTTGATTGTATTCTGTTTTTTTCTGCTTCTTTTAAAAGAGTTATTGATGGCATTGCTATTGTTGTTGTTGCCTTAATAAAGAAAATATTAATAAATATGCAAAACGAAGGGAAGCAGAACTTTACCTGCGTGCTGCTAATAAACCCCTGGAGGTTTTTCATTTATTTCTTTCCTACCCTTGCATGCAATATCTGATATAACATTAAAGCTGTTTCCTCTCCGCTGATAAATTTTTTTTATTAAAAATTTTAATTTCAACAAACAAATCTTAATTACAGTGAAAATATTAATAGGCTTTCCTTTACCTTTCCTTCCTCTAACGATATTTACCAGACCCATAAATTAAAGGCATTTATAAGCATAAAAACATAAGCAGATTAGAAAACCTTTTTTTTCTATATGGTTTGCTATTTAAATGTCTTGTTTGGGCAAAATAAATTTCATTTAAATTAAGGAAAATAAATTGAAAAGAATTAAGTCATCTGTTTGGAAAGGTGAAATACTTATTTCTGGTACTTTTATTTTTAGAAATTATTTTGAATTTTATATAATATTTATTAATTGAACTCATTTTATTTTAATTAATATTCTGCGAACTAGTTTTTGCCATAGAATTCTTAAATTTACCGAAGAATATCTTCTAAGCTGCTTAATAAGTTCATAAGTGTGCAGGTACAAGAGCCCAGGTTCACAGTATTTTATCCTCACACAAATGTCCACAAAATTTAGCCTCTTGGACTTTCGCATACGACGTTTTCTGAGCATTAAACAAAATATAAGACTTCCAACATTGGAGCAGTACTAAAAGCGCTTGCTTGGAAACGGTGTTTTTTTTTTCGTTCATAACCAAAGCCTTTAGAATTACATCCTCATTGTACTTTCTTTTAATTTCATTCAATTCTGTCTAAAAGGTAACTTGTTGCTTATAATACTAATTTTTCACTGTGATACATGCATACATACATAATTGGTCATTACAATCATTTAGTCAGGATTACGACCTAACTTCTTACACCACTTTATGTTGTCTGTGTTAATTTTTATACAGAAAAGGCGCGACCTACAGTTTAAAGTCTACTCCGAACGACAAGTTTTTCCATTGCAATTTTATTTACTTTCAGAGTTTTTGCCAGAAATCTGGTGAGGAGAAGTCGCCGAAGAAATATTTTTCATATTTTGTTTAGTTGGAGATGTCTGATCTGGGGTTTGAACCTATCTACTAGACTACGGCGACTTTTTTCGCTGTGTTATAATCATAAATATCCAGTCATAAATAACTCTACTTCCTATCAAGTCAATGGCAAATAAACTGTGAATAAATATTTCCGTCAGTATGTGCTTTAAATTGCAGCTTTAAAGGAATTCTCTATTATTCCACCTCTCATTTCTAGGAAAGTATTTGAATTTTTGTGTACAGCACTAAGCATAATTGAAATTTTTTTTCTTTCAAAAACTTTAAGTTTTAAAACGGAATAAGTGAGGGAACATTAAATAATTCACTAAAATGTGGATTAAAAAAATTTTTTTTTGGAATTCAGTTAAAAACAAACCAGGATGTATTTAAAACATTAATGGTAGTAAAAGTCGCATAAAAAGGGTGCAAAACTATTTTACAAATTAAAACATTAGCAGTGGAATGTGAATCAAAGTGAAAAAAGCAGCCGAAGAAAATAAAAAAAAATTCCCTCTTATAACCCAAATAACAAAAACAATAGGAAACAGTCATGATAACATAATTTCTACTCGGTTTTTTAATATTTTTGTACCATGAAAAAAAGGAAAAACCGAACCTTGACAAAAATATATTAAAGAAGAAATATAAAAATATAAAACGAAAAATCCCACTGTACTGATTGAAAACTTCAATACATATTTAATTACAATGGTAGACAAAGCCGTATTTTTATAAATAAAGACTATAGTAAAGAGTAGACGGTCTCCAAGAGAGGGTTATAAATTAATAACAGCTCTTGAACTTGCTAATATTGCTTAGTATTGGTTTCATATCTTTGTTGCTTTTGTTGCTTCTCATAGTCCAATGATAAATTAAATTCATAAGGAAATGTCAAAGAAATCGTTAACAAAGTAGAGATTTTAATGGTATACAAACATACATACATACATAATTGGTTACATTACAACCTAGTTTCTCTCACATTTTAATGATACTTATATGGTAAATAATTCTACGGTTAAAGAGAAGAAGAAAAAAAATTAAAAGTAAATCTCTTTTATGCCTTCTACCATTATAAACAAATACGCAAGTTTCTTTCAATTTTCGATTTGAAGCCTGTATTAAATTTTGTTTTTAACTCTCTTTTCTGAAGTAGAATGTTTATGAATTGTAATCAAAAAAATTAGTAAACAATGTCTTTTTGTTTATCTGCATAAATTCGTTTTCTTTTAACAAAAAAAAAAAAAAAAAAAAAAAAAATATTTCGAAATATGCCTTGGAAGTTTTCTTTCGTTATGATTTCTATGGTCATACCATACGTATGAGTAATTTAAATACTCATACGCACAGCAACCAGATAGCCAAATAAAAGACTCCTACGTTCATTTCAATTGAACACACAAACAGAAAATAATTCACTTCATCTTATCATCATGTTAATGGTTGTTGTTGTTTTTTTATTCTCACAGTTGTTGTTTATTTCACCGTTTCCCTAGTGTTACTGCGGTTTGGTTTTGTACTTGATATGAATCCACAACACAAAACTCATATACGAGCTCGTTCTCTCTCCCTATTTTTTGTGAACACGAAAGCACGTATAAATGGATGTATAAATTTAAGCAAATTTTTTTTGTAGAACTACATACACGGTCTCTCTTTATCTCTTTCTCTCTGTCTCCCTCTCTCCATCTTTCTCTATTACACAAACATATTTTTTATAAAACAACAAAAAACAATTTTATTCTCGTTTTAGGTGGCTTTCGTTTCGGTTTGATTGCATTAAGTGTGATTGTATGTGTAGGCACGTGTATTTATCTTTTATTTTCTATTTGTTTCATTTTAGTCTCGCTCGTTTATAAAATGAATCAGAAAGTTTTCTTTGTAGTGGTCATTTAGCCCCAGTGAAGGCTGAGATATGGTGGAACATTTATTCACGCTAAAGAAATTCATTTGCATGACAGTGTTTGTAAACATATTTCTCCCTTCTTTTTTTCTTGCTTTTGTTTAACGATCTCTTTTCTTGTTCGTAAGCGCAACGAATTTCTGATTATAATTTAATGTTCTTCTACACCTACATACGCCTTGCTGCGGTTGATGTGGATACAGAATTGTGTGTTTTTCTCTGCTTCAATATTTGATCAAACATTTGAAAATTCAGAGATCAGCAATGAATCGTTTTTCCGCTACTCATGAAATTTTTAATATAAGTGAGTCAACAATATTGAAACTTAACTATGTACTCTGATTGATTCATACTCACTACAATAATGATTTATAATTACAGGTTGCAATGAGTATGAGTAGAACGTTGACATCAAACTCATACCAATCGAAATATGTTTGATTCATAAGCCTACACATTTAGACTCATAACTTTAGAAAAATACTTATAAATGACTCGAATCACTCATCAATATTTACAGTCTAATTGTTGTCTAAATGCATTTCCAAAAAAAAAAAAAAAGACTGAGCAGCAGGCAGATCAAACACAACATTCTCGTGAGTATTTTAGTATTCGTACGCGGTTCATACTTATTCTGTGCTTCGTGTATATGTTGAGTCGTGGAGAGTCAAAATTAACAACATCATACGTGCTGTTGAGTATGAATATGATGAGTATTTCAAACTTTAAATATGAGTAGGGGTTCCATGATGTTAAAATAAGTACGAATGCGTATAAGAAGTATCAGAATTTATGAGTATGATTCGATTCTACTCATCTTTTTGAATACTCATTGCTGATCTCTGATACATATTTAAATTTATTTATATGCGTGAAGTCGCCGTGGACTAGTAGGTCGTGTGTTGGCTTACTAGACGTGAGGCCTAGCTTCAAACCCCAGGTCAGGCATCTCCAACTGAACGAAGTATGAAAAAATATTTCTGCGGCGACTTCCTCTCAGCAGATTTCTGGCAAAAGCTCTGTGGGTAAATAAATTTGTCATGAAAAGTTTCTCAAAAAATCTGTCGTTCGGAGTCGACTTTAAACTGTAGGTCCCGGCGCTCTTGTATAAATAAATTAACGCATACAACATAAGTGGTGTGAGAAACTAGGTCGTAATCCTGACTAAAGGACCAATTATGTATGCATATGGTTACGTATGTGTATATACATATGTATATACATACATATCATTTAATGCACAATATTATTTAAGAGTATATGTTGTTTATGTGTTAGCTTGTCACTCACTCACTTACTCAATCAATCCTTTAGTAAATTAAAAAATCAAATTCTGTTTTCATTTTTATTTATTTATTTTATTTTTATTTTTATTTTGAGTAACTGTCGTTATGAATTGTAGTTTAAAATTGCATTTGTAGTCTCTAGGTAAATGAAACATATTAAAACAATAACAAACAACAGTACACTGCTCTCGCTCTATTTTTATCTCCCTTGCATTTACACTTACATACTCACTCTGCTGGAGACAAGGTGCCAACAATACAATACAAGGAAAGAAAATATTTGTGTACTTCTGCTTGTATAAATTGAAAGAGAGTGAAATAGTTTAAGAATAAAATAGTGCAGCAGCGGGAGTGAAGGGGAAAGACTGTAAGATGTGTGTATGTAAAAATATGTTTTTATTTGCATGCAAACATTGTTAAAAGTCTACGTTATAAAATTTCTGTTGTATCACATATTCTCACGTACGTAGTTAGTACGACAACAAATAAAGAAAAACAATAACAAGAGCCTACACGGGCTTGATACATGTTATATAGTGTAGAACAAAGTTATTCACTCAGTGATATGAACGACCTCTTCGTCTACATACACTGAGCGTCAAAAGTGAGTAAACACCACTGAAATAATTCATTTTCTTAGAAGATCACTATTAAGAGAAGACTTTGATATATGATGGCCGACATGATAACTGTTGTTCTGTATAGCATTTCTACAAAATTTACTGCGATACACTGGATTTGTGGTAGCTTCCTAGGTACGGAACAGTGTGTAATCTGGTGCCTTCTGGCACAGTTTGCTTAAATTCTCAAGAATATTTTTTATCTGAAGTAAATAGTAAAATTTTATTCAAAGGATCTCAAGATCTTATCCACCTTCCAGATAAGATAAGATATTAGGAATCTGCACCATGGAAAAGGCGGAATTTTCCACAAAACACGATTTTTTTTCTTGCACTATCATTGTTTGCCTCTCGTCGGCAAATGCATTTGCAATTGCTAGTTCTGGCGACAATAGAATTTGTCTTCTGTTAAAATTGTAATAAAATTTCAATGAAATACAACAACACATGATACCCCATCTGATATTTTAACAATTTCCACATTGATATACACAATTCAATGCAGTGATGCTGTCACAGGCTCTGTAACTCTGTAATAGGAATACTACTGCTACTCTTGAATACAGTTAAATATTGAATTCAATTGCTGTCTTTCCCTATCTCTCTCCCTATCTCTCGAATTTGGATTCTTGTCAGAATAATGTTTTTTCCCTTTAACTTTTACTTTTCTCTTCGCAATTGACAATAAAAATTTATTTTCTCTCTCTCTCTCTCTCTCTCTCTCTCTCTCTGTGTTGTATAAATTCAGTAACAACGGTATTGTAATGCAGTACATGACGACAAGCTACAGTGGCTGAAACAAGGATATGAAAAATAAAGTGTCATTTAACTCGAAATAAAAGCTTGTCATAAAATACTCGAATTGATACTCCTGTATGAACGTTAGGTGTCATGGCAATATCTGGAGAAGAGTTTGAAAAAGTGAAAGTCTCATCGACTCTTTTCCACTGGGATTCTTCCGAAAGCTCATAAATTCTGTAATTATTGATCGTATTGGGAAAAAGATAAACAAGATTGTGAGCTAGCATTACTGGGATACATCTTACAAGACTACAGTTCTTATAGTCGTCGTAGTCTAGTAGGTAGTGTGTTGGCTTATTAGACGTAAAGCCAGGGTTCGAGCCCCAGGCCAGACATCAAAATAAAATACAAAAAGAAGTATTTCTTCGGCGACTTCCTCTCAGCAGATTTCTGGCAAAAACTCTGAGAATAAATAAAACTGCCATGAAAAAGTTTCTCAAAAATTTGTCGTTCGGAGTCGACTTTAAACTGTAGGTCCCGCCAATCAGGCATAAAATTAACACACACAACATAAGTGGTGTGAGAAACTAGGTCGTAATCCTGACTGAAGGGTTGTAATGACCAATTATGTATGTATGTAAAATGGAAAAATCTAGATACTGATGTTTTGTTGTTACATCCTTTAACATTAAAATTATAAACTAAAGCTACAAAAGCAATTATCGCTCTGCGTAATATAACAACAAACACCAGCATAAAAAATGATAAACAAGTAAACAAAAATACAACAACAAACACTACAAGAATAAATGTAAACAAAATACACAAACAACAATAATGAATGTAAGCAAAGAGTATAAACAGAGGAATAACAAATAAAAGCAATTGTTGTTGTTTACATAAAGTTGTGAACAGTGGCACACAGAAATGTGCGAATAATAAACAATTTTAATTAAAACTAAAACCAGATTTATTTTTTATTTTATTTGCAATCTTAAATTTCCAATTTAAAAGGTAAATAAAGAATACTAAGACAGTTAGGAATCTGCTAGTGCTAGACATTCATCGTATACTCTGTTGTTCCCCTTTTTTCATTAAATATTAACTTTTTGATAACATCTGCTGAGCAATAACAAGTAAGATTAGAGACCATCTGTTTTCTGATTATCACTGGTCACTCCTTACAAGTGTTCACACCAAGAGGCATAAGCAAATTGTCCCACTGTACTTTGTCCTGTTTTTATTGCATAATGTATCATAATGTAAACAAACATAATTATGCGGGAAGTTTTGTTGTTCTACACAGTGTCCTGGAGTACGAAAGAAACTTTACATTTAAAGACATGAAACAGAGATAGAGAAAGAAAGGCCGATAGGAAGAGGAAATAATAAAAGACAACATGAATAATAACTTTCTCGGCAACATGTACAAGAATGTGATGAGCAAATTATGATAATTTATTTCAGGACAAATGTTTTCAGGAAATTAATATTAATTTACAGGCATTTGTTGTAATGCGTTCGTAGTATTATTTTTAATTTTGATTATTTTTGAGTTAATTAAGCAAAGGTGTATAGGAAGAGTAGGTAGACAATTTGAATGAACAGTAGAAGAGAATGCAGGTATTATTGTATATAACAATTGAAAAAAATAAGAACTTTATTAAATTAACATTCGTTAAGATATTGTCACATAAAAGTCTTAAAGGTATTCATATTAGGGGCATTCAATGTAAAGAAAACTATTTATGAACCTTTTACGCTTAGTTCAAAGTTAAATGCATAATGCTATAACCACAATAGACGCAACATAGCAAGCATAACGATTTTGCAATTGTAGCCTGTGGTAAGCTGCATAAGCATTAATTGTATTAAAAAAGCAAGGGCTAAGCCTTTCCTAAAACAAATAAATAATAAACAGTTCATTTATTCTTTGTCAATGGTGGTGCCTCTAAAATGCTTTCGTGCATTTTTAACCTCTATTTCATGTATGTTATTATATTGACAGCACTCTATTACCACAAATTTTCTCATTGCTGCGAATAAATAT
The DNA here is from genome assembly GCA_958299815.1 of Sarcophaga carnaria. Lineage (NCBI taxonomy): Eukaryota > Metazoa > Arthropoda > Insecta > Diptera > Sarcophagidae > Sarcophaga > Sarcophaga carnaria. Next base: position 130,391,777 of record OY283150.1, on the reverse strand, counting down.
AGAAATCAACCTAAGCAACATTGCTGCAATGCGTATTGCTATAAACACAATAGACGCAACACAGCAAGCGCAACCATCTTGCAATCGCAGCCTTAGGCAGGCTGCAAGCGCCTTTCCAAAACAAATAAAAAATAAACCTTTTTCCATTCATTTATTCTTTATCACTAACCCTCTTATTGCTGCCAATAAAAATAAAATATGCGACAATAAGCAACAGCATCGTTGCTTGTTGTCGCACCTACGTATTCACTTTTTGAGAAATTGCTGCGCATGCTGTGTTGTGTCTATTCTGCTTGTAGCATAAGATTCGTTCTAGTGACCTGAGCTGATGAAGAAGAATTAAAATTTTTATAAATTGGTAGTGTGTTGGCTTATTGGTTGGTCAAACCGCAGGTCAGACATCTCCAACCAAATGAAACACGAATATAATAGTTCTTTGGCGGCTTCCTCTCTCAGCAGATTTCTGGCAATAACTCTGAGAGTAAATAAGATTGCAATGAAAAGTTTCTCAAAAAATCTGTCGTTCGGAGTCGACTTTAAACTGTAGGTCCCGCCACTCATGTATAAGTGGTGTGAGAAGCTATGTCCGTAATCCTGACTGAAAGGTTGTAATGATCCATTATGTACTTATGTAACTAGTTTATCAAACCTATACTAGATTTAAGAAAGAATAGTAAGAAACTTTTTCATATCGTTTGTTAAAAAAAATTGTATGGCTGTTTGGCATTACGAAATACTATCAGCAATTAAAATAATTGTCTGTTATATTAATTCATTAAGAGAAATAATTTCTTTTTTAAAAACTTTACCAAGAAAAATTGTGATTTATGAACGATTGAATGTAGAAAATGAAATTAAAAAACTTCGGAAATAAGTTTCATGAGCTCACAAAATAAAAAAAAAATCAATTAAAAACACAAAAGAAGCAGAAACTGCAACCGAAATGCAGTAAGGCATGAGATTTTTTCTCTTGCTTGCTTTGTATTTACTTTACTTTATTTTTTAACAACAACAACAAGAGAAAACAATTACATAGATTTTTGAACAATTCAAAAAAGCCCTTTTGATCCTGGCCTTAATTTTTCCGGCGTTAAAATGTTCTTCAAAAAATAAATACAAAATATTGCAGCAAAAATCAAACAACAATTACATGCTAAAACTTATGCCTTGGTTACCCAAGCATTAGAAACGTAAAATCGTAACGTACGTAGCCTTAAAAACGTTTGTGTAGTTATAGAAACGTTTAAAACGGGACATATGTCAACGAAGAATGTAAATAAAAACGAAACAGAACACAAAGCAACACACAAACAAACACAACACAATGCATAGAAATTGTTATAGACTCATCATCAGTGTTGCCGTTTTTTGTTCAATGTGTAGATTATTCCGGATTGATTATTATTTTTCTTATAAAAATAGCTTTTGTTTTGTTTGTTAAAATTAATTAATTATGAGACTATAATTTTGTTTTCTTATTTTCTGTTTCCTTTTTCTCAATTATAATTAAAATTTGAAAAAAATGAAATAAAAAAACTGCGAATTTAATTTTGATCATATTTTTCCTTATTTGGTGATTTTTTCACAAATGTTGGTTACAATATTTTTTTTTCGTGGCAACACTGCACTCTCTCTCATGTCCTCTCTCTTATGTTCAAATGTCACGTAAAAACGTGGGAGAATTCTGTTTTATACAGATCGTTCCGTTTTGCTAACGAGAGAGAACGTTTCGGTAATCGTTTACATTGTTCTCCATATGCTAAAAAGAGAACGTTTTCTACGGTACGTTACGTTACGTGTGGCTAATTCACACTTTACTTACTAAGAATGTAAGACAGAGAGTAAAACTACAAGAGAGAGAGAGAGAGAGAGCAAGGTATAGTACAGGAAACAATGGCTGGCAAGTTGCAAATTGTTTTTCAACTTGTAAACACAATACAGCACACAGTTATACATACTTACCATACATATGTATGTATATTGTGTATGAGAAATAAAATTTATATTTTTTGGTATGTTAAGCAAGTATTAGTTTATGTGTGTGTGTGTGTACCTGTCCTTATTGGTATTGTTTACCATTATAAATAATGCACATCCTCTTTGCCCCCACATTTTATTTAATTTCTTTATTTATGGCAACTTATTTACCAACAACAAGAAACTTTTCTTGATTCTCTCTTTCTCTTCTGTTCTCTTCTTGTTGCCATTGTTTTCTGTCTGTATTTTATGTATTTTCTTATGTTGTTGCTGTATGAATACCATTATGTCTAAGGTATTTATATTTGTAAGTCTGTGTAAACAATGTGTGAAGCAATTTTTCTTGCACTCTCTGTTCCTGTGCCACGGTGTTAGTGACATTGTTAAGCATGCTTATAAATAGAATGCAAGAGTTTGCATTTATGTATGTCGATGTATACATACATGTACAGTGCATATGTATGTATGTGCGTAAGTGTATTGTTATCGTAACTTAGAATCTTATGTTTTGTCCTGAAACGTATTTTTTTAATCTTGTTGCATGCGATTTTTCCTTTTTTTGTGTAAATAATTGTGTAAATATTTAAGTCTAATTGAATACGAACAGATTTAAGCGTCACTGCGACAAAATGCATAAAGAGAGGGAGAAAGTAGGAGAGACGCAGATGCAAAGTAGAACAAAGAGAATATAGCATACACATGGTTATGTTTTGATTATAATTTGAACAGCAGCTGCAATTTAATCCTGAGAAGTAGTTTTTGTTTTTTTTGTTGAAAAGGAGTGAAAACTCGCTTTAGAAAAAAAACAATAATTTGTACACATTTTAATAAGTATACGCTTTAGAAAAGGCTTTAGAAAATATCCGTAAACATATTGAATGCTTGATAGAATACTGGACAGAATGCTTAAAATTGATAAGGCTCTGTTTTGTCTTTACTCAGGACTTCATGATTCTTCTAAGGAATCTGTTGTTGTACACTAGTAGAGCGTTGAGTGGCAGGATCCACTATAACAAATTTCGTTTAACATCACTTACTTGTTTGGTCATTACAATGTTTCAGTCAGGCTTAAAACCTAGTTTCTCACATCACTTATGTTGTGTGTGTTAACTTTAAACATGAGTAGCGGGACCTTCAGTTTAAAGTCGATTCCGAACGACAGATTTTTAAAAAAATGTTCATGACAATTTTATTTACTCTCACAGTTTTTGTCAAAAATCTACTGAGAGGAAGTCGCCAAAGAATTATTTTTTTACGTTCTATTTTGTTGAAGATGTCTGACCTGGGATTTGAATCATGGCCTCATATATCACCACCACATTAGCTACTAGAGTACGGCTACTTCATTTCACATTCGTGTTGAATATTTCTCTGCATGTTGTTTATTTGGTGAGTGCTCGTGAAATGTAGTAAGTTCCGTTGACATTGTAATAGGAGACCTGTTGAAAAAGGAGTTGTCTTTATGTTTGCATAAATTCGCATTGCCTTTATTCGACTGATGTCGATTTAATTTCAAATCTCATCACAAATCTCTCGTCACAAACCTCATTTGATCCTTCCGGTCGTTCATTTGTGTCCCTAGGCCAATGAAAAACATCACGCATCGTTGTTGCAGTCAGTGCAGTTGTTTTCATGTGAAATTTTAATCTGATTTCATTACAGGGTAATTCAAGTTCGAGTTAATTTTAGGAATCCTCCTGAAGGAAAATAAAATTGTTACGTTTTATGTTTTAAAAATGTTTAAAATATAAAATAAATTTGTATTCCGTTTTAATTAAAATCTTTTATTATTCGTACAATTCTGTGTGCCATTGTTCACAACTTGATGTAAACAACAACAATATTTTCTTTGTTATTCCTCTGTTTATACCCTTTGCATAAACTACCCTTTGCGAATGTTCATGAATTCGCCTTCTGGAAATCTTTATAAATATAAACATCGTCGTTTACATTATTGTTGTTTGTGTATTTTGTTTACATTTATTCTTGTAGTCTTTGTTGTTGTAGTTTTGTTTACTTGTTTACAATTTTTATGCTGGTATTTGTTGTCGTTTTTTTGTTTATAATTTTAATGTTAAGCGATGTAAAAGCAAAACACCAGTGTCTAAATTTTTCATTTTCATAAAAATATGCTTAGCTACTAAAGAGTCCAAGATAGCTGTAATGAAAATAGTTTATAGGCGTTAATCATAACGAAATTGGTAACTAAATTGTGTAAGAAATCGCAATTGGAAGCCGGTACATTTTATATTCAATGAAAACTAAGCCAAGTGTAGTTTCAGTGTTTGTTATTGCGCTGTCTGTTGTCTCTAAAAAGGGTCTGAAAAAATCTAAGAAAATTAAATTCGTGTTAAGGAATATCTGGAGTTAAGCAATGCTTTCTAGTTGAGTCAGTTTACTGATCGCCATATTGAAATTATTCTGTCAACGACTTAGAATGGTGTGAGCGGCTTTTGTCTAAAAGTATTTCTCATAAATTGTCATACAATAGAAAAAAACCTATCAGGCAAGTTCTACTTGAAATTGGCGACTCTGTGTCCATTAAAAATTAATTTTTTTTCCATCATAATTCATTCGAATATTTCATTGTAACGCTTGTTACTTCCATTCCCTTGACTTTCAAGATTTTGGCGAAAGGCTTAGTATAAATAACATCTCATTTTATCCTTAGATTTGCAAAGGAGTTGCAGGGAGAACAGCCGCACCATTTGCAAACTGCATTTCTATGCAGAGAAAAACAATTTGTTATGCCCACTTGATGGCATTAACTGGGTACGCGGTTATTTTAAAATGCCACTAAATTGTTAAACACAGAAATATTTCGGTTGATGGTTGATCTTTTAATATTTTTTTATTACTTTTGTTTGCTGAAGTTGTCATTCAGTAGGTAGTTGCCGCTGGCGCATAATAATTTTCCATTAAACAGTGTTTGAAAAATGTGAACATTTCATGACTCCTTTAAGAATGGCATTTGATTGGCGCGAATTGGCCCAAACACAAGACAAGACAAGACGAATGAACAGTGTTAAGGCATTTTATAAAGAATAAGAAGGAATTATAGAATAATGTGTCCTTCCACTTCCCATTTCGAACATTTATGTTTACAGGCCATAGAATGTGTTCTGTCTGAGTAAGTGGTGGTGGGCTAAAGATGTGCGTGTGCTTGAAGTATAAACAAAAGTCGACTATTTTTTAGTGTCGCTTTGTTTAAGGAATTTTCAAAAAAGAAAACCCTGAAGAAATTAAAGTCAGTAAAAGAAGAGAAATGATAAATTGTTGCTTGTTTGTGAGGCGTTATGCATGTATACACTCTAGAGATGGCCTTTAAAGTGGCACGAGTGTTGCAGAATAATACTCGCGCTAGTAGAGGTAGAATAGTAGCCGGTTGCAGCAATGAACGACTAAATAGGCGACCACAAAACCACCTTATAGGTGAACATATTTCCAGCAAAGGAATTTAAAAAAAAAACATTACGAGTCCCTAAAGTCATTTCAAAACCTTAGAATATTTTGTTTTTCAAAACTCTTCCATCATTAGTTATTTGAAATATTTGTTTCACATTTATTTCCTGAAAATGTCTACACAATAATGTTTCCTTTTATCATTTTATTACTTAAACGGGTGTATAGGAAGGGTATTACCATGATGAAATCGTTATTCTCTTAATGCCATTACAATTTACTTAAGAAAAAGGTTTACAAAGTTTGTATTTTCCTTAATTTCTACATTTTTAATGGAAGGGTTTGGTAATTGCGTTGTTAATCCTGTGGTATTTTAACACTTCATAGGGCTTAGGGATGCTCTTATCCAATCATGCTAAATGCTTAGAAAATGGAGTGGCTATCATTAGAACGATAAGAATTATAGGAGACTAATCCCAGATTAATTATGAAACTGGCTTATTTGAAAAAAGCTTAAAAAGCTAAGTAAGTACGAATATAATACCACTCGATAGGCCAAGTATGAAAACCGTTTCTGTATGAATAATATAAGCAAGAACTGCACGATTCTAATTTTAACTAACCACAGCCAGCTTATGGTTGAAGTATGCTATTTGTCCCGAATGTCAGATTTATTAGCTTGTAGCTTAATATTGTTACGTATATAAATTTTAAAAACGTTTAAACTATGAAAACGTAGATTGCAAATAAAATAAAAATTAATTTTTTTTAGTTTTAATTAAAATTCTGTATTATTCGCACAATTCTGTGCGTGCCACTGTTCACAACTTTATGTAAACAAAAACAATTGCTTTGTTTGTTATTCCTCTGTTTATACCCTTTGCATAAACAATAACAATTACTAGACAATTGTTCGACAGATCTTTGTAACGGAGATCTTCAAACCACGATTACTCTCTTCAAACATACCGCGTCTTCACACAAGACTGGCTGAACTACACTAACTCACTCGCCTGCTTTGTCTTGCCTTTTATATGGCACGATAAACAGTCTGATGAATTTTCTTGAAGGCGAATGTTCATGGCTTCGTATTCTCGAAATAGCTATAAATATAAACATCGTTGTTTCATTGTTGTTGTAGGTGTTTATTGTTTACATTTATGCTAGTAGTGTTTGTTGTTTTATTTTGGTTTATCATTTTAATGTTAAGCGATGTAAAAGCAAAACACCATTTTCTAGATTTTTCATTTTCGTAACAATATGCTTACCTACTAGAGAGTCCAAGATAGCTGCAATGAAAATGATTTATATTCGTTAATCCTAACGAAATTGGTATCTAAATTGTATAAGAAATAGCAATTGGTAGCCGATAAATTTGAAATTCAATGAAAACTAATCCAAGTGTAGTTTCAATGTTTGTTATTGAGCTGTATTTCGACCCTAACAAGGATCATTAAAAAATCTCTGAAAAGTAACTTCCAATACCAAAGTCTTAAGGATTAACTGGAGTTTTCTAGTTGAGTCAGTTTACTGATAGCCATGTGGACATTATTCTATTAACGACTTAAATTGTTGGAGCTGAGAGGGTATGGTGAAGTGGCTTTTGACGTCTAAAAGTATTTCTCATAAATGGTCATACAATAGATAAAATCCTATCAGGCAAGTTCTACTTGTAACTGGCGACTCTAAGTCCATTAAAAATTTAATTTTTTCCATCATAATTCATTCGAATATTTCATTGGAAGGCTTGTTACTTCCATTCCTTTGACTTTGGCGAAAGGCTTAGTATGAATAACATCACATCTTAGCCTTAGATTTGCAAAGGAATTGCAGGGAGAACAGCCCCACCATTCGCAAACTGCATTTCTATGCAGAGAAAAACAATTTGTTATTCCCGCTTGATGGCATTCACTGGGTACCCGGTTATTAATCATTTTAAAATGTCATTAAATTGTTAAACACAGAAATATTTCGGTTGATGGTGGTTTCCTTTTTTATTACATTTGTTTGCTGAAGATGTCATTCAGTAGGTAGTTGCCGCTGGCGCACAATAATTTTCCATTAAACAGAGTTTGAAAAATGTTAACATTTCATGACTCTTTTCAGAATGGCGTTTGATTGGCGTGAAATGGCCCAAACACAAGACAAGACAAGACGAATGAGCAGTGTTAAGGCATTTTATAAAGAATAAAAAGGAATTATAGAATAATGTGTCCCTCCACTTCCCATTTCCAGCGTTTATGTTTACAGGCCATAGCACGTGTTCTGTCTGAGTAAGTGGTGGTCTAAAGATGTGCGTTTTCTTGAAGTATAAACAAAAGCCGACTATTTTTCAGTGTCGTTTTGTTTAAGGAATTTTCAAAAAAAAAAAACCCTGAAGAAATTAAAGTTAGTAAAAGAAGAGAAATGATAAATTGTTGCTTGTTTGTGAGGCATAATGCATGTATACACTCTAGAGATGGCCTTTAAAATGGCACGAATGCTGCAGAATAATACTCGCGCTATTATAGGTAGAATTGCAGTAATGGACGACTAAATAGGCGACCACAAAACAACCTTATAGGTGAACATATTCCCAGCAAAGGAATTAAAAAAAAAAACATTACGAGTCCCTAATATCACTTCAAAACCTGAAAATATTTTGTTTTTCAAAAGGCTTCCATCATTAGTTATTTGAAATATTTGTTTCACATTTATTACCTGAAAATGTCTACACAATAATGTTTTCTTTAACATTTTATTACTTAAACAGGGTGTATAGTTAGGGGGTTACCATGATGAAGAGAAGAAAAGTTAAAGCCTTTAATGGTTTGGGTTTACACAGTTTGTGTTTTCCTTAATTTCAACATTTTTAATGGAAACGTTTGGTAATTGCGGTGTTAATCCTGTGTTATTTTAACACTTCATAGGGCTTAGGGATGCTCTTATCTAGTCATGCTAAATGCTTAGGAAATGGAGAGGGTATCATTAGAAAGATAAGAATTAGAAAAGATTAATTGCAGATTTATTATGAAGTTGGCTTATTCGAAAATACTTAAAATGGTAAGCAAGTACGAATATAATAGCGCTGGAAATGTCATTCAAGAGACTAATTGGAATCCAGGCTCTCCATATCGTTTTTATATGAATAATATAAGCAAGGACTGCACAATTGCAATTTAAACCAACCACAGCCTAGCTAATGGTTGAAGTGTGCTATTTGTCCCGAATGTTAGATTTATTAGCTTATAGCTTAATATTGTTACGTTTTTAACTTTTTAAAACATTTAAAATATGAGCTCGTAGATTGCAAATAAAAATAAAAATAACTTGGTGTTTAGTTTTAATTAGAATTCTTTATTATTCGCACAATTATGTGTGCTACTGTTCACAACTTAATGTAAACAACAACAATTGCTTTTCGCTGTTATTCCTCTGTTTACCCCCTAACTAACTAACTAACTGAACTTCATTACTCCGGTCGCCTGCTTTGCCTCGCCTTTATATGGCAACGTAAACAGTCTGATGAACATTGTTGAAGGCGAATTTTCGCGCCTTCGCCTTCTTAAGATGTTTGTGTATTTTTGTTTACATTTATTCTTCCAGTGTTTGTTGTTGCATTTTTAATTACTTGTTTATCCTTTTGTATATCATGTAAACAAGTTCATTGTTTTTGTTTTTGTAGCTTTTGTTTATAATTTTTTTATTTTCGTAACAATATGATTATTTCTTAGCCTGAAGGATTTAATTTTATTTTTTTTGATGTAGAAACTGAAAGTGTATTAAAACTTGGTTACTCAATTGGTCATTACAACCCTTCAGTCAGGATTACGATCTACTTTCACACACCATTCATGCAGTGTGTGTTAATTTTTTCATGAGCGGTTGCATTTACTATTTAACATCGACGCCGAACAACAGATTAGAGGAACTTCTCATGCCAATTTTATTTTACTTTCAGAATTCTTGCCAGAAGAATGCTGAGAAGAAATCCTCGAAGATATAGTTATTCATACTGCGTTTTGTGAGATGTTTTTGAGTCAGAGGTTGAAGCGCTGGCTCTCGTCTAATAAGCCAACAGACTACCTTCTGAAACTACGATGACTCATAGTATAATAAGAAGTAAAAAAATTGTTATGCGTTAAATTTGCACCTCATACTCCGAAGGGTTTGATAAACACACGTTCCAAAATTGCTTTCCTTTTATTTTAAAACCATACTTAAAGGCGCCGTAGCCTATTATGTACTGTGTTGGCTTATTAGATTTGAGGCTGCGGTTCAAATCCTAGGTGAGACATCAAAACGAAATATGAAAAAATATTTCTGCCATGACTCCCTCTCAGCAGATTTCTCTGAGAGTAAATAAAATTTGCCATGAAAAGTTTCTCAAATTTTTGTAGTTAGGAAACGCCTTTGAATTGCAGGTCCTGCCACTCATGTATAAAATTAACACACACAACATAAGTGATGTGAGAAGCTAGGTCGTAAGCCTAACCGAAGGGTTGTAATAACCAATTATGTGTGTACGTACATGTGTACTTAATGGCTGTGGTAGGCATGATAGACTAAAGGTGTACTACAACTGGTACCAAAACATCAACATTGTTTGCCCTTTTATTTCTTCCAATTTTCTTGCATTTTTCCTATATTTGCTTAGTTAAACCTCAATATCCTATTAATCACTTGCCAAATGAAAACCATTTCAAGTGAAAACCATTTCAAGTGAAAGTAATGAATTGTCATGAAATATTGCCTTCAGCACACATTTACGCACATTTGACATTCAAGTGTGACAAATTCAAAAAACGTGACGGCATCTTTACAGCCGCAAAATAACGTGTGAAGTAAAAATAGGTCACGATAAATGGCCAACAAAAACTATTTGATTTCAATTAAATTTTCTTTCATTGCAAATATCCTGCTAAGCGTACGTGTTTCCTGGTGCTCTGCTCTGTGCGACTCTAGATATTGAATTACCAGCTGTAGCGTAAGATAGTTAAAAATAGACTGTAAAATAATTGCGTATAATTCAGCAATGTGGGCGTTACTACGCTTCACTATGTAGTAAAGGAGAATATAATGAAAGGCTAGCTACAGAGCAAGAGTGTATAGAAGTGAAGTAATGTGTGTGGCTCACGAAAAACTTTTTCTGTTTTACTTTACTGGCATGATTTATAGTTTTTAATTTTTGTGTAAACATGCATTGTGCTTAAATGCAAAGAACAAAAGCCTTGAAGACTTTTAAAAGGATTGTCATAAACAATACCAACCCCATTCCATATTCTTTGCTTTAAGAAACCTAAGATGGTTTTTCAATTACAAACATTTGCCCACAGAATGGAAGTGTAAGCCAACCGCAAAGCATGCCTGGTAACATTTCAAATTGAGACATTATCAATTACGTTACATTAATTTACGTTACGTTGTTCTTGTTTTATGACGGTAAAGGTAATTAGATTTCACTTCCCTTTGATTAGAGTTGCATTGGGTTTCCCTATAAGAAATTATAGGCATTACCTGAGAGAAATAAATTAGAATTTTATGACTTGAAAAACAAAATGCCTGAACATTTAGTTTCTGGCAAAAGCCTATTTCCTCACATGAGGTTTTCTCACAAAAGTCGTTAAGGTTGCCTTACAAGCTAAGGCTCCTTCTTCATGTTGTATGCAAATGAAAAATTTACAACAAATAAAAATATATCGCAGGATCACGAAGGCGTAGCACACATTATGCCTTTAAAACCAAGTACAGGAGCAGCATAACTTTATTATTAAAAATAAAATAAAAAATTTTATTAAACTTTGCAGTCGTAGCCCTTTAACCAACAAAGTGTACCTTAAAGTCTTCGATTTAAGGTATAAGGAATGTGTTCATGTAGCTTTTGAAGTAACAAAAACATTAAAATACCATTACCAGGGCATTTAACTTTCACCTCACAAACTTTGTTATGAGTACGTATGGTATTCTAACCAAAAAATTTCAATTATTTTTCCGCTCCACATTTATTTCGTGTTATTACCCCTTGGTTACGTAGGTAGTCAAGTGTATGCAGTATCAGGTTTATTATTCTTGTTCGTACTTTATTAATAATAAAGATTTATACCGGATGTTCATTCATTTGTCATACAAACAACAACGACAATAAAACAAAAACACAAAAAACGAAAAAACTGTCGTGAAACTAAATCAACTGAAGTTAATCACAGTGTCATGCAACACTTAAAACGTAACGCAAATACACACACAAACAAACCCTGCCAAATACCTAAAAACGAAATGAAGCAAAAAACAGTTACTGTGTTTACAACTACAAATGTGTACTCACCTAAATTCTTTTACAACTTTATGGCCATTAATAAAGTGGCAAAAACGCGAAGGTAGTCTGAATAAGTTTAAGACAAAACATGCAATCATGACAAAAAAAAATTGAAAAAGAAATTTTAATAGAAATAGAAAAAAAAAATCTGGGTCTCCCAATATGAAATTTGCCAAGGCAAAGGTATGAAGTTCATTCTCTCCTAGCAATTTTATTGCAGACAATGGTTGGTCCAATTACGTGCTTTATTAATAGATTTTTGCAACCCTTCAGCCTGGAACACGATTTGGCTTTTCATACCACTTACGTTGTGTGTGTTAAATATATTGTTACGTTTTTACTTTTTAAAAACGTTTAAACTATAAGCTCATAAATGATCCACCAAATAACTTTTTTTTTAAAATGCTTTAAAAAAACTACTGAATATTTTCTCAAATTTCTTTTTTTTATCTGAAAGTACAATCCTTCAAATGGCTGCCTCGGCTGGCCATGCAGTAGCCTACACGATCGGTCCAATTTTTAAGCATATTATCGATTGTGTGCAGCTGTATTTCACCAATAGCTTCACGAATATAGTGCTTTAAAGCGTCAATTGTCTCTGGCTTGTCGGCGTAACACTTATCTTTGACGGCCACTCCTTGCTCATTTTCGAGGAAAAATGGCCCAATTATGCCTCTGGACCAAAATCCGCACCAAACAGTGACTCGTTTTGGGTGCGTCGGCTTTTCAATGTATGCGTGCGGGTTTTCTGTGCCCCAAATGAGCTTCATCTGAAAAGGTGATTTTTTTGTGCCAAAATCGGCATCTTCATCTGAACCAATTGGACTTTGTATGTCGTCATACCAAGGTCTTTATGCAAAATTCGTCTCAATGATGTTTCCGAAATGTTCAATTGTTGAGAACGACGGTGAATTGATGTTGATGGCGCTTCACGCACACTTTCTGCCACAGCAGCAATATTCTCGGGTGTACGCACTATTTTTGGCTTTTCACGCTTTGGTTTATCGATTTTTTCACTTTTTTCACAAGATAACGAACATACGGGGCTCACTAGCGGTGCTTCTCTTCTTCCAAAATCCGTATGCAATTTTCGCACACATTCTGCAACATAACCATATTCCTTCAGCGGAGGGATAAAACTAATTATCTGTCAAATCATACATGAGCTAAGTGTTACCATTCACGAAATAAGCACAAAGAAATTTAAAAAAAAACGTTAGATGGCGGACCCGATAGATTGCAAATAAAATAAAAATAAAATTGTGTTTGGTTTTAATTAAAATTTTTTATTTTTCGCACAATTCTGTGTGCCACTGTTCACAACTTGATGTAAACAACAACAATTACTTTTCTTTGTAATCCCTATATTTATACCCTTTGCATAAACAATAACAATTACTAGATAATTGTTCGACAGACCTTTGTAACGGAGATCTTCAGACTACAATTACTCTCTTCAAACGCACTGCGTCTTCACACAAGACTGACTGAACTTCACTAACTCACTCGCCTGCTTTGCCTTACCTTTTATATGACAGGGTAAACAGTCTGATGAAAGTTTTTGAAGGCGAATGTTTATGACTGCCTTCGCGAAATCTCTATATATGTAAACATCGTTGTTTATATTTATTCTTGTAGTGTTGTTTGTGGATTTTTGTTTACTTGCTTACCATTTTTTATGCTGGTGTTTGTTGTTATATTAAGAAGTACGATAATTTGTAAATAGGCTTGTTTACTGCATTGTTTTGTTTTTGTATTTTAGGTTAGGTTAGAGGACGTGTACTTGTTAATTAAGACAAGTACAGTACCCGTAGGTCAAATTGACTCATTGTTCAACGTCCTAGTTTCTCATACCACTTATGTTGTGTGTGTTAATTTTATACATGAGTGGTGGGACCGAACGACATATTTTTGAGAAACTTTTTCATGGCAATTTTTACTTACTCGCAGAGTTTTTGCCAGAAATTTGCTGAAGGAAGTCCCCGAAGAAATACTTTTTGTACTTTGTCTTGATGTCTGGCCTGGGGCTCGGACCCTGGCTTTACGTCTAATAAGCCAACACACTACTTACTAGACTACGGCGACTTGTAAACTTGTTATTGCAACTTTTGTTTATAATTTTAAAGTTAAGCAATGTAAAAGCAGAACACCAGTATCTGGATTTTTCATTTTTGTAGCAATATCCATGAGTGCCTGGACCATCGTCTCCGAATGACAGATTTTTGTGAAATTTTTACTTGGCAATTTTTATTTACTCTCAGAGTTTTGCAGGAATTAGAGGAAGTCGCCAAAGAAATATTTTTTCTTGTTTCGTTTTGTTGGAGTTGTCTGACCTGGGGTTTGAACCTTGGCCTCATGTCTAACAAGCCAATATACTACCTACTAGACTATGGCGAATTCTAGGTTTAACACTTGATAATAAACAGACATGGAGGGCTTATATAGAGGACAGTGATTTTGTTTGTGGGAAGGAAAATTATTAAAGCCAACACTAGTCTAAACATTCATTCAGTACTTGAGTATATTTTTCTAATATTTCACAGTAAAAACATCCACTTTGCTCATAACCATTCACATTTTTCAGTTCAAATGATTTTTTCCCCAACCACGTTGGATTTCTTTTATCCCCATTCCGTATCATAGAGTGTAAACCATGCGTTATTAATGATAAAAGGACAACAGCAAGTACACTTGACTATAAATGACAATAACAACAACAAAATGGACAAAAGAAACAAAAGAGAACAATGGAACACTGGCAGACAACAATAAAAATATACTCAACGTTTTTTTTTTTGTTTTTTATTCTCCACTTAATTCAAAAAACACTTCAGTGCGACAAGAGTCATTCAATCATTTAAAAGGAAACATAAGTTTAAGTATGGATGGGGCATAGAAATATTCGATAAGAGTTTTCTGAATAGTTTTAATTGCAAGGAATTCTTGTATCAAATTTATTGACAGTTACTGTGACAATCTTAATGCTTAAAGCAAAAGAGAAACTAAAATTTAATAACATTTTCCAAAACGATACATTTTTTGGAGTGTCATATTTATGGTTGTATGTGTCAGCATGACAAACTGTCAAATACAATAAAAAAAGAAGGAATGAAAATGCTAAACATGAGCTTGAGCTTGTATCTGTTTGGTGTAGTGTTCTAATGACATGTGACAACGTCTTTAATTTGTCAATTTTTGTGTAATTTTCTTTGTTTACTTTGAAGTAAAAACAAGTTTTAGATTTTCTGTCTTTCCATTTTTCTTCTTCTTCTTTAGTTGTAGAACGTATTTCAAAACAGTTATCTTTTCTGCCTAAGCCTGTAACTAGTGTTTGAGAAATATTGATTTCTTCTGGAATTTTTAATGTTGTGTGTGTGTGTGTAAGAGACAAAATGACATATAACTTCAGGATTTTTAAGCAGAACTTACTCCCGTCAACATTTGATCAGAAAAGAAAATTTTTTATTGGAAATCTAATTGAAACAGAAGACATGTCATTGTATCTGTTTAATGAAAATATGTTGCTTGTTAAGGACTGTTACAACATAAATGATAATGACGTTGAAATTCATAATTTTAAATAGACAGTCACACTTACTCCCACTCATATGTGAACAAAATTTAATGGAGTTCACGTCATTGGCAAATGTAATGTAGGCTGTAGACATTTCCTTTACATAATAATTCATTTGACTTTCGATTGCTTGTTTACACAGCAGCTGCGTAGTTGTATAAGGAACAGTCGTCAATTTTGTGTACCGTTATGTGTTACAATCCATAAAATATTCTGTGACCGAAATACGGAGACTCTTATTCACGGACTACATGATCAGAATATATTGTTACATTTTTACCTTTTAAGAACGTTTAAAATATGAACCCGTAGATTGCAAATAAAATGAAAATTAATTTGTCATTAGCTTTAATTAAATTCTTTATTATTCGCACAACTCTGTGTTCCACGGTTCACAATTTGATGTAAACAACAACAATTGCTTTGTTTGTTATTCCTCTGTTTAAACCCTTTGCATAAACAATAACAATTGCTAGACAATTATTCGACAGATCTCTGTAACGGAGATCTTCAAACCATGATTATTCTCTTCAGACATACCGCGTCTTCACACAAGACTTACTGAACTTTTACTGACTCGTTGCCTGGTTTGTCTTGCCTTTCAGATGACAGAGTAAATAGTCTGATGAATGTTCTTGAAGGCGAATGCTCATGACTTCATACATATGTACACACATAATTGGTCATTACAACCCTTCAGTCAGGATTACGACCTAGTTTCTCACACCACTTATGTTGTGTGTGTTTTCTCACACCACTTATGTTGTGTGTGTTAATTTTATACATGAGTGGCGGGACCTACAGTTTAAAGTCGATTCCGAACGACAGATTTTTGGAAACGTTTCATGGCAATTTGATTTTATTCTCAAAGTTTTTGCCAGAAATCTGCTGAGAGGAGGTCGCCGAAGAAAAAGAAATACTTTTTGTATTTTATTTTGATGTCTGGCCTGGGGCTCGAACCCTGGTTTTCGTCTAATAAGCCAACACACTACCTACTAGACCACGGCGACTTCATGACTCATGACTTCGCCTTCTCGAAATCTTCATAAATATAAACATCGTAGTTTACATTTATTCTTGTAGTGTTGTTGGTATATTTTTTTTTACTTATTTACCATCTTTTTATGCTGGTATTTGTTGTTGTACTTTTGTTTACAGTACGATAATTGGCAAACAGGATTGCTTACTACATTGTTTTGTTTTGTTAACTTTTAGTTATAATTTTAATGTTAAGCAATGTAATAGCAAAACGCCAGTTTCTAGATTTTTCATTTTCGTAGCAGTATTTTTCTCTACTTTTTATCTGATTCTCTCTCTATGTCTTGTGATTAAAAAGTTTTGAATTGAAATGGTCAGCACAGATAACATGAGTTTTGTTAATTTGCTTGTTAGTATTAGTATAAGGCTTTGTTACTATTCTTATTGAAATTAAATTAAAATGTAGTAAAAAAATTACTTGCTTGTGTGTTTTTATTGTAAACTAAAGTTCCTACATCTTAACGTAGTCTGTGATAATCTCACTGTGTATTTGTGTGTATTTGCCCTATTTTATCCTTCCATTCTTGTCTCTTTCATTTCGCTTCGTCTCAGTTAGTCATTGATTTGAGTACTGAATTATGTTGTGTTCTATTGTTGTGTAGTTGTTGCTATTGTTGTTTGTTGTTTATATTGTATTGTAGGAAGCAATTTAATTTGTTGTAGTCCAGCATACATTTGCATGTGTTGACATACGAAAAAGCAATAAATTTTTTGGTATTTATTTACTCTGCTCTTCTATACACTCTTTACATCTCTTCATGGCTTTATTTTTATTTCTTTTGAAATACACTAATATACTAATACATCGCACAATAACAATGCAATACTCGTATATTCTCTTAAAGTCCAAGGCACTCAAATTCAATTTGATCAGCACTTATTCACACTTTGAATTGTACTGGACAAGTTTAACAATAAAAACAAAAACAATAGCCAGTAATGCCATAGGAAAACATACATATTTGAAAATGACAAGAGAATGAAAAGAAGAAAGAAGTAATGATTGAAACAAAAATGTAAGACAAGCAAAGCTAAGACAATGTTTTTTACTTTATTTACAATTTTAGAAGAGAGAAAAAGACAGAGCGGAAGAGGAAAAAAAGGGGAATTTAAAACAAAAGTGAATGGTCAAGAATTTATTGAACTCTAAGCATGACTGAGTTTGAAAACTGACATCCTAGACGTACATGCCCAAGCAGAGGCATCTAGACAAATAGTATCAACTCTGTCTCTGCATGCATATCGCCTACTGTTTTGCATAATCAAACCAAGGAAGAGACGAGAACTAAACTTCAATTCAAATCAATTGCTGTAATAAATCAATTCCGAGAAATCATTTCGAATAAATATTTGAAAAAACAAATTTTTCTTTCCTCTTTTTATTTTCCATAAAACTTAGGGGGACAAATGGTCAGTTTAGAAATAAAATTTAAAGGCATTGTAATCAATAAAAACAAAAAGTTGAAAGAGGTTACATAAGTGTGGTGCTCAAATGTGGCATTTTAAAGAAATTTAATAAGAAGAAAAAAAAAACAAAGGAACTATTGTTGGTCAGAACTTAAAATGCAGACAAAACTAAAAAGTTAAATTTAAAAAATAGGCTTGAGAAGATTAAGCCAATGGGTGTCATTTAAAGTACGTAAATGTATGTAGCTTCTCAGATTAATCATGCCATGAATGGCGGAACCTACTGTTTTAAATCTTCGCCGGAAGACATATTGCTTTTATTAGACTAACTAACTCTTATGCAGGTGTTAAATCTTGTAATCATTTTAAAGTGTGGGCCATTTAAAATTTTAAAACGGTTTGAAATTTTACCAAATTTATTTTTTTGATGTGAAGTACAATTGTTTCAGTTAGTAATGGAAGATTATTTCATTCATATGGCTGCCGCAGCTTGCCTCACAATACTATATATTCGATCAGACTAATTTTCATGCACTTTTTCAAGTGTATGGGGTCGTATCCGGCAATGGTATCACTGACCTTCAAATGCTCCATTGTCTCTAGTTTGCCGGCATAACACTTTTCTTTAAGGACATCCCACAGAAAATATTCCATCGGTGATAAATCGCAGCTTTTCGGCATCACCATTTCGGCTAATTAAACGCCCATCAATAGTTTGACGCAATAAAGCGATTGTGGCATAAGATGTGAAACTTGCCTCGCACTATCCTGTTGAAAGCAAACGTCATTCACATCAATACCATTAAGAGCGAGAATAAAAAAATCAGTTATTATGGTGCGTTAGGTGTCTCCATTGACCGTAATGATTGCGCCGTCCTCATTTTCAGAAAATATAGGCCAATAATGCCTTCGCACCAAACAGTCAGTCGTAATGGGCGTATTGGCTTCTGTAAGACCACGTGTGAGTTTTCTGACCAACAAATATGGGAATTTTGCTTATTAACGTACCCACCAAGATAAGAATGAGCTTCATTCGAAAAAAGCATTTTTTTTGGCAAAATCGTCACCATTGTGCAGTTTCTCGTTCGCCCATCTAGCGAAGCGAAAACGAAGCGGATGGTCATGCGGCTTCAACTCTTGATTCAATTGAACTTTGTAGGGCGCCATACCATGATCTTTTCGCAAAATTCGATATAAACTGTTGCCTGAAATGTGCAATTATTGGGAACGATGTCGAGTTAATGTTACACACGCTCTCAGCCACAGCTTCGATATTTTCGGGTGTTACGCACGGTACGAGTACGCTCATCAGCAATGAAACCAGTTTCACGAACTGTAGCAATAAACTTGCGTATACCGGGCACTGTTAATCCTTCTTTGCGATCAAATTTTTTATGACATGTTCGTGCAATTTCCAAGCAATTGTCTTTGTTTTGGAAATAAATTTCAAATAAATCGCAACGTAAATCGAGGCATTACGTTCAGTCTAGATCATATACTAAACTTTGTGAGAAAATAGAATGACATAAGTATCGATGTTTTAAATTTAAACCGGTAGATGGCCCACCCGATATATCAATGATTTCATATTGTAGTTAACTTAAATTGACCAATAATGATAAGAATATAAACAATTTGTCATAAGTCATTGTGGTAACACGCAGCTCATAGCATCTCATACGCCGCCCTCAGTATAACACATTAATTTATGTGGCTAATATTCTATGAGTTTTGAGATTGTCTGCTGAGAAGCATCAGTTATTTGCCATATAAAGCATCATTGGCAACTTGGTTGTTTTAAGACACCATCTGATTCTCAACTGAGTTATTTATTTCCTAAGTAAGTAGCCTTTTATCTGATACAAACCATATTTAGAACCCAGTAATAATTTGTTTTTCAGTGCACAGTGCACTGATCTTTACTTACCTTTATTTCTTTGCTTTTGTAAAAACCACAACAACAAAAACGACTTATAAATAAATATTTGTATTGATACGTATAATTTGTAATTTTATTTTCATCAATTCATTGCATTTATTTCCACTTCTAGTATCACAGTGTAAACATTAGTACACCTAGTCGCATGAGTGCTGTCATGGCATTAAATATTAATCATACGTTCAGTTATACAAAAAAAACAAACAAATATTTACATCAACAACTGGCTGGTATACACGTACTTTTCCTGTGCCATTTTCATATTTTTCTTTTACAAACAAATAAACGACACACATGCATATGTTGTATGTACACAAGCTATAAGTAAACATTTATACGTTTATTATTTAATTCATTGAACATTTAAGTGGGAAAAGAGAGAAAACTCACAGTCATAAAGTAGACAAACAAAGCACAGTATATGGCCATAATAATAAGGATTGTGGTTGCAATGTCTGACACCTAGTGCCTTAGGGAATTTCAAAAAGTGCTCGCCTTAGTCTCAACAGTTATCTAATGGATATGAGACCTACCCGACGTGTTCATATTGAAAATATATTTGAGTGGATGGCGAAAAGAAAATGCGTTTATAAGTCGCAAAGGAATAGGTGAACATTTTTTAAGAAAATTAATTGAACTTTTGTTGAAGAACATTAGCAAATAAAATGTTTAGTGGAGTCTTTCTTTCTAGACACTAAACTAGTATAGGTTTTGACAGCGTTAACAATTTGTATGCAGACTACTTACTTCCATACTTCCTGTAGAGTTTAAATGTAATTTTTTTCCCAATGGAAATAAAAAGGAAAATTCAAGTAAAAAAAATAAAAAACTATCAAGGTGAAGTAGTTCATCAGCCCCTACAAACATACATACATTCATAATTGGTAATTACAACCCTTCAGTCAGGATTACAACCTAGTTTCTCACACCACTATGTTTTGAGTGTTAATTTTATACATGAATGGCGGCACCTAAAGTTCCGAACGCCAGATTTTTTTAGAGACTTTTCATGGCAATTTTGTTTACTCTCAGAGAGTTTTTGCCAGTAATCTGCTGAGAGGAAATTGCTGAAGAAATATTTTTTCTTATTTTGTTTAGATGTCTGACCTGGGGTTTGAACAGTGGCCTTACGTCTAATAAGCCAACATACTTCCTACAAGACTTCATCAGCCTCTAAGTAAGCAAGACATATTTTAAGTTCGGCCACAGCACAATTATTCGAAATATTTCCGTCTTTTAATCGTAACAGAGTCAATTAGTGCAAGTAGTATGTTGGCTTCTTAGATGTGAGGTCGTGGTTCACACGCTAGGTCAAAATTCTCCGACAAAAACCAAATATGAAAAGAAATATTTCTTTCAGCAACTTTCCTTCAGCAGACTTCTGGCGAAATTTCGGAGAGTAAAACCAAATTACCATGAAACGTTTCTCAAAAATTTTGTAGTTCAGAGTTGTCTTTAAACTGTAGATTAAAACTATAGCATGAGTGTTGTGAGAAACTAGATTGTAATCCTGACTAAACGGTTATAATCTCGAATTGAGTAAGTAGGTAATCTCAACTGAACAGGGCTTTAATCAAATTGTTATGTATTGAATTTGGTCAGAGCATTTTGATTAGCGGCTTCTAATTTTTTTGAAGGAGTATTCACAGTTATATTGATTTGAATGTAGATGTTAACTGTTTCATTTGAGCCTAACTAGGTGTTGGTAATATTTTATTTTAGCTTACCTCGGAGATAAAAATCAAAAAAATTTTGGTAGAACTTTAGGATCGATTAGATTCTTACGTTTAAAATATATTTGAAGTGATGATCCAAAAGCAAAAAAGATGCTGTCGACTAACTCCCTATGCCAGATAACGAAAGCATAAATAATTTCAACGAATTTGAATCAAAATCTTAAATAAAAGTCAAGATTAAGATTATTTCAAATATTAAATGATTCAAAAAACTATTGATAGTGTAGTTTGCAGTTGGCTATCACGAGTAGTTGATTATTCTTAATTTAATTCGGTAGTTTTGGAAGTATTAAAAATTCTCATTAATTGCAGAAGTGGTTAAGTATTGTGGTTAAGTTGAATACGATGTTTTTATTCTCTTTTATATCCATTGAAAATAATTGAAGAAATATTCAAGAATTATTTTTGTCATTTCCCATAAGCATTTCATGCTTTCATCGTCTAGATGAGCAATGGCACTCTGGAGAATTTAACATAATTTTTGCAAAACTGCAAAAGGAAAATTGTAAAAAAAAAATAAAGAAGAAGAAAGAAACATTGAACTTAACTTAATTTCATCTTTCATGTCTAGTGCCTGTGTTCTGTTTTATCAACAACCGTAAGAACAATGACAATTACATGACAGAAAATGTATTTACTTACCTTCGAGCCAAAAAATAAAATTAAATCGAAATGAAAGAAGAAATTTAATAACAAAACGTCTGGGTTTTAATGCAATTCATTTTCTCTGTTAAATTTATTTCATGATTTTATTTCGTCCTTGGTTAGGTTCCGAAGTCAAACAAACTCAATTACAATAAAAAAAAGTTCAATCCTATATTGTTAAATTTTTTTAAATTTTTTTTGCATTATTTTCACTAATTGTTAGTAGTTTAACAGTTTCTCTATATATGTATGTATGTATATACAGCAGAGATATGTTTTAATGTTAGGTTTCCACCGTTTGCTTCGGCATTATTTCAAGTTGGGTTTTTACTCGTTTGGAAAATTTGCCTTGTTGCGACATACAAATCATCATCATGTAAGATGACAACATCTTTCACTTCAGGATTCAATGACTGAATGAGTATCGAAAGGCACAAAGAAATTGAATTAAAAAATAAAAAAATACACAGAAAAGAAGGAATACATCCTTGAAGACAACAAAAGTTGTTAATACTATCGAATTTTTTGGTGGCACGATGAACTTAATAAATCTGATTTGATATTGAGTACAAGAAAAGTTACAATTTGGTTTCGTTTAAGTTCAATTTTTATTTAATCATAATTTTATTTAGTTTTTTAAATAGTTTTGTTAAACAAATTTAATTATTTATCACATTATACTTACTTAGAAGAGAATTAGTAACCAGATATAATTTTGTGATTATTATGATTATGTAGGCATGTAACTAAAAAATGTTGGCTGCCATCATGGATCTCTGCTGGAGTAGAACTTCTTTATCATTTCAATATGAATATTTAGCAATCAAAATATTTTTTATGACATTATTGTTGTTTAGTGGCTGAAAAGCATAAGAATTTAAGAGAATGTATTGAGCATAGAAACAGCATTTTGTAATTCTATTCTTTTCATTTAATTTTCCTTTAAAACAAATTTTTCAATTTCAAAATGCTTCATTTACTATTAAATAGAAATCAGTATCACGCCAGCAATTCATTCATTAAATCATTTAATAAATTGCTTTATAATTTAATGTTAAATGCTTTGTTTTGCCATAAAATATTACAAGAATTTAATGTCGGCGAATTAATTGTTACTCATTAATTACCACTACTGCCACAGTGTTGTGTACAAGTTGATTACAAATCAAATATTAATCATACGTCTTGTTATAACCGCTATACATATAAAAAAATTCCACACAACAAAGGTCGTGAACGAAGTTGTGCTAGTGAGAAGCAACTACCATTCATTTCATCGGCTCTTTTGTTTCTTCACTCGCAACAGTGTGGTTGCATTGTATTTGTGATTTATATTCTCATTATTTATTATTTGATATCGACTTAAGACAAAAGCAAACACAAACACAAACAGAAATAAAATAGAGGAAAACAAAAACAAAAACACATTTAACTTAAAGAAAACAAATAAGTTTGTTGCTCTCATGGGTTTACTTGCACGTTCTTTCCGTTTTACTCTTTCTCTTGCTTTTACTATAATATTTGGGTTTTAATAAAAAAAACAAGAGAGTTTTCGTTTTTGTATGAATTAAATTGTATTCATAAGCCCAGACATCTCAAACAAAATATTTCTTTGGCGAATTCATTTTAACATGGATGGTGTGAGAAGCTAGGTTGTAATACTGACTAAAGTGTTGTAATAAGCAATTGAGAAAGTAAGCGAGTTTGGTTGGTATGTTGTACTAACTTTAAATTGGTGGCTTAAAAAATCATAGTAAATGGCGAGTCTATAGGCGCGAATCAAATCAATCTGCTTTTTTCCTTCTGTAATCTTCTATACATACGTACGTAATTCGCCATTACAACCCTTCAGTCAGTATAACGACCTATTCCCTCACACCACTTATGTTGTGTGTGTTAATTTTATGCATGAGTGGTGGGACCTACAATTTAAAGTCGACTCCGAACGACAGATTTTTTTGAGAAACTTTTCATGGCAATTTTATTTACTCTCAGAGTTTTTGCCAGAAATCTGCTGAGAGAAAGTAGCCGAAGAAATACTTTTTGTATTTTATTTTGATGTCTGGCCTGGGGCTCGAACCCTGGCTTTACGTCTAATAAGCCAACACACTACCTACTAGACTACGGCGACTTCATTAAAAATATTGTTACAAAAATGTAAAATTTAGATACTAATGTTTTGCTTTAAAATTGCTTGACATTAAAATTATAAATAAAAGCTACGAAAACAAAACATTGCAGTCAACAAACCTATTTACAAATTATCGCACTGCTTAATATAACAACAAACACCAGAATAAAAAATGGTAAACAAGTAAATAAAAATTCACAAACAACCTTACAAGAGTAAATGTAAACAAAAAACACAAACAACAATAATGAATGTAAACAATGATGTTTACGTTTATAGAGACTACGAGAAGGCGAAGTCACGAACATTCGTATTCAAGAACAATCATCAGACTGTTTACTCTGCCATATAAAAAGCAAGGCAAAGCAAGCGATTGAGTTAGTGAAGTTCACTCAGTCTTGTGTGAAGACGTGGTGGGTTTGAAGGGAGTAATCGTGGTTTGAACATTTCAGTTACAAAGATCTGTCGAATAATTGTCTATCAATTGTAATAACAAAGAATAGCAATTGTTGTTGTTTACATCAAGTTGTGAACAGTGGCACACAGAACTGTGCTAATAATAAAAAAATTTTATTGAAACTATACACAAATTTATTTTTATTTTATTTGCAATCTACGATCTCATATTTTAAACGTTTTTAAAAGGCAAACACGAAACAATATGTTTTTAATCTGAATTGGATAATTAAGCACTAGACCTAAAATATCGTATTGATTTTAAGAGAAATAAATTATTCTTCATGTACTAAATAAAATAGCAAAGTTATTAAAACAAAAAATTAAACATACATACATACATAGAATATACATTCTTATAGACCATATTTCTGTATAAAAATAAAAAATATATGAAAATCGAATCTATTTTTATTTATTATTTAAAGCAACAGAGAAATTCTTTGAGTAAAAGTAGTAGAAGATTACTTATTTAATTTTAAAAAAACCTCTTCACATATGAAACGTACGAATGTAATGTAAAATAATCTTTTACGTAGTTTTACAAAAAAAAAAAGAAAAAAAAACCAGAAAATATTCCTGCAAAATACCACAGGAAAAATAAATCTTCTCATGTTTCGTAGACAAGAGAAATATTGAATAAAGCAGCTTATCTCCAATCATACTTATGTAAAGAATATACATGTAAATCCCAATGTATGTATGTATATACATACATACGATTTTACATCTGTGTGGTTGTGTATAAGTGGTTGGGTAAATTCCTTTAAGTCTGATGCCAAGACATTCAACCATTTAAAGCTTTCCTAGAAAAATGCTGACGAAGATTTTTGTAACGTACCATCACCAACCGTTGAAAAGGGAGATACAGTTTAAATGGAATTTCAACAGAATACATAGATTTTAAATGGTTTAAATATGTTTGAAGATTACGATTGATAGTCGATAAAAATTCTGAGCAACTTTTTTTTCTCTCTCTCTCTCTCTCTCTCTCTATCTATCTAAAGTACATTGATCAGAAGGCAAACTGCATTGAATTTAATTTCCGCCAAATAAGTTTTAAACAAAGTGCTTCCTTTCATACCATGATAAACAGTCAGCAGAACAATGAAAGAATTTCTGTGAAAATGGAAATTATCTGCCGTACTTTCTAAATGAAGCTCTTTGATCACAAATATACAAGGGAATGACGCATCACTTTAAAAGCTGAAAGATACATACACAGTTGGTTATTAAAACCCTTGGGTTAGGATTACGACTTAGCTTCTCACACCAATTATGTTGTGTGTGTTAATTTTATACATGAGTGGCTGGACCTCCGAACGCCAAATTTTTGAGAAACTTTTCATGACAATCTTATTTACTCACAGAGTTTTTGCTAGGAATCTGAAGTGAGGCAGTAGCAGGAGAAATATTTTTCCATATTTCCGTTTTGATATCTGGCGTGGGTTTTGATCAGAGGCCTTACGTTTAGTAAGCCAACACATTACCTACCAGACAAATCTGAATTCTGTATATAGAAGTGTCGGATATCAAACCATTTTCTTTAACTCAGCACCATCCTAAACAATATTGTGAGAATTATTCCGAGATGATGCCGAAGGCGACGATTGCACTCTATACTAGCAAAATTGCTATTAAAAGGAACTGAAGACTTATTTCCAAAGGTTTCCTACTGTACTGGTAGATTTTTCTTGGCAATAGGCGAAGTTGAGTAAGCTGAAGAGAGGAACTGTGGTAAATAATACTTGACTGTACTATTTCAACTGTAGCTTTTGATCTGATTGTGGACTTAACACCATTGGAAGTTAATGAAGAAACAGTGAACGCTGCAAAATAACCTAAAAATGAAATGGAATTACGTGAGACAATGCAAAACTATAGCGTTGATAATCCTTAGGCAGGATCTTTAATGTTTGATGTAAATAGGATTGTAGTTGCCTTAGTCTAGTAGGTAGTACCTTGGCTTACTAGATGTGAGACCATGGTTTAAACCGCAGGTGAGACATTAAAACGAAATACGAAAAAATATTTCCTTGGGCGACTTCATCTCGTAGATTTCTGGCAAAAACTCTGAGAATAAATAAAAATTGCCATGAAAATGTTTCTCAAAAATCTGTCTTTCGGAATCGACTTTAAACTGTGGGTCGTCCCGCTACTCATGTATAAAATTATTGCGCACACAACATAGGTGGTGTGAGGAACTAGGTTTTAATCCTGACTGAAGGGTTGTAATGAACAATTATTTATGTAAATAGGGTGTAGACTGCTCAGAACAGTTAGCCATTTTAGCGAGTTAATACCTAGAATAGGTTTCTTTGCATAATAATTGCATTCAAAAGTAGTTCCTGCTTACTTGGAGACGTCTAGTGAGGATATGATGTACTGTTTAATTAATTAATTAATTAAGATTAATTTAATGTTTTAGATTCTATTGCGTAATTGTGGTAATTTGGGCTTAAACTGAAATGATTATGCCTCTTAATTTACCACAATAAGGCAAACAACCTTCAAATCATGCTGATATACATGTAAACTCTGTTATGAGTTAACGATGACGTACTAAAGTTATTTGTACGATTCCATCATGTACATTTCTGTCTACCAATTACTGAAGTAAGGGAAGCGGTTGAACAAGTATGGAGGCTTTATGTTATTTGTGTTCGCGACCTTTGTAATTAAACACAGGTTTTCTCATGAATGTTTTTAATTTTTCTTCAAACCACGAAATAATCTGCTTCCAGTGGCTAGCAAATATAAAGTAAATGACAGAAATTGTTTAATTTTAATACGAATCATTGTTTAACATTTCCATTTCAAACATTTCATTCAAACAATCAGAACCCATCCACGTAATAAAGTAAGAAACTCGTAATTAAATGTTACACCTTGTGTAATTGTTGTTGTACGAAGTAGAAAAACTTTAGCTTTCCCTCTTCGCACAAACTCAGAAATACTGTAGTATTCATTAGCAATGTACATACACGGGTATATAACAGTAATGGCAATGCCATTAACACCATGTGTGTGTAGTGACGACATTGTTTACGTGATTTGTTTGATGATGGCTGATGATGATGTTGATACTGACGACGCTGTATGTACGAGTAAGTATTGTGCACGTATACTTGAAAACAAGAGAAGTGTTTTCTCTGTGGGGTCTCTTACAATATTATTACACGAGTGTTGTTGTCATTAAAGTATGGAAGGTAAAGGTTGCTAGAGGTTTAAATATTTACATAAATTAGGGTTAAAAAAAAAATAAAAAAAAATATAAAAATTTAAATTATGAAGAGCATTAAAATAAGATATTCGGATTGGCTTCTTGTTTTTGTTTTCATTGTTGTTGTTTGTTTTAATGTAATAAAAGTACTGTCTTATCTTGATTACTTGATATTTTTCAACTGTTTTTCTCTCCCTTTTGATTATTTGTTTGTATATTTAGGCACTCATTTCTTAAAAGAGAAAATCTCTGGTAAAATAAGGCAACCAGCCCCTGAAATACTGATAAAGAAAATTTATTTATTTTCTTTGTTTTTATTTTGTGCTTTTTTCTTCTGTCTTAATTAACACTCACACTCAATTAAAACAATTTAAATTGAAACTTCAAAGTGAATAAATAAACATTGAAAGTCAACTGCTTACAGTTTACTTAGCTTGCTTTTGATACCCCCAATGACAGTTGAATATCAAATGAAAGGCGAAAAATTTTTGTTTTTTCTTCTTTAAGTTTTTGCACGAATTTTTTGAATTTTTTTTTTTGATTTAGAAATTTAAATGTTTTTTTTTTGTTGTTTTTGCTTTTATTTTAAATTTTGTTTTGTATGTGAAACACACTTAACGCTAAAAACAGTGGCTTGTTGTGCTTAACATTTAAGAAAAGTTTAAAAAGTTTTTAAGGAATTGGAATGGAATTCAAAAAGTTTTAAGAAATTTGAATAAAAAGTTTTTATTCAGTGGCACAAGTTGTTTTTAAAAAAGTTTGAATTTACAATAAAATTATTGTTGTTGTTGCCGTTCTCTTGACAACAATGCTAAACGTAATGGTAACCGGGAGGCTGCTGCTTTGGTTTTGTAAGTTTTCAAATACTTGTTTATGCTGAAGCACGTTTGTTCATTCAAATACGAAATGTTTTTACAACAAAATAAACAAAATCTTTAAGGATTTAATACAGATTCTTTTAAACACTTTTTATATAATTTTTTAAAACAATTTTTTATTGTATTGTTTTAATTGCAAACAGTTTTTGTAAGCATTTAGTAAAAACCATTAATAAAAACGTTTCCGTTTACGTTCTAAACTACCACATCACGTATAAAATCGTTTTATTTTTTTTTTAAAATTAACGTATTTAAGTTACCTATTATTATGTTATATTTTTAATGAAGTTTCTTAATATGTTCCGTAGTGACCTAGTGACAATGCTTGCCTTTAACTACTAAATGTTTTGTTGTATTGAGAAAGCAATTCCATCTTGTCTTACGGCCACATATACTAAGCGCATGAGCCAGCAAGTGTATGTAGTGAGTAAATTAACTAAAAAGAGAGTATTTTAATACATCAGTAGGTCAACTATATGTTGCCAAAAATTAATGTTGAGCAACATTGTAGCTGACCCTTATATCAGAGAAGTCTAGAGTCTCATTAGATAGTATGTTTGGCAGTCGTTATTTTAAATGTTTTTTAAAGCTCTTCACCTATTTATTTAGTTTTAGTTCTCATTTGAACAATGTTTGTTGTTATATTGTATTGCCAGCCATATGCTGTTATCCCATAATACAACATATGCTGTAAAAATGTCACTAAGTTTGTAAAACAAATTTGTAAACTCTCTATGTCTAGTAGTTGGATTTAGCAGCGATGTTAGAAATGAGAAGGAGGATGTAAGAAACATACGAAGAACGTATGTTCAAACTAAACTAAACTAAACTAATATTTATTTCTTAAGTTTTGCAGCGTTTTGTACCACGATCGTAAGATCGTACCACATGCTAGGTATTGTTATGATTTATCATTTAAAATATAAGGTCGAAGATTGCATATAAAATAAAAATAAATTTGTGTTTATTTTTAATTAAAATTCTTTATTATTCGTACAATTCTGTGTGCCAGTGTTCACAACTTAATGTAAACGACAACAATAGTTTTTCTTTGTTATTCCTTTGTTTATACCCTTCGCTAAACGATAAAAATTACTAAACAATAGTTCGACAGATCTTTGTAACGGTGATCTTCAAACCACGATTAATCTCTTCAGCTCGTCTTTACACAAGACTGACTGAACTTCACTAACTCACTCGCCTGCTTTGCAGTGCCAGTCTGATAAATGTTCTTGATGGTCATTCACCTTCGTGACTTCGCCTTCTAGAAATCTCTGTAAATGTAAACATCGGTATTTACTTTTATTTTTGTTGTTTGTGTATTTTTGTTTAAATTTATTCTGGTAGTGTTGTTTGTGGATTTTTGTTTACTTGTTTACCATTTTTTATGCTGGCATTTGTTGTTATATTAAGCAGCACGATAAGTTAACGGTGGTGTTGGCTCAGCCAGTGGAATAAATTCTGCACAGTAAGCTATTCTTTGTTTTTCACCGTGCACCTGTGTCCGATCAAGTTACACGGTGGGAAACAAAATTATAGTTAGAGGTATGCACCTGTGTCGGATCAGGTTGCAGTATGTGAAAATATTATTTCTGCTGGGTCAACATCTACAGCAAACATGTGGTGGTGCAACGCGATCGTGAGATGGGATGAGCATGTTTGGTTGACGCCAAACAGATCAGTTTGGGTTGTGCGGTCGGAGTCTACAGTTCGTTAAGATTTAAATAATTAATATACTTAAAATATTTGATATTATTATTTGATATTATAACTTGTTTGTGCGAATAAATTAAAATTAAAGTAAAAAAATTGTGTTTCATTCGGTGGTTCAGTTGGTCGAACCACCTTAATATATTTTTTTAAATTACCGGTTCAAGGTCCTTTAACTGGCGCCCGAGCAGGGACCCGCCTAAATATCAAACGGCGGTGTCCTAAAAATAATAATAAAAAAGAAGTCCTGAGATTCCTACGGGACCCTCCAGGACCAAATAATATTAATAAAAAAACGTTTTTGCGATTCCTACGGGACCCTCCAAAAACGCATAATTATTTAAATAATACAATAAACTGCTTCTCCTCCTTCGCCAAATTGGTATTCCTGGTGGTAAAAATTGCCACAGAAGGTTACCAAAGCGAAAGTGAAGTAATCCGTACCTTAGTAGGTATCCGCGATTATTAAAGCGGATTTCCAAAAGGGAACATTACGGACCTTCCGAGAGGAGTCAAGGGATTTTGAACCGGTCGCGTCGATAGTTCCAACCCAAACTCTAAACTTATTTTTTTTCCTCTCCTTGAATAATTTTAGTTGAAAAATTAAAAAGTGAAGTTCAAATAAAAAATTAATTATAAAAAATATAAGAGAATATATTATTTAAAAAAAAAAAAAAAAAAAATATATGTTTAAAAGAGGAAAAAAAATAAAGTGAAAAGTAAATTTAAAAGAAAAAAGAAAATCTGAAGAAAGAAAATAAAGAAAAATATTAAAATAAAAAGTGAAGAGTAAAAGAAAGAATATATACATAATTATAAAAAGAAAGTATATTATTTAAAAGAAAATCTATGTTTGAAGAAAAAATAAAGAAAGAAGGAAAAATTTGAAAATAGAGAAAAATATTCAAATAAAAATATATACATAATTACAAAAGAAAATATATTATTTAAAAGAAAATCTATGTTTGAAGAAAGAAATAAAGTGAAAAATAGTTGAAAAATAAAAATAAAAATAAGTATTAGAAGAAATTAAGAGAAATAAAAAAATAATAAAGAAAGAAAAAAATTATAAAATTTAAAAAGAAAAAAAGAATTATTTACGGTGAAGTGAGTGCTATAGTGGACATCCCCTTAAAATAAAAAACAACACAAAAGACGATTCGAAGGTAAGTGAATTTTTCTATTTTTTCATCCTTGTCGGTACTTGCTAATAATAATATGGAGGAGCTTAGATCAACTGTAACCACCTTGACTGGTGCCATGAACCGTTTCATGGAGCAGGTTAAGGGAGTGGAAACTAGAATAGGAAATATTGAGGCTAGTTTAAGTAACAACGCCTTAGGCCAGGTGATTAGTAGATTAGAATTTCTTGAAAATAGTCAGGCTGCCGCCGTAGGTGCTGTGGTTTCAGAGGAAGGACCCCTTCAACGACCACGAACTGAGGACGATTTGAAGGATATAAGCCGACTCCCTGACAGCGTGAAGGAATTACGATCTTTCGATGGTAATCCAACTCAATACATATCGTGGATACACTCGGTGGAGACTATTCTTAAGGATTTCGAAATCGTAAGACAAAAACCCATTTATCGAGCCATTGTCCAAAGCATACGCCAGAAAGTGGTGGGTGCTGCGGACACAGCATTGATTTCATACAACGTGTTTGACGACGATTGGAATGAAATCAAAAAGATTCTGTCCCTCCACTACGCCGATAAGAGAGACATTCAAACCTTGGAACATCAGTTAAACCAGCTTTCTCAAGGTTCTTCAAAAATGGACGAATTCTATGCTTCGGTGAATCATCAGTTATCACTAATCATTAATAAACTAAAGACTGAATCCTATAGTCAGGAAACTGTGAGGGCACTTATAGAGACTTATAGGAATAGGGCTTTGGATGTATTTGTGCGTGGTTTGAGTACAGATTTGTCGCGGATGATTATTATTCAGAAACCGAAAACGCTTCCAGAGGCATACTCCGCTTGCTTAGAGTTGCAAAATTTAACTATGAGAAATAACATCCTACATATTAAGGGTAATAATAGAATCACTGTTCCAACCTCGATCGGAACAGCAGATAGGCAATTTCCTCCTCGACCGCCAAAGTCCTACCCAATACGTCAAAATAACAACTGGCAGCCTAGAAATTATAAACAAAATTGGCGAAGTGGTTATAAACCTCAAAATTTTCGTGAGGAGTTTTAT
Organism: Sarcophaga carnaria; assembly: GCA_958299815.1. NCBI lineage: Eukaryota > Metazoa > Arthropoda > Insecta > Diptera > Sarcophagidae > Sarcophaga > Sarcophaga carnaria. Next base: position 130,359,158 of record OY283150.1, on the reverse strand, counting down.
GACTCTAAATTAAGGCCACCAATTCCTCCTCGTTATCCTGTGACCAAAAGTGAACCAATGGATGTTGATAAAACGATTCAATCACGTCGAATTAATTATATCAACAATCCGAGGTCTATGGTTAAAAGGAATCAACCCGAAGAATATATTTCAAACAAACAACCACGATTGTATCATATCGAAGCCCAGGAGGAAAATGCCAGTGGGGCACAAGATGACATTGCCCAGCCAGATATAGTTGATGAAGTAAATTTTATGGGGGTCAGCCGTCAAGCTTACCTTACATAGAATACAAGACACCGAACAACAAAGTGTTGGAATTCTTGATTGACACAGGCTCAAACAAGAACTTCTGTAGTCCTCCTTTGTCTAAGGGTTCCACACTTTTAACCAAACCAATATTGGTTCGATCAGCGGGAGGAGATATCTTAATTAATGAAAAAGTGGAAGGTCAGTTCTTTAAGTTTGCAGGAATAGATCTACCAATATCTTTCTATATATTGCCTGGACTTAAAACTTTTGATGGTATAATTGGTGATGATACCCTTAAGCAACTAGGTGCTATAGTTGATCGTAGAGAAAATATCCTTATTTTGGAAAACAATATTCACATTCCTCTTAAAGAAAAAGTTTCTGTTGAAATAAACTATGTTATTGATGACGAATTCCCTGATGATATTAGGATTAGGTTAGATAAGCTAATAGATAAATATAAATCCTTGTTCGGACCATTAGATGGTAGTGAACTAGCATCAACGAATATCCAGGCAGAAATTAGAACTAGTACGGAGGAACCGATTTACACAAAAAGTTATCCTTATCCAGTCTGCATGAGGGAAGAAGTAGAGAGGCAAATAGGAGAGCTGCTCTCAGAAGGAATTATACGACCTTCGAAAAGCCCATATAATTCTCCAATTTGGGTAGTGCCCAAGAAACCTAAACCCAGTGGTGAAAAACAATACAGAATGGTTGTTGATTTCAAGCGCCTGAATTCTGTAACTATTTCAGATACTTATCCAATTCCAGATATTACATCGACTCTTGCTAGCTTAGGGAATGCCAAATATTTTACGACAATTGATCTCACATCAGGTTTCCATCAAATAGCCATGAATCCAAAAGATATTCCGAAAACGGCATTTTCAACGGCAAATGGTAAATTTGAATATTTAAGACTTCCTTTCGGTTTAAAAAATGCTCCGGCTATATTTCAGAGAATGATAGATGATGTCCTTCGCGAGTACATAGGAAAAATTTGTTTTGTCTACATTGATGATATCATTGTAATTGGAAAAAATGTCGAAGATCATTTAAAGAATGTGGACACAATATTCGCTAGGCTTCGTGAGGCCAATTTAAAAGTCAATCTCGATAAGACGCATTTTATGAAAACCGAGGTAGAATTTCTTGGATACATCGTTGGTTCAGAGGGAATCAAACCAGACCCCACCAAAGTCAAATCTATAGAGAACCTGTTACCACCCACAAACCTGAAGGAATTAAAAAGTTTTTTGGGTATGACTTCATATTACAGGAGATTTATCCGAGACTATGCAAAAGTTGCGAAACCTCTCACAAATTTAACCAGGGGGGAATACGCTCAAGTGAAAGCTAGTCAGTCAAGGAAAGTTCCAATTACCTTAACCGATGAAGCACTAAAGGCTTTCGAGGCATTAAAATCATTATTAACGACAGCGGAGATTTTATCTTTTCCAGATTTCGAAAAGCCATTTAATTTGACGACAGATGCCTCTAATACGGCATTGGGTGCTGTACTGTCACAGGGTGAAATTGGAAAGGATAAGCCAATAGCTTATATTTCTCGCTCGCTCAACAAAACTGAAGAGGGGTATGCTACTAATGAAAAAGAGATGTTAGCCATCGTGTGGGCTTTGGATAATCTTAGAAATTATTTATATGGTGCTAGGAAGATCCGAATCTATACGGATCATCAACCCTTAACCTTTGCATTGGGTAATAGAAATTTTAACGCAAAATTAAAAAGGTGGAAGGCACGCATAGAGGAGTATAATCACGAATTGATTTATAGGCCTGGTAAATCAAATCACGTGGCTGACGCTCTCTCAAGACTAAAAACCATATCTAACCATTTATATTACTCTGCTACTGACACAGCTAGTGAAGGAATGCCTGTTGATTTGGAAAATACTATAACTGCCACCGAAGGCAATGGGAGTGATATGGGTGACACCTTAACTGCATCTGAGGGTCGAGAAGATGACGGACTTTCGTCAGGAGCAACAGTTCATAGTGCCGAACAGGACTCCTCTGACTTAATACCGCACGTAGAAGTTCCAATTAATGTCTTTAGGAATCAGATTATAATCGGAATCGGAATGGATATGGTAGCGGTTGAGGAACCACACCGTGGGTTTACTAGACACTTTGTATCAGCGAGAGAATGGAATGAAGATGCGCTTACTTCAATATTAAAAGAGAAACTTAGACCAAATATTCTAAATGGTATCAAGATACCCGAAAAACTGCTTGGCAGCTTACAAGAGATTTATATTGATCATTTTTCTAGATATAAGATTAGGATTACGCAAAAAATGGTAACGGATATTACATCGAAGGAACGTCAATTCCAGATAATGGAAACTGAACACAGACGAGCACATCGTAATGCTAGGGAAAATAAAGAACAAATTTTAGAGCAATTCTATTTTCCACAAATGAATGCTTGCATTAAGAAATATGTCGCTAGCTGTGATGTTTGTAATCGATGTAAATATGACAGAAAGCCTCCACACATACATCACCAAAGAACTCCCGATCCCAAATACCCATGTGAGATTCTTCATATGGATATTATGGAAATTCAGGGGCAAAAGTTCATTTCATGTATAGATAAGTTTACAAAATTCGCAAAACTATTTAGTATTAAGGATAGGTCGCTAATACAGGTGAGGAAGAAATTGATTAAAATTTTACATTATTTTACAGTGCCAAAAATACTGGTCACTGATAATGAAGGTAGTTTTTTAAGCCCGTTGGTAGAAACTTTTATTAAATCATTGGGAATTCAGTTATATCTTACGCCTTCACAACGAAGTGAGGTAAACGGGCAAGTTGAGAGATTACACTCAACAATAATCGAAATATATAGGTGTCTGAGGACAGAATATCCAGATTTATCGGTAAAAGAATTAATTGAGATATGTGTCGACAGATACAATAATACCATACATTCGGTAACAAAGAAAAGACCCCGAGACTTGTTTTTTAATAAGTTTGGAGAGATAAGTTATGAAAAGCTATTGTCCACACAGAGGAAAGTAAATAGAGATCTTAGACACTTACTGAAGAGAAATATGACAATCCGAAATGCAAGATTGAATAAAAAAAGGCAAAGTCCGAAGAATTATAGGAAGGGTGACAGAATTTATGTTGCTATTAAAACTATTAAGGGAAAGAATAAGGCGCTGTATAAAAAGGAAATAGTTGAAAGAAATAATAGGGCAACAGTACTGACAAGGAGTGGAAGAAAGATTCACAAAGAGCATATTAAAAATCTAAAAGGGGCAAGTCCAAAAAAATTTTTTAAAACTTAACTAATTTCACTTCTACGTAAATGTTTCTTAAATTAAAAATTTTTTAAAATAAAAATAATAATTTGAATTTGTAGAATTAATTATTAAACAAATGAAAAGATTTATAACAGATAAGTATATCCCTTGAACAAATGGGCTCAAAATTTAAGCGGAAAGCATGTATTTATGCTGGGGTTCAACTCCCCATGGGTCCCATGAGAACTAAGGGAATACGGAAAAAATAAGAAATAATAATAAGAAAAAATAATAAGAGAAAAATATGAAAAAAAAAGAGGAAGAAATAATATTAAAAAATTTAAAAAAGGAATTATCTTTTAACAAAAATATAAAAAATTATAGAGTAAATAAAAGTATATGATATATATATATATACAACAAAAAAAAAAAAAAAAAAAAAAAAAAAAAAAAAAAAAAAAAAAAAAAAAAAATATGGCTCTGCCAGAATTATACTAACCTTTACTATTTTACAAAAAATATGGCTTTGCCAGAATTTTACTAACCTTTACTATTTTACAAAAAATATGGCTTTGCCAGAATTTTAATAAATTTTAACACTTTACAGACAATATGATTTTCCTGTTAACCGTACTTCTTATATCTCACATGGGCATTCTCACCCCACACGCAGCACAAATTTTTCGTTATGATACTTCTATTGTAACACTAAGAGCTGGAAACGCGTGGACAATAAATGGAAATATGAAATTGATTCATGTTATTAATTTGGAGGACTACACCATAATTGCCAATAATGTATCAACGATAGTTCAAAAACATCTACCACCTAGTCAGAACAAGGATATCATCAACTACTATCTTGCACAGGTGCAAGAGAGACTGACTGAGCTTAAAGGTATAAGTAACAAAAAGAAAAGATCAATTGATTGGATTGGTTCTGCATGGAAGTGGGTAGCTGGGAACCCAGATGCCACCGACTGGAATGAAGTTTTGAAAACACAAAACGCCATAATCACAAATAACAATGAGCAATATAAAATCAATACGCAGCTTCTGAATGCGACAAACGAAGTTGTCCAGAGGACTAATGAACTTGTTTCTAGAATGAATGAAATTGGTAAGGGTAATGAGGCCGAGAGAATTGGACAGGGAACGATAAATCAGGTGCTCGTTCTGAAAGACGCCATCGACGACATAGTAAGAGCGTGTCAAATGGCTAAGAGTGGGATCGTCAACACGAACCTTTTGGATAGAACCGAAATTGAAGAAATTATTACGGAAATGGAAACCTTACCATACTCTAATGCGATTGAAGCCATCGAGTATGGAGAACCTACAATCTACACTAATGGTACTTTGTTGTTATATATTGTTTCCATCCCAAAGTTGAAAAAGGACTTTTATCATCGGCTTATAGTGAGACCTGCAATCAAGTCTAATAAACAGATTGAATTGCAATTTAATGAAATCCTGATCAGTCAGAATGAAACTTTTGGAGTAAGGAGTCCCTGTCTATATATAAATAACATAACAGTATGTCGAAAATCCTCCCTTAGCCAGTTACCAGAAGAGAGCTGTGTACCGCGTCTGCTGAAAGGTGGAACTGCCAATTGTCAATATAGGACAGTAAAAGTGCAGATTGTCGAGATGATTACCTCCGATATGGTCTTCCTAACCAACTTCATAGGAGTCATTTCTACACGGGATCATAGTGAATTGCTGAACGGTACCTACCTGATACAGCTTTTTAATGAAACGATATTGCTTGGGAATGAAACATTCTCTAGTACATCCATATCCACAATCCAGCCATTACCTCCTGTTCTGACTAGTGTCACAAACGAAAGATTACTGGTGGACATTGATCAGGTCCACAATATCAGCCTAAACAATATCGATAGAATCCACTACCTGAAAATAAGGTCAAATCTGTCTCTTGGAGGCCACATTGGTATAATAATTATGATGAGCGTTTGCTTGGGGATACTGTGGTATAAGATAACCAGACGTCTCAACCTACCAGCACTAGAAGTCCCTCCAACAGTTGGTACCTCGCTTGAACCGTCCATAATGGCCTGCGGGACGCAGACATTTGAGGAGGGAGGAGTTAACGGTGGTGTTGGCTCAGCCAGTGGAATAAATTCTGCACAGTAAGCTATTCTTTGTTTTTCACCGTGCACCTGTGTCCGATCAAGTTACACGGTGGGAAACAAAATTATAGTTAGAGGTATGCACCTGTGTCGGATCAGGTTGCAGTATGTGAAAATATTATTTCTGCTGGGTCAACATCTACAGCAAACATGTGGTGGTGCAACGCGATCGTGAGATGGGATGAGCATGTTTGGTTGACGCCAAACAGATCAGTTTGGGTTGTGCGGTCGGAGTCTACAGTTCGTTAAGATTTAAATAATTAATATACTTAAAATATTTGATATTATTATTTGATATTATAACTTGTTTGTGCGAATAAATTAAAATTAAAGTAAAAAAATTGTGTTTCATTCGGTGGTTCAGTTGGTCGAACCACCTTAATATATTTTTTTAAATTACCGGTTCAAGGTCCTTTAACTGATAATTTGTAAATTGTTTACTGCATTGTTTTGCTTCTGTTTATATTTATTTATTTATTAATTACAATACAATTGCAAATTATATTCTCATTATATACGAGCTGAGTAACTTCGACCATATGCTTGGTGTAGTGTAACAGACCAGTCTCTGGTGGGAATCGAACCCACGACCTTCGCGTTATTAGTCTAATACTCCACTCCCTATACTACCAGGGCACCCTGATTTTATTTATAATTTTAATGTTAAGTGATGTAAAAGCAAAACACCAGTTTTATTTTTTTTTAAAATCATTTCAGTATCTTCTCACCATCAATTCTATTTGCTTTACTTCCTTCCTTAGTTCCTTGGCGTAAAAAAGGGATAAAACTGACTACAATTACTACATATTTTAAGAGTTGAAATGATTTTCTCAATCACTTTCTTTTATGCTGGTGCTAAAAAGAAAACATTCCGTGCTTCAGTTGAATTCATTTTTATGAAAATGTTCAATTCATAAATAAATTTTTATCATTATAAATAATAAATCAAAGTGAAACGAAATAAAAGGAAATTTTTTATTTTCTTAGCATCAATTGTTTATTTCCAACTGAATTAATATGTACTGAGAGTGATAGATACAGAAAATTCCTTTCATACATTCAATTCAGAAAGGCTTTGCCTCTCAGGAAAAAGTACGGGTGGCTCATATGGAGTACATAGAAAAATTGATTGAAAAAAAATATAGGGACAAAGACATCTTATTTTATCATTATTCTCTTAGTATTTATTACTGAATATTGCATTTAATGCAATTGAAATCAATAAAATGATTTGCAAATTTCTTGCCAAAGGCTAAGAGCCTTTTAAGAGGAAAAGTGAAAAAAATGAAAGAAAATAAAAGCTTTTCAGTGTCAAAGTAAATTATTCAAAATAATGATTTCAAACAAAAATTTTAAAGCACAGGTTTGCCTAAATACAGTACCTACATATGTACATGCATAATTGCTCATTACAACCTTTTAGTCAGGATTACGACCGATCTTCTCACACTACTTGTGTTATAGTATGTGTGTTAATTTTATATATGAGTGGCAGGACCTACAGTTTAAAATCGATTCCGAACGACAGATTTTTGAGAAACTTTTCATGGCAATTTTATTTACTCTCATAGTGTTTTTGGCAGAAATCTGCTGAGATGAATTTGCCGAAGAAATATTTTTTCATATTTTTGTTTTCGGGCTCGAACAGTGGCCTTACGTCTAATAAGCAAACACACTACCTACTAAAATACGGCGACTTCAGTCAGTACCTATGTGGCTGTTATCCAAGTGATGACTTGCTTTGGCTTTTTTTTTTCTATTCATTTTTCTATGACCAATCATTCATACAAATGTGGACTTAAAGTTAGAAATACGATTAAAAATTAAAACTTCTAAATTGTAGGTATTGTAGGTATTGTTTTGGCTTATTACACAAAAGACTGTGTTTTAAGCCTTGGCTCAGATATATAAAACAAAATGAAATATGAAAAGAAATATTTCTTTCGGCGAATTCCTCTCAGCAGTCTGAAAGGAAATAAAATTGCAAATAAAATGTTTTTAAAATTTGTAGTTCAGACCAGACATCAGCAATGATTCGTTTTTTTGCTACTCATAAGTACTCATGAAAATTTGAATATAAGTTTAATCATTTAACTATGTACTCTGATTCATTCATACTCACTACAACGTTGATTTATAAATACAGGTTGCAATGAGTACGCGTACAACGTTGACATCGAACTCATACCATTTGAAATGTGTTTCATTCATAAGCCTGGTCATTTAGATACATAACTTAAGAAAAATACTTATAAATGATTCGAGTGACTCGAATCATTCATTAAAATTTACAGTCTTAGTTAAAATAAGAAAGACACATACGAAAAAAAGACTGAGCAGCAACCAGAACAAACACACAACCTATTAGTGATTATTTTAGTGTTCGTACGCGAATCATACTTATTTTGTGATTCATGTATATGTTGAGTTATAGATACTTGAAATCAACAACATCATACATGTTGTTAAGTATGAATATAATGAGTACTTCAAACTTTAAATATGAGTAAAGGTTCCATGATATTAAATAAGTATGAATGCGTATAAGAAGTATCAGAATTTATAAGTATGATTCCATTCTACTCATCTTTTTGAATACATCTATGATACGTACATAGTACGTAGACACCACACAAGGCTAAAAATTAACACACACAACATGTGTGGTGTTAAAAGGTAAGCTGGAATCCTGACTAAAGGGTTCTAATGACCAATTAAGAATGTTGGCCAGTTTTTTTAATTTAAATAGAAAGTTCTGAATATTTTACATTTTAATGAAACGAATTTTTCCCGGAAGTGTTTATAAATTCCATTATTTTTCCAATATATTTAAATGTTTCATTAGATACGATTGTATTCCTTTTATTCCTGTTAGTTTTTATTCCCATTTTTCGAAGGTAATAAAAAAATCTTGTCTTTTATGCGAACAAATAGGATGGGTTAGCATATTATTAGCATATTAACAATGGCAGACACCATAGAAACATAAAAAATATGATCTGAAATAAAAGGAGAAACAAAAAAAGAAAACGGAAAGAAACGAAAATGAATTCATTTGAAAACATAAGTTTTGTAAGTGGCTACCATTTCTTTTGTTTTTTCATTCCACAATTTCTTTTCATAACTTGTGTTCGCCTTAAGTTTTAAATAAGAAAACTGGCAGCTGTTAATCTGTTCAGGAAATCTTTTCTTAGAATTATTTAAATAACTTGTAGGTTATCAGGTACATTTGCAAATAAATAATACCACTTATTAATAAATATTTTATAAAGACATCTTGAGCATTTAAAATAATTGCCAGTCAGCACATTCGCGAATATTTAAAGTTTCTTTGACCAAATTTTATCATTACGGGCAACAGCAAAATAACTACGAATTGCAAGAAACTTAATGAAAGTAAGTGGAATTGAACTGGGATTTATTCTCCAATAGTAAACGTCACCAAAGATCCAATCATAAACAAAAATTGGGTACATAAGCACCCGTATTGTTACGAAAATGAAAAAAAATCTAGATACTGGTGTTTTGCTTTTACATCGCTTAACATTAAAATTATAATCAAAAGCTACAAAAACAAAACAATGCAGTAAACAAACGTGTTTACATAATATTGTACTGCTTAATATAACAACACACACCAGCATAAAAAAATGGTAAACAAGTAAACAAAAATCCTCAAACAAAACTACAAGAATAAATGTAAAGAAAATAAACAAACAACAATAATGAATGTAAGATGTTTACATTTATAGAGATTTCGAGAAGGTGAAGTCATGAACATTCGCCTTCAAGTACATTCATCAGACTGTTTACTTTGCAATATAAAAAGCAAAGCAAAGCAGGCGACCGGAGTTATTGAAGTTCAGTCAGTTTTGTGTGAAGACGAGGTGCGTTTGAAGAAAGTAATCGTGGTTTGAATATCTCCATTACAAAGATGTGTTGAATAATTGTCTAGTAATTGTTATTATTTATGCAAAGGGTGTAAACAGAGAAATAACAAACAAAGCAATTGTTGTTGTTTGCATCGAGTTGTGAACAGTGGCACACAGAATTGTGCGCATAATAAAGAATTTTAATTAAAACTAAAGACAAACTTATTTTTATTTTATTTGCAATCTACGAATCCATATTTTAAACATTTTTAAAAGTTGAAAACGCTAGAAATTGACTAAAAAACGAACAAACTTTAATACTTAAGTGGTCATTACTAACCTTCAGTCAGAATTACCAGTCAGTTTCCCTTACCATTTATGTAAGTATGTTATCCATTAGTGGCTGCAGCTACAATTTAAAGTCCATTCCGAAGGCCAGGTTCTTTAGAAACTTTTCATGATATTAATGACAAAACTCAAAACGTCAGATTTTTGAGAGGCTCTTCAGAGTTTTTAGCAGACGACTGCTGTACACAGAAATCCTATAAACTACTGGGACTGGAGCAATCATGACAAAAAGTAGAGAATTTTATATTGTCTACCTGGTAATGCTTTATATGTGTTTATTTCTGGTTGTCTAGTTGACACGGTATGTGTCACATAGATAATCTGTTTTGTTTAAGTCCTGATTACTTGGATAATGGCGTTAAGTAGTTTAAACAACTAAACCCAGCTAACGAATTTTCCGAAAATACAATATTTTGAAATAGTTTGGACCATATGGCCAATGTCAATAGTCTACTTTTTATTGAGTTAGACACTTTAATATCAGGATAACGACCTAGAGCTTATACATGAATGGCGGCACCTACAGTTTAAAGTCGATGCCGAATGACTGATTTTTTGAGAAACTCTTCATGGCAATTTTATTTTTACTTTCAGAGTTTTTCCCAGAACTCTGTTGAGAGGAAAAAAATTTTTTTCATGTTTTCGTCTTTTTGGAGATGTCTGAGACCTGAGTTTTGAATAGTGGTCCCACGTCTAATAAGCCAACACTATTAAACCAGCATTAACATTCACTAAAACAACCCTCAACATTCCTTAAAGAACAATGGGTTTCATTTTGTTTTCCTATTTGCTTCTGTTTAACCGATTTCATAATATAATTTTTTTTTTATAAATTTACAACCAAAAACAAATGTTCATTTTGATTACTAATTAAAAAATAATTTTCTTTTTAACATACTTTATATTAAGCAAAAAAAAAAATTTAAACTTATTTACCAATAAAAAGCATCAGTTTGTGTATAAAGTATACTGACCAAATTTTTTGAGTGTAAGGAAATCAAAGACCATAAATTAAGCTTACATTTCCATACCACTGCGTTTGACGACGACAGTGATGATCCTGTTGTTGGTTATGACGGCTCTGGTATGTATGTGATGAGGAGGATATGGAAATGATACATTCAGGCAATCAGTTGAATTTATGACATGTGCTCCACAGTCTGTTCAAATATTTTTTTTTTTTGGGGCACACACATTTATGAATACATTTAATGTGCGATAAATATGACGACTAAATAAATAAATAAATTTACAAAATATTTACCAACAAAAACTGGGTAAAAAGGAAGAGAAATCTTTTATAAAAAAAGAAAACACACACCATAAGTCGTGTTATGAAAACAATGTCATAAAACAATACGAGGGCATGCATACATACATACGTGCAATATATGCAAGTCCGGGGATATTTTTATCTTTTGTCGTATTTATAACACTCTTACACTTACAGCCCCTTTGGGCTTGTGTTGGTTTGGGGTTTTTTATGACTTGTATACGCTGAAAGTCAAGTTGACTTTAACAATGTCATAAGCTTCAATTTACGAGCGGATTAACAAAATTTATGTCAACATTTTTGTTGTTTTTTTTGTTTTTGGGTTGACAACATTTAAGGTTTAAATACACAAACACTGTTTCTAATACGATATGATGACAATGTGAGTTACACACACATGCACACACACTCTAACACAGAATGTTTCAGATTTTTCTTTAGCAGAAAGTATTATTACACGTACGCGTACGTATATTATACAACAAATACATTTTGCAAACAACTTCTACACATTCATTCATTAAGGCACCCACCCCTTGTTTAAGAAGATGACAAATTAATCGTTTAACGGAACCCAACCACATCCCTGTTCAGTTCTGCAAAATGATTTTTTTTTCAAATTTTAAAATTCATATGAGATCCACCGGAATAAAAAGTAATTTTAATTCGAGTACTTCAAGTACTTATCAATCGTAATCTGCCTCACAATTAAGAGTACCAAAAATTAAATAAAAGAGCTGCTGCAAGAACCCACGGCTTAAAAAGACAGGTATGAGCGATCTTCTTTGCCACGGGAATTTGGCAAAAAAGTGTTATCACACTAGGTTTAACGACTTAAATAAAGGGTGGGCCATTTAAAAGTTAAAATTTAATTCATGCAATTGAAACAAAAATGGTTTGAAATTTTCCCCAATTCATCCTTTTATTGTGTACAATTGCTACGCTTAGGAATGCAAGATTATTTCATTCATATGGCTGCCGCAGCTGGCCTGACAGCACCTCATTCGATCGGACCAATTTTCATGCACATTTTCTAGTGTATGGGCTTGTATCGCGGCAATGGCATCACGAATGTTAGCCTTCAAATGCTCAATTGTCCCTGGTTTGTAGGCATAACACTTTACTTTAACGGCGCTGCACGGAAAATAGTCCAACGGTGTCAAATCTCAGCTTCTTGGCAGCCATTTCGCATCACCATTTCGGCCATCAAACGTTTGACGCAATAAATCGCTTGTGGCATGAGATGTGTGGCAAGTTGCACCATAATGTTGATACCAAACATCGTTCACATCAATACCATGAAGAGCGGGTACAAAATAATTGGTTATCATGGTGCGGTAGCTGTCTCCATTGACCGTAATGGTTGCGCCGTCCTCATTTTCAGAGAAATATGGCCCAATGTGTGGGGTTTTTAAGCCCCAAGTACGGCAATTTTGCTTATTAACGTACCCACAAAGATGAAAAAGAGCTTCATTCGAAAGAAGACTTTTTTTTTTGCAAAATAGACATCAACGTGCAGTTTCTCGTTCGCCCATCTAGTGAAGCAAAAACGAAGCGGATGGTCATGCGGCTTCAACTCTTGAACCAATTGAACTTTATAGGGCGTCATACCAAGATCTTTTCGTGAAATACAACGTGAACTTTTGCCTGAAATGTGCAATTATTGAGAACGATGACGAGTTAATGTCACACATGCTCTCAGCCACAGCTTCGATATTTTCGGGTGTTGCACACTGTACGATGACGCTCATGCCTTGGCATATAAACAATGAAACCAGTTTCACGAACTTTAACAATAAACTTGCGTGTACGCAGCATTGCTGGTCCTTCTCAGCGACCAAATTTTTTACGACATATTCATGCTATTTCTGAAATATTGTTTTGTTTTGGAAATAAATTTCCAATAAATCCCAACGTTGCTCAAGCATACATCGATTCCTTAAGTTCAGTGAAGATTATCTACTAAATTTTGTGACGGAATACTATAGAATGACATAAGTATTGCCAGATTCGAAATAACTGATGGTTAAAATTTAAACCGATAGATGGCTTACCCGATATTATTCGTATTTTTGAAATTTGAAATAAGATTTGGACAAAATATATTTAGTGATACCAACATGTAAAATTAAGAAAAACTACTTTGTTTATTGGCATAAAGAAAGTGAAAGAAACCAGTTAAAGAAAAAAGAAAACATAAGTAAAAGACAGTGAAAAAAATATACAAACAAAAAAGAACTCCAAAAAGAAAGTGCGACTAATAAATAAAACGAAATCAATGCAGGAAGTCAAATAAAAATTCTTCAAAGTGTGACTAAATCGTTTGTCTGCCACAGATTACGACATCAATTAATCAGAACAGTGAGTGTTAAAAAAAAAAAGCGAAAGAAGAATTGAATGATAAATTTCCTTGAGGTGTTTAAAGAGGAAAAGCAGCAAAACACAGACGTCAATAAAATGATTGATTAATAAACCAAAGTAAGGCTGCACGGAATTTGTTTAAGAGCTTGTTCAAGGAAATTGATTTTCTATTTTGTCTTCTAGGAACATATGAAATACGGTGTATTTATTTAATTTATGCACTGCATTTTAATGTTTTTAAAAATAAGCAAATAGGAGTCAAATTAGTTGCCATTATTTATTATCGAAAAAATTTGCATGCAATTAAAGACGTATGAAAAAATTCCAAAGAGGCAGCGCACATCGTTAGATTTATATAAGCTGCCGTTTGAAAGAATTTTTTATTTCTGTATAAGGTGAGCTTTGAAATTTAATATTGCAGAAATTCCTTAACCAAAGGCAGCAATACATACATACATACATAATTGGTCATTACAGCCCTTCAGTCACTTATGTTGTGTGTGTTAATTTTATACATGAGTGGCGGGTCCTACAGTTTATAATCGACTTCGAACGACTAATTTTTGAGAAACTTTTCATGGCAATTGTATTTTATTTACTCTCAGAGTTTTTGCCAGAAATCTGAGAGGAAGTCACCGAAGAAATATTTTTTTTCATATTTTCGTTTTGATGTCTGATCCGGGGTTTGAACCGTGAACTTACGTCTAATAAGTTGACACATTACCTACTAAATTATGGCGACTACAACTCAAATAGACTAAATTCAAATAGAAAATGATCACTTGTAGTAGCCTCAGTCTGGTAGGTAGTGTGCTGGGTTATTAGATGTGAGGCCGTGGTTTAAACACGAGCCCAAAGAACATTTCTTCGGCAATTTTCTCTCAGCAGATTTCTGGCATAAACTCTGAGAGTAAATTAAATTGTCTTGAAAATTTTAACAAAAAAAAAAGAAATAAAATATGCCTTCCAATGTCGAATTTAAACTGCAGGTCCCACCGTTCTTATTTAATTTTAAAGCTCACAACATGGTTAATATGTAATTCTGATTTAAGGGTTTGTAAAGACCACTTAAGTAAGTTTAGTAAGTAAGTATTCCAAATTGATCCTTTTGAGGTAGTCTTTGACCACGTTTTAATACATTTCAAGTAGTGGCGGGACCTCCAGTTTAAAATCGCCTCAGACCGTTAAATTTTTATAAAAAAACATGGCAATTTTATTTACTTTCACAGTTTTTGCCAGAAGACTGCTGAGAGGAACTTGCCGAAGAAATATTTTTTCATATTTCCGTTTGTTCAAGATGTGTGGGCTGGGGTTTGAACCTTGCCCTCACACTATGTACTGGACTACAGCGACTTGGAATTCATTTTTAAATCGAAACTAAAGCAAATGTTAATTACAACCTACAATATATGATAGAATATGCTTACGTTTTGTATATGAAAAATCCCCAATGAAGTGTAGGGAAAAAACAAATATTACGGCATAGGTTGGGTTTAAATGTTTGAAATACCAATACTATGTAGAATTCAAAAGAAATATGTTGGATTTTATTTTAAGCCCAATAACATCAGACACTTATTTAAGACTACAAACTAAAATGCTTCTAAAATTCCTGTACAAAGGTTAGGTTAGGTTAGGTTAGGTTAGAGGACGTGTACTTGTCAATTAAGACAAGTACAGTACCCGGAGGTCGAACTGACCCATTGTACAACGTCCTAGTTTCTCACACCACTTATGTTGTGTGTGTTAATTTTATAGATGCGCGGTGGGACGGACAGTTTAAATTCCACTCTGAACGACAGATTTTTGAGAAACTTTTCATGGCAATTTTATTTACTCTGAGAGTTTTTGCCAGAAATCTGCTGAGAGGAAGTCGCTGAAGAAATATTTTTTGTATTTTGACTTGATGGCTCGAACCCTGGCTTTACGTCTAATAAGCCAACACACTACCTACTAGACTACGGCGACTTCATGCCCGTACAGAACTACGGAAATAAATTTAAAAAGTTTGTGATTTTTAATTAATTAAAAATTTTTTTTTTGCTGTTTTATGTTGTTTATATCTTTTAATTTTAATATCTAATCCCCCTTTAAATATTTAATTAATATTTGTGTGTAAACTACATAAGCATTAAAAATGCAAAATATTTTCGGTATTTTACGTTTTTTTTTCTCATTGATTTTGTTTGTTGTTTTTTGGTTGGGTTTTTCTTCAATTCTTGAATTTTAAATTTTTAATTCGATTTGCCAATAACAATAACAATTAATTAAAATTTAATTCACACAACAATTTACACATACACAGTGCATGTTTAAGAGGAAGTTAAAAAAAAGGTTTTATCCATAATGCTACATCAACCAAATTCTGTGTTTGTAAGCACTGTTAGGTAGTGTAGGTCCTTAAAAAAATCATAGAATTTTAAATAAATCGCTCATCTACTTAATCGCAAAATCAGTTCATAAATATGTTATAAGTGGAATATACTTTAAGTTGAGGTTGCTTCTTCAAGCCAAAACCTAATATATGTGGTCCCAAGCAAGTATATTTCATGGTTAGACTTATGCTTCCCGTAAGCGACGTAATAATAAAACCTGAGAGGGCATCCATGTGATATACAAAAGGATCCGATTTACTCTGTTGTTGAAAAAACTTCTTTATTGATCACCCACCTAAATGGGAAATCGAGTTGATCGTTAATGTTTGTCTACCAAAGACACACGCGGGAGGAAGTGGTTGTGGTACATAGAAGGATTAAACATTGATGGATTTCTTTCCGTGCCAAGTAAAATAGTTATATACGTAGTCGGATACATTCAAATATAACGAATGCATGAATTCGTTAGAAGTTCAAGAAACAAGTTATATTGTCCTGTGGCTTAACAACCGACAGATACTTTTCTTAGTACCACAGGTCCTAAAAGCAATGTGCCTACGAGTTTAGCCAAATAAAACTAGTTTTGGGTTCCATTATGTTTCGATATTACACATACAAAATTGATCATTACAAACCTTTGTCAGGATTACGACCTAGCTTCTCCTACCACTTATATTGTGGGTGTTAATATTACATTTGAGTGGCGGGACCTACAGTTTGAAGTCGACTCCGTACGACAGTTTTTTGAGAAACTTTTCATGGCAATTTTATTTTTACCCTCAGAGAGTTTTTGCCAGAAATCTGCTAAGAGGTAGACGCCGAAGAAATATTTTCTCGTATTTCATTTTGTTGGAGTTGTCTGACCCGGTGTTTGAACCGTGGCTTCACGTCTAATAAGCCGAAACATTACCACTTTTTTTCCAAAACATTTCCCGGAAAAATGTATTCAAGAGTTAAACTTTACCTTCATATGTTTCAAATTGATTTATTTCATTCCGCCCCAATATTTCCCCACAGCAACAAAAACCCGTTATTTAAATAATAAAACGTTTTTAAGAAATGTAATTTAATTTGATTGATATTGTCAAGGGGATTTTCTTGTATTTATTTTTAGTTTCTTTTTTTTAACATTAATTTTCATACAATGCACATCCCCTTTTATATAAAATGAACACACACCACACTGACCGATACACGTATGCATACATACATACATGCAGTGTACACACTTAAATGAAACCAGCTGTCAATTTGTAAATTCCTTTAAAGCTGCAATTAATTTTCAAAATATGCAATAAAACCCATGCATATATCCACTCTCCTTAGTACTCCACTCTCTCTCTCTTTCGTTTTTTGTTTATTGTTTTTATTTGCTTTTTTTAAATGGGGTAGTTTGCTTTCGTCATAAGTAACAACAGCACTCTCACAGATGATCCCTCTTTTTATTTATTTGTTTATATTTTTGTTTTTATAATTCCTTGTGGCTGGTTGTATAAGGAATTTCAAACTTATTACATCAAATAATACACTAACATGCTTACACTAACACATAAACAAACCACACCAGTTATAATGAAAAATCTACTTTCTGCTCTTTTATTTTGTTGTTTTTTTGTTGTTGATTAAATTGAGAGAGAGAGTGAGTGAGAGCGAAGGAGTCTGTGGGTTCGGTTTTACAATGCCAAACCATTTTTTATTGAATTTTTTAAGTTTCTCTTGATTGTTTATCTTTGTTTTGTTTTTTTTTTATTGCCTTAACATGGCATGCAAGGGATATTTGGTTTTATTTTTGTTACAACAACAGACTGCAAGTGTAAATATTTTCTATGCAAGTGCTTGTGTTAATATTTTTCTTTGTTGGTTCAAAGCAAAAACTAAATGTAAAAAATTTGTAGTAAAAATAGCAAAAAAGAAGTCAGTAAATGTAAATTGAAAAAATGAGAAGAACATATTTGGGCCACACATGTTACTTTATTTTATGCTGCATTGGTTGGTGTATTGTATTAATCACTTATACCCTACAGTACATAACTGTCAATAAACCAGAAATTCAATAGAAATAAGAATGTTGACATAAAATTATATATTTAGAAGTCATCGTAGGCTAGTAGGTAGTGTGTCGGCTTATTAGACGTAAGGCCGCGGTTCAAACCCCAGGTCAGACAGCAAAACCAAAATATGAAAAAAATATTTCTTCGGCGACTTTCTCTCAGCAGATTTCTGGCAAAAACTCTGAGAGTAAATAAAATTGCCATGAAAAGTTTCTCAAAGAAATCTGTCTTTCGGAATTGACTTTAATAATAAAAAAGGTCCGTCCATTTATGTATAAAAATTAACACACACAACATAAGTGGTGTGAGAAACTAGGTCGTAATCCTGACTGCAGAGTTGTAATGACCAAGTATGTATGTATGCATTAGACCTGAATACATTAAAGACTAAGAAACGATTTAAAGAGAAACAATTGTTTTTATTTACTTGTTGCCAGTTTACAGAAAATTCACTTGTTCCTCTCTAATAAAGGGTGGGCCTTTTAAAAGTTTAAATTTAAAAATGAAAAAAAAGAAATGAAATTTTTCCAAATTAATTTCTTTGTTGTAAAGATAGAAATGGAATATTATTTCATTCATATGGCTGCCACCGCTGGCATCACAGTACCTCATTCAATCTGACGAATTTTCGAGCAATTTTCGAGTGTATGGGCTTGTATCTCAATGGCAATGGCATCACAAATGTTGGCCTTAAAATGCTCAACTGTTTTTGTCGGCATAGCACATATATTTAACGGCGCCCCATAGAAAATAGTCCGACGGTGTCAAATCGCAGCTTCTTAACGGCCAATTGACATCATGGCATGAGATGTATGGCAAGTTTCACCATCCACTTGAAACCAATAGCATGAAGTGCGGGTACATGAAGAGCGGTTATTACAGTGCGATAGGTATCTCCATTGACCGCAATGGTTGCGCCGTCCTTATTTTTAACGAAATATGGGCCAATGATGCTTCCGCTCCACAAAACGCAGCAAACAGTAACTCGTAATGGGTGGATTGGCTTGACCACGTATGGGTTTTCTGAGCTCCGCATACAAGTGATAAAAAACAACTGATAGTACTCTGCGTTTTGCAATGTTTAGTTGTATATGAGGTATTACATTACAGTTTAAATGTGGTATACATTAAGTGATTCAACTATTCTACCAATTTTTCCTCAAATATTAAAATCTAAGTGGGTATTTGGGAGACAAGGAAAAAAAGTGAAACTATTTGACTCATTTTTCTGTGAATTATTTTCCTTAATTTTTTTACTTTTAAGAAATACAACTCAATTGCTTTGCTCAATGCGGTCTTTTTAATAAAAAAATAAAAAAAAAATATTTCACACATATATACACATCTGTAACACAAATAACTTAAAGGAAGTAAAACAAATCGAAGCGAAAGGAAGAAAAACCACACAAAAAACTTTTTTGTTGGTCTTGCTGTTATTGGGTTAAAACAAACAAACACTTCTGGTAAAATTAAATACTTTGAGGCTATTATTGGTGTTGCTGGCACTGCTGTTGCAAATTCAAGTCATTAAATACACATTCAATGGAAATTTTTTGCAACTTACAAATCATACAAAAAAGGCGATAGGCAAGCAGTAACATTAAAAACATAAAAAAAGATTGTTTTTATATTGTTAGTAAAATGAAAAATCTAGATACTGGAGTTTTGTTTTCATATCGCTTAACATTAAAATTGTTAACAAAAATACAACAACAAACACTACAAGAATAAATGTAAACAAAATTCACAAACAACATCTTTACATTTATAGAGATTTCGAGAAGGCGAAGTCATGAACGTTCGCTTTCAATAACATTCATCAGACTGTTTACCGTGCCATATAAAAGGCACGTGAGTGAGTGCAGTTCAGTCAATCTTACATGAAGACGCGGTGTGTTTGAAGAGAGTAAAATTGAATTGAATTGTGAATTGAAGATCTCAAAGACCTGTCGCATAATTGTTATGTGATTGTTATTGTTAATGAAAAGGGTGTAAACAGAGGAATAAAAAAGAATGCAATGTTGTTTACATTAAGTTGTGAACAGTGGCACACAGGATTGTGCGAATTATAAACACAAATTTATTTTTATTTTATTTGCAAACTACGAACTCATATTTTCAACGTTTTTGAAAGGTAAAAACATAACAATATGTTTTAATCACCTCAAATACGTGGAAAAAATCTTAACAAAACAAATAATGAAATTTCAATCAAAAATTTTTAAATTTTTTTTATTATCCTCATGCAATCGAGTATTTGCATTCCTTCTTTTGCTTGGATTCTACTATAAAACCTACAAAAAGAGAGGAACTTTCATTCAGTCACTTTACACTTTTCATAACTGCTAAAGCCATAAGCGGCTAACGCCATAAAGAAAACTGTAGCACAAGAAAACTGCTATCTTCTCTCCTCCTGTCTCCCTTCCCTCTCTCTCCTTATCTTTCTACTGGTATAAATATTCAACCATATTTTATACACTGTAATGCAATAACCATGAACATGGTTTCATGTTCGTTTATACGTTGCGAAGATGTATTTTATGATCACATACATGCACACTTTCTTCCTCTTCCTTTTTCAGCAAATTTATATTTCGATTCTTACCAGTTTCCGTATATTACGTCATTTGCTGTGTGCGTATGTGTATGTATTATTGTTTCGCAAAAGTTTTATTAACTTTCATTGAATCATGAAAAAGATTTATTGAAGAAAATCTTTTGTTTCTTTGCCTTTTTTCATTCCTTTCTTTTATGGTGTGTGCGACGTTAACAGGAAATATTGAATTAAAGGCGTGTGGTAGGCACTTATCCTGTTAGCACAACAACAACATGACTGATTGACACATTGACTGGTCATATGCCATGCTCTCAACACGACTTTTTCGTCCCAATTGCCATTTGTTCTTTTGAACGCCCATATATGCATGTGTTAACCAGAGATCAGCAATGAATCGTTTTTTCGCTACTCTTAAGCACTAATGTAATTTTGTATGTAAGTGAGTCAACAATATTGAATTTTAACTATGTACTCTGATTCATTCACACTCACTACAACGTTGATTTATAAGTACAGAACATTCATACTATTCGAAATATGTTTGATTCATAAGCCTACACATTTAGATTCATAACTTCAGAAAAGTACTTATAAGTGACTCGAATCATTCATCAAAATTTACAGAAGAAGAAAGACACATAAGCAAAAAAGACAGAGCAGCAAGCAGAGCAAGCACACACAACCATTTAGAGAGTATTTTAGTGTTCGTATGCGATTCATATTTATTTTGTGATTCGTGTATACGTTGAGTTATGGAGAGTCGTAATCAACAACATCATACGTGTTGTTAAGTATGAATATGAGTAGAGGTTCTATGATATTAAAATATGTATGAATGCGTATAAGTATCAGAATTTATAAGTATGATTCGATTCTATTCATCCTTTTCAAAATTCATTGCTGATCTCTAGTGTTAACATAACATTTTGTTCGTTTTTTATCTTCTGTTTCCCAAATGTACAGCGCATATGAGATGGCAAAAATTCGATTATAACTACCCAGCTATCCACAAAGTGATTATAACTTGAACTGTTTTTCTTTATTCATTTGATTCTTTTTGGAAAATCCAAAGCTAATGAATTCTAATGATTTGCAAAAGTTTGCCGCTTCTTTGAATGTTTTACTATGTTATTTACAAGAATTACTCCCACCTGTTAATTAAATTGGCGGAATGGTATTTCTTAAGATTTCTATGTTGTTGTTGTCACTGTGTACTTTTTTTATCCAGTAATAGGCAGCCAAAAGGCAAAATTTTTTTACAAATCCAATAAATCCTCCATGCCTTGCCATCAGACACCGGGCAATAGATTTTGAAGGCAATGCCAATAAAGTAATCCTGTCGAGTAAAAGTCCAGGCAGCATTTTAGGCTGTCAAACAACCATAAAACAGATACGGACAGCTGCAGCGAAACAAAAAAAAAGCAAAAATATTTGTATTGAAATGCATGCCAGGGTTATTGCATGAGTGTTCGTAGTGTTGTGTGATACCAAATGTTGCCGGAAAATTTAAATGAAAAATCTTTCACACAATATTTCACATCAGAAATAAAAATGGGAAATTGAAAGAAAAAGCAGTAAATTATTGATAAGAGTGTGGGCATGGCAGTATGGCTAACATTTCGTTCACATAAGTTTGTTTAATCCAAAGAAGAAATGTTTGACATTATCTGCTTCACAAAGGATTGAACTTTGAAAATTATTTCTGACTTCCTCAGTTTTAGTCACTCATTCACTCACTTGACTTGCTAATTGAATTCCATTTTTCATTTTGATATTTTTGCATTTCTTTTTACTTCGTTTTTTTAACAGAATTATTTCAGTTCATTTTACCATAACCTGTACACTTTCTAATTGTTGTTACGTTTGAGTTCGAATGATAAAAGCATTTTAATCGAATGAGTATTTGTATTTACTCTCTGAGCCAACCATGTTAGCGTGAGTTTTAAGTGAGTTTTGTACGTGCTTGCCGCTTACAAATTTTTACGTAGAGTACGATTAGTTACCATTTATTTTCGTTTATTTTGTTTTTGTTTTCCTAAACTAAACTATAGGAAAAGAATTCCATTTTTTATTACCCTTTTACGAAATTTTTTTTAATCATCTGTGTTTTGCTATCTAAAATGCAACAAAACACATGATATTGTTACAAAAACGAAAATAATTAAGATACTGCTGTTTCGATTTGACATCGTTTAACATTAAAATTATAAACAAATGCTACAAAAAGAAAACAATGCAGTAAACAAATCTGTTTACAAATTACTGCTTAATATAACACAAACACCAGCGTAAAAAAATGATAAACAAATAAACAAAAATACAACAACAAACACAAGCATAAAGAATGGTAAACAAGTAAACAAAAATACAACAACAAACACTACAAGAATAAATGTAAACAAAATACACAAACAACAATAATGAATGTAAACAACGATGTTTACATTTGTAGAGACTTCGAGAAGGCGAAGCCACGAACATACGCCTCCAAGAACATCCACGGACTGTTTAACCTACCATATAAAAGGTAAGGCAAAGCAGGCAAATAGTTAGTAAAAGTTCAGTCAATCTTGTGTGACCTGAGATTTGAAATTACTTTCTCTCATCTGGTAAGGCAACACATGCCAACTAGACTACGGTGTCTTCTTTCATGGATAAGGGAAACACAAATAAATAGAAAATTTATCAAAGCATTTATTTCCTCGACCGGCGAAAGTTGTTGAACATGTCATTACTGTTTTAAATATGACAACTTTTGATGTTTGTTACACCGTAGTAGTGGTCAACAGCAAATTTCACTGTTAAAAACTGTTACTTTATGAAACTCTGCCAGAAATATCTTGAATATCTTGAACAATACATCCTGTTAGTTGCATATCTAATGGCATTGCAAACATTTCATAACAAATTTCATTCTCACTTCCTATCAAAATATAAAACAAAATTAATTTGATTTGAATCGAATAGCATTCTTTGAAATTATTTGATGCACAAAACTAACCCAATTTCTATGTTATTAAGTTGAAATTTTCATGATGGTTTTATTTCTACGAACAAAGAGTGAAAGAGTTAAAAACACACTTAATTGGTTTATTTACTGAGTGAAACATTTTCAAAAATTTATTTTTAAATGTTTAATGATTTCACACTCATACACACACAAGCAAGCATACAGAAAACTATTTAACAGTGAAGTCGAAAAATCAATTCAAAAATCCTTGAAGCTACAAAAATTCAAAAACAAAAATTCAATTGTGAAATGAATGAAGATTTGTGAAGAAGAGAGAGAGAGAGAGAAACAGAATTTATTTTCTCTTTTCTACCTTAATGAAATTGTGTTATTTTTAACTCTTTACATCGACAACAATGTTACCTCATTAACCTCTTATTCTATGGCAATAACCAGCACAAATTCGGTAGCAACTACAACCACGATAACAGCAACATCAATACCAAATTGCCACCAAAAAAAAAGAGAAAGAAAACATAAAAAAATCACCAAAAAAAAATCAAGTGATCTCTATCTCTCTCTTTCTCTATCCCCCTTTTTCTCTATCTCTCTCTTTCTCTAGCAATTTTTTCTTTTTCTAACACATTCGTTATAAAACTGTAGAAAAAAGAGTAAACGAACGATGCCACACCACCAATGATTATCTGTAAACATAAACAGAGTATTAAAAGACTGATGTCTTGTAAGAAGACAATGAAAATTTAAATAATCAGGGTTGTATTAGCGACACTTTTAAATTAATTCAACAAACGAAAATTATTAAGCAACACTTGTAACCTCAATAGAGTCTAAATTTTAACATGATTTCCATACTCATGCCTATGTACACTGTTATGTAAGGAGTTGTACCCTTAAATAAGGACCTCCGCCAATCAATAATAATGCTAACAATCGTATTCGCCTTGTAAAGCTTAAAATATTCTATTGCCGCGTGTACTTTCTGGATACTAATTTTGATTTAGTTGCCATAGTCTAGTTGGTAGTGTGTAGGCTTATTAGGCGTGAGGCCAAACCCCAGGTCAGACATCTCCAACAAAACGAAATCAGAAAAAATATTTCTTCAGCAACCGCCTCTCAACAGATTTCTGGCAAAAACTCTATGAGAGTAAATAAAATTGCCATGAAAAGTTTCTCAAAAATCTGTCGTTCGGAATCGACTTTAAACTGCAGGTCCCGTCATTCATGTATAAAATTAACACGTACTACATAAGTAATGTGGGTATATGGCAACGTAAACAGCCTGATGAATGTTCTTGAAGGCGAATGTTCGTGGCTTCGTCTTCTCCAAATCCCTATAAATGTAAACATCTTTGTTTCATTATTGTTGTTTGTGTATTTTGTTTACATTTATTCTTGTAGTGTTTGTTGTAGTTTTTTGGTTTATTTGTTTACCATTTTTTATGCTGGTGTTTTGTTGGTATATTTTTGTTTACATGTTTATCATGTATAAATATAGTCCTACATATATAGTCTTCTTTCCTTCATCTTGCTACATTTTCGCTAAGGTATGGCTTTTTGGATTAAAGAACACAATTTCCAACTGAAGTACTTGAAAATGTTTTCAGAGCAGTTCAACATTTTCGTGTAAAAAATTTGTACGTTTCATATTTGCTGTTTAAACGCAAAATAA
Source organism: Sarcophaga carnaria (assembly GCA_958299815.1). Classification (NCBI taxonomy): domain Eukaryota; kingdom Metazoa; phylum Arthropoda; class Insecta; order Diptera; family Sarcophagidae; genus Sarcophaga; species Sarcophaga carnaria. Next base: position 130,333,998 of record OY283150.1, on the reverse strand, counting down.
TGGAGAGACTGAAAATTAGACACACGTACTACATATCTTCTATGTATTTTAGAGTTTACGCAGAAGTTTTTAAACAGTAAGCCGCTATGTTTTTATTAAAAAACAGAAATAAAAACATTTTTTTTTTCAAAAAAAAAAGAAACAAAATTTTCATGGAATTGTAACATAGTTTTTGCATTCAATCGTAATCGTATATTGTACGGGTATTAAATACTGTATAGCATGAATACATAGGTATGCGTATTGTATATGGTCTGAAGTAGATTTTAAGCTGTATACAAGGTAAGTGAATACACAGGTATTTAAGTTTACATGGCAAATGTTAAAATCCTTAAAAAAATGAAAATTAAACAAAAAACGAAACGGCAGTAAATCTCTAATACCAGTACGAAAAACCCAAAAAAATTGCTAAATTTTTTCTCTTTTGTTTTGTTTTTGTTAAATATTGTAACGTTTTTAGCTTTTAAAAACGTTTAAAATATGAGCTCGTAGATTACAAATAAAATAAATTTGTGTTTAGTTTTAATTAAAATTCTTTATTATTCGTTAAATTCTGTATGCCGCTGTTCACAACTTGATGTAAACAACAACAATTGCTCTTCTTTGTTATTCCTTTGTTTATATACACTTTTCATAAACAATAATAATTATTAGGCAATTATTCGACAGATCTTTGTAACAGCGAACTTCAAACCACGATTACTCTCTTCAAATGCAACGCGTCTTCACACAAGACTTATTGCAATTCACTAAGTCATGTCGCCTTCTTTGCCTTGCCTTTTATATGGCAGATTCAACAGTCTGATGAATGTCCTCGAAGGCGAATGTTCATGACCTAGCCTTCTCGAAATCCCTATAAATGTAAACATCTTTTGTTTACTTTTAATATTGTAGTGTTGTTGGTGTATTTTGGTTTACCATTGTTTTGTATGCTGGTGTTTGTTGTTATATTAAGCAGTGCGATAATTTTTAACATGCTTGTTTACTGCATTGTTTTGTTTTTGTAGCTTTTGTTTAAAATTTTAATGTTAAGCGATATAAAACAAAACACCAGTATCTTGATTTTTTTATTTTTGTAAGAATATCAATACAACCCATCCCTAAAGCCATCAGCAACATCATGACATCATGACATGAATAAAACAAAAACCGTTTAAAATGTTGCCAAATTAATTTTGTTTTGCTGTGAAGTACAATTGTTCCGCTTAGAAATGGGAGATTATTTCATTGATAAGGCTGCCGCGACTGCACTCACAGTACCTCATTGAGATTATGGCGTCATATCTCCGCAGTGTCATCGCGAATTTTGGCTTTCAAATGCTCAATTGTCTCTGGTGAGTCGGCATAAGACTTTTAACAGCGCCCCATAGAGAATATTCCAAACGGTGTCAAATCTCAGCTTCTTGGCGGTTGACATCATCATCATCTCTACTAATTAAACGGCCATCAAGCGTTTGGCGTTATAAATCGATTGTGGCATAAGATGTGACGCAAGTTGCACCATCCTGTTGAAACCAAACATTGTTCATATCAATACCATTAAGAGCGGGTACAAAATAATAGGTTATCATGGTGAGATAGGGGTCTGCTCTTTTAAACACTAATACATCTGTTTATGCATTTGCCTACTTGCTCTTCCCAACGCCTTTTACTCCCAGTCATCATTACTTCTTTGGAAATGGATACTTGAACTAAGAAAATTTCATTAAAAAGAGTATAATTCTTGCTTCTACTGAAGCGAAGAGAATTGCAAACTAAAACTATAAAAAAATAAAAAAAATCATTCGTGATATCATTTCAACTTTTTCAATTTCGTGTTTGTTTAAATCTTTTATTCCCCCCTTTTTTTCAATTGCTTATTGAGATTTCATTTAAAATTGTTTTCGAATGAAATGAAATCTCAAATGATTGGTTTCGCTGCATAAAAACTGTTCAATAACTTTTAATTTATTGAAGAGAAATAAAAAACGAAATCAAAATGAAACAAAAATGAATGCAATGAATATGAATTTAAATTGACTAGTAAAGTATTTTTTGAAGTATTTAGGAAAGTAGTTTCAGTCGCAAAATAAAACAAACTCGAGCAATTCAGTATCAAATTGTGGAAACTTTAAAGAAATTTTAATCCCTGAGCAAATAATGCGTTCAAGAAACTCAATAATCTTCCCGATCCCCCCATAGAGGGGATATATGGTACGACAATCATACCATATAGTATATACAGTGGAGACTTAATTATACGCTTAAAAAGAAAAACACTTTTAATGATCTAGGGAACGTACTTTGGGGCAACGATTGCAAAAAGTTGTAATCAATGCTTCCTCTTTGAACAAAATAAATAAAGAATAAAACATCGAATCTCTCACCATAAAGTTATGAAAGCAGTGATATGTTTAAGGCTATGGCAAGCGATAGGCATTGCTCCAATTCTATTAAAATACTAGGAACTTAATTACATACATAACAGGATTAAGACCTAGTTTCTCCTAACACTTATGTTGTGTGTGTTAATTTTATGCATGAGTGGCGGAACCTGCAGTTTTTTTTTTTTAATTCAGAAATTTTTCATTGCAATTTTATTTACTCTCATAGAGTTTTTGCCAGTAATCGCCGAACAAATATCTTTTCTGATTTCATTTTGTTGAAGTTGTCTGACGTGTGGTTTTAACCGTGGCCTCACGTCTAATAAGCCAACACACTACCTACTAGATTACGGTGACTTCAGGAAACGTACTTCTCACTTAGTTACTTACTTACGATTAACGGATTTCGGCCTGCCTTAACACATCCTTCCAGGCGCCTCTGCTTCTTTAACGTCTACGCCAGTTGTCCACATCAAACGCTGACAGGGCTTCCTCGATTTGGTCCTTCCAGTCCTCTTCGTCGAATTCCGCAGATCCCGGGAGCATTCTCCTCCATTCGAACGATATGGCCGAGCCAGCGTAGGCGCTGCACAACGTCTGTGTCGTTGAGTAGCTCATGCAGGTCACTGTTGAATCGGATGCGGAAATCATCGCCAACCCATACTGGACCGATTCTCTTACGTAGGAACGTGCTTCGGGGCAATTAATTGTGTGCCCTTATGGTTCCCAGAAGTTGTATCTTTGAATCAATAAATAAAGACTAAAATCGTTGGAGACGTTCAAACTCATGAAACGGCGAAGATGTTTAAGGCTTTATTAAACTGCTAGGAATTTAATTTACATTCTTTTCTAACAAGCCTCGCATATCTTATAAACTTTTCTAAGAGGTTTTTCGTCCAGTTTTGGCAAGTATATTAATGTCTGATAAGTCATTATATAAACGACTTTTTATTATTTCGTGAACAATACAGTAATCCTTCTTATTAGATTGTAATCAATAGTTATTATCATAACTTTTTTTTTGGAAAAATTCTGTTTAAAAAATCATGAATTGCATGTCAATCATACGCCACCCTGTGCGTATGAGTACCAAACACTACATACCAGTATCCAATTATTTATTCATCATACGTCAGAGGGGGTATATTGTGTTTAATACAATGATAATGCCATTGTAGATATAGGAAGACTAATAATATCATATTAATTTAATGCTGTGGGCAATAAATTCATCATAATCACTAATTAATTAACAAATAAATATACAAAGTTTTTTTTAAGCAAATTATAAAAGAAAAAACGTATTGAGGCTAATATTACCACCTATAAAGGTCATAATATTTCACTTCATTTCAAGTAGTTTTGATATCAACACTAAAAATAAAAGAAAAATTACTTAAAAAACTATACTTAGGCTTCAAACTGGCCTTTACGCATACAAAGCCCTCCACACTCTTCATTAAAACAGAACAAATTCCATGAAATGAATAAAAAAAATTCCTTGAATGCCAAGAATTTCATGGCATGAGCTAAATTCTATTGTTATATTTGCTGGCAGTAAAGTTTAGTTAACATTTAGTTTCTATGAAGAGATTTTTGGATAAACGTACACATATACAACAAAACGATAACAAGTACAAAAACAATATGAGCATAAACATTCCTGGAATTAAACGAAAGCAACAAATTTTTACTTATGCACGTACCAGAACGTTTTGCTATACTTTTATTGCGTAAACGCCTTTAAATTGAATTTGAGAAAAAAAAACAGAAAATATACAACCGCACGTACGCACGTACCTATATGTTTACAACGGCAAAAACCATAACACGCTTACCCTCTTATACACAGGAGTACAATAATGAACAGCAACGTTAGCAAAAATCACATACAGAGAGAGAGAGAGAGCAAAAAAAATCAAAAATAAATAAAGAGAGCAGCAATAACATAAGCGAATAGTAATAGCAATAACAATAACAACTACAAACGAATAGATTTGAGTGTGTGTGTGTAATTTACCAAAAAAATTTAAATGAATTGAATTTTTATGCGAGATTAGAAACAATTTTTAAATTTTGTTTTATGCTTAAACAGCAACAATAACAATGCTAACATGAAACAAAATAATAAAAGGCAAGAGCCATAAAGGGATTAGCAAAGAGGAGAATTTAAAATGGAAAATCTATGAAAGAAATTAATGCAAATTTTGTTTATTACAGAAACTAATAGGAAAGGAAAATTCAAATTAAAGAGATGGCTCAGGACAATTATTTACAATTAAAACTACAGCCTTAACACGTATGTACATAACATAATTGGTCAATACAAAGCTTCAGTTAGGATTACGACCTAGCTTCTAAAACCACTTATGTTGTGCGCGTCAATTTTATACACGGGTGGCTGGACCTACAGTTTAAAGTCGACTCCGAACGACAGATTATGTCATTTTCATGGCAAATTTTATTTACTCAGAGTTTTTGCCAGAAATCTGCTGAGAGGAATTCGCCGAAGAAATACTTTTTGTATTTTATTTTGATGTCGGGCCTGGGGCTCGAATCCTGGCTTTTCGTCTAATAAGTCAACACACTACCTACTAGACTACGGCGACTTCCATAACTTGGCATAACCCTTTTCTTTAAGGGCGTCCCATAGAACATAGTCCAACGATGTCAAATCGCAGCTTGTTGGCGGCCAATTGACATCACCATTTCGACTAATTAAACGGCCATCAATGGTTTGACGCAATAAAGCGATTGTGGCATGAGATGTGTGGCAAGTTCCACCATCCTGTTGAAAGCAAACATCGTTCACATCAATACCATGAAGAGCGGGTACAAAAAAAAAATCGCTTATCATGGTGCGATAGGCGTATTGGTTGTGCCGTCCATATTTTCAAGGAAATAAGGGCCAATAATGCCTTCGCTCTACAAGCCGCACCAAACAATCACTCGTAATGAGCGCCTTGGCTTCTGTAAGACCACGTTTGGGTTTTCTGTGCCCTAAATACGGCCATTTTGCTTATTAACGTTCTCACCGAGATGAAAAGATGATTTTGCCAAATAGACAAATAGACATCATCGTGCTGGTTCTTGTTGGCTCATCTAGCGAAGCGAAAACGAAACGGATGGCCATGCGGCTTCAACTCTTGAAGGCGTCATACCCAGTACTTTTCTCAAAATTCGATGTAAAATGGTGCTTGAAATGTTCAATTCTTGAGAACAATGACTAGTTGACGTTGATGGATTCTCACGCACACTCCTAGTTACAGCTTCCATATTTTTGGGTGTACGCCCTGTACTAGCACGCTCATGTCTTGGCGAATTAACAATGAAACTTTAGCAATAAACCGGAAGTCGCCGTAGTCTAGTAGGTAGTGTACTGGCCTATTAGACGTAAAGCCAGGTTTCGAGCCCCAGGCCAGACATCAAAACAAAATGAAAGAAGTATTTCTTCGGCGACTTTGTCTCAGCAGATTTCTGGCAAAAACTCTGAGAGTAAATAAAAATTGCCATGAAGACTTTCTTACTAAAAAATCTGTCATTAGGAGTCGACTTTAAACTGTAGGTCCCGCCACTCATGTATAAAATTAACGCACACAATAAAAGTGGTGTGAGAAGCTAGGTCGTAATCTTGACTGAAGGGTTATAATGACCAATTATGTGTGTATGTATGTATGTATGTATGTATGTATGTATGTATGTATACCGGGCTTTGTTGCCTGAGATATTATTTTTTTCTGTTTTCATAGGTCGGGCTCCCAAAAATTCAGGGAAATCGATGAAGTAGTTTTTGCCATATCCTGGTTGCCAAGTCGAAAAAAGTGATTTCGAGAAAAACGCATTTAAGTTGCGTGTAAGAAGTGGATGCGTTGTATTATTTTGCATTTTTCTCCTTTTTTCGTATTGTTTTTAGGGAAAAGAAGATTTCTACCTTAATTCTATGACCCTAAAGTATTTAAAACGGTGGAAAACAAAAACCGAATTTTTGAAAATTAGGAACCGTACTAACCCCTTAATTTATTACAAAGCTACAGAACATACTCAGCAGTTGTTATTGATTTTGAGTTTCTGTTTACGTTTTTACACCTAAAGAAATATCAGCAGTTAAAAACAAAACCATACTAAATTATTATAACCAATACATACATACATATGTACTCGTATGTGTGTACCGTACTGTTTTCCTATGGTATGTGTATGAATTATAGAGTGTTGAGCTAGTCATTCTGTATATTAACACACTGTTTGTAAAAACAAATAAAAGTTATGAAACAAAACAAAAAAAAGAGTGAAAAATTATGGCTTTTTATGGTTTGTTTTTATGATTTACAATAATAACTGTACAATAATAACTGTGTAACTAACTGTTTTTTTTTAATTTTTGAATATTTTTCTATTAATTTATTTCAGTGTTATTGTTTCATTTATTGTTTTATGACAATTTAATTTTAATTTATTGAAAACAAATATTTTTATTTTTATTCCAACGCTGAAACAGCTACAAAAGCAATTTTCTGTGAAAAGAAACAAACATGGTGGTGTTATAAATATTAATAACAATAATAATTGAATGAATGAATAATTGTTTGCCAAAAACTATTCATTTCGTGGCTTAATTCTTTGGTGTTGAAAAAAAAACATCGAAATTATAATAAAAGAGCTGAAAAACAATTCATAAATCATTTCAAAATACCGGATTATGGTTTCTCTCTTCGTTTAATACAAGTTTTAATTCATTTTCAATATAATTTTGCAAATATTAATTGCATGGTCCACGTGTAGGTTTATATACATATATACATACGTATGCGTTTATTGATTTGTGTTTTTAAGTTTTGAAATTTTTAATTTTTTTTTTTTTGTGGAAGACTTTTTCAATATAATTTCTATGTAGAGTTAGGTTAGGTTTGGCCGAAGTGATAGCTTTGATTACCAAAGCACACTGGAGCAGGCACAGCGGCCTTTTGTGACGCCAGAGTTAAGCGCAGTTCCTGCACTGACCGACTTCCATTAAACTCATCAAAGAAGTTGGTCACCGCAAGTGCTATACTGTATGTAGAGTATGAGAAATTAATTATATTTCTATATCGACATTAGAAAGTAGATTGTAAGGAGGGAGGAATGCCTTGAAAGTAGTTTCTATAGTCAGTAAGTCAGATGCATTATTTTTACATACATACATAACATAATTGGTCATTACAACCAGTCAGTCAGGATTACGACCTAGTTTCTCACAGAACTTAGGTTGTGTGTGTAAAATTTTTATACATGAGTGGAGGGACCTACAGTTTAAAGTCGACTCCGAACGACAGAATTTTGAGAAACTTTTTTATGGCAATTTTATTTACTCTCCGAGTTTTTGCCAGAAATCTGCTGAGAGGAAGTCGCCGAAGAAATAATTTTTGTATTTTGTTTTGATGTCTGGCCAGGGGTTTGAACAATGGCTTTGCGTCTATTAAGCCAACACACTACCTACTAGACTACAAAAAAAAAAAAACATCCTTCCGGATTAAGCTCATTTTCATTTTGGTGAGTAGTAAGCAAAATTGCCGTATTTGAGACTCAGAATATCCACACTTGGTCCTATAGTAGCAAATGCACCCATTATGAGTGATTGTTTGGTGCGCATAGCCCTTATTTCTTTACAAATGAGAATGGCGTGCTCATACTGGGCGTGCACCCGAAAATATCGAAGCTGTAGCTAGGAGTGTGCGTGAGAATCCATCAACATCAACTCGTCATCGTTCTCAAGAATTGAACATTTCAAGCAACATTTTACATCGAATTTTGCGAAAAGTTCTCGGTATGACGCCTTCAAGAGTTAAAGCCGCATGGCCATCCACTTCGTTTTTGATTCGCTAGATGAACAAACGAGAACCAGCACGATGATGTCGATTTTGACAAAAAATCATCTTTTCATCTCGGTGAGAACGTTAATAAGCAAAATTGCCGTATTTTGGGCTCAGAAAACCCACACGTAGTCTTACAGAAGCCAAGGCGCTCATTACGAGTGATTGTTTGGTGGGGATTGTGGAGCGGAGGCATTATTGGCACATATTTCTTTGAAAATGAGGACGGCGCTACTATTACGGTCAATGCAGACACCTTTCACACCATGATAACCAATTTTTTTATACCCGCTCTTCATGGTATTGATATGAAGGATGTTTGGTTTCAACAGGATGGTGCAGCTTGCCACACATCTCATGCCACAATCGATTTATTGCGTCAAACGTTTGATGGCCGTTTAATGACCCGTATTGGTGATGGCAATTGGCCGCCAAGAAGCTGCGATTTGACACCGTTGGACTATTTTCTGTGGCGCGTCGTCAAAGAAAAGTGTTATGCGGACAAATCAGAGATAATTGAGCATTTGAAGGCCAACATTCGCGAGGGATACGACGCTATACTCTAAATTAGATGCTATGAGGCCTGCCGCGACAGCCATATGAATGAAATAATATTCCATTTCTAACCGGAACAATTGTACTTCACAAGAAAGAAAGAAATTTGGCCAAATTTCAAACCCTTTTTGTTTCAATTGCATTTTTAAATTTAAACTTATAAACGGCTGACCCTATATTATCTTTGTTAACAATTTTTATTAAAAAATACTGTTGGCTACAAAAGTTTTCATTAAAACGGTTTTTTTTCTCTTTTTTCAGAAAATCATTTTTCTCTAAAATTTCCAACTACCCCTCACATATTATCTGCGGAACTTTGTGTTGCAAACAGTGTTATTGTGACACTAGAAAGTACGATACCAACTAACTTTAATAAGAAAAAAAATAAGGAAGAAGAAAAGAAAAACAGTATAATGCGACATATTGAAATATCCTTTTGCCAAGAGGTGAAAACAATTTCAAGTGTTGTAAATATAATAAAATAATGGCAGATTTTTATGATTTTATGCCCCCATATTTTCTTTTTATACAGTCTGTGATTCTTAAGTGCTTCCCCTAAAGTCTTGGGGAAATATTAAGTGTCTTAATGGTCGTCAATGTCAATGAAGCCATCATAATAATAAAGAAAAAAAAAATTGTTTCGGAATAAATTGTTTTTCCGGCGCTTAGAGCTGCAGAAAATAATTCACAAATTGTTTTATCCTAAAAGGATTCTAAAATTCAAAAGTTTTAGAAAGAGACACTCACTTCTGCAAATCAAATCGATTACAAGTTTTTATGTATCAATAATTTTTAATAATTAAATCGTCTTTGCATATGAATTTCAGTTTTGGTAAATACATCATATTCGTTGCTTTAAGATATTAAATAGGTCCATGAGTTCAGCTAAATAGCTCTTTGTTTTCAAAACATAAAAAATATTATTACAAAAATGAAAAATCTAAATACTGGTGTTTTGCTATTACATCGCTTAACATTAAAATTATAAACAAAAGCTACAAAACCAAAACAATGCTGTAAACAAACCTGTTTAAAAATTATCGTACTGCTTAATACAACAACAAACACCAGCATAAAAAATGGTAAACAAGTAAACAAAAATATACCAACAACACTACAATAATAAATGTAAGCAACGATGTTTACATTTCTAGAGATTTCAAGAAGGTGAAGTAATGAAAATTCGCATACAAGAACATTCATCAGACTGTTTACTCGGCCATATAAAAGGCAAGGCAAAGCAGGCGACTTAATGCGTAAAGTTCAGTCAATCTTATGTGAAGACGCGGTGTGTTTGACGAGAGTAACGGTGGTTTGAAGATCTCCGTTACAAATATCTGTCGAATAATTGTCTAGTAGTAGTTGTTATTGTTTATGCAAAGGATATAATCAGAGGAATAACAAAGAAAAGCAATTGTTGTTGTGTACATCAAGTTGTGAACAGTGCCACTCAGAATAGTGCAAATATTAAAGAATTTTAATTAAAACTAAACACAAATATATTTTTATTTTATTTGCAATCTACGAGCTAATATATTATACGTTTTTAAAAGGTAAAAACGTAACATTATCAATTTTGTTGCAAATATGTTCTCTGTCTTATACCGTATTGCTCTTTTAGTTTTTTTCATTTGTTGTTTTAAAAATTTGTGAGAATATTTTTTTTGCCAACCATTTGCTGTTTACAATTTATTGACCAGCTGTGTCTAGATCCTGTATCAACAGCTTCCCTTTTTAACAAGCCATTATCATAATAATTATAATAAAACCAGCCACCAGCTCTATTAAAACATCCTTTTAAATATGAAATTTATGTTGAATTTTGAAACTGAAATCTTTTTGAATTGTGCGTTGACTTATTGCTGAATTTTGCAAACAGAAATTAAGCGTGTTAAGCGGATGTTTAATTTAATAAACGAGAAGCAAAGAACAAAAAAAAAATTAAAAATAGAAAATGAATAGAAAGTAATGGACAGAAGAGAAGCTGATAAAATATGCTCAGCATTTTGTAAGTTCTGGTGGTGCTGGTAAAGATGAAGAAGAACGAACTAAAAGCGACAAAAGAAAGCGGAAAATATCTGCTTTTTTCTATCTATGCCGGTGTGACCTTTTTATTTCAAAAACCACAATAAAACAGTAATTGGGATGATGAAGGATCATGTGCCTGTATTATGTTTTGATATCTGGCAGCGTGATTTCCACGGCATATTTTGTTTCACTTCGTCGAACAGATGATCAATAATAATTTCATTATAAGTTTAGAGTAGAACAATTAGAATATCACACACATACATAGCATACATAATTGGTCATTACAACCCTTCAGCCAGGATTACGGCCTAGTTTCTTACACCAATTATGTATACATAAGTGACAGGGTCTACAGTTTAAAGTCGATTCAGAACAATAGATTTTTAAAAAACTTTTCATGGTAATTTCCATTTACTATCAGAGTTTTTGCCAAAAATATGTTGAGAGGAAGTCAACGAGAGAAATCGTTAGTCTCATTCGCAAATGTGTTATGTCCCTTTTTTCAAATTTTACAGGAGACACAAACAACATTGCGGCTGCTTCAGTTTTTAAAATTTGTAAACTTTTTAAACGAAATTATTTTTACAAAATAGCTCTCTTTAAAGGACCTAGATCAAAAATTAAGAATAATTAATAATTAATATTCGTGAAGTTAGCACTTGCTGTTAATATTTTTCGTAGTTTTGTGGACTTAGCGTTTTTGCAAACCACAACAACAATACAACAACTATAAACTACATACTGACATTATTTTTTTTTTTTTTTCGTAAAATATGTATTTGGTATAGTGTTATCGTTTTGCATTAAAATCTCAATTTTGGAAAAAAGTGGACTTAGCGTCTTTGCGAATTATACTAACGAAATATTCTTTATTTAAAACAAACCCACAAAAACAAAAAGATGCACAAAGCATATAAAACAGGAAAGCTATTCAGTAAAAAGAAAAATCTTAATGGAAGCAAAAGAAGTAAAAACTTTAGCATCATGCCCTTTTCAGTAGCGCTGTCACAATTTGGCTGATGTTGACAACAGCAGCAACGACAACAGTAATGTGAGTGCGGGTGGGATGAACGATATTAAGTTGGCTAATTAATAACAACATTCTTAAACATTTTATGCTGTGCTAAGATGTTGCGGTCTGTTGCACAAGAATGCCGCTTCTGAACCTCCATGTTCGGCAAACGATACAGTCCAGTAACAACAAGAACGAAATTGAAAGAAAAAAAAAAGAGGTCAAAGTACTGGTTGTGTCAAGTCAAGTCAAGTCAACTCAAAGTTGTAGTTTAACTGTCAGTACTGTTCTCAATGCTAATTACAGCATAATTGTAGTGCCATAATTATAACAATTCGTCGTTATCGTGCTTATCGTTCATCGTTCATTCATGTCAAACGATTAACAAAATAAACTACAAGGGAAAAGAAAATTCGCTGAAGCGACACCAACATCTAGGAAAAGTTTCATGTTTCACGCATATACTCGTCAGTTTAGTAATGACAACGATTTACAGTTAAATGCAAAATAACGCACGTTGCTAACAGCATAGTCTAATTGACAGTCCCAATATATCAGAGTTAATCATCTTTCTTCTAATGATTGTGAGTTTACTTCTCTCAAAATTTAATTACATACCATCTGTTATCTATAGTTATGGCGATACACATAAAATCCGCTTTCTATTCAGCAACCTTAGTCGTCGTAGTCTAGTAGGTAGTGTGTTGGCTTATTAGACGTCAAGCCTGGGTTCAAAACCCAGGTCAAACATCAAAACGAAAATATGAAAAAAAAAAATATTTCTTCGGCGACTTCCTCTCAGCAGATTTCTGGCAAAAACTCTGCTAATAAATAAAATTGCTATGGAAATCAGTCATTTGGAGTCGACTTTAAACTGTAGGTCCCGCCACTCATGTATAAAAATGAACACACATAACATAAGTGGTGTGAAAAACTAGGTCATAATCCTGACTGAAGGATTGTAATGACCAATTATGTATGTATTCAGCCACCATTGGGGAAAGTTTACAGCTTTACTACCACATAGTGCTAGTTTTAGCAAAAACCTTTTGAACGTGCTTCACTTTAATGAAATTTAGAACAAGTGTTTCATGTTTACGCAATTGGGGTTAAAGTTATCAATGGTTCGCGGATATAATTATTTTTAATTTTAATTCTAATTATTAATACATGGCACTTAACAGCTTTACAGAATGCGTCATTGAATAGAAATTCACTTCAAAAGTACTTTTAATTTGAATGGTGAGCGTATGAATTGAAATAAAAGTACTTGTTAAAAGTGTACTTGTCAACAACTGACAGCAACTGCAACTGCAACAACTGCAAGCGTTGCTGCTGTTCATTATGACTGCCATAATGAGGTGTAACATAGCAAACGTAATTAGCAGTGAGATAATGAATGAATAGAGAAACAAGTAACGCATATGCACTTGTAAATGAGTATGTAAATGTGTTAGTGCATACACTTTTAATATGTTGCGAGAAAGAGGTGTATTTTTAATACATCAAAAGAGTTACACTATGCGCACACACACACACACACTCTCATATATTTTATCTTGTTAAAGTTGTAAAAGTGTTTCTGCATGAAGCAACTACAACTACAGCAACATCTTTATTCTCTGCAACATTTCATTATAAAGAACGAACTCCTGTCTTAAGATGTAATTCAAACGTTTTCTTCTCTTCTTTGTTTTCTTTGCATCTTTTTGGCGCATTTAATTGAAAAACGTACATCATGTGAGCATATACATACACACATATATACATATGTATGTATCCTTTCATCAAGAATTTGTAAGACAGTGGCGTATTTATTTTCAACACTTCCACGAACAAACAGAAGGCGGTTTTATGATTTCAATGACAAGCAATTAAATTTCAATTGAATATACTGCAGATTTTAATTTAAAGTGTCAGTTAAATAAAACAATAAAGAATGAATGAAAGTTCTGCTACAGGGTTCTTGGAAACACAGAACCAAAAACAATTTAAAATTACTAACAGAACGCGAACACAATATTTGCAGGCAACACATTTTCAAAGGCATGGTAGTAATTAATTTCTTGAAATGTATGTGTTTAAATCAAAATAATATTTATATTTCAAAGGAGAATATTTTATGAAACCTTCTGTAAAATTCCTGGAAAAATCCCGAAGATTTTACAATTAGAATTGCAGTTTATATGAAATATTATACGTCCTCCAGTAACCCGCACTTCAACACTCTTTTGGCAAATTTTCTGAATGCAAACTGACTGATATGAAGTAAAATTTGGTTTCAAAAAGCCAGGCCGTAATTGTAACAAATATTCGTTCTGTTTATTTTAAGTGTAACAGGGCTATACAAAGTGTATTTCTATTAACTTTTTCATTCTCTTTCTATGGTTTTTAATTTTCTTTTTTACCTTTCAGTTCAAATAATTAAGTTTTTCCAGATAAAAAACAGACTCATGACTGGTATTGTACAGGTTCTAGAATAATAAGGTTACCATTTGTCGTTGACTAGAAATAACATTTACTTGCTTACTTAATTACAGCCTTTCAGTCAGGATTACGACATAGCTTTTTAGACTACATACCGTTTAAATTCGATTCTGAATGATAGATTTTAGAAAAGCTACAGAGCTGCTCATAGAACCTTTGCCAGTAGACTACTGCGTGGAAGTAGTCGAAAGGAATATTTTTCCTTCATACTTAATATTGTTTGAGATGTCTGAGCTGGAACCACGGCTTCACGTCTAATGAGCCAACAACTTTTTATTTTTTCTTGTTGTGTTTTTTCTTTTCTTTCAGTTTAATTAATCAAGTTTTTTCTCGATAAATAAGTGATTGATAACTGGTACTGGTAGCAGGTCAACTGTGTCAAATTGCAGCTTCTTGGCGGCCAATTGATATCCACATTTCAGCTAATTAAACGGCTGTCAAACGTTTGATGCAATAAATCGATTGTGGCATGAGATGTGTGGCAAGTTGCATTATCCTGTTGAAACCAAACATCCTTCATATCAATACTATGAAGAGCGGGTACAAAACAATAGGTTACCATTGCCCGTAATGGTTGTGCCGTCCTAATTTTCAAAGAAATATGAGCAAGTGATGCCTGCGCTTCACAAGCCGCACTAAACAGAAACTCTTAATGGTTGCATGGGCTTCTGTAAGAGCACGTGTGTGTGTGCTTTCCGAGCAACAAATACGGGAATTGTGTTTATTAACGTAGATCTCCAAAATGATAATGAGCTTCATCGGAAAAGAGTTTGGCAAAAAAATTCCAGCCAATTGTCTTTGTTTTGGAAATAAATTTCCTATAAATCTCAACGTGGTTCAAGCGTTCATTACGTTCAGTGGAGATAATATACTGAAGTTTGTTACAGAATAAAATGACATAAGTATTCTATGATAGTTCAGGTTCTCCTTCTCTGGGCTTATCTATTATACTCTTATTTATAAATAAAGAAGAGCTTTTGGCAGGAGGAGATTATTATACGATTAATTTGTTCATTTTTGTATGACAGTCAATAAACTTTGTTTCATTCATTTATTATTAGCATCGTTATTAATAACATCTTTATCCTTTGCAACATTATTATTTTCATGATTGTCGTTGTGGTTGTTAATACAACAACAAAAAAATTCGTATTTCTTTTTACGATTATGACCGTCATCAAATATGATGTGCGATGTGTCACATCATTGTCACAAGGACCTTCGCTGAATGGTCTTAACTTTGTCTACAGGGTTCATATGTAGAGAAGGAAAGGGAGATGGGCAGAGCCAAGGAGAGAGATTAAATGTTAAAGCAACTCTATAATTTGTATACATTTTGTGAATGAAGAAATAAAGATTATAATAATGGCACACTCCCATGCTCGCTTTATTATCCTGTGGCCTGTAAACAGTCGTCTGCCTGTGTGTTTGCGAATGTAAAATTAAATTTAAATTTCTTTCAGTCAAAAGTAAGAGACAATTTTGCTACATTTTTACCTTTTAAAAACGTTTAAAATATGGGCTCGTAGATTGCAAGTGAAATAAAAATAAATTTGTGTTCAGTTTTAATTAAAGTTCTTTATTATTCGCACAATTCTGTACTTCACTGTTCACAACTTGATGTAAACAACAGCAATTGCTTTTCTTTGTTATTGCTCTGTTTATATCTTCTGCATAAACAGTAACAATCACTAGGCAATCATTCGACAGATCTTTGTAGCGGAGATCTTGAAACCACGATTAATCTCTACAAACATACCGCGTCTTCACACAAGACTGACTGAACTTCACTAACTACTGTCGCCTGCTTTGCCTTGCCTTTTATATGGCAGAGTCAACAGTCTGATGAATGTTTATGAAGGCGAATGCTCATGACTTCGACTTCTCGCAATCTCTATAAATGTAAATATCGTTGTTTACATTTATTATTGTAGTGTTGTTTGTGTATTTGCTTACATTTATTCTTGTAGTGAAGTCGCCGTAGTCTTGTAGGTAGTGTGTTGGCTTACTAGAAGTAAAGCCAGGGTTCGAGCCCCAGGCCAGACATCAAAACTAAATACAAAAAGTATTTCTTCGGCGACTTCCTCTTAGCAGATTTCTGGAAAAAACTCTGAGAATAAATAAACCTGACATGAAAAGGTTTCTCAAAAATCTGTCGTTCGGAGTCGACTTTAAATTGTAGGTCGTGCCACTTATGGATAAAATTAAACACAAACAACATAAGTGGAGTGAGAAACTAGGTCGTAATCCTGACTGAAGGGTTGTAATGACCAATTATGTATGTATGTATGTTATTCTTGTAGTGTTGTTTGTGGATTTTTGTTTACTTGTTTACCATAGTTTTTATGCTGGTGTTTGTTGTTATATTAAGCAGTACGATAATCTGTAAACAGGTTTGTTTATTGATTGTTTTGTTTTTGTTGATTTTGTTTATAATTTTAATGTTAAGCGATGTAAAAGTAAAACACCTGTATCTCGATTTTTCATTTTCGTAATAATATGTTCAAATAGGAGAAAATAAAAGATATAAAAACATTTTATTTAAATTGCAACAAAATCATTGTTCACCCTTGCTGCACAAATCTCTCATCCATCATCCGTAGAAAATGTTTTACAACTTCATTTGCCTAAATACACTTTTGAAAGCTTCATCGAATTTTAAACTCTTACGCTCTAAACAAATAACCACACATTGAAAAACCTTAATCTGCACCTAATGGTGCCTCGATACCCCCTAAACGTACAAATAATGATTATAATCGCCTACGATGCAGTAAGACGTACTTTTTCGGCATTTTGGTAATTGTGGATAAAACTCTTGTTCTTAAGGTAATAATGTTACCAATAAACTCTAAACTGTAGTAACTTTTCAGACTTTACTAAGGACTACAGCAGGTATACATAAATTAGTAATTTCATTAGAAAAACATACAAGGATATGAAGCCAAGACAAAAGATGAAAGAAAAACTCCTCTTATTATATTCGCACATACCATTGCAAACATATTAAATTCCTATGAAAATACTTCTTTCCCTGCAGGCAGAATGAAATGGAAAATAATAATGATGATCTTCTTAGCACGAATTCCTGCCTTTAATGTGTTCACAAAATTACAATTTTCCTCCAAGTATTCCATTCGGTATTTCATCTCAGTTCATACTGCTACATATTGTCTGTGGATTTAATAAACTTTGTGCGTAGATATGTACATGTTTTCTTGAGAATATGAGAGAAAGCGAGAGCATTAACAATCCAATGAATGTAGTAGATTACTGACTTTGCATTTGTAACGATTATAGCAGTGAGTGAATGAATAAAGTTCTGTTAGATCATTATGCAATATTAACGGTTTATTTACCGTTACTCAATGTGAAATCAGGGAAATTCCTGTTCGATAATCATGTGATTGAAAGGGAAACTAATTAATCGAGTGTTTTACACTGGTATTGTAAGTAGGAATGGCAAAATTAAAATTGCTTAATAAGGAGGGTTGTGTGATAATTACAAATGTTAAATGGTTATTTCAAGGTCTATAAAAAACCTATTAAAGACGCACAAAACTATACAAGAATGTGTTTAAAAATTTAATAGCAAAGCTTTTGAAAGTCCCCTCTTAAAACGAAATTGCTCTCAAATCGATCAATCAGATTTATAAGTCACTGCAGTAGTACATACATAATTTATGATTACGACCTAGTTTCTTACATCACTTTATAATGTGTGTGTTAATTTTATACATGAGAGGTGGGACCTACGGTTTAAAGTCGACTCCGAACGACAGGTTTTTGAGAAACTTTTCATGGCAATTTTATTTTACTCGCAGAGTTTTTGCCAGAAATCTATTGAGAGAAAATCTTCAAAGAAATTTATTTCAAATTTCGTGTTTGTTGCAGATGACCTGGGGTTTAAACACACTACCTACTACTACTACTACAGCAATCTTCAATCTGCCTTCATTGCCCTTGTGGAATGTGTCCGTGCATTTGAAGCATTTGAGTACATCAAGCAAATGTTCCGTTTTCTTAGTCCAATCCATTTAGTATTAACAGCCATGTATGGTAGCTGTGAGATACCAAGACCATCTCAATTGCATTCTATTGATTCATCCTTTCAACGAGCGTTCTTGGCATTGCATTTCCTTTAAAAATATTGTGTACTTTTGGAAACCAGTTGCAAACTACAGAAACACATCCATGTTTTCAGGTTCACACATACACACAGAAGAAATGTCTTCGAAATACAACTCTGTAAATGAGTTTGTCTTGTTTTAATTGACTTTCCTGTTAACAACACAAACTTCTTTGCTTTAGAAACTCCAACCAGCGTAAATGTTTGAAGTGGACATGTGTGTTGAATATTCGTACGAGACTCTGCAACACACTATTGAAAGTATTACATAAGCTTTGTTTGAAGAGATTCCAAAGTAGAATAATAAAATTTTTAAAGGAACAGGAATTATTTTAATTTTGTATTTAACAATCTAGTAGCCATCAAACAGCTACTTTAATTTTACTAAAAATACTGGCTTTTCCAAAGCACATTTATTTGCCGCAGTACCATATATTCTTGTCTCAATCAAGCCATTAAAATTTCCCACAGATAATCCCAAGAGATTCATTAAATAAATCCCTGTATGGCTTTAATTCAAGTGATAAAGATTTACCACGCATAGCAGTGCATAGGAAATGCTGCTGCTGCTCCCATGGTAGTGCAATGAATTTTAAAAATTCCAAAGCGCCAGGAATTTTTCTTTTTTAACGACCTTGAAACTCATTTTCAATGTACTGCCACAAAAATGTGCAAAAAAAAAATGCTGTGAACATTTGCAATTATTTCTACCATGACATATGAATTATTAAAATATTCGTTTCCGTTAATAAAAATGACAGACAGACAAGCATGCACAAGAGCATTAAATAGTGATTTTGTGCCAGTAAACATTTCCATATACAGTGGGAAATAAATGATGTGCAACAGTCCATAGTTTTTTAATGTGTATGAAGATAAATTGGAATTTGAAAATCCAAGACTCAATCCATAAATTTTAGCAGCGCCACATTTGGCAGTAACAGAGTAAAATTTCCTCTTAACAGAACAAAATTTGCACTTAACAGAGCACTGTTGGCTATTTAATAGTATCCATCTGAATAAGCCCACTTGTTTAGGTGTTAACTTGGGGATTTACTTTAGGTCTATGAGTACCATACTATATGCAAAGGAAGGTTGCAAGGCCTCGTAATATAATCAGCAACATAGTCACATGTAAAGTGATATGGTATTGAGAAATTTGGCTTTGAAAATATCAATTTTTTTTTGCTTGAAAATTCTCTAGAAGATCAGCGGCCATTTTGAAACATATAAGAAATAGTACATCGTATAGACTATATGCAAATGGTAGTCCAAAGGGTCCTCTTTCGAACCGTGCTAGTAGAATAATGGGAATAATGAGAGTTGGGGAAATTTTCTTCATCTATCACCACCAACCATCCTTTACATTTCAACACTTGTTCACAAATAGTAATGATCATAAAGATAATTATATTTTACTTCAATAGCATGCAGAAGTATAATCTACTATTGTCACTGTAAAACAGTTAACAGTGCTCTGTTAATAGCAATGTTTACCCTGTTAGAGGCAAGAAGTGACTGCTAAAAGTGAGGGTTTGCGTCTTTGGTTTTTAGCCCTAATCAAGTCAACATGACAGACACATATTTCACTTTGTCATGTTGTAACTTCCTTAAATATAGGTTCTAGTTCTTACTGCTTCTTGAATTCCTACTTTCAATTGTTTTAATTAGAATTTACAAATTTCAAGTAATAAATTATTTTCTTTTTATTTTTTATTTTGTTTCAATCGAAAATCTTCTTAATCATGTCAAAATGAGTCTATGAGGCACATTTGGCAACTCTAACTATTACTTCTATTGTTTGTGAACAACAAAATAAAATTAAAAACACAGGTTCATAACAATACTGCGCCATATTCGATTTGATGACCAATCTACACGGTCCCAAAGCAAAGCAAAGGACAAGTTTGCTCCTATTCCGGATATTTGGGAACACATCAATAGGAACTTGCTAAAGTCATATAAACCTGGTGCATAATTGACATTGGTGCCATTTAGAGGACGAGTGTCGTTTCGACAGTATATACCACCAAAGCCGGACAAATATGGTCTCAAAATTTTTTGGATTTGTGATGCAGAAACTTGGTATGCTCTTCATGGAATTCCTTACCTAGGACAAGAAGGACCTGAAAAATGTAAAAATGTGAGAATTGTTGAAGAACTGTGCAAACCATTTTTAAAAACAAATCGAAACATCACATTCGACAATTTTTTTACTTCGTTTGAATTAGTAGAACGGTTGTTTTCGAAAGGTCTAACATGCGTTGGCACATTACGAAAAAATAAAAGATGTATTCCGCCTGATTTTCTAGCAGCTAAAACAAACCCAACGCTAAAAAATTATGACACTTGTAAGTTATGTTCCAAAGAAAAATAAAGTAGTTTTATTACTCTCATCACTGCATTACGTTTCAAAGATAAATTCTGACAACAAAAACAAGCCAGAAATTATTACTGATTATAATAAGACAAAAGGCGGTGTAGATACGCTTGATCAAATGGCACACAGCTTTTCCGTTGGCCACTCGTGCACTTCTACAATCTAATCGATATGTCAGGCATTGCAGTCTTTGTTATTTCGACAAATAAGTTTCCAAATTGGAACGAAAGTCAAAAGCAACTACGACGAAAGATATTTCTGAAAGATTTAATTCAGGAATTTGTTGTTCCAAATATAAAACGCCGTAGTCTTCTAAAATTAAATAAAAAAAAATTTGTCCAATGTCCGTTCCATACTACACGAGGATGAATTCTCAAACCAGCCAAAGCAGACAAATGTGCGACGGAGATGTTATATGTGCCCACCGAAGATGTGCAGAATGTGTAAGCAGTTTTGCAGTATTTGCCACAAAAATACTTGCAACGAGCATTGTTCAGAAGTTCTAGTTTGATTAAAATGCGAAAATAAATAAATAATATTTCATTTATGTAATTGAGAAGAAAAAATTTTGTGAAATAAAAATAAGTTAACAAAATTAATATCTAAATTCTTTGTATGTGCCTTTGAGACCCATTTTGACTGGATTTGTAAAAATTTTTCCTCTACTTGATTAGGGTTAAATTCGAATTTATTTTCACACACATAGGTTTTAATTCATTAGCATTCTCTAGTATTCGAAAAAGCCTAGCAGATGCTGAAAATATTAATAAAACATGATAAATTTTGTAAAAGCTTCAATGATAAAGAGAAGCAATTGTTGGGTATTCTTCCAGTGGTATGAGAAGTTCCTGACTTTTAGAATCTCTCTTCACTGAGTGTAAATTTTACTGTTTTAGGATTTATTAGAACCTCTTACTGGTTCAGACGGCAGTAAAAATTACTGATGATTTATTCTGTTTTAAAATAGTTCACAAAGTTTTCTGAAAATCTGAATTCGTTGGTATAAGAAGGGATATGGTAATGGTTCGCAAGCGGAGAAATTATAATTGCAGTAGAGATTTTATTTATGATGTTAGAGATATTCCAAGGGATTACTTTTTTCCTTGCGTATGTCTATTTATAAAGCCCACTATCTGTTGAAGCCACTTCACATTACAAATTAAAATTTCGCATACATATATGCACTTATACTCGATAAATACTGTGGTAGACTCATGCTACCAGTTCATTTGCGAGTAATTTTGTATTCTTTAAGCCTCATTATTCAAATGTTGCGGCAAAACTGCATCAAAAATTAAAAAAAGAAGTGAAGTGAAGAGCAGAAAAGAAAAGAACAAAAAAACCGTACAGTGTAAACATGATGAAGACGACCTTACTTAGTGACTAATTAAAATTTTTCCCATTGTTTGATTCACTTGTGCTCTCTACATCTCTTTGTCTATTTCCTACTCCAAATGCTGCAACAAATTGAGAAAATTGCAAACAAATGTTAAACCATAAGAAATGCAACAATTAAACTCAACAACAATAATGATGACATTCAACGCTCACCCATCACAGAATATAACTTCGTAATTGAATCGTATCACCGCATTCACTCATTAGCGTTCGTTCAAGACAAAGCAGAAAGTCTCAGCTGCTGTCAAAGATGTTACATTTAGCCCGAAGCTAGTGCTATAGTGTGTACCACCACTATCGCGTTAAAGATAATTACAACCAACAGGATAATGATAACGAGAGTGATAAATTAAAAGATTTCAAACAACATCAAGACAATACATATGATGAAAGAAAAGACAACGTAAGGTTAGAAAGACAATGAAAATTATGCCTTTTACTATGAGTTGTTGTGCGTCAAATGATGATGAAAGTTTATGTCACTAATTAAGACTCAAAGTGTTGATATTTGTGTGCATAGGGAAGCAAGGAAAAAAATTCTCGCTTTACAAATTCGCTTTTAAACGAGTTCAACCTGTATACAAATGTATTTGCGTATATTTTTATACACACTAGAATGTACAGTATAATCTGAAATAAGTTTTTGTGTAAAATTTTCAAAAGAAAGAGAAAAAAAATTCCAAGTGAAATCTTAAGTAATACCAAGGATTCTATTTGCAGCCAATAAAATAGTCTACGTCGTTGCTGACATTGAAAAATATTTCCAGACTCATGGTTAATTAAGTGCATAGGAAATATTTTATCATAAAAATACTATAGGGTGGGCCATTTAAAAGTTTAAATTTAAATATGCAATTGAAACAAAAACGGTTTAAAATTTTGCCAAATTAATTTTGTTTAGCTTTGAAGTACAATTGTTCCGATTAGAAATGGAATATATTTTCATTCATATACATAGCTGCCACAGCTAGTCTCACAGCACCTCATTCGATCGAACCAATTTTCATGCACTTTTTCGAGTGTATGCGATTGCGTCTCGGCAAATGGCATCACGAATGTTGGCCATCAAATGCTCAATTGTCTCTGGTTTGTAGTCAAAACAATTTTCTTTAACGGCGCCCCATAGCAAATAGTCAAACGGTGTCAATTCGCAGCTTGTTGACGGCCATCCGAGATCAGACATCAAAACGAAAATATGAAAAAAATATTTCATCGGCAACTTCCTTTCAGCAGATTTCTGGCAAAAACTCTGAGAGTAAATAAAATTGCCTTGAAAGTTTCTCAAAAATCTGTCGTTCGGAATCGACCTTAAACTGTAGACTCCGCCACTCAAGAGAAGCTAGGCCGTAATCCTGACTGAAGCGTTGTAATGGCCAATTATGTATGTACGAGTATGTTATGTAATTTGAAAAGTAATTTCAAAAACAAAACCCAAAATGATGATGGAGATCAAGCCTATGATAACTCTTGCCAAGAGGTGCTTCTATGGTTGAGCAATTGAGTAGCAGAGACCTCTCTCGTACGACAAAACTAAAGCTCTACAAGACGCTCATCCTCAACATATGTACTTCTTTGCTCCAGTGCGAGTTGGCGATGATTTCCACATACGATCCAACAATGAGCTGTATGAGCTCCTCAACGCCATAGACGTTGTGCAGCGCAATAGTATTCAGCGGCTGCGCTGGCTTGGTCATAGAATGCTCCGTCGAGACCAGTATTTACATACATAATAACTGGTCATTACAACCCTTCAGTCAGGATTACGACCTAGTTTCTCACACCACTTATGTTGTGTGTGTTAATTTTATACATGAGTGGCGGGACCTACAGTTCAAAGTCGATTTCGAACGACAGATTTATTGAGAAACTTTTCATGGCAATTTTTATTTACTCTCAGAGTTTTTACCAGAAATCTGCTAAGAGGAAGTCGCCGAAGAAATACGTTTTGTATTTTGTTTTTATGTCTGGCCTGGGGCTCGAACCCTGGCTTTACGTCTAATATGCCAACACACTACCTACTAGACTACGGCGAGTGCCGAGACGAGTATTTGATGTGGGTATTTGCGAAGAGGATGATCACGTTTACGTTGGAAAGGCCAAATCAAGGAAGTCCTGTCATCGATTGTCGTCACCAACTGGCGAAGGCACGCCTGGAAGGATGTGTTAAGACAGCCCTGTTAATCGGGTTGGTAATGGCTAATTAAGTAAGTAATAAATACGCAGTCTTTTCCCAACGAGTTGTTATTAAAATGTTAAATTTTCTTTGTACCTTTAATTTGTATATCGAATTTCATTCAGTTAACATCGCTCAATTCAACTTTATTTGCAATTTCCTTTCATTGAAATCAATTTTTGAATTACTCTTCTATATTTCACGCTGTAAATTGGTTTCATACAATCGAGTTATTTAGTCTCTTTCTCTCCCTCTCTCTTTTTTGCTTTTCTTTTTCTATTGCGCTTCTGAAAAAAAAACAAAAACAGAAAGTGATAGAGAGAGTAATGTATTGATTATAGATGTTATTACAGAATAAATAGATTTTTAGTGCATCAGTAACTAATCAAGTCGTAAAACGTTTATTTGGTAGAATGTAGGTTGGCAACCAACCATTCCTTGTTACTTGTTACAGCATTGTTTGCAACTATTCAACCATAAATTCTCTACACATATATACACACAAAGAGAGCAAGTAGAGAAAGTAGAGTATTAAAGCGCCATTGCAATACGTTTATTAGTTCAGTTATGTTTCATAAATTTTATTTATTTTTTTTCTGGTTGTTTGTCTGTTTGTTTGTTTGTCTGTTTTGCTGCTGTCTATGTCAACATGTATGTATGCTGCTGCAGTTTGAGAGTGCATGTTCCATGCTTGTATTGTATTTCTATAAAAGAATAGGGAGCGTTTGCATTTGTATTTTTATTTACTTGTGGAATCCAGTTTACCAACAAAATCAATTGGCTTTGGTGTTGGTTTTTAAAATCGTTTATTTGCAGCATTTTTTCTACTTTTTTGTTGTTGTAATTGTAATCATTGTTGGTGTTATTGTGGCTCTCAATTCGTATTGTATGGGTTGGTAACGTTATTATTTTCATATATTTCTGAGGACAGAAGTGAATAACGAATAAGAAATGATATTCATTTCATTTATTAAATGGGAACAATTATGAAAGGCATTCAATTGATTTAGGATTTTGCTATTGAACTATTTGTTCCGATTTCAAAGTTTAATCATTGGTAAAATTACATATAAACCTCTTTAAATAGCGTTTCTAAATAACGTGGGTAGATTTTGGTAAAGCCTCCGTTGCCGTGGTAATCGAGATAGATAAACTGGGCAAATGAGTGAAACCATGTTTAATGCCTTTTTATAACATCCATCTTGGTATGTATTTAACGCCTTAGGATGTAGTTCTTATGTTGTAATAATGTACGTATAGGATGGGCCATCTATCGGTTTAAATTTGTCCCATCGGTTATTTCGAATCTGGCAATACTTATCTCTTACTCACTTACGCTCACTTATTATCTCCACTGAACGTAATGAAACGGTTCTCGCTTGAGCAACGTTGGAATTCATTAGGCCAAAGAGAAACTGCACGATGATGTTGATTTTGCCAAAAAAAAGAAATTCTTTTCAGATGAACCTCATTTTTATGTTGGTGCGTACGTTAATAAGTAAAATTGTCGCATGTGGGGCTCAGAAAACCCACACGTGGTCTTACAGAAGCCAATGTGCACCCATTATGAGTAACTATTTGGTGCGGTTTGTAGAGCCGGTGCATCATTGGCGCATATTTCTTTGAAAATGAGGACGGTGCAACCATTACGGTCAATGGAGATACCTATGGCACCATGATAACCGATTTTTTTATACTCGCTCTTCTTGGTATTGATGTGAACGATGTTTGCTTTCATCAGAATGCTTCCAACTTGCCACACATCTCATGCCACCATACATTTATTGCGTCAAACGTTTGATTGCTGTTGAATAGGCGAAATGATGATGTGAATTGGCCGCCAAGAAGCTGCAATTTGACCATAGTTGGACTATTTTCTGTAAGGAGTCGTTAAAGAAAAGAGTTATGCAGACAAACCAGAGACAATCGAGCATTTGAAGGCCAACATTTTTTATGCCATTGCCGAGATACAAGCCCATACACTCGAAAATGTGCATGAAAATTGCTCCGATCGATTGAGATACTGCGAGGCAAGCCGCTGC
Source organism: Sarcophaga carnaria (assembly GCA_958299815.1). NCBI lineage: Eukaryota > Metazoa > Arthropoda > Insecta > Diptera > Sarcophagidae > Sarcophaga > Sarcophaga carnaria. The sequence goes on along the minus strand of OY283150.1, from coordinate 130,307,579 downwards.
AGCCCTATGAATGAAGTAAGGTTTCAATTGTTTTTGTTTCATTGCAGTTTGAAATTTAAACTTTGAAATCACCCACCCTATAAAATAAGTCACCACTATGCCACTGTGTTTAATATTCTAATCATTTCTGAGATTTATTGAATTTTAATACTATTTAACTAACCTTAGCTGGAAATGTCCATACATGCATTATGACATACTTTGCATTGATATTTCTATATTCGTAAGCAGAAGAATATGTACGACAACACGTGTGAATGCGATTGATTCTATTCACGTTATTTCAATCGTTTTTAAATAATTTTTTTTAACAATTTATGGTTTTAAAACGTTAAGCATGGATTTTCAATTTATTTTTTACAGAATTGCATAAAAATATATGAATAAAAGATACATACAATATTATTTACAACAGCATAAAAAATTTCAAAATTATTTGTACAACTATTCTCTTTCAATCATGCATTTATTCATGTAAAGTCATGAAAAATCAAAACGATTTTATCGATTCGTTTTACAAACTGCCAAACAATTTATAAATAAAAATTAAATGAAATATTTTTTGTATCGATTTGTAATGAAAATTGCCACACATTTTAGAAAAAGTTGTCAATTAAAGAAAAAACATTTTCTTTTTGACATTTGTAAAGGCATTCAAGGAACATTCAAATTTAATTACACTACAATTGCTAGCCGTTATCGAAATCAATAAAGGGTTATCACCTTACCATTATTGCCATAGCAGCTATTGATATCAAAAGATAAACGGTAATTGGTAATGAGCATCGTTGCTAAGTAATTATGTCATGAAATATATTCCCTACGTGCACGCCGTTATATTAAACATTCACAAAGGACTACAGCAACATCTTTTAGATTGTAGATTCAAGACATACATACATACTCGTACACACAAACGCATGGAATACGAAGATTGATAACGGTTGTGGCATACAGCGATGTAGATGGAGAAAGAGCAAGAGTGTGTGCATAATTAATTGGAAGCCATTAAATACCATTGACCTTGCATAAGTGGTCTTCATTCAATACACATTCTCTCTCTCTCTCTCTCTCTCTAATCTGTACATATAGAAACATAGTATGTAAGTGAAGAGGAATGTTTAGTTATTTAATTCTTTGGCAGTTAAGCATGCACAATTCGTTGAATATTGTTCAACGTGGAGAATGTTGCTCAATTACGAATTCTAATCAAAATGAAATGAAATATCGAAATGGTTATGAGAAATTAGTTGTAGAATTGGCTTAATTACTGTACTCAAAGATGCTTACAATCCATTTTTTTTTCTTTTACAGAAATTTGAATACTTAATACTGTAGATCCCACCGCTGTGTGAGGTGGTGTTGGTGTAAGAAGTTAGGTGGTAATCCTGACTAAATGAAAATTAAGTAGGTAAGTAAGTACATAGTTTTTATGCGCCGTCAAAGCTAAATATGGAATCACGTTTTTACCTTTTTAAAAACGTTTAAAACATCAGCTCGTAGGTTGCAAATAAAATAAGAAATAAATATGTGTTTAGTTCGATTTAAAATTCTTCGCACAATTCTGTATGCCACTGTTCACAACTTGATGTAAATAACAACAATTGTTTTCTTTGTTATTCCTCTATTTACATCCTTTGCATAAACAATAACAATTATTAAGCAACTATACGACAGATCTTTGTAACGGAGATCTTCAAACCACGATTACTCTCTTCAAATGCATTTCGTCTTCACACAAGACTGTCTGAACTTTTACTAACTCACTCGCCTGCTTTGCTTTGCCTTTTATATGGCAACGTAAACAATCTGATGAATGTTCTTAAAAGCGAATGTTTATGACTTCGCCTTCTCGAAATGTCTATAAATGTAAACAAAAATACACAAACAGCAATAAATTTTACATTATTTATTTGCTGTTTGTGTATTTTTGTTTACATTTATTCTTGCAGTGTTTGTTGTTGCATTTTCGTTTATTTGTTTATCCCTTTTTATACTGGTTTTTGTTTGTATATTTTTGTTTACTTGTTTATCATGTAAACAAGTTCATTGTTTTTGTTGCTTTTGTTTGTAATTTTATTGTTAAACGATGTAAAAGCAAAGCAACATTTCCATTTTCGTAACAAACATTTTCGTTTAAAGTGAGTTGTCCTTAGCTTTAGTTGCGTATCCTACACTGTCTTTTGGTTATGTAATAATAAAATAAAATTTATAAATAAAAACCTTATAAAAGCAATTTGTTTCTCTTCCTATAAACGATAAGTCTTTTAAACACCCAAGCGTCTCTTCTCTTAAACAAAAAGTTACGTTAAAAATAATGTTTAAATTTGTTGGAAAATGAAATGTTTTTTGTAATGCCGCCCTAATCATTTAATTTTTCTCAAGAAAATAAATATCCTTCTTAGTGAACGGCTGAATAATTTCGTTTATATTTTTGTTCTTTTTTCAAAATAAATATTTTCTTTCGTTAAGTTTTAAATAAAATAAACGGTTTTGAGAAAATGTGTGTTAACATGTGTGGATATTAAGTTTTAAGTGAGGGGATTTATGGCTACTTTATTTTATTTTCACAATACATATGTACATACATACATATATGGGCTATAAAGCCCCAAACGAGCCTCATACAATATTTATTAGAACCTGTGAATATATCGTATGGTAGCCGAGTTTATGATGAAATTTTATTTTTTTTTCGTAAGCAATTGTTGTGATGTTTTTATGTTGAGGATTTTATTGTTAATTTATGTTAAATTTTTTATTAAGAATTCCCTTTTTACGATATGGTCAAAATGTTTTATTTTTTTCGTTCTTTCTTTGTGGAAAATATGAAAATATTTACACAGGCAATGTTTATGAATATGACGTGGATTATCTAAGGACTCATTTAAGTCGTCATATGAAATATGAGGAAATAAAAGTGAAAAATGTTGGGGAGAAAAGAATAAATGGTACAGTAATGCTAATTTCGTTAAAATAAATAAAAAATATGTATTTGTTTTAAAGATTAAAATTTGAAAACAAAAAGATTGTAGGCATCTAATACGAATATTTTGAAAACACATTCGATACTCTTAAACGCGGAGCAACATGCCAAGCCCTTACACATATAATTGGTCATTACAACCCTTTAGTCAGGATTACGACCACTCACACCACTTTTTAAAGTCGAATCCGAAGGAGAGATTTTTGAGAAACTTTTCATGGCAATTTTATTTACTCTCCGAGTTTTTGTCAGAAATCTGCTGAGAGGAAGTCGCCTAAGAAATATTTTTTCGTTCAGTTGAAGATGCCTGACCTGGGGTATGAACCGTGGCCTCATGTCTAATAAGCCAACAGACTACCTACTAGACCACAGCGCCAAGCGTTTGCGTGTTCCTGAAATAATCAGCTCGTGAAGGAATTATATTTAGTCGCATTCTGTCTCGTGAAACACGCAATATACGTTGTAACCGGTGGCAGACAAGGCTGCGTACTATCTCCGCTTGAGTTCAATTTAGTCTTGAACCTAGAATGCGGCAAGCCTGTGCTGCTAACACAGACATACCTTGGGGTATGGGCGGTCACCATGAATACTTAGATTATACTAGTGAGATCTGTTTGCTGTCACATAGATACACGCATATTTTAGCAAAACTACAGGCGGTTAACTGCTGATGCTGCAGCAAAAATCGGATTGAAGATTAATTTTGCGAAGACCAGAGTAATGCGCATTAATACGAGCTATTCAAATTGTTGGCACACTGCTGGAAGATGTGGATGAATTTCGTTACCTTGGCAGCATTATTTCAAAAATTCTAAGAATGTTTTAAGGGCAGGCGACCGTAGTTAGTGAAGTTCAGTCAGTTGTGCGCTTGAAGAGAGTAACCGTGGTTTGAAGATCTCCGTTACAAAGATCTGTCGAATATTTGCCTAGTAATTGTTATTTTTTATGCAAAGGGTATAGACAAAGGAATAACAAAGAAAAGCAATTGTTGTTGTTTACATCAAGTTGTGAACAGTGGCACACAGAATTGTGCGAATAATAAAGAATTGAAATAAAAACTAAACATAAATTTATTTTTATTTTATTTGCAATCCACGTGCTCATATTTTAAACGTTTTGAAAAGGTAAAAACGTAACAGTATATTCAAATCCCCTGGATATACGCCATCTTATAAGGCACTTAGTTAATCAATTCGTAAAATAACTAAAGACTGATACATTTGTTCTATTAAAGTCTTTATCAATTTTTGTCTTCCACATATTTTTAATGTACAGCTTTAGGGAGAGAAGAATTCTGATTATTTTACAAATTTCTTGTCATTGATTTTAGCGAAAGAGAAAATTATGCCAGCCAGTATTCAACAAATTTTCTTGTGATTTATAATAATTTTCATACAATTTTTATTTGTTATCGAATAACGTCATTTTCCTCTCAAAAGTGAAGAGAGTTACTTAGTTACAGTCTCTAGTTTTTAAGGAAGAAAATATTTTACTTTCACTTATTTTATGATTTATATTTACCATCCGCATATACTACATCCATAAATTAAAAAAATGAAATAAAAAACAGATTTTAAATGCTTTAAGATGTTTGTGTGAATGTTAATTTAAAGCTTCTATGGGTTGCCTGGGTATAGGGAATCATAAATTAAATGTTTGCCGGGATGATTCATACATCTTAATAGGCATCTACATTAAGTATGATGTACTAGCATGTATTAAATATGAAAAAATTCTTTACATTAAAAAAATCAATTTGAGGAAATGAAAAAGGAAAGAGAGGACTTTTTAAATCTCTATTTATTGTCTGTTCACTATTAACGAAGGCCGGAAGTAATTGCACTTTGCATCTACAGAGATATTACAAATATTCGCAATACCCCTGTATTTATAGACACAATTTTAGGCACAAAAACCAAGATTATTTCATTTGATAATGCGTTCATTGCTATGGAAGTTATACTCCCTCATACATGTATTCACTCAGCGACAGTTACTCACAAAGTCAGTCCTCAACATTTATTCTTTACACAAGTATTGTATAAAATTTTTTGTTTTTTTGTTTGTTTTATAACAACGATATGCCTCTCAATTCTATGTTAACATGATACCAAAAGAAGGAGATTTCAATTCTTTCGAAAATATTCATTAAATTTTTTAGTTTAAATGGAAGAGTACGTATCTCCTATCTCTCTCCCGCTCTCTCTCTCTCTCTCTCTCTCTCTCTGTATTAAGTAATAGAAATTTATTTTAATATCTAACATGTGTATGAGAATTATAGTTCTATAGTCATCAAAAAAAAAAATAAATTCATATATTCATCCCTTCATTCATTCATTTATTCATATTCATGCCGAACATTTATTGTACATACATGATGCGGTATTATTAAAAATAAAAACAACCAGCTATTGTCATACAAATGAGTAACAATAATGAAAGAATCTATTTTGTTTCTATTTTAACTAAAACAGATTTACACCATTTCCTATAGAAAATGTTTGTCTAAAAATATCTTCATATTACTTACTTACTTACATAACTACTACTACTAACATATCCTTCCAGGCGCCTCTGCTTCTTTCGCGCCTACTTCAGTTGGTCACACCAATCGATGACAGGGCTTCATTGATTAGGTTCTTCCAACGCAAACAAGCTCGTCCTCTTCGCCGACTTCCGCAGATCCCAGCATCCGTCTCGCCGGAGCATCTTCCTACATTCGAACGACATGGCCAGCGCAGCCGCTGTATGTTAACATCCATGGCTTTGAGGAGCTCATACAGCTCACTGTTATATCGGATGCGGAAATCATCGCCAACTCGCACTGGGCCAATCTTACGTAGGAATTTTCTCTCGAATACCCTCAAAGCTACTGCATCACTGCTTAATGATGTCTCATGCCTCAGCGCCATAAAGAAATGGGAGAATTATGCTCTTGTAGAGTATTAGTTTTGTCGTACGAGAGAGGTCTCTGCTACTCAATTGCCTATTGAGACCCTAGTAGCACCTCATGGCAAGAGTGATCCTGAGCATGATCTCCAGACTGACATCATTATTGGTGGTGACGGCGGAGCCAAGATAAATAAATTCTTTGACTATAATGAAAGTATATTTATCGGCCGTTATCTGAGTTCCAATACGCCGCACGCCTCTACTTGTCGATAAATCTTCATATAGGCTATCTTCTTCAGAGTCTTCATTTACTCATAGCAATTTATTGTATTCCACTGGTTTTATTTCGGATCGAGTCTATCTAAGGATTCGAATTGTCTTCTCTATTGCAGCTTTTTTGAATTTCTTTAGGAAACGGTGTGGAAATTGTTTTTTTCTCATTTTGCCTAGAATTTGCGGCAAAAATACTTTAAAAAGGTTTGTCGTTTTATTAAAATTTTGTTTCCATTTTTATTCAAATTCATATTTGTGCTCTGAACGAAGGAATGAGGGGCATGGAATGTTATATGTATTTAGGATAAGTTAAAGTGAAATAGTAACTTTTAAATAGGCCCCCCATTCATTCATTCGTTCGTTCCTAGTACACATGCAGATGGTCTTAATCTCTGTCTCAATTTGTTTCATCTTTCTGTTAATTTTTTGTTAGCTTTGGCCTTATTTTTTGTCTTTTCTAAAATTCTTTTTTTTTTTGTTCAGACTGGGGTTTCCATTTTCTTCTTTTTTTGCATTTCCTTGTTGTTATAGTTTTTGCACAAAAATGTTGCATGAAAAGTAAAAGATTGAAAGTTTATTTTGGCCATTTGCCAGAAACAATTGTAAAAAATTTTTCGTTACATTTTGTGTGACACGAACGAAACGAAATTCTTGTTTGATTTGCATGAAGGTGAAGAAGATTTTGCTTAAATTGTGCGAACTGAAATGAAAGTATGATTGAGGGAACGAAAGAATGAATGCTTGATTGCTTGAATGAATATTTAAAGTTTTAAAAATTTGTATTTTAGATTTGTATTATCGGTCGATTGGTTGTATTAGAGATTTAAAAGCAGATGTTACAATAATAATGCTAAAATGCTTATGTGTGCTGCTGCTTAAATTTGCCAAATTGTATGGTTTTGTATACATTGGTTAAAAGTATTTGTAGTTTTCGTCTTTGTTTGTTTTCTACTGACTGAGAATGTTTCTTAAGTAAATGCAAATTAAAATCGTTTCGACGTATTTAGATCTCCTGCATTTAAGCCTACAATGAGAATATTTAAAGTTATTGGTCTGTTTAACATAAAATGTTTAACATTTTACATGTTATTGTCATACAGAATGAACATTTTGGTACAAAACAATTCAGAGATTTTTGTATTGTTACGTTTTTACCTTTTAAAAACATTTAAAATATGCGCTCGTAGATTGCAAATAAAATGAAAATAAATTTGTGTACAGTTTTAATTAAGATGACACTGTTTACAACTTTATGTAAACAACAGCAATTGCCTTTTTTTTGTAATTCCTTTGTTTATACCCTTTGCATAAACAACACCAAGATCTGCAAACCACGATTACGCTCTTCAAACACACCGTGTCTTCACACAAGACTGACTGAACTTCACTAACTCAATCGCTTGCTTTGACTTGCCTTTTATATGGCAGGGTAAACAGTCTAATGAATGTTCTTGAAGGCGAATGTTCCTTCTCAAAATCTCTATTTATTATTGTAGTGTTGTTTGTATATTTTTGTTTACTTGTTTACCATTTTTATTGTTATGCTGGTGTTTGTTGTTATATTTAGCACTACGATAATTTGTAAAAAGGTTTGTTTACTGCATTGTTTTGTTTTTGTAGCTTTTGTTTATAATTTTAATGTTAAGCGATGTAAAAGCAAAACACCAGTATCTAGATTTTTCATTTTCGTAACAGCATTATTTCCCAGATAGAGCCGGAAATCTCCTAAGTTATGGATGCCTTTGATGCTAAGTCCTGTATAGAGAAATTAAAATTTTGCATCTCAATCTCGCCTTACGAAATTCGATGGTCATGATTTGTAGTTGCCGCGGTCTAGTAGGTAGTTTGTTGCCTTATCAGACATAAGACCTCGGCCATCCCAGGTCAGGCATCTCTAACAAAACGAAATCTGAAAAAATATTGTCTTCTCACCAGATTTCTGGCAAAAACTCTGCGAGTAAATAAAACTACCATGAAATGTTTCTCAAAAATCTGTCGTTTAGAGTCGACTTTATACTGTAGGTCCCGTCAAAGAAAAAAATTAAGACACGAACAATAGTGGTATGAAAAACTCGATCGTAATTCTGACTAAAGGTTTGTAATGTGCAATTGTGTATGTATGTATGTGATTTGTGTTTTGATACTGTACCGAAATGATTATAGTTTCTTAACGCTGTCCATTTTTTATTTTTCTTTGGTAATACAACAAATTGCCATAACACATCTCGCCTCTTCTGCTATTACTATCATGGCTTTGATTCAGTTTCATTAATCAAGATTTTGTCAGCGTAGAAAATGAACTTCTGAAGAACTTTTTCTACATTCGTTACACGTTTTTTTTCTAAGATGATGCTTTCTTACATTTTCATGATGTTGAAGCATTTCCTCTTTGTATGAACGGATGTCACTGGGTTCTATAGAAGTCTTAAGTGGAGGGTATGATGCTCTGCCATTCTGGGCTTCAAAACTGGATAACTCGCCGATAGTTTTCAATCTAAAAATTATTTTCCTATGCAGGAAGGTTTTTCATTTCTATGTTTAATTTCAGCATTTGTAATCAAAATATATTTCAATTTTAACAAGAGGATGGGTATCGTTTCCTGATTTTATAAAAACTTACACGGAATATTACAGGCCAGCAGTTTGGAGATCCTAAAAGGAGTTTTTTGTTTTCCTTAAAGGATTAAGGGGCAATTAATATTTGAGTTTCAATAGTTAATAATTGTTTATGAAATATAAGTAGCATTCACTGTAAGAAGCTTATCTTTTAATTGTGGTTTCGTAAGCTCCTGAATTGCTAATTGCTGTTGCAATCAATGGAACCAAACAAGATATTTTGAATATTTCAACTTAATTGATATGGAGTAACAGCGAATGGTTGTCCTTAAATAACCAATTATTCTATTTGTCTTCCCTTTTATATTCGATTTCCAGTATAATAACTAAGCATGGTTGATTCACGTTTTGTTTCTGCTTCTGTTTTTTTTTTTTTTGAAATCCTAATTTTATGGTATTGTATTGTATTGTAATACCATATTATTTCTGTCAAATTGTTTCTTTTTCCTTGTACAATTTCATGTTATGACCGTTGAGCACTTAATTAAAATGAGAAAAACTAGTTCGACTAAAAAAATACCTGACATGAAAGAAAATCTGAGAGTTAGAGAGAAAAAGGATTGAAAAATAATCCGTATTTGCTACGCGAACAGTTCTGATTTCAACATAAAAAAAGAATTGCTTTCTTTTAGCTTTTTAATTAAATCAAATAGAGAGAGATAAGAGAAAGAGATAAAGCAATTTAATCCGCGTTTAAGCCATTTTTTTGATTTTATTTTCATGCAAAACACATTTATTTGTACCAAATCAGAACAACATTTTTTGTCATCCTTATTGGGTCACAGGTTCATATTAAAGATCTACAGTTCATAGGGAATTTTTTTCGCAATTTTCATTAGCCTGTGTATACGAATGCGGTTTCGCGTTTTCGATGTAATAAATTTTAACATTTTTTAGTTCCCCTATTTAATTGTCACAGAATAATTTTAAATTGTAATGCGTTTTCTTTTTTACTTTTATTTAATCAAAATACTTTTACTTCGGTCTTTTCTTTTGCGGAATTTTTCGTTTAATAATTATATACATACATAATTTGGCCATTACAACCCTTCAGTCAGGATTACAACCTAGCTTCCCACACCACTTATTTTGTGTGTGTTAATTTTATACATGAGTGGCGGAACCTGCAGTTTAAAGTCGACTCCGAACGACAGATTTTTGAGAAATTTTTCATGGCAATTTTATTTGCTCTCAGAGTTTATGCCAGAAATCTGCTGTGAAAAAGCAGCTGAAGAAATATTTCTTATCATATTTTCGTTTCGATATCTGACCTGTGGTTTGAACCGTGGCCTTACGGTCTAATAAGCCAACACACTACCTACTAGACTACGGCGACTTCAATAATTCGTTTCGTTTTATAATTCTTCACATAAAAATAATCATGCATCGGAGGAAAAGAAAAAGAATTCAAGATACGATTACCAAAAAAAAAAAAATTCGAAAAAAATTCCACAATTGATGTTAAAAATAATTCTTCCCCCACAGCACATGACTGTTAAAATAACAAATCAAATATTTTATATTACCGTTAATTTGTTGTTGTTGGTTTTGTGACAGCCATAATTGTAACATGACATGTTCGACAAATATTGTACCGTGGGTATACAACCAAACTATACGGTGCTGAGTTACAAAGCGCTGTATAAAAACGGCAATTGTTTATTAAAAAAATCATCAGAAAAAAAGTGGAATCAGAATAACGAACTGTTACCAACAAGAAGTAGAGAAAAAACCGTTAAAACCGTTTTTTAGTTTAACTATGAACTACCATGACTTCTGATACTTTTTTGTACATTTTTCTGCAACTACATTTACATTAGTTGTTGCAACTATTATTGACGATGTTGGTGTTTTTCCACACCCATAATCAATTTACCAATACCGGCAATGTTCAGGTAAGGCAGACAAATGATGGCGGGAGCATGTACGGGAGTGAGTATGTAATGCAGTGTTTAAGTCAAGTCCTTGTAAAAAAATTAAATGTTTGTGTTTTGCAGCACAATATTTTTTAAACAAACTATCACCTGGGGGTTATATAGGATGGGCCATCTATCGGTTTAAATTTTAACTATCGAATCTGGCCATACTTATGTCATTCTATACTGTCAAAAAATTCAGTATATTATCTCCACTGAAGGTAATTAATCGATTTAGGCTTGAGCAACGTTGGGATTTATTGGGCCTGAAGCTCATTTTCATCTGCTGTGTAAGTTAACCGTTTGACTGCTACGCGGCGTAAAAGCGCTGCGTTCATTTGTTACGAAAATCGCATTTGCGCTGCGAATTTCAGTATAAAAATTTAGTCAAAAAGCAAAAATAAAATTAAAAGACGAGATATACGGTCTTCTCTTTATACATAGGTTATTCGAATTTTGTAGATTTTTTATTATAATAATTAATTGTAGTTTTCGAGCAGTTTTCGAACGTTCTCACCAGAATCGCTTAGCAGTCAAACGGTTAATAAACAAAATTGGCGTATTTGAGGCTCAGAAAACCCACACGTGGTCTTACAGAAGCCAACGCACCCATTACAAGTGACTGTTTGGTGCGGCATGTGCAGCTTAGACATCATTGGCCTTCATAATAAAATGAAAAAAAAATTGGCAAAATTTTAAACCGTTTCTGTTTTATTGCATTTTTAAATTTAAACTTTTAAATCACCCACCCTATATATGTTTTTTAAATAGGTCATACAGCACTGAAAGAAAGACAGGGATATTCTATTAAATTGTGTTTAAACATTGAAAATAAATATTTGAATTAAAAGAATGGCAGAATGGCAAAAGCAGCTGCAAAACCATCACAAGCTTTCTTGGTAAAAGCTCTCGATTTAAGGTGACAATCTTAGTTTGTTTATACAAAGTATGGGTATTTTACAAGGCATACTATAGGGTATCCTATAATAATACTCGCCCTCTCCGTTTGCCAAATAATGCCTGTCGGAATCTTAACATCTGTTGTTAAATTTGTTTCAAATTTTTCTGATCGTTTGGAGTTTTTGTTACATTCATTATTACCACAATTATTACAGTTATTGATACTGTTACTGTTACTGTTATTATTTGTTATGCCATAACATTTTTTATATTATGCCATAACATTTTATTTCTGATTGTGTGCACTTTTTTCTGGTCTTTCAATCGTATTGTAATTGCCCTGAATGCGAACTTGTTTTCATCGCAATTGCCTGTTTTAATATTTATTTTGTTTCGGTTTTTTTACTAAATTTATTTACCTTTTGTCTGCATATTTATGTCTGTATTTGTATTGGTATGTATGCACGCAATATAAAATTCATGATTTACTAACGTAATGTTCAATGCAGTCCTGTGCAGTTTGGCCTTGCACATCAGTATTGCTAGAAGTTCGAGTATGTATTTTATTTTACTTGATATTATTAACACATGCTTTATTATTATTATTTTTCTACACATTTTATTTATTTTTTTATGTGTATTTGAGTGTGTTTATTTATTTCTTTTCCTGCAGAATTTACAAAAATATGCCACCAGGATAAAAAAAAAATTGTGTTTATATGTCTACAAATATGTATACATATATGTAAGTATAACAGTGTGTGTTTATATTTATTTTTTTTTATTTGTTATCGTAATTGGGTCACTCGATGCTACATTACTAATTAATTAAATTATAGAGATTCTCGGAAACCAATTCCCTCTGGCAAAGGATTAAAAAGTACGGAAAATATTTTGAATACGTAATAAATTAAATAAATTAAAGGATTTCATTTAAATAAATGCAGCTCAGTAATAGTAAAATAAGAATTAACTTCAAATTATTATCGTTCACTTTGATCGCCTTGCTTAGAGAAAACTAGGTTTTTATGTTTTTGGCAATAAATAAGCTTATCAGTAATCGATTCTATCTTATATGCTCTAATCTAACGCTTACGATTCCATTTCTATTGACTAAATGAGATACAATATGGATAAATCTTCCACTAGCCTTAAGTAAAGACAACAACCGTCATCAAAAATTACTGTAGCCAAGTAGATAGTGTGCTGGCTTATTAGAGGCCATGGTTCAAACCCCAGGTCAGACATCTCCAACTAAACGAAAATGAAAAATATTCCGATTTCAGCAGATTTCTGGCAAAAACTCTGAACATTTTGTAGTTCGGAGTCGACTTCAAACTCAACAATTATTTATTCAAGATTACAACCTAGTTTCTTACATCACTTATGATGTGTGTGTTAATTTTATCCGGATCTACAGTTTTCAGTCCATTCTGAACAAGGAGAAACTTTTCATATTAAATTTTTTAACTCTCAGAGTTTTTGCCAGCCTACTGGCTTCTCATTTTGTTCGAGATGTCTGAGGTAGATTTTGATCCACGGGCTTTCTTCTAATAAGACTACACACTAACCCTTTGACGGACACCAAAATTTTAGGAGGGCTTCCGTGGGACACTTGCTGTATCTCCGTTATTTGGCAAGATACGAAAATTCCGAAAAATTATGACGTGTATACACGTCATGTCCCCCCAGAAACCCTTGGTATGACGACTATAGACGTCAGTGTCCGTCAAAGGGCTAACTATTGCGCAACGCTGACTGCAATAATTAGGATTTCCAAATTTGTTAAGGAATTCATATGATGATAAGGAGTATCGCACATACATACATACATACATAATTGGTCATTACAACCTTTAGTCAGGATTACAACCTAGCTTCTCACAACGCTTATGTTATGTGTGTTAATTTTATTCATGAGTGGTGGGACCTACAGTTTAAAGTTGACACCGAACGACAGATTTTTGAAAAACTTTTCATGGCAATTTTATTTGCTCTCAGAACGTTTGTCACAAATCTGCTGAGAGGCAGTCGCCGAAGAAATATTTTTTCGTATTTCATTTTTGTTGATGATGTCTGACCTGAGATTTGAACCGTCTAATAATCCAACACACTACCTCCTAGACTACGACGACTTCGAACACATGTTGTGCGTCCAGCTTAGGTTAGGTTAGGTCGGAGTGGTAGCTCTGTTATCACAAAGCTCACTTGAGCATGCATAGCGGCCTGTTGTGATGCCACGGTCACTGCTAGGGCTGCACAATAATGGTGTCATATTTCCTGGCATATTCTTTCAGTTTTCAGTTGAAACTATTAAAGTTTCCAGTAAAATAGAATGCTCATCACTACCATGATGATATTGACAACAGATAAGTGTGTATTTGAGATAAAAAAGACAATGGAAGCATTTGCGTATATAGTAGTACAACAACTTTTTTCAGTATGTAAGCAATAGTGTCAAATGCATTTGTATGTATCCTTGTAGTATGTGGTAATGTGCACGTGTATGTAAATTGCAATGTTTGCAAAACATTACACAAAATATGTGGCACGTTTCCATTGTTTTTCTATTTTTTTGTTTATCACGTCATATTTTATTTGAAAATTTATTTTCATTTTTTTATTTCAAGTGTTTTTATGGAGATTTAATAGCAAATGCCTGACGATAAACATGCACAAATTAAAACCAATAAATCTATTCTGTTTTCAAAAATTTTTATTTTTATTTTTTGTTGTTATTGCTGTAGTTGCTATTATTTTATAAAAAAAGAAAAATTTATTTGCATTACCTGACTGGCTGACTAAATGCAAACATTACGCCGTAGGTATGTGTGTAAGTGTAAATGTGAATAAATAATTTTTAATAGCAAGAAATAAAATAAAAATAAAAGAGAAAACACATTACAATACACATTTAAAAAATAATAGAATTTAAATTAAATTAGATACACTTGCTAAAGCTGCTGTCTGTGTTAAGTTGAAATTACCATGCGAGTGAGAAAATTTTTTTGGGATCGATAACAGCACATTAAAGTTTTATTATCATTTTAAAATAAAAGTTAAGTAATGATCTTAAAATTGTAATTAATTGAGATTTTAAACTAATAATTAAACAATTAAAAACATTAAAGGTTAATGAACTGGGTCCGTAATAATTTAACAACTTTTTTCTTCCTTCCCTTCCCTAATTTCATAGTTTCTATACCAAAAGACTCAATAAGACGAAAACGACGGGTATAGTACTGAGCAGCGAGTTGAAAAGAATCTCTTCGATAGTCCCCATGGTCTTCTGAGAGTAAACTAAAATTTCCATGAAAGGTTTCTCAAAAATCTATCCTTCGGAGTTGAATTTAAACTGTAGGTCGCGCCACTCATGAATAAAATTCACATTACCAACATTGGTGATGTGATAAACTAGGTCGTAATCCTGACTGAAGGAATTTTAATGGCCAATTGAGTAAGTATGTAAGTTTACTTATGACACATTATAGAATTGAGTTTCTCTTTTTAAATGGCTGAAAGCAATCATGTGTTTAAAGTTAAATGCCTGCACAATCATCAGGGTAAGGGGACTCTTTAGTAAGATCAATACAGCAGTCTCAGCCTTCTTAAGTTTTCCTTTGTGTGCTTTTTTATAATAAAATGCATGATTTCTTTAGGTTTTCCTTTAATTCTTTGATGTTTGACTGAATCGTCTTCAGGAACTCTATGATAAGTGCGTAAGACAGAAAGGAACAAGACAACACGCAGTAATAGTACTCTGAATTGTTTTTTAGTTTAAATATTTAATATCGGAACGTCTTTCGTTGAGCTTCACTTCTTTACATTGTACATCACGGCGTATGAACGATATTTAATTGTATGTAAAATATTAATCATACGCGTTGGCTTACTTAAGTAAGCGAAAAAGGCCATTGACTTCACTAAAAAAAAAAAAAAACTTCGATGCAACACACTATCACTGTCACAAAAGTCTGCTTCATAACCATCACTTGTGTAGACACGGCTGTCTAAAAACAATAAAGACATGCATTTGCTATGAATAACATCATGATACTGCACCAGGATAACACACAATATTTTGTAATATTTTGTTGCATGAATGTGTCAAGCGATAGTTTTTCCCTGTCTGCTATTGCAACATCATTTTTGTAACTGCAAAGTTAACTGTAACAGATGCTTTCGCGTGCTACTGTTGTTGTCGTTGTTCCTGTTGCTAGTGGTGATTGTCGATAATTGTTATCGTTATCTGTTTGGATATTGTCTTGTTTCTTGTTGACGTTTATTGGTTCCTTTTACCACTGTGGATACATTTTTACTACAATTTTATTGTATTGCGGAATGAATTTCTTTAACAATTGGATTTCAGTGGAACTCAATCGCATGTGTATTGCTATTGTACGCATCCAGTTAAATGAGTAAATATTTCGTGTGAGTAATGCTTGTGTGGCAAGTGTACGTATATGTATGATTCATGTATTTATACACTTTGTACTGATGTTACCTCTGAGGTCAATAAAATGTAGTTCTTGTGCAAGCACCGAAATTCATGAGAATATTTTTATTTATTTTTTTTTATTCGTATATACCAATATAAATAAACAAAATGCATGTGAGTGTACACTATTTTATGGTCGTCAGTTTAAAAAAAATTATTTTCCTTCTTCTTCATGATAGAAGGCAGTGCATTGTACGTTTCGTATAAATGTAATAGTAGTGCCCAGTATATGCTGCCATAAGATGTTGTAAGCTGTTGTGTTAGAGCGTCCAATAGTTCGATGTTAAAAATTTAAATTTTATTTCTTTATAAACTCCATTTTTAATTTATTTTCTATGAGCATAGCTTCCTATCCGACTCAAAAGGGATGCAATTTTGTTTCACCTATGAAACAGTTGTTGCCAACTAACTGGCGCTTAAAAACTAAGCCAATAATTCTGTTAAGAAATGATGCTTTAGTGTGCATTAATTTTATCCATAAGTGTCGGGACCTACAGCTTAAATTCTACAAATTTTTGAGAGCCTTTTTATGGCAATTTTATTTTACTCTCAGTTTTTTTATACCAGAAAGCTGCAGAGTGTAAATTCCCAAACAAAAATATACATACATAACATAATTGGCCATTACAGCCCTTCAGTCAGAATTACGGCCTAGGTTCTCACACCACTCATGTTGTGTGTGTTAATTTTATACACGAGTGGCTGGACCTACAGTTTAACATCGACTCCGAATGACATAATTTTGAGAAACTTTTTCATGGCAATTTTTATCTACTCTCAGAGAGTTTTTGCAAGAAATCTGCTGAGAGGAAGTCGCCGAAGAAATATTTGTTACATATTTTCGTTATGATGTCTGACCTGGGGTTTGAACCCGGGCCTTACGTCTAATAAGCCAACACTGTACCTAATATACTACGGCGACCCAAAAAAAAAATTTTTCATATTTCGTCTGAAAATGGTTAAACCAAGGGCTCTCGTCTAATAAGCCAACACAGTACCTGCTCGACTATGGCGAGTTCCATGAATGTTCGGCTAACTCTACCTTAAATTTTCCATTTTGTTCCTGTGCTTTTCCCCCCATTACAGATATTTGTCTAAGTACCTATCTGTTGTATGTATATTTACTTTCCATATTTGTTTTGCTACCTTTGTATGGTATGGAGCCATGGACTGCTTGAATAACAAAACAAACACATACAAATCGAAATATAAATACGAATGCATACGCATCCTTTCAAATACAGAAGCATACTCCGTTACAATAACCGTAATATTTAGTACTACTACCACTACTATAGGTTTCACACACACCACTTGTTGTAGGTTTTTACAACAGTCTGAATACATTAAACAAAACTTGAAATTTACATTACTACGTACACACATACATACACACGTTACCCAACTGCATACCTACGCAGTGGTGTCTGTATAAAAGAATTATTTTTCCTTTTTTTATTTCCAAAATTAATAAAATCCACACACACATGATGAAAAAAAAAAATATTTCATAAGAAAAAAAAGAAGAAACAAAAAACAGTTATACATTCCTATAAGATGCATACCGTTACGCATAGTTAGTTTCACTACATACATATGTATGCATACGTGAGTGTGTGTAAGTTGAAATATGTTCTGTTATTTCGCTTTGTTTCTTCACCGTATTAATGGAATATGACTGCATATTGTGAAATGAAACGCGTTGGAATACATCAGACATTGGACTTGTAGTGAATCCTGCTTATTGTGAGTTATTGTATGTGTTGCAAGGTATTTTGTTTTTTATTTTTACTTCTTGATTAAAAAGCGGGCAAATTTCAACTCAATTTTCATTTCTTGTTGTGAAATTCAAAGGCGTGAAAGTGGCGAAACAATACAGTCGACAAAGGTAGGAAGGAAGAATCATAATAAATATAATTTGAATGGATATCTACAAACACAGGCATAAACACACAGCGGCAAATACAATTTACAATTGATATTTATAAATATAACTCTATGGAAACTAAATTAAATGATGGAAAAGTCAGAAATGAGCTCTTGTTTCTTATACAAACCATATTGTTTGTATTAAATTTATCCAATGAACAGTTTAACACCGAATTTGAATGTTAGTTTTGCTTTACTCTTCGAACTTTTGATAGAAAACTTTCGAGAAATGGCCACCGTAGGGATTTTTTTCATGTTCCTTTTTTGTATTATACGAGTTGTCGCCGTAGTCTAGTAGGTAGTGTGTTGGCTTATTACATGAAAGGCCAAGGTCAGACCCCAAAACGAAATATAAAAGAAATATTTTTTCGGCGACTTCCTCTCAGCAGATTTCTGGCAAAAACTCTGAGAGTAAATAAAATTGCCATGAAAAGTTACTCAATAATCTGTCGTTCGGAGTCGACCTTAAACTGTAGACTCCGCCTCTCGTGTATAAAAATTAACGCTCACAACATGAGTGGTGTGAGAAGCTAGGCCGTAATCCTGACTGAAGGGTTGTAAAGGCCAATTATGTATGTATGTATGTATGTATGTATGTATGTATGAAGTTAATCAAATAAATTTGAAAGTTTCTTTAATGGAAAATGTTCACAGCTAAAGATTAAATTTATTGAAAAACTATACATAAAGAGCCTCATGAAAATGCAAAAACAATCGACAAAAAAGCAGCATGGGATCGTTACAAAACCTTGGGTTAAACGTATTGAAGAGTAAACAGTATTTGACATGGTTTTTTCTACCAAGTCTAACTCCTGTTGTCTAAATCAGTTATCATTCCCAGAAAACTCTAAGTAGTATGTAAAATTATTCCAAAATACTTCTTCTATTCTCTGAAAACAATAAAATTTCCTATAAGTCATGCTTGAAGAAAAACAGAAATTGCATAAAAAAACATTGTTGTAGGGGTTGTTATACTACGCAAATCTGTGGCAACAAATTACAGCTATTGTCTAGCACTGGCTAAGTCCTGCTAACACCTACCTTTTCAAAAACTACAACAATAACAACACGAGTTGAAAGTATACACGAGAAATACATACTTTGTTGCCGTGCAATCGTAATGTTATTCAATATTTTTTATGCGACTTTTTTTTGGTTTTGTGGCTCTAAAGTCTGTTAAATCTTACAATCTCTCTTCCGTTGGTTTTCTTTAGCAATTCATTTATGCAAATCCCTGCTATAAAAGAAAAGAGTAAAAATTTTATACCGGAAGGAAGGAACAACCAGAATAAAAAGAAACAAAATTCTAAAGGTGTTTATAAAGGGGTTTGCTGAAGAGCTTACAAGAAAGGGTTGGTGAACCAAACAACACTTTCTAGTCTTAGACTAGTTAGACGGAAATAGAAATCAAATTCAACACTTGTTTTCGGTTTCTTTGCTACACTCTTTAATAAAAAAAAAATTTCAACTTTGTAGTCTTGCAAGGTGAACGGGTTTTATAGTTGTTGTTGTATAATAAAATTGAAACCTGATCATATATATTGTTAAACAAAGTAGTGTGGAACGACCAATACTGCTGGTAAGAAAAAGCAGCTGCTACAGTAGCATTATTGCCAGTATCATCATCCCGGCAACCATTCGACTTACAGATGCTGATTATTATGAAGCAAAGATGATGCCATTTGAAAATGAGAACAAGACAGACAAAGGGTAGCGAAGAAAGCAAAAGAAAGACATATTGAATGAAAATTAAAAATTTATGCAAATCTACAAACCAAAGCAAAAACTTTTTCGAACATAATTTTTTATAATTTTTTTTAAAATATTAAACAATTGAAGTGATATAAATAAAGTGAAGCAATAAACATATTAATGAAAAACTTATTATTTTTATTTAAATTACTCGTATACACATTCATATATACCTACCTAATACCTAATTGGCCATTACAATCCTTCTATCAGGATTACGACCTAGGTTCTCACATCACTTACGTTGTGTGTGGTAATTTCATACATGAGTGGTGGGACCTACAGTTTAAAGTCGATTCCGAACGACAGATTAGTTTTGACAAACTTTTTAAGGCAATTTCATTCCCTCCCAGAGTTTTTGTCAGAAATCAAGAAACATTTTTTCATAATTACACCCAGTAAAACATTTGAAGCAAGATATTTTGTACACTTTTAACACGAATTTTAGAACAGATGTTAACATTCCAACAGACATTACCTAGTAAACAGAGAGGGCGAGTGTTATTATAGGATACCCTATAGTATGTCTAGCAAAATACCTATATTTTGTATAAACGAACTAAGAATGTCACCTTAAATGGAGGGTTTTACGATGGTTCTTCAGCTGCTTTTGCTAAATTATTTCCATTGTTTTAATTCAAATCTTCATTTAAAATTTTTGAACACCATTTCATAGAACATCTTTGTCTTTCTTTGAGTGCTGTATAAGCTATTTAAAAGGCATATATATATGTATATATAGGGTGGCTGATTTAAAAGTTTCAATTTAAAAATGGAATAAAACAAAAACGATACAAAAAATACAATTGTTCCGGCAGTAAATGGAACATTCGGATCATTCATATGGCCGCCTCGGCTGGCCTCACAGTAACTCATTCTATTTGAGCAATTTTCATGCTTTTTTTAGAGTGTATGCGATCGTATCTCGGCAATGGCATCACAAATGTTGGCCTTCAAATGCTCAATTGTCTGTGGTTTGTCGGCATAACACTTTTCTTTAAAGGAGCCCCACAGAAAATAGTCCAACGGTGTCAAATCGAAGCTTCTTGGCGGTCAATTGCCATCCATATTTCGGCTAATTAAACGGTCATCAAATGTTTAACGCAATAAAGCGATTGTGGGATGAGATGTATAGCAAGTTGCACCATCCTGTTGAAACCAAACACGATTCTCATGAATACAATGAAGAGCGGTTACACAAAAATCGGTTATCATGGTGTGATAGGTGTCTCCATTGACCGTAATGTTTGCGCCGTCCGCATTTTCAAAGAAATATGGGCCAATGACGCCTCCGTTTCACAAGCCGCTACAAACAATCACTTGTATTTCTTGCCACAAAGTTCGTGTGGAAGTAAAATTAAAAAAAAAAAATGAACTTAAAAGGCATACTTGAGTGAAATTATTTTGGGACTTTATTAGTAGCTTGCAGTCGCCGTAGTCCAGTACATATTAGTTAATTAGACGTGAGGCTACGGTTCAAAAGCTAGGTCAGACATCGCCAACAAAAAATAATATTTCTTCGGCAACTTCCTCTCAGCAGCCCTTATTTTGTTATTTCAACGCATTGCATCTGGCAGTTCAAAACATGAGTACATTATGCATTGAATTTCGGATCGTACGGACTCATGATAAAAATATTAAATTCAATAAATTTTACAAGGGAAGTTATAGAAACTGTGTGCTTGGAATGGAACACTGTCTCACTGCCACATAAGTAGCTACGCTCCTACAAACTTTCTCAATTTAAATTTGCCTTCTTGATGGCATCGAGGTGAAAATGTTGTATTTATGATAGTAGAGGAAGGCAATGCTATTCGTTAAATTCTGCTTGCATATTTTCTAGGAATATCTGTATGTGTAAATGCGTAAGTCAAAGTGTACGTTTCCATTTTGTAACAATTTTTTGAAGAATTTTTATTCTTTTCGTTCATATGCTTGAATTTTCAAATGATTTCCATTCAATTCACTATGAATTGTTAAAGAACGTTGAGAATTTTCTTTTCTATTTCTCTCTTTCCTTCTTTTTCCGGTTTTTTTTGTTCTCTTTCAGTTTTCCTTTCTTTTTCTTGAAATTTGTGAAGACTATTAGTATAATAAAGATGACCAAAACCCCAACCGCCAATCTATAAATATCGATTCAAGGTTTCCTTAGTTTATTCTTTTAAAATACTTTCTATAAATAGAGTGTGAAGTAAGAAAAGAGAAAATGGAGAATATTAAAAAAGGATTTGACATTTTTATGTTATCAGCTGTAAAGATATTGGACAATTCTCTCGAGAACTTTTAATAATTCATTGTAAATGGAAATGTTTTAATATTTTACATCGCCTTGCTTTTCTAGAATGTATATTTAAAGAATCTTTTTTTTACATTCTCTATGTTTTTTCTTTCTACTTTTGAAGAGTGATTGTTACTGTTTTCCGTTCTAAGTGTCTCTATTTTTTTTTATCGTTTCTCGTGTTTGTTTTGATTGAGTCATTAAATTGACCAGAAGTGGTTTATTTTTTTATTTTTTTTATGAAATAATCGTGAATATTTATGGAAATCAATAACAATAAATAAATTCGGCTTATCACATAATTTTGTGGAAATATTACACGGTTTCCATTGGAAATAATATTGTTACGTTTTTACTTTTTAATAACGTTTAAAATACGAGCTCATAGATTGCAAATAAAATGTAAAATAAATTTTTAATTAAAATTCTTTATTATTCGCACTATTCGGTGTGCTGCTGTCCACAACTTTATGTAAACAACAACAATTGCTTTGTTTGTTATTCCTCTGTTTATACCCTTTGCATAAACAATAACAGTCACTAAGCAATTATACGACACATCTTTGTAACGGAGATCTTCAAACCACGATTACTCTCTTCAAACGCACCGCGTCTTCACACAAGACTGCCTGAACTTCACTATCTCACTTGCCTGCTTTGCCTTGCCTTTTGTATGGCAAAGTAAACAGTCTGATGAATCTTCTTGAAGGCGAATGTTCGTGGCTTGTCGTCTCGAAATCTTTACAAATGTAAACATCGTTGTTTCATTATTGTTGTTTGTGTATTTTGTTTACATTTATTCTTGTAGTGTTTGTTGTTGTATTTTTGTTTACTTGTCTAACATTTTAGTAGGTAGTATGTTGGCTTATTAGACGTAAGGCTACGGTTCAAACCCCAGTTCAGACATCAAAACGAATTATATAAAAATATTTCTTCGGCGACTTCCTCTCATCTGATTTCTGGCAGAAACTCTGAGAGTAAATAAAAATTGTCATGAAAAGTTTCCCAAAACTCTGTCGTTCGGAAGCGACTTTAAACTGTAGGTCCCGCCACACATGTATAAAATTAACAGACACAATATGAGTGGTGTAAGAAGCTAGACCGTAATCCTGACTTAAGGGTTGTAATGGCCAATTATGTATGTATGTATGTGTTTAACATTTTAATGTTAAGTAATGCTTCCATGCTTCTTTCACAGTTTTCCTTTGATAAACGTAAACTTGTTCAAACGCTTTCTGACTGTTGAATTGCTTCTCTATGACTAAAAAAGATTGTGGATATGTACTTCAAGAATAGTCATTAAGAATAGTGTTGTACGATAAAATTTATCAGGTTTTGTTTGATTATAATTTTTTTGTTCTTTGTCTGCTGCTTGTGCTGTCACATGAAATACCATCAAAATACTTGAACACACTTGACCCAACGTACAGTCATAATTCATGTACTCCTGGCATTCATTCATTCACTCATCCGTTCACTTTCACCAAAATATAGGGACACACTTATTTATGGAACTTAAAATAAAAATTTACATGTTTTCTGTTTCAAAAATTCATTCATACTTTCATTCATTTCATACCTCTTGTAATATCAGTTTTTTTTTTGGCGTTTTCTTTGATGAAAGAATTTTGTTTTTGTTGGAAAATATGTTTCAAATTGCATCCTCCACTCTCACATAAAATATAAAAACGTGTGAATAACTGTTTCAACATTCCGCAGCATCATGCACGGTGAACACTCAAGCAACAGTACATTGCATTCAGCAATCATGCTTTTGTTGATTGAACATTTTTTGTTCATTTTTTCGTTACGTTCTTCTGCTCTATTTCGGAAGCTTTTAGGGGTGTTTGTGCTCTCTATTGAGCTTTCAAACGCTTTACATTTCTTTGACAATCAATGCCAATCAAAGGGGCGGCTTACTGTTTGTATAAAAACATAAACAGCATGAAACATATTTTAAAAACCCAATGCTTGAAGGTATTTTCAAGGCTTTTGGAGAACTTCAACAACATTGAATTCGTTTTCAAATGTGTTGAATGTTGTTCTCTGCTGTTTGCTGGCGTTGCTGACTATTATAAATTGTTGGTATTTTAGCCGGCTTTGTATGGCAGTTACAAAATTTTCCAATCAATAAATATTTTTTTTAATGCCGGACTGTCTTCCTGTATGCCTGAATACATGCTTGCCGGTCTGTCTGATGCCTGTAAACGATGATACAAAATGCCGTCACTGCAATGTATGTAAGTATGAGCCACAAAAACAAAAAAAAAATAAAAAAAAAATTAAAAAATGCAGTTTATTTTAAATAAAAATGAGTTGGGAAAAAAAGAAAAAGAGAGTGGCAGTGATGTATGAGAGAGTTATTGCCGTTTTTGTGTTTGCAAAAGGATAATAAAAAAACGTTTGCTTTGGCTTTTGTTTTAATAATCAAATTCACCAAATTCACATACACACACATACATATCTAAATACACTTTACAAATGTAAAGTTCCACAAGCCTACAATACATCGATCAAAAAGTTTTATCTGCGCAAATGTTACTTCCGTTTCCTGTAACAAACCAAACCAATTGCACACAAAAATTCATTTGTTTTATTTTATTTTTTAAATGAAAATAAAATTAAAATAAAAATAAAAACTGTTTAAATAACGAATCGAACTGTTTGCTTTAACTGATGAGTTTTTAATTTACATACCAGCACTCTACTGAGTAGTGGGCCACAAAAGTTATACAGTGAGGGTGAGAGTATGTATCAATTTAATGCAAATTTAATAACTTTACACTGAGGGTTTACACTATTTCTAGTGTTTTAAAGTCAAGGAAACATTGTTTAAGTTTAAATTATATGCGAGGATAACAGTGTTTACTTTTTCTATGCAAAAATGGGAAATTTTTGCTTAAAGATTACTGACCGGTTGTCCCCTTACTGTTGGACTTCTAATCTTGATTTTAAAAAGGAAATCATCTCACAATTGCCAACATACCGCCCCTGTTGTATAGGAGTTAACATTTTATTCTTAGGTTATCAGACTTGGTTGTTCTAATGGGAAATCTTGGAATAGCTGTTAGTGAGCTCATTGTCCTCAAATAAAATTCCTTTGTATTGATTTAGAAGACGCCGTAGTCTACTGGATACTGTGTTGACTTATTAACGAGAGCCCGTGGATCAAGTCCTGGTTCGTAAATTTTGATTAAAACGAAATATGATAAGAAGTATTTCTTTGGAAACTTTCTCTCTGCACTCTTTTGAAAAGTTTTTCAAAAATATGTTGTTCAGTCTCGATTTCAGACATTTATAGTAAAAATTAACACATACATCATGAGCGGTGTAAGAAGCTAGGTTGGCTACTATGATTGGTGCAGATTTAGTAGCATGCGAAACGTTTTTATAGATCGCCTGAAACATGGAAAAAAACAATAATTTTTCAGAATATTTTTCTACATCAATAGCCATCGATACGAGCAATTTTTATTGCAGTTGTAACTGCAGCAACAGTTAAGAGTAACAGCATTACAATACTTGTTCATTAGAGAAGCTTAGCAACCAAAAGAAATTTATTCGCTTCCTCTGTATTAAATTTATGAATTTCAAGAGATAAGAGAAATTCAATTGAATTGAATTGAATAAATACCACCCATAGGAACAAAATATTGAAAAAAAGAAACAATTGCTGCAGCCACTACGATGCATAAGCAACATACATAAATTGATGGTAGTTAGTGAAGCAACAACAGCTGCAATAACCTTAAATGCCTCATGGGAAATTTGCAATTTTCATTCGTGCTCTGCTTCCGTTAAGCTAGTAGCTTATATTATAAACATGAGACTCTCCTTTCTTCCTACAGAGAAGCTTCTTTATTATTTTCAAATAATAGTAAGCGGAAGGGGAGATTTAAATCACTTTTTTAAATGACTTCTCTACTGATGTCCTTGGCAACTTATTCATTTGTAATCTTTTTTATTTATCGTATGAACAAAAGGAAATTAAAATTAAAATAAATTTCTATAACGGAAATGCAAAGTCAAATTCAAATGAATTCTTAAAATAACAAAAATTTATAATAACTACGTATGGTAGGTGTATTGTTCCATAAATTAGACAAAGGAAACGTGAGAATTTTTAATTAAAATTTTAATTTTAACAAAACATTCCACATTCTCACGTGGCAGAGTAAAATTTTCAAATTATTTATGTATATTTGGGATGGAAAGAATTGTGGAATTTCATAATATATGGGAAGTCATCCAGGGTGTGTGTGATAATTTCCATAGGGGGTGGACACTTCAGTTTCAAGTCGACCCAGAACAAGAGGCTTGTGAGAAACTTTTCATGGCAATTTTTATTTACTCGCAGAGTTTTTCTCACAAGCCTACAGAGAGGAGATCCACGAAACAAATTTTTTTTTCGTATTTCGCTTTGTCTGGGCTATGGTTTGAACCACATCCTCAAGTCTAATAAACCAACACACTGTCTAATAGACTACAATAACTTCACAAGGACGAGTCGTATAGGCACGTATAATTGAGTGAAATTCTGAGGCACAGAAACCAAACAAAAAAGTATAAGTGATTGCTTGACTCACATCGTTTTCAAAGAAATAAGGATCGATGGCGTCAACAGTCCAAAATCCTTACCAAACAGTAGGTTTTCGGGATTCATTGAACGCATTTGAATCTTATGTGGATTAGTATCGTTTCAAATTTGATAATTTTGTTTGCTCACGAAAGCATTTGCCCCAAATCGGGCATCTCCAACTGAACGAAATATGAAAAAAATATTTCTTTGGTGACTTCCTCTCAGCAGATTTCTGGCAAAAGTTCTGAGAATAAATAAAATTGCCATGAAAAGTTTCTCAAAAAATCTGTCATTCGGAGTCGATTTTAAAATGTAGGTCCCCCACTAATGTATAAAAATTAACGCACACAACATAAGTGCTGTGAGAAACTAGGCCGTAATCCTGACTAAGGTGTTGTAATGGCCAATTATGTTATGAATGTATGAAGATGTCTCACCTGTGGCCTTACAATAAAAAAAAAGTTTTATATCGCCCTGGTTTCCCTCAATTCCTTAATAAAATTGTTTTTAAATTTTTTTTGAAATTTGGTGGCAAAATAGGCACAATGATTTGACTCTTTTACAAGTCTGGTCAAAAAAAACTGAATTTAATTTACTTTCTGCGTACAAAAATGAACTGTAATGGACTGTGTATTACACGAAAGAGTCCCAGGGCTGGTTGTTTGCATCAAAGGGCGTGCAGAAAAAAAAGACGTCGAAAAAATTACACGAGAATTATGGTATTTTGGCCATATCTTGTACAAATTGTTCATGTAGCTGTTCTGTTCAACATTTTCATTCATTTTTTTTGTCTGTTGTATGCCCTGAAGAATTTTATTCAAGCAGAAATTCTAAGAAAAATGGTTCATAAGGAAAATGAAACAAATTGTAAGAGGTGGCAAAGGAGAGTTTAGTAAGATATTAAAATTGTTATAAAATTAAATGCACTCTTAATTTATTTAATTTGCATTAAAATAAAAAATTTAACTAAAAAGTAATGAAAAACAAAAAATCAAATCAAGTCAAGCAGCAAAAGAGGTGCAGTAAGGAACAGGAAATGGAAATTGCAAAAAGTAATACGAAAAGATAAGGAATGCGAGGTGGTAGAAAAATAAAGAACTAGAGGTAGTGAAAATTCCTGCCAGATGAAGCATAATTTATATACTCTCTCTCATGCATATCATCCAGAGGGCAAACATAAGACAAATATTCTGTGAAGGTTTGTAGTTCATATATGTAACTCTATGGTGTTTTTGATGTTCGAATTTCTTTTCCAATTGGGCTTTTTCTTCTTGTGATAGACGTTATTCTTGGTTTTCTCTCTACCCATGCGATATCTACCCCATACGGCTTTTGAAGCATAATCTTCCATACAATTTTGCAAGGAAAATGTTAATTTTTTTCTTCTGTGGCAACAATGTATCGCAAAACTGAAAAATAAATAAAAAATTGCACTTGCAAAGTTGGCAATACGTTTCTTCAGTAAATTAGTCGATACAGGGTCCGTGAATACCACTGAGCGTGCAAATTTTGACATCACATACGTACATAATGGGTCATCAGAACTCTTCAGTCAGGATTACGACCTAGCTTCTCACACCACTTATGTTGTGTGTGTTACTTTTATACATGAGTGGCGGGACCTACAGTTTAAAGTCGACTCCGAATGGCAGATTGTTTTGAGAAACTTTTTCATGGCAGTTTTAGTTTCTCTCAGAATTTTTGCCAAAAATCAGCTGAGAGACAATAGACGCAGAAATATTTTTCATGTTTCGTTTTGTTGGAGATGTCTGACCGTAGCCTCACGTCTAATAAGCCTACATAGTATCTACTACATTACCAACATCTCAAAACGACATTATTATGGAAGCATAAAGTCACCGTAAGTACTGTGTTGGATTATTGGATGCAAACGCTAGCTCCAGATGTCTGAGCAAAAATTCTGTGAGTAAATAATATTTCAATGAGAAGTTTCTCAAAAATCTGTCATTTTAAATCGACTTACAACTGTAGGTCTCGCCACGTACATATGCATAAAATCAATAGACATAACATGGGCTGTGTGAGAAGCTAGGTTGTAATCGTGATTGAAAGGTTGTAATGGCCGTTTATGTTATGAAAGTTATAAAGTGTGTCATTTTTTAAATAAACTGGTATGTTATTTTATAGTATATAACTGTTGAAGAATTTATTTTTGAGAAATTATTTCTACCGTCTCTATACCTCAGTGAATCAGCTACATTACTACAATGCGAATTACAAAAGTAGTGAGAACTACTAAATATGAGAAATAATATGAAACTAAAAGATTTATAGGAAATGAAAATACTTTTTATGCTTCCACAACGTTCTTCGCTGTTATTTAAATATAGTTACGAAAGATACTGGTGTTTTGGTTTTTCATCGCTTAACATTAAAATTGTAAACAAAAGCTACAAAAACACAACAATGCAGTAAACAAACCTACAACAAACAAATTATCGTAGTGCCTAATACAACAACAAATATCTGCATAAAAAAGTAAACAAGTTAACACAAATACAACAACAAACACCAGCATAAAAAATGGTAAACAAGTAAACAAAAATATACCAACCAATACTACAATAATAAACCTAAACAACGATGTTTACATTTATAGAGATTTCGAGAAGACGAAGTCATAAACGTTTGCATTCAAGAACATTCATCAGACTGTTTACCCTGCCGTATAAAAGACAAGGCAAAGCAGGCGAATGAGTTAGTGAAGTTCAGTCAGTATTGTGTGAAGATGCGGTGTGTTTGAAAAGAGTAATCGTGGTTTGTAGATCTCTGTTACAAAGTTCTGTCGAATAATTGACGAGTAATTGTTATTCTTTATGCAAAGGGTGTAAACATAGGAATAACAAAGAAGAGCAATTGTTGTCGTAAACATAATGCTGTGAACAGTGGCACACAAAATTGTGCGAATAATAAAGAATTTTAATTAAAACTAAACACAAATTAATTTTTATTTTGTTTGCAATTTACGAGATAATATTCTAAAAGATTTCTTGAAACTTATTTTTCCTGCTGATCTGTTTCTAATTTTTTTTATATGTTAAGCTCGAGTACTCATCTGTTGTTTACTTGAATAATTACTTTAATTTCAATACAATCTTTATCCGTTCCTCTCTATCCCTGCATCTTTTTCTATTCTTCCAATTCTTATCAACAATATGGTCTCCATTTGTTTTCATTTGTATCCATTAATCTTCTATGCTGCTCTAGATATTCTCAGATTCTCGTAACGAAAATTGTAAAAACACCTACACTTTTACAGACACATACACATACACATACAAACTAAATTAAATAAATTTAAAAACGTACTTTCGACAATATGTATGCATGTGTGTGTAACTTTATGTGTGTGTGTATGTTTGTAAAATATTCATTAAAAGTGGTCGAATAGTTTTCAAACTTTGTTTAATTGTTGCCAATATTTTGTGTAGGTCGTAGACGTTTTCTAGCTTGGCTTTTATACTTGGTAATCAAATTTTTTTGGTTTAAATACTGTGTACATTGCCAAGGATTCCAAAGTATTTAAAGCTGCTAATCCTCTATTAAAAAAAGATCTATTGATGATCAAAAACCTGGTAAGGGAGCAGAATACACTGAGAAGAAGGAGAATATAACTTTTACAGACTTTATACAAATAAAACTTAAATTAAACTAACTTTTACAATACATAAGCAAATATTGTAAATTGTTGGCATAATTCTTTCTCCCTCTCTCTCTGCCGCTGATATCCCTCTCATCTTAAACCCATGGTAGGATCATTCTCATTCAAATTTTCATTTGACGTATGCAATGTACCCAAAGAAAGTTTTATACCAATAGAGAGAGAGAGAGAGAGAGAGCGAAATAGGGACACTAATACTTTAAGAGAAAATGCGAATGCTATTGTGGATATGCAACACAGAAGCACATATAATACCTTATGACGACATTCCTTCTCTTTCATATGCCATTGGAAACCATAAAACTTTTTAAAGTAAAATTACTTACGCACACAAGCGTATGTACATAAATGTTCTTTTAGAAGACACACGCATTCATTCACCTACACGTGCTTAATAACTGACTTGAAAAGGGACAAATATGGGCAATTCCATTAAAAGTTTTCAAAAAAATTTTTGTTTTTGCTAGAGAAGCAATGAAATTAATTTAAAAACCTTCGGATTTTTACTCAGTAAAGGATTGAAAGTAGAGAGAGAGAGAGGGAGAGAGAGAGAAAGAGATTTTTGAGAATATTTTGGGGCTTTTAAGTACAATTTTTTTTTGCTTTTAAAGTTCATTGTAAGAGGATTTTATTACGTTTTTTTAATATTTTTCCTAAAGGGTCTGTAATTTGGGAAAGATAAATGATATGCGAAGATATTAGAAGTTGCCGTAGTTTAGTAGGTAGTGTGTTGGCTTATTAGATGTAAAGCCACGGTTCGAGCCCAGGCCAAACATCAAAACAAAATACAAAAAAATTCTTCGGAGACTTCCTCTGAGCAGATATCTGGCAAAAGCTCTGAGAGTAAATAGAAATTGCCATGAAAAGTTTCTCAAAAATTTGTCGTTCGGAGTCGACTTTAAACAGTAGGTCCCGCCACTCATGTATAAAAATTAACACACACAACATAAGTGGTGTGAGAAACTAGGTCGTAATCCTAACTGAAGGGTTGTAATGTTGGTATGACATGCGATATGACATTGAAGTCACCATAGTCCAGTAGATAGTTTGTTCGCTTATTAGGCGAGAAAAAGTGGTTCAATCTTAAACGAAATATGAAAAAAACATTCTTTTCGTCATCTTCCTCTCAGTAGTATGCTGTCAAAAATTCTGAAAGTCAACAAAACTGCCGTGTAAAGTTTCTCAAATCTGTTATACGGAGTCGACGCCAAACTGCAGATTCCGCCACACACGGATAAAATTAACACACGATAGAAAGCGTAAATGGATCCATTCGACTCTTACCTTGCAGTTAGCAAGCAACGTAACTTCATTCCTGCAAGACTATTTCAGTGGGGCGGCGTTAAAGAAAAGTGGTCGTTAAACCAGGGACAATTAAGCATTTGAAGGGCAACATTCGTAATGCCAACTTGTACCCGATTCTCGTGTTATTGATGTGAACGATGTTTGGTTTCAAAAGGATGGTGCAACTTGCCATACATCTCATGCTACATTCGATTTATTGCATCAAACATTTGATGGCCGTTTAATTAGCCGAAATGTGGATGTCATTTGGCCGCCAAGAAGCTGCTATTGGACTCCGTTGTACTATTTTATGTAGGGCGCTGTTAAAGAAAAGTATTATGCCGACAAACCAGAGACAATTGAAAATTTGAAGCCCAACGTTCGTGATGCCATTGCTGAGATACGAGCCCATACCCTAGAAAAAGTGCACGAGAATTGCTCAGATCGAATAAGCAACTGTGAGGCCAGCCGCGGTAGCTATATGAATGAAATAATATTCCACTTCTAATCGGAATAATTGTACTTCACAGTCAAAAAATAAATTTGGCAAAATTTCAACCTGTTTTTGGTTTCAATTGCATTTTTAAATTAAAACTCTTAAATGGCCCACTCTATATATGCTTTTGAATAGCTCATACAACACTCAAAGAAAAACAGGAACGTTCTATGAAATTAAAATACCAAAAAAACCTTTTGGGAAACGCTGTACTTTGAAAAACAATTAAAAAACCATAAATTCCCAATTAAACGTCATCAACAGTCATATATTCGCAGTTTTCATTTGAGAAATGTTTGGCATCAAAACTGTATTTGTATCGTGTCAATAACTCTTATTAACATAAGCCATGATATTGACATCCTTAATATGGCTGTTGTCATTACAATTCATCTTCATTTTCAAACTCGAAAAATGAGAAAAAGAAATGAATATTCATCAATTCGTGGAAGACACTGTAATGAATGCAATGTTTACTGTAGTGAAACAGACAGCAGAGGATAATTTTTCATAAACTCATATCCGGAATACTTTACGATGCACTGTCTCTCTATTTCTGTCTCCTTTATACTTATACGTTAAGCTACATTAGAATTTTTGTCTTATAAAAGCTCAAATATTGCCTGATGTGCGGGTGTGTATCTGTGTGAGAGTTATATCTGTTACGTATCGTATGCACAAGGATATACAGAATGTTTGGCATGTTTAAATTGTATTTTGTTTTTGCATATTCAATAATCTCTTTCTCCCCCTAACATTACATGACAAATATTTTCCAATATTTGAGGGTGTGTGTATGTGTTTGTCTGTGGCAGAGTAATAGAATGACTTTTATGACATTTTCTCTTACTGTGCTAAAAAGGGGGAATGTAACCGTATGTTTGAACAGTAAGAAAGCAAATTTGTATACCCTCGGCCTTATTCACTAGTCAAGTCCAGTTGAAATGTACGAAATTGCCAGTCCTTGAGATACAGTTTTTAAGCTCCTTGAAAAACAAAGGAAGTTTGGACTAAAATCATTTCCTTTGATGAGCACTTATGATTTCGTTCTACAATCAAGTAAATGGACTCAAACGTATTACAATTGAGGATTTGTGGAGCTATTTTATAAAAAAACTATGATTACGTCTAATAATTTAAGATGTTTGTGAAGAAAAGTAAAATGATTAGAGAAAACAACTAATTGCTCTAACGGCAATTGACTTTCTATCAGTAAACTTCCGGCAAAAGCTCTGATAGTACATAAAACTGCTATGAAAAGTTTCTCAAGGCGGTCGCTCGGAGTCCACATAAAACAGTAAGCCCCGCCACTCATAGATAAAACTAACACACTTAACATGGGTGAGACTAATATTAATGCATACCAATTTATGTAATCTTCTGAAGTTATCCATTCGAATTCAATCCCCTTAGCTACCGCTATACATACATATGGATAAATATGTTCAACGTGTATGTGAGCCTTTATTTGCATGTCATTCGAAAGCAGCAGTTGCTGTTAATGCAATAAATTGCTGCATGAAAATGCAACGGACAAACCTGTTCTCCCAGCTAAACAGGAAACTCTAGTTAAAATAAGATTCCTTATACCGATTATGAAAATAATTTCCAAATGACTTCAGTGATTAAATTTTCGAATTTCATAAAGTCAATGGCATCGTCTGCTTAAGTCTCTTTTTGTTTTCTAAGGTCTTGTGCTGTATTGGAATCTTAACTTAAAATAAGACAATAAAATTTAAATTTTAATTACGAAACTTCAGATTAATAGAATGGCATACGAGTATGAAGTGCATTAATAGAGTAAATGTTTGAAGATTGCAAATAGGCAGAGTGCTTAAATTTGTATTAGAATTTTAACTTAATATTGTGTATTGGGTGTGTGTTTAAATAGAATTTATTTATTTAAATAATTATTATTTAATGTTCAAGAGAAAGTTTTTTATCAGATGAGATGAACATAAGAGGTTGGCATACAATCAGTAAGTTTATATTCATATGAAGTATAAAGAAAATTTGTACAGAATTTATGATAATTGAGACATATGTTATAGACCAGTACATAATAATACGTAGTTAAATTTTTTTTTTAATTTTTAAAATTAAAACAGGACTTTCATAAGGAATTATATTGTTACGAAAATGAAAAATCAAGATACTGATGTTTTGCTTTTACATTGCTTAACATTAAAATTATAAACAAAAGCTACAAAAACAGAACAATGCAGAAAACAAACCTGTTTACAAATTATCGTACTGCTTAATAAAACAACAAACACCAGCATAACAAAAAATGGTAAACAAGTGAACAAAAAACTGCAAACACCAGCATCATAAAAATGGAAAACGAGTAAATGAAATACACAAACAACAATAATGAACGTATACAGCGATGTTTACATTTATAGAGATTTCGGGAAGGCGAAGTCATTATGTTCATGCCTGCTAGAGAATTCATCAGGCTGTTTACTGGGCAAGGCAAAGCAGGCGACCGGAGTTAGTGAAGTTCAGTCAGTCTTGTGTGGAGACGCGGTGCGTTTGAAGAGAGTAATCGTGGTTTGAAGATCAACGTTACAAAGATCTGTCGAATAATTGTCTAGTAATTGTTATTGTTTATGCAAAGTGTATAAACAGAGGAATAATAAGGCAAAGCAATTGTTGTTGTTTACATCAAGTTGTGAACAGTGACACGCAGAATTGTGCGAATAATGAGGAATGCTAATTAAGAGTAAACACAAATTTATTTTTATTTTATTTGCAATCCACGAGCTCATATTTTAAACGTTTTTAAAATATAAAAACCTATCCGTAGTTTACTAATACTGTGTGGTGTGTAGTTTCTCACAGATAGACACTCCTGACTCAAGGTTTGTAATGACCAATTACGTATGTATCTGTGTAGGCCTAAATGCACAGCCGAGTAGCTTAGCATTGAAGGCATAGAAAGTGAATAAAAGGAACAAGAAGACAATGAAATGGAACTGACGCTGAGTAAATTAAATGTACATTTTTAGTGGGTTTACATGAAAATTGACGAACAGAAACAACCAAAGAAGGATAAGGTGCATGTGTGATATGAAATATTCTCTGGCTAATGAGAAAAACATCTTTTCCAGATCCAGATACCGATACGGATTAACGTTCGTTGCTATGGTTGTTGGCTTCGTTTAGTAAAGCCAGAGTTCGAGCCCCAGGCCAGACATCAAAACAAAATACAAAAAATTTTTTTCGGCGACTTTCTCTCAGCAGATTTCTGCAAAAACTCTGAGAGTAAATAAAATTGCCATGAATCTCAAAAATGTGTCGCTCGGAGTCGACTTTAAACTGTAGGTCCAACCACTCATGTATAAAAATTAACACACACAACATAAGTTGTAGAGGAATATACTTTTTTTACTTCATTTTATTGGAAATGTCTGACCTGCGTTTGAACCGTGGCCTTACCTAGGTTTGAACCTAATAATCCAACGCAGACTACGGAGACTTCAAAACAATCCAGCCATATTCTACAAATTATTACTGTGACCACAGATTACACTGTCTACACTGGAAAAAAGTGGTGTTTAACACAAACAATTTATGAAATACTAATGTTTTCGAGTAATGTAGGTATACAGCAAATATTTGTTTCGTGTATCTTAACCGAACCCATATTACTGGCAATAACATTAAGAGCGGTAGTTAGCAGTGTCCTCCTCACTATTACCCCAGAGTGCAGTCGTATCATTTGTTTGCATCAGTGGGGTTCTGTTTAGTTATGTGGTCGGAAAATTTGTTCAAATTATCCAAACTGCTACTTCAACAAAAACATTACGAACATCACATTAACAACAATGAACAAATAAGAACGATTGATTTGAACTTCCATTTATTGGCTTTGAGGGAGATAACGATAGGCAGAGCAAATAAATTCCTTAAGCAAAACAGATTACTTTGATTGAAAACAAATACAAATAGATATGCCTTTAGCTTTAAAGAATAAGTATTTAAAGAGACCCCCAATCTCAGCACATAAGCTGGAGTACATACGCCTGGAATACAGATGCCTTTAATTGACTTCATTCTATAAAGCAGGGCGTACTGCGTAGTTTCTCGGCATAATTGAACACTTCAGGAAATCTGTACCTCTAAGACTCGATATTGTGTGAGCCAATAAATGCTTTCATGCAATACGATTGTGACGTTTTGTGATTTCTTTTAATCCATTTGTCCACTCAGCATAGTTCCAGTAAGTTGTCCAGAAAAAATTTTCATTTTTTTTAACAAATTCCATTTGGTTACTCAAAATATTTGTTTTACAATAATTTTTTCAGTATTATCGAGTAAGTTTTCTCTTGTTCTTGATGTTGTTTTTATAAATCGAGCTGAAAATATTTGTATTCTGACTGCAGTATTGATTTATGGTCTCATAAGTTTGAAAACATTTTTGATTGCCACACACATTTTGTGCTTATGGAAAAATACATGAGTCAGGGATAATAAGACAAACGAAATCCTTTATGGGAAGACTAAGGATGTTCTTAAAAAATTTTTTTCTCTGTGAACTCTTTTTCTAACCATAAATAAAAGTATTTACTCCACATAGAATACGAAGCTAGTGAATTGCAAGGCCTTTACTTTTGAGGCCTCATAGGAATTATTTTGCGATTTTAGTTTATCAATTCAAAGAATCGCCTTAGAATGTTTAGCAGAGTCTCTTATGGAGCTAAAGCATCATTGGAATAGAAAACAGCATTAAAAAAGCAGACGTTGGAGGCATTTGTCTTGCAAAAGGATTTTTGTATGTAGAACAGCTTCCAAATGACCTAAAACCGTTCTGACATTTGAGTAATTAACAGAATGTAGTGGATAAGAACAATTATTTCCCAACCCTCAATAAAGCTTTAAAACTACCCGGTCGTGCCATAACCAGAACTTTAAAGCTATTTCCACAAATCAGTCTGAGATTAGTACTTCGCTTGATATCGCTGAATATTTGGAACGTATTAGGAACGCGTAAGTAAAGCTACCACTAGTCGCCGTAGTCTAGTGGTAGTATGTTGGCTTATTAGGCGCGTGGCCTCGGCTCAAATCACAAGGTCAGACATCTCCAACAAAACGAAATTTGAAAAAAATTATTTCTTCGGCGACGTACTCTCAGCAAATTTCTGGCAAAAACTCTGCGAATAAATAATATTTCAATGAGAAGTTTCTCAAAAACCTGTCGTTCGGAATCGACTTTAAACTGGAGGTCGCGCCACTCATATATAAAATTAGTGCAAACAACATAAGTGGTGTGAGAAGCTAGGTTGTAATCCTGACTGAATGGTTGTAATGACCATGTATGTAAGTAAGTAAATCTACTTTGAAATTCTGAAAACCTAGTAGGCAACGGTATTATCAGATTGAACATAATTTGAGGGTTTGAGGGACTGAGACGAGTCTTGGTGTAAGCCTCAAGAAGCAACATCGATTTAGTTTTTTCACAAGTCATTCAATATTTATTTGTCCTCCAACAATTATTGGATTCTGAGCTTAGGGACCAGTGATAATGAGCTTTAAGTTTCTTAGAATTGTTCACACATGAATATAAAAATGGACTTTCTTTAATGGCCTAAAAAAAGTTATGAGGCTACGTGGCTACAGTTTTGGATTCCAGTTGCAAAACTGCTCCAATCAGTGGTTCAGATTAGCATGCTTGTAAGGCATAAGGCTTCAGCATAAGGTTTCTTTTTCTAGACTTACAATCGGGGAAAATATTACGAAATTTTGGATACGAATTCTTCACAGTACAACCTGTGCACTAAGAATCTCGTAGTTGACTTGTAGCAAAGATCAGATGCAATGTCAATAGGCATGTGGGCCTTTATTTAAGCCATATCTACGCCATGACAGATTAGCGAAATCTTTTAAAAATACCGAAAATAATTCTGGTACCAGTGATAAGGCGTTACTTTTCGAAGTTAGCACAGAATACCGTATACTTGGAGTGCACTGCAGTGAATACCATTTGATGTTGTATGTAGGAGTTGCCTCGAACATTAAAAGTTAACAGCCAATCTTGTACACCTTTCCCACTCTGAGGCAAAGCACATAGAAACACGTATGAAATATTCTCGATGTATTTCGAACGTAACTTCAGATAGTCTTACCAATACCCCAGGCAGACATCAAAGACATAATACAAAAAGTATTTCTTCGGCGACTTCCTCTCAGCAGATCTCTGGCAAAAATTCTGAGAGAAAATAAAATTGCCATGAAAAAGTTTCGCAAAAATCTGTTGTTCGGAGTCGACTTTAAACTGTAGGCCCCACCACTCATGTATAAAATTAACACACACAACATAAGTGGTGTGAGAAACTAGGACGTTGTACAATGGGTCAATTCGACCTCCGGGTACTGTACTTGTCTTAATTGACAAGTATACGTCCTCTAACCTAACCTAAAGGGCATCGTAATACCTATAATGGCTCCAAGTGAATCTGCCTCAATATCACTTGTCCTATGACTTCGAATATTTACCGCAAGTTTTAGGGATCTTGTCTAATAAAAAACCATGACATTCCTCTTCTTAGTAAATAAGCATAAAAATGACTGAATCAGGCCCCTCACATAACAGTCTTGTCCCCTAAGCACTAGTGGTTAAACGAAAAAAAGAAAGAAAAGAATATCTTCAGATATGCTGTGATTTCAAATGAAATTTATTGCAAAAGTGCCTCAAGTTAAGCACTTAAACAAGCATTTTTCTTAATATTTTCAAAGGAAATCTCTTTTCTATTTTCATATAATTTCTAATGTTGTTCTTGTTGTTGAGTTCAGTAACCACAATTCTTAGTTTCCACTTTGTCGTGCTGGTTGTTATATATATGGACAGTATGAACCAAACCCTTGAGTTTATTCTACATTTTCTTTTTTCTTTCTTGGTAGCATTATGTACCATTTAACACAGTTTTTTTTGTTTTTTTTATAGGAAATAATAACAATTGTTTTACAGCAAAAAAAAAATAAATAAAACTACAAGCAAAAGTATACGACAGAAAGCACTAAACGGAAACCAGGCAAAATTTAAAAAAAAACAAACCCTTGGCCAAAATAATATTTATTTTGTTGAATAAACTTAAATTAAGTAATGATTTTCATGCAAGATGCTACCATTATTTGCTCTCTTATCACCCTTTAAGCCAATACATCTGGTAAAAGAGAACAATATTTGATTTGCTGTTTACTTGCTTTTGACTTCGGAACAGATGCTCTTTTTGAAAAGAGTAATAGTTTAACCGTAGTTAGGCAATTTGTTACAGTTTTGAAATGAGGAACAAAGTTAGTTTTTATTTCATTACATCTGTAATCCTAAAGATTTTTTTTTGTATTATTGTTACGAAAATGAAAAATCTAAATACTGGTGTTTTGCTTCTACATCGCTTAACATTAAAATTATAAGCAAAAGCTACAAACCCAACCAAAACAAT
This sequence comes from Sarcophaga carnaria, assembly GCA_958299815.1. Lineage (NCBI taxonomy): Eukaryota > Metazoa > Arthropoda > Insecta > Diptera > Sarcophagidae > Sarcophaga > Sarcophaga carnaria. The sequence goes on along the minus strand of OY283150.1, from coordinate 130,268,053 downwards.
GCAGTAAAGAAACCGGTTTACAAATTATCGTGCCGCTTAATATAACAACAAGTATACAAAACTACACCAACAACACTACAATAATAAACGTAACCAACGATGTTTACATTTATAGAGCTTTCGAGAAGGCGAAATCATAAACGTTCGTGTGACTGTTTACTTTGCCATATAAAAGGCAAAGCAAAGCAGGCGACTGAGTTAGTACAGTTCAGTCAGTCTTGTGTGAAGATGCGGTGTGTTTGAAGAGAGTAATCGTGATTTGAGGATCAAAGATCTGGCGAATAATTGCCTAGTAATTGTTTTAGTATATGCAAAGTTATAAACAGAGGAATAACAAAAGAAAGCAATTGTTGTTGTTTACATCAAGTGTGAACAGTGGCACACAGAATCGTGCGAATAATAAAGAATTTTAATTAAAACTAAACACAAATTTATTTTTATTTTTATTTGCAATCTTCGAGCTCATATTTTAAATGTTTTTGAAAGGTGAAAACGTAACACTATATTAGGTTATGGATTACTTTCTGACCGAATCATGAAGGTAAGGAAGACATCCCACTTAGGCCATCATTTAGACTCATTGTGATACCATTGCGAAGTTGCCGTAGTCTAGTAGGTAGCGAGGCCACAGTTCAAACCTCAGCTCATACATCAAAATGAAGATATGAAAAAACATTTCTATGGCGACTTTCTGTCAGCAAATTTCTGGCAAAAACTCTGTGAATAAATAAAAAATTGTCATGAAAAGTTTCTCAAAAATCTGTCGTTCGGAGTCGACTTTAAACTGTAGCTCTCGCCACTCATGTATAAAATTAACACATACAACATAAGTGGTGACAGCAGCTCGGTCGTATTCCTGACTGAAGGGTTGTAATGGCCAATACATGTATGTATGTTATACCACAATCAGTTCTACACGGTGGTTAATTATGTCCCCGGAGAAAACCATTTCGAGTTCAAAATAAATCACATTATTTTTGCAATTTTTATATTAGAGTGCTCTGTCAAGAGAGTCAAAAAATGAGAGTTCAGAATCACTGTCTCTTTATGACAAAAACAGTGCACCTGACACACACAGTTCCTGCAAAAGTGATTAGCTGGAATGCCGAGTCTTTCGGCATGCCTACCAAAAAGATAGTGGCCCGTGACAATCGCTATTGTGCCATGGATGGCCGTGAGTTTTAGGGACAAAAGTGAGTCAGTGCTCTTCTTGTACATAGGTGTCCAGCAGAGTCTAGCAATATGGCATGTACCTTCCTGCTTCCAAAGAGATTAAGCTTCTCTGTAAAATGTGTGGATTGTATCCAAATAAACTGAGGCAATTGGAATACCTAGGCTTTCTAACATGTCGGATGTTGCTAGCTCAGTACCGGCGTTGACCAGCTCATAATCAATGTGATTTTTAACGACAAAAGATATACCGTTTCTAAACTAAGATTAGAAAAGTTCAGGTCGAATAGGCACTTGAATTTCATTGCAACATTTCTACATCTTGCTTTAAGCCATTTACGGCTTCCACTAGGGCTATTGAAATGTTATTACGTTGTATCGAGCGGAATAGTCTGCTAGACTCTATAGTAAGGCTGAGAGACTATACTTGTTCACAACGGCTTCCAAGTGCACGCCTCTGTTTTTATGAAATTTGTCAAATACCAACTAAATTTTCCCATATCCCGTAATATATCTCCGTAAACAACCGGAGATCGGACTCCTTTGAAAAATTTTTAAATTTTTGTCACGGAATCAATCACTGCAATTTTAAGTTTCAATGCAATTCCAATCGGCGATTACCTCATAGCATTTTAGTGTGAAAAATCTATCACCCCGCAGCTTATGTGCATATTCAAAATTTTTGTTTGGTTTTCAACTTTATCGGGTTTTTTTGTTTTGTTTTCTTATCGAGAAACAGTTTAGTGGTTGAAAGAAAAAAATAAATAAAAAACATGCTTTTTTCCGAACTAAAATGTTTCGAAAGAGTGGCACTAACATCAGTCTTATATTTGTGGCAATTCAACAGAAAAGGACAGCAACAACAACAATAGGAAGACATATTGATCAACTGTTTCAATTTCCACGAAGTGGAATAAAATTTTTTATGAAACTTGGGCTACCAACAGATTCAGCTATGGAAGGTACTCAGGGTAATACGATTGCTTACCATAAATATTAAGGATCCCTGTAACGCAAAAAACAATTGGCACTGAGAAAGGAAAAAGACAATTGTAAAGGAAAAGTGAAATTCATTCATTTCCTTTGCTACACAGATAGTTTGACAGTGTGTATTCATGTAACTGCATACTGAGATGGGCCAGAGGAGGTATGTGGGTTAACACTACCACCTCACACCTCAGCAGTCATGTCTAACACAATGCATGAACACGGAAACGTAATACATGCGTTGCGAGGAAGGACCGATTTTTTAATTATTATTTAATTTTATTTTTGTTTCACAACTTTTCCAATATTTTTTATACGATTCCTTATGAAGAAAGAGCGATTTTTTAATCTTTCAAATAAAAGATGGCATTTTTTAAATTTTCTTCGAATCTTAACCATCAGTATGCGCCACTTAGTTAGAAGAATGAAATTAATGTCTTAAGGATTTCATTTCTTTCTGATTTGTCTTTAAAAACATAACATGAGTTAAAGTATCAACTTGAGAAACAACCCTCCTATATACCACTCTTATAGGTAGTTTTGTAACCAGGCTTTGTAACAATATTTCATTTCTCATTTGCTGACAATGCATGTGAAATAAAGAAGAAAAATACACCCCAATATTGCAGGAGATTTATGATTTTGCACTAGTTTTTGTTGCTTTGACACTGGTTGCCGTAAGTTATTGTTGAAAGCAACCAAACCCCTGAAAACAAAATGGGTCATCGCAAGAACATGAGTAGAGTAGTCTGTAGTGCTTCTATTCACACAGAACCATTTACAAATACAGACATTTACATTTGTGAGCATTGTATTGACCACAATAGCCTTCAAAATGGAAATTCTAAAATCTTTGTTATTTTCCATCCAAGTGGCCTAGAAAATCGTTGCGATTTTTTGGGGATACAAAAAACACGAAGTATAATAAACATACAAACACGCATACATACATAATTGGCCAGTACTACCCTTCAGTCAAGATTGCAACCTAGTTTCTCACACCAATTAAGATGTGTGTGTTAATTTTATGCATGAGTGGCGGGACGACCTACAAAAAAATCGACTCCGAACAATAGATTTAAAAAACAAAAATTTTCATCTTCATCTGCTGAGAGGAAGTCGTTGAAGAAATATTTTTTCATAATTCCTTTTGTTCGAGATGTCTGACCTGGGGTTTGGACCGTGGCTTCAACACACTACCTACTAGACTAACGTTTATTGATATTTCTATGAAATATTATTGGATATTTCTCGTACAATTCTTAAAATACTTTTTAATGTGGTACGAAAAAGAATAACACCAGCACCCACAACAGCCTTATTCTTCTCATCATAATTAGCGAGTTCTTTAGCATGGGATTAATTGCCGGTTTTTGCACAATACCTATCAACGTTCGATAATTGTAACGGCAATCAGTTTCATTGAGTTTCTCACTAAAATCCGAAAGTATAATGAGAGAGAAATGAGTAATTTTAACAGTAATTTTCATGTTTTTAAAGTGAAACGATTAAAACTGTATAAAACAACAACAAAACAATGATAAACTTGTACACACACACATATACCTATTCGGCCAGTTAAACAGAACACATGTGTGGTTGGATTTTTATTGTCGTGCATATTTTATGTTTTATGCGAACAACTCTCTCTCTCTCTCTCTCTCACTCTCTGTCGCTCATTTTTATTATTTCCTTTTAGTTAATGGTAATTTATGAATACATACATACATACATAGGTAAGTGAGCTTTTTACGTGTGTATGTGTGCATTGTTGGCCTGTAATTATACATGAACAATTTGTCATTTTATTTCGCTTGTTTTCATTAACTTTTCAATTACTCTCTGCCGGTTGTGGTTTAATAAAGGCTTTTTCCCATTTAAATACAGCTTAAAAGTATTTTTTATCAGTAATTTTTACAAATAATACTGGAGGTAAATGTGTTTTTTATTGCTTGTAATGAAGTGATTTTCACCTTTTTTTGATATACAGTAATCCCTCGATTTACGTCGCAGTTGGTTCCAAAAAAGCGACGTAAATCGAATTTCATATTGCTCATACATATGTAGTATACTAGAAAGTAGTATGTTTTTAACAAGGAACTTAAAAAAGTTACAGTCTCCCTCGATTTACGTCGCAGTTGGTTCCAAAAAAAGGCGACGTAAATCGAATGACGACGCAAATTGAAGTTAGAGAGAACAAAAAATTTGACGACGTAAATCGAAACAACGTTAATCAAGGCGACGTAAACCGAGGGATTGCTGTACGCATACATACATACATAAATATATTGGTAAAATTTATTGTCTTTAGTTACAATAAATATTTCAATAAAAAGCAGAAGGTTTAAGGAAATAAATTACACTTCAGTTAGGTTTACGTCCTACCTTCTCACACCACCAATGTTGTGTGTGTGTGTGTGTTGATTTTATCCATTAGGCTGGCTGGACCGACAGTTTACAGTTGACTATAAACGACGTATTTCTGAGGAACTTTTCCTCTTTATTTTATTTACTCTCAGAGATTTGGCTACAAGACTGATGAGATGAAGTCGACGAAAGAAATATTTTGTTGTATTTCGTTTCGCTCGAGATGTCTAGATCAGCCGCTATTCTTTAAACTATGCACTAATATCCGAGGCAGTCGATTTCGCATCGTTTACAAAAAACTAAGCCTTTCGCATATCGCAGATTTTGGAATTTTGCATCGTGACTTGGGATCTGCAGATAAATGACCGCAGACAATTGGAGCAGTAGGCGACTGAACTTAATTCTCACGAAAAAGCATCTTCATCGACGAGGCAAATTTCTGTAATCAACACACATGTCGTGGAACTACGAATGGAAATGATCTGGATGTGTTAGGGTGTAGGCAGCATTATCTTATAATATCAGAAGATATCCTTGCCATAAAATATTAGTTGGAATCCATACTATCGTTGTCATAGTGATTCAATAGAGTCTGTGCAGAAGCAGTTTTTATTATTCTGTTTACGTGGCTTAGGATGGGATTGTGCCAATAGGTTTCCGTCATATGAGGCTAGATTAGGTTTGATAAAACTTCCAACTTTAGAACGTAGAAGGGCTGTTTTAGGGGTTTGTTTTGTTTTTAATCTGGTTAAAGGTGATATCGATTCTGAGTTTTTCCTTTGTAACCTGAATTTCAGTATTCTAGCAAGATTTTCGTCCTCTTTCTTTAGATTTTTATAGAACGAACTATGGATGTAATTTTCCTTTTCGTAGATTATGTAATGATTTTAACTTATATTATGATTTTATTGATTTTATTTGTAGTGTTTGTAATATAAAACGTAGCTTATATGCTGGCATTAATTTGTAAATTATTATATAAAAATGTATTTTCGTTCTTGCCTCATAGGTGGTTCCTGTTTATTGTTACTTTATTCAGCTTGTGATTAAGTTCTGTAGCCGATTTATGTTCTCGTTGCCATTACTTTTCCCTTACCCTCTACAGTCCGGACTGTAGTGTGTACGTGTCCCTACGTAATGGGGACGAGCGGGACCTACAGTTTAAAGTCGAATCCGAACGACATAGTTTTTGCCAGAAATCTCCTGAGAGGAAGTTGCCAAAGAAATATTTTTTTTTGTATTTCTTTTAGAGGGAGATGCATGACCTGGGGTTTGAACCATGGCCAAACATCTCATAAACCAACACACTATCTACTAGACTAAGTATGGCTATTACGTGTTTATTCTGTTTTCACAATAGTATTCAATTTTTGTATTATACGTCGCCTATTTTTTAGTTTAAAATTCACATCCATTTGTTTAAAAATTTTGTAGGCCAAACAAAAAGTTTATAGACAAGCACCAGGAAAAAAAAAGAAAATATTACACTGGAATCTATTCTTCTTCCAATTCTGTTTGTTTTCAGCCTTTGTAAAGAGAAATCCCTTTGAGCAGTTCTCTCATGGCAAAAAAACACGTCTTTCTGCTAAAAACACAAGGTCAAGTATTTTTATTTCAATTTTTTTTTCTTTTTTTAAGTATTTTTGGCGAGGCTTCCTCTTATAAAACAGAAAAATTTTGTTTTTGTTTTTATTTTCATGTTTTTTTTTCTTTTCTATTTTCTAAGAATCTTATTTGATATGTTTTTTTCAGAGCTGTCCTCCTTCTCTTTACTTCCTTTTGCTTTTGTCTTTTGCTTTCTTTTATTCAACATCACTGCCATTTGCTTCTGTATGCGTTTCATTCATTTTGTTTATGTTTGTTTCTAGTCATTGTCATTGAAATTCACAACAATTGTTAATGTAATAGCTTTTTGTAGTTGTTGTTGTTGTTCCTTTGGTTTTTTCACTACCATTGCCTTTAAAACTTTAAAGCAGTGTGTAATACAATGGCTGATAGGGGAAAAGAGAGAGAGAGAGAGATAGCGGAAGCAAAAGCCTATGTTATCCTAAAAGAGTAGGTGAGCGTGTGTGTAAACAGTGAATATTTACGTGCATGTTGTCATTCTGTTTCGTTTTGCTTTAACAAGCTGTCGTGTATGTGTGTATTAGTTTAAGAGACAGATTTGAATGAGTAAAACAACGATGTCAAGCAGTTAAGTTTTACAAAAAAAAATTGAATACAAAGCAGTGGGTTTATGGTGTAAATACTTCATGGTCTAAATATTTTCCGTTATTTTTCGTTATTTTCTTGTTTCTTGGTGTCTGTATGTATGCCTGTGGGCTGTAATATAAACTTTTGCGGGTGGTTTTTTTTTTCACAACAACAGCATGTTGACTGTTTTATGAAAGGAAATATAAATTTTGTTTTCATTGCTAAACTGTAAGAATGAAATGAATGAAAATTTAGTTTTGTTCAACAGCTTTTACTGGTACTCGTAGTAAATGTTGTTTTTATATTTCATTTCTTTTTTTCTTTTCTTGATTTGAAGTTATTTTTTTGGACTTTCGATTGGCGACAAAATGTCTGCTTCTATTAGAAAAACTCTTTTCTTTATTGTTGTATCCTTTTGCCGTCATCTGTGAATGTGTGTTTGTAGATGTTGTTGTTGTTTTCCTTTTATTATATTTTATTGGGAGATGAGGTTTTATTTGGCTGGTTATTTTTGGTTACGTTTATTTGGGTTTTGCTGTAGACTTTGTCAGCAAAAACTGAAATCTAAAATAGAATGAGAATAAAAGGATTGAAAATCTTATTGCTGGAAGCAAAAACTTAAATGCAAAAATATTGGAATATTTAGGGATTCAGTATTGCATTGGAATAACAGATCCCATTTATGCCAAATTGAAAGCTTAGGATATGGCCAAAGACATCAGATCAAACGCTATACTAATCTTTAAGGATATGTCTATACATAAACAATTCTTCCAACATTTATCAGATTTAATCCAATGGTGAAGTCGCCGTAGTCTAGTAGGTAATGTGTTGGCTTATTAGACGTAAAGCCAGGGTTCGAGCCCCAGGCCAGACATCAAAACAAAATACAAAAAAGTATTTCTTCGACGACTTTCTCTCAGCAGATTTCTGACAAAAACTCTGAGAGTAAATAAAATTGCCATGAAAGAGTTTCTCAAAAATCTGTCGTTCGGAGTCGACTTTAAACTGTAGGTCCCGCCACTCATGTCTAAAATTAACACACACAATATAAGTGGTGTGAGGAACTAGGTCGTAATCTTGACTGAAGGGTTGTAATGACCAATTATGTATGTATCCAAGTTGAATTGGACATATCTTTCGATGATAAAGCCTTCAGTTTGAAAGATACTCGCAAGTTTTCCTGTGGGCTCGGAATAATTCATTCTAAAATCAGAAACTAATGCTCCTGCACCGTCCGTTCTTTACGAATCTTTTTAAGCACAATATAGTCCTGCTTATGTTTTTTTGTTCCTCCTATCCAAGTTGAATTGGTCATATATTCGATAGTATAGACTTCAGATTGGAAGCTGCTCACAAGTTTTCCTATGGGTTCGGAATGTTTTGTTCTGGAATCAAAAACTAATGCTCCTGTTTCAGGATGCGTTTCTGATGAATCCTTTTAACACAAGGTAATCTCTCATTTATAAGAGGATATAGTTTCCAGATTACTCCATTGATTTTTGTTACTAAGCTTCGATGAGAAGCTTTTTGCAAAATCATAGCATCGACTGGTTCAATGCTGGGGACTGTTAAGAAAGTGGACATTAGTCAAGGCGCTATCTTAGGTCATGAGATCCCCTAAATAATTTCAGGTTAGCCTTGTATAGCTATAGTTTTAGGCGTGATTATGTATTTAGGAAGAAAGAGCGTTCAGCTTCAGGTTTGAGGTTGCTTTAAAATTACCTTCAGTGACACGATATTGCCTTTTATTGCCAACTGTCTCGTATGGCATTTCAAAGACAAAGTGTTTGAACGTTCAAGCTGTGTATTCAAACCAGACTTCACTTTATATATTCTGTCTATAAGGTACTTATACAAAATCTTGTCTTTAATGCGCCATACTATATTTCCTTACAGTACTTTTCGCCAAGTCTGGGGGGAGCAGACGTTTGTATAATTTTCTGTGAATTATTTACCGCCATTTAAATCTTCAATTAAAAATCTTTCAATTGTTTGATTTTGTTGGATTGTTAATGGCGTTTTTGAATTGTTATTGTTGCAGTTGTCATTCAGAGGAGAATTTATGCTTTTGCTACAACAACAATAGTTAGCAACAATAACAATAATTACCAGAAACAGCAACAGCAAGAGCCATAACGTTGAAATACTTCAATTTGTTAAACTTCAGGTATAAAGTTCAACGCAAAGAGTTCAGGAGAAAGATGGTTAAAAGAGGTGAAGGGCAATACGGATTCAAGAAAAATGTTTCACTTTCACAGGAATATGTTGGCAGTTTTGTGTGCATGATTTATGGCAGACCTTTAGTTGGAAATGAAAAACAACTTAAATGTGGTCATTAAAACACTTTCAAACCTATTGCCGAGGAAATTGTAATGGGCAAAGTGTAATGGATTAGTTAGATTATGTTTTTTTTTGTAGCTTTTGTTTATAATTTTAATGTTAAAAAATGTAAAAGCAAAACACCAGTATCTAGATTTTTTATTTCCGTAACAATATTTTATAGCACAATACGTCACAAGCATTTTAACCAAAAAAGAAATAAAAAAGGAGGGGCCATGAATTCCACATGACTCGTTTTTGGCGGATTATCTGTTGTAATTATTGTTGCTCCTTTTGTATCCTTCTTACCCATATCGCTACTGTTCTCTTACTTTAAGGTATTCATGCCGCATCATGTTGCAAATACTAATCTGGTAGTGTTTTTACTTTTGTTTCTCACTTTAAACAGACAATGAACATTAATTTTGAATGAAAGGAGACATATTTTTTTTTTATTAAATTTTCATTATAATTTTATGTATTTTCTATTGTTGTTCCTTCTCATTGTCTCAGTTTTAAGAGAAAAATAAAAATAAAAGCCATGCAAGCCAAGTCATTAAATGACCAGCCAGCTGAACTCTATTGTGGCGTAACACCAGCCAAGCAGTGAAGTAGCACAGAGCAGCTAAGAAGAATAGTTTTATGCAATGGAATTGAATTTCTTATTCTTGTAGAATCTAATAAAAATTATTGTTGGATCTGTGTGTTCAGGCATTATTAAGCAGTTAGCAAGATAAAAGAAAAGCAAAAAGTTTGGAAGCAAAATGCTTGCGGCATGTAATGTGGCTGCTGCTGCTGTTTCGTTTCAGCCACTTGACATCGTATAGCGTACGTACCTGGCATTGAAAACAAATTCAGTGTTTTTTTCCTGTTTTTTCTTGTGCGTCTTTTCAGTTTCACTTTGCAATACTTTTTTCAAGGTTTTTGCAAATTTATTTCTCTCTTTTTGTTTGTTCTCAAAGGTAATAAATCTTTAATTTTACTTTAATGGTTCTGGCAGCATAAAAAGCTTTGAAGAATTTAAATGTTATTTAAAAAAATAATCTGCTTTTAGCTTAAAAAAGAGACGTTAAAAAAGGGAGAAGGCCATTTCCAAAAAGTCAATGGCCTTAGACATTGTTTGCTTCGATAATTTGTTGAAGGATGCTGCACTCTGCTCTATTATTTTACAGTAGAAAACTTGAACGACCCTTAACCACTGGGAAAATCTATATTCACAAAATTCGCAATAGCAGCAATTGACATCCTCCATATACAGATTCATCTGACATATTGAAGTCACCTTAGGCTAGTAGGTAGAGTGTTGTCTTATTAGACATAAGGCCACGGTTCAAACCCCATCTCAGACATCAAAACGAAAATATAAGAAAAATATATTTCTTCGGCGACTTCCTCTCAGCTGATTTCTGGCAAAAACTCTGAGGGTAAATACAAAATTGCCATGAAAAGTTTCTAAAAAATCTGTCGTTCGGAGTCGACTTTAAACTGTAGGTCCCGCCACTTATATATAAAATTAACACACCACATATGTAAGTGGTGTGAGAAACTAGGTCTATTGGACTATCTAGTGGACTATTAAAAACGAAATCCTTATTTAAAACTTAACTTTTGTAGTTAATCACTTGAATTGTTCTCTTTGTTATAAAGAAAAAAAAAAACGATAGAGCGAGAGATATTGAATAACTTTCCACTGAAAAAGACTTGCATTCATTAAAGCCAAATCTACAGTCAAAGAAAAAACTCTATGTAGACTTTTCCCCCGTTAATGTAGACGGTGTATGTAGACTTTTTTCGATGACTGTATAGAATTTGTATGTCGTTTCGTTTGTTTATCCCAGTACAAAAAAAAGAAAAAGTGAGTAAAAATTACACCAAATGCTAACTGCAATAGTCTGTTGCATGTGTTACGTGCTTGGGTAGAGCGTATGAGTGATATTTAATTCATACAATTCAGTACGTATACGTTTAGGTGGATAACTCAAAGCGTATAATAAATATTGAATTAAATGGTAATTTAATGTCTAAATTATACACTTTATAATGCATTATTTTAAGGTGGTAAAGGTTTTTAAGATTTTATTATTAAAATAATAATTTAACTTTTAGCAATAAGCCCAAATTGTTAAAAGAATAAACGAAAACAGATTATTAGTATTTAATCCGAACCTCCAAAGGCACGTTTTTCAGTACATAAATAAAGAGCGGGCCATCTACATACATACATAATTAGTTATTACAACCCTTAATTTTTTACAAGACTGCTGGAATCTAAGGTTTAAAGTCGACTCCGAATGACAGAAATTGTCACGAAAAGTTTCTCAGAAATCTGTCGTTCGAAGTCGACTTTAAACTGTAGGTCCTGCCACTCATGTATAAAATTAACACAACATAAGTGGTGTGAGAAGCTAGGTAGTAATCCTGACTGAGGGATTGTAATGACCGATTATGTATGTATGTACATATGTATTTTCATTAAAGTTTTCTTCACTTTATTTAGGATTCTTCAGCCTCTTTAAATTAACAGTCAAATTAGGTTTTCATGCTTAAATATAATTCACGTAACAAGACAAGGGGGTATCCTTTGTTTTTTTTTTTGTTTTAATTCAACTTTTCTTAAATCAAAAAGAAACTTCAGAATGTTTTTTAACAACGCTAGCATACATATATTATTATGTTACATAATGAATGAAGAGATCAACTTTTGTTGCTTTTGCTGTCATTTTTATATTAATTTCAGGTGTTTACATTGCTAACAAGGGAGTATCTGATAAGCACCTTAAAAAAAATAGTTTTTTTCCTTTTAAATTTCCTTCTATTCTTCCATTTTTTTTTTGATTCATGTGCTTAATTTGGATGTTAGTTTTCCCCTTTTCAAATGTCTTTATGTATTGGCTGATGTTTGTTGTTATTCACACAAATAGTAGCAATAACAACATGATTTTCAATTTCATTCTCACTCTGCCTTTTACTCTCACTCTTACTGTAACTTCCTCTTGCTCTGCTTTAAATAACATGCTGCTGCTGTTTTACGTACATGAAAAAGGTCAACATGAAAATGTTACATCTGCTCATCCTTTTCCATTTTCTGCTTGTTTAGCTTCACTTTCCATTTCGGTGGGTAGAACATTCACATTTTTTTTCTTTTCTCTTAAACGGACAACTTTATCTACACCTTACCATGATGTGGAGTTACTGATCTTGATGGGGGAATACCTCTTCCATTAAGTTCGTTTAGTCGATGAGTTGTATTTTCTATTGAAAATTTATCGATGACTTGTAGTCTTCATAGTAACATTGCCGTTCAAAGTCTTTAATAAGCGATTTGACAGATTTATTACGAAATGATTTTCTGAGTGTATAGTTCTAATATCTTTTTTTTTAGAAAAATAAAATTGAAAAACAGACTCTATTTCGAAATGATATTTTCTTGTGTTCATTTCCAACAAATTTATTTTTTGTTGTGAAGTACAATTGTTCCGGTTAGAAATGGAATATTATTTCATTCATATGGTTGGCGAGGCTGAACTCGCAACAACTCATTCGATCGGATCAACTTTTGTGCACTTTTTCGAGTTTATGGGGTCGTATCTCGGCGGCAATGGCATTACGAATGTTGGCCTTCAAATGCTCAATTGTCTCTGGTTTGGTGACAGTGTCAAATTGCAGCTTCTTGGTGGCCAATTGACATCACCATTTCGTCTAATTAAATGACCATCAAAAGCTTGACGCAATAAGTCGATTGTGGCATGAGATGTGTGCAAAGTTACACTGTCCTTTTGAAAGCAAACATCGTTCACATAAATATCATTAAGAGCGAGTACAAATAATAGCTTATCATGGTGGCATAAATGTCTCCATAGACCGTAACGTTTGCGCCGTCTTCTTTTTCAAAGAAATATGGGCCAATGATGTCTCCACTTCACAAGCTACACGAAACAGTCACTCAAATTGGGTGCACTGGCTTCTGTAAGGCCATGTGTGGATACTCTGAACCCCAAATACGCCAATTTTGCTTATTATTTACCGCAAACTATTTATGAATCTATTGAGAGCCTTCATGACGGGTCTTGACAAAGAGTCCAAACCTTCGACGAAGACCCAGCCCTGAGTATTCAACCTCTGTCTACTAAAGTCTGGACAGTTACAGAGGAGGTGTTCGATAGTTTCTAAATCCTAGTCGCAGCAACATATCCTGCAATTGACCGTCTGGGATCCGTTCCAGATCATTGTTAGTGATCTAATCTCGCAGTGTCCTGTAGTGAAAGTAATAACTAACCTCAGACTGGTCTTATCTAAGCCCAGTAGCAAACCTGGACTATCACTGCTCAACGCCTCTGCTTGCCCCCTGAAATTTTCTTGATTTTTATTAAAAAAATTTTTTTTTGTATTTCCTGCTGTGGTTGTTTGTTTAATTTATATTTTTTTTTCATCATCTATTCCAGTACGTATGTATGTGTTTGTGTTCTTTTTTAATGCAAATATATGCAAATAATAAGAGTTTACTTCCTGCTACTTACTACACATGAAATAAATGTCATAAGGCATCATAAAATAGAAATAAGAACGGATATAAGTAAACATACACAACTAAATAATAACAGCGTCTATGTGTGAGTATATGGGTAGGAGAATTATAATAGCAAAGATACAGATGAGTTGACATTGACTTCTACATCAGCTGTTATTATTGCAAGGATGTTATGCGTAACCATGTCAATTTTACGACAGAAAGTAAGACTGTGTGCTCTCTATGAACAGTACAAGTATAATAGTACGTATTTGTAGACCTAAGAAGGCTAATATTGGAATTCTCTCACTCTACGTTATTATATTGGCACATAAGAAACGGTATTACTTAAAATAACAACACTTTCCCCTGTTAATAGCTACTGATGCTATTGTTCTTGCTACTGTTTTAGTGACAGCTATTTTTCTTTCATTTCTCTCTTATATTTTTAGCCTCAACTTTATATGTATGTATATATACGCTGTAGATTTCTTTATTTCTGTTCTAGTTGTTGCACCATCATGATGATGATGATGAAAATCTTTTCATTGGTAGTATTAACTCAACAAACTATTTCACTGAAACGAAAACAATTTCTACAGAAAGTTTAAATTAATCCAATGCTTTAGCAAATTGCGAGTGGTGGTTAAAAACCAAATGAAATAAATTTAAAAAAAATTTTAAATAAGGGAAATAATTCTAAACGAACATCTTGATTGCTAAAGAGATTGACTTTTTCATCAAATGATTCTTTATTGAAGCTCTCCATTGTTGGAATAAGTTAATGAAACTGATTATATGTATTAAGGTTATTTGCAAAATCAGTCGATCGGAGTCGACTTTAAACTGTAGGTCCCTTCACTTATGGATAAAATTAACACACACAACATAAGTGGTGAGAGAAACTAGGTCGTAATCTTGACCCTGAAAGGCTTGTAATGAGCAATTCTGTTATGTTATGTATGTATTTGCATAATAATAATCAAAGTTCAAAGTCAATGTGCATGAGTACATAACTTAATAGTGAATATTACACACGCCTTCTATTTATTTAACCTGAGGTCAATATTTGCAGCTTAAAGAAGTAAATTATTTAATTTTACTTTTGCCTCCCTGACTTTGATATAAAATTATTACTTTCTCCTGTGCAATTTTATTAGGTGCACTTTACCTGTCCTCAAAGCATTTAATAAATTATTTCCATTAAAAAAGAGATGAAAAAAGAAAATCACCGTAAACTACTTTGCAATTAAATTAATTAAACTGGAGGTCACTTTATCTCTACTTTGCTCTTTTTCCATTATGTTGTTTTAATTTTTTTTTAACAACATTGCTTGTATTATGTTGATATTTAATTAAAACTAATGAAGTTTTTAGAACTTTAAAGGAAAAGTTGTTCTCTTTTTTTTTTAAATACTTTTCATATCGTTTAAACAAATTGTGTACTGTTGTCACTGGAAAAGTAAAATAAATTATGTTTATACTCATCATGTTTATACACACAACTGCTACAGACTCAAACATTTTGCCTTTAGTTTATATTAACTTACCGTTTGGCTATCAGTCAGTCCCTTAATCATTAAGTTTAATTATGATTCGTTAGCAAAGTGTATAGATAGCACGGCAGCCAATATTTAATTGAAATGCTACAGACCCTAATAAGATAAATTTGAGATAATTGACACGTAATTTTTTTATTAATTTAATTTAATTATTTTCCTTTTCTTTTCCTTCTATTTATTATTTAATAATCAAAGGAAAACTAATTACGCAGCCAGTAACCAGCAGCCACCTAAACTAATTTTATGTGTCTCGTACACCAAGGCGTATGATTAATATTTTAATGCCGAAAACAAAAAATTCCACTAAAATTTCTATCTCTCTCTCTCTCTCTAACACTCCATCAGCATCACTTTTTTATCTTTTTCACAATGTTTGTGTGCCGCAACTCTTATTTATTGTTTAGCATTTGATCGTTAAACTCCAACAACGTTTTGTTTGTTATGAATTTTCATTTTCGCAGAATACTCTCTTGAAGTGCACAAATAATTTTTTAAATTAAAATTTTTTATGAACGTGCTGAAATCTACGCAATAGTTCATTATTGTTTTTCTTGTATTGTGCGGCCATTAAATCAACTTAAGAAATGCATTATTTTACGACACTCATTTCCTATGAAATTCTATTAATTTTGTGGCAGTGGTTGACAATAGAAAATTTAAATGAAATTTCTTCCGTTTTATGTGATGACTTCAGTGGTAAACATCAATATTAAAACAAACCGTAATTTCTTTTAAAAAATTCATTTAAATTTCTACAATTAAATTGAAATTGAAATTCGAGAATCCAGAAGTTCCAGAGCATATACAATCAAAATAATTTTCAAGTTAATGTTTCTAAGGCAATTCTCTGGGCAAAACATAAATAAATAATTGGTCATTACAAACCTTCAGACACGACCTAGCTTCTCACACCACTTATGTTGTGTGTGTTAATTTTATACATGAGTGGCGGGATCTACAGTTTAAAGTCGACTCCGAGTCACATAACTTTGAGAAACTTTTCATTTAAATTTTAATTTACTCTCCGAGTTTTTGCCAGAAATCTACTGAGAGGAAGTCGCCGAAGAAATATTTTTTCATATTTTCTTTTTGATGTCTGACCTGGGGTTTGAACCCTGGCCTTACGTCTAATAAGCCAACGCTACCTACTAGACTACGGCGAGCTCTGGGCAAAACTCCAAGAGTAAATAAAACTTCCATGGAAAGTTTCTCAAAAATGTATTGTTTGGAGTCGACTTTAAATTGTAGATGCCGCCAAATTAACATACACAGCATAAGTGGTGTTAGAAGTTAGGTTGTAATGCTAACTGCATGGTTGTAATGACCAAATTATGTATGTATGCGTCTAAAGGCTTCGGTTGGTCCTTTAGATCTTTCAATATTTGAGAATAATAAGCCTACACACTACCTACTAGATTACGTCGACTTCCCTTGAAAGGCATAGTGATTATAAAAGTTACATGTAATATTGTGCGTTCGAAGCTCAAATTGTGACTTGGCTAAGGCACTTTCATTGTTTTAGACTTTGCAAATGCCTCGCGTTTTCACCCAAGACTGACTGAACTTCACTACTCAGTCGCCTGTTTTGCTTTGCATTTTATATGGCAGAGTAAATAGTCTGATAAATGTTCTTGAAGGCGAACGTTCATGGCTTCTTTTTGTTGAAATTTCTATAATCGTTGTTTACGTTTATTATGGTAGTGTTGTTTGTGTTTTTTTGTTTACTTGTTTACCAATTTTTTTTATGCTGGTATTTGTTGTTACATTAAGCACTGTGATAATTTGTGAACATATATGTTTACTGCATTGTTTTGATTTTTTGTAGCGTTTGTTTATAATTTAAATGTTAAGCGATGTAATAGCAAAATACCAGTATCTAGATTTTTATAGTTATTAACCACATACATATACGGTCTGTTATATACCGAAATCTATGCCTACAATCAAATATATTCCAAAGAAAAAAATTTACAATTAAATTTGCATTGAAATGTAATCAGAAGCATCATGCATGCACATGTCAAATACAAAAAACGTGTTCCTTCAAAATGTTTAATAAATCAGTAGATATTCCAACATTTAATTGTTTTAATTGACAGTTTCATTAATTGATTACAAATTAATTGAACAAATATTCTGAAACTCTTCTGTACACATTTCTAACAATTCAATTACAGGTTATATCATCACCTGTTGTAAGATATGGAAATGGAAAGATTTCTTATTCAAATTTGAAATTTATTTCAAATATTTTGTAAACTTTAATTGGCACATGCTTTTAAAATTGTTTCATTAAATGATATCCAAATGTTTAGTTGTTAGTCTTAAGGAATAATTATTCATTCATAAAATCAAAATAAATTATTTCAATTGTATTTTACGGTCAGAAACAGAAATCTTTCTAATTGTAAGGCAAACTTTCTCAAATATCAATCGTTCGAAGTCAACATAAAAAGCTATGTTGTGAACCTGACTAAAGCTATTATAATGACCGATTAAGTAAATAAGTTTTAAGTTCAAAATTTAAATTAAATCTCGTTAAATTTTCATTATATTTAAAGACGAATTCTTTACAACTCTATTACAATGTTAGATCTATACCCTTCATTTCTTGTCCTTTTAACCACATTTAAAACCTAAATTCATTACTTACAGCACAACTACAAATGAATAAAATTAAGTGTGCCACCACTAAAAGTTTAAGATTAAAAGACCATTAGCTGAACAAATACACACGTAAGGGGGAGCATTTTGTTTTTCATGGACCCTATCAATCTTTGCTGTGGATGAGCGTATAGATATGGAAATTTGTGTTACAGTATAGAGTTGGTGGGCCATTTACATGTTTAAATTTAAAATGGCAGTAAGACAAAAGAGGTTTGAAATTTTCCAATTTATTATTTTGTTCTGAAGTACAATTGTTCCTGTGGATGGAATATTATTTCATTCATATGTTTGCTACGGCTGACCCCAAAGTAACTCAACCGATCGGACCAATTTTCGTGTTGTTTTTCGAGTGTATGCGTTCATATCTCGGCAATGGCATCAAAAAAGTTGGCCTTCAAATGCTCAATTGCCTCTGATTTGTCGGCATAAAACTTTTCTTTAATGACGCCCCACAGAAAATACTGCAAGGATAACAAATCCCAGCTTCTTTGCGGCCAATTAACATCACCATTTCGGCTCATTAAACGGCTATCAAACGTTTGACGCAATAAATCGATTGCGGCATGAGATGTGTGACAAGTTGCAGCATCCTGTTGAAACTAAACATCGTTCAAATTAATACCATGAAGAGCGGGTGCAGAGAAATCAGTTATCACAGTGCGATAGGTTTTCTAATTTACCGTAATGGTTTCATCGTCCTCATTTTCAAAGAAATATGGGTCAATGATGCCTCCGCTCCACAAACTGTTGCAAACAGTCACACGTAATGCATTGGCTTCTGTACGATTACGTCTAGGTTTTCTGAGCCCTAAATACGGCAAATTTGCTTATTAACGTATCCATCAAGATGAAAATGAGTTTCATCCGTAAAGATGATTTTTTTTTGGCAAAATAGACATCATCGTACAGTTTCTCGTTGGCCTAATAAATCCCAACGTTGTTCAAGCGTAAATCGATTCATTACGTTTAGTGGAGTATAGAATTTTGAATTGATTTTGTGACAGAATAGAATGATGTTAAGTATTGTTAGATTCGAAATAGACGATGGTTAAAATTTGCACCGATAGATAGACAGACCACCTTATGCGTGTGTCTTATGCATGACATGATATGCTTTACCTTTCAATTTTTTGCAGGCTGAAAAGGTGCAAAATTTGTTGATTGTAAATTTTTTAATAAAACCAATTGTCTTGTTTGTTTAGTAAACAAATAAACAAAAACGAAAACATAAAAAAATTTATTAACAAAAAATTGACGAACAACTAAAAAAATATTCACAAGTTTTTTTTAGGCAAAAACAGTTTAACCAAATCAAATATACAGGAGCTTTTTTGTTTTTAGAAAAGTTGAATTAAATTTCAGAAGAACATATTTTTTAATTTCTCTTGTAGATTTTTATGGACAAAATTTGTTTCTTTTAGCTCAAAAATGGTGATTATTTTCTGTCTGACATAAATAACAATTTTGGTGGTTCTGCAAGCCAATGGCTATTTGGTTATAATTAAGGCTTCTTTTGTTGTAATTTTAAAAGCAATGCAATGAAGAGATAAAGCGATTACAACAAATTTAAATAAACAAAATGAATTTAAATCTACATTGCTATGTATAAAGCCATAAACGTTCAATTAACTTAATTCAAGCAAAAATGCTTTAAGCCAATAAAGCGGAAAGAACCAAAGAAAAGGAAATTTTGTTAAGGAAATGAAAGCAAATTTTCTGGCTTTTGCAACTCCCTTGACAAAGTCATTAACAAATTGCATCGATTCCATTTGGTTCCTTTCAACAACATTTTAACAATTAAACGAACACACAAGCCAATAATCAACAATACATAGTGACTTGTATATTGCATTCATACATACTAATTTACTTTCTCTCTTTGGTAGCACCCCTTATGCACCACAATGTCTTTCGCAAATTCCTCTTGGGATTTTATAATCTTTTCCCTTGCATAAGTTGTATGTTGAATAAGTATTAATTACAGTTACATACACTCTTCACCTCAATGTAAAATATTGTGCTCTTGTTTCTTATTTATAACACACACACACACTCACAAACTTACGAATGTACAGTAGCCTATGGGCCCTTAATGGTGTAAAATAAAAAAGTAGAAGCAGAATGAAAAAAGAAAATTGTCTGCAGCATTGAACTTTTGTCAATGATGGTATGGTGGAGAGAAACAATCAATTTGCTTAATTACAAAACACTGCTAAGGTGAGATTGTTTTAATATTTCTCTCGCTTCTCTCTCTCTCTCTCTCTCTCTTTTCATTCATACATGCAGCAGCAAGGAAGTATACTTTAAAAATCTGCAGTTGTTAAACTCTTACAGGAGAGTATGTGGGAAAATCAACAAGAAGAAAAGGAAAACAATTTTTTATTTGCTGTCTAGAACATGCCATATTGGGTATGTTTGCGTATGTATGTGAATAATGACTGGTTAACCAGAACCATTTATCAGATGTTGTCAATAGAAAACCCACTCACTCTCTCATGTTAGTGTAACATGTTTACTGAATAAATATTGTTATGTTTTAAATAAAAAAAAAACGTTTAAAATATGAACTCGTAGATTGCAAATAAAATGGAAATAAATTTGTGTTCAGTTTTAATTAAAATTCTTTATTATTCAAACAATTCTGTGTGCCACTGTTCACAACTTGATGTTACAACAACAATTGCTTTGTTTGTTATTCCTCTGCTTGCATCCTTTGCATAAACAATAACAATTACTAGACAATTATTTGACAGATCTTCATACCACGATTACTCTCTTCAAACCAAAAGCGTCTTCACACAAGACTGACTGAACTTTAACTAACCCACTCGCCTGCTTTGCCTTGCCTTTTATATGGCAACGTAAAGAGTCTGATGAATGTTCTTGAGGGCGAATGTTCATGACTTCGCTTTCATGAAATCTCTATAAACATCGTTCTTTGCATTTATCATTGTAGTGTTGTTTGTGTATTTTACTTACATTTATTCTTGTAGTGTTGTGTGTGGATATTTGTTTACTTGTTTAACATTTACTAGGCTGGTGTTTGTTGGTGTATTAACATACATTCATACATAATTGGTCATTACAATCCTTCAGTCAGGATTACGACGTAGTTTCTCACCCCACTTATGTTAAGTGGTGGGACCTACAGTTTAAAGTCGACTCCGAACGACAGATGTTTGAGAAACTTTTCATGACAATTTTATTTACTCGCAGAGAAATTTTCTGAGAGGAAGTCGCCGAAGAAATACTTTATCTCCACAAAAATAATACCTTACATAACAGCTTCTCTTAATTAACTTAGAATTAATTCAGTAACAATTAATGTTCAATTAATTAAAGTCTTTATTAAGTTTCAAAAATTCTTCCACGAACAACAATTCTTCTTACAAACGTGTCTTTGATAATCCTGCGGAACATTTTGTCTCTCACTCTTGCTCTGTCTCCCTGGGCACATCAGCAAATATTAAATTTAATCAAGAATTCAACACAATTTATTATGAAATGAAAATGCCACAAATGAAAAAAGTTCATGGATGTACGATTGTGGTTAAAAGGAAAATGACAAAACCTCGAGAAAATGTTCACTGAATTGTACAAGAAAACAAATAAAATAACATGAAAAATTAAATGAAAAACTTATTTTTTCGCAAAGCTTTTAACAAATTTTTAGTGGAAAAAGCGAAAGAAAAAGCAGTTTTAAACAAAAATTAACTTTTTTCCATGGTTTGTGGCAAGTGGGGAGCGCAGAAATATGAAAGTTTAAATTTAAAACAAATAAATGTTCAAGGTTATGCTAAATAGGGAGTTGATGGTGAAAGGAAAATGAATAAACGAAACCATGTGGAAGAATTGAAAGTGAGAGAAGACGAGAAAAGATTCGCTAATTTTTATGTTTGAGTTTTTAAAACAAGAAAAGATTATTTCAGTTGCAATCACAACGGTGATCATACATACATAATTGGCCATTAAAAACCTTCAGTCAGGATTACGGCCTAGCTTCTTACACCACTCATGTTGTGTGTATTAATTTTGTAGATGAGTGGCGTGAGCTACAGTTTAAAGTCGACTCCGAACAACATATTTTTAAGAAACTTTTCATGGCAATTTTATTTATTCTAACAGTTTTTGCCAGAAATCTGATGAGAGGAAGTCGCCGAAGAAATATTTCTTCATATTTCGTTTTGATGTCTGACCTAGGATTTGAACCGTGGGCTTGCGTTTAATAAGCCAACACACTACCTACTAGACTACGGCGACTTAAAAGCGTATCCTTAATTGAAAGAAATAAAAATACGAAGTCTAGTCTAGAAGTTAGTACGTTGGCTTATTAGATGAGAATCATTGATTGCAATCCCGGGTTAACCATCTCGAAGAAAACGAAATATGAATTTGATATGAGAAGTTTCCAAAATCTGTCGTTCAGATACGATATTAAGCTGTAGGTCTCGCCACTCTTGTATAATGTAAACATAAACAATACATGATTCGTGTAAGAAGCTAGATTGCAGTCCAGACGACAGGGTTGTAATTATCAATTAAGTAAGTATGTAAATAGTTTTTAAAAGATGAAACAAAAATTGTATAATTTTTGGACAGAATTTTAATCCTTATGCCAGTCAATTAACGAACAGACCATTTTGTTTTTAATGTATCACTTTCTTTACTTTGTGATGCCTTTGCATATACAAATTATTGTTATTTAATTTTTTTTTAATAAAAATACATGCACATCGTGACAATTCATGTACACACATTTCCGTTTTACGTGCCCAAGTACACACACTATGTGTACATCCAATATTTGTTTATGTGTACGCTTACAAGCCTCAATTTCTTGTATGTAATAAAATCTATAATTGTGCTCTTTTCCTTTTATTTTCAGTCACATTCATCGAAATACCCTCACGTACTGAGACTTTTAAACACATGTGCTAACAGGCTCCATTTTTTTACACATACATGCATACATACTTATTTACTATTTATTGTGTTTGAGTTTAATGTTATTGTTTGATTTTACTGTTGTTACTACTGTTATCGCCACTTGTTTTATAGAACAATTCTCTCGTTCTCGTTTTCTCTACAATTTCCTAGATTTGTTTTCTATTTTCTAAATCTCATGTAACATATAACAGGATTTAAGGTACATTTAAAATTAATTCCTCTTATTGATATACGAACACTTAAAGCTTAAAAAAATATGGAGTGAGAGAGAGAAAGAGAAATAGTTAAGAGAGTAATCAACAGGTTAGATTTTGTTAAGACTTTTGTACCAAGTATTAGTCTGGATTAAGTGCAATAGTACAGTGGCATAGAAAAAAGATTTATACGTATGCAACAACTAGGGACTTTTGAACTTTGACAGATTAGTTATCAATTTAGTTATCAACTTAGTTTTCAATATTCAGTCTGTTTTATCAAATCACCATCGACGGATATAGCATTTAACAAAACGTGTAAATAATAAAATTGTTTTATCAAAAAGGCTTTTGAGAACTGACCTTAATTTTCATCGATAAATCAACTCCACCGATGAGATCCATTTATAAATCGTTGGGTCTGTGAACATACAAAATTGTCCAATTTTAAACACTACCAATCCATATGAGATTCAAAAGCGTCTAGTGACTCCCGCAAAAATCAATATTGGGTGTAGATTTTGGGTACGTGACGTCATAGATCCATATTTCTTTGAGAACTATCAGGATCAGGTCATTTCTGACAACGGCGAGCAATATAAGTCGATGATTACCAACTACCTTTAGCCTATATTGGATGAATTTGACTCTAACGGGATATCATTTCAAAAGGACGGCGCTACGTGCTATATCCCTGTCGCATTGTATATTTTGCACCAGCGATTTGATTACGTAGAGGTTATGTGAACTGGACAATGAAACCGATATGATCCCCTCAGACTTGTGGCGTTGGTGTAAACGAAAAAGTCACAGACCACAGCAGTTCTCAAATGCACCTCAGTCCTCGAGACTTTGACCTTTCGGATGCCCCCAACCAGAGAAAGCGTGGCAGACATGTGAACGATGATATATGCCACACGTAATGGCATCAAATGAAGTCGCCGTGGTCTAGTAGGTAGTGTGTTGGCTTATTAGACGAAAAGCCAGGGTTCGAGCCCCAGGGCAGACATCAAAATAAAATACAAAAAGTATTTCTTCGGCGACTTCCTCTCAGCAGATTTCTGGCAAAAACTCTGAGAGTAAATAAAACTGCCATGAAAAGTTTCTCAAAAATCTGTCGTTCGGAGTCGACTCTAAACTGTAGGTCCCACCACTCATGTATAAAATTAACACACACAACATAAGTGGTGTGAGAAACTAGCTCGTAATCCTGACTGAAGGGTTGTAAGGACCAATTATGTATGTATGTAATGGCATCAATACGTTTTTTAAAAGAATTAAATGTTTCGACACCACCTTATACGCACTCTGTTTTATTTAAATTAAAAGATAGGAAGCAATTAATGAAAATCCTATAAATTATGGATGTAGTTTAAAATTAGACCACGGTTCAAACCCCAGACAGACCAGACATATTCAACCAACCGAAATTTAAATATTTCTTCGGCGACTTCCTCTCAGCAGATTTCTGGTAAAAACTCTGAGAAAATGTTTCTCAAAAATCTGTCGTTCAGAGTCGACTTTAAACTGTAGGTCCCGCCACTATGTACGCAACATAAGTGTCGTAATCCTGACTGAAGGTTGTAATGACGAATTATGTATTTGCAATAGTTTGAGCTTTCTGTAGACACATCCACCTAGACTATTGTAACCTGCATGTTTAATATTCTGTCGTTCATTTACTTTCTAATCTCACTCCCCATAAATATTTTATAATTCTCTCAACATCTCAACGTTTTAGTTTTGTTCTCTCATTTTCTATATGATTTCAACCAGTGTTGCAAAATTTAAATTTTAAAATGGTACTGAACTGTAACTGAAAGAGTACTTTTTCGCATCAAATGGTACTTTTATATAGAAATACACACATAAATGGTCATTACAACCCTTCAATCAAGATTATGATCTAGCTTCGCACGCCATTTTTTATGTGTGTTAATATTGATACATGAGTGCGGTACCTACAGTTTCAATTCGACTCAGAACGTCAGATTTTTTAAAAAACTTTTCTGGCGGTTTAATAACTGTCAGAGTTTTTGACAGAATGCGGTACCTATCTTCATTTTTCTTTTTGTTGGAAATGTCGGACATGGGATTTGAACCGTGGGTTCACATCTAGTAAGCCGGCACACTACCTACTAGACTATTTATTTATTTATATTTAATACACGTACGAAACTGAACAGAAAAACTAACTACTTATACGTGTTTCTCACATCCAAAAAAAAACTGCTGATTCTGAACGTAACAAAACGTAAAAGTCCCATATATTCAAACGTTGACGTTCGTTGGTAGCATATGAAGAGCAATGTGAATGCTTAGCGAAATTATATTACGGTTCGGCTAGCGTTCTCATTGCTTTTCGCTTATCCAAACGTCCAAAGTGGGGCTAAAGGCTAATTCTACCTTTTGCAATGCGTTGCGAATGCATTGATATTTAAAAAGCGCAAGACATAAAATATTTAATAACAAAAAAGTACTGAAAGCGTCGCGGGGGTACTGCGGTATTTTTTAAATTAAAAAGTACTAAAAAAAAGTACTAAAGTACTGAAATTTTCAACACACATAACTTCGCTGTGATTAGTTTTGTCACGTATAAAATTTTCAATTAAAATGTTCTTATTAATTTTTTGTTTTTGTTGTTTTTGTTGTTTTTGTTGTTTTTGTTATAATTCTAATATGAATTGAATTCAATTGAATTTGCTAGTTTTGCATTTATTTGTTGTTGCTTTGTAGCAGTTATTAGAGCAAAGCATTGAGCTTTAATTCGACTCAAATACGTTGTACTATTCGTAATTTCACGTACAATTCTTTATTACATCGCACATTATTAATAATGCTCGTGTTTATTTTATTAATTACGAGTGGGTTCAAAGGAAGAGTAAAACTAACACTTTTAACTTTTTTGCTCTCTTCGAATGTTTTCTACTGTCCTTTCCTCTCTCTCTCTCTCTCTCTCTCAGTTATTTATTCTGCAGAATTTTGTATTTAAACTCATAAAAATCAATTAACAAGTAAATATTCGTATTGCCTGAGGCCAAGTAGTTAAACAAGAGAATAACTGTTCATAGTTAAATATATGGAGAAACTAAAGTGAAGTGGAAGGGAAAAAGCAATTCGCATGATACAAAATTTATAAGGACTTATGTTCACCCGAGTATGTTTTATAAGTGTGTGGGAAACATTAAATAAGAATACAGTATTCAGTGTAATTATGATACAAATTTATTTCAAACTTTTTTATTTTTTTATTTTTTACACTTAACAGTGTATGTGCGAAGAGATTATCGTATAACATAGTTAAAGAAAATATTAAAAAACGTTTTCTAGTTAAAGTTATAACAGTTTCAGGCAATTTATGTGAAGAAAAAAAATGAAACTGAAAAACTTTTTAAAATGTTTTCCTATGAATAAAACCAAAAATCCAATCCAAAAAAACTTTTCTTTTTAAAGTTATTTGCAGTGCGGCCTAAAAGCAAAAGGAGTTGAAATTAGTGAAATGAATTATGGTTATGAAAGAGCTTTTTGTTGGTAGTAATAAAACTCTTTAAAAACCCTAAACAAGGATATGCGTTTTAAACAAAAGTATTAAAAAATATATAACCAAGGAGGGTGTAAATTACTTTACGTATTTACTTTGGTCATTACAACACTTTAGTCATGTTTACGACTTTACTTGCTTAATTGGTCATTACACACCCTTTAGTAAAGATTACGACCTAGCTTCTCACACCACTTATGTTGTGTGTGTTAATTTTATACATGAGTGGCGGAACCTACAGTTTAAAGTCGACTCCGAACGACAGATTTTTTCTGAGAAACTTTTCATGTCATTTTTATTTTATTCTGAACAGTTTTCTGCCAGAAGGTCTGAGGGGAGGTAGCTGAAAGAAATATTTTTCATATTTCGGATTGTTTGAGATGTCTGAGTTGGGGTTTGAACCACGCGCTCTCGTTTAATAAGCCAACACACTCGCCACTAGACTACGGTGAGTACCGTTATTTAGCAGTCTTAATAAAAAATCACAACAAAGTTCTCAATTGAGATCTAAAAATCAAATTAATTCAATGACAAGACATTATCGGACAATCCTCACACCTTAAACTACTCCGTGAAGAGATGTTTGATCACAATTTCGCGTTAAATAAGTCGACATACCATCTACCAGACCACTGCAGTAATCTATTGCCACTATATTCATATTTAAAATTCTGTATTTGTGTTCGCGTATGACTTGTGTTGTTCTTTTATTTTTTATTTTTTTGTTTTCATTGTAGTTGCTATTGCAGTTGTTGTAGTTGGTTGACTGTTTTCTAAAAAAACGCGAGAAAAAAGTAGAAACACGAAAATATTTTAAAAATTAATTCCACTTTGGAAAATAAATGAGATTAATTATAAATTCTTAATGCGTAGCATATGTCCCATGAAAATAACAATGTATGTGTGAGTGAATTGTAAACAACTCACACGCACATTAAAAAATTAACACATGCATGCATGCTCACGAAAAAAAAAATACGATGATGGTTGGTTGCTTGCTTGTTAGCAGAACTCTGTAAACTCGTCTCACTAAGACGAATGGTTTGAGACGAACACTCAATCTTGTTTGCGTTTTCGATACAAAAACAGTGTGCAAAAAATTTAAATTTCAATCAGTATGTGCGACTAAATAAAAACAAAACAAAAGACAGAGACAGCGAGAAAATGAGCGAGTTTATGTGAGAATATTAATGAGCGAATGCCCGCTTGTTTATTTTAAATGAAAAAGTTCACGTCTATGTTTGAGTATAAAGTCATGCATAACATTGTATGATGTCTCGTGCTTATGTTATATCTCAACCGTAAAGTGCTTATTAGCAGAGTAAACCATGAGAAAACTTGGAATTTAATTATGAATGAAGGAGACTTAAGGGAGATAAAATGTGTTTCTAAACAATTTTGTGTTTAGAGTGTTAACTTTTGCATTGAATCGCATGTAAAGGACAACATACTGTTATGAAAATGAAAAACCAAAGATACTGGTGTTTTACTTTTACATCGCTTAACATTAAAATTATAAACAAAAGCTACAAAAACAAAACAATGTAATAAACAAACCTGTTTACAAATTATCGTACTGCTTAATATAACAACAAACAGCAGCATAAAAATTATAATAAATAAGTATACAAAAATACACAAACAACACTACAAGAATAAATGTAAGCAAAATACACAAACAACACTACAATTATAAATGTAAACATCGTTATTTACATTTATAGAGATTTCGAGAAGGCGAAGTCATAAATGTTCGCCTTCAAGAACATTCATCAAACTGTTTACCCTGCCATATAAAAGGCAAGCCAAAGCAGGCAAGTGAGTTAGTGAAGTTTAGGCAATCTTGTGTGAAGACGCGGTGTGTTTGAAGATATCCGTTACAAAGATCTGTCGAATAATTGTTTAGTGATTGTTATTGTTTATGCAAAGAGTATAAACAGAGGAATAACAAAGAAAAGTAATTGTTGTTGATTACATCACGTTGTTAACAGTGGCACAGAATTATACGAATAATAAAGAATTTTATTTAAAACACAGATTTATTAACACATGTTTTAATTTCTTAGAAAACTAAAATAATAAAAATAAAGGAATTATTTAAAAACAAAAGTTTTCATATTTTTTTAAATATTTATGTTGTAAATGAAAAACCAGAAAAGAAAACCATATAAAACAAAGGTCATATTATATCATATTATATATGTATGGCAATAAATTATTATGGAAGAGATAATAACTTTTCTAAATGCTTCACACAATTTATTTTTTATGATAACAAATCTATGTTGGAATGATTTATAATGTGTTACCATAGAAATTATATTTTTTTTATATATTTTGTCTATACAGCAAACATACATAGATTTTCCTTTTTGTCTCTTTTCTTTTCTTTTATTTCTTGTAAATAATATTGGTTTTAAACTTATATTGTGATTATAACATAGAAACATAGCTGGGGGTTGCTTCTTTAAATTGAAAACAGAAACCACAAATTAATCTTTGATTTATGTGGACTTTATTTTGTTTTTCTCATGGTTTTTGTTTATTATTGTTGTTTAGTTTTCTATTGAATAACAACAAAAATAAATAAATAAAACAAACAAATAAATAATTTACCATTGCCAGCATTAAAAGCAAATGCTCATAATAATAATCATCATTTGAGACTTTGCCAATTGCCATCTTAATTTTAAAGGAGATAAATTTCGATTTCTTTAGAAATGCTTTATCATTGACATTTATTTGTTCATTTCTTTCTGTGATTGATTGTTTGCATGTTTGTGTTTTAGAAGACTAATTTATTAGTTTTCTGTGATTTTATTATTACCCTTAATAATCTTTTATTTCATATTTATTGTAAGCAACAAATGGAATCGGCTGGTATTAATACAAATAAAATTGGTGAAAAATAATAAAATAATAAAGTATTGAATGCAGACCAAAACAAAGCAATTCTTTACCTCTGCCTCTCAGGAAGTTGTCAATATTACAATCAGAAATATAACAACAATCAGAAATATTAAAAAATTCAAAAAAAAAACGATGTTAAATAAATTTTCAAAATTTTGTGGTAAATAAAATAGCTCCTATTATATAGGGTGGGACATCTATCGGTTTTAATTTAAAATATCGTTTATTTGGAATATAGCAATACTTATGTCCTTCTATTCTATCACAAAATTCAGTATATTATCTCCACTGAACGATTGATGGATCGATCTACGCTTAAGCAACGTTGGGATTTATTGGGCCAACGAGAAACTGCAAGATGATGTCAATTTTGTAAAAAAAATCATCTTTTCGGATGATGATCATTTTCATCATGATGGGTACGATAATAAACAAAATTTCTGTATTTGGGGCTTAGAAAACACACACGTGTTCTTGCAGAAGCCAATGCACTTATTACGAGTGATTGTTTGGTGCGGCTTGTGGAGTGGAGGCATAATTGGTCCATATATCTTTCAAAATGAGGACAGCGCAACAATTACGATCAATGGAGACACCTAACGCATCATGGTAACCGTTTTTAGTGTACCAACTCTTCATGGTTTCAACAGGATGATGCAACTTGCCATACATATAATGCCACAATCGATTTATTGCGACAAACGTTTGATGACCGTTTAATTAGCCGAAATGATGATGTGAATTGGCCCCCAAGAAGCTGCAATTTGACACCGTTGTGCAATTTTCTATGGGGCGCCGTTAAAGACAAGTGTTATCTGGACAAACCAGGGACAATTGAGCATTTAAAAGCCAACATTTGTGACTTCATTGCCGAGATACGACCCCATACACTCGAAAAAGTGCACGAAAATTGGTCCGATGGAATGAGATACAGTGTGGCTAGCCGCGGCAGCCATATGATTGGTTCCATTGTTCCATTTCTAACCGGAATAATTGTACAAAAATTTCAAATTGAAACTTTTAAATGGCTCACCCTATTTATGCATTTCTATTGTTTTTATGAGAATGTTTTCATATTACGACTTTGTGTTTTTCCTGGTACAAGATTTTGGCCGATTTATTTTTATTTACTCTCCTAATATCTGCTGTCCAAACAAGCTATGCTTGGTCATCTATATTCGTAATATTCCTGCAGCTATAAATATTTACGAAATGGAGTTTGTCTTTAAACTTTTTAAATTAGTTTTTTTAAGTCTTTAATGTATGCATAAGCAACACCTTTAAATACATGCTTGCCCTTGAAAGAAAAAAACATTTTCAATTGTAATCATTATTCAGACTTGAGTTTATTCTAGCCTTTCTACTTTTCTTCTCAAGCCATTGGCAATAAAAATTCTCTTTAATTTCGGTAATGAAATTTGCAAATCATTATGAAAATTTCGATTTCTAAAAATTCAATACTGAATACGAAAGGAATAAAGCGAGAGATGAGATGTCCTTGAGTATATTGTATCTGTTTTCTTTTCTTCTCTTTATAAGAATATAACAATTATTTCCATTGAGACAGTCATTGCATCTTTGTCAGAGCTTTTAAGTGTTGAATGAATGGAATTTCATTTCTCTACTGCTCCGCATATATTAATTCATTTACGTACAAACTCTTGATTTCGTATCATTTTTGATTTATTATTTCAGAAAATAAAAATAATTTTTTATTAAACATTTTCATAAAAACTTTTCATTACTTATAAAAATGCCCCAATAAGCCATAACAGGAAGAAATGGAAGAGATTCGCTTTCTTAAAATATTTCAGAATTGCTGCAAATTTTTAAAAGTCTTTCAAGACATTTAACCTCACTTTTCCGGCGAGCAAGGAAGAAAGGGAACAAAAATTAATGGCAACAAGAATAAGTGTTAAAATGGCTTCCAATAAAAGTAAACGTTCAGCCAATTGTTACGTTTTTACCTTTTAATAACGTAAAAAATATGAGCTCGTAGATTGCAAATAAAATTAAAATAAATTTGTGTTTAATTTTAATTAAAATTCTTTATTATTCATACAATTCTGTGTGCCACTGTTCACAACTTGATGTAAACAACAACAATTGCTTTGTTTGCTATTCTTCTTTGCACTCTTTTGCATAAACAATAACAATTACTAGGCAATTATTCGACAGATCTTTGTAACGGAGATCTTCAAACCACGATTATTCTCTTCGAACACACCGTGTCTTTACACAAGACTGACTGGACTTTGCTACCTCAGTTGCCTGTTTTGCCTTGCCTTTTATATGGCAACGTAAACAGTCTGAGCAATGTTTTTGACGATTATTTGCGTAAATATATGCGATAATGGAACAGCTCAAATTATTGTCTGTATATAGCCATCATTAGCTTATCCTTCATCTGTCGCCATATCATGAGAATGAATATAAGCATTTGTCTGCTTTTGTGTCATTAAAATTGTCACAGTATGAGTGCCATTTTATATACGCGCGTATGTCAATGGCTATATGCCTAAGGGAGTATTTTACGAAATTGCTTGTTATTGTATTACCACTCTTGTCTACGACATCGTATGCATATTTTATAAGAATCTTCTCCATACGTTGTTGTCTTTTATTTGAAATATTTTGTGTTGAAAAGTTTGCGACATCCTTTTCTAACCGTAAACGCTGTGTTTGGGTAACCTACATACATACGAATAATCTCCAGCAGTTAGGAAAAACTAGTTAGAAGTGATTCCACCGATCGTCCGTAGTTAGCACATTCGAAGGCCCTGTGGCTTACTATGTTTCTTTTTCACTGGCAATCTCATGAAATATTCGATACGCCAGACATGACCGATAGCTCCATGTAGATAGTGCCAGATTCAACCGGTACGCTTGGTGAACTTTGTTGGTAACATGAAGAGATGGTAAGCAAGATGTTTAAGCCTAAGGAGAGCAATTACATAGCCAAGTAACCCATACGTTCTTCCATACGTCTAACCATGGAGTACTCAGAAACCTAATGTATTGTCTTCTAATGTTCTAGAGAGTGTTGGTTTTTCACATTGAGAGAAAAGTCTAGAGGATTTTGAATGTCATGCGGGGCGTGAATGAGTGTAAATCTCCTTTTGGTAAGCTTTTGATTAAAAATTTGCATTATTCGTTCGTATCGCATTAAGAGTATGTTACTCTTCACTATATGTCAGTTAAACAGCTAAAGAAATAATTCGTTTCTAAGCTTCTCATCTGGAAATCAGTATTAAAACCACGAGTGACCTCTACTCATGGGACATAGAGCTGTGTCGTTCCTCATCTAACCTCACGCAAACATTGGTGGACTGTGGGGGTCAACATCTCCCACCTCCTATGCACTACTGCGGAAACAGTCCTTGGTTTTGAGCTGCCATCCCAACGAAATCAATGGTAAGATGAGAAGTATCGCGAGGCGTCGCATATAAGAAAACGTTTCAGTACGCCGCTATGCCAGCCATTGTCGAGAATTATATAGAGAGGAGAAGGGATAAGAGAAGCCATTTCAGTCGCAAGAAGAGGGAGCGGGCAAGGCGAGAGCGTGAGGAAATCGAGATGTACAGATGTAGGAATGACGGTCGAAAATTCTATCAAAAGGTTAAGCGTCTAACCGAAGGTTTTTAGCCCGGAGCGTCTTCCTGCAAAGATGAGAATTGAAACTTGGTAACAGATTCGCAGGAGGTGCTGAGGTTATGGGGGAAACACTTGTGTACTCTACTGCCATGCGATGACGACACCAATTCCTTAAGAGATGGTGTACCGAACCCTATCGGTGAAGACCGTGTGGAGATTCTGCCGCCCAGCCATGAAGAGGTCAAAGTCGCGATTATGCGGTTTAAAGAAAAATAAAGCTGCAGGTCCTGATGGTCTTCCCGCTGAATTGTTTAAGATCGGAAGTAATAAGTTGGTAGGGCGCATGCACCAGAGGAAAGTATGCCCAACGTTTGGAACCTCAGTGTCCTCTGTCTGCCGCATATAAGTTTCTTACGGGCATATTGTGTGCAATATGCAACATAAAGTAGAGAAATTCGACAGCAAATTCGACATACATACATACATACTGAGGAACACATTATTACTTTTCCAGACCTTTAAAATATTTGAAAAAAATCAACTTTTTTAACCAAAAATTGTTTTGTTTAATATCCTTCAATCTAACGTCAGCATCAATCTATCTATAGTGCTTTGAAACATACTGTACATAATTGGTTCTAATTAGTTTACCTTAGCTGTACTTACCTATCCGTATTAGATGCGTACAAATACTTACAAATTATTCAAAAGCTGATAATGATGATGATGATATTGAGGCTGAGGCTGAACTGGCATTATTTAGAGCAACAGGACTCCGTAATAAAATGTTTGATTTTTGTATTATTTGGCACTTCAATTTGGACATTGTTTGCATATAAAATTGATAAGAAGATTTCAATGTGATGATAAAGTTTGTGATACACATGGACAACGATTTATATAATGAGGTGTTGGTAGCGGCAACAGCAGCAACAGAAGCTATAACCTTTGTATTTAAGATGGTAACGAGATAAGTAGAGTCTCAGACTCAGATTCAACTAAAGAGGATAAGAATTTCATATGAAATGAATTGAAATTGAAGTCAATAATATTGTCACACGAATCCAATCATTTGTAAGTATTAAAGCATAAAAAAGTGCTACAATTTACTGTCATACTTGAGAGTGTGTGTGCGTGTGTTTGAATATTGATTTCGTTTTCTCATTTCCTTCTTCTTGTTGTATAATTGACTCTCCCCTACAGCACTGTGAATGGAATTCAATGCTGAATGTGCGGAAAAGGATCTGAAAGGAAAATGACCAGACAGTCAGTATAACAGTATGAAACAGATGGCAGAAATATGGCCCTTTTATCAGGATGATGATGAAGGTTGACACAGAAAGTACAGCATTAACGCGACTGTTTACAATTCTTCTCTAAACCAGTGCTAAAAGGGTGTTATTTAGACGGCTGAGTAAAGGAAGTGAAAGTAATTATGCGTCTAAATAAATATTTATGCACAGGAAAAAGTATTTATAATTAATTTTTTGATTGACAATGATGATGAATGATGTTCAGAGGAAAATTAAAGTCCAAAGTCAAAAGCAAACCTTTTTAAGGATATAAATTATTGTTACGAAAACGAAAAATCTAGATACTGTTGTTTTGCTTTTACATCGCTTGACATTAAAATTATAAATAAAAACTACAAAACCAAAACAATGCAGTAAACAATTCTGTTTACAAATTATCCTACTGCGTAATATGACAACAAACACCAGCATAAGAATATGCTAAACAAGTAAACAAAAATACACAAACAACACTACAATAATAAATGTAAACAACGATGTTTACATTTATAGAGATTTCGTGAAGGCGAAGTCATAAACATTTGCCTTCAAGAACATTCATCAGACTGTTTACTTCGTCATATAAAGGGCAAAGCAAAGCAGGCGACTGAGTTGGTAAAAGTTCTGTCAGTCTTGTGTGAAGACGAATCGCGTCATGCTATCTGAACAACTCTCAGCATGTTGTCCAATATAATGCCGAGGTAGTTAGCATGTCTAATTAGCTTAACGTGGATATATTCTTTTGTAAAATGAGTACTGATTTGCCAGTATTTAGTGCGAAATGTCTGTCTTTTGTTCTTTTGTGACAAAAGTGCATCACTTAGCAGTCACTTCCATCTCGTAATAAAATCCTTCTGATATTTTTTATTTGACATTGTTTCATTGATAGTTATGGAGGTGCTTTATTTAAAACTTTTTTGGCGAAAACTCAATTCAATATAATTTATAATCCGTTTATCTTTGAATATCCTCACTGTACATTAGACAGAGAGGGAGAGCGGGAGAAAGAGAGCGATAGAGTGAAGTATTGCTTCAAAATTTTTATCGTGTATCAACGTAATCTTCGAACATTGCTTAAACTATTTTGCAAGTTTATACCGGGTTTAAACTACGTTTTAATTTTATTTTTACTTTCTTCGTTGGTGGTATACTTAAGAGAGATCTTCATCAGCATTGTGCTACGAAGCTCATAAGCATCAGGAATTTTCACAGCCACCTCATAAATATATGTATTTATGTAAACTCTTGTTTATACATATGTATGTACCTAGATTTACATGTTCTTTATGGAACTATGATTAAAGATAAGATGCTTAACTCTTAACATTTTGCTTGTCTATGGCATACGAGAAGTTTTATTTTAGTTTTCTGTAGTATTTTGCAAAAATTGTTTTGATAAAACGATGCAAGGAGGATTATTTTACAGTACTTTTGTATGTTTCGTATGTAAAAGTATTTCAAAATCAAATATGATTTCTTGTATGATTTTTATCCAAGGAATTCTATTGTTTTAAAATAATATTTTTCTACAATTTTGTTCTTTTTTATATGGGATTTTAAGAATTCTTTTTACAATATATGATCCCTAACTTACAATGCACAATCAAATTTTAAATGGAAATTTATCATGAGCGTTTAGTCTACTGTGTTTCGTTTTGTTTTCAATTCCCAATCGAAACTATATGGACTTCACTTGTTTGTAATTCTGTTTTATTTCTACGAAACTGTTGCTCAAAAATAATTGGCCATTACAACCCTTCAGTCAGGATTACGAGCTACCTTCTAACAGCACCCATGCTGTGTGTGTTAATTTTCTACATGAGTGGCTGGACCTACAGTGTAAAGTCGACTCCGAATGTCATATTTTTGAGAAACTTCTCATGGCAATCTTATTTATTCTCAGAGTTTTTGCCAGAAATCTACTGAGAGGAAGTCGCCGAAGAAATTTTTGTTCATATTTCATTTTATTCGAGATGTTTGACCTGGGGTTTGAACCTTGGCCTTACGGTCTAATCTGCCAACACACTACCCACTAGACTACAGCGTCCAGTGAATTCTACCATTTATTTTGTAGAGTTAAAATTATACGCAAAGGCTGTCTTTCAAGGTTTCAGTGCTCTCCTTTCTGCTGTGCCAGTTCACAGAATATACAGGAGTTGCAAGGAAGCCAATGAAAAAAGAAAGGAAAAAAAATAGAAAAGAAACTCAACTATAACGAAACTGATTGCAGAATATATTTAAAATGATACTGATAATATAGTTCACAGTCAGACACACATACATACAGTTACGGAAATGGAAAAATCAAGATACTGGTGTTTTGCTTTTACATCGCTTAACATTAAAATTATAAACAAAATCTACAAAAACAAAACAAAGCAAGTAAACAGGCCTGTTTACAAATTATCGTACTGCTTAATATAACAACAAACACCAGCCTAAAAAATGGTAAACAAGTAAACAAAAATACAACAACAAACACCAGCATGAATAAATGTAAACAACGTTGTTTACATTTATATAGATCACGAGATTCGACTTCAAGAACATTGCTCAGACTGTTTACGTTGCCATATAAAAGGCAAGGCAAAGCAGGCAACTGAGTTAGCAAATTGTTGTTTGAATTTCATCGTTACAAAGATCTGTCGAATAATTACCTAGTAATTGTTTTTGTTTGTGTAAAGGGTGTAAACAGAGGAATAATAAACAAAGCAATTGTTGTTGTTTACATAAAGTTGTGAACAGTGGCACACAGAATTAAGCGAATAATAAAGAATTTTAATAAACACTAAACACAAATTTATTTCCATTTTATTTGCCATCTACGAGCTCGTATTTTAAACGTTTTGAAAATGTAAAAACTTAACAATACATTCACGTGAGTATATTCATTTGAATTTAAAAATATGGCAGCCCAAGAAATATAAACTGACTTTGTTTTCTTTGGTAATACTCCGTTTATTTATTTATTTTCTTATGTTTTATTTATTAAAGAAATATTGTGCCTCAAGCTTTATGCGATAATTTTGGTTTTTTTTTAAAGGCTAGAAATCAATGAATTTATTGAAATTCACTTACTCAGTCCAACCAATTTTCTCTGTTTTAATCTTGTTTACGGTATGATTTTTAATTATTTATTTGGAGAATTTTAGCTAGAAATTCGTAGAACAAAACAAAAGAAAGAAAAATTTAAAATCATGTTAAAATTCAATTATCAACGAACATTAAAATGAAATAAAAAATACGCGTTTTAATGCAATGAAACATCATTATTTTATGCTGCATAAAGTTTTAAAAGTCAACATGAATCGAATGACAAACATTTTTTGAACAAACAAAAAAAAAAAAAAACACCAAAGTTTGTGAGGCAAACCGAAAAGAGTGTGGCAACGATGGCATCCAATCATTTTAGTTTTTAATGTCTTAAAACTTAATGTTTATTCTTGAATTTTTTTTATTATTTCTTAACGTTGTTGTTGCTGTTTTTTATTGTGTCATCTAAAAGGTATTAAAAGTTCATTTTTGGAAATTTTTCAGTCACAGTCAACATAATCAAGTTTGCTGTGAAATTAGACTTTGCAGACTTTTACGTGGGATCACCAGAATGGAAACAAATTCATGTGAAATTACCCATAAGATGCATACATACATACATACATACATAATTGGCCATTACCACCCTTCAGTCAGGATTACGGTTTAGCTTCTCACACCACTCATGTTGCGTGTGTTAATTTTATACATCAGTGGTGGGACCTACAGTTTAAAGTCGACTCCGAACGACAGATTTTTGAGGTTTATTTACTCTCTATCCACAAAACTAAATACAAAATTTTCTATTCAGAATCTTTTTCTAGTAAAAAATGACATCACATTTAAATCGTTTTTCCCCACTGTGCCTTAAAAAGTAACAAT
The DNA here is from genome assembly GCA_958299815.1 of Sarcophaga carnaria. Lineage (NCBI taxonomy): Eukaryota > Metazoa > Arthropoda > Insecta > Diptera > Sarcophagidae > Sarcophaga > Sarcophaga carnaria. The sequence continues at coordinate 130,229,885 of OY283150.1, read as the reverse complement.
ATAAATCCATGGATTACATGTGTTACAAGTTTCCCATTCTTTTTATTGTTGTTGTTGAATTTTTCTCAATTTCTACTTGATGGCACTCTCGCAAGAGGGTGTATTTTCTAACATATTTGGCTGGCGGACTGGTATTTTTGTATTATTTACAGTAAGTAATTTTAAAAAAGTTTCCTAAATTGTCCTTTTGACACGTAACCAATCATTTATAACCAGAGAAAAACCCACAATCGATGACATGGCAAGAAAAACGAAACAAAAAAATTTGCTTCATTTCACTTCGAACCACAGATGAGGAAGATTATGATGGCCAAGAGTATAAGTCTGTTGTAGCAGTTGAATTAAAAGAAAATATGTTTTGAACGCAAATAATATTTGGCAAGCTTTGATTTTTACTTTTTTTACATCTACAAACCAGACGCCACATAGAAGTTTGATTTCGAAATTTCTTCTCTCCCTGTATATTGCAACTGGCTGCAGTTAATTTTTGCTTTACAAATCCACTTTTTTTACTTTTATTTTTCATTTTCACTATTCTCTCTCACTTACTTCGAAGTTATTTTAAAGAGTCCTACTAAATTTTTTCGTTTTTTATTTTATTTTTCGTGTTTACTTTCGTTTTAAAACCTTTGGGTGGTTTAAGCACATGATAAATTGAAAAATTACATGGGTTGTCCAACCATAAGCCTCAAGCAACATAAAAGTTAATGGTTATACTGGCCATAATGTTGGTTTTTCAAATTTATTTCCTTCTATGGCTAAAACAATTTCAATTTTGATAATTTCCTTTTAACTTTAAGAGAGAAAAACTCTTTTAACACCTTTGTAACCATTAAACGAAAGCCTTTTCATGGCCAAAACAATTGCCATCAAACCAGTGAACAAATAATTGCACTTAAGCTTTTTTATTATAAAAGTAATCAAGCCTTTAAACTAAAAGCCATTATGCGCGACAGTACTCAGAGCAAATATGGAGAGAAAGATATAAACGCAGTAAAAATAATTCAAATTCTGCGTCATAAATTCATTCTAAACTGCAATTTATAGTTGCGTTTAGCTTATGAATATTTAAATCGTATACTTTAAATGGCAATTAAATAATGAAATTAAAAACATCAGAAAAACAATGATAAACTCTTCATTTATCCATTTATTATTTAATATCTATGAATATTTGTTTAAACATTTTAAAAAATTCGACATTTAATTCAATTATCATGAAAAATATAATAACAACGATAAAAATGTTTAATTCATACCAATGACAGGGCCTGTTAAGTTCAAGTTTATTTCTCAAATTCAAATACTTATAATAACCTGATAATAATAAATAACAGACAGTGAAATTATTCTCGACTTTCATGACAATAAATATATAAACAGTAGCACAAATAGATACATATGTACATAAAGAATTGATCATTACAACCCTTTAGTCAGGATTACAACCTAGCTTCTCACACCACTTATGTTGTGTGTGTTAATTTTATACATGAGTGGCGGAAGCTACAGTTTAAAGTCGACTCCTTACGACAGATTTTTGAGAAATTTTTCATGGCAATTTTATTAACTGTAAGAGATTTTTCCATTAGTGGTACGGATGAAATCTTCTGCCTGATCCTATAGTTTTACATTGTCTCAGGTATTCCCATTTAATTTTCAAATTCTTTTAAAATGAATTGCAGCGTTGACTGCTATTGCTTACGTATCTATTGCACACAGATATTGTGAGTTTATAATCAAGTCGAATGTAGTATAAACCCCAGTCGTTTCCAACATCTTACACAACTTCTTCTACTTCAAACGAAATACACGCATATAGTCAAAACATACCAGCAGAAAACCATTTGAATGCAAGGCTTCAAATCCCTTTAGTAGCCTTTTTAATAAATAGCTTTGCAGGTAGAGTTCGAACCACAGCATTCTCTCCTCAGAAAGAGAGAGTTACTCATAACTCTCAGCATGTTGTTCAATATAATGCCGAGATAGCTAGCATGTCTAATAACATGGCTAGATTTCCTATACTTTTGTAAAATGAGTTCTAATTTGCCCGTATTTAATACGAAATGTCTTTTTCTTGTTCTTTTGTGATAAAAGTGCATCACTTAGCATTTACCTCCAATTCATAACAAAATCCTACTGACAGTTTTTATTTGACAGAAATTCTTTCATTGTTTTATTGATAGTTATGGACCAGATGTCGGCACAAAGGGAATATGATAAAAATGTGAGTGTATTTGTGAGAGGCATGTGTTAACCCAGAGGAAAATTTAAGTAATATTTTCAAGTCTACTTATTGACCCAATAATATGTATATGTGAGCGGAAAATATAGAAAAACTGTACTGCGCTAAACCCCTAAAGACACCGTATTTAAGTTGGCAAATATTCTTCCAAAAAGCGAAATCATTTCTCATTGATATTAGTGAATTCTACTGTAATATTTCTTTGGGTGTATAATTGAAGTCGGAAAAAAGTGACATGAACCTTCTTCTTAAAAAAATGCTTTCAGTCGATTGCATTTTTACGCTCTTTTTAACGAACATTGTTGATATTTGTGTCCTATGTGTGTAAAAAGCCGAAGATGTTTTCCACTGAGGGACATTGGTGCCGACGTCTGGTTATGGACGTGCTTTATTTAAAACTTAATTGGCGAAAACTCAAAAATAAAGAATTCAAAATAAAGAAAACAAAAACGATTTTGAATGACAGACTTTTGAAAAACTTTTTCAGGGAAATTTTTTATTTACTCTCAGAGTTTTTGCCAGAAATCTGCTGAGAGGATATAGAAATATTTTCTTCATATTTTGTTTAATTGGAGATATCTGACTTGACACGCTCATGGTGTGACTCAGTATTCTAGTTCAAATAATTGTTCTAAACAAATGGAAAATTATATTTGAAGAAGCTGCAGTGATTTACTACAAGTTTGTTTAAAGTAACCTGTGTGAAGTAGCCGTAATCTAGTAGGTAGTGTGTTGGCTTATTAAACGCAAAGCCAGGGTTCGAGCACCAGGACAGGTATCAAGACAACATACAAAAAATATTTCTTCGGCGACTTCCTCTCAGCAGATTTCTGGCAAAAACTCTGAGAGTAAATAAAAATTGCCATGAAGACTTTCTCAAAAATCTGTCGTTCGGAGTCGACTTTAAACTGTAGATCCCTCCACTCATGTATAAAATTAACACACACAACATATGTGGTGTGAGAAACTAGGTCGTTGTACAATGGGTCAATTCGTGGCCTAATAGGTAGTGTGAGAAACTAGGTCGTAATTCTGACTAAAAGGTTGTAATGACCAATTATGTATGTATATACGCCCATGTATTCTGTTTTCGAGAGATTGCTGCGTATGCTGCCTTGCATTTACTGTGTTTATAGCATTACTTTTTCTATTAAAACACGAATATTAGATAGCCAGAGACAGAAAACCCACGAAAGCAACAAACTTATTTGTTTTCTTTAAGTTTTGTTTGTTTTTGTCTTCATTCTTTTATTGTTGTTCGATTGTTCTTTTGTTTTAAGTGGATATGAAAATAAATAATGAGCAAATAAATCACAAAATGCAAAACAACCACACTTATAAAAGAGAGAGAGAAAGACCGATAGAGCCTAATAATGAATCGTAATTTGCCACTAGCACAGCTCTCGTTATGATTTTATTTATATGCCGGGTATAACACGACGTATGATTAATATTTGAGTCGTAATCAACCACATACGCTACAGGGATTGGAAAGTAATACGTGTAAAAGTTAATTCTCTAACATTAAATGATTTCTATGTTTAAAAGAGAGCACTTAATATTAAATTATTATTATTATGAAGGGTATATACAGGATATTTTTTAAATTGAAAATCAGATCATATTTAGATGAACATTGTGCAACCAACACCTCAACTGCTCAAACTGCTCTTGACTGAAAACCTAAAGATATCGAAGGAGATCTCAATAGATCCAAATGGCACATGATACAGACTTACAATGTCTACAATGTATAAGCACCCAATAAATATTCTAGTATTTGGACATTTCCAAGGCTTTCTAAAATATCAAATTTTTCTAAATGCGCGATATATTAATAATAATTTGGATTCTCATGATTTCTAGTGTGGATCAGAGATCAGCAATGAATCGTTTTTCCGCTTCTCATAAGCACTCATGAAATTTTGAATAAAGTGAGTCAACAATATTGAAATGTAACTATGTACTCTGATTCATTCGTAATCATTACAACGTTGTAAATTTTTAAGTACAGGTTGCAATAAGTATGCGTACAACGTTGACATCAAATTCATACCATTCGAAATACATATGTTTGATTCATAAGCTTACTCATTCAGATTTATAACTTTAGAAAAATGCTTATAATACTTAAAAATGATTCGAGTGACTCCAAAATTCACCAAAATTTACAGGCTTAGTTATTGTTGCATTACAAAAAAAGAAAAATGGAAAAGACAGGAAGCAAAGCAAACACACAACCTTCTAGTAAGTATTTTAGTGTTCGTTCGCGATTCATACTTATTTTGTGATTCGTGTATATGTTGAATTATGGGAGTCGTAATCAACAACATCATACGTGTTGTAAAGTATGAATATGATGAGTACTTCAAACTTTACATATGATTGGAGGTTCCATGATATTAAAATAAGTATGAATGCTTACAAGTATCAGAAATTATGAGTATGATTCGATTCTACTCATCTTTTTGAATGCTCATTGATGATCTCTGCTGTGGATGCATTCTTTTTAAGCTATTCATGAAAGAAAAAAATTCTCTGAAGAATTAAATTCAATTTGGCATTAAGTTGCAGCTGTTTTAATTAAAATCAAAATGCTACCATGTGCATGCTAAACTATGTTTGTTCTACTTTGCATTTCTCTCTCTCTCTCTGTTTTACTTTATCTCTTTCACTTCACAATGACGCTTAAATCTGTTTGTATTCAATTAGACTTATATTTACACAATTACTTATAAAAATAACAAAAAAAAATTATCGCATGACATAAAAAAGATTAAAAAAAACTTCAAAACAAAACATAATATTCTAGTTACGATAACAATACATTCACACATGCATACATATAAAACGTTGCTTTTTTTTATTACTGATTTACCAAAACACTGCTGTAACAATATATTTATCAACATGCCTGCATATACCTGCACACATAAATGAATGCTTTTGCATTGTATTTATAAGCATGCGAAACTATGTTACTAACACTATGATACAACGGCAGAGAGTGTAAAAAACATTGCTTCACACATTATTTACACAGACTTACAAATATAAATACCTTAGAGATTGTATGGTATTCATACAGTAAGAACATAAGACAATAAAAAATAGAATCAGAAAACAATGGCAACAAGAAGAGAACAGAAGAGAATCAAGAAAAGTTTCTTGTTGTTGGTAAATAAGTTGAAATATAATGAATAAAGAAATTAAATAAAAAGGAACGGGCAACGAAGATGTGCATTGTTTATAATGGTAAACAATACGAGTAAAAACCCATACATATACATACATACATACGCTTGTATATATACATGTAAACTAATACCTGCTTTACATTGCAAGAAACATAAATTTCCTTACTCTTACTCATTGGTAATGCTTGTGTGCTGTGTATGGTGTTTACAAGTTGAAAAATAATTTACAACTTGCCAGCTATTGTCTTCAACTTTCTCTCATTTTCGCCGTCTTACTGTCTTTTGCGTGTGTGTGTGTTAATATGTTGTTTTCGATTTTGCTAGTTTTGTGTTTATTTATGAAGAAAATTTTAACGCCGCGCCGTTAAAATTATGGCCAGAGTCATACCAGAATTTCTTGAAATGTTCAAAAAAATCTTGAGTAATTGTTTTCTCTTTAATTATCTTTTATTGTTTATTGTACATTTGTTGTTGATGTTGTTACTGTTGCATGTTGTATCCATGAGTTTCGGGAGAAGAAGTTTCAAGTCACTTCTGACAGACAGAGTTTTGAGAAGTTTTTCTTGGCAAATTTATTTTCAGAAAACTGCGGAGAGAAAATTGCCAAATCAAATAATTTTTCAAATTTCGAGATGTCTGATCTGTGATTTGAACTGTGGCATCACGCTAAGGTGCCAACATACTACCTACTGCAACCCTTCAGTCAGGATTACGGCCTCATGTTGTGTGTAGGTTAGTGGCGGAACCTACAGTTTAACGTCGACTCCGAACGACAGATTTTTAAAAAACTTTTCATGGCAATTTTGTTTACTCTCAGAATTTATAACATATATCTGCTGAAAGGAAGAAATATTTTTCACACTTCGTTTTAATGATTGACCTGGGGTTTGAACCGTGCCCTTACGTGTAATAAGCCAGCACACTACCTACTAGACTACGGCGACTTCGTAGATAGAATATAGGCAACCTGAAAAAACTATGCAAACAGGTACAAACCGTATGTCGCTACTACTACACAACATTAACTAAGAATTAGTTAATATTATTATATAATATATTACATATTCCCCTAACTTCACAAAATTTATGTCAAGGGTCACTAGATCGTTTGATTCATCAAAGAATGTTCTGTTAAAAAATCCTGCATCTGCCACTGAATCAGTAGTCACTTGAAGGTACCAAGACAAGTATCATAAATTTTGAAAGCAAAATTTCTTAATTTTAATGTTACGTGAATACCCCTAATATTTGTTTATGTGGCAAATTTTAATTGTTTCTTATTTAATAAATAATAATTATAATTGCTTCTACTGGTCACTTAAAGCCATACGTACATACATACTCTGTTACTAGTTCGTTAAAATTGTCTGACAATCCTAAATATATTCTCCCACTTAATTAAATCATTACAACAAAAGAAAAAAATACCAGAGCATAATAACGAAAGCCTGCAATTTATTAACAATTTCCTGAAAATATTTTTCTCTTTGCAAATTATCATTATTTGCTTATCTTGTTCGTGTGCATTTTGCCGAGAATGTTGTTTATGTTGTCTTTTATTCCTTTTACTATTTCAATCACTCTCTTTCTCTCTCACTCTCTCTCTCTCTCTGTCTCTCTCTATCGAATGCTGTTGAGCCTTGTTATGGCTGTGTCTTCTAAATGTTGTGTTACACTGTGTTGATAGTTGTTAGAAAAACCAGCAAAACTTCCCACACAATTATGTTTGTCTATGACGATAGACTATGCAAAATAAAAAAAAAAAAAAAAAAAAACAGAGAGCACAGTGGGGCAATTAAATAGAGATTTAAATGAAGTACGGCTATATATATATCTGATACTATACATTTTCCGGAAATTAAATATTTAGGTCGGGTTATGTACAAGGAACTATCCCACTGCGGTACTTTGGTTAATGTTCGAAACTCTACACACACATAATTGGTCATTACAACCCATTAGTTAGGATTACGACCTAGTTTCTCCACCACATATGTTGTGTGTGTTAATCTTATACTTGAGTGACGAGACCTACAATTTAAAGTCGACTCCGACCCACAGACCTTTGAGAAAGTTTTTCATGGCAATTTTTTTTTTTACTCCCAGAGATTTTGACAGAAATCTGCTGAGAGCAAGGAGGCGGAAGAAATGTTTTCTCATATTTCGTTTAGTTGGAGATGTCTGGGGTTTGAACCGAGACCTCACGTCTAAATAGGTTTACCTACTACCACTACCTACTAGACCATGGCGGCACTAAATCATGATAAAATCATTTCATTCATTTAGTCTGTAACGTCCATAAACACCAGGTCGTCTAATTCACAAAGACAAAAGGTTACCACATTGAACTTTCGTTGCGCCTCTGATAATAAACGTAAAGTTCCTGCAAAATTTGTACCCGCAACAATGATATTAACCCGCCGTATTGACAAGTAACCATCAAAACACTTTGCGGCTTGCAATCTCTCTTGTAAGAGCATTGGCTAAATCTTTTGTATATTGTAAGCAATAGTCTCTCTTACTCTAACTTCAGTGAGAATAATAGACCTGGAAGCATATAAGCAATGTCCATAGCTTGCAGATGCATGTCAATGAATAGATTTCGCTCATTGCCTGCATATCATTGTATCCTCATTTTCTAATCAGAATATCCATACGTATGTTTAAAGCCTTACGCAGTTTACAGTCGTGTAAATGATAACTGCTCCATGTAATCTAAAACTGCATCTCATTTCAATTCAGTTAAGAATCAATCGTCGGCTTTTATCTTCGATTTACACCCCTTTATATGGATCTCTAAGAGATTGCTTTCAATTACGTCCAGCTTAGCAGAGTGGGATTATTGCTTTCCTCTACTCATTTTAACTAGGGAGCACTAGAGCCATAGTAAATACTGCTAGTATATGTATACGGCCGCATAATGCTTACATACATAATTAGTCATTACAACCCTTCAGCCAGGATTACAACCTAGCTTCTCACACCACTAATGATGTGTGTCTTAATTTTATACATTAGTGGCGGGACCTATACTTTAAAGTTGACTTTGGACGACAGAATTTTGAGAAGCTATTCATGGCAATTTTATTTACTCTCAGAGAGTTTTTGCCAGAAATCTGCTGAGAAGAAGTCGTCGAAAAAATATTTTTTATTGGGTTTCAACCGGGGCCTCACAGCTAATAAGCCAACACACTACCTACTAGACCATTGCGACTTCAACTAATGCTTATTAGCCTCAAACCTATGACATCAGTTGGTACGTAATTTATCACCAGAAGCAGAACTTTACATATCTTCTTTTACTATGGCCATCAAGCTAACTACTCACATACAAGACATATTGAAGAGAGTATCTACATTAAAATTTTTTTTTCATGGAAATTTACTATTCTAATCGTCGTTTATGGTTATGCAATTGCATTATCATCCACTGTCGCTGTTTGTATGTGTAATGCTTTATTGTAAATGACAATATTGTTGTACTCCTTGGCATTATTTTTGTAACTCAATTTATTGAATCTAAAAAAAAAAAAAAAAAAAAAAAAAACATTTTTATTGTCAATTGAAAAAGGAGATGGAAAAGTTAAAAGCAAAAATCGAACGAAAGAAAAACTAAAAATTTTAAAGACAGAACAATCCAAATAGTATTGAAACTGCAATTGAATTGAATGCTTAACTGCATACAAGAGCAGCAATAGCAGTTGCACATCCATTTACAAAGGCAGTGACAGTGACATCATCATGGCATTCAATTGTGTTTGTCAATGTGGAAATTGTTAACAGAGTAGATGGGGTATCATGTGTTGTCGTATTCCATTGAAATTTTGTTACAATTTTAACAGAAGACAAATGCTACTGTCAGCAGAAACAGTAACAATAGTAGTAGACATACAAAACTCATGTGGAAGTATATACATTTTACTAGAGAGTGCCAAACAATAATAAAGAAATGAAAAGAAAATTATTTCTAATGGCAGCCATAAGCCATATCCATAATTGTAGGGGTCCTTTGAGAAATGATTTATTTTTGAAAGCAGTTTTAAAAGTCAATGGAAATTATATTTTTTTGTAAAGAATTCTTGAAGTCTTAGAAAATTATTCAACTTAACGAATGCCACTCAATGGAACATTTTTGGAAAGACAGAACCACTCTTTGTATGTTCCTAATACACGAATTGCATGCTTCCACCCAGATTTTTAAGGTTATTTATCCAACAACACATTAGAAAATGTGAACTTTAAAGGTTTTCTAGACCAGAACACGCTTCATTGTGGTTTAGATATGCAAGTGATAGCTTGACTAAGTCAGAAACCTAGAGGCCTTTAAAGAAGTGCCATATTTCTATGACCGCCTTTTGAAATCCGTAAATACTGTGACTTTGTATGTAAAAGTAAGATTTCGATATCTAAAACCAACAATGAGAAAAACTTACTAAGCTTATGAGCTATAAAGAGCTATCAAGCTATCAAGTGTATAGCACTTCAATTTTAAAAAGGCCGTAGCGACATATAATGCCAGGAGGTACCTGTTTGCATAGTTCTTTGCGGTTGCCTATATTCTATCTACGAAGTCGCCATAGTCTGGTAGGTATTGAGTTGGCTTATTAGAAGTAAGGCCACGCTTCAAACCCCAGGTCAGACATCAAATCGAATATATGAAAAAATATATTCTTAGCAGATGTCAGACAAAAATTTTTTTACTTTAAACTGTGGGTCCCGCCATTCATGTATAAAATGAACACACGCAACATAAGTGGTGTGAGAAGCTAGATTGTAATATTGACTGAATGGTTGTAATGACCAATTATGTATGTATGAACATATGTATATTCTATCCAAAACAAGTCCAACACAACGTAGAAAAGCAGCCACGAAAATTACTGCAGAAATCACTTTACGAAACCATCCAGCACACAATGCCTTCAAATGTTGATCTGGCATGCGTATATTGCTACAGTACACAGTGTCTCTAAATACTGGTTTATATTGAAGACTTCTTCGATCTCAAAGTGTCCACTGTATAATTATAATATCTTGGTATCTTTTCCCTGTTCTTGAAAACGATAAATATTACAATTTTCTGTCGCCGTTTGGAAGTCGCCGTAGTCCAGTAGTTGGCTTATTAGATGTGAGGCCTCGGTTTAATGCTCCGGTCAGAAATCTCAAACAACAAAATTTTTTCGGTGAATTCCTCTCAGAAGATTTCTGGCATAAACTCTCAGAGAGTAAATAAAATTGCCCTGTAAAGTTTCTCAAAAAAATCTGTCGTTCGGAGTTGACTTTAAACTGTAGCTGCCACACACACAGCATAAGAGGTGTGAGAAGCTAGGTCGTAATCCAGACTGAAGGTTCTTAATGACAAGTTATGTATGCATGTGTAATACCATTTTCTACATCCTTTGCAAGAGTATTCCAACATCACTAAAACAGCAGAAGCAGTAGGCTTTTCAGATTACAAGTTTTCCAGAATGCTAACGCGGCCAAATATATTTTTCAGAGGCATATGCAGGTCTATGGAGACAACTATATAACTGTTCAAAATGCACAGTAGACTAGTGGTCCAGTTGCAGGTGGTCAATCTATCGTTAGCAAATGGAATATTGCCTTTTGAATATTTTAAAATGATCCAACGTTCTAAATTCTAAGTGAACACTTTTGTTTTATACTGTAACACACTCGAAACCCATATGGGCCATTATTATGTTAGTTTCTCGTTTTGTTTCTTTTTTTGTATTTGTTGTCATACTAACTACGTGAGAACATGTTATATAACTTTGTTTGTATCGTAGACTTTTGTTTGCATACCAATGTTTGCAAGCAAGTAAAATTTTGTCTTGAAATACACAAACTCTCCACATTCTCCTCTCTCAAACTGTAGCTCTCGTTCTAATACTGTTGCATTCTTAATTTATTTCACTCTCTTTGAATTTACACGAGTATGAATATACAGTACAATGCACAGTAAAAAACAATTATTCTTTGTTTACAGAAGATCGTGCAAGTATGTGTGAGAGAGGGTATAGTTCTCTGTTATTGTTTTAATACGTATTTATTATTTGTCTAGAGAGTACAAGTGCAATTTGAAACTACATTGCTTAACAACAGCAACTAAAAATAGAAAAAAACGAAATTAAAATGAAAACAAGAATTTGATTTTCTGACAGACCAACAGAATGATTGAGTAAGTGAGTGAATAAACAATATGAACTTTTAAGTAATGCTGTGGTTTAAACAATATTTATGTACACATACACATACATATGTTATGCATTTATAAGATATTTTTGAATAAACAAACACACGTATTCATGAACATGAATTTAATTATAAAAGTGAACGCAGTTGTATGTGTTTAAAGGCAAGCATTTATTTCATTGCATTTGTACGTTGAACATGTTACTTCTTCACTGAATCCAAACATTTGTTGCTTGTTTTTGATGCACAAGTGAGTAAATCTTTCATTCAATAGATTTCATTGCAACTGTTTGTGAGCTCATCAGTCAACCAGCCTATTATTTAGTTATTCAAATTCAAGTAAGTTTGTTAAAATGGATTTTTTTTCTTAAACTATATCTTATGAAATGAATGATACGTGAACATATTATTACGAAAATGAAAGAAATCTAGATTAACATTAAAATTATAAACAAAAATACAAAAACAAACACCAGCATAAAAAATGGAAAACAAGTAAACAAAAATGCAACAACAAACACCAGCATAAAAAATGGTAAACAAGTAAACAAAAATATACTAACAACACCGCAATAATAAACCTAAACAATGATGTTTACTTATATAAAGATTTCGAGAAGGCGAAGTCATGAACATTAGCCTTCAAGAACATTCATCAGACTGTTTACCTTGTGATGTAAAAGGCAAGGCAAAGCAGGCGGTGTGTGTAAACTTTTTCCTTGACTGTATCTGCTGCATTATTACAAAAAGAATAATTAAAAAAAATCTGTAGAGTTTCATTTCATGTTCGATAATTGCAAGCTTCTTCATCATTATCACTTGACTAAGCGGATTTCGGTTGTGAAAAATGAATTTCAAAAGAAAACATTTCATACGAAGCTTATGTGCTATTGTATAGGATTCTAAAGGCTTTGGAAAATGTTAACGATTGCGATTGCTGCCAAGGTTATCACATATACAATATAATATTTGCCTTACCTATTAAGCTATCGCAAGCTTGTTATCAGCTTAAAAGCCACTCTCATAACGCATGATTTCAGTTGAATTTCTCAAATAGACTTCAGACTATTTGCTGTAACATAAGCCATAATACTGTAACTTTACTTTATTTCAACTGCAATCCTTTGTAATCGTTTTGTGAATTATATTTCAAGGTTTTCCAGTTAAATTCAATTCAAATCGAAATGTTTTCGATACGATAAGTAAGATCCGCTTAACACATGCGCCTTTAATGAAATTCTTCCAAGAAATTGTTAAATTTATTTATTGCAAACAATTGGTGATTCTAAGAAATACCGACAAATGAAGTGTGATTCTAAATAAAAAGTCTTTCTTTTGGTTTCTTGTGTTTGTTGTCGTTAAGAGTTTCAGGATTTCATAGCCTAAAGCAAGGAATTTTGATGATGAAAACGTTTTAGGATGTCAAACGAAATATTCTTGAATTTTTAATGAAAATTTTTGAAGAAATTAATTTGCAGTTTGATTGAAAATCATGTATAAAATAAATAGAAAGTAGAGTAGTATAACCATTACATTTAAATGCCTCTTATTTGCGCCATAATTTCTGTCATACGTATGACTGATTTCAAGATTTTTATCTTTAAATTATTGGAATTATATTCTGCTAGTTTTCGTTTTTAGTTGTTCCCAAACACTTCATTGTATAGCAATCCCTTATTAATCTTTTATATTTCTTGCCTTCCATGGTTAATGTAAAACCAATAAAAGTCCTTCTCTTCCCTTTTGTAACACACAATTATTCTTTCATTTGTCTACTCATGTTTTTCTTCGTTTATTCTGTGTTGACATTAAAGATGTTCAGCTGACAAGGATTTAAATAACTTCCTTTAATTCCTTTTTCTTTTTTTTTGTTATCCTTTCCTGTTGAAGAATAATTAATATTTCCCTTAAGGCGTTTTCCAATTATTCTGTTCCGTGCTTGCAAATCATATGCTGGTGTTTTCAATGTATATCGTAGAATATTTTCCTTTAAAGATCATTCATTTTCTTTTTTTCCCCTTTTTAACATATTTAAGTCATTTGTAGGGCATAGATTTCAAATGATTTATTTGGAAATAATGGCGCAAGGAAAGGAAAATGGAAACGAAATAATAGTCAGAAACAGATAAACGTACAACTTGTCGCTGTTGTATGTTTTCATTGGTCCCTTTTACTTAATGTCCACATTCATTCTGATTGCCTACATTGTCCAATCACTATTACAAAACCATGAATTATACGTTGTGGTATATTCAATGAAATACTCAGTCTACTCGCATTTCCTTCAAATTTTCAAATTTTCAAATTTTTTTTGTATAAGTTTCAATGAATTTTTGTTTCTTCTCCCTTTTACCCCATATTTCGTCAATCATCTCTAAATACAACTAAGAAAACAAAGAAATGAGCAAAAATTTATGACTTCTATACCTCTACCACGAAATACTATTTACGCATAGCAGTTTAGTAGGCAGTGTATTGGTTTATTAGCCGTAAGGCCACGGTTCAAACCCCAGATCAGACATTTCCAACTGAACGAAAATATGAAAAAATATTTCTTCGGCGACTTCCTCTCAGCAGATTTCTGGCAAAAACTCTGAGAGTAAATAAAATTGCTATGAAAAGTTTCTCAAAAATCTGTCGTTCGGAGTCGACTTTAAACTGTAGGTCCCGCCACTCATGTATAATATTAACACACATAATATAAGTGGTGCGAGAAACTAGGTCGTAAAGCTGACTGAAGGATTGTAATGACCAATTATGTATGTATGTATCTATCCCTATACTGTCATGGAGATCTATTAAAATTATTTACAAGCTTATGGTATTCATTTACTTAAAATGATTGAAAATATTTTCAAATTTCTTTGAAACTCTTGAATAAAATTTTAACTTTCATTTGAATACTTTCCTTGAATACTTTTCCTTAACAGCAGATCATCTTTGTCCATTACAATGTTTCAAAGCAGTCACTTGCTTTTAATCAAATTGAAATTTTCACTTGCCAATAGGAAAATATTTAATTAAAGACAAACATTTCTAGTTAAAAAATGAAGAGATTTTTTACAAAAAAGGTTTTTAATACGAATTCAATTAACTTAACGATTGCAGAGAATATTTTTAAAAGCAACAGTTTAAGGAAAAAGTAAGATAAGAAAGTAATTAAAAACAGAAGGTCTCTAAACAAAGTAACATTAGATAGAAAAAAAAAGTAATTCACCTACACATGTAACTCTAGAAGCATGAATACAGTTTACAAAACTAGCAACTTCAAATATGTTTCAAGGATAAATTCATAGCAACATTATAAGTTTCATGTAACATGTATCAGGAATTTAAAGTGTTTAAATTAGTAATTAGGTACTGCAACATGTTGCTAAAGTTAAAGATGAATCAATTCTATAAAAATCTTACAAATATTCCTAAGAAAACCTTATTATTATTATTGTAATATTGGTAGATATTTAAGTTAAACACACATTTACACTTTCTTTAAAACTGTTCGGCCTTGATTTTATAAATAAATATTTTTTCTTATTTTAATTCATAATTTCAGTGTGCTCCTACTGCTTCTTCAATTGATTGTACTTAATTTTAATTACGTCGTTCCGCTGGTATACTAATCACCTCATTAAGTTAATATTGTAACCAAAATGTATTAATTTACAACACCACAAGTACAAAATATGTTTTTTTTTTCTTTCAATCTTTACTACCATAGCCACCACCATGACGTATGAGTATGTTTTATTGTTATTATTTATTAATCATACGCCACAGTACACCAATTCAACGAATGTAAAGGCAATTATTAATGACTGCTATTTATATTGCGAAAATGTTACTGAAATGGAATCTAAGCAAATATACGAGGTAAATTAAATAATTTTTTTGCTCTTTACAATACTCACAGTCATATACACACATTCAAAAGATAAGATACAAAATGAGGAATGGAATTGAAATAATAAGTCAATGACTTTGAAATATTACATCAAGGTTATGCTGTGTATGTTCATAGAGTGTTTTTAAATTAATTTGTAAAGTAAGGTTACCTAGGGTTTTATATGATGAGAAAAATTCTTATCAAGCCTATCGTAAATGTTTCAAATAAATGTGTCAAATGACTTTAAATTCATAACATGTGAGGAAACATGATTACATTTAAAATTTTAAATTCATTCCCCTTTTTTTAATTCCCCCTTATTCATTAGAGGGAAAAACCTGCGCAATTCACGTTTAATACCAATTGAAAGCTTTTAGTAAGCAACAACATGCAAAACAGCAGTTTATCACAATAATAAGTGTTTCAAACAAAAAATTTTGTTTGTTGCTTCACGCCCATATACGTACATATTTATAAAAAAAATGGAATAAAAACCTTACATCAACGATAACGGCAATTATGGGAGACATTGGCAACTAACTAGGACGTTGTACAATGGGTCAAATCGACCTCCGGGTACTGTACTTGTCTTAATTGACAACTACATGTCTTCTAACCTAACCTAACTTTGGCAACAAGTGTTTTGATTTGTTTCTCTCTTGTAAACATTAATTTCTATAAAATGTTGCCAGCAACATTTGGGTTATATATGGCACAGAGATCAGCAATGAGTAATTAGAAAAAAAAATGAGTATAATCGAATCATACTCATAATTTCTGGTTCTTATACGCATTCATACATACATAATTGGTCATTACAACCCTTCAGTCAGGATTACGACCTAGTTCCTCACACCACTTATGTTGTGTGCGTTAATTTTATACATGAGAGGCAGGACCTACAGTTTAAAGTCGATTCCGAACGACAGATTTTTGAGAAACTTTTTCATGGCAATTTTATTTACTCTCAGAGTTTTTGCCAGAAATCTGCTGAGAGAAAGTCGCCGAAGAAATACTTTTTGTATTTTGTTTTGATACCTGGCCTGGGGCTCGAACCCTGGCCTTACGTCTAATAAGCCAACACACTACCTACTAGACTACGGCGACTTCACATACGCATTCATACTTATTTTAATATCATGGAATCTCTACTCATATTCAAAGTTTGAAGTACTTATCATAGTCATACTTAACAACTAACAACACGTATGATGTTGTTGATTACGACTCTCCATAACTCAACATATACACTCTATAATACTCTCTAAATGGTTGTGTGTTTTTGCTCTGCTTGCTACTCAGTGGTTTTTGGTTATGTCTTTTTTCTTTTGTTGTAAATGCAACAATGACTAAGACTGTAAATTTTGATGAATGATTCGAGTCATTTGTTGCAGGTTAGGCAATTCATTTAACCTTCTGACCAAGAGGATCTATCGTATATGGAAATATTTATTAAAACTCATGCAATAATTTAAATAATTTCGTTTTGTTCTGTGCTGCCTGCATGGATAAACAAAAGGCTTAACTGATAGACTGTGTAAATATTTATTATATTTTCATATTTATTTTTTTGCTATTTTTTGTTGCATAAAATATATTTCATTTTGCATTATGATGATGATGCTCTGACCGTCATTTCGTCACTTGCTGCATATAAATGAAATATTTTAATTTTTTTTTTTGTTCCCCTTTAGTAACAAGAGACCTCTGTATGCGTTATAATTTTCATATTATTTTCCATTATCATGTGGCCCAATGAAGTGTTATAGTAAGCACATGCATACCTGCATTCACGTGCCGTAATGTATTGTATTGTATATGTTGATGCAATAAATATTAATTTCTGTTCTACAGACCTCCTTAAAAGAAATATGGAGACACTGGATAGGTAAGGTTAGGTTTGAGGACGTGTACTTGTCCCAATGACATACCCAAAGGTCAAAATGATTCATTGTAATACGTCCTAGAGTAGAGAGAGAGAAAGAGAGAGGAGAGTAAAGGAGATAGAGAAAATGGAAAAAGAGAAGAGGGAGGAACAATAGATGGACCACAAACACACAATAGAGCTCGATTAGATTTATGAATCTATGGAGAGCCTTAATGTTGGTTCTCGACAAAGAGTCCAAATCATCGAAAAATCCCCTGCCCAGGGTTCTCAACCTCAACATACTAAGGGCTGGACAGTTGCAGAGGAGTTGTTCGATAGGTTTCAACTTCTCCTTGTCGCAGCACACCCTGCAATTGTGCTGCTAGGCCTTATTCCAGTGCCCTGTAATGAAGCCAAAAAACCAAAAACCTGTAATGGACCCACTGGAACTAAAAAGATACTTGGATCTCATATAAGTCGGTCTGTATAGACGCTGGCAAAGCGTGTGTTTTTGTGTGTTTGGTGGCATTAACAAATGTTAACTTAAACTGTTAACTTAAGTACTTCAGAAAGCACTAAAGGTTGATCTATAAAAAGAAGGGACTAAAATTTTTTCAAGGCAATATCAGGCCACACATAAAAGTTATCGGTCCACCATTTGTATTCATCGCATTTCTGCCTGAAGTGCTGCAGGAAGTGTCAGAAAGTCTGCACAAAAGCAGGGAAAGCCCATTTTTTACCTTTTTGATGGCATTAACAGTCGTTAACTTAATTTCTGAAGAATTATAAGGGAGAAGGGACTAAAATTTTTTCCACACACTATCAGGCGACACATTAATGTTGTGGGTCCTGCATACAGTAATCCCATTGATTCCAGAAAGGAGTTTTTTTTGTACGTGTTAGTTCCTTTCTTTTTCTTTGGACTGCAGAATTAAAATGCCTAAATATCGCATTAGCTTTTATATATCCTAGCAACACGTACCATATTTTAAATTGGTTAGTAACGTCATCATTTGGAGAATCAATGTCACAAAAATAGAAAAAAATTAATAAATTCAGCAGAAAACATTTTAAATGTTGAAGATAATTTGCATAAAAATTTATTGGAGGCAATATTTAAATCAGCTTAGCTTGGTTAATTTAATTTATTACAGCAGCAACAACAACAATCTCTATTAACAAAATAATACAAAGAAAGAACGAAAAAAAAAGAATTCAGTTTAATGGTCCATACTATCTATTTTCTTTATAGAGACTGGGAAAAAAGGCAATTATAGGAAATAAAATAAATCTCTCTTTCACTCCCTCGCTCTATTATACATTCAACTGGCTGTTGCCAAAGACAAGAATCGATGAAGAGTAATAAAAAAAAAAACAAAACCGAAAAGAAAAAACAATTTCGAACTCTTGCCTACGTTAACAGTTTAAAAAGCAGAAAAAAAAGATTAAAATTTTCGAAGAAATTTCATGGAAACTTTAAAAATATTTAAACAAGAACATACATACAGTTATTGTTATTGTTAGTGGTTTTGAACAAAGGCAATAACAACAAAAACAACAAAAAAAATTAAAAAATAATGGAAGATAAATCATCAGCAATCAAACGACTATTACAAATTGAAGGAAACATTTAAAAATTTGCTAAACACTTAAGCATAGAAACAGACAAAGCAAAGAAAAAGACATACACACATACATACGAAAAACCTTTTAAACACAGCAAAGTATAAGAGAAATTTTTATATTTAAGCAATCCTTGAAGAAATGCCGTCTTAAAGGCGCCTTTCAATAATTTCTTCAATGTTTGCTCTTCTCTTTCTTAATCTTACGACACATATAACTTCAACAAATATACACAGACATGGATACGAGCAGTCATACTTTTATGCTGTCTACCCTGTAGATATTGACATGCTTTTGTGTCACTCCATGTAATGAATGAGTTCAGCAAAAAAAAAAAAACAAAACCGACGGAAAATATTGCTACGAAAACAATGCTTTTACATCGTTTGACATTAAAATTATTAACAAAAGCTACAAAAACAAAACCAATGCAGTAAACAAACCTGTTTACAAATCATGGTATTGCTTAATATAACAACAAACACCAGCATAAGAAATAGTAAACAAGTAAACAAAAATATAACAACAACACTACATTAACAACGATGTTTACATTACAACCCTTCAGTCAGGATTACGACCTATCCTCTTACACCACTTATGTTCTGTGCGTTAATTTTATACATGAGTGCCGGGACCTACACTACTTTTTGATTTAACTCATCTGAAATTTAAATCGCTCCCTAACATATGAAAAATTTAAAATCCGTTTTAAAACTTACTACAAACTGTTTTCTTCTTCACTGTTATTACATATAAATGAATGTGAATACTCACTCCTATTTATGTATTTATATTTACCACTACATAAACATATTAAATGGCAGTTTAAAAAATATCACACACACTATTGACTTGAACTACACACAATTATAGCAAATAGGCATTCGTGTGCGGACGACACTTGCAGTTACATACATGTACACATAACTAGCCAACTCTCTCTTTTACGTCAATATATACATAATATAACTTGGAAAATTGTGATAATTTGATGTGTAAATTATGACAAGAAAAACAACAACTACAAATGAAATGTAAATGAGAGGAATAAATCCTTTATTTATACATACACTCACACTCATTTGGTTTAAATATTTTTTCATTTTCTTCAGCGGCTTCCTCACAGCTGATTTCTGGCTAAAACTCTGAGAGTAAAAATAAAATTGCCATGAAAAGTTTCTCAAAAATCTCTCGTACGGAGTCGGTACCGCCACTCATGGGTAAAATTAACACAGACAATTAAGTAAGAAAATTAGTAAGTATTTTATTAACATACATACATAATACGGCATTACAACCCTTTAGTCAGGATTACGAACTAGTTTCCCACACCACTGATGTTGTGTGTGTTAATTTTATACATGAGAGGCGGGACCGACTCCGTACGAGAGATTTTTGAGAAACTTTTCATGGCAATTTTATTTTTACAGTTTTTTATTTTACAGTTTAAAGCCAATTCCGAACGTGAGATTTTTTTTTTTGGGAACTTTCCATGGCAATTTTATTTACTTTTAGGGCTATTATTACAACTTCCCGTTAAAGTTGGGTTTAGTTAAAAGTAACTTAAGCTAAAGTGAACTTTAAAGTCGCTTTTAACTTCCTTTCGTTATTAAAACCTACAGATAATATAAAGTTAACTTTTTCAAAAATGTGGCAGTGCCGGAGCAATGTCGATAATACTGTTCAATTAAAAAAAAAATTTAAACTCAGTGACAACGACGTTGAAGTTGCCACATTGAAAATAATATATACTATGGCAAGTTCAAACATAAACTTGACTTTAAAAGTTAAATGTAGGTGATCCTCCCTTTAGTTGAACGCTCACTTCTACTTTATTGTCCACTTATAATAATGAAAAACAATTTATGTGCCCTTTAAAATCCTTCTTTAGTTAACGGCAAGTTGCCCTTAGAATTTTTGCTAGAAATCTGCTGAAAGGAAGTCGCTGAAGAAATATTTTTTCATATTTTCGTTTTAATGTCTGACCTGGTGCTTGAACCGAGGCCTCACGTCTAATAAGCCAACAAACTACCTACTTCTATTAGAATAATCTACTACAACACATGAGTAGAAGATTATTTTGCTTACAAAAATGACCATCCAAGATTAAAAAAAAGGATGGCCAGGGTACTACACTACAATCTTTCGTTATCAACCAACATTGTTGATAAAAAGAACGAAATTTGGTCAAACATAAAAGGATAAAGAGAAAATGAACTTCGTTGATTCGACGAACAGTAACCAATTAGGGTTAAAATGTTCGTCGATTCAACGAAGAGTAACTTTAATGTACAAAAATGTTGACTAACCATCCAGGTTAATTAGTAACTGAGTTAAAAACTGAAAAAAAAAATGTTTTTCAAGGACTTAAAATTTCGAATATCAAATTATTAATAAATTTAATTACAAATCAAAATAATTCTCTCAAAATTAAACAACAACAACCAAAAAAAATTTTTTTTGTCGTTCACTTACAACATTCTCTAATTGGTACTGGAAATTTCAGAAAAATTTAATTCGCAGTGAGTCAATCTTATTACAATTTGTTGTAATTGCTATTACTGTTGTTGTAATAAGAGCATTATTAACAAACATTCATTCATTCATTCATTCATTCATACATTCGTTTACATAAAATTTTCTCCCGCCATTATTGACATGAAGTAAACAATCGAAATAAAAGAAGAACTTTTCATGGGTTTTTGGTCATGCACCGTCCAGCTGCATGTAAGTCTGCGCTTGTCTGCCTGTTTGCTTGCCCAGTGGCTTTGATGGTGTACTCCTCCTGTTAAAAAGTATTTTCTTTGTTTGCACAGGAGGAAGAAGAAAAAAAATTAACGAACTTTTACGAAAATTATAATATTTTGTAAACACTTTGAATATTCGTTTCTTTTTTTATTTGTTTTTCTTCTTTGTTTTTACCATGAAATTTCCAAGTGTAGTGGAGTGAAAAACAGAAAATGTTAAAGCAAACTTGACCTGAATTCTTATGAATCTTACGAGTATATTGTCTATCCAATTACGTGTAAATAAATAGAATGAAAAAAGCATGTAAATTTCTTATTTAAATATTTTGTTTTTACAGATGAATGAAAAGCAAAGAAGATTTTTTCTAGGAAAAAAGCGTTTAAAAAAAGACTAAAAAAGGAAACACGAATAAACTTCAATAATTATGTTATTTTCTTTACTATGTTGTTTTTGTTGTTCTTATTTTATTATTATTTTAATTAAATTTATAAAAAACCAATATAATGAATGATTGCTATGCCTGTCTGCCTAATGCCATTTCATTAAATTTTCTTTTGTTTGAAAATTGTGGTCAAGTCCATGGTAGAGTCATTAGCGGCTTTTAAAATAATTTCCTTTATACTCCACTTTACTGTAGTTCGTATTTGATTTCATTCTTTTTGTTTTTCATGGGAGAAAGCATTCTTTGCTTATCAATTATTTTTCTGTTTTATTAGGTTAAGTTAGAGGACGTGTACTTGTCAATTAAGACAATTACAGTACACGGAGGTCGAATTGACCAATTGTACTTCCGTTTTATTAATTAAAGCAGCAATTCTTCGACAAACGTAAAATGCAAAATTTTAATTAAATATGAGGAGGCTTTTAAGAAAAATTAATAATAAAACCCTGATAGGCATATATTGCTTTAAAAACAATGAAGTACAGAGTAATTTCGAGTGAAAAATTGTCATGAAAAAATATTTTTTTTTCTAATCATGTTAAGTGGTACTTTTATTTTGAACATCATTACACAACACATTTAAAGAATAGGAGATATTGTTTAAAAAAAATTCTTTTTAATTTCTTTCAATGTTATTTAATATGAAAAAGATATCTTTTAAGAATTTTAATAGAAATTCTATGACAGAAAATAAAAAAAATTAGCAATTTCCTGTACTGGTGTTGACATTTTCCCATAGACCTCCTGCAAGGGATACGCAAAAATTTATTTTCAAGCATACGATTTAATTTTTGGTATTGTTTTTCTATTTAAATATGCCCAACAACTGATTTTTGTTTTTGAAAGGACAATAAAATTTAAATCGTAAAATTTAAAGTGAAATCAAAATAAAAAATTTTTATGACAAAACCACATGGTTTCAAAATTGTATGTTTTTTGGACACAAAAAATCTTTAAGTTTTTTAAAAAGATATGCTGGCTCATAAAAACATGTCTTTTCTTGTAATGACTAATGGTAAAAAATAAATTTTATTTTCCTTTATTTTTAATTGTATTTATTTTTTTTAAAAATTTTTTTTATCTTTTTTTATCTTTCTGTTTCTTCAAAAAATTTAGTTTAATACAGTTTTTTTTTGCCTGAAATCATTGAAACTTTTGCAACAACACCTAGTCTTTTAATCGGTCGTTTATATGATAACACCATTTATCTAACGGATAAGTAAAATAAACAAAAAAAAATTTGGAATAAAAATTAATCTTAAACTCTTTATTTAATTATCTCACACTCATACCTCTGCACCTATTCTTGTGGAATATAAATCCTTATAAATTATGTATCGTGTTAATTGCTCTTTCCCCCAACCACCTTCCGCTAATCTCTCTTTTAGCTTTCACATACATATACACATTTAACTGTTATTATTCCCTTGTTTAACTACTTAACCTAAGACAATACGAGTATTTACTTGTTAATTGATTCTTATGGGGTTTATTTCAAAGTGAAGTATTCACAAACATAGACAGAGAAAGAGAGCGAGAGAGAGAGAGAGAGGCAGAGGACATGTGATTAAGATTAAAAGGAGTTATTTTTACTCTTCCCTTAAAATGTTAACCAACTTGTAATTAATAAAATAAACACGATCATTAAAAGTAATGTGCGATGTAAGTAACGAGTTGTATGTGGAATTACGAGTGGATCGTATGATAAAGCGTAATGCTCTGCTCTAATGAGTGCTACAAAGCAACCACAAATACAATATAAATAAAAGGCAACACCAGCAAATTCAATGGAATTCAACTCATTTTATATTATTTTTGTATAATTAAACAAAAACGAATTAAAAAACAAAAAAACATTAAAAAAATTAATTGAAAACCTGGTACGTGACAAAACTAATCATAATTATGTGTGTTGAGATCATATACAAAATGGGAGAATAAAACTTATAGGGAAGTTGATTAAATATTCAAAAAATAATTGAACCACATGTTTAAATATTCTCCATGAAATACTTAGTTTCATACACTTCAGCTACATTTTCTCATAGAAATATTTGAATTTAAATTATTTTTTTTTTTTGCTTAAATACTTTACTGCATTTGCTGTATTTGTGTCTATAGAAGCCTTACAATACCTAAATAATTTGGAAAAAGATTTTTTACTTCCTCCTTCTGTCTGTTTCACAGAGTCTTCTTGTTACGCCGACAATCCGGAGACAATTTTTCGTGAAGCCATTTGGTGAAATACAGTTGCACACAATCGAAAATGTGCTTAAAAATTGGACCAATCATGTACGCTACTGCATTGTCAGCCGAGGCAGCTATTTGAATGAAATTATTTTCCATTATTAACCGGAAGGACTGTACTTTCAAATAAAAAAAGAAATTTTAGAAAATATTCAGTAGTTTTTTTAAAGCATTTTCAAAAAAAAAAGTTATTTGGCGGGCCCTTTATATCCTGCTTTAGAAATTGGAATAGTTTACTGCATTTGCTATATTTAAGTCTATAAAACGCATATAATACATAGATAATTTAGACACAATTTTTTAGTTCTTATTGTTGACTACTTTGTAAGGATTGTATTACTTTAAAAAATGTTTCTTCGGCGGCTACCACTTAGCAGTCTCCTGGCAAAAACTCTGAGAGTAAATAAAATTGCCATGAATAGCCTTTAAATTGTAGATACCGCCACTAATGGATAAAGTTAACACACATAAAATGGTTGAAGTGAGAAACTAGGTCGTAATCCTAAAGTGTTATAATGATCCATTAAGTAAACAAGTAGTGTAATAGCACGTTCACACGACACAATTATTCGTCATTCGCGCTCTCATTCGTCATTCAACCCCCAGTTACGAACTGAATGACATGTTTCGCCATACAAAATTTTAGCTGCGAATCACACAAGCTGTACGTCATTCAGTTTGAATGGCCTTATGAATGACGAACGAATGACTGTCATCTCTAATTTCTATCGATTATTTATGTATCAAAATCAGCTGTCAAAACAAAACAAAATAAAGAAAAACAGTTTAGCATTAAATAAATAAATTAAAAGAAATAAAAAATCTTATTATTTGTGAATTTTGTGGAAGTATTTTAAAAAATATAAGATAATGGATGAAAAAAAGAAAATTATAAAAAAATTATAATGTCCCGAAGATTATTGGCTACATTAAAGATTGTAGAGGAGACAACATTGTGCACCGTGGCATTACTCGATCTGTTCGAGCTGTTCTTACGGACGCCACGCAGCTCTACCAACCTTTCAGCTCATACCTCTAACGCCCGCTCACTGCCCTGGCCCCACCTGCTGGCACTTTTTCTTTTTTCTAATATTGAAAATAATAATTAAATAATATTTGCTTATTATTGCTACAATTTTATATTTTTCTTACCTTTTTTCCATTGCCAAATTAAAAATTTTAAAGTCCCAACAAACAATAAAATAAAGAAAAAACAAAACGTAAACAAGAAAAAAACAAGAAGAAGAAATAAATAACTTTCAAACTGAATGACGAACATGTCGTGGAAACGGGTGAATTGGCTATTGTATTTCAGTGCCCGAATTAAGTGATTCAACTGTCCGTGTGAACATGGTATAAGAGTAATGCTTACAGTCGCATAGATCTTGTCTTTGTGTTACGTTCAATAAGAGTGAAGAGTTCCACTCCTTACATTTCCATTTGTTCGCTTCTGCTTATCTCTTAGTGACTATAAAACGACTAAATTTTCTTGACAAACCATCTTTATATTCAGTTTCATCGTTTATCAAATTGTTGGCAATGATATCACACTTCTCGTTGTCAAGAGGGTTCCTTATTTGGAGTTTCTTATACAATAATGATCTTTACATCCAATAAACGATTGCAATGTGGTCTGATATTATTTTATTCCTAGAGCTGCTTTTTACGATGCGTATCAGAATGTTTGTGAGCAGCTGGGGTCGTAATCCTGATTGAAGGGTAGTAATGACCAAGTATGTATGTGTATCAGAATGACTGTTATTGCCTTATAATTGTTTTTATATTAATTCCTCATCAATTTCATGCACAAATTAAACTCATTATCTTTAGGTGTATGCACATTCTCATCTATCAAACTTTATAAAATTCTTAATTCATAGTAATACTTGTGTATACGTAAGTATTAATTTTTTTATAATAGCATTGTAGTGCTGCACTTTAGTCAGACTAATACTTCGTACTTAAGTTTCAAAACAAAACTATCCTGTTGATTGCACTCTCGACTGTTTTATTTTTTTAAAGCTTTAAGTGTTAGCATATCAACCAATAGAATTTACTTTACTTAGGCTTTAAATGTCTTTAAATATTCAAGGGGAGTTAGAAAATAGAAAACAAAGCCAGAGCTAAAGAGATCGTGAGAATTGTTGCATTAAAGAAAAAAATGGCAATAACAATAGCAACAACAATAAATACAAAACAATAAAATTAAACATTAACACAACACAATACAATACAACACAATAAATGAGTGAGTATGTGTATATTGCTTGCTGTAAGTATGTGTGAATTGGAGAAGCACGTGAGCACATGTGTGTGAAAGTGCTTAGTACGTGAAGGTATTTCAGTGAATGTGACTACAAAAAAAACCGAAGGCACAATTATAGATTTTATTGCATATTCAAGAGGGAATATGCCCTGCATGAAAGCTTATATACAAATATTTGATATACAGTTAGTAGGGCACGTAACCAAACAATATGTGAGCATGGAATGACATCAAGGGAATGTATTTGTATTAAAAAAAAATAAAAGAAATAATGTTTCGTATGCTAAGATGCCAAATAAAAAAGTCGTTACGAATATAAAAAGAGAATTTTTATTGAATCATATTAAAGGAAAACTAAAGTGTCACTTCAAAAACAAATATTTTACAGGTTAGTTATGTGGGACAAGAATTTAACTTTAGTATGAAAATTTTTTTTTACCTTGTAACGACGACTATTCTTGTGGATGAGGGGCTTTGAAAATTGTGTTGCCTTGAATGTGAATGTACAAAATATGAAGGAAAATCGAAAATAAGGTATTACTTCCCCTTATTATTGTAAATGTTTCAGATTAAATGCCACCAGATGCATTCAATTTGAAAAGGTATTTGAGGGTTCTGTTGCAAATCAACTCTATTCCTCATATTTCTCAATCAATTCAGCAATACATATTAGACTTTGGAAATAATAATTCAGACATACAGTAAATTCTCAAGTATGTATGTATGTGAGATAAATCTTCATTGAGGTGAAGAGTGTAATTGTAAATAATACATATTCAACATGTAAGTTGTGCAAACGATAAGAACAAGAATAGCCTGAAGATAGACTTACGAAAGCCACTGATGTGCACAACTGAAACTACAGTTGAGAGAAAGTATATTATGTTTTATTATTATTTTATTATGTATTCTTAAGGCATTACATCGTATTTAATTGTTTGAATGTTTAAAGAAACATAAATAAATGGAGGAAATTTGCAAATGCCTGTGTCAAGAAAGTGGCAGAGTGTTTATTTCTTTAGGAATTGGGGTCCAAGATTGTTTATTCTTAGGTTCCGAACATACATACATACATAATAGGTCATTACAACACCTTAGTCAGGATTACGACCGGGTTTGTCTGTTTTATACATGAGTGAGTTGACTTCGAACGACAGATTTTTGTGAAAATTTTCATGGCAATTTTATTAACTCTCAGAGTTTTTGCCAGAAATCTGCTGAGAGAAATTCTTTTTCATATTTCCAATTTGAAAAAGATGTCTGTCCTAGGGTTTGAACCGTGGCCTCACGCTCAATAAGCTAACACTCTAGACTACGGCAATTCTTACAAACTTTCGTTTATTAATTTGCACTCCATAATTTTCTTTCTAAGCCTGACATTTACTTGCCTACTTTACAACCTTTAAACAAGATTACAAGCTAGCTTCTCACACTATTCACGTCGTGTGTTCTAATTTTATCCATAACTGCTGTAATCTACAGTTTAATGGCAGATTTTTCAGAAACTTTTCATGGCAATTTTAATTTTAATTTTTTCAGAGTTTTTTGCGTGAAGACTACTGAGAGCAAGTTGGCGAAAAAAAAATATTTTTTCATGTTTTGTTATGTTCGAAGATGTCTAAGCCGAGGGTAGAACCACAGGCAATACACTAACTACTAGACTACGGCTACTGTAGCGACAAGCCTGTCATTTATTTGTTTTAAATAGAAACTTTCAATTTGTTGTCCTACCACTTGCCATAAACCATTAAAAACTACTGTGTTTCTATCCCCCAAAAAATCATTAAAACTTTGCGAAAAAGAAAAGTTTTTAATTTAAATTTACTTTCATTGTACAATAAATCATGGCAATTTCTCTACTTCTTGATTTTTTTTGGTTTTTTTTTTTTAATCCGTAAAACTATTTTAAATTAACCACAATTATTCACCAGAACATTTTCATTTGTGGCATTTTCATTTCATAATAAATTGTGTTGAATTCTTAATTAAATTGAATATTTTCTAATGTGCTGAAAATGACAGACAGAGAGAGAGAGAGAGAGAGAAACAAAATGTTGACAAGGTTTTCTACAGCATGTTCGAATAAAAACTTTTGACAGTAATTTTTGTCGTTGGAAGAAAAAGTTTTGACAGCATTTGAGGACAGTTTTGAAAGTGTTAAGAGTTAATAGAGGCTTTAATTAATTGAAATATTTTAATGTTAAGGTTTTAATTGTTTATGAATTAATTTGCAGCAAACTATGATATAAAACAGTTTTAGAGTTTTAAAATAAAGTCCGCTCACGACAAAGATCACTTTGGAGTCATCCTTTTGTTACACCGTCAAGTTTATATCCCAGTAATGAGAAAACTGAATGCCGAGTTAAGCTTTGAAAGTATAATTGACGGGTTCTGTCGCTTCTATCCACTTTATTAAGCACTAGCTGTACCCTACGGGTGTTGCTGCGCCACCAACTAAAATAAATTTGAAGGAAAGGCGTTACACAAATCTTCAATTAATTTTGAATCATTTTATTGATTTTGTTTCCCGTTGTCCTGATGATTCAGATGAACGGGCCTGAGTAGTACTCATTCGATCAGTTTCTAATCTCACTTCTCGTTGTTCAATTTGTTCTAGCAAACGGGTCTCGGCGCCATATACTCGAAGATTTTCTAGTCCCAATGCTCGTCTGATTCTGAGGCTCGTAATGCTCTTTTCTTCCATGCTTAAGGTGTAGGTTGACCAATTCCTTGTCATACATTTTGAATAATTTTCAGTGACGCCATCCATCGGAAATTAATCGCACCAACCTCCGTCGACTCAAGCGCAACAACTTTGTTAAAGAATGCACAGTTTCCGACTTAATTAATTTTGAGTAATTCTCAGTAGCACCACCTGTCGGAAATCGGTCATACTAACTTATAAACCTTCGTCGGCTAATGTGCAACAACTTTGCTAAAGATCATAACATGATCAAATGCACGGTTTAAGATTTAATTCATTTTAAGTAATTCTCAGTAGCACCACCTATCGGATATTGGTCATACAAACTTAGAAACCTTCGTCGGGTCATGCGCAACAACTTTACTAAAGATCATATCATGATCAAGTGCACAGTTTACGATTATATAAGGTACATACAAACAAACATCCATATTTATATATATAGACTATGAGAGGTGACAGGCCCACTGTAGCCAATCCGTCCATTTGTTCATATATACGTCAAAGCCGTCCATACAAAATTTGAGGACTCTGGGTGTTGCAGTTTATGAGATATGCGACATTAAATACTTATTGGCCTATAGTTCCTTCCAGACATTCTGGAAGATACTGTCAAAATTTCAAGAAAATCGGTTCAGCCGTTTAGGCGTCTGTAGACTTCAAACTAACAAACCCACAACCTTTTAACGTACAGTTACTTTTGACGACCATTACATTCAGTAAATATGTTGTACATGCATCAGAGTGCCAAATGGTGTGTTTTTGTATTCGTATTTTATTGTGAATATTCGATAAATTATTTTGGTTAACCAGTCATTTCCCCTTGCTAACAAACACACGCATAACAAGTATGTTCTAGACTAAGTTGTAAAACATTGTTTTCCATTTACTTCTTTGTTTTACATTCTCTTTGAGTTTCAAAGGAATTGAAAAACCATACATTGTTAAAGGATATCTGCGTGTTACTGCATATGTAACAAAGAAAACCTGAAAGAGAAACCAACAAACAATCAAAAAAATTTTAAACGAATGAAGAGAAAACAATGAAAGTTTAATATTGTTTTGCAATTAAGGAAATTGAATCTCTCTCTTTGTCTCCTACTCTCTACACTCAACCTGACAAAAGTTCAATGGGGCAGACGTATTCAATTCCTTTTTCCTCTTTTTCTTTTTATTCCTTTCGTAGCAATAACCTTATGCCACAGTAAAGTCTAAAGTATGGCTGTGTGATAAATGTAAGACAACAGTGTGGTGTTTCTTCATTGAGATGAAGAGTGTAACTGTAATTAATACGTATTCAACATGTAACGCAAACATGCAAACGAAAGGAACAAGAAAAGCCTGAAAATAGTCATACGGAAGTCATTGTTTATGGCCAACTTAACCTACAGCTGAGGGAAAGTAAGTTACAATGTATTGTTGAACGTTTGTTTATATCTTCTTAAGCCATTACATCGTATTTAATTGTTTAAAAGTTTAAAGAAACATAAAGTAATCGAAGAAATTTGCAAATGACTGTGCAAAGAGAGTGGCAGAGGCCAGAAAATAAAATTTTCTTTTTCTTTCATTTTGTGTTTATTTCTGTAGAAAACTTGAGTGTGTTAATTTTATCCTTGAGTTGTGGGACCTACAGTTAAAAGTCAACTACGAACATTAGATTTTTGAAAAACTTTTCATGGCAATTTGATTTCTCAGAGAGTTTTTGCCAGAAATCTGCTAAGAAAAAGTCACCGAGAAAATATTTTTTTATATTTTCGTTTTGATGTATTAGCCGGGCCTTACGTCTATTAAGTCAACACACTTCCTACTATCCTACGGCAACTATAAATATACACCAGACAAGTAAATATGAATGGAAAAAAGAGAAAAAGTGAATGAATTGACATTGACTTCGCCATGAGCTATAATTATCACAAGGACGTTATGCGTAACCATAACAATATTACGAATGAAACTGTGACTGGGTGAATACATTGTGTTCTCTATTAACAATACAAGTACAATAGAAAGTATTTGCAGACCTAAGAATACTGGTATTGGCATAATGAAGAAACCTTATTAGATTAGCACACAGATAACTGAATAATTTATTGCTGCTGCTCGTTCCTAGTGCCTGCTGGAGCTGTTGTTGCTGTTACTATTTTGATGTCTGTTAAATCTGAGTTTCTTGAAATATTTTTTGAATTTTCTATCGTTTTCCTATTATAACTTGACAATAAATACATCATAGATTTGCTGCTACTGTTCTAGTTGTTATTTTTGCTTCAACTTCTTCATCTCTATGGAATTGCTAGTTTGAGCAAATTATACCACTCAAACTAAAATAATTTGAGAAGTTAAAATTAATCCAATACATACATACATACAAACGTAATTGCATTACATTCCTTCAGTCAATAATACGACATAGTTTCTCCCACCTCTTATGTATAGAGTGTTAATTATATCCTTGAATTTGAGAAATTTTTGCATGGCAATTTTATTTACTCTCACAGTTTAGAAATCTTCTAAGAGAAAGACGCCGAAGAAATATTTTTTGCATATTTCGTTTAGTTGGAGATGTCTGCCTTGGGATTTGAAACAATGCCTTACGTCAACACACTACCTACTACGGCGATTTCACTATAATCACTACACTTGGTACAATAAGATAAGAGATTACTTAATGAATTGCACTGAAACAAAGCCAGGAAATGTAAAGAGAATGAGAAATATGCCATGTGACCACTGTTGCGAATCGTACGTACAACCCTCATGCTAGTAGTCTAGCACACTACCCCCTAAACTACCAGGGCAACCAAAATTTGGAATATGTACAGGTATGCCGCCATTTGGACATGCAACCAACCGCTTAAGGTATTTCTCGTTTGTCCTCTTGGTTTTGAATCCCAGTTAGAATATGCGACAATCACATTGGCTTCCGTATTTAGGAGATCCTAAATGTGTAGACTTATAACGGCAGTGTATAAAACAATTGTACACGAAATGTGAGAGACAAATTATGGTCATCAAATATTTACGATTTTTTCGCCACAAAATTTTATTGCTTTGCTGGCCACATAATTATCTGGACGAATAACAACTCAAATAAAACGGCCAAAAGGTTTTGTTCCAGAGGTTTTTATTTAAACGTTTAGAGTTAGTGTCGTTGTGAGAAATTGGTGGTTTTTTTGAGCAGTCACCCACTAACGTTAGTTTGATACTTCCGGTATTCTTTTGTTTTCCGTTTTATGCAAATCTTTAATTGTATTGAACTCATGTTAATTGATTATGGGTTTTATAACCACACTTCACTAACTGGCATAATTTTTTTTGGAGTTATAAACCACATGCACAAACATTACTAATGCACCAGAAACCTAAAAACATTTGAAAAATTAAACCAAATCTAGAATGAAACATTTTCACACAAGGTTTCTAAAATTCCAATCAGCTGACTAACACTTTTGTTTCTCTGTTTTTGTTTTTTTTTTTTGGTTTTAATGTTTGTGTTTTAATTTGTTTGTGTATGGTTTAGTGAGCATAACATTATTTACTATCGCAGTAATGTTATGCATGACTGTATGTTTCTCTATCCTGGTGTTGGTTTTATTTCGGTAAATAGTTACTTTCACTCGGTTGGTTAGTCGTCTGTTATGGTTGCTCTTGTGTAAAATGCAAATAATTAACTTGTAAACACCGCACACACACAAATGCCAAACTTTTCACACGCATTGTTAGAACACAAAAACACAAGCATGCTTTCAGGCTTATTTGTGTAGGCATTATAGGGATGATGTAGGAATGGTGTGTAGAGAGCGAAATTTAGTAACACTTGCCACATGCAGGCACAGTGGTTAAAGTTTTTCTTTGTTGTTGTCATGTAACATACACTGTTATGACATGTATGTTGGTCATGATGTTATAAAATATTATCAAAAACGGAAAAATATGTCGTATATCATATTTAAAGAAATTGCATGCAGAATAACCAGGAGAGAAAAGAGGGCAATAACAGTTCTTGTTTAAAGAGGGATGTAAAGAACTTTGGTTTCTTTGAAACAGTTTGGCTTCTAACAAATTGTAAGACTCAGAGAAAATTGGGTTCATCATTACAAGATTTAAATTTAAACAGTTTTAGACTAAACTTCCCTGATACATTTTTTATGCCCACATCGTTCAAGTAATTTATTATTACAGCTTCGAGTGTTAGACCTTCTTTTATCAGAATTTACAGTACAGTGCTATCCTCGTAGAAGTTCAT
Source organism: Sarcophaga carnaria (assembly GCA_958299815.1). Taxonomy (NCBI): domain Eukaryota; kingdom Metazoa; phylum Arthropoda; class Insecta; order Diptera; family Sarcophagidae; genus Sarcophaga; species Sarcophaga carnaria. Next base: position 130,196,222 of record OY283150.1, on the reverse strand, counting down.
TATTGGCATTATAAGTCTCAACTGAGTAAGTAAAAGTTCAGTCAGTCTTGTGTGAAGACGTGCTGCGTTTGAAGAGAGTAATCGTGGTTTGAAGATCTCCGTTACAAAGAATTGTCGAATAATTGCCTAGTAATTGCTATTGTTTATACAAAGGGTACAAACAAAGCAATTGTTGTTGTTTACATCAAGTTGTGAAGCGTGGCACACAGGATTGTGCGAATAATAAAGAATTTTAGTTGAAACTAAACACAAATTTATTTTTATTTTATTTGTAATCTACGAGCCTATATTTAAAACGCTTTTTAAAAAGCTTAAAACGGAACAATACGTTTAAATGCTACTAAATTCGTAAATTTATTTCATAAAAACAAAATAATTTATTTTAATTTTATTTTACAGTCAAAATAAAGGTAGACTGTCTAATTTGAATTCAAATTGAATTGAAAATCACTGTAAAGCCCTTGCAAAAAACAAAAGAAAAAAAGAAATAAACATTCATTGAGTGGGAGGCAGTAGGAGTGGGATATTAAATCAAGGTATTGTAAATATAAAATTTTATCACATTTATATATGCAAATAAACTCAATTTAATGTAGTGCGTTAACGTGAATGCTATGAACAGTCAAGTAAACATTTAAACTTCCACACCTACGTATGTATGTACAAACACATGTGTTTACAGTATTAGTGTATGATTTTATGTCTGTATTGTATTATTGTTACCTTTTTCAACAAAAATTAAAAAAAAAGTCTTTCTAGTTCGAATTTTGTCGTCTTTTTTAGTTTTTGTTTTAGGTTATAACATGTTAACTAAAAAGAAATTCTTTACAACTTTATTTTGGTTTCTATTTGCCATTCTATGTTAAGGTTATACCGTAACGTGGGTCTACTACATCAGTTAAGGGATGTACCCACGTAGTCTTATTGCCTTTCCTGTACTCTTTAACCACATTTAAAAACTAACTTAAGTGGTAACTTAATTTACAACTACAAACATATAAAAATAACTGTTCCCACAAAAAGTTTCAAAGTGAATGACCATTAGCTAAACCAATACCCACCCATACATTGGAGATAATCTACTTTGTTATGGACCCTATTTATCTTTATTGTGGGCGAGTGTAGAGAAATGGCAACTTGTGTTAAAGTGCGTGTGTGTAGTCTGAAGCATGATATGACATATTTTACCTTTCAATGTATTGTAGGCCAGATTTCTTTATTTTTTTTAAAAAAATTGGCTTCGTTTGTTTAGTAAATAAATAAATAAACAAAAATTTTGCAAAAAATTTACAAATTTGATCAATAAAAAAATATTCAAAAGGTTTTTATGCATCAAAGAATTCTGTAACTTAAACAAATATGTCTGTTTTTCGAAACTTAAATAAAATATTGTTAAGAAAATAAAAAAAATTAGATTATAATAATAAAAAATGAACTTGTTTACAAATTATCTAACTGCTTAATGTAATAACAAACAACAGAATGAAAATGGTAAACAAGTTAACAAAAATATACCAACAACACTACAATAATAAACGTAAACAACGATGTTTTCGTTAATAGAGATTGTGAGAAGGCAAAGTCATAAACGTTCGTTGCCATTTAAAAGGCAAGAAAAAGCAGGCGACTAAGTTAGTGAAGTTCAGTCAGTCTTGTGTGAAGGCGCGGTGGACTTGAAGAGAGTAATCGTGGTTTGAAGATCTCCTTTACAAAGATCTGTCGAACAATTGTTTAGTAATTGTTATTGTTTATGCAAAGGGTATAAACTGAGGAATAACAAACAAAGCAATTGTTGTTGTTTACATAAAGTTATGAATAGTGAAACACAGAATTGTGCGAGTAATAAAGAATTTTAATTAAAACTAAACACAAATTTTTTTTTATTTTATTTGTAGTTTACGAGCTCATATTTTAAACGTTTTTAAAAATGTAAAAACATAACAATATTTACAGAATCAATTATTTGGGAGTTTTTTTTTTTTTATCTCATAAATTGTGTTTTCGTCTTCTGCTAGGCATAACAATGTTTATGGTGAACAACTACAAGCCCAAGGTTAATTGGTTATAATTAAGGCTTCTTCCTGTTAAATTTTAACCCCAATATAATAAAAAGATAAAAGATTACAACAAATTTAAATAAACAAAACCATAAAACACCTCGGCATGTAGATTTAGTTTAGTGGTCACCCCTAAAAAACAAAATTAAAAAAGATGTTAAAAACATCTGTTGTATTAACATCAAAAACATCACAGTAAACGTTACCGAACGGAAAAAAGAGAAAGAGAAAAAAAAACACTGATTGAAGTTTTTTCAGTAATTATTCAGTGTAGTTGCCTTAGTCTAATAGGCAGTGTGTTGGTTTGTTGGACGTAAGTCCACGATGCAAGCACCATGTCTCAGACATCTTTAATAAAACAAAATACGCAAAAATAATTCTTCGATGACTTATCCCGAGCAGATTTCTGGAAAAACAAAAAAATAAAAAACAATAAAATTGCCATGAAAAAAAGTTTAAACTGTAGTGGTGGGACACTCATGTATAAAATTAACACACACAACATAAGTGGTGTGGGAAAAGAATTTACGCTAGTTTTTTAATATTGATGCGCCAGACTCATTACACAAAATAGCAGAAATTTAATATCAATTGCCAGCCATCGAAACAAAACTTGATATAAAATTTATATAATTTTTCTTTATTTCAATTTAATAGGCACTCAAAAGTTAATAAATTATTTAATTTTTGTATGTTATTTCTCACCATGACTGTCTTTCAAAAGATTTTTAAATCGAAAATCCATTTCAACACTTTAAGAGATCAATTTGCAAGAGAATTTAAATTCAATACACAGCACATCGTTGAGGTATTTTTAAGGATTAAAATATAAACACGCAAACTACAGTTGATGAACACACAAACACGGAGAAAAAGGTTAGAGACTAATCGAAAGAAAGAGAGAGAGAGAGGTAGAATTCTTAGTGGTCATTTTTTGTTTGTGTCATTAAAATATTAATCATACGCCTTGGTGTACGAGACAAATGAAATTAATTGAAGTGGTTGCTGGTGTGTAAATAAGCTCAAGTTTTTTTTGATTATTAATATTAAAGAAATTAAAAAAATTAAATTAAATTAATAAATAAATTACGTGTAAATCATCTTAATTTATCTTGTTAGAGTCTGTAGCATTTAAATTAATTATTGACTGCTGTGCTATTTAAACACTTTGTTATGGAATCATAATTAAAACGAATGATTAATGGACTGACTGATGGCCAAATGATAAGTCAATATAAACTAAAAACAATGTTCTTGTTATTTGTAGCAGTTGTGTGGTGTGCTGTTTTTGTTGTTTGTTACCTTTTAAAAATATAAGACATGATTTATTTATCTTTTTCAGTGACAATACTACACAATTTGTTTAAACGATATGAAAATTATTTAAAGGAAAAAGAAAATACTTTTGCTTTGAAAGTTAGAACAACTTAATTAGTTTTAATTAAATATCAACATAACCCAAGCAATACTGTTTAAAACAATTTAAAACAACAGGATGGAAAAAAGGCAAAGTTTGTAGTGATAAAGTGACCCCCGTTTAATTTCATTATTTGCAAAGTTTTACTGTGATTTTCTTTTTCATAATTTTCAATGGAAATAATTTATTAAACGCTTGGAGAAAAGCAAACAGGTAAACAGGTGCTTTTAATAGAATTAAGATTGTGTTTTAAGTTTCATTAACTCATTTTTGAAAAAAAAAAATGCTGCAATAAACACAATCCGATGTAAAAGTCAGTCAATCTCTTTAACAATCAAGCTTTTTAGTTTTTATTTCCCTTAATTAAATTTTTGCTAAAGTATTGGATTAATTATGCAAGGATCACTTGCAAAATCATGAAGTGTTCCACATTTTTTTACTAGTCGCCGTAGTCTAATAGGATTATTAGATGTGAGGCCACGCTTCACACCCCAAGGCAGAGATCTTGAACAAAACGAAATAATGAAAACAAATATGTATTCGGCGACTTCTTTTCAGCAGGTTTCTGGCAAAAACTCTGAGAGTAAACAAATAAAATTGCCATGAAAAGTTTCTCAAAAATCTGTCTACTCATGTATAAAATTGACACAAAACAGTAAGAGAAGCCAGGTCGTACTCCTGACTGAAGGATTGTAATGACCAATTACATATATGTGTATGTATGTAGTATGTGTTGGTTTAATTTAAACTTTTCAAATTGTTTTGCTTTTCAGTGGTATAATTTGATCAAACTGGCAATTCCATAGAGATGTAGAAGTTGAAGCAAATATAACGACTAGAACAGTAGCATCAAATCTGTGATGTATTTATTGTTAAGTTGGTGCAAAATTATAATACGAAAACGATAGAAAAATCAAAAAATATTGCAAGATGCAATAGATGCTTTAACACACCAAAACAGTAACAGCAACAACAGCTCCAGTAGACACTAGCAACGAGCAGCAGCAATAAATTATTCAGTTATCTGTGTGCCAATTTAATGAGGTTTCTTCATTATGCCAATAACAGCAATCTTAGATCTGCAAATACTTTCTATTGTACTTGGTCTGTTCATAGCAAACACAATCCAATCACACAGTCACAGTTTCATTCGTAATATTGTTATGGTTACGCATAACGCCCTTGTGATAATAATAGCTCATGACGAAGTCAATGTCAATTCATTCACTTTTTCTCTTTTTTTCATTTATATTTACTTGCATGGTGTATATTTATAGTCGCCGTAGTCTAGTAGGTAGTGTGTTGGCTTATTAGATGTAAGGCCTCGTTTCAAACCCCAGGTCACACATCAAAACGAAAATGAGAAAAAAATATTCTTTGGTGACTTCCTCTCAGCAGATTTCAGGCAAAAACTGTGAGAGTAAATAAAATTGAAATGAAAATTTTCTCAACAATCTGCCGTTCGGAGACGACCCACAACTCAAGGATAAAATTAGCAATCTCAACGTAAGTGGTGTGAGAAGCTAAGTCGTAATCCTGACTGAAGGGTGGTAATGTCCAATTATGTTATGTACGTGTATATTTATATGCTGTCCGTATTGACGAAAAATATTGTTACGAAAATGAAAACTCTAAATACTGGTGTTTTGATTTTACATCGCTTAACATTAAAATTATGAACAAAAGCTACAAAAACAATAATGCAGTAGAGAAACCTGTTTACAAATTATTGTACTGCTTAATATAACAACAAACACCAGCATAACAAAAAATGGTAAACAAGTAAACAAAAAACCACAAACAACACTAAACTAATAAATGTAAACAACGATGTTTACATTTGTAGAGATTTTGAGAAGGCGAAGTCATAAACGTTCACCTTTAAGAACATTCATCAGACTGTCTATCCTGCCATATATAAGAGACAAGGCAAAGCAGGTGAGTGAGTTACTGAAGTTCAGTAAGTCTTGTGTGAAGACCCGGTGCGTTTGAAGAGAATAATCGTAGTTTGAAGATCTACGTTACAAAGATCTGTCGTATAATTACTCAGCGATTGTTATTGTTTATGCAAAGGGCAATTGAGCGGTTGTTATAGTTTTTAACAGGTAAAAACGTAACAATATATTTACCGTAGATATGTTATTTCTTCCAATCATTCGTTTACTTATTCATCCATTTATTCATCAGTTTCGTTATGTAATTATTTCTTTAAATTATAATGCAAAAGAAAAGATCTTTTTCAACAGAGAAAAAGCAAGAGTGAGTGAAAATATTCCGAATATGTAACTCTGTCAACGAATACCCAAGCACACAAATTACACAATTGCTGCCTGAAATCTTTTGATTAAATTTAGTTCCAGTATCTTCTTTCATTTAAAAATTTAAATTTAATTCTTAACTTAAAAGCCATAACAAAACAACAACAATATTGGATTGAAAATCAACACCTTAAGACAGCATTTAAATTTCGTTTCGAAATTCTTAATGGAGGCAGAAAAACAAAAACGAAATAAAAGTGACGATAATATGAAAATAAAATAAATTCGTGTCTAGTGAAGCCTCTCATTAAATTCTTTCCATACAACAACCACACTTGCAATCTAACCAACTTCTTTAAAAGAGAACGAAAAACGAAACAAAAATTCAAGGATTTAAATTGGAATTCCCGGCACAATAATATTGGATTGGAAAGTGAAACTAAACATGCAGAAAACTGTAGAAGGGCAGAAACAAAAAAAAACGTTTTCAACTTGACCCTTTTCATGTACAAACAACAACAGAAACAACAATAACAACATGAAGAAAAAGTGAGAGTGAGAGTGAGAGTAAGAGTAAAAGTGAGAGTGAAGGTAAAAGGAAAATGTTGAAAGAAAAGTATAGAAAAAATATGTTGTTATTGCTGCTGCTGCTGTTGTTAATTTCCTTATTCATAAAAAAATTATTGTGTGAATAACAAACAGCAAACAACTGTTGTTGTCGTCAAACACCCTGTTAAAGACATTTGAAAAAGGGGCGAAAAAATCAAATCCAAATCAAAAATATGAACTCAAAATAGAAAAGGGGATGTTCCCCTTCCATTTTACATTTAAAAATGGCAAACAGAACATGAATTTTAAAAGTTCGTTTTTTGTTCGTTGGTAGACGCTCCGTTGGGAGCAATGTAAACACCTGAAATGAGAAGAACACAGTAAATCTTCTTATCCGTATTATACACAAAGGGGGATTCTTGCTTAAATACAGTTCTTAAGTTATTTTTCAATTTAATTTTAAAAGAAAAAATAAACGAAAGTCATCTTCTAACACCATTACACTATCGTGTTATTATTTTATTGGCAACATTCGCAACATTCAAATATACAACACGGACGTATGTTATGGCAAGTGTTAGAATGTACGAGGGTTGTTTATGAAGATATATTGTTACCTTTTTACCCTTTTAAAAATTGTTTAAAATATGATCTCGTAGATTGCAAATAAAATAAAAATAAATTTGTATTCAGTTTTAATTAAAATTCTTTATTATTCGCACAATTCGGTATGCCACTATTCACAACTTTATGTAAACAACGACAATTGCTTTTCTTTGTTACTCCTCTGTTTATACCCTTTGCATAAACAATAACAAATACTAAGCAATTATTCGACAGATCTTTGTAACGGAGATCTTTAAACACACCGTGTCTTCACACAAGACTGACTGAACTTCACTAACTAACTCAGTCGCCTGCTTTGTCTTGCCTTTTCAATGGCAGCGCAAACAGTCTGATGAATGTTCTTAAAGGCGAATGTTCGTGGGTTCGGCTTCTCGAGATCTCTATAAGTGTAAACATCGTTGTTTCATAATTGTTGTTGGTGGATTTGTTTACATTTATTGTGTTTGTTGTTGCATTTTTTTTACTCGTTTACCATTTTTATGCTGGTTTTGTTGTTGTGTTTTTGTTTACTTAATTACCATTTTTATATTAAGTGATGTAAAAGCAAAATAATTCTTCATTTTCGTAATAATATTTTGGTCCCGCTTCTTTGCTTTTCACCTTTAGTTGAGTTTCCATATTCGTTTGTTTGTGTAATTTTTGTGATATTTGGCTGATGCCAATACGATTTATTTTTATAGTCTTTGCTGCCACTTTGCTGTCATTACTGTTTGTTGTTACCATTGCCAACGTTTCGTTATGGGATGCCCTGCGGCGATTTTCAATCTTTTTCTGTCATTTAATCCATTTTATTAACGTCATGTTGACAGTTAAAAGCCTCAAGTTTAAGAAGAAGAAAAAAAACAGTTTTTATATGCCAGTTTGTTGCGAAATAAGACACACACGCACAGTTACTTTTACCGTTGAATTTAAATATTGCTTTATATTTATATAAAAGTTATATAAAACAGTTTTCAGTTAAGACACCAGCTCTGCCAGCTCGGTTAGCGCAAGAGAACACGAGGATTTGTCATCCTTTGCTTGCCTTTTGACATCATTGACAGAATTAACCCTGTCCACCAAGGATGACAACAAATCTATTTGACACGACAGCAAGAGAGACCTTTAAACACACACCTACTCATACAAGCAGTTATAAAACTAATTTAAAGGTGTTGGTGCCACACATTTACATATATTGCTCCCTCTCTTTCTGTCTCTCTCTCCCTCTGGTATAAAAAACTTTCAAGCATAACAAACTGTAGCGTCATAAAACATGAGTTAATTTAAGTTTAACATTTTCTACTGCTGGCACACCATTGTTAAGGTTAACGGCAGTCAAAGTATTACTCAAGCTGTTATAAAATATTTGGATGACTGGCTTATCATCATGTGAATACAAATATTAACCTGAATAGGCTTCAGCCCTTTTAAAACAAAGCACATTACATATGATATTAACATCTGATAGATAGCCTTGCCTTCAAAGGTGTTTGTGTTAATGTCCTTAAACGTTTGTAACATTTAAAGTGTTGAAGAAAATATAAACTAGTTACCTTGACGTCCTTATAGGAAAATCTTCCACTGAATAACACAATAAATTTTGTTATGAATATGAATGTGAATATTAAACACAAGGTTTTAATAAATAAAACCATGATTGATGAGTTCGACCGGGTTAATAGTAATAAACTGCTAAAGGATCTTGTCTAAATGAACAATTTTTAGCGGTAAATGCTTGTTCTCTTCTCTTTTCATTATGTTTGTTTAATAGACATGACATGAGAAACAAACATACTGACAACTTTCAGGTGCTACATGAAATTGAAAAATATTTTTTTGACAATTTGTCATCTACTAATGATACTCATGATAGAAACAACATGTCAATGCGTACGATGACTAAGTAAAATACTGCAACACAGACAAATGATGATTAAATTACCTCCGCAGGCCTGTTGTGCAATTATTTTCAATTGGTCTGGTTGATAATAATTGTTTCTTTCGAATTACTAAACGAAAGGATAATTGATCTCTCAACAGTTTTAGGGGAATATACTCTTAAAAGAATATCGTATCACTTAAGGCCAAAATCAATTTAAGACTGTCATTAAATTTTTTATTAAGGTATACGCTATTCGTTCAGTTGGCCGGGCTAATTTTAGCCATGAGTGACGACAACCCATGCAGTTTAATGTTAAGGGTGTATTGAGAAGTTTTTTGGTGGCAGTTAGCTTGCTATTCAGAAGTTCTTTAGGAGCATGTTTACTGAAAGGGGACCGCCAAGAGATATGTTTTCTTCATGTTCTTCAGAACATCAAAGCTGAGGTTTGAACCCTTGAATTCTCGCTTAGTAAGCCAACACTGTACTATAAACTAGGCAGGCTGGGTTTACCGAAATGTGTCTGCAATTAATATGACAGCGAATTCAGTCGATATTACAAACCTTACTTTGGCTATGGCAAAAAGAGAGAGAAAATCATTCACAGATCCTTGATTTGGTTAGGTTAGGTCGAAGTGGTGAAGTCGCCGTAGTCTAGTAGGAAGTGTGTTGGCTTATTAGACGCAGAAGCCTGGGTTCGAGCCCCAGGCCAGGCATCAAAGACAAAATACAAAAAGTATTTTTTCGGCGACTTCCTCTCAGTAGATTTCTGGCAAAAACTCTGAGAGTAAATAAAAATTGCCTTGAAAAGTTTCTCAAAAATCTGTCGTTCGGAGTCGACTTTAAACTGTAGGTCCCACCACTCATGTATAAAAATTAACACACACAACATAAGTGGTGTGAGAAACTAGGACGTTGTACAATGGGTCAATTCGACCTCCGGGTACTGTACTTGTCTTAATTGACAAGTACACGTCCTCTAACCTAACCTAACCTAACCTAGGTCGAAGTGGTAGCTTTGATTACCAAAGCTCTCTTGAAAACTCATAGCAGCCTGTTAGGACGTCACAGGTAAGTGACAGCAAGGGCTGCATACACAGATCCTTGATACTGATGAGTATTTCAGATTCTTAGAAAATGAAATCACCTCCATCAACAACATCATACCACGTATCATACTTCACCAATTCGCAAGATGGCCAGCCAGCTGACTATACTTTATTTTGCTCCCCCTTTTCATAAAGAGCACATTCGGAATTCTTTATTCTCTTAATAGTTTCTTGTTGATAGTATCCCTGTTCTTTTTCTATCACTCTCACGTTTATTCTATTTACAATCGTTAGAATTTCATCGGCGCCGGATTCCGTTTGAAGCAAATATTATTTGAATAAGAAGCATTTTTTCTAAGTTGTTGATGCACTCAGTCACAGCACGATGTCTGCAGGTCACTGAGATAACTTTGTTCTTTCAGGTATTGCATTCAAACGAAATTATTCTTGTGATGACTGCAATAATCTATTTTTCTTTCTTTTTAGTGAGTTAAAAAAGCCAACAAAATCCAAAAAGAAAGAAAAACTCTTACAACCAAACATTAGTGTATGCCTGTCGGAGAATAAACTTGTGTTACATCAATGTCTCTCTGCCTCTATGCCAAAGAACACAAAGAAGGTAAGCTGTCTGGTATAATTCTCGTTTGATTTCCTTTATATTTTATTTTCCTTCATCATGATTTTCTACAATTTATTTTATTTCTAGGGAAGCTAATGTATACACACATATTCCAGAGAATGACGTTCTAAAGGCCAACAACATATTTACCTTGTCAAGTTCTCCTTACAAGAAAACAAAACGGCTTTAAGGCCACAAATACAACTATAAACTAACAGCTCTCTTGCACAACCAAACATCCAGAGCCATCAACATTCTATTCAGCGTTGTTATCATCTTCTATGACATCACAAACAGAAGACAACTACAACTGCCTTACCTACACATATGAGTTTAAAATGTGATAAATAAATTGAGAAAAAAATAAAGGCAAATAAAATATAAAATTTATATATGTATGTTTTTGTTTTCATTATTGTTGTTGCTGTTATTTTTCTTATTTTTTCTATTTTTATTATTCATGTCATAGCACATAAGCATTACCACCAAAGCCATATTTGATTTATTTTTTCTTAATAGAATGTGAAGCTGTGAGATATATATCTATATATCTCACATCATCATATCTATACCCACACAAATCGTATACGTGTACATAAATATGCACATTGTTATAATGAACTTAATGGACATGTTAAAGGAAAACTGAAAATCAACCAGAAAATCCTTCAACTGGATTTTTATATAAAAAAATATACGTGAACTACAGCAAAATAAGGGGCACAGGAATGGATGTAAAAATAAAACAAGTACATTGCACTGTCTTTATATTGGTATTGCTACGTTTTTATCATTTAAAAACGTTTTAAATAAAATAAAAATAAATTTGTGTTCCATTTTAATTAAAATTCTTTATTATTCGCACAATTCTGTGTGCCACTGTTCACAACTTTATGTAAACAACAACAATTGCTTTCTTTTGTTATTCCTCTATTTATACCATTTGCATAAACAATAACAATTACCGGACAATTATTCGACAGATCTTTGTAACGGAGATCTTCAAACCACGATTACCGTCTTCACACAAGACTGACTGAACTTCACTAACTCAATCGTCTGCTTTGCCTTGAATTTTATATGGCAGGGTCAACAGTCTGATGAATGTTCTTGAAGGCGAATGTTCTCGCAGCCTCTATAAATGTAAATATCGTTTGTTTACATTCATTATTGTTGTTTGTGTATTTTCTTTACATTTATTCTTGTAGTGTTTGTTGTTGTATTTTTGTTTACCATTCTTTTTATGCTGGGGTTTGTTGTTATATTAAACAGTACGATAATTTGTAAACAGGTTTGTTTGCTGCATTGTTTCGTTTTTGTAGCTTTTGTTTATAATTTTAATGTTAAGCTTTGTAAAAACAAAACACCAGTATCTAGATTTTTTTATTTTCGTAACAGTATGAATACCTCTTCATAATTTCATAGCTGTAGGCTATCTGTCGACTTGTGGCAATAAACTTAGTGTATTGATTTTACCATCAATAGTAGTTTGAAGGATACGTAACAAATTGTAGTCAAACGGTGCCTTTTCCCGACTATACGTCGGCTACATCGAAAACTTCCTCTTTAAACGCAGTCAACTTTTTAGCGGATCATCGAAAGTGAAAACTGTAGCTCACTTAGGACTTATAAGCTCCTGTTTTAAATAAAACTTACTTAACTTAATTGGGCAGTACAATCATTTAATTAGGATTACGACCTAGTATCTCACACCACTTATGCTGTGTGTGTTAATTTTATCCAGTTTAAAACCGATTCCGAGCGACAGATTTTTTTGAGAAACTTTTCATGACAATTTTATTCGCTGACAGAGATTTTGGCAGAAAACTGCAGAGATGAAGTCGCCGAAGAAATATTTGTTTCGTACTTTGATTTAAACCAATTACTCACATCTAATAAGCCAATACACTCTCTACCAGACTACAGTGACGTTTTTTAGATTTAGATTCACACATAAACTTATCCCAATAATCTTAGTCAAGTCGTATTCTGGCAATATATCATATTCTGATGTGCCTGTCTTTGACAGAGAAAATATGCTAAAGTCTCCACTTTTTTAATTATCACATCTTCTACAGTCTCTGTTCATGTTAACCAACATGCCAGTGACAAGTTATAAATGTTAAAATGTTTCTATGATGGATTCTGATTAGATTTAGATATTCTGCATATATACATAGCGTGTCTAGTCTCTAACTCTTTCATGATTCCTCCAAAAGTACGGCTCATTATTAAAATGTTTCACGAGTTTGTGAATCCTTGGTTATCGTCTAATATTTCTTACGGTCTGATTTTGTTGCATTTGACAGTGATTCGCTTATCGTATCTAAGTTAACTAAATTTCTTGGCGTTAAATTATGGTATTTAATTTATGCTATCGAACTCACTGATGATGCCAGTGTTTTTCACGTTATGCTGCTCCACAGATTGTATACCTGCCTGCTAAAGGTTTAATTTTACAAAGGTTTCGTCAAAGATTTGCCTGACTAGTGCACTACATCGTCGTTATCAATGAATCCGTAACGTGTCCAGCATTCGCAAGCGGCTTTAATTTTTACAAACTGAAATAAAAAATTAAACTTTAGTTATTCATTTCAAAAAATTTGTTTTCAAAGTATACGCATACACACCATCTAGAAATAGAAAATGTTGAATACTTTTTATGATACCCAATGTATACATATGTATGTATGTATGGGTATAAAAGTGTACATGTCATTTACAATATCTAAAGCAGCGGAAGATAAATAAACATAACAAACTTCTACTAGAGAAAAAACAGGAGAAAAACACAAAAAAAGCAACGTTTGACTTGAAAAAAAAATAAAACAAAAGGAAACAGATGAGGCATATACAGCACACGACTACTCATCATGACATGTATGAGGGCAGCTTAAAAAAGAAAAGCGCAGTCATTCGAGAGAGAGAGAGAGAGGAAAAACAAATGAACATAAAAAATAAACACTTGATGCATGCCACTTGATGTAAATCCGAGGCAAAGAAAAATCATAAAATGATTAATATTTTCTACAAAAACATGAGAAAGAGAGAGAGAGAGTGAGAGAGAGAACAAAAAAAAGGAAGAAGAGAGGCAGATACAAAGCAAAAAAAATTATGAAATCACATTAAAATCATCGTTCATATCAATAGTTATGGACTCAAGAACTAAAAAATAACAGAACTATACCCATGGGAGCAGTTTATAAGGGAAACACTTGGTTGCGAAAGTAATGGCACACTTGTAATATTAGAAAATTTAATATTTCCATTTGGCAATATTTTTACCATTAAATTTGTAACGATGGATAGTTTCTTGAAAAAACTTTTTCACTTCTCTGTTGTAAGAGGTCATAGTGCTTAACAAGGGAAACATCATAGTTAGTTTGAGTCCTCATCAATTCGATACATACTTTTATAGAACCAAAAAAATTCTGAAAACTAAGGAACACAGTTCACACAGTTCGCGGAACTTTATTTTAATTTAAATTGGTTGACTGTAGAGTTTATTAAATATCAGCTAATGCATTCGATGTGTGTGTGGTGGCCATATACTATACTGGGTAGTTTGTTAGCTCAGCAGACGACACACGCGTACAACCCCCAGCTCTGATAGTTTTCTAGCAAAAGGTCGCAATTTGATCATATATGGCCCAGTGTGATATCTTAGTCAATATTTTCACTTAGTTTCTGGTACCATTTGAAGCTCCTGGCTAACCCTCTTAGATTCCCAATTGCATCTTTAAATAAATCAGAGCTTTTGCCAGAAATCTACTGAGAGGTAATCATCGAAGAAATATTTTTGCATATTCCGTTTTGTAGTAAATGTCTGAGCTGGGGTTTGAACTCTGGCCTCACTACCTACTAGTCTACGGCAACTATTATTATTCTGTCTTTCCCGTCTATTATTCTGTCTTTCGATTGCAAATCTTATTTATAAAGAGCGCAATACAGTCCTGTACGCATTGAAGACCAATATGCTAATATGCTTATGGACTGGGATATCCTTATGCACTGCTGTGCACTACTGCCCCTATTCGAAGCTTACGCTGTGGACTTAACGCTATCTATTATCAAGTAAATATGGGCGAACAGTTGGCGATATTCTCATTGATTTAAATTTATTTATCAAGTAAATAATATGAGTATCAGCACGATATTTTTGTCATTTTAGTTTCTATGCCAGCAATTAATATTTCCATCCTTTTGTTCATGCAATTTTTGACTTAAATCATCATTTTTGCTGACAAAGTCCATACCAAAACCTAAATAAACAAAACCCAAGATAACCAGTCAAATAAAACCTCATCTCTCAATAAAATATAATAAAAGGAAGACAACAATAACAACAAAACACAAATAACATCCACAAACACACACAAACACACAGATGACGGCAAAAAGTATACAACAAAAAAAGAGTTTTTCTAATAGAACCAGAAATTTTGTCGCCAATTGAAAATACTAAGTAATGCCACAAAAACAAGAAATGAAAACAAGAAATAAAATATAAAAACATTTACGAATACCAGTAAAAACTGGTAAAGAACAACAAAATAAATAGAAATGGTATGTATGTACTCGTAAAAGAGGAAACAACAAAAAAGAAAATTCCAAAAAAAAAATTCATTCATTCAGTTTAACAATGAAAACTAGACTTTTATTTCCTCTTTTATAGAATAGTCAACATGTTGTTATCGTTGTTGTTGTCGTGAAAGAACAAGTTATACGAGACAAAAAAAAAATAATACAGGAAAATATTTAGACCATGAAGTATTGACACCACAGACCTACTGTTTTGTATTAATTTTTTTTTAATCTTAACTGCTTGACATCGTTATTTTCCTCATTCAAATCTCTTTCTTAAACTAATACACACATACACGATGAGTCTTTAAAGCAAAACGAAACAGAATGCAAACATGCCCGTAAACATTCACTATTTACACACACGCTCGCTTACTCAGTTAGGACAATGTGTGCTTTGGCTTTCTCTTACTCTATCCCTTTCTCTCTATCCTGTTCTAAAATACACAAATACAAGTTTCCATGTAATTTTGCAAAACAGCCGTTGTGTTGTACTCTAGTGAAAAATCAAAGGAACAACAACAACAGCAATAAAAAAACCGGCTACAATAACATTTATCATGAATTTTAAATGATAATAACAAAAACAAAAATAAAATAAATGAAACACACACACAAGCAAGAGAAGGTTAGGACTTGGGGAATAACGAGAGTGAGCATATCAAATGGACATATCGCGAGAAAGAAAAAAATAAGAAACATGGAGATAAAGAAAAATGATAAAAGCAAACCTTGCCAAAAATACTTCAAATTTTGAATAAAAAAAAAGAAAACCAAACGATAAAGAATAAAAATATTTGACCTTGTGTTTTCAGCAAAAAAGTTTTGGTTGTTTTTTTTTTCTAAGGAAAACAACAAAAATAAATAAAATAAACAACACGAGTAGATTTCAATGTAAAAAGTGTTTTTCCAAAGTATTATCTACAAAATTTTTATGTGGCCCGCAAAAAGGAACTTTAAGCAAACACGTGTAGGATTTAAAAACAGATATTCGAAATAAGAAATCCACAGACAGCGTAGGATACAAAAATTTAATATTTTGTTGCGAAAGTAGAATAAAAACGAAATGTTTGTTCTAGAAAAGAAAGCAAAACAAACAAAAAAATTACGAGAATATAAAATAAATATTAAATTACAACAACCACATAAAAATATAACAAAAATACATACGAAAAAAATAAAATACCAACATTACGTATTGGATTCAAAGTAAGTGAAGTAAAGGCAGAAAGATTGTCAACCAATTGCATTTAAAAGAGCAACGCATAAACGCTCTCGTATTGTGCACTGTGAAGTTTAATTTTTGTAGGTAAATAATCGAGTAAAAAATTAATAAAGCAGTGTTAAGTGTATTTTAAAATTTTAGAATACATTACAACCCTTTACTCAGAATTACAACCTAGTTTCTCAAACCACCCAAGTTATCTGCGTTAATTTTACACATGAGTGGCAGATTTTTGAGAAACGAACGACAGATTTTTGAAAAAACTTCTGATGGCAATTCTAGTTTTTCCCGAAAAATACTGAGAGAAAGTTGACAAAGAAATATTGTTGCACATGGATTTCGTTTTGTTCGAAATATCTGATTTGGGGTTTGAACCCCGGGAACAGGAACTTTATTATACTAGCTAACATTAAGCTTTACTTATTTACAGACTTATAAAACCAAACTTATTTTTATTTAACAATGTTGTTAATCAAATAAATATTTGCCATTGCTATCTATGAGCCTTTGTTCTTCTACGGGTGTTTCAGTGTTTTATTTTGAAAATCTGGAAATATCGGGTGGGCCATCTATCGATTTAAATTTGAACCATCGGTTATTTCGAATCTTGCAATACTTATGTCATTCTATTCTGTCACAAAATTCAATATATTATCTCCACTGAACGGAATGAATCGATTTACGTTTGATCACCTTGGGTTTTATTTTAAATATGGGCCAACGAGAAACTGCACGATGATGTCGATTTTGCCAAAAAAAAAAATCATCTTTTCTTTTTTACGTTAATAAGAAAAATCGCAGTACTTTAAGCCCAGAAAACCCAAACGTGTTTTTATAGAAGCCAATGCACCCATTACGAGTGAATGTTTGGTGCGACTTCTGGAGCAGAGCCTTCATTGGCCCATATTTCTTTGAAAATGAAGACGACACAACCATTACGGCCAATGGAGGTACCATGGTTGCCGACTTTTTGTACCCGCTCTTCATGGTATTGATGTGAAGTTGCGATTTGACACTGTTGGACAATTTTCTGTGGGTCGCCATTTAAGAATAGTATTATGCCGGCAAACCAGACACAATTAAACATTTGAAGGCCAATATTCGTGATGCCATTGCCGCCTAGATACGACTCCATACACTCGAAAAAGTGCACGAAAATTGGTACGATCTAATGAGGTATTATGAGGCCATATGAATCAAATAATATTCCATTTCTAACTGGAACAATTGTACAAAAATTTCAAACAGTTTTTGATTTAATGCATTTTTAAATTTAAACATATAAATTTCCCACTCTTTATATGTATATATGACTGTACGCCGTTCAGTGGACGTCTTAAAATTTTACAGTGGAGTTTGAATAATTATTTATTTATTTATTAATTACAATACAATTACAAATTATATTTTAATTATATACGAGCTGAGTAACTTTGACCATATGCTCGGTATAGTGTAACAGACCAGAGTCTCTAGTGAGAATCGAACCCACAACCCTCACGCTAATAGTCTAGCACACTACCCACTACACTACCGGGGCACTCGGAGTTTGGAAAATTTTTGGAGGATCATGGAGCACTTTTCTTTTATTTTTTTGGTAATAAATTGTGGACATCGTTACTAGTAGATTAGTTCACTCAAACTCAGGTTGTAAGCGGTAGATCTTAGAATTAACTGTTGTGCTAACCCATAAGGAATAATTCCTTTCAAAACCTGTAGAACACTAAATATTACTTGCTTTGTGGATATTTGTAAATCGATTTTGTTTTTAATATTCTTGAGTAACCCGATATGAGCACAAAAACCATAAAGCAAGCACCCTCCATAATGACTATAAATTAATTAAAATAAAGGGAAAATAACTTTATTACGCGTATTGAAAACTCTCAGCAACTTTTTGTTTTATTGTGGCAACCACTGATAAAAAAGTTTTCATTGGAAAATGTCTTCATTAAACCACAGCCCGTAGTTTAATTGAAAAAATAAATTTAAAAAAACAAGAAATTAAAGTGGACCACAACCCACAAAATAAATATAAATAAAAAAAAACAAATTAAAGTGGCAAATTGATCATGAGTAATTACAGGCTATAAAAGACCAACGCCAATAATACACACACACGTAAATAAAACTCACTAAAATTTGTATTCATAAATTACCATTAACTACAAGGAAATAATGAAAGCTCAAAGCGAAACCTATACATGAAGAGAGAGAGAGAGAGAGAGAGAGAGAGAGAAAGAGAGAGTAATTCATGAATAAAATGTAAAATATGCCTCATCCAACATAAGCAGAAAACAGATGCGTTCTGCTTAACTGACCAAATGGGTGTATGTGCGTATGTGTGTTTATTTTGTTCTCAGTTTTAATATTTTTACCTTGAAAATTTCATTTTCAATTCTTGCAGAAAAATCAGTATTACAAACACTCATTTCTTTCGTTTCCATTCTCTCTCTCGTTCCAATTACGCATTTTATAGCAAAACATAATGAAACCACCGGCAGCTGTAATTATCGAACGCTGTTTGGTATTTTACACAAACTGGCAATTTATCCCACGCTATTGAACTCGCTAATGATGTGTGTAATAATGGTGTTGCCGTTTAGAAATTCTTCTGAGTATCGAAGTGCTAAGTACCTGAGCATATTGTTACGTTTTTAATTTTTAAAGACTTTTAAAATACGAGCCCGTCGATTGCAAATAAAATAAAAATAAATTTGTGTTTAGTTTCAATTAAAATTCTTTATTATTCCCACAATTCTGTGTGCCACAGCTCACAACTTGATGTAAACAAAAACAATTGCTTTTCTTTCTTACTCCTCTTTTAAAACCCTTTGCATAAACAATAACAATCACTAAGCAATTATTCGACAGGTCTTTTTAACGGAAAACGATCACTCTCTTCAAACGCACCGCGTCTTCACACAAGACTGACCGGACTTCACAAACTTCTGTCGCTTGCCTTGAATTTTGTACGGCAAAGTATACAGCCTGATGAATGTGCTTGAAGGCAAACGCCTTTTAGAAATTTCTATATATGTAAACGTCGTTGCTTACATTTATTATTGCTGTTTATGTATTTTGTTTACATTTATTATTGTAGTGTTGTAGGTGTATTTTTGTTTAGTTGTTTACCATTATATTTATGCTGGTGTTTGTTGTAACAATAACTAGACAATAATTCAAAAGATCTTTGTAACGGAGATCTTCAAACCACTATTAATCTCTTCAAACGCACCGCGTGTTCACACAAGACTGACTGAACTTCACTTACCCAGTCGCCTGCTTTGCCCTCCCTCTTATACATGGCAGAGTAAACAGTCTGATGAATGTTCTTGAAGACGCATGTTCATGACTTCGCCCTTTCAAAAGTGCTGTTTGTGGATTTTTGTTTACTTGTTTAGCATTTCTTTTAAGCTGGTGTTTGTTGTTATATTAAGCAGTACGATAATTTGTAAACAGGTTTGTTTACAGCATTGTTTTGTTTTTGTATCTGTTGTTTATAACTTTAATGTAAAGCGATGTAGATTTTTCATTTTCGTAACAATATTATTCAGTCTTAGTGAGGATAAGGAGGTATCTGCGCTTAGGTTCCTCTATAAGCCACCAGATTTTTCTTTCGAATTTTTTTTAATATTGAAGTTTACATTGCACCAAAAAAAAGAAAGTCTATTCGTTACACATTGCTTCTGTGTCACTTCAAGTTTTTTCTTTTTTGTATTTAACGCATAACAAAAAATGCGCTGAATTTCTTTTTTCGCTTGTGAGGCAAAGTAAAAAAATTCAGAATTTTCATTTTTAAGGCTATTGTGGTCAACACAATACTCGCGAAAGCCACTGTCCATGCATATGTAGGCTGTGGTGGTCGCATACAAGCTCTAGTGAATACTGTACATATGTTCATGCAATGACCCACTTTGTAGTCGACGTTTCTTTTGTCTTTTAATATCGACAATGACTTACGGCTTCCGGTGTCACAATAACGAAAACTGGTATAAACAAACACAAAAGAAGACCCAACAATATTGGGTGTAAATCTTAAAAAAAGAAATTTTTTCCTTATGCAGTGTCAGCAAATGGGCCACGAAAAATTGTTACAAAGTTTGAGTCTGTGATATGCATGCACATGTAGAAGTTTACACATACAACGTATATGAGTGGTATATAGGAGGGCTATTTGGCTAATTTTTGAATGGAGTTGACTCCCAAGAATTTAGTAAGGATTTTGAAGGCTTTTCAAGTAAAGTTTTAAAATGAAATACAAACAAATTTTTGGACAGCAAAAGTGTTTTGTTTGCAGCACAAAAAGGGAAGTAAACCTCCCAACTTGCCACTCTTCTTCTATGAGGCATCGTTTAATATATTGAAATATTGAAAATGTTATGCAAAAAAAAAACATCCCTCCCCACCCTCGTAACGTAGTTGACTACCTTTATTTTGCCATTCCAAAATAATCTGTTATATGTTCGGACTTTTGCGTTGAGTTTGCAATGATTGTTGAGGTTTGGCGTGAGTGTTAACACACATCTCTCTCTCTCTCTTGCTTTCCCAACTCAGTATGCGGTTACATGCATATGCACCTTTGAATTTTCTGTATAGCAACGGAAATGAATGAATTTCACTCTTCATTTGCATTTTATATATCACTGTCATTGGCTTTTGTGTTGGAAAAACTCTTCATATTTATGGTACTCAATTGGTACTAACAGAACTGAATCTGTTGGCAGCCACCACACGTGCCATTTCCAAGAGACTTGATTTTGTTAAACGTTTCATCGGAAAATATACTCCATCTCCTGAAGTGAGCAGTTGATGTACAATAGAGGCAAAAGAGAGGCAGTTGATGTTATTCTTCTTGACTATTGAAGTGCCGCAAAAGTATGTCATTGTCACATTCTCAAAATAATTTTTATTTTTATTGTTTTGCCATTAAACGGTAAGACCGTAAGAGAGAAAGAAAAGGAAACCAAACAAATGATTTGGGATTTAGTTATAAGCTGCACGTTTGGATTAGAATCAGGCTGCTAAAGAAGATTAAAACATCAGTGATTGATTGTCTCGGGGTAAAAATTTAAAATTTTCCAAAGGAATTACACTTTTGGTCAACTCTTAAATATATTAAGAACTTTGCCACACGATGCAATATTGATTTCCTTCACATGACATACAGTAAGCGTCAAAAGAAACTGTACACTAAGGATAAATATCTAACAAAAGTACACGAAAAACTTTCACAATAATTCCAAATTTTTTGTAATTTTTTTTGTTTCAATTTTAAAAACTGGCAATGAAACAATTTTAAAATAAAAATAACAGTAATTTATTATTTAATGTAAAATTTTTTTTTAATGTAAAATTTCTTTTAACGCTCACTGTATATCCTCATAAATGTAATAAAATGCATTGAAATTGTATGCAAATAGCATGTGTAAGCACATACTCAATTAAATTTAATTTGTTTGAAAACTTAAATTTAAACAATTTGTTGTTTTATTGCCATTTAAAACTTTGAAAATTTATTTCCTAATATTAGTTTTAAATATCTTTTTTAAATTTTCTCATTAAATATTTACAAAATCATTTTGTTTACCAAATAAATAAAAATTTTTCAAAAATTCAAAACATATACACAATCATAAATAAATGAAATGCTTTTTAAGGCAATTTATTCCATAGAAAATAGAAATATTTTCAATTAAATTCTCGATATTACTTTATCTTACTCTGTTATATTATGCCCAATTCTATCTCTTTCTCTCACTCTTGCTTTGTTATATTGTGAACATTTGCATTTCATTTCCTATAATTTTTAGGGCTTAATTTTGTGGTTTATTTCAGGTTTTTGCTTTAATTCAAATGCCCATTCAGTTTTATGACCCTAATCTCTCTGTAATTATTATTTGCTATTATGATTGTGTGAATTAAAGTGTCTTATTGGAATCAGAATACGTTTAACAGAGAACCGGAAACTTATGCATTAATTATGAAGATTACTGAACTTGTTTAAATATTATTTAAACGGTTTGAATTCTTGCAAAATTTTTTCCTTTGTTATAAAGTACAATTGTTCCGGTTAGAAATGGAACATTATTTCATTCATATGGCTTCAGCGACTGGCCCTCATTCGAGCGGACCAATTTTCGTGCCCTTTTTCGAGTGTATGGGGTCGTATTTCGGCAATAGCAAAACGAATGTTGGCCTTTAAATGCTCAATTATCTCTGGTTTGTCGTCAGAATACTTTTCTTTAACGACGTCTTACAGAAGATAGTACAAGGATAACAAATCCCAGCTTCTTGGCGGCCAATTGACATCACCATTTCGGCTAATTAAAGGGCCATCAAACGTTTGATGCAATAAATCGATTGTGGCATAAGATGTATGGCAAGTTGCACCATCCTGTTGAAACCAAACATCGTTCAGATCAATACCATGAAGAGCGGAAACAAAACAATCGGTCATCATGGTGCATTAGGTGTCTTCGTTGACCGTAATGGTTGTGCCGTCCTCATTTGCAAAGAAATTTGGGCCAAATGTACCTCCGCTCCACAAGCCGCACCAAAAAATCACTCGTAATGGAAGCATTGGCTTCTGTAAGACCACGTGTGAATTTTCTGAGTCCCAAATGCAGCAATTTTGCTTATTAACCTACCTTCCAATCCTGTAAGCGTGACAGCACAACAATATCTACTTGATGGCTTAATAGTCTGTCGATAAAAATAAGATCTCTTGTTGGTGTTCCCTACTTCAGACTAATCTCTGCTAATATCTGATAAAATAAAAATTCTGAATTTCACGCTTCCATGTGAGAATGTGGTTTGTTTTCTTTAAATTTCAATTTTCATTGAAAATACTCGCGCTTTCTTTGTTTCATATGCCGCATAATACAAGTACAATACAATACTTAACAATAATAAAAGTTTCCACTTTTTTATAAAATATTGATCCATAAATCGAAACGACCTAATATCGTTTAACAATAAAAACGATAAACAAAAGCTACCAGCTACACCAACACAATACACACGACAGAAATACACAGACACTAACAATACAATGAACGTGTTGATTATCTAAAGCTGCACATACACGTATGTACGACGAACCTGGTTGCGCGTATTACCAACGGCAACATAAGCAAGGTACACAAACAACAATGTATTAGCAATAGAGCTCTCGAGAAGGCGATATCACGAACCTTCCACTTCAAGAATGTTCGTTAGACTAGTCGTGTCGGACTATAAAAGGACTGGACAAAGCAGGCAGCAGTTAGTTATAATTCAGTCAGCCTTGTGTGAAGACGCGTTGCGGTTTGAACGTACAAGTGGTATTGCTTGCAAAATGGTTGTAAGCAGAGAAGATCTAACGAACAGTTGTTAGTGTTAACTCGGACAGAAGTGTGAAATAAAATAGTGTACAAGCAAATTGTTGTATCGTTAAGTTGTATACAGTGGCACAAACGTAGTGTGAATAATTAAGAGAGTTTAAGAGAAAATTAAACACATTTGTTTTTACTTTGTTTGCAATTAACGAACTCATATTTAAACGTTTTTAAAAAGGTAAAAAGTTAACAATATTTAAAATTTTTTCTAATACCTGCGAATAACACTTTATTTTAATTTCTCGTTTTTAATTCGATAAACAATAAAGTCAATAGTGAACATTAGCCAAGGACATCAGTAGAAAAAAACTGATTTATTATTCTCCTTTTGTTCTCCATTATTTTGAAAAATAATTTGAAAGTGTTTCCATTGACCGTAATGGTCGTTAGATTTTTACTTGTTGTATTTTTTTAAGTCGCAAGTGTATGTGAATGAATCAAAAATAACAGCAACTCTTCAAAGCCATGTCATTCCTCAAATTAAGGCTGATTTACAGAGCAGAGTCATGGAAAATTGAACATTTCGAATGCGCTCTAGCCAGAAAAGCAATAACTGGCATGCAAACGTTAATATATTCCACACAAAACGGCATCTAACGAAAGAAAATTTCAATGATGTCTTACACACTTTGTTTTACAGCACCCGTACATAATTGGTCATTACAACCCTCAGTTAAGATTACGACCTCGGTTCTCGCACCATCCATACTGTGTGTGTTAATTTTATACTTGAGTAGTGGAACCTACAGTTTAAAGTCGACTCCGAATGACAGATTTTTGTAAAACTTTACATGGCAAATTTATTTACTCTCAGACAGTTTTTGACAGAAATCTGCTGAGAGGAAGTAGCCGAAGAAATATTTTTCTATATTTTATGTTGTTGAAGTTGTCTTGACCTGAGGTTTTAAACGAGGCCTTACGTCTAATAAGCCAACACACTATCTACTAGACTATAGCGACTTTCATTTGTTATTTTATTTAAATTTAAATATAGGAGGCATTTAATGGAAGCCCCCTACTTTAAATCGTTAACTAATTAGCATATTAATCGACTAAAAAATAGTCATCGAAAAAATATTTCAGATTATTCATTATAATCTTGTGACTATCACCAGCTGGTTTGCATTCCTTCACTTCAGAAGGAATTTAATTCAAAATATTATGTTGCAAACTATCTACGATGTAATGTTAGAGGGAGAAACAAACAAAAAAAAAAAAACATTTTCTACATACCAAACATTCTGGATATCATTGTGCATACAATACATAAGAGACGTGTAATACCCTCTCTAACACACATACACCTCAATAGACAACTTAAGCTTAAGGCAAATACTTTTGCCAGCCGCCATATGCTGCAGAGGACTTTGGTTATAAACAAACGACAACGTGGTTACTTGGCTTTCAGTAATAACTGTGCATCTGCAAGGCAAATGTGCTAATGTAGCATAACAACGTATGAAAATGCAAAGGAGAGGTAAAGAGAAAGATAGAGATAGAGAGAGACCAACTAAAGTACTCCGGATATGAGTTTATGAAACTATGATCCTGGTGTCCGTTCCACTACCAACAACATCATTTTTATTTTTGGCACCACATTTATTACAGAGACTTCCATGAATGTTTGAAGATTAAATTCTCTTCATTTTTAGAGTTTGAAGGCGGGGAAAATTAAAAACAAAAACTTAATAAATTGCATTGGCGATGAAACAAGGTTTCCAGTGTCAATGTCAGGCATATGTGAACAAGAAAGATATGTTTACTTTGC
Source organism: Sarcophaga carnaria (assembly GCA_958299815.1). NCBI lineage: Eukaryota > Metazoa > Arthropoda > Insecta > Diptera > Sarcophagidae > Sarcophaga > Sarcophaga carnaria. Next base: position 130,170,829 of record OY283150.1, on the reverse strand, counting down.
AGCATGAGTTTTAACGATAAAAATTTGGCTAATAAAAGCAGCACACACATGATTTCGAATTGTTTTTCATTGGATATATAAGAAAAGTTTTTTAAGTACAGGGTGCCTCAAGAAAAATTTTATATTTAGTGAATCGATGGATCGATTTGTAGTCGCCGCAGACTAATAGGTAGTGTGTTGGCTTATTTGAAATGAGGCCACGGTTCAAAAACCAAGGCAAATATCTGCAACAAAAGGAAACATAAAAATATATTCCTTCGTCGACTGCCTCTCAGCAGATTTCCGGCAAAAACTCTCTGAGAGTCACAAAAATCTGACTTTAAACTGTAGATACCGCCACCCAAGTATAAAATTAACACACACAACGTTAGTGGTGTAAGAAGCTAGTACAAAATCCTAACTGAAGAGTTGTAATGACCAACTGTATACGTGTGTATGTATGTGAATCGTTTTATAAATAGTTTTTGCCTCTACTTAATTCATTTTTTACTATAGATCTGCGAATTGAATTACTTCCACACTGAAAACAATTCTTAAAACCTTATGGAATGACCCATATTTGTTCATATTAAAGTACACTGAACTAAGCTAAATATGTGTAAATGTATGTGTGTGCCTATGTTGAACAATATTTACGTAGATAAGCTTGTGCTTCTACGAAATTTTACATTAAAAAGTTTGATGGTTTCCTATGGCATGTGATAGAGAAAGAATGTCGTCATACGGTGGTATATGAGTTACTGTGTTGCACTAACCATCAACTACACCTTCACTACCTCTCGTCCTCTCTCTCTCTCTCTCTCTTTCTCTGTTTATAGTTCACTATCCATACTTCTCCTGTGTATAAAACTTTCTGTGGCTACATTACATACGTCAAACCAGAAGATGTAATACAAAACGGATGTATAGAGAATGTTTACGTAAATATTTCCGTAGGTATTTGATTCTTAAGTGAAGGGAAGAGAGCGTTATTGCCAACAAGGCACAATATTTGTTTATTTTGTTAAAAAAAATTTAATTTATGTTTTGTTTATGTAAAGTCAGTTTTTTTTCTCTTTTCTTCTCGATCCTTTTCTCTATTCTTTCCTTCATTCTAGTTAGTATAGGGTAAGCAGCATTAAATAATTTGAAAACCTTGGCTAGGCACATAGTATTTAAACGAAAAACTTGGTTTTCAAGTAGAAAAGCCAAGCACGAAAACATCGACAAGCTACTCAAAATATTGGCAACAATTAAACTAAGTTTGGAAACTATTTGACCACTTTTAGTGAAAATTTTATACAGGCACATCCACACACGACAACGTTTTTAAATGTAAAAATGTAGGTGTTGTTACAATTTATGTTACAGGATATTTGTTTGTGGTTTATCCGTTGCTGCTGTTGTTGTTGTTGTGCAAGTGTGTGAACTTTGTTACACTTTCTTTTGGGGCCACAAATACCATGAGAATCTTGGAATATCTAGTACAGCATAGAAAATTAATGTATACAAATGGAAATAAATCGAATCGAAAGAATACAGAAAGAGAAAGCTTTGAAAAGAAAAAGATTCGATTCGAAACCAAAGTAATAATTCAATTAAACACCAGAACAACAAAATAATATAAAGTGCAGCAGGAGAAAGTGAATTTTACGATACGTACGATAAACAAGACAAAAAAATATTTCAAGAGAAATATTTATTAATTCAAGAAATCCATTAGTTTTGTGTTATTTTAATTACATAGTGTGTTCCAAGTAATTTTGATGGTTAAACTAGCTGCTAGGCAGTAACATAATAAAGTTATTTTTTATGAAACACTGATGTTGGAAAGTGGTTTAGTTTCCTAAAATATAAATTCATTTGAACTGTTCCCTTAAAATCCATTCGGGAAATTTCAAACTTCGAATGACAGTAGCAAATCGTTATGTAATGTTTGTGAATCGGATGTTGATGGAAATTATAAAGAAATCCTTGTTAAAAAGAATAAATAGAAGGTTTGTAAGCCAATGGAAAATTAATGTACAAAGAAACCAGTAAATACTTTTACGTTTTTACCTTTTAAAACCGTTAAAAATTATGGGCTAAAATTCTTTATTATTCCCACAATTCTGTGTGCCACTGTTCACAACTTTATGTAAACAACAACAATTGCTCTTCTTTGTTATTCCTCTGTTTATACCCTTTGAATAAACAATAACAATTACTAGGCAATTATTCGACAGATCTTTGTAACGGACATCTTCCAACCACGATTACTCTCTTTAACCACACCACGTCTTCACACAAAACTGACTAAACTTCACAAACTCACTAGCCTGTTTTGCCTTGTCTTTTAATATGGCAGCAGTCTGATAAAGGCTCTTGAAGGCGAATGTTTGTGGTTTCGCCTTCTCGAAATCTTTATAAATGCAAACATCGTTCTTTACATTCATTATTATTGTTTGTGTATTTTGTTTACATGTATTCTAGTAGTATTTGTTGTTGTATTTTTGTTTACCTGTTTACCAGTTTTTATGCTAGTGTTTGTTGTTCTATTTTTTTATAATTTTAATGTTAAGCGATGTAAAAGCAAAACATCAGTATCTAGATTCTTCATTTTCGTAACAATATAAATCAAATGGAATCGAATAATGAATGTTTTTGTTTGTATTTCTATTTCTATTTATCTGAGTGTAAATAACTACTAATTTTTGTTAATTTACTCCCCTATCTCTAGAAATTTAACAAGAAAAACATACTGTAGATGTTCTGCACTCATTTACCTCAGCAATAGAAAATAGCAGAGTTAACAAGCAGTAAATTTGATGTCGAATCCAGGCGTAAACTTAACCCTCAAACTGTCAAGAGGACGGCCTTTACACGTTTACATTGTTTCACTTTGCAACCAGGAATCTTTTTTATGTTTCTTGTTTGAGTCACTTAAAGTGTTTTTGATTGTCAAGACTTTTTGAAAAGTTAGTAAAGTTTCTGATTTTTAATACACATAAAAAAAAACAAAAAATTTCTATAAAAAGTTTCTCCAAAAATTTGTCGTTCGAAGTCAAGTTGAAACTGTAGATTCCAACACTCGTGGATGAAATTAACACACACACAACATTAGTGGTGTGAGAAGCGAGGTTGTAATCCTGACTAAAGGATTGTAACTTTCTTGGCTGAACTGGTTTATCTAACCATATTTTATACGTCGAAAACACGGCAGTTCTATTCGAATAAAAAATGAAAAAAATGAGATTTCCTTGAAAGAAAATTCCAAGTATGGAAAAATAAAATCGAACTTGTGAAGACGCAATAACGTTGTATGATGTAAAAATCTCTACAGACTGTTCTCGTGTCAGTAAGTCCTTGCATTGATCTGTTGCTCTATATTTAATAACTTATGCTGTACCTGTCCTTAGGTTCACTATCTCTAGTTTTTCCTCAACTTTTCCCATTAATTTTAGCCTTTTTACATTTACTGCTCGCTACTCTACCTTTTCACACAGCTTTAACTTCCCTTTGAAGATTTTCCTCTATGCCATGTTATTATTGTTTGTCTTACGTTATTCGTTTTCAGAAAAATTAAATTTAATATCTCGTAGAAGTGATTTAATTTGTATTAAAATTTTAATTTCTTTTACCTTCGTCTCCAGTATATTTTTCTTTTGCTGTGAACCATTTTAGTCTTGGAATTTTTGCTTGACTAAAATTCTTTTGGGACATAACACAGCAAAAATTATGGAAAATGTATTCACAAACAGCTACAGGAACAATTTTAACAAGAAGTGGCCAAAATAATGTCGCTGCATTCTTTTGGCGTCCATTTTTTGCTCATCTTTTCATGTAAACTAGCAGCCAAGGGATGCTTGTAATACACAGTCCATCGTAATTTATTTTAATACAAAAGAAAGTAAATTAAATTCAAGCAGACTTGTAAAAGGATGCAATCATAGGTCATATTTTATCAAGAAATTGAAGAAAAAAAACTGATCGACTTTTTTGGTCAAACGGATTCATGGCACAAAATGGTTGACGGATGGCGCTAAGCATGGACATAGAACGGGACTGGGCCTCTATATATAGGGTGGAACATTGAAATGGAACATTATTTCATTCGATCTGACTAATCCTTGTGCACTTTTTCGAGTGCATGGGGTCGTATCTCGGCAGTGGCATCACGAATGTTGGCCTTTAATTGCTTAATTGTCTCTGGTTTGTTGGCATAACACTTTTCATTAACGGCGCCCAGCAGAAAATAGTCCAAGCTTGTCAAATCGCAGCTTTTTTACGGCCAATTGACATCACCATTTCTGCTAATTAAATGGCCATCAAACGTTTGATGCAATAAATCAATTGTGACATGAGATGTGTGTCAAATTGCACCATCCAGTCGAAACCAAACATTGTTCACATCAATACCATGAAGAACGGGTACAAAAAAATCGTTTATCATGGTGCGATAGGCGTCTCCATGGACCAAAATGGTTGTGCCATCCTAATTCTTTAAGAAATATGTGCCAATAATGCCTCCACTCCACAAGCCGTACCAAACAGTCACTCGTTATGGGTGCATTGGCTTCTGTGAGACTAAGTGTGCATTTTCTGAGCCCCAAATACGGCAATTTTGTTTATTGACGTACCCATCAGATCCGAAAATATGATTTATTGCGTCAAACGTTTGATGGCCGTTTAATTAGCAGAAATGATGATGCCAATTGGTCGCCAAGAAGCTGCTACTTGACACCGTAAGACTATTTTCTGTGGGGCGCCGTTAAAGCAAAGTGTTATGCCAACAATCCAGAGACAATTGAGCATTTGAAGGCCAACATTCGTGATGCCATTGCCGTAATACAACCCCATACACTCGCAAAAGTGCACGAAAATTAGTCCCAACGAATGAGGTACTGTGAGTCTAACTGCGGCATCCGTATGAATTATTCCAATTTTCCATTTCTAACCGAAACAATTATACTTCACAACAAAGAAAATAAATTTGGCAAAACTTCTAATCGTTTTTATTTCATTGCATGAATTAAATTTAAAATTTTAAATGGCCCACCAATCTTCCCATGATAATTGTTACTATTGTGGGTGCGTATGAGTAATTTTAATTACAAACAAATATGTACACACAACACTCATACTCACAGTGGACTGTTTGCTTTTGATTGTATTTTTAATTTAATTGAAACTGCAACAAATTCAATGACAGTTACTTGTTTCCTTGTCTATTGATTTACAAAAATATTTGCAAAAATTCGTTGAAATTCTGTAAAAATGTTCAATTCTGTAAAAATGTTCAATTCTGTAAAAATGTTCAGCATTGGCAGAATTGTAAAAAAATTTGAAAGCGAAAAAAAAATTAAAAAAAAACTTTGAATTTCATTTCAAATGTATCCCAATATGCTTCACAAAATATTCAATCATTTTATGAGAGCAAATACTCTCTGTTCCATTGAACATAAGAGAAAAAACAACAAAATATGAGTTTATTTTGCAAAAAAAAAACTTATTTTCGTAAATCTGTAATTAGGCCCTCATCCTTTCAATGCTTTCCGTGGCTTTTTATGTCAACAAAAAATGGAAATAAAATTGTTGACTTTTAAAAAATTTGCTTCAATTATCATTAAAGACTGTCTGTAGTCTTAAAACAAGCTTTAATTATGGTCGACGGGTATGTAGGTTGATGAAGAGGAGACCAACTAATGGTCGCCTAAGCTATCATGTAGGCTTTTTGTGCCCTCATCATTAAGGATATTATCTGATTTGTTATAGAAAGTTTGTATACACTCCTCTGAGACGACGAAATTATCAAACCTGGACAATATCACAAAAAGCGCTCAATTGTTTCGATGTCTTTACCTCAAAGCCTGCACACATCATTTTCCATTACGCCAATACGGTATCCTCGTAGTACTCTTATTAGCATCCTCAGGTCGCCCTTATTTAGTTTTAAAATACGCATGGCTCTTTGCCCATTAGAGTCCCCGCCATATTGCGTCATTATTCCAAAATAGTGACGTTTCCGTCCGCTTAACGCCTGCTTAATGCACTGAAAGGCATTGGATTATCATGAATATCAGCATGAATATTTGCTTCCTCATTTCCAATTATTCTATGATTACTAGAAATCCATACAATCGCCTAAAACTTAATTTACTCATACATACGTAATTGGTCATTACAACCCTTTAATCAGGATTACGATCTAGCTTCTCACACCACTGATGTCGTGTGTGTTAATTTCACACATGAGTGGCGGAATTGACAGTTTAAAGTCCATACCGAACGACAAATTTTTTAAGAATCTCTTCATGGCAATTTCATTTTCAGTCGCTCTCACTTATGATTTAAACTGTGTGGCCTCACGTTTAATAAGCCAACACACTACCTACTAGACAACGGCGATTTTATTTACTCCCGGCAAGTAATACTTGAAGGCTAAACTACAATAAATGTGCGAATTTTTGAACAAAGAGATGCAGAAAGCACATGAGAGAGAGAACGAGACAAAGTGAGAAAAAAAACCAAAAAAAGTGCTCAAAGATCTGGCCATAAAATCAAATTTTTTTCATTTAAAAATTCCATTTGAATTGAATTTTTTTTTTACAAATTTAATTAAAAACTATTTGAGGCATCAAAAGGAACAACAGCATCAAAAAGAAAACAAAATAAGCCATTGGAAATAAAACAATAAAAAATAAAAGCAACAAAAGAACGAAGGAAAAAATAAACATTTTACAACACTTGGCTTTGGAAAAACGGGAATTACATTCACAAACATAGACTCAAGCACACTTATAGTCGTAAAGAAAGCAACTCGCCTGTAAACATACATACATACATACATACATATGTATTCTGCTAACTGCAGCCATATATGAAGTAAATGAATTCGCAAATTTTAGTGTGTGTGAATATGTTTTTTTTGCATGTGAGAAAGAAATAAAGTGTTGTAGAGTTGCTAAAAAAACGACAGCACAATGGCATGCAAATATGCATGCCGGTTAAATAAAAGAGGAGCTTAAATTGTTCATAAAGTGCATATATATTGTGCCATGAGTGAGAGAATCATGAGGAAATGTATTGGTGTTTTAAAGATTCAAAAGTAATATTTTGGTAAAGAACAGTAAATGCCGTACATTTAACGCACAAGTTGTTTTCATTTCTGTTTTTTTTTGGACTTTACACAAACATTTCTGAACCGATGCTCAAAAAAAACCTTATTAGAAAGGAGAGGGATAGGCCTTTAAAACAATATACATATATATATTTTTTGACTTAATATACTATGAGGTTTGATGAGGTAAACTTGACACATGTGAATTTTTTCATATATTTTCAAGTTTGTCGGTTCACAGTAGCAAACTTTAATCAAATAATATGAAATAAGTGATGAAATTTTAAAAGTACATTATCTTGTGAAGGGCTCGATACTTCGTGTGATCAAATCGGATAAAAATTACCGTAGTTATTATTTGAAGAGTTATATTTTTCATATACAATATATTTTTTTTCAAAACCACTTTCAGTTCAAATATTTTCAGAATTTTTGGTGGATCTTGATTGTTTATAGGGAAATGTGCCAATATCACGTTTGAGAGACAACCAGAAGTTGGCTAATGTTTGCGCAAAAAAACTCAAATATTAGCTGACTTCTAGTAGTCGCGCAAATGTGAAATTGACAAATTTTGCAATAAACAATCAAGATCCATCAAAACTTTTGAAAATTTTTGAACTGAAAGTTCATTTGATAAGATGACATATATGAAAAATATAAGACGACTGACGACTGTAATAACTACGGTAATTTTTGTCCGATTTGATCAAACGAAGTGTCAATCTCTTCACAAGATAATGCACTTTCAAAATATCATCACTTATTTTATATCTTTTAATTAAATTTTGCTAGTAATGATAGCTAAATTTGAAAAAATCAGAAAAAAATCATATATTTCAAGTTTACACGATCAAAACTCATAACATGTAAGTTCGAACCATACGTTTATGTATACCGTTTTAAATGCTCATCGGTCCTCTTTTCAAAAAACTTTAGATTTTGAAAATAGGTTAAAAAATATTTGGGTAATTAATAATTTTGTGTGAAAAGATCAAAAATATCGTTTTTGTCAAATAAAACTAGTTTGGAGGGCTCGAGAAATATAAAAAAATATTTTTGAGTGCCACTCAACAAAACTCACAACCTACACTGTGTCATTAACTGGGTGTATTTTGTCTGTCGCACCGTGTTATCTGCATTTGGTTGTTATGGTCCCACTGTTTCATTGCTTGGTAAACAGCCAGTGTGTGTACATTAAAAACCCATCAGCCAAAGCAAATTTTTCAGTTCTTTATTTTAAACGTTTTTCTATTTGAATTCGCATTTATTGATAAAAAACAGAAACGAGATTTTTTTTTTGCTGCAAACCAAATTCGTTTGGTTTGTTACAGGAAACGGAAGTATCATTTGCATTTGATAAAACTTTTTGATCGATATATGCACAGTTGGCATGTGTATGTGTATTTGATTATCAGAAAACAAAAAGCCAAATCAATACAAAACATATGTTTTTATTGTACTTTAATACACACAGAAAAAAAACTCAATATTTTTTGCACATATCGTTACTGCTCTCTACTCTGATTTTCCATCAACGCATACGTTTTTTTGCGGCTCATATTTAAATACATTGCAGTGCTGGCATTTTGCATCATCATTTACAGACATTAGACAGGCTGGCAAACGTGCAGTCAGTCAGGCATTTAGACAGACAGACTGGCAGAAAAATATTTATTGATTGGAATATTTCAAATCTGCTGCATACAAAGCCGTCTAAAATGCCAACAATTTGTAACAGCAACTTTAGCAAACAACAACAAAAACAGAATTGAAAACCTATTTCAATAAGGATTTCATGTAGCATTTAAGCAATGATTTTCAAAATATTTTTCAAATACTTTACTGCGTCCTTATAGAATTTTTTTATGGAAAACTAAGCCTCCACTTTAATTGCCATTGATATTGAAAGATATGTTAAAGTTAGAGAGCTCTATAGAGCAAAAGAATTATTTGTAAACGTAATGAAAGGGAATAAAAATTCACGCTGAATGTTCAGTCACCAAAGGCATCACTGCTGAGCACAGTTCGTCGTTGAAATGTTGAAACCGATTCTTCCATTTCCTTATATTTTAAAATGAATGCAACCGGGGTTTTTTATAGTATTTTCAGGCAATAAAATGTTTTAAATTATTGAAAAATATAAAGGGTCCGCCAAATAACTTTTTTTTTTGAAAATACTTTAAAAAAAACTACTGAATATTTTCTCAAATTTCTTTTTTTATTTGAAAGTACAATCCTTTCGGTTAATAATAGAAAATAATTTCATTCAAATGCCTGCCTCGGCTGGCCATGCAGTAGCCTACACGATCGGTTCAATTTTTAAGCACATTATCGATTGTGTGCAGCTGTATTTCACCAATGGCTTCACGAATATTGTCCTTTAAAGCGTCAATTGTCTCTGGCTTGTCGGCGTAACACTTAACTTTGACGGCACCAATAGTCCAACGGTGTCAAATCGTAGCTCCGAGGTGGCCAAACGACATCAGCTCTGCGGCTGATAATGCGATCTTCGAAAATAGGGCACAAAAAATCGAGTGTAGCTTCGGCTGTGTGGCACGTAGCGCCGTCCTGTTGAAACCAAATGTTACCAATATCCTCCTCTTCAATTTTTGTGAACAAAAATTCGATCAATCGCCCGGTAACGATCGCCATTGACTGTAACGGCCACTGCTTGCTCATTTTCGAAGAAAAATGGACCAATTATGCCTCTGGACCATAATCCGCATCAAACGGTGACTCGGCTTTTTAATGTATGCGTGCGGGTTTTCTGTGCCCCAAATGCGACAATTTTGCTTGTTTACATATCCGCCAAGATCAAAATGAGCTTCATCTGAAAAGATGATTTTTTTGCCAAAATCGGCATCTTCTGGTGTAGGCTACTGCATGGCCGGCCGAGGCAGCCATTTGAATGAAATTATTTTCCATTATTAACCGGAAGGATTATACTTTCAAATAAAAAAAGAAATTTGAGAAAATATTCAGTAGTTTTTTTTAAAGTATTAAAAAAAAAAGTTATTTGGCGGACCCTTTACATGAAGTGATGGTAGAAAAATAGTTTTGTACTTATTTTTACTTTGTATAACTGTTTACGGTTCCATGTCTTCGTTTCGCCCTCTTTCTGTCCATTTGATTCACTTACTATCACTCTCTCCCTCTCTCTCTCTCTCTCTGTTACAGACACTCTTTTAGTATTTACACCGAGTTGTGTGTGCTTCAGACACTACCTTTCCATACACCACTGCCTCATAGTTCTCAGCATCTGCAAGTCAAATGAGTGCCGTAATGACGACGAGGATGATGCCACTGCTGTTCCTGATTTTACTACAGCCCATACTATTCATGTCACACAACTTTTTAACATTATTTATGATCAGGTTGCAATTTAGTTATACAATAACACCAACTATAGTACTCATTCACCTTGCAAAACTACATTGTTTCAATGAATTTTTTGTTTCTTTTTTTTTTTGTTTTTATGGACTCGAAAACAAACCGACAACCAGAGTTGATTGTTATTTCTATTACTGGCTGACTGTTAGTACAAGTCACTGTTGTTTGATTAGCCAACCGTTCCTTGCATGCCCTTAACGAAACCCTTTAATAAACACCTTCAGAACGTAGAATTCTTTTATTGTGGCTCCTCCTTCCTGCATAAGATTTGTACTCCTTTTTTATAACAAGGATTTGCATAAATGAATTGCTAAGGAAAACAAGCGAAATATATTGGAATAGAATTTAGAGCGTAAAAGTACAAAAAAAATTCCTTCATAAAAAATGTTGAATAATATTACGTTTGCAAAGCAACAAAGTATTCATTTCGTTTTATTACTACTCCAGTTGCTTTTGAGAAGGTGTTTGGCAGAAGCCAGACAAAAACTGTAATTTGTTGCCACAGATTTGTGTAGCATTATTTTTCGTGCAAGCATAACTCATGAGAAATTTTTCATTGCTTTTGGAGTATAAAAATGAAATATTTTGGAATAATTTTGCACAAGGAATCGGATTTTCTAAAATAAATGGTGATTAAAACTGTGTTACATACAATAATGTCAGAACATCATCAATATTACATACATACATACATTGGTCATTATAACCCTTCAGTGAGGACTACAACCTAGCTTGTCGCAACACTTATATTGATCGTGTTAATTTTTATACACGAGTGGCGGGACCTACAGCTTAAACTCGACTCCAAATGACAGATTTTTGAGAAATTGTTCATGGCAATTTTATTTACTCTCAGAGCGTTTGCCAGAAGTCTGCTGAGAGGAAGTCACCGAAAAATATTTATTCATATTTTGGATGTCTGACCTGGAATTCGAATCGTGGCATTACGTCCAATAAGCCAACAGACTACCTACTAAACTACGGCGACTTCAATCAAAACTAATTCGAAATTACTAAAAATTATGTGAAGTGATCCATCTAAGACAATGAAAACAATATTGGGTATCAATTGTAGATGTGCTGAACTATTCTTGAATACACATACAACTTAAACGAGATCTAAAATTCCCTTAAGCCACACAATTAACACAATTTAAATTAAGCTACTGTCTCTTGGCTTTACATTTTCACTTGGCTTTTTAAGCTGTATACACATTCCATTCAAGAAAATTTCAAATTTACTTCAAGACATTTCTTGTCTCCTCCATTTATTTCTAAAGAAAATTCACTCCTATTTACAGGCCCACTAGTCTTCAAAATCAGAATATAACTTGATTTTCAAATACTTGTATACGATATGTATGTATATTAGCCTCCATGCCAGTGTGTTTATTTACGGTAATTGTGGTAAACACTAAGAGATAAAGAGAGTAACACTTGCACTCAATTCAATTCAGGCATAAACATTTGGTCATGAAAGGCATATAATTGATAGCATTTATGTGTATGTGTGTGTGTATGCTCGGTTGAGTTTGTTTAACTGTGTTTGGGGTATAATGGCTCCAATCGTGTTGCAAAATCTCTTCAATTTCTAAGTTGAATATCAAAATGTTAAGTAGAGAGAGAACCAAGAGAAAGTGAAAGAGAGATAAAGAGAATAAGAGAGACTGTATTGAACTAAAGTGAACTAAACTGGACTGTACTGCTCGGGCACTGATAAATAAACATGCAAAATGGTTAAGGACATTAGTGGTTGGTTTGCCGCCACTACAATACTTGTGTCGGTAAGAGTTAATAATCTCCGATGCTTGTATGAGAAGTCATACAAGCAACATACTCTCAAATGTGCTACTTTATGTTCAAATTGTAAAGAAGTTAAAACCCGTAAGCATATGTATGAATTCAATTGAAAGTTTCAACAATAAACAGTGTTAGGATTTGTATATGAAACATGTTAACTGCTACAATGCATTTTTCGAAAACAGCATTGGTTTTCTCTCATTAAGATTATTAAGATTAAGATATACACATAGACACATATACATATATATGTACATATGTATATACACACAGTTACTAATGTATATATACGGTTAACAAATTTCAGAAATTTTTTAACCAATCCGTTTTCGTTAAAAAACTTTATAGTTTCCTCGATTTTAAGACGGTCCCTGCACAGGCCCACAAAAGTATACATCCGATTAACAAATTTCTGAACGAATGCAAAATACCGTCATAAAATCGAAAAAATATGTCAGACAATTATAAAGATTTTCAACGAAAACGGAAAAATTTCTGAAATTTTTCTTTTTATGCTGTACCATAAAATTTCTGAAATTCTTTAACCTATGTATACTTTTGTGGCTGAGTGTATATCTATATATATATTGTTACGAAAATAAAGAATCTAGATACTGGTGTTTTCCTTTTACATCACTTAACATTGAAATGATAAACAAGTAAACAAAAAATTTAACAACAAACACCAGCATAAATAAAATGGTAAACAACTAAACAAAAATACAACAACAAGCACTAGAAGACTAAATGTAAACAAAATACATAAACAACACCACAATAATTAATGTAAACATAGCTGTTTAAACAACTATTTACATATATAGCGATATTAAGCAGGCGAAGGCACGAACATTCGCCTTCAATAACAGTCATTAGACCGTTTACCCTGCCATATAAAAGGCAAGGCAAAGCAGGCGAGTGAGTTGGTGAAGTCCAGACAGTTTTGTGTGAAGATGTGGTTCGTTTGAAGAGAGTAATCGTGGTTTGAAGATCTATCGAACAATTGTCTAGTAATTGTTATTGTTTATACAGAGGAAGAAGAAAGAAAAGCAATTGTTGTTGTTTACATCAAGTTGTGAACAGTGGCACACAGAATTGTGCGAATAATAAAGAATTTTAATTAAAACTAAACACAAATTTATTTGTATTTTATTTGCAATCTACGAGCACATATTTTAATGACGTATGTATGTACTGTGAATGTATAAAATATTTAATTTAAAAATTATTCAGGGTTGTTGCAGAATCCAAGTAAGAGTTGTCACATCTTTGTCTTTATTTTTATAAAATTTTATTTAACTTACATTCTGCGCCAATTTCATTTAACCACATAAAACAAAACAAATAAAATACAAATCTGGCGCCTGTCAGCTTATCAGAATATTTCTGACAAAAAATCGATGAAAACAGTTTCTGTGACACGAAATTCTGACAACAATTCTGATTCGAACATAATATTAACTTTTTGTCGATTTCAATTCTGATTCTGACTGCAATCAGATTCCATAACAACCCTGATTGTTCCTATAGAGGAACAATTTAAATTTTATGATAAATTTTTAAGTGTACTTTAATATACAATTACGAAGTGTTTTGTATTTATAATGAGCATAGTAATGTAGACCTTACGGTCGATATAGTGTAACGGAACCTTCACACTAACGTCCTAGCACACCACCCATCGTAAATACATATTTATTATTACCATCTCATGCACTTGAGTCTTGCGCCAACAATTGAAAATGCACTTGAAATTTGTACCCAATTTTAATTGAAAAATAAAACCTTGAAACACAATATACTATGCTGTACCTTAAAAACAATTTCTGATGCCATATAACACATTACGTGTGTTATTTAATGTATGCCTTGTTTTTTTTTTTTTTTTTTGTGTACATTCTTAAAGCACTAAATAGTCGACAACAACAGTTTATGTGGTGTAACACAATTCCGCCGTTTACGATACAGGAAAAGCGAGGAAGCTACAGTAAAAGATAGGAAATTAAAAGAGAAGAAATATAAACAACGAAAACTTATTCTTTTTTAACAACAAAATATTTTGGGACTGCAATACAACAACTTACCAGTGTCAACATATACAGGGCACTAGTACAGCAAGTGTAAACGAATACGCTGATATTGCAGCATTGAACAAGTATAAACTTCTGTAAAGGAATGAAATTAAAAAAAAATATCTTATATTGGCTCCCAAAAAATATAGTATCGTGTACACTTTGTGCATGTGCACATATATTTTTATTTGTATGTAGAAATGCAACGAAAGTACGGGCACCAGAAGCAATAGCAGCACAAAGTGTATAAAAACATGTATCATGAGAATGTACTTGCCGCTTGAACATTACTCACATACAAAATATTTACTCATGCGACAGTACCAATGAAAACCATATTCGAATGCAAAAATTCATTGAAATATTATAAAAATTAAAAAAAAACTATATGTACCAACATTGGTAAAAACAGAAGCTTGAAACGCCAACACTAAACAAAAAAAGAAACACAGAAAGAAAAGACAAAAATGAACGAACAGCCATCAAACAAAACGAAAACAATTATCGAGCGTCACTACTAGAAACAGGAACAACAGCAATGGCACCAAAGCAGTTGCACCAGCAACCTCCGCAGTAACAAAAATGGTGTGACAATAATTGACAGGAAAAATATTCGACGTACTCATGAAACAAAACATTACTAAATATTTTATGTTATCGTGTTGCAGTATCACGGCATCAGCATGACTTTATTGTTTTCAAACAGACACCGACACCGACAAAGGCGTAAGCATGTCAGAAGTTCCTTTTGATAGTGACAGATTGCGGTAAATTTTGCTATCTATCGACGTTAAGTTCTTCATTCAATTTTTCTGCAGTTTTTGTAAGCCCCGACGTATTATGAATATTTAATTTGCAATTTAATATTGTGTATACGTTGTTATGAACAGCTTTAAAGAAGTAAGGCATTTTGTCCAATTCAAAGTAAAAAATTTAAAAGAAACAACACATAAGGGAAATTCTACTGTCATGTATATCACGGATGCCCCTTATTACTTCAATTATTCACCATTGAATAAGCGATGTTTATTTAGAAGTTATTATTGTTGTAAAATAGTAGAAATATACACATATTACACACATATATTATGTAACAATAAAGCATGTGACAATTATACTTTTACATTTTTAAAAGGTAAAATAGAAGAATGCATTAAAATAGGAGTTCGTAGATTGCAAATAAATTAAAAATAAATTTGTATTTAGTTTTAATTAAAATTCTTTATTATTGGCTTAATTCTGTGTTCCACTGTTCACAACTTGATGTAAACAACAACAATTGCTTTCTTTGTTATTCCTCTGTTTATACACTTTGCATAAACAATAACAATCACCAGGCAATTATTTGACAGATCATTGTAACGGAGATCTTCCAACCACGATTACTCTCTTCAAACACACCGCGCCTTCACAAAAGACTGACTGAACTTCACTCACCAGTCGCCTGCTTTGCCTCGCCTCTATATGGCAGAGTAAACATTCTGAAGAATGTTCTTGAAGGCTAATGCTCATGACTTTGCCTTCTCGAAATCTCTATAAATGTAAATATCGTTGTTTACATTCATTATTGTTGTTTGTGTATTTTGTTTACATTTATTCATGTAGTGTTGTTTTTGTATTTTTGTGTACTTGTTTACCATTTTTTATGCTGGTGTTTGTTGTTATATTACGCAATATGATAATTTGTAAACAGGTTTGTTTACTGCATTGTTTTGGTTTTGTAGCTTTTGTTTCTAATTTTAATGTTAAGCAAGGTAAAAGCTTAGTATCCAGATATTTCATTTTCGTAATAATACATACTAAAATAATAATTATTACACTCAAGGCTATGTATACACGCTAACCATATTACATACACATGCCAATATACTTCGACTCGTCCTCTAACTAGAGAATGTCAATTAGACTGCACACCACAATACATAACATTGCGTTCGTAAATTATTAATTTCGATATGGTATGTACAAAATACTAACATTTGTACAATACATATACAGACAAGGTAAGTAAAGGTAATAAATAAAAAATACGAGGAAAAAAAGGTAACAATACAATAAAAGCAAGTACACACACACCCACTTATTTATGGCAATAGTATTCTCAACAAAAGGATACAAAAAACAAAATGCAATAAAATATTATTTTATGGCATAACAAATAATAACAGTAACAATAACTGTAATAATTACAGTGTTAATGATTGTAACAGTAATAACTGTGTGTCTACAATTACACACGATAAAAAATCTTAAACAAAATATTTTGTAGAAAGGCTAGGATACGATTTTGTTGCATATATTGAAATTTCGACACGTATTTTGTTGCTATCACAGAGGGCAGCAGTGTTAAGAGGATATGCGATACTAAACCTGTGAGGCCTTCATCACAACTTCTTTCACTAGAACTAAGTGTAAATTTATGCAATCTGATTTTACATACTCTCTGATTGAGAGTATAATTTTAATTCTTTTTTTATTTATTCCCATACATTTAACAATACTCGTGCAATTGTATGTGTAAGCTTATCTCTATTTGTTTATAGCATTTAGTTTATATGCCACTGGACCTGGGGTGGACACCAGAGATCAGCAATGATTATTCAAAAAGACGAGTAGAATCGAATCATACTCATAATTTATGATACTTATACGTATTCATACTTATTTTAATATCATGGAACGTCTACTCATATTCAAAGATTGAAGTGCTCATCATATTCATACCTAATAACACGTATGATGTTGTTGATTTCGACTCTCCATAACTCAACATATACACGAATCACAAAATATGTATGAATCGCGTACGAACATTAAAATAATCACTAGAAGGTTGTGTGTCTTTCCTCTGCTTGCTGCTCTGTCTTTTTTGCTAATGTGTCTGCTTTATTTTTTTGTAAATGCCTAACAACTAACTAAAGCTGTAAATTGTGATGAATGATTCAAGTCACTCGCATTATTAGAAGTATTAAGCTTAGGAATCAAACTTATTTCGAATAGTATGAGTTTGACAGAACCAAATTTTTGATGTTTTTATGCATCCCCCAAAGTCTGCACAAGCGTTGAAAAATCTTTAACATTTTTACGCATTTCTTAGCCATCAAATCCAATCAAATGTCAACGAAGTTAAAATCAACCAAAATTGCTTTTTTTAGCAACATTTTACGAGTTCAAATAAAAAAATTCTCTGATTAATGGACATAATTTCTTATTAATTTTTCACAGCTATCCTTACAACTGTATGAAAATAATAACGTTACCAACACAAATAATATGAACACAATTACAACAACAATGAGAATAACAACAATAAAAATAATAAATGTGCTGTAAATAAATAGTTTTAAAAACCAAAGCCAAAACCAATTGATTTTGTTGGTAAACTGGACTCTGTAGGTAAATATACTCAAATGCGCACACACTTACAGCACAAGCATGAAATATTCTGTACAGTAAAGTACATACACATATTGACATAGACAACAACAAAACAAACCCAAAAAAAGAAAAAAACAAACAGAAAAAATAAATAAAATTTATGAAACATCACTGAACTAATAAATGTATTCCAATGCTATGCTCTTCTCTTTTTGTATTTCTCTCGCCTCGTGCATATGTTGCCACATTCTCCACACACATTCATGTGTTTGTATGTGTGTGCATACAAAGAGAGAATTTACAATTGAATTGTTGCAAACAATGCAGTAACAAGAAACAGTTGCCAACTCACATTCGACCAAAAACATACGTGTCACGACTTGATTAGTTACTGATGCACTAAAAATCTATTTATTCTGTAACAAACATCCATAATCAATACATTATTCTCTCTTCTTCTTCCACAAAAACCAATAAAATAAAAAAAAAGAGAAACCGAAATACTTGATTGCAAGAAAACCAATTTACTGTAGAAAATATACGGAAGTAATTGAAAATTGATTTCAATCAAAGGAAATTGCAAATAAAGTTGCATCAAAAGATGTGAACGAAGTGAAATTCGATATACGAAATCGAAAATAAATTAAATTTTCCCAGTTCTTAGTCGTTGCTGAAAAACAGCGCCATCTTACTTACTGACTTAAATGGTGATTACAATCCTTTAGTCATGACTACAATCTAGCCTTTCACATTACCCATATCGTGTATTAATTTTATCCATCAGAGGCGGGACCTGCATTTTAAAATCGACTTCGAACGAGAGATACATATTTGAGGAACTTTTCATGGCAATTTTATTTTACTCTCAAAGTTGTTAGTAGAAGAGGAAATGGCCGAAAGGAATATTTTTTTTAAATTGGGGTTTTGTTCAAGATGTCTAAGGTAGGGCTTGAACCCTAACTCTTCTTACTACCTGCTAGACTACGGCGAATTCAACAACAAAAATAACATCATCTGTAAACATATAGCGGGTGCAGTGGCAAGGATCTTCTGCTGATTAACTCATCAATCATGATGATTGATGGTGATTGAAGGTGATTGAAGCTTCTTAATTTGACGCTTTCGAAAACCGTTTTATTTTTTTCTGATATTTGAACCTAGATTACATGGATTCATATTTACATACATACATAATTGGTCATTACAACCCTTCAGTCAACATTACGACCTAGTTTCTCTAGTTTCTCATACCACTTATGTTGTGTGTGTTAGTTTTATACATGAGTGATGGGACCTACAGTTTAAAGTCGACTCCGAAGGACAGATTTTTGAGAAGCTTTTTCATGGCAATTTTATTTACTCCCAGAGTTTTTGCCAGAAATCTGCTGAGAAGAAGTCGCAGAAAAATACTTTTTGTATTTTGTTTTGATGTCTGGCCTGGGGCTCGAACTCTGGCTTTACATCTAATAAGCCAATACACCACCTGCTAGACTAAGGCGACTTCTAAAAAGTACTCTAAAAAAATCAATTGTTTCAGTTTTAAATTGATTTTCTATTAACGGCTGCTTTAATAGTTTTACAGCTCACAATTGCTTATTTAGAAGCCATTAGTGTGAGTTTCTCTAAACAATTTTCATTTTCATGAAGAAAAAAACAGAATCAAAAAAAATATCGTATCAATTCAACTGGATGTAACTGTTGTGTTCAATAGTAATTGAAAAAGGAGTAAAAATAGTTGCAAATTTGTTTACATTTTTCCCATTCACTTGCTTGATGAGTTTGTTTGAAAACAATCAATCATTTGTTGTCTATCAGGCCAAACGTCAATTGCACAATCATTTACAATTCCAACTGTAAAAATTAAATTCTTTATTTTCTGCTATAAATTGCTACTAATTTATTGTATTGTTATATGCCCTCTCCCTTCCTCCCTCTCTCTCTATCTCCCTCTCTGTCTTCAATTTTTTATGGTTGATTCATGGCCTTCGCCATCACTATCATTGTTATCATCCCTTGGCATTGTATTGTTACTGGTCACAATACTGTTCAAATGTAAAACTGATTCTATAAAAAACAATTACGAGTTAAATCAAACGAATTTTCTTTTTGTTGAAGTCAGGATTTTTTATTTTTATCCGTCTGCCAATATATTTATATTTGACTACAATTGTGCAACTGAATTCTGTGTTTCTACAATTGATTCTCTTAATTTTTTTTGTTGTTTTTTCGCTTTCAGTAACTAACGTAACAATAATAATAAAAAATTGTTGCTTTAGTTGTTGTTGTTGTAATAGTGATTCACAGTCAATTGCCTTCAAACAATTTCAAGGAAAAGAAAATACATTTGAAATGGTGATGGAAAAAAGAAAAGAAAAAAGATTTTTTTAATTGTTATATGGAAGACTTTCTGCAAATTCTTGGATCGTACCAAAAGTGCGAGCTGTTGTCTTGAAAATTTCTATTTCTTTTAAATACTTTTAAATCAAATGCCATACATTGTGTCTCATAGTGGATAATTTGCACTATCTGGGCTGTCATCTACTCAATTCATTAGGTCGTGAGATTCCCTAATGAATGCTATTTATTTATTTATTAATTACAATACAATCACAAATTATATTTTAATTATATACGAGCTGAGTAACTTTAACCATATGCTCGGTGTAGTGTCACAGACCAGAGTCTCTGGTGGGAACCGATCCCACGACCCTCACGCTAATAGTCTAGTGGGTAGTGTGCCACTAGACTACCAGGGCACCCCCTAATGAATGTTATTTTATACTTATCTCTCATCAACCTAACCATAGGCTTCAAACCTCTGGTCTATACTTCCGTATACAGAGGACTTATATCCAACAGGGTTTCCTGCGTTATAAATATTATTTTATACTTGTCTCCAATTAACCTAACCATAAACTTCAAACCTCTGGTCTTTATTTCCGTATGCAGCGGCTTTAACCCAACAGAGTTTACTGCGCCCATATAGAACAGGTTTATACCAACATATCTTTGTAACTAGTTTTTCTCCATTAGAACTGTTTACATATTTGAGCTGTCTAACCGTAGGCCCTTATTAGTCTGATCATCTTAGTATACATACATACATATGTACATACATACATAATTGGTCATTACAACCCTTCAGTCAGGATTACGACCTAGATTTTCACACCACTTATGTGGTGTGAGTTAATTTTAGACATGAGTGGCGGGACCTACAGTTTGAAGTCGACTCCGAACGACAGTGTTAGTATACATCCAGTGCATAATTTATGCAAGCCTTCTGCATATCAATATGGCATGTAGTCGACGTAATCTAGTAGGTAGTGGGTTGGCTTATTCGACATGAGGCCTCGGTTCCAATCCCAGGTAAGACATCTCCAACAAAACAAAATATAAAAAATATTTCTTCGGCGACTTCCTCTCAACGGATTTCTGACAAAAACTCTCTGAGAGTAATCATATTGCCATGAAAAATTTTTCAAAAAAATCTGTCGTTGACTTTAAAATGTACGGCCACTCATGTATGAAATTAACACACACAACAAAAGTGCTGAGAGAAACAAGGTCGTTATTCTGACTAAAGCGTTGTAATGACCAATCATGTATGTATGTATGGTTGGTCTTTTCTGAAAAACTCTCTCTTCATAATAAACAACCACATACATACATATCTGTAATATAAGGACATGAAATAAGGTATATGAAGGAATATATTTGTCTGCTGGTGTCTTCAGTCGCCATTTCATGAGATGCTGATAGCACACTACTTACTAGTCTACAACGGCACCGTTACAATTTATATTATAAACAATCCAATATTCTCTGTAACATAAAAAAGTTTTATTGGTATAAAAAAATTTATCTTAAAAAAGGTCAAAAGAAGAGTATAACAACCATTTCAACACCATAATTTCCATGCCAATAAAAATATTGAAAGTGACCGGCTACATTATTTTGTTCAACAGCACCGCGCCTTCACACACGACTGACTGAACTTCAATAACTCACTCACCTGCTTTGTCTTGCCTTTTATATGGCAGGGTAAACAGTCTGATCAATGATCTTCAAGGTGAATATTCGTGGCTTCGTCCTCTCGAAATCTTTATAAATGTAAACATCATTGTAAACATCATTGTTTACATTTATTAGTGTAGTGTTTGTGTATTTTGCTAACATTTGTTCTTTTAGTGTTGTTGGTTGATTTTTTGTTTTCTTGCTTACCATTTTTATGCTGCTGTTTGTTGTTATATTAAGCTGTACGATAATTTGTAAACATGTTTGTTTACTTGCATTGTTTTAGTTTTGGTAGCTTTTGTTTATAATTTTAATGTTAAGCGATGTAAAAGCAAACACCAGTATCTTGATTTTTCATTTTCGTAACAATATGTTTCTTGTTTGAGTTGTAAAATATTTGAGACTGTTGATGAAAATATTCATTTACTCTTCTTAACTTTGATTATTGAGGCATGAACGTAAAAAATCATATTTTCCTCAGAAATATAAAAACGGTTACATTGACAGCTAAAGACCAATTAAATACTTTTTTGTTTTTTATTTTAATTATTTTTTTTTTATTTATTATATCACACCACTGGCTTACTATAATTTTGGTATGAAAATTTGTAATTAATCATTACTCATACGCATCGTAACACTGAAAAGTATGCAAAATTTTAATAAATAATTTTTCTTATTACGTTACTCTTACGAACTGTGGTACAAACATAATTTTGCAGTAAATTTTTTCGCATTAGGTTTTGTGGGTGACGTCTGCCCCGGGATTTGAACCGTCCACTTACGTCTAATGCGGCAACTTTCACATACCAACATAAAATACAGTACTTTTCTTTCCCTTAAAAAATAAAAACAGACTGGTTGAAGCACAGCTCCAAACGAAAGGACTTAAGTTTACTACACTTTCATTGGAACTTTTATATGTTGTTGTTACAATTTCTGTGCAGTTGCTGCTGTTAGCAATGTTGCTTGCTATGAATATTTCAGTTCTTGTTACTGTTGGTTACATGAAAACTCCCCAACACCAATATCAACAGCCCAAGACTGAAAGTGTATATGCTTGGGGTATACCCCTTTAAGTACAAACATTCAACCAACATTGGAAGCATAATAACCAGAGTCATGCCAAATTTAGTTTGACATTTGAATACAGAACGAAGCATATTTACAATCAAAGATAAGGTAACGGGCAAGTGAGGCAGAGAACAACTTTGTATGAAAATGCAAACGAGTAAAGGATAGCGCAGGATAGTGTAGGATAGTAAACGATTTATGCAAAATTGCTATAAACTTTAAATCTATGCGTACGTGTGCGTATATAACGAGCATTTGTGACTAAAGTTTGGAATATATTAAACAAATGGAGGCGTGTTGTTTGTGTACATTTTGTGTTGATGTTTCCTAGGCGAGTATTTCGTGAATGAAAATGGAATGAAATTCTAAAGTGTCGTCGACAGCGATAATATGCAGCTCAGCGACAAGTTTTTGAGACCAAATGTAAATAATTCATCGCATTCAGATTCACTTTCGTTGTTACATTGAATAATAAATTCGTGGCGTTATGACAATCCTCGCTAATTTTCTTCAATATCTCGTAATACGAGAATCTGTTAAAAAAGAGTGAGTGAATTTATCTAAAACACGGCTAAATCTTATTGCAATAATAATGCGAAATATCTTAGTTCGAAGTTAAACTTAAAAGACTTGTATATTGTTTATACTTTGTTTATACTTATCAATATCACCGCATATTACTTAACTTGTTAAATTTTTACAAATAATTACTGATGGAGTCGATGTAATCAACTGTAAGTTTTTTTAACTGGGAAGTGCATTCCAGATATAAGAGTGGTTGATGATCTGTTATTCATTACAAAGATCTACTGAATATAGAAATGACAGACTTTCGGAATTTCACTGGCTGAGTTGCATGTGACCTTAATTGACTCAGGATACTGGCAATATGACCAACTGGTTGGTAGTGTGCCTTTTAAAAATTAAAATTTCAAAACATTAAAAGTAAGGAAAGTATTTTCTTTTTCTACTTTTTAAAATGTGTCCATGTTTCCATGCATCCAACTAATGATTTTATTGCCGACAACACTAATGATCGTGATTAAATAAATTCTTTCGATTAGAATTACTCTGTATAGTTATACTTGTATACTGGTGTTTTGCTTTTACATTGCTTAGCATTAAAATTAAAAGCTACAAAAACAAAACAATGCTGTAAACAAAACTGTTTACAAATTATCGTACTGCTTAATATAACAACAAACACCAGGATAAAAAAATGGTAAACAGGTAAACAAAAATACACAAACAACACTACAATAACAAATGTAATCAAAATACACAAACAACACTACAATAATAAATGTAAACAACGATGTTCACATTTATAGAGATTTTGAGAAGGCGAAGTCATGAACATTCGCCTCCAATAACATACATCAGCCTGCTTAACCTGCCATATAAAAGACAAGGCAAAGCAGGCGCGTAAGTTAGTGTAGTTCAGTCAGTCTTGTGTGAAGACGCGGTGTGTTTGAAGATCTCCGTTACAACAATCTGTGGGACAATTGTCTAATAATTGTTACTGTTTATGCAAAGGATGCAAACATAGGAATAATAAAGAAAAGCAATTGTTGTTGTTTACATCAAGTTGTGAACAGTGGCACACAGAATTGTGCGAATAATAAAGAATTTTAATTAAAACTAAACAAAAAATTTATTTTTATTTTATTTGCAATCTACGAGCTCATAGTTTAAACGTTTTTAAAAGGAAAAACATAAGAGTTTGTAAAAGATATCCTCATGTTATAAATGGTTTAACGTTCATGTAGACGAAATTTCACATATCAGTGCTTGCAAGTGTACTAGCGTTTCAGGATAACGATGTCTGCATGAACATTCACTATGAAATTGTGCCCAAAAATGCCATCAATAGCAGCAACGCATAACTCTTTCGGACATTTCAACATTTGCACACTTTTACGAATACGTTCAGTATTGCAGATGCAAATGCAAATGAGGCAGAAAGTTCATATACATACTCAGTTTACCAAACATGTATGAAAGTTTCCTGTCATAGTTGTAACAACAGTAATCAAAAACATACTCTCCATATTTCAGTGAATGACAATTTATGAGTGTTTACAATGGTCAAGAGCATGAAATAAAATTTCAGCACATTTATCATTTACTTACGATGATATTCTTAAGGGTATAAATACATTCATATGTTCGTCAAAAGTTTTAGCCTTTGAAATCTATATCATGATAGAAAAAAAAATGATATCTGCTACACATGCATTTGTTTGTTACTATCTTGGCTACTACAATCTTTCTTTTTCCCTCTCTTTCTCTTTCACTCAATGCAATTGTGTGATTGTTAGGCAAATTCAGGTTTCCGTTATACCATTAGCCGTATCCTTTGAACTGAAGCACAAAATGTGCGTGATAATTATTTATATACTTCAAACAAAACAAAACGTAGATACATATACACACAAACACGCATTCATAGGAGATATGTTTGAAAATTTCGTTTAATTTGAATTTATGATGACAGCTCATGAAGTACTTCATTTATTACTTCGTGAACATTCACGCTTGTAATTGATTCACCAAATTACTTACGTACTTACTTAACTGGCCATTTACAAGCCGATTAAAGGATTTTTTTCCTACCTTAACACATCCTTTCAGGCGCCTCTGCTTCTTGCGCACCTACACCTGTTGGTCACACTAATCAATGATCAAACCAATCAATGGTCTTTCGAATGCAAACAAGATTGTCCTCTTCGCCGCTTTCCGCAAATCTCCGCATCATATACTCGTCTCTCCAGAGCATCCTCCTCCATTTGAACGACATGGCCGGGCCAGCGCAGACGCTGGATGTTTGTGTTGATTGACCAAATTACGATGATTTAATCACTGAGAAGTCGCCGTAGTCTAGTCGGTAGTGTATAGGCTCATTAGACGCCAGTCAATGATTCAAATGCCAGCTCAAATATCTCGAACAAATCAAAATACGAGAAAATATTCCTTCAACACCTTCTTTTCAGCATTCTTCTGGCAAGAATCTCTCTGAGAGTAAATAAAAACTATCGTTTGGAATAGACTTTAACACACACCATATGGGTGGTGTGCGAAGCCTCTGTTGTAATCCTGCTTAGAGTGTTGTAATTAGTTATTAAGTACGTAAGTAAGTAACTGAACCAAGGAGATCGCTTAAAAGGAATCCGATTTGCGGATTAAAAAAGCATTGTAGCACGTAATGTGTGTTACTTTATATTCTCTAATATACCCTTGTATGACGTTTGTAGCTGATTTGCATGTCAATAAAAACTTGTAAAGGCCAGAAAAAGGCATTAAAAAATAATAAAAAAAAACAATTTTTTCTAATATTTAGCCACGGGCGCTTTATTTATGGCCAGATGTTAAATTGGAACTAAATTCTCACATGAATCATTTAAGAAATGAATAAACATTAAGCATATGTTTGTAGATTATGTATGTAGACAAGCACTCATTTACAAACATTAGGGTGTTACAAATTAATATGACACAAGCAGAAAAAATTAGAAATTTTCAAATACGAAATCTAGGCAAACATAATCCTGCAATTGGAAAAACTAAAATTTAGACTTCCTTAGATTGCATCTTATAACTTATATATCTATGAATTGTATAGGGTGGGGCATTTAAAAGTATAAATTTAAATATGCAATCAAACAAAAACGGTTTGAAATATTTATAAAATTTATATTTTTGTTGTAAAGTGCAATTGTTCCGGTTGGAAATGGAATATTACTGCACTCATATGGCTTCCGCGGATTTCCTCACAGTTCCTCATTCGATCTGAGCTATTTTCTTGCACATTTTCGAGTGTATGTGTTCGTATCTCGGCAATGTCATCGCAAATGTTGGCCTTCAAATGCTCAATTGTCTCTGGTTTGTCGGCATAATAATTTTCTTTAACGGTGCCCCATAGAAAATAGTCCAACGTTGCCAAATCACAGTTTCTTGGCGGCCAATTGACATCATCATTTTGATTAATTAAACGGTAATTAAACGTTTAACGCAATAAATCGATTGAGGCATGAGATATATGACAAGTTGCACTATCGTTTTAAAACCAAATATCGTTCCCATCAATGCCATGAAGAATGGGTATAATGGTGCGATACGTGTCTCAATTGACCGTAATGGTTACGCCTCCCACATTTTCCGGTGTACGCACTGTACAAGCACGCTTATGTGTAAACAAATATTTTTTTGCGAACTGCTGCACTGCAAATTACCATATTCCTGATCATTCAGCGAAATGAAGTCGCCGTGGTCTAGTAGGTAATGTGTTGGCTTATTAGACGTAATGCCTCGGTTCAAACCCCAGGTCAGGCATCTGCAGCTAAACGAAAATATGAAAAAATATTTCTTCGGCTTCCTTGCTCTCAGTAGATTTCTGGAAAAAACTCTATGTGAGTAAATAAAATTGCCATGAAAAGTTTCTCAAAAATTTGTCATTCGGAGTCGAGTTTAAACTGTAAGTCCCACCACTCATGTATAAAAATTAACGCACACAACATAAGTGGTGTGAGAAACTAGGTTGTAATCCAAACTAAAGATTTGTAATGACCAATTATGTATGTATGTATGTATGTGATCATTCTGTATATGTCAGTGCTTATGTGAAAATGAACGCCAAACTATGTAGGTTATTAGGGCATATGTGTGTTTGTTATCTGAATACATACACTTTAATTTTTTATTCCTTTACCTTGAATCTTAATTAGAATCCAAAACCTTCTTCATTATTTGACGAACAACAACTCGTATTTAAACTCATAATTTTCATTGTCTTTCGAATACTGCTTTGTATTCTTCTTTATCTTTCTTCTCATCATCAGATGCATCGTTTTGACGTTGTTTGAAATCCTTTCATTCATCACTCTCATTATCATTATCTCCTGTTCGTTGTAATTATCATTATCGCTGCAATTAACATAACGTGCGGAGGTGGTGATGGTTACCAATGCACTAGACCAGCAGCCTCTGGGTAAATGCAACGACTTCGAAGGAAACCTGCTGCCTAGTCGGGGCGAAAGTGTTGTGATCCAGTGAGCAGATGAGTTGTGAATGTCATCGTTATTGTTGTTGTTGAGTTTAATTACAGCATTTATTATGGTTCAACATTTAGTTGGTGTTTTCGGAATTTATTGCAGCATTTTCAGAGAGTAGCTATCTCTTTAAAAATAGATGTTGGAAAGAAAAGAGAATTCCAACAATGGAGAGAAAAATTTTAATTAGCCACACAGAGTCACACAAAGTAAGGTCGTCTTCATCATCAACATTCTGTGTTAAATTTTTTTTTGGTCTTCTCTTTTTTTGTTTTCTGGTTTTTCTGTTGCATTTTTGCCGCAACATTTGAATAATAAAACCAAAAAGGAATTCAAAATCACGTACATAGTCTGCCACTGCAATCGTTTACATTTACATACACTCATGTGATTACAATTTCAATTTTTAATGTGAAATATTTTCAAAGTATATTGAGCCCTATAAGTAGAAATTTCTCTTCATTGGCACGCATTTGATCTCTTGTTTATGCATGTATGTCTGTCTCTCTCTCTCTGACAGTGTTATTAACGCAAACGAATATTTTTTAATAATTCATACCTCATGGCAGAAATAATTGCAAATGTTTACATAGTTTTTTTTTTTTTTTTTTTGAACATTTGTGGCTGTGTATTGAAAATAAGTTCCAAGGTCGCTGGGAAAAAAATGTCATTGTCGTTTTGGAATTTTTTAAAAATTCATTTCACTGTCATGTGTGCTGCAGTATTTCCGATGCACTGGCATGGTTTCGTAAATCTTTATCACTTGAATTGAAAGCCATACAGGGATTAATTGAATGAATCTCTTGGGATTATCAGTTGGAAATTGTAATGCCTTGATTGAGAAAATAAAATATGGTGCTGCAGCAAATAAATAGTCTTTTAAAAATCCTGTATTTTTATTAATATTAATATGTTTTTACCTTTTAAAAACGTTTAAAAAATGAGCTCGTAGATTACAAATAAAATAAAAATTGCGTTTAGTTTTAATTAAAATTCTTTATTATTCGCACAATTCTGTGTGCCACTCTTCACAACTTGATGTAAACAACAACAATTGCTTTTCTTTGGTATTCTTGTGTTTGTACCATTTGCATAAACAATAACAATTACTACTGGGATCTTTGTAACGATGATCGTCAAAACACGATAACTCTCTTCAAACGCAACGTGTCTTCACACAGAACTGACTGAACTTTACTAACTCGCTAGCCTAGCTTATATGGCAGGGTAAACAGTCATATGAATGTTCTTGAAAGCGAATGTTAGTGACTTTGTCTTCCCGATATCTCTATAAATGTAAACATCGTTGTTTAATCAAGGATCAATTAATAAGACGACAACGAAAACTCTAGTTTGGTTATGAGTGGTGGGACCTACAGTTGAATGAAATGAAAGATTTTGAATGAAAGATTTTTAAGAAAGTTTTTCATGGCAATTTTTTTTTAGTCTCCGAATTTTTGCCAGAAATCTGCTGAGAAGCAGTCGCCAAAGAAATATATTGTTCGTATTTCGTTTTATTGGAGATGTCTGACCTGGTGTTTGAAGCGATGCCTGACGTCTAATAAACCAACACACTACCTACTAGAATAAGCGCGACTAAGACATACTTGGCCTTATTATAAACGGCCTGCAGGAATGTAATGATGATCATCTACTGGGAGATTTTTGGTTTTTTAAATGTCACTGAAGGTGATTTAGAAGTCGTCGTAGTCGTAGGCTTATTAGACGTAAGGTCACATTTCAAACCCCAGGTCAGATATCAAAATGAAAATATGAAAAAATATTTCTACGGCGACTTCATCTTAGCAGACTTCTCTGAAAGTAAATAAAAATTTCCATGAAAAGTTTCTTAAAAATCAATTATTCGGCTTAAAACGGTAGGTCCCGCCACTAATGTATAAAAATTAACACACACAACATAAAGTGGTATGCGTCCTAGATTCGCATACCACTTTATGATATAATCCTGACTAAAGGGTTGTACTGACCAATTATGTTATTATGTATGAAGGTGATTTTGTTGGATGGATTTATATTTAACTATAACTACTAGACTACGGTGACTTCCATACAATTTCCATTACTTTACAAAATTTTCCGGAACAGAGTGTCGTATTTTTTTCTAAAAGTAATACGAGTATTTGTTTTTATTTTTGCCAATTTATAACTTAATTTCAAGGAAATCAAATTTGTTTTCCCACCACATGATATTTATCGCGTGATATTTCTGTCGATTATTTTTAATAGATTTTCGTAAATTCGTTTTTTATTGCCGTGGCTTTTTAATTTGATTGATTTCATTTAATTTCCGCACAACAACATTATAAATCAAAACTCTTTCTCTCTCTCTCTCTCTCTCTCTCTCTCTCTCTCTCTCTCTCTCTCTCTCTCTCTCTGTGTGTGTTCATTATAAATTGATTTTTAATTGCTTTTAGGAATTAAATTTCATTTAAATGTGAGATTTTTTCCTTTTTTTTTCTCCTTTCAATTTAATTTTTTATTTCGAATTTTTAATCGCCGACATTGGTTTGACTGATTGAAACATTTAATAATAAATTTACGATTTATTAAAAAAGAAAATTAAATATTTATGCATATAAATGCAATGAAATTAAATTAAATGTATAGAGGGTGACACGCAAAGAGTTTTCAAATAAAGTTTCTCATATTTTCAAATGGTATTCCATGAAAGAGATTTTTTAAATTATGAGATCGTATTTTATTTCGATATGAAACTATAATCTGTAATAATAAAATTGTACTCTTTTGCTATGACCCTTTACGTTGGAACCCTTGTCTAGTATCACTTACTTATGTAAATATGTGTTATGAGATGGCAATTGAACTTAATTTACAAATAATCACACTATTATGTACAAATATAATGCACAACAAACCATTTATATAGTTACAGTGGAGTATATGGTATATGGTTTGAAAAAGGGTAAACACACGTTTCCTGGCTATTTGAACTTCCAAACTATGTTACTGATAATGAAATATGATTTGGAAATATGACTTACTTAAATGGTTACATTACAACCCTTTAGTCAGGATTACAACCTAGCTTCTCACATCAACAATGGTTCGTATGCTAACCTTATCCATGAGTGGCCCAATCTACAGTTTAAAATCGACTGCAAACGACAGATGTTTGAGAAGTTTTAATGGCAATTTTACCCGAAGAATGTTGACAAGCATACGTTAATCTCATTGAAGTAACATAAAGTAAATGGCTCTCGGCTTAAGCATTGTTTCTGCTGAACTTTGTAAATGCCTCATCTTACCATATCACTCCACAGTGGCTTCGGAACACAAATTCAATTAATTTTTTCCTTTAACTAATGCGGAACTCTTAAATCTCATTTGTTTTCTATCCAATCTTATTCACCTGACTGCAAACAATTCTAATTGAAGACATATAAAGCTTTCAAAAATATCTAAAAACTACTGTAAACAGTTTTCCTCTACACTGTTACTATAAGTAAACGTATACATACCACTTTATGTGTTTATATTGCTGCCACTACATAAACATGTTAAATGACACTTTGAAAAATATCACACACTCTATTGACTTGAACTACACACAATTATAACACAGAGATACTTACAAACACACTTGCTCGAATACATGCACGCACACAATTAAAACTTTCACTATTCAACTCTCTCTTTCTCTCTCATTCACGTTAATAAATGTACACACAAGCACTTAAAAATTATTTGAAAAATATGATAATTTGTTGTGTTAATTATGACAATAACAACAACAACAATAAATGAAATTAAAATGAGAGAAAAACTCCTTTATTGGCAACGTATGTAATATGGAAACATGTTTCACATACATACATACATATGTTTATAGGCGCTTGAGTATGTGTATATACATACATATGTGTGGTCGGTTACATACATATCAGAGATTAACAATTAATCGTTTTTTCGCTACTCATAAGCACTCATGAAATTTTGAATATAAGTGAGTCAACAATATTGAAATTTAATTATGTACACTGATTCATACATACTCACTACAACGTTGCAGATTTATAAGTACAGGTTGCAATGTACAATGCGTACAATGTTGACTTCAAACTCATACCATTCGAAATATGTTTGATTTATATGCCTACTCATTTAGGTTCATAACTTTAGAAATATACTTACAATGCTTATAAATGATTCGAGTTACTCGTATCATTCAACAAAATTTATAGTCTTAATTGTAGTTGCATTTACAAAAAAAGAAAAAAGACACGTAAGCAAAAAAGACAGAGCAGCAAGCAGAGCTAACACGCAACCTTCTAGTAAGTATTTTAGTGTTCGTATGCGAATCATACTTATTTTGTGATTCGTGTATATGTTGACTTATGGAGAGTCGAAATCAACAACATCATACGTGTTGTCAAGTATGAATATGACAAGTACGTCAAACTTTGAATATCAGTAGAGGTTCCATGATATAAAATAAGTATGAATGCGTATAAGTATCAGAAATTATGAGTATGATTTGATTCTACTCATCTTTTTGAATAATCATTGCTGATCTCTGTTTCATATGCAATGCGTTGTAAGAAATAAAAAGTTTCTGTCCAAATCCAATTTTACTTTTGAAACGAATGTACATTATCAGACAATACATGACGTCATTTTGAACGATCTTTTCAATCTCGAGAAGAGACCGAGAATATAAGAATATTTGTTGAATTTTTTACTTATAGTTCAAAAATTAACATCCCATTTCATAAGTGACTCTGGCTGGCATAATTGGTAGTCAAGATTAAAACATAGCTTCTCATACCAACCATGCTGTGTGTGTTAACCTTATCCATGACCAACTGTTTAACGTAATTCTTGACAAACTGTTCATGGCAATCGCATTTCACTCTCGGGGTTTTTTAGTCTAATAACTCAATATTCGTGAATTTCGTGTGCTTATCTGCTTTATACTCATTTACGAAGTGACTTCTTTAACTTTAGTTAGTAACACACTACAGCACTTACAATGGCAGCCCTAACACACGAACATGTGGGAATGCTACTCAGTCAGCCTTCGTTTACATGCATGCACAGTAAACAACGACGACACATTACAGATCAAATCAAATCAGAAAAGAAAACCAAAAAATGCACGACACTTAGCAAAAATATTTGCTTCATGCAGCGTGACAGTTAACAACAAAAAAAAAAAAATACGAACATTAAACGCAAAATCAAGAGGCAAATGGGAGGAAGAGTTATAAAAACAATAATTGAATACAAAAATAAATCAGAAGTGAGACAAAAAAGTTTCTTTAAATGTCGTTCTCCGCGTTTAACTCATGTTGTTTTCATTGTATTTGCATTTGAATTTGCTAAACAAACAATCTCTACAGTATGGTGCACATCATAATATAATGTTTGTAATGGAGATAGGGAAACTAACAAAAAAAAAATTATGAAATGAATTGTAAAAAACAGAACAGAAACAGAAGAAAGCATGGAGAGAGAGATAGATAGGAAGAGAGTTGAAAGTTGTATAATGAAATGAGAAACATTTTTCACCAACATTGTTCTGGCCAATGTTAGGGCACTCATTTCAATGTTGGTACCACAATAATTTTTTTAGTGGTTTTGTTGCAAAAAGAAAAAGAAAACTTCTTCCATTTAAAGGTCATGGCAAAGAGCTCTAAAAAATATAAAGAAAAAAAGAAAAATAGTTTCAAACAAATTTTTCTTTTACCAACTAAAATAGAAAAACAAGAACAAATCTGTGAAAATAAAATCAAGAAAAATTAATGAAAATATGAATTGAAATAAAAATTTAAAAGTTATTTCCAAGAAATTGTATAGGATCAGTTGATATTGACTTTATATTTACATAACATAGTCAGTGACATGTTTCCAATGTCGTAGACTTTTGGGTTTCACTTACTTATTCAGAGCCTCATTCACTTTCTATAGAAATACGATTACAAAGCATCTTCCGACATGACAAATCAAATATTTCACTTGACTTAATTGTACTACAGATACTAGTAGAAAAACGTTTTCATTTTTACTTTTACTAAGTCCTTCTAAATTGGCCCTCAAACATAGTCTGTAGGCCATCCTCAAGCCACTACTGCCCACATAATTGTGACATTTCGATTGCGTCACACTAATGATTCCGTTTTCAAAGAATTTGAATTCTTCAGTTCAGTCTATTGCTTCAACGTCTAGTATTTTTAAATTAAAAACACTACCTTACTCCATAGTAGGGGATAATAATTAATAACAAATTTAATGAGATCCCTTAATATAAATGCGTTTGACTCATTCCATAGTCGTATTGCCGATTACCGATATTCATGCATAACTTATTACATCAATATGTCATGGCCTCGGTTTAGTGTAATAGAAAGCTGTATCTACAATACTTGTAATCATTGGCCAATATTTCATAAATTTTAAGAGACTAGAAACTCCAAAATTTTTACTACAATACTAACTGCAAATATGTTCCTTAGAACGGTTCGATTGAGATCCCGATTTTTTTAAATGTGTTCGAACCTAAGCCTTATAGGCACCCTAGAGATTCAGGGATTAGGACCACGCTCATCATTTGATGGCAATCAAGATCTGTTAATATGGCTTTTTGATGATGATGATCGTGCAGAATTCGCCTTAATCTAGCAGTTAGTGTGTCTTGCCTAGAGCCAAATATCTTTAGCAAAACAAAGTGAAAAATTATTTCTTCGCCGACTTTCCTCACAGCAGCGCCTTGGCAAAAACACTGGCAGTAAATTAATTTCGTCGTGCATAATTTGCACAAAAATCTATCATTCGTAGTCTACTTTAAACAGTATTTTCCAATACTCATGGATAAAATTAACACACAAAATATTATCGGTGTGAGAAACTACCTCATAATCCTGAATGAAAATTCGTAATGACCAATTAAGTAAGTAATTAATCTCTAACAGTTGAGTAATTATGGTTTAGAGACTAAGAAATCTTGCTTAGCAAGTCCTTAGGCATCTATTTTAGCAGTCGGCTTAGTAGACATGAGACCACCGTTCAAACCCCTGTTCAAACATCTCCAACAAAACGAAATATAAAAGAATATTTCTTTGGCAACTTAATCGTAGAAGATTTCTGTCAAAATCTCTGTGAATAAATAAAAAATTTGTCATGAAAAAGTTTCTCCAAAAATCTGTCGATCGGAGTCGACTTTAAACTGTAGGTCCCACCATTCTTGCATAAAATTAACACACACAACAGAAGTGATGGCAGAAACTACATCGTAATCCAGACAGAAGGTTGTAATGAACGATTATGTATGTATTTATGTATGTATGTATGTATGTATCTGTTATTGAACATACGTACATATACACACATACTTCAAATAAAATTTTATTAATGATGGACACTATTAAATGGATTTATTGCTTTTGTTGTATTTTAAAACTTTAATTTGAAAATTATTATTCAATAAATCCCCTCTTTTAGCATTAATGACCGTTTTTCCACTACAAACTTGCCGACCACATTATCATGGTCATAAATTAATTGTAGGGTAGCTGTACTATAGCAACAATAATAACAAAAAACAAAAAAAAAAAGAAAAGAGAAGAAAGTAAAAGAGTAAAAGTTTTTATAATAAAATGAACAAAAGAACGCAAGAAAAACTGTAAAAAACTAAAAGAAAATAAACTTTACATTTAATGTTTTCATATCCCCCCCCCACTCCTTTCTCTTTCTCTTTTTTAAACTTTTTAAAACTAAATCTCACACGCTTTAACGACGCTCCTCTCTTCTCTTTTCAACTTTCCTTTTTTTGCTGGATTTTAAAGTTCCCCCCTTTTGTCTTCGTCTATCAATAACAATCAATTTCATGCGACGACTTTTGTCTTCCAATATAAAGTTTGGTTTGTGTGTGAGTATAATGTGTGCGCACAGTGGGTCAAATGGAAACATAAATTGTGCTAAGTTACTGGGGATTATATTTTTGGGTGCCCTGGTAGTCTGGTGGGTAGTGTGCTAGACTATCAGCGTGAGGGTCGTGGGTTCGATTCCCACCAGAGACTCTGGTCTGTGACACTACACCGAGCACATAGTCAAGTTACTTCGCTCGTACATAATTAGAATATAATTTGTAATTGTATTGTAATTAATAAATAAATAAATAAATATTTGTTTTAGAAAGTGTTTTAAGATTGTTACGAAAATGAAAAATTTAGATAATCCATGTGTCTATGTGTCCATGTGTCCAAGAGATAATTTTATTGCCGACAACACTAATGCTGGTGATTAAATAAATTCTTGCGATTAGAATTACTCTGTATAGTTACTATTGTTACGAAAATTAAAAATCAAGATAATATTGTTTTGCTTTTACATCGCTTAACATTAAAATTATAAAGAAACGCTACAAAAACAAAACAATGTAGTCAACAATCCTGTTTACAAATTATCGTACTGCTTAATATAACAAAAAACATCAGCATAAAAAAATGGTAAACAAGTAAACAAAAATCCACAAACAACACTACAAGAATAAATTTAAACAAAATACACAAACAACAACGATGTTTACATTTATAGAGGTTTCGCGAAGGCGAAGTCATGAACATATATCAGACTGTTTACCTGGCAATATAAAAGACAAGGCTAAGCAGGCGAGTAAGTGAGTGAAGTTCAGTCAGTCTTGTGTGAAGACGCAGTGCGTTTGAAGAGAGTAATCGTGGTTTGAAGATCGCCATTACAAAGATCTGTCGAGCAATTATCTAGTAATTCTTATTGTTTATGCAAACGAGTGTAAAGATTAATAACGAACAAAGCAATTGTTGTTGTTAACATCAATTTGTGAACGGTGGCACACAGAATTATGCGAATAAATAAAGAATATTAATTAAAACTAAACACAAATTTATTTTTATTTTATTTGCAATCTTCATATTTTAAGCATTTTTAAAAGATAAAAACGTAATTATATTACAGACTGTCAATTGTGGCTGTGTTTAAACCTTTGACGGTATCATATCCGAAATATATAGCTTTGTAAGCCTGGCTCTCACTAATTTCATTTATCTGGCGTTGGAATCACTATTGATTGTAAATTTTTTCTGACATCATCTATGTAAACTGTCACCACTGTACGATGCTTTGTTACTTTTTTCTCTTTACCATCTCTATCGTTGTTTTTTCTTTGCTGTTGGTGTTACTGTTGCTGTTATTTTATTTCACTGAACTCATGCATTGTAATTCCTGACACAAAAACATGTCAAAAACTACACGGTACATCCACTTCTGCATGTGTGCGAGAATGTGTGAGTAATATATGCTGAAAGATTGAATGAAGAAAGAGAGAAACAAGAGAGCAAAATAAGAAATTATTGGCAGGCGCCTTAAAGACGGTATTGCTTCAATGATTGCTTAAATAGAAAAGTTGTTCTAATACTTTAACTGTTTCTAAGAGAGTGTGTGTGTGTATGTATGTTGGAACTTACTAAACCGTAATAACATTTAAATGTTTATGTATGTGTATGTATATGTACATACGAGTACATAAGCTCCCTCCCTCTTTCCTATTTTTATGCTAAAGTGTTGAGTAACTTTTTAAATGTTTTCTGTTATGTTGTTGCTGTCATAAGTAAACGAAAGCAATAACAACTAGTGGTTTGACTGATGATGGCATTTCCATCAATTCCCCTGGCTCTTTATTATTCAAAAACAGTAACAATTATGGAACTCTTTTTTAAACATTTAAATAAAGTTTTTCCATTTTCGTTGTCTCCCCGTTCTTTTTTTAAACGCTAATGTAGGCACGGATATAAAATATTTTTTTTTTCTTTGGTTGTTTTTATTGCTTTTTACCAATTCATCTCTTTGCTTGCACAACAAGAGTGATAGAAGGGAATCACTGGAGATTTATTTCATTTCCTATGATTGCCTTTTAGTCTCCATAGGGAAAATATTATGGACCATTAAACTGAATTAATTTTTTTATTGTTTCTTTCTTATTTTGTTAATAGAGATTGTTGTTGTAATAAATTAAATTAACCATGTTATCATTTCTAAGCTGATTTAAGGGGTGAGAAAGCGAGTGAGTGAGTGAGTGACTGATTTAAATATTGTCGCAATAAATTTTTATGTAAAAAGTCTTGAACATTTCAAATGATTTTTGCTGAATTTATTCATCAAATGATGACGTTATTAACCAATTTAGCAAATGATACATGCATATGTACATATTGTAAAGAGAGTATTCGATAATATTTTGTGGTTTGTTAAAATTACATGCTATTGATGACTCAATTTTAGCAATGTATGTGGGTATGTAGGTAGGTTGGAGGAGAGCTGTCTATCCAAAAGGAAGTTGAAAGAACACAGTTAGGCCACACGAGGTCCCTTGTGATACCACATATTAAAATACTGCTCTTTTCCCGTAATTATTTGAAGCTTTTGATGAAGTGATTTAGCTGTCAATGTTTATGTTTGGTAGTTCCTTCAGATCCTCCATGTGCTAGACACTATGCTGCCTTCTCAGGCTGAGCTCTGGGCATATATCCATGACATGCAGAACAATCTTCTCCTTTTCCTCCTATATACACCTTCTACAGAAGTGTTAAGACAAATATTCAGGAGCAATACTATATACACGACTGCCCATCCTGCTGCGGCCCATACACTTTTACTTCGAATAAATGTTTAATCAAAGGCCGAGGCAACGGTTGATAGAAATTATATCGTATGAAGCTTTCGTCCATTTGCAGTCCATAATAATTCTCTACATGGATGTTATTCTTAGTATTATCGATAATATTGTTAAATA
Organism: Sarcophaga carnaria; assembly: GCA_958299815.1. Classification (NCBI taxonomy): domain Eukaryota; kingdom Metazoa; phylum Arthropoda; class Insecta; order Diptera; family Sarcophagidae; genus Sarcophaga; species Sarcophaga carnaria. The sequence goes on along the minus strand of OY283150.1, from coordinate 130,132,168 downwards.
AGCACGACAATATCTTATTTCTATATAACAAAACAATGCAGTAAACGAACCTGTTTACAAGTTATCGTACTGCTTAATATAACAACAAAGTAAACAAATATACACAAACAACACTACAAGAATAAATGTAAACAAAATACACAAACAACAATAATGAATGTAAACAACGATGTTTACATTTTCAGAGATTTGGAGAAGGCGAAGTGACGTACATTCATCAGACTATTTACTGTGCCATGTAAAAGGCTAGGCAAGGCAAAGCAGGCACGTGAGTTAATGAAGTTCAGTCAGTTTTGTGTGAAAACGTGGTGCGTTTAAAGAGAGTAATCGTGGTGTGAAGATCTCCGTAACAAAGATCTGTCAAATAATTGTTTAGTAATTGTAATTGTTTATGCGAATGGTGTAAACAGAGGAATAACAAAGAAAAGCAATTGTTGTTGTTTACATCAAATTGTGAACAGTGCCACACAGAATTGTGCGAATAAATAAAGAATTTTAATTAAAACTAAACACAAATATATTTTTATTTTATTTGCAATCTTCATATTTTAAGCATTTTTAAAAGGTAAAAACGTAGCCATGTCGATGGTGCAACGACACTAAATATAGCCTGCAGTGATCATTGATTACCCAGAGCTCATGTCAATGTCAAATGCATGCCAAAATGGTAAAAGTAAGAGTGTTTTATTTCACACAACAACACAACTGGTCTTTGAAGCCTTACCATATTTCAGCTGATAAATAACTGCAGTTCAAGGCTGCAGTAGCAGCTCTATTACTACTGCATGAAATTCCCTTTTGCAATATGAGTCCCACTTGATATAATTTTCCATGTAAGCCATGAGCCATGAGAGGCAGTTGCAAAAACAAAAACCAATTACAGTTGGGTATGCAAGTGGGATTGATTTATTGCATGTAATTAATACAAAATGCAATACATTTCCCCATACAAATGAATGAATGTAGTCATGTATGCATGTGCATACCATAACACTTCATTGTGCCACATGATGATGGAAAATAAAATGAAAATTGTAACGAACGTAGAATTCTCTTGTTTCCAAAGTGGAAAATAAATATAAACAATTGTTAAAATATATCATACATATTCTGACCTTCTCTTTATTACAAATAAATTTTACTTTTTTGTGGTTGTCTTATTTTAAAATCTGTTACAAAATAACAACACATCTATTTACAATAATGATGGTCAGGACAATGATAATAAACATAAAATATCATATATTTTATATAAAATAAAACAAAACAAAGGACGAAAAAAAAATAATTATAATAATAATCAGATTAAGCAACAATAATAAATATTTTTACGTTTTTACATTTTAAAAATGTTTAAAATACGAGCTCGCAGATTGCAAATAAAATAAAAATAAATTTGTGTTTTAGTTTTAATTAAAATTCTTTATTATTTGCACAATTCTGTCCGCCACTGTTCACAACTTTGGGTAAACAACAACAATTGCTTTTCTTTGTTATACCCTTTGCATAAACATAACATTTACTAAACAATTATTCAACAGATCTTTGTAACGGAGATCTTCAATCCACGATTACTCTTTTCAAACGCACCGTGCCTTAACACAAGAAGGACTGAACTTCACTCACTCAGCCGCCTGCTGTACGTTTTTTTCATAGGAAAATTTCGGATCATTCGAGTGTAAACCCCTTATAGGGGCTCCGGAGTACAAGGATATTAGTCGAAATTTTATTTTTAATGGTGTGAAATCTCTGGTACTTTACGAACTAAAAACTTTCAAAAATTAAATTTTTGGAAACAATTACAAACATTTTGTAATTGAATGGTTTGAATTCATTGCTGTCTAGTGGATTGGCTTAGTGGGATTCAAAACTCAGCTCAGACATCGCGAAATATGAAAACACATTTATGCGGCGACTTTCTCTCAGCATTAAAAATAATAAAAATTTTCAAAAATCTGTCTTTCGGAGTCGACATTAAACTATATATCTTGCCTTTGATGGATAAAATTAACTCACACAACATGGGTGGTGTGAGAAGTTAATTGGTAGCTAGATGGTGGAGGGATTAAAACTTCCCAAACAAGTTTCGTCAATTTTTATCAAATCATAAGGGATTGCGCAAAATATAGCTGGATTAATTATTTGTTGTTAGTATTCTTACATAAGGGCATACATTGTATTGTATTTCAAATATTTTTTTATTTTTCATTTAAAGAAATTTAAAATCCGTTTACATTTTTTGATTTGTTTTTATTTACAGATTTGTTGTCTGTCGTGCCGTCAAGCCTAAGACTGTGCTATTTTCTTTAGTTTAACGTTGAATTACCTGTGGCAGAAGTGTAACCATGCGTAGGTAAGTGAGTGCATGCGTGTGTTTAAAATGCTTTTCATGTTTTTTATTCTCGTCTATTTATTTGCATTTGGAAACAACCATTTGTCAGTCTGGCAAAGTTGTCTAGCAGTCTGTTACTCTTGTCATTTCTAAAGCACATTCCAAATGGGTTTACATTTTTATTTCCATTTTCTTTTAGCACAATGTGACGATAAATTTTAGCAGCTACAAGAATTTTTTATTTGGCTTAGCATTTGGTGTACTTACCTTGGCATTAGAGACGCTTTTTCTTCACGCCGCTATTGTTGTTATTTGTGGTGATGATTGTGGCTACAATTCCGTTTGTCGCATCACTGGCTGTGCTTGTTAGAATCAAGCCAAACTATAAATTAAAAAGAAACCTTAACAGGATGAAATTAAATTTCCAGTGTCACTATCTGTGGCATTTTAGAATTTCTCTCCTCTCCTTTTCTTTTTTATATTTGTTTACAAAGCTAGAAAAAATTGGAAACATTGAAATACACTTTGGATGTGTTGCTATTCTAAACTCTATTTGCAACTAAAAAATGTTTCTATTTTCTACGAAATTTACTTCTGCTAATTTCATTGTATGTTACACTAAAATTTTATTGAGTTTTAATTAAAAAAGAAAACTTCATTCATTCATTTATGTATTCATTCATTGATTCTTTCGTTCATTTGCTTTTCATTTACTCGTAAATTCTTTGAAGAATAAAATCAATGCGTTTTCTCTTTTAAATTGTTTTGAATAACATCAGCTTCTGCTGTAAACTAAATTTGGTTAAAACCAAGTAACAGAGATTCCATACAGACTATGAAACATTTTGTTATTCTTTGCAACATTTCATGTTTATGAAACATAAATTTTGCATCATTTCCAGCAACTTTCTAAATACTCTGTAGCACTTTCAACATGTTTCCGTTTGGGTAAACAACCGAATTGCTAGCAAATCCATGAATTCTGTTATAATTTTACCACACATTGCTTTCAGTTTCATAGGTACAATGTTAGCAACATGTTGCCAGCAACATTTCGGAGAAATTTTACTTTACATGTGAGATAAATTAAAGGCACTTCTTGTTATACTGTGGACATGTTTAAAAACGAAATGAATATGTTTTAAGATAACTTTTATATTTTTGAAATTTGTTTAGAGGCAATGTTGATGGCCACATCAGACAATTAAGTGAATCAACTATTGTATATAGAGCACCAAGACAAATTGCTGCATAGCATGATTGTTATCCATTAAAGGCTTTTAGCTGGTATTAAATGTATGGTAAATATTTGACTTTCTTAATGGCTATGCCGTATTTGAAATGATGTGTGAATAAAGGAATATTAATCTCGAAATTGACAACAAATAATTTAATAAAGCAATTTTAAAAGAAACCCATAAAAGTCGAAACGCACATGACACATTCATAATTAGAACAGGTGGATGCAGCTTTTGTCAATGGACGTCTCAGGCCCCTTACCTCCTTGGAATTTCATAAAGTTACTCTTAATCTTGATAATTTTTCAAATGTCATTGACTTTATATTTGACTTTCACACTCAATTTGATACATAATCTTAATGTGCATGAGAGTGAGTATTATCAGTAGATTTATTTAATGTTGCTTGTTTATTTGGTAGATATGTACATATGTATTTACGCTTTAAAAGATAAAATAAATAAATATTTGCGAAATTTTAACTGAAATTATGTATTGTACATACGTATGATTAATAAAAATAACATGGAAACACACTCATACCACGCAGTGGTTATGGTAATAAAAATTTAAAAAAAATGTTGTAAAGGGTCCGCCAAATAACTATTATTACCAAATAAAAACTACTGAATATTTTCTCAAATTTCTTTTTTATTTGAAAGTACAATCCTTCCGGTTAATAATGGAAAATAATTTCATTCAAATGGCTGCCTCGGCTGGCCATGCAGTAGCCCACACGATCGGTCCAATTTTTCACCAATGGCTTCACGAATATTGTCCTTTAAAGCGTCAATTGTCTTTGGCTTGTCGGCGTAACACTTATCTTTGACGGCACCCCACAAATAATAGTCCAACGGTGTCAAATCGCAGCTCCGAGGTGGCCAAACGACATCAGATCTGCGGCTGATAATGCAATCTTCAAAAACAGGTCGCAAAACATCGAGTGTAGCTTCGGCTGTGTGGCACGTAGCGCCGTCCTGTTGTAACCAAATGTTACCAATATCCTCCTCTTCAAATTTTGTGAACAAAAATTCGTTCAACATGGCCCGATAACGATCGCCATTGACTGTATCGGCCACTCCTTGCTCAAAATGGCCCAATTATGCCTCTGGATCAAAATCCGCACCAAACAGTAACTCGTTTTGGGTGCGTCGGCTTTTTAATGTATGCGTGCGGGTTTTCTGTGCCCCAAATGCGACAATTTTGTTTGTTTGGAAAGATGATTTTTTTTGCCAAAATCGGCATCTTCTGGTGCAGGCTACTGCATGGCCAGCCGAGGCAGCCATTTGAATGAAATTATTTTCAATTATTAACCGGAAGGATTGTACTTTCAAATAAAAAAAGAAATTTGAGAAAATATTCAGTAGTTTTTTTTAAAGCATTTTCAAAAAAAAAATTATTTGGCGGACCCTATAGATATGGAGGCGTAAAACGCTGAATCAAATTCTATTCAGCGAAGACCCATTACGATTACGGACAACTGTATTTTTTAAGACAGAATTCACAGAGTCTACCAGGGCATATTGAAAAGAGAAATCCTTAGTTTCTGCCTTGTACGTACGTTAACAAGACTAGATATTTAACATAAAGAATATGGATGATAATATATGATTGAACCTCCAGACATTTCGTCTGTTATTGGCCTGGTTTTTAGGAAAATGTTGATATACAGATTGCTTCATTTATGGCCATATGATTATTTGTAAATGTGGTTTCACTAGCAGAAATAGTTACTTTTTTCCAAGGAAATATTAAGCATTTTATACTCTGTTACTGTAAAAACTCGTTACCATATTTTACTTCATGCTGCCAAATTGCCTTCAATAACAATTTGTTGAAAAATAATGTCATGTGTCAATCAACTGATTGTCATCTATTTAGCAATTTGTTGCTAAACTCAAACACTAAACGTTACATGTTGACCAAAAAAGAAGTAGTAATGTTTCAGACTCTTAATCAATGTTGCTAGGTTTCTAAATGAACAACATGCATACAGGACATATCAGTGCATCATGTTTATTTGCAGCTTATTGCTAAGCTCAACACTTAAATGTCATTATACATATTGCCGTAGATACAATGTTTCTATGTTCGTGTATAAGCAACATGTTGGATATAGTAATACAGTAGTGAGTTTGGCAAATATTAATATTGTTTCTATTTCTTCTTGATGCTTCTTTTTGCTATTTTGTTTTCCTAATTCTAATTGTCAGAAACTTTATATTTTCAATTTCTTTCGTTTCTCCTACTTCTCTTATTTTTTCTTCAAATTGTTGCATCTTAAATTATTCTGTTCTCTGTACTTAAGTTAATCAAAGCCATGTGTTTCATGTTTCCAAAACTTCTCCTGCAGATAAATTGTTTTTCAGTCATTCTTCAGTCATTAATTAGAAACGTTCGTCTTAAATTGAATATTTTCCTATTGCAAAAGAAAATTTCAAATTAATTTAACAGCAATAGGCAACTGAAACATTGTATTGGACAGTTGTAGTTGCCAGTTTTGTTTTCTCTTCTAAACGATTAAGCAAGTTTCTTTCTTTCATTCTTTCTTTCTTTGTTGAAAGCATTATTCAAATGAAACTTAAAAGTTTTCCAAGAATTTCAATTTAATTTTTAAATATTTTCGGTTAATTTAAGTAAATGAACATCATGACCTTGTAAGTAATTTTAATAGGTTTCTTGTGGCGTTGTGTGTATGTGCTGCTGCTTAATGAGAACGGCATTTTCCCTATGCTTAGAGATGACATCCAAAGATGAGTAATTATTTTTAGAAATTGAAAGTCATTTTCGTTAATGATTTCCTATGATGACTTTATAATGATGTTTCATACATTCTAAATGAAATATGCCAGTAACGAGTGTTGTCTGAGAAGAAGATATGACATTACTGTAGTTTAGAATTGACAATTTAATAGCAAATGCTTTTGAGGTTGCAGAGGCGGTGAGCTAAGCAGCTCTGCAAATCTAGCCGAGGTTAGATAAACATGAAAAATCTTCTCAAACAGAAAAGAAGAACGCCGGGCGTTGTTGACGTAGAAAGAAAAGAAAACTGTTCTCCAACTGTTGTGTATAGTCGCAGCATTTTGTTGTAGGTAAAGGAAACACCAGGGCTTATACTACGCATTGACGCAACTGCTCTGTAAAGTATGTACATTGTGGTATACGTTATGTGGCCTCCTCTGAGACTTCGGAGGAATCTTCAGAAAAGATTGCATGCAGCGAAAGTGCATCTATCCTTTGAGGGTAACAGCCCATACCATACCTGCCTGTACATGTGCCGTTCATAAGCCTTTTTCCTTATTTCATCTTCTTCGTACAAAGACAATACGCCTCGCATGCGTACCCATAATGCAATGCCCCGTAATGACCCATACTGAGCGCGTCCCTCTGCAGTGTAAGCAGCCCTACCATACGTCCTTCATCCAGCTTTGGCATTGTCACTTATGACCCTGCAGGTTTTTATAGGTTTTTCCAGAGTCGAACTTTCTTTGGGGTATAAAAATAAATAAAACTGTGCCGCGGTACCCATGTGATCAATAGCATTGGGAGTATAAATTTTTTAATGATCTTGCAACATGTGATAAAGCATTGGCAATATGGAATATTATTGCTTCACTTCTGATTGAATATATCGGGATGGTTCATAAAGTGTCAGCAAAATTTATTTAAAGTTCCAAATCTTAATCTTTAAACGAGTTCATGGTACGTACTGATCCTAAAGAATTCCTTGATGGCATAGCAGAACAAGCTACAAAAACTTTAAAACTAAAGGTCAGTTTATTGAACTTTAAAAAAACTAAACAGAAGATAATATCACACGTTCCTTGATACTTAGGCAAAAGTAGATATTTACACAAATATTACTACAATAATTAACCAATACACATGACAAACCTCTTATATTGTATAAAAAAAAAAATTATTTTTTTATTTCTTTTCTTAGAATATTCACTACAGTTAGCATTGATTAATGTATATAATATATTGACAGTATACTTAATATTTAATTATATGTAAAATATATTCCTCACACGCACACATACTGCCAGTACTGGAATACTTACTCTGAAAAGTATGCAATAAAATAAGAGTTTAATTTTGTCGGTATACCGAATTAATAGAATCTTATATTACTCATACGTATACTTAATATTGAATTCTACACAGCCATACTGCCAGTACCGCCATAATTACTCTGAAAAGTATGCAATGAAATAGAGTTTAATTCTGTTGTATAACGAATAAATCGAATTAAATATCACGCATACGTTACGTGTATCTCAGTATGAGTTTTTGGTTGATTTACATACGAATACGCGTATATGGTAAGTTAATAATTTATAGAGTATGTATTAAAATTAATCCATAAATTAATTTATAATAATTAATTTATAATTTAAACAAACTCCAACTTAATTTCTTCTCTGTTGTTATTTAAACTGTAAACCTTAAATAAATGTTGCAACCAGAAATTCTTCATCACTGCCTGCAACACACTATTTACTTAATTAGAAAAGTAAGTGGAAAACTTTTCTTATGTTGCTGTTGTTGTTCTCTTTATAATTCAAACTGATTTCCATTTTTTTTATTTTATTTTATCAACTCTCTTGCAGCAGTTTATGTTCTGCAGTAACAATTAAAATTAAATTAGTTTTCGTTATTTGCAACATGTTGCTGCTGTTGGCACTGCAACTGTCTAAGAGAAACAAGCCAGCCTAGGAAAAAAACAAGAGAATGCAAATAAAATTTGCATACTTTTTATACAAAACTATGAATGAATATGCATTAAAGTTTAATTTCTTTTTTCCTTCTCATTATTTGTGTTGTTATTTATTTTCATTATATCCTCTGGTGTATTTTCTATTTTAAGTTAAACACAGGCCCAGTAGAGTGGTTGAATGTAAATGAACAAGAAGAAAAAAATTTGAAATTTAAAAACTTTTCAGATATTATTTCATGAACAATTTATACTTCTTTGTGTGGTCCATTCATTTATACATACATACATAATTGGTCATTACAACCTTTCAGTAAGGATTACGACCTAGCTTCTCACAGCACTCATGTTGTGTGTGTTAATTTTATTCATGAGTGGCGGGACCTACAGTTTAAAGTCGACTCAGAACGACAGATTTTTGAGAAACTTTTTCATGGCAATTTTATTTACTCTCAGAGTTTTTGACCGAAATCTGCTGAGAAGAAGTCGCCGAAGAAATACTTTTTCATTTATAAGGAATAAAAAATAATATTTTAAAACCAGGATACTTTATTTGCAATGTTAAAAAGTTCAACTAAAACTGTGAATGTGGACGTTTAATATCTGTCATTTAAAAAAAATCGAGAAATAAAAATAACGAAAATTATTTAAACGTATAATATTACCTGTGATCCATTAGAGGAGTTTTACATTCCATCACTGGTGATGATGGTGCTGGTTACTGTAAGAGTTGTTGATATGTTTTTTTCTTTTTATTTATTTATGATAATGATGTCTACTTTACTACTGTAAATTTACAATATGAATAAACATGAGTTCTGTGCAGTCATTCATTTACAGTGTGACTTGAATTTAACCAAACAAAATAAAGAAAAGCTTCTGTCACCTACTAATCTTGACGTCATATTTCTTTACCAACATTTTATTTTAACTTCAGCCGTTTTGGAACACATTTTATTAATATTATTGCTGCATGTCTCCTACGATGGTCCAGGATTTCGGGATTCTTTACAAACTACTGTTAATAAATATGTAACTACCTTCAGTTAGGATCACGAACTTGTTTCTCACACCACCCAAGTTGCGTGTGTTACTTTTCTACATGAGTGACGGGACCTACAGTTTAACGCTGTCTCAAAATGACAGATTTTCCAGAAACGTCTCATGGCAATTTTATGTACTCGCAGAGTTTTTGCCAGAAGCCTGCTGAGCGGCAGTCGGTAAATGAAATATTTTTTTGTTTTATTTGAGATATGAAGGCTGTAGTTTAAGCTACAGTCTCACGTATATTAAGCCAACACACTACTTACTAGCCGACGGCGACTTCAATATCTAAAAATTTAAAGGCGGGAAACGCTCAATGAAAAACTCGAATTAGTGCAGCTGTGACTCAAGGTCTACTTTTAGGATTCTTGATCCTGAACGATAAGGCGAGAAAGTTTACGTTAATGAAAATTGAATAATTAATTCTGTTTGGATACTTACGTTCTGTTGATTAGTTTTCCTGCTAGAGTAGGTCAGAGCCCATTGAATAATCTACAAGCAGCGGTATTAGGCGTTTGTTATTCTCCTCTTGTAAACTCTAAACTAGATGGTGAAATCGGTGTAGTACCGCTAACATAATTGACCAATTTCATCAGTGAAATATTCTTAAGACTGACCTATGCAATGTCTAGTCAACGCATGACTCAAAAGGCAGGGCAATCGCAAAGGTACTATTTAAGCGTTATATCGTTGATACAAGCTAACGTCTCATAATAATCATAAAAATTGAAGTCAAAAATCATAGAATTTCAGCAGTTGCTGAGAAAACTTTTTTCTTAACCTTTTACCAATGAACGCTATACACTCCTAACCTCTTTGCAGAAGCCTATTGCCTAGTTGTAACAGAATGGAGTTGCCCACTTCTTAAGACTATCTGAAGACTTAAGATTTGGAACAAATGAAGAGATGGAGACTTTATATCTAGAATAACTTTATTCATATTATGTATACCAAACTCTATATTTTCTTTAAGTTTTCATTTCTCTCAATATTTGTCCACCCTTTTCTTTGTTTTTGTTGTTGCTGTTGTCAGATTTTAAATAAAAATATTATAAATCAGTTCCTCATGCGTAAATTCTCTGACATCTGCATGCACCACATATTTGTTTAAAACGTTAAAAATTCATCATAAGCAAAGTAACAGGGGGAATACAAAAAGATGGGGACAAGAATAAATTAAAGAAAAGAAAAGAGATCTTCAAATCAGAATTACTCTCTTCAAACACACCGCGTTTTCACACAAGGCTGACTGAACTTTTACTCACTCACTCGTCTGCTTTGTCTTGCCTTTTATATGGCAGGGTAAACAGTCTGATGAATGCTCTTAAAGGCGAAAGTTTTTGGCTTCGCCTTCTCGAGATCTCTCTAAACATTGTTGTTTCATTATAGTTGTTTGTGTATTTTGTCTGCATTTATTCTTGTAGTGGTTGTTGTTGTATTTTTGTTTACTTGTTTACCATTTTTATTAAGCTGGTGTTTGTTGTTATATTACGCAGAGCGATAATTTGTAAACAGGTTTGTTTACTGCATTGTTTTGTTTTTGTAGCTTTTGTTTACAGTTTTAATGTTAAACGCTCTAAAAGCAAAACACCAGTATCTAGATTTTTCGATTTTCGCACGTCCCTAAATAATTGTGCACCACCGTTTACAACCTTTACACAAATACTTAATAATTGTACATTATATTGTATTATTATATGCATGTCATGGTAAAGGTATTGAAGTCATCAATATTTTCCTTTCTTCTCTTGTTTTTTTTTTCTTTCTCTGTTTAAAAATGATTGAGAAACTGACGCGTAAAAATGCAAAGAAAAATACAAAAATTTAATGAAATTTTATAAGAAAGGAAACGAAAATAAAGGAAACGGAAAAAACTGAGGAAAATTTGTATGCAATGATGACGGTTTTATTTAAATACACTGCAACTGCAACATATTTCACAGCAAATTAACTATGCAGGTAGCCGGTAAGATTGGAGGTAAAAATTCAGAATACATGCAGAAGAAAATTTAAATAAAAAACGAAGGAATTAAACAGGACGATAAAGAAAACCATAAGATTTTTCGCTGGGTTTGACTATTGTTTTCCATTTCCATTTTGCTTTCTTCTTTCTTTTTTTGGAATTTCTTTTCGAATAAATCATTGAAAATCCATATCCTGCAGATGGCTTAAATTTAACAAAAAAGAAAAGCGACGAAGTAAACTACAGTGAAAGAATTCCTCGAAATACATTGAATACTATACAGCAAGGCATGTATGTGGTTTATGAAGTATGTGCCTGATGGACAAAAGAAACATTTTCATCGTACTTTGATTAATTGGATAGCACCTTGAGGAAAATATTAATTGTTGTTCCATGGAAACGCCGGCAAGACTAAAGAGAAAAGTATTGAAATTCTTGGAAAAGTTTCTTTAATTTCATCACGGAATAAATGAAGAAAAACAGTCAAACAATTGAGATAACAATTGTGGTAGAAAATCGAAGAAAATATCTGTCATTGGTCATGCAGAACAAGAACAGAGAGAGTGAGAAAAGGATAAGTATACAATGAAGTATCTGAGAACAATTAAAACAACAGCCCGAAGAAAATGCAATAAAATCGATCATTTTGACACGTTCTATAACGGTCTACAGTGGAAGCATTTAGAGAGAGAGTAATTATTATTATTATTGGGGAAATTAATATAAGATGAGAATGCCTTCATAAACTAATCAAAGATTGCCATTATGATGTCGTACTAATTTTCGTTTTTTTAGAATACAATGAGCATGGTTTACTTTAGATCTCTCAATTGGTTTTCTTAACGTTCTTCAAAAATCGAAGAATTCCGCAAAGGAGTCTACAATTTCATCACTTTATTGTTCGTCAATATTTAAAGATCAAACAGAATACATTGATCGACCAACTCCGTTTATCTACGGAGCCGCAAACTATTTGATCGTGTTTATTTAGTCTCTGAAGACAATTTCTCATTCAATTTCTTGCATTTCAAAGAATATCGAAAGTGAAGAGAATTACAATGAAACTGAGCCAAAAACCCTGCTGCCACGCAACCGTAAGTAATACGTTAGTGATGAGACGTGAGTCTGTGATTAGCGAAACGAGAGTTGTATTAAGAGCTACGCATTAAGCAGATCAAATCTTAGATCATAAGGATCGCAAACAAAACTGCTAGCCCAATGCTATCAGTGAATAAAGGAACAAGTATCGATTAGGCATAAAAGTTTCTTTTATTTTGCTTGCAATAATCGAATCCACGATAAATAAACATAAAAATTACGACCTGACTTCTTGGCTTAGCTATGCTGTATTTAGTAATTTTATCGCCCAATGGTGGAACCTAAAGCTCAGGGCTTTTGGCAAAAAGGCTTCTGAGAGTAACATTTATTTCCACTTTTTCCAATAGTATATCTTATACACCATATCAATACTCCATTTGAAGAGTATTTATGCGAAGCGTTATATAGAGACATTATCCAACCCAAGGAACAAAAGGTGTTATTGTGGTTAGTACTGCTATCATATAGACTATTGTAGTATGCTTGTCACTTCCTACACTATAAAAGGGTTCAGGCGTGGAAGCTCCTATCCACGCTAGCTCATCTGCTTGTTCGCTGACGAGAATCACCACATGTAATGTGGTAATCTTATTTTCACATGCAATTTTCGTTTTCACCTCATTCCCATAGTATTGCCAAGTCCTGTTTCTTGTACCTCCTTTTCAAGTTGAATTTGTATCTTGTCCAACGAAATTTATGCTGCCCAAACAATTGACAAAGTTGGCCTTGGATAACAAATAGTTTTAGTTACCTTACCAACTACACTTGGAGGCTTAGCATACCTTTGTTGAGGTATGAGAAAAATCTACAGGAATTCAGTTCGCAATAAAATGATGTTCAATGCGCCAGAGAAAGGAGGTTTTTACAATGCATTGAAACCGAAGAATTGTAACGCTATCCAGTAATGCATCCATTATGTGCGGTTGCAGTTTACTAAACTGTTTCTTAATTAACTAACACTCGGAGAGCGTGTTGGAAACACAAAAGGAGTATAACATGGACATTGTATTGGAAAGAATTTTATAATTACATTCCACTCGGAGGATCTGCAGCCTATTGCACGGTCATTTTATTTTTTTGCAAATCTATGTTTTTCTGGAGTAAAATATATCGTCTCGTTGTTTTTTCTTTTAATAAGGAAAAAATATGAAGATTACTTGTCATGTAAATCTTACTACGAAGTCAATAACAAAATGACTTTTGAAAAGATTTTGATTTTTGATTTTGGGAGTAGGCACCCTTTGTGTGGCGTCGATTACCACTTTTGTGGGAGGAAATTGAATGTTAATAGGACCACATTAATTGTATCGTACTTTAATTATGTTCCCCTTCTTTTTCCTTTTTTTCACCCATTTTTTAGTAACAAAAACTAAATTTCAATTGCTTTTTTGAAAAGAAAAGAAAAGCTCCCCCTTCAAACATTTTTCCAAAATTTTCGTGACTATTTTTTGCACTCCCTGCTGCTGCCAGGAGTGCTATTAACACCCGAACAAATGCTCTATTGAGGGTGGCACAATAGTTAAACGGGCATGCAAAATTTAACAATAGGACTGCAGGCATTTAAGCTCAACAAGAGGAAAAATTAAATTCCATTAACCGACAGACTAACATTGCGTAAAACAATGTGAGGCGGCCGATGTTAATCAAGTTATGGCCTAAATTCCGCCATCATTAACACGGTTTGGTAAAATTAACATGTGGTATGACAAAGTAGAAGAGTGGGAGAGAGAGGCTATTTTAAAAGTTAAGCTGGACAGCATAAAAATAATTGCCGAAATGGAAGTAGAAAAATAAAGGAACAAAAAGGCAGGAAATAAAGCGAATACACTGAAAAAAAATTCTCGAATTCTTTTGTTACTTGTCGGTTTATTAAATATGATTTAATTTTGTTTACATTGTAGAATATTTGGAAAGTTATTTGATACCCGAAATTATGTTTATTTTAGTGAAGGCTAGTGAATGGCCTAAATCAACAACAAGTGGACTTTCAAACGTTAACAGCATTTCTGAAGAAAATGTTTTTAATTTTACGTTTTTAATTTTTAATTAAAAATTAAACAACAACAACAATAATAACAAGAAGCAAAACAAGTAATAAAAGCAATGAAATTAGGAAATATTTGTTTAACCCTTTAGCTACAGGAAGAGACCATTAGTATATGTGTCTGTTTATTTGAAACCGTTAATAAAAATGGATATTACACACACAAGCAAATAAATAAATATTTTAATTGAAAATTTAAACGTTTTATTAACAAAAATTATTATTAATTTTAAATTGTTTACTCAAGGCTTATAGAATATGATTAAAAATTATTTCCAGAAGCTATTAAAATAAAATAAAATTAAGAAAAATAAACGAAATATTATAGTACGTTTGCTAATGAAAACAAAAATACGTGCAAAATTTATAATATTATTATTTATTTATTATATTATTATATTTATTATTTATTATTATTTTATTATGTAGACACAATCTGTGTTACGGAAATGAAAAAATCTAGATACTGGTGCTTTGCTTTTACATCGCTTAACGTTAAAAATTTAAACTAAAGCTACAAAAACAAAACAATGCAGTAAACAAACCTGTTTACAAATTCTCGTAGTGCTTAATATAACACTAGCATAAATAAAATGGTAAACAAGTAAACAAAAATACAACAACAAACACTACAAAAATAAAAACAAAATACACAAACACTACAAACATCGTTGTTTACATTTATAGAAATTTCGAAAAGGCGACGCTACGAAGCGAATTCAAGAACATTTATCAGACTGTTTACCCTGCCATATAAAAGGCAAGATCTGGCTCGATATGGATATTATAAAGTCAATCAGTTGTAACGGCAAGGAAGAAACGGAAGCACCAGAAAATATTCTCTGTCACCGTCTGCTACTTGGGAATGCAAGAAGACGGATTCTTAGGACCTTAGAATTTATTGACAGAACGTGATTACATTTTCATTGAACTATCGGCACGGCTGAGAGATGCCAACTGGGAGTTGTGTATATACGATGGAATAAGTAACATTGATGTTACAATTGCAACTTTTAAGAACAATGTAAGCTAGACCCTTTGAGGCATTTATCACTTAAACCTAATCTAACTATGCTTCTATCAATGTTAGATTCTTTGACAAAACCATTCGAAATATATTTTCCATCCAGAGAAAAATAATCCATGTGTTCATGACATGTAGATTACTTAATAATAAATATGACGACAGAAGCTGACTTCGCTTCAAGCCCGATTATTATGTCTCTTTCAGGTAGGCTAGCCGCACTTAAAAAGTACCCAATTTTGACTAGCAGATAATCATAACAGAGGAGTCATGTTTTTGGAATAGTAATAAGGAAATTCTATGAAACTTAGTTGAATAACAATTCCTTTCAGTGTATAATTAATGTAAATTGGTAGAGTTAATGAAGGCAGGTAGTGAATGTACACTTATAAGTGTGTGTACAATTCTGTAAAGTTGAGATTGAACACAATAAGGATGGTTAGTGTCGAACAAAACCCCACAATCGTTACTTGCACACGAAAAGCATACAAATTCCAGACATTTTGTTAACACGATAACACCAGCAGTAGTAGGTGTAAGGTGATAGTCGTTGTGGTAGTAGTTAAATTACACAGCAATAACTACAATATTTATGTTATCGTATACAATAAAAAAAGAAGGAGAAAAAAATCAACCACAAGAACTTTATAGAACAACATTATGCGCACCCTTGCACCTAAAAATTATTTGTTAACATTTTTATAATGTGTACTCACACTCTCCTGCCGCTCATGCCCTGTCTCTCTCTCTTTCTTTCTTTCTCCACCTATGTCTCCGGGTCTCTTTTCTTTGTGTTTTTCAAAATTTGTTTTTTTTTAAACTTTGTTTCTCTTTTTATGTGAAATTTTTGGCTGGTAGTCTTCACTGAATTTAATTGTTCAACGTACATTACTTCCTCGGCTACTGCTACTGTATGTGTTTGTGTAAGTATATATTGATATTCGTTTTCTGTTTTTCTCTCGTACAAAGTTATTATTTTTGGGTTTCATTTTTACTTCGCTGCTGCTACCGAAATTTTGTTTTCATTTCTCTGCTTTTTTTTCATGTCTTTTGTTTTGTCTTGTGTTGTCGTTATACGACGTTGTATTCGTATTGTGTTTGTGTTTTGTTGTGTTGTGTTTTGTTGTGGTGGTCTATCGCTGTGCATGCTGTTGTTTAACGCTGAAGATTTTACGGTCGTATTGTTGTCGTAATTATGTCACAGCATGTATGTTAAGCAGGGTGCATGTGTTAACGTTACTTTGTGTGTGTGTACTATGTGTGCTGTATCATTATGGTTTTCGTGTTGTCGCATTAACTGGATTTTATGAGAAAATTCGTTGAAATTTAATTTTCAATGCCATAAAGAGACACAACGTTTCTCTACAAGTACACATATAATCACACTCACACCGTTGAATATACACTTTAAGAAATTTAAAATGAAATCACTGTAATTAAAATAAGATTTAAAAAAACCTTTTTATGTCATTCTGTTTAAAAAAAACCCTTAAAAAGTGTTTCTAGGAATTAAGAAAAAAACCTTGTTTTTCTTAGGAAATGGTGTATTTACATGCCACTTTCTAGCAGCATCTTTACTTTTTGTATGTAATAGTGAATGTATGAGAATTTTTATTTTTATTTTGCTGATTTTTTTTCAACTTTTTTGTTGTTGTAGCATTTAATTTTAATGATAATCTATCTTTCGTTTGCTTTCATATACAATTTGTTTGCAATAATTGAAAGACATTTCCCGTCTAAACAAAAGGATTTCATTATCATGTGTCGTGTGTTGAATATTTTTTAAGGACATTTGCTTTCATACAGCTTGTCACTTTATAAAACCTGCAACAGATGCAAGGAGTAGTAATTTTATGGCAAATATTTTTACATTTTATTACTAACGTATTGTAAATAATGAAAAGAATTAAATTTAATATAAAAGACTATTCAATTATAATTTTAAGAAGTATTTCTTTTAACATATTACGTCACTTGCATAATTTTGAAACAACAGTGGCACAGTATTTCAAAATACAAATACACTCTGAGCCGATCCCGATAATAAAGAAAACCATGAGTATTTTTAGAGTAAATAAGTGCCCTTTATAAGTAAATACATACATAAATAATTAGTCATTACAACCCTTCAGTCAGGATTACGACCTAGCTTCCCACACCACTTATGCTGTGTGTGTTAACTTTATACATGAGTGGCGGGACTTACAGTTTGAAGTCTACTCCGAACGATGCATGAAATGTTTCTCAAAAATCTGTCGTTCGGAGTCGACTTTAAACTGTAGGTCCCGATTCGCATGTATAAAATTAACACACACAACATAAATGGTTTTAGAAACTAGGTCGTAATCCTGACTGAAGGATTATAATGACCAATTATGTACGTATGTTTGTATGGTTGGTATCAGTTAATGGTGAATGCACTGCAAGCCCTTAGGCATAAGGCCATTAATTGGTGTCCTCTCCTTTACTTCTCCAGCAAACAATTTCAGCAACAATGAAGCTGTTTTTACAATATCGTTCCATCAAAATCCTATCGCATGTAATTCATGTTTAATTCTTCAGCAGCATACTACAATCCTTTTGCCTTACATTTGATTTGATTTGATTCCTTCTTTTTTTCCTTCATTTCAATTTCAAATTCCGTGAATAGCAAATGCTGATTTTCACTTTGAATGCCTCTTAAATACTTTCTTTTTTTCCTTTGGTCCCTTGTTCCCTTAACAATGAATTTATGTTGCTTCTGTTGCTCTAAATTTAGTTCAGTTACGTGCTGCACTTTCACTACTTTGAAGCATCATGGCGTGCTGAATACCAAACTGCGCATCCACTAACACACTGGGACTCTGTCAATGTGTCACTATGTTGCAGCATTTATATACGTCTGTTTCTAAAAGCGCATGAAATATAATCTTACCTATTGAAGCACAGTAGAGAGTAAAATTTTAGCAGAACTTTAAAAGAAAAGACTTAAAATTCTGTAAGTTATTACGAAAAGTATAGAAAACAGTTATCGGGGTTCTTATTTTAAATCATTTTATCTTGAATTTTTTTTTTTTTTTTAATATTTTTCTACCCTCTGCTGTACTTGTACTATACGTGTTCGGCATATATATTGGCTTTGATGTGTGGTTGGTTATTATTTACTGTACTTTCTTTAATTTATAATAGAAGGCTTATGATGCGTGTATGTATGTACTCCTGTGCTCATTTGTTGCAGTTTCACGCATTCGCTGCAACAGAGCCAAACCATAGACAAGGTTACTGCTGCTAATCACAATGTCGATGCTGCAATTGTTGAATGTTACAGCATAGTTGTTGCTTTTGTTGTTGTTTTGATTTTGGTTTTAATGCGTATTGTTGTTGCTTTTGCTTGTTTCGGTTTTACTGCCATGTCAAGAGCAACTTCATGTTCATGCCAACGTTCATGCTTTTGGCAATGTTTTTTGCGTCTTTTTTTTTGCTTTTGTTCCTTTTTTTCTGTCACAACGACAGGTGTATGTTGTTATAAGACCAGCAACAACAACAACAATAAAGCAATAGAAAGAAGGAAACAAGAGCCAAACGGTTAAAATTGGTTTTCATTTGGAACAAATGCCTGCAACGCTGTTGTCTTTACTTACTGCAGGAGAATGGCTTGTTATGACATTGAATATGAGGTTTGACAACATGATGTTGGCGTGTATCCGTGTTTATGAATTTAATCCTATGCATACGTTTCAGTACAATTGAAATCCTTCTTTGATTTTTGCCTGTTGTTTCCATAGTTTCATTAAAATTAACTTTTAATAGCCAACCGAAGTGGACATTTGAGCACGGAAATATTACTGGATGGAACAAAAATGATTAAAAAATTGAAAATTTTCCTTTAGGGAACTAAAAGCAATCAACTGATACGTTGTATTTATCTTCTCTTTTTCCAATTATTTTCTTCAAGTACGCTAACAGCAAAAAGCAAGAGATTTATATTGCCAACGATTGCATGTATAAGAGAAAGGCTTTAGAAAGTATCACAATTATTGCATACTTTAAGGATATCAAACATCAATATTTACTTTACTTATTTAAGCTGTAGAAAGCCTTTGATCCTATTAAAAAGTACTTTTGTTACATGTACGTGTATATAATATTTTATTTATTTCAGATTATTTTTCTAATAAAGAACCAGGGGTGCTCATGAAAAGACATTGTAATACGCCTAAAAGTATGTTTTATATTCTCCTCTATTTCTTTTAATTGCATTGTTGTATGCTTTAATCTTTTCATCAATTATGTTTTAAGGTCGATTAGCCAAATTCAATAAAATAAATGTTCACGCGCTTATTCTTACGGCACGTGTCCCAATCATTGATACGGAAATACAATGCGTTTGCCGCACATTGTCGTGTTCAAAGAAAAACCATATTCCAGGAAAAGAATTTCTATTAAGAAATTTTAAAATTTTATTGTGAATAAAAATCTGTTTCAAACGAAAAAATTCTCTTCATTGCTCTTCTCTGTTATCGTTAAGGGGCTTAGCAAAAAGAAGGCCTCAGCTAAAAAAAAATGTTAAAAATGGCATTTTGTTACGAAACAATCATATTCCTTTTTGATTTAATATCAGCTTGTGTTGTTATAAATCGAATAAAACTTAATGGTCTCTAGGATGGATATTCTACAATTAATCAATGCCATGGAATCAGTGTCCTATAATGATATGGTTTGTGTGGACAAATTTTATGACCAGAATACTGATTAAGTGTGAGTAATAGTGTCGATTCATTTCAAGGAATGGAGTTGAAGTGATAATAGATTGGTTAGGAAATAAAAATCAAAAATTGAAATGTAGAACGAATGACACCATAACGAAAGCATTCTATAGAGATTCAGCTAAGGATGGCGATGCATGACTACTACAGTGGAATCTTGTCTTAAAGGACATACATTTCAAACAGTTTAATACGAATGTGGTGGTTACGAATGTGGTTGCTTATGAGGATCAAGTTCTTTTCCTTATTACAAAGAAATATGAAGTTGCCAGACTGTAGTAGGTAGTGTATGGGCTTATTGGCTCGAACACAATGAAATTTGACTTGAAGTCGCCGTAGTCTAGTAGGTAGTGTGTTAGCTTATTAGACGTAAAGCCAAGGTTCGAGCCCCAGGCCAAACATCAAGACAGAATACAAAAAGTATTTGTTCGGCGACTTCCTCTCAGCAGATTTCTTGCAGAAAGTAAATAAAATTGCCATGAAAAGTTTCTCAAAAATCTGTCGTTCTGAGTCGACTTGAAACTGTAGGTCCCACCACTCGTGTATAAAATTAGCACATACAACATAAGTGGTGTGAGAAACTAGGACGTTGTACAATGGGTCAATTCGACCTCCGGGTACTGTACTTGTCTTAATTGACAAGTACACGTCGTCTAACCTAACCTAACCTTCATGACAGCACTCTTCTGGAAAATATTCTGTGAGGAATTAAAAGCGCTATGTAAAGTTATTTTAATCTGTCGTTCGTCAGGTCAACGTTAAACAGTAGGTCCCTATTGTAATGGATAAACTTAACACACACAACATGGTGGTGATGTGGCAAACTAGAATGTAATCCTGACTAAGGGCTTGCAATGAAATATTAAGTAAGTAATCTCAGGCAGTTGGTCATTGATAAATCTTTCAAGGTTGAAGTATATTGCATCAGAAGCGACTAGCCTTCGAGTTAAGGTATATGTAGTATTGCGATTGCAATCTTCAGTTTGTCAATTGGACATTGAGGACACATTAAATTAGCTGAGGACTCATGAATGAGGCTGACTGTTTCAGTAACAACTTTTGGTATTAATGGCTAGACTGGAGCTGAAATTTATGCTTGCTTAACTTTGAGATAAAGAGAGGAATGACTCTCTTTTGCTCTTAAATTGCATTAAGAATCTAAATTTTTTTAACTACCGAAGTAGCCGTAGTCTAGTAGGAAGTGTGTTTGAGTTATTAGACGAGAAGCCATGGTTCAAAACCCAGGTCAGACATCGTCAGCAAAACGAAACATGTTTCTTCTCAGCAAATTACTGGCAAAAACTCTCTGTGAGTAAATAAAATTGCCATGAAAATGTTTCTCAAAAATCTGTTGTTGAGAATGGACTTTTAACCGTAGATCACGCCACTCATGTATAAAATTAACACACAAAAGTGGTGTGAAACCTGACTATTTGGTTTGTAATGACCAATTATGTACGTAATTATTAAAAAAAAATTAAAAACAGTCTCTTCAGTTTGTTTTAATTGAGTCCTTAATTTCTACTTCTATTTTATAGCCAAAAGATATCTCTTATGTAAGGCAAAAGGAAGAAAATGTGTCTTTAATTCTACTCAAAAAAATAAGAAAATTTAAAGGAAAAATTTCAATAAATTTCATACATACCCCCCCAAAGATTTTAACGACCACTACCACTTCCTGCTACCACTTCAAAAGTCTTTGAGTGTCCCTAACACACCATGTTATCAGCACAAAAAGTGAAAGAAAGAAATCACAAATAAAGACGGCTTTTATCTGCGAAATTACCTGTGCAATATAGTTTTTTGTTTTCCTTTTTCTCTCTTTCTCTTTTCTCTTTCAGTTTTCCTTTAAATATGCGTTTTGGTTTCATGGCTTCAATAGCTTCAATACTGTTCGAGACTCTTGTGTTTATGGCGCTATTAAGGCAGTCGAATTTCTAAAGAAGCCGCATGATTTGTGCAGCCAGTGATAAAAGGACCATCACCACCACCACCGCCATCAGCTATTAATAGTGAGAGAACAAACAGAAGTGGCATGTCGTTTAGTGGTGTGCTTGCTTGTGTGTCAGTTTCTAGAAATTCTTTTCAAACCAATTTTTTTGCCTTGTTGTTCTTGTTGCTGTTGTTGTAGTTATGCAGCAGTTAATGTTGCGTGTTTAATACACTTTTTTGTGTGCATGCCACAAATGGCGAAATGCATGCTTCTTGCTTGGTTGCACAGATAGTAATCATAAATGGCTTAAATGTTCTCTTAACAATTTTACTTTTGTCTTCTCCCCCTCTCTCTCTATCTCTCTCTTGGCATTTCCAATCTCTTTACGTTTGTAATTTGGCGTCTTTGAAATGAAATTTTCTCATTTCGTGCTTTACTGTTGTAGGAACCATAAAAGAAATGTCTTATGCTGGCGAATTTACAATTTCGAATGGAAAAATTCATGGAAACAAATGATTGAAAACGACAGAGACATGACAAAAAGGATATCATTTGAGAAATTGCAAAGTAGAATCGAAATTATTTTGAGATATTACAGGGAGAGGGAGAATGTAAGCACTTCAAGATAACACAGATTGACAAAATTTTACAAGAGAATAATTCAAGAACCACATGACATACCTTTCTAAACGAAATTAATTCCGTTGTACTGTGTATTCTGGATTTTTTCGATAGGATATCGCATTCGAATTTGGTGCACCAATAGTCAGGTTTCTGGGTTAAAAACCTTGTCGTTCTGTATGTAAGCTTCAGAAAAACTGTTAAAAGACGTAGTCTAGTTGGTAGTGTGTTGGCTTATTAGACGTGAGGC
Organism: Sarcophaga carnaria; assembly: GCA_958299815.1. Lineage (NCBI taxonomy): Eukaryota > Metazoa > Arthropoda > Insecta > Diptera > Sarcophagidae > Sarcophaga > Sarcophaga carnaria. The sequence continues at coordinate 130,109,159 of OY283150.1, read as the reverse complement.
CACAGTTCAAACCGTAGGCCAGACATCTCCAAGCAAAACGAAATTTATATATTTCTTCGGCCTCCTTGCTCTCAGAAAATTTCTGCCAAAAACTCTGAGAGTAAGTAAAATAAAATTGCCATGAAAAAGTTTTTCAAAAATCTGTCGTTCGGAGTCGACTTTAAACACACGAATGGTGTGAGAAGCTAGGTCGTAACCCTGACTAAAGGATGACCAGTGATCAATTATGTATACACATATGTATATTATGTATACACATATGTATATTATGTATACATATAGAGCGACAAGTGTCTGCCATAAGCAGCGTTGTAAAGGCTCTAAGTTCACTTCCTTCAATTCGGTTTCTCTTATTAAAGTTGTGGTTTCGCCAGTGATTGGTTTTGTGCATTTGGCTTATATGAGTTGTAGAAAACAAGTCAAACGCCGTTATAATCCACATCAAGGTGTTCGCAAGATTATCAAGGAATTTAAAGAAACTCAGGCTTGTACTTCATTGCCATGTACGCAGAGCCAAAAATATTACTTTTGTTAGAGAAAGCATGGCGGATAATCATAATTTATCGACTACACCTATCGACTGACCTAGCAATCGGGCCTACATTATGACATATTACACACGCGCACATTGTACATCCTATCATATGAAAACCAATATGTTTGAAAACTCATTACGGGAGTTTTAAGCAATAAGCAATGAAGCTTATTCGGTAATTACGTTTACATTTGGAATTCGAACAACATAGAACTGATTGCGGTAAAGCTATTGTAACTGGAAATGAAATGGTTTGATGGTAACCCGAAAAGAAAAGTAAATGCTGCGGTTGAGCGCTTTTTTTTGCTTTCTTCATTTTATTCGATTTCAATTCGATTACTTTCGGCGATTTTATCAGTATTTATCAGTCATTAATTTATGAACCTCGCAACCTCATTCACTCTTCTGTTAGCACATACAAGCATTACTCTCTGAGCCGGATTTTAGGGATTTTAAAATAAAAACGTTTAAAATATGAGATCGTAGATTGCAAATAAAATAAAAATAAATTTGTGTTTAGTTTTAATTAAAATTCTTTATTATTCGCACAATTCTGTGTACCACTGCTCACAAGAACAACAATTGCTTTGTTTGTTATTCCTGTGTTTATACACTCTGCAGAACAATAACAATTACTAAACAATTGTTCGACAGATCTTTGTAACGGAGATCTTCAAACCACGATTACACTCTTCAAACACAGCGCGACTTCACACAAAAATGACTGAACTTCACTTACTCAGTTGCCTGCTTTACCTTGCCCTTTATATGGAAGGGTAAACAGTTTGATGAATGTTCTTGAAGGCGAATGTTCATGACTTCGACTTCTCGAAATCTCTATAAATGTAAACATCGTTGTTTTCATATATTCTTGTTGTGTTTGTTGTTGTATTTTCGTTTACTTGTTTACCATTTTTATGCTGGTGTTTGTTGTTGTATTTTTGTTTACTTGTTTACCATTTTTTTCATGCTGGTGTTTGTTGTTATATTAAGCAGTACGATAATATGTAAACAGGCTTGTTTACTGCATTGTTTTGTTTTTGTGGCTTTTGTTGATTTTTTTAATGTTAATCGATGTAAAAGCAAAACACCAGTATCTAGATTTTTTATTTTTATCCTTTCTACTCCATCCTCGTTGACATGCATTCATTTATATTTTCCGTAATTTTTGTTACTTGATTGTATACTTTTTCAAAAAAAAAAAAAAAAAAAAAGGCAAAGTTTTTGGAAAGAGGACATAGAGAGAGAGAGAGAGAGGGAAAAAGCGACTGCCTTAATTAGATTTGCGCGAATGCATTTTAAATGACAAAGTTTCGATGAAAAGTGATTAAAAACTAAAAAAAAACAACAACAAATTTATCCATTTTGCCTGAGTTGCTTAAAAACTTTGTCGATTAACTGATGTGGAATCGACAGGGAAAAGAAGCAGCAAAAACAAAACACGAACACGAACGAACGAACGAACGAACTTTAATGTAATTTTGCTACCTTTAAAATGGAAAACTGTTATGATTTTTTAAAAGCCAATTATAGTTGTTGTTGTCATTGTTGTTTTGATAACATTACAGCCATTGTTATTTGGTTGCCATTATAACTGTTGTTGTCGTTGTTATTGCTCTTTCTTTGCAAAATTGCAGATTTTTTTTTTAATTTCCCAAAATTATGTGCCCTTTTTCAGGCACAATAAAGAGGGGAAAATAAGCGACTTTAGCAGAACAACAGCGCCTGAGAGAAAAAGTTTTGCATTTGCACCATCAACTTGCAATTACTTCGCGTATGCCGGCACCGTTGTTGTTTGAAAAGTTTTGTTAATTTGCTGTTGCGGCATTTTGATTTTGTTTTGTTGCCAAAAACTTCAATTCACTACTGGTTAATGGCAACAAAAAGAATTTTTTTTTTTTTTTTTTTTTTTTTCTTAAATATTCGTCTAAAAGTTAAGGCCTAAGAAAAGCGAGCAAATGTAATGAAAAATATTTCTGGCAAAAATTTACAATTTTAACTAAAATTCAAACGAAGAAAAAAAACCGTCTAAAATGTTTGATTTGAAAATTTTTTGTAAATTATTTTTTTTCTAGTTTTTCATTAACAAAAGCCATTGTATTCCATCATGGCTTCTAGGATTCCAACTCTGTTCATAATTTCTCGATATTTTCCTTCTATCCGGTCGAGCTAAGATCAGTATTGATTACAATTGGAATTTAAATACAAGGCTTTGTGCCAGTCTTTCAAGCCATATATGTAGAGACACCACCCTTTTATACGGGCAACGACTTGAAGCATGTTTGTTGTCATTTGGTCATTTAGTATACAATGTCTTTGATGAAGCCCTACGAAAAATTCTAATCGCTTCAAATTAGATGATCTGGTCGCCAATCTTGATCTTCATCGTCAGGACATAAAATTATTTTTTGTGGGAAATTCTAATGAAATGCGTTGCTTGGGATCATAGCATGGTGACTTTAGGGTAATGACTCTTTGAAACTCGTTTTCGAACAAAGAAAATTCCCTGTAATGACATCTCCAGGCTACAATACGCACTCAACTATTATTTTTTTCCAAATGAAAAGGCTTGTTCACAATTGCTTTTAGGTTCTGCAGGCTTTACATGTAAAATTTTTTCTTGTTAACCTAACCACCGAATGAGAAATGAGCTGCATTACTGCAGAAAATTTTGTTGTAAATAAATAGCATTGAAGGCCTGTTGAAGTGTAGTGTGTAAGCTTGTTAGACGAGACCCAATGGTTCAAACGTCAGATCAGATATTTCGAACCAAATATTCCTACTGACGACTTTCTCTCAGCAGTGTTCTGACAGTAAATACAATTGTCATGAAAAGATATTCAAATTTGCCGTTCGGATTTCGACAGTCATGGATAAAATTAGCTCACACAACGTGGGTGGTATGAGAAGCTAAGTTGTAATCCTGACTGAAGGGTTGTAAGGACCAAATGAATAAGTAAAGCGATGTAAATTTTTGTTCCTCCTTTTGTAGCGTGAAATGTCATTCCAACTGCCAAATACGCTATAATCAGCCACAGAATAGGCCCAATTGGCTGAGAATGTTGTGGAATGTTTGGATTATTCAGCACACATTCTCTAACAGAAGCAATATTTAAGCAGTGCGTTCATTGCAATGCTAAACAGACCAGAAGACGTCTGTAAAACTTCCGCTCTCTTCAAATGCCTTTAAAATCCGTTCATCATACATACATACATAGTTGGCCATTACGACCCTTCAGTCAGGATTACGAGCTAGTTTCTCACACCATTTATATTGTGCGTGTTAATTAAATACATGAGCGGCAGGTCCTACAGTTTAAAGTCGCCTCCAAACAACATATTTTTCATTCATTCAGATCAGAGATCAGCAATGTATAGTTTTTTCGCTACTCATCAGCATTCATGATATTTTGAATATAAGTGAGCCAACAATATTGAAATTTAACTATGTACTCTGATTCATTCATACTCACTACAACGTTAATTTATAAGTATAGGTTGCAATAAGTATGCGTACAACATTGACATCAAACTCATACCATTCGAAATATGTTTGATTCATAAGCGTACACATTTAGATTCATAACTTAAGAAAACTACTTAGAAATGATTCGAGTTACTCGTATCATTCAACAAAATGTACAGTCTTAGTAGTTATTGTATTTACAAAAAAAGAAAAAAGACACATAACAACAAAAGACAGAGCAGCAAGCAGAACAAACACACAACCTTCTGGTAAGTATTTTAGTTTGTGATTCGTGTATATGATGGGTTATGGAGAGTCGAAATCAATAGCATCATACGTTTTGTGGAGTATGAATATGATGAGTACTTCAAACATTGAATATGAGTGGAGGTTCCATGATATTAAAATAAGTCTGAATGCGTATAAGTATCAGAAATTATGATTATGATTCGATTCTACTCATCTTTTTCAATAATCATTGCTCATGTCTGCTGCAGACGCATTGATTAATCGTGGCGTATGATTGATATTGAACTTCTTTATTCAATACGTAATAATATTACTCATACGTCTGACGCATGCAAGAATACTACGGAAAAATCCGATTTGCAAGATTAAAAATTTACAAAAAATAAAACTTTTCCAAATATTAATGTTATGCTATTAAATATTCCAAAAACAGTTGTACTATAAAAAATGAATTGGAATTTATTTTAAGCAGATTATTGATTTTTTCTTATTATTTACTCTTTGTCCTCATACGTAAAATTTCTATTTTTATTTTATACATGTATTCTCTATAAAGGTAGGGGGTGCCTTTAGAATTTTCAAATATGACAAGTGATTGGAATATTGAAATTGTTCTACAAACATATGTACATATTTCTGCTTCTATTGAATAAATTATTTTCTGTGTATTTGTTGAAATTTTTAAAAGAAATTTTTGTAGGCCACCGTATGTATGTACATGTTCCATACATTTTTATTACATTTCAATTTCATATCGTTTTTATTTTTGATTTTTTATTTGTTTGGAAAACCAAATTAATATTTAAATTTGTTCACAATGAATACGAATTCTTTTTTTTTTTTTCTACCACATAAATATTGGAAAGCATTTGAGCAGTTAAAGCAGATAAAAATTTAAGAAATTGTGACAAAATGAGAGTTTAAAGCCACAGGCTCAGAATGGCCCACTAAAAACCTAAGGTAATAAAGCTAAAGTGTGGCCATTATAACCCTTCAAACAGAATTACGACCTAGTTTCTCACTTTGTATTAATTTTAATCTACAAGTGACGGGACATACAGTTTAAAGTTGACTCCCAGCGATAGATTTTGAGACTTTTTTCTTGGCAATTTTATTTACTCTCAGAGTTTTTGCCAGGAGATTGGTGAGAGGAAGAAAACGAAAGAAATATTTTTTCATATTTCGTTTTTAATGGATTTAGCTGCACTGTGGCTTGAACCTCTCATCTAATAAGCCAACACACTACGTTTATTAGTCAAAAAAAAGTTGTTTAATTAATGTGGTTCCAATGAATATGAAGTTATTGAAGTCGCCGTAGTGTAGTAGGTAGTGTGATGTCTTATTAGACGTGAGGCCACGGTTCAAACCTTAGGCCAGACATCTCCAAGCAAAACGAAATTTAAATATTTCTTCGGCCTCCTTGCTCTCAGCAGATTTCTGGCAAAAACTCTCTGAGAGTAAGTAAAAAATTTGCCATGAAAAGTTCCTCAAAAATCCAACGTTCGGATTCGACTTTAAACTGTAGGTCCCACCACTCATGTATGAAATGAACAGCCACAACATAAGTGGTGTAACAAACTAGGTTGTAATCCTGACTGCAAGGTTGTAATGACCAATTATGTATGTATAGTTACTGTTACTCTTATGAACAATGGCTGAATACTTCCTGTCGGAGGGAATCAATTATAGTACATTTGCTATAAACATCCCTTCTCCTTAACGGAAGGTTTTCTATTGTATATCGTACATTTAAAATCTGAATTCAGATCAATATTAAGCAGATTAATATAAAACAAAAATTTCCTTTTTTGCATAGAAACACAAAGTCCTGACCAAAATCTCTTTCACTCAAAAAAATAGTTGCCTGTTTTGGCAATCAGCTTTGTAATGATAACGCGTTTGTTGTATTTAATTCAACTTATTATTGTAATTGAAATTTGTCTTCCATCCCTCCTATGATACACTTTAATTATTATTTTTGAATTTTTGTTTTTTTTTCTCTACAAGGACATGAAGGAATAATTGAATTTGTTAAAATGGCCAGAAGATATTCTTGCAAATGTAAAGGAAACTTCAAAGTATAAACATAATCAAGACGAAATTCACGACAAATAATTATGTAGTTTTGTATTCTTGTGCTGGTATCTGTTGTGTGTGGTAATATTTTAAATGAATTCAAAATGTTTTGAAAAATTAGGAATACATGAAGATGCCAGCTACTGGCAATAATTAAAGTCGATTTAGTCGTGTGTGTGGAGCGGTGTAGAGGTTTTAAGTCGTTAGTGCCTGACAGTTGAGCTGAGAATAAATCCGGGAAATACCACAATAGTACCATACACAAGAAGAAGAAAACCGGTTGAGTTAAATATTGTTACGAAAATGAAAAAAATCTAGATACTGGTATTTTACTTTTACATCGTTTAACATTAAAATAATGAACAAAAGCTACAAAAACAAAACAATGCAATAAACAAACCTGTTTACAAATGATCGTACTGCTTAATATAACCACAAACATCACCATAAAAAATGGTAAACAAGTAAACAAAAATATACCAACAACACTACCAGAATAAATGTAAACAAAATACACAAACAACACTACAATAATAAATGTAAACAATTATATTTACATTTACAGAGATTTCGAGAAGGCGAAGTAATTAACACTCGCCTTCAAGAACATTCATCAGACTGTTTACTCTGCCACATAAAAGGCAAGGCAAAGCAGGCGAATGAGTCAGTGAAGTTCAGTTAGCCCTGAATACCCTTTGTGTTGGCAGAGAGTAATCGTGGTTTGAAGATCGCCGATACAAAGATGTGTCGAGCAGTTGTCTAGTAATTGTTATTGTTCATGGAAATAGTGTAAACAGGGGAATAACACAGAAGAGCAATTGTTGTTGTTTACATCAAGTTGTGAACAGTGGCACACAGAATTGTGCGAATAATAAAGAATTTTAAATCAAACTAAAAACAGAAATTTATTTTTATTTTATTTGCAATCTACGAGCTCATATTTTAAAGGTAAAACGAAACAATACATTGAATTCATATAAATTTATGAAAGAAATTTCAGAAAACTCATCATATTAAAGTCTCCTCTTTAATTAAATAAAGTTCCTCAAAGAAACAAAAAAATCATTAAAAACTTTTACTCCCCCAATATAAGGTTTCATCACAGACACTTTGCTTTTTAGCTTCCAGGCACTTTCATCACATGATAACAGAAGAAAGGAAACATCAACATCAGAAAAGATAACAAAAAGAAAGGAAAAATTATAATAGAATAGCAGGGCATAGATGGATGTGTTAAAGATAAGGAGATGGAAACCAAAGTTTGTCTATTTGCTGCGGAAAACCACCATTGATAGAGCTGACAGAGAAAAAAGTTACATTGTAGGACGAGCTGTGGCAAATAGGAGGGGCAATAGCAGTGTTTAGTATGTGCTAAAATAATTTCATTTCATTTCATTTTGCCCCTCATTTTTCTTGGCCATAAGAGAAGACAAAAATTACCAGAAAAAATATGAAAAAAGCTAAGAAGTATAAGACATTGTGTATGGCAACGATATTCTATTTTGATGAAGCCATTGCCGACATCATTTAAATTTTATCTAAAAAGCTGGTCTTTTATTCATTGGCTCATTTGAATGGTTGGCTGTTGGGTAGTTTACTAGCCAGATAATGTTTTTCTAAGTAAATTAACAATAAATCTGCAAAGCTTTCTCCCTGCAACCATATTTAATAAGCCGGAAGAGGCTTATTAGGCATAGTGGCTATGAATTTTATGGATAATGGCCCAACCACAATTGCTATTTTTAGCCAGCATCATTACTATGATTATCATTTAGATTTTGGCCAAGTGCTAAATGAATATGTATTTGCTTTCGAGGCAAAAGCCCGCCTCTACTAAACCAGCCTTCATATAATCAAATAACAATGCGGAGTTTATGTTTTTTTTTGTTTTTTTTTTTGTTTCGTTAGTGGGAATTTTTTCTACAATATTGACAGTATTTCCCCCATCTGTAATGAAATATTTTGATATACTTTTGCAGTACAGTGATCAAGTTGGTATACACAATTGGGAAAACTGATTGTAAAAACTAAGTGTTCTTAAAGAGCTTTCAATAATTTAAAAAAATTACTTTCAATCGACTTTTAAAGATTTCTATAACTGTTGGCTTTATGATGGGTGATAGAAGAGACTTACACCGGAGTAATGTTTACAAATTGTTGAATTTTTGTTTTCTTTTTCCAGTCGTTTTTTTTTTGTAGTCGTCATAGTCTAGTAGGTAGTGTGTTGACTTACTATACGTGAGGCCTCGGTTTAAACCCCAGGTCAGACATCTCCAACAAAATGAAATGAGAAAGCATATTTCTTCGGCGACTTCCTCTCAACAGATTGCGGGCGAAAATATCTCAAAAATCCGTCATTTGGAATCAGCTTTAAACGGTATACACTCATGTATAAAATTAACACACACAACAGAAGTGATGTGAAAAGCTATGTTGTAATCCTGACTGAAGTGTTGTAATAACCAATTATGTATGCGTGTATGTATTATCGCATTGATAGAGTAAGGACAATCCACAAAACCACTACAACAACAGCAAATTACTGTTTATAGGCTAGCTGATTGGTTCATATGTCTTCAAAAACAATGAAGGCCACAATATTACTATCAATAGCTAACGGATTACAGACATCATTTCAAAATTTTATCATACTCAGCTGAGCTGGTACTCGTATTAATCATCGCTATTATGTAGTTTCAATAGGACGGAGCCACATGCAACACAGCACACGTTTCATTGATTTACTCAAGGAATCTTTTAATGAAATAGTAAATTCACGTAATAGTCCAAGCAAATGGCCACTGAAATCAAGAAGTACTTCTTAATTAGTCATGCGATCTTTTAAGAGAGTCTATTATTGCTCTTATGCAACACATTTAATCTCTTGTTGACTAAAGCTGAACGCTAGTTGGAGATTGTTTTTCTCAGTGTAGAACTTAATTAAGTGCGTTTCCTTTGTTGCGTTCGGCAAACATTCGGCAAGCGACCTACCAGTTTCACCAGTTATCATCGATTATTTTATTGACACATAGTCTTATGGGAACTCAATTTAATTTTATGATAATCGCCGTAGTCTAGTAGGTAGTGTGTTGGCTTGTAAGACGTGAGCTATTGTTTCAAACCCCAGGTCGGACATCTCCAACAAAACGAAATAAGAAAAAATATTTCTTCGGCGTCTTTCTCTCCGCTGATTTCTGGCAAAAACTCTGTGAGGATAAATAAAAAATTGCCATGAAAAGTTCTTCAAAAATCTGTCCTTCCGAATGGACTTTATAATGAAGCACCTGGAGATGGTAATCCTGACTGAAGAGCTGTAATGAGCAATTAAATACGTTAAGTATTTACTCTTTGCTGCCACAAACATTTCTCAACTAATATGCCCTTAAAAACGTAAATAAACTCATCGCTAAAGTTGGTAAAATGTTCTTCTGTATTCTCTGCCGTTTTTTTGTTTTAATGAGGCATGTGTTCTATTTGCCTTTTAACGCCTTTGTTAAGAAAACAATTTTAATTTCAGGCAAGAAATGTATGAAAATAAACTCTTTCTTTAATTTCTTTATCAAAATGTTGTAACTTCCTGACAACTTTCACATCACAAACAACACACAAAGAAAAATAAGACGAAAAAAAAAAAGAAATTAAAATTAAAATTCTTAACATTTTCAAAAGAAAAGAATTTAATTAAAGGAGTTAAACTTCTCTCCTTCATTTACTTCTTCTTTGCATATGTAAAACTCAGTCATGTGAGTAGGTAAGGAAGCATTTGTAATGCCTTGAATTATTTCAAACACTAATTTATTAACAACAACAGCAACAACACCTCCAGCAGCAACCTGCGTAAATGCCTTTCAAGCAGTAAAACAAGGCAGAGCAGTGCCTTCAGCAGAAACCAAAAAAAACTTGTTTCATAAATTCTCTTTAAAAGCTTAACAAAGCCAGCGGCATTATTATTAAATGAATACAATTGTGTACCACTGTTGTTACTCACTGTTCATGGGAATGTGGGGGAGAGGCATTAGCCCAACAGAGAATATATTTTAACAACAGACACTGACTAACTGACTTAAATAACGCACTTAACAGCAACATAAGATTCAATTATGCCTCAACAACAGCAACATAATATTAACACAAAAACTACAATAATAACAACAACAATACGAACAAAATATATTTACGAAAATAAACTAAAAGAGGCAACATTTCATTGGAATGGGATTGGCAATAATGATGATCAAGATATTCTCTGCACTGAGTTAGTAGTATTGCTGTTCTAATAACTGTTATTTCTATTGCTGCTGCTGCTGTTGTTGTTGTTATTGTTAATGTGGGAGACATTTGCACCAATAATAATAAACTAGAAACAGCTATGGCAACAACAACCGCAGCAACTCTATAATAACAACGTCAATGTGAATGATGAAGCACCAGCATGGAGTGGCAGTGGTCGTAGTAGTAGTAGTAACACTCACTGCTAATAAAAGCCACCAATTATAGCTGATGAGAGAGTGATAGAAAAGAGAAGAGAGAAATGGAGTAAAAAAGTGTAAACGTTAAAAAGTAAGAGTATAAGTTTGTAATGGAAAATACAACATAATGTGTGATAATGCCACAGACAGATTCTATTTCCGAATGTACACAGAGTGTGAGAGAGAATAATTAAAACAAAGTTTTAAAATATGTTTTGAAAAAGGGCAAGAAAACAATATTGTCACACTCAAACTTACTTACATAATTGGTCATTACAACACATTAAACCGCATTAAGGCCCATTTTCTCCCATCAAACATCTTGTGTGTGTTAATTTTATACATTAAAGGCGGACTCTGCCATTTAAATTCGACTCCGAACGACAGGTTTCTGAGAAGTTTTTCGTGGCAATTTTATTTACTTTCAAAGTGTTTCCCAGAAGACTGCTTTGAGGAAGTCGAGGAAGAACTATTTTTTCATATTGTTAAATTTTAACTTTTAAAAACGTCTAAAATATGAGCTCGTAGATTGCAAATAAAATAAAAATAATTCTTTATTATTCGCACAAATATGTGTGCTACTGTTCACAACTTAATGTAAACAACAACAATTGCTTTGTTTGTTATGCCTCTGTTTATACATACATGCATACATACATACATAATTGGTCATTACAACCATTCAGTCAGGAGTACGACCTAGTTTCTCACACCACATATGTTGTGTGTGTTAATTGTATACGTGGTTTGCGGGACCTACAGTTTAAAGTCGACTTCGAACGACAGATTTTTTTGAGAAACTTTTTCATGGCAATTTTATTTACTCTTAGAGTATTTGGCAGAAATCTGCTGAGAGGAATTCGCCGAAAAAATACTTTTTGTATTTTGTTTCGATGTCTGGCCTGGGGCTCGAACCCTGGCTTTACGTCTAATAAGCCAGCACACTACCTACTAGACTACGGCGACTACTCTCTGTTTATACCCTTTGCATAAACAATAATAATTACTAGTCAATTATTCGACAGATCTTCAAATCACGATTACTCTCTTCAAACGCACCGCGTCTTCACACAAGACTGACTGAACTTCACTCACTCAGTCGCCTGCTTTGCCTTGCCTTTTATATGGCAGAGTAAACAGTTTGATGAATATTCTTGAAGGCGAACGTTCATGACTTTGACTTCTCGAAATCTCTATAAATGTAATTATCGTTGTTTGCTGTAGTGTTGTTTGTGGATTTTTGTTTACTTGTTTACCATTTCTTCTATGCTGGTAATTGTTGTTATATTATGCAGTACGATAAGTTGTAAGCAGGTTTGTTTACTGCATTGTATTGTTTTTGTAACTTTTGTTTATAATTTTAACGTTAAACGATGTAAAAGTAAAATACCAGATTTTTTTCTAGACTTTTCCATTTTCGTAACAATATTTTGTATCATTTGAATCATTTGACAAGTATGAGCTGGGTTTTAAACCACGGGCTCACACCTTTTAAGCCAATGCACTCACTACAAGGCTACAACAATTTCAACCGTATCAGCTCCTGACACAGAATTTCAATCCTAAAAACAACCGTAAATAACTTTAATGTTGAAAGATTTCTCACCCAAAAAAAAAATTATTGCAAGGAATGCTTTCACATATTGAAAGGAGATTTTATCTCCCGGGAGGTTTCCTTAAAAGTTTTTGAGCATACACAGCTTACATACTGGAAATAAGCTCCTCAGAGTGTCAGTTATTAGTAGTCACAAGTGTTATCACTCACTCTTTTTACCCAATTACTAGGACACGAAGTCTCAATTATAATGACTCTACTCTAGCTCTTTTTATTGAAAAATTTTGTCTCTTTACTCTTCAGTCAACCAGTAAATAACGCTCAATGCTGTTCAATGAACACAAAAAGTCAATGTCAATTGGGTAGAATGAACAAAAAAAAGTAACAGAACCATGGCATCCTTCAAAAATAGCTGCAATAATACGAATGACAAGAATGCTGGTACCACAAATGGTATGAGAAGAAAGACAAAATAACGAAACGATATACACTCTGTAGCAGACTTAATGAACTAGAAAGTAAGAGGAGTAAGGCAAATCCAAAAGAGAAAGAGAAAGAAGCTCCTCCGGTATAGTTTATTTGTTTGTTATACGAGTATTAATTAACACATACAAACATAGAAACAGTGAAAGGAAAGACGAAACAAAAAAACAACCGCAACTATTTCTCTCATACACAAGCCGATGAGGAACCACAATTTAATTTAAAATTTTTTGATTCGGTCTACAGTGCTTTAATACCCATCATATCCACGTAGTGAAATTTAAACTCGAAAAAGCATTGCGAAAAAGTCTTTAATGATTTACTTTCACTTTTACAGACAGCGAGAAGCGTCATCACTTACTTGCCACACAAACACAGGCACACATTCTCTCTCTCTCTTTCTATCTCTCTCTCTCTCACACACACACACATTACCAGATACATTTTCCCAATTATGGCATTAACATTGGCTTGGTTGCGTTGCGTTGTGTTGAGTTGCGTTGAGTTGTATGGCGTTGAAAGCATTACTAAAGCGTTGACGAAAAGTAGCAATCACACTAACTGCTCTTAATGAGTACATTACATACACAACACATTCTCACTTTCAAACACACACACAAAGAGACAGAGAGAGAGAGAGAGAGAGAGGTAGACAGAGTAATGTATATACACACATAGAAATATACGAGTACCATACATACTCTGATTCTCAAACAGTGTGTAAGTATGTCTGGGAAGAAAAGCTGCTCATTAAGCAATTTGCTAATGTATGGCATATATAAGGGAAAAATAACTGTAAATGCGATTACATTACACTGCAAAAAACAATTTTTAAAAGCAAAGAACGACTTTGAACCAGCTTATCATTGTTAGCGAAGAACACTATGGGCCGATAATTCCCAACTTCCTTTGACCGGAAATGTATGGGAAACCAACGATATGCGGTTTCAATACGACGGCTCAACGTGCAACTTATCCTCCTGTCATATTAGATATCTTACACGAGGTATTGTCATCTCACTTCGACGTAATGTGATCTGGCCCCCGAGATCGTACGATTAGCAAGTCGCTGGTGTATGTGAATACATCACAAACCGCAGGGGTCCTCAAAGCCAGCACGATACATACGCCAGGTTTATGGAAAATTGACCACTTTGGAGGCACTCCATCCAGATCTTTCAAACGAATAAGAAATTTCGATTATATATCACACAGACTTTGTTGTATTTTAATTTAAAAATAGGAAGCGTTTAATAAAAGTATCAATAGTAGATTTTACGGGTCTCTTCGGCCTCTGGGTCAATCTGGAAATATGACACAACGGCTTCTGCAGGAGCTGTAACGATGAAGAAGAAGAGGAGTCGCCAGAACATATTGTCTGTGATTGTCTGACGATTGGGAAATTATGCAGAAAAATGTTTAAGCACCCAGAATTCATCGATAGAACGAATTCGTTCTCATAAAACTCCTGCAGTCGCCATAGTGTAGTAGGTAGTGTGTTTGCTTGTTAGACGTCAGGCCTCGGTTCAAACCCCAGGTCGTGAGAGGTCCACCAAAAACGAAATACGAAAAAATATTTCTTCGACGACTCCCCCTCAGCAGATTGCTGGCAAAAACTCTGAGAGTAAATAAAAATTGCCATGGAAAGTCAAATTTAAACTGTAGGTCCCACCACTCATGTATTAAACTAACACACACAATATAAGTGGCGTGAGAAACTAGGACGTAATCCTGTTCAAAGGGTTGTAAAGACCAATTATGTGTGTGAAAACTCTCGGAGTAGCTGATAGATGTTGGCCAAGAGTTGAGGGAAGATGTGATATTACCTTACCTTATAAGAGCCAAGTAAACAATGCATTTTCATTCAACCTAACCTAACCTAAGCATAGACTACGTTTGTTATATTTTTACATACATACATACATACATAATTGGTCTTTACAACCCTTCAGTTAGGATTACGACCTAGTTTATCACACTACTTATGTTGTGTGTGTTAATTTTATACATGAGTGGTGGCACCTACAGTTTAAAGTCGACTTAGAAGAACAGATTTTTTGAGAAACTTTTTAATGGCAATTTTATTTACGCTCAGAGAGTTTTTGCCAGAAATCTGCTGAGAGGAAGTTGGCGAAAGAAATACTTTTTGCATTTTGTCTTGATGTCTTTCCTGGGGCTCGAACCCTGGTTTTACGCTTAATAAGCCAACACACTACCTACTAGACTACGGCGACTGTTACATTTTTACCTTCTTGAAAAATGTTTAAAATATGAGCTCGTAGATTGTAAATAAAATAAAAATAAATTTATGTTGAGTTTTTAATTAAAATTCTTTATTATTCGCACAATTCTGTGTGCCACTATTTACAACTTGATGTAAACAACAACAATTGCTCTTCTTTGTTATTCCTCTGTTTATACCCTTTGAATAACAATAGCAATTATTAGACAGATCTTTGTAACTGACATCTTCAAACCACAATTGTTCTCTTCAAACACACCGCGCCTTCACACAAGACTACTCAAATTTTGGTTTACGATTGGCCCATTTAAAGAAATTCCCTTTCCAGCCAAATGAACATTCAGTCCTGGAGAAGATTTATTTTTCAAGTGTACAAAATATTAAAGCATCTGTGTATGTGTGTATGTCTTTTGAGTAACTCCATGAATGTTTACGCATTTTTGTACACCAACGAATATCAATTATTTTGTTAAAAGCTCTTGCACATATACACACACACAGCCATACAGCCATAAATATATCGCCATGCATTAAACTTAATATGTATGTATGTGAGTATCATAATGAGAATAGTTTGTATGTGCGTGTTACTTACTTTACTTGAACATACTTATGCTTACATAAGTAAAGAAGTATGTGTGCGTAACTGTTTATGTAAGTGGAGTGTATTTAGCGTGTATGTTTCACATATTTTTTGGAATTTTTTTTCTACGACTTTTGCCAGCCATCTCACTCACACCCAAGACCCGTTAAGTTTTAAAAACCACAAGACAAAACAGAAACAAAAACAAAAACAAAAAGTGCTTCAAAAGACAAGTAAGAACCATCCCATTGAGGCCTTTTTGGTGTAAAAGCGTTGAATGCGTTTCCTTCTACACTTTGAAAATGTGTTAAAACAATTAAAAAATTATTGTGTACGTAATAATAAATTAAAAAAGTCCACATTCTTTACCAAACAAAAATAAAAGTTTTTAACATAACAGGCTGTAACAAGAAGAAAACGAAAAAAAGAAAAGAAAGCAAAACTTTTCATGTTCAAAATTTAAATTTTCTGTTTTTAATTCTTGACATCTTCATTTAAATTATTTTTATCCAAACCACTGGCAACTGCCACTGTCCCTTCCAGTCGAACAGACGCAATATTTGTCACAATAAAAATGTAAAGAAACTGAAGGGTGTTGCCTTAAAAGTTTATTGACTTTCACTCGTTCATGTTTGTCTTCCAGCATGGCCTGCCACGTGTTGTATTCTTGAAGTACTTTGGACATGCTTTCCAAATACTTTTTCTCTTTTTTTTGTGTGGACGAGAGAGAGAGAGAGATCACAAATTTGTAAAAGTCTTAAAAGTTTGTAGGTTTTGTTGTTTAATCCGTAAGCAGTTTGAGTTCTTATTTTTTAATTTTCTCATTCCTAATGCCAGCATAATTAAATTGCGTGTTTTTCTTAGGCCGCAGCTTAACTTAAGTGTTGAAGCAATTACATGAGGTTTTCTTTTCATTTTAATTAAACCTACTGAGGCTGCATCGTCAGTGAGAATCTCATATCAACATTTGCGACATTTTTGTTGAAGAAATGAATTTTATTATGAATTCGAAATTCAGAAAGAAAAGAAAAGATTCGATTTTAAATTAAATGTTTTATTTTGTTTCGTATTTAAATGGAAAGTTTTTAAAGAAAATGTGTGGGTATCAATCCTTTATAGACTACAATATTGTTGTTGCATATATAGAGCTTGGTAACGTATTAAGAGATAAATGACAATTGAAATCTTACACAATAAACATATGTAGAAGACTGTACCTTAAAAGGTTCTTTACATAGTAATAAAGAAAGTTCACATGCATGCTACTGGCGAATTTGAATGAAACAAATGTTGTCAAGCTGTTGACAAGCGTTTTTATATTAAAATATGAGCTCGTAGATTGCAAATAAAATGAAAACAAATTTTCATTTAGTTTTAATTAAAATTCTGTATTATTCGCACAATTCTGTGTGCCACTGTTCACAACTTGATGTAAACAACAACAATTGTTTTTCTTCGTTATTCCTCTGTTTACACCCTTTGCATAAACAATAACAGTTACTAAGCATTATACGACAGAACTTTGTGACGGGGATCTTCAAACGAACCGCATCTTCACACAAGACTGACTGAACTTCACAAACTCACTCGCCTGCTTTACCTTGCCTTTTATATCGCAACGTAAACAGTCTGATGAATGTCTTTGAGGACGAATGTTCATGGCCTCGCCTTCTCGATATTCTCTATAAATGTAAACATCGTTGTTGCATTATTGTTGTTTGTGTATTTTGTTTACAGTTATTCTTGTAGTGTTTGTCGTTGTATTTTGGTTTATTTGTTTACAATTTTTTTATGCTGGTGTTTGTTGTTGTATTTTTGTTTACTTGTTTATAATTTTAATGTTAAACAGTGTAAAAGCAAAACACCAGTATCTAAATTTTTCGTTTTCGTAACAATATAAAAAGCTGGCAAATTTTTAGTCCCAAAAGAAATGAAATCTGTTTTATGATTGAAACTGAAAAAATTATTCAAAGTCCATAAAAACACATTGATTTTCTTGGATTTGTTGTTATTTGAAATGAATTTAAAATTCATTTTCTTTGGCCATAAATTTCACATGCGAACATTTAAAAGAAAACTTTTATGACATTTATGTTAAGAATTTAAATTTTTTTTTGGAAATTGTTGGGTCTCAAATAAGAAAACAAAGTTGTCTTTACTTTGTTTCCATTCGAATTGAAATTTTATGCGAAATTCGATTTTAAAGCCGTTTTATGACTCAAATACTAAGAGAACTACATTGTGGTTGATTTTTATGAGCATTTCTAATACATTTCGTTAAGTGTATGGCAGTTACTTATTATGCCAGGAATTATTTCAACATTCCTTTGCGGTTTTTCTTTTTTTTCATTCTTTTTTTTCTAAGTTGATACGACTTAAATATCTCATGTTCTTCTATATGTATACAAGTTAACATTTTTAGTGTACATATATGAGTTTGCATGTGAGTTTGCATGTAAGTGAACGCACTTTTGTGTTTTAACTTTTGAAGCTCCTCATCTGTGCGTGTGTGTGTGTCTAAGTATCTAACCAGCTACTAAATGTCTCTAAATGTATGCGATAAAATTAATGTTTCTCTCTCTCTCTCTCTTTCTTTATCGTATTCTTTTTAGTTATACTGGTATTCATTTTGTTTCTTACTTTCATTTAGATGAGCATTTGTTTATCTCATACAACAACAACAAAAACAAAAACTGTTTTGAGAAAAATATCAGCAGCAGTTACTTCTACACCTACAGCAGCAAAATGAAAAACACAAACACAAGAGTCATCTCTCGACAAGTAGTTTACGTAAGTAGCACAAGTACATGAATTATTGTCATAGTATAACTGCGTATGTGTAATAAATAAACATACACAGTAAACAAAAAACAAAAAAAGAGAGAGCATAAGAATAAGAGTAAAAGGCAAAAAGTAAAACGGAATTCATGCATTATTACTGTGTGAGTCGAAATCAAAATGGTAAAGACCACTGAGAGCATATGAGAAGAAAAAAAATTTTGACTTTTGCTTTGATTTCGAACAACAAATCTAAATTAAAGGATGAATGCAAAAAAAAAGTTGAATGTTTCTGAAATCTTTTATTGCAAAAGAAAGCAAGACAAGAGAGAGCATAAACTTTGAATGTAATTGTATGTATGTATATATGTATGTACATATGATTGTGAAATGAGCATAATTATTAGCACATCTTTTTCTGTAATTCGAAACAAATTCTCATGACATTTTAATTCATTTAATGTGGCATGAATGTTTTCAATTGTGCATCAATGATTTGATAAACGAATTTTGTTGAGATTTAAAGAAAAAAGAATGAAATAAAGAAAAGGGAAAAAATATTCTGCGGTGAAATAGGAAACTTTAGTTTTGAAGAAATGTTTAAATATGTTGCAAATAAAAATGAGCAGAAAAATTAAGTTTAATTTTATTTTATTGTATATAAAATTTAAGAATAAGTGACTCACTGCAGTCACATATTTTGAGCGCAAATGAAATATTTGGAACCCTTCAGAAAAATCGTGGGTATCTTCCAAACGGATATCTACGGCATCGAACGCTGCAATCAATTGATCATGAATTGAAAGTGCAAAGGATGGAAATTAAAATTTCTATATACAGACTGACAGCCATATAAGCACTCACACACTTGCGTAAGATTGTTTCGAGAGAAGTAAGGGACTGTGTAAGCATCATCAGCAATGCCAGGGAAAACAAGTTGAATCCTTGGTCAAACAGGGACACACAGCAATAAAAAGATAGATGAGCTCGAGGGGACATGAGTTTTTACGCAGCTGATGGAAATTTAAACTTTCTATGGAGAGGAAAATAATATTTGAAAGCTTATACTTGTCGGAAGGGTAAATGGAGATAATTACAGACTCCTTCCAAATAAACTTAAAGAAAGTTAAGCTTTTGTTGGCAAATTACAATGAGAAAAGATGTGAGCCATGCATTACACTGTCCAGCATGAGAATAGTAACTGGTCCGGTTACTGTAGGTTTAAAGAACACTACCAGAACAGGGAGTTCCTTGCACCTAATAGTTAAATTCCGTGAATCGTTAGAACACATGCCCGGCACTTGTGTGGCATTACTTTACCTCAGTAGTACATTTAAAAGTTAAGTGCGTATTAAGTACTAGACAGGGAGTTAATCTTACTGGTACCAGATTTTTAAGGTTTTTTGCGTTACACAGCAGATGAAGCAAAAGTACACAACAGGCAGCCGATTTTTAAAAATTGTTTTCAACAGCTAATACATACATACATAATTGGTCATTATAACCCTTCAGTCAGGATTACGACCTAGTTTGTCACACCACTTATGTTGTGTGTGTTAATTTTATACATGAGTGGTGGGCCCTACAGATTTTTGAGAAACTTTTCATGGCAAGTTTTTATTTACTCTCAGAGTTTTTGCCAGAAATCTGCTGAGAGGAAGCCGCCGAAGAAATACTTTTTGTATTTTATTTTGATGTCTGGCCTGTCTGGGCCACGAACCCTTTTCGTCTAATAAACCAACACACTACCTACTAGACCACGGCGGCTACAGCTACATTTCAACAGCTAATGCAACCGAGAATTGTGATGATTTGTTGATATATCGCAGGCTTCTGTTAGCTAATCTTAGTTTAATACGTATTACTTGTGTTCGGTACTAGGAACCTATGATCGTCTGAATGGATTTCATCAGAATGGAACAATACAAGGCATTTTTCTTAGTCTTTCAAATACCGGTTGACGACCAGTAATAATAAGAGGTGATTCCTTTGTGTACTTTAAGTAGCATTTTGAATATTCGAAAATTTCAAAATTTTAACGCATGTCTTTGTTTTTTGAAAAATCTTGCTGCTTTAAAATTTCTGCCTGAGTTCTTCAGTTTGATGATGTTCATAAGGAAATTTATGCAGTAATTCATGATCAAAAACTACACAATGAAGTACACAACATGTTCCTCACAGGTTGAAATTGATGAAATATATTCATAAGCGCCCCAGATGTACTCGCAATAAGACGCTTTATTGGTACACAATTTTAAACATTAGTTGTTTATAAGAAGGCCTCCAATTGATTTAAAAACATATTTTTACGTTTTTAACTTTTAAAAATGTTTAAAATATGAGCTCATAGATTGCAAATAAAATGAAAATAAATTTGTGTTCAGTTTTAATTAAAATTCTTTATTATTCGCACAATTCTGTATGCCACTGTTCACAACTTGATGTAAGCAACAACAATTGTTTTTTTTTTTTTTTTTTTTTTTTTTTTGCTATACTCACTCAGTCACCTGCTTTGCCTTGCCTTTTATATAGCAGAGTAAACAGTCTGATGAATGTTCTTGAAGGCGAATGTTCATGACTTCGCCTTATTTTTGTGTATTTTGTTTAAAATTATTCTTGTAGCGTTTGTTGTTGTATTTTTGTTTACTTGTTTACCATATTTTTATGATGGTATTTGTTGTTATATTAAGCAGTACGATAATTTGTAAACAGGTTTGTTTACTGCATTGTTTTGTTTTTGTAGCCTTTTTGTTGATAATTTTAATGTTAAGCAATGTAAAAGCAAAACACCAGTAACTGAATTTTTCATTTTCGTAAAAATATTCTTATTGCAGTAAAATACTCAAACATTAACAAAGAATTTCAATTTCTCTAATAAACAGCTTGTGAATGTTTAGAACTCAAGATAAAATGCTAAGATTTTCGTCCTTGAGCTTTAAACCTTCTTATGGCCACCTTTTATCTTATCGGCCACCTTTACAACACTTTATTACGAACATTTTTAATTTCTTTTCTTACCAGAGCCATTAAAGTGTCCCTCTTAAAAGGATTAACTCTTGTAACTTTTTTGAACGTAAGCATTACAAGCACATAAAAAAGCATTCAAAAACGAAGGTTAACAATGTACAGGATCATTCGAAACAATCTTTTGTTTTCTGTGATTAAAAAATAATAGACCAGAGAGATTTTTAATGAACCACAACGTACACACAGCAGCTTAGAATAATGAAAACAAAAGCAAATGATAACAAGTCATTAACAATGGAAACAGTGTAAAAATTTTTTATAGTCTACCTTGCTAGTAAATGACAAGGAAGTCTATAAAATCTAATGCCAGGTTTAAGCACTTGCTCGCTCTCACAAAGACATTTTAGCTTAAACGTCATGACATTATGCTTAAGATGTTAGAATTGTTGGTGTTGTTGGTGTTGTCGGTGGCATTATGGAGAAGCTGAAGACAAAGTTGTCAAAACATTTGTTTAAGCAGCTGGCTTTGGCGTTAAACGTGTTAAAATATTTTGACAGCCATTACTGTTTGGTTGTAACAGGCGTCAGCTGTATTGGCCCCACGAAAATGTAGGCAGAGGCAGAGATTAACATCTCTGAATCCTTTTCTTTTTTTCGTATCCTTCTCTTTAATTTTGGTATTACGCGGTAAAATAAGAACATTTTAAACAAAAAGCCTCCATAACAACAATGAGATTGTGGTCTGATGAAAGAGACTAACTTTTGGATGAAATTTTAATAAAATTAAGCAGATAATTCAACGATTTTGTCATTCTACGCTAATGTCCTTGAAGACACACACACACACACACATATTCAGCGTATACTCAATTGTACGCACACAAGCATACGGATACTCAACTGAAACAAAAGCGAACAATTATACCAAGAGTACGAAGACAAGGAACACTAAACACTGAATGGCAATACACATGAACAGTAATAAGTGAGTGTGTAAAATAGAGAGACAGAGATACAGAAAGAGCTAAAGAGAGATGTAGAAAATATAAACAATGAGTGTGTAAAACTGTTTGTAAACATTCCGTTATCTTCAAATAAATGATGGTTTGTTAAATTATTTCTTTGCATTAAGTGTATACACACACACACAAACACTTGAATAAAATGAAAGTTTGTTCGTGCATGTTTGGCTCTCATTTTATAAAAAACAACAAAAAATTTAATTTTGTGGTGTAAGTTAGGCCACATCGCTGTTGTATTTTGTAAGGACAATAACAACAACAACCATTAAAACAATTTCACTGCTACTGTTAGTGCGTGTAGGTGTGCATGTAATTGTATTGCGCGTGTATTGTTTGTAATTAAAACCACAGAAATTACTTTTTACAACACAATTATTTGTGTTTCCTGTTGTTTTTTGCTCCCCTTCAATACGTCGTTATCTCTTTTGATTTTATTGTGCAATTGTTATCATATCGTTCCACCACACGCGTTCTGATATTAATATCAGCCGTTGTTTTTACAACAAATCAAAATTAAATTCTATTTATTGTTATGGTTTCAATCATTTTTAATTAAATTTGAATTACACAAAATTCTCGCTTATGATATAATAATTAACCATTATGTAAGTATCATTCAGAATCGGATTTAAATAAAATGAAATAAAATATTATCATCGTGAATTATAAATTAAAATCAAAATTCCATTGAATTTTGTGTAAAAATTATGAATTCCAATTAAAAATAGCAAACATATGAGTAAGTATTATACCATATTTAATTAAAATGTAAATATTTTACGACAGTTAATGTATTTCTATTCAACATCACATTATGCTGTTGCAATAATGTATTCATACCGCTTCGGTCTTTATGTAAACCGTGTAAGGCTGGAGATTATTTACATTGTGTTATATTAATAAAATTAAAAGGTTTCTGCGACAGTTGCAGTTAAGTATACATTGATACTTACATATGTGATCTAAAAAAAATGTGAAGAGTATATTAAAGACTGCTGTACGCCTGTTTGTCACTGAGAAAAGAAAACAAAAATATTATCGGGAGCACTTTTTCCTTTTGTGATCTTTGTTGTTTTCACGATTACGAACATAGATTACGAACACAGACGAACTTAGCCTTGCTATGAAAACATGTTGTAGTCGTCGTAGTTCAGTAGGTAGAGTGTTGGCTTATTAGGCGTGTGGTCATGGTTCAAACCCCAGGTCAAACAACTCCACCAAAACAAATTATGAACAAAGATTTCTTCGGTGACTGCCTCTCCGCAGATTTCTGGCAAAACCTCTGAGAGTAAATAAAATATCCATGAAAAGTAGCTCAAAAAAATCTTGTTCGGAATCGATTTTAAACTGTAGGTCCCGCCATTCATGTATAAAAAATTAACACACACAACATAAGTGGTGTGAGTAGCAAGGTCGTAATCCTGACTAAAGGATTATAATGACCAATTATGTATGGAAACAAGTTGCGTAACTGTAATAAGGTTCCCTGCCCTCAATAGAAATTAAGAAGTAAAGCTCCTTGATAAGGAGATTATGAGTGCGCTGTGGGCGCTCAATTCACTCGCATCTTGATTACTGGTTAGCTGGCATTCAGTGCTGGGCAGACATATTATTCGCTCTTAACCTAATCTTGATAGAAGATTTCACGTTGGAGTCCTAAGCAGAGAAGAATTGTCCTCCGGCAGATCAGCTGCGCGGATTCTGTGAAAGTCTACACAGATAGTTCCAAAATTTAGAACGCGATAGACTGCAGAATTTCCTCAGAGGCTCTTTAACTTGTAATATCTCTTTACTTCTTTAGTTTGCATGCAGGGCAAACTGATCTTCATAAATCTCGCAAATACCAAGTAAGAGAACGCCAACTGCTAGCAACTTTATCTGTCTTTGACAGCCAAGCGGCTATCAGACCAGTTTTAGGTGCAAACTTCAAACCTAAATCCCTTATTTGACTCTCGTGATAATTTTGTGAAATTCTAATATGGGCTGCTAACCAGAAGAATATCCCGAGTAATTATGTAAGAGCCCCACTTCTTCCAATACAACAATCCACACACTAATATACACAGGGCCACAAAAGTATACAAATGGTTAACAAATTTCAGAAATTTTTTAACCAATCCGTTTTCGTTGAAAATCTGTATAATTGTCTGACAACTTTCCTCGATTTTAAGACGGTCTTTTGCATTGGTTCAGAAATTTGTGAAATTTGTAAACTTTTGTGAGTCTGTGCAGGGCGGATTGGTTAAAAAATTTTTGAAATTTGTTAACCATTTGTATACTTTTGTGGCTGAGTGTAAGTGTATCACTTTCCATTTGTAAACTATTTATTAAGCAAAGTTTATTATAGGCCTTAAAGGTCAAACTCATTTCACATACATACACAATTGGTCATTACAACTCTTCAGTCAGGATTACAATCTAGGTTCTCACACCACTTATGTTTTGTGTGTTTAATTTTTATACATGAGTGGCGTGACCTACAATTTAAAGTCGACTCCGGAGAAACTTTTCGTTTTTCTTATGTGAAATAGGAAGCTTACCAATCAACTACTTACATTGGATCGTTGAGATTTCCCTGCTAATGTATGTGCCTAAGGGATAGGAATGTAAAAAGAGTTTGCTTATCTGCAAATCACTTTTGCAGAATGTTTGTATATGCACTTGCTAAAGTCTGACTCTAAGACGATGCGGCTTTCCCTTACATACTTACGTTTTCTCTAGTCTAACGGATAATACAGAATATAGGATCGACTACCAAAATCATTAAAATTTCAGGCTACTTTCCATCCATAAAAAAAGACGGGAAATACTGCAAAAATGCAATACATTTTTACAGATGGTGTTAATTGAATTCAACTAAAGAGGACAGTTATATCAACCTTTAAGTAACATGTTTGCTTTCCTCTGAACAAAAGATCTACTTTAGTAATCACTGAATAACCCAATAGGCAATTAATGCTGAGAAAATCTTGGTTTGCTCATAATTTTTAAGGGACATAATTGTTTCCTTAACAACATACTGTTCGAAAATGAAAAAAAAATTAGATACTGGTGTTTTTATATATATAAAGAAAAGCTACCAAAAACAAAACAATGCAGTAAACAAACCTCTTAACAAATTATCGTATTGCTTAATAAAACAACAAACACCAGCATAAAAAAATGGTAAACAAATAAACAAAAATCTGCAAACAACACTACAATAATAAATAATAATAAAAAATATATAATAAATGTTTACATTTATAGAGATTTCGAGAAGGCAAAGTCATTAATGTTCGCCTTCGAAAACATTCATCAGATTCTTTACTCTGCCATATAAAAGGCAAGGAGAAGCAGGCGACTCAGTTAGTTAAGTTCAGTCAGTCTTGTGTGAAGACGCGGTGCGTTTGAAAAGAGTAATCGTCGTTTGAAGAACTCCGTTGCAAAGATCAGTCGAACAGTTGTCTAGTAATTGTTATTGTTTATGGAAAGGGTATAAACAGAGGAATAACAAAGAAAAGTCATTGTTGTTGTTTACACCAAGTTGTGAACAGTGGCAGACAGAATTGTGCGAATAATAAAGAATTTCAATTAAAACTAAACACAGATTTATTTTTATTTTATTTGCAATCTACGAGCTCATATTTTAAACGTTTTTAAGTTTAATACATTACGTTTCGTTAAAATACAATAAAAACAAAATATTTCTACGAAATAAACTTCAAGAGATTTTCATAAGAAAAAGTATTATTAAATGTACTTCATAAGCAATTTTATTGTAAAATAAATTCTTACATTTTTGTTGTTTTAGTTCGGCCAAATACTCAACAATTTATAATTCTAAGTGAAAATACTTTTATTGTTTTAAGTTTAAAATGTTTTGATGTCTACAATCAAGGCAATTAAATTTACAGAAATTACTTCAAAACAATTTGACAAAAGAAATCAAAGGACACGGGCAATTGGAATTATTAATAATAAAACAACAATTGTTGCTAAACAACCTTTGAACTCTTAATTGAAATGAGGAAATAAAATCTCAAGTTTACTTCAAAAATCTAAAGTCCAACACATGTTATGGAGTACCATGTTAATGATTACATGTATCAAATAAATTATTTATGATTAGTTTTTCCACACACTAATTGGATAATGCTTTGATTTCCTCTAAATACTATTACGAAATCTACAGTTGGCATGGATATGCATTAACAAATATTTGAGTATTGTGGGAATATTTTCAAATAATTATCGAAAAAAGAAATCTTCAAACACACTGCAACTGCAACAGCAGGCAGCTGCAGCAGCAGCATGTGGTTATAATTTATTTTACATCTCTGATTATGATTTGCTATCTGCAAATGTATACACATAGTATGCATTATTTAACTGATGGTTTCTCTGGCTCTTTTATTGATTACCAGCCCTGAAGCATGCTTTTGGCTGAAATTATTACCAAAATTTTAAAAAATTTTTTGGATGCGAATATTATTCGCATAAATTTTGTTTTGCACAGCGGAACGTATTTAACAAAAAATTGTACCCTACATCATTACTGTAGTGTACTTAGTTCGTATGGATATTTCTAACTTTCGTAAAGAGGCACCGTTCTCTACCGGTATACGCTTTTCTTAATTCTCTTCCTCTAAAGTTTACGACCCCTGTAGGTGTCAGTAATTCTAATTCCCTTGTTACCATAAGTCGCCGTAGTCTAGTAGGTGGTGTGTTTTGCTTATTAGACGTGAGGCCACGATTCAAACAACATTTCAAAACGAAATTGGGAAAAAATATTTCTTCGGCATCTTCCAGGAGTCATCAGGCAAAAACTCTTTGAATGGAAAATTAAAATGGCAATGAAAAGTTTCTCAATAAATCTGTAGTTCAGCGTTGGCTTTAAGCTCTAGGTCCCGCCATAATATCAATGCAAATGAAATGCTTGGTTAAAGAATCATAATAAATACTCGAGAAGAGTACCTAGTTACCCTAGTTACTCGTATTTTTCTGTTTTCAAAATTTTATTTTGCCTGCATGAAAATAAGCGTCATGTGTTGCAGCAATTTAAATAGTCAACGTACATCCCTGTTAAAATGTTGACACATTTTCTTTGGTTTTAGTGAGTGCCACCCACGTATGCCTCTATAATGGTCACAAAGAGTTTTATTGCCTAAAATTTCACAATTCAATTGCAAAATGAATTCAACGCCATTATATCTGTAGGGCAATATTTGAGTTGTGGTTTCCATTTTTTTTCATCCGCCATGGTGAAATGTATTCAATTCCCCGCTGATCCATTTTGGGGACAATATTCACAAAGATATGATAATGCATACGAGTCATATGGTCATAAATTATTGGCATAAATAATTCGATAGATTTGCCTCAAAATGTAAATATAATTTGTGTGTGTGTGTTGCTCTATAACGGTTTTTTTGGTATGATTTTAATTTAAAACAGAAAGAAATTATTGAGATAAACCCGAAATAGAATTTAAAAATACAAAATGAAACTGTGGAGTCATGACAATATGAAATTAGAGGGAGAATATTGTTACGAAAATAAGAAAATCAAGATACTGGTGTTTTGCTTTTACATTGCTTAACATTAAAATTATAAACAAAAGCTACAAAAACAAAACAATGTAGTAAACAAACCTGTTTACAAATTATCGTACTGCTTAATATAACAACAAACACCAGCATAAAAAAATCGTAAACAAGTAAACAAAAATACACAAGCAACACTACAATAATAAATGTAAACAACGATGTTTACATTTATAGAGATTTCGAGAAAGCGAAGTCATTCAAGAACATTCATCAGACTGTTTACTTTGCCATATAAAAGGCAAGACAAAGTAGGCAACTCAGTGAGTGAAGTTCAGTCAGTCTTGTGTGCAGGCAGGGTATGTTTGAAGAGAGTAATCGATCTCCGTTACAAAAGATCTGTCGAATAATTGTTTAGTAATTGTTATTGTTTATGCAAAGGATATAAACAGAGAAAAAACGCAATTGTTGTTGTTTACATAAAGTTGTAAACAGTCGCGCACAGAATTGTGCGAATAATAAAGAATTTTAATTAAAACTAAACACAATTTTTTTTTATTTTATTTGCAATTTACTTACTTATTTACTTAATTGGCCATAACAACCCGATTAACGGATATCGGTCTGTCAAAACACATCCTTCCAGGCGCCTCTGCTTCTTGCGCGCCTACGCCAGTTGGTCACACCAATCGATGACAGGGCTTCCTCGAATTGGTCCTTCCAATCGTAATCTTTGCCGACTTCCGCAGAACCCCGCATCAAATACCCGTCGCACCGGAGCATCTTCCTCCACTCAAACGACATGGCCGAGCCACCGCAGCTGCTAGATGTTAATATGCTTCACAAAGTCTATGTCGTTGAGGAGCTCATACAGCTCATTGTTGGATCGGATGCTGAAATCATCGCCAACTCGTACTGGACCGAAGGTCTTACGCAGTACTTTTCTCTCGAATACTCCCAAGGCTGCTGCATCAGTACTTAATAGGGTCCATGCGTCTGCGCCATAAAGAAGCACGGGTAGGAAGAGCATCTTGTAAAGTATTGGTTCCGTCGTACGAGAGAGGTCTCTGCTACTCAATTGCCTATTGAGACCGTAGTAGCACCTGTTGGCAAGAGTGATCCTGAGCTTGATCTCCAGACTGACATCATTTTTGGTGGTAACGGCGGAGCCAAGATAAATAAATTCCTTCACTGTATCAAAAGTATAGTTATCGGCCGTAATTTGAGAATCAATACGCCGCTCGTCTCTACTTGTAGATAACATATGCTTTGTTTTGCCCTCATTTACTGCAAAACCCATCTTAGTAGACTCCTGTTCAATAGCACTACAGGCAGCAGTAACATCTCGTTTGGTACGCCCAACGATGTCAATGTCGTCAGCGTACCCAAGCAACTGGACCCTTTTTTGAAAAATTTGCAATCTACGAGCTTATATTTTAAGCGTTTTTAAAAAGTAAAAACATAACAATATGAATGCAATTTTTAAATTTCGAACTTTAAATTCAGGACAATAGAAACGCTTTGATCCATAGAACCGCTTAGAATCTTTGCTTTTAGGACCATCATCAACCCTTATTGTTTAACAAACTTATCGCATTGTTTGTTGTTATTAAAATGTTTTTGTTAAGCTTTTCTTGTCATGCAAATATTTCTTTACGGTTTTGAGATCTCTTTTCCAGTTACGCATATTTAACTGACTTTTGTTATCGTTCTTAGACAAACCATACCCATTCTCATCTATTCTGTCACATAAATGTCACACAGTAGCAGTAGACACTCGCTCAACCATTCATTAATTTTACATTTTCATATTTTGCTTACAATTTCTGGAACAACTCTTTGTATTTCGGTGCGTATTTTTGTGTGTATGTGTGTGCTAGTATTTGTGAATAGGTCTTCCGCTTAATTTTTGTTGCCATTGCGGATCTATTCAGTTGTTTATACAGTCAGTCATTCATTCATTCATTGTTTTTATTTGTGTGTTGTATTTATAAGGAAAGAATAGAAAAGAGAGAAAAATGATAATTCTTTTGTCTACGAGTTTTGCTTTCTTATCCTCTCTTGTTATTATCGAAATTTCTATTCTTCTTCTGTTTTCTATGCTTTTCCTCCTTCTTTTTGCATACAAGTGGCTGGTTGTTGCCACCTTAACACCTAAACTGGTGGCTAAAAATAGCTAAGCAATGCGGTAGACAGCGCATGAGGCCTATTTCCGAAACCAAACTATTTTCGACTTTTCCAACATAATGCCTGAGTTGTAAGGTTAGAACAGTTTCCTCCTCTTCCTTGTCTCTCTTCTTCCTCTTCTCAAAATTATTTACGATTTATCCAAGACCTAAGCGCCTCACATGAGTGTCTATAATACAGGTTCCAGTAGAGACTTTAGTAGCCTAGGTTGTGCAGACTTTTTATGCGCTCCTTATAGAGTTTTGGCCAGTTTTTCTGTACCTGAAATGTCCATGCGAATCACATGAGTGCTTAAAATGCAGGTTCCGGTAGAGAGACTCTAATAGCCTTACTGCGAGTTTTTCTTTGGCATTTAAGCGGACCTTTCATGCGCCTTTTATGGCGTCTTTCTGTATGCCAAACGTCCATCCTAGCGTTGACGGAATCCATTACTTCGAAGGTTTAACCAGGTCAAACTAGTTTATTTGCTCTGTAGTATCCCGGGATACCACAATGCCCTGGTACTCATATGATGTGAATGTCTTAATGACCTATCATATCACTGACAGCCATACGCCGTCTTAGCTTCTTCAAACTGGTAAAACCCAGTGCTCTGGTAAACACGCGGCTATCATAAAGAAAAATTTGCTAAAATCCTTCCTGGAAATATTTTTATCTTTAATAACCCTTATCGCCGTACATACTGCCGATATTTCCACCCGGAAGACTCTGCGTTAGTCCGGTATTATAATGGTATAACGGTATTCCACACAAGGACAGTGAAGCCAAAGAGCGAATTCTCTCTGTTCTGCAATAAGCGATTCGCTGTTTAATGAACGGGAATGCCCTCTGTGACGGACATTTTCTACGTAAAATTATGCCATTTTGGGTAACAAGTAATTTCTCGACCACATTTCACTGAAGAATATGTGAAATAGTAAAACATAAGACAAATTGTGACGTTGCTTTGGGGAATCAATAGAGTTAGACAGACTACTGAAGCCCTTTCTTATAATCGAAAGCAGACGAACTTCTGGCTTTACACCAGTCATACGTTCAAGTGACATTACTGTATCGCTTATAAAGTATTTCGAGTATAGAAATCGATCGTATTCGTATAACTACATTCAAATATTGCGAGTGTTCATTCATATTAAGGCTTTCCATCGCAATCTTGATGAGCTTGGTAGTACGCGGTCTAAGGAATATGAATGACAAATACTACAGCCGTTTGCAGAAGAGTAGATAAAATTGGAAGCCAAAGAGATCATGTCATTAGGAAAAATTAAAATATAGAGTGGGATACTTCGGTACCCCAGAATTAAGCTTAAACTCATCTGATAAAACTCCCCTCTAGAACAACTCGTATAGTGTGATCGAGATAAGTAACTACCGATACAAAAACCTATAGGTTTTGATAAAAGCACATGGTACCACTCTCTGTAAAATGCTTTAGAAATCTTTATATGACTGACAAGACCCCTCTCTTAACCACTATTTTAAAAATGACCATTAAGGGTTAACAAAAACAATAAAAAAAGCCCATCAAAATACCATTTCTTAGGTCTTCTGTTTATCTTTCTTTTTGTAAAATCACGATTTACGAAAATTATTATTCTTTTACTCGTTCTTATTGTAATGATAAGCCGATAGCGGATACAATGAAGCCATTGTCCTTACCCAAAAAAAAAAGTGTCTTTGAAAGCACTTCCCACCCACCCCTTCATGATAAGCCTTTAATTATGCGATTTAAAGTGTTTCCAAATTTATTATTGAGAGAGCCCCTGCTCAACATTATTAAATCGATTTTTCTATGAATTTTAATTTATACTTCAGCCTTCAGCTTTCATTAATACGTGTCAGAATTGTAGTTTTCGTAAAAAAATAACATGTTTTCCATGGCAATGTCATTCAAAATTAATTATAATCCGGTTTTGTTGTTTATCGGCCAAATTGATGTGTTTTTCTGTTCATTACATTCATTACGGAACAGAATTTAATTCATTTCGCAATTCACATGCACATGCATACAAGCATTGTGTGATACAGGGAACTTAATTTATAAAAAAAAAATTTGGATTTATTGTAATCAGTTTTTGGGTTGAATTGTACGAGGTTTACATACATAATTTTTGGCAGATTTAAAATATTTATTAATTTGAGGGGCAAATACGTCATGGTACCTTGTTCGATCTGACCATGGCATCAAAAATGAGGGTCTTCATATGCTCAATTGTCTCTGGTTTGTCGGCATAACACTTATCCACAGAAAATATTTAACCCCACAGAATAATCGCAACTTCTTGGCGGCCAATTGACATCAGCATTTGGGCAAATTAAATGGCCATCAAACGTTTGATGCAATAAATCGATTGTGGTATGAGTTGTATGGCAAGTTGCATCATACTGCTGAAAACAAACATCGTTCACATCAGTACCATTGAGAGTGGGTACAAAAAAACGGTTATCATGGTGTGGTATGTGTCTCCATTGACCGTAATGCTTGCACCGTCCTCATTTTCGTGAAGGGTTGATGTTGATGGATTTCTCTCGCACACTCTCAGCCACAGCTTCGATATTTCCGGCTGAACGCACTGTACGAACACTTTCACGTTTTAGCGCATCACAAATGAAATCCGCTTCACGAACTTTAGCAATAAACTTACGTATACCAGGCAATGTTGGTCCTTCTCTGCGATTAAATTTTGTACGACATTTTCATGCAATTCTTAAAAATTTGTCTTTGCTTTGAAAACAAATTTCCAATAAATCTCAACGTTGCTCAATCGTAAAACGATTCATTACATTCAGTGGATACAATATACTGGATTTTGTGACAGAATTGCCAGATTCGAAATAACCGAGTATTGAAATTTAAAGCGATAGATGGCCCACCCGATTTTATTTAATTTTTGTTATAATCCTTTGGATATGTACCTTGAAAAACATTGACTTGAAACGATTAGTTCTTATGAGCAACATGAACACACACAACTGACAAGGACTTCAATATTATGAGAAAGATAATTAAGGATGTCTTTGGGAACCGAAACTGTTTTGACAAAGACTCTGTCCCAGTCAGAGACAGGAGTTTTTTACCAAAAAATATTTTCTTCTGCTTCAGACGTTACAGTGGTGATAAAGAGCGCTACATTAAGAAAAATTATAATTCAAATTTTAGTCCGAAGATGTTACATGTTTCAAAGTCGCCTTAGTCGAGTATGCAGTGTGGTCCTGATTCAAACCCTAAATCAAAAAAATATCTGTATGGTGACTTCCTCTCTGCAGATTTCTGACAAAAACTCTCTGAGAGTAAAATCAAATTGCCATGCAAATTTTCTCAAAAAATCTTTTGTTCAGAGTAGAATTTAAACTGTAGATGCCGCCACTCATGTATAAAATTAATACACACAACATAAGTGGTCTGAGAAGCGAGGTTGTAATCCTCACTAAAGGGTTTTAATTAACAATTACGTTACGTTAGGGATTTCGGGAACTCCTATGGACTGCAATATTTTTGCCGCCGAAGTTGTGGCCATTCTCTTGGCGAATAAATGACGACTCAGTAGTGAAATATTCTGCAGAAGGCGTAATGACAAAGAAAAAGAGGATACCATAGAAAATTTTCTCTGTTAGCATATAGAACTTAGGATTCCAATACAAAGGATTTCTGGACAACCAGAATGTATTAACAGAACGTGACTAGCTAAAGAATATTTGAATTGAATCCACAGCCTCATAAAACTCTCAGTATGGTTGATAAATATCAGACAAGAGCTTAAAGTTGATTGAGGCAGTGTATACAACCATTAGAATGGAAGCCAGTTTGAATTATTATTTTACATAAAATTATTTGTTTCTTGTATAGTTTGAGTACACCCCTCGTATTACTATTTAATATGATTTATTTCATTTTAAAATCTAAATAATTTATTTATTATAAAATATAATTGATGCCAATGCCTAAAGCCGCACATATAAATGTTATTAAAATATTGAATTATAGGATAGAAAAATCTCTCTTTATTTACAATTAAATTTTCAGTTTTATTAGATTTTTAAATTATACTCTTATTTTCATTTTAAATTGATTTGAATATTTTATTATGAATTATATGCATTATGCATATGTTACATTTATGCCACGTACTTTTATGTTTTTTTTTTTTTCTTTAACATCCTGCCACTTTTAAAGTTCCCAAAACCAATCACCACCAATGGTTCCCCTCTACTAACTTTAGCGACATGGAAAGCAAAATGTAAACAAATAATGACACGGTATACCATTATAAATTTATTTATTTTTGTTTTATAAATATTTCAATATGCTTAACGATTTGTTGCCACAAATTGCCAACAACAACAACATTTTATTCTATTTTTTTTTGCTTTAAAAATCAACATCAACACAGCATCAACACAACAACCCAATGACACAGTTTAACGCACTCCTTTAACCGCAAATATTGAAAAGAAAAAATCTCGCTGATACGTGAAGTTTATTTTACACAGGAAACGATACTTAAACAAGCAGACTCGAACGCACGTAAATACTCACACAAGTGCTTATATTCACCGTAAATCTTTGATGGCAAATAAATAAATTATAAGAACTGAAAAGCCCTGGGAAGCAGAGGCAAAAACCACACGACAAAATACTATATCGTGTTAATAAATTTTTTTTCTAGATATTGAAAATGCAGTGGGTAAGAAAGGTAAACACTTAGTGTACATATTACTTACTTTACTTACTTAATTGATCATTACAACCCTTCAGTCAGGATTACAGCCTAGTTTCTCACACCACCATGTTGTGTGTGTTAACTTTATACATGAGTGGCGGGACCTACAGTTTAAAGTCGACTCCGAACGACAGATTTTTAAGAAACTTTTCATGGCAATTTTATTTACTCTCAGAGTTTTTGCCAGGAATCTGCTGAGAGGAAGTCGCCGAAGAAATACTTTTTGTATTTTATTTTGATGTCTGACCTGGGATACGAACCCGGGCTTTTCGTCTAATAAGCCAACACACTACCTACTAGACCACGGCGACTTCAGTGTACATATTACGGAAGATATTTCTTTGTAATATTGTTACGTTTTTACCTTTTTAAAAACGTTTAAAATATGATTTCGTAGATTACAAATAAAATAAAAATAAATTTGTGTTTAGTTTTAATTAAAATTCTTTATTATTCGCAGAATTCTGTGTGTCACTGTTCACAACTTGATGTAAACAACAACAATTGCTTTTCTTTGTTATTCCTCTGTTTATACCCTTTGCATAAACAATAACAATTACGAGGCAATTGTTCGACAGATGTTTGTAAAAGAGATCTTCAAACCACGAATACTTTCTTCAAGCACACCGCGTCTTCACACAAAACTGACTGAACTTCACTCGTTCAGTCGCCTGCTTTGCGTTGCCTTTATATGGCAGGGTAAACAGTCTGATGAATGTTCTTGAAGGCGAATGTTCATGACTTCACCTTCTCGAAATCTCTATAAATGTAAAAGTCGTTGTTTACATCTATTCTTGTAGTGTTGTTGGTGTATTTTTGCTTACTTGTTTACCATTTTTGATGCTGGTGTTTGTTGTTATATTAAGCAGTACGATAATTTGTAAACAGGTTTGTTAACTGTATTGTTTTGTTTATCATTTTAATGTTAAGCGATGTAAAAGCAAAACACCAGTATCTGGATATTTCATTTTCGTAACCATATAGTATGTTACCTTTTATTATGCACTGTATTAAGCAATTTATTATTTATTTTGTATTGAAACATTTCTATTAACGTCACTTATGTCTGACAGTTCCACATTTTATTGCTGCCCTATTTAGAACACTTAATTTTCCTTTCTACAAGAAAACCCTTCGCTTTCTCTTCTCTTTCACTTTCTATTTTTTCAACCTCCTGGTTTAGATTCCTAGCAAAATCTGAGTTACACCACTGCCAGTTGTATAACCAGAGAACAAAAAACAATTAATCATACGCCCAGGTGACCTTTGGAGAGACAAGACTGGCTACCAGAGAAAATCAAATTAATTCCAGCAACAAATGCTTTAACAGGAGCAGCAATATTAAGGGAGGACAGGGGACCAAAAATGAATGTCAAATATTAGAAATCATATGAAGCAGCAGCAGTAATAGCAGCAATATTAAAATGAGTATATTTTTCAAGGTAAATAAGGAAAATGCAAAGCAGTTTTGTAATTGAAAATTTTCCTTTTTCTCTAATTTTGCTTCCTGTTAGGAGAGTTATTGATGTCGATGTCAATGTCGATGTTGTTGTTGTTATTGCTGGTGGTGCCTTAATAAAGGAAATATTAATGAACATTCTGAAATATACTCTGCTGTTTTACTTCTAAAATACCCCCCTGGGGTTTCTCTTTTATACTTTCACTCTTCGGTTTCATTCAATACCTGACACATAATAAAATTTCCTTTCATTTCCCTGTCCTGATTTTTTATTTAAAAATTTTAATTTTCTACAACAAATCTTAATTACAACAAAATTATTAATAGGGGTTCCTTTCCCTTTTTCTCTACTGTTATTTACTTTTTTCAATATTTGTTACGAGACCCATAAATTTCGGCATTTGAAAGCATGAAACGTAAGCAGATTAGAAACCTTTTTTTCTCATACATAACGCCTGTCATAAGCAGAATCTTTCTTTGCTTGTTTTTCTTCTTTAAAATAATAAATAAAAATTCTTATTATGTTTTTAATAAAAATAACAGACAATAAATTGAAATTAATTGTGACACCTTTTTACTCCACTCTCTGGTAATATTCCTTCAGAATTTTTTTATTTTGTTTTCATTTCAATTTCATTTTCTTTTAAATAACATTCTAGAAAACTATTTTCCCCTAGAACGCTTACAATTCTCTTTTAAGCTTCTTAGGAAATTTTTTGGGGTCCAGCTTTAAGAATTTTGCCAACAGAATCCAATCAATTATACTCAATACTCCCTCCTTCATATAAAAAACCAGAAGAAGAATATGATTTGCAAGCTCATGAAGATATTAAATTCAATTCTGAAGCAACAACAGAGTGTTTAAAAGTTTAACAAATAAAGGAATGAAAGAACGTTGTGATGGTTTACTCACTTACTCATTTAAATGTCCCTTAACAAGCCGATTAATGGATTTCGGTCTGCCATAACACATCCCTCCAGGCACCTCTGCTTCTAGCGCGCCTTCATCAGTTGGTCATGCATTGGTGTTTTGTTCCTTCCAAGGCTAACAAGGCCATCCTCTTCGCCAACTTCCGCAAATTCCCGCAATAAATACTTGTCTCGCCGGAGCAGCCTCCTCCATTCGACCGACATGTGCAGTAATACGCTGCACAACGTCTATGTCATTGAGGAGCTCATACAGCTCACTGTTGGATCGGATACAGAAATCATCGCCAACTTACACTGTTCCGAAGATCTTACATAAAATATTTCTCAAGGCTACTGTATTAGTAAAAAAAAAAGCGTCTTGAAAAATATTAGTTTGGTCGTACGGGAGAGTCCTCTGCTACTCAATTGCCTATTGAGACCACAGCAGCATCTATAGGCAAGAGTAATCCAGAGCTTGATCTCCAGACTGACAACATTTTCGGTGGTAACGGTGGAGCCAAGATAATATTAAATTGGTAGCAACCTGACAAAGCATAGAGCCCTATAAGATTTTAGTACATAGACTGCCTCATTGAACTTCAAGCTCTTCAGTGACATTTGAGCCGTTCAGTGCACAAAGTGATTAACTCCACTTTTTGAAAAATCTTTAATTTAAGTGTCAAAGATATATTTATTATAAATTTTGTCAACCGTACTGAAAGTTTTATGAGGGTGTGGATTCAATTCAAACCATCTTTGGCTAGATGCGTTCTATTAATACATTCTGGTTGCCCAGAAATCCTTTGTATTGTAATCCTAAGTTTTGTACCTTATTTTATTATCTTATTAAAATTTCGCTACTGAGTCGCTATTTATTCGCCACGAGAATGGCCACAACTTCGGCGGGAAAAGCATTGCAGTCCATTAGAGTTCCTGAAATCCGCAACGTAACGTAATTGTTCATTAAAACCCTTTAGTGAGAATTACGACCTCGCTTCTCACACCAATTATGTTGCGCGTATTAATTTTTTTCATACATGAGTGCTGGAACCAACAGTTTAAAGTTAATTCCGAATGACAGATTTTTGGGAAACTTTTCATGGCAATTTTATTTACTCTTAGAGAGTTTTTGCCAAAAATCTGCGGGGAAGAAGTCACCGAAGAAATATGCTTTCATACTTCGTTTTGTTAAACATGTCTGACCTGTGTTTTGAACCGAGACCACACGCCTAATAAGCCAACACACTACCTACTAGACTATGGCGACCATCCTGACATACAAGTCTTATTTATAATCATCACAAACAAAACTTTCGACTGTCAAGTAATGCCTTCTTAAGAAAACTGATTGGTATTGTAGTATTGAAGTTGCCGGAGTCTAGTAGGTGGTGTGTTGGCTTACTAGACGTGAGGCCATGTTTCAAGCAACAGGTCAGACATCACCAACAACACGAATTATGAGAAAAGAAATATTCCTCTCAGCAGATTTTTGGCAAAAATTTAGTAAATAAAATTGCCATGAAAAAGTTTCTTAAAAATCTGTCGTTCGGAGTCGACTTTAAACTGTAGGTACCCAACATAAGTGGTGTGAGAAGCTACTGAATGGTTGTAACAACCAATTATGTATGTACATATGTATCGTAGACATTAAACGGGACTGCTTTGGAACGGAAATTCTTTTCAAACATTCTCTTTTTTTAAACGAAATTCAAAATTAACGTGTTTTTATTTGTATCACGGAAAAAAAAAACTTTTACGTTGAAATCTTTATTATATTTAAGCCTAAGCTCACCCCTTATTTTTTGTGAAAATATAATTTTTTCCCCCATTTATTCATGATACCATTAAAACTAATAAAAATAAGTAAAAACTTTGCTTTTGTAATAAAACAACCATAAATACCCCCACGTCATTTCGTTTAATTTTCTTTCATAATTTGAGATTTCTACTATAAAATGGCTTCATTGTAAGCAAATAAACTGTAAATAAATGTTTATGTGAATATGTTTTTAAAATTGTGGCTTTTAAAAAGGAAGAAAAAAATTCCTTCACATTCCAACGTCAGTACTTCTCTTAACCGATGTGCTGAACTCCACATAGTTGAGGTTTTCCCTTTAAAACGTAAAAGCCGAATAAAATAAAATCGTAGGTGGAGTCCGTAAAAAACCGTCGACATTTTTAAAAGTTATTTATTTTAAGGGGTTGAGAAAAACAGAATAGAAAAACAAAAAATTTAACCGGCATGAATTTCAAAAAAAAGACGAATGGCAGCGTAATAAAAAACATTTAAATTTTCCTGCCAAAATAATATTACGAAATGAAATCTTATTTTACAAATTAAACATGAACAATGAACAACTTTATTAAAGCAATAAGGGAAATATGCAGAAGACGAAGACATAAAGGAAAGAAAGAAATCACTGTTACAACCCAAATAACAAAAACAAAAACAATATAAACATAGTCATGATAACATAATTTCAACTCTTTTTGATCGGATAAAGCAAACAGAAACATGTTTGCAAGCAGTAACAACAACAACAGAACGAAAAAAGAAAGAAACATTTAACAAAACCCCAAGCCAGTCAGTCAGCAATTTGTGCTGCTAAGGACCACAGATGTTTTGTTTTTTTTGGTGATAGGCAATGCCATATTTGTGTACAGAAAATCCAATGGGAGTCAAGGGATAATATGGGCATTGTGTCCTAATGCTTGTTAGTGTGGGTTTTGTTAAAATTAGCTGGTCAAATCAGTTGGTATATGAATAGTAACTGCTTTAGTGATTGGATAGCATAAAACTGATTCAGTGCGTTTTATAAACCTGTATGCCAGGTCCGGACTACATGGTGGAAGCCATGCACTATCGTCGTAGTCTAGTAGGTAGGATGGTCACTTATTAGATGTGAGTCCACGGTTCAGACATCATTTTGAAAACGAAATGTATGAAAAAATATTTCTTTAGCGATTGCCTCGCAACAGATTTCTGGCAAAAACTCTCTGGGGGTGGATGAAAAATTACCATGATAAAGTTTCCCACAAAATCTATCGTTCGGAGTCGACTTTAAACTGTAGGTCCCGCCACTCATGTATAAAACAACAGATTTTTGAGAACCTTTTTCATGGCAATTTTATTTATTCTTAGAGTTTTTGCCAGAAATCTGATGAGAGGAAGTCGCCGAAGAAATACATTTTGTATTTTGTCTTGACGTCTGGCCTGGGGCTCGAACCCTGGCTTTACGTCTAATAAGCCAACACACTACCTACTAGACTACGGCGACTTCAAATGAAACAAAACACTTTTTCTGTTGATCAACTCTGAATTGCTAGCTTCAATCGCATTGAATTGTTAATAGTTGACATTAAAATAAATCGTTTACATAACATATAACACAAGTGGTGTGAGAAGCTAGTTCGTAATCCCAATGGGATCAGACGCACAGCAATTCCTTTCTTGGTGACAACCTTTATTTTTATCATCATATTATCAACTTTACCTTGCTTTGTCAACAATTTTGTCATACGTTTCTAGTGTCTGTAATCACTACCTTCAGGCATTTTCGTATTTCGTTTCATTTCATCCGTCAAACGCGAATAGAACTTCGTTGCATTAAATTTTTTTACTAACCTGACACCCAAATATGGTGCTTCTTTGTGTATCTAGCTTTATTTGGTCAATAACTGTTTGTTCGGTAATGAATGTCATGATGTTATTAATTTTTTTATGTGATTAGTGAATCAGACAATCAAAATTATCAGATACTAAGCGAGAAAACATTTTTCCTGCTGTTTTTCTAGCTACACTATCGTCCATAAACTTTATAATTTTTTTCAGTTACCTGGAAAGCATTGCTTCCTATAAATACATACGTATAGTAGGAATTTTAACGCTTTATTCAAGATTACAACCTAGCTTCTCACACCACCTATGTATGTAGTGTGTGTTACTTTTATACATTAGTACTGGGAACTACAGTTTAAAGTCGCATCCGAACGGCAGATTCTTAAGAAACTATTCATGGCAATATTCCCAGGGGACGCATTCCTTCCGCTACACACATACATATAATTGGAATTTCAACGCTTTAGTCAAGATTACAACCTAGCTTCTCATACCCCTTATGTTGTGTGTATTAATTTTTAAACATGAGTGGCGGGACCTACAGTTTAAAGTCGATATCGAACGACAGATTCTTAAGAAACTTTTCATGGCGATTTTATTTACTCCCAGAGTAGATTAGAAGAAGGCTGGGAAGATTAATGTGATGTTTTTTAATGTGATTTTTTTTATATGGGAAACACAAACAAAATTGAGTGTTTTTGTTAGTGTTTTCCATGTAAACAGCTAAGCAAGTGAAATAGCCTGTTTTACAAAAACATCACATAAGCCGCTTATAAGGATATTGTTTCATAGTGCAAGATATCTAACCACGATTTCCAACATACCACCAACTAGTTAACGACGAGCTTAGATCTACTAGAGCTTAAATTGTTGTCTTTCGAATAATGTATTAATGTAATACCAGATGTATTATATTTTAGAATCATATACCGACAATAAGTAACCAAAAGTTTTCGAACACCAAGTCATTTATAAACAGATTTCGCAGTGTAAACATAGACAACTTTTCAGCAGGCTTTCTTCGAAATTGACGTTAAGAATACATTCTTTGTTTTAATATTGAAATTTATCTTCCTTACTTGCGTAGGGTATTTACAACACAATCTATTGCTTAGTACACTGGATTTCTTTTTCT
This sequence comes from Sarcophaga carnaria, assembly GCA_958299815.1. Lineage (NCBI taxonomy): Eukaryota > Metazoa > Arthropoda > Insecta > Diptera > Sarcophagidae > Sarcophaga > Sarcophaga carnaria. The sequence continues at coordinate 130,067,179 of OY283150.1, read as the reverse complement.
TTTTTTTTTTGTTTTTTTAATTTGTTTTTAACGAAAACAAAAATTTGTTAAAAATTTAGAAATTTATTTGAAACATGCCTTAAATGCTTATGTTCGTGGTATGTTTTTATGGTTTTGCGGTGCGTATGAGTAATTTAAATACTCATACGCATACCAGATAGTGGGTATTTAAAAGCGAAACAAAAACTGAAACATACACACACACTAACACGCATACAAACAAAAGAAAAACTGCCATAAATAGAAAAAATATTTCTTTTCACTTATGCTAATGGTTGTTATTATTGTTGTAGTTGTGTTGTTGTTGTGTTTTATTTAACTCTGCTTGCTGCTATTGCGGTATGTTCAAACTTCAGATGAACGAAACAAAAACAGAACGAACTCACACACATACAACTCTTTTTCGGTTCTCTTATTCTCCCCTCCCCCCGCTTTTTAGAGATATAGAACACATGTATGAGAACATAAATTTAAGCAGGAATTTTCAATGCAACTCCTTCTATTCAACGCGTACATGTGTGTATCTCTCGGTCTCTCTCTCTCTCTCTCCTAAACACTAATATTCTCTTTAAACAGCAAGTATGGTTTTTATTTGCATTTAATCTTGGCATACAGGTGTGTTTATCTTTTTCTCTGTCTCTCTCTTTCTCTCTCTTTCTGCACGTTTCTATTTATTTTCACCCGTTTAGTATAAAAAAAAAACATTTTCTCTGTAGTGGTAAAACATTTATTTTCGCCAAATAAATCATTTTATTTCTGGGTTTTGCAATCATATTCCGTTGCTGCTACCCACACAAAAGCTGTGTATGGTTGTGCAACAAATTTCTCATTTTAATTATACGCTCTTATACGCATACAATAATACATTTATATTGCTTTTATGAATACGAAATTTTATTGTTATATTCTGTGTACATGTGTACATGTATGAATTTATAGATTTTTATGAGTTTTTCTCTGCTTTATAGTTTCGCTTCTCTTTTTTTTCAATAAATTTTTGATTGTAGTGAAGTGGAAATATGCGCTGGGGTTTTAATGATTTTAAAAACTTTTTCAAAATGATTTATAATAACATCATGGGAAAATATCAACGGAATTGTTTGCTTCTTTTCTATCCTCTCGTTTATTTTTAGGCAAAAGATTCTCCTGTCTTTTAGCAATCAATTGAAATAATCATGAAAGGCTGACACGTAAGTAGCTTAGACGTTTCTAGGGACAATTTTAATGACCTGGCCAGAGAGAGAGAGAGCCTTAGAGTCTTGATGGGAAGCTTTAATTTCTCTTTCAAATTTTTATTTGTTTTGATCTGTGCAAGGCTGTCGTAATAAGCGTAGTCTTAAGATGAGTATAGGATTGTAGATTTTCTTCAGAGACTTCTTCTCAACAGATTTTAGGGCAAAAACTCTAAGAGTAAATAAAATTGTAATGAAAAGTTACTCAAGAATCTATCGTACGGAATCGGCTTTAAACTGTAGCTCCTAGCATACATACATACATAATTGGTCATTACAACCCTTCAGTCAGGATTACGACCTAGTTTCTCACACCACTTATGTTGTGTGTGTTAATTTTATACATGAGTGGCGGGACCTACAGTTTAAAGTCGACTCCGAACGACAGATTTTTGAGAAACTTTTTCATGGCAGGTTTATTTACTCTCAGAGTTCTTGCCAGCAATCTGCTGAGAGGAAGACGCCGAAGAAATACTTTTTGCATTTTATTTTGATGTCTGGCCTGGATCTCGAACCCTGGCTTTTCGTCTAATAAGCGAACACACTACCTACTAGACCACGGCGACTTCACTCATGTATAAAATTAACACACACAATATAAGCAGTGTGAGAAGCTAGGTCGTAATCCCGACTAAAGGTTTGTATTGGCCAATTATGTATGCATGTTCTATACGATAGACGGCAGTTTTAGAAATTTGTATAAATTTTAAAATTTTAAAGTGTGCTCTGGTGGGTAATATGCTAGACTATTAGCGTGAGGGTAGTGGGTTCGATTCCCACCAGAGACTCTGGTGTGTGACACTACACCGAGCAATATGGTCAAGTTACTTCGCTCGTATGTATATAATTAGAATATAATTTGTAATTGTATTGTAATTAATAAATAAATAAAAAAATAAATAACATTTTAAAAATTATTTTCAATTCTTGACTGATCATGAAGTTCTTTTAAAGCGGTTGGTGGCTCTTTTAAATTTCAAGTCCCGTGTGACTAATGAAGTTAGTAGACGATAATAGTTTTGATTGTTGTGTGTTTTTTGTTAAATTCTTATTTAATTTCCTTCACTACAGGTTTGAATAAACTCATTTCATGTAGTAATTAATTCGTTCATTCAATTATTCATATAATTACGACTTTAAACGGAATGCAATGAGAGAGAAGAGCAGGTACAATTATTACACAAGCATGCTTTGGAAACATTTGATTTTCTTTTTCTTTTTTTTTCTATTTTTATTGCCTATAATAGGCACGTTGTTAAATTCATGTATAATTTATTGTAATTATTTTATTTCATCTTTCTTTTCTATATTTTCTGTTCCTGATACGCAATATTAAAACAACTTGGATGGTAAATATTATTTTAAATAAATTCTAGTGGGTTATTGAGTTGCCAAAGGCCCACCTTAAAAGATACCACACTACTCTCAATTAATTGTGTGTCAAATATAGCAGTAGCAACAGTCGCCGTAGTCTAGCAGATAAAGTGAAGCATAGCTCCAAACAAGAGAAATTCTGTATTTTATGTTGGTATATGAAAGTCGCCACATTAAACGTAAGTCGACGGTTCAAATCCCAGTTCAGACATCTGCAACAAAACGTAATGCCAAAAAATTCCCTTCAAAATTATGTTTGTACCACAGATCGTATGAGTAACGTAATAAGAAAAATTATTTATTAAAATGTTGCATACTTTTCAACGTTACGATGCGTATGAGTAATGAATAATTAAAAGTTTTCATACAAAAATTATAGTAAGCCAGTGGTGTGATATAATAACTGAAAAAAAATATTTAATTGGTCTTTAGACGTCAATGTAATTGTTTTTATATTTCTGATTAAAATAGCACTTTCTACGTTCATGCCTCAATGATGAAAGTTAATAATAGATGAATACTTTCATCAGCTATTACAAATATTTTACAACTCAAACAAGAAATATATGATATTTAATATTTATGAAGTCGGCGTGGTCTAGTAGGTAGTGTGTATTCTTATTAGTCGTGGACCTCGGTTCAAACCCCAGGTCAGACTTCTCTAACAAAACAAAATATGAACAAATATTTCGTCGCTGACATGTCGATCAGCAGATTTCTGCCAAAAGTTCTGAGAATAAGTAAAAAACTTGCAAGGAAAAAATTTTTAGGTCCTAGTACTCATGTATAGAATTAACACACATAACATAAGTGGTGTTAGAAACTAGGTCGTAATCCTATCCTATGAAATGACCAAATATGTATGTCTCTGTGTGAAAACAGCAGTTCCCTTCGTGTAAATTTATAGGCAATGCAATTGATGCAAAGAAAAATCTTCTTTGAAGTGTTAGTCTTTGATGTATGAAAGTACTTTTGGCATCCCAAATACTGGAAATCAAATCGTTCCAATGCAGATGCCTCCACTTATAATGAAATAAAAACAGTATGATGAAATATACAACACATATCAGTAGTGTTAGAAGTCATCAGCGTATTAAAATCTGTATTAGAGACTCCGGTTATACGGATTCGAAAATGCCAACGATTTTTTCTTCCCTCTTAAAATGGATATTCATGACTTTGTCTCCAACACTTGGAAATGTTTATTTTACGTACATGTTTATGAACTTAACAAAGAGTTCCGTTTTGTTCGTGACCACATTTAAACGCGCTTTGCTCTTCATCCGTTCTCAAGCATTTTCATTTGGGTTCTATATATCGGGATTCTTGCTAATCAATCCAAATGGGGGAGTTCTGCTCTTTTAAAATAGTTTAAGCGCTCTTTATTTTATAGAAAAAATGCTATTAAATGTACAAACCGAAGGCCACAGTTTGGTTCAATTTACATACTTTGCATGGAATTAATATAAAAAAACCTGCAGCTCGTCAAATCATATGGCCAGGGACTGTATATAATAAACTTATAAATTATTTTCCTATCAATCAACTTATATACATACCTATTTTAATATTTATCTCTAATAATTTCAATTGATGTCAATTGAATTTTATAAATTACGTTTATGACATACGTATATAAAATAAAGTAATTCATCATCGAAAGGCTTAACAAATTTATGTAAAAAATCATATTTTAGCTCCCAGGTGTCGTTAATCCAATAAAAAAAAATATTTTTTTCAGTTTCTATTTCATCTCGATCATCCTTTTCTAATAACTGTCCTGATCACAATCTGCATATGATGATGGAAATAAAATTTAAAAAATGAAATAAATCTGTTTACATATGGTTTTTTATTGCAGTTTTTTATTGTTTTGTAAACAAACAAACAAATGCCATAATAAAGCAACAGAGAGAGAGGAAGAAACGTATACGAAACTAAAATATTATCCAATAAAAAAGAAGAAGAAGAAAAAATTGCATTTTAAATAATAAAAAAATTGACAAACTTACTTGCATTTGAATAAAATAGTAAATAACAGGCTGGCAGGCTGGTTGACTGACAAACAGCTGCAATAAATTGTATTGAATGAAGGATTTACTCACTCGTATGTATAGTTTGGAAACATGCAACAATTGTTTGGATTTAGAGAAGTTATCACAAATTCAACAAACAAATACAATGGAAAAGACCAAAATAAATGTCTGTTTTTAGAAAACACACACACATACACTCAACACTCGACACTCAGTCATCAGAGTATTTGTTTGCATGGGTATGGGCAGCAAGCAGTACCAGCAAAACATCATTTAAATGCATAACACAGTGTGTGTTTATAAATATTACGTACACCACAATATTATTTAAATGTTAACGTTGTGTGTGTATGCGTGTTAGTTTGTCACTTGCATACTCATTCAATCACTCAATTGCACACATTCTCTATCTCTCTCTCTGTCTCTCTCTCTGTTAGTCTATTATAATATCAAATTCAGTTTTAATTTTTATTTTATTTTTATTTTTAGTAACACTGTCGTTATGCATTGTGTAGTTTAAAATTGTAGTTGTACTCTCAACACACATATACGTACACATATGATAACAATAAGAGAGAACAGTACACTCTCGCTCTCTCTAACACATACTTATTTACTTAGAGTAGGGTAAACAAGGTAAAACGAATACAATGCCAAATAAGTTGCTTGTTTTCTTTTGAAATTCATATCAATTGCAAGAGACTGAAATAGTTTAAAAGAGTAGAAGAGAGAGAAAGGGAGAAAGAGAATAAATTTTTGTATTTGTATACAAATATTGTTAAAAGTCTACCAAACAAAACTTCTATTGTATCACATATGCTCACGTATTCGGTATGATAACAAATACAAACAGAGAGAAAACAAAAAATGATAAGAACAACAATGGGACATATTACAGTAGAACACAAAACTGTTCATATTTTCATTAAAGAAGTTACATGAAGGCTGTCTATAGCAAACGGTTCAGTATAATTATAAATTTTCTCAGGAATTCCACTTGACCACGGAAAGCCAAGCATCTCTTACAATTTCTTAAAATTTGACACTTTGACCTTACAGTGCATTGAGGTGCCATAATCTGTCAGCCAATGCTGCTCGCTTTACATATGCAGTCAACAATTATTTGGTTGTTTAGAACTGCATAAAGCAGTTCATTTGGACACTCTACTACCATACTAATAAGACATCTAAGTGCGGCAAAATAGCAAGCAAATATGTCTTCTCTGTCACAATGGGCCCTGTGTGCGGCTTAAGTGTGTCCGCTCATGACTCCATCGAGGGGACAGCCACTTCCACCATGTATTCTTCTCAAAAGAGCCGAACATGATAACATGATCCAATACCATGACAAATATTATGTGATCTACTTAGGCCAGTATTCCGAAAGCTCATCATATGTGTAGGTGGTAGAGGTAATTCGCACAAGAATTTTGAATATTTCGCCCAATGGCATGGGCCAAATTATACTGATGTAGAGGAAAAAGTTGTTTATTTTCTCAAATAGCTTTTGTGCCAGATTCCTTAGTATTGATAACAAGAAGATCTGACGTCTTCATAAAGTATTAAGAACGCATCGCCATGTCAGAGCCTTATATGTCGTCGTGATATGTACATTCCTTCTATGAAATTTTGATTTCAGTCTCAGTTATCAGCGGTAATATTATCACAGTCTTCATGGATTTTTCAAAGGTCGCCATAAGAACAGAATTTGTTTCTTGAACACCTCCTTAATGACCTATCAATTGCTGCAATAAAGATTGATGTCTCTGTGGATAGTCATACAGCGAATAGGCTACTGAAAACTATCGCTGTAATGTCGATTCTCATATGTAGCAGTATTCATTCTACCAGGAAAATGATTACAGTAATTCATCGATTTACGTCGTAGTTGGTTTCAAAAAAAGGTGACGTAAATTGAATGACGACGCAAATAGAAGTTAGAGGGAACAAAAACTTTGACGACGTAAATCGAAACAACGTTAATCGAGGCGACGTAAATCGAAGGATTACTGTAAATCGAGTTTAAGCATTCGAACACTCATTTATTGTAGACACCGACATTGCTACCAGTAAACTTGACAAGGAAGAAGAGGAAATAATTCTGTATGTTCTAAGCTAGAGTCCGGTTCTGGGAGATAACAGACTCACACTTTAGAAATTCACTTGTTCGAATCAATTACAAATTCGAATTTGTATAGCCTCATTAGCTATTTGAGAAAAACTGCCTAACTTGGCTTTTAAAAAATTACGAGAACTGATCACTAAAGTAACTTATTTCCTAACTATGTGAGACTTCCATTAAAATCAAATTTCTCTTCAGTGCCGTATTAATATTGCAACGTTTTCACCTTTTAAAAACATTTAAAATATGAGCACGTAGGTTGCAAATAAAATAAAAATAAATTTGTGTTTAGTTTTAATTCTGTATGCCACTGTTAACAACTTGATGTAAACAACAACAATTGCTTTCTTTTGTTATTCATTTGTTTACACCCTTTGCATAAACAATAACAATTACTAAACAATTGTTCAACAGATCTTTGTAACGGAGATCTTCAAACCAACATTACTCTCTACAAACACATCGCGTCTTCACACAAGACTGACTGAACTTCACTAACTCACTCGGCTGCTTTGCCTTGTCTGTTATATGGCAAAGTAAACAGTCTGATAAATGTTCTTAAAGGCGAACGTTTATGACTTCGCCTTCCCGAAATCTCTATAAATTTATACATCGTTGTTTACATTTATTATTGTAGTGCTGTTGGGGTATTTTGTTTACATTTTTTATTGTAGTGTAGTTTGTGGATTTTTGTTTACTTGTTTACCATTTTTTTCATGCTGGTGTTTGTTGTTTATATTAAGCACTACGATAATTTGTAAACAGGTTTCTTTAGTGCATTGTTTTGTTTTTGTAGCTTTTGTTTATAATTTTATTGTTAAGCGATGTAGAAGGAAGACACCAGTATCTAGATGTATACATTTTCGGTGAACACAGTCCTCGCTGTGTGTTTGCGAATGTTTGCTACTGTTCTTGTCTAAAGTATTTGTCTTCTGTTAGCAAGTGTTAACAAAATTTCAATAAAATACGACAACACATGATATTCGTTCGTCTACTTTAACAATTTCCACATTGACAAACAGAATTCAGAGGAATGTTGCTGTCACTCTGTGTCTGTAACTGCAATACCTTCTGCTACTCTTGAATGCTGTTAACCATTCAATTCAATTGCAGTTGCAATAACACTCATACTTGAAATTCAGTCTCTTTCTCCTTCTCTTCACTTTCCTTATGATTGATGTTTATTTTTTACGATTTTTGCTTTTCACTTCTCAATTGACAATAAATATTTATTTCTTTTCTGTATGGACGGAATAAATGGAATAACAACTACAATAATGACAACAAATCCAACAAATATTCTCATTTACAATAACGCATTACATACACAGGGCTACAGTGGCTGATAAAATGGATACCAAAAATAAGTGGGATTCGAAAAACTGCTCATGAAAAAACTTTGCTATGGATTCTGACAAGCCAATACTGATTTGGGACATCGATCAGATGGACAGTTTAATTTTTGTTTTTCTCTTTTTTCCTTCAATATTTCCACTGTACTCTCAGTGTTTTTTGCATAATGTGCCATCATCATCATCATAAACAAACATAACTGTGTGGGTAGTCTTGTGGTCATTCTTACAAACACCAACACAATACAACACAATATTTTAAAAGTAAGTGAAACCCAGTAATAAGAAAGAGAAACAAAAAGTGCGAGAGAGATAGATAGTGTGATAGAAAGAGGAAATAATAAAAGACAACTGAAAATTATATTCCCAGCAACATATACAAGAGCATGATGAGAAAATACTGATAATTTATGAGAGACAAATTTATTTTCATGAAATCATTATTAATTCACACACAGGCATTGTTATGTGTTATGATGCTCTCGTTTTATTTCTTTTATTTTCTTTGCTTTGCTTTTATTGTTGTGTGTATAATTAAGTTAAGAATTATGAATTCAATGACCAGATATTTTTAACGTTCAATAAAAGAGAGTTTATGTGCCTGGGTTCATATAACCGGTAAATAAAATAAGAACTCAATTAAGAAACATCAATTATTGTTGGCCACACACAAACATTTACAGTCAAAGGAAAAAGTCTACTTACACTACTCTATTTATACTTTTTTCCTTAATAATATCTACGATATATATTTTTCAAACATTCTTAATTGAAAATGTCTTTAACAACGCTATAACATGTTTTTCAATTTGGAAAAAACCACTGTATGTAGACTTTTTTCTTTGACTGTATGTGCCACATAAACGTTTTTCAGAAATTTTTCATTTTCTTTTTTCTCAAGGCTTAAATCTTAAAATTAAAAAAATAAATAAAAGCACGATGCGTTCTAAGGTTCTGTGTAAAATAAGATCGCAAATGAACCTGTGAGAGAACGAGGCGAGTACAGACGGCTCTTTAAGAGCTTCTGCGGCTTACTTCTTCTATCAGGCGAATAGTATATGTGTTATGACAGAAAGGAGGATATTTTAAAATCTCCAATACTACTACAGAGTGGATAATTTCATGATGGTATGACGCATGAGTCTGGAAAACTCTCAGAGTTTTCAAAGGATTTCAGACTGAAAACTATAACGCTGAGACCAGAGATTAGTTTGTCTACACTGGCATACTTATTTTCAGCACATTTTGTCATGACAAAGTGGGCTTGAGTCGCATATATCATGTACTTCTGCCCTAGAACTTAAAAGCTTAAATTCAGGATTTCAGGCCACGACGTTTTTAATATACTTAAGGAGTAAGTATGTAAGGTGTAAGCAGTCCTTAGTTAGTTAGTAATCTCAGTCATTGGCTGGTTAGTGAATTGACTCTCTACACATACATAATATACATACAGTGAGCGCCATAAGTGAGTCAATATTTTGTTCTTAAGTATAAAACAGTTTTGTTGTTAAGTACAAAAAAAGTTCCTTTATCATGAATTGTTGTTTTTGTTTTAACATTTTATAAGTAATAAATAAATGTTTTTATTTTTGGAAAATTATTCGAATATTATTCTCATTAACTTTTCTCGCTATCCTAAGAAAATGAATTATTTCAGTGGTGTTTACTCACTTTTGGCGCTCAGTGTAATTGGTAATTACAACCCTTCAGCTAGGATTAAAACCTAGATTCTCACACAGCTTATACTGTGCGTGTTAATTTTATACATGACTGGCGGCATCTACAGTTTAAAGTCGACTCCGAACGAGTTTTTGAGAAGCTTTTCATGGCAATTTTATTTACTCTCTGGGAGTTTTTGCCTGAAATCTGCTGAGAGGAAGTCGCCTGGGGTTTGAACCGAGGCTTCACGTCTAATAAACCGACACACTACCTACTACACCACGGCGGCTTCTTAAATATTATATATCATTTGTTTCTTGTTGGAGTTGCAAAATATTTGCAACAGCTGTTAAAAGTATTCATCTACTATTATTAATTTTGATCATTGTGGCATGAACGTAGAAAATCATATTTTCCTCGGAAATATAAAAACAATTACATTGACAGCTGAAGACCAATTAAATATTTTATTGCTTTCAATTTCAATGTCAATTTTTTTTTCAGTTATACAGTATAATTTCGATATTCCGGACATCTGCAAATCTTGACAAGGCGGTAATGCGGACACTTATTTTATTACAACAGTAGACCCTGTAATCCGGACACCATCAATTTTTTTTACCTCAATAATTCGGACAGTACTTATTCCTATTGCTTCTGCACAAAAACAAAAGTAAATAAAAGGGTATCTCAAAGAAAATAATTTATCAAATAAAGCGCTTTTACTAATAGATAACGCAACATGTCATCCAAAGTCATTAATAGATTTAAATAACGAAATCATGCAGCCAATGGATCAAAATGCAATTCGAATTTTAAAACTAAACTATCGTAAAAGTTTATTGGTCGGTATTTTATCATGTTCAGAAAATCTAATGGATGCTCTTAAAACTTTTTCATTGAAAAACGTCGCCTTTTTAATCGCCAACGCTTGAGATAGAATTGATGCAAATATCCTTAAAAAAATGTTTTAATAAAATTTTGTATGATGAAGAATGGGACTCAGATGCTGAAATACCTCTGTCAAGGCTAAGACGCAGCGATTCCACCGAACTAGTTGATTTACTTTTTAACTTAGCAGCTGATATTTATAATTCTAATGATACCGAATGGTTGAATGAAACCACTGACGATTAGACTGATAAAAATGATGAGGTTGAATCATTTAATGAAGAATGTTGCAAAATGTTCCAAAAATACAGCATTCTTACGCCATAACTGCCCTTAATAGTTGTATAAAATATAGCGAAGGACAGCAACTTCCTGCTGGGGATATTTTAAAACTTTTAAGCCTCAGAGATATTGCGTACAAAAAGCAAAATGAAACTAAACTTCGTCAGATGAAAATGTCTGACTATTTGTGCAGCAAATAATGAAAATATTTTATAAAAATGATTTTAATCTACTGGTATATTAATTTACATGTAAACATTTCATTTTAAAGTGAACATCTTATTATCTAAATTTTTTCTTTTGTTTCGGAAATTCGGATATTTTGATATTTCGGACACCACATGGTTTTTAATTGTCCGGATTATCGAGATTATACTGTATCATATCACTGGTTTACTAACGAAATGGTATTACAATTTTAATGTGAATATTTTTAATTATTCATTACTCATACGCATCGTAACACTGAAAAGTATGCAACATTTTAATAAAAAAAATTCTTTTTACGTTACTCATATGATCTGTGGTACAAACATAATTTTAAAGGTAATTTTTTCGCATTACGTTTTGTTGCAGATGTCTGACCTGAGATTTGAACCGTCGACTTACATACCAATATAAAGTAGAGGATTTATCTTTCCCTGAAAAAAACAAAAACAGACTGGTTGAAGCAAAGAAAGACTTTAATTCACTACACTTGCATTCGACCTGGGGTTTGAAACGAAACTTCACGTCTAATAAACCAAGACACTACCTACATATCTTCCATTTCTTTCCTACTTTTCTATATTTCTTTTCCATTTTACTGGTACTTTATATTCAGTTTTAATTTTTTGTTTTTCATCTTCCTGTTTCGTTTTTTATTTTCTTTTTGATTACCGGCGATATACATAGATATATATGTATTTTTTATAACCCAGCTTCTTAGCCTATTCTAACCTTCATTTCATAGTAGTACCACAGTAGAAACATTTCTTCTCTCTGTTCCCAAGCATTTAATGAAAAGCAAGAATTGACTGATAAATTTGAATTTTATGTCGTTTTTTTAATTTTTGTTTTTATTCCAAATGAATGAATGTTTTGGCTCCATAAGCTACTTGTTTTATAATATTTCAAGTCCTAAGGCCTGGAACTACTTTTGCATTTGCAAAATGACATCAGCAATTAAAAAAATTAGTCTCGGCATTCAATTCATTAAACGGAACACATTATTGCTTTAAAGTTTTTGCCAAGAAAAATTATGCTTTATGAGCAACGAAATGCAGCAAATGAAATCAAAAAACTCGTCAATTACGCACACATGCATATAAAGAAAATAAGAAATCAATTTCGATAAAAAAAGGCGAGAAACAGAGAGATAGAGCGAGAGAGAGAGAGGGTAATAGGTAGGCAGAGTAGTCCATGCAATTATGGCATGTATTGTTTTGTGTTTATTTATTCTGTTTTTATTTTATTTCCATTGAGGTTATAACAACAATAAACAACAGCGGCAGCAATAACAAGAGAAATGTGGACACAAACAAGACAAATTTAAGAGAAGAAAACTATTTCACACAGTTTTGAGCAGCCCAAACAAAAAACAAGTCTTTTGATTCTGGCAATAATTTTTCCGGCATTAAAATTTATTCAAAAGTCAAGACAGAAAAAAAAACAAAAATCAACGAACAACAACACATTAAAACAAACCAGGAAAGTAAGAACAGAAATAAAACAATCAGAAAAAGAAAGAAAATATGAATTGAATTGAGAGAGCGAGAGATAGAAAGAGAAAGGAAAAGAGACAGATTATAGTAAACAATAGATGGCAAGAAGTTGCAAATTGTTTTTCGACTTGTACACTAACACGCACACACATTTGTATGCATGAAGTAAAATTTATGTTTCTTGGAATGAAAAAAAAGAAAATCTTAGTTCACTTACATAAGTATGAGTGCAAAAAAAGTATATGTGTATATGTATGGGTATGTTTATGTTCTTGATGGTATTGTTTACAATATAAACAATACAACAGCTTCTTAACTTAACTTCAATTTAATTTCTTTATTTATGGCAACTTATTTACCAACAACAATAAACTCTTCCTTCTTCTCTCTCTCTCTCTCTCTATCTCTTCTCGTTTTCTTATTGTGCTATTATCTGTATTACATTTGCACTTACATGACTCTTTAAACTATACACTCACTCTCTCTCTCTCTCTCTCTCTCTCTGTGTCTCTTCTTCTCTTCTCAATGTCTTACTGGCATTGTTTTTACATCTTTATGAATACATGGTGGCGCAAAAGTTGTCACACGATATCCTTTTTTTTAATGAAAAACTTTTTGTTTTGCTTTGGGGTTGTAGTTGTGTTTGATTATCAGATGGCTATCGGTACAATTGATGATCTTGATGATCATGCGGACCCAATTTTCGCATCATCCATTACTGTTTCCAGAATTTCCGACATGCAGTTTCATTATTCCTGACAAATATTCTTTTTTCCGGTCTTGAAGAATCTGTTCCTTGTTGACATAGACTCCCAAGAAGAAGTAGAGATTAATGAAAATGCGACCAAATCGACAGCTTAGGCGATCAGTAAACACAGCCGGCAAAATTGCGGCCTCAGGTCATGTGCATTCTATACTAGAACTACATATTCTCCAGTCATTTCTCGAGAAAGTGGTAAACAAAGAAAGCGAGGATTGTTTATAGGTCATGTGTTTTTCACAGACAGGCAAGGCAATTGTATAGGCTTCCTGATGAATGCCAGGCCATTCGGGATCAAATGTTTGCAATGCCCATGAATCGTATCAGGAGATAGTGTAGTCACTTAGAGCGACAGTCTTACCAGTGAGTGGTAAGTTTTTTTTGACACGAGGTTGTTTGCTTTTTGACAGAAGGACTTCACAATGCTTTCAAACAATTATTGTATAAAACTGTGCTTGTTTCTGAAGTATTGTGACATTGAGGGACAGGAGAATGCAGATGTACTGGCATAATTGCAGTGATCTGGCAAATGAGCCCGATTTCCTTCGAATATTTGGACGTACATATATTCTCTTTATGGACTTCAATGGTTTAACACTCCTTAACAATGCCAGTAGCGGATAATAATTTTCAAGTAAAAACTACAAAAGAAGAAATTTGTTTACATAGACCCCACCAAAAAGAAGAACAGAATGATTAAAGCGGGCACCCAAATAAGAGATTCAGAAATGCAGCCCTCAATTGGTGTTCATTCTATCTCAGAAGGACATGTTTTTCAGGATAATTTTATAAAGTTGAAGAAGTCCTTCGGTACTGCTCTATAGATCACTATCGTCGTTCATATATGTACATGTATGTACCTCAAGAAATAAAACCAATGACTTTAATGCCAGAGTAAATGGTACACCACTTAGTTACTTTCAGACGATTTTTTGTGACACAAAAGTTGTAATTCTGCTAGCTCAAATATCTACGGAAATGCAAATGGGGCTAATGAGCTAATACTGGCTTTTAAATGAAGCGTTGAAGATTCAGGATAACTTGAGTATAAAGACCGATTGACACCCAATTGCATGGCACATCGTTAGGTCGTGCTATGGGCACAAGCCACAATCTTCTCAATCAATCCGGGTGAGTCAGGGCAGCCCAGACGTAACACCACCTTTTTAATTTCCAATAATCTTTTTGTTGAGCACCTAAATACCACAATGTTTATACGTTTGGTGTTGAAATCTACGCAAAAAAAAAACGGAAATATATTTCTGTGTGTGGGTACCCTGGTAGTCTAGTGGGTAGTGTGCTAGACTATTAGCGTGAGGGTCCTGGGTTCGATTCCCACCAGAGGCTCTGGTCTGTGACACTACACCGAGCACATAGTCAAGTTACTTCGCTCGTATATAATTAGGATATAATTTGTAATTATATTGTAATTAATAAATTAATAAATAAATATTTCTGTGTGTATCCTGCAGCTGTTTACATCCCAAATGTCAAAGCAAAACTGACATTTACTGCGATGGTGCGACAACTTTTGTGACTGCTTGTACAATGCAAATGTATATATTGTCTATATGTATGCCTATATGTATGTGTATGTGTGTAAATATTTCACTATTCTAACGGGAATCTGATGTTATGTGTTTAAATATTTTTACAAAATCTTTTTGTATGTCATGCGATAATTTCTTGTTATTTTTTGTTTTTTTTTTTCTTCTCTCTTTTCAAGCAATTGTGTAAATATAAGGCGTAATTGAATGCGAAAAGATTTAAACGCCAGCGAGAAATAGAAAACTGAGATTGAGAAAGAGGAAAGGATATGTAAAGCACAAGGAAGGGAATTATGCATACACTTGGTAACAGTTTTGTTTTATTTAAAAGCAGTTGCAACTCAATGCTGTGTTAATTTTAATTAATTTTAAATACTTTTTCTAGCTTAAGTCTCTCGCTTAAGCAATAATAATTAAAATATTATTTGAAATAATTCTTAGAATTCCATAAGACATTATGCTGCATTATGCATACATACATATGTATGTACTTGAATGCAACAAAGTGTACTAATAAAGGCTTACAAAAAGAGCAAAGAAAACAAACAATAACAAAACAAAGAAATTATGTTACAAGACTACACAAAGAGATCACGAAAGAAAAAACATGAAAAAGAAAATGTTAAAAATATAAAAACAATAACACTAGAAACTCACTGTTAGTTTCTAGAAGTTGCCAAACCGAAATTAAGTGAAGTATAAATAGAACCCAAAGAGTAATGCTGGAAGACAATTGTAATTAAAACTGCGATATATTCACGTTATAAAGTATTAAAAGTGTAATTCCGGGACGTGTGAAGACATACATAATTGGTCATTACATCATTTTAGTTTGGATTACAACCTAGTTTCTCACACCACTCATGTTGTGTGTGTCAATTTTATACACGAGTGGTGGGACCTACAGTTTAAAGTCGAGTCCATATGACATATTTTTGAGAAACTTTTCATGGCAATTTTATTTACTCTCAGAGAGCTTTTTGGCAGAAATCTGCTGAGAGCAAGGAGGCCGAAGAAATATTTTTCGTATTTCGTTCTGTTCGAGATGTCTGACCTTGGGTTTGAACCTTGGCCTCACAACTAATAAGCCAACACAGTACCTACTAGACTACGGCGACTTCACCGAATATGATTGAAGTATAAATCGAACGCAAAAGTAATGCTGCCAGATACTGCCGACGTCTACACGCTATGAAATAATTATCTTTTTGGCAACACTGGTTTAAACAGCTCACGCACGTTTCGTGTTTTGTTTCACTGTCAAACATCTTCAGTTTGGTCTATAATTTAACCATGAATCGTCTTACAAACGAACAACGCTTGCAAATCATTGAATTTTTTTATCAAAATGCTCTGTTAAGAAAGTTCATTGCGCGCTTCTTTCATTTTATGGTCAGTCTAATCGACCCACTGAAGCGGCTATTCGGGCTATTGTGACTAAATTTCGCACCAAATTTACATTGTTGGACATTAAACCACCAACACGCTTACGTAGAGTGCGAACTGAAGAAAATATCGCAGCTGTATCGGCCAGTGTTAATGATGACCATCAATTATCGATTCGTCGCCGTTCGCAGCAATTGGGCCTCTGTTACTCACCAACGTGGAAAATTTTGCGGAAGGATTTAGGTGTGAAGCTTTTCAAAATAAAGCTGGTGCAAGAATTGAAGCCGAACGACCTACCGCAACGCAGAATTTTTGGTGAATGGGCTCGTGGAAAGTTGGCTGAAGATCCACTTCTTTATCGAAAAATTGTGTTCAGCGACGAAGCTCATTTTTGGCTCAATGGATACGTAAATAAGCAGAATTGTCGATTTTGGAGTGAAGATCAGCCAGAAGCATCGCAAAAGCTACCAATGCATCCAGAAAAAAGTCACAGTTTGGTGCGGTTTATGGGCTGGTGGCATCATTGGACCGTACTTCTTCAAAGATGCTGGGAATTGTAACGTAACTGTGAATGGTGAGCGCTACTGTGAGATGATACCCAACTTTTTTTTTCCCAAAATGCAAGAGCTTGACTTGCATGACATGTGGTTTCAACAAGACGGTGCCACATACCACACAGCACGCGCAACAATGGACTTATTGAGAGGCGAGTTTGGTGAACATTTTATTTCACGTTCGGGACCGGTCAATTGGCCGCCTAGATCGTGCGATTTAACGCCTTTAGACTATTTTTTGTGGGGCTGTGTTAAAGCTCATGTCTATACAGGCAAGCCCGCTTCAATTGACGCATTGGAAGACAATATTGAAGCATTTATTCGTGAGCTACCGGCCGAAATGTTGGAAACAGTATGCCAAAATTGGACTAAGCGGATGGACCATTTGAGGCGCAGTCGCGGTCAACATTTACATGAAATAATCTTCAAACATTAAATTATATGAACCGTACTATCGATTGAAATAAAGATTTCGTGTATTTTTCTGAATTTTATGTGTTTTTTTTGAAAAATTTTCCTATAGCTCTTAAATTGTAAATCCAGGACGTATGAATATCTCTCCAAAATTGAGAAATTACGCCCTACAGTGGGGGAGACTGGTATTAACCTCCAGTGATAGTTCTTATTATTAAGTGGCAGAGAATCTTATTGTTTTAGTTTCTGGTATCTTTGACTGAAATCCCTAAAATGAGGATTGGCAAAGAAGAAGAGCAGAGAAATTTATTTTTGGAGTCGTTATCATTTTCTTTAGAGTTTGGTTCGACATTGACTTGTGGTATTACAATGGGTCTACGTTACAACTGGGACTCTACAGGAACAGTCCTTGTTTAACTACCCTATTATCACACTTCCATAAACTAGTTTCCATTTTATTCTCTAAGTAGCGGCCATTTATAAAAGAAAATGAGTTTTTCTTTAAATTCCTTGTCAAAATTTATTTTTTTTTGCACGCCTAAGGAAAACCTCTTCTTTATGATTGATTAATTCATTATGTTCCTTGCCAAAGGAATTCCCCAAATTGCTTTAAAACTGTTGCATTCCTAATCCAACAGAAAGGTATTCGTGTTCCCTTCTGATGGCATTCCTCACAAGCGATTATTAATCATTTTAAAATGCCATCAAATTGTTAAACAAAAATATTTCTGTTGTTTGTTTTTTTATTATTTTTTTCTTGCTTTTGTTGCCGAAGAAGTCACACTGGAAGAGCCCCTGGCTGGCAATTATTTTCCATTAAAAAATATTTGAAAAATTTTAACATTTCCATGACTCCCTTCGGAGTGATATTTCAGTGACGTAAATTGGCCAAAAACTGAAAACGAATGGGAGAAACTTAAGACATTCATAAACAAACAAAAGCAGGAAAATGAAGGATAAAGTATCCATCATTTCCCTTTACTAACATATAGGCTTACAGGTTATTAGACATCTTGTGCCCGCCTAGGCCAGCAGTAGGCTAAGTTTATGCGTCCAATATTGTTTTTTCTGAGGCACAAACAAAACGCCTTCACTTTTCAGTTTTTTATTGTTTAAAGAATGCTTAAAAAAAGCACAACAACAATAAATTAAATTCTTTAAAAGAAGAAAAATGATAAATTGTTGCTGCTTTTGTGTGGCATGTGCTACAATGGAGTTGGGCTTTAAAGTGGCACAAGCCTTATAAAAGTATATTTAATGGATATGCAACCTCCTAACCACCGTATGTCAAACACAACTACTCAAAATAATTGGTTAAACCCTAATCAGAAAGGTTAAAGCAAAAGGGGATTACAAACAATGTCCCCAAAAATATTTCAATTTTCAATTCAAAAGGCATCTTCCCTTCCATCATTAATTATTTCGAAATATTTTACAACGTCTTGATGGCAGAAAACAACACGAACAACGCATTTTATCACATTCATTAGCTTTAAATGCCCAACCCAAAAATGTTTTTCTCTTATCATTTTAATATGTAAACAGGAAATTGTCTCGATGACATCATTATTGTGGTAAAGCCATGACAATTTCATTTGACGGAAATCAAAGCCTTTTATGGTTTTGCTTAAGAGAAGTTTTGTGTTCTCAAGAGAATGTGCTTTACTAAGATCCCCTATAATTTAAATGAAAGTGTTTTGTAATTGCTGTGTTAGTCCTTTAGGATTTCAACACTTCATAGAGCTTAAGGAGCTCTTGTTTGGTTGACTGATTCAATTAATGTATGGAGTGTTAAATTTATGAAATGATTAGGAAGCAATATTTGTAATGTTGAAGGTTATTCATGAATGGAATTGTTTATTCACTTTGTTATAGAGAAGTAGAGAAGACTTTTGTTAAGATAATTTTAATTTGAAATAATAATGATGCTGTACACAATAGAATCATTGATATTTAACCGAATATTAAGTCTGACGTACAGTGAAAAGTAAATTTCCTAAAGGATTTATATCCGCCAGGAGAAACATGAACAGTAGGATGGTCGTAGAGTCGGTATTAATGACACCCCAGTCACTTTGAAAAGTAAAGTATTGTTATGAAAATGAAGAATCTAAATACTAGAGTTTTGCTTTTACATCGCTTAACATTTAAATTATAAACAAAAAATACAATAATAAACACCAGCATAAAATAAAATGGTAAACAAGTAAACAAAAATACAACAACAAACACTACAAGAATAAATGTAAACAAAATACACAAACAACAACAATGAAACAACGATGTTTACATTTATAGAGATTTCGATAAGGCGAAGTCATTCATCAGACTGTTAACCCTGCCACATAAAAGGCAAGGCAAAGCAGGCGGCAGAGCGAGTGAAGTTCAGTCAGTCTTGTGTGAAGACATGGTGCGTTTGATGAAAGTAATCGTGGTTTGAAGATCTCCGTTACAAAGATCTGTCGAACAATTGTTTAGTAATTCTATGCGCAGGCTATAAACAGAGAAATAAAAAGAAAAGCAATTGTTGTTGTTTACATCAAGTTGTTAACAGTGGCACACAGAATTGTGCAAATAATAAAGGATTTTAATTAAATCTAAACACAAATTTATTTTTATTTTATTTGCAATCTACGAACTCATAATTAAACATACATTGTACGTACGTACAAACATAAAAAATTATTCCTGGCTCAAAATTCTTCTGTGGTTTACCATCTGACATCTGCTACATCAGATGAAAAATAGTCTCTTCATTGTCCTTCGATACACAGCTCCTGTAGAAGTCATTCAAGCCATTGTTTAGACTATCGACATTTATTCCAATAGCGCAGTGGCCTGTGAGAATCACATACCATGCGATTTAAGAAAAGAAGGCAATCAATCCTGTTCCTATTCATATAAGTTTCAATTACTGCCTGCCCTGAGACTCTCATAAGAATTCCTTCCCTTAGAAATCCTCGGCATTCCTTAACAGAAGGCAGACATCAAGATGGCATTCATGGGCATATGAATACAACCTAACTGATCGTGTAAATGAATAAGTTCTCAAAAATTTTTAGTTTGGAGACGACTTTAAACTGTAGGTACCGCCACTCATGTATAAAATTATCACACACAACATAAGTAGTGTGAGAAACTAGGTCATAATCCTGACTAAAGGGTTGTAATGACCAATTATATATGTTGTGCTCGATGTAATGCCGTCTCTGTTGGGATTCCACCATCACATATAGTCCAGCACACTACCCACTAGACTATCAAGACATGGCGATTATTGCTGTGACAATCTGTCTCGTGAGATAAATATTCATTTTTGATATACTTTGGACGGTATGTGGTTATGTAGTTTTTTCGATGGCTACAGATTACTAATTAAACTCCTAATCTAATTAATTAATTAAAATCAATCTAATTCTGGACAGGATTATTAGTTCTACGTGTCTATTCTCAATCATTATGAATGAAAAATTTTCTGTTTCGGGAGATTTTTGTAGGTTTCTTGTCATGCTTAGATTATGGTCATGCTTAGGCTATGAACATATAGACTTTCTTTTACATTTTCGTTACTTTTAATTCTTGTCCCCATGTGTTTGTCAATTGTTTCTTTATTGTTGTTTTTGTTCAAGTTTTGTTTGACTTCCCCCAAGTAAACTCTATCCAGCAGCCTGTACGAAAATTTAATGCGAGAACCCTTAATACAAAACACACAGTCTATTCTGTCCCTTACGAAGCCATCGATATACACTTCAACGAGTTTACCGGGATCGGAACTTCAGTCCCTAAGTCCCTAGTTAAAATCCGAGATTAAAATTTCTTATGGGATCGTGTGTTACTTAAAGAGAATTTAGGCCTGTATGAAAAGAAGAATTTTCTTTTTTTTCATAATTCTTATGCATTACTGTCCAGCAGTATTTAAACAAAACAATACCCTTTCAAATATTCAATTGAGTTGATTATAGAATTGGAGAAGGGTCAACAACTGCCATTTAAAGTCGCCACCAATCCAATTTAAATTAAATTCGATTTATTCTGTTACGTTCAATTCGCTTTACGCCTCAATATTCTCGAAATAAATTGCGTAGCAAAAACCATTACAATTCAAGTGAAAGTAATAAATTCACAGGAAACCATTTATGCACGTACCTCTGACATACAAGTGTGACAAATGCAAACACGTGGCAGCCTCTTTCCTAACACAATACAACGACATAACGAGTCCTTTGAAAATAGGCCATAAAAGACTGCGTTTGATTTCAATTAAATTTTCTTTCGTTGCTGATATCCCACTAAGCTTACATGTTTCCTGGTACTCTTTCCACTTTCAGACTTTCCCTGTGGCATGAAGTAATTGCAAAATGAATCTGGTGGCTGCAATAAGATACCAACATATCATATGACCAACTATAGCGTATGACAGCGTCAGACAAATGCGTAAAATTCGCACAACGAGGGCGTTAACTACTGCTCATTGCAGAGTTCAGAAGAAAGTGAAAGAGCTGGAGAAAGGAAGCGAGAGAGTATCAACGTAATAGTAAAAGAATGTTTGTACCACACGAAGAAGTTTCTCATTTTACGTTACAAGCGTGCGTGATTTATGGCTTTTAATTTTATGTAAACACGTTTACTGCATAACTGCAAAGAACAATAGCGTGATTAAAAACTGGAAAGAAAAGGATTGTCATAAACGTTATGAAGTCCTACCACCCATTCCCACCATATAATACTTCCCTTTTTTTGTAAAATAATTCCTTCTTTTTGTCTTTAAAGAAACAAAGATGGTCTTGGCAAATTTACCACATCCGTTGCGTAATGGAAATATGAATACTAAGTCCCTTCACCACCACCACCACAATTTAAATTCGAAAACATGCCGCTTAACATTTCCAATTGAGACATTATCAATTACGTTATATTACGTTACCTTACGTTACGTTACATTACTTTATGTTATGTCATGTTTATACGTACAATATAATGTTTACGGTAATTAGATTTTATTTCGTCTTGACTTGGTCTGGGTATTAAGTTTCCCCATAAGCGTAAACGTGTGAGCATTACCGGAGAAGCATAATAAACATAAATTTTATGCCATGAAAAGAACAAAAACCCACAATTTTTATTGGCTTGCAACGAGCCCATTTCCCTCGATAATTTTTTTTTCTTTTTGAAAAAAAGAAAATAAAAGAGTGTGAGTTGGCTCAGGTTGTATGCAAATGAAAAATTTACAACAATACAAAATATATGAGAGGATCGCGAACAAGTAACAATGCCCATAAAATCCCATACATTGGCACACAACTTTATTATTCGCCTTCAAAGTCCTTTACACAGCAAAATATGAATTTAAGTTTTTCGTTAATAAAAAAAAATAGAATGGCCTGCAAAGGTGAATATATTGTTACGTTTTTACCTTTTTAAAAACGTTTAAAATACGTGCTCGAAGATTGTAAATAAAATAAAAATAAATTTGTGTTTAGTTTCAATTAAACCTCTTTATTATTCGCACAATTCTGTGTGTCACTGATCACAACTTGATGTAAACAACAACAATTTCTCTTCTTTGTTATTCCTCTGTTTATACCCTTTGTATAAGCAATATTAATCACCGTAGTCTAGTAGGTAGTGTGTTGGCTTATTAGACGTAAAGTCAGGGTTCGAGCCCCAGGCCAGACATCAAAACAAAATACAAAAAGTATTTCTTCAGCGACTTCCTCTCAGCAGATTTCTGGCAAAAACTCTGAGAGTAAATAAAATTGCCATGAAAACTTTCTTAAAAATCTGTCGTTCGGAGTCGGCTTTAAACTGTAGGTCCCATCACTTATGTATAAAATTAACACACACAACATAAGTGGTGTGAGAAACTAGGTCGTAATCGTGACTAAAGGGTTGCAATGACCAATGATGTATGTATGTATAAACAATAACAAGTACTGAACAATTATTCGACGGATCTTTGTAACGGAGATCTTCAAACCACGATTACTCTCTTCGAACACACGGCGTCTTCACACAGGACTAACTGAACTTCACTAACTCAGTCGCCTGCTTTGCCTTGCGTTTCATATGGCAAAGTAAAATGTCAGTAACTGGGTACGTATGTAAATCAGACTACATCAAATAAGACTAACAAATACGGCTTTATTTTCTACAGTAAGCTGGTAAGTGTCGATATGCTTTTGCCAGTCAGTTCACTACACCTTTTTTGTTTTTCAATTGGAATACTGTTTTTCTGATTTCTCGGGTTTGGAATCGTGATGTTGTGTCAGCCTTACACTACTAGATGTTTTGGAAACGTGCCTGACTAATTCCTGAACTGGGTTTGTGCATATCCTCTGCAGGACATGTGAGCAGTACAAAGCCTATAAATTCTATAACTGCGAAAGCATATGCCTTCTACTCTTCCTTTTAAATAGATTCAAACCTTTACGTTCTTTTTTTTGTATTCTTGTTAATACATCTTACAAAGTCGCGACGTAAGCGTCCTGGCAATGTCATTTTTAATAATTTTGGCATGATTTTACAACGATGTTTAGAACGATGTTTACATTTATAGAGATTTCGAGAAGGAGAGGCCACGAATATTTGCCTTCAAGAACATTCATCAGACTGTTTACGTTGCCATATAAAAGGCAAAGCAAAGCAGGCGAGTGAGTGAGTGAAGTTCAGTCAGTTCTGTGTGAAGACACGATGTGTTTGAAGGGAGTAAGCGTGGTTTGAAGATCTCCGTTACAAAAATCTGTCGAACAATTGTCTAGTAATTGTTAATTTTTATGCAAAGGGTATAAACAGAAAAATAAGAAAGAAAAGCAATTGTTGTTGTTTACATAAGGTCGTGAACAGTGGCACACAGAATTATGCGAATAATAAAGAATTTTAATTAAAACTAAACACAAATTTATTTTAATTTTATTTGCAATCTACGAGCTCATATTTTAAACATTTTTAAAAGGGAAAAAACGTAACAATATTTCACAGTAAATGTGATAAATTTGTAAATTTTAAGTTTTTAAAGATCAGGACTTTATTTTTTATTTAAAATCGCTTCCATCCCTTGCTATGTTTCGTTTCTTTATGTCAGTTCGCTGTCATAAAAGAAATAAAACATGCGTTATTAGTGATAAAAGGACAACAAGGACTCTTGTTTATAAATAACGACAG
This sequence comes from Sarcophaga carnaria, assembly GCA_958299815.1. Lineage (NCBI taxonomy): Eukaryota > Metazoa > Arthropoda > Insecta > Diptera > Sarcophagidae > Sarcophaga > Sarcophaga carnaria. The sequence continues at coordinate 130,042,706 of OY283150.1, read as the reverse complement.
CAACAACAATAAAAAATTAAGGACAGAATTCAAAAGAACAATGTCATCCTGTACTACAGTAATAAATTAAAAAAAAAATTCCTTGTCTTTCATTCTGTTTCCAGTGTTACACTTGATTTACAAACACTTCAAAATGCCAAGAATCATTCAATCATTCGTAAAGGAAACTCAGTTGGGGGGATGATGTGAGTACGTGTGTCATAGAAATATTCTATAAAACTTTTCCGAATACTTTTAATTACGAGTATAACGGAAGAAGGAAAAAAATTGGAATCCTTGTGTGTCTATTTTGTTTAGTGACTTTGAAAATCCTGCTTAAGGACAAAAAGAAAAGAAAACTTTAATAAAATTTTACAAAAAATAAATTCTGTTTCACTCTGCCAAAGGCCTGGGCCAGATTTATGTGTCAATATGACAAACTGCCAAATGCAAAGAAACGAAAAAAGCGGCACGCAAATGCTAAACATGAGTCGAATGAATGTGACAACGTCATTAATTTGTCAATTTTTATGTCATTTGCTTTCTGTTTTCTTTGAAGTACAAAAACATCATTTCAATTTCTCTTTTCCCTTTTCATCATTCTTGTAATGTATTTCGATTGAATGTCGTTTTCTTATCGCATCTTCCCTAATCCTGTAAATAAAGTTCTGAAATTAAAGGCTCTACGTATGTATATGGAAAACCAATAAAAGATAAACTTTTTAATATTCCGAATGACAAACATGGGAGACATGGCAGTAAGATATGCCTTGAGGGCTTAATTGCAACATGATTTGTAAGTAAAACTTACATCCGTTAACGTTGATGATCAAAAAGAGATTTTTCGTTTGAAAATCTCACAGAAAATGAAGAAATTTAATTGTGTGTGTCTATGTGAGTTGGAAATATTTTTCTTATAATTTTATATTTCAACCTATATCGCTCTCTCTCTCTCTCTCTCTCTCTCTCTCTCTCTCTCTCTCTCTCTCTCTCTCTCCCTATGCCTGTGTTTCTCATATGTATGTGTATACATATTGGAGTAGAAATAAATAACAACGACAGCTCGTAGATTGCAAATGAAATAAAAATAAATTTGTGTTTAATTTTATTTAAAATTCTTTATTATTCGCACAATTCTGTGTGCCACTGTTCACACTGTTCACTATTCACTTTATATAAACAACAACAATTGCTTTTCTTTGTTATTCCTTTGTTAATACCCTTTGCATAAGCAATAACAATTACTAGGCAATTATTCGCCAGATCATTGTAACGGAGATCTTCAAACCACGATTACTCTTTTCAAACGCACCGCGTCTTCACACAAGACTGACTGAACTTTACTAACTCAGTTGCCTGCTTTGCCTTGCCTTTTATATGGCAAAGTAAACAGTCTGATGCAATTACTTGAAGGCGAACGTTCATAACTTCGCCTTCTCAAAATCTCTATAAATGTAAACATAGTTGTTTACATTTATTATTATAGTGTTGTTGGTGTATTTTTGTTTACTTGTTTACCATTTTTTATGCTGGTGTTTGTTGTTATATTAAGTTGTACGATAATTTGTAAACAAGTTTGTTTACTGCATTGTTTTGTTTTTGTAGCTTTTGTTTATAATTTAAATGTTAAACGATGTAAAAGCAAAGATTCTTTATTTTCGTAACAATATTTAAGGCTCATGCAATATAAAATGGAGACTGGCACGGGGACTGGGCTTTACTTTGTGAATGGCATTAAGCTGTTCTATAGGTTCCCAGATGAAAGCAGTGTATTCCATGTGTCTGTTGGGTATCGCAAACAGTAGACCTGGTCCGATAATTGTTTGCTACGAGGGTGGTTATCTTTATGGATAGTCAAGTTGACTTAAATTCACTGACAAGACACTGTGTCAGCTTAAGATTGAACTTGTGTTGATTTTTGTAATGAAACTGCAGATGAGCTGGGAAGAGACGCAAATGTAGATCTTTTTTCGGACACTTATTTGTTCTAATCGATCAGGTTATGAGGCGGAGAACAGACATTTTGAGGCAGAACACATTTTCAGCAGAATTTCTGAGGTTACATGACCCATATTGGACCTTTTTAGAATGAAACGGCTTCCAAAACTATGAAGAAAATGTCTTAGGAAACATTGTGCCTCATTGACAAGGACCAGAATGTGGAACAGGAGCACCTCTCCTTTCTGCAAGATTTCTTGTACGTAGGGGAGTCAGAGTCTGTTGAATATCTGTGTCTGTCCTAACGTGCACAGGCTATTATTAAAAATTTTGGTCTGGAAATTCTTCAACGGCCCACATGTGCCTCTTTTAAGCTTTCAGACATCAAAAGTTTCATCTCTTTGTCATTCTTCCTCTTTCTATTCTTTCTTTTTTGCTTTTGGATTCATTATTTCTGTGCTATTTTTCCTGTTCTTAGTAAATGTATTTGTTTTGAACCACTTAGTAGCATTCAGCTGAACCCTACTTATAACGAAAGCTCCATAATGTCTGACTAATTGGATTATAAAACAACAAAAAAAATTTCGTTATTTTGATTACATTCGACACATTTTTAATTCATTTAATTTTTGTTTTACAATTCCAGTTTATTTTTAATTTTTAAATTCAATATCACACCCACACACTTGCATACACAAACACCCATATGAAATGTCAGGGTATCAGGGTTCGATAATCAATCATTGAATTCTGAATTCGTTGGAATTTCCTCTCAAATGTCAGTGTGTTACAATATTCCATAAGTTTTTCAGAATATTTTTCTCAATTTGAATTTAAATTTGCATATCATTCCTCTGGCTACCCTTCCCCTCCCTTCCAATTATTGTACATTTTAATGCCCTTCATTTACAATTATAATGTAAACAACAGGAATATGATGAGAAATATAATTCCCAATGAAATGATAAACAAATATACACGGAGAAAAATTATGCTGTTTACGGCAGTAAATTGTTTCAGTAAAAAAGTGTATCCTTGAGAAACTGTGTACAATTTTTTTGGATATTATTGAACTGTCAATAATTATTTGTTCAGGTTAAAATTTTCTTGAAAGTTTTTCTTTCAGTGTAATTTATAATTTTCCATCTGTACGAGTAATTAGTTGGTAGTGCTATATTGCGATTATGTTAGTGTCCATTACTCTTGTCAAAAATTATGGCGATAAGTTCCTAGATTCGTGACGAATGTGCTCTTTGACTGCTTTAAGAGTTTGAGGCCGGGTTTGAAGACTTTGAAGAGTGGCTTCAGGAAGTCTTGAATAGTTTAAGGCTGCTATTATGCCGGTCACTAAAAGAAATACATAAGGAAGCTAGGTTATGAAACCCCTCGGATTTTAATTCAATATTTCATTAGAAAAACTATCGAATTCTAGGTTATGTAACGGCTTGGATTTCAATTATAGGTCGAGCAGTAGGCGCCCATAATGCATCTTGTTGATGCCACATATTTTTCTGCATGAATTTGCTTTGTTCAGCTAAGAGAACGTTCTTGTACACTGTAGAAGATTAAAACCGCATGATGCCTCCAGCATAAACACCGCATCAAGCATTGTCTGTTGGCTTCTGTACAACAAACATTTAGGAGATGCTCCCTACTCCTGCAGTACATTGTGTTGATCTAGTTGATAGGCTGGAGGTTACACGCTCATGGCATGCATTTGGTAATATTCCAACAAAATTCCATATAAAACACCACGATTAATGTCCAACATAAGTACATAATTGGTCCTTACAACCCTTTAGTCAGGATTACAACCTAATTTTTCACACTACTTACGATGTGTGTTTTAATTTTCATACATGAGTGGTGGGACCTACAGTTTAAAGTCCGAACTCCGAACGCCAGATTTTTGAGATCGACCGATTTTTCATCACAAGTTTTATTTACTCTCAGATAGTTTTTGCCAGTAATCTGCTGAAAGCAAGGAGGCCGTAGAAATTTTTGTATTTCATATTGTTGGAGATGGCCCTGGCCTCATGTCTAATAAGCCAACACACTCAACTATTAGAAACTCTGAGATATTTTGCAATAACTTTAGCTTTAGCAGAACGACTGCTACTGCGAGTTGCTTAACACCATATGGCTTCCTTAATTGGTATTGGCCAATCGAGACAATTCATGCTGTACCAACAATAAATTGAGATCTTTAGGTTGTGGATTTCTTCTTATTACTCTTACAACTTTTCAACTCACAATTGTAGCAGACGTTGATGTAGGGTTGCAAATACATGGATTTGGGCGACCCTAATTTTTTTGCAATCGCGGTATTATTTTACTGTTTGTATGTGTGATTGTGTGATTGTTTTTATTTAATTTTTAATTTCATTTTACGTAATTCATCAGTGGATGTAAATGCGAAAATTATATTTCAAATGTATCAAGTAAATGCGTTCGCCTCATCATGTAATTTACTTTTTAACCTGCCAACACAATTTTTTCCTTTCAATTTGTTTGATATGCGAGAATCATGTAAACATTCGCAATTCGCATTTGTTTGGTGGTTACAAAAATAAAGTAAAAATAAAAAATTAAAATCCATTGAAATAGACAAATAAATAGATGAACACATGACTGAATGCAAAACTGAAACTGAATTTATTTCAATTAAAAAATTGTGTGAAAACACATCAATAAACAGGGAACAACATGGCAAATGGAAATTCATACACGGGCCCTTAACTTATATTTGATGTTACTTACGAAATTTATTTAAAAAAAATCAATTCAACATCAAAAGGCCTTAAATATATTGGCCCCACTGACACATTGTATTAATTTACCACAGAAAAAACATGTGATAGTTTATAAAAACTGTTTCATCATCATTTACAATTTATGGATGAATTATTCAATTAAATGTGGAAAATATGATTATTGACATGACTGATGACTGAACACGCTAAATTCAATCAAATTATAAACGAATAAATGAATTTAGTTCAGACAGTGAAAATGGAAACTGAAACTATTCAGGCAGGTGAAGAAGTAGTTGAAATACAGGTCAAATAATTTTTTTATAAACTTAGTGGCACAGCCATTCGTAGTGCTTTCCTAACTGTTATAATATTCATCAGCAAAAGATTTCATATCCTTTCACAATTGAACTCAACATGTTGCAAAAAATTCATCTTCACAGAGGTCTTCGCACACAATTTGATGTATGGCCTCGGTTCCAACCACAGGCATATCAGACATCAAAACGAAAATATGAAAAATATACAACTTCTTCTTCTTCAGCAGATATCTGGCAAAAACTCGGAGAGTAAATAAAATTGCCATGAGAAGTTTCTCAAAAAAACTCTGTAGTTCGGAGTCATCTTTAAACTGTAGGTCCCGCCATTGATATATAAAATTAACACAATATAATTAACACAATATAAGTGATGTGAGAAACTTGGTAGTAATCCTGACTGAAGTGTTTTAGTGAAAAATTATGTATGTTTGCATGTATGTATGTCAGTAACTCTAATAACGTTAACTACTCCTATGGTCCCATTAAGAGTTCGATAACTTGAAGTGGCAATTCAAAAGGGGCATCCCAAGTTGTAAGAGTCATTAGTTGTAGGAAATTGCGTTCTGATTAGTCATGCGAGAAACTTTGTGGTGGGCTTCAAGACCAGTGCTTCCCTAAGAGCATAAGGAGACGAGAGACCGTGCTTTTGCTCTTGCACACATGCCCAATGTTATTATCGTAGAAGAAGGAAACACCGGGACTTTACTATGCAGATAATCTCACTGATACGTTAAGGATAGAGCTTGTGAGTCTAAATGACTTCATCAAAAGTTCCGTATGTGTCCAGAAAACCTTAACCATATATGGCCTAGTTGTGTCTATACACTTGGTTTGATAGCCGCTTTTACATACCTAATGGGTGGAATAAATTCTCCTACGAATCTAGCAGATTTATCAGAGTTCTCCCTAGTATGTTAACAGCATAAGGATTTTAGAAATCAGCTCCATTCAATTCGGTTTCCTTTTTGTCAAGCTTTTTGCTTTTCAACCAAACAGATATTCAGTCTACCTCTGGAGTCATTGCAATAAGTGAGGTGGCAAGATGTTACTCCTTGAATTCTATTCTTTACCAAGAGCTGATGTTGTCAGGACTCCCTTTAATGTCTTGTCTGCTGGCCATGCAGTAGCCTACACGATCGTTCCAATTTTTAAGCACATTATCGATTGTGTGCAGCTGTATTCCACCAATGGCTTCACCAATATTGTCCTTTAAGGCGTCAATTGTCTCTGGCTTGTCGGCGTAACACTTATCTTTGACGGCACCCCACAAATAATTTCCAAACGACATCAGCTCTGCGCCTGATAATGCGATCCTCAAAAACAGGGCGCAAAACATCTAGTGTAGCTTCGGCTGTGTGGCTCGTAGCGCCGTCCTGTTGAAATCAAATGTTGTCCTCTTCAATTTTGTGAACAAAAATTTGTTCAACATGACCCGATAACGATCGCCATTGACTGTAACGGCTACTCCTTGCTCATTTTCGACGAAAATGGCCCAATTATGCCTCTGGACCAAAATCCTCACCAAACAGTGACTCGTTTTGGGTGCGTCGGCTTTTCAATGTATGCTTGCGGGTATTCTGTGCCCCAAATGCGACAATTTACTTGTTTACATACCCAGATCAAAATGAGCTTCATCTGAAAAGATGATTTTATTTTTTTGCCAAAATCGGCATCTTCTGTAAGTCGATCGCAGGTCCACTTAGCGAAGCGAAAACGCATTGGATGGTCAATTGGTTTCAACTCAACACAACCATATTCGTTCAGCGGAAGGATAAAACTAATTGTCTATCAAATCAGACATGAGCTAAGTGTTACCATTCCCGAAATAAGCACTAGTTGAAAAAAAAAGTTAGATGGCGGAATCGATATTTCTAATGATACGATATGATTGCACTGCTTCAGTGTTAGGATTGATTTCAATGCTATATGGGACGTGCGAAATATTTTACGTACATATCCACAGCATCACAAGAATACTTGCTTAAAACCCTAACAACGACATATCGTATGAAACAGGCAATTATGGTTTCAACCTCTCTGGAAGAGATTTCTATTCGTTCTTAAAATATATCATAGTTTAGGCAATTGGTGAAAAGATTGTCCATTCTCGTTCTGAATACAATATTCAATGATTTCTTCCTCAAATTTGATACTCTCCTGAAGCATTATTATCTACAATTCTACAACAACGACTCATGACCTCCTCTATCGTTACTTTCATATGTTGCTGTGGTTTCGCGTTGCATGTCGTTACTTTCATATGCGTTCTAAAATGATTGAGTATTTAATTCCAACACGTATTCTCCTTTTTTTTCCTTTTGTCACTTAAGGCCTATTTCACATGCTTTTAGGCATTTTAAATGTTATTGTTGTTGTGAATTACAATATTTATGAGGCAAATAAATACGTTTAAATTATTCTTTGTATTATACAGCTCTGGGCCATTATATCAACACGCTGACATACATTAATTCCGAAAGGCCATAAAAACCATTTCCTTTATTAAACAATCAAATTAAGTGCAACAACAAAAAGGAAAATCTGTAATAAACAGTAACAACAACAGCCACAGTATGGTCTACTACTACTATTGCGGGACGTGATACTATGGAATACGAACTGTATCTGTGGTTACATGAATTTCATTCAAAACCAGCATAAATTAAATCGCGTTAATGGTTATTGGCCTTTAAATGGGGTTGTCAGTTATTAACCCATAAATGGCAGATGCTATAAAGTTGCTCAGTATGGCTCAATGTGGCTCAATATGGCTCAATGTGGCTCAAGGTCTCAATGTGGCTCAATATGGCTCCTATACTCTTTGTATGATATATTGAATAAGGAATTCCAAATAGGAGGTGTGGTTTTACAAATGGTTTGAGTCTGTGATACATGTCTGAAATTTTATTTGATAAACATGTAAGATTTCTTCTCATATAGCCCTCGAACGAAATTTTAAAAAATGCAAAGTAAGATCATCAATTCTTCTCATAACTTTACGTTATTAATTTACATAAGCAAGTGAAAAATACTGCCTTCCAGGTGCAGATCAAAGGAGTCTCATCGATTTCACATTTTCTGTACACAATATAACAGAATCGATTGAAGCAAGTTTGGGCTGGAAAACGCTTTCAATTAAACAGGCAAGGCTAGTTAATATGATAAGAACGTGCGCTAGCATTGTTAAACCATTGCACAGTTGAAGCAATACCCCTAAAGCTAACTGACTAGTGCTGTGCGGATTTAATGAATTTAATGATCGATCCGATATCAAGTAACGGTAGCTCTGTTAGACTATCAAGAAAAGGTGAGCCAAATGAGAGCATTTGCAAATGTAGGATGCAATCTCTTCCTTCTTGTCGGACTACCCCTAATTTCTTTTGTGTTTTGTTTACACCGAGTTCACGCCTGTTGTTAAATGTACTAAAATCAACTTGGATAGTAGATTTGAACTGAAGATCATCAATTTTCTTAGGTAGTCTAAGTCCCATATAGTATGGGACAACAAAACTGCGAATGCATTGACTAGGTAATGATCCGTAGCCTTCTATGTATATATATGTTCCTCTTCCTCCTCTAGGGAGCATAGGGCCGCTTGGTTTCGGTAACAAGAGTTATTTAAGACGTACAGACGTATTAGGCTATAGCGTCCGATCCTGGTGTTGGGGCTGCCAACATCGCCTCCAGGCATGCAAATTGCCGGGATTTAGCCGTGCAAGTATTGAGGTTATAGCGCCCGTGGTCGGTCGTCAGAGCCTCGTCAGCGTGACAGAGGACACCAATCCCTTGAAGCACAGTGCATGAGGTTGACATTTGGAAAGGAGTGGCTGTGTGAAAAAGAACGTGTTTATTGATCGCTTCACTTTCCCATTAGTCCCCCTAGTGTTCTATGTGGCCATACAGTTTTACTATGCAGCAACAACTATCCAAAAACTGGAAGCGAGTCGATTAAGTCGTTCGCTTACTGAAATGATATTGAGTTTCACCTCAAGTCCGTATAATCCTTCAGCACAATATTTTTTTCCTTTTTTTTAGAACATTTATAACCAATTTAGGCCCGTCGTTACATATCAAGTGTTAAGAAATTTTATTAACAGACCGACAGCAAATTAATGGCAAAGGGAAAGAGAAAATAAAAAACCAGGCCAGGCCTAACAAGTAAATTTAAATTTATCAATTATGCCGGTCTCTCTCTCTCTTTCCCTCCCTCCCTTAGCCTATCTACCATTTTCTAAACCAGACTTGTTTAGCCTGAAATATATGCGGTTATTATAGATTTTAAAACCACATTTTAATGATACGCGCGTATTTTAAATGGCTATGGCCACGGTTTCCTATGGCCACAATAGCTGGTAATTTAAAAAAATTTAATTCAAAAACTGCCAAAAAGATGGCTGGTAAGGGAAGGGAGGAAGGAAGGAATAAGGATAATGAGATTGCCTTTCTATTGTTGTGTGCGTGTTATTATAATAAATCCATTGGCATTCAGCGTACAAGGCAATTAATTGATAAGGCCAGATGATCAAAATTTGATTATTCTGAATGCAATTTAAATCAATGCTTAGCCATCAACATCATCATCATCATCATTTCTTAATTGTTTGTTTGGATTTGGCTTCTATAATGAATTCAAATAACAGCATCAACAATAATATTCTAATTATTGAAAAAAACATGTAAATTAAATGTAATTACGAGCATTACACAATTGCTTTAAAAAAGAAAATTTTAATTATTTTTTCAGAAATTTCACACAGAATTGTTTGAAAGTTATGATGTCATTACAGAGAGGGTACTCACTAAAGTTGAGTTATTTGGACTTAGTCAGAGGTTTATGGAACATTTGTTTGCAAGTAGATCCTTTTATTTAACTTGTAAACTCCAAGTGATATTTCTTTGCTAGTTGGTTGCCTTCCTTATCACAATATCTATTACCCAATAGAAGAATAAATGTGGCAGAACATCTCGCAGAGTTACTACGATATTGTTCTGAATTTTATTACAAATTCCTAAATTCTCCTAATGAATGCGGCAGCTATCAGGTGAGCCATCTATCGATTTAAATTTGAATCAACGGTTATTTAGAATCTGGCAATACTTATGCCATTCTTTTCTGCAACAAAATTCCAAATATTCTCTCTACTGGACGTAATAAATTGATTTACGCGTTTATGTGGCCAACGAGAAACTCTACGATGATGACAATTTTTCCAAAAAAAATCATCTTTTCGGATGAAGCCTTATTTTCATCATGGTGGGTACATTAATAAGCAAAATTGCCAAATTTGAGACTCAGAAAACCCATACGTGGTCTTTCGGAAGGCAATGAACCCATTATGAGTGACTGTCTGGTGCGACTTGTGGAGCGTAAGCATCATTGGCCCATTTATCTTTGAAATTGAGGACGGCACAACCATTACGCAACAATGGAGACACCTATCGCACCATGATAACCAATTTTTTTGTACACGCTCTTCATGGTATTGATGTAAACGATGTTTGGTTTCAACAGAATGGCGCAACTTGCAACACATCTCATGCTACAATCGATTTATTGCGTCAAACGTTTGATAGCCGTTTAATTAGCTGATATGATGGTGTCAATTGGCTGCCAAGGAGCTGCAATTTTTTGTGGGGCGCCGACAAACCAAAGACAATTGAGCATTTGAAGGCTAACATTCGTAATGACTTTGCCGAGATTCGAGCCCATACACTTGAAAAAGGAAACGAAACTTGGTCCGATCTAAAGAGGAACTGTGTGCCGCGGCAGTCATATGAGTGCAGTTATATTCCATTTCTAATCGGAACAATTGTACATCACAACAAAAAAATAAATTTGGCAAAATTTCAAATCGTTTAAACTTTTAATTCACCCACCTTACAGCTATGAAGCACATTTCGCTGGTATCCATCTCCTGAGTTGAATACCCTACTCCCCAGGTCTTTATAGCAGAAATGTCGTGCGTTTAGAACAATTTTAAAATTCAATTTTGTTACCTCTTGTTGAAGTCGTCGTGGTCTAGTAGGTAGTGTGTTGGCTTATTAGACGAAAAGCCAGGGTTCGAGCCCCAGGCCAGACATCAAAGACAAAATACAAAAAGTAATTCTTCGGCGACTTCCTCTCAGCAGATTTCTGGCAAAAACTCTGAGAGTAAATAAAATTGCCATGAAAAGTTTCTCAAAAATTTGTCGTTCGGAGTCGACTTTAAACTGGCGACTACCACTAAACATAAGTGGTGTGAGAAACTAGGTCGTAATCCTGACTGAAGGGTTGTAATGACCAATTATGTTATGTTTGTTACCCGAAAAATAGCTCATAACTTAATTAAATTCAGAATTACATTGTATTATGCAACATTCAATTTCAATTTCAATAAAAATTGAATAAAAAGCCCATCAATTCGATAATAGAAAAGCCACTCATGATATTATTGTACAAATGAATGAATGAATGACTGAATGAATGAATGACTCAATAAATGAATGACTGAATGGTTGTATGAATAAATATTTTAATAATGGTTTGTTTGAATGAACGCATGAATGAAAAATTGCGCAACCAATTCCAATTGTGTTGAGTGTTAAACCACCAACGTAATGAATTATATCGAATGGGTTTCTCTCTTTTTTTTTTTGTTTATTTGTTAGTTTGTTACGAATGAATGAATGAATCTCTTTTTATATTTCATTTTGTTTTCATTTTAAATTGTTTATGCATTAAAAATAATGCATACAGTGGGTGAAAAAATTTAAGCATTATTTTGGATTTTAATAACTTATCCAACTATTTATTACAAGCAGTATTACATATAAAAGAACTAACATACATACGTACACATGTAATTGGTCATTACAATACTTTAGTCAGGATTACAACCTAGTTTCTCACAGCACTTATGTTGTGTGTGTTAATTTTTATACATGAAAAGCGGAGGCTACAGTTTAAAGTCGACTCTGAATAACAGATTTTTGAGAAATTTTTTCGTGGCAATTTTATTTTATTTTCAGAGAGTTTTTGCCAGAAATCTGCTGAGAGCAAAAAGGCCGAAGAAATATTTTTTTCTTATATTTTGAGTTGAGTTGAGGAGTTGTCTAACTTGGGCCTCACACCTAATAAGCCAACACACTACCTACTAGGCTACGACAAAAAGAGCTAGCTTTAGTGATTAACTAATACACTAACTGACAGCTTGAAGCATAGCCTAAAGCGTTGAAGACATTGTTTTAAATAGTATGTTCCCTTTAGGGTGTGTTGATCCTTTAAAAATAATTTAAAACATCAGAGCTTTGTTTCAGAATGCAAAACTGCGAGTGCATGAATTTCATTCATAAGTGGTGGCACCTATTGTTTTAATGTCGGCATCGAATGACAGATTTAAGTAACTTTTCATGGCAATTTTATTAGACACTCAAAACTTTTTTGTCAAAAAACTGCTGCTAGGAAGTCGCCAAAAGAATAATTTTTCATATTCGGTTTTGTTTGAGATGTTTGAGCTGAGGGTAGTCGTAGTTCTCCTCTTGCCTAATAAGCTAACACACTATGTACTGGACTGAGGTAACTTCCTGTTGTAGCAGACTTTGCTGAAGTCATCGTAGTCTAGTAGGTAATGTGTAGGCTTATTAGCCATGAAGCCTCGATTCAAACTCCACGTCAGACATCTCCAACAAAACGAAAATATAAAAAAAAAATAATTTTTCGGCCTACTTACTCTCAGCAGATTTCTGGCAAAAACTCTCTGAGAGTAATAAAATTTTCTCAAAAATTTGTCATTCGGAATCGACTTTAAACTGTAGCTTCCGCCCTTCATGTATAAAAATTAACACACACAACATAAGTGGTGCGAAAAACTAGGTTGCAATCCTGACTGAAGGATTGTAATGAGCAATTAAGTATGTTAGCTTTGTTAGCTTTGCTCTGCCCATGTCCAGGAGGCAACAGGAGTGTGTTTATCCCCTTTTGAGACAACCGACAAACTTTGACAATCATTGCATTGGTGCACTTAATATCTAACCCTGCAAGATGGAATTGATTTGTGAAAGAGAATAGATTTCAGATTTGAAGAATTTAGAGCCTTTTTACTGAAGCAGTACATTTTAAATATGTGAGCCTTAGTTTTGTGAATTACTGTCTTATTTTAAAAGATATTTTTTTTTACCTTCGAGATACTTCTTGTCCTTTTTTCTGGCCAATTTCATAAATAATATTCGCATAATAAAAAGCCTTTTCTTATCTGGTTATTCTTATTTTCTCTCTCCTTTTGTGAATATTTTAGTTTTATTTAGCAAATCAAAAGGTAAATCGTTGTAATGAAATGTTATTTTAATGTCTAGCATTGTCAACACAAAAGAAAATTGTTTTCTTAAACGAGTACAGATAACAGAGAGGCACTCAAATAAAAAAAATTCCGGTTGCTATTGCTGTTGCTGTTGCTATGCTATTTATTTAATATCATGTTTTTATTTACTTAGTTGTACATTCATTCACTAACATTTCTGAGTTTTATTCATTCATTCATCATTTTCATTATAGCATTGCCCCTAAATATCTGAAGACATTCAGTTCAACGACGAAAGATGCTGATGTTTCTACACTGCCCCCCCCCCCCCCCTTACAAATGTTTTATGCCAATTGATTAATGTTTTTCCATTACGATATATTGTTGTACCATAAAAAACAAATCCATGGGTGACTAACTGTTTACAATTGTCAAATAAAGTACCTAAGAATTGTTGAATTTTGGGGGGGGAGGAAATGAAAAATGAATGAAAAAATCTCTATGCTTTGTGCTCTTCTATTTCGTGTAACATAATCATTGTAATTGAAGTGTTCTTTTATTTTGATTTGTAATTTGTAAACGCCCTTACCTGCCATGAAATGAATTTGTTAGAGAAGTCATCATGCCTATGCAGGTTAAGAGGCTTTTTAATAATATTAAAATGATGTTAAAACAAAATAATTGAATTGAATTGAAAAGTAAAGAGAAATTACAATTTAAAATCAAATGTTTTGATCCTATATCGTAGCTTTTTTCTTAGACTCCAGTAATAAATTCGTTTAAATAAAATTTTATTTTTTTTTGTTTTTATCACAATTTTTATGCAGACTTATAACATATATTTTTTTTGTGGCTTAATAAACTCTTTAAATAAATACGATTAAATTGTAAAATAATTTCAATCTTTTTTTCTCTTTGTTTGTTTATTTGTTTTTCAACAACATATATTTATCGCAGTGATATTTTAATGACTATTAAAGTGGCTATTCAGAATTCATAGAAAAGTCATACAATATGAAAAAAACCAATAATAATCTGATACATTTAAAATTATTTAAATTAAATAAATAACTAATAAAATATAGGATAAAAAATTAACAAGTCCGACAATTATAATATGTTCTATTAAACACTATAAAATCCTATAGAAATTTTCAAAATTTTCAAAAATTATTGGCCTGTGGCAACATTTGCAACATCGGCGCTGTATATCAACATAAAACTGATTCTCGGGCTGAGCAAAGAATTTTATGACACAGGGTTTATGAAGTTCTATAAAGAAAAGTTTCGTTAAGAAATCTGTAATTTCCATGAATAGTTTATTTAAACTACATCTAATGATACATCATGCGGTGCATTGTACAAAATTTGGAATAAAATATTGTAGAGGAGCTGAAAAAGCCAGTAGTATTTATGCCTGTTTACATTGTAAGTTACAGGACAGTGTTCCGTAAAAAGAAAATGTTCACCATGGGGATTGTTTTACCTGGCAAGAATGGATAAATGCACTTAAAAACATTCATGCATTTCCTCTTGCAGTTTGACGACTTCGCAAGAGTTTTCGCTTTGCTTTGAGGAGGCTGCTACTTTTGCTTTTTTGTTTCATAACTTTTTACAAATTCATGTTTCTCGTTCTGCTAAAGGTAACATTCTTACTTCTTAACTAAAATATGAAAAACTATTTCTTTCGACAACTTTCTCTCAGTAATCTTCTGGCAAAAATTCTGCGAATAAATAAAATTGTCATGAAAAGTTTCTCAAAAATCTCTCGTTTCTGAATGGTTGTTATGACCAATCATATGTGTAATCCATAATTACAGTATGTATGTGCTAATATATACTGAATTATTCTGAGCAGCTGCATTATATAAAAATATACGTTGCCAAGTTACCTTTTAACCACCTCTCTATGTCGCCGATTGGTTTAACCGTTCATACATAATTAAATAATTGGTCATTACAACACTTCAGTCAGGATTACGACCTTGCTTCTCACACCACTTATGTTGTGTGTGTTAATTTTTATACATGAGTGGCTGGACCTACAGTTTAAAGTCGATTCCGAACGACAGATTTTTTGAGAAACTTTTCATGGCAATTTTATTTATTCGCAGAATTTTTGCCAGAAATCTACTGAAAGGAAGACGCCAGAGAAATATTTTTTCTGACTTGTGGTTTGAATCGTGGACTCATATCTAATAAGCCAACACACTACCTACTAGACTTCTCTTACTACTCAATGGCTTCTCATAAAATCCTCCACACATTTAAAGTTATCTTCGTCTACTATTATTTTCTCCACGATTTTTTTCTGGCATTAGAGATTAGAGGTTCAGTTCTCAGTTACATACCCTGCCGCCCATAACTGACATTGATTGTATTAGAAGATGGTATGTTATACGTCACTAAATAATCTCTCTCTCCCGCTCTCATGTTTACAGTGTGATGAAGTGCTTCTATTTATCCTGTGTTAATATACTCTGAAGTATACTGAGCTGCTGCATTATATAAAAATCTACATCGTCAAGTTACCTTTTATCCACATCTCTTTATTATGGGTGGGTTAACCGTTCACTTTCCTTTTCCTTAGGTTAGATTAGGTTAGAGGACGTGTACTTGTCAATTAAGATAAATACAGTACCCGGATGTCGAATTGACCCATTGTACAACGTCCTAGTTTCTCACACCACTTATGTTGTGTGTGTTGATTTTATACATGAGTGGCGGCACCTACAGTTTAAAGTCGACTCCGAACGACAGATTTTTGAGAAACTTTTTCATGGCAATTTTATTTATTCTTAGAGTTTTTGCCAAAAATCTGATGACAGGAAGTCGCCAAAGAAATACTTTTTGTATTTTGTCTTGATGTCTGGCCTGGGGCTCGAACACTGGCTTTACGTCTAATAAGCCAACACACTACCTACTAGACCACGGCGACTACATGTTATGTTATACGTCACCAATTAATCTCTCTCTCCCGCTCTCATGATTACACTGTGTTGAAGTGCTTCTATTTATCCTGTGTTAATATACTCTGTAGTATACTGAGCAGCTGCAGTATATAAAAATGTACGTCGCCAGGTTGCCTTTTATCCACCTCTCATTAACGCGTATTAGTTAAACCATTCACTTTCCTTTTCTTTCACTGTTGTACCTTCTTACCACATTCGCAGTTTAACTACTTTTATCGCCCCATAGTGCACAGGGTTCTAATGTGCATTCTCATGTCCCACAAAAATATACTTTCCCGATCTTCGACCAGAAGGTGGAATCATTTAATCATTGCTGATTCAATAAAACGTACGCTATACTAGACTTAGTGTTGCGATTTCTTATACGTTTAGTGTGAGGACTGTGAAAATATATGTATCACTTTCAGGAATGAGTTTCTCTATTTCTCTACACGACATTCTGTTGGTGGCTGTGTCGATAAAACAGTTACGAATTAGTCACATTGCCATGGTGATCTAGTAATTCAATCTGGTTGGTTGTCCAACATTCATAAGTATTTTCGGCGCCTGCTATAATTTGCCTAAAAAAACTATGCTTTAAACGTGTCGTCAGTGATAACTTAGGGTATCAAAACTGCAATTATTTACCCACAATAGAGTTCTCTGTTATAATATTAAGAGAAAGAGAGAGAGAGAGAGAGAGAGAGAGAGAAGAAAATAATATTTTAATTTATTGCCTCATAAATCTTTTGCTTTTTAATTTTATTTTGAAAATGTTGATGAAAATAAATTTTCATTTCTGGCCAGTTGTTTGCATATTTTTGGTTAAGAATTATTTGATTTGATTAGATATGGTCAGCATGGATAACATAAATTTGATTGTATTATTATTATTATGTTGTTGTTGTTGTTGTTGTTGTTATTTAAATTAACAGTAAAAATAATAATAAAAAAACAAGGAAAATTTTTTTCCTTTTGAAGTTTTTGTTGAATAAACTCAAGCAGCAGTTCATGTAAAGAAGTTTTATTTATTAGACCAACATCATCATTAGTATGTGTGTGTGTGTGTGAGTACTTGTGCTATTTTACCCTGGTATAACAGTTTGTCATTTAAAGTCATTGATTTGTGTGTTGATGCTGTAATGCAGGAAACAATTTAATTTGTTGTGTGTCAACCATACATTTGCATGTGTTGACAGAAGAAAAAGCAATAAATTTTTACTTTCTCTTTTCTGTTGCTATACACTTTGCGTCTCTTTTTAATTCTCGTTTTTTCTCGTTACACATAGTCTTGGTCCCACATTGCATATCAATACTAATACACTGACATTACTCAAAGGCATAACATCAAGCAATACTCGTAGTTTTACTTAAGATTCCAGCACTCAAATTCAATTGAGTTTTATTATCATTTATTCACACTTTGAGGAGTATTGGACAAGTCGAATAACAACAAAAAACAACAAGAACAACAGCAACAGCAGTACTAGCAGCAGTAGCTGTAATTGCAAAAGAAAACTTATACATATACTCACAGTGTCAAGAGTAAGAAAACATAGAAAAGAAATCATTCCAGCAAAAACAATCACAATAAGTAAGCGAGCGAGAGAGAGACTAGAGGCTTGAGTAGGAAAAGTTAAGAAATTGTGTTACATTGTGTGCTCTAAGGCAGAGTGTGAGAGCCAACTAAAAGGAAGTAATGTGAGTGAATGGTCAACAGTTTTGTTAAACTTTGAATGTGTTTGTGTGTGTGTGATTCAATGAATATAAATAATGTTACAATATTGACAGTTTAGATGGCTTGACTAACGCAGGGACATCTAGAAAAATACCATTGCTATGACTAAGGCCCTGGACTTATGCTATGGTTATTTGGTTACTGCTTTGCATAATCGAATACACACACATCAAGAAAAGAAATTTCAACTTAAATCTGTTGGTGTAATAAATCAATGAAGAAAATCATTTTAAATAAATATTTAAAATTGAAAAACATTTCTTATTTTTTTCTTATGATATTGTCAAAGTAAAGAAGGCAAATTGCCAGTGTTTGGGAAAAAAAAGAAACCAAAAAAATAACAAAAAAAAATTAAAAAAGGTTGTCTACCTTTTTCAATTGTTTTTAAGGAAATTTAATGAAACAAAAGACCCCCAAAAAAATAAGGAAACAAAACAGAATGACAAGTAATTGTCAGAACTTTAAAAATGTAAACAAAAACAAATAAGAAAATCAAGACAAAGAAAAAGAAAGGACCTTAAGAGTTTATGTTGATGATTGTTATTTTAGGGATAATAAAAGTGTTTGTAATGATTCCTAATTATGTGAACGGAAAGTTAAAGCAAATTGTTATCATTCCCTTCCTTTGTTTATAGTCAAACACAAAAGAAGTGTTATTATTACATATAGTATTCATTTGACCCTCTATTGAATAGACCCAATCAGAAGTAAATAGCACAGTTTAATGATTTCTACTTCATTATTCATTTTTATTCTCTACTATAGGGTGGATGATTTAAAAGTTTAAATTTCAAAATGCAATTAAACAAAAATGGTTTGAAATTTTGCCAAATTTATTATTTTGTTGTTAAGTACAATTGTTCCAGTTAGAAATAGAATATTATTTCATTCAAATGTTTGCTGGGGCTGAACCCACAGTAACTCAATCGATCGGATCAATTTTCGTAAACTTTTTCGAGTGTATGGGCTCGTCTCTCGGCAATGGCATCACGAATGTTAGCCTTCAAATGTTTAATTGTCTCTGGTTTATCAGCGCCCAACTAAAAATAGTCCAACAGTGTCAAATCGCAACTATTTGACGGCCAATTTGCATCACCATTTCGACTAATTAAACGGCCATCAAACGTTTGACGCAATAAATCAATTGTGCCATGAGATGTGTGGCAAGTTGAAACATTCTGTTGAAACTAAACATCGTTTACATCAAAACCGTGAAGAGCGGGTACAAAAAATCGATTATCATGGTGCGATAGGTGTCTCCATTGTTGTATAATTGTTGTGCCGTCCTCATTTTGAAAGATATATGGACAAATGATGCCTCCGGTCCACAAGCCTCACCAAACAGCTACTCGTAATAGGTGCATTGGCTTCTGTAAGATTACGTGTGGATTTTCTGAGCCCCAAATACGGCAATTTTGCTTATTAATGTACCCACTATGATGAAAATGAGCTTCATCCGAAAGGATGATTTTTTTATTTTTGGCAAAATCGTCATCATCGCGCCGTTTCTCTTTGGCCCAGTAAACGCCAACGTTGTTCAAACGTAAATCGATTCATTTTGTGCAGTGGAGAGAATATACTGAGTTTTGTAACAGAATAGAATGCCATAGGTATTGTTAAATACGAAATAACCGATGGTTCAAATTTAAACCGATAGATGGCCCACCATATATACATTTCCTTATTATATCTTTGGTTTGCTTCAAAGAAAAGCACCCCTTGATTTTTTTTCTTTCGGTGGAATGGAGATTAGGCGATTTGGTAGATGAATTATTCGAATATAAGATTACAGCGTCCTAATTTTATAGAAAATTTTGTTCGAGAAAAACAGGCAGGCTGGCCATCATGTCATGCCACGCTACACTACTTCACCTAGCTTTCACTTTTAAATTCTCTTTATTTCCAATGAAATAAAACCAAATCGAGTCTTTAAAGTTTATTTTTATTTCTTCAATTATATTGCCATTGTATTAACAGATACACCTTGTCGCATGAGTACTGTTATGTTATTAAATATTTATCATACGTCTGGGTACGCCCACAAGTACAAATATTTACTAAGTATTCCATAAGAACAACTCGTTTTATATTATTTTGTAAACAAATAAACAAACAATAAAATTAAATAAAAAAATATTCTCCACAACTAAATGAACGTTTATTATTTATTTTGTTGAGTTTTTTTATTGAAACCAGCAAATAGAAAAACGTGATCTAAGGGCTTACAATTAAAACACAGTATATGGTCATAATAATGATTACAGAAGGCATTTCAAAAGTGTTTACTTTAACTCAGTGCGCCTCTAATGGAAGCGAAACATACGTGTTTAAATACAGCAAATGTATAAAAGGCATGGGAAAAAGAAAAACGTTAGAATTAGTAGAAGTAGGTGATGTCATTAGTCAAACGTTTGAAGAGGGTTAATGTAGTTAAAGTGGAATTTATGTTAAAGAATGTCAACAAATATAACACTCGTGTCTTGTTTGTCTTTCTATTTTATTTAATTTTTCCCTTTTACGCTAAACAATCTAATGGCTTTTGATAGTGTTTTGAATTTATGTGCCTGGGAGTACTTTTCAATGAAACTTCCTAAGGGATTTCAAGCAGTCATGTTTTCCAAATGGAAATGAACAAGCAACTAAAACGAAACTATTAAAGGTTCTTGTACAACATATTGCATTTTGCCAATGACAATGTCTATTTAGGCAAATTAACAACGTTTATTACGTTGTTTTTAGTTCTTGAAAAACAATTATTTTCTAGGCATTTAAGTAGCAATTGAAATTAAAAAATTGTTAACCTATATTGCTAATTAATAGAAATTAATTTTCTTTCTTTAATTAATAGAAAGAAACATCAAACTTAACACTTTTTAATTTCCTAACTCCAAATACTGTCTTTCGCTCTATGCATACCTACTTTTTTTCTTGGTTTGGTGACTTCGAGAACTATACTCTTATAAATGTAGTTTTGTTATTGCAATTTGAGAAGCTACAGCAATAGAGGTAAACTATTACTCTAGTAAATTTGTTGTTCTTTATTGTTTGTTTTTCTACTTCTTTCTTTTTCTAGTGTGTAGTGTCATAAGATTAAAAAGAAAAAAGAAAAAGGAGTGTAATTCAACTCATGCTAGCATACGCCAATTGAGAATAAACGGCACTATGAGGACAACGTTTACTAAAGCTTTAAAAACGATTCTATCTGCTTGCTCAGCCAATAGAGGTACTCGTGCGACAAGCATCGTTTCTCATGTCCTATCAGCTTCAGTTTTTAAGAGTGATATAGCATATTCACTAATTTAGAAGCAGTATAGACTCTATAGGCTTTAAACTGTAGGTCCCGAGACCCATGTATAAAATTAACACACACAATACAAGTGGTGTAAGATGCTATTTGTATGTATGTATATACTTATGTATGTATGTGTGCACCAAATCACAAATCCTGGTCAAACTGATACTTACTACTAATAACTCTTAACGTAAGGCTAGAACTAAACTGAATGTATTAATAACTTTACAACCAGAAATCCGACTGTTACTGTCCATATAACCATACTACAGTTTCCCAGGTGGGGGTACGTGCTATCATCGAGTTTTTTAGCTGAACGAGGGCAGAATTGCTTCAGCCAATTAATAATAAAGGCAGTAACCTCCATGTCATAAAATCAAGGATTGGTTGAAACTGTAGGCAGGCGATTAACAATTTTTCAAGCTGTGGCACGGTGTGCATCATTTAAGTACCTCTCCCCAAGGATAGAGTATTGGCTTATTAGACACAAGTTCGAGATTCAAACACGAACAAAAGGAAATATGAAAAATATTTCTTTTCGCGACTCAGCAGTCTTTTTGCAAAAAATCATGAGAATAACTTGGAAAATTTCAATCATTTCGCAGAACTGAATTTCGAGTAAAAAACTATCGCTTCGAACATTTTGAAACAACGACACACAGTAGACAAAATTACTAGAATTTTTCGAGGCGATAATAAAAAGAGCATGAGCCCTTATACTCAGGTAAGAGTAATCTGAATAGAATATTGTTTACTGGTTCAGAAATATTTAAACGACATCTATTGACGGGTATACATAGAGGTAATCGAAATAATGGAACTCTTTTTTAGAAATTGTTTGCATGCATAACGTCCTAATATATTATGTGTTCTGCTCTACCAGACATTACGCAGTTACGCACACACATTACAACGCTTCACCCAGGATTACGACTTAGTTTCTCATACAACTTATGTTGTGTGCGTTAATTTTATACATGAGTGGCGGGACCTACAGTTTAAAATCAACTCCGAACTACAGATTTTTGAGAAACTTTCCATGGCAATTTTATTTACTAATAAAGTTTTTGCCAGAAATATGCTGAGAGCAAGGAGGCCGAAGAATTAATTTTCCATATTTCGTTTTGATGTCTATCCTAGGGTTTGAACCATGGCCTCAAGTCTTATAAGCCAATATACTACATACTAGACTTCTTTCCTTTAAAAGCTGATTAAAAATCAAAGCCTGTTATTAGTGGATCAACGCTTTTCTTTGTCGCTTTAATGGCTTTTTGTGTTTTTGTTAAAATTTAACTAAAACTTCGTGTGTGTAAAGGTTTTTTTTACTTTTTTTAATTTTTAACTCAATCAGTATCATTATTAGAAACTTGCGTGTCTCACTGACATATCTGTGAACAGAAATATTCATTTTAAACATGGTACACCCATTCGAATATTGTGTGGTTAATTATTAGAAACGAATACATGCTCGTATAATGATATAGTAACTGTACACCCGGACGTATGATTAATATTTAATGAAATAATAACATACACACACATACGGCACATACGACACACGACACCCATTGATAAAGACAATGTGACACAGTGGCAACACAACACAATGCAGTCATCATGTTATCGTATGACTACATACGTAGGACAAAAACTATAATTATAACGAAAGCACACACACACCCTACCCCCCTACCCCGTTCAGATATGTAACACTATGAGAAGGACAGAAAGGGAGGAGAGAGAGAGATTCAAATGGAAAGAAGAGCATACGATTATCAAAAATAAGAATTAAATTCGTACTCATCTGTAATGTAATCCACAATGAAAATGTGACGTAAAAAATGTGTTTTTTCTCGTCTGTGTCGACTCAGGCCTCAATGCTTCTGTTGCTGGTTTCTGTTGTAAATTATTTTTTATTTTTCGTTTTTTATTTTATTTTATTTTATTAAAATCAATATCGTATTACATGATGACACATTTCTGGCAGATTTAATTTTATTAAAAATCCAATAAAAAAAATAAAAAAAAATTTTTTTTTTGCTTCAACACATCTTGTGCGAGTGTAGACACATGTGTTGGGCAATAAAAAAAAGAAGGAAAAAAAATATTACAAATCAATAAGTATGTATACTAAGGCAACGACGATTTATAAAACAGAAAAATATAAAAATTTTCCATAATTTCAGCACCTTAGCTTAGGTTAAGTTAGATGGCGGACTCCCTCAAAGGAAGAGGGCCCACTTAGATCCCATTGTAATACCACAATTAGTACATACATACATAATTGGTCATTTCAATCCTTCAGTCAGGATTACGACCTAGTTTCCCACACCACTTATTTATGTTGTGTGCGTTAATTTCATACATGAGTGGTGAGACCTACAGTTTAAAGACGACTCCGAACGACAGATTTTTTTGAGAAACTTTTCATGGCAATTTTTTTACTCTCACACTTTTTGCCATAAATCCGATGAGAGAAAGTCGTCAAAAAAATATTTTTCATATTTTGTTTTGATTTCTGACCTTTGGTTTGAACCGTGGCCTTACGTCTAATAAGATGACTCGATAATTAACCATTCTTTAGGGAAAACCATCAGGAATCCAAAATAAATCTTATATTAGAGAGCTCAGACAACGATATCAGAAAATTAGAGGTCAGAAACCACATTATCTTCATTGCAAGAGAAGGGCACTGGCACATGAAGTGAAAGACAGTCTCTTCCTCCTCCTCAGACCCACAGCTCCTACAGAAGCCATTAGTTGGAATACCTAGTCTTTTGGCATGCTTACCAAAAGGACAATGGCCCGTAGGAATCGCCATTGTGCGATGGATGGCCATACGATTTAAGGACAGAAATGAGTCAGTCCTCTTCCAGTCCATACGTCCTGGCAATATTGCGCATACCCTTCTGCTGCAAACGAGATTGAGCCTATTCGTAGAACAACTAGGTTAGGTTAGGTTAGAGGACATGTACTGTCAGTTAAGACAAGTACAGTACCCGGAGGTCGAATTGACCCATTGTACAACGTCCTAGTTTCTCACACCACTTATGTTGTGTGTGTTAATTTTATACATGAGTGGTGGGTCCTACAGTTTAAAGTCGACTCCGAACGACAGATTTTTTAAGAAACTTTTCAAACTTTTTCTTTTTGCCAGAAATCTGCTGAGAGGAAGTCGCCGAAGAAATACTTTTTGTATTTTGTCTTAATGTCTGGCCTGGGACTCGAACCCTGGCTTTTCGTCTAATAAACCAACACACTACCTACTAGACTACGGCGACTTCTCGTAAAACGACTAGACAATATCGAAATTAACCGAAGCAATGGGAATAGCTTTTACCTGTAACATGTCGAAGAATGCTGGCTCTGTACCGGCCATGGCCAGCTCACTGGCATTTCAATTTCCAACGATAACTGTGTATCCCGGAACCCAAATAAGAGTTACTTTTGAATGATACGAAATTTCTCGAAGAAATCCTCAACATTTCTGGATAAGGAGGGAAGTTAAAACTACGTTCGTTAGGGACTTAATTGCAGCCTAACTATCCAAGTAGATCAGGAGATTCTCAGAGAAAACCTCTTGATTCACATATAAATTATCTTAATTCTCAATTTAATCGCTAGTATTTCGAATTGTATTCAGAAATACTCTCGTTAAAAAGGCTTTTCGTAGAATGTTAACTTTATTGGTTATTACAACACTTTAGTCAGAATTACAACCTAGCATCTCACACCACCTGTATTGTGTATATTAATTTTATACACCCATTGGCGGGACCTATAGTTCATCGTTGACTCTGAATAGCAGAAACTTTTCATGGCAATTTTGGAAAGTCCTAATCCTAATTGAAGGGTTGTAGTGATAAATTAAGTAAGTAATGTACGGCTTTAGTGCATAGTTTTGAAAGTTCCCAAGCGTTATTAATGGAAATACAAATGCTAGTTAATCATAATAGCATACCGGCGCAATATTGCTTAAGTTTCATTATTTTTTTTATTCAATTGAGTTTGATTTGTTGGATTTCAATAACATTTTAAGTCTTCATTGTAAAACGCAGGTGCAGCATAAGTTTCCTCGGGGTATTGACTTGCCATTGAAAAATTACGTGCTTTTCACTTCGCTTTCATTCTTCTTATAAAACATACATACATACATATAATTGGTCCTTACAATCCTTTATTCAGGATTGCGACCTAGTTTCTAACACCACTTATGTTTTGTGTGTTAATTTTATACATGAGTAGAGGGACCTACAGTTTAAAGTCGACTCTGAACGACAGATTTTTGAGAAACTTTTTCATGGCAATTTTATTTTTTCTTAGAGTTTTTGCCAGAAATCTGGCAGTCGCCGAAGAAATATTGTTTTTTATATTTTGTTTAGATGGAGATGTCTAACCTGGGACTTGATCGTTGGCCTCATGTCTAATAAGCCAACACATTACCTGCATAAGACTACAGCCACTATTAAAATAGGGGTATTAAATAGTGCATCGCACAAGGTATTCCCAAGATTCCAAAATATGTGAAATGCATTTCCTGTTAAAGTCCATACAAATATTTTATAACGAAAATAAATTCAAATATTGTATATGTTAACACTACTCCCTCCTTCTCCAACCACATACATAATTGGTCATTACAACCCTTTAGTCAGCATTACGACGTAGCTTCTCTTACCACTGATGTTGTGTGTGTTAATTTTATACATGAGTGGTACGACCTACAGTTTAAAGTCGACTCCAAACGACAGATTTTTGAGAAACTTTTCATGGCAGTTTTTATTTTACTCTCAGAGTTTTTGCCATAAATCTGCTGAGAAGAAGTCGCCGAAGAAATATTTTTGCAGATTTCGTTCAGTTGGAAATGCCTGACCTGGTGTTTGAACCGAGGCCTCACGTCTAATAAGCCAACGCACTACCTACTAGACCACGGCGACTTCCTGAAGGTTCTCTGGGCAAAATAATTTTTAAGAATACGTTTCCCAAACAAAACTCTATGAAAACTCCTATAAAACTTCTATAACACTCCTATAAAACCTAATAGAAACAAATAAATTTTGTTCAGATTAGGTGTGTCTATTGTAAACGAAATAAAAATAGACTGTAGTGTACGAATATAATATTTGCTGCCATTCGTTTGTATTTTGTCTTTTTTTAGAAAATATTTCCTTAAATAAAAAAGTTTCAGCAGCATATAAATGTCTCAAGAAATATTTCTGCAGTGTCTGCATAAATGGGTTTTAAGAAAAAAAAAAATTAATTAAATCGACAATATTTTCCTTTCTTTATGGTATTTTTTTGGCATTTTCAATATGCAAATAATTGTCTGTTTTGCTTTTCTTATAACTTTCATAGTCTAGTTTTTCTTTTTCTCTTATTATTTTTTTTTTCCTGAAACTCTGGAGAATTTCACTTAATATTCTGTTAAAAAAAACCGAAATAAATTATAAAAGAAAACATAAAAATTTAAATGAACTTTTACTTGGCATTTGTTTTATTTCAAACTCATTTTTTATTGTCGTTTTATAGACAGCCTTGTTAACGTAGTCAATGAGCTGACAGACTTTGCTTAACGCCAGCAATGTTTTTTTTACTTACCTTTGGAATCCAATAAAAGAGAATGGAAATGAAAAGAAAAAGTCTTGGTTTTAATGTTTCTTTCCATACAACATTTTATTCGTTTTTCTTCTTTTTTCAATTTTTTTTATTCTTTGTTTATTTTGTTTGTTTTTTATATGAATTTAAATTAAATTTAAATTATTATTGTTGTTTCTGTTTATCTTTTTTTCTTTGTTTTTTGCTTGTTTTGCATTGTTTTATTTTTATTTTTACTTGTCTTATTATTATCACTCTTACACAATAATTATTATTTTTATTTTAATTTTTTTTAATTTATTTTCTTTAATTTTTTTACCTAAAAAGACAAGTACAAAAATACTTAAAAGCTAAAGACTGACAAAAAAAACAATGAAAACACATTTAAAATTTTATTATTAAAAGTATAAATAAATAATTTATTTAATAAATGAAACAAATAAACAATGTAACGTACACATACTTACATAATAATAATAATAATAAAATATTTATAAACAATACGAAAAACAATACAAAAACAAAAACAAAAGTCTTGTATTTACAATTAACACTCGTAACTATTTACATGAGTTTTCCTTCCTCTTCTTCGTTATAACTATTTTTATTTCAATTAATTTAATTATTAAATACATATATATGCGTATGCATGTGTCTGTGTGTGTGTATGTGTATGTTTTTAGCATTACTTGCAACCATTACATTGAGCCTGCTTTAACACAAGTAAACAAAAGTCATAAAATGTAACTGAAACAGCATAAAAAGCAAGCAACGAAAGAGAGAGACAGAGAGAGAGAAAAGGGCAATTGCATCTAACTGATTAAACATTTAGGGGTTTCCAAGCGTCATATCTGTTAATATCTGTTCAATATCCTACATCTGTCAAAGTGTATGTGAAAAGATGTCGTAGACTAGTAGGTAGTGTTTTGGTTTATTAGACGTGATGCCTCGGTTCATGCCCCAGGTCAGACATCTCCAGTAAAATATGAAAAATAAGAAAATATGAAAGACTTCCTCTCAGCAGATTTCAAGCAAAAACTCTCAGAAAGTAAATAAAATTGCTATGAAAAGTTTCTCAAAAAAATCTGTCTTTCGGAGTCGACTTTAAACTGTAGGTCCATCTACTCCTGGTGCAAGAACCTATGTCGTAATCTTGACTGAAGGGTTGTAATGACCAATTATGTATGTATCTCTCAAATGTCATTCATTTAGAGACAGGACTGCTATTACGTTTAAGTGGCATTTAAACGACCGAAAAATTCATAAAAAATTTTAGAATTGCTTACAAAAGTGGCAATTTACTCGTAGGCAATTTATCGATTGTTATGTGATGATTATGATGCTGATGGCAATAAAAGACTGTTTAAGTAATTGGCAAGATTATCAGTCTAAAAAGTCTCACTCGATTGGTCACGATTACAACTTAGCTTCTCCCACCACTCATGTTGTGTGTGTTAATTTTATACATGAGAGGCGTGGCCTACAGTTTAAAGTCGACTCCGAACATCGACACAGATTTGAGAAACTTTTAATGGAAATTTTATTTACTCGCAGAATTTTTAATAGACGATTGTCCTGAGTAAATCATCGAAAGAACCATTATTTCACACGTATTTCATGTGGTTCGAGTTTGTCAGAACCAGGGGTTAAATTAGGGGCTCTCATCTAATAAGCCACTGCAACCACTTCAAAAGGCCAACACATACAATAATTAAAGCCGATCGACCATATACAACCCTGTTTGAATGCCAGAGCAACAGGCTTCTTTCTATTGGCAATTTTTCAAACAAAATTTTCTTCAGCCGAGAAGATAATTTTTTCGCGTTGTATACTTCAACAAGTAAAATTATGGAAAACAGGGTTTGGACAACCCAGAAGTGATTGTGGAAAAATCATTGCATACGGAAAAATCTCTGTGTTTAGTGCCCATTATTATATGCGTCCTATAATAACCGACTTTTTTCATCTGCAAAAGAATATTATGGACTGAACTGTATGTGATTTCAACAACACGGCATCGCAAGCCATACTCCACAACCATTTGTGACTCTAGGTTGTGAGAAGTTTCCATAAAAAATTATTTCATGTTTCCACAATGTCACTTGGGACTACCTACTAGACTACGACTTCCAAAAATTAAAGCCGGTCGACCATATACAACGCTGTTTGAATGCGAGAGCAACAGGCTTCCATTGGCAATTTTTCGAACAAAATTTTCTTCAGCTGTGAAGATAATTTTTTCGCAGTGTATACTTCAAGAAGTGATTGTGGAAAAATTATTGCATACGAAAAAAGTGTGTGTTTAGTGCCCATTATTATCAGTGTCCTATAATAACCGACTTTTTTCATCTGCAAAAGAATATTATGGACTGGACTGTATGTGATTTCAACAACACGATATCGCCAACCACACTACACAAACATTTGTAACTTTAGTTCGTGAGAAGTTGCGCGTTTTCAGAATGTGACTAGTGACTCTCATCAGTCATCAGATATGGCTCGTTAAACATTTTTTTGTAAACCTTTGTGAAGGACTGCGCTTAAGTATAAGATTTCCTAACGTTGAATCAAAGTTTTTCACTTTAGGACTGACATACTTCACGAAATATACAAATAAATGATCGGGGAAACTATCTTCAAATGCTTGACGGTGTATTTCGCCTATAATGGCAAGTGATCCAAGCATTCTAATGAAATCAAAGATTTTAACAAAATCCTACCGGTCATTAACTTTACTCATAAAACCGAAGAATGTTTAAGCTTTTACAATACATTTGAATATTTTGCTCTATGAAAGTCCTTCTTTCTTTTTCAACTTATTTGCTTATTTGCAATACATTTTTAACTCAAGTGTTTACGCGCTTAAAAGTAAAATAAAATAAAAATTTTAATGAAATGCTTAATGAAATCCTTAATAAAAAAAATATTCACATTCTTTTCTGCAGTAGCATGTAAGGGAAGGTATAGCTTGTAACGTAAATATTAAAGTCGTTGTTGTTTTTTGTTTTTGCACTAAGTTTACATCAGTTTGATTCTATAAAAATATATAAAATTTATATGAAAATGATTTGATTTGATTTGATTTGCTAGTTTGATATTTAGTTTCTCTTAATTTTATTTAGCTATACTTCCCCCTCTTCTATGGATATTAAGCTACAGTTGTTAGCAAAAAAAAGTTAGAAGAGTGAAAATTTTTGGTAACTATTTGGAATCGGTTTACGATTGAAAATAGTTTGCATAAATTTATCACCGTTTAATCATAAAATTACTACAGCGACAATATTGTAAAATGATATTTCAAACTTTTTCTTCTCTTTGTTTTGCTTGCAACTGTATATCGCATGAATGTGTATGTTAATCTTGGCATTTCCATTTAAAAAATTCTTTACCTTTTCGTTTTGGGAATTTTTGGTCACAAAGTACCTTTTTTTCTTTTTCTTCTTAGTCCCTTACATTTTTGTCTTATGAAATACTAATCTAAACATACACACATAAAGACATACGTACACATTTTCGAAATGTTTTTATGTTTGCTCTCGTACTTATACCACCACACACCTTACACCTATACACACCCACACACACACACATTCCAGACTGTAAAACGATTCATGAAATATTAGAAAAAGTCAAATCAAGAAATTATTTCATGTCACAACTAAACGTAGAATTAGCCAAACGTTCTCGAAACGTAACAGAACGTGCGTCCATTTTTAGAATATGAAAAGTACTGAGCACCGTAACGTTTGGGTAAGCATTTGTATAGCTTTCCCTGAATGTTTGGCAAATTCTGCCTTTGGAATAAAATTTATATAAAAAATTAAGTATTTGTGTCTCTCAAATGCTTGATTTTCTGGTCTTCTAAATAAAGAAATCCAAAAA
Source organism: Sarcophaga carnaria (assembly GCA_958299815.1). NCBI lineage: Eukaryota > Metazoa > Arthropoda > Insecta > Diptera > Sarcophagidae > Sarcophaga > Sarcophaga carnaria. The sequence goes on along the minus strand of OY283150.1, from coordinate 130,011,982 downwards.
AAAACCTGAAAAAAGAATAGAAAACCCTAAGCATTAAATTCCATTTAAAAAATGTAATATTTCGTCCGGCATTTGCTTGTAAGGATGTCTGTCTTTGGATTATTTTGCATATTCTGCAAATGCTTAGGGTTCCTTCATCGTTAGCAGCAGCAGCAGCAGCATAGCAACAAAGGCAAATATGATAAGAGAACAACACCTTCTTGAGTAGAGCATACGAATGTTGATGACACTTTTTCCAACAATGAATGAAAAAGGAATTCTTTTCAAAAGTATTGTTAGAAAGATATTATTCTTGGTGTTGTTGTTGTTGTTGTATATTCATAAGGATTCTTTAAGAAAATTGTTTCCTATTTAAAGATATTTTTCTTTTCCGTTTCTTGAGTTCATTTTAAATTCCAATAATTGCCAGGAACTTAATTAAGAACTTTAGATTGTGATTACAAGTATTTGACTACACTTTCCTTATTATTATTGGTCTGCATAAGTACTTATGTATGTAAGCTTATATATACATATGTATGTATGGTATAAATGTCTGTATGTGTATATCTCTCGCTCATAGATAATCGTTGTCTGAAATGTTTTAAAGAATGTGATTAAATCGAGAATATTACACATTGACTTTAAGATGAACTGCAGGTGCTTAAATTAATGTCTACAGAGGTATGCATGTGTCTCACATAAGTTCATAACATTTTAAATATTTACAGCTGTTGTTAACTAAATAGCAAAAGGAAAAATTCTCTCATATTTTTTCCCTTTTAAAAAATTTTGTTTCTAATTACCTAACAACAGCTGTATTTTTTTTACATTGTATATGTTTCCTTTTCTTTTCTTTTCTTTTTTGGTATGTGAATTTGTGAAACATTTTGAGCCTTAATCGATACGTTTTAAGTCTTATACAAAGAGAGAGAGATGAAAATATAATTAAAAGAAAAGCTTAAAATTAAAAGAACAATATAAAATATACATGTGTGTGTGTGTGACTCGCTAACTCCCATATACATTCACTTGTATGGCTTCTTGCTCTGGTGGTCTCATAACGATGGCTGGCAAAAATGAATGTAAGTCTCACAGTTGTTCAGCAGGAATTTATACACGGTAGTTAAGCTACAAAAGACATAAAAAAAGACACACACAAGAAAATATATGAAATTAAGAAAATATGTGTACATTATTATGAAAAAGTTCATTTAGTAGCACAGTGGAACAAAAGTTTTCAAATAGTTGGCCTCAGAGACATCTATGTATACCTGATTACTGCAGTTAGCAAAGAGAAAAATTAAGACCTTCTCACTTGGTAGCAAAAAGGAGTAGTCATATCACAAGGCTATCGTTTAGAGGATTTGTAGACAATTGTGCTATAAGGCTGATTAATTTAGCCCACGCCACATGTATAATATTGCGATGGCAATCTAATGAATCAAGCAAGCATTTGAAAAGTCACAGAATGGACTGTTTTAAGAACGAAAATTATATGCTATCTTCTTTGTAGTGTAACTACTTCTTTACTTACTTACATAATTGGACATTAAAACCATTATCAATTCATTATAATAAAAAAATAATTGACTATTTACACATCATTGCCCGGTACCTGAAAACGTTGAGTGATTCTAATGAAATTTTTTGGGTATTAGTTTTTAGGTCTAACTAAGATATATTTAAAGTTTAAAGAAAATGGAACGATTGGTTTTCGAGATATGAGGTGGTAAGTTTACTTACCAGTGGGCAGATGTGTTAACTTTTATATGAATAATACACAAAAATTCAAAATTATTTTTAAGGAAACGTTTGTAGTTTTTTTGTCCATATTGGTTTTCTTTACTGTTGTTGAAAGTTTCTTTCATTAAGGGGAAGTTCTTCAATTGTATCGCCGCCAAATTCGTCTCCTGGACAATACTGAAGTTCAACTGTACCAGCAATTTCAACATCGAGTGGAGCATTTTCATCCATAATGTTGTCATCAATATGCTCTTCATCAGACATAATCTGGGTCAGGTGGAATGTATACAACGTTAATATTTGACGAGGATGCAATTTCATTATCATCTTCATTTTCTGAAATCGCAACTACTTATTCTAGTTCTAGTTAAAAACTTTGTTGATTTCATTTTTAAAAAATATTTCCACTTTTTAAAAATTATTTTCACTTTTAATACGAGCCACAAGGGGATTTGCCCGTTTTACAAGTAGAATCCAACAAGAATAAGACAACTATGTAAAGAAAACATTGGTGTTGAGCATAAATTGCTTATGTTGTTTCTTCTAGCGCTTTTATGAAATATTGCCTGATTTGCTATACGTTTCTGCCCATTGGTAAGTAAAATTACCACATGAAAAAGTAATAATATTTCAAGCGTTTAGTGAAACTAAATCAAATTGTTTTTATATGTAATAAAAGTACCATGGAATATTGATTAGAAACAGATAACTGTTAGCCAATTTCATTTCTTATATTAATTTTATATACAAAGTTTAAAAAAATGTCCATTTTTGGAGGTTTGCTAAAACGTTAGCCAAAGGCTCATGAATAACAATATATAAAAACCCTTCAATTTGTTTTCTTAAAAAACTAAACTAAAAACTTAACAAAAAATTTAATTTTTTACATATTTTCAGCTTTACAGCTGTTTAAAGAACTGGTAAGTGAAATTACCGGTTGGGCAATAATGGGTTAATTAAATTAAATTAATTAAATAAAAAAAATAATAACTAACTCACCATATACGAGTATATAGCATAAATTCATACTGAGATACAAGTAACGCATGAGTGATATTTAATTCTGTTAATTTCGTATACTATTTTATTGCATACTTTTCAGAGTAATTATGGCAATACAGGCAGTATGGCCACATAATATATTCCATATAGAATTCAATATTAAGTATGAGTGATATTAGATTCCATTAATTCCGTATGCGACAAAATTGAACACTATTTTATTGCATACTTTACAGAGTAACTATTTCAATACTGGTAGTATGGGTACGTATACGTAATATATTTCAAATAGAATTCAATATTAAGTATACTGCCAATCCAATATGAAGTTAGTGGACGTTATGTCGTGTTTAAAGTGAAAAAACAATATGCCAAGAGATCTTTACAGCGGCCAATTATCAAACCATAATACACCTAATCTGCTGGCAGTAGCACCGTAATTGATATTGATGAGAAAAAGACCTGCGGGCATGATAGTACCCTAACTAAAGATAAATAAAGATTGCATTTAAATTTAAAGGAGTCTAAATTCCCAAAGACATGGAAAAGACCATGATAAGATAGGTAAGTTGAAGAGGGGGAGATCAGCATACGCCTAAGCCATCAAGTAGGCTTGTTGTGCAATCACCATTGATGTATACCAACCATATCTACTACACGCAGTCTGTGCTTTGTGGTCGCCGTAGTCTAGAAAGTAGTGTATTGGCTTATTATACGTGAGGCCACGGTTCAACCCCAGGTCAGACATCTCCAACATAACAACGAAAATATGAAAAAAATTTTCTTCAGCGACTTCCTCTCAGCAGATTTTTGGTAAAAACTCTGAAAGTAAATTAAATTGCCATGAAAATCTGTTGTTCGGAGTCGACTATAAACTGTAGGTGCCGCCACTTACAGATAAAAATAACACACACAACATGTGTGATGTGCGAAGCTAGGTTGCAATTGTGACTGAAGGGTTGTAATGACCAATTTTGTATAACATCACTGTGGAGGACCGGATTGCATAGAAATTTCTAACAGACCCTCAAACTTTGCAAACTATTGTTACGAAAGTGAAAACATCGTTTAACATTAACGATAAATGAAAGCTACACTAACAAATACAACGAATTTGGTTGAATATACCAACAACAACAGTGTGAAAGAAAAGGAGACAGACAAGTAAGAAAGAATGCAACAAGAAACAACGTGAACACAATACACGAACAACAATGCAGTCGCGATTGAATTCTCTAGAAGGCGAAAACAAGAACCTTCTGCTTCAAGAGCGTTCATCAGACTGATTTTGTGGACGTATACGTTATGTAGTCTGAATTTTGCAAAAAATTCCCTTTCCCATCTATTTCTTTTATTTGAGTGATGTCCCCAATATATGGGAATAACGAGCTTAGGAAAGCTGGTCGGTAATAACATAAAAGGTGTTCCATCGTTTCGATAACTTCACCATATGCCCGGCATGTTTCCCCTAAGGACACTTCTATGTTCATGGTTTTCATCGGAATCGTCCCCAAGTAATTTTTTTCCTCCTGAGTCATTACTTCACAATGCCCAATGTGGCCAGACACTTTCGTAGCCTGATTTTTAATGTACAAAAAAGGCATTGGTTGAAGTCGCCGTAGTCTAGTAGGCAGTGTGTTGGCTTAGGTTTCGAGCCCCAGACCAGACATCAAGACAAAATACAAAAAGTATTTTTTCGTCCTCCTTGCTCTCAGTAGATTTCTGGCAAAAAAATAATTGCCATGAAAAAGTTTCTCAAAAATCTGTCGTTCGGAGTCGACTTTAAACTGTAGGTCCCACCACTCATGTATAAAATTAACACACACAACATAAGTGGTGTGAGAAACTAGGACGTTGTACAATGGGTCAATTCGACCTCTGGGTACTGTACTTGTCTTAATTGGCAAGTACACGTCCTCTAACCTAACCTAACCTAAAGGCATTGGTTATCCAGCTTAATTTTCCTTTTATTCCCCAGGTCTCGCTGCTTCGCATTTTCAATCACTGTGCCATAACGAGGCACTCTCATAGTGTGTATTGCAGCATGTCTACAGTAATTGTTAGTTGCCTTCGTATATTCCAGAATGGTACTTGATCTCGTGTCCCTTTACTTTTCAGTGAAGATATTTAAATTCCTATTCGTCAAGCTAATCGCATTATTACTTGCCCAGATCATACATTATTTGATTACTTTTGCAAATTCAGGCTTAAAGTAACGCAAGCTGATGTTGAAAGTACGGTCCATGATGTAGCACTACTAGTACTGCCCCCGAAATATAGATGAGCTAAAGATCTATGCAAGTAAGCCCATTATGATATGGCGCTGGAGTCAGCACCTAAGAACCAAACGGTATAACATGTATGTCACATCACTACGAAATGAAATACAACTACGAAAGAAGCTTAGAGTAGTACAATTACAAAGCAAGTGAAGAAAGTATAAAGTTAGCTGGAAATTCCGAAAAGTGGTGTGTTGACAATGGAGAGAAGGTTTTAATCGACATAAATTTGAAATTCGTTGACCACAAAAAAGACTTGGGGAAGCATGACAATTCTTAGAATAGAATATCAATAAAACCCTTAATGATGGAACCTTTTATTAGCTCTTGAAAAAATGTGCCACAGTATGTAGAACATGCTATTATTTTGTGTTGCCTCATCGTTTACACTTCTTATTAAATTAGTTTCCTTTCTCTTGCGATTTATACTTGAATTTTCTTATTAATTCTCTTGTTTTCTTTTAATTTTTCTCTTTCTCTTCTTCTTATTACATTACCTTTGAGGATAAACTTACCTTTGAAACTGTAATCTTCAGCCTTTAATGGGATTTTAAATACAATGTCTTAAGAAGAAGACTTAATGCTGTTTGCTGCTTATGCTTGACTATGCAGAGTTCTACGACAAGTATGCTGGTCTATGCTATGCTTACGAAGATGGTATATGAGTGTATGTATGTGAAAGTATTTATACATATGTATATATGTAAGGTTATATAAACGTGAGAATATGAATGTGTATGTGTTATGAATTCTTAGTCTTCATTTATAATCTTAACAATCGTTCGTTCGTTTGTTCATTACTTTTTCCACTCATTTATCAGATGAAATTTGTTGCATGTTGTTGTTACGCTTCGTTTTGGTTCTCCTGCTACTAGTGGCGGTGGTTAATGTAATTTATTACTATTATTACTTGCTGTTGTTGTTGTTCTTTTACTCATTTCCCTCTCTCCCGAGAGAGAGAGAGCAAGAGAGCACATAAAGTTGTTTGTTGATTTAAGCAGACTATAGGTTGTTAGTAGTAGTAGTTGTTGTTGTTGTTGTGTGGTGGTAGTTTCATTTAATGACTCGTTCTAAAATCTAAATAAGAAAAGAAAAAAATAAATAAATGAACGGAAGTGAACAAGAACAAAAAGAAAAGAAACAGAGAGAGAGAGACATAGAGAAAGAGAAAGGAAATGAAATACAATTAGTAAATGAGTTAAAAAGCATTCTCGCATTATTTTAAATCAGTTACACAAGTTAATGGCAAATTGTGGTCACAACCAAACTACTTAAATAACTACACTGTGTGTGCGTGTGTGTGCACCGCCATAAATAAGAAATAAAACAGTCTCTAGGGCAATATATGTCTTACATGGCTATGCCATGAAAAGAATTATTCAACGAATAGTAAAACATTTAAAAGGAAATTAATTTTCTGAAACGAAATTAAATGTTTAAATACGAATGGAAAATTGCAGAGAAATAATTTTAAGATTTTTTTCAAGCGTTTTTTTTAAATAGATTTGAATTTTACTACAGAAACCTAAAGTGTGCTGAAACTTTAAAAAATTTCTTAAAACTTAGAATTTCAATTTTGGATAGAAAACTGACTTCCTTTTTTTGTTTATAAAACTACATATTCTGTTACAATTTTATTTATTATTGTCAGTTTCACCCAAATGTCTTCAATTTCGCCTGACTTTGAGTGCCTAGTCGTGATGATTGGTGAGAGATCTTTTAATCTTTACTTTTCACCATGTCCTGTAGCATTATTTCTAGCTGTCCTTTTACTCATTGGAAAAATCTGCTTTATCATGGCATTAAATCAATCATGACTTGGCGCTATTATTTAGACAAACTGCTTTCAATTCTTCAAAAGCATACACAAACACAGGCGAGAAATTGTAAGTTTTATTCAGAATTTTTTTAAGGAATTCAATACAATCTAGCCACGCATTTGGAAGAAGATCTGCTGGTATGCATGCTCTTTCCGTTTCTATCTACTTTTTGAGCCAGTAATTTTCTTGCTGCGATAAATAGATTGTAAATATTAAACAATACGTAGCCGAAACCAATGCATATAGGTCCTAATAGAGAAGCCTTAAATCTTAACGAATCACAAAACGGTGTGTCAACTACGATCAATCATGAAAAATAGATGGTTCCGGGTTTCAACTACAAGTTCATATGGAAATAAGAAGTAAGCAACACCAGCCATAGTATAGTAGAAGTAGTCGCCGTAGTCTAGTAGGCGGTGTGTTGGCTTATTAGACGTAAGGCCTCAGTTCAAATACCAGGTCAGACATCAAAACGAAAATATGAAAAAAATATTTCTTCGGCGACTTCCTGTCAGCAGATCTCTGGCAAAAACTCGGAGAGTAAATAAAACTGCCATGAAAAGTTTCTCAAAAATCTGTCATTCGGAGTCGAATTTAAACTGTAGGTCCCACCATTCATGTATAAAATTAACATAAACACAACATAAGTGGTGTGAGAAGCTAGGTTGTAATCCTAACTGAAAGGTTGTAATAATCAATTATGTATGTAACACCAACAATGTTCACGGAATTGTGAGGCAAACACTCATTATAAGAATCTGATGAGTTTTTGTTTTTTTTTTTTTCTAGCAAAAACAGAATCACAATCGTGCTGCAGTCATCTCATATAAATTATTTGGCATTCGAAACCAATTTAAGAGACCTTCAGCGCTACTGAGCTCAGGAGGAAAAGGCTCTACTCTTTCCATTAGTAAAAGCGAGTGGATAGACCCGCTCAATAAAATCTTTGAATTCCGTCACTTTCAGTCAATGAGATACTCATCGATTTATAGGCTCACCGTGATATTTCTCTTTCTTATTTTGCTTTTAGATTTAAAGACTACATTGTCCACCAAATGATTTTTTATTATTTGTGGGTAATTTTTGTTTATTTTTAGGAATTCTTTTAAGCGTAGCAAGGGATTGCCCTAAACTCTATCTACGACTCAGAAAATTGGAGATATCAAGCACTTTAAGAAGGAAAAAAAAAGGGTTTTTTTTGTTGGTTGGTTTTGCCTTATGCCATTACGTTTTCTCTTTTCGTTTTTAGTTATTTATCTCGTTACACAGTATACTTACATAGAAGAACGTTAGTATCACTAAAAGGCTTTGTGGTATATGCAGTCGTGACGCTAACTCATGTTGCATGGCGGCATGTTTCTCACTATTGATGATATGTACAAATACACTGTCGCTATCTACACAGGGGAAAATTACAAAAAAGAACAAGAAAAGAGTTCAGTTAGGAAATTCCAATTAAAACAGCAAAAAAACAAGAAAAAAATGGAAACTTTCAAATGATTTTTGTTACGCAACGTTGGCTTGACTCACTTGAATTGTCTGCCGCACAGGTATAATTCCCCGAATCGGTGTGTGTAACACGTGAAATGACTAAATTGCTGGTTTTCATTTGTTGCTCGGATACAACACGTATGCCGCCACGTGTTGAGTCATTGATTAATTCGCTGTCTTTATACCACAGCATATGGGTATATGGCCCTGGAGCCTGTGGTGCAATGCAGGTTAAATTAATGTCACTGCCGCTTTGCACAAACAGTTCACGATTGGCTAAGATTTGTGCTTTAGAAGCTGCAAAAAACAAAAAAAGGGTGAAGAAAATAACAAAAAAAAAGCAAAAGAAATGAAATTTTCTTTACAAGTGAAAGAATTCTGCACTTCAGATACTTACTAACTACCATTAATTTATAGGCTTGACTTATTTTTGGTTCCACTGACACTTGACATTCATAGACGCCCGCATCACGCGGCTGCACCGACACTATTTTCAATACCCACTCATCGGAATTGTCTATGTGCCGCGCCAGAAACCTTTGGTCATTTGTGTAGGTCATAATGCCTATGGTGAGTATGTGCAGATCACGTTTACGTATCCATGAGACGGCACGATCTCCTAAGTTTCTTACACGACAATGAAGTCGCGCTGTTGTACCCACCGCCGCTATAACATCTCGTTCTGTGGAATTATCAAATTCCGGATGTGTATTGTCATAACTGTCTAAGATAATGTTGTTGTGATGATTGAAATCGTGAAAAGTATCGTTTGTGGGCATTTTTAAGGCTGTAGAAAAAAAGGATGGAAATTAAATTCGAAATAATTTTTTTTTTTTATTTGTAAAAAAATGGCCATTTAATGTTAAATCTTTTGGAAATTACAGCCAGATGAGCAAATCAAAACCTGAGTTTAATAAATATCATGTATTTACTGTTAATAATTTAATATATTAAATGGTTTTTATTAAATAAAAAATAAATCAGTTTTACACACATTAATTTCTAGCCACTGTGGCGTATACGTTCCCTTATAAATTAAATATTAATCATACGTCCTGTTGTACTCGGCATTTGTACACAACAAGAGCAGAGGCAGTACAACACAATCATCCGTTTATTAAGTTCTATGTCCTCTCTCTCCCAACAGTGTGGTTGTATTTTATTTGATTTATTTTCTCATTATTTATTTTGATGATATCCACTTAAAACAAAAACAAATACAAACACAAATACAAACACAAACACAAACAAAAGAATGAAAACAAAAACAAATACTTTTAACTCAAAGGAAAACAAATCTGAGTCTGTTGCTCCCATGGGATTTTATCTTCATTGTTCTCTCCTCTCTGTCTATGTTTTACTCTTGTATGAGTGTTTCAATAATAAATGCAAGAAACTTCTCAGTTTGTGTTTGTTTAAAGCAAAGTAAAGAGTATTAAATAGGTTTTGTTCTGTTTTCATATTTAAAAAAAAAATATTTTTTTTTTCTTTTGAAATTTCTTCTAAATTGTTTTCATTTTCCGTTTTAAACAATTACTGGAAATCTCTTGTGAGCAAAGAATATAAAAAAGTCTCATAAAAGAATTTAAAAACAAACTAAATTTAATGGATTCTTAAGCCTGAAATTGTGTGTAATGCACAGTAAATTGCTTGAATTCCCAGTTTAAGGGAATTAGTATCCCATTGCCCATAATTTTTTTATTTTTTTTTTTTTTGGAATAATTCATAGAATTTTAAAACGACTGTTAGTATCCTGGTAGTCTAGTGGGTAGTATGCTAGACTATTAGCGTGAGGGTCGTGGGTTCGATTCCCACCAGAGACTCTGGTCTGTGACACTACAACGAGCATATGGTCAAAGTTACTCAGCTCGTATATAATTAAAATATAATTTGTAATCGTATTGTAATTAATAAATAAATAAATAAAATATATAGAAAGAAACAAAGTGCCAGTTTAAAGACAGCTAGATACCAAAATTTCAAATAGGCACTATTTTCTAACTAAGCAATACTTAACTGCTCTAGTTGTCTTGCTTAAGTACTAGGCCCTAAAGTTTAATTCTATTTAATGTTTAGCTAATGCTGAACATTGAAGTTGTCGTGGTCTAGTAGGTAGTGCGTCAGGATATTAGACGTGTGGGCATGAGGCGAACAAAATAAAATATCAAAAAAAAAATATTTCTTCGGCCTCCTTGCTCTCAGCAGATTCCTGGCAAAAACTTTGAAAATAAAATAAAATTGCCATGAAAAGCTTCTCAAAAATCTGTTGTTCGGAGTCGACTGTAGGTTCCATCACTCATGTATAAAATTAACACACACAACATAAGTGGTGTGAAAAGCTAGGCCATAATCCTGATTAAAGGGTTGTAATGGCCAATTATGTATGTATGTTATGTAATGCATACATCAAACAAATCATTTGTTTTCCCTTCAAGCCTTCATAATAACGACTGACTTTTAATCGTTTAGGGTTTTAAAATAGAAAAAATAGAAAAAAAAATTGTTTGTTTGGGGCGTCAAACGAATGCTTTTCATTTTGTTTTTAAAAATTATTTCATGGAAATGTTGATCCCAGATCTGCCATATGTAGTCCTTTATGAGCTGCAATTTTGGCAATATTTTCCGAGCATTTCAGCGGTTATTTAATGGATGATGGCCTCCATAGTGCCACATCTGTTAAAACCACATATCAACGAATAAGTAATCATAAAATGGTACGCCGACCCACAAGCTACACCAAACCTAGTATCTTTCTTTTCTGCTTAAATTGCTATTGAATTGACTTGAATTAAAACAAATTCAACAATTCCGTCTATTATGCCAATAGTGAGCTTCATTAATAAGCATTGGATTTTGATAAAAACGTTGATGAATAACAATAACACATGTCACGAATATTTCTTTATACTAAAAACACTCCACTGATAACCAAAATAACAAAAAAACTGTCCTTTGTATGGATTCCTTTTTGTTTGCATGAATCACAAGGTAATGCATTCACTGAATACATTTTCGACTTTTTATGGCTTTGAACCCTGCTGCTTACTAATATTTCAAAGGTCAACCTAATTGTATACTCATGACCTTAAAAACGTTCCAGTGATTATGAAAACAAATAAAAAATCAATAAGAGAATGGAGGATATGCTTTGTGTTCTTTAAAGAAATGAAAATAAATAAAAAATATCTACAATTTATCATTAGTCTATGCAATAAGCACTCCTCAATATCAAAAGTTTTGTTGAGCATTTTTTATGATGATTGTCTATGTAAATATGTTTCTATCAATAGTTTCAATATTTACGGAGTAACAAAGCTTTGGTGTTTACAATATTTCGCTCAATGTTTAAGTGAATATAAGTGACTCCAAATAAGATATAAAAACACAAACATCCTATAAAAGGTTTGTATTCCTGGTGAATCGATATATTGGATTACTTAATGGCTACGTTTTATTCCAGGATATTTAACAATTTTACAAATTTTCCATTGGATAATGCTTAGCCTTTCAATTTATTATATTTATATCTCTGGCTCTTTTCATTCAACTCGTAAACTCCAAAAAACATAAGCCAATGTTTTCGAAAAATATGATTTTCAGAGCTAAAATATGAGTAAGTTTTTATGCATTCATTTTTTTTTTTTTTTTTTTGTAAATAGATCTGGTATTACATCATGCCAGAACTTGTTTTAACATCATAAATTTTTCAAAATAATTATAATTTAATACTACAAGGCGTTTTTTAGAAAATTAAATTTAAACTGAAAATCAAATCAAAGTTGTAAATTATATCCCAGAAATTATTGAATTATTTAACGCATTAAACATTGCTGGCTCGTATTACAATTAATATCATGAAACAAATAAGCGAACAAAAATTGCAGCCACAAAATTTTAATTAAATTTCAATGAAATTATGCACGCAGTGTTTCATTTTTATTGTGTTAGAAATATAATTCTAAAAAAAAATTATTATTTCAATTTAATTTAATTTAAAACATACATTTTTTAATATAATTTTTTAAATCACTTTCACAGTTGCAGGAACAAATTTGCATGAACCACTTAAGCCCTTAAATCTGATACTTCAACAGGAAAAATGTTATTTCAATACACTTAAGGGTACAGTACACTTGCATTTGCTTTACAAATCTATTGATATTGTCTCTGTAAATATATACTCTACCCACTCGCCAGTAGTGATAGTAGTTAACACACAGATATCGTAAAATATGCTGCTGTTGTTGCCTACTCAGTTGCATAAACAATAGCTGCATGCATGATATGCACTTATAATGTAAACAAGAACACATGCACACACATACCACAGATCCACCAAATAGAAAAAAACACTACAACACATCGAGTCCTCAATAAATTCTCATCTCTGATATTATGCTCATGCATATGTATCATGTCATGTGTATAGGAAAACAATAACATAACATTTGTTGACAAAACTCATGGCTGTCCTACCCTACTACACAACAATAACAATGGCTGACTAACACACACAAATGCAATGTAAAAGTAAACAAAACTAGAATTCACGTACTTAAAACAATAGAGGACATATTAATGCACTCCTTGAATTATTGTTTTTTAATAAACAATCTCTCTCTCTCTCTCTCTTTGCATTTATTGCTTACTGCAGCTGTTCCTTTATTTGTTTTGCCATTTTAGTTACTCTACATATTTATTGTTATTGCTTTGCAGCTGGTGTGTTTAGAAGGTGAACTTTTAAAAGGAAATTAAATTAAAAGTGTTGGGGAAATATTAAGAATTAATAATAAAAACGAGTGTGCTAATGGAGTGTTAATTAACATCATAAAATCAACACAATAAAAACTAATAAAAGAAAATTTCCTTTTTTAGTATCAGCAAATGTGTTTAGAATTACAACGGAAATCAAGCCATCATAAGGATGAGTTTTTAATGAATCCAAGGAATTTAACACAGTTAAGGAGAGAGGGTTTTTTGCTTCCACCTTTAGGATAATTGTAATGACTTTTAAAAATTTAAAGGAATTTATATTGAAATTTTTTATTAAATTTTATGGTTTTTATTTCAAATAATTTTATTTAAATTTAAATGAATTCTCATGAATCTAGTAGTACATGGAATTAATTTTAAATTAAATCTATACACATACAATGTAGTGTTTATCCTACACTGGAACTACAAATATATGTATGTATTTAATGGTGGCATAATAAATATGTTTAAAGTGCTTTAAAATACATGAAATAATTACAAATTGAATCCAGGGTTCGTTTTGGGATTTGTAATGGAATACTTTTAGTTATTTATGTCAAAGAGCACTTAGTTCCTTTTGCCAAGGCACTGTAGCCTCAAAATACACTTGCTCAGAACAGAGGAATTATCACGATCCTAACGTATAGATTCTCTGATGCTGAGAATGAATCACCAGAACTTATTTTTTGAACCTATCAGACATTAAGGCATGTCAGAATAAAACACCTGCATGAATGCCAGGTATCGGGTAAGGAATTGTTCTTGTTGACCTCGAATAACATTCTGAAATTTGTCATGACTCTAGGCTTAGAGGTGACCATATGTACATAATCTATACATCGGGTGAGCCATCGATTAGCTTAAATTTGAACCATCGGTTATTATGATCTGTCATAACTAATGTCATTCTATTCTTGAATAAATTGCCGTACTTGGGGCTCACGTGGTCTTACAGAAACCGATGCAGCCATTATGAGTGAGCGTTTAGTGCAGCTTGTGGAGCGGAAGCATCATTGGCCCATTTATCTTTGAAAATGAGGACAGCGCACCAATTACGGTCAATGGAGACATCTATCGCACTATGATAATCGAATTGTTTGTACCCGTTCTTCATGGTAATGATGTGAATGATGTTTGGTTTCAACAGGATGGTGCAACTTGCCACACATCTCATGCCACAATCGATTTATTGCGTTAAACGTTTGATGGCCATTTAATTAGCCGAAATTGTGATGTCGATTGTCCGCCAAGGAGCTGAGGTTTGACACCGTTGGACTATTTTCTGTGGGGCGCTGCCAAACCAGAGACAATTGAGCATTTGAAGGCTAACATTCGTGATGCCATTGCAGAGATACGACCCCATACACCCGAAAAAGTGTAGGAAAATTGGTAGATTGATGGCAGTAGAATTGATCGTATATTGTGATACCTCTCTTTACAATAATCGTAATAATCCATGTAATTACTCCATAATGTCTCCCCTAAACCCGTTGCGCTGATGATCTTCAGAATACTATTCGACCTCTGCCCTAGTACTTGATAGACAAACCTGATGTTTCGTTTTGAAAAGCTTTTACATGCCACAGTAGATTATCCTTGGTAAGCGAGTGCTATGGATTTAAAAAGACTATACTGTGAGTGCACAGCGTTTAGAGCAACAAATGGTGTTCCCATTGGCCCCATGAGCCGTAAGTGTGCTCTTCGTGGCGAAAGCTGCTTATTCGACATTCTGTTGTGCGGAACCAAACATTGCACAGCAGAATTAAGCCAGAAAACAGGTTTTATGTTCCCTCCAGCTGCTAAATATCTTGTTTATCAAGTCCACATAGATGTTAGGTAAGGTTTACGACCTACCTTCTCCGATCATTTATGCTGTGTGTGTTATTTTTATATATGAGTGGCGGGACCTACAGTTTAAAGTCGATTCCGAACGACAGATTTTTTAGAAACTTTTTCATGGCAATTTTCTATTTACTCTCAAAGTTTTTGCCAGATATCTGCTGAGAGGAAGTCAAGGAAGAAATATTTTTTCATATTTCGTTTTGTTGGAGATGTCTGACCTGGGGCTTGAACCGTGATCTCACGTCTAAAAAGTCAACACACTACCTACAAGACTACAGGGTTTAGTGTAGTTAGTGGTGTAGCTAGGATTATGAATACACCTCAATTGTGTTAGCTTGGCCTCATAATGCATAGGAGGATGACAGAAAAGGGAAAATAACATTTACGATTCGATCCTGATTCAAACTAAATACCAACAGGTTGTGTTTAACCGATTGAACCCAGCTAGAGGAATGAAAAATGTCCATGATATTGTGTATTTCAATGGTAGAAAAAACTGTATAGTTTAATTTTAACTTCTTAATGTTGTTATTCTAATTTGCAATAATTGAATTGAATTTTTAATATTTTTTTTTTGTTTTTCCTTTTCATTTATGGCTGATAAAAATGATTCAATGAATATTCATTGATATTTTGAGAGCATATTATAGAATTTTTAATTTTCAAAGTTTTTGTGCATTTCAATTATATTTGCATTGTTTAATAGCCATTTAATGTATTCCATTTAAATATTCATGAACCAAAAAAAATAAACAGAAACTAACACTTGAAATTAATTTATGAAACAATAGTTTCGTTCTCTCTTCTGCTCTCACATCCTTTTTTTTTTCTTTTTTTTTTTTTTGTTCGAAATCTCGTAAATTTTTCAAGCATCATTTAAAAATCTTTCCGCTGCTCACTTCATGCTAATAACACTCACGGTTTATGGCAAACGGTAGAGCAGGAAAGCCACTGTTTTTCACCGTTTTTTTTTACGGTTGGCCCTGTTAAGCACTCTTAAAATCAACAAGCACAACAACAACAACCAAATATAATCGTAATCATAAAAAAGCCCTTCAAGTGCCATTAGCGAGGTAATCGAAAACCATCAAATTTGGCTTAAAACTCACTTTTAACGTGTTCTTTTTTTTCTGGAGGGGAAATAATGCAACGAAATAAAAATGTCAGTCACTTAATGGCGAGTATTGTGGCAAGTAAGAGGCTTTAGTTTAACGTTTGCCAGAGTGTTGAATAAGTTTTTATGCATTTAATTACTGAATTTAAAGCCATTGAATGAAAAACTTTCATTTAAAAAGAGTTACAAATAATGCAAATTGAAATGTTTTAATGGCTTCATGAAAAAGCCATTGAAAAACCATAATTTCTGGCAATTTATTTTTGATGTTGCTGTGGCTAATATTTTCCAAAAATTTTTTTTCTGTTTTTTTTTCGGGTTTATGCATGGCCAACCCATGAAATTTTACAATTTATTTAAATCAAAAGCAAAAAAAACGTTCGTATTACATTGGCCACCACAATTTAATGGCAAAATAGTAACAAAAAAAGAAAAAAGAAAAAGAATTCCAACAAATTTATTTGAAGTTTTTCAAGAACAACTTCCAAGTGAAAGAGAATAGCGGAAGTGGAAAAAAAGTATTAAAAACGTGCTGTTTTGTGGCAATTTTTAAGCAAAAACTATTTGTGGCCAGCCAGTATAAATTTCAAAAACAAATATTTTTGTGGCAATTGGTTTGTGGGTGTTAAAAAAAGGAAACTAAAAAACAACAACTTCTCTTTGCCCCTCTTTACAGCTTTTTACATCTTTTAAAATAATTTTTTTTTAGCTTTATTTTCTAAAAGGATTACGAAATTGATTGCATTGCAGTAACGAGCAAAAAGTCAACCGGCAATACATGCTTAAAATCTTGCTGATCACCATTAGCATCATCATCATCATCCACCAGCACTGGCTTAAAAAAGAAGAAATTTAACAAATTTTTTTGGCTTTTTCGTTCGTCTCCTCTTTTGAGTTTTAATCGATTGGCTACGTGTCATAAGGTCAAATTGGAAAACTTTTACAAACTTTTCTTTCTGGCAATGATACACAAAATACCAGCCAGTCAAATAAATTCTACACTTTCTTGCATATGGTCGATTGAATTGAAAGAAATGCAGAGAAAGAAAATGGGAAGTTTCCAACACATGTACTAACACGTGTTTATTGCTTGTAACTCTTAAGTAAGGCACAGTGGGTAAAAAAAGTACAAAAAAAAATTAAACTTTGTTTAAAGCAGCGTAGAGTTTTATTGATGCTCTGTACTTACCGTGGGAGCGATTACCGAGACGGCAACAATTCCAAGATTTACCAGAAACAGAGAGACAGAAATACATATGTACATACTCATAACTGGGCATCACAACCTTACAGTCAGGATTACGACCTAGTTTCTCACATCACTTTTGTTGTGTTTGTTAATTTTATACAGTTTAAAGTCGACTCCGAACCACAGATTTTTGAGAAACTTTTCATGGCAATTTTATTTTTACTCAGAGTTTTTGCCAGAAATCTGCTGAGAGCATGGAGGCCGAAGAAATACTTTTTGTATTTGTTTTGATGTCTGGCCTGGGGCTCGAACCCTGAGTTTTTTACGTCTAATAAGCCGACACACTACCTACTAGACTACGGCGACTTCACAGAAATACGCATTTTACAATAAACGCAGCTTCCTTCCAGGCAAGTGGTCGAAAACTCACTAAAAAACCGAATCTAATGTCAGAGATAAAGTAACTTACTGTGGCACCCGAGTGAACATATACCCAAATGGGCCGACATGCAATGATATATGTATGACGCTATAGTATGGCCTACAAGGAAGAGTAGGGTGCGATTCAAAATGCTTAAACGAATGGATCCCTACTCCATGAATTAGGAGTAAGAATAGTGATATTGCCTTAGTCTAGTAGGTAGTCTGTTGGCTTATTAGACGTAAGGCCACGATTCAAACCCCAGGTTAGACATCTCAAACAAACCAAAATATGAGAAAATATTTCTTCGGCCTCCTTGCTCTCAGCAAATTTCTGGCAAAGCCTTTGAAAACAAAATGAAAATGCCATAAAAAAGTTTCCCAAAAAATCTGTCGTTCAAAATCGACTTTAAACTGTAGGTCCCTTTACTTATGGAAAAAATTGACACACAACATCATAAGCAGTGAGAGAAGCTAGGTCGTAATCCTAGCTGAAGGGTTGTAATGACCCATTAGGTACGTAAGTAGGTAGGAATAGTGATACCTAGTGCACGCAAATCGATAAGGATACTACAAAATTGCAAACAGAACTGTTTGCAACAGTAGAGCCGGTGGGGAGTCAATCTGTTTGAATAGCTTTTTAGAGTTAAAAATTTAACTCCGAGTTATTGTTTGAGGAAAACTATACGCTCAATAAGCTGACCACTGCAAATGAATGAGAAATTATAGCCTTAGTGAACTTTCAACAAAGCTGTTCCATCTTACATCTTCAAAAGGAATCCCCTGAAAGAGCAGATGAGGAAATCGTCAACATCCACCTTTGGTCTCGACAATTTCAATTTATTGGCCACAATAGAGTGAATTTTATTAAAAGTCTGGATATAAAATAGTTCATGAAACTTATGGGCGCATCTACAGATGACTATGCCTGCAGAAAAATCTGTATTTAGGTGGGAAATATATGCGATACTGCTTAGTATCTGCTGCTGTGTAGCACTGGAGCATAGATGCTGCTGGTTACTATACGCATATGCTGTAGGTGAACGGAACCTCCGTTCCTAGGAGTACTAAGTCTGTGATTAACATGGTTATGTAAAAAAGATTAACATTGAAGGAAATTTAAAGCCAAAACCCTTGTTCACTACAATACATGTTAAATTTTTTTTAATATGAAGGCATTTCTAGACACTTTATGCCACCATCGTAAGTATATTTCAATTTATTTAAAACAACAAACATAACATAAAAACAAATCCTATGGAAAATGTAACAAGAATTGTTATTTCCAAAAGAAAAACACGCAAACAGATGCACACACACACACACAAAAATAATTACTTGTTATCCTTTGTTGTACTACTGTAAATACAAGATTTATTTGTTATTTCTCTTGTTGCCACTACACTTTTAGCATTTTTTTCAAAGCTTTTAAAGAAAAAAAAACAGACAGACAGACAGACAAATGCATACATACATATGTACATACACGATTTGCTATAAAACCAACCATAACCAAACCTTTTTCGAAATGAACAAAAGAAAGACAAACAGACAGCCATACAGATAGACAGACAGACTGACAAGCCAGAGAGACAAGAAAAGCCAACAAATAATTTTACGAAATGGTATTAAAGAAAACCCGAACAAAAACTACTCGTGATCATTGAAAAAAGTGGAAAGAGGAGTGAAAGGAGAAAGGTAAGGGGTTGGGGGAGAAATAAAGTTTTTATTGATGTGTCAGAAATTTGCTAAACATGATGATGCTGATGTGGTTGATGTTTTACTTGCAACAATTGTTTCTGCTTTAGCTACTAAAAAATTGTTATTGCTGTTGTTGTTATTACGATTATTGTTATGATTATATTATACTCGTATTGCTATTGTTATTGTTTTTATTTGTATGAACAACATAAATTTCACTGGCTCAGGATGATAAAAAATGGAGCAGAATTTTTGTGAATTTCGTTGCTGGTGCTGTTCGTGTTCATGTTAGTGATGATGATGATGATAATGTTGATGTTGATGTTGTTGATAAAATAAAATATTGCCATAAACTTATAATAAAAAGCTCTATTAAGTAGAGCGCATCACAATTTATTTATACACGTTTACTTATCGTTCTCTTCCATGCTATGTTACGAGGGTGGTATCATAATTCGTTGAACTGTTATTACGGAAGCATTTGGAAATGGGGTTTAAAAGAAGTCGAAACTGTTAACAACGCGAACAGTGTAGTAAATAACAAGAAATGCTTAAGAAAATCTAGGTTAAAAGAGCTTGGGGTAAGTGAAATGCTAGGCATTTTAAAAAGCGATATTCAACGCAAATTAAAAGAAAACTTTGAGCTAAGAAAGCAGTGCAAGTGCAAGCTTGGCAACCATTTATTGGCTTACAACGGAACAAAAACAGGATCGTGAACGTCAACGGGCAGCTATGCGTGCTCAAGTTAGCTTTTGGTATGAAAGCTACCATCTTAAAGAAAGAAGAAGAAACGTGAAGATTATTCACGTAGAGTGACATGAGTTCATCACTTCACACTGGAAACAAAGACCAGATTGTGACAATCGAACACAATAAATGGCAAGCACTGTCACTTTGACACTCTTTGTGATAAAAAAGAGAAAAGAAAAGAAAAGAAAAGAAAAAAAAGAAAAGAAAAGAAAGGAAAGGACGCAATTGACAAAAGGAAAGGAACGCGCCTACCATTTGTCCCACTAAATAAATTTGACAAAGTAGGGTCTCATTGGTAAAAATGTGGAAGAGGCTGAGTCTGCAATTGATGGCTATTGACTTACCGCCACACGTTCATTCATTTCTCGATGACCAAATCAATTGTTTTCTCTTTTTTCGTCGCCGTATTTTAGTATGTAGTGTGTTTATTATTTATTAGACGTGAGGCCATGGTTCAAAGCCCAGGAAAAATTAAAAAAAAAATTCTTCGGCCTCCTTGCTCTCAGCAGATTTCTAGCAAAAACTCTGAAAGTAAATAAAATTGCCACGAAAAGTTTCTCAAAAAACTGTCTTTCGGAATCGACTTTAAGCTGTAGCTTCCGCCACTCAAGGATAAAATTAACACATACAACATAAGTGGTGTGAGAAACTAGGCTGTAAACCTGACTAAAGTCCTGTAATGAGCAATTATGTTATGTTATGTTTATTTGCGTGGTGACAAAAGCGTCTACAGTTGATTGCTACTTCAATATTCGGGGCAGTTTTGACAATAAATTTCTTTTCGAAGCTGTTTAGTAGTACTGGAGTACTGAAGTCGCCGTAGCATAGTGGGTAGTGTGTTGGCTTATTAGACGTAAAGCCAGGGTTCGAGTCCCAGGCCAGACATCAAAACAAAATACAAAAAGTATTTCTTCGGCGACTTCCTCTCAGCAGATTTCTGGCAAAAACTCTGAGAGTAAATAAAATTACCATGAAAAGTTTCTCAAAAATCTGTTGTTCGGAATCGACTTTAAACTGTAGGTCCCACCACTCATGGTTAAAATTAACACACACAATATAAGTGGTGTGAGAAGCTAGGCTGTAATCCTGACTGAAGTGTTATAATGGCCAATTATGTATGTTAGTAGCACTGGAAAAACTGTATTGAGTGAAAACCCGCTTACGTTGAGAAACAAAAAATTATATTTACCAAATTTGTTCTGCCCTCACTCGTATAACAGCAATGTACACAATATTTGAAACAAAAACGGCAACAAAATGCGAAACTAAAGTATAAAAAGATTAAATTTTATTCCATCAAAAAAAAAAACTGGAATATAATTTGATGTCTTCATTCTTTAGATGGAAATCTCTTTCTAGTTCTACTACCGCTTCTTCTACGTTCTTTATTAGTTTAAAAGCAAATTTTTTTTGTTTGTTTAGTTTTGTAGTTTTCGGTTTCAAAAAAAATTTAATTCCGTTCCCTTGTTGTCATTTAATTAAAAAGTTTTTCTATTTTTCAAATATATTTTGAAAGTTTTTTTTTTGTTTTTATTTTCAGTTTGTATGTGTTAATAATTGAATTTTTATAAACATTTTCCCATTTTCCCAAGTTTTTTCTTGTATTTCAGTTGTTCTCCAATTTAAGTTTCCCAAAAACCCACTCAAATAATTCAAATGAAAGTAATAATTGAGGGAGGTGTGGGGGGAATATAAAGAATTTCAATATATATTCAATATATTTCTAAAGGGATTTAATAAATACAACAAAAATTATAATTAAAAATATTTTGTGCCACATTCTGCTTAAAAAAATAACAAAAAACAAAACCAAACGGAAGTCAGTCCATATTCTAAGGGAGTCACAACATTGTTAAATGCAATCCAATATAAGTTTATATATATGTGTGTATATATGTGTGTATAAGCTGTACTATCTTAACCATTTTATATGTTTGTATCCTCGTGTCTTTTCTGTTATTTAGTCTCCTTTAGTTTGAGTTCAATTTTTCCAATATTTTCCTACGTTTTTCGTTTTACCTTTCACTCTGGCTCTGCCATCGTAAATACAACGTAATAAAGTCAGCATCTTTATCGGTTTTTCTTCCCAGAAAATCTAGTTTTTCCAATTTCAATATATTTTATTTTCATACACCTGAGATTTTGTGGTACTTTGTGTAGAAGTAAAAGAAAAACACCTAAGCCTCAAGTTACGGCTGTACATTGAATAGGTTCTGTATTGTGTCACTCAGTTTGTTTGCCTCATCTATTGCAAACACCAATATTAGGAGAAAGGTATACCTCAGAACTTCTCAAGGAGGAGGAGGAGTATTACCTCCATTACTGTGAAACTTCGTCATGGACAATCTGCCTTTGAAGGATTGGAAAATAGGTTCAAAGTGGTAGGTTATGTCATTGATCTTTACATAGCTATCTAAGGCACACTCTCTCCGAGAGACGCAAAATTCTCTCTGAAGGAAGCAAATCAAACGATCTGGGTGCTAATGCACTGAGACGTAGTTCAAACCACCTGCTAGGAGATATAAGTCGTGGTAATGAATGCTCAGGGTTAGGTTAGGTTAAGTCGAAGTGGTAGCTTTGAATATCAAAGCTCACTTGAGCATGTATAGTGGTCCGTTGTGACGTCAGAGGTAAGCGCAGTCCCTGTACTGACCGAGTTCCACCAAACTAAGGAACAAATTGTCCAGCGAAAGTGTACTGAACTCAGTTTATCCTGTGAGTTATGGAGGCAGAATATCGAAAGTCTCTGGAAAGCTTATGTGGCTCTCTTTTCCTGCAGTTTACGTAATGCTAAATTGACATCCTATTTTCCTGGAGCAGCATCACACAGTAAATTGATTAATAAAGAGGTTTCATTGCTATACTGTAGCCATAGAGCCTTATTCTTCGGTAACGATTCCACGTATAGTCCTCTACAACTATATGAACAAGTGCTTACACATCACAAATCAGATTCTTGCCCGCATTCTACAGGAATACATATCAACAGCTGGACGTTCGAACGAAATATGGATGCGTATATCCTAAGCTATCTCTGTAGTGGAAAATTCCGTGAAAACATGCAGATATAGTCGCCGTAGTCTAGTAGATTTGACGTGAGGCCATGGTTCACAGCCCAGGTCAGACATATCCAACAAAACGAAACAAAAAAAAATATTTCTTCGGCGACTTTCTCTCAGCAGATTTGTGGCAAAAACTGTGAAAATAAAATAAAATTGCCATGAAAACGTTTCTCAAAAAATATGTTGTGCGGAGTCGACTTTAAACTGTAGCTACATGTAGCTCATGTATAAAATTACCACACACAACATAATTGGTGTGAGAAACTAGGTCGTAATCCTGACTAAAGGGTTATAATGACCAATTATGTATGGTATGTATATTTGCATTGCGTTCCGGATATCATATCGGCGTCCAAACTTATCCATAAATGTCACCCATTCTTCCAGGAAATGGTGAATTTTCCTAAGTTCTCCAATATTTCGATCACTGAAAATGGTGTGGTATACGAAAACTGAGTTGCAGATGCCAGAACGAATACGTATATGCGTTCGCTAGATCACGAATATAGCGTAAGTTAAGGAAAACATTCTCTCCTTGACTAACTTCTTCTGAATAGAAAATAAAACAGCTTAGCTTTTCTCTTCCCACTTGGCATTTATTATATTGCCTCTGTCTTTAAGGGCTACTCTCTAATAGGCCAGCTTACCCATGGATTGTGGGCCCCTATGGATGACTTATATACAAGATGAGACTCAAAGGAAGACTCACTTAATAAGTCACCAGCAAAAGCAATCATAAAACGAAATTCTATCGCATATCTTAAGGCGTGAACCAAACGTAAAACGAATCATAAGTGTAAACAAATCTCTTTACGTTGAACTAACCTCTTATGCATGTAGAGGAGCATATTAAATGAAATTTATTTAAAAATATTCTTCTAACAACTCTTCTTGTTCACAATAAAAGCAAACTAAAAAGTAAAAGAACAACAACAACAAAATATTATCAAAAGCAATATTTAATAACAAAATAATTTGGAATTTAAAAAAAAATAAAAGAAAATAATTTTTAAAAATTTATTCTTCCTTCCTATTAAAAAAAATAATTGTTAGTTAGGATAAGAGACTCTTTCAAGAAAATCTTTTGAAACTAAAAAGTTCATTTGAAGTGAAAACATAAAATTATTAAGAAATTGTGTGGAACAATTGTTAGAGAAAAGTTTAAAGCAAAGTATTGTATGTACTACGAACAATACTAAGCATAGGTATTAAAAAGTAACTGGAAAGCAGTAATACCTAGAGATTGATTCTATCTGACAGGATTATTTTTTATTATTATTAATTACAATACAATTACAAATTATATTCTAATTATGTATATACATACGAGCTGAGTAACTTAACCATATGCTCGGTGTAGTGTCACAGACCTGAGTCTCTAGTGGGAATCAAACCCACGACCCTCACGCTAATAGTCTAGCATATTACCCACTAGACTGCCAGGGCAGCCATGGATTATTTTTTACATTCTAAGGCTAGTATCGGGTCCGCCATCTAACGTTTTTTTTTCAACTAGTGCTTATTTCGTGAATGGTAACACTTAGCTCATGTCTGATTTGACAGATAATTAGTTTTATCCTTCCGCTGAACGAATATGATTGTGTATACGCTTGAACAACGCTCGGAAATATTGCGACATTACTTTTGAGAATCATGGTAATGTTGCAGAATGTGTGCGAAAATTGCGTACGGATTTTGGAAGAAGAGAAGCACCGTCAGCTCCGTATGTTCGTTATCTTGTGAAAAAAGCGAAAGAAACTGGCATCCTCATCGATAAACCAAAGCGTGAAAAGCCAAAAACAGTGCGTACAGCCGAGAATATTGCTGCTGTGGCAGAAAGTGTGCGTGAAGCGCTATCAACATCAATTCGCCGTCGTTCTCAACAATTGAACATTGCGGAGACATGATTGAGACGAATTTTGCATAAAGACTTTGGTATGACGCCATACAAAGTCCAATTGGTTCAGGAGTTGAAGCCATGAGTTGACCATCCAATGCGTTTTCGCTTCGCTAAGTGGGCCTACGATCGACTTACAGAAGATGCCGATTTTGGCAAAAAAAAAAACCATCTTTTCAGATGAAGCTCATTTTGATCTTGGCGGGTATGTAAACAAGCAAAATTGTCGCATTTGGGGCACAGAAAACCCGCACGCATACATTGGAAAGGCCGACGCACCCAAAACGAGTCACTGTTTGGTGCGGATTTTGGTCCAGAGGCATAATTGGGCCATTTTTCTTCGAAAATGAGCAAGGAGTGGCCGTTACAGTCAATGGCGATCGTTATCGAGCCATGTTGAACGAATTTTTGTTCACAAAAATTGAAGAGAAGGATATTGGCAACCTTTGGTTTCAACAGGACGGCGCTACGTGCCACACAGCCGAAGCTACACTCGATGTTTTGCGCCCTGTTTTTGAAGATCGCATTATCAGCCGCAGAGCTGATGTCGTTTGGCCACCTCGGAGCTGCGATTTGACACCGTTGGACTATTATTTGTGGGGTGCCGTCAAAGATAAGTGTTACGCCGACAAGCCAGAGATAATTGACGCTTTAAAGGACAATATTCGTAAAGCCATTGGTGAAAGACAGATGCACACAATCGATAATGTGCTTAAAAATTGGACCGATCGTGTAGGCTACTGCATGGCCAGCCGAGGCAGCCATTTGAATGAAATTATTTTTCATTACTAATCGGAAGGATTGTACTTTCAAATAAAATAAAAAAAGAAATTTAAGAAAATATTCAGTAGTTTTTTTTTAAAGCATTTTCAAAAAAAAAAAGTTATTTGGCGGATCCTTTATTTATCGAAATACACTAGGAACACAACGAAAGTGTTAAAAGCCAACATTAGACATGAAATTTCTAAGCAACAGTCGCAATTGTGCCAGTGCCAGCAAACATGTGTATAATATTTGCAAAAAGATTTGGAAGTGAGCACCAAATTTTTTTTAAGAATTTTGCTTAATGTAAACTTAAATTGTTCACTGGTTATGGTTTCTTATTATCAGGGAAAAGTATTTCAAGATATCTTATAATTTTCCATAAAATTTGTCACCTCCAAATGGATTTTATGAAATTGGTACGCCGTCAATTAGTATTTCAAAAGATAAATTGAGAAGAGTTTATTATTAATTGATAAAGAATTAATTTCCAAGCTTAGAAATACGCAATTAAAGTTAATCTCTTACAAAGCATTTGTAAGTCTTAAGCCATACCATATGCTCAGTTCAATTAAAAGAAAAGAAATAAGCCGAGGCAGGAATACATATATTCGTATTGGTTTTCTAAGAATTACCACAACATTTACAGCAACATGCTGGACTTAAAATTAAGCTCTACCTTACGTGACCGGATGACATTTGTTAAGCACTTCATTTTAGCCTGGAAACTACACAACAGATTCAGTTTTTTTTTTTTTGTTTGCAAGGATATGAAATGACAAAAATAAATATATTGTGGTCATTGCCGTTGTGTCTTGTGTTGTTTTTGTTATTTATGAGTTCGAAAGCAAAGGTAAACCAAATAGACAGCCAGCCAACTGGGCAATTGGGTCAGCCTGTAGCAGACATTGTTGTTTACATAGACAGTTTGTCTGTCCTTAAATCCCATTTTTTTTTTGTTTTTGTTTCTTACTTTGGCAAATAATATTTTGATCCTCCATAATGCCAGTTGAACAAATGTGGTCACATTTATTTTCCATGTATTAAATCGGGTTAAAACAACGCCAGTAATAAATACGAAGAAAAAAAAATACAAAGAAAATGAAATGAAATTTACGTGGGTGGCTGTATTAATTTCAAAGAGACAGAAAAAAATAAATATTGAAAGCGATAAGCTAAACTCTTTGCTATCTTTTTATTTACTGTTATATTATATTATAACGGTACTTTATTTAAAAGTTATTTCGTGTAAATTTCATTTAATCTGGCTCCTGTTTATCTTCTTTTATTTCCTCTTTTTTTTAATGGCAAAAATATCTTCAGGATATACTGGAGACATGTTAGGGGAAGAGCAGTGCTACTTCGTTATTTTCATAGACTATCAAAGTAATCTTCGTACATGTTTAAATCCTTCTGAATGAGTGTATGTTGCTGCAAAACTATTTTGAAATTATTTCTTTTCTTTCTCTTTCTGCTGCTGCTGGTGATGTTAAAATCTTCGTCAGCATTTTTCTAGGCAGCTTATAAAAGTTTGATGTCTTGGCATCTGCTTAAACGTTAGACACAACGTTACACATATAAACACATACATACATATATGTACACACAGTTACTAAAGTATACATACGGTTAAAATATTCAGAAATTTGTTAACTAATCCGTTTTTGTTGAAAATCTTTATAGTTTCCTTGATGTTAAGGCGGTCTTTTGCATTGGTTAAAAAATTTCTGAAATTGAACTGAATTGTGGGCCTGTACAGAGCCCGATTTACAAATTTCACAAATTTCTGAACCAATGCAAAAGACCGTCTTAATCTCGAAGAAAGATGTCAGACAATTATAAATATTTTCAACGAAAACGGATTGGTTAAAAAATTTCTGAAATTTGTTATCCGTATGTATACTTTTGTGGCTGAGTGTACATACTCCCTTATATTGATATGTTTTCCTTACATATGATGGCAAAGAGAACGTAGTGTAGTGCTGAAAGTGACTAAAATCCAAACAATTCAGGTTCGAATCTGAATGAAGGTCAAAGAAAAATGTTCATCAAGTTTTTCGAAATTTAAAACTAAAAATTCTTTGGTTTTCCTTTAAATAATTAAACCATGAAGTGAATTTTTCCGTGAATTTACATACATGCATACATACATATATACATACATACATAATTGGTCATTACAACCCTTCAGTCAGGATTACGACCTAGCTTCTCACACCACTGATGTTGTGTGTGTTAATTTTATACATAAGTGGCGGTACCTACAGTTTAAAGTCGTCTCCGAACGGCAGATTTTTTTTAAAAATTTTTTCATGGCAATTTTATTTACTTTCAGAGAGTTTTTGCCAGAAATCTGCTGAGAGCAAGGAGGCCGAAGAAATATTTTTTCATATTTGGAGTTTGAACACAGGATTTACGTCTAATAAGCCACCACACTGCCTACTAAACTACAGCGACAACCGAATTTACGTATAGAAAAGCATCAACAATAAACATCACTTAAAAGTTAGGCAGAGTGATCTTTTAAGAAAGGGTAGGCCTCAATGAAGAAATTTTTTTTCCATGTAACAGCTCAACATATTTTTGCAGACTGCATTGTCTCTGAACAAAGGCAAATAGCAATACTGCAAAGAAAGTAGAAGAAGATGGGAGAAAAGCTTTAAGGCAACTGAACCAAGTCTGGATTTTACCCTTAAATTCCAAGTACAGCCCCTGGCATGATCATCTCAGTGGATGTCTACATCGACATTCTAAACGTGAGAATGATATGAGTATTGAAGTATAAGTAGCTTAAGATTAAGCTTTGTTTTCGCCTCCTAAAGGAATATAGTGATTTTCAAAGCAACGTAATGGCCATAAATGATTATAGAATTGAATTGAGTCAGGCAACGCCTTTTACTTACTTCACTTAATTGGTTATTACAACTTTCCTATCAGGATTACGGCCTAGCTTCTCACACCAGTTATATTGTGTGTGCTAAACTTATATTCATGAGTGGCGGGACCTACGATTTAAAGTCGGCTCCGAACGACAGATTTTTGAGAAATTTTCATGGCCATTTTATTTACTTTCAGAGTTTTTGCCAGAAATTTGCTGAGAGGCAGTTGCCGAAGAAATATTTTTGTATTTCGTTTTATTCGAGATCTCTGATCTGCATGTGGAACAACAGACTCGTCAAGACATTATCTAGTAAAGCGTCATCATCCTTCTACTGAAGAATATATTATTTAAGCTTATGAAAAACTGAATCTTTTTCTTTAAATTGTTTCGTTAAACTAACTTCTAAATCCTCTATAGCCTAATATGATCCTTTTGTTTCTTTAAAGAACTTAGAAATGTCAAAAAGTAACCCACGCAGCTTCTGATACTTTTGTTTCCCCCCTTTTTTTGTATGCCTTTAATAAGTTTTTCCAGTTAAGCAAATCATTAGTGTATTAAAACTAAAACCTACTCCCTCCGTTACATAAATTTATTCATTAATAACTTGTGTTTGTTTCAAAATTTTACACTTTGGTGACTTTAATTAAAGAAAATGATTTCATGACATGTATTTCACAATCATAATAAACCTTCATGCAATTATCTTACGTGGTTACGAAATGGGGGAAAGTAATACAATAAATACAACTACAGAGATAGAGAGAGAGAGTAGGACAAGAACAGGATCCATTATGTATTGTAGTATGTAATTATCATTACAAACTTGTGTTAATTGTGTTTAATTGTTATTACATTACCTTGTACTAAATATCGGCTCCTTTCAATGTGTGTCGTTAATCCAAAAATAAACAGCATCGTCAGATATTCCAGCAACATTTCATGTGAATCGTTGACGTGTGTTACGCACACAAAAATCGTTTTTTGAAAATGAAAAATTCTATACAGTTGAGTATATTTTTTTTTGCCTGGCTTTTGTTTTTGTTTTTGCTCCACTATAATATAACACACAGCATCACAACACTTACACAGGCATACAATTGAGAGAAAGAGAGAGTAGTACAACAGAAAAAACAAAAAACACAACAAAACAAAACAAGAAATTAATTACGAATTATCACTGACTGTGTATAATTGTTGTACAAAGTCGTCATATAACGTTGTCTTTCACTCTCGTTTACACCACTCAGGCACACCACTGCACTACTATAATACGGGTAAGCAATGCCAACGACAGCAAAACTATACAGGGGTATATAACGGTAATAGCAACGACATTGACACCATATGTAGCAACAACATTATTTATATGATGAGCTTACAATTACAATGATGGCTGACGTTGGCTGATGATGATGAGGATGGTGCTTGTGTTTGCATACATATACACGCGGAAATAAGAGAAATACTCTCTTGGGTTGGGAATTTTTATTACACGAGTGTTGTAATCATTAAAAACAGCAAAAGAAGGTAAAGGTTATTATTGTTGTTGTCGTTGTTGTTGTTGTTGTTGTAGTAATTAAAGCATTAATAAAAATTTAAATTTGAGGAGAGCATTAAAACAAGATCAACGTTTAGATTTTCTCTTTGTTATCCTCTTATTTTTTTTCTTTTTTTTTATTGTTGACTTTAGTATATTAAACTCACTTGTTTTTATAATGAAATTTTCTCTTTCTCACTCTCTTTTTTTGTTTTGTTTACTTAAGTATACAAGCATTTATTCGCCAAGATAATATTCAAATTAAATGTGGCAGCCAGCGCCTAAAAGGCTACACCGAATATAATTTTCTTGGTTTTTATTTCCTTTTTCTTTTTTTCTTCTTTTTTCTTCTTTATTTTCTTTTTTTTTACACACACACACTCTCAATTAAAATAATTAAAGTTAAATGACACTTTCTGTTTTGATAATTATGCTTGAATTTGTATTTCCTTTTATAAAATCTTTTCTGAACTTTTTATCTTTTCTTTTTTCTTTCTTTTTCATTAATTTCTTTATTATAATTATTTACGCATAAAACACTTAAAATTAAATCCAGTAAGAGGCCTAGGGGTTGTGGGCTTTTGGGTGAGGTTTTTCAATCAAAATTATTGGTTTGATGAACTTAGAAAAGTTGCTGTTGTTGGTAATTCAAAAAGGGAATTTTACAGTGACCAGTTGTTTGTAAGAAGTTTGATTTTTTGCGGAAATTGTTGTTGTTGTCTTGACAATAATGATGGATATGATGGTGGTGGCGTGGATGTTGATATTGATGGGCATTGTAAGTTTTCAAACACTTGTTCATGCTGAATCATGTTTTTCCTATTCAAACTCAAGGAATTGTAAAAAACAAAATGAACCCAAAACTTTTCTCAAACCGCTCTTTTCATAATTATTTTCCTTTTTTTAATTTTTTTCTTAACACTTCTTAAAAGCCTTTCATAAAAACGTTAACGTTTACAACGTTTTCTTTGTTAGGTTTTTTCTTTTTTCTATAACCGGGTTAGGCTTCCTTAGTTTAGCGAAAAAAAAAATGCGAGAAAAACGAAAATACAAACGAACAAATTTTGTTTTTTTTTTCTCATGCACTTCGGTTTTATTTAAAGGAACTTTATTTTAAATTTAGAAAAAAAACTCTTAATTTTTGAGTATCTTTTCTTTTGTTTTTGATTTCTGAACGTCAACCGCTTTATAGAATTCTCAATGACCTATTGGCAGCGCGTGTCTTTAACTACTAAAAATGTTGTCTTGTATGGAAAAAGCAATTCCATGTTGTCTAAGGACCATATGAAATACACACAACTCCAGTATTAAAGCGCATGAGCTTGTTATAAATGTTTCATTGAGTAAAACAAACTTGAAAGAGAGTGTCTTAATACTCCAGTAGGTCATAAACATATACGCCGAAGATAATGTTGTGCAACATTGTAGTTGACCTTAATATCATAGAAATGTTGAGCAACATAATAATTCTCTTAAATTTTCTTTAAATATTAAATAAAATTATTATTTTTCTTGTTTTAAAGTTCCACATCTGTTTACATTTTATTTCTTCTTGCTTCTTTCAACTTTGTGTAGGGTAACTGGCATACGGAATATGACAGATGCTTTAAATATATATCCCCAAGGATTTAAAACTATTTATTAAACTTCGTATATAAACTGTTATCTTGGCATAGGAAATATGAAAACTAAAATTGTATTCGAAACAAAATGTTGTTGCTTTAAAGCATTTGAAAAATATTATAATTTAAGAGACTTTAAATTTCAACGGAATACAAAATTAAAGAGGTTTGAAATTGTTTAAATATTTGGTTTACTTTAAAGAGCCATGTGTTCTAACATCTATGTAATTATAGAGTAGAGTGCCGTTGTATTAAATGCGTAAAATTCTAATTTTATAGTCTGGAGTTATTGCTAGGAATTGTGAAGACTAGCTTATTGAAATTTGAATCAAAATATTGTTACAAAGGCTAGAGTGGTTGTTTTGAAAAATGTAAAAGAAAATCAGACAACAGCAAAGAAATTACGGCATTATGGATAAACTAACATCAAATTACAATAACAAAGCTTTATAGAAAGGCTACGAAGTTCCAGAAGTTGCCAGATCATAAAAATGAATGAAGTATAAATAGAGCGAAAGGAAGCTGTAAAGGCTCCGCCAAATAATTTTTTTTTTTTTTTGAAAATGCTTTAAAAAAACCTCTGAATATTTTCTCAAATTTCTTATTTTATTTGAAAGTACAATCCTTCCGGTTAATAAAGGAAAATAATTTCATTCAAATGGCTGCCTAGGCTGGCCATGCAGTAGCCTACAGCAGAAGATGCCGATTTTGGCAAAAAAAAATCATCTTTTCAGATGAAGCCCATTTTGATCTTGGCGGGTATGTAAACAAGCAAAATTGTCGCATTTGGGGCACAGACAACCCGCACGCATACATTTAAAAGCCGACGCACCCAAAACGAGTCACTGTTTGGTGGGGATTTTGGTCCAGAGGCATAATTGGGCCATTTTCCTTCGAAAATGAGCAAGGAGTGGCCGTTACACTCAATGGCGATCGTTATTGGGCCATGTTGAACGAATTTTTGTTCACAAAAATTGAAGAGGATGATATTGGCAACATTTGGTTTCAACAGGACGGCGCTACGTGCCACACAGCCGAAGCTACACTCGATGTTTTGCGCCCTGTTTTTGAAGATCGCATTGTCAGCTGCAGAGCTGATGTCGTTTGGCCACCTTGGAGCTCTGATTTGACACCGTTGGACTATTATTTGTGGGGCGCCGTCAATAATAAGGTTTACGCCGATAAGCCAGAGACAATTGACGCTTTAAAGAACAATATTCGTGAAGCCATTGGTGAAATACAGATGAACACAATCGATAATGTGCTTAAAAATTGGACCGATCGTGTAGGCTACTGCATGGCCAGCCGAGGCAGCCATTTGAATGAAATTTTTGAGGATCTTTTCATGGCAATTTTATTTACGCTCAGAGTTTTTGCCAGAAATCTGCTGAGAGGAAGTCGCCGAAGAAATACTTTTTGTATTTTGCCTTGATGTCTGGCCTGGGGCTCGAACCCTCGCTTTACGTCTAATAAGCCAACACACTACCTACTAGACCACGGCGACTTCAATATTGATGACAGACAAAGCCATTTATATATTCATCCTAGGCCATAGCCAACGACGTGTGTTTGTTAAATGGTCTCTGAAGCAGTTGGCAATTGATTTAATGATTTACATCATCTTCAGCGATGAGGCCTATTTATAGATTGATGGGTACGTGAACAGAGCAAAATTGTAGGATGTAAAAAGATGGCAATCCACATGAGCTTCAAGATAATCCAATGCATATTGAAAAAGTTACTATTTGGGGTGGATATTTGGACTGGTGGCTTTGTCCGTCCGTCGTTGCTTTGATAACGACGTTGACCTATTGGACATCACTACTAACGGCGCATTCTATAAGTTGATGATTATCAACTTCTTTTGACCTGAATTGTATCAAATTGATTTCGAATGGACACTGAGATGTCCGCGCTTGCTGTAGTACTTTCACATCAAAATATTACAATCAGTGAGGTAGCAATTGGTGGGCCCCAGAGCTATGTAGAACAAATCAATCATTGTGCATCAAATGAAACAAAAGGCCATCAGGCTCCTAAAAGTGATATTTCTGATCAGTTATTTAGGATCTTTGAAAATAATGTAACAAAATTATATGTTACACTGTGTTATTAAATACAATTATATTATATTATATTATATATAATATTTCATTAATTAGTTTATAATCATTTCATTTCATTTTGATTTGTTTGTTTTCCACGAAATTTTATTTAAAAAATTTTCTTTTCTAAATCCTAAATTTGCGGGCATAAATTTCGTTTCGTTTTTCCTGCTTAAATTACTTCGCCTAATTGTTTGTCATTTCCTAATTAAATTCAGTTTTCTAAATATTAAGTTTATTTAGTAATTACAATGAAAAAGAATACAAAAACAAAAACAAACACGAACCAACCGAGCCATGTAATGTAAATGAAAATATGCCATGAACGTGTTAGAAAATTACATTTTCTCCTCCGCCATCATAATTATTAAATCTCAGTGCGATGGATGGATGGTTTGCGTCAACAAATTAATCTCAAATGCTTTTAACTGCGTAAATATTTATTTAGATGCGTAATTATTTTTACCACCTTCGTACACAACCCTCTCATATTATTTGAATTTGTGATGGACAGCTAAAAAAACAATTATACGTTATTGGCATACTTTCATCATCATCATCCTCATCATCACCATCGTCATCATAAAAGTGTCAGATATTTGCGGCACCTGTCACCTGCTGCTTTACTGACAGTCTGGTTTCTATTTTTATTTTTTGTTCTCTTTTCTCTATTTTTTGCCTTCATTTATAAACATTTTCTCACCTGCTTTCATTAAATTTTGATTTTAATTTATTAAAATCTCTGCTTGTGATAACCGAAACCAACACCCACACCCGTACCCCACTGTTTAGAAAAAGTTTGAAAATAAAATATTATTTTCCCTTTAGATTTCCCACTCCCTAGACGCCCCTCGGAAAAAGTAATATAATTAAAATTGTGTTTAATGCATATTAAAATAAATATATATACGAAATACATAATATTTTATCACAAATGCGTTGCTATGGTTTCGTTCAGATAACCCAGCAAATGTTTTCAAGTAATTCAAATTATATTTTCATTCTTTACCATTTGGTTGCTGTAGAAACGTCTTAATTATCTTAAAGAAAACTTAAATGCTGAAAGAAAAAGCATAAGAAACGAAAAAGTACCAAAAAAGCACACTTTTTCAACAAAAAAGTACCACAATAAATTAAAAATTACCTCAACCCTCTTGGTCGCTGTAGAAAAGTCTGAATCATCAAAAAAAAAAACCAAAATGCTGAAAAAAAGCATAAAAAACGAAAAAGTACCAAAAAAGCACAATTTTTGAACAAAAAAGTACCACAATAAATTAAAAATTGCCTCAACCCGCTTGATCGCTGTAGAAAAGTCTGAATCATCCAAAAAAAAAACTTAAATGTTGAAAGAAAAAGCATAAGAAATGAAAAAGTACCAAAAAAAATCACAATTTGGAATAAAAAAAGTACCACAAAAAATTAAAAATTACCTCAACCCTCTTGGTCGCTGTAGAAAAGTCTTAATCATCAAAAAAAAAACCTAAATGTTAATAGAAAAAGCATAAGAAACGAAAAAGTACCAAAAAGAGTACAATTTGGAATATAAAAAGTACCACAAAAAATTACCTCAACCAAAAAGTCTTAATCATCCAAAAAAAAAAAAAAAAAAAAAAACAAATGCTGAAAGAAAAAGCATAAGAAACTAAAAAGTACCAAAAAAGCCACAATTTTTTAACAAAAAAGTACCACAATAAATTAAAAAATACCTCAACCCGCTTCCGATTCTGATTTTACAACGAAAATACCGGAACAGTCCTATTGTGATAATGCTTTACACCTCCTAGAGATTGCCATTCACTTACGCACTGAAGTATACAGCTCACGTTGCAAACGTGGACGTGGAACCTTTTTAGAGTGTCCGTTACAAGAGTGTCCCGATTTAGGACTGAAGCCAGGTAAAGCCGACATAGAGTGGAGATATACTAATAGAGATTGTGTCCGAGAAAGCTGGTCATCTCTAGAGGGGACAGCAAGTCTTTTAGCGAATACCCTAGAAACGGAGACATTGAACATTGACACGGTAACAAAGAAATGAATGATTTCAAACATGGGATTGGCATTCTTCTGTTGAGGTGGTGGTGCAGAGGAAATTCTTGTACAGAAAGCAAAGAAATCTAGCCAAAGTTCATGTTAAGAACCTTGTATCCTATAACGGAATACTTGCTACTAGATGCGGAGACATTGAACATTGGCACGGTAACAAAGAAGCGAATGATTTCGGACGTGTAATTGGCATTCTTGAAGTCGCCGTGGTCTAGTAGGTAGTGTGTTGGCTTATTAGACGAAAAGCCAGGGTTCGAGCCCCAGGCCAGACATCAAAACAAAATACATAAAGTATTTCTTCGGCGACTTCCTCTCAGCAGATTTCTGGCAAAAACTCTGAAAGTAAAATAAAATTGCCATGAAAAGTTTCTCAAAAATCTTTCGTTCGAAGTCGACTTTAAACTGTAGGTCCCACCACTCATGCATAAATTTGACACACACAACATAAGTGGTGTGAGAAACTAGGTCGTAATCCTGACTGAAGGGTTGTAATGACCAATTATGTATGTATGTATGTATGCAATTGGCATTCTTCTGTTTAGGTGGTGAGGCAGAGGAAATCCTTGTACAGAAATCAAAGAAATCTGGCCTGAGTTCATGCTAGGAACCTTGTGCCCTTGCCCAGCATCCCTTACAACGACTTCTGAACATGGTTTATCGATAAGGAAGAAGTAGAAACTGTGCAAAATTTTCTTTATCATTGTGTGGCACTTGGAAGCCTATGACAAAGTACTCTCAAGCATTCAAAACAGACAGAATCCACACACAATTTGGCATAAAGTCACACGTTCAACAGGATCTTATAGGACGCAAATAGGCTATGCTTTCTGAGGCAGCTTCCAATTTAATCTAACCTATCAGGGCAATAAACTATATTCAGCAGACTCTCGTATGATCGCGACTTTTTAGCGTTTAATGTGAAGTATGTACTGAAGTCGCCGTAGTCCAGTAGGTAGTGTGTTGGCTTATTAGACGTAAAGCCATGGTTCGAGCCCCAGGCCAGACATCAAAACAAAATCTCAGCAGATTTCTGGCAAAAACTCTGAGAGTAAAATAAAAATTGCCGTGAAAAGTTTCTCAAAAATCTGTCGTTCGGAGTCGACTTTAAACTGTAGGTCCCACCGCTCATGTATACAATTAACACACACAACATAAGTGGTGTGAGAAACTAGGACGTTGTACAATGGGTCAATTCGACCTCCGAGTACAGTACTAGTCTTAATTGACAAGTACACGTTCTCTAACCTAACCTAACCTAAGATTGAAGATCGAAGATGATCAATAGATGTGCTTTAGTATCATCGCTTTCTTTTTTTTTTCTTTTTTTTTTTGAAAAAGGTAAACAAAACATTTGACAGATGATGGCTGTTGACACAAAACTTAACATTTAAAAACCATTTTTGTTGTTTTTGTTGTTTATTCTATATTAAGTGACAGATGCTTAAAAACACAAACCACGCGTAAAGCGCACACGATGTTTAACTTTAATTAAAACAAAAATGTTTTCCTTACAGCATTTACAATTCCTTTGGGGGGTCATTCAAATGAAATGAAATTGTTTGCTGGCTTGGCATACAAATACCAACAACTGTTACAAATAAAACTTTGCCGAAAAAAAAAAGAAACCAACAACAACAAAAAAAGGAAATTACAGGTAAAATTTTGAATACCATTTTGTGTCAATAACATTAAAGCATAAAATTGATTTGAATTTTATTGGCAGCCATAATATCGATATTAAATTCAACGCACAATATACACTAAAATAACGGTTCTCTAACACATACATACAAGCACACAATATACTCGTATACAAGAAATAACGCAGATGCCAATACCAATACAAACACAATATATTAAACAGCAGGGATGACAGTTATATACAATCAAAGAGATGGAGAGAGAGAAAGAGAGTGAGAGAGAGAGTGAGAGAGAGAGAACACAAACATTGTATATACAAGTACGGCAATATACGTATTTGTAGTAGATATTTAGGCTGTAATAACAAAAATAAAATGATGCCAGCCGTGTGACAACAAAATTTATTCAATCCTTGTCATCATTAGTTGTGTTTGATGCCATACTCTACTCATCTCTTTACGCAGTTTAAATGGAAATATTTTACAGTGATGCTGTTGCTAACACTTCATTTTATTTAAGTTTGCTGTTCATCTGCATGATTACCTTTATCATCATTTTCAATCTTCATATTAATTTTGTATGCAAACAATGTCCCCAAATTGAAGTGGCAAACACAATGCAAAATTCAAACATTTTAATATGGATTCCTGTTGCTTGGGTCCGTAAAATACTCAGTCCAGCCTCAGCCTCAACCTCAACATTATTATCAGTTTGAGAATAATTTGTAAGCCCTAGTTCATGTCTATTATGCATAGGTAAGATAATGAATAGCTTTGGGTAAATAATTAGAAATGCATTCTTTCTATCGGGTTCGCCATCTAACGTTTTTTTTT
Organism: Sarcophaga carnaria; assembly: GCA_958299815.1. Classification (NCBI taxonomy): domain Eukaryota; kingdom Metazoa; phylum Arthropoda; class Insecta; order Diptera; family Sarcophagidae; genus Sarcophaga; species Sarcophaga carnaria. The sequence goes on along the minus strand of OY283150.1, from coordinate 129,973,511 downwards.
TCTACTAGTGCTTATTTCGTGAATGGTAACACTTACCTCATGTCTGATTTGACAGATAATTTGTTTTATCCTTCCGCTGAACGAATATGATTGTGTATACGCTTGAACAACGCTGGGAAATATTGTGACATTACTTTGAAAATCATGGTAATGTTGCAGAATGTGTGCGAAAATTCCGTACGGATTTTGGAAGAAGAGAAGCACCGTCAGTCAGCTCCGTATATTCGTTATCTTGTGAAAAAAGTGAAAGAAACTGGCATCCTCGTCGATAAACCAAAGCGTGAAAAGCCAAAAACAGTGCATACACCCGAGAATATTGCTGCTGTGGCAGAAAGTGTGCGTGAAGCTCTGTCAACATCAATTCACCGTCGTTCTCAACAATTGAACATTTTGAAACGATTGAAACGAATTTTGCATAAAGACCTTGGTATGACACCATACAAAGTCCAATTGGTTCAGGAGTTGAAGCCATGAGTTGACCATCCAATGCGTTTTCGCTTCGCTAACTGGGCCTGCGATCGACTTACAGAAGATGCCGATTTTGGCAAAAAAAAAATCAGCTTTTCAGATGAAGCTCATTTAGGTCTTGGCGGGTATGTAAACAAGCAAAATTGTCGCATTTGGGGCACAGAAAACCCGCACGCATACATTGAAAAGCCGACGCACCCAAAAACGAGTCACTGTTTGGTGCGGATTTTGGTCCAGAGGCATAATTGGGCCATTTTTCTTCGAAAATGAGCAAGGAGTGGCGGTTACAGTCAATGGCGATCGTTATAGGGCCATGTTGAACGAATTTTTGTTCACAAAAATTGAAGAGGAGGATATTGGCAACATTTGGTTTCAACAGGACGGCGCTACGTGCCACACAGCCGAAGCTACACTCCATGTTTTGTGCCCCGTTGGACTATTATTTGTGGGGTGCCGTCAAAGATAAGTGTTACGCCGGCAAGCCAGAGACAATTGACGCTTTAAAGGACAATATTCGTGAAGCCATTGGTGAAATACAGCTGCACACAATCGATAATGTGCTTAAAAATTGGACCGATCGTGTAGGCTACTGCATGGCCAGCCGAGGCAGACATTTGAATGAAATTATTTTCCATTATTAACCAGAAGGATTGTACTTTCAAATAAAAAAGATATTTCGGAAAATATTCAGTAGTTTTTTTTTAAAGCATTTTCAAAAAAAAAGTAATTTGGCGGACCCTTTACTTCATTTAGTTTCGATTTGGCAACTTCTAGAATCTTACTGTGTTGTATTGTTATTGTTATAATTTTCTATGTAATTTTGTTTGTGTAATTGTAACTTTGCTTAGACATTTCTGACGCTAAGAATATTATTACTCGTTATCTGATGCAGGAATTAGTGGCAATATTTAAACCATATTACTAATTAATTCTTCCTGGCTGTTTGATTCAAGTGTATATGTGTGCGTTAACATACAATATTGAATACAAAACATTTCAAATGAATAGCACAGAACAATATGAGAATTTTCTTATAAAATATTCATTAAATGTATTGTAGAGACAAAAGTGGTAACACACCAACAAATACTCGCATTCACAGTCGCATTTACCAAATGGCTTTCAAATATAGACAATATTACCCATACAAATGTAAAACCAACAATCCGTATTGAATTAGTGATACTCATTCTATAGCCACAGATAAAACGATAAGCTTATGACAGCTACAGCAGATACACCAGATACAGATACAGCAGATACACAACCATTTTTACATTAATTTTCGTATAAATTTCCACAAAATAATCATAGCAATAGAATCTTTTGTGGCTTTCATTCTGTTTTTTATTGGGAAACCATTTCAACACTTATCTTTAACATTACCTACCGCCTCCGTTTCATTTCCTTCCATACTTCCTTGGCGGAAGAAAGTGGTAAAGTGGTTAGAAAAACGTTTTTGCAAATTTGCTGCAATTACCGAAAAATTCTAAGAAAAGGAAAATTTTTCTCTCTCCCACCACCTCTCTCTCTTCACATTCTTATGATAAGCACTGTTCATAGAAAATATGGTCAAATTACAGAAAATTTAATCTGGCGGAGTATATGTATTGGCAACTCAAAGCAGAAAAAAATGGTGGGCAACAATTTCTTTAAAATCCAATATGTTTGCTTTCAATCACAGAAAAAACTAGAAGGCCGTATTAGGGTATTTAAGGATATCTTTCGGAACAATATCTGCGCGATGTCCTATATAAAATCGCTACCGAAATTATCTTTTCGCGAGGCTAAGCACAATTTTGACGGTGATTATTGAAGTCCTCGTAGTCTAGTAAGTAGTGTGCTGGCTTCTTAGACGTAAGGCCACGGTTCAAACTCCTGGTCAGACATCATAACATAACGAAATATGAAAAAATATTTTTTCGGCCTCCTTGCTCTCAGCAGATTTATGGTAAAAACTCTGAGAGTAAAAAAAAATTGGCATGAAAAAGTTTCTCAAAAATCTGTCGTTCGGAGTCGACTTTAAACTGTAGGTCCCGCCACACATGCATAAAAATTAAAACACACAACATAAGTGTTGCGTTGTGGGAAGCTAGGTTGTAATCCTGACTAAAGTGTTGTAAAGACCAATTATGTATGTATGTATTAATCTGTAGTCCTATCCAACGCATAGTCATCAAGTTTCCAGTGTCCGGTCATACGTACCTTCTACTTCCACGTAGTAACGGGATATCCATTTCGTGCTTTCAAAAGTAAACGTAAATAAAACACATATAAAATATTTTTTCATGATATTTCTTATTTATTGTAAAGTTTGAACGTTGACATTGTGTGTGAAACACCACATCATTTAAATGACCACCACGCGAAGTGTTGCAAGCATTGATTCGTTTGAGGTAATTTCCGACCACTTTTTGACACATATTGGGCGGTAGCTCAGCCATAACTTGACGAATGTTGGTTTTTAAGTGCTCAAGAGTTGAAGGTTTATCTGCATAAATACGGTCTTTCGTGTAGCCCCACAAAACAGTCTAATGATGTCAAATCGCATGATCTTGGTGGCCAGTTGATATCGCCACGACGAGAAATTACGCGGCCAGGAAATGTCTCTTGCAATAAAGTCATATTCGCTCGAGTTTTGTGGCATGTCGTACCGTCTTGTTGAAACCACATATTCTCCAAGGCGTATTCTTCAATAGCAGGCAAAAAAAAGTCGGTTTACATATGACCATAACGCTCCGAATTGACGGTGACAGTCGTTCCATCGTCGTTTTCGAAGAAGTAAGGTCCAATCACACCTTCGGACCAAAGAGCGCACCAAACAGTGACTTTTTCTCGATGTAATGGCCTCTCTTCAATTACTTGAGGATTCTCAGAACCCCAAATATGACAATTTTGTTTATTAACATGCCCACCAAGTGTGAAATGTGCTTCATCGCTGAAGAATATTTTGTTCGAAAAATTGTCGTCCACCGCCTGTTGTTCAAGCACCCATTCCACGTATCTACGACGTTGTGAATGGTCAGCTGGCTTCAGTTGTTGCGTGAGCTGGACTTTATATGGATGTAGGTGTAGATCTAAATGCAAAATACGCCATAATGTGCGTAAAAGACAGTCCTAATTCCTAAGAACGACGAGGAATCAACACATTCGGCAACACTTTCACTTACAATAGCGATTTTTTCAGCGGAACGAGCGAAACGATGATGCACACGCCTTTCAATATTTGTAACCACTCCAGTCTCTTCCAATTTCTTCACAATTTTGCCAATTGCTTGCGTAGTTGGACGATTATGTAAAGCATAACCTCCTCTTAAAGCACAATACGTGGCTGTGGCAGAATCACCATTTTTGTAGTAGGTTTTGATAATTGTTATGCGTTGTGTGATAGTTAAGCGATCCATTTTCGTCAATGTCAGGCTTTCAACTGAAAAGAAAAAAATTGGTTTCACAACTTAGTTTGACAGATGTCGATTTCCAGTCCCATACTTTTGAAACCACGAAATGAATAACCCTTTACATCTATAATCGGATGCGAGCCGCGTGTGCCTTTAGACTTGGAGTTTGCTTCTTAAACTTCGAAATGCAGTTTGCATTTTAAACCCGGTGCGAGTCACTTGACACATTTTCCTTTCAAGATAATTCATCTGCTTATTCGTTTTCGTAGAAATTATGATATTCTGGTATGTAATGGGTACCTAAACAAGAGACGTAAGTAAGGTGCTCAATTTTTCCTTACACTTTCCAACTAAATGAGAGATAATCGGTGGTGATCCAAAGACAATAAGGGCTGGTAGTACAAAAAATATAGAATCTTTCATAGAATTGTAGTCCTCCACCTGAAATCTGTTTGAGCTAGAAGAAAGACTGTAGTGGGCACTTGAATTACTCTCTACAGAGACCCATCTCAGCAACTTATTTGGATCTATGCACACAAACATTAATATTAAGCAAGAGATCACACCAATTTCGCTCGGACCCGAAAGATCGCAGAGACACACCAAATCTTGCAGCAAGAAGGCATGCTCCTTTCCCTTATGCTGTGAACCATCAAAGAACCTATCAAGATCCCAATAGATTTCCACCGAATTTTGTCTGAACAATACTTAACTGAATTTAATGGGCACAGTTTTTCTCCTTTTTTTTTTTTGTTGGTTTTCTTAAGAAAAGAAAAACTTTCTTATTTTTATGGCTCTTGCTTCTGCTGCATTTGATTTTATAGGAATGAAAATGGAAAATTTCCAATAATAAATTATTTGATCATAATAAATAATAAATCAAATCAATTCAAATTGTGAGAGGAAGAATAAAAACAGCAGCAGCAAACAAAACGTTTTATTCTGCCCAAAAATCAATAGTTTTGTTCGCAATTGAATTAATGTAGACAGACACACAGAAAGTAAATTTCAATTGAATTTCACCCTGAATGGGCTTTTAAAAGCAAAAACTCATATGCGATGTAATGGCAAAATTATTAAAATCTTCCTATGAAACAAAAAAAAAAAATAAGAAAAGAAAACTGAGATTCAATTTACTCAAGGACATCTCAATTCTCTGGCATTGTGCTCCTTTATTCGGTATTGAATTTAATGCAATTGAATCCTTTCATAATGATTTGCAAATATTATTACAGAATTGCTCAGAAATTTTTATAGCCAAAGGCTAAGGAGCTAAAAAGAGAGTAAAAAGAAAAAATTCTCAGGGTCAGTGTAAATAATTCAATATTTTCCTTCCCTTTTTGGGGTAATTTAATATTTTATAATGATGCTCTTTACAATTCAAAATCATTAAAGGAAATGCTTGAATAATTTTGCTTCAAGATAAACTCAAAAGCATAACGAAAATATCAATCAAGCATTGCTTTTACAATTTCATTATTTTTAATACCTTTAAGAAGCAAGGGGCTTTTGGAATACATTTCCTTCACCTTTTCATTCATTTTTTTTTTGTTTATCAAGATGAGTTTATATTGGTCTACTATAACAAGTCCTGGAATGATAGGGTTGCCATATGTCTTTGTCTCAAATAATATTCACTGTGAAAATGTATTGTATTGTTGAGTTAAGAGTTATGAAGTCGCCGTAGTCTAGTAGGTAGTGTGTTGGCTTATTAGACGTAAGGCCAGGGATCGAGCCCCAGGCCAGACATCAAAATAAAATACAAAAAGTATTTCTTCGGCGACTTCCTCTCAGCAGATTTCTGGCAAAAACTCACGGAGAGTAAATAAAATTGCCATGAAATGTTTCTCAAAAAATCTGTTTTTCGAAGTGGACTTTAAACTGTAGGTCCCACCGCTCATGTATAAAATTAACACACACAACATAAGTGGTGTGAGAAACCAGGTCGTAATCCTGACTGAAGAGTTGTCATGGCCAATTATGTATGTTATGTTATGTATGATAAATAACTTCGCTCCTTTAGTCCTACCTTCTTTCCCAACCGGTAATCATGCTTAAGCTTTCCGGTATTGTTTGTTTGTTTTATTCTGTCTTAAAGTTTTTTGTACTTTTATCCACTAAAAATCCACTTGAAATGCAAAACATTGTTTCCTTTCTGCCATACTTGACACTTTTTTTCTACACTTGAGTTATATTTTTGGTCGACCATTGCCAGAGAGATTAAAGTCCTATAAAGTCTTGTATTATTCTTGCTTAAATTTCGTTCGCCTTTTATTAGGCCTTTAAGTCCCAACATCCAAATTTTTCTTAGAATTTTCTTTTACGCAATCATCTGGAAAATTGCTGCCAGTACACTGCTCTTTGATTTCTTATGACGTCATTTCCCCTCTATACATTCTGCTTGCAATTGTAACATAAATTTGTTCTTGAAGGCATAGTTCAAGTGATACCATGTTAAAGAGAACTTCAGTAATAGATCACAGATATTTAATCGACTTCACATCGGCTATAGCCCACCCAATAACTCTTTTCTTTCTTTGGATTACAATAACAGTTTTTATATTTTGCTAAGCTAGTTATAGATTCTTATATTCGAGCCATAATTTGATCATCATAATAATTTTGTTGGCATTATTCCATGTATTTTGATTGCCCAACTATCGCCATATCACCAGCGAAACTCTCAATAGTAATCTCTTCTGGTCTGAGAATTCGCGAAGGCAGCTCATTAACAGATTCTTAGTGTATATCCGTCTAAATGACATGTGACTCATTGGCATTGTGGAATTCTTCACACAAAAGTAGTAAGACCTCAGTAGTAAAATCAGAGCGATATCAAGAACGTGATTTTTCGCATTTAAGCTCAGCATACGTCATAGCTTCTTTCAGAACAATATTGTTACGTTTTTACCTTTTAAATACTTTTAAAATATAGGCTCGTAGATTGCAAATAAAATAAAAATAAATTTGTGTTTAGTTTTAATTAAAATTCTTTATTATTCGCACAATTCTGTGTGCCACTGTTCACAACTTGATGTACACAACAGCAATTGCTTTTCTTTGTTATTCCTCTGTTTATACCCTTTCCATAAACAATAACAATTACTAGACAATTATTCGACAGATCTTTGTAACAGAGATCTTCAAACCACGATTACTCTCTTCAAACGCATCGCGTCTTCACACAAGACTGACTGAACTTCACTCACTCAGTCGCCTGCTTTGCCCTGTCTTTTATATGACAAGATAAACAGTCTGAAAGGCAAACGTTCATGACTTCGCCTTCATGAAATCTCTATAAATGTAAACATCGTTGTTTACATTTATTATTGTAGTGTTGTTTGTGGATTTTTTGTTTACTTGTTTACCATTTTTTATGCTGGTGTTTTTTATTATATTAAGCACTACGATAATTTGTAAACGGGTTTGTTTACTGTATTGTTTTGTTTTCGTAGCTTTTGTTTATAATTTTAATGTTAAGCGGTGTAAAAGCAAAACACCAGTATATAGATTCTTTATTTTCGTAACAATATATAAAATGCTTTGGCTGTCAGAAAATATTTCTAAAAAATTAAAGCAAAAGTTAAAAGATTTTGCGATAAATTCTTATAGAACGGAAAGGATTAAATTTCCATTCTGATGGTTTATTTTCTCTTCTCTTTCTTAACTATTGAAGTGCAAGAAAAAAGTTCTTTTTTGTGTTTTTTAATTTGAAGTAACAGAAAAAAACATGCGAACTAGACTTTCAAAGTCAACAAGTATTTGAAATATTTCTTCACAATTTCCTTTTAAGTATTACCCTTCTCCACCCCTCCATGCAACAAAGGCAGATTATTTTATTTGTTGTTTCAAAACTCATCATCTATCTCTGTATCCTGTCGGATGGATATTCATAGTCGAAAAAGGAATATTGTTGCATAGAAATTTGCCGCAATCATAAAACAGTTTCTAAGCAATTTATTTAAATCAATTGGTTTCGTAAACCTTTTCTATTTTTTTTTTCATTGGAATTTTCTTTCGAAACCATTTCCAAGACAAAAAATGTTGTTTTTTCCTTCATGTTGTTAAGAGGCCTATTTTGCCAAATATTTACATTCTGATAAAAAAAAAATGGGGAACACAATCATAAACATGAGATAAATAGGGGCATGGGGGGTTGCTTAGTTGGGCTTATCACAAGACGATTTGTATTTATATGCCTATTGATGATATTTTTTTATGGAATTTAAAAAATGTTATTGAAGAGAAAAGTGGTTACCAGTGATGTACAACATAAACAAGACAAAAATAATCGAATCAAAAAAAATTTTAGAAAAAAATCAAGAATGCCAGAGTACCAGAATGTATAGAATTTTACTCAGCCTGTGTATGTATGTTATTGTTAAGGTTTTTACTGTACTAAACATAACTTTTTTTCCCTAGCATTTGGAAATTCGAGTGTGGCTTAATATTATGCAAGAATCTAATGAAAGAATTCATTCTTTTACATATTGTTACGAAAATGAAAAAATTAAGATACTGGTGTTTTGCTTTTACAACGCTTAACATTAAAATTATAAACAAAATCAGCAAAAACAAAACAATGCAGTAAACAAACCTGTTTACAAATTATCGTACTGCTTAATATAACAACAGTAAATGAGGGCAAAACAAAGTATATGTTATCGACGAGTAGAGACGAGCGGCGTATTGATTCTCAGATTACGGCCGATAACTATACTTTTGATACGGTCAAGGAATTCATCTATCTTGGCTCCGCCGTTACCACCAGAAATGATGTCAGTCTGGAGATCAAGCGCAGGATCACTCTTGCCAACAGGTGCTACTATGGTCTCAATAGGCAATTGAGTAGCAGAGACCTCTCTCGTACGACAATACTAACACTCTACAAGACACTCATCCTACCCGTGCTTCTTTATGGCGCAGAGGCATGGACCCTATTAAGAACTGATGCAGCGGCCTTGAGAGTGTTTGAGAGAAAAGTCCTACGTAAGATCTTCGGTCCTGTGCGAGTTGGCGATGATTTCCGTATCCGATCCCACAGTGAGCTGTATGAGCTCCTCAACGACATTGACGTTGTACAGCGTATTAATATCCAGCGGCTGCGCTGGCTCGGCCATGTCGTTCGAATGGAGGAGGATGCTCCGGCGAGACGTGTATTTGATGCGGGAATCTGCGGAAGTCGGCGAAGAGGACGACCTTGTATCCGCTGGAAGGACCAAATCGAGGAAGCCCTGTCATCGATTGGTGTAACCAACTGGCGTAGGTACGCAAGAAGCAGAGGCACCTGTAAGGATGTGTTGCGGCAGGCCGAAATCCGTTAAACGGGTTGTTATGGCCAATTAAGTAAGTTGGTAAGTTAATATAACAACAAACACCAGCATAAAACAAAAAGTAAACAAAAAATCCACAAACAACACTACGTTGTTTACATTTGTAGAGATTTAGAGAAGGCGAAGTCACGAACATTCGCCTTTAAGAACATTCATCAGACTGTTTACTTTTCCATATAAAAGGCAAGCCAAAGCAAGCGACAGGAGTTAGTGAAGTTCGCTCAGTCTTGTGTGAAGACGCGGTGCGTTTGAAGAGAATAATGGTGGTTGGAAAATCTCCATTACAAAGATCTGTCGAACAATTGTCTAGTGATTGTTATTGCTTATGTAAAGGGTATAAACAGAGGAATAACAAAGAAAAGCAATTGTTGTTGTTTACATCAAATTGTGAACAGTGGCACACAGAATTGTGCGAATAATAAAGAATTTTAATTAAAACTAAACGCAAAATTTATTTTTATTTTATTTGCAATCTACGAGCTCATATTTTAAACGTTTTTAAAAGGTGAAACCTAATAGCTCTGTAGATTATTCTGTAACACAAACTTTAAGTGAAGATGTTCCAAAGCCTTAAGTCGCCGTAGTCTAGTAGATAATGTGTTGGCTTATTAGACATAAAGCCAGGGTTCGAGCGCCCCAGGCCAGACATCAAAACAAACAAAAACAAAATTTTTTCGGCGACTTCCTCTCAGCAGATTTCTGGCAAAAACTCTCTGAGAGTAAATAAAAATTGCCATGAAAAGTTTCTCAAAAATGTGTCGTTCGGAGTCGACTTTAAACTGTAGGTCCCGCCACTCATGTATAAAATTTAACGCACACAACATAAGTGGTGTGAGAAACTAGGTCGTAATCCTGACTAAAGGGTTGTAATGACCAATTATGTATGTATTGTATACGTATGTATGTTCCAAAGCTGTAGACTGGATTTGCAGAACCATACTCATTTAAGCAACAAACTGTTACCTCTGCAGGCAAGAACAAGGGTCTGGGTAGAAGGAAGATCCTTTATTGTGTTTTCCAATCTATTGTTTTAACAAATTTGTGAATTTCTTTTCACAATAAAGTGCCCTTAGTTTGCATATTCAATTTCAGTTTAATCTTCACTCAACATATTTACGCTAATCTGGTATTGCATTTTCGCAAATTAGTTTCGTTTTTCCAAATCGTTTAAATGCTTCATTGACTATGATTGTGTTCCTTTTTTTCGACCATTTGTTATTTTTCTCTCTTCTCTTTATGTTTTCTAAAATAGTCATAAAAAATTCCTTGTCTTTTACGAAAAAATAAGTAAAATTGTTTAAAATATTCTTTCTCCCCCACTTTGGGAACATCTTCTTGCTTATCTTTGTTGAACAAATTTTTCTTTAACATTCGAAGGACACCAGTTAACAGAAAAGAACACGTGAAAGTAAAAGCAGAAAAAGGGAACGGAAATGAATTCATTTTAAACATAAGTTTTTGCCAACAGCTTTTTCTCTTCTCTTCTTTTCTTTTTTTTTTTTGTTTTTGTCTTCGATTATAGGTTTTGCGAAAGGACCTGCTACTTGGTCTGGTTTTACTGCAAAGGAAACGTACAAAACAAAACAAAAAAATGTCCCTTTACGAAAGGATATAAAAGAAAATGATTTTCTTTCTATTTTTAATAAAAAAAAACAAAAGTGAGAGTAAGAGAGAGAAGCAATTTTAGTTAAAAAATCCTAGAAGTAGAAATAAAATCGTACGAATTTTTGATTTTCAGTTTGATTTCGAGTGATGTTTTCCTCTTAACAGTGTGCCCTTAAACAGCTTCCGTTATCGGTACGTCATTTTGTTTAGTCAAGCGTTACAAATGCCGGAAATAAAAATGTAATTTGCAATTCTATTGAAGACTCCTCTCCCCTCCCCCCTGAATACATTCGTTGTTCGTTTGCAATTTTTTCTTTATTTTCATGTTTTACAACATTTAAGCCAACAGATGTTCCGTTTTGTGAGATGATCTTTGTGAAATGGTTGTTCCACACAACTCATCAGTTCGGCAAGTAGTCAATATTGTGTTTTATTAAGAAAAAATTTAATAAAAATTTAGGCAAAATTATTAAATTCAAAAGCAATAAAAAATTGTCTTTATCACTTGCAGAAAATTATCAAAAATTATCTTCCGAGAAGGGCTAGCTTTTGTAAGGAAGCCAATCCAAAAGATTACTTTTGGCGTTACCATAAGCCTACCGGAAACTATAGAAAATATAGGAACTCTACAAGGTCGATGTATTTAAGAAAACACAAGAAATTTGTTAAACATGTTGTAACGATGCATCCAATCAATACCACAAAAGGGCTTTAAAAGTTGATGCCAGCAATCCTGAAATTAAAAGGGGTCAAGGCAAGGTACACTTCGAGTTAATTGAGGTTCTTATAGCATTCTCAGACCAGAAGCGAGAGTCTGTCAATGTGACTTATATATATGTTCCTCTTACTCCTCTAGGGAGCATAGGGCCGCAACAAGTTGGTTCCAATGAGCTCGATCGTCAGCGCGGAGTTTGACTTCCTTCCACTGCAGACGTAGTTTGGATAATTCGATTGTGATTTGGCGTTTCCAGGTGTGTGATGGTCGTCCGATGCGCCTGCTTCCCTGGGGGTTCCAATCTATGGCTTGTCTTGCGATGTCATCTAATGGCTTGCGAAGAGTGTGCCCAAGCCAGCCCCACTTGCGTCTTCTTATTTCCATCTCTATTGGTTGCTGGTTTGTATCTGACCAGAGTTGGGCATTGGATATTTTTGAGGGCCAGTAAACACGCATAATTCTACGCAGGCATTTGTTAATAAATACTTGAATATACTGGAAATCTCGGGGTGTCATATTCCACGTTTCGCAACCGTAAAGTAATGTGGATTTGACGTTGGAGTTGAAAATTTTAATTTTGGTCCGTCTCGATATATTAGATGATTTCCAAACGGGGTTAAGTTGGGCAAAAGCTTTGCGTGTCTTACTAATGCGACTGGCAATATCTGCTGATGAACCACCGGATTTATCGATTATACTGCCTAGATAGCAGAAGGACTCCACTTCATCAATTTCCTTGCCGTATATTAGGAATTTCCCCGTTGCGTTAGCATTCATTCTGAGTGATTTGGTTTTGTGGATACTCATCTTTAATCCAGCTAACTTTGCGGTTTCGCTAACTAGATCCAGTTTCGACTGCATGTCGGAGAAAGAATGACTTAATAAGCATATGTCATCCGCATAGTCCAGGTCTTCTAATCTGTCTTGTAGACCCCATGTAATCCCTCTCCTATGATTTGTCGACTTTTGCATTACTACTTAGAAGACGCATCAATGAGACTTGACCACGCGTAAATATAATTACGGGCACACCTCGGATAACGCAGCTCACTAGGACTTTCGCTCAGATATCCTTTAATGTCTGCAGGCTTTCATGTGCGCAGACTTCCGCTCTTACATCTTTGTCCGTCTTTAGACCAACCATAATTTGCCACTACAAGTCTCTGGCTCACGTGAAGCCGATTTGCCACGATCAGGGAAACTCATGTTAAACCTTCGATCGAAAAATAATTTGGGATACCGATTGTCTGAAATGCTGCCTTGAGCTCTCAAGTATCCACAGTCCCGGAGTTCTAGCCCCCCTGATGTGATTTGTGTACTAAAACCTCTTTTCAAAGCATTGCTCTCCATAAAGATGTGCACGGGGTATTGCACTATTATAGCCTCAATGATCGCAGTCGTACGTACATCTGCACATGACTCCAGTCACAATCGGACGTATCTGTCTCTATACTTTGGACACGGTTCCTTACATCCAGTACATGTGTTTTCCTTTGTTCCAGATATGAAGGAATGAAGACATCACCCTTCCAATATTACGTATTATACCGAGTTTTTCGTAAGATTAGTGAGGAAAGCCAAACACTTAACTGGAACATCGTCACGTAGTCATTTCTGTTCTATTGTAAGCCCACAGGGCAACTATTTTGCGCACAAGATTTTGATTTCCAAATTTTCCGTCAATAGGTGATGCATAGGACGCTTTAAAATGGCCAATTAATCAGCCAGCTTCTGCAGAATTCAGCCGACGTTCATTCAATGGTGAATTTTCTTCAGCGTTTTTAGAAAGGACTTTCTGTTCTGATGTCACCGTAGTCTAGTAGGTAGTGTGTTGGCTTACTAGACGTAATGCCACGGTTCAAACCCCGGGTCTGAGAGTAAATAAAATTGCCATGTAAAGTTCCTCAAAAATCTGTCGTTCGGAGTCGACTTTTAACTGTAGGTCCCCATGTACAAAATTACCACACACAACATAAGTGGTGTGAGAAACTAGGTCTAAATCCTGACTGAAGGGTTGTAATGACCAATTATGTATGTATGTATGTAAGTTCTGTTCAATAGATTACAGTTGTAAACGAACGAGTAATATCGCTTGGAGCAGAATAAAGTACGGGTTTGAAGCTTGAAAGGATGAAAGTCAAATAAATACAAACGTTTAGTTGTGATGGCGGTCAACGAATTTCTGCATTACCCTCGTACTATGTTTATCCATATTGAGCAACTTTTTCTCCTCCCGTAGCTTTGCTCATCTCCACTGCTTGTGAAATGAAAAATTTCATCCACAATTCCGTTTGTATTTCGTATCATAAAATATGAAATAAAAATAAATGAACGAATGAATGAACGTATGAATGAATCAACGTATGAATGAATCAACGTATGAATGAATGCATAAATGAATTAATGAATGACTGAACGAATATCTTATAATTGTTCGAATGCAACACATAAATTGGATGAATAAATAAAAATGGCTGTACAATGTTTCAGAATCATTTCCAGCTGACAGTATTTAATGTTATAACTGCCCCGGTTGTTGTTGGCCTTTTAAATTCAATTTTTTTTTTTGTTTTGTTTTTTGAGTTCACGATTTAATCGCAATTCAGTGGTTTTGCCAAACATTGAATGAATTTTTATTCGTTATTTAATTAAACTCATAGTGTTGCGGTAATCTGTGAATGTATGTGTGTGTTACAATTGATGAAAAAAGCCAAAAAAACGTTTAAAACCATAAATTAAAGGAAAATAATCAAAAAATACTTTAAAATTTTGTATTTTACACTGGAAATATGTATTCGGCTTATAATACTATAAAGACGGGGGATTCACACATGTTTTATGACTAGAATTCATGAAATTTTCTAAGTGTTGCAACTTAAATTAACCTTGCCGGTTATTGTCTGTTATCGTCTCCTTTATGATACTTATTTCACCATAAAAATGAGGAAAAAATATCTGAAAAAAATACATTTTTATGGCACAATGAAATTGTTTCTCCCATATTTTCCGGCTACTCTGTGTAAACAAAGCCGCGAAAACCTCAATACGTTCTAAGCCTGAAAGGCCATTATAAGAGCGCACGTTTTTATAACGTCATGTAAAACATGAATGCTTAATCTGCTCTGGTTCGTTTACAGCCAAGCACACTTAGGGGTTTTTTTTTGGTTTTGACAATGAAAGTTTTTCCTCGTTTTGCCTTGTTTTTTTTTCTTTGGTTTGAATTTCATCCGCCTCTTTTTTCCTGATGTCTGTTCTTGTGTGTGAGTGTGTTGATAATAATAAATTTAACATTTTCGCTTAATTAACCAGCCTCAAATCTGTCATGATTTCACGTTGCGGCTTGTCTTTCTCTAGGCTCATGGTTTTTATTTCCTTTTTTCGTTTTTTGCTCGTTTCTCGTTCCGTGTTTTTGTTTTTCTTTCAGTATCTGTTACATTCTCTCCATTTCATTGGTACTTTCGGTTTTACATTTGTTTGACAGAAAATCTATGGTAAGAGGGAGGAAATCATGGGGGCCAATATAAATCAAATTGTAATAATATACACGGAGAAAATAAGCAGAAGAATAACAACAATTTGAAAGTGAATGGATTTATGTTTTTATGAATTTAAGATCTAAGATACCTCTGAAGGAAGTAGAAAGACATTCAAAAGTTATCCTTATACGATCTTGAAGGTCATTATCATTTGTTTCCATTGCCATATCGAAGGTAGCAACAAAGCCGACTCTCTTGTAAGGGCCAGTGGACAATTCAAATGAATTCATACAGGAGATAGAAATTCTTCGGCAAAGAGGCAAACAAATGACCTCTCATAACCAATACTTATTTGACGATGGGATAACGAACCCCAATTGTTTAGAGCTTGGTCTCTGGTCTTGGGCCCGCTATTGACAAAAAGGGGATAAAGTTTGCGTCCAACATAACAATAGTCGATCTTAGGGGAAGCTCGTAGCAGTTATAATAGGACACTTGACACTCGAGAGCACAAATTTGTCTGCAAAAGCTGTTATGACAAGAAGAAGATCCATAGAACATCTTTTCTGTTATTATCCGTCACTTAGGAACCTAAAACAAAGAATTTTTGGGAACACAAAATTCAAATGCAACCAGCATACACTCCCTTTCAAGAAGGGGACCATTCTGTGATATACAAATGCATCATGATCAGATAATAGAGCAGGAGTTTGGGTATTCAATTCAAAAATGAAATTTATGGAAACCATGAAAAACTCGTGAGTATCCTCCAAATAATTACAAGCGATTTGTGTTACGCACTAGTCTAGTGCAGGACTAGTCTGTCTGGTGATTGTAGCCAGCATTTTACTGGACATTGTAGAATCAAAGAGCTTCTGTTTTAGAATAGGAAATGAAGAAAACTAATCCTGTGAAGTGTTAATGCACTTCAGAAGGAAATTTTTTCGTATTTATCAAGTAATGGGTGACTAAGTAATATCAAGTAATAATGACTCTACAGCATCCTGAAGTTTGCTATGCTAATAGGATTAGGGAAGACATTACATATATGACGTATATAGGACGAGAACAAAACAATAAACTGTCTGGTAGCGCTACTGTACTGCCTCTACGCAACAGTTAAAAATTTAAATCGATGTGCAAAAACATCGATTTCCTTCACTAGATAATTGTCACACTTTTATAAGGTTATCACGTTAGTTAAGAAATACTAGCCAGAATTTATAATTAACAATGGAAGAACTACAATCAGCATTTCAAAAGGACTGTATAGGACCCACGGAAAGCAGTTGCCAATTTAACCTAACTTCGCTTAGGTTCTCAATACTGTTTGGATAGTTTTGATAAAGAAAATGCAATAAATCCTAGATAAATAACTAAAGTCTTTGAATTCAAGCCACATGTAAGCATTGACCCTCTTGGAGGCATATGCAATTGGTCATTACAACCCTTTAGTCAGGATTACGACCTAGCTTCTCACACCACTGATGTTGTGTGTGTTAATTTTATGCATGAGTGGAGGGAACTACAGTTTAAAGTCGATACCGAAAGACAGTTTTTTTTTGAATAGCTTTCCATGATAATTTTATTTACTCTGAGAGTTTTTGCCAGAAATCTGCTGAGAGCAAGTCGCCGAAGAAATATTTTTTCAGATTTTCGTTTTAATGTCTGACCTGGGATTTGAACCGAGGCCTTACGTCTAATAAGCCAACACACTACCTACTAGACTACGGCGACTTCTCTTGGAGGCATAAGTATGGTTTCCATCAAACTTACACAAGTCCTTTATGCCACCAGCACTTTTGCTTTTAACCGACAACATAAAATGAGAATCTATTCATGAATTTTTCATTTCTTTCAATGTACAATCGTTAGTTTAAATTATCTATGGATTATACTGAAGCAACAGTATGACTTGCAACAACAACAACAGCAACAGTAACAATGTAGTTAAAGTGCAACAACAACGACAACCAAACGACAATGAAAACAAGATGACAATAGCAACCAACGCAAGGACAAATTGTATGCGAGTAAAGTCAGTCACAATCATAGTAAATGAAATAGTAATTAAAGAATACAAATTAATGACATTATGCTCGCCCTCTTTCGCTCTCTCTCTCTCTTTTACACACACACACACACCCACACATGCAAATCTTTTTAAGCCGTTACACAGACCAGAAGGACAGACATTGTATTGAAAAAATCTATAAAAACGAATGTAAATTTACAAATAAATTTAATTGTTAAAGGAAGCCAAAGCCAAAATGAAAACGAAAACGAATAAGAAGAGAAAAAAGGCTTTAAAACATTAAAGCAAATTACAAGAGTAGCAAATAAATACTCTTTCATTTACATACACTTGCTCTCTCTCGCTCTCTCTCTCTCTCTGGCAATACACACACTGTGTCACACAGTCACATGATCATATTAAACGTTTTGTTTAAAGTGAAATGCTTAGATGGAGGAGAAGGAGAACGACAAACGCAGAGCTGGCAGACAATGAGGCATCAGGCAATTGTAGTGTACTAGTGGGAACAGCCGCCATGAATAAATTTTAATGGCTTTTATCTGAGCCCATGTAATAAAATAAAAACAAAACAAAACAAAATGAGAGAATAATGTATGAGCTAAAGATATAACAAAAGAGAGCGAGAGGGAGACAGAGAGAGCAAGAGAAATGGTTGGAATGATGGTTGGTTCGGTAGTAAATTGAAATGCTTTAAGAGTATAAATTTTTATGCAATGCGGTTAAATTCATTACAATACTCGTACTCGTTGTCGTTGTCGTTGTCGTACTCGTGTATTGTACTTGTATGTACTTAAACATAAGCCCTGGCATTTCTGTGGTGTATTAGTAGCTATAAAAGCTTGTGTGTATGTTTTACATTTTCATTTGCGATGGTAAGATAATAAAAGAGAGAATGAGGAGAAGGGAGGTTCAAATTCCTCAATTAGTAACATTAAAAATGTTTCATTTTTTATTTTTTGGTATTCTTTATGAGCTCCTTTTTGTGTTAGAAGCTTAAAGAGATTACTACACATACGCTAACACACACACACACAGAGTGTGTAGATTGCTTATAGCAATTTCAATTTGTATATGATACATGTATATGTGTGTGCATGAATACTTAATGATTTTAATGAACAATAAAACCATCATACATGTAGTAAAACAAAAAATTATTAAAATTCCTGCTTTTGAAAAATGTTGCTCATAAAACAAGCAAATGACGAGATCTAATTCCATCATATGTGCACAATACCCGTTTAAAATTGGCTTGAAATTCCTTATTTTTTTGTAATACAAGCAAAATATTTATTTTATTTCGAAAGGAAAGAGACAAAAAAAAATCCAATAATTTTTATAATTTTACTGACCCCCTTTGCTTCTCTGACCATAAACAAATCAAGGACCACAGCTTTAGAATACATTTCCATACAAGTCTTGTTGACGACAACAACAATGATTGTTCTGTTGTTGATTATTGGCGGGTATGCAATGAGGATGTGAAATGAGTATGGAAATGATACATTCAGGCAATCTGAAAAATTTATTACATTTGCTTCACAGTCAGTTATTTATTTTTGGGGCATACATTCATGAATACATTTAATGTACGAGTACGTACGATGAATATGACGGCACCAAAAATAAATAAATAAATTTACAGCAACAACAACAACGAAAAATCACAGCAAAAGAGAGAGAGCGAGAGAGAAAAAAAGGAAAAATTTGTTTTAAACGAAAACAAAAGGAAGCAAAAAAAAATTACCAGAAATTTTTTTTATGAACACGAAAGCATTAAAACAATAGAGGGACGACGCCAGCATATACAATATGGGTCTAGGGCGACATTTTATTTTCACAGGCTACAGCCCCCTATGGGTTTCATTGTTGTTGTTCGTATTGTTGTTGTTTTTTTATATGAGTTTTATATGCTGAAAGTCAAGTTGCCTTTAACAATGTCATAAGCTTCAATTTACGAGCGGATTAACAGAATTTATGTCAATTTGTTCTTGCGTTAACAACATTTAATGTACGGATATGAGTATAAACAAACATTCTGATTCTCTGATTCTAATATGATGACATATTGAGTTACACACATACGCACACATACACACTTATGTATATGTACACAAAATAAATAGGCTCCCATATTGTATTTTATGTGAGTATTTTATGTTTGAGATTATTCTTTTAACAGCAACAACAAAAAAAGGTACTTTATTACTGCTAGAAAAATATATATATGTTGGTGGGAGAGAGATAAGGAGTGGTGTTGTATAATATCATGTACATTTATTAAACAATCTTTTTTTGTTTTTGTTTGGCATTTATTCGTTCATTAATATTCTTGTTGCTTAAGTAAATATGACTTCCTTGTTAGCGATATGACAGATAAATCGTTTAAAAGTAATCAAATGCTTCTACATTCAGCACTGAACAAATGGTTTTTTTGTTTAATTTAAAATTTATATGAGCTCCTCTAGAAAAAAAGTCATTTTAATTAAAATTTTTAAACAGAGACATGAGATTTGTTATGCAAAAACAGATACCATAGGAATAATAAAATGGCTTGCACTTGTCTATTAATTTTTAAAGAACCACTAGAATTTAAATTTAAAATCTATTCACAAAAATATTAAAAAAAAAATAAATTTTTTCAAAGATTTTCCTTCATTCATTCATAATTTTTTTCAGTTTTTTAATTCGAAGTAAATAGGGCCCCTAGCACATTAGAAGGTGGACCCCCTTGAAGGAAGAGGTCCAACTTAGGCCAGCATTTAGGCAATTGTGACACCACAAATAATTGTACCCATGGGTCAAACTTTACCTAGGGAAATTAAAGTAGAGTCCAAATTAAATCTTGCTATTGTCGCTATCTTTATATTAGAGAGTTCGGTCAAAGATGTCAGAAAATAAGAGGTCAGAAACCTCCAGCTCTTTATGACAAGACCCGGGGCACTAACACATGATGTGAAAGATAGTATTTTCCTACTCCCCAGACCCACAGCTTCTGCAAAAGTCATAAGCCGAAATACCGAGTCTTTCGGTATGTTTACCAATAGAACAGGGGCCCGTACGAATCGCTACTGGGCGATAGCAATATTGCACTTGCTGCCAAGCCAATTCAATTTTCCCTTCAAACGAATGCACAATTTCCAAATTCACCGAGACAATTCGAACAATTTGAAGTCGCCGTAGTCTAGTAGGTAGTGTATTGGCTTATTAGACGTAAAAGCCAGGGTTCGAGCTCCAGGCCAGACATCAAGACAAAATACAAAAAGCATTCTTCGGCGACTTCCTCTCAGCAGATTACTGGCAAAAACTCTCTGAGAGTAAATAAAAATTGCCGTGAAAAGTTTCCCAAAAATCTGTCGTTCGGAGTCGACTGTAGGTCCCGCCACTCATGTATAAAATTAACACATACAACATCAGCGGTGTTAGAAACTAGGTTGTAATCCTGACTAAAAGGTTGTAATGACCAATTATGTATGTATGTATGTATGTGTAATTCGAATACCTTTGCCCAGTAACATGCCGGAGATTGCTAGCAGCGCATCGGCTCTGGCCAGCTGGTCAGCAATGAAATTTCCAACGATATCCCTGTGTCCTAGAACCTGTATAAGAGTTTCATTGTAATGTTTCGAAATTTCTTCGAGAAATCCTTGGCATTCATGAACAAGAACGGATGTTGAAACTTAACGACCGTTAGAGACTAAATTGCAGCCTGATGATACAAGTAAATCAAGAGATTTTCAGGGAAAATCCAAGCATTGTGCCGCTTTTAAAATTGTCATGACCTCTGCTCATGAAACCACTACAGATAGCCTATAATAATGTTTAAGATACAGTCCACCCAGTTACTTGTCTTTGAGCCTTTAATGTAAGCTTCATGCGTCCCATTGGGAAAATCCGAATATTCAGACAAGAAGTTGGAGTTCTTAAAGCGAATATTTTATACAGAAAGTTATAAGGAATCATGTAATTGATCCTAGTGTGTCTATGTATTCCCTGAATAGCTAGCTAAACATCGATATTCCAGACTAGGCCAGGGATTTGATTGCATTGGGTCTTCTCTGCCATCAACTCAGCCTTCTAACTTTATAGGAGTTCAGATGGCAGCCAGTTAAGTATAACAAATAATGCCTTGGTTGGTGGCGGAACAGAAAGCACTGGCTATCTCTGCATACTCTGTCTGTCTGTCAGTCGACGTTAGTGGCAATGATAGTTGCGCACTGTCCACCAATTATGTAGCCCGTAGAGCAAGAATGGCACCATCACAGCTCGATAGAGCCAGTTCATGATGATTGGTACGAAACCACAGTTTGTGCCTACAGTTCTTTTGCAAATGTAGAGTGCTATTGTTGCTCTCCTAGCCCTAACAATAATGTTATCCCTTCATGAATGCTTGCAATCAAGAATGACCGCCGCAGGTATTAGGCCCCCAGCAAACTAAATTAAATTAATGCCAACAATTTCATGAATTTAAAACTACAAACAAAACGGAATACAAAGAAAAAGAAATCGTTAAGGAAACTTTGTTTAATAAATTAAAAGAAATCAATGCAGGAAGCCGAATACAAAAAAAAATCGCTCAAGTGTAACTAAATTGTCTGTCTGTCACAGATTAGAACATCAATTAATCAGAACACACACAGAGAGAGTGAGTGATAAAGAACAACAAAAAACACAAAGAATGGAGAATAATAAATCTTCTTTGAGGTGTTTGCAAAAAGAAGGAACAAAAAGAAAGACGTCAAAAGGATGATTAATAATCCCATAAAACTTGTTTCAAATTATTTACGAATTATTGAACAATTTAATGAGAAACTGAAAAAAAATTTGATTTTCTTGATTTGGTTCTCTTGAGACTTGTTTAATGCACCATGTATTGGCAAAATAATTAAAATACGAATTGAAATTCGCATTCCTTATATAGTTTGTTGGCCTATTTCAATTTATTTATGATAGTTTGAAATCGTTTCTTTAAAATTCTATGCATGTTCTGTTAATGAAAGGATTTTAATTTAAATTGTGTTCTGTCATCTCATGTCCTGTCCTATGCTCTTCTTTTTTTTTTGCTCTCTTGCTTGCCAGCAAACATTTTAAATATTTTAAATTCAGGTTTTCCTCAGGTCCAGTTTGATAATCTTGTGGCAGAAAAAAAAATGTCTGTTAAAAAGAGAGCAAATAATAGATGTGTAGGTGTGTGTGTTACATACAAAAATAGTGTATATACATACTATGTGTGTGAAGGAACTGGTTACGTATAGTTTTAAAATGAACACTTCCTGTGTAGGGCTGCAACTGCATTTTTGTGGTTTCATTAGGGTCATTCCACATTAAAACAATGAAAATAATTTTAAAATTCAATTTTTTAAATTTATTTTCTCTTTATTTCTCTCTTTAAACATTTCTTCTTTTTGCTTTGTAAATTTAAATTCAAATCATTTGAGAATTATGTTCGTTTGTAACTGAAATGACTCATATGCAATAGATTTACCTGCAACTTACCACACAGTATAAATAAAATACTCTTTTATAAAATACTTGTATTATAAATTGCAATATTTTCCTTTTTTTGCTTATTTTCAACAATGCGAGGGTTGTTTTAAAAGAAAATTTTACAAAAATATTCTTTTAAATGGTTTGCTCTCCTAACATAGGCCATCAGATTATTTTTAATTTTTAAAACGTCCGATATTGATTCGTTTTATGTATGAGCGGCTCTACGCTCTCAATAAGGTTTTTCAATACTAACGATTGATAGGTAAATAAATTTATTCGTTCCATTATGGCAGAGACCTCTCTTGTTCGACAAAACTAACATTTTACAAGGCACTCATCCCACCCGTGCTTCTTTATGGCGCAGAGGCTTGGACCCTATTAAGTACAGATGCAGCGGCCTTTAGAGTGTTCGAGAGAAAATGCCTACGTAAGATCTTCGGTCCTGTACGAGTTGGCGATGATTTCCGTATCCGATACAACTGTGATCTTTATGAGCGTATTAATATCCAGCGGTTGCGCTGGCTCGGCCATGTCGTTCGAATGGAGGAGAATGCTCCGGCGAGACGGGTATTTGATGCGGTGATTTGCGGAAGTCGGCGAAGAGGGCGACCTTGCATCCGTTGGAAGGACCAAATCGAGGAAGCCCTGTCATCGATTGGTGTGACCAACTGGCGTAGGCGCGCACAAAGCAGAGACGCCTGGAAGGATGTGTTGCGGCAGGCCGAAATCCGTTAAACGGGTTGTTATGGCCAATTAAGTAAGTATTATAGCTTTCGGAAAAACAATTCTATTTGTATACGTCGCGTTCATATTTATGGCAGCTGTCCACTTCAACCACTGGCTTTCAAGTTCCACTCTATGGCCGATTGTGCAATAGCGTCCGGAAATTTACCAAACAACGGCATTGACTCAACGCTACAGAAGTAACAGAATTAGCCGGCAGTGTACAGCAGTGGCTGTAGTCTACTAAGTAGTGTGTTTGCTTATTAGACGTTCAAAGGCCAGGTCAGGCATCTGCAGCAAAACGAAATATGAAAAAAATATTTCTTCGGCCTCCTATACAAACTTAACTGCTCTGGTTGTCATACCTAAATACTAGGCCTTTATGTTTAATTCTATTTAATGTTCAACTAATGCTTACATTGAAGTCGCCGTAGTCTAGTAAGTAGTGTGTTGGCATGTTAGATGTGCGGCCATGAGGCCAACAAAATGAAATACTAAAAAGAAAAATATTTCTTCGGTGTTCTCCTCTTAGCAGATTTCTGGTAAAAACTCTGAAAATAAAATAAAATTGCCATGAAAAAATTCTCAAAAAAATCTGTCATTCGGAGTCGACTTTGAAGTTTAGGCCCCGCAACTCATACATAAAATGAACACACACAACATAAGTCGTGTGAGAAACTCGGTCGTAATCCATAACTGTCGGTCTGAAAGCATAACTGAGAAGGTATGAAAGAGTAAGCAGAACTCATCCAATTTGCCTAGAAGATACCAGACAATTCATTTCCTGTGAATTACTGAAGGGTTAACCGAATTACTATCAAAGAAACCTTACTAAATCATAATGAAATCGACTTATTCTTGAAACGAATCGAGGAAGGAGTGAAGCAAAATGGTCAAAAATAATGGTTGATAAGAACCTGTTGAATAATGCCGACAGTGTTGAGAACTTAGTTGGCTTAGTTATTGATGAAACTACTCTCGTACTCTTCTATTCAATTCAAGATACATGCGTTTGTTTCATTTCTCTTCTCCTTTTTTCTTTGGACATTAAAATTTAATGTCTTTTCTATACCTTTTTCACATACTTATGGCTTTTATCATGTAAATTTCAAACGTTCTTTACACAGCATGTAACTATCCTTATACATAAATTACATATATGTATACAGGGTGCTGCAATTAAAAAATATTCCTGTTTTCTATTTGATACCAC
The DNA here is from genome assembly GCA_958299815.1 of Sarcophaga carnaria. NCBI lineage: Eukaryota > Metazoa > Arthropoda > Insecta > Diptera > Sarcophagidae > Sarcophaga > Sarcophaga carnaria. The sequence continues at coordinate 129,949,055 of OY283150.1, read as the reverse complement.
AAAAAAACGGCAAAAAGGGCAAAAGTCCTCAACAAATTTAGTTTAAAAATAATTAATTTGAAAAGAAAAAAAAAAACTCCTGCAAAATGATTGACCCTTTATTTCCTTAAAATTTTATTAAGGGTCTGCAAAATAACTTTTTTTTGAAAATGCTTTAAAAAAAACTACTGAATATTTTCTCAAATTTCTTTTTTTATTTTATTTGAAAGTACAATCCTTCCGGTTAATAATGGAAAATAATTTCATTCAAATGGCTGCCTCGGCTGGCCATGCAGTAGTCTACACGATCGGTCCAATTTTTAAGCACATTATCGATTGTGTGCAGCTGTATTTCACCAATGGCTTCACGAATATTGTCCTTTAAAGCGTCAATTGTCTCTGGCTTGTCGGCGTTACACTTATCTTTGACGGCACCCCACAAATAATAGTCCAACGGTGTCAAATCACAGCTCCGAGGTGGCCAAACGACATCAGCTCTGTGGCTGATAATGCGATCTTCAAAAACAGGGCACAAAACATCGAGTGTAGCTTCGGCTGTGTGGCACGTAGCGCCGTCCTGTTGAAACCAAATGTTGCCAATATCCTCCTCTTCAAGTTTTGCGAACAAAAATTCGTTCAACATGGCCCGATAACGATCGCCATTGACTGTAGCGGCCACTCCTTGCTCATTTTCGAGGAAAAATGGCCCAATGGCCCCCTGGACCAAAATCCGCACCAAACAGTGACTCGTTTTGGATGCGTCGGCTTTTCAATGTATGCGTGAGGGTTTCTGTGCTCCAAATGCGACAATTTTGCTGGTTTACATACCCGCTAAGATCAAAATGAGCTTCATCTGAAAAGATGATTTTTTGCCAAATCGGCATCTTCTGCTGTAGGCTACTGCATGGCCAGCCGAGGCAGCCATTTGAATGAAATTATTTTCCATTATTAACCGGAAGGATTGTATTTTCAAATAAAAAAATAAATTTGAGAAAATATTCAGTAGTTTTTTTAAAGCATTTTATTTGGCGGACCCTTTATTTCGTCTAACTTCACTCTCATATGCGTGTGTGTGGGTGTATTGCATATGCGTGTGTGTGGGCATGTAGTATAAGAAATAATAAATGAAATTTTCTATTTCCATTTCAAAGTATTTCATATCTATCGCTCTTGCCTCTCCCTCGCACTCTCCCTCTCTCTCCTTTTGCAATTTTTTGTAATTTATTACCTGCTATAAAAATGTTAAAGTTTCCAGCAATAGAGCATCTTTAGGTTATTATTTCTGTCTTGAAGTCTTTAAAATAAAAATGGTTTATAATCTATGAGTACGTGTAGGTTATAAAATATGCTTATACAACAATAACAAGAACAACAATAAAAAAGAAAAGGTTTTTAAGAGAGAACATTTTCATAAAAGCAAACTGCAAATAAATTCAAATATTAACATTAGAAAATTTCAAAATTTACGAGTATTTCTTCATTTCATTTCTTTTTTTTTTCGTATTTTTTTAACGTTTTTACTTTCAACAATTACTTGTAATACTCATATGCGCACAGTACAGTACATTTCACTTTCAAAGATGGAATTTTTTAATAGAAATTTTAAATATAAGAAGAAAACTGTTGGAGAAATCAACATGAACTCGATTTGTATGTGAAATTGGAAGAATTTTCAATATTGTAATAAAAACACTGTACAACAATGCAATGTGCCGCGTATTACATGCGAAACAACTGGGCAAGAGCATCAAAATAAACACCGGAGTCCACCAAGGCTACGTGCTGTCATCACTCCTCTCTAACTGTGTCCTCAATGTAGTGATGCAAAAGCCAACAAGACACAGAAGAGGGATTACATGGGGTTTGCAAGACAGATTGGAAGATCTGGACTATGCGAATGATATATGCTTACCAAGTCATTCTTTCTCCGACATGCAGCAAAAACGCAAATCTAGCTGGACTGAAGATGAATACACACAAAACCAAAACACTCAGGATAAATGCTAACGCCTCTAACGAAAATTCCTAATATAAGGCAAGGAAATTGATAAAGTGGAGTCCTTCTGCTATTTACGCAGTATAATCGATAAATTCGGTGGTTCATCAGCAAATATTGCCAGTCGCATTAATAAAGCACACAATGCTTTTGCCCAACTTTACCGTGTTTCGAAATTGTCTAACATATCGAAATGCACCAAAATTAAAATTTTCTACTTCAACGTTAAATCCACTTTCTTCTACGGTTGCGAAATGTGAAATATGGCACCGCAGGATTCCCAGTCTCTTCATGTATTTGTTAACAAATGCCTGCGTAGAATCTTGCGTGCTTACTGGTCCTCCATAATATCTAATGCCCAACTTTGGTCAGATATAAACCAGCAACCAAGTGGAAGGGTAATAAGGAGGCGCAAGTGAGGATGGCATCGCACGCCATCACAAAAAAAGCCATGGACTGGAACCCCCACACCTGGAAACGCTAAATCACAACCGAACTATCCAAACTACGACTACAGTGGAACGAAGTCAAACATTGCGCTAATGATCGAGCTCATTGGAATCAACCTGTTGAGGCCCTATGCTCCCTAGAGGCCTTATAATTAGAAACGATGTTTCTGGAACAGAGTTCTCTGGAGTGACGAATCTAAGTTTAATTTGTCCCAATCTGATGGAAAAACGTATGTAAGACTTCCTCCAAACAAAGCCTTTGATTCCAGGTACACAGTGAAAACTGTAAAACAAATTAACAAACATACATGTTGTTAATTTTCGTTTCTAATTATAAGGCCACCACTGTATATATATACTTATATAAACGATATGGAAATTGTAAAGGCTATAAAATTTTCTGAAAAAACATTTCATGTCAGTGTAGCCTCTTCGAAAACTACATTAAAAAATGTCTGTTGTACACTGTTGACGTTAGTTTAGGATCAACTAACACATACACATACATAATTGGTTATTATAGCCCTTCAGCCAGGATTACAACCTAGTTCCTCACACCACTTATGGTGTGTGTGCTAATTTTGTATACAGGAGTGTCGGGACGACCTACAGTTTAAAGTCGACTCCAAACGACAAATTTTTAAGAAACTTTTCATGGCAATTTTTTTTAACTCGCAGAGTTTTTGCCAGAAATCTGCTAAGAGCATGGAGGCCGAAGAAATATTATTCGTATTTCAATTTCTAAATTCTGGTCTGGGGTTTGAACCATGGCTTCACGTCTAATAAGCCAACTCACCACCTACTAGACTATGGCGACTTCAACTGATGCAGTCGTAACCAATAACGAATCATATAAATATGCTTGCAACAACAAAACAATTACATTTTTCCTTTTTCCTTCAATCGCTTTGCAGCAATCATTTTTGGATTCTTTTAGCGCAATATGCGAACTTCATTGCTAAATAAAATTTTATTCGAAGAATCGACATTAAAAGCCGGTTGTTCTAACTGCCAATCTGCATATCTATTGTTGCGTGAGTTGGATTGTATATAATTGGAACTCCATCCCAATTGCAAAATACGCTACAATGAGCTGTAATTTACGCCCAATTTCTGAAAAGCCTTGGAAGCGATATTTGTACCAGCGTGTACAGTGCAATCATGCTCAGTCTCTTCAAATTAATTTTTCTTACTTACTTAACTTACTTAAGTGGTCATTACGATCCTTCAGTCAGTATTATGTTAATTTTTCCACTTTTCGTGACAATTTTATTTGCTCTCAAGAGTTTTGCCAGAATACTGCAGTTGCCGAACAAATATTTTTTTTACATTTCGGTTTTGTTCGAGATGTCTGGGCTGAGATTTGAGCCACGGCTTCATGTCTAGTAGGTTAGGTCGAAGTGGTAGCTCTGATATCAAAGAGCTCATTTGAGCATGCAAAGCGGCTCGTTATAATACCACGAGTGAACGCAGTCTCTGTACTGATCAAGTTCCAGCAAAACCAGGGAAGAGAAGTAAGTTGGTCAGCGCAGGGGCTGCACATCAAAGCACGACTACCCCACACTGGAAAACCAGCAAGAAAGTTTAATGAACGAAGCTATATCCTTGAGATCAATAGATGATAGCTCTGTTAGGCTGACAAAAACTGGAGAGCCAAACAACCTACATCTGCACCTCGTAAGAGATGGGCACTGACAAAGAAAGTGGATAACAGTCTCCTCCTCCTCAGCGGATCTGCATCCACGGCAAAAGTCGTTAAATGGGAGCGGCATCCTTTCCGCGTGTCTACCCATAACACATGGTCCTGTGAGTATGGCCTCTGTGATTGAGATGATGCCACGACCAAATCCAAGTAACTCGTTGGTACGCCTTCTATCCATCAGGGGCCAGATGGGTCTAGCGGTAGAACAGGACTCCTAATTGGCCCAGGATAGATTGGCGTGTAGAAAGAATTTTCACGCAATGGCCAGCTTGACCGAGGCGAGTGGCATACCCAAGTCTACTGAAGAGGATTCCATAAGGAGTGCCCCAGCTCTGGCGAGTTCATCGTCCCTGCAGTTCCCCGGAATATTACTATGTCCGGGGACCCAGACCAGTGAGACACTTAAGATTGAGACAGTGACGACATTCCCTGACGATCCTGGAATTATCATGTCTAGTAAGTCGACACATTACCTACTAGACAATGGCGACTGTAATTTCTTTACATTCTCGTCAATTTGATGCACAATAGGTCGATTATGACGAACATAACCACCTCGTAATGCTGGGAAAGTAAAAGCATTACTTTTTTAGGCAGTTTTAAGTTTTTTAAGCGTTTTTCATCTGTTTAAAGTATCCCAATAGCGCCCTGTATTTAAATGCCGCATACATTTCAAATGGAACACTTTAAACACAAAACCTAGCCTTCGCCTTCAAGATATTCTAATGAAATCATTTGAAACCTTTTAGAAATAATAGATTTATCTTCTTCTTCTAGTAACTTTTGGACTTTTTAATCGAAAATTGTAAAATGTAGGGCATTAATTGTTTAATATTGCAACCAATACCGTATAATATATGTATGTGTTACAAACATAATGTCATGTGTGGTCCAAATAATTTTCTTCTCTTGAATTTTTTATGGGTTTTTTTTTTAAATTTTTATCATGTTTTTATTTTTAGTTTTGCTTTCGGCCAATACACATACACATACAAAGTCAAACACCATTTCTAGTGCAGAAAATATTTACTTTTGCAGGTACTTGTTATGCTTTGTACAGGTTTTTTAAATAAAAATTAAGAAAAAAAAATGAAACGAAATGAGAACATAAAAGAATGCATTCGTATAAGCAACACATTCCTTGCATGACAAAACAATCATGGGAAGCTTCACAAATTCAATGGAAAATTACAAATAAAAACACAAATACCAACTCACTTTCACTTTCATTCCCTCTCTCGCTCATTGTATTGAAACAGAAACCATAGGGAGAAGATTTCTTTATAACTCCTGTGGTTATTGGCAATTCTTGTGTAAGTGTACAAGTGTGTGTGTGATAATATAAATCTCTTTAATTTACTGTGTTTAAAAAATAAATACAAGCACTTACAAAAACAATTAAAATAAAAGGGAGAAAACCGGAGAAAGAGAGAGGGAGAGAGAGAGAGCATCTGTAATAAAGGGTCCGCCAAATAACTTTTTTTTCGTGAAAATGCTTTAAAAAAACTACGGAATATTTTCTCAAATTTCTTTTTTATTTAAAAGTCGCAGAGCTGATGTCGTTTGGCCACCTCGGAGCTGCGATTTGACACCGCTGGACTACTATTTGTGGGGTGCAGTCAAAGATAAGTGTTACGCCGACAATCCAGAGACAATTGACGCTTTAAAGGACAATATTCGTGAAGCCATTGGTGAAATACAGCTGCACACAATCGATAATGTGCTAAAAAAAATGGACCGATCGTGTAGGCCAGCCGAGGCAGCCATTTGAATGAAATTATTTTCCATTATTAACCGGAAGGATTGTACTTTCAAATAAAAAAATAAATTTGAGAAAATATTCAGTAGTTTTTTTTAAAGCATTTGCACGAAAAAAAAGTTATTTGGCGGACCCTTTACTACAATACAACTGCAATAAAAACAAAGAATTCATATAAAAAGAGAGAGGGAGAGAGAGAAATACTGCATGTTTTTCTCAAATTAATTGCAGCTCTAAAGGAATTTACAAATTGACAGCTGATTCCATGGGGTCATATGGTGTGTATTCAATATGAGAAAGGGTAGCTTGTGTTGCGTATAAATTATTGCTGGAAAAACGATCAGAATTTTATATAAAAATTCCCCCTTGATAATATCAATCACTGTGTGGACTTGTTTTTATTTTTTTATTGCCATGAAATACATACATATTTAACATTTTTATTATTTTAAAGCATGTTAAGGGAATATAGTAAAACTACCATACATGGTGGCCATAGGCGAAATGGCAACCATGATGGCAATGTGATGCTGCCAGACACATTTATGCCTGCAAGCGTGGAATATTCTTACATCCCTGTTCTAAGGATTGCCGTACAGTAGCTTTCTGTAAGCCCACTGACTCAGGGGAAATTAAACAAAACTTTGTTACTCGTTATGAAGTCGCCGTGGTCTAGTAGGTAGTGTGTTGGCTTATTAGACGAAAAGCCAGGGTTCGAGCCCCAGGCCAGACATCAAAATAAAATACAAAAAAAAGTATTTCTTCGGCGACTTCCTTTCAGCAGATTTCTGGTAAAAACTCTCTGAGAGTAAATAAAATTGTCATGAAAAGTTTCCCAAAAATCTGTCGTTCGGAGTCGACTTTAAACTGTAGGTCCCGACACTCATGTGTAAAATTAACGCACACAACATAAGTGGTGTGGGAAACTAGGTCGTAATCCTGACTGAAGGGTTGTAATGACCTATTATTTATGTATGTATGTTACTCGTTATCTCGAATAATCCTACAGCTCATCACTCTTACAGAACTTTTGATCAGAAAACCACGCCAACGTAATAGCATTAAAATTTCATAACTATTTGCAAATTATATACAACGGGAATGTCACATTTTTCTTCGCTGTCATTAAAAAGGCATGGGTTTCCTCCCGAAAAAGCGGCGAAAATCGATTTCCATTGAAATAGAATTCTAAAATCTAGGCAAATTTATTAAGGCCGCCGTTCTATCATTTTCTAGGTTACATTCATCAGTATACCACTCCTCGAAGTAAATAGAGGTGATTGCCAAGTCCTTGTTGTCATTAATACTTGCCAAGAAATTTCTGAAAAGAACTATTCTCGATGGAAGTCGCCATTGTCAAGTAGGCAGTAAGGCCACGGTTCAAACCCCAGCTTAGACATCAAAACGAAAATATAAAAAAATATTTTCTTCGGCGACTTCTCCTTAGCAGATTACTGGCAAAAACCCTCTGAGAGTAAATGAAATTGCCATGAAAAAGTTCTTCAAAAATCTGTGGTTCGAAGACGACTTTAAACTGTATGTTCCGCCACTAATGTGTATATATTAACACACACAACATAAGTGCTGTGAGATGCTATGTTGTAATACTGACTGAAGGGTTGTAATGACCAATTTTGTATAACATCACTGTGGGGGATCGGATTGCATAGAAATTTCTAACAGGCCCTCAAACTTTGCAAAATATTGTTACGAAAATGAAAATATCGTTTTACATTAACGATAACACTAACAAATACAACGAACTTGGTTGCATATACCAACAACAACAGTGTGAAAGAAAAGGAGACAGACAAGTAAGAAAGAACGGAACAACAAACAACGTGAACAAAATACACGAACAACAATGCAGTCGCGATAGAATTCTCGAGAAGGCGAAAGCAAAAACATTTTGCTTCAAGAACGTTCATTAGACTGATTTTGTGGACATATAAAAAGGCAAGTCAAAGCAGACAATGAGTCAGTAAGAATTCAGTCAGTCTTGTGTGAAGACGCGTTCCGTGCGAAGTAAACAGTCGTGGTTTGAATATCGCTGTTGTGAAGATCTATCAAAGAGTTGTTAGAGTTTGCGCGGACAGAAGTATAAAGTAGAATAGTGAACAAGCAATTATTGTTGGAGTTGTAACAGTGGTACATAAAAGTAGTGCGATCAATAAAGAGTTTAGTTGAAACAAAACACATATTTGTTTTTACTTTGTTTGCAATCAACGAACTCATATTCTAAACGTTTTTAAAAAGGTAAAAACGTAACAATATACAGATGCAAGGGATCATTTTGAATCTGAACAGAAAAACAGTAAAAAATTTAATTCATGTAGCATTATACAGAGTCGTTTAATATTTGTTTTGCTTTTTCAATTACTCGATAGTGTTTTATGTATCGTGATATTTATTCATTTCAATAATTATTTATCCTTGTAAGTGTGAATGTAAATTAGATTTGAAATTAAATTTTATAATTAATTTGCTTTTGTTTCGGAAATCTAATTAGTCATTCAAATGTCAAAAGAAAACAAAAGACAAAAATAACAAAAACAAAAACTACAACGCAAATATTTCATATCATTAGTGATGTCACGTAATTTAAACTCTGATATTAATTAAATATTTATGGCGGGGGGATTATAATTTCACAAAGAAAAGGATTATGTCAACTAAAAATCTGTAAAAAAGAAATTCCTTTCAAATTAAAAAAAGGCCTTTCATGCAGTTATTTACACAAAAATAACTTTAGAATGGCAATTAAAAATTTATATCGGCACATAACTTGATTTTTTAAATGCATTTTGAAAACAGGATTACATCCAAGCTTCTTACACCACTTATGTTGTGTTGTGTTAGTTTTATACATGAGTGGCGGCGAGACCTACAGTTTAAAGTCGACTCCGAACGACAGATTTTTGAGAAACTTTTTCACGGCAATTTTTATTTACTCTCAGAGTTTTTGCCAGAAATCTACTGAGAACAAGAAGGCCGAAGATATATTTCGTTTTGCTCAAGATGTCTGACCTGGAGTTTGATTGGTGGCCTTACATCTACTAAGCCAACACATTACTTATTAGGCTATGGCGACAACAATTATTCAGTGGCTTTAAATGTGCATCAACTGACATTTTCGATGGATATTTTCAATATACTGGCCTCAAACTATCTTAAAAAATTATTTGACGGCAAATACCATTGGAAAGTAAAATGGGTAAACGGAAATAATAGTCTAGTAGGTAGTGTATTGGCTTATTAGACGTAAGGCCACGGTTCACACCCCAGATCAGACATCAAAAAACCAAAATATGAAAAAAAATATTTCTTCGGTGACTTACTCTCGCAGCAAATTTAGCCGCCTACTTAACCGCCTGCTTAGCGAGAAGTTTGCTGCGGCTAGACTTAATGCCCTGTCTCGTTGGCACATTGTACCTTCTGGTCACTCCACTATGCTGGAGGTTGATCCAGTGGCCCCCGTGAACATTGACTATATCCCTGCTGAATATTGTCTCGATAGGGGTTTCCACTCTCTGATTCCGAGTAGGGACGACTGGAATCATAATACGGTTGTCCCCCCGGAAGTCCTGGATTTATATACTGACGGCTCTAAACTCGATATTGGGGTTGGAAGCGGTGTTTACTCTGGGAAACTGCACCTGAACATTTCTATCCGTCTGCCGGACTACTGCAGCGTGTTTCAGGCGGAGGTGACGGCAATTTACCGCGGCGCTCAATGGATCCTCGTCAACGGTGCTCCTTTCACTCGCGTCTCGGACTTTTCTGATAGTCAGACCGCGATAAGATCTCTATCGTGTTTCGTGAATAACTCTAGGATCGATAGGGAATTTCGCCGCTGTTTCGACCTTCTTTCTGGGCGCTTCACCAGTGTCTCACTGGTCTGGGTCCCCAGACTTAGTAATATTCCGGGGAACTGCAGGGCCGATGAAATCGCCAGAGCTGGTGCGCTCCTTCCGGAATCCTCTTCAATTGAACTGGGTATGCCACTTGCCTCGGTGAAGTTGAACATTGCGCGGAAATTCTCTCGGGACGCCAATGAGGAGTCCTGCTCCACAGCTAGACTCAGCTGGCCCTTGATGGATAGAAGGCGTACCAACCAATTACTTGGTCTTGGTCGTGACGTCATCTCAACCACAGTGGCCGTGCTTAGAGGGCATTGCGTTATGGGTAGACACGCGGAGAGAATGAGGCTCCCATTTAACGACTTCTGCCGTGGATGCAGATCCGCTGAGGAAGAGGAGACTGTTATCCACTTTGTTTGTCAGTGCCCGTCTCTTGCTAGGTGTAGATATAGGCTATTTGGCTCTCCATTTCTTGTCAGCTTGATGGAGCTATCATCTATTGATATCAAGGATATATCTTCGTTCATCGAACTTTCTGGCTGGCTTTCCAGTATGGGGTAGTCGTGCTTTTGATGTGCAGCCCTTGCGCTGACCAACTTCTTCCTCTTCCCTGATTTTGGTGGAACTTGGTCAGTACAGGGACTGCGTTCACCCGTGGCATCACAACGGGCCGCTATACGTGCTCAAGTGAGCTTTGTGAAATCAGAGCTACCACTCAGACTTAACCTAACCTACCCTCAGCAGCAGATTTCTTGCAAAAACTCTGAGAGCAAATAAAATTGGCATGAAGAGTTTCTCAAAAATCTGTCTGATCGGAGTCGACTTTAAACTGTATATGCCGCCACTCAGGTATAAAATTAACACAACAGAACATAAGTGAAAGGTCCATAATCCTGACTGAAAGGTTGTAATGACCAATTATATAAAATAACAGACGATAGGCCATATAAATCGACAAATCACTGCTTACAAAGCTTTTTAATGGAAGCATTTCGCCTGTCTGGACAATAATGCGTAGAACCAGCATATTCACGAATAAATTAAGTTCAGATTGCCGACTGATTGACAACTATCCGCTCCAAAAGGCGTTAAAGGAAATACAGTGTATCATTCTTCTGCAGCTGATATGCATAGTGATATGATATGATAGTTTTACAGTTAGTTTTGCTTTAATTAAGTTCATTTTGGTCTGAGTTTCCATATATTTCGACAGACGTAATTACTGGCTTTAAGTTCTTTAATTATAAACAAAAATGTAATCGTAGTTTGGTTTTTTTTTAACATTTTTTTATATCCTTAGGAAGGAGAACGTTCATTTAAAGCAAAGCCTAGAAAACTTTCACACAAACTATCACATGCTGATGCACAAATACTCTCTCTCTCTCTCTCACTCTCTCTATCTCTCTCTCACTTAGATACACATAAATGCAGAAGTGATTTCAATTCGTTCTTTTTTTGTTTGTTTTTCTTTCCTCTCTTGACTGTAGTTGCCTGGCTGCCTGACTGCCGACCTGCAGTCGCCTTTTGTAATTCGTAATGTTGCAACAAATTCTCATTGAATGTGTAGTTAATGACTTAAATTTGTAACACCAATGCCAGCAACACCAATAGCCTTAAAGCTTTTAATTTTACCAGAACTAAGTGTTTATTTTTGCCCAACAATACCCCAAAAAAATAACAGAAAGTTTTTCATTTTATTTTTTGTTTGATTTTTATTCTTCTTCTTCCTTCTTTCATTCAGTTGTATTTGTTATCCTTCTTCCTTTTTATTTTTTTTTTGTAAGACTTACGTGTTGCAATTTTGTAAGCAAGTGAGAATTCTTTAATTTTTTTTTTTTGTATACGAATGTTTAAAGACCGCATTGAGCAAAGCAATTGAGGTTAAAGTTGTATTTCTTTCATAAAAAAAGAATCAGAAGTAGAAATAGGTTTTTTTGTTAATGGTTGCTGAATAAGAATAAAAAGTTTAATACTAGTGAAACTAATAGGCCAACAATAGCCACTCTTAATGCATATATTTGTCCTACTCTTCTAGGCTAATTTAATTCAAAGAGCGCTATTATAGAGTAAATTCTATTTTCCTTTCTTCTAAACGAATGATGGGTTCGCTTTAACAGTTTCCAGGATCATAGGGTTACCATTTCCCATTGCACAGAACCAATGCATTTCGTGAAGATTTTGTTACGAAAATGAAAAAAATCAAGACACTGGTGTTTTTCTTTTACATCGCTTAGCATTAAAATTATAAACAAAAGCTACAAAAACAAAACAATACGGTAAACAAACCTGCTTACAAATTATCGTACTGCTTGATGTAACAACAAACACCAGCATAAAAAAAATGGTAAACAAGTAAACAAAAATCCACAAACAACACTACAAGAATAAATGTAAACAAAATACACAAATAACAGTACAATAATAAATGTAAACAACTATATTTATAGAGATTTCGACAAGGCGCAGCCATGAACGTTTGCCTTCAGGAACGTTCATCAACCTGTTTACTTTGCCATATAAAAGGCAAGGCAAAACAGGCGAGTGAATGAGTGTAGTTCAGTGAGTCTTGTGTAAAGACGTCGTACGTTTGAAGAGAGTAATCGTGGTTTGAAGATTTCCGCTACAAAGATCTGTCGTATAATTGCTTATGGATTGTTATTGTTTATGCAAAGGGTGTACACAGAGGAATTACAAAAAAATCAATTGTTGTTGTTTACATCAAGTTGTGAACAGTGACACACAAAATTGTACGAATAATACAGAATTTTAATTAAAACTAAATACAAATTAATTTTTATTTTATTTGCTATCTACGAGCCTATATTTTAAAATATAATAACGTAATAATGTATTGGTTTAGGTAAAGTGCTTGTTGGACTAGATTAGGACAAATTAAATTGGCTTTCCAGTAAGCTTGCCCCGACCAACAAACAAGCTAATCTTGGCAGCACCTAATCAGATCTTTGAAAACGATCACACCTACCATCATGGCGTTTAAATGCTTGCTCAGTAACAGAATACTTCCTGGGAATATAGTCAGAGAATCATATTTTTACATTCAAAGCGATTAAATGCCTACTCAGTAGCAGAATATATACTGAGAATACATGCAGAGAAGCATTTTTGGAAACCCTAAAGCAAACGAATGAATCAGAACAGGTACCAAAGTGAACAATACCTTATGCTATCTGTTCGCAGAAGTTCCGTTTTCCACAATGCGTACATTATTTACCATTTCCACCCTTTACTTACTTAATTGGCCATAACAACCCGTTTAACGGATTTCGGCCTGCCGCAACACATCCTTCCAGCCGTCTCTGCTTCTTGCGCGCCTACGCCAGTTGGTCACACCAATCGATGACAGGGCTTCCTCGACTTGGTCCTTCCAACGGACACAAGGTCATCCTCTTCGGCGACTTCCGCAGATTGCCGCATCAAATACCCGTCTCGCCGGAGCATTCTCCTTCATTTGAACAACATGGCCGAGCCAGTGCAGCCGCTGGATGTTAATACGCTGCACAACGTCTATGTCGTTGAGGAGCTCATACAGCTCACTGTTAGATCGGATACGGAAATCATCGCCAACTGGCACTTTGACCGAAGATCTTACGTAGGACTTTTCACTCGAACACTTTCACGGCTGCTGCATCAGTGCTTAATAGTGTCCATGCCTCTGCGCCATAAAGAGTGTCTTGTAGAGTGTTAGTTTTGTAGTAGGTTGCATTATAAGTCCCTCATGTGCTTTAATTTCATTTTAATATGGATTTAAGACACATTCACAACATCATTTTAATTATTTTATTCTCTGGCCTTTTGCATAATACTACTGGGGGAGGGAAAGAAACATTATTTTCTATATTGTTCTTCAAGATGCCAGACTTGAGATTTGAAGTCTCAAGATCTCGTTTAGTAACCCAATACACAACTTACTAGATTACGGCAACCACTTTGCCTGCCAAAACGGCTAGAAATTAGAAATAAATTCCATTCTGTAGCTACCACTTGCTGTGTGTAAGAGGAAGGCTCCCGAAATCTTGGGTTAAGCTTGAGGCCTGTCCAAGACGTAAATTTAATAGGGTCTGCGGTTGTGAGGTGCAGGAAGAGTGAGGAACTATCTACTGACCAGCATCAACGCTTTCAAATTTAACGAAATGATTAAGCATTGAATGGAGACCAAAAAAATTCCTATTTAAAACTTCCTTTTAATCACATTTGTGCCTCGGAAACTTGTATTTTATTTATGTTTGCCTGTGTTTTATGTATAAATTTGAAACAGGCAAACATTTATAAAGATTTTCTGGATTTTCTTGATTTTCCTGATGCATTCAATTATTTGCATATCCAGATTGGATTAATTATTGTTTTTCTTCTTTGCCTCTTTGGTTTGTTTTAAAATTCAAAGAGAAAAAAAAGCGAAACAATTCATCTTTCGCACCCAAATTTCACAGGCACTTTGAAAACTTTGCAGGAAACTGGTATCGTGAGTACCATAACTAAAGGCATAAAGAGAAAAGAAAGTACCATTTGGAAAACTTAATAGTTTATTTGCGGCCTCTCTCGTTCGTTCTCTCTCCTTCCTTCTCTCTCTTTCTCTCTCCCTTTCTAGCATGCTCTCTGTGTGTATGTATAAAATATTCATCAGTACAATATCATGATGCTGTGATACGAGGTTAATTCTAAAATTAATTGGCCAAACGCATAAATGCCAATGAAAATATTAAAATGGTTGTTGCTATTGTTGCAAACTCCTTGGCTGGTTCTAGACTAAATGCTTATTGTTGTTAATAAATCGTTGTTAGTATGGCAATAGCTGCAGAAAGTTGGCTTATTCAATAGGTCTCGAGTCTATCGTAGTTGGTCTGGATGGTGAATTTTGGAAAACGAATGCTTGGAAAAATACTAGGGTCTCGCTTTTTACATGATAGACAAACAGTTCATACTATTATCAGAATGTGAAAGCCATTGAATTTCAGTGGCAAATTAAAATTAAAAAATAAAAATTTTTCTAAATTTTTTTAGACTAATTTTGGAACCCATCTCGTATATCTACGCTTGTACACTGTTCTGATAGGTTTTAAAAGAAGATGTATACACACAATCTCTTTATCTCTCTTTTTCCTTCTCTCTCTATTTCTTTATAACACCATTGTTACCGTCATTCGTATTTTACGCCTGAATCTATGTATCTGTATCCGTATCTGTATCCGTATCTGTGCATCTGTGCCTGTGTATGTATATTGTTTAATATTTGAAAAACTTTTATTAACTTTTATTGAAGCGTAAAAAGATTTATTAAATGCCGCAAAAGAATAAAATATTTTGTTTTGTTCTCTTTCTCTCTCTCCCTCGCTCTCTCTTTAGTTTCTATTTTATTTGTATAGGCATCTAGGGAACAGGAAATACAGAATTAACGATGTACATATGTTTATGCTGCTTCCTTCTGTCATTGCTCACGGCTAATAGACAGATATTGAGTGGTCATCTTTGTTGATTTGGCCACGACACCTTCACCCCGACACGCATTTGTTTCTTTTACTTGCATTTTGATGTTTTTGCCGTTCTTTTTATTCGTTTTCCAAAAAGCTCGACATGTCAAATAAAAGAATTCGATTATACTGACCACACTAAGGCCCACAAATAGGCCCAGTATACCACTAAGTGATACCAATTTATCTTCCGGCTGTCTAATCACTTGACGTTTTTTATAAGTTTTGGGAAAATGCAAGAAAACAAAATCCAGGGCATGCATATGTTTGGTTTCGTTTGTAGGTTCATTACGGCTGATGGATGGAAACGGGGAATGGAAAATGAAAAGAAAAATATATAATAAACATTAGAGGAATATTTATCAAATTCGGGTTACAGTTTTCATATTCGTAATTAAATAAATTCAGAGATTGCCGCCTGTCATTGTGGGACATACGGGAAAACTTTTGACAATAAAAACTGCAGTTTCCACAAAGGTCAAATTGAGGTCAAATGACAGTAGGTGGCCGTTTTAAAAACGTTCATAAAAACAACGCAGCCTATTTTCAATGTTTTCTCTCTTGTTTGAAATTTATTAGAAATTTTCTTTTCTACTTACCTGTAATAATAGGCATTTTCCACCACATATTGTGAATTATCACAGTTTGCCAGGCACTGTCGCATTTCCGCTTCGTTCACTTTTATCATTGATTTGGGGGTTATAAGGTCTTCTTGCTCCAAAAAAGCAAGCTGATGTAATTTACAAGCGGATACTGAAAATATAAGAAACAAAATAAATATGAAATATCATCAAACAAGAAGATCACATCAAATTCAGGAAAGACTTCCTTTAACTAAGCGATATTCAATTGCTTCGATACCCTCTTTATTTGTCCAAAAATTTAATTAAAAATAAGCCGACGAATATAATGCCTGATGAACCAATTCGAACTCTTTGCAAATGCAAGCTTTTTCTGTAATTTCACCAATAAAATGCTGCATTGGTCACCTTGCTCTCATAGGTAGTGTTGTTGGCTTACTAGACAGGAGCTACAAGTTCAAACTTCGGTTCTAATGTCTTGAAAATATAAAAAAGAAATATTTCTTTGGACAAGCCCCTCTAAACCTAAGCCTCCTGGCTTTGAGAGCAACTAATTACCACGAAAAAGTTTCTTAAATATGTAAGCCTCGGTAAACATGCTAAGCTAAACTGTTATCCGGACTAAAGGACTGTTTTTTTTATCTTAGGCCGGAGGTGGAAATTTTCGAAAGACACTTTTGTTCCAACAAAAGAGTGCACGATTCACCATCACTGGTGCCTACGTACTAAACCCAACCCCTACACACTTCAATTCAACCACTCTCCCTCCGCGGGACTGCCGTAAGATATTAACTTCGCGGAGAGCTGGTTAACCCTAAATCTTGGTCACACTATGTTTAATTCCGCCTCCGTTCCTCCAGCCTTTGGAGTTCTATCATAACTTCAGCCATTCTCTGACTGTATTGGCTCCATAGAATCCTAGAATTCAACACCTGCTCCATAAGCCGAGTTGGTCCGAAACTCGTTTCCCCCGACCATCTAAATCTGGGGCAGCATGTTAGAATATGCTCCGCGTCTTCCTCCTCATCTACACAGTTTAGGCATAAAGGGGAAGTATCATGTCCAAATCTGTGTAGGTATTTCCTGAAGCACCCATGACCAGTTAGGAACTGGGTAACGTAGTAGTTCAGCTCGCAATGTTCGTTCTCCATCCAAAGGGTTACATCAGGGACAAGGTGAAATGTCCATCTCTCCTTTAAACCGTTCTCCCATCGTGACTACCATTTGTGCATGGAAGTCCTTCGTTCCTCCGCCTTTATAGCTGCAGTTCGTCCTGGAAACTCGAGATGGCGAAAGTATATCCGCTTCATCTCATCCGCCAGTATGTCTATTGGTATTGTCTTTGCCAATACCAATACCGCTTCATCAGACACTGTCCTGAAGCCACTTATTTGTCTAATCGCGCTTAGACAATACACCGGGGACAGTATTCTCCTTGTCGTCCCCACGGAGAGTGCCTCCGACCATATTGGGCAAGCATATAAAATTATCGACGTTACAACCCTCGATATTATGCTCCTCTTGAATGGATGTGGTCCTCCAATATTTGGCATCATCCTCGCCAGTGCTCCCTGTGTTACAGATGCCTTTTCGCCGATGTATTTCACGTGCTCCTTGAAGTTCAACCTGTCATTATCATTGTGATTATCGAAATCACTCCCAGGTATTTTATCGCCCTCTTAGATTCGATCTTAGTACCTCCAACGATTAAAGGACTGTAATGGCAAAATAATGTACATATGTGTGTGTGTATTATTGAGAGAGAGAGAAGATTAGTGTGTATTGTAGAAAGAGAACAAGAAGAAAACAACAACAAATAATAAATAATTACGAGTATCGAAATAAAAATAATAATTTACAACATAGAAAAATAAAAACAATAACAAAACAACAGTAAGGTTCTAGAAGTTACCAAACACGCAGAACAATAGCATTTTCAATGGATTGTAAGGAATATCTGTCTATACTTCACAATATCATTTCTGTAGATAGTTTTCATTTACTTTAATTGCAAAATAATAGATATTCTTACCTGTACCTCTTAAAGGATATGCTACACAAAGGCACATATCGTATTGCCGCTTGTAAAACACCCTCGTAATACAGGTGGTATAACTTTCAAATTTGTAAATATGTTTGCGATCCTTATAGTTGCTATCGTCTGTTAAGCAACGTAGATTATTTTCATCCAAATATTGTAGGCTTTTATCGCTGACAATGGGCCTGATGGTGAATTCCATAATATACTCAAGACCATTTGCCTTGACAGTGGCTCGTTCTATGGGCATTAAATTTTCGGGTATATCGCGACTATTCAATATGAAAATCTGTAAATTGAAAATTTGTGAATTGAAATACATAAAGAGAGAGAGAGAGAGGGAGAGAGTCCCAAAAAACTGTTTTACCCTGTATAATCTTTTCAATTTCAATTTGAAATGATAAGGTTCAGCAAATATTTGTAGTTCTTTGATCAAATCCGAGGCTGCTTGACTATTAAAAAGTATTAAAAAAAATAATTAAACGACTTCAGAGATTACTTTTGATTACCTATTATTCTGATCTGAATTGAATAGAAAACATTTACCCAATATTGAGGGCACTTCGCGAAATATTTCGCAACAGTTGACCGGTTTACCAAGCCAAAGGCATTCATGGAAAACTTCTTCACAATTACCAACAATCTGCAAGCAAATTACATTATCAGAAGCACATTTTCATAAATCATCACAGTACTTACCTGATTTATTATATTTCGATAATCATAATTCCTTAAAAACTCTCCCACATTTTCTTCTAAATTCTGTGTATAATTTAAGTAACTTTGCATGGGTTTACTACTCCCATGGTATTGTAGTCTAGTTTGATAAGCCATATTGTAAATAAAGTCATGGGTGGCCGTATCTTCCCTTAGTTGGGGATAAAGCTTATAAAGAGAACTTTAAAAAGAATATAAATTTTATTTACTTTAAGTATTTATTATGGATCAGAACGAACACAAACAGTACTTATTTAAAGCTCGTTCCAATCTAATAAATGTTTCCTTATCTGTGTCGCTTGTCGTTTCACAGATAGCTAGGGTGGGATAACGAAATGTTGTTTGGGGTCCATGGTCAACGGTGACGATGCGATAGATATTCTCTGAGTAAATGCTCATGTAGTAGGTGATTAAATAACAACCATAAGAGCTGCAAACCAAATAAATTACAAGCCATAAACGTCGTTCATAGGGATGATAACTGAGAGCCAGAGAAATAGTGAAAAACACATGACAGTTAAAGTCATTTAAAAAGAAAACAATGGAAATTTATTTAATTGTATACATAATGTTAGTTATCATTACTGTATTATATAATTCTAATAACAGTATAATAAATCTTAAACTTAAACTTATCATAACTGCAGTGCCTTCAAAAATTTGGTTCAAAATGTTTTGTAATTAAAACTGCATTACCTATGGTAAGGCATTATCCCCTTCAGAATAATAAAGGGCTATCCATTTCATGGTTTCAAAAGTATGAGACTGGAAATCGACATCTGTCAAACTAAGTTGTGAAACCAATTTTTTTCTTTTCAGTTGAAAGTCTGACATTGACGAAAATGAATCGCTTAACTATCACACAAACGCATAAAAATTATCAAAACCTACAACAAAAATGGTGATTCTGCCACGGCCACGTATCGTGCTTTAAGAGGAGATTATGGTTTACATAATCGTCCAACTACGCAAGCAATTGGCAAAATTGTGAAGAAATTTAAAGAGACTGGAGTGGTTACAAATATTGAAAGGCCTGTGCATCATCATCGCTATTGTAAGTGAAAGTGTTGCCGAAGACCCGAATGTGTCGATTCCTCGTCGTTCTCAGGAATTAGGACTGTCTTACGGCACATTATGGCGTATTTTGCATTTAGATCTACACCTACATCCATATAAAGTCCAGCTCACGCAACAACTGAAGTCAGCTGACCATTCACAACGTCGCAGATACGTGGAATGGGTGCTTGAACAACAGGCGGTGGACGGTAATTTTTCGAACAAAATTTTCTTCAGCGTTGAAGCACATTTCACACTCGGTGGGTATGTTAATAAACAAAATTGTCGTATTTGGTGTTCTGAGAATCCTCAAGTAATTGAAGAGAGGCCATTACATCCAGAAAAAGTCACTGTTTGGTGCGCTCTTTGGTCCGAAGGTGTGATTGGACCTTACTTCTTCGAAAACGACGATGGAACGACTGTCACCGTCAATTCGGAGCGTTATGGTCATATGATAACCGACTTTTTTCTGCCTTCAACAAGACGGTGCCACATGCCACACAACTCAAGCGAATATGGCTTTATTGCAAGAGACATTTCCTGGCCGCGTAATTTCTCGTCGTGGCGATATCAACTGGCCACCAATATCATGCGATTTGACACGATTAGACTTTTTTTGTGGGGCTACGCGAAAGACCGTGTTTATGCAGATAAACCTTTAACTCTGGAGCACTTAAAAACCAACATTCGTCAAGTTATGGCTGAGATAGCGCCCAATATGTGTCAAAAAGTGGTCGAGAATTACCTGAAAAGAAACCATTCGTTATGTTATGGCTGAGATACCGCCCAATATGTTTCAAAAAGTGGTCATTTTCGACCTCAAAAGAATCAATGCTTGCAACACTTCGCGTGGAGGTCATTTAAATGATGTAGTGTTTCACACATAATGTCAACGGTCAAACTTTACAATAAAAAGGAAATATCATGAAAAAAATATTTTCTATGTGTTTTATTTACGTTTACTTTTGAAAGCACGAAATGGATAACCCTTTACCTAATAAAACATACAATTGTCACGTTTATCGATATCTAAGTGGCCTCCAGTCGCCGTAGTGTAGTAGGTAGTGGGTTGGCTTATTAGACGTGAGGCCTCGTACCGAAAATTTGGAGACGAAAATAAAACAAATGAGATACAAGAACATAAGATAATACATCAAAACCAGTGTCGTTAGAAAGGCCACGAAAGAAAAGCAAACAACAATAACAAAACAACAGTAAGGTTCTAGAAGTTGTCAAACCAAATGTAAATGAAGCCTAAATAGAACGAAAGGTAACGTTTTCAATAAATTGTAATGAAAATCTATACTTTACACGTTAATTTCTGTAGACAGTCTTCATTTGCGCCGATTGCGAAATGAAAAATATTTCTAAGAAATGGTAGAATATATTGCAGCGTCTGAGAGCTGAAAAATGCCATATTTGGACAAAAAAATTATTGTCTAGCCAAGAGAGTGCAGCAGTTCACACAATGCACTACTATTGCGATGATTTCGCTTCATATAACAAACCACGCAATGGTCAAAAACAATGAACCAATGAATCGGATCCAAAAAATGATTCATTGAAGCGTTTGCAATTGCTAGCTACTTTAGGAAGGTACTGGCCAGTTCTCACCATAAACAAGATTCAAATCAATCGACTTTCAGTAGAAAAAAAAGTATACCAAGCTAAGAAGAGATGATATTAAAAGCTAAAGAACATACATAATTGGCCATTACAACCCTTCAGTCAGGATTACAGCCTAGCTTCTCACACCACTCATGTTGTGTGCGCTAATTTTATACGTGAATGGCGGGATCTACATTTTAATGTCGACCTTGAACGACAGATTTTTGGGAAATTTTTTCATGGCAGGTTTATTTACTCTCAAAGGAAATCCAGAAATCAGCTGCGAGGAAGTCGCCGAAGAAATATTTTTTTTCACATTTCATTTTGATGTCTGACCTGGGATTGGAACCCGGGCTTTACGTCTAATAAGCCAACACACTACCTACTAGACTACGGCGACTTCAGAGCTAAAGAAAATTTTTTCTTAAATTTATTGATTATCTTGGTTAGGTTAGAGAATTCTCAAATGAACCTCGTATTTTTAATTCGTATTTCATATGAATTTTAAAAGAGTCTACTAAGATGGGTCTGGCAGTAAATGAGGGCAAAACGAAGTACAACTTGTCGACAGGTAGAGACATGCGGCATATTGATTCTCAGATTACGGCCGCTAACTATGCTTTCATTATAGTCAAGGAATTTATTTGTTTTTGATAGACCTTTACCACCAAAAATGATGTTAGTCTGGAGGTCAAGCGCAGGATCACTCTTGCCATCAGATGCTGCTATGGTCTCAAAAGGTAATTGACTAGCAGAGATCGCTCTCTTGTATGACAACAAAACTACTACTCTACAAGACGGTCATCCTCCCCGTGCTTCTTTATGGCACAGAGGCATGCACACTATTAAGCACTGATGCAGCAGCCTTGAGAGTATTCTATGGCTATGGCTATGATTTCCGCATCCGATCCAACAGTGAGCAGTATGAGCTCCTCAACGAGATAGACGTTGTGCAGCGTATTAACATACAGCGGCTGCGAAGCCTCGGCCATGTCGTTCGAATGGGGGAGGATGGTCCGGCGAGACAGGTATTTGATGCGGGGATCTGCGAATGTCGGCGAAGAGGACGATCTTGTTTGCGTTGGAAGTACCAAATCGAGGAAGATTATTTTGAAAATTTATTGCCACACTTTTAAGTCTTCACTGTAATGTTTAGGAGACTTACATACATGCTAACGGTATATGATGAATTAATATTTCTTAGGATTTGTTGCTGCCACAATACTTACTTTTGTTTTACCAAATAATGTGAACCCACAAGACAACCTCTTTGGCAGAATTCAATAAATCCCTCGTACACTGCCATCAGACATCGTGTAATAAAGTTTAAAAGGCAACGCCAAACCATATTGCAAAAACGTACACACCCAGGCACACAGAGTAAGTAATCCTTTCACGGCAAAATGCTGGCAGCTGCTGGCAAATAAAGTTCAACCGCCCAGAAGAGCAAAGAGAACGAGAACTGCAGCAGAAAATAAGAAAAAAAGGATGCATGTCAGTTGAAATGTATTGCTTGCCACAAAATGTTGCAGTAAAACTGAAATTAAAAATGTTGAACGATATTTTACAATCAACAAGAGAACGAAAAAAGAAAACACGGCAAAGACTAGAAGAGAAAAGAAATTTTTTTTTTTTAGAAAATAAAAGCAAATGGATGAAGATATGGTTGTGACACTATCTAATCCACAGGAGTATTGGTGCGTAACTGTTAAAATTATTTATGATTTCTAACAATTTACCTACTCACACTGCTCACAAATCGTATCGTATCGTATCGAATTGATTGAATTTCTTTCCTTTTCTTAAATTTTTTCTGCCTCAGCAATACAGCTATTACTACGATTTTTACCGTTACTTGCTTACGCTTGTACGTGCTTATAGATTAGAGCCGCAAAAAAAACAACGTATAATTGAACTTACACGTCTGACCATGTACGCAATTACAAATGAGTTTTACATGCGCTTTTTATACGTGTTTCGTCGACGTACATTTGTTTTCCGCAGCGTAACGATAGTGTAGGAGGAGTAATGGTTGGCCATTAATTTTTTATTTTCCTTTTCTCGTTTTCTCGTTTCGTTCCCGGAGATTCTTATCTGAAATTGAAAACAATCCATTTTTTTATTTGCCGTATTTCGTTACTGTTGCACTTGATGCCGAGGCAGCACTTGAATGTTAGAAAACACACACACACACACACACTCACCTACCATTAAGTATTATCTGTGTTTTGCCATCTAAAAAGCATCAGAGCAATAAAAATAATAAATAATTGCCTGCATTTTGTTTTCAATAAAAAAAAAACAAAAAATCAAACGATATTAAATTGAAAAGCGTTTTAGCCAAGAACGGTAATAAAGTTCAAAGGCCAATGGCTTTAAATGCCATGCAGAGATAAGAGTTGAACATATTTTTTTTTATTTTTTTTTTTTTGTTTTCTTGGATGCCAAAGTACAGGAAAATGCAGTTTGTGCCAGAAATCCTGGCAATTTTTTTATTCGTTTTTTTTTTGGTGCTGCAAGTTTGTGAAAAAACTAAAAATCCTTTTTATAAAATACAGTTATCCCTCGATTTATGTCGCAGTTGGTTCTAAAAAAGACGACGTAAATCGAAACGACGTAAATCGAATTTCATATTGCTCATACGCCATATGTTTTTAACAAGGAACTTAAAAAAGTTCCAGTAATCCCTCGATTTACGTCGCAGTTGGTTCTAAAAAATAGGCGACGTAAATCGAAACGACGTAAATCGAATTTCATATTGCTCATACGCCATATGTTTTTAACAAGGAACTTAAAAACGTTCCAGTAATCCCTCGATTTACGTCGCAGTTGGTTCCAAAAAAATTCGAATGACGACGCAAATTGAAGTCAGAGGGAACTAAAAATTTGACGACGTAAATCGAAACAACGTTAATCGAGGCGACGTAAATTGAAGGATTACCGTAAGGATAAAGGGAGGGGGGTAATTCATATACAAACACTATATTCAATGAATTTATCACTTATGCCCTTCCGCCAAACAAATTTGTTAAGCAGTTTGCGATACAAACTTTAACTTTTCAAAAGCAGTCTCCGTCTCTTGAATCTTTTCAAATCTAAGTTCGGGGAAAAAGGCAAGAAACCGGTTTTTCATTCCTCTCCATAGGGCTGTCACAACTCACACATTTTTTTTTGTATTCCCCCTACTGCTCCAATTTCAGCAATCAAGTTTCTCCCGCTACGAAGTTAATAGTTGTAGTCGCCGTAGACTAGTAGGCAGTTTGTTGGCTTATTAGACGTGAGGCCTGGGTTCAAAACCCGAAATATGAAAAAAATATTTCTTCGGCGACTTCCTCTGAGCATATTTCTGGCAAAAACTCTGAGAGTTTTTCAAAAATCTGGCATTCGGAGTCGACTTTAAACTTTAATTAACACACACAACATAAATGGTGTGAAAAGCTAGGTTGTAACCCCGACTAGATGGTTGTAATCAGCAATTATGTTTGTATAAATGTACGTAAGAAGGTAAAAAGATTTCTGTTGCCAAAAAACAAAGTCCTCTGTGGAAATGTATTGAGTTATTGTATTGAGTGTTAATTGGTTGCTAAGTCCGGTACTACCATAAGCTCTGATTAGTGTCCTTAAACATCAAAAAATTTCATCAAAGTAAGATACCTAAGGGGATACATTTGATCGAAACCGATCATACGTAAGATTCAATGAAAGTTGTTTTTAAGAGTTAGACTGGCTGACTAGAATAATATTGTTACGTTTTTACCTTATTAAAAACGTTTAGAATATGAGTTCGTTGATTGCAAACAAAGTAAAAACGAATTTGTGTTCAGTTTCAATTAAATTCTTTATTGTTCGCACTACTTTTGTGTGCCACCGTATACGTCTTGATGTTACAACAACAATAATTTGTTTATTTTGTTATTCTTCTATGCTCACACCCTTTGCGTAAGCAATACCACTTGTACGTTAGATCTGTATAGCGGAGATCTTCAAACCACAACTGTTTACTTCGCACGCAACGCGTTTTCACACAAGACTGACTGGAGTCTTACTGACTGGTTGTATGCTTTGTCTTCCGTTTTTATACGTCCACAAAATCAGTCAGATGAACATTCTTGAAGCAGAAGGTTCTTATTTTCGCCTTCTCGAGAATTCCATTGTTGTTTGTGTATTTTGTTCACGTTGTTTGTTGTTGCGTTCTTGTTTACTTGCCTCCTCTCCTTTTCTTTCGTACTTGTTGTTGGTATATGCAAGCAAGTTCGTTATATTTGTTAGTGTAACTTTTGTTAACGTTAAACGATGTTTCCATTTTCGTAACAATATGTTCGATTGTCGAATCTTCTTCCTCATGTTCACAAGTACAACAGTGGTCGGACATAAATTCCAACTAGCGAGTGATCGATATGTACAGTCATCAGCTGCTTTCATGTGCTCTACAGCGAATTACTGCGGCTGATATCATATAACAAGGACATCCTTTAGAATTCAAGAACTTTTTAACTGCAATTTGCAGTTTTGCTCTCAAATAGTCAAATTCTTTCATTTAATCGAACCTAAAGTGGACAGCACTGAGGTCGGAAAGATTTCGCATTGGCCAAATCCTGCATGGACCAGTAGCGTCCGTTCGTTCTGCTTCATAGAAAATTGATGCCCTGGAACCTTAACCTTAAGACCTTCAAACCTTTTTATCTTCGGTAAGATAAAACCAGCTATTGAAACATTTCAGTGTGTAAATCTTCATACAGAAATCTTGGCCAGAAACCGAGAGAAGAAGTAATTAAATTCTTAAACTTAAGAAAATTTACGCTAGGTTCGCTGTTTTAGAACCGCCATTATAAAAGACAATCAATGCGAATCTTACAATTGATATCCTTGTAATTGTGTGATGGAAAAGTCTTACAAGATATGCCGCCAGGATGAGTTCTTAAGCTCTGTCTGAATTCGTAGCAAATGAACCGAAACTGCGTTCATAAATCAAATATTACAGAGAAACTACCAAGACTTTATACAGGCTAACTCACAGTTGTAATAGCCATATAAAAGAAGGCAACTAATAGCTTGACGTCGCCGTAATTGAGTAGGTAGTGCGTTAGCTTATTAGACGTGAGCCCATGGTTCAAACCCCAGCTCAGACATCTCCAACAAAACGAAGTACGAAAAGATATTTCTTCGGCCTCCTTGCTCTCAGCAGATTTCTGGCAAAAACTCTTGCCAGAAAAGTTTCTCAAAAATATGTCGCTCGTAAAGTGTAGGTCCCGCAACTCATGTATGAAAATTAACCCATTAATGCCCGAATTACTTTTTTTCAAAAGATTGCCGTTTTGTTTTTTACACTCAATTTCCTCTCAGAGCGTAAAAACTAAGGCAACCTCTGCTGGCAACTTAAGTTGCCACTGGGCACTAATGGGTTAACACACACAACAAATGTGGTGTGTAGAGCTAGGTCGTAATCCTAACTAAAGGGTTGTAATGACCAATTACGTATGTATGTCTATGTATGTAATAGTCAATATGACCAATTCCATTATGGTATAATTGTGAAATTGCAATACCAATTTAAAGCATTTTAAACAAAATTCGATTGGAATTGTCTTTCTCTTCGACTAACCCAACCAAAAATTTATCTGATTTAACACAACATTATCCTTCGAAATTATTTGAATGCACAAATTTATCTGTTCGAAAAGTTTCGCAAATGCTAAAAGAAATTCTCATTAATTAAACAGAAATTTTCTATATACGAGGGTGGTTTCAAAAATTAGTTCTCCAAGTTAGAAATAACAATAGAACTACGAAATGGTGATCAATTTGTCTTTCATGTTTACAAAGTCATTGAGATTGTTGTCGCCTAATTTTGCAAATACCCTCGTATATCTATAAAACAAGCATTCGTTTCATTTGCTGTGTAAAATGTTTTGAAAATTTATTTCAAACGCTTTAATGATTTGACACAATGATGTTGAACGTTGAAGTAAAAGCCAAAGACTGAAACAAAAACTTTTATTTTCACACAAAAAGTGTTGCGCAAAAAAAAACCTTGAAGTTAGGAAAATTCAAATAAATTGAGGCTATGGTTTGACTCTCTCTCTCTCTCTCTTTCTCTATCTACTTCTCTCTTTCTCTCCCTTTGTATATTAAAACATCGACAACAATGTTATCTCATTAACCTTTTTTTCTTTTTCTCTTCTTATTTGCAACAATAATAGCAAAAACAACAATGGACTACTAATGCGGTAGCAAGTACAACTTTTGCAACTGACACGATAATGTTAATGGCAACAGCAACATGCCACGAATTCCAAAAAAAAGAAAGAAAAAAACAAGTGTAATAATGAACATTAAATACTAAGGCTGTCTCTTTCTTTAGGATTTGTTCTCTTTTTGTTTAACATTCGACATTAAAATACAACAACAACAAGAGGAAGAAGAAAAATTTATTTAAACGAACGAAAATAGATGCGAAAAAAACCATCATTTGTTAAGTTTTAATGCAAAGTGCCAGCCATGGCATGACAGCAATGAGTTGCACCCGAAATAAGCAGAACCTTAAAGAAATGATTTCTTTTTTAAATGCAATTAATGGACTTACAAAAATGTATTGTGAGGGGGGAGGTAATGAGCTACACGAGACTCACAAGTGCTGCAAGTGTGATTAGGTTATGTCTGAGTGGTAGCTCTGATTTCACAAAGCTCACTTGAGCACGCATAGCGGCCCGTTGTGATGCCACGGGTGAACTCTGGCTTCTCTTCAGTTGTCGCCTGCAAGTGTGATGCTCTGGAACAAAAGTTCATTTATTTATACGCCATTGTAGTAGAAATAATAGAGACAAACACAAACCATGTGAGATACCACTTGTGCCATTTCATAATCAGTGTTGAGAAAATCCGCAAAAAAAACTTCCAGGCTATAGCTCCTGTATTCGATTTTGTAGTGGTTAAGGTGCTTTACTACTAACCCAAGTGTGAATAACGTAGAAGACAACGTAGACATTATTAATGAACACTCGGACTCTGTCATGATCTACGTTGAGAAGCCTCAAAATAAGTTTCAAGGCTATGGGCCCTGTATTCCATTCCGTAGTGTTGCAAATACCGTAGAAGGCAACTTTATAGATTGAAGCCAGATGAAGAATTTTGTGTATATTAGCTCTGCCTCTGTATTGGCATTCAAAAAATGGTAACAAAAATGTTAACCTGTAAAGAAACCTTAAAAAGGAAAAACTTTATTGTGTTGTCGTGTCGTGTCGTGTTTTAATTCATTTGTTAGTGTTTCTGTACGGGTAGTAAATATTTAAATTTTTTTTAATTTTAATACCTATACAAACGCACTTACACTTACACACAAGCACACATACCCAATAGAAAGAAAAAACTTTATCTGCAAACGGTATTAATCCGTTACAATAATGTAAGCGTGTACAAGCGAGTTTTAAATAATACATGGTAACCAGCGTACAAAAAATACTCGAAATTAAAATAGAAACACCACACAATGAAAACGAAACGAAACGAAACTTTTCGTTGATACTGAAAAAAAGCATTTAAAATTCACTAAAATTTCTTCTTCTATTCTATTTAAACACATTAAACACTAGGCATCACACCATAACCAATGCACTATGCACCACCATATGGCCAGAGCTACCACCCACTTTGTACAATACATAGTGGGCCTATAAAACATTATTTCCATTACACTCAACGTTTGTATGTATGCTAGTTGTGTGTGAGGGCCTATGGCTTCTAGTAAAATGTCAGTTAGGCTGGTCAGTTGCTTTTAACAACTGCCTACAGCATGCCAGAATGCTATGGTCGTTGTTTAATAATGGTTTCTTAACTGTTTCAGGCATTAAGCATCTCTTGTCTATGGTGACATACAGAATTAAACGAAATTTTTGTTACAAAAAAAAATTTTAAATTCTGTACCAAAAACAGCTAAAGTGCGAGTTCAGAATTAAAATTTTGTATCTTCGTACACATAATGGAGTTTAAGCTCGAGCTAAGCACTATTCCCAGCGATACTAACTAGATTTGCTATCCTGTTTAAAGAAAAGCATACGATATTCTTTTTCCTTGATTTCATCATTCAAAAGCTTCAATAAATTATGGAAAAGACTTACAACGTTCTGAACCTGCCTATAGAAGAAGATTTCTCAGCATTTTTTGTCGCTGTCCTCCCAGTTCAGTCCACAGCTCAAACTCGACTCAAAAAGCTTGTCTTTAATACGCTGAAGCGACGCCCAATACTCACCCCGAACAACTTCACAACACACATTTTTCATTTTAAATTCTTGGGGCACTTTT
Organism: Sarcophaga carnaria; assembly: GCA_958299815.1. Taxonomy (NCBI): domain Eukaryota; kingdom Metazoa; phylum Arthropoda; class Insecta; order Diptera; family Sarcophagidae; genus Sarcophaga; species Sarcophaga carnaria. The sequence goes on along the minus strand of OY283150.1, from coordinate 129,919,526 downwards.
TAAACCGCCAATAACGTCAGCCAGCACATGTACTTTTAGCCCTGCCCTCGTAAATGTTGACTACATAATTAAATGAAGTGTTTTTTTGTTTTTTCAAAACCCCTTTTTATTTTCACACAAAGTAAGTGGCGGTGAAAAATAAATACTCCCGTCATCAAGTAAGTTTTTTGCAACTGTAGCTGCAAGCTTTAATCATTTGTGTTATATGCGCAGACACGCACACACACCCAAAGGCAAACTCAGGTCAGCTCAGCTCAGGTGTTGACTCAGCCACACTTGTCAGTTGGTGTTTGAAAGCAACAGCAGAAAAAAAAAGAAAATAAAGCACATCTAACGGACACCACCCTTGAGGCAGTTTGTTTACTTGCAACGTGCTGTTGGAGCATTGCTTAAATGCTGTGTTAAAGGAGCTTAAAGGATGGTCTTAGGTGGGTCAGTTAAGAGTCATCAACGAGTGGCAAGTGCAGTGGTACGCTTTAATATAAGTTGCCACTTCTTTGTGGCACAACAATCACACGTAATTTTGTTTAAAGTGAACTTTTTTTTCTTTTGTTATGATAACGTCATGGTATTGGTATTGAGTTTATTTAAATGGGAACTGTAGGGGAATTTTATACCAAATATTTTAAAAAAATTTTGTTTATTTCAGTTAGTTTTGCAACAAAAGAAATCCTTAAATGGACTAAAAACTATATTTTTATACAGTTCTACATACAGACATACATATATATTGTAACGAAAATGAAGAATCTATATACTGGTGTTTTTTGCTTTAACATCGCTTAACATTAAAATTATAAACGAAAAAATACAACAACAAACACCAGCATAAAAGAAATGGTAAACAAGTAAACAAAAATACAAAAACAAACACTACAAGAATAAATGTAAACAAAAATACACAAACAACAATAACGATACAAAAATGTTTACATTTATAGAGATTTCGAGAAGGCGAAGTCACAAACATTCGCCTTCAAGAACATTCATTAGACTGTCTACCCTGCTCTATATAAAGCAAAGCAAAGTTGGCGAGTGAGTGAGTGAAGTTCAGTCAGTCTTGTGTGAAGACATGGTGCGTTTGAAGGGAGTAATCGTGGTTTGAAGATCTCCGTTACAAAGACCTGTCGAACAATTGTTTAGTAATTGTTATTGTTTATGCAAAGGGTGTAAACAGTGGAATAACAAAGAAGAGGAATTGTTGTTGTTTATATAAAATTGTGAACAGTGGCACACAGAATTGTGCGAATAATAAAGAATTTTAATTAAAACTAAACACAAATTTATTTTTATTAAATTATTTGCAATCCACGAGCTCAGATTTTAAACGTTTTTAAAGGATAACAACGTAACAATATGTATATAAAAACATACATACATACATACATACATACATACATACATTAAAGGATAACAATGTAACAATATGTATATAAAAACATACATACATACATACATACATACATACATACATACATACATACATGCATAAATATATACATACATTAATACATACATACATAGATACATACATACATACATACATACATACATCAATACATACATACATACATACATACATAAATACATACATACATTAATACATACATACATACTTACATACATGATATATTTATTGGTACTATTTTAATACCAAGAGTACTTTTTATAAAAAAAAAATATTTAAAATCTGTAGGAAAACACGAACATTTACAAGGCGTTCTAGAAGAATTAAGGTGAATGGCGCCTCTGAGTCTGATCTGCATTGTAATTCTAAAAATATTACAGTTCTTAGCACTTAAGAGATGCTTTGACTTTAACACCCGAAAAGTATCGTGAGGCATTAAGGCATTCTATTCTACTACTTTTGAAATCGACACTGCATCATCTGTAAACTGTGTTAGTTGCAAGACATCAACATCAGTGAGGATATAACTGCATACGCCTTTTAAATCACCTGAGTGTTTCGTGTGCTAACGTCCCTGTTTGCTAAAGGACTAAACGTTCGTCTTCATTTCCGATTTTCTATCTATCGACCCCTCACTAAATTGGTAATCATTCTCCACATAACGTATTGGAATCGTCCACATTGCAGACATCTTCAGGTATTATTCGGTAGAATCAGCCTCCATTTCAAGGCTTCTGGATCATACTGATACCACTTACATTAGAATTGACGAAACTACTCTACCAATCATCTTTTTTATCCTGGTTGGCAACTTCTGTAACTGAGGCTGCCTTCCAAAATGTATCAATACAAAGTTTGTATGCAGTTCTACTACTGTATATAAACAATTTAGATATTCAAAGTAACCAAACAATGCATCAACTATAAATCCGATGCCTGATTGCTTTTTGACTGCGTTAACAATACACATTGACGACGTTTTGAAATGGAATACATTGAATATATTTTGTACAGCGGCATTATGAAACACGATACTTTGTTCAAACACAAAGCAACTAACATTTTGGAAGGCAGCCTGACTACGTGCGATGAAAAGACCCAATTAGAAAGGTTTCAACTGTTTTATGTGTGCATAGATCATTATGACATGGTATTTTAAATAAACTAAGTTTCTTCAAAACTTAAGTGGTCAGGCTACAACAACTCTATCGCTTCTTAAATCAGTCAAATGAATTCATGTTCAATGTTTACAAAATCCTTTACAATGTTAAACCTTTATGAAGACCATATACTTAACATTACTTTTTGCTGCTGGATAATAACAAATCAATCGTAAAACGGCCAGAAGCAGCGATAGAGGCTCATATTTCATTCATTGTAGGGATATTATAGGTTACACTGATTTTTAAGAGGCAGAAAATGGAACAATGGTAGGACGTGCACTCTCTCAAATTTATAATTGTAAACCACAATTCATTTCATTTAAAATTAATGGAATTTCATTAAAATACCCTTCGCTGTGAAGTTTCAAAAGAAATATTAAAAGATTATTTACGACTTCAAAACAATTCTCATCTGTTATGAGAATTGCTTGTTGATAAATGTATTTTGTAGTAGAAATGTGTCCATCCTTGAAAGCCATAACTTTTCATTATCAGTCTTAGAAGTAAATCCATTCAGTTTTATTGTCGCAAATCAATTAATCAAAAGCAAGAGGAAAATGGAAAGAGAAAAGTAAATAAAAAAAAGTTATGAAAGCCCACCTAATGTTAAATCAGAAATTTAGTTTATTTTTTTACCTGTCACCTAAACAAATGCAAAGAAAAAATCTCAAACAATAGCAATAAGCAACAGAGAAGACATAATTGTGGTACATTTTATATCAATTTACCCTAAAAGAGGGTAATGCTAGTGCATTAAGAAAAAAAGTGGTCTCACCAAGTGTTTCTATTGTCCTTAAAAACATAACAATTTTAATAATATTTGCCTTTTATTCACTATAAAATTAGACTTTTATTGCGCCACTTAAGTAAATAAGTGCAATAAAATAATTGTTTAAGAATAAGATTCGGCCCCAAATATTCTATTCACATGTGCTTTAAGCATGGGAAACATAATTGAAAATATGCTTTACAAAGCATAAAGGAATTTAAAAGCCTGTGCTCCCCCTTTTTGTTTTCGGCATGTGTTGCTAAACGGAAATTGGTAACAAGAAAGAGAGGAAAACTTGCCTTTTTTTTGTTATTTCGTTTGGCCCATAAAAACTTTACACCTCATCGACTTTTCCATGGTCATAAACTCAAGGCATACAATGTTATGATTTCTATAAAAATCAATTCCAATTACAAACACATAATCATCATCATCATCAACAACAACATTGTCCTTTAGGGTAGAGTTTTTTAAACAAAACAATACATAAGGGTCGTTTCATACGGAATTACCCGGCATAAACACGTACTTACAGCAGCACATTCGTTTAATTTCAAACAATGGACACACACAGGATGCAGATAAAGGAAATGGCCATTATTGGCTGAAGATTTTTTATTGCTGAATAGTGCACTGAAATGTAAATGTGCTATGTGGATAGCAACTGTGCTTGGATTTGTATTGTATTTGTAAACAATATTTATTCTCTTACTCTTACTCTTTCACTCACACACTCTCTCTCTCTCGCCTTGGCATTCTCTTTTCATGCATAACAAATTCATACATTGAGTTATTACACCGTATATGACTTTTTATCTCTCCCCCTCTCTCTCTCTCTTCTTTATTGCTCTGGATTATTTTGAAAAATAGCAACTGAAACACATACAACCAAATACCACAAATAGAGAATCTCATGCATTTATTGAGAATGGAAAAATAAAAATTCAAACACAGTTTAATAAAGGAAAATCGTATTAAAAATGATCAACGAATGCTGTTCGATGCTCAGTGTCACCAAAGGTTTTCAAGTATTGTTCTATGAACTTGAAGGATATTTTACAGTTACATTATGTAATGAAATATGTAGTGGAAGTATTGAATAAATTCCGGCATGTATGTTAGGAAAAATAAATGTTTTAAAAATGCACCTGAAAGAGAAAGATTTCGAACAATTTTCATCCATCTAAAGGAGGGTATAGTTACGGAAGTTCAAGAACCAACAGAAGAATTAAAGAACCCCTCAAAATGAAAAAATGCATATCCTGTTGACTTGATGTTATCCCTTTAGAGGAATACAGAAATAAGAGAAGAGCAAAAAAAAATTTTTCAATAAATTCTGAGACAACAGACTTACATACTTCAGAGAAAACATAGATGCTGGGGTTTTCTGTAAGCATCTCGTTCTTCAAATTGAACACTTTAGGTTAAAGCATGAAAGGGGAAGAGTAGATGCGTTTGGAGAATGGATCGAGATGTTATGTGTCTAAGTGTATATGGCCTGCCATAGACAGTGATAGAACAGGTTGGCTTCTGAGCTTAGATAAGGCCCGTCTGAGGCTTGTTATTGGTTTCACTATAGGAGACTCCGAGATTAAATCCCTGACAAGGATCTGGAAAAGATTCCAGCCGGACTATTGCAGGGTATGTTGCGGCCTCTTCTGCAACTGTCCAGCCCTTAGTAGATTGAGGTTGGCTCTGGAAAGGGGCTTCCTCGAAGGTTTGGACTCTTTGTCGAGAGCCGTCATTAACGCTCTCTATAGGTTCATAAATAGATTGAGCTGGTTGAGAAGTCGCGGTAGTCTAGTAGGTAGTGTGTTGGCTTACTAGACGTAAAGCCAGGGTTCGAGCCCCAGGCCAGACATCAAAGCAAAATACAAAAGTTTTTCTTCGGCGACTTTCTCTCAGCAGATTTCTGGCAAAAACTCACTGAGAGTAAATAAAATTGCCATGTAAAGTTCCTCAAAAATCTGTCGTTCGAAGTGGACTTTAAACTGTAGGTCCCACCACTCATGTATACAAAATTAAAACACACAACATAAGTGGTGTAAGAAACTAGGTCGAAATCCTGATTAAAGGGTTGTAATGACCAATTATGTATATATGTGGTTGAGAAGTGCTAAGGCTTAAAGCTTGTAGTCGAGCTCTCGTGTGTGTTTGTGGTCCATGTTTTTTCCGCCGTCTGCTTATCCTCCCTTTTCTACCTCTACTCCAACTTCTCCAATTTCTCTCTCTCCTAACTAACCTAACCTAACTAACCTTACCTAACTAACCTAGCCTACTTAAATACTTCATTGATCATTACAACCGTTTCGTCAGCATTGCGACCTAGCTTGTCACACTACCCATGTTGTTTTTGTTAATTTTATGCATAAGTGGCGGGATCTACAGTTTTTTTTTTTCTAACTTCTTCACAACAATTTTATTTAGTCCCAGAGTGTTAGGCAGAAGATGGGTTTGGCAGTAAATGAGGGCAAAACAAAGTATATGTTATCGACAAGTCGGCGTATTGATTCTCAGATTACGGCCGATAACTATACTTTTGATACAAGTCAATCAATTTATTTATCTTGGCTCCGCCGTTACCACCAAAATGATGTCAGTGTGGAGATCAAGCGCAGAATCACTCTTGCCAACAGGTGCTACTATGGTCTCAATAGGCAATTGAGCAGCTGAGACCTCTCTCGTACGACAAAACTAATTTTACATTACACACTAATTCATCCTACCCGTGCTTCTTTATGGCGCAAAGGCATGGACCCTATTAAGCACCGATGCAGCAGCCTTGAGAGTATTCGAAAGAAAAGTGTTGCGTAAGATCTTCGGTCCAGTACAAGTTGGCGATGATTTCCGCATCCGATCCAACAGCTGTATGAGCTCCTCAACGACATAGACGTAGTGTAACGTATTAAAATCCAGCGGCTGCGCCTGCTCAGCCATGTTGTTCCAATGGAATGAATGAATGGAGGAGGATACTCCGGCGAGACGGGTATTTGATGCGGGGATCAGCGGAAGTCAGCGAAGAGGACGACCTTGTATACTTTGGAAGGACCAAATCGAGGAAGCCCTGTCATCGATTGGTGTGACCAACTGGCGTAGGCGCGCAAGAAGCAGAGGCGCCTGGAAGGATGTGTTGCGGCAGGCCGAAATCCGTTAATCGGGTTGTTATGGCCAATTAAGGAGAAGAAGAAGTGTTAGGCAGAAAACTGTTATAGATATTTGGGCTGAGGTTTAAACCACGGCTTCCAATGAAACCATACAATACCGGCAATAATACCTGCTACAGCTGATTAATGAATGTATAAATACATACTTGAGCAAATTGATCGTCTTAATTACCTTATTACAAATGATGGTGAGTTTTTATAAGAGACGCATAATGAAATTAACTTCAGTTTTGCCAATCCAGCTGAAACTTATCGAACACAACTCGCAGTAATTGATAAGAGTAGTTACATACTAATTTATTCATATTTTAAACCCTTTCGGTAATGTAATGGCCATAAATTAATGCGAACAAATTTTAACTGTTCCAGCTTTCAACTTAATGACCCTTTTTTCTGTCCAAATGGGCCACAATTTTATGCAGACATCATAATTAATTGTCAAATCATTTTTGCTTTTTGTTTTTTGCTGAAGCTTTTAAAATGTTAAATTCATTAATTTATTGTTTTAATGATTGCAGACAAAAGGCCTCGCCTGTTTGTTTCTTTACTTTCAAAAAACAAAAAAAAGTACCAAAAGTACTAAACCAGCAAAATAGAATGAAAATGTAAATTTTTTATGATAACTTTTTGTCGAATGTAATGAAATGAATAGAAATGAAGACAACGAACAACTATTCAATAATAAATGATCGTTTGGTGTTAATGAGGTGTATGTGTGATAATCATGTGAAATGATAAAGAAAATTTGGAAAAACTTTTTCTTTCTCAACGCCTGCAACTGTGCCTTGGTTAACTCCGGGTTATGTTAACGAAATTTATTTTATGAAAATAGTTTTTTGCTCTTCTTCTCTTGTTTACCATTCTCTCCCATTGTTGCTGGTGTCAATGGAAATGAAAATGTTTAAAGTTTTTGTTCTTTTCCCCTGACATTTGCTCCCCCTTCTTCTCTATGCTTTTTACACTCACTTATCATTTATTTGGTGAATGGATGTGGAATGTTATTGAAACGGAAAATACAATTGAAAGGGGTTTTTGTTTTCCATTTTAAGCTACTTTTTAAGCGAATTGCAAACTAAAACCATAACGTTAATAAAATCATCATTCATGATAACATTTCTGTTTCTTTTTTTTTTTTGATACTTTTTGTTTTTCTTGTCTTTTTCAATTTTTGTATCCCTTTTTACTATCATTTATTGAGTTTTTATTTGAAATTGTTTTCAAACAAAATAAAATAAAAATTCAAATTTCAATGTGGCACATAAAAAACGTTAAACAACTTGAAATTCGTATTCATTATGGGGAAATCAAAAGAGAAAGCAAAAAAATTCAGGACAAAAAACATATAAAATTTAGCAATAACTGCCCTAAAAAGTACCTAAAAAAGTCCTTCAAAATATTAAATATTTAAAGGAGTAGTAAAATACTTAAGAAAGTACTTCAAAGGGTACATAATTTAATTAAAAAAATACTTCAAGGTAGTTGAAAATATACTTAAAAGTACTTTAAAGTACTTCAAATACTACCTCAAAATATATCAAAAAGTAGCACACACTTATCACCAAGGACGGGTGCTTTGCTAAAAAATTACTTGAAAATATTAAGTATTTAAAGAAGTACTTTAAGGAATACAAACATTTGTTTTAAAATGCTTCAAAAAGTTCTTAATCGGGTACTTTGTGAAACACTTAAGAAAGTACTTCAAACGATTCATATTTTATTTAAAAAGTATTTCAAGATAGTTAAAAATATACTTCAAAGTACTTCAATGTGCTTCAAAAAGTACTTTAAATAGTACCTCAAAATATATCAAAAAGTACCATTAACCTATCACCAAGAACGAGTGCTTTGCTGAGGTCATAGAAGAAAAACGGCTTTTTTATAGCCTTCTCACGGGGTTACTGTGGGCCATTGCGGATAAACAACTTCTCTGGTCTTTTACAGAAGCAAAAAGTCCTCGCCCTCGAATCGGAAAAAGCTCAAATTTGGAAAAAAGTGTTTGCTCTTGGAAGCACCAACACAGGACAAAATTTTCACTGAAAATCTCTTGAGTTAAGCAGACTTCCAGGCTGCAATTATGCACCTAACGATTCGACGTCTATTCTCATCCTTGAAAGCCTAACATTTCATAGGAAAATTTTAGATCATTCGTAGGTATCTCACAGGGATATCGTATTGCTGATAAACTGAACCCGATGAGCTGACCCCTCGCAAATCTCCGATATTTTATAGGGCATTGCTATTCCGATTGCCACAATTAAACTGGGTATCATCCATTCGTTTTACAGTGAGACTCAATCTCTATTGCGTGCAATATTGCTTGTACGGATTAGAAGCGGACTTAGCTCATTTCTAAACCAAAATCATATGGTCATCCACATCGCACAATAACGATTCTCACGAATCACTCTGTTCGTTTGGATAGTTTGCCAAAAGACCTAACATTCGGTCGAATGACTTCTCTAGCAGCTGTGGACCTGAGAATAAGAAATAAGGCCTAACATATCTCTCCTACTCAATAGCAATGCTTTGCTTTTAATTCCAATTCTTAGCTCTTTAATTTGATTTCGTTTTTCTTCTTGTTTTCTTTTCTTTTTTTTTTTTTTATTGTCCAGTTTCTTTATGAGCATACAAACGAAGCATTTATACGGAACATACATAGATTTATGAGTGTTATGTGTGTTAACATGTTCCAAAAGGAAGAGAGGTCGACAGAGAGAGAGAGAGAGAAAGAGATTTAAAAGCATTACTTTACTGTCACTTTGTTTTATTGACAACAACGTAAATAGTATGCCATCTAGCTCTTGCTGTTTAAGCATTCTTGATTTCTAATCCTCCTTTGTTGCTCTTTACTTTGGCTGGATTGTTATGTGTGCTCACTGTAATGCTATGTACAGCTGAATAGTATTGTTGTTGTTGTTGCTTTTTGTTTCTTGTTATTATTCTTTCTTTCTCTCTCTCTCTCTCTCTCTTGTTATCTTTATTTGTGATACTTTTTTTTTTTTGTTTTCTCTGTATGTGATTTTGCTAACGATTGTTGTTCATTATTGTACTCTTGTGAGTATACCATGAGCATGTACTCTCTATGCTAGCCACAGTTTTGTTATTGTAAATTGTCAATGTGGGTGTGTATGTTTGTGTGTATTTCTGTATATTCAATTGAAAGGCGTTTACGCAATAAAACTGTAACAGAACGCTTTGGTACGTGTTCAAGTGAATTCCTATTTTTTTTTTATTTTTTTCAAACTCTTTAACGCACATTTAACTGTGATTGTTTTTGTTTCCCCACTCCCTTTTTGTTTTGTTGTGTATTGTTTTGCAGAAACTAAACGACAACTAAACTTTACTGCCAATAAAAACAAAAACAGAATATAAAAGCTTCCATAAAATTCAAGCATTTAATGAAATTTTTATTCATTTGAAGGGGTTCCGTATTTGTCACTCTTCATATGGCATGCGATACAATATTTGCGACTCTAAAGATCAGTTTAAGTGATTGTGTTGATTTTTCTTGAAGGCAAAACGCCTTTCAATGATTTCTGATTTTATTTCGAATGCTGACATCAACAGTATTTGAGTTGAAATTAAATTTTATGGCTGCTAGTTGTGTTTAAACGCGCCTATTGTGGTTTAAACATACACATTGTAACACTTTCAACACAAATCTAACCTAGAAAAACAAAATTTAAAAGAAAAAGAATATTTATTTCATCATTCTATTTAATGTGAGATTTTTATTTTCATTTAACTTCTCTATCTTGTCCGTTTTATTTTTTTATTTTTTTTTTCATTTTTAATTTAATTACAGCCTTGTTCTTATAACTAGACTGCACAATAGCATTTTGGTTGTAACTAGTGCACAATGGGACGTATGATTAATAATTTAATTGAATTCTTATATCACATATTAATCATACGCAGGGTGTAACACATATAAGTTACACAATTAATTTTATATGTATAAATGTGGGGTGCGTGATTTAAAAGTTTCAATTTAAAAATGCAATAAAACAAAAAACGTTTTGAAATTTTGCCAAATTTCTTGCAAATTGTTGTGAAATACAATTGTTCCGGTTAGAAATGAAACATTATTTCCTTCATACGGCTGGCCTCACAGTACCTCAATCGATCGGACCAATTTTCGTGCACTTTTTCAAGTGTTTGAAGTCGTAACTCGTCAATGGCATCACGAATGTTGGCTTTCATATGCTCAATTGTCCTTGGTTTGTCGGTATAACACTTTTTTTAATGGCGCTCAACAAAAAATACACCAACAGTGTCAAATTGTAGCTTCTTGACAGCCAATAGATATCACCTTTTTGGCTAATTAAACGGCCATCAAACGTTCGATGCAATAAATCTATTGTGGCATGAGATGTGTGGGAAGTAGCAACGTCCTCTTGAAATCAAACATCGTTCACATCAATACCATGAAGAACGGGTACAAACAAATCGGTTATCATGGTGTGATAGGTGTTTCCATTGACCATATTGATCCATATGAACGTCAAGACGCACCAAACCATCACTCGTAATGGGTACATTGGATTCTGTAAGACCACGAGCAGGTTTTCTGAGCCCCAAGTATGGAAATTTTGCTTATTAATGTCCACACCAAGATGAAAATGGGTCTTCATCCGAAAAGATGATTTTTTTTTTTGGAAAAATCGTCATCATCGTAGAGTTTCTCGTTGGCCCCAATGTTGCTCAAGCGTAAATCGATTCATTACGTTCATCGATTCATTACGCGGAATTTTGTGACAGAATCGAATGACATAAGTATTGTTAGATTGGAAATAACCAATGCGTTCAAACTTAAACTGATAGATGGCCGTAGCTGATACAAAACAAGAAAACTACGTCAAGTACATGTATTTAGAATAGAATAACAACGTATTACATAATGGCTTATCATTTTATTTTCTGCATAGACTAGACGATTTCATGTGTACTCATGTTTTGTGTTTATTTTCTTTACAAAATGTTGATGGTTTTTAAAGCAATCCCACTCGGGGCAACAATACGAGTATAGAGAGAAAGAGTCAACAAGTTAATATGTCTTGGACTATGTAAGCTCTGTACAGGGCTTTGTTACGTGTAAGATACATATATTGTGTGCTTCTGGTCTATAACGAAGCAAGTCTATCGCTTTCCCAATAAACGCTAGTAATTCTAAAGCCATTCGCAAAGATCTTCGGAGACATTCAAACGCAAAGATCTGTTACTAATTGCGGAGCCTTAGTGGAAATAAATGTAAAATCAATGACATACAGTGAGAGTCAAAAGTGAGTAAATACCACTGAAATAATTCATTTTCTTAGGATAGCGAGAAAAGTAAATGAGAATAGTCGAATAAATTTCCAAAAATAAAACTATACTTAAGAACATAATAGAAAATTTAAAATTATAGTGGGTGTTAACTCACTTATGGCGCTCACTGTATGTAAGTACACTCTGCAATGCACCGGTAATAATTCTGCAGGCAGTTTAGCCTAACCTAATCTAATCTATGACAACCAATCACTACCAATAATGCGATTTGAGTAATGTCTTCTAGCAACGGGAAGCTTAAAATATCGCCTTTCAAACAAGCTATGAAATTATGAAGTCGCCGTAGTCTAGTAGGTAGTGTGTTGGCTTATTAGACGCAAAAGCCTGGGTTCGAGCCCCAGGCCAGGCATCAAAGACAAAATACAAAAAGTATTTTTTCGGCGACTTCCTCTCAGTAGATTTCTGGCAAAAACTCTGAGAGTAAATAAAAATTGCCATGAAAAGTTTCTCAATAAATAAAAATCTGTCGTTCCGAGTCGAATTTAAACTGTAGGTCGTCCCACCACTCATGTATAAAATTAACACACACAACATAAGTGGTGTGAGAAACTAGGACGTTGTACAATGGGTCAATTCGACCTCCGGGTACTGTACTTGTCTTAATTGACAAGTACACGTCCTCTAACCTAACCTTACCTAACAAGCTATTGTGTTGCCTAATGCAACTAATGTTGCCAGAGAGAGATATTTTATTTTAAAACCATCTACCAGAATACATACATATATACATCCAGCCATACTTTTTCGTACCTATATTGTATTGTAAAGCAATTTATGCTTATGAACACTGTGTTTACAATTTAAGAACAAACCAACCAACATAAAGAGTATCACAGAGAGTGAGAGAGTGGGCGCAATTCATTATTTTTTTTTTTTGGTTGTTTGTTTTAATTTCTTTTATTAGTTTTGCCATTTGTTTATGGCAATTTAATTATAATTTATTGCGCCAAATAATTGAGGCAACGCGAAAAGCCACAACAATTTTAATACAAAACTCTGTACTATAGGAATACAGTGAACAACAAAAAGAGCAAATTATTATCGACAATAATTGAATGAACGCATGAATGAATAAATTCTGGTGGTAAAATAAACAATAACGTAGGCTTAAATAGAAAACAATTAATGAATCATTTTTAAAAGACCAGATTATGTGGCCAGTCTATACGTATCATTCATTCAATTCAATTCATTTTCAATAAATTTTCAAGGCATTAATTGCATGAAATTTTTTAAACGTTTGACTGTGTGTTTTTATAACCACATTTTGAATATTTTTTCTCTTGATTTTCATCGAGGTTAAGAGAAATTAGTTATTTTAATGTTATTGAAAATAAGAGAGAGGCACTAAGAAGAGAGAGGAAAATCTCTCAATAAATGTTGATGAAGCATAATTTTTACGTACCATCAAGCCTTAGTTGTGTTATCATATCTACGCTGTAAGTCGAGATCTCTCTACTTCTCTAATTGGTCCAACAAATAATTTTTTTTTTTGAAAATGCTTTAAAAAAAAACTACTTAGTATTTTCTCAAATTTCTTTTTTATTTGAAAGTACAATCCTTCCGCATAATAATGGAAAATAATTTCATTCAAATGGCTGCCTCGGCTGGCCATGCAGTAGCCTACACGATCGGTCCAATTTTTAAGCACATTATCGATTGTGTGCAGCTGTATTTCACCAATGGCTTCACGAATATTGTCCTTTAAAGCGTCAATTGTCTCTGGCTTGTCGGCGTAACACTTATCTTTGACGGCACCCCACAAATAATAGTCCAACGGTGTCAAATCGCAGCTCCGAGGTAGCCAAACGACATCAGCTCTGCGGCTGATAATGCGATCTTCAAAAACAGGGCGCAAAACATCGAGTGTAGCTTCGGCTGTGTGGCGCGTTGCGCCGTCCTGTTGAAACCAAATGTTCCCAATATCCTCCTCTTCAATTTTTGTGAACAAAAATTCGTTTAACATGGCTCGATAACGATCGCCATTGTCTGTAACGGCCACTCCTTGCTCATTTTCGAAGAAAAATGGCCCAATTATGCCTCTGGACCAAAATCCGCACCAACAGTGACTCGTTTTGGGTGCGTCGGATTTTCAATGTATGCGTGCGGGTTTTCTGTGCCCCAAATGCGACAATTTTGCTTGTTTACATACCCGCGTAAGATCAAAATGAGCTTCATCTGAAAAGATGATTTTTTTGCCAAAATCTGGTGTAGGCTACTGCATGGCCAGCCGAGGCAGCCATTTGAATGAAATTATTTTCCATTATTAACCGGAAGGATTATACTTTCAAATAAAAATAGAAATTTGAGAAAATATTCAGTAGTTTTTTTTAAAGCATTTTCAAAAAAAAAGTTATTTGGCGGATCCTTTATTACAATTCTGAACATTCTGACATTATTCTAATCGAATTAAAATGCAAGATGTCGCTGTTATCCAGTGTGTAGTCTTACTAAACAGAGGTTTCGAGTTCAAGCCTTGACTCAGACAAATTTTTTCACTACGGCTGTACATCTACGGCAGATCTTGTGTGGTAACCTCCTATCTAAGGGACAGTAAACATACAGCAGATTCTGTTCCATATCCAAAAGTACTTTGACTATCTTCCTGCACATAGAGAGAGGGTCCCTCAACAATATGGTATTGGTAGCGGAAGCACTTGCCAGATGCTGAACTAAATATCGAAATTTACTTCACTCATCACTCTCTTACCATTCCTATGGAATCTTCTGAACAATGAGCTGCTAATGACGTTGAAACAATTCTTTTATAAGACAATTGCCAAAGCGAATAACGTAGTTCTTACAATACACAGATGCCTTCAAGGATAGCATGCTTAGAGGAAAGTTAGCGAATGGATCGCGATAGGGGTAAAAATCTTGAAAGAAGCTACAAACCGCCACCACTTCGCCTATTGAGGTTGTATGGTGTGAATTTAGACTCAAATATTAGGCCCACTTTCTAGCGCCTAGTTTAAGGAGGAAATTTTCCTGAAAATCGAATATACTAGACAACATGACAAAGACCTCCATTGCCTTCTATGCGAGTAACAAAGTATTGGACAGAAAATTTGTTTTCGGACATAAGATGAAGGAAAACACACTGAGGATGGTAGTATAGTGGGAATCTCTTGGCACAATAAATAATTTCAACGTGATATGACGAAAACAAAGATTTAGTAGCAGCATTATTACCAGTGTATTGTGCACCACACCTGCATTAGCTTTGCAAACAATTTCTCGCCTACTACCTTTAGAGCTCTACTATAAAAACACAGAAATTAATGCTTGTCAGCGTAAAGCAAGGTCAAAAAGAACGAATATCAGTCGATGAAATTTCCTCACAGATGCCATGTGTGTGTAGATAGATTTGAATTTGAAAACCCAAGACACAATCCATAAATTTTAGCAGCGCCACATTTGGCGTTAACAGAGCAAAATTAGACCTTAACAGAGCACTGTTAGCTGTTTAACAGTATCCATCTGAACAAGACAACTAGTTTAGAAGCTATTTTTAGGATAAATACTAGGTCCATGAGCACCATATCATACTCAAAGGAAGGTTCCAAGGCCTCTTAATATAATCAGCAAAAATGTTATGGTATTGAGAAAATTGACTTTGAACATATCAATTATTTGATTGAAAGATCTCTAGAAGATCAGTGGCCATTTTGGAGCATATAATAAATAGTACACCATATAGGCTATATATGCAAATGGTAGTCCAGAGGGTCCGCCCTCCATCTCCACCAACCATCATTTACATTTCAACACCTTTCTTCATTAATAATAATGATTATAATGAGAATTATATTTTATGTCAATAGCCTGCAATAATTGAAAAGTAGTAAAAGCAGTGTGTGTGAAGATAGATTTTAAAATCTATCTCCCCAGACGCAAACCAAGTCGGATAACAGAACTCTGTTATGTTACTTACAGAACTCTGTTAAACATTTACTTTAAGGTTAGGAAAGAAAAACGGGAAAAAATTAATTAAATTCCTGATTAAAATAAGCAAAAAAAGGAAAAAAATTATAAAAATAAGTCCTATAGTTAATCACTGTTACAAAATATTGTGAAATAAGAACTACAATAAACAGATAATCATACATTTCCGAAAGGTATTGTAATCCGATAAAAAATCAATATTGTGGGAAAACAGGACAACATGGGCGGACTATGAAAATTGTTTTTAAAGCATTTTACGTCCCTTTAACTAAATCAATCAAAATCAAA
Organism: Sarcophaga carnaria; assembly: GCA_958299815.1. NCBI lineage: Eukaryota > Metazoa > Arthropoda > Insecta > Diptera > Sarcophagidae > Sarcophaga > Sarcophaga carnaria. Next base: position 129,903,461 of record OY283150.1, on the reverse strand, counting down.
AGCAGATTTTGAAATTTTCTGAAATTTCAGATTTTAATCGGTGACTTTTTAAGAGCTATAGGAAAACTTTTCAAAAAAAAAACATAAAATTCAGAAAAATTCACGAAATCTTTATTTGAATCGATAGTACGGTCCATATAATTTAATGTTTGAAGATTATTTCATGCAAATGTTGACCGCGACTGCGCCTCAAATGGTCCATCCGCTTAGTCCAATTTTGGCATACTCTTTCCAACATTTTGGCCGGTATCTCACGAAAAAATGCTTCAATGTTGTCTTCCAATGCGTCAATTGAAGTGGGCTTGTCTGTACAGACATGAGCTTTAACATAGCCCCACATAAAATAGTCTAAAGGCGTTAAATCGCACGATCTAGGCGGCCAATTGACCGGTCCCGAACGTGAAATAAAATGTTCACCGAACTCACCTCTCAATAAGTCCATTGTTACGCGTGCTGTGTGGCATGTGGCATCTTGCACCAGCTGTATTTTGAAAGGCTTCACACCTAAATCCTTCCGCAAAATTTTCCACGTTGTTGAGTAAGAGAGGCCCAATTACTGCGAACGGCAACGAATCGATAATTGATGGTCATCATTAACACTGGCCGATACAGCTGCGATATTTTCTTCTGTTCGCACTCTACGTAAGCGCGTTGGTGGTTTAATGTCCAACAATGTAAATTTTGTGCGAAATTTAGTCACAATAGCCCGAATAGCCGCTTCAGTGGGTCGATTAAACTGACCATATAAGAAGGAAGAAGCGCGCGATGAACTTTCTTAACAGAGCACGCATTTTGATAATAAAATTCAAACGTGCGTGAGCTTCAGAAGAAAGGCAGCATTTAGCATTTTACGACGGCTTTTTAAAGTTGATAATTTAATGAGTGCTAGGCGTTTTTCATAAGGTGGTAGCATTTCACTAGGATCCCATCCATTCCCTAAACCACGAAGACAAAATAATAAGAACTGTTTTTGAACTGATTCAATTTTGTCAGAGTGTACAGCGTATTGAGGGTCCCATATTGCAGATCCATATTCAAGAATTGAGCGAACCAGTGTGGTAAACAATTGCTTAGTAACATAAGGATCAGAAAACTCTTTAGCCCATCGTTTGATAAATTCCAGGGTACATGTAGCTTCGCTAAGTTCAAGAGCGGCACCATTCATTGTGTAAAATCCATTGGTTGGAGATGATCGAGTGAAGCACATTTATATTTACATTTTTTAACATTTAGCTCCATTAAATTAATACTACACCAAGAGGTTAAGTAGTTAATATCCTCTTGTAAAAGTATTTACTTGGCCTTCAATGTTATTAAATGATAAAAATATTTTAACATCGTCTGCATACATTAATGTGTTTGAATTTTTGATAACAGAAGGGAGATCATTTATAAGGAGCGGCCCAAGATGACTACCCTGTGGTACGCCTGACAGTACATCAATAAAGTTAGATTGCGTATTCGTGAATTTAACGCACTGTTTTCTGTCTACTAAATACCTACCGTTCCTCACACTGTCCCTCACACCGTCCCTCACACCGTCACACACACCGTCCCTCACACCGTCCCTCACACCGTCCCTCAAACCGTCCCTCACACCGGCCCTCACACCGTCCCTCACACCGGCCCTCACACCGGCCCTCACACCGGCCCTCACACCGGCCCTCACACCGGCCCTCACACCGGCCCTCGCACCGTCCCTCACACCGTCCCTCACACCGTCCCTCACACCGTCCCTCACACCGTCCCTCACACCGTCCCTCACACCGTCCTTCACACCGTCCCTCACACCGTCCCTCACACCGTCCCTCACACCGTCCCTCACACCGTCCCTCACACCATCCCTCACACCATCCCTCACACCGTCCCTCACACCGTCCCTCACACCGTCCCTCGCACCGTCCCTCACACCGTCCCTCACACCGTCCCTCACACCGTCCCTCACACCGGCCCTCACACCGTCCCTCACACCGTCCTTCACACCGTCCCTCACACCGTCCCTCACACCGTCCCTCACACCGTCCCTCACACCATCCCTCACACCGTCCCTCACACCATCCCTCACACCGTCCCTCACACCGTCCCTCACACCATCCCTTACACCATCCCTCACACCGTCCCTCACACCGTCCCTCGCACCGTCCCTCACACCGTCCCTCACACCGTCCCTCACACCGTCCCTCACACCGTCCCTCACACCGTCCCTCACACCGTCCCTCGCACCGGCCCTCACACCGTCCCTCACACCGTCCCTCACACCGTCCCTCGCACCGTCCCTCACACCGTCCCTCACACCGTCCCTCACACCGTCCCTCACACCGTCCCTCACACCGTCCCTCACACCGTCCCTCACACCGTCCCTCACACCGTCCCTCACACCGTCCCTCACACCGTCCCTCACACCGTCCCTCGCACCGTCCCTCACACCGTCCCTCGCACCGTCCCTCACACCGTCCCTCGCACCGTCCCTCACACCGTCCCTCGCACAGTCCCTCACACCGTCCCTCACACCGGCCCTCACACCGTCCCACACACCATCCCTCACACCGGCCCTCACACCGTCCCTCACACCGGCCCTCACACCGTCCCTCACACCGGCCCTCACACCGTCCCTCACACCGTCCCTCACACCGTCCCTCACACCGTCCCTCACACCGTCCCTCACACCGTCCCTCACACCGTCCCTCACACCGTCCCTCGCACCGTCCCTCACACCGGCCCTCACACCGTCCCTCACACCATCCCTCACACCATCCCTCACACCGTCCCTCACACCGTCCCTCACACCGTCCCTCACACCGTCCCTCACACCGTCCCTCACACCGTCCCTCACACCGTCCCTCACACCGTCCCTCACACCGTCCCTCACACCGTCCCTCACACCGTCCCTCACACCGTCCCTCACACCGTCCCTCACACCGTCCCTCACACCGTCCCTCACACCGTCCCTCACACCGTCCCTCACACCGTCCCTCACACCGTCCCTCACACCGTCCCTCACACCGTCCCTCACACCGTCCCTCGCACCGTCCCTCACACCGTCCCTCACACCGTCCCTCACACTGTCCCTCACACCGTCCCTCACACCGTCCCTCACACCGTCCCTCACACCGTCCCTCACACCGTCCCTCGCACCGTCCCTCACACCGTCCCACACACCGTCCCTCACACCGTCCCTCACACCGTCACTCACACCGTCCCTCACACCGTCCCTCGCACCGTCCCTCACACCGTCCCTCACACCGTCCCTCACACTGTCCCTCACACCGTCCCACACACCGTCCCTCACACCGTCCCACACACCGTCCCTCACACCGTCCCTCACACCGTCCCTCACACCGTCCCTCACACCCTCCCTCACACCGGCCCTCACACCGGCCCTCACACCGTCCCTCGCACCGTCCCTCACACAGTCCCTCGCACCGTTCCTCACACCGTCCCTCACACCGTCCCTCGCACCGTCCCTCACACCGTCCCTCACACCGGCTCTCACACCGGCCCTCACACCGTCCCTCACACCGTCCCTCACACCGTCCCTCACACCCTCCCTCACACCGGCCCTCACACCGTCCCACACACCATCCCTCACACCATCCCTCACACCGTCCCTCACACCGGCCCTCACACCGTCCCTCACACCGGCCCTCACACCGTCCCTCACACCGTCCCTCACACCGTCCCTCACACCGTCCCTCACACCGTCCCTCACACCGTCCCTCACACCGTCCCTCACACCGTCCCTCACACCGTCCCTCACACCGTCCCTCACACCGTCCCTCACACCGTCCCTCACACCGTCCCTCACACCGTCCCTCACACCGTCCCTCACACCGTCCCTCACACCGTCCCTCACACCGTCCCTCACACCGTCCCTCACACCGGCCCTCACACCGGCCCTCACACCGTCCCTCGCACCGTCCCTCACACCGTCCCTCACACCGTCCCTCACACCGTCCCTCACACCGTCCCTCACACCGTCCCTCACACCGTCCCTCGCATTGTCCCTCGCACCGTCCCTCGCACCGTCCCTCACACCATCCCTCACACCGTCCCTCACACCATCCCTCACACCGTCCCTCACACCGTCCCTCACACCGTCCCTCACACCGTCCCTCGCACCGTCCCTCGCACCGTCCATCACACCGTCCCTCACACCGTCCCTCACACCGTCCCTCACACCGTCCCTCACACCATCCCTCACACCATCCCTCACACCGTCCCCCACACCGTCCCTCACACCGTCCCTCACACCGTCCCTCACACCGTCCCTCACACCGTCCCTCACACCATCCCTCACACCATCCCTCACACCGTCCCCCACACCGTCCCTCACACCGTCCCTCACACCGTCCCTCACACCGTCCCTCACACCGTCCCTCACACCGTCCCTCACACCGTCCCTCACACCTCACACACCCTCCAGTCCACGGTGTGAGGGACGGTGTGAGGGACGGTGTGAGGGACGGTGTGAGGGCCGGTGTGAGGGACGGTTTGAGGGACGGTGTGAGGGACGGTGTGAGGGACGGTGTGAGGGACGGTGTGAGGGACGGTGTGAGGGACGGTGTGAGGGCCGGTGTGAGGGCCGGTGTGAGGGCCGGTGTGAGGGACGGTGTGTGGGACGGTGTGAGGGACGGTGTGAGGGATGGTGTGAGGGATGGTATGAGGGACGGTGTGAGGGACGGTGTGAGGGACGGTGTGAGGGACGGTGTGAGGGACGGTGCGAGGGACGGTGTGAGGGACGGTGTGAGGGACGGTGTGAGGGACGGTGCGAGGGACGGTGTGAGGGACGGTGCGAGGGACGGTGTGAGGGACGGTGCGAGGGACGGTGTGAGGGACGGTGTGAGGGACGGTGTGAGGGACGGTGTGAGGGACGGTGTGAGGGACGGTGTGAGGGACGGTGTGAGGGACGGTGTGAGGGACGGTGTGAGGGCCGGTGTGAGGGACGGTGTGAGGGCCGGTGTGAGGGACGGTGTGAGGGACGGTGTGAGGGACGGTGTGAGGGACGGTGTGAGGGCCGGTGTGAGGGACGGTGTGAGGGCCGGTGTGAGGGACGGTGTGAGGGCCGGTGTGAGGGATGGTGTGTGGGCCGGTGTGAGGGACGGTGCGAGGGACGGTGTGAGGGCCGGTGTTAGGGACGGTGTGAGGGATGGTGTGAGGGATGGTGTGTGGGACGGTGTGAGGGCCGGTGTGAGGGCCGGTGTGAGGGACGGTGTGAGGGACGGTGTGAGGGACGGTGTGAGGGACGGTGTGAGGGACGGTGTGAGGGACGGTGTGAGGGACGGTGTGAGGGACGGTTTGGGGGACGGTGTGAGGGACGGTGTGAGGGACGGTGCGAGGGACGGTGCGAGGGACGGTGTGAGGGACGGTGCGAGGGACGGTGTGAGGGACGGTGCGAGGGACGGTGTGAGGGACGGTGTGAGGGACGGTGTGAGGGACGGTGCAAGGGACGGTGCGAGGGACGGTGCGAGGGACGGTGTGAGGGACGGTGTGAGGGACGGTGTGAGGGACGGTGTGAGGGACGGTGTGAGGGACGGTGTGAGGGACGGTGTGAGGGACGGTGTGAGGGACGGTGTGAGGGACGGTGCGAGTGACGGTGCGAGGGACGGTGTGAGGGACGGTGTGAGGGACGGTGTGAGGGACGGTGTGAGGGACGGTGTGAGGGACGGTGCGAGGGACGGTGTTAGGGACGGTGCGAGGGACGGTGTGCGGGACGGTGTGAGGGACGGCGTGAGGGACGGCGTGAGGGACGGTGTGAGGGACGGCGTGAGGGACGGTGTGAGGGCCGGTGTGAGGGACGGTGTGAAGGACGGTGTGAGGGACGGTGTGAGGGACGGTGCGAGGGACGGTGTGAGGGACGGTGTGAGGGACGGTGTGAGGGACGGTGTGAGGGACGGTGTGAGGGACGGTGTGAGGGATGGTGTGTGGGACGGTGTGAGGGACGGTGTGAGGGACGGTGCGAGGGACGGTGTGATGGATGGTGTGAGGAACGGCGTGAGGAACGGCGTGAGGGACGGCGTGAGGGACGGCGTGAGGGATGGTGTGAGGGACGGTGTGAGGGACGGTGTGAGGGACGGTGTGAGGGACGGTGTGAGGGACGGTGTGAGGGACGGTGTGAGGGACGGTGTGAGGGACGGTGTGAGGGACGGTGTGAGGGACGGTGTGAGGGACGGTGTGAGGGATGGTGTGAGGGACGGTGCGAGGGACGGTGCGAGGGACGGTGTGAGGGTGTGAGGGACGGTGTGAGGGACGGTGTGAGGGATGGTGTGAGGGACGGTGTGAGGGATGGTGTGAGGGACGGTGCGGGGGACGGTGCGAGGGACGGTGTGAGGGACGGTGTGAGGGACGGTGTGAGGGACGGTGTGAGGGACGGTGTGAGGGACGGTGTGAGGGCCGGTGTGAGGGACGGTGTGAGGGACGGTGTGAGGGACGGTGTGAGGGACGGTGTGAGGGACGGTGTGAGGGACGGTGTGAGGGACGGTGTGAGGGACGGTGTGAGGGACGGTGTGAGGGACGGTGTGAGGGACGGTGTGAGGGCCGGTGTGAGGGACGGTGTGAGGGCCGGTGTGAGGGACGGTGTGAGGGCCGGTGTGAGGGATGGTGTGTGGGACGGTGTGAGGGCCGGTGTGTGGGACGGTGTGAGGGACGGTGTGAGGGACGGTGTGAGGGACGGTGTGAGGGACGGTGCGAGGGACGGTGTGAGGGACGGTGCGAGGGACGGTGTGAGGGACGGTGCGAGGGACGGTGCGAGGGACGGTGCGAGGGACAGTGTGAGGGACGGTGTGAGGGACGGTGTGAGGGACGGTGTGAGGGACGGTGTGAGGGACGGTGTGAGGGACGGTGCGAGGGACGGTGTGAGGGACGGTGTGAGGGACGGTGTGAGGGACGGTGTGAGGGACGGTGTGAGGGACGGTGTGAGGGACGGTGTGAGGGACGGTGTGAGGGACGGTGTGAGGGCCGGTGTGAGGGACGGTGTGAGGGCCGGTGTGAGGGACGGTGTGAGGGCCGGTGTGAGGGATGGTGTGTGGGACGGTGTGAGGGCCGGTGTGTGGGACGGTGTGAGGGCCGGTGTGAGGGACGGTGTGAGGGACGGTGCGAGGGACGGTGTGAGGGACGGTGCGAGGGACGGTGTGAGGGACGGTGCGAGGGACGGTGTGAGGGACGGTGTGATGGACGGTGTGAGGGACGGTGTGAGGGACGGTGTGAGGGACGGTGTGAGGGACGGTGTGAGGGCCGGTGTGAGGGACGGTGTGAGGGCCGGTGTGAGGGACGGTGTGAGGGCCGGTGTGAGGGATGGTGTGTGGGACGGTGTGAGGGCCGGTGTGTGGGACGGTGTGAGGGCCGGTGTGAGGGACGGTGTGAGGGCCGGTGTGAGGGACGGTGTGAGGGCCGGTGTGAGGGACGGTGTGAGGGATGGTGTGAGGGATGGTGTGTGGGACGGTGTGAGGGCCGGTGTGAGGGACGGTGTGAGGGACGGTGTGAGGGACGGTGTGAGGGACGGTGTGAGGGACGGTGTGAGGGACGGTGTGAGGGACGGTGTGAGGGCCGGTGTGAGGGACGGTGTGAGGGACGGTGTGAGGGACGGTGTGAGGGACGGTGGGAGGGACGGTGTGAGGGACGGTGTGAGGGACGGTGTGAGGGACGGTGTGAGGGACGGTGTGAGGGACGGTGTGAGGGACGGTGTGTGGGACGGTGTGTGGGACGGTGTGAGGTACGGTGTGAGGGACGGTGTGTGGGACGGTGTGAGGGACGGTGTGAGGGATGGTGTGAGGGATGGTGTGTGGGACGGTGTGAGGGACGGTGTGTGGGACGGTGTGAGGGACGGTGCGAGGGACGGTGTGAGGGACGGTGTGAGGGACGGTGTGAGGGACGGTGTGAGGGACGGTGAGAGGGACGGTGTGAGGGACGGTGCGAGGGACGGTGTGAGGGACGGTGTGAGGGACGGTGCGAGGGACGGTGCGAGGGACGGTGTGAGGGACGGTGTGAGGGACGGTGTGAGGGACGGTGTGAGGGACGGTGTGAGGGACGGTGTGAGGGACGGTGTGAGGGACGGTGTGAGGGACGGTGTGAGGGACTGTGCGAGGGACGGTGTGAGGGACGGTGTGAGGGACGGTGTGAGGGACGGTGTGAGGGACGGTGTGAGGGACGGTGTGAGGGACGGTGTGAGGGACGGTGTGAGGGACGGTGTGAGGGGTGGTGTGAGGGACGGTGTGAGGGACGGTGTGAGGGACGGTGTGAGGGACGGTGTGAGGGACGGTGTGAGGGACGGTGTGAGGGACGGTGTGAGGGACGGTGTGAGGGACGGTGTGAGGGACGGTGTGAGGGACGGTGTGAGGGACGGTGTGAGGGACGGTGTGAGGGACGGTGTGAGGGACGGTGTGAGGGACGGTGTGAGGGACGGTGTGAGGGACGGTGTGAGGGACGGTGTGAGGGACGGTGTGAGGGACGGTGCGAGGGACGGTGCGAGGGACGGTGTGAGGGACGGTGTGAGGGACGGTGTGAGGGACGGTGTGAGGGACGGTGTGAGGGACGGTGTGAGGGACGGTGTGAGGGACGGTGTGAGGGACGGTGTGAGGGACGGTGCGAGGGACGGTGTGCGGGACGGTGTGCGGGACGGTGTGAGGGACGGTGTGAGGGCCGGTGTGAGGGCCGGTGTGAGGGACGGTGTGAGGGACGGTGTGAGGGACGGTGTGAGGGACGGTGTGAGGGACGGTGTGAGGGACGGTGTGAGGGCCGGTGTGAGGGCCGGTGTGAGGGACGGTGTGAGGGACGGTGTGAGGGACGGTGTGAGGGACGGTGTGAGGGACGGTGTGAGGGACGGTGTTAGGGACGGTGTGAGGGACGGTGTGAGGGACGGTGTGAGGGACGGTGTGAGGGACGGTGTGAGGGACGGTGTGAGGGACGGTGTGAGGGACGGTGTTAGGGACGGTGTGAGGGACGGTGTGAGGGACGGTGTGAGGGACGGTGTGAGGGACGATGTGAGGGACGGTGTGAGGGACGGTGTGAGGGACGGTGTGTGGGACGGTGTGAGGGACGGTGTGTGGGACGGTGTGAGGGACGGTGTGTAGCATGATTTTACAGTTGTCAATACTGGCACAACATTTCATATGCATAAACAAAAGAATATCCAATTGCATATGAGCAGCGACCACTTGACTTAATGTTATTGACCGTCGCGCACATGCAACGATCATTTGACACTTTGTTGTCAGGCCGCTGACTGCATTGGTTTGCATATAATATGTAGTATGTGTGTTGTTGTTGTATGGCATTGCTGGTGATCGTGTGTAGCTCTCTTTACACTTTACCGTGGGAATTATTGTGGATAATAGGCGCGTGTCATATAACATCCACTTGTCCCATAATTATTACACACACAAACCAATATAATATAGTTAAACATATAATGTACACACAAACATATGTTATAGTATTAAGTCAATACAAAATTGTATTAGAATTAAGGGTTTGATTTGGAATTGTCAAATCAGCCAAAATTTAGTATAAAAGAAGGGACATTTTCCCTCAAGAAGTCAATCAATAAAACTTAACAAAATAGTGCGGTTCAACTGCACTTAGTTAAAATTATTGGTCTTTTATTTGAAAGTGCTCCTTGAGTGCACTTTATTAAAAATAAATAAATAAATACGTTACATGGCGATCCTGCCACTATTCTAGAAGTGCTCCAGTTATTAGCACCTAGAATATAACAGTGATCCTGCCAATCCTGGAGTGCTAATTTATCAAGCAGGTCAATCCTGCCTGGGCCTTGGTGTGCTAAAATTTAAAGCACCCAAGGACCCGAAAAAAAAATATAACAACAACTGGTGTGCTCTAAAGCACCCAAAATAAATTTTGCTTATCCTGACGGACAGCCAAGGATCCGTTAAAGGAAGTACCGCCTGGCCAAGAGGCACCAAGGACCTCAAGAATCAAGGACCAAAGAACAAAAACATGGAGAAGACAACCCGCATGTGGTTTAAGGTCGAACAGAACCTCTACCGCCACTGCAGAATAAAACCAAACAAAAAAAAAATTTTTTTATTTAAACCAACGTGCTCCTCAAGGGTTGCACTGGTAGGGCCTATAAGCGTTAACCGCTCGAGGCAAAAATAATATCACAAAAAAAAAAAATTTTAAGTCGAAACTTGCTTTTTTTTAACTACAATATTTATGATTTCCAAGTGAAACAATATAATATTACAATTAGAAATCATATACATGGACTTTTAATATAAGATTTGTCAATAATACTTACATATATTTAGATTTTTATCCATAACTTAGTTTACATTAAATTATTAATAAGGAAAAATTTGTAATAGTACATAGGAAGAAAACATTAGGGATATAATGGACTTTAATAGACAATAATTTTAGATAATCAAGCATTAATTATTAGTAAATTGATTTAGGGCATTAATGAGGTAAAAGTTAGAGCGTATGATCACAGTAAAAAATTGTGTCTACTCGCAACAAAATGCTTTATACTATCAGGAACAAGTCCGATTTCAATCAGCAATTGGAAAATGCTGGTGATAGGTTGGTGGTGGTCAAATTCTGTACCACTTGGTGTGGCCCCTGCAAAGTAATGGCCCCCAGGTTGGAGGAACTCTCCAGGGACTATGCTGACAGAATTGTCTTTATCAGGGTCAATATTGATGACTGCGAGGATGTTGCCATAGAATACAACATCTCCAGCATGTCCACTTTCATATTCATAAAGAACAAACATAGGATTGAAGAATTTGATGGAGCCAATGCCAAAAATTGACTTAAAGGTTGGCTTAATTTTTTGTATGTATGTTCTATTAATCTAAAATTACATACATTAAACATGAACGTCACCAAGCCAAACTTTTTTTATATATCAATCTAGCCTCTATGCTTTAAAGTAAAAATTGTTTTCATTACTTTAATATGCAATTGAAATATGAACCATGTTTAAAAAATAACCAGCCAATAAATTCGTAAATAGTTGCACTAAAGCAACAGGGCAACAAAACGCTATATTATACTTTAGGAAGGACAATTATATCGCGGATGCGTTATCGCGAATTACTATAGAAGATTTTAAGGAAATGAATAGAAAGGTATCACGCGTGTTGAGAGTCACGACAAGGTCAGTGACTAAGCAAAAAGACAGTAGTAGGATAAATAATCAGCATAGAGCAAATAAAACAGATATATTAAATGAGCCCAAAATATATGTACCAATTAAGAATAGTGACGTCAGAAAGTATTACAAATTAAAGATTTATCCCAATAAATGCTACATAAAGAAGGGAAAATCAATATTAGCTAGCATAAATATAAATGATATATTTACTAAAGAGGAACTTGACTTAGGACAATTTTTCTCTAGGCTCGAGAAAGCGGCCAGTAAATTAAATATCAATAAACTACAAGTAGCACCTAGTGAGAAAATTTTCGAATTTGTCTCAAAGTATGAATTTAGAAATATGGGCAATAAGGTACTAAATAGAATTAAAATAGCGCTTTTAAATGAAATAAAGATACTTGATATAAAGAATTCTAAGGAAATTCTAGAAGTCATGCTGAAATATCATGATGACCCTATCGAAGGAGGTCATTGCGGTATATATAGAACCGCAGCAAAAATAAAAAGATACTACTACTGGAAAAATATGACAAAGGACATAGCTAAATATGTAAAAGCATGTCACAAATGTCAAATAACGAAAACTACCAAACACGTTAAAGGCCCAATGATAATAACAGAAACACCTAACAAACCGTTTGATACAGTGTATGTAGACACAATTGGACCATTTCCAAGATCAATACATGGAAATGAGTACGCAATCACATTAATATGCGACTTAACTAAATACCTGGTAACAATACCTTTACCAAATAAATCGGCTAAGACGATCGCAAAAGCGATATTCGAAAATTTTGTACTTACCTATGGACCAATGAAGACGTTCATTTCGGACATGGGTACAGAATATAAGAATTCTATATTAAACGAATTGTGCACTTTGTTGAAAATCAAAAAACTAACATCAACAGCACATCATCACCAGACCTTAGGTACAATAGAAAGAAGTCATAGAACTTTTAATGAATACGTACGTTCTTACATATCTGTAGAAAAAGATGACTGGGATGAATGGATTAGGTATTTCACATATTGTTTTAATACAACACCATCAACTGTACATAATTATTGTCCTTTTGAATTGATTTTTAGCAAAGTACCAAACAGTTTCAAAGATTTCAATGAGGTAGACACAGTTACTCCACTATACAATATTGACGATTATGCCAAAGAGGCAAAATTTAGATTAGAACTTGCACTTAAGAGAGCAAAACATTTATTAGAAATAAATAAAATCAAACAGAAGAATAACTATGATAAGGATATATTAGATTATAATTTTAACATAGGAGATTTAGTTTTACTTAGGAATAATACAGGACATAAACTAGAGGAATCATATAAAGGTCCATACACAATTAAAAATATAGATTTAAGAAATAATGTAACTATAGTTGATAAGAAAAATAATAAAAAGCAAGTAGTTCATAAAAATAGACTTAAGCTATATAACAAATAAGTTTTAATTATAACACTAAACTGATCAGAAAAGTGAAATAATAATCTTTAAGATAAGATTTTTTTAACTACATAAGTAAACTTATCACTAAATAAATATTAAAATTAAATAAGAAATAATATTAAGATTGGATTATGTTAAATTAAGATTAATATGTAAAACATTATTAGTCATTTAAATAAATACTTTACATTTTAAGTTCACTAATAAAATATAATTTGAAATAGACGTAAAATCATTGTACTGTGTTGTGTAAAAGAATGTCCATAGAACAAAAGTTATATGAACATTCTTGTAAAGGGTGGAGGTGTAGCATGATTTTACAGTTGTCAATACTGGCACAACATTTCATATGCATAAACAAAAGAATATCCAATTGCATATGAGCAGCGACCACTTGACTTAATGTTATTGACCGTCGCGCACATGCAACGATCATTTGACACTTTGTTGTCAGGCCGCTGACTGCATTGGTTTGCATATAATATGTAGTATGTGTGTTGTTGTTGTATGGCATTGCTGGTGATCGTGTGTAGCTCTCTTTACACTTTACCGTGGGAATTATTGTGGATAATAGGCGCGTGTCATATAACATCCACTTGTCCCATAATTATTACACACACAAACCAATATAATATAGTTAAACATATAATGTACACACAAACATATGTTATAGTATTAAGTCAATACAAAATTGTATTAGAATTAAGGGTTTGATTTGGAATTGTCAAATCAGCCAAAATTTAGTATAAAAGAAGGGACATTTTCCCTCAAGAAGTCAATCAATAAAACTTAACAAAATAGTGCGGTTCAACTGCACTTAGTTAAAATTATTGGTCTTTTATTTGAAAGTGCTCCTTGAGTGCACTTTATTAAACAAATAAAATAAATACGTTACAGGTGGGAGGGACGTTGTTCAAAAGCCTTTGTTTTCTTAAGCAATTCTTTTCAATTCAACTGATTCCCCTTAAGTGTGTTTACATATGAGTGTCACTTAAGCCTTTTAACACTTCAAAACTCTGGCTCAGAGACATGTTAATGCCGTAGTTGGTTGCTGACATCATGTTGTACTATTGTGTAACACGAATTAGTATTGTTGTTGGAGTTTTATGTGTCCTTTGAAAAAAAATCTTTAAGTGGCTACACAACAACAGTATGAACGTATAAAAATTCCTATTCCCTGAAGGTGTTTTTATTTAAAATATATTTTGAGTTGGCAATTTTTGTATTTTCCATAAAATTTTGTCTAGCTCAGCATATTTCGTTCTTATACTTTCGGCATTTGTTTACAAACATAGACAACAACACACACACTGTAAAGAAAATTGCCAAAGGAAATAACCCCATCAACTCCACAAGATTCCTTTTTGTAGAGTGTTATAGTTTTTCCACTGGCACTTAGCAAAATCTAGCGAAGAGGCACGTTTCAATAATAAAAACCATTCTAGAATCGACAATGGATGGAGTAGTAGGACATGTGATATTTGATGATTTGCAAAATGACACAATTGTGTCGGCAACAACAAATAGCATTTTGGCAATAGCAACAGTAACAGTAACAGTAACAGAAGCATTAACATCAATAACTTCATCTCCAATATTGTTGTCATTGTCATTTCACCATGTACAATTTCCTTCATTATGGCATTCAAAGTGAAGAGCACAACCCAACAGAAGCACAAGCAGAATCCCACAAGTAACTGGCCTGTATTACCATTCATCCACACTACAGTTATAAGACGAAGAGAGAGAGAGAAACAGTGGAAGAGAATGGTTTCGGTTTAACTATCCAGACATTCCAATTGTAATGCCAGCCATCCAATATTCATACGTTAAGCAGAAACAAGCAATAAAACAAGCATCCCACAAACTAACGTCACATCATTCAAGGGGATGGAGGGGTCGTAAGAAAAATCATGAGATAAATTTTTTTTTCCGAAGATAAAAACAACAAGAAAAATACTCTAAAAAACTAGCAACAGAAACATCATGCTGAAGTATTTTCAGGGGGGGGGGGCGTTTTCTCTTGTCTTACATGAATGAATTGAATGAAAATTTGCGTACATGACTCGTCTCTGCTTGAGATGGCAACTCAATTCAAACGCATATGATGGCAACATGTTCTCATCCGAGATGTCAGTGACAGTTTAAATGAGTGTTAAATGCAGGATATGTGTGATGGAATCACTTTCATGTTGTGAACATCAGTACAACACAACAGAGGCTGTGTCGGGTGCAGGAACAGCTTTAACAACTTAATTTTGGGGCAAAGCACATAAAGATTCAAAAGATATGTATGCGAGGGTTGCTCTGCAAGTGATAGTAAATTAAAATCAAAATGATGTGTAAGACTCAGATTTGATGAAAATTTATTCTATCGTAGTCAGCAGTTACAAAGTTCCAATACGAAACCCAAAACTTGAAATAATTTTCTGTCTATCCCAAGAGCTTAGGTAAGGCTTTACTTGGTTATTTTACAAGAGCGCTGGCATTAATCGCTCAAGGGTAAAGCTGGTTTTCTTTTCCTCTAGAAAATATTGAACTTTCCTTAATAGGAACATGCAGGGATGAGAATAACCTTGACAAAGGGAAAGAGAAACTCAAAGCCTATAACGTGGTTATGAAGGGAAATAGTATCGCTTCACTCGAATGTCTATAACTGTATGGCTTTGCTGGTTTAATTGTACATCTATACTACTGCGTAAAGTTTCGAAGCCGATGTTGTTGTGTAAGAAGCAAAGGTGTATTCCTCTAGGTAAATCACGTGCCTCTCCATGAAGTTCACAGGCGTCATTGGGAAATTCCTGGAGTTTACTGCCACTAGAAGAAGTAGGGAAAGAACTGGCAGCAGAAAACCTTTTTAAGAACTCTAAAGAATGTCTTGCTAAAAACTAATGAAATTGGACAGACATGTCATTATTTTAAAGCGAGCTCAACTTGAAGAGACGCGAAATTTTACTTTCAAACTTCACATACTACATGGTCTTGATAAGCTTGTCAAAGGAACTCGAGTGGAGGGAGTTAGTCGATTTCATACATTGTTGAGGGGACCTGTAAAGTTAATAGTGCCATAAATTGCTTCGACAGGATCACAAAGAGGTGCAATTATCTGTGAACATATCACGATCATATCAGGTGAAAAAGTGATCAACTATGTTGACAAACTGGGTACATTGAGGGCGCTGGCTAAGCTGGCCTTCACGATGCTTCTGCCTAAGTAGGTGACAAGATTGCAATTTAACCAAAGAGATAGGATAGGGCGATGAAATAGCAGATCAATTTATAAAGGTGTTCTATCGGATATTTCTATGGACTTAATAATGGATTAAAGACAGAGAGTAGATGAGTCGTAGCGTCGAAATAGGGGAGATTTAGAACCTCTACACTAATTTCATTCACGCTGAACCATTTTAGGATAAAATGAATACGACCAACAAATGTTTAAGTTTCAAACAAAAGTTGGCAAAGTCAGTAAAGAATAAATGCAATGAAGATCAGCATTCTACAGGCGACT
Source organism: Sarcophaga carnaria (assembly GCA_958299815.1). Lineage (NCBI taxonomy): Eukaryota > Metazoa > Arthropoda > Insecta > Diptera > Sarcophagidae > Sarcophaga > Sarcophaga carnaria. Next base: position 129,887,366 of record OY283150.1, on the reverse strand, counting down.
GCACTATGTTACTCACACCGTTTACTTGATTAGCACAGCAATGCTGCGGACTAAAGTCGTGTTATTTACTCCGAAAATCTTCTGAGTAAAGCAGTGGATAAAATACATACATGCATACGTAACTGATCATTACAACCTTTTAGTCGGGATTACAACCTAGGTTCTCACACCAACGTACAACGTTGACATCAAACTCATACCATTCGAAATATGTTTGATTCATAAGCCTACTCATTTAGATTCATAACTTTAGAAAAATACTTACAATGCTTATCATTCATTAAAATTAACTTAGTCTTAGTTGTTATTGTATTTACAAAAAAAAAAAAAGCAAAAAACGACAGAGCAGCAGGCAGAGCAAACACATAATATTCTAATAAGTATTTCGTATGCGATTCATACTTATTTTGTGATTCTTGTATATTGTTACGCAAATGGAAACGACCTAATATCATTTCGTATGAAAACAATAAACAAACGCTACACACACAAATACAACGAACTTGGTTGCATATACCAACAACAACAACATGAAAGGACAGGAGACCGACAAGTATGAAAGAACGCAACAACAAACAACGTGAAGAAAATACACAAACAACAATGTAGTCGCGATAGAACTCTTAAGAAGGCGAAGACAAGAACATTCTACCTCCAGCACCTTTCTCATACTGATTTTGTGCGTATATAAAAAGGCCAGACAAAGCCGCCAGTCAGTGAGTAAGAATTCAGTCAGTCTTGTGTGAAGGCACGTTGCATGCGAAGTCGTGGTTTGAAGATGGTCATTGGAAAGATCTGCGTTTTAAGCAAAGAATAATAGCGAATAAACAAATTGTTGTTGTATCGTTAAGTTGTATACGGTGGCACACAAAATTGGTGTGAGCAATAAAGAGTTTAATTGAAACAAAGCACATATTTGTTTTTACTTTGTTTGCAATCAAACGTAAAAACGTAACAATATGATGAGTTATGAAGAGTCGAAATCAACAACATCATACATGTTGTTAAGTATGAATATGATGAGTACTTCAAACTTTGAACATGAGTAGAGGTTCCATGAATGCGTATAAGTATCAGAAATTATGAGTGTGATTCGATTCTAGTTATTTTTTTGGAATACTCATTGCTGATATCTGGTAGCGACCTTAGCTTAAAAGGTTTGAGTGTTCTGGCTTTATAGAGAAGTTCCTTTTAAACAAAGCAGAAACTGATATTTAATATTAAATTTTATATTTTTCTTATTTTTTGTATCATAATTTAGCATGTTTTCCCTGGCTTTCAATAAAAATAAAATGAAATCAGTGATGGAGAAATAATAACAAGCCTCCCTCCCAACCGTAATAGATTAAATTGTCAGTGAACGTATTAAATTATTATTGTTGTCATCATTATCATCAACATCATCATTATTATGTTTATTATTGTTATTGTATTATTATTATGGAGTAACGGGAATAACGATAATGATTATGTTTCTTAATACTTATTAGTCGTATTAAGTTACTGATGTCAGGTCTTTCCTTTTTTACTTCTTTTATTATTCCGACGTTCTATTTTTTTTTTATGTTGTTATCTTGTAGTTATTATTGCTTATTTTACGTTATTATTTTATCATTTCAGCAAAAATAACAAAAAAAAATTTCAGAATAAAATGTTGAGTCATAATCCAACAGTTCATAAAAACAAAGATACGAGTTTAAATAAACCAAAGCCTTGATTTACATGCCTTAAGCAGTATTCAACATCATGATCTGGCCAATTGTAACCTATCGGGTTATTGTTTGAGCAGACAGTACCAATTTAATAACAACTCAGATGGCGTTGGATAAAATACGGAGACTGACATGTGTTTAAATATAACACGGGCGATGAAAATCTATTCATACCGTTGTATTGCAGTCGCCGTCATCTAGTAGGTTGTGTATTGGTTTATTAGATGTGAGGCCATGGTTCAAACCCCAGGTCAGACATCTCCAACTCAACGAAGTAGGAAAAAATATTTCTTAGGCGACTTCCTCTCTGCAGATTTCTGGCAAAAACTCTGAGAGTTAATAAAATTGCCATGAAAAAGTTTCCCAAAAATATGTCGTTCGGAGTCTACTTTAAACTGTAGGGTGCGCCACTCATGTACAAAATTAACGCACACAACATAAGTGGTGTGAGAAGCTAGGTCGTAATCCTAACTGAAGGGTTATAATGACCAATTACGTACGTCTCTCAAGACATAAATTCTATCAACAAATACAGCAACCAGAAGGTGTCATCAAAAAGTCTGTAGTAGTAGTCTGGTAGGTAGTGTGTTGGCTTATTAGACGTAAGGCCACGGTTCAAACCGTCGTAATCCTGACTAAAGGGTTGTAACGACCAATTAGTATGTATAAAAAAATATTTCTTCGACGAGTCCTCTCAGCAGATACATAAAATTACCATGAAATCTCTCTCAAAAATCTATTGTTCGGAGTTGAGCTTAAACTGCAGGTCCCAACCTACCTAAGTGATGTAAGAAGCTAGGCTGCAATGACTAATCAAGTAAGTAAGTAAGTATATGGTGGTGAGAATCAGACTATGGAGACTATGGTTTGAATAGTGGGAGAAAAGCCATCGGGTATATCTTGTCCTGACAAACTGCTGTCCCTTGGACTGAACCAGTATACTCTAGGATGTTAGAAAATGCATCGTAAGGAGAGTATGTAATTCCGTTTCAAGGATACACCATGCTGTAGCATACAAATGGATCGAGAAAGAGATAATTGAATAGAAATTGGTGTGTTTGGAGTAAAATATTCGGAACACACGGGGAAATTCGAAGCGGAAGACACTACAATCAATTTAACTCGGATAGGAAGTAGAACCGGGTGCCATCTACTTCATGTGAACCCTATTCTGAGTCTGAGTCTGCTGTTCTCAGGCATTTTCATGCCTTCAAAACTTAAATCTGTTCCGATTTTAATTACCCAGCAACAGTTTGGAAAGCCTCAAACGCTTCTTGTCTTTCTCCGATTAACTTCTCTTTCCAATCCACGAAATGCTTCTGATCCTATCAGGGCTTTAAGCTATGCTTAAAACAGCTGCCATTGTAACTTTTCTTTTGTGACAAAACGCCACATATAGTTTTCTATGTAGCTTAGGTACATAAGAGAAAGAGGGACTCATTGCTTTTGTAACGCATGGTTTTTTTAAAGACTTTTAATTCTCTGTGTGTGTTATTCAGAGATTTCTCTTGCATTTCTAGGCCTTACTGTTTACAAATATTTTCTTTACTTACATATATTGTTTTTTTCTTTGTAATTGTAATTGATTTTTGTAGTTCATGTTGTTGTTGTTGTTTTTTCTGTATCTTTCTCTTATGAAAAGTTATGAAAGTTTTAGAAAGTTTTATGGGGGGTAAGAATGTTATTCGCTTAATTAAATTCCTGACTTTTGTCACATTGCGTGTGGCTGTTTTCCTTTTTCTCTTTTTTTTTGCGAAACAATAACACACGTTCATAATATGGATTTATAAATACATATGTACATACAACCATACGGTACATACGGTACATATTTGTAAATGTGCCAATACATATTTACAATATTTATTATAGGTTTTGTATGGTGGGGGGAGGGGTATTATTAATATAATATTCGGTAACTAAACCATAACGTCGTAGCAAACGCAAACACTGAGAGAAATTAATGAGCGGGGACATTGCAAATTCGTATGAAACAGTTTGGAATTGTTACAGATCAGGGCATGATCAGACGTGTGTACACGTACATTAGAGAGGCTGATATAAAATTTCATAGAAGCTAACAGTGATAAGCATAAAAGGGCATAATATAGTATCTTCTGTGAAACTCTCCCCAACTCAGAACAACACAATTAAACCTGAAGAAGTGGTTAACAGTCACAAAGAATATTCCGTAATCATATTGATCGCTAACCTTACACTCCGTTTCTGTCTAAGAGCAAACCAAACTCTAACAAAAACCAAAAAACGAAAATAAGGAAATAGTTTGGACATACTAAGTTACGAAATAACAACATAACATAATACAACGTAACATAACTTAAAAGCGGACTTCAATTGGATGACAGCGTGGACCAGCCCACACTTGAAGACGTCGTATAGAAAAGCTAGCTAGGCTATCAATATAACATCTTTTCGAATCCCATTGCCTTGAACAGCTTCAAGATATTGTTATGAAAATAAAGAATCTAGATACTGGCGTTTTGCTGCTTTTACATTGCTTAACATTAAAATGATAAACAAGTTAATAAAAATACAACAACAAACACCAGCATAAAAAGATTGGTAAACAAGTAAACAAAAATACAACAACAAACACCAGCATAAAAAATAGTAAACAAGTAAACAAAAAATCTACAAACAACACTACAAGAATAAATGTAAACAAAATACACAAACAACAATAATGAAACAACGATGCTTACATTTATAGAGATTTCGAGAAGGCGAAGTAGCGAACATTCGCCTTCAAGAACATTCATCAGACTGTTTACCCATACAAAAGGCAAGGCAAAGTAGGCGAGTGAGTTAGTAAAGTTCAATTAGTATTGTGTGCAGACATGGTGCGTTTAAAGAGAGTAATTGTGGTTTGAAGATCTCCGTTATAAAGATCTGTCGTATAATTGCTTAATGATTGTTATTGTTTATGCAAAGGGTGTAAACAGGATAATAGCAAACAAAGCAATTGTTGTTGTTTACATCATGTTGTGAACACTGGCACACAGAATTGTGCGAATAGTAAAGAATTTTAATTAAAACTAAACGGAAAAATTATTTTTATTTTATTTGAGATCTACGTGCTCATATTTTAAACGTTTTTTTGTCTATGTTAACTGGCAATACAAAAAGTTGAAAATTTTTTTTTATTGCCGTGTATTTAGTGGCATTGAAGCATAACTATTATGTCTTAACTTGTTTCAGGCCTACAAAATACAGTCAGTCTGCTATATATAGGGTTTGGCTTAAAGCCAAAATAATTTTTTTGTTCTTAATTTATATTTTAAGCTCATCGTTCTCATATTGTCGTACTTCTATTGTGTTGGGTAAAACTAATGTTTTCCGTATGTTTTTTTGGCTAACTGTTGACATAATGTTTCGTATACCGTTTTACTCTATTTCTTTCAAGTCTTGTGTTTTCACTCTATTTGGCTTAAACGAACGAACAAACGGCATAAGAAGTAAATTAACAGTGTAACACAGAATTTTAAAAAATATTTTTTAATAAACTTTACTGGCATATTCTTCTTGGTTTTTCTCTTTTTTTTTGGTTTCAAATTATTGTTTTTAATACTTTTTGAAATATTTTTGGGAGACTTTTTTCTGCTTTTTGCTCAGGGCTTTAGTATAATAAAGCCAAGAATAAAGGAAAAACGAATATATTTAAGCCGCTTGGTTACCAGTACGTTTTTCATTTTGTCTTCTTAATGACAGTTTCCAAAGCATTTACACTTTTTTGGCAAAAGTTTTTATAGATTTTCCTCATGAATTCTCTTTATGGCATAATGTTGCTGCTGCTGCTGCTGCTGTTCATATTTAGTTCATGCTTTTTTATAGGCCTCGTTTTTTTCTTGTTTTCGTTTTCGTTTTCGTTTTTTTTAATATGTTTTTGGCAACATTTCTGTTATATCTGTTATCCCTTACAAGGATATTAAAAAGAAATACAATTTTATGGTTTATTTTCTATATTAAATATACGAATTGGAAAGTTTTACGCAATCAATCACCAGTGAAAAGTAATAAAACATATAAAAATCAGTAAAAATAAACGAAAAAATTATTAAAAAAGAAATTTTCTGTAACTGGTATTTATTGGATTGTCTTGAGACATTCACTAATTCACTTACAAGGACATTCACTATATACACTCATACAGTATGAGCATATAATAATGGGATAGCACAGGCAGGATGTATCTGAACAACATCAAGCATATGTTACCTATGCTTAGTTCATGTGTTATTAAAGGCTTTTGTTTTTTGTTTCCCAAAAGAATTGTAATTGAATTTAAATAGAAATCATTTTTTTTTTGCCTTCTGCTGCTTAAATTTGCCAAGAACGCAGCTCAAAAACTCAAACCTGAATGTTAAATTCAAGAATTATTTCAATTTTGTTTAAGATTCTTGAAGATTTGCGTTTAAAGTATGAAATTCGTTGTGTTAACCTGCAGGTGGTATGAGCAACATGAATTTCGTAATTAAATCTTACTCATACGCCTATAATAATGAAGTCGCTGTGGTTTAGTAGATAGTAGGGATGCCAAACGGGACTGATTTTTAAAAATGCCGGGATTCGGGATTTTGAAATCCCGATCCCGAAATCTCGGGATTTTTCGGGACAATTCGGGATCGAAAAATCCCGAAATATTCCGGGATATTTCTCTTAATAAAAAAAGCTAAAAACAATTGTTTTATTAAAAATTTCATTAATTTTTGATCTTTATCACAAAACACATGTTATAAAATAAAAAACAGAACAAAAAGTAACAAAAATAAAAATATGTAATTCATATGTGTCTCCATTTATACATACATATATGTATATACACATTAGTGAAGAAACAAATACCTACGCTTTTAAGAACACTATTTAGTGTCTGAAAAATATTATTAATAATATTCATTGTTTTAAGTAATTTTTTAAAATGATCAAAGACTCCAATATTTCATCGAAGAGCCTTAATTTTGATGCGAACAAAAACATCTTTCGCTGAAAACTATTTTTCGCAATCTACACTTGTGGGCAAAATGGCTTCAAGATAGCTACATGCAGGATATAACTATTCACCTCTAACACCTTCAATCAAATATATTTCTTTAGAAAGTTGACTGTCTAAACCATCAGCTGTATTAACAGATTTTATTGGACTTCGAGGGCAACATTTAACTTTTTAACAATGGAAGTTGGGTTCTTATTCAATTCGATGTTGAGTGATATAGAAAATTCACTTAATGTTGCATGATACACTTGAAGAACTACATGGGTGTTATTTAATGTAATATTAAATAAAAAACAATGGCGTAGACTCAATTTTTTTCTTACTTTATAAAGTATATATGTATGAATTTATAATCCCGAAAAATCCCGGGAAAAGTTTTAAGAAATCCCTGGATTCGGGATTTGGATATCCCGAAAATCCCGGGATTTTGTGATTCGGGATTTCCCGATTGGCATCCCTACTAGATAGTGTGTTGGCTTATTAGATGTGAGGCCTCGGTTCAAAAACACGGATCAGGCATCTCCAACGAAGCGAAACAAAGAAAAAATATTTCTTCGGCGACTTCTGGCAAAAACTCTGAGAATCAATAAAATTGCCATGAAAAGTTTCTCTAAAAATCTAACGTTCGGAGTCGACTTTAACACGTTCATCGCCATGTCAGTCATATGTGTCTGGCGCTAAGAAGTTCTACATGAGCCATGTCAGTCGTATGTGTCTGACGTACGCGATTTGGTAAATCACAGATGTCCGACGCAAACGACGCTGTGTACAAAACAACAGGTTAATACTCGTTGTATCTTGTTTAGATGCGTCACACATATAAGACTGACATGGCTTGTCGAGAAAAAATTTTAATATAGGGCCATGTCAGTCATATATGTGTGACATAAAAAATAGTGTTTTCCGGGAATTTTGGCAAAAAAAATTTTCTATGATACATTAAGTTTCCTTGATACATTTTTAACTAAATTATCGAATGAAGTTACCGTGGCCCATGTGAAAATTTTTCTGATATTATCGTGGCAATGAACGTGTTAAACTGTAGGTACCGCAATGAATGTATAAATTTAACGCACACACAACGTAAGTGGTGTGAGAAGCTAGGTTATAATCCTTACTGAAGAGTTGTAATGGCTAAACAAGTAACTCTGTTTGTTTTTTACAAATATTTTATTGTTTCCATATTTTTTTCATTTTTTACATTTGTTGTCTTTTGCAACCAACTTCACTATCAAACGCTTGTAAAGCGTTGCCGCGTTATTTTTTGGTATGCTGCATACAAATTGTATGGGCATAAGAAATTTTGACAACCAAAAACGCTTGCCGCTCTTATTTAGGGCTGGCTGTTACGAATATCACTTCGACATCCATTCCAGCCTATGAATGCTGGCGATTTCACAAGTAAATCTGGGATTATTCAACGGTAACTCTATTATAAAATATTGTTGGAAACTGCTTATGAACTGGCAAGGGTTGGTATAGAACTCACAATCTTTGGATCTATAACAGGGCATAGCAAACCAATGTATTCATCGTTGCCAGAAAGAGGACAAGTGTAATATATTGCAATATAACTAGGCTCTCTGAAGAACTGATTGTTTTCTTTCCTTAAACAGCACGGCAATCCATTACACAATTGCGGTCCTCATGTACGACTCCCCTTTTAGAAGGTTTGCCAATAGACTTGGACAATGTCTCAAATGACTTTTGCAGGTCCTGTAGTTCTAAGTAGGAGCCTATCATTCGTTTAATGTATCAGGAAGAGGCATTTCTTCTCATTTTCTGTTATGTTTGGCTAAACCAACATTTTTTAGCTGCGGCAGTACCTTACTCTCTAAAGTGGGCCCGTCCTGTCCCAGATTTCTCCACATAATGAACTCTTATCGCAATACACTATACCCAATTAAAAAACCTTGAATTACAGAACGAGATTGAAGAGAAAATGTAGCTTCTGCTGCTGCCTGTTTGGCCATTGAGACGATAATTAGAGAGACATTAACATCCACAACTTCCTCATTAAGTTCATAGTTAATAAGCTAAAGAACAGGATTATGAAATTTGAAATAAAAGGGATTTGACTAAAGGAATGGTGGGAGCGGGGTACACTACAAGGGGTGGCGTAATCACCTTTGCCGTGATATCTTATGGTGAACAACATTCTCAACTGCTTCGAATTTGGGAAAAGGAAAGTAGTTTACTTCGCGGGGAAGTTTTTCCCGACTCCTACCATTGAGTTCATATAGTCTGCACTTAGAGCACTCTGTTGTTATACATCTTAATTCCAAGAAAATTCATTTCAGCAGAAAATACAAACAGAAGAATTTCGTATTGTGCAAGTATAAAAAGCTGAGGAAACTAAACACTCTGGACTTAAAAGCTATTTTGTGAATAGGAGAACCAGATTTTGTGTCTCAATGTGGTTACATACATACATACTTAATTGGTCATTACAACCCTTCAGTCAGGATTACGACCTAGTTTCTCAGACCACTTATGTTGTGTGTGTTAATTTTATCATGAGTGGTAGGACCTACAGTTTAAAGTCGACTCCGAACGACAGATTTTTGAGAAACTTTTCATGGCAATTTTATTTACTCTCAGAGTTTTTGCCAGAAATCTGCTGAGAGAAAGTCGTCGAAGAAATACTTTTTGTATTTTGTTTTGATGTCTGGCCTGGTTCTCGAACCCTGGCTTTACGTCTAATAAGCCAACACACTACCTACTAGACTACGGCGACTACATGCATGTGGTTAAGTGGAGTTAAAACTCCGTGATCTTACTGATCACCATGGTATAGTAGGATGCAATGAACATGTTGAAACTGAGAAAGCTGCTGGATAAAATGTAAAGATGTGTTTATGCAGGAATAGCTGGCATAGACTGCTAGCAACAAACTATTTTTGGACACCTTAAAGAGATTTAATTAAACTTATGTGACTTCGATAAGTTGTTCTCAACAATATCTCCAGCAGATCTTTACGCACAGTTCGAAGATAAAAATTGGAACCTGCGCCAGACTATATGTATTGTGAATAGCAAAACAAAGCCATACCGTATTCTCCCCTATGAGTGCAGGCTAAGATGTTTGCAATCTCTAAGACAAAGGCGCTGATTTGTGGATAGATCGGGCTAGGCAAAAGAATGATCATTTGCGTGGTCTGTTAGTTTGCTCATATCGCTGGAAGCTGGTTGCATTCTGCAAAAAGCATTTAAAATTTTGTGAGATCTGAAATTGCATATGAACTGGTGAGGAAATATTTCAAATCCCACCGGATTAGGTACTGACCAGAGGTCAGCAATGAATGGTTTTTTCGCAACTCATAAGAACTCATGAAATTTTTAATATAAGTGAGTCAACAATATTGAAATTTAACTATGTTTTCTGATTCATTGGTACTCACTATAATGTTGATTTATAAGTATAGGCTGCAATAAGTATGCGTACAACGTTGACATCAAACGCATACCATTCGAAATATGTTTGATTCATAAGCCTACTCATTTAGATTCATAACTTTAGAAAAATACTTACAATGCTTATCATTCATTAAAATTAACAGTCTTAGTTGTTATTGTATTTACAAAAAAAAAAGGAAAAAGACAGATAAGCAAAAAACGACAGATCAACAAGCAGAACAAACACATAACCTTCTAGTGAGTACTATAATGTTCGTACGCGATTCATACTTATTTTGTGATTCGTGTATATTGTTACGCAAATGGAAACGACCTAATATCATTTCATATGAAACCAATAAACAAACGCTACACACACAAATACAACGAACTTGGTTGCATATACCAACAACAACAACATGAAAGGACAGGAGACCGACAAGTATGAAAGAACGCAACAACAAACAACGTGAAGAAAATACACAAACAACAATGTAGTCGCGATAGAACTCTTAAGAAGGCGAAGACAAGAACATTCTACCTCCAGCACCTTCCTCATACTGATTTTGTGCGTATATAAAAAGGCCAGACAAAGCCGCCAGTCAGTGAGTAAGAAATCAGTCAGCCTTGTGCGAAGATGGTCATTGAAAAGATCTGCGTTGTAAGCAAAGAATAATAGCGAATAAACAAATTGTTGTTGTATCGTTAAGTTGTAGACGGTGGCACACAGTAGTGTGAACAATAAAGAGTTTAACTGAAACAAAACACATATTTGTTTTTACTTTGTTTGCAATCAACGAACTCATATTCCAAACGTTCTTAAGAGAGAGTCGAAATCACCAATATCATACGTGTTGTAAAGTATGAATGCGATGAGTACTTCAAACTGTGAATTTGAGTAGAGGTTCCATGCTATTAAAATAAGTATGAATGCGTATAAGTATCAGTAATTATGAGTATGATTCGATTCAACTCATCTTTTTGAATACTTATTGCTGATCTCTGGTACTGGCATAATTGTCATTTAATGATTTCCCATGTTGGCATGCTTAGCTGTTGAGAAGTGAAATTAATTATTAGTAGAAGCGCCTTTTGTGATTCTCAACACTTTAAATTAATTTCACAATATTTTCTTATCATCCTTACAAATATAGCCAAGTAAAAGTACATTTCTTTAAAACCTATTAAAACCACTAAACTATTTTTTTATTTGCACTTTAAAATTATAATTCCAGCACAAAAGTTCTTTAAAATTATTTTCGAAAAAGTTTTTAATTTAAAAAAAGAAAAAATATTCTCCTAACATTCCATACTCGCACTTTCAAAAATGCTGTCATAATAAGCGTTTAATATTTTTATTTTTTTTTTTTTTATTTCTCTCTTACGGTTGAACTTAAATTGAGTTTAAGTGTCGGACATACATATTTTTGTGGCACACGCCACATGTTTTTCTAGAAAATATCGCCCGGTAATAATGCGATTTAAAGTTTTAAATGCGCATTGGAACACTAAAACGAAAGTAAAACAATTATAAACATAAGCACGCATGCAACTATGGCAACAGCAACAGCAAGCAGCAACAACAAGCAGCAATATTTTATGGCAGCATGCAATACAACAATGTTGTTATTTTTGTTGTAGAAACTACGTTAACAGTAAGACAAGTTTGTGGCCACTTTTTACAAAAAGAAAAAAAATTGGAGAAGTAGCAACAACAAAAAGAAAAAACAGAAAATAAGAGAAACAATTTTAGAAAGTTATTCCAGAGGGTATTTTCTGTTTAAAGAAACAACATGTCAGGGTACGGCTATAGGGAATTCAGAGAAACTCTTAAAAGTGAAGTTTTACTCTACATTCTTATGCATTGCATTCGGTTATTCGTAAGAGACTTTAGATGCTCATAGCTTGTGTTAATTAAGCCGATTGGTTCATACGAAAGCAAGGGATATTGCTTTACTACACCCAATATTTTTAATGTGTTTATTTCAGCTATGCTTAGGTATTTCCGTTGGCCTGACAATCCCTTGAGGTGTATATCCATTGCTTTAAAATTCTGAACAGATTTTAGGGTAGGCTGCCTTACCCCTGCAGCGTATCTTTTTGGGCTGAAAGCTTGACAATACTTGTTAGGTAATAGGATTTGCTCTAAAAAATTTCTCGATTTACTGGGACAAAATGTATCCAATTAAGGATTTTCGAGATAATAAGTGGGACCTTATCCTTCAAAAATTTGATATCATCTTGCCTGACCTAAACTATCATTTGGAGAACACTTTAAAACCCGATCAGATAGATAACATAACACATATAATTGCTCATTACAACCCTTTAGTCAGCGTTATGACACACCACTTATGTTGCGTGCGTTAATTTTATACATGAGTGGCGGGACCTACAGTTTAAAGTCGACAGATTTTTGAGAAACTTTTCAGGGCAATTTTGTTTTATTTTCAGAGTTTTTGCCAGAAATCTTTTGAGAGCAAGGAGGCCTAAGAAATTTTTTTTAATATTTCGCTTTGCTGGAGATGTCTGACCTGGGGTTTGAACCGTGGCCTTACGTCTACCAGACTACGGCGGCTGCCGAAACCAATCAGATAACGAAATTAAAACCTTATTAAGTACGCAATAGAATGCTTCTACTGTAGCATGTTCTAATAGAATGTGTTGGTAGCATGTTTTCTAATAAAATTTTATATTAAAACACGTGCAACAATAACCAAGAAACCAAAAAAGTTGAATTATTTTACAGTCCTCTACACTGCTTACCTCTTTGAAATTAAAAAAAAAAGAATTGAAAATGAAACTTTTTTTTTGTAAGGAAAAAAATCTTTTGCGTTCAAATTCAAAATTTAAAAACTCCTACACATAATAAGCAATGAAGGTACAAGTTTCGAAATGCAATACCAACTATAAAAATACGGAAAGAAAGATACAGGGGCAGTGGTTGCCTAGTGGCTTTCTTCAAGAACGTGCAAAAACGAAACTTGAGTTGAGAAATTTAGTTTTCAGTTTTTATTTCCTTATTTGCTGGTGTTGCAAAAACTATTGTTGCCTGCCACCATACAGCTGCTGTTGCAGTAATCATATAATTTACATCATATTAAAACTAAACTGAACTCAAATGCGATACTTTTATGCCGTCATGTTGCTTTTAAAGCTGGAAAAAAGACAACAAAAAAGAAACTTAAAAAAAATATAAAAAATAAGAGGAAACAGAAGCAAAAGAAATAAGTTTTAATTTTTTATTTATTTAACATTATATTATGGCATACAATAATGCTGTTATGCGTGTGGCAAGAGTCAGTTGCAAGTTCCAAGTTGTAACAGCAGTACACTAGCTACTGGCTAGTCTTAATGCCCGCCAAGAATTTCCTTTTCAAAGTTGGTTTCAGTTTTAGTTGCAGTTTCTTGGGTTTAAAGCAAGTGTTTTACTTAATATTTACAATATATACGAGGGTCGTTGGATAACAAATTTTTCTTATATAACATGGAAATTGTTTTGTAATACGTTAAACAAAAAAAATGTGGTCGCCGTAGACTAGTAGGTAGTGTGTTGGTTTATTAGACGAAGAGCCAGGGTTCGAGCCCCAGGCCAGACATCAAAATAAAATACAAAAAGTATTTCTTCGGCCACTTCCTCTCAGCAGATTTCTGGCAAAAACTCACTGAGAGTAAATAAAATTGCCATGAAAAAGTTTCTGAAAAAATCTGTCGTTCGGAGTCGACTTTAAACTGTAGATCCAGGCACTCATGTATAAAATTAGCACACACAACATAAGTGGTGTGAGAAACTAGGTCGTAATCCTGACTGGCCTGTAATCATAGCTGCCAGATTTGACGATTTATCGTCATTTTGACGATTTTGAGCACCAAAAATATTATATTGACGATTTGACGATTTATGTCCTTATTTTGACGATTTTTAAAAATTAAAAATTTACATCATATTCTTTACTTTAGTACATTAAATGCCACTTTAAGCTTTGCATTTACTTTGCAATTGTTACCACAACTGTTCTCAAGCCTAACATAACCCATGCCGTTAATAAAACTTGGCCTGATATCATGGAAAATTAGACGTTTTGAATGCGATCCACCCAGACAAAAGTCTGTCATGGTCTTTTAAATGATTTTATTTTCCATACATAATTGCTATTTCAAATGAACAAAAAAAATATCAGTGATATCCAACATTTGGAACTAAAAAGAACGCGTTAAGAAATGAGACTTTATAGCTTTGTGAATGAATATATATTAGATTGGAAGATGGATAGTCATACGCAGCATATTCACTTCTGACATGAGACCATTAGACCCGCTGGGCCATTTAAAAGTTTATATTTAAAAATGCAATAAAACAAAAACGGTTTGATATTTTGCCAAATTAATTTTTTTTTATTGTGAAGATGTTCAAGATTCATGATGTAAAGGGTGTTTTTTATAGAGGTATAGAACTTTAAGTTGCAATAAAACAACGATGGATTATTCGATTGACATGAATTTTATTTATTCGAAAGATAATCTTGTGACACTACATTTTAAATATGATTTATGGCATATGACCGCCACGGCTGGCGTGGATGTAGTCCAATCTGGACGTCCAATTTTCGATGACTTTTTCCAACATTTGTGGCCGTATATCGGCAATAATACGGCGAATGTTGTCTTCCAAATGATCAAGCGTTTGTGGCTTTACCGCATAGACCAATGACTTGTTTGTTAACGTAGCCATGCTTCATCGCTAAACAAAATTCGCTTATGAAAATCGGGAACAACGGTAATCTCGTTTTGGCCCATTCGACGAATCTACGCCTTACTTGATGATCGTTTGGCTTCAAATCTTGCACGAGTTGGATTTTGTAAGCACAAGATCTTTCCACAAAATCTTCCATAAAGTGGATGGACACAGATCCAATTCCTGTGCTCGATGGCGGATGGACTCATTCGGGTCTTCCTCAATGCTACGCTCTACAGCAGCAATAGCTTCTTCTGCACGCACCGTACAGCGTCTCTGGGGATGCGAGTTATCAATAAAAGTAAACGTGGTGCGAAAACGTTCCATGGTTAATCGAATTAACTGCTCTAATGGACGATTTTGTCGACGATAAAATGGACGTAGTGCGCGATACGTTTTCCGCACAGAACCATTATTTTCGAAATAAAATTGCACTATTTGCAAGCGTTGTTCAGGCGTGAGTCTATTCATGATGAATTGCCAAACCAAACTGAGAATAAATCACTTGACAGCTGTTAAATCGGTCGCCATCTTGAAAAGTAATGCCAACTTAAAGTTCTATACCTCCATAAAAAACACCCTTTATTACCTACTAGAATCCTTATAGCCTAGCATTGCATAGAATCGAAAAATCATGTATGTGGCTTAATTTCAAATTAATGGGGTATACTTTCTTTTTAATTGTATTTGAAATATATTACTCATACGCATCATATTACATGTACTGGAATAGTTACCCTGAAAAGTATGCAATAAAAAAAACTACGATTTTGTCATGTATGAAACTAGTGGAATTAAATATCACTCATACGTCACATATATTCTCTGCATTATGAATTTTACATACATACAGCTGCGGTAAAAAAAATAGCACTAAGGATGGAATAATTATTTCGTCGTCAATTTTTCTAACATTTAATTTTGGAATTTTATGTATTAAGTAAAAAGATAACTAAAACACAGTTGTAAGTAAAATTAAAAATATTTCAGACATATTTATTTTAATTTAGTCCAGCGGTTAAACAAAATTAATATGAAACCTTAAATTTGATCGGTAAAAAAATAGCACTCCAAGTAACAGGTACAAAAAAAGAATAGAAAATACATTAAATTGGAAAAGATTTTTTATATGGTCATAATACAGTTTTAAATAGACATTTTAATATTTCGTGGCATGGCCTTTGTTGACAATAACGGCAGCATAACGTCTTGGCATGGAGTCAACTAGTTCTCCACATCTTTTTTTTTTGGGATATTGTTCCATGCCTCCTTCTCTGTAGCCCATAGTGACTCATTATTGGTAGGTTTCATTTCCCAAACGTATTTTTTAACGTCAGCCCAAATATTTTCTATTGGGCTTAAGTCCGGCGACTGCGCCAGCCACTCCATAACATTTATTTTATGTTCGTCGAACCACTTCTTGGCTCTTCGACTGGTGTGTTGGAGGACCCATGACAATGGCATTTCCTTTGAAGCATACGGTAGCATAACATTCTCCAGTATATCAACGTAAACATGTTGATCCATCAATGTTTTGATCCAGTATATTGGACCCACTCCGTATATGAAAAACTTCCCCAAATCATAATGCTCGAACCTCCATGTTTTACGGTCTTGCAGGTGAATTGGGGGTTATATTCAGCATTTGGTGGTCGTCGTACAGACGCTCGAGAGCCTTTTCCACCATACAAAACAATTTTGCTCTCGTCAGTCACAAAATGTTTCTCCATTTACTTAAGGGCCAGTGTTGATGCTTACATGGCAAACTTCATTCGTTTTTTCACATGCCTTGTTGTAGGAAGCGGAACTTTTCTTGGACTGCAAGCTTCTAAATTATGTTCCCGAAGCCGATTTCGGATTGTTTCAACGCATGCCGCAATTTGTAGCTCTTTTTTCAACTCCGTTGCTGGCTTAAAAGGATCCTTTTTTCATTTATCTGAGTAATGACCAATTATGTATGTATGTAAACAAAAAAAATTTAAATATTTTTTTATGTTTTAATAACACATTCGCAATGTTAGTAAGTACCCTCGTATATATTGGGAGAATTCTTTTCGAAGCATACTCATTGCATGTATGTATGTATGTAATCCACATACAAAGGCAAAAAGCAGAAGAATAACCAATTTTAATAAGCAAAGCAAAGCAAAGAAGAATAAAAATAAAAATAAAAATGCTGAGGCACATTAAAATATCCTGTGCCAGGAGGTGAAAACAATTTCAAGTGTTATAAAAATAATAAAAATAAAACAACAACTACAACAACAATAACAACAATTTTTATGATATTTTTCTTTTTATATTTCCTTTTCACACAACTTCAAAATCTGAAATGTTTTCCTTAAACAGTCTGAGGGAAAATTTAAGTGCCTTAATGATCATCACCAAAGACGCCACAATAACAATAAAAACTAGGAGAAATGATTTTGAAATGAATTGTTTAAATAAACTGGACATTAATGAAGGTTAAAAGGATTGCAAAAGAAAATATTAGCAAATAAATAGGCCCTCAAAAGGAAAATTTAAAAAAATTGTATTGCCTTTAGGCATAGCAATGGCATTGGCAAAGACGATCTTTTCCTCATGCATTAATACAGATTTTTTTTATTTTTAATTTTTATACTCGACTGAATAGGCCTTCAATTGTCAAAAGTAAGCAAATTTTTACTTCATTTCTTTATTTTTTTTTCATCCAACTCCAAATTAGCTTCTCAACTTGTTGCATTTTTAAAATTTACTGCCAACTTTTCTTTTCTATTTTTTTTGGTTTGGTTTTCCATTTTCCGTTTACAATTTATGACCAGCTGTCAATTAGTGTGGCTTCTGTATCAATTGCAAACAATTTTTCTTCCTCTTTTTTTACGAATTGTTACCATAATTATAACAAAACCAAACAACAGCAATCAGTTATACGCCAGCTCTCTCTCTCTCTCTCTCTCTCTCTCCTTTCTCACTTCCTAGCAAAAGTTTCATTTAAAAAATGCTGGAATTTTGCAAAAGGAAATTAATCTTGTTGACCGGAACTTTAATTTAATAAACGCTCAAAAGAAGAAGAAAGAAGAAGCGCCACAACAACACTAACACAAAAGAGTGGAAGGGAAAGGAAAGAAAAAATGTTTCACAGTGAGAGTAGAAGAAGAAAACATTGCAAATTATGCTCAGCATTTGCTAAATTGTAGTGGCAATGGTGTTGTTGAAGATATTTATTGACGAGAAACCGGAATAAAAAGAGAAAAAGGGAAAGGGAAAGAGTCTGTTCTTCTTTATTTCTATTATTATAAACAGTGAAAAATAGCAAATGTTCTTAACGAGCAAAAGAGTTTAAAGAAATTGTAATAAAAATAATACATATATTGGGTCATATAAAAAGCAACAGCGGATTTTTTTATAAAATTTCAAGTTAAATTTTTTCCAACGATCGTTCTTTAATAAAAAAAAGGAAAATATCTGAAGAAAATCGCCTAAAAATTGCATTCTAACATAAGAAGAGAAAAAAAAAACGACTGAAAATACGCAAAGACTGCGGCAATAAGGTATGATTAGCTCAACCTTATTCTAGGAATGTGTCATCAGAAAATCGCAATCCTTTACTAAGCCATTCACTGAAAAAATGAATAAAATTTTGCTTTTGAAAGGGCAGAAAAAGAAAAAAAATAATCGAGAAAGTTCAAAACACCCATTCTGGAAAGAGGAGTTAGGGTAAGTATCGGGTCCGCCATCTAACGTTTTTTTTCAAACACTTAGTTCATGTCTGATTTGACAGATAATTAGTTTTATCCTTCCGCTGAACGAATATGGTTGTGTATACTTTTGAACAACGCTGGGAAATATTGCGACATTACTTTGAAAATCATGGTAATGTTGCAGAATGTGTGCGAAAATTGCGTACGGATTTTGGAAGAAGAAAAGCACCGTCAGCTCCGTATGTTCGTTATCTTGTGAAAAATGTGAAAGAAACTGTCATCCTCATCGATAAACCAAAGCGTGAAAAGCCAAAAACAGTGCGTACACCCGAGAATATTGCTGCTATGGCAGAAAGTGTGCGTGAAGAGCTATCAATATCAATTTACCATTGTTCTCAACAATTGAACATTTCGGAGACATCATTGAGACGAATTTTGCATAAAGACCTTGGTATGACGCCATACAAAGTCCAATTGGTGCAGGAGTTGAAGCCAATTGACCATCCAATGCGTTTTCGCTTCGCTAAGTGGGCCTGCGATCGACTTACAGAAGATGCCGATTTTGGCAAAAAAAAAATCATCTTTTCAGATGAAGCTCATTTTGATCTTGGCGGCTATGTAAACAAGCAAAATTGTCGCATTTAGGGCACAGAAAACCCGCACGCATACATTGAAAACGCGACGCACCCAAAACGAGTCACTGTTTGGTGCGGATTTTGGTCCAGAGGCATAATTGGGCCATTTTTCTTCGATAATGAGCAAGGAGTGGCCGTTACAGTCAATGGCGATCGTTATCGGGCCATGTTGAAAGAATTTTTGTTCACAAAAATTGAAGAGGAGGATATTGGCAACATTTGTTTTCAACAAGACTGCGCGACGTGCCACACAGCCGAAGCTACACTCGATGTTTTGCACCCTGTTTTTGAAGATTGCATTATCAGCCGCAGAGCTGATGGCGTTTGGCCACCTCGGAACTGCGATTTGACACCGTTGGACTATTATTTGTGGGATGCCGTCAAAGATAAGTGTTACGCCGACAATCGACAATATTCGTGAAGCCAGTGGTGAAATACAGCTGCACACAATCGATAATGTGCTTAAAAATTGCACCGATCGTGTAAGCTACTTCAAGGCCAGTCAAGGCAACCATTTGAATGAAATTATTTTCCATTATTAACCGGAAGGATTGTACTTTCAAATAAAAAAGAAATTTGAGAAAATATGGTGGATATGTTCGCCATACGGACTGCGTTAAAGATTATTAATAATGAAAATATCTCTGGCAAGGATATTAGCATAGATTCTGATAGCCAGGCTACTGAGTTTTAACGTAACGACCTCTAAGACCATTCTTGGCTATCAAGAAACTCCCATTACGATAAAAGACAGTAGCAAAGATTTTTAAGGATAAAAAGTTTCTGGCAGGTGGCAGTCAAAGTACTATGTATTGACCAAATGGAACATCGTGGTATAACAGAAAACTGCAGAGCAAATGAATTGCTAAGGCATGGCATAACTATTGAACTCTCCGGTAATTTACCGTGGCAAATCTTGGCAAAGGTAGATAAGGACTTAAGGAACGTTTGCTTCAATTCGAAAAAAGCACGCTTGGCATAGTTGTTGAAGCTAGTACTGAACTTTGCATTTTGGGCTATATTGGTCTTGGCCATACGGTCAGTGGCGTCTACATAGGCGTGGTGGAAGATGTAACTGTTCGGTACCTTTCGGACATACACCCACATTATGTCGTGGTTTGTCAAGGATGAACAGTGGGAGTCTAAATGGCTGTCTCAGAAGTTCCAAATGATTTTAGTGGAGAAATTGAAAGACCATAGTCCACTGGATAGCTTGTTGGGTGCCACGTATATACGGCAGTCACATTGACTGACGTCGTGTAAATACGACAGTTGCTTATTGGTCTACAGAGGCTGAAGTCGCATATACAGTCTTTTGTTTATTCACTTGTATTGTCAAGAATAGTTGCAAAGCGTGGTACTGGTGCACCGAGGTGCAAGTGTTAAACTACAGGTCCCTTCACTCACGGATAATACTATGACGCACAACATGGATGGTGTGAAAAGCTAGGTCGAAAATGATCTAGGATTTAATGGCAAATTAAGTAAGTATAAACTCAGAGAGTGTGGTATCGCAATGGGTCATACGTGACTTAAGTGTGACTATCCACTTGTGTGGCAGCTACCTACATACATACATAATTGGTCATTACAACGCCTTAGTCACACTACTTATGTTGTGTGGCAGCTACCTACATATGTACATACATAATTCGTCATCACAACCCTTCAGTCAGGATTACGACCTAGCTTCTCACACTACTTATGTTGTGTGTGTTAAATTTTATACATGATTGGCGGGACCTACAGTTTAAAGGCGACTCCGAACGACAGATTTTGAGAAACTTTTCATGGCAATTTTATTTATTCTCAGTGAGTTTTTGTCAGAAATCTGCTGAGAGGAAGTCGCCGAAGAAATTCTTTTTGTATTTTGTCTTGATATCTGGCCTGGGGCTGGAACCCTGGCTTTACGTCTAATAAGCCAACACACTACCTACTAGACCACGGCGACTACTTATCTCGCATATACACGGCAGTCATATGTTTGTTCACTTGTATTGTCAAGAATAGTTGCAAAGCGTGGTACGGATGCAAGTGTTAAACTATAAGTCCCTTAACTCACTGATAATACTATAACGCACAACATGGGTAGTGTGAAAAGCTAGGTCGAAAACGATCTAGGTTTTAGTAACCAATTAAGTGACTAAAAATTAAAAGATTGTGGTATCGCAATGGACCATACATGGCTTAAGTGTGACTATCCACTTGTGTGGCAGCTACCAACCTACCTACACTATTTCGTAATGTAACAATAGTAAAGACACAAACCATGCGCAAAAATGTGATCTTTGTTGTGTTATAAGCCGGGTTTTAAGTTACAGCTTAAAAACTTAGTGAAAAACCGCTAATAGCTTTTATATAACCCAACATTTATGAGTTTATTGTTATAATTTTCTCAATTTAAAGAAAAGAATGCAGCCAAACGACTTTTCTTTTTTGTCTCTCTCTCTTTTTCGACCATAATCAGCATAATTTTTCTAGAATTTAATACCATACACTTCCCATTGAAATATTTTACTTTAAAGATTTAAAATAGAAAAGAAATATTTCTAACATATTTTTAGGGGTAAAATTAGAATCTGACTTTGAGTTCCTGTCATTAAAGGAAAAATCATTTTACAAATGAGGCCACAACCTTAATTCAACAACAATAAAAAGTAATTAAATTGTATTTTAAAAAGCAGAAAAATACGAAACACTTTCAATTAAATAAAGGATTCTCTTTTGCATTAAAAACTATTTTTAACCTAAAAGTATGCTTAAGTTTTTTTATGTGCGCCTTACTCATATACTATACATACTCATTCACTCTCCGCTCTGTATACGTGCTCGTATCCATTAAACAAATTAGTTTAAGTAGGTAATAAGCAAGTGATTATGAGCAGCATTATTTAACATTTAAAAGAAACATAAAAAAACGAAAAAAAAGGGGGCAACAAAACGAAGAAACACAAAAAGCAAATGAGAAAACGGAAAATGTTAATGGAATAAAAACTACAAAAAAAAGAAAGAGAAAACCAAACAGAAAAACAAACATAAAATCTCAAGTATTTCTTTCGTATCCATGGCCTTTTCATTGCCCTGTCATAGTGTTCTTGTTGACAGCGTTGGCAGGCAACTTTAGTGGCAATGGAAGTGGAAGTGGTGCCATCAACAACACCATTAAGTTGGGCTAATTAGTGACAACATTCTTAAACATTTTATGTTAAGCTGAATTGTGTTGTATTCTTTGGCGTTTGTATTGCACAATGGTGTCATTTTTATCGTTGATGTTCAGCAAAAGATAAGATTTAATGAAATTATTTGTAAGCATTTACGAGGACCTTCACTAAAGTGAAAAGCAAATGAAAGAAGAAAAAAAATTTTCATAAATTTGTTTTGATTTGTTTGTAACCACCCTCGTACTAACTATCTGCGTCAACAGCAATATTCAAAAGGGAAAAAAAGGTCAAAGAACTTGTTGTATTTCCTTAGTTTCAGCTTCATCATGTCGCCACTTGAAAGTGCCACTACTGCTGCTAATTTCCTACACTTTCACTAGATATTTATGGGCAAGCTTTTAGGGTTTGCCATCAAAGGTTTAATTGGAATATTTTTAAAGTTTTTCAAAAATTGATCAAACGAAATACAATTAGTTGACATCTTTAAGTATATAAGATTTGTTTAAAGCCCATGAACAATTGCTTCAAATGAAATTTTCATCATTCGGCTTTGGAACCCCTAACCATAATGACCATTTCAAAAATGAAGCTGCATTTAAAAACTTTACAAGACTTTGATGTGATAAACATTAACCCTGTGTACCCTGTCTAACACAGAGAGCTGGATAACTAACTAAAAATAGCTCAAGAACAACATCCTCAAAACAAAGAAAAGAAAAAAAACTTAAGACAGAATCATTTACACAAATCCTCGGAAACTGTGAAAGAAGTCATTAAAATAATACAATTATGACACACAGACAAAATCATGTCACATTAACTATCATTACTGCTGCTCTGCAACTGCATCTTGCTGTTGCAAGTTACAGCTAAGAAAAGTCTTTAATGAGTCGTTTAAAGTTACTTAAAAGCCAAATACTCGTACAATGTCAATTAGCCAAATACTTTAAGAAGTTTGTAATTCTTCTCTGTCATAATTACCAGAGTATTTCATGTTAATTTTATTTCTGGCTGTAGTTGTATTTGTTCTATAGTTACACAGTGAGGGATTAAAACAGCAAATTGGGTCAAACATTGGGATTAACAGTAACGAGAACTTAAGCAAAAAATAATTTAAATTGACGCCTCTGCCACTGCTTGTGGTTAAAGAGAATGCAGAAGATTAACTCTGGACAATACACTTGATTTGATGATAGTTTGATGACATCTTCTGGTTGCGGTATTTGTTGATAGAATTTATGTCTTGAGAGACGCACATAATTGGTCATTACAACCCTTCAGACCTAGTTTCTCACACCACTTAGGTTGTGTGCGTTAATTTTGTACATGAGTGGCGGGG
This sequence comes from Sarcophaga carnaria, assembly GCA_958299815.1. Lineage (NCBI taxonomy): Eukaryota > Metazoa > Arthropoda > Insecta > Diptera > Sarcophagidae > Sarcophaga > Sarcophaga carnaria. The sequence goes on along the minus strand of OY283150.1, from coordinate 129,863,691 downwards.
ACCTACAGTTTAAAGTCGACTCCGAACGACAGATTTTTGAGAGACTCTCAGAGTTTTGCTAAAAATCCCCTGAGAGGAAGTTGACGAAGAAATATTTTTTTATATTTCGTTATGTTGGAGAGATGTCTGATGTGGGGTTTGAACCTTGGCCTCACGACTAATAAGCCAACACACCACCTGCTAAACTACGGCGACTTCCATTTCTTGAGAGACTCTTCTGCCAATTCCGTTCTTTGACGAAAAATTCTCTCATATTTATCATTGCAGGCTAAAATGTTGGAGTAAAATCTTTCCTACATTTCCTACAACATTAAGCGTACGCACATATCTGGACAGTGTGGTTTATGTCTACACTTGACGTCTTTATGCGTCATAAGTGAGGTTAGGTTAGGTAAGGTGGCGAACACACAGTAAAATCTTTCCTACATTTCCTACAACATTAAGCGTACTCACATATCTCTACTAAGATGGGTTTGGCAGTAAATGAGGGCAAAACAAAGTACATACAAGTTATTGACGAGTAGAGACGCGCGGCGTATTGATTCTCAGATTACGGCCGATAACTATACTTTTGATACGGTCAAGGAATTCGTCTATCTTGGCACCGCCGTTACCACCAGAAATGATGTCAGTCTGGAGATCAAGCCAACAGGTGCTACTATGGTCTCAATAGGCAATTGAGTAGCAGAGACCTCTCTCGTACGACAAAACTAACACTCTACAAGACACTCATCCTACCCGTGCTTCTTTATGGCGCAGAGGCTTGGACCCTATGAAGTACTGATGCAGCAGCCTTGAGAGTGTTCGAGAGAAAAGTACGAGTTGGCGATGATTTCCGCATCCGATCCAACAGTGAGCTGTATGCGCTCCTCAACAACATAGACGTTGTACAGCGTATTAATATCCAGCGGCTGTGCTGGCTCGGCCATGTCGTTCGAATGGAGGAGGATTCTCCGGCGAGACGGGTATTTGATGCGGGGATCTGCGGAAGTAGGCGAAGAGGACGACCTTGTATCCGTTGGAAGGACCAAATCGAGGAAGCCCTGTCATCGATTGGTATGACCAACTGGCGTAGGCGCGCAAGAAGCAGAGGCGCCTGGAAGGATGTGTTGCGGCAGGCCGAAATCCGTTAATCGGGTTGTTATGGCCAATTAAGTAAGTAACTGCATATCTCGACGGTGTAGTTTATGTCTACACTTGACATCTTTATGCGTCATAAGTGAGGTTAGATTAGTTAAGGAACACACCTTAAAGAAAGAGGTGTCACTTAGGCTAGCAGTTATATCCATTGTAATACATACATACATACATAATTGGTCATTACAACCCTTCAGTCAAGATTACGACTTTGCTTCTCACACCACTTACGTTGTGTGCGCTAATTTTTATGCATGAGTGACGGTACCTAAAGTTTAAAGTCAAATCCTAACGACAGTTTTTTGAGAAACTTTTCATGGCAATGTTATTTACACTCTCAGAGTTTTTGTCATAAATCTGCTGCGAGGTCCATTGTAATACCACAATCAATATTCGACTCAAAGATCAAACATTCCCTAAAAGAAATCAACTCGAGTCCAAATTGAAACTTGCTACTGCAACAACAACCAAGCCTACGACACATGAGATGAAAAGACAATGACCTCCTCCTCTTTTTCAGATACACAGCTCCTGAAGAAATCATTTGCTGGAATGTAAAGCCTTTCTTGATGCCAACCAAAAAGGCAGCGCCCCGTGTGAATCGCTATTGTGCGATGGATAGCCATGCGATTTAAAGTTAACAGAAATTCAGTCCGCTTCTTATCCTTACGTGTCCAGTCATCTAGCAATATTTTTTACTTACTGAATTAGCGATAACAACCCTTTAGTCAGAATTAAAGCCTAGTTTCTCACACCACCCATGTTGTCTGTCTTAATTTTATCCATGAGAGACGGGACCTTCAGACCTTCAGCTTAGAGTCGACTCCGAACAACAGATTTGAGGAACTTTCCATGGCAATTTTATTTACACTCAGAGATTTTGTCAGAAGACTGCTTGTAAGTACCATTTCAGTTAAGTAAAGTGGCAGTTGGGTACTTTGAGAAGCTGCTGGACAATTCTTGCAGGTTTCCGAAGCCATTGAATACCGCTAGGAAAGTGGTTCTTATTAAAGTAAAATTATATTGAGAAACAGAGAAAATTTTCTTAAATATTCTTCTTTTATTTATAAGAGGATCCGCCCTCGTAGACGTTTACCTCTCCAAAAAGTTTCAAAATGAATAAAAATTCTGCAGATAACAGAATAAAAACGAAAATTCGTTTTATTTCTTATAATGCCTGCGGCAAGGACGACGTATGATGCTGCGCTTTCAACAAAGACTATTTAAGCGTGCCACATTGTAGCGAAATTGAGCACAAGTGTTGCATTCTCATATACCTGCAGTGTCTACAGGTTTTCTAAATTAATTTTAAACTATCAATGGAGCGGGTATAATTGTTTTTAATACTTGCAGCACATGGCACTTAACGACTTGGATACGTTGTAAATAGAATTCATTCATTCTGAAGTACCATTGGATGATACGTACGAAATGAAATGAAAAGTACTTGTAAACAGAGTACTTGTCAACAACTGGCAACTGCGGCAAAAGAAGAACAAAAAGAAAGCTACAGTGATGTTACTGTAGCTGCTACCACTACTGCTATGGCTGCTGCTGCTATTCCTACTCATTATGACAACCATGATGAGGTGCAACTTTGCAAACGTAATTGGCAGTGAGATAATGAAAAGAGAGAAACAAGTAAAGCGTATGCACTTGTGAATTTGTTTTCTCGAATTTTAATTCCTTGAATTTTTCCTCTCTCTCTCTTTCGCTCTCTCTCTCCGCATTGTTGGAGATGAGATCTTCCAAGAAGAAGGAGAGTTTTTTATATCAAAAAAAAAAACACGAAAAACAATGTACACAATACACACACATCCTGTTAAAGTGTTAAAGGTGTGAGACTGTATATGTGCAAATGTGGCAACAATAACAACACGTTTATTTTCTCTTACATTTCATTATGAAGCACTCCACTCATGTCTTAAGGTGCATGTACAACATTTTCTTTCGGTTTTTGTTTTTGTTTTTGTTTTTGTTCTTCCCACATTTCTTGGTGCATTTAATTGAAAAACGTACAACATTTGCACACTCCCCACACAACCAGATGAATTGCAAGCAAAGAATTAACAAGCAGGGGCGTATGGGAGGATGGTTTAACAATATAAATGACAAGCGCAATGAAATTTTAATTGAATTTACAGAAGATTTTCATTTAAATTTTTGGGGAAAATGAAAAAATAATTTAAAAATAACGGCATGTGGAGATGGAAATAAAGAGAGTGTTCCATTATGTTTTTAAAAGGTCAAAGTTCACAAACCCTAGCAAGCCAGTTTCAAAGCTGAAGATTCTAAAGAAGATGAAAAAATTATGGACATGATTTTCGTATTTCAGAAACTAAAATCCCCTCAAATAATCTATCCATTCAAGAAGTCCTCTGATGCCAGACACATCAAGACGAAACCAAAGGTGGCAACCATATTAATCTAGATTCTGTTACAGTGCTTAGCTGGAATTGTTTGATTGATAAAGTTGAAGTAAAGTAAAGGAAAATTAGAGGAAGAAATCAACCGAGTGTTCCTTAAAGATCTGCTCACATCGAACCCCTAGAATTCTTACTTACTTAATTGGCCATAACAACCCGATTAACGTATTTCGGCTTGCCTAAACACATCCTTCCAGGCGCCTCTGCTTCTTGCGCGCCTACGCCAGTTGGTCATACCAATCGATAACAGGGCTTCCTCGAATTGGTCCTTCCAACGGATACAATGTCGTCCTCTTCGCCGACTTCCGCAGATCCCCGCATCAAATACCCGTCTCGCCGGAGCATTCTCCTCCATTCGAGCCGCTGGATATTAATACGCTGTACAACGTCTATGTCGTTGAGGAGCTCATACAGCTCACTGTTGGATCGGATGCGGAAATCATCGCCAACTCGTAGTGGACCGAAGATCTTACGCAGTTATTTTCTCTCGAACACTTTCAAGGCTGCTGCATCAGTGCTTAAGAATCAGTGCCATAAAGAAGCACGGGTAGGATGAGCGTCTTGTAGAGTATTAGTTTTGTCGTACGAGACAGGTCTCTGCTACTCACTTGCCTATTGGGACCATAGTAGCTCCTGTTGCCAAAAGTGATCCTGCGCTTGATCTCCAGACTAACGTCATTTTTGATGGCAACGGCCGAACCAAGATAAATAAATTCCTTGACTATAATGAAAGTATAGTTATCGGCCGTAATCTGAGAATCAATACACCGCTCGACTCTACTTGTAGATAAGATATGCTTTGTTTTGCCCTCATTTACTGCCAAACCCATCTTGGTAGACTCCCGTTCAATAGCGCTAAAGGCAGCGGTAACATTTCGCTTGGTACGCCCTATGATGTCAATGTCATCAGCGTACGCAAGCAACTGGACACTTTTTTGAAAAATAGTGCCATTGCGACGCAGTCCCGCCTTTTGCAGAAAACTCTACATGACGAAGTTGAAGAGGTCGCATGATAAGGGGTCGCCTTGTTTGAAACCTTGCACGGTATCAAAAGGTAAGGAGAGGTCCATTCCTACCTTGACGGAGCTGCAGGAATTGCTTAACGTCATTCTGCATAGAGCCTTATCAGCTTCGCAGGTATAGCGAGCTCAGACATTTCAGGATTTATGATAACTGGTAAGTACTATCCACGTAGCTCTCACGTTAGCCAATTGGTATGCCTAACAAAATTGATCTTGAGACAGTCTAGTTCATGGAAGAGACCCGCACCTAAAAGTACTGTGGGATCTTCTATCAATTCCTGATTCCTTGTGAATCCTCTGAAACTTAGGGTGTCAAGTGGACTTACGCAGAAGGACAGGCATACCCTTTTAATTGCAGTGCATCCTGATAAATGAATGGAAGTTCATTATATGACTTATTATATAACATCATCACATGCAGAATTCCATGGCCGTTTCTGTTAATAGAAAGGACAAAAACTGTAGTCATTTGACAGAAAGGCAATTAAGCTTCTAACGGCTATAATTACTGAAAACTGGTTCAGTGAATGCTACAATGTGTGAGTCATCCATGTTATGGCTATTGCAGGAGTTGTCTGAATAGGGAAGAAAGGGAATCTTAACCCTATGTCTCTAACAGAATGCAGAGGTATGATTTCTTTAAGGCGAACTTTATCAAAGCATTACTAATGGGTGATTTTTTAAGAGCTATAAGAAAATTTTTCAGAAAAAAAACACTTAAAATTCCGAAAAATTCATGAAATCTTTATTTGTATCGATAGTACGGTCCATATAATTTAATGTTTGAAGATTATTTCATGTAAATGTTGACCGCGACTGCGCCTCAAATCGTCCATCCGCTTAGTCCAATTTTGGCATACTCTTTCCAACATTTCGGCCGGTATCTCACGAATAAATGCTTCAATGTGGTCTTCCAATTCGTCAATTGAAGCGGGCTTGTCTGTATAAACATGAGCTTTAACATATCCCCACAAAAAATAGTCTAAAGGCGTTAAATCGCACAATCTAGACGGCTAATTGACCGGTCCCGAAAGTGAACTAAAATGTTCACCGAACTCGCCTCTCAATAAGTCCATTGTTACGCATGCTGTATGGCATGTGGCACCGTCTTGTTGAAACCACTTGTCATGCAAGTCAAGCTCTTGCATTTTGGGCAAAAAAAAGTTGGATATCATCACACGGTAGCGCTCACCATTCACAGTTACGTTACGATTCGCAGCATCTTTGAAGAAGTACGGTCCAATGATGCCACCAGCCCATAAACCGCACCGAACTGTGACTTTTTCTGGATGCATTGGTAGCTTTTGCAATGCTTCTGGCTGATCTTCACTCCAAAATCGACAATTCTGCTTATTTACATATCCATTGAGCCAAAAATGAGCTTCGTCGCTGAACACAATTTTTCGATAAACAAGTGGATCTTCGACCAACTTTCCAAGAGCCAATTTTGATAATTAAATTCAATGATTTGCAAGTGTTGTTCGTTTGTAAGACGATTCATGGTCAAATTATAGACCAAACTGAAGATGTTTGACAGTGAAACAAAAGACGAAACGTGCGTGAGCTGTTTAAACCCGTGTTGCCAAAAAGATAATAGCTGAAAAATCACCCGTTATATACTACCGAACGAATCTTAGAAACTTTGTGTACGTTCTCTGTATAATGAAAGGCTTGACCGTCCATTTCTGACCAGTTCATAACCCCACAGCATTGAGAAGATTTTTATTAATTTCTTTTACAAATTGATGGATTTCATTAAACAGCCTGGAGTTAAGGTAGCGGACATGGAATACATTGGCAAAAATTATGAGCATAAAATAAAATTGCTATAAAAACGTTTCTCAAATCGATCGGTCGGAGTTGACATTAAACAGTAGGCCTCAACACTCATGGATATAATTACAACCCAAAACATGGGTGGTGTGAGAAGCTAGGTTGTAATCATGACTGCATGAATTTAAAGACCAATTAAGTAAGACAAAATATGAAGACATTGCAGTGTGAATAACAGTTAAAACTATTAAGAAGAAGAGCAATTAAAAGTTTTTGAATGTCATGTGGTGAAGTGATGTAAATATTGGTATGGTTAGGTTTAAATTCAAAATCTAAAGCAAATTTAAAGTAAATTTTAAATCATTTTGCAGACCTTTATGATTACAAAATATTGCTTTATCCTACGTTTTCTTTGTTTCTTTTTTCCTCTCATTTACTCGTCATCTTGCGTTCCCTTTTTTTTGACCAAAACAAATTGAAACATTTTCTTTTATGGGCCACATATAGATGAATATTTAATAGCTTCCAACATATCGTGTGTTACATACACAGGAGCAACAATAAAATGAAATGTACATTTGGGTGTGTCATTATTATCGCCATTATTTCTTTGTTACAAAACTGCATATAAATTGTGGCATTTATTTTCATCTTTCTTCTTGTATCTCTCATTGCTCTTTCTGTTCTGTTTGAGAAACCATACACAGAGTGATGACAGTTCATTAATAGTCTTTATGACATTGATATGACATCTCGCACATCATCATATTCGATGATGACTGTCATAATCGTAAATCGTAAATCGTATTATTTTTATTATTATTATTAATAATAATCGAAAACGATAATCCCGACAATGATGATGATAATGATGATGCCATTAATAACGATAGCCAGTAATAATAATGGCCATGTATTATAACACACCCAAAGTACCACAACCATTATCAGTACCAGTTATTATATGAAATAAATTTGATGGACTCTCACATAAAATGAACAAATTTATTCGTCCCCCTAGCCCTCATCTTTTAAATGCATGTGTATAAAAGATAAAAATGCAACAATAAAAAATCCCTTAAAGGTCACGAATTCCCAAAATAAGAAACTGCTTTGAAGCTACTGACACATCTTAACAAAGCAAAGTAATAAACGAGTGTGATGGGATGGTGAGAAGGAAAGGAAGGAGGAAGGAAGGAGGATGAGAAGGAAAATTAAATTTAATGTTAATGCCGGGCGTTATGATGTGTTGAAAATTATTTTCAATCACAAAACCGTTTTGTGTCATCTGGCGAGAATCGCCATTAGGAGTGTAAGAGGCTTCATCAGAAGTTCTGGATAATTCTTGAACTAAAGAAAATGGATGACTATGGTATTATAGGGGGCCATATAAAGCGTAAGTATGTCTATCTCATCCAATTTCTTCCCTAATACTTTCAGAAAAAGTCTTTATCTCAGCCTTAACAATGTCCATATGTCAACAGAGTGTAAATTTCTGTGCAAAACAGCAACAACAATAGCTGCACTTGCACTACCACATTTATACGCTCATGCACATTAAGTACCGTCAAGTACAAACGTACATGACATTGTGTCATACATTATTGTGTCATACATTATTATGTCATATAATTTTTTTTTGTCCAACCCTCGTATATTTTGTAATAAATAAATCGAAAATATTCAACTTTCAGTTGATGTTTCCTAATGAACAAAATCTTTGCCCTCTAGTAGATATGTATTCAAAACTGATGACTCTTATTCATACAATCTATTCATTGTGTTGCATAAATCTGTGCAACAACAACCACAACAACAATATCATTTAGGATATCCTTGGAAAATATTGAACAACTTTGTTGCTTAAATACACATTTAGAAACATAATTGCAATGCAAACAATAACATGCACGTACATATGGCACCTAAATAAACACACACATTGAAATAAACATTCAAACCGGATACGCTAATGGCGCCCACATGCATGCCATACACGCACACACACGTACATATATACAAATAACGGATATAATCGCATACAAGTGATTGTATTTAGATGTTCGGCATGTTCGCCTTCTGGGAAGTTTGTTGTCGACAACAAACTCCTGTTCACAAGTTATTATGTTTCCATGAACTCCAAACAGTTGAAACTTCTAAATAGCAAAGATTAACTAATTAGTATTAACCCGTTACTAACTTAACAAACAGTTAAATAGCAAAGATTAACTAATTAGTAATAACCCGTTATTAACTTCATAATAAAAGGTAGCCCGTAAACAAGCGATAATCGTATACAGTAGAAAAGGCAAATTCCTGTTAAACTATATGGAATGCCTAAAAATTGAAACGAACAATAAATTTATTGAGGTTCTATGCTCCTTATAGAATCTATGGAAACAGAAATATCACAAACTTTCGTTGACGTGACTCTTCAACTTGAGAAAATACTCTCAGTATGTCAACAGTTCGTAGAGTGGTTAAAATGTCTAAAGAAACTGAAGCGAATCAGGCTAATAAATATCCTTAGCCTTGACGTACCGGTAGGCGGTAGGGGGATATGATTTAGTAGCCGAAAACACCAATTCCAACGACAGCAAATAACCTGACTATTCACGTTCCTAATTCACTTCGTCTTGTCCATACTTCGATGGGTTCTGTGAAATTTTCACTCACAGCTACAATATTCACAACATAACGTCGGTTCTGTGGCAGCCCCAAACCTGACAGCATCTCATATTGTTTCATACTCATCTAGGCGAGCAGCTAAACCCTGTAGTGGTTGCCCAGTTGGTGTCGTTCTATCTACAAATCAACATTTCCTTAAACGTTGTGCCAACACCAACGACTCACGTTCAGTTCGAAACTGAAAACAGGCATGAATGGAGGAAATCTTTTCGGAGTGGACAAGTACAGCTCAACCCATAAAATTATCTTACAATTGCAGCATATTCCAGCTGGAAATGTTAACCGTATGGACTACAGTGACTATAATTGATGGAAAGAAAATTAACACACTTTCTGATAACCAGGTGACTGGCAGAGCAATGAATTCTAGCATAACGAACAGTAATACTGTGAATTACAGTGTATCTCTCAATGATATGGAAAAATATACGGCATTTCCATGGTTTGCCTACCGAGATGGCCACTCTGCTAAGTTCTCTTCACTAGGAACCCCATTGAAAACCTAAGAGCGGCTACGGGCAAAGATTGGATGGAGGACAAACGAAAAAATTTCTCAAACACCAAAGAAGCACTCACAGCATGGTGGTCGGAGTCATTACTGCCCATTGTATTGTGAACACCTACACCTATTTGGCAACCATACTGCAGCAGAAGCCGCAAATAGAAGGATGAAGAGAAAACTGTTCTTCTCCTATTGGATAGATGCTCACGGCTGTGTTGGATAAAAGAAAGTACCTTGAATTATACAAATGTAAGAGTGTAAGAGGCTTCAAAGAAGCTCTGGATAATTCTTGAACTAGAGAAACATACATACGTATATAATTGGTCACTACAACCCTTCAGTCAGGATTACAACCTAGTTTCTACACCACCTATGTTGTGTGTGTTAATTTTATACATGAGCGGCGGGACCTACAGTTTAAAGTCGATTCCGAACGATAGATTTTTGAGATACTTTTTCATGGCAATTTTATTTACTTTCACAGTTTTTGTCAAAAAACTGCTGAGAGGAAGTCGCCGAAGAAATATTTTTCATACTTCGTTTTGATGTCTGACGTGGGGTTTGAACCGTGGCCTCGCGTCTAATAAGTTACCACACTACCTACTAGACTACGGCGACTTCAAAAAATGGTATTATATTGGGTCATATACTTCCCTAATACTTTCAGCAAAAATCTTTATCTCAGCCTTAACAATGTCCATATGTCAACAGCGTGTAAATTTCTGTACAAAATAGCAACAACAACAGCTGCACTTGCACTACCACATTTACACGCTCATGCACATTAAGTACCGTCATGTACAAACGTACATAAATCGTATGCTTTACGATCGCCATTATTTTCTCCAGAAAATATTCTTCCGTTACTTTAAAACAAATTCTATGAAAGACCCTTTTGATATCCCGAAAGCGAACATCTTTATTTACTCTCACATACACATACATGCATTACAACACCATTATAGAAACATCTTGAATTCTTATGAAAATTCTTTGCTCCTCAAGCGGAAAGCTATGCTAGGGAATGGTGAAAAAAAAGAGAAGAACATTCTTAATGTTCTCTCTAAAAATTACAATTTCCTTCAATGTATTGCTTTAAAGTTTACTGCTCTCTCGCTTTACATTTGATAACGGGAATTTGTGTTTGTACTTTTGTGTGTGTGTGTGTGTGTGTACGTGTATTTATTTTAATGTATTTATTATAATGTTATTTAATTTTCTACAGGTTTTCCTCATTTTAAGGCATAAAAATTTTCTAGCAATAATCGCCAGGGAGTCATTAAATTAATCCCTGTATGGGCTTTAATTCAAACGATAAAAAATTTAATTTAAATACTCTCGACGGCATACGCGTACATTAGGAAATGTTGCTGTCAACATGTATGCTGTATTGCTGTGCTTGTGTAAATGCAGTGAATTTGAAAAATTCTGAAGCGATGGAAAAAAAATAATTCCTTCCTAATGACCTTGAAACTCATTTTCAATGTAGAGTCACATTTGCAGTTATTTTATCGCCGTGACACATGAGTTATTAAAATATTCGCAATTTTTTGTTAGTATAAAACACACAGACCGACAGATACACAGACAGACAGTCATCATGTATGCGTACATGAGTGCATTAGGCATACATTTGTGTCACCAAATAATTGTATACAGTGAGCAAAAAAAGTTTTAAAACTAAAAAAAACGTGTAAGTTTTTGATGGAATGGCACCCAGTCTATTGTGGCACAGCATCATGATCAAGTTTGCGAAGATAGAATGTGATATTCAATTGGTTTTGCAAAGGAAAAATGGGAAAATTAAGCCACTTGCAGAGAAACGAAACAAATCGGCTACTTTATCGATGTATGACGGATATGATTCATGTTAAATCCATTTAGAATCCAGCTTGAGAACTTCACAGAGGCTAGAACGGAACATTGGCCCTTAGACAGGCACTGCCTGTTTTCTGCTGACAACATCCTACAGAATCTGTTATGACAAACAAGACCTGTAATGACTAACAGCACCACTACGCCACGGCGCGCCGGCTAACTTGTAGTTCGTTCATAATCCTTTCGGAGCATATAATCAGGACATTCCAATAGATTTTCTAATTACCTGCTTAATTGCTATTTAAGTTTGTGTTGAGATAATAAATTCTGAGGACTCTTGACAAGCATCGCTTACAATAATAAATACCTGTACAGCGTCTAAGAAAGCATTGTGCGGTGTTCCAGGTCTTACAGCCACACAAAAGCATTGGCTTGATGTTTGAGTTGAATATTATATGATAATGAGCCATAATGAGCCACCATGTGTTTTCAATCCCACATTGGCTGCAACTTGAACTTCACCGTTTGATCAAAAATGTCCGCATATTTGTTCGCCATCAAAAAAATGTCTTCTGCATAGTCTAGATTCTCCAAATGGAAACCGAACGCCCGCACTATTCCCCATTCCCCTATACTGACTTCCTTCATCACTATATTCAGAACAAAAGAGGGAGTTAAAGAGCTGTTTGGACATAGCTCAGCCCTATCTTGACAATTTATTTATTTGTATTGAGTTTTGAAGAGGTTTTATGGCAATTTCATTTACTCTGAGAGATTTTGCCGATTTTAAGGCAATTTTGTTTACTCTGAGAGATTTTGCTAGAAGACTGCTAAGAGGGAAGAAATATTTTTTGAACTGGGGTTTAACCTACGGGCTCTATTAGACTACGGCGACGACTTTGTGGGCGATTACTTTGTTAATAATGATGCTTAGCAGTGTTATATCCCTCCAATTACCTCCGATTAATTCCACTTTCTTTGATAACTTTACAGTGATGTCCTCCTGCAGTTTGTCCGGTAGTTTCTCGTGAGACCATTCATCTTTTATTATTTCCATAATAATTATTATTTCCATAATAATTTAATAGCTCCGGCAGGATGCCACCACATGCAGCTGATTTTTAATCCCTAACGATCCATTATAGCCCAAATTGAGAAATCCTTTTTGCCTCTTATCCTGTCCTTGCCTGTCTAAAATGTCTGTCTGAATTTCACCAAAGCTACACTACTTATTTACAGTGTGATAAGAAAAGCATTCTTTTTAGAAGCCCTTTTATAATGTCCACTGTATTTTTGCACCATTTTTTCATTGTAAATTAAAATTCAAACCCACTAACATACACATGCATACACAGTTTATGAATACAAATCCATAGAAATGGCATTTGTAGACTCTTACTTTCAGTTCATTTCTGAGTAATTTTTTTTATTCTCTTTTCAAGCCTCATTATACAACTGTTGCAGTAAAAATGCACCAAAAACCAAAAAAAAAAAAGAAGAGAGAAAAAGACACACACACACTGACGACGACCTCGCTTTGTGACTAATTAAAATTTTCTCTCTATTGTGTTATATTTTTTCTCTCATTCCCTCTCTCTCTTACTCTCTTTCTCAATTCATTTCTTAAAACTCTGCGACAAATACAAACTACCACAACCAAATGTTCAACCATAATAAATGCAACAATTAAACTCGACAACAATAATGGCAACCAGCACAGCGCACATCATACCACACCCACACACACTACATCAGTTCACTTTGGCTCTCATCACTTTGCCTGCATACAGTAGAACGCATTGCATTCATGACAAGCCAGAAAGTCTCAGCTGCAATCAAAGATGTCACCGTTACCCAAAGTCTGTGCTATTGTGTTAGCAGCCGAGCATCACTACCACCACCAACACGACGACTACCACATGTCGTGTTAATTGCAGTGGTGATAATGATAATTACAATACACGTTAAAGATAATGATAATGAGAATGAATTTTTTTTGAGGTGGTAATTGTTGTTGTTGTTCGTTAAGTGAAATGAAATGAGAAATGAAGAAGAACAAGAAAACAACAATACATACGTCGAAGAGAGATAAAAAGACAATGAAAATTATGACTTTTACCTATGAATTGTTGTGCAACAAATGATGATGAAAGTTTATGCCTCTAATTAAGGCTCAAAGTGTGTATGCAAAAGAAAATGAATGCGTATGTATGTGTGTGTGTATGTGTGCACTTTGCAAATAGCACAAAAACAAAAGGAATAGAAAATAAATTCTATTATTTTTTTAAATCACCACATGTGACTACCGCAGGCAGGTTTCCTTTTCAAATTCACTTTTTAAATGGCAAGACAATGGTAAGCACACGTATATACATACATACATCTCCTTCACATGGGTGCAAAGTCTATGACTGGCTATTCATATGTGGCATTAATTATCACTGCATCATTTCAAAGAGAAGAAACAAAAACAATTCAAAGTGAAACTAAAGAAATGAATTTGGGTCTGGCCCAAGCCGAACCTTTTTGCTAAGACCATCACTGATTTATTATGCAACGCCTTGTCGAGCACACATTTAGTACGTCAAAGAATCGAATCAATTCCACCTTTAATGGAAGCTCTTTTCACTAACACTATCATAATCTGCAAGTACTGGTATCGGATATTCACATCCTAGACACACGGTCTCATTCTAATCTCTTCTTTCAGTAGATTTCTGTTGATGTTTTTTGACCAGAAAGTTCGCATTTTCGAAGGCATTCATAAATACACTGGGAGCTATCTCTTTAGATCTTAAATTTGTGCTCGACTTGTGGAACAAGTTTATGTAATGCCGTTGCAGTTACTTTGTCCTGTTGGTAAGCAAATTCCGATGCGTGCAACGTATTGAGAGCAATAACTTTCACCCTCTGATCATATTCCAATCATTTCATCATTGTCTTCGGTTTTTAGGATGATAAGCTAATAGGTCAAGGGTCCTTTGCTGACTTCTCAGCTAATTCTCATACTAAATATACTGACCATTGCATCTACAAAGATGACATTTTTCTTAGACTATAATGCTGGAAAAATGCTAACGTGATTTGTATGGTTCACTCTCGTCTGTCAGATTTTGTTCAACTTATCGTATATTGCTCACCATATGATGCTGGTCCTTCAGACTACAAGCACGGTGTACGAAGCCTAGAATCAGGATGACATTTCTCTTAGACATTAATGCTGGAAAAATGCCATCTGCTACCATGGCTCACTCTAGTTTGTCAGATTTTTATAGCTCAACTTATTGTATATTGCTTACCATATGATGTTGGTCCTTCAGACTCCCAGCACGGTATACGAAGCCTACAATCAGGAAGGGAATGGTAAGAAGAAATACCACTATGGTGTGAAGGGTGTTAGTATAGGTACGAATACGAGAAACTGAATTTGGTTATCAGTTTTTCACCCCCTTTTAAAAGTGCCTAAGTGCCCTTATGCTGGCTGGGACATCTCAGACTACCTAACAGAAAAATTTCACAATTTTCTCTTGGACCCCATTAGTCCTTTGTTAAGACCTCTATGTACTTATTTCCTGTGTTGGATTCCAGTCTTGTACATATGTTGAGCAAATACAAGGTTTTGCTAAAGAAACTTATCAATTGTCCCATGTAATGTGAAACCCATAAATAAAATATCAAGTTTTTTAATTGGCTTAAAAAGAATTTTTTTAACTCAGAATAACACATTAAAACAAAACTTTCCTTAACGGTAGCAAAAAAAATTTTTAAAAAAGAAATAAAATATTCAAGACAAATAAACTTAATTTATTTCTTAAAAAACAGCAAAAGCAACAACGACAATACAAACAGTAAAAAAAATTTAAAAGTTAAATACTTGAAAGTAAGAGAACAAATATTTTTAAATTAAGTTTCTGATTTACATAATTATACACACACACATGCATGAATTCATAAATATTTTCGTAGAAAGTTAAACATTACAATCTCTTTTTGCTCTCTCCTCAATGCCGCACGATCTCTCACTATCTCTCGCTCTCTTCCCCAGAAATTCGTTTATAAATAACGGTTATAATATGAAAATACTGAGAAATGGAAGAGAAGGACAGAAAGGAATAAATTTTTTTTAATGTTACGGGTTATGATGCCATCAAAATACCGAGAAAGAAAAAGGAGAATTTTTTAATGTTTCGTTTATGGAGAAGGGGAACAGTAAGCGAGAGAGAGAGAGAATAAAGTTGGATGAATACGAAAAGTTGTAATTGTGTGTTAAAGGCGGGTTCACCCACAAGTTTCTGAAACATTTTTGGTTCGGAGAAATTTCTTGTTTACTGAGAGTTTTCTGTAACATGATTCACCCATTTCAGAAACTTTGTTCGTAAAAACAGTGCTGCCATATTTAATTGAAAATGACGTAAATACATATGTGCATAACCTTAAGAAAGTTAATTATATTTGTGTCAAAATAAAGAAATAAAAAAATTAATATTTATAACAAAAAATAAACAGTATTTGTGGTGAATTATTTGGTAAGAATAAAAACATCTTGTTCTGCGATGGATATAAATCATTTGCTACTCTTGTTCGCCATTGAAGTGACCAAAGTAAAATTACTTGCAAAATATATTTATGAAAAACGAAAATCAAAGATAAAAAAGAGGACGGCTGTAAGACCACTTTTGAAACAAAGAGAAGCCAAAGGGTATTTTCACTCACTAGTTCCCGAAATGCGTTTAAATGACGTAGATTCATTTATAAATTTTCATTGCATGGACCCTGGGACTTTCGATGAACTTCTGGAAATATTTGTGTATTGTATAAATTTCATATTGTGTGGCAACCTTTTCTAAAATGGTTCGGACCAAATTTAAAATTAATTTAATTCACACTGAGAGTTGTTCGCACAAAATAATTTCTCTCGCTCTCTGAGAGAAACGTCAAACTCCATATAAAAAAAATTTTGTGCGAACCAAAAATGTTTCAGAAACCTGTGGGTGAACCAGGCCTAAATGCACAACTTCAAGATGTTTTGCTAGACTTCAAGTTGGAATTAAATTCCAACTTTTTTTCATCTCTCTTTTTTTGTAATAAAATATGCAATATTTACTATTTATCATGTTGTTAGTGTTGTTGTTATTGTTGCTCTTACTACTATTGCTGTTGGGTTTTACAAATGCATTGGGCACTTAACAACCAGGGCAACAACAAACAGATGCACTTCAAACGAGAAAAGCGCTGCTACAGCAAGTGGAAAAAAATTGGAAAATATTTTTTCCGTTTTTCAAGTAGAAAAAAAAACAGTTTAAAGTGCTCTCATGCAGAAATTTGATTTTTCTGCATATTTCATTCATTCATTCATTCATGCTCGTTCTCTCAATTTTTTTGTTGTGATTTTTTAATTCAATTTAACATTTTTCACTTTGTAATATTGCATTTACGTTTTTGGTTTATTTTGCTCTTTTCCTTGATTTCGGCTGCTGTTATTATTATTTTTTTTTCTCTCTAGAATGCTGTTATAAAAGTGTACATAAAAGAATTGTTTACTTAATATTTCAACAATTTTTTAAAATTTTTTTTGTTAATAATTTCTTTTTATGTTTGTAATTCCTATGAAACGAAGCGTAAGTTGCACACAAACGCCATTAGGGAAAATGAAATTCTATTTCACATCAACACTCAAAGTAAAATGCAATTTTTCTTTTACTCTTTCACTCTTAAACTATTCAAAGTATTTAAGCATTAACAAAAAAAAAACAACAATAACCAGTAACAACTATAGTTATGGCAACTCTGTCAGCACTCTCTCTTAGGAGTCTTAGAAAAGAAAGTAAGCAACACAGAGAAATAGATTCTCCTATAAGTACGTCTGTAAGAGTACAGTAAACATTTGCAGAGAAAAGGCCTAACGGTAAATGCAATTTTTAATAGTGGTAACCAGTTCTCTATTTTCATTTGTGCTGTGTTTTTAAATTCAAAACAAAATTAAGAAAAAAAATCCAAAAGAACTGCTCATAAATGTAAACAAAACAAATGTAAGCAAAGCAACAAACATACAATACTACTACTAAAGAGCTTAGTAAAGAAAGAGAGCATCACAGGAGCATCACATGTGGCCGAGTTTTAACAAACAAAGGGAATTATTTACACTGCCCTACACACAAACACACATACACCAAACCACCAATACAAGCATGCATTAAACTACACATCATACCAGTTTACACACACATAAATACATAAACTTTTTCTTTATCTCTCTCCTTGCACTTAAACATAATTGCAATTGCAAATAACTTAAACCAACAACACACAATAATAAAAGAAATAAAAATGGGAGGAAAAAACAAATACCAACAAACACACTTATTTCAATTAGAATAGAGAGTCAACCACAAGAGAGAAATTTAAACACACAACACGGCTAAATGAATTAAAATTCGAAACTATGCGTGAATGTATGTGTGTCTATCGTTGAGTGCAAGAATGTTTAACAAAATTAAAAGATTATATGATCACGTCTCTAAAGGCGGGTTCACCCACAGGTTTCTGAAACATTTTTGGTTCGGACAAAATTTTTTTTATATGGAGTTTGACGTTTCTCTCAGAGAGCGAGCGAAATTATTTTGTGCGAACAACTCTCAGTGTGAATTAAATTAATTTTAAATTTGGTCCGAACCATTTTAGAAAAGGTTGCCACACCATATGAAATTTATACAATACACAAATATTTGCAGAAGTTCAGCGAAAGACCCAGGGTCCATGCGATGAAAATTTATAAATGAATCTACGTAATTTAAACGCATTTCGGAAACTAGTGAGTGAAAATACCTTTTGGCTTCCTCTTGTTTATCTTTGATTTTCTTTTTTCATAAATATATTTTGCAAGTAATTTTACTTTGGTCACTTCAATGGTGAACAAGAGTAGCAAATGATTTATATCCATTTTATCCATCGCAGAACAAGATGTTTTTATTCTTACCAAATAATTCACCACAAATACTGTTTATTTTTTGTTATAAATATTAATTTTTTTATTTCTTTATTTTGACACATATATAATTAACTTTCTTAAGTTTATGCAAATATGTATTTACGTCATTTTTAATTAAATATGGCAGCACTGTTTTTACGAACAAAGTTTCTGAAATGGGTGAATCATGTTGCGGAAAACTCTCAGTAAGCAAGAAATTTCTCCGAACCAAAAATGTTTCAGAAACTTGTGGGTGAACCCGCCTTAAAAGCATTCAAAATGGTTCATGAACTAAATTAAAGTATTAAAGATAGAGAGAGAGAGGAAGAGTGAATGAGAAAAAAATCGTGTGTTAACGATGGAATATTTAGCACAAGAGAAAGTAAACAATCGTTATGTGTAGGCTACGAGGGGTTTTCAAACAGTTTTCTGTCGTACGTACATACATTATTGGTCATTACAAACTTCCCGAAAGGATTACGACCTAGTTTCTCACACCACTTATGTTGTGTGTGTTAACTTTATACATGAGTGGCGGGATCTAAAGTTTTAAAGTCGGCTCCGAACATGGCAATTCTACTTACTTCCAGAGTTATTGTCAGAAATCTGCGGAAAGGAAGTCGCCGAAGAAATGTTTTTTCATATTTTGTTTTGTTGGAGATGTCTGACCTGGGATTTGAACCGTGGTCTCACGTCTAGTAAGCTAACACAGTAGACTACATACCAGAAACGACTTAGCAACATGTATGTTTGTTAATTTGTTTTACAGTTTTCACTGTGTACCTGTGATCAAAGGCTTTGTTTGGAGGACGTCTTACATACGTTTTCTTTTAGATTGGAACAAATTAAACTTAGATTCGTCACTCCAGAGAACTCTGTTCCAGAAACATCATTTCTAATTATAAGGCCACCACTGTATGTATGTCATACAATGTAAGTTAATTTTCTTTACTTTTCTTATTTAATGTTGATACGTGTGAGTAGGTTTATATGCGTAATCGAGATATTTTAAGTGTGCATTCAGATGTTATTTTATGTGTCTATACTGCTAACCTGTGGTTTTATTGTATAGTAGAGGTAGAAGAATCCGTGCCTGATGTTGACTACGGTTATTTCACTTATAAAATCATCGTAAGAGATTCGCTAGCGTGCGTTTTCACACAACACATGGATAAAAGATGTATGTTTCCTTGGTGAGCATTTCCATTTCCACGGTTAGCATGAACTGCTTAAAAGGTATGCATTTAGTGGGGTCGGTCTGGCAAGGCTGCCAGCTGTCACAGTAAGTTCGGAACAATATGGACTCTAATTTTTTTCGAACTATAATTGATTATGCATTTTGGCACCCTTAGACTTTTGGTCAGGCTATGTCAAACACTACATTAAGTTATGCCCCAGACAACGTCCGAAATGTGTGGAAAGGAGTTCCCCATGCCTAAGTTCTTAACGCACAAAATATTATCCGTTTTTTCCACCTGGAAAAACCATAAAAAATGCAAACACTTTGTGGAAGCCAAGAAGAGTAATGGAAAGAAAAGGGTTTCAGTATATTAAGTATCTGGGTGTCAGAAAATTCAGGCCCCTTTAACGAGCTTCGATTTTTATAATAAAAAAACAAGACTTTATTTATTCAATGCATTTCAAGCAAAAATTTTTTTTTTAATTTCGTGTAAAGCTACAAAACTTATCAAAATATTCTAATCAAAACATAAAAAAAAGAAAGGATTAAACATTGTTATGCTAATTGGCGATAAGCTATTCTTAAGCACTCGTATATGTATAATGTATTGCAAGGGGTATAGTATAACATTTTGTTTTTCTTCCCTTTGCGTCTAATTCCAGGCTACGTGTTTACGACCATAACGTGGTCTATCAGCTTCAGTTTCTGGAGTCACCACTTGCATAGTGCGTTGAGAGTTAGTCTTCTCCATTTCCATTTCGCTTTTAGCGAAAGCACTGGGATGGCTGCTATGGCTCTGCCATACATCCATATTCAAATTGTTAAACGAATTCGATACTTGAGACAAATCCCTGCCACCATATGCCTTGGAACATCTGGGCGACAGGTTGTTGTCATCCGATTCATAGCAATTGCGCTCAGGTTCAAAATGCACAGAATGATGAGGAGATCCAGGCATCTTATGCAGTTTTGCATTGCGAGACACCTGCTCGACCGACTGGAGAGGACTATTATCGGATTCCTCTAGCTGAGTGTATACAAAATTATGGCCCGTATGTTTGCCTGCGGCAAGTAGATGTTCCTTTGGAAATGGTGAGTTTTCTTCTTCCTGTATGAGCTGTTTAAGTTTCTCGCTGGAATTTTCTATAATATTTAAATGTGTAGACTTTAGTTCTAGGAGTTCCTCATGTTTCTTCATGTTATTATTTAGCTTGGCCTTGGCCAAGTGATGTTCCTCCATTAAAGCCTGTCTGATAAGAGTATAACGCTCTGAATGCTCTTTTTGCCACAGCTCCTCATTGCGTTTTAGATTGTGTCTTGCCTCGGATTCATACATCGATTCAATTTGTCCAAGTTTGAACGATTCCTTTTCCAATTCTGTTGTCAAACGTTTCTTCAAATCATTCCAAGCGTGTGTTTTTTCGGCTATATCCAGAGTTCTCTCTACAATGCTGAGGCAAAGTTCAATTTGATGGCGAAATACCTCTGAACGTTTGCGTATGAATATCTTAACTTTGTTAAAATTATAACCGTCGTTAAAATCCACGCTATCTTTAACAACTTTATAGCTTTCCTCCAACAATTCCAATTCCTTTTCCACATCCTCCATATTGTTTTTGATGCGTTTTTCATTCTCCTTCAGATTATCGGTTTCCTGTTGGCATTCTTTCAATTTTTCCATGTGATACTCTTGTAAGCAGCGTATTTCGCAAATTTCTTTTTCACGTATCTCTTGCCTTTCCTTTTGCAGTTCCTCAGCTTTATTGAGTTCATGTTGCAATTGAATGTCACGTTCTTTAGCCTTCTCTGCTTCCTGTTCCCTATGCAACTGGTGTCCCACCTGTTTATCCAGCCAGTTGAGTTTGGCCAACACTTCATTATCGGTCTTCGACTCGAACACCAAGTTGTCATCTTCTACACCATGGCGCCACTTGCCATACAACTTGGCCTCCAATTCCAACTTACGACGCATTTGCTCTTCTTCCTTCATGTTCTCATTGACCTTTTCCAACATTTTAGTGTCCACATGGCGTCTAGGATGGCGTTGTTTCTCCTGCAATTCTTGTTCATTCATCTTCTTTTCCATTTCCAACAATTTGCTCAGCTTTTGCTGTCTCTCTTGTAGAAGTTTTTGTTTCTCCTTTTGATCTCTGGTGTGTTGTAGTTGCTTTTCGGCCTGCTGATAGTATTCCGGTGTAGTCCAGTTTTCGAAACGGGCTGTTACTCTACCCCAATGATCGAAATATTTATTAACGGCTGCGGTACGTTCAATACGATTGTGTTCGATTTCACGGCGTCTGGCAAATAGGGCTTGTAAATGGGCTGGTCTCATAGACATTTCATTCGGCAGAACGATGGTTTGAAAAAGTTACAGCTGTTGAAACGAAAAAGAAATAAAACAAGGAAAGGTAACATTAATAATTTTAAAGACGAAATCTTAAAAAAGATAAGAATACTAAAAAAAAAGAATCTTTGTAATTCTTTAATTAAAAAAAATAGAATTAAATGTAGAGATGAGAAAAAGATCTCCACTAAGTATGTATTTTCAAATAATTTCCACAAAGAAATTACATTTACCCATACCCAATATTTTTTTATACGAAACGCGTTTTAACATTAATTATTTAAGAGCATATTTAAGCTTCATTTCAATTCACCATTTATAAGAGAAATAAAACATATGAGAGTGAAGGAGAGAGAGAGAGAGAGTTTGTATGCATGGAATACAATCATATTTCCTGTTGGTTTGTTTACAATTAATGCTTTGACAAAGATGAAAATATTTTTTCAGTCGGCATAATTCATTCATAATTTAAAAACCACACTCTTGCACTCTTAAACGAAGTCATCTTTTTTTTTTGCTTTTCTCTCGTTATCACACTCTGGAGCAATAAACTTGATAGTGCAACCAAACAACAACAACAACAAAAATAACAATAATAAAGGCGCCGCCATTCGCAAAAACAATACAATCACATAGAAATAAAACAGTAAAGTAACAAGGCAGCCAGCCACCATTAATCAAACGCTTGAATGGGTATGATATGAAAAATTAATTTAAAAAATTTATTGCTTGATTATTTACGTTTTACTTTTGATTTTTGCAAAACTATTTTTTATTTATATACGATTTATTGTTTAAATTCTGTTGAATATTAAATAAATATTAAAAATACACACACAAAAAAAGTGTACACAAAATGAATAAATTATTTTGAAAATCAGTGTTGCAAATACACACTCATAGAAAAAAATAATCAAAAATGATGAGATTTTAATTTTTTAATTTAAAAAAAAACGCTTTCACAGGCACTAACAAATAAAGTTTTTGTTAAAAATAGATGAACAGCAAAAAAAAAGAAACGGACAACAGTAAAAACCAAATATTTTTAAATTAGAAACTTTATAAATAATTTTTTGCCTTTTTTTATGGAAGTGTGTTGTTTTTATTGTGTCTTCTAAACCGGTATAAAACGTAATGCGTCATCTCGTTGCCATCAGGCATTAATTTTATGCGTATCATCGCCTCAGCCAAACAAAAAGTCAATGTATCAATACAAATAACAAAAAAAAACAGAAAAAGTCCCATCTTTGCCCTTTTTTTCTCAATTGCTTAAGCAACAACAAACCAAGTGTAATAAAAGGAATTTACAATATCATCTATTAATATACACTATGAAAAGAGAGATGTTGTAATAAAGAGCATAATTTATGTTATTCTCTTAGTACATGAAAAAAAAAAAACAAAATTATCCGAGGCAAATAATACATTACAAAAACAATAAATACAATATAATTTCCGCATAAGCGAATATAGCCAGAGAGTATAATAAACAAAAATAAAGAGAGCTTAGCAAGTACTCCAAATAAACAGTCAAGAGTAAAAAAAAATCTCTTAAGATTTACTGTTAAAACAGGTTGAGAAGACTTTTTTAAATTATTTTCTAATAATCAAGAATAAAGGGAGCTTAGTAAGTACTCCAAATGAACAGTCAAGAGTAAAAAAATCTCTTAAAATTTACTGTTAAAACAGGTTGAGAAGACTCTTTTAAGTTATACTGGTAAGCTAAATAAATTGGTATAATTAAAGTAACATGAAATTAATGAATTAAATAAAAATAAAAAATATATTGTATAAATAAATTCAAACAAATTATTAAATAATTTGACCGGTTAGAAGGTGATTCCCCCAGTCAACATGTCAAAATGACACAGCAAAAGTTAATATTTTATTAACAACAATAATTTTTAATTTTATATATATTTTTTGTTAAATTAAATAAACATAATAATTATAGGGATTTCTTTTTTTGAACATTTTTTTATAATACACCATGGTTAAGGTCGGTCGGTCATTGTTTACAAGAGTCATTAAAAAACTATTAATGGCCGGAAAAATATGTTGCAGACAAAAAAAAAAGAGATCAAAAGCACATAAGTAAATAAATTAATTTCCATATACAGTAATAAATACATATAAAAAAATTAAATAAATTATCACATTAAACAAATACGGGAAAAAAATGGCAAAAAGGTGATATTTTTTGGGGTTTACTTTTCGACTTTTGATATACAATATTATATTTTATTCTGCATATTTATTTACATATTTTTCTTTTTGTCTTGCCTTTGTTACGGTTGGTTCTCTGGCATTAGCACACTTTGCACCCTTTCCATGAGTGCTTCCCCGTCAGAATGTAATTTATTTTAAACACACAAATTAAATTTTTGTTTTTCCTTTGATTTATTTATTAGACTGTCTAATTTGACAAAATATAAAAAACTAAATTTAAAACAATTCTTAGAACAAATTCCACAAGAAAAGAACCCTTAAATCGATCACAATACAATTTCAATTCCAAAAATAAAAATCTTGTAAACGAAAATATGTATCACTTGCATTGTTTCGACACAATACAGTCACGATATGCACTTACTCTCTCTCTCTCTCTCTCTCAATCCTTTATGCAGTCATGCTCACTATTTATATCACATTTTTCAAATAGTGCTGCCAGATTGAAAGTGTGCAGGCATCGTTTGGGAGAAACGAAAAGAAATTGAAACTTAAACGCTTACAAACTTAAAATATCCTGTATTCTGCTTCTCTTTGTACAGTTGCCAAACTTGATTTGTTATACATATGTAGTAGAAATACAAAATGAATTAAAACAGTTTTTTTAATCACTATCTCCGAAGAATTTTTAAAATATTTTGTTTCTGCATCAGAGAAGATGTTGTAGACATTACAGTCGATATATGTTATCCTGCTTGCACATCATCGCAAAGTAAACACAGCTAAAAATATCTCTTCTGTTAGAGAAATTGTTGCAGCCATCCTGCAATTGTCGATTCAACAGAATTCTCAGCAATTGGTCATATCTTACTTTCTATTATAAATTACTTTGCATTTGGATTTGCATCTCCATCCATGTGAAGGGCAACTCACGCAACAATTAAAGCCGGCTAACCTTTTACAATGCCGTAGATATGCTTACAATAGGCTTTCAATGCCGATTTTTAAAACAAAAATATCTTCAGCAATATAGCTCATTGTGAAGCGCCGTGGTCTAGTAGGTAGTGTGTTGGCTTATTAGACGAAAAGCCAGGGTTCGAGCCCCAGGCCAGACATCAAAATAAAATACAAAAAGTATTTCTTTGGCGACTTCCTCTCAGCAGATTTCTTGCAAAAACTCTGAGAGCAAATAAAAATTGCCATGAAAAGTTTCTCAAAAATCTGTCGTTCGGAGTCGACTTTAAACTGTAGGTCCCACCACTCATGTTTAAAATTAACACACACAACATAAGTGGTGTGAAAAACTAGGTCGTAATCCTGACTGAAGGGTTGTAATGACCAATTACGTAATATAGCTCATTTCACAAGTAGTAGTTACTTTAAGCTTACGACTATGGGCCTCCGTACATCCAGAAGTGATTGAAAAAAGCCATTGCATCCGAAAAAAAATTACCGTTTAGTGCGTATTATAGTTTGGAGGCGTCATTTGGCCATATTTTTCAAAACTGTACCTAGAACAACAGTTAAAGTCAATTCAGAGCTTTACGACTATATGATAACAAACTTTTTCTGCTTCCAACTGAAAGTTAAGAACTGGGTCGAATATTGTTTCGACAAGACAATGGCTTTATAGCATTGTAAGTTTTCAATAAGAATTATTTCATATTTTGGCGTCATCAGTTGGCCACCAAGATCATGAATGCTAAGTCTTTTTATAAGGCGGCGGTAAAGACGGTATTTACGTCAACGTTGAAGAAAACTACACCTTGTGTATATGAATACAATTTAGATTCAGTTTCGAGACAATTTTTTTTTAACAACGTGTTTATTTATGCATGTTATTAAGACTTTTAAAATATTTCCCTTTCTTTATAAATGGCAACCCTATACATTTCTAGATCGGCCGTTAATTTAAGAATAATTTATAAAATCGTTTGCCATAAAACATTGTCATTAAAGCCAGAAAAAATAAAATAAAATAAAAAACAATAACAATAACAATTAAGAAAATGATAACAGTAAACAAAAAACATACATAAATATTTAAATTAAATAATTATAATTAAACAAAAAAAATTTATTTTGTCGGCTTTTTGGCGTTTGGCGTTTAATTGTAAAACAATTTTTTTTTTTACAACTCTTTTTACCATTTAATGATAATAAAACAGAGTTAATGACAATGCTTTTGCTATTCAATGCCTGTGTGGATAATGAATGAATTTTAATAACATTAACACACACACACACTCATATATATACATACATATGCATGTACATATATAGTACACTTGTAAACACTATGTTGATAGAAGTTTCACACAAGATAACACCAAAAAATCAAAACAAACCCCAACCAATACACCACCTAGAGTAGTATGTGGAATTACTATTGGAAAAAAATTATAATAACAAAATAACAACAACAATAACAATGAATGAAATTATTGAAAAAGAAACAAAATGTCTACAATAAACAGCGTGTATATATAAAATACCAACTCAAACCAAATACTCTACTTCCGAATTTGCCAGCAAACGGAGGAGTGTGTTGTTTGATTTTATTTCTGCTGCTGCTATACTCTCTAAATCCTCTACACTCTACTGTACTCTACTCTACTCTTGTAGTAAAGTTTGTTGTTGCCATTTAACGTTTGTTTTAATTTTTCAAGTGTACAGAGAATGTGTTGTCTGTCTGAGTGCCTCAGAGTAGATGAGAGTGTGTGAAATTTACTGATTTTTTTGGCGTTTTTTTATTTTATTTTGAATGTTTTTTCTTTTTTCGTTAAATTCAATTGTTTTAGCTTTCTTGTCAACAATTGATTAGTGGTGTTTAACAAATCAAAATAATCATATTAAATATTGCTGCTTATAATTAAATATAAAAGTACGATTAAATAATATGTGTTTTAAAAAACAAGAAATAAACTTTAAAAAAATGCAATAAAAACACGCTATAATTAAAACAATTGTTACCAAATTCTTGCCAATTAAGAAAAAAAAGTTCCTAAAACATACTTGTGTTATCTAAATTAATTAAAAAAAAAAAAAGAGTTCCTTAAAAAGTTTATTAACAAAGAGTAACAAAAACTGTGCAAAAAAAGAAGCTTAAAATATAACAAACAGACCAAGAAAAAAAGAGAAGGAAAGATAAAAAATACAAAACTAGATCTGATTTAGTAATAAAACAAAATTAATTTTAAAACAAAAATAATTTTTAAGTTAAAAGTAAAATTAAAAAAGGAAAACATATTTAAACAAAACCAAAAAAATATGACAGCATTCGGTTTAGTTCTGTTATCAATGATGGGTAAGTCAAGTTACCAAAAACCAAAAAAAAAAAAATATATAAAAGCGCCTTCTCATTATTTATTTGATTTATTGTTAATTAGAAAATAAATATTAAAACTGAACTATTAACCTTTTAAGATAGGAAATACGTACATTCACAATATGTAGATCCTGCTAGTATGCTTCACAAATTTATATTTTAAACTGGATTCCTAAGCAAAACAAAATTTTTAGAGAAATTAAAAAACATGAAAATTATAAATTTTTGTAATTTATAAACGCTATTTAATAATAACATAACATAATTGGTCATTATAACCCTTCAGTCAGGATTACGATCTAGCTTGTCACGCCACTTAAGCTGTAAGAAAGGATTACAAACTAGCTTCTCACACCAATTATGTTGTGTGTGTTAATTTTATACATGAGTGGCGGGACCTAAAGTTTTAAAGTCGACTCCGAACGACAGATTTTTTTTAGAAATATTTCATGGCAATTTTATTTACTCTCAGAGTTTTTGCCAGAAATCTGCTGAGATGTCGCCGAAGAAATATTTTTCCCCTTTCGCTTTGTTGGAGATGTCTGACCTGGGGTTTGAACTGTATGGCCTCGCATCTAATAAGCCAACGCACTACCATATTATTTTTTATTCAGTATACATAAGATTTGGTTTAAAAAATTTATTCTGCCCCTTTAGTCTTTATAAGTAAAAATAAAAATGGTGGCTGAAACTTTATTTGAAAAAACCCTCTGTGAATTGTTTTGGGTACTGTGGTGAGAAATTGTACTCTTTGGCAGAAATTTTACTCTGTCTAACAGTCCTATAACGTTATTGATGTTATCATCGCCCTGTGTGATCAAAAAGCTTCCTGGATAGATTATTTAGTGTGGTATTAAAGCAGTAGTCTAGTAGGTAGTTAAGCCAGGGTTAGAGCCCCAGGCCAGACATCAAAAAAAAAATACAAAAAGTATTTCTTCGGCGACTTCCTCTCAGCAGATTTCTCTGAGAGTAAATAAAAATTGCCATGACAAGTTTCTCAAAAATCTGTCGTTCGAAATCGACTTTAAACTGTAGGTCCCGCCAATCATGTATAAAATTAACACACACAACATAAGTGGTGTGAGAAACTAGGTCGTAATCCTGACTGAAGGGTTCTAATGACCAACTATGTATGTATTAAAGCATCTAAATTTAAAAATTTAAAAACATGTTTAAAAAAGGTGTTCTTCACCTTCTTCCATATTCAAATCTGAATTGCTTGCTCCACTTCACTGCGCCTCGTACACCAAAAATAAGAAGTAAACAGCAACAAGTAATGATCCAGTAAATAAAAGTAAAGCGAGTACAGCTAGTAGTAATTGGTATTCCAGAATTGAAACAAAATCCAAATATTGGTTTTCCAGAATTCTGGAATGAAATAGAAGATTAAAACCTACTCATACACCCAAGGAAAAAGATATTTGAAAGGGTAAATTTGGTGATAGAGTAAATAAAAATCTAATGACCAATCGTAACCAATCTTTTGACTAGGCACAGTAGGCTCAACAAACATTTGTTTAGCGTAAGAACCAAATCAACCCGAATTGGTACACACTTTATATGGAGAAGCCATATATAGATTGAGGGCAATACAATAGATCATTTGGTTGCAATATTCTAGCGCCTTTACACGATAATAAATTTAATAAACGAAACACTCATTTTACCAAAGTTATCTACTGAAAAAGTAATCGATTTCTCCTTACTACTACACTTTATAAGATAGGACAGTCATGCTATGTTAGGCTAATGAGCTCTCATGCATTAACCACTATCAAAAAGGTGTGGAATGTTTGAACAAAACTTGATAATTGTGGCCTCTAATCAAAAAAATAATAAATCAAGAGACATTGAATTTTATTGTACAACCCTTTATCTTAGAATTTATACTAGGGCCACTTAAGACCTTGTAGTGTTCATTTCTTTTTTGTTTATTTTTTACACATTTTTAGTACTATGGTTAGTTCTTAAGTTTCGGTGATTCCCGGTTGTTTTCTTTTTTATTGTTTTTTTTTTAATATGATAAGCAAAAATACTATCAATTTATAAGTACGTAGTACATGCATACCTATGTACATACATACATTTCGTAAATTCTTTTATAATACATTAATGGAATGGACTTTAAAAGTAATCTTGCTTGTAGAACATTTAAACAAAATTGTTATCAATAATAATGAAGTCGAAAATAATAATCCAATATTATTAAATAATATTTTTTCCAATAATAAAATTTATAAAACGAAAATTTGAAAAATGAAATAAAAACAAAACACATGATAGACAAGCAAAAAAAACGCAACTTGGCAACAATATTTGTAGTCTTTTTGATTTTAATTAATTTACAATAATTGTAAACACTCATACTCATATCATGTAAACCTCTCGCCTCTCTAGATTATTTTAGTCTCTTTGGGCAAAAAAAAAACAACAAGTTTGTACAATGTAAACTCCATAACTCATTACTTTATTTGTTGTTGTTTTCTTTTTGGCACTTTTTTGCCAGTGGCTTAATATTGCTACAATAGTTGTTGTTGTTTTTGTTTTTATTTTCATTCTTTACATTTAGTTTAATTAAAATTAATATTAGAATAGAATATTATTGTAAACAAATAACAAAAACAAAAACAAAGTTATTTTTATTAAATGTACATACAAAATCCAGGCAATATTATTAATTAGCATGTGTGGACGAAACAAAAAAAAAATATTTTATACACAGAGAGAGAGAATTGAAAAAAAAACAATCAAAAAAAGAACCGTTTTTATAATTTCGTTTTGTTTGCTGCATGTTGTATTAGACAACAGGAGTAAAACACGACACACACACACACAAACAAACACATGTTAAATGGAAATACTAGTTTTACCAGTAGTTGTGCTGTTGACACACGATATGTGAGAAATGTAAACAAACAACGATTTACAAAGAGAGTTTTATTATATATATATATAAATTACGGTACTTTTTTCAAATTTTCAGTAATTCATTGTCAGAGATTTTCATTTAATTGTTTGATTTACAACATGATAAAGTTTTATAAAAAAAAATGCCAAAAATTTTGTGGATTTTGTGGTTTTAAAATGAAATTCATTTTTTATAAGTGTTAACATGCACATAAGCTTGAACATCGTGCTATATATCATGCATGCAAAATATATTTGTAATCTTATGTGGTTTCAAATTTATACAAAGAAAACGAACACAATAAAAACTGCAAAATAAGCATTACTTGCAGAAAATAGTTCTTAGTCAATTAGTTCTTATGAATTTCAGAAAACCGTATAGAAATGTTGACGAATTGGTTTTTGGCAAATGATTTCATGCCTTGAAGACACCATAGTCTAGTAGGTAGTGTATTGATTTATTAGAGGTGAGTCCTTGGTTCTAATTGCAGGTCAGACATCCAAACGAAAATATGAAAAATTATTTCTTCAGCGACTTCCTCCTCTAAGCAGATTTCTGACAAAAAATCTGAGAGTAAATAAAATTGCCATGGAAAGTTTCTCAAAAAAAATCTGTCATTCGGAATCGACTTTAAACTGTAGATCCCGCAACTCATGTATAAAAATTAAAACACACAACATCGGTGGTATGAGAAGCTAGGTCGTAATCCTGACTAAAGGATTGTAATGACCAATTATGTATGTATGTATGTATGATTTAATGCCATAAAAGCCACAATTAAAAGGATATCAAGGACTTCCCTCTAAGCAACTACTGTTGCATGTTTTTGATTGGTAAAGTTATCACGTGTCGGTGCCAAGACAATTTCTTTCATCAAAATGTCTGTAAACCTTTCTTATTGAAACCTCAATTTTCCTAAGAGTTGACGCTGTCTAACCTTATGATATGCGTTGATAAAGAGGAAAGTAAAATAGCAAATGTGCACTGTAAATGTGACTGATACACGTGCCACTAAATTTCACAAATAATCTGAATTTGATTCAATAAATGCGTGAAGTGAAGTTAATGAAATTTAAAAACACATTCTCGTCTAACTTTATGGTTGAATTTTTTTTTTTAATTAGTAGAAAAAATTATATTATTACACGAAAATATTTACCGTTTTGTTAGGCATTTGACATATTACCCTAACCGCTACTATTAATTCGTACGCCACGCTATCTTGTTCTTTCAAAATTTTCATATTTTAGAAAATAATAATGAAGAATAATTTTAAAATCTTTTAATCTTGAAATGTTTTGAAAAACATCAGGTGTTCCAAAAATTCATTATTTTCAGGAAAAATCATTTGTTCGCTATTAATTCGTTCAGTACATGCCTAAATTCGTGCTAAAGTAGCACGAAGTATTAAATTATAAATAAATGGAAATGTGCCGTTATAATAAAATTAATAAAGTATCATGAAAACAATGAATTTTCAAAATAAAAATGAACCTTTGAATCTGGCAACAATACCAACCAATTGATATTAAGTTTTAAAAATAATTTTTTTTTTTATTTCATTTATTTATTGATCTTTTAACGCGTCACCTTGGAATCTATGTACAAACAAATAACCTTCAGCTGTATAAAATATGATTTAGATTTTTATGATTAAATAAAAAAAAAACACCGATAAAGAGAAATGGTTCATTAAACTTCACCAATGTACAGACATAGCAGTGCTATATAAACAATTAAATTTTTAGAGCAAGACAATCAGTTATTAAATCTTTTAAGCGAAACAAACCAAAAAAAGTTTAAAGAAAAATTAAGAAAAAACCGTTAAAAACTCAAAAAACTTAATCCTTTAACTGGAGTTTTTGTATTTTTTTGTTTTTTACAAATAGTTGGCAACATTGTTTGCGTTCGATATTAAACTTAAATTTGGAATTTTATAGTAAGTGAGACTGACTAGAGTGGCAATTGCAAAATAGATTTGTTTTTGTTGTTTATTTATTGACAATAATTGCGCATTGCATGTGTAAGAGATTTTATTTCTTTATTATTTTATAACATTTAATATTAAACTATTTTATATGAATACATACATATGAGTGAACAATTTCAAGTAGTTTGTGTTATTAGAAGTCGTATATTGCATTTACAACAATTTATTTTTTATATTCTTATCGATAATTACTGAAAATATTATCGATAGTATTATGGTTTGAGTGCTGTGCAAAAAAATTATTGTTGCATATTTCTTTTTTTTTTTTTGTATTTGGCTTTTAAAATGACAAAAAAACTAAATAAAAGTCTTGTTAACAAATTAAATTTATTAAAACCCATACAGTTGCGAGCAGAAGTGATTACAGTGCAAATAATTTTAAAAACTGAAATTTATCGTTCATGTTTAGTTTTGTTTATCATTATATTTTTAATATAAGTTAAACAAAAATTGCATACACACATACATACATACATAATTGGCCATTACAACCCTTCAGTCAGGATTACGGCCTAGCTTCTCACACCACACAAGGTGTGTGTGTGTTAATTTTATACATGAGTGGCGGGACATATAAAGGGTGTTTTTTATGGAGGTATAGAACTTTAAGTTGGCATAACTTTTCAAGATGGCGACCGATTTAACAGCTGTCAAGTGATTTATTCTCAGTTTGGTTTGGCAATTCATCATGAATAGACTCACGCCTGAACAACGCGTAAAATAGTGCAATTTTATTTCGAAAATAATGGTTCTGTGCGGAAAACGTATCGCGAACTACGTAAATTTTATCGTCGACAAAATCGTCCATCAGAGCAGTTAATTCGATTTACCATGGAACGTTTTCGCACCACGTTTACTCTTATTGATAACTTGCATCCCCAGAGACGCTGTACGGTGCGTACAGAAGAAGCTATTGCTGCTGTAGAGCGTAGCATTGAGGAAGACCCGAATGAGGCCATCCGCCATCGAGCACAGGAATTGGATCTGTGTCCATCCACATTTTGCGGAAGGATCTTGATTTGCGTGCTTACAAAATCCAACTCGTGCAAGATTTGAAGCCAAACGATCATCAAGTAAGGCGTAGATTCGTCGAATGGGCCCAAAACGAGATTACCGTTGTTCCCGATTTTCATAAGCGAATTTTGTTTAGCGATGAAGCGCACTTCTGGTTGAATGGCTACGTCAACAAACAAAACTGCCGCATTTGGAGTGAAGGTAATCCTCAAGTGTATGTGGAAACACCGTTACATCCAGAAAAACTGACTGTTTGGTGCGCTTTATGGGCTGGAGGAATCATTGGTCCGTACTTCTTCAAAAACGATGGTGGCCAGAACGTTACAGTCAATGGTGATCGGTATAGAGCCATGATTACTAACTTTTTCATTCCTGAATTGAATAACCATGATGTCCAGGAGATGTGGTTTCAACAAGACGGCGTAACATGTCACACAGCTCGTGCCACAATAGATTTATTGAAAGACACGTTTGGTGACCGCCTAATTTCACGTTTTGGACCTGTGAATTGGCCTCCAAGGTCTTGTGATTTAACACCGCTAGACTACTTTCTGTGGGGCTATGTAAAGTCATTGGTCTATGCGGTAAAGCCACAAACGCTTGACCATTTGGAAGACAACATTCGCCGTATTATTGCCGATATACGGCCACAAATGTTGGAAAAAGTCATCGAAAATTGGACGTCCAGATTGGACTACATCCGCGCCAGCCGTGGCGGTCATATGCCAGAAATCGTATTTAAAATGTAATGCCACAAGATTATCTTTCGGATAAATAAAATTCATGTCAATCGAATAATCCATCGTTGTTTTATTGCAACTTAAAGTTCTATACCTCTATAAAAAAAACACCCTTTAGTTTAAAGTCGACTCCGGACGATAGATTTTTGAGAAACTTTTCATGGCAATTTTATATCACTCTCAGTGTTTTTGTCAGAAATCTGCTGAGGGGAAGTCGCCGAAGAAATATTTTTTTTTCATATTTTGTTTTGATGTCTGGCCTGAGGTTTGCACTGTGGGGCCTTACGTCTAATAAGCCAAAACACTACCATAGGATTAAATACTTAATTTTTTAATGTAAATTGAACTAAATAATACATCGTACATGTCTGCTCCCCACTGTACATAGGTATATGCAAGAGCTGCATTAATGACTAATCAAAAGACTGATTCATCATTGCGTGAACCATAGAAACGTGAATTTTGAACTTTTGATTTCCAATCATGACTTATAGAATCGATAAGATTGAATTATTGTAAAATACCCAGTTGTATAGAATAGCATTTCAACTATCAATACTTTTGAATTGTACTTTAGAGGCTTACAGGTGTTTGATAATTATTTGTTATTGAACGGGTTGAGATAGTTTTTGCTATTAATTTGCAGATTAATATGTCAGTAATAATTTAAGATATTAACTAATCTAAGGAACAGTGTATGAGTGGACGTATAAGACCCATATTACGTTAATTGTATGAGTTGTCCAAATAAAGAAGGCACCTTGGTGAACGCCTCTTCCATTATCTGAACTATTCAAAGTTACGTAGTTGAAGCCGCCGTAGTGTGTTATTAGACATAAAGACACAGTCCAAATCCCAGGTCAGACATCTCGATCAAAATGAAATATGAAAAAATATTTCTTCATCGACTTCATCTCCCTCAATAGATTTCTGGCAATAACTCTGAGAGTAAATCAAATTGCCATAAAAAGTTTCTCAAAAATCTGTCATTCGGAAGCGACTTTAAACTGTTGGCCCCGCCACTCATGGATAAAATTAAGCGCACACAGCATAAGTGGTGTGAGAAGTTGTTGCATACCTCTTCCTTTATCTGAACTATCTGAAGTTGCGACAATAACAAATCTAATAAATTATATCACGGTAACCGGTTAGAACATTGGATTGTACACTATGCCCCCTTGCAGAATGTATAGTTCGGCTCCATACGGGTGTTTGAACGAAAGTCGAAATATTTTAAGAGATTTCGAAATGATAAAGAAAAAGAATCGGCACAACATTATGTTCATATGTATGTGGCATTGCTTCTGCCATAATGGTACACACAGTAAAACCATTCAGACCAAATAGGTAGGCTTGTTTATCATTTGCCCTGCGCTCACTAACAATCACCATGCGGTTAATGGTTTCGCTCCACAGTTTTGTTTTGCTTAAACCTCTAGGGTTCTCAAACATTTGACTTTTTGCTTTATTGCCAGAATCATTTGATCTTAATTGAATCTAGATCGGTTGATAGGTACTTTATATCGGTTTAAACATTAAATTATATTGTCTGTTGTATTAGGTCTTTGCCAACGAAACAATGACCTCTAGAAAAATATATTGGGAAGAAGAGAGAATAGCGGAAATGAATTTCTAGGATTATTTGAGTCTTATTCGGTATACGTTTAAGAAACGAACAGCTTTGGCGAAGTGTCTACTTAGTTTATTAACAAAATGTTGAAGAATCCCGGTTTCTATGAGAAAAAAATGCTGATTAAGCATATCAATCATTGGAATACAATATTGTAGATGCTCATGACGCAAAATATGTAACAAAAAAATAATAAAAAAACCCCCCGAAACGGAAACCCATGTTATTCCAAAAGATAAATATTTAAGCAGGCTTATAAACATAGAAGAAGAAGAATTTTAATTAAAAGCTTTAATTTTTTTTAATTTAATTATTTAAGTAATTATTTTTGTTAAAATATAAATTGCAAGTTGCAATTTAATCTGTTTAATGGATTGTTTTTTTTTTTTTTTGTATTGCTTACAAGAAAATGGGGTTTTTTTATATACTTTCGTCTGTCCGTTCGCTCATCCGTCTTGTTTAAGAAAATTTTCTTAGAAAATTTCACTCATTCATACAATTCATTCATGGTTTCAAGAGAAAAAAAAAAGCACAACAAATGAACACACAAAAAAGGTTATAAAAATAAAAAATGACATGAAAAAAAAAACAAAACAAAGAACTATCGATTGAACCCCAACATTAAAATCAACAACCAAGCCAAACCAATCAACAACCACAAGCAAAAAAAAAATACAAAAAAAATTCCCCTTATGACTGGCCGGCCATAGCAATTATTTATTTTTTTTTTATAAAATACACTAGAACTTGAACTTTTCTTCCATTCAATGCCAAACTTTGAAAAAAAAACCGAATCAATTGTCAATAGAATCAGACAAACCGGTGGTATTTGATTAGTGTTCGTTCACAATTTATGTTGATTTTTGGTATAGTTTTTCAAAGACCAAGTTCTACCAAAAAGCGGTGTGTGCTTAAAAGTTTAGCAACTAAAAAATGTAAAAAAAGTAATTGGTGCTAAATTATCGAAAGAAAAAAATAAACAAATATTTAAACAATAATAATAATAATTAAAAACAAATAAAACATATTCAAAATTTTAGAAAAAAAACCCCTGACTGAAAAGTATTGCCAGTCACTGTTATTTTCGTTGTACGTTGTACGGTTGGCTGAACAAAGGAATCACCATGACTGCTATACAAGTTTTTGCCGATGTCTATAGTACTCGTAAGTTAGTTTTTTTTAGAATAAATATCGATATTTTAATAAATCTCTCTGGTATGAGAGGAGCTTTGAAATAAGCCGACCTGACGAAGTATATGTATATTATACACGGGCGGTAGTTTCTTTCTTCTTTGGCTTACTATAACTCCTGGCTAGCATTTATTAACGATTCCAATAATTCCATAAAATTGTGAATTCTATCCAAATCACCTTTGGCTAGACACGCTGTCAAAAAATTCTGAATGCCCATGAATCCTTCATTTGGCGGTATTTGGCGATATTTCATAGCAATAAAGTGGAGTTTCTGCGGGGGTTAGTAACCATGGAAAAGACATGGAAACACTACTTCGAACGTGAAACAAAAGCAGTGGTTTTGTATTGCATCCAAAAAAGACGAAGACAAATCCTTCTGAAGGAAAATAACGTCTGCTTCGTGAAATATGTGTGGAATAGTATTTATTGATTGTCTTTAAAATGAAAAAAACAAACAACGGCGACTGCTGTCCTAACTTATTGCAGCGTTTGATACATATGTACATCTACTATTTCCATTCTATAGTATGTTTCATTGGGCACCTTATCTAATAAGATTTATTTATATTTACATATGTACATACATACATACATACATAATTAGTCATTACAACCCTTCAGTCAAGATGACGACCTAGTTTCTCACACCACTTATGTTGTGTGTGTTAAATTTATACATGAGTGGCGGGACCTACAGTTTAAAGTCGATTTCGAACGACAGATTTTTGAGAAACTTTTCATGGCAATTTTATTTACTCTCAGAGTTTTTACCAGAAATTTGCTGAGAGGAAATCGCCGAAGAAATATTTTTCATATTTCGTTTTGATGTCTGACCTCGGGTTTGAAACCGGGTCTTACGTCTAATAAGTCAACACACTACCTACTAAACTACGACGACTTCATTTATTTTTATTTATTTATATTTAGCATTGAATTTTTATCTATTTTTTAACATGAAAAAAATTGTTTCGATGGTAAAAGATGTGGCAACAGGTCTGCGGTTAATTATTTTAAAAACACTCCACAAATTTTATTATAGACATTGTAACGAAGCTATGAAATACATGTAACTGGGAAAAGTATATAGAGTTAAAGGAGATTAAGTTTTCAAATCTATTGTACTTTTTTCTTGCTACCACATTTATAAAACGACCCGTCACTTTGTTATTTTTTATTTTTTTATTTGTTTTATTTTTTATTTGTTTTACTTTTTTATTTGTTTTATTTTTTATTTGTTTTATTTTTTATTTATTTTATATTTCTTATTTTTTTATTTATTTTATTTTATTTTTTTTTATTTTATTTTTTTTTTATTTTTTTATTTTTTTGTTTATATTTTTAATAGGTTTCTTTTTGTTATTTTTTTATTAGTTTATTTTTTTTATTTATTATTCCCTTCATTTTCTTTATTTTTATTTTCTTATTATTTTTATTTACTTTTATTTTTTTTTATTTATTTCTTACTATTTAATTTTTTTATTTATTTCTTACTATTTTATTTTTTTATTTATTTCTTACTTTTTATGTTTTATTTTTTTATTTTTTATGTTTTTTATTTTTTTATGTTTTTTAATGTTTTTTTTTTGTATTTATAAAATAATGAATAAATATGTTCAAAAGAGTATCCTTGAACTTGTTATGCTACCCTTTGCGGAAGAGAATATGTCAAAACGCTTGAGTTCTTAGAAACATTCAGTCAGGCTTATGAATTCGCAGAATGCGCTTAAGATCTTTGATCATCACACATGACATCATCTTAAAACATTAGTGAATATGCTAAAAAAAAATATAACTATAAGATAAGTTTAATAAGATTATTGCAAAATTTCTCTACTCTTTGTCTTTCTGTTCACAAAATTACCTAAAAGCAAAGGGTTTAGTGTCCGCTATTTCAGGTTACTAATGAAAAACACACAAAAATGCCGATGAAATTGCTTAAACATTGTCCAAAGTATAGAGAAAATACTCTGCTGATACATATATGATACAATACAGACGCTGCGTTTAGCACTTGTAAACAAAAACAGGATCCTTTCATTTTGAACGCTTGCGATTTGTTTTTGCATACTTCAGGGTCTAATAAAATCAAAGTGAAAGTGTTTTTACATACAATACTGTGGTAAACAGTGTGTGCTAATGATATATAGTAAACAAAGAACCAGCAAGATGGCTGCCTCTTTTGGTCTCTCGTAGTTGTTTATTTAAACGTGTTTGCCAGTTTTTTAATACACCCATACCTCGCTTTGCGTCGCTTCCTTTTTCGTTTTTTCGAAGTTACTTCGCTGCTGAATTAGTACTATTTTTTACTGTGCGTCGTTAGATTTTCGAAGTTGCGTTGTTTTAGGGTCGATTTAAAAAAAAATTTTTTTTTGAAATTGTTTGAAATTACCTTTTTCTATCTTAAAGAGGAAAAGAATTTTGTTTCTAATTGCTTTTTGCTATCAAAACTTGGGGATTCCCTTTCTAACTGAAAATAATACGGTTTTATTTTCACCTTTTTTTTGTTAATTTTAGAGTTCAGTTTCAATTAGTGTGTTATAAATTAAGTGAATTTTTTATTTTATTTAATTGTTTTTTTTTATGTATGTAATAAAATGTTTTATTATATTTGTTATTTAAATGCCTACATACATACATACATAATTGGCCATTAAGGCCCTTTAATCAGGATTACGACCTAGCTTCTCACACAACTTATGTATGTTGTGTTTAATTTTATACATGAGTGGTGGGACTTACAGTTTAAAGCTGACTCCGAACGACAGATTTTTTATGAGAAACTTTACATGGCAATTTTATTTACTCTTAAGGCCATTATTACAACTTGCCGTTAACTAAAGGAAGGATTTTAACGGGCAGATAAATTCTTTTCATTATTATGAGTACCCAATAAGATAGAAGTAATTGTTAAGCTAAAGGGAGGATCATCCTACCTTTAACATTTAAAGGACACTTTATGTTTGAACCTGCCATATTATATATTATTTTCATTATGGCAACTTCAAATTTAAACAAAATGAGCATTTACAACAAAAAAACGAAGCCAGCGGTTGCCACTGCGTTAAAAAAAACTTGTATAATTGGGCAGTTTTATCGACATTGCTTCGGCACTGCCATATTTTTGAAAAATTTTATCTGTAAGTTGTAATAATGAAAATAAGTTAAAGGTAACTTTCCAGTTCCCTTTAGCTAAAGGTACCTTTAACTGACCACAAGTTTAACGACAAGTTGTAATAATGGCCCTTAGAGTTTTTGACAGAAAACTGTTAAGAGGAAATCGCCTAAAAAAATTTTTTCATATTTTCGTTTTGCTGGAGACTTGGTTGATCTGACTTGGCTTTTGAACCCTGGCCTTACCTCTAATAAGCCAACACACTATCTACTAGACTACGGCGACTTTTTAAATGCTTACTTTGTTCAATTTTCTTTTTAACAAGTAGTATCCCCTTTTAACTATGGGACCTATCTTCGATCTTGACTTATTATCATAATTCACTTTGCGTCCTTTCAATTTGCGCCTTTTTTTAACGTAACTACGACGCAATATTAGGTATGGGGGTACTTTTATCCCTCTTTCTTCCAATTTTTGACGACTTTTTTAATTAAAACAACTTAGTGAGAAATATTTGGTAACAATAGTCTTGTCTTTCCAAATAAAAATCAACATTCACGCTGTCTCTTTTTCACTGTGCTTAGCTAAGCAGTTTCTTTCGTAGATGTCTTTTCTTATAGCATTGCCAACAACAAAAGCAAAGTAAAAACGTTTAAAATGATGAAAAATATTGAAAACGAATTGTCTTAAATGGCATAATTTATGGTTAATAAAGAAAGACGAATGTATATATTTATTGTTAAAAATCTGAATTAATCTGCATAACATTTTAATAGTATGACGTACAACATAACGGTATATGATTAATTCATAGTTGCCAACCGGTAACATTTTTAAATTAGCATCTATAAATTGGATAAAAAAAAGATTTCAGATTCAAAATTATGATGGAATAAAATTAATCACATTTTCTAAAACGTTTCTAAATCATTATAAAAAAAAGTGAAAAAATTCAAAAACAAATCTAACAATAAAAACTATAATTTGAAATTCAAATTCAATTGTACGAGATTGGTTTCAAAATTACACAACCTAATGTATGGATGGTGCGAGAAGTTTGAAAAAAATAATTTGTCGGAAATCAAAGAATTAAAATTTTAATTGCTTCTCTACTAACATTATTCATCAGATAATTCATTGGTGATAAAAGATTTGTCAACAGTGAAAAGATGGGGTCAACGTTTGATGGATTTTTCAAAAAACTAAACCGTTCTTGCTAGGTAGTAGCCGTGGTCTAGTAGGTAGTGTGTTGGTTTATTAGACGAAAAGCCAGGGTTCGTGCCCCAGGCCAGACATCAAAATAAAATACAAAAAGTATTTCTTCGGCGACTTCCTCTCAGCAGATTTCTGGCAAAAAGTCTGAGAGTAAATAAAATTGCCATGAAAAGTTTCTCAAAAATCTGTCGCTCGGAGTCGACTTTAAACTGTAGTTCCCGCCACTCATGTATAAAATTAACACACACAACATTAGTGGTGTGAGAAACTAAGTCGTTATCCTGACTGAAGGGTTGTAATGACCAATTATGTATGTAAACAGTTCTTGCTATAAAAACGACAACAAAGCTATTGAATA
Source organism: Sarcophaga carnaria (assembly GCA_958299815.1). Classification (NCBI taxonomy): domain Eukaryota; kingdom Metazoa; phylum Arthropoda; class Insecta; order Diptera; family Sarcophagidae; genus Sarcophaga; species Sarcophaga carnaria. The sequence continues at coordinate 129,822,176 of OY283150.1, read as the reverse complement.
TCGATGGAAAAAAATTGCTTTATGATTTTCTTTCTCATATAATTTTAGGACCACCCTCGTATGTCAAACGTTTGCGTAAGATTTAGTTTTTTTTTTAATATTTTATGCGTAAATCATTAGTCGTAAGCCAACTTGAAACAAACTAGGAATCAAAAACGGCAATTGTTTGTACTTTAAGCAAGTCTGAGAGTAAGTCAGCCAATCGTAAGGCAGTAGTTAATATGCCAGGTCATTCAAGCAACACCTTAGCAAAGAGTATTTCAAAGAAAATAAAAAACTTAATTTAACTCATTACCATAAATAAATACAAAAACGTGATTTAATCACTCACATAAACATATATAAATTGATCGCATTGTAGCAAAGAGAACTAAAATGACCATTAAAATCAACCAAATTAACGATTCCAAAATTGTACGTAGTACATACATACATACATATGTATGTATGTCCAGAAGAAAATACCATAAAAGGAAACGCAGATTCAGGGCTAATTTAATGTGGGTCGAAATGCAAAAAAAAAATGGGAATCACAAAACAAATAAAAATTTACTTACATTTCTGGCATACAAAAAATTTTAAATTCAGGGTACGGAAAACGTTTCTATAAAAGCTCGTTACAGTTGAAATTCAAACTGAAATAAAAGAAAAACATAAAAAAAACATTATTGAAGAAATTAGAAACAAATTATTTCAAGACGACTTCGAAATGGTCGTCTAGTTTTAAAGAGGCTATGCAGTTGCAAATAATATCGTTATATTAAGTAATGACATATTTATATGTCATATATGTACATATAACTTAAATATATACATATTGTATGTGGTTTGTGTCTTTAATAAGTATTGTGAATCGTATCCATTTATAGCTCCGAATTTTTTCGAAATGGTCGTCTAGTTTTAAGAGCAAATAATATAACGTATGGCACAAAAGTAATGACATATACACTGAGCGCCATAAGTGAGTCAACACTTTTGTTCTTAAGTATTAAACAGTTTTGTTCTTAAGTATAGAAAAAGTTCCTTTATCATGAATTGTTGTTTTTGTTTTAACATTTATTAAGTAATAAATAAACGTTTTTATTTTTGGAAATTTATTCGACTATTCTCATTTACTTTTCTCGAATTCCTAAGAAAATGAATTATTTCAGTGGTGTTTACTCACTTTTGGCGCTCAGTGTATATATGTCATATACATACATAAAACTTAAATATATATGCACATATTGTATGTGGTTTGTGTCTTTAATATGTAAGTATTGTGAATCGTATCCATTTATGGCTCCGAATTTCTTGGTGATTTTTCTGTTGCCGAGTTTCAAAGGAAGAATTGGTGCCTGACCAGAGGTCAGCAATGAATCGTTTTTTCGCTACTCATAAGCACTTGTGAAATTTTGAACATAAGTGATACAACAATATTGAAATTTAACTATGTACTCTGATTCATTCGTACTCACTACAACGTTGATTTATACAGTACAGGTTGCAATGAATATGCGTACAACGTTGACATCAAACTCATAACATTCGAAATATGTTTGATTCATAAGCCTACTCATTTAGATTCATAACTTTAGAATAATACTGATAATACTTATAAATGATTCGAGTGACTCGAACACACAACATTCTAGTGAGTATTTATACTTATTTTGTGATTCGTGTATATGTTGAGTTATGGAGAGTCGAAATCATTATATCATTATAGGTGATGTTAAGTATGAATATGATGAGTACTTCAAACTTTGAATATAAGTAGAGGTTCCATGATATTAAAATAAGTATGAATGCGTACAAGTATCAGAAATTATGAGTATGGTTCGATTCTATTCATCTTTTTGAATACTCATTACTGATCTCTCCTCCTGACCCAAAATGTGTGGAGTATTTTGCGTAAGCATTAGTACGTGAAAGTCAGACTTGGGGTTTATTAAATCTCATGTCTATTAAAAGCCACGAAAGTTCTCAAAGCCAACATTACAACGGAAATCGTCAGATGTTGTATGATCTGCAATTCACAATGTAGCAAATTAAACTTAATTAAACAACTTAATCTCGATTCACATTATGGCATTACTTTTGTGACACCTGGTGACGTATAGTTTAATGCCTTTGTATTTGAATTTTATAAAAATATAAAATTAATCAAGATTTCTTATAAAATAAACAACCTAACAAAACTTGTACATTTAATTTGTATTTAAATTATAATTTTTAAAATGCTATCCCAGTAAATTATGGCAATATCTGATTACAAATGACAAAGTTTTTTTTTTTCTTTAAACGAAAACAATTTCAATTTTTTTTTTATTTCAATTTCAACTTAATACGGTGAACTACCATGTTTGTGCGCACACCACACACAGCAATTGAAAGCAGTGTAGTTTTCTTTTTTTAAATAGAGTTGAGCATTGAAATTTAATTTTATTCTAAATTTCTATTCATAAAACATAACACTGTCGGCTCTAACGAATTTCTTTAATTGCAGGCATTGGCCATATGCAGGAACCACAATCACGCATGATTACCCGAGCTCAATGGGGAGCTAGAACACCAACTTTAATAGAAAAATTTCCGGGACCCTCACCATTTGTTATCATACATCATTCATATCAGCCGGCTGCTTGCTATACACCAGACGATTGTAAAAGTGCCATGAGATCAATGCAGGACTATCATCAATTGGAGAGGGGTTGGAATGATATTGGCTACAGTTTTGCCATAGGCGGTGATGGCATGATATACGTTGGCCGCGGATTTAATGTCATCGGTGCGCATGCCCCCAAGTACAATGATAAAAGTGTTGGCATTTGTCTAATTGGAGATTGGAGAAGTAAGTTGTTTTTTTTTAACTTGAAATCCAATAGCCAGCATAATTTATTCTATTTTTGCTTTCAATTGCAGCTGAATTACCGCCACCCCAAATGCTAAAGGCCGCCAAGGAACTCATTGCATTCGGCGTTGCCAAGGGCTATATTCATCCCGAATACAAATTAATGGGCCATAGACAAGTTCGTGACACAGAATGTCCGGGTGGCCGTTTATTCGATGAAATTTCTTCGTGGGATCATTTTAGTCCCAAGCCCAATACAGCTGCAAATGAAGTGCATTGAAACACGCTCGCTATTAGTTTTTAGTTCAAATTACCATCACAAATATAATAAATTTTTCTTTTTAATTTTAATTTAAGCTAGTAAAACAAATGTATGCAAAGAAGAAAAACAATTAATTTAAGTAGGAGGATCATCTCTTAAGGGAAGAGTATGATTTTATGTTTAAAATAAAACAGGATATGACAGGATATTCTAAAGGCAATAAATAAATGAATAGAAAAATTTTAATTTTAATTTTAATTTTTCTTTTTATTCTAAGCTCTAACGGTAATAGGGGATGGCGTGAGATATCTGTCGGTCATTTTAATACTATGCTCGCTGTAACTTATTTTATCCAAATCATATAGAGAAAGTGAAATCAATGTCCCCTAGCACTTTTGACAATAACAATCAACTGCCTAAACTAAAACGTAGGAATATCTCCACCACAGTATTAATACTCACAGGTCATTTTCTACGGCGTAGGCGTACGGAGAGACTTCGTTTAGGTTTTAAATCATTCAGGATCATCTCCAGTTCTATGTGAACTTCCCTTTCTTTCACTATAATTGAACAGAGCTATTTCTTCTTGACATCAAATTAGTCACTAAGATTCATCACACTTTCTTCAATTAATTAAGGGACTTACGCCTTAGGATGCAGCCCTTATGCTGATTGCCAAGACTGGTTGTCAACTCTGAATTTGTCGCTAAGTATTCTTCTGTAAACTATAGGAGTTAAGATTGTCGATAGGATAGCTACGTAATTATGGGTTTATCTTGAGCTTTTAAAATATTCTTTAAGAGCGATATGTCTTTATTGGAGTCAGGAAGTCCCCTGAAAGTAACAGTTCTCGGATTATGCATTGAATTTATTAAGGAAAATTGAAATATTTTAACGACGGACACAGGTTTGTTGATGGATACAATAGGAATTGCTCGGTTAACTTTGATGTACATAACTAACATATGTCAGCAGAATGGTGTGTGGTAAGCCTGGAGAAATTTAAAATGCTACATCACGAGATATTCGATAATTGTTGGCTAACCATGTCGTTTGATGGCCCGAGAGCAATGTAGCTAACAGAGTTTACTTTAAAATATTTGATTAAATCTTATTGTAAAGAAAAAAAAAGAGAAAATAAATGCAATTTGTGTTCAAATTTCCTTAACCCTAAGTGGACGCAAGGCACAGCTGTTGCACTCTACAATATTCGATAATCTTCACGCATCTCTAAATGTGTACTTTTGTTTTATGGTGTCTTTACTTCTCTCAATTGATATATTTTGATTTGAAATTGTTTATCATTCCATTTCATCAACTGTCTGTTGTCAGATAGGCATCTCCCACAAAATCAAATGATCTCAAATCGTATCAATTAAAATGAAAAAATAATACGATTTAGTCTGTACGATGCTATACTACGTGACACAGCAATTCAACACTTTAAATCGTTTATGAACCGAAAAATGAAAAACAATTAGAAAATGTCAATTGCAATTTAAAAACACAAAAAAACGGAAATTTATGCGTATTTAAACTCAAAAACAAAAAAAGATTCTAAAAGTTTAGAAATTAAAAAAAGGAAAGAAGATAAAAACCTTTCACTGAAATAGTACAAGAGTTTAACCATTAAATTTTATGACCATTCGGAGAAAAGAAAGAAACGAAAAAAACGTTGGATTTTAAGATTTAAATCAAAAAGGAAAAAAGGAACACCTGCCTGCCCAACGACTTTTTCATAATAATGGGTTTGGATTTTTTGGACGAATGGTATTTATTACAAGGTAAGAAGAAATAAATGAATGAATGAGTGATGAAAATAATGCCAACTGACGATGATGATGATCATCATCACTGACCATGATGGCAAAAAAAGACAATAAATGACAAAAGAGAATAAAAGAAAGATGGCTTTTTATCGCATTGTCTTAATTTTTTTCTTTTAAATTACAACCACACAACATTACTTCTCTCACCATTTTTCCATTCCTCATCATTGTTAACGATGTAATGAACTTAACAATTTTCATCATTTTCCTTTATTTCATTCACATTGCAAATTAAAATGGGAATATTCCAAGTATTTGGTGTCTTTTTGTGAATTTCTCAGTGAAAAAAGTGAAAAAGAAAAGGGAAAAAATAAATGAAAAGCTGAATTCACTTGCGTAATTGTACGAAATTTATTTGTAATTTGTATGCGGTTTTACTTTCCTTTAAACACTTTACAGTAAGCAAACATAGGCCTCAGGCTTAATATGTAACAAATGGGAAATAGAATCAAACAACCAGATTATTGGATTTCGGCTCGCCTTAAGCATCTCTGTTCCCCTTACGTGTTTGACAGTTGGTCACTCAATCTTGTCCTTCCAACAAGCTTGTCCTTCACACCGATGTCCTCTAATCCTCAGGACTGTCTCTTCCATTCAACGACATGATCGAGCCGACATAGACGCTGAATGTTAATGCTCTGAAAAATGCTCCTGAGGTTGAAGATCTCTTACAGTTCATTGTCTGTTCGAATATGGAAATCATCGACAAAACACACTGGATTCGATCTATCGAATACTTATCAAAAGGCAACTGCATCGATCCACTAACTTGCAGCAGTCAAGCCACGATTGCCCATTGCGTTTCGAGGCCTGTACGCGTATGAAATTTAGGTAATAAAATTTAGGTATGAAATTTAGTCGTCAAGAACCTGTGATCGCAAGGAATTACACATACATAACATAATTGGCCATTACAACCCTTCAGTAAGGATTACGGCCTAGCTTCTCACACCACTCATGTTGTGTGTGTTAATTTTCTATACAGGAGAGGCGTGACCTAATGTTTAAAGTCGACTCCGAACGACAGATTTTTGAGAAACTTTTCATGGCAATTTTATTTACTTTCAGAGTTTTTGCCAAAAATCTGCTGAGAGGAAGTCGCCGAAAAAATATTTCTTCATATTTCGTTTTGATGTCTGACCTGGAGTTTGAACCTTGATCTTACGTCTAATAAGCCAACACACTACCTGCTAGACTACGGCGACTTCAAGGAATTGCTAAGTCGTTTCCCACTCAAATGTCAGATAAGCTGCGTCGATCTCCATCTTATCTCACTCTCCGCATGGTACTGCGGAACAACTCGCGCAAAATGCGTAGGCAATATGGATAGGCCTGAGAGGCCTACCTTGGAACACTTTTTTGATGTGATCGACCAGATAATAAGGTGGAAATAGCTGTATAGGGGACATTGTACAATATCCAGGTTATTATGGGCAAGTCTGAATCATTTTAGAACGGAAGGAGGATTGAATCTTGGTAGGTTTTAAACGGTGCATTGTGCTTTGATGGGAAAAATCAGCTTCTAGAACATAGGCTTCCTTTTTACTGCTTTGGTGTCCAAAGGTGTAAACTCAAGAACTATTTTCTCATTAATTGTAGGGTACTCACACAATTATATCACCCTGATCTTACTCGTCTTTTTTCATGTCATTAATATTGTATTTTTCTTTGTTTATTTTTCTTCATTTCTTTTGCTATTGCGTTTTTTCCTTCATTATATTTCTCTTTTTCGTTCAAGTAAATCTCTCTATGACATTTACATTGAAATACAGAAGAAGAGGTTATTTTTGTGACACTTGTGCTACTGTCGTTTGTTTTCCCTCACTCAGTCAGCCTCTCTCTGGGTAATTATTATTACTTAAAGACAAAATAAGTTCATTTTCCTTTTTATTTAATTGCAATTACCAACAGCATCAACAAACAATTCTAATTGGCCACCATTTTTAAACTATTTTAAGGTAATTAACACATTACCAACCAACCAACATTACCGTCGTCATTGTAATGGAGAAAACAGAGAAAAATTAAAAGAAAAAAACGAACGAATTGCTTAATAATTATTACGACAACAAAAAAAGTAGAAAAAAAAGAAAAAATAAGAAGTGTAGGCCGTGTCTACCGTAATTGAGTGACTGAGAATTATTCTGTGTTGTGGTTTCTTTATTCGCAGTCATTGTATTCTTATTTTACAAATAAACTGTATACCTACTACGTTTTCATTTGTAAATTAAGAGGGATTTTCGCATTAAGACTTTACGTTTTGTTTGTAAGGATGGACATATTATATGTGCAAATACGTAAGAGATTTATCTCACAAATGGATATTGAGAGTCCATACTACATAGAATTTGAATGTAAGTGTGTATGTACGTATATATATATGTGTGTGTAAATTGTCTTCGTTTTCTTTTTCTTTTTTTCTTAATTGTATTGTTTTCATTTATAATTCTGTTTTTCAATTTTATTCTGTTTCTCACTTTGGAGAATTGACAAGAGGTTTAAGGTTTACTTGTCATTTTTAATTGAAATTTCTTTTAGTCGTTGACACTGTAATTATAGTTCTTGAAGGCTTTCATTAAAATAATTGCAGGATTTAATAAATATTTTTTTAATTTGAAAAAGGGCTGGTATCAAATAATAAAGGAGTCTTCATTCCCTACTACACACGCAATGCATCATACGCAGTAGCAATACCAATACCAATACAATACCATTTGTTTGAAAAAGAAAGGAACTTTAAGCTCACAGTACCGCTGCACGATTGTCATTTAAAGGCAAGCCATTCCTATAAAGATACATACATACATAATTGGTCATTACAACCCTTTAGTCAGGATTACGACCTAGTTTCTCACACCACTTATGTTGTGTGTGTTAATTTTATACATGAGTGGCGGGACCTACAGTTTAAAGTCGATTCCGAACGACAGATTTTTGAGAAACTTTTCATGGCAATTTTATTTACTTTCAAAGAGTTTTTGCCAGAAATCTGCTGAGAGCAAGGAGGCCGAAGAAATATTTTTTTTGTATTTTTGTATGTCTGCCCTGGTGCTTGAACCCTGGCTTTACGTCTAATAAGCCAACACACTACCTACTAGACTACGGCGACTTCCTACTTCCTATAAAGATACTTTTGCTAATAATAATTAGAGAATAGAGATAGAATTTCCATCTAGACTTTAACTACTACTTGCCCGCAATTCTTTATGTTTCTGGTATAGGCAGCCTAAGAACACGCTTGAGTGGATTGAGTAATATTTCCTATTGGATGTTATAGTTAATAATGATGGAGCAGGTAGTTGCAGCATGCCATTTAAGGCTAATTTATTGCTTAATAAAGTCAAGCAGATATAAAGGTCTAGAAAGCAGTCCATACGACATTATAAATTGGTGGAATATTATTTGCCGGTCTGCAAGGGCATTAAGGATAATATGTTGCTGTTTCGAATATACATTACGGACTTAATGTCCCATTTGTTTTGCTGAAAGCGATGGTTTATTGTGCTTTAAAGACTACAGCACAGTGTATTATTGAACTTATGTTCAGACTCTTTGTGGCCTCTTTGTAATTATAAGAGATCGTTTGTATTGGCAAGTATTTAAAGTCCTCATTACGAACTTAAGCATCCAAAATAAGAGGCTACATGCCCTCTGCAAATAATCGATTAAAAAGTCAACGTAAGATGGAAAGAAATAAAACTCTCTGAGCAAGGTTCCTCATTACTGCACCCAATACAATCTAATTAACATTTATGGAGGGATTTGCTTATAACCAACACCTAATAGCTAAACCGTGATCCTATGACCTGCTGCAATCGACTAATTGTCTGCCTAGCTAGAAGAACTTACAAAGGAAAGCTAAGTAAAAAAAACGGAACCAAAAAAAAGTTAAAGATGGTGCTGTTTTGTGACTGCCCAATTCCCTTAAAGGAACTACGAAACCAGGTCGAGAAGAACACTAGCTTACGCTAGAAGGCAGTGATAACTAGCATACTAACTAACTGAAGTTTGAAATGTTTAAAGAAGACTAATGTTTACCTCATTGATCCTGCATTATCCAAGAATAGGGGGTTTCCTGGCTGGATCCATTCTAAATGGATATTGAAAGGGTCTGCGGGTTTATGATATTTTTAATTATTCCAGACTGTGCTTTATTTTTCAGTAGTTTAGTGACGTACACTATTTACGGATGTCACTCTGGGGCATTTACGCGTCCTAATCAATCGACCAGAATGTAATGATAGATAACTAAAGCAAATCTTTGTAATTCCATAGTGATGTTGACGTTCTTTGATCTATTGTTATGTACATGTAGTATATTAGCACTCTTAATAGTACGTTATATTTAAGTTGCAGATTTAAATAAAAGAAAAATTAGTAGTCATTTAGCAGCACTGTATTTAGTTCCCTAAAGTAATAAATAGAACAACTGTGCTCTCACCTGTTTGTTTACAAACGATGCTGCAAAGAGAAGAGAAAATAAAAACATGAAATTAAAATTGAAAATTTTAAGATTTTTAAATTTTACTTCTAAATTTTAAAAAGAAAATTGAATTGTCTTTCTTTAAATTTAAAAAAATATTTTCTTTCTTTTATTTTTCTTTAAACATTGCATTGAAATGATATTGAAAATTAAGCACAAATGCATATACAACAAAAGATTCATAAAATATATCACATATTAAAGAACCTCCAAGTTACGGAACATTGAACTCCCAAAAAAAGAAAAATTCGCATATAAATTATAATTTATGAAAAATCATGTCAAAATAAACAACATTTCATAGACCAATATTTAAACCCACACAGAATACAAACAAAAAAAAACTCATTAAATCGAATGGAAACGAACGAATAAACCAAATAAATACAAATTATACCACACAGTGAAAAAGTATGGTGAGAGGCCGAAAGAGGAACGATCTCCTTGTTAATGAAATTTCAAAATAATAGATAGAAAAAAACAAATGCGATCATCTTGGAAGAAAATAGCAGACAAAAACAAAAACAAACAAAAAAAATTAATTCAATTCAATTCGCATTTGCTCTTTTAAAGGTCCATTGGAACAAATATATCACGAATGTATTATACTCTCGACGAAATGAGATTCCAAATCCAAATATCGATGCACGGGCAAAATAATTTCTTTCGAAATTTTTTGCATTGGAAAAACATAATGAGAGAGTGTGTGTGAGAGAGTTAATGAGAGCGATTTGTACAGCTAAATTTTCATTAGGAGAGAGTATGAATGTAACCGGAAAAAAAACTCTTAACGGAAATATAAAATCAACAAATCAGAGCACTGTTATACGAGTGCAGTCCGAAAATTAGCCGAAATTAACGGCAGGTGCATCTTTTGCTGACGTAGTTACATCTCTGTCACTGTATGTGGCTTGACATAAATTTTTGCTCATTTGACTCAACCTTTCTCGATAGTCTCACGGATTCCAAAGAAGACATGCTTTAAATGCAAAGCCCTCATGCTGATTATCAGGTCCACTGAATCACACCACTTGTCAATTAATTCTGGGGAATTCCTTCATGTGATATCATAAAGCGTACATGCCAAAAAATTACAAAATAATATTGAACGACTGTCGATTGTAGGTAAGCGACCTATCCGAAAAAAAAGAGGAAATTAGATTAATAGTTAGAAATGGGCATGCCAAGAGATGAGAAGTCCACGTTTTCAAGAGACTTTTCATAAAGACCAGATTATGCGCAGATTCATTACCATAAATGAGCTGTGGGTTGACCAATTCACATCTGAGACCTAGGAAGAGTTAATGCAATGGACTAGACTAACAGCAACTGATTCCAAGTTCCGGTTTTTGGATTCACGTGAGCTTTGTATTCATTTTGTCAGAGCAACCATAGTATTCTCTCATTGCATAGCAGCCTAATATATTGAAGCATTTAAGTAATGAAATTAAAGCACAAGTCGACAATAGGCAAAATACAAAGCTACAATATCCACTTCCATCCACTATAGGAAGAGCCAAAATCAATAAATTAAAGTTCCTATTGGTTCACCATCCACCTTATTTGTAAGATTCAGCTTTCTGGAATTATTTTAAAGCTTTAAAAAGTGATTCAATGGTTAAAGAATTGGAAACAATAAGGAGGTAGAGTCTGTTAAAAGAGTTCTTACTATAAACGGTGCATCGAAACAAAGATCGTTACGACTAGAGTTTGCAGTTGAATGGAAATAATGTGGAAACAGAAATAAATCCCAACATTTTTTTGTTCTCTTAGTTCGTTAGAGTAATTTTAGCACCTCTCTCGCATATACATATAAAAATATCAGAGCAAAAATTTTGAAAATAGCTTTCGGCCGATGTTGAATGTTGATGTTTTTTTTTAATTCTGCTGATTTGGCCAAATAAACATTTTGCCAGCCATATTTTGGGCAGTTCATTTTAGGCCGTGGAACGATATTGTCGAGATATTATTTTATACGTTTTAGTGCGTAAGGTCGAGCAGCTAAAGAAAGAAAAATCACAAGAGAATAAATACACACATACATATATCTATTGAAAGTTTCTTCAATGCATATATGTACATATAAAAATAAATATTTAATTTTGGAATCGAACAAAACATCTTACATTTCTATTGAATTGTAATGAAAAAATAAAAATAAAAAACGAAAAGTGCAAAGTTTAAAGGAAAATTGTTTTCACCAAAAAATATTTAAAAGAAACGAAATGAATTTTAAAATTATTTATAGACAGAAAAAATAAAGAAAAATAATTAAAATAAAATTAAAAAATATATAACATATAAAAGTGTTTAAAATATAAAATAAACTAGTGCTTAATCAATATATGCTATTGTAAAAAAAATTTTAAAGGATTAAACAACTGTTTTAAAATAGATTTGAAATATATTTTTTTTTTAGAAATTCGAAATAATATTTATATGTACTTTTACATATGACAACATCTATTTTTGAAAGTGTTTTTTAATTTAAAATTATTAAAAAATACATGAATACATACATATGTATGTACATATGTACATTATATATTGATTTTTAAATAATATTCTATATTTTGTTTTAAATTGGCCCAATGAATTTCGTATTTAAAGAGTATATTGCGTTATAACGCCTCCATAAATTTATTTTTATACAAAAAAATTGTTTTTCATTTCTGATTTTCTTCTCTTTATTCCGATGGTTTTCATTTGAAAATAAACTTTTATTTTCTTTTTTTTCTTAATTTTCGCCTTTATTTCAGACTGTTCAGTTCATAGTGTGTATGTATAACAAAGAACATACCGTCATGTATGAGATGATACAGTCGATGGCTAAAAAAACTGACCAACGAAACAATTTTTAAATTTCAACTGGTAATTGAAAAATAAACAATTAGACCAGAACATTAATAGTTTGTTCTGATCAGATCATGAGAATGAATATCCTCAGTCTACGACCTTATAATATAAACATTAATACACTACCGTTAATATAAACATAGCAATTCATTTCAAAATTCGCTTTTAATTCTTAAGCCAAGATTTTTTTTCAAAATCATTTCTTTATTGATGAACAACACCGACTTAATTTGTTTAATTTAGCCTAAGGCAATAGTAAAATTCCATTTTCTATATGGACCAGCTTCTATAATCTGTTTATAAGGCGACTGAATGACAATTGTTAACAGCACCACTGTTAATAATAAAATTAGCGCTAAAGAATACATCAACAAAGTGCTTAAAGATATGGCGGACTGTGCTTTATTGGCAGAGAATTTTCTTTTGCATGTCCTTGTCTTAGCTAAAAGTAAAGCATTTCTTGTCAAATATCCCAAACACACAATAAAACCTTTCTTATCATACTTCTTATCTACTTATTGTTCTCTGGTCAGCACTAAAAGAGACTTTCCACGATTCTGTGGTAAATCAATTCATTTGTTGCGATTTGTTATGATTCAACACCGATTCAATAATTTAAATCCTGTTCTTGCCGTTCTTATTGCCGGTGTGTTACGTTTTGTAATGAACTGTCAAAAAAGTTTTCTTAAAATAAAATCAAATGCAGTTATTCAGGTGCACTTTTATTAACTAAGCTTCAAATTATTCTCTTTACTACACTCTATAAATGGTTAATCTGGATAAAAACCAACAATAACAATATGTTGTCTTATTAGCAGACAATTCTATCCGTTTTTCAGCCATTGACTGTATGAACATTCCTTGACTGACCGTAATTATTATTTTGGTGTATGTATGTATGTGATTGATTCATACGTACATATGTACATACGAAATAGCTCTATATAAACACTACAAACATTTTATTTGGATATTATTTATTCTTGTTGTTATTGTAGTTTTCACGATTTTCACCAAAATAAAATTATATTGTATAAAAAATAAAACAACACCAAAAAGGAATAAAAAACAAATAACGTACGTAGCCAAAATAAAATTTTCAAATAAACACACACTCAAAAATATGCGAATAAGAACAAAAGCAACAATTTTAGGAAACAAGAAAGAAAAAAAAAACATAATGAATGAATAAAATAAGAATAATAAAAATAAAAAATAAATATAAAACACAACTAATAAACAAAAAAATAAAAAATAAAGAAGAAAAAAAGAATATGAAACATTTGGTTTATTATAACGTCGTTAAATGATCAATAAACTCTGGAATACATTTCCTACAAATGGGCTAATTTTATGGACCAGTTAAAAAAAGAGGAATTTATACGTACTTAAATATATTTCTGCGTATATACGTATATAAAACAAATATCAAATGCAAAATGAAATGGCATATAAAAAAAGAGAATTTTCGTAACCGAAATATGTATATCGTAAATTTTTAGAGAATTTTTTGGGGTTTTTTGAAGAGGGTGTGTATTTGCCGAATTGGCGAAAAATTCATTCAGTTTTTTTTTCTTTATTATTAAAACAAATATTGTATCAAAATTTCTAAAAGAAATCATAGAAAAACACTCAGAATAAAAAATTACGTATGTATGTATATATAGTACAGTACATACATATGTATGTATATTTAATGTGATAATAAAGTTTCTGAATATTTTTGCGATTCTCTCATAATTGGATTAATTTTAGGAAAAAGCTTTTTATATAGAAATTGGAAAAATGGGAAACAAAGTCTTCTATTGCTTTACGATACCTAGATTTCAAACGACGTAATTTAAACTTTCTTATTGTTATGCTATGGCAGTTATAAACGGATCAAACCCACTTTTGGCATTATAATAGTCTTCGTTGGAATGAATTAATCCTTTTTAATTAATAAAATTAGTGAACTTTGAATAAATCAATTGTGTGAAACACATTTTCTTTCTATAAGCACACACTACTGAGGCTTCAAAAATAGATTGTGGAAGAATGTAATAAGAAAATACTTTATTTTATATGCAACCAACACTCAATGGATTCCACCTATTCATGGCGTTTTGTAATCTGCACTTTTCTAACTGCAACATTGCCACCCACGAGACAGGTACAAGCTATTCAATTGAGTTCATACCTCGTTCTTCGTAACGATTTTATATGGCACTTGATCATTTATTTATGCCACGGACCAGTCCGAACTCATTTCTATTCTTATTCGTCAAACATTAACAATGTGAAGTCGAGAGGAGGCATTCGCATTGTTGTGTTTTATGCCTCTTCTGTGTTAAGCGCTTCATGGTTTTTAAATTGCAACAATAGTACAGAATAGCCAATTCACAGTGGAAAATATTAGTGATACAGGTAGTTGGGATAGCGCTTTATGCACGCTAACTTTACTTGTCGGCTCACGAAAGCAATGATTGCTATGCTTGCAAAATTTGACACAGTGTCGATAATATGTGTTTTCTCCACGAACTTTATCTTCATTCGTAGTGATACCACCTGCCAACAAGCAATAAAACAGTTTTAATACCTGCAAGGTTTTAAGAATCGAATAGGCTATGAGGGGTAATAGGGTGACTACAGATTGTCTGGAGCGTGGTAAATTTGATGGAAGTTTCCACTGAATGTTGTATGGTCTTCCGATGCTAAAAAGCAATCATATTAAAAGCTTTCTAAATAATGAAAAGAAGACAGTTCTGTAATATATTTTATACGATTATTTTAGCTGGAATTTTAATGAGGGCTCTGTTGATAAGAAATCTTCTCTTATAACGAACTTCTTTTATTGATTTTTCACCAAAAAGTTTGTAAAATAATTTAAAAATAATATTCAAAAACTACAAAGCTATTTCAAGATCATATTTATAAATTATTGAGAATATAAAACAATTTGAAATTTGATTTTATATTTTCTATTTTAATTTTTCGTATAAAAGCTATAATTGTAGTTTTAGTTTTGAACCATGGCAAGGATTAAATTTGCAATACAAAACAATTGTTTATCCGGTTTTAAAAGCGTCTAAATAAAATAAAGAAAGTACGAGTAATATTAGCAGAATAATTTTAAAATCACAATATTTTCAAGATTAAAAAATCTTTAAAGACAGCTAATTTTTGATTGCAAATTATTGTTAAGGTCAATTATAAAACTCATAGAAAATTAGTTGCTGAAAACTAATATTAGTGGGGCACTTATTCAGAACTGTGAAATATTTCCAATACGATAAAATATTTTTAAACTGATGATCAATCTGTACTGTATTGTACATATTTATATATTGTACAATATATGAATATAAAGGCAATAATCCAACGTCATGTACTGATTTATTTATTTATTTATTTTTTTGCTGAATTAGTAAACAAATTCGTCTAAATGTCTGTGCCAAAAAAAAATTAAGAAAAAAAGAATATTTTTTTTTTGTTAGTGATGCTAAAATTTTAATATTCATTTTCTATAAATAAAATCGAAAAAATAAAATATATATATAAATATGTATGTATGTAGTATATACAATAGAAAAAAGAAGAAACAAGCAAATTGTATATAAAATAAAATGTTGATGCCTTTAGGAAGCATAAACAGTTGTTATTCTTTAAAATTTATATTCAATTCAATTGAAAACGAACAAAACAACAACAATAATAGCAAAACAACCAAAAGATAAAAGGAATTAATTTTAAATTTCATATAAAAATTAAATATTAAAATAAAATTTTTCACTTTTCCTTCGGCGACAACAATAGAATGAATTTTTAAATTGTACGAAGCCAAACAAATAAAAAAGAAAATAAATAATTGCAAACGATTTTGATTAGTCATAAAATTACAAAAAAAAAAGAATTTAAATAAAATATACATTAAAATAAAAATAAATTTATTAAACGACAATAAGGAAAGTGAGATTTAATAGTTCAATATGTTTTAAACTGTTCAAAATATACAACTAAAACAACAATTAAATTTTAATTAAACCAGTTTATTAAATTCGTGCAAAAACGTTAATTCAATATGCCTTTTGTTGCGCCTAAGACGACCACCAGCAGTGCGACAGGCAATGCCGCTGGACGGACATCATTTCGACCACCGTGGGTTAAAGACGATGGTCCACAAAGTGCTTTGAAACCCACGACTAAAACATCTATACCCTGGGCCAAGAAAAACGCAGATGCAAAAGAAACTGAGAACAGTAACAGCATATTAAAGAAACCAACTACCACCAGCACCAACTCTGCGAAAACAAATGCAGAACCCAGTGCTTCGTTGAAGAAAACCAGTGAGCCAGTGAAAAAAACTAATGAGCCGGTAAAGAAAATTACAACGCCATTGAAAAAAGAACCGGAGACGGTCAAAAAGCCTTTAACTACAACAAAAACAAGCGCATTGGCTAAGAAAAAAGAGCCGACACCGCCTTCATCATCCGAAGAAGAGGAATCAGAAGAAGAAGAAGAGGAAGAAACTGAGGAAGAGGAGGAAGAAACTGAAGAAGAAACATCGGAGGAGGAGGAATCTGAAGAGGAAACCGAAGAAGAGTCCGAGGAAGAAGTGAAAGATGTTAAAAAGAAAACAACAACCGCCGCTCCCAATAAAACTAACACCAACAATACCACCTCGAATACAACCACCACAGCAGCAGGAAAAAAAATCATACCGCCCAAGACACTACCCTTAAAAAAAGAGGAAGAAGAAAGTGAGTTAAAACGTCGTTTCTCAATAGAAAAGCCCAAACTTAGACCGGTAGTAGTTAAACGTGACAAGTCCATGAAAAAAATCGAAGATGACGAAGAAGCTGTAGAAGGTGAAACCGAAGAAGAACGCGAACGTAGATTACGTTTTAAATTAGAAAAACCCCAATTGCGTCATGTCAAACGCGAAGAGAAACCTTTACCCACTAAGAGTACCGAGAATATATTGAAAAATCGTCCCGTTTTGAAAAAGGTACCCACTGTTGAAAAAATTCTCAAGGAATCAAAAGAAGAACCCAAACCCGAATTCAAAACGAAAACCTTACGCAAAACACCGTCAATAAAACGCGAACCTAGTATCAAAAATGGTAAGTCTAGGCGGTTCTTTAAGCGCAAAATCAAATCAATTCCCTAAGCTCTTGGCAATAATAATGTTATAACATTTATTTTTAATATTTTTTATCACTTATGATGGGTTTTTGTAACCAACCTTGAGCTTTTACAACAAGTTTGATAGCTAAGGAACGCGTTTAAATCCTTTTATAAATATCTCTTTTCAAAGCTTTAATAATCCTTGGTTTTTTTCCCCTGTAAATACGTTGAGTAACAAATTTCTCTTTAGTTTGTTAAGTTTTCAAAAATTTTACCAAAAATGACTGACTATTTTTTAAAGGGGTAAAGTATATTTAAATGTACATATGTAGATACATACATACATACATAGTATGTAAAAAAGTTCATTTTTAGACATTTGTATTGTTTTGTTATGTATTTTGTGGTCCATGGACAAAAACAAGAAAAATCTTTATAACAATTGGTATCTTGTGCACAACTTCATTTCATATAGATTTTTATTTATGATTTTATTTAAGTTTGGAACAGATGTTCTCAATTAATGACACCTAAAACAATGGCATTCAAAGACCACAAGAAAATGGGTCATTAAAACACAATACAACACAATAAATAAAATAAATAATACTACGCACGTAGTCATCTATAAACATGCATCTTCTTGTTGTACATACATACATACATTTCAATAACAACAAATTTATTTAAATTTTTCTCTTTATGGTTTTTCACACATGCATACGTACATACATATGTATGTACGTACGAACATGCAAATATGGTTCATTAGATAATTCATCTGTATGTAGTTATCATAAAAGTGATTTTATTTTATATTTTAATATTGGAAATAATTTCATATTGGATTTTAAATAGTTATAAATAAATAATTTTTTTTCTTATTTTGTTTTGCCAAAATAAGAACTAATACGAAATAAATAAATGAATTAATTTACAGTACGCAAAACAAGTATTCGTACACCATCTAAATTTTGCAATTAAAACTACCTCGCAATAAAATAATTAACTCAAACAGAGCCATGGTTTTTATGAATTTAATTAATTAAACTTGAGAAAACGTCCAGCTTTACAAATTCCAAAATAAGTTTAAAATTTTTTTTAGAATTTTTATTTTAATATTTCTCCTTTTCAATCGATAAGAATCCGAATCTTTAATCGATAAAGTTTACCTTCTTCTATTTAATTTTCTATAAATACACCAGAATCGTTCCACTAATTTAAAACTCACCACTAACTCATATTAGATAGTTTTAGCCTATGCCTAGAAAAGGTAAATTGAAATGGATTTGTGTTGTCAATCTATAATCGAAAATATAAGCAGAGGCAGTACAATAATCTCCCGGGAATTAATGCTGGGTCTGCCAGTATAGTACGATAACCTCAACTCCGAAAATGTAATGACTTTGGTCATTAAGTTAACAATCAGAGATATAAGGTCCTAGGGTTCACAGGCTCTAAACAATATCTCCCGTACAAAAATAAGCTCCAAACTACCTTATATCAATCGCTTTCCTGAAGGTATACATAGCACTAAAAATCTTAGACGTATTCAATTATATATGTTTTGGGTCACTCCAGTTGTTGGCCTTGATACAGGGCTAAGTATTTAGAGAATGATAATGGATGGCAGGAGTCGCCGTAGTCTAGTGGGTAGTGTGTTGGCTTATTAGACGTAAAGCCAGGGTTCGAGCCCCAAGCCAGACATCAAATCAAAATACAAAAAGTATTTCTTCGGCGACTTCCTCTCAGCAGATTTCAAGCAAAAACTCTCTGAAAGTAAATAAAATTGCCATGAAAAGTTTCTCAAAAATCTGTCGTTCGGAGTCGACTTTAAACTGTAGGTCCCACCACTCATGTATAAAATGAACGCACATAACATAAGTGGTGAGGGAAACTAGGTCGTAATCCTGACTGAAGGGTTGTAATGACCAATTATGTATGTATGTTATGGATGGCAGCCAAACTTTAATTATGTTGCCAGTTCTCGATTTATATTGGTATCTGCCAACTAGAACTTTATATTTCTCTTATCACAACAAGTACAAATATTTAGTTACCAGTTGGCAAGGCAACTGAACTTCAGTTGCCATACCTAACTCTTAACAATTAGCACAGAACAAATCAAGTTTATTTATACCTTACAACGTTGGCAGCAGTCAATTTTCTCCAGTATTCACTTTAACGGATGAGACATAAGGTAAAAATACTTGCCATGTACGGTATTAAAAACATACGCATCTGTTGTATGGAATATTAAGTCTAGGTATGTACGAAGACCGTGTATAGTAAAGCAAAATAAAAATGGTGGCAATACTCCAGCCCTCGATATCATGGAAATTTTTACAGTCAGTATTATCATGCTTTCACTAGACCCTAAGGTTACTATGTTTTTCATCACATATCCTAGATAATTAAAAACTTTTTTAGCACAATCATTTTTTTGAAAATCAATGAACCATAACCATTTATTTCCAATGCTGTTTAATCGGCAATAGGTCACTAAACGAAAAACAAAAAATTTCTCATTAATTTGGCTTAGAATTTATAACCAAAATCTACACAATTCATCCATGTTCAATACTTCAACAATTTAACACGAATAACACCATTTTTTTTTCTTTTTTTTTCAAATTAAATATTACTCAATCATAGATTAATTAAATCACTAATTGAATATGTCAGACCTTCATTAAAGAAATCAAAATCATTTGCAATAATGTATGTTCATTTGTAATAAAATTCACCAAAATTCATTGTAAAATAGACTAAAAAATTTTTTTAATAAAAAAGAAATTAATTGAATAAATTTTTTTAAACAGTACCGGCACCACCGCCTTTACCATCGCTGGTGCCCAAGGCTCCCCCACCACCTCCACCACCATTGGGTCAACCGGGCGATAAGCGGACACTAACAGAAACTCAAAAACAAGCTCTGGAAAAACTTAAGTAAGTTGTAAAATATATTCCGTGTATATTTATAATGAAAACAACACCTTTTTTGTACCATATAGAACAAGGCCACGTAGGCGTCCCGATTGGTCGGAAATGATGAAGGAGGTGGAAAGTGGCAGAAGATTACGTCATGTGGAGTGCAATGACAGGTAATGTACATATTTTTTACAATACTTTTTCTAATATTATTAAAGTTAATTGCATTACAAAGATCTCAACCTATACTTACTTGTAAATCGATGACCAAAGTGGATAATAAATTTATTTATGAAACGGAAAAGGATAATTCCCACAATAAACTATTGAAACAAATCCAAGGTGGCGTTAAATTAAAAAAAACACAAACGAATGATCGTAGTAAGCCCTTCATAGACGGTCTACGTAAATTCCGTAGACAAATGACCATCGAAGAACAATTACAAAAATCACAATCCAAAGTCAATATGTTAGGCAGTGCACCAGGAGCAGCTGGCGATGTAAGTTTAAAAAAAAAACAAATTCAAATGTAACATATTTTACGTGTTTAAATATGTTCTTTATTTAACATAGACCACCGATGGCGCTGCTAATTCAACCAGTTCAACTAGAACCGGTAGCATTGTATCAGCTTTGGTGCTGGATGATCCCAGCGGTGATGAACTCGATGACATTGATAAGATACGTGATGATCTTCAAAGTACTAAACAAATGTTGGCTTTAGAGTTGCGTAACCGTGAGGCTCAGGAAAGAGAAAATAAAAAATTATTAGCCAAAATAGCCACTTTAGAAGCTGAATTAGAGCGAGAAAAATCTCGAGAAAAAACTTTAGAATATGGCTCACGAATTATTGTGGCCACCATGGAAACAACACCCGCCTCGGAAGAAGCCTATTTGAACTCATTGAAACAAGAAGCCGAAGAATCAAAGAAAACCGCCAAGGAGTTAGAAAAGAAATATTTGACAACAGGCGAATTACTGGATCAGGCTAAGAGTGAAATTGAAGAGCAAAAGAGACAAATCCAAATGCTGGAAAGAAAATTGGGCCAAGCCTTACAGGTAAAACCAAAACGAAATTTTTCTTATTCATGGCTCTTATGTATTGTATGCTTTTATGCTTTATAATTTCATTTTTTATTATCATTGCCTTGCTTTGCTTTATTAAAGGGCCAGCTTACTAACTCAACGCAATTTTGCTATGATTATGATGATCTTGACCACACCTTATCATTTTATCATTGTAATGGTAAACATAAGGTACTTTAAGTAAAGAAAAACTAAACTAATCTCTGCAGAATTTTAATTAACAAGGAACCTAAAGAAAGATTGTTTAATTATTTGCAAACTGAAACAACATTTAGAGAGGCATTAAGAAAATTTTTGTCATTAACTGGTGTGGGGCTTTATTGTTGTAGCCAGCCACACCCAAGTGCTTATCCTCACTTCAGTTGCATTAACAAACAAATCTTTCTTGCGTTTGTTTTTAATGAAACAAGTAATTTCTTACTATTTAATTTATATTTTCACGAAATATTTAGGGTGGCGGTCTTGATACAAGACGGGCGAGTGATGTGCATAATGGTCGTGACAGTTCGCCTGACTTTGATTTGGCCGAGAGTGAAAGCGATCCTGATGAACCTGAAGAAAAGAAGGCCGAAAGACGTGAAAAACGCATGGTTAAGGAAATTAAGATATTGCGCAGCAAGTTAACAAAACTAAAGGTGAAGGAAGAAGCAGCCAAAAAAGAAAAAACGGCTCTTAAGGAAGCAATGAAAAAGAATCATGTTATATTGAAGTAGGTTGTCTGAGACAATGTTGAAGAATAATTTTCACAAAAATGTCATTTGTAAAATCTTAGGGAGGAAAAGAAGAAATTCAAAAAATTGGAAAAAGAAGTTCACAAAATGGCAGCATCCATGAAAGAAGACGCCGACGAGGATGAAGAAAATGAAGATGACGACGATAAGGAAGCCGAAGAGGAAGAAGAATCTGAAGAGGAATCTGAAGAAGAATCTGAGGAATCTGAATCTGAAGAGAGTGGCAATGAAACTGAAAGTGAATCAGAAGCAGAAGTAAGTATTTAAATCAAAATGAAACGCTTAGGATAATCAATTGATATAATTTAATAATTTCTTACCAAGGATGCACCCACCGTAAAGAAGAAAGATAATTTAGAGCCTCGAGTTAAGAAACATGAAGGTCGCCTATCTGCCATGAAAAAATGCAATGTTCTACTGCAGGCCAATGTGGATAATTTGCAAGATGAGATTTCCCAAGTGCGTTACAAGGCCTCCAATTTGCAATCAGAACTTGATAGTGTTTTAGCAGATTTAGGTTTTTAATTAGTAGTACATTAATATATACATACATACACACACACTCTGATGCGAATTACCAAAATTAATATTTCAATTAAATAATAGCATCTACTGAATTTGTTTAATAAACAATTTTATATCCACAGACATAAGATTGTGACATGAACACTTTTATACAGAAACAAAGGAAATTTTTAATTTTCTTCTTTCTTACCTTTTGTTGTGAAGTGTTTATTTATAACAGGATTTTCAATGGAAATAAAACACAAAATAAACGTTAAACCAATGGAATTTGTACCAAAAACACTTCAATCAATATGGTTGTTTTCTTTTTTTATATAATTTAATTGAAAAAAAATTATGAAGAAAATATGTCTACCCGGCAAGTTGGTAGGCGTCCGTTTATTTTCCTTTTAATAAAAAAAAATGCTGCTTCTTATTACTTCAAACAATAAAATGATATGCTTAACGAATGGTTAACTTATCGAAGGCATAAACCCAAACAGCGAAGAAACAACAATGGTGACATAGAGTTGCCAGTGTGTTGTTATAAGGTTTTAAAGAAATTATTTTTCAATATCCCGCTGTAATTTTTTATTATTATCCTTATTTATTTAGCAATTTAAAGAAAACCACACCTAAACATTAAATAACAAACATGGTTGTTTTGCTTCAAAAGCTTGTTTAATGCGTTGTAAGTCATTAAAGAATTCTATTGAACAGCGGACCAGCAATGAAAAGTATTTTTCTCTTTGAAACCTATGTAGCGTGTTACGGCAAGATTATTTAAATACATACATATACCCCGGCAAGCAGGTAAGCTTCTGTTTACTGACCACAAATGAAAAGTATTTTCCTGTTTGGAATCCATACCGCGATTTGATAACTACGTGTTATGGCAAGACTATTTAAGTATTTCTTCTTACGAGTACAATTAAAAGACTATCAAGACTGCATTCGAACTACATGCTAAATAAAATCTTAAATTTCGTAAAACAAAATAATAGATTTCTTTTTATTACACGTTATATAAAAACTATTCGTTTGCTACGCTTGGCTAAATCATTAAAATATTCTACCCTTTTTACACAATATTTTAAAAATAAATATTTTGTTTTCATATTTTTTGTAATTTTGTTTTTAATTTTTCCAAATTTGATTTTGGTGGCTTAATGAATTTCAAATGCACTTTGCATTCTACAAATTTTAAACACTAACCTTCTAAGAATGCAAGCACCTGTTCCGCCTGGCTCATTCCATTACACACAGAAATGGAATTTCTATAATTATAATACAAGGGTTTGTTGTATGCCACTCTTGGTTCCCACATACAATGCAGGACGTGCAGTCATACTACAATACGTAACCGAAATTATAAAATGTATAAGCACAGAAGCTAATAGTGTTACTACTTCATAGATAGACTATGAATGTACATATGAACATACATATTGATGTACGTACACTTGTACAATACACCTGTTATATTAACTGAAGAATATAAAATTGTGACTTTTTAAACCAACCCTAAGAAATGCCCGCTCTTAATAACACGAGTTATCAATAAAGGAAAACACCTGACATACCGAAACATTCAATTGTATGTCCACTACAAACGTACGTCGTGGCAGTTGCAATTGCATTCTGATAGAAACCGCGAATTCATGTGTGCATTAGTAATTGAAAGAACGATGCCAGATGAAATATATTACAGCATGACTGCAAAAGGTTATAAAGATCGCCAAAATTATCAGATATATTTATAATTCTTATAAATTATAAAATTTTAATTTCTACAGTTTTAAATACTTTTATAGCCGGAGGCAAACGACTTCCGATCGTGTACAAAAGTGCTTTTAAATTTAGTAGAGTATTGCATACTCAATTGATTCATAGACTACAATTCATTCGAATTTATGGTTGGACAAACTTTCCCAATTGCGTCTGCTATGATATTAGCTCTATGTCCCTATAGTGAGAACAACCGATGAATGTTCCGCCCTATCTCCTATAAAGACGCTCAGTATTCTTGTATAAATTTTGAGGTGTTTATACACACTCTAGGATTCTAACAGTAGTTTTGATGTTAGGATATGTATGGACCTCTCTATTATACATTCTTTAAGACTGGTTTTATCCCGCGACAGTTCTTATAGGTACTATATACCCTTCATGTTGTATGTGTTAATTGTATCCATATGTGGCGGGACATACAGTTTAAAGTCGACTTCGAACGACAGATATTTGAGGAACTTTTCATGAAAATTTTATTTACTGCCAGAGTTTTTACGTTAAATCTGCTGAGAGGAAGTAGCCTCTGGAGTTTGATCGGAGGCCTCACGTCTAATAAATCAACACGGTACCTACTGGAATACGACGACTTCTTATAAAGATTCACGTTATTGAAAAAGTTGATCTTGTATAAAAAATAACGGACAAAATAGAACCTCATTTCTTTTTTGAGTGGTAGCACTAAATCCAAAATTATTCCATACTCTAGTCGTTATAAAGTAATGGATGACTCAAAAAGTTAATACTAAACGAACAACTGCTACTACACCACTATGTACTATGTCCACTTAACAAATAAACAGTTGTCTATAACCCAATCAAAATGTGTGTACATATGTATGTGTCGTATAGCCAGCCAAAAAGCAGCCTGCGTTTTCATATTGATAATACAAGTGTTATGGCAGTTTTGAATGACTTCTTGATCACAAAAACATTTTTGCAGTTGTTGCTGCTACAGCACACACATATGATGAAGAGCGGGTAAGTTGTAAGTGTGTTTGTTTGTTTTAAATACAAAATTTTTTAATTCAATTTCAATGATATCGAGAGTTGAGTCAGTCTTAAAACAAACCTAAAAACGAACGATACATTTCCAAACAGTCAACGCTTGAATAATTAAAAAACGAATGCTCAGTTTTAAACTGTGATATAAAATTCAATAAAATTATTAAGATAATAATATGAAAATTGATATAAAATATATATATATATATGTATATATTAAAATATTAATAAATAAATAAAAATATAAAGAGAAAAAGAGTGTATGTGTGTAAAAAAACAGAGAAATGTAAAGTTTTTAAATAAGAAACCGATAAAAAAAAAGGTTAATTGTATATAAAGTTTAACAGTTCAGAGGCCGTTGTAAACAAATATCAGAACAGAAGTATTTTTATTATCAACACCACTTAAGTGATAAGATTTATAAAAATATTTAGATTTTCAAAATTCTACCGGCTTTTAGAGAATTTCATATACCCTTTTCATTGTAAACAATTGCATATTCATTCACTAATTGTTTAACAAATAATAGTAATTTAGAAAAGAAATAAAAATAATCATTATTATTATTCCTAAAATAAAAACAATAACAAACCAAACAGTTTTTAACACGATCATGTTTCAGGTGAGACACAGTCATTTCATTTTATGATTCACTTTTAAAGCGAATTATTGTTGAATGTAAACATTCCATTGATTTTTTCATTCACATGTTTTTTTCTTCTTTTTTAATTATTTATTTATTTATGTTTATTTATTTTCTTTTGCATTAATTTGAAATTTAAACATAAACAACAACAACAATGAACACAAAGATTACAGTACACTTAGAAAAATGTCACTAGTTAAGTTGACAACAACGACAGATTCATACTCATACTTTTTTTTATGAATTACACATACATACATACATAATTGGCCATTACAACCCTTCAGTCAGGATTACGGCCTAGCTTCTCACACCACTCATGTTGTGTGCGTTAATTTTATACGTGAGTGGCGGGACCTACAGTTTAACGTCGACTCCGAACGACAGAATTTTGAGAAACTTTTTCATGGCAGTTTATTTTACTCTCAGAGTTTTTGCCAGAAATCTGCTGAGAGGAAGTCGCCGAAGAAATATTTTTTTTTTCATATTTCATTTTTGATGTCTGACCTGGGATACGAACCCGGGCATTACGAATAGTAAGCCAACACACTACCTACTACACCACGGCGACTTTTTATGAATTAGGGATGCCAAATGAGAAACTTTTAAAATGTAAACTAAAGCACTTGAAAAAGTCAAGGTTTTCCTTACAAAGACTGAAGAACAGAATTTTATCTGACGTATAGGTGCCCCATACAGATTGATTTGTACGACGCTCGAAATGTTATCGACTAGATAGGTAGATAGGTAGGTAAAGTGGCTGTTACTGTAACTATGCAGAAATTATGTTGAAGCCCTTTAAACTCCCAAATCTGTGAGATTATCTGCATAGAATCCCAGCTACTTCCTTCTCCTATATTGGACATGTACCCAAGAAAAGCTTGCTTACTTGCTTAATTGGTCATTACAATCCTTCAGTCAGGGTTACGATCTAGTTTCTCACACCACCCATGTTGTGTGAGTTAATTTTATCCATGAGTGACGGGATTTACAATCTAAAGTCGATTACGAACGACAGGTTTTTCAGAAACTTTTCATGGCAATTTTATTTACTCTTCGCATTTTTGCCAGAAGACTGCTGAGAGGATGGTTGCCGCAGAAATATTTTTCATAGTTAATTTTGTTTGAAATCTCTAAACTGGGGTTTGAACCATAGGCTCGCGTTTAATAATAAGCAGACACACTACATGCTAGACTGCTTTGACCTCAAGCCTTGTTTCTACAGTTCCTGCAGATGTCTTCGACCACATAGCGAAGATCATGATCATGTCACATGAGTACCCAGAATGCAATGTCCAGTAATGACTCCCACAACTACGCTAAGTGTTCTCCTTTGAAGGTTGGGCAGACTTTGAGAGTATCCCTCATATAGTTTTGGCCAGATCTATTATCCCAATACTCATTTATTAGACTTCATGACAAGTTTAGTAAAAAAAAAAAGCAATTGGCATCTCTAGCTTAAAACAATTTGAAAATTTGACTAAAAACTAAAAATAGATAAAAAATTAGAAAAAAAAAACAATCAAATTGAAAAAGAAAAATCGACAGCAAAAATTGGTGAGGAAGTGAGGAATGAGGAATGAAAACAATCTTCAATGATAAAATAATAGAATGGACTATAATATCAATGATAATAGTAACAATAACAATGGGTCTAGCAATGGGATTGAGGTGGTATAGTGATCATCGAGTTGTAGGAGCTGTGGTATCAAATGGTAGAGGATGCGTAGAAATTGGAAGCCGAATATTATATGATGGTGGATCTGCTGTCGACTCTGCCATAGCTACCGTTTTGTGCGAAAGTATATTGTTGCCACATAGTATGGGTATTGGAGGTGGATTTGTTGCAACTCTTTATACTAAGAGTACTGGAAAAATAGAAACATTAATTGCTCGCGCATCGGCACCTGCCGCCGCTCATAAGGATATGTTTGTTGACGAACCTCCAATAATCGGTGCTAGAGCTGCTGCTGTACCGGGCGAGATACTTGGATATTGGGAGTTACATCAACGATATGGCCGGGTACCGTGGAAAACTTTGTTTGAGCCCACAATAAAACTCTGTAGAGAGGGTTATATTGTATCAAAGTATCTGGCTGATGCTTTAGTGACTGCAGAAAGTGCAATTCGGAAGCAACCCTCAATGGCTGAAATATTTCTCAAAGAGGACGGCTCACTGTACAAGGAAGGTGAGATTATGAAACGCCCTGTATTGGGCAATACTTTAGAACGTATTGCTAATAATAAAGTGGATGAAATGTACGGTGACGGTGAGACTGGTCGAATTTTTGCTGAAGACATACAAGAAATGGGTGGCGTAATAACGCATGAAGACTTAAAAAATTACAAAGTTCAATGGGACAGCGATAATCACGTAGTAGCCGATATACCTGGTGGTTATAAGCTCTACACAACACCTTTGCCAACCAGTGGTGTTGTTTTAGCTTTCATGTTGAACGTTATGAGCGATCTTTACACAGACGATCGTGAGATATACTCGCAACGCTTAATTGAAACTTTTAAACATGCTTATGGTCAGAGAACACATTTGGGCGATTTGAATAACGAACCCGAGCTATACGATAATATAAAGGCAGCATTTGAAAAACTTAGCAGTAAAAAATTTTCCCATCAAATACGCAACCTCATACATGACGATAGAACTTTTAATGAATACTCACATTATGGTGCCAATTTTTTATTTGAAGAAGATCATGGAACTGGAAATATGGCTGTGTTGGAAGATAATGGTGATGCAATTACAATTACAAGTACGATTAATAATTATTTTGGTGCTAAAGTGCGCTCCCGAAGAACTGGCATTATATTAAACAACGAGATGGACGATTTTTCTACGCCAGGAGTTTTAAATTCATATGGCGTACCAGCCTCTCCAGCCAATTATATTAGACCTAACAAACGGCCAATGTCATCTATGTGCCCTGCCATAATATTAGATCAAGACGGTAATGTTAAGTTA
Organism: Sarcophaga carnaria; assembly: GCA_958299815.1. Lineage (NCBI taxonomy): Eukaryota > Metazoa > Arthropoda > Insecta > Diptera > Sarcophagidae > Sarcophaga > Sarcophaga carnaria. The sequence goes on along the minus strand of OY283150.1, from coordinate 129,793,136 downwards.
CTAGTTGGAGCCGCTGGTGGTACAAAAATTACCACCTCAGTTGCTATCACTATTATTAGATACTTGATATTTAAAGAAACCCTGCAAAAAGCGATTAACTGTGGACGCATACATCATCAATTAGCCCCAATGCGTATTGACATAGAAGACCATGTACCGCCTTATATACGTGACTATTTAGATAAAGTGGGACATGTGATAAGAGTTTCACCAAAAGGTAAAGGCTTTGCTGCGGTAACTGCTATTGGAGTGCAAAATGGAGTCCCTGAACCCATTTATGATCAACGACGAGTTGGCAGCACAGCCACTATACATCGGAATAATACATATCGTTAGACAGGGATTAGTCGATTTTATAAATGATAAAAACAAAACTGAATATGAATGTTATAATGTGTGTATTTTTTCTTTTTTCTTTTTGGATTAATTATTAATTTCAATAAAATTACGTAAATTTAGCCTTTAACTGGCATTCTGATATTTAACAATATATTGGTGAAAATGTTTCTTATTCCTCAAGCATAGGGCTTCATGTCGGATGAACTATATTTTGCGCATCCACTTTTTTCAGTTCCCCAATTCATACATAAGTACTCTCAATTGGATTGACTAGTCACTGGAAATTTCGATAACTCTTTGTAACTAGTGAAGCAAGACCGGCAAGCAAGCTCTCAGAACCACATGGTAGTGGGTAACGATTAGAAATAGTCTGGCTATTGCGCGCAAAAAAATTTGCTTGACTGAATGACTGTTTTTGAAACACAAAAGAACTGAACCATTTTTGAAGCGTATCAGTGGTCCACTTAGTAGTGTGTGTTGGAGTAATTACATTCACTTTACATTTATTAATTTGTGTAATTTTCTTATGTATATAAATGTAATTATTAGAAATTGAATATTGTAATTACCCTGTTGTAAAACTCTATATTTTAATTATGAATTTTCTACAACTTGATTTTTATTCAGAAAATGTTCATTCCAATAAAAGCATTCAAACTAGAAAGTTCTCGGCTTTTCTAATATAGTCCAATAGGTTATGGGCCTTTGCTAAAGTTTTGTTGGAATAATTTAAAGTAAAGAGCAAAATATTAAAGAGCAATATAATTATAAAGTTTAAATTAAAGAATTTTACTGCTCTATACGGAAATATTTTGTTATTTTAAAGATAATTGCATTAAAGAATGGCGGATATAAAGCCGAAATTTGTAAAACTTACGAACAACAACTATGCAAATTGGAAATTTAAGATGGAGCTTTTGCTTCGGAAACAAAATTTATGGAAGCATGTCATTGAAGGCAAACGTCCTGCACCAATTTTTCAAAATGGTATTATTTCTAATCAGTCCGTAATAGATGATTGGGAAAATAAGGATGACGAAGCAAGGGGTACCATAGGCTTGCTCGTGATGGACGACCAATTGTGTCATATTCGTAATATGAAAACTGCTGCAGACACTTGGAAAGCACTAAAGGATTACCATGAGAAGAATACGTTAAGCAACAAGGTACATTTGATGAGGACAATTTGTAGTCTCAAACTTGAGGAAGGCGGCGATGCAATTGCACACATTTCAGCCATGAACGATTTGTTTGCAAAACTAAGCGATGTCGGTGAAGAGGCTCTGTCAGACAAATGGAGTGCTGCTATGCTGTTGAGCAGTTTACCTGAAAGTTATGATACGCTAATAATATCTTTAGAGTCGCGCAAGGAAGATGAGCTAACATTTGCTTTGGTTCAGCAAAAGGTGATCGCAGAGTATGAGCGGCGTTTACATGCTGGTAATGGTACGAGTGATGCTGTTTTAAAAGTTGTTGGTAAGAATAGTGCTGTTTGTTATTTTTGTAAAAAGCCCGGTCATCAGAAGAAAAATTGTGGCAAGTATAAAAATTGGAAACAAAAACAAATTTCAAGTAACAACAAAATCAACTCGGTTGAAGAAAAATCTTCAGATTTTCTTTTCACGTTTGGTAAATATAACAAGTTTTGTTGGCTGGTAGATTCGGGAGCGACACGGCATGCGGTAAATGATTATAAATTTTTTGAAGATATCGATAAATCGTATAAAAGCCATATTGAATTAGCAAATGGGAAAACAGCAGCTATTGAAGGTATTGGGTCTGGACAAATTGTGTTGTGTGATGGAAGCGGCAATAAAAACAGAATTTTGGCTAAAGAAGTGTTATATGTACCCAGTCTAGTGGGAAATATACTTTCAGTCAGACAATTAACAAAAGCTGGTTTCGATGTATCGTTTAATAAAAATTTTTGTCATATAAATCTGAATAACAAAAACTTTGGGGTTGCAGATATGGATGGTGAGATGTACATTTTACGTCAGTATGATAAGGCCAATATTATAACGCAACATAATGAGAATTGCATTCATCAGTGGCATCGAAAGCTAGGTCACCGTGATCCTACAGCTATTAGAAAAATGTTTTCTGAAAATTTGGTTGATGATTTAAAGATTGTTGAATGCAATATTAAGGAAATTTGCGAGACATGTGTTAAGGGAAAGTTAACAAGAATTCCATTTCCAAAGGAATCGTTAAGCAAAACTACAGAACCATTACAGTTGATTCACAGTGATGTTTGTGGTCCAATGCAGACTGCTACACCGTCTTGAAAAAGATATATCGTTACATTTATTGACGATTACTCCGGTTTTACGACTTTATATTTGTTATCAAGAAAGTTTGAAGTAGAAGAAGCATTGAAAAATTTTATTATGTATTGTCGAACAAATTTTGGTAGTACTCCAAAGGTAATAAGATCGGATAGAGGTGGTGAATACACTGGAAAGAATTTAATAAAGTTTTTAGAGTCTGAAGGAATTAAAACTCAATTAACTGCTCCGTACAGTCCTCAACAAAATGGGAAAGCGGAAAGAAAGAACAGAACCCTAATTGAAATGGCGAGGTGTATGCTCATTGATGCCAATTTATCGTATATGTTTTGGGGAGAAGCTGTCACGACTGCTAATTATATTCAAAATAGGACTTTTACAAAAACAATCAATTCAACACCACATGAATTATGGTACGGCTCAAAACCAAGTTTAAAAGAAGTTCATATTTTTGGATCCAAATGTTTTGTGCACATTCCTACTGAAAAAAGGCGTAAGTTGGACAATACAGCGGTAGAAATGATTTTCTTAGGTTACGATAGTAATTCTAAAGCTTTTCGTTGCTATAATAGTGTGTCAAACAGAGTGGTCATTAGTCGTGATGTCCGTTTTACAGATATTTTTCGGAATCCTGAAAACACAGAAATATCTCTTGATCTCTTAAGTCAAGCCAATCGTAAAGTTAACCCTTTGTTGATTGAGGAGGAGAATCCTAAATCCGTTGAGGCGAATGATGAGAAAGCAATCAACAATGATATTGTGGGTGCTGAAGTAAATTCCGAAGTTAAAACAGGCACATCTACTGTTAGAGTTTCAAGCAGGATGACTAAAGGTAAAGAGCCTAGAAGACTGATAGAAGAAATTTGGTTAACAAAGGAGCTTAAAGAACCTAAATCGTATCAGGAAGCTGTTGAGAGTGAAGAAAAAGAGCAATGGTTGGCTGCCATGCAGGAAGAAATGGAGTCGATGAAAATTAATCAAACATGGGACTTGGTAGTTTTACCTGAAAAAGCTATCCCCATAGGAAGTAAATGGGTTTATAAAATTAAGCGTAATGAGGATGGTGATGTTTATCGCTTTAAGGCTCGTCTTGTGGCTCAAGGATTTTCACAGAAATACGGAATTGACTATGATGAAGTTTTTGCCCCAGTGGTTTCTCATACAACTTTTAGACTTTTGCTATCAATTGCAGGAAAGAATAAAATGATTGTTAATCATATAGATGCTAAAACAGCTTTTCTGAATGGTAAACTATCAGAAACAATTTACATGAGGCAACCGCAAGGTTTTCAACAAGGTGACGGAAACATTGTGTGTCTACTGAAGAAGAGCATTTACGGTTTAAAGCAAGCGGCAAGATCGTGGAATAATACTTTACATGAAATCATTTTGGAAGCTAAATTCGAGCAAAGTTTAAATGATCCATGTTTGTATTATGGTAACATTTACGGAAAGGTATGTTACATAATTGTCTATGTCGATGATATAATTTTAGCATGTTATACAAGGGAACAAATAAATTATATTGAAAGTAAATTATCTGAAAAGTTTACTTTAAAAAACCTTGGAGATTTAAAACAGTATTTGGGCATTGAAATATCGAAAGATGCTGATGGGAATTTCCAGCTTTGTCAATCTCTTTATATTGATAAAACTGTCAAGGAATTTGGACTCCAAGAAGCCAAGCCAGTTAAAACACCAATGGATTTAAGTTACGGAAAAGGAAGAGAAACAAAACCTCTTGAAAACAACACTTTGTATCGTAAATTGATTGGCCACCTATTATATATTTCAGTTAATACCAGACCTGATGTTTCAGCAGCTATAAGTATTCTAGCACAAAAAGTTTCAAAACCCACATATGAAGACTGGAACCAATGTAAGCGTATTTTAAAATATTTGAAAACAACCTCAAATCTGAAGTTGTTGTTGAGCAACAAAAATCAAGATCAACAATTAATCGGCTATGCGGATGCTAACTGGGCTGAAGAAAGGACTGATAGGAAGTCAAATAGTGGTCGAATATTTTTCTACAATGGTGGGACAATTTCGTGGTCGTGTCAGAAACAAACGCTCGTAGCTTCATCAACATGCGAGGCAGAATACATTTCGTTATCAGAAGCAGCAAAAGAAGCAAAATGGTTAAGGCAACTTTTAACAGACTTGCACCAACACATAGAAGAACCGACAATAATATTCAATGATAACCAAAGCTGTTTACGTCTTTTGAATGATGACAAATTTTCTTTTAAAACAAAGCACATGGATACGAAGTACAAAATGACGAAAGATTTAATCAAGAAAAGTATTATAACTTCAGTGTACTGCCCAACGGAAGAAATGATAGCCGATATTCTGACAAAGCCGTTGGCACCGAACAAACATAACTATTTTTGTAATAAATGCAATTTGAGGTGAATGAGGAGGAGTGTTGGAGTAATTACATTCACTTTACATTTATTAATTTGTGTAATTTTCTTATGTATATAAATGTAATTATTAGAAATTGAATATTGTAATTACCCTGTTGTAAAACTCTATATTTTAATTATGAATTTTCTACAACTTGATTTTTATTCAGAAAATGTTCATTCCAATAAAAGCATTCAAACTAGAAAGTTCTCGGCTTTTCTAATATAGTCCAATAGTGTGTTGGCTTGCGAGACAAGTACTCGAGGAATCAAACCTCAGTTCAGACCTCTCTATATATAAAATTAACCCACACATCATTGGGAGTGTGATGAATCCTGACCGTAATCCCGACTAAAGGATTGTATGCATTAAACGAATAAAGTTGTTAGGCCCTCCCTCAACCAACTTTAAAACCTTGATTTGACGATAAACAAGATTTGTTTGGTGTGATTGAAAGAATATCCATTATGAGTTGCTACAACCAGGCAAAATAATCAATTGTTATCTCTTCCGCCTACAACCCGGCCATTATTACGAAAACAACCAGAATTGGGCTACAGAAATGGTGTTGGGTTCCATACGTGTTATGATAAACCGCCAAGAACTGACTCTACTTGGCAAGTAAGTTTTGTTTCCGTGTTTGCAAAACTTATATGATTTAATACGATCGTAGTTGAATAAAATTTTCAATTTATGGAATTGAAAAATTGGAACAGATATTTGAACCGATTTATTAGAATTTGAGGCATTTTTCTAAGTGTTTAAAAGTCTTCAATTAATGAATCAATGGTCATTATTAAACACATCATGTACGTCTATTGTTGTACTTTCTTACTAATAATTATTACGAAATTCATTGGATTAAAAGCATAAACATGAGCACGTATTTATTTATAAATATTTATTACATATTTTTTTTCAAATTGTTCTATATTATTACAGTTATAAATCGTCATATTCATCATCAATTTCATCATCAGCATTATCATCAGCATTTAATCAAAAGATTCATTGATAACCAAAGACCTCTAAATATCACACTCATATTACATATGTACATGCATGCATACAATATATATATTGTAGAGAATATATACAAATAACCGCAATTATTATTAAATTATTCACGAAAAAAAACATTCAAATAAACAATAAATTAACAAAATGCTTCTCCATCCATTTATACAATCAATTGCTCACATTAATGATTCCGGCACATTTGAATCTAGTTTTGAGGTTAAACGTATACAAACAACGCCATTACGTTTAAACCATCGTTGCCCATTAAACGAGTGTGATCGCAAAAATTTAAGACGTTTTGTAAAGGAATTCGAACATTTACAGGCTTGCAATAGTAGTGCCAAATCGACACCAAAAAAACTTCAAAGATTTTCGAATTATTCTAACAATATTGGTAATACAGCAAGTCGAAGTCTAAACCAAGCTCCTCAATGGCCAAGAGATAATTTAAAGCAAAAAAACACTTTTTGTTTTCCGTCCTCGGAGCAATTATCAAGTCGTTCAGTTTCCCCAAACGACGACGAGGACGACATCGATATGGGTTTCAAACCTTTGGCAAATTGTGACGAAGATGAAGATGATGACGAGCCTAGCTATGGCGATAGTCTACAATTAAGTGAAAGCATGCTTGAAAACACTTCGACAAATACGTCATACGATTTGCATCCGCCTTTACTGCCATCGTTTAATGTTACACCGCCGAAACAACAACGTAATGCGGCCTATGAATTAGCGCGATTCCTACGGGGTTCATTTCATGTCAAGCGTGCTAAGATAACGCACTTACGTCGTTCACTCAGTGACAATGAAAATTTACAAAATGTAGATTTACCCCCAGCTCAAGTACGTAATACGATAACGGAGAAAACAAAAAAGAACGTATTAGAGGATACAACAAATCGTACTAGAGGAAGTACTTCAAGTATTTGTGTAAGTAGAATGTTTTTTTTTATTAAATTTTATTTGAATTTTAATTATGCATTAAACAAACGTACGCAAATGGTCTAAGACAATAGTTTTCTTATCATCACAGCCATTTCCTTTTGTTCCTAAGAATATAACCTTCTTAGCCCAATTAATTTTTGTTTGAGATATGTTATAGAGACCGCGCCCCCAATTTAAGTTAAGTTTGGGGCTCAAGGAATCCATTTTATTCGATTTCATAGACCATGTCTCTGTACACATAGGTAACAGTTATTTTCTGTACATGGCTTTAGAAATCTCAATCTCGAACGGCTTTTGCCAAATTCAAATCCATAAGGATTAAAAACGTATTTTTATTTATTCAAAATAATAGAACTGTCATGTACACAATACTTAATTTTTGTAGTTACAAGTTAGTTGGTTTATTTTATTTGATTACTAAAAAATATGCCACGCCCACTAGAAATATATTTTATAGGTTAATTACATTGACATTCTTTACGCCTTTTCTGATTAAGAATTTCAATTATGAACATAAAATTTAAATTTATTGTGAAAATAAAAGCACCTTAAATTAATTTAACAACATAATATCAACCATATACGGTGCCGCAAAAGTCTGTATATGGCGTTGCCAAACATACAAAGTAATACGAGTAATAAGTAATACGAAAAGCCTGAATGAAATTTCTTTTCTTTTGCTTTATTGTCTTATCATTTTATTGGATCAGACACATGTCCCTACCAAAACCACTGTATGGCATTCATTGATTAATAAAACTCTTTAAAAGAGCACAATCTTGAGTTCTCTCATCTCTCTTTTGCTAGCATTCCTAGCCGTGAATAAAGTTATTAAATCAACGAAAACAAACCGAGATCTTGATACAAAAAAAAAAAAAAAACAACGGAAAATACGAACAAAAATGTTAATGTGACTCGCCCAAATACGTACACAAGTATGTAGTAGAATGTCAAAACCCAAATAAGAAAAATTCTCACGCTCTCTCTTTCTCTACTCTATTTTCTTTCTCTTTGGTTCTCTCCAAATTAAAAAAAAATTCTGATTCAGTCTTCTACACAAACAAGCATTAAAGGTGAATATTAAGCGAAAAAAAATGCAACCAAAACACAACTAATTTTGATTACGATTTATATTCTACAGATACTTTTGTAGATACTAAGTGCGTACATGCATACATACATATCTGTGTGTACATTTGCTGTCAACAAATTAGAAAAAGTGAATCTTTAAAAATTCAATAAAATCAAGCCATGTGTACAATTGAAAGTCGTATTTTTTTAATAAAATTCTATGCTGCAGCTAAGCTTATCGTATCATTCTCGAACAAAAATAAAATAATGACTTGTTTGTTAGAATACTGCTGCCAATAACACTTCCTCGGTTATACGTTTCGAATAATAGGAGAATTATTTTCAGGGAATTATACTAAAAATATGAATTATACTTAAAAACGATTTCCGAATCGATTAGTATGAAGAAAAAACGATGCAGAATTGTTTTTTAACGTTGCAAACGTTTAGTCCTCAATATCCGATCTATAAAGTTGAGCAAGGACACCACATTTTGTGCTGCAGACCTGTGCGCAATACTGGAAATGGTGTAAATTCTATTCAAAGAGGACAAGCTTCTTAGCAGTTACACATTTATGTAAACTGTATGTCCAAGGAATTACTTGAGTGTCACAATATTCTCAACATTCATTTTGATATGGAGTGTGAGGGCATGAGAGGCACGAACACTATTTAATATTGGACACCTGTACTAAAAGGGAGAGATGAGATGTACTGATCAACATTTTTCGTAATAACATATTGGAATGACACCTGAATAGACGAAATTTGGATGAGCTTTGGAGCTTACTATGCACTACACATCTAAATAGAATGGAGTTATTCTGCTATGAGGACGAAAAGCCGATGGTGCATTTTAAAGCCAAATGTGTAGTATTGGGACATTGTATTTATTTATTTATTTATTAATTACAATACAATTACAAATTATATTTTAATTGTATATGAGCGGAGTAACTTTGACTATATGTTTGGTGTTGTGCCACAGACCAGAGTCTCTGGTGGGAATCGAACCAACGTCCCTTACGCTAGGGTTCTTTGTAAATAGAATTGAATGTTAAAGATAGAGCATCATCGAAATATAAATTATAGGATAGAAGATGGAACTGAAAATTATTCTTGATATCCTTATGAAAAATTCATAGATTTCTGAACAGGAATAATTAAAAATTAAAACTCAGTTTCATATTTATTTGTTTATAAATTGCATTTCTAATTAAAGACTACCAGCTTTAAATTGGTGCATTGGTATGTGTGTGTCATCATTTAATGTGAAGTAAACGTTTTCTCTGGCTTTTACTCTCTTTCTCCATCTCTCTCTCTCACTCTCTATCTTCTCTCGCTTCTATGAGAATTTCAATTATTAATGGGTATTTTCAATTTACAACAAACTGTGCTCCAACAGACACTACCAGCATGATGTAAATGTACACTGACTGTATGATTATTGTACTCATACAACTGTCTATCTGTCTGTCTGTTAGTTTGTCAAACGATCCGTCCATTTAGTATCTGTGTTGTATGTATGTGTCGCTGGTTGGTTTTGAAATGTTTCGAGTTGATGTTGTTGAATCTATTTTCTTTTTCTTTCATTTGCAAAATTTCAGTTGTATTTTGAGCGTTGAAGTTAAATATTTTAACACAATCAGTATGTGGAAATAGTGCGCAAACATTATTGTTTTTCTTTCTAAATTGTTCTTGTTGTTGTGGTGTTTTTTTTACACATACAACAACATAAAATTTCACTATAAAAAAATAGTTTAAATTAATAAATTAATTGAAGGAAATTTGATTTAGAAATTTGTAATAAATTTATATAAATTTTTTAAATAAAGCGAAAGAAAAAAAGTATTCAAATACAAATATCAATTAAAAAAATAAATAAATAAAAGAAATTGAATTCGGCTTTAATTAAGCGCAACGCATACATAAAAAGTAAGAGTATTTAAATATTTATTATTAATCATATTAATTAAGTGATATTTTCTTTATTTACATAATAAAAAAAATAAAAATATATAAAAAAAAATTCGAAAACTTAATTGTGAATTCTTGTCAATGTCTCCGCCACCAACACCAATGCAATTATTAATAGTCACGTTTTCTCTTTTGCAAAATTCAATACCATTTGAGAAGATAGCCCTATCGTATGGGCCTAATAAGTGTTGCTATTATTATTGGTTGACAATTTTGCCATTTTTTTTAAAGCATTAAAATATATATATGTACACACATACGTATTTATACATTGTTTATGTATAGATGTATGACTAAATAAATATTATTAATGAAATATTAATAAGTTGAAAAATATTTTTGGTGCTAAATGATTAGATTACAAGAAAAAAATATTATTTTTGATACAAAAGAAAAAAACACGAAAACAAAATTACTTTAAAATCATTTTTAAATTAAAGAAGAGAAGAGAAAAATGAAAACATCAATTAAATGAAATAAAGAAAGTTTTATTTTTCATTTGATGAGTTGCACATTAAATTTTTGAAAGAGGGGCGATGGGTGGCAAAACCTCTTTTCATTTCAAATTAAAAACAGAAAAATATTAAAAATATAATATGTACAGTGTTTAAGAAAAGTATACGACAAGCATATGGTATATTACGAAAAATTTAAAAATTTAAAATTCTATTAATTGCAGCCTACAAATAGGCTTCTCTAACAAATATATGTACATATGTGTGTATATGTATAGATTGAGTATTGAGTATATTGACCATTTTTACGACACGGAGTAGGTCAGTGATATAAGCGCAACCTGTGGTATGTCAATCATTATCAATTCAAATGAAACAAATCACTTTCCTGCCTTTTAATCTGAAATCCGAAATCAATTTTAATTTTCAGAATTATACATCAAAATACAGGTACATATATACTGCAACTAATTATTTACCGTTCAAATGGGAGTTGGAACACCAATTTGATATAAAATTCCAAACAGAAGTGACCACAACAATAATCCAAGATGTCAAGACAATATAGTCCTGTCTACTTATTGAGAAAGCCAGTTTAAGGAGTTCTTTTTTTATTAGATAATGCAATTCTACTTTACAATGGTCTATAGGGGTCTTTTGCATAATTTTAAATAAAAACAATCTCTCTTCCAATTTGTGAAATTCTGCTTATAGCAAATAGAATTAAAAATTCTTTTATGAAATTTGAGTATTCATTGTGTAGTCTGCCTAACGAAAATTCTATTTACAAGCTAAGAGAGGAAGTATCAATTTTCAAAACAAGCATTTAAACATTTATAGTGAAAAAATTCAAATTCAAGTAATGATTTATAGAACAATACCACGTTCGATTAAAGGTATTCTTGTTTTTCTTTCATATTGAAAATAAGAAATCGTGCAAAACATTTCTTTCTATTTTGTTTTTCCCAATAAAAAAAATATTTGAAATTCCATACATATACAAACTTCTTAAAGTTCTTAATGATGAAATTCCCTTTAAAACCAATGCGTTTTCTGTCTCTTTTTTTATTCTATAACCATTAAAACGTTCTTGAAATATTAATAACTCCACGATAGACATTGAGAATACAAAGAATGCATGTGTAAGACGACTAAGACTTTTTTTAAATAATTCATTTAATTGGTAAATAAATAATATGGTATATGAATGGCATTTAATAACTTACTGTGTTTAGTTTATACACTTCAAATGGTTAAGGTTATTCACACTGAGAGACTTCATCACCAATAAATAGTCATGTTAACATATGTGCAATACATAAATAAAGGGAGACGAGACTATTGTGACTATGACAGGAATACAAAGAATATTTTAAAATGTTTTTTTTTTGTTTTTTGTTTTCTGTTCTTAGTGCGTAAAGCAATCACCATCATCGCATCATCTCCGTCTAAGCGTTATACATACGTATATTTATTAACATATATTTTCTTTTAGATTAAGCAATTTGTCAGTTAATTGTATGAGTTTGTGAATAATGCATACGTGCCTTGTTATTAGGGCATAATTGAGTCATTTGATGATTTATTGCTCTACTCTTTGTCTGACCAATCAATCCGTTTTTTCTTCTTTTAGATTGTTTTGTCTGACTGACACACAGACAGACAGACAGGCAGGCAGTTCCATTTCAGATTTACATCTATGGGCCAGCCTTTATGCAAATTTTCATTTTACACAATAAATACTTTATTGTTGGTTGCACAAATACCGTTTAAATCAACGTGCGACAAATGCATCTTTCATTTAGATTCGTTCCGTTTGTAGCTTGATTTTTAATTAATTTTGATTTATACAATATCTACAGCATTATTATTATTTTTAAATTGTTCATTTCCTGCAACAGAAAAAGAAAAAAAAGTGTGTATGAACGGTTTATTGTTATTTTTTTGTTGTTGTTTTTGTTTCACATGGCAAGAATACAATCGCACTGATCGGTTTTTTTTTTGACAATAATTTATGCAAATTCGTAAATGTCTGAAATTGAATTGATTTTGAATTGACACTTTTCAAGATACTGTATTCGGAAAAGAAAAATTAATTTAAAAAAACTGGACACACCATACAAATTTAAATAAATAATGAATGAATGATTGATCAATGTATAGCGATCGTAGTATCTTACCTATTAAAAATGTTATACACATGTTTATACATATTAAAACTTCAATTCATAAAAATATTTAAAATTTTAGCGAAAATATTATGTGGTAACCTTTCGTATGAAAAGTATGAGGTCAGGCCCATGACTACATTTTGTATTGCAACCATTCTTAGTCTATTTGGTGATCAAGTTCACCATCGGCTGCACTTCGTCACAACATCTGTCGCATATCGGATATTTTCGTAATGTACATATAGAGCGACCTGTAAGTGCCCATGAAAATGTCCTCCAGCTTTGCCTGTACAGTTACGACGCAAAGTCCGCTCTCTTACTGTCGTAACTGAGAAACTTTATGGAATGGCCGATGCTAATGGTGTCATTTGAATATTTCGTGACTGGATGTTCATCACCCTCTCAACATCCCAGAAACATCCTGTTGAACCTGAAAGGTAGAGTGTGAACAGCTCCCTTTTTGGCAAAGGAGTCTATTTTGTATTGATGTTGCTCGTTAACTTATGGACCTATAGAGCATGATTACGATTCCACCTAACATCGTGAGACAACGAGTAAGATTTCCTGGCTGAAGTTGTTATTTCTTGTGAATTCTAATGCAATAGCATATTCTATAGTAGAGGCCTATTTTTACAATAAAGGTCTTCTCATTTTTAAAAATAAAAACAGAACCCTTAAAATACTTAATTCATATAAATTTGTCGAAACCTATGGAAAAAGTACGTCTGATCTAGTAAGACTTGAAAACAGCCACAGTATTGGTCTAATTGTGATGAATACCTGATAGTTTTAAAAGCAATTACTAAAAATACACTGAACCAGGAAAGAATAAAAATTATTTCTCTTTTTTTACTGAAAGCTTTACAGTTTCAAAGTATTTTCAATAGTAATTGGCATTCAAGAAAAATTTTTGCCACGTGTGACCCTAAAATCAGAAGAAAATTATTCAATAAATTTCCAGCAAAAAAATAAAAGACAAACGACAAAATATGTACCGTGAAATGTATTCTGTAGTAATACTGATGTATTAGAAAATTGCAGCTTATTACCATGAATTGTTTCAAGCATCATTATTAACATTAACAGACTGAATGACAGACTAATGGAAAAACTTGTATTAAATAACAGAATGACCTACATAAACATGTACAAATATAAACACATACATATGTATGCATGTATGTACATATTGTGCAAACGTTTAAGTCAAACCTCATTTTCTCTTTTAGTTTTTTAAGTATGAAAATTGTTATTAAAAACTTTTCTTTTTCTTTTCAGACACGCTTATTTCCCGGTAATACTTCACCATTTCGTCGTGTCTGGGAACAGTCCTCATTACGTACGCCCCGTTCTGATAAATATGCCCTTAATGTTAAGCAAAAAAGTCCAGGCATACGCTGCTCTGATTCTATGATTGCAGCCGAATGTAATGCATTTTCGAAAACCACTTCATCAGCGGCAATTTCCACACCACATCCAAAATCATGTTTACATAGCAAATCTCCAAGTCCAAATGCCAAAATGCCAATGCGTACACAATCGGAAAAGTTGACCAGCTCTTCAACGAACAACTGCAGTGTCAAATTATGGGCTAATTCATTCGAACATTTGTTACAGGATCCAGCGGGACTGGCTACGTTTGCGGAATTTTTAAAATTAGAATTTTCCGCTGAAAATATATATTTTTGGACCAGTTGCGAACGTTACCGCAATACGGATAGTCTTAGCGATAGACAGCTACAAGCAAAACAAATTTTTCAAAAATATTTGGCCAATGGCTGCCGTGAACCCGTTAATTTGGATTCACAAACCCGGAACCTTAGTGAGGAAATGCTAAAGAATGCCGACAAAACTCTATTTATGACGGCCCAAAAGCAAATATTTCATTTAATGAAATTCGATAGCTATCAAAGATTTATACGATCGGATTTATATAAAAACTGTTTACAAGCTGAAGAGAAGGATCAGCCTCTACCATATGGTGCTGAAAATTTGGATGCTCAATTGAAGACAAATTTTTTACAAAATGCCTCACCAAAGGTTTGTATCTCATCTAATACGTATACAAGTTAAACCAATTTTTATGTTGTATTACAATTTAAATGGAATTTTTAGTTAAAAAAATCAGCCAGCAACGCCGAAGATCGCCGACGTAAAATAGTCTTGCCTTGGCATCGCAAAACACGTAGTAAATCACGTGATCGTGTTGATCTTTTATGTGAAGAAACCTCTATAACTAATGAATCTTCTGACGGCAGTTCGAACGGTTTAAATACTCTTCTAGTACCTTCGTCCAAATTGGCTTTACTATCCTCAACGCTACCTCCTCAAACAAAACCTACTTCGGAAAATATTGATACTCAAACTCAAAGCCTAAGATCTTCTTTACCCACCTCTTTAAAGGCTGGTGAAGCTGGCTGCTCGTTATGCAGAGTCAAATTCTGCGATGGAGCCACTACCATTGTACAGATCAAACCAAATGAGACCATACAACAATTAGTGGAACGTGTATTGGAAAAACGTGGTCTTCGCTACAAACTCTACGAGGTAGTCATAAAGGGTCATTCAAAAGCCATTGATTTACAGGCGTCAACGCAAGAGATTGCCGGAGAAGAAGTTGAAATTGAACAGCGCATTACTTTTAAACTATATCTGCCGGATCCCAAAGTTATATCTGTTAAAAGTAAACCAAAGAAATACTTACACGAAGTTGTAAGACCGATATTACAAAAATACAATTATGACTTGGATAACGTACATGTTGTACGACGTGATAATCAAGAAGAATTAGATTTAAGTCAACTGGTAACTACAGCAGATGGTCTGCGTTTGCAAGTTATTTTGCAAAAAATCATCGACAACAATAGTAAACAAGCCAACAATTTTGTGAATTATCAAAATGATAACATTTCAATGAAATGGCTTAAGTCCAAAGAATTGGCAAATGAAATTGTTGCACGCAATAATATGGGCACTAGTTTTAGAAGCAATATGCAAGGATCGCAAAGTAATTTAGATACAATAACAAATAGTATTTTCAATGATATAATACAGGACAAAGCCAAGCCGGAATCTAAACTACCACAAACAACAGATCAGTATTCTATTAAGGTAGGTTATAGCAATCACCGTACCGTACTATACTATAAGCTTATATTTGAAATTATTTCGTTTTTCTTATTTCAGTCTGATGAATGTGGCTCAGAAGCCTCTTCTTTATTTGGCACAATAAATAGTAAAAAGGATTTACCTATTATGATGCGTTTGAAAGCCAAGTCCAACTACACATTCAATAGTCAACAATCCACTGAATCAGTTGTATCATCTAATAGCTCTCTGAAATCGAATGAGTTCACTAAACCAATAATAGCTAAACTGAAAGCAGGTGTAAAACTACAAGTAACCGAAAGGGTAGCAGAAAAACAAGGTTTGTTCCGAATTGAAACTAATTTTTTTTAATAGAAACTAATTTTTATAAATTTTTAGATGAATTACTCGTGAGTTTAAAAACACGCCTAGACAATCAATCACCGCTTGCGGGTGAGCCTAAAGGCAATGGTACCGATGAGCAAATTACTCCATTAAGTTTACGTTTAGTTCGTGCTAATTTAAGTCCAGTTAATAAAACGAACCCATGTAATGAATTTTCCAAAAGTCTAGAAAAACCTAAACCCTTAACCAGACATTCTTTAACCAATAAAATGCAAGAATCAACCAATCACCTTGTGACCGATGCCACTACTAATGCAGCTAATAAAGGGCCACCACCTCTACCACCAAAACCAAAGGTACTACCAAGTAAACCCTCCAATTGGGGTTATAATATCTCTGACCAAACAACACTCCAATAGCATTAAATTGCTATTATTTTTTATTACATATTAATTTTATTATTATTTGTTTGTTTATTTATTTTATTGTACGTGTTTGCAACTTTTTTTATCTAATTAATGTTACGTATGTATATTGTAAATAAAAAAGTTTTACTTTTTAACTGTAATTATATAATAAATATTTAAAAAATATTTTAAAAAAAACATTGTTTAAAATATGTATTATAGAATTATGTATAACATTCATATTCATATAAATTTTCTAAAGAATCAATTTACGTAGATATAGTCTATTCTACAAAAAATCTCGTTTAAAAACAGTGAAAGAATCTCGAGTCTTATTTCTTTTCTGATATATAATAGTGTAAAGAGATAGGCTTCTCCATTGTTTCCATTATCTGAATTAAATGGTGTATATAAGTTCGATTGTATCATGTGAGATACTACAATTCTTCGTAGTTGCTGAATAACATGAATGAATCGGCAGGCAACAAAATTGCAAAAGATAGAACAATTGGCACAATGGAACAATGTTCATGAAATAAATTTCATTGTCAAATCAGACAATCTGTTGTTCTGATCTCCACTGCGCTCTGTTCCACTCCAACCAATGATATACTCTGACCCGCTATTACGGCAGAGGGCTGAGTTGGTGGCAAAGACTAAATGCATTCAAATAGTGCCCCAATCAGCACCATGGACATGCTGCTCTTCTAGGAAGACATAGACAAATCGGGGTCGATTATATTATTCCTTACAACCTTCTAAATAAAGCATTCGATTTTAAAATTCCTACTATGGACTGAAAATTCCTGATGAGCTGGCCAGAGCCGGTACGAATCTCGCAATCTACGATGTTTGTTATTAACAAACTCTCTTTTCACTTGTTAGGCATTTAATTTTAAGCATAAGTCTTCCGATTACCGATTGTGATATCATAATATGCCTAAATGCTGGGCTTAGTGAAACTCTTCCATTGAGAGTGAACAAATAGTAATGAAAAGTTTAGCACTTGAGACGATACCAAGCGAAGATAGCAGTTGTTTAATCGTTATTATTTAGTGCAAATAATTTCCAGACTAAGATTGCTGGTTAATAGCACTATGACGCGTTTTGCTTCAATTGGCGCTACTTCCACTCTAAAGTGTAAGTTCAGCCCTGTCAGTAACAGGACCATGAAATGACAGTTTTTGAACAAAATTATACATATTTGAACAAAATGGGATTATTCCAAGTATGGTGAATAAATAATGGATTTCTTTTTACAGAAACAGACAATACGACACCCATTATACCAACTACCAGAATATTGTTTTGCTTTACAGTGAACAAACTAATGTAGAAAGTCATCTATCCCGTTAACAGTATGAAATTCATTACTTCTGTAATATTATTAGGATATTTGAAAATAAATTTTATATACATACTTACGATAAGTTTTATAAAATGAAATTAAAATTACAGCTTACAGTTAACACTGTATAGTATAAACTAATGAATTAGAACTGTGTTTTGGCGCAATTTTAATTGAACCGCTTTTAAGACGCCTTTTGCACGTTGAAATTTGTTTCGAAACAAGTTTCAAAAACTTTTTTGCATTTTCTTTTAAAATTTCTTTCGCTTTTGCACGTAAAAAATTAATTTCAGAAATTTTGTTTTCTTTTATCGCGTCATTCTGCTGTTTCTGACAGTTATAACTTTATTTGGCATTGTGATTTAGGTTCAAACAACGCCAGACAATTCTTTAAAAATGAACATTATATGAATATTATATTTTTTTATAATATTATAATATATTATACATATATTTATGAATGTATTATTATTTTTTAATATATTTACCTTATTTATTGATTTTTATAAATTAAAAAATTAAATTATATTCTTTTTGATTTCAAACACAAAATAAACGAAAAGTAATGACTGCCCACTACGAGATAATTCATAGTTGGCTCCCTAGAACGGAACGCAATCTACGAGTTATCTCGTACTCATTAAACCACTTTTTCTCCTAAAAAACATAATTTTTATTTTTGATGATACCTACGATCTAAAAATAGAGTTTTTTAAGTAATATAATGTAAAAAAAATCAAATTGTAATTTTTGGCCAGTTTTTTGAAAATTGCCGCGGCAGTCAGCATGTTAACTTCACTATGCGAAACAAAAAATAAAAGAAAATGTGAAATCAAATACAACTCTGTGTATATACGAATAAAGAACAAAGCAAGTTTCGCGAGTACATGAAATTGTGAAATCACCCCCGCTCGTTTTTCCCCCCTCTCCTACAAACTCAAGAGTGTTGAAATTTGTTTCGAAACAAATTTCAACGTGCAAAAGGCGTCTAACTGTGAAAAAGCTTTTTACTGTTGGCAACATGCGAATATTATTAGTTCTGATCATTATACACAATTCAATATGGCATCACCAGCTATTTCAAAGTAACGAAGTCACAAATCTGATCGAAGATACGCGCGTTTACAAACACAGCCATATTTACAAATATATACTTTTCTTTTTGTCTTTAAACGAAAAATACGGTATCAATATTTTATTTATTCTATGAATATGGAATTACCTAAACGTATGATTCAGAATTTACATCTTGCCAATGCTCAAGGTGCTGCTACCCCGATTAAAGTGCCCGCTTCGCCGTTTTTGAAAAGATTAGGTTATGGCACCGGAGTCAGTGTATACTGTTTGGAACGCGCACCAAGACCTACTGGTCAACCAAGTTCACCTTGGGCTATTAAAAGGGTATCGAGACAAACAAAAACTGACAAGGAAAAATCAAAACTCTTCAATGAGCGCATAGTCAAAGAAGCCGAAATACTACGTCAATTGGAGCATCCCAATATTGTAGGATTTCGGGCTATAACCCAGGAAAAAGATGGCATCGATACATTAGCTTTGGAATGTTGCAGTACATCTTTGGGCCTGCTATTGGAACAGCGCTATGAGGACGAATTAAATGCTCTGCCTGCTCAGCACATAAGAAGAATGATAATCGACATTTCAAGTGCTTTGGATTATTTGCACACAGAGGCAAAGTTGCTACACGGCGATGTAAAGTCTCACAACATTTTGGTGAAAGGTGACTTTGAGATATGTAAACTTTGTGATTTTGGTGTTAGCATTCCCCTTAATAAAGATGGCGTTGTTAATTTCAAAGAAAACCCCCAACTACAGTATGTGGGCACAAGTGCGTGGTGTGCACCGGAAGTAATCTCAGAAGAGGATATTATTGATGCTAAGGCAGAAATATTTAGTTTTGGCTTAGTGATTTATGAAACTTTAGCTTTAGTACCGCCACATTCATTAAATTCAAATGATTCGACAAACAAAGATATGTCGAAAGATGCCG
Organism: Sarcophaga carnaria; assembly: GCA_958299815.1. Lineage (NCBI taxonomy): Eukaryota > Metazoa > Arthropoda > Insecta > Diptera > Sarcophagidae > Sarcophaga > Sarcophaga carnaria. The sequence goes on along the minus strand of OY283150.1, from coordinate 129,773,263 downwards.
AAGACTCTTCACTTAGTGTTGAAGATGACGATGAGGAAAAACCAGGAGATTCAACTCTAATGGAAATGGCTTTTGGGACAAGGCCTCCACTGCCGGAAGTATTTGAGTTTGATAATGAATATAATGTTATCATAGAATTATTTTATGTATGCACTAACTCCTCAGCTGATGATCGACCAACAGCAAAAGTCATACACAATTCATTGGTGAAGGAAAGCGGCGACAAGTAATATAATATAAAACTAAATTTATACTTTATGGATTTCATATTCTTTATGGATTCTCATGGATTTAAAATAAAGACCGAAAACTTTTCTTCCAACAAATATTGAAAGTTTGTTTATTATAATGAAATTATTATGAGGAGGGAATTATAAATTTTAAAACATTCCTTTACTCTGCTTAAAAGCTGCACCAGCCTTTCGATTATGATTGGCTCTTGAGGATTTATTGGCATCCTTTTTCTGGCGATTGCGCAGCACTTCTTTGTCTTGCCCTTGACCTTTGCTACGTCCTACTACATCCTGGTTTTGTGGTGGAACAAAGCTTCCCTTTTTAGCGAATTTAGCCTGGCGTTTCGCCTCATAACGGGCTCGTATATCCTCTGGATTCTCACAGAAATTCATATTTTTATTACGCTGACCAGCACTGATTTCCTCTTCCTCACTTTCACTCTCTTCTGATTCATCAGCTACGTCAGCCAATACTTTCTTTAAGTCCTTTGATTTAACAACTCGTGTTTCGCTCTCCAACAAGGCTTCATAGCTATCATCGTATTCATCATTGTACTCTTTGCCGTCTTCGGAATCTCCTTCAGAAACCAGCGAGTACTCTTGATAGCGATGTTTAATGGCAGCCAAATCACGTTTGTCATCTAACAGCTGAGTAGCGTTTTGGGGAGCATTTGGAAAACCCTTACCTTGTTTTATTATGCATTGTGGATTATCTTGTGTCATAATGTCGTATTTATCACCGTCATATACATTAAAGTGTTTAACGCCTGTCTGCTCATATACTTTATCTTGTGGATCAGGTGGTATATAAACCTCGCTTTGATCGGCTTGTGATAGATCGGGTGGTAAATTATTTTCCAAGACTGCTGCAATTGCTTCTTCGCTAGATTCATAGCGCGATATAAGTTTTCTAATAAAACCTGTACCCAAATGTGGTAAACAATCTAAAACCACAGTAACTTCTAACTCGATATCTCTCTCAGAGGGTGTTTTCTTTTCATGTTTTGAATTTTCATTTACCTCAACCTTAGCTTCAAATTCAGGTTTGCTGCCAGTAACTTGTGGAGTTGTAATCCCAATATTGTCTACTAAATTTTGTAGGTTATTTATAGTTTTGCTAAAAGCAGCTTCGGATTCATTCTTATATCCTTGGACAACAAAATCAGCTTTAAAGGTATCCCTAGAAAATTTTGTTATTTAATTTTAATCTTCTAAATAAATAGAACTTGCTGGTACTTACAAATCCTCGCAGGCCTGTTTTAAAATTTCCATATCTAGTGCGACGGAAAAGTGTCGTTCATAGTCTATTACAAACGTTTGCTCTGATAAGCACTCTGTTAACAAGCCAATATATTGTTCCGAAGGTATAATACTTGCTTTTCTAAATAAATTTAATTGTTAACAACATTAATCCATTATTTTCTTCTTAATTTTTAAACGACTTACGGTTTGGCCAAAACTTCCTCCACGTAAGCATATGCTATACTACGAAACGCTTGCAGGAATTGCAGACGCGCTTGATTTAGCCACACTAGACTTTTTGCTGATTCGTTGATCAAATAAATGTTTTTATATAAAAAGGTTAATGTGTTATCATAGAAATTGGCAATGCTTTGCCCCAACTTGATTTCGCCACATATTAATCTAATGGCTGGACAAACATCTAGAAGAACCCTAAGTGTAAAGGCACAATCCATAGTGTACAGAACAACATCATCGAAAGGTGTTTCAGAATTGTCATCTGGCAATCCACCACCAGCTCCTTCAAAACCTTCATTTTCCGTTTGGGTTTGTATAGAACGAAAAGCTGCACGGAAAAAGTTCAAAGCAGCCGTTAAATCTTTCTTATAATTTGGTTCAATCGACAAAAGTGTTTCAAAAATCCTTTGTAATAAAGCAGCGTTATCAGGGGAAGCATTCCCTACAGCTACCAAAAGGTCAAAAAGCATTGGAACAGAAACCAGATAATTTTTGTATATCAAATCTTTTAAATCGTCCTTTTTCAGCCAACTTTCGGCAGATTCCTTAGGTGTCAGCATACGACATATAATTCTCAACACTAAATTGAGTATGGTTTCATACAACCCTTGTATAAAATCACTAGGGGCTTCCGTACATATGTTTATATAAAATGGCGTTGCTTTCTGAAGAAATGAAACTATACAGCCTAAAGCTGATTTCTGAAAGACCATATACGACCAAAACCTAAAATTTTAAAGGAATTAATCACAAACTGATGCATAATGTAATCACAATATTATACTCATGATGCTTTAGGCTTAACAAGAATTCCAGATCATTTTTAAATCTTTCAGCTTCATGTTGCCATTCTTGTAAGGCCGCACCGGATTTATAACAACCTCCGGCTACGACTAAACTAGTGTAACTGGAAAATATAGAGCGCGGGGCCCAATACTTATCCTGTAGTAAACGAATATTAGAAACTTACATTATTAAGAATTATTGTAACATAGAATGCTTTTCTACCTTAAAATATGGCAATTAGGACTACAAGAAAAATAAAAACTTACCAAAGCACAAACATTCTTTTTCAAGCCATCCTCAGTGACGATATTTAAAAATAAATCTTTGAGAGACTTTTTCTCCGGGTTCTACAGAGTTGGAAAAAGTTCACTATTTATAAACATGAATTATATACTATAAATAAACCCACATTAAATACCTCGAATTTCTTCACTATATTAGTTGGCATTTTGTAAAAATTTTATAAAATTTCCATTAACAATTATTGCATTTGTTGAAAAAATAGTTTTGTTTTTAATTTTTACGTGTAATATCAGCTGTTTGGAAAAGAATATGCCATCAAAACAAAATTGTGTCAACAGGCGACAAAAATAAAAAAAAATTTTTTTTGAAAGTCGGTCCACATATATACGATTAAAGTTGTTCATTTTGAACAATAAAATAAAAAATATTTAATTATAATTTTGTTTTGTAGACACATACATACATACTATGTGCATATATCTTTAAATAAATTATATTTTCCTTAAATTTTTCTTGACATACACTTTTGGGTTTTCTGAACTGGCAATTCTTTTATGAATTTGGTTGTTTAAGAATTATTGCCAGATTTAATCTTCTGGTTAAATATTTTCTATTAAAACAATATCTGGTAATAACTTTAAGTAATCAAATTCTGAAGTGTATTGCCAGCTTATAAAAATCAACAAATTTGTGTTGTGAACAGCTGAACAGTTCTACTGCAAATCAAGAAGAAAATTTATAAAAATTCTATTTAAAGAAATCCATCTTATTAAATAAACAATCAAGTTCAAATCACTTAAATTGTCATTTTTATAATTGGCAAAATTAGAAATAAGTTGTTAAAACTGGATAAAAGAAAAATGAGTGGCACACGTTTTGCCCGAACTGGGCGTTGTAGATTTCTTCTATGTTTAGGTATCCTTATTTTAATGGTAGGAATGGTGGCAATTTTCCATAATTCTCAAGTTCAACTGGAGGAAACGCGAGAACAGCGTCTTCACTGTGAACAGCAACAGGAAGCTTTAAACGAACGTCTAACCAGTAAGTGAAACAATATATTCAAGTAAAGAGAATAAAAATTTATTTCCTTTAATGGTTTGTATGAGCATAGCTTTGGTTGAGCAAAAATACCATTTGGAAAGGAATCAAGAGCGTGAACGAAATGAGCAACTGGAAACTAAACGCAATTTGGAACAAAGGATAAAAGATCTGGAGGAAAAATATCAAAAAGAACAGGTCGAAGAACAAATGCGTTTTGATAAGTTAAAACAGACCCACACATTGTTGCAAAGTGATCACAAACATTTAAAGGAGGAAACACAAAAGTCCAATAAGCAGCAGTTGGATAATATTAATGGCTTGGAAAAGAAATTACAGTCTATTCAGTCTGAACTACAAAAAGAAATTTCGAACAAATCTGGAGAGCTGTTAGAATGGAAGGTAAATATAATTTAAAACGGTTCTGAATAAGGAAAAATTGTAGGAAGGTGGTGCTGAGAAGGTATAACGATTTAATTCTAAAATATATCGAATTATACCGATATTATATACAAAGAACCAAATAATGTTTAACATTTTTCTTTAGGAAAAGTACAATATCGTCGAACAGGACAACAAACGTTTACACGAATTGCTCTCATCAGATACTCAACAATTACAATCCCGAATTAAGGAATTAGAAGAACTCCTTAAGGAATGTCCATCAACCGATGGTGTTAATAAACCTATGGATATATCTCGTAAGCCGGTGGCTCCAAAACCTGATATTACTTTAAGCAATCACAGTACGAGTCAAAAATCATTTAAACACCAAGATTCTGTGAGTGAAGGCGTTTACCGTATCTCAGTAAACACTACTACTAATAATAATGATAGTAAAAGGCTTAATGGGCTGAGCAGTGAGCCTTCAAATGCTTATGTAGGTGTTAAGGATAAACTAATACTACTACAAACTACTACTACTACTACACCATTACAAAATCTATTAGATACTAACAATGTTATTAAGCCATTACAAGTTAAACATTATAACGGTAGTCTTATATTAAATTCCGTTGAAAATTTTCAGATTGTACCCAAACCTATTAAACGCTTAAACGAAGATGAACAGCAACAACAAGAAAAACCTAATCGTCAAGTGATAGAAGGTGATAAAAATCAAGTACCACCTTTAAGTGCACCCAAAAACAAGAGCCAGTTGTCGTCAACCGTTACCTCAAAGTCTGAACAACAAATGCAAGCTAACTCAGCAATAAATGCTACATCGACTAATATTCGAACAGCCCGTGGCAGCAGTAGCACTAGCAGCAGCATATCTCCTCCATTAGCTTTTCCACCCAATCAACGCAAACTGCCCGAAAATGTGGCACCTATTCCTGACAATTTTGAAGATTTACTGCAGAGAAATAATAATGATGCCCTTAAAAGTAATGATGAAAACATACAACTAAAAGGGAATATTAAGCATGGTGTGAATGAAAATAAGGCATTACCTTTAAAATCACCTAATAACAACAATAATTACGACTCAGGTGCTCATGAGATTAAGGATAATGTAGGTGAGGGCGATTCGAATATACAACACGATGATGACATTAACAATTTCTTTGATACGGATAATGATCATAAAGACCAAAATAAAAACAATAATAATAAAGATTTTAACGAGGACAAAGATGACGATGGTGGTAATGATGACGACGATGGTGGTTTAGGTGCTGATAACGATGCTAGTGCCATTTTGGGTGGAGCTGCCGCTGGTGATATAGCAGTTAAACGAAATCAACAACAGCAACTATTGGATGATAACCTTAAGAACGAAATAGCCGAAGATCAAGGTAAAGAATTTGGTGACGGTTTACGTTTAGAAGAGGGTGCTTTAGAAGAAGAGGATGATGGTTAGTAAATTATTTTATAATTAAATCACTAATTGTTTGTATATATAAAATGTTCATATAATCTTATTGTAGACGACTATTCAAATCCTTTGGCACGTAACCAGGCTGGTGGTCAAGTCGTACGAAATTGAATGAATTCGATTTAATAATAGCACGCTGCATTTTCGCATTAAGTGCGGCGAACGAAAATTTTGTATATGTATTTTAAAATATAATTTTGAGCACTTTATATAAAATTTCTAAAGGGTAGATTACACGTAAAAGCCATTAGTATTGATATTTAGTCGTGGAGAAGTAAGCTCAGATTCATTATTTTTTCTGTAGCTCCAAAATTAGTGTCTATCAAAAAAAAAAATGTATTGTCCTGAGCCGCTAAAAAAAAAACTTTCATATCCACGGCGGTAAAAAAAAAATTTAAAACATAAATAAGTCTCGTTTAAGTTACAAAACTTTAATTGAATTTTGTATTTATTTATACTTCTAATTTACTTAAGCCATATTTATTCTCTATTAAGAAATTTTATTACATGCATCATTTAATTGTTTCTAAAGGTACGGCTAAGTTTAGCAGATATTTGATGAAAAAATTAATCTTTAGGTTTCTGAACATTTACTTGGTGAACAAGAAATGAAAATTTTATTGAAATTTAATATTTTCTAAACTTGATCGTACCTTTAGGCGTCTTATGTAGGGCGCAGTCCTCTACATAGATATGTATTACTTCATTGCCTTTTTATAAACGAATATTTATTTTGGATACTTTACATTTATTTTTTTAATGTGTTCAAACTATTCTATTTCGAATACCAAATTTTGTATTTCTGCGTAAGGAACAAAATTAGTTTTCTCTTTTCTAAAGTATTTTTAGTTTTAAGATGTCTGCTCATTTTCATTTTTCCCAATATTTTTCATTAGCTACAGGCGCATTTATAAATTGTTAATTAACATTATCACTTCCACATTCTTGTTTATTAATTTTTTTATTTCATTACTGTGATAAATGTGAATGAATTTCGAACACAAAATTAGGAATTAAAACCATGATTATTAACATATATTTGTATATTTTTTAATATTACGTTTGTTTTGTTTTAATAGTACGTTTGTAGTGTCCGTCATAATTCCAAACAATATTTTTTTAAATTATTAATCGTATTTGAAAAAAGCAAAAACTGTTTTAATTTGTATTTTGTTTATTAAAATTATAATGAAAATAAATACTTCTAAATATAATGAAAATTAAAAAAGGAAAGCTTGAAAACATTTTTATAAAGTACATCTTAGAATATTTTTGTTGCTCCCAAACATCCATTATATTTTTTTAAAAATCTTTAAATTTATAAAACAAAAAAGAAGAATTAAAATAAAAAGTGAAATAAAACAAAAAACGAAAAATATAAATAATAAGTTAATTAATAATTAATTGAAAAGTACATGGAAAGCTGCTAAGAAATATAATGGCGGTGTGTTAATAAATATTGTTGTTTGTGTGTATTTTCACTGGGTATGAGCTATAATCCAAGGATGCATAAGAACTTGATCTAATGGTAGGCGCTGTTGGGGATTTAAGACCAATAGCTTTGATATAAAGTGAGCAGCTGCTTTAGAAACATGATCAGGTAATTTGTAATCGACTTTAATAATTTTCTTATAAGTGTCATCATAATCAGTGGCCACGAAAGGAGCTCTTCCAACTAGCAACTCATAACATAATACTCCTAAACTCCAAAGATCAACATTTTTCGTATGTGGTTTACCTTGTACCATCTCTGGTGGCAAATAATCCAATGTACCACATAATGTAGTCCTCATAGAGGTGGGCTCATGGACTGACCAACCAAAATCAGCTATTTTCAAATCGCCTTTATGCCCCAATAGCAAATTTTCAGGTTTAATATCACGATGTATTACGTCACGTTCATGCAAATACTGCAAAGCTGACGCTAAGGATTTAATATAAATAGCCGATTTTCGTTCATCGAAACGTCTTAACGGCTGTGACTGTAGTTCCTTAAATAGAGTCCCTTTGGGTGCAAATTCTAATATTAGATAAATTCGTGCTTCATCGTGAAAATATCCGTACAGTCTTAAAATATGGGGATGTCGCAGATGTGATTGTATCTCAATTTCCCGCCTTACTTGATGTTCTACATTGGAATCGTGAATTTGTTGTTTGAATAATACTTTAAGGGCTACTACAAATTTTGAATCCTTTTCACGTGCCAGATAAACATTTCCAAATTTACCCCGACCTAACGGACGGCCAATTGCAAAATTATTTAGTGACCATAATTTTTTGGTTTCTAAATGGTGTAAATATAAGGAAAATTACTCCCTTTGAAAACTTATTCAAATAACTTTTGTAGATTATTAAACAAATATGAAATTTAAAAACAAGACTGCTTTAAACAAATGTCAAATTGTTTGATTGAGACAAATCTTTTAGCTTTAACAGAAATATTGTGAGAGCAAAGCCTTTACTTCGAATTGAGATGGATTTGGACACTGAATGTATAAGCCACAGTCCATTCAAAGCTACTTACCAGATTTTTTTCCATCTGTTTTGTCGTTATTGGTACCAGTCTTATTTTCATCGTTTTTGTTGTTATTGCTACCAGTCTTATTTTCATCCTTTATGTTGTTATTGGTACCATCGGTCTTTTCATCGCTTTTGTTGTTACTAATGTTAGAACAAGACGCATTCTCCTCCTTTGGCTTCTTCTCTGTGTTGTCAAGCTCTTCTTTAACCAGTACCTTAGCTGGAGTTTCTTTGTTTTGTGTCTCTACCACATGAGATGTTTCAGGAGGTGTCGTAGTCTCCTTTTTAATTGCAACTTCTGATAGTCTAGTCGAAGTTAAAGGCATACTTCGCTGCGAGGTTGATGGTTTCGTAGCTAACGCGGCATGTGGATTCTGTTTCCCACTATCCAAAGTCTAATTTTATGGCCAATTATATAATAAATAAGTCAATTAATTAAACTTTTTAGTACCTTTTTTACAGCCATTTGCGGTGGACGCTGTAATGCCCCAACATTGCTTTTAACATTTTGTGCTGCTATTTGTTGTGCATTTTCGGACGGTCTCTTATGATTTTCCTTGCCTCTTACTAAATTTGTGTGTTTTTTATACATTTTACAACGAAGTTTATAAAATTATAAAAGATACTTTTATGTGATTGATTGTGGCTTTGAGGAAAAAATCCTTTAAAAGATGTGCCGCAGAAAATGACCAAATGAACCGTTTGAATTTTTAAAACAAGAGTGTATATGTGTTGGTGAATAAGAACGGAGTCCAAAGGCATTGAAATATAATATATAGTGCGAAAATGCAACTCTGGAGTAAATATACACTTAAAAAAATAAAGGAACATTTAGAAGCTTGTATTGCAAATCAATTAATTTGTTTAAAAAGGAAAAACCCAAATTCAATGTTACACAAACATATATGTATTACAAAATTACGTGTGTGTTAATTTAATGATAAAATATTGAACCGTCTAAAGAATTCAAATCGTATTAAATTTTAGTGTTATTGCAAACAGCCTACCTTTGTTTCATTCCACTTTTTCCTTATTCAATTGAATGAAGTACTTTGTGTTGTCTGGTAACATGGTTTTTGCTAAACATCAGTTTCAGTTGACGGCTGATTTTTTGCTGCGGGTTTTCTGCACGGTATTTCAATAAATTTGGTTATTGATTAAGTTATAACAAATAACCACAAATGTGTTAAAGAAAAACAAATTGGCATTAATATTAAACAAGTCAATTAACTAAATCCATATTAAATTATAATCTACAAACACACAATAAAAATCAAAGTAAGTTGACCATCAGATAACACTTCAAACTAACAATACATTGACACCTTTTTGTTTCTTTTACAAACCGTTGTTGTTATTGTTGTTTTTATTTCATTGCAATTTCTATAATAAATTAATATAAATTATGAGATTTTGTTGTTTGTTCGACTTTCTAACAGATATAGATACTTTTTTTAATAAAAAAAATTACGTAAATTAAAAAGAACATCACAATAAGGTGGGGAACGCAAGAATGTTATAAAATTTGTGATAAAAAGCTTGTTGCTCGTTTTATAACCGACATTCTCATACTATATGTTTGTTCCACTACGATTTTCCATGTCAATGAAGCATGATTATGGCTTTTTTTTTATAAAAAAACGATTTATTGATTTTTTTCTTAATTTAGTACATGTGTTAAAAAGTTGATTATGTTATTTTTGACATTTGAGCGATATCTGCAGTTTTCAGTACTTAATTCATAAATTTTATCAATTAATAAAATAAATTGCGTTGATTATTCTCAAGAACTTTAACCACTACAAACTGCCTCTCAAATACAGTATTGATTTCCGTTTAAAATGTTTGTTGCCAGAGGTTGTTTCAGAATTTATCAGAATTTACGAGTTTGTTTTTCTTGAAATTTTATTTGTAAAATTATGAAACAAAACAAAACAATTGTGTTTTGTGTTTCAGAGCTTTGTTTATCCAAATTTTATAACATACACATATAAAATTATTTTTATACTAAACTCTTAAATATGTAAAAGCTTTTCGCTCATATTTAAAGGAACATTCTGTTTTTTAAATATACCATAGTACACACGTAGGTTTAATATATTTTAAACGTTAAAAATAAATGAAAAATCAAATTTAAAATTAATACACATTCATATGTATATTCTTTATATTAATTTATTTAAATTATGTTAAATTAAAAATTATAATATACACAAATATAGAAAATATTGCTTTCTTTTCGTTCAAAATTCGAATCATTATAAATTCTGTTGTGTTACCAGGTGACCACTAGCAATTTGTAAAAAATTTATTTTACAAGTGAAATTTTGTTGCCATCCATAGCCTAGCTATTCGATTTAAAATCTTTATATTGTAGATATACATTTTTACACTTACGTACCACATCGCTTTGGAGTCTGCAAGATTAGATTTTGTACTAAAAAATCTTCCTTTCAGTTTAACGAATATTTCACTATGTATTGTTTGGCTAAGAAAAAATACTTCATAAACTGTGATAGTCAATTTATTACTATTTTTTTTGTCTAGAAGATAAAAATTGTACACAAAACAGCTTGGAACCACTTGAAAAACTCTATATATGAGAGTGTACACGACTTATTTGAAGTAAAAAAAACTTCATTGACAATTTTCATTTTTGATTCGCTGTGAAACACTTCCTAAAAAGCCGATGTATAATTGGGATGAGCCAAAGCAAACAGTGCTCAACTTCGAGTTAACGTTCAGAAAAATTTTATTATGAATTTGTGGGATTGAAAGTAAATCATCGTCAGACCACATACATGCATCTAAGTCACCCGAAGTTTAGTAATCTTGATGGATTCAGTTTGTAGACCGATTCTAGCGCACAATGATTATAACCTATCCGTTTAAGGTGAATAATTTTGTTCATGAAAATTTGCCTCATAGAGGATATTGAACGTATTAGATTTTTCCGTACCTACAAAACGGCAAAATAAGCTGTATATTTTATCTGAATTAATAAACTTTCAAGTATGGATTTCTTTTTATTATACCTTCATAATATAGTATAGTATACTTCATTATTTAAATAACAATAGTATTTTTAGCATTCTAAAAAAATTTAATAAGTTAAATATAATGTGCAAATTGTTTATTATTCAATGAGAATTTAGATTCACAAAAATAGACTGTGAGGTGACAATTTCTTACATTATGACAATATATACACAATAATAACAATCTCAAATAAGAAAACAAAACAAAAAAAACCAAAATAGGTACATAAAATTAATTCAAAACAAAACAGTACGAATATATACCACTGGGTTGGATGGTTTTTAAGTAGTCGATTTCCAAATATGAGTTATGCTTGCGAACTAATTATTTATTAAGTCACTTATTATTTGGCAAATAAGGGATATTGTATTGAATTACTATTACTGTTACTTAGGTTTAAAAATTTAATTTATTCAAAAGTTGCCTCTGCTCAACTTCTATTATAAAAACCTGATAGAAAGTTAAATGTGATTCTAAATGAAATATTTGTTCTATTTAAATACGTTCAATAACATGAAAATAAACACTTTCAATTAACACCTTTTTCGATAAGTCTATACTTTTGAAAAAAGTGATAATAATAATGTTAACAAATAATAAAATGAATTTAAATTTTACATTTTATTAGTGTTTAGCACAAAATATCTGGGAAATAATTAAATAAATTTACAGGGGAATTAAGAAAACATAAAAAATTATTCCCATTAAGACTATAACGTTGCATATTTTTTTATTGTTTAGGTTTTGAAATGGGATTACAATCACTTTCTACACAAATGTGAATTGAAGTGGACATAATATCTGATGAGTTCATTTTTAATTTCTTTTCAAATACATTTTAGAAATGTAATTTGCAGCTGTTTTGAATATTTCTAGACATCACATCGTAATTGGTTGAACGAATTATTCTGAACCTATTGTCTGTGTTATCATTCCAAATAAAAGCCCCCAAAAAAAAGTAATCTCTATCACACAGCTATGAATGTATACTCTTTTCAAATAATTGATTTGTAACATATATTTGTGTACATATACAAAATATTACGCGAGATTGCTGCTTTAAATTAAATGATGTTAAGTGGTATTTTGTTTCGGAAACTGGTCTTTCCATGATACATTGTTTTGAATATAAAACACCACAGCCGCTGATCATTTATGTAAATAGAGTAGTTATATAAAACATTGCAACTTTTTTTTAATTATTTAAAGTATAAAAATTCAATGATTCTAAAAGGGCAACAAAAACAGCTATAATTGTTAAGTAAATAATTATTGATTTATTTGGATATTACGAATTCAACAATGAAATTAAATTATGTTGACATTAATGTCATAAATATCTTGTTTTATTATTTCGTTATCGATATTATAGATTACAAAATGTATATTAATACCAGGTATAACAATTTATATATGTACTCTTAAAACATATTATTCTTAATTGACATATTCAGACTCTTATAAAAAGAAAAACAAATCGTAATATTAGCGTCAATAGTTATACATATTGTAAATGAAAATATGTATGTACTGCCATTCAATAGATTACTTATAGTGTTTATAGTAATTCTTATCGCAACAATTTAGAATTCATTTTATACATCTTATCGTTAGTTGAAAACAATTAACAATAAAATGAATTGAAATTATCATTAATTTCAAATATAGCAATTATTTACAAATTAGTAACAAGTATTGAAAATGTTTCAAATTTTATTTATTGTTTTAAACAATATTTAGTTTGCATTTTAAATAAACCAAAAAAAAAAAAACAAACGAAATGGCATTTCATAACTAACGTCACTGATTGAGATACTTTATGTTAAATTTATGCCTACTATAATATCTTATTAAACTAGTTTGAACTTGTACTTATTAATGTTCAAAAACCTGTGTTTTAATGTTTATTATTATTTTTCTTTTATTTATTTTTTCAGAAATGTCATCCACTCAACAACCACCAGCACAATTTGCGTAAGTATTAAATTTATTTTTTATTTTTGTTTTTTTGTATACACACGTGATTAAAAATCAAAAACAATAACATCTAATTTATGTTTTAGTTCTCTTATTTGTGTATTTAAAAACATGTATACATATTTAATAAAATGTATATACTTGTGGTTACACATAGCGAAAGGTGTGATTAGTCTTCTAACTATGCAAGGTCAATGAATGTTGTGTGTTCATTATTATCATTTCTTAAGGTATAGTCAAAAGGAATTCCCTTTTTTTTTCATTAAGTTCAGAGCATTCATTAAGCATAATAAGATACATATATTTACATATATTTTATGCAGGACAAACAAGTACTGCTTTCTTCAATAGCTTGTTGCTATTTCGAAGATAATTCCAATATGCTTCGCTCTCATTCGTGGCGTATTATTAAATAGTTTATTAATTTTGTGATAATATGGGCACCAATATGAGACATACATATGTATTGTTGTCAATTCATTAAATTTATTTTAGATGCCACGTTAAAAAACTGTGAAATTTTTATCACATTTAAAATATACATAAGTGAAGTGTACTTCAATTATAAGTTATTTGGTAATCGTATTTTTTTATTTCTCTTCTTAATTAGGTATTTTATACAGTATCATAATTTATATCATTTAAAAAGATAAGAAACAAAACTTGACCTCACTTTTTGTATTATTCACTAAACTGATTATTGTTTTTGGCTTTATTTCAAATAAATTGATTTTGTTTTGTTTTTTTTTTAATATTTATTTATCTGCTAGCCCATTAAATCGATTTGATTGAATTAAATATTTGACTAATTATGATTATTTATTTTGTATACAGCTTCATTAAAATTTACAGTATTATTTATAACGTTTGCAAAAATTATTTCAAATAAATTCAATGCTATATCTACCTGCCTGCCATCCGCCGACAATCAAGTTCGAATACAAAGATGTGCAATAAAAACGATAGTTTGTTGCTTTTGTAGAAATTCTTGAATTCATGCCACAGTTGCCCAAAAAGCAAAATATTTGCATTGACAAGTTCATTTAGGCGCTAAACTATTATTTGAAATGATTTTAAGAGAAAAAATCGAAAGTAAGTCCGTTGTTGAAAGAAAAAATTTTTTTATGTTATGTACTGAGGCACGCGTTTGTTAAAAGATATTTCATTTTATGTTTTATTCATTTGGTTTGTGAGTTTTATTTATTTATTTCTTTTTTCTTTTGCTTTGTTTTAGTTTGCTTCCTAAGATTATAAATGGCGGTATTGCCGGTATTATTGGTGTATCGTGTGTGTTTCCTTTGGATTTAGTTAAAACCCGTTTACAAAATCAACAAGTCGGTCCAAATGGCGAGAAAATGTATAAAAATATGTAAGTTTGTAAATTACGTAACTTTTAAAATCTTTACATACTAAATAATTATTAAAATTAATAAAGGTTTGATTGCTTTCGCAAAACATACCGTGCTGAAGGTTACTTTGGCATGTATCGTGGATCCGGTGTCAATATCCTATTAATCACACCCGAAAAAGCTATTAAATTAACCGCTAACGACTACTTCCGCCATAAACTTACCACAAAGGATGGTAAATTACCCATTAGTAGTCAAATGATTGCCGGTGGATTAGCTGGGGCGTTCCAAATTATTGTAACAACGCCTATGGAATTGTTAAAGATTCAAATGCAAGATGCTGGTCGTGTTGCAGCCCAAGCTAAATCAGCAGGTAAAAACGTGGAAAAAGTTTCGGCCACTAAATTGGCGACACAATTGCTAAAAGAAAAGGGCATATTTGGCTTGTATAAGGGTATTGGAGCTACTGGCTTACGTGATGTCACCTTTTCCGTTGTATACTTCCCGCTGTTTGCTACTCTTAATGCCTTGGGACCCAGAAGAAACGATGGTTCTGGTGAGGCTGTATTTTGGTATGATACATGTTTTGTATTAAATTTTTGAAAAACTTCTGATTGTTGATTTTCCTTATTATTTTTAGGTGCTCTTTCCTATCTGGTTTAGCAGCAGGCTCATTTGCTGCATTATTTGTTAATCCATTAGATGTGATTAAAACACGTTTACAGGCTATTAAGAAAGCTGATGGCGAAAAAGAATTCAAGGGTATCATGGATTGCATAAGGTAAGTTATTTTATTGCAAATCATTATTTACACAGCCATCAAAAGACTCGAATTGAAATTAATAAATTAAGAACTCAGTTGTTTCCATACTTTGAAGAACAGAAACATATTTCAATACGATGTGTAGTTCGATTGTAAATTGTACAATTGACAATTAAACGTTAAAAAATGTCTGACGTAAATACTAAATAGTTGATATAAACACTGTAGATCAGACTAAATTAAAGCAAACACAAAATTTATTTCTTTATAAAGACCGTTTGCAGCCTTTACAATTAATTTATAATTTAATTAATTTATTTTCATGCAGACACTTACAAATTGCCATTTATATATTCGAATTTATAATTTTAGCAAAACCATGAAATATGAAGGACCCACTGCCTTCTTCAAAGGAGGTTTGTGTCGTATGATTGTCATTGCCCCACTTTTCGGTATCGCTCAAATGGTTTATTTCTTGGGAGTGGCTGAAGGTTTGCTTGGTTTAAATAAGCCCAAAAAAGATTAAATAGTTAAGTTACCTAAATTAAGAACCAATTTAACTGGAAACGAATGCATTTCCATTACGTGTCGTCCTAAATGTACATCGGAAAATATATAGTAAAGCTAATTAAATAAAATTATTGTTTTAAAGTCCTAACAAACAGAAAAGCACATGCTCCGTAGATGTGTGTATGTTTTAATTTTATTTTGTTCGCCATTGTTTAAGTTACAACACAAAAATTTGTAAAACAATATAATGTTAATTTTTAATTAAAAGATCATATCCAGAAAAGTTATAAAAAAAACAAATAATGCATAAGAAATAAATTGTATGTATGTGTACAAGTTGTTGTGAACACTTTCATAAAAATAAACTCTTAATACAAGACAATAAAACTATATTGATTAAATGAATATCCGGAATGCAAACATGAATTTATAAAAAATGAGAACCACATATATATGTACATAGATTACAAAACAAAAGAACGTTTTTAATTATCATAGCTTATATTTACTCCAGTGCGTTGATTATTAATTGCAATTGTACGCCATAACGTTGTTACATACATATGTATATGTTATTCATATTTAAACGTTGTAATCTATTTAAATTCTATACAAAATATTTAATATTGTATGTATGTATTATTACTGAATTATATCACAAAGAAATAAGAAAGAATACAATTGAAATAGAAACAAATGAAAGTTAAATGGTACTCACTTGTAACTGAACAAACATGGTCATGTGTTTTATGTGTGTAATTGTTGTCAATTTAATTATATTTTAAAAGAAAAACAAAACAAGCCATCCTCAGATATTAAGACGCAACAAAAAAAAAAACAGTTTTATAAATTATGCATTTTATTTTAAAGTTTTTTTTTTAATTTATTTTTAACGACTCCTTTTTATATGTTTAAATATACAGTTAATTAATAAATAGTTAATTTTTACTTTGTATTTTCTATAGTTAAATTATACTTATATTTTGTGTCTCAGTTCAATCATGATATTTTTGTGTTAAAAAATAATAGACAACTTTATTTTATAAAATATTAATTTGCTTAGAAAGATGCCAATGTTAAAATGACATAATATATCTACATAAATACACAAAAAAAAAATAATAAACTTAAATGAAACAAGGAATTTAAAACAACAATGTTTTACCTTTATTTATTTGTTGCAGTGAGTATTTGCATTTACTATTACAGACCTAATGAGTGGGGTAGTAATGAAATATATTAATGGTTCATCCGATTTTATTAATATTGTTCATTAAACTGAGGTCATATTACATACCGATAACTGCCAAATGCAATGTATACATTGTATTTGCAATAAAGCGTCATTCTGATATAAGGAAATGACCGTTATGAATCAAACTGAAGAGGAAAAAAGGTTGATGTAAAAAAATTAACTAAATAAAGAAAATTCGTCGTTGTGAAACAAGTTTCCATATGCGAAACAATATTGAAAGATTATTGAAGCGGTTGGTTACTGGTTATGAAAAGTGGGACAAGCGATTCGCTGGATATCACCTCTATTATACTTCATATACATATGAAAAAAATAACATATACATATATTTAGTTTAGATATCTTGCCATTTGCAGATCCAAAATATCTCTGATTCTTTTATGTTGACATTTTTATAATAGATTAGAGAAACTAATTGCATATTTCCTTAGTTTAATCAAAGTCTTATCACATAACAACTCTGGTCGATCAGTTTTTGTATTTTATAAATAAAACGGTATATTTTTCTATTGAGATAATTAAATTTCCTATTATAAAAAAAAATAAGACTTCTTTAAACATTAATATTTGTAAATATTTTTGATTATCTTTATTATTTAAACCGCTTATAATAATACAAATTCATATATTACAAACAAGTCTTTTTCAAATTTATTAAGAACTTTCATTTAGAGATTTTTCAATTTGATTTCACATAATTTTTCGAAATATGATCAGTTAATATTGTTCTTTTATCACAACTAAAAAATTTTATACGATATATTGTATTAAAAAAATAAAATAAACATTCAAATGCCGAACTGTTTTATATGATGTCAGCTGGACGATTGGTTGGTACGGCGGAACCACCTGCTAAACCAGCCGAAGGATCGGCAGACATATCAGCATAACGGCTACGAGATAAACGCAACAATAAAGAGCGATACCATTCCAATAGTATAGCTTTCCGATAAGTTATCAAGCCTATTTGTAATATTAAGAAACCAATAATTGAAATCAGATTCACATATTCCCATTCAAGCAGTAAAGCTACAAGATAAACCATATAAGATCGTACACTTTCAGCCAAAATCAG
Organism: Sarcophaga carnaria; assembly: GCA_958299815.1. Lineage (NCBI taxonomy): Eukaryota > Metazoa > Arthropoda > Insecta > Diptera > Sarcophagidae > Sarcophaga > Sarcophaga carnaria. The sequence continues at coordinate 129,755,117 of OY283150.1, read as the reverse complement.
GTTGGCGGACGAAGAGAAACGAATAATGCTTAAAGAAGTGTAGCCATAAAGTAAGGATGTTAAAATAAACAGACCTAAAGCTAATATAAGCCAATTATTGCTTCGTAATTGAGTAAAAACATCCATTATATCATCAAACACCAAACGAGAACTATCATCAAACGGCGTAACGGGTGTCGGCAGGAAATTCATGCATAAACCAATTGCCATTGTAATTAAGATACCAAATAAGCCCTGCCAACCAATCGCTTGCAATATAGGCACATTGCAGGCCTTTAAATATTTTTCTTCGTATACCATGCGCCCAGCATGGAATATTGAAGCACAAATTATCATTAAATCTCCCGACAATACAGCATTCCCATTAATGTGAGTCAAAGAATTGATGTCGTAAGCAATACGCTGCATATCGGTTGATATAATAATGAGAATTCCACATATAATGGTAACCATGGCCGACCAGTGACGTCCCGATAATGGCTGATTCATATGTATAGAGCCAAGTAGACCAACAAATATTATAGCTGAACCTGTAAAAGAAACACAAGTGTAAAGAAGGAAATACAGTATCTTAACACAGAAAATAAACAAATGATGTTTTAAACATACATAAGTTCTAAGATGTGAGTGAACTCAGAACAAGGCCATTTATGGTTTCTAGTGATAATACTCTTAAGGTTCAATGCAGTGTCATGTTTTAAAATATTATTAAGTAATATCTACACTACATCTAAATATATAAAAGAACTTAAAAAATATTCTAACTGTTGCTACTATTTATCTTTCGTTTTAACTCATTAATTAACCTGTGCTTTTTAAATTAAAATTAAATTCCTCTTGAACAACTTGTTAAGTTTTGACTACTTTCTGTGTAAAAAAGATTACGATTATCACTTTTAACATAAAGCCCACTGTTCAATTGAACACAATCTAACGTAAACAAATACGACATACTTCTTATCATTTGATAACTGGAAACGTAAGTTAAATAGAGACCGGTTAATAGAAGTATAGTCGATATAGCATCCAAAAATGCAGGTAAAAGCATGCTTGATGGTTTAAATTCACGATCTCCACTGGTTAATAGATTAGTATCCTCGGAGCCATCCTATAAATTAAAATATTTATGTTATTATAATAATAAAAAAATTATTAACGATTGAATACAACATACATTGCGTCGTCGTAAAATAAGAAAAATTAGTTTAAAGAACAGATAACAAAGGAATTCACCAGCAAACATAAGAAATGTCAAAATGACCTGTGGAACAACAATATTTAATAGATTATTTCTTAAATTCGTTTTGTGTTCTTGTTGCAAACAAGTGTTTACTCACGGGATGTTGGAAATGACGCCACTTGCCATCGCTGCATTCACCCAACAGTGTATTGGACCACCTTAATAAAGTATTAAAAATAAAACAATGGAAATAATAATAGCAATTGATTTTTTTCTCTATTAGAAGAAAATCTTTTGCTATGCAGGTAAGGAAGGTAATATACTAACTTGATTAAGAGCGTATTACATGAGCCGGCTATTAAAAATATTAAAACTACTAACTGTCGCATTTTATTCGCAACTAAAAAACTAGTTTTCAGTATATATCCGAAACGTCTTTATTAAATTATAATTTTACAAATTTTTTACACTTTTTGTTGCTTTTTTGCTGGTGAAATTGCATTAAGGGATACAAATAAGAAATAATAAAACAAAAAACTGCAAGTTATAAACAAAGTAAGCGATAACAGTTCGTTGATGATGCCCACTCTAATTAAAAAATGCCATCTGAGGATATTAAAATCTGGCAATATTAATTAGGGATTTTGTGATAAGACAACTGTGTTTAACAAAAGTTGGGTGACACACAAATATTTTTAATAAAAATAGTTTTTAATATTAATTATTAAAAATGTCATGTAAGCATTAAAATGTTTACTATTTAAAGATGATTCAATACGAATTAAAACTTTGAGAAGCAACTAGTAGACGTCACCCCTCCAATTCAACCATTCTCATTTAGCCACCGTTTTTCACATAAATACAATACTTCTTTCTATTCACTAATAATTTAAATTTAATATGCAAACGCTAAAAATTATAAATAAAAGTTTATATTCTGGCAGCCTTATTAAATCGATAACGTAAACATCTGCTGCGAAATGTTACAACACTGTGTTTACAAGTTCTAATCATTAAAATGACAATTCTAAAAAAAAACTGCAATTTCTTGGACGTTGCTCATATAAAAAATGTAATTTCGTATATTTAAATAGAAATTATACAAATTGAATAACAACAAATAGATATACGTTGTCTAGTAAATTAAATTTAGGCTAAAATCAATTAATTTCTGGCTAAAAATTCCAAAAATCTTCAACGAAACTGATCGACTACATCGTAAAACAACTGGTTATAACGATTCTAAGCAACCAAAATAGTTCCGTAGAAATTATTGCAAAAATTATTTAGTAAAACACCAGCCATATTACGACAAGAAAACAAATGGGTTTTTTACAACAGCTATTATGGAATCAAAACCAAAGGAAATCATCTGCTTTGCTACAAACGGTAACAGTGATAATAAGCAGGAGCATAAAAAAACAGTCTCATCAAGCGAGGTGAGTGAAATTTTAAAAGCAGTGTTTGGAAATCATATTGATGAAATTTGCTAAGTTCAAGTATTTTCTAGAAAATTGGCGGAACTGTAGTAAATGATTTTTTTGTATTTGTTTAAACAATGTAAACAAATGACAACAATATACCGTTGCGTAACTAATGTTTCCCTTGGCTCTTGTTATTTATTTACCGTGTAGATTGGCTGAGGTAGGACGTTTAGAAGCGGCAAAATCCGATGGTAAATACGAAACTGGACAACTATTTCTGCATAGAATATTTGGCTATAGAGGAGTAGTATTGTTTCCCTGGACAGCAAGGGTCTATGACCGTGATCTGCACAACCCAAATAAAGCAAAAGTCACTTCATCGGCGACAGGCAGCACCTCAATTAGTAGCAGTTCTTCTCCAAAAACTGCGCCTAAAGGTAAATTATAACTAAAGCAAATATGATGTTTCATTTATTAAAGTCTCCTTACGACCCATATAGGTAATAATGCAAATGGTACAACGGAGGCAATGAATTCTTCTGACAGTTCTAAAAGTACGCCCGCAGACAAACCCAATTCAGGTGAGAGTCCGAACTCAACTGCTACGTCTCAATCTACAGCTGGGGGCACTCAGGAATCAACAAATAACAAAGAAGTTAAAGGCAAAGTTAATACTTTTTATCAAGTATTAATAGATTCTAGAGATTGTCCCTATATTGTAAGTTATCAACATTTTAAAATAATTTTGTTTTTTAAGCATTATTTTCGTCTTCTAGCGTGCACAGACGGAAGCTGTAACGTTTTTGGGTAATCAAGATTCAAATCGGAGTTTGTATGCTATACCAGGATTGGATTATGTATCGCATGATGATATTATGCCGTATTCTTCGGCAGAAAAGAATCCTTTACATCACGAACTCTTTGATAAATTTTTGGCATATGTACCCGATAAGCAGCCTAGTTTTGAGGCAAAAGATACTTTGAAAACATGGCAGGAAAAAAATCATCCGTGGCTCGAATTGAGTGATGTACATAAAGAGACAACAGAGAATATACGCGTAACTGTGATACCTTTTTATATGGGCTGTCGGGAGACTCCAGCATCTTCGGTGTATTGGGTATTTACACATGTAATTAAAATGCCCAAGCTATTGTTCTAAAAATATTTCTACTTTGCAGTGGCGTTATTCTATACGTTTGGAAAATCTAGGCATGACAAGCGTCCAGCTACGCGAAAGACATTGGCGTATATTTTCCTTATCAGGTACTTTGGAAACTGTTAGAGGCCGGGGAGTTGTAGGTCAGGAACCTATATTAAGTCCTCGTTTACCTGCTTTTCAATATAGCAGCCATGTTAGTCTGCAGGCTCCGAGCGGGCATATGTGGGGTACTTTTCGTTTAGAACGTGAAGATGGACATATGTTCGATTGTAAAATTCCGCCTTTTTCGCTGGAAAGTAAACCTGAAGAACCTCCTTCGGGACAAACTAAAAAAACTGACTAATATTCTCTGAAAGCCGGTTTAAAACTCTTAATAGAAATTTATTGCTTTAGTTAGTTATGATTTTACGCTGAATAATTATAATATATATGTGTTTTACGAAACGAGACAAAACATCCTTTACAAATCTTTAAGTAGACAATTTCTAATGTATAAAATTTATTAATTAAATGGAATTTTAAAAATTTCAAGTGTTAACTGTAAAATAAAAAATAATTAAACTCTTTTATTGTTAGCATCAACTTATTTAACGACTATATGTTTATTGTTTTAACTTTTGAGTTTGCCTTTCAACATTAATTTTAAAATCGAAAGGTTTCATATTATCGTGTATACCAAATAAGGACTGTAAAGCATCTAGTGAAGCAGTCTTTACTGCGGTGTCTACATCTTCACCGAAGCCTTGAAAAAAAATAATAATTAAAAAAGATTTATGAAACCAAAATACTTTGACTTACCTTTTCCTATAAGCTTTTTATTACTATAAAGACCAACATGGTATGCAGCTAGAACAGTATTCTTCCCACAATCTCCTAAAAGACGCGGTTCTGGTAAGGCCACTTTATTTGCTTGACAAACCTCTTTTAACAATACTTCAGGTTGCTCTATAGGCCATAAATCCAGAATATCTTTTTGATTAAGTTGCGTACATATGAAATCCCTTACAAACAAGAAAGCCTTTTCCATGCCTGAAGATTGTTCAAGGGCTCCGATAACAGCCAACAAGGACTGTGCCATTGATTCCTGTGCAGGTGGATATTCATCATCAAGTATTAGCTCTTTCATGCCTAAATTCAAAGCTGTACTGGCTAACGTATCTGTGTTCAATAAAAACGTTGCAACAGATTTTTGGCCTTCTAACGGCACTTTTGGTAGAGAATATTTTAGGAAGGCTTCTACATAATTCTTCGCAATTTCTGCTCCTCTTTTGGCCAAATCGCTATTGTGAGACATTTGTATATCTGCTTCTTCTATACCCAAAGCACGTTGTTTAGCCTCTTCCTTTGCGATATAAGACTGTTGTGTAAAGGCAGTCTGCAGCGAGGACATATTGAACTCTTCTTGTAGACGTTTACCAAAAGCGAATAATTCTGCTCTATAATTCCATTCAATAAAACTGGAACGTGGTGATGGTGCTTGAGGTCCTAGTTTCTTTGATCTGCGATTTAACTCGCGCAAAGTAGGAGCAACCCATCTTTTTACAGTGCGGTGACAGACTGGAAGAGAAACATTATTTTGTTTTGAATGAAATTATGAATAAACTTCATAAATTTTATTTTTACTTACAAAGGGAATGGGTTTGAGACAGTGTTTTACTTATTTGTACAACTTTATTGGTGGATCTTAGCAACGACATTTCTACTTCTTTGATAAATAAAAATTATACTTTTTAAGAAAAATACGCTTCACCGCATTAAGTTCTCCAACGACATTAAATAACGCTCAGCTGTTTAATAATTTAAAGTGATGCCAAGTTTAAAAACATGTTTTCAAAAACATGTTAACGAAATCTTGAATTTTGCGGCTTTTGTTACAATGAATTTGACAACATCGGTTGACAATCTTTAATTAGTACTAAAACTGTTTATAGAACAAACGTCAGACGCTGTTAATTGTGTATAGTGAAATATTTTGTTATTTACATTGTTTAGAAACAAAAAATAGAACATATTGATCATGTCTTTACAAACTTACGGTGATAAGCCGGTAGCTTTTCAATTGGAGGAAGGCGGTGAATATTACTATGTGGGTTCCGAAGTTGGTAATTACTTGCGGCTATTCCGTGGCATCTTGTATAAGAAGTACCCCGGCATGACTAGAATTGTCTTGTCGAATGAAGAAAGGAAACGTTTAGCAGATTCTGGTTTAAGCCCACATATATTGGCAAGCTCAGTTTCATTGCTCAGGGCCTGTGAAGTGGATGATATAATTCAAGGCAATGATGAAAAGTAAGTTGTATGGCAATAATTAGAATTTTTTGTATAAAAGCAAATCAACAATATCTTTAGATATCGTGCTATTTCTGTGAATACATCTGATGCACCATTGCCACGTGAAAGTAAGTCTAAGAAGCAACCTCAGTATGTGCCCACAATGCCCAATTCCAGTCATTTGGATGCAGTACCTCAGGCGACTCCTATAAATCGCAACAGAGTACACACGAAAAAAGTACGTACATTTCCCATGTGTTTTGATGATACAGATCCAACTGCGAATTTGGAAAATGCTTCACAAAAAGAATGTTTGGTTCCCATACGTCTGGACATGGAGTTAGAGGGTCAGAAGCTTCGCGATACATTCACATGGAATAAAAACGAAAGCATGATTACACCTGAACAATTTGCTGAAGTTTTATGCGATGATTTGGATTTAAATCCCATACCATTTGTCCCAGCTATTGCTCAGGCTATAAGACAACAAATAGAAGCATTTCCAAGTGAACCACCCATAATAGAGGAAAGTTGTGATCAAAGGGTTATAGTAAAACTTAATATACACGTTGGTAATACGTCGTTGGTAGATCAAATTGAATGGGACATGTCTGAGAAAAATAATAATCCAGAGGAATTTGCTATTAAATTATGTGCAGAATTGGGTTTAGGTGGTGAATTCGTAACGGCCATAGCTTATAGCATACGGGGTCAATTGTCTTGGCACTATCGAACTTATGCATTTAGTGAAGCTCCCTTGTCCACAGTTGATGTACCATTTCGCAACCCCAGTGATGCTGACGCTTGGGCACCTTTCTTAGAAACTTTAACTGATGCCGAGATGGAAAAGAAGATACGCGACCAAGACCGAAATACCAGACGTATGCGGCGTTTAGCTAATACTACTACGGGTTGGTAAATTTAATGTAATATTAAGAATTTTCTATGTTACTAAGGTTTACTTAAAAATGTAAGTAAAAGTAACGTAAATTCAAATCTATTTTTTTTTTTCGAATCGCAATACACGATACAGCATGGAAATAAATTTGAATAAAAGGAAAAATAATTGTAATTTTTCTATATTATTATAATAATTGTATGTGGCATGTTTCATTATAAACTTTATGCTTATCAAGTATATTACATTTAACGGAAATAAACAGTTGTACTGCCCGTTTCATCTTACACATTTATATCTTAGTTTACGTCTTAACTATCTGTTGTACAGTCAGCTTTATCCTGATCTTGTTCACCGTCATAAAATTCATTCTTAGGTTCGACTATCTTATCCTCTTCTGCTTGAGTCATTCTTATATCGGGATCTTCTTTTTCTTCTTTGATGGTGCGCATTTCTTCCATATCCACAACATCAGGTGGAACTTGTACCATCTGTATACTGGGCGAATGTTGACACATTTTTAAATTTTCATAAACATGTTTGACTATAGCTTCTAAATATTGTTTTGAGTTGGCGTTTTCCTGTCGTGAATTAATTTCTGGATGTAATGTAAAGTCTGGGGCAAAGAATTCTAAATATTCCGTCATAGGTAGTTCGTTCGTGATTTGTTCATCGACCAAAAGTGAAGTCTCGTGAGTCCAACATCGAGCTACATTGCGTAGGGTATATCCTCCACCACCAACCACCAGAGTAGGTACATTAAAGCCTTTGACAAACTCTACACAGGCTCCGTGACCTCTTGTACTAAGTGAAAAACAACCCAGTCGATCACCAGCCAAAGAATCGGCACCGCACTGCAAAACTATGGCCGTTGGGCGATAAAAGTCCATTACAGCCGAAATAATAGGCTTGAAAACTTGAAAGTAGCTTTGATCATCGATGCCTTCTTTGAGTGGAACATTTACGCTGTAGTAGCGACCGGATTCAGCACCAATTTCATACATATCACCCGTGCCAGGAAAGAAATAATTGCCATATTTGTGAAAAGAAGCAGTCATAACACGATCGGTGAGATAGAATGCCTCTTGAACTCCATCGCCGTGATGAACATCAATGTCTATATACAAAACACGGGGATTATATTTCAATAACTCCAATATGCCTATAACAATATCATTGACATAGCAAAAGCCAGAGGCTTCGAATTTTTTGGCATGATGCAAACCACCTGACCAGTTAATGCAAATGTCACTGTGGTTGTGATTCAATTTCTGGGCTCCTTCAAGAGAGGCACCTGTATACATGGAACAAAACTCAAAGAGACCGTCAAATACCGGACAGTCTTCACCTACACTAAAGTGAGACAAATATTTCGTATAACCCACAGCTAAAAGAAAAAACCAAATTAAAAAAGCTTATTCACCCAAATCCCAAATCTAATCACTTACAATTGCAATGGATATTTTGAGGTGTTACTTGTTGTAGGAACTCTATGTATTCCTCACTATGGAATCTTAACATATCCTGGGCGCTGGCTCTGGAAATCAATCATGATGTTTACCATATACATAATTATTTGCTTGTTATACTTACTTATAAGGCCTGTAAATTTTCATTTTCCTGTGTAAACCGTAATTCATTACAAGACTGTGGGTCACTGACAAACGATGTGGCTTCATCGGATGACCGGGTCCATAGTGAAAATTACCCACATCGGGATTGTAAAAATAGGAAACTCGTCGTTTACTCATCTTAGTCTTTTATATATATACCTCTATTTATAGCCAAAAGATCCTTCAGGAGAAAATAATTGTTTTATAAACAATATTATAGATAAAACAATAACCACAACCAACAAACGTCGCGTGAGTGAAAAATCTAATTCACCCAAACTCATTACTGAGTAGATTCCATTCAAATTGTTTCTATTATTTTTGCACCGAACTGGATTTCTATTTACATTAAACCATCTATTTTCAGCATTTATTTGTAAAAATATAAAACAAAATACCAAGTACTGCTAGATTCGAAATATTTATTAATGCTTTCCTTTTCTGCTACTGTTTAGGATGAGTTGACAAAGAAATGTCAAAAAATTTCCGTTGTGTTCATTTTGGCTATAAAATAATTTTAGTACTAAGAGATGCCATATCAATGAATGCATGGGCCTTCCATAACCCAACAAACAAACGCGGTTAAACTCGTAGTTTCGAAAAATGAAAATACATATATATTTATGTTCATATTATGGGTAGAAGCTATCGAACAGGGAGGATGACTTTTAACTTAAATGGTGCTTGTTTTGTAACTTCTTTTTACTACACCTAATAAGAAATATGTTATTAATTCTGTAATATATGTGTGTACATTATTATTTTTTAGGTGTAGAACCCAAAACCCAATTTCCATACGCTTTTGTACTATTCTAACCTATTTAGTGAAAAATTAATTCCTTTCCTTATAAATCTTAAGTTAAAAAATTATATATATCGCGGAAGGTCTAGTAGGTAGTGTGTTGGTTTATTAGACATGAGGCCACGGTTCAACCCCAGGTCAGACATCTCCAGCAAAAGGAAATATGAAGAAACGTTTTTTCGGTGACTTCCTCTCAGCATATTTCTGAGTAAATAAAATTGTCATGAAAAAGATTCTCAAAAATCTGTCGTTTGGAATCGACTTTAAACTGTAGGTTCCGCCACTCAGCACACACAACATAAGTGGCGTGAGAAGCTAGGTCGTAATTCTAAATGAAGGGCTGTAAGGACCAATTATGTAATTATAGTTTTTCGTAGCTCTTGTAAGTAACATATTAAAAATTCATAAGTGCTTTTTATTAAATGCCAATAAATTTTGTTTAAATATTACAATTTCGTTAACAATTTAATCCAAAAACGAATGGGGGCATAAGCCAGACGTGTATACACTCCCGGATAGAATGGATCAGCACAACCCACACCCCAAGATACCACTCCCACTAGAATACCATCGATTTGTATGGGACCACCACTGTCGCCTTGGCAAGCATCGGTGTCTTTAGCCGTTGCGCAGAACATACTAAAATAAAATTTAAAAAAAATGTGTATATTAAACTTTCTTTTAGATCTCCAAACTTACGCATTTGTTATGCCACCATGGGAATATAAATTTTCATGACATTTTTGCTGATTAACGGTATAAATTGTGGCATATTTTAGTTCTGTCGAGAGTATATGATCACCAGAATTTTGATAACCCCAACCAGATACTGTAGCTGGTGTACTATCCTCAATTTTAGCCGATAATGGTGTCAATTTTATTGGCCTTATGAATAAATCATCACGTGCAAAAGTTTTTTCACGCACTTTCAATAGAGCAACATCGAAATTCATGTTGTCTGAATTATAACTGGGATGGGAATGTATTTGCTTAACCGGTACTATGACACCCGCACGTGAACGCCATTTACTACCCATGCGTAAAGTTATGTAACTGGGTATGTGCTCTACACCATGGACACAATGAGCTGCTGTTATTGCCCAATTTCCATTTAGTATGGAAGCACCACATATGTGTATAGTTTGGCGCCTTAGTGAAAGCTAAACAAAATTGCAAGAACTACTAAGAATGATTTGTCAAAAAAATCTTTTTATTTCAGAGTCAAATGACACCAAAGTATTCAATCTGCGTTGAATCATGGGGCAAGTAATTATCATTAGAAATTTGAATTTTACGAAGTTCAATTTCCCGAATTTCAAAAGTGCTGTGCTAGAATAGGCTTAGTCGGGAAAATAATCCTATTACACTCAGCACTCTTGAAATTTGATTTATAATTCCACAATTTAAATTCTATTCAGTATACATAACCTGGCCGGAACAGATGGTCATCATCGAATCTATTACTTTGGTTTCAATATTATTTAAAGAAATAAGATATTGCTGATATTGAAAATCCTTTTCATTAACTTACTTGATATGGAAAATCTTCTATGTTCGCAGTTTTCCCACTAACAATACGATACTGAGCTGCTTTAACAAAATTAAAATAATTTACGATAATTATTAGAAGGAAATTGGAATTATTTAACACCTGCATCATTCAAGTACCGTTACCAGACTATGCTTAAGGTACCCAAACATTTCATTGTCTTTAGTGTAAAATAAAGCTTAATAAGAATGAAATTATCTTATCTAATAAAGTTCACAGTTAAACATGGGCAATTAAAGAAAAACATGCATTAAAAATCATAATGAAAGATGATTGTGGCTTCCGTAGAATATCAATATTCGTATAAATAATTAATATCAATTGTCTTTAGCACCTTAAATGACTATATGTAAGGTATTTTTTGTAAGGGAATTTTTCTTTCAGGTAATTAATCTATTTTTTCTTTTAAATTTTTTATCTCGATTATGTTATTGTTGTTTTGTTTTGATATTTAAAGTATAATGTAAGTATGGTTAAAAATGAGAAATAAAATTTTTTTATAATTAGGTTGTAAAAAAAAGCTCTTTGGCTACGAAAATATTTATTTTTGTGCATTTTGGAAGAAAAATAAATATACAAAAATAACGAATACATACATGAATTAACATAACAAACTTCTATTAAGTATCTTTTTCCTATACCTCTGTACATAGTTTTAATAAATACACATTAAAACATATGCAAGATTTAGATTAAAATAAATTAACTGGAATTAAAAAATATTGATCTTGCTGCAGGTATGGCGGCTTAATTATGTTATTCAGTTTTTTGCTTGGCACAGTTTTTTATAATACGTTCAAAATGTAAATGCAAGAAACAGCCAATTATGCGTAAAGGACCTAATAGAACGGCATGTAATATATTTTGGAAGAAACCACCCCAACGGAAAAGACCACCGCCAAGTAGGGTAAGTAACCAGGAACCAGCACCAAATATTGAAATAAAATTGCCTTTCTGCAAGAAACAATATAAAATTGAAAACAATTACAAAGCAACAGAAAACTTTAAAAAATATATGAAATGCATACCAAAGCATCCTCAAGTATTTTCTTAGCGACATCGTGGGGTTCGGCTAAACCGCCACCTCCAGAAATTATTTTCGTTTCTTTCGGTTTCGTTTTCTCTTCGTTCTCAAATCCGGGAGTATTTGTATCGGCAGGCAGAGCCAAAGTAACACTGACGCCTAAATGCCTTGATTCCATAGCAATTGTTTCGGCCATACCACGTAATGCATATTTGGATGCAGCATACGGTCCATAGCCATAAATGCCAAATAAGGCAGCCTGTGAAGCAGTTACTACAATAATGCCTTCACGGCTTTGCTTCATTTTTGGCAAAACATAACGGGTACAATTGTAAGTACCCCAATAATTAACTTCCATTAGCTTACGTGCATCAGCAACGGATACATCTTCAAAAACACCGCATATAGCTAAACCGGCACAATTTATGAGCATAAAAATATCACCGAAAGTCTCTTCAATATCTGCTAAACATTTAGCAACGTCATCGTAATTGGATGACAAATCGAAACAACGATATTGAAATTTTTGTTCTGGTTTTTGGCGTATAACTTCCATAAGTGCTATAGCTCCCTCTGTTCATAACAAAAAAAAAAAACAAAAACAAAAATTAAAAAATTTTAAAATCAATTTAATTAGTTTACAGTAATTCTTAATAATTATAATATTAATAAAATATTATGTCACGTACTTGTTTTAAGGGGTAGCATAGGAGACTAATTAATTTATAAACAAATTTTAAAATTTCATAGACTAGTTATAAATGTACAAAGAAATTTTGTTATTTTTTAAAATAATAAAAAAAAAAACTTTTCTTATTGTTTAACATTTTCGAGAAAATTTTTGTTTTGAAAAATTATCAAGTAAATATTTATAAATGCACACGTTTATACATACTACATATACATAAAATTTTTTAGAAAAAAAGTGAATAAAAATATTAAAAACATTTAAATAGTAAAAACAGTATGCAGAAGCAGAAGACCCAGAAGACGTATAAATAAGATAAAATCTAAGCTTTTTGTTTATTCTCTACTTCAGTTGCAAGTATTTTACGTCTTATAGGTTAAACTTTAATCTATATCTGGCTTGTTATGTATGAATTTAGTCATCTAAAAGAGATATACACATTACAAAACCTAAAGCGTTCCATGAACAATTGATTAAGCGATCATAGAAAAAACATTGGCCTATAAAAATAATAATGGAAATTGTAGGTGTTGGTCTCAATTTTTACGACTTCAAATGATAATTAGAACATGCGTACTTAGAATAGGCATCGAATATCATTTTTATTTTAAGGAATTTTCTTCCTACATACATATATATATGTTTAATACATATTTATTTTTAATCCCGTTATTCCAATATAGACAGCAACAAATATATTTCATATTGTGTTCTATTGTTAATTAATAAGTCAATTTTATGCGAATAACTGTTTCAATTTCGCAAATCATATACATATACAAAAAAATTTATAGAAGATATCAATAAACCTTTTAAAAATGAAAACACTCTTTAAAATACTGGGTGCGGTTTACCACACTAAAATCCAATATAAATATAAGATTTTGAATATTTCGTCTAAATACGTGTAAAAACTTACTCAACATTTTTTCATCGCGTGCTATGACTGTAACATTGGCACCTTTCAGAGCACATTCAACGGCTAAACATAGTCCAATTCCTTTGCTGCCTCCAGTTACAACAACATGTTTATCCACTATGCTCCTGGGACGTTTACGTGTAACAAACACATACACTAGTACGTGCGCTAAAACAGCTAATCCTATGTAGAGAGCGATCTCCCAAGTTATTACGACAGTCATAACGTTTCTTTATGGTTTTATTTCCAATCGGCAACACAGTAACTTAACCTACAAGGAGTATAAAACATAATAATTAATTTTATTGAAATTAACACCAGTTTTCTTTTCCATTATCATTAGAAAGTTTTTTGTTGTTTTTGTTCAATACAAGTTGTTTAACTTCTACTTATATGTAAGTTTGTATATTCTCTTTTCAAGTTTTAGAGGTCAGTAACACTCCTTTCCGACATACTTGTTTGATTTAATTGAATCAGCAAAACGAAGAATTTTGAATGCAGAAAATTCATTATTTATATGTGATAAGATAAGCTATCATTGTATTTAATCTTGTAAAATTTGGATATTTACCCGTAATTATATTCGATAATTTAGGAAGAAATCATCCACTCTCAGCAGTAGTGTAGTGAAGTTCTTTTTAGAGCACTAATGAAAAACAAACTGTGGCAATATTAAAAAGTGAAAGTAATAAACAATAACAAGATGCCAGATATTAAGAAACTTTTATGATGATACAGAGAACAATGCCTTAAGTGGACAGAATTATATTCTTGATTATCCATTTCTTTAGCTAAAATTTTAATTATGAATTGTTCAATAATATCGGGTAGGAATCAAAAACCATTTATTCGGAGTAATTTTGAATTTATAAATTTGATTTATTATTTGAATTTCGCTTTACTTCTGGCAGCTTTGTGCTTTTGTTCTAAAAATTTAATACTTCATTTTGCAGTCATGTAGCTGGTTGGTTGATTGTGTCAAAGGAATTGTTTTTGTTTTTATCAGAAAAATTTATAAATGGGACGCTTTTTTCAAGTTTTATGCAGACAGATATTTGGAAATTATTTATAAATATTGTTTTTTAAATTCAAACTCAATACTTATAAAATGCAAATGAACTCGAATATTTCAATTGAACGTAAAAAAGTAGACTGTAATGCCTTGCCAAAAGGATGGCAAAGAGAAGAAGTTTTGCGAAAGTCTGGAATCTCAGCTGGAAAAGTTGATGTCTACTATTACAGGTAAAAAATTAATGTTTATACAATATTATATGAAACACTAATAGTAATTAACTTTTAAAAAGCACGAATTTACACAAGTATATCCTACAAAATGAAACACTTTTATTTAAGAATCAACAACAACAATAACCACAATTATTTCCATACGTTTCTATCATTATGCTTATCATTTATAATATAAACACATCATTTTAATCCTTTACCCCCAACACTTTTCTATGCATATTCTTGTTATTTTGGTAATGACTGATGTTGATGTTGAACGACGATATGCCGTCTCAATAAATAAAAAAAATTGTATTTTGATTTTGCTACATGTTGATGCCAATAATAATGGATGTATATGTAGTCCAACTGGAAAGCGTATTGATAGTAAACCCCAATTGGCACGTTACTTAGGAAATGCCATAGATATAAGCAGTTTTGATTTTCAAAAGGGCAAGTTTATACAACATTTGCCATCACCCTCAATATCACTGTACCGCTGCATACCTGGTAGTACAACAGTGACTAGTAGTGGTAGCGTTGGTGCTTCTACCAGTAGCGGTGGTTGTGGTATTAGTATTGGTGGTGGTAGTGCCACTATACCAACATTGGGAGGTGGCATTACTATAACGCCAGCCAATCATTCAACTGTGGGTCCAAATTTAAAGCGTAAACATAGAATGACAGCACAAGCAGCAAATTTAAATTTATCTTCATCGTCGTCGTCCTCCTCTTCAATTTCCAGTCATCATAGTAGTCTTTTAAGCTCTTGTACAACGATGATGACCTCAGCATCCAATTTGCAATTAAAACAACAGCAATTAGAATTCAGGTAGAGCCTACAACAAATAATAAAAGGCATAATGTGTGTTGCATGCCATTGTCAAGTGATATCGAAATTAGTTGATCTATAAATATATTAAAAAATTAAATAAATTGGAAATATTCAAAAATTGGCAATTATAGGGATTTCAGTTGAGACATTTTATTTAAATCTAAATTCAAATCCTTGTTTATACAAATTGGCATATTAAAAACGTTTAATTTTTTTCTAATATGTTTGAAATAAAAAAGAAATCGGTATTTTTGTGTCTTGCACTTAGTTTTACTTCATTATTATGCATGAATTTATTAAAACAAAGTTATGATGTTACAAAAACCAAAAATGAAAAAAACAAACCTTCTACTTTAGAATTTCTTATTACGGAATAGAAGAAAAAAAAAATATAATTTGTAACATCATAAATATTACATTTGTTAATTTTTTTCTTTTAATAATTTACTATATTGATTGATAATAATTTACATTCAATTATAGTCGTGCAATGCGTACAGATGTCTCTCTGGTGCCACCCATACGTCAGACTGCATCGATATTTAAACAACCTGTTACAGTGATACGTAATCATGAGAATTCCAAAACGAAGAACGACACAAAGCAAGGAGCACAAGATAAACCAAAACAGTTATTTTGGGAAAAGCGTTTAGAGTGTTTGAGGGCCTGCCATGCAACTGGTGAACAATTTGACGAAATCGTATTACCCAAAAGTCTCAAACCATTGGGACCCAATGTTCACGAACAGACCGTTATGCAATCTCTAGCTACAGCTTTGCATGTTCTCAATACACCCGTTACAGGTCAAACCGCTACGAAGACTGAATTTCATAAAAATGCCACTGCTTTTATCAATCCAGATCAACCTCTAATGCAGGGTATTCTCATATCGGAGGATGACATACGAAAGCAAGAGGATCGGGTTAATGTAGCTCGAAGAAAACTGCAAGAAGCTTTAAAAGCTTAATATCACTATTTATAAGAAATAATAACCAGTATAACTAGTTTTAAGTATAAATTCATAAAAAAGAATTCCAGGCAAATACTTTCATTAAAAGAAAAAACAAAATCATTTCATATTTTTTATTTCGAAGGAAAAAAATATTGTCAAGTAAAACAATTGAAGAATAAATACTAAAATTAAAGAATTGATAGCAATGTTAATAAAAAAAATGGCAACTAAAAACTTTTTTGTAAACATTACTAACAATTATTAACTTACAAACAATCTTATTAACTTGTTTGGTATAATTTCAACATTTATGTAATTCTTTCAAATCATGGAATAAAAACCGATTTCTTTGGAAGAATAGTGAATATAATGTTATTAATGCAAATTTAAGGTTTAACTTAAACCAAGTGTAACAATAAAAGGCAGTTGTTTGAACTTTCCCTAAACTAGTTCCTTAATCCATCTCTTCTTCCTCAAATTCATCATCGTCATCGTAATTTATACCATCAAAATATTCCTGAGAATTGGAGAACTAAAATACATATCAAATTAGCAGGACGTACTAATAAAGATTTAATTATACACAACCTTTTTCTTATAAAAAATTTTGGTGGCGGCAAACGCCGACATGGCAACTACCGCACTAATTCCTGCCAGTATTTTTGTTTTTCTTTCCGATTCTAGGAACTTGAGTTCTGTTGCCGTCAACAGAGGATTGTTTGGTGAGGCGTCATCCTTGCTAGTGTTTATTGAATTGAATGACTCTTTTTTAAAGATATCCTTCGATATACGATTTATGAAGTGTACCAAGTTTTGACAGCCTTTAATATGATTTTGTATGGGATTGTTGGGTAGAGTTATTTTATATAAAATCGATAAATACGAAAATACTATGGCATCCAATTCACTAAGTTGGTCACCAAAAAACCACAGATTGCGCCCCAGACGTTTTGAAAGTACATTTACACACTTTTTGGCATTATTTGTTAGCTACAGCAAATGAAAAAGTTGTAGGTTGTTAGCATTTACCTCTGAAAATATTAAGGAATTTATATACTTACATTGTCTACTTCATGGAGATCTAGCTTCTCATCTATATCGAAACCTCCCAATGTTAAAACGATCTCATGAGCCTCTTTCTGATACGAGGACGGATAATAAAAATTAAATGGAAATGGTGTTCTTTTTGCATAAAAACTTCTAACGGTTTCAAAATTATTTGGTTCGCCGAACATAAAATAGTGGTAGTATGCATGCAAATTCATAAACACCCAATTGGAAAATGATTCCGATAAATGTTTTTCATGCAATTTTAATTTGACGTCTACAGGATAACCCTTAAAATGGAATTGTTCAATAAGCTTGCATAAACTATTGTATTTAAGATTGGTATACATACTTCTTTGTCCAAAAATTTCTTAATTTTCCTATAGCCTACAAATTTTTCATTGCCGATTTGCATGTAAGGTAATTTACCGGCACCGGAACGTAGAGGATTGGAATTTGTTTCAATAGTTACGGGACAGTGGGCAAATTTGACCAGGCACTAAAATTATTTAGAATAATAAATTGCAGTTACTAAAATTTTATTGACGAAACTTATTCCAACTTACCAGGACGCGCAAACACTCAAAATCTATGGAAGGTAGACCCCATTCACCTTTATACACATATAGTACCGCTCCTAAACGCATTGTCCACTTTTAATTTTTTTGTATATTTATTTACAAACAGTTATTAACAATCGATCAGTATTTTTATTTTATTTGCCGCATTAAAATGGAGAAATTTTAATAAAAAAATTTATTATTTAATTTCGGAAACTTTTACGAAATGAATACACAATACGGTCTTCACTATTACTTTTGTTATTGAGGTTATATTCTCTGTTTACAAAAGTCAACATTAAATTCTTCTTCTTTTTAATCACTTGACATGTAACTCAAAAAATAATAACATGCCAGTACAAAACAGCTGATTGTAAATGAAAGTGTTGTTATCAAGTGGACAGTAAATAAATTAAGAAATAAAATGTTTTTGGTAAATTATAGCAGCTCATCAGATTCAGAAGAGGAAAGGACAAACAATACTAAAGCATCTGAGACTAAACGAAATGCTACAAGTGAATCAAACAGGTATGAAGTTCTATGCATAGAGTAACAAGTGGTTCCCAATATATGCAAATAATTTAACCCTGACTTTCGCACCAATCGTTTTCAATGTATATTGTAACTATTTGTCTGCCAACAGTCGTTTAGTGCTGATAAATTTTATCTTCAAGGCTCCAACTAGAAGGAAAGTAAATAAACATATACACCGTTGGTGGCTGTAACACATTGGTTCTTACGGTTCAATATTTGAGGTTCAATATTTTGTTTGTTTAACTAGCAAATTTTTCGATGGAGTGCTGATTGAAGAGTCACATATCAGGTATCTGGTTTTGCTGACGAATGGGCTTCTATAACGACTACGTGCCATTCGATTGGTTAATGAGAGGCGCCAACTACTTCACATATCCTTTTAACGATCATTGGCAAACATCACACCCATTTACCTCGTACTATGCAATAATTATCCCAATTCAATAATTATCCCTTATTAATTTTTAGCGCATAAGTCACTTATATACTGTATACTAAGTCTAAACTTTCAACCCAAGCACATTTAATCTGTGCCAAAGATAACCTCTGACCTTTTTTTATTTAGGCCATTATTACCACAGGCGGCTTTATTATTAGGAAAACGCAAAATCAACCACGTTGAGGATGACGTCTTGGACGATCCCTCAAAACATGAGGGTCGTATTAGAAGTTTTAAACATGAGCGTGGCAATTGGGCTACTTATGTTCACATACCCATTAAAAATAATACCCTTGAAGATATACAAGATATGTGTCTAATGGTTTTGGAAGAAAAATGCAATTTTAAACCATCGACAGAAATGCATATCAGTTTAAGTAAAACAGTCGTTTTGCAATATCATTTTATTGAATTATTTATTGATTCTCTACAAACGGTATTACAAATGGAAAGAAGGTATGCATGCGAATATTTTTCATGGATAGATAATATAAAAAGAATTTCATTCAGTTTTACAGTTTCCTTCAACAATTTAAAGGCCTATACAAATGCAGAACGTACACGCACTTTCTTAGCGTTGACAATGGATGAATTGTATTTCAAAAAGATGTTAATTATTTTAAACAAAGTGGACAGTATAATGAAAGATTTTAAACTTGATACTTTTTATGAGGTACTTCTGTTAGAAATGAAAAACATATTATATACCGTTGAAAATAATAAGCATTTCCACTCTTTAATTTTTTGTAGGATCCTTCATTTCACATTAGCATATTGTGGTGCATCGGTGACCATGTTAGTTCAATAAATAATTTAATGCCATGTATTATGGAATCGTTAAGTGAGCGTTTACCTCTAAATTGTACGGTTGATCAAATATATTGCAAAAGCGGTTTTAAAGAGTTCAATTTTAAGCTTATAAAATAAATGTGATTACTAATTAAGTTTTTTTCTTGCCATTGGATTGCTTTGCGGCTTGGGCATGTTCTTCCAAACGAGCTTCTTCTTCCATATCTAATAAGCGTTGTTTTCTGCGTCCTAAAGGTGTTTTTGTCCACCATGATTCGTAGGCTTCTTCCTCCTCACGATATACAGGATCTCTTGTGCTATAAAGCAAATTTAACATTGAATATATTTTACAAAAATTAAAATTTTCTTACCACAAAGCATTTATTAACTCCACATGAGTGAGAGGTTGAGAACGTAATTGTAGTTTACGTTTGCAGGTTAGAACTTCCTTTAAGCAGGCATTAACAGATCCAATTGTATAGCCATCTGATATTTTAGCCATAACACTGCAGTCTAAATTGGACAAGCCACCAGAATATTCACTAATCGTCAAAAATGATAACATTGTAAAAAGACCAGTATTTCTGTATTAAATATCCATTGCGACTTACTGCAACAATGATTTCCAAGCAAGTGACAAGGCTCCATAATCGGGACGTGGTATGTAAATGAAGCGATTGTAAGTTTGTTGTAGAAGTTTTTGATCAGCGTCCCATGGTAGATTAGAAGTACCTATGAATAATACACGGTCTTCGGGTGCAATATTTTTTATTAACTTCGGCAAATCTTTTTTCAAGCGTTTAGGATCAGTGCGATCAGTTTTAGGTATCTTTTTCATAAAAGGTTTTTCTGCATCGCCCATATAAATTACTGATGGTTGAAGTAACCGCGACACTTTTAAAACCAAGTGTAATAACATTATCAAACCCGATTTACCAGGGTATTTTCCCACAATATTGGCGGGAGTTAAATCAAATAAAACTGCTCCAACTTCTGTGCAAATGGCGTGTAATAAAGCTTTTTTCCCTGAACCTTTGGGGCCAGCCAATAATATGGATCGTATTAATGGACATGAATTGTGAATTTGCTCGGACCCCAAAGGCAATATACAATATTCGATGAGAATTTGTCTTATGTCGCCTGGCGATGGAGACGTACCAGATCTGGCAGTAATGGCTTTATCGCCCAAATACTGACTCAATCTTATTTCAGGATATTTTCTTATTATACCATTTGTAACTAACTCTTCGTATAGAGATTCAGTGGTGCGATCAGGTGTTAAATCCTTCTCTTTCTTCTTTTTGCTTTTCTTGCCAGATCTGCGAGCCTTTTTATTGCTTTTCTTTGCTTTTTTGCCTGTAGCATTCTGGATGCAGGAATAGCTACATACATATAAACAATTTTAAAAACTTTTATTATGTCAAACCTACCTGTAACAATTCTAGCTCTTGTCTCATAACATCGTCTACAACTTTTCGAAATTCTCTTTCGACTTCTATATACTTTTCATTATAAATCATATCTTCATAAGGCGTTTGTTTTAAATTACCAGACTCATCCTTGTCGCGCCAAATCTCATTGAATCTAGAACATTTTGTTTTGTTTTTGGAAAAGTTTTGTTTTACTTTATCTTATTGCTTTTGTTTTTATTTTTATTTTTAATACCTATCAATTTCCGTTCGAATATCCGGTAAACAATTAGACTGACCTGGTTGTAAGCCGCCTTCTTCATCTAATTGGTTTTCATTAACATTCAAATCGCCACTTCTAGCCGGTGATTTTGATTTGTCCTTAGTTTTACGAGATTCTTTTGAAGAACGTGCAGAGGATCGACTGAGTTCACTTTCAGTACCGGGTCGACTAAAAATGTGTAATGAACCACCCTGATCTTCGGAGGGAAAATCTGGTAACTTGCCTGTTTTTTCGTAACAGTCCTTTATCCAGGAACGTAATTCATCGGCAATGTCTTCGGTCATATTAGCACCGTGTTTAGTCTTTATTTCTTCGCGCACTTGTTCCAAAGTTTTTTCAAATTTCTCTTTAAATGCTTCCTGAGTAGAATAACTTCTTTCAAAAATCTACATAAATGTATGTGAGTACAAATTTATTGTAAACATTTTAAAAATTTAACATTTTTCTACCTCATTTAATTTTTCAACTTTTTCTGCTCTGGCTTTTAGTACATGAGAAGGTGGTGGCACCATGCCTATCAATATCATTTCATCGAGTTTCCGTCTACGTGTTTTACGTCTAGCCGTATGACCACGCCACATTTTTTGAATTTTCATTGCAGCCATTAAGCCACTATCGGCGCGATCTTTATCCTTTTCTTCTGCTTTACCCTTTTCTTTAAGCATGCGTATTTCTTTCATAAAATGTGCTCTTAAACGTCCTTGACGAGCTCTTTCATGCATTTGTATCAAACGTATAGCCTCGATTTCCGACATTTGTTCCACTATGGGATTTTCCTCCACCCAACCCAGTTTCACTAA
This sequence comes from Sarcophaga carnaria, assembly GCA_958299815.1. Taxonomy (NCBI): domain Eukaryota; kingdom Metazoa; phylum Arthropoda; class Insecta; order Diptera; family Sarcophagidae; genus Sarcophaga; species Sarcophaga carnaria. Next base: position 129,732,714 of record OY283150.1, on the reverse strand, counting down.
AATTTCATGCATTGTTTTATTACGCTTATCGATCTCTTTGCGTCTTTCCCTTAGGAAATATCTGGGGATACGTAATTCGGTATCCATGGGAGATAATTTTAAACGTTCAACTATAACATCATTATAACTGAACTCCATAAGATCAATATTTACTAGGTCGTGCTTCAATTCTATAACCCTACCTAAAGTAGCATCGAGAAGGTTGCGTATTAATTGTCGTTTTTGCGGTTGTATCATTTTATCGTAAACTTCTTCAAACCTATTGGCCAAACAAATGTATTTCAAATAAAACTCGTAGGTACTAGCTTGCATTATTGCCCTGGAATCAGTAACATCGCTATCAGCATTTGCTGCTGCAAAAGCCGTTACTGTTGTATCTATATCTTGATTTTGTCGTTCATAATCACACAGTGCCAGTAGTTCTAGTTCATGTTGGGCCAAATGCCACAGATCGTTGTAATGATTATTTGACATTTCCGAAAGAAATTGTGTAAACGCCTTAAAAGTTCAGTAACAACTGAGTTTTTACAAACAGAATTCTTAGTATGCACTATAATTGTTACGTAGCCAAAACTACATATTTTATTAGGAGTATCCTAGTAACGAAATGACAGGTGATATTTAAAGAGTGTCTGTATAGGCTCTATAAGGAATTACATACATATTTTACAAATGAAGAGGATAGTTATTTAAAGGGGGGTAAAATTTTAATATGTAAGTTCTGAAGTATGTTTTTATTCTAAATCTCTTTAGAGGATCAAAAGTAAAAAATGTTAAATATTTTGAAAACCCCATTCTCATCAGCAACTTTATCTGTTACACTTTCGTAAAAAATAGCTTCTCTTCGCCTGCAGCTTACTTTCCAATATTCTAATATTTATAATGCATCTGCTTGAATGAAATACAGGTCTCAGTAAATACACTTAAGATTTGCCACGAAAAAATAAAAGGGATCCGGTCTCTATGCAACATTTATCGACGAATCCTGTTTTTCGGTTTCAGGCCGAATATTGACCAGAACAAGCCGACGAATGGCAAAGCCTTCTAAGAACATGTTCGATTATCTTTTCATTGAGAGAAAAAATATTGAATTTTCTAAATTAATTGAAGAGGGATTTTAAATTTGATACATACATATATTGTATATTTGAAATAAAACACATACATTGTTTATAATTATGTTTACACTAATATTTTTTATATTTCAAATAATTTATTTAAAAAGTTATTAATTTATGATTTGTTCAATTGAATTTGTATGTTTATACACTGAAATTGTATTTATATTGTGTCTGTTTATACGCTTGTAGTACATATGTACTTGTTTTAGTGTTTGTATTATAATTCTTACAATCCAATATTTCAGTTAAATTTCGCAATTAAACACATAAAACTTTGAAATAGTTGTTCTGTTAAATTTTCACATTTTTTTTTTATTTTTATCTTCGTTTAATAATAGTATTTTTGACCAAAGTTTAAATATTTTTGCCAACTCTTTGAATTTAAATTTATTTCGTTTGTTTTCTCTCTCTTTTTTATTTCTTAATTTAAAACAATTTAATTTCGAAGAAAGTTAATTATATATAACGTAATAAGATGTATAGTAATTACAAATTTTTTTATTTAAACATGTTTCATTATACTTGTTGATTTTGTTTTAGGACACATTTTTAGATTTTATAGATAAAAGGTAAAGGTAAGATAGATAGTTACGTTACGTAAGCTAAGGGATATGAAGGGTTCAACGAAATGACAACGAACAAAAAAAAAAAAAAAAACAATCTTATTACAATAAAACAATTAATGATGATGATGATGATGCAGTTGATGATATTTATTTCTTTTTATATTTTGGTCATACATATGTATATAATAAGAATGATGTATATGTTAAGAAAATAAACGGTATTTTCGTAAAATGAAATGTTTTAAGTGATCTTATTAGAAAAATAAAATAAAATAAAATGTGCTTGTTACAAAATAATATTTATGCAATATGTTTTCATATTTAGCATGTTAACAACAAATAAATATAAAATCAACATTTAAAATAAGCTGCTTAAAAGTATAACTGTTTAAAACGTATATTAAAAAAGAAAATTATAAAGAAAGCTTTAAGCAATTATGTGAGAAAGAGATTCTTAATTAAGTTAGAATGTTAAAATCAAAAGTGTATAATTGTTTAAGAAGAAATTACAAATATTTATACATATTAGCAAAACTTAAACAAAATTAATTTACAATTTATTTATTTCTTATTATTTTTTTGTAAGGAAGATTTTTGTATTTGTATTTGTATTTTTAAACAATATTTTATATGTTTTGTAGTATTTGTGGTTGATTTGAAAATTTGAGTTTTTGTTGTACAATTAATTTGACTAAATAGAAATATACCAGAAATTACAAATGAAGTATTCCATAATATAAAAAATTTTATGCTGAATTATATATTCTAAGTACAAATAAAACAATACATTTTGGAGATTTATGAAAAATAAAATTTGGCCTCAAGTAAAAATATATTTGCGAGTTATTTTCTTTTGGTAAAACAATTGAAAATTTGAAAAAGTTATAAACAAAACAAACATTTAAACAGAAAGCATTTTATTTAAAATGTTTTAATTTTTCAATAAAATTATAAATTTTTATATAATTTTTTATCTTTTGCAATAGGCTAGACATATAAAACACTATGGGTAAGGATGACAGTCGTGCTTCTTTCACTACTCAGATTGTATGTGTTAAATTTCTCATGAATGGCAGGGTCTATAGTTTAACTTCGACGTTGAAGCAAGGTAGCAACAAAATTGTTGACAATAGATAACAAAAATTTATAATTTTATTCAAGGATCTGGAATTAAAATGATTATTTGAAAGTGCTTTTCTATAGAGTATTCCTCAATCTCCATTTCTGTTAAAATATTTATGCGTTCATTTGGAAAATAATAATGTTTAGTGTTTTACAATAATTATTTATTTTGCTTTATTTGTTTAAAAGTCATACAAACAAACATTTATCAAAAACCAATAGTATATAGTTTTGCGGTGTTCTTTTATTTTTTTTTTACCTTCATCGGCCTTTTTGTCTAAAAAATTATAATAATTTGAAACTAATTAAAATATAAAAGGAAAATTTTCTTTAAAATTGCTATAAATATGATTCGTTTTTGAATAATTTTAATTACTACTTTTGAAAAATAAAGATATATTTATATATATAACGTACATAATTTAATATATATTTTTATCAATCATTTCGAATATGTATGTATAATTATAATAGCTTAAAAACTAGAGGTATTATTATTATTGTGTTTAAATAAATTTAGCTTAGGTGTTTTTTTTAATTTTTTTTAAGTTTAATTATTACTCTTGCTTTATTGTTTAAAAAAATGATTTTCAAAAAAAAAAAAGAAACGTAAAACGATTGTTATTGTTGCGTTATAAGTAGTAGTTGTTAAATTTTTGTTTTAAATGTAGCCTTTTTTCTTGTTACTTGTTATTTGTTGTTGTTATATTTATATTCTCATTTAAATTATAATTATTAAACCATTACAAAAATTTTAATATTTTTTTACGGGTGGTTCTTGTTTTATTTTTATTAAACATTGTTTTGCTTTACATTACATTACATCTTACGGTTGCTGTTGCTCTTCTTGTGTTTTAACTCAACAAAGGAAATGTTACAATTTTGTTCGTTTGTTAAGTATGTATGTATGTAGGTCGGTATGTATGTATATAAAGAATTTTCAGCTTAAATATTTGATATATTGTTTGTAATTTGTTACATAAAAATATTATATTTTTTATTTTCTTTTACTGGAGTTTAATTTAATAATTTCTAGTGTTGTTATTTTTTTAATGCATATACCTGTTGTCACTTTGTTTTTCATTTTTCGTCATTTGTTTGTTGTTTTGTTTTCGGTAATTATAATAAATTTTTCTTTTTTATGTAATAGTTTAATTTAATTTAAGGAAGATGTATAACAGCTGCTTTATTATTATAAATATATATGTATATAGTATGTATATGTATTGGAAAATGTGTTAAGGGCTGCTGGTAGGGAGAGGAGTAGGAGGATGGCTTTCATATAGCATTGTTTATTTATATAATTGTTATGCTGATGCTAATATATTTTTGCACAAGTTTCTTCTTTTCACGCAGTATTATTTTTTAAATGTAATAATTTAACTTTAAGTTCGGCAAATGTTGGTCTTTTGGCAGGATTAAGGTCCCAAGCTTGTCTCATCATTTCATAAATTTCGGGAGGGCAACCTTCAGGTGCTTCCATTTTGTAACCCACTTCAACATGTTTGACAACATCAGCCAAAGGCTAGAGAAAGGGAAAAGAAAAACATGTCAATCAATATATTAAAGCCAGATGTTTATAAAAACTAAACTGCTTACAATTCTAGGATAAGGAACACGACCAAAAGAGTAAATCTCCCATAAAAGTATACCAAAACTCCACATATCAGATTTGTTGGAAAACCGCTAAAAATTAAACAGAACAACAAAACAATTGTATAATTATAATTGCAAATAAAATTATATGGCTTTATATTCAATTGCTTATTAAAATAAACTTACTCCATTTTTCAAAGCTTCTGGTGCAGTCCATTTGATGGGCAATTTACCCACATCTAAATTATAACACTCTTCACGTGCTAAACCGAAATCGGATACTTTGGCTACACAATCTTCGGATATAAGAACATTACGAGCGGCTAAATCACGATGAACAACTTTTTTCGCTTCCAAATATTCCATGCCCGAAGCAGTATCGCTAATTTAATGCAATAATAAATTACTTCTGCTGTATACACAAGTATGTATGTATTGTTGTGTACTTACTAAGCAAAATTGATTTGATCCTTTTTCGTTATGTGTTGTCGTCCCCGTGATCTTAGATAATCAACCAGTGATCCTTTGCTCATATATTCTGTTACCAAATAAATATGTTTACTTGTGAAAACTAAGCCCACAAATTTTACTAAATTCTCATGTTCCAGGGTCCTGGAAATTAAAATTATTCAAGTATTTTTGTATATGCAAAGAAGTTAATATAAAAAATTACGTCATAACAGAAGCCTCTGCTAAGAATTTTTGTACAGCTCCCTCGTCTTTAAGCATTTTAACAGCCACTTTTTCATTGCGCAGTATACCGAGCATAACGTCACCAAATTCTCCTTTGCCTATACTCTCGCGTAATTGTAAATCCGATTCAGGTATAACCCATCCCTTATCAATGAAATCCTTTGAATTAATGCAGTACTCTTGTTTGCCCTGTTTGGGTAAACATTTTATAAGCTGTGTGCACAAGCCATCAGCATCTGCCTCATAGTGCTGTATAAGAAAATGATAATTGTTAAGTACGGTTTTAAAAATACAATAAGTGATGGCGATAACTTACCGCTACTAGTTGACCCAAATTTTCGAAATATTCCTCGTCGTCTATGGTTAATTTATTTTCTAAATATTTAACGCGATAATGTTCGACTTTGCCCTGAAAACACACACACAAGGTATAGTCTCCAGGAAAGTTGGTCGATTCTCTAACTAAGAACAGACCATCTTCTCGTGGTTGCAGCAGATGTTCGGCTTCATCACGTGTAATGCTGCCGTGGAACCAACTAAAATTTAACGCAGTATTAAGAATTATTAAGAAAAAGTTGAAAAAATGCATTAAATCACTTACGGCATGGCATTAAGTTTAACTTCACATTTCTTATGGGGTTGGTTGTGCAGCCCACTGCTATGATTGGGAGCTAAACCAGACGTGGGCGACAATGATGGTGTAGTCCAGGACTGGCTTGTTACTGGGACATTGGCTCCGCCATTTATATCGAAACCATGTAATGAACTGCTCATCGATGAGGCATTTGCTGCTTGATTTACCACCATCGCAGGTTGTGACTGATGATGTGTTTGGGCAGGATGTTGTGTATGAAGTAACATATTACTACCACCACCTGCATTGGATTGTAGCGCCATACTTTTGGGTGGTAAACCACGATCGTGCAAAGATAGAGCAGTATGTGCAGCATTCAGGGAAGATGTCATCAGATTGTTATTACAATTGTTAGCGGCCGCTGCTGCCGATAATAATTGTAAATGCTGTTGCTGTTGTTGCTGCGTAACACTGGCAACAGCTGCAGCCGTAGCTGAGGGAGCATTTAAGCCAATTGGTGCAAATGTTGACATAATATGTTGTTGTTGTTGTTGCTGCTGCTGCTGTTGTTGCTGTATTTGTGGCTGTGGATGCTGATTTGGCGATTTCGGCGAATGATTGGATGGAGCAACTATCACAGCACCAGGGGCATTTGTTATTAAATTATGACTATTAAGTGCATGCGAGGACAAATGAATCGCATTATGATGATGGGGATTCTGTAATTTATATAAAAATATGCATACGTTTAATATTATTAATTAATATCGTATATGAAATAATAAAATAGTTCTATTTCGTTTGTTTTTTTTTTTGTAATTGTGATTGTGTTTGTCTTTGAAGTCAAGTTTCAAAGGCTTAAATTAAATTGTTAGGCTATGACTGTAGATAAAACATTAGTGCTACACAGTGCTAATTGATGAAATGATGATAGTAAATGTGCTCTATATCTACAGTAGTTGTCATTCAAATACAATATGATCAATGCGATTAATAAAATTTTAAATGAAATATATAATTACACAATATAAAATGGGTAGCCATATACTATATATTTTAAAGTTTTAATTTTTTTTAAGGTTAGAAATTTCGAAAAATATTTCAAACAATTTAAAAATAAAACGTTAACGTCTTAAAGTCTTCTGGCTAAATAAAAAACATCAGAAAATTAGAAGAAGAAAATGTAATTGAATAGGTAACACACTTCGAATAGGTCTTGATCAAAAATAGCAAAAATTGCATTAGAATTCAATTCTCAAGGCAATAATAGAGAGGATGCGCTATCATCGCACACGGAACCGAGAAGTCAGATACGGAATAGAGCTGTATAGAAAAAGCTGTGGTGAAAACAAAATCTAAGTTCAACTTAAATCAGGAAATATGTAAAGGCCCTTTACACAAACAAGAATTGAGTTGTCTTGTGTTTTTATACTACAAATGTTTATTACTGAAAGTTTCGTAGTACACACATATACATACATAACTGATAACTATAACCCTTTAGTCATGATTACGGTCTACCTTCTCACACCAATTATGTTGTATGTATTATGTTATCCCAGTCAACCCTCCAACTTGATTTTCTATTAAAAAAAAAAAAAACATTTTATAGTATCCAGAATGCTGAATGATATGTCAAGTTTAAAATTCTTAACAGTTTGTCTGTAGTCCGCTATGTTCAAAACTAAAATATTTGATATCTTTTTATTACCACGTTATTATGATGCGTTGATAGTTGCGTAGTTTGTGCTACAATATGTGGTTGGGATTGGCTAAATTGTTGTTGTAGTGTAATGTTATTAGTTACAACGCCACCTATACCTACACCAGCAGTACCAACACCGCCTCCAATAATGCCACCACTACCACCACCACCACTATTCCCTAGTAAATTATTAGGATGTGTTGCTGTTGTCAGGCCGCCGCCAGTAGCTGTAGGCTGTGGCGCGGGTCGTTTATTGTGTCGTAAAGGTGCTGTTGGCGGCATTTGATGCCCAGTAGATTGTAAAAACCATGGATCACCACCGGTATTGGATGTCGCCACTGTTACTGTCGGTTGAGAGAAACCTCGATGATGACCCACCACAGTTGTTTGTCCGTTTTGTGCGGCAGTAATGTGACTATTCATAACGCTATTGTTAGAACGTATATTCGCAGTAATCGTCGATGACTGCGTCGTTACGTAGCAATTTATAGCTTTTGTTGCTGTTTGATTTTGATCTGTCTGTGCTAGTGTTGTTAACGTTGATGTTATTGGTGTATTTAAAGTAGTAGAATCAGTGATATTTGTATTTGTATTTGTAGTAGTTTTTATTGTGCTAACCTCGGCTGTTGCTGTAATTGCTTTTGGATGATCACTTGCTGAATTTGTAGTAGAAGGTGAACAATTTTCAACATCTGTTGTTGTGCTTGATTTGGCAGATTTCGGTGTTTGTAATTTCGGCTTATCCGAATTGGTTCCTTTACATTGGAGGGAATTATTATTTATGATGGATATATTTTCAGCGCTATGGCTGCTACTACACGATGTTTGAGCTTTAATTTGAATATGTTTCGTTTGGATTTGTTGTTGCTGTTGTTGTCGTCGTTCTTTTTCTTCTGTTTTATTTAATATATCACCAGACTTTAAATTATAACGCAGAGAAGTTTTATTTTCTTTACCATCTGTACAATCAGTTGCCTCTTCATCTGCAAAAGAGAACAAAAAAACAAACATGAATTTTTAATAAATAAATTAAATATTTTTAATAATATGACATATACATACTATATTGTACATACAATATTTTTATAATAATTGCTGATTTATTTATAGATATATATATATATATACGTACTATGCGTTCCTTTAAAATAATGTTTTATTTTTTTCTACTGACTATGCAACTTTTTTCCGTTCTCATAATACAATATTTCATTTTAATTTTGTTTTGTTTTTTTTTTGCTTTGATTTTATTATTGTACCATAAATGGTTAATTTGTTTTTTTTTCATACCACGGGAAACAATAAACAATCTAAGCTTAATTCCGGTCATAATAAAGGAACAACACATTTTGTCGTACATAGGCTTAAAAGAATAAAAAAAGAGCTCCAGCAAGTAATAGAGTTGCCATTAAGGACTGTTTTAGCACTGCAAATATTTTATAAAAATAAAAAATCGGATATTTATTATAAAGCAAATTAAAAAGAAAGTAGATGGTTTCCAAATATGACGAATGAAGTCGCTGTGGTCTAGTAGGTAGTGTGTTGGCTTATTAGACGAAAAGCCAGGGTTCGAGCCCCAGGCCAGACATCAAAATAAAATACAAAAAGTATTTCTTCGGCGACTTCCTCTCAGCAGATTTCTGGCAAAAACTCTGAGAGCAAATAAAATTGCCATGAAAAGTTTCTCAAAAATCTGTCGTTCGGAGTCGACTTTAAACTGTAGGTCCCGCCACTCATGTATAAAATTAACACACACCATAAGTGGTGTGAGAAACTAGGTCGTAATCCTGACTGAAGGGTTGTAATGACCAATTATGTATGTAAATAGAAACGAATAAAAAAAAAACTTGGAATAGCTTGGAGTTGATTTCCTACGTTCCTAGTTTCCAAATGAAATGAAATAAATCAGTCGCATTCCTGTGAAAATTAATGCCAATAAAAGTTTTTGTAAAGCATTTATTTATCATTTTCAAGATTACAACAAATTATCGAACATAATGGGATTATTATTATCACATAAAAATATGATTTTTCCAAACCATATATTGCATGTATTTTTTTTTGTTGAAGAGAGTATTGTTTATAAGTTTTCTTAGTCATATGATTAAGTACAAATACATTGCGGCTTCGTACAAACTTTATGTATTTATAAACTTTTAATAAAGCTTTTGTAAATAATCAAGAAAAAAAATTAAAATTCAAGTTAATTAGCATATAAACATTTAACTATACAAATAAATACGAGTATGTACGTGCCTATGATAACAAAAACAAACAAACATACACCTGTTGTTGTTTGCCCCAAAAAATAAATTGTTATTACTTAACAAGTATGTGGCAACACTTTTAAATTTAAAGGCATAAATAAATACGAGCGACTATAATGCAATTGTTAGTTAACGTGAGTGCCGTTGTTGTTATTGTATAAAAATAAAATCATACACCGAGAGAAAAATTCTATGAATAATGCTCTTTATTGGCTAGTTTATACAGTCACACAGATAATTATATGTACGCCTCTAAAAATCATTTTTTTTTTAAATGTTAATATATGGACAAGTCAACTGATTTTTGCGCCAAATTTTTTGTTTTCCGTCACAGCCGAATAAATTATATTTGTTCTCATCACTAAATATTACATTCGCCCAGAAATCAGTTGACTTGTCCATATATTATTGGGCAAATTCCAATCGTGGCTTTTTTCTCGGCACTCGGCTGCGGAAACCGTTCTATCTCAAAACACTTCGAACTGTTTCGGAATGCACAATAACATTGTGATCACTTTCCGAGGTATTTCGTATTTCTACGGCTGTAGTCCTAGGATTTTTATTCACAATACCTTTTATATACCGGGAGACATTTTATACGAAATATACGTCCGTACGTATAATTTTCTGTGGTGTCATATTGGTTTTAAGCAAACTATAGTCACAAATTCATAGATTTTGGGAATCTTTTTTCTTTATTTAAGTAAATGTGTCGTTACAGATGCTAATGTAAAGAAATTTTAGATTAGAAGTTCATTACTTTAAAAAAAAAAATGATTTTTAGGAGGGGTACATATAATTATCTGTGTGACTGTATATTAATTGGGTTTTAAAATGATTTACTTTGAATTCTTTTTTTTTTTTTGGTTTTTGTAGAGTGTATAAATTAGTAAACAAATGTATAAAAAAATTAAAATATTTTTAAATTTCCGTTTGAGCGATTTTCGTTGTTTAAAATCAAATTCCATACAAAAAAATCACAAAATTCATCACTGTCTGATGTTGATATGTTTTATTGTATTTTTTCGCATTTAATTCGAATTGTCTCTATATAGTATACTACGAATAGAAAACTACGCGTTAAGATAAATAAGAGCAACGGCATTAGAATTTAAATGGATTTTAATTAATTTTCCTTTAAACAATAAACTGGATATTGAAATTCTTCTCATTGTTAGACGATTGTAAAATAGCCGAGAGAAAAAAGCAAATAAAAATAAAAAAAATTTGAAACGAAAACAAAATTCTATTTATGAGCAGTATTAGCAAATGTGTTAGAAATCGTTATTTCATAATCAAATAAACTAAAATATTATGTTATATGGGTGGTATGCAGGTAATATTTTCACTTTTAGTGCTAATCAAAATTCAATAGGACAGTTATGATAATATGGTTGGTCGTTGGTCGGTCCATAGTATGGAATGAAATTTGAATGGAATCTTTATTGTTATTTTGATTTAATATCACATACAGCTATGTTCGAAATAAGAGCAACGTTAAGTTAAAAAATTTCGTTTTATTTCGAGTTAGAATGTTCTTAGTCAGGTTAAAAAAGTACCCTATATACAGTACTAGGCGAGTACTGAACGTTTAAAATTCGTGTAAACAGCCTTCGTTGCCATTTTCAGATCCTTGTCCGATGTTGTAAATTGTTTGATCAAAAACCAAGCATTCGAATACAACTGAATAACAACAATTTTTTAAAATCTTCTGTATCTTAAGATCATGTTAGCATAATAGGACAATCTTGGATAACTTTCGGTAGATCGGCCTCTTAGGGTAAAGAGATACATCGTGCAAACAAACGAACAAACAGATATTCGATGTATGGATATACGTACATATGTACAGTAGGACCTTGATTATCCGTGATCGTCGGGACCGGAAGCATGCCGGATAATCGATTTTCCTGGTTGATTTAGTACCAATTTTGGCTAGTTTTTTAAGAGATATTTTTATTAATTAATAAATGAATATGTACATTATTTATATAAAAACTAAATAATTCAAGGATTTTATATACATACATGTTTCAAAAATATAAAAAAAATCGCACTTCTCAAATTTCTAAATTAAACTAAATAGGTTTACATGTATGCTTCTGTGTAATCGTATACTAAAGAGGGAATTACCCTTTTTCACGTGTTTATCCAAAATAATAGAAACAATTTTTTGCTTATAATCACGGATAATAGAGGTAATCACGGTTAAACGATGCAGAAAAATATAAGTCGATCCAAAATAAAATTAAGTCAATGCAAAAAATTTTCTTTTTCCATCCCGGATAATCGAATCACGGATAATCAAGGTCCTACTGTATGTAGATATAAATAAATATGAATTTTTAAATAATAAAAAGGTGGAATAGTATTCAAAAATACATTTCAATTCTATTTTATTGCGTTTTAACATTTTCAATATGAGCAAACAGATCGTAAGATGATGATTCATGCATTTAAGTGAGTCGTTTCGTTTGTTTTTACTTTTTAATTTTGCTTACATTCCCATCAACTTGTCACTTTTTTTCGCTGTTATTTGTTGAACTTTTTAATTTGCATTTTATAATACAAAAAATAAAAACAAAATTAAAAAAATTTACTGCTACTGTTTGATTATGGGAAGAGTTTCGTTAAGAATTTCAATGAACAGAAGAACATTTATTAACGGGGCCACTACTCTCAACACACAGCTCTTTTTGGTTAATTTTTGGCATTAAGTGTTTGCATTTGTTTTCGAAATTGAAGCACGTTTTGAAAACAATGACTCTGTTTTTATTGACTGCAGATTCTTGAAATATTTTTTATTTGCGTTCAAGTTTTTGTTTTTGTTTTTTTGGTTCTGTGAATAATTAAATAAATTTTTTTAATAAATTACGCAATTGAAGTAGCAACAACAACGACTATGAATTTATTAAAAAAAAAGAAAACAAGACAAGAAATACAATAAAAAGTTATTAGAACAAAACGTCTCATATATCATGGTAGAGTGACAAGTTAAATTAATTATTTTTTTTGTGAGAAAAACTATAAAATGAATCAAAATTTTAATTTTCGGTGTAAACATGGGGATTACAGAACCTTTATTCCAAAACAGATAATGCAAATTACTTGATATTAATAATTACTTATGAGTACGAGAATATTCTGGCCGAATGTCATATCAAACAGAGACCTGTGGGAGAGTAGAAGAAATTACCATCTGCCACAAAACACTTAGGGAATTACCGAATGGACATTTCAAAACTTTACTGTCAGTTGAATAAAGTCAAAGTGCAACGTATGACGGATTCTATTGTTGTGGCCTTTCAACTCTCCTTTTAATAGTCTCTCTTTCTGTTGTCCTCTATCCAAAGATCTGTTCTGTTGCTCTCTTGGGCATGTAACGCATGAGTAATTGTATACTTTACAATAAAACAATAAAATTAAATTTAAATAAAATTATAGTTAGTAGTTGTAGTTGTTGTTATTTGTTTTTTTCTTCATTGTAAATAAAGTTGATTCATTGCTGATGAAGTCATATCAACCATACACTCTGCTTGCTGTGTGTGATATATTCGCAGATGCATTGAGCGTAAAACTTTTAACTTCATTCAGAATAGGACAGTATAGTACAGTACTGTACTGTATATGCATATATAATATTATATTAAATAACAACAACAGCAGCAATGACAATTTATACATATATATTTCGTATATTCGTACGTATACTGTAGCGTAATAAAATATTTTATTTAATTTTTTAGTTGTTTTAATAAGAAAAAAAAATATTATAAAATCTGCCCTTTGATTGCAGTATAAAGCATGTAAATATTGTTTTGTGGTTTGTTGTTGTTATTATCGTAATGATGATGAAATATGATTCATATTTGAATTCACAGTCGGCTACAAAATATTGAATTGAAATTTAAGAAGACTGATGTTTATTATTATTAACATACATTGTACATATGTACATACATACATAGTATGCAAATGAAAATTATTTTTTTTTATTATAAAACAAAAAAATATGTAAAAAAAAATTAGAAAAACTAAATAGGAAAAATAAAACAAAAATCACTAAATTATAGTTTATTGGCTGGATTATGGTTGGCAACTGAAATTCAGTTGCATTGCCAATTGCCAAAAATAGCATTACATAAAGCTACTGATCAATAGCATTTAAAAATGTCTGTTGTAAAGAGTCTTTATAGACTATAAATTTTTAGTTACCAACTGGCAACGCAACTTAAGTTCGGTTGCTATTTGATAAAAAAAAAACCTCTTCTTAATTAAAAACTTAAAAACGTTCATGATATTGTGTACTTAGGTATTTGGAGTGGAGTTTAAAAAGTTTCTGCGTTTGACGACAGCGGGTACTACTATCATTTCAATATTTGTTTCAAACACTAGTAGCGTTGTAACATGTTTACACATATGCAGATTCAGCTAAATTCTTGAATTTATTTATATTAGCAAACCTCTACTGATACTCAGTTTTTTGGGATTACAGAAATCAAGTCCATTAACTCAAAACTGAACACATAACAGTACGAATAGCTTGTAAAGGGTGTTTTTTATAGAGGTATAGAACTTTAAGTTGCAATAAAACAACGATGGATTATTCGATTGACATGAATTTTATTTATCCGAAAGATAATCTTGTGGCATTACATTTTAAATATGATTTCTGGCATATGATCGCCACGGCTGGCGCGGATGTAGTCCAATCTGGAAAATGAAATAAGGCGGTCACCAAACGTGTCTTTCAATAAATCTATTGTGGCACGAGCTGTGTGACATGTTGCGCCGTCTTGTTGAAACCACATCTCCTGGACATCATGATTATTCAATTCAGGAATGAAAAAGTTAGTAATCATGGCTCTATACCGATCACCATTGACTGTAACGTTCTGGCCACCATCGTTTTTGAAAAAGTACGGACCAATGATTCCACCAGCCCATAAAGCGCACCAAACAGTCAGTTTTTCTGGATGTAACGGTGTTTCCACATACACTTGAGGATTACCTTCACTCCAAATGCGGCAGTTTTGTTTGTTGACGTAGCCATTCAACCAGAAGTGCTCTTCATCGCTAAACAAAATTCGCTTATGAAAGTCTGGAACAACGGTAATCTCGTTTTGGGCCCATTCGACGAATCTATGCCTTACTTGATGATCGTTTGGCTTCAAATCTTGCACGAGTTGGATTTTGTAAGAACGCAAACCAAGATCCTTCCGCAAAATCTTCCATAAAGTGGATGGACACAGATCCAATTCCTGTGCTCGATGGCGGATGGACTCATTCGGGTCTTCCTCAATGCTACGCTCTCCAGCAGCAATAGCTTCTTCTGTACGCACCGTACAGCGTCTCTGGGGATGCGAGTTATCAATAAGAGTAAACGTGGTGCGATAACGTTCCATGGTTAATCGAATTAACTGCTCTGATGGACGATTTTGTCGACGATAAAATGGACGTAGTGCGCGATACGTTTTTCGCACAGAACCATTATTTTCGAAATAAAATTGCACTATTTGCAAGCGTTGTTCAGGCGTGAGTCTATTCATGATAATTTGCCAAACCAAACTGAGAATATATCACTTGACAGCTGTTAAATCGGTCGACATCTTGAAAAGTAATGCCAACTTAAAGTTCTATACCTCTATAAAAAACACCCTTTACATCCGCCATATTAACAGAATTTGATTTTCAGTCAAAACAAATTTTTGCTTTTTATTTACAGCATCGTGTACATAAAGCCCAAGCGCACAATATTTTTCCAGCAGTCTGAGAAGCATTCTGATTTTTTTCTACAATAGGAAAGGTAATAGGTAATATGACGGTTATGTTCCAAATTTTCACTTGTTTTTGAACGTAGACAACATTTCACAGAATATTGCCATTTTAATCTTGGAACCTTTCAAACGTATTACAGTGTTATGTGTTGCAATTTATATTACAAGAGATATTGTATTGTACTACAGCCAACCGACACTTGCAACAACTGTTTCGAGAAACCAATAGAGTATAATTTTATGTTCGTCTTAACCTTTACAAACAATATTTATTTATTGTTCCACTTAAATTTCATTATATTTCGACTTTATAAGACAGAAGCAATGTTATATCGCGTGTATTTCATTGTAGAACAAAAGTTGCATATTAAAGTGCATAAAAGTGTTGTAGTCTAGTGTAGTTTAGATATTTTTTAGTATAATTTCTAAGTAAAACAGAAATAAAAAAACAATGTTCCCATAGTGTTTTCGTTTTATTTGTTCATAAGGGAAACAATATCTACATATGTATAGAAATATTGTGGCATGTCATGAAAGAAACTTACATTTTAAAGTATTAACACAAATATGATGTGATGATATGATAATGAAACTTTGCTTCTGGTGAAGACAACAATACTACTACCACCCATCAAACAAGGAAACAAATGTCAAAAATTAGTTCACACGTACCGGTTTTGTTTTATTGTTCGTAAGTTTTTTTTTCAAGCTTTTTCAAAATCAGGGTGGTATGAAGCAAACAAAAATTGGGTTTTTTTTCTTTTTAAACAATCTAATAAAATAACAACACAACACAACAATTTGCCAAAGGGACACAAAAGTTGTCAGTTAAACAACCAGCCAGGCGACAAAGATGAGTTATGGCCACGCCATATATAATGACTTCCGGTTAATAAAGTCCGGATATTATTATTAATAAAGCACATCATTTACATACATTCATACATACAAACATATTTGCGATTTTGTTGACTTTAGGTAGTGGTGGTAGGAATAGTTAGTATAGTTAGTTAGTTAGTTATTGTATAAGTCAACATCTATTTTTCCTTTATAATCAACCGTACATACAGTTGTGTTCATAAAAATAGGAGTGAGCCCATTGAAAAACAAAAGCTTAAATTTTAACAAATAAAAAACATTGTTTAATTCAATTTTTTGGTGTAATGTAATGTTGATTCAATACTAAATTATTTAAGTTATTCATTAATTAAATAAAGCTTTCAACAAGTAAGTAAACGGAAGTTTAAAAAAAATATCTTAAAAAGTGCTGTTCAAAATAATAGGAGTATGTATTTCAGTTTTCATAAAAATTTACTATTAAAAAAGTTAAAAATGCTTATGACTATAATCAGAAACTTTAAATACGATTAGTTTTTGGTAGAATAGCCTTTACTTTTTATTACAGCAGCACATCTACGAGGCATGGAGTCAACTAAATCCTGACATTGTTTTAGTGGAATTTTATTCCACCCATCTTGCACTACAAACCACAACTCAGTTGCATTTGACGGTTTTCTCTCGGCAACATATTTTTTAACATCCCTCATAGATGTTCTATGGGATTAAGGTCAGGAGACTGAGCTGTCCACGCCATAACCTTTACCCCATTAACCCGAAACCACTCATTTGCTAATTTACTGGTGTGTTTCGGGTCATTGTCTTGTTGGAATATCCATTTTAGATGCGTGGAATATGATAACATCACTTCTCACAAAATGTCGACATAGACGTTCCTATCCATTATGTCTTTAATTCGATGTATTGGGCCTAAACCATTATATGAAAACCTTCCCCATATCATTAGTTTTGCACCACCATGTTTAATTGTCTTTTTTGTGTATACTGAGCTTTATATTTGGTGTTGGGCGGACGTCTAACATGCTGTCTAGACCCAATGCCACCAAATAAAATAATTTTGCCTTCGTCAGTCCACAGTATGTTTCTCCATTTTTCTTTCGGATATTTGATATGTTCTTGGGCAAACTTTAAGCGTGCTGCTGCCTGTTTTGTATGTCAACAATGGCACCTTTTGTGAACTTCTTGCGAATAAATTGTTGTCCATCAGACGCCTACGAATAGTAGGGACACTTACGGCAAGATTCAGATCCTTTTGAATTTTATTTGAAGACGCTGAAGGATTTATTTTGCTGTATCGCACAATTCGGCGGTCATCGACAGTAGATGTTTTGGCCTTGCGCCCATGCGTTTCGGGCTTTTTTTTATATTTTAATGTATTTGTGATCATTTGATCGGAGTAACTTAAGATTTCCTTGGTTTCTTTGTAAGTTTTGCCTTTATTTCGAAAATTTTTAATTAGTTTTCTCTTTTCTTCAGGACAGTGCTTTTCTCGTCCCACTATTACAAAAATTTATGTGAATCACTGTAGAAAAAGTTTTAACTACATTTTTCCGTACTTATTTTTCACTTTTTTCTTTAAATTATGTGCTGTTATATTTTTATTTTTAAAAGAACTCTCACACTCCTATTTTTTTGATCAACTGAATTCGGGGGCAAACACAGAAATGAATCAATTTCATCGTAAATATTAAAGTTATTACGAGATTCTTTTTTGTATTTTATTTCTTACATGTCGTTGTAACTACCATTAAAATATATCATGTTTTGCAAATTGGTAGAATAAAAAATTTTAACTTTGAAAATATTACATGGTAGCACTCCTATTATTTTGAACACAGCTGTACATATGTACATATGTATGTATATAACATGTTTATGTTAATATTTATGTAATATGCTGTATGTGCATAATAAACACATATTTTCGATTTTTCATTTAAACAATTTTCTTTTATTTTTTTTCTAACACCTTTTGCCACAATATTTTATTACTGTTGTTGAATTTATTTGAAGAATTAACAGTTGAAATATACATAAAAAAGAAAAATTGCGAATTTGATTTTGTTTTCCTTTTCATCTCAATTGGTTACATTGTTTTGTTGCTGCTGGTAAAGGTACGTACTTGTGCAACATTTACTTCTTCTGTTGTTATTGTTATTTGTTTTCTTTTTGCAACATTTACTAAGTATTGTATCGTAAAACCATAAGATTAAACAAATGTGTACATGTTCACAGGCACATATGTATGTATGTATGTATGTATGTATGTGTATTCGGTATTATTTCATTATAACTTTTCCTTTTCAAATTGTTTATTGTTCAAGAAAATAAAAAAAAACAAAAAAACTGTGTATATTTTATTTTGTTTTACAGTCAATAAACATTAACTATTTTATGTGCTAATCGAATAGTTTTACTACACACGCATGCATACATACATACATACATACACTCACACACGCTAAAAGTGTTTAACAGAATTCAATTGAACTAATCAACAACCGGTTAACTTGGCAAATCAATTGACTACGCAAACTTAATTTGTACACCTCTTTATGTGCATACATACATACGAACATACGTACATGCATTCGTACATAAATATTTCATTTAATTTTTTCCTTTAATAAATAGCGAATATTTTTTTTTTTGTAAATAATTTACATTCAATTTAAAATTAAATGTTAAAAATTCAAGAAAAAAAAAACTTTCCTACTTAAAATAAATAAAAAAAAACCCTGCACAGTGGGATGCATAAAGAAAAAAGATAAGACTTTTATTCAAAACTACAAGGATTGAAAATTCTTTTCCAAGTAAAATTATACAATATGGGCTTTAGTAAAAATAAATTCTATCAATAGCGGTTTTGATAGTCGTTCGTTTTCCCTTATGCAAATGATAAGTCTACAGTGTGGTATCAGACTATAGAGCCTACATGCATATTTGTATAGCAGGCCGCATAATCTAATAATCTTGTATTCAACTGTCAAATTAAGAACTCAGAAAAATCTGCTTCAAACACGAAAAATTATGGCTCGAATGATGATGATGGGACTTGGTGCTTTCAAACGCCGTGCGGACATTTGTTAATAGCAGATTTGAAAAAAAATAGGATGGAAAAATGCAAACGCTTTTTGATGATAGTAAATGTGCTCTATATCTACAGTAGTTGTCATTCAAATACAATATGATTAGTGCGATTAATAAAATTTTAAATGAAATATATAATTACACAATATAAAATGGGTAGCTGTGTATATACTATATATTTTAAAGTTTTAATTTTTTTCAGGGAAAATATAATCTAAATGAGGTTCGAAATTTCGAAAAACATTTCAAAAAATTTCAAAATAAAACGTTAACGTCTTAAAGTCTTCTGGCTAAATAAAAAACATCAGAAAATTGGAAGAAGAAAATGTAATTGAATGGATAACACACTTCGAATAGGTCTTGATTCAATTCTCAAGGCAACAATAGAGGGGATGCGTTATCCACACACGGAACCGAGAAGTCAGATACGGAATAGAGCTGTATAGAAAAAGCTGTGGTGAAAACAAAACCAAAGTTCAAGTTAAATCAGGAAATATGTGAAGGCCCTTTACACAAACAAGAATTGAGTTGTCTTGTGTTTTTATACTACAAATGTTTATTACTGAAAGTTTCATAGTACACATACATACATACATAACTGATAACTATAACCCTTTAGTCATGATTACGGTCTACCTTCTCAGACCAATTATGTTGCATATATTATGTTAGGAAGTCAACCCTACAACTTGATTTTCTATTAAAAAAAATACATTTTATAGTATCCAGAATGCTGATCGAATGATATGTCAAGTTTAAAATTCTTAACAGTTTGTATGTAGTCCGCTATGTTCAAAACTAAAATATTTGATATCTTTTTATTACCACGTTATTATGATGCGTTGATAGTTGCGTAGTTTGTGCTACAATATGTGGTTGGGATTGGCTAAATTGTTGTTGTAGTGTAATGTTATTAGTTACACCGCCACCTATACCTACAACAGCAGTACCAACACCGCCTCCAATAATGATGAAGCACGCTGATAACTTGCACAGATAAATTTGGTTTACCGATAAAAAAAATTTCAACGTGAAGGTAAAATTTAAAAAACAAAATGATAGGGTGCATGCACGATTATCTAAGATGGATTTGAACCAAATCTTCGAATCGAAAAGGGTCATCAATCAACTTCATGGTTTGGTAAGGCGTCTCCTTACAATGGGGTCACTAACTTGCACTTCAGAGAAAAAAGTGTCAAAACATCGGCCAAAGGAAGATGTTGTAAAATCCCTTAACTGTTCTATGTTCGAGTAAGTTCCAGCTATGCTGGCAAAGTTTAAAAATCAAACCGAGACCAAATTTTTATGTAATCAATACCAAGTAACAAAGAAAGTTTTTTTCTGAAGAAAGTTTATGGGAAATATTAAATTCTTCTTGTAAATAACTACACGCATGCATGTATATAAATTTGAATTATCGGAATATTTTTTTAAAGAAATTTTTGCGATTAAACACGAATTTTATGTTAATTTTAATAATTTACAAGGTTTTACATACAAAACTTTTATTTATAAAGAGAAACATATGAACGATAAAAGATCGTAAAATATTTAAACAAAATTACACGTACAAAGAAATTGTAAAATTACAAAAAAACAAAAAAAAAAAAAGAATTAATAAGAAAAAGTTAAATTCCAAAGTATAAAAACAAAATATGCACAGCACCTCGTAAAATAATAAAAAAAAGCACTTAGAGAAATAACGTAGAGCAAAATTTCGAGTTTTTGGAAGGAAGGGATCAAGATTTTTTTAATCCAAAGCAATCGAATAGTGGAGATGACGTGCTTATTACTATAATTACGTTCCCATTAAGATAAGAGAAGATTTGGTTAAATGGAGATAGTTAGGGATGTTACCATATACCTTAGAATACTCGAAGAGATAATGCTGTCTACGAATCATTACCGCTAGTAGGGGGTCTTCTAGGAAGACAATACTCCCAAAAAGGCAGAGGTCGCAATACAATAGATACGATGATGTTAGGATGATGCGTTAAAACAAAGACCTCTGATAGTGTGCCGACCCACCATCACTTTTTCAGTATAAGTTGTCAGTTCGTAAGGTTTCAAAGATCGGTATTGGACCAAAATATACTACATATGACACTGAAAAACTTATTGTATGCAATAAACAATTAAGGAAAGTCTTTCTTTTCTCTTCTTTTACGATTTTTTTTTATTGTTTATTTAAAATAACGTACAATTTTATTACCAGTGATTCCACTAGCCCATATGTAATGTTTTTTTGTCATTACATTGACTCATCCTGCTGCTTTAAGTGCTTTGCGAACAAAACCACTGTTTATAAAAAAAAAAAATTCAAATGGTTAACCAAACTAACCGAAAAACAGCAGTCAGCTGTCAAGTTGGTTTTCTAACAAAACAGTTTGCTAATCTACAGCGGAGAGAGACTAATACAAACGCTGTGTATGAAAAACAAACTTTATTTTTAAATATTTGCAGTTAAATGAGTTAAAGGAGAAATTAATAAATAATTCTGATATACATACACTGGGGATCAAAACTAACGCAATAAAAAATAAAAAGAATTCTATTGGTTATTGTAAAGGGTGTTTTTTATAGAGGTATAGAACTTTAAGTTGCAATAAAACAACGATGGATTATTCGATTGACATGAATTTTATTTATCCGAAAGATAATCTTGTGGCATTACATTTTAAATATGATTTCTGGCATATGACCGCCACGGCTGGCGCGGATGTAGTCCAATCTGGATGTCCAATTTTCGATGACTTTTTCCAACATTTGTGGCCGTATATCGCCAATAATACGGCGAATGTTGTCTTCCAAATGGTCAAGCGTTTGTGGCTTTACCGCATAGACCAATGACTTTACATAGCCCCACAGAAAGTAGTCTAGCGGTGTTAAATCACAAGATCTTGGAGGCCAATTCACAGATCCAAAACGTGAAATTAGGCGGTCACCAAACGTGTCTTTCAATAAATCTATTGTGGCACGAGCTGTGTGACATGTTGCGCCGTCTTGTTAAAACCACATCTCCTGGACATCATGGTTATTCAATTCAGGAATGAAAAAGTTTGTAATCATGGTTCTATACCGATCACCATTGACTGTAACGTTCTGGCCACCATCGTTTTTGAAAAAGTACGGACCAATGATTCCACCAGCCCATAAAGCGTACCAAACAGTCAGTTTTTCTGGATGTAACGGTGTTTCCACATACACTCGAGGACTACCTTCACTCCAAATGCGGCAGTTTTGTTTGTTGACGTAGCCATTCAACCAGAAGTGCGCTTCATCGCTAAACAAAATTCGCTTATGAAAATCGGGAACAACGGTAATCTCGTTTTGGGCCCATTCGACGAATCTACGCCTTACTTGATGATCGTTTGGCTTCAATTATTGCACGAGTTGGATTTTGTAAGCACGCAAACCAAGTACCTTCCGCAAAATCTTCCATAAAGTGGATGGACACAGATCCAATTCCTGTGTTCGATGGCGGATGGACTCATTCGGGTCTTCCTCAATGCTACGCTCTACAGCATCAATAGCTTCTTCGGTACGCACCGTACAGCGTCTCTGGGGATGCGAGTTATCAATAAGAGTAAAGGTGGTGCGAAAACGTTCCACGGTTAATCGAATTAACTGCTCTGATGGACGATTTTGTCGACGATAAAATGGACGTAGTGCGCGATACGTTTTCCGCACAGAACCATTATTTTCGTTGTTCAGGCGTGAGTCTATTCATGATGAATTGCCAAACCAAACTGAGAATAAATCACTTGACAGCTGTTAAATAGGTCGCCATCTTGAAAAGTAATGCCAACTTAAAGTTCTATACCTCTATAAAAAACACCCTTTATAAAAAAAAGCATATAAATTTCATTCTGTTTAATTTAAACTGATATTTATGAGTTAATTAAAAGAAAAACTATTTATTATTTTGCAGTTGATTTACTTTTTTTTAACATGCATAAGTTATAGAATTTTTCAAATTCCTTTAGAAAATGCTTCAGTTTTAACCACCAGGGTATTGCTAAACATTTCTGTAAAAAAAAAAATATTTAAAACAGGAGTAATACTAACCAAACCATTCTTCACTTAAGTTTGTATGATTTTCAATATTTTTGGTATTATTGTTGCTGCTGTTATTATTATTGTTATTATTGATAAAATTGTTATTGTTGTTATTGAGATTTGAAGAAAAATTTTTCACATTGAATATATACGATGATGATTTTAATTTCTCACTTAAAGAATTGTTGCTATTCTTGTTATTGTTGTGAGCATTTTTTAATTTTGTTTCATTTACATTTTCAATGAAACGATTTTTCGTTTTGCTTAAATTAAAATTATACACAGTATTTTTATGGTTAAGATCATGTGATGATGATGATGATGATGATGCTGTCGTTGCTGCTTTGGTATTATTAATTGATGATGCGTTGACATCATTGTTCGTATGATAATGCTGTTGATTTGTATTGTTATTGTTATTTACACGCACACTATTACGATATAATTTGCGAGCCGAACGTAAAAAACTTATTAGGCGGGTATCGGGTGCATAACATTTATTATTATTATTATTGATATTGTTGTTATTATTACAACATGTATTGTTGTTATTATTGTAAATTGGTACTTTGTTTTTAAAACCATTAACTAGACATATAGATGTAGCGCCCGATATCGTTTTAGGCGGTGAAGAAGTTGTTCGTGTTTTACCACAATTGTATTTATTGTTGTGTTGATAAACTGAATTTAAACAATTTGTTTGGGATGATTTTTGCTGTAATTGTTGGTTGTTGTTGTGATTTGGTACCGATGTTAGACTACAAGTAGCCGTTAAAAGTTTATGTTTCGAACGACCCGTATGACTATTTTGTTTACGTTGTTGCAACTCTTTGTGTGTGATCGAACTGTTGCTGCGTTGCAAGCCGTTGCAGTTATTTCTCAATGGCGGTAAGTCACTTTTATAACAACAAGAGCCCAGCACTAGAGGTGACTGTTTACACCAATAAATTTTATTGCTGCCGAAATAATAACGTCGTCGACTATCGCTTTTAGGTGTACGTGGTCGTTTGGGCCGTATACTGCCCGAGTGTGTGCTACCAGATACTAGGGATTTTTGACATGTTCTTATGGTAGAATTTGTGGATGTTTGAGAGGAACTCGATGAATTTAGTCTATGTAGTTTATCACAGTTCAAAATGCTTGTTAGCGACTTATCCTTGTCACTGATGAACGTCTTCGGCGATGAAGATGTTGAAGAGGATGATAATGATGTTGTTGTTGTATCGTGATTGTTGTGTATGCTATTGTCACTGTTCGTTATCGAGGTTGTATTCGACGACGAAGAGGTTAAAAACGAATTGGATTGTATAAATACACCATCACAAGTAATTTTGATTGTTGTCACCATGATTTTTGTTACAAAACATATTTAACTGTTTTTTGTTTCGGTTTTTCTTTAATTTTGTTTCGTTTTATTTATATGTGATTATTTTAAACACTTGATTTTACTTTCCAAACATGTTTCCTAATGACTAAAGACAATATTTTTTAAAATATATTCTACGTTGTTTGCCTAGTTTGTTTATTTAACATTTTTTAAATATAAAATATACATTTTCCCAAAAGCCGTCTTAGAATTTTTTATTTGAGTATACACATGCAATGTTTAATTTCATTTAAAACAAAAAAGGAAGTCTACTTATTTTTTGTTAACACGACTGTAAACCAATTACAAGTTCTAGACAACCCCTAAAGTCTTCCGACATCAATTGAAGCAATATCGGTCTATTCACCAACAAATTATCTGTTCAGGAAAGCATAAATCGTTAATATGAAAGCAATACAATGGCAGCGAAAGTGTAGAACAAAGAAATGGAAGTCATCAGCCAAAAACTGCATGTCATTGGCCAAAAAATGCGAGTCATCTAGCAAAAAAAGCAAGTCATCCAACAAAAAAAATTTGCAACAAAAAAATGCAAGTCATTAGCCAAAAAAATGCAAGTCATCGACCAAAAATGCAAGGCATTGTCCAAAAAATGCAAGTCATCTACCAAAAAAATGCAAGTCATCCAACAAAAAAAAAAAAAAAAATGCAACTTACAAAAAATACGACATTTTGTTCTATATATACATACATACAGCTGCGTGCAACTAATTAAGGACACGAAGCTTACATGTGAGCTTGAAGCAAAAAATACAAATGGTTGTAAGATATTGTCAAAATTTGACCAAGTTTAGTTAATTAAACTGTTAGTCGTAGAAAATAACTACTTATTGTGCCAAATAAATTATTATTTATAAAGCTGTGAGCCATTTTTTTAAAGAATATTGATTTCAGTCGTGCATATAATTAAGGACACACCGTAAACTTCATGAAAAACATGTATTTATTAGAAAAAAAATCAATATTTTGTTGCAAAACCATTGTTGTCGATAACAGCTTGACATTTCCGAGGCATCGAGGTAATAAGACTTTCATATACACTGGTTGGAACGGCCTCCCAAGCTTCCTTTGTTTCGGCGAAGAGATCATCAAAATTGCTTATTTTTACTGAGCTTACTTTGGTTTTTACAACTTGCCATAAGCGGTTCAATATTTCAGAAGACATTCGAAAGCTGAAAAGCTGCCTCGTAAACAAAGAAGTCGAATTACGACAGTTCGTGAAGATGCACTGATTGTCCGCGAGTCGAAAAAAAATCCGCATAAATCAGCAAATGAAATTCGGATAGCAGTCTTTGGTGAAAACGGAGTAAAACCATCTGTAGACACAGTAAAACGTCGATTGCGAGCAGCTGGGCTCTTAGGAAGAGTTTCCCGAATGAAACCATTTTTGTCTGAGCGTAACCGGAAGAAGCGAATAGAGTTCGCAAAAAATACCGCCATTGGACCGCTGTGGAATGGAAAAGAGTGTTATTTTCGGACGAAACAAAAATTAATAGAGTCTCTCCCGATGGAAAACAATATGTTCGCCGGCCAAAGTTAAAAGAATTTGATCCAAGATACAACCGGGCCACTTTAAAGCATGGAGGAGGTTATATTAAGCTTTGGTGTGCTATGTCGTCATGCGGTGTTGGGCCGCTGTACAAAATTGACGGAAACATGGACAAGTTCCAATATGTAAGAATCCTAAGCGATGCAATAAAGCCGTATGCTGACGAGAATATGCCAGTAACATGGACATTTCAACAAAATAATGACCCGAAGCATACGGCTCATCATATCAAACAATGGTTTTTAAACAATTCGGTCGCTGTACTTGATTGGCTTTCATGCAGTCCAGATCTCAACCCGATTGAGAGTTTATGGCAAGTTGTAAAAATCAAAGTAAGCTCAGTAAAAATAAGCAATTTTGATGATCTCTTCGCCGAAACAAAGGAAGCTTGGGAGGCCGTTCCAACCAGTGTATATGAAAGTCTTGTTACCTCGATGCCTCGGAAATGTCAAGCTGTTATCGACAACAATGGTTTTGCAACAAAATATTGATTTTTTTTCTAATAAATACATGTTTTTCATGAAGTTTACGGTGTGTCCTTAATTATATGCACGACTGAAATCAATATTCTTTAAAAACATGGCTCACAGCTTTATAAATAATATTTTATTTGGCACAATAAGTAGTTATTTTCTACGACTAACAGTTTAATTAACTAAACTTGGTCAAATTTTGACAATATCATACAACCATTTGTATTTTTTGCTTCAAGCTCACATGTAAGCTTCGTGTCCTTAATTAGTTGCACGCAGCTGTATAAATACATATCAACTCAATGAGAATTATTTACATAGAGCACTTTTTTGTTGCTCACTTGAAGAAATTAATTAGCTTCGTCGCCTATAGCTCTGGCCCCAAGAAACGCCCGACCGTAAGGAAACCTGTTTTGGAATCCTTGATACCATTGCTATCCTGCCTGCTGGGTCAATTTCTGCCACAGGTCCAATTTGTATCCGATTTAGCCCCATTGATACAGAACACTTTTTTTTTGCTCATTTCAAGGCAACAATTACCGATATATCTGGTCCCAAGCAACGCCCGACTGTAAGGATATCTGTTTTGGAAACTTTGCTACCATTGCTATCCAGCCGACTATGTCAATATCCCACATAAGCCCATTTTTTATCCGATTGCGTCCCATTAATGAAGAACATTTGTAGCAAAAATGAGCTTCGTCGCCTATATCTCTGGTCCCAAGCAACGTCTGAGCGCATGGACTCCGGTTACGGACTAATTTATCGCTTAATTTGTTATCCTTTGAGAAACACTGGCATCACTCACTAATTTTAATGCGTATAATCAAAAGAAATGTAAATGTGTGTGCTTGTTTAACTGGTATGCCTCCATAATTTAAAAGATTTTCAATTTGCGTTGCGGTCTAAATGGTATTTTAGTTTGAACTACATACTTAACTAAAGGTTAATAAACTTTTAAACTTGAAAAAGTTATATTTTTTCGAGTTGTATGTATGAATATATGAAAGGTACTTGTTTTTTGGTGTCTTGAGATCTTTATTATAAAGTAAAAAAGTAACAAATAAGCAAACAAACCAATGAAAAGAAATAAATAATTATTAAAAAGGAAAGCAAAACAAAACAAAACACAAAACCACTAAAATATAAACTAACAAATACTACATATGTATGTACATATGTACATATATGAGAATGTGTAAGCACATACATTATGTGGTGTAGAGGTGAATTAAAGTACTTTTCTGCCAAAAGTAAGTGCTAAACCAACAACAAAGTAAACATAAAATGTTTCTTTTTCTCTTGTCAAATGTTACTGCTATGATTTACAAGAAACGAAAAAAAAAGAAAGAAAGAAGAAAGCAAAAATGTGTCACTGTGAATATAATAACACACACCCAAGAAGAGTGTTGAAAAAATAGAAGACGAACTTTATAACATTATAAATGTCTAATGCAATTAGACCAACAACAACAACAACAACATACTGTCACATCATTAAAGACAATATGATGGTGAATTTTATTGTTAACAGTGAGTAAGCAAAGAAAAACTTCACATAAAAATCATGGTGAAGAGTAAACAAAATAAAATCAATTTGTTTGCACTCCATACGCCATAAAAAAAAAAACAATCCAAGTCAAGTATTATTATATGTATGTATGTATGTATGTATGTACGGTAAAAAAGGCAAGAAGACAAAATTAAAAAGACATACTGATACATTGCTGGTACTGTTGTTGTTATTTCAAAATTGAAAAGAAACTAGGTGTTGTAAACTAAAATTGAAAATGCAATAGTATGTGTGCTCTAGTTTTTGATTGGATTTACACTTAAAGAAATTTTGTGTATATGAACGACGTGCTGGTATATATGTGAATGTATTAATAAAGCAATAAAAAAAATTTTCTTATAACATTTTAAAAATAAATTATAATTGAGGACAATTAAATATGGCCTAATTATTACAAAATCCATCATAAAAATAATAATATTTTTAAATAAAATTCTTTCCATACGGCATAATTGATATTTTGAATGATTTTTTGATTTTTGTTTTTCGTTTATTATTGATAGAAAATGTTGTCAATGCCATTTGGGAACATATAAGAAATAGTACACCATACAGACTATATACAAATGATAGTCCAGAGGGTCCTCTTTCCAACCGTGGTAGTGGGATAGCTGAAATAATTTTGTGAGTCGAGATTTTGAAAATGGTCAAATGGCCACTGATCTTCTTGAGAATTTTCAATCAAAAAATTTATTTTTTCAAAGCCAATTTCAACAATATCGTGCCACTTTATGTATGATTTTATTGCTTATTGTATTAGGAGGCCTTGGAACACTCCTTTGAGTATGATATGGTACTCAGAGACCTAGTATATGCCCTAAAATTAGCTTCTACACAAGTAACCTTGTTCAGATTGATACTGTTAAACAGTTAACTGTGCTCTGTTAAGAGCAATTTTTGCTCTGTTAACAGCAAATTTTGCACTGTTAACGCTAAATGTGGCGCTGCTAAAATTTATGGATTGCGTCTTGGGTTTTCAAATTCGAATTTATCTTCACACACATAATAAATTCTCATAAAATTTGAAAAACATACGTATATGTAAAGTGTAGACGAAGAAAATCTCTTATATAAGGAGTAAATGAAGCTATTATCGAACACAGAATGGACCTTGCCAGCTCTGAAGCATAATATGAAATCCTGAAGAAGATCAATGAAAACCAAGTCAAAATACTCTATCTTTTTGACTACTATAAGCATTCTGATATGGATAGGTCTGGCAGTAAATGAGAGCAAAAAAGTATAAGGCGAACCATAGCCGAACCAATAAGAAGATGCATAATAGCTTCATTGTTATCAACGTTGTACAGAATTTCAATATTCAGAGGTTGGATTGGATCCAGAATTACATTCGCATGGAAAAGGATGGCAAGGATTAGACGTGAGGTTGTTACGATCAACTGGCGAAGGTACACGTTCGTCTGAGACGAAATGAAGAAATTGTAAGGCGGGCTGAAATACCATAAACTGATTGTTCCATTTAGAAATCAGAACAAATTTTAACCATTGTTATAGCGATTTATGATTGGTGATAAAAAGTGAGTGTTTTAAGTTAATATTAAGCAGAATTACGGAGGCTGAGCCAGGATTAACAGCTAAAAAGGATTGTAGTATGTTTGTTGAGATAACTCGAGTAGGTTCTCTATGCTCTTAAAGAAAGCAATCAATCACAAATGGCCATATTTGGGCAATAGTAAAAAACAACAACAGATAACGCATATTTATAGCGGATATTCTTAAATTCTGACAGTTTTGTTTTAAGGCATCCATATTAGACTCCAAACTCACCACAAAGATTTT
This sequence comes from Sarcophaga carnaria, assembly GCA_958299815.1. Taxonomy (NCBI): domain Eukaryota; kingdom Metazoa; phylum Arthropoda; class Insecta; order Diptera; family Sarcophagidae; genus Sarcophaga; species Sarcophaga carnaria. Next base: position 129,702,507 of record OY283150.1, on the reverse strand, counting down.
AACATCTATTTATGTCTCACATGCAGAAATTCATTATAATTTATTATGGCGGTTTAATTAGATTAATATTGTCTTAAATCGTGCAACAATTTATATGAAAAATAGTGTATAGCAGATTTAACCTGAATGGAATCAGCTAAATGCAATAATAATTTAAAAAATTCTAAAATCGAAAAAAAAATGTGTAAAGCATCTACTGCACTAGCGAATTGCACTAGACAGCAAGAGAGAGTATTTTACTATTACAATACCCATCTCAATATCAAAAAATTTTGATATTCATTAGGTCAGGTTTGCAAAAACACGAATATTGTGCTATTAGACGAGGGCGCTTAAGGAAACAAATTCTACGCCTTTATTTATAGTTCAAGATCATTTAGCTGCTCTGAGGAAACTAATAAATATTTCAAGAAAAAAGCTCTTCATAGCCAAAATAAAACTTAACACCCAAAATGGTTGTCTCTATCAAAACAACCAAAACTCAGTGACCATTTCTGATTGTTAGCAAGACTAATAAAAGTGGAACATTAATTTGTGCCATAAAAAATGTTTTTTTTTCAATTCCCACATTTAACAATAGAAATAAAATTAAGAAAAAAAAACGTTCACAGAGATTTTGAAATATAGGGGAAGTAGCACACAATTATTATTGCTTGTATTAGTACAATAAATAAGTACAAACTGGTCAAGTTATTGTTGTTGTTGTTGTCTTTTTTTTCTATATTAAAACAAGGAAACTATTGCCACAGTTTCCGCGGCAAACAATTAAGAAAGAAACACAAGTAAATTAGTAAAAACACCAAACAAATGTAAAAACTAAAACAACAAAATAGTAAATAAAAACAAAAACTCATTGTTTTTTTTTTATTTATTTATTTAAACAACTAAATAAAAAACTGAAAAACGACAAATACATAAGTATTTAAAAATTACTTAAAAAACTAAAAAACGTTGACTAAAACGTAGTTTTATTATGCTTAAGCATTAAAAATGTTTGTTTTCTACTTAAACGAAATATAAAAAATAAAATAAAACAAAAACCTATAAAAAAAAGATTAAAAAATAATGAAAAAAAAATTGAATGAATCAACAATTGTGTGCCAGACAGTCGTGGTTGTAAAATTAAAATAAGTGAGAACAAAAACCGAAAAAAAAACAAGAGCTAACAACACTAATACTTGGGTTGTTGTTATTATAATGACCACATTTAGAAAAACAAAATAAAAAATTTAATTAAATACTCATACGTAGTAGTACATGCTATCATTAACCATTGAGTGTACAACATCGAGAAAAAAAAAACGGAGTAAGAGCAAGAATTCAAGCTGCATGAGAGAGCGAGGGGCTTTGAATGTGAGAGAGCAACAACAACAACAAAAAAATTATAAATACATAAATAACAGCCAAACAACAATAACAATAAAACAAATGCTAATTCAAATGCTATAAGAGACATTAATTGCATAAATTTTTTTTGTGTAAATCACCGTAAAAATAAAAGTAGAAGAAAAAATTGGCCAATGTAAGAGAGTATAATTAATGGTTAAGAGCAAAAGTAAATGTATGACACTGAAACTAAAGAAATAATTAAAATAAAATGCTGTATAGGATTCTCGGAATATCTCCTTTCTACAAATAAAACTTTATTACCTTGACAAACTGTCTGGCCTGCGTATTATTTAGGCCCACGAAAACTAATATCTCATACGGTTGTAATTCATGGCTATGTGATGATACATATATAATTGGCCATTGCAACCCTTCAGTCAGGATTACTGCCTAGCTTCTCACACCACTCATGTTGTGTGTGAATTTTATACATGAGCGGCGGGACCTACAGTTTAAAGTCGATTCCGAACGACAGATTTTTGAGAAACTTTTTCATGGCAATTTTATTTACACTCAGAGAAATCTGCTGAGAGGAAATCGCCGAAGAAATATTGTTTCATATTTCGTTTTGATGTCTAACCTCGGGGCCTTACGTCTAATAAGCCAACACACTAGCTACTAGACTACGGCGATGTGATGTGATGATGCTTCTATTTAATATTATCCAAGGTATTTAATATTATACAATTGTAATGAGGCGTACCCCCCAAATCAATGAGCAAATGAAATGCCCCGTCTATGCAACTGAAGCTTGAAGCTCTAGTTTGACTAGGTTAGGTTGGGTTAGGTGCCAAAACCACATACAATCCCATTAGGTTCCCATTCAGGCCAATTTATTAGGCCCAATGTGCTACACATAATGGTGTAATAAGTGTGTTAATAAATTGGAATAAATGAAGAATAAATTTAATAATCTGATAGCCAAGAAGCATAACAAGCGAACAACTTCAACAAGTGACTCAACAGGAGAACATAAACACAAAAAATAAATCGGCAAAGAACAACTGAATCAGCCACATACTAAGTCGCCACATACTCAATAAAATATTCCACAATGGAATTCACAGGGCAAGACGACACCCATTAGACCACGGATAGAGACCGTTTTTGCTAGAGAAACTGAATTCACTACGAATAATTTTTTCTACCACCCAATAATATTGCAAGACTTTTTTTTAAGGGTTAGATCATGGAGGCGCATATTAAATGCCTAATTTTTGTCTTCATTTTTGTTTTCGGTTTTTATTGTTTTTAAAATAATGATTGACCTGTTGTTGTTGTGGTTCGTTGGTGATAGATGGATGGTTGGATGGATGCATGCCGAGTTGATGTAGTAATAAAATAAAAAAATATATAAAAACAAAAACCATCATCAAAAGACAGACAGACAGACAGACGGACAGACGGCCGGCAGACATTAAAGTTAATAATAGTGAAAGTTAAATAAAATAAAAATTAGCGAAGAAGTGAAGAAGCAGCGTCCATTTGTTTTTACCCACAACAAATACAATGAAATTTAAAACAAAAACAAACAAAAATAAAAATATTTTCAGTTTTATGGTTTTTTTTTTTGGGGGGGGATTTTTGCAGAAAAATTTAACCAAACTAGCCAGCAACGGTAGTAAAAATTTGGTTGAAAAAGAAAAAAAAATAAAAATCAATGAATAAAAGTTTTTTTTTAAACTGTAAACGTGAGTTCGTTGGTTTTTATTAACTTTTTTTTTTTTGGCAGCCCTGAAATAATGATTATTTGGAAAACAAGTTGCGCATGCGCAAAAAAAAAACAACTCGCACATGAATTATTGTAATATTACGTGTACACGTATAGTATGTATGGATGTATGATGCGTACGAGAAGTTTGTTTGTTGTGTTTTACAACAACAACAATAACATATATATATTTGGTAGAAAGATTCAATATTTAAACAACAACAACAACAACAACAACAACAACATGGTAAAAGAAAATAAAATTTCTATTTGCTGGAAAAAATTAAAAGAGAAAAAATTGAAAGAAAGAAAAATTACAGCGCGAAGAATTGAAAAAAAAAAGAAAATACAACGGCTGTTTAACAAAACAAAAAAAAAAAACAAATTTTTTTTCATTTCAATAAAACGTCGTCCATACTTTCACTTAATGTACGTACATTTGTACATACAATTTTTTTTTTTTTTTTTGGGATGTTGTTTGGTTATTTGTTGTTGGCTTGAAATGAAAATTAATGCAGTTAAAAAAGAAAAAGAAAAGTTTCAAAAAAATAGCAACAAATTTGTGAATAATAAATAAAACAAATCAACAAAACGAAACGAAACAATTTGCGGTAAAAGAAAAGAAAAAATAGGTTTTTCTTTGTACTCTTGCTTGTAGATTTATTTGTCAGAGCTTTTCTTCTTGTTTTTTTTTTTTGTTTCTTCTTCTGTCAGGCCGCTCTAAAGAAGAATATGATGTGACGACTCTATGACAACGAATGTTAAGATAGACAGCTTTACGAAGAAAACAATTGCGGGAAAAAAGTGTTTTTTTCTTTCTTTTATTTTCCTTTTTAAGAAAAATTGTGAAAACTTGTTTTGTGGGGTATTTGTTAAGAGTAGGCAAGTTTTCATTTCAAAACAATACAAAAACAAAAGAAGAAGAAGAGATATATTAATAAAAAAAAATTATTAAATTTACTTTTGTTGGCTGTCACCACCATAGAAGGAATTTCGATAAGCGCATTGCTGTTCGTCTCGAACAGTAAGTGTAATAGACGACGATTATTATAAACAATCATGTCAGCTAACAAACATGATGACTAATCGCAGTGTCACAGACATATGTACATATCGACGCCTCCATTCTATTCTATTGTAAGTGTACTTAGAACGTTTTTAATGTTCTTGCATTTCTACGTTCTCTAAGTTAATTACTGTCAAAATTTGGTTAAGATGCGCCGATCCGTTCCGAAGTTATAGTGAAAAATCTACTTCGAATACCCATATAGTCGTATGTCACGCGAAAACTTTGAGAGCTCATAACTCAAAACACACTTTTTCGACTTAGTATGTTATAGAACGGAGGCGTCGATATGTATGCGATAAGTAATTGCAATATTTACCAGACAGAAAAGGTGAACAAATTCAAATTGTTGTTTGTTTAGTGGTCTATAGTAGAGGTCGCTAGGCATTCGACGGAGAAGGCACTGTGTGCCTATAATCAGAGCTATTCGCATCTGTCCCACTATGGCCATTGAGGATATAATAGGGTTATCCCTCCTGCAGTTCCCCGAAAAATTGGTCACATTAGTGTTCTAGGCATTATCGCCTAGTCATGCTGCACTTTGAGTATTTCTCAGTCACAGCTGATCTTAATTATCTTCAACATAGTCAATGTGGTGAACAAATTTATGGTTTATTGGTTACTGTATCGCTTTGGAATCACTGGTAATGACCAACTGACGTATAATGGATCTGCTGCAGATTTCATTGATCCTGAGCTCTATTGTGTGATTAACTCAGAGATAAAAACGGGGGTACAGCGTTCAAAACACTCTTTAAGAGTATACAGAAGGTGTTTTTTTATCACTTCGCTACCATCTGAGATATAATCTCAATAGGTTAGGACCAGTGGTGTTGTCGAGCCGGAACGCTCCGGAACGTCGTTCCGGTACTTCCTTTTTAGACAGGAACGCGTTCCGGAACTAAAGATGATTTCTGATAACGAGAATTTTCTGACGTTTTGCAAAAAAAAATTAAAAAGAATTTCTGATTTTTTTTTCTAATTTTTGACGAATTTTTATATGTATTTTTATAAACCAGGGTTTGAACCGAACCCGAACCGGAACAAAAACTGGAAGGAACCGGCTTGTTTTTCCGAACCGTGAACCGGAGTCGGGAACGCGTTCCGGTAAAAAAAATTAGCACAACACCACTGGTTAGGACTTCTAGTATATTGGGGCTTACCAACGAGCTTTCTAGAAAAGGATGAAGTCACATGTTCCTAATAAGCATAGCTCTTGCAAGATATAGTGACAATTAAATCGCAACTGCAACTTCCAGGCTGATGTAAAACTGGATTGTGTTTATAGTGCTAATAACGTATAAAAAATTCTGGTTTTGCCCAATGCGTTTCCCCCCTCAGTTGTCAAGTCAAAGATGAAATATGTTTTAAAAAACCGATTGCCTATGTTTACATTGCTTCAATTGCTGAGAAGCTTAAAACTGAATCAATTGGCATGCGGAAACACTTGCAACATTTTTGGATATAAAACCAAGTGCGATATATGGGTCATACAGTAGTTAATGGAATAAACTTTTGCCACTTACGACAACACTAAAGGTCAAATTGTACACAAACAGCAAGAATTGGAGGCCAGCTACTACAAATAACTCAATGCGAGGATATCAAAATCACATAAATAAAACTACGAAAATACAAGGTAATATGTCGTGAAGCGCAACAATGGATTCCATAAGGGATTCTACTGTGTTGAAACCTTATTGCAACCGATATTTTATACAGACTTATTTACAGATAAATATTGATGCAATTGTAGTCGCCGTAGTCTAGTAGATAGTGTGTTGGCTTATTAGACTTAAAGCCAGGGTTCGAGCCCCAGGCCAGCCATCAAAACAAAATACAAAAAGTATTTCTTCGGCCTCCTTGCTCTCAGCAGATTACTGGCAAAAACTCTGAGACAAAATAAAATTGCCATGAAAAGTTTCTTAAAAATCTGTCGTTCGGAGTCGAATTTGTGTGTGTGTGTGTACGTCCCACCACTCATGTATAAAATTACCACTCACAACATACGTGCTGTGAGAAACTAGGTCGCAATCCTGACTGAAGGGTTGTAATGGCCAATTATGTATGTATGTATTGATGCAATTGATGTAAGAGCAGATTAAAACGCTTCGCAACAAACATGAGAAATTCAAATTCTAATATGAGACGATTCAATCCACCTGCATACTGTTCCTCCAGTAAGAGAACCCAGATCTCAAATGTCAGACAGCGCCAGTGTTTGGGAAAGCGGAATACTTGACCAGAGTCGCCGTAGTATAGTAGGTAGTGTGTTGGCTTATTAGACGCAAAAGCCTGGGTTCGAGCCCCAGGCCAGGCATCAAAGACAAAATACAAAAAGTATTTTTTCGGCGACTTCCTCTCAGTAGATTTCTGGCAAAAACTCTGAGAGTAAATAAAAATTGCCTTGAAAAGTTTCTCAATAAATAAAAATCTGTCGTACGGAGTCGACTTAAAACTGTAGGCCCCACCACTCATGTATAAAATTAACACACACAACATAAGTGGTGTGAGAAACTAGGACGTTGTACAATGGGTCAATTCGACCTCCGCGTACTGTACTTGTCCTAATTGACAAGTACACGCCCTCAAACCTAACCTAACACTTGACCAGTAAAGCTACTCAAGACCGTGTGTAGCTAGGTCCGCCACTACACCTAGAAAAGAACCATTATAATTGAAAATTGGATGACTTCCGATGAATGGAGACAAAATGCATAACTGGCAGGGAAAAATAGTTTGCAAATGGTCCAGTGATGGAATGCTCTAATAATGAATAACAATAATATGAGGCATAAAATAAGCAGTAATTTATAGCCTCACAACAAAACCTTAATTTTTCTTGAGCGCATCTAACTATTCAAAATCTTTCAAACACTTTTCATATGTAAATATTTACAAAAGGAGAAGAGAAATATTAATAATAATAATAAAGAAACTAGGCAAACAAATTTCATGTTAAAATAAATAAATAAACCGTGTTTAAATGAAACTTTTAATTGGTAATTTCTGTAAAAATTGTTTTAAATAATATTCATGAAACACGATTGTTATCTTAGCAAGAGACTGAATAGGCTTTTCAAAAGCAATTTCTTTTTTTTTTTTACAAAAAGCATTTAAAATTATTGCATTTTTATTTTACAGCATTTTTTATATATTTTTTTTTTGTTTTTAATTGTTTAAAAATTGTTTTATATTTTTTGTTTGTTTTTGTTTTCTTTTTTTTAAAGATTATTAAAATTTTCGTCACATATTTTTTTTATTGTATTTTCTTGGCTAAACTACAAAAATTGCTGTAAATTTTTGAAATATTTTTTCTTTATATTTTAAAAATGATTTATTGATGGGGTATTGTTGAAGAGAAATGTTGTAACACCACAAAACCAACAACATAATTCAGTTTAAATCTTTTTCATTATTATTTCAGTAGATTTTACAAAAGAAAATTTATTTCTTTTTAATTTATTTTATTAAGATTATTCAATATTATGTCACTGTCGCACATTTCTTAATACTCTTGATTATTGCCTTTATTTATTTATTTATTTTTTTATCACATTGTTTTTCTTCTTTTCCCTTTCTTTGGCTATTGAATTTTTCTTTTATTTGTTTTCATTTCATTTACATTTTCAAAATATTGACGACCGATCACCGTGTGTCATTTTGTTTGTAAGTTATTAGAGTTTTTCATTATCTTTTTTTTATGATTTTTTGTTTCGATTTTAAAAAGTGTTACCGCAATCGCGTTGTTGTTCCGACCAGGTTTAGTAATAAACTAAACTTTGTTTGCTGTTTATGGTTTTATTGGCCATATTCGCTATATAAATCGCAGCTTAAAGTCGTTTCAGTGTGTGTGTGTGTGTGTGTGTAGATAGATGAGTTTCAAGAGATTCAAATTGGAGACTTGTACTCGCCAAATGGAGAAAATAGAGAGTGTGTGTCTTGTTTGTAACAGAGACAGAGAGAGAGAGAGTGAAAATTTTGTAAAAATCATTGGAGAAATTGTAAAAAAAAAAATAAGATTTTTATTGTCAAACAAAACATTTAATTGATACGACGAAACATTTTTTTACATCATTCATCATAGGCCTACAATTTCAATTTTTGTTAATTACAATTACAATTTATAAATAATATTTGAATTATACATTCCGGTCCGGTGTAACAGTACATAAACTTTTTTCTAAGGCACATTTTTCTTCCTCTTTATTCTTCTCCACATTGATTTTATTTTTTTTCCAGTTAAGCAAGTGATTGATCTACTCTAGTAGGCCATAGGATGATAGGGTTGTCATTAACTATGCCCTATTAGTGTTATTGTTTTTGGTGTAGTACCACTACACGAAATCTTGTGCATAAGTTCTACTCTTGGCCCATGTGTTGACGTTGTTTAGTTCGTGATAGGGGGCCCATGGAGGGGTGTGTGCTTTCTAACTAGATTATTTCTGTTCAATATTGTTTTATTGAACTACAGTGAGCGCCATAAGTGAGTCAACACTTTTGTTCTGAAGTATAAAACAGTTTTGTTCTTAAGTATAAAAAAAAGTTCCTTTATCATGAATTGTTGTTTTTGGTTTTTAACATTTTATAAGTAATAAATAAACGTTTTTATTTTTGGAAATTTATTCGACTATTCTCATTTACTTTTCTCGCTATCCTAAGAAAATGAATTATTTCAGTGGTGTTTACTCACTTTTGGCGCTCAGTGTACTTCCCATCACCATGGTCATTACTGGCCATTGCATTCTAGGTACGAGATGTATTGGTCTTGCCCAGATGACCAATTAGTTCTGCAGCATCTGTAGGGACAAGGAAGAGAAGGAAACTGTTCTGCTGTTACTGGATATATGCCCAGCGTTATGTCGTAGGATAAGAAAGCACTTTGATAATTTGAATGATTTGTCTAGGATGGATATTTAAATGAGCCGAGTAAACATATCAGATGTCTGCACAGTTTTATAAAAAATTCCTGACTGAACTTCTGCATAGTCTACCTATGACACAGAATTTCCGTTTTAATTGGCGTTTCGCCGATTCTCAATTTCAAGCAGTACTTGGCCATTGTCGCTAGCTAGAATATATTGAGCATGTGATGTATGTAGGCAGTGATTAATGAATGTCTATAAGGCGTTGCAGTGCTTATTAGCTGCATTCCAAGAATCGCTGACATACAAAAGCAAGACTTTAAGCATGACTTAAATCAAAGAAAATAAAGTATAAAGAATGTGCATTTTAACATATTTTGGAATATTTTTCAAAAATATTTCATGACGCGGGGGGAAAGATAGAAGGGAAGGATACAGAAACCAAGAGCGTAACAATGCGTTGTTCTCATCGTGCGTTTTTGTTGTTTGACCACTTTTTATTTATTTTTCTGGTATTAAAAACAGCACCAATGTCCCTCAGGGGAAGAACATCTTCGGCTTTTTACACACATAGGACACGAACATCAAGAATGTTCGTTAAAAAGAGCGTAAAAATCTTGTCAGTTTTTAAAGAAGAAGGTTCATGTCGCTTTTTTCAGACTTCAATGATACACCCAAAGAAATATCACAGTAGTATTCACTAATATCAATGAGAAATGATTTCGATTTTTGGAAGAATACTTGCCAAGTTAAATACGGTGTCTTAGTGTCTTAGTGCAGTACAATTTTTCTATATTTTCCGAACACATATACATATCATTGGGTCAATAAGTAGACTTGACATTATTACTAACAATTTTCCTCTAGGTTAACACATGCCTATGGTTATGGATTAGTGAGTGAGAGAGAGAGAGAGAAAATAAGTTGAGAGAATTTATTTAATTACAGCCATATAAAAGTGTTAGTAATATACTCCATTTTTATTTTCATTTCATCAACATACATATGTAAAGCTGTCTATCTTTGGCTTAATAATTTTGGATAAATAAAAATAAAATAAAACATTAATTTTATTATTAAAAGAACATAAAGCTATCCATCTTTGGCTTAAAAATTGGGCCATGTTTTTTAGATAAATAAAAATAAAAAGAATAAAAAACCATTTTTTATTAAAAGAAAAAAAAAACGAGCATTCCAAAGCATTTAAAAATAAAATGAGACAAAATAAAAAATAAAATACGCCCAGCTAATGACATAGAACATTTTTAACACAAAATATTCTTCGAGTGTTATTCTGAAATAAAACGATAAAGCATCCGCAGCACATGTATTCTTGTCGCAGTCTGATCGACAACTAAATCAAAAAACACAAGAATACATACACATGTACATACGTACGATGAGAGCAACACATTGTTACGCTCTTTGTTTGTGTTCATTTTCCTTCTGTCTTCCTCTCCCCTCTCATCAAGAGGAGAGAGAGCGGGTCGTAATGTTACGACCCGTCATAAGAAATTTTACTTCTACATGATGCGTATTCTTTATATCCATATTCTTTGCTTAAATATACCAATTTATATATGACTCAGGCATATTGAATCGGTTATATGTGGTAATGCGACGTCCTCTATACTATGCTTAATAAAGCAAAGCCTCTATATTTCATGCAAAACTAATTGAATGTTCTTATCAATATTTTTTTGTTTTGTTTCTTCGTTTTGTTTCATTGTTTTCTCTTACTGTCTTAATAAGTCACAAGTACAATTATGAGAAACTTTAACCTTAACTGTAAAACTATGATGTTGCCATGGAAGAATGCAGGGCACTAACTACTGCATCATAACGTCGTCATCATCGTTCGTAATATTGTGCGTGTTTCATCATATGCATCATGCAAAAAACAAAAGAGAATAAAAGAAAAACAAGCGGGTAATAATGGATTATTCTTGAGAAAATTTATTTGTAGTGCCTTCTCGTGTACTTCTATTTCTATTTCAATTTCAATTTTAAATATTAATTTCAAACGGAAAAGCTCACGTACTTTAAAAAGAAAAATTATTAAATATTATGGAAATACTACTACTACTACTACTACTACCACTACTACTGACTAATGTACTGTTAAAGTTTACAATACATACAGATGCAGCAAATATGCTGAAAAATAAATATAAATCTACAGACAGACTTTCCAACGATTAAATCAAATAAAATGATAAAGAAAATGAGAAAAAAATGTGTATTTTCTTTTGAACTATTCATGGCTTTTGCTTGGTTTACACCCGGGGAAAATTCAGAAACATTTTCTTCTCAGGAATAGAAACAAATAATGACAGGGAAACTGTGGAGCTTCTAATAACTTTGGGATACAATTCACTGCAGTAACTTCCAAAAAAAAATCAAGTAAAGGGTTATGCCTTTGTCGGTTTCAAAAGCAAAGTTAAATAAAACACTCATTAGACTATGATTTTAAATGAAACTTTATTTTCAATATAATACTTGATCCTATGCTCATTTAGTACGAAATGCAATGACATTTAAGAGAAATCCTCTGGATTGGTTGCAGCAGACGATACTTTTTTATTATTTGTTGCCACCTTTCGAGCGGTAACCGATAACTTCACGAATATTGGTTTGCAAATGCTCCAATGCTATGGAAATATACGTGCTGACAAAAAACTCTAAAGACATTAAAATGCATGACACTGGTATTCCCAATTCAAGTTGCCAAAATGTTAAAATCGTTCTTTCTGGCAACTTATCATACCATGAAGCCAAAATAGGTTGTGTTGCATGGCAAGTGGCACCGCCTTTTTGAAACCACATCCGTCCAGTACATAATCTTCAACAGCAGGCCAAAAAAAGTTGCTAATATGGTCTGAATTGACACAATGTACACTAAACAGTCTCTTTTTTGATAGACGCAATGACTTTTCCAGAATCTGGTTCTCCAAGCTACATATGCAACAAATTTGCTTGTTAACGTAAGTAACAAAGAAGAAAATTTTGTTTGTAAAATTGGCATTGAAAAAACTGTTGCCCTGGCACCTAAATGGCATTGCAAATGGTTAGCTGGCTTTAATTGTTGCGTGAAAAGGATTTTATGTGGATTATCTTCTCCATCCATTCATAATACATGCAAAATACAAGCATGCCAGTTCAGATGAAACATATTTCACAGCTGACAGCTGGTTATGAAACCACTAAATGGATAACCCTCTATTAATCAAATATAATCGACATAAAGTTTCTTCTAATGATCAAATTATTTTATCCCCCACTGTTAAACAACAGAGATGAAAAATTATTACAATAAAAAAAAAAACAAGCATACATACATTCAGTCATACTGTACAAGTAAGTAAGTATTAAAGCTGAGAAAATAAATATTCATTTTATTCACATACAAATAGAATCTGTACGTACATACAAACATATATTCATACAAAGCATATGTATTTTTGTACTTTTTAAAGTTGAAATAAAAATATCAATAGAAACGATGATGATTTCTTTAGAAAAGTTGCCAAAGCAAAAAAAAAAAGAAAAGAAAAGAAAAATTGCAATTGCAGTTGCAAATTCAAAGAAGTCATCATCATCATCAACATCATCGTATGCAAAATCAATACCCAGTCACGTTCATATACACTAAAGCGAGTTTAATAGCAAAAAAAAACAACTCACTATTCTTATAAAGTTCCTTTTCATTTAAAACATAATCTAATGTTTCTATTTCTATTTTTTAATTTGTAACAAAATTCCATTCTTTTTTTACGTCTTTCATTCGGTCTTAATGTGCAATATAAGGAAATATGGTGTAGTACTTCGTTTTAGTTGCAATGTTTTTAATTAAATTTAAAAGAAAAGATTACGTCATTTATCTAACAAGCAGGCTGACAAGATCATCAGTCACATTTCAGAGTACAATTAATTAAAAAAAAGAATGATTCCATAAATAATAGACAGACACACCCTTATCACGATTTAAATTCATTATTTCTGCATGAAATTGATGGCTTTATTTAGTCCAATTAAATTGATTTTATTTAATAATGCTAATTTTAAGGTTTTAATTTCGAGAGTTAATGCCTTAAATTTACATCAAATATTTCTTGAATTATGTTCGATCAGTCTCTCATGAAAACTCGTCTAAGGATTAAGATTCCTTGAGTATCAATGCATGCTGCAAGAGGGCCTTCTCAAATTGGAAGACGTCATGTCATCCCTTTAAACTGATCTTCCGTAGGTGTAGAGCACAACCTCACATTTTATATCACTGTTCTCAACATTTTACCCATTCGTCGCTTCATGATCTTAAACAAGAACGGACACAAGCATATCGGGCGAGAAACATTTAAGATTGGATGACTTCCCTTGCCATGTTTGTGTATGCATTTCCTGTAAATCACAGCTTCGCTCTTACTTACCATCATAAATGGTTCAACAGTACGTTTCCTTAATTCATTTGGGCCTTTAATCAGCCGTATTCAAATAGTTTCAGGATGTTTTTATGCAATGTTTAACTCAAGGACCGTACTAGCTATCAATGCATAATAGATGGTCAATACCTAGCACCCATAGCAGACGAGTTTAACTCTCAGAGACCAAGTTATTAAGCTTGTACATAGTAACACTTTATTATTATTTAAATTTTCCTCTTATAAAGGGTGTTTTTTATAGAGGTATAGAACTTTAAGTTGGCATTACTTTTCAAGATGACGACCGATTTAACAGCTGTCAAGTGATTTATTCTCAGTTTGGTTTGGCAATTCATCATGAATAGACTCACGCCTGAACAACGAAAATAATGGTTCTGTGCGGAAAACGTATCGCGCACTACGCCATTTTATCGTCGACAAAATCGTCCATCAGAGCAGTTAATTCGATTAACCATGGAACGTTTTCGCACCACGTTTACTCTTATTGATAACTCGCATCCCCAGAGACGCTGTACGGTGCGTACAGAAGAAGCTATTGCTGCTGTAGAGCGTAGCATTGAGGAAGACCCGAATGAGTCCATCCGCCATCGAGCACAGGAATTGGATCTGTGTCCATCCACTTTATGGAAGATTTTGCGGAAGGATCTTGGTTTGCGTGCTTACAAAATCCAACTCGTGCAAGATTTGAAGCCAAACGATCATCAAGTAAGGCGTAGATACGTCGAATGGGCCCTAAACGAGATTACCGTTGTTCCCGATTTTCATAAGCGAATTTTGTTTAGCGATGAAGAGCACTTCTGGTTGAATGGCTACGTCAACAAACAAAACTGCCGCATTTGGAGTGAAGGTAATCCTCAAGTGTATGTGGAAACACCGTTACATCCAGAAAAACTGACTGTCTGGTGCGCTTTATGAGCTGGTGGAATCATTGGTCTGTACTTTTTCAAAAACGATGGTGGCCAGAACGTTACAGTCAATGGTGATCGGTATAGAGCCATGATTACAAACTTTTTCATTCCTGAATTGAATAACCATGATGTCCAGGAGATGTGGTTTCAACAAGACGGCGCAACATGTCACACAGCTCGTGCCACAATAGATTTATTGAAAGACACGTTTGGTGACCGCCTAATTTCACGTTTTGGACCTGTGAATTGGCCTCCAAGATCTTGTGATTTAACACCGCTAGACTACTTTCTGTGGGGCTATGTAAAGTCATTGGTCTATGCGGTAAAGCCACAAACGCTTGACCATTTGGAAGACAACATTCGCCGTATTATTGCCGATATACGGCCACAAATGTTGGAAAAAGTCATCGAAAATTGGACGTCCAGATTGGACTACATCCGCGCCAGCCGTGGCGGTCATATGCCAGAAATCATATTTAAAATGTAATGCCACAAGATTATCTTTCGGATAAATAAAATTCATGTCAATCGAATAATCCATCGTTGTTTTATTGCAACTTAAAGTTCTATACCTCTATAAAAAACACCCTTTACTATGTTCAGACATGCACTTTTATTGACTCAATATTCGGTTTATTGATTACAATATTTTAAGTATTTAGACATAATAATATACACAGTTCAGCTGCTTATTCAATATTCATTTGACAGCTGGTTGTTTCAACAACATTGTTTTTGTTTTGTTCGTTTTTTTTTTGTTCGTCGTTGTTGATATTTGAGTTGTCAAAAATCAATATAAAGTGTTCGGAAAATTGTAATATGCTCATTTACGTACTTATGACAGTGCTGGATTTCAATTTTTAATCAATATTATAACAATTTATGAATTTATTGAGCAATAATTAATTGACATTTTATATGAAATATTAAGATCAATAATGCACTTTATTGCGATTTACTCAATATAAGTGCATGTCGGAACATAGTATTAGTCTCTTAGTAAAAATCCCCATCTGGCAACACTAAAATATGACTAAATAATACAAAAACAACTCTAAAAAAACAAAAATATTGTTGTATCAAGGAATTTCGTAGCATAGAAATTCCAAAACTATTCGGTAAATATTGCAAAAACAAAAAAAAACGAGTCTAGCATAAAAAACCGCATACACATACATACATACAGATAAACAATTCTAAAAAATTGGCGTAAAAAGGAGAGCGAACAGAAAAACTTGTATATATGTATTTAATTGTAACAGTTAGCAAGAGAGAGTGAGAGGAAAAACTTCAATATAAACAATTTCCAACAAATTTACAGCAACAACAAACGGTTTCTTTATGTATGGGCTATAACAAGAATATTGGCGGCGGCGAATGCCTCGTTGGTATTAGTGGAACTCCAGTAGAGCAGTTTTGTGTTCGTATATTAATAGTGCATGTATGTATATGAGCATAAAACAATTGTTATTTTGTATAAAATGTGACGCATTCCCTCATGAATTTTGTTCATTCGTTATACAACATGGAAGCTGAAAAATGTTTTGTTGCTGCATACAATGCTACTCCAACACACATTCACATAAGCGCACACAAATATCATTATGCTTTGCAATAAGTTCAATTCATTCTTTAGTTGGCAATAATGCATTTTTGTTTGTGCAATATTTTTGTTGTTTAGCGTTTGCCTTGTTGCTGTTGTTGTAAAGTTGGTATGTGTACTAAAAATAGAATCAATAAACGGCTGAATGAAAATTGACAACGAAAAAAAAAAACAAAGCCAATTGAATAAAGTATGCGTGTATGTGTGTGTACGT
Organism: Sarcophaga carnaria; assembly: GCA_958299815.1. Taxonomy (NCBI): domain Eukaryota; kingdom Metazoa; phylum Arthropoda; class Insecta; order Diptera; family Sarcophagidae; genus Sarcophaga; species Sarcophaga carnaria. The sequence goes on along the minus strand of OY283150.1, from coordinate 129,686,312 downwards.
ATGTACATACATACATACATACGTATGCTTTATAAAGCATGTTTACTTCATAATAACAACGACGACAATTTTAAGGAATTCATATGTCAAAAAAAAAATGGAATAAGAGAAGCAAAAAAAGGAATTACATTCGAAATGCTCCTAGGAAACAATGTTGTAAGCTTTTAAAAATAAAAAAAACTGTCACAACTTAAGTGAGGATTATTGTTAGTAAGTAGAAAAAGGACACTTGTAGAATATGTGACAATTTTATTTTAATTACACACTGCAAGTAGTGTTTTAATCATTACTGAACATTTTAGGCACTGTCACGCATGTACAATTCTCTTTATTATGCTGAAAAAACAGAAATGCTAATAAATTGCGCTTTAAAGGCGGGTTCACCCACAAGTTTCTGAAACATTTTTGGTTCGGAGAATTTTCTTACTTACTGAGAGTTTTCCGCAACATGATTCACCCATTTCAGAAACTTTGTTCGTAAAAACAGTGCTGCCATATTTAATTAAAAATGACAAATACATAAGTGCATAAACTTAAGAAAGTTAATTATATATGTGTCAAAATAAAGAAATAAAAAAATTAATATTTATAACAAAAAATAAACAGTATTTGTGGTGAATTATTTGGTAAGAATAAAAACATCTTGTTCTGCGATGGATAAAATGGATATAAATCATTTGCTACTCTTGTTCACCATTGAAGTGACCAAAGTAAAATTACTTGCAAAATATATTTATGAAAAACGAAAATCAAAGATAAACAAGAGGACGGGTGTAGGACCACATTTGAAACAAAGAGAAGCCAAAGGGTATTTTCACTCACTAGTTTCCGAAATGCGTTTAAATGACGTGGATTCATTTATAAATTTTCATCGCATGGACCCTGGGTCTTTCGATGAACTTCTGCAAATATTTGTGTATTGTATAAATTTCATATGGTGTGGCAACCTTTTCTAAAATGGTTCGGACCAAATTTAAAATTAATTTAATTCACACTGAGAGTTGTTCGCACAAAATAATTTCTCTCGCTCTCTGAGAGAAACGTCAAACTCCATATAAAAAAAATTTCGTCCGAACCAAAAATGTTTCAGAAACCTGTGGGTGAACCAGGCCTAACTCTCACTTCTTTCTATCAAAATATTGTTTGTTTTGTTGGTATTTTTGTTATTTATTGTAATTTGTTTGTTTGTTTGCGTTTGGTAAGACAAAACAAAAAGACTTTTCTGTCATTGTCGTCTAATAAGATTTTCGTGCTTTTTTTGCGTTATTAATTTAAAGTGGATGCATGTAGAAATTAATGCATGAGTGAATAATACGCATACACTCTTCTTCTTCTTCTTCCATTCCTGCTTTAAGCTTATCAATTAAAAAGCTCGCATGAAAATAAAATAAAAAACACATTTATCACCTGTCATTTAGATTTTGTTTTTATTTTGCGTTTGGTTTTTTTTATCAACAGAAATATAAAAATGAAAAACAGGTGTGTGTGTGTAAGTGTTAGTGTTGATCAAAGTATTGTTTTTATGGTAAAATTTGAAGCAAACAAGTGAAGGTGACTTACGATGAAAGCATAAACACACTCACGTATGTGTATACACATACATACATCGTTAAGAATATAATTTATCACATATGATACGATGTTTTAAAGCAAACTGAACGAATGTGATAAAAAAAAATAAAAACAAATTGCAAAATAAAACAAACACGATGATAATATTTAGGTAAAATGGAGAGAAAATGAAAAAACTAATTGTGCGAAATAGTGACAGACAAACTAAATATTTTTAATTGTAATAGCAGAATTAAATAGAAAAACCGCTAAAGTGATGAACGTAATAAAAGGGACATTCTAAAAAAAAAAAAACAAAATACAATTGAGAGATGCAAATTACTAGTTAGGTTAAATGAAAACAAAGGATAAAGAATAAAGACGAAAAACAGAATAGTTAACAATGCGCCATAAAAAGAGAAAAAAGTGAAGAAGAAGTAGGCAGTCAACCAATATCGGAAAATAATCTTTCAGGCCCGATGACCATGCCGTAACCAAAGTCAACCATGTTTGCTTTCCGCACGAATATTTCAATAAAAATCTTTTTTTTGAAAATATTCTAAGACGATTGCCGTCTCTCTATCTATTACAGTGGTTCTATTATTTATTTCTACAGGCTGGCAAAAAGTATGAAAAAAAAACACTCGTTTCCTAAATATCATGTAAATTTAGCAGACATTAAGTGTATAGAGAGGAAGAGAGCGTAGACAACAACATTATCGCTTAATCAAGGTCAGTTAAGCATACATATGTATTTGTTTTAAGAACTCCACTAAAAGATTAGGCACAATAAATAAACACGTTAAAGATAATTCTAATAATTAACGATAAAAAAAATATTTCTAATCTAACAAAAAAAAATTAATGAATTTTGTTTTCCATTTTCCTCAATAATAATGGGCGCGTCCCTACATATAGAACAAGAGGAAAAAACAAGAAAATACAAAAAAAAAGAAATAAAAAGGACATCCTTAAATAACAACAAGAAAATGTGTAATCAAAATAAAAACAAAGAGTAAAGCACGAAATAAGAAAAACTCCTACAAAAATATTGAGAAAAATAATTATTGTGTCCTTCAAAAAACTGTGTTCCACGATGAAAGTGGGTAAGCAAAGAATGTAAAGAAAAAAAGAGAAAATGTAGGAGTTGCTGCTGCTACTGTTCGTTTGGAGAACTAACAAGAGAAATAGCACAGTAATTATTCCCAGAGAAGAGATATAGAAAGAACATAATAATAAGTATGTGTAACATGGCATCACATCATCTCTCTGAGAAGAAAAAGAAAACTAACAAATACAAATAACAAGAGAAAAACATTCACACACTCTAATAAGAAAACCAGTCAGACATTTGTCTGGGACCATGATACACAGATTCCAACAACAACGACAACAGTGACAACAATAGTAAACAACCCTTATTGATATATTTTAAGTTGGTATTATTGTCGTTTCATTTAAATATAGTAAAACGAAAGCAACACAATAATAACAATAGAAAATTCCCACTTTTCATCTTCATATATTTTTCATTCATGTGTGTGTGTGTGTGTTTTATTAAACTTTTGCAGGTGTGTTGCGACATTTTTTTATTTTAGATTTCATTTGTAAATTATTTTTATAACTAAAAAAACAACAACGCACACTATGAAAAGCTAAAAAAGAAAACAAAAACAAATTTCAAAATGAAAATTGAAATGTGGAAACGAAAAGATGATTCTGGATCTTTTGTCATTTGAATGTGTGAACTTGTATCAGTGGGGATAATGTATTATTAAAAGAAAAAGCGCTTAAGAAAAAAATAAGCGCTAAAATAACTTTTTATTTACTTTATGTACGTATTTATGACGAGAATGCTCGTCATATTATTTTTGTACGCCAATTTTTTATGTTTTTTCCCCCTCTCAGACTGCTTTTTCATATCATATAAAAATTGTAAAGGTATTAAAGAAACCATATACGTTTTCTGAGGTTCTTATGGCCACCATCTTTTATATAAACATTTCTCAGAAATGCAGGTTTGATGATTTCTTTCTACACTTTTTTCCCATTTCCAATAGTGAGATTCATATGACACCTAAAATTTTATAATTTTTTTTTTGTTTAGCAGAAAATCATTCAAATCACTAAACGTGTCCAAAAATACATATGGCGAGGAATAGTTTGTGGAACCAGAGGTACAGATAGCTTGAGGTGCGCCTCTAAAAAATATATCCCCAGTAAGGTCCTTAGTCATTAAAGTTTTAAAATATTTCGCTAGCTTCTTTGATAAACGTTTGAAGCCTACGTCTCCGAATACACAACACATGCGTTGTTATATGCATGTATTTCGGTTGTTGAAGATATGCCTATGGACCGAAAATCGATAAGAAATAAGGAGTTCACTGAATGGCTAGCAGTAATTAATGCAAAATACATACACTCTACAGTCGAAATAATTTTTAATTTATTGTTTATCACTCTGGTTTTCAATTGATAAATATTAACCAACACGGTCTGTGTCAGTCTGGAGAAATAAAAACTTTTAGCAATAAATTGTTTTTGAGCACAAATAAATCTCATTTAAAAACGTCTAATTAAAAACGCCAAATGTCCTTGAAAAAAGCTAAATTGATAGAGAGAACAAACTTATCGCTTGACTGAGCTTAGGCAGATACGAAAAGAGAAAGCGAAGAATCACTAGAATACACCTGATATTGAAGAGCACACCCTATTTTTAATTTCATTATTTTCTTTCTTTCTTTTTGTGTGTTCTTTATACGTATAATTATTTATAATAATAATTTTCATTTTCACTTACTTTAATAAAACATGCAGCTCATCTCACATTCATCCATAAGCTAATAAAGCTTTGGTCTTCATTTTGTTTTCAACACTTTTTTGTTGCTGTTGTTTGTTAATTAATATTGTTGTTGTTATTGGTTGGATTGCATTATTTAATTTCAATTAATTCTAAAACTACTTAGAAAAAAACTGTTACACTTTTGCTTGCTTAATAAATAAATATTTTTATGGCTCTTTTTCACAATTAATTTTGTTTTGTTTATTTTATTTGCTTAATTATTTCACATGTATAATAGATAGATAGACGTGTGCATTGTGTTGTTGTTTTTTTTTATTATGATTGTGTTTTGCAATATTTTTGTTATTTTCTATCTACTACTCCTACCTCTCTCACTCGCATAGTAATTTGTTTTCGTTATTTACTCTTTTACACTTCTTTCGTAATTTTTATTTTGTGGAATTTCTTAAAAAAAAAACATTTTTTTGTTTTTGCGTTTTGTATTTGAATTTTTCCAATATGTATTTTTCGTTGTTGTTGTTTTCTTTTTTTTCAATTTTTATTTTCGTTTTACGTTTTCATATCATTTCTTTACTTTTACACATACAAACGCACACACACTTTTACACTAACAACAAACACACCATTTGTGCACAACGGTAGTGGTAAAACATGCCTATTGGTATGAAGAAATAAAAAAGTAAAAGAAAAATACAAAAAATTCCTTTTTCTTCTTTTGCATTTGCGTTTTTCATATGGTGACTTTTAAACGCACTTTATTCATGTTTAGATTTGATTTTTTCCCACTACATTTCTTTAATCTTATAAATCTTCAACAAAATAATGTGTTTAACAAATTTTTATGAATTTTTAAAGGGTTTTTAACGATTTTTTTAACAAATAAATTTTACTACAGTCGTCACACAAAAATATTCACAACTTCGAGACACTATATTAAAGCCGATGAACTGATAAATCAACGGCTCACTAGAGGCGTTAAATTATTTTTCTATTGACGTCGACATAACGATGCCAAAAACAATCACAATAGACCAGTTGGTGGTAATAAAAAAAAAGTTGAAAAATTAATTAAATAACCCTTTTCATTTATTTTGTTTTGTAGGGATGGGGGAGCAGTGGCAAAAAGGAAACATGGATACGGTTGGGAGGAACTAGAAAATTATATTTTTAGTTTAGTTTGTTCAAAGTAGCGATTTTATTTTTTTTATTTTAAAATAGCGATTATAAAACGCTTAAATAAAAATTGTTTGTTAGCACAGAAAATATGTTCGCTCATTCTGTTTTCTCTTTTCGGTAGCCTAACAAAAGCTAACTAAATAACGACAACTCTAGTGTGACTACCGGCCATCATTTACAGTGAATGACTTTGTAAGCAAAACAAACCATTTTTTGTTTTTATTTTTCAACTGAACGAACAGGCACGTGTTAAAAATATTAAAGAAATAATAATAGAAAGAAAATTTGTTAATTTATAAAGCCCCGAGAAAGAAAAATGCGTAATTTAAAACTAAAGTATGTGCAACAATTTACGGAGGGAGATTTAGTGAATCAACCAAAATTTCTACTTCTAAATCCAAATACATCTAAAAGCGACGACGCTCGTTTTCTGGTGACAAACGATAAATTGTTTTTGTACAAACCCGGCAGTCCAGATGCATATAAAGTATTGGCCGAAGTGCCAGACATTGTAGCAGCCGAATATTTAGCTTTGGAAAATGAAATTTGTTTGGCTACTTCAGGAGGCGAGGTATTGCTGGTCAATCCTGACAGCCAACAGGTCAACGAAGGCACTTTCTGTGATGTCGGTATTGAAAGCATGGTTTGGAGCCCTGATCAAGAGGTGGTAGTGTTTGTGACTAAACATCACAATGTAGTGGTAATGACTTGCACTTACGAAGCTTTAATGGAACATGCTCTCGAAGATGTATCCACAGTAGCTGAGGGTGAATTCATCAATGTAGGTTGGGGCAAAAAAGAAACACAATTCCATGGCTCTGAGGGAAAACAAGCTGCCAAACAAAAACTAGATGAGGGCTCCAAAGTGAATCTAGAAGAGTTGGCAAAGGTATGGAATGAGGTGAATGAAAAGAAAAACCGAATAAATAAATAAATTTAACAATATTTTTAGGACATTCATGTTGATTGGCGTGCGGACGGTGCATATTTTGTGGTGTCGTATGTTTGCCAGTCCAAAGGACGCACTTTTAAAGTTTTCGATAAAGAGGGTAGATTACAATATGTAGGCGAAAAACAGACACAACTATGTCCCTCTATTGCATGGAGACCCTCGGGCAATTGGATAGCAGTGCCACAACGTTTACCTAATAAAAGCTGTATAGCTTTATTTGAAAAGAACGGTCTAAGGCATCGTGAACTTGTTTTACCTTTTGATCTGTTAGAAGAGCCAGTAGAAACCATTAAATGGAGTTCTGATTCAGAGATTTTAAGCATAAAGACGACTCTAAACAAACTGTATTTATACACCATAGGTAATTATCACTGGTATCTCAAACAGGTGTTGGAATTTCCCGTACCAGACAACATCAACTATCTACATTGGGACAATCGCCTGGGAGAAGAGAAAACTTTACATATTTTATTTGAATCAGGCAAATATTTCATATACAAATGGCAGTGGGCCATAGATCGGTTCAACAGAAGCGGTCTAGTGTTTGTTGTAGACGGTAAACGTTTGCTTTTGACGGATTTTTCGAAAGCGGTTATACCACCTCCCATGAGTGCCCAAGAATTGAAACTGGAAGGCAAGGCTTTTATTATTTCCATAGGATTGCAGGGTGTACAGGATGACCTGCAATTATTTATCTATGATTCTCAGCATAATATTCATCTCTACAGAAGCAAACTCAAAATGCCTCTATTGTTTACCAAACATGCTGAATTGCAAGACGTAGAAAACAAGGAGACTGCTATTAAACCTTTTAAATATGCAAATCTACAGTGGTTTGAAAGTTTTGAAGATACCTATCTGGTGTGCAATTATACCGAGAATAATACCACGGCTTTAAAATTCTTGGCAATCGATTTGCAGCAGAAGTTGTATAAAACTGCCTCTACCGTTAGTATTACAGGCACCGTTTGCTGTGTAAAACCCTCGGGTCGAGAACAACCCTGTGAATTATTTTATCAAGTGCTAGAGGACAATCGTTTACTTCAGCTGGTCTATGATGTTGATCGCAATCGTGAAACCAGCAGCCGTGTGCATGTACAATTTGATCATCTTATTAATCAGTTGGAAACCTTTATAAGGCCTTTGGAGGCTGAAACGTTAACTGTTGCTTTGACTAGCAATCAAACCTTATTTGTTGATGCTCAGCTAATAGCTCAAGATGTTACTTCTTATTGTATGGCTGGCAATTATTTAACATTTACGAAATTGGCTTCTTTGCACTTTTTGCGTTTGAGCGATTTGTGTGTTGTGAATGAACGCCACTTAGAAAGGGGCTCCAAATTGGTAACAACTGTAGCTGATTCAGCTCGCACTATTATGCAAATGCCAAGAGGAAACTTGGAGGCCATATGCCCTCGTGTATTATCATTGGAATTGGTGGGTGCATTACTGGAATCACAAAACTATTGTTTGGCTTTCGATATGCTGCGCAAACAACGCATCAATTTAAATATTTTATGTGATCATAATATGAACGATTATGTTAATCGCCTGGATGTTTTCCTACAAGAAATACAAAATCCCCAGTGGTTAAATCTCTTCTTAAGCGATCTGCAAAATGAGGTGAGTATTAAAGTGGTTTTTGTGATATTTAAACTAAAAAAATGTCTCCTTACAGGATTTTACAAAAACTATGTATGCCAGCAATTATAAGGAAAATTCCCAAACTTATCCTGAAGGTTTCAAGTTGGAAAACAAAGTTTCCTATCTGTGCAAGGCTTTATGTGCACGCATGGAACAGTCAAGTGAGAAACGTTATCGTCTGCCTATACTAACCGCCTACGTTAAAATGGGCGATTTAGAAAAGGCTTTGGAAATCATTTGGGACGATAAGAAAAAAGATAGTTTAACCGATAATGGAGCAGCAGTAGCTGCAGAGGATGCCTTAAAATATCTCTTATATTTGGTGGATGTTAATGAACTGTACAATGTAGCCTTGGGCACTTATGATTTTGGTCTCGTATTATTTGTAGCCCAGAAATCCCACAAAGATCCCAAAGAATATTTGGCATTCCTTAATGAACTCAAGTCCTACGATAACAATTATCGTAAATTTAAAATTGATGAGCACTTAAAACGTTATGAAAAGGCTTTAAAACATATTGGTAACTGTGGCCAGGAAAAATTCGAAGAAGCTTTAAATTTCATTAAGAAACATGAATACTATGCGCAGGCTTTGAAGGCCTATCAAAACGAGGAATCATGTTACAGAGAAATTTGCTTAGCATTTGCTGATCACTTAAGATCAAAAGGTAAATTTGAAAATGCCAGTATTTTATACGAACGTGCCGGTAACTTGCAACAGGCATTACTAAGTGCCAAACATGTTTTGGATTGGCAAAGAACCTTACAATTGGCCAAGAAGATAGATGGCAATGTAGCTACAGTGGCTCTGTAAGTAGTAAGTTTTTCAAATTTGAATTTATAACACAAACATTTGTTTTGTACTTTCTTTAGCTCTTTGATATCACCTTTACAAGAACAGGGCAAATATTTAGAAGCCTTTGAACTCTCTAAAGCGTACTCAGGCAACTTGTCAACTGCATTGGAAAGTCTGTTTGCGGGTAAACTTTTCCTAAGAGCAATACATGAAATCAATCTAAATGAGGCCGCTTGTAAAGAAAATCTCTTGGAGACACTCTTAATACCGAAATTGTTAGACTATCAAACAGAATTGCTTAATTCTTTAACAGCAGAAGAGGAGTTATTTATTAAGCATAAAACACGTTTACTGGAAATACGTGTTTTGCGCACCAAACAGGCCCAGAACTTAATGGCCGATAACGAGCAAGTGGACATAGATGAATGTGATCTCTTATCAGACACGACAAGTTTACGTTCTTCACGTTATACAGCCAGTTCAAGAGGAACGGGGTAAGAGATCAAATTAACATTCCAAAACACCAATTACTAAGCACTGCTAATTAAATATTAATTTTCTCTTTTAAGCAAAACATTCCGTTCGAGCAAAAATCGTCGCAAACATGAACGCAAACTTTTAAGTTTTAAACCCGGCAATCCTTTCGAAGATATTGCCATTATCGATGCACTATACAATCAAATTACCCGCTGTTTCTCACAACAACCCCAACATATGCATGATACTTGTAAGGCCTTAATACTGTGTAAATATGAGAACAATGCTAGCGATTTACAATTGAAATTAAAACAATTGCTAATGCTGATGCAGAACTCTCTCGATGATATATGGATACCTGAAATGTTAACCATAACCGCTGCTCAACAATTTCTACAGGGACCCAATATCGATTATACGCAATTGCAAAATGAACAGCGTTATGCCATGATGGGTAAGTGGATTTGATTAAATATTCATGCATTTTGTTTAGATTCAATCTGTTGCATTAAATTTACAAAAAAAAAACAAAAAAGCAAAGAGTTTGAAACCAAAACCATTCAAATGGAAATTACCATGTTCTGCAGGATTTCAACGCAGGTAGGGCAATGTTTAATGGTATCGGGTATTAGTACAAGAAGTTGCATCAGTCTGATCTATGTCAGAATAATTTTATTCAGTAGTTTCATCACACGTTCGGATGTCAAAGAGGAGTGTTTATCAAGAACTCTATTCGATCTGTATGGCTTCTACGACCACCGATTGATTTCTAAACGAAATTAAAAGACATTTTGTACCGACAATTTACTGCGGGAATAACATAGGATTTAAGAGAAATCAAATCACTAAGAGCCTAGTACAGGAAGGTACTAAATTCTCTGCTGTTAGGGCATATGTTTGCTGCCTTACTAATGTTAGGTAGAATAGACACGATGGGTCAGAGATATTGTGTTTATTGTACTACGACAGATTTGGCTCCCATCTGTCCCATTTCCACTGTTCCATATGATGTCAATGAACACAGGGCTTCAGATTGATTGGGCAATCAGCTCATTTACAAAGATAAACATCTGATTAGTTAATATATTAGTGATACATCACTATTTGAAAGCAGGTGGGGATTCCCTCATGCGTCACAAACTAATCAAACTTTAGGTATACACACATGGGTTTCTATAATTTTTATACTTTACATAGTAGGAAGGCAGTTGGTATAAGATATGATGTAAGACGTAGTACTGCAACAGAATCGATACTACACTGTAGCTATGGTTACTGAACTTAAGCTTCACCTAGCCCATAAAAAACGCAGAGACATCTCTGTCATAGGCAGCCAAGAGGCTTATCTAGTAACGATTACTGTAGAAATATGCCAATATCCGTGTCTGGCATAGCTTTGACTTCTCTCTCACTTAACTCATCCTTAGCGGAAGGTTAAACGGAGCTATCGGATCAATTGCTAGATTCATTGAAGTTTTATGCTGGTTTTCATCTTTATCACGGTCATGTTTTAAGGCAAGATCTGTGTGCTAACTATGAAGTCGCCGTGGTCTAGTAGGTAGTGTGTTGGCTTATTAGACGTAAAGCCAGTGTTCGAACCCCAGGCCAGACATCAAAATAAAATACAAAAGTATTTTTTCGGCGTCTTCCTCAGCAGATTTCTGGGAAAAACTCTGAGAGTAAATAAAATTGCCATGAAAAAGTTTCTCAAAAAATCTGTCGTTCGGAGTCGACTTTAAACTGTAGGTCCCGCCACTCATGTATAAAATTAACACACACAACATAAGTGGTGTAGAAACTAGGCCGTAATCCTGACTGAAGGGTTGTAATGACCAATTATGTATGTATGTATGTCTGTGTGCTAACTGCCTATATTGATTAATCTGGACTTGGCAATTAGCTCACAATAACAATGGGTCCCTTTGTGTCTTCAAGCTTTATCAATGTGATATAAAACGAGAACGATTCGAATATAAAAATTAGTTTTCAATGCCATAATAAAGGGCAATCGAATGACAGTTCCGTTCTTAGATGCCATGAAGAGATTTATTCTTATACGCAATTATATTTATTTTTTAAACATTTTAACATTAACAATTCAACTGAATTACCCAACCGATAACGTGGTTAATCTCTTTAATTCAACTGCATTGTAAATACATATACAGTGAGCGCCAAAAGTGAGTAAACACCACTGAAATAATTCATTTTCTTAGGATAGCGAGAAAAGTAAATGAGAATAGTCGAATAAATTTCCAAAAATAAAAACGTTATTTATTACTTATAAAATGTTAAAACAAAAACAACAATTCATGATAAAGGAACTTTTTCTATACTTAAGAACAAAAGTGTTGACTCGCTTATGGCGCTCAGTGTACATATTGTAATCATAATATTGCATTTTGTTTTTTCTTTTTCTCTTTACACAGATCCTCATAAGCGTTTTAAGCCTCAACTAAATCTTATCGATTGGGAACATGAAATACTGCAAATGTAATTTGTTTTCTGGCAGGCTTATCAACTGAATTAACAACATTTTAAAATTTTATTTAAACAATTAAATATTATATGCTTGCTATTATTGTACTAGTAGTATAAGGTATTTAAAAATTGTTTAATTTATTTAAGTTTTACAACCAAACAATATTTTACATAGAAATTGTGTGATCTGATCCCCTCTAATGGTGGTTGTATGAAAGAAAGAAATCTTAAGAAACTATTTTACTTTCATTTTTATTTCTATTTTACAAATTAAATTTTTTTTTTTATTTTATGCAAATTTGTTTAATTGCCTATAAATTTGTGTTTTTTTGTTTGTTTTTCATATTAAATATGGCATGTTTTAATTTAGGGAACCAACGAACCATCTGCAGCAGGCAATAGCTCATGCAATTGTTTAAAGAAAATGTTTTTAATTTTTCTTAAATGATTGATTTTCTTTTTATATACAAAGAAATATTTATTTTTGTGTTTTTCTTGCTTATTTACTTTCACTATTTTCTGTTTCTTCATCAGTTTTTTTATTAAAGATATTTAATTAATAACCATTATTAGCAACAATATCTTGCTAATCAAACCATAATTATTCAATAATTATTCCATCATCAGTGGAATAAAAAAACAAAACAAAATAAACGCAAACATTGTAAAATAAAATTAAAAAAAAAAGTTGTAGAAGTTTTTTTTTTCTATGTTTTTAAAGATATTGAAACGTAATGTAATTACCCTGTATAAAGAAAAAAAAGTAAAACTTTATTATTAAAATGGAAAGTAAAAACGAATCAAAATTTCTCTACAGGTAGAGTGACAAGGAAAAATGAAAAAAAAAAATTGATTGGAACATTTCAGATCTCGGGTAAGGCTTAAATTGCTTTCCTCATAAACTGTGTAAGATTCGTCTAACAGTTTCAGCTTCTTATTGTTATTATGAAGCAAAAAATTCAAATCAATTTAAATAAATTCCAACAAAATTGTAAACGAATTTCAGCTATAAGTTTAGGTTAAGCAACGTACTACAGACAAGAAAGGAATATAAACTCTCCTCGGCCACTGTATTACCCGTATGAAGTAGTAAGAAAGCAACCAACAGCAACGTTGTGGAATACAATAGGGGGTGATGCTTCTCCGAAACTACAACATTTGAGCTGATAGTTCAACAGGAATACCATATGAGTACCAGATTCACGTTCAAATCGTAATATAATAATAATTACACTGAAATGATTTTAAAGAACTGATGAAATCATAGATTCTGCAGAAGGCCGTAGACGCTAGGTCCGGTAAGCTGTCCAAAAAGTATCCCTATGCCTGTTTATAGACAATGATGGACAATAAATGATGATGTCAAATGCTGCAAAAGTCATAATGTAGTATGTAGTAGTCAGTGATCACCTCAATTATATTGCCCAGGCTGAATCTATGTACTTCTTCTAGTTAAAGCAAATGTTCTCTTATGATCAGAGAGCTGCCTAATCTGCCACTTTATAGCATCGATAGAATTCTGATTCCATATAGCATGCATTATGAATTTCAAGACCACCATAACGGATAGGAGAAGGAGGAAAATAGTGCTAAGCACCTAGTCAAAGGCTCTGAACCTACATATATATCTTTACAGAAGAGTCGAGGCTGAATGGTAATGAAGATGGAGGTGTCTTTTTGAAGTCGGCGGGTATAGCACACCCGATAAGGCTAGTGCTTCATTGTACAGTCTTCTAGCCGGAAATACTGACCGGGTAGTGTCTCCGGCAGAAATATTAGCCTCATTTGTGGTTTTAGGCTGAGTAGTAAAATATTCAGAGTCCGTAGTTTACAAAACTAACAGCTAAAATTAGATAAAAACTGAATTTAAGTAAATATTCCTTGGGGCGTTATGATTTTCGAATTTCGAAAATTAGTTTAAAAAGTAACAAAACCAATATTTCTTAATAATATAATGAACGGAATATGTTTAGCATCATTTTATCACAATTAAAAGTCTTTTTATTATTTTAAAACGATAAAATTAACTTCAGATTCATGTTTGAATTTTCGAACATCAATAAAAAGTAATTTTGCAGCGTAAATTAAATGAAATAGAAATTTTATTGCAGTTTTCCTAAATAACCATAAATTCGAATTTCGAAAACCTGTACAAATTCAATTTTTTAAGAAAATAAAATTAAAAGTTTGTATAATTTTGCAAAAAAAAAAAAAAAAAAAAAAACAAATTAAATTCGAACTTAATTTTGAATTTGTTTCCAGCTGGTTCAGATTTGAAGAATTTACTCGATTTATTTGGTTATCAATAACTTGCTACAAGTTATTGATATCACTTAAATAATCGTTATTTCGAATTTCAAACTTAATTTCGAATTTTCGAACATTATTTAATATTAAAAATAAAATCATTTGGAAACCAAAAATTTAATAAAAATACAGCCTTTGTAATCTTCTCAACATTACATGGTTTTAGAGTATCGAAAATAAGTTTCGAAGTTTTCGAATAAGTGTCGAAGCATAATAAAATTTTAATTAAAAACAATTAAATGAAATATAACGAATAGTTTGAGTGTTTAAAATTTTATAAGGATTTGTTTTCAAAACATGGTCTATGCAACTCTTTTGTAAAGAAAGTATTGCATTTAAAGTGAAATAACTGAATAAAAAAATTTGTTAATTAATTAAAAAAAAAACATAACCAATAAATGAAAAAACAAAAAACTGTGGGTGTTGAAGCATAAAGTATAATAGATAAAGAAAAACATTAATTAAAAATGTATTTAACTTAATAATATTTGTAGTAAATGGGGCGTTTTGTTTTAAATTATTATCAGCTATTTTGTATATTTTCATAGAAAAAAACGCCTTTAATTTTCAGGTTTTTAATTTTTAAATTGAATTTTTTTATTAATTTTAATTTAAATTGTCGTTACATTTACACAGACGAAAAAGATAAACAAACTCTTTACAATTAAATACTCTCTCTCTCTCTCTTAATTAAAATTTTTTGAATGTTTTAATTTTACCGGTTATTTCTCTTTGAAAGCAATAAAACTCTCTCTTAAATCTGTTTTCCCTTGCTAGTAATTGTTTTTGTGTTTTTATGTTTACACTTTTTGTTTTGTTTGTTTCTGTTGCTATTGCTTTTTTTTCTTTCTCTTGATCAGTGAGGTGTTGAAATGCATACAACAGACCATTATGCATTTGTATTGCATTTTTTATTGTTGTTATTACTTTATGCACGCATGCATCGATGTTTTTGTGTTGTTGTTTTAATTTATAAAGAGCCAAAAGAAGCAAAAAATATAAACCTTAAATGCATACCTTAGCACAAGTGGTGGTGGCGGAATGCACAATCATTCGTGTTGTTTTTTTTTGTATTAACATAGGCAAAAACAGGTTTTATTTTATTCGTATATTTTATTTATTTTCGTTAAACATCAAACATTTGAGTAAAAAAAAAAGAGAGAAATGCTTAAAGAGAGCCCTTTAAGAGCTGGGAAACAGGAAAACAAAACTCAATATTTAGAAATCTGTTTAGAATTTCAAATTAAATATTATTATAGGCGGATTTGATAGACATTTTTATTATTTGCATATTTAATGGGAAATAATTAATTGGTTGTATTATTTACATACAGTGGGGAAGAAAAAAAATTAAGAATAATAATCAAAATTAAATAAAAATAAACATGTATATTCTTACTAAAGAGCTTTATTTTTGTTAATAAAATAGAAACAATTTCTTATTTATTATTAATTTAATAATTCACTAAAAAAGCTGTTTTTGTAAATAAGTTGTCACTCCCCATCCCTGATTTAAGGTTGCATAAAAGGATAAAATCATCACCAAACAAATTGATCAAGACGACTGCTCTTAAATACGAATACAAGTAAATAAACTATTTATTACTCATTCAATAAAAAATACGCTCTTAAAAGAGCATACATATGTGTGTTCTCTCAAAAACAAATTGGCAACAAATTTAATAAGAGCAATTATTGCTGTATTTATTTGTAAGCAACCCAGCTTCATTCCTTTTGATTTCTTTATCTTCTTTTAAATTGTAAAAACAAACTGCAACAACAATACGCGAACAACTCACTCTCGCTCTCATATATTGAAAAGTGAAGCAAAACATAATATATCAACAACATTAATGGCAATAACAAATACCACCGTGCTATAAGCAAAAACAGCAAATACAAACAAGAGCTGTGGGGCTAACGAATTTTAAAAACACAATCATTCGAGTAAAAACATTGAAACGTTGTGGAAGTGTCTGTTTGAGTGTTATAAAGATACCGTTTTAAAAGGTTTAATGAGTGAGACACGACTTTGTGTGTGAGATTTTGTAAATGCTGTTTGTTTAACATCAAACAACAAGAAATAAGGAATAGAAAAGAGCGGATTTTCTTTCTTTAAACAAATACAACAAATAGAAAACGGGTTTTTTGTTAAAAAATAAATTAAAGGAATTAAATAAATTTGTATTTAAAATTAAATACAATAAAGTAAAAAGTTTTATTTGAAAATTTATAATTTGTTTGTGGATTAATAAATATAAAAGTGTTGTGTGTTAGGAAAACGAATAAAAAAATAATTTTTTTTGTATTCTATTAATTGCTTGTAAATGAATGCTTGTGTTTAATTGAATGTTTTTTTTTTGTTGGAAAGTGATACCTTTTTTGCAATAAATGCAAGAAAGTAAAAAACAAGCACAAAAATTATACCGAAAATAGCATTTCCGCGTTGAAAACAAAAACAACGAACCACCATCATTATTTTTAAAGTCATTTCAGTCATTCACTCATTGATAAAAGCAACAACAACAACAATAATAACAAGTGCAAAAAAATAACGAAAGAAAAAATAAGAAACATAAAACAACCTTAAAACGAAAACAATAACAAAGTCTTTAACATAAAAAAGAAAACAGGCTCCATTAAAAATTTGTGTTGTCGTCTATAACAGTTATTTTAGTGTTTTTGTTTCTGATTAATTTGTATAAGGAAAAATTATACAATCCAAAATACACACACATATATATGTACATATACATGCAAATACAGCAACACATGTTAATTAAGCGTCTTTCAAGGGAGACCATTAGCATAACAACAGCATCAGCATCCATTCATCAATCAATCAAAATAGGAAGAAATTTAAACAATTTTTGTTAACTTGAATTTTCATTTTAAATGGATTTAAATGGTTAAACAATTAATACACAATAATAATAAGGTAAGTGTTTACAAAACTAAGGTTTCCTTTTATTTAAATACGAAATTATATGCCCAAATTTGCAAACCATTAAGAAACTGTTATATGTTGCTCTTGTTTTTTTTTCCTAAAGACAACCCACGAAGAAAATTCTACATTAATAAAGCATCATATTAGAATCAGTTTTTTTTGTGATAACTCAGTCTGCTAATATTTTTAGATGATTAATCTTTACTGAGAGATTTTTTTTTTGTATAAAATATCTGAAATTTAAATATATGACGCATGCTAAAATGCAAAAAGAAATCTTTAGTAAACAATTCTTATCATATTAGAAGTGCAATCTTTTGTCAATACAATAAAATCTCATGCCATTTATTATTAAGATCATACCTATTTAGTGGGTGCAGTCAGAGATACAATATTAAGTATTTATAATTATTACGAGGGAAATTTGAAAACTTTTTGCTTTAACCCAAAGAGGGCACAACTGTCGACTAGTCAGATATTAAATTTACTTGCGCTGTTATAAAACGTTTGTTTCAGCCGATTTTTCCTGGTTAATACGCATTTTTAACCGATACAATTTCACATATCATTTGGTAATAAAGTTCCCATTTTGGATAGTTTGAAAGCGAATGATTACTAGAGCCAACATCATACAAAAATCAAAACCGTTGAATTAAACGGCCGAAAAGATGATGATGGTGTAATGATTTGAACCCCACTCTTATTTCAAATTAATTTTCCCATCGTTTATAATTCAGAAAAGATCCTTTAATAACCGAAAACTGTCAAAAAAAATATTTAAAATTTATTACAAAATTGGCGATTTAAACTTGGCCACTTTTCGAGCAATTACAGGGTAATTACGGCTATCATAATTGACTATTACCAAAGAAAATAAAGTATAAAGAATGTGCATTTTAACATATTTTGGATTATTTTTCAAAAATATTTCATGACGCGGGGGGAAAGATAGAAAAGAAGGTTACAGAAACCAAGAGCGTAACAATGCGTTGTTCTCATCATGCGTTGTTCTCATCGTGCGTTTTTGTTGTTTGACCACTTTTTTTTATTTATTTTTCTGGTGTTAAAAACAGACGTCGGCACTAATGACCCTCAGGGTAAGAACATCTTCGGCTTTTTACACATATAGGACACGAACATCAAGAATGTTCGTTAAAAAGAGCGTAAAAATCTTCTCAGCTTTTAAAGAAGAAGGTTCATGTCGCTTTTTTCAGACTTCAATGATACACCCGAAGAAATATCACAGTAGTATTCACTAATATCAATGAGAAATGATTTCGATTTTTGGAAGAATACTTGCCAAGTTAAATACGGTGTCTTAGTGTCTTAGTGCAGTACAATTTTTCTATATTTTCCGAACACATATACATATCATTGGGTTAATAAGTAGACTTGACATTATTACTAACAATTTTTCTCTAGGTTAACACATGCCTATGGTTATGGATTAGTGAGTGAGAGAGAGAAAATAAGTTGAGAGAATTTATGTATTTACAGCCATATAAAAGTGTTAGTAATATACTCTTTTTTTACTTTCATTTCATCAACATACATATGTAAAGCTGTCTATCTTTGACTTAATAATTTTAGATAAATAAAAATTAAATAAAACATCGATTTTATTATTAAAAGAACATAAAGCTATCCATCTTTGGCTTAAAAATTGGGCCATGTTTTTTAGATAAATAAAAAGAATAAAAAACCATTTTTTATTAAAAGAAAAAAACGAGCATTCCAAAGCATTTAAATAAAATATACTATGGGACAAAATAAAATACGCCCAGCTAATGACATAGAACATTTTTAACACAAAATATTCTTTGAGTGTTATTCTGAAATAAAATGATAAAGCATCCGCAGCACATGTATTCTTGTCGCAGTCTGATCGACAACTAAATCAAAAAACACAAGAATACATACACATGTACATACGTACGATGAGAGCAACACATTGTTACGCTCTTTGTTTGTGTTCATTTTCCTTCTGTCTTCCTCTCCCCTCACCCAGAAATGATTTTAAAAAAAATTTGGTGAGAGCGGGTCGTGATGTTACGACCCGCCATAAGAAATTTTACTTCTACATGATGCGCAGTCTTTATATCCATATTCTTTGCTATTACCCAAGGGATCAGTAAGATTTAGAAGAAATTTGGTCGAGACTAAGCTGGACAGGTCGATATTAAGTTAATTAAAGCGGTGCTGCGAGCCACAGCGCCCAACTGTTTTTCGCCTTATTGCTTGAGAAGTTTTCAAAACAAGTAATTTCATGTTTTCAAGCTGTCATTTGGCGCTCAAGTTGATGCGATTTTTGCCCTTTTTGTAAGGCTAAAAGACACGTTGAAGCATTTGAAATTTAAATTCTTTAAGTTTTCGCAGAAAAGAGCACACAAACTACCTCAAAAGCTTCAACTGCTGCAACCAATCCAGAGGTGGCCATTTAAATGCCATTGACAAGCAAACACTGCAATGAAATCAAAGTTTCATCGGAATCATTGCTTTGTGTGTTTTACGAAATTTAAATGCCAAGTATTTCAGAATAGTTGTTGTCGTTATCTTCCTGTCTAGCACTTTAAAAGCCATTTGAAGAGAGATAGGGTAAATGTACCAGTAGTCGGCAGTTTTATTTTTTTCTCTTTTTCAAACTGGTCTGATTAGAAGTGGGAAAGTATTGCTGAGATGATGTGTATTTATTACAATTCTGTGATTAGTTTAGTTTTAGATCCATTTACCAACTTTGGACATTAAAATAGCAAATTATAAGTAATTTCCATATTTTGATTAAATCATCGATTTTTCCAGTGCTCGGCACATTTGTTCCTAAGTTCGGCAAAAAATTATCCTATTGTCGGCATTAAAATATTTGTTAAATAAAAGATAACGTCATATAGAATTTCAAATTATTTTTATTTAAAATAAAATAAAAGTTACCTATTCCATGTTTAATTATGAGATCTATTCATATCTTATAAAAACTAATAATTTACTATTAAAAAACTTTAAAATTAATTGTAATTAAGTAAATTAAATAAGTAATCAATTCAATTGTGTTCAATGGCCAATGCTTCCAAATGGTTTTGAACACATTTGGTGTAGTCAACGTTTTCAGGATTTAGAGGATATAAACCACATTTTCTAAACCCATTTTTAAGTGTGTCTTCCAAATCTATATTAGAAAGGACAATATTAAGAAGTGGGCAAAACGTAGACTTTGAAACTACTTTGTTATTATTTTCAGGCTTTAACTGCCACTCCCTTATGGTTTCCTTCCATTCTGTTTTAAGCGGCTTAAACACGCTAACATCCGCAAGCTGCATAATATGGGTGGCGTTAGGAGGAAGGAAGGAGGAAGGGCATACAAAATAATGCCATTCTCTTCGCAAAACTTGCTCAGTTCTAACGCCATGTGGGATTTATGACCATCCACAAACAACAAAATTGGCCGCTGAACATTGTGCTCATTAAGCCAACTATCGACACCGTTGGCGATGTAATCAAAGAAGGTCTCACTAATCATCCATCCCGTTTCAGATTTGCCTAAAAACCAATTTTCCGGCAAACTATTTACTACCGACATCAAGGCTCTCCACAGATTCATTAGTGGCTTACCCTGGTTGAGAGGCGCTAGGACTTCATCGGTGTAGTCGCGCTCTCCCATCCTTTTGTTGTGTCTGGTCTGTGTGATTCC
This sequence comes from Sarcophaga carnaria, assembly GCA_958299815.1. Taxonomy (NCBI): domain Eukaryota; kingdom Metazoa; phylum Arthropoda; class Insecta; order Diptera; family Sarcophagidae; genus Sarcophaga; species Sarcophaga carnaria. Next base: position 129,665,493 of record OY283150.1, on the reverse strand, counting down.
TCCGCTTCCCACTCCCCCCCCCCTTTCCCATATACCCTCCTTTCATCATATCCCCTATACTATTCTTCCCTCCTTTAGGACGTTGTACAATGGGTCTATCCGACCTCCGGGCACTGTACTTGTCTTGACTGACAGGTATACGTCCTCTAACCTAACCTAGGTGGTCGCAGATATGGAAAGACAACCATTGGGGCCACTATCTGACCATTTGCTTAGAAAACCAGCAGCACTGTTATTGTTTCCTTTTCATTTCCCTTTTGGATACTATACACATTTCTATATCCTTTTGTGGCCAGGACTTTTCCGGTTTTAGGGCACAAACTAAAGCTGGTTTCATCTCCGTTAAATATTCGCGAAGGATCATTCAAAATGTCAAAAGCTTTTTGCTGTCAGGAAGGTTTTTAATTCATTGAACCTTTTTAATGTATTCTTCCGTTATCACCGCTCGTCCTTTACTTATTCCTTCCGCTTCTCTAAGGCTTAAACTGGGATGTCGCTTCAAAAATCCCATATACCACTTTCTTCCTGGGCGACCATTTAGAAACGGTGTGGGTCTTTGATCATCTACTATTATCGCTTAAACTGTATTTATGAAGTCTTCAGCTTTTAATGGGAATCCAGACTTTGCTAGGTCTTTGCACCATTTCTCAAGACGTTCCTCTTCTCATTCAGTTAAGACTGTTTGTGGACCCATTTTTCTGGCATCATCAGAAATACGGCCATGGGTTCTGTCCTGTATGGTGGAACGTGGGACGCCACATTTTTTGCTTGCAATATTGTAGATGTGCAATTCGTTACTTCCATTAAAGCACATTTTAGGGAGTCTTGGGAGTATTGTTGTATGAGCCTTTTTCCGTTGGTAGACGTATTAATGAATTTATATTGCCTGTAATTCCAAGAACAGCCTATTATGCCTACTGAACCACGAATTTTCGTCCTGTTATAGCACTTCTAGTTATATAAATGTAAGATTGCCGACTTTAGATCACTTATGTCCTATTCTCGGCAGGTCTCAGTGTATTCAATATAAACTATGCCGACTACTGGGTAAATCAAGTTTTTACTCATTTTTCTTTTAAGAAACAGCAAGAGCGATGATTTCTAAAGCATTTTGTAAAATTTGAGCTTAATCTAAGAAAAAACCCAATTTCCAGTAGTCGGCACCCCCCTGCCGACAATTGGAAATCATATAATTTTTTGTTCCTAATACCGGCAGCAATAAAAATTATAAAAAAAATATTAATTTCGTTAATTTTTTACTTTTAATTTAATATTTTAACTATTTTCTTTCAATAAAACACTTACTTTCTTCAAAAACACTTAATTTAATGTAAATAATTACTTGTTTAAGAATGCACCTAAACTAAAATTTTTTTTTAAAAAACTGGCACTACTGCACATGTTGAAAAACCATCACTGAATTAGGACAAAAATTGACAAAATTATTCATCCCACTCAAATTTACTCATTTCATAAGAAAAGAAAACTATTTTTTCTACCAAAATCAGTTTTAACTTTAATAAATAATGGTAGCTATTCTTATTTATTTGCATTGTTTTACAAAAACTGCCGACTACTGGTACATGCCGACATTAGGTGCATTTACCCTATGCTCCTTCCTTTTGATTTGCTTCTAAAAAACTTTTCGGTTATTTTATTTTTTTTGTGCAAAATGCTGCATTAAATTTCCTTTTCTTTTATTTATCTAAACTAGCCTTAGTTTATCAAAATTACTGGAAACATAACCTGTGCTGGGCACAAATTAAACATTCTCAATATTGATTGAAGTTAAAAATATTTAGCATATGCGAGAACAATTTTAGTTTAAAACAAAATATGGGAAATTTTTTAGTTTTTAAACCTTTAAAACCTTTCTTCCAAGAAATGAATTTGAGAAAATTTACATTTCGTTTAGAAGATCATTATCAAATCTGTGTGATCTTTTTAAACCCCCCAAAAAAAAACCAACTTGGTCGTTACCTTTTCTGCAGAACATAAATTTTAAACTCTCTCAAGTCTTTTGTTCTTAAAACTTTAAAGTTTTTAAGTCATACACTTTTGCTTATGAGTCATCAGCACCATCAAGCAAGCAAGCAAGCAAGCAGTTTTAAACATAAAAGAAGAAAAAAATCTTTTATAAAACAAAACAAAATTCATAAATAAAATAAAATACAATACAATACAACACAATAAAAGAATTAACAAAACAAAATGCAAAAACAATAATAGAGTCTGAGGCTCTCCACAAACAACATTAAAAATTAAGTGAAAAAAATAAAAATTTTGCAAAAAAACGGAAAAACACACAATGACACACAGAGAGCGATCGAGTGAGAGAGAGAGAGAGAGAGAGAGAGCGAGAGGAAAACAAAAGACCAACAAAATGATGTCGAAAGTCGTTTTGCCAGTTTCAAATGTTGTTGGTTGATGTTGTTTGATGTTGTTGTTGGGGGGTTTTTTCTAGTAGTTTTTGCTGCCACTGTTTGTTGTTTACTCATGCTCTTACTCTTTACCTTTCCTCTGTATGATGGATTGTTTAAAAACAAAAAATAATTTTTAAACCATATTGTATGTAAAGCCAAGTTAATTGAATAAAATAAAATAAAATAATAAAAAAATTAACAACATTTTGTAACGTTAAACTAATTACAATCAAACAAAACATTATTTGGGTTAATATTTGTTTTATTTTATTTGATTAAAAATTGTTAAATAAATGGCTTATGATTTAAAAACTTTGTCAAGAAAATCCGATTATAGGCCACAAAATAAAAGTAAAAGGGTATACAAGTTAATTGCCAAACAACTAAATTAATCATTTTAACATTAATCATTATAACTTTAAAGAAAAAGTAATTATTAATTAAATTGTACTGGATTTTTCAAGTCATACAACCAAGCATTTCCTTTAAAGTTTGGTATATGCTCTGTCAAGACATGGTAGGGGCAAAGCATGAATATGGCTTATAAATTTATTATAAAGCCGAAATTTTCAGCCGTTTTGTGGCGTTGAATAGCACGCATGCTAGGAATACCATCAGTGGAAGCTGGAAGATGAAGGGTGTTTTTTTATAGAGGTATAGAACTTTAAGCTGCAATAAAACAACGATGGATTATTCGATTGACATAAATTTTATTTATCCGAAAGATAATCTTGTGGCATTACATTTTAAATATGATTTCTGGCATATGATCGCCACGGCTGGCGCGGATGTAGTCCAATCTGGACGTCCAATTTTCGATGACTTTTTCCAACATTTGTGGCCGTATATCGGCAATAATACGGCGAATGTTGTCTTCCAAATGGTCAAGCGTTTGTGGCTTTACCGCATAGACCAATGACTTTACATAGCCCCACAGAAAGTAGTCTAGCGGTGTTAAATCACAAGATCTTGGAGGCCAATTCACAGGTCCAAAACGTGAAATTAGGCGGTCACCAAACGTGTCTTTCCATAAATCTATTGTGGCACGAGCTGTGTGATATGTTGCGCCGTCTTGTTGGAACCACATCTCCTGGACATCATGGTTATTCAATTCAGGAATGAAAAAGTTAGTAATCATGGCTCTATACCGATCACCATTGACTGTAACGTTCTGGCCACCATCGTTTTTGAAAAAGTACGGACCAATGATTCCACCAGCCCATAAAGCGCACCAAACAGTCAGTTTTTCTGGATGTAACGGTGTTTCCACATACACTTGAGGATTACCATCACTCCAAATGCGGCAGTTTTGTTTGTTGACGTAGCCATTCAACCAGAAGTGCGCTTGATCGCTAAACAAAATTCGCTTATGAAAATCGGGAACAACGGTAATCTCGTTTAGGGCCCATTCGACGAATCTACGGCCTTACTTGATGATCGTTTGGCTTCAAATCTTGCACGAGTTGGATTTTGTAAGCACGCAAACCAAGATCCTTCCGCAAAATCTTCCATAAAGTGGATGGACACAGATCCAATTCCTGTGCTCGATGGCGGATGGACTCATTCGGGTCTTCCTCAATGCTACGCTCTACAGCAGCAATAGCTTCTTCTGTACGCACCGTACAGCGTCTCTGGGGATGCGTGTTATCAATAAGAGTAAACGTGGTGCGAAAACGTTCCATGGTTAATCGAATTAACTGCTCTGATGGACGATTTTGTCGACGATAAAATGGACGTAGTGCGCGATACGTTTTCCGCACATTTTTAAGGTTAGGTTATCCTGGAAATCATAAAAACGGTCCATTGTGTTTATCTTCAGAGCGGTAGCTTCAAATTCAACAAAGACAATAAAAAATTTCTAAGCAATAGAACATAGAAAGGATAGATTACCTAAAGGGGAAGAAGAAAGCAGAATAAAAGCGAACATGAGAGATAAAATTCTAAATATCAGAAATAATAGCAGAGGATTAATGGATTTTTACGCCTGTGCGAACGAATAGAGACAGAATGTGTTCAACAGATTCCAACTCTAACCTATTACGACTAACCCTGTAGAAAAAAGGGACGCCCCATTGTAAAAACCTATTCTACTAAACTCCCTCCCCAGTTTCAGATACCTTAACATCTAAGTACGGTTCAACGTGAGCCACAATGGCGTGAAGATCGTGTAATCTTCCCTGTTAAAATACAAATTTTTTCTTTAACAATTTGTTAGATTTTTTGAGGTTAATTTCTTGTTGCATACCAATGGTAAAATAATCTCTTTCGATGTTGTGATCCATGTGCTCTTTATTTAAATTTGCTGCATAATCTTCCCTATAACTGAAGCAATGTAGTAGGCGTTAGCAGAGTTGCAGTGTCAGTTCTAATCTAGGAGGTACTCAACTGGGATTGCAAACGTAGAAAATTCGCCCGTAACTTAGGTGGTTGTGCCATATCTCGCAAATTCATGTGATTTGTAATTTCTTGAAATATCACTGTAATCCAATACCAATATAATGTGAATATTCTTGACTGGGATTATTACTCATTGAATTAAATACAATTCAGTCTTCTACATGTGGTTTGAAACACTAGAAGCTAGCATAACAGAATGTCTCCATTTGATTTTCCAGAGGATGCAGCATCTTTGATGTTAACTTTGCCAGAACCAAATAGATATGTTGGCTGTTTTGGCATCGTACTCGTAAACACTATTTAGAATTCCAGCTGTGAGATTTCTATTTCTTCATTTTTAAACACCACCTCGAAAGTACTTGTATAATGAGCAGCCCTTCCACATTTTATTTATTTTTCTAAGAAAATCTAAAAAATTCTTGTGAAATCTTATTTTTCTCTGTGTTTTATTTAAAGTATTACGGTCAGCAATTGGGTTAAAAACATTTACGGCCATAAAGAAAACATTTTCAAAGTCTGCAAATTAATCTTTAAAGTTAAAAGTCTTGACCTTTTTTTCTGTTTCTCTTAGTGTGTTTCTATTTTCTATTCTTTTTTGTGTCTTCAACTCTAATGCGAGCCCATATTAGACATTGAAGATTCAACGCGATGATTGCAAAGTTCGAAGTATTTGAAGAAAAAAAGTGCTAAAAGCCATACACAACAATAATAAGCGGAGATCAAAAATCAACCAATAACCCAGTATTACAACATACCTTTTGCACACACGCTCACACCTATGTGTATGTGAACATATGCACATGTATTCGCTCTCTTATAAATTCGTGTGGAAATATTGTATAAAACTTAAGCCGCAATAACAAAACCATAAACAATAACAAAAAAAGAAAAAAAAATACAATATCTCCTCTCTATACACACATAATTAAGAAGTTAAACCGACAATAACAATAGCAACAACAATAACAACAACAAATGAAAATAAAAGACTCCAACAAAAGTAAGAAAAACCAAAACAAAAGCCAAAGCCCCACAAAAAAAAAATACAAATAAAAAAAGAGAGAGAAACTAAACAAAGAGAAACAAAACACACAGGGACATAAAGGTCACATAGACATTCTTTAAAGGCGGGTTCACCCACAAGTTTCTGAAACATTTTTGGTTCGGAGAAATTTCTTGTTTACTGAGAGTTTTCTGCAACATGATTCACCCATTTCAGAAACTTTGTTCGTAAAAACAGTGCTGCCATATTTAATTGAAAATGACGTAAATACATATGTGCATAACCTTAAGAAAGTTAATTATATTTGTGTCAAAATAAAGAAATAAAAAAATTTATATTTATAACAAAAAATAAACAGTATTTGTGGTGAATTATTTGGTAAGAATAAAAACATCTTGTTCTGCGATGGATAAAATGGATATAAATCATTTGCAACTCTTGTTCGCCATTGAAGTGACCAAAGTAAAATTACTTGCAAAATATATTTATGAAAAACGAAAATGAAAGATAAACAGGACGACGGCTGTAAGACCACTTTTGAAACAAAGAGAAGCCAAAGGGTATTTTCACTCACTAGTTCCCGAAATGCGTTTAAATGACGTAGATTCATTTATAAATTTTCATCGCATGGACCCTGGGACTTTCGATGAACTTCTGGAAATATTTGTGTATTGTATAAATTTCATATTGTGTGGCAACCTTTTCTAAAATGGTTCGGACCAAATTTAAAATTAATTTAATTCACACTGAGAGTTGTTCGCACAAAATAATTTCTCTCGCTCTCTGAGAGAAACGTCAAACTCCATATAAAAAAAATTTTGTGCGAACCAAAAATGTTTCAGAAACTTGTGGGTGAACCCGCCTTAAGTCTTTCTCTGTCTCTCTCTCTCGCTCTCTTTGTCTTTTCTATCAAATAGTGGTGTTTCTTTTTTTATTTTTGAAATCAAAACTGGTTCCTAATGAAAAAACAAAACAAAAAAAACTTGGCTTAATGTTTAACCCAACCATTTGTATGATTTTTTTTTGTTTTTTTTTGCTCTAAGCTATTGCTGTTGTTGTTTCTGTTGCTGTAGCCGCTAGAATTCTTAGAATTTTGGTCAAGAATTTATCTTGAATATCAAATCTTTAACGGAAATGCGAGTACGATTACGAGTATGAATGTATGACTTGTTGTTGTTGTTGTTTTTGTTCCTGCTACTCTTAGCTTCAATGGGTGGAGGACTTACATGTGAATTCTTAAAGAATTTAAGAAATTTTTGCATGATTTACTACCGTCCTTACAATCAAAAAAGGTTTCCATACAACACAGTGTGATCAAACATGGTGAGTCATATATACAAGTCGTGCTTTTTGTTGTTTTTGTGTTTCTTCTTTAACATTCAAGGCGTAATTTTAAGAATGTTTTATGAAATCCAAACACGTCTTAATTTATGAAATGTTCAAACTATAAGTTATCGATTACAATATTTTGTAATCGTCGTTAGTTATCACATTAGGAAATTAGAAAAAATGTAAAAAGAAAAAAGGTTGAGAACAGTAGAGTATAGCTGTGATGACGCAGAATAGGAAGAAGAAGTAAAACTGGAGGTTCTAATAAGGGAGTTGAGACTGATTGATTTAGAAAGCCTTCCAGAAACAGAAAAGCAACAGAAACGATCAAACATTGACATCCTTAACGAATAATTAACACTAAACGCACATAGGCAATGTACCGAGCCTTCGAAATGTTCATCAATGCATGTACAAGAAGAATTTTTATGATCTTTTAGACAGCGACAATATACAGCTCAGCTGGGTGTCTTTCCGGCAAAGACCTTACCCTGCTGCCTACTATCTGAGGTCAAGGCTTTCAATTGCAAATTACCATACCTCGATTGAATAAATTCTGGCTCTTTTCTCAAGAAACCTAATTTTACAGTCAATATCTTGGAACTCGAAGTTGTTCCGTGCTTTTATTATCTGAAGAGCATTATTTCCTCAAAACTATTTTGATTTCTATGGAAATGAATGAGCGAACGAGTTGGCTGTGCAGAGTTTAACTCGTTCGAATGCTATCTGGTCACGATTAAAAGATTTATTACCGCATACTGCCTGAAGAGGCTGAAATACGTTGTCAGATGCTTAAGTTCGTTCATAAGCCAGCCACAGTAGAGGATATGTATTCTGACTAGTGACTGTACTTGCACCAGGCAATAAGTCAGTTGTAGATCATAATCCAAGAATTTGACTGCAGTTTAAAGACCACAGTAATAACTGTGAAGATGTCGAGGAGAGGACAATTAAATAAATTTGCAAATATTGGTCATTAGACTGATGAGAAAGTGCCCACTATAACAAAAAAAAATATTAAACAGAGTGCTAGCTGTTAATCACTGTTTGTGATTTTCTTTTGTACTCATTAGAGTGCAATCTTAGCTTCTGATGTGGTTTGTAGCACAAGAAACCCTCTGTTTTGTTTTGCTTCAGCCAACTGTGAACACGTAAGTAATTTTTATGATTGTAATACCGAAACTGTTAGGTCGAAGTCGCCGTAGTCTAGTAGGTAGTGTGTTGGCTTATTAGACGTAAAGCCAGGGTTCGAGCGCCAGGCCAGACATCAAAACAAAATACAAAAAGTATTTCTTCGTCGACTTCCTCTCAGCAGATTTCTGGCAAAAACTCGCTGAAAGTAAATAAAATTGCCATAGAAAAGTTTCTCAAAAATCTGTCGTTCGGAGTCGACTTTAAACTGTAGGTCCCACCACTCATGTATAAAATTAACGCACGCAACATAAGTGGTGTGAGAAACGAGGTCGTAATCCTGACTGAAGGGTTGTAATCATAGCTGCCAGATAGATGAAGCACCAAATCGTCAAATATTTGAGAAAAAATCGTCAAAATCGTTAAAAACATTTATTAAAATCGTCAAAAAATCGTCAGAGAAAATAAATAAATAAATTAAAAGTTTTTAAAAACCAAAATTATTTCTATTGTAGTAAAACATATAAAGTCAATATATGTACATATCTGAGTTCAAAAATAAAACATTTAAAAAAAATTTGTTAGAAATTAAAAGCTGGCGTCCCTCACCTTCAATTATTAATTTTTTTTCAAAAAACGGAGAAATTTTATATAATTTTCATTTTTAAGGTTTAAACAATCTATCCCAGTGTTGTTTAGTGACACATAAGCGCAGCAATAATATTGCATCATCTTAATCTATGGGTGGTGTAAATTTTAAGGAGTCAGAAGCTCCTGACATTCGGAGCATGAAAATTCAGTGTAATGCTGACACATTTTTCAGTTCCTTCTTAAGATCTTATTATCTGATCTTACTATTTACACCGTTTATAACCGACAAAAAATAGAATACAATTCTCATATATGACTTGGTCTCAACGTCTATTTTGCGGTTTCCCGATCGTGTACAGGAGAGGCCGTAGTAACTCGTTAATGACTCCAACACCATTGAATCATTGGAACATCGTTGAAATGTGGTTTGTGTTTCACTGTTCTGTCGCTACTATAAAAGGATTTTGCTCGAACGAAATAAGGGGACTTTTTCCCGTAAATCATATATTCCTACGTAATGCTCGTCTTTCTCAGCCAGCACATCCCTATGTGGTCGATTGGCCAGTAGATCGCACACTGCATTACAGTAAAAATACGTTTTTTAGTCGCACTATCCGTATGTTGAACGCAATTCCTGCAGATGTCTTTTCTGTTACTTATGGTATAAAAATATACAAGCCTAGTATCCATGAATACTGTTCTCTCTTTCCTTCTTCTCATAACAAAGTTCCAAACACAATGCCATCCATCCCCTGAGTGTTGTTCGTACGAAAAAAAAAATAACGCCGCTTGTCTTTGTTCTTAAGATGGTACTATAGAAGCTATACTCGAATTTTTAAAATTGTCTGCAACGACAAGTGATAAATTATTCTCAACTACGAGGTTATTTAGGAGTTGTAATTTTTTGGCTTTTAAGGGATTAAAAAGGAATAAAATACAGAAAAGTCATCACATGTAACTTAAACTCATCGAAAGTAACTTAAAAATTTAATACTTTACTCCTTGTTTTTCTAACATATTGCAAAGTAAATACAAAGTTTAAAGTGGCTTTTAATGTACTAAAGTAAAGTATATGATGTAAATTTTTAATTTTTAAAAATCGTCAAAATAAGGGCATAAATCGTCAAATCGTCAATATGATATTTTTGGAGCTCAAAATCGTCAAAATGACGATAAATCGTCAAATCTGGCAGCTATGGTTGTAATGACCAATTATGTATGTATGTATGTATGTATGTATGTATGTATGTAATGGATTACTTTATTGAAAGCGGTTTGATTTTTTCATCTTTGTCAGCAATAATTTAGTTCTTCCTTTGCTCTACTGTAGTTGTGCTGTCAAAGTCAAATACGTTTTTCGAAAACTGATCAGTTTCATTAAATCAGAAACATAACTTGTAAGTATTGTTTATTCAATTGCTTTTCTGCTTTTGGTTTGTGTTTTTTGTTTTCTTCATATTTTTCTTGTTTTCTTATACAATAAATTCAACAACGAGTCTGCATAACCCACAGACTTACCTTCAAGTGTGGCCTGAAGACAATTGCTGCAATATTCACTCTCGCATTGTAAGGCTTTAAGAGCCACACCTCACACTAATCCACACTGCAATTGTTTGGTTCTGACATGTAAAAACACAATAAAACCCCATAAAAAGAAGTAATCAATCAATCATTAGCAATACTGGTTGCCATAATGGTTGTTTACAAATTGATGGAGAATTTCATTTGAATAAAAAAATTAAAAAAAAAATTTAAAATTAACATCCTTTTGTTAAAAACAAGAGCAAAGATTAGTGATAATTTGTATCATTTTCTCTCTTTCATTTCCTGTAAATTCTCAACTATTTTTAATTCTGTTTTTTTCCGAATTTTTTTTGAGAAACGTAAGCTTTTATAGTCATTCTCACACTAAAAAGTTTCACTTAAGTTCGGTGATTTCATTATGCCTTTCTCATAGAAATCCTGTTTATAATTGGCAACAATTGGAGACAATCGATTTTCGTTCGCTTTTTATCAGCGGTCTGGTAACTGGTAACGTCTACAGCTTTAGTTATTCATGTGGCAGCATCGACAGCAACAGGAACGATCATACTTTGACATCCCTAACGAACAATTAACACTAAACACACATAGGCAATACACCAAGCCCTCGAAATGTTTACCAATGGATGTACAAGAAGAATTTTTATGATCTTTTAGACAGCGATCAATATACAGCTGGGTTCTATAGACAGCATCCTGTCGCTTGAAACTGATGTTCTAAGGAGTAAGTGGAACGTTTAATACTCAGGAGATGCCATTTTTCATGCTGTGAAATATAACCAGACTAGAAAAATTTCTTGTAGAAGAGAGATAATAAAGGCAGTAGTGAATCGATCAACAGTCAGGGGACGGTCCTGAGTCCCGCAGGCAGCGCAATTTGTTTACGATAGGAAAATTTCTTGTGAAAGGCAGAAAAAAGAGAGGAAGTAGTGTTTATGGAAATTTCTGCAGGTTTGCGTTTCATATACGCATTGTGGGCTAAACACCGAATTATTCTGATCCATTGTCTAATCACTCACGAACGCGGATGTAAACTACAAGAACGATAAGTACTAAGTGAAGCCAATCCCTCACCATGGCATAATTTGATGTAATAACGATAGAATAGTGGAATATAAGATACACTAGGAGCTCGATAACTTATTGAGATTTAAAGGGCGTCAGAATTGGAGTTTTTCTTCATGAAATCGAAAGCGAAGTTAACGAAAAAAAGTGGATAGCAATGCTAATGCTATTGACCTGTGGTTGTGGGATCTGCGGAGATCTAAAACTGGCTTCGAGGCCATCATGTGAGAACACAGTGCTCTAACAGTTCCTGGAAATAGGTACAAATCTAATGCTCATAGACCCAGCTTTCTTTTCCCCTAACACAACTGATTCGATATGAATTAAGTTTCAACACATTCAACACAGTTTAAATCAAATGTCCACAAACACTACTCCCTCTTTCCACCTTCCTATAATAACCTATTTTCCTAAACCTGCACAATGCACTGCATGAGTAGGGGCCATACCCTGAGTGCTAATATTACAAAAAAAAAAAAAAAAAAAAAAAAAAAAAAAAAAAACATTGCATTGCATTGCATAAGAACATCCCCTGTAATTGTTGGTTAAAAAATCAAAAGTAGGGGCCATACCAAGAGTGCTAATTTTACAAAAAAAAAAAAAAAAAAAAAAAACATTTCACAGCATAAGAACATCCCCTGTAATTGTTGGTTAAAAAGTCAAAAGCTTTCGCGACATACATACGTAAGTGTAGGGACAAAATGTTGGGTATTTTACTTCGCATTTATTGGATTTAATTTTCTCATACACACAGCCACAAAAGTATACATACGGTTAACAAATTTCAAAAAATTTTTAACCAATCCGTTTTCGTTGGAAATCTTTATAATTGTCTGACAACTTTCCCCGATTTTAAGACAGTCATGGTTAAAAAAATTTCTGAAATTTGTTAACTTTTGTGTTTATTAATCGGATGTATACTTTTGTGGGCCTGTGCAGGGCCACAATTCAGTTCAATTTCAGAAATTTTTTAACCAATGCTAAAGACCGTCTTAAAATCGAGGAAACTATAAAGATTTTCAACAAAAACGGATTGGTTAAAAAATTTCTGAAATTTGTTAACCGTATGTATACTTTAGTAACTGTGTGTATGTCTTTACTGTGCCTAGTAAAAGAAATATTATTGAAAGATAATAATTAATTGCCCGAAGTGAGAATAGATTCTTGTAAAAATTGTTGCGTATAAAAAGCGCAAGAATATATTTTCATTGTCTTATTGACAAATCGAAAATAACTTTTCCTAGAACAATTAAGTTAAAAAAAAATTTAAAATAAAATAAAATAAAAAAATACTAAAGGGTGTTTTTTATAGACGTATAGAACTTTAAGTTGGCATTACTTTTCAAGATGGCGACCGATTTAACAGCTGTCAAGTGATTTATTCTCAGTTTGGTTTGGCAATTCATCATGAATAGACTCACGCCTGAACAACGCTTGCAAATAGTGCAATTTTATTTCGAAAATAATGGTTCTGTGCGGAAAACGTATCGCGCACTACGTCCATTTTATCGTCGACAAAATCGTCCATCAGAGCAGTTAATTCGATTAACCATGGAACGTTTTCGCACCACGTTTACTCTTATTGACAACTCGCATCCCCAGAGACGCTGTACGGCGCGTACAGAAGAAGCTATTGCTGCTGTAGAGCGTAGCATTGAGGAAGACCCGAATGAGTCCATCCGCCATCGAGCACAGGAATTGGATCTGTGTCCATCCACTTTATGGAAGATTTTGCGGAAGGATCTTGGTTTGCGTGCTTACAAAATCCAACTCGTGCAAGATTTGAAGCCAAACTATCATCAAGTAAGGCGTAGATTCGTCGAATGGGCCCTAAACGAGATTACCGTTGTTCCCGATTTTCATAAGCGAATTTTGTTTAGCGATGAAGCGCACTTCTGGTTGAATGGCTACGTCAACAAACAAAACTGCCGCATTTGGAGTGAAGGTAATCCTCAAGTGTATGTGGAAACACCGTTACATTCAGAAAAACTGACTGTTTGGTTCGCTTTATGGGCTGGTGGAATCATTGGTCCGTACTTTTTCAAAAACGATGGTGGCCAGAACGTTACAGTCAATGGTAATCGGTATAGAGCCATGATTACTAACTTTTTCATTCCTGAATTGATGATGTCCAGGAGATGTGGTTTCAACAAGACGGCGCAACATGTCACACAGCTCGTGCCACAATAGATTTATTGAAAGACACGTTTGGTGACCGCCTAATTTCACGTTTTGGACCTGTGAATTGGCCTCCAAGATCTTGTGATTTAACACCGCTAGACTACTTTCTGTGGGGCTATGTAAAGTCATTGGTCTATGCGGTAAAGCCACAAACGCTTGACCATTTGGAAGACAACATTCGCCGTATTATTGCCGATATACGGCCACAAATGTTGAAAAAAGTCATCGAAAATTGGACGTCCAGATTGGACTACATCCGCGCCAGCCGTGGCGGTCATATGCCAGAAATCATATTTAAAATGTAATGCCACAAGATTATCTTTCGGATAAATAAAATTCATGTCAATCGAATAATCCATCGTTGTTTTATTGCAACTTAAAGTTCTATACCTCTATAAAAACACCCTTTAGTAGTCGCTTTTAAACGCTTCCTTGAGTGTGGCTTTAAAGAAAAGAATGAATTAAAATTGCGAACAAAAAAACAAAACAAAGTTTAAACAAAGAAAATATTTTAAATGTAAACCCCGGAACGGGTTCTCTCTTTGGTGATCAATTTGTGCCAACACTTGTGTTTTATTAGAACAAAAAAAAATAACTTCAAATTATTATGACTAAAGAACATGAAACTCAAATAAGGAAATATTGAAATCAAATAAAAATAATTTTTCTGGTCTCTTGATCACGTTTTTCGTTAAGTCCCCGCTTGACATCTCTTTAATATGATTACGACACAGCATTAAGCACTACATTAACGTTACGTTGTGTTGCGGTTGTATGCAAATTTTCAATTTAATAGATTCTCTCTCTCTCTCTTTCTGTCTCACTCTCTACTTGTCTTTCTCTCTTGGTAAAATGTGATTTAAAAAAGAGTCTGTCTGGCTTTCGGTCAAGCATTAATTTCAGATTTACAACAAAAATTCTTTCTTTTTTTTCGTGTTTTTTTTTTGTTCATTACAAATACAAAATTACGACATAACAATGATCAAAACGAAAACAACAATAATACAAATAATAAATAATAATATTCAATAGAAGAAGAAGAAGAAGTAAAAAAATTGTATAAAAACAAGTTAATTGAGTAGGCAAACAACATACACAATAAAATTATTAACAGTCGTGTCCACAACACAGCACAGTGGTACTGGAGGGAAATTATTAGCGGCATAACACAAATTGAAAGTTTTCTTCAATTTTTTATTGAAATTCTCAAAATTATATTTAAATTGACCGCTGGAAGATCAAAACTATCGACATTTTATTAATACCGAAATATAAATCAAATGAAAGATGGGTGACACAATAACAGTGCACTGAAAGAACCTGCAAAGACTGGAAATCGACTATAAAAGGGTGTATAAAGAAGTCACAGAAAGCAATGCACGCTGCTATAAACAACTGCAACATATCGGCTGACTTCCAAAATGTTAGTTGCTTTGTGTTTGAACAAAGTATAGTGTTTCACAAAGCCGCTGTACAAAATGTTTACAATGTATACTATTTCAAAACGTTGTCAATGTGTATTTTTAACGTAGTCAAAAAGCAATCAGGCATCGGATTTATAGTTGATGCATTGTTTGGTAACATTGCATATGTACAAAATTTATATACCGTATTAGAACTGTATACAAACTTTGTATTGATACATTTTGGAAGTCAGCTATTGTAAGGTAAACTGCCGAAATTTACATACAAAAACAAAGCCCACAAATGTAAGCCATCGTTAAAGGAGGGAGGCTATTTTATGGTATACAAACAGGTCAAAGATTGGTACTGATACAGGAAGGGGGGAATACGAGCTCGGCATAAAAAATACTCAGGAAAAGTAGAGAAACTCGTGGATATTTTCCAAACGGTTGTTGGTGTTGACTTTATCAATAGATGTGGTTGGTTGTCGGTTTTATCACGGGGCATTGCGAGATAAGGTCGCTGACGGGGATCTGGAACCGATCCCAGCCGGACTATTGCAGGGCGTGTTGCGATGAGGAGGAGTTAGAGACTATCGAACACCTCCTTTGTAATCATCGACATATAGTGCTTGTCGTTATCAGTAATGGCCTGGTCAACACCTAGATCTCATGTAGGTTGGTATTGTCCCAAATTCAACAATTTTGATTTTTAATGTATGTACCTACGCATAAATAATTATATCTGGCCGTTACGATGCATCTGCAATGCCTCTACAGAACATTGAGAGGGACGAGATTATAGAGATGAGCAAGCATTGATTATGTGGTATACGTCTTTGAGTTGGTCGACCTTTGAGCAAAAAATAGAGAGGGCCTTCTTTGAGAGTTTGAATTCTGTGTCGAGAGCCGACATCAAGGCTCTGCACAGATTCATTAGTGGCTTGGGCTGGTTGAGAGGTGCTAGGGCTTCATCAGTGTAGTCGCGCTCTCCCTTTTTGTTGTGTCTGGTCTGTGTAATTCTATCGCTTCCCATTCTCCTCTTTCCTACATCCTCTCCATTTTTATCCTATTCCCTCTATTATGCTTCCCTCTTTAAGGACGTTGTACAATGGGTCAATTCGACCTCCGGGTTACTGTACTTGTCTTAATTGACAAGTACACGTCCTCTAACCTAACCTAACCTAAAAAATATGCCTAATTAAACACAGTACACAGCTGAAAGGTCTTATATTCAGTCCCCTAGCTGAGCACTTAGCTGCTATGAAACTAGTTGGGAATTTCTGAGTACGAAGGGGATATGTGGGCACTCTATGCTGGGTCCCATGTCATGTGAAAATTCAGGGCAGCGAACAGTCAGATGAAATTGACAGGATGGACGCTTTCACAACTCTGGTTCAGAAACTTTCTGTAGAATACAACGAGCAGTTTGAAAACTGAACACAAATATTGAGAGAAGCGGAGACTCTTCGTAAGCCACAGACTGGTGGGAATCAATTAATATTTTTGCATCAGATAATCTAGAAATAATCTGAGAATAGTAATCGGCCTTCCGGCTGCTGATAGTTAACTCAAATCACATTTGAACTGAACAGCAATCGCTCTAAATCCGATATGCAAATTTCATAATGAGGAAACTGAATCAGCAGAACAAATACTCAATAAACTGTGTGGAAACACCAGGTTTCTTATCATGTAAGAGGCGAATTTGTTTAATTTGAAGACAATTTGATCGAATTTATTTCAATTGTATTTGTGGCTGGCAAAAAGAAAAGGATCGATATAATTACGAATAATCCCCAGATTTTAAAACTTTTGCGAATTAAATTTCTTTCCAAAATGTTGTCCAAATAAATAAATCATAAAACATTTGTTTAAAATCTTTGTCTATCTGTCCCACCGTTTAAAAGTATTTGTGTCGCATGGCTGGCAACACTATTGATTTAAGTTTGCCCCGCCAAAAGTTTTCTGCGGTCTGTTCAAGCAACACTTGAGCACTGATTGCCCGTAATTGAATTAACAAAAGCGAAGAAATCTTTTCATTTAATTTCTATTTTATTTTATCATCGTTATCGTTATCGTTATTATGGCGGCAGATGTTGTTTCTGTTGTCTTCTTTTATTCTGGTTTATTTTCTAAAATGATTTTCCATTTAATGGTTTGCTTTTCCTGCCTTCGTCCTCATCTTCACTTCAATTGTATTCAAAGCATGGGAGAGATTTTTAAATAAAAAAAATAAACATTTAATATGCTGCTGCTGCTGCTGCGAGTCTCTATTGCTTGGAGATCATTTCGCTAAGAACACGAATAAAATTTGATTTTTTTCATTTAAACATTCAGATCGCGTCTATTCTAATCATCAATTATTATTTATTAGCATGGATATGCTAAAGGTTTATTATTTAATACGCCTTTTGGCTTTATTAAGTGTTGCACAGAAAATTAACGAGGACTGCTCGAAAAGTAGGGGAAATTATTGAATAATTAAAATTCATAAAAATTTTATTTCCTTTATAGTAAGTTATGTTGACGTTAAATTCGATAACCAATGCGATCAGTTGTGTGATGATCTACATGTGATGTGATGCTCTGAGAATAATAAACGAAATTCTTCAAAGGATTCTTCAAAACTGTGTTTGAAGCATTTGACCAGAAAATGTGAAGGACTTGTCTTAAGCATCGATTAAAAAATTCCTGCAGTTTTGTGGCGTTGTGTTCTCGTTTTACCCCATGAGTTACTACTTCCGTATATAAAGCTGACTTTTCTCAATTTGATCACAGACGAAATGCTGCCGTATCAGCATTATTTGCTTGCATTTCATAATTTTAACTCATATTTCTTCAGGCTATTGCTGCAAATTCATATTTTGTTTTTAATGTAGTTTTTGTTTTATTTAATTTCGTATTTTTCCAATTTGACATGATTTAAGCTTTAAGCGAAAGAAATACCAAGAATTTATGACGAAAAGCAATACGAAAAGAAAAAAAAAATCAAAATCATGACTTGAATTTAAACTGAAGTAAAGAAATAAAAACCAAAACCAAACCGAAACCAATTTTAACATTCCAAATGTGCAACAGAAGCAACAACAACAACAAAATGCAACTTGTGAATTGAACACAAACAGACAGACGGACGGACAGTCATTGACTGACTTTGTGCTCCAAGCCAATCCACTCGATGCGATTCGATTCCATTCAACTATAAGGCCATGAGTCATCAACCAAACTTATAAACGAGGCTTAAACTTTTCAAAATATAAAGAAACATGACTTGAACAACAAAAAAAAGAAGTTTTTGTTTTTGTAAAACTATAAAGCCAACTTGTTTTGATGATATTCAAGCGTAGGTGGGTGGTGTTTTAAGAGAAATGTCTTAAATAACTGCCTTAAAACTGTATTAAATATGAAACTGTCAGAGGAACAAAGGAATTACACTTCGTTTCTTTCCTTTCTTTCCTTTCTTTCTTTCTTTCTTTCTTTCTTGCTTTTAGTGTGAGATTTTATTTATGAATTGTCGTGTTAGGCTAACAATTTAAAAATAATTTTTACGCATGCGCCGCTTAAACGGTCATGCCATTTATCCGGAGGCACGAATCTTTTAAAGTTTATTGTAATAATCATCCCAGAGAGTCGTTACACTCGCTCGCTCACTTGTACGACTGACTATCATCAGACTTTTACTTTTCATTCATAAGTTCATGCATTCGTGAAAAGTTTTTTTTTTTTGTGAAAATTATTTTTCCAACTAACTTTAGTTTTTCATTTTGATCATCATCATCCTCCCATATATCTCGTGCTAATTTGCCATTAGTTTTTTTTTTGCTTTTTTTTGTTTTCTATTTATTCGTTTATCTTTTATTGCTGGATGGTTATCATTTTGTGAAAAAAAAAAAAATAATTAAAAAAAACAAATTCAGGTTCAAAGATGTGTAAAATGTAAATTTTGTTTTTATGGTTTTTATAGTTTTTCTATTCGTCAAACATTGAAATTGATTTTCTTTTTTCTAAAAATGTTGTTTCGCATAACAGTACTGGCAATTCATTTAAATGCATTAGCGATTGCAAGACAAAATTGAAGAACATTTTCCAAACATTTCCGTTTTAAACATTGTTGTCGAAAAATTTCCTATAGAAAATTATTGTTATCGAAAAATTTCCTATAGTAAATTATTGTTATCCTAAAATTTTCTATTGGAACTTATTGTTATCGAAAAATTTTCTACTGGAAATTATTGTTATCGAAAATTTGTCTATAAGAAATTATTGTTATCGAAAAATTTTCTATAAGAAATTATTGTTAACGAAAAATTTTCTATAAAAAACTATTTTTATCGAAAAATTTCCTATAGAAAATTATTGTTATCGAAAAAATTCCTATAGAAAATTACTGTTATCGAAAAATTTCCTCTAGAAAATTATTGTTGTCGAAAAATTTCCTATAGAAAATTATTGTTATCGAAAAATTTCCTATAGAAAATTATTTTTATCGAAAATTTGTCTATAAAAAATTATTGTTATCGAAAATTTTTCTATAAAAAATTATTGTTATCGAAAAATTTTCTATAGAAAATTATTGTTATCGAAAAATTTCCCATAGAAAATTAATGTTATCGAAAAATTTCTTATAGAAAATTATTGTTATCGAAAAATTTTCTATAGAGAATGCTACCAGTTGTTATAAGAGATAGGACCTATCAGAATAGGTTGAAATCTTAAAATGAAATATTGAAAAAATTTTATTTTGTTTTTAAAATCGGTTTTATTTAAAAGCCACGGAGTATATTAAATCTCTTGCCACAACCGGTCTACCAAAGACCTGATCATCATAATTATCATCGTAAGCAATATCTTCAACGTAATATTTCGTATTTGAATGTGAATTTTATTGCTGCTTCTGTTGCTGTTGCTGTTATTTTTCTATCAAAGCGCCGTGGGAGCTTTTTCAAATCAAAAAAGAATAAAAAAAACATCAAAATTTAATGTCTGTCTGAATAGTTTGTTTCATTTTTCCAATGAAAACGAAATGGAAAAAAATTATGGATGGCAAAGAAAATCCAATACAAACCAAAAAGAATATGAAACTCACATTCAGAATGTCAGGAGACAACAAGAGCGAGAGAGGAAGTGGAATGGGATAATATCATAAGCATAATATGACGTAGTTTCTTGGAATATAGTTTTTTTTATCACACTTGTATTTCTAAAGATTCGCATGTGTTTGATGTTGCTGTGAATTAAATTAAATTATTAATTTTAATGGAGAGTGTGAGATTTTGATTTTTCTAAACCAAACAACTAACAGACAACGGTAATAACAACAACAGAAAGTGTAAATTATGCAACACTATTGTCTCATCATGTGATTTTAGGGATCGACCAACCTACCAACCACATGAAAAACCCTCAATAGCAAGCGGCAGTAAAAAAAAATGCACAACGAAAGTGAAAAATTTAAATCATTTTCACTCATAGTCAGTCATAGTCATTTATTTCATTTCATAATATTTATAATTGCATAAAGATTTTTTTTATTAATACCAGCGCCATTAATTAATTATTCAATTAAAAAAAAAAGGAGAAAAACAGTAAAAGTAACGCAAATACAAAAATGAAAATGATGTTTGTTTTGTTTGCGATTGTAATCTGAATGGATTTTTATTTAACAGCACGCAAAATGAAATTCAATTAAAAATTAAAATTAAATATTTTAAATGTCAACGTTAAACAATGTTTGTATTTCAGTTTAAATTTCAACTAGGAGGACATTGTAGATACATACATACATTATAGACCATTACATACATACATAATTGGTCATTACAACCCTTCAGTGAGGATTACGACCTAGTTTCTCACACCACTCATTTTGTGTGTGTTAATTTTATATATGAGCGGCAGGACCTACAGTTTAAAGTCGACTCCGAACGACAGATTTTAGAGAAACTTTTCATGGCAATTTTATTTACTCCCAGAGTTTTTGCCAGAAATCTGCTGAGAGCAAGGAGGCCAAAGAAATACTTTTTGTATTTTGTTTTGATGTCTGGCCTGGGGCTCGAACCCTGGCTTTACGTCTAATAAGCCAACACACTACCTACTAGACTACGGCGACCACTTATTGACCATTAAAAACTTATTTTAACTAGGATTACGGACTATTTCCTGACACCATTTAATAAATATGTATGTCAACCTTATTACGTTTGTCAAAACGAAGATTGAGTTCAACCCACAATTTTCCAAAATTCGTTTACAATTTGACAACCTTAATAAGGCTGAATATCGTGATCATCAGAACCACAATATCGTTCCGAACTAATTACATATTTTTTACTTTAAATGTCAATTCTTGCAGTAAAAAGTAAAAGTCAGAATTACGACCTTGTTTCTCACATCATCCATGTTGTGAATGTTAATTTTATCTATTAAAAGTGGGGACAGATTTTTGTAAAAATTTTCTTGGCAATTTTAATTTACTCGGAGGTTTTGCCAGAATACTACCGAGAGGAAGTGCTCAAGATATGTGAACTAGGGTTTGAATCACGGGCTCGCATCTAATAACTCAACACACTATCTACTGGACTACGTACTGCGACAAACTAAAATTTATTTAGTTTTCTAAATGTCTAGTTGGATCACGACATTCGTATTTCAGAGTGTCTATTTATAACGGGTGATTTTTTTTAGCTATCTATCTTTTTGGCAACACTGGTTTAAACAGCTAACGCACGTTTCGTGTTTTGTTTCACTGTCAAACATCTTCAGTTTGGTCTATAATTTGACCATGAATCGTCTTACAAACGAACAACGCTTGCAAATCATTGAATTTTATTATCAAAATGCGTGCTGTGTTAAGAAAGTTCATCGCGAGCTTCTTCCATTTTATGGTCAGTTTAATCGACCCACTGAAGCGGCTATTCGGGCTATTGTGACTAAATTTCGCACCAAATTTACATTGTTGGACATTAAACCACCAACACGCTTACTTAGAGTGCGAACTGAAGAAAATATCGCAGCTGTATCGGCCAGTGTTAATGATGACCATCAGTTATCGATTCGTCGCCGTTCGCAGCAATTGGGCCTCTGTTACTCAACAACGTGGAAAATTTTGCGGAAGGATTTAGGTGTGAAGCCTTTCAAAATACAGCTGGTGCAAGAATTGAAGCCGAACGACCTAGCGCAATGCAGAATTTTTGGTGAATGGGCTCTTGGAAAGTTGGCCGAAGATCCACTTCTTTATCGAAAAATTGTGTTCGGCGCGAAGCTCATTTTTGGGTCAATGGATACGTAAATAAGCAGAATTGTCGATTTTGGAGTGAAGATCAGCCAGAAGCATTGCAAAATCTACCAATGCATCCACAAAAAATCACAGTTTGGTGCGGTTTATGGGCTGGTGGCATCATTGGACCGTACTTCTTCAAAGATGCTGCCGTAACGTAACTGTGAATGGTGAGCGCTACCGTGATATGATATCCAACTTTTTTTGCCCAAAATGCAAGAGCTTGACTTGCATGTCATGTGGTTTCAACAAGACGGTGCCACATGCCACACAGCACGCGTAACAATGGACTTATTGAGAGGCGAGTTCGGTGAACGTTTTATTTCACGTTCGGGACCGCTCAATTTGCCGCCTAGATCGTGCGATTTAACGCCTTTAGACTATTTTTTGTAGGGTTATGTTAAAGCTCATGTCTATACAGACAAGCCCGCTTCAATTGGCGCATTGGAAGACAACATTGAAGCATTTATTCGTGAGATACCGGCCGAAATGTTGGAAAGAGTATGCCAAAATTGGACTAAGCGGATGGACCATTTGAGGCGCAGTCGCGGTCAACATTTGCATGAAATAATCTTCAAACATTAAATTATATGGACCGTACTATCGATTCAAATAAAGATTTCATGAATTTTTCTGAATTTTATGTGTTTTTTTTTTTTTGAAAAATTTTCCTATAGCTCTTAAAAATCACCCATTAGTAATGCTTTGATAAAGTTCGCTTTAAAGAAATCATACCCCTGCATTCTGTTAGAGACGTAGGGTTAAGATTCCCTTTCTTCCCTATTCTGATAACTCCTTCAATATCCATAACATGGATGACTCACACATTGTAGCATTCACTGAACCAGAGAAGATAAGGAGTTGACTTGGGGATTAAACAATTATTGGCAAAATGTCCTAGCATTGTCCCCTTGGAGCTAAAGAAAAGGAACATTTTTTTTACCGAAATGGTGTTGTAGACGGTAAACATCTTTAAACATTAAGAACTTAGCACACAACGAAATAATGTTGGTTATCCAAATCAAAATTATCATTTGAGAACATTTTGTCAACATTTCACTCACTACCTGAAGTCACTGAATCAGAACTTAAACGGAAAATATTAGGAAAACATTAAATGCCCCTGGCATTATTTTTGCCATAAATTATCTTCTCACAGAGTGGCAGTGGCGACAAAGACGATGACTACAGTTGTAGTTTGTAGGAGTCATTATCATTAATGTTCGATATGACCAAATAAGAATGACAACAATAGCAACAACAATAAAATTTATTATTATTTAATTGCTTGAAATTTAGGTTAAAAATAGAAAAATTAAAGACAAAAAAAAAAATCAGAAAAAATAAAAATTCAAACGAAAATAATCATTTCTATGCGGAACAATTGAAAGAGAAATTATTTCCTTTTGCGGAACAAGCATGAACGACAACAACAGAAAACGAACCAAGTAATTACAAAAACAAAAGTTGATTATTTATTATAATAGGCCTTGAACCCTCATCATCATAATAATTTTAGAATGTAATCGTTTTTTTATCTTGGTTTTGTTTTTGTTTTTATATTCCTCCTCTACATGCCAGTATTCAAAATGAATTTGTCAAAGACCATTGCACTATTAACCACGAATAAACTTACATATGTGTGTGTAGGTGTGTGTCTAACAGAATGAATATTTCAAAAGAAAATGTCACTGTATTGCCAACCACTTATCGTTCAGCTTACAGTGAAGGCTAAGCAAATAGAATCATTGTTCATTAACTATAAATAGTTATAATTGAAGTCATTGACTTGTGTGTTTTTGTGCATTAGTACGAGGGTGATTTTCTAAATTTAAGATCATTAAACACTTCATGATAAAAAAAAATGTGAAAGAAATAGAAAGGAACATATGAAATTGGCAATACCCCACTCCTATTCGACTGTTTCAAATCGTCTGCAGAATACAGACACATGCCTAGCCATTATGCAAGGATCCATGACACGTAAAATACGCAGATTTCGTATAAAAGGAAATGAAGGCGAAGACAAGACGGAACGTATACTTTCCCAAGGCAAATAGTGCGAGATCCAAAGGAAACCGCACATATGGTATATCACCGTTATCGCCGTAGTCTAGTTGATAGTGTGTTGGCTTTTTAGAGGTGAGGCCTGAGTTCAAACCCCAGGTCAGTCATCAAAACGAAAATATGAAAAAATATGTCTTCGGCGACTTACTCTCAGGATATTTCTAGCAAAAACTCTGAGAGTAAATAAATATTGTCATGAAAAGTTTCTCAAAAAATCTGTCCGTCGGAATTGACTTTGAAGCTAGGATGTAATCCTGATTAAAGGGTTGTAATGACCAATTATGTACGTACTCGTATGTATGACGATCACGGCAATGAAAGACTTGGATTGGATAGTCAAATGATGAAAATCAATTAAGAATGGTTATTTCACTCAACTTTTATCCAGGGCATAATGAAGGGGAAGTCAGAATGTATGAGAACACTAGATACGAACCACTAATTACAATACATATGTATGTACGTATAGTGGAGCAGGGAGGGAGTAGGTTGAATGGTGGAAACTAATGAAGCAGCAAAGTCTGAGTGTTCCCTGGGACGGTTGAATCTTGTGTAGGATAAGCATTGAGCGCACTGTCATTATATGCATTTAAAAAACAAAGTAATTTGGGTTATGGAGGTTAAACCTTTTGGAGAGTCTATCTTATAAAGGGTGTTTTTTATAGAGGTATAGAACTTTAAGTTGCAATAAAACAACGATGGATTATTCGATTTACATGAATTTTATTTATCCGAAATATAATCTTGTGGCATTACATTTTAAATATGATTTCTGGCATATGACCGGCACGGCTGGCGCGGATGTAGTCCAATCTGGACGTCCAATTTTCGATGACTTTTTCCAACATTTGTGGCCGTATATCGGCAATAATACGGCGAATGTTGTCTTCCAAATGGTCAAGCGTTTGTGGCTTTACCGCATAGACCAATGACTTTACATAGCCCCACAGAAAGTAGTCTAGCGGTGTTAAATCACAAGATCTTGGAGGCCAATTCACAGGTCCAAAACGTGAAATTAGGCGGTCACCAAACGTGTCTTTCAATAAATCTATTGTGGCACGAGCTGTGTGACATGTTGCGCCGTCTTGTTGAAACCACATCTCCTGGACATCATGGTTATTCAATTCAGGAATGAAAAAGTTAGTAATCATGGCTCTATACCGATCACCATTGACTGTAACGTTCTGGCCACCATCGTTTTTGAAAAAGTACAGACCAATGATTCCACCAGCCCATAAAGCGCACCAAACAGTCAGTTTTTCTGGATGTAACGGTGTTTCCACATACACTTGAGGATTACCTTCACTCCAAATGCGGCAGTTTTGTTTGTTGACGTAGAGCCATTCAACCAGAAGTGCGCTTCATCGCTAAACAAAATTCGCTTATGAAAATCGGGAACAACGGTAATCTCGTTTTGGGCCCATTCGACGAATCTACGCCTTACTTGATGATCGTTTGGCTTCAATTATTGCACGAGTTGGATTTTGTAAGCACGCAAACCAAGATCCTTCCGCAAAATCTTCCATAAAGTGGATGGACACAGATCCAATTCCTGTGCTCGATGGCGGATGGACTCATTCGGGTCTTCCTCAATGCTAAGCTCTACAGCAGCAATAGCTTCTTCTGTACGCACCGTAAAGCGTCTCTGGGGATGCGAGTTGTCAATAAGAGTAAACGTGGTGCGAAAACGTTCCATGGTTAATCGAATTAACTGCTCTGATGGACGATTTTGTCGACGATAAAATGGACGTAGTGCGCGATACGTTTTCCGCACAGAACCATTATTTTCGAAATAAAATTGCACTATTTGCAAGCGTTGTTCAGGCGTGAGTCTATTCATGATGAATTGCCAAACCAAACTGAGAATAAATCACTTGACAGCTGTTAAATCGGTCGCCATCTTGAAAAGTAATACCAACTTAAAGTTCTATACGTCTATAAAAAACACGCTTTACTAAAGTAGTCGGAGTAGATTGCTATCGAATCCCACGAATAACCAAGGATCAGCCCTAAGTTTTTTCCAATTTTAGTCTGAAATTCGCTACAATGATTAGCTTCGAGATAGCCATTACGAACTAATGGTGCACCTCTTGCAAAAGCAGGGTCATGCATCAGTCATTTAGAGGTCCAGTATGACAATGGGATAATTGCAGGGGGTTATTTGGAGATACATATTTTCATAAAAATAAACAAAAACAAGCCTTAAATAGTCAACCCCATTTGGTTTAACTTATTTTAACAATTTGTCAGCAGTTTTTTTTATTTTTTTTTGACGTTTTAGTGTAAATATGGCTGATGCGACGGCCAAATAAAAATGATGACTGGTTACGTTAAAAAAAATGTGTGAAAATAAAAATAAAAACGGATTTTTGTTGTAACTTTTTTTTTAAATTTATATCACATGCATTCAAAGACATGATGTGTGAAACGTTGTTTTGTTTTTTTTTTTTGGATCATGTCTCGCCAATTTTTATTATTTTTTTTTTTTTGGTTTTACTTCGTATTTAATTTTATTTCAATTGTAATTATTTTTAGTTTAAACAGTTTCTTGTTTGTTTTTTTGTTTTAACTTAAAATTCTATCAACATATGGAAATAAATGTTTGTTTTTTATGTTGTAGGTCATCATTATATAAAAAAAATAAAATTTAATTTTTTTTCATTTATTTTTTTTATTTTTACTATCAAGGTTAAAGTCAATAATTGGAGGCAAAACAGAAAATTGAAAAATAATACAAATTTATAGCACATATATGTACGTATGTACGTATGTCCGACATAGTACGTGTAAATAAACTAAATTTGAAAAATTAAATTTCGAATTCAAAATAAACGTGACAATTATTGAATTTCACTTTCGTTTAGAAATGCAAAACCACCGTTACGTTACGTTTCAAGTGAAATGAAATCTACAAAAACAAAATTATATTAAATTACCAAAAAAAAACAACAAATTAAAATTAATTTAATTTTTTTCTTCTTTATTTACCCATTTTTTAATTATATTTTAATAACATTAAAAATATTTAGCAACACATTGTCTAAACAACGTTTCCACCTGTTCAGATCCACTGTTTTCAAACTGTTTCTATAAAACAGTTAAATTTTATTATTTTAGGTTAGGTTAGGTCCTCCATATCGAAACACAGTTGGGAGGATAAGGACAACTAACGTTGCCTTAAAGTGATCACTCTAAGTAACCTTTGCTGTAGTCCAGTAGTGTGTTGGCTTATTAGACGTAAGGCCACGGTTCAAATTCCTGGTCAGATATCAAAATGAAATCTGAAAAAATATTTCTTCAGCGACTTCCTCTCAGCCCTTCCTCATTACAATCCTTTAGTAAGGATTACGATGTAGTGTCTCACACCACTTACGATGTGTGTATTAATTTTTATACATTAGTGGCGGGGCCTACAGTTTAAAGTTGCTTTCGAGCGACAGATTTTTTGAGAAATTTTTCAGGGTAATTTTATTTACTCTCACGAGTACTTGCTAGAAGATTGCTGAGAGGAAGTGGCCAAAGAAATATTTTTTCATATTTCGTTTAGTTGGAAATGCCTGACCTGGGATTTGAACCGAGGCCTCACGTCTGATAAGCCAACACACTACCTACTAGACCACGGCGGCTTCCTCTCAGCATATTTCTGGGAAAAGCTCTGAGAGTAAATAAAATTGCCATGAAATTTTTTTCAGAAATTTGTCGTTCGGAGTCGACCTTAAGCTGTAGCTCTCGCCACTCATGTATAAAATTAACGCACACAACATAAGTGGTGTGAGAAGCTAGGCCATAAGCCTGACTGAAGGGTTGTAATGACCAATTATGTATGTAACCTTTGCTACAAAAAAAAAGAAAAAGAATTTAATGAAAAGCAGCAATATTTCAATACAGTAGAAGTCCATTAATCCGGCACGTACGGGACCGGCTCGGTGCCGGACTACCGAAAATTCCGGTCTATCGGGCGGTAATTATAAGAAGAATTACTGAGTCATTTTCTTCAAGATTTTGAGTAGGTTGAGGGTTTACTACAATGTTGTTAATGTCCTCATCGGTTAGTTCTTATTCAACAGGCTCATTCTCGTCGATTCGAAGCCACTCCTCTACCTCATCTTCAGGCAGGTTTTGTCAGCACTTCTCTCTCCTTTTGAACTCGACGGCTTAGGTTTTGAAAACATGGTCACTGTACAGTTAGAACTAAAATCGTTTTTTTTTATAAACAGTTTTAAAAGTTACATTTACTGCGATGTGAAAGGACGCCGAACAACAACGCATAAAAAAATGGCGAAGATGCTTCGTGATTGATTAACGGAGCTGCACTGCACCTGAATTTGTTGTGACAGCTAATTGTTTCCGAACAATACCGAGAGTTTCCGGATGATCCCAAACTAGCCCGAAAACTTCCGAATAGCTTTCGAAAGTTTTTATTTGCTTTAAAGACACACTTTTGGAGAAAACCAAAATTTTTACAATTTTCCGAAGCGATACTGGGACTATCGGGCATTCCGGACTGTTGGATGCCGGAGTAATGGACTTTTACTGTATTTCTAATAAATGTTGCAAAACTAACACATGCGTTTAGGTTTCTTATATACAATTTCTTTGTGTATGTCGCCTGTCGCTTCCATTATGTTTCGAACTATTAAGACTTTCAACTGAATTCGCAATAATTTAAAATAAAATTGCAATTTTTTTTTCTGCATTTATAAATTATTACTGGGTTTTTCTGTAATTTATTTATGTAGAAACAATAAAAACAAAAAATAATAATCAATTTAAATTAAAATCTCATTGTAATTTATTATAAAACGAAATTGAAATTCATTTTGGGGTAATTTTTGCAAAAGTAAGTGTTTTTAGCATGTTTTTTGCCATTTAAGTGTATAATTTTTTGTTTTTTATTTTTATTTTAATTTTTTTTTTGTTAATCAAATTAGAATCTCAAAAAAAAAAACGAAAAATAAAAATTATAAAATTAACTGTGGATACGTGTTTAATATCGACTGACTTTAAAATTAACATAAAATATTATATTGTGATGAGAAGAAAAAATGAAAAAAAATTAAAAATAAAGAAAAAAAAAATATTTAAAACGAATTTCTAATTATATTAATTACGAGTTTAAAAAAAATAATAAATAAAAATATTGTAAAATGCGCAGTGCAGTCCAGTCCATTAAATTGATGAAAATAATTTATTATTATTTTTTTAAATAAACAATTTAACTCCACAAAATCATTTACTATTTAAGTAGTAAACACTTTCAATAGCCAATCAGTGTCAAAGACTTGATTCTGAACTGCAGAAACCCTGCAGTCTTAAAAATAAAATGTTCAGGATGAACATTTCGGTTTAAAAAACTTTCAATTCAATTAAATATTCAAAATCTAAGCAATAAACTGTGATTTCTTATACAATATATTTTAAATTAACTTATTTATAATTATCTTTGCTTCTTTATTTCATATTTTATTTCATATTTATTTATTGTGTTATTTTTTCATACTAATTTTTTTCATTTATTTTCAATTTATTTTTAGGTAAGCTTGGGTTGTTCTAAGTAGAAATTAAATGTGTATTGCTCCCAAGAAACATTAAATGGCATCTTCGGTAAGTTGAAATTTAGTTGCTTAAATGGCCATTATAATCCTGTTAGTCAGGATTACGACCTAGTTTCTCACACCGCTTATGCTGTGTGTATTAATTTTTTATACATGAGTTGCGGCGTCCTACAGTCTAAAGTTGCTTTCGAACGACAGATTTTTTGAGACATTTTTCAAGGTAATTTTATTTACTCTTATACTATGTTCAGATATGCACTTTTATTGAGTTAATATTCGGTTTATTGAGTACAATATTTTAAATGT
Source organism: Sarcophaga carnaria (assembly GCA_958299815.1). Lineage (NCBI taxonomy): Eukaryota > Metazoa > Arthropoda > Insecta > Diptera > Sarcophagidae > Sarcophaga > Sarcophaga carnaria. Next base: position 129,635,221 of record OY283150.1, on the reverse strand, counting down.
TCAGACATAATAATATTTGCAGTTCAGCTGCTTATTCAATATTCATTTGACAGCTGGTAAACTAAACAACTGGTTGTTTCAACAACATTGTTTTTATTTTGTTTTTTTTTATTTGTCGTTGTTGACATTTCAGTTGTCAAATATCAACAGAAAGTGTTCGGTGAATTGTAATATGCTCACTAAACATACTTATGTCAGTGTTACATTTTAAGTTTTACTCAATATTATAACAATTTACGTATTTATTGCGCAATAATAAATTGAAACTTTATATGAAATATTGAGCTCAATAATTGCGTTTATTGCGATTTACGCAATAAAGGTGCATATCTGAACACCGTGTTAGAGCACTTCCTAGAAGACTGCTGAGAGGAAGTGAAACACAAGTGATAGATATTCAATCAGTCAATAGAGTTGGATATCTTGCTGTCACTATTGAAGCATCCTTGTGCTGTCCTAAACTCAGACGAAAAGGTTCAAAATAGACTTTGAAACAAGAACCCATACATGGGAGCTGTATTCCATTTTCAGTTGAATACAAGTGGTGTAAAAATGTAATAGGGACGTATGTATATCATGCACCAAATCGAAGACATTTAAAAATTTCTTTTGCTACTTGATAAATGTGCTAGTTCCCGAAAGCATCGTACAGTAATCCCTCGATTTACGTCGCAGTTGGTTCTAAAAAAAGGCGACGTAAATCGAAACGACGTAAATCGAATTTCGTATTGCTCATACGACAAAATAGTATGTTTTTAACAAGGAACTTAAAAAAGTTCCAGTAATCCCTCGATTTACATCGCAGTTGGTTCCGAAAAAAAGGCGACGTAATTCGATTGACGACGCAAATTGAAGTTAGAGGGAACAAAAAATTTGACGACGTAAATCGAAACAACGTTAATCGAGGCGACGTAAATCGAAGGATTACTGTATTGAATTTTCTTCAACAAAACCTCTAATATTTTGCAATACCTATAGTTACAGATGACATACATATTGTTAATGTAGAGTTTTGAGTCTGCAAATAACATACAAATTCGTGACTTATTGTGAAATGTTGGCGCGTTATAGGTTTAGGTCTAGGTTAGAGGACGTGTACCTGTCAAATGAGACAAGTACAGTACCCGGAGGTTAAGTTAAGCCATTGTACCATCGTCCTTAAGATGAGAGGATAATAGAGGGGATAGGAAAAAGCAGGGAGGAGGTATGAAAGAGAGAATAAGGAAGCGGAGGAATTACACAGACAAACAATTATAAATTTAATTAAAATATTGGCCATCGGTCGGTATTCCTTTTTTCTTTTTGGATTCTGCGCCAAATATTTTAGACCAGGATTGAATGTGAAACGAATTTCAAATACCCTTTTCTGAACTACTGCTTATTTCCGTGACAGCATTTTAAATCCTTCCAAACAAATGGTACTCGGTTTGGAGCAAGGACTGTAGACTGTAAGACAGATCAGCAAAACTTATCCACCACTTTGTAAAGATTTCGATTTCTTAACTGATATTGTAACATGTATTGGTCATGTTGGGATATTACGATTTCATGTTTGATCGAACAATCAAACTTATTTTTATTTCTTTGAATGCTCGCTTCAAACATATTAATTGTATTCGGTATAGATTCCCTGTGATCGTCCATACCGTTATGGTCTTACCAAATATAGATCATTACCAGGACGCCATAAAAATGTAGCTTTGAAGTGAATTGGTGTGTTTTAACAGTCTTCAGATACAATATCGTGTCATTATAAAAGGTGTTTTTTATGGAGGTATAGAACTTTAAGTTGGCATTACTTTTCAAGATGGCGACCGATTTAACAGCTGTCAAGTGATTTATTCTCAGTTTGGTTTGGCAATTCATCATGAGTAGACTCACGCCTGAACAACGCTTGCAAATAGTGCAATTTTATTTCGAAAATAATGGTTCTGTGCGGAAAACGTATCGCGCACTACGTCGCGATTTTATCGTCGACAAAATCGTCCATCAGAGCAGTTAATTCGATTAACCATGGAACGTTTTCGCACCACGTTTACTCTTATTGATAACTCGCATCCCCAGAGACGCTGTACGGTGCGTACAGAAGAAGCTATTGCATTGAGGAAGACCCGAATGAGTCCATCCGCCATCGAGCACAGGAATTGGATCTGTGTCCATCCACTTTATGGAAGATTTTGCGGAAGGATCTTGGTTTGCGTGCTTACAAAATCCAACTCGTGCAAGATTTGAAGCCAAACGATCATCAAGTAAGGCGTAGATTCGTCGAATGGGCCGGGCCCAAAACGAGATTACCGTCGTTCCCGATTTTCATAAGCGAATTTTGTTTAGCGGTGAAGCGCACTTCTGGTTGAATGGCTACGTCAACAAACAAAACTGCCGCATTTGGAGTGAAGGTAATCCTCAAGTGTATGTGGAAACACCGTTACATCCAGAAAAACTGACTGTTTGGTGCGCTTTATGTGCTGGTGGAATCATTGGTCTGTACTTTTTCAAAAACGATGGTGGCCAGAACGTTACAGTCAATGGTGATCGGTATAGAGCCATGATTACTAACTTTTTCATTCCTGAATTGAATAACCATGATGTCCAGGAGATGTGGTTTCAACAAGAGGGCGCAACATGTCACACAGCTCGTGCCACAATAGATTTATTGCAGGACACGTTTGGTGACCGCCTAATTTCACGTTTTGGACCTGTGAATTGGCCTCCAAGATCTTGTGATTTAACACCGCTAGACTACTTTCTGTGAGGCTATGTAAAGTCATTGGTCTATGCGGTAAAGCCACAAACGCTTGACCATTTGGAAGACAACATTCGCCGTATTATTGCCGATATACGGCCACAAATGTTGGAAAAATCATCGAAAATTGGACGTCCAGATTGGACTACATCCGTGCCAGCCATGGCGGTCATATGCCAGAAATCATATTTAAAATGTAATGCCACAAGATTATCTTTCGGATAAATAAAATTCATGTCAATCGAATAATCCATCGTTGTTTTATTGCAACTTAAAGTTTTATACCTCTATAAAAAACACCCTTTAGTTTTCTTAATGGAATTTGTAATGATTCAGTGGATAAATGTGTTCTTTTATGGGCCGCTAGACATGCGAAAATGATTTTCAATGGCTTAGCTGGTGTCCATGGCCATAGCTGGTGTCCATATTTGTTACGCGCTCAAACAAAACTTTGACAAGTAATCATAAAATTAAAACAGAAGTTCATTTTATGATTTTTTTTTATTTTATGCCTTTCATACCACTGTGCCTTAAGGCTTATTTAATGCATGTGTGTGTGTGTGTATATACATGCGAAGTAAATTGTATTGAAATTGATTTTCAATTTCAAGTTCTTTTCAAATGAATTAATTGCGCTGACTTTTTTTTACTCCTTTTGTATTGTTGTAATATCAGTTTAATAATTAAACAATAATTCAATTTAAATTATTTTTGTGTGTAACTTGTTTTCTGTACATATTTGTAATTTCCATCGTCAATTACTTTTGTGTATTGACCCAAAACCAACAAATTAAACGTACAATAATAAAATGTTTTCAAATATTTTATTTTGTTTTTTTTTTTGTTTTTTTTTTATTTTATCTTGAAAACTTTCAATAATATTTATGGTTTACATTCAGAAAAACAAAAAAATTAAATTTCAATTGCAATTTTCAAAATCACCAGACCAGAGACTTGAAAAAAACATGGAATTTAACAACATTGGCACAAACAATACAAGCAAATAAAATGGTAAAAAACACTTTATAAGTATGTACACATGTATGCATGTGCTAAAGAAATAAAATAAAATATTAAAATACAATAAAATTTTGTTTAACAAACTCTATTGTTGACCCAGAAATATCAAAAAAAAAATTAGAAAAAACGAAGCAATTAGTGACACCACAATACATTATTCAATACAATACTCCTTGTATGTACCCTTCTCTAGTTGTTAGTACAGATTTGGAAGTTAAAGTAAAAAAATTTAAAAAAAAATATTGGCCTTACGCTGTTCAAAAATATCGAAAATTGCTGTTTTTTTTGTTTGTCAGTGTATTTTCTATTTTTTTTTTTTCGGGAAAAATTGTTTATTTTCGCCAAGAAACGAAATCACAAAATGTTTCCCTCTGTATAGAAAATCATCCCCACTCTGTTCACTATGTTTACCGTTAAGTGAAAAACATGTGCCTTAAAACAATAGAATATTTAAATATGGAGAACAGAAAAAAAAATTGGAACAGCGTGAGAGAACAAATTGTAATTGAAAGTGTAGAGGGTTATCCCTTTGTTGAAGTTTCAAAAGTAAAAAGCGATAACAGTTTTAACCTTATAAGCCTCGAAAGAATTGTGTGCATTTTCTGGCCAAATATCAGCTTGGACACCAGACTATGACAACATGCCAATTAAAAAAATCTGATTAAATAAAGCATCGAAATTGCCGAGCAATTTCAACATATAATGACATGAACCAGAATGTCATAGAATGACATTCACAGGAAAGCCGTAGTAGAGAGAATGACAGATTGAATCTGGAAATATCCACAATGAGGGAAAAGTTGAAGCCACATGAAGTTGTTGTCACAAAACCAGAATATGATCACTTATTGAGGTCCTATGTTCCTTATCTCATTCTCATGGAGTCTCTCACACCAACTATAATATTTGTCTACTCTCGCACAAAGTCTTAAACATGCTAACAAAGCTAGAAGACATGGAAAGGCTAGCGTACAATGTTGGACATGAGATAAATATCAAGAAAACCAAAGTCATGAGAATTAACAACGTAAGCACCAACAACATTATTCTACACGGCCAATCAGTCGAGTTTGTAGATATGTACATAGCATCTGCTATGTAGGCAGTATAGTGACAACAAATGGCGAGAGAGAAATTTGGAGTACTACAGTCAACATGGAGTAAAAAAATCCTGATAGTATAACAAGAATGTCACTTGAGTAAAACACCTGCAGACCAGACGTTCGATACTTCGATGGAAATGCATTGAGGAAGCCATATGCTCAGAAGTGAGGTAATAGGTTTAGGTTTAGGTCGGAGTGGTAGCTCTGATATCACAAAGCTCACTTGAGCACGCATAGCGGCCACGGGTGAACGCAGTCCCTGTACTGAAGTGGGGTAATAGAAATCATAAAAAAAATTCTTATAGAAACGACCATCATGGACTCAATCTAGATAATTTTCATTTACATTTTCGTGTTATTCCGACACTAACTCGGCGATACGTTGAAATACTGCACACTTTTTGAAATCTTCTCACGCTATAATGCCAAAATCAGTCATGTTGTGAGGCTCATAGCATCGTTTTGTCAAAACCTTATACCGAAGAGTTCATAATCTTTAATTGCACTTTGAATTGACAGTAACGGTTCTTCCAGACTTCTTTTATCCATTTATGGATAAAATTAACACACACACATGTGAGAACCTAGGTCGTAATCCTGTACTTTCAGAGAAATTATCGAAAAAATGTAATGACTTTTTTACTTTGACTGTTGCTCTAAGCATCCAACCAGTGTTTTGTATGTCCACGGTCTTTACAATGGTCAGTCCACTTTAATTGTTGCGTGAATTGAACTTTATTTGAATAGAGGTGTAAATATAAATGCCAAATACATCATAATGAGCTGTAATATAGCCTATGGGCAAGAATTATTCGCCTCACTTTCAGTAATAGAAGCTACATTAACGGCAGTGTTTACATTGCGATAACGAACAAGCCTCAGAACCACTTACAACGCTACCAAACTCCTGAAATTTCTTTACAATTTTACCCATTTCTTTAGAAGTCGCCGTAGTCTAGTAGATAGTGTGTTGGCTTATTAGATGTAAAGCCAGGGTTCGAGCCCCAGTTCGAGTATTTCTTCGGCGACTTCCTCTCAGCAGATTTCTGGCAAAAACTCTGAAAGTAAATAAAATTGACATGAAAAGTTTCTCAAAAATCTGTCGTTCGGAGTCGACCTTAAGCTGTAGCTCTCGCCACTCATGTATAAAATTAACACACACAACATAAGTGGTGTGAGAAACTAGGTCGTAATCCTCACTAAATATTATTTTTGTCATGAAAAAGTTTCTCAAAAATCTGTCGTTCGGAGTCGACTTTAAACTGTAGGTCCCACCACTCATGTATGAAATTGACACACACAACATAAGTGGTGTGACAAACTAGGACGTTGTACAATGGGTCAAATCGACCTCCGGGTACTGTACTTATCTTAATTGACAAGTACACGTCCTCTAACCTAACCTAACCCACCAATTCCTTACACAGTGTGGATCGATTATGACAATCCCCCTTCGTATTCAATTTCAACGTGTTCTTCGATTGTTAAACGATGAATGATATTTAACAGGCCAATTGGCTTTTTTGAAACCACTAAATGTATAACTCGTTATTTGTAAATTGATTTTAAAGGCTTGAGCGAAAAGAAATCTCACACACATACATATGTATACACATACAGAATTTATTACGAAAACAGATTTCAAAAGAATAATTAAATTAAATAATTCCAATAAGTTTCTGTCGGTCTGTCTGTCTGTCTGTCTATCTGTCTGTATCTCTATTTTTGTTCTCTATTGCAACAATAATACGCCGTTAGCGAGCGTCGTTAATAGATAAAACGGTCAATTGGTCAATATGCTAATAATGCTGGTGCTGGTGCTGGTCGCTGTCGTTAACGTCCACAATGGCAGGCCTATAAATTACTTAACAAAACCATACTTTATTAAACAATTGCGTAGTTGTTGTTGCATTATTTGTTGCATTATTTGCAAATGTTGTTGCATTATTATTATGACGTTATGCTTCAATATTTTGTAATTTTTTATTATAGTTTTAACCCTTTTAAGTGTGTTCTCTTTTGTGGTCATTTCAATAACTATTTCATACTCTATGGATTGGCAACATACTATATATTGTAAAGAGTGTTTTTTATAGAGGTATAGAACTTTAAGTTGGCATTACTTTTCAAGATGGCGACCGATTTAACAGCTGTCAAGTGATTTATTCTCAGTTTGGTTTGGCAATTCATCATGAATAGACTCACGCCTGAACAACGCTTGTAAATAGTGCAATTTTATTTCGAAAATAATGGTTCTGTGCGGAAAACGTATCTCGCACTACGTCCATTTTATCGTCGACAAAATCGTCCATCAGAGCAGTTAATTCGATTAACCATGGAACGTTTTCGCACCACGTTTACTCTTATTGATAACTCGCATCCCCAGAGACGCTGTACGGTGCGTACAGAAGAAGCTATTGCTGCTGTAGAGCGTACCATTGAGGAAGACCCGAATGAGTCCATCCGCCATCGAGCACAGGAATTGGATCTGAGTCCATCCCCTTTATGGAAGATTTTGCGGAAGGTACTTGGTTTGCGTGCTTACAAAATCCAACTCGTGCAAGATTTGAAGCCAAACGATCATCAAGTAAGGCGTAGATTCGTCGAATGGGCCCAAAACGAGATTACCGTCGTTCCCGATTTTCAATAGCGAATTTTGTTTAGCGGTGAAGCGCACTTCTGGTTGAATGGCTACGTCAACAAACAAAACTGCCGCATTTGGAGTGAAGGTAATCCTCAAGTGTATGTGGAAACACCGTTACATCCAGAAAAACTGACTGTTTGGTGCGCTGTATGGGCTGGTGGAATCATTGGTCCGTACTTTTTCAAAAACGATGGTGGCCAGAACGTTACAGTCAATGGTGATCGGTATAGAGCCATGATTACTAACTTTTTCATTCCTGAATTGAATAACCATGATGTCCAGAAGATGTGGTTTCCACAAGACGGCGCAACATGTCACACAGCTCGTGCCACAATAGATTTATTGAAAGACACGTTTGGTGACCACCTAATTTCACGTTTTGGACCTGTGAATTGGCCTCCAAGATCTTGTGATTTAACACCGGTAGACTACTTTCTGTGGGGCTATGTAAAGTCATTGGTCTATGCGGTAAAGCCAGAAACGCTTGACCATTTGGAAGACAACATTCGCCGTATTATTGCCGATATACGGCCACAAATGTTAGAAAAAGTCATCGAAAATTGGACGTCCAGATTGGAGTACATCCGCGCCAGCCGTGGCGGTCATATGCCAGAAATCATATTTAAAATGTAATGCCACAAGATTATCTTTCGGATAAATAAAATTCATGTCAATCGAATAATCCATCGTTGTTTTATTGCAACTTAAAGTTCTATACCTCTATAAAAACACCCTTTACAATATTTCTCATTTATTAGGGAGGTATTCATCTGTAGTTATGAAAAGTTCAGTATATTGGTGTAAAACTACAAAAAATCATCACTCTGAGTGATGATAGGATGATGGCAAAATTAGGGAAGCTTACTTATGCCCTAAAAACGATTTATCGATCTTGCTTCCGCTGAATTGAATCTCCCTACTAAATGGCTTTGTTTGTTCTGCACGAATAACAATAAATTTCATTGGCCCCACTTGAAAAGCGAAAAAAACTCAACTAATTTTGTTTGTTTATCCATAAAGAAAACGTTTTTCATTCTGTTTCTAATTTCTAAACAGAAAACATTTCTAAATTGCAGAATAAAAAGAAGAATATTTCATGTTCCTCTTCTCTTTCATTTCAATATTGAAGAAATCGCTTTTCATCGCTCTGTTGTATCGGGAAAATTGTGATGTTGCTGTTGCTGTCGCTGTAGATTCTGATGTGATCTTCGCAAGACGATGATGATGATGATGATGTTGTTGTTCTTTGCGTTCCACTAACACTACTCTTGCATTTCTAAGCGTTTCACAAAATCGAAATTGTTTTCTGTCCGAGTTTTTTCCGCCGCCTGTGTTTCGTTGCTGTGCCTATTAGAAACACTTTTCAAGCGGGAATCAATCGTAGAATAAAAAGTGAACAAAAGAACAAATCAATCGAATTGATTGATTGCTTATCGTTTTCACTACTGCTACGGCATTTGCCAATAAAAGTGGTTTGATAACCCAGTTAAAAAAATGAGTGAATGGCTGAAAGAGAATTAAAAATCAGAACGAAATATTTTTCATTCTTGCATATTCTTTATTTCTTTCTTCTATTTTGCATACGAATAGGTTTCTAAAACAGAATTCGATTAGTAAATTAAGATGAGTTATTAACTTATAATTATTTACTGTTATACTGTTTAAAAAACAATTCAATTATTGTCTATTAAAACATTTTAATTAAAAAACAAAAAAAAAAACAAACAAAATGAAAATAATTCAACCAAGGAACCCAAATAATTGTTCTACAAGAACGGGGAAGAAAGCGTTAGCAGAACATTTAAAGTACACTGAAACAAATATTATTCGCAATCCACTGGTAGTTGCTAATCAGTTTCTTTTTTAAAATTACACTCAATGGAGATCTAATTGTTGTTGGTCTGTGTGGGAGAATATACAAATAATCAGATGAGAAGCTATCTTAGTTATAAAGGGTCCGCCAAATAACTTTTTTTTTTTTAAATGCTTTAAAAAAAAAATACTGAATATTTTCTCAAATTTATTTTTTTTATTTGAAAGTACAATCCTTCCGGTTAATAATGGAAAATAATTTCATTCAAATGGCTGCCTCGGTTGGCCATGCAGTAGCCTACACGATCGGTACAATTTTTAAGCAGATTATCGATTGTGTGCAGCTGTATTTCACCAATGGCTTCACGAATATTGGCCTTTAAAGCGTCAATTGTCTCTGGCTTGTCGGCGTAACGCTTATCTTTGACGGCAGCCCACAAATAATAGTCCAACGGTGTCAAATCGCAGCTCCGAGGTGGCCAAACGACATCAGCTCTGCAGCTGACAATGTGATCTTCAAAAACAGGGCGCTAAACATCGAGTTTAGCTTCGGCTGTGTGGCACGCAGCGCCGTCCTGTTGAAACCAAATGTTGCCAATATCCTGCTCTTCAATTTTTGTGAACAAAAATTCGTTCAACATGGCCCGATAACGATCGCCATTGACTGTAACCGGCCATTTCTTGCTCATTTTCGAAGAAAAATGGCCCAATTATGCCTCTGGACTAAAATCCGCACCAAACAGTGACTAGTTTTGGGTGCGTCGGCTTTTACAATGTATGCGTGCGGGTTTTCTGTGCCCCAAATGCGACAATTTTGCTTGTTTACATACCCGCCAAGATCAAAATGAGCTTCATCTGAAAATATAATTTTTTTTTTGCCAAAATCGGCATCTTCTGGTGTAGGCTACTGCATGGCCAGCCGAGGCAGCCATTTGAATCAAATTATTTTCCATTATTAACCGGAAGGATTGTACTTTCAAATAAAAAAAGAAATTTGAAAAAATATTCAGTAGTTTTTTTTTAAAGCATTTTCAAAAAAAAAAAAGTTATTTGGCGGACCCTTTATTAATTGCCATTAATATGGCTTGAAATACACTACTATAGGCCTGAAGAAAAAGAGATACATATTCTGTGGCACAATTTTTCCGCTTTGGACCATTATTTGCAAGACTTTTACCGTGATATCTTCTTTTAGTGTGAAAATTCCATGTCAAGCAAGACTAGACTTGGAAAAGGTGTAAGTTAATTACACTTTTTATTCCAAAAGGAATAATGGGCCACAGCTACAACCCTTTCGTCTATATGAATGCCTTATAAAGGTCCTTATAGCATTGCAACAGACAGCGAGCAATGCATCTTAATGGAGCCCACCAGAAGACAACTCCATAAAGAATGTTTTGGGTATGATAACCATCGAATATATCAAATAAATTATTCCGGGACCCTATTTCAGGTCGCCATCTTGTATTAATCGTTCTACTTCAGCAGTAGACAGCACAAACTGCTTCTCTCGGCTATTAGTTTAGATTGAGACTTAGAAAAGGTGTAGTCAGTTCCACTCCTCATTCCAAAAGGAATAGTGGACCACAGCCACAGGCCATTAAATTGCATTGTGACATGTGAGGCATTTTGTCTATATGAATGCCCTATAAAGGTCCTTATAGTATTGCAACAGACAGTGAGCAACGCATCTTAATGGAGCCCACCAGAAGACAACTCCATAAAGAATGTTTTGGGTACGATAACCATCGAATAGATCAAATAAATTACTTCAGGACTCTATTCCAAGTCGCCATCTTGTATTAATTGTTCTACTACAGCAGTAGATGGCACAAACTGCTTCACGAGTTCTCTCGGCAATTAGTTTAGGGTGAAAAATCACACACAAATATGTCGGAGTGAGGGCGACGTTACAAGACTGTCATTGCTACAAATTCATAATTATATGAATACATATGTATGTACATATGTGTAACACAGTAATTTTAACTGCAGTTTGCTATCCCTTACAGTGCATGACTATTAAATTGCCCATAACCGATTTTATGCTGCATAAAAATTGTACAGCAAAATATCGCAATAAACTGCAACCAATTTATATAATAACAATACATATATTGTAATTCTAAATTAAAAAGAGAATAAAAAGAAATAATTTTTCTTTCGTATCATCTGGCTGGTTTTTGGTTTCTTCTGTGTGTAGAAGAAGAATATAAAAAAAAATAATTTCCTAAAGACACGCAATGTTTAAAAAAAATGTGTAGGCTCAACTAAATGAAAACAAAAAGATAAACTAAAACATAGAAATACGAAAACATAAATAATCATAAAAAAAAATTATTAAACATCTACTTATATATGATTAAATACTAATTAGTTTAGCACACATGCAAACATGAATTGGTTTTTTTTAAATGTTCAAATATCAACGGATTAGCTTATTTAACATGGAGCCTAACAGTATGCTTTAAATTTTTTAATGTTCATATGTTTTAGCACATGTAAACAGAGTTGCCTTAACTCCGTTAAGACTTGCTTACACTTGAAATAAGTAAAAAGACCTGACCATTATTATTGTACTGCAATATTTAAGATTTATTACACAGCCCTCGTGTATGTATATGTACATACTGGTTTGAAATGTCATGTCATAGTATTTTTTTTTTCTATTTGTTTTATTGTTTTTTTTATCTGTCTGTGCCTCTATATCTTCTCTGCTGTTGTTGTTTTTGAGGTTAGTAAGAGTGTAGGAAGTAGAAGAGATTCATTCATTTATTCACAGTCAGTATAAATGACAGCCGTACATAATACATACATACATACATTCATTATGATATTTATAGTGAAAACAACAACAATAATACCAATGTTGTTGTATAATTTTCCTAATAATGCGCGCGAGTATGGGGAGTATTATTGTGTCATTCAAATTCGGAAGGAAATGCGAAATATGTTTATGTTACAGTTGTGATCAGGGTTGCCAAATTAATTGTATATATTTGTTATAATCCCAAATGTATGGATAGCATATATTTCTTTAGTATTTATAAATTAAAGATGACAACACTGTAGGATTGCATGTTAAATACATTGTGGCACTTTTTTATGTGCGCTTTTTTTCCTCCTTTTGTTTATTGCCATAGAAGTGTCCGAAAATAATGGAAATTGATAGTGTTAGAGGCCAAGAGAGAAGGGGTTCGTATTGTTTTCTATTTTCTAGTATATTGTACATAAATCTGAATGCATGTATGTAGAATATCTTGTGTTTATTAGAATAATTATGATTTAAATGATATTTATAACGCATGTTATCCCCATCCATTCTTCTTTTGGAAATACATAACGTCACGCAATGTCAATAAATAATATTTTAAGGTGGGTTATGAATTCATTCTATGGTATTGAATTGTAATTAATTTTGTTAATGTCTTGTAATAAATTCATTCGGACCCTGAAGCTATGTATATTGCGTTTCTAGGCTTATGGACTAATTTTTAAATATGAAAATAAGTTGATTTAAATTTAATGACGACACTCACCAAGGCATTTTCGTCTACGTTAAATTGGCTTTTTAATAAGCGTCGCCTAGAACAATAGGCAAACTCTTGCGAAGATCAGGCTGAACTCGGAAAATTGCTGGCATAAGCAGCTGCGTGGAGGCGCTAAAGCTTTATTGTACTTTCTATCCACGTTGAAGAGTAAAGTGCTGGAAGCATAAGAAACTACTTTGACATAAGGTTTATACCTAAAGAAGATGGGGCAATAAGTTTGAAGAGAAACAAAATAAAAAGAACTTTAACTTTTTTTGAACTTACTAAGTAGAACAAATCTATTGGGGACTAAACTGAACACGGATAAAAGAAAGAGGACAACGAAAATCACTTTGTAATATCACCACCGTTTGATGAAAAGCTGATCTGGGTCATTGGAAACGGTTTTGTCTGTCCAACCAATTGAATTACGAGTGCGATATAAGGCGGCTTGTCGGTTCTAGACTATAGAACAAGGAATTATTCGTAGCCATAGATCGTATCAGTATTATGTATTTGAGGATCTGCAAGGATACACCTATAACTCTGAGTTACTGGATAGGATATCAAGCATATCTATTACGAGCAATTGCAGCGCTTTGATAACGAATCGGTAATCCTGCTCCAGCAGAACCCTGGCATATCTACCCATGGGGTGTAGTTGTTACTCGAAATGGATTGAATGTACGTATAATAGAATCGGTCTGCCTAACCACAATACTGTATTTGCGATCAGAAAGTGTGTGTGCTGGGCCTTTTCAATTTTTCCTCGAATGGATAATATTTTTGCTGACATCCACATGCTAAATTTCAAATGTCTAGGGTCGCATTATCTAATCTTGGATTGTTGAAAATAGTAAAAAAAAAAACGATACGAGTTTTACGCGAGTATAGTACGGTGCGTATTATATGGGCAAATGGAAAGGCACACAATCTAGCTAACATGGCTGGATAACAACCTAAAGTTCATTTGCTAGGTTAGGTTAGGTTAGGTTAGAGGACGTGTACTTGTTAATTAAGACAAGTACAGTACCCGGAGGTCGAATTGACCCATTGTACAACGTCCTAGTTTCTCACACCACTTATGTTGTGTGTGGTGGGACCTACAGTTTAAAGTCGACTCCGAACGACCGATTTTTTATTTATTGAGAAACTTTTCATGGCAATTTTATTTACTCTCAGAGTTTTTGCCAGAAATCTACTGAGAGGAAGTTGCCGAAAAAATACTTTTTGTATGTTGTCTTTGATGCCTGGCCTGGGGCTCGAACCCAGGCTTTTGCGTCTAATAAGCCAACGCACTACCTACTAGACCACGGCGACTTCAAGTTCATTTGCTAAATCTGAATAAAAGTGAATTAACTTGGGGAATAGCTCTCTATGAATGGCATACTTGCGGCTAGCAACAGCGAATGTGAGAAAACAATGGAACACTTTCTATTCATAGCCTGCCTTTTAGACGCATAAGGTTCCAAAATTTTAAAGCTGAGACTTCACTTGACTCGACATTACTCATCTAAAAGATGTAGGTTGGTTATAGAAGCCGTAGTCCAATGGGTGTTGTTGTTAATTTATTGTTAATCGAATAAAATGAAATATAAAAACAATATTCTTTCGGCGAGTCTTTTCATCAGATTTCTGGCAAAAACTCTGAGAGTTAATAAAATTGTCATGAAAAGATTCTCAAAAATCGGTCGTTCAGAGTCGGCTTTAAACTGTAGGTCCCGCGCCTTATGTATAAAATTAATACACGTAACATATGTAAGTGGCGTAAGCGGCATGGTCGTAATCCTGACTGAAGGCCTGTAATGAGCAATTAAGTTAACTAAGTTAAGATGTATGTTGACATTCTATTTGGATAAAAATTCCCTGCCTTGATATAGGTTATCTCAGAACTCTGTTGTAGTTGTAAGACCTTCATGTAAAATTTTAAGGTAAATTACCTTGACAAACCACAATTATTTATAAAAGGTTATGACTCTGCATAATTAGAAATTATTACAGAAAGATAATAAAAGTTTCCGAAAAAAGAAGAAGACGAAGAAAAATCAGAATTAATATCAGCTGCTAAAACAATGTCAAATGATTAGATAAAAATAAAGTTTTTTTTCCAACTGATAATTTTTAATTTTCGTTTTTTTTATTAATTTTTAATAAAAAAAAAAACACATTTCTTTAATTGTTTGTGTTTTGATTTCTTTACAGATTTAAGGCAGCCAATCAAGGTCTATAACAACAATAAAAAACCATTCCAATAAACCTGACCGCAATAGCAGAAAATGAATTGAAAGACATGGAATGTCCAACACTTTCCATCAACCTTAATACGAAACAAAAGAGTAAATAAGAAAAGCCGAAGAGAAAGAAAATCAAGAGAAGGAAAACGCAAATAAAAACAAATAAAATTATTGGTAAAGCTTTGTCTAGAGGAACAGAAAAGAAACCCCCATCCAAAGGAAAAGCAAAAAATCCGTGTTTTGTGATAAATGCCGGTTTTAATACCAACACACTTGCCTTCTACGTCTTCAGTTTTTATTTGAAATTTTTTTTCTGTACATATTCCCTGGCAATAACATGTTATTTTTCCGCCAGTTTCTACTTTTAACGGCTGCCTTATGTTCCACTCAAGCTGGCGTTATAAAAAAACGAGATACTACTCCCCAATATGACTTTGCATCTGGCAACGTAACGGAAGTACAACCCACCATATTGACAGCGGTTAGTAGTGGTGGTGGTGGTGGTGATGGCTTCAATACAAGTGAAGTTATCACCACAAAACTTCAATCGGTTGCGAGTAGCACTGGTTTTAATGCGGAAACCAACTCCAAAGAATTAACAAACAATGAAATTTTAATAAATGAAGCCAAAAAGCTTTTAGAGGAGGAAGATAAAATCCTCAATACAAATGAAACCACGAACAGCAAAAATCGAAAGGAAGAAAAGGAAAATGGAAATGATTCCGGTGAGGAGGAGGAGGAGGTAGAGCACGATAACCTTAAAGATATTAAAGAGATCATAAAGAATTTGGAAAATAAAGAGCAAAACTTAAGTGAAATTTCGGAAAGTTCAACAGAATTTACCAGCAATGATATCAAGGAAGGCAAGCATGAAGAAATGAAAGAGAAAAAGGAGTTAGAGGAGGAGGAGGAGAAGCAGGAGGAGGAGGAGGAGGATCATAAAACAGATAAAAACAAAAGTGAAGAAGTCGTAAACTCTTTTGAGAATAGCTTAAAATCAAACGATATGATGACACCTAGTCCACCCAGTAGAATATTAACTGAGTTACGTACAGAAGCTGTGACAGAAATTACTTCTGAAAAGACTCTTCTCACACAAGAGGAAAATTTCATAGAACATAAATCAGGAAACCAAGAAGAAACATTTGATAAAAAAGAAAAACCAGAAAATAATCTACAGACAGCGGGAGCATCAGTTGCAAAACCAACATCAACGGAAAATCTGAGAAATTTGGAAAGCTTTACAAACACAAACAGCCTGCATGCTATTACGGCAGCTGAGGAAAAACCTACACAAACTGAAAATCCTGATTTAACAAACCAGAAGCAAAATGCCATAGAAAACAGTGTAGAAAGAACAGCTGTACAGACAACTGCAGATGCCCAAATTAAAGTTCAGGAAGTCCTTAATACTGAAGAAAACTTATTGAATCACCGGGAGAATTATATTGAAGATATTAAACCGAAGGACTCCACCACTGAAAGTCCTAAAATAGAAGAGATTACAAAATCAAACAATCGAGGAAACAAAGCAGAGGAATTTTTAAATCAAATAGAACTCAAGTTCCTAAACGATTCTGGCAATAGTTTACGCCGGGACCATGATCAGGAAAGCTTAACAAATGAATTGAAGATGTTGGATGTGTCAACAAGCACCACTACCACCTTAGCAGCCACAAATGATGTAGACTTGAATATATTTGAAGGTAATAAAAATCAACATGCCCGTTCCATGGCTATGGCGGAAGAGGTGGTGACAACTTTTAGACCATTAACCACATACAAACCAGTAGTCTTAAGTATTAAGGATGGCGTTGAGGAAACTACTGAAAAACAAAATCTCAACAATAGTTTTTCTATTGCTTTAAAGGAAAAGAAACCGAAATTTATTAATGACAACTCCACAAATGCCCAACAATTGAATTTGCCCAACAATGCTGAAGTATGGTCTTTAGCAGCCATGAAAACTCTACCCAAAACAAACAACAACAATTCCCTGGAAACAGCGCAGATGCAAACACAAACCCTTAAGGAAAACAAAGACTGGACGCAGGAGAGGGAGGAGAAGGAGGAAGAGAAACTGGAACGCACAACACTTTCGAATAACAACCCAACGCCGGTGATGAGTAATAATAGTGAAAAAAATCTACTCGATTGGTCTCAGATAGTGATGGACAAGGAGTTGTCTACCACCACCCGCAACAATGAGGCATACAAACAGCAAGAAAATGCAAAAGATTTTAATACTAATGTGGGGGAAATGGAGCAAAATACCTCAACAACGACCCTGGCCACAATCTTATCATTTACAAATGATGATAATAACACTGTGGCAGATAAGAAAGTTGAAGAAAATATGAATAATCATATTGAATTGGTAACAGAAATCACTACTACTACTACTACTACTACTCCTACCATTACTACTGTAATGCAAAACGACAATCATCCCCTAAATGCAACGCTGCTATTTACTGAACCAAACTTAAGCGAGAAAATAAACTTGACTTTAAATGAAAATCAAAACACAAACATAAGCATAAACGATGATAAGCCAATTGTAACAACAACAGCTGCAGCTGGAAACGAAGAAGAAGCTTCAACGTTAGCGCCAACGCCAACGTTAACGACAACAACGACAGCAATTACGCCAACTGAAGCAACAGCTGTTGTTGATATGACTACGACGGCGGTGGTTGAGCAAAATTCCAGTGAGACAACAACAGTTAGTATGCTTGAAACCAGCAAGCTAAATAGTACATTAAATAATCCAAATGCCGTTATAACGCAACAACGAGAACAACAACAACAACAACAAAAACAAATTGAAAATAATTTTCATACAAATAATAACGAAATTAAAGGAGAAGAAGAACAAGAATCTTCAACAAATTCGCCAAATAATTTAAGAAACGCGTTGCAAGAAAATCCAACATTCACCGAAAATAACGAATTTAGTTTAAAATCAATAACAACAACAACAACTACCACTGCTGTGCCTATAGTTACCACGTTTAGGCCAACTATTTTGGCAATAACTCCCACCACCGACACCGCCACCGCCACTACCACAACCACCATCGCCAGTACTGCTACTACTAGCACTTCTGTTTTATCGTCATCACTTGAACAGGAAATTGACCAAAAGGGCAATGAAATTCAAACAAATTTAAGTGAAAACAAACAATTACAACAACAACAATCAATATTAACAGAAACAAAAACAATAGAAAATAATTTAAACGACGTTCATAATTCTACGAAAGCAATTGAAACGCATTTAGAAGAGGCAAAACAATACGAGAGTACTACTATCACGACGACGACGACGATTTTAGAAACAATAACAACGACAGCACCAACACCAACACCAACGACGTCTACAGAATTAATAGAGAACAGTACGTCATCATCCAATTCTCATAAGACAGAGAACGAAGAAGAAAATATAGCAAGTGTTACAACAAGTTTCGAATTAGATAATATTGAAACAACAACAACAACTGAACGCATAGCGTCAGAAACTACCCCTAAAGAAGAGAACAACAACTACGAAACCACAAGTGGGTCATCTATACTCTCATCCACGGTAGATGAGAGAACTACAGAGGGGGAGAGTAAAAAAGAACTTGAAATTGAAACTACAACTGCTGCCATCGCCGACGCTACATTAACAACAAAAACACCTGTTGTTGCTATTGAAACACAAGGTGTAACAACAGAACTTAAAGAAAGCTCTACAATCACCACCACCACCACCACCACCACCGAGAGCACAACAGATGAGAGTATAATTGAAGCAACTACAAGTCATATTCAACAGGAAAGTGAAATTAAAACAAAAGAAAAAGACAAAGACGAAACAGACGACGAAAACATAACGGAAAAGCATGAAACATTAACATCAACACCAACATCTGTCATGACAACACCAACAATAACTCAAGAGACAGTAAAGACAACAGAAAAAACACAAACAATGGCGACAAGTACAGATCAAGAGACTTTTATAAGTTTATTAGATGATACAACATCAACGACAACAACAACAACAACAACAGCAACAGAAGCAACTTACTCACCTCCTCCGAATACACTCACAACAACACCACAAACATTATTATCAACATCTACAATAACGACGACGACGACGAGTACAAGTGAGCCTTTGCCAATAACAACAAAAATTGCTGAGATTTACAATGTATTACACAGTACCACCACAGAATTCATACAAACGACAACACCACATTTAAACGCGGAAACTGAAGAAGACTCATCATCATCAGTATCAGTCTCGACTTCCTCAACATCCGACATGATACCGTTGATGACAACAACCATTACACCATCAACAACACCCTCAACTCCAATGATTGCCACCGGTGATATTGGCAAATCCTTGCCCACACTAACCACCTCTTTGATGGGTGGCAACAGTGGCAATATGTATACCAAAAACACCGATGCCTCCAATGAAACGGATGTCAATGTGATCATAGCCATTACCGTAAGTGTTATTGGTGTTGTAGCTCTGATACTGCTGGTCGGCTTCCTCTATATCATGCGTAAAAGACAAAAACAAACATCGTTTTCGCGACGTTGTCAACCCGTCAGTTTGGATGAGTACACCATCGATAATGTGTCCGTTGGCGGCAGTATGCGCAAGAGTAGCGCTTTACGTTCTTCCAAGCGTACTTATGGTAATTTAGCTTTTGATGATCCATCGCTGAGACACAATCCAATGGGTGTCCATGAACTGTCGAAATTTGTTCAGGAAAAACTACGAATATTTGAGGAATTCCGTGATGTCCCTCAAATAACATCACGTTTAGATGAGGTGCCGCACGGTTGCGAGGATAAGAATAGGTGAGTCGACAACAGAAAGTGTATTTTTTTTTGTCAAAAAGTGTACTCGAAATGTTTCGTAGGGGGGAGGGGTCGTTGTAAATTATCTGCGACTGTTCAAGTTAAGTTATCATAAAAATTTTTTACGATTGGATGGAAGAATACATATGTATATGCTGTTATGTACTGTGTCAACTTTATTGCCAATCTAATGGGATATGATCAAGTGAAACCTAAGAAGGAAACAATTTTTTAATACCAAAGATCCGAAACGAGAGATGGGAAAATTCAGGGACAAAATGTGTTTGTGACAATCTAATCTTTTGCTTGTTAATATAGACATTTGATTCAGATATCGAGTAGCTGGTTTCTTTGTCGGACATTGTGTACTTAAAGAACTGTGTTTCAGAAGGGATCTCATTTCTTAAACTTACTATTTTGTGATTTATTTATTTAAACCTTTGTCTTTGACTGTTTAGCCATTGTATATGATACAGATTTCTTTTTACCATACCTAATATATTACTCAACCCATGCAATTGATAGCAATTGCAACTTAAATTTACAACGAAAGCCCAAAGATCAATCAAGATCATACGATATTTTATTTAAATACATAAACTCTCAACATTTAGAATTACTACTACTGCATGCACACTATATTCATAAATAATTGTAAGGAAAACATTTGAATTTTAATCATTTTCTTGAAATAATTTATTCTTAAATTGTGTACATAAACAAATAATAATAATGAATACCCTTGAAAAAAAATTATTGTGTTGATTTATAGGGGTTTAAATATAATTTTTTTTTTACTTTAGAGCTTATTTTCTCATTTAAATTTATTTATTTATTTCTTTACAATATTACTAATCAAGTGATCTTCTCTTTCTTTGTCTCTTTTTCATACTCTCTATCTACTTTTTTAGATATGCGAACGTATTGCCGCTTCCTGAAACTCGTGTCATTTTGCAGCGTCTGAACAGTGATGATAAAACGGAATACATTAACGCCAATTATGTCACAGTAAGTCTGATTTAAAAAAATCATAAGAAAGTGAAATATGTATCAATGTATGTTTGCTTGTACATCTAATCTCGTTAACAATTTCCATCAACAACCTCAAACACCACCCCACTTCTTCTTATTTAAATTAAAATACACACACACAGCCAAATACATACATGCATACATATGTACATATATATGCATGCGTGTGTGCAAATGTCTGCTTTATGCTCTGTGTATTGGATCTCTTTCTCCAAAAGAGATTCATTAAGAAAGAAAAACGCAATTATTTGGATCATGTAATCAAAACATTAATCATGATTAAACATGCTTGATGACGATCATCACTGTGATGATAGCGATGCTTTACTTAAAATATTGTAAATATAAAGGCGTTTAAAAGAAGAAAGGAAAGGCAAAAAAAACACAAAAAAGAAAACAAAGAAAATAAAAATAAAACAAAAACAAAATGTTTTATTATTGTGTTACGGTGTGTGCGTTTCATGTATCAAAAACTGTGTGCATTGTTACACTGTATCACTGTAAACAACAATAATAACAACAGCAACGCGTAACCTTTTTAATTTGTAATCATAATATACAAACCTATTTACATACATATATATATGCACGTATATGTATGTATGTAGTAAATAAATATAATTTAATTTTTTTCTTGCTATTATTATTGTTGTAATAAATAATTTTGTGCGGTTAAAGTGCGAGTCTGGATTTAGAAATAATATTTTAAAAACACAGTATGTACGTATGGTGTGTGTGTGTGTGTCTGTTTTTGTGGTACAATAAGAGAGTACAATTATCAAGAGCAACCAGCTTTCAAATCATTTTATATTTACAACTAAAGCAGCAAAGCAAACAATTTATAAAATTTCATTAGCCACACTTAAAATAAATCAAACAGTTCAAGTTGTTTTTGTTTTTAATTTTTTTGTTTAAAAAATTTTGTCAGTCTTTCTAATTTTAATACACTATTGTGCTGACAATATTCAAACTTAAACACACTCGTCATTCATTTGTTTATCTCAATCAGTCTCAGTCTCTGTGCCTAACCTTATTCTCCTTATTCTGTTTAACAACGCTCTCTCACACTTACATAAAGCAGCGCCATAACGATAAGAATAATTTCAATTGGAAATCGAATACTTTTACTCTCTTTTGTTCAGTTTGTAATTGTTTTCATTTTATTTATTGTTTTATTTTTGTTGTTTTATTTTATGTATGAATCATTTAATTTTGTTTTTCTCTGATATCAAGCACAAACTCTTGTTTGTGTTCTGAGATGATTGTTTTACTTTTTGTTTGTGTTTTTTTTTTTGCCTTTATTAATTTTATACACACAGATGTGTTTAAAATAATAGGGAAGACATAAACTGAATGGAAATGTACGTTCAATATTTTTTTTTCGGTAAACTCCTAGCACTCGTCCTTATATTGTTGGTGAATGACATTGTAGTAGAGGTAGTTTCATGATGAGAATCCCAATATGAAATCTATGTAGATTTAACGTAAATTGAGTTATCCCGAGGTCCATAAGAGGCTGGACCACTGTGGTTTTTTTTTAGCCAATAACTAAGCGCCTGCCATTTAGTTTTTAAAAACTAAAGGGTGTTTTTTATAGAGGTATAGAACTTTAAGTTGCAATAAAACAATGATGGATTATTCGATTGACATGAATTTTATTTATCCGAAAGATAATCTTGTGGCATTACATTTTAAACATGATTTCTGGCATATGACCGCCACGGCTGGCGCGGATGTAGTCCAATCTGGACGTCCAATTTTCGATGACTTTTTCCAACATTTGTGGCCGTATATCGGCAATAATACGGCGAATGTTGTCTTCCAAATGGTCAAGCGTTTCTGGCTTTACCGCATAGACCAATGACTTTACATAGCCCCACAGAAAGTAGTCTAGCGGTGTTAAATCACAAGATCTTGGAGGCCAATTCACAGGTCCAAAACGTGAAATTAGGCGGTCACCAAACGTGTCTTTCAATAAATCTATTGTGACACGAGCTGTGTGACATGTTGCGCCGTCTTGTTGAAACCACATCTCCTGGACATCATGGTTATTCAATTCAGGAATGAAAAAGTTAGTAATCATGGCTCTATACCGATCACCATTGACTGTAAAGTTCTGGCCACCATCGTTTTTGAAAAAGTACGGACCAATGATTCCACCAGCCCATAAAGCGCACCAAACAGTCAGTTTTTCTGGATGTAACGGTGTTTCCACATACACTTGAGGATTACCTTCACTCCAAATGCGGCAGTTTTGTTTGTTGACGTAGCCATTCAACCAGAAGTGCGCTTCATCGCTAAACAAAATTCGCTTATGAAAATCGGGAACAACGGTAATCTCGTTTTGGGTTTTTGAGTTGGATTTTGTAAGCACGCAAACCAAGATCCTTCCGCAAAATCTTCCATAAAGTGGATGGACACAGATCCAATTCCTGTGCTCGATGGCGGATGGACTCATTCGGGTCTTCCTCAATGCTACGCTCTACAGCAGCAATAGCTTCTTCTGTACGCACCATACAGCGTCTCTGGGGATGCAAGTTGTCAATAAGAGTAAACGTGGTGCGAAAACGTTCCATGGTTAATCGAATTAACTGCTCTGATGGACGATTTTGTCGACGATAAAATGGACGTAGTGCGCGATACGTTTTCCGCACAGAACAATTATTTTCGAAATAAAATGGCACTATTTGCAAGCGTTGTTCAGGCGTGAGTCTATTCATGATGAATTGCCAAACCAAACTGAGAATAAATCACTTAACAGCTGTTAAATCGGTCGCCATCTTGAAAAGTAATGCCAACTTAAAGTTCTATACCTCTATAAAAAAACACCCTTTATTTCAGGTAAATTTTGTCGTGGCTTTGCCTTGGTGAATTTATGAAAAGCCACAATTTTGACATACTTTTGTCAGCAACATTGCCGGTATCTCTCTAGCAAAACTTAAGTAGTAAAGTCCAGGACTGTAATTCTGGATTGCTTGTCCCTATACATGAGAGTCTTGCACGTATCCCTATAAAAGTAGCCTAGAGAAATCAAAGCATATGATCTTGACTCAAGCCTGTCACCGTCTTGATGAAACCCCAAGTCAATCAAGTCCAATTTTGACCATAAATAAGTTTAATCATCAGCAACCATCATCCGGTGCTTTTCTCTATTAACTGCAATGTTGTTTTCTTCAATGATGGTGCTGCTGGTTTATAGGTTCATAGGTTAGGTTAGAGGACGTGTACTTGTCAATTAAGACAAGTACAGTACCCGGAGGTCGAATTGACCCATTGTACAACGTCGTAGTTTCTCACACCACTTATGTTGTGTGTGTTAATTTTATACATGAGTGGTGGGACCTAAAGTTTAAAGTCGACTCCGAACGACAGATTTTTATTTATTGAGAAACTTTTCATGGCAATTTTTATTTACTCTCAGAGTTTTTGCCAGAAATTTGCTGAGAGGAAGTCGCCGAAGAAATACTTTTTTTTTTGTATTTTGTCTTTGATGCCTGGTCTGGGGCTCAAACCCAGGCTTTTGCGTCTAATAAGCCAACACACTACCTACTAGACTACGGCCACTTCTGCTGGTTCATAAATCCCTCCTGACATTCACCGCACAATGACAGCTCTTGTACTACCTCTGGTTATCCTTCGTATTAAATTCCAAAATCCTCATACAAGACCTCTAAGATAATCAAATTGCCGCAGCCTACATTAGATCCCAGCATTCAGGTGTGTTAGCCAACGCTGCATAGCCACATTATTGCTCTTCAACGTTATTCTGGACATAGTCAAGAATAAAGTTTTCTGAAGAATGGATGTGGACACTCAGTAAGCCACAGTAAGATTGCAAATTAATGTAAGAAAGACAAAAGGATTTTCAAAATCGCTGAAAATGATGTAACGGACGTAGATAACTTCCGCTATTTTGGGCAGCAATATAACGAAATCAAGGCGCTCGTCGATGGCCATCATTTGCCAACTAAGACGAAGACCCGTTTATACCTGTAAAAAACTGATTAAAAAAAATCTAGATTGATAATAAGAATATGTTTGTAATGTATGGACTTAGGTTGGATTAGTCGATCTTGTCAACCCCACATAAAAAGACGTGGAATTCCATGCAGATTTAAGAAAAATGTTGTAGGCCATAATAAGACTGGTATTTTTCTTGTGATGTATTAAAGGATCTTTGTATTTACATGACCTTATTGCTTTCTTCAATTTAATACCTAAGTTTTGTTCTTTATTGTGATTTATTTTCCTGTAAATCCCGTAATTTTTGCTTCACACTGTCTAGAAATGGGTGCAGTAACTTTTGTTTTTATTGCTTTTGTTGATTCATTGTTTTGCTTTTTTCAGTTCTTTTTTTGTTTTTGTTTTTATTTACAAAGGAATACGAGTTTGTTTAATATGCGAGGGTAGCATGCAAAGTGTTCAATTGATGTTGTTCTTTTTTTATTTTGAAATCTTGTTATTAGTAAAAAAAAAACTTATTTAATTAATTCCCTAAATCTATAATTTTCATTTACATTTTCATACTTTTTCTCCTTTACATCATCGTTTTCCCTTGCTATCATTATAACTATCAAAAAAAAAAATTGAAAACAAAAAAATTACCAAATAGGTGGATAAATTCTTTAAAGAGGTACGTTTCTAATCATTTTTTGTTTACTATGCTTGATATACATAAATTATTGATGTTTGTTTTTGGATACTCTACACTTTATTATTCCGTATAAGAGTTTTTCTTTTGTTTTATTTTTAGTTCTTCTTTTTTCGTAATTATGCCACTTGTAAAGCTTTTTTCATTAACATTTTTAGAGATTCAAATACACTTTTAAGATTTTCTTTTAAAATAAACTTCAAAAAAATATTTAAAAACACAATTATTTGTCCTTCTAAGGATAGAAAGCAATATTTGTAAATCATGGAGAATATAAAAGCCTACTATGCGATTACTTAGGCATAAAGGAATCTTAGAGGCCTCTGGTCCAATTCCAATACTTTTAGATTTCTAATGTATTGCATGACAGTTGCATTGTAACGGCTGATTCAATTTCTTAAGTATAAAAAAAGTATGCATGACATGTGTCGTAATAAAAAATGGTGAGTAATTCACCCCAAACGAACAATAATTGAATCGAAACACAAATTTTATTATTAGAATCCGTGCTGTGAGAGAACGGTGTTTCACATTGAAAAGTTATCTTCAGCTACGAAACTTATTTTTGGCATTACATACATACATACATAATTGGCCATTACAACCCTTCAGTCAGGATTACGGCCTAGCTTCTCACACTACTCATGTTGTGTGCGTTAATTTTATACGTGAGTGGCGGGACCTACAGTTTAACGTCGACTCCGAACGACAGAATTTTGAGAAACTTTTTCATGGCAGTTTATTTTACTCTCAGAGTTTTTGCCAGAAATCTGCTGAGAGGAAGTCGCCGAACAAATATTTTTTCATATGTCATTTTTGATGTCTGACCTGGGATACGAACCCGGGCTTTACGAATAGTAAGCCAACACACTACCTACTACACCACGGCGACGTTACTTCACAGGATCATTTCTGTAGTCAGTCTTCATTTACTTTCATTGCAAAATGAAAAAAAATATTTTTGGCATTAATGAATAGAATTTACAGGCGCAGTTCTTGAATAATGCCGAATAATTAAAAACATGGATGTCGAACAGCAGTAGTTTCGAAAACTTTATTGCCATTCATAGCCTTTTTGATAGTAAAGTAGTACCGAGGCCATTTAAGTCGGCATACGAATATTTTTTTTAAAGGATTTTCAATTTATTAAATTGATAGAGATATAGAGAATAGAGATAGAGAGAAAGGATTTCTATTTCCAATTAATCCAGGAATCAAATCTTATTTCTTTGAAGATTTTTCATGCGCTGAATCCGAATCAAAAATCTCGTTATTTTGCTTGTTTAGGTTAGGATATTTTGAAAACTGAGCGGAATGGAGCAATTCTGTAATCGGTTTCGGATGCAGAGCACTAAAATTCTTTATAAAGGTTCCGCCAAATAACTTTTTTTTTTTTAAATGCTTTAAAAAAAACTACTGAATATTTTCTCCAATTTCTTTTTTTATTTGAAAGTACAATCCTTCCGGTTAATAATGGAAAATAATTTCATTCAAATGGTTGCCTCGGCTGGCCATGCAGTAGCCTACACGATCGGTCCAATTTTTAAGCGTATTATCGATTGTGTGCAGCTGCATTTCACCAATGGCTTCACGAATATTGTCCTTTAAAGCGTCAATTGTCTCTGGCTTGTCGGCGTAACACTTATCTTTGACGGCACCCCACAAATAATAGTCCAACGGTGTCAAATCGCAGCTTCGAGGTGGCCAAACGACATCAGCTCTGCGGCTGATAATGCGATCTTCAAAAACAGGGCGCAAAACATCGAGTGTAGCTTCGGCTGTGTGGCACGTAGCGCCGTCCTAATGAAACCAAATGTTGCCAATATCCTCCTCTTCAATTTTTGTGAACAAAAATTCGTTCAACATGACCCGATAACGATCGCCATTGACTGTAACCGGCCACTCCTTGCTCATGTCCGAAGAAAAATGGCCCAATTATGCCTCTAGACCAAAATCCGCACCAAACAGTGACTCGTTTTGGGTGCGTCGGCTTTTCAATGTATGCGTGCGGGTTTATCTGTGCCCCAAATGTGACAATTTTGCTTGTTTACATACCCGCCAAGATCAAAATGAGCTTCATCTGAAAAAATGATTTTTTGTTTGCCAAAATCGGCATCTTCTGGTGTAGGCTACTGCATGGCCAGCCGAGGCAGCCATTTGAATGAAATTATTTTCCATTATTAACCGGAAGGATTGTACTTTTAAATAAAAAAAGAAAATGGAGAAAATATTCAGTAGTTTTTTTTAAAGCATTTTCAAAAAAAAAAGTTATTTGGCGGATCCTTTAAAAGTATATTGTAGTTTCTGAGTTAAAAATCTTCTTGGCCCTTTTTTTTATTCGCAAACTATTGGGTTGGGATAGCAGCTATGTACCACTCCTGAAACCAGCAACCATTTTCATTTCATTGTCTCGTTATGAGTTTGTCATCATAGTAGTTGTTAGTACTGCCCATATCGCTCTAATTGCTATAGTCTATAGGATTTCACTTCCTTGGTAGTTTAGTTATGATGCCGGTGAAGTTTATTTTCATTTCAATAGCTCGTGTAGTATGTTTACAGCATGTTGAAGGAACGTTTGCGTTGAATGTTTAAGGAGGTATTATCGGCGCCCGCAATATTACCATTTATTACTGATGTTATCTTTCCATTGGATAGGCTATGAATACTGGTTGCTAATTCTAGTAGTATTTGATCACTTTCTGATCACTTCTCGTTAATTGCATAAAAGCTTTTTTTAGTATTTAGAGGAGAAATGATTTTCGCTGTTTTTTGGTTGTTTGATTTTCGCAATGCTTTCTTCTACACATAGAATAACGCGTTTAGAAAAAGTAGTAGTTTATCACCCACACCTCGTTTAATTTTTTTTATATTTAAACAGTCAGTCGTCTTCTACTAAAACACAAAACCAAACTCTTAAAAAAATACCCTAAAACAGGTATTTTTGTTGTTGTTAATAATTCTTAATCATCTTAAAAACAAAAACAAAAAAAAACACGAATTAAAAAATTATTATTTATTTAAACCATATTTAGTTTACACAAGAACTGACTTAAGCAAATGTATTGTTTGATGTGCACCCACGTTTAAAAGTTTTCGCAATAAACTCAAGAGATGAGTTTATGCTTACATTTGATATTTGATTTTTAAAAAATCAATTTAATCTCATTTAAATAATAATTTATTATGAATCTTTTTGTTTTTCCTTTTCATTATTACAGGGACCCAAAGATCCACCCAATTACTATATTGCCTGTCAGGCACCACTGGAAAGTACGGTTGAAGATTTCTGGCGCATGATCTGGGAACAACAATCGCGGGTCATCATTCAGGCCACCGATCTCATTGAGAATGGCGTTGAAAAATGTGCCGAATACTTACCGCCATCGGTAACACTCGATAATCATTCGACATTTGGTGATTTCCAAATCACTCTACAAAATCGTGAAGTTAAAGACAAATATGCCATCTCAACGTTACTGCTGAAGCATGTAAGTGAAAATGCCACACGTGAACTTACCCACTATTGGTATAAATGGCCTGAAGTTGGTGTACCCGCTGAGGAGGCTCCCATTATTGCAATGCTTTTGGAAGCGAGATCTTCCCTCATAAGTTATGCCATCGAACAGGCTAATGAGGATAAGGAAAAATCTTCAACGGCCACTCTCAAATCCGCCGAAGAGGGCACAGTAACGTCTATGAATGGCTCAACTGCATCGCCCA
The DNA here is from genome assembly GCA_958299815.1 of Sarcophaga carnaria. Lineage (NCBI taxonomy): Eukaryota > Metazoa > Arthropoda > Insecta > Diptera > Sarcophagidae > Sarcophaga > Sarcophaga carnaria. Next base: position 129,605,863 of record OY283150.1, on the reverse strand, counting down.
CTAATAACAATTCGAACGGCAGCAGTGCCAACGTTAGTTGCGGTGAAATAAATGGTAACATATCCATGGTGCAATTAAAAAAGACTGCCAGAAATCAGGGGTAAGTTTTGTAATGCTATTTTCTTTCTTTAACTGGAGAAACGAAAAGTGGTTAAAGGTTTAAAAGTCTCTCTGAATACTTTATTGTTAAGTTTGTTTTCACTCCCATTGTATAAGTGAGATTGGATCAAAGTGAATGGTGCTCTAAAAAGTCTTCCTTGGCTGGTTATTGCTGACAAACGTCACTAGAATGAACAAGATTTCATATTTTTTTTGATAAAAACAAATAAAGTGACTTAAAGTGCTTACGATCCTGACATTGTAACAGCCAATCAACCGATCCGATAGCAAGCAATCGTCATGCAAGGACTGTTTCGTCTGCTCTGCTCTGTATACTGCACAAAATACATTAAAATATCTGGAATAAGTCTGATGTAAAAATCAGTTTCTTTTCTTTTTCTCACAAGTGAATATGCCAAATAAAACTTTTGAATTTTTATTGGGAAAACATTCTTACCAGCAATATGACTCCCAAGCAATATTTGAATGTAGTTACTTATGATTATGATGTCTCTATTTAAGAGTTAAAATGTCTATACCGATTGACGGTAGTCAATGGGTGGGTCCCTACTCAAACTCAATAAGCTCAACCTGACACGAATTAACTGGAGAGAAAGGTCACTCAAGAGGATCTGGTATAGATCTCTATCGAATTTCTACAGGGATGTGGAGATGAGAAGAATTTGGAGATGATAACGGAAGGATATTTAACTGCCTGTCGGAAACTGATATTAAGGTGCTGCTGATACTGGGTTTTACCATAAACCCATTATCTTTCCAAAACCCTTATAAATGTAAAAAACGTAAAATTTGAATTATTTTGCCTATTTTGTCGATTAAAAATAATCTTGCAGCCACTTTTTTTCACCAGTTATTGACTTTGTGTTGTTTTTTACTTTTCCTTACAGTCTCCTATTGTGTGTGTGTTTCCTTTCTACATGTGAAATTTTTGTCTTTTCTTTTTTTTGTATATTTTCTAGTCCCTTAACTGTTCACTGTTCTCCAGGTACTGGACGTACGGGTACAATTATAGCCTGTGACATTGCTATAAGAAGTCTAGAGACACCAAAGCGTACCGTTGATATACCACAAATAGTCTACTATGTTAGAAGGGGACGGGCAAGTGCTGTATTAACCAAGGAACAATACGAATTTATCTATAAAGTTGCCAATATGTATGCAGCAAAAATATCAAATCCCACAAGCTACCATTGAAATCAATAACAAGGCCAGAAAACAACGCTACAAATCCATTTAAAGTGCCTTAATAGACCACAAGCATATTTGGAGACCAACCTTGCAAAGGGAAGAAAAAGGGATTACAGATTAAAGAATCAAATCAAATCAAATCACACACACTCACTCATTACAAGCAACAAATTTTAGTCATTATAATTATTATTCTTATTTCTTATTATTATTATTAATAATTATTATTATTTAATGTTGTAAAAAACAACAACAACAACAACAACTTGTATTATTATATAAAATCTATCTTTTCTATCGAAAATCGAAAATTATAATAAAAAAAAGTTATTTTTAAAATAGAATGCAGCTTTATATAAAATCCTATTCTATTCGATTGTATGTATTTGTATTGTATTATTTTAATTATTTTTAAATGTCTTGTGTATTCTTTTTTTTTATTTTAAATTTTTCCTGCCAAAAAAAGAAAAAAAAAAAAAAGTAAATGGAAAGACCACATTAAAAAATTCTTTTGTTATGTATTAAATTCCTTCTTTTTTGTGATATTATAATTATTAAATTAATTAAAATTAAAAGAATAATAAAAAAAATATATATTAACAAACGCAACAACTCTCTGCAAATGTTATACTAAACAAATGAATCGAAACTGTACTATAATTTGAATGTACAACATGCATGATGTTGCGTTTGTTTCTACTACAACTACTATTCCATTATTATTTAAGTATGTATTAATAAATTAAAAAACAATAAAAAAAAATTAAACAAATTTATTTAAATTTAGTTTGTAAATATAAAGTATTTATCGTATAATATTTTGGCATTTTAGCATAATTTGTTTATACAATAATTTAATTATTTTAGTTAAAAACAATTCAATTAATTTCTTTTCAAATCTTTCAAATTCAAATTTGATTTCTATAACAATGTTTTCGTTCTCCTCCTAATAGTATACTATGGTTTATTAATTATTATTATTATTATTATTATTTTAATTATTGCAGTTGCTTAATTTTCTTTCTCTCTCCTCTCTCTTTCTCTTTCAAATTCATTTCAAAATTCGAATCATTGTAAACATTTGTGTATAGTTATATTAATTAATATTAATAAATATACATATTTTATAAAATTTATTAAAGAAATAGAAACAGAACAATATAATTTGTATTGTATTGTGTACTATAAACGAAAATATTTTAAATAAAAGAAAAAGTATACTCCAATATATTAATAATAATTACAATTTTTTCTTCTTACATTATATGGACACACACAATTTTAAAGGTAGCAAATATTTGCTTAAAAGATATACAGGCATGTTCTGACAAATCGCACGATTTGAAATCGCAAGTGATTTTAAAAAAGCAAAATTTATTTCAGGGTGTTCTGAATGAAACTCACGCACGCGTTTTACTTGTGATCTTCGGTTTTTCGAAGTCGTTTATAAAAAAAATAAAACATATGTTTTAGCATTACAAATAAAAATGAAAACATCAAAACTAAAAAATTAAAAAGAAAAATGCCTACAGGTTTTTATTAAGCATAATTTGTTTAAAAAAGCTGCAAACCAGAAAAGAAAAATTAAAAGGACGTATCCTGAGGGATATATACTAACCCATTAGACGTTCCGGAGCAGGCGAAAGCATCAAAAATACATTTCTATCAAATGTTAACTGTAAGTACTCCTATATGAAGGTTATTTTTAGAATTTTAAACAATCAAAGTGATACATGTTGACGCATCCAGGCCTGGTTCATGTCACGATGCTTTTGTGTGGAATTTAAGTAACGCCAATGAATTTTACTTAGAAAAATATTCTAATGGAGACCGTGGTTACTGGTTGCCGGCCGATTCAGCATATGCTATACAGCCGTATGTTTTAGTAGTCGTTTAAATCGCCAATTTAAGTAAACAAATGACGCAAAAAATTGGTTAAAAATAAAGCAAGTTTTTAACTTGGTATTTTTATTTAGAAAAGTGTAAAATTGTTATCATTTTTAGTTGAGAAGTGTTGCTTGAAAATATTTCATCAGTTTACTGCAATATCCTCTTGTGATTTGAAATCGCAAATTTTTAGCGTAACGCGTTCTCCAGAACACCTATTTGGCGATTTTGAATCGTATAAAATTATTTTTTTTTCGATTTGCGTTCGCCAGAACACCCTCTTGGCGTTTTTAAAACGGAAACACAAAATTTAGGCGATTTGTGTTTCGGAACATGCCCGATAACCAGGACAAATACGATTGAGCAAACATTAGTTGGAAAGGAAATTATAATGATTAAAAGCCCTTTTTACACAAAATTCCAGCTCATAACAGCATCTCAAGACATAAAGAGTAGACCAGATAAGAGAAGAGAGTCATTTGTGTGCATTGTCGACCAGCTCCAAGCTGAGAATCCTTCCTTGTAGTATTAAACCTATACTATTTATTATATGCCAACAAATCTTGGAATGTTGCAGGTGAAGAATTATTCAGGCCTTTGTTAATTCTTGATTTTTAAAAATCCAACATATATTTTGAAATTGTAAGGAACATTGATTTCTGAGGCATTCGTAGACAAAAAAAAAACATTGACAGACAATTTAAATGAAGAGGGGAGGGGGACTATCATTTCAAATATCAATAAGAACGTCTTAACAGATGTATCGTGAAAGTTAACTATTATCTGATGCGGATTCTTTCATGCCGAAATAGTTTACATGAATATACCAGGACATTATAATACATACTGTGGGGGTGAGCAGGGAGAGAATAAAAGGTGTTAGTAAAGATGCTATTTTTGAAAACTTTAAGAATTCCAATCCTGTTACACATTGTAAAATTTTCAATATTTTTCAAGTTTTACCATCTAAAAGTTATCTAAAATAGTTGTTAGTAGTTTAACAGCTTATTAAGTTAATGAAAAAAAGTTTTTTGAATAGGTTGCAATATTTTAATTTCAAAAGCAAGTCAAAAACTATTATTCCACCACATCTTTATTGCCAATCGACTTACCGATTGGCAGACGAATTTCGAAAATTTTGTAAAAGATTTAAGAAAACACGTTGGAATAGTATTGCTTAATCGTATAGTAAAGTAATAAAACGGATTACTATATACATATGTACATACACACATACATACATATGTACATACATACATACATATGTACATACATACATACATACATATGTACATACATGCAGTCTCAATATTTCCAAGTATATTTCCAAAACCAATAACAACTTTGTGGCACTTGTTAACTTTAAATATCAAGGGTATATAAAAAAATTTAACTGGAGTAGCTTTTTTTTTTGTTTTCTTGAGTTTAAGTAGAACAACACAGACATAACCAACCATAAACAACTTACTGTTACTAATCAATTACTGACCAAAAGATAAGGAAATAAACCTCATGCTTTTTCCTGACTATAGGCATACATACAATACATATGTACATACATACATATGTACAATATATAATGATAAATTTTAAATAAAATTTAAAATTATTAAGCTGTCAATATGCGTAAGTAAAACCAATACATACATTGACATACATATACATTTATTGCTAGTTGACTTATGTATGTACATATAAACCATATGGATAAATATGTCATCATTTGAATGATTTTTTGTATGTACTTAAGGCGGTGTAGGGCATATCTACATATGTATGTACTTATGTGTTTCATATAAACAAATATTAGATAAGATATCATTATTATAACCATTTAAGTTTAATAAATTTTAGAATACTTTCATAAATAATTTTTTTTTTTTTATTAGACTTCAAGGAAATTTTGTAAACTAATTATAAATATAGTACAGTTACAGTTAAACTTATTTTTAAATGTATTCGTTCTCCATTTTCTATTGCCTTAACTGATTTCTTTTTTTTTCATATACTTTAACACGTTTAACAAAGTTCCGATAAGATTATAAATTTATTAAAAATGAAACAAAAAAATGTGTTTTTTTCTTTAAGAACTAAGTCCATTAATTTATTACACATATATCAAGTGTGGCATGAGCTCATCGATATTGGCAAATTTAAGTAAATTTTTTAAAGCAAATTTAAAATGTTGAAATTTAAAATAATTTCCAAGTTAACGTAAACAACTACGTGTATGTTTCTATTTAAAATCGCCAAAATATTTGAAATTCTGCTTTTATGACAACAATGATCGTAAATAAACAAAGGAAATTTTTGTAACGTTCAACAGTGTTTGTTCAATCTGTAGTACGAATGATTGTAAACAAAATGATTTTCTTCATGCCAATACATATAAATCACAATACCTTGATCTCTTTACAGCACTCTCTCATACAGGCAGTTTGTATGCAAAACAATTTCCTTCATGCAAATGTGTATAACGGTTTCCTTACCTCTTCAAAAGACTTTCACTCCTATAATATGTTGCATTCTGTAGCATGAATGATTGTAAATAAAAGAACTTCCTTCATGCCAATATAAGCAATGATTTCTTAAGTTCTTTACAGCTCTCTCAATCTAACAGTTTGTGGCAACACAATTTCCTTCGGGTAAATGTATAAAACGGTTTCGTACTCTCTTTAAAGTTTTTAACTCCAACAGTTTGTTGTTGTAGACTGTAAACTCCATGAAAGCAAGCAAATCAATTGCTTTCATGCAAATGTATTGTGTATTGATTGACTCCCTGTCCCAGCAGTTTATTTCAATCCGTAATACGAATAAGTGTAAACAAAACAAATTCCTTCATTAAGATGAATGTATGTAATCATTTTACAGTTCTCTCATCCCTGCAGTTCACTTTAAAACTTTTACATTCAAGCAGAGAGTGTTGCAGGCTTTGGTATTAATGTTTATAAACCAAAATATTTCCTTCAAACGAATGTATACAATGTGTATGCTATGCAATGTGTTTATGAAATCAGGCATGCGTCTTTGCTGGTATGTACTTTCATTCGTGATTTCACAAACACCAAAATATTTTCTGTTGGCATTGTTGATTGCCAATGCCTGTGCTAAAATACGAAACCTGTATGATAAACATTTTGCATAAACATGTTGCATAAACTCTCTCATCTCATGCTTATGTATATTCATACGTTTATGAATGTAAACAAACATGAAGATGTATGAAGACTCTTTGATCTCTTTAAAGCTCTCTTATACCGGCAGTTTGTTGTTGCCTGCAAAATAAACAATGAACAGCTGATTTTCATTTGCTTATGAAAAAGGAAATTTTTTCAGTTAAGTCAAAGGCGTCAAAGAAATTATACAAATTGTGAAATAGTTGTGAAAAAATTGTGAAAAATTGTTAAAACAAGAATATAAATTTAATTATTTTGTGATTATGTGATTTTAATATGAAAATAAAGTGTGTAGCAGTGTATTTATCACTCAAGCCTAATAAGGTAAGTTTTAATTGAAATTATTTTTATGGAAATCAATATCTCGAAATTGTTGATCGCGACATTTTAATTTATGAAATTAAAGGAATAATTTTAATTTCTTTAAATTTAACTCCATTGGGTACCGTTCCAATTGTACAATGCCAAATTTCTACAGTGACTTGGGAAATGTGGAAGTGTCCCCCTTCTTTTTAGAAAAGTCGCATGGCATACATATGTACGTATGTATGTATGTATGTATGTATATGCGCATATGTAGCCAAGCATTGTCAGTCGTATAGGTATTTAAGATTTGAAAGATAAAATTAAATATTTTGACAGAAAATCCCTGTGTTTATGGTTGGTTAATCTAGTAAAAATACTGAAAATATAAATTCAAATAGTTATGAGTGTGAAATCTGAAGGATATCAGTAAAGGGAGTCTGTAAATTTCTTGCTTGTCTAGTTTTCTTTTAAGTGCTCACCGCCACCCTCGTCTTGTTGGGTAATTGATGGGCGTTCAAAATGAGGTTATAAATTATAAGCTGCTAAAACCTGTTCACATAGTCTACAACTGATTCGATTAATTAAGCCTGATGGCGCACAAAACACAAAATGTACTCCAAGATCAGCTCTAGGAAGCCAAGTAATGCTATATCTAGGTGGCTGGACATTAATGTTCCTGTCTTAAAGGAAAACCTAAAGTTTGCTTCAGACTGAAACCACCCTATGAAACATTTTCGAAAAATGAAATTAAAAAGTGCTTGTCTATTAACTTAAAGATCTATTATCTGTTAAGCCATGAATCCATTTCTTTTAAGATTAGAAGACTTTGGTAATTTGAACCTCATGTTGAAAAAGTTCTATGACATCACGCTAGGTGGCACTAGAATTGTAATCAATATCTTTGACTCTTTTTGATTGAATACTTAGTTTTGTTCGTGACTACATCAAAGATGAACACAATCAAAGACAAAGGCACCACAAATTACGTTTCGTTTCCTGCTAACCAAGCAGCTATGTGGTGTGTATTCTGGTCAAGATAGACTAAACGGGGCATGCTAAATCGTTATATAATAATCAATAGTGATGACCTTCAGGTCGTCTTAAATTTAAAAAAAAATCGTATGTAAACACTTTAAAAAAATGAAAAAAGCGATTCCACGTAAATAAACAACCTTGTTGCCATGTTGCATGAAATTTCATTGAGCTAAATAGAGCAATGACAAAACCGGGAGTGATTATTATTACTTAGACATCCCGTATAGGATAACATCAACAACGAAAGTATAATGAAGTTCAAGTAGCGCCACCGCTTAGGATTGGATAAGCTTCAATCTGTAGAAACTTCATCATCCATATTCCCAGAGGAGTTTATTGCCGGAGGACTTTGGTTATATTTGATCCTGCTAGAGGAGACTAACTACCAGTTGCTTAGGTGGAAAAATTTGATTATTAAAGTTATTACAAGGGAAGTAATTAATTGCCTACCAGGTAACACCAGATCACACATATCGTTAATGATTCATATAATGTTACGATTTCATTTATTTTTTTTGGTTTGGGAGCTTCCTAACCATGTGATTGCCACTTGTTTCTAATGCCAAATAATTTTATTCATTCATTCATCTCTCCAGACAGAGAAAGAGATAGGGGGAGAGAAAGCGGCATAATAGAATCGTCTTTTAAAAGGGGACACAAAAAGCGGGGATGTTTTTACTACGAAAATTAACTTTTTCGTATTATTAATGTGCTTTTTTATTATTATTGTCCGCAAATTTTTATTTAATTTTTTCTAAATATCATTTCAAATTTGCAAAAAATATTAAAGTCCATAATCCTTCTATTCCTGCAATGACCGACAATTCTTTTAAACTTTTTATTTTGTATACATACATACATAATTGACCATTACAACCCTTCAGTTAGGATTACGGCCTAGCTTCTCACACCACTCATGTTGTGTGTGTTAATTTTATACATGAGTGGCGGGACTTACAGTTTAAAGTCGACTCCGAACGACAGATTTTTGAGAAACTTTTCATTGTAATTTTATTAACTCTCAGAGTCACCGAAGAAATATTTTTCCATATTTTTTTTGATATCTGACCAGGGGTTTGAACCGCGGCCTTACTTCTAATAAGTCAACACACTACCTACTAGACTACCGAGACTTCCACTATTTTGTATCAGTTCTCTGAATGGATTTATATAAGGTATCCGGTTGCCTTAAGAATATAATTTATTTTGTCTCACAAGGACCTCATGGAGTTGAGGTTAAAAGTCAATCCAATGCCAATGGAATTTAACAAATTGTAAATAATTTTTCCGATGATTTAAAATTGCTTAAAATTTCTGTGTATTATCGTTGAAGAATCACATGGCTCTTAAGCTCTGCTATCAGCTAGCACTACGTAACGATAATATCTCTCAAAAAGTTCTCTTGGAATCCAGTGAAAGCGAAAAATTAGATAAAAAGAAAATACAATAAATTTTTTTTGTTGTTTTGTTGATATATGTATAAACAAATGATAGATATTGGTGTTGGCACTCAATTAACACTGTATTGTAGCTGTTTAATGGTGACGACAAATGACTGTTTTGACTAATATGTAGACCGAGTGACTGATTATTTGTTTGACTGTTGATTGTTGATGCATGTTGAAAGTAGAATAGAAGAATCTCACAAATAGCAAATGCAATAAAGACATGTGAGGAGCCCCCTACTCTACTCACCCTGTAACATCAATTTAATTCTTCTTCAAATTCATTTTCTATTTAACACTTTAACATCACCCACAGCACATTTTCTTTCAATTTGAATTTCAATTTGAATTTCAATTGTTCCATTGCATGTCCTTTTTCTGTTGATTAACCAACAGAATTATTTTCTAATTATTATTTTATGATTTCTATTTAATTTTTTTCTTTCTTTTTGCGTTTTTTTTTTTTATTTTAAAATTAATCACTGAATAGAAAAAAAAAACACGTCTGTGTGGAATTGAAAATTGACAGAAACGTTAAACGTTAAACGTCGTTGTACACTCGCTGTGGTTCGATTACCTAATGATGACAAATCATTTTACTGATATTGCTTTTATATGTTAAACGTTATCTACAGTTATTTTATTTTTCGTTTTTTCTTTTTTTCTTTTTTATATTCCCTGATATCGTCAATGTTCTACTATATCGGTTCCCCTTTCCGATGTTTCTTTGTATATGTAAAGATATGTATGATGTAGATTTTCATACATTTCTTTTAACTGACATTTTATGGATTTTCGATTCGTAAAAATCGTCGTTATAACGTTCCTAAAACGAACGGTTGCACTGCATACTCTTGTACCGCTCGTGTAGTATGTGTTTATTTACTGCGATACGTACTTATTATTATCAGCGAGCGATACGAAATCGATATGGTTTTTGTTATTGTAGGCCTATCTACAGTATACATACGACTACATATGTATTTACGAAACGTGAAAGAAAGCGTGGTGTATCTGTATGGAGTTTACGTATGAGTATATATATAATATGCTGACCAATAGATAAAAAAAATATGCTGTTGTTAATTCGTTAAAGGATTTTAAACACGGCTACCACAATCTAATAGTTTTCGTATTTACTCAAGGTAAAAACACAGCAAGGGTAGGTAGTCAGTCTACCAGAGCTTCTCTGTTGGGTCCCCTTTTGTTTTTGAAGCCTGAAAAACCGACGAAAAAGTATGTATATTCTTTGGAGTGTTTTATTTTTTATATTTTAATTATTTGCATTCCTTTAAGGATTATTGGACCCGTAGCAAACAAAGCCTTGCCATCCATCTTCTTATTCGGTTTCCGTTGTTTCTTCATTCCATTGTTGCAATTTGATTCGTCAAGATTTTTCTTTTATTTTCAGTCAATATTCTAGGATGTTAGGGTTGCCAACTGTTATTGTTTTATACAATACAGAGTACGTGTGTAATATTGTCATCTTACACCTCATTATTTCAGCCTTTACAAAAGTCTTGATGACCTTCATTGCGCCATTGATGGTTAATGAATAATAAAGTGCGCACAGCTGAAATCACTCTTTTAAAAACGTATTGAAATTTAACCTTGTTGACACTCTTGATATAAAATTGGGCTTTAAATTATGTAAGCTTTACTTTACTATTATCCTGCTGTAGTTCCATTTAGTTTTGTTGCCTGAACGTTTACTAATATTGTCTCTCTCTCTCGTCCCAGCTATGCGCTCTGGCCTGATTTCTGCAGATACTGCAACTTAGAGGAAAAGGAAGAGATCCTCTGTCATGTGTCACTGGAAACCCCCAGAAAACTTTTTCTAATGATGCACATTAGCGCCTATTTAATTAAACAGAATGTGTTAGCACAATGGGCCTAACAAATTGGCCTAAACGTGGTGACGTTGCCTAACCTAACTCAACCTCCATTGAGTTTTAGACTTTAAGTCCCTATACATATGCAGAATTGGTCATTACAACCCTTCAGTCAGGATTATGACCTAGTTTCTCGCACCACTTATGTTGTGTGTGTTAATTTTATACTTGAGTGGTGGGACCTACAGTTTAAAGTCGACTCCGAGCGACAGATTTGTGAGAAATTTTTCATGGCAATTTTATTTACTCTCAGAGTTTTTGCCAGAAATCTGCTGAGAGGAAGTCGCCGAAGAAATACTTTTTTTGTATTTTGTTTTGATGTCTGGCCTGGGGCTGGAACCCTGGCTTTACGTCTAATAAGCCAACACATTACCTACTAGACTACGGCGACTTTTTAAGTCCCTATGGGATATTTAATTTTGTATTATTTGTATTGATCGAGAACTCGAGAGTTCAAAGCTCAACATGAAGGAGGTCTTAGAAAAGAAAATATTAAAGAAAAAAATATTTCTTTAGCATTTTCCCCTCTGCAGTATTGAGACAAATGACTTCTCAAAGGCTACTACTTGCCACGATAAAGCTTTACAAATCTTTCATTTGGGGTCAGTATTATATTCTAGGTCTGTCTTGCCACTCGTGGGTAAAATTAATACATACATTCAATAAGGTTGTAATGGTCAACAATATGTGTTTTAAAATTTTCTTAAGAAAGTTCCTTTTGTGTTGGTCCCCACTAAAAAAAAAAGTACCAACCAAAGCGTAAAAATAAACTCCTCAATAAGCCTACGACAAAATGTTGTTGTTGCTTCCCTTGTGTTTATTAACTCGTTCGACAGGTAGTTAGTTCCTACTTTAAACATGGTTTGTGTTCATTTTAAGAAATTTTGTAGTCACCTAAACGACGATCAATAATTTTATTTGTTCTCTGATAAGAATGTCTTGAGAAAAAAAATAATATTCTCCGTACAATAGATATGACTGACTGACTGCCTGCTTGCCTGCCTGCCTGCACACATGGGAAAATTTGTAAATACTCAAGAATATGGGGAATCTAAAGTAGTTTACTACACGTATGTATATAGTGTGTATAACCAAAAAACTGTTGCTGTATGATAAGTGTCGTGGTGCCTTATCGTTATCAAAAAAATAACAAAGAACAAAAAAAAATACTCAGTCAGTCAGTCAACCGGCAAATTTCAATTCTTTTCTTTTCTAACTTGTTCTTATCGTTTTATAACGAGATATTATGATTTCATAAGTATTTGATTTCAATATCGAAATGATTAAATTTTTAATCGCAAGAAAATTTAACAGAACATGCCACAAGGGTTTGCAAGGTGTTTGGTATTTTACTCGCACGAAAAGAGGGTATCTATCAATGCAAGAACAATGAAATATTTTGTGGAAATTAGTTTTAAAGGAAACAAAGCAATATTATTAACACAAATGAATAGAATGTAAAGGGTGTTTTTTATAGAGGTATAGAACTTTAAGTTGGCATTACTTTTCAAGATGGCGACCGATTTAAAAGCTGTCAAGTGATTTATTCTCAGCTTGGTTTGGCAATTCATCATGAATAGACTCACGCCGGAACAACGCTTGCAAATAGTTCGAAAATAATGGTTCTGTGCGGAAAACGTATCGCGCACTACGTCCATTTTATCGTCGACAAAATCGTCCATCAGAGCAGTTAATTCGATTAACCATGGAACGTTTTCGCACCACGTTTACTCTTATTGATAACTCGCATCCCCAGAGATGCTGTACGGTGCGTACAGAAGAAGCTATTGCTGCTGTAGAGCGTAGCATTGAGGAAGACCCGAATGAGTTCATCCGCCATCGAGCACAGGAATTGGATCTGTGTCCATCCATGATTACAAACTTTTTCATTCCTGAATTGAATAACCATGATGTCCAGGAGATGTGGTTTCAACAAGACGGCGCAACATGTCACACAGCTCGTGCCACAATAGATTTATTGAAAGACACGATTGGTGACCGCCTAATTTCACGTTTTGGACCTGTGAATTGGCCTCCAAGATCTTGTGATTTAACACCGCTAGACTACTTTCTGTGGGGCTATGTAAAGTCATTGGTCTATGCGGTAAAGCCACAAACGCTTGACCATTTGGAAGACAACATTCGCCGTATTATTGCCGATATACGGCCACAAATGTTGGAAAAAGTCATCGAAAATTGGACGTCCAGATTGGAATACACCCGCGCCAGCCGTGGCGGTCATATGCCAGAAATCCTATTTAAAATGTAATGCCACAAGATTATCTTTCGGATAAATAAAATTCATGTCAATCGAATAATCCATCGTTGTTTTATTGCAACTTAAAGTTCTATACCTCTATAAAAAACACCCTTTATTTATTTATTAGTCAACATTTTATAAATGACGCTTGTTTGCAATGGGGTTAGTAAGAGTATAATTCTTGCAGGGTTTTATAAAACTTCTAAGAATTCCGAACATTAGCATGTGTTGCCCTATTATTCCCATAACTAGTACATATCTTACTTAAGCAAGAACTTTATTTCGAAATATTACAAAAACTAAGTCTGAACCTAGTTATTGGTAAAAAAAAACCACCATCGCACCACTTCAGATATGTATGTGGTGTTGTAATCAGTTATTTCTTAAGAACACCAAATGAAATCGGACACAGAAAATTTTGTCCAATGTCATATCATGATTAACAATAATTCTTTTGATTAGTGTTAGACTTTTAAATGTAAGGTGTAGTAAAAAACGAATCCATTATTTGTTCGTGAAATTGAACACATTCACATACGCACAGTTACTAAAGTATACATACGGTTAACAAATTTCAGAAATTTTTTAACCAATCCGTTTTCGTTGAAAATCTTTATAGTTTCCTCGATTTTAAGATGGTCTTTTACGTTGGTTAAAAATTTCTGAAATTGAACTGAATTGTGGCCATGCACAGGCCCACAAAAGTATACATCCGATTAACAAATTCCACAAATTTCTGAACCAATGCAAAAGACGGTCTTAAAATCGGGGAAAGTTGTCAGACAATTATAAAGATTTTCAACGAAAACGGTTTGGTTAAAGAATTTCTGAAATTTGTTAACCGTATGTATACTTTTGTGGCTGAGTGTAACTGCCATCGTTCCTATAAGGGGCTTAGAGGGTCTCAACAAATTGTTTCCAGACCACCTCACATACATACATATTTTGTATTTTGATTCAGATTTTTATTTGCAATGTTATATGGACTAGCCATCCTGGTCTGTGACTACCCTGCGTGTTCCATTAATTTGCATTTCCAGCAGTATTTGATGGCGTACTGTGTCATAGAGACAGAAAAGATAGGTGGGAAGAGGTCCAGACTATAAGTTAAACAATGTCTCTCCATTGGGAGGCATTAGATTCTTTCTATCGAAAGAATCAGGGATCAGGTCAGAGCGCCTGTCGTTTACATCAGACACACAATAGGGCCTTTATAGTTTCCTCGATTTTAAGACGGTCTTTTGCATTGTTTAAAAAATTTCTGAAATTGAACTGGTATTGTGGCCATGCACAGGCCCACAAAAGTATACATCCGATTAACAAATTTCACAAATTTCTGAACCAATGCAAAAGACCGTCTTAAAATCGAGGAAAGTTGTCAGACAATTATAAAGATTGTCAACGAAAACGGATTGGTTAAAAAATTTCTGAAATTTGTTAACCGTATGTATACTTTTGTGGCTGGGTGTAACCGCCATCGTTCCTATAAGGGGCTTCGAGGGTCTCAACAAATTGTTTCCAGACCACCTCACATACATACATATTTTGTATTTTGATTCTGATTTTTCTTTGCAATGTTATATGGACTAGGCGTCCTGGTCTGTGACTAGCTTGCGTGTTCCATTAATTTGCATTTCAGGCAGTATTTGATGACGTACTGTGTCATAGAGAAAGAAAAGATAGGTAGAAAGAGGTCCAGACTATAAGTTAAACAATGTCTCTCCTTTGGGAGGCGTTTGGTTCTTTCTGTCGATCGAATCAGGGATTAGGTCAGAGCGCCTGTCATCACACAATAGAGCCTTGCTGGTTTGCCTTATGGAAACTGGATTAACAAACCCAAAATTTTGTATGTTTTGGAATTTTTTATTCTCTTTTAGTTTATATTTTAGAATTTATCACATTTTCGATCGAATCAGGGATCAGGTCAGAGCGCCTGTCATTTACATCGGACACACAATCGGGCCTTGCTGGTTTCTAGCAGTATTTGATGACGTTCTGTGTCATAGAGACAGAAAAGATAGGTAGAAAGAGGTCCAGACTATAAGTTAAACAATGTCTCTCCCTTGGGAGGCGTTTGGTTCTTTCTGTCGATCGAATCAGGAATCAGGTCAGAGCGCCTGTCATTTATATCAGACACACAATAGGGCCTTGCTGGTTTCTAGCAGTATTTGATGACGTACTGTGTCATAGAGTCAGAAAAGATAGGTAGGAAGAGGTCCAGACTATAAGTTAAACAATTTTACACTTTTGGGAGGTGTTAGCTTCTTTCTGTCGATCGAATCAGGGATCAGGTTAGAGCGCATGTCATTTACATTTTACATTTGAAGTCGCCGTGGTCTAGTAGGTAGTGTGTTGGCTTATTAGACGAAAAGCCAGGGTTCGAGCCCCAGGCCAGACATCAAAATAAAATACAAAAAGTATTTCATCGGCGACTTCCTCTCAGCAGATTTCTGGCAAAAACTCTGAGAGTAAATAAAATTGCCATGAAAAGTTTCTCAAAAAAATCTGTCGTTCGGAGTCGACTTTAAACTGTAGGTCCCGCCACTCATGTATAAAATTAACACACACAACATAAGTGGTGTGAGAAACTAGGCCGTAATCCTGACTGAAGGGTTGTAATGGCCAATTATGTATGTATGTATGTATGTATGCCTGTCATTTACATCGGACACACAATAGAGCCTTGCTGGTTTGCCTCATGGAAACTGGTTTAACAAAAACAAAATTGTGTATGTTTGGGAATTTCTTAGACTCTTTTAGTTTATATTTTAGAATTTATCAACAAGGGGGACAAACAGTTCTCTCACCGCCATCTTACTTACTTAATGGGCCATTATAACCCTCTAGTCAGGTTTTTACCACACCACCCATATTGTGTGTGTTCATTTTATCAATAAGTGGCGGAACCTCTATAATAGCCTGCAGTCGACTTTGAACGAAAGGTTTTTTGGAAGCTTTTCCAGCGAAAGAAAACATTTTTTTATTACTTTTTTCGAAATGTTAGAGCTAAGGTTCGAACTTACGGGCTCTCGTCTAGTAAACCTGCTAGACCACGACAATCACCAAAGCCACCTCATGTGATTTTAACGCTATTTATTAATTGACAAACGCAAAGCATTTCCCTTTTTAACAATACCTTTTAGAAAATGCTAAAATATTATTTGTTTTATTATTTTGAAATAATTTTTTATTTCTATTTCATTATTGATAAGATGCAATAAAAATAAATATGTGAGAACACGATAAGATTAATAGCGTATTCAAAATAAACATAGAAATTTTTAAGTATTATTTCAACATTTTAAATACTCATATTAAAGCAAAATTGTAAATTTAATTATGATTTATATGAGAAATTACAAAATATTTCGGCTTCAAAAAAAATCTGTTCAACTCAATCAAATTGTATTCGTCGTCCTTTTATAACTACTAACTGCCCCATTTATAGTTTTACTTACTATTTGCCATTATAGAAAATTACCAAGATTTTTTGTTAGTATCTCCGATGGCATACTAGTCGACAGTTTTGAGAGTTCAAAACTCTGGCTCTCTATCATCGTGAGTTAAAGAAATAAAGAAAAAAGTAGTTGCCATTAAAAAACTTCTCAAATCTATCTGTTGTTTAAATTCGACATAAAATTGTAGATCCGTAAATTCATGGATAAAATTATTTACTTACTTAATTGGCCATTAACAACCCGAATAACGGATTTCAGCCTGCCGCAACACATCCTTCCAGGCGCCTCTGCTTCTAGCGCGCCTATGCCAGTAGGTCATACCAATCGATGACAGGGCTTCCTTGATTTGGTTCTTCCAACGGATACCAGGTCATCCTCTTCGCCGACTTCCGCAGATCCTTGCATTAAATACCCGTCTCGTCGGAGTATCCTCCTCCATTCGAACGACATGGACGAGCCAGCGCAGCCGCTGGATATTAATACGCTGCACAACGTCTATGTCGTTGAGGAGCTCATACAGCTCACTGTTCTGGATCAGATGCGGAAATCATCGCCAACTCGCACTGGACCAAAGATCTTACGTAGGACTTTTCTCTCGAACACTCTCAAGGCTGCTGCATCAGTGCTTAATAGGGTCCATGCCTATGCGCCATAAAGAAGCACAGGTAGGATGAGCGTCTTGTAGAGTATTAGTTTTGTCGTACGAGAGAGGTCTCTGCTACTCTATTGCCATGGATAAAATTAACGAACACAAACAACATGGATGATGTGAGAAGCCAAACTGTAATTCTGACTTAAGCCAGGGAGTCAGACATTTCGACCTCCCAGATAATTAATTAACAGTCAGTGCTTCACGTTGTTGGGCAGAGTGGAGTGTTAGGATATCTCTCATAAGAAATGGGTGATCGACAATGCAAAGGCCGAGGCTTAGAAATGTCAAGGGCCCGCCACAATAGTGCGTTGACACGGTCGTTGTTGGTTAAGACCGTTGGCTACCCGAACAGTGATTTTAGTTAGGACTGTCGATGTGCTACGTGACTTCCTAAAACCATGTTGGTGAATGGCTAAAGGGAAGTGTTGCTTAAAGGCTGGCAGCAGTAGGGTTTCCAGAATTTTTATCACTAGTGGATAATAAGGAGATTGGGCAGAAAGAGCCTCTCTATTGGCCGTTGGTTTGTATGGTTTACGGATCGGTTATACAAAATGCCCGGTATAACCAGGTTATGGACGACAAATTGAACAGTTTGGCTAGAAAACACAATGCATTCATTAGTTCCCAGTTTCTTTAGCATCAGCAATTGATATAAATACACCATCAGGTCCCCAAGACTTTAGGGAGTTTGGAGTTGTAGGTGGAGTACTTTTAACTTCGGCCTGGTCAAAGGATTGGTTCTCTTTGTAGGCTTCTTTCTCATCCTTCTTAAAATTGGTATTTTTTCTTTGTTCTTTCTGCGTTATTGTTCAACAATTATCTGCCGAAACATGTGACATTTTTTTCGCCTCTGTGTGTTTCGTTACTTGTTATTGAATTCCATTTCTACTTTTTAACCAGAGAGAGAGAGAGAGAGAGATTTTTAATTGTTTTCCATAATTTTTTTGGTTCAGGTGGTCTCTCTAACCACTTACTACGTCGATGTTCTTCTTTTATCGGTTTGCTGGGTTGTCGTGAGTGACTCTAGTGGCAGAGGACTCGTTTATCGATGCAAATTCGATTTGGACGGACAGGTATTGGTCCTTGGAGAGGAGGAGAACTGCCAGCTTTCGTGAGACGCGTTGAAATCACTATCGTCCTATTATGTCAGTCAGTGTTAGATTGTCCGCTACAGCAGTAGGTCCTGAGTTAACTGTCCATTCACGGTGATTGGTTAGGCCCAGAGCTTCTCATTAAGTGGCACCAGTCCTCACTGATATGATGTGTTTGTTGGTCCTGATTGATAGCATCGTTATGGCATACTGAACAACATGCCGGCTGTTTATTATAAAGTTAACACAGAGGCTAAAAGTACCGACAATATTTTGCTCACTCACCTTGGGAAAAAACTTCCGGTTGATCCAGCTTTCGCTGGGTTGACTGACAATCCTTGGCCAATTAATTGTGTTCGGATCATTCCGGAGCGTAGTAGATTCATTCCATCCGATTGTCGTGGAAACGATTCATAACAAACAAGCTTATGTATGTATGTAGTCGAGTTTCATTTCGGCCGCATCCAAAGTCAATCATCACCCCTTTTTGTATTTTAATTCGCACATGCTTTTTCCGTATTCGATTTATATAAATTACATTTCGTTTAAGAAAGTTTTATGCGAAGTTTGTTTGTTTGTTGTTGTTGTGTGTGTGTTATATTGTTGGGTAGTTGTGTGTGGGTGGGAGGGGCGGATGGCGTTTACGACGTTTGTTGGTGTGTGGCGTCTCGGGCGTTTGTTGTGTGTCGCTTGGGGTGGGTGGGTGCCGACGATGATATGTGGTGGTGGTGTGTGTCCCTGGTGTGGCTGGTGTTGTTGTTTGTTTGACGGTTGGACTTGGTGAGTTTCTCGGGTGGGGAGTTTTTACAAAGTGTGATCCATTGAAATTCATCAATTTACTCGAGATATATACTGTATTACCATATAACAAAGTACTTTGTCTAACAAAGTGTGTCTAGAATAAGCAATTTTCACCTTCATTAGCGGAGCCCATTGGCTTACCGACATACCGGTACTTTCATTTTCCACCGCATTAATTATTAGTCCATTTACTGTAAAGCCTATCATTGCGTGCTTTAATAAATATAAATTTATATTCAAAATATATAGCAAATACTAAGGCTGTATAGACAACAATGTCACACAAAACGCTGTAGGGTTATAGATGTTCAATAATTTCCATAAATGGATTTACATTCTCTCTACTGATAATAACAAAGATAATTGGAACAGTTTATTTATTTTCGCTAAACTTTATTTCAAAGAAAGAAAGAATGAAGTTATAATACATTGTATATTAATTGTATCTTTAGTTTTATTTCATTTTAATATTTTGTAAAAATGATAAAAATTAACATATAATTTAATTTACTAGAATCTAATAATAATAATAATAATAACTAACTTGACTATAAATGTACATTCAATGGCATTAAATGCCTTACCATTTGACGAAAACTTATTAGCTGTGATTTACAAGCTTCTGGTGTAATAATTAATAGAATCTTTACTCTGTGTATGTGAAGAAATAGGGAATATTTTGCTATAAAAGTGCTTAAAAAATATAATTTTTATACAACTATACTTACAACTAATGGAAATAATAATAAAATACATACAGTTACTCAATTTAAAAAAAAGAAAAATAGAAACAGTCAGACGAAAACTCATACTTCTAACTGCTCGAATGCTCGGTGCTTGCATTGATTAACAAAAAAGAAATAAAATTAACTAAGATTACAAATAAAAAATTCATCTTCATTAAAACCACTTGTTTTCGGTCTTTTGTTCGTTTAATAATGGCCGCTTATCAGCTGAAAAGCTTTCGTTTTGGCCCTCACACAAAAGACTACCCTCTCCGCACTCTTCACTAGGCACACGTTTATATGACTGTAAACGTCTACGACTGCGTGGCTGTACTGTATGCTCATTTATTGTTTTATTACTTGATAGCATGCCACGGGAATGTGGTCGATGACAGTGTGGTGAAAATATGGATGGATAATACTGCCTGTAAATGTAGTAGGAGACAAACAAACCAATCAAACTGCCAATGGTAACATCTTCCCAATGATGATGATAATCACATGTACGACTAACAGCAATTAAAGCTGCCAATATTAAGGGTGTCATAGAAATACACAAACGCCAAGTTTCACCACGCCCGCGATAATTGAAAGCATGCAATTTGGCACCTACATAGTAGGTAATAAAACCAAAACCAGCAAAAGCAACTGAAAACAAAATCATATTATCTTATAAGACAATTTTAATGATGGAAAATAAGAAAATTTACTTACAAGACGAGTGACCACTGGGAAAACTTTTACGTCCTTCATTTATATCTCTTAGACTGCCAGTGCAATTAAACAAATCCAATATATTATCGCCCACAGTGCCATTGTGTGTCAACTGCATTATGCCATCGGGAAAACAACGATAGAAAAAATCTGGTCTAGGGCGACCGACACTGATTTTTAATAGACTGGTAGTCAAACCATTCAAGCCTAAAATTAAAGTCCAAGCCCAGCTGGCCGCTCTAAAATCTCTTCGATCCTTTGTTAAAGCCAAATGGATCAATGTCACAAAGAAGGGACCAAATGTCACGGCCAACAAAAGAGATAGCGGTGACACATAATCCTTTGTACGTGGATTTTTATACATCCACATTTCTTCCGAGTGAATAATACGTTTGAATGCTGTTTGAGTTTCTAATTTACTGTAAAATGAAATGAAATGGAATATATTATTAACAATTTAATTTACTTCTGGACTTCTGGAGATAATTTATAATACATATGTATGTATGTGACATTGCTTCTGTTACTAAAAATACACAATTAAACTCTTCTAGCTGCTTAAGCAAGCTTTTGTTTTTCTAGTGTTTTTAATCTGACTACCACTATATACATACAATATGTGCATGCATACATAATTGTAATGAATTATGAATTAAATTGCATTAATTACTTACCTAAATACAACCACTAATATAACTCTAATACCAATATCAATCATATCACTAACATATTGAGAATGTTTACCAAATATTGTTGAACAATCCACAACACTGCCATCATCATCTGCAGCCGCACCATAATCAAGATATTGCGAGTGTCGTTGACTTCGTTGTTGTGCTGGATGATGCTGGTATTTATGTAGACCACTGCTTAAGCTTCTGCGTGTTATTTTACGTTTCTCCGAGGTACTCATCATTAGTTCATCCTCGTCTTGACTTGTACTGCTATCACTTGTCGTATACCTGTTCAATTTTTCAGCTGAACTCTCGCTAAAACTTCTCTTTGCCGATGTACGTTTCGTATAAGCTCTGATTGTGTTTGTATTTCTATATGGTGAGTTACGAGATGACATTGCTCGTTTCAGGGCTGTTGTTTGTAAAATATTACCCGTTGATAAGGAATTATTCTGCTGTTGTCTTTGGTATTGCTCTTGTAGTCTCTTTGAGTTTGAGTTTCTTTTCGGGGGATAAGTATCGAAATTATTGCCGTACTTTTGACGCTCAATGTAAGTAAGACGACTGTGTAGTGTGGTTTGTTTATAAGTTTCTTCTTCTTCGTCTTTACTAAATAAATTATTAAACATGCTGTCTGCCCGAAGTTCAGCAGCTGTCTGTAGGTTTTGCTGTTCGTGATTCTGTTGAATGATAAAAAAAAAGAACGAAAAAAAAATGAAGAAAATCAAAAATACGTTATTTTTAATACGGATATTAGATAAGATAAGAAACTTGCCTTGCAAAACGTATCAAAATGATAAGAATTTTTAATTGTTTTTATTAAATTTTTAACAATAAAGAAAAGCATTTGGCGGATTAGTTTCTTAAGTTTTAAATAAATGTTAAATTGATTATAAAGTGATGTTATTACTTAAACTATCTATCAGTTATTAGTTAAACTATTTAAAAAAAAGTTATTCTAAAACTGATTACATCAAAACTTTGTTGTGAAACATAAAACAAATTATTAAATTATTCACAAAAGTAATATTAACGTATATAGACAACTAAACATTGTTTTAGACTGCATTTTCTATATTTAAATTTAAGACATCATTATTCTAAAACAAAATTATTTTTAAATAATTGCTGTTAGTACGTTTCAAAATGAATACAAATGTAGGAGGGTAAATGGCCATGTAAACCTAAAGTATTTTCCAAAACATTTTTATATTATTATTTACCAAATATGCAAAGGTTTGAAACAGAAGTTGTGCCTCTAAAACTTGATTTATAAATTTATTTTCGAATCTAAATTCAAATTTTGAAAACGTTGTAAATGATGCATGATGGGTATAACAATATAATATTTAAATTACATAATTATACAAATTTATTCAATAAAAAATACCCTATCAAAACAGTAGAACTGAGGTGAGCCACTGCATACAATTCATAGCACGATTAGGCAATAAAATATTGTCACTTCCTAATCAGCAGCGTCGGCCGCTGTATAAGAACTTTAAATATAAAAATTCTGTAAAAATTTAAAACACGCGTCATTTCATCCAGCGAACAGGTTGTACAATATGTATTTGTATTTGCTTTTAAAACTTTATATTATCTCAAAACTATTATCACCATTTAGAATTATTTAATTGAACATTTTTGATAAACAAACAAAAAAGGCACTAGAGTGATGACTATGTAAATAATTTCGATTGGCAGTGTATTAAACAGAAGTAATACCCTATAAACTAACCAAAATTTGATCTATTATTTGATCCAAGTTTAGAAACCATTTTTACAAAACAAGACTCTTGCTATAAGAGTAATAGAGGCCACGATCTATAACTACAATAACAACGATAATAACTATTATTTGAACGGGGATTTTGTTTATCAAGAGAAACATAAATGAAAACACATGTAATATGACGCTTTCAAATGGTTGAAAATTAACAACAAACAACACTTAAACAATTTATTTTACATTAGAGACAGGACGTGAAAGCAAGAGAGGAAGAAAGTATTGGGTCCACTTATGTTACCATTTCACTAACCATGTTATGACGTTGCCTCAGTAAGGATGAAGATGGATTAGTAGAGTCCATCATTATTGTTGCCGTTGTTGTTGATATTTTTTTATGTTGTAATTATACTATACTTATTATAGGTATATTTGTTGTTGTTGCTATAGTAACTAAAGTTGAGTCAGGAGATTTCATTCTTAAATTAAAATCAAACCACAATTCTTATCACGTGAAGCATGATGAGCAATTATTTCAATTTAAACCAAAACTAAACAAAACTATTTATTTAACGACAGTTGATTTCATTTCATTAAATATAATCTTCTG
Organism: Sarcophaga carnaria; assembly: GCA_958299815.1. NCBI lineage: Eukaryota > Metazoa > Arthropoda > Insecta > Diptera > Sarcophagidae > Sarcophaga > Sarcophaga carnaria. The sequence goes on along the minus strand of OY283150.1, from coordinate 129,582,100 downwards.
CACATTTTTTCTTTTAAGTAAGCTTTCACTTTACAAGTCTTTTTCTTCAAATCAAATCAAATCACTCTCTTTGGCTACACATTAATATTAATTTCTTTTCATTTTTTGCTTTTGAGTTGTTTTTGCGAATAGTTTTAGTTTGATTTACTGGGTCTCAATTTTCTCATACTCATTGATTTGTTTTGTTTTATTGCTATTAGATTTTGTATGAGGTTAGTAACGACACCACTTACCCTATAGTTTTTATTTGTTCACCTATTAATTATCATCCGCTTTTTATATTTAATGAATTTGGTTTAAAATTTCTTTAAAGCCGTATTAGATCTCAAGTTTTCTATGCATTATTTAAAATAGTTTTGTAATAATTCGTTAAACAAATATTAAAATAATAAAAAACACGACAAGACAAATAAATGTCACTTCATATGGTTTAGTAAATTAAGTGTTGGTAAGCGTTAAATTTGGATATAAATAAATAAAGTAAACACGGTGGGCTAAAATAACGTTATTTTTAATACCTAATTTTATAAGTTTTTAATATTATAGTTTTAAATTTATAGAGTAATTTAATATTACTCTTTAAGTTTTTAAAGAGTAATACATACTACAATTATTTCTCTTTCTTTTTTGCAGATGATATTTTAAAAATTAAATTAAATAAATCGTGCAACATGCCTTCTAAATCATCTACATACGTAATACAAAAATTTGAATTTATGTGGAATATGTAAAGTATAAGTATTTTTGTATACTAAAGTGACCCACAGGTAAGTTTTGTATAATTTTTTATTAAGCTCAGTCTTCCCCACTGGAAATTTTATTTATTACATACACTATTCGAAGGCTTATTATTTTAAGCAATTAGCAACACTAAATGTGCCAACATTGATATTCTGTTAAGGTCTGTTATCTAAAACCATGGCAGCAGAGTCTATCAAGTCTTTAATCAATTAAGCCTTTAATCGATTAATAAATATACGGTAAAGAAATAAGTATTATACAAAATTTATGTCCTATGGACTGCGTTCTGACATTTTCAAAAGCTATGTTAATGTAATGTAGCTTTTCATTCCGCTACAAAAACCTTAAAAGTTGTTCAATTATTTAAGGAACACTTAGACGATAATCCAAGTTGTACGACATGAAGAGAATGCATTGTACCATGTAATCTTAATATGTAATCGGGGTGTACAAAATTCAGAACAAACGCTGATGAAAATTTGGCAATCGTTTGGCGCTCTTTGACAAATATAATGATGCTTTTTTATCTATTCTGAGTCACACACTTCAAGTTTGACTCGTCAAGTCTCCAGATTTTAGCAGATGAGGGATAAGAGAATGGAAAGTGGTACAAATTTGATCGTACCGCCAAGTATATCCACCCTCTCTTTCTTTTTATTGATTACAATCTGTATGAAGTTGACCATTCTTTGTGAACGTAAACGGAAGTTCAAAAGAAAATTGAACAAAAATTATAGAATTAGATCTGATGTGTGTAAACGTAAACTCAAGGATGCATTTTTATGCAAATCAAAAAAATATGCAATATGTTTAACACGTAGTTCCTGAAATTGATTCCCTTAGAAATTTCAGTATTTATTAAACGGAGCAAGTTTCTCAGAAAATTTTGAAAACTTTTTAAGTTCAATAGTTGCAAATCTTTTCTAGCCGTCTGTGTAAGGTTCTTGCCCGATTCTTTAAAAAAAAGTTATTACTCTCCTTTTGTTCAATGTATAGATGATGTGTAGATTTTTCCTGGTTTCGTTTTTTTTCTTATATAAAGCGCTTATGTTTTGTTTGTTAAAATGAATTAATTAGTAAAATTAAAGTTTTATTCTGTTATTTTATGTTTATTTTTTTATTAATTATAATTTAAATTTGAAAAAAAAAATAAAAAAAAATTTGCGAATTTAATTTTGGTTATAATTTTTTTCTTATTTGGTGTTTTTTTTTCACAAATGTTGGTTGCAATATTTTATTTTCGTGGCAACACTGATCACCGCCCATTACGAGTTCTATCTTTTTAGCAGTGTTGGTAAATGTCTATATATTAGTGATGTTTTGCTATTCAGAGCACTTCCATTTTGCATGTGCTGCTATTACCAGCTGTGGAAATAAAAAATAAAAGAAAATTGTGATACGGTATTGCAAAATTAAAATTTTGAAATAGTACTGAACTATAACTGAAAGAGTACCTTTTTGCATCAAATGGTAGTTTTATAAAAATATATTTATTTATTATACTTATCGTACGGACTGGAATAGAAAAACTAACACATGTTTCTCATATAATATATACAACACAAAACCAGTTGATTCGAAACGTAAGGTTTAGTAAAAAATGTCGACGCAACGGTTCATTCAGCATTCTCATTGCTTTCCGTAATCTAAAATACATACGTTGTTAGCCCCTGGCTAACAGGGGCTGAAGACCTTTACCATTAGCCTGCCTAACCCCATTTATAGTTGAAAAGCGCAAATCAAATCATTTCAATGAAACTGAAATGTTGCCAGGAAACTAACTTGTATAACCAGTTTTTGAAAAAGAAAAAAAATGAATGAATTCTTTAATAATTTTTCCTGATGGTTAAATTTAAATCCGATTCAAATTTTACAAACTTTAGATCGAACAAAAAACCACAATGAATAAATATTTCGACAAAGAATTTCCAATTTGCAAAAAAAGTATTTTGGGAATAGAATATAAAAGTAAGAAATTATTCAAAAATTTATTTACAAAATAATTAAAATTTAATTATTTTTTGTATGCAGTTTTCTAATTTTAATTTTTTAGAATTTTAAATAGAATGACACAATGGCAACATTGTTTTAATGCAGTAACCAGACATATCGGTGAATGCCTCCACTAACAGATGTGAAAATTACTTATTCTAGACACACACTGTCCAAATCACAATATACAGTACATGGATTTATGGTAACACAGTACCCATTTCAAATAACGGCATTTTGGTGAATTTCGATTTTATTCACCATCACACCGGAAAAAATTAACCACATTTTGTAAAAAACCTTACCACAACTGGTGAATAAAAATCACACTTCAAAAAGGAAAAATCAATTAAAAAAAATTTTAAAAAAATATTTTTTTCTTTTTCTATCCAAACCCAGTAGCGACCAACATGTTTTTTGTTTTCGTTTCGGTCATCTCTGACAGTCAAGCCGCCATAAGATCTCTGTCAAGTGTTGTGAATAACTCCAGGATCGTTAGGGAATGTCGCCGCTGGCTCGACCTACTTTCTAGCCGCATCAGTATCTCACTGGTCTTTGTCCCCGTGCACAGTAACATTCCGGGAAACTGCTGGGCCGACTAGCTCGCCAGAGCTGGTACACTCCTTCCAGAATTCTCTTCAATAGACTTGGGTATGCCACTTGCCTCGGTCAATTAGGCCATTGCGCGGAAATTCTTTCGAGACCGCTAACTTATCCTGGGTCAATGAGGAGTCCTGCTCCACCTCTAGACTCGCCTGGCTCCTGATGGATAGGAGGCGTACCAACCAGTTACTTGGGCTTGGTCGAAGCATCATCTCATAGTGGCCGCGCTTACAGGTCATTGTGTTATGGATAGACACGCGGAAAGGATGCGGCTCCCATTTAACGACTTCTGCCGTGGTTGCAGATCCGTTGAGGAAGGGGAGACTGTTATCCACTTCCTTTGTCAGTGCCCAACTCTTGCGAGATGCAGATATAGGTTATTTGGCTCTCCATTTCTTGTCAGCTTGACGGAGCTATCATCCATTGATGTCAAAGATATAGCTTCGTTTATCAAACTTTCTGGCTGGTTTTCCAGCGTGGGTTAGTCGGTCGTGCTTTTGATGTGCCGCCCTTGCGCTGGCCAACTGCTTCCTCTCCCTGGTTTTGGTAGAACTTGGTCAGTGCAGAGACTGCGTTCACCTGTGTCATCACAACGGGCCGCCATGCGTGCTCATCATATCAGAGCTACCACTCCGACCTAACCTAACCTAACCTAAACTAGTGGGATTTACAAGAACCGCCTGCTCTTCCGCGAAGAAGCACTCATTCGGACAGATAATGTCAACCATAGTGATTTGCACTTGTCCGGTTTGTGTTGATGTTAAATACTCCTTAGCTTATGAAAATTGATAGATTAAGTAATTTGATAATAGACTTAAGGTTTCCATAATAACGTTTGTCATTTTGTCTTTATTTCATTTTCAATTCTTAAAAATACTGCATAAATAATTGCTTAAATACAGCCTATCAATATATGTAGCTTAGTTTAACATAGTACACGCTATTTAAAACTATTACCATTATTCTAATTACTGGCATTTATCACACCGGATTATTCCGATCTTGGTCGATCCTGTACGTAAATATCTTCATTTTCACTATCACCATCGCTCTCATCATTTTCCGATAGGAATTGTTTATCCTCCTGCGTCAACTGCTGTTGACCAATGCTACTGTTACTCGAACTCGAACTGATGGTATTATGGGTTGATTTAATGACACCATTACTACCTCCAATGGCTGCGATTTGTTGTGGCATTGCCAATTGTGTTTGCATGTAATTATGCGCTCTTTTGGTTTGATTAGCCCGACGCCATTTGGCACGACGATTTTGAAACCAGGTTTTTACTTGACGATCGGTTAGTTTAAGTTGCAAAGCCAAATGACGACGTTCTTCTGGCGATAGGTATTTGGAAGAGGCAAAACGTGTTTCTAGATTTTTAGTTTGTTGAGATGTGAAACGTATTTGTCCTCCTTTGCGCTTAACACCGAAACCGGGCATATAGAAAGCGGGATAGGTTGCATTACAATAAAGCGCTGCTGCGGCCGAGGCGTTAGAGGGAAAGGCTGTAAACAGAAGTTAGAAATTTATTATTTTTTGTAATTAATTTTAAAAATTCTTTCACAAATAGGCCTTTAATATAGAAAACAATAAAAGAATTTGGAGTTTTGGGTATAGGTCCACTTTAACCTAAGACTTTATTATGCGAAATAAGTTTCTGATCTAGAAAATTATAAAAGTTCTCTTTTATACAGGAATGGAGTCCCGATACAGTGGTGTTTTATTTCATTTAATTTAGTGCTGGATTGAAGTACAATGGGTCAATTAGACCTCCGGTTACTGTACTTGTCTTAATTGACAAGTACACGTCCTCTAACCTAGTGCTGGATTCCGGAACATTGTGGCGATTGCAAATGTGTTGAGAACATATACTTTCTTGGACCAATCTATCAGGAAATCAGGCAAGAAGTGGACACATCTTGACAGTTTAGGAAAGATTATAAAATCTCCATATTACTACGTCCCTGTCTGCACTATTCCAGAACGGAATTCCTATTAAATTTGGTTGGAGATACTATAAGGATTCTGATAGGTTTGATAAGGAGGCATTGTGATTTGAGGACGATGTCCAGCTTGTGGATTATAGGCATTCTTTCTTTATACAGGATTGGCAATAGTGTGGGGTGCCTGGAACTGACTATCTTAGCCCTTGTGTGTTACAGATTCAAGATTCTAGCCCAATAGTTTTGAACGTTGATTTCTGTTGCGGTTTCTGACGTTATTATTTTGATTTTGGCATCAGCTGGATGGTGATTTCAAATTTTATTCTTCTCTCCCAATTTTTTGATTTTTCTTTGTGTTCTTCTTTGACTCCAAGACGAATCTTCTCTGTTGTTTATTTCTTACCAGCTTTTTCTTACTGGTTGTCAATTTTAATTTAGCCACTTCTGGTGAAACTTCACCTTTTATTGGCGACTTTTTAGTTAATCCCGTCTTAAACACATTATAAGGATAGTGACAATCATGAAAACAGATGCTTTTAGAATTACATTACCAGAATTTGCATTACCAGTGGTGTTGTGCTAATTTTTTTACCAGAACGCGTTCCGGACTCCGTTTCACGGTTCGGAAAATCAAGCTGGTTCGTTCCGGTTTTTGTTCCGGTTCGGGTTCGGTTCAAAAACCTTTGTTTATAAAAATACATATAAAAATTCGTCAAAAATTAGAAAAAAAATCAACAATTCTTTTTAATTTTTTTTTTTTTCAAAACGTCAGCCAATTCTCGTTATCAGATATCCGAAAAACTAGTCCAAACCATCACATTGCCACCCCCATGCTTTCCTTTTGGAAGCTTCATGCCATCTAAGAAGCCTATGCTGACTAAGAAGCATTTAAAAAAGAGGTCTGTCTGATTGATTGCAACGTAGTCTCTGATTTTCTCAACTTTTTGTTTGTTTTATGTTGGATTTTGCTAGAGCACATATGGATTGGACTATATCCAAATGGAGAACTGTTTTGTTTAGTGATGAATCTAAATTTAACTTACTAAATTCAGATAGAGTTTGCCATGTGAGAAGACCAAAAGGAAAGCGGCTACATACTCGGTACTCAAAAGCCACAATAAAGCATGGGGATGGCAATGTGATGGTTTGGACTTGTGTTTCGGCCAGTGGTGTTGGTCCCTTTGTAGAAATTCAAACAAAAATGGACCGCTTTGTTTACAGAGTCATTTTAGCCACTCACGTGGTTAACTATGCTGAGTGGGAAATGCCACTTCGATGGGTGTTTCAACATGACAATGACCCAAAACACTCACCGAAGTTGGTCAACGATTGCTTATCTGCTAATGGGGTTCAAGTCTTGGATTGGCCACCTCAATCGCCAGACTTGAATCCCATAGAGAACCTCTTCGGCATTTCAAAACGGAGACTTGGAACTCGACGCTTTAAGAATAAACAGGAGTTGATGAACTGTCTAAAATCAGAGTGGGAGGCTATACCAACATCTATTCTATCGAATCTTATTGAATCTATGCCCAAAAGATGCGCTGAGGTCGTAAGAAACAAAGGATATCATACCAAATATTAAAAGTTGCTTAGGTTTTGAACAGCGAATTTTTAAGTTAATTTTGTTTTTATTTTATTATAACTTCCAAAGAAATGGAATTTAATTTGTGTTGTTATTTTTAGGTTATAGGCACATTGTGTAATAGTAAATAAAATAAATATTTTCTATAAATTTATTTAGAGAAAAGATATGAGTCTATTATTACTTAGTGGGAAAAAGTTGCTTAGGTTTCGAACAATACTGTATGTCCTTAAAAAAATTTTAGCTCTGGCTCAAAAAATTCGGGCATGAAAGGGTTAACTACGTCATACTGTAGAAAATATGCCCCGGAAATGGTTAATTTTAAATGTTAAAATTAATTGTGATTTAAAATTTTGGCACATGCTTTAAACATTTGTATTTGAATGAAAATATGTATGTACATATGTATATACAGTAATTTTCCATTCATTTCATAAATAATGAATAAATAAAATAATAAAATAAATAAATATTAAACCATCAATCAAAAATAGATTTCGTAATACCAATAAAACAAATAAAAAAATACTGTATGAAAAGGGATTAAATAATTTATTTTAATTATAAATTGATAATTATCGAAACTATTTCACAATTTATTATATATTTATAATTATGTATGCATGTAATTAATGACAATAATTAAAACCTTTAAAAATTCCATGTATATTAATTACATCGATGAAAATTATAAATATTTTCATTTTCAAAATGAAATACCCCTTACAATGTACTGTAATTTACAACCTTGCATTCTGTGTTCTCTAAAATATCGCTTTGTTTATCTATTGCTCGTTTGTGATTGGTTGCTGGCAAAGAAGTCATCAATTAAATAAACACACACCTCTTTTCAGTTTCTCCCGCTTGTGCGCTCTCGCTCTCTTTTGCACTCTTCTATTTATTTAATATAATTGAAACCCTGAAAAAGGGGTAGAGTGTTGTCTATTATGTGTGTGCGTGTGTTAATATTTCGAATGCCTTTGTTGTTCGCATAGTATAGTGACAGTGTTGTGCAAAACACTTGAAATAATGGCTTATTAAAGTGGTGTATATATGTGCAATACATATTGTATTTTGAAGAAATATATTAAATTGAATTAAATTGCTGTCATTTTGTTTTTGTTGTGATAAAACAAAAATAAACGGAAAATAGAACACATGACCCTCTGTACGCCGTTATACCATTAAATTTATTTGAATTTATTAAGGATTTTTGTATTACCTTGTCATAAAATTGATTTTTTTGTTGTATAATTTATTATCAATTAATAATGATATTAATAAACGTTATTTAAGTATATATTTAAAGCTAAATGTTTCCTTTTTAGTACATTGTACGTAAATAATTATTTGTTAGATAACAATGTTAATTAATTGAATAGAAAATATTATTATAGGTATTCAATGAAAAAGTATATCTCTTACACCCCCCCCACTCCCTTATTAATTATACGAAAGAAAATAATTAACAGATATGTTTTAATAATTATTAAAATTTTTTTATTGTTTTATATCTAAAACCTAATCAATTGAACGTATGAGTAAAATCAATTAAAATTTCTTCATAGGTTAGGTTAGACTAAATTTGCAGCCGCCACAATAAGCATACATTATTTGGATCCCATAAAGTCCCGTTGTAATATTGACACCTGTTAACAACAAAATTATAACTTCTGGTTGGCTTCTCTCAACTGTTCCGATAGCTTTATGAAGGTGTGGATTCCATAAAAATCACCTTTGGCTGGATACGTTCTGTCAACAATCTTTGATCTCAGATTCCTATGTTAGGTTAGGTTAGAGGACGTGTACAGTACCCGGAGGTCGAATTGACCCATTGTACAACGTCCTAGTTTCTCACACCACTTATGTTGTGTGTGTTAATTTTATACATGAGTGGTGGGACCTACAGTTTAACGTCGTCTCCGAACGACAGATTTTTGAGAAACTTTTTCATGACAATTTTTATTTACTCTCAGAGTTTTTGCCAGAAATCTGCTGGGAGGAAGTCGCCGAAGAAATACTTTTTGTACTTTGTCTTGATGTCTGGCCTGGGGCTCGAACCCTGGCTTTACGTCTAATAAGCCAACATACTACCTACTAGACTACGGCGACTTCTCTCAGATTCCTAAGTGTGGTGTTTTCTCCTTCTTCGTCGTTAGTGATTGTGTCTCGTTGTAATTGCTATGGCTTGGGAGTCTGGTCTGGTTCAGTCCACATTGGACTAATTCGCTCTAGTTTCCTGGATGTGATTTCGTTATCCCATTTTTTCCTTTGCAAATGACTGAATTTTGTGTAAGTTGCACGTGAATGCCAATCTCACGTATGAATTAATTTCTATTGTACCAGGCTTTGCAAGGGCGCCGGCTTTGTTGTTATCACCAATAGCACTGTGTTCAGGACCCTTTTAAGGGTAACTGCTGAATTTATAAACTTTAAGCATTCCTGAATAATCTTGGATATGGTATAGCCATTATTTCAGTCTGAATAATACTGCAGTAATCAGAATAGATTTCTTTGTGAGATGACATTAAGCTTGGAGTCACTTACGACTAAATCCTGGGAACAGGTCAGAAAACTTGCAGTGGTAATTGCTCTTAAGTGCAAACTTGCATTGTTCTGTTGCAAAAAACTATTTTTTTTGCCAAAGGCGGTGGTATTTGTTTTTTAAATCCTCATTAAATCTTTACAATAATTTTACATAATCTCAGTCATCAATTGGTTTGTCCTTTTAAAACTTTTGCATCACAAAAAACGTTCACAATGGCTTTATGGACTGTCAAACACATATTTACCTTCTTTAAAGTTGATTAGCCTTGGGAAAAAATCTACAGTTTTAACAGCTGCCTGGTCTCCGGTGTGTTGTGATGTATTCAAGTTTAGTGCAACGGTCCAGCAATTGCATTTGTAGTCGATTATTAGATGGCGGTAGCCACCTTGAGGATGGCCTTCTGATACATAGCCATCATCATAAATTGAAAACACTGAAGCACAGAAGATGCCTAAGATGCTTCGACAAAGCATTCAATATCCGAACGATCAACACCATACCACGATTTCGTTCAGTTGTTTTGGGTGTGCAGACCTCAACTGAACGTCCAGAATCTTCGAAATCTTCCATGATTGTACAAACACTGAGAAATTCAGTGGAACTCCTTTAGAATTACAATCAAAACTATTTTCGTTTTCAGTCGCCTGGATAGTATTTAAACTTTAATCGAATAAAATTGTAAAATATTCCGCGTATATTCATTTTATTGGTGTTCATTTCTGGAAACATCTTCAATAATACGTCAAATATGTTATTAAATACAAAATCTGATATTTCTGATATATTTTTCTAAATTTTTTTTCATGCTATTTCCCACTCTTTGAGCTTTTATTATCATTCCAAACAAATCTGTTACACATTTCATAATGTAAACAAAACAAAACAACGAAAAGGGTTAGGTTTTTTGTTTACATTTGACGTTTTTGGTGAGAGGCCCGTTACTTTCTCTATGAATGCATTTGTTCTCTGTAATGTGTTGTTGTTGTTGGAGTTAATGGCGTTTATTTACTGGCGCCACTAACACTTGTTTATTATGGTACTTTATTGTTTTTTTTTTTCGTTTGTTGTCTTTCTTGTTCAAATAAAATGCAATTGTACAATATGTGTGTGTATGTAATTTGTTTTTATTTTGGTTTAAATATCTATAATCATCACTTTTGTTATTATCCGTTGATCAATCATTTTACAACGTAATTAATAGAATTTTTATTAGATAATGGATATGATAAAGTGTAAAATGCTTTCTAATGCAGTGTAAGAAAAGATTGTTCCACACAAAACAAACAGTTGCCGAAAATTTTTGTAGTAGTGGGGAGTAAAAATGTGCACACACACACACACCTATGTTTGGGAGTAAAATGATTGACGATTTGGCTCTCTGCATTGGTGAATATGCAAATAAAATCTCTTTGAATAGTTGCACTTTTGCAGCATCAGTGTTGCCATAATGTCAATTTGCAAGGTTTAGTACAAATTTGGTAATTATCATACTTTTTTATATAAAAGAAAACATTTTTAACGATTAGGTTGAATTTTAGGTTCCACTAGAAATTTTATATTTTTAACATTAAGTTTTTATTTTTTATGGCCTAATAATATATCAAACGTAATATTTATAATAGTTTAATTGAAAAATTGTTATTTAAAAAGAAATTTTAAAAATATTTTTTATACTGCCTCAAAATGAATTTCGCAACAACTTAAAACAACGGCTTCTGGTTTTCAATTCAGAAAAGTCTGGTCATAGATTCACTTTTTTGTAATATGACCAACACTTAGGGGATACCCCCTATTCGTGCATTGTATTGGACTACGAAAACGGCTTATGTAACGGATTGTAGAAAGTAGTGTATGTGTATGTTATAGGTGACATGAAAAATTTCTGCAGGAAGATAGTTCCACATACGAATAGCACGGCTAAAGAGTGAATTCTTTCTGCAATGCATCGCATGCATTAAAAATATGTGATTTGCAGGAACAAGTGCCTTTATTTCCGTTGTATATTTCGCTCAAGTAGAGAAAAAATCGTGAAACATAAGCGCAAAGAAAAATCTTCTAATTTATGTAAGTGACAACTGTAGATATTAATTTAAACTTTCTCTAGACTAAAACATACCTATTATTAAATAAAAACGTAGGTTGCCGCAGAAATTATTGCTCCTCACTAAATTGTTTCTTAGTCTTTACTTTTTGAATATTAAAATTACTCTTTTTGAGAAAATGGTCTGTCATGATTTTAAAAATTTAAACGTTGCAAATAGGACAACAACAGCATAACATAAAAATCCTTCAATTTTTCAAAAAATTTTTATTTCTCTCGTTCTTTTTGTTCATTTAAGGAGCATAAAACTGTCACAAAGCATTTGCCCCACCGTTCTTTCATTTTTATTAATCAAGTCTTTAAGCAGGCCCAAGGGTGATACGGTTTAGGTTTAGTGTACTAATTTGCCTCAAGCTGTGGCGCTGCTTGATATTCCTACAGTGTTTCTCGTTAAATCAGTGGCAATTAAAAACGCTTCTTAAATAACACTATTTGGTTTGAATTGGCAATTTTTGATTCCCTCTACCTAGAGCTACATCCGTCCATATGTGAATAGAAGCTCTTCTGATTGATTATCAAGAAAATATTTGGGCATAAAATAGGATTTTTATGATATCGCACATCTTGAAGGCACTTTTTGAACGTTTGATATTAAGAATTAAAAAAACTTCCAAGGGTAAATCCCCAAGATATTTAATTTGGTTTAGGTTGGGTAAAATTTCCTGAAATTTTGTTTTAGAATTTTGAATTATTTTTAGAATACATTTTCAAGAAATTGTGAAACATAAGTAATCGATTGGTCTTATCAGCGATTAATGCCAAATAAAACTTTGCAATTTTAATGATAATCATTCCAGACAACATACAAAATGACTCACTCACTCACTCACCTTCACAATCCATAAACTGATTATACGGCGTTTCACAATAAACCGACGGTGTTCCTCTAGCGGCTACCGCCGCTGCAGCTGCCGCGGCTACTTGAAAATGTGGCATTAAAAAGGCGGAATTTTTTTGCAGATTCAAAACTTGTTGATAGAATAGCGAAGCAGTTGGATCATAAACATGATCGAAATGAAGAACAGGTAGTGAGGGTGGTGCCGCTGGTGCTGTATTTGTTGAGTTATGGCTGAGTAGAGGTAAAGTTGTAGCTGTGTTACTGGTAACGGGCGAATGGGAATTAGTTTTTAAAGTGCGATCTTTAAAAGCGGTATATTGTTTTGAATCGGATGTAGGCGTTAGATTTGCCGAATTAATTGTTCCGTTACTAGGAGATGGCAGCGTTTTCGCACTATAGACAGGTGATGTTGTGGCTAAGGAGGTATCCATCATAGGTAAAGAGGTTGTAACACTTATTGGCATTAATTTATTTGTATATTTTTGTTCTAAAATATTATCAATGGAAAATGCTGACTTATTGGATTTTAAAGTGTCCATTTTAAGTCAGTTTTTCTTTTCTTTTTTTCTTTCTTTTAATAATTTATTTTCTATTGCTATTTTATATGGTATAAGTATTTTTATTTTTTTTTTTTTTTAGTTTTTGACCACCTAACCATACGCTTGTATGGTCTAATTGATACTAAAATCAGATTTTCCAATAATAATGAAATTATTATTATTATTATTAAATTGTTATATTGTTATATTGTTTTTATTATTATTGTTTCAATACAATTAATCAAATCAAATTTTGATAGTATGTTTGTCAGGTAATTGATATCTTTATTAATGGCATTATTTAAAAGTGAACTAAAATTGTATATCAACCAACCATCATCATCATAATCATCATCAACCATTATTATCATAGCGCTACCATCGCCGTAATCGCCTAAAGTACTAAAACTATAAACGAATCGTGTGTACATTCATATTTACTCCACATATGTACATACATACAAACATACTTAAATAATATCGACCAAAAATTTGAAATGATACGATAGCGATTGTTAAAGAATGTCTAAATAATTCACCAATTTACCCAAAATATAACGATTACACCATTTGCTTCTGCTCGTTGCTTACTTCAATAGTAAATGCTTGCCTGAGACGGCAATTACAGGATTGTTGTGCTGCAAAAGTTGCATCTATTGCGTTTGTAGCAGACGTTCTTTTACAGCATACAGGCTGCTGGTTCAAGTGATTTTTCATCACGATCTCGTTGAATACCGTCTCTTTTAAAAAATAAGAGCTTCATTAACCATAAAGTGGGTTAATTTAATGTAACAACTTAATACATTTTTAGAGAATGCATTGCTTATACGAAACGATAATTGGCAACCCTATCCTTCTAGCATTTTCAACAATAGAAAATGCAAGTTATCGACAAAATTTATATATAAAATGCAAGTCATCGACAAATTTTCTATAGAAAATGCAAGTCATCGACAAGATTTCTACATAACATACAAGTCATACACAAATTTCTATATAAAATGCAAGTCATCGACAAATTTTCTACAGAAACTGCAAGTTATCGACAAATTTCCTATAGAAAATGCAAGTTATCGACAAAATTTCTACATAACATACAAGTCATATACAAAATTTCTCTATAAAATGCAAGTTATCGACAAATTTCCTATAGCAAATGCAAGTTATCGACAAAATTTCTACATAACATACAAGTCATACACAGAATTTCCATATAAAATGCATGTCATCGACAAATTTTCTATAGAAAATGCAAGTTATCGACAAAATTTCTACATAACATACAAGTCATACACAAAATTTCTCTATAAAATGCAAGTTATCGACAAATTTCCTATAGCAAATGCAAGTTATCGACAAAATTTCTACATAACATACAAGTCATACACAAAATTTCTCTATAAAATGCAAGTATACGACACATTTTCTATAGAAAATCAAGTTATCGACAAATTTCCTATAGAAAATTGTATGATTATTGAATATTTGGAGATAATTGCTGTGATAGCTGCAATTAACTTTATTTCTGTTATCGGTTGTGGCAGCCATAGGTTCTAACAAGAGATCTACAGAACCATTGTATGATAGTAGCCTTAAATTTATTTAATCACGTTTCATAAAGAACATGTTTTTATGAAGCTGCATACACGCTTTATACAACATTAATACATACAAATTTTTAATTTCAATAAAAACTGGATGTTTTTTTGTTGATAATTGTATTGCAGCAATTTCGAACTAGAAAAACAATATTTCTATCATTGTAAATTCTGTAGGAAACAGTGTAATTCTAAAGTCAGAGTTATAGAGCATAGGAAATATGAATTAGAAGTGTACAAACGATTCATATTTATCGTATTAGACGATGTCTATTTAAAAATAATGATAACAACAACGAACAACCAACAATTGTCGATCGACGACTACTGAAATATTGTCCAATGATAGTATATTTGATAATAAGAATAATAAAGAATATACGCATGCATACAACTGCTACAACAACAATACTCATATAATATCTGTCTGTACAGGTTCAAAACTATGGGTTCATAATGGGGTTGGTTTTTTGGTAGGATTTCATACTTGCATTACAATTGATAACGCCCTTCGTTTACTTTGTAAACTTTGTGAATAACTGTAGTGGTCATATATTTTTCACATCAAAATCCCCTTTTTCTTTACAAAAAATTTGTTTTTTTTTTTCATTTTTAATTAAAGCCCTTTTTTATATAGCCTGCTGGTACACATAATATATGATACTCTTCAAAAATTTGAAATGGTGTCGTTTTAACTCTCTTTTAAATCCGACCGACTACTAGTTTTATGAGTATTTGGGGCCATGATGTTGGTGTTCTTGAAAAAGTTTGTTTTTGTTTTTGTCGGTATTTTGGTCTTTGATCAAATGCTTCTAATTGTTGTTAATCATTCGAATCGTGCTATCTGTGTGAAGATATATGGTTACACTAGTGTATGCGATAGTTAAGGTGCTATATATTAACATGTAATAGCACTAGAAGGTAATTCACAATTCTTTATGTATTATTTGGGCCTTAGTAGTTAATATGTTCGACTGTACTAACAGATATAATGCGAACTTTCTTGAATTTTCTTCAATTTTACTCTACACTTGAAGTTTTAGATTGTGTATGCATGGCTAGATGTGTGGATCAGTTGGTTCGACCATAATTCCATTAATTGTCGTTTTAGAAATTGCCCAAGCGTTCCTCTATTTATTTATGAGGTATAGTGAATATAATTACCCACTGATTGTAAAAGAAGCTTAGGTCGTTAAGACTTTCAGTAAATAAATTATGTCAGATGAGCAAATAATTAGTCCACTGCACCCTAGTCGGATAATGGAGCAGCCATATGAAGGCACCATATGGAAATTTGTTAGCTGATTTCTTGTAAGAAATAGATTATGACCGCTCTGAGTTCACATAATTTAAATAATCAGTAGTTTTACTTCGAAATCGCTGTGATCTAGTAGGTAGTGTGTTGGCCTGTTAGACGTAAGGCCACCTCAGATCAGGCATCTCCAACTAAACGAAATATGACAAAATATTTCTTCGGCGACTTCTCCTCAGCAGTTTTCTGGCAAAAACTCTAGAGAGTAAAAATAAAATTGTCATGAATAGTTTTTCAAAAATCTGTCGTTCGGAGTCGACTTTAAACTGTACAACATACATATGTGGTGTGAGAAACTAGGTCGTAATCCTGACTAAATGGTTGTAATGACCAAATGTTTACTTACATAAAACTTAAAGATAGTAAATAAGGAAAAAAAAGGGCTCTGAATAAGAGAATCGAGATAATCTGCTTTAGTTCTATGATCCTTATTAGTTTTTGCGAACGTTTTTAGTTTTTATTTTTCTTGCAATTTAGACAAATTGAATAAAAGCGATGACTTTTTTTCTGAATTTCCTTATTCACTTCCTTTTCTGCAAATAATTATTAGTTTATAACAATTCCATTATTTTTAATATAATAAATAAAGAAAAAAAATTCATGAATAAAACCTCAATAGATAAAGTTTAATGATGCAATATATAGAAAAACGAAATTTTTCAATTCAATTTCTTCGAACATTTACAAAATTAGTGATTAAAGTCCATGACAATCAATCTGTAAGGAAGTTCGTTCTCTTTGGTTTATAAGATAGCCGAGTTGAAATAATCTCAGGTAATATTGCCGATCTTTGATTTTGCGCTGAGTTAGTAGTGATAATTTGAATAATTTCGGGTACCTTGGATTGTGTACTACGATGGTTTGTATGTGAAATAAATCATAATAAGACATTTATAATCCATTGCAATTAATAATTTCGATTTTCTTACTGATCAAAAAACTGATTTCATATCATTTTTTTTAATTTCAATTAACAAATACGTCAGCACAAGCGGCCTTAAAATGTCTCAATTCACCACCATTTCTTTTTTTTTCTTTTCCTCTTTTTGCACACAATGTCTACGAACAATTCAAATAAGGTGAAAAAGTAAGATCAAAACAGAGCTCGGCATTTCCTATGCACGCGTGCTTTTCAGCCATTACTAAATTTACAACAACGTACATACTGGTGAAAAACTAATATCAAAACATTCCTTTGCAAATACGACACCGATAAACTTACATTCGCATACTTATGCAAATGGGGATATACAGAAGCATTGCATAGTTTGCAACAACAAGAAACGAATAAATAAGTACTCTCTCCATACACACATACATAAGCAAAACATACTGCACAACATACTTATCAAAATATTGTAATAACAATTAAATTCATTATTATCATCATTATTAAGCTTATATAAACGTATCGCATATGATGAGCACCTCAACAACCCCTCTTTTTGTATTTTTTTTTTTGTTTTTACTACAGAGAATATATTCTGGCCATGTCATCAAAGTAATCAATCATTGTAGGCTTAAGCCAATAGATAAATAGCGTTATGTACGACTCTTATAAGAGAATCAAATAAATGTACAAGTACGAGTACTCGTTACATACGATACAAATACAAATGATTAAACAATTACACTTACAACAATGTAATAAAAAACAAAACGAAATAAAATCACGGAACTGAAAAAAATGGCCGAAAGACTATATGCCGCACTATGTGGCGTTTTGCCTGAAAACCTGGCCAAAATTAATAGAAGTGTTTTATGAGTTAATGGCTGGAATTTTGTGATAGTGTCAGTGATAATTAGGCCCAAGGATGAACCCAACTGATTGTGGTTCAAATCGGCCCGTGATTTCGCCTAGCCCCCATACAAATTCCCCTCAAAATTAGACTTATTTACACATAATTATGGTAATTATGCAAGAATCATGATAAAATTTAGCATGGATCAGTTCTGTGTACTAAGAAATCATGGTGTAAAGTTTGGTGAAAATTGGATCACATTTGACCCTGGTCCCCACATAAAGTCCTCTTTAGAAATTCACGTTTGCGCTTATAAATGGATTAAAAACATCGGTATCGTGATGAAATTCGGAATGAACGTGTATTTTGTAAATCTAAATCATATTACCAAATTTTGTTATGATCGGTCCATAATTGTCCCTTGGTCCAAAATAGGGCCCCTTAAAAAAATATCTTTAACAATTATAATTGGCTTAAACATTTTATTACCTCGATGAAGTTCGACATGAACATGTTTAATATGAATGTGAATCATTTTAGCTGATTTTATTATGATCGGATCATAAGTGCCCCTAGGTACCACTACTACGGTCCATTAAGAAAATCAAACATACATCTCATATTGTTATAATAGTCGATATACATATGTAATTAAGTTTTTAAACTTCTATGATAATTAATATTTATTTATAATATTTATTTTACATTATTTAATACTTAACTTAAAAATACTTAAAAAGTGAAACTAACTACAATCGTTAAAATCGTTATCATTTTCATTATCAATGTCAGGAAGGAGCAATTTAATAGTACCTGATGAAAATCCTTTTCTATTCCTTCGCGATTTTTGTGTACTGCAGCTTATAAAAGGGTCACTGCTTAAAAGTAACCTATTCAGGACTTCTCGATTGGTATCGCTTCTATTGAATTTCCTCGCATAATTCGTACGCCATATGGCTTTATTGCCTATGGCTTTATTACATTCATTCATATTTTCTTGTGGTATATAACATTAAACTACTAAAAACTACTTTCACCTTTAAAATCCTTATCTTTTTTTAGGAAGGGTAAAAAAATGTGAAATTTTTATTATTTTTAAATTTTGAACGAATAATTTTAACATTAATATATGAGATATATATATATAAAAAAAACTGAAAGTAGCAGTTATTCATACCTTTCAAATAAAAAAAAATCAATATAAAACCTCTATTCGTTTAGCCACAAAAAAATGTCATATAAACCTATTACAATTTCAAGAAAACACCAAAAATGCATTTAATTTTCTTCACTTTCCTGACTTTGACATCGTCTCAAATCTACAAATCTCAACCTAATGTCGTGAAAATTCACTATATAATGCAGAATTTTGTTGTCTATCGAACTGCATTCTCAGTTTCTTAAATTTCTTTAAATTCATTTTTGCCTTTTTGGCCAGCTTTTCAGGGTAAATGCCACATAGTGTGCCGTGTAAACAGAAATAAATGGGAAAACAGGGTTAACGTGTGTTTATTTAAATATTTTGCATTTCGAGGTTAGAATAGTTTATGCAAACGACTTAAAAAAGCAGAGTTTAGTTTTATATTTTCAAAAAAAAAAAAAATTGGTAGGTCGCGTACAACTGAAGAAGATTGCTGAGATTACGTTGAGCGAAATCGGAATAACTTGATCAAAAATTAAATCGGTAGATTTCTAAGATCGCTTCAAAATTTTTCCCCACCAACACTCAGGGAATGGCCCTTCTCATGCAATGCATCTAATCATCGCTTGTGCGATCAACTGGCCGATTCGATACGAATGGATGGCCTGGCGAGGCAAACGAATGTATATAAAAATATGTGACCATTCACTAGAATTTTATGACCTTTTTTGCTAATTTCTGCAATTATTCAGCATTTCATCAGGATACAAGAACTTAAAACGCAACTGTGATCAAAGATATGTACGCGTAATTTGTCTTCACGCTTGTCAGAAAAGAATTTCGTAAACTTCTTACAAGATTCTGAGAGCAGGACTAGATGAGTTGAGCAACCTCATTACTAGACTACAGCTACTCAATATATTTTCACATTTGGTAACTCTGTTTACCTAGAACCTGCTACATTAGACCTATTATCTTCTTTACTAGAAGAGAACTTCATCAATGAAACTGAAACAAAGCAAAGGAATATTAAGAATTTAAGGAGTATTGAGATTTTCTCATTATATAATGCAGGGTTACAATATTATTTTAATATTCTACAACGACACTTGAAACCAACAAGAGAAGATTTAACCTAACACACTCTATACACATACATAATTGGTCATTACAACCCTTCAGTCAGGATTACGACCTAGTTTCTCACACCACTTATGTTGTGTGTGTTAATTTTATATATGAGTGGCGGGACCTACAGTTTAAAGTCGACTCCGAACGACAGATTTTTTGAGAAACTTTTCATGGCAATTTTATTTACTCTCAGAGTTTTTGCCAGAAATCTGCTGAGAGGAAGTCGCCGAAGAAATACTTTTTGTATTTTATTTTGATGTCTGGCCTGGGGCTCGAACCCTGGCTTTTCGTCCAATAAGCCAACACACTACCTACTAGACCACGGCGACTTTGACACACCCTATACCATAGAAAAAGTCAATTTTTAAACTTTTATTATAATTTTTATTATTTTTTTTTATATTTATGAACACTTTTGAAATATTTTTACGAACAATTGAATTGATAACCCTCTAGACAAGCACAATTTGGTAGCGTACAACGTGAAGTTAGCGGTGGCAAAGTTGCGGGTGGCAATGCAGGAGCCAAATGACCCTGAAAAGTAATGGGGAATGTAAGAGGCACAAACCACTTGGGATAAGCAGTGGCTGTAGAGCATAAAGTTTGGCTTAAAGTTAAAGGCTTCACGTGCTGTGAAAATAAAAGCAATACAAGAAATTATTCGCAATCCTCTTAATGTTGCAGTGAGTGATGCAGAAACTTACCATATTGCCTGAACTGTAGACGGGTTTAAAAGCACTCTTCATAGCATTTGAGCTGGCAAGAATAGATGTTTCCATGGCCGTTTCAGCTTGAGAGGTAGACGATGAAATATTTTCAATTGCTTTAACCAAATCCGAATCGCAACGTTTCAGGACCAATTCTAAAACTGAACGTTTACGTTGTGGAAACAGTTGAGCCAACATATCGATGGCATTTTGTGATACTTTGGAGGTTTCTTTAACCGTTGTAGTAGCACTGAAAGTTTGTAGTGTAGTTGCAATTGCAGTGGGTGTAGTGGGAGTGGTGGTGGTAGTGGCTCTGATTAGATTTGCAGAAAGTTTTGGTGAACTTTCAAT
Organism: Sarcophaga carnaria; assembly: GCA_958299815.1. Classification (NCBI taxonomy): domain Eukaryota; kingdom Metazoa; phylum Arthropoda; class Insecta; order Diptera; family Sarcophagidae; genus Sarcophaga; species Sarcophaga carnaria. Next base: position 129,561,227 of record OY283150.1, on the reverse strand, counting down.
TTGTTTGCTGGGCAAACTTAGATCTTCAACAGTTTCTTGCTGTTGTTTGTCATTCGAACTCTTTAAATCTTTTAGATTTTCAGCCAAATCGAAAATATTGCCTGGAGGTAGACAGTCCATGTTTTGGCCTGTCTTAGTGGCTACCAAACGTAAAGCTATGGCATCTTCTACAGCCTGTTGGCGCTTAAGGGCTACCTGAAATAGTTGAAGAATACTAATGATTAAATGAAATGAAAAATCAAATGAAGGCAATTGAAATTAATATGTTGTGATGGGTGGCATTTATTCATCACGCTCATCTTGTTTCCTTTAAGGCAATATTATTCTTTATTTGTTTTATTTATTTGTAACATGACCCCTGAATTTTCCCTTCGCTTTTATTTGCCTAGGAATGTTATACTGTTTTGGTAACACTTGTGCAAACAAACCTTGTAAGCGAAGTTTACTGAAGGCAGAGGAGTTAATAGTTTCTGTTTAACTTGTTGGTCTTTTGGAGGCTTTTTAATGGCCTGCGATGATGGAAATGTATTCATCACTTTCCTTTCTTTTTTTATTTTCTTTTATGGTTTATTTTGTTTTGATTTAATGTCTGTACTGCATCAGGATTTCAAACACCGCCACTACTGGCTGTTTACTTAAGTGAATAACTGTGGTGGTGATGGTGGTTGGATTTCGGGTGTAAAAGTTAATTTTTCTTGATTTTATTTGTATTTGAAATTAATATTTATAGGAAATGAAACAATAACACCAAACAGATTTTGGAATTATCCCGTTAATCTGGAGACTTTAAATACAATTTTCGTAAATTCAATTTAGTGAAACGTTCGGGTTGTATACATGGGATTCCATCAGATCAGTTCGGGCTCATTTCAGTGGTAACTCTAGGTGTTGTTTCATCTGCAATTCCTTTTGTTATTTTATATTTGTACGCACATGTCACGTAGCGCACATCAGTTCAAGGTCGATTGGATCGTACAACGCATTACAGAAAGAATTGATCCTTAACCCGCACTATCCGTATTAGGAACTCACTTCCTGTAGAAGTTTTTCCTGTTGCATATAAACACATCGAAATCTAATAACCACAAATCCCTCTTTCCTTCCTCCATTAGCCTACTTTCCAGTTCCAACTCATTGCAATGTATAATAAATAGGGGCCATCCCCTGAGTGTTGGAAAGTCACATTAAAGGCTACCGCTTATACGTATAATATTTCATAAAGATGGTTATAAGATCTGGTCTGATGGTCTTTTCGTTCACTCATGACCTTCTGGTTTTTAAAATTTTTCGAAGATCCAATATCCCCACCGAAGGCAATTTATCAACAAATGCTTTAATCGACATATTCTGTTCCATTAGCGAGACAGATCTCTAAAACATAATCATTGCGAAACCCATACTAAAGAAATCAAAACGTAGTTGACAAAGGTAGATCACTAGAATGATGCTTAAGTAGAATTTTCAAGACTTGAGACGCTATGGTCTGTCAAACAACAACTGGAGTCCATGATTGCTAACGACAGTACGAACTTATAAAGGGAAGATGTGAAACTAACATCAGAACCATTTAAGATAGAGACGCTTTGTAGAAGCTATGTGCTCCTAAGAGGGGTAGTGAAAATCTAATATGAAGCGGGAAGTGTTTACTAAACATTACGAGTGCTATCGTAATGGCTGTTTGTTACGCCGCGCCGTTTTCAAGATGAGTCGCACCAGTAACGTTTAATCTGCGGCTTTTTTATAGAGTTTCGCAATGGCAATAAAACTGTAATTTTGAACAGCTTAACGACGTATGGAACCGCGGTTGAATCAAGCCTTAAACGTAGAAAGTCAGTTAAACTACCTACCTATCCTACTGTCGCAAAAGAGTATCCTTTGATGTATGGTTTGCTGTCGGCTGATAATTTGCTTTTTTTCTTTGAAATAATGTTTATAAAAAGAGAAGAGAATACATAGAGCAGTGAAGCTTTTTTTAATCCCGAGAAATTTTATTCGTAGAGTAAAATGTCATTTCGTATAGCACAGTGTTTAAAATTCCGAAACAAGAGTCTAAGTATGCCCCTTGAACTACTACATCTCACAATTATTTTTGAACAAATACTTCAAATTTTCATTGATATATAGTCTGCCGCTGCAAAGAGAACGAAAATGCCAGTATCTAGGGCCGACTTCTTAAAATCTTAATGGGACTACCGTTATCTGCGGTAACTTTGTTTAGGAGCATCAGATTGTATTGAGTGAATGGTGTTTTCTTTATTTTGCAATTTTTTGGAAACTACCAGTATCTTAGAGAGCAACGGGTAGGAAACCTCGTCGACGTGAAAAGTAAAGACGTTTCTATCTGCTAAGGAGATTCCGTTCCTTACTAGGCGTCAGAATGCTCTGACATGTATAACTTCGAGGATCTATCACTTGATGCTAGATCGTCCATATTCTGAGTCTTGAGTTTTAAACTCAAACAAAACAGATCCGAAGGTATCCTCCAACATGGTCCCATTAAAGGCATTAAATATTGTTTCACTAAATGCTAGCGAGTCTAAACAGTGTTAAAAAGATTTAAAATACTAGGCGGTATTTTCTCGTATAACACATCCTATTTATTGAATTTCACTTGTACGGGTTGTTAGAATTCCTACCTGAGCTGCCATTATACGTTGTCTTTCGAAGATTAACACACACTTGGCACAACGACAATTCTTGTACGTGCACTGTTTCTTGTGCCCACGCAATTCCGATATCCAACCATGATTACGGCAACGAGCACATTTGGGCACGCGATTCGAACTGGTTTTGCTTAACGCGGAGGCACTGTCCGACGACAATAAAGATTTAAGGGATTTGCGTGATTTTTTGCCAGTCAAGACTGCAGTAGCCGTCGCTGTCGTTGATGTGTCATTTGTATCTTTGCTGGGGGACATCTTGTTATGTGCGTAAACGTTACCACAGATAAATACGTTTAACGCCGTTCAAAGATTTGATGTAACTGTTGCGAGTTGATGTGGGAAAAGTTTGCTTTTTGAACGGAAAGCCAACACTTGTGAAACGTTACAAATGAATTGCTCTTGTTCCCAAGGACAAGTAAGTTTTGTATCCTTAAAAGTGAAGTGTTGGATACACTGTAGGCGCATGATCAGTAAGAAAGTTTTTGTGGTTGTTGGTTTGTCCGATTCATAAAGTTCGTCCTTCTTTTTGGATTGGTTTTTAGGGTGGAAACAGCACGGCCATGTTTATTGCCTTCAAGTATTTATTGGCTAAATAGGAAAAGGATACACAATACAAGAAAAATAAAATGAATTAGAATGCTTAGTTTGCAATAAATTTATTCTTAAATTAATGGAATGATATTTCATCAACAAAAATCTTTGCTTTCTTAGAGTTCTTAGCCCATCTTATACCATAGGAAACGGAAATGAATTGTAGTCTACTACAATCTAGCTTTCGAAATTAGTTAATTAAACAGTGATTCCCACCGTACCAAAAGCAAGTTTGGAAAAGCCAAATCGAAATAAGTTTCACTTGTTTTAAAGCGATTTACCTTTTGAATAGACTAATATTTTTGAACTTCAAAATCATCGCCTGTGTACTTTCCCTACCTGTGATGAAAACTATCTATAAATTTGTAATTTTCCGGAAACAAGATTAGACGGTGATATCACATTCACGAGAGAATTTATGACAGTCTGCCTGAACGAAATTCTCAAGAACTATTGTGCTACTGAGCTACTGATTTAATTGTCATGAGGTAGTCAACAGTGCAATAATGCAGAAGTCAATAAAGGTATTTGATATCCATAATATCCAAATCCATATAAGCGCTTTGCAATACAATTTCCCGCCATTGGTGTATATTTTTAGAGATTTTGGAGGATCAGGGTAACGGATAACCTTGAGTTAGTTGTAGGGGACCATATAATCTAAGTCCATTATGTGCAAGGGGCGGCTTAGGTCTGTTAATGTACGAATTTAATTTTTTAAATTAATAAATGTTGGATTTTAAAGTTTCCTTAATCAAATTCAATGTATTTTCTTCAATCCATTGTGGTTAATTATTGCACTTTCAAATTTACGTCACACACCCTGTTAACAAAATCACAAACCACAAGAAAGTCTTTATTTTCAAGTTGTAACAAACAAAAGAGTTGCCAGTGTAAGGGATTTTTCTTGCAGATTTAGGATATTTTACTGAACATGGAAAAGGAATGTGCGAATTATAATTACGTGGAGGAGTGATGTTTTGAACTTTTTTCCAACCAGTATTGTCAAATAGATTTTTTTTTATAAATGACATCAGCGTTAAGCCGCTTTCAATAGTTTTAAAACGTCGTCGATGTTTTCGCAATGTCATTCAATATTGTATCGTATTGTCAGGTCAAATTGAAAGGCGTTCGCACTAATAATTTGAATTTTTACGATTAATTATTTTCCCAATAGATGATGATTTGTCCAGATGCAGTGTATTTTTTAGAATAAACAGTAAAAAAAATGACACAACTCAAGTGAAAAATGTGTGAAAAGAAAGATGGACAGAAGGTCGTACGCTACTATCAATAAAAATGGACACGAAAAGTTTGCTTAGTTAAATGTTCAATATTCGTTTTCAATATTTTTAATCATGCTGCTTGTCAGAATTCAATGTGACCCGGGCTCTACGTATATTGAAAACAATCGAGAAAACAACAAATTTAGCAGCAGAATTTAGAAAATACCATAATCAGCGTTTTTTTTTTTAATAAAATTTGTAAGTGTTTTAAAAATTGAACGAAATTGAAGATAAAGCGTTTTTTTTTATTATTAATCAATTTAGCGCTTATGTTGCGCTCAAAAGTAACGGCGTTATCATTAGAAAATGCAACATGGTGGCAAGCCGCCTCATTCGTTTTTAACGACGTCTAACTAAAGTAATCGACTGTTGTCAATTCAGTTTAGCTAAAGAAAAAGCATCAACCACCGTATAAACAGTATCGAAACCATTGACGTTTGACGAACACTCATAGCAGCAAATTACTAGCCAATTTAGAGGGAGAAAAAAAATTTTATAATGTTTTAAGAATCAAATGTGTTAGAAGCAACAGATATACAGAGTGAAAACTGGCGGATAAAGCAGAAAAATTAAATGCAAATAAACATTTATTTTGTGTTAAAAAAAGGGAAAATTTTGAATATTTTTTAATTTCTTCAATGAAAAGTTTAAAGATTCTTAAATATTTAAATATTAATCGAAATGTGTGTGATTTTCGGTCACAATGAATATAATTTCTTCTGCAAGAGATTATTAAGACGCTAAATATTACAAGATCAAAATAAGACGTACTGCTCATAAAAAAATTTTCTTGCTGAAAGTTGCCAATATTTTTAATTTCTTGAAAGAAAAAGTTAAAAATTGTTATTGCTAGTAGTTGTTTTTATTATTTATTAATAGTTCTACACAAAAATTAAATTTTTTATTTACTCTCGCCAATATAAAAAACCCACCCCGAAACATAAAAAACATAAATAAACAAAACAGACAGACAATCAGAAAGGGACAGATATACTTTTTGGTAATATTTGCTGTCCCTTTCATAATTCGCTGGTAAACGTCAAAATTGCGTTTCGATACTGTTTATACGGTGGCATCAACAACAGCGAAAAACGCAAAGAAAGCAGCTTTTATTCACTACTTTTAGCAAATATTTTATATTTAGGTTACAACTCAGATAAATCCAGCAACCACTATGTCAACCAACCAACTCGACAGCAGCAACGGCTTTTTTGTTTTTCATTTGCAATACAACAACCAACAATAAGCCAAGGAAAAAAGGAGGCAATAGATTTTTGGAACATCAAAAAACAATCTACGGAGTGAAAAACTAAAGAAGAAAAATTCATTGGCTATAACAGAATTCCCTGGAGCAGAGCAGCAGCAACGTACGGACGTAAGCAGTAGCGTCAAACGCTAGTATATCTAAAAACAGAAAAGTTTTAGTTCCATTAATTCAGGATTGCATTGATTGCATTACAAGAAGAACAACGCCAACAAAGAGAAGTGAAGTAAACATAATTTTTTTTATACAAAGTGTGTGTAATTAAAGCGATTCGATTTAACATCTAAATTTTCAGCATAAAAACTAAACAAACCAACAAAAGTTTAATATTTCTTAAATTAAATTTACAAAAACAAACTAATATGCTGTAAGAAAAAGTGCAAATTTTTATTAAATTACACACAAAAAGGCGAAAAGAAAAATTTGTGCTAAAAAAGGAAAAAGCAGAAGAAAACAAAAGAGGAAAAAAAGCTGCTTTGAAAGGCCACTGTTTTGAAAAAGCATTGTATTTCTATTATACATCCAAAGGAAAATTGAACTAAGATGTGGCTTAAAAACTGGGAAACAGAATTTCTATTTGCTTTAAATATATTGAAGGAAGCTCAGTGTTTAGCATGTGGACAAATAATAAAAAAAAAGTGTGAATACTCATTAAAACGGCATTATACAAGTTGTCATACTGATCTTCATTCAGTAACGGGCAGCAAACGGGAAGATTTGTTTAAAAAGTTAATGCGGGATTTTAAAGCTAAAAATAATATTAAGTTAATTAAGCTAAATGAAGATATAAGTCCAATTTCTAGCAACCAACCAAGAAAAGCAACATATGCCATAGCTTTAGAATTGGCAAAAAAAGGTCGTCCTTTTGAAGATGGCGAATATTTTAAAGACATGTGTCAATTAGTTCTCCCCATTTTTGGAGATGCAGGTCAAAATATATACCAAATTGTTAAGGAATTGTCATTATCTGCTCGTTCTATAACGAGGAGAACGGAAGATATTGGCCTTTTTATAGAAACGGAAACTAATGAAAGATTGAAAAATGCTAAATATATATCTGTATGTTTTGACGAAGGTCATGATATTTGCAACACAAAACAAATGATAATATGTGTACGAGCTGTAGACGAATATTTTAACCACTTCGAAGCAATTTTAAGGCTTCATTCCTTTAGTGGAGATGCTACAGGAGAAGCGATATATCATTCATTTGACGAAAATGTATTAAACGTAGTAGGTAAAAACAAAATATCTTCCATATGCACGGATGGTACAGCAGCTATGGTTGGATTGTGTAATGGCTTTGTGGACCGTTTAAATAAGGCTGAAATAAATGTACCCACATATCATTGCATTATTCATCAGCAAGCTCTTTTTGCTAAGGCACTGGGACTAAATGATGCGATGAAAATTGCAGTTAAAATCATAAACCGTCTTAAAGGTGGACATAAAGGACTAACCCATAAGAAGCTGATAGATTTTTTAAAAGAAGTAAATGATGATTATGAAGACGAAGTTTTATTTTCAGATGTTAGATGGCTAAGTCGTGGCAAATCTCTTGAGACGCTTTTTAACCTTAGGGCGGAGATAACCTACTATTTACGTACTCAGGGTACTGAAAAGGATGTAGAAATTTTAAATGATTTGAATTCAACAGAATTTCTGTGGGATTTGGCATTTCTAACAGATATAACGCTTCAAATTAATGGCTTAAATCTTATTCTTCGAGGCAAAAACAAAACTATTTGTGAGTTATTTCAAGCTGTTTATCAATTTTCTAAGAAACTAAGCCTCTTAAAAGAACAACTCGATTCCCATGTATTAGACAATTTTCCAAAACTAAACGAAATATACATATTACACCCAAATCAAACAAAACTTCAATTATTTAGTACTGAAATTAGTAACTTGATAGACAATTTTAAAATGAGATTCAAGGATATTTTTGAATTAGAATGGGCAATAGATGTCTTCAATAACCCATTTGATTGTGATTTGAAAAATGTCCCACTAAATATTGCAGAAGAAATATTACAACTACGGCAGGATTTATTAATACCAATGGGAAGTGGCCTCGATTTTTGGAAAAATATTTGTCGAAATAGATACGCTGCCTGCAGGGATTTAGCACTGTACACTTTTTCTATGTTTTCCACTACATATATTTGTGAGTCGTCATTTTCTACGATGGCACAAATAAAAAATCAACGTAGAAGCAAAATGACTAATCGCCATTTAGAAATATTGTTAAAAATAAAACGTTATGACAAAGAAATTGACATTGATAAACTTTTGAAATTTTTGGATTCGCGAAAGAATATTTAATTTAAACTTAAGCCACGATTAGCGAAACGTTCACTTATCGTACGTTCGTTTTTAGCATATGAAGAAATATACTGTTTCGTTGACAAGACAGAACGATCTGTATAAAACAGTATTTCCATAGAAGGTAGTTTCATTCTCTCTATATTTCTTATACCATGGTATTCCCTAACATTTTTACCTGACATTTGAACATGAGTGATGGGTTTATTGTATGTAAAGTTGCATGCTTATATAAAACTTTTTAATTTTTAAAAATTATTTTTCTTTATTATTATTATGATTGTATAAAAAACTTTGAAACAAAATAAATAAATAATATTTAGTTTAAGTGGCAATGTAGCACAAATGTCCTTTTTGGTAATTTCATATTTATACATAAATCTGTTTAATCTTTAAAATTTTTAAATATTTTTATTGTTATGATTCTAATGTGAATAAAGACTTATAAGAGTGTTGTTTTATTATTATTATTATTCTGGCTGGTGGGGTATCGTATTGAAATTTAATATAAAAAAACAAAAATCTCTTTGAATAGAACAATATTTGACTGTTTACTTATATGTAAATTCGATAAATATTGACTCGGATTAAACCAAAACTGTAATATTCTATAATATTACAAAAATAAATAGTTATAACATAAAACTTTTTCCAATAAGGGCCGAATTGGTACTTTTTTAAATTTGCATTACATTAACAACACTCATCACTGTTCTGAACAGCTGACTTCGTGCAAATGTCTGTAAAGGCGGGTTCACCCACAAGTTTCTGAAACATTTTTGGTTCGGAGAAATTTCTTGCTTACTGAGAGTTTTCCGCAACATGATTCACCCATTTCAGAAACTTTGTTCGTAAAAACAGTGCTGCCATATTTAATTAAAAATGGCGTAAATACATATTTGCATAAACTTAAGAAAGTTAATTATATATGTGTCAAAATAAAGAAATAAAAAAATTAATATTTATAACAAAATATAAACAGTATTTGTGGTGAATTATTTGGTAAGAATAAAAACATCTTGTTCTGCGATGGATAAAATGGATATAAATCATTTGCTACTCTTGTTCACTATTGAAGTGACCAAAGTAAAATTACTTGCAAAATATATTTATGAAAAACGAAAATCAAAGATAAACAAGAGGACGGGTGTAAGACCACTTTTGAAACAAAGAGAAGCCAAAAGGTATTTTCACTCACTAGTTTCCGAAATGCGTTTAAATTACGTAGATTCATTTATAAATTTTCATCGCATGGACCCTGGGTCTTTCGATGAACTTCTGCAAATATTTGTGTATTGTATAAATTTCATATGGTGTGGCAACCTTTTCTAAAATGGTTCGGACCAAATTTAAAATTAATTTAAGGCGGGTTCACCCACAAGTTTCTGAAACATTTTTGGTTCGGAGAAATTTCTTGCTTACTGAGAGTTTTCCGCAACATGATTCACCCATTTCAGAAACTTTGTTACATATGTAAGTTTCCATAACTTTGACCATGATTTTCTATTAACCCATGAATGCCCGAATTAATTTTTTTTCTCACGGTTACCGTTTTGTTTTTCACACTCAATTTCCTCTCGGAGCATAAAAACTAAGGCAACCTCTGCTGGCAACTTAAGTTGCCACTGGAGACTAATGGATTAAAATCATTAGGAGCTTTTTTTTCAAATTTCTCTGATTATTCAGCATTTCGCCAGGATACAAGAACTCAGACTGCAACTGTGACATGTACGCGTAATTTGTCTTTAGGCTTGTCTGAAAAGTAGGACTAAATAAGCTGAGTTCCTCATTGCTAGACCGAATACCTAGAACCTGCTACAGTAGGCCAATTATCTACTTCATCAATGAAGCTGAAACAAAGCAAAGGAATATTAAGAATTTAAGGAGTATTAAGATTTTCTCATATAATCCATGGTTACAATATTACTTTAATACCCTACAACGCCACTTGAAACCAACAAGAGAAAATTTAACCTAACACACTCTATACACATACATAATTGGTCATTACAACCCTTCAGTCAGGATTACGACCTAGTTTCTCACACCACTTATGTTGTGTGTGTTAACTTTATACATGAGTGGCGGGACCTACAGTTTAAAGTCGACTCCGAACGACAGACTTTTTGAGAAACTTTTCATGGCAATTTTATTTACTCTCACAGTTTTTGCCAGAAATCTGCTGAGAGGAAGTCGCCGAAGAAATACTTTTTGTATTTTATTTTGATATCTGGCCTGGGGCTCGAACCCTGGCTTTTCGTTCAATAAGCCAACACACTACCTACTAGACCACGGCGACTTCGACACACTCTATACCATAGAAAAAGTCAATTTTTAAACTTTTATTATAATTTTTATTATTATTTTTTATATTTATGAACACTTTTGAAATATTCTTACGAACAATTGAATTGATAACCCTCTAGACAAGCACAATTTGGTAGCGTAGTGCAGTGCAGGAGCCAAATGACCCTGAGAAGTAATGGGGAATGTAAGAGGCACAAACCATTTGGGATAAGCAGTGGCTGTAGAGCATAAAGTTTGGCTTAAAGTTAAAGGCTTCGCGTGCTGTGAAAATGAAAGCAATACAAGAAATTATTCGCAATCCTCTTAATGTTGCAGTGAGTGATGCAGAAACTTACCATATTGCCTGAACTGTCGACGGGTTTAAAAGCACTCTTCATAGCATTTGAGCTGGCAAGAATAGATGTTTCCATGGCCGTTTCAGCTTGAGAGGTAGACGATGAAATATTTTCAATTGCTTTAACCAAATCCGAATCGCAACGTTTCAGGACCAATTCCAAAACTGAACGTTTACGTTGTGGAAACAGTTGAGCCAACATATCGATGACATTTGTGAGTAGCGATGGCTTAGTGGGAGTAGTGGTGGTAGTGGCTGTGACCAGATTTGTGGAAATTTTTGGTGAACTTTCAATTTGTTTGCCGGGCAAACTTAAATCTTCAACAGTTTCTTGCTGTTGTCTGTCATTCGAACTTTTCAAATCTTTTAGATTTTCACCAAATCGAAAATATTGCCTGGAGGTAGACAGTCCATGTTTTGGCCTGTCTTAGTGGCCACCAAACGTAAAGCTATGGCATCTTCTACAGCCTGTTGGCGCTTAAGGGCCACCTGAAAATAGTTGAAGAATACTAATGATTAAATGAAATGGAAAACCAAATGAAGGCAATTGAAATTAATATGTTGTGGTGGGTGGCATTTATTCATCACGCTCATCTTGTTTCCTTTAAGGCAATATTATTCTTTATTTGTTTTATTTATTTGTAACATGACCTCTGAATTTTCCCTTCGCTTTTATTTGCCTAGGAATGTTATACTGTTTTAGTAACACTTGTGCAAACAAACCTTGTAAGCGAAGTTTACTGAAGGCAGAGGAGTTAATAGTTTCTGTTTAACTTGTTGGTCTTTTGGAGGCTTTTTAATGGCCTGCGATGATGGAAATGTATTCATCACTTTCCTTTCTTTTTTTATTTTCTTTTATTGTTTATTTTGTTTTGCTTTAATGTCACTACTGGCTGTTTACTTGTGGTTGGATTTCGGGTGTAAAAGTTAATTTTTCTTGATTTTATTTTTATTTGAAATTAATATTTATAGGAAATGAAACAATAACACCAAACAGATTTTGGAATTATCCCGTTAATCTGGAGACTTTAAATACAATTCTTGTAGTTGTGAAGATATTTGTCTTTAATTTAATGAAACATTCGGGTTATTATACATGGGATTCCATCAGATCAGTTCGGGTTTATTTCAGTTGTTTCATCTGCAATTCCTTTTGTTATTTTATATTTTCACACGCACGCCACGTAGCGCACATCAGTTCAAGGTCGATTGGATCGTACAGTGCATTGCAGAAAGAATTGATCCTTAACCCGCACTATCCGTATTAGGAACTCACTTCCTGTAGTAATTTTTCCTGTCGCATATAAACAGATCGAAATCTAATAACCACAAATTCCTCTTTCCTTCCTCCATTAGCCTACTTGCCTAGTTCCAACTCATTGCAATGTATAAATAGGGGCCATCCCCTGAATATTGGAAAGTCATATTAAAGGCTACCGTTTAAAAGTATAATGTTTCATAAAGATGATTATAAGATCTGGTCTGATGGTCTTTTCGTTCACTTATGACCTTATAGTTCTAAAATATTCGACCAACTTTTTCAAAGACGCAAAATCCCCAGCCAAGGCAATTCATCAACAAATGCTTCAATCGAGATATTCTGTTCCATTAACAAGACATAAACATAGTTGACAAAGTTAGACCACTAGAATGATGCTATAGTAGAATTTTCAAGACTTAAGACGCTATGGTCTGTCAAACAACAACTGGAGACGCAATACACCACGATTGCTAATAACAGTACGATCTTATAAAGGGAAAATGCGAAAATAACATCAGCAAACCGTTTAAGATGCCGACGCTTTGTAGAAGTTATGTACTCCTAGGAGGGGAAATGAAAATCTAATATGAAGCGGGTTGTGTTTACTAAGCAGTACAAATGCTGGCGTAATGACTCTCTGTTGTTTAGATTCTATTCAATGGATGGTGTTTTCTTTATTTTGCGATTGTAAAGAAACTACCAGTATTTTAGAGAACAAAGGGTAAGAAAGCTCTTCGACAACTATATTCCCTGTCAACTTATATAGAAACTTTATATTTCCTTTTATGAAAGCTCTATTAAACAATTTCTTGTTTACAATGTGCTCTGGAAAAGGCTTAAAAGGTTTGATGCTGATGTCCGATTTATGGAGATTGTAAATCGTTTATATTTCAGGGCATTCTTTAAGAGAAAAGGAACATTCTCTTTAAGGGGTAGGTTCGGTCACAAAATCGCTCCAAAAGTAAATTCCTTACTAGAACGTCAATATTATTTTTAAACTTTTTATTTAAAACAGATCCGAAGGTATCCTCCAACATGGTCCCATTAAAGGCATTAAATATTGTTTCACTAAATGCTAGCGAGTCTAAACATTTTTAAAAAGCTTTAAAATACTAGGCGGTATTTTCTCGTATAGCACATCATATTTATTGAATTTTAATTGTACGGGTTGTTAGAATTCCTACCTGAGCTGCCATTATACGTTGTCTTTCGAAGATTAACATACACTTGGCACAACGACAATTCTTGTACGTGCATTGTTTCTTGTGACCACGCAATTCCGATATCCAACCATGATTACGGCAACGAGCACATTTGGGCACGCGATTCGAATTGGTTTTGTTTAACGCGGAGGCACTGTCCGACGATAATAAAGATTTAAGGGATTTGCGTGATTTTTTGCCAGTCAAGACTGCAGACGCCGTCGCTGTCGTTGATGTGTCATTTGTATCTTTGCTGGAGGACATCTTGTCGCGTTGTGTGAAGATGTGATGTAACTGATGCGAAGCGTTGTGAGGAAAGTTTACGTTTTGAACGTAAAACCAACACTTGTGAAATGTTACAAGGACAAGTTAGTTGTATCCTTAAGAATGTGCAGCAATGTTGGATACATTAAAGGCGCATGATCAGTAAGAAAGTTTTTGTGGTTGTTGGATTGTCCGATTATTAAAGTTCGTTCTTCTTTTTGGATTGGTTTTTAGGGTGGAAACAGCACGGCCATGTTTATTGTCTTCAAGTGTTTATTGGCTAAATAGGAAAAGGATACAACATACAAGAAAAATAAAATGAATTAGAATGCTTAGTTTGCAATAAATTTATTCTTAAATTAATGGAATGATATTTTATCAACAAAAATCTTTGCTTTCTTAGAATTTTTAGCCCACCTTACATGACAAGAAACGGAAATGAATTGTAGTCTACTACAAGCCAGCTTTCGAAATTAGTTAATTAAGCAGTGATTCCCACCGTAAGAAATACAAATTTGGAAAAGCCAAATCGAAATAAGTTTCATTTGTTTTAAAGCAATTTACCTATTGAATCGACTTATATTTTTCGACTTCAAAACCATCGCCTGTGTACTTTCCCTACCTGTGATGAAAACTATCTATAAATTTGTCATTTTCCAGAAAACAAGCTTAGACGGTGATATCACATTCACGAGAGAATTTATGACAGTCTCCTTGAACGAAATTTTCAAGAAATATTCGGCTACTGAGCTACTGATTTAATTTTCATAAGGATAGTCGTACCTTATGTCTGTAATACAACAGTGCAATAATCCAGAAGTCAATAAAGGTATTTGATATCCATAATGTCCAAATCCATATAAGCCTTTTATAATACAATTTCCAGGCATTGGCGTATATTTTTAGAGATTTTGGAGAATCAGGGATCCTGTTCGAATAGTAGTTACTGATTGTGGTAACAGATAACCTGGAGTTAGTTGTAGGATTCCATATAATCTATGTCAGAGTAAGGTGCTAAGCCTTATAACGTGCGAGGGGCGGCTTAGCTCTGTTAGTACATTTATTTATTTTTAATGTACGAATTTAATATTTTAAATTAAAAAATTTTGGATTTTAAAGCTTCCTTAATCAAATTCCATGTATTTTCTTCAATTCATTGTGGTTAATTATTGCACTTTAAAATTTACATCACACACCCTGTTAACAAAATCACAAACCATAAGAAAGTCTTTATTTTGAAGTTGTAAGAAAAAAAGAGTTGCCAGTGTAAAGAGTTTTTCTTGTAGATTTAGAATATTTTACTGAACATGGAAAAGGAATGTGCGAATTATAATAACCAAGGCAAATTCAATAAGGTAGTGTCAGTAGTACAACAACTCAATTCGCAGTGTTTTTTAACAAAAACAACATGTATTTTCTGTTGTTTTTGTGTGCCCGGTTATGTCAAATGAAATTCGCCGTAAGCCAGAAATGACAAAGGCGAATCCATACAATGACATAAAGTTGTTATTTTGTGTCATTATTTCTATTTTGTTTCTTTTTGTTTATAAAAAAAAATTTTGTAAAACAAATTTAAAGAAAATAATTTTTAAAATACGGGCTGATTTGCGCTACCACTAAGGTATAACGACCTTCAGGGGGATTCTGGGAAGCATAAGAGCGGATTCTATAATAAAAGTTGTGCCAGGACATGAAGAATATTTAAATAAATTATAAATTGTGTAGAATACAAATATAAAAGGAAATAAAAAATAAATAAACAATGAATGTATATACAGTGAGCAAAAAAATGTGTACACTTATTGTAAAAAACTATTAAATAAATTATTCCACAGGATTTTGTTTAAGATGACTTTCTAGAAAATCCGTTAGCCATAGTTAAAAAATCATCACTTTTTTGCCTAAAAATTTGGGAATTTCTTAGTTTCGACAATTATTTTCTTTATACGTAACCAATAGAGAAATGTTTATAATAAGAATATAGTTTTTAAGCTTTTTGTAGTCTTAGAAAATAGTTATTAAGCTTTTTTTAGTCTTAAGGACAATAAATTTCTTTTTATAGAAAATTTTTTGTTTAAAATTTATTTCGAGGTAGTGTGTGTTAGTTTTTTTTTGCTCACTGTACGCAAACAAAATATTTGACAATCCCGTGCACTTAAAAAAGCAATCAGCTGGGCTAATAACATCACCTTCTATGAATTCGCCTTGAGTCCCACCTTGTATGGATTCGCCTTCGTCGTGATGTTTTAAACGGATACACTCAAGGCGAATTCATAGGAGGTGATGTTATTAGCCCAGCTGATTGCTTTTTTAAGTGCACGGGATTGTCAAATATTTTGTTTGCGTACAGTGAGCAAAAAAAAAACTAACACACACTACCTCGAAATAAATTTTAAACAAAAAATTTTCTATAAAAAGAAATTTATTGTCCTTAAGACTAAAAAAAGCTTAATAACTATTTTCTAAGACTACAAAAAGCTTAAAAACTATATTCTTATTATAAACATTTCTCTATTGGTTACGTATAAAGAAAATAATTGTCGAAACTAAGAAATTCCCAAATTTTTAGGCAAAAAAGTGATGATTTTTTAACTATGGCTAACGGATTTTCTAGAAAGTCATCTTAAACAAAATCCTGTGGAATAATTTATTTAATAGTTTTTTACAATAAGTGTACACATTTTTTTTGCTCACTGTATATACATTCATTGTTTATTTATTTTTTATTTCCTTTTATATTTGTATTCTACACAATTTATAATTTATTTAAATATTCTTCATGTCCTGGCACAACTTCCCAGAATCCCCCTGAAGGTCGTTATACCTTAGTGGTAGCGCAAATCAGCCCATATTTTAAAAATTATTTTCTTTAAATTTGTTTTACAAAATTTTTTTTTATAAACAAAAAGAAACAAAATAGAAATAATGACACAAAATAACAACTTTATGTCATTGTATGGATTCGCCTTTGTCATTTCTGGCTTACGGCGAATTTCATTTGACATAACCGGGCACACAAAAACAACAGAAAATACATGTTGTTTTTGTTAAAAAACACTGCGAATTGAGTTGTTGTACTACTGACACTACCTTATTGAATTTGCCTTGGATACACTTTTTCCAAACCAGTGTTGTCAAATAGCTTTCTTTTTTTTATAAAAAACTTCAGCGTCAGTAGTTTTAGCAGGTCGTCGATATTTTCTCCATGTCTGGCTGAGGAATCATTTGAATTTTTACGATTAATTGTTAATAGATGAATAGATGATGATTTGTCTAGATGTAATGTTTCTTTAGTATAAACAGACACAACACATGTGAAAAATGTGTGGAAAGAAAAATGGAGGGAAGGGTTTTGTTACGTTACATGCAATAAAAGTTTGCGTAGTTACACGTTCGATATTCGTATTCATTTTCTTTAAATATGCTGCTTGTCAAAATTTGTGACACGAGTTCTACACAAATTGAAACCAATTTTCATTTTCAAGAGTATCTACGTCAAGAAGACAACCACGACTTTAGCAACGCAGTTTAGAAAAAATTCCTAATCAGTGATAAATTTTTATTCTTTTAATTTTAATTTTTGAATTTGTAAGTGGTTGTGTTTGTAAAAGTGTGTTAAACATTGAACGTTTAGCCCGCGTATTAAGACGCCTTTTGCACGTTGAAATTTGTTTCGAAACAAATTTCAAAACTGTTGAGTTTGTAGGAGAGAGGGGAAAACGAGCGGGGGTGATTTCTCAATTTCATGTACTCGCAAACAAGGCAAATTCAATAAGGTTGTGTCAGTAGTACAACAACTCAATTCGCAGTGTTTTTTAACAAAAACAACATGTATTTTCTGTTGTTTTTGTGTGCCCGGTTATGTCAAATGAAATTCGCCGTAAGCCAGAAATGACAAAGGCGAATCCATACAATGACATAAAGTTGTTATTTTGTGTCATTATTTCTCTTTTGTTTCTTTTTGTTTATAACAAAAAATTTTGTAAAACAAATTTAAAGAAAATAATTTTTAAAATACGGGCTGATTTGCGCTACCACTATGGTATAACGACCTTCAGGGGGATTCTGGGAAGCATAAGAGCGGATTCTATAATAAAAGTTGTGCCAGGACATGAAGAATATTTAAATAAATTATAAATTGTGTAGAATACAAATATAAAAGGAAATAAAAAATAAATAAACAATGAATGTATATACAGTGAGCAAAAAAAATGTGTACACTTATTGTAAAAAACTATTAAATAAATTATTCCACAGGATTTTGTTTAAGATGACTTTCTAGAAAATCCGTTAGCCATAGTTAAAAAATCATCACTTTTTTGCCTAAAAATGTGGGAATTTCTTAGTTTCGACAATTATTTTCTTTATACGTAACCAATAGAGAAATGTTTATAATAAGAATATAGTTTTTAAGCTTTTTGTAGTCTTAGAAAATAGTTATTAACCTTTTTTTAGTCTTAAGGACAATAAATTTCTTTTTATAGAAAATTTTTTGTTTAAAATTTATTTCGAGGTAGTGTGTGTTAGTTTTTTTTTGCTCACTGTACGCAAACAAAATATTTGACAATCCCGTGCACTTAAAAAAGCAATCAGCTGGGCTAATAACATCACCTCCTATGAATTCGCCTTGCTCGCAAAACTTGCTTTGTTCTTTATTCGTATATACACAGAGTTGTATTTGATTTCACATTTTCTTTTATTTTTTGTTTCGCATATTGAAGTTAACATGCTGACTGCCGCGGCAATTTTCAAAAAACTGGCCAAAAATGACAACTTGATTTTTTTTTACATTATATTACTTAAAAAACTCTATTTTTAGATCGAAGGTATCATCAAAAATAAAAATTATGTTTTTTTTAGGAGAAAAAGTGGTTTAATGAGTACGAGATAACTCGTTGATTGCGTTCCGTTCTAGGGAGCCAACTATGAATTATCTTGTAATGGGCAGTCATTACTTTTTGTTTATTTTGTGTTTGAAATTAAAACATTTGCAAACGAAATTTTTTAGTACCAAACAATTAATTATAAAAATGAAAAAATAAATATCAAAAAGAATATAATTTAATTTTTTAATTTATAAAAATCAATAAATAAGGTAAATATATTAAAAAATAATAATACATACATAAATATATGTATAATATATTATAATATTATAAAAAAATATAATATTCATATAATGTTCATTTTTAAAGAATTGTCTGGCGTTGTTTGAACCTAAATCACAATGCCAAATAAAGTTATAACTGTCAAAAACAGCAGAATGACGCGATAAAAGAAAACAAAATTTGTGAAATTAATTTTTTACGTGCAAAAGCGAAAGAAATTTTAAAAGAAAATGCAAAAAAGTTTTTGAAACTTGTTTCGAAACTAATTTCAACGTGCAAAAGGCGTCTAAGCGTTTTTTGTTTAAAAAATTCAGCGCTTTTGTTGCGCTTTAAAGCAACGGCGTCATCATTAGAAAATGGAACACGATGGTAAGCCGCCCCATTCGTTTTTAACGACGCTTAACTAAATTAATCGGCTGTAGTTGTCGATTCAGTTCAGTCGGAATTTCATCATCAACTGGATTGCGTGAAAGATGGAGCGGTAGCTAAAGAAAAAAGCAATTAACAACAGCGAAAAAACGCAAAGAAAACGGCTTTTGTCCGCTACTTTTAGCGAATGTTTTTTTTTAAGTTACAACGCAGATAAATCCAACAAAAAAATCAACCAGCAACGACTACGTCAACCAACCAACTTGTACTCGACAGCAGCAGCAGCTTTTTTTTCATATTATTTATACTACAGCAACCAACAATAAGGCAAGGCAAAAAAGGAAGCAATTTCTTTTTAATCCCCTCACTGAAAAACTAATTCTATGTGATGATTATCGTATTAAAAATGCAAAAAATAGCTAACCAACCAACCAATCAGTCAATCAATAACTAGAAAACACCAATAAAACAAAATAAATCTTATGAATTGCAATAGATTTTTGGAACATCAAAAAACAATCCACGGAGTGGAAAACTGAAGAAGAAAAAGGAAGGAAAATTCATTTACTATAAATAGAATTCCTTGGAACAGAGCAGCATCAAAAACTATTGCTGTAACCTTAATGAAAAGCAAAAACATTGTTGCAGCAGCAACGTAAGCAGTAGTGGTCAAACGCTAGTAAAGCTAAAAACAGGAAAGGAAAGTTCCATTAATTCTGGATTGCATTACAAGAACAATTAGTTGTTTATTGAAAAAGTTCTATGAATTTTAAGGTTAGGACTTTTACAAAATTCATTGTGTTTAAATGCTGCGCAATTTGAATGCTGTTTACCGTCAACGTCAACAGAGAGAAGTGAAGTAAACGTCAACGTATTTTTTTTGTTATACAAAGTGTGTGTAATTAAAGCGATTCGATTTAACACCTACATTTTCAACATAAAAACTAAACAAACAAAAGTTTAATAATTCTTAAATTAAATTCACAAAAATAAACTAATATTCTGTAAGAAAAAGTGCAAAGTTTTTTTAAATTACAAACAAAATAAAATCTGATTAGGCGAAAAGTAAAAAACTGTGCTAAAAAAGAAGGAAAAAGCAGAAGAAAAAAGCTGCTCTGAAAGGCCACCATTTTGAAAAAGCAGTAAAAAAAAGAAAATAAAACGAAGCGAACAACAACAGCTGCAGTAATTTGAGAGAAGACAGTGCGTTTAAAAATTAAGTGCTTTCGATAAAGTTTATTCAACGTGAGAAAGAAAAGGAAGGAGAAACAAAATTTTATTTGTCTATAGGAGAAAGGTAAAAAAGCAAAGCAAGACAAAAGGGCAGTGTTGCATTTCCTTTCTTTTTATTTAAAAACAAAAAAAAAACGTATTTCAATTAAAAAAGCAAAACAAATCAACAAGCAAAGACAATTATAACGTCGCTAATAACTCTTGAACGAAAAGCAGAAAACAAGAAAGAAGGAACAAACACTTGAAGAGAAATAAGAAAACAAAAAAAGCTTAAAAGAGAAAATTCAATAACTACTAAGTGCAGTTTGTTTGTGTACCACATTTGATTGTGGTGTTTTACTTACTTTTTTTCGTTTTGTTTTGTATACGTTAATTCGTCTTTTCTACGCTCGTATCTTTACCGGAAGATTCTAAAGTAATAAGTTTGTTTAGCGGTTTTCTCTGTAAAAAGAAAAACTATAAAAAACGCTTACAAGAAAGAACTATAAATTTAACATATTTTGTGTAAAATCAAGAACGAAAAAAAATATTCCAAAATGGTTGAACGTATAATTGAAGAAAATACCTCAGCAACAGACTCAATTTCATCTTCAGCTGATGGTGTTGTTGTTGTTGCAGGTGGTATGGAGGGAACAGCTAAAGTTGCAGGAACAACAACATTACACTGTTCTAATAATACCGACGATACAACACCAGTCAACAGCTGCAGTCAATCTTCAGGTAAATATTAAATCTTTTTCCTTATTTTAATTAATACAAATATTAACATTTATTTCAACTTTTAATATTCAATGAGTATAATTCAAAATTACAATACAGGCAATGAATTGATAATTTAATGTTTTTATGCTAATTTAGTAAAGATCAAACATCGAGTGTACGACACTGTTTACTGTGCACTCAGCAATAGTGATGCCAAGTTTACGTTTCCTTAATACTATTGGTTTTCTGATCAGAGTCCAAATGTATTAAAATTACAACTTTTTAATATTAGCAGAGGAGAAGTAAAAACACAGTGTTTGGCAAATTGTTTTAACTAGTCTCATCTACTACAGTAGTTGTTGAAAAACGACTAAGATTTTTCTTAATCCATTTGGATTTGGAACAACCTAAACTTTTCTTGTGTAAGAACAATGAAAAACTATTCAGAAGGAGTCAATATTTTGACCAGACACTGTTAACTCAAGTCAGGTATGTAAATTCTGTGGTTAGGAGAAGGAATGATCTGGCAAATATTTTCAACCAGTGCTGTGTTAATTTATGTACGTCTGTTATGGGTACTAACACCAATCAATATTTTTCAGTTTTGACGGCAAAAGGATTATAGGGATACTCTATATACTAGATTAAGAATTAGTACAATGTGTGTATTAATAATAATAATAATAATAATATCTATATACAGTATTATCTGTATATATATATATATATATATATATATATATATATGCGTTGGGCATATGCTGATCGCGGATTATATTTCTGTCCACTATATGCAGAATCGTAAGCATTTGAACAATGAGTATCATCATTTTGTAATCATTTTCAAAGGCATTGGTGTTAGTGTTATTAGCTGTTAGCTAATATCTCCGTGCCTTACTTTTCTGCGCCTGTTTGTTACAGACGCTAATTTTTAATTCTTTATTGGTTGTTAGGATTGTCTTCCCACATCTTTTTTTCTTCTCAAATTTGTAAAGAAATTCCCTTGCAAATGCGCTCATAGTTAGTTCCTTGTGGACAGTGGCAGACTGAAACTCGCAAATTTCTTCTGTTGTTTTATTTAAGGATCAAATTTTACTTCTGCACTAGCCCCTATTGACGAAGCAGCATGATAATCTTCTATATGCATAGTTGGGCAGCATGTTTCCTCTGCATGTTGCATAATTTTACCGACATCCCATTTTCCATAGGCTATGGCCTTTTCATATTTGGTATGACTATGCACTGAATGGTTTACACAGGGGACACATCGTTTCGTTTTCAGCTCATAAAAACAGCATTGACCCTTAACGTGTACCAAATGTTTAGCTTACATAACTAACACCAAATAATTGGCGATATCCGTGATAATTATCTGACACTTGTACTGTAAGAAACTCCCAAATCCCAGATCTTTAATTGATGAGTGCGGCCTAGCGTTGTTATAATGGGAAATTTCTATTCGCTAAAGATAGGCGGTGACTGTATCAACCACATTATGGAGATACAGATTACATAATAAAATTCTCCGTATGAAAATTAATGGTTTTTTTTTTTATTACTTTACCTTCAACATTGTTTACTGTTTATACCTATGATTAATATTTTTAACATTCTAACCCAAATAAACAACTGGTTAGGCTGTTTTTGTTTTGGTTATTTACAAAACACAAAAACATTTATTTAGAAATATTTTTTGGCAAAATAAGATAATAAACTCGTAAACAACTCGTACCTATGTGAAGTACTATAAATAATTAAAAATTTCTTTATCTTTAAAGTTCAATAAAAAAGAAAAACCCTCATCACAACAATTCTTATGAAATAAATACAATAAAATAATATGTAAGTGTGGTGTAGGTACCTATATCAAAAAATGTTTAACAAAAGTAAAACCATAATTTCTTTTAAATACAATACACACACACAAACAATTATTAATATTTTGGGTATATATTTTTTTATTGTTAATAAATAAACTGACCTGCCTACATACATCCATATGCATTCATCTATACCTGCATACACATAAAAATTGTAAATAATTTCCATTAACGGTTTAAACAAAAACGTTTTTGTTTCTTTTTGGTTTTTCTATTCAAAATTGAATATGTTCTAGAAAATAAATTTTTCGTTATTTAGCCGGAAGAACGAAACCATGAAAAAAGAAACATAAAAGAGTAAAATAATGTGAAATCGAACTAACGCATGATGTATGTATATTCATTTCATTTAAAATTTCAATTTATTTGTTGTTGCTTTTATTTTTCAAACCATCGGAAAGTTTTCACAAGAAAACCTAAAGCGTGCCAAAAAATCAAATGAAATTAAAAAAATAAACTAAAACCTATACGGACTACAAAAATTGTTTTAAAATAATTGTGTGTGTGTAGAAAAATGCAAAAGTACGCGGGCAAAACTAGAGCACAAAAAATGCCACCACCGCACCATATAACATTTAGGTGGGGGTCTAATTTTTAATTTTTCTAAAAAAATATTTCTTTCTCAAATAATTAAACAAAAAAATTGAAAAAATTATTTATTTTAATACAATATAATAAACTACAAATACATCTACATAGATAACAGTTAAGATTATACCCAATATCAGGTAGATTGTTCAGAAAGGACCCTTCTGGGTTAGTTTTTTCTGCATGGAAGACAGAACACTAGGAGAATTATTTATTTGTCTCGAAAATTTCAAATTTATACACAAAAAGTGGTAAAAACTGTAGGCAAAACAAAATTTCTTAATTCTAGGAAAAAAAATCATTTCTTCTTTTGTCATTCCAATAACTGTTGTTACCGATTAAATATTTTACATAATTTAGCAGATTGACCTTTGAACCTCAATTTTAATTTAGTCAGCATTGCGGTCCAGCTTTTCACATCAACATTGTGAGTTATTATTCATTACAGTATTTATAAAAAGAAATCCCACATTGCGAAAACTTCGTAAAAAAAGAACAAGTTAAGCGCCATTAGAAAATGCAGCTTCAGCCACAAAAGCGCAGACACAAGACACCCTGTTTAAAAATAAACACCTTCGGTAGTGTAATTCTTGTTGCGTTGTTTTTGCAGAATAAATTTCTTAGACAGAAATTAAATAAATGATGCAATCACAATAAAATTATTGAATTAAAAGATAAGATCAGATCTTTAAATAAAAACAAGTAAGAAAATCAATCATGCGTTTTCGAAAAAACAATCAAGAGAGAGAGAGAGAGAGAGAGAGGACACAGACAAAATTTCATCGCTCACCAAAGACACTGACGTGTCGTTAAGATGTCAAAGTTGCCAAAAAAGATTCACTTTGGGATAGAGGCAGGCAGGCGGTGAACGATAAGGCAAAAACTAATAGTCGACAAGTAAACCTGATCAGAATAAAAGAAATGGCCAAAGTTGCCGTAGAATATACAGTGCTTGACAAAACAATGGAAACTTTTTCACAAATGTATTTAATCGGACGAAAATTTAACATGTTTTTTAAAAATCGGCAAAACATTTGTGGAGCTTATTAACATGCACTGTTATTAACGTTTCTGTATATTAAAATTATGTATAAAAGTGAATGATATAATTCAAAAATTAAAAAAGTTTCCAAAGTTTCCATTGTTTTGTCAACATCAAATATGTGAATAGAATTATTTTTTTTTAATTACTGAATTATATAGTCTTTTTATATATTTTTTAAAATACAGAAATGTTAATAACAGTGCATATTAATAAAAGGCATTAATATTTTGCCGATTTCTTAAAAAGATTTTTAAATTTTCGTCCGATTGTAACACATAAATAAATTTTTGAACAAGTTTCCATTGTTTTGTCATGCACTGTATATGTATAAAAACAATAATTGGGATTAAAAAAGATGAATGGAAATATTTCTTAAAAATATAAACAGTTGAGATGACTCATTAAAAAAAAACAAAAAAAAAAATGAAATGTGCACCTGCATACAAACCTAAAACATTTTCTAAGCAGAAAAAAATTATCGTTCAGTTTTCAAATAAGAAAATCCAATACCATTTAGAAAATGCAATATTTATTTCATTATGAAATGTAAACAAACTCAAATGACCGCGTTTTAAATTTCATTAAGTGTTGTTGTTGTTGTTTTTGTTTTTGTTGACATACTCGTTATTATGGTCGCTAGAGTTGCAGTTGCAGCAGTATAGTAGCTGTCGTTTTTATGTTGTAAAATATCAGAATATTGTTTGTATTTTTTGTTCTCTTGTGTCTCTTGATATCAGTAGTAGCTACAGCAACAGCAACGATTTCAACTGACTTTGTAATTTTGTTCATGTACGCGGTCGCTCTTATTATGACCTTGATGACGTTTATTGCACTTTTGCAAAAACAATAACAACACACAAGAGTTTTATAAAATACATGTACATCAAAATAAAAAATGCACACAGGCATACGTTTAAAGATATGTATATATAAAACACTATTCTTATTACAACTACACTGCCTCCAATATCCAACTGCAACAGTAGCAATAACAAGATTTTTTATTTGTTTTTGTCTTTTTTTTTAGAATAAAATCAATAAAATGATGAAAACAACAAGAATATTCAGTACGACGGATGTTGTTGTTATCGAGTTTATACGTTCGTTCGTTTGCTGCGTTCATTCGTTTAGTGCCGCTTTATCATGGTTTTGTATATTCTTTCTCATTCTTCTTTATTTTTCTTGCATTTTTATTTTAATTGTGTTGCCAGAGCAGCCGTAAAATGCGTCATAATCTTGTTAAAAATTTTAATCTTTTTGGTTTTTTTTTAAGATTTTTGAAACAAGTTTCTGTTGTTTTTACGGAAATTGTATAGGAATTGAAATTAATTAAATTGTTTAATTTATGATTATTATAAATCTGTAAAACAATTTAAGCTTTGCACTTCATTACAGTTTTTACTATTCGCATGAGTACTTTTGTGACAATTTTTGGTAACCCTAACGGGCTATTATTTTTTGGAAGTACATATATGATTTTAAGTGAAGCAGCTTTTGTTACGAAAACGTTTGGGTTTAAAATTGTTTCCGATTTGGCTGAAAACTCAAAATAAAAATACACCAAAAAGTAGGACAAATTCCCGAGAGTGCTGTGGGACCGAAAGATCCGTATCATCCACCACTCGCTTTCTGACAGAAGTGATATTTGCACAAATGCGTTGTTACACAAGATTGTCCTGATTTGTAACTTTTTCTTTATATAATTGCTAATTCCTTGCATAGCAGGCCGGTTATGGAGGCCATTATCACTCCGCCATGCTCGAAAAGTGACCACGTTTAAGTAGTCATCTTTTTAGTATATTTTTACACGTTGTTCTTATTATATTTGTAAATGAAAATATCGCTATGAACGATATTTGACAACAGGCAGCAGTTTTGAAAGTACTGAATGGATAACCCAATATCTTTTTATTTTAGTTTGTAACCAAAAAGTACCGACTCTTCTAACGGCCTTGTTCGTGTAAATATAGTACTGATGAAATTTAAGTTTTTTCACTGTATTTTCAAGACCCATATTCTTCGAAAATGATTTTAATTTTTAACAACCAAACAGTTTTCTGGCGCATAAGGAACAATTATTTATTTTTATTATAGGCCTTTTACTTCAAATTTGGTTTTTAATTACGTGTCCATCAATGTAATTTTCAGATGCATGTCATACTTTCATACGCAGGCAAAGGAATACGAATTAAATTAATGAATATACATATGTATTTAATTTTATTAAAAAAAAATTTTAAATAATTTATAAAAAAAGGGGACATTTGAGCTCGTTGCTACTATAATAATTGACAACACTGGTTGATAGTTGTTTGTGTGCATTTTTATTTGTTTGTTATTATTTTTGTTACTGCACACTCATATTTTTTCCAATGCTGTGTTAATTTTCTCTTGTTCCAATAATAATAGTAAAAAAAAATTGTGTTAAAAATCGTACGATATTTTTGTTTGTTCCCCACTTTTTAACTCTGCATTTTAATCGTACATTTTGATTTGCTTATTAAATATTGTTGTTGTTTTTGTAACTCTTTTATTTTATATTTAATTGGCTTGTTTGTTTTTATTATTACAGACATTTTGTTTTCTAGCCCTTTATCTTTTCAATTTTTATTTCGGTTTTAAAGATTATTGTTGGTGTTTTTTAGTTGGTTTTTTATTTTCGTTTTAAGGAGAGGCCTACGTGATATTTTCATTGTTGTTTTTTCTGTTTTTTTTTTTTTTGTTTTCTTTGGTTTGTTTTTTTATATACACATCTATGTACATATGCACATATAAAACAAATACCGATAGAGAAAAGTACATGTGTATGTATGTACAATGTACATACATATTCACATCAAAATATTGCGTGGTTGTACCGGTCTTTTTTCTGTTTTTGTTTATTTCTATGCTTGATACTCTCTTTGGAGTGCTAATCTCTCACTCATGCTCTCTCTTATTGACTCTCTACTCCTCACACTCCCTCTATTGAGATGTACGTGCATATATACACATGTACATACATATGTGTAAAATTGTTTAGCTAAATCAATAGCACATACTTATCATTTGTATTGCTTTTATAGTCTAATTTTTTCAATGGTATGTTTGCATGTGTTGCTCTGTTAGTCGTGTGCGGAAACAACCATAATGTTTAATATGATATTAGAAACAAAAATAAAAATACAACACTCTTCTCCCAGTTTCTGTGTTTTTTACACATTTATATCTTGTTCTTCTTTCATGTAATAACAGCAATCGTTCTCTCTTGTATGGAGCTTATGTGGTGGCTCTCTCTAGCTCTCTTTCTTAATTTTCTCTTGTTTACAATGTTCTATATGGTTTGGTTATTATTGTTTTTCTTGTCTTCAAGTGATTTTCTGTTATTAGTCAAATGGTGTGTAGTATTGTTGACATTTTTTGCTTTTGAATTAAATGTTCTGTTAGTGTTTGATTACAAAGTTGTATTTCTTCTTTAAGACAAAAAAAAAAGCAAGAACAAGTATGAAGTAGGTTTTTGTAATTAAAAAAATAATAATAACTTTTTAATTGAATATATAGGAAATACTTTTTGATTAATCATGTATAAAGCTTTAAAATTTATAATAAATTAAAAATTTTTAAATTCAAATTCATTCAAATTATGGTTTAGAACAGTGTATTGCTTGTCCGTCTTTATATATAAAATGTAATACATACATATTTACAGCTAAAAAGATGTAATATTTCTTTTTACCTAGCCAAACATTTTGTAATTTTCCATTTTTATTTTCAATGTTTTGAATTTTTTTTAACATTTGACGTCACACACAGATTTGTTAACCCTCCAAACAGGTTATTTTTTTCTCTTTCTATTCCACAAGCACAAAAGTATGAGTATGGAATAGCCTCACCCACCTCTAACATAAATGCGATTTCTCGCAATGTTAAAAACTAGCAGATCATTAAACAGCCAACACATACACACACACACACATGCATAAGAAGGTAATAAGTATGGCAGCGATAGAGAAATATATTCATACATTGTCATATACATACATATGTATTTGTCATACTTTCTTTTCTAATAGTGTTTTTAAGGGTATTTGTTGTATTTATTTCATAGTTTTAACTTGCAGTGTAGCAAAGAAAAAAATTATTTTCATTGTTTAATACCTATTTTAATTTACTATTTTACATCAGAATTATTTATTGTTGAGAAGGAATAATTTATTATAAATTATACCAGATTTAGTGCATCAGACGAAAGTCTTTGCTTTTCTTATCCTATTTAATTCTATATTCTTTTAGTAAAAAGAAATTCAAATATTTTCAAACAAAATACTAAACAAACACGTCTGTGCTTTGAATACAATTATTTTCCTTCAGTCCACATACAGTTGTGCGCAGTCTTATTTTTCTGTAGTTAATTTAGTTACATTTTATTACGTTAAAAGATACGAGCGAACTTATATGATTTGTTTTTATTACAATAACAACTAATCATTCAAAGTAAAGTCAAATTAGCTGTACAGATTTCTGAACACACGAAATAATGTGTGAACCACTGTATATCTCTAATCAGCTGTTGCTTAATATTCTTATCAGACTCTCATTCTATGTAAACAAGAAATTCTTTCTTTTGCATAACATTCTATAAAATCTTCGTATTACCGCATGGTTTTTAATACTTTTTGTATCAACTATGTGTTTATTTGTTTTTGTCTTTTTTAATTGTTATTGTTTTATAATTTTTTTATTTTTCGTAGACTGGCTAAGTTTGGCTAGTCACCGGCTGCTGTATGACTTGATTATGACTGCAAATAAATAGTTACACTAATACTACTACAAAATGATTCCCAGCCTGTGCTTTACTGTTTTTTTTTTCTATGTCGACTTTAATGTACAAAGTTGTTGTTATTTTGTTTTTTTGTTTTGATACAGTGAGTTTTTGTTTGGAAGGCACTGGTGGGGAAAAGTGAAGGTGTTTTGCTCTATTCATTTCTTTATTTTTCTATTTCAATCATTCTAAAATATACTAAGAACGAATACGGACACTTTTAATTTAGTACTCCTCTCGTGCGAGTAACGAAACACGATTGGATTTTTTTCGTTTTAGGGACGTCGTCTGTATGTCGTGGTATTAAAGAAAAACACGCGTTTTTTGGAATTTTATTCAATTTAATTTGACCATTTGTGTCCCGTTACGAATGTAACTTATTTTTTGTGTAACAAATCGGCCACTTGGGCTTTTAAAGTGAGCATTATTTTAAAAATGTTTTATTTTGTTTTGTGAAATAAAAAAAGAAAAAAAATAGCGAAATTCGTCGTTTTCTACGTCATATTTTGATTGCTAATAAAATATTCACACGTTTTTTTTAAAGTGAAGTGAATTTTTCCTTTTTTTTATTTTAATCTCTCATTTTATTTTTATGGTAATTGAACGTGTTTAAGTGCGTTTTATGTTAAAAGAAGAAAATAGAGAACATGTACATACATATGTGTAATATTATTTTAGTTTGTGTGTGATTAAACAATAACAAAAATCGTTAAAGTGATGATTTCGTGTTATACGAGCTGCCGCTATCACCGTCGATGTTCTTTATTTTCTTTTTCGACTACAGTGTCGTCTTTTCTTTCACATCGTGTTTGTTCGACGTCAAAAGTTTTTGCGTTTTAAAATTTCGAAATAATTTTTTTTTTTTTATCAAATTGGGTTAAAAATTTAAATTAATTATAACCAGCAGCCACCAACACCATCCAATCAAACTTAAAATCACCGGTCAACCAGCCATATTGCGGAGAGAGATAGAGAGAGCAATTAAAAGAAAGAATAAATCTCAAACGAAAACAAAATAAAAAAACACCGCTATTATCTCAGTCGCAAAAACAAATGCAATAACAAAACATAATTACAACAGCATTGGCGAAAAAAATTCTTTTTCTACGCAATTTCAAAGAAATTTGGTTGCTTTTTTTCTTCGTTTAAAAGACGAGCAATAAAATCACTAAAACAACAAAAACAATATGATTGGTAAATATTTCTCTTTTTGTTTATGTATTTATTTTGCTTTCATAATTAAGAATTTATGAATTTTTAAGTAAAATTTTGCTTATTTTATTACTACTCGTTATCGTTATGGTGGTGTGGTTGACGAGCCCATAACAGTCAAAATCACATAATAACGTCTCAATTGTTAGGTTTATAGGGGGAGAGGTCGTTTTCAAATATTTCTTGATATAAAAACGGAGCACATTAATTACATAAAGTATTGAAATACGATATTTATTTACTCGTAATGTAGATACCTAAGATTTTCAATAGGATTGATTGATTATTATACATTTAAAAATATAAAATTTATTTATTTTTTCCTTATAAAATACAACTTCATAGTGGTAAGCGCATATTTACTACCAGGTTCGAGTTTGTTTGTCAAACTCTGTGTATGGATATCAATTTTTCAGTTTCGAAAGTAAAGTTAAAACACAAATTAAACCATAAATTCGTTTAAACTTTTATTTCATGATTAAGTTTGGACCATTTAATCAAATGGCCGCGCTACTTTGGATTAGTTGCAGGCGAGTCGATCCTTTCGTATCAGTGTCCTTGACTTTGTCTTACAAAAAAGTCCTACAGGCTAATAAACTCTGTTATCGTGTGATGAACGTGCGTTCTATTCTTCCTGGCCCAAAAACGCCTCCAGGCCATAATGCGCACCAAACAGTCACTTTATCCAATTGTAATGTTTTTTGCACAGTCACTTCTGGGTTCTCCAAGCCACTGGTCGGCGGACACAACCACTGAATGGGAAAAGAGCTTCCTTCAGCGCTACAGAAAATTTTGATCGATAAATTAGCATTGAAAGCCTGTTGCGCTAGTTTTATATACGGTGCATGACGGTGCAAATCCAATTTCGGAATACGCCATAATGAGTCGTAAAAGGACGCCGTAGTCAAATTGACAAATTCCGATTCACACTTTATCTGTAACTTTTGATTAATTTTTTTTTTACATACATTTATTGAAGTTCCAAATTTTTGGAATGAATATTTCCTTTTTCTTGCAATGCAACATTGCTGTTACACGCAATAACAACGTGTAAAATGGTATTTTATACATATGTACATAGCAATGTACACGAATTAATACATACATACATACAATAACCCCCCTTCCCCCTCATTTACTATTGCGTTTTATAAACTGGCTACAAATAATAGCAATTTTAACCGATTGCCTGCATGCCGTAATTTATTTAACATTTTATGTTGCAGATGTTGTTGTTGTTGTTATTGCTACGGCTGTTATTATTATTGTCAAGCTTCTTCCTCTTCCTATAAAGAAATGTTTTTATATGCAAAAACAAAATCAAAATAAAACAACAAAACAACAAAAGTATTTATTAAACAAAGGCAATGTTGTAGAGGAAGAACTTTTATTTTTTCTCTTTGCATTATAAAACATATAAAATAAACAGCAACAAAAATAGTGATTAAAATAAAACAATAATAAGAAATATTTACATTTTTTTCTAATAAAATTAAACAAAACAAAAATGAAGATTAATAGAGAGAGAGAGATAGAAAGAAGCAAACAAAATAAACATTTTTTTTTTGTGAAACAATCAAGGACAATTGATATGAGTGTCTAGCACGTTTTTTTGTTTTTTTTTGTTTTTGTCTTAATTTTTTTAACACAAGTTATAAATAATTAAAAGATTTAAATAAATTAAAATGGATGATATTTTTTATTGTTAAAACAAAAAAAAAATTAAAGTTAATTTTAAATTTCTATAAATTAAAACGCAAGAGAAAATCTCCGAGAACAACAATAAACAATTAACCGTAAGAGCACAAATAATACCGGAATATAGTGTGTAAACAAAGAGCGTGCATATGATAGACTAATTGAAAACAAAAGAAAGAAAAAACATAAGAAAATAGGATGAAAGAACACATTAAAAATAAAAACGCATAACAATGTAAAAATAAAGCCATAAAAAATAAATAAAACACATTCAATATTATAAATAACAACAATAATAACAATTAATTTAAAATTCAGGTGTTGTGTTTTTATAAATAAAAATGTTATAAAAATAATAACAACAACAACATTTTCAATATTGTATTTAAGGTCGAATTCAGCTATAAAATATTCATTCTTCACCCTTTATGATATTTTTTTTTTCTTTTAAGTTTAATTTAAACCGAACAGAAGAGAATAAGAGAGGGTGATTAATCAAACGTGCATATGAATGTTGAATGTGCTCATGTGCACACATACATATACATACATACAGTGGTGGCCACGAATTTAAGACACGATATTTTACTTATATACATATTTGAAAAAATTTTAGCAGCAAAACTTCGACTAGTCACTCCAAAGTATATTTTTCCAAAATATCATCCATCGGTTTATTGAGATGTTCTCTCGAAAACGCTAGTCGGGATTTGATATTTTTTTGACACAAGTGGTTTACGTTGTGCAATACACTCACGGAAGTTTTTCTCATTTAAGCCCACTTCACACGGTAAAACTTTACGTACGTAAAGTCTAATGAAAAAGTAAAATGAAATTCCATCCGTATGACAAAAAAGAGAATAAACGTCGTACGATTTATATTTTTTGCGTTTACATGATCGGTATAAGACAATAACAAAGTAAAATGAAAACAGCTGTTACACTTTTTTTCTATGTGTTTACATAAAAATACATTCCTGATCTAATGCGACTTGCTTGTTTTTTTGA
Source organism: Sarcophaga carnaria (assembly GCA_958299815.1). NCBI lineage: Eukaryota > Metazoa > Arthropoda > Insecta > Diptera > Sarcophagidae > Sarcophaga > Sarcophaga carnaria. Next base: position 129,528,086 of record OY283150.1, on the reverse strand, counting down.
ATCATTTTAAAAAATGAAGAGAGCCATACGACTGTCAAACTTTTCATCCGTATTTTCTCTCAACGTGTGATGGTTTCATTACATAGACGCCTTTTGCACGTTGAAATTAGTTTCGAAACAAGTTTCAAAAACTTTTTTGCATTTTCTTTTAAAATTTCTTTCGCTTTTGCACGTAAAAAATTAATTTCACAAATTTTGTTTTCTTTTATCGCGTCATTCTGCTGTTTTTGACAGTTATAACTTTATTTGGCATTGTGATTTAGGTTCAAACAACACCAGACAATTCTTTAAAAATGAACATTATATGAATATTATACTTTTTTTATAATATAATATATTATACATATATTTATGTATGTATTATTATTTTTTTAATATATTTACTTATTTATTGATTTTTATAAATTAAAAAATTAAATTATATTCCTTTTGATTTTTATTTTTTCATTTTTATAATTTTTGTTTGGTACTAAAAATTTTCTTTTGCAAATGTTTTGATTGAAAACACAAAATAAACAAAAAGTAATGTTATTTTAAATAAGGAAAATTTATATTAACACGTTGACTGTCCACTAAGAGATAATTCATAGTTGGCTCCCTAGAACGGAACGCAATCTACGAGTTATGTCGTACTCATTAAACCACTTTTTCTCCTAAAATAAACATAATTTTTATTTTTGATGATACCTACGATCTAAAAATAGAGTTTTTTAAGTAATATAATGTAAAAAAATCAAATTGTCATTTTAGGCCAGTTTTTTAAAATTGCCGCGGCAGTCAGCATGTTAACTTCACTATGCGAAACAAAAAATAAAAGAAAATGTGAAATCAAATACAACTCTGTGTATATACTACAAACTCAAGAGTTTTGAAATTTGTTTCGAAACAAATTTCAACGTGCAAAAGGCGTCATAGTACGTTTAGACGATCACATCCCTACTCTTCTACACAAAATTTTGACAGATCATATTACTTGTGGGACCGTGTAAAGTAAGCTTTAGGCGTCTTTTTATTGTCTTAGACGAAATATCAATACCAAAATCTGAATTTTATTTTTTATTTTACTTGAGCTCGTGAAAGAATTATTAGCAGCTACTTTAGGATGTAGTTTTCGGGCTCTAGGTTGCTGTTTGACATTTTTGGTGGTACCATGTTGCTCGATGTGTTGTAAATCTTGCATCTAGAACATTTAAACAGCTTGGATGTCTCCATTACTGTTTTCCATCAGATTTTAGTTGTTGGATCAGTTTTTGCTCGGCATCAGAACTCTGAGTACCTCTGGCCATTTCTAATTAAATATTTCGATATATTCCAACATAAAATAAAATAAATCATTCGTTTCTCACCGTTTAGCTTCAAAAAACACCCAAAAATCACTTAAAAACCAGATATTTCTGAAATGTCCTAAATTCGTGGCTAGTTTCAAATACAAATCTTTACAATAATATGATAAAAAAATAACGTTCCTTTTTCTTAATATTACAGGGTTGTAAAAATTATTACAACTAAGTCAGTCATATGTCGTGACTTAAATGTGTGGCCACCACTGTATATGTAGTTTGTAAATTCATTCTTACAGCGATAGAATACTTTAAAATGTAATTACAAAATGAAGAGAGTAAAAGAGAGAATTTTATATTGAAAACAATAACAATTTAGTGATGTCTGCTTGAATGTTTTCCCGTAAGACTTTTGCTTGTTGTATTATATAAAACTGATCTATTCTTCTTTCTCTTTTGCTGGTTCAATTCAATTTGAAGAATTAAATTGCTCTCCCTTCTGGTTGCAATCATTAAGGCGTAACTATAATTTGGTTTATCAGTTTAATCAACTCTGCTAATACATACAATTGAAGACAGATCGATTGGCTGATAGAATTCTCTCCCTGATATTTCTATGACGTAATATGGAAGCCACATACATAGGTTAGAATGAAGTTTCATTAACATTGTGTAGGGTCGCACCCAGAACAAAATATTCCGAATCCGTGGAGAAGCTCGCGAATATTAAACCGGAGGAGAATCTGGGCCATAATTCACGAGTGTAAGGTTGTAAGACCATACAATTTATGTCAATTAAACTTGGACATATGGTACTGTCGGCGGTACGTAGCAATAATATTTGGCGCTCAGCTCGCCATTCGAGCCCTTATGTACGTTATGTATGTGATTACCTCGAGATTACTATGACATTATCTGAGCAATATAAGTAAATGAATTAGGAAAGGAAAATAGGGTCACTTTGTACTCGAAATCATCGTATGTAGAAGCTCAGGGCCATGAACATACTAGGAGGCGAGGTTTGAGATTTCACACTTCTGATGAGCTAAAATATTTCTTTGAAATGAAAATTGAATTTTCTAATCTAAGGGATGGGATGATAGAGAATATGGAAAGAAACTTTTTCTTGCGCCAGATTAAGAATTTTAGAGTTGAAGAAAATAATAGAAATTGCTTCAAGTCCACTATCAGATTCTGTGGTTAGGGAGCACGAACCAAATGAAACTCGTGCAGATTTAGGAGAGGCACGAGGCATGTAGGATCGGAATCGAATAATGTTGCTCGCTAATAGCCGTGTGCTATTTAAATAAATTTAAATAAAGAATGATAATATTATAAATAAATCAATCATTTTGAAATCCTCTAATGAATTTTGAACAACTATAAACTATTGTTTATTGTATGAATGATTTTCTTTTGAACAATACGTATTTAGTTTATCAAAAGATAAATTCAGTAAATAAAAAAAAACAAAGGATTTATTAGAAATTAATTACAAAAAAAGAACTTAAACTGAGCAATGCAAATTGTTTCATTTAAAAGAATATCTGCTTTTTTCTTCATTTCTTTGTCAAAAGACAAAGAATAAAAGAACTATACAAAAATACAATATTATTTATATTTTCTAAGAAACATGTTTTTTTTTATATACAATAAATAAATGATAGGTTTTCTTTAGAAAATGCTTGTGTTGGTGTATTTTTCTTTTTTGATTTTGTTTTCTGTATAGCAGATCCCAGTTTTACTTTCAAAATGGAAAGTGAAAAACGTGTGGCTGACACACGATCAGCATCATCACCTCACCCTCAATGATCGATATGAATGAGGAGGGCGATGATAATTCAAAAAAGAAAAAATTTGTCATTCATTCGAAAAGAAAATGTTTATTTGTTGTGTCTGTCATTGAGAAAAAGAAATTATATTTTCTGTCATTTTTTTTCTCTTCTTTAAGTTTAATGAGAAATTAATTATGATTTCATATGATGAAATTGAAAATTTCAACATGTTTAGAAATTTATAAATAATTTCGATTATATTTGTTCTATTTCTTTGATTATATAATATTTATTTACTTTAGAACATCATTCCAGTTTAAAAAACTCGAATTCATATAAAAATTTCTTTAATTGCGCAGGGCGTACAAACAAACAAATAAATAAGCCGGCAAAATGCCGGCTATCAAGTCTACTTCATATATTTTCTTCTCCTTATCCATTATATATATTTTTTTTGTTTTAAATTTATTGTTGTTTATATTATTTAATGGTGTTTTTTTTTAACAAAATGTTTACAAATTAGCAAAAAAATAAAAAAAGTTTACATATTAGCACTTTGGTTAAAAAAATGGAGGAAAAAATTGTAAAACCAAACAAAAAAAAAAAAAAAATTGAAAATAAATTCGCAGAATGTGAAAAATAAATAACAACAAATAAAATAAAATAAAATAAAAAACGCACAACTTTAAATAAAAAGTTTGAATTTTTTTTTTGTTTGTTTGTCTAACAAAATTGAAGGTTTTTGGTTTTTATTCTTTTATTCTATACTCTTGGCAAAAAAAAACCAATGTTAAGTTTGTTTTTTTGCTGCGTTAAATTAAATTTTTTTTAGATAAAAACTACTTAAGATAACAAATGCAAAAAAAAAGAAAAAAAGAAAAAGTAATAATAGTTTATAAATACATAGTGAAATAACGCAATAAAGTAGTATTGGTATCATACTGTTCGAAAAAAAAACAAAAAAAAAATATAAAATTCGTTAGAAAAGATTTTTTGTTTTTCTTGCAAATTTCGTTTTTCTAACATTAAATTTTTTTACGCATTTCTACGAATTTCGAAATATTTATAATTCATTTTTTTTTAAGATTCACTTACTAATTGGAACATACAAAAACAATAACTTATCATTTTTTACAACAAAAGTATTTAAAAAAAAAAAATTAAGAAAAAGATTAAATTCAAGAAATCTAAATGGAAATGCAGGAATAGAATGATGAGCATCATTGTTTTGCAATTATTTTTATGATGGAATTTTATACTGAAGTTATGAAAATAGAACCTAAGCAAATAATATTTCCTTTTCGATAAGATTTCTATCGTACAAAACTTTAGCACTATTTAACTCCTTTCACTTTTTTATTTTCTTTAATCACCCTACCTATGCATTTCCATGGTAGGCGACGTGCCTTTTTATATACACATGTGGACACGCAATTAAGTCACTTTGCAGCATTTGTCATTTTTGTAAAAATTAAAAAGATTTAAGAAAAGTGGAAACAAAAACAACTTATATTTATTAATTTCATATGCTTAATAATTAATTAACAACAAAAACTTAAATAGTTATTCATTATAAAAAATGTTTTGGTACGGAGTTGATATCAGACTTAAAATTTAAGTGGACACATAATTAAGTTATCTGAAAAAAAAAATATTGAAAATTTAATTTAATTGCTTTATTTTTCCCCCAAACTATTTTGAACCTTTAATATTTTGTGGGGTACCCTTTTTGGCGTATTATTTCAGTACATTTTGATACGATACACGATATTGCTCAGGACTAATGTTGTTATTCCATTCTGCCTGGATAAGCTGCCAAAGTGCTTTTTTGCTGCTAGGTTTTTTGGCTGCAACTACACGTTTTACTATCCCCCAAAGATTTCCAATAGATTTCTTTGAGCTGGCCAATCAAGAACCCTTATTTTTTCCTCAGCAAACCAAGCTTTAACTACCCGAGATGTATGCTTCGGGTCGTTATCATGCTGAAATATCCACGCTAGTGGTAATTCGTCCTCACAATCTGTAGTCAAATTGTTCAATAGTATGTATTTATACATTTCCGCAGTCATTTTCCCATCGATTCTTACCAGTGCACCAACGCCGGATGAGGTAAAACAACCCCAAACCATTACCGACGAACCTCCATGCTTTACGGTTTTTTTTTGTGTACTTTGGGTCTAATTGTGTATTGACAGGACGTCTTACATAGGTTCTGTCATCGTCTCCAAAGATATTAAACTTGGACTCCTCACTCCATACGACTAATTTCCAAAATTTTCGCCTTTATGGAGAAGGGTTTTGGCAAACCGCATGCATGAATAACTTAATTGTATGTCCACAAGTGTATGTATGTAGGTGCTAACTCCCGTACTATCTCCATGTTTAGAGCCATTCCGGAAGCAGCCATAAATTGCAATTGTATCCTATTATCGAAATTGAAACGAATAAGTGAATTTTTCGAAATTAATTTTTGAACTTCTAAAGCAATTTAAGGTTTCCAAATCAAGGAAAAGTATTTTTCGAACGTTGTTAAGGGGGGGGGGCATATTTAAAACAAAAATTCACTTTTGTTTTATTAGGTTAGGTTAGAGGACGTGTACTTGTCAGTAAAGACAAGACCCGGAGGTCGAATTGACCCATTGTTCAACGTCCTTACAGAGGGAAGGATAAGAGGGATAAAAGGAGAGGATGTAGGAAAGGGGAGAATAGGAAGTGGAGGAATTACACAGTTAAGCCATAACAAGAAGGGCAGGCCGCGACTACACTGATGAAGCCCTAGCGCCTCTCAACCAGCCTAAGCCACTAATGAATCTATGAAGAGCGTTGATGTGATGGGCTCTCGACACAGAATTCAAACACTCAAAGAAGACCCTGCCAAGGGTCCTCAATCTCAATCTACCAAGGGCTGGGCAGTTACAAAGGAGGTGTTCGATAGTCTCCAACTCCTCCTCATCGCAACATGCCCTGCAATAGTCCGGCTGGGATCTGTTCCAGATCCCCGTCAGCGACCTACTCTCGCAGTGCCCCGTGATAAAACCCACAACCAACCTTAAGCTGGCCTTATCCAAGCCCAGCAGCCAACCTGTTCTCCTATTGTCCACAGCCGGCCATAGACATCTAGAGACATTTGTTTTATTAAATTCGATTGAAAATTTAAATATTTGGAATAAAGTGGACTAATATTTCTTATGTTTTCTATATTTAAAGACGGTCGGCAATAAAAAAAAATCTTTTTTGCAACCAAGCATGGGTTGTAGTCTAATGACTGAGCTTTTGTGTGATGGATGCGATGCGTCCATTGTTTCTATTTTATTCTCTATAATCAGCAACAACAACTACACACTATAATTTTAGTTCCTTGACACTCTATGCAAATTTATCGCTACTAAAACAAAACAAAAAAAAAAGTAAAAAAAAATGAAAAAAAGTAGAAAATATAATAAAAACTAACTTTACATATGTATGTATGCATATTCTTCTTGTATTATTGTTGTATACTTGTGTATTTATTTTTTATGTTTTTTTTTTTCATGTATTTTCATAGTTTGTTGTTGTTGACTGTTGTTGTTTTTGTATCATAATCGAATATGTTGCTCTTCTCTGCTATTGCACTATAATGATGGTGTGGCTTGTAAGAGCCTATCAATATAAAGAAATGTATTCGCGTACAAAGTTTATTTTTAGCTGGTTGGTTAAATGGCTTTTAGAACTTTTTCAACAATAATAAGCAAACAATTGATTGTAGAAAAAAACGTTTATTTTTTTTATTATTTATTATCAGCACTATTAGAAAGGCAATGCAATTGCTTGCAGAACTTTGTGAGCTGCATTCTAAACAATACAATGAACTTTTTTTTTTTTTTAAAGGCAACCACGATTGTGGCTGCCGTACGGAAAAATGAAAATGAGAAAAGAAAAACAGTAGATAATATGTACACATTTTAATAAAAAAAAATGTTATTAAAGACACTATTTACAAAATAAAATTAAAATTCTTAATAAGTAAACACGAATGAAAAAACCTAAATGTCTTAATTTTCTTAAGAAAATTCAATTTTGTATAAACAAACAAAAAAACAGAAATGAGAACGAAAGAAATGAACACGTTTGACACTTGGTATTATTACTTGTCATTGCCAATAATATTGAATATCCATTATTAAAATAGAAACATTTATCCTAATTTGACTTTTAGTAAATAAAAATAAACTTCAATATTTTGAATTTAAATTTGAATTTTCGAAATTTTTTATTCAAGCAGAATTATTATTTAAAGTGATTAGGCAACGTTAAAACAGCTTTAAATTGTCATTCAAAATAATTATAATTATTCGAATTTAAATTTGCTTGCTAGTTTTGATTTCTTAGTGGTATTTGATACTTTTCCTGTAAATAGAAGTAACGTTTTGGTTTTACGAACTTAATTTCGAATATTAGAACTTAATTTCGAATATTCGAACTTAACTTCGAATATTCGAACTTAACTTCGAATTTTCGAAAATTATTTATTTTGGAAAAGGAAATAATTTTAATCATAACAACACTGTAATTTAGTTTAATATAACCTTAAAAGTATTTTAAATTATAATTATATGCATATCTTTTCTAATAGAATGATTTTAAGAATAATATTCAGTAATTCAATGACGAATTGTTTGACTATGCAACTCACCAGCATACCTTTCAAATTTTGCAAATTGATTTTATTTTTCGAACTTTCAATTTTTGATTTTTGAAATTTATGAAAGTTTTTAACATCAAATAATGTGATTTTGTTTTCGAAGTTGGTTTTTTTTTTTTTTTTTTTTTTGACATATTGATGGTACAATAAATGGCAGCAGGTTGTTCTTTTGCGAACTCTATTTTGCAAATTTTCTTTTGCAAATGGTGTATGTTGTAATGTTGTTCTGTACAGCAGCGATAAGTGCGAACGTAATCATTAAAACTATTAATAAAAATTAAAAATAAAAAAAAACTTCTTTAAAATACAAACAAAGCATGCTGATAATTTATTTTAAAGAAAACAAATAATAATAAATAATTGATTACACTAGTAGACTAGACCCATAAGGGAGAAAAAAAGAAAAAAAAAGTTGTGAAAAATAAAATTTAATCTTGGATTTTTTTTTTTTTTTTTTTTTTTTTTTTTTTTTTTTTTTTTTTTTTTTGTTATTGTACTGCCCCCAAAATGATAGACCAACGCCTGCCTTTCACTAGAAAACCTTCACAGTCGCAGCACACAATTCACACAATTCAGCAAAATGTGTAATCAGTCGACTTTTAGTTAAGGCCACTTAAATAAATTTAGTAGACACTGCAAAAAAACAATAGAAAATAGCAATAAAGTTGTGTATACAATATAATATTAATAAATATTTGAAATGGGAAAAACAAATTCTTTTTTCCACTTTTTTTTTTTTTTTTTGTATACAAATCCCTCTTTTCACATGTACTGTTTGTTTGGAGAGGTACAGACATAAAAATTTTTAGTTAAAAAAAAAATATAATTTAAAATGAACTTTTCATGTGCGTCATTAGCAGGCAAGCAGCCTAGCCTATCGGCTGAAGTATAATGGTGCTGTGGTGCAAGTAAACTCTTGATAATATGGTTTAGGAATGGCATTCGTACGATTAATACAATTTATCTGTTCGAACATTCATCCTTTTTGACCATCAAAATTGATTTTCATTGTATTTTTCTTTTTTGTTTATATTTGTTGTTGTATAGCAGCGTAATTAATTTTTATTTAAAATAAATCTTGTAATTTTTTTTTGTTTTTCTGTTAAACCACCACCGCAAGTACAATTAACTTTCTTTTGTTTAAAATAATTGAAAAATTCGTTCAACTGTTTATAAAATACTTTGGTGTTCTTTCAAAATTTATTTAATTGACTGACGACTGACTAGCTTTTATAAATAACCTTTTGCTGCTTATGCAATGAAAAAAGAAATCAAATATCAGAATCATTAAAAAAAATTCTAATTTCGAAATATTGCAATTCGAATTTTGATATTTTTGGTTTCTACAAGAAACATACACTTGTGGACATACAATTAAGTTATTCATGCATGCGGTTTGCCAAAACCCACCTCCATAAAGACGAAAAATTTTGGAAATTAGTCGTATGGAGTGAGGAGTCCAAGTTTAATATCTTTGCAGACGATGACAGAACCTATGTAAGACGTCCTGTCAATACACAAATAGACCCAAAGTACACCAAACAAACCGTAAAGCATGGAGGTTCGTCAGTAATGGTTTGGGGTTGTTTTACCTCATCCGGCGTTGGTGCACTGGTAAGAATCGATGGGAATATGACTGCGGAAATGTATAAATACATCCTATTGAACAATTTGACTACAGATTGTGAGGACGAATTACCACTAGCGTGGATATTTCAGCATGATAACGACCCGAAGCATACATCTCAGGTAGTTAAAGCTTGGTTTGCTGAGGAAAAAATAAGGGTTCTTGATTGGCCAGATCAAAGAAACCTATTGAAAATCTTTGGGGGATAGTAAAACGAGCAGTTGCAGCCAAAAAACCTAGCAGCAGAAAAGCACTTTGGCAGCTTATCCAGGCAGAATGGAATAACATTAGTCCTGCGCAATATCGTGTATCGTATCAAAATGTACTGAAATAATACGCCAAAAAGGGTATCCCACAAAATATTAAAGGTTCCAAATAGTTTGGGGGAAAAATAAAGCAATTAAATTAAATTTTCAATATTTTTTTTCAGATAACTTAATTATGTGTCCACTTAAATTTTAAGTCTGATATCAACTCCGTACCAAAACATTTTTTATAATGAATAACTATTTAAGTTTTTATTGTTAATTAATTAAGTGACTTAATTGCGTGTCCACAAGTGTTGTAGGTCCTTCGCTCTTTATCTTTTTCTAGCGCTATCAGTTTGTTGAACGTTTTATTAAGCTTTGCTCCTACGGTGTACTAACTTATCGTTTGAATGTGTGGCTGGGTCTTGGTTTTCTTCAACTACTCTGTGGCTCAATCACGTGTACTGTGTGCGTCTTCGGAACCAGCTCCATTTCCTGGGTCTACATATGTTCTCTAGACGCCTATTGTTTCTGATGTTTGCTCAAAAGATGCAAAGAATTTTTCTAAGGCTGTATTTCATGAATTACATGAAAACCATTAAATGGTTTTAAATCAGCTTTTGTAGCATTTTGCGATTCACAGCCTTAAATCGATTTTACTTCGCTACTCATTGTGGTTCAGGTGGCCGCGGCATAACAGCTAGTGCCTCTGTGGTGTTCGTTTGATGTAAGACAGTATTAAATAGCAAAGAGTTTCAAGTGAAAGTAATTGTATTCTATTTTACTATATATGTACTACCATAGAACCTAAAACAAATACTTTTATTGTGATCTTAAGAATATGTTTGTTTTTGTTTTTTATTCTGTTTTGTTTTTTATTCTTTTCAAACCAACCTACAAATAATAAAAATAAATTAAATGTATCTTATTACATCTGTAATAATATTCAATTAAAAAGAACAAATTGCGCAGTTTATATATGCAATATGGTGGTAGTACAATAAAAAATAATAATTTAAATAAAAATATAAAAAAAAAGTGCATTGAAAATAAACAACAAACCACATACCTACCACCACACCATCTGTACAGCCGACCGACCAACGGTATTTATTACTGAGTAATAAACGGTACTCAAATATAAATTCGTTAAAAAAAAAAAAGTATGGGGGGGGGGTCTGTGTCGGTCGTAAGGTATTTGTTATGCATTTCGTTCTCAGATAAAATGTTTGTACTATGGATATGGGGATATTGGGTTTAAAATAAAAAAATGAAACATTTTTCTAAAAATATGCCATTTTTTTTGTTTTTCTATGAAAATTTAATGATTAACCGGTCAACGCATTTCCTTCCTTCCGAATGCGAAAACAAACATGTACATATCTATCTAGACATAGAAACATAAATTGTTTTTTTTATTGTTTTTGTTTACAAAAAAAGAAAAAGAAAAATTATTCTTATTGGTTGTGAAAAAGCGTGACTCGTTTAAAATTCTTATAAGAGGAGTAGTGTGGGTGTGGGTGTTTGACTTATTCTTTTTTTTTGTTGTTTTTTTTTTTGTTTATTAAATATATTTTCTACTCTAATGCGCATATATTTGTTTTCTTCCTTATCATGTTTGCAGCAACCAACAAAAACCATACAGTATTTACTATAATTTATTACGTACGCCGTATTTCGATACATTTTAAATTTATTTTGTTTAAATTTCTTTTATTTTATATATTTCAGGTGGCCATAATGAACTTACACGCTATAGCAGCGAAGATGTGTCCGGTAACGAGTCTAGTGAGGCTTTAAAAATGACCGAAACCGAGCGTCAAGCCACTTTTAATCGCCATAAGGAAGAGATGCAAAAGAAAAGACGCAAAAAGAAGCGTACATCGTCTTCTTTACACTCTTCTACATTTCAAGGTGCGAAATAAAAGCCTTTTCTTTCTTTTTTTATCGTCAATCAAATTAACAATTTTTTTTTAAATTTAATTTCTATCTTTTTAGAGTTATACAAGTTAACGGGCGAAATATTGGGCGAAGGCGCTTATGCTTCGGTTCAGACCTGTGTTAATATCTATACCGATTTAGAATATGCCGTTAAAGTAATTGATAAAATTCCCGGTCATGCTCGTGCTCGCGTTTTTCGCGAAGTGGAAACATTCCATCATTGTCAGGGTCATCCTGGTATTTTGCAATTGATTGAATTTTTCGAAGATGATGAAAAGTTTTATTTAGTTTTTGAAAAAATTAATGGTGGTCCTTTATTGGCACGCATTCAGGAGCATATTTGTTTTTCGGAACATGAGGCTGCCCAAATTATTAAGGAAATCGCTTCTGGTTTGGATTTCCTTCACAAGAAGGGTATAGCTCATCGTGATCTCAAACCAGAGAATATTTTATGTGTCTATCCCGATAAATTGTGTCCCATCAAGATATGTGACTTTGATTTGGGTTCTGGCATTAAATTTACCACAGATATATCATCGCCAGCGGCTACACCACAGCTTTTAACACCGGTAAGTACATAGCTAGCGCATGCAATTAGTCCTTAACTGACATTATATTTTACTTTCTCATCTCATCATTAGGTTGGCAGTGCCGAATTTATGGCACCAGAAGTTGTTGAGTTATTTGTGGGCGAAGCCAATTATTATGATAAACGTTGTGATTTATGGTCTTTGGGTGTCATAGCCTATATATTGCTGTGCGGTTATCCACCATTTTCGGGCAATTGCGAGCAAGATTGTGGCTGGAATCGTGGCGAAAATTGTCGCACTTGTCAAGAGCTTTTATTTGAGTCTATTCAAGAAGGTATTGTATTTTAATCGCTCTAAAAAGTTATTAAATTTCTAACATTTTCTAATTTCTTCTGATTAACAGGCCATTTTTGTTTTCCCGAATCGGATTGGAGTGATATCAGTGAAGAGGCCAAAGATTTAATACGTGGCCTGTTGATTAAGGAGGCCCCAAAACGCTTAAGCGCTGCGGCAGTATTAAAACATCCCTGGATTAAAATATCAGAAAGTGAACCTTTAGATAGTAAACTAATGGAACATAGGCGCAAAGCTTTAAGAACTCCTGGCAATATAAGACGGTAAGTGTACAGATTTTAATGTTACGAGATGATTTATTTCTTCCGTTATTGAATAAATATAAATTTTGTGCTTTAAATTAATTATTCACATGTTGTTGTTGTTTTTAATGATCTTTAGCAATCAATCGGCTCGTGAAATTTCGCAATTTGCTGAATCTGCTATGGCTGTGAAACGTGTAATATTACAGCATTTCTCTATGCGTTACGACTATATGAAAGAACGTCCCAATATATATCAGCCCTCACAAAATGGCGTTGATCAGAATCATGATTTTTCTACATTCAAAAAGAATCGTTCAACAAATTCCAAACCTTTGTTAGCTGGCGTCCCCGCTAGCCGCAATCGTTCGACTTACGGACGTCCTAGTACTTTATCGACCCGACAATCAATTAATAAATATGGCAGCACTCACGGTAGTAATGGAGGAGCAAATGTTAATGGCGGCCCTGGCGGCGGACTACGTTCACTTAATAACTCTTCCATTTTAAATACTTCCGCTGGTTCACGCTCTGGTGGCTTTCCCATGTTAAATATACACGACGAAGACGAAGATGATGAAGTACTAGAGAACTCTGCACGTATTAATGAAAATACTGAACATAACGGCGATGTTACGGAATCTAAAAATTGGCGTTCGTACTACAATGAAGATGTTATGCAGGACATTGCAGAAGATCGTGATGATGAGGATGATGGTGGTGATAATAGTTATCATACTTATTGGCGTGATTTAGATGATTATGACAACGACGGCGACTACGATGATGTTGATGAGGAAGACGAAGAGGAGGAGGACACTTACCATCAGCATCAGCAGTTGCAGCAGGAAAACACTTCAATTGTTTTACCCGAACCGGATATAAACTTGCATGAGGATTCCGGTATCATCTATAAGAGTTCTTGGATTATAGAATCCGATGATGAATATAATCCAGATTATGATGAAAATGAAAAATTTGTTAATAATCATAACGATTGTAATTCTGAAGATGACAATTATGACAACGATGACGATGATGAAGTAGATTATAATATAACCCTTACCGAAAAGGAAAATAACATTGTACAAGATTATTGTAAAAATGACGAACAAAATCAATTAGATAAAGAAGAAAATGAGGAGGAGAAGGAGGAGAAGAAGATGAAACAAGAAACTGTCGAAATATTGAAAAGTATTAGTGATTTAAAAGAAATGCTACCTGATGTAAATGATGAGACTGGCAATAATCATAATAAAATTGATGAAATCAATAGAAATGATGATAATCTTAAAGATAATGAAAATAATAACGACCATAATAGAGAACCACACGATGATTATGGCCAAGAAATTAAGGGTGATAACAGTTTTAAGCATATTAATAACCAAAATAATGTTCTGAATGAGGAAGATGAGGATGATAACGAAAATGAAGCTTTAAAGGAGCAGCAAAACGATGCCGTACCAGTTAATGTACCTATCATTAATGTAATTAAATGCCCACCACAAGCAAATAGCCTAACTAAAAATGATAATGATGATGATGATGATGAAAAGAAGAAAGAAAACGACATAATTTTAACGTCTACTCCGCAAGCTCCGATTTTGAAAATGCCAAAACAGCAACAAGAACCCTCTTTAGGAAAAGTTCAATCTCCCACAGCTGAGCCACGCTCGGTGTATTTTGCTGCTGAAGATAAGGAGGAAGACTACGATGAAAATTATGATTTATACGCTGAAAATGAAGAAAAACTGGATGTATTCAATAAGCCTTTCGTTTATAACAACAACTTTAATAACAGGCAGTATTCAAAGTATAATCAGGATACCCAGAAGCGCTACATAACTGCTAATCAACGAAATCAACAACAACAGCAGCAGCCTATAGAAAATTGGCGTCAACGCAACAACAATAGTAATCAACAAGAGGAGCAACAAAAGAATTTCAAAAATTTAGACAATCAATCTTATCGTAAATATCGTCCTAATAATGGAGCCAATTATGGCAATCGTAATTATTTGGGTAGTTTCTCCCACAGCGGTACTCAGCAAAAGCAACAGCAGCAGCAGCAACAGTCGTCAAATCCTTTACCACGTTCCAATCCTCATATGTTGCCCAACTATTACCACCAACAACATAATAATATTCGCCATAATAGTGGTGGTAGCAGTAGCGGCTCCCCACCTTCCGATAACGAAGGAAAATCTTGGAAATCATCTCCGAATTCGTCGAATGAAATACGCAATTGGCGCAATGACTGCCTGTATTCTTCGGTACGCAGTTGCAATATGCAAAATTCATCGCCTACACAACAACAAGCTTTTCAGCAGCGTCGTTGTTTTTCCCAGCAACCTCAAATGCAGCCTCTGTATCGTGTTAATCCTCAACGCATAGGCTCTGGTCGTTTCCCTATCGCATACCTTAATAATACGGACTACAATTCGACACCTGTAAGCATTGGTTTGTCACCACCAAGTGAAAGTTTACTGTTACAGAGGCGCATGCAACGTATTCATAATTCGAACATAAACGCTGGTAATTTGTCCTCGTCACCACCCAATCCCTATCCGCCTACCCACTATCATCAACAATTGCAACGTAATGGCAATGATCTTTTAATAAATAATTCCAATGAATATTGCCAACAACAGGCTACAGCAAGTGGCTAAATGTGTGGAGAAGTCAGCGTATAAGAGTGAATTAATTTGAATATCTTCTACTCTTAGATTAAGAATACGATTTCCTACAGAAAAACAAAAACAAAAACAAAAAAACTTGCAGATTTCCGTAACAACTTTTATTTTCTACACTCTACTATCTATCTATAATACTGTCTTTTTTTTATACACATATTGAAAATGTTTTTCTTTCTTTTTTTTTATCTGAAAAAAAAAAATTAATTAATTTAATTAAATTTATCTTTATATAATTGTTAAAAAAAAAAACAAAAAAAAACAACATCAACAAACAACAAATAAATTTAAAAGAAAGGAGTTTTAAAGAGATAAAGCTTTAGGTGGAAAGCTTTTGTTAAAATATCACTTAAGCAACTGAAGAAAAGCTCTTGTTTTAAAAAGCTTTAATTGAATTGTTTCTATTGTTTAGAAAGAAAAAAATCTATATATATATACATATATATATATATACATATATTTTGTCGAATAAAACGTTACGAAGAAAAGAGAATGATAACCCAAAAAAAAAAAAAAAATACAAAAAACGAAAAAAAGAAAATGCAGATGTTTTTATTTTCATTTCAATTTCCTTTCTTTTCAATCATAAAAACATCACATTCATTCAAATCATTCATTCATTCATCCAATCATCCATCGTCTTCAAGAACATCTCATCATCTAATCATTTCACATAACATTTCTCTTTAATTTCACTTTCAAAATATGGAATAAATGGTTTGATTTAGTTTATAAAGAATATTTATTGGTTGTTACAGAGAAATCTATTCTAAGATAAGATTACTTTAGATTTTCATTTATTGTTTTCTTTTTTTTTTGCTGATTTATTTCAAACAAATAAAGCTTTTAAATAGTAATTAAAGGCTGTAAATTTGTCTCAATTTAAAACCTTTTTTTCTTATCTAATAAGGTTGTTTAAAGCTTGAAAAATTTTATTAACAAGTAAAGCCTTTTGAACAGCTTTAACATCCGAAACATTTAATGGCTTTATATATATGATTTTGAGTTGATTTCAAAATTAATTAACAAAGGCGGTTATCAATTGCATAAGAATTAAAAATTAATGGAACAAGATAAATAAAGCGCAATTTAAAGCAAGAAGTTTTCAAAAAATACTTCTATAAGCCTATATGAAGTAGGCTTAAGCTTCTTATTAAAAAAGTATTTATTGTCTAAAACCAGCATGACAATGTCTAGAAAATAACAGCAAACTATAGCAACGAACGCTTTAATTTTAAGGATTAAGAGTTATTATCGATTGATTATAAATAGCTTTTTTTAATGTGTAAAACATTTTTATATCATTTAAAGCATAATTTGTTTTGTTTAGAAAAAGTTAAAAGAAGAATTATTTGTAATTTTGTTCTGTACCGTTTTCAACTGCCGGGCCTATACAGATTATTATAAAACCTTCCATATAATTGTATATCTGGTTTGTTTAAATTCCATTTAATTTTAAAAATATATTTTATAGGCACCATTAAAAAGTTTATTTTATAATATTTGATCTCTTGTATTAGCTTTAAATTAAAAATATATTCTCTCAGCTCCCAAGATTAGAACTTTCCACATTTCTTAAGCTTTCAAACATTTAAAGGGGATAATCGGATTATAATTATAATCCGATTTTATCCGCGTCTATTAAAGCCTTTTGACATTACATACAAATACGCTTTCAAAAGTTCCTGTTATTTATAAACTCGTCCACAGGCAATTGGTAGCTTAAGTTAAAAAAAAAAGAAAAAAACAAATCAAAATTTTGTAATTTATTACCTCCTTAGAAGTGTAAAAAGAAAACCTGTTCTTTCCCTATGTTATTATATTAAAAAGAAGAAAAAACTTTTACCAAATTTGTAGCTACTTCGAAAGATATTTTTAAATAATTTAGCTAGCACTAGGGTTTTACTATGTAAAGTAATACCAATTGGTTTACCTATCAATTGATTTGAAATATGTACACCAAGATGCGATTATTTATGTACATTACACAATTCAGTCTCCTTTTTTTTTAAAGGAATTTTTTAGGTGCCTTAATATAAAGCTTCACGTATTCTCACTATTGAAAATGGATTCTGGAAATTGAATTCTTCCAATTGTAGGCGTGCCTTTTAATTGCCTAGCCTTTTACAGCAAAGAAATGTTTACTACTCACTAGTTTAGTACTCTTTAAAACTCCTTTTTTTTATATATTTGAAAATAATTTTCCAATTTATTTATTTTTTATTAAATTATTTAATTGTAAATTCTACAAAATTAATTAAGAGATTATATAATTGAAATTATGTTCCTGTTCTCTAAAACAATGCTTTCAAATTGTAATTTTTCTTTTCTATATTTTCAAATCTAATTATAAAAATTTCTTTTGCTCTAGAAAAAAAAAAACGAAATAATTGGTTTTCCTTACTCTTTAGTTATAACAAAAGAATATTTTTTAGCAGTTTAATTTACTTCCTTTAATTAATATTGTTAAGCAAAAATGAAGAAACTTATAAAAAAAAAGAAGAAAAAAATATTGTAAAGAAAGCTATACCCACCCAAAACCTAAAGAAGGCTTGAAATTCTTTTTAAGGTAAACTCTGATATTCCTCGATTCAGCCTTAAAAGAATTATGCCATTATTATTGTTTTTTTTTTTATAAAAAGTTTTTATTTATAAACAATACAATACAACAAAACAAACATAATACCAGAATACAAATTCTTTCTTTAAAATAACCTTAACCATCTAAAGGTTATAATACACTCGTCGACATTTAAATTATATTTTATATTTAAAATTTTATTTTTAATTTGTGAAATAATACTATACGCCAACCTTAAGCAAAAAACACAAGAGTTAGAAAATCATAATGTGAAACATAATATGTTTGAAAACTCCTTTTTGTTAAAATAAAAATAAAAAAAATAAGTGATTGATTAATGTGATGTTATTATAAAAAATAAAAAAAATAAATCTTTAATTAAACATACAAATCTATATAAAAAAAAGATCATACATATTCTCATTATTATATTTATTATTACAAAAAATAAAACTTTGTTTTCTTTTTACATAAGAAACAAACAAACAAACAAAAGCAAGCAAGAACGAAGAAAATTTATAAATAAAAAAAAAATGCTTAATAAAGCAACAAATGAAATTCCTGAATTCAAAATTGAACAAATTTATGTTATTTATTGAAATATTATGTAAGGCTTTTGATGACGTCTGCTGTTAGCTACCTAATACGTCATCAAAATGCAAATTTTGTTACAAAAAAAAGGATAATTATTAATATAAAGTTTTAAATTGTTAAATTATAGATCCTCTTGATCATATTTTTCATCATATTTTAATTTGCAAAAATATGAACATAATAAATAAATGGATTGGATTCAATAATGTGCTGTAATTGTATATAACGATCAATTTCTTATGCTTTAAAACGTGCTGGAAACTTGCACTCGCTTAAGTATAAGGCCGAATTGTTTGCTTCGTTTCGAGTAGGATTCTTTACAAGTGAAATTTTATAATTTTGAGACTCGATTATGGATGGTAAACAAATGTCAGTCACTTTGCCAATTGGCAACAATAAATTTGAAGTTGCCGAAAAAATGTAAACCAATTTAAAGTGTTAGCTTTCAGTTGCCATGTGTATTAACTACAGTAGGACCTTGATTATCCGTGATTCGATAATCCGGCAACATCAATTACCCGGGATGGAACAAGAAAATTTTTTGCATCGACTTAATTTTATTTTGGATCGATTTAAATTTTTCTGCATCGTTTAACCGTGATTACCTCTATTATCCGTGATAAGCGAAAAATGTTTTCTATTATTTTGGACAAACAAGCGAAAAAGGGAATTCCCCCTTTAGTATACGATGAGTCAGAAGCATACATGTAAACCTGTTTAGCTTAATTTAGAAATTTGAGAAGTGCGGTTTTTTTATATTTTTGAAACATGTATGTATGTTTATAAAATCCTTGAATTATTTAGTTTTTATATAAATATGTACATATTCATTTATGAACTAATAAAAATATCTATTAAAAAACTAGCCAAAATTGGTACTCAATTAACCGGGAAAATCGATTATCCGGAATGCTTCCGATCCCGACCATCACGGATAATCAAGGTCCTACTGTATTTATATCATTTTTGGCAACTGCCAATGCAACTGTAGTTTGGATGACATCGATATTCTAGCCATAAGTTTGTAAATGCCATCTGTAACAACTTTTTTCACAACTGGTAAGTTTTTTAACTGAAATTGGTTTTTTTTATTCAAATATATTAGTATATACAATACGTACAATTTTGTTTCTTAATTTCAAATTGAAATCTGAAGTCGTTAATTTCATAAATCATGTTATTGAATCCAAATGGCATTTTTGCGTGCATTACATTCGGATTTAATTGTCAAAACAGTTGTGATTAGATTTTCAATATTTCTTTCATAAATACACAACGCTTTAGATAATTAAATTGTTTATAATTTTGAGAAATTGTTATTAATTTACTTTTTTTTTTTGATTGATTTTTTTTTTCATTGAAAAATTCTTTAATTTTTAAAGCAAAAAATTAAAAATTATTTTGTAAATTCATAAGAATCTTTAAAACTTAAAAAAAACTACAAATAAATACTATTTTTTATACTTCAATATAAATGATGATACACACGCGCACCTAAAAAGGAGGAGTAAAAATAAAATTTTAATTAAAAATCATAATAATAACATGAAATAACATAACAAAAGCCAAACACCACCTCTAGAAGGATAAAAATGAAACAATTACTTCATTTTAATAATAATATAAAAAAACTAACACAGTTTTCGAATTACAATGACAATTAAACACATACCCACCCACCCTTATAAATTCGGAAATTTTCATTTTCTAATACGAATTAAAGCTAAGGGGGATGTGTTCTACAAACATAATTACTTAAAAAATTTAAATAATTTATTGGAGAGGCTTTAATTTATAAATTTCAAACTTTAGTTTTCTTACAATTTAGGTTTTTAATTTAAAAATGAATTTTTAAATGCCAACTTGTGATATGGTGCTTTTTATAAATTCGTTTTTAATCATTGAATTCTTTTTCTTTTCTTTTTTTTTTTTTAAAAGCACAAATTATTTGTTATATTTTAAAACTTGTAGTAAGAACGAGAAACAACACTTTGACCAGAAAAGACAAACTCAAGTAATAATTAAAAAAAAAAGTAAAATAAATATTTAAAAAAAAATAACAAGAAAAAACCTATATAAGTACTACCTACTACTTTGTAACTCATTAACTAATTAATGAAATTAGAATTTGTGCCATGGTTAAAAACAATACAAACTTTTTTAAAAAGTTTTTCCTTTTGCGGAAATAAGAAATCAACTAAAATTAATCATGAAAACCAAAACTAATTTAATATATTACTTCTCTCACTAACTATTAAAAAGTCTTATTATTTTATTTTCTTTGAAATTGTTTTTACAATTAAAAACATTTAATTTTCTTTAAGAAGTTAAAGAAATAATTTTTCCTTTTTTGTACATACAAAATATTTAATTAAAGAAACACTTCCATTTAAACCTGATTTCTTTAATTAAAATAAAATTAATAGAAAAAAATACTAACTAAAGAAAACATTTAAATTTGAATGTCAAAAAATAACTAAAATTTTCTTAGGAAACAAAATAAAAAAAAATTAACGCATTCTACTCTTATACTCAGTCAAATTTATTATTATTATTATTTATTCATATAAAACCAAGGATTATATTCAGTTAAAGAGCACTAGCTGCTAAGGCCATCAGCTCAGTCGAATTTTTTATTGTTTATTTGTAAGTAAAACAATTGAGTTTTATTTATAAACACAATGCGAAAATATTTTACTGCTGGAAATTCAAAATATTTCTTATGGATTTTAAATTCGAATTTAAAATGAAAACAAATAGTTTTTGACTGAGTATAAGTTGTTGTTCTTCAAGCCTACATACAAATATAATTTAAACATTAAATTTTAATCCTTTTAATTTTGATTAATCCTTTAAATCTTAACATATATACCCATTCTCCAAAAAAAGTGTAAAAAAACATGACTACACAACAAAAATCCACGAGTAAAGAAAAGAGAAAAATAACAAAGAAAGAAAAAAAATAAAACCCAATACGTTTCGTAACGAAACCTTTTATTTAAAAGAAAAAAATATATATAAAAAGAAACGAATAGTTTTTGTTTTTATATAACAAATGAAATTTGAAAATATTGACTTGTGATTGCAAAATTCTCCGATTTTTTTAAGATTTTTTTTTAATGTTTTTCTAATTTAAATTTAACATAATATTTTAAAGCAAGCAATACGAGTATTGAATTTCTAACGAAATTTTTGCAACCGTCTTTGTTTTACTCTCTTGATTTTTTAAAATAAGAACACTTCAAAGAAAAAAAAAAGAATCTAAAAATCTGAAATTGTTTAAACATTATTATTGATTACAAAGGAAAAACAAAAACAAACAAAGAATATCTTTAAATATAAAGTATATATATATATATTGTTTTATACCTTAAAAAATATATGAATAATTAAAAGAAAACACGAAAATTTAAATTAAAAAAACGAACTAAAAACGTCAAGAAAAACAGACAAAAAAAGTTATAAAATCTATATATGAAAACAAGAGAATGAAAATAACAAACAAATACAAATACAAAGAGAAAAACTCAATAAAGTGCAAAAAAAATATCTTAAAATATTGTGCTGTAATTTATTTCTGTGAAGAATAAACAAAAACAAAAATCAGGTGAGAAAATTCTACGCCAATGTATTACAAACACTAAACAGTCACGTGCTTATAAGTGAAACTGCTCCGGCGAAAAGTTCTTTCGGCAATACACTTGAGATAAATAACAGAAGAGTAAGTGCGAAACTACAAGGGAAACATGACGTTAGAAATTGATGAATTGGAGATTGTGAAATAGCTATTTGAGTGAGTATTACAAATTTAAATTTACTTTAAATATTTCATATATCAAAAGCTTTTGAATCGATTACGATATTCTGAAAATTATGATTGTCAGTCAGTTGCCAAGTGTAATACATTTTTCTTTTTTCCAAGAGACTACTTTAATTGAAGTTTATTTGCAAACCTTAACCGCCGTACTACTACTAAAGGGTCTGCCAAATAACTATTTTTTTTTAAAGTTTAAAAAAAACTACTGAATATTTTTTCTCAAATTTCTTTTTTTATCTGAAAGTAGAATCCTTCCGGTTAATAATGGAAAATAATTTCATTCAAATGGCTGCCTCGGCTGGCCATGCAGTAGCCTACACGATCGGTTCAATTTTTAAGCACATTATCGATTGTGTGCAGCTGTATTTCACCAATGGCTTCACGAATATTGTCCTTTAAATCGTCAATTGTCTCTGGCTTGTCGGCGTAACACTTATCTTTGACGGCACCCCATAAATAATAGTCCAACGGTGTCAAATCGCAGCTCTGAGGTGGTCAAACGCCTTCAGCTCTGCGGCTGTTAATGCGATCTTCAAAAACAGGGCGCAAAACATCGAGTGTAGCTTCGGCTGTGTGGCACGTAGCGCCGTCCTGTTGAAGCCAAATGTTGCCAATATCCTGCTCTTCAATTTTTGTGAACAAAAATTCGTTCAACATGGCCCGATAACGATCGCCATTGACTGTAACGGCCACTCCTTGCTCATTTTCGAAGAAAAATGGCCCAATTATGCCTCTGGACCAAAATCCGCACCAAACAGTGACTCGTTTTGGGTGCGTCGGCTTTACAATGTATGCGTGCGGGTTTTCTGTACCCCAAATTTTGCTTGTTTACATACCAGTCAAGATCATCTGAAAAGATGATTTTTTTTTTGCCAAAATCGGCATCTTCTGTAAGTCGATCGCAGGCCCACTTAGCGAAGCGAAAACGCACTGGATGGTCAATTGGCTTCAACTCCTGAATCAATTGGACTTTGTATGGCGTCATACCAAGGTCTTTATGCAAAATTCGTCTCAATGATGTCTCCGAAATGTTGAGAACGACGGTGAATTGATGTTGATGGCGCTTCACGCTCACTTTCTGCCAGAGCAGCAATATTCTCGGGTGTATGCGCTGTTTTTGGCTTTTCACGCTTTGGTTTATCGATGAGGATGCCAGTTTCTTTCACTTTTTTCACAATATAACGAACATACGGAGAGCTGACGGTGCTTCTCTCCTTCCAAAATCCGTACGCAATTTTCGCACATATTCTGCAACATAACCATGATTTTCAAAGTAATGTCGCAATATTTCCCAGCGTTGTTCAAGCGTATACACAACCATATTCGTTCAGCGGAAGGATAAAACTAATTATCTGTCAAATCAGACATGAGCTAAGTGTTACCATTCACGAAATAAGCACTAGTTGAAAAAAAAACGTTAGATGGCGGACCCGATATATATTACATGACTAATTTTTGTTTATATTTGTTGTAAGAAAAAGAAAATATATCTCCCAGAGATCACAAATGAACCATTTTTTGGCTATTCATAAGCACTCATGAAGTTTTAAGTATAAGTGAGTCAACAATAGTGAAATTTTACTACTCTGATTCATTCGTACTCACTACAACTTTGATTTATAAAGACAGGTTGCAATAAGTATGCGTACTACGTTGACATCAAACTCATACCATTCGAAATATTTTTGATTCATAAGCCTACTCATTTAGATTCATAACTTTAGAAAAATTAACACTTTTAGTTATTGTTGCATTTACAAAAAAAAAGACACAAGCTAAAAAGGAGAGTGCAGCAAATAGAACAAATACACAACCTTCTAGTGAGTATTTCAGTGTTTGTGCGCATATCATACTTATTTTGTGATCAACATCATACATGTGCTAAGTATGAATACGAAGAGTACTTCAAACTATGAATATGAGTTGAGGTTCCATGAAAAGAATTAATGCATATAAGTTACTGATATGTACATATGTACCAGAGATCAGCAATGAATATTCAAAAATATGAATAGAATCGAATCATACTCATAATTTCTGATACTTTTACGAATTCTTACTTTTCTTAATGTCATGGAACCTCTACTCATATTCATAGTTTGAAGTATTCATTGTATTCATACTTAACAACACGTATGATGTTGATTTCGACTTCCTTAATTCAACATATACACGAGTCACAAAATATGTATGATTCGCGTACAAATACTAAAATACTTACTAGAAGGTTGTGTTTTTGTTCTGCTTGCTGCTCTGGCTTTTTTGCTTATGTGTCTTTTTTCTTTTGTTTTAAATGCCTAACAACTAAGACTATAAATTTTGTTAAATGATTCGAGTCACTCGAATCAATTAAACTATAAGAATTATAAATATTTTTCTAAAGTTATGAACCCAAAATGAGTAGGTCTATGAATCAAACATATTTCGAATGGTATGAGTTTGATATCAACGTTGTACGCATACTCATTGCAACCTGTACTGTATAAATCAAGGTTATAGTGAGTATGAATGAATCAGAGTAGCTAAATTTCACTATTGTTGACTCTCTTATGTATATTCAAAATTTTATGAGTGGTTATGAGTAGCGAAAAACGATTCATTGCTGATCTCTGATACATATATCGTTGTCCACATTGGCATTAAATTGGTATTTTCTAACAAAATGCTGTTGATGTTGACTTGTTTTTCTACTAATGCCGTTGTCTTGTGATGACATCGATATACAACATACATACATAACACATTTGGCCAATTCACACAATTTTGTGTCGAGTATGTTGTATTGAGTACATTTGTTTGTTTGTGAACGCTCAATGCTATGCTGTATTGTGTATCTCGTGGCATTCAAACAATTTGATAGCCCGAAACCAACACAACTTTTTAAAAACATATGAAAACATTGTAGTCGCCGTGGTCTAGTAGGTAGTGTGTTGGCTTATTAGACGAAAAGCCAGGGTTCGAGCATCAGGCCAGACATCAAAATAAAAAATACAAAAAGTATTTTTTCGGCGACTTCCTCAGCAGATTTCTGGCAAAAACTCTGAGAGTAAATAAAAATTGCCATAAAAAGTTTCTCAAAAATCTGTCGTTCGGAGTCGACTTTAAACTGTAGGTCCCGCCACTCATGTATAAAATTAACACACACAACATAAGTGGTGTGAGAAGCTAGGTCGTAATCCTGACTGAAGGGTTGTAATGACCAATTATGTTATGTATGTATGAAAACATGTACAAAATTTTTTTTATTCAAAAATTTGATAGCACAAAATCAATACATTTAAAAACATATGTGGTCAATTCACACAAGCCTTTGTATCGTTGTATTCATTGTATTGTTGGAAGAACATACAACAGTGTATGATTGTTGTTGATATTTTTCATATAAAAATCCGATAAACTTATACACATTTTTTCCATTGGGCAATTCACACGACTTTGTATCGTGTATGTTGTATTGAACACATTTGGTTGTTTGTGAACGCTCAATGCTATGCTGTATTGTGTATCTTGTGGCATTCAAACAATTTGATAGCCTGAAACCAATACAACTTTTTAAAAACATATGAAAACATATACACATTTTTTTCATTCACACAATTTGATAGCACAAAATCAATACATTTAAAAACATATGTGGTCAATTCACACAAGCCTTTGTATCGTTGTATTCATTGTATTGTTGGAAGATCATACAACAGTGTATGATTGTTGTTGATATTTTTCATATAAAAATCCGATAAACTTATACACATTTTTTCCATTGGGCAATTCACACGACTTTGTATCGTGTATGTTGTATTGAACACATTTGGTTGTTTTTATATGAAAATTGTCAACAACAATTATACACTGTTGTATGTTCTTCCAACAATACAATGAATACAACGATACAACGGCTTGTGTGAATTGACCACATATGTTTTTAAAAGTTGTATTGGTTTCGTGCTATCAAATTGTGTGAATGAAAAAATGTTTATATGTTTTGATATGTTTTTAAAATGTTGTGTTGGTTTCGGGCTATCAAATTGTTTGAATGCCACGAGATACACAATACAGCATAGCATTGAGCGTTCACAAACAAACAAATGTATTCAATACAACATACACGATACAAAGTCGTGTGAATTGCCCAATGGAAAAAATATGTATAAGTTTATCGGATTTTTATATGAAAAATATCAACAACAGTCATACACTGTTGTATGTTCTTCCAACAATACAATGAATACAACGATACAAGGGCTTGTGTGAATTGCCCAATTATCTTTAAATATTTTATAACAGTTGCAAAAAAAAGGCAATAAATTGGTAGTACAAGTAGCAACTGACTATAAAATTTTACGTGTAAAAATAACATTTTGAAACAACTATAAATTTAAGGTCTGGTAATACGAATAAAGTTCGATTGCCATTCAAAATCGTGCCAATTAACGTTAGTAACAGATTTTCAAAGAAATATAGTGGGGGTTATCAATAGATTTTCTAATAGAAATTATTTTTATGTGCAAGCATGGCAAAAGCTTTGACAGTGTAAATTAATTGCCATGAAAACGCTTCTCAATTCGTAGTTCGGATTCGACGTTAAACTGTAGGTTTCGCCACTTTTGGATAAAATTAATCATGGGTAACACAGGCGGGCAAGATTTTTAATCCAAAATGTTAGATGATATTCTATATAAAAAATATCAATAACTTCTCTGACCTTATTTACGTTAATATACTATTTTCAGAAGAAATTTTATTTCTTTAATTCCTAATGAAATTGATTGATATTGTACAAAATATTATTAATTTTTTTTTAATTTTCTTTATTTTGTTTACAATTTACTGTGTACAATAATATAATTATAGAAATTCTTTAGTTTATCATTTTATCTGGTATTTTAATAAATTAAGGACTAACTTAATACGTAGGTATGTATGTATGTATATTTAAATAAAATAGGGTTTTTTTTATTTCTTTAAATATTAAAATTTATCTATGTATGTATTACTTATGAATTTATATGATACTTACTTAATATATACGTCATAAATTGATTTAATAATTTTATTTTTACAATTTCGTTCAAGTTTTTTTTATATAGAAATAATAACAAAAATTTTTGTAATATACATTTTTATTTTTATAAACTTTACGCAATTATTGCGAAGACTTAATAAATTAAATTTATTTCTTTTGAATTGTGGATAACACGGAGTTTATAGTAGATATACATATAGGTCATATATAATAGTATGTATATGACATGTGTTTAATTTTTATTTTAATAAATTAAACATTTACAAAGTAATTCATAAAAATAATTACTTTCATTTTTCTATTCTTTTCACTACAGTCGTTTATTGTTATTGTTTGCGTATTAAAAAAAATACAAATTTGACTTTTTACACATACATGTGTACATATGTATGTACATGTTTACTTACTATATTAATTAATTTATCTTTTAATTACACAATATTACGTGTAGAAAAACTTTTATTTATTTTTAAAAAATTACGCTAAGAATTATTTAATCAATCCTCAGCGCATGTTTCTTGATAACTTTTTTCTTTTATTTTTTAGTTTATTTTTCTAATCCTTGGTAGTAGACTTTGGACTTAAATTATCATCTGAACTAAGAGGTGAAGATGCGAGTGGTGGTGAAGGTGAATGATTACGAATGGATGATGGTGGTGATGGTGAATGATTTCGTCGGGTAGGTGGTGGTGTTGGATGGATTTTATGTTGGATATTTTCCATTTCAATGTCAGAACAATTGTCTGAATTCGATAGTGCTGAATCCATAGAGGTTACAGTTATATTGACCTGTTTATCACTGCAATCCTGTGGCAGTAGAGGTTTTTCTGCTGCCAATTTCTCAACATCGGTTGGATCATTGTCTTTTGGCTGATTTTGAACAACAAAACTGTTGCTGTTGATATCCTCGATTGCTTTACGTAGCTGAAAAGGTAAGAATTATATTAATATTGTATAAAATTTATTTAATTCGATACATTTACTGTAAATAAATTCAAACTATTGATAGGTTTTAAAGGAAAGATGTAAGATTGTAAAATTGTTTATGCTGAATTTGATTTTAAGATAAAATTCAATTTATAGATGTAGATTAGATTTATACACCGTTGTAGACATACAACCCAATATAATTTTTATCCAGAAATGCTCTCGTCAAACAGGATGTTTCCAACCAAGTAGTGCTACTGATTCGGACTGCATGGGCAAAATCATCCCGTCTGACAACCTGGGTGGACATGTTCCGCTTTACATAAGGGGAGAAATTCATATCACAGAGCTTGCACTGTCTTGGAGAGTTTTGCATACATCGACACAGGGGCATTGTTTCGCGGTATGAAACCTAATACCCGGGTGGTGTTCTTTCACTGGCTGCTGACACTTGGAAGAAGGAAAATTCCGTACGTGTTTGGAACCAATTGCTTCAACATCTAAAGTCGCAAGCAAGGGATTAAAAGGTTCGGCACCCAACTGGGTAAAGAAGACTTCTCGATCCTTCAAACCTACAGTGAAGAGCAAGGGTGCTGGTGTTCCTTCCTTCTTCTGTGGATAGTGGAAAGGCAGTAGAAACTATCGCTAATCCTTTATTCAAGAAGAAGAGCGTTTGGCTGAAAGCGAAGGAGGGCACATCCCATAAAAAGAAATAGATCTGACGATGTGCCTCCTTCCTGGTAAAAGCGTCCGAAAAACAGAGGAGCCTTAGAACTAACCCTTCCCTTCAATTGGGTTTTATCGACAGGTTGGGACCAATTGAGTTTACGATGGAGAAACGTAGTGCCCACATATCCTCCATCAGATGATCCAAAGGCATTAAGGTCGTGGACTGCGAAAACGAGGCAACTGCAAAGAGGAGGCTGAAAGCGGTCCAGATTAATCTGCACTAACTACCCCGCGCAGCCCTGAAGTTGACATCAATCCTATCCAGGAACCTTGGATCCTTTGGGATAGGATTCTAGGTTGGAGCGATCCTGCTCATAGGTTACTTGATCTCAATACAAGTGATAAGGTAAGAACCTGTATTTTGGTATAAGTTGGATTTGTTAATCACCTTTATTACAGGTTAAAAATAATAGCAAAAAAAAATAAAAATGGAAAAATCTTAAGTTTTTTTCTGCTTAAAATAATTAATTAAATATTTAATACGCAGGAAATTGAAAATAACATAAAATAATCCAGAAATTTCTAAAGGAAGGCAAAGATTTGGAATGACCAAAAATCAGTGCAAGGAAGCATGAGAAGAACTTTTTATAGAATTGAATAGCTTGGGTCCACTTACAAGAACCCCCTCCGAATGGCAACGTATAAGCATAGAGCATTTAAAATATTGTAAATAGACATCTTATTAGAATTTTTACTCTTTATAGGTTTGGATTCACTACAAAGCTTGTAATAAAAAATTTCTAATAATAAAAACACATCCAACACAGTCCAATACTCCGGGAAATCCACATATTTCAAAAAACCATACTTTGGAAGCATTTATTTCGTCTTCGATCATTTGTGTTTTTATCCATTTTCTACAAATGCGATCCTCTATTGCTGTTAACACTTCCTTTAAAATAAGTGACATTATGGATTGAGCTACTCCAACATAGAAGTCATTTCAATTGCACTTTTGATAGCTTCCGTCAGCCAAAAATCGAAGTACAGCGCACAGCTTTAATATCGGTGGTATAGCTGCCATATGCACAGGTTTCTTTAAGTGGTCCTTAATTTCATTCAGGACATAACAAAATGCTTCTTTGTTCAGTCGAAAATAGCTAATAAATCTATAAAAAAAAATCACTTGTTATAATCATTTAATCAAGAGGATTGGAATCATCGCGTATTTTCCTACGTATACGAAGAACATTTATATTAGCGTCATGATTCTCATCTTCGTAAAATAAATCCTCACTTAAAACCATTTTTAATTTACTTTTATTTCTACAAAAACTTGATTTCATTTAATATTTGGGGGCGAATTTATTTATTGTTGGAAAGCTGATGTTTTTTCCAGTCGCATGGTGAAACCCGATTGTCATTATCTCTTATAGTTTCCGAGATATTCGCACAAATCTAAAATTGTTATACGATTGTACATGTGCGTGTGTGTGTGTGTGTGTCGAAAATATTTTCAAATTTTTCGTTCAAAAATTTTCTGGCAATACCAGGCCAACAGAATTCAGCAGGAAGTGTTTTTTGTTAAACACTTTTACAATTTTGCTCATAACTCGGAAACTATAAGAGATAATGACAATGAGTTTTCGCTATACGATAGAAAAAAACATCAGCTATTTAGCAAAATTTATTTCCGCCCACAAATGCCACGCCTTCTAAGAAATATACTGAATTATTATCTATAATGCCTTATATTTCAGGCGGTATTTAATATTTGGGGGTGAAGTTTTTTGTTGTTGGAAAGCTGATGTTTTTTCCAGTCGCATGGTGAAAACCGATTGTCATTATCTTTTATAGTTTCCGAGATATTCGCACAAATCTAAAATTGTTATACGATTGTACATGTGCGTGTGTGTGTGTGTGTATGTCGAAAATATTTTCAAATTTTTCGTTCAAAAATTTTCTGGCAATACCAGGCCAACAGAATTCAGCAGGAAGTGTTTTTTGTTAAACACTTTTACAATTTTGCTCATAACTCGAAAACTATAAGAGATAATGACAATGAGTTTTCGCTATACGATAGAAAAAAACATCAGCTATTTAGCAAAATTTATTTCCGCCCACAAATGCCACGCCTTCTAAGAAATATACTGAATTCTTATATATAATGCCTTATATTTCAGGCGGTATTTAATATTTGGGGGTGAAGTTTTTTGTTGTTGGAAAGCTGATGTTTTTTCCAGTCGCATGGTGAAAACCGATTGTCATTATCTCTTATAGTTTCCGAGATATTCGCACAAATGTAAAATTGTTATACGATTGTACATGTGCATGTGTGTGTGTGTGTATGTCGAAAATATTTTCAAATTTTTCGTTCAAAAATTTTCTGCAAATACCAGGCCAACAGAATTCAGTAGGAAGTGTTTTTTGTTAAACACTTTTACAATTTTGCTTATAACTCGGAAACTATAAGAGATAATGACATTGAGTTTTCGCTATACGATAGAAAAAAACATCAGCTATTTAGCAAAATTTATTTCCGCCCACAAATGCCACGCCTTCTAAGAAATATACTGAATTCTTATATATAATGCCTTATATTTCAGGCGGTTTTTAATATTTGGGGTCGAATTTATTTATTGTTGGAAAGCTGATGTTTTTTCCAGTCGCATGGTGAAAACTGATTGTCATTATCTCTTATAGTTTCCGAGATATTCGCACAAATGTAAAATTGTTATACGATTGTACATGTGCATGTGTGTGTGTGTGTATGTCGAAAATATTTTCAAATTTTTCGTTCAAAAATTTTCTGCAAATACCAGGCCAACAGAATTCAGTAGGAAGTGTTTTTTGTTAAACACTTTTACAATTTTGCTCATAACTCGGAAACTATAAGAGATAATGACATTGAGTTTTCGCTATACGATAGAAAAAAACATCAGCTATTTAGCAAAATTTATTTCCGCCCACAAATGCCACGCCTTCTAAGAAATATACTGAATTCTTATCTATAATGCCTTATATTTCAGGCGGTATTTAATATTTGGGGGCGAATTTATTTATTGTTGGAAAGCTGATGTGTTTTCCAGTCGCATGGTGAAGACCGATTGTCATTATCTCTTATAGTTTCCGAGATATTCGCACAAATGTAAAATTGTTATACGATTGTACATGTGCGTGTGTGTGTGTGTATGTCGAAAATATTTTCAAATTTTTCGTTCAAAAATTTTCTGGCAATACCAGGCCAACAGAATTCAGCAGGAAGTGTTTTTTGTTAAACACTTTTACAATTTTGCTTATAACTCGGAAACTATAAGAGATAATGACATTGAGTTTTCGCTATACGATAGAAAAAAACATCAGCTATTTAGCAAAATTTATTTCCGCCCACAAATGCCACGCCTTCTAAGAAATATACTGAATTCTTATATATAATGCCTTATATTTTAGGCGGTTTTTAATATTTGGGGGTGAATTTTTTTATTGTTGG
This sequence comes from Sarcophaga carnaria, assembly GCA_958299815.1. Lineage (NCBI taxonomy): Eukaryota > Metazoa > Arthropoda > Insecta > Diptera > Sarcophagidae > Sarcophaga > Sarcophaga carnaria. The sequence goes on along the minus strand of OY283150.1, from coordinate 129,495,611 downwards.
AAAGCTGATGTTTTTTCCAGTCGCATGGTGAAAACCGATTGTCATTATCTCTTATAGTTTCCGAGATATTCGCACAAATGTAAAATTGTTATACGATTGTACATGTGCGTGTGTGTGTGTGTGTATGTCGAAAATATTTTCAAATTTTTCGTTCAAAAATTTTCTGCAAATACCAGGCCAACAGAATTCAGTAGGAAGTGTTTTTTGTTAAACACTTTTACAATTTTGCTTATAACTCGGAAACTATAAGAGATAATGACATTGAGTTTTCGCTATACGATAGAAAAAAACATCAGCTATTTAGCAAAATTTATTTCCGCCCACAAATGCCACGTCTTCTAAGAAATATACTGAATTCTTATATATAATGCCTTATATTTTAGGCGGTTTTTAATATTTGGGGTCGAATTTATTTATTGTTGGAAAGCTGATGTTTTTTCCAGTCGCATGGTGAAAACTGATTGTCATTATCTCTTATAGTTTCCGAGATATTCGCACAAATGTAAAATTGTTATACGATTGTACATGTGCATGTGTGTGTGTGTGTATGTCGAAAATATTTTCAAATTTTTCGTTCAAAAATTTTCTGGCAATACCAGGCCAACAGAATTCAGCAGGAAGTGTTTTTTGTTAAACACTTTTACAATTTTGCTTATAACTCGGAAACTATAAGAGATAATGACATTGAGTTTTCGCTATACGATAGAAAAAAACATCAGCTATTTAGCAAAATTTATTTCCGCCCACAAATGCCACGCCTTCTAAGAAATATACTGAATTCTTATATATAATGCCTTATATTTTAGGCGGTTTTTAATATTTGGGGGTGAATTTTTTTATTGTTGGAAAGCTGATGTTTTTTCCAGTCGCATGGTGAAAACCGATTGTCATTATCTCTTATAGTTTCCGAGATATTCGCACAAATGTAAAATTGTTATACGATTGTACATGTGCGTGTGTGTGTGTGTGTATGTCGAAAATATTTTCAAATTTTTCGTTCAAAAATTTTCTGCAAATACCAGGCCAACAGAATTCAGTAGGAAGTGTTTTTTGTTAAACACTTTTACAATTTTGCTTATAACTCGGAAACTATAAGAGATAATGACATTGAGTTTTCGCTATACGATAGAAAAAAACATCAGCTATTTAGCAAAATTTATTTCCGCCCACAAATGCTACGCCTTCTAAGAAATATACTGAATTCTTATATATAATGCCTTATATTTTAGGCGGTTTTTAATATTTGGGGGTGAATTTTTTTATTGTTGGAAAGCTGATGTTTTTTCCAGTCGCATGGTGAAAACCGATTGTCATTATCTCTTATAGTTTCCGAGATATTCGCACAAATGTAAAATTGTTATACGATTGTACATGTGCATGTGTGTGTGTGTATGTCGAAAATATTTTCAAATTTTTCGTTCAAAAATTTTCTGCAAATACCAGGCCAACAGAATTCAGTAGGAAGTGTTTTTTGTTAAACACTTTTACAATTTTGCTTATAACTCGGAAACTATAAGAGATAATGACATTGAGTTTTCGCTATACGATAGAAAAAAACATCAGCTATTTAGCAAAATTTATTTCCGCCCACAAATGCCACGCCTTCTAAGAAATATACTGAATTCTTATCTATAATGCCTTATATTTCAGGCGGTATTTAATATTTGGGGGCGAATTTATTTATTGTTGGAAAGCTGATGTGTTTTCCAGTCGCATGGTGAAAACCGATTGTCATTATCTCTTATAGTTTCCGAGATATTCGCACAAATGTAAAATTGTTATACGATTGTACATGTGCGTGTGTGTGTGTGTATGTCGAAAATATTTTCAAATTTTTCGTTCAAAAATTTTCTGGCAATACCAGGCCAACAGAATTCAGCAGGAAGTGTTTTTTGTTAAACACTTTTACAATTTTGCTCATAACTCGGAAACTATAAGAGATAATGACATTGAGTTTTCGCTATACGATAGAAAAAAACATCAGCTATTTAGCAAAATTTATTTCCGCCCACAAATGCCACGCCTTCTAAGAAATATACTGAATTCTTATATATAATGCCTTATATTTTAGGCGGTTTTTAATATTTGGGGGTGAATTTATTTATTGTTGGAAAGCTGATGTTTTTTCCAGTCGCATGGTGAAAACTGATTGTCATTATCTCTTATAGTTTCCGAGATATTCGCACAAATGTAAAATTGTTATACGATTGTACATGTGCATGTGTGTGTGTGTATGTCGAAAATATTTTCAAATTTTTCGTTCAAAAATTTTCTGCAAATACCAGGCCAACAGAATTCAGTAGGAAGTGTTTTTTGTTAAACACTTTTACAATTTTGCTTATAACTCGGAAACTATAAGAGATAATGACATTGAGTTTTCGCTATACGATAGAAAAAAGCATCAGCTATTTAGCAAAATTTATTTCCGCCCACAAATGCCACGCCTTCTAAGAAATATACTGAATTCTTATATATAATGCCTTATATTTTAGGCGGTTTTTAATATTTGGGGGTGAATTTATTTATTGTTGGAAAGCTGATGTTTTTTCCAGTCGCATGGTGGAAACTGATTGTCATTATCTCTTATAGTTTCCGAGATATTCGCACAAATGTAAAATTGTTATACGATTGTACATGTGCATGTGTGTGTGTGTATGTCGAAAATATTTTCAAATTTTTCGTTCAAAAATTTTCTGCAAATACCAGGCCAACAGAATTCAGCAGGAAGTGTTTTTTGTTAAACACTTTTACAATTTTGCTCATAATTCGGAAACTATAAGAGATAATGACATTGAGTTTTCGCTATACGATAGAAAAAAACATCAGCTATTTAGCAAAATTTATTTCCGCCCACAAATGAAAGCAAAAATTTGGGATGACCAAAAATCAGTGCAAGGAAGCATGAGAAGGACTTTTCATAGAATTGAATAGCTTGGGTCCACTTACAAGAACCCCCTCCGAATGGCAACGTGTAAGTATAGAGCATTTAAAATATTGTAAATAGACATCTTATTAGAATTTTTACTCCTTATAGGTTTGGATTCACTACAAAGCTAGTATTAAAAAATTTCTAATAATAAAAACACATCCAACACAGCCCAATACTCCGGGAAATCCACATATTTCAAAAAACCATACTTTGGAAGCATTTATTTCGTCTTCGATCATTTGTGTTTTCATCCATTTTCTACAAATGCGATCCTCTATTGCTGTTAATACTTCCTTTAAAATAAGTGACATTATGGATTGAGCTACTCCAACATAAAAGTCATTTCAATTGCACTTTTGATAGCTTCCGTCAGCCAAAAATCGAAGTACAGCGCACAGCTTTAATGTCGGTGATATAGCTGCCATATGCACAGGTTTCTTTAAGTGGTCCTTAATTTCATCCAGCACATAATTTGCACATGCTTCTATGTTTAGTCGAAAATAGCTAATAAATCTATAAAAAATCACTTGTTATAATCATTTGTTAATAATTTTGGACATTTCTTACTTCGCGCTGGGTAGTTCAAGAATCATCGCGTATTTTCCTACGTATACGAAGAACATTTATATTAGCGTCATGATTCTCATCTTCGTAAAATAAATCCTCACTTAAATCCATTTTTAATTTACTTTTATTTCTACAAAAACTTGATTTCCAAATAAATTGCATGGTGTTACCAACATGAAATTGAAATTTCATACCGGCAACACTATAACAATTACAAAAACGTTGAGTTCCGCAATATCAAAAAATAGTTTGGTTGAGAACGGCAATCATCTCGTCCTCGGTTGTGATGCCAATGCTCATCACACCCAATATGGAAGTGAGTCGATTTTGCATTCTTATTATTCTTAATGGGATTAATATAAGTAACGTCGGTAATATGCCGATTTTTAGATATCTTGTTAGGAAAGTTGTAGTTGATATTACGCTCTTTTACAATGGATAGGTTTCTTCTCGGATCACCAACTGATAACCTTCAGTATTAACCTATCTAGTGGCTTTCAGAAGCCTTATACGAAACCGATAAGAACCGACTGGATCAAATTTGAGAAGGCTGTGGCGGAGGAACTCGGGGCCCTTAGGGTTCATTCCACTCCTGGCATCAATGATCGAGTTGGATCTTCGACGGACATTTTGTTGCCTTATTACAGAGAAGCTTGTCCCCTTACTTACCTGGTAAAATGAATCAGCCAGCCTTGTGGAACGCGGAACTTCAAAAACTCCGCTACTTTCCAAGGAGACTCTTTAACAAGGCTAAAAGATCGGCCGAAGATGTTGACTGGCCTGCATGCATATAGATCCAGTTTTAAGGAATATAAAAGGGAAATTAAGCGCTCATAAAGGACAACCTGGCTGAGTTTCTGCGTAAATACCGAGTGAGTTGATGCTGTGTCTCGTTTTAGTAGGACCCCAAAATCTTAGGCTTGGTCCAAAAGAATGATGGCGCGTGGACTCTTTACTTCTAATTACATGCTGGCGAATTTATTTCTCATAAATCCCACAGAGATGCTCAATAGGCTTGAGATCTGGAGATTGGGGGATGTCTTGGAGCATTATACAGGAGCCAAAGTCGAACCACCTCCGCAGTATGCTTTGGGTGGTTATCCTGCTGGAACCATAACGTAGATGGTAGGTTGAGTTTTGTCGCACATTGTTTTAAATTATTTCTTAATATGTTTATGGTTTATGGTCCATATTTATTCATGGTGGACAATAAATTCAAGTTGACCTACCCCCGAAGCTGCCATGCATCCCATACCATAACTACACCACTACCGTGTTTTACTGTACCAACCAGAGTTTGTTTATCAAGCGTAGTCCCTGGCTACGGAACTAGACGACCTTTTATTCCAATTAAGCAGAACATACTTTCGTCTGAAAATAAAATCTGTCTCCAAAACTTGAAAGCCAGGAACTACGCTCGATAAACAAACTCTGGGTTTTTATATATTTTCTAAAAATACATTCGGTGAACGTAGACTTTATTGAGGAAGTGTATATGTATGTATGTATGGACTAAAATTTGCTATAAAACTACTGAATTATCGATACTGATGTCATTAGTATATAGGTTTCAATTATTTATGATATTAATTTATGACATCAGTCGATTTTGTTTTAAAATTGATCTTTCAATTAAATTCCATCAATAGTTTCGTTTTTTTTTTTCTTGCAAAATCATATAATCTGTTTAATATTATTACCTGTTTTAAGGTTATTGAATACAAAATATAAATCTTACCTCTTTGAGACCGACAACACCCACTAAACGACCAATTTTTGTGACATACGCATGATTAATGCCCACCATGGAGAATAGCGAATGGACCTTGAGAATAGAGGTGCGTTCAACCAACTGAAATGGTGAGGGATCAATATGGACATTTGCCTTTTCTAAATCAGTAGGTTTTTGCATTTCTTCCATTTCCCATTTCTTTTGGTCCTCGGGTGACATATCGATAACACGTTCACGGGGCTAAAAAAAATATTTAAAAAATTTCGTTTTTAAACAGTTTTAGAAAAACAGATTAAGGTTCACATTTTTACAGTAAATTTTTTTTGGCATACTTCTGGCAGTGATTATTCTTTACTGGCGGCCTAAAAGTATGCTACCGAAACTGTAAAAATGCCTAATTGTTAAAAAAGTTTCATTGTTTAACCCACATACCAATTGTACACTTTTTTGTACTTTTTTTATACTGGCTTTATACGACTGCTTATAAACAATAATACAGATCAGATAAAATACAGTTAGAGAGACATAGAAATATATATAAAAAAGAAAGAAAAAGAAAGAGAGAGAGAGAACATACAATATAGATTAGAAAATATAATATGATACATATTTATAAGGATGGTTACTAATAATGCCATCATTTCAAACAGTTGTTTAGCAAGATGCAAAAGGCTTTAGTTCAACAGTGCAACAAACCACCTACCGTTTCATTTTCATGATCACTTAAATCATTGTCTTCATTATGATCATGATTATTTAAATCAAGATTGTTTAAATCCTGACTATCAAACAAATTATTTTCCTTTTTCGGCTGCAGCATGCATTAAGAACAAAATGCACAGAACAAAAAATCAAAAATTTATAAAATACTCTTATCATTTTCAAAACTTATCTACATTCGATAACAAAACGATAATCAATCAAATAGTAATCAGCATACCTCTTCACATTTATTCTCGGCATCCTCTAACTCTAATGAATCTTTAGTTTTTAATAAATTTGTTTGCTTTTCTTTAACTAAGGTGCCATCGTTAGCGTTATCGTTATCAGTTGGTTCATTTTCAGTTTCCTGTTTAAGTTTTTTCAATTCACAAACGATTTCTGCAAAGCCCAAATGATTTGGCGATGGCGTGCTCGGTTTTGATGGCATTTCCTGTTTATCAGGGGGCTGAGCTTGTTTCAAAATGGCTTTGAAATTGTCATGTTTTTTCAAAATGCTTTTTATCGTAGGTTTATTGACTTTATTCTCTTGAGTATTTTCGATAACTTTAGCATCGAATTCAGCCTCGCTAAGATTATGATAATAGGCATCTTTACTTATTTCTGAGTTCCTTAGTATTGATTTTAATGGCACTAATTCCTCTACTGCTATAGGAGCAGTTTCTGAAATGTTATATTTCTTGGCCTTGTCATTAGCCTTGGAATGATCGCGTATACGTGCTCTTCTCCATTTCGAAAGGAAAGGATTGGCATTGGCATGACTAATGTGATTAACGATTGGTTTCTCATGTTTCCTTTGAGTATCGGGTGGCACTTGCTTGCAAATATTTTATATTGCAATTAAACTTTTTTCTTTTAAAAAAACTTTATAAACTGTTAACAATACTAAAATGGAATCAATTGATGATGAGAAAGAAAGAAAAAACAATAAAAATGCGTGTAATAGAGAGTGATGTGGATTGATAACCGAAATAATTAAAAAAAAAAATGCAAGTTATCGAAACTTTGTCAAAAAGGAAAAATTTTTCATTTTATTTCAATACATAATTGAAGTTAAAGAATGTGTTACGCAGTATAGCAGAGTTATTGATAAGTAATGCATTTTAACATCCTAATAATCTAGAGAAAAATTCTGCTGAAAAGTGTAGTATTGGGAATCTGTTGGTTCTACTATCGGGTCCGCCATCTAACGTTTTTTTTCAACTAGTGCTTATTTCGTGAATGGTAACACTTAGCTCCTGTCTGATTTGACAGAAAATTAGTTTCATGCTTCAGCTGAACGAATATGGTTGTGTATACGCTTGAACAACGCTGGGAAATATTGCGACATTACTTTGAAAATCATGGTAATGTTGCAGAATGTGTGCGAAAATTGCGTACGGATTTTGGAAGGAGAGAAGCACCGTCAGCTCTCCGTATATTCGCTATATTGTGAAAAAAGTGAAAGAAACTGGCATCCTCATCGATAAACCAAAGCGTGAAAAGCCAAAAACAGTGCGTACACCCGAGAATATTGTTGCTGTGGCAGAAAGTGTGCGTGAAGCGCCATCAACATCAATTCACCGTCGTTCTCAACAATTGAACATTTCGGAGACATCATTGAGACTATAAAAGAGGAATGTACAAGAAAATTAGCTTCGGTCTAAGGGACGAACAAAGTATTTTTAAGGCCGATGTTTCTTTACAGGCAATAAACTGGTTAAGATAAATCGTTATACTGAAGATATTCCACCTCTTAAGAATAGTTAAGCAGTTCTGTAGGGCTTGGGTAATGTTTATTGTGTCTCTTTCAATTAGCTGATGGCGTACATTTCTTAATGAGATGTTGAGAGATTACAAGTGATACCCTTATTACGCGGGCAATAATGGAAAATTAGTCGCTGACAGGCTAGCAAAGGGAATCCCTTTCTCCTTACTTAGAAGTGTGAAAGATTGCAAACTTTGAAGAAAAGCACTGCTTAGATGGAATGGAGAACAGACCTTTGTTATAACCCAGCAGATCTTGTTGGTTTATCTTTGTCGTGGCCAAACGAATTCGGCCTACGCATGATGATCATAGAGGTCATGCAGGTTACATACATAACATAATTGGTCATTACAATCCTTCAGTCAGGATTACGACCTAGTTTCTCACACCACTTATGTTGTGTGTGTTAATTTTTTATACTTGAGTGGCGGGACCTACAGTTTAAAGTCGACTCCGAATGACAGATTTTTGAGAAACACTTCACGGCAATTTTATTTACTCTCAGATCTTTTGCCAGAAATCTGTTGAGTGGAAGTCGCCGAAGAAATATTATTTTTGTATTTCGTTTTGATGTCTGACCTGGGGTTGGTACCCTGGCTTTAAGTCTAATAAGCCAACACACTACCTACTAAACTACGGCGACTTAATGCAGGTTACCGAATTGATATTCTCTGGGCTAAGCTGGCGTCTGCGAACGCTGGAAGGCTATATCGTTCTATTAGAACTTTCAGATTCTTTGAGTGTGACTCGTATTAGTCGCATTGTTGTTATTGTAAAAGCTCTGCTGTGCTCGGAAGTATTTCCCTGGGGAAAAACTTCTGGTTGATACAGCTTTCTCTGCTCGTTTTGGATCAAAGATCTGATTGTCGTAGAAACGGGTTGCTTTGCTAATTCATCCCGCTAATATTTTAGCTTTCGCCAGAATTCTGAACGTATTGCAGCTGATTCTCCCGGAAAATTATAGGAGCAGTATTGACTGAAACGACCGACTAATTTATTTTTTGTGATAACTCACTTGAAGTCGCCGTGGTCTAGTAGGTAGTGTGTTGGCTTATTAAACGAAAAGCCAGGGTTCGAGCCCCAGGCCAGACATCAAAACAAAATACAAAAAGTATTTCTTCGGTGACTTCCTCTCAGCAGATTTCTGGTAAAAACTCTGAGAGTAAATAAAAATTGCCATGAAAAGTTTCTCAATAAATAAAAATCTGTCGTTCGGAGTCGACTTTAAACTGTAGGTCCCACCACTCATGTAGAAAATTAACACACACAACATAAGTGGTGTGAGAAACTAGGTCGTAATCCTGACTGAAGGGTTGTAATGACCAATTATGTATGTATGTGATAACTCACTTGTAATCGATAGCAAATTTGTTTACATAAAAAATGTAAAATTGCAAAGGAAATGATTCCTACAAAACGAATTGGTAAAAAACTTTTCTTTGAAAGTCAATTTGAAGAATTTTTGTCATTTTTGGCCATGGATTGAGGTGAACAAAATGATAAAAAAATAAGAATAAAAACTGACTGAAGTTTAAATATAAAAATAATCATTTTTTTCGTTAATAATTGTTTAACATTTACCATATTTTCGCTGGGATCATCTGAAGCCTCAGATGACTTTTGTGCATGCTTTTATGTGTAATTAAATTAATTTAAAAAAAAAACAATGTGTAAACACAATAATGAAATATTTAAAGATTTTAAATAAGTTAGTAACAGTAATTATTAATTGAAACAAAACCAAACCAAATACACATGCATATTTAAATCGAAAATTTAAATTAAAATATTCATATTTCACTCACCAATTGAACTTTTTTTGAAATACCGGGAGTACTAGGTGCCCTCTGTACAGTGGAGGTACCTGGTGGTGCCATGTCACCAGCACTGGTAGCAGCTGATATGGTGCCAACCTCTGGATCAGTAGGTTGAACATCTTGCAAGGTGGTCGATTTCTTAAAGATGGCCTCAAAGGCATTACGTATGCGATACTCGGTACCAGTTATGGTAGTATATGGCGTTATATTCGGACTATGTAATGAGGTAGGAGCGAAGGCCTTAAGATTAAATGAATTTGTCTTTTTCAAAATGGATTTACGCGGCTGTAGGGTGTTATTCAAAGATTCCTGTTTCTTTTTGGGCGGTAGCATTTCATCGTTGGCTATTTGTCTAAGGCTAATAATATCGGGTGCCGGTAAGACCTCAAAACGTGATGGACGTCTCATCATCTGTTCGGCTTCTTGTCTTTTACGTTCTTCTTCACGTGCTCTTTCCTCTGCCTCCTTTTGCCACTTTTGAGCCACTTCCATGCGCTTTTCACGGCCAATATGTTTCTCAATCATTTTGATTAGTTCGTAACGTTGCACTGAACCCAAAAGAATCATGTTATCGGGACTGTCGACCAAGGGCAGAGAACGTAGGGTTTTATTTGCTTTTAGCACTTCCTTTAGCTTTTGATATGTAATGCCCTGCCAAATGTATTTAACATCACGCACCATAAAGTCCTCCACATATATGCTGTACATGCCCGAAGAGGATGGCAACAGATCCGGCAGATAAGGCAGTTTTTTTATAAGAATAATGCTATCGTACATGGACGGTTGTAGAAGAGCGGCTATGGCATTCGATATTAAAACTGCTATCATTACTGGCACTACATGGGTTATTTGGCCAGTCATTTCAAATACGATTACAGCCACAGAAACGGTATGGGTAACAGCACCCGAAAAAGCGGCCGCACCCACTACAGCATAACCACCCGGTATTATAGGCGATAGTCTGCCGCCATAGCGTACACCCTGTGGAAACCATAAGTGCATGCTTTCACCAGTTAAACGTCCCAGACCGGCGCCAATTTTAAATACGGGTATAAAAATACCAGACGGCACAGGAATGGTCGAAGCCACAATGGAAAATAGGAACTGAAAACCGATTTAAAAAAAAAACAAAGTTTAGGTTTTTTGTCTTTGGAAATGATGTAAAATTCTGTATGGACTTACCGTAAAGAGCACATAACAGGCTAAATTTATAAAAACATTTGTGTAGATTGTCTTCCAGTGCATAACAATGGCTGCCTGTTCCACCGTTAAATAATCCTGCGACCATGTGAAATTGCTAAACAATTGGGTGACCTGTTCGTGGGTGCCCAGTTCACCGGCTATGAATTGGCCAGTTCCCAAGGGAAACGATAAAGTCGATACCACTAAGGCCAAGAAACCAGGGTATAAAAAACGGCTGTAATATGAAATAAACATTCAATTAAAATATTGTAAATATTTATCGATAATCTCCATTATTAACAAAATTTCGATAGAAACTTTAAAAACCGATAAATGTTTAACGTTAAAATTTAAATTTATCGATAATCAAAGCCTATAATTTGTTTATGGTATCTTAGGTTCATACAATTTTCGATAATATCGATAAATTTTTTCAAAAAATTTTGAAAATCTATAGATTTATTAAACAAAAGTATGATATAATGTTATCTACACAAATTAAGTGGTATATTACAGTTATTGATTACTAGTAAATTACAGTTATCGATAGTAATTTTAATGTGTAAAGTTTATCGATGTAGATTTTCGAGGGAATACCTATCCATTTTCATTATTAAAATTGTAATACATATATTTTTTTATTAAATTTTAATACTATCGATAAATTTTCTTTGATAAATATGGAAAATCGATCTTTATTTAAAAAAGTGTCAGGTAATATTTTCTACATGAATTAGATTAGTAGTAAATTTAAAAATTACAATAATCGATAGCGATCTATTAAAATAGATAAAACTTATCGATATATTTTCCGTCTGAAATACGTAATATTTAATAATTTTTTTATATAATTTCGCTTATTCAGTATTAATGTTATCGATATATGTATACCGATAACCTCATTTAAAAAGTATGATGTAAGATTTTCCATTAAAATTCACGATCTATTTATATATATTATACTTCTATCCATATCTTCTATCGAAACTTAATGTTATCGATTATTAATATATTGTATTAGTATTAAATAAGTAACTTTTTCTATAATTAGTCAATTGAGTTATTTATCTCTTTAATGAGTATAATTTTACTTACTTTTTCTGCAGAAATTTATTCATTTTTTTATTTGAGCGCATAAATAATACATAACGGCGATGGACCCAAACATAGGCAGCACCGCCCAAACCGCAAACAACACTAAAATTCAAAAGAAAGTGAGAAAAAAACAATAAATGAAGGTTAAAAATTTTAAAAATTCTTAAAACTACTCACCCCATTAAAGCGAACACAAACAATTCTTGAGGATCAAATGGAAATTCGGTGGTAAAATTGGTTAGAAATACCGCCCTTACGGTGTCGGCATTTTGAAACCAAACGGCCAATAAACGAAATACCGTAGCACCGCAAACGGCCGCAAAAAAACCACGCCAATAATTACGCACCGCAAAATATGTCGTTGTTACCTCTATGCTAAATAAGACACCTTTAACGATGCCAATGGGAAGATAATTTAGAAAAACGATTGATTTATATTTAAATAAATTTGAAAAACTTACCGCCCACCGGTGCTGCAAAACAGGCACCCACACCGACCGCACATGCGGCTGCCAACATTTCTGAATTGCGCGATTCATTTTCATAGATGCCTTGGAATGATGTCACTAGCTTACTTAATAATTGTGCTACTATACTGGCTATATGTACGAATGGACCCTATAATATGAAAATATTACATCGGAATGATAACAATTATGCTATTAAGAGTATGATGATTGAATGATTGGATCGCGATTCACCAATTTAAATACTTACTTCCTTTCCTAATGGCATACCACTGCCCAAAGTTGCCGTTAAACCAACAATTTTGGCCACTAATGTTTTAAATGTTAAATATTCCTTTAAGGCCACACCACGTAATATTGTTTTCATTTCGGGTATACCGGAACCTGTATATATTCGTAAGAGGGATGAGATAATATTTTTGAATTTTAACGACAAAAAAAAAGACAAGGAATTAAAACTTAAAATAATCGAAAAAGACACATCAATCATGCAGTAGTTAGACATTTAAAAGGGATTTTTTGCATGCAAACATAGTATCGCGCTCTTAGTTTATCGGTGTGCTGTTAGTACTATTTGGAATACTGGTTCGATCTACACTCCTAAGAGGCCATATGGCCTTAAGATTTCTTCGAATGATAGTGATAGAAAGCCTGACAAAACGAATTGATCGTATTATGGTATTGCTAAGGATATAAATAATATAAGGAAGGCGACGTAGATACATTCTGTGTCTCTGCTCGTCTTCGAAAGTACGTTTAACAGAAGATTTTGAATGACTTTCGACGATGAAGCTGAGGTTGGCTCTTATGCTGACTTCTCCTGTTTGACTAATAGTGCCAGTTATCGTTTACAATCCAGGAAGACCACCTTTTCGAAGAGAACTCTTCCAGTTTTCTTTTACAATTTCACGGATTTTATCTTTTATTCCTCTTTTAGGTTTACAACGCCAACATTTTACTGCAGCGATCTGCTGACCTAACCTAAGATTACGTTTGAGTTCTGTAGATGCACCAAAATTGACACTTTGACGGTGGAAATGTCAACAAAGAGAATTGCCTGCTATAACTACAGTCAGCTAGTCTGTCAGCATAAGTGGTTTGGTTTCGTGTGTTGCGATCTTTTTAAAAGTCATAACACTTGGAGCATAATTTGTAATTGTAATGCAATAAATAAAAACAAACATAATAAATAAATAATTTGTGAGATTATTAATGATATTCCAAGGGCCAGTTTTTGATTATTATTAATTTATGGCAACTCTGTGTTACAGAGGTCAGTTTATTTAAATAAAAATTCGATTAAATAAATAAAATTATTAACATTTTGAAATTAGTAAAATGAAATCAAGAGGAAAACAAAGTTAATAACCATTAAAGTAAAGTAAGTAAGTAAAGAAATTTAGTAAATTATTCAGTTCTTATGTTTGATTAAGTTTTTTTTTTTTCTAAAACTACATGCAACTACAAATTATCTCTACATTTAGTATTAAATTGATTGAATGCATAGAAGAAAAAAGTAAAAGCACATGCTGGCAACACTTACCTATACTTTGCGGCGCTATTAGATGCACAAAACCGGCTGAGAATAGAATTAAACAAACGGGCAATGAAACCCAAGCAAAATATTGAGCAATAGGCTGTGATGTTAAATCGCGATAGAGCCAGACCCGGGCTGTAAAATAGAAAATACAAATTTAAAATTAAATGCATAAAATACATATGATGTCTAAAAAATAAAGAAGTGGCTGTTGCTACGTACCATTTGTGCATATCGATATGCCCTTGTCCATGACATACGATAGCAGTGCCATTATGATGCCCAATAATGCTAAAAATACCCAATCCTCGCCCAGGCGGGCAAATGTGTGTTTCCATATCCATGATGTTACTTTAAATGCACGGGATTTACGTTTACCTAAGAGTTCCTGAAAATATTTCCCAGTTCTGCTACTTTATAATCAATTTGTTTTAATTTAATTCAATTCAATTCAATACGAAAACAAAACAAAACAAAAAAATAATATAAAAATACAGTTAAGAAGAGATACAGTTAAGAGAGGAAACTATAGTTAGATAGAGAGAAAGAGAGTGTGCGTGTGTGTGTGTAAATTACTCTGATAATGCTTAAGAGAATTGTTAAATAGCATTGTAGCGGTTTATTAACGAATGTAGCGATTTTATTTAAAATATAAGAACGCTTTTTAGCGTTCTTTTTTTCAGCGCGTCATCAAATCGGACAACTGTTTTAGCCAAATGTGAGAGTAAAACACACCAATCCTCCATTAATATCGACATTAGAATAGGAGTTAGAGGCAGGGAATGCTCCGAGTGTAACTGACAAGGTCTAATTACCACTCTCGACAGTCAGCATAAAAGCTTCGGTTTTAAAGCAATCCTCTCTTGGAATCAAGCTGAACAACAGCCTGAAAGTTTAATTTAGTGATCGATCCGATAAGACAGCTCCGTTAGACTATCGAGAAAATGCGGAATGAGAGAAGATCCGGAGAAGTCACTTGCATGTAAGTGAAATCTCTCTGCATGCCTACCTATATTATATATTACGCAATAACCTGTTCAGAATACGTAAAGGGACAGAAATTTAAAAAGTTATTAATTGCACCTTCGATCCAATTTAGGCCATGGAAGTCTAGCACTAAAGCAAGATTCTTCCTCAGGAATTATCAGCGGCCAATAAATATGTTAGGTTAGGTTAGGTTAGAGAGCGTGTACTTGTCAAGACAAGTACAGTACCCGGAGGTCGAATTGACCCATTGTACAACGTCCTAGTTTCTCACACCACTCATGTTGTGTGTTGTAAATTTTATACATGAGTGGTGGGACCTACAGTTTAAAGTCGACTCCGAACGACAGATTTTTCTTTATTGAGAAACTTTTCATGGCAATTTTTATTTACTCTCAGAGTTTTTGCCAGAAATCTACTGAGAGGAAGTCGCCGAAAAAATCCTTTTTGTATTTTGTCTTTGATGCCTGGCCTGGGGCTCGAACCCAAGCTTTTGCGTCTAATAAGCCAACACACTACCTACTAGACTACGGCGACTTCAATAAATATGTTTGACAGTGATAAATGAGGTAGGAGGATATGTATTCAGTAGGAGTGACAGATAACTGCCCCAAAAGTTGATGGAGAACGTCGTGGTCAACTAGTTTAATCCTAAACGGTACACCCGAAAGATATCTGATTGCTCTCTGGGTGCTAGAAAGCATACAAAAGCTAGTAGTTGGAGATTCCTGACTTAGGAACTGTTTCACAGCGTGATTTATGCTCACCTGCACCTGACCATCAAAGTAGTCACGACGACTGAGAGTTATATTAGAATTAAGCCCTATTTTATCGAGTGTACAATCGTCGGTGTAGACTTCCACAGAGCCCCCAGAGCGAACAATATGGAGAACCGGTCTTCTATGTTTGGAATTCGATTGTGACATCATCTCCCAAGACAACGTATACACGCGGTGTAAATAATTTCATTCAGAGTTTGGAAATCCTCAGATAGGATAGAAGTGTACCAAGAGGGAATAATGAGTCCCCAGAGCGAACAATATGGAGAACCAGTCTTCTATGTTTGGAATTCGATTGTGACATCATCTCCCAAGACAGCGATCACACGCGGTTTAAATTATTTCATTCAGAGTTTGGAAATCCTCAGATAGAATAGAAGTGTACCAAGAAGGGATAATGTGCTAGCGGCAGTTTAACAGACCATCAATAATAAGCGATCTTGTCAATACTATAACACAAGGAGCCAGAGTTGGCAACATTTTTCTTAAACTTTCTTCTACTTTTTTGAAGCACAGCGTTACTGGGAGTACATAAATTGCTTTTTAAAATCGCTACATGTCACCACTGTTATAAGAAGAAACCCAAATAATTAAAATATGTACGCGTGTGTATTTTTAAATGAAATAATAAAATTAAATGAATGAAAATAATTTAAAAAAAAAACAATTATAAATACAACTGTATAGTATAAATGATGCCATAATCTACTCTTTTTATTTTTTTTTCTAAATTTTTAATATCATTTGTGACTATAAATGCACTACATTTCAAAATATTTACTTCTGGCAGGGTAAGCTAAGGTAAGGAAACTGAATTTTGATTCGCGTTTTTTTTATTAATAAAATATACGTAATAATGGAAATAAATAATTTGTTTTTTTCTTTTACCTTAAAAATATTGTTTACTTTTGGTTAGTTTTTTAAATTTATTTATTTTTTTATTGTTTGCCATTCTTAAGCAGTTTTTCAGCAGTTTGTTAATATAAAAAGTGTTAGAAATGAAAAAAGGATTTAAAAGGAAAAATTGTAAATATTTTTGTAACTCTTACCTTATTCCTCTGTTTGTCCTCCAATTTTCGTCGCTTTTCGAGCAATTTAAGTTTTCTGGCTTCATCTTTGGCAAATTCTCCTAAATCTTTGGTATAACGGCCATACATCTAAACAAAAAAAAAACAAAGTATTTTATATTAAAATAATGTTTTAATATTAATTTTTTAAATTATTTAATAACAATTTTTTTACTTTAATATTTTTTTAAAATATTATAAATAATGTTTTATAATAAGTTTTTTAAATTATTTAATAACAATTCAATAAGAAAAATAATTATTGAAAATATTTCTTAAGAAAAATTAATATTACCCAGCAAACATTTTCACGTTCATAAGCGAATGTTTCTGTTTCTTACATTTTGAAACGAAGAAACGATCTTTGAAATCGAAATCGGGAGAACGAGTTTCGGGTAAGCTTTGATGAGCAACCAATGTGCTTCAGCTGCAGTTTTTTTTTTTTTTTGTTTTAAATTGATGAAGAAAAAAAGCAAGATTTCCTTTTCACAAATGAATCGTATGGATGTTGATACAAAAACAATATGTACTCTGTTGTTAACTCCAACTATACGAGAATAGAGATAAATACCCTATAAAATGCCGTATAGAACACAAGTCGTCTATAAAATATGTGCCGTATGTTTTGAATTCCTTACTTTATTTCTCTTTCTAACGTTTTTACAAACCAAAATAGGGTTTAATTATCTAAAACAATTATTTCTTTGATTTCTTTCTACTACACCTTATAGTTAATTTTTAATGTAAAAGAAAAAAATATTGGTCAGTAGAAATTATTTTGTGTTTAATTTCCTTGGAATTTTGCGCTTAAATTCTTACTTTAAATTTTTTTTTGTTGGTGTTTTAACAACCCGGCAGTATTTTTGAATAACGAACAGATGTAAAATTTCTTTTATTACTCTTTAATAAAAACAAATAAAATATTAATTTATTATGGGTTCGTTTTCGAAAATATTTTTTTTTTAAAACTTTGAGATTATAAAAGATTTCAACTCTAAAAAATTATTTCTTTTTTAGATAATATTCTCTATTTTACTTTATAATTGTTTATTTCGAAATTCATCGGCATATTGGTTACTTATAACATAAGGAAACTTATTTTTGGCAGTGTAAGGCCAAAAAAAAACAACAACAAATAAATAAAGAGACACCGTAAAACAAATTAGCGAATTATGCATTTCATTTTGAAATGTAGACTAAAATAAATAAAAAAAAACACTCACACACACGTACATACTCAATAACATAGGGTGGTCCATCTATCGGTTTAAATTTGAACCATTGGTTATTTTGAATCTGGCAATACTTACATTTGGCATTCTATTCTGTCAAAAAATTCAGTATATTATCTCCACTGAACATAATGAATCGATTTACGCTTGAGCAACGCTTGAGGATTTATTGGGCCGACGAGAAACTGCACGATGATGTCGATTTTGAAAAAAAAAAAAAAAAACAATCGTTTCGAATGAATTTTAATTTCATCTTGGTGCGTACTTTAATAAGCAAAGTTGCCGTATTTGGCGCTCAGAAAACCCACACGTGATCTTTCAGAAGACAATATATCCATTACGAGTGCTGTTTAGTGCAACTTGTGGAGCGGAGGCATCCTTAAACCATATTTCTTTGAAAATGAGGACAGCGCAACCATTACGATCAATGGAGGCACCTATCGCACTATGATAACCGATTTTTTTGTACCCGCTCTTCATGGTATTGATGTGAACGATGTCTGGTTTCAATAGGATGGTGCAACATGCCACACATTTCATGCCAAAATTGATTTATTACTTCAAGCGTTTAATGGTCCTTTAATTAGCTAAAATACATACATACATACAGAATTGGTCCTTACAACCCTTTAGTCAGGATTATGACCTAGTTTCTCACACCACTTATGTTGTGTGTGTTAATTTTATACATGACTGTCGGGACCTACAGTTTAAAGTCGACTCCGAACGACAGATTTTTGAGAAACTTTTCATGGCAATTTTTATTTACTCTCAGAGTTTTTGCCAGAAATCTGTTGTTGTTTGTATTTCATTTTGATGTCTGGCCTGGGGCTCGAACCCTGGCTTTTCGTCTAATAAGTTAACACACTACCTACTAGACCACGGCGACTTCTAATTAGCTGAAATAGCCATGCCAATTGAACACAAGAAAGGCGGGGTTTGACACCGTTGACTTCTTTTTTGTCAAAGAAAGTGTTAAAGAAAAGTGTTATGCCGATAAACCAGAGACAAATGAGCATTTGAAGGCCAACATTCATGATGCCACTGCCGATAATTGTTCCGATCGAATGAATTACTGTGAAGCCAGCCCCGGCAGACATATGTATGAAATAATATTCCATTTCTAAGCGGAACAATTGAACTTGACAACGAAAATAAATAAATTTTACAAAATTGCAAATCGTTTTTGTTTTGTTGCATTTTTAAAATTAAACTTTTAAATTTCCCACCCTATACATACATACATAGTATATAAAACAACAACAAAACAATAGAAATACACATATGTATTGTATTTAAAAATAGTTCAGGAAAAAAAAAGAGCAACAAACATTTCAAATAACAAATACAGCTGGTACAACTAAATTTTTTATTTATACTCAGTACACTACACAGAGTGGGAGAGGGAGAGCTGCAGTTATAGAAACGAAAAGAAATAGAGAGCAAGTGACAAAAATGACAAAGATGACGTTGATCTTTATTTTTAAGGCTTTGTTTTGTTTTTGATTTCGTTTTACTACAAATGCCAACAACAAATACTCAAGTGTAAATAATGCATAAAAACTCTCACACATGTTGTTCAAATAGAAGAAAAAAGAATAACAAAACAAAATCCATGTGATTTATGGTAAAGCCAGTGTAATTGCAATTGAAAGGGAGGATGTGTAATTGACAATTAAAAAACACTCTAATATAATGGCCAGCTTTTGTATACAATTACAAGCGTTATTAATTACTTCCTTTATTTTTGTGTGTGGTATTAAGTAATAACTATTTACACGATATACATATGATAGCTATTACATGTACATTTTATTGTATTTTTTTCTGCTGTGGGTTTTCTAGATTATGAGTTTCAAGGTATTTTAAGGTTTATTTTTGTTTTGGTTTTAATTTTTCCTTTTTTATTTTTATTTTCATTGATTTTGTTGAAATTATTTTCTTTTCCTTTTTTTAAATTGCTTTCTTTTTTTGTTGTTGTTGCCATTTTAATCTCATTATTACAATGTATATAATATTTAAAAATATATTACCAATATTATGTGTGTTTGTTTTTGTTGTAACTATGTATATATTATATTTTGTTTACATTACAATTATGTTTTATTTATGATTAAAACAACTTTAAGGTCTGCATATTTGAATCATCATATGCTTAATTATACAAGTGCGTATGAATAATAATATTCGTTATCACATATTGCGTATACGCACATGGGGAGCCTATGCAGATAAATGTAGCAGCAACAAATCAAGGTTTAAAGAATACACGATTTCAATATGCATACCTCCTACAGAACTACAGAATTTAAAAAGCGCATTGCCAATTAAAATTTGTTGTTAAAGAAAAACAAAAAGCGTAAATTTTTTTGTAAAACAAATTAAATTATTTGTAATTAAAATTGCTTTTGAAATCTTTTTAATATTGTATTCAGTTCAATATGGTTAAATTTTGACAATAGAGTCAATCAGTGTCAATCATTGTTTTTCCACACTGCACAGCATCCAATAATTTTCTTGGTGTCATTACTGAATGTATTAACGTTTGTAAAACTACACTTTGCTACGGCCATGACATTGTTTTTAAATTATTGTCGTAATCCGGTAATCATTTGCATAAAAATGATTAGAAATCAAACCAGGATGTTTTTATAGACAGATTTGTGTAATTACAACCAACTTTTCTGCCGAACTGCGACCATTGAGGTTATAATAGGAATATGCCCTCTATACGTATGTATTTGTAAAGGAGTATGCTATTGTAGTCGCCGTGGTCTACTAGGTAGTGTGTTGGCTTATTAGACGAAAAGCCAGGGTTCGAGGCCCAGGCCAGACATCAAAATAAAATACAAAAAGTATTTCTTCGGCGACTTCCTCTCAGCAGATTTCTGGCAAAAACTCTGAAAGTAAATAAAATTGCCATGAAAAGTTTCTCAAAAAAAATCTGTCGCTCGGAGTCGACTTTAAACTGTAGGTCCCGCCACTCATGTATAAAATTAACACACACAACATAAGTGGGGTGAGAATCTAAGTCGTAATCCTGACTGAAGGGTTGTAATGACCAATTATGTATTATGTATGTATGTATGCTATAAGCAGTGCTTTGAAGAGTGTTGTAGGAAGCATTCTGGATCTTACTTGGTCAAATAGTCAAGTATCTTTTTTTAGCTAAGATTCAGGAAATTTAGTACGAGCTGTAATAAACCTACAGGGAGCTATCAGCTGTGCACTTCGTATTCAACAAATTCGCGATCGAAATGGTCGA
The DNA here is from genome assembly GCA_958299815.1 of Sarcophaga carnaria. Lineage (NCBI taxonomy): Eukaryota > Metazoa > Arthropoda > Insecta > Diptera > Sarcophagidae > Sarcophaga > Sarcophaga carnaria. Next base: position 129,474,491 of record OY283150.1, on the reverse strand, counting down.
AAATTGCATGGATTATCTGCAACAAATTGATGCGACGAGTATCTTATATGGATTCCGGGTAATTTCAACACTTCTGGCCATGAAACTACCGATGGACTGCCTAGGAAAGAGTTCACAAAGTTCTTTAACCTGTTAACTGGTCAACGACGAAATATTTCCTCATACACGATGTACTTCGTCTTGGAAATTTACCGTAATATTTTGAACGGATAAATTTTTATATAGTTTATCAAAAATTTATTCCCCGGTTAATAGATCAAGAGTGGGCCTTTGCAAACAGTCGAGGATGGAAGTACGCTACACGTTTAGCAGGACATGTGTCTTTACTTGATAATTGACAGAATTTATTGAATAGATTTTATAACGCTACACTACTAATTGGAATATCATCTCAATAAGTAAGGTCCTATGGAATGCTGGATCTCTCTGGAGAATAATGGTATTACCTTAGTTGGAAGTTGACTAAACCTGTGTTTTTTTCCTTTCTAATATTAATGTTTTAAAAGATTATTTATTAAGGAGATTTTTGGTAATCGCGTTGCCAATTACAATCTTTAATTAACGATATTACTATAATTTTTCACGAAATTAGTAATTTTTAAATGCGATAATTTGTGGCAAGTCACACTTATTTCCCAAAAACAATTATAGAAGAAGAAGAAAAAAAAAGAATCATTTATAAAGTAAACCAATAAGTAATTCAATTAACACCCAATCAAAGTCCCCTTTCATTATTTGTTATTATTGTAATAAAAATTATTTTATTTGCAATAAACACAAAAGAAAAAAATACCAAATTTAAATGGGATTACACTGTGTGTAAGAGTATGTAATTCGTTTATTATTTTATTTTGATTTTATTTACAATAATTTTGCAATAAATTTATTATTTTACTCATTTGTCTGCCTGCCTGCATATGTTTTATTTTCTATTTTCTATTTTTTAATTTTTTTTTCTTCTTGGCAAAGTTCCTTTTTCTATAGCAGACGGTTGTTTTTTTTTTTTTTTGATTCTTTAATATTATTTGTCTCGAATGCATTTCCACTGTTTATTCGAAAATATGTTTGAATAAATGTGTGTTGGCATTTCGTCTATAAAATATTTCGAATTTCGAAGAAAAAAACAAATTATTCGGGGACATCCAAGACCTACGCTAGCAATGGCAGTGACATACAAATACAAAGAACAACAACAATAACAACAACCACAACCAAATATTAAGAAATAAAGACTGAATAAGTATTTTTCAAGTATTTTAAGAAGGCATTATTAAATTTTTTCTTTTATCTATTGCAACAATACACATACATGCATGCAAGTACATATATTTAAATTAATTTAATTTAATAAAAATAAATTTCTACTTTCATTTCATTATGAAGAGGTTGGCTTTACGAAATTCTTAAAATTATTATTAAAAATGTTTCACGTGTAAAATAAAACATAAAATAAAATTAAAAATCAAATATAAAAACCGCATTGATTTTAAACAAATCGCATTGCCAACAGTTATAGGGATTTACCGAAAATATTACTAAAAAAAAATAAGAAGAAAAAACTTCGCAAGCCCTGATGCCTTGAAGCCAAGCTCTTAAGAAACGACTTTAGTCGTTGGCAATCAACATGTTCAATTGCAATCAATTTTAATGAAGTATTTCAAATCTGAGTACAATAGCATTGCCATGTACTCACAATATCTAAGCACAGGCTTTATTTAGTATGCAATTTTAATAAATAAGTTTAATAATTGATTTATTTTTAAAAACAATATTGCCAACCACTTTGTTACAAATTAATTCTATTAAAAGGTTTCATATTAAAATATAAAATTATCAAAAAAAAACCACGTCCAAGAGTACTTCTACTAAAGGGTCCGCCAAATAACTTTTAAAATGCTTAAAAAAAAACTATTGAATATTTTCTCAAATTTCTTTTTTTATTTGAAAGTACAATCCTTCCGGTTAATAATGGAAAATAATTTCATTCAAATGGCTGCCTCGGCTGCCTCAAAAAAAAAAGTTATTTGGCGGACCCTTTACTTTGCTTACTCAATTGGTTATAGAACTTTCAGTCAGGATTAAAACCTAGCTTTACCCACCCCCGCACTTTGTTTTTCTTAATTTTATCTATGAGTGCTTTTCCACTCTGAACGACAGATTTAAGAAACTTTTCATTGTAATTTCAATTACTCACAGAGTTTGTGCCCAAGAGAAAGTCGCCGAAAGAAATATATGTTCATATTTCGTTTTATTCGCGATATCAGAGCATAGGCTTTAATTCTCGAGCACTCCGTCTATGAAGCCAACACACTATCTATTAGACTACGACGACTTTGACGGTTGCTTTGAAACAAATTAAGTTTTTTTTTTTTCTTTTATTGAGTTATCCGTTTAGTGGTTTCTAAACCTCCAATCATTTAAATTTTCATCTATTTAATGAAAGATTAGGTCTGTCATTTAAAAATATGGATTGTTTAGCAACTGAAGTACAAATGTGGCCACTTTGAAGGTCAATGACATGAATATCGGAAATTATGAATTGAATGGTATGTGGCCGAATTTGGCTTTATTGCATGAGATAGACTTGGAACTAAGAACATTAATTTTGGTCAGGGAACACACTTAAAAGTGCCCAATAAAGGAAGCCGCTTTAGTGGACAGACTGCAGTAAGTTTATAAGTTCTTTCACTTACTTTATTTAGAAAAACAAAGTGCTTCGGTCTGAAGTTGCGGCCAAATATAGAATTTTATCGTTTTTTTCTATCAACCGTTGCCTCTCTAAAAACAATTGCAAGTTTACACATAAAGGAACAATCCTACTGCAAACACTTCTTTAAATTTGTAAATTCACTTTACATCCACAGCTAAAGCTATGATTTCACTTTTTAGTAAACAACAACGACAACAACAACAACTACAAAAAATGACAAACTTACATGATAAAAAGCCTCGATTTCAACTTCAACTTGGCTCTTGTACTCATTGTAACTATCGGAACTTATGCGACGCGAATACGCTGAAGCGATGGTATCATCTAAGCGTGCCGCAGATTCTGCAGCCGATTCTACGGGCGTCTCACGTTCCTGCTTTAAATAATCATCGCGATTGATTAACAACTCCGGCTCGAAGGCATATTCGCGTATGTATTCATCTTCGATGCTAAGCGAAGGTTCTTTTTTAAACATGAAAATTGCCGATGAAAACACATTAAAAAAAAACAACAACGAAAAAGTTGAATTTTATTTCCTTCCTTCCTTCTTGTGCTAAGGCAAAAAGGCCTTAATTTTTTCTCTTTCTTAATATTTCTCTTTTTTTTAATTTCTAATTTGTTTTTATAATTTTATTGTAATTTTGATTTGTTTTTTAAATTATTTTTTAAAAAAATTATGATTTATTTTTGTATGATGCAGTATAAATGCACCTGGTTTAAACATGCAAAACATTTTCTGTTTTCCCTTTGGTTTTCTTTTTCTTTTTTTTAGTAGAGAGGGAGGGGATCTTTTCACTTCTAAAAATCTTGTTTTTTCTTTTGTTGTAAATATTCCGGTTTTTTTTAATTCAATTATAAATTACATTGTTTTATTTATGTATTTTTATTTTGTTGTTTTTATTTTTATTTATTTATTTTTTTATTTGAAATAAATTTTGAAATTTATTTGGCCCATAATCTAACAACAATTGCTGAAATATGTCACATGCATTATTATTTTTATTATTCTTATTATTATTATTGTGTTGTTATTTTGCATTATCTTTGAATGGGATTTGTTTTTATTTGGAAACTATTTTTAGTAGCTTTATTAGTTTTAATTTTAAAAAAATAGTTTTCTTAACTTTTATTTCTTTTTAGATTTTAATTATTTTATTTGGTATTATTGAAATTGTTTGTAAGCCGGGGAACTATTTTTCCAATTTATTGAATACAATTTGGAATTGTTTTCATTACGTTTATTATAAATAAATTTATTTTTTTTAATGCCATATGTTACTTTATTGTTATTTTTAAAGTTATATTTTGTAAAATTGAATAAATCTAAAATTCTAGGTTTTATTATTTTTTTATTTATTTTTGTTTAGATTAGATTTTATTTTAAATAATTAATAATTAAAAGATATAAAAAATTTTATTAAATTAAATTTTTTAAATTTTTCTTCTTTTAAAATACGCATTTAAAATTTGTGTTCCATTGATTTAATATTTATGTATAAATTTCAGTAGATGTAGATTTAAAGTCGATTTATTTTTTTATTTAAAAAATTATTTTTAGATTTTTTTTTCTAATGTAAAAGCAATTTTTTTTTATTTTCTTAAGTTTTTTGTTTAACTGTGGCCTAATTAGAATTTCTAACATTTCTTTAAACAATTAATATCCTGATATTTAAAATAAATTCGAGTATTTTTGAGTTAATCAAGAAAGCTATTTAATCATACATATCGATGGCTTAATATGAAAAAGGCCTAACTCGATTTTTAGTTACTTTACAGGAGAAGGAAAAAACTTAATAAAATTCGTAAAATTTTAGATACAACAAAAATTTTAATACAATTTTTAATAAGAAAGAGCAACACATTTAATCTCTCATTTAAAAAATGTTTAATTTTTTTGTGCATCTGACATTTGTCTACCAGAATAAACAAAAAACCTTATTTTGAAAAAAAAATTGAGTTAGGCCTTTTTCATATTAAGCCATTTTTTTTATTAATGTAAAATTTGCATCCACTATTTAACAATTATTTTATACGAGCATATGTGACTAGCCTACCTACTTCTATAAGGTTTATTAATTTTTTTTATTAGAATGAATTTTATAGAATATTTATAAAATTTTTTTGTTTAATTCCATCCTAATTAGATGCATCACATTTTCTACTAACGTTGTCCTTAAACTATGCCCTAAAAAATAACTTTCCTTTCACAAACACCCAGTAGAATTATTCAATGTGTTATAAAAAATTCTGAAAATTTTTCTCCCAAGCAAATAATTTAATTTTTAAACTATGTATATCTAGAAATTTTTTATGTTTCTTTTTAGTGTGCTGAAAGAATACTTGTATTTTTTTATAATTTTTTGTTAAATATAATTTTTTTTTTTTAATTTCAATAATATTTAGAATTTCTTTTTAAAAATTTTTTTTATGAAACCTATTATGATAATATTTTATTTTTTATAACAGAATATGAAAACCCTTTTATTGTTTATTTAATTTAAAATAATTTATATATTATGAACATAGATTTTATTATTTCTTTATTAAGCATTATTTATTTGTCCACCTTTTTCAAAAGCGATTTATTTTTTTAACTATAAATTTATTTTAGAATTGAAATTTTTCTTTTATAACATAATAATTTTATTTTTATTTTATTTATTTTTTAATAGAGTAAGCTTGCCACATTTTTCCAAACCAGTTTTTTTTATAATTTAAGCAATATTTTTATTTTTATGATATTTTTTTATTACTGGAGTAACTGTTCCAAATCAATTAAATTTTTTTTTTGTTTTTGCAAACGTAAATTTTTTAAATGCAATATATTTATTTTAAGTTTTATTAGTTTTTCTTTTAATTTGTAAATTTATTTATAATGAAAAATGCAGATTTTTAAAGCTCAAATAAGCAATAGTTTTAAATCCATTTTTTTATATTGACTCTGTATAACACAGCTAATGTAGAAATTTAAATATTTATTGAGAAAATTTTCATTTTGTAAAATTCAAATTGTTTTCAAAAATATATTTATTTTATTCAGAATTTATTAATTTATTTCATTTGTAATTGAAATATTTTCTGAGTACAGTCAAAGCCCGGTATAACAAATACTCACTTTAACGAATTCGGGATATAACGTATGAGCAAATTTCTTACATTGACTACCTTATATAACGAATGTTTTATAATTTTCAAGCTCAGTATTACGAATGATTTAAAAAATGGTAAAAATAAAAAGAATGTAACAAAAGAGAACACAAAAAATGTTCGTTAAAGTACCGTTTGTTTGTATTGTATACAAACACACACTGCTTTCGAACAAGTGGTCATAAAAATTTGCCAATGAAGGCTTTGCTGATACTGGACAATGCTCCAAGTCATCCTCCTGCTGAGGAACTCGTAAAAAATAAAGAAGATGAGAAAATTTCGGCAATGTACATGCCACCAAACGTGACTCCTCTTATCCATCCAATGGACCAAAACGCCATTCGCTTACTCAAATTACACTACAGAAATAGCCTCCTTTCAAAAGTAGTGGCATCTGAAACAGGTGACATCATAAATTTTTTAAAAAGTATTTCTCTTTATGATGGGTCCTGTATGATTGGTCTCGCCTGGAACAATGTTAAGGAGGACGCATTATCTAAATGTTGGAAAAAAAATTCTGTTTTTGGAAAATTTTGAGTTTGATGATAAGGACGAGATCTTCCTTTCTGGACCTTTTCAAGGGGATGAAGTACAGTGTATAAGACGTGGAGTCAGACTACTAAGTACAATTTTTCCAAATGTAAGCAAATTTAAGCCTTGCCTTAATATTTTGCAACAATGGAGACTTGAATGATCTTACTTTGGATGGAGATGACGAAAATGAGGATAATATCGAAATTGTTGACCAATTTTCTAATAATGAAACGCCAATAAAGAATACTGAAGTAATAAAATGTTTTGCTAAATGTATACAATGGGGTTCCCAAAATAATATTAATATTTCAAAACAATTAGTACTTCGAGAAATACAGGAAGAAGCTCTTCAAATGAGTCTTCAAGTTACTTGTAAACTATAAATGATTCTATATGATCTATAAATGATTTTTTTCCACCAACTTAAATAATTTTTAACACTTTTACTCACTTATAATCAAGCGTTATTTTAAGGACATTTCTATATGTTTTTAATAAAATGAGTTAAATGTACCTATCTTTTTTTAATAAAATTTTGATAAAAAAAAACTTTGCGAATAACGAATTTTTCACTATAACGAAAGGGCCTGACAATATATCATTTGTTATACCGAGCTTTGACTGTATTTATTTTTTAATTATTAATATTTTTTTTAATAAGTGGGTTTTATAACATTTGGGTTTATGAAATTTTTAGGACACATTTGTCGAGGTATTTTATTAAATTAGAATTTTACGCTCAATTATTTAATTTTTCTTTTACTTTTTAATTATATTTTATTTATTTATTTTTTTGTTTTATTTTTAATATTTCATTATATTTTATTAATATATTTTATAATTATATATTTAATTATTTTTCAAATACTTTTAAACTTTTTATTTTTAAAATTATAAAAATTTTGTTCACATTTTGAATTAATTTTTATTTTTATTACATTCGAAAATCTGGTTTTCTGCGTAATTTTCCGTTATAAGATTGCGATTATTTTTACAATTTTAAATTAAAATTCTTTTTTCTTTTTGAAACCTTAATTTTTTTTACAACTGATCTAAAATCTATGAACATTGAGGCATAAATTTTCAATATTTATTGATTTAGGCCTAATAAGTAGTATGTATTACATAAATTTATTTAATTGCATTTTTTAAACATATTTTAAGTAGCATTTTAACACTTTTTTGTCTTTTAATTCTTTTTCTTTTTTCATATAAATTTATTATATTTTAATCACAAGCTTTTTGCAATGTTTTATATAAAAAACACATCTTTTTATTTTTTAAAATTTTTTAATAATTTTGCATTAAATTTTTCATTTGTTTTTTACATGTTCTAATATTTGCGAAAACTTTTCGAAAACTAAACATACGTTGAGCATTTTTACTCATTCTTCATGGTGGAAAATTATTATTGAGAAAAAGCAAAAAAAAACAACGAAAAAAAGAAGGAAAACAAGAACCAAAAAAAAAACAAGACCACAAGAAGTATCGAAAAAGAAATGAACGAAAAATAAATTTAAAAAAAAATAAGAATAATAATAATGGCTATAATAATGTATAAATATAAAAAAAAAGAATTTAAAAAGAAACAATTTTTTAAATGTTTGTTATACTGTGTAGTGTGTCTGGGTGTCTGCAATGCAATTTTGAATTTCGCTTCTGTTTCAAAATATAAAAAAAATTATAAAAAAACCTCTTGAGGGCAAGCCTTCAAAATGTAACAGTTTAGGCCATAAGAATAACTACAGATTTGCCAAATACTTGAGATGTCTTAAATATTTGAATTTAAATTTAAATTTAGACAAACGGAATTGTAGTTCTCATTACATTTAAATTTCAACACCTATTTTGTATAGAATAAAATATCCTAATCTAAAGCAAGCCTCTTCAAAGAACAGATTTTGCAGTCCAATCGGTTCTGAAAAATATTTTAATGCTCTAGGTCCTAACATATTCAAATAATGAAATAATATCAAGAATTTTAAAATAATTTCCTTCTATAGGGCTTATTTATGTAACCAGTACTGTGGTTAAAAATACTAGCTGGTCACCTCAAATATGTTTGTTTACATTGTAAATATTGTAATTAAATAAAAATAATATTCGAAAATATAAAGTGCCCTTTACCTTCACATTATTCAGAAAAGAAACACACAAATAAAAAGAAACAAAAAAAAAATTGGTTTTCTTTTTCATTAACATTTTACTTACGCTCAGAGCATTTTTCTTTTTTTTTTAATGCCAAACAAACTTTGTTGCTTTTAAACGAAATACAATAAAAATAAAATTAAAAAAAACCAGAGAATGTGAAAACCAAAGAAATATTTTCTTTGAGAGAAAATTTTAATTTCATTGTTGGCAATTATAATCTGATTTAAAACAGAAATAGGCCCCCCTTCTTTAAATACTCACTCATTCACACGCAGTCCATCTGTCATTTATGCATTCATATTTCGTTAAAAAAAAAACTTTTTTTTTATTTCAGAGTAAAATTCAAATTTTTCTTGCCTTTTGAACTGAAGGTGTTAAAAAGTGTTTTTCTCTCACAAAAAAAAATTCAAATTAAAGGAAAGACGCTGTAGAAGTTTTAATAATTATTTTTGTTTTATTTACTTGTTATAATTTATTAAAAAAAAAAACATATTAAAAAAAATCCTTTATGAGTTTACGGACAATAAAAATTATTGTAAATAAAAAAATAAAATTGAATTGTTGGGCGTTCTTTTCAAGAATATTTTCGGAAATCGACAAAAAAAACCAAAAAAAATGTGTTAATTGATTATAAAAAGCAGCAAAATAGAAAGAATATTTAATATTTCTATTTTTTTAAATAATTGTGCTGAATAACATAATATTGATGGAGAATTAAAAATTTGTTAAATAAAAAAAAAAATTAATTTTAAAAATAGAAAATTATTAAGAAGAAAAACAATTAACAACAAAATAAAAAACAAAAAGCAAAAGAAAGGAAAATTTAAATGTATACATTAAATAACACAATTCAGATCAATCATAGAAGGCAATGTTTTTCCACTCATTATAGGACAAGTCACAGTAGAAGCCTTGCTAAGCTAAAAAAGCTTGATTAATGGATTTCAAACACACATACATAACATTAACATAACATAACATAACATGACATTAAAAAAGCTTCATTAATGGATTTCAATCATACATAACATACATAATTGGTCATTACAACCCTTCAGTCAGTATTATGGACCTAGTTTCTCACACCACTTATGTTGTGTGGGTTAATTTTATACATGAGTGGCGGGACCTACAGTTTAAAGTCGAATCCGAACGACAGATTTTTTGAGAAAATTTTCATGGCAATTTTTATTTACTCTCAGAGTTCTTGCCAGAAATCTGCTGAGAGGAAGTCGCCGAAAAAATACTTTTTGTATTTCATTTTGATGTCTGGCCTGGGGCTTTTACGTCTAATAAGCCAACACACTACCCCCTAGACCACGGCGACTTCTAATTAGCTGAAATAGACATGCCAATTGAACGCCAACGGGATTTGACACCGTTGACTTCTTTTTTGTCAAAAAAAAGTGTTAAAGAAAAGTGTTATGCCGACAAACCAGAGACAAGTGAGCATTTGAAGGCCAACTTTCGTGATGCCAGTGCCGAAAATTGGTCCTGTCGAATGAATTACTGTGAAGCCAGCCCCGGCAGACATATGAATGAAATAAAGTTTTTGCTAAAAATTTGCTGAGAGGAAGTTAACTAAGAAATATTTTTTTATATTTTGGTATGTTTGAGATGCCTGACCTGGGGTTTGAACCGTGGCCTTACGTCTAATAAGCCAACGCACTACCTACTAGACTACGACGACTTCAATTTCAAACAACCCAACGAAAAAGAAAACGGAAACCTAAACCGAACAAGAAGGCCACATTTAGCGAGAAAGAAAATGCTACTTCATTATGATATTGCCAAATCAATGAATTAAAGTTCAAATGGCTTCAGCACTTATTCCATTCGCGCTACAAATGCCCCCAATTAAGCAGTACAGTCTACAGTTGTTGGCTACAGTAAGCAGGGTATCGTAGCTGGATTGCCACTGGGAAAAGTGTATCGATCCTAAATAGGAATACATTGAGAAATTAACTAAAAAAATTCTTTAACCTGTTGACACTAAAGATTCTTTCTTAGTTTATCTAATTTTAGGATAGCTTCAGTTTTGCAGGTCGCAATGCCATTGTAGCTTAATGAAAAGAATAGAATATGAGTGTGTGCAAGTTTTGTTAAATGAAAAAACACTTAAGCATACATAGCGGCACATAAAACGGTTCCTCAGAGGCTTATTCGCTTGTCCGATTAAGCAGTCAGCATCAAGGCTTCGCATTTAAAGTACTACTTTCTCAGGCTTAACCTAAAAATCATTTCGAAACTTTATAATTAATTTAGTAATCGATCTTATATCATGGAACGATACTTTTATTAAACTGTCGAGAAAAAGCAAGCGATGACAAGTTTGCTTCAAACCAGGAACGCTAGAAACATTAGCAATTAAAGTAGGCTTATTAGACGTAAAGCCCGGATTCGTATCGTAGGTCAGACATCAAAAGGAAAATATGAAAAAAAATTTCTTCGGCGACTTCCTCTCAGCAGATTTCTGGCAAAAACTCTAAGGGCCACTTTTTGAATGCAAGTTTAAACTCGAGATTAAGTTAATCTCCAGTTAAATTTAATCTTCAGTTAACTAAGTTTTCATTTTTTGAATGGGAGTTTAACTGAAGATTAACCTTGTAGAGCTGCCGTACTTATAAGCAAAAATGGCAACATTTTTTTCGTTTATTTTGTTCTGTTTACTACTTTTGCAAAGTGTTTCGCAACAATTTGCTTTTGTATATAACAAAAACAAACAAACAAAAGCTGAATACTGTTGATCTTTATGTAAAAAAATTTTTTTTCTTAAAATAGTAAATAAATTAAGACTGTCTATTGTCAATTTGTGTTTTATATAATTTATAGTCACTTAAATATTTGTCTTAATCGGCTTTCCCTTACTTAAAAGCTTTTTTTTTTTTAAATAAAATTTGTCAACTACTTTTCATAGTTAATCTCGAGTTTAAACCAGCTACGTTGGTGGTTTAAACTCGAGATTAATTGCTTAACCGTAAGGTTAAACTCAAGATTAAGTAAATTCAAAAACTGAAAACGGAGTTTAACTGGAGATTAACTTAATCTCGAGTTTAAACTTGCATTTAATAAATGGCCCTAAGAGTAAATAAAATTGCCATGAAAAGTTTCTCCAAAAACTGTAGTTCGGAGTCGACTTTAAACTGTAGGTACCGCCGCTCATGTATAAAAATGAATACACACATCATAAGTGGTGTGAGAAACTAGGTCCATAATCCTGACTGAAGGGTTGTAATGATCAATTATGTATGTATGTTTGTTATGTAGTATACAGTATACATATATTCACATCCTTCTTAACCGATCTACATCCTCTGCAGAAGTCATATGCAGTTAAGCGGAGTCTCCCATATTATTTAAAGATTCGTGAGAATGCATAGCGATAGAGATGGTAGTACTGTTAACAATCAATACAAGAATAAAGCAAGATTCTTCCTCAGTCTAGAATTTGTCAGCGCCTAACAAATGCATTTGTGTAATGGAGAGAGATAACAGAGGTAAGAGAACTGTCTACATGTATTCATGTGAGGATTGGTATTCGGTAAGATTGTTTCTGCTGCAGAATATAGAATAAAAAAATCCAATTTTTTCAATTGTTAAACTTATGCGGTACGACTTCACGAAGAGATTCAGGACATCGGTTCCAGACAACGGGGCCTGGAAGGATGGTGTGACCCACCTGTTTAGAGACTCCGTACAAATCTACACCGATGGCACCGAAGCTGAACGGAGCGGTTGGCAGTGGAATTTTTTCGGAATCGATTGGAATAGCTCAGTCTGTAAGACTACCAGACCACTGCAGTGTCTTTCAGGCGGAGGTGGTGGCCATACAGGCTGGAATGGTCTCCAAGCGGAGCGTTACCATACTTTCTGATAGCCAGGCGGCTATCAAGGCTTTGAGTTCTAATGTGATGAACTCCAAGACTGTGTACGGCTGTCGCAGATATCTCGACGAGATAGCGGAACGATATGACATCCATATCGTATGGGTACCGGGCCACAGTGGTATTCCGGGTAACTGTAGAGCTGATGAACTTGCCAGGCGGGGCACGAACATCGAACTCACCGCTGAGTTCTCGAATCTGGGCATAGCAATGAGGACCTGCAAGCTCATAATTGATAATGCGATCGTCGATTCCGTCAACGATAGGTGGGCGGCCTCGGACACGGGTAGAACGGCTCGTAAAATCTGGCCAAGGATGGATGAGGGGCGCACAATGAGTCTACTTAAACTCCAAAGAGGCGCGCTCAGTGTAGTTGTCGGTGTCATTACGGGGCATTGCATTATGGGTGCGCATGCGAGGCGCATTGGACTTGTACACCTTGCTAACGACTTCTGCAGAAGCTGCAGAGATGAGGAAGAAGAGGAGACTGTCCCTCATCTGCTGGGTACATGCCCGACTCTATGCCAAAGGAGAAGGAAATATTTGGGTACTTACTACATGGATGATCTGGAGGAACTGTCAGGGGTTGACATTAGCAGCCTAAATCGCTTCATCAGGAGCTCCGAATAGTTTCGAGACTGGGGGATAACGGATGACTGTGGTAGCACAATGGGCCCAATGCGGCCTAAGTGTGCCCATCCAAGAATTTTTCTACACTTATGTCAAATAAGCATCGATGGCGGACGTCTACGTTAAATATTAGGAAAATGTAACCGGCCCGACTTTAAGTTGAATTTTAACTGAGTACGCATGGATTGAACTGTTTACTTTACCCAAATAAAATTTCCACTTTGGATTGCGAGAGTTTTGAATATTGACCAACACGGGAATTTAAATTTTCTAAACTTGCCAACGGATTTTTGCAGTAATATTTACACATTTAAACACAGAGAAATAATAATAATTTATACAACTTAAACTATCACAAACACTATTCTTTTATTTTTAACAAGAATTTTTAATTTTTTTTTTTCTTTAGTTAAAAATTATTTGGAAAAATATTAAAAAACTTTAAAGAAACGAATTGTTTTACTTAAAAAGGATATGAATTATAAAAATAAATATTAAATAGAAATAGAAATAAAAATAGATTTTCTTTAATGCTTACAATCGTATCAATATAACCAAAAGGATCATCATCATCTGAGGATGAATCTGAATCTCGACCGTGCTCGGCTGGTGGTGGACAAGGATAAAATGCTTGCGACTTAATGCGTGGCTGTCGTTGGACATGGCGCAATTCTTCCTCCATCGATGTGGTACTGCTGCGGCGTTGCCGTAATTCACGAATGAACTTTTCAAAATCAGCCCATTCCGAATCGACTTGTTCGACATTTTCTTCACCGAATTCCTCATCATGTATGACTTGTTCTTTTAGGCGATCGCGTTCACGATTGCGTTCTCTATCGCGTAAATAAACCATTTTTTTTTAAATTAATTTCTATTTTGCTTGTTTTTTTCCTCGAAATAATAATCGATAAATGAATGATTGGTTGAGTTGAATTTTCTTTGTTTTTGGTTTTTATTATGTGTTGTTGTTGTTTTAATTGTTGTTTGTTTTATTATTAAAGTCGTTAATAAAAGAAATTATAGATGAAAACGTTACGTTAGGTTATTGAATATCGTTTAAATGAATCTTTAAAATACAACAACAATTGTATCCAATTGACAAGAATTTTTAACACACAACCAACCCCCGGCGGTAGCATGAAATTGTTTAAAAATTTGTGGTTTTTTGGTTTTTTTTTCCTTATTTAATTTTAATTAAAAATTATGAAACATATTTAATGGCTTTTTGACGTTTTATTTATTTTTTTTTTAATTCGTTTTTTATTTTAAATTTTTTCTCTTTTTTTTCATAAAAAAAAAATCGTTTTAAACTTTCCAACGTTTCCAGCTCAACTGAAAATTTTAATTCCATTTCGTTTGTATTTCTTAATCAATTTGGGTTTAAATTTCAATCCAAAAATATGAGTTAAAACTCAATTCCTTCTTGAGAATTTCTACTCATTGTTTGCTGGCCGTTGAAAGATCTTTAACCTCAAGCCTAGAAAGACTTATTTGACTCACACTTTAATGCGGCTACATGTGGAGGCTGTATTACATTTTCTCTTGTTTTTTTCTTTTTTCTTTTCTTCTAAATTGTCTTGGATAATACTTTATAATGGAATTTAAAATGTGCAAAAAAAGAAAAATAAGCGAAAAAGAAATAAAACTTTGAGCTGAAATTCAATTAAATTGAGTCAGAAGTGTTAAATTATTATTATGTACTCTCCTCCAAAGTGTATCTATCATGCATGTACTCGTATCATCTCTCTTTTCTACAATCCAATTCCACAGCATACCCCATATCTCAGCGCATATCATCTTAAAGTTGTTTTTTTTTTTCTTTTTTATTTCACAAGTGATTTAATTAAATCAAGTGAAACGGGAAAAAAATATAAAAAAAGAAACTATTGGCCATAAAGATCGCCTAGACGATACTCTATTCTAATATGTAGTGGCACAGGTTTTAAGGCGGGAGTTCCAAGTTCAATATACATCTTGAATATTTCTTTCGGTAACTCCCTCCTATCCTTCTTTCTCCGGAAAATTTTTTTGAAACAATCACCAGTAATATTAAGTTAATCTGGATCTCAAGTATTACGAATTGTTAACCTGCAATGATCGACATTTGTTTACCTGCTACATTTCGCAGCCGAAGCATAACACACAGAGAATACTGAGCAATGCATGCTCTGATCGGATCGGTGATATAAACTTCTAGAGCTCTACACAACTGCAATCGAATAAAACATTTAAATTTAAACGAACAATTAAAAACCGGTGGCAACATCAGCTTTTAACCAATATAACCTCTTAATATCTACAGTAGAGTGCGGTTCGTTATAA
This sequence comes from Sarcophaga carnaria, assembly GCA_958299815.1. NCBI lineage: Eukaryota > Metazoa > Arthropoda > Insecta > Diptera > Sarcophagidae > Sarcophaga > Sarcophaga carnaria. The sequence continues at coordinate 129,459,113 of OY283150.1, read as the reverse complement.
AAATGACAGACAATGTAAAGAGTAGCGGTGTTTCGTTTTCTTTGTCGTACTCTCATCGACATCTTTTTCTACTATTTTTCTTTTCATTTTTTCGTTGTTTATTAAATTCATTAATTTTACCATTTAACGCCTATAAAAATAATTTTATTTGCTACACTGAACGAAAAAATAAGTGTTATTAAATGGCAATAAGAAACACAAATAACACTTAAAATTAAAATGTAAAAAGAGGGAAAAACCAACATTATTCAAATCAATAAGGAATTGAAAAAAGAGTATATTTTTCAGAAAAAGACAAACTTATTATAACTTACCGTTAAAGTTGGGTAACTTTGGCTAAAGTGAACTTTAGCTAAAGTGAACTTTAAAGTCAGCTTTAACCTCTTTTCGTTATTACAACCTACAGATAAAATAAAGTTAACTTTTTCAAAAATATGGCAGATAATATTTGCCAAATTAAATAAGTTTTTTTAAAACGCAGTGACAACAACGAGCTTTTTTTGCTGTGTTTGCTTATTTACATACATAATTGGTTATTACAACCCTTCAGTCAGAATTACGACCTAGCTTCTCACAACACTTATGTTGTGTGTGTTAATTTTATACATGAGTGACGGGACCTACAGTTTAAAGTCGACTCCGAACGACAGATTTTTGAGACACTTTTCATGACAATTTTATTTGCTCTCAGAGTTTTTGCCATAAATCTGCTGAGTGGAAGTCGCCGAAGAAATATTTTTCATATTTTCGTTTTAATGTCTGACCTGGTGTTTAAACCGTGGCCTTACGTCTAATAAGCCGACACACTACATACTAAACTATGGCAACTTAGCTTATTTTGTTTATATTTGAAGTTGCCATATTGTAAATTATATATAATATGGCAAGTTCAAGTCACCGTGGTCTAGTAGGTAGTGTGAGGCCTCGGTTGAGACCCTAGGTCAGGCATCCCTAACTAAACGAAATATGACAAAATTTTCTTCGGCAACTTCCTCTCAGCAGATTTCTGGCAAAAACTCTGAGAGTAAATAAAATTGCCATGAAAAATTTCTCAAAAATTTGTCGTTCGGAGTTGACTTTAAACTGTAGGTCCCACCATTCATGTATAAAAAAAAATCAACGCACACAAGTGGTGTGAGAAACTAGGTCGTAATCCTGACTAATAGGGTTGTAATAACCAATTATGTATGGCAAGTTCAAACATAAACTTAACATTAAAAGTTACAAGCAGGATGATCTTCCCTTTTGCTTAACGCTCACTTCTATCTTATTGGGTACTCATAATAATGAAAAACAAATTATCTGCCCATTAAAATCCTGCCTTTAGTTAAAGGCAAGTTGTAATAATGGCCCTTAGATTGTTAAGAGAAAAGTTACGTTAAAAGCCTTCAACTTTCTCTTTTTATGGGAAAATAACAAAATCTGGCTTCCAAATTAACAAATTTTTAAGTGAGACCTCGATAATAAATTTCAAATAATTTTTGCCTGTATTACTTTGTCTTCGTGATGTGTGTCTTCAGAACCTTTTTAATTTTTTCTTTTTTTATGTGTGCAAACATTTCAATTGGCCCAACTTAATTAGATGCTGGTTAAACAATATGTTTTCAATCAATTAAATTGTCAGTAAAAATATTAAAATGAACATCGCAGCTCTATTGACAAAAAAAAAGTCTTAATGGTTGGCAGAAATCACAAAAAAAAATCATAATAAAATTAGGCGAGCATAGAAATAAAAGAAATTTATCCATAAGTGACACTATTAAGGTCTTCTGGTAATAAGAGAGCGATCACAAAATGATTTTAGGAAAAATGTTTTTTCTACATTTCCTATAAAAATTATGCGCGATATTAAGTGGCTTTTATTTCCGGTTTATAGTAAAAATTGTTAGCAATTAGGCCAGTCTATGTGTGTTATTGTATTCCACTCTTATCATATTCTATTGGGTTGTTCGGAAAGTAATTTCGTTTTTTTTTTTTTTTGGAAATAAAAGACAGTTTTCGTTTAATATCCATCAAGTGGTCATAAACTGTTGAATTTGCTAAATTCAATCCGCAATCGCATCAACTAATGCCTTTTTTGCGTCTTTTTTAGCTTCAACCGGCCTTCCCGAACGTGGTGCATGTTCGACATCAAAATTGCCGGATCGAAATTTAGCGAACTAGTTCTGGCACTGAAGTCGCCGTAGTCTAGTAGGTAGTGTGTTGGCTTATTAGACGCAAAAGCCTGGGTTCGAGCCCCAGGCCAGGCATCAAAATAAAATACAAAAAGTATTTCTGCGGCGTCTTCCTCTCAGCAGATTTCTGGCAAAAACTCTGAGAGTAAATAAAATTGCCATGAAAAGTTTCTCAATAAATAAAAATCTATCGTTCGGTAGGTCCCACCACTCATGTATAAAATTAACACACACAACATGAGTGGTGTGAGAAACTAGGACCTTGTACAATGGGGTCAATTCGACCTCCGGGTACTGTACTTGTTTTAATTGACAAGTACACGCCCTCTAACCTAACCTAACTGGTTAGCACTGGCACTGGCGTACTGTCAACACACCTTCTCCATACACATCGGCCAATTTCTTTCTGGCTTAAACATCGTTTTTACCCTTTCTGTAGTAAAACAGTAAGATATGTCGAAAACGCTCTCCATATTTAAAAGGGCACCAACCAAAAACTACTGCGTAGAATTAATTAGAAAACAAGCCTTGCTGTATGAGCTCTCAAAGCATATACAAATTATACGGCTCAAGTGTGAAGTTGGGTGCAAAAAAAAAACAGTTAAATCCTGTGTCGGGAAAAAATGAAATTACTTTCCGAACAGCCCTATATGTAACTAAACAGGCGAATTTTTGCATCAGACACTTTTCTAAACGGAGCAATGATACTTGATAGCTCCGTCAGAGATGTCAAGAATGGGATTCGCAATATTCTTGCACGTGTTCATGCAATTACTGTGCAGTCCGAGTCGTTGCCTCAGTAAAAATCACAAAGGGCACGCCTAGCTGACTGTTATACCCTATAAGGCAATGTCTCGTAGGGTCAGAGCGAAGAGGCAGATTTTTGATAAAAAAAAATCGAAATCACGATCATGCGTGCGGATCGATTTTCCACGATACTACCAATCCAGTCAACAGCTTTGACTATTCATTTGCCTTAGTTTTGACAACAATTGCCATTACTAAACAAATGGTTTTTGTCTGTGCTAGTGAAAATTAAATTGATTACAGTCAGTCAGCCAACTGGCTTAATATTTATTGTTTTTATTTTCTATTTTAAAGATTCAATAAAACAAAACCGCGAAATTATTTTTTCTATTTCAATTGTATGGCTTTCATTATAATTAGCGAGTAGTTGTTTATTTAATTTGGCTTTTTTTATTATTATTATTTATTGATAACGAAACCAAAAATTTTTATAACAAAAAATGAGGAAGAAAAAATTTATAATTAATGAAAGCCTCCATGGTTTAGTAAATACCAGAGATGGGAGAACATAAATGTACTACACAAAAAAGAAACAGAAAATTTTAGAACAAAAGAGGAAGAAAAAATTTATCATTAATGAAAGTTTACATGGATTAACGAATACCAGAGATGGGAAAACTTAAATGATGTGTAGTAAGATGACATAGAATTCACCGAAATTTGGACAAAAGACCCATAAGTCGTCGTATTCTAGTAGGTAGTGTGTTGGCTTATTAGACGTAAAGCCAGTGTCCAAACCCCAGGCCAGACTTGAAAACAAAATACAAAAAGCATTTCTTCGGCAACTTCCTCTCACCAGATTTCTGGCAAAAACTCTGAGAGCAAAATAAAATTGCCATGAAAAGTTTCTCAACAAAATCTGTCATTCGGAGTTGGCTTTAAACTGTAGGTCTCGCCACTCATGTATCAACTTAGCACACACCACATGAGCGGTGTGAGAAGCTAGGCCGTAATCATGATTGAAGGGTTGTAATGGCCAATTATGTATATGACCCACCGAAGTTTTGTTTTTTTCAGAGACTGCTCCCGTTACAAAAATAAGATGACTTCGAATATAGAAAAAGAGTTGAGTAGAACAAGTAGAGCAGAAAGATGTAGAACAGGGTAAAGCAGAGTAGCGCAGGACAGAGACATGTGAACTTATCTGGTCTAGAACAGGATAGGTTAGGTTAAACTAGACTATAGCAAGCTATAGTAGAGCAGGCTTGTATACTATATTAGCCTAGAATAGAGTGTCAATATAGTAGACTAGAATAGAATAGATAAGAACAGACTAGAATGGATTACAGTTAACCAGATAAGATTAGATCAGTCGAGAAAGTCTAGAATAAAACAGACTTAGTGGTGACTAAAGTACAGTAGACGACTGCAATGAAATAGCCAACTGGATTGGATTACAGTATAAAAAATATTGTTGTTGTTATTGTTGTAACAGTTATGCTGTTGTCTCCGGAAGTATCTCCCTTGGGAAAAAACTTGCGGTTGATACAGCTTTCGCTGGGCTGACAATCCCTGGCCGATGTTGAGTTGAGTCATTACGGAGCGAAGATCCGATTGTCGTGGGAACGAAAAAAAAAGTATTGTAGATCAGTCCGGTTTAGATTAAATTTGAGTAGAGTAGACTTGAATAGAGCAGATAATGTCGATTAGACTGGAGTAGACTAGACTATAATAGACTTGAGTAGAGTAAACAATAATAGACTTGAGTAGAATAAACTGGAGTACAGAAAACCAGCAAAGCCTGGAGTAGAATAGACGATATTAGTCCTGACATATCTGAGTAACCTAAAAAAAGCTAGCGTAGAGTAAAATAGAAGAATAGAGAAGCCTTAGGACTAGAAAATACTAGAGTACTGTAGTCTAGTAAATGCTAAAATAGAGCGGTTTAGACTAGAGAGGAATTGAGCAGAAAGAAAAGAGTAAAAAGGTAGCAAGACCTTCAGATAGATTTCTTCAAGCGAAGGTGTTCATGTTAGAACTATCTTCAGCTCTTGTTAATAGAATTTCAATGCATGGTATTCTTGGCTGACAATTGCAAATATCTACAAAAGTTTCTACTGCTAAAAACTGGAAACATGGTTCTTCAATGAGGAGCAGAAGCATAGAAGATAAATCACAATTCAGTTACTTCCTGTATACTTCCTTAACTTGACAGCACAAAAACCATTGTGCAAGATTTCTAGAGCTTCTGTAGGCATTCCAAATTAAATGGTAAAGTTGCTGTCCTGGTTCTCGTTGTTGCACAGGCAAGCTCAGTCTTTCATTTGGAAGGGGATATGAAACGTTAATCCTATACAAATCGATACTCAGTTATTCATACGACCATATTTAGTCATTACAACTCTTCATGACAACACTTATGTTGTGTGTGTTAATTTTATACATGAGTGGTGGGACCTACAGTTTAAAGTCGACTCCGAACGACAGATTTTTGAAAAACTTTTAATGGCAATTTCATTTACTTTCAGAGTTCTTGCCAGAAATCTGCTGAGAGGAAGTCGCCGAAGAAATCCTTTTTGTATTTTGTTTTCAAGTCTGGCCTGGGGTTTGAACCCTGGCTTTACGTCTAATAAGCCAAAACACTACCTACTCCTTCACCTGATGTTTAAAAGTGATTTTAGGTCACATTAGATGTATTAGGCCGATGAAAGCTAAGCAAACATAAATTCAATCGTTTTACTGATTATTTAGCCCCTAAAGTGGCGGGTAAAATGGAATTTTAGGTTTTTTTTAATTTTTAATTTCCAATTCACTTATATTTTGCTTATCATTATATGTATACAAAAACAAAACGAATTTTTATTATGATGAATTAACAATAAAATTATAAAATATAAAAAAAAAACTTTTTTCTTTCAAATTAAAAATTATTATGATGGATTAATTTTTAAAAAATGCGAAACACTTGAAACTACAGGCTCTATTGTTTTAATTCAATGGTTTTGAATACGTATATTAATTTTAAATTAAAAAAAAAATAGAAAAAAAAATTATTTGCTGGAAAATAAACTTAGAATTGTTGTCCAAATTATGCAAGTAAAAAAAGTTAAAAAATGTGTTTCATTTTTTATTGTATTTAAGCAAGTGTTTTTAATGCTATTTTTAGTCAACTTGAATTATTTTTAAAAGCTTAGGAAAACTTTATCCATGACTAATTTGTTTAGCAAATTACGATGGCAAGAGTATCTTTCTCATCTAGTAATAATTAGAAAATAGACATTCAAATGGAAAATTACTCAAGGCTTTTACTTCTCAAGTATATTGTGTGGAAAAAGGGAAAGCTTTTCACAAACGACTACAAATTTCATATTGCTCATACGACAAAACAGTATGTTTTTAAAAAGGAACTTAAAAAGTTACAGTAATCCCTCGATTTACGTCGCAGTTGGTTCCAAAAAAAGGCGACGTAAATCGAAACGACGTAAATCGAATTTCATATTGCTCATACGACAAAATAGTATGTTTTTAAAAAGGAACTTAAAAAGTTACAGTAATCCCTCGATTTACGTCACAGTTGGTTCCAAAAATAGGCGACGTAAATAGAATGACGACGCAAATTTAAGTTAGAGGGAACAAAAAATTTGACGGCGTAAATCGAAACAACGTTAATCGAGGCGACGTAAATCGAAGGATTACTGTACAGCGAAGATGATGGTATACGTGGATGGTATTCACAGACAAACCCATACCATAGCACATAGTCGGATGTTGAATATTTTCGGAACATTTGAATTTTATATTCTCCATTACCGCCTATCCGATTACTGTAATTCTATTCAGGCCAAAACAATTGCTATAAAACCTGACGTTGTGCATATCAGGTATCATTAGATGACTATAGCGTGTGTACATCAGCACATATATTTCCTTCAGAGATATGCTTCCACGATCTTAACTATGACGTACGTGTAAATATGCGCATACATATCTCTATTAGACATTATCTTAATGGTTCATGGCTCCTGGACACGTGGACATTTGAGAAAAAAAAGGTGAAGCAAGTGCATTTATAAAAGCTGATCTGCAACAATCTTTACTTTCGTGAATACACATACATACATACATACATACATACATACATACATACATACATACATACATACATACATACAACGAAGGACTTCCATGCACAAATGGCAGTCACGATGGGAGAGCAGTCTAAAGGGAAGATGGACGTTTCGTCTTGTCCCTGATGTAACTCCTTGGATGAAGAACGAACATTGCGAGTTGAACTACTACGTGACCCAGTTCCTAACTGGTCATGGGTGCTTCAGGAAGTACCTGCACAGATTTGGTCATGACACTTCTCCTATATGCCCAAACTGTGTAGATGAGGAGGAAGATGCGGAGCATATTCTTACATGCTGTCCCAGATTTAGATGGCCGGGAGAAACGAATTTGGAACCAAACCGGCTAATGGAAGAGCTGTTGAACTGTAGGATTTTATGGAGTCAATATAGCCAGAGAATGGCTGAAGTTTTGATAGTACTCCGATGACTGGAGGAACGGAGGTGAAATTTGAATTAACGTGATAAAGCTTTCAAGCTAACCAGCCCTCCGCGAAGTAATACCTTACGGCAGTCCCGCGGGGGGAGAGTGGTTGAAGTGTGTAGGGGGTGGATTTAGTACGTAGGCACCAGCGATGGTGAATCGTGCACTCTTTTGTTGGAACAAAAGTGTCTTTCGAAGATTCCCACCTCCGGCTCAAGACAAAAAAAAAATCTTACATACATACATACATACATACATACATACATACATTACAACCCTTCAGTCAGGATTACGACCTAGTTTCTCACACCACTTATGTCGTGTGTGTTAATTTTATACATGAGTGATGGGACCTACAGTTTAAAGCCGACTCCGAACGACAGATTTTTTACGAAACTTTTTCATGGCAATTTTATTTACTCTCAGAGTTTTTGCCAGAAATCTGCTGAGACGAAGTCGCTGAAGAAATACTTTTTGTATTTTGTCTTTGATGCCTGGCGCTCGAACCCAGGCTTTTGCGTTAATAAGCCAACACGCTACCTACTAGACTACGGCGACCTGAATATACAGTGCTGGCTTTATAATTAGAAACGATGTTTCTGGAACAGAGTTCTCTGGAGTGACGAATCTAACTTTAAATTGTCCCAATCAGATGGAAAAACGTATGTAAGACGTCCTGCAAACAAAGCCTTTGATCCCAGGTACACAGTGAAAACTGTAAAACAAATTAAAAAACATACATGTTGCTAAGTCGTTTCTAATTATAAGGCCACCACTGTACGTGTAAATATGCGTATACATACCTCTATTAGATATTCTCTTAATGGTTCCTGGACACGTGGACATTCGAGGTAAAAAAGGTAAAGCAAGTGGAAAGACGCGTAGAACAGAAAATACGGAGGAATTTATAAAAGTTGATCTGCAACCATTTTTACTTTCGTGAATCAGACTAAAAAGAAAACTAACCGGCAGCCATTTTAGACATCTCATAGCGGTTATAACGGAACAATGCCGTCTGTATACAAACAACCAAAGTTCCGTATACCTTACAATGTCTTCTGCAGAAGATATAATGAGAGAGGATAAAGGAGACCATAGAACATTTACTCTGTTTACTCTGTTATTGAACCTGAGACGAAGTATTCTAGGGCAACCACAATTTTTTGACCGAACGTATCTAGTAGGGATGCCAGTCGGGAAATCCCGAATCAGAAAATCCCGGGATTTTCGGGATTCCCAAATCCCAAATCCCGGGATTTTTTAAAACTTGTCCCGGGAATTTTCGGGATTGTAAATTCATACATATACACCTTATAAGTAAGAAAAAAATTGAGTCTACGGCATTGTTTTATTTATTTAATATTACATTAAATAACACTCATGTAGCTTTTCAAGTGTACCATGCAACAATTAAGTGAATATTCTATATCACTTGACATCGAACTGAATAACAACCCAACTTCCAACTTTTTTAGCTTTTTTTATTAAGAGAAAATCCCAAAATCCCGGTATATTTCGGGAAATCCCGGGATTTTTCGATCCCGAATTGTCCCGAAAAATCCCGGGATTTCGGGATCGGGATTTCGAAATCCAGAATCCCGGGATTTTTAAAAATCAATCCCGTCTGACATCCCTAGTATCTAGACCAAGGTGATTCACTCTGAAGAAACTATCAGGACAGTTAAGAAATGCCAACCAGAAGTTGTAGATCAATGACAGGATAGATACTATCGGCGTTACCACGGGACCTTATGTGGACCAAGATAAATATGTCCAAAACCAAGGCCAAGTGTTTTAGCAGGGGAAATACATACTACTCGAATAGCTTGAAAACTATTACAATGAACGTTCGCCTTCGAGAGGCCCACATTAATAGAACCAGACAAGCCTACGGTCAAGTACTCTCAGTGTGGAACTCCCAAAACAGTTTGCGGCTCCCTATACCGAATATTTCTAACAGCTGTATGAAATCAGTTGCACAGTAGCTGGATGTGGCCTCAGGACACTCCAGAGCTTTGTCAACCGATGCCTGAGACGAGTCCAGAGGATTTTTTGAAATATAGAAAAGAGTGAATATGCAAAAAGCCACTTGTGTCGGATAGCAAGAAGACAATAGGGCTCAATTGCTAAGGCGTAGGAGTTTTGGCAATTTTTATACATATTATAGGACCCAAGTAAGCTATGCTATTTTTAAAGGGGGAAAATTGCACCTAACTTGAGCTTACTTCTGAAATATTTTGATGTCACAGCCTTCAAGACATACGTTGAGTAGGCCTCAGTTATAAAAGTATAAGAATTTCAAAGTAAAAATCATATAATTTTAAATTTTTTTTCAAATGCTTATAACTAAGTAAATAGGCCCCCCTTACCATAAAATTAATACATTTTTATTTTACTAGCAGACTAGGAGGGTTCATTAACAATTCTTCCTCAAATTGTTCCTTGTTCAATAATATTTTTTTTACTTACTTTTCCCGTAAGAACTTTTCCATTTAACTCCGCTGCCATTGTAATTGAGGAGCACAATTTATGATTTTTTTTTTATTTTCCAAATTTTTTTTTAAATTTTCAAGAATTAAATTTTCAAGAAAATATTTAAATTTATTTTTTTTTTATTAAATTTCAAAAAATCCTTAAAACATTTTCTGTTAAGGCTTTAAATATTAAACAAATTCCTTTTAGGCCTTTTAGGGAAATATTTTTTTTTATTTAAAACACTCATACGCCTTCGCTATGCAAAGAATTCTACTTGAACTGATGAAAAATTTTAAAAATTATAAAAAAATATAAAAAATTATTTAAAACACGAAAAGTTAACCGTAATAAAGCCAAGTCAAGAAGCACTGGTAATGGCAAAAATGCGTTTAAACGTTGTGTACGATTCGTTGCCAAAAAGCACAACAAAAAAAAATAAGAAGAAGAATTGACTCTGAAATTTGTATTTTGTCCCTAACATTGTCACACGAGAAAAACTGTAGAAATTGTTTTTCTTTTTCTACTTGATACACCCCTGACCCTCTACCCGCCAACCTGCACCACCATAAGAGTAAGTAAGTACGTGTAGAATTAAGCCATTTGGCCAAATAGATGTGCGACAACAGATACACCGGCAGTATCAGTAGATATGAGATACAGAGAGGAACGAACGAACGAACAACAACAACAACAACAACAAATTGATTAAACAAATAGAATCAACAGTAATAATCGTTTACGCAAATGTTTAATAAACAAATTTAATTAAAAACTACCAATTCATATTCACCGTTAATACCAAAAACAAACAAAAACAATACAAAAAAGCAAACAAAACGCCGTAACATCATCCTTAAAGTATAATTGTGGCAGTTAAAAAAACGTCAAACGTTGTTAATCGGCAAAATACATAAGAAAACTTTAAGAAATAAAGCCGACAACCGCCGACAAAGCCAAAGAATCGGCAGCGAAGGATTAAATCGACAAATTAATTTAAAAAGAAAAACTGTTAAACAACAAAGAAAAGATTAACACTTAATGGAAACGAAGAAAATTTTAAAATAAAAAACTAAACAAGGCATACAGAATCTATAAATGAGACTTTGAAAAGAAACCCTTTCCGTTGCCTGTTATTTCAGCTTATTTCGCAAAGTATTTTTACTCCTTCTATTTCTAATTAACAAAACTAGGCTTAGGTGTCCTCTGGAGATTCTAATCAATTGCAATTCTGTCCGTCTCGATATCAATTGGAGCCTGCTCGAGTTTTTTGATAGTTTTTATCTAGCAATTACACTAAATTCGTTGACAAAGCTCTGAAATATCCTGAGGTCACAACAAGCTACATTCTATGATTCGTATGAAGTCACTTACTTCTTACTTACTTAATTGGCCATAACAACCCGTTTAACGGATTTCGACCTGCCGCAATACATCCTTTCAGGCGCCTCTGCTTCTTGCGCGAATACGCCAGTTGGTCACACTAATCGATGGCAGGGCTTCCTCGATTTGGTCCTTCCAACGGATACAAGGTCGTCCTCTTCGCCGACTTCCTCAGATCCCCGCATCAAATACCCGTCTCGCCGTAGCATTCTCCTCCATTCGAACGGCATGGCCAAGGCGCTGGATGTTAATACGCTGCACAACGTCTATGTCGTTGAGTAGCTTATACAGCTCACTGTTCGATCGGATGCGAAAATCATCGCCAACTCGTACTGGACCAAAGATCTTACGCAGTACTTTCCTCTCGAACACTCTCAAGGCTGCTGCATCGGTGCTTAATAGGATCCTGCGCTTGATCTCCAGACTGACATCATTTTTGGTGTTAACGGCGGAGCCAAGATAAATAAATTCCTTGACTCTATCAAAAGTATAGTTATCGACCGCAATCTGAGAATCAATACGCTGCACGTATCTACTTGTCGATAATATAAGCTTTGTTTTGCCCTCGTTTACTGCCAAACCCATCTTTGCAGGCTCCCGCTCAATAGCACTAAAGGCAGCAGTAACATCTCGCTTGGTACGCCCTATGATGTCAATGTCGTCAGCGTACGCAAGCAACTGGAAACTTTTTTTGAAAAATAGTGCCATTGCGATGCACTCCCTCCTTTCGCAGAACACTCTCCATGACGAAGTTGAAGAGGTCGCATGATAAGGGGTCGCCTTGTCTGAAACCTCGCACGGTATCAAAAGGTTCGGAGAGGTCAATTCCTACCTTGACGGAGCTGCAGGAACTGCTCGGCTTATAGTCGGCAAAAAGATGGTGTGTGTCGACTTGTTTTTCGTGGGTCTTTTTCAGGATTTGGCTCAGTGTGAAGATCTGGTCGATGGTGGACTTGCCAGGTCTGAAGCCGCACTGATAAGGTCCAATCAGTGTTTTGACGAGTGAAGTGTTTTAGACCGTCGTGAGCTGTGCCGAGAGTTCCGCACTGAGTGTAGATGAGTGTGATGCTATTCTGGCCCTGTTAATATGGTTTTCAATATATAAATAAGGGTACGTTAATAACGTTAGTCGCTCTGCTATTTCTCCACACGAAGTGCATTCACAATTCTAGGATATACTTTGTTGTAATTTCTAGGTTAATGAATTAGAAACAAAAAACAATAAAGAAAACTGAACATCGAATAAGACACAAATGTTTTGTGGCATCCGAATGTTCCTTAATTTTAAGTGAAGGAATAATAAAAGAAATAAAGAAGAAAATAAAGTCCATCAAATTTTCTGAATTCAAAAAAGTCCATACCACTGGTTAAAAGATATTAAAACATTATACCAGGATTAATTTTATAAAAAATTATAAGCTTCAAAAAGATTGTAAACCATGAAACAGGCTTCCAAATGGGATTTAAAAGGCAATTATGCCATAAAACCTTCTAATATATACTGCAATAGAATGGGGAACACTTTCTCTTAAACTGAATCTTTTTAGAGTTTATTTTTACAAATTTTTCCAAATAATTTTTCCACATTTTCCCAGATTAAATTAAATGAATTTACAATTTGCAAATCCTTAATTTTTCTTAAAAGAGATGCCAACTCTCTTTTACTTGCTATTCACATTTCCCTTCAATATACTCTGTGATTAAAATACAATTGACCACCTCTCGCCTTCTCTTTCTTTTATTATCAAAATAATGCCTCTTCAAAACTACCTGTTGTAAATGAAAACAAACAAACCAGCCAACTCACCAACCAACCCATATAACAAAAAAAAATGTAAACACATATGTTTGTATGTGTATGTTATTCTTATCATTGCCTGCCAGGGTATGTAAACAAAAACCAAAACAAACACTTAAAAACTAATAATACAATAACAAAAGCAATAACAATAATGAAGGAAATTAAATCAAAACAAATAAATGAGTGACGGTAGACAAAAAAAATGCCAAATGTAAACAAACAAAAGATTAAACGGTATTTAAATTAAAGTGGTCAAGTGGCTTCTTAAGAGTTAAACTACAAGCATGTTTATTTAAGAGTACAAAAGAAAACAAGAGAGAACATGAATAATAACAGTGTTTGCATTTAAGAGATAGCCAAGACAAAAACCTTTGTAACTAAACAACGTTGCCTGTTAGAGGAATTTTAAAAAATCGCTAAAATAAGCAACAAACAGAATATTTTCTGATGAAAAAAAAAAAAAAAACAATTAAAAATTGTTGTAATAAAAATTAAATAATTTTCTCTTATTAATTGTTAAATAATTTTTTATAATAAAATATGTTTTTAAAAACTAATCGAAACATGTAATAATTATTAACGAATTAATAAATTCTGGTTATATGGTCCATGTTGATCCCATTTTTATATTTTTACATTGCTTTTGTTAGTTTAATTAATTGAAATTTAACAATTTGAGTGCTTATCTCAAGCTAAAAAATCTTAAATAAATTATTTTAATTAATTGAAATTTAATAATTTATGTCCTTATCTCGAGGTAAAAAATCTCAAATAATGGAATGAATTTTATTGAAACAAAAATAAATTTTATTCGAAAGCAAAGAATTTATAAGGCGGTAGATATGCCAGAAGGTCTAAATTTATAGTTTTTAGGCTGTCATAAATTATATAAAATTATTTATTAATGACTTTTAATTTTTTAATTATAAATCATTATAACAAATTTTAAAAATAAAATAAATAAAAAGATGAGAAGAAAAAAGGGGGAAAAATGAATAAAATAATAAAAAGTGATTGTAGCAACAAAAATTACAACATTCTTTAAAGAATGAAGTCAAACATGTGCTTCCCAAAGCAACCACTATCATAGTACCAGCTATACTCCGAAATAACTGATAAGGTAAGAATAATTTTTAATACAAAATCAACAAGAACGGTAATACATAAATTAGCGGCTTACATCTAAGCGTTTATTGAATATTAAAGATACAAAATAATTTCGTTCGCATTATTTTCCTTTTTTCTGCGATTTCATTTAATATCTTAAATTTCAAAATTCCTTTTAATATTCATTACAACTCCGCAAAACGGAAGTGTGTTAAAAAGAAATCATTTTAACAAATTACGAGTACGTTACAGTGATGACAGTAAAATTAGCAACGTTAAATACAAGTAATTTACGTAACCGACTTACTGCATGAACAAGAGGTCTTATGTACATCCTTTAGTGTGGGTTGAGTGAATTGTATTGTTGAGGAGACTGTTTTGAGAAAATTAGAGCGTACCAGATTAGATTTTGTAAGGCAAAATTTTCAGCGGCAAAGTTTACTTGAACCCTATAAGGTGCTGTAATATATCAACCATACTGATAGTCTTATGACGGTAAGGATTTTAGCCAAAATCATCTTTGGCAAGATATGTGAAGTCAATTTATTCTGATTACCCAAGAAGTCGTTATCAGATACATATTCCTAGCCTCTGGGCCTGTTTACTCAATCGCCCGTTATAGCAATAGTCGATCTGCCCTGAAGATCTTAAAATATTTTTAACCTTTCGTTCTACTTAATTACCCGGTGCTATAATTTCACTACAGTGGTGTGAGTAATTTATGCTGCGTGATCATTTCTGGCATTTAAATGGCATAGATTCAGATTACATTACAATAATAATGCAATTTAAGGCAAATTAAATAACAGCAATAAGAAGACAGTAATAACGGCAGCAACAACAATAACACAACTAAACGGTACAAATTACAAATAAACATGAAAATTTTCTTGTGCTTTAAAGCATTTTAATGCGACTCATCATCATCAGCCATCAGTCTTCTTTATGAATGCCAACCAATACGCACCGTTTTGTAATAATGACGACGTTTGGATCATGTGCACTTATACTCCCACATCCATACACACTCATCCTTATACATTCCCATGATAAAGAGAATTTTTTAATCGCATTACAACAATAACAGTAACAAGCAACACATTTTTCAATATTTATTATCATCACACAATTATTTTGTTGTTGTTGTTATTGTTATTGTTGTAAGTAAAAAAATTCTTTGTAATATCATGTAAATAAAGGTTTTATTATGATAATAACGATCATTTTTATTATCATTAAGACCACAATACAATAAGAATGTGATGTGATGCTGATTTAATTTTGTGGCGATTATAATGAACCACGATGCCGGTGTTCTGCTTGGCGAAGTGCTTAAAGGTTATTGACCTTTTTCGTATTTTGAAAAAATGATGGATGTTTGAAAATTTTCACTGAAATGCAATTAATCTTTGAAGGGCCGTCTAGAACGGGCCAAGTAGGCAGGTAATAATGGAAAACTAATCCGATTTAAATAAAAATCTTATTTCAAAAATGTTGATACATTTTTTTTTAATAAAGGGTGTTTTTTATAGAGGTATAGAACTTTAAGTTGCAATAAAACAACAACGATGGATTATTCGATTGACATGAATTTTATTTATCCGAAAGATAATCTTGTGGTATTACATTTTAAATATGATTTCTGGCATATGACCGCCACGGCTGGCGCGGATGTAGTCCAATCTGGACGTCCAATTTTCGATGACTTTTTCCAACATTTGTGGCCGTATATCGGCAATAATACGGCGAATGTTGTCTTCCAAATGGTCAAGCGTTTGTGGCTTTACCGCATAGACCAATGACTTTACATAGCCCCACAGAAAGTAGTCTAGCGGTGTTAAATCACAAGATCTTGGAGGCCAATTCACAGGTCCAAAACGTGAAATTAGGCGGTCACCAAACGTGTCTTTCAATAAATCTATTGTGGCACGAGCTGTGTGACATGTTGCGCCGTCTTGTTGAAATCACATCTCCTGGACATCATGGTTATTCAATTCAGGAATGAAAAAGTTAGTAATCATGGCTGTATACCGATCACCATTGACTATAACGTTCTGGCCACCATCGTTTTTGAAAAAGTACGGACCAATGATTCCACCAGCCCATAAAGCGCACCAAACAGTCAGTTTTTCTGGATGTAACGGTGTTTCCACATACACTCCAAATGCGGCAGTTTTGTTTGTTGACGTAGCCATTCAACCAGAAGTGCGCTTCATCGCTAAACAAAATTCGCTTATGAAAATCGGGAACAACGGTAATCTCGTTTTGGGCCCATTCGACGAATCTACGCCTTACTTGATGATCGTTTGGCTTCAAATCTTGCACGAGTTGGATTTTGTAAGCACGCAAACCAAGATCATTCCGCAAAATCTTCCATAAAGTGGATGGACACAGATCCAATTCCTGTGCTCGATGGCGGATGGACTCATTCGGGTCTTCCTCAATGCTACGCTCTACAGCAGCAATAGCTTGTTCTGTACGCACCGTACAGCGTCTCTGGGGATGCGAGTTATCAATAAGAGTAAACGTGGTGCGAAAACGTCCCATGGTTAATCGAATTAACTGCTCTGATGGACGATTTTGTCGACGATAAAATGGACGTAGTGCGCGATACGTTTTCCGCACAGAATCATTATTTTCGAAATAAAATTGCACTATTTGCAAGCCTTGTTCAGGCGTGAGTCTATTCACGATGAATTGCCAAAGCAAACTAAGAATAAATCACTTGACAGCTGTTAAATCGGTCGCCATCTTGAAAAGTAATGCCAACTTAAAGTTCTATACCTCTATAAAAAAACACCCTTTATATGAATCAAAATCAAAAGAAAAAGTATTTCCAGTTTATTGAGTATCCACTGTTGAATTGACTCTTAAAAGAAATCACTTAAAAATTGGAACATTCTAATCAAAAAAAAAAATATATTTTTTGTAATAAAAACAATGCCTACGTAAGTAATTATTTGAAGTATTTTTTATTATTATTTTTTTTTTATTTTATTTTTTTCTTAGGACAAGTAGTATGGAGTGACTATCAAACTCGATCGATACTTTATTTCAAATATTTTGATTTATTAGATACGCTTATAACGGTAGAAAAAAATCTATAAAGTGCCAACTGAATTGGTCAAGGGGAGTGGAGAAAATTTTATATTTTATGGTTGAAGACGAAAAAAGGAAACCTCAGTTTATAACATAATATATTTGTTTAACAATTTAATAATGATGGATTAATTTATTCCACTCGCATATTTTGTTGAAATTTTAATCAGAAAACTTCTTCTTTATTTGTGTTTTTTTTTTTTTTGCTTTGAAAATAAATCTTGAAGCAAGCGGAATAGTTTGATTTGGCTTTTAGATTTAATGAGACTTTATTCAATGTTTTTTCTATTTAACACATTTAATCGAATGGTAAAGGTAAGTGAAGTTGTCATGTTCTCATTGCCACTTTTTAATGAAATTTAAAAGAAGGCAAGATAATATCTCTTGGAGTTAAGAAATATGTCTCTATTATGATTTATAATTTCGTAATGCTTTTATTTCTCTTTAGTTATCATTATTTTTTTTTTAAATTTTAAATAAAATTTTTAAAATTTATAAAGAAAAGCTAACATTAAAATAAATTTTGTTTTTTTATTTTTTTTTTCAAAATATATTTTTTTTTCTTATTCATTACTGATAATTACAGCGTATTGCTAATTTGCCTTCACCTTGTTTAGTACAATTATGGCAAAAATATTAAAAAAAAAATATTAAATTTTAAATACTTTGTGATAAAATGTACGAAAAAAATACAGGAGGGCTAAATTACTTAACAACTGGTTACGACATTTTTTTTTAACTACGTTTCATTAAAAAAAAAAAGCAAAAAAAAGTAAAATTTTATTAAAAAAAATATTAAAACATTTTTGCAATAAATTAAAACGAAAAAAATTATACATATTAATACCAGTTTATTTATTAATTTCAATTTTTTTTACGGTTTTTGCATATGAAATGAATTTTGATTGTAACTTATAAATCATGACAATTTTTTAACACAACTCGTGAAAAAAAATATTTTTTTTTACTCAATAGCACCTGTTGTTTAAATATTTTGTTTAACACCTCATTTACCTTTAAGTTCTCTGGTGAATACGAAAAAATGCGAAATAAAATAATAAAAAAATTAATGAAAAAAAAAAAAAACAAAATGAAACCGAACTTTTGTCTGTCTGCTGATATCATTTGTTTGATTTTTGTTAATAAATTTATTCTCTCTTAATTAGTTTATTTAGCGTAATTACTTTGTGCATCACAATATTTTGTTAATTGTATCGCATATACATACATACTCGCGCAAACGGACATATGTACATACAACTCACGTGAGAATTTAATTTTAAAACTGTAGTTTTCAATTTTTTTTAATACCCTATACACGGTTGTATTCGACATCAAGAATATTTACAAGAGTCTCAAGAAAACACTTTGAAAAAATCTTTTTATGCTCAATTAAAGTACAGTTGCCCAGAAATCTTTCCTGACACCAGATCTGCAACAGATCCAGAACAACATTAACTTCGGAACAGTAAAAATGGAAATGCTTTTTCAAAGGAAATGATATTGCAAATGCAATTATAGGCAAAACTATGAATATTAAACGAAAACAGAGGCAAAATTGTGTTCCTCTCAAAATCTATTTACTTACTTACTTACTTAATTGGCCATAACAACCCGTTTATCGGATTTCGGCCTGCCGCAACACATCCTTCCAGGCGCCTCTGCTTCGTGCGCGCCTACGCCAGTTGGTCACACCAATCGATGACAGGGCTTCCTCGATTTGGTCCTTCCAACGGATGCAAGGTCGTCCTCTTCGCCGACTTCCGCAGATTCCCGCATCAAATACCCGTCTTGCCGGCGCATCCTCCTCCATTCGAACGACATGGCCGAGCCAGCGCAGCCGCTGGATATTAATACGCTGTACAACGTCCATGTCGTTGAGGAGCTCATACAGCTCACTGTTGTATCGGATACGGAAATCATCGCCAACTCGCACTGGACCGAAGATCTTGCGCAGTACTTTTCTGTCGAACACTCTCAAGGCCGCTGCATCTGTACTTAATAGGGTCCATGCCTCTGCGCCATAAAGAAGCACGGGTAGGATGAGTGTCTTGTAGAGTGTTAGTTTTGTCGTACGAGAGAGGTCTCTGCTACTTAATTGCCTATTGAGACCATAGTAGCACCTGTTGGCAAGAGTGATCCTGCGCTTGATCTCCAGACTGACATCATTTCTGGTGGTAACGGCGGAGCCAAGATAGATGAATTCCTTGACCGTATCAAAAGTATAGTTATCGGCCGTAATCTGAGAATCAATACGCCGCGCGTCTCGACTCGTCGATAACATATACTTTGTTTTGCCCTCATTTACTGCCAAACCCATCTTGGTAGATTCGCGTTCAATAGCACTAAAGGCAGCAGTAACATCTCGCTTCGTACGCCCTATGATGTCAATGTCGTCAGCGTACGCAAGCAACTGGACACTTTTTTGAAAAATAGTGCCACTGCGATGCACTCCTGCCTTTCGCAGAACACTCTCCATGACGAAGTTGAAGAGGTCGCATGATAAGGGGTCGCCTTGTCTGAAACCTCGCACGGTATCAAAAGGCTCGGAGAGGACCATTCCTACCTTGACGGAGCTACAGGAATTGCTCAACGTCATTCTGCAAAGCCTTATCAGCTTCGCAGGTATACCGAGCTCAGACATTGCGGCAAAAACACGATCCCTTATGGGGCTATCAAAGGCAGCCTTATAGTCGACAAAAAGATGGTGTGTGTCGACTTGTTTCTCGTGGGTCTTTTCCAGGATTTGGCGTAGTGTGAAGATCTGGTCGATGGTGGACTTTTCAGGTCTGAAGCCGCACTCAAAATCTATTTGGGTATCCCTATAATCTCTCTTCCATACATGTAGCCCTGACAAAGTTCAGCATGTTACACGGTGTCTATGAGTTTGCAGTGCCCGGCCAAAAGGCTGATTATTATCCTCAAGTTACTCCTGGATAGACTGATGCATTCAAAAATTTCTTTTCATTATAATTAACCAACAAAATTGTTTCAACCGCATTTGACTTGACAAGAGTCTCTATCACACTTCATCTTTGTTTTCTCCTTTTACTCCACGAAAAGGTTTTGGCTCTATCAGCAGCACACATGATTAAACCTATTGAATATCACTGGGAAAAGGAGATTTTGTTAAAGAATACTAAGATTTTTTTGCCTGACTCATTTTGAGACCAACCTCGATCATTACAAAGAGAAAAAATATACTAAGGCCGTGCCCGAAGCTTTCTGAAATTGTAGAAACACTGCCACAAGATTAAACTTCTCAAAGAATTATAAAATAGTAGACAAGATTGTTCCTATATAGACTTCCAATAAACAATTAAGCCAACCGGGTATTTTTAAACAAAATTTTAAAGTATTTTTTTTTTCTAAAATATCAAAACATAAGTATGTACTTCAAAAAGTAAAAATATTTTAAATAAATTATCGTTTATTCTAATAAAAAAAAAGTATATTAAAATATAATATTTAAATTAATTGAAAAACTTACCAAAGTATGTGTATAGCCTAAGCCCTCTTCTTCATCATCGGGCACTATGTCCAAGGGGGTGCCATTTGGTTGTACACGTACTGGTTGTACGGTAAATTTTGGCACCACCAGTAGAGATTCTTTGGCACTCGCATTATCCATAATATTTCGAGATTTCATTTTTTTTGATTTTAAGTTTTTTTTTTTTAATCGTTATTGTTTAAAAACTTTAAATTTAATTCAAAATGTTTATTGTTTAAAAAAAATATCACAATTAAATTCGTATGGGTCAGCCAAAAAGATAAAATAAATAAAATTAAGTAGTCACAGCACCGAAAAATCTAAAAGTAAACCAAAAAAAAAATATAAATTTCATTTATTTTTTTTTATACTTAAAAATGTTGTATATTGTATAAGCATAAGTTAAAAAGTAATAACTATAAAGTTTTTAAACAATACAACCATTTATTTATTGTATATAAATTTTAATTGGAAAGTTATTTTAAATAATTTTCTTTTGCTTGTTAAGATTTTTTTATTAAAATTAATTTAAGATTTAATAATTTATTTTAATTCCGTTTTATTCTATAATAGTTTTACTCCTTTTTAGATGTTTTATTTTTTTCTGGCTACTTTAAATAACGTTAAATTCAAATTATTTTTAATTTTTCTATTAAAATTTTTTAAACTTTAAATAATTAATAATTAATTTATGAATTATTTAAAAATTAATTCAAATTTAAATTTTTTTAAAAATTTTTTTATTGTTTTTCTAATGTATATTTTATATCATATTTATTGTCTTATGGCACTTTATTAAATTTTTAAAATATTCATGATTATATATATAAAATATATTTATATATATATATATATATATATATATATATATTTTAATTCCGTTTTATTCTATAATAGTTTTACTCCTTTTTAGATGTTTTATTTTTTTCTGGCTACTTTAAATAACGTTAAATTCAAATTATTTTTAATTTTTCTATTAAAATTTTTTAAACTTTAAATAATTAATAATTAATTTATGAATTATTTAAAAATTAATTCAAATTTAAATTTTTTTAAAAATTTTTTTATTTTTTTTCTAATGTATATTTTATATCATATTTATTGTCTTATGGCACTTTATTAAATTTTTAAAATATTCATGATTATATATATATATATATATATATATATATATATATATATATATAGAAAAAAAATAGAAAAAAAATAAAAAAATTTTTAAAAAAATTTAAATTTGAATTAATTTTTAAATAATTCATAAATTAATTATTAATTATTTAAAGTTTAAAAAATTTTAATAGAAAAATTAAAAATAATTTGAATTTAACGTTATTTAAAGTAGCCAGAAAAAAATAAAACATCTAAAAAGGAGTAAAACTATTATAGAATAAAACGGAATTAAAATAAATTAATAAATCTTAATTTAATTTAAAAAAAAAATCTTATCTTATCTTAAAAAAAAAAATATATATATATATATATATATATATATATATATATATATATATTTGTTATATTTTTATTTATATTTAATGTTTATTATTTTTTGTTAATTGTTTTAATATTTTTATTCTATTTGGAATTGTCTTTTTTTGTATATTTATTTTAATTATTCTTACTTTAGCACTTCGTTATTTTTTTTATCAATTTTCTGAATATTTTTATTTATTTTTTAATAGAGTTTTGTTTTATTTAATATTACAAAAAATATATTTTAAAATCTAAGCACTTTTTTAATTGTTTCGTAATTCTGAATTATTTTCAATTAATATTTTTACTAAAATTACAATATTGTTTATAGTTATTAATTAAATTTATTAATTATTATTTAATTACTTACATTATTTATTTTTTTATTTATGTTCGTTTTATATTTCACTATTTAATTTTAATTATTTTTAATATTTTTGGTTTATAATAATTTATTATTTATACAAATTTTATTCACCCCGTTTTATTTTATTAGTATATTTTTTAATTAGTTTTATTTTATATATCTAATTTTTATTGTATATATTTTTTTTTTGTTTTACATTATTTTGATGTTAACATTTAATTTTTTTTATATTTTATTATTCATTTATTTGTATTCTTTTATATTTGTTTAATTTTACTTGCTCGTTTAATTGTGGTTTTTAATACTAATTAAATTAATTTCTTTTTGTTTTTAATAATTTGTTCATAAATTTTTATTTATTTATTTTTAATCTATTTCATTTTGTTAATTTTGATTTATTTTTTCGTTTCATTCTTTTTTATTAATTTTTCAATTTAAATTACTTATTTAATTTTTTTTTTGTATTTATTTTTTATTTAATTACAATATATAGAATTATTACTTTTATTTTATTTAATTATTTTTAATAATATTTTTATTTTTAGTTTACTTGGTATTAAATATATATTAATAGAAAATAAAACAGTCATAATTATTACCTTATGGTTTTTAAAATTAATTTTTTAAAGTTGTTTCCGTTGCAGCCATACACGTATTTTCTTTATTTCTGCACAACCTTTGTTAAAATTTACTTAAAAAATTTTAAAATGTTAATAACTTTGTACGTAATAAACAGTTTATGTTTAGTTTTAGAAATTGTCTATAACTTTATTTATTTGATTTTAATATTTAATTAATTTATTCATTTATTAATTTCCTTTTAATTTGATAATTACAGCGTTCAAATCAAAATTCAGTTGAAGTTTTATTCACGGTTTTCAGAAGACTGATTGACCGACTGATTTAAATGTAGCGAGCGAGACGACATCGAGTTCAGTGTTGAAGTTTTGTCAGACGCCAATCAAACAACCAAACAGTCAACACACTGGCTTTTTCTCACTTTATAACAGAAATGAAAAATCAAGTAAAATAGTGTGACAACAACAACAATAGCAGCGAAAACAAAATCAAAACAAGTGAAATAAAAATGAGTGAGTGCTGTGTGTTGATAAGTACAGTAATATTTACATACAGTGATAATTTTGTTGTTACTTTTGCTGTTGATTTGCTTGTTAAGGGCTATAATTTAAAATGAAGAACAGTTATGTACATATACACTCGCACTCTCTTGCATTCTCAGAGTGATAGTCAGTCAGATGCACCCTGTTGTTCTCTATTATTATTGTATTATTCGGTTTGGATTTCTACTTCCTTTTTTATTGCAAATGATTTTGTATTTCAAGGGAATTTAAACTTGATTTTAAACTTAAAATTTTTTTTTTGTTTTTTTTTTCTTTTAATAAAATCTCAAATCATATGATTTGATTTGTTTGCCATGAGTTGTGGTGGTATAATTTATAAAGAATTTTTTTCTAAAGATAAGATTTATTTTTCCCCACTTTAGATTGTAAAATATTTTATTTGTTTATGTTTTTATAAGAGATGTTCTTGTAGATTATAGATTATTTTTTTTTTGGTTTTTGTTTAAAAAATAACTGTCTCTTATTGCAGTTTTTTAAAACGATAAATTTATAGAACTTTAAAATTTTCTTATTTTGTTTTTTATTATTTTTGTAGCACTTGTAGATGTTTTGTTAAAAAAAGTTTTTCTTTGAGATCATTTAGTTGCAATTTTTTAAGTTTTGAATTTTATTATTTTTTATATGTTATTAAAATCTTATTTTGCCTTATTATTTATTATTATTTGTTATGATTTAATTAACACGCTTTAGTAACAAAAATTTTTTTTAAGATTTATGACGTTATTATTATTATTTTTTTTCGTTTATTTATTTAAATCATTTAGTACAATTAAGTAAAAGTGTTTAATAACCAGCCATTTATTGCATAAGAAGAAGCAAATCTAAAAAGAAATTAAAAAAAATAAAAATTTAATTTAAATTGCAATAGTAAGTGGAATTTAAATAATAAAAAACCAAAACTTAACTCAAAACAAAATCATATAAGCTAAAATGACATTTTAAAGCTTTATATTGTTAGTACTAAGAAAAAAAAATTTATAATGCAACTTGATCAATGTGATCACAAATATCACAATAATTGGCGACGTTGATTGCCTTCCAATTCTCAGGTGGATCAAATTCTCCGAAGTAATATAACTCTGCTATTAGTCACACCCTTTTTTTTTGGCAATATTCGTTTAGTCTTAACTATAATTACGCAGAAAAGCTTTGGAATTTTCATTTCAAAAAGAATGCCGCCAAAATTTTGATAGCCTTTACAGTTCACGGCTCTATAAACTAACATTGTTGCGATAAGTAGGCATATTTCGTTGAAATAAAATTTAAAATTCAAATCAAACTAGCAGTTTTCAGTTGAAAACGAAAAGAGTTGAGTTAACAAGACAAAATATACCAGCCGAAATGTCTAGAAAATCACAGACAATTTTTCTTAACTTTAGCGTGAATTAATTAAAATGAAAGAAAAAAGCTTCAAAAGAGCCGCATAAACAATCTGCACACCACCCGCATAAAATTCACACCAAATAAACAATTTTAGCAGCAACTACCGAAAATTAAAATGAATTTCTTGAGGAAATGATCACAAAAACAACAATAAATAGGACTTGGTTGTATTTTCCTTGGGGGGTATAATGGAACTGAATTCTTCGGAAATGGACAGCTTATGCATCATTTATAGGCGCAGTCATCTATACCTGATACCCAATAACAGGAGAATAATGAAAGAAAAAATATATGGGCACACTCCCTTCTTATATGCGCCCCAGCGGAAAATGTTTACCTAAAACCAGAGTCTACTATTCTGTCAGCACTATTCCCTTACCTTCCATGCTGCTATAATAATATGTATTCGTTTAAAAGAAAGCGGCAGCGTTAACTCCTATTGTGTGTTTCTCTCATGGTAAGCCTAGAAACATTACGCAGACTCCATAGGATAATTCACTTATTCACCTCTCAGTACCAACTTGTTTTCTACTTTGGAGTCTCAAATTCTACAGTTCCCAAGCATTAAAAGTTCTCTGTTTGGACCTAGCTCTTCATTCTGAATATCATTTGGAGGCTTTTATGCCCAATTTTACCAAATGTTCGTTATCAAAGAACCAGCCGTTAATACTGCAAAAACTATTCAAGTTTACGTTTGCAAAATACAGCTTGAGATCTATAAGAAATGATCTTGAAATTCTTCTTATCTACGTTAACTTCACATTAGGTTTCCATAAAAGCAATGATATTCACTTTCCTTATGTTGCCATGTCGAAAATTGGATTTGATCTCCCTATTCCCATTTCACAATCATTTTTATTATAATTTCATTCATAATTGTTATTATGGAAGAAAACTTAAAAATTAAACAATTTTTTGTAAAAGAAAAAACGTTAATTTAACAAAATTTTACGTTTTCGTTAACGTTTGCGTATTCTCTTACATGCAGTGGCCCTTTGTACATTCACAGAAAAAGAACCATGTGTTTACATTTAAGCACTTAACTAAATAGCTACCAACCGGCTTATCTTTTCAAAGAGCAATCAAAACAAGCTCTCAACAGAAACCAAAAAAATAGAGAATTAACAGAGAGAGAGAGAACGAAATTCCAGATGAAAACAAACAAAACAAAATTTGCAAAAAAAAAACATCTTTAAACAGCTGATCTGTTGAAATTTTTTTCCATGATCCCCAAACAATAGAAAAATAAACATACACACACGCACGTATAAACATTAAAACACACAGCAAAAATAGAAAACAAAAATGTACACACGTTGTTGGTATTTAGCAAATGAGTGTGTAAAATAAAAACAAAATAAAAACAAAACAAAAAGTAGAGAAGAAAACAGTGATTGCTGTTCAAATACAAGATAATTTTTATACGAAAAAAAGAAAAATACAAAACAAAAACTATATGTATGGGGAAGCGTATTAAAATAAAATAAAATAAATCAAAATGAAATGAAAAACAAAGATTTTAATTCTACTGCTTTATACTGGATATATTCATTTCACAAACAATCACAATCACTTCTTATCACTTTTAAAGGAAATTCAGAGATTTTTGCAATAATAAATACATAAATAAATACAAAATATGTAATTCCAAAAAATTGCTACACTTTCATTTTGAAAGAAAAATGTAGAGATGTTAAGCCACCACATACATTCACCCACTCACTCACTTATTTACGCTTTAAACGTGGTCTATTTTTTTTATTATTTTTATAAGCAACAAATAATTAAATTGTGTAGTAAACAAAACTATAACGAAACACTTGTTCTAACAAATAATTTATTTACTTGGAATTTTACACTTTGTGGATGTGGATTTTTTTTTTCTTCACATTTCATTTCATTTTTTGTTTGAAGCACTACCGTCCACTGTAATCTTTAAAACCGCGTACGTTTTTCTTAAGCGCTTTTTAAAAATCCGTCTCTATTATAGCACCACTTCCACTGTTGAGTTGCGTTAGTTAAACTGATTAAAAAAGTTTATTGGCATTTTATTCCCAACTTGTAATTTTTGTTTTTGTGCTAAAATAATGTATGTATGTGTGTTTATGTGCTTTGATTTAAAAAAGAAATAAGCTTAGTTTAGCTCTCTTTCTCTCACTCTGTCTCTCACAATTTTAAATATCAACTGTTTTAATCTCAGCTCTCTGTTATTAATTTTATAGAGCAAGGCGACCAATTTGTTGTTGTTTTTTTTCTCATTTTAATATTTAGATTTTAAATTACTTTCTTTTGTTATTGTTGTGAGAGATTGAGAGTAGCTGTTGATTTACACAGTTTTGTTAGGCTTTGTTTTGTAATGCTTTTCATAAATAGTCCTCCATACTTTATTGATCCTAATGATTTTTTTGTTTATAGGAGATGGAAACCTTGCAAATGTTTTCCTAATTACAACCAGGATACTGGGTCTACGACTGCCGTGAATCTTCCAACTAGATGGCAGAGCGGTACCAGAGCATAGTGGTATTCAATAAAATTCAGAGAGAATCAGTTGGCCATGTCACACAACTGTCGATCTTTCTGTTCAGTCCTCTACTTTGGATACAACATTCAGAACCTGCAAGCTTAGCATTGACAATGCAGTTAAAGATTCAGTGAAGCCTAAACAAAGTGTTTTAACCATATGGTCAATAAGGTCTGCAGGAGCTGTACAGGCCAGGGAGCCTAATGACTTTTGATATTAGAATGAATGACATTAAAAGCTGCGGATGTTTACACCCAACAAGCATTGAGCCACATTCAATATGCCCTAGAGCCTAGCCTAGGTAGCCTATAAAGGGTGTTTTTTTATAGAGGTATAGAACTTTAAGTTGGCATTACTTTTCAAGATGGCGACCGATTTAACAGCTGTCAAGTGATTTATTCTAAGTTTGGTTTGGCAATTCATCATGAATAGACTCACGCCTGAACAGTGCTTGCAAATAGTGCAATTCTATTTCGAAAATAATGGTTGTGTACGGAAAACGTATCGCGCACTACGTCCATTTTATCGTCGACAAAATCGTCCATCAGAGCAGTTAATTCGATTAACCATGGAACGTTTTCGCACCACGTTTACTCTTATTGATAACTCGCATGCCCAGAGACGCTGTACGGTGCGTACAGAAGAAGCTATTGCTGCTGTAGAGCGTAGCATTGAGGAAGACCCGAATGAGTCCATCCGCCTTCGAGCACAGGAATTGGATCTGTGTCCATCCACTTTATGGAAGATTTTGAGGAAGGATCTTGGTTTGCGTGCTTACAAAATCCAACTCGTGCAAGATTTGAAGCCAAACGATCATCAAGTAAGGCGTAGATTCGTCGAATGGGACCAAAACGAGATTACCGTTGTTCCCGATTTTCATAAGCGAATTTTATTTAGCGATGAAGCGCACTTCTGGTTGAATGGCTACGTCAACAAACAAAACTGCCGCATTTGGAGTGAAGGTAATCCTCAAGTGTATCTGGAAACACCGTTACATCCAGAAAAACTGACTGTTTGGTGCGCTTTATGGGCTGGTGGAATCATTGGTCCGTACTTTTTCAAAAACGATGGTGGCCAGAACGTTACAGTCAATGGTGATCGGTATAGAGCCATGATTACAAACTTTTTCATTCCTGAATTGAATAACCATGATGTCCAGGAGATGTGGTTTCAACAAGACGGCGCAACATATGACGCAACATGCCACAATAGATTTATTGAAAGGCACGTTTGGTGACCGCCTAATTTCACGTTTTGGACCTGTGAATTGGCCTCCAAGATCTTGTGATTTAAAACCACTAGACTACTTTCTGTGGGGCTATGTAAAGTCATTGGTCTATGCGGTAAAGCCACAAACGCTTGACCATTTGGAAGACAACATTCGCCGTATTATTGCCGATATACGGCCACAAATGTTGGAAAAAGTCATCGAAAATTAGACGTCCAGATTGGACTACATCCGCGCCAGCCGTGGCGGTCATATGCCAGAAATCATATTTAAAATGTAATGCCACAAGATTATCTTTCGGATAAATAAAATTCATGTCAATCGAATAATCCATCGTTGTTTTATTGCAACTTAAAGTTCTATACCTCTATAAAAAACACCCTTTACAAAAGTCTAATGTCAGAAATTTTGGAACCATCGCTATATTTGTCGTGGAGAGAGTCTAGACAGACTAGTCGAGTAGTCCTCTTATTATTGCAACATTTTTAATCCCGATTTATGGTACTAAAGCCTCTCAAGCTTTTAACTTTTTTTTTCATTTCTTTCTTTATTTTTTGTTTGCAAATGGTACGATAAATTGACGCACAGTACAGATTGATGGTGTGCAAATGATTGATTCGAAATTCTCAGAATTTTTATAGTTTTTGTGCTTTGTCAACGTAACACGTTTTTATTGCTGACAGAAATTAGTCTGAAACTTTAATTTATTTTTCAATTTGCTAAAATAGCTCAACCATAAAAACTTTTAACGGAAAAAAAAATAAAAAGCAATCCATTTCAACAATAAATCTATTGTTCGTCCAGACTTTTAGTACCCCATTCTAAATAAATTTACGAGCACATTAGTTCGACACGTAAATATTTTGCAAAATGAAAAAATGATTTACAAAGTCACAAACCTGGTGAGGTTAATCACTTAATCTTTGAAATCCCTTTCGATCATCTCTATGCTTCCCTTGTCACTAAAAGTCGAAGCGGTGGCACTAAAAGCCAAAGACAAACATGGCCAGTTTTCGAGCATTATTTCTGAATATCGACATCGATCGACAATCGATCTGCTGTGCAAGGAATTGGCAAAAAATTTTAAATAATTTTGAAGAGGCTGTATAATCCGACTATCTTGCGGTTTATTATGGCCTATTAATCGGCCATTCACGACGCTGCAGATATATTGAATGAGTGCTGCAGCAACACGCTTTCAATGATAATTTTCTTCAGTGCTCATGGGTTTCAAAGAATTAAGCAGTGACTGTAGAAAACTCATTACATAGCAAATAAGCGACTGTTTTTCGAAAATAATCTTTTGAAGAGCCGTTACCCTTAATTCAGAGCGATGTACCCATAGGATAACTGTACTTAAACGTATTTGGTTTGAAAGAAAAAGTAATTTCACGTTTTGACAACTTCAATTGGCTACCAAGATCATGTAATTTGAGGTCATTAGATTTTTTTGTCAATCTATGTCAATTACAGTGTATATGCGAATAATATCTAAACGTTGGAGCATTCGACCCACCGCCCAAGATGTGGACAACCTTTTACAGTCATATAATGAGATTGTTGTTCACACATAATGGTACCAAAGGTCCAACATTATAATGAAATGAGAGTTCCATTGCGATCATAGCTTTAATTGTGCTTTATTTAACTGTACTTTTGAAAACTATAAATGACAATAGTATAGCTATGACAGTAGAATTCTAGGGTGACATTTTCCATTTTTGGAATTTGAAAAATTCATCTAACGATCATTGTTAATTCCGTATTTATAATTATTTATTTAATTATTTACTTTTTGATAGTCTGATATTTAATTTTCAATTAATTTTTTGCTTTTAATTGTGAGAGACTGTTATTAATTATCATATTTTTTTTTTGCTTTTTAATTTTATATTTGAAATTATTTTATTTGTTTTAGTTGTGTTTTTTTTATGAAAATTCTATTGTAAATAAATTGTTTATTTTATTTTGATTTTATTTAGTTTTTTTTTTTGTTTTTCGATTATTATTTTTGTTAATTTATTTATAATTATTAGAACTTGATACACCTTCTTTTTTTTGTTTGTTATTAAATTTTTGTTTGTTTTTCTTATTGTTTTTATCCAATTATTATTAATGACAATAACTAATTTTTTATTTTAATTTTATTGTTTATTTATTGTATTATTTAATCATTATCTTTCGTAAAACCATTATAACGTTATTAATTAATTAATATATACCTTCTCGCACTCGTTCATATATACATACATACATACGTACATACATACACATTCGTTCAATATTTGATTTGAATTTATGACGCATTTTTTATTACATTTTTTAATGATTTTTTTCCTCTGATAATTTTTTTAATACTGCTTATATTACACATACATACATATAAATATGTATTTAATTTACTTATATATATAAATATATATAAACAAATGTTTATCGGTTTGTTTGTCGTTTATAACGGCATACACCAGTGAACCGTTGTTACTGAAATCTACAGAGTAGCTCGTAGTATACCGCTAACGTCTGACCACTGCTGTAGATCATAATGGAAGATAAAACTCTTTCTAGTGCTTTAACATTAGAAAGTATTCCTGAACTTAAAGGAACACGAAGCACATCGGACTTTGTCAGGGTGTGTGAAATATCGATGTCACCACTTCGTTGTTGCTGACGTTAATTTTATAAAAAATTTTTTCTTCAGTCATGGACTATAAACCCATTAAATTTGAAAGTTTATTCTTCTTAAAGATTTTTTAATTCGATTTAAGGAAAGATGACTGGGGTTTTAAAAAGCACACAGTAAATCATTTTTCTTTCTTACGATTTATTTTTATGATAAAATTTTTATTGACAATTTTAATTGTAGTACATTTTTAAATGCATTTTAAATGCAAACAAACAAAAATGGTAATTAAGTAATCATCACGAAAGCCAACCTTAACTAACAAACGATATAACCTGTTGAAACGATATAACATGGCTTTAATAATGTGAAGATATCTTCATTAGGCCATTTTCACATGTAAGTCGATGTTAATATGATCACAGAGAAATAGAATATCAACATACTCATCAACAGAAATACAAAAATCTAGTCTAGGAGATTTGCTGTTATACTGCTACCATGCTTACTAGCAGGTCTACAGCCTACTTAGGATTTTTTGGACAAAATTGAACTGGTATAATTGGATTATTGATCATTGATTTCTATAGAGACTTTTGTTGTATGCAACTGCCCGACTGTATGAGCACGTTAGAGAAGCCTATCAACTTCGCTTTTCCTCATTATGGTTGCATATTCAAGAAATTATTGGCTTTAACAGCATTTTATGTCAAAAAAGCCCAAAGAAGAAATTCATTCATTTTTCACATAACCTCACAAAAAGAAATCTAATGAAATCAAACTGTGTGAAACGTTCTGGATACTTCTTATGAAATTAAGCCGAAATTGGTTGTGTTGTGTGACTGGTGGCAACATATTGTTGAAGCCAAATACTAACAGGTCATAATTTTCTAATAATCTTGCAGGTTAAAAAAATTTAGGCTATTATACGGCAAAAATAGGACCAATGATCCCTCCAAACAATAATGTGTACCAAACAGTGATTACTTCTGGTTTCACCGAGCTCCATATGTAACAATTTTACTTGTTAGCATAACAATCAGGTGAGAAATGAGCATCTATGGTGGGTTTCGGCTTGGCATTAAGACTTTTTAATTCTTGTGTCCAAAAGAGCTGAATGTTTTCACTAACCTCACTTCAAAAATGATTTAGTATGTCAAACGTCAGTACGCATGCACCCGTGGCAGTAGTCAGCGGTACCGTTAGGCCACTTAAATTAGAATTTTACAACTGTGGGCAACTTTCTTTACATGGCGAATCTAACTGATAATTCTGATAATAATAGTAACGACCGGCTATAAAATATTGCCGTCAGCAAAATTTCATATTAAATAAATAAATAGGCAAAGTTCACAGATGTACTTACTTACCTTCTGTATTGCAAAATTAATCTTTACCACCGCACTTTATCACAATATTTTCATTACTTTTTTTCGTTGTTTTCTTTTTTAAAAACAATAATTGATTCTATAACAAGAGAGATTTTCTTCTACTTCTGTGGCATTTAGCAACAAGTTCTTTTCTTTTCATTTCATTGTTATTGTTTTTGTGTTTTAGCGCCAATCTATTGAAACTTTTTCTACACGATTTTATTATTCCATACACACGATCACGACTATACTAAAAACATGGTGACAGCAAAATGTCCACAAATACCCCTTTTTTGATTTCTTTTGGTTTTACATTAATTAGAAATGTTTGTGTTTGCTTTATGGACATACGTACATACATATCTACATGTATATTTTTGTTTGTTTTTTTTTTTTTTTGAAGAGAGCGAAAGGGAGTCGGTAAATAAAGTGTTGAATAGAGAGTACTTAGCTACTGTGTGTAATTGAGTGGCACCAACTTGTTTGCATGCGTGAACATACATTTGTATGGCGGTGTGCTGCCAACCCAATGGCTAGCAGTAGTTGTTAATGAAATTTCTGTGCTTCGCTAAAAGAACATAAAGAGACAATAAAATTCACCTTTGCTCTGAGTAAATATAAGGCACAAAATGTTTTTATTTTGTTCGCAAGGAATTTCCTTTCAATAATAGAAACAAATTGTTGAAAATATTTAAAATAAACAACAACACTTTTGTATAGAAACAACAAACAACCTACAAACCAAGAGATCAGCTGTTTTTTTATTTAATAATAATGTTTTTACTTGTTTTATCTCGTTTTCGTCGTTTTACCAAACAGAGAGTGTTAGAAAAATACTCGCTTGTACTCTTTAAAATTACAGAGAGTCTATGAAAAAGAGTATCGCCTAATGTTGTTGCTTTCTTTTAAGAAATTGGCTGCCTGTCTGGAATTTAACACCACAGGAGATTTTATTTTACACGTTTCTCTGTAAAACTAGCAAAAGTAATGCCTGCTTGTAGTTGTTGTTGATTTTTTATAACAGCTGTTAAGTCAAATCCTACATACAGAGCCTAGTGTTTTCTAAAGCGAAAGTGTTTTAAAATGAAATTGTAAACAAAAGTAGCAGAAAAAATTGCAAAAAGTTTAATAATGATCGATAAAACGGTGTTAGAAGTTCTAATTAAATTAATTAACTTATTTCCGTTAATTTATTATAACGTCTGCATGCCGTATATGGTCACTTTAATAGTCATATGCAGACATTGAACACACGAGTTCTGTTTCAAAAGTGTAGGCAAAGCGGTGCTTTTTATGCGGTAGTTCTTGAGTGGTGGAATATTCTCTGGAATTCTTTGAATTTACTTGGACAACCAGACTGCGTTCAAATCTCTAACGAACGTTATCTAAGGGAAATTACTGATCATTGAAAGGTAAGTCTTATATGAGTTCCAGGACATACGGATATTGTCGGAAATTACGTTGCTTATGAACTGAACAAGACTGATACAGATTACACATTACAGGGCTTTGGTGTTCCGATGTCTCAGTTAAACTGAGTATTCTTCGGTCGCTCTATAAGGAATCTCAACTTCATTGGCACTCAATATGGCTAGGCAGTGCTAGACTGATATGGATTAGAACAGGCCTAATTATTGGTTGCTTATTGAAAATATTTGGTTCGTAAGACCTTACCCTTCAAGGAGCATATGCTATCGAAACTAAAAAGCTATAAGGCTAATGAAATCGAAATCATTGTATATGGCTGGGAAAAGTATAGATTTGAAGCCTTAAAAAATAAGCAAATGTTGTTAAACCGAAACCATTCTTGGAAAGATGAGAATTAGTATATTTATCGTCAATAAATTCGGAATAAAATCCAAGTGCTTAATTAAAAATTAAGCAAAAATGAATATTCTTTTTGATTATTAAACCTTCAATAAAACTCTAAGGAACACTCCCCAGTAATAAACGTTATAAGGCGGCGCAAATAAATTTATTGCAGATATTTTATAATCATTTTATAACCTTTGAATTTATTTAAACCATAATATTTAAATAAATTTTGAGGCAATAAACAAATTCACAATATGCCATAAAATCTTTAAAATCAATTTCACACTATAATGAAATTGATAAACGATTTTAATCGTTCAAGTTGGATGGGCGTCTGATTTAATTTGGTAATGAAAACGTCCAACGTTCCAAACAATACCATGAATATAGGTAAACTTTCCTAAAGACCATAACTCTATTATCTCAACTAATCAGTCCTTTAGTAAATTTGTCGATAACTTGCTTGACATTATAAACGAAGTCTGTTCAGATAGCAGAGGAATCGCGTGGAAGTTTTCACAATAAATTGAGAAATTGTCTACGCTGTTATAAGATCTTAAGTAACAACTATTAGACCGTGGAAAGATGAGCTCGTAATATTGAACTTGAAATAAATATCAAGATAACCAAAGTCGTGCGAATAAATAACGTTAGGAAAGAGAACATGATGCAACAAGTCGAATCCGTGCAGAGCTTCTATCAGGCATAAAAGGACTACTCAACAGAGCGAGAGTTATTGTCTAACGACTGCAGGTAGTATCTTCAGATAAGCTCTGAGATACCCAGTAAAATCAGCCTTAAAATGGTTCACATATATACCTAGAATAACTACAACGTTGATGTAAAACCTGGCCAGTATCGAACACAAATATAATCTCGCAGTATTTACCACAACTTCTACAGACCGATATTCATCAACGAATACTTCAGAATATGCAGCAGAGACTGATCTAATACGGACCTCTCCAACAAGAAGCCATACTGAAGCATACCAAACGTAGAAAAATTAATTGGTCCTACCAACAGCAGACAGTCCGATAATTTACAAAGATGGCGATGGTAAGGCATTCTCAAGACTCAAAAAGCTTTAACACTCCAAGTGTACCAACAAAAAACTGGGAAAAGCTACGATGCCTTGTGGAAGCTATGATCCATATGCTTACCAAACGGATAATAAAAAAACATTTTATAAACCCTTAAAGTATAAGAATAAACTCCCTAACGGGAGCAGATACTCTGGCCCTCCTGAGAATTATTATGGGATTACGGGCTGTGCATTCATCCACCCCAATTCTTTTACTTCCTTTTTTCCCACTTTCTCAGACGAGTGTTTTAATATTTGCTATCTAACTGCTGGTTACTGCAGTTACCTCTATGTCCTCTACATGTTAGTGTTAGGCGATCTTCTTTTCCACTTTCCTTGCAGTTTAAATTTAAATCAGCCTTATGGCGGGTGTTAGTCTATTGCGTTTTTTGTTCGTTTTTTGATTGACAATTGCGATCATTTGCTGATTTCCCAATGATTCGTGTTGAAACATCACCTTATTGTTGTTGTCGCTGTAATTTAAATGTTTTTTTTTTTAATGAAAATCTGTCTTAAACAATTTTTAAACACTTTATACTCGTAAATGTATACGTTCATGATTTTGTTTATTTTTTTTCATTGTCGTTTTTCGTTTTCAACTCGCAATTTATGTGGCGTCCTACTGGCTCCCATACATTGGCAGTTACTACAGTGACGTGACTGCGACGACACAAATCACCTGCCATTAAGCGTGTTTAAAAACAGTTTTTTTTTGTGCATAAATTGTCTAAAACTGGTTACGGCCGCAAAAATGGCCCACTTGTGAAGGCAATTAATTAAAGTTTTATAAGCAAGTGGGGGATTTCTTATAAATGGGGGAATTTTTTTTTAAATGTTTTCAATAGTTTTTGTATAATTTTGTTTAAATTCATTTGAATTGAGATTAAAATTTAATTGGACGTCATGATATTATTTCCAAAGACAAGGTGAACGGCTTCACACTTACATACTGGAGTTCGCCATAAAATTTAAAGTTTGTTAGGAAAGATGAAATGTCAGCAAGAAAACTTTATTTTTCTGCACAGTATGAGAACATAGATGATCTAATCGTGAAGAAAATTGATATTAAAACAGAACAACAGCAATACCACTCTGCACAGATGAAAATAAGGTTTAGGGTAGGATAGCAGCTTTCCTAAATCAAAGCTCAATTAAGCAAACATAGACGACCACATGAAACGATGAGCCCCAGAGCTATCTAACAAGTCTTGATAAGGCGGCCTTGGCAAATAGCATCAGGTCTTTGCATTCATAACACGATTGCCTCAAAATCAAGCTGAACATCTGTCTGAAATTTTGGCTTCGTCGTTTGACTATCGAGGAAATATAAGCAAAATGAGAAGAGACTTCTTCCTTTTGTTATGAAGTCGCCGTAACCCAGTAGGTAGTATGTTGGCTTAGTAAATGTGAGGCCCTGGTTCAAATCCCAGCTCAGACATCTCGCGCACAAAACGAAATATAAAAAACTATTTCCTCGGCGGCTTCCTCTTAACACGCTTCTGGTAAGAACTCTGAGAGTAAATAAAATTGCCATGAAAAGTTTCTCAAAAATATGTTGTTTCGTCACTCGTGCTTAAGATTACCTCACACAACATGGGTGGCGCGAGAAGCTAAATCGTAATCCTAACTAAAGGGTTGTAATGATCAATTAAGTAAGTACTACTTCCTTTTGGTAGTTAACTCGGACTGTAGCTTAAAAGTCCCCGTATGGTAGCGGGAATAGAATACTACCACAGTGATTACCATACTTGTCGTACAAGGCGACTAAGGATGCTACTACCAGTCAGGAACTAGTTGGGGTTCAACTGGCAGCAGTCTGGTATTACTTGGCTGCGAAGCCTGACTAGAGGTCTTAATCTGGTACCACGGGTGCCGGGAGCCCCAGGGACTTGTCCCTGCCCGGCAATGGTGAGGCCCCCTTGTGGGAGCGACGTGGTGGCTGTGTTTTAGACCCAAATCGCGGGAAGTGTGTCAGTACGGTGTGGCGTTACACTCTTAACGCATTGAAGGAGTTGAGATGGTCTCCGACCCCAAAACAAGAGGGAAGTCATGTCCAACACAACATGACTTCAAATTGCTACCCGCATATAGGGTTGCAGCCAGTGATTGCAGTATGTGGGGGCGTTGGTAGACGCATTATTTTTCACCTTGTGCGAAGTGCACCGTGGGATTAGGTCCACATGGATATGTACCCACGAACACCCACACATAGTTGTAGCTTAAAAGATAAACCTAGGTTGCCTTGAATATATCCTGAAATCTAATCTGTGTTGTCGTATGTAAAAAGTAGCCGGAGTGGTTTTAAAAAAGCACAGAATCACACTCTCTTTGCAAACCTCTACTACTATTAGCCTACCTTCCCCTCGGAATATCTAAAACGTTGTAAATTCTTAAAAAAAAAAATTGTTTTCATTTTCATCACGTTTAAAAAAAACAACTGTTTGGCTAATAAATTATTACGACTAATGATTGCAATTGTCAACCATTATTTGCTTGCTATTATTGTAATTTCTTATACGAGGTTTATTCAGAAAGGGACGTTTTTTTAAGGTACTTTTACAAACAATTTAACTTTTCTGTCTTTGTCAACTTATCCGAAATGAAGTCAGCTAATGTCAGTTGATGGAAACTTTAAAGAACTTATGCAGTTGATAATGGGGTATGCTCGAGCATTATTGGCTTCGAACTGTTTTTCTTAATGCTTTGAATACGGGACTTGTCTCAGTAAATATTTATTTTCAGTTGTAATCCCAAGTGACGAATCATGGTTACTGCCATCGTTCCAATGGAAGAGATCAGCAGAGTCAAAATCAAAAAAAATTCATTAAATTTCAAGGTTTTTACGGAAGGAACTTAACAGGAAGTTTATTGAACGTGTATAGTCATTAACAGATTTATTATGAGACCTACTGCGATGATCCAAATTTCTAAGATGAGTGATGAGGTTGCACAAGGCCATATTAGCAATACAAACGAAATTTTCCACGTCCAGTGTTCGTAATACTTATTAGAAGTAACATCATAAATATTTAGTTTCGAGGTTCTTTAGAACCGGGCAGTCTTAACACGGACTCCATTCATTCACAAAGGAGAGAGATGAGGAAATTAACCGATTAACAGAGAGACAAGACACGATGTGGTGAAATGATTTGAATCTACGCTTGCGTAAAATGACAGGATGGCTATGAAATGCTACGTATGAATATTCTAAAAACATAATTTGCTTTACCTCCATTCTATATTGGGAACCTTCAGTACTCGGCTAACAAAGCCCAGAAGATCGTTGGACAGCTCAGCAGATTAATGGCGAAAATTGGGGGCCCGCTACCGGCGAAACGGAGACTCCTGATGGAGGTTGGAAACAGCATTATGCGTTGGGCCGCAACGCATGGATGTTAAAAAGCGGGCGAACTCACTTGTATCGGTACAGAGAATGGCTGCATTGCGTATCACGTCGGCATATCGCACAGTGTCCGCCCCAGCCGTAATTGTGATAGCAGGTATAATCCCTGTGGATCTGCTGGCGGCAGAACGGATGGAGATTTAAGGAAACACCATTTCAGATTTCAGGCAACGACGATGGAACAATGAAGATTGGTCGGAAATTTGGAGAGGTAAATTACTACGTCACACAGATGCTATCGGGTAACGGATATTTTAGAAAATATCTACACAGAATGGGCAAGACCGCATCCCCTTACTGTCTTTACGAGGAAGGGGAGGTAATTGATGATGCAGAGCACACTGTTTTCGAGTGTGCACGCTGGCAGAGCTATCGCTCTGCACTGACGTCGATAGTCGGGACGATCACGGCCGGTAACATTGTCGGGGTTATGATCGCGAGTAGAGAAAATTGGACCTCAGTGGCGAATTGCGTGGAGAACATTCTAAGACTGAAGAAGAGGGATCTTGAGGCTGCGGAACATGTGGGCACACCGGCATAGATGAAACTGGCACTCGTGCCGAGCGAAATTCGAATCAGGGACCTGGACGAAAGGAATAGTGGAGACACTTAGATGTCCCTTCAACTTTCGACACGTAATCCGCAGGGGCCAAAGGGACTCCACTCCGAAGTAATACCACCGTAGTTCCGGAGTGGGCACAACGTGTCCACGAGACGAGGGGGGATTTAGTGGGTGAGGGCCCCACACACGGAGGATGTGACGACTTCCTCTATGGTGCGGTTAGGTACATTTACCCCTGCTCGGCGTAAAAAAAATGTTGGGAACCTGGAACCTCACAATGACTTGTAATTACGATACCATAACCGATACCGATAACTTGTCAGAAATGGTTTGAATACAATCTACGCTTGCCTTACATAGACAGGATGGCTATGAAATGCCAGTCAGGAATTATAGACATACGGTAAAATAGGTACAACTATATTACTACGGGACCTATGAAAGCACCCAAGTTAGCTTTGTTTAGGCCGGATGACAACTCAATCTATTTTAATATTGTATGAGCAGCCAAATGCCACATGGAAAAGAAGTTTGATGTGGACAGTTTTGGACGAAAATGGAATGAAATAAAGTTGCTAGCGAACGATAGAATGGCCTGCAAACATTTTTTAGAGGTTTTTTAGAGGTTAAGGAGTTAAACGGAACATGAAAACTTAAAAGAATTACAATTTCTACGTTGATGTTCGAAGGATTACTTCAAAAATGCAAAAATTAGGTTAAGTCGCGATGGTCTAATAGGTAGTGTGTTGGCTTATTAGACGAAAAGCCAGGGTTCGAGCCCCAGGTCAGACATGAAAACGAAATATGAAAAAGTATTTCTTCGGCGACTTCCTCTCAGCAGATTTCTGGCAAAAACTCTGAGAGCAATATAAAAATGCCATGAAAAGTTTCTTAAAACATCTGTCGCTCGGAGTCGACTTTAAACTGTAGGTCCCGCCACTCATGTATAAAATTAACACGCACAACAGAAGTGGTGTGAGAAACTAGGTCATAATCCTAACTGAAGGATTGTAATGACCAATTATGTACGTATAAAAAATTGAGAATTTTTGGAACACACCTCGTCCTTAATTATAATTTCTAAACAAATACATACTGCGTCGTCACCAGTTCGTAATTTTTAAAAAATTTTTGATTTCGACTGTAAAGTTCATGATTAGAAAAGAAAATTTAAATAATTTATTCCGATTAATTCAAAATTAAAGCTCAAAAAAACTGAAAATGAACCCAAAAAAAATTTGTTAAATATTAAAGGAATTAGGCAACACAACAGTAACCGTAATTGCTTGTAAACAATTTTTTTTATTGTTTCTTCTTATGACTTAAAAAAACGCATAATCATCGCATTGTTACGGCATTATTTAATTCTTTTTTTATTTGCATTCTTTATTAAAAAAAAAGTAATTTGCCATGTTAATGATAAAAATTGATGGCATCACAAATTTCTCGATAATTGTCAACGCACGTGCCATATTGAATTAACTTGGTCAACAAAGAGGTTCATTAATTTACACAATTTTTTTGTTCGTTTTCTTTTGTGTTCAGTCTTAATTATTGTCTGATCTTATCACGTGCAGTTTAAATTTAAGTCACAATGCAAGCCAAATGTCTATAAAGCTGGTCGAACTGGACGCAAAAAGCAGCTACACTGGGTAAGTAAACAGTTAGAGTGGCAAATACAAAAACACACTCAAGTCATGGCACCTATTTCGTTCGTCCTAGACAGGGTTTAGACGGGAAGTAAAAGAAATAGAATAGAGAGAGAGAGAGAGAGAGAGAGTGCAGAAAACAAAGCCGAGGAATTAGTTAAACAAGAATGAATTTCTGTCTCTCAATTCCCAGTAGAGAGTTTAAATGCTTAAAGAAACCATCTCTCAAGATATTCAACCTCCTTCTACAAAGAGCTGAACAGTTACAAAAGTGATGTTTTATCGCCTCCAACTCCCCTCTGTGTCCACATACATACATACATAATTGGTGACTACAACCCTTCAGTCAGGATTACGACCTAGTTTCTCACTTCACTTATGTCGTGTGTGTTAAATTTTATACATGAGTGGCGGGAGCTACAGTTTAAAGTCGACTCCGAACAACAGATTTTTGAGAAACTTTTCATGGCAATTTTCATTTACTTTCAGAGTTTTTGCCAGAAATCTGCTGAGAGCAAGGAGGCCAAAGAAATACTTTTTTGTATTTTGTTTTGATGACTGGCCTGGGGCTCGGACCCTGGCTTTACGTCTAATAAGTCAACGCACTACCTACTAGGCTACGGCGACTTCATCTCCACATATCCTGCAGAAATCCGCCTGACATCACAAAGTTGCGTAAGGAATCCAGTCTTCAGTTTCATGTTAAGTTCCAAAGTCTCCTGGCTACGTAGTATCTCGATTTATCCTCCCAGCGACTGTGCTCTGTTTCTCGGACCTATCTCCCGATGAGTGCATAGTGATAGCAGATTGTAGGATTACACCACACCATCAATCGACTGAAAAACTAATTTCTCATGTGCGTCAGCCGTCACGTGCCCAGAAATACGTTAATTTTACTCTTTTACTCCATCAAACCGAAGTTTATATCGTAATAATACAGGCTACTAAAGTTCGATTTCTTCTTTCGCCAACGATTTCTCTGTACATATCTATGATTATAACTCTACAATGGGCCCACTTTTAAACAACAGAGATCGGATTGAGATCCTCATGGAGAGTTCATGGCAACTTCAGGCGGCTGATCACGCATTGAGGTACAGCTTGTTAACGATAGTTTTGCTAAGGCAGTTACTACTACAACCACTTACAGACCTTGATCGTGTGGTTGGTTTCCTACCAACTATGAACGATAGCATGAAGTCGCCGTAGTCTAGTAGGTAGTTTCTCAATAAATAAAAAATATGTCGTTCGGAGTCGACTTCAAACTGTAGGTCCCACCACTCATGTTTAAAATTAACACAACATAAGTAGTGTGAGAAACTAGGACGTTGTACAATGGGTCAATTCGACCTCCGGGTAATGTACTTGTCTTAATTGACAAGTACATGTCCTCTAACCTAACCTAACATAACCTATGAACGATAGCATATGCAAGAAAGGCCAGAAAAACGTAATCGTACCATAACTTGCTTTGATCCAGGTGATCATCAGCTTTGATCAGAATACGTAGGTAGATACAGCACGCCTCTAGTGGTTGGGAATTTAAAGTGTATTCAAAACGATAATTTCGCCAGTTTCCTAGTCGGCGTAGTCTAGTAGGTAGTGTGTTGGCTTTTTAGACGCAAGGCCACGGTTCAAACCGCAGGTCAGACATGAAAACGAAATATGAAAAATTATTTTTTCGGCGTCTTCCTCTCAGCAGATTTTTGGCAAAAATTCTGAGAGTAAATAAAAATTGCCATGAAAAGTTTCTCAACAAAATCTGTCGACTTTAAACTGTAGGTCCAGCCACTCATGTATAAAAATTAACCCACACAACATAAGTGGTGTGAGAAACTAGGCCGTAATCCTGACTGAAGGGTTGTAATGGCCAATTATGTATGTATGTTATGTATGTAAAGGGTGTTTTATAGAGGTATAGAACTTTAAGTTGGCATTACTTTTCAAGATGGCGACCGATTTAACAGCTGTCAAGTGATTTATTCTCAGTTTGGTTTGGCAATTCATCATGAATAGACTCACGCCTGAACAACGCTTGCAAATAGTGAAATATTATTTCGAAAATAATGATTCTGTGCGGAAAACGTATCGCGCACTACGTCCATTTTATCGTCCATCAGAGCAGTTAATTCGATTAACCATGGAACGTTTTCGCACCACGTTTACTCTTATTGATAACTCGCATCCCCAGAGACGCTGTACGGTGCGTACAGAAGAAGCTATTGCTGCTGTAGAGCGTAGCATTGAGGAAGACCCGAATGAGTCCATTCGCCATCGAGCACAGGAATTGGATCTGTGTCCATCCACTTTATGGAAGATTTTGCGGAAGGATCTTGGTTTGCGTGCTTACAAAATCCAACTCGTGCAAGAA
This sequence comes from Sarcophaga carnaria, assembly GCA_958299815.1. Lineage (NCBI taxonomy): Eukaryota > Metazoa > Arthropoda > Insecta > Diptera > Sarcophagidae > Sarcophaga > Sarcophaga carnaria. The sequence continues at coordinate 129,415,301 of OY283150.1, read as the reverse complement.
TTGAAGCCAAGCGATCATCAAGTAAGGCGTAGATTAGTCGAATGGGCCCAAAACGAGATTACCGTTTGGTGACCGCCTAATTTCACGTTTTGGACCTGTGAATTGGCCTCCCAGATCTTGTGATTTAACACCGCTAGACTACTTTCTGTGGGGCTATGTAAAGTCATTGGTCTATGCGGTAAAGCCACAAACGCTTGACCATTTGGAAGACAACATTCGCCGTATTATTGCCGATATACGACCACAAATGTTGGAAAAAGTCATCGAAAATTGGACGTCCAGATTGGACTATATGCGCGCCAGCCGTGGCGGTCATATGCCAGAAATCATATTTAAAATGTAATGCCACAAGATTATCTTTCGGATAAATAAAATTAATGTCAATCGAATAATCCATCGTTGTTTTATTGCGACTTAAAGTTCTATACCTCTATAAAAAACACCCTTTATATTGGGATGATGCACAGACCTGACTACATCAGTAACGCTTTCAGTCTTTTCAAATTTCTTCATAATCTTGTCAATTCCTTGCCTTTTGGGGCGAGTATGCCGACCATAATCGCCACGTATTGCTTGAATAGTAGCCACGTTTAAATCGCTTTAACTATTTTTACGCGTACTTCGGTTATTGAAGGATCGCTCTTCGTAAATAACAAACCTAACCTATCACTAAATAAATGACACTTCAAATGAAAGATATTTAACAGCTAACAGCGATTTTAAAGTCACTAACTGGATAACCCGATATTCTAATTTTTCTTTTAATAAAGTTATTAAGAAAACTAACGAAGAAAATAAACTTAATTTACTATTTCAATTACAGCAACCAAGCGGAACGTAGAATAAATCAACAAAAAAAACCATGGCTTGTGACACTATAGCAACGCTTGCTATTCCCATTGTTATAAGGCGGCTTGTGGAATTCAAAGTGAATTCAAATACACAAATCGATATGGTAAAATAAATAAAACAAATAAATTATAAATAAACCAATCTTAAACCAAATTAACATCCAATTTTCATTTCCATCCACCACTGTCTCCATAACTGATCCATCGATAATAAGCAATACAATGTCAAGCGAAATTTTAAATTTTTTTTTTAAATAACAAAAGCAATTCGATTTAACAACAATAATAATGCCAAAATAAATATGTAAATACATACAAAAAATAATTTATTTTTAATGCAATAGTAAATAAAATATGAAACAAATTATAAAAAAAGAAGAAATCAAAAATAATCGTCGAAAGTAATTCGTTGTACATGAATATGAACTAGAAATTTCCAGTTGAAAACTTTCAAAATGAAACGCCAATTATTGATTAAGATTTTGTCCGAAAAAAGAAAAATACAACAAAAAACTTTTTATACTTAAAATTAATGTTTTTATTGCTTTTTTATTTTGTATAGGTTCAAGCCAAATAAAGAACGTCTTTTTAAAATAAGGAATCAAAGCAAGACTTTTAAAGTGTAGGCAGGTGGCCTCAAACAACGCCAATAATTTAAAAAAAATTTCATTGGTTTTCAACACAATCTCCTTTGAATTCTATACACTTCTTTTAGCGATATTCAATAGCTTTAATACCTAGTTGCCTAGTTTTTTTGAAATAGTTATCAACCACAAGCTCTTTTCACTCATTGATTGCAAACCTTAGACCAGCGGGATTCTTTTTTTCTAAATTTGAAAACGAAAAACGATATAAAGAAACCTAATCTGGCGAACAAAGTACATGATAAGGCAATTGGAATTTTAATTTCTTGATATTGTTCATATCAATAGTGGTGGGTAATGAGATGAGAACGATTTTTCTTCAATTTCATCACTGAATTGCTTTTCGAAAAGACACCTCTTCTCGAAGACGTAAAGCGATTCGTTACGGTTACCTCCATAAAAGTGATTTAAGCCAAACACAATTACTATGAAAAAAGTAAGGAAGGCAAGGGGAAAACAAAAGGAAGGAAGGTAAAATGTAGCTCCGTAATATTGGTTGAAAAGAGTGTTCCAAACGATTAGAAATTTTAGATCCCATAGTCTAGAAGACGGATTGTTGAGTGTAGGTTCATAATAATGACTAATACAAAACACACGGAAGTCATGAAACCTCTTGTGTTCGCCCAAGACCGAAGGAAAAGTGAAGAAGTAGCCGAAGTAAGCCGACAACAAACTGTAGAAGAACCAGAATATATCGTTCAAATATATCCTCAAAGAATCCCCACAAGCAGTGGTGTTGTCGAGCCAGAACGCTCCGGAACGTCGTTCCGGTTCTTCCTTTTTGGACAGGAACGCGTTCCGGAACAAAAGATGATTTCAGATAACGAGAATTGGCTGACGTATTGAAAAAAAAATTTAAAGGATTTGCTGATTTTTTTTTTCTAATTTTTGACGAATTTTTATATGTATTTTCATAAACAAGGGTTTGAACCGAACCCGAACCGGAACGAACCGGCTTGTTTTTCCAAACCGTGAACCAAAGTCCGGAACGCGTTCCGGTAAAAAAAAAATTAGCACAACACCACTGCCCACAAGAGATTATTTAACCACTTTCTACTACGATTCGAACAATCATAAAACATCTCGAAATACTCTGCAGATATTCATCCGATTCCTGTCTGCGACTTGACACTATAACGTTCCCTAAGAACACCAGTTACCAGCATCACTTTGGCCTTATGAATCCGAGGACCGAGCTAGTTCTAACAGCGTCAATCGATGGCCAAGGGTTTCTAACCACATCGTCTTTGCGTTTTCGTACCAACCCATCACCTGATGATTAAATAGGGTTGACAGATTCTACGACTAGAACTAACAGAGTGGCCTTATCATTGGAATGAAATCTTCTCATTCCCAAAAACATTGCCTATGCCATATAGTCCAATCGAATGTAAAGTAAAAACTTAGAGGTACTACCACAACTCTATCTGGTCTATCTCAAAATCTATTTCATGTTGTACTTAATGATCTTCTCTCTTTAATTTCCTTTCTACTCTTTTGTAGAGGGCAGTAATATTTGTTATCCATGGTCCTTTGCTTATAGACCCAGCTCTTTGAACATTATGGCAAAATGGCTTGATATTTATGACTCATATTATCGACTTTAATAAGTAATCCGTTACTATGGATCTCTGAAGCTCTTTCTCTTGGAACCAAAACTATTTTTCAAGTGTCAAAAGAAGCCTCCAAGAGATTTTATTTCTTAAAACTGTACAAGTAACTGCTTCACGCTATCTAATCTCCACAGATTTAATCTCTGTGAAATTGTACGGTGCGGTATTCAACAATATTGATTCATTGGAAAACTGTCACAATGTGGTTTATGCCTTACTGTTCTATTGCTGCTAGTGAAAGAGACATGTTTTCGAAAATCAGATGTTTTTAAGTATTGCTCGTCTTTTTCGTAAAGCCTCGTCTTTCTCGTAAAGCATATCCTTTCGTGATCCATATTAGCCATTGGATGATCTCTTCAATGGATTACAGCAAAAATTCGTCCTTGATTCAAGCTATTCGATATAGAACGCTCGTCCTGCAAAAGTTATTCCCGCCGATGGCGATGTAGATTTAAACCAAACGCTACCCCCTACTTCATCTTTCTCACAACCTATTTTCTTTGTTTCAACACAATACACGGCATGAGTAGGGTCCATTCTTTGAGTGTCATATTGGACAAGGCTATTATAAGGGTTTTCTCAGTCTTGCTTCGCAGTTGATCCTCTAGGTTAGGTTAGGTTAGAGGACGTGTACTTGTCAATAAAGACAAGTACAGTACCCTGAGGTCGAATTGGCCCATTATACAACGTCCTTACAGAGGGGAGGATAATGGAGGGATTAAAAAGGAGAGGATGTAGGAAAGAGGAGAATGGGAAGTAGAGGAATTACACAGATAAGACACAACAAAAAGGCTAGGGCGCGACTTCCCTAATGAAGCCGTAGCGCCTCTCAACCAGCCTAAGCCACTAATGTATCTGTGCAGAGCCTTGATGTCGGCTCTCGACACAGAATTCAAACTCTCAAAGGCCCTGCCAAGGGTCCTCAACCTCATTCTACCAAGGTCTGGGCAGTTACGGAGGAGGTGTTCGATAGTCTCCAACTCCTCCTCATCGCAACATGCCCTGCAATAGTCCGGCTGGGATCTGTTCCAAATCCCCGTCAGCGACCTAACCTCGCAGTGCCCTGTGATAAAACCGACAACCAACCTTAAGCTGGCCTTATCCGAGCCCAGCAGCCAACCTGTTCTCCTATTGTCCACAGCAGGCCATAGACATCTAAAGATAAAACAACCAGATCCGTTTCCCCAACGCCTCTGCTCACCCTCCCTGACCCATCCATTGATGAGGCCATAGAGGTGACAGACCGGGGGTCATGACCAACTATCAAATCGCCCCCAGAAAGCGAACCTCACCAAAAAAAAGTCCGTAATACGTATCGATATAAAATTTAATTTTCACCACTAAAATCCAAAGACTTTCTGTTTTATTTCATAATTGTTAGTTTTTATTTGAATTTTTCTTTTCTTAAAATATCATGTTTAATTATAATTTTTCCTGTTTGTTTTCATGTTTTTACTTTTTTTTAATTTTTCAATAGTTTTTTTTAAATATTTTAGTGTTTTTTTTTTTTTTTTAATTTGACCAATCCCATTATCTTTTCCAATATTGTGACGAGAAGTTATCATAGTTCTGGCTTACAGCAACATGAGAGCTGCTGTATGATTAAGTTACAAACTAAATTATTAATTAATTTTAAACTGATAATAGTAAATAGGTAAGGAGGCAGGTAAATAGAAAAAAATCCTTTTTGTTTCTTTTTATTATTATTATTAGTATTAAATTCTAAACACAACACAATTAAAATAAATTTTCATTTTCTTTTTTCTTTTAATTTGTACATAAAAAAAAATCTTTTTTCTTTAGGTTTCAAGGTATTACATACAAAATACAGTTAGGATATACAACATGTGAGTGTGCTATTTTTATTTCATTTAATTCATTTGTGTTAAGTTTCATTAGGAATAATAGGAGAATTAAGGACGTACGTTTCTAATTGATTTTGTAGTTGTTTGTAAAGTTAAAAATTAAAAACTAAACAAATAAGAAATCATACTCGTAGTCTTCATCGTCATAATAAGCTTAAATTATATTCAATCAAAAAGAAATATCTTTTTTTTTTTTAATAAATACCTATGTGGATCACATAAGCAACACCTCTTGTGTAAACTGTGAAAATTATAATAAAAAAATTTAAATAAAAAAAAATACGTCAAGGGTGAGACAAAGTAGAGACCAAACGTCAGTGATACAAATTGGTTTAAGTCGACCGATTCACATTCATAAAACAAATGTAAAACGCTTTAGATGCGTCTAGAGAAACCGCCACTGCTGCTGCCCATACCGCCACCACCACCACCACCAATACTGCTACCACTGCCAACGCTGCCGCCACTCATGCTATTACCTGAGCTATAGTTGTTACCAATTTTGGACTTATTCGCTTTGCCATTGAAGAACAATTCAATATAACGCTGGCCCATTTTGCAACGATGCCTTTTCATGGCCAATTGGGCATCTTCATACGATTCAAATAGAGCTTCGGCTGTGCCATTATGACGACCATGTTTCTTCTGATAATGTATACGTACATTAGCTGGCCGCATGGGTTCGAAGAACTAAAACCAACAAAAAAAAAATAAATTTTTAAGATCTTATGTTTACAATCTGGCCCACCACCAAAAACACTCACTTTGAAGACATCATTTTCGAATGAACTAAAAGGTAATCCACGCATTAGTATAACATAGAAGTCATCATTGCGGCCACCACCAATCGGACCGAAATTACCACCGGAAACGCCGCCACTAATGCCACTCATGTTACCACCAAAGCCACCCATCATATTACCACCGAAACCGCCACTGCTGCTACCACCACCACCACCACTACCCATGCTGTTGCCAAAGTTGTCGAAATTGTTATTGAAGCCACCGCCATTATTGCTGCTTCCGCCTCCCATACCGCCACCTCCCATGCCACCACCCATGCCGCCGCCCATTCCGGGTCCCATATTACCACCACCACCGCCACCGCTATTGTTGCCACGGTCATTGCCAAAGTTACCAAAATCACCGAAATCATTGCCGAAATTGCCACTATTTCCGCTGAAACGATTAAAGCCGCTACCGCCGCCACCACCACTATTGTTGCCCATAGGGCTATTGCCGAAATTACCGCCGCCGCCGCCGCTGCCACCGCCATTGCCAAAATTACCAAAGTTTCCACTGCCACCACCACCACCATTATTTCCAAAGTTTCCAAAATTACCGGAGCCTCCGCCTCCGCCACCGCTACCACTACTTCCTCCGCAGTGGTTGCCAAAACCACCAAAAATGCCACCGCCGCCGCCACCACCACCACCACCATTATTATTATTGCCGAAATTGCCGTTATTACCAAAGGGGGGTAAATTATTGAAACCGAGAGTATTATTAGCGCCTACTCCAAAGCCACCATTATTACCCCAACCTGTGAAAAAAAAAGAAACGCACCAAGTACAACAAAATGCATTAAGCAATTACGGTGGAATATTGTATTAAAAGTAAAACGGGGTAACTCGTCAAACAGTTCATATTCAGGTTATTAATATTGAAACTCTACGATGTTAACGTTCATCTTGTGCTTTTAAAGGTAATTTATCTCGACTATAAATGACTAAATGCCCCAACGGATCACAAATTGAATGGAATTTTGAAGTAGAATGTATTTAAAAGACATAAAATGTTTACGATTTTCCTCTCGAAAAAAACGAAATACGAGGTAATTATCTGCAAAGCGTGGTCTCTGCTGACAAGATTGATTCTAAAAGTGTACGATTGTTGAGTTTTTGCAACCGCTGGATTTAATTCTTGAATAGTTTGCACAGAATAACACAATATATACGATCAGTCTTGAATAGGTTAGGTTAGGTTAGGTTAGAGGACGTGTACATGTCAATTAAGACAAGTACAGGGGCTCGAACGCTGAGTTTACGTCTAATAAGCCAACACACTACCTACTAGACTACGGCGAATTCATCGGTCTTGAATATTGCCAAGCAATTTTTAGAATGATCAGTCAGTCTTTCACTTTCAGATATTTTAAGGAGCCAGTAATCTTCAAATTATCTGAACCAGCTTCTTCTTGAAGAAACTAGACTGTATCTTTATTATACGTTGAGATAGGTAAGATGGGGAGGAGAGGAATATTACCGCTTTGACGTGATCCCACTTTATTATACGTATCAGTTTCGGAAGAAACAAAACATCAGAAAAATTATATTGGTCAACAACCAAATACAATATCCAGTGTGCTAGCTCTCTAGATACATACAGTGGACAGCAAAAGTCTTAGTACGGCAATATATTTTGACAAAAAAAAGTCGCCACAGGCTTAATACTCTTGCACTAAGTCCCGATATGACCTCAAGAGAGTATTTAGGAGATCATTTGAAAGAACGGTTACGTAATCGCTAAACCTCAAACAAAAGTCAACCGAAAAAGTTGCTTATGGTGCCACCAGAAAACACCAAACAAAACTTGTACTTGGGTTAAATGGAGTGCTTGACCTTAAAGGATATTCTACTAAATACAAGGGATAACATTTTCATATATTAGGCCTTTGAATTTTAAATTTACTCAGGGTTCTCCCTGGGGGTACCTATGGAGTCATCTGAAAGTTTTCCTTATTTTTCTCTGGTTTTATGAAAAACATTAAAAAATTTTTTGTTTTATAATAAAACAGAAATAAATTAATAAACTAAATATATAAACTATAAATTTTTATGCAAACTTTTGGCTAAAATTCATGAAATTGCTAAAATATATTGCCGTACTAAGACTTTTGCTGTCCACTGTATATCATCGGCAAAGAGTTGATTCCATCTCTGACAGATTTAGATTCAATTTGGTATTCTAATGATGTTTTATCTGCACAAATAACAGATGAAATACGTGGTAGTTTCAATCTATAAAAGCCGAGATGCGGAAGGCCTAGTCTTCTAGCATAAACAGTAAGGACCTATATGCCTATACCATAGATTCTGTCTAAACAACAGCACAGTAGACGTTGCCTTATAGACAATTTTAAACATACCAAATGGAGTATTTTAGCTTTTTTAAGAAAAATAAAAAAATAGATTTCAGTAATTTTGAAGGCTTATTGTATGTCATTCTTAAGCTATAACAAAATCTGTATAACAATTCATTCAAGGATGGCAAATTTATTTAAAAGAACATTCCTAATGTACTTCTATATTGAACTTCAATAATCTTGAATGAAAATTTGAAAAACTTACGATTATTGCGATTATTGCTGTTATAATCATTGCCACCGCCGCCGCCACCACCACCGCGATTACTGCCGCGATCCTTTAAATCATAAGGAGCCATACGGCCATTGCCATTGCCCGTAGAACGTTTCAGCTCAGCCAAAGAACTGCGAAATATTTCAATGTATCTAAAGCATGAAAAAAAAAGAAGAAAGAAAAAGAAAAATTAATTAAAAAGAAAATAAATATTAAACAGCATAGAGAAGAGACCATAGCTGGAGTAGCCTTTCAGGTCCAGCTGTGAGAACGTAGAAGATTAAAAAGAAAACAAAATATGAGGCGCTGTTGAAAAATAAAATAAAACCAGAAAGAATGGAACAAAACTTTGACAACAAAACATCCTGAAAACACTTGAAGCCCAAATACGGTGTGTAACACATACGAGTGAGAGATTGTTAAGAAAACAATGTTCTTTGTCACTCGCTTATAGTTGAAGTAATAAAAAAAAAATTATTGGAAAAATTAAAGCGCCGTTTTTAGTTTAGTTTCTTAATTGTTGATTTGAATAGAATTTAAAATGAAAATTAAATGATAAATTTGAATACTTTGTTTATTATTAATTGCTATTCATACATACATACATACATACACATATGGTCATTAATATGGGTAATAAAAAAACTTATAATTTTCTTTCTTTCTTTTTTTTGTTTGTTCATATGGTTTGTGTATTTAATAACTTATTTATTTTCACTGAAAATTCATTATCTTCAATTGTAGATAAAGCACATGGACTGCTTATCGACCATAGAAGATACACCGCCCAAGTAAGCAGAAAATAAAAAAAATTTACATGACATGAACCTACCTATCATAGGGAATGATTGCTAATTCTGTACCAGTATTCATTCCAGTTACTTTCAAGACATTTAAATTCCCCAATGACAACTATCTAAGCTATTCTTTGCTGATAGTTTATTACGGAGTTCAATTAGAACTTTTAAAGTCATTCGAAGCATTTCCAAAAGCTGTTGTAAAACTTTTGCAAGCAACAGAATTGGTTTAAAAGCAAGGAAATATTGAAACACAACCCTTCAGTCAGGATTACGACCTAGTTTCTCACACCACTTATGTTGTGTGTGTTAATTTTATACATTAATGGTGGGGCCTGCAGTTTAAAGTCGACTCAGAGCGACAGATGTTTTGAGAAACTTTTCATGGCAGAGTTTCAGAGTTTTTGCCAGAAATCTGCTGAGAGGAAGTCGCCGAAGAAATACTTTTTCATATTTCGTTTTCATGTCTGACTTGGGGCTCGAACCCTGGCTTTACGTCTAATAAGCCAACACACTAACTACTAGACTACGGCGACTTCATACAGGTATAGCGCTTTGAATTAAGGGTAAAGGCTTTTCAAAGGATTTTTTCGAAAAACAGCCGCTTATTTCCTATGCAATGGGTTTTCTACAGTCTCCACTGTATTCTTTGAAACCCAAGAGTGCTTTAGAAAATCATTATTGAAAGCCTGATGCTTCAGCCCGCATTCAATGTATCTGCAGCGTCGTGAATGGCCGATTAATAGGCCATAATAAACCGTAAGATAGTCGGATTATTCAGCCTCTTCAAATGCAATTTAAATCTTGCCAATTCCTTGCACAGCAGATCGATTGTCGATCGACGTCGATATTCACAAATTATGCTCGAAAACTGGCCATAATAATCTTTGGATTTTAGTGACAAGGGAAGCGTAGAGATGATCGAAAGTGATTTCAAAGATTAAGTGAATAACCTCACCATGTTTGTGACTTTGTAAAAATATTGTATCATTACTGGCAATAAAAAATGGATGCATTAGGACAACACGAAATGTATGAAATCATATATGAAGCAGGGCCAACCAGCTGCATATCCAAACGAAATATCCATTGCTCTATGCATGATTGGACTAGGAATGTAGATAGAATCCTGGAGACAACATTTACTTATGATAAAGCAACCGAGTTTCTCAATATCTGTCCAGCAGGTTCTTCTTTCTTTTGTCTCATAACGCTGGGCATGTATCTAGTAGTGAAAGAAGTTTCTTCATTTCTTCAATTATTGTACAAGCCATTACCCAAACGACCAAGTTCCATACACCTTAGATGGGCGCCCCATTAAACACTATACACTAACGAATTCTCTGAAGTTCAAGCAGAACTTCATGTGTGTTCACAAATAAGCTAGCCTTGGCCCCATTTCCTTCTCTACTTTGCCCGTATCAGGCATTAACGGTATTAACGAAGACATTATCAGTCCAACGTATAAAATTTCATCAGTAAGTTCCATTGTTGAGCCATGAAAGCCCAATTTATCTGCTCTGCTTTTTCGAAAAACCACCGGGATCCGGTCGCTTATAATGAGGCTAAGAAAAATTTTCTCTTTTTAAGCTACTAAGATCGAGATAAACAATAACAAGAAAGCAAAAAAAGGACGAAAAACTCGTGAACATAATATTATTTTCTTCTAATAATATAACCGACATTGTATCCAATAAAAAATTGGTACAGCTTTATTTAGGATGCAGGGAGGTAGGTAGAGTACCTATATATCTTAATGACCATATGTGTATATGCGTATATATATATTGTATAGTAAACTGAAATTGAAAAGACCTTAATTATTAATAAATTAGTACACTTATGATATGTATATAAAGAAAATATAATAGAGAAATTTAAAATTTCTTTCTTATTGTTGTTGTTTTTTTTTTTTTTTTTTTTTGTTATTAAAAATATTATTGTTTTGTATTTTGTTTTATTTGTTTTCAAAGGTTTAAAATTTTAATTAACAACCCACCTGTGCCCAATCTTTTCCCGATTACGTCCCAAGGCTTGTTCAGTGTCTTCTTGGCTTTCAAACTGAACAAATGCTTCCCCAGTGGCACGACCCCTTCTGTCCATAACGAAAATAATTCCCTCCCGATCCGGTTTGATTTCCAACCCTGCCCAATGTAACAATAATAACAGAAGAATAATACAACAAAAACTTAAAAAACCAACTTTTCTTATTTTTTGTTTTGTTTTGTTTTTTTTTTTGCTATTTTGTTTGTATTGAGAATTGATTTAATTTTGATATTGAATAGATTTTTTCGTTTTTCTTTTGTATTGTTTTAGTCCTTTTTTTTGGAGAAACCTGGCTGGCTAAATTACTTTCGTAATAAATTTTGATTAAAAACAAAGAAAAGCTTACATTTCATTTACTAACGATCAATAGCAAGTAATTTTTAATAAAATTTCAATACCAAAAATTTAATTTAAAACTTGTTTGAAGGACTCTTTCTTTTTTTCTTCTTTTATTTCAATGCTTTACTGTTCATTTTTATTAAAAAGAAAACCAAGCAAAATGTTCCCATACATTCTCATATAAGCCCAAGTCCTAAAAGGGAGCAGAGCAGAGGGATTGATTTTAAGGTTTGTTTTATTATGTAAAACACTTTGCCCAGAACACTTTTTATACGTAATAAATAACCTTTGTTTCATAATAACCGTAGATTTCTTTAGTGGTTTTACTCATAAGTATTCAAAAACAAAATTTTACTTTTTTTCCTTGTTTTTCTTTTAGTAAAAACTACCAATGACATGCAAAGAAGTAATACTAAATAAAGTAAAACGATATTGTCGTTGGTAAACTACTTACCATTGAAAAATTCTTCAACTTGTTGCTCGGTAACAGAGTAGGGAAGACCACGTAGTTTAACAACGTAGGAATTGCCATGGCTACTGGTCTTACGCATGGCTTCTTTAGCTTCCCTGGGAGCAGCATTAAAGACTAAAAACATAGCAAAACTTTAAATCACCAAACATTTCTTTAAATATGTAATGTGCTGCTTAACTCACCCTCTATGTAACGATGACCCATGCTAGCATTATCCAATTTCATGGCAGCTGCAACATCTTGTTGACCTTTAACCTCTACATAGGCTTCACCAGTATTTTTACCATCCCAGCGGCTGGTAATAAGATGTATACCAGAGGCACCGCCGATAACATGGACGTTCTTAAGGAAATCTAAGATTTCTTTATGTGTAGCGGACCACGGTAAGCCACGCAAGCGTATATATTTGGGTCCATTACTATTGTTTTCACCGCCCTCTTCATCATCATCGTTGTCATCGTCCTCTTCATCGCCGCCATTATCATTGCCATCATCGTCGTCTTCGTTATTATCGCCATTATCGCAGTCCTCATCTTCACCCTGATCGCCATCATCATTATCATCTTGAGAATCATAATCTTGGTTTTCGTCTTGATTCTCATCATCATAGTTTTGACTGTCGTCGTTTTGGTTGTCATAATCTTGGTTATTTCCCGACATTTTAAGTTGTAAGACTGGAAGAAAAAAAAAAGACAAAAGAAATCAATTATTAGAAACTTAAAATAGATTTACTTTGTTAAACATTTTTTTGCATATCTCAGACACTGGTAAACTTTTTGCTTTCATATATTGATACAGTAAATACTTGCTTAAGAAGCAATTGTTTAAATAGATTTGAGAATGCTTGCAACCACATGATCAGGCTTAAATATCGACTTTTCGAAATATTGCGCTTTGCGGTCTGAGTATAAAGGTTAGAAAGACTGAACTTGTTTTCGCACAAGTACAGAATTGCTGTTTCGAATACCGTTAGACTGCAGACATCGCTACGTTATACAGAACAGTAAGCTGAACTGGATTAGTTTCGAACACAAACTTATGGATCATCGTTAATCTAAGTAACCCTATGCTCTCCTTACAACTAAAAAGAATAAATTGCATATGTAAAGTGAAAATTAAATACGGGCTAAGATTGAAATAGACGCAAAATACCAGAGCTAGTTCCTCGGCAACCGAAAAAGATCAGGGTTTCTTTCATCTAATAGCTTCTATAGAAATACATACATATATAACACATTTTATATATTGAGTACGATAAAAACTCCCTTTAAAGGCGGTTAGATGTCTTATGCAGTGTGTGCTCTCAGTGATTTCTTTGAAACAGAAAGGGAAACACCGTAGTTATTTTGGCGATAATATCCATCTATGCCGGTAAATATAGCAATAAACAACGAAGTTTTCCAAGAAATTTTATAAGGTGTGGACCTTTTATTGCAAGATAACATTTTTTAGAGGGCAGGAACTTAGATAACTTTTTTTATTACTATAGTTGCTGTTAAGTGACTGATTCTTTAATAAAAATCATAAAAACCAATTAAATTTATTATAATACCAAAGAATTCCAAAATCCCTTGTCAATTTTGCCTTTCCAACCTGTAAAATTCATTGTCTGGCAAGTCTATTAATTAGTAGACTACAATGGCAAATATCTTCTGGAAAGCATACAACAAACAAGCAAACAATACCGGCGGCAGGCACTTTTCATAGTCATATGCCACTAAAGCATTACAATCAGGCAATGTTTGGCCAAATCTTTTTGAATATAATTAATATTTGTACCACACCGCAATTTATTTTGTACGATAATATTACATATTTTTAATTAATAAGGAGGCCTTTCTAAATAAAAAGCACGCTAAACACAAGCCGCCATTTTGTTTTGTATTTTCGTACTACAAGCCAAAGAATGTCTGGCCTTGCGGTTTTCTTTCTTTTTGCAGCACCTTTTACTTTTTTTCACACTTTTTTCCAATTTCAATTTTGTTTAGTAGTAACATTTATTTTTAATTACTTCATGTTTAAAACAACACTTACTTAGACCGTTATTAAATTAAGCTAAATTTATTTCTTTATTTGTATTTATTAACACTGAATTTTTAAGACAATTTTTGTTAATGCCAAGATTTGCAAAATTTTCACACAAGCACAATGCGCTATAAAAAGAGTTTGAGAATGACAAGGTACAGTGAAAAACGATAAAATACATTTTCACAAACAACACAGTTGCTTTAAAAAGGTATCAAATAAAATAAGCTGTGTTCAATAGGTTTAGCATAAAATTATATTTATTTAGAAGCCATTGCTTTGGCCGTTGTGACCATTTTACGTACTACATTTTTGTCGGTAATGTCATAGGGTAATACATCAGCTTTACCCATGGTTACTTCACATTCCATTTTGTTGGTATTGTTTGTCTCCTCGCTGCCGTCGCCAATAGCTTTGGCAGAGGCATGAAATTCCACACATTTCGTGCCAGTCAGTATTTCCTCTAAGTTGTTTACATTTATACCGGCACCCGGCATAATCGTGATGTCTTTATGGTGTTTAGCTATTAGTTGGGAAAGGAAATCCAAACCCTCTTCAGCTGTCTGTCTGAAACCACTGCTAAGTATTCTTTTAAAACCCATTTCTTTTATTGTCTCTGCAGTTTCATTCATTTTCAAGGGATTGGTCATATCAAATGCTCTATGAAATGTTACCGGCAAACCTTTGGCCTTTTCGATGATTTGTTGGCATTGTTCTATGTTTATTTCACGCTCTGAGGTGAGTGCCCCAAAAACAAAGCCATCTGCTCCCTCTGTCTGTAATAATTCCATGTCGTGTAAGATGGCTGAAATTTCCATATCTGTATAGACGAAATCATGGCCTCTCCTAGGCCTCAACATGCAATAGATGGGGATGGTTAGAGGTAGATCTTTAAGAGCCTTTAACACACCTACTGTTGGAGTTAGACCGCCTTCACTTAAAGCCGAGCACAGTTCTATGCGTGAGGCTCCACCTTCGTCGGCAGCAATAGCTGAGGCTATAGAATCCACACATACTTCTAATTTAATATGATGACTTGAAGACATGATATTTATTTTATTAAAACTGTTTATAATTAAATTTTTACTATAATTGCTGCCACAACAATATGTATTTATTTATCTTTTTTTATAAGTGCAGTCAAGTTTTTGTTTTAGAGAATTACCTATTCAACACAGTTTTTCTACTGAACACATCATAACCTTATGTCAACTGTGCTTGTTCTTCTTTGTTATTTTATCCTCACTACGAAAATTTGCACATTTTTTGTAAAATATTAGTTTTGCTTAGTTTATATAGGAAAATTTAAAATAAAAATATGGCCGATCATGATATAAATGGCACTGAGGATGAAGTCCAAGATAAGAAACAAAAAAAGCAAACCAAACATGATGGTGGTGCTGCCGATTTAGAACGAGTTACTGATTATGCTGAGGAAAAGGAAATCTCGACAGCCAATATATCAAGTGTAAGTTTTCTAATAAGAAATCGTGTGTGTTTGCCCACAACTTTATAAATGTGAGCGAAATGTGATTTCAGTTGTATATATATGGGACAATCGCTTGATCTTCATATGGTAACATGCCCACTTTTTGTTTGTCTCTTATAGGCCGTTGAACAGTTTGGCAATCAAAGACAAAAGGAAGACGAACTTAAAGAAGCCAAAGAAAAGGAATTACAATTGGTGCAGGTTAAAAAAGAAGATATAGAATTAATAGTAAGTCTACTTCACTTTAAATGATTTCTATAGGTTGCATGGAATTTAATTGTTTCGCTTTATTTTTAGATGAATGAAATGCTGATCACCAAAATGCAGGCTGAAAAAGTTTTACGTGAACAAAGTGGGGATGTTGTGGCTGCCTTGGAAGCCATTATAGCCAATTAGTTATGCTGTCGTTTTTAAATCTTTATAATAAAAAAAGAAAGTTTTAAAGAAAATCTTAACTATCGAATAAAACTTAATTTTGGGATATGTTCTGAACCAATATGGAATCTTTCGGTTATCTTTCGAGAAGAAAATACAAAAGGAGTAGGCGTAGAAATTATATCTTACAATCAGGCTACTATTCGAGCATTTGGCTTTTATTAGGTTAACTGAGACTGTGTCACAGGGGGGTTATGTATTTCGATTTAAAAGAAAATTCATACATACGTATCTTACGCTGTAAAGTACCGTTTTTCGAACATACTTGGCAGAAGGGTAGCTTCTATACCTCAGATAGTTCTGAAACTTATCTGTGTAGAGGGAAGGAATGTCTTTAATGTTAAATCAAAAGGATTTAGTACAAAATTCTTTTGGGTATATACCAGAAGTATCCTGAGAGTAGCAACCGGTCCTTTGGCGGAGTGCTGTAGGTATCGGTAATGCACAACTCGGTGATGTAATACCGACACGACATTGATGCCGCCTGCCTTCTTTCTCAAATGCTGATTTTGAGAAATTTAGAGCCTTTGATTAGGCGTATCGTCAGAGCAAACAAATATTTGGAAAATGTATGGCAATAATACATCTCATAAAATATCTGAAATTTTTTTAGCTTTTAAAACTTTTTGGTTACTAGACCACATTTAAAGCTTGGCATGCAATTTGCTTCACCTACAGCCAAGCTTGATTAGGCACTGACTTAGTAAATTTATTATTATCCAACGCACTGATTAGCATTCAGGGGCTAAATATCTGATATCATTAGAAAACTTTCTGAACATTGTCTAACGGGAGTTTCCGTAACCTTGTGGGCTGTATCTCCCACAGCTAATGAAAGGTTCCTGGATTAAACCAGTCTGAATTTATAATTAATTGATCAATTGATATGATGTTAACGATAACACTATAATAACAACGGAGGCTGATGTTACTACAAAGATATAGTTTGCACGTGATTCATTAACACTTAGGCGCATATTAACTAACACATAACATAAAAACAAATCGTGTAAAGTTTTAAAATTTTTTAATCGATATCTTTAATCTAATCCAGTATATCATTGTTTTTTCTTTTTATTTTTTGTTAATCATTATTATTCAACTTCTTAGACCAGAAGGGTTTATACTTTAAAGGGTTATTTCAAGATGCTTAGAAAAAAAAACCAAAACAATTCACATATAATTTTACTAAATCGAGATAAAAACAAGAGAAGAAAGAATATCTTAAAAAAAATAACACAAAAATATACATAATTATTTAGACGACGACGAAGAAGAAGGAGAGTTAAACAATTACTTGCTTAACTATTGCTGATGCAGTTGCTGTCCTTTAAGTGCATGGTAGTTAGCAAAATTGAACTATGTATTCAAATACTTTTGTAGATTTTCGCAAGAGGGCATATTGATATTTTGCGCTTTGCGGAATAGGTCACGATCACCAAAGCTACGTGCCTTAGCCAGCATTGAATCACCTAGAAAATGTTCAAAAAAAGGGGAAGGGTTTATAAAAATTTCCAAATAGAACAACAGAAACTTACGATAATTTCTTTCACGACTACAGGAGTGTTTTAAATGATTGATAAAATCTTCTTCCACCGACTCTTCTAGCCGCCCAACCGATCCTTGATATTCCGAATAGAAGTTGTCCTTCACATAGTAGGGGATTTTCAAGGCATTGGTTTCACGTTTAACCGAATATTTACTGAAATTAAAAAGGAAAGTTAAAGACTTAAAAACAATAAGAAAAAAAACTTTAAAAAATTATGCAAACTTACTGTGATGGTGACAAACTATAGATGGGATCAGATATAAAGAATGAGGACATCATTGATAAACCAATCAACAGTAAAATAGGCAATAAATTAATCAAGGCTGATGAAGAAGATTGATTCTGTAATAAAAGAAAAATCAATCATGAATGTTTCCTTAGGTATCAACTCATCTATTACACTAACCTCTCGCTCTTCTCTTTGTTGTCTACGACGTTGCGATCTCATGTAGACGTTTTGCTGTGGAAATCCAGTACCAAAGAACATATTGAACAATTCCTCAGCACTTACATCGGCCTGGAAACCACGTGCATAACCAAAATCACCGGCATAATAATTACCACGCATGCCACCGCTGCCGCCATTGCTACCACCATTATGTGAGTCATTAATACCATACAGATCGTATTGTTTACGTTTTTCCGGATCTGTTAATATGGCTGCAGCATTACCGACCGCCTTAAAAGCTTCTACAGCTCCCGGTGCACGATTCTTATCCGGATGTAATTGCAATGCCAGCTTTTTGTAGGCTTTTTTAATTTCCGAATCGGTTGCTTGCTTTGTTACCCCCAATATTTCATAATAGTCTTTACATTTCTTAACTTTACGTACGGCCTCTAGCTGATCGGATGAAAAGTCTGGTTCGGCATTGCGTGAGTCAGATAATTTACGTTTGCGTACGCCTTCACCATCTGTGCCATTTCTGTTGCTAGGTGCTGCAGAACCATTACTGCTGGTGGGAAACGTTTTGACTTTGGTCAATAGATCTGGAAAAAAGAAAAAAACAAAATTGTTTAAATGGTCAGTACATAATATATTTTCAAAGTTATTTGAAGGATATAGGCTACGACGGCTACGACGGCTACGATAAACACGATGTCTAATCTTTACGTACGCTATTTGGATCACACCTATTACCGCCAGACCTATCTTGGCAGCCTCAATGTCGTATGAAATGATACCTTTTCGAAAAATGGTTTCATTACAGAACATAACGAAGTTGAAATAGTCGCATGATAAGAAATAGTCCTGCCTAGAACCTTGCATGGTATGAAATGGTTCGAGGAGATGCTTTCCTGCTTTGATTGAGCTGTCGGAGTT
Source organism: Sarcophaga carnaria (assembly GCA_958299815.1). Lineage (NCBI taxonomy): Eukaryota > Metazoa > Arthropoda > Insecta > Diptera > Sarcophagidae > Sarcophaga > Sarcophaga carnaria. The sequence continues at coordinate 129,396,496 of OY283150.1, read as the reverse complement.
GCTTAATGATATTAAGCACGCTTTGCAGAATTCCCAAACTCAGACTCAATTATACTTTGGATACATAGAAAGCTATTAGTGGATTCGTCCTCCAGCCAGCCACACCAAACCTCAATAACTGGCTTCGATATGTACATAAGTATAGACTTTTATCTAATCCTTCTATTGTAGAGTATGCCATCACAGATTCTAATACATAGAGTGAACGTATGTAAGTCGTAGTAGGAAAACACTAGGTGCACGGTGCAGTAAATAGGGTCTACTAGTATAATCTGTTGGTTCTCTTGCCTCAATCTTAATTAATTTTCATAGTATATTACAAGCGCTTATCGAGGAACTATGTTTCTTTGAAAATTGTGCGTTTTTCTTTTTTTCTAATCATAAATGTAAATAACCAGTTGCGTTATCTTTTATTGACTAAACATTGTCGTTATCGAACAATATCTGCGATAACGAGTACTTGGAATTTCGAATTCATTCAAAACGGGTGCGTTTAATCTTATAATAAGGAATTCTTAAAGACATATCATATCCATCCACTAATAAGAATCTTAAAGATGGGATTCAATAAAAAATTGTTATAGAAATTCAGTTTAAATTATGCACATTAGGGATTAATTCTATCCCTATTTAAGCACACTGTATATTATTAACGGAGAAACTGCGTGAAACAATATCAACAGAAAATCCTAAAACTCTGATGTACTGTATGTATTGAGGCAATAGCATACCTACAAACATGCCATGACATTCCATTTCATAAATAATTAAATGAAAATACCGCTGGTGAGTTGCAACATTTAAGGTATTTACACTAGAATTCCAAATAGGGATGAATGGTCCTCTGACGTGGTTCTAGGATAGAGGACAAGGAAGACAATGAAATTTTTCTCGAAAACCTTACCCTTAAAATATCTCTTCACTGTTCTGACTACTATAATCTGTTACAGTTCGAAGTTTTTGGGCATTAATAGCTCCGTAAAATTCTCGTTATTTTCAAAATAAACAGAACAAGAGTTTTAAAATTTTTATGATGGCATTCGGTTGGTGGTTCAAAACGAACGCAAATAGTTTTTATAATTTATTCAAAACGTTTGCTTAACTCAACAAGGGAATCTGCCTTGAAAGTACAGACGTGATGTAGCCTAGTAAAACTACACAAATTTTATTGTAGAATCTAAACCAATTATAATCACTTAAATAATCCAAATAAATTTAAACTCACCTTTGGCCTTCTGAGTTGGATAGAGTTTCTCCGCTTTTATTAGAAACTTTTCGGCCTTTTCAAGTTTGCCTTCGGCCAATGCTTGCACCGCTATATCAATACAGCGGAAAGCTTCATCTTTATTGCCCTCGATTACCGTCATTGTTTACAATTTAACGGTTATTTAATTAAATTGCTGGATATCCACTATTCCACAATTTAATTTTAATCACCAACACACTCGCTCTCGCGCACGTACAGAGTATAGCCCTCAAGTACGGGCTGTTGTTGCTGTTGTAATTTTTGTTCTTTTAATTAATCTGCTTACTACGCTTTGTCTATTGTAGTAAAATAGAAATGAAATGTTGAAAAAAATTTTATGGGTCAGGGGTGTTTTGGGGCAAAACAGAAATTTTTTTCACAACAGCCCACCAGGAGAGAATTTTAACTGCAAAAGAAGAAATTTAACACAAATAAATGCTGTTGTCTAAGGGATTTTCTTTTAATTTAAAGATTTCTGCATACCTTAAATTTGTTTGTATTAAAATAATGCAACAATTACAATATTTTTGCTGTGAATTTCTGACGTTCAATTACTTTTAATAAAACCACATCATTTTTCCCCTGTTGTTAAATTTTCTAAAAAAAAAGTGAAACGAAAAGAGAAAGACAAAGAGCGAATATAAAATGTATGACATTCATAGGAGTTGTGTTTAGTATTCAAATCATATTTTTAAAGTGTAAGTGAACTAAACACAACTTTATGTTAAAAAATAAATAAAGTTATTTGCACATAAATTTAAATTTAACAAAATATAATATAATAATTAAATATTAAAAATATTTGTCATTTGTATTATTTCAATTTTATAAATTTATATGTCATAATAATTAGCTGTATAAACTAACCGTCTGGCAACTCTCTCTCTCTCGCTGTTTCGTCAGTTTTTTGCCGTCTAACTTTTCTTGGGAATGTCGTTCGTCGGTCGTGTGTTGCTTTTGCTTAAATTTCCTCAACAATTACTTTAATATTGATCAAATTTGTTAAAAAATCTTTATATTTATTGTCTAAACTCTTTGAAAATTTATAAATACATTAAATAGCCGGATAGAAAGTGCTAAAAAGACCTCTTTAAAGAAAGTGTTACAATTATATCGAGAGTCCGCAGACGATTAGCAGCAAATTTACAACAAAAACAACATTGTTTTTAATTGAGTGCGTACGTTTGCGAGTGTGTGTTTGTGAAAAATGGCGACAGCCTTTAGAAAAAATCTATAAAACTTATTTTATTTAGAAATGTGCTTTAGAAAATTGTAAAAAAAACCAAAAAAAAAAAAATAATTAAAAAAATTTCAACAGTTTCAATAAATAATTGCTGTTGCGGTAATAAAAACAATACAATACAAAGGTAGGTGGTTTTCATTTTACCATATGTTATAGAGTTGCCAGACGTTATATTGTTTACATACTCAATTTGGCTGATAACCAATTAAATGAAACTGTAGAATTAACTTATATTTAAAATTAAAATGCGTAGTATTTTCGTTAAACATTGAAGAGTTAAAAATGCTAAATTTATAGTTTTAATTGGTTTGTTTATAAATAATAAATAAAAAGTATTTTTAATAGAACCTACAGGGGAACTCAGATACTTCTCAGGTTTGGCTTTAAAAAAGGTTACTTAAGAGCGGAGTTATTATTATTTTTTTTGTGTAGTCCCATATATATTATAGTAGATCTATATAGGCAGTTACAATAATTAAAGTTCTTACATCGTAAGGGTTTGGGTTTTGGGTTTTGCTTTGAGATCACGATGAATTGGTAGGTTTTTACCTTAGTTTGGAACTTTATTTGACGATTTTTATCGAAATAAAAGATGTTTTTGTGCTGTATTGTATTTAAAAAGAATACTAATAGCATTATCAATTAAATACAGCAGAACAATGGTATTAATTCTAACAATTCCTCAGTTTGTTTTAAAAGAAATACGGCTTTATTCGCTTTTAATTAAAATTTGTTAAATTCAACAACACCATGGTGTCAATGTCTGGTTCACCGTCCAGGCCTTAGTTGAGGCCAAATTGGTAACTTTATTGATATAGATCGATACAACACAAAACTATCTTACAGCACAATAAACAACTGCAAAACGAGGGCAGCCGTCATCACCATATCCATTTTTAATTGTTCATTACATGGCTGAGCCGTCCTTCTCTGTGCATTATACTTAGGTAGGTTCGATGAGATCATGTTTTGTTCTTAAGTTTACGTATCCTTGAGGGTTCATCATGGATTATACTGTAGTAGGAGTAAATCTTATTATTCCTACATATTCAAAGTACTTGTGATTTAGAGGTTTCTTACGATTGATCCATAACAAAAGTAAAAGCCAAGACACAAGGATTATGGTAAATAGTATGTGTAGTCTATTTCTGGCTTTGAAAACAGCGTCCGGAGGCAAAGAATTTATAAATAAATTTTTTAGTTTACTTTTTCCTACCGGTATTAAACTTTCTTAGGTCTGGTAACTCTTAGCACTTATGCTCCCTGCTGTTCTGTGATTTTATTTACAATAAAATGCGAAGAGAACAAGACAAACAATTTATTTCGGAAATCGTAATTAAAGTAGGAAAAATTATCGTCTACCAATTCCAAATACTGTAAAACAGGTCGTAAAGTGCAAGGAAACAATTTAAGGTAAATACCATAGTTTACTCACTGGTCAGGTCTTCGAGCAAAATTGGTACGAATAGGGCTCGGAAAATTAAGAATTCATTTTGGAAAATCCATTGTATCCAGGAAAAGAGACTGTTTGGTGCGCATTATAGACTGAGGATGCCAATGGACCATATTTTTTCGAAAACTACACTCAAACAATCGATACAACCCGTTTGATAACCGATATTTCGTTTGACAGCAGTTGAAGTTGAATTAGGAACTAGACGGCATGTGGTTCCAACTGCACGTTGCTACGGTTCACACATTTTCATTCTATGTAAGCTTTCCAGAAATAGTTATTTCTCGTTTTGACAACTCAAATTGAATGTATAAATCGTTAGATCTAACAACGTTAGACTTTTTGTAGGAATACATCAAAGACGGTGATAGTGCGCTAATGCTTGGGCTTTGAAAACTAACATTCGTTATGTTGTCACCGATATATCGCCCAAAATGATATGATAGTGACCGAGGATTTCTTTGAAAGAAATGACTGCTGCAACCATTTCAGTGAGCAGGTAGTCATTTAAATATGTAGTCTAAGGAAAGTTTTATGTATGTTTCCTTTTTTATTTTTTCAATAGAATAGAATTGCTTCACATTGCAAATGACCATCCTTTCGGGTCATTAATATTTTCCACCATTCCATTGTAATTTAAATTTTTTGTCCTTAATCCTATTCTATGCCTTAATAATATTTGTGTATAAAATTTATTTAATTTTTCTTGATAATTTCACTGGTACTCCTCCCTTAGGCATTATGGGTAAACCGAAATTATCAATTTCTATTTCTTGCCGATTTGGATTGATTTCAACGTTGAAGTTGGTTAATATTTGTGCCAGAGCTGTCTTTACATTCACTCTGCCCATACGTTGAGCTGTAAAAAAGTTTATTAAGCATCAAACTCTTCTCATTTCATTTTAAACTCGATTAATTTCCTCTTCTTACCTATACAATGACGTGGTCCCTCACCAAATGGCATGTATGCGGCCGGATCATAAGCCATATTTTCCTCTAGAAAACGTTCAGGATTATAGGTCATGGGATTAGGGAAATACTCAGGATCACGATGTATACCAAACAACGATATAATAATGGGTGTGCCCTTTTTAATCACCAAATTTTTATCGGGTATTAAATAATCGTGAGTACATTCACGATTTAATATGGGTAAACCAGGATATTTTCGTGTAGTTTCCATTATGCACAAATCCAGAAATTTCATATCCTTTAAAGCCTCATAAGTAAGTTTGCCATGTTTTTCCAAAGCCTGCTCTACATCAGCTTGGGCCTTTTTCAGTAGCTCCGGATATTGAGCCAATTCGTAGAGAGTAAATGCTGTAGTTGAAGCTGAAGTCTCAAAGCCGGCAATATAAAAGAGAAACAATTGAGCGGCTATCATATCCACTGACATGTTTGTTAAGGCATCTGAAAAAAGTAAAAGAGAAATAAATTACTGTTGCATTGTTGTCTGTTCGCTTGTTTGATTTTACTTACCCTTGGTTTTCTCTGCCGACCATTCCTCATCGTTGTCATCATTGATTTTTCCTGTGTTACGTAGTTGCAACAACAATTGCAACATATCCTTGCGTATCACATTATTTTTCTCTCTGTATTCTATGGTGCGTCTAACAAGTTTTTTCATGTTTTCGGGTGCCTGCTCTGTCCAACCCACACGTTGGAAAAGTTTCTCTAAACTGTAAAGGCGAAAAATTGAAAACATTTTGAGCTTAAACGTCTATGTAATGACTTTCTTTTTAAGATTTATAATGTTTTTTGTGATGTTTAGTTGATTAAGAGACGATTTTCATTACAAATGTGAATGTTGTTCTTCATTTTTCTTTTATTTGAACTTAGTTCTCGTCTACTGAGTCAATACACTATTGGACTACTGCGACTTTATTAAGAATTAGTCCAGCTTGAAAGCTTTTAAATAAAAGATTCTAACAGAAGATATAGCTTGTCTTTGTTTGATCTTCTGCTGAGTTTCGAATTTCGTCTCTGAATCCATTTTTTTATTGCATTTTAAGGCGATGCCGGCTTCATTTGGTCAACAAACATGTTCTCTGATTTAATTTTTTTAATTTAAAAACTTACCCTGGAAATAAGAATTGACAAGTACCGCGAAATACACCGCGATAGGTATTCTCGTTTACATTTCTGCTCAAAGATATAAAATCGTTGTCAGGGTTATCAAAACTGTTGACATCTAAACCGAAAATTGAGGAGCCAATGATATCAATAGCGTATCTGTCAAATCAAAGAAAAAAGGAAGAAAACGAAGTTTTTCAATTCGTTTTAAAATTGTTTAAAACAACAAAAAACCATGTGTGTTCACTTACGTAACAAACAATTGTTTGGATTCGATGGTTACACTTGAACCGTCCTCTGGCAGTTTACGGCGTATGTGATCTACCATTCTATGTGAGACACCTTCGATGGTGCTAAACATGCCCTTCAATTTACCCGACGTAAAGGAGGGCGTCAGTTTTGTTCTCAAAGTTTTCCATTTTTTGCCCTTCAAAAAGAATAGACCACCTGACATGGGATCATGTTCTTCATCGACATACACACCGCGATCGTGGAAACTACTAAAATCTTTAGTTAAGACATCACGTGACAGCTTGGCATTACGTATAAGTAAGGCGGGGCGATTGATTAAATATATGCCAACGACTCTCTCTTTGGAATCTTTATAGACATCGTATATGGCCATGCCTATGGATTTTGTCCAGGTACGTAGAACTGGATCCAAAACACCAAAAGGTATTACGGCCTTAACATGGGGGAAACCCAAACGCTCCCAATAGCTATACGTCCATTTCAAATAGATTACAATCAACGTTAGCACTCCAATAATTAAATATAAAAACATTTTAAAAAGTTTTCTTTTCAACAGACGCAATTAAATTACACGAGAACACTACGCTTCACGTCACTTGATTGAATAGAATTGATTTAATTTATTGCGTTTTTTTATTTCTCCTTTTTAAGCTGTTTGTTGCTTTTAAAATCTGAATTGAAACTGATTGGGAATTTGAAAATTCTGCGTTGTTTTATAGACATTTTGCCACTTGCCGCTTATCACCACCGCCACTTTGTAATCTGTCAGTTGTTTTTAGAAATCTTGAAAATACTAGTGATTTTTCTTCTTCCATTATTATTGTTTATAATGCCGGCATAATTTTTGAGAGTAGACGGTCCAACTAGCTTATCTGGAACACTCAAAATTTCAGAGATTATGGCTTTAAAATATCAGCGTCTGTTTTTAAAATTCAATTCAATTGGGGTCTAAATTTGAATCTTACCGAATCGAACAAGTCGTAGTCAGACATACATCTCCTGCGCAGGCTATTCATGCAAGTCGTGAATCAACTTAGCAGCACTCTTGTGGAAAACAATTTCAGTTCTCAAGCGAAAATTAATTTGAATGCTGCCATTACTACAGAAGATCGCTAATGGGCCTAATCGTGCAGTGACCTCCTATCCTATATGGCAGAAGCCAAGACGAAGGTACAGTATGGGAATTCACAGTAACCTTGTACTCCCCTGTGGGTTCGAAACTTGGTATATGACTATTGCAATTGTGAACACTCTCCATGTTCTCATAAGAAAATGCTGGCGTAGAATACTAGGAATTTTTTGGCCCAACAGAAAATAGAAAAAAAAACATAGCGTTGGGACAACTTTTGCATGTTCACGACAAGAAAACAAGTTAGTTTAGTATCGAATTTCATTGCTGATAGTAGAGATCAATCTATTACGACAACTCGAGGCTCAAAAATAGTACGTGAACGCCCCCTAACCATTCGAATCAATACTTTTAAACAAATCTCTTTCTGTGGGGAGGCCAGTAGAGTGACATTTAATATGAGTTGATGAAATCGGTTCAGAGAAATCAATATAAAAGTTTAAAGGACTCTGTCTACGATTAAAAGAATATGACTGACAAATATTACTGTAATCTCAAAGAAGTAAAAGAGAGCTTTAAAAAAAATATGGAATGGAATTGAAGATGGAACAGTGTCTTGTGGTAGTACCTCTGCATTTAGTGTGAGCTCATCTAATGGGATCATATGTAGTTGACGCATACAAGGACATAAAATTGATTGATTACATATTCTTCCATCACTAGGTGTAGTATACACAAGTCGTTCATTAACTTTTCCTATAACAGATGTTTCGTTCTCTTTCTCTCTCTCCATTTTGCTCTTACTGCCACTGGGGCATCATTTCTTTAAAAACATGCAAACTCTACACATTCTGCACAAATTCTAATTCTTATCATCTGTGTATGCCTATAATTAATTAATTCCTTCATTATACTTTCTTTTGTTTTGATTTTTCTGCAATTCATTGCAAAAAAGAAATTTGTTTTTGCATAGTCATGTTGATTACGGTAAAATTTTCTAACAAATGTAAACAAACAAATCGAAGTGATAAGCAAGAAATCAATTGCTTCATACGGGAACTAAGAGAGTAGGTAATGGCTTATGGTGTTCTCTTGTTATTGTTTTGATTTTCATTTCAGAGGTAAACATTTCATATTAAACTCGCGCTTATCTCTCTCTCTCTCTCTCGTTGTCTGTATTTTTATTTCGTTAGCTTATGATTTTTGGGATAATGAGTGGGTATGTTTGTGTTTTCATTATTATCCTCTTTGGTGGTATGTATACATATGTGTGCACTCTTTAAATGGGGGTGTTTATTGAAGGCTGATTAGGCAAAATCAAGTACTTCCAGCAACAACGATCGTTGAGTAGACGAAGCATGTGAAATTAACACGTTGTTTTATTAACAAATCTTAAATGCATAGATTTACATAGATTTCATACTATTTTTTTAATTTTGTTTGTTTATAAGATTATTTATTAAATAAATATTAATTGTTTACTACTATACATACATATATAAATTGTTATAGATTTATCAAACGTAATTATCTGTGAAAAAAAAACAAAGTTTCTTTTTTAATTATTCTTCTGATGTGATCGATTGATTGATATGCCTCAAGTATCGTGATACGTTTTTCATTATCAGTTCAGTTTGTATATTAGCTGCTGAGGGTAAGTAATTGTTAGTTGGGAGTGTCTTAAACTTGAAATTCCAATTCATTAGTGAGAAAATTAAAATAAATAAATAAATTGTCTACACATACAGAGGAGGTAACCAGATAAGTATATTAGAAGTAGAAAGTCCAATAAAACATTGTAAATAACATTAGGTGGTAGAAACAAGTTCATCTTGTACAATAATTGACACGAGGTTTATTAAACCAAACATTTTATGTGCCGTTTTGGTAATTTTTTTAAGATAAAGCCACATTTCTGTCAGCTTAGAATTTTCAGATTTTTGCAGCGAAACACTGATTCAATTACGTTTTGCAAATCTTTAAAGCATTTAAGTTTGCATCATTTTGAAAGAGAATTGTGCAGAAGGTGCCTTGTACAGGCTATATGATGGTGGATGCATTAAAGTTTCTCAGTTAAGCTCTCCCAGAGTCTTTTGATCATGTTGACGTTATTATGTTGAAGGCAATACATTTTTTTTTTTTTTTTTTCACACCGAGGAGGGGTAAATGTACCTAACCGCACCATAGAGGAAGTCGTCACATCCTCCGTGTGTGGGGCCCTCACCAACTAAATCCCCCCCTCGTCTCATGGACTTGTTGTGTCCACTCCGGAACTACGGTGGTATTACTTCGGAGTGGAGTCCCTTTGGCTCTTTGGCCCCTGCATGTTCATATCCGCGTCCGGATTGCGTGTTGAAAGTTGAAGAGACATCTAATCGTCTCCACTATTCCTTTCCTCCAGATCCTTGCTTCGAATTTCGATAGACACGTGTGCCAGTTTCATCTATTCCGGCGTGCCCACATGTTCTGCAGCCTCAAGATCCCTCGTCTTCAGTTTTAGAATCCTCTCCACGTAATTCGCCACTGAGGTCCAATTTTCTCTACATACCCTTTCTGTAGATAAACTCAGGTCATTTTAATAAGATTGCTAGAATTAATCAGAATCATTTCGATTATTTACTTACTTTTAAGGTTTGTAACCTTTAGCCAGGATTACAACCTAGCCTCTCACACCACCCATGTTATCTGTGTTCATTTGATCCATGAGCGGCTGGGCCTTCAGTATAAAATCGGCTACGAACTGCAAATTTTTGATTAACTTTTTATGTGTAATTTTATTTGCTTCTCACACCACCCATCTGTGTTATTTTATCTGTGTTCATTTGATCCATGAGCGGCTGGGCCTTCAGTATAAAATCGACTCCGAACTGCAAATTTTTGATTAACATTTCATGTGTAATTTTATTTGCTCGCAGACTTTTTACTAGAAAACTGCTGAGTGAAAGTTGACGAAGAAATAAATTTTCATATTTGTCTGGGCTGAGGCTTGAACCTTGGTCTCGCGTTTAATAAGCCAACGCACTACGTACTAGAGTACGGTGACTTTCGATTTGGGTGCTCATAATGAACAATTCACTTCTAATTCCACCAGGTATAAAACAAATTACCTTTGTCGAATTCAATCCCACTTTTGCCACCGTCTGCAAAGCTTCAGCTTTGCTTTCGCATATTACTGACGTACGAGATCTACTTTTCATTGCTCGAAATCATTTGCTTTGCTGTGTACTAAAGACAGAATGAGAATCGATCTTAAGATCTAAAGAACATGGTTTGTAACTGTAACGCTACGCCGACAGTATTTCTAAATGCAAAAGAAAAAACCGACGCGTGTTTTTCTTTTTGCTTTTTATGTTTTCAAAAACTTTTTTGCATCAGCAGCTTGCTGAATGATTACATTTCACCTTGATTAAGCAGCACTTATCCAACAGGTGCTATGGTTTAAAGTTTTTGGTGTAATTATGACAACGTTTTGTTTTTTCTTTAGACCATCTTAAGGACACTTTAATTTACTCAATAATGGGGTGAAATGGAATTCAAAAATGCCCATGACAGGTGATGGCGACGTAACCACAAATTAGTGATGATGTTAATAAATAAAAAAACCTTCTCTATAATGGAAAAATATAAAATTAAAAACGAAATAAATTTATTTATTTTCTGTTTTGTTTTGCGCCAACATACGGAATGGATGCACTCCATAAAAGAAAGTCACATGCGACCGGTACATGCGGACGTTTGGTAATAAATTAAATTGTATGGTGTTAACACAGTGGCAGCTTTAAAATCATGAACTCAGGTGGTGGGTCAAAATACATTATTGGTGTGAATAGGCTTGGTAGACGAAAACGATAGGAATTTCCTCAGGCAAAACTTTAAATTAAACGATCAAGAAACAATAAAACGAAGACAGTATTTGCTTTGACGTCTACGTATTGGACTTTACAAATTGAAAGCTTCACGGAAAGGCTTATGGGATTAGGCCTTTCCGAGAATCCTTTATTAAATTGCCGTTAAAACTTACAGTGATGTCAAACAATTTATAAATTCAAGGCTGCTGTGGCGTCTTTTGTCGATTCATTTCGTTTTCAGTTCGAATACGAGTCAAAGTTTTTGCAACGAAAGAGATTTTCATAGGCAAAGCGTCAAATAAAATACTCAAGACAGTATTTCTTTGAATTTGAATCGAACTTCCTTTGAATATATCTTTTGCTGCTACGTGCTCAACTCAATAACTTAAAAGGACCCGTAATTAAATTGTCAGTAAAGCCCACAGCAAACTCAAATAATCGCTAAAGTCAAAGTTGCTTTGCCGTCTTTTGTCGATTCATTTCGCATTTCGTTTTCATTGTGAATACGAAGTGAATAAAATTTGTTACTCCCCCCTCCCCCTAAGCAGCAATGCGATGCCAATATTACTTCGATTCGAGTTCAACTTGCTTCTAATTCAGTTTTTTTTTAACTTCGAATTCGATCGATAAAAGGTGAAGGCACTGACTCTTTAACCTGATAACAGTGAGCTCGAGATTTTTACGTTTGCGTAGCCTACTGGTAACAAACCATTTTCGTTTTGTTATTTCAAAAAAATAAATCTGCTTTCAATGCATATGCTCTTCCCCTTAGTATTAATTTGTTTAACTTTAAATTTACAACGCTTTTCTTAATGATGATTCACATCTTAGCATAGCGCCCCTGTAAGTATTTTGCAAAATTTCGTATGTTTTGTTGTCGTTGTGTAGTTCATTTACTTGTTTTTTTTCGTATTATTTTTAATTTAATGTTACATTTTACTCGTTCATTCTCCTTTTGCTCCCTTTCAACAACAGCAACAACAACAACAACAGAAATAAAATCATTTTAATTCAATTCCAAATAAGTAACCAGCACAGGCAGTTAACTTTACCCAGCCAGCCAGCCAGTCAGTCATACACACAAAAACTAAAAAGCAACAGAAACAGAAATCTTCTACCGGCAGTATTATAAGCACATACACATACACACGCATACAGCAACACAATCACTTTACAAAGGTTGTTCACTTTCAAAATAAAGCCAATGGATTTTTGCTTTTATGGTGTTGTTGTAGTTGTTATTGCTGCTGTTGCTGCTGCTGGCTACATTTTGCGATCAATTGCCTTTTCCAAAATAAACGAAACGAAGTAAAAACAACATTTTTATTTTATTATATTGTAACATAATGTACGAGTGTTTGTTATTGTTTTTATTTGAATATAAAAATAAACTTGGGGAATAATGTGATATTAAAGTAACCTCAACAACAACAACAACAACAACTACACAGCAATACTAGCATTAACATCAACATCACATTAACGGTAATGGACGATACAATGGATGAATGTGTCTTGTGTTTGTGTTTTCTTTTTTGTTTTTTATTTATTCTCTCTTTATGACTTTAATAACAAGAACAACAACAATGACAACATTAGTAATAAGTGAGAACAATTTGATTTCTTTGCTCACCCTGCTAAGCCTACAAATCAATCACCGTAAAATCTCTCTGTCTCTCTCTCTCTCTCTCTGTCTGTATAGGTTAGAGGACCCTTAAAACTGGAATTTCTTTGAGTCTATGGATTGTATGAAGGGCTGTTATATGGAAAGCAAAGGTTAAATGGCTTAGTAGTAGCTCTACCATCTGCTACCCATGTCTTAAGATAGTAATTTAGAGTAGTGTTAGTAGATTGTGTCTCAAACATTTGCATCAGTCTGATGTACTCGAGCAACCATGGTACCGCAAACCGTAATCCCATTTACATGCTTACATGTGAGTAAATGAGCGTGTGAGTAAGTAAATAAAAGTGAAGTGAATACGAGTATATTTAACCACACGACAATTGCCCCCGATGCACATGGCATATATGTATGTATGTACGTATGTATTCTCGTAGTCATACAAATTTCATCCATGTTTTGCTAAATGGCTGGCTGGCTGGCTAACTTCGGCTGCTGCTGTTTGTAGGTTTTGTTGACTAAAACGGCTGCATATTTGGTTTGTTATTTTCGCATCATGCTGTTGCCGCTTTAGCATTATACGTGCATGCATGGATGCATGCATACTTGCATATGAATTCAGTTGTGTTTCCTTATATGATTGTTGCCGTTCGGGCGACAAAACTTAAAATACGAAAAACCATATGAAGTACTTGCGGAAAGAATCTTCAACATCGCCGCGGCGCTGCAAAAACGCCAGACTTTGCTTTTTTCACTCACACACACTGGAGCAGATATACATACGCATGACATCGACTGCAGCAGCAGCAGCAGCAGGCAGCCTTAGCACACGGTGTAACGTCAAAAATAAAAATCCAGTCGCTTAAAGACATTGAACTGATGTTTTCGTTTTTATTTTTATTCGTTTTATTTTAATTTTTTTCTTTTATTAAATTTTTTTTCGCTTTTTTAAATGTAAATTTATTTCCGTTTTGTTGTTGTTGCTGTTGTTATTTAAATGTGTAGTCAAAATAGCCAAAGAAAATTAAAAAAGCCGGCAATAACAAAAAAAAAGATTCTAGAAAAACTTTTTAATCTAAGTGGATATGAAAAATTTTTTAGGTTATGTTGTGTGGGTGTCGTTAACCTCTCATACAGCATCCACTGTCTACGATCGAGATCTCGAAAACAGAAATTTTTTTGGAAAGAAATATGAAACGAACTCTTGGACAACGAGTAACGTTGTTGTCACCTAACCTATGAAGGTGGCTTAGCGTTCCAGATAAGAGGCTTCCTTCCTCTTCATATCTATTTGGAAGCTCCAAAAAGAGAGTTCTTACTATAACTAGTTTATCGTAAAAAAAAACGTTAACGAGCTTAACATCACTGGCCATTCAATCGTATTTATTCAGATTATTACAATCTTTTACCTCATGTATCAGTGCCCGGCTCTTTTTATGAAAAAATGGGGTACTTAACTTGCCATTTTCTGTCATCTTTGACCTCTGACCTCTCCAAAAATTAAATTAAATAAAATTTGTATTTAATAATGAAAACCATTACATTTTCTATTGGGAAAACCATTCTATGTTTGATTCCCAGATTGAATATTAATTTAGAGTATTACTATGAGCCTGAGCTTTGGCTTCCCAAACATTATGCCATTCAATGCTTTATTCACAGCCAAAATTCTACACAAAACAGGTCACATGTCGGAGACTGTGTCTCTTTCCTTTGCTTCATAAATTTCGTTTTTGTATTTTATTTGTTGCCTCAATAATATACACGAGGCCCCTTAGGGATAATATACAATAAAACAAGAACAAATAAAACAATAAAACATCTACAATCGCATATCAACCATCATTGAATGACAATAAAGATGCGTGTGCCAGGCCTTTAACACATTTGCCCACATACACACATAAACAGTTACACAAAATTTGTATTTGTATTGATAAAACGTTGCATTTACTATGGCAACCCGCAGTTGTACAACAATTTATCGTGATTAAAACAAGATCGTGAGCTCAACTTTTCCGTTTTCTTGTTTTTGTTTTGATGCTGGACTACCACTGCTGAACACTGTGGCATGCTTTAATCACCACTTAGGCTGGACTGTTGCTAAACTGTTGTTTCCAATTCTGCTGTCGTATGTTGTTGTAATTGTAATTGCTTGTAAAGTTATGAAAACCACCACAAGAAAAGTAAGGAAATCAAAATAAACAAATCGACGGCACAAGTCATTGTAATTTTATTCGATTTTTGTATACTTTTGTGGCATTTATTGTGCAACAGTGGTGCTACACTATATTGGCCATCATTAGTTAAACCATGATGTTTTCGCATAATTTTGGCTCAGCGATTTTAGTCACTGCAATAGTGATTGTATGAGGACTAGTGCATAGTTTTGATTCTTGTTCTCTAAATGCAACGTTTTTTTTTTCGTAATTTCAGCGCTTATTATTATTATTGTAGTGTAGTAGTGTTGTTGACGGCGCCGTGGTCTAGTAGGTAGTATGTTGGCTTATTAGACGTGAGGCCTCGGTTCAAACTCCAGTTCAAACTCCATCTCCAACTGAATGAAATATGAACAAATATTTCTTCGACGACTTCTTCTCAGCAGATTTCTGGCAAAAACTCTAAGAGTAAATAAAAATTGCCATGAAAAGTTTCTCAACAAAATCTGTCGCTCGGAATCGACTTTAAACTGTAAGTCCCGCCACTCATGTATAAAAATTAACGTACACAACATAAGTGGTGTGAGAAACTAGGTCGTAATCCTGACTAAAGGGTTGTAATGACCAATTATATAAGTAGTAGTATTGTGACCCTACGATCTATTTAACTGCCCTCAATATAGATTGATACCCATAGGGGTATCCCTGTAATGTCTCTGGTAAACCTGTTGCCCTGACAAACTATGGCATCTTGTTCGGTATCAATAAGGATAACTGTCTGCCTTGTACGTGATAAGCACTCACGTGCTTTATGTTTTCTGCCGATTCATTCTGCTCATTATAGATCTACGTATGGTGCAATATTCGCTACCTATCCTAAACTAGAGTTTTGCCTGTTCAAAATGCTGATTACTATCCTCAGGCTATCCCTGAATGGTCTAATGCAAGACTCTTCCCCTCGTCTAAAAGTTTAAATTGTCTAAAACCCATATGGATTGAGAAAAGTCTCCGCCTGTCTTCTCTTTACGTACCACAGAAAAATTCTGACTCTACCAGCGACGTGAAACCTTCATTTTTCATAAGCTCATCTGCATAATCTTTGTCGTGAATTTTCCCATGACCTAGCAGAGAGCGACACTATTTCGCCTGCCTAGCTTGTGAAGTCAGTCTGATGCTATTCTTATGTCAACGTGCTGCGAGCCGAGTGCTCGGATGGCGGCTTGACTGCCAGTCAGAATTGCTGTGGCCTGTCAGTTGTATCTCCTATCCAAGTTGAATTGAACGCATCTTTGCAGACTTCGCGAGTTTTTCCATTTATTTTGAATGTTTCACTCTGCAACGGAACATCTCCACCCGTGTCTTAATATCTATCCTTAACTTCTGTGCACAATCTGCACAATCCTGTATACCACAGAATGTGTCCAGCCTTAATAAAGTATGTGTCTTCCAAATTATTCAAACTCGTTGTAAAGCATTTTAGAATTTTCTGCTTCCTGTCTACATAGCTCTGGTCCTTACCACCACAGTACAACGGGCTTAGAGCTAACAAAGCCTATAGTGACCTATAGGACAGATCCCTAAGGCCGCTTGTTATACCAACACATTCTAAGCGCTTCCTTTTTTGGGTTTGTTTTAAATACAAATGTGGCCCTCATTAGGGAATTTTAGAACACAGGTTTTGTTATTATTTTCGAATTTCTCTGTATAACACTGAATAACTGACATTTTTTCTTTCTTTTTTGTTTGTTCTTTACTTGCAGATATATTTTCTTCCTTCAATATTATTTTAGAGACCGGAATTCAAACAAAAATTCGGATACGGAAACAAAGATTTCGATAAATAAACAGGTAAGTGTGTCTCATTTTCTTTTTTTTTTACTTCCAAAGTACATTTTTTTCTCTCTGGCCTTTGTATGTAACAGAGAGAGTGATAGAGAGAGAGATAGAGCACAAAAGATTAAACCACTTAAGGTGGCACTTTGACTATGCCAAACAAGAAAAGCAAACAAAAACTAATGCCAACCAACCATTTACAAGAACTAGCAAAATTCTTGACATCAATAACCGTATTGTCAGTATTGGTATTCATTGACAAAGAGACTTGAAATATAATTGCAAGAAAATACAGTGAGAAAGAGAGTAACTTGTAATACAGTTTTTGCTATTCACTTGTATTTACTCTCTTAAACTTTTTCTCTCTTTGGCTGCGTGTGTCATACAAACAAATAAACAACAAACATGCTCACTGTGTCTTGATTTTCTGTGTCTGTATTTCCTTCAACAATGTTGTCATTTTAGAGATTTTTTTGGTGTTAAGTTGAAATTATTTCGCCACCCGAATACTCGGCTCAGTTGGTGGACTCGAGAATAGCAAACTGTGTGAGCAAAATGACGCAGCTAGGTAGGGAAAATAGGGTCACCTTCCGGGTCTCCTCCATTCACAGTTATGCACTTACAACATGCACTTTTCTTTGTGATGGAAAGAGATGTTTAGAAGGCTATAATCGGTGAAAAGCAAGATAGAGACGGAGCCTCTTCTTAAGCCAAATGAGTTTGTTGTTGTCACAATGTGAAGAGATTTAAGTTATGCATCAGACTATCCAGGAGTAGTCTGGGGATAATAACCCCGGCATTTTTTTGGCAAGGCATTGTAGACTCAGATAACACGTCTCCAGATTAAGGATTGTGTCGTGATGAGAAAAATCATCAGAACACGTTCAAGTACTAGGCCAGAATCTATCCTCAATGACGGCGCCCAACGTCCAGGTCAACATGATTGGGAGAGATATTATAGGGATATCCTGTATAGATTGAGGGCAGTACATTTCTTAACCATAAAATCCATAAAATCTACAAGTTTTTTTTTTGTTAACCTTTAAATAAAACCGTGGAACTCAAACAAAGCGTTTATTTGTATATATTAACGTTTTTTGTTGCTCTAAAATGTTAAGTTGGCAATGCTGTGAATAAAGTGACACACGGAGTAAATGTATTGGGGAAAAAAGCTCTTCAGTTGTCAGCTGCTGCGCATAGAGAAAACAACAAAACTTTTATAAGTGTATGGTTCGTGTGTGTGTGTGTGTGTGCATGTGTGTATAACTATGTGTAGTAGATGAAATTGAAAGCAAAGCAAGGAAAAAAAATAGACACTCATTCTCAGAGAATAACAGCAACAACAAATAATTTTGCAAAGAAAATCACGAACGTCGCAATACTAGCACAACCGAATGCAACTGAGGCAACACTGAAGGAAGAATGGAAAAATCAGAAAATAGTTGCTGTCAGTGGGCATTTAATTTCTTATTATTTTAAAGAAGTGATAAAAATTTATTGAAAAGCTTAGAAAAATAAATAAAAATTAAAAATAAAATCAAAATAAAAGCTGCATGTGATACCAAGAATTAAAGAAAATAAATTTATTGTTAAAAAAACACAAAAATTCTTATTAAAATTAATAACAATGGCAACAACAACGTTAACAAAATAGTGTTTTGTGACATTTATACTTATTACAATAAGTATGTATGTACATATGTACATGTAGGTATTTGTGTGTAAGTTTGTGACATTTTGTTTAAAGTGTAACGTGACCTTAATTGTTAAAATGTTGCAAAATAAGATTTTTTTCTGCTTGCAAACGAATGTTGTTCGAAAGATAATCTAACAGTCAAATTATAAAAAAACAAAAATAAACATTTAAATAAAAAAAACGGGCTTATTTACTAATTTCTATAATAAAAGTAAAAGCATAACAACGAAACCGTAGGTCATACTTAAAATACTATTACAAAAGAACAAAAACAACAAAAGAATATAAAAGAATGCAAAATAAATCATGTTAAATACTAATTAACCATGTGTGTGTAACCGTATGTGTGCTTAATAGGTGCTTTACAAAGCCTACATGTTTGTGTGTCTCTCTCTCAAAAAAAAAAAAAGAAATAAAATCATTTTAGCATACAGAAAAGAGCAAAAAGAACCAAAATCTATTTGCAAAATTATTTTTAAATTTTTGGAAAGAATAACTCGCTCTTTTTATTCGCTAAAGTTCTGTTTTTATTTTTTGTTTCTTCCAAATTTTATTTCGTTTTGTTTGAGGTCATACACCATGAATTTCAAGTACATATACAGTGTATAACAGTAAGAAAACAAAATCCAAAAATCATAACAATCTCTCTAATAAAGCGTCAGTGAGAGATAGAGGGAGAGAGAGCCAGTTTCAGTAGCCAAAGTGTGTTGAGTAAGAAGAGTAGTAGTAGTAGTGATGGCAGTAATTGTGGTAGTAGTGGTAGCAGTTGTAGTAGTACTAGCAAATAGTAGTATTCACTGTAGTAGTAGTATCAGCACGTTTATTGTTTGTGTTTTGCTTGTTTGTTTTTGTTTTTATTGGACTTGCAAGCAGCAAACAAGCAAAACAATTAATGTTAGTACTAGAAAACAGTGTTGTCAAGATTTATGTACATGCAATGCAATTAAACGCTTAAATGATGTTCCCTAAAATAATAAGTATATATTAATTAAAGAAAGAAATGATTATTTAAACAATCATAATATCTGTTTAATTGTGTGTTTGAAATAATTATCCCTGCGTCAACAATAATAATACTTGCAATGTTGCAAGAAATAATAGAATAGTTTTAACTATCTATATTTCACGGTAATAAACCAAAGAGTTAATATCTAATTCAAATTGTTAGCTTAGCAATTGGTTAAAAGGGGTTTGCCCCGACGACCGGGAAATCATTTGTAAGTCGCCGTAGTCTAGTAGGTAGTGTATTGGCTTATTAGACGTAAAGACAGTATTTCTTCGGCGACTTCCTCTCAGCAGATTTCTGGCAAAAACTCTAAGAGTAAATAAAATAGCCATGAAAAGTTTCTCAACAAAATCTGTCATTCGGAGTAGACTTTAAACTGTAGGTCTCGCCACTCATGCATAAAATTAACACACACAACATAAGTGTGAGAAACTAGGTTGTAATCCTGACTGAGGGGTTGTAATGACCAATTATGTGTGATCGGGAAAATCATTCTAGAATGGATACTTTATTTTCCTGCAAGCTTTAAATTGTCACTTTAATTGCATTAAGTCTTCGGCAAAGAGAATAATTAGCAGCGGCCGGTTATCCATGATTCCAGACAGTTAAATCACATTTGTTGTAATACATTGACCCGGAGGTTAAACTAACCCATTACATTCGTCCTAAGAATAAAAGATATAGAAGGAGAGAGAAAGGAGAAAAGAAGTAGGAAAAGGATAGGGAGAGGAATTGGAAATAAAAGTGAAAAACAAAGAAAAGAGTATGTCCGAACGGTCAGCTGTTTCAACCTTCCATTCTAATTTAATCTAAGCGGATCACAGTATTTTTTTCCGCATCTGCCCATTTTACTTCATTTTGGTAAAATGTCTTCTTATTTTAGCGCTTTTTTAAATACACAAAAGTACGGATTAGCATTACCGCTATACAGCACTATTGATGGTAAAACAAGAAAGCAATAACAGGAGCGTACAAAATAAAATCAAACTTTTGTACTAATCTTGCCAATTTACTCAACACACAGAAAGAAGAGAATTTTTTTGCTGTTATTGTTTTTATTTAAGTTTTTGCCAATTTATAAAAATAAATATTGTCAGTAAACATTTATTATAAATGACTATGCATTGGCTGCTCTCTTTTATTTTTCGCCTCTTTCTAACATTTATATTCACACATTCACAGTATAATAGGGTTAGCATTGCCAGTTTAATTTTTTTTTTGATGTCAAAAAATTGCCTTACATATTAGAAAAGCTCTTTATTGTTATTGCTATTATTTGTAGTCTCTTTCAGAGAGAGAGAGAGAGAGAGGTAATATTCAAATGCGTTATATTAAATCGAGAGAGTAGTTATTTGTATATCATTGCTTGCAATGTGCGCTAAAAAATTCTGAGAGGTCTATTCTATTTGTATACAATTGCTAACAAAAATAAGAAACAGAGATGCCATATTTTTAAATTTTGATTATTAATTATTAAGGGAAAGGTATAAAGGTAAAGGGCATAAAGCACGATGTTTTTAATATAAAGAAAGGATTGGAAATGAAAAAAACAGTTTTTGGAAAATGGTTGTGTTTCTAAATAAATATTTTATAAGTAAAATAAATAATATTTTTCTAATATAATGGCAACACCGTTTTTTTGCATTTTTTTTATTGTAAACATTTATTTTTGTTTTGTTTTAATTGCTGCACTAAATAAATACAAGTTGAGAGAGCACAAGAATTAATGAAAAATAAAAACAATAAAAGAAACAAGAAAAACATGTGCTTCGATAAAATCTCTCATATTTTTGTTGTAACGATTAATGTCCATGCAAACAATACATACACACACAAATGCACACTAACGCAGCTACTAACTTAGTTTCATAAAATTTTCACACACAATAATTAAAAAAAAGGTGTGAGAGAAAAAATATTTAACAGAGAATACAAGTTAATGAGAGAAGGTTGGTGGGTTAGAAAAATGTAGGAGACAAAATAAGCAGTAAAAGCCGGAACCAATTTTTTTTAATCACATTGTATTTGTTGTTGCATTACAACGTTAATGTCAATGATTAACGAGTGGTTGGTTTTGTTTTTCTTTTTCTAATTACATACGCGGTGTGCCATTTCCATTTGAAGAAATGTTTTTACTTTCAACGAAATTGTTTGGATAGATTTTCAAAACAAGGAAAATATAGAAAAAAGCTGTGTTATCGTAAATTTGCATATCGTTTATTGTAGTTATCGGAAAGCATTTAATGTTATCGATAACTACGTATATGAAAGTTAATTTGTTGTTGTCTATAAAGAAATTGATGACAAAATAAAATAAAAAAACAATAAATATGTTTATGTTAGTTAACGATAAATTTCTGTATGAAAAAGAAATGTCGATAAATTTCTTTTTATAACTTTGTGTTATCAATGACAAAGGCATACTTGAAAAACAAATACAATCGATAAATTTGTATCAGAAAATATATGAGCGATACATATGTATGTATGTATGTAGTATGTTATCTACCAATATTTACAGAAAATTTAAATAAATGACAAGTTTCTATATAAAAAGTTTCTTATCGATACACTTTATTAAATCAATAAATATTATCGATAAATTTCTTTGTAGAAATTTGTGTTATCGACAATCACCCTTTTTGTAGCAAATGCTTGTATTATTGATTCATTGATGAGAAATTTTTGGCAGAATACTATTGTTATCGATATTGTTCTTTACTAATACAAAATGATTGTTATCGATTATTTTCTATAATTTTTGTATATGAATTTTTTTTCGATAATTATTTATATATTTTTATATATATTTTTTAAATATAATTTTTTATATTCTATATAGAAATCGAATTTTCTATGTAAAAGTTTTTATTATCGAAAAATTTCCATATTTTCTATATTTCTATATTTTCTATACAGAAATTTTAGTTTCCGATAATTATCTATACAGAAATTTTAATTATTGAATTTATATAAATTTATAGAATTGAATTTTATAAAGGAATTATTATGATCTACAAACATATGACTTCTATCGATAACTTTCACTATTTCTTTAAAAATATAATTGTTATTATCGATAAAATTAAATTTTATTATACAAATTATTGTTATTGATTATAGTTAGAATTTTTTTTTTATAATTTTTTTAACTGTTAATATTATTAATTGGCCTAAGTGAGATCTCTTCCTTTAAGCGTAGTCCGCCGCCACCTTACCTAATATTATTAATTATTATTATTATTTTTTTTTTGTTTTTATAATTTTCATTCCATATTTTGTACTTATAAATACCATCTGGTGTATTAAAACACTGCTATGAGAGCTTTTTCTTTGTATGGGAGAGAGAGAGAGAGTAAGATATATTAAGTGGGATATAGAGGTCATTGTTTTGTAGTTAAATTCCTATTACTATTGTTTTTATTCTAGTTTTGTCTCGTATATAAGATTTGCTTTCGTATTTACACACGAGAGAGAGAGAGTATTTTTTTTAAAGCAATTATGTGTGTGTTTTGTGTGAGTTTATCTAAACATAGGAAGAACCTTGCATAATGATTTAATATATGCACACACATATATAGTATGTATGCTTAGAAAATAACAAAAATAACAACAAAGCGCCACAGTCAGAACTCATGAAAAGACTGTTTCGTTTGGGTAGAAAAATTTTAGCACTGTTGTTGGATTATTTTGCCGACATTGAAGGGATTGTTAATCAAAAAGGATTTTTTCATTGTTTTTACGACTGTTAATCTAATTTTTTCTTAATTAATTATTCTTTCCTATACAAAAAATAACCTTTTAATTTAGCCACTCTTAAGAGTTAAATGTTTGCGTCCCTAACGTTACTTTTAAGTTCTCATCTTTGTTGGAGAGAGAGAGAGAGAGAGAGAGAGAGAGAGACAGAATAGAACTGTTACCGTATAATAGAGTTTAGTGTTTTGTTTTTAATGTGTATGTATTTCAGTGTATCAGAGGTCGGCAAAAAATAATGATTAAAATGTGACTGTAGTTGTGAGAAGTATGTATGTGTTAATCCAGAACTTGTGTTAACTTGTTAGTAATATTTTCCAGGGTACTAATAATATGGATATGTAGTAGAAAAAAATGTAGAGTGCTA
Organism: Sarcophaga carnaria; assembly: GCA_958299815.1. Classification (NCBI taxonomy): domain Eukaryota; kingdom Metazoa; phylum Arthropoda; class Insecta; order Diptera; family Sarcophagidae; genus Sarcophaga; species Sarcophaga carnaria. Next base: position 129,372,877 of record OY283150.1, on the reverse strand, counting down.
AATCCCTAAAGACATCGTATTTAACTTGGCAAGTATTCTTACAAAAATCGAAATCATTTCTCGTTGCTATTAGTGAATCATACCGCAATATTTCTTTGGGTGTATAATTGAAACCTGAAAAAAGCGACACGATCCTACTCCTTTAGAAGCTGACAAGCAACTGAATGCATTTTTACTCTCTTTTTCACGAACATTGTTGATGTCCTATGTCCTATGTGTGTCAAAAACCGAAGATGTTCAGCCCTCAGAGGCTATTGGTGCCGACCACTGCCATACATGCATACACTGAGCGCCAAAAGTGAGTAAACACCACTGAAATAATTCCTTTTCTTAGGATAGCGAGAAAAGTAAATGAGAATAGTCGAATAAATTTACAAAAATAAAAACATTTATTTATTATTTATAAAATGTTAAAACAAAAACAACAATTTATGATAAAGGAACTTTTTTTTATACTTAAGAACAAAAGTGTTGACTCACTAATGGCGCTCAGTGTATATATGCGTGCAAGTAATAACATCAATTAAAAATTTTTGCCTAATTTATTGGAATTTTTGTCACTTTGCGTTTAACATGCAACATTCTTGCTACAATAGACACAAACACAGCCACACAAACATGTGAACCAGCAACCATTTTATTACCATTTTCATGGTTACATACATACACCTTCAGTTTCCGCATTGAAAAATTGAAATATTTTTGCATTTCAAATCAATTTAACATTGGAAATAAATCTTCCGATTATACATATAAACAACGATAAACGATAACACAACAAAACACAGTGGCAGCAGCTGAAAAGAAAACATGAGAAAAATTTTGGTTAATAATAAAACACGTTTTGCCATATAATTGAAACAGATAAACTATTTATTTCAAAGAAAAAAACTTAAAAAATAAAGCGTTTAAATGTTTGTAAGAGTGGAAAAAAGATTTAAAAATTATCACCTTAATTTTGCAATATTTTAACAAAAAAAAAATTAACATTTCTTTTTAAAATTTCTAGTTTAGAGTTCTTATACCATAAAAACCAACCATAAACCATAAGAAGAAAAAAATTTGACCTTTAAAAGTACTAAGAAACCAATAACTAAAAAATTTTTAAATTAACATTAAAAATTAATAAATTAATTTAAAAATTAAAACAAATTAAAAATATTTAAATGAAAATAATTGAGAAAAAATAATAAAAAAAATTAATTAATTAAAAAATAAACAAACATTGAAAAGAAATTAAAAATAATTTTATTAAAAGTTAAAATAAAATAAAAAATAGAAAAAAATAATATAATAAAATATAAAAAAAAATAGGCAAATCAGCAAAAAGATATAAAATATAAAAAATTAAGAAAAAAAAAAAATAAAAAATTAGTAAAAATTTTAAATAAAATATTATAAAATTAAAATAAAATAAAAATAAATTAGGAAAACTTAGAACAGAAAATAATTGAAATAAAAATATACTGAAATAATAGTTAAAACAATTAAATAAATTAAATTAAAATAATTGTGGTTGGATTAAAAATATTACAAAAAAGCTTTAAAAAATAAGATAATAAATTAAATAAAAATTAACTTCTTTTTGGATTAAAAACATTTAAAAAAATATAATAAAATAAAAAAATAAATAGAATAAATAAAATAAATAAAATAAATAAAATAAATAAAATAAATAAAATAAATAAAATAAATAAAATAAATAAAATAAATAAAATAAATAAAATAAATAAAATAAATAAAATAAATAAAATAAATAAAACAAATAAAATAAATAAAATAAATAAAATAAATAAAATAAATAAAATAAATAAAATAAATAAAATAAATAAAATAAATAAAATAAATAAAATAAATAAAATAAATAAAATAAATAAAATAAATAAAATAAATAAAATAAATAAAATAAATAAAATAAATAAAATAAATAAAATAAATAAAATAAATAAAATAAATAAAATAAATAAAATAAATAAAATAAATAAAATAAATAAAATAAATAAAATAAATAAAATAAATAAAATAAATAAAATAAATAAAATAAATAAAATAAATAAAATAAATAAAATAAATAAAATAAATAAAATAAATAAAATAAATAAAATAAATAAAATAAATAAAATAAATAAAATAAATAAAATAAATAAAATAAATAAAATAAATAAAATAAATAAAATAAATAAAATAAATAAAATAAATAAAATAAATAAAATAAATAAAATAAATAAAATAAATAAAATAAATAAAATAAATAAAATAAATAAAATAAAAAAAATAAAAAATAATAAAATTACTAAAAAAAAATTATTAACAATTAAAAAAAAATTAAAAAAAAAACTAATTGAAAATAATAAAAAAGTTAAAAAGAATTGAATTAATAATTATTGCAAAAATTAAAACAATATGCTCAAATATACATAAAGGATACATAAAATATAAAGCATAAATAAATATAAAAAAAATTAATAAAATAAAAAGTAAAATTAAAAAATAAAGTTAACAAACAACTAAAACAAAATAATTATAATAAAGATAAAACGAAACTGAATTGTGAAGAAAATTATTTATGATATATTAACTTATTTATGTATCATAGACAATTTCAAAAAAAAAAATACTGTTTATTTCAATTCCAATACGAAGCTTTTAAGAGTGTAATTTAATCCAATTAATTAATTAATAAAAACAAAGAGTTAAATATCTGTTTACACAATTTAAAAAAAATACTAATATAAATAAATATAAAAATAAATCAATTTAAAAATAAATAATCAATGAATAAAAAAATAAATAAAATAAAAAGTTAATAAAATCAATAATAAATACAATTAAAAAAAAAACAAACTTATTCTTACCATTGGGATTTTCCCTCTTTCCTACTTCGATTGATTGGCGTGAGGTTTTTTAAAAAAATTTAATCAAAGTGGATTCAATATCGTTGCCACTTGGAGGACTTTCCCATGTTAGAATGGCTCTGGCCAGGTAAGACCTCAGTTTTCTTTGTTTTTTTTTAATTAAAACAATAAATTTAAAAATTTTACATATCATTTGATTATTTCTTAAAAAGATCATCAAAAAAGTTCACCTAAAAGTTGATTTAAATTTTAATTTAAGGCTCCTTTACTTTAATGATTTAAATTTTAATTTAAAGCTTATTTATGTACTTTAATGGTTTAATGGTTTGCATTGCTAATACTTTAACAGGGCGGGGAAGATACAATTTCTGGTTTGTTTGTATTCTTAACGGTTGACGTCGTTATACCGCTTAAGTTAATATTTACAGTGTTGCCAGATGCGTAATTATTTATTTTGCCATTTAATATCATATCCAGAGTGAGTTAATATTTATCCTGTGTTAATGGTGATTAAATGACTTTTTTCTTCTTCTTGTGATGGTTGTTGGTTTGAGGTTGTATAGTGAAATGTATGGAAACAGCTTAATAAAAACAAAAGCAAACCACTTTAATATACTTTAAAGGGAAGTTAATAAGAAAAAAAAAATAGAATAAAAAGTTAAAGCAAGAAACCTGCATAATTTCTTTATTACTTGGTTGTTTGTTCAATCAAAATTAATAAATTAAAATCAAAATCAAAGGCAATTTTCATCGATAATATTTTGGCCCATTTTTGCGGAAAAGTCATTATCCTTGGTAATGTCTAGTTCCCTAACAACGTACGTGCTGCTTTTTTATTTTTAAGTTTTATTTTTCATTATTTCTACTTTTTAAATTTAAAGATCACTAAAAAAAAAAGAAAAAAACTCATACTTTATGCAAAAAAGGTGAGTTATGACAGTTCATGTCATTTAAGTACTTTAAAAATCTTATCTCTTGTTTTTGTTTTCCTCATATAAATTAAAATTTGTTAACCTTCCTGAGTTTTATAGATAATATTTGCAATAACAGCAACAATGCTCATAAACAATAATTAAAAAAAAACTGAAACGATAACAAATAATTACAAATGTCAACTTCGTTCCATTCACTCTCACCTACTCTCTCTCTCTCTATGGCTCTGGTACTGTTTAAACACGAAGGTAGTCACGATGATGACATTATTAAACGCAATCATAATACAATATTATCATTGTTGCTGTAAAATTATATTGAAACAATGAAATTACAAAAAAAAAAAAATGGAAAAATATAAAAAAAAAAACATTAAAATTATGCCTTCAGAAAGTAGTGAAAATATTCAAACGAAAATTATTTCCTTAAAAAACAATTCACACACATATACAGACAAACACTTTCCAATGCAAAAATTCATTTCAATTTCACAAAACATGTGATTTTTTCCCCCAAAGCAAAACACAAAAACAATTATTATAAACGCATAGAGAAATCAAAATACACAATTATACTCTCACCCTGTCAGCTGAGTGACAATTTCAGTAAAAATAAACAACCGTTACAATAATAAATATCTCAACATAAAAACCATGACAACAAGCTTTTACAATATCATCGCACAACTAATTTAAATTACCTTCACAATTACATACATATACATACGTACATGCATGAATATTTACTATGGGCATAAACAAAACAAAACCATGAGTTTCAGTCTCTATCTCTCTCTCGCTCTCTCTCTCTCTTGTTATTTCTCTCATTTATAATGTATTTATTCTAATGTGTCTCATGGTGATTTTGTAATTTCTGTTTTTCATATGTAAACATTACAGAATGCCTGCCACCATATGTGTTAATGTTATGTTTGCTCTCTTTTCTTAACCTTCTCTCTTGAGATTTTATTTTCTGCAAATTTTTTTTAGTAAAACTCAGTAAAGAGAGCCTCTGTAACTTTACAGCCTCTGTTAATTCCTTGTAAAGGGTGTTTTTTTATAGAGGTATAGAACTTTAAGTTGCAATAAAACAACGATGGATTATTCGATTGACATGAATTTTATTTATCCGAAAGATAATCGTGTGGCATTACATTTTAAATATGATTTCTGGCATATGACCGCCACGGCTGGCGCGGATGTAGTCCAATCTGGACGTCCAATTTTCGTTGACTTTTTCCAACATTTGTGGCCGTATATCGGCAATAATACGGCGAATGTTGTCTTCCAAATGGTCAAGCGTTTGTGGCTTTACCGCATAGACCAATGACTTTACATAGCCCCACAGAAAGTAGTCTAGCGGTGGTGTTAAATCACAAGATCTTGGAGGCCAATTCACAGGTCGAAAACGTGAAATTAGGCGGTCACCAAACGTGTCTTTCAATAAATCTATTGTGGCACGAGTTGTGTGACATGTTGCGCCGTCTTGTTGAAACCACATCTCCTGGTCATCATGGTTATTCAATACAGGAATGAAAAAGTTAGTAATCATGGCTCTATACCGATCACCATTGACTGTAACGTTCTGGCCACCATCGTTTTTGAAAAAGTACGTACCAATGACTCCACCAGCCCATAAAGCGCACCAAACAGTCAGTTTTTCTGGATGTAACGGTGTTTCCTCATACACTTGAGGATTACCTTCACTCCAAATGAGGCAGTTTTGTTTGTTGACGTAGCCATTCAACCAGAAGTGCGCTTCATCGCTAAACAAAATTCGCTTATGAAAATCGGGAACAACGGTAATCTCGTTTTGGGCCCGTTCGACGAATCTACGCCTTACTTGATGATCGTTTGGCTTCAAATCGTGCACGAGTTGGATTTTGTAAGCACACAAAACCAAGATCCTTCCGCAAAATCTTCCATAAAGTGGATCCAATTCCTGTGCTCGATGGCGGATGGACTCATTCGGGTCTTCCTCAATGCTACGCTCTACAGCAGCAATAGCTTCTTCTGTACACGCCGTACAGCGTCTCTGGGGATGCGAGTTATCAATAAGAGTAAACGTGGTGCGAAAACGTTCCATGGTTAATCGAATTAACTGCTCTGATGGACGATTTTGTCGACGATAAAATGGACGTAGTGCGCGATACGTTTTCCGGCACAGAACCATTATTTTCGAAATAATATTTCACTATTTGCAAGCGTTGTTCAGGCGTGAGTCTATTCATGATGAATTGCCAAACCAAACTGAGAATAAATCACTTGACAGCTGTTAAATCGGTCGCCATCTTGAAAAGTAATGCCAACTTAAAGTTCTATACCTCTATAAAAAACACCCTTTAGAAGGACTAAATCGGTCTTGTCCATACACTATCTGTTTCACTCTAACCTTCTCTCTAAGCGAGAGAAATTCTGCACGTATTATACTACTCAACGCCACACACCATAACAGACCGGATTTCGTTTGGAATTGCTTAATGGCCTTACTTCACCGGCAAACCTGACCTGATGGCAAATCAACCGCTCATGTAATAGGATAACATTCGTATCAGCAACCATGACCTGATGAATATCAAAAATTTTTGATATTTGGCTGGATAGTGGAATAGCAAAACACTTCCTCTCATCAGGTCAAGTTTGCAGGCGAAGCTTGCTAGTGTAATAGGCACTTCATTCATTCTTAAGGCCTATTAACACGTTGACTGCCGCAGCAATTTTCAGAAAACTTGCTAAAAAAAACGACAATTTGATTTTTTCACAATAGTGCGTATGAGATAACTCGTAGTTTGGCGCCCTAGAAGGGAACGCAATCTACGAGTTATCTCGTAGTCGGCAGTCAACGTGTTAATAAACGCAGTACGTCAATAAATCATGATTTTTAAGTCTCGCATAAAAATTTAAATGGAATTTAAGGGGGTTGACGAAGGTCACAACTGTTTAGTTAATGTTTTCAATACTTGAAAAACCTCTATGTTGTTAAGCAACAACAACAACAACAACATCGCCATACTATATTACAACAACATTTCATAGAAAATATCGATAAATCATATCTTCTGAACAAAATTGACAAGATCGAATAGATTTTCTCATGATCACTTACAGTGTGTAATAAAAACAAAAACAAAAAAAAAACAAATTTTAATTGCATACAAAGAACATACAGCAGCAACAACAACAACAACAGACGACTATAAAAATTTTTGAAAATTAATTTAAGATTTCATTGAAATTCATGGTTGAAACTTATGTTCGCTCTTCTAACGCTCATAAACGTGCCGTGCCCACATAGTATTACAGAAACAACAACAAAAACAATAATAAACTGTAGGAAATTACAAAAAACACAAAAAAAACAATAAAAAAAACATCAAAACGGGCAACTCTTCCTATATTTTGAATGCGATTTATTTTTAATTATTATTGCTGCTGTTGTTGTTGTTACTGTTTTATTGGTATTTTGAGGGCAACAACAATAACAACAGCAACACATTAAAGTATTTGCGAAAACATGTTATATTAGTGCTGCGCCAACAAAAAAAAAAACTGTGAAAACACATACAGGCACACTCACACTAGAATATCTAGAATCTAGAATGCGATTACGAGGAGAGCGAGACCGAGAGAACAAGTATAAGATTGAGAGTAACAGTGTGAGAGAGTCCTACAAGAGCTTGTGATAAGAGAGATTTTTATTTTGTTTTATTTCAGTTTCATTTGCCAAGAAGAATTTCTAATCAAGCAGATCTATTGGTCTACTCTAAGAAGTTTTGGGATGATAGGGCTGCCACTAGTTGTTTTCCAGAAATACAGTGAATGTTACTTTATGAGTGTGATGGCAAAGAAAACATGCTCATTGTCTCCCACTCTTTCCTTAGGGAGGAGGACCTCTGTGGGGTGTTAAAGGAGCTTTTCTGGGTGTATTATTTGAAGTTCAAGTATTTCAACCTGTCTGCCTGCATATCTTGGGTGTTTTCAGACCAAAATCCCCCTTCAAACGAATGAATTTCATTCGGAAGAGATTCCTTTTAAAAGGTTTTTCCATATTTCAGCATCAAATAGCAGGACGAATCCTTTCCGGTACCACTAAGTACTTGCCTTTGTCTTGACTCCTTGAATATTCGTCTTTGGTGTTAACTTTACTGTTCAGATTGTCTTAATGTAACGGGTGATTTTTTAGCTTGTATCTTTTTGGCAACACTGGTTTAAACAGCTCACGCACACGTTTCGTGTTTTGTTCCACTGTCAAACATCTTCAGTTTGGTCTATAATTTGACCATGAATCGTCTTACAAACGAACAACACTTGCAAATCATTGAATTTTATTATCAAAATGCGTGCTCTGTTAAGAAAGTGCATCGCGCACTTCTTCCTTCTTATATGGTCAGTTTAATCGACCCACTGAAGCCGATATTCGGGCTATTGTGACTAAATTTCGCCACCAAATTTACATTGTTGGACATTAAACCACCAACACGCTTACGTAGAGTGCGAACTGAAGAACATATCGCAGCTGTATCGGCCAGTGTCAGTGATGACCATCAATTATCGATTCGTCGCCGTTCGCAGCAATTGGGCCTCTGTTACTCAACAACGTGGAAGATTTTGCGGAAGGATTTAGGTGTGAAGCCTTTCAAAATACAGCTGGTGCAAGAATTGAAGCCGAACAACCTATCGCAACGCAGAATTTTTGGTGAATGGCCTCTTGGAAAGTTGGCCGAAGATCCACTTCTTTATCAAAAAATTGTGTTCAGCGACGAAGCTCATTTTTGGCTCAATGGATACGTAAATAAGCAGAATTGTCGATTTTGGAGTGAAGATCAGCCAGAAGCATTGCAAAAGCTACCAATGCATCCAGAAAAAAGTCACAGTTTAGTGCGGTTTATGGGCTGGTGGCATCATTGGACCGTATTTCTTCAAAGATGCTGCGAATCGTAACGTAACTGTGAATGGTGAGCGCTACCGTGAGATGATATCCAACTTTTTTTTGCCCAAAATGCTCGAGCTGGACTTGCATGACATGTGGTTTCAACAAGACGGTGCCACATGCCACACAGCACGCGTAACAATGGACTTATTGAGGGCGAACATTTTATTTCACGTTCGGGACCGGTCAATTGGCCGCCTAGATCGTAAGATTTAACGCCTTTAGACTATTTTTTGTGGGGTTATGTTAAAGCTCATGTCTATACAGACCAGACCACTTCAATTGACGCATTGGAAGACAACATTGAAACATTTATTCGCGAGATACCGGCCGAAATGTTGGAAAGAGTATGCCAAAATTGGACTAAGCGGATGGACCATTTGAGGCGCAGTCGCGGTCAACATTAAACATTAAATTACATGGACCGTACTATCGATTCAAATAAAGATTTCATGCATCTTTCTGAATTTAATGTGTTTTTTTTTTGAAAAATGTTCCTATAGCTCTTAAAAAATCACCCATTATTTGTATTTCATCGCTAGTAATGGTTCGTTGTATTATTCGGTGATTTCGTTGCTTGCGGATGACTCCGTCTGTTTGTAAACGTTTGAAAATTCCTGTATGAAAGGCTTCCAATAACTTTTCAAATTCTTTTCGAGTTTAACAACAAACTTCATTAACTAATGCCTCATGTGTTCGTTCGTTTGTATCATATTTGAAGTTTTTTTGTCGGACCAGAAAAATGTTTGCCTTTCGTGGCAAAATCACCACTTATGAGCCTGACAAACCAACAAACCATCACTCGCAAGTTTGAATCTCTTTTCGATAGGAGGATAAGCTTCGATGAACAGTTCAGTTTTTGTTTTTGTATTTTGAAGAAATCGAGTTTAATTTTCCTCAAAAATATTCTATGTTACCCTACGCAAACCCGGTCATTAAAGCAATAACGTTTTAAAACGATAGCCAGTCTTGTACATAACCTCACATCCTTGTTTCTTTACTATTTTCTTATGGGCTCCTTAGTTACTATATTACCTCATATAAAAGAAACAAAAAAATTTTTGTTTTTGTTTCTACGGTCCTTAAATGTTTATATAAAACGAAAATCAAAAAATAATAAAAAAAATAACATTTTTTTATCTTTACATTTCCACTCTAATAAACTTCCCATTCCATACCATTCTATTCCATTCCATTCCGCATGAACTTTTAGGCCAACAGATGTTTCATGTTGTTTTTATTGGTGTGACCCTCTCTTGTGCGCTTGTAATTCTGTGTGCGATTGTAGGTGTTTGTATGTGTTTGTTTGTGTTGTCTGTGTTTTGAGGACATTTTTCCTAACGATTAAATTCACATTTTAATTGTTGGCACTCTCTTGCTGACTTTTTCGTTTTTATTTTCGTATTCCCTTTTCGAAAGGACAAGAAAACTATTTGGATAGGGAAAGAATAAATAAAACAAGATAGCCAGATTATTAATGTACAGTTTGTCAAAAAAATCTTTGCACATAGAGAAAAATAAAAAAGCTTCGAAAAATTCATTGATTTCTAATATAAATAACCAACTTTTTCATTTTTTTCGAACAGGATTTTATAAACATATGTTTTGTTAATATAATAAATAAAAAATTTTTATAACAATGAAAATATTCTAATGTAAAATATTAAAAAACAAAAACAATCCAATTTTACTACTGTCAAAAAAATGTTTGCACACTTGGTAAAATATTAAGACTTATGCAATTTTTTTAAATTATAGTGCTAATATTTTGTGTGTCCACCTTGAGCATCAATCACCGATTGTAGACACCTTCTCATGGATTGAATAAGCTTCGGAATGGCATATTCTAATGGTATTTTTTTTCATTCTTCTTTGATGAACTTTATCAATTCGTTTTTATCTGTGAGCGATCTCTTGACTTTGGGCAGGAGTATCAATAACTTTGGAGCAGTTGTAAAATAACCTGGACTTACATAAATAAGATTTATGATTAGAATCATTATATTGATAGTACTTGTAATTAATTTTATTCGGATTAACCGGGTCAATAAAACCAAATTTCTTAATGCTGGCGGTCAGTTCATTTTTTAAAATATCAAGATATACTTCCTTAGTCATTATTTCATCCAAAATCCTGATTACACCAACTCCCTTGCTGGATATACAGCCCCATACCATTACAGACAGTTTTCCAAACTTTAGTGTAGGAATAAGATTTTAATTTTCTAGTGCTGTCAGAGGCTTACGCCAAACTCTTTGCGGTCCGTCATGATAATAAAGCATTATTTTCGTCTCATCTGAGAGAATAACAGAGTCCCAGTACTCCGGAGGAAGTGAAATGTATACGGTGGCAAATCTTAATCTCTTTTCGACATTTTGTGCTGACAGCAGGGGTTTTTTCCTAGCCACTCTTGAAGAATATTTGTGTTTTTGAAGAACATTTCTGATGGTTTCTTGGGAAACACGTAACCCAAAGTATTTTTGCACTTGAAGAGCTAATCATCTCGTACTGGATTGTGGGCTACCATACACGATTCTAATAATTTTTCTTTCAACTCGCTGCGTCACATTTTTTGGCCTGCCTGTAAATCCTTTTAAGTCTAGTCCTCCTTCTTTTTCAGCACGGTTTATAATATTATATACAGTCCTGATGTTCAAGGAGAACATATCGGCGATTTACTTGGCAGATTTGCCTTTGTAGTAGTTGAAATAGGCCAATTGTGTAATATTTTTTGAAACTCGTATTCCTGTCATTTTTTGTATTCAAATATAAGGACACCTGTTACAAAAAAAACGATCACTTCATTAATAAAACGTTGTTTACCCCTTTCACATGCCATCTCATTTGTAAAGAACTCAAAATGCACAACATTCTTGGGAAATAACGGCATTTTTTGTAATTTTTTTTATTATCTTCATTTAATATGCAAAGATTTTTTTGACACCCTTTATAATGTGTAAAGTTCTTTTATTGTTGTTATTATTGTAATGTGTGTGACTATTAGAAAACTATTGACGCCTTATGGTCGTAAACAAGTACAGTTATAGAATGTGTGCAAAAATAAAAAAGTATGTAAAGATTTTGTTGTTGGAATTCTTGAATGAAGATCACATTTTATATTTTTTTGATCTGTGCAAAGATTTTTATGACAAACTGTATTTAAAATAATCATTCGGAGTAGTTTTGGGCATAAGAAAAAGTATAAAAAGGATAATGGCCAGTGGTGTCCTTTGTGGCACCACAATTAATCTGATCCTTCTTTCATGAAGCCATGCGAAGCTTATAATAAAGACGCTGAGTTTTAGATAACTTACTCATTTACATAATTGTTCATTACAACACCTTAGTCAGGATTACAACCTTGCTTTTCACACCACCCATATTGTGTGTGTGTGTGTGTGTTAATTTTATCCATGATTGGCGGAACCTACAGCTTAATGTCGAATCCAAACGACAGTTTTTCTTTAAGAAGCTCTTAATAGCAAATATTAAAGAAAAAATCAATTTTTTCTAATTAAAAAATAAAGAACAGTAACATCTGGCATCTCTACTTACATAAATGCCTTAAAAAAGAATGAAAACATTATGGCGCAAAGGGACCATCAACAGTTATCCCCACAAGGATTATCTAAACACCATCAATGAACAGAAAAGAAAACCGAAGGAGATATTTATTGGTATTTGACACAACAACAACACCAATAAAGAGAGAGAGCGAAAGAGTGTATGTGTGTATGTGTACATAACCTTTTTAGTATAAAAATCGTCATTCCCTTTTTTAAATTTATTTTTAATCGTGTTTTGTTTTGTTGTTTGTTTGTTTTTATTTTTTCGTTACTAAAACACCCACAACATTTATAACAACAACACTTGTATGCTGTTGACAACGACCTCATATACATTCGTAGATTTTTTTTACTTATTACTTCGGCACATGCATGTCAGGCATACATTTATATTTGCTCGAATGGACACTCTCCCTTGCATTCACACTCTCACTCTCACTCTCACATTTATTATTATGATAGCATTACTGCTGTACACCAAGCAGTCATAAGTGTTGTCGTTTGTTGCCTTAACCTCATTGTTGCCGTATTGATACATCTTGTGTTGACATGGCATGACATGACATCAGTTTTACTGTTTAGTTTTATGCCCTATGTGGGCGTACATTAATTTGGAAACTAAAGTTTCTAATGGCAAGAGTTTTGAACTCTTAAAGCTTTTTCCATAAATTAAAACCCGAATAAAGGCCTTCAACGCTATTTTTTCGGTTTATTTATGCTTCCGTTATGCTTTCCATTAAACTTCTGAAAAGCATGAGATTTTCTCAAAGCATCTTCAGAAAGCGTTGCGACAAAATGAGACCTGTTAAGCTATGTTTATTACATTATCTTCGCAATTTAAGACTTTTAATGAATTCAAGCGTGGGCTTTCGTGTTTCTTAAATTAAACGGTGACACTCTGGACGCTCTTTCAAAGAAGCGAAAGACGTTGGTCTCAGAGAAACTAATTTTGTTCAAGTGATGCCTTAGCATGTAATCCGTTGAGAGACTTAAGCTTGCCAGTAAAGTAATTCGTTAAGCGACTTAAGCCTAGTTAGCTCTCATCCCAGTTTTTAAGTACGTCGTTCGTGCTGTTTTTTGTAAGTTCACAGAATAGCTCACGGCCACCACCATACATTTTCACAGAGGCAATGAGAGGTGGCAACCCTTTCTTTTCAGTATCTCCTATTGTAGATGAAGGAGATACTTTGTGACAGCCCTGTATCCTTAAAAGAGCAAAATAGAATAGTAATCGTACAGAATTTTGTTGAAAATAATTTGAACTTAGTCACTCGATCTTTATCAGTCATGAGGTTAAAATATTGACATTAGGGGAAGGCCTTTAAATTAGTCGTCATCTCTTACAATTGCGATTTAATGTATATAACACTGATTAGGCCTAGAGGACATGTAAGCAGACATGCGTAGACGAAAGCGAAGAAAAACAACGAATTTTTTATATTTCTTGCCGTTTAGGTTTTGGCTTTACCTAAAGTTTCGTGTCTATAAGACTAAAAATGCCAATTGTAGTGTACAATGTCAAATATACGGTCCTAACCTCAAATATTTTTCTTTTTTTCAATTCATTAGTGTGAGAAACTCTTTTTGTTGACACACTCATACGTATTTCATCATTTAACAACGACCAACCAACAACTCTCTAGAAACAATAATAACAACAACAGCAATAATGTCAATATTTATGTAAATATTACAAAAACAACAAAAATAAAACACACAAGACAAACATTACAACAACAACAAAAAAAAAGAAGGCAGTGGACTTTTTATTACTAAGTTTTTATGCCAAAAATAAACACACAACACAGTGAGCAAGAGAATAAGAGTTAGAGTGGGCGAGTGTGTGTGTGTAAGTGAGAGCAAGGGTGTGAGAGATAAAATAAATAACCCTGTGCTAAATAACCATTGAACTCATTTTCAATGTGATACCAACCAACCGACAATTCCATATTTTTTTAAGGTTATGAAATTAATTTTTTCTCTCTCTCTCTCTTATAAACTACCAAAATAAAAAGAGAGAAGGAATAGAGAGAGAGCTGGAAAGTTATGAATTAGAAAAATAAAAACGAGGGCTTTACATTTACATATTTCTATGGTCATAATTTAATTTTTTTTTCTTAGTTTTTTTCGTTTTCATAAGACTCTGAACATATTTGTCTTTGAATGTGACATCATTTGTTCGATTGTCGATAAGATTTTATGCAATTTGCATCACATTTACTAACAATCTGTTGGCAATTAACACCCACATTAATATCATCATCATCATCATCATCGTCTATCTACACAATAACATGAATTTCGAATTTGCAAATATTGGGTGCTGCAATAAGTTCGATCACATGTCTGTTTGGTTAACAAGGAGGGCTTATTCAACCGCTAGGTAGGGCTGTGTCCATATCTTCACTCAGGGAGTTCGAAATATTTTTTCTCCGAGTTGATATTAATGTCGTGGTTTATGTTCTCACTGGCCACTCTGTCTAATAGAAAGGAAGCCTAATTGCGTGACTTTTGCAGAAGTGACTAGCGTGTCTCTTGTGAGAATGCCACGTACTCCATTCTTGACTTCCCTGATGAAACTGTTTGTTTTTAGGGTCCTAGAGAGTCTGGGTAACTTGGCTAGAGGAGTCTTTCTAAAGGCGTATATTGTCGTCTTTTAAATTGAATCAGCGATCCCCTTTTTAGAAGTCGCCGTGGTCTAGTAGGTAGTGTGTTGGCTTATTAACGCAAAAGCCTGGGTTCGAGCGCCAGGCATCAAAGACAAAATACAAAAAGTATTTTTTCGGCGACTTTCTCTCAGTAGATTTCTGGCAAAAACTCTGAGAGTAAATAAAAATTGCCATGAAAAGTTTCTCAATAAAATAAAAATCTGTCGTTCGGAGTCGACTTAAAACTGTAGGTCACATCGCTCATGTATAAAATTAACACACACAACATAAGTGATGTGAGAAACTAGGACGTTGTACAATGGGTCAATTCGACCTCCGGGTACTGTCTCTTAATTGACAAGTACACGTCCTCTAACCTAACCTAACCTAACCTCCCCTTATTAAATGTAAGGAAATTCAACTACTTTTGAAACGAATACTTGTGGGAAAGCGATCAAAGACGATGCAAGGTAAAGCTAAGCAGGTGGTAACAAAGCAAAGTGTTTACTATGGGCTTCTCTAATATTCTGTAGTGATCTCTTCTGATCTGTATTGATCTCTACTTTCAACAATTAACGAAATTAAAGCGAGCAATAGAAAAGTTGTTGCGTTTCATTAGGCAACGCCTGATTATACTCATCTTTGATGTTGCAGGAGAAACTTGGAAAACTTTTCTGGCAAGTTCTGATGCATTCACCATTTAGCACGAATATTACAGCTTCAGCTGATCATTTGCTTTGATCTCTTTAGAACTTTCTTTGACTTAATGGCTTAAATTTATTTATTAAGTTCTGTAGCGGCCTGTATAATTCTATTGGAAGAGTTTTTCGTTTAAAAACTCAGATGTTCAATGCTGATGGAATACTGGGCTTATGCATAAAACCTGCAGAATATTATTGATCAAAACGTCATATATTTTTTTAAATATAAGTAACCAAACTTTTTTGGAAATCCAATATTTTAAACATTAAAAAAAGGTGCGAGTGTTGTCTATGCATAACAAAATGAATTCAATCTATAGACGGGCTTCAATGTTGATAATGTGTTTTGAGTTTTCTTTGTTCACTGCTTCATCTAGCTCTCTCTCTCCCTCAAAAAAAAAAAATTGTGTTTAAGAGAAAGTAGCATCCACTAATAAAAAAAGCCTTCCTTATAAAATAGTGTTTGTCCACTAAAATGTATTATAATTTCGTATTTTTTTTTTTAGTTTCAATTTCAATAAATATTTTATGTTTCATATTGTGACCCACCAATCCTTGTTAATGAAATAATTTATGCTTGCGATTGTGTGTGTCTGTGTCTGTGTTTTTTTTTTAGCACAATTTGTTTTTAATTACAAAACAATGCAATGTCATGTGCATAATAAATGTCAACCTCTCTTTCACGTTTTCTCTCTCTCTTCTACTCATGTATATTAAATTATTTACGAGTAATATTGCATTGATTTTATATTCTTCTTTGCTTAGTTTTGCTTTGTTTTTATTTTATTTTTATTTTTGTTTTGTTTGTGTTCTTGTTGTTGTTTCGTTGTGTTTATTCAAACATATGCAAGTGATGTGCATTGATGAGCGACATGATGTGTTCAAGGGTTGCCATTGTGATAAAGTTTTCTCTATTAATTGTTATAATACGATTATAATATAATTACAAAATATACGTATATTAAATTATTACAAGCGGAGTGCACGGTGTAATAAAACAGAATCAAATACACGACCCTTCCACTAGCATTACGTGGAATTTAAGAAGACTCGAAGCGTTACAGACGAGTTCAGGCTTCTGCACTATCACAATGTACCAAAATATCGTCAAAGCCAATTAAATACAATTTTTTTTTAGTTTTAATATTTGATTTAAAAAGCAGGAGCTAGCGAACAAAACTAGACAGGTGCCGTTTACTGTTTTTTACAGGAAAATCAATTGACTGAACTACTTAGCTAGAGGCTAGGCAAGAATATTTATTTCTTTTCACAGTAGAAGTTAATCAAATCATAAACATAGAACTGCTTTTCGTTTTTTAAACATTGGGTTGTTTTTTTTCGGTTAGGAACAAACGTCTGGTTTTGTTCGACAAGTCAGTTTACGTTATTATTTTAAGATAGGATCGAACTGGTCTTAAATGAAAATATTTCGTGTCTTCATAAATATACACTTGGAGATCCCGAAAATAAAATAAAAAAATCATTTACTCGGTACATGCCTAGTGTTGTTCGCCAGCTTCTCAAATGTAAATTTTAACACGGCAACCCCATTTAATTTTCATACGCGCCATTGCTGTATTGCGTAGCCATGTGGGATTGTTTATATTTTTCTCTCTCTCTTTCTTTCTTGGTTTTATTTTCCACTTGCAATTGTTTTTTTTTCTTGTGTTTACATTTTCCACTTGCAATATCGCGATGCATTTTATGTGTTTGGCTAGGTTTGTTTACATGTTTGTTGTTGTTATTAATGATTGATGTATAGGATGGTAGTGTATAGGCTGTTTTATGGTGATATGGTGAGTACGCATACGATGTTTAATATTCAATTAATGATCGTTGTTCTCTCTTTAAATATTTCTTTTTTTTTAATGCTACAGAGAGTATGAGTATTACTGTTGTAATATTGCCTGTGTTGTTATTGTTGTTGTTGCTTTGAATATTTTTGTTTACTATTGACACCATTTTTTTCGTTTTTTTTTTGTTTTTGTTTCCAGTGTTGTAATAAATGTTTGTTTGTTCGTACGTTTGTGTGGAAACGTTGTATTATTTTGTATGTTTTTTTTTATTATTTTTTTATTTTTATTTTAATTGTGTTTTACTACTGACGCCACCGCAGTCGAAACTTTTTTATTTTTTATTATTTTTGTTGCTATTGTAGTGTACGTGTGTATATTTTTATTTTTATTGTAAATTTTATTTCTATACACAAACACACACGTAATAAAGTGGGTCAATTGCACTAATTGCTCTCCTCGTACTAGAAACGCGGTCAAAGTTGACCTTTTTCTCTATAAAAGCGTTGAATTTTCATTAAAAAAATTTGTTATTGTAAAAAAAATAAAACAATTCTTATATAATTTTTAGTTAAATCATCATCATCATCATTATCATTTTGTATTTTAATTGGTTTTTTTTGTTGTTGTTGTATTTTTCATGGAAATTCATATTCTTTGTGATGGTTTTGATTTGTCAGTGTCATGTTTTAGCCTTCTTTTATTATTTTTTTCTCTTTTTAGAAGAATTCCCTTTAATTGTCCATTTATCCAGGGCTGTAGGTTTGTAGTATTGTTGTGTTTATTGTGGAGTTATTAAGCAGACATTAATTAATGTTATGTTGCATGGTTTAAACAAATTAAAACAATCAACCGGAAGAGTTGCAATTAATTGTTCTTGTTAATTATATTGCAATTATTTGAATTAAATTTCCTAGTTTTGCAGGGATCTACTGCCGAAACCTATCTTACTAGCAGTAGTGCTTGACATTGAATTTGTTTTTGGTGTAAGGATCTACTTAAGTGAGTCAGGAATGATCAAGCATTTATGAAAAGTGCGAAAATTGTAACTGCTCTTAACATCTATGCAGCACTGCAAGGGAATCAACATTCATCTAGTTGAGGCTTCGTTCCGGATTACACTGACTGAGGGATGTGCCTTCGCACGACAGTTTCTGTTTATTTTTACTCCCTCTCTCTCTATCTCCCTCCTTAATTTCTATCGTTTTCAATTGTACTTCATTTAGGACGAAAACAATGGACCAGTTTTGCCTACACGTCCTCTAACCTATCTACCTACCCACTTCAACTTCTGCAAAAATCGAAATATCGATCATAGTTTCCCTATCATTCTTGTCTGGAACTCACTCAACGCGCTCAAAGGACTGCTGGGAATACCTACCTTTCTAATCTCTAATCAATCTTTTAACAATAAGGCCAATAAGTGGATAGTGAAGTACTTAAGACCTCTTTATTTTTATATATTTCTTTTAACCTTTATTTTATATGGATTTATAATGGATTTCTTTTTACAACATCTTGTAATTTAAAAGTTCATAGTAGATCTTAGCATAATAGTAACACCTTTACGTACTTATAATTTTTCGCCTCACTGTATCAAGTATTACTTTGCAAATTTAATGCTTAATTTAATGCTTCGTAACACGAGAATTTGAAAATTGTTTTTTTTTTGCCAAATCAAATGTGATTAAAGATTTTTAAGGTCTTAACTTTACCCTGAAACTCAAGGTAATTTTAAAACTAAAACAAATTTCTTTGAATTGTTCACAAAAATATATTTTTTTTTCAATAATTTTTACAAAGTTTTACGTTTTTTTTGAAGGTTTTATGGTGGTTTTTCAATCCTACAATTATGGCAACATTGATATTTACAGTAACGTAGCTTGCTCTTCTCATGTAAGGGAAATGATTAAAAATGCAAAAGATGCACACACACTTGTGTGCATGTGTGTCAGGGTTATAACAACATCCCTGTGTTTACAGAGTCCTGTTTTTGCTTTGTTGTTGTGCTTTAAGTGATTAATTCTTTTGACATTGTAACACTTCTTCGATTATTATTAAAACGATCGGGTCTTTTACAATGCCACAGATTGGGAGTAGTAATTACAATTATAGAGAGGAAGTAATTACACTTGAAACAATTAAAGGGAGAGAGAGAGAGAGTGATAAAAGGTTTGCAGTTGATTGATAATTCCAACACTTACACAAACAAACCTGTCTTGAGTAATTTGACTGTAGATTTCAGTTGTTAGTGTTTCTCGTGCAATTTTTCTTTGCCAAAACATTCAATACTTATTGCATTTTATTATTTTTGATTTGTTTATTGTTTATGTTTTTCTTCTTTGTTTATTTTATTATTTTGCCATTTAAACGTCATATTAGCGATGGTTTTTTTTTTACTTATTTTTTTTCCCCCTAGTTGTTGTTGTTGTTGTTAAAGAGCATAAACATAAGATGAGTGTCATTACAACACCATGAGATGAGTGAGAATAAAGCAGAATATTTCTGTTTTCTCTTTTACATGGTTTGCATGTGTTTGTGTTACCTCGCTCTTTGCTTCAATTACTTTAACAAGAAGAGGAGCTAGCTGCTGCTACAAGTACTACTAGTAGTTGTATACAACTGCTTACTTTTGTTGTTGTTGATGTTTGTTTCACATTGTGTGAGCGTACTTGGTTCGTTTTTGACCTTCTTTAAATGTAGGTTAACCTCATTTCTCATATATTGCTGTTATTGTTGTTGTTGTAGTTTATATGAGCATACAAGCAAGCTCGCATACCATTCGTGTTGATGAGATTTCTATACGAGAGTTGTTGGTGTGTTTGCGTTTTTTAATAAAAAAAAAAAAAAAACAAATACACAAACACCAAAACTTGAAATGTAAATACAAAACACAAAAAAGAGGTGCGTTAGTAGTGCGTTTGTTTTTACATTGCTTTTGTTTTAGATGCCATATTATATCAAGAAACTTGTGTTTTCCTTAAAGAAACGAGAGTAATTAATAAGAAAAATCTACAACTAGAGAGGAGAGCAGGCTTTTGCTTTGATAAATACCGCTAACTAATAAAGTAAGGCTTTCCTTTTTCTTTGTTGTTGTTGTTGTTGTCGTTGTTGTGTTTATTAGTATTTATAGCAACGACTCTCTCCCCTCATTATGAATGTATTAGCGGGCCTAACATTGTTGCTGTATTTAAAGTTGCGTTTGATATTGTAACTGTTGGTTGCCAACTTAATTTAATTGCATGTTGGATATCACATTTAATAACCGGGCAATTTAAAAATGTTTGAATTTTTAAACACACATTTTGCGAACGCGTTTTAAAGGCCTTTAATTTAATTTTTATTTAAAAGGTTTAATTAACACGGATTTTTGGAACATATTTTTTTTTTTATTAAATTATGAATTATAATTGACAATTGACCTAAATTATCAATAAAAACGTAAAAACAAAAAAAATGAGGACAATTATTATTTAAAACGTATTTTTTTAACCTATTAATAGTAGTTGGAGAAAATATCAAAACAGTTTAACTGGGCAATTTTGATGATAATTTTTAAATTACGTCACATCTCCAAAGAAAAGAAATATAAAAAATATTTCTTCCGGCGAAAGCAAAGCCGTGAAAAAAAGTTTCTCAAAAATAGTAGGCCATGCCAAAGATAGATAAAATGGGTAGTTAGGTAGTAATCCTGACTAAATGCATTTATTTATTTCTTCAAATAAATTTATAACTTATTTTCGTAAATAAAAAAGAGGGTAAAAAATATCACTCGTTATGTTTAGGATTTCCAATAATACATTCATATAATTTCCCCTTATATTTGTACATATTTTCTTTAAACGTTTTTCTAACATTTTTTTCCACAACTTTCTATAAAATCATAAATTTTTTGTTATTGCCTTGTTTCATAACAGTTGTTACGTTGATTTTTTTTTCACATAATTTATTTGGTTATTAAAAAAAAACAATTTGAAAACCATTTACAATAATTTTGTAATAGGCGCACACCAAAAAAAAATTTTTTTTTCTACTTTCATTTGAATTCATAATTAAACGTTTTAGTTGAAAAAAAAAATGGCATTAAAACATTTGTTGGCAGAGTAAGTGACATAAAATAAACAATTTTTAAATGTTTAACTGTTCATTTTAATTACAATGAAAAAAAATCATTTAGGAATTCTAAAACTTTAATCTACTCTGACACTAAATGTTTAGTCGTTGCATTTATTAAAAGCCTTTTGTAATCCCAAAATGAATGGCATTACTCAATAATTATGAAAGTAAATGAGGCATGCAATCAAATAAATTGAATTGGGCAGCACTTTTCAAACGCCATCATTAATGCAGAGAAAGAGAACAATCAATTACTTAAACAAAAAGTAATGGTTTTAGTGTGGGGTACTTAGTTGTACTCTCTCTCTTTCTCTCTTTTCCTTTACCTTTTATGAAGAGCGTGGTGTAGTTAGTGTTATGCCTTACCGAAGAGTTTTTAAGAAGGAGGTTAGAATGAAGGATTTGTTTACATTTCTTTACATTTTGAAATGGCTGGTATGCAGAGAGCAGCAGGTGTGTGTGTGTGTTTAGCAATTAAAAATAACTGGGAATTTGAACCAAATAACCATTGTTGAGGTAAATTTTGTATGCATTTGTTTACGTGTGTAGGTAGTGTTATTAGATGTTTAATTTTGAATTTTAATACGAAATATTAAAAACTTTTCAAATCTAAATCCTGATATTTATTAAAAAGAAAAGCTCACCTTTTTCTCAAAATAAAAAAAAAGAAACTGCCTTGAGTAATACCAACGAAATGACCCACTTTTTTGTTTTGTTTTATTGTCCAAATTGAAACGTTAGCCATAGACGACAATTTTTGTTTGTTCATAATTTTAACAGACTCCATTAGTCTGTTTTTTTTATATATCTGTCCCTCTCTCTCGCTCTCTATTTCTATAATTTAAAACAAAAAACCGTTAACATTTATGTTGCCTTAGTAACCAAATAAAATCTGTTGAAAAAAAATGTAATGGCGGTACCAAAAATGGTTTTTCTTAAGAAGAAAACCAAAAAAAAAAATTTTTTTTCGTTGGCTTTTTGGAAGGAAACACCTTAAAGCAATAACAACCAACAACATCGGCAACAAATTATTACAAGAAAAAAATTTGTCTCATTTGGTTTTCGAGTGCACAATTATGGACTGAATCATAGTTTGTTTGTTTTTTCCCTTCTCTTCTACATCTTAGTTGCTTCTTGGTATTTATCGCACAGTGGACAGAACGGAACAGAAAATAAACTAATTTCGTTTTTCCCGGAGCCTAATTCTAAACCTTGCTGTGGTTATTTGGATTGTTCAGATTGTTACACAGATGATGGAGTTGAGAGCTTAAAGCTCACAAAGATGTGAAGAATTTTTATCACAGTTTTTAGTCCAAATAGTCCATACAGATAACATTTGATCACTCAAAAAGAGAATAAGCTCTACAAAGAATATCATAGTAATCCAAGATATATGGCAACCCTATCATTCTGCTGCAGTAAACCAATCAAACTTGGCAAATGAGGCCGAAGTAAGGAAAGGAAAAAGTTAATGTGAGGATAAGTGGCAACCTTATAAAGCATAGGTGTGAACTACATGGCAAACTATATCCGTATATATTTTCGGTTTTATTTATACGTCATAGTTAATTTAGTTTACGTTCCTAAAAGTTAAAAGAAAGGGAAAATAACAGAAAGTTATGTTTAAAATAAAGTGAATTCAAAAAAAGATCAGTTTTTGATGCAAAAGAACTTAAAATTTAATGAAAAATTTGTACTTAAAAATTGTTTTTCACAAATAAAAACTAAATGATATCATTAATAGTCCGCATAATTGCCATTGTTTTTAAGGACAGCTTCCATTCTTCGAGGCATAGACGAAATTAAATTACGGCAAGTCTCTACTCTCTACTAATATTGTACCAAACATGTTGAACGTTTCCCCATAATTGGTCTTTATTACAATACAACAATGAAGCTTGGAAACTCTTCTTTTTAATTCTTCCCAAAGGTTTTCTAACGGCTTCAAGTCGGGCGACTGGCTAGGCCATTCAATAACGTCTATCTTCCTTGGACGAAACCATGCACTTACTAACTTTGATGATTGTTTTGGATCGTTATCCTGTTGAAACTTCCACATCAAAGGCATATTTTCCTCGGCAAAGGGTAGCATAACAAATTTTTGTACACAAATCCGACCATTGTTTGCTCTATTCGGTGAATTGGACCTACTCCATACCAGGAAAAGCAACACCATACCATGATATTGCCTGCTCCATGCTTGATGGGCTTTTTTGTGTACCTACTGTCGAATTCTTTACCTTTTTGCCGACGAACATTTCTTTCTGCTTGGTTTTCAAATAAATTGATTTTGGTTTCGTTGCTCCAAAGGAAATTTCGCCACTTTTTTTCTCCCTCTGCTCCACACCAATCTTTGTGAGCCAAGGCAAAATTTTTCCTCTTCTTTAAATTGTTTGTTCTAAGCAGAGGGACTTTGCGAGCTATCCTACCTTGCAGGCGCCTGCCTTCTGTAATCGTCTTCGTATTTTCAATTTCTCTAGCAATCGCCTTAGATGACTTAAAAGGGTCCCATTTGGATAGTGTGACTATGCGTTTGTCTGTAGTTAATGAAGTTTTTCTATGTCTAGCTCGTGTTTCAACATTATTTTTTTCTTTTAAAGCGTTGGTTACAAAATTGTCAGACCGATTTAAAGCATCTGCAATGAATTTGTAGGTTTTACCTTGCTCGCAAAGTTTAAGAATGAGGAGTCTTTCTTCATTACTGCAATGGCGCCCATGACCCATCTTAAAAATTAATTATGTGTGAAATAATTTTTAATTTATTTTCAATTAATATTATTTCACTTTTACTTTCTACCTTTTTTTTCTAATTTTTTGACAATAAATCAAATTTTAACGAAATTACAAATCACACACCAAGTAAAATTCGCACTTAAAGGAAAAATGCCACACACTATTTATCTGAGACAAGCTTATTTTTTTAGTGGAATTCCCCATTTTTTCTTTCTGCCACAATAATACCAGTCTACTTATTTGGTAATTTTAATCGGGCTGTAATTTTTTGCATTTTTTTGAAAGAAAAAAAATTTTTTACACCTACTTTTTTGGCCATATGTGGTGTATGTTTTAAGTTTCTACATTTGAGGCCTCTTGAACCACTGTTCATCGCTCAATAAGTGTTCAGGTGAATTATTTCTACGAAAAAACTTAAAAATTTTGTTTTACTTTTTTTTTATTACGACAACGGCATGGTATTATGATGTAAGAAAAGAAAAATTGCGGAAAAACTTGGCAGCAACGAAAAAAAAATATGCGTACGGCGGCTATACACACACATAATTGCAGTGGAAAATTCACTGGAACCCACTTACTATGCATGACGCGTAGCATATGAACGCAAGTGCGAGTGTGTGTGTGCTAAAGGAAGGCGAGGCTGTAGTGTTGCGGTAACAATTTTTGAACCATTTTTTGACCTACTTTTCAAAGTACACACACACACACACACACTCAGATGTGTGCATGAAATTATAACAAATTCGGCGTTGTTCGAATAAACACACACACAAACACAGATGATAGAAAACATTTTTTTTTTATGTTAAAATGTTTCGAATAAGAAATAAAAAAAAAATAAAAAAACAAAAACAATAACAAAAACAGCAATTCTGTGTGATTATAAGGAAAAGAGGAAAAAAAAAACAAAGAAAAAAATTTAAATTGGAATTGGAATTTGTGGCATTAAATGATGCCTGAATGGCTTGTAAGTCTACATAAAAAAGAAAAAAAAAAATATTTTCGAATACCTTAAGGTTTAGGAGGCGTTTTTCGTTTTAAGCAGGCAATAATTCAAGTTGGGTGGTAGACATCATTAAACATTTTTAATGTCATTATTTAAACGCAAAAAAAAAATCCAAAAAAAGCCGAAATTGAATTGCTATACATGCTAAGCGAACTCTGCTATGCTATGCTATGTATAAACAAAACAGAGCTTAAAACCCGGCAAATCATTTCATCTTTTTCGTTCATTTAAAGAAAAAAAAAAAAAAGATATTTTTATGTTTCCATCTGTTCGAAAGAAATAAATTAAAATGTTAAAAATTTAATTGTTTAAACAAAAAACAAAAACAAAAACAAACAAAAATATTATCTTTTAACCATAAATCTTCTGTTTCCATGTGAATCATTAATTGCAAGGTTAATAGCCAGCCTAGCCCCTTCGTAAGAAGTCAGAAAAGCTAGTGAACCCCTTGAAGTTGAAATAGGCGTTTGTGAAACGAAAAACAAAAAACAGTTTTAAACGATTTCCAATAATTTTTTCGATACAAATTAAATTACATGACCAAACTGGGTCAGAGGTAATCCTCAAGAAGAAGAAAAAAAAAAATCATCGTGACTAATTGAAACAGTTCAGCTAATTACGTTGCTTGATCTTTACAAAATCATGCTGATCATGTTTGTTTAAATGGAAACATCAGTTTGAATTTGTTTAACTTAATAAAGGCAATTTTTTTTTGATTTTAGTGTTTTTTTGGAACCTAAAATCAATCGCCAAGTTAGCCAAAGATTGGCTAAGGAAGGCTAAGGATGTTATAAGCACCTAAACGGTGGATATGCGAACATGTACCATTGTTTTCGATCACAATTGAGACGTTATTTCTAATTTGAAAAGTGTGGAGGAAACTTTCCGGGATACTCCATAGTTGTGACTGGATGTGTCGCCAAGAACAGTCCCCTTCAGAGAGATTGTAGATCCAACTCTACTAACTTTGTGTTGGACCCTCAGCTAAAATGATAAATGACCCCAGATTTATGAAATCTATTCCAATGGATGTCTACTGTATAATATTTCTGACAGAGATGTCTGCATAGGAGAATAAAAGATACCCGCATCATATACTTTCAAGCCGCTTTCAAGGCACTTTAATCAGCCACGATTACCTTGAAAGTAAAGGGTGTTTTTTTTTTATAGAGATATAGAAATTTAAGTTGCAATAAAACAACAACGATGGATTATTCGATTGACATGAATTTTATTTATCCGAAAGATAATCTTGTGGCATTACATTTTAAATATGATTTCTGGCATATGACCGCCACGGCTGGCGCGCATGTAGTCCAATCTGGACGGCCAATTTTCGATGACTTTTTCCAACATTTGTGGCCGTATATCGGCAATAATACGGCGAATGTTGTCTTCCAAATGGTCAAGCGTTTGTGGCTTTACCGCATAGACCAATGACTTTACATAGCCCCACAGAAAGTAGTCTAGCGGTGGTGTTAAATCACAAGATCTTGGAGGCCAATTCACAGGTCCAAAACGTGTAATTAGGCGGTCACCAAACGTGTCTTTCAATAAATCTATTGTGACACGAGCTGTGTGACATGTTGCGCCGTCTTGTTGAAATCACATCTCCTGGACATCATGGTTATTCAATTCAGGAATGAAAAAGTTTGTAATCATGGCTCTATACCGATCACCATTGACTGTAACGTTCTGGCCACCATCGTTTTTGAAAAAGTACGGACCAATGATTCCACCAGCCCATAAAGCGCACCAAACAGTCAGTTTTTCTGGATGTAACGGGGTGTTTCCACATACACTTGATGATTACCTTCACTCCAAACTTAGCAGTTTTATTTGTTGACGTAGCCATTCAACCAGAAGTGCGCTTCATCGCTAAACAAAATTCGCTTATGAAAATCGGGAACAACGGTAATCTCGTTTTGGGCCCATTCGACGAATCTACGCCTTACTTGATGATGGCTTGATGGCTTCAAATCTTGCACGAGTTAGATTTTGTAAGCACGAAAACCAAGATCCTTCCGCAAAATCTTCCATAAAGTGGATGGACACAGATCCAATTCCTGTGCTCGATGGCGGATGGACTCATTCGGCTCTTCCTCAGCAGCAATAGCTTCTTCTGTACGCACCGTTCAGCGTGTCTGGGGATGCGAGTTATCAATAAGAGTAAACGTGGTGCGAAAACGTTCCATGGTTAATCGAATTAACTGCTCTGATGGACGATTTTGTCGACGATAAAATGGACGTAGTGCGCGATACGTTTTCCGGCACAGAATCATTATTTTCGAAATAAAATTGCACTATTTGCAAGCGTTGTTCAGGCGTGAGTCTATTCATGATGAATTGCCAAACCAAACTGAGAATAAATCACTTGACAGCTGTTAAATCGGTCGCCATCTTGAAAAGTAATGCCAACTTAAAGTTCTATACCTCTATAAAAAACACCCTTTAGTATGTGAGTACCGAAATTTTTCGATGCTTTACAGAGCATATTGTAGAGCGAATGACTTGGACACCAGACGCAGCACAATATTCGAACTCTCCGCTGAGTTTTTTACTTTGGAAACTGCGAACTTATAATTGACAATTATAGATCATTTAACGTGATAATTTACATGCTGTTGAATGAAATTGGAATGTTCTAGAAAGATAGGGTTACCACTTGAAGAAAACAATTAGCTTCGTCACCTACATCTCTGGTGCCAAGTAACGCCCAACCGAAATCCTTGATTTTAAACAGTACAGGGTAATTAATAAAATAAACAACAAAAAATGATGTGATTTTTACCAAAAAAAATTTTTAAATTAATTTACTGGAGTGGCAATTCCATGTACTAAAGACTGCCTGCCAACTGCTTCAGTTTTGTTGTCTACTTTTGTTTTACAGTGTAATTCTATGCTTCAGTTTAAAATCCCATCGCATATTTTCTTCCTTTTATTTATTTGTGCAAAAAGAAAAGAGAAAAACAAAAAGAATAAGTCTTGTAGGTTGTAGACTACATTGGATTAACTTGGTATTGTTTGCTGGTTGTGTTGGTTGGTTTGGTCTGTCGGTTTGGCACGTTCATTCTTCATTCATTCATTCACTTATTCATTCCAACGTTCGTTTGTTCGTTCGTTCGTTCGTTGACCATAGAATAACACTAACCTTGAAGCTTGTCAAAGTCATCGTCATCAATGACAGAGGCGTCGACTTTAACGTTGTGAGTGTGCTTGGTTTTTGGCTTTATTATCATGGACAGCAGCAAATAGCAGCAACAACAACAACAACAATGACAATAATGATAATAATTACAATAACAATTATTTTAATGATATTATTTCTCTTTAAATGCTACTGCCATGCTCTCTCTCTCTATCTCTTTCTCTTTGAAGTCTACTTGGAGATTTAGAAGGAACTGTTATGTTATACTTTTGGGTGGAGTAGTAATTGTTGTTTATTTATTTAATGGTACCTTTTATGGTATTAGAAATTGAGAGTGTTTGTTTGTCTCTCTCTCTCTCTGTCTCTTTGGTTATTACAGTTAATTTGCTTTTATTATGCTTGTATATTATAGTCTCTTGTATATTTGCTGTGTATTATTAGTTAAGGGTATGGGTTATTTCGTGTCATTAAACATTTGTTAGACTGAAGGTTATTCTCTTGATAAAGTTCAAGTACTTTTCTCCTTGAAAACATATTTTTTCCGTTTTTTACTTTTTATTGTTTACCATTTAATGAGAAGGAACTTATAAGTAGGATTGTATTGAAGACATCTGAAATCGTATTTTTTAGGTGAAACATGAACTTTCCTTATTTTTTTTATTTTATGGAAAGAAAGTATATGTATAGCGAATGTCATGCATAGAATTATATTGGAAAAGTTAAAGTTTTGTTTAATTTTGATTGAATTGTAGCGAAAAAAAACACAAAAAGGTTCTCGTTTTGTTTCACTTATCCATTATCGTATTAATAAACACAGAGTTGTATTTTAACTGTAAATCTAAAATTTTTCTAAAATATTAAAAAAAAGGAACAGAATGATTAAATTACTTTCTATTGTATTAACATTACTTTTCGAATATGATAAAATAGTATTCAGTACTTTCTTTACTGTTTTCTGCATTAGTTTTTCTTCCATCAGCTCCTATTTAGTTTGTTCATTTGGCTTTCTAGTAATCCGGCCTCCTGTCAACAACTGGATAACTCTAAAAATAGATTTTTTGTAGGCCTGTTAAGCTCAATTTCTAGTAAACCGGCCTATTGTCAATAACTGGACCCTCTAAAAACAGAAAAACCGAAACAAATGTTACTCGTCTGTTCATTTCTGGCACCGAGATTCAGATCCATACATATTAGGTTGTTTTTTTTTATATTTTGCTTTTCAATGTAAATTTTTTAATATAAAAACAAACTTCACGATATGTTGTGATGCTAAAAATTCTCTACATAGTTTGCCTTTTGTCCACGAATAGATTAACAAACCAAAATACTTTGCAAACCATTGAATTTTATTATCATAATTCGATTTCATAGGGATGCGTAAACAATTAAAAGAGCCCAAATTGGAAGTGAAAATCAGATAGACGCAGTTCAAGATTAATGATGCCACATACTACTCTGCACTCGAAAACATGGACCTACAGAGAGGCGACCAGCTTATTTATCGCTAAGATCATGCGATTTGATTCCAATAGAAAATTATCCCTTTTTCCCCATACCCAATATTTTAAACTAAATTTATGCTGTGACTATTCTTACAATTTTCCTTATATGGCTATTTGTCTTGTACGAACATATACGCACGTATACACATACCCTTTTACAAATACTCTTGTTCTTTCTCTTTTGTTCCTCGAGTTCGGAATAAACTTTCCTCTTTCTTTATTCAAATGTGTATCCCTACATTCTGCACATCGCATTAATGTCAATCTATTTTTTTCTGAAACATTTCAGCATTCTTTTCCAATATTAATGTTACCCACCACTGGCATGTTCTGTATCTCCGGTTTTAAACATGGAACTTTACAAACTAAAAACAAAAAAAAAACAATAACCATTGGTTCTCAATACATACTTTACTTATTTGTTTTTCCTCATAGTGCTAATGACCTTACAAAGCTATCAGCAACAACAACAAAACTACAAGCAAAAATCATGTTCTTATTAACGACTAATCCCCACACACACATACACACATACACACATACTCTCAATCAACACATTCATGTACAATGGAGCTTCTCTTGCCTGTAGCAAACACAAACGACGAAAACTGGCCCGAGTAACAAGCAAGAATAAAATTAAAACCTTTAACCTTTAAGAGTTTACAAGTTTGTGTGTGTGTGTGTGTGCATGTGTTATGTACGCATCCTTGAAATATGTTGTCTTCTAGCATGACTACTGGTGTGCTGCTTGTGCTCTTCTTTATGACTCTTATAAACTGATTCGGTGTATTTTTTTTTCTCTTGTCGTGTATTGTAGCGAAGTTAATTTGTGTGACTCTATGCCTGTGGCTGTTGGTTTTGTTTTTGTTTGTTTGTTTGATGGTTATAATCAAATGAAAAGAACTACAATCGTTTAGTTTAGTTTGATGGCCATATTATTTTATTAGTTTTTGTTGTGGTTGTTGATTATTATTTAAATTGCTTTAGAATTATAAGAGCCAGCCGAGTGTCTTATGAATTTTTTATAATGTTGGTTGTGTGTGTCAGTTATAACACACAGGAGAGTTCAATGACAACTACATTGAGAGAAAAACTGTTATTAAGGCAGAATGTTATTTATAAGTATATCACAGGGTGTGATGAAAATCATTTAAATTTGTAATTAAATATATGAATTGTTATACGTAATCGTAATAGGTATGACAAGTATTACAAAGGTATCTTTAAAGCTATGCTCTTTGAAGGCGAATGTGAATTTAATCAAGAAACTTAAAAAACATAAATCAAACTGTAGCCACAGGATATTTAAAAATGCCTCACTTAATTAGTTTTCTTTGTGGTTAAATTTTTTTCCAGTGTTATTTTCTAGAAGCTCTTTCAAGGCTTTTTACAACAATTTCTAAATGCTTTTGAAATTATTTACTTTTCCCTGCCCTTAAAGTCTGGTGGTGTAACAAGATAAATATCCTTTAAATCGTTTTTTTGCTTTTTCTCCTTTTTAATTTGATAAAAACACAGCTATAAGCGAAGGATTTATTTTCATTTTCCTTGCAAGTAGTCTAGGAGAACTTCATTTCTTTGCCAGGCAACTACACAAAATTTCAAGGTCGTTCCTAAGGTATGGCTTTTAATTTATTTTTTTTTTGTCAAGTTTTATTTGCTTTTGTTGTTGTTCCATTTATTATACAAATATTATCACAAAATGATGGGTCTGAGGACTATACACGTGTACAAAATAAATATAAACAGTGTTGCCAAATTTCCCTGTTTTTGCAGACAGGTTTTCTGAGAAAATTTACATGCTGTAGAGAGAGAGAGAGAGAGAGAGAGAGACGTTTTAGTGAAAAAACAAGGAAAGTAAGTGTATCTCTCAAATGTTTATCAGTTTAACAGTGAAATATTAGGGCGATGAAAACAGCAACCATTGAAATGATGTGGCGTTGAAAATTGGCTACTTAATCTACGTGTGGTCCATTGTAATATCACAGTTTTCCATTTTCCTCGACACTGATACCATCCGGATTCCATGTAGACTCTTAACGTTGATCCTTGACAGATCAGAGAGTTCAATTCCGTAGTAGTAACTCCAACTGTTCGGTATTTTTAACCCGAAGTGGTGCTTACAGGCTGTTAATGGGATCCTTAGTGCAGAGAAGTGACTTGATAGTTCAATGGTTGTACTATAACTGGCCCATACATCAGCTTTGCAGTTTTTCGCAATACCACTGTGCCTCGGTGCTCATTCAAAGCATCCTGGAGGTCATTATGTTAAAACACAGTGCTTTTACAGCCACCTGGCTATCAGAAATATTGCTAATAACTCCTCTAGAGATTGTGTTACCATTAATAATCATCACAGTAGATCGTACGTCTGACATAGTCGCCTGAAAACGGAATTCTTTGCTAAAAATATATACAGGAAGCCATCTCGCGCCTCGGAGAGAATAACATAAGCAACGAACAGTAGACAATAGTGGAACTCAATGCATTTTGACAGAGGGCGCTGTTTCGAGGCAACAACATCTCTTAGGCAATCATCCTAGAATATGCTACAGTAAACCAGAGACCCGCTTTTCAAGAAAAATTTAAGTTTTAGAATAAAAACATGGAAGAAATGCTTTTCCTTAATGAATAGCAAGCATTAAAAAGCTAAGCAAGTTTCCGGTTAATCTGATACCCGTTTCAGACTTGTCTAATCACAGTCTCGATAGTTCTGAGCCTTACTGGCATATTCAGCAAACTTCCCAGACTCTCCTCTGCTTTGTAGCCAACTCCATCTCGGTCGTTTTCAATAGAGTAGAAGATTTTCCACAATTAAACTGAAAAATCCAGGACCTTTTGGAGAAAAATTTCTTTTAAAAGTAATTGAAAATGTCTGTGAACAAATATTGGTTTTTCTTTTTCAGTTTCTTTAACAAATTTCTTCATTTAAATGTGTTTGGGTTTGCAAAAAAAAAAAAAGTAGAAAAAAAAACGATTTTTCCAAGATTTTCCATTACATTTCACAAGTGAAATGATGGGAGTCACTTTCTCTTCCTGCTGCCAAAGCGGAGAGTTCAGCAACAGCAGCAGCAGCCGCGGCAGTCACATCTTTCACTGGTTGTGTGACTGGCCTGGCCTGTCTCTGTGTGACTGACATCTTATTTCTGCAGCACAGCTTAGTACAGCTCAACTCAACTCCACTCGAATGTGGCAAATAACGTGTGGTGGCATTAAAACAAACAAGCGTAACAACATTGTGAAGAAATTTTGCCATGCAGATTGAGACAGACAGATAGACTGACAGTTAGACGGCTGGACAGACGACCATACTTTGAAAGACATTTTAAATGGTTTTCCTTTTGAAATGTGAAAGAAAAACCAGCCAACACTTCAGATTTCATATGGAATTGTGACTATAAAATCGAAAATTATTATTTTTTGTTTTGTTTTTTTTTAACAATTTAATGAAATTTATCAGCATCTTTTTTGTTTTAGTTTTATTATGGTTTTGAAAGCAAATGCACAATTACTTCCGCTCGGTTGGGGTTAATTTTTGTTGCTTTTCGTAAAAATCAATTGCAAATCAATTGTTGTTTTTTTTGTTTTTTTAAATAAATTTTTATTTTTATTGTTATTGCTTAAAATTTATGTTTTTGCGGCAGGTAATATTACTTGTTTTTTTTTTTTATTTATTTTTAATTGTTTTAATAAAGTCATTATCATCGTATTAATTCTTCAGGAAAACAAAACAGTTTTAAAAACAATACAAATTTATTTTGTAAACATTTATTTACCTGCAATCTATCATAATTAATAACAAATTGTTACAAAAAAAATTAAATTGAATAAAAATTTAAAAATAATTTCTTCAACTCAAAGAGAACAAACAAACGGATGACAGAAAAATCTCCCTTCTAAAACCATTGAATTACGAAAAGTAATGCCAAGTTATGTACTGAAGCACAAACAAAATAATTTCTTCAACTCAAAGAGAACAAACAAACGGATGACAGAAATACCTCCCTTCTAAATCCATTGAATTACGAAAAGTAATGCCAAGTTATGTACTGAAGCACAAACACATGCATAAGCAATCCCTTTTGCTTTACTCTTTGCCTATGTTGTTATTGCTTCTGTTGTTGTTGAAATAAGGTTTTGCAACTTGAAAAATAATGAAAATCTGGAACAACAACAACAACAGCACTAGCACCAGCACCAGCAATAATTGAATTGAATAACTGCCGTTAATAAAAAAAAAAAATTTTTTTTTTGTTTGCTTTACTTTTGAAAGTGTTTTTTTCTTTCTTGAGTGGGTGTAAAATTTGCAACATGTAGCCTGGTTTTTTTTTCTTTTTGTTTTTATTTTTGTTTCTTACAATTTACAATTGCAACAACAGTCAGTAGCAATAAAATGTAACTGAAGTTTTTTTTGTGAGTTACGTCTGTTGGTCTCTCTCTGCCTCCCTCTCTGTTTGGTTGCTTGATTAATCTGGCGCGACTGTATTTCGTTTGTTTGTTTGTTTTTATTCTTTTAAATGAATGGAATGAATAAATTAATGAATATTTTGGTTTAAACATTTCGAAAATACACCATTTACAGGGAAATTAAAAATTTTATTTTTATTCACTTTGCAGCATTTATCATTTTTGTAAAAATTAAAAAGATTTAAGAAAAATGGAAACAAAAACAACTAATATTTATTAATTTCATATGCTTAATAATTAATTAACAACAAAAACTTAAATAGTTATTCATTATAAAAAATGTTTTGGTACTGAGTTGATATCAGACTTAAAATTTAAGTGGACACATAATTAAGTCAACTGAAAAGAAAAATATTGAAAATTTAATTTAATTGCTTTATTTTTCACCCAAACTATTTTGAACCTTTAATATTTTGTGGGGTACCCTTTTTGGAGTATTATTTCAGTACATTTTTGTGGCATTGAGTTGATTAAATTGCGACACTGCTCAGGACTAAGGTTATTCCATTCTGTCTGGATAAGCTGCCAAAGTGCTTTTTTGCTGCTAAGTTTTTTGGCTGCAACTGCTCGTTTTATGATCCCCAAAGATTTTCAATAGGTTTCTTTGAGCTGGCCAATCAAGAGTCCTTTTTTTTCTCAGCAAACCAAGCTTTAACTACCCGAGATGTATGCTTCGGGTCGTTATCATGCTGAAATATCCACGCTAGTGGTAATTCGTCCTCATAATCTTTAGTCAAATTGTTCAATAGGATGTATTTATACATTTCCGCAGTCATTTTCCCATCGATTCTTACCAGTGCACCAACGCCGGATGTGGTAAAACAACCCCAAACCATTACTGACGAACCTCCATGCTTTACGGTTTTTTTGGTGTACTTTGGGTCTAATTGTGTATTGACAGGACGTCTTACATAGGTTCTGTCATCGTTTCCAAAGATATTAAACTTGGACTCATCACTCCATACGACTAATTTCCAAAATTTTGTCGTCTTTATGGAGGTGGGTTTTGGCAAACCACATGCATGAATAACTTAATTGTATATCCACAAGTGTACATGCATAAGTGTTCACTACAGCCCTTTGGTCTCAATTACGACCTAGTTTCTCACACCCCCATGTTGTGTGTGTTAAATTTAATTATGACTGTCAGGTTGGTGTAGTTGTCCATTCAGTTCCTTTAGTTTCGAAATCACTCGGTGTTTCGGATGAAGCGACACAGTATGCCAATATTACGTCAAGACAGTTCATCCAGATCTTCCATATAGAAGGCACCAAGGCGCCTACCTTTTTCACCTTCGACACAACATAATGCCGGGTATGTACTATACAGTGGGTCAAGAACAGTCTCATCTTCCTCCTCATCTCTACAGCTTCTACAGAAATTATTCACGAGGTGTTCAAGACCAATGCTCACCGCATACGTGCCGATAATGCAATTCCCTGTAATCGCGATAACTATACTAAGCTTGCTTTTTTGAGGTTTAGGCAGAGTTGCCGTGCGCCTCAGGCTTGGCCAGATTTTCTGCGACTTTCTGCTCGTGTCTGAAGCCGCCCATCTATTGTCGACGAAGTCTACGACCGCATTGTCAATTATAAGTTTGAAGGTTCCCACAAAAGATTTCCAACGTCGAGAATTTATTGCAAGATTTCAATGGTTGTAGCCCTAGCAAGCCTCTAGCAAGCTCCTCTGCTCTGCAGTTACATGGTATCCATGTGATATGGACATGATATTGATCTGTTACCTCGTGGAGATATCTGCGACTGTTGTACATCCTCTTGCAGTTCATTACATTAGAATTCAATGCTCTGATAGCCGCCTAGCTATTGGAAAGTACCGTATTTTTCCATTAAGGGACATTTCCATCCATCCATCCAATAATTTTCACCGACACTTCCGTCTAAAAGACGCTACAGTGATTCAGTAGTCTTATAGACCGGCATACATATTGCAATCGATTCCGAAAAAAGTCTTACTTACCACGGTTCCGTCCAATTTGGAGCCATCGCTGTAAATTTGTATGGAGTCCTTTTGCGAGGTGCACCTCAGCATTTTTCTAGACCTCCCTTTCGGGGATGGATGTCCTAAATTTCATTGAGAAGTCGTATCGCGTTGTCATGTAGTCACTGCTCTCGACAGTCCCAAATTCTTTAAGTATTTTTGAGTGGCCAGTATCCGATTTACGACAGTCGCCCAGAGACGCCTATTAATCTTTACTGCCACGCCCCTGCGCAAGAGGGCAAGCAGTACATACAATTAGCTCCAGTGCCAACATAGGAGTAGCGCGCAAGGCCCACTGACAATTATGGAGGCAGATTTTTGCAACTGACATATCAGTTCTCATATTAGTTGCCTTTAAGAGGCACTTTTACCGTACGTGGCTCAAAGTAGGTCTGACCACTGACCGTGTAGATCCAGTGAGTCATCCCCAACACTTTTGTTATAAACAAAGAGGTCAATTGAGGCCTTTTTCAATCTGATCTTATTATGTTAGGTATCCAAGCTGGTTTCCTAACCAGAACAAGGCCCAAGCAATGTGTTTCCACCTTGAGTTCTAATTCCGCCCCATACAGTCTCAACGTTTAGAGTTGCAAGGCCTTTTAAATGAATTTTTTTTAAGCAAAATTGTGAATTTCACGAATTTAAATATTTATGGAAGCACGCAACGGCAGTGAAAGTAAAATATTTCA
The DNA here is from genome assembly GCA_958299815.1 of Sarcophaga carnaria. Taxonomy (NCBI): domain Eukaryota; kingdom Metazoa; phylum Arthropoda; class Insecta; order Diptera; family Sarcophagidae; genus Sarcophaga; species Sarcophaga carnaria. The sequence continues at coordinate 129,335,791 of OY283150.1, read as the reverse complement.
AGGAGAAGTTTTCGAGCAACAAAAACATTTTTTTTCTTATGGCAGACAGCAGACACTTCTGACTCGCCATTTATCCCCCTTGTATACACGCTTAATTTTTATTTTTAACGTTCTGTGGTATGAGGATCCTTAAAAGAACTTCCCTACGTTGTCAACTTAAGTTGCAAGAAAGAAACGTGAACGCCTTAGTAAATACACGCACACTTATACGACAGTCAGCCACTCAGCAAGCCAGCCAAATCTGTATCACAGCAGACGTGGGTACATGGTAGCACGAGTGTTTTCTTCTTCTTCATTTTCTTCTTATTTTTCTTTTACGAAAACTACAACAAAGTGCAGTCAGACAAACATTCATTCAGTTGGTTGTACGATTAACAGTAAATTGTAGGGTGGCCATTTATTTTTTATTGTTGTTGCTGCTGTTTTATTCCATGTTTCTTAAGAAATATTGTGTTTCGTTTTATGCTTATTAAAGTAGAAACCTGCCGTAAAAAAACAAAATCCAAGAGGAAAAAAAAGGGAGCATCAGTGGAAAGGAATGAATGGATGAATGGCTGGATGGATGGATATGCAGTGAATATGATTTTTAATGTTTTCTTTATGTCTGGCACTCTTTGGATTTTTTGCTTAAATGTCTGCAAAATTTATTGCTTTTTTTCGATTTTATTTAACCTGGTCCATTATGTCTACATTGTTGAGCTGAAATGCAGAAAAAGTCCTTCATTTTTTGTGTTTTTTTTGTTTGTTAATAAATTATCCAATGACGCCGCTCGTTTATACAAAAAAATTTGAATGTGCGTGAATTTTTTTTCGTAGTTCTAGGGCAGATTTTTTCCTTTTTTTCTGTTTCCTTTAAAACTTTAATAAAGGGTGTTTTTTATAGAGGTATAGAACTTTAAGTTGGCATTAGTTTTTAAGATGGCGACCGATTTAACAGCTGTCAAGTGATTTACTCTCAGTTTGGTTTGGCAATTCATCATGATTTAATTTTTATTTTTATTTTCAGGTATGTAAATTGCTTTTGATGGATTTGTTTCCCAAGTAAGTTTTTTTTTCCATTTACACTTAAAAAACGAGGATATTTTCAAATTTATTTGCAAAATTGTTGAAAAATTTTGAAAAATCTTTTTTGTGCGTACCGTACTAATCCTGTCGTTATAAACTTGCCAATTCCAGGCGCAATAGGTTTATTTAGACTACCTTAACCGCAACGTAATGACCCGTTAGTATCGCCATTTTTGTGTGGTTAGTAGTTTTAATTGTGTTCCGCTTGTTAAATGATTTGTATTCGAAAATCCGATACTTTTCATTGAATAAATGACATTTCAAATGAAAGTTGACAACGTTGGCATGTGCATAAGGATATGTGGGGTTAAAAACAATAAATTAATCATTAATCTTGTTTGCTAATCATAAACGAAATACTGTTTTTACAATTAAAAGAATTTTTTTTTAATTTTCCAAATTTTATTTCCTTTATTTTTATTATTTTCCTGCTTTACTTTTTTCCATTCATAAGAAAATTAAATAAACGCTTAATAAAAAAAAACTTTTCCATTTACATTCGTATCGCATAAGCCCGAAATGCCGGTAGCGGCCATAGTTGAAATCACAAAAAAAAAAAAAAATTAAAAAAAAAAAAATTCCGCATAAAAAATATGGTTTTTATCTGTGAAAATGTGAAAATCAAACAAAAATAAAATCAAAAAAAAAAAAAGTAAGTGTTGCATGCAACACTATTTTTTTTTACAGCAGGGCGCAATGCATGACCAAATACAGAGCCATTAAAGCAACAATGGAAACCAAATCAGGCACTAAAATAAAAACAAACACACCCACCCGCGCAAATGTTTTTATTTTTTTGTAAATCTTTTCAAAATCTCGAGTATTTAATGAACAAAAATTATTATTTCTTGAGACGCCAGGCAGTCAAGTCAAAAGTTGTACGTTGTTGCACGTAAAATTTTATTGCTGCCACCTAATGTAAGCAGCAAGCAATATGCCACACTTTTTCTAAGCCACTAACAACAACAAACATTACGTAGTCACAGTCAGCTACCACCACTAAAGGCGTATTGTATTGTATTGTATTGGATTGCATTGCCTTGTTTTTAAGTTATACACCAGGCTACAAGAATAAAGAAAAACACTACAATTGATTTTTTTATTCTTTTTATTTTTTGTTTGTTTGTTTTGAGAGTGAATTTCAACAAACAAAAAAAAATTATTTCTTACATTCAACCCAATCAGACAACCATCACCACCACCACCACCACCACCACCATCCACCTACACTACATACAATGTGGCAACTAAAGCCTCATTTACCGTTGCTTGGCTAACTGTCTGTCGCTGTCTATACACGTATAATCTTTGTAGTAAAGAAATCATTAAAATTTAAATAAAAAAATTTAACAAAAAAAAACGTATTTTTTTTTTAAATAGAAAAAAACAACAAATCACATCACTGCAGTTAATTTCAATTTTAAGCCATTTAAACCATATCCCCACACCACTTATGCTCGGGCACTCGTAGATTGCAAAGTTGTTAACAAAAATTGGGTTAAACAAGTCGTTTAAATTGTGTTTTTTTAATTTGTTTTTGTTGTTGTTGTAATAAAATCAAATATTTTATTTTTCTTAATCTTTAAATTTATTTATGCATTCAAGATTTTTTTTGGAGAAAATTTGCTGCGCCATCAAGCTTACACCTATTGACACCTAATTAGAAACGCTTTTTTACTTTAACGCAAAGTCAGTAATATAAATAATTTTTGGGAAAACAACCGTTATGTTGCCTTCCAAATACTTGTATTTTATTTATGACTCTGTTTTATCTTTAAATTTTTGTACTTTCTTTATTAACCATTTCAATTACCGTTATTTTTTTTTGCAAACTTGTAAACACGTTCTTAGTATAGTTTAAAAAAAGTGCGACACATAATTAGAAACGATCAATTATTGTTTAAAATTTTCTGTGAAAGGCAATATTTAGACAAAGGTAGCTAAACATTTTTTTTTTAATTCAATATGTTTGAATATATTAGCCTAATATTTTTTATTTTTTTAATGGGAAAATGTATGAGCTGCACTCCTGAAGTAAGGAGAGCTCTATTTTTGAACTGCGTAAAGCTGGAAAGACATATAGAGAAATATCAGAGCAGCTTCAGTGTTCAGAAAAAATGGTCTTTAACGCTATGAAGCACATTCAAAAATATGACACTACATCGAACGTTTCACGACAGAATAGGCCCCGGGAAAACATCAGACTATATAGACCGCATTATTGGGCGAATCTCCAAAGCCGATCCAAAAAGTCGTCTGCGGATATCCAGCGTGAAATTTGCGACAGATTTAATATCTCCATATCCAAGAGGACCATTTCACGTCGTTTGATTGAAGTCACGCTAAATGGCAGAGCAACACGCAAGACACCACTTCTGATTAAAAATTCAAAGAAAACGTCCCATTTGAATTGGACAGCCAATCAATGGAAATATGTGCTTTGGAGCGACAAAACTAGGATAAATCGCCTTGGTTCAGATGGTCGAAGATTTATTAAAAGGCCCTTCAACCAAGAATTTAATCTTCGCTATGTTTCACATGCAGTGAAGCATGGTGGATGATCGACTATGGTGTGGTCATGTTTTTCCTGGAATGGTGTTGGCCCAATCCATAAAATTTATGGAATTTTAGATAAGGAAAAGTACGTTGACATATTTAGTAATGTGATGTTGCCGTGGGCTGAGGAGAATTTGCCTGTTATCTGGAAATTTCAACTGGACAACGATCCAAGGCACACAGCCAGGGTAACAAAAGAGTTCCTTGAAGATAATTCCATCAATGTTTTGATCGAACACCTATAGGGCGATGTGTACAAAGCTGCGAGCCTCAAAAATGTTACAAACATGGCCACTCTTTTCGAGGAAGTTAAGAAGGCATGGGAGGCAATACCAGGTGGGGCGATGTCGTAACCTTATAACATCAATGCGGAGGCGATTTGAAGCTGTATTAAAACAAAAAGGGTTTGCAACAATATATTGACAATAAGTAAGAATATAAACATAATATCACAATTTTTTTCTAATGGATTTTATCGTTTCTAATTAGGTGTCGCAGTCAATATTTGAGAAAATTGTGTTCTTTTTTTTTTTAAGTGTTTAGTAATAAGAGATTTGTTAAGTTTTTTTATCTCTTTTTTATGACTTTATAAAATTAAATAATAAATAGTTTGAAAAGAATAAACAATATGAAAAATATTTCAATATTTTATGAAATTTTAAAGCGTTTCTAATTAGGTGTCAATAGGTGTAAGTACACTTGCAAAAGTGATCAAAAAATAGGCAGTAGCAAACGGACAGATCAGGAACCTTACTTAAATAGGTAAATGGGTTGAATGGGGCGAATCATCATACAACATGGATATTTCCATTACTTTTCCACTTACACATAAGCCATCTTAATGGCATTTGACTCACTTCAATTCAATTCACTTCATTACCATTGTTTGTAGATGACATACCTCAACTTTAGGCAACGATTTTGATCCACCGCTTTAAACCTATAATTCACTTCGTTTTGGTGCAAATGAGAGATCAGCAATGAGCAATCAAAAAGATTAGTAGAATCGAATCATACTCATAATTTCTAATACTTATACGCATTCATTCATTAGATGCCGCCGTAGTCTCGTAGGTAGAGTGTTGGCTTATTAGACATAAAGCCAGGGTTCGAGCCCCAGATCAGACATCAAAACAAAATATAAAAAATTATTTCTTGGGCGACTTCCTCTCAGCAGATTTATGGCAAAAAAAACTCTGAGAGTAAATAAAATTGTCATGAAAAGTTTCTCAAAAATCTGTCGTACGGAGTCGACTTTAAACTGTAGATCCCACCACTCATGTATAAAATTAACACACACAACAGAAGTGGTGTGAGAAACTAGATCGTAATCTTGACTGAAGGGTTGTAATGACCAATTATATATGTATGTATACGCATTCATACTTATTTTACTATCATGGATCTTCTACTCATATTCAAGGCTTGAAGTACTCAACATATTCATACTTTACAACACGTACGATGTTATTGATTTCGACGCTCCATAACCCAACATATACACGAAGTACAAAATAAAGCTGGAGGTCCACACCACGCGTTTTCGCATCAAAGCGTTGCGTGTATTTCATGCCTTCTTCGCATTCTACGCTTCAAGTTACATGCAACGCTTTTTACGCGCCAATGTTTGTTTTGGTTTACACAAATTAAAACAAAACAACCTGTCAAAATCAGCTGATTCGTACGCGCGCCGCTTGTGATGCTTACAAAAGTAGAAAGTAGATTTACTTTTCGCGTTCTATGCGTCATGGCATCCTACGCTTTTGTGCGTGTAACTTGCACCATATAAATATATTAATTCTACTTTTTTGACAGCCGCGTAGAATGCGAAAACGCGTAGAAAGCGTGGTGTGGACCTCCAGCTTAAGTATGATTCGCGTACGAACACTAAAATACTCACTAGAAGGTTGTGTGTTTGTTCTGGTTGCTGCTCTCTCCTTTTTTTTTTTTGTAAAGACCTAGCAACTAAGACTGTAAATTTTGTTGAATGATTCGAGTCACTCGCATCATTTATAAGAGTATTATAAGAGTATTTATCTAAAGTTATGAACCAAAATGAGTAGGTTTATGAATCAAACATATTTCGAATGGTATGAATTTGATGTCAACGTTGTACGCGTACTCATTGCAACCTGTACTTATAAATCAACATTGTAGTGAGTATGAATGAATAACTCGGCTTTAAACCGCTAGATCTTGGTGTACAATTAACGTTGCCAGCCAACACGTGAAATTTACTGTTTTTGGAAACTTCTCATGGCTTGTGGCACTGTCTTATTGAAGCCATCTGCAGTCCAGTTTGTTATTTTCAACAGTAGGCTAAGAAACCTCGAGTATCATACCACCAAAGCCCTTTGAATTTGATGCTAAAGTTTCTAAAAATATGATCTGTAGGTCTGGCGGGATGTCATACCATTGAACACATTAGACAATCAGTTTTTCCGGGAGCTAAGAATTTTCCACAATTGTACGCGTCAACGTTGCAATGAGTATGAATGAATCAGAGTAATTAAATTTCAATATTGTTGACTCGTATTCAAAATTTCATGAGTGCTTATGAGTAGCGAAAAAACGCTTCATTGCTGATCTCTGGTGCAAATATTATGTTTTGAGTGGAAAACTTTTAACGTCAAATTACGGAAATTGCCTCCAAAGAAGTCACCGTCAAAAGTGTTGCGCTTCCTGTGGTAATTTATGCAATTTCATCCCTAATAATCTATTTGTACTGCTTTCATTGGCTGTAATCTCTATGGCATGGAAGAACTGAATTTTTTTTTGTTATCTTTTCATACAGCAATACGTGCCTACTGCCGCTTATGTGCATAAAATTCCAACCACAACAGATAAAAATTTAAAAATTATTTTTAAAAACACATTTGTTTTGTTTTTTTGCAATTTTAATTTAACAAAACAGTAAATTGTGACATTTTAAATAAAAAGAACGTTTAAGACGACCTCAAAACCTAAAAAAAAGAATTTTTAAAGACTCAAAAAACTTAAAAAACGATAGTACGTACACTCGCTTCACATAAAGCAAATATTTTAAAGAAACTTTGAAAAAAATTGTTTAAAAACGATTCACGAGCACGTAATAAAGATTATTTGGAATTTATTTCTTTAGTTTTTGTTTTTATCTACTCTTAAAAGAAAAAAGAAATAAGTGGCACATAAATATTGTTAGGCACTGTCTAAGATAAATTTTACTTAAAAAACACTACATAATCTAGGTAGGTAGTAGACGCAAAACCTTGGTTCAAATCCTAGCTCGAATATGTCGTACAAAACGAAATATGAAAAAATATTTCTAGCGGCGACTTCATCTCTAATAAGTCTTCTGGCAAAAAAAAAAAAAAAAAAAAAAAACGCTGAGAGTAAAATAAAATTGCCCTGAAAAGTTTCTTAAAAATCTGATGTGCAGAGTCGTTCATGGCTAAAATTAACACACACAACATAGGTGATGTGAGAAGCTAGGTTGTAATCCTAACTATAAAGGGTTGCACAAACCAATTGAAGTAGTAGCGTAGTAAAGGGTGTTTTTTTATAGAGGTATAGAACTTTAAGTTGGCATTACTTTTCAAGATGGCGACCGATTTAACAGCTGTCAAGTGATTTATTCTCAGTTTGGTTTGGCAATTCATCATGAATAGACTCACGCCTGAACAACGCTTGCAAATAGTGCAATTTTATTTCGAAAATAATGGTTCTGTGCGGAAAACGTAACGCGCACTACGTCGCGATTTTATCGTCGACAAAATCGTCCATCAGAGCAGTTAATTCGATTAACCATGGAACGTTTTCGCACCACGTTTCCTCTTATTGATACCTCGCATCGCCAGAGACGCTGTACGGTGCGTACAGAAGAAGCTATTGCTGCTGTAGAGCGTAGCATTGAGGAAGACCCGAATGAGGAATTGGATCTGTGTCCATCCACTTTATGGAAGATTTTGCGGAAGGATCTTGGTTTGCGTGCTTACAAAATCCAACTCGTGTAAGATTTGAAGCCAAACGATCATCAGTAGTAAGGCGTAGATTCGTCGAATGGGCCCAAAACGAGATTACCGTTGTTCCCGACTTTCATAAGCGAATTTTGTTTAGCGATGAAGCGCACTTCTGGTTGAATGGCTACGTCAACAAACAAAACTGCCGCATTTGGAGTGAAGGTAATCCTCAAGTGTATGTGGATGGAAACACCGTTACATCCAGAAAAACTGACTGTTTGGTGCGCTTTATGGGCTGGTGGAATCATTGGTCCGTACTTTTTCAAAAACGATGGTGGCCAGAACGTTACAGTCAATGGTGATCGGTATAGAGCCATGATTACTAACTTTTTCACTCCTGAATTGAATAACCATGATGTCCAGGAGATGTGGTTTCAACAAGACGGCGCAACATGTCACACAGCTCGTGCCACAATAGATTTATTGAAAGACACGTTTGGTGACCGCCTAATTTCACATTTTGGACCTGTGAATTGGCCTCCAAGATCTTGTGATTTAACACCACCGCTAGACTACTTTCTGTGGGGCTATGTAAAGTCATTGGTCTATGCGGTAAAGCCACAAACGCTTGACAATTTGGAAGACAACATTCGCCGTATTATTGCCGATATACGGCCACAAATGTTGGAAAAAGTCATCGAAAATTGGACGTCCAGATTGGACTACATTCACGCCAGCCGTGGCGGTCATATGCCAGAAATCATATTTAAAATGTAATGCCACAAGATTATCTTTCGGATAAATAAAATTCATGTCAATCGAATAATCCATCGTTGTTTTATTGCAACTTAAAGTTCTATACGTCTATAAAAAAAACACCCTTTATAAAGGGCTGTATAGACCAACGGAATATATGGATACTGTGTTATCCATTCTATACACAATATAACCGAGGTTAATTCATTTTTGAAATTTTAAAATAAAAATCCTTTCTTCTCTAACAAACACTCCATATTGCCATTGCAAGTTCGAGAGCTGAAAGTGAAACTATGGCATGACGACTATGGCATGGTGACCCCCCTCATTTAAGCCATTACCGCCATTACAAATATTGTCTCAGCGTATAATGATGCTCATAAACAATAACAAAAACAATACGATTTCACTTGGAAATTAAAAAAAGAAAGAAAATAAAAAAGTTTTCATTTTCTTTCTCTTTTCGCCTTCTTGTTTTGGATGATTACATAGCCGTAATAAATATTGTAGTTTATTTGTGTTATTGTTGTTGTTTTGTGGCTTAACAAGCGAGGGGGAGGTACTTTCAGTAACTATCTTAACTGAAATCGATTATAAACACCATGAGATACAATTGGGAATAAATCTGCGGTTATCGTTTTGTAGGAAACTCAGGGTTCAAGGGACGTACTCTAGTCTTTGTCATGCAACATTAACCCTAACACCCTACTGTACATGTCAAAAGAGAGAATATGCTGCATGATTGTCGTTCCGGCAGGCGACATGGCCTGGCAGTAGCAACTACACAGGCACAGTTAGAAATTACTTCCGAAAATTTTGTAATCCAGGCTAATTACAACGGAAATGGTTCTACAAAATTTGACTGAAAATTAAAGCAACCAAGACAATGCCAATGTGGTGGTGCTATTCACAAGAAAAATTCTCAATTCTCTCAATCCAATAGCGCAAAATAAAACCGGAATATAAATTCACAGTTCAGCATCGCTAACTAAAGCGGCAACCTGCTTTATATTCCAAGAAAGCAATAGGCCCTAAACGTGAGGGTGAACTCTACGAGCTGTACGACTTTGTATTCAAATCAATTTTATTCTAATGGAGGTGCAGTTGGATTGGCTTTGTAGAAAAGGCGCATCATCAAATCCGGCTTGGGCGTATTATATACCAACATCCAGATCACATGAGGTATTCTTTGCTACCTTTGGCAATGAGACTAAGCATTACAAGAGCTTAGGAGGGAGTATAGGAGCTGTGGTCGAGGCAAAATATTGGTTTTTCTCGGTACGCCTAACGTCATTCAAGTGTAGACTGTCGGTTGCAGATCATTAGATTAAGTCGGATGTGAAAACTTTTGGAATCAATTTAATCTTATGGGACCATTATAGTCCCAATTAGGCTATAAAGACACGACTGTCGGTGTCGTGTTAATGTGGATGTGATACACACACTCGTTAGGAATCTAAAAGCCGCATTACTGACATAGCCTTAGCATAACGGCAGTTTTTATAGTCGTTATTTCAGCTTAAATAGGATTATAATAGCCGGGATGTATAACAGAGAATTAGAAGCCAAGTCCTTTCCTTTCTTTCCTTTCTTTATAGGAGTCATTTGAGAGAAAGCCTGTAAGAACAGCCAGATGACTTTGGATTGCCATGCGATTTAAAGAATGAAGACCAACTGCACTCTTCTTTCACCATACCAGCACGTACAGCCGAGCCTAACAATATTTCCACGTACTCTTTTGCTGGCAACGATTTTGAGCCTCTTTCTTAAACGTCCAAAGAATATTTAGTTTAACCAAAGAAAATAAAGTATATAGAATGTGCATTTTAACATATTTTGGAATATTTTTCAAAATTATTTCATGACGCGGGGGGAAAGATAGAAGGGAATGATACAGAAACCAAGAGCGTAACAATGCGTTGTTCTCATCGGGCGTTTTTGTTGTTTGAACACTTTTTTATTTATTTTTCTGGTGTTAAAAACAGACGTCGGCACCAATGACCCTCAGGGGAAGAACATCTTCGGGTTTTTACACACATAGGACACGAACATCAAGAATGTTCGTTAAAAAGAGCTTAAAAATCTTGTCAGTTTTTAAAGAAGAAGGTTCATGTCGCTCTTTTCAGACTTCAATTATACGCCCAAAGAAATATCACAGTAGTATTCACTAATATCAATGAGAAATGATTTCGATTTTTGGAAGAATACTTGCCAAGTTAAATACCGTGTCTTTAGGGACTTAGTGCAGTACAATTTTTCTATATTTTCCGATCACATATACATATCATTGGGTTAATAAGTAGACTTGGCATTATAAACTAACAATTTTCCTCTAGGTTAACACATGCCTATGGTTATGGATTAGTGATTGAGAGAGAGAAAATAAGTTGAGAGAATTTATTTATTTACAGCCATAGGAAAGTGTTAGTAATATACTCTTTTTTTACTTTCATTTAATCAACATACATATGTAAAGCTGTCTATCTTTGGCTTAATAATTTTCGATAAACAAATATAAAATAAAACATCGATTTTATTATTAAAGGAACATAAAGCTATCCATCTTTGGCTTAAAAATTAGGCCATGTTTTTTAGGTAAATAAAAATAGAAAGAATAAAAAACCATTTTTTATTAAAAGAAAAAAAAAGAGCATACCAAAGCATTTAAAAAAAATATACTAATGACATAGAACATTTTTAACAGAAAATATTCTTCGAGTGTTATTCTGAAATAAAATGATAAAGCATCCGCAGCACATGTATTCTTGTCGCAGTCTGATCGACAACTAAAACAAAAAACACAAGAATACATACACATATACATACGTACGATGAGAGCAACACATTGTTACGCTCTTTGTTTGTGTTCATTTTCCTTCTGTCTTCCTCCCTCTCATCAAGAAATGATTTTTAAAAATATTTTGGTGAGAGCGGGTCGTAATGTTACGACCCGCCATAAGAAATTTTACTTCTACATGATGCGTATTCTTTATATCCATATTCTTTGGCTTAACAGAGGCAATCAAAACTCCTATGACCAGTGTGACATGTGTTGGAGGTATGTGAACTCTGTGTGCAGATTGTCCAGTTGGTAAACGAGGTAGGGATGTAAAAGCGTTAAATACTGTCCAAGAAAAAGTCCAAAAATTTTTCGATAAAACAATGAAATCTTCCATCAAACGAAAGAAAGTACAAATAAAGGGGGGGGGTGCTACTTTCTTTGGATGGTAATTTTTTTTCTTTGTCTCTGTCTTTCGTTGCGCGCAGTGAAATTTTAAATTTTTATTTTCTTTTCTTTCTGTTTTTTTTGCGGTTTGTTTCTCTTTATTTTTAAATGATTTTAATGAATGCATAACAACAACAACAACAACAATAGTAAGAAAAATTATACACCCGCTGATCTCGTCAAAAACAAAAAAAATAAACACGAATAGAAAAAGTAAAAGTACTTCTGTCTGTCCATCTGTCTCCATCATTGTGGAGCAACAGAAAAACATGACTCCCTTCGAACTGAAAACAATAGAAACAAATTTGTTTTTTTTTGTTTCAAACACAACCAACAACAATAACAACAGCATGAAATAAATATTTTCTGTTTGTTTTCAATCAAACAATTGGTCGGTCATAGCCAATAAACAAAGATTTTACAACAAAAATTTGATACTTTTTTAAGTGTAAGTGTTTCACTTTTTATGGCATGACACATACCCGAATACACAGACACAATCATACTGAAAAGACGAAGCCAAAGACTGGTACTGATACCAGCAGCAATACCACCAACTGGTATAGCAATGTAGTGATGTGGTAGTGGTGGTGGTGAAAAGTTTAAGGAAGTAAAAATTGTGAAAAAAATAAACGAAAGACATGCTCCAGCTACAAACAACAAACAACAGAAAAACACACGATGGTCCCCCTTGCAACAGTCGATCCACCCCCCTTTTGCACAAAATTTGCAGACAAATAGTGGCTTGCCAGTGATGCATCACATTGCAGTTCGTTTGTAAATGACTGTCTGTGTCTGTGGCTGTCTATGGCAACTGCAACTTGCAACATTATTTCGTGGATGATGACGATGATGATCAACAACTACAGGAAAAATCTTCATCTCAATAACAACGAAAACAATAACAACAACAATATAACACACTATGAAATACAGGCAGACATTCTACGTAGACTACGAGTAGGTTTGCAAACAGTGTTGGAGAGTGGGGGAGTGTAAATTGAAATGAAAGTACTTTTTTCAAGTGCTCCTACCTTTTTTTTCGGATGCATAACATAAAGCTTAGTACTGTACGCTACATATTCCATGCGTTAGACTAGGTTAAATTGCCAGCCACTGCAAAGAGCACACATTACTTGGGGTCCTATTAGGTTCCATCATACAATTGTAACTCTTGGCTTACATCTCTCTGCTATTCCATGAATTTTATGAAGATGTAGATGTGGATTGTTTTCAGTTCATCTTTGGCTAGACATGTTCTTTGTCTCTGGTTTCCAAGTCCTGAGCTGTGACAGAGAAAATATCTGATTGCCTGCTCTTCTTCCTCGTCATTGTAGCCTCTGCAGAAATCGATGTGGGCATGTCCATCGAGTACCCAAATGTCAGACACTGTTCTGTGGCCTTCTTTTCTTTCTCATCAATACCGCATTTGCAACAGTCGTTGCAATGTATTCCCAAACTCCGAGCGTGTGTATCCAAGGGTCAGTGTCCCGGTTATTACTGCCATGGGGTTATAAATGCGAGTTCCAATAAAAAAATCAAAATTGCTAGCAAGTAAAGAGTATCATGTAGTCAAAAGGGAAAGATCCATACCAACAAGTTTTTGTCATGATCATAGCTTCTTTAGGTTAGGTTAGGTTAGGTTAGAGGACGTGTACTTGTCGATTGAGACAAGTACAGTACCCGGAGGTCGAATTGACCCATTGTACAACGTCCTAGTTTCTCACACCACTTATGTTGTGTGTGTTAATTTTATACATGAGTAGTGGGACCTACAGTTTTAAGTCTACTTCGAACGACATTACAGTGTGGGTGTGCACCAGGTATAAGTGCGTTTTTCTCTCCTTCTATTCAACTGAGTCCTGGCTCAAGTGGTGGAAATGGCGCCTGGGAGGGTAAGAGAGGAGCAAGGAGGGTACATGCCAAGCATAAAGATCTTAATTAAACTGATGGTTTCCGCCTGATTTCTCATTCATAATCTACAGAAATTGTTTCATCCCCGAGTTGGATATTAATTTGTGTTATCATAATGAGCCCTTATATCGTTGCTTTAAGTGGAATCTTACCCTACAAGTAGGGTTCGATAATTAAGCTCGTCTCTAATGCTCGAATTTTGAAACTCTGGCCAGTACAATCCAGTGAGATGCTTCATAAGAATTTTCAGTTCCAGTATTCAGTTCGTGACTCTGATTCACTCCGCCTGTTGTTGTAAAGGGTGTTTTTTATAGAGGTATAGAACTTTAAGTTGGCATTACTTTTCAAGATGGCGACCGATTTAACAGCTGTCAAGTGATTTGTTCTCAGTTTCGTTTGGCAATTCATCATGAATAGACTCACGCCTGAACAACGCTTGCAAATAGTGCAATTCTATTTCGAAAATAATGGTTCTGTGCGGAAAACGTATCGCGCACTACGTCCATTTTATCGTCGACAAAATCGTCCATCAGAGCAGTTAATTCGATTAACCATGGAACGTTTTCGCATCACGTTTACTCTTATTGATAACTCGCATCCCCAGAGACGCTGTACGGTGCGTACAGAAGGAGTTATTGCTGCTGTAGAGCGTAGCATTGAGGAAGACCCGAATGATGAGTCCATCCGCCATCGAGCACAGGAATTGGATCCACTTTATGGAAGATTTTGCGGAAGGATCTTGGGTTGGTGTGCTTACAAAATCCAACTCGTGCAAGAATTGAAGCCAAACGATCATCAAGTAAGGCGGTTGATTCGTCGAATGGACCCAAAACGAGATTACCGTTGTTCCCGATTTGCATAAGCGAATTTTGTTTAGCGATGAAGCGCACTTCTGGTTGAATGGCTACGTCAACAAACAAAACTGCCGCATTTGGAGTGAAGGTAATCCTCAAGTGTATGTGGAAACACCGTTACATCCAGAAAAACTGACTGTTTGGTGCGCTTTATGGGCTGGTGGAATCATTGGTCCGTACTTTTTCAAAAACGATGGTGGCCAGAACGTTACAGTCAATGGTGATCGGTATAGAGCCATGATTACTAACTTTTTCATTCCTGAATTGAACAACCACGATGTCCAGGAGATGTGGTTTCAACAAGACGGCGCAACATGTCACACAGCTCGTGCCACAATAGATTTATTGAAAGACACGTTTGGTGACCGCCTAATTTCACGTTTTGGACCTGTGAATTGGCCTCCAAGATCTTATGATTTAACACCACCGCTAGACTACTTTCTGTGGGGCTATGTAAAGTCATTGGTCTATGCGCTAAAGCCACAAACGCTTGACCATTCGGAAGACAACATTCGCCGTATTATTGCCGATATACGGCCACAAATGTTGGAAAAAGTCATCGAAAATTGGACGTCCAGATTGGACTACATCCGCGCCAGCCGTGGCGATCATATGCCAGAAATCATATTTAAAATGTAATGCCACAAGATTATCTTTCGGATAAATAAAATTCATGTCAATCGAATAATCCATCGTTGTTTTATTGCAACTTAAAGTTCTATACCTCTATAAAAAAAACACCCTTTATTATCAAAAGATTAAAATTTCCAGCGTCTAGTTTTACTTTTTTTGTGTTTTTTTTTTCACTACGAAACTAAAAATAAAAGTGCTGAAATATCCCTCATACCACCCCTGCTGCTCTTTCTGTTGGAATCAATGTTTTCAAACGTTTTGGAAACATTCACTTTGTTTCACTTTTTATGTTCCATTACGATCATCATAAAATCGTACCAAACCGTTCAATTTCAAATGCATTTTTAATTTGCGAACGATAACAACAATAACAACAAACAACAACCATCCAACGGTAATAAAAATAACAATAAAAACAAGCAGCGGATAAAATAGAGTGTCAGCCAGTCAAGCATTAAAAGCATCGCATAACAATCGTAACAGATTTTTCAAGTCATTAAGAAGAAAGAACAACACAAACTCCTCCTCATCATTATCATCATGATTTAGTAAGAAATCTAATGATCATTAAGATTTCAAAACTTCTTGTTCGTTTCCTAAAAGATTCATTCATTCTCAACATCATTAACAAAGGCGATCAAACATCATTACGTTCGTTAAACTTTACTCGGCACAGCACAACACAACACAGCACAGCACAGCACAGCACAGCATCATCATACAATACAACGGCACACAACACGCTATGGCTTCTTGTGTGTGATGGCATCAGAGTTGGAACTAAATGATGTGGAAAACACGAAAACTAAAATAGAAGCAACCACATTAGAACAACAATTCTGTACCAGATCTCTTGCTCTCTGCTTTTTATGCCTGTGCTCTTTGATCATGCCAGAGTTAAATTCATTATTTTAAGGCTCTGCTATTTCTCTGATTTTTCTTTCTGTTTAAATGAACAGGCGCTATTATTCATATTATTAAATATCGGGTTATACGTTTAGTGGTTTCAAAATCAGCCATCTGGCAGACAAATATATTTCCTCTGAAGTGCCTCACTTACGAATACGAATATGAATCGTTTAAAAAACCCGAAAATCGGCTGAAAATAATTAAAACTGATCACAAAAGTGATGTGGATTCAAACGTGGCCGCTTTTTAAGCATTATGGGTTGATTATAGTCATCATAATCGACCTATTGTTGCCAGGAATTGTCAAGATTATTAAGAAATTTGAACAGACTAAAAGTGTTACGGATGTGATCAGACCTAAGCCTTATCGAAATGTACCCACTGTCGAGTATAACGCTGCTGTTAGAGAAAATGTGTGATAGGTAATCTGAATTTGTCGATTTCATGGTGTTCTCAGCAGTTGGGTCTCTCTTAGATTTTATTTTGCATTTGGATTTACATCTCCACCCATGTATATTCCAAAACATGCAACAATTAAAGCTGAGTGACCATTCCTAACGTTGGAAACTCTAAAGCAACAGGCTTTCAATGTAAAGTTTTCGCTCCTACTGCTCTTTAACGATGTAATGCATATTTCTCACTCGGTGGCTACCTTCACAAGTAAAATTGTTGCACATGAGACCCGGAAAAAAGCAGAAACGATTGTGGAAAATTCTTCTCTTCCGGAAAAAAAGGAT
The DNA here is from genome assembly GCA_958299815.1 of Sarcophaga carnaria. Lineage (NCBI taxonomy): Eukaryota > Metazoa > Arthropoda > Insecta > Diptera > Sarcophagidae > Sarcophaga > Sarcophaga carnaria. The sequence continues at coordinate 129,319,203 of OY283150.1, read as the reverse complement.
TGTCTAGTACGTTCTATGATCTGACATAACTCCAAGACTCCAGATCATATTTTTAGAATCATTAGCATCAAATTCAATAAGCTTTGGTCGTATGATACTTAAGGTTTCTTAGCCTGCTGTTGAAAATAACAAACTGGACTGCAGATGGCTTCAATAAGACAGTGCCACAAGCCATGAGAAGTTTCCAAAAACAGTAAATTTAAAGTGTTGGCTGGCAACGTTAATTGGACACCAAGATCTAGCGGTTTAAAGCCGATTTATTCATTAATACTCACTACAATGTTGATTTATAAGTACAGGTTGCAATGAGTACGCGTACAACGTTGACATCAAATTCATACCATTCGAAATATGTTTGATTCATAAACCTACTCATTTTGGTTCATAACTTTAGATAAATACTCTTATAATACTCTTATAAATGATGCGAGTGACTCGAATCATTCAACAAAATTTAGTCTTGTTAGGCATGTACAAAAAAAAAAAAAAAAAAAAAAAAAAAAAAAAAAAAAAAAAAACACACAACCTTCTAGTGAGTATTTTAGTGTTCGTACGCGAATCATACTTATTTTGTGATTCGTGTCTATGTTGAGTTATGGAAAGTAGAAATCAACAACATCATACGTGTTGCTAGGTATGAATATGATGAGTACTTCGAACTTTGAAAATGAGTGGAAGGGTTCCATGATATTAAAATAAGTATGAATGCGTATAAGTATGAGTATGATTCGATTCTACTCATCGTTTTAAATACTCGTTGCTGATCTCTGTTGGCAATATTTCCTTATTAAAATTATTTGAAAAACAAACAAAAAAAAAATTGAATAAGAAGAAGAGAGGGGGGAGAGAATTTTGTTAAACAATAATTTTAATTAATTTCAGCATAATTTGTTGTTTAATAAAATAATAATTTGTTTATAAATTTGTTCCGTTTTCGAATAAAACAAATTCGTGATTTGTTTAAATAATTAATTTGAAGCGTAGCAACCAGTTAAAATTCGTTTAAAAATACACACCGATTATCTGATTAATGATGAATGTTGCTTGGTTTAGCTGGCTGACGACTGACTGCTACAAGTGTTGTTATTAATAAAGTTATTAAAAACCAACAAAAAATAAAAACAATTAAAGAAATTTAAAAACTTATTTCCGAAAAAATAGAAAAATAAACTAAAATTTAAATAAATTGAGAATAATACGATAAAAAATGGAAGAAAAAACAAAAAATAGAAGAATAGAGGAAAAGAAATTAAAATAAATGAATAGGAGTTAATAAAATAAAAAGCTTAATAATGTAGTAGTAATTGTTGTTGTTGTTTGTATTTTATACACAAGTTAGTTAAAGTCAAGTACATAATAAAAACCACCACCACCCAACCCATCAACAACCTTGAGCGTAAATACTATTTCAAGGTGCTCTTTCACATTGTCAATGCAGAGGCAATTAGCCAATCAGCCAATCAGTCTTTATATTTGCAATGCCATTGCTGGAGTGCTATTCTTCTTGCTTATGCTGCAGCAGTTACAATATTTACAAGCAGTTTAAATAACTTGTCAACGCATCTCCTACAAATTCTCCGCCAATTGTAGTTTCAAAATATTTTCGAGATTTTTTTTTTTTTTTTTTTTTTTTTTTTTATTTGGTTCTCGAGAAAATTTGATTAAAAATTTGTTTTTTATATTTGAAATGAGACTTTTAAAACTAAATGCGAGATGTTTTAATCGATGAAATTTTATCATCAGTGGAGGAGATGGGTGTTCCACGTTTTTCATCACTAAAAGAGTCGAAACAAATGTTGAGTACGACGAAGGTCCAAAGTGTCCCGGCTAATATGGTGAATGCATTAAAACTCTCCAACGAACCTATCTCTCTATGTTTCTAACGCAACATCAAGATGGTATGTGTGACTAGGCCGCGTTGGTATAAAAGAACTCAACAGGATGTTGTGTGGGTATAGGGTATCATCCCTTAATCATCAAAAACTTCTTTTTTATTTTTTTAAAACACTCAACTTTATGAAGAGACGTAAAAAAGTAGAAAAAATAAGAGAACATAAAAATTTAATTCGCTTTTAAATTTAAAAATAAAATAAAAAGGGAAGAGTAAATCAAAAAACTCAACTTTATTACGATGTGTTCATTGACCATAAAAAACCATAAAAATTACCAAGAAGTGGCAGCAGAAGGCAAAGAAGAATACAAAGAAAAAAAATTCTCTCAAGAGAATAGACTGGTCTGGTCTTGGCCCAATAGAATTCAAATTAAAATAAAAAAGAATTCCATGCAATGGTTTAATGGTTGTAAAAATAAAACGAGTTTAAGTTCAGTTTCAAACTCTCTCATTGAACATTACTGTGCAGAGTAAAGGGTAAAGGGAGTCGCATTGAATCTTAGATTTTCTGTTACACTTAACCAACCACTGTAGTGCCAGTAGTAAAGGCTGAAATAATGTCTGCCGCTGTGCGAATCTGATATCAGAGTATATCGTATAGAGATGTACGCATGTTTACATATATAATTGATCATTACAATCCTTCAGACAGGATTACGGCCTAGCTTCTCACACCACTTATGTTGTGAGTGTCAATTTTATGCATGAGTCGACCCCGAGCGACGGTTTTTTGACTTATTGCCAGAAATCTGTTGAGTGGAAGTCGCCGAAGAAATATTTTTTCATATTTTCGTTTTGATGTCTGATCTGGGGTTTTATCCGAGGCCTACATCTAATAAGCCAACACACTACCTACTAGACTACGGCGAATTCAACGCATATTTACTGCTGCATAGAATCCAAAACTTTATAAAACTATCGGAATGGATAGAGAAATGTACGGCAAGAGTTATAATTGTATGACTGGATAAATTCTATCCGGTATTTCAACGGAAATATCTTATAGGAGCCATATAAGCAAGGCTTCATAAGCCGCGGATGTACACATTTTTTCTTCTGTAGTTTTTCTCAGTGCAAACCTTTAATTCAAATAATTTCTGAAAACTAACTCTAGAAACCGTTTGTTTAGTATTTGCCTTTAAGGAATTTAATTTTTTATTTCTTTCGATTTTTTTCTTGCGCAAACTGCTTGTACATGCGTTTGATTATCTTCAAAAAAAAAAAAAAAAAAAACCTCAAAATTTTCTTGAAATACCCATATCTGTTCACTAATACGTATGAAACATAAGCACTGTGGCCATTTTTTTTTCTTGAAATTTTGAAATTTTTTTTATTTTTATTTTTTTTTATTTGCATATTCGACAGCCTTGAATTGAAATCAAGTGCGAAAATATGTTTCTCATCACAAACAGTCTTTTTTTTATTATTTCCTAAACAACAATAACAAAAACAATGGAAAAAAATGTATACGACCAAATAAAAATCTAAAAAAGAATTATTTAACCTTCTAAGTTCATTGACAACACTGGCCAAAAAAAAAGCGAAGGAAAAAAACACCACACAGGCATTGAGGCAAATATTTAATATTTAAACAGCAAATAAAAAACGGCAAAAAACAACAATAACCACAGCCGTGACAGCAGCAATGGGACAATACATACATAATACAAAAGCACAGCAAAGGTTCTTTTTGACAATCAAACCAAATCAATCATAAAAAAAATGTAATATCGCTTGATTACATACAAATACAAAGAGATCGGAATCACAAGATAAAGAGCTAAAAAGAGCAAGTCGTCATTCGAATATTAGTAGTGGTGGGTGCCCTTTTGTTTTTGCTCTAAAAAGAGAGTGGTTATGTGGTGGTACACAGTGAGAATAATAATTAAACTTGAATTTACTAATGGGGGTGAATAACTTTTTTTTCTTCTTTTTTTTTGTTTAATGAGAGTACTTTGGCATGTGCGCTTACGCATAGGCAGCAAACAAACGTGCGTTTATTCACCTCTCTTTTGTAGAAATAGTGAATAAATTTCGAGGTCATCTTCGTTCTTTAACCTCTCTCTCTCTCTCTCTTCCAGCCAACCAGTTAGTCATTTAATAAAATAAAAACCCGAAGTCATGACAACCAAACGATAATATTACAAAAACAATACTATTTATGTTATCATTGTTGTTGTTGCTGCTGCTGCTGTCTATTTAAATATTAGAATTCTGCCATCGGCTTCATTCGCAGCACCAATTTGTTTTTTTTTTAAATTCTCGTGTTTTTTTTTTTGTTTGGGTTAAAATAGTTTGCTTTTTTCTTTTTTTGCAAAATTTTATCATTTAGTTTTTTATTTTAGCAAAAATTGTGTGAATTAGTTTCTTAAACATTAATTTAAAGGAATAAATTGGTTTTAATTCTGCTATTCCAAATACATACAATAAAATTCTAAGAAGAAGAAGAAAACACTCTTTTCGTTAACTGTTCTGTTCTCATAAAATGACTGGCTAAAGAAGAACGAGAAAAAAATTTGTATAAAACTATGACCACAAGTTGGGTTAAACTATTGTCGTCATTTCATTTGTACATTATAAACGTTGTTGCTATTGTTTGCACTCTTCTATAAATGTGCGTTCGTGTTGGTGTCTTCGGCAAACAATAAGAACAACAACAATATTAAGGAATAGAAATAATTAAATTGTATGTATGTGTGTATGTAGTGTGCATGTGTTTAAATGATTAATTTTCGTAATAATAGTTGTTATTGTTTTTCGTTTATTCGTTATTATTTGTTATTTATTGCCGGTTTCATCGTTTCACATCGTATAGTGTCGTAAAAAATTCCCACATATTGGTTTATGTGTTTGTGTCTGAACTACCTTGACTTCTAAAATGGCAAATTTTTTTCTAAATCAGCAAACTTTGCTCGCATACACACACACGTATGCGCAAACACTTTTTAAAAACACAAATGCTAGTGAACTCATCATGATTGTTCTGGGTAATATTTGTTTCGTTTGCTTGTTGTTGCTATTTTTGTGTAGGTTCATTCTCCTACTAATGTTGTTTGTTGTTGTAAATTTTGTCTTTTTTTTATTCACTTGTATTAATAGTGTGGTAGAGTAGTTGGTTGTTCTCTTTCTAGGCACTTGGAAACAACAAAAATATTATTGTAGTTGGAAAAAGAACTTTTTATTTAAATTTCCCGTTTGTTTTACTTTATCATTATTGGAATTTGTGTTCTCTCTCTTGATGCTACAGAGATAAATCTAGAAATGGGAGCAATTATAACAGTGCTGGAGAAATCTAGAAATTTATTTGTAGACATTGCTTAGAAGAGTCTTTAAAGTTTTCTTTTTTTAACAATAGAAGTTCGCTTATCATAATTTGGTTGTCTTGCTTGATTTTTTATTCAGAAATCTAAAAAAATACTCGTGATTTACAGCAGCTCATCTGCGTGACATGGGATCTGTTTGAACCTTGTATTTGTCAAGGTCCACAATGATCCACTGATTATTGATTTTAGATCTTATATTGGTGGGTGCAATTTAAGTATATGCACTTGCAAGCCTTTAGGGTATTGCTGACTTCATTTGGGGTGTGTTTTGTGTCGTTATTATGCTTGGGTATACTTCCCTGCAAAAATCCTTAAATCAGCTCTCTTATTTATTAAATAGATACCAATACCATAAGAATAAGAAAAGTTGTCCACTTCCATGCAAGAGCCTCCTCTATGTTTTAAAGGTCAGCAATACTTAGGTTTAACACGGTGTTTAGTAAGATTAGGTACAATAGAGGACCCCTTTGAAGGAGGAGTTCTCCATCGGAGTAGACTAGCATGTAGGTCCATTGTGATAATACAACCAATATATTTAATCCGAGCATGACACCAAACCAACCCGAGTTAAAAATTGAAACTTGCTGTTGCAGTAATCTTTTTTATTTAATTGCGCCATCAACGATGTCAGAAAGTGAGTGGTTAAAAACTTCTGTATTTTTATGACAAGAGCAGAGCACTAACATATGAGGTGAAATACAGCCTCTTCCTCCTCCATAGACCCACAACTTCTGCAGAAGCTATTTTCGGGAATGCCAAGCCTTTCGGCAAGTCTATCAAAATGACAATGACCCATGGGATTTGCTACCGTTCGATAGATGCCCATGCCATTTAATAATCGAAGTGAATCGGTGCTCTTTTTTTATCCATACGTGTCTAGCAGTATCGAGTAATATTGCACGTATCCTCTTGCTGCCATGTCCTCAGTAATGCAGGACATTCATGGCCAAGAACGGACCGATATTTAATAGTATTTTTATCTTCTTTATCAATTACAAAGGTATTGAGGTCTTCCTACATAGAAGTAGTAAATGATTGAAACTGTAGTTCAATATTTTTGGATAATTTTTTGAAATATTTTTTCTATCTTAGAAATTCTATATGCATTTTCGTTTTATCAACTTATTTTTAATATGAATTAATTATTAATATTTTGTTTTTATTATTTTTAGTATAATTTTCCATTAAATTTTTTCTATCACTGTAAAAAATTTTACTTCCTTAAGTAAACCATTTTAAATTCCGTACTAAAACCGTTATTTATTTTCTCCTTTCTTCTCTTTTTTTTTCTAGGTATGTAATGAAAACTCTTTACCTTTCTCTTCTCTATAACTAAAGAAAAAAAAAAAAAGAAACCCGTAAGTGCTTATATATTATACACACACATACACACCAAATTAAAACAAAAACAAATATTCATAAACTATACTATATTTTAAATAATTTAGTGAAATCTCTATAAGAGAAGGTGAAAAAGCAAAGCACAGCACAGCCGCACACAAAATGAAATCCTAATTTCACCAAAAAAAAAAAATCGAAAAAAAAAATAACAACTACAACTACAATATTTCTTTTGTTTTTTTAATGATCAATTTCATTTCATTATTACTGTTACCATTAGAGAGAGAGAGAGATGTTATGTTTGGAGATCATAATAAAAACAATAAAACAACAACAAACAAACTCCTCTTGGCTTGTTAATAACACAAATACACACATGCACACACACATTTACTCGGAAAAAACTCTTCCTAGTTTGGGTCAAAGTTTTTTTTGTTAAAGACAACTAAACAGCCATTAGTAATAAATTTAATAGAATAGTTTGAATACTACATACATCGAGAGAGTGAGGACAGAGAGAGAGAGAGAGAGAGCGACCGAAAAAAAGAGCAGTTAGCAGCATTATTTATGCTGTAGTATTGTAGTAGAAATTTGTGATTGCAAAACTCTCCACCATTCATATATGTAAACAAACTTTCCTCATTGTGAACAACAGCAACAGCAATAATAAGCATGTCGTCCACAAATAGCAAACAACACATACACACATCCATACATATATTTAATATACATATTAGCTCTGCAATAATTTATTTAAAAACAACACCAACAATAACACACAAAAAAAAAGTCATGGCAAATAAGAAAGAAAAAAAAAGAAAACAAAGGTTATGTCATACCTCTTTTTCAAAGTGAAAGAAACTCTCTATACAAACAACAACAACAATAACTAAAAACCAGCAAAAAAAAAAAATATAAAAAAGTAGCGCAAAAGCAAAAATAACAAATGGAAAAAAGAGAGAGTCTATAGAAAACAAATTACCAACAACAACTAAAAATTAAAATATAAACACCACTTACACCACATTACACCACTAACACTACAATTACTGTTACTTTTTGTGTGAGTAGGTTTTTTTTTTTTTATTGAATAGTGAGTACAAGCCAGAGTTGGGAAGGATGCAATGCTGTTTAATCAAATGAGATATTCTAAAATAATATTAAGAAAAATAGGAAAAAAAAAATTAAGAAATTAAGAAAAAATTGCAGTCTCTTAAAACTACTTCACAACTACTTGTCAATTCCATGCCCAGTAGATCGATTATGACGATCATAGTGATCTCGTAATACTGGAACATTAATTTCTAGCTTATTAACGATCTGATCCATATTTAGTAAATAAATGACACTTCAATGTAAAGATATTTAACAGTTCGATGTCTCTCAGTGTTTCCAATCCTGCTTTCAAAAGGTGATTCTCTACATCATTAATTATTATTTTTTTTTTTTTTGATGAAAAAATATCACCAAAAGAGAGAGTGAATTAAAAACGTTTTTACAGCTGCTGTTAACAATAATTTCAACGCTTTATTTTCCATTCCATTTCTCTTCTTGAATTCAGTTTTAAACTTTTTTTTTGATTTTGTTTTTCTCTGCTTCTGTTGAATCAAAAAAAAATCGCAGTCAAAGTGAAAATCTATGGCTTTTAAAATGAAACGCACGCGTCTCACCTCGGCACCAAAACAAAAAAAAAAAACAAAAAGTTACAGTCGTCCCACATGCAAACCAACACAATCAATCCATGAAAAAAAAAAAAACGAAAGCGAAAGGAGACGATGTTTTGCTTTGTTGTTGCTTAAAGCCTGTACATTTCATTTTTTTTTTGTTTATTTTGGGTTGAAATCCGTTAATTTTTTGGATTGCATGTAACATGTAAATTGTTGCTGTTGTTGTTGTTGTGTAAAACAAGAAGTAGAGCCCTAAGCCATGAACAATAAAATGACAATTTCGCCAAAATGTGAAAAACTTTAAATTTAAATATGCAGATGATTAAGTCCATAAAATGATTTTTTCTTTTATTTTTGGATCTGTGGATGAAAGTTTAAAGTGACCAGGTGAAATTGTGAAGCTAAAAAAAAATTCTATTAATTTTTACGTGCATTTTTAACGGAAAATCTCTGTCGAATTTTTTCAATTGTTTTTAAATTTATTTAATTTTTATATTTTTTTAAATAGAAAAACATATTTCCTAAATCCACACAAACCATTGTTAAATATTTAACACCCTGATTCGTATGTAGCAAATGTATACATGAAGTATCGTATAGTAGGGCAACAAAAAGTCGTGCTTGTTTGAATATAATTTCTTTATTTGTTCCACATTTTTTAATAGTATTTTTTTATACCTATTTTTTGTTAATAGTGGTGATGAAATGAAAACGAAAGTGAAGTGTTTGATGGTTTTTTCTTCTATTTTTTTTTGGTTTAAATAAATAAATAAAAAAATAAATTTTTGTGCCGTTTTTTCTTTATTTCGTTTTTTTTTTCATTTAAAATGTTGCAATAAACATCACACACACGTAAATATATACAAACAAACGAACAAAATTATGCCGGCAATACAAAAGAAAAAAGAAAAAAATAAATAAAGAGGAGGCCTAATTGCACACAGAAAATTGAGAGGCAAATGCACACACACACACACGCATACATCAGCAACATACTCTCTGTATCTCTCTCTCCAAAATGTTAACAGCAAAAATATTAAACAGTTACAATAATAAAAACAATATAATAATTGTATTAATACCACCAATACTACTATAAAATTGAAATTTTTTGAAATATTTAAAACACCATAGCACACAACACACACATAAACGCGAACACTTTTAATTGCATACATGTTTGGTGTGGAGCTACATATGTACATAAGCATGTGTGTATGCAGAGTAAAGTTTTTTTTAGTACAAAGAGTGAGAGTTGTAAGCGACCATAATAAACCATCACACAATTGCGAGTAGCAATAATGTGTGGCTGTTTGTTATTATAACCTCAATAATTTCTAAACAATAAATGCTAACAACGAATACAACAATAACTGCAATAACAACATCATCAACAATGTAGAAATGAGTGGAGGAAATTTCAAGAGTGAATCAACACCGTTTACACAATTTACCCTACCATGCAGTTTTTTTTTTTTTTTTTTTTTTTTTTTTTTTTTTTTTTTTTTTGCTGATGATTTTCTTCTAATAAATCTGACGATAATTTTATGTTTTAAAATAAATAATAAGAAGCATGTGTTTTTATTTCTTTACCGAATGAATTTCTAAAATATCTGGTGTAGGGTATCTCATCTCAATTAACGGACGGCCATTCATGTTAAGCATTCAATATAAAAAATGCTCTTGTTAACACTCTTGAAGTACGTATATTTAATACTCTTTATTTTTTATGCAAAATATGTATCTATTTTGATCTTTTTACCACATTTTGGGTGTTTAGCAACACATACAATACAGCAACATTGTTGCTGTAAAATAAAATGCAATGACACCATTTGATTTAATTTTCATACATTTTTTCTTGTTTGTTTTTATTTTAATTATTTTACAATTATTTTATATGATTGGGAACTACTTTTTAAATATTAGTTTTAGCACTGGATTGTTGTAAACCATTTCGAAAGCAAATGTCTTGCAACCCAGCTTAACATCTTTTAATTACAAGTACTTGCTCCATTCTAGGCTACAACATTCTTTGGATAAAAATTAAATCCAAAGTTTTATTTAAGGGCCTGCGCTTAAATAGTTTACTATTGTACAATTAGTACAGTTTACATGTACATACACCGAAGTAATTACGGATATACCGACATGTGTTATACTTGAGTGGTGAACATCTTTCGCAAATTTATAATTAGATTTTGAGTCAATTTTCTAAATTTCTTCGATTGAAAATGTACCAGCAACATAATGTTTTAACATACATACATACATAATTGGTCATGACAACCCTTTAGTCAGGATTATAACCTAGTTTTTCACACTACTTATGTTGTGTGCGTTAATTTCATACATGAGTGGCGGGACCTACAGTTTAAAGTCGACTCCGAGCGACAAATTTTTTGTAGAAACTTTTCATGGCAATTTTATTTACTTACTCTCAGAGTTTTTGCCAGAAATCTGCTGAGAGGAAGCCGTCGAAGAAATATTTTTTCAAATTTCGTTTTGATGGGGTTTTGAACGGCGGTCTTACGTCTAATAAGCCGATACACTACCTACTAGACTACGGCGACTCATAATGTTTTAACATTTAACATTAAAAAACTATTTTAGAAATATTATTATTGAAATTATACACTGTATTGTCAACAAAAAAAAATATATATTTTGGTAACATCGTAATCGATTGATGTGTCCTTATAATAGAATAAAATAAATTGTTGCAGCAACATTGTCACTGGCCAAAACTCATGGAACCATATTTTATAACGTTGTAGTATTCAAAAAAAAATTTAGCAATAAAAAAACTTTTATGAAAACCTCATGCAGCAACTTTTCTAAAACACAAGGTCATTTTTAAAGGGAGCAACATGTTTCAATTTAAAACTATACACATGTTGCAGCAACATTGAGTCTGAAAAAAAAACAAGAAACGTTATTCACAATATTTCAATATTATGGCCATTTGAAAAACTGATTACATTGACTGCTCTACACCGAACATTCATTCTGACGGATGTCTGTGCAACATGTTTTTAGAAAAGAATGCAAATTTTGTTTTATATGCTTTAAATAACTTTAAGGCTGGTTTTCAGCTTAATTTTGTTAGATCATGCTGTAAAATGAAGTCCCTATGCTTACTGATTAATTTTGACTTGTCAGTTCGTTCTGAGGTGTCGCTGCAATGCTCAAGAAAGCTTTGTTATCAATAAGGCTTCTACTTTCTCTTATGCAAATGTTTGTTATCGATCGAACTTTCTATGGAAATGTGTCCTTTCTAATAATTTGTCTAAAAAATTGTTGTTATCGATCAATTTTTCAATAAAATGTATGTTATCAATCAGTTTTTATATAAAAATGTTTGTTATCGATCTATTTTTATATCGAAATTTGTGTTATCGATCAATTTTCCAATAAAAAATTTGTGTTATCGATAAATTTTTCAAATGTTATCGATCAGTTTTTATATAAAAATGTTTGTTATCGATCTATTTTTATATCGAAATTTGTGTTATCGATCAATTTTCCAATAAAAAATTTGTGTTATCGATCAATTTTTCAATAAAATGTATGTTATCGATCAGTTTTTATATAAAAATGTTTGTTATCGATCTATTTTTATATCGAAATTTGTGTTATCGATCAATTTTCCAATAAAAAATTTGTGTTATCGATAAATTTTTCAATAAAATGTATGTTATCGATCAGTTTTTATATAAAAATGTTTGTTATCGATCAATTTTTATATCAAAATTTGTGTTATCGACCAATTTTCCAATAAAAATTTATGTCATCGATCAATTTTTCTATAAAATGTATGTTATCAATCAATTTTTATATAAAAATTTGTGTTATCGATCAATTTTCCACTAAAAAATTTATGTTATCGATAAATTTTTCAATAAAATGTATGTTATCAAACAATTTTTATACAAAAATGTATGTTATCCTATGTAAAGGCTCGATGCATTGAATGCGTTGCTTATCACAACGTATAGATTTTTTGTTTTATCTGTATGTTGCTAACGATCTAATGTTGCTGGAAAATTATTTGAAATTTTGAAACATAAACATGCAGAGATTGTGTAATCGATCAATTGCTGTTGCGGAAAATATTACATTGTTGCAAAGTTTTTTAATATAAGCATAGGCAATCGTCATATTCATCATAATGTTGTTGAAAACATGTTTTAATTTTGACAAATTTTTTATATGTATGTAGGGTGTTTTTTATAGAGGTATAGAACTTTAGGTTGGCATAACTCTTCAAGATGGCGACCGATTTAACAGCTGTCAAGTGATTTATTCTCAGTTTGGTTTGGCAATTCATCATGAATAGACTCACGCCTGAACAACGCTTGCAAATAGTGGAATTTTATTTCGAAAATAATGGTTCTGTGCGGAAAACGTATCGCGCACTACGTCCATTTTTATCGTCGACAAAATCGTCCATCAGAGCAGTTAATTCGATTAACCATGGAACGTTTTCGCACCACGTTTACTCTTATTGATAACTCGCATCCCCAGAGACGCTGTACGGTGCGTACAGAAGAAGCTATTGCTGCTGTAGAGCGTAGCATTGAGGAAGACCCGAATGAGTCCATCCGCCATGGCCAGAACGTTACAGTCAATGGTGATCGGTATAGAGCCATGATTACTTAACTTTTTATTCCTGAATTGAATAACCATGATGTCCAGGAGATGTGGTTTCAACAAGACGGCGCAACATGTCACACAGCTCGTGCCACAATAGATTTATTGAAAGACACGTTTGGTGACCGCCTAATTTCACGTTTTGGACCTGTGAATTGGCCTCCAAGATCTTGTGATTTAACACCACCGCTAGACTACTTTCTGTGGGGCTATGTAAAGTCATTGGTCTATGCGGTAAAGCCACAAACGCTTGACCATTTGGAAGACAACATTCGCCGTATTATTGCCGATATACGGCCACAAACGTTGGAAAAAGTCATCGAAAATTGGACGTCCAGATTGGACTACATCCGCGCCAGCGTGCCGGTCATATGCCAGAAATCATATTTAAAATGTAATGCCACAAGATTATCTTTCGGATAAATAAAATTCATGTCAATCGAATAATCCATCGTTGTTTTATTGCAACTTAAAGTTCTATACCTCTATAAAAAAAACACCCTTTATATATGTGAACAAAATGCTGCCGAATTAAGATTGTGTTGTGTGATTGAAGGATATGAATTTTTGTTATGTTTTCATAAATCGTTTGTGAATCTTGTAAACATTAGTATTAAAAGTTCTGCAACATGTTGCTAAAACATTACTATAGTTCTTGACAAATATGTTGCTGCAACATGTTGCCTAACGTTTTAAAACAGTTTTTTAACGAATGTTCTTAAAAATTTCTGCTTGAAAGAATCTTTTTTATCTGTGACCTGATTCACATTGACAAACTCTTTGCGCTCTCCACACACTCTTAACAAAGTAATTATTTATGGGAACAGACTACTTTTTGTAAATTTTTTCCTAATATTTCTTCTTCGTTTTTCTTTTTTTTTTTTTTTTTGGAACGTATCGACTTTAATACAGCAGCCTCCTCTTTAGCATTTTTATTGTTCGAATAAAAAAAAAAAGTTCGGTGAATGAAATTTCATTTAAAAATAAGTAGAAGAAGAAGCGTAAGAAGAAAAAAATTAAAATTAAAATAAAAAAATCTTGTAAATTTGTTAAATAAACGAAAAACAAAAACAATTTTTAAGAAAAAAAAAAAGAAAACAAAACAGATTTATACACTCTGGGGTCCAAACATTTTCTATTTAGAAAGTAGCAAACACTGTTGAGATGATCAACTTTAAATTGAACCAAAAAAAAATTAAAAAGAATAAAAATTTATGCGGCCGGCCTATTAAAGCAGAGCAAAAAAAAAAAACGTTACACTGTTTAGATATGCTAACAGCCGGACAGACAGACAGACAGACAGACAGTCTTTTAAAAATAGAAAGAAATAAAAAAGTACGGATTTTAACGAAAAACTTTCATTCAGATGAGCTGTTGACATGGGTTGGCTGGCTTATTTCGTTGATTTTTTTTTTTTGTGGAATTGAAAAAAAAATAAATCTTTTGTTGTTGTTGAGATTTAAAAGAAAACAGATTTAAAAGATATCATCATTGTTGTCTTCGTTCGTCATCATTTACAATAACAATTAATCCAAAATCCAAATATTTTTTTGAGTTTTCTTCTTTTTTTCGCTTTTTTTTTTCTTGTATAATCCGCTCATGCGCCCGTGGAAATTTGAGTGTGTGTGTGAAGGTTTTTTTCTTTTTCTTCTGTTTTTGAACTGATTTTTCAAATTGATGGAAAAGGCGTAACAATATGGAGAGAAATCTTTTAAAATTTCAAATGAATTTGTTATACAAGCAACAACAACAATAACAACTATAACAACAATTCGTAATTTAATCGTACATATGTACATATGTATGTATGTACATAAGCCTTAAAGATAATTTCTTTCTTTATAATTTTCATAAATTTTTTTTCTTCAATTTTGTTGTTGGAAATGTTTTGTTTAAATTTAGCTTAAATTTTCTTTAAAAGAAATTTTAATGAAATAAGTTTTTTAAATTTAGAAAATTTTGCTTTAACTTCATTTTCAACCAACTTCTTTTATATTAATTTAAGCAATCGATAAATTTGTGTTATGACAATTAATTTCATCGATTAATTCTGATAAATTATTTTTATCAATGTATGTTATCGATACGTTTTTTTTTATTTAAGAATGTATGTTATCGATAAAGTTTCAATAAAAATCTTAAGTTGACCTGAAATTTTTTTATGCAAATGTTTGTTATCGATCGAATTTTCTATGGAAATGTGTCCTTTCTAAGAATTTTTCTAAAAAATTTTTGTTATCGATCAATTTTTCTATAAAATGTATGTTATCGATCAGTTTTTATATAAAAATGTTTGTTATCGATCTTTTTTATATCAAACTTTGTGGTATCGATCAATTTTCCAATAAAAAATTTATGTTATCGATAAATTTTTCAATAAAATATATGTTATCGATCAGTTTTTATATAAAATTGTTTGTTATCGATCAATTTTTATATAAAAATTTGTGTTATCGATCAATTTTCCAATAAAAAATTTATGTTATCGATCAATTTTTCTATAAAATGTATGTTATCAAACAATTTTTATATAAAAATGTAGTATGTTATCGATCAGTTTTTATATAAAAATTTGTGTTGTCGATCAATTTTCCAATAAAAAATTTATGTTATCGATCAATTTTTATATAAAAATTTGTGTTATCGATCAATTTTTATATAAAAATGTATGTTATCGATCAGTTTTTATATAAAAATGTTTATCAATCAATTTTTATATAAAAATGTGTGTTATCGATAAAAATAAAATTTATGTCATCGATCAATTTTTCTATAGAAATGTGTGCTATCGATAAATTTTTGTATAAAAACATATGTTATCGATCTATTTTTATATAAAAATTTGCTTTATCGATCAATTTTCCAATAAAAAATTTACGTTATCTATCAATTTTTCTATAAAATGTATGTTATCAAACAATTTTTATATAAAAATGTATGTTATCGATCAGTTTTTATATAAAAATGTATGTATTACCAATAAAATTCTTTATATAAATTTATGTTTCCAATAATCCCCTTATGTTTTCGGTAAATTCATTATCAAAAGTTTTGGTATCGATAAATGTATAATCGATAAATTATTTTTTTAATAATTTTTTTCTAAAACTTCATCTGGCACTCTGTTTGATAATTTGTTTAATTTTCTAATTTTTGTTTCTCAAAATTTTTTTACAAATTTTTCGCGAAAGTAAATTTTGCAATTATTTTGGAAACTATTAAAGCAACCCATAAAAAAAAACACAGCCGAATTACAAAATGTTAAAGAGAAAAAAGTCAATAAAAAGTTGGCCTAAAAAAGTAATTGTTTCTTTAGCGCAGACATTGTCTGAACCACACGGCACAATCAAGCAGGGGCAGAGGCAGCAGAGGCAACAGGCACAACTTCATATTTGTGCTTAAGAAATAATTTTTTTCTTTTATTTTTGTTTTCTGTACAATTTATTTTTATTTATTTATTATGTAACTTTTTAACTTTTTTTTTTTTAAAAAATACACATTGACCGGCCCGGCTATTTATGCGCCTGAGTCGTAGCATTTGGTTCCACAACAGAGAAATCAACGAGAAAAGCCGTTTGTTAAGGCGGTGGTGGTTATTTTATTATGGAGGCAATAAGTATGAGAGGAGGGGGGGGTTACAGTTGTTAAAAGTTTCAAAAATTATTAAAAAAAATGTTAAACAGACACTCAAACAGCGTGCAGATTAACTTAAAAAAGACGAAAAAAGAAGAAAAAACAGTTAAAAACCGAAAAAAAAGGGGGCACGACAAATGCGGTTGACTGAATGGCTGACTAGCCTGGCTATTTAGTTGACTGACTGTTTTACTTCTTATTATTGCTGTCTTTGTCAGTGTTGTTATTGTCGTTGTTGTTGTCGTTGTCGCTTGTCGCTTGTGATATTTGTTGTTAGTCCCAACAAATGAGCATGATAAACCCGTAAGCTGTGCTGTGGTGTGAGCATATTTTAAAATACTGACAGTATTGTCGCAGCTACTGCTGCTAACGATGATAATTGTGCTGCCAGCATCGATTTTTCATTGTTACAACTTTAGCTGGCTGAATTATTTTTATTTTTTTTTTAATTTCTTATACTGTTACGACGTCATATTTTTTTTTATTGTTGTTGGTTTGTTTTTTGCATAAACTAAAAATAAATTTTAGTTTCTTTTTGATTTTTTTCTCCAAAAATAAAATAAAAAAATAAAAAAAATGAAACGATAAATTTATGTAATACTCCAGCCGCCGTTATATTGTATGTATGTGCACTATGGCACATTTAAGACAAAAGCTGTATGCCCTGTTATAAGCCTAATAAAAAACTTATCGATAATATCAATTTATGTTAAACATGCTACATTTTTACTGAACATTTTATTACTAACTTTTATTTTTATGTCAATAGTTATCGATAACATAAAATTTATCGATAATATAAATTATCGATAATATAAATTATGACAATAGTTAATAGTTATCGATAACATAAAATTTATCGATAATATAAATTATGACATGATAAATTTATCGATAATTTAAACATTCATTGAACAATTTATAGATTACATAAGTTTTTCTATAAAAACTTTTAAATAATATGTTTATAATATCGATAACATAAAATTATACACAAAATATATCGCTAACATTATATTTTCATACACGAAATTTTTGACAAGACCTAAGTTTTCATAAAAAAATTATCGATAACATAAAGTTGTGTAGAACTGTTCATCGATAACTTACATTTTTACAGAAAATGGTGTCAATAACTTTAATTTTTCTAGCGAAAGTTATCGATAACATATTTTTACAAAAAATTATTTATTAGTAATAAAAATGTATATAAAAAAATACATCAATAACGAAAGTATGTATGTATATGTATAGAAAAATTTATCGATTAAATAAATTTTTATAGAAAAATATTAATATAAATACATATGAAGATTATCGATAAATTTCTGTATAGAATTTTAAGTTTTTCGTCAGCATTAATTCCTATAGGAAAATGTATCGATAACAACATATTTTCACATAATAGTCAATCGACCACAAACTCGTTTTTAGTTTATCTTTCGATAACTTTAATTTATTTTCAGAACTTTTATATAAAGATCGCTTAAAAATTTTTTCGATTACATAAATTTTTATTCAAATTAAATTTTTTTTTCATAAACATCCATTTCTACTTAATATTCAAGCGATAACATAAATATTCTTGCAAAAAAAATTTCGATAACATTAATTCGTGGTTAGAATTTCACTAACATTCATTTTAATTCTTTTTTAGAAACTTTTCGATAAAATTCTATTGAGCAGTGTTTCGAAAATTAAATTGGACCTTTAGAGTTTTTCGATAACATAAATTTCTATTTAGAAATCTTTAGATGGAATTAATTTCTGTTTATAAACAGAAATTATCGATAAACTGATCTCGAATGTAATATATAATGTAAAACTTTGCATATAAATTAATCGATAACATATTGTATTAAATACAATTCATTTAAATTGCGATTGATAACACGCATGCACTTATCGATGTATGTATGTAAAGCGCAAAAAAATCGAATTTGTTTTCAAAGTTGCAAAAATTTTAAAAGACTTCGAGCCATAGTGTTTTAATCGTTTTTCGTTGTTTGTTATTGTAGTTGGCACTTCATTAAGTTGGCCAGTTGAGTTGCACATGCTCTCTGGTGGATGGCCAGGCAGCTGTTAATATTGTCCGTTCCAAAACACAAACCATACAAAACCCATTGTAACGATAACAACACGATAAAAATGAAACGATGACGACGATATACACGAGTAGTCAAAATTGTTGTACTTTTTTTTCTTTTAAGTGATCGTAAATTTTTTGGCAAAATGAAACTTAAAAAAGAAGACGGCAAAGAAGAAAATCGTATTGAAAAATGAGATCAACTTTAACTTTCTTTTGCTGCAAGCAGCAGAGGGTCGCGTTTTTTTGGGCATTAAATGAAACATAATTTCTGTTGTTAAGTTTCTTAATTTATGACGATGATGATGATGATGATGATTTTATTTCATTTCGCCATAATTTTTAATTATTTCTGTACTTATCCGTAGGCCGTCACAGTGTTTTAAAGGAGTCTTTTGCATACAGAAGGCTTTGCTTTGTTGTTTAAGTTGAAATTCCTTTCCGTCAATTTGGAAATCCTTACAAAATCCTTATATGAGGCTTACGAACTATGGGAACTTAGGCCTTGTGGGCTTGATTATTCTATAGTTAACTTGGCTACTGTTGTAGCCAAGGCTCCACCAATTGTAGCTTCTTTTGGAAGGGCCCTTCTATTTGCCAAGGCAACTCATAAATTTTCGCATAACATAACGTAAACGCTTTCATGTCTGGTAATGAAGGTCTACATGTACATTTCAAAAATTTTGAACAATTTTTTTTTTTTTTTTTGAATATCGCTAATGATCATTAACACAATGAGGAACCAAAAATGAAACCCCGTTAAAGGAATACCTGCAAATGATTGTTAAATTATTGCTGCTGCTTTATTAAATTAAAAAAAAAAGAAGCAAAAAAGAAAATTATTTTTTTTTTGGTCTGCGCCCCCTTTTTTTAAGCATTTCATCTCTCTCGCTGAATCTGTAACTCATTGCATTTGATAGCTTTGCATCTCTCATATGTATGTCTGTCTGTCTGTCTGTCTGTCTGCCTGTCTTCCAGTTGTTGATGACTTCCAAAAGAGCAGAGCCCAAGTGTAATACAATTTGCGTTTGACTTAAATGGCCTTTAATTTTAAATACCGAGTTCAACTTTTTTTGTTGTTCTTGCTGTGTATTGCTGGCTGCCTGATGATTATAATGATGATGACGATGACGACGCCCTAATTTCTCTAAATTACCACACAAAATAAATCAATTACGCACAAAAAGAAAATAAAAATAAATTTTTAATCAAAGAGACTACCAGGCAAATAACGTCGTGCAAAGTAAACCGCATGCCTTCTGATAATTTTAACACATGGCCCTCTGCTCCCGTTCGCTCATTTAATAAATGTGTGGGTACCATGATAACTCAACGATCGATGACGAAGAAGCTTTTTAATTGATTAACAACAGACTGGCAAAATAAAAAAATATTAAAATTAAATGCATATGAAGATTATCGATAAATTTCTGTATAGAATTTTAAATTATCGATTATTTTAATTTTTATTAAATATTGTAATCGATAACATTTAATATTATCGATAAGTGGTATGGAAAATAGCTTTTTTTGTGTTAGATATTTAGATCAATTTATCATTTTGTTTTTAAAGACTTGTTTTCTTTAATTTCTTTCGATAAATGTAGAAATTTTGTGTTATCGTTTAATTTTTCTATTAAAACGTAATCAAACATTTCCTGAAAGTTTAATTATCATATAGAAAATATAAATATACTTAGCGATAAATTTTTCTACAATTATTTCTGCTGTCGTTAACTTTTGTATATAATTATCGATAAATTTATAAATTTTATCGATAACTTTGTATATACATTTTTTACTAAAAACCATATTAGAAAAAAATCTGCATTGACCAATTTCTCTATATGAATTGTATTCTCGATAACTTTGTTATATAAATTTTGTTATCGATAATTTCATTATAAAAAAATTTCATTATCTATAGCTTTTTTGTAGAAAATTCAGTTATCAGTAGCTTTGTTATAGAAAATTGTGTTATCGTTAACTTTGTTTTAGCAAATTTCGGTATTATTACAAAAATTTTGTTGTCGAATATTTTATTATAAAAAAATTGTATTATGTGTAGCTTTTTGGTAGAAAATTCCGTTATCAGTAGCTTTTTTTATAGAAAATTGTGTTATCGTTAATTTTGTTATCAACAACTTTGTTTTAGAAAATTGTGTTATCGATAACTATTACATAGAAAATAGTGTTATCGAAAACAGTATTATAGAACATCGCATTATCGATAAGATTATTACAGAAATTTGTGTTATCGACAATTTTTTGCTGTAGAGAATTGAGTCATCAGTAATTTTGTATTAGAAAATTGTGTTATCGAAAACAGTGTTATAGAATATTGCACAATATCGCAAGATAAGTTATGGAAAATTATGTTATGTTTTTTCTGTAGAAAATTTGGTTATCGATAACTTTTCTGTAGAAAACTGTGTTATTGATAAATGTATACATTTTTAAGCCGATAATTTTATTATAGAAAACTTTGTTGTTGATAAATTTCTATATATTCAAATTTTTTATCGATAACTTTTTATATGTATATGATGAGTTAACTAAACATATCTTTATATGACAGAACATGGAATGTGTGTGCATGTGTGTTTTATAAAATGCTGAGTTGCGTGGTAAAGTAAAATCGTAAAAAAGGTTCCTAATAAAATTCCGTCGTTAATATAAATATTTACATTGAAAATATTAAATTTCTACCAAAAAATGTACTTAAAAATAATGCTTGATTCAATTATCCTTTAGAAATTTAAGAATTGTTTTTATTTTTAGGTTTTTATAGCAGCAAGTGATTCAAATTTCAACATAAAATTCTAGGGAAACCAATAAAAAATGGGCATTAATGTTTTGCTTTCGATTTCAATGACGCTATTATTAGCTATTACAAGCATTATTACATTTTTTTTCTTCCCTTTTGTCTTTCTTTATTAAATATTTTCGTAAGCATTTAAACGAACAAAATTTTTATGTTTTTCCACTTAAAAATCATCTTGACGTGTTGATTTTAAAGATAATGCTGATGATGCCAATGATGCCAATGATACTATGATTTTAATATGGGCATTTTAAGTATCCCTTTTCATAGTAAGTGTTTGTATTTCTGTATTCCCATTAAGGAATTTCAAATAAAAAGAAATAAAATACAAGAACAAACCACAGCATTAGTTTGTTTGTGTGCATTAAATGGAGTATAAGTACCAAATACTGCATATATGGTACATACATATGCAAGGCATAGGAGAATGACAGAAAAGTAACATTAAAGAGAATGTTTATTATTTCTGTCTGTGCGTGTTTGTGTAAGTGTAAGCATTGCATTTTGTAATATTCTGTTCTTTAATATGGGAACTCTTCTTTTACTTTACATTCCAACAATTATAGTAAATGCTTGCATATCACACATACTTGCATACTTGTGTATGTAGGCTTTCAATTGTGTGTAAATAAAAATTGTTGGGCCACCAAAGCCGTTTTTCTCTATTTCATCTATAAGCTGGTGTAGTTGTTCTTGCACGCATAGGAAGAAAAAGGTGTTGTCAACTAAACAGAAAATAAATAAATAAATAAACAACAACGACAACAACCACACACGCACAAATATTTTGTTATTCATTAAGTATTTTAGTCTCATTGCTAATAATTATGTCTCTCTCTCTCTCTCTATCGCGTTCTGGCTTTCTTCTTCTTCTTTTTTTCAATATTATTCTCTACTATGATGGTGGCATTTTTTTCTATTCAATTTCTATGTGTGTGTGCGTTTGTGTGTATTGAATTATTATTTGTTTGCGTTGTTTGTTCGCTTTTAAACTCCTTTTTATTCCTTTATTAACTACGTGCCTGCATTGCATTGCATTGTTTTGAATTTTATTTGTACGTGTTGCCATTTGCCTGCTAATGGTGTTGTGTGTTCTTAAACACCTTACAGTGTGTGTAGTGTCCAACAAATGACAGATACTCATCATTATATTTTTGTTTCCTATTCTTGTGTTTGTTTTGTTTAGTTTTTTTCTGCTTTTTATGCTTTTATTACCTGCCTTCTTAAAATTTATTACTTTACCTTGCCCAGCCATACCAGTGATGGATGGTTTTATTTCCTTCAGCCATTTTTTTTTTCATAATTTTATACCGTGTTAATGTTAGAAAAACATGAATTGTTTTCACATTGGAATGCCACACATTCATCAGTGGCACAGTAGTTATAAAAGTGGATAATAGAGGAGAGATTATTTCAAAACATTTAATGATTATTCATGGTGTTATAAAATTAATGAAATATTTTTGTAATCGATAGAGAATAATGTAGAAAAGAAAGTGTAGAAAATGTTTAAAGAAATTTATCGATAAGCAAATACAAAAAAAATTTATTAAGCCTAACATATAAACCACGCTACAAAACACTTTGAGCGAGAAATTGTGTTCATATGAAATTTTGTTATCGAAAAATTTCTTGCTACAGATTTTTCTCTGAAGAATTCCTTTATTTTTATCATTTGTTATCGAAATTAAAATATTGTATTGAATTGTACAATTTAATAAGGTCATCGTTATCTTTCTTGTTATATGTACATTATTGTTGTCGATAACTTTTCATATGAAAAATTCTTAAAAAATATTTTTATTTCAAAATGTTCTCCATGAAAATAATTTGTTATCGAAAATTTCAAATTTGAAATAATTTTGTTATCGAAAAATTTCACAATGAAAAGTCTTATATGTGTAAGAATTCGTTTGTTTTTATTAAATAATAAATAATTTTGTTATCGAAAATTTCAAATTTGAAATAATTTTGTTATCGAAAAATTTTACGATGTAAAGTCTTATATGTGTAAGAATTCGTTTGTTTTTATTAAATAATAAATAATTTTGTTATCGATAATTTCATATTTGAAATAATTTTGTTATCGAAAAATTTCAGAATGCAAAGTCTTATATGTGTAAGAATTCGCGTGTTTTTTTATCAAATAATAATTCTTATCGAAATCGAAATAGATATCGATAACTTTTCATATGGAGATTTATATTATTTAAAAAGCTAACAATATGAATCATTTAAAAATGATTTTTATTTTTCTTTAAAAACTTATATTCACTTCTTCTTCTTGATGAAAAATTTTATGTTCTGTTATTGTTTCTATAAGTTTTTAGTGACCATTTCTTCCATACATTCTTTAATAAAATTTTATTATCAAAAAATTTATTATGAGCACTCTTTGTTATCGAAGAGTATAGGCATAGAAAGTTTTTTCAATTGGAAAATACATTAGAAATTGTTTTATCGATAAGTTTTGTTATCGTTTTTCTATTTTTTTTTATTAAATTTTAAAATTTTCTTATTTTTTTCCCCCTTCTAAATATCCAAGAGCATGTATGTAAATTAAGTCAAGCGAACAACAGCCTGCGGTAGGTAATTAAAATTGTTTTGGTAGATGTATACCTCACGTTGGTGACAGTTTTAAAATCCTTGCACATCCTTTAAAGGCCTTTCACAAATTTTCAATTCTCAAGTTCATAAGCAACGACATGAAAATCCTTGAAAATTGGCAAATAAGTGAGAAGGCAAACCTTCAAAGAGACAAGCAAATGCAAAAACCTTCAGTTTACAATTGAAAAGTGATGCTGCCTTCAAAAGGGAAAGAGCGAGAGTGAGGCACAGGATAATTAAATTACACAGTGAGTCAGACTGCCAACGTTTTTGAAAACCACAATGAATTTATGATTTTATATACGTTGTGGTCTTCTACTCATTTTCATTGTTTCAATGAAAATTCATTGAAAAAATTAAAGAAAATTTTGAACTGAACCTGGCTCTTTTGTTGTCAGATTTGTCAGCATCTAAGGTGGTCCTCGTTTGTCTTTCCAACCTTTTGCATGGGAAATCCTGTTGCGTTTATTTTGACACGCATTTCAAGATAATTTTTAACAAAAAAGAAAATTGGTTTCGTTATCAATTTGGACAAGTTATTACCACCTACAAACAAGTGATTAAAGGAAACTAACCACTTCAATAAATGTTTCCCTAAAGAAAAAACACACACGTCGTACAGGAAATTCTATTCATTATTGGCTGGCTTTAAAAATAGAATCAAAGAAACAAAGAAACGAAGAAAGAAGAGCAAAAGAACAACAATAAACCAATTAAAGGCAAAAAAAAAATGGAAAGAAAAGGACAGGATAGGTATTTTTTTTTTTTTGTAATTCTATACTCTCTTTTTGTTTGACGTTTGTAAGTCTCAATAATTTAGAACTCCCAACGCTGCTATTTTGTTTGATTTCCTTGTTGGCATTAAAAGAAGAAAAATTTGATTTTTTGATGGACAGCTTAAGAAAATTTTTCATGAATTTTTAAATTCCAACCAAAGAAAAAAAGGAAGGAATTTCAACAAAAGATTCTCAATCTCTTTCTCTGCAATAAAAGCCCTTTTATTTCGTTTATAATAAGCCGAGTGTAAATAATAAAAATTAAGAATAAAAAATAAAAAAATTAATAAAAAAAAAAAAAACCGAAATAAAGATCATTTACGCTGATGAGGGTCTCTGTTCTCTCTCTCTACTTCAAACGGTTGAATGTATACATATATGTAAGTATGTATCGTATGTGCATGTGTTTATTTTCTGTGGTGGTTGATATTATTGAATATTAAAACAATAAAATCAATGAAATTAAAAATTGAAAAAATATCTCCGCTCTTTGGCATTTCGAGATCACCCAGTTAGTGCATCAGTTTGCTATTCACTCAGTCAGTCAATGCGTCAGTCAAGAAATGTTAGACAATGTCATAAACAAACAAAAGCCAGTAGAGATTTTATAAAGAAGTCGAAAGCTTTTACCATTAAAAGATTTCATTTCGTAACTTCCCAATGAGTGGATACCATTTATAAGTCACTTTAAAACTAAAAACACACACTACAGATTGCAAGCATTAATTTAATTTGTACTCCACGTATCATTATTTATTGTAATTCTTATAGTTATCGATGGTAATATTTTATTTATCGATAACATTTATTATAAACAAAATTTGTTTTTTGTATTTATTATGTTATCGATATTTAAATACAATGAAATGCATATTATCGTACATTTTTAGAATTAAAAATATCGTTAAAATTATCGATATTTTACATGTTAAAATGTTTGTTATCTATAAAGTAAATCGTATTATTAAAATGTCCATAAATCTTTACTGAAAGTTATCGATGGTTTTGTTATCGATGGTTTTGTTATCGATGGTTTTGTTATCGATATCTTCCGTTCTGAAAAAATATATATAACGGAAATCGTATTATTAAAATGTGCATAAATCTTTACTGAAAGTTATCGATGGTTTTGTTATCGATGGTTTTGTTATCGATATCTTCCGTTCTGAAAAAATATATAACGGAAATCGTATAATTAAAATGTGCACAAATCTTTACTGAAAGTTATCGATGGTTTTGCAATCGATATCTTCCGTTCTGAAAAAGTATTTTATTAATAATGTCAACTTATTAGAAATTGTCAGTATCGAAAATTATCGATATTTTACTTGTTAAAATGTTTGTTATCTATAACGTAAATCGTATTATTAAAATGTCCATAAATCTTTACTGAAAGTTATCGATGGTTTTGTTATCGATGGTTTTGTTATCGATATCTTCCGTTCTGAAAAAATATATATAACGTAAATCGTATTATTAAAATGTGCATAAATCTTTACTGAAAGTTATCGATGGTTTTGTTATCGATATCTTCCCTTCTGAAAAATTATTTTTTTTAATAATGTCAACTTATTTCAAATTGTCAGTAACGAAAATTATCGACATTTTCCTTGATAATTTTTGTTATCGATATCAATATAGAAGGCGGTTGAAATTTTTCTTGTTAAACATTTCTGTTATCGATCCAAAAATTATCAACCTTTTTTCTTATAGAATTTTTTGTTATCGATAATTTTTCATTTGAAAAGTTATTTTATAAAATATGTCATCTTATTGAATTTTATCGTTATCGAATATTATCGGTAACAAAACTTTCTGTCATTGAAAATATTGATACGACAATTTCCAATAACATGATATTTTATAGAAAAAAATTATTGATGTTTTCGCCAATAGAAATTTTTGTTATCGATAATTCCTTAAAGAAAGTTACTCTATTATAATTATCGCTTATTAAAAAATGATCGATAACTCATAAAGAAGGTTTATATTATTAAAAAAAATACCACTAAATCAAAATTATCTCTACCGAAAGTTATCGACATTATCTCTTATAATTTTTTTTTTGTTAACCATGATTTTTTATTATTTATTAAATCGATTTTTATTAAATCGAAAGTTATCGATATTTTATTTGATAGACATTTTTGTCATCGATATCTTTTCATATATTTTTCTTTATGGAAATTTCATTGAACCAAGCTCGTGTGTTTTTAAATTTTCCGTTTCTTAAATCGATAAGCCCGCTCCCTCCTATTAATAGTCATCTGTAAAGCAATTAATTTAGCCCATAAAATAATCATCCTTATCTGCCATATTTTTTTGCTAAAACCCTAAGGGGACTATTTCTTGCCTCCAAACGTGTGGATAGGGCTCTCAGCGAATAGACATTCTGTTTCAGCGAGAAATTTGTCTCAAAACCAAACGTATTTAGATAACCTCGACAAATACTGCTACTACTGCTTGAAAAGATAAAAATTAAAATACCACGGATTGTTATCGTGTAAGAATAACAGTAAGAAACTGTTGGTTTATTTTAAAATAATTTCCAATTCAACCTCGTTGGAGTTTTGTTACATATGAAACGGCGACATGCGAGAATCAATTAAGAAAAAAAATGGGGGAAGAAATTATTGTATTGGTTTTTGGCTAATTCTAGCCATAAAACAACAACACTAACAACAACAATAGCACACAACAGCACAGCTTTAATAAACAAAAAAAAAACAGCAAATGTGAAATGATAATGATCATGATGATCTTCATACAACGATCAAATAAAAAAAAAAAAGACGAAGAAAACAAAAAGAGGAAATTAAAATTGAGAAAACGAACGAACCAACAACCAACGACCCGACCGAACAAATGTTTGTGCCATCCACATCCACATTCACAACCATTCATCCACTTGTGTGGTCGCCGTCTATGGGCACAATCGAATACCACCAACAAACCACATATCGGAACGAATAGACATACAGACAGACAGACAAATGATATACGAACGGTGCTGAACCACACACATGCACACTTACACTCATATATACATAGCCAGGCATTTGAACACACATATACGGCGACGAAAATATGGTTAAAAATTATATGAAAAAAGAAAAACAGGGAAACGAAGAACTCTTTTTAGGGAGTTTAAATCGAGCGAATAAACAAAAGCAAAGAAGAAGTCAGAAAGTCAGACAATCACTCAGTCAGCCGCCTGACGCTTAAACGCTTTAAACTACTGGCGTCCATATGCTCACGCATGTTCTCCCAAGTGGGAACTTTCTTAAGGCAGAAGAATTTTACATTTTTCCAGGGTTTCCTTGAAAGCATTCTAATGTTTTACTGCTAAAAACAGAAAAACAAGGGGACATTAAAGACTCCCAAGTTTTTCAATGCAAAACTTTTGAAATTTTTAGTATTTTTAACAGATTTTTCTTTTATTAAATAAAAGTACCCCAATTTAGTTTAAATAGTACTTTCTAAAAAGTACCTGGTTTTAGTACATAGTACCTAACCTGATAACAAACCGAGTGCTCCGATAGTTGCCTGACTATCATACAGGATTGCTATGTTCCGTTATTACGACGGCGTAGACTTTGGCTTGAAAGACACCCGCAGATATTTCAGTTTGGGACTGGACATACACATTATTTATCCCTGGTCCACAGATAGTCTTTCTCTTAGAAGAGTGTGAAGCCTTCAAATTTCGGCATTTGCCGAACAGTTAACTGGTTCTGTCTTGGGGATAGTTTAGAATGGAGCTATCAATCACTCGTTGTGCCACAAAATCTCAAAATATTCTCTTTCTGTTCTCCATAAAAATTATTGAAAAAAATTGTTTTTCTTACCGCATGAAATACTTGTACAATAGTATCGCTGGCCTTTGGCTTACCTTCCCCAATGTTATTTATTTTCTTTTGCTAAGAACACCAACAACTTCTGAAGAAATTAATCGTGTTTATACGAAAAGGGAAGATCCTAAGCAAACATTGAAATAATAAAACCAAGTGGCTTTAAAAGATATTTGATTGGATAGATAAACAGCAACAGCAACAACAACATTAACAGCAATATAGTGGTGTTGGTTACTTTTCTGAAAAAGGAAATATACAGGGGGGGGGATTAATGTTTACGATATAAAACCCAAAAACAATAACAAACCAATGTTGATACAAAAACAAACATTTTTAGTGTCATCATCACTGTCAACCATTAAACCAAGAAAAATAAATAAAAAAACGGGGTTTAGGGAGAGAGAGAGATGGAGAGAAAGGGCGAGGAACGGTAACAAGAAATATGAAATCATCTGAAAGTGATACACTGCTCTGCTATAACCCAGCAAAATGTTTTTCAATTGAACTTTAACAGTCTTTTGAGAAATAGTTTTAAAGCACAAATAATAACCCGAATTGTATGCAACATGGTTTGTGTCTTTAATAACTTGTAAGTCATTTTTGTTTGGTTTGAAAATCTTCAATTCTGTATTGAAAACCCCATTAATTCAACTAGACAAGTGTCGGTTCAGATAAAGTCTGTGATTAATATACGGATAGTTATCAGAGTGGCGCATCTAGTTGATGGTATTGCGGTTAATCGGTGGCTAAGGGCAAATCATATTTGTTCCTATTAGAGAAGCGGAAACATGGTCCGGTTATATGGAAATTTCAGTCAATAACCAACTAGATGAGCATGCGATTCGGAGATGTCAAGGCCCTGATACAGCCTGAAGCTTTCTGGGCAGTTTCCTCAAGATCAAATGGGTTTGAAATCATACATCAGACAATCTAGAAGTAGAACACTGAGGAGATAGTAACAGAATATTTGACAGGCAAATAGTAAAGGGTGTTTTTTATAGAGATATAGAACTTTAAGTGAGAAGCTAGGTCGTAATCCTGACTGAAGGGTTGTAATGGCCAATTATGTATGTATGTATGTATAGAACTTTAAGTTGGCATTACTTTTCAAGATGGCGACCGATTTAACAGCTGTCAAGTGATTTATTCTCAGTTTGGTTTGGCAATTCATCATGAATAGACAACACGCCTGAACAACGCTTGCAAATAGTGCAATTTTATTTCGAAAATAATGGTTCTGTGCGGGAAACGTATCGCGCACTACGTCCATTTTATCGTCGACAAAATCGTCCATCAGAGCAGTTAATTCGATTAAACATGGAACGTCTTCGCATCACGTTTACTCTTATTGATAACTCGCATCCCCAGAGACGCTGTACGGTGCGTACAGAAGAAGCTATTGCTGCTGTAGAGCGTAGCATTGAGGAAGACCCGAATGAGTCCATCCGCCATCGAGCACAGGAATTGGATCTGTGTCCATCCACTTTATGGAAGATTTTGCGGAAGGATCTTGGTTTGCGTGCTTACAATATCCAACTCGTGCAAGATTTGAAGCCAAACGATCATCAAGTAAGGCGTAGATTCGTCGAATGGGCCCAAAACGAGATTACCGTTGTTCCCGATTTTCATAAGCGAATTTTGTTTAGCCATGACGCGCACTTCTGGTTGAATGGCTACGTCAACGAACAAAACTGCCGCATTTGGAGTGAAGGTTATCCTCAAGTGTGTGTGGAAACACCGTTACATCCAGAAAAACTGACTGTTTGGTGCGCTTTATGGGCTGGTGGAATCATTGGTCCGTACTTTTTCAAAAACGATGGTGGCCAGAACGTTACAGTCAATGGTGATCGGTATAGAGCCATGATTACTAACTTTTTCATTCCTGAATTGAATAACCATGATGTCCAGGAGATGTGGTTTCAACAAGACGGCGCAACATGTCACACAGCTCGTGCCACAATAGATTTATTGAAAGACATGTTTGGTGACCGCCTAATTTCACGTTTTGGACCTGTGAATTGGCCTCCAAGATCTTGTGATTTTAACACCGCTAGACTACTTTCTGTGGGGCTATGTAAAGTCATTGGTCTATGCGGTAAAGCCACAAACGCTTGACCATTTGGAAGACAACATTCGCCGTATTATTGCCGATATACGGCCACAAATGTTGGAAAAAGTCATCGAAAATTGGACGTCCAGATTGGACTACATCCACGCCAGCCGTGGCGGTCATATGCCAGAAATCATATTTAAAATGTAATGCCACAAGATTATCTTTCGGATAAATAAAATTCATGTCAATCGAATAATCCATCGTTGTTTTATTGTAACTTAAAGTTCTATACCTCCATAAAAAAACACCCTTTATATATAGTCCTGGATCCGATGTCCTTCCTGTTAGCGTGTAAAAATTTAAATTGTTGCCTCTGCTAAACACTAAACAGACAATTTTAGTTCTGTTAACACCAAAAGTGATTCCACTAGAAATATGGGTTTGCGTCTTTGGTTATTTTTAGTTTATTTATTTATTTATTAATTACAATACAATTACAAATTATATTTTAATTATATACGAGCGGAGTAAGTTTGACCATATGCTCGGTGTAGTGTCACAGACCAGATTCTCTGGTGGGAATCGAACCTGCGACCCTCACGCTAATAGCCTAGCACACTACCCACTAGGTGCCACTACTAGGGCACCCCCATTTGGTTATTATAATTTGAATTTATCTTCACATATGTACATGAGAAATATTGTAAAAATTAAATTTCATTTGATTTTATTTATATTTACAGGCGTATAAATTGTACTTATTCTCGCTAATAACTGAAATTAATTCAAGTGAAACTGTTTCATAAATTACCACTTTCAACTCATTTAACTCACCCGCTCATATTGAATGAAAACACAATTAAATTGTTTTCAAACAAGATTTACTTGACATTATTTGTTGACTTTTTTCTTTTAATTTTTTTTTTTAAATACACCAACAACAAGTAATAACCCAAATTGTTTAAAGAAACAAACAAACAAACAAACAAACAAAAATTAACAATAATTTTAAAAATAAATCCAATAATATATGAGCGAGTGAGTGAGTGAGTGAGTGAGTGAGTGAGTGAGTGAGTGAGTGAATGAGATTTGTTCAAAATCTATTCATATTATTATAGAGACACAGCACACAGACGACTGACTTGAAGTCAAATGTAATAACAAACGAATATGAATACGACAACAACAACAGTAAAAACAATTGCAGCATTATGGTGATGTTTGTTTTATTGTAAATTGTACAAAAAAGGGGTGGTGATTTATATTGGTTTTGGTAACCACCTTCTGCTCCACCTTCTCCCTAAATCAACGCTAAACGCCCAAACGCTCATAAACTTGGCTAAATACATACGAGTTCATGCACAATACAACACGAAAAAAATGCTAAACAAGCGTACAAGCATATATGTAAGCATTGAACAGCACAACGAACACCTTCTTTCATTATATTGTTGTTAAGCAAATTAAAAATAAAATAAAAAAAAATTTAAAAAGAAAAACACAATATTTTAAAAAAATATTGAAGTTAAATAAAATATTTCAACAAGTACAAGAAGCTATGATTTCTTTAAAAGTCAATGAAAAACAAACTCCATAACAAACTCCGATATTACGATATAACCATACGTTCTATAGCGTATCCCTACAATGTTCCTCCTAATCCTGTTGCCTCGAACATCGAACAGAATATTGTTCGGCAAGCATAATACCTGATACACACCCAGATGTTTGCTTCTAAGATACATTAACTGCACACAGGTTCCAAGTATCATGGTTAGGTTAGGTTAGGTTAGAGAGCGTGTACTTGTCAAGACAAGTACAGTACCCGGAGGTCGAATTGACCTATTGTACAACGTCCTAGTTTCTGACACCACTTATATTGTGTGCGTTAATTTTATACATGAGTGGTGGGGACCTACAGTTTAAAGTCCACTCCGAACGATAGATTTTTATTTATTGAGAAAGTTTTCATGGCAATTTTTATTTACTCTCAGAGTTTTTGCCAAAAATCTGCTGAGAGGAAGTCGCCGAAGAAATACTTTTTGTATTTTGTGTTTGATGTCTGGCCTGGGGCTCGAACCCTGGCTTTAGCGTCTAATAAGCCAACACACTATCTACTAGACTACGGCGACTTCTAAATTTTGTTCTGTTAACGCCAAATGAGGCGCTGCTAAAATTTATGGATTGTGTCTTGAATTTTCAAATTCGGGTGTATCTTCACACACATGTGCCAGAATACTGTAGAATACTGCAGGATACCTGTAGCAGATCAGATATACTCGTGGAGAAAAGCGGTTCAATAAGAAGGCAAATGGAAATCAACTTAAAGCGTTTCTGTAAATAGAATTCCAGAATAGGGGAGTGATGCAAATGCATTTCAAATTTTCGAAATTAATTTCCATTTTTGGAATGAAAAAAAAAAATCCTTCAACTGTATTGTGCAAGCCAATGTATCACAATAAAATTTCCTTTATTTCAATAAAATAAAATAGAAGAAGAATAAGAAGAAGATAAAGAAAAATGTTAAACAAAGAAATAAAATCCGAACTGAATGTACTGAATGTATTGTACAACAACAACAATATTTAGCTTTCAGGCATAAGACCGAACGTGTTAAGTGTTGTACTCGCAGTTTATTTAATTTCATTTTCTTTTTGTCTCTCTTGTGTTTTTGGCTACAAAACCAGGGGGGGAAATTCTACAATAAAAAAAATCTACTTTTAAAACCATAAAAGCCTTTGACAGACAACAAACGATTTTTATTTTTTTTTTTTCTTTTCATTCTTTCTTCTATTTGCTGATGGTAACGATAATGGGGGATCATTATGAGAAAATCCAAATTAAAAAGAAAAACCAATTTTATTCACAAACAGTTTTTAATTGTAAAATTATTTTTAACAAGGCGTTAATAATATAAACTAAAAAAAATAAACACAAGAATACGAAAGACATCAAGTTGAAAACAAAAATTTAGAAAATCTCTTCAATGCAATGGATATTGGGCATCATCATCGTTTAATTTATCATAACGAACTCTCTTGATGGATGCAACATCTCTAAGAACGAAATGAACTTTACAAAGTACCCATCCATAGTGCCAAATAATTGTTATTGCAGACACTTGTTGTGAGAAATACGACCCTCTTTTCCAAATAAATAGCCGTTCAAGTACATTCAAGATCACATACATAACACATAATTGGTCATTACAACCCTTCAGTCAGGATTATGGACCTAGTTTCTCACACCACTTATGTTGTGTGTGTTAATTTTATACATGAGTTGCGGGACCTACAGTTTAAAGTCGACTCCGAACGACTGATTTTTTTGAGAAACTTTTCATGGCAATTTTATTTATTCTCAGAGTTTTTGCCAGAAATCCGCTGAGAGGAAGTCGCCGAAGAAATACTTTTTGTATTTCGTTTTGATGTCTAACCTGGGGTTTGAACCGTGGCTTTACATCTCATAACGTTCGTCTTCGCCTTCGCTTCGCTTCAAGATCTAAAACATTATAACGGCTTCTCCTAAGATGCCGTGAGGTAATGGCTAAAGTTCTTGACTTGGGTTCAAATCAGAGATCAGCAATGAGCATTCAAAAAGATGAGTAGAATCGAATTATACTCATAATTTCTGATGCTTATACGCATTCGTACTTATTTTAATATCATGGAACCTCTACTCGTATTCAAAGTTTGAAGTACACTCATCATATTCATACTTAACAACACACTCAACATATAAACGAAGTACAAAATAAGTATGATTCGCGTACGAACACTAAAATACTCACTAGAAGGTTGTGTCTTTAGCTAAAGGGAGAAAAACAATTTATCTGTCCGTTAAAATTCTCCCTTTAGTTAAGGGCAAGTTGTAATAATGATCCTAAATGAGTAGGCTTATGAATCAAACATATTTCGAATGGTATGAGTTCGAGGTCAACGTTGTACGCATACTCTATGCAACCTGTAATTATAAATCAACGTTGTGGAGGATATGAATGAATCAGAGTACATAGTTAAATTTCAATATTGTTGACTCACTTATATTTAAAATTTCATGAGTTCTTATGAGTTGCGAAAAAACGATTTATTTCTGATCTCTGGCCCAAATACAGATCTAAACAAACATTTTTTCTCCATTTTAAAAACTCCCCTTTCCAGTCAATCTACCCATACTACTCTACTTTCGCAAATGACGCCAGAAACAAAGAACATCACCATCTACCACCACCATTATCATCACTTCTTGCAAAAGAGTAGAACTCATATGTCTACATACATATTTCTACTTTGCAAATGGACAGACGACAACCCTATCGATCTAGAATCTGTTACAGAAAACCTTAATTGAATGAAAATGAAATCAAGCCAAATGAAACAAACGAAAAAAGAATAAGATGACCCTGCAAAAACACGTAAACCGATCACATGCTTTGTTATTGCTCTATGTCCTGCTGAAGTAACTGAAAGGAATAGTAAAAAATGACTCCAAAATAACATCCGATTCATTAGAGGCTCTTTAATTGCTTTACTCTGCATGAACATAATAAAAAGTTATTATTGCCATGGCCAATAAGATGCTCAACAACTGATAGTTTGACTAAAAGGATGACAAACCACATCCCTACACTATTATCTGTGCAACCACTATAGCCGATAATGCCCAGTTGAACTGGAGAGGTCCTGCAAAACAAACTTTTGTAGTTCCCCGTAATGTCTTTCCCAATTCGGTTACCTTGGCAAACTTTAGGATGTTGTTCGATGTCAATAGGAATACTTTCCTGCCTAGTTATTGTTACATAACGAGGTGTTCGCCGTAGTCTAGTAGGTAGGGTGTTGGCTTATTATACGTAAAAGCCCTGGTTCGTATCCCAGGTCAGACATCAAAACGAAATATAAGAAAAAATATTTCATCGCCGACTTCCTCTCAGCAGATTTCTGGCAAAAGCTCTGAGAGTAAATAAACCTGCCATGAAAAACTTTCTCAAAAATCTGTCGTTCGGAGTCGACGTTAAACTGTAGGTCCTGCAACTCATATATAAAAATAAATGCACACAACATGAGTGGTGTGAGAAGCTAGGCCAGAATCCTGACTGAAGGGTTGTAATGGCCAATTATGTATGTATGTATGTATGTGGTGTTCGTTCTTTTTCTAGAAGTTCCACGCATGTGTTCTAAAGATTCATTCTTCTCCTCTCAGAAACTAATTAAGTAAAGGGTGTTTTTTATAGAGGTATAGAACTTTAAGTTGCAATAAAACAACGATGGACATGAATTCGATTGACATGAATTTTATTTATCCGAAAGATAATCTTGTGGCATTACATTTTAAATATGATTTCTGGCATATGACCGCCACGGCTGGCGCGGATGTAGTCCAATCTGGACGTCTAATTTTCGTTGACTTTTTCCAACATTTGTGGCCGTATATCGGCAATAATACGGCGAATGTTGTCTTCCAAATGGTCAAGCGTTTGTGGCCTTACCGCATAGACCAATGACTTTACATAGCCCCACAGAAAGTAGTCTAGCGGTGGTGTTAAATCACAAGATCTTGGAGGCCAATTCACAGGTCCAAAAGGTGAAATTAGGCGGTCACCAAACGTGTCTTTCAATAAATCTATTGTGACACGAGCTGTGTGACATGTTGAGCCGTCTTGTTGAAACCACATCTCCTGGACATCATGGTTATTCAATTCAGGAATGAAAAAGTTTGTAATCATGGCTCTATACCGATCACCATTGACTGTAACGTTCTGGCCATGGCGGATGGACTCATTCGGGTCTTCCTCAATGCTACGCTCTACAGCAGCAATAGCTTCTTCTGTACGCACCGTACAGCGTCTCCGGGTATGCGAGTTATCAATAAGAGTAAACGTGGTGCGAAAACGTTCCATGGTTAATCGAATTAACTGCTCTGATGGACGATTTTGTCGACGATAAAATCGCGACGTAGCGCGCGATACGTTTTCCGGCACAGAATCATTATTTTCGAAATAAAATTGCACTATTTGCAAGCGTTGTCCAGGCGTGAGTCTATTCATGATGAATTGCCAAACCAAATTGAGAATAAATCACTTGACAGCTGTTAAATCGGTCGCCATCTTGAAAAGTAATGCCAACTTAAAGTTCTATACCTCTATAAAAAACACGCTTTACCAACATATCTAAATTGTACCAAATCGTTCCTTCTATATACCACAACTAGTGAAATATCCCATATAATTTGAAAACTTGAACAGATTTTATGTTAAAACATTACAAGTCTCTTGAATATTAGTGGCCATTTGAAAAGATATGGGGGATAGTACACCTTCCGGACTATATGCAAGTGCTGGTCCAGATGGTCTTCTTTCGAACCGTCTCTCCTTTTCAATGTTATTATTTATAAATAATGAAGAAGTTGGCGTAGTTTAGTAGGTAGTGTGTTCGCTTATTAGACGTAAAGCCAGGGATCGAGCCCCAGGCCAGACAGCAAGACAAAATACAAAAAGTATTTCTTCGGCGATTTCCTCTGAGCAGATTTCTGGCAAAAACTCTGAGATTTATTGACTCTCTGAGAGTAAATAAAATTGCCATGAAAAAGTTTGTCAAAAAAATCTGTCGTTCGAAGTCGACTTAAAACTGTAGGTCCCACTACTCATGTATAAAATTAACACACACAACATAAGTGGTGTGAGAAACTAGGACCTCCGGGTACTGTACTTGTCTTAATCGACAAATACACGTCCTCTAACCTAACCTAAATAATGAAGAGAATTAAATTTTATGTTAATAGTCTACAATAATTGACGAAATAGAAGGCTAATCTACTTGTTGTCGCTGTTAAACTGTTAATATTGCTCTGTTGAGATCAGAATTTGTGCTGTTAATGCCAAAAGTGATTCTACTAAAAAATTTGGTTTGCGTCTTGGGTTTTCAAATTCGAATTTATCTTCACATACATACATTTTTATAATTTTTTAAAATTAAATTTTTTTAAATTAAATTTCATAATTTCAAACGTTTCGTAACAATAGAAGATCGTAAAAAATAATAATCTCCGGTGCAAAGCAAGAAATTTTCAAAAGTTTATAATTCCCTGTCTGTAGCTCATAAAATAAATTACAGTCTTTAGTATTTTATGGAATTTGTGTTTTATTTTTTTTCTTTAACCACTGTCACGAATAACATTTTTGTCTCTCTCTTTTTCGCTGTTTAGAATAACAATTTTATGAACTTGTGAATTTTAACACATCGTTTTTACACAAAATGACACTTTGAAATGAAGTGCTAAAATATACCGACTCTACACATTGTCAATCGTTAGGGTCGGTATTTAGTTTTTAATTTCAGAAACAGTGGGACAAATGCATTTTTGACTGGCATAGATTTAAATTTTTTAAATACGTATTGCCCGTCTGCCTCTATGTAATGTCTGCTTCGTTGACGAAGTGTGTGTGGTCCCTGCTATATGAAGTTGTCATTTGAGTTATTTTTTTGTTTAGCATGTGTTTTAAATTACTTTTAGAAGTACTCGTTACTTTACAAGTACACAACGACGTCTGTGTATACCAAATCAATTACAGCTGGGAGTTCGTTTTTCACACACTTGATCTTCGTTATACACACACGCACACACATTTTTACAAAAGGTGTGAAAACCAGAGACCACCCAAATGCATAGGATGGTTCTAAAGATTTACTCGAGCAAATAGACTTAACACAACCAAAGACAGACTGCTTATTAGGACCGAATACGGAAGTATGGCAGGCACAACATCTTTAAAAGATTAATGTTCGAACAAATTGTCCATTAATTACTACGCATAATCATATTACATTAGTTTACAACAGCAACAACAACAACAAACATATACTGCTTCAGCAATCATTATTTTATAGCCCAAAATGGACAGTTTAGCGCTGAGGAGAGCTCCTTTATACGGCATTTTTTAAAAGGAGTTGCAACCAAACATTTATGATGTAGAAGACGCCCCCTTTTGAAACTTAACCGAAAAGCCATTAAAGATTTAACCATATGGGCTGGACAGGGCTGGTTGGGTAGTTAAATTCTCGTACGTATGTTTGTACATATAAAAAGAATTCAAATTAATGACAACAACTGCAATAAACTAAAAGGTGGTCGGTCGGCTGGTTTGTTGGTTGGTTGGATGCTCATCTTTCACTGTAACAAGTTTGATGTTGCTGCTGCTGTTCTTGTTCTTTTGTTTGAGTATATGTACGTATGTATGTACTATGTTTGTCATGCTGTGTCCAATTTAATGCAGCCGAACACATTATTCTCTGTATCAACCATAACAAGAGGACGACACAGTCAGTCTACCTACCTACCTACCTACCAGCCACCAACACTATCAACTGAAGCCTTAAAAAAATAGGAAAATTTTCTATTAGAATACGAGCAACAACAGAGAAATTAGCCCGAGGAGAGATCATCATCTACGTGCGGTTGGTCTCCTACCGAGAGAGAGAGGAGACCCTTTCAAGAAACAATTAAAACTCACTCACACACAGCATTTGTTAAGCCCCTGACTTTTACGAAAATTGACCGCACAGTAGTAGTAGTTGCATACATATTTACGATTATAGTGTCTAAAAAAAAAAATCCCTAACATAGGACGTAAAAACACTCGGAGAAAAATGACTGGCGTAGAACACTTAATCAAACAATTTTTTTTAATTTTTTAAAATTTTGAAATTTTTTTTTTTTGTATTTAAAAACATTCGTATTTCTTTCTAATCTTTTGTAAATTATAATTCATATTATTAATTGCTTGTTTCTTGTTTCTTTTTCTTTTCAGGTGAGTTGTTTGTGAATCTGAATAAACTAATGTGGATACTATGACAAATTAATTTCTGTGAGTGTAATTTAATTTTTTTTTTTACTTCTCTCTCCTTCACTAAATTAATTCAATTTTATTCTGTTCTATTATGGTGGCGTGCCATACAATTTCTTTTTTTTTTTTGTGGTTTTTTTTTTCCTTTTGCTGTGCCCCTTATGAAACCACATAAACGTCAAAGTTATACAAACTTCTCATCATGTTTTCTGTCGGGTTTTCTGTGGTTTTTTTTTTGTACATCTGTCTGTCCGTCTATGTGTTTAATGCTTGTGTCCCCCTGGTAACATGAAGAAGACAGAAATAAAGTGAACTAAGGAAAGGAAAACAACAACAACAACAACAAAAAAGTTGTGCCTATTTAATGATAATTTGACACTCTGGATATTATTTTTCATGACAGTCATAAAACATTTATACACACACACACACACACACACACGGGCAAACAACAAACATATGCAAACATGATTATCATTATCACTCTACCCACCAGCAACATCATCATCATTATTAGCATCATCCATGCGGCGGCTGAGAGTAGAAAGGAATTCATAACAACTTTTCTTAGTCATTATTAGCATAATAAGCTGTGTTATCTGCATCATCATCATCATCATTATTCTGATTCTGATTATTGTTACAATATTATGCTAATGTGATGTTGATCTTGTATTGGTGTTGTTGTTGCTGTTGCTGTAATGAAATAATATTCGGTTAATAATAACAACAATAATTGTCGTAACCTTTTCATGTGTGTTCTTATTACAAAATGCCTGACATTTTCTGTGCGTTTTTCTGCTGTTTTGTTTTTTTTTTCATTCAATTTTAAGGTTAAACTATTGAGGCTTTATTTAGTTTTTCTTTTCCTCATTCATTCAGTCATTATCTATTTTTTTTTCATTCTGTTTATTACCGTTTGTTGTTGTTATTATTGCTGTGTATTGCCAATGAAAAATTCATTTCATTTGCCATTTAATTGATTAATTTTGTTGTTGATTTAATAATCACAATCACAATCACTTTGAAAATCATCGCATAAGTCTTTTTAAAATGACGATGGCGACGGGCGATGCCATGCCATGCCTGCCGTACAGGAAATGAAAATGTTCAACTAAAAATGAAACATAACTGTAACAAATTTGAATTTTAAATTTTTCTGTTCAATTGATTTTTCTAAAAAGAAATTATAATAAAGGCAAAATGTGTTAAACAAAATTTTTTGTCTATCAGTGTCTCAATGTAGGAAGAAAAAAATAAAGAAATTGACTCAATAGCATCTTCTTGTTTAGAAAATTAAACAAATTTTAATTTTATTAGCATTTTTCTAGCTTCCTAAACACTATTAAAGCAAGTTTTTTAATTGTAACAATGTTCGAAATTTTCGAACTTATGTTTGAATTTTTCGAACATAATTAAATTTGTTCATTTTAAGCTAATTTAACTAAAAAGCAATCAAAATTTTATTACAAATATGTAAAAAAAATTTTTTCTTAATTGCTTAGCTTTCTTTGAAAAATAGTAATAAATAATTTGGAATTGTTTTTATAAATCCAATTAATATTTTCACGATTATTCTAATTTTAATCCAATAACTTAATTTTATGTCACCAAAAGTTTTTTAAATTTTCGAACTTAATTTCGAATTTTCGTACATGCTTTAAATTGTTAATTTTATAACAATTTTATAATTTTATTAAAGTAATTAAATGATTTTTAATATTTTTTTAAAAAAATATGTTTTCGAATAACAATTATAATTTTCGAACAATCATTAAAAAATTTATTTTCCATCTATTTTTATTACTTTATCTTAAGTAATTTAAATTTTATTTACAAATTAAACTAATTCTAAAAAATTTGTAGTCTTCGTATATTCGAATATGACTTCGAAGTTTCAAATTCAGTTAAGGCTTTCAATTTTATTTAAATTCCTTACTTTTCCTTTCTAAATGAAATATTATATATAAAAGATCCCAATTTTATTGGTTTAAAATCTTTTTCAATGTTCGAATATGACTTTGAATTTTCGAACATTATGTAAAAGTTTAAGCTTTGTTGCATTTTTTTAATTTTCCTTAAATAAATTAATTTAAATTTATGAAAAGTTCCATTTTTTTACTTTAAGAGGAGTTTTTCAATGTTCGAATACAATTTCGAATTTTCGAAATATATTTTATACTTTCAATTCTAATTGTATTTTTCCTATAATATGTATAATATATTATAATATATAATATAATAATGAATTCCAACAAAATGTTTTCCTTTTAAAGTATTTTTCAATGTTCGAACGTAGATTCGAACGTGTGTTATTACATTTCTTTAAATAAAATTAATTTTTATATCAAATTCTTAAATTAGGTCGTATTTGACAATTTGCAAAATTTTCGTACATTTGTTCGAGATTTCGAACATTAGTTTTAAAACCATTTTTTTATATTTCTTTGAATAAAACGACTTTTAATTTCCAATGCAATAATTTTTTTTAATTAGGCCGTTTTTTACAGTGTATTTAAAAATTTCGAACATTAATTCGAATTTTCGAACATTTGTTTTAAACGTGTATATTTACTTTCCTTTAAGCAATATTGCTCTTTTTTTAAATTATAAGAAATTTTTCAATTGATACCGTTTTTAAAATGGTCGAATGTAAAATAAAGTTAATTTTTAAACTGATTTTCTTAAGATTTTCGAACATAAATTTGAATATTCGAACATTAATTTAAAATAAAGTTTTTAGTTAAAAATACCTTTTCATGGGAATTGTTTTGTTGTGATTATTGTTCATAACAATAAATATTTCGAAGTTCATTTAAAATTAAGAAGGATTTCAATAAAATTTAATTTAATCGGTTTTTTAGTTACGCTCTTCAAAGGCGGAAATCTTTTTATTTTCACACAAAAAAAAAACACTGAACTTCTGTATGTCATTTGAAAATTGAATTGTGAGATCATTATGACAATCATGCTAAAACGTATGCATACATATGTACATATGTATGCACGTGTGTTTAAGTATGTAAATGATGGGCGAGCGTTTCATTTCAAGATTTTATTCATGTGAGAAATACTATGCAACAACAACAAAACAAAAAACCCTGTATACTCACTCTCTCTCTATGCATTAAACTAGAACAGGGTCAATACAAGGATCTCACAAAGAGGTCAGTCGATACAACAACAATGTGGCGACGTAACAACGTAACGAATTATTGACAAAGTTTTTACAATAATTTTTGTGATTTATCTGTCTCTCTCTCTCACGCTAACGTCGTCATCATCATCATCATCATCATCATCAAGGAAATATTAATAAACATGAAATAAAATATTTATTTTAGGTCTATTTGTGTACGCACGTACATATGTACATATGTATGTATGAAATTGTTTATTTTACATGCGAGTGTGTATGTGTATGCGTGTTTAACCTTTACATTACCATAGAAAAACTTTATTACAAACTGTATATGGAAATGCCCATATTGTAATTGTGAAGCATAAAACAGATTAATGAGTTTAGTTAGTGGAGATGTTATGAAAGTTATTTCTACTCGTTTACACGCGCATACATACATACATACATATACTAAGAGTTATAGAGAGCAATGGCAAGAGAGAAAGAAAATTTTATTGCAAATTATTTCTGTATTAATTTTTTTTTTTTTTTGTATTTTTTTATCTTTAAAAAAGAAAACACAACACAAAGTAATTTTATTTCTTCTTCTCGTACATTTACACTCATTAACACAAATGTTTACACTCTTTTACTGTGTTCGATACAGAGTACAGCGTGTGTGTTTGCAAAAGTTTGTTAAACTCTCTCTCTCTCTCTCTCTCTGGACCTCTGTTTGTTAACAGTTTGAATTTGGCGACTCTCTGATTGTAGCTCTTTTAAAATTTACTCAGTGTTAGCTTGTGTGTGTTTTTTAATTTTTTCATTTTCCTTGTGTACAATGTATTCTCTAATAGGTAAGTGTACGTGTGTGTGTGTGTGTGTTTAGTTTTGTTTTTAAGAAATGATTTCGCCATAAACATTTTGTTACACATTTTCGACATGTGAATGTGATTCAGCTTTAACAACAACAACTGAAAACCTTAAATACAAAAAAAAAAAAACAAAATGTGAAACGAGGAAACACAAAAGTAGACAACAACAACAACAACAACGACAACAATAATAAAAATAAAACAAAAATACTAAACGAAAGCCAACCAAACCAGCTCTTTATAAATACAATTTCAGTCGTCGTCAGTAAGTATTGTTGGGTGTGCTAAAGGGGCGAGTATACAATACAAAAGTTTGTTGTATTTATGAGTATCAATCCAAATGAGTATGAGTATAAACGAGAGTGGAGTGTGTGTGTGAGTGTGTGTGTAGTTGAGTATATTTGGTGTGTGATAAATTTTTTTTCTTTTCGATTTTCGATTTTTGTGAGTTGAACACAGCACACGTTGTGTTGTTAACTTTTGATAATCATTTATTCAGTTTATTATTGACTTTCGTACCGTTAACATCGTACGCTTGTTGTGATCTTTTTTTAAATGCTTTAATTCGTTGTTATTAATTTTATTAAAACATTTAAAATAATACAAATTAAAATTTAACGTATTTTTACGTTTGTTATTTTTTAAATAATTTCGGTTAGTGCTAAAGAAAATTGAATACAAAAAAAATCACAATTTTGTAAGAAATTATTTAAATAATTTAAAAAAAAAAGAAAAGAGAAAAAGTGCAACAAATAAAAAATATTTTTAAAAAAAATTATATAAAAGTTTTTATATGAGAAATTCTATTTAAAAAAAATATTCACATAAAATTGTTAAGCTCTAAAAAAATATTCTCAAAAAAAATCTTAAATTTTTATTTTTATTGAAAAGAGTAATATTTTAAAAAACATAACAAAAACGGTTTTTAAATAAGAAAAAAATTAATAAAATTAAAAATATTGTACAACAAAATATAGTAACAACTACAAAATAAAAAGAAATTAACAAATTCAAACAAAGTAGTTTTAAATAATTAAATTATAATAAAAAAAAATTAATTTAAAAAAATCTAAATAAATTTTATAGTTAACAAAGAAAATAAAAAAAAATAATAAAAACCAAAATAAAAACCTTAATCAAGCAAAATGATTATTTAAAATCTAATTAAATTCTGTAAAAAATATTTTTTTTTTACAATAATAATAGGAAATAATCTAAAAAGCAAAAATCATCTGTTTTTGTAATGCAAAATATTTTCTAATTAAAAAAAACCAAAAAAAATCCATCTCTGCCAAACCAACAA
This sequence comes from Sarcophaga carnaria, assembly GCA_958299815.1. Classification (NCBI taxonomy): domain Eukaryota; kingdom Metazoa; phylum Arthropoda; class Insecta; order Diptera; family Sarcophagidae; genus Sarcophaga; species Sarcophaga carnaria. The sequence continues at coordinate 129,274,360 of OY283150.1, read as the reverse complement.
CACAATAGAAAAAAAGAGTGAAATTTTATTGAAAACAAAACAAAAAAAAAAGAAACCGTGCGTGAAAGAAAGAAAAATTTCTTTTGCCTATAAAAAAATGTTTGATCCCTTTGTGAAAATAAAGAAAAAGCAACAAAATATTGTCAATGATTTAGAATCGATTGAAATAGTGGATGAATTAAATGAGAATTCTACGGATGCGGATAATGATTGCTGTTGCTTAACGCCACCACCAACAGCAGCCACAACACCTACATCACCACAACCACCCGCCGCTGTTATAACACAAAATACGAAAGCAACAGCTGGCAGCAGTCTACTAGCCCTTGAATTAGCCAGTACTAAAGCCAGTAGCAGTAGCAGTAGTGGTAGCAGTAATGGTAGCAGTAGTACAATCTCAAAAACGGCCTTAAATCTAAATAAATGCAGCCGTTTGCAACAATTAATTGCTGCACCGCCAATAATACAAACCAATCAGCAGCAGCAGCAGCTGCAAACCCCACCAACACCCCCACCTTCAACACCACCAACACCAACACCAACACCTGCCTTAAATCGTTCTTCGGAAATATTGCAACAACATTTACAATCTCCCCAACAAAGACCCTCAACACTGTCTTCAGTTCTGCAACAACATTTAGGTCATTTGCCCCCAACTGCAGGAACTTTAAATAGTAGACTTCACTCTTCAACTTCTGCATCTTTGTCTGCTTATAACACTTTAAGCCAACAATTAACATCACCTGCATTAGCGAGTTCTTCGTCTAGTGCTGCTGCTGCTACTGCCGCCTCCTCAGATAGTTTTTCGAAAAATCATCACTTACAAAATGTATTAAAAAGACAACAAAGTTCCTCAATAAATAACGCGAGTACAAATTCAACCACGACTTCTGCGAAAACCAACAACAATAACAGCAAAATCAACTCTACGCCCACATCAGCCTCTACCTCTAACTCTAACGCCTCCTCGTCGTCGTCCTCTGCAGCCACGCCCTCTTGTTCTCAAGCTAATGCCACTTTAAGAAGTCTGGTTTCAAATCCTCCCTCAGCCTTGATAACATCGAGTACAACATTGAATAGTATTATTGCCAATCGTTTAAATTCACCGCCAGCTTTAACAAATTCTCCCTCAACAAACACAGCATCGACCTCGTCGTCATCGTTGTCCTCTAATTCGTTGTCAACGTCGTCCTCTTCTTCTTCGTCATTGTATCATCAGCAACATTCCGCTTTAACGAATTCAATAACACATCGTATACATCAATCGATACGAAGGCATTTAAATCAGCAACAAAATCAATCAGGCCCACTGCAACAACAGCAACAACCACAACAACAGCCCATACAAAGAAATCAATCACCACAATACCCGCTTTACAGTAATAATAGCAGCAGAAATCATCATCAGCAACATCATCATCATAATCACCACAACAACAATCATCATCAGCAACATCACAATCATCAGCACCAACAACAACAACAGCAACATTCCTCTTCTGCTACGTTGAGCTCATCTTCGTCAACAAATTCTTCTGCTTTAGCGGCTTCTTCGTCTTCGAGTGCCGCCGCTGCTGCCGCTTCTTCGTCAAATTCAAATTCACCACTGTGTGTAGTATTATTGGTTAAGTGCCCAAATTCTAAAGAATATTGTAATGCTTTACAACAACAGCAGCAGCAGCAACAGCAACAGCAACAACACCAACATCAGCAAAATAATCAAAATCCTAATCAATTAATAAATCCCAATTCTGTTACTTTACAACAACAACAACAACAACAAACGCCAGCACAACAGCACCATCAGCAGCAACAGTCCAGCAACCAGTATCATCATCAACACCATCAGCATCATCATCATCATCAACATCACACACATTGCTGTGATAATAAAAGGTAAATACGAATAACGGTTACTTTTTCTACTCTCTTTCGCTGTAAAAGTAACATGAGTTAGATTCTGTTATAAATTCTACACATGCACACGTATGTATGTGTTGTTCTACTCAAACAGAACAGAACGGAACAGATTTTGTTTTGTTTTTGTATGGTGAGGTGAAAACAGAACAGAATTGTTTGAGAATTTTGTGTTTTCACTCAAATAGTCATTTTTTTCTAACAGAGATGGAAATTTACAGAATAAAAGATTCAAATTGTTTAACACACACTTTTTTATCTCAAATATATACTCATACTCGGAGATGGATGGTTATTTTTTAAATAATAAATAAAACTAAGATTTTATTGACGTAAAAGCGTTTACTCAGAGCTGAAGAAATTAAGAAATTATTTATTAATTGGAATTGTGCTGTAATCGAAAAAAGTGGGTTGAAATGAACTGGGAATACAGATAAATTTGTAATTCGATTTTTATTAAAAAAAAAAGCATTAATTTTGTATTAAAATTTTCTTTATAAAGTACAACACTTCCTTTAAATTAAATCATCAGTAAGAGGAAAAATAAATAAATATCGAATTGCCGAAATAGTATACATACAGTGAGCGCCATAACTGAGTCAACACTTTTGTTTTTAAGTATAAAACAGTTTTGTTCTTAAGTATAAAAAAAGTGCCTTTATCATGAATTGTTGTTTTTGTTTTAACATTTTATAAGTAATAAATAAATGTTTTTATTTTTGGAAATTTATTCGACTATTCTCATTTACTTTTCTCGTTATCCTAAGAAAATGCATTATTTCAGTGGTGTTTACTCACTTTTGGCGCTCAGTGTATCTCTTAATTTCTCATTTACAATACGATTACAAATTACAGCCAAAGAAAAAAGTCTACATATACGTTTTCCTACTAATTTTTATTTTTCTTACCAATAATTTCTATGATAAGTTATTTTTCACATTTATTTTGCCCTTCAAACATTCTTGATTGTAAATGTCTTAAACGAAAGCTGTAACATCTTTTTTAAACATCGTATAATTGATGTTAACTGAGTTCTCATTGCTCATCATATCAATATAACATATCATAGTCTTTAGAAAGAATCCAACCCACAATCTCCACACTTACAGAGAAGCTTGTTCTCACGTGCTGGAACTGTAAGTAATTGTTGCCTGTTTCCTCCCACAAAAAAGCCCGTGGTTTAAACTCCAGCTAGTACATTTCGAGCAAAACGAAATATGAAGACGACTTCTGAGTTTAAATTAAAAAAAGTTTCTCAGAAATCTGTAGTTCAGAGACGACTTTAAACTGTATGTCCCGTAACTCATGGGGACAATATGGGTGGTGTGAGAATCTTGGTTGTAATCCTGACTAAACAATTGTAGTGACCAATTAGGTTTTAAAATCACTCACAATTATTTTATTGGCTACGAACAAATATTATTTGAGTCCAAGTTAATTCTAAGGCCCTTTTCAAGATTATTCTATCAATTGTTTAAATGTTGTTTTCTTTAACTGACTAAATTAGTTTTGAAAAAAATTATATGTTTAAATATCCAAACATTCCACCTCTATTTGTTTTGTTTTGGAACACGATAGATTTAATAAGTACTTGCCATCCCTGCTGCTGCTTCTATGGAAAATAAACACAAATTTCCTGCGGCTTATAAGGTTAAACAAAAAAAAACAAAAAACTTGTTCTCTAAATTTCCTTTCCTTAATAAAACCACTCACTCACTCACTATTCGTTTAGCACTCTTTCTCTCTTTCTCTCTCTCTCTCTCTCTCTCTCTCTGTCGGTCTCTATGAACTACTCTAGTTTTACAGGCTGTTACTTATAATTTGTTGTTATTACTGTTTACTTATTCTGGTTTGTTTTTTTCCTTTTTTTCTAAAGCCTAATAAAACCAAAAACAACAACAACAACAATAAACTTAAAAATGTTGACACACTTTTTCCTTATATTTCTCGATATATTCTGTCTTTCTCTGTCACTCTCCTTAATATAATAAAGGCTGCTGTGTGAATATTTTAACATAGAACGTGCATGTGCAAGTGTTTGTATGGATATTAGTTTTCGGGTGATTATTATTATTATTCTACTTTGGATTTATTTTTGTTTAATTTCTTATTGTTCTTGTTGTTGTTGTTGTTGTTGTTATTGTTGGTTATATTATTCCTTTCTAGGAAATTCATAAAACATGGCGTATGTTTAAGACAAGAGTTAGTTTGTATGTGTGGTATATGGGTATACATATGAGAGCGTAAAAGGTATTGAGTCCATGTGTGTGTGTGTGTGTGTGGATGAGTGAGTGTTTTACTAAATTAAATATCACTTCTTTCAGTCCTTCTTTTTATTATTTTTGTAGGTTGTTGGTTATTCTTGCTGCTCCAAAAATGGTCGTTAGTTTTCGTTTTTTTTGTTGGTTTTGTAGGTTGTGAGGTCAAATCTATAACAATGAAATGTAAACGTTAGCAGCATTTCAACTACAACTACAATAAGGATTTGCTTATATTTTAATCAACAAATGTTTAGTGTTGAGCAAGTGTATGTACATATGTATGTATTGTGACATGGAACTGCACACACATTCTTTTATTTTAATTTCTTTTAACCTCAATTTGAATTTAAATTAAATACAAAACAATTTTTCTTTTTCTCTCTTCATAAGAGAGTTATCAAGTGTGTGTGTGTGCGCGGAGAGTAAATTTGAAGGATATGTATAGGAAGTACATACGTATTTAATGGCAACATTAAAAGAGAAATCGACTGAAAAGCCTTCTCTTTTTTTCTGCTTTTCTAAATATTTAACCTCTATGTGACACTGTGTTTAAACTGGCTGTGTTTAATTAATGTTTTCTTGTTTATTGATATTATTTATCGTTTTTGTTTTTGTTGTTTTGTTTTTATTTTTTTTATTTATGAATTTATTATACATTTAACCACTAATTTTGTACATAATATATGCATACATACTATTTCCTTATTGTTTAAAGGTTAATAGCTTAACCTTCAAATTGTTTGAGATTTTTTGTTATGTTTTTCTGTTTTTTGTTTTTATTTTTGTTGTTTTAATTGCGTTGAAATCGCCAAGTTTAAATGACTGTTAAATCTAAACCCTGTTATTATTAATACACGTAATCATTTACCGTTGCTTTTTTTTACAGAAACATAAACAATTACATACAATGTTAATTTAACAGTATAGTTTTTTTTGTTTTTGTTTTTATTTTTATTTTTATTTTTCTAATTCTCAAGTGTATAGCCTTCGTAACATTTTCCTAAACACCGTGTGTTAAACAACATTTGTTTTCCTATATAACATAACAGACCTTCATTGCTTAAAGTATCCCACGTTAATGTTAACGTTAAACCCAGGCAGCCTTCATATGAAAACTAATTTTAATTTTTTCAATATAAAATACTTTTCCAATTATTGCCTTCAATTACTTAATAAAATTTATTATTTAAAAAAAGAGCATACGAGTATATTATGAGCAGGAAAGAATGAATAGCAACAAAAGGAACATTTTCCACATAAAATACATATTAAAAGAATTATCGTAAATGTTTTTTTGACTTCCGTCAAATTTTTTTTTTTTTTTAATGTCAATGAATAGTTAAAGTTTTCTTAGATTTTTGGTTTTTTGCGAAAAATTAAAAAAAAAAATTATTTTTGTAGTATTTTTTTCTGATTCTTCATAATGTTTTTAAAACACTTTTCGTATTTCTATTGTATCGTTTTTTTTTTTTTGTCAAACTTTGATATTTAATAAAATAAGTTTTAAAAAAAACTTTTTTACTTAATCGTAATTATTTTTCAAATTTCTGTTATACTTTTTAAAAAACATTTTGCATTAGATTATTGCTTTATTTTTTTTTACCGAATTTCGGCTTCTTTTAAATCTTAGAAAATGTAAAGTATTTTTTTCATTTTTTATTTTTATCGTAAATTGTTTTTTGTTAAATCCATACTAGGTTTTACAACATAATTTTAATTTTATTGTATGTAGTATTGAGCTATTAAACTATTTTCGATTTTTATTAAAAGTTTAAGGGCCATTATTACACACATACATACATACATAGTTGGTCATTACAACCCTTCAGTCAGGATTACGACCTAGTTTCTCACACCACTTATGTTGTGTGTGTTAATTTTATACATGAGTGGTGGGACCTACAGTTTAAAGTCGACTCTGAACGACAGATTTTTTGAGAAACTTTTCATGGCAATTTTATTTTACTCTCAGATTTTTTGCCAGAAATCTGCTGAGAGGAAGTTGCCGAAGAAATACTTTTGGTATTTTATTTTGATGTCTGGCCTGGGGCTCGAAGCCTGGCTTTTCGTCTAATAAGCCAACACACTACCTACTAGACCACAGCGACTTCAGGGCCATTATTACAACTTGCCGTTAACTAAAGGCAGGATTTTAACGGGCAGATAAATTGTTTTTTATTATTATAAGTGGACAATAAGGTAGAAGTGAGCGTTAAACTAACATTTAAAGGTCACTTTATGTTTGAACTTGCCATATTATATATTATTTTCATTATGGCTACTTCAAATTTAATCAAAATGAGCATATACAACAAAAAAAAAACGATGCCCGCGGTTGCCACTGCGTCAAAAAAACTTGTATAATTGAGCAGTTTTATCGACATTGAAAAATTTTATCTGTAGGTTGTAATAACGACAATAAGTTAAAGGTAACTTTACAGTTCCCTTTAGCTAAAGGTACCTTTAACTAAACCCAAGTTTAACGGCAAGTTGTAATAATGGCCCTAAGAAATTAATTTTTTTTGCAAGAATATTGAATTGTATTGTAAATTTTTTAATGGCTTTCGTGTTATTTTTTTAAAACTTTTAGATGTCATCATATTGTTTAATTTTTTGTCGAATTTTAATATTTATTAAACCTTAGAATATATCGACGCCTCCGTTCTATAACATTCTAAGTCGAAAAAGTGTGTTTTGAGTTATGAGCTCTCAAAGTTTTCACGCGACATACGACCATATGTGTATTCTAAGGAGATTTTTCCCCTATAACTTCGGAACGGATCGGCGCATCTTAATCAAATTTTGACAGTATTTAAGTTAGAGAACGCAGACTTTAAGTTACTTAGAACTTAGAACGTTATAAAGGGTGTTTTTTATAGAAGTATAGAACTTTAAGTTGCAATAAAAGCAACGATGGATTGATTATTCGATTGACATGAATTTTATTTATCCGAAAGATAATCTTGTGGCATTACATTTTAAATATGATTTCTGGCATATGACCGCCACGGCTGGCGCGCATATAGTCCAATCTGGACGTCCAATTTTCAATGACTTTTTCCAACATTTGTGGCCGTATATCGGCAATAATACGGCGAATGTTGTCTTCCAAATGGTCAAGCGTTTGTTTCTTTACCGCATAGACCAATGACTTTACATAGCCCCACAGAAAGTAGTCTAGCGGTGGTGTTAAATCACAAGATCTTGGAGGCCAATTCACAGGTCCAAAACGTGAAATTAGGCGGTCACCAAACGTGTCTTTTAATAAATCGATTGTGGCACGAGCTGTGTGACATGTTGCGCCGTCTTGTTGGAACCACATCTCCTGGACATCATGGTTATTCAATTCAGGAATGAAAAAGTTTGTAATCATGGCTCTATACCGATCACCATTGACTGTAACGTTCTGGCCACCATCGTTTTTGAAAAAGTACGGACCAATGATTCCACCAGCCCATAAAGCGCACCAAACAGTCAGTTTTTCTGGATGTAACGGTGTTTCCACATACACTTGAGGATTACCTTCACTCCAAATGCGGCAGTTTTGTTTGTTGACGTAGCCATTCAACCAGAAGTGCGCTTCATCGCTAAACAAAATTCGCTTATGAAAATCGGGAACAACGGTAATCTCGTTTTGGGCCCATTCGACGAATCTACGCCTTACTTGATGATCGTTTGGCTTCAAATCGTGCACGAGTTGGATTTTGTAAGCACGCAAACCAAGATCCTTCCGCAAAATCTTCCATAAAGTGGATGGACACAGATCCAATTCCTGTGCTCGATGGCGGATGGACTCATTCGGGTCTTCCTCAATGCAACGCTCTACAGCAGCAATAGCTTCTTCTGTACGCACCGTACAGCGTCTCTGGGGCTGCGAGTTATCAATAAGAGTAAACGTGATGCGAAAACGTTCCATGGTTAATCGAATTAACTGCTCTGATGGACGATTTTGTCGACGATAAAAATGGACGTAGTGCGCGATACGTTTTCCGGCACAGAACCATTATTTTCGAAATAGAATTGCACTATTTGCAAGCGTTGTTCAGGCGTGAGTCTATTCATGATGAATTGCCAAACCAAACTGAGAATAAATCACTTGACAGCTGTTAAATCGGTCGCCATCTTGAAAACTAATGCCAACTTAAAGTTCTATACCTCTATAAAAAACACCCTTTACTATTCATATTACTGTGTAGATATGCAAAAAGAAAAACATTGTTTTTTTGTTAGAAAACGGAATGGAATAACAAAGAAATATTTACGATACGGCCAATGGGAAAATAAATAAAAAAAAATTGAAATTTAAAAATTGCCCATTAAAATTTTTATTTTCTTTCTAATAATGTGTACCTTGAAAGGTTCACACGTGCTAAACTCTTCCTCTTCTATTTCGTTGTCGTCTCTCTAATAACGTAAAATATTATTACAATACAATGGACATTTATTTATTCTGTTCTATTCTATTCTATTTTGATAGGTTTACATACGTACATACATACATATGTACGTACAGTTGTGTTCATAAAAATAGAAGTGAGCCCATTGAAAAACAAAAGCTTAAATTTTAACAAATAAAAAACATGGTTTAATTCAAGTTTTTGGTGTAATGTAATGTTGATTCAATACTAAACTATTTAAGTTATTCATTAATTAAATAAAGTTTTCAACAAGTAAGTAACAGGGAGTTTAAAAAAATATAAATATAGGATTATTTCAGTTTTCATAAAAATTTACTATTAAAAAAGTTAAAAATGCTTATGACTATAATCAGAAACTTTAAATACGATTAGTATTTGGTAAAATAGCCTTTACTTTTTATTACAGCAGCACATCTACGAGGCATGGAGTCAACTAAATCCTGACATTGTTTTAGTGGAATTTTATTCCACCCATCTTGCACTACAGACCACAACTCAGTTGCATTTGACGGTTTTCTCTCGGCAACATATTTTTTAACATCCCTCATAGATGTTCTATGGGATTAAGGTCAGGAGACTGAGCTGGCCACGCCATAACCTTTACCCCATTAATCCGAAACCACTCATTTGCTAATTTACTGGTGTGTTTCGGGTCATTGTCTTGTTAGAATATCCATTTTAGAGGTATGGAATATGGTAACATTACTTCTCTCAAAATGCTGACATAGACGTTCCTATCCATTATGCCTCTAAATCGATGTATTGGGCCTAAACCATTATATGAAAAGCTTCCCCATATCATTAGTTTTGCACCACTATGTTTAATTGTCTTTTGTGTATACTGAGCTTTATATTTGGTATTAGGCGGACGTCTAGCATGCTGTCTAGACCCAGTGCCACCAAATAAAACAATTTTACTTTCGTCGGTTCTCCATTTTTCTTTCGGATATTTGATATGTTCTTGGGCAAAATTTAAGCGTGCTGCTGCCTGTTTTGTATGTCAACAATGGCACCTTTTGTGAACTTCTTGCGAATAAATTGTTGTCCATCAGACGCCTACGAATAGTAGGGACACTTACGGCAAGATTCAGATCCTTTTGAATTTTATTTGAAGACGCTGAAGGATTTATTTTACTGTATCGCACAATTCGGCGGTCATCGACAGTTTCGCGTTTCGGGCTTTTTTTTATATTTTAATGTATTTGTGATCATTTGATCGGACTAACTTAAGATTTCCTTAGTTTCTTTGTAAGTTTTGCCTTTATTTCGAAAATTTTTAATTAGTTTTCTCTTTTCTTCAGTACAGTGCTTTTCTCGTCCCACTATTTTATGTGAATCACTGTAGAAAAAGTTTTAACTACATTTTTCCGTACTTATTTTTCAAATTTTTTCTTTAAATTATGTGCTGTTATATTTTAATTTTTAAAAGAACACTCACACTCCTATTTTTTTGATCAACTGAATTCAGGGGCAAACACAGAAATGAATCAATTTCATCGTAAATACTAAAGTTATTACCAGATTCTTTTTTGTATTTTATTTCTTACCTATCGTTGTAACTACCATTAAAATATATCATGTTTTGCAAATTGGTAGAATAAAAAATTTTAACTTTGAAAATAGTACATGGTAGCACTCCTATTATTTTGAACACAGCTGTATGTATTTTGATTCCATAATCTACTTCGGTTTTATGTTCTTTTTTCATATTTTTTTTTTTTTGCCATGGCCAACCATGTGCTAAACTTTGTATTTTTTCTTTTTTTTTTGCTATTTTATTAATAAAAAAAATATGTATGGTTGATGGTGGGGTTTTTTTCGAGTCTTATTTTTATTATTCTACTGATATCAGCAATAAGAATGTGTTTTTTTTTTATTTTTTGTGGTTTAATTTTGTTAAACTTTCATATCTTCTGCTCTCCATACCATTTGTATGAGTACATATTGCGAATTTATTTGAATAACTTTTGTATGAAAAAAAAAAAAAAACAGAAATTTTTTTTTGCAAAAAAAATGAATAAAAATGTCGAGGTTTCAAGCTTCATTACAATGATTCATAATCATAATTAGTTCGCTTATATATGTACATATTATTATTATTATAATTATTGTTGTTGCTAATGCCATTGCTATATGATGGAATTGCAATGGAATTGAATTTAAAAGTCAAGTACTTGAGCCAGCCACGCTCGCTAGGCGTTATCAGTCGAAGATAAATTTATAAAAAAAAAAAATAAAAAATTAAACACTAAACCCTTGATAACAAATGCAAAAAAATAAAATAAAATAAAAGTATAAAGTGTAAAATAAATGTCTATGCAGATTAATTTATAAATAAAATATTGAACATTTTTTGGTTTTTTTTTTTTTAATAAAATGTTTACGTAGGTTTTAACATTGGAATATTGGCATGAACATGATATGGTCACGTAAATCACATCGAAAAACATGATATTTTGCATGAAATATTGTATGTTTTAAAAAAGATTTTCACATTGTAATTCCATACAATAAATTGTTTAATTATTTTAGATATTTTAAAACAAATTAACTTTAAACGAAAAATTAAAAAATTTTTTTTTTTAATAAATGCCAATACTTTTTTCCAAAGTTGTTTAATATTTTAAATAAGGCTTGAATTTTGGTTTTTTCTTAAATGTTTCAAAACCTTAAAATATTTTTTAGAATTTTTTTTTTTTTCAATATTTTATAGTCTTCATTAACGCTTACAAAAAAATATCGATCTTGAATATATGTCTTTAACAGCAAGTAAAATGGGGCTGGGATAAGGTTTTTCAATTTATATAAAAGTCCAATATGCCAAACCTTGTCAAAAGCCTGTTGAACATCTAAAAATACGGCAGAACAATATTGTTTTCTCTCTAAGGCATTCGAAATTTTATTGACAATCCTATGACACTGTTCTGGTGTACCATGTTTCTGCCTAAATCCGAACTGATATTCAGGTATAATATTTTGTCTTTCTAAAATAGGCATTAATCGCTCTAAAAAGAGCCTTTCATATATCTTTGAGAAACTGCACAACAAACTAATTGGCCGATATGATGCGACGTTATTCTCAGGTTTGTTGGGTTTTAATACCATTATTATTTTAGCATATTTCCATTGCGTTAATGAAGCACTACTCAAACTTTGGTAGCATCAAGGCGGGTATTCCACAAGGTAGTGTTCTTGGACCAGTACTCTACACCATTTTTACAGCTGATATGCCAACAATTGAAAATATCACCATTGCTACCTATGCAGACGATACTGCAATACTAGCTTCAGATGAATCGCCAGTCATAGCTTCTAACATGCTGCAAATTTCAATTAAATCTTATTCAAGATTGGCTTCAAAAATGGAACATAAAAGTAAATAACACAAAATCTGCTCACGTAACATTGACCCTAAGAAAAAATGATTGCGCGCCAGTATACCTAGATGGCACGATTATTCCAAGCAGCAATACTGTTAAATACTTAGGCCTCAATCTAGATCGGAGACTTACCTGGCAACATCATATTAAAAAGAAGCTTGAAAAACTTAAAATTAAAACAAGAAAAATATATTGGCTATTGGGCCCAAGGTCAAGCTTAAGCTTAGAAAACAAGATTCTGCTATATAAAGCTATACTAAAACCTGTGTGGACTTATGGTATCCAACTCTGGGGAACTACAAGTAATTCAAATTTGGAGATATTACAGAGATATCAGTCTAAAACTCTCAGACTCCTAACAAATGCGCCATGGTTTATCACCAACAAAAATATACACAAAGATCTTCGAATTTTATTGGTCAAAGATGAGATTCATAACTTTAGCGAAAGGTACCTGAATAGACTAAGTAATCATTCAAATGTGTTAGCAATAAATCTGTTAGATGATAGTAAAGAAATCAAAAGACTCAAAAGGCTACATGTACTTGATCTACCCTTCAGAAAATAAAAAAAAAAAAATTATTTAATTTCCTAGATTATTCGATTTTATAATACAAAATATCATATTTTATTAAAATTAAAAAAGTAAAATCTCTTTGTAATTACTCTTTTATTTTGAGTTAATAATAGGAACTCAATATATGTTATATTTAAGTTATGAAATTTGCTTATTATTTTAAATTTGTAAAATAGATTGCAAATAAAATTGAAAAAAAAAAAAAAAAAAAAAACAAAAAAATATTTTATAGATTAATTTTTTTTTGAGACGTTTAGTAATCAAAACTTTTAATCAAATTTAAAACTTTTACAATTTTAACATGATAAATATGTATAATGAATATAATTTCAAATTTGATTACATGTTTAAATTTCTGTTTCTTTGTTGTTTAGAATATTTTATTTAATTTATCGTAATTATTTTTTATAATCTGATCTGAAAATTCATAAAATTTAAATAAATTACTTTCAAAGTTAAGCAATTAAACTAATTTTGAATTTTATTAGAACAACCATTAATGATCACATTTTCTATTCCATTCTATTCTACTTTTTTTCTCTCTCAATATTTTTAAAGTTTTTTGATTGTTCATTGCTTTTAAGAGGGTGTTAAATTAGTTTCTTAAAAAAAGGCCTATAAATGTATACATATATGTTTGTATGTATGCTATATGATGTGATGTGATGATGATGTTTATAATAAAATAATACAATTGACCCATTTCCATTTAAAGCTTTATTTTTAATAATGAAAAAAAACAAAAAGCCCAAAAGTGTTCCCATTAACAGAAAAAAAAATAAAAGAAGGAAAAAAAATTGTATTTATACAAGCACATGCTTTTTTTTAACACAGCAGGAAAAGAAGAATCATTTTCCTCCTTCTCTCTCTCCACCACCATTCATTCATCTCTGCCTCGGCAAACATATTTTCTGAGCTGAACGAGTGTTACGGTTTCATTTCATATGGCAACAGATGAATGGTTTGAGTTGCCTGAATGAGCCAATGATATGGATTTTTTTTTTGTTTTTTTTTTTTGTATAGAGGAGAACGACCTACTTTTTACATACATATTTGTATGTATTTACTATATACATACATATGTATATGTATGTATATACAAATATATTTATTTGTATTCTTTTTTTTCTTCTTATACAATTAGGAAAGCATTGAATGACCTAAAAAGCGATGACATAAATTACCCTACACTCGAAATAGAATGAAACAAAACCAAAAACAAAACCAAAAACAAAAACTATAAAACACTAAAAGCGAGAAGGAGAGCATCGTAATAATACAATCAATGCAAATACACACACGGAAGTATTTTTCAATAATAATGAATAGAATACTGAATACTGAATACCGAATACCTATCATCATATCATACCATAGCATGCATACCCCAAGTGTATGTATATGAATGAATGTATTGTTGTTGTTTTTGTAGTTTGATGAATTTAAACTTGAACACTTTAAACGCTTATAAATAGTAATTTTAGATCAAAATGTTAATTAATTTCAAGTACTTAAGCTGTATACATGCACATAGACACGCGACGTATGTATGTACGATATGAGGAAAATTAGCCCTCAAATGAAAAACACAAAAAAAAAACAAACAAACAAAAAAATTTTTTTATTTATATCATGAAATGAAATAATAATCATCATTATTATCAACGCCATTTACCATCATCATTATCACAATCATCGTGGTCGTGGTCGTTGTCGTCGTCGTCGTCAGCACCATCGCCATCACTTACTTTTGAGCTCAAAACGAAATTGAGGTCATTTATCAAGGAACTCTAGTCATAGTCAGCCAGTTAGCTTTTTTGTTTTGTTTTTTTTTCTCTGCCTCCACTCTTACAAATCAATTTTGTTGTATGTTGCTGTTGTTGTATGGATGTATTTCTTTATTGTATGTATGTACATACAAGTAATGAGAGTATGTGTACATAAATTATATTTTTGTGTTTCTGTTGTATTTATTGTTTTTTTTTTTTTTAATAGCATACGCATATTTTTTTTTTTCGTTCCACAATGTTATTGTAAATGACATACTCTTGAGGAGCATAATTTTTACACGAATGTGTTGCTGTTACGAGTCCCTTACACAACATAAACGACGAGAATATGTTTTAAGCCAACCCAACACAACATACGACAGACGACCGTAAACAAAATATCTACGACATGCCTGCCCAAAAAAAAAGAAGAGAGAGAGAGAAAAAAACGCACGCACGTAGATTATAAGCTGCTGTTTAACGTAAACGTACTCGTAATACCAACCAACCAACCAACCAACCAACCAATCTTCATATGAACGATAAATTCCAAAAAAAAATCGAAAAAAATTGTTCATTACGACAGAAATTGTGAACTGAAATAAAAAAAAAGTAGACCATGACCTACAAAAATCCAATAACATCCAAAAATATTGTGTTTTTTGTTTTTACAATTTTATTGTAAAAAAGGCACATACAGCACGCACGCACAGTAGAGAAACACTCTTTTTATTATTGTTGTAAAACATTTACAACAAAAAAAAAACACACACACAAACACACGTAAAATATTTCATTTTACACACACAAAACAAAACAATACAATACAATCAATTGATTTTAATCAATTTTATTATTAAAAACAAACTCCTTTTAACACTAAACAATACACCACAAAAGATATTTAAATTTAAAGGTTTCTCTCTCTCTCTCTCTCTCTCTCTCTCTGTCTGTCTCTAAACATAAGATAATAAGTAATCGTGGTCTTCTTGTAGCTTCAATTTAATTTCAATTATTTTTAATCTTTAAATTTATCAGAATTATTTCAATCGTTAAATAAAGTTTAACATTAAAAGCAATTTGATTTTAATTTAAAATGTTAAACTATAAACGAATTTCGAATTTTATTAGACTCTGAAATCTTAAATAATTGTGTTAAAAAAAAAAACAACAAGTATTTGGGTTACAAAATTGACCAAAAATGGCACACCCTTTTTCTAATATTTAAAATGAACTCTACATACATAAATTATTGATTTGTATACGGCTTTAGTTAGGATTAAGGCTTGCCTTCTTTGACGTCCCACACGCTATATGCTAATTTTATTTTTGAGCGCCGGGATGGCTATGGCAATATTATTTGACAGTTAGGATGCCATTCGAGCACTCGCTTTGTACGTGGTTTACTTGAGAATAGAGTACGTCTGTATGCACAAACTGTATTAGCTAGGCAGGCAGAATAACGTCACCCTTTACTAGATCACAGGACATTTGGAATTCTTATTAATAAGCAAACAGATGAGCATGCAAGGTGAGGTATCTTCCACGCCACTGATTGATTCACAACCTATTTGTGAAGTAGGAAGATATAGTTGAAGATGGAGAGAAGCCAAAACTAATTCCAATGAAAAGAGTTTTGAGTCATACATACATCAGTGCACTCCTTGCGCTGACCCACTTCTCCCTCCTTGGTTCGGAGGAACTTAGTCAGTACGGAGACTGCGTTCATCTGTGGCGTCACAACGGGCTCAAGTGAGCTGCCTAATCTAACCTAACATACATACAGCAGACCATTCATAAGAAGCCTGAGCCAGACACTGTATACTCGAAGAACAGGCATCGCCTGAAGTTCAATAAGTAGACTTTGTGAATGAAAAAATGAATTACCAGAACACATAATTGGTCTTAGAAGAAAGCACATGGACTGCATATCAAGTACTAGTCAGATAGTTATTCTTACTAACATCGAACATACATAATTGGTCATTACAAACCTTCAGTCAGGATCACGACCTAGTTTCTCAAACCACTTATGTTGTGTGTGTTTTAATTTTATACATGAGTGGTGGGACCTACAGTTTAAAGTCGACTCCTAACGACAGATTTTTGAGAAGCTCCTCATGGCCATTTTATTTACTCTCAGAGTTTTTGCCAGAAATCTGGTGAGAGGATGTCGCCGAAGAAATGCTTTTTGTGTTAGGGTGTTTTTTTTATAGACGTATAGAACTTTAAGTTGCAATAAAACAACGATGGATTATTCGATTGACATGAATTTTATTTATCCGAAAGATAATCTTGTGGCATTACATTTTAAATATGATTTCTGGCATATGACCGGCACGGCTGGCGCGGATGTAGTCCAATCTGGACGTCCAATTTTCGATGACTTTTTCCAACATTTGTGGCCGTATATCGGCAATAATACGGCGAATGTTGTCTTCCAAATGGTCAAGCGTTTGTGGCTTTACCGCATAGACCAATGACTTTACATAGCCCCACAGAAAGTAGTCTAGCGGTGGTGTTAAATCACAAGATCTTGGAGGCCAATTCACAGGTCGAAAACGTGAAATTAGGCGGTCACCAAACGTGTCTTTCAATAAATCTATTGTGGCACGACCTGTGTGACATGTTGCGCCGTCTTGTTGAAACCACATCTCCTGGACATCATGGTTATTCAATTCAGGAATGAAAAAGTTAAGTAATCATGGCTCTATACCGATCACCATTGACTGTAACGTTCTGGCCACCATCGTTTTTGAAAAAGTACGGACCAATGATTCCACCGGCCCATAAAGCGCACCAAACAGTCAGTTTTTCTGGATGTAACGGTGTTTCCACATACACTTGAGGATTACCTTCACTCCAAATGCGGCAGTTTTGTTTGTTGACGTAGCCATTCAAGCAGAAGTGCGCTTCATCGCTAAACAAAATTCGCTTATGAAAAGCGCGATACGTTTTCCGCACAGAATCATTATTTTCGAAATAAAATTGCACTATTTGCAAGCGTAGTTCAGGCGTGAGTCTATTTATGATGAATTGCCAAACCAAACTGAGAATAAATCACTTGACAGCTGTTAAATCGGTCGCCATCTTGAAAAGTAATGCCAACTTAAAGTTCTATACCTCTATAAAAAACACCCAATATTTTGTTTTGAAGTCTGGCCTGGGGCTCGAAGCCTGGCTTTACGTCTAATACGCCAACACACTACCTACTAGACTACGGCGACACACACTTACATTGAGCAGCATTCTGAAATCTGTCAAAGCAACAGGATTGGGGGTGACATTACAAGGAGGACACACATCCTCTACAGATTAAGAGCACCCTAGCACCTCTATACCTCAATAATAATAACTTTGAATCCGAACGACAGCATTGAGAAATTTTTTCGTAGTAAAAACCCTCAAAGTTAAAGTTTAAACTCTCAAGCTCTGCTCAAAGAAGCCAAGACACTATTGATTATACCAGGGTGACCACTTCAGATGACAGCCTTGCCAGATCGGCGGTTTTGCAATCATTAAATGGATATCATGTTATGTGTGTGTACTGTTTTGCTTTTAATTCTGTGTTCTTGTTCTTGAGTTGCTAAAAAGTTCTCTTCTCTACAAATGGATTATTTTGAGTATTTAATTGTAGTTGTGTGAGTGGTTGGTCAAGTACGGCCCTTTTAAACATTAGAAGAGACCGAATGAGTGTTGTATAGCTTAATTGCTCTTTTAATGTTTAAGTGCATTACCGTTATAAAGAGTGTGTGTGTGTTTTTGTTTTTAATTTTAATTCGTAAACGGTTTCCATTTTCATCGTGTGTTATAAAACAGCACCTACACACTCTCTTTTCTTTATCTGTTACGTTATTAGTTGACTTTCTTTACTTAAGGAGAAAGGTGGTAATTTATCATGTTTAACCTTTTCTTTTTTCTTCTTCTTTTTCTTTCAACTTTCTTGTCACTTTTTTGTTTTTTTTTTTTTTTTTTGTTTTATTTCAAATGGTTTTGAAATGTTTAAAATACTTTTAAAAATGTTTTTTTCTTTTCTTTTTCTTTATTTCTCTTAATATTTACGTAATCTCTCGTAATTATAACAAAAATGTTATAATTTCTCTGGCATATGCTAAAGAGGGGGCAAAAAAACTTTCATTTGTTTTTGAATATTTGTTTGGATTTTTATTTATTTTTTTTTATATTTTTTTAAGTGAGAAAAATTGTACGGAAGACTTAAATAAATGGGTTCGATTACGACACCAATTGTTTTTTAAATTATTATGTGGATTTCATTTTTAGTTTGTTTTTAGCACCGTTTTTTTTTATTAGTTTTTGTTTAGAGTTTAGTTTTCACGCAAGATTATGTAAATTTGTATTTGAAAAAAAAAAATAAAAAATAAGTTTTTAAAGGCAAAAAAAAATGATTTCAAAGGTATTGTAATGAATGATGTTTGTATTGTAATAATGGAGTTGTTGGCTTTTTTTGCGGTTGGCCGCTTTAAAAAGGGAAATTGAGGACAGTGTAAAATTACTGTATTACATGACATGTCACTTCCGTACAAAAAGTAAAAAAAAATTGTAAAAATATGGTAAACATTACATAAATTTTAAAACTTTCAAATTTTAATTTTTTTTTAAACAAAAAATCAATAATCTTTGGGAAAAATCGATAGGAAAAATGTGAATGAAAATTAATTTTTTTTGTTTTGGTTAAAGAAAAAAGTGAAACTAAATGCATCGGCAGGCAAGCATGTATACCAAAAGAAAATTTTCTCCACATTTCACTGGCATTATGAGATGATGGGGATGTAGATGATGATCACGATCAATTTCATTAAAGAAAAACTCCATGATTATCAATGAAAACTGGCAACTGCAAACGCAATGATGATGACGCTGAACTTGTTAAAGATGAATTAGTTAATGAATTTGAAAAAAAAAAACAAGAAAAAGTCAAAATGATTTGTTTAAATCGACAGAGAAAGAAAAATTACAAATACAAATAAAAATCGTCATAAATAAAGCAAATTTTTTTTTCTTTATTTTTCGGGGTGATGGCCATGGTAATGATGCACTTTTACTCTACAAAAATTGCTTACATTGGCAATAAAAATTGAATAAAAATAACAAACAAAAAAAAAAAAGAAAAAACAAATACGATCGCTTTTTTTAATTTGATTTGGGAAAGTTTTTTTCTTTTTTTTTTCAAAAAGAAAGTTTGTTTTAAATAATTCCTACCATTCACTTCAATTCACTTCACTTCACTTGAAGAAAGGCTTTTGTCTTTATTTTAATAATGATGGATGATTTTTTTTTTACATTTTCTAACCAGGTGGGTGTTGAAGTTCATTTAAAAAAAAATAACCTCATGATTTATTATAAACGTCTTAAGCCATTTTCAAGAGGTTAAAGGTGTTAAACAAAAATATAAAAAAAAAGAAAAATAAAAAATGAACTTCAACTTCATTCACTCACCAGTTTTAAGAAATCACTGGAGTCTACTTCCGCTTAAAATGTGGTTTTTGTTTACACTGAGATTCAACAACAAATTTTTGTGAATGAAAAAGGGGTGATTAACTACAAACCAAACAAAAATTCAACCACAAAAACAGCAAAAAAAAACACAAAATAATGACAAAAATAAGGTGAGTGACTGACAGTGAAAGGAAATCCTAAAGGAAACCACAAAACAGGGATACAATTACAGAATTGTTGGTGGCTGGCGTACTTAAAAAAAAAATTCATATTCCCATAAACCAAATAAAGAATTTTTTCAGTTTAAAAGAAAATTTATTATTATTTTTTGTTTATAGCAAGAAAAAGAAGAAATGTTACGATATATAAATAAAATTCTACAATAATTTCTTTATTTTTTTGCTTTCTATGTTGATTCAATAGCACTGAATTTCATTTCCCTAAATGTTATTCTATTTCAATAACATGTAATGCTTGTTCTCTTTCTTTTTTTCATTTCAAACTAGAAACTCTTTAACTAAGAAAACAAAGATCTCTCTCGCTCTCTTTCACTCTCTGATTTTAAAACACTTTCTCATTTACTTCTTAAATGAGAACATTTTTGCAGCACAACACCAACAGCATAGTTTTTATTTACGATTGCAGTTGTGTTTCTATTCTTTATATGGTTTCTTGTTTAGCATTGTTAGTTACTGTTATTGTTATTGTTTTCGTTTTTGGTGTTGTTGCATAGATTTCACATGCGCTTTTTTTTTTTTTGTTTGTTTGTTATTATTGTTGGTTTTTAGGCTTTCTCGTTACTTTCTAAACAAAACGAGCAGCAGCAGCAGCAGCAGAAAGCAAGCAAGCAAGCAGTATAAACGAACCTCATTCCCTCAAAACAAATAATAATAACAACAACAACATAATATAAAAAATGATAACAACAACAACAACAAAAAAAGAAAAAGCTCATTTGAGGTGAAAAGAGAGAAAATAAACAAACGCCAGCCATCACACTATGAAATTTAAGGCAATACAAACAACAAAAACCACATTAAATGTGTAGTAACCTCACATTTATTTCTTTTTTTTTTCACTTCACTTCACTTTTGTCTTGTCTTATTTTGCTTATGTTGTTGTTGCCGTTGTAGTTGTTGTTATTGTAATTTGTTGTAGCTGTTGCTGTTTAGCCAAACGACACTTTTTAAGATTAACACAGATCGATATGTTGTTATTATTAAAGTGAAATGTTTTTTGTGAGAGCAGAATGTGGTGGTAGTGGTGATGGTGAGTACTGAGGAATGAGTCTGAGTAGCAATAGTAGTATGAAGTCGTGAATGTGTGTTGTGTGTATTTTGATATTGAAAAGAAATTTCACATTTTATTGTTATTATCGTTGTTGTTTTTGTATTTTTTGGGGTTAATAATTAAGAAGAAAAGTGATTAAATTAAACTGATAAAAGAGGTTGATCGCATAGCAAAAGAAAAGAAAAGAAAAGAGAAAAACAACAAAAAATATTCAAATAAACGATGTCAATATTTTTAACATTTTTTTGCTTTTGTTTTTTCGTAATCTCCTTTGGCAGTTGATTGATCATTTACATTTTTTTCTTTTCTTTATTTTTTTTTAAATTAAATTAAACGATTGTTTAGAAATTAAAGAAAATAAAACCCAAACAAATGTGTTGCGAAACTATTGCTATCCCCGATGTATGTAAATGTTGAGCAACATGTTTCTCTATTTTAATGGCAAACCGTTAATTTGATTGTATGTAACTTTGAAAACTTTTATTTTGAAATTGAGCACAATTAAATAATAAACATGGCGGCAATAATGGTCCTACATTCCACCCAGTAGTAAAATAGAAGAATGTGTACATACATATATGTATACAATGCTGGTAAAAATAATAGGTACAAACCATAATTTCAATTAATATTTTTTTTTAATATTTATTTACAAATGCTTACATAAAATGAAAAGAAAGAAAGTAAAGCATGCTATTCAAATTTATAGATATTAAATCAAATTATTTTGCATAAGAAATTATAACAATCCTGTCTTGCTGCTTTCTTCGTGAAAAGAAATCTTTAAAAAAAAAACGCCTGAAAGAAATGATAGGGACGGAGGGTATTTTATAATTTTAAAAACTTCTTTTTCAAACATTAATATTACCGTTAAACCCTTGTATTACTTCAATTCTTAGTCAAGCCCATCGCTTATGCATTGTATTTACAATATTGAACGAAGTTCCAATGGCAATATAAAACCAGGTTTCCTGAATTTTATTTAAGATTTCTTGTTTATTTGGAAGCCAAAAACCGAAATATTTAACATCGTTGTCCTTCGTAAATTTCCACCTCTACGGTGTTTTATCCTCGGCAAAGAAAAGCATGAAAACCATGGTTATTTCTAAGTTGGAGGTTAACACCGGCACGAGAATCTATTTTGTAAGATCAAGAGTTAGCCTATCTATTATTTTACAGGTAATAGATGGTAATAGAATGGAGTTTAATAATACTTTTAAGTTTCGGTAGTTCAAATCCATTTTCTTCAGCACCGCCCAGATAGGAGTAGTGTATGATAATTGACTGTGACATATTATTATTATCCATTCAGCATTCTAGGTCTTGAGTCCAGAGTCGCTTAAGTCCTAGATATAAATTCGTTTTGCGCATTGAGCTTAGAGAGAAAGGTCCAGTTTGAAGGCCATAGGCATAACTGCTTTCTGCAGAGCTTAAGCTCGTCTAACATATTGGATACATCTGCCCTGGTATTTAGAGTGATAGATCAGGGATTCTTTAGTAGCATCAGGGAGTTAAAGCATATCAGAATTTCTAATCTAGAGAGATTCATCATACTTGATTCTAATTAGATTTCTCTTGCGATTCTTTTTCTTAAACATCGATTCCTTTCGGTATGATTACAGGGTGACATGGGTTTGGTATTTAATTTTTCCTTTTGAAACATCTTTTAATACGTTGGATGAATGAATGGAGTCCGGCTGGTGGTAGCATTCCTTGTTTTTTTCTTTCTCCACAGTTAACTTTCTCATTTTATATACAACAGCAATGCAGCAATACAGCAATAGCAACAGCAACAGTAATAGCAGCAATAACAACAAGAAATTATAATAACAATAAATTTCTCTACAAATGTTTCAATATTTTCCCCCAAAAATAAAATAAAAAATTAAAATAAACAAAGAAGACAAAAATAAAAACAATTTTCATACAACTTTTACTTGCTGCTTGTTTAAACACACATACATACACACACACACAGTCAGCCTAGCGATGAAAGCTTTAACAATGAAAAGTACGGCTATTTTCTTTTTTGTACTTTTTAAGACAGAGGGAGAGAGTGAGTGAGTGTGTAAGTGATTGCAATGCTAGAGTGATGTGTGGGTGTAAGAAAATTTTAAGCGGAAGTAAAGAAACAACAACAACAACATGATTTTCACATGTCAAATCATGATCATTCATCCTGGCTGCACAAACAGCACAAGTAATAATAAAAACAACTGTATTAAGACAGAAAGAAAGAAAATTGAAAGAAAAAACAAAAAACAAAAAACAAAACAAATAAAAACGGTTGTTTGGTTGGCTTCGCCTGCTGCTATTACTGTTGCTGCTACTGCTTTTGCTGACACTGTTGCTGTCGCTGCTTATGACTAAACAGAGTGAAAAATTTCTCTTGTAAACGCTCAGCCACTTTTACCCTGTGTTGTGTGTGGTGTAGTTATGTATGTTGAAGATTTCATTTCAACATTTTGTTTGCTTGATATTGAAATAGTTTTTTGTTTTTGTTTTTTTTTAAGATATTTAAATAATAATAAAACAACAACAATAACATACAATATGTTTATGTCATTTATTTAATAGAGTATTCAGTTGATTTTTTTCTTTTATTGTTGTTTTTGTTGAGCGTGTGTGTGTGTGTGTGTATTTGCAAAAACAAAAAGAAAATTTATTACAATTTCATTTCTTTAATGCTGTTTTTTGTATTGTAATATTTTTTAATGTATAGCTGCTGCTGCTGCTGCTAAGTGAAAATCGTTTGAATTTTTTTTTTTTACTTTCTTGTTTTAACATATCATAGCAATTTTCTTTAAGTTTTTCGTTAAAGGCTTTCATTTTTTTTTTTTTTTTGCTTTTTGCTTGTATATGATGTTGGGAAAAATATCAACAATACCAACAACAACAACAACAATAATAATATAACGATGAGTGAAAATTGTATTTTTTTTTATTTAAGAAAAATAATATTTCTTTCGTTGCTTTTTTTTTCATTTACCTTTCCTTTTTACTCCTGTTTAAATAAACGAAACTGAAATTTTCACCTTTTCACTGAAAATAAAAACTTTAATAAAAACAAGAAATTAAACACAAAAAAAAATTGCATTAAAACCAATGAAAGTTTTTTACATACATTTTGTTCGAAATAAAACAAAAAAATGAATTCAATTCGTATTTAATTTTTTTTTTCATTTTATTTCTCTCTTTTAAAAAAAAAATACTTTCGAATTAATTTATTATGTAACTCTCTAACCATAAAAGACTTGATATTTATTTGTTGTTGTTGTTGTTGTTGTTCAAATTGTTATTGTTATGGCTGGATGGTTTAGCTTATAACTGTGAGTAGTTGTGTGATGTGGGGTATCCAGCTATGGCGCTTTGTGGTGTTGGTGTTAATCATTATTGCCAATAATATTTGACTAACTTTTTTTTTTTTTTTTTTTGATTATAATGTTGTTGTACTGATGATGATGATGATGATGATGATGATGACGCCGATGTTTATTAATAAATTATCATGTTGTTTAGTTTATAATGATAATTTATAAATCCATTTCTTTTTTTTTTTTTTTCATTTAAATTGTCATGATCATCAAAAATTACAATATTTTTTTTTTTTTTGTGGTGATAGTATTTCCAGATGAAAATATTTACAGTTTTCACTTTTATTTCATTTCATATGAATGTCTAAAAATTTTGCGTAATAATTGAAGTTATTTTTTGTTTTGTTTTGTTTCTAGTTTTATGTGTATTTTGTGAAAGTGTATACAGAAAAAAAAGGCACAGTGGGAAATTTTTATGCACATTAAATTGAAATAAATCACAATTTCAAACTATAATTATCAATATTAAAACGAATGAACGATCGAAAAAACAAAAAGAAAATATTTAGCGATTTCCTTTAAAATTGAATGATACAGTCAGTATAAACAATAGAAAAATAATTAAAACTTAAATGTTTAGAAAAGAGAGTTCATTCATATACCTCTACGTTGTTTTTTTATATAGAATTTTAAAAAGTCCTTTGACCTGATACTTGGTAAGCAAGCGCTGTGGCCAAGTCCTACTAAATAAATTGTCTAACTAAAACCTTTAAGAAGATATTCAAATAGTATGCAATGAAGCCTCTTTCTGTCACATAAGGGACAATCACTTGTACAAAAACCAACTGATATTGGCAGTAAGTTTACTTATTAGACGTGGGATCGTGGTTTAAACTCTCCAGCTCAGATATCTCGAACAAAGCGAAATATGATAAACAAAAATATTTCTGAAGTCGCCGTGGTCTAGTAGGTAGTGTGTTGGCTTATTAGACGAAAAGCCAGGGTTCGAGCCCCAGGCCAGACATCAAAATAAAATACAAAAAGTATTTTTTCGGCGATTTCCTCTCAGCAGATTTCTGGCAAAAACTCTGAGAGCAAATAAAATTGCCATGAAAAGAGTTTCTCAAAAATCTGTCGTTCGGAATCGACTTTAAACTGTAGGTCCCGCCACTCATGTATAAAATTAACACACACAACATAAGTGGTGTGAGAAGCTAGGTCGTAATCCTGACTGAAGGGTTGTAATGACCAATTATGTATGTATGTAAAATATTTCTTCGTTGACTTTCTCTCAGCAGTAGTCTACTGGCAAAAACTCTGAGAGTAAAATTAAATATCCAAAAAATCTGTCGTTCGGTGTTGACTTTAAACTATGAACATGGGTGGTATAACAAGCTAGATAGCAAGCCTAAGTAAGTTGAGATTTTGAATCCATACAAAACTTATCAAACGAACGTATGTAATGGAAATTAAGTTTTAATTTGTGCAACTAATGCAGCAAAAGTCGACGTAGTCTAGTAGGTAGTGTGTTGGCTTATTAGACGTAAGGCCACGGTTCAAACCCCAGGTCAGACATCAAAACGAAATATGAAAAAAGATTTCTTCGGCGACTTCCTCTCAACAGATTTCTGGCAAAAACTCTGAGAGTAAATAAAATTGCCATGAAAAGATTCTCAAAAATCTGTCGTTCGGAGTCGACTTTAAACTGTAGGTCCCACCACTCATGTATAAAAATTAACACACACAACATGAGTGTTGTGAGAAGCTAGGCCGCAATCCTGACTGAAGGGTTGTAATGGCCAATTATGTATGTATGTATGTAATGCAGCAAACTTTCTATAAATTTTAATATAAAACAGAAAACCTTCACGGAAAAATCTAGTTTTTGTAACTTTAAGTTAAGGTTGCCAGATTGTTTCAATTGTATTTTTTAATTTCTTGTTTTTTTTCATTATTTTTAAATTTTCTCGCCCAAAATTGTGTTTCCAGCTGCTGTTCTTTTGCGTTACGACTTCCTCATTTCTTTTATTTGTTTAATCTTTTTTTTTTATTGTTGTTGTGTCATTCGCCTTTTTTAAACAAAGTCTCGTCCCCTTAACAATGGAGTTTCTTTTATTAAACATTCAACATTCATTGAAAAATATTTTCTTCTTTATTTTCTATGAAACATTTTGTAAGTGTAAGCAGTGGTCACACTTTAATGAATTTTTTTTTTTTTTTTTTGATCAATTTCCATTATTTTATTTTTTTATTTGCTTTTATTGCACGACGTTGTTCTTTTTGTCTGCGCTGCTACTGCTGCTGTCAATTTTTGACTTTTTCGTTTAATAAACATCGTAGTTTCCATTATATTTAAACGCCGTCAAAGATTTTCTATGCTCTTTAATAGTACATTTCTAAACACTATATGTATATGTATATGTGAGTGTGTGTTTGATAAATGTTTTCTTTTTAACTCTACATGGCATAAAATGCAGAACTTTTATTATGTCGTCGTGTCTCTTCAACATCCAACTCCTTTTTATGGATGGTGAGGTGGTGGTAGTGAATGTGAAAATATCACAAGATTTGTTTTTGTTTGTTGTAAATTTCATTTTATTATCAATATTGTTCTTATAAATTCGTTAAGCTTTTTACAATTTTCTATGGCAAGTAAGTTTTCAACCACCCTTCTTCACTCCTTGCTTTTAATCAAAGTAAGTGGTTGTACCGTTATTTTGTTATTGTGTTGAGAGTCTTATTAGAAATTTATCACTCTCTGCTTGCATTTTAAAGCAAATTTTCTTTTAACAGGATGCTTATGACAATAATAAAACAGAATTAAGGTTTATTAAATACAATAAAATGAGAAATTTTAAGATTAAGACATTTTGAAAATTAAATTTATTATTTGAAATGTTCTTTAGGATAAAATTTCAATAAATAATAATGAAAAATAAATTTGTAAAAAGTCTTTCAATGGAGTAAGATTCTAAATTACTTCTTCCAATGTTACAATGAATACTTAGTTATTTTGTAACAATAACATAATAGGTTTACTCCTCTCATACCTTACAGGGATACCAATAATATCTTCTCCAATTCTGGAGCCTATGAAAGCTATGTATGTACTAGCATTTCAAATATATGACGTCAATGAGTACTTATTTTTAATCTTTGTAAATTTAAAAAAAAAACATAACAAGATTATTTTAAATATTTTTTTCTTTATTTAAACATTTAATTAGTAAGATTCGTACACGTTTACTTTTGCATTTTGGCAAGAAATATTGTTACTGTAGAATTTTTCATAGAATTTCCAAAACCACAATTTTATTCCATTCAATATAATCTTGTCTATTTACCTTAAAAATTTACGACTGATGTCGAAAATAACCAACAACAAAAGATTTTTTAAAATAACATCTTAAAGTTTGTTCACCTTGATGACAACAAAAAAAAAATGAATAAAAAAAAATCACCTTTTGATTCATCCACCACCCGTAAGTCAATATTCTCAAAGTCGTCTTGTTGTCATCATCTTCAAAACGGAGAAAGGGTGGCTTTGCTTGAAATAGCGTTACCATGGAACAGTTTGGTCTTTGAATGCATTGTGCTTTGACTGACGATAACTGAAAAGATTTTCAAACAATCGCCTACATTTACACGCGCTCAAATGGATGTTGGTGGATATACTATCTACATGTAAACAAAAAGGACTCTTCTTTATTTATAAACATACATACATACAATTTATAAATAAAACAAAACGAATGTAAAGGTATGTGTATACATATGTGTGTCTGGTTTTGTGAATGTGCAACACCTTGAAAATAAACCAAGGTTTTCTTTCTTTTAGCGTTGCTCTGATGCTAAGAGATGTGATGAGTTTTTTGTTCTGCCATTTGTTGCAAACTGCTACCTTGAGTTATTGTAACCATATTTCAGCAGATTTTGTTTTTTTTTACTCTGTTACACTGTCGGTTATTATAGTGAAGCGCCAAAACATAAACCCAAAGATTTTCGTTACATCTGCTTTTCAGATGACAATGATGTGTGGTATTTGGCTGCTGAAATATATGAAATCTTTTGTTTTGCCTTTATTATCCTTGAAATGATCCTTTTTATTTATTTTTTGTTGTAGTTGTTGTTGGAAAATTGTTACTTGAAACATTTTCCAAAAGGAAAATCACATTTTAGTTTACAAAAATTAAGCGAACTTTAAAGACGTGCGGGTTTACAATTTTATAAACGAAATTTATTTTAACCTGAAACACTCTGTTTTCTTTATAATTTGTTTACGATTTCTCTCTGTTATTAATTGAAGCACTCAAGAATATTTAGAAGAACAACCGTTATTTTGAAAACGAAAAAAGAAAAAAGAACAACAAAAACATTAAACCCTTTCTAACTTTTTTTTTTGTTATTGTTTTTATTTTTATAAAACAATAACAAATCCCGTTTAACTGTGTTTATTTAAAAGCAAAAGAGAAATAATTTCAATTGAATTTTAGTCTGATTTTTGTGTACTGTGTGCCGTGTGTTGTATTTTAAAGACAAGAAAATAAATTAACAAATAATTTATTTTGTTAAGTGGTGTTATTTGTTAAATATTTTTAATGTTTAATAATTTGTTCGTCATCTTATGAACTTTAACAATTTGTTGTGGCCTATTTTATTGGATAACTTTATCAAGCTGGATAATAATTCGCTTTTGTTGAAATTTTTAAATTTAATGTCTTCACCAACGTCACCCTGCCCTTCGCCCTCCTCTCCATCATCATCATCATCATCATTAGAATATTCACCCAGCACTTCTAGCCCCGAATCGAATTTATCATCACCATCATATTTGAATCTAATTAAAGTAGAATTTGATCGTAACATTATGGATTTGGTTTATCAGGCCAGGTAATGATTGTTCATTTGAACGGTGTGATTTAAGAAAAAACCGGTAGGGAGGAGTAAACAAAATTTTTTTGATACAGAATACTGCAGTCTACTGTTTAATACAATACTTAACTGCCCTCATGTAAAGCCCCCTTTATATATATTTTTTCCCCGTAAAAGAATTTTATTGTAGATTACCTACCACTTGTAATAGATTACTGGGGAAAATATCAGATGATAGGTTTTAAAACTATTATAAAAATAAAATTTGCAAAAACCATAAGAACTGTCTAAGTAATCTGTAAATATTTCCAAATTTCCTATTCAAATTTGTATTTCCAAATTAAAAGATTTTTTAGCAAACTTTCTAATGTTCTTTCTGTGTTTTTTCTAATTTTAGATTGCCGGTGAATGAATGTCAGGCAAGTCAAACTGCTAGAGTGACATCTAACCTTAACGCATCCAGTAGTACAATGGCGGTTAGTCGTGTACCTTCACCGCCTTTACCGGAAGTCAATACGCCAGTCGCTGAAAACTGGTGTTACACACAGGTACGTTCGATTTAGATTGAAACAAAATTCCTTTAAACTTTCCTTTGGACTTTTTTTAATTTCTTATCAAAATCTCATCATTGTTATGTGTTTCGTTTTCTCTTGCAGGTGAAAGTGGTTAAATTTAGTTATATGTGGACCATAAATAATTTTAGTTTTTGTCGCGAGGAAATGGGTGAAGTTTTAAAATCCTCAACATTCTCTGCCGGTGCTAATGACAAATTAAAATGGTTGGTATTCCTTCAGTTAATTTATTCAATTCGTTTTTATTAATTTTCTCTTCATTCATACAATTCGCAGGTGTTTACGTGTTAATCCAAAAGGTTTAGATGAAGAAAGTAAAGATTATTTATCCTTGTATTTATTATTAGTTTCCTGCAATAAATCAGAAGTTAGAGCCAAATTTAAATTTTCCATATTAAATGCTAAAAGAGAAGAAACCAAAGCCATGGAATCACAGAGGTTTGTCTTTCATCTACCAAATGTACATACATTTCCATTTAAACATTTTATTTTTACCTTCCTTCCACCTGCTTTTTTTTGTTTACAGAGCATACCGTTTTGTACAAGGCAAAGATTGGGGTTTCAAGAAGTTTATTCGACGAGATTTTCTGTTGGATGAAGCCAATGGCCTATTGCCCGAAGATAAATTGACAATATTCTGTGAAGTTAGCGTTGTGGCCGATAGTGTTAATATTTCTGGTCAATCCAATATTGTACAATTTAAAGTGCCCGAATGTAAACTAAGCGAGGATTTGGGCAACCTGTTTGATAATGAGAAATTCAGTGATGTAACGTTAGCCGTGGGTGGCCGTGAATTCCAAGCACATAAAGCTATATTGGCAGGTAAGTTTTAATTAAAACATTCACAATCAATTTATTTGACAAAACAACATTTTCTTTTCCTCTTTTTTTTCCATTTCCAACCATTAAAGCTCGTAGTGATGTCTTTGCTGCCATGTTCGAACATGAAATGGAGGAGCGTAAATTAAATCGTGTCGCCATAACGGATGTTGATCATGAAGTTTTAAAGGAAATGTTACGTTTTATTTACACTGGCAAAGCGCCTAATTTAGATAAAATGGCCGATGATCTCTTAGCAGCTGCTGATAAGGTATTTAAAAATATTTCCATTTTTTTTTCTTTCATTTTCTTTGTTGCTCTATAAATGCTAATGTTAATGTTTCTTCTCTTTTTCTTTTTTTTAGTACGCTTTGGAAAAGCTGAAAGTAATGTGCGAGGAAGCGCTGTGCGTTAATCTCTCCGTTGAAACAGCAGCTGAAACATTAATATTAGCCGATCTCCATAGTGCGGATCAATTGAAAGCACAAACAATAGATTTTATAAATACGTAAGTTTTCTTTCTCTACATCTCCCTCTCTCTCTATCTCGTTGCTTTATCTTTTAACTATATTTGTTACTATTTAAAAACAATTAATTATTGCAAGTAATTATCAGTAGTAGTAGTTTCAGTTTTAATTGCCGGTACGCTTGTAAATGCAGTTTTAGGCGTTTGTTTTAACAACTCGTTATTAAGAGTTATTGGTCTTTAAAAACTTGTTGAAAGTTTACAAATGAGTTTATTTTTGTTTTGTACGAACTACTGCATAACAAATTGGCATTTAACAAATTTCTTTCTTTTTGAAACTCTTATTGAAAATGGTTTCAAACGTAAAATAAAATATTAAATTAGCAAATATTTGAATATCTTATGAAAACTTTTATGAAAGAACATAATCTTTTAATCTTTACGATTAATATGTCAAAAAAAAAACTTTTCACATGCTTTACCTAGCAAACCTCAACAATGTCTTTATTTGACGATATACGATACTATATACGTACAATGTGTTATAAGTTTACAGCACATTATCCATACCCTTGTGCAACATAATTTTAGGTCAACCTTAGTGGAGGTCTTTGCCAAACAATCAGTGCCTTATTAGCTGCATGCTATAGCCAAATTCGCTTCATTTGAAAATCTTGTTTCATAGCTTTTACTGACATCCCTATTAAATCTTTACATACATACATAATTGGTCATTACAACCCTTCAGTCAGGATTACAACCTAGTTTCTCACACCACTTATGTTGTGAGTGTTAATTTTAGACGTGAGTGGCGGGACCTACAGTTTAACGTCGACTCCGAACGACAGATTTTTGAGAAACTTTTCATGGCAATTTTATTTACTCTCAGAGTTTTTTTTGCCAGAAATCTGCTGAGAGGAAGTCGCCGAAGAAATACTTTTTGTGTTTTGTTTTGATGTCTGGCTTGGGGCTCGAACCCTGGCTTTACGTCTAATAAGCCAACACACTACCTACTAGAATACGGTGACTATTAAATCTTTGTCATTTACAAAAGCTAGGACTTGAGTTTCTGAGTTCCATGTAATGTTCAACGACGTAATGGCGGCGTTTCTGTTAAGATAAATATGTAGCTCAGTAGAGGGCCAAACACCTTATCTTACACCGGGGGTAGTTTGGAGCGCTTCATAGTATTAATTTGCCTCTAATCACATTCATACTGCTTTTGGTTAGCATTTTGGATAGCCGGATTACCTTTGTAAGATCTCTAAGTTCCTTCATTCAGTTCTATAAGTAATTTCTGCCAATAGATTTAAACTCTTCTTTATAATTCATGAAGAAATGGGCAGTGTTCGATCCATATTCAAAGGCTCTTTCTAATTTTGTCGGATAACGACTATACTTGAGTACAAAACTTGTGCCCATGGCAAAGGAAATTGGAGCGCCAGCCACTGCAAACTTCGTAGGGGTCTAATGCAAGTTCCCGTACTATTGTATATTCGTAGTTATTACTTCAGAATGAAAGATATTGTAAAAAGCAAAAAGCCTATGAGTCAGAGCTCAGAATATTTCTTTCGAAGACCTCCTCCTAACATTCTTCTATCATAGTCATAGCCAGGGTGTTATTCCTGACAAAAAGGTTGTATAGAAGGGAATTTTGATGAGTGGAACCAGTAGAAGGTTGAGACCATAAAATTAGGAATTTTGATTATTAGAAATTTCGAAAATTTATTCATTTGCGAATTAATTTTATTTTGTATTATTTTTTCTATACAATTCTAGTCATGCCACCGATGTTATGGAAACTCAAGGTTGGCAAAACATGATCACAACACATTCACATTTAATTGCTGAGGCATTTCGAGCGCTTGCAACACAACAAATCCCACCGATCGGACCACCCAGGAAACGTGTAAAAATGAGCTGAAATTTTGGTAGTAGTATACTATATAATAATAATAACTACAGCTACAACAACAACAACAGCAACAGCAAATATATAGATAATCATTATTATTATTATTATTATAATTATGTAAACAATAAAAATAATTATAATGAAATGAACAACAAAAACAAAAACTATTCTTACTACTACAACTATTATTATAATTATAATTATAATTATTATTATTATAACAATTATTACTATTACTATAATAAAAACAACAGCAACAATAGCAACAACACAAATAATTATAATAATAAAATTAAAAACAACAAAACCAACTACTACTACTACTATAACTACAGCAACAAAACACAAATCCAGATTAATAAATATACATCCAAAACAATAACAACAGCAACAACAACAACAACTAAAGGAAATTTAAATATGTTTATTTTGAAATATTGTAAAAGTTCTAATGAATATTATTTTTATGTTAAAAACTTCTATAATAATATAGTGGACAACAACAACAACATTAGCAATTCTATAAAATATAAATTAAGCAACATTATTCTTCTATTATTATTATTATTATTATTATTACATTCATTATTAATTGTTTTATTTGATGGACCCAACTTTTCCATTTTAAATTCTTAAAAAAAATTTGAAAGAAAAAATACAAAAAGAAACTAAAGAAAGAAGAATGAAAAAATGTAATGAGATTTGCGTTTATGTTGCTTAAGAGATAAATTTGATTAGATTTTCTTCCCATTCTCATTGTTTTACACTACTTTTATTGAAAATCTTACAATGAAACATAAAGTTTATATATTTTCTGCTACCATATATTTTATTTTCTCTTCTCTGTGTGTAACTTTAAGTAACTTTTTATTGTTTATTATTATAAATATTGTAAGTTTTAATTTTTATTATTTTTAAATTTTAATTTTTAATTAATTTTAATTCTTTTTTATTTTTTTTTTTTTTTGCTTTTTTGCGTTTGTATAAATTGATTTAAATAATATTAATGATAATGATTTAATTTTTTTTGTATTGATTAATTTAAATATTATCTATATTGGTTTAACCAAAATATCTTTAATTATTAATAATTTTTTAGAATTTTATTTACCAATACACAACCCGCCAATTAAGCGTAAAATCAAAATAATTCTTCTCTTCTAATTTTCTCTAACTAAACAATCAATCAAACAAAATTTGTTCTTTTTATTTAAACCATTTTGGTATTGTAATTAACTGTTGATTGTTTAAAAAGATTTCATTTTTAGTTATAAATTTCCTTTCAATGTTTTATATATTTTTGGAGTTTAACAAATCTTGTGTGTATTTTTTATTTTAATTTTTTTTTTGTCTATTCAACAATTAATTTTTATTCTCTGCATATTTTTGAAAATAATTTTTTTTTCTTTAAATCCTTTGCTTTTTTGTTACTTTTTTAACTGTTTAATTAAATTAAGTATTTTTATTTTTTTTCCCCTTTTTTTTGTATAATTGTCTTTTTAAAATCTTAAGTAATTATTATATTTCTATGATTAATGCAAAACTTTTATTATATAAAAACATCAATCAATCAACAAAAACAAACAAATTGATTTTAAATTTTACAAGAAGAATACATATATCAAAACAAAAGAGAAAAACACAGTTTTGTGCTGCAAGTAAAATGTTAAAAAAAAACCTAAAAAATTCCAAGAGTTATTATTGTTTTATTATATCGCTCGGGAGGAGGAATTATGTCAAGTCGACAATATTGAAATTTAACTATGTACTCTGATTCATTCATATCCTCCAAAACGTTGATTTATGAATACAGGTTGCAATGAGTATGAGTACAACGTTGACATCAAACTCATACTCATTTTGGGTTCATAACTTTAGAAAAATATTTATAATACTTATAATTTAATTGATTCGAGTGACTCGAATCATTCAGCACAATTCACAGCCTTAGTTGTTAGGCCTTTTCCAAAAAAAGGAGAGACCAGCAAGCAGAGCAAACACAGAATCTCCTAGTATTTTAGTGTTCGTACACGAATCGTACTTATTTTGTGATTCGTGTATATGTTAAGAAGAGTCGAAATGAACAACATCATACGTGTTGTTAAGTATGAATATGATGAGTACTTCAAACTTTGAATATGAGTAGAGGTTCCATGATATTTAAAAAAGTACAAATGCGTATATGAAGTTATGAGTATGATCCAATCTTCCTCATCTTTTTGAATAGGCATTGCTGACCTCTGCAACATATATTGTAAAATATGTGAATATAAAACAAAATGTGAATGTCCTGCCAGGATGACAGAAGTGTAACATGACATTTTTCTATCGCAGTACGTATCACGTCCATAAGAAAACAATACATTACTCGGATAAAGATAATTGTCAATTCAAATCACACGGTGTAAATTTCTTTAAATACATTGGTGTGGGGTTTTGCCGTATTCATAGTTGAACAATTTTTTAAAGCACTAGGTACATACTCGTATGTATGTAAAAATACATATATAAATACGTACATATATTGACTCTTTTTAAGAACTTTTTGGCATAACTAATCTAGACAAAATATTTCTTCAGCAACTTCCTCTCTGCAGTTTCCGGTAAAAGCTCTGAGAATAAATAAAATTGCCATGAAAAGTTTCTGAAACATCTGTTGTTTGGTCCCGCCACTCATGGACAAAATTAACACACCTAACACTGGTGATGAGAGAAGCTAGCCTGTAAGCCTGACTCAAAACAAGAAAGTTTATTTGTCACGATAGAATTTCCAGAAAACTTAAAATGTTTTTAGACTCTGGCATTTAATTTTAATATTCAAGAGAGATATTTTTTTAATATTAAAATATAACATAAAAACGTTAATGAGGCATAATTTAGTTTTCCACGGCGTTTAAGAATATGCTGTAAAATTTTTGAATATCGTTTTTTGAACGAAGTATGCGAAATTTTTGTTAATTTACAAACAAATTGAAAAAAAAATTGGAAATATTTTTCATATTTCAGATTCTAGCATTTTTTAAAACTATTTTCGAGAAAGGAAAGTATTTTTCGAAAATTATTCATACGAAGGTTGTCTGTAACAAGTTCGAAAACCATATTTTTAAGAAAATCCTGTACAGAAATTTAGCAAACTTGTTTATTCCTTTAAGACTTAATAAGAAAAAATCTCTGTGGTTAAGTGTTGAAGAATAGTAATAATCACGCAAGTTTCTAAAAGTAAAATAACTTAAAAGTTCAATATTATTCTCAGATTTACGACCGGCAAATTATCAATTAGCACTAGTTTCATTGCCAGTTGCTGCTTTTATTTTGTTGCCATGCATAAGAGATCCCTTTTTTTTGATAGAAATCTTGATTTTACATGCTAAAAAGTTAGAATTCTAAAAAGTTCAAAAACAAACAGAAATTTGTTGGCAAACTATTTCAAATAAAAGTGTAAATCAAAAAATTGGATTGGAGGTTCATATAAGAACAAATTATTGTAAAAAAATTGAAAAAAAATGTTTAATGTTTTCAATAACCCTTTAAGTTTTTGTTCCACTATATGATATAAACATATTAAATTTGATAAAAAAAAGCATAAATAGTTATAGATACGAGTAGTTCATTAATATAGAGAAGAAAAAAACAAGAAAACAATAATAATTTGTTTAATTAGATAAATGTTTTAGTGATGATGATGATGACCAACAACAAAATTCTTACAATAAATGCCATGCAAGTAACAATAAAATGGAAATAAAGAAATTAATAATAATTTTTTTTAATAAATTAATGCAAAAACAAAAATTTAAAATCAAAGAAAACAAAAGTTTGTCATAAATTGCAATAAACTACAGAGAAAAAAAAAACAAAAACAAATCCATACAAATATAAGTAAAAAGAACAGACCACCATTAAATTTTAAAGGAACTACAAAATAAAATTAAAAACAAAAGCATAAGCATAAAAATAATTACAAATTTAAGTTTCTGTTATTCAAAGTAAATATTTAATTTGTTTCGTTTCATGTCTGCTCTTTTGTTTTTTAAAAGTTTCATAAATTTAAAATGTAAAAACTTAAAAAAGAAAAGAAAAAAGGCGAAGATGTAAAAATCTCGTTGAAATTGATACAGAAACTCAAAAAAATTACAAAAAGAAAATCGAAAGTAAACCATTATTAAGCGTAGAACTTTAAAGTAAAATAATGAAACTAACACATAAGCACACTTAAAAAAATTATTTAAAAAAATATATGAAATAAGATAAGCAAAAAAAGAAAACAACTACAAAAGAATACAAAATAAAAATTACAAATTCTCATAAAATTTTATTTTATTGTAACATTATTTAGGGGACCTAGGTTTAAATTAGGTACCGCATGCTATGAAATGGAGCACATTGTGGTCAAGTATGAGACAAGTATAGTAGATACCAGGTACGTAACTATTAGTTCTTCATGATTAGGCTCCCGATTTAGTAGTATATTGGTCATGACTAAAAATCAAGAATTTTCTCAATGATAGTCAGTACACGAAGAAAGGACTCAACTACCGTAAAAGACTGCAAACAGGTCCATCTGACCATTTTCCTTGTCCTATTCATTTAAAACCTATATTCGACTTCTAACAATGCGACAAAATTTATCTCTGCATGGTCCTGTATCCAGATAAAGCAATGTCTTTTAATTTGTTTTAGAGAATACCCTAACGTTCCTTGGCTAGTAACAAAGTTTTATAACTGCCTACTTAGCAGTTATTATCCGAATATTTGTACCATATTTGCCATATTTTTCTTTTTGTTTATTTTTTGACGCCATCTGCAGCATTCGATTTAGAACTAGCTATGTATATACATAAAATACCTGAATCATAAGGGATTGGGGTGGTATATTGTTTCCCGAAAGAGAGAATGATCAAAATTCTAGCTAACATTCTGACCACTATAGATAGCTTATCTAGAATCCCTACAAATATCTTCATTGAAATAGCCTCAGACGTAGTTTTTGTAACAACTCTGGTACTGTAAAGAATTCTTTTCTGGGGGCACAAAGGAAAAAGAATAATTTGATTGAATCAGTGTCAGCAAATCTCTAGTGACAATCGGTTTCAACCACAGGCCAATTGGTTGCAAATCTTTAGGTAGGCGATTTAAAGTATCAAGGACCATCCATTCACGGTACCTGTTGCAAATACTGTGCTAAAGTAGATTTTGTTTGTCTGAAGGGTAGCCCCTTATTTGCTGCATTTATTTTCTGTTCATCCGGGACCCGATGCAGAGGCAGTCTATTGATACGTTTGAACATTCACAAGGGACGTTCGATCTATAACAGAAGGGGCGACAACACAACATTTACTGAGCATTTGAATTGTACCCAGGAATCCTCAGGTTGATGATCAATGTTGATCATCTTAACACATCCGGTAAGGATTCCTAGACAACTTTCTCGCCATATAGGAATGAGGTTAATATCGGACTAGAATAATTAAGGAGAAAGCGAGCTTGTATGTTGTAGCCTCGCTAGTCACACCATAACTTCATACCTCTTTTCATAGTTCCAACACAATGCTTTACTATATGGGGTTATTAGATAAAATAAAATGATAAAGCCCTGCCTGATTAATATGAGATGGAATGATTTGGTTGATTGTACAAATTATGCCACGATTGAAATGAAAATGAATCTTTGAATTCAATGGAATATTTCAAATTATTCCAAATAAATGTTTCCGTTTTAATTGCAAATAGAAATCATATCCACACACAATAACATTAAAATCAATAAAAAAATTTAAATCTTAATTAACGGAACAAAGAAAAAATAAATCCAAAGATTCATTTCTTTTCTTGTTCATCCAAAAACTGTTGTAAGAGACCGGCATCTATGGGTATGGTTAACTGTTCGGAGCCGTCAACACTTCGTTTAGATTTGACCAGTTTGTGATCTAAAAATTCAGTCAATTGAGCTCTAAGAGCCAAATCTGAACTTACCAAAAATGCTTCACGGCAACTCCAATACAAATCCTTAAATGGCATGCCTAAAAGGAAATAATCATAAATATGCCAACAACAATATAAAACAATATAATGATTACCTTGATAATTTGGATTTCCCTTATTTTTCAATTGATGTTTTACTATAATCATGTAAATGCCTCTAGAATTTGCTGTTAACGATAAGAAGACGCTGCGCATAGATGATAAGGCTAATTCGCCAGAATTTTGTACTAGTAGTGAGTTTTCATAGGCAGTTTCATCGGAATATGGCAACATAGTGGTGCAATCCCACCAAGAGAAATTATAATTGCAAAGTTTTGTTTGGTCCCATACTGAAAAAACAAATCTTTTTCATAAGTAATCCTAAATTTTGTAGATTATTTACTTACATAACGGCGTATTAATATGATCCACCGAAGCCAGCATATGAATATTAGGTATTTTGGCCAATCTAGCCAATATCGATTGAGCTTTGGCATTCCTCAGCATGGCACCATCCAAATTGTGCACAATTAAGTATAAATGTGTCTGCGGTATAAGAGCAAACTCTTCTTCTATCATATCAACAGCCTCGTGAGGATTACCAGGACTAATGCCAGCATCTAAAATGTCATTAGTAATGCTGTCTAGTATATCCTTAAGAGTTAAACTAGGAAAAAAACCATTTATAACCAAAACTGTTTGTTCTGACAATACCGAACGATGAAAAGACTGCAAAAGCTGGCGTTTAGAACCCAAACCATAGAGTAGAATATTATAGCCTTCGTTGAGTATGTAAAGCCATTTTGGAAAATACGATTTATACTCTTCCATAATGGCGTTCATTGCGGCTTCATGTTCAGTCGATAATTTCATT
The DNA here is from genome assembly GCA_958299815.1 of Sarcophaga carnaria. NCBI lineage: Eukaryota > Metazoa > Arthropoda > Insecta > Diptera > Sarcophagidae > Sarcophaga > Sarcophaga carnaria. Next base: position 129,234,498 of record OY283150.1, on the reverse strand, counting down.
TCGGCTAAAAGTGAAAAGAGGCGATCTGCCGGTAAACGTGGATTTTTTAGACGATCCAAAGTGTGATCGGACGTAACTATTTTACTGCTAGAGTGAGAATGAAAATAGCTTTCACATTCTGGCACATATTCGGTGTTTTTCTTGGTGCGATTCGTTTGTCTTAAACGTGCTGCTGAGGGAGTCTTCGGCAGTATGGGTACAATAATGGGTTTTCGACCCTTAGAAGGAGTTTTAGGTTCATCAACTGCTTCACTATCGGAGACAGTTGAATCATCATCATCACCACTTATGGAACTTTCACTTCCTGATGGTGCAAAATCGCTATCGTCAGCAGAAAAGTCCGTATCTGAGTTTTCTTCGACTAATTTCGCAATTTCTGCAGGAAATAAATAAAATTTATTATGTTTTATAGATATTCGAGGAAAAAAAACTACACAAACAAAGAAAAACTTACGATTTTTGACTTTGTTTCGCACGTGTGAAGGCGTTTTTGGATCCAAGGATTTTTTGATTCGCTTATTATCGGGTGTCTTACCTAAACGCCCCGGTGTTTTGGGTGTTTTCGGTGTGGCAGGTGTTTTTGGCGTATTCATGGCAGCCAGAGCCATACCACCTTTCTTTTTTGGCGTATTAAAGCCAAACATTACTTTACCAGCCAATCCCACCTCGTCTTGTAAAAGTTGCAAGTCTCCTGCTTTGGGTTTGGTAATTTCAACTTCTCCGCCAAAATCTGTATCTGTTTCGTCATCCTCTTCATCTGTTACTTCTGCTTCATCATTTGGGCGTGAATTCCTTTTGCGGTTACTACTACTGCTACTCAGTACAACTGGGACATCAACAACAAAGTCAGCATTAGTGTATCGTTTATTGGGACTCGGTACACGAGTTGATCTCCTGCGACCTTTGGCAGCATTCAAAGTTTTCCCATCGTCTGAATCTTCCACGAGAACCAATACTGGCTCATCTCCATCAGAGCTTTCTGTCACATTATCCTCGAAGTCCACTACCGCCTGTAGAACTTTTGTTTTGGATGTTTGTGTTCTACTGCTTGGCGTCTCATGTTTCTTTGGTGTTTTATAGTCACGATCACGATTATGGGTTTTCGTAGGCGTAGTAGCCATTATTAGATTCGATTTCACACACTTATATTATTATTTTTAATTTAATATTTGAATCAAAATTCACTTTTTAAACACCTTTTTACGCAAATTGCGCTTTCTTTGTTCACTTTTGTTATTTGCAATTTTGTGCAGATGTTTTTTGATTTGTGCTTGTCAGGCATTTTGCTTGTGTAAATAGGTTTAAGTCTTTGTTAAAAATGCGGATGAACAACACAGAGTTGTTTGTTTATAAACAGGGTGATTCGATGATATTTTAAGTAATAATAAATAAAACCTTTTTTTACATGCTTAATAAAAAAAAAAGTTATTTGGATGGGTGGGGATCGAGATAAAATGAAACTCGTCCTAGCTAGATAGACACACATCAATTGATTCCATTGCCAACTTTCTTCTTGTCTTTTTATCCAATTTCACTGACAAACCGAAAAATGCCTTTGAATCTGCTAAGCATATTGAAAAGTACTTATTCCGGTTATAATCCGAAAATGCCACCACCGGTAATGCCATGCTAATGTGGTAATACAGGATAGTCGATAATTCCGTGAGTTTTTCGAGTAACGGTATCTGTGGTGCATTTCGGTTTCAATCACCATACTCTGTACACCACCACCACACTCGACATATCCACCACACCAACAAACTCACCACAAAAAATTAAAAAAAAAAGTGCGATTTGGACGATGACTGACATTTTTTTGCCGATGACTTGCATTTTTTGCACGATGACTGGCAATTTTTGGTCGATAACTTGAATTTTTCAGATCGATTATTTGTTTTTTTTTTTTTTTGGTTGATGGCTTGCATTTTTTATGCAGTGCACTTTTTTTGCTCAGCTCAGAAAAACAATTAGTTTGTCGTCATAAAGATCCATTTCCCTCCACAAGTCCATTTTTATTCGATTGAGCCCGATTAATTATATATAGAGCACTTTTTTCTAGACCTAAGGTTACCAACAGTAACGAAAAAAAACGACGACCACCGTGTTAAGAGAAAGAATACAACAAACAAATTGTTCCTATGCAGGGATAAATTGAAATCCACTTTCCATGGATTTCCTCTTTTCATTTGAAATTGTCCGGATAATAGTGACAAACCCACAATGTAAGTGTTCATTATCTTCTGCTCTAAACTCAGGCGTAAGGAAAAATCTAGCGAAGCCTTGCTTTATTGCTTCGAGTGCTGGATGCACTAAGTTTCATAAATTATTCACCCGGACTATATGTTTTTAGTTTTATAGGAATAAAATTCTATTCGAATTACAAAAAAAAAATAATCAGAACCCAGCAGGAAAATTTAACCACAATTCCCAGTTTCGCTTGGAAAAATTGGATGGCAGACATACAGTTAAAAAAAATAACTTTTGTTATCTCTCTTTTCTCTTTCTTTTTTGCAACACAGGGGGGATGGCAAAAACTATTTTAGCAGAGATAAAACAAAAAATTGCTTAAATAACCAAAACACACACACACACTCACACATGCATTCTTAAAATTTAGGTAAACATGGTTGGTTGGAGCAACACAGTGGGACTTCTATAAAATAAATGATAACTACAGCCAGCATTAATTTTAATAACAATATAACAACAACAACGACAATTAACTTGAGTAAAAAATTTAAATAAACAAATGAAGAAGGAGCAAAAAGAGAGTGAGAGAAATACTTTTAACGAAAAAAAGAGAGCACTTTAGAAAGAAAGTGCCTCTTTCTTGATGGTGCTGACAACAAATTCAGCTTTGCTGTTGCCGGTGTGTTGGTTGTAAATTTTATAACAAAACAAGTTTTTTTTTTAATTTCATTGTTAAGAAAGGCTAAACACATCTACGTATCTCCTAAAGGTAGAATTAAAAACAAACAAAAATTATTTGTTTTTAAGTTTCGTTGGACTATAAGTTAGACAGTGACTTTAAAGGCAATAACAGTTAACCACAGACATTCGTTGCTAGTGGTTGGCAGTAGTAACTGGGACAGAGGAATTTTAAACCTGCGAGTGAAAATAACGTTAAATTTAAAAGTTTTAATTTAAAAGTGGAATAAAAAGAGGTGATGATTGTTTAAAAATAATAATAAAATATATAAGTTTTTAATGAAGCATATTTTTTTTAACGTAACAAACATTATTTGTGTGGTTTAATAAAACAAATTTAAAAACTGTAAAAAATCTATTTTGGTTTACTTTTAATAGAAAAAAAAGAAACAAAAATATTTAATTACAATCTATAAATAAATAATAAATAACAAAATTGTAAATTAATAACTACTAATAATAATCCCCATACACACAACTAAAACTATAGCATTTTTTACAAATAAATAATTCAAGTTAAAATAATAACAAAAAAACAAAACTTTTGTAATAAATAATCAATGAAGCTTAGCAATAATTATTTTACATTAACAAATTGAGTTTTTATAAAATACAGTGGGCGAAAAAAGAAATCATACCACCAATATGTTTGTTATTGTAGTCTAATAATTACAAAAACAATTTTTAATTAAAATTTGTAGTTTAAGAAGGAGATTTTTTTATGATTATTATTTTTTTTTAATTTATATTTATGGATAATAATAAGGGCTTAAATTACAATTTTTATTACATGAATCTATAAAAATTTCTCAAACAGTTTCTTTTAATTTGTTCTACTTACGTAATTTCTTTCATTATTGTGAATAGCGAATGTTGTTAGCCCTTCTCAAACCTTCATTGTTTTTCGTTTATTCTCTATACTTTTAAATGAGATATTTTAGAGAGGATAGTCCATATTCAATGAATTTTATTATCAAGATAACTAATAGCACTTGACACCACAATGTTTTGTAAAGAAACCAGTTAAACTCATAGTGGTCTTATTTACTGAGTCCCAGCAGAGAGCCAAATCTACTATCGTTAATCGACCATACCATATAGCAGTCAGACCTATCCTGCTTAAGAGTCTTCTATTTCATCAACACTCGCTCTTTGGATGTGCCAATAGGGATATCAGTATGGAATCTTAAAATTAGCAAATATCTCATCCCTAAAATGAGAACCTAAGAACAAGAATCGTAATAGACGAGCGATATTTTCAATTGAAAAACTGGCTCGCCTATATGAACGTGCTTGTGCTTTTACCATTTGGACCTAGACAGAGACGACTTACATATTTAATTTTATGAAATTAGGCTTTTAATATTTTTATAAGAAATTTCACTTCATCTGACAAAAAGGGAAAAACAAAACAAAAAATCTGCCAAAAATAAAATTTAAATACTATTGAAAAAGAAACTCTAACGAGCAATACCCTGTATTTACATATATCCATCTCATAGACAAAAACTTACACGAACCTAAACTGTCAATAACTCGATTTGTTTTTTAATTTTTAGATGTTATATTACTGTTGCACAGTGTTATAAAACTTTATTTGAAACCATCATTACTCGGGCTTTGAAATTCTTTTTGTAAAATTTAAAATAATTTTTTTATTTTTATATTCACGCAACGTATTTTGTTTATTTCATGTTTTGTCTTTATTATTCCCCTTTTTTATACGTCTTACGTTGTTGGTTGTAAGAAAATAAATTTCAATCACAACAACAATATCACCAATGCATATACAAAAATTAATAAATATTGTCGAATGAAATAAAATTTGAAAAAAAAAAAATTTCTTGATTAATAAAAAAAAAAAATTATAAATATTGTATGAGCGAGTGAATAACTGACTGATTTGGATTATTTAAAGTGAGTTTTTGCATAATAATTAGTTGCCAATATGTTGTAGTGATTTAAAATGTATTAAAAACGTAAATTGTGACAGGAAAATAACAACAACAGCAACAACAAACACATTGACAACCAATACAAAAAAAGTCACTTTAACCTCAACCTTCAATATTTTCAATTTCAATTACAGTTTTGTTTTTGTTTTAAAATTAAATAAATTTTTTATTTATTTTGGTCACCAATTTTTTTTACATGTCTGTCTGCATTGTATAACGGTTGTATGGTCGTGAATGAGTAAAACGAAACGAAACGAAACTTTGTTGGAAATGAATTTTAGAACAGGAATTTAAAAACGGATTTCCTTCCTTCCACTTTTAATAAAAAATGGAATTTTAATAAAATAGTTGCACTACCACCTCATAAATTTGAATTTGAGAGGGAGGTTAGGATCATTAGCCCCTCCTAAAGTTTTTTAATTTAATAAATAAACCTTTAGGAAAGACGTTTTTTCATCGATATAGGAAATTCTTTTGCCAGCCATACTTGGCGTATTTTGTCACTTCTATACAATTTTCATTGCCACGTAGCATTTCGTTTCGGTGTTTAACGAAATAGCCATGCCTAGACAGCATTTGAGTTATGCAGAGTGATTAATTTCTCATTTTCTTTCACTGTACAAATTTATCCATACATACATACATAATAATTGGTCATTACAACCCTTCAGTCAGGATTACGACCTAGTTTCTCACACCACTTATGTTGTGTGTGTGTTAATTTTATACATGAGTGGCGGGACCTACAGTTTAAAGTCGACTCCGAACGACAGATTTTTGAGAAATTTTTCATGGCAATTTTATTTACTCTCAGAGTTTTTGCCAGAAATCAGCTGAGAGGAAGTCGCCGAAGAAATACTTTTTGTATTTTATTTTGATGTCTGGCCTGGTACAATTTTGTTGTTTTCTCTTGCAGTTTCCTCATGGATTCCATTAGTAGATCATCCACTTTTGCTTTCGTTCAGATCATAATTAACTCCGCCCTTGATATAGAGGTCTACTGGGATTGTGCCTTTGGCTATAAAAACAGTTTACCATGAGACATATAGTCAGTCATTAGTTCTAAGGCAAGACAAATTGAACTAGTGAATTAATCGATCCAATATGGTCCCAAAATAACCACTCCTATGGTCACTAGCCAAATTGTGCTAGTGAAAGCCACTTACGTTTGCCATTAATCTGCTGAACATTCCGGTTAACCTTCCAGCTTTCTTTGTAGCTGCAATTATCCGGTGCGTTAATTTAAATCTGACGTTGATATTTTAGTGCCTAGCACGTCGAAATCTTCTAGAAATATATGATTTTTCTTCAGCAATATTTAACTTTGCTTTTTACATAGCTAGGCATAAGCTATGTTGTTCCAATCATGTTTTATTTATACGTACATATACTTTAGAAAAATGTTAAAAAAAATCTTATAGTTTTTAAACAAATTTCTTTTTTATTGAATATGTTAAAACTATTCAAATTTGATTCAATATAACGTGTAGTCTAGTTTGGAAATTATTTACAATCGTTTTTTTAGGCCTCAACACACTGTAATCAGTGATTGCATAAAGGGTTTCGGGGCATTCCCCGTTGAAATAAAAATGCAAATATTGGCAAATATATATATGGCGGTGATTATTTTCTTTTTTTTTACATTACATTAGTGTGTAAATAAATTAATATTTACAGTTCTTAGAAATATATGTTGTTCGGTATTTAATTCATTAATTCTATATTCTATTGTCAATTCATTTGTATAGCGATTTTATAAAGAATTGAAATTAATTATTTTGAAAATTAATACTAAAGATATTTCTGTCACAAAGTTTTCATCAATAAATTCGATATCTTTTGTACAATGGGTCAATTCGACCTCCGGGTACTGTACTTGTCTGAATTGACAAGTACACGTCCTCTAATTCGATATCTTCGTTAAGAATATTAAACACTTTATTTAAATCTTTATAAGATTCTGTAAGTAAATTATAAAGTTTTCACAATTAAAATGTTCAAATGGCAATATGAAAGTGGAAACGGTGTAATAAAAGTAATAAATCTATTCTGAATGCGCTATGAATTTAATTCATAACAGAAAGTGAGTTTTAAAAACAATTTTTCTTTCCAATTTTAAATATTAATTTTGATATGAAAGTGTTTTGAGTTTAGGAAGGAAGTGTTTATATTTTTTGTTTGTTTTTGTTTTTATTTAATAAATTGAACTTTTTTTAATGTCATTCATTTGTGCATTAATTATCATCGAAAGTAAATCGTTATTGACAAAATCAGTTAATTAAAGCACTGCCAGTCAGTCATTAAACTTTAATCGTGCTTGTAAGACAGTGAATTAAAACCCATTAGGATGGCAAAAAAAATAAGAAAATTTATACGATATTTGCGAAAACTTTACACGTACGACGGCAATTGATTGTTGATATCAGCTAACAAGTTCAATGAGATTTTAATTTTTGTTGAATAAGATACGTTTTCTTTTACCTCGAAAATAAATTCATGATATTTTGTAAAAACTTAACAAAGCATTCAATAAATTATGTGGCAAAGGAATTATTGGCATATTTAGTAAATACAGACTGATTAGGAGCGACCAGTGGCAGATGGTTGGTTTTAGCACATCATAACACCCACCTTTGTGATTAATTGCTCAGTGGAATGCTGTATGGATTCGTTCTTTAGCCGCACTATTCATATGTGAAACTCTCTAACGAAGGTAGTTTTAAATCTAACGTCCAGAAACACTATTTCCTCTTTCATACATACATACATAATTGGTCATTACAACCCTTCAGTCAGGATTACGACCTAGTTTCTCACACCACTTATGTTGTGTGTGCGTTAATTTTTATAGATGAGTGCTAGGACCTACAGTTTAAAGTCAATTTCGAACGACAGATTTTTGAGAAACTTCTCATGGCAATTTTTATATACTCTCAGAGTTTTTGCCAGAAATCTGCTGAGAGGAAGTCGCCGAAGAAATACTGTTTGTATTTTGTTTTGATCTCTGGTCTGAGGCTCGAACCCTGGCTTTACGTCTAATAAGCCAACACACTACCTACAAGACTACGGCGACTACAGCTCTTTGAAATGCTTTAGATTTGTTATTACCAATCAATGTCCTTGTGTAGAGGAAGCTATATAAGGATAACCATTGAAAGTCTTGTTATCTCCACCCGCTTACATTTTACAATACGGTCTTTGGTCGACTTTTTTTTCTTTCTTTTTCTGAGAATTCCAATCCAGAATTGTCAGTAAATTTCCCCAGGAGCGAACCAATTCTTTTTAATGCATTTGTAGTGTAGTAGCGTAAATATCTTCTTTGTTAAGTAAGCTGTAACGTTCAGAATTAATTTTTTTATAATTGGCAACCACTGACTGCATAATGACTGAAAACTAAAAACTACAAATAATGCGAAACCACGCGAAAATCTGTGAAAATCTGTAACGTTCAGAATTAATTTTTTTATAATTGGCAACCACTGACTGCATAATGACTGAAAACTAAAAACTACAAATAATGCGAAACCACGCGAAAATCTGTGTAAATCTGTAACGTTTAGAATTAATTTTTTTATAATTGGCAACCACTGACTGCATAATGACTGAAAACTAAAAACTACAAATAATGCGAAACCACGCGAAAATCTGTGTAAATCTGTAACGTTTAGAATTAATTTTTTTATAATTGGCAACCACTGACTGCATAATGACTGAAAACTAAAAACTACAAATAATGCGAAACCACGCGAAAATCTGTGTAAATCTGTAACGTTTAGAATTAATTTTTTTATAATTGGCAACCACTGACTGCATAATGACTGAAAACTAAAAACTACAAATAATGCGAAACCATGCGAAAATCTCTAAACAATACAATAAGAATGAATTTTAAAAATGGTTAAAGAGTAAAAATAATAATAAAAACAAAATAATTGATGCATCCATAACCATAGTCTCTACGTCATGGTGTTATAACCAGTTTCTTTGAATATCTTCTAAAATTGTTGTTAATAAACAAGATACTGAGCAAGATTGTGACCAAATATTCTCAATGTATCGATAAACAACTGACCATAAAATCGTATCTCTTTGCATTTATTTGCATTACATTACAGTGTCTCACAAAATGTTGCACCCATATGTATGTATGTATACGGCATTACATTGCGTTTACAAAGAGTATTATGCATTAAGCATTTAGCAAGTGATTACAAGAGTCTATTTGTTCTAGACTGTACGAGTATTTCGCTTTTTTTGTAATTCTGTAATAAGAATTGACTAAAACTGAAACTGAAATCGTTTAACCAGTTTAAGGTCAATGTTTGATGATGACTATCAAAGAATAGATACTAACCAAAGAAACTTGTTTAATACGGAAAACAAGCTTTTACAAAACATGAGAATCTTTGTTTAGTAAAGACATAAATTATGTCAAGCTAAAGAAAATAATTGGTAATCAAGATAGGAAGGAAACATTAGGTTATTGCACTTTTATTGCAATCCTAAAGGTAATTTGTTTTGTTAACATTTAAAAATTTTAACATTTCTAAATAGTTTCTGTATGCTATAGTAGGTAGTGTGTTGGCTTATTACGCGACTTCTTCTCAGCAGATTTCTGGCAAAAACTCTGAAAGTAAATAAAATTGCCATGAAAAGTTTCCCAAAAAAGGGCTGTAATGACCAATTATGTACGTATAGTGCTGGGATTTTTCTGTTCCAATTTCCAAAGGACTTACGCCATTTGGAAATTCCTGACCGTTCATGGTATTTATCAAGGAAGACAAGAAATCTGGACTTTTATATGTCATATAGTCAGGTATCTTAACGAGCTGTTGAGTTTTGACAAGACAACAAGAAATCTGTTGTTTTTTGTTTAAAAACTATTCAGGCTGCTCTGAGAGAGATAAAATTAGGGCGTTTTTTATGCAATTATCACATGGAAAACCTTTAAAATCCTTATATAGTTGGATTCCTGTTTAAAAAACCGACTTCGTTTTCAACATCACAGTTCGAGGAAGTACTGTAAGATATTACATTGCGAGTTGGTCAGATTCATGGTTACTATTCCAAAATTTAGCCTTTTCAACATGACCTCCCATAGTGAATTTATCGATTACGTTTCAATTCTAAGCAAATAACAGCATCACCGTATAATCAGCTCCATGTTTCATAACGTCCTTGACAGCAATAACAATTCTCTTCTTTCTTTTTGGTCTTTTTCAAAATCGATTATTCTCGCCAAGTTACAATCTTTATCTTTTCCTCTTAAGTTCAGTTCGTTCCTTTGCTGTATAAGTTGTGTTGAGTTCTTGAAATAATTTTGTTTTACCTCGTGAGGCCTCCAAACATGCGTTCCAGTTCTCGACCGCGGGTGGTATACTATTTTGGACACAATGCTGTCAATGCTCTTTTTAAAATACAATCGAACACACACTTACATTGAACACCAGCTTCAATTCCAATAGGGACATACTGTTTAAAGTCGACTCCGAACGACAGATTTTTGAGAAACTTTTCATGGCAATTTTATTTACTCTCAGAGTTCTTGACATAAATCTGCTGAGAGGAAGTCGCCGAAGAAATATTTTTTCATATTTCGTTCAGTTGGAGATGCCTGATCTGGGGTTTGAACCGAGGCCTCACATCTAAGAAGCCAACAAACTACCTACTAGACCACGGCGATCTCTGTAGTCATTACATTTGAATAATGTTTAGAAAGTGCTCTAAATACATATGAAATGCGGACAAATCCAATATCAAATCTAATTATAATCCTAAGCGATTAGTAGAAAAACAAAATAAATAAATCTGATTAAAATGGGGAAAACGTTCGTTTAAATTACTGCAAAACCCTGAATAATAATTACAAACAAAAAAACAAACCTGATTTACATATATTGTTAATAAAAATTATAATTTATTTAATTAAGGTCTTACAAAAAACACAATAAGTCGGTTATACCTGTCAGTCAATCAACCAATCAATCAATCAATAAAATCGTAAATCTCTCTCAGACAAGTTTAAGCAAACAAATTTTTTATAATTTTATCAACCATTAAAAACCATTAAAAATTATTTAATATTGTAATTATTTTTGTTTGTTTTGTTTGTTTTTTTTTTTATTAAAAAAAAGGTGTCAACATTTTATTTTGTTTTTGTGGTTTTATTATTAAATTTTTTTTTTGTTAATTTCAAATTCAAGTGGTTCACTCACTTTAGTGGAGAAAAAAGTTTCACTTTAAATTTCTATTTTATGAAACACTCACTCTTTTTTTTTTCATTATTTATTTGTTAATAGAGAATTTGTTGTTTATTTTTATTTATTTGTTGTATTTTTTGTTTTGTCAATTCTTTCTTTTTCCAAACCATCGTTAAATTATTCATAAAACTTGACATAGAAGCATTGTTAATTAATTTGTGATTTGGATAGACATTAAATCTGTTTGTTTTGATCTAATAACTCTATGGCCGTTGACTTTGGTTTAGGAAGTACGATGCATAACCGGTACAAAATTTATAACCTAACAATTTTAAATGTCTTGAAGAAATGAATTTAATTGCCTGAATTTAATGTAGACTAGATAATTTTCGATATTTCTTTAACCCACGGCTACTACAAGTTAAACGCGATCGTATTTCTCTTTGGCTTGAAATACTCTCATGAAATATCCGCTAAACTAATGCCAGTTCGAAAAATTCAGCTGTCTGGCAAGCATTATTATCAAAGTCGCAGCACCCGATCCTGATGTTAAGGACAGAATAAGCAGATTCCGAAACGCATATGTTGGCCTTGGTAGAGTATGGCAATCGTCATAAATATTCAAAAAGTAACACTAGACTAAGGGCCATTATTACAACTTCCCGTTAAAGTTGGGGTTAGTTAAAGCTACCTTTAGCTAAAGGGAACTGTAAAGTTATCTTTAACTTTTTTTCGTTATTACAACTTACAGATAAAGTTTTTCAAAAATATGGCAGTGTCGGAGCGATGTCGATAAAACTGCTCAATTATATAAGTTTTTTTTTTTTGAAAATAATACAGCTGCGGTAAAAAATAGCACTAAGGATGGAATAATTATTTCGTCGTCAATTTTTCTAACATTTAATTTTGGAATTTTATGTATTAAGTAAAAAAGATAACTAAAACACAGTTGTAAGTAAAATTAAAAATATTTCAGACATATTTATTTTAATTTAGTCCAGCGGTTAAACAAAATTAATTTGAAACCTTAAATTTGATCGGTAAAAAAATAGCACTTCAACTAACAGGTACAAAAAAAAATAGAAAATACATTAAATTGGAAAAGATTTTTTATATGGTCATAATACAGTTTTAAATAGACATTTTAATATTTCGTGGCATGGCCTTTGTTGGCAATAACGACAGCACAACGTCTTGGCATGGAGTCAACTAGTTCTTCACGTCTTTTTTTTGGGATATTGTTCCATGCCTCCTTCTCTGTAGCCCATAGTGACTCATTATTGGTAGGTTTCATTTCCCAAACGTATTTTTTAACGTCGGCCCAAAGATTTTCTATTGGGCTTAAGTCTGGCGACTGCGCCAGCCACTCCATAATATTTATTTTATGTTCGTCGAACCACTTCTTGGCTTTTCGACTGATGTGTTTTGGGTCGTTGTCCTGTTGGAGGACCCATGACAATGGCATTTCCTTTGAAGCATACGGTTGCATAACATTCTCCAGTATATCAACGTAAATATGTTGATCCATCAATGTTTTGATCCAGTATATTGGACCCACTCCGTATATGAAAAACACCCCCAAATCATAATGCTCGAACCTCCATGTTTTACGGTCTTGCAGGTGAACTGGGGGTTCGTGGTGGTCGTCGTACAGACGCTCGAGAGCCTTTTCCACCATACAAAACAATTTTGTTCTCGTCAGTCACAAAATGTTTCTCCATTTACTTACGGGCCAGTGTTGATGCTCACATGGCAAACTTCATTCGTTTTTTCACATGTCTTGTTGTATGAAGCGGAACTTTTCTTGGACTGCAAGCTTTTAAATTATGTTCCCGAAGCCGATTTCGGATTGTTTCAACGCAGGCCGCAATTTGTAGCTCTTTTTTCAACTCCGTTGCTGGCTTAAAAGGATCCTTTTTGCTCTGACATACCAACCTCTTGACATGTAACGGGGATATTGCAGGTTTTCTTCCACGTGTTTCGACTTTTTTTAGTATAAGTAATGGCATTTCTAATCATTTTGTTTGAGCATTTGAGAAACTGACCAATTTCCGCGTAAGTTTTTCCCTCAGAAATCATTTTTTAATAATTTCTCTTTTTTCCTCAGAACAATGCTTCCCACGACCCATATTTATTGTTTTTTTTTCACTTAAATTTTTTAAACTCCTTTTAAACACTCGCTTCTACAATCTGTTCACGAATAACTACATAATGTTTGCTTAAAATAAAATTGCAAAAGGAAGATCTTGCAAAAACAATGAGAAGTGCTATTTTTTTTACCGTCAGATTTCATATGTTACTCTTAAAATTGTTTGATAATAAAAAAAGTGTTCATATTTGAAGAAAAAAAATTATTATCTCAGAGAGGGCACAAACTGCACTATATCTAGTGTTACCATGAAATCGAAATAAATTATTAATAGGAATTTTATGTACAATGAAATAATATGTGCAGGTTTGGTGCTATTTTTTTACCGGCACTGTATATAATATGGCAAGTTCAAACATAAAGTGACCTTTAAATGTAAAAGGTAGGATGATCCTCCCTTTAGCTTAACGATCACTTCTATCTTAATGGGTACTCATAATAATAAAAAAACAATTTATCTGCCCGTTAAAATCCTCCCTTTAGTTAACAGCAAGTTGTAATAATGGCCCTAAATCGATATTGCCCGGAAGTCGTGGAAAGTAAACAACTTTTAGACAAATCCGTCAGACATAATGGCAATATTCTGACCACAGCAGATACATAAAGTGGTCTACACTCTATGTATAATGAAGATCCAATCAATATTGAAATCACGGAGAAGAAAACTTCCCTAGATTGGTAGCATATTGAGGAGCCAAAAATTATATATCCACCAGCTGGACAATCAGGACTTCCCAATCTAAATCTAAAAGAAATCGCTTCTCCATTCTAGTGATTAAGTCTTCACTGCTAGCTTTTAAGACACGAGATTTTAAAATGCCCCAAAGAATGATCTTATAAACGAAGATCCATTATAATGGTCAAAAATGTGTATTCAAATACTTCAAAGCCATAACGGATCAACACATCTGAATAATTTAAATACATATTCCCCTTGGATATCCTGATAATTATCTGCAGTATATCTGTTTCATATTAACTTTTTGGGATTTGACTTTTAATGAAATTGAATCTGAATAAAATTATAATCTTCAGCTCTTCATGGTTTTACCGTTTTTATGAATTTTTATTGATATTTTTCTTTGGGTGTAAAAACAAACTAACTGTTATTGTTCTCATAATATTATAAGTCTTGACATTTAACGAAATTGTGTATTTTTTATTCAATTTTTATTCACTCTTTATTTATCGGTTGTTTTTTTTTCAGTTCCATTTTGTAAACGGCTATGAATCGTCCACACATTCCATTACTGGCTGGGCTCATTTTGGGCTTAAGCTGGTTATACTGCTGTTGTGATGCAGCCATCATTGACAACAGTTATCGGTATTATCGTTTGCCCAGTTCCCTAAGACCGGAACGTTATAAATTGAAAGTTATCACCAATTTAGAGAATCCATCGAATTTAACATTTGAAGGTCAAGTTTCGATACGTTTCAAGGTACAACAGGATACCACCAACATAACGTTGCATTCGCAAAATTTAACCATCGATGAGAGTCGAATTAAATTGAAAAGTTACGATGATGATCAAAAAATGGATTGCCTTCTGATGGTGACACGTGTACCTGAACAGGATTATTTCATTATACAATTGTGTCAGACATTGCGGAAGGGTCAGGAATATAAACTGAAATTGTATTTCACCGGCATCCTGAATGAAAAGTTGCATGGCTACTATCGTAGTTCGTATGTTGTAAAGGAGACCAATGAGACCAGGTAAGTCTCAACCATTTGTATGTTATGCGCTTGTGATTTGATTGTTTATTCTTTAGATGGCTTTCGGTAACCCAATTTGAACCGGCTTATGCCCGTGGCGCTTTCCCATGCTTTGACGAACCCGCATACAAGGCTAAATTTGTCATATGGATGGGTCATCATAAATCCTTGACAGCTTTAAGTAATATGCCGTTGGAGAAACAGACACCCATGTAAGTTATTTAATCAAACATTAAATATTTCACAGCCCCTGTGTCGTTCTGTATGCCGGAAAAACGCCCTTAAAAAATTCAATTTCGAAATTTCTGATTCGATTTTATTTTAATTTCGTTTCTTTCAAATTTTTTTCCAGAACCGGCCTTAACGACTTCGTCTGGAGTATTTTCGAGGAATCAGTACCCATGTCCACCTATTTAGTGGCCTACACTGTTAATGATTTTGCCTATAAAAAATCTGAAATGGATTTGAATGCAAATAACGACATTGAATTCCGTACATGGGCGAGACCAGACGCCATTGATCAGTGCGTTTATGCCAGTGAAGTGGGACCCAAAGTATTAAAATACTACGAAGATACATTCGGTATACCATTCCCGCTAAAGAAAATCGATGAAATTGCTATACCCGACTTTAGTGCGGGTGCTATGGAAAACTGGGGCCTGGTTACCTATCGCGAAACAGCCTTGCTCTTTGCTCCCAATGTATCTTCTAATTCCAATAAACTGCGTATTGCTCAGGTTATAGCACACGAATTGGCTCATCAATGGTTTGGTAATTTGGTCACCATGAAATGGTGGACCGATTTATGGTTGAATGAAGGTTTCGCTACCTATGTCGCCAGTTTGGGTGTACACTATCTAAGTCCTGAATGGGATTCTTATAATGCTGAGTCTTTGGAGAATATTTTAAATATTTTCCGCAGGGATGCCCAATTATCTAGTCATCCCATATCGCAACCCATATTGAATACCAGCCAAATTGGTGAACGGTTTGATGCGATTTCCTATAAAAAGGGTTCGGCTGTATTGAGAATGTTGCATTCGATATTGGATAAGGAGGCCTTTTTCGAGGGAGTACAAGACTATCTGAAAAAACATGAATACTCGAATGCCGAACAGGATGATTTATGGTTGGCCCTTACAGAGAAAGCTCATCGCCACAACCGCCTCGATCAGCAATACGATATGAAAACCATTATGGATTCGTGGACCTTACAGACCGGTTATCCTTTGATCAAAGTCACACGTAATTATAAAACTGGTTCGGTGGAAATAGCTCAACATCGATTTTTGGAAAATAAAACATTGGCCGAGCAGCAAACTGGAGCTCAACCTTGCTGGTGGGTACCTCTAAGTTATACCACAGCCAAGGATATGAATTTTATAAAGACAACACCACAAATATGGTTGGAATGTGATGATGCAGGTAAAAGTAAAACTTTAAGTCTGGACAATTTGGCCAAAGAAGATGAGTGGCTGATTTTCAATATCCAATTATCGGGTGTCTATCGGGTAATGTACGATTTGGACAATTGGCGTCTTTTAAATGAAACGCTGAATAGTAAAGAATTCAATGCCATACATGTTATGAATCGGGCCCAGGTTATCGACGACAGTTTATATTTGTCCTGGAGTGGTTATAGTGACTATGACATAACTTTTGATATTTTGGGATATTTAATACAAGAACGTGAATTTTTACCCTGGAAAGCGGCCTTAGAAGGTCTAGCCAATGTGAATAGATTGCTGAGACCCTTTACCCCTCAATATGAATTGTTTAAGCGCTATATGCGTCGCATTATTACACCGGTCTACAATGATTTGGGAGGCATTAATGCAACGACATTTGATGACACCAATTCGTTTAGCAAAATCTTGCATAAGGCTATGATTGCCGGCTGGGCTTGCCGTTTAGAAATGGAGGATTGTGTTCAAAACTCCATTAAATATTTTAATGAATGGAAGGGTGCCAGTGAGCCTAATGAAAAGAACAAAATACCTGTGGACTTAAGACCAACCGTTTACTGTACAGCCATACGTCATGGCAATGAAGAAGACTGGAACTTCTTATGGCAACGTTATAAGGAATCCAATGTCGCTACTGAAAAACGTACCATTATATTCGCCTTGTCCTGTTCACGTAACACTAAGACCTTAAGAAATTACATCGATATGACCTATGAGAGAGGTCAAATACGTAAACAAGATTCCTCTTATGCCTTCGGCTCAATAATTCGTAATGAATTTGGTTTTAATATTGCCAAAGACTATTACATGGAAAACATTGATAAGCTATATGATTAGTAAGTTTGATCTGTAGAAAATTCTTTTAAACGAAAGCATATTTAATAATAAAATTCTGTTTTTAATTTACAGCTATGGTCCCTATTCCAATGATTTGGGTCAATTACTAAGCCCTCTGGCTGACCAAATTATTTTAGGCGATGATCTGCAACAGTTAGCCCAGGTTATTGAAACGAAAAAGGATCTTTTCAAGAAATCCGAGAAGACTGTACAGAGCGCTTTCGAAACCATCAATTTCAATCTGGAATGGATTGATCATAATGTACGTGATACCCATTCACGTCTACAAAACCGCTTGCGTATTGTGGATCTCCTTCAAGGTAAGGAGGAGGCTTAATTTGAATTTCGAATTTCATGTGTAAGATGTTGTTCTAGTATAGTATGTGAAATTGTGAAATGATTTTACGTTTAACGTTCCATGTTTAGGTTAACATCAGCCCACTTAACATTTGAAAATAATTCTAAGAATTTCTTAGTTTTAAAAAATGTTTTCTTTATCCAATATTTGTAGTGATTTTATATAGTCAGCCCACTAGATTATATGAAGTGATGTATTCTATCATTTTAATTACATATTGTCACACACATTTTTTTAACAAATCATTCATTCATTTCTTATATTCTTTTAAATAAATATACTATATTTATATGTATGTATACGTTTTAATTAATAACGCATGTAGTTTTACTCTTTATCTGGATTGGGTTTCCATCCATGAAAAGTTTTACTCTTAAGAAAACACAAGTACTCATAGGAAGAGGTGGCATTCTTGCCCTCTTTTTCGTTTGAACTTTCTCTGAGGTATGTTAACAAGTGGGTATATATGGTTTAGGTGTATATTCTAAAAAACGGTACCTTCTACGAAAAGCTACAAACCGCATTTGTCACACCTAACGGAACCTGTGGAATTAGATGTCAATAACTGCAATAAAGTGTAGAGAAGGAAATAAAATCTGTATTTGCTGTGCAAATACACAGCAGTGGTCGGTGGAGCCTAATGTAGAGGAAACCCTCGAGGAAGCAACGAACCTCAACCTCATGCAAAGCATACAACAGATCCGCCTGCATTATTATTACTAACGCATTGTGTATTACATTTACATCGACATTGAAAGGAGTTCAACATCTTTCCAAGTAAACTTTTCAGAAGTTAATATAAATCACTGACTGTAGGCTACTAGACAAGGAAAATTTTGACGAAGTTGGATAGTTCTGCCCAACTTTGTAGTTCAAAACAACAATTCCGAGTAGGGAGTAACATACGAATGGAATAATACACCTAGTCAGCGAAGCTGAACAAGACTTTACGGATTGCTCAAATAAAAATGCCGCCATGGATGAAGGCAGCTTTTCAGAGTCGGCTGATATAGCTCAACCGAAAAGGCTACCGAACTACGTAACAGCTATATGAGGAAAGAGCTGGAAAGCAGGCAGTTGTACAAGCTCTATATTCGCACATTATGGGCTTATGGGTACCGGGAAAGTGAAAGCGAACTTACGAGCGAATCTTCCACATAGGGAGTCTCAATAAAAACCAGGGAGTTTTTTTATGTAATTCGATTCGAAGGATAAATTTTCGAAAGTCAATGTTTCGAAAGGAAGATTCAAATAACGTCTTGTAACCGTTAACGCCCCATGGACTCATAAAATTTAGGCTAGCTTGTAGGCTGTAATGGAGGCACACAAGTTCTACCTAAACTCCAAGGCAGCACACTTAGTATCGTTGTTGGAATCATTATATTGTATACTAAGCAATCATACATGGCAAATGGAACTTGGTCATCTAGTCCATGATTTCTGCAGAAGAAAAGGAAGAAAGTAACACCGTGCTAACTGATCTGTTGGTGGCAGATATTCGGGAACTAATTGGCTTTATCGTGAGCACCGGTTGGCTTCCAGAATAGGATGTAAGATTCCTTATAGCATTGCCATAGCAGCACACTGTAGTAGTATGTCATATGTAGTATGTCTATCCTTTTTGCGGACAGCTACATCTATCTACTGAAGCGTTATTCAAATGCTATCATACAACACAACATACAGAAAATTAAAGCCTTTTATGAAGAAGAAAAAAATAATTTTAATTCAAATTTGAAAGTGATGTATCCAATTAGAGTCTATTGGCAAATTGTTTATACCAACAGATATAATTATTTACACGTTTAAATACGATAAATATGAATACTTAAAATAAAATCAAAAAAATTCTAAACCAAAGCCAGTCTCTAACCGCAGAAAGTGATTAATGCGTAACGCTCTGGCTGTAATCATATTGTAGAATTCAAAATGACAGATGGTTTGTTGTTGACTGAATAGAAACAATTTTATTTTAAATAATATTTTTTCTCTTTTGTTTTTTTCTTGGAATATGTATATATATTTGTTGTCACTTGTTTTTGTTTTATTAATATTGTTTTTGTTATTATTTTTTAAATATAATTTTATGTGTGATTTTTAGTAAATAATAATTTTTTTTGTATTTTTTTTATATATTTTTCGTTAATGTATGTATAATGTGTACTTAATGAAGTGTTTTATTTTTATTTTTTGTTTATAATTAATATTAGGTTTTTTATGTTTTATTTTTTTGGTTTCATAATTGTTTTCCATTTTATATCGATCATACATAATGTAATCGATAAATAATTTAACACTTAATATGCATGATAATTTAATTTATATTTAATAAATATGTAGTATATTTAATGTATACCTTTTTTTCTTTGTTATCATATTATTCTTTTCTTTTAATATATAATACAATTAGAAAATAATAATTACAAAGATGTATGGAATATAAGAGGAATTATAATAATAATGTAAGCTCTATAGCATAACAAGGACCCATCATAGCCCATTATACAGTCATATAATATGGAAAATCTTTGGAAAATCCTTACGCAACAACTAACTATTAAAATACAATAACCCCAGGACATTTTCATAGAGGTCATTATTTCCAGTCAATGACAGACTGCTACACCACTATGCATTGGAATAGTA
The DNA here is from genome assembly GCA_958299815.1 of Sarcophaga carnaria. NCBI lineage: Eukaryota > Metazoa > Arthropoda > Insecta > Diptera > Sarcophagidae > Sarcophaga > Sarcophaga carnaria. The sequence goes on along the minus strand of OY283150.1, from coordinate 129,214,242 downwards.
TTGCATATTATAGAGTAAAGCGATAGTTGCTATTGCTAAGTTTCTTGGTAGCTCTGTACAAATCTAGACTCTTTGCATACATTAGAACATTTAGGAGATTAAAGTACTCATTGAGCATAAAATTACATACATACATACATACATAATTGACCATTTCTGATTCGTGTATATGTTAGGTTATGGAACGTCGAAATCAACATCATCATACCTGTTGCTAGGTATGAATATAATGAGTACTTCAAACTTTGAATAGGAGTAGAAGGTCCATGATATTAAAATAAGTATGAATGCGTATACATACATAATTGGTCATGACAACCCTTCAGTCAGGATTACGATCTAGTTTCTCACACCACTCATGTTGTGTGTGTTAATTTTATTCATAAGTGGCGGGACCTACAGTTTAAAGTCGACTCCGAACGACAGTTTTTATTGAGAAACTTTTCATGGCAATTTTATTTGCTCTCAGAGTTTTTGCCAGAAATCTGCTGAGAGGAAGTCGCCGAAGAAATATTTTTTCAAATTTCGTTTTGATGTCTGACCTGGGCTTTGAGCCAACACATTACCTACTAGACTACGGCGACTTCAAAATTAAAAAACTTAAATTGTATTGGAATTGAAGAGATATTGGCATTCACAAGGTTGATGGCGTATAGAAAAACTTGTTACGTTAGCGTTTGGCAGGCACTGATAGCAGACTACAATGTGATAAGAAAACATGACGCCCTTCAGACAAAATTTTCAACGTTCGCGAATGGTTGATACTCCTTTAGGAGTATTTATCAAGGATGCCAAACAAGAATTCATAGCATTTAGAATCTGCCACAGATAGATAATGAAAGTTGCAGTCGATAATTTATCGTATGCTGGTAAGTCTTTTCCTTTCAAAATTCAGTAGGCTGCAAAAGGGAAACAAAATTTATCGAAAGACAAGCATTGTGAAGATTTTTGGAATGTTTTAATGTGATCGATACCTGCATATAGTCCGATATGGATTCAACACCGTTATTATTGAAGTGATACCAAGTTCGATGCTAATTCCCCTTTTTCATATTGTCCAATTGTTAACACTAAAGGTCAGAGTGAACGATTTGATGGCATGGTATTCAATGCCAAACATACAGCGTAAAATTTGTTGACCACCAAAGGAATATTGGTCGCCGTTTTCGCCTCTTGTATATAAGCCGTTTTATATAGGCGTTGCCACGCTAGCAAGTGGTGGATACCAATCAACAAAAAAGTTGCTAAAGCTAGATATGGTCCTTAAATTATGGTTCTAAAAATTAAAAAAAATATTTCTGCTTAAAAAAATAAAATTAAAACAAAAATAAAATATTTTTATGTTTAAAAGAAATCACAAAAATTAAACTTTTGTTATCGAAATATTTTAGTTTTTTTTTGTAGCAGTTTATAGGTTTAAACAAATTTTTAACAATGGTTTGTTTATTTAATTAAATTTCCATTGTATCTTTAATTTTTTATAAAGAATTTTTAATTTTCATTTTTTATTATTACTGTTAATAAAGCTTTATTAGCAAATGTTGTTTTTTTATAAGCTTGTCCTTTTAATGAATGTCATTGCTTTTAAACATGATAATTCCTAAAAAAAAAAATTTTATAAGTTGAGTTTTAAAATTTTTTTTTTATTTCCCATGCTACACCATGGACAAGTGAAATATAGGAAATAAGTAATAAAAATCTAGACAAAAACGATAAACGTAAAAATAAAAAGAATATAAAAAATAAATTAATTAATTAATAAGAAACGAAATGAATTTTAGTTCAAAGACTTTTAATTAAATTAAAAATCCATTGAATTGAATTGATTTTTATAAATTTTTAGTTCATTTGTCTTTTACATATGTATTTATGGTATAGATTTAAATATTCAATTTTAAAAATATTATTTAATTTCAGTGTTCTCATAATTTTTTTATTTATAAATGAATAATTTCTTGTTGTTTTCTGTTTTATATTATAATTTCACTTGAATACTTCTAGGCATTTAGTATTTTAGATTTCATTGCATATTTCAGGGATTGATTTATTAATTATTATTGGTTGTAATAAATACTCAATTTATCATTTTATAATTACATACATATTTCCATCTTTTGTTTTATTAATTTAAATTCGTTATTAATTTTATTATATTTATTTTTTATGGTTTTTCTCATTCTTTTTTTTATTATTTAATAAAAATGTTTTTGGTTTGTTTGGATTTTGCTAAAGGAAGGATGTTTTTATTTTAGGAATCATTTATTTTTTTCGTTTGCCATTTTCAATTAATTTTTTTTTTCTTTTTATAATTAATTTGTTATTGGGCTACAAAAGAAAAAGAACAGACTATAATTTGTTTATGCTTTAATTTTCTTACATTTGTGGAGAAGTTCTGATCATGGGATTTTATATAAACCTATATCTAATATACATACATACATATGTATTTCTTATATACAATTTAATACTTATTCTTAAATGCCTAAAAATTTTGCCCATTTTAGTAAATTTTATAAAAAAAAACAAAAATAACAATAAATATGTATTTAGTTAAACAATGAAAAGAATTTGAAAAATGTTATTTTATAAACCCTACAACACTTTAAAAGAGACGGCTTGATACCATTTCGTTACCAAACTAAGGAGGAACAAAGAAGAGAAATTAGTATAAAAAAGTAATTCATGTAAAACTCATTTCAATTGGCATTGCTTGTATTGCAAAGAGGAACAGAAACCACATTGGCACACTGCTTTACAGTATTAATAGGCTTGACAATCTTAGTAATGACTACCAAACACAGTATTTGTTGACAAACCGAAGTAGACTCCGATGTCGTCACACGTAACTTCTTCCTAGGCTGTGCTGTGTCTCCACCATGCTCAATACCACTTATCTGTCAACTAATTTACTAAACCGATTTGCTTTTAAGAAACAATTTCGCCTAGGAAATGTTAAAACAGTTTTTACTAGAGGCAAAGAGGCATCCCCTATGAGAGTAATTGTTTGTAAGAGTCATCAAAACCGTTTTAGTTTAGTTTGACTTAAACAATCTAACGAAAATCGTTTTAGTTTGAGTAATTCCTACAGACTACTCTGCCAGATATACAATATAGACACAGTACGGTAGCGAAGTCCTTGACACCCGCCAAAGTCCAATGAGTTATGAGAGGTGAATTCAACGTCTGTCCTGTACTTAGACTAAGTGAATTGTATTTGTTCTAGGAACATACGATTTAAAGGTACAGTGAATACGTGGCCCTGAAGATTTAATTTTCTGAGTAACGATTTTTTCACTGGCCAAGTCTCCAGAACTAAGCTATGTAGTAATAAACGATTACTTAGTGCTTAGTTTCGCAATCCAATCTCCCGGGCAATGTCTATATGTGTGCCTCTTTTGCAAAGATCTGCATAGGAAATCCAGTTGTGGGGTCAACATATCTACAGAAAAGCTATATTTCCTTATGAATATTAGACTTTTGTTTTGGTATATGACAGTTACTACTACTGCCATAATTTTCAAAGGCTTGCCAAAGTTCCTTTTAGCTTTGCAAGTCTAGTCTCGATATACATTTTGGCATCACCATTTGGTATGATAAGCACAAATTTTCACTTCATCGACAGGCTTATTATCAAGAAAAATTCATTTAATGCGTGTGTTTCTCACTCGCATGTCTTTTGTGTCATGAGTTTTGATACGGCGTTCTACAAATTTCATTTTGGTTCGTAGATATCAAACCAATGTCATCAGAATCATTCAGGTCAAAGCACCTCAGAGGTTTAATGAGTCAATTAAATTGTATACTAAAACTATGGACCTCGCTCTTTCTTTATCATGTGGAGCAAGCTTCAAAGTGGACTCTAAGCACCGTCTCAAACATGAGTTGAAGTGGAATGATTATTATATTATTGATACTGTTACAGATGACAATGCCGATGTTAAGATATTAAGTGAATAAGCAAAATAGTAAGTGTGGGGAGCTTTAAATTCAACCCTGCTATATTCGAAGTTGACTACAGAGCGAGCTAGCCCAGATTAAAATGAACACATCTGTCAAAGAATAGATACATCAAATAGAATGGAAAGAAGTCAATAAAAAAAAAAACTTACAAAACGGAAGATACCTCATTTCGTTTGTAAGAAATTGTAAGAGAACATAACATAACATAAAACGTAAAAAAATAGAAATAAATTAAGGTTAATTAAAATGAAATTGATTTTTTATTTGTTTGATAATAATACATATACACTTTTTATTATACGATACTACGTTTTAAACTTTTACCTTAAACAAAAACGGTTGAAAATAATAATAATAATAAAAATAAAACAAACAAAACTATTAGAGAGCTAATTATTATTTTAAAATACTACTTAATAAACAATTTTATATGATGACTTAAAAAACAAAACCTAAGGAAAAATAAAACAATTTGGGAAATAAAATATCATAAAGACGACAAGAAGAGAAAAAGAGTTACTATAATAAAAACAAAATTAAAAAATTAATATATTAAATTAGTTATTATTGTATTGTTACTTAATATTTATTTTAATTTTATAATATATATATATATGCTTTAAATATCATTTAAACCTTAGCTTCTGTCCACGTTTACAACATGTATTGATTTTATATTTTTTTATTTGTTTTTTGTTTTTTTTTTTTAATCTAACTTCTAATGATTTAAGGTTTGTTTATTTAATTTATAATTTTTGTTTTTATTTCTTGTTATGTTTTGCTTTTTATTTTATTGAATTAAATTATTATAGTTTAGTACATAACAAGGTATGCAGCAAATCAGTCCAATAGAGAGAGATATTACTATTTATAATATATGTTTGTATGTACACATATATATATAAAGTTAGACAATAGATTTAAATATGCTATAATGAGTCAATGTAATTAAATAGCACTGGTTTAAAAGCAAATAGTCAAACTATTTGGCAAGTTACAATTCTTAATTTATTTTATTTTCAAATCAGAATTATTTGTCATGTTTTTTTTCTTGCCGTTTTCCTTTTTCTCTACGTAAAATTGTTAAAGATTTTAAGAACTAAAATAATTGATAACATTATGCAACAAAAAAAAAAAGAAAGTATTACTTTAGTTTGAATCAAAAACGAATCGATATTTGAAAGTCTTTACGTAAAAAGTATGCTGCGAAGATGTAATCATACGGGCAGAGTAGCTTTGTTAAAAGAAGTATTAAAAACCTGAAGTGTAAATCGACTAACATTAAAAAAATTCACTATTTTCATAACACCCAATTATAAGGCATTGTGGTAAAGGAATGCAAAACTACAGTATTTTTTTAACTTTAAAAAGTATTATTTTTCTTTTTCTTAAACTATTTTGGACATTCAAACATTGTTATTTTGTAATTAAGAGTACCACACTCTGAAAAAACTCTTTCAATTCAATTACAATTTCAATTAACACTGGCTTTTAATTTTATGCTGCATAATGTTATGATTAATGCTAAAAACTGTATGAAAGAAATATGTGTAGAAAGTTTGAATATTGAATATTTATTTTTAGTAAATTTTTTTGTTTTTTTTTTAATAATGAAAATGAAATTTAAATACAAAATTTTATTTTTTATTTTTTTAATTATTATTTAACTTTTTATCTTTATATGCTTTATTATTTTGTTTGGATATATTATCATTGTTTCTTATATTTGTTAATTTGTTTTTTATTTTTTAATTAATTGTATACATACATAATAAAATGGTTTTCTTTTAATTAATTAAATATTAAATAAAGTTTTACTTAAATTACCTGTTCTTTACAATTGCATTTAGTCAGGCTTTTGTTACTATTATTACTGTTATTGTTGTTGTTATTATTATTATGATTACTGCTACTTATGTAATTGTTATTGTTGTTATTGTTATTATTATTATTATTACTACTACTGCTTGTATTGCTCTTATGCTTATTTTTAGTAGATATTATTGTTGTTGCTGTTGTTGTTGCTACTGTCGCTGTATCTCACATACGCATACCGGAACTATGTGCACTATGGCCACTACTCTGTAGACTTTCATTAGACCACGATGTTTGTGGCGATGATGTAGCCGGTCCTGGTGATGACGTTGATACCGTTGCCGATTTGGGTGGTGTTGATTGTAAATTGTAACGGGCATAAAATAGTAAATACGGCGTTATGGTTATCTTACGCGCTGGTGATAATAACTCTTCAAATTCTCTTTGTGTCATGGCTTTAATTTTATCATCATCGCACATGTACCATATCGGTTCATTGCAATTGTTTTGTGTAGCATAAGAGGCTTTAGTTGAGCCACGCCCAGTACTGCCATAACCCGAAGTATTTGTCGATGTATTGGTGGTATAGACATGATGATGGATATTATTGTTAAAATTGGCTGCCGTATTATAGCCAGAACCATTCGAATATTGTGAAGTTTCTTCGCTAAAATCACTAGTACTATTACTGGCTGACTGATATTGTAATTGCTGTTGCGCTGATAAGCGCATTGCGCAACAGTTAATACTTTGACATGTTACAGGACACTGTGGTGTTGCTGATCCCACGCTACCACCACTCGTTGCGCTCGAATTATTCATTGTTAATTTGCCAATGCCATTCGTTATGGCTTTACTACTGCTGCTATTTAAACCGTTCAATTGTTTCACATTCTTACTCATATCACCCGAACTAGAAGCCTTACTGCGGCCAAATTTCATTTTCATCTTCATGAAACTATTACTTGAAGATCCCAAGCCTGACGATGATGCAGATTGCGTTTGATTGTTTGTTCCAATGCCAGCGGAGCTGCCATTTCCTGCCGCCGCACTTAAACTACGTTCTTGACTAGCTCTTCGCCTCTGCTCCTTGGGACAATTAATGTATTCATTAGCCCACTCCAAGGAACATGTATAGGCAATGTAATGACCCACCGACATGGTAGCGCCTACATGCGTAATAACACTATACAATTTATAAATGTGTAGTTTGTTGGCATCGCTAAGTTCACAACATTTCGAACAAAAGCATTGTAATGTAAATGAAGTTGGAATGTAGCTATTGATTTTTTCCATACCACCCGAAAATCTGCTCAATTGAATTATCAATAGACGAGGCAAGACCTCATACGATATTGATCGTATAGCTTCAGTATAGCCACAACATTGTTCACAGCGATATTTGTTTTCATTTCGAAAATATTCCCGGGTAATGCAGGAGTTCTAAAGAAATTCAAGAGAAAATTATCAGAAAATTAATACAGTTTTCCTACAAATTCGTATCAAATTCAAATTCAAATTACTTCTAAATAATCTAATGACAAATTAGATTAGAATTATGCGGAATTACGATAAAATATTTGCACTTACCTGTATGAACGAACTGGGTCTATCCATAAATTCGTTGCTTTCGTAACCGGCTTGCGGTACAGGTACAGCAATATCAATCATGGTTTCTTTTTGTTCCGTTATAGTTTCACAGCTCAAACACTTGGTAGTCGAGACGGTTATACCTTCAAAATCTTCATTGAAAAAATCCAAACCCAATTCTTTTATTTTACCCTCTAAACGTTGCTTATCCTTTAGTATTAAGGCCACAGCCGTTGATGCGTCCGTCTCATCACTGCCACCACTAACACCACTACCACCACCAATGCCACTTAAATGTGGGGAAGAATTTGATGGCGATGTTACAATACCACTACTTGTGGCACTAACTCCAGCCATTGCTACACCAGAAGCGGGCGATGTTGACGATGATGATGTTGCTGAATTGAGATCATTTGTGTTTAAATAAAAAAGACTATTTGCAGTGGTAGTTGCTGCTGCATTGCCACCAGACAAAAGGGCATCTTTGAGGGGCGATTGAAGGCGGGAATTTTTGGAACTTTTGCTATCATCTTTTCGTTTCGATTTACGTGAAAAAAATGAGGAAGTTTTTGAACTGGTTAACGAACTAAGAGTCGTTGAGGCTAAACTATTACTATTGCTACTACTATTGCCGCCACTAACAACACCTCCTCCACTAACACCACTCGCATGATTTTTCATTAAATCACGTTCTATTTCGTCCGGATTGGAAATGTATCTGACAAAAACAAAATTGCATAAGAATATTTTAATGTGTTTACGTTTAACTACCCCACCACTAGATTGCTCACTTACCCATTTAATATCACATCTGGACACTCGGCTATGGCTTTGATTAGTGTTTGACTTGTTTCTCTTATACTATTCAGTAGACACATTAAAAATTCATGAGCATCTTGCTGTTGATTACCTTCAAATATACTGCTCACGTCTTGTATTGCATGCAGCAATTTATCCGCATGATGTGGCTCTGTGGATTCATTAATCTCATTACGATGTAAACTTTGATAGAGTTCGTGCAGTTTTTCCGTTAATAACTGATGGCTACTTTTCTGTGTTACTTGTGTCAGGGCTGTGGTATTCGTAATATGACTTCCAACATTGACGGCTGTCGATGTGCCAGCTACAGTTGCACTGCCATACTGTTCCATTGAAGCCAAGTCTTTACTACTCCAACTGCGAGCATTTTCCATGTGTACCGCACTGATGCCACGACCTAAGGAAGACGATTTTGCTCGCGCTCTGGCAATATTCTGTTGCAGGGCATTTAAGTCTGCTAGCAAATGATGAAGATTATGTAGAAATTGTGGTGCAAATCTCAGAGTATATACGACGGAATTCAAATAACAAGTATTGCCAATGTTACACAATGTTCCCATGGTGGGCGCAAGGTTCATGACACCACCATTACCGACTAAAGTTGAACTCGAGCTACCTGCTATGCCAGAAGCACCCGATCCTGAGAGATAATATTGATTTGCCATTTCTTGTGCATCGTTTGCATCATTCATAACCATGGCACCGCCGCCAACTCCTCCACTGCTAGCACTGGAACGACTGGAAGTCATATAACCGTTGCTCACCACACTACCACGACCCTCGTTGGCCGCTTGAAAGGGACGCTCATACAGCGACATTATACGCGCCCGTTTTTTGGAATTCGTATTTGTTGTCTCGATTGGCAATGGCTTTAGAAACTGACCACCGACAAGCTGTTTCTGTTCGTTCTTATCGGTAGAAGGTGGTGGTGGTGCTGCTGCGGATGTAATTCCTCCTACAGTCGTTATTGATGGTGTCGATTTATCAGGTGGAAGAATTGCTGCAATACGTCTTGGCCGTGGCTGATGCAATGATGCCAGAGTTAAGAGGGCAGCTGATGTATTACGTTTACGTTTATTGTTGGCTTTCTTAACTTCGTTATCGTTCAAGGTCTCGATAAGATTTAGTGTTGCATCATCAAGAACTAGTGGAGCTTTATAAACAATACAATATAAACAATAGCCGTTTAATAATACCTACTACATATGCAGGGAGACGTAAATTAAAATTAACAAAGAGAAGAATGATGAATAAAATGAAAATTATCCTGTACTGTATAGTATATGCATACATATGTATGTATGTAGTACTGTAATTCAAATGAAATAACGTAGCGACATATGTTGTATATTGTTTAATAATTGTTTAATATAAACATTCAAAGAAATTGTAGAAAATTTCGGTCAAGTGAAGGCTTCCTATAGAACAGCATATTTTTATCACACAAAATTTAGGGTTTTTCGAAAATATCGAAATTTCGATATTTAAACGTTAGCTGTTATTGCATGTAGTGAAGTTTCAAAGTTTTGATTTGAAAGTGTTTCAGTTGTGACAATGTCAAGCGGGAACGCAAAAATGGTGCTCAAACGGCAGAAACGGCATAGTTAATGGGACGGGAGGATTTTGGTAAGGCTTTGGAGGTATTAATTCATTATCATGTGTTTTCCTACCATCAAACTCTTAATTCACACCCATATTATTAACTAAGGAACTGTCTGAAGGAACTAATCATTCATACCCTTTCAACTTCGTGTTCTATTACGATTACACACACTGGTGCTGTAGTGATACATTCCGACCCATTCCATATCTTCTGTGAGACATTTTAGTGCCTCTTTAGCTTCTACATTTCTTAGTTTTGATTATATATCAACTAATTTATTAAACCCCGCCTAATTCGGATCTTCGAGATGGCCGTGTAAGCTTTTCCTTGATCTGAATGGCTTCATTCTATCCTGACTAAGAAAAACCCCTATTTTTATGCAGAAACAAAGAATTTCTTTCTAGAACATGTTACAAAGCAACGAAAACTAAACTAAACCATACTATGCAATGTCTAATGTTAAAATATTATTTACCTCTTTTTATATATCCTTTGTGTGCCGTATGGGAGGACCTGCTACAATCGATTTTTGCACAAGTTTCTGAAGTTTCAACTGATAATGTTGACGAAGTAGTCAATGATGTTTTATGCCCTCTTTGGGCTGTTTCATGCAATAAGGGCTTCTCTTCTTGTTGATGATGGTGTTCGTGTTGTTGTTGTTGCTGTTGCTGCTGCTGTTGTTGTAATACTTTTTTCCGAGTCCTTAATGTAGCCAAACGGGCTTTAACCTCTTGACTTTGAATTGATGTTGCTTTTGTTGATGATACTTTTGTTTGTGTTGATTGTTTACGTTGTTTATATGTGTTAGTATTATTATTATTATGATTGTTGTTGTTGTTATTGCAGTTATTACGTTTAGATGTTGTAATAGCAGAAAATGAATTCTTATTATTGTTACTTGTAAAATTATGTTGTGACTTAAATTGTTGTTGCTGTTGTTTTAAACTGTCATTTGCAGTTTGACAATATACTATTGTATTATTGTTGTTGTTGTTGGAATGTAATTTTTTATATTTCTTCTTATTATTTAATTCCTTTTCCCCTTTTATTTGTTGCTGTTGCTGGTGCTGATGCTGATGCTGCTGCTCTTCTTTATTATATTTATCGAGCTGCTGCTGATGTTGCTGTAAAATTTCTGTTGTTTCAATAACAATGGGATACAGAGATGATACCGAAGAATTGGGAGATGACGAGGGTAATGATGTTGTTTGCGTTGAATATGTTGTAGTTGTTGAATCTATTTCTGCTTCACAAGTGTCACCGCTACTAAAAGATCTACTGCTAGAGCAATTATCGATAATTTTGCTTTTAACTACACTGTCTAATTCGTCATCTAATTTTATATTTAAAATCGTTTCGAAATTGTTATTTGTGGCCTTAATGGGATGATTATCATCTAATTTAATACTTTTGAAATTTGTTGAAAAATCTTTTAAAATACTTTCTTGTTGTGCACCGTAGTGGATACTGATTAGTTTCTGTTGCTGTTCGAGACTTTCTGTTGGATTCTTTGTAAATGCTGTTGCGTATGAGTTTTCTGCTATTGATGTTGATGTTGATGTTGAAATTGAGACATTTGCATCACAAATATTATCATTGATTTTCTGGAGTCTAGTAAAATTTGCGTTAACAATCGCTTTTTCAATTTTAATATTTTGTTTTTGTTTTTGCTGTTGTTTCTTTTTCTTTCTTGAATTTATAATTGGTGTAGTATTATTGTTTCTATTTTTATTGATGTTGTTACGACTGGTGCTGTTGCTGTTGGCTTTTTTGTTACTACTATTCACCTTTTTCTTTTTTATTTTGTTTTTATTATTAATATTCGTTAACTTGATTAAAACTGGAAGACGTTTTGCATTTTTATTCGTTTTCTTTGCAGCATATCTGGGCATTTTTTGCAAACCTAAAAAGAAATTAATAAAACTTTTAAAAGAATTGGAGAAGAGTAATAAATTATATAAAATAACAGAAGAAATATGCATTCAATCTCAAAGATTCAAATCTAATGAAATCAAAATTGTGCCAAAGAAAATCAATTCTATACGGAATTCGTTCCAATTTTGGTGACATAGGCACGTTTAAGTATTTCGTTCTAATCCATACGCATTTAGAATGGCAGCATTTGAATTATTTCGGTATATTTCTCGATTGGTAATTTAGCGACGAAATTATTCTGGAATTTCATAAACAAAAATCATTTGTCGGAAAAGTTCAATAATTCATTGCTTCATGGACTGTGTGGCATGTAGCACCGACTTAGTCAACATAAATATCAATTGACTTTTTGTACAGTATAAGTGCTTGTTTTGATCCACTTTTATGCAGGTAATCACTATCTGTCTTCCCAACCTAACCTTTCAAATGAAATTAAAAATTAAAAATTCGGCTGTTTAACGTAGTAAAGGTCTAGAGTGCTGGAGTCAGGCCTGTGTACATTGATTTGATTAAGTTTACTGAACATTGATACATTTAACTTCTATAGTATTCACAGAATAAGGCAAAGTTTAAATTGAGTATTTTGAGTTTTGGTACCTCAAGGGTATTTCTGGATGCCCCATGATTAAAAAGGTTGCTTTGTATGTGGCATTTTTGTAGAGATTTAAGAACAATTGGCAAATGAAAATTCAGAGCACTCATGCAGCACCCATGCATGGTGTTAATGGCCATTAAATTTTCTCTTGCAAGAATGAAAAAAATCTCCTCAAGAGTTTCTTAAAAACAAACTCTCAGTACGGCTAAAGTGACTCGTCAAGTCTTGAGTTTTTAGGCAGGTGGAGAAGAGAATGGAAAGGAATGAACCGTTACGCATATCCTTTTTCTTTGATTTGATGTGTGTGAACTCGGTTAACTTCTAACACTATTTAGTGTGATCGAATTCCATGTATGCACATACATACATATTAGAAAGATGATAAATTTGTTTATATATGTACATAAGTGCATATCCATGCATACATACATACATATCTACATTGTATTTATGTAAATATGTATGTGTATATGTATAATACACGTGCTTTTATATTTACTTTTCTCCATATTTTTCTCCTATGTATAAACGCGTGTTATTTCTGAGTAATAATAAATTTGTGAAATAAATCAATTAAACAGAAACGTAACAACAATACGATTAGTAATCTATAAGAGGAATTATAAAAACTAGACGATAAACAAATAAACCTTTCCTTATCAATAATTCTTTAGTTTATCAAAATAATATTGATTTTTCATTTATAGAAAATAGAAAAATAATAACACAAGAATATACCGTTATTCGTCAACCCTATTAGAGTGGAAGCAAAAAAAAAATATGATAGAGAAACAACAATGACAATAGCAATACTACTACGAATAGTAGTACTCACTCACTCTCTATCTCTCTTGTGAATAGTGCAAATAACATATACACATATATGTACGTACATACATACATATACATAGATGTACATAAGTGTAATTGGAATAGTAGTAATGCTGCAATGAAGGTCATACTACTGCACTGAACTGCATACCTAATGTTAAGGTAGGCTTAACGAGAAAATTTAATATACTCAACTCAATAAACAAAAACAACAGCAATGATAACATAGGACCCATATATTCTGTTAAAGAGGGAGAAATATGAAGAATATTGTATGTGTCAATGAATGATGAAAGAAAAAAAATGATGACAAATAAATAAAAATCAACGAAAACAAATTTTTATTAAACATGAATGACAACATCAACAACACCACAAGCAATACTAAACATTGACTCACGTACAAAAACAAAAATAAAAAAATTTGTATCAACAATTAGACAATTAAAATAGGAGATTGTAATTACATTCATATGCATGCAACATATATACACACACGCACTTAAAAAGAGCAGCAACAAAAAAACAAACAGTTATCTAAGATTAGGTAACGTTATAATGTATAAAAATAAAAAAAAATACAATGACAATATCAACAAATCAAGACTGGAAATATTAATACATCACAGGAGAGAGGATATGCGTGTGAGTAAACTAGAGTATGTGAAAGTAGTGATGCCAGATGATTTAAAATAATTGAACTGCTTTTTAGAAAGTAAATTTAGCGAAATTTTTACGAAAGTTCTTTTTTAATTGCATGTAGAAAAAAAAGGCGTGATTTGTGCTCTGATAATAATGAAAGAAATCTTAAAGAGGAAACATTTTTGAGAGGAATTTCGTTGATATGCCACAAATTTATTATTGAAAGAATGAAGCTTTTATTCCCATCGATATTTGTATAATTTTTATCCTCTAAATAATTTTTTTAACATGAACTAGGTATCAATAACGATTACTTAGCTGTAATTAGTGACAAATGTTTTTTGAAATTATTAGCAACTGAAGTTAAATTGACTTCTTCAAAAACAAAAATTATTCTTCGGAAATTATTTCACTGTCCGCATTAAATATTTTGCTTTTCTGCTTTCTAAAAAGATGTTATAAATACATACATACATTAATTAACCAAAAACTTGAAGTTTATAAAAACCGCGAAAGTTTAGAATGAAAATAATAAATTCACTGAAATTTTCGGTCCGATATCAACATAAATCAACTGGAAAATGTTCATAAAGATTTCTAAACACTTAATTTGATTTTATTAACACAAAATATAAATAAGATTTTATTGTTCAGTACATAAAAATCTCCCGACTATCAGGTAAATTTTATAGGTATTTTGTTATTCTAAAAATCTAGCATCCCTCTGGCAATCACAGTATTGAGAACAATGGCATGAGGAAGAAGAATAAACGAAAATAGGTGAGCAAGAGATGAGAGTGAATATAGTTTCAATTTGTTTATAAGCTACTCTAAATTATAAATTATTGTAATATTAATTAATGCAGGTATTACTTTAATATTCACATTTGATTTTATTTAAACTTACATATTTTGCTTGAAAAACAAACATTTGTGTCTACTGGCAAAAAAAAAATATGAGAATTTCCTTCCTACCAGACGACGACAACGACATGTAACATCGAAAACGTCCAACGTTTTTTATTCAGCTCAACAATTGAAATTGTTTAACAGTTATTATAAATATAAAAAAACAACAAAAATTATGCAGTTTTAATTGGTTTTTTTTTCTTTTTTCGCTTCTTCTTTTTCATCGACAACATACACAATTACACTTGGCAGCTTTATTTAACACTTTTCAAAGATTTCCAGGTAATTCTTGAAGAAGAGTATACTTCAGACACAATTTCATTTCATTGCACACTTTTCTTAGGGAAATTAAATGCTTTTGTTTAGTTTTCTTGTAAAATATAATTTTCACTTTGATTTATTTTTTTATTTGTATTTGCTTTTCTCACTTTTTTGCGTTAGTTTTTCTATTAGTTTTTTCATCTTTCACTCCGTTTCTTATATTTTATTCCACGCAAGTCGCAAAAAAATATAGTTTTTGTAAAAAATTTTCCTTTCAAATTCACTCAATATTCCCGAATATTTTCAGAAACTGAAGACTCTGTGCAGTACTTTAGCTGTTTAAGTTTATTTAAAGCCACAATTTGTGGAATAAATCTTAGTTTTATTTGGTGAAATTATTGAAAAATTGCACGGCCGGTTCTAACACGGCTGATATTCCATTTTTTTTTCTCTTCGAATACTCGTTATATAAAAATGTATGAAACTCGTTAAAAGCTTTTGACAAACGAGTAGATGTCTGACAGGTGTAATGACAAATGGGGTAATAAGAAAAATGCAATTATAATGATGCCAGACTATTATTGGAATTAACCCTTAACTAATAGGATGTGTGATATTAGATAAGGCATGAGAAAAACGATGGGTAGTCAAAACTTTGGATGAATAGATTTAATAAATAGGTTCTATTGTATAAAATTAAAGTCGATTTCAAAACACCAACTTATAATATATTATATTTACAGCTCCGCTATGTTTCCCTGTGGAAATTAGCATGCCAAGTGATAAATGTGAGTGATGTATGTGTGATGATTAGATATGGTGGGCTATGAAAATACGCCTGCCAATTGTTAAAAGTTCCCGAAATAATTCTTTTCGACATCTGTTGAAGATACTCGGTCTGCCAGTATATTGCAGTGCAGAATGTTAGGCTGTACCGAATATGATTTTACAATATTCGCAATAATCAGGGAAGAAATAAATATATGACTAAGAGATTTTGGACCACTCCTGAATAAATTCGAGAGTATCGTTTCAATTAGTTTTACTAGGAGATTACGAAATGCCTTCAGTTCATTTTCGTTTTTTGTTCTAAACTCTTTCCAATTTGCAATTTTCCAGCGGTCGTTTTTTTATTTAAATACATACTTTTATATAAACTTTAAAATTTCAAATTTATTTGAAAACCCTTCAATCTATTTCCACGTTATCCCCTAAAGAGTTAAAAACATTTGCAGCAACCCTGTGTTTATGCATTTTGACTTTGGTCGTTTTTTCGATTTTTTTTTGACATTTGCGGTTGTCACTCTCGCACACGGTGTCTTCAATTTTGCGGCTGTCAAACTTCTTTCTCTCCGGCAAAATCAACGATGGCGACAGGAGTAAGTAAAATTTTTGTGGAAAATTATTTGCAATTATCTGAAACATCGCAAATTGTTATTGGACCACATTGAATAGATTATTTGCAAAAGTTCTTTAATTAAGAGGTGCTAATATTGTTTTTATGTTTTCTTTATAAATAGACTATTTACACATACCCAGAAAATTTCCGTGCCTACAAGGCATTGATTGCTGCCCAATATTCGGGTGCTCAAGTAAAAGTTGCTGATAACTTTGTTTTCGGCGAAACAAACAAATCGGCTGAATTCTTGAAGAAGTTCCCCAGTGGTAAGGTAAGTCTATAGACCATATCACAAAGTTTGTGTGTGTGTTTTTTGTGTAAACGTCATCATATTTGCAAAGACAATTTGGTTTAAAAAGAGGCGAGCCGCCTTGTACCATAACGTCATCATATAAACTGAGGTTAAGTTGAATTTACGAAACTAATATCGGCTTTTATATTTTTATGGATTTTAGGTCCCTGCTTTCGAGACCTCGAATGGCAAATACCTTAGCGAATCTAACGCCATCGCGTTCTTCTTGGCCAGTGAACAATTGCGTGGTGGCAAATGCCCCTTCGCCCAAGCTCAGGTCCAACAATGGTTGTCCTTTGCCGACAACGAAATCGTTCCTACCTCCTGTGCCTTGGTGTTCCCCTTGTTGGGCATTATGCCCCAACAAAAGGGCAGCACTGCCAAACAAGATGTCGAAGTTGTCTTGGAATTGTTGAACAAGAAACTCTTGGAATCCACTTACTTGGTTGGTGAACGCATCACTTTGGCTGATATTGTCGTCTTCTGCAGTTTGTTGCACTTGTACCAATACGTTTTGGATGCATCCACCCGTAAACCCTACACCAATGTCAACCGTTGGTTCAACACCATCCTTCACCAGAAGCAAGTACAGGCTGTAATCAAGAACTACACCATTTGTGAAAAGGCTTTGGTTTTCGATCCTAAGAAGTACGCTGAATTCCAAGCCAAGACTGGTGGCAAGCCACAACAACAACAACAAAAGGAAGAGAAGAAACAAGAAAAGAAACCCGCTAAGAAGGAAGAACCCAAAGAAGAGCTTGATGCCGCCGACATGGCTCTTGCCATGGAACCCAAATCCAAGGATCCCTTCGATACTATGCCCAAGGGTACCTTCAACTTTGACGATTTCAAACGTGTCTACTCCAACGAAGATGAAAAAGTTTCCATTCCCTATTTCTGGGAGAAGTTCGACCCCGAACACTACTCCATCTGGTTCGGTGAATACAAATACAATGAGGAACTTGCAAAGACTTTCATGTCTTGCAATCTCATCACTGGTATGTTCCAACGCCTCGACAAGATGCGCAAGCAAGCCTTCGCCTCAGTCTGTTTGTTCGGTGATGATAACAACTCCTCCATCTCCGGTAT
This sequence comes from Sarcophaga carnaria, assembly GCA_958299815.1. NCBI lineage: Eukaryota > Metazoa > Arthropoda > Insecta > Diptera > Sarcophagidae > Sarcophaga > Sarcophaga carnaria. The sequence continues at coordinate 129,196,502 of OY283150.1, read as the reverse complement.
CTGGGTATGGCGTGGTCAAGATCTCGCCTTTACCTTGTCTCCAGACTGGCAAATCGATTATGAAGTCTACGACTGGAAGAAATTGGATGCCAAATCTGAAGAAACCAAGAAATTGGTCGAACAATACTTCTCCTGGACTGGTACCGATAAACAAGGCCGCAAATTCAATCAAGGCAAAATCTTCAAATAAGCTACTACAACCACACCAACTGCAACCAACATCATATGCAATTATCGCCTGAACAGCAGCAGCAGCATAATATTAGCCGAGCCCGTTTCACATTTTCTGCGCTACCAAAATTCTTTCCAACAGCGGGTAGCATTTATTCATTACAACATCCTGCAAATATTTAGAGACATGCCATAAAAACAATCGACGCTTAAAAAATAGAAAATTGAGACGGCATTATATAAAATTGATTGAATTTTGCATTGTATAATTAATAATTTTAATTTATCGCCTTTTTATATTGTAATAATGTTTTTGTAATACATTTTTCACAAAACAACAGACTCAAGTCAAATAATGCTTTTTTTTTTTGTTTTTTCTTTTTTTTTTTTTCTTATTTATTCTTATTCTAATTACTTAAGTTTCTCATCAACGAAATAAAGGACGCAACACAAACTGTATAGAAATAGATGAAGGCTTTTTCTTTTTTCAAGCTTACTTTCAAGGCTTTTATTGCTATCATTACGCTCTGGCACACATAAGCCATATACTATATCTTTAACTTTTTAATATAAAGTTGCACTATTTTGTATGGAAGTTTATCCAATATGACTAAGACGCGCCCTATAATGCAATGAAAGTAGGTAAAGGCCAGATGGGCAAACTTTTTTGTGTCGTATCCTGCATATGGTCGGGGTGTTCAGTCTTCCCGATCGATAGACAGTTGCAAATGTCCAACGGGAAGTTTTTCTCTAGATGAGAAAGCATTGGGCCTACATGTGTTACGATAAGGCAGATCTGACATCAATTGTATACGCCTAAGGAAGAAGAATAGAGTGACAATAAATATGAAAATAATAAAATCAGCTGCGCGAGATTGGTAGTTCATCCGTTCTCAAAAAAGAGTTCAAACACCAACTCCAAAATATTTAAACCTCTACCAAGAGTCAGTCGTACACAGAAAAGAGTGTCTATCGTCTGCAACTTCTCATCTCTATTACCCTGCAGAAATACAAGGAGATCTATTACAGATACCCGTCAGAGACATCACAATGCCTCGTGAGGTATCCAGTTACCACATAGCAATACGACCTATGCTCTCCACATCTTTGCACCTTTATTCGCAAGCAATATTTGACGAATCGACTTAGTTTCTCAACAACATAAGTGGTGTGAGAAATCCTGACTGAATGGTTGCAATGACCAATTATGTATGTATGTATTTGACGAATCTATAAGAACGGAAGATTGAAATAAGAACCTAATTTAGCAAGAGCAACAACCTTCTCTCTTCCAAGAAAATTTTTGTGTCCAGAAAAACCAAGGAATCAAATGATCTCGTTTCAGTACAAAGACTCTTGTATTTTGAACCAGAACAATGATATTCCTTTAAACAACATCTTCATACTGAAATCTTAAATCGATTTCTTCTTTTGCAATTTTGATTGCATTTGATTTTTATTTTTCAAGAAAACCAAATCCTTTTTTTAGCGATTTTTTATTGTTTGTTCCAATATTTATTTGTTTTGTTTGATTTTATAGGTATTTTCTAATTAAATTAAACTATTGTCTTAAGCACAAGAAAAGAATATTTCTGTCAGAAAAAACAACGAAAAAAATCTGCCACAATTTAATTATTAAATTCTTAGAGAAATTTTAATATGACAATATTTTACATCTTAAACAGAGCTTTAAAAGACTGGCTAATATCATAAGAAACATTAAATTTAACAACCGTTTAAAACCCAATATCAATATACGTATGCATGTAAATGAAAACAAGGAGAACTAAAAAAATGCTTTAAAGTAAAACTTAAAAGATTCAAAATTATAAAAAACAGAAACCAAATTTAAATTTAAAAAGCGTTTAAGAATTTCTCTTAAGCACTACGGGGCCAACATTGTCACCAGTTTGTTTATTGTGTTCGCCATGGCTGCCATCACAATAGGGCCACTGTAAAGAAAATAAAAATAAGAAACATATTTAAAGGCGTTCTAAGAAAAAAAATAACAACGGGAATCTATGAAATAAATTTACATTCTTCGATTTCCAGCAACGACAGAAGGCAGCTTTTTCAGCGATATTTTCAATATCAATCATATCAACCACTTTTAGTTCATGTTTGCGTATAGATTGATTACAACGTCCGGCTTGTGAGCAACCAGGCCTAGCATCTGGACAGTAGGCCAAGTAAATGGTATAACCAATACCAGCAGCAACTGCAGTAGGTGGTATTAGAGTTACCCAATCCTTAACTGGAATAAAAAAAAAAAACAAAAGAAAATCAGTTTATAATCATGTGGATGCCACCAAAAAAAAAAACCTTAAATGGCTTTATTTACTATATGATTCATACAATTCTATTTATATCGCTATACTGTATATATTTTCAAAAAATCTATATAAAAAAAACAAATTTTTAATCTAATGAAACGGGTCCAATATTTTACATCAACAAAAAAAAAACAAAAATTGAAAGTTCGTCAAGGCCGTCTATAAAAAGCTCTACATTATCTACATTAAATTTGATTCGCAAATAAATTTACTTTAAGGGGCACAAACAAGCAGATGCTGTCGAAAATTAAAAACAAGAAAAGCCGGTCAAGATCAAGATGTGAAGGCCTACCTTAACGTATGCTTCTTAAGAGTTTGATGCGAACTACAAATGGGCGTAGTTATAGATACCTTCGAAAAAAGAAGAAATAATTTCGATCAGGACAGACTTTGGATAAGATTGATAATCAAATACAAATCAATGGAAAGAGCATGTAACCAGGCATGCACTAATTTTTCGCTAATTAAAAATAAAAATACGGATAGTATTTCTTCATCAAAAAATCTGAGCACCTCTGTAAGAGTGTACGCTCCAAAGGCTGACACAGTAGTAAACTCTTACCTGAGATTGGTATCTCAAATAAAATCTACATTTTATCTGGCATTGACTCGGAGATTTTTCGGGCACTTAGAATTTATTGATAGACCATATCCATCCAAATGTAATTTCGATCAAATCCACACCTTCATAAAACTCTCAAGATAGTTTAGATATGTCAGCCTAGATTTATAGTTAGTGATGGCGTAGGTAAAATCGGAATTAATATGGCTAAGCTTACTCGAAAACTTGCGTGAATTCGTAAAAATTTCTATTGTAGTGGATGGTATAAAGATTTGAATTTATTTTGAAAGCAATCATAGCTCAAACTATACCGGTGTATGGTATTAAAATTGAAATCTGCCGGGCAAATGGTTTAATAACAACAGCAATGTACTAATTTGTAAAAAATAGTGAAATGTCACCCTACAAAAACACCATACACACACACACACACACGCGCGAGAGCAAATGCAAACACAATATGATAAAATAAAAACAAAAAACGGACAAACATGAACACAAAAGCAAAATACTCATTCCAAAGGTGGTAGAGCAGCAAAAGCAGCAGCGCTAAAAAACAGAAAAAAACTATCGTTGCATAATCTTCTAATAAAACAATAAAAAAAAAATTCATAATTAAGAAATAATTAATTAAATTAAAAAAGAATGTAATCATCTAACGCATAAATAGATAACAAAGTCAGTCAATCATAAGGAAATTTAAAAAAGAAAACCTAATTATTTGATAAAAAAAAAAACTAAAAAGTTGAAAATTAATCTGACCCTATTCTATAATTACAAGTCCATATATATATGCACATATGCTAATCAGGGGAGAGAGCGAGGCGAGTTATAGTAATACAATGTAATTTTTTAATTAACATTTTAAAATTCATAACTTTTTATTTCATTAAGTTATAACAAACGCTCAACGAAGTAGAAAAATAGAAAAGAAAACTTACATGACAATTTAAACCAGCCTGAAAAAGTATCAGGCACTGGCAAACCGGATAAATAGTTTGGCAGGGTTTCTTTAATAAGTCCAGAGAGGGCATTCATTTTTCTTTAAATTTCGTAAGCTTTAATGGAAAGATAAAAATTTGTTTATTTTACACAAATCTTGAATAAATAATTAACATCTCAAGTTATACTCGATTTTATTTTACAAACAGAAACGAGCGACCACTTACTAAAAAATACCGCAACAAACTGGCAATTTTCTTACATTCTCTTTGTTAGTGACATTCACATATGTGGCCGTATTAATTATTTCACGATATGGTATGCTTTTCTTTTATACACTATACTTGCCAGATCAACTATTTTTAAATGGTGAAAAATCTCTTAAGATTTAAAACAAAAGTTTTTAAAACGAATTAATAGATTTGAAAAACGTTTGATTTTAACAATTTTAAAAATAAAAATATGTGTGTATTTAAATATCTAATACAATGGAATTTGTGGAGAGTTTATGAAGACAATGAACTGGAAAAAGGTAAATCTAGGGTAAATTTAAAAGCCTGTATTAGTGAGATGCCCTACGAAGAGTTCCTCCCAGAATCAGATTAAAACGTCTGGATATCGAATGTACTTCCAAATGAGGAAGAAGGAAGCCAGTACTCTCTATTGAGCTTGGGAATGCTCTTCTAGAATTGATATTTTTGCTGTAGCACAGAAGTACTTTATTTATTTATTATAATACATTAAAAATTTCATTTTAATTTCTATACTTTTTATAGAATAAAATGGGTAATTGTTTTTAAAATTTAATTTTTATTTTAATTTTTGTTGCAGTGTATTAAAATTTAAATATATATATATATATATATACTCTGTGATGGTATTTTTTGTTGCAAGAAGTACTATTTTTGTAAAGATCTCTCGATAAACGTTCCTGTTTTCATTCTCTTTTCAACTTATTCTCCCTCTTATTGTCATGGTCTGTTTTATTTTAAATACAACTCTGCGCATTAAGGCATTACTAAGTGCTTTGCTTTAACGAATAATGGTTATTCGTTAATTAACCGTGAGTGTAGAATGGCGTTTCGAAAAAAGTGTTTAATGTGCGGTCGGTTGATTTAAAGCCTGAAAAAATCTTAAAAAAATATGTAAATTAAAGTATTAATTGATTTTAATAAGAAAATAGTATATACAAATAATTATTATAAATAGAAATAATAAAAAATAATGGATTTTTTCGTGTTTTCATAAAAAAAAAGTTTGTGAAAAAAAGAGTTGCATCAACATCAAGTAAAATAAAGAAAAAAAAATAAGGAACGGGTGGCGACGTCGTCGGTAAAACGAAAAAATGGAAAAATCTTAAACTGGAATTTGTTTCTTTTTCACAAATTAAAAAAATGTAATTAAAGTTTGTGGATTTCTAAAACTTAATTTATAATTTAATAAATTTTGTCAACAAATAAAAAAGTTTACAGTAAAAACAGAAAAAAGAAATAAAACAAGTGCATTTGCAAAAAAAGTGGTGACGCTGGAAGAAAAAACAAAAAAAAAATAAGAAAAACACACCTTTTAAAGCAGAGCCGTATATGTGTTTTTTGCTTTTTGTACAACAAAGGCAAAGCAGAGAATTAGGAAAATCAAGAGAGTGAGAGCACAGAGTGTATATGAGAGAAGCATTTGTGCGTTTTATAAAGAAGTAGTAACAACAATACTTCAAGAAAAAAAAATCAACAAAAACACGTACTTCTTTTGATGTTTACGACAGTGTTGCCATTAAATTTTAGTCTGTGTAATCCAATTAAGGTGAACATTTAATAAAATAATAAATAGAATTTTAATAATAGTTCACTCTTAAAGTGGAGTTGTGCATACAATATAATGATTTTTCTAATATTTTTAAACGAAATTTTATAAATGACTTCAATGATTTGTGCTATAACATCAAAAAATAACAATTATTTAATCGGAAACTTAATTTTCTTAAAAATGTTTGACATCAATTGAAATTGAAGAATTGAAGAATTTTAATTTGATCAAGATTTTGCTTTAAAAACGTTTGGTTACTGCCAATAGCACTTTAAATAAAATCTGTGTAAAAAATATCTTTACTTATTTAGATCCATCAAGTTTGAATTTAAAAACAAATTTTGTGAAATGTGGTTTTCTTTTATTTTTATACGGTTTTTGTATGTAATCGTATTTAATTATCTTTAATAGATTTCACACTTCCTTTCCTATTGGACGTTAATTATTATTATCTTTGTTCATTATTTTAAACAATTTATAATTCATTTACTTCAGTAGAAACTGTCTTGTTTTGATTTTATATTCATATAAATTATTTACAATATTACCCATAAATATTTCTACAAAAATTCCTAACAAGAAATTAATTTCTCAAATTGATTGGCAACATTGTTTGTGAGTATTGTTGTTGTTTTTTTGTTTTTATCGAAAACAAATTTTTAATCAAAAACAATGTCTTTATTAGTAAAGTAGTTGCAGTTGTTTTTGATTTTTTTCTTTTTCGTAAAAGAAAGAGCCAAAAGAGCTTCTTACTTTTCATATCTTCTCTTATATTAGAAGTAAATTAAGGAGAGAGACCCCTGTTTTTGGTGTTGTGTTTTAATGGTGTTGATTTTGTTGTTGCTTTTATCTTTTGTTATTGTTTTCAGTTTTTTCCTTTTTCGTTTAATTCGTTTTGTGCTATTGTTGTTGCTGTCGTGTGAGTAAGTTTGTTTAGTTGTATGTGAGTTTGTTGCCATTCATTTGGGATGGCGTAAACGTTGTCGTAGTCGGCGTTAATTTACGGAAGACAGAAAAACAACAACTTAATAGAAGCTAATACAATGTGGACTGACGGCGTTCCACGACGGCTACAACGATATTGACGAAGATATTTTTGTTGTGTGTGTGTTTGTGTTTTTTTTTGTTAATAGCAATAGTAAAAACAAAAGCAACAAAAACAACAGCAACTATGACGAAGTCTTAACTTTTGTATGTACGACCAAGCCCAAAAACCAAAAAAATCCAGTCAAGCATTTCAGATGCAGCAAAGCATATAAATCAAAAGTAATACACCAAAAAAATATAAACGAAAAATAACAAAAAAAAAAAAAAAAAAAAAAAAAGAAATTAAATAAAAACTTGAAATCTAATGTAAAAAATAAACGAAATTTAGAAAAGCTTCCAAAAACATCTACTAATTAATAAGAAAATAAAACATGAAAAAAATCTACAAAAAACGAATTTTATCAATTAAAAAGAAAAACATGAGCTTCTAATGCTCTCTTTTTAAGCTCTCTCTCTGCTATTGCAAAAAAAAAATCAACTCTATTGCTTACAAAAACAAAACAAAATAAAAAAATACGTTTTTATGTTTAACACTAAAAAAAATATGTGAAAAAATTGTATCACTAATTAATCGTTCTTCCACTTTCTCAAATCTTAAAAAAATAGTGCTTTACCTTTAATAGAACAGATTACACTAAGCCCTAATAACTGCAACAATAATTAGCAATAACAAAGGAAAAAAGAGCAGAAAAAAAGAAAAAACCAAAAATATCACAGCGTTTGCGAAACTAAAACAAAAATGTCAACCGAAGAGTTGAAAGTGGTTTTACGTCGCAGTAGCGAATATTCCGGTTTTGGTTTTTCTTTATTGGGCACCACTGGTCCCCCACATGTCATTTATGATATTGTAGAAAATTCACCGGCTGCTGATTGTGGTGTGGTAAGTTCAATAATTTGTTGTTGGTGTTGTTATTTTAATAACGTTATTAAACAAAAGCCATAATAAATAATTAACCAATTACTTAATACTTTTCGCGAATCATAGTTGTGATTCTATTTTTGTATAAATTATTAGGTGAAGTCATTAGCAATCAAAAATTAATAAATTTTAATAACCAACGATTAACTGGTTAGTTAAGATAAGCACACTTTGTTGTATTGCATTATTAATAAACTTTGCCAATGAGTGAGTGTGTAAGTAAGTTGTCACTTACACACGCAGCAACAGACACCATTAGAAAGAGCAAAGGAAAGCGTTGAAAATGAATACTTTTTCTTTCTCTAATTGTGAAAAATGAGAGAAAAATGCTTGAAAGTTATAAATAGTGTTGCCATTTTATTTATTTTTATTTTTTTATTGAATCCTTTTTGTAAAACTCGTATTAAAGTAGTTTCCAATATGATCGGTTTGAATTTGACAAATTAAATCTTTAAATCCTTTGCATCTAAGCTAACACTTCTATTCCAAAGAACTGACAATAGACATAGTATTTTCTGGAATCGTATTTCTGCTATTTCTACTGCATCAGCATGGTATATGTATGTATAGCACCTTCTCAAGACGTTTGCCTACAACATCAAGAGACAAATAGTTTTTATGCACTTAATATACATAAATATTATTTTTAATCGTAAATAAACGAAGACCTCTGTTAAAAAGCAAGCTGTATAAACAAGAAAAATAAAAATTTACAATCTGTTCGCAACTGACGTTAATAGAAACATTTTCTTATAAATAAAATTTTATTATCTAAAGAAAGAAAGAAGAATATTAAAAATTACCAAGTTTTACAAGGTTTTTCTTCAATTAAAGAAACGTGACTGATTAAATTGTCATGTTTACTAAACAGTAGCAGAAGTTGCACATGCGTTTTAATGAATTTTCTTTCAAATAGTTATTTTTCCGTCAATAAGACAGTCTAATGTTTAAAAAGCAAAGGAAATAATGTGAATAACCATGTTAGTTTATTAATAGCAAATGTAATACAAATTATTTGCGCAAAATATGCAACTATCGGTTCTTTTTTAAGACATTTTTCCAGTTTGTTTTGCTTAATTACTAGCTCGCTCATTTACACACTCTCTCACTCTCTCTCGCTCCCTTGTGTATTGCGCTAATGTATTTTATTTGCTCAAAATGTACTTGTTTTTTTCCTGGGAGAGCAGAGAAAAACTCAATTGGCATTACAATTTACTTGTAATGTCATCTTGTGTTGTAGTCAAGTTGTTGATTTTTCTCGTTTTTTTTTTCTTTTAATTACTCAAGCCATTAAATAGTAGCACTGCAGACTTACATGCATACATACATATTTATTGTTCAATTATTATGCAGACATTTATTCAATTATTACATACATTTTTTGTTGTTGCTTTACTATCTATCTATCTATCTATCTATCTATCATGTTTTGTTTGTTTGTTTGTTTATGTTTCTTTCTTTTTTATCAGCTGATGTCATTTGTAACTGTCATTGACATTTGTTAAGTGTTTAAAGACACATGTTGAAGTTGCTTGTTGTTCTTGCTGTTAATGGCCGGTGTTGCTGCGGTGGTTGTTTTATTTAAACGCCTGAGGTTGATAAAAATATTATCCTGTGTTTTCTGTTATTGCTTTTTTAAGGTTTTATAAGACAAAATAATCAAAAGCAGCAAGAAGACAAAAGCAGTAATAAAACGTCTGTGTTATTGTCTTATTTAATACACATACTTGGCTTGGTTTATTTTTATCTTTGCTTTTATTGTTTTATTTTCAGGCAATTTTAAAACAAGAGTTAAATTAAAATAATTATTTTAATTTGTCTTTCATCATTAAATTATCAATAAGAGCAGAATAAATACGAGTACATTTGTACACATTTTATTATAATTTTATTTTTACTCTGCTTTCATTTACTACACTAATAAAAAAATTATTATAGGTAGATACGTTCGTTCGTATGATGATGATCATGTAATAAATTTGCATGTGGAAAAAAGTCATTATTCAATCAAGTAATATTATTGTGTTTTACTCGTTCCTCGTTCCTCGTTCCTCTTTTATTTTTTATTTTTTTATTATTATAACCACTTATTTGACCCACTTTTGATTCGTTTGGCTCTATCTCTACCTCTGTCTCTGCTGCTGCTTCTGCTAGTTTTTATGCTTCTTTAACCCTCTGCTTTATTTTTGTTGGTTTCCTTTAATTATTATTGAATTTTATGCTTAACGATGTTAATACATGTACGCATACATACCATTAAAAAAGAATATGGGCAAAAAAAAAGCAAAGAAATCCACTTTCTAAGAATTCAATTTTTTTTTTATTTATTTAAACGTGTTGGACGGGCTTGTTTATGTATGTATATCGAAGCTCCAAAAAGAGACTACCGAACTTTGACATTTGATAACGGCCACGGCCATTATGTTGAAGATTTCAAATGAGTTAACATTTGTTCACAGTGTTTTGCTGAAATCAAATTGAACAACACGTGCAAATAATTAAATTGTTTTATCAATATGTCTGTTATGTTCGAGCCCTATGACGAGAACAGGTCACCAATATCGTTAGAATTGACTCGGTTAGACTTTCTCTTGTTGGGTTTTCTTAAGTCTCCGCTGTATGCGAATAAGTCGCAAACTACAGCGGTCCTCGAAGGTAATATAACTCATGCTATAGCCAAGTTCAGCTTGATTTATGCACCAGAGTTACCAAAAGTTTGATATTTGGAACGTCCTATGTGCTGTTCACCGGCTGGAAATAGAGGCAGTGATGATGATAAATAATAAAGAGTGGCATGAGCTGAAGCCATTTGCAGCGGATGGCAATATAGCTCTGCTACCCTGGATAACATCAAAAACATCGAATATCATTGGAGGGTCAGGCAACGCCATTTCTTGACAAAAAAAATAGGAAGCAATCAGCAACAAAAAGATTTTTTCACCACTACTGTAAACAAATGTTTACAGAAATTATTATTTCTACGATAGATAGATCTGAGCTATCCTCAACTGTTTAGCAGGCGAAAATAAATTAGAAAAAGCAGTGGGAATGGGAGGAAGCAATGAAATGAAAATCTCTATAATTAAGTTCTTTCTAAGAATTTGAACATTTTTGATTCACCACTGAGTAATGCGACTTGTTATCATTTCAGCGACGATTAATAATCTCATACTACCGTTAGTGACCACACTTAAAACATTTTCTGGCTTTCAAAGGTATAACGTTATGTATGACAGCACATTTATTTGTGTCAAGATAATGAAAACATGACAATAAAACAACAACACCACCATCACCACTGCTGCAATATATCGTATTTCGCAAGCTTTTATGACTTACCCACCGACTTTCTATTTTATTTTTTATTTCATTTTTGGGTGTAATTTCATTTCAATTTAAGGTTTATTTTCATAATTAAAAAGCTGGTATATTTGTAATGTTCTATTTTCTTTTTCTATTGTTGTTTTTCTAGTTTTTTTTTTAACATCAGTCAGCCATCACCAGTATTGTGCGGATACGTAAATTGAAACTTATTTTTATAACCCTGAACAATTTGTTGAATTTTTACCACAGTTTACATACTTTAACACTCACACTCAGCTTACTTTAATGAAAACATGACATCAAAATAAATATTATTGTGATAAATTTCATACGTTTACACTACTTTAACACGAAGTTCAATAATAAATAAAAAATAATAAATACATTTGAGGTATTTTCCCTTTTAAGAAAAAAAACATGCGATATGTACATACATATGTACATATGCGGTAATGCCATTCAATTTTTTTCTGCCACATTTGACATAATTGAACATGATTTTTTATTGCCTCCAATAGATATTCATTACAAGTGAAATAAAATAAACAAATCGACCACCAACCACCAACCATTAAACATAAAATATTAGAAAAAAAAAAACAATTTTTTTGTGGTGGTTTGTTAATTTACTCGCGCTCACGTTATTTGTCTTTCATGTCCCCTTTCCTCTGTTTCAATGCAAATAGTTGCCACGCACAAGCTTAGGTGCTCCTCAATTTTTTTCTCCCTTATTTTTTAATTATTTCTGAAGAATTATTTTTATTTTTAATTTTTTTCTTTTTTTGGAAATTTTTAAAACATGAAATCATCATCATCAGCATTTGGTTTTCAGTTGATAGGGAGTAGAAGACATTGATTTCGTTGTGTTCATACAAAATAAAATTTTTAGCTTAAAAATAAAATAAAAGCATGGATTAATGAAAAATTTCCATCATTTGTTTCAAAAATGGAACATAGTTTTCTTATATTTCTGGTCGATAACATTTTGTGTAGTACTAATCCAATTGCGTTCTATAAACGTCCACAAAGCTTAAATTTGCATCATTATTAGAGTACTGCAGGGATGGAAGCAAAATAATAATCATGAAGTTGAAAGCTACGAGCTATATGGTGGATGCATTTTAAATTGCCCACTAAAATTCTCTCACGTAACGTCTCTTCATTAATGGTGTGTGTGAACTGATTTTGTCATAATGGAACACAGTACATTGTCTATTGAATTGCTTGCTTGACAGTAGAGTTTAGGATCAAACGCTTGGTCAATTGCCAATCATGTACTTTCTTCTAAACAATTCTTGCTTTGCTACCGTCTGCAAAACCAGCTTCTTTTGTGTTCTTTCCCACACAGTATTGCAGAACGCGCCATAATCGTTCACTTCCGAAATGGATCGATTTTTATTCTTTTTAGCAGTGAATCGCAAATAGAAATTCGGTCCGTTAAAGTTTTCACTGTTAAATCAAGTTTCCACCATACGTTGAGTTTACTTGTGTAGTTAGCTTTCTTCGAATAGTTAATAACTGTTTGCTGATGAGTGCCTATTCTGTATTATGGACCAACCTTTCTCAGTTTTTTCCATGAAATCGTCTATTGATTTCAGTGGTTGGTCGACCAGAGTGAAGTGCATATACATATATCGCCCCAGATGTGCGATATTTAACAGCGAGCAACGAGTTTTGACCCTACTATACATACAGAGGTAGTCATAAGTATTTACACAAAAGAGCATTTTTACGTTTTTCTTAAAAAAGGTCTCAGTACTTTTTATTGGAAGTAAATTTTGGGAAAAATTTTTTACTATTACCTAGCCTGGAATATGCAGAAGCAAATAAAATAAAATTGGAAAAGATAACGGTTCTTAGTACTAAATAAAAAACAAATAACCATATGCTTATAAGTTGTCAAAATTATTTACACACGTTTTATTCTTTTCAAAATTATTTACACAAGACTTAAGTCCGGTCGCAATCTTTATATTAATCATTTTTTTTTATTTTTACATAGTTTATTAATAAACTTAGCTAGTATTTTGTAATAACGCCTTTTGAATCAATGACCGCCTGTAATCTTTCTGGAATTGAGTTAATTAAGTTTTGGGTAAATTCGGGAGTCAATTTAGACCAAATTTCACTAATTTCTTATATAGCCTCTTCGCGTTTTCGAGTTTTATCTATAGTTCTATGATATTTTATGAAAGTCCAAACATTTTCAATAACGTTTAGGTCAGGGCTCTGAGAAGGCCATGGAGAACAGCCTGACCTACGTTTTCTAAGAATGTGGTAGGTAACCATACTTTGTGGTACCTCTGTATGTATCAACCGATAAAGGCACCCAACAATAATTTACTAAATTTGTCCGTTTTTTTTTTTTTTTTTTTTTTTTTTTTTTTTTTTTTTTTAAGGAGTGTAATTATTATCATTTCTTGTTATTACTTAAATTATTACTACTTCTTTCATTTTAATTCAAATTAAATTTTAAATTATGCAAATTATATTCCTTATTTGTTTGTTAGTTTGTTTGTGTTCATTAAATGCATACATTTTCCAATAGCTATGGTTTAAATACTCAAATTATGGCTGCATTTTGTATATGAATGTCGTTTTTTAAACGTCTTTTGGACATATATACATACATATGTACATACATATGTATATACCTTTGCATATATGTACATACATATGTATAATCAACAAAATAATTTGAATATTTCATGCCACACACGTCCGTCCACTTACGTCCATTTTTTTCATTTGTCATCATAATACTGTTCAAATGTATTTCCTCTTCTTAACGGCATTACTCTTACAATTTAAATGAGAATTTAGCGTTTTTCATTTTAAACAAGTTTTATACTAAGAAAAGAAAAGAAAAACAAAACGAAAATTATGAATATAAACAATAATAAAAATAATAAAAAAATTTTAAACTTCCGTATTATAATCCATACGTGTTTACATACATGTGTGCCTCTCATTCACATTTACATTCACATTCACACCCACCCACTATCGAGTAACTCTCCCTGCATTCAGTTGATTTTGATTACAAAATTGTGCCAAATATTCAGCGTTGATTACATTTTAGCCAAGATGTCCATATAAAAACAAGAAAACTTCAGTCATTAAATCGCTAAGCAATGCAAATTTATTATTATTTACACTGTGCATTATTGATTATTTTTGTTGTTGTTGTTGTTGTCTTCAAGCTGATGTAAGTCGAAATATGCTATAAAAAGTTCAAGTTTCTTATTTTTCTATAGTTGGATAAAGGAAAATTTAGTTACCTAAAGCCCGTTTTGGAATACAGATAAATATTGGGTGTAGTTAATAGAAAACCATTATTTTTTCCAATAGATAACGTACATATGTATGTATGTATATATGTACATATGTCATGTTGGTCGCCGTAGTCTAGTGGGCAGTTGTATCGGCTTATTAGATACAAGCTCATGGCTCAAGTCCTAGATTCCGCCATTCGTGAATAAAATTAACACACACAGCATGGGTGGTGTGAGAAGGTATGTAGGTCTTAATACTGACTTAAGCCTTGTAATAACCAATTAAGTAAGTAAAGCTGCCGCCAATAGCCATCTGAAATAATATAATCGACCCATTAATTTCCTTTTTTTTCCAATGGGCTAAAGTCTATTTACCATATCCTTTCATTTTAATATTTTATTCTTAAAACTTTTTTGGCTCTCTTAAAGTAATAAACTGGACATTTGAATCGTATAAAGTCGTATTATTTAAATGGACAAAGGAGAAGAAAAGCTTCAGATTACATTGACTTTTTGTACGTCTACAGTTTAAACTGTAGACTTAATTAGTTATAAACATTGTTGGTTTTATTACAATTTTTCTTCTTCTTCTAGTTTTTAATAACCATTTTAAATGCAGTACAAAACAAATTCTTTGTTAAAAAAAAAAAATAAGAAAAAGAGAGATTCAGGGGGAGGTAGAGAAAAATGAAACCAACAATGCTCAACATGCTCTAGCAGACAGACATGACGGACGGGTGTTTGACCATTTTTCTCTGTTTAGGCATTACCAATTTGGAATAGTGAGTGTTTCTTGCTTCATATGTTTATGTTTACAAAAGTATGAGGTGACGTTAGTTGTTGTTTTTATTGTATTGTTTATTCACCTCATTACACCCCAACAAAACCACCACCTTTTTTAAGACACACAGTCTGCAATGCACACCCATTTTTGTCTGTTTTTTGTTTTTCTTGTTTTGTTCTCTTTAGGAAGTCATGAGTCAAAAGTGCAAAAAAATTTTGCTTCAATTCATTTTAATTGAATTATAAAAATTAAAAAAAAAAATAGAAAATAAAAAAATAGTTGTAAAAAAAGTAAAGTAAAAACTTCATTATAAAAAAAAGAAAAAAAAAAGAACATAGAAGAAGACTTACTGTGCAACAAATAAAAGAATAATTTACAACAACTATAATGACAATGGGAAAATAGCAAATGGGTGGGGAAATGAAAGAAAATTGAAAACGAAACCTACACATGCACACACTTAATAAAATGCGTTGCTGTTGTTATTGCTGTTGCTGTTGCCGTTCTCGTTGTTGTCGTCTATTCTTTAAAGTCAAGTCGTTGACTTTCAAATCGTAGATTAAAATTAAATTATAAAAGAAGTGGAGATGTGTTATTCGAACCAGAATAAAAAGAACTTGTAAACAATGTTTGTTGCATGCAAAGAAAATAAATGAAAAAAGAAAGTGTAATAATCTCCCAAGAAAAAAGAAAGCGAAAGCGAAAGTTTTTCACAAACAAAGGATATTTAAAAATGAAATACGAGTTATTTGCTGACAAAGAATTACTAAATTCCGGACAAAAGATAATCAACTGTTCTGTTTTTTACTATTTTTCTTCAAAATTAGTAGACAAATAAAGCACGTGAGGTTTTTTTGTACTCCCCTACCACCCACATCCTGTCGTTTTTCTATGTTTTTTGTACTCCGTTATTGTTAGAATCCTAAGAATAACGAGCGAAAAATGTCGTGTTTTTTCATGTGTTTAGCAGGCGATAGTATTTACTGTTCTTTCAATTAAAATTCGGATATCCCACGCAAGACGTGGATCTTCTTGGACTCTTATTAGCATTTCTTGTTTCCTCTTTAAGATTGCCTGCCAAAGGCCTCTTGTATAATATTTGTGCGAAAATAAATCGAAAAATTTTAATAGAGCCAACGTTAAAGTTAAATGTTCAACAGAAAATACAAAAAATGGTCAAGGATAACCGATATTGTGCTGCAGGAATCCATATATCCATAGTATCAAGGATTCCAAAACAGGTTTCCTTATTGTCGAGATATAGGTGAGGTAGCTGATTGTTTTCTTCAAATGAACAAAAAAATTGGGTTTAAATTGGATAAAAAATGGACTTTTGGACCTAGTGAGCTGGATACCTATGGTGTCAAGAATTCCAAATTGGTTTCCTTGCAGTCTGGCGTTACCCGGGACCAGAGATATAGGCGCCGAAACTAAATGCATTCTTCAAGTGAGCAAAAAAAAGTGCTCTGTATAAATGTTGCTAAATCGAATAAAAAATGGACTTATAGGAGAAATAGACCTAAGCTCATAGCTAGTGGGCTGGATAGTCATGGTATCAAGGATTCCAAAACAGGTTTCCTTACGGTCCTGCGTTAATTGGGACCGGAGATATGGGCGACGAAGATAACTTTTGAAAGTGCTCTATATAAATGGGTCAAAATCGGATAAAAAACAGACTTGTGGGGGAAGTGGACCTAGTGGGCTGGATAGACATGACATCAAGGATTCCAAAACAGTTTTAATTAGAGTCAAGCTTTACTTGGGACCGAAGATATAGGCTACGAACTTTTTCATATGAGCAATAAAAAGTGCCCTATATAAATTGTGGGGAAATTAATTTAAAAATTTTAATAATTCTCATTGAGTTGATATGTTTTTATATATATATAGATCCAACAATATGTATTTTTCGCAACTTGCATTTCTTTGGTAGATAATTTGAATTATTTTTTTTTTTTTTTTTGTTGATGACTGGCATTTTTTTGGTCCATGACTTGCATTGTTTCAGTAGATGACTTATATTTTTTTTTGGTCGCTGATTTGAATTAAAATGATGATTTGCATTTTTTGGTCGATGACTTGCATTTTTCCCGACGATGATTTGCAGTTTTGGTCGATGGCTTGCATTTTTTGGTGTTAGTCGATGAAAAAGATATTACCTGTATAAGTGTCGACGCCATATCTCAGTAAAGCCAAACCATAAGGAAACCTGTTTTCGAATCCTTGTTACCATGGATATATAAAGGGTGTTTTTTATAGAGGTATAGAACTTTAAGTTGCAATAAAACAACGATGGATTATTCGATTGACATGAATTTTATTTATCCGAAAGATAATCTTTTGGCATTACATTTTAAATATGATTTCTGGCATATGATCGCCACGGCTGGCGCGGATGTAGTCCAATCTGGACGTCCAATTTTCGATGACTTTTTCCAACATTTGTGGCCGTATATCGGCAATAATACGGCGAATGTTGTCTTCCAAATGGTCAAGCGTTTGTGGCTTTACCGCATAGACCAATGACTTTACATAGCCCCACAGAAAGTAGTCTAGCGGTGTTAAATCACAATAAATCTATTGTGACACGAGCTGTGTGACATGTTGCGGCGTCTTGTTGAAACCACATCTCCTGGACATCATGGTTATTCAATTCAGGAATGAAAATGTTTGTAATCATGGCCCTATACCGATCATCATTGACTGTAACGTTCTGGCCACCATCTTTTTTGAAAAAGTACGGACCAATGATTCCACCAGCCCATAAAGCGCACCAAACAGTCAGTTTTTCTGGATGTAACGGTGTTTCCACATACACTTGATGATTACCTTCACACCAAATGCGGCAGTTTTGTTTGTTGACGTAGCCATTCAACCAGAAGTGCGCTTCATCGCTAAACAAAATTCGCTTATGAAAATCGGGAACAACGGTAATCTCGTTTTGGGCCCATTCGACGAATCTACGCCTTACTTGATGATCGTTTGGCTTCAATTCTTGTACGAGTTGGATTTTGTAAGCACGCAAATCAAGATCCTTCCGCAAAATCTTCCATAAAGTGTATGGACACAGATCCAATTCCTGTGCTCGATGGCGGATGGACTCATTCGGGTCTTCCTCAATGCTACGCTCTACAGCAGCAATAGCTTCTTCTGTACGCACCGTACAGCGTCTCTGGGGATGCGAGTTATCAATAAGAGTAAACGTGGTGCGAAAACGTTCCATGGTTAATCGAATTAACTGCTCTGATGGACGATTTTGACGACGATAAAATGGACGTAGTGCGCGATACGTTTTCCGCACAGAACCATTATTTTCGAAATAAAATTGCACTATTTGCAAGCGTTGTTCAGGCGTGAGTCTATTCATGATTTATTGCCAAACCAAACTGAGAATAAATCACTTGACAGCTGTTAAATCGGTCGCCATCTTGAAAAGTAATGCCAACTTAAAGTTCTATACCTCTATAAAAAACACCCTTTAGTAGGATACCCGCAGCAAATTCCATTTTTCCACAATATCGATCATCCTACCCAAACACTGTTGACAGAGTGAATTTTTCAAGCACGATTTCTCAAGTTCCAAAATTATTTGGGATATACCACTAATTGGGTTTTATTGGGGACACCTTAGGCTACAATTTGTATATAGGGGGATATTTGCAGCAAGTCCCATTTTTCCACAATATCGATCATCCTCCCCAGACATTGTTAAAACGAATAAATATTTTTTGTCCAAAGTTTTCAATTTTCAAAAGAATTTCCGAATTACCAGAGAGGCTGTTCCACTCCGGACAGTGTGGTGCATGATTTTTAAGGAATGGAGTAGAGATGACATTCTCCGATATCATATATTTGGGTGATTTCTTCCTTGAACATTTTTTGTATTTTCTGTTAACTACTTAACATTGCTCTGTTATCTTTAACATTAGCTCTTTGGTTTTTGTCTTTACTAGTTAAATTCGAATTAACTATCACATACACCTAAAAAAAACTCAACCCAAGCCTGTTAAAATTAGTATTTGAGTTATAAAAAAGATCTCTCGCTAATGATAAGGCATTTAATTAGAGTATTATTTCAATTTACAATTAATAAAATAATGACACTGATGATAATTATAATGTTAATGAAAACTTCGAATTTAAAGCGATAGCATAACACAATCTAAGTATAAAATATTCATTCAAATTTGTGTAAATATGTTAAAATTCTCAAATTCTATTTAATTTTACAAAAACTTGTAAAATAAAATAAAACAATAAAAGCAAAAATAGAACATTTTTTTAAAGCACGTACTCGTACTTGTTATACATCTGGGTTTTAATTTATATTCTTTTTTTTTTTTGCCGTACTTAGCCAAGTACAAATGACGTTTCTTTTTTAATCATAAACCTGGTAATAATATCCCTGTATCTATACGTATGTACATATATATCTATGTATATACAATATTTTGTTTTTATTTTTTCTTTATATAATTTCATATTACATTTTTAAAAGTAGGTGTAAAACAATAAATAAATAAAGAAAATAAAAAAAAATTGTTTTTTTTTTATACTCTATTCTACAATAGAAGGAAGTTGAATCAAATTACATACTTATAAGACAACAACAAAAAAAAATCTATAGAAAATTTTAAATTGAATCGATAAAAAAGAAAAATTTACTCGTGCATACCATACATATACTGTAGGCGCACGAATATATAAAGATTCTGTAGGAGAAATGGGCTTTAAATTTCTGTAAAATGAAAAATTATTAAAAACTTAAAGTAATTTAGTCAATTCAATTCGATTTCGTTGCACCTCCATGCGCATGCTTAGCGTATATGATCTTTAGGTAAGCTTAGGTTGAATTAACAGTCGCCTCAATGGACATAGCTTACTATTACAAAATCTTTCAAACAATTACAGCACCTGGTTGGCGTCTCTCAATCCCACGGATAGTTTGATTGGGGTTTGAATTCTATTCAGATCAACTTTGGCTGGACCAAATTCTGTCAATAGATAAATTCTCAGTAACCAAAAAGTCTTCTACTGAGGTCCTCAAGCGCCGGACAGAGGCGATGTTCTGTGGTCTCATTGGTCACTCAGTTCGTTATGAGGTATTGCCAATCTCCAAATGTGTGTGCAGTTAAAGCAGAGTGTCCCGCTATAATTGCTATAAGATTCCTAAGTTGTATTCTGGCCAGTTTTAAAGCAGATTTTGTTCTTCATATATCCATAGCGGGACAGATGGGTTAGGTCTCTATGCAAGTAGCATCCTTATAAAGGGTGTTTTTTATAGAGGTATAGAACTTTAAGTTTGCATTACTTTTCAAGATGGCGACCGATTTAACAGCTGTCAAGTGATTTATTCTCAGTTTGGTTTGGCAATTCGTCTTGAATAGATTCACGCCTGAACAACGCTTGCAAATAGTGCGGAAAACGTATCGCGCACTACGTCCATTTACCGTCCATCCACTTTATGGAAGATTTTGCGGAAGGATCTTGGTTGGTGTGCTTACAAAATCCAACTCGTGCAAGAATTGAAGCCAAACGATCATCAAGTAAGGCGTAGATTTGTCGAATGGGCCCAAAACGAGATTACCGTTGTTCCCGATTTTCATAAGCGAATTTTGTTTAGCGGTGAAGCGCACTTCTGGTTGAATGGCTACGTCAACAAACAAAACTGCCGCATTTGGAGTGAAGGTAATCCTCAAGTGTATGTGGAAACACCGTTAGATCCAGAAAAACTGACTGTTTGGTGCGCTTTATGGGCTGGTGGAATCATTGGTCCGTACTTTTTGAAAAACGATGGTGGCCAGAACGTTACTGTCACTGGTGATCGGTATAGAGCCATGATTACTAACTTTTTCATTCCTGAATTGAATAACCATGATGTCCAGGAGATGTGGTTTCAACAAGACGGCGAAACATGTCACACAGCTCGTGCCACAATAGATTTATTGAAAGACACGTTTGGTGACCGCCTAATTTCACGATTTGGACCTGTGAATTGGCCTCCAAGATCTTGTGATTTAACACCGCTAGACTACTTTCTGTGGGGCTATGTAAAGTCATTGGTCTATGCGGTAAAGCCACAAACGCTTGACCATTTGGAAGACAACATTCGCCGTATTATTGCCGATATACGGCCACAAATGTTGGAAAAAGTCATCGAAAATTGGACGTCCAGATTGGTCATATGCCAGAAATCATATTTAAAATGTAATGCCACAAGATTATCTTTCGGATAAATAAAATTCATGTCAATCGAATAATCCATCGTTGTTTTATTGCAACTTAAAGTTCTATACGTCTATAAAAAACACCCTTTACTATCTTTCTGTCTTAAATAAGTAAAGCTTGTGTGAGGCCTTTTGTTTAATCCTTTGCAGAACAATGCTATCCACAGAGTAAGGTCCAAAGGATAACAGCTCAAAAATCAAACGGTTGTAGACTGCTTGGCTATATTCGCTATGCGATCTACCCCATGTCACAGTTATTTAAATTTTCCTTTCGTTGTAACTTTTTGTAAAAAAGACTTGAGAATAACAACGTAAAAAAGAAATTCTATTACACTTAAGAATTTTATGCAGACCGTATTAATAAAATGCCAAAGGTAAAAAGTATTTATTTTTTTTTTACTACACAATGGATGCAACAGCAACAACAGCAGCACTTGAATAAAAAAAATTTTTCCTTAAAAGTCCTTAAAACATGTACAGGTCAGCTCTCGCATTATTTTTTTATTTTCGTTTGGTTTTTTCTTCTTTTTTATTTGAAATTTTATTAATAAAATAGTAAAGCCAG
Source organism: Sarcophaga carnaria (assembly GCA_958299815.1). Lineage (NCBI taxonomy): Eukaryota > Metazoa > Arthropoda > Insecta > Diptera > Sarcophagidae > Sarcophaga > Sarcophaga carnaria. The sequence continues at coordinate 129,174,550 of OY283150.1, read as the reverse complement.
TGATTGGCATGAGGATACATAGGGATAAATATACTCGTAAACCATGCATTTGATGCAGGTGGTTGAACTTAAAGTCACTTTTACCAAAAAAAAAACAAAAAAACCAAAAGTGAAGGCAACACCTTAAAAATAAGTTGAAAGTAGAAAATATCGACATTTTTCTTTTTCTTTTAAGGCCATTGATTTTTTTATATTTCTTTTTTCCTTTCTTATTTGTCTGTTTGTATGTGTGTTGTTTGCAAAAATTTACACCCAAAATGCAATTTTAAAAATTGAGGTTAGAGTGAGTGTTTTTTTGTTTTGTTATTATTGTTATAAAAGCGAAAAGAATGTGTATTTTGTTTGAAATTTAACCTGGAGTAGTGCTTGAGTCTATATTTTACACCATCATTGGTGTGATCATAACTTGTTCGTGTAAGAGTAGAATATGATGACCCACCGTGACGAATATTTCAATACAAAGAAAGTCTGCTTGTAAATGCAATCGTGAAATAATTCATATTTTATCTCTCTCAGTTGAGTACTTTCGAATTCCGCTTGATGTTGGTATTTTCTTTTAGTTTTTTCTTTCCTACTGTGGCAGGTTCTTGGATGATAGGGTTGCCATGTGTTGTTCCCTAGAAATAACATTGTCTGTAAAGATGTATTAGCCGTATCGGTGAGAGACTTGCTAATAGAGTTTTAATTTTTCTCAAACCAAATATATTTATGGTGCCAAGATAATGTTTCGTATGTATTTGGTAAGACCAGAATAGTTCCACAGGTACTTGGTTGTGTCGCTCGTTGCATTGTCTTGTCGGAACTACATATCATCCAGTTTATAATACTTAAGTGTAGACTCAAAAAGAAAATTGACGGTTGTTTCAGGGTAATTTTCGAATAAATACGACCAAACAATTACATTTTCCGAATGCAATGGCCTTTCTAGGTTATTGCTTGTAAACGTTCATTGCTGAGAAAATTATGTCCGAAAAATCTGTAGTGAATGTCTGCTGCCTTAGCGTTGTTGTTAGGTTAGGTTAGGTTAGAGGACGTGTACTTGTCAATTAAAACAAGTACAGTACCCGAAGGTCGAATTGACGCATTGTACAACGTCCTAGTTTCTCACACCACTTATGTTGTGTGTGTTAATTTTATACATGAGTGTGGCGGGACCTACAGTTTAAAGTCGATTCCGAACCAACAGATTTTTGAGAAACTTTTTGATGGTAATTTTATTTACTTTCAGAGTTTTTGCCAGAAATTTGCTGAGAGGAAGTCGCCGAAGAAATACTTTTTGTATATTGTCTTGATGTCCGGCCTGGGGCTCGAACCCTGGCTTTACGTCTAATAAGCCCACACACTACCTACTAGACTACGGCGACTTCATAGCGTTGTTGTTGGTCAGTCGACTTTATTGTTGCTTTAATTTGAACTTTCTATGGATGAAGGTGTAAAACCAAATCCAAAACACTACATAATGGACCGTAAAATAGGCCCGTCGAATGCGTATTTGCGCCGCACTTTCTCTAACAGTAATGATATTTTCAGTAAGTACATTATGACCAGCATAATCACTACGTAATGCGCGATAAGTGCTCACATTTGATTTATTTCGATCGTTAAGCGGTTCATTTATATACAATATATATCTTTATATTATATAACTTTAGCTAAATAAATAACAACTGACAGCTTTGTCAGACAGGCGGTTTTGAAACCACTAAATGGATAACTCAATATATACTCGTATCTATTTAGTAATGTTGCATATAATATGACTCCTTGGCAATTTCTTTATTTTCATTACGTACGTTTTGATGTTTCCAAACAAAATAAAAAAAAAAACTAAAAATGAAACGTAAAATTTGTAAATTTTATTATTTTCTATGACCGTTTCTGTATCATATTCAACGTGTCTAAACACATTTGCTCTATTTTCTATACAACCAAATGAAAAAGTTAAATTCTTTTGACGTTTTAAAGACGATAAACATTGTAACAATTTCATGAAACGTTAAAAATATTGTTGGAATTTAATTTTTTCATGCATAAATTGTAAACAAAATTTTCTACTACTTTAATTTACTACGCTACAAGCAAGATTTCAATGAATTTTGTTTATAGCTTTTTACTCTTGTTCGTAGTTTGTTTTCTTTATGGTACTTAAGGGGAGAGTGATTCATGGAGTTTGTTTACATTTCTTTGGATTAATTTCTCTCCATATAGAGTATCCAAAGTTTTAAATTAAGGTATGTTACCGTTACTACGAGTATTATGGTATTTAATCTCTTAAAACGAATTGCCTCTTCATAATACCAATGAGTGATGGTGACATTGTAAGTCTACCTCTTTAAGTTAATACCGTTGTATTGTAGACTTGTAACCTTCTCTTGAGCATAAACTTGAATAACCTTTTGTTTTATTAAAGCATTATAAGGTATGTGTATGTTTGTCTAGATTTTTTTCTTATTCATATTTTTCGTTTGTTTTCAATTACAATTAATGAGTATAACTCAGGGTGGCCGAAGGTAAAACAGATGGAGAGAGCGATGTGTAGGAGACGTCCAACCATATTTTTTTTAACGTAACTGACCCTACGTAATAAATCAAGCATTTGTATAAAATCACTTTTATATATAGGTGTCTTTGTTACTATAGTCAATCGGCTTATGTCTCTCCCACATGTTTATATTGTGTATTGTACAGCTATAAGATATAGATATAATGAATACATATACAAATTGTAAATACACACTTGTTGTACTGAAAAGATTTACATATGTACATGTGTATATGTGTATTTTCATGCGTATATATATATATATATGTATGTGTTTGTGTGCATGCAAAAGTAAACACATATTTTTATGCTTCAACAACTCTCTGATAATGAGTCATCTACACGCAATATAACATGATATTAATAATAAACGGTTTATCCCAACAAACATCTCTCTATTTACAAATACATTCGCCGTGCCGTAAAGGTTTTAATACTAATGATAACAGCACCCTCATACACACACATGCATACATACACACACACTTAAAAAGTATAGATAAAAGATAATTTATTAGCGAAAGTATTAACGAAAATTGTTAAAATAAAAAACAATACAAGATAAATACAATAAATAAAATGAATTTAAATAAAAATAAATATTGTCTATATACAAATATATGTATGTGCAATTATATGTATCTAAATACACAAAGAAAAAAATAAAAATTAAATAAATGCAAGTGATAAAAAGAGATAAATGATGTATGTCGCTGATCAAAAATTATCAAAAAATGCAAACACGAAATGTGCGTCATTATTTGTATTTAAAGAGTGTTAAAATTAACTGCTGGCGGGTGTTAATATTTTTTGTTTGTTTTTTAATTGATTAGAATATATATATTCACACATATGTACATACATATCTGTAAGACAAGTTGTAAAAATAAACCAAGATTTAACGCAAAAAAGAAAACACCATAAATCAGCTGGAAAATAATTCATTTTCGTTTAATTTTTTGCACAGTATGAAGGTTTATATGTTTGAATTTAGTATTCTAATAAAATCGTAGTATAAAAATAAAATCTAAAGCTCACTTGAATGTAAATAGCGGTCTACTAATACATCGCAATCAAGCGAAGCCTCAGAGCTAACCAACAATTCCAGATTGGCCAATCTCAACAATCAGCACAAGAATTTCGCCTATGTATAAGCATGACTCTCAAATTAAACTGAATATCCGCTTGAAAGTGTAGTGAATCTAGTGATTGATTTGATGTCAAGAAACCATAGGTTCGTTAAACGATAAACCCCAACGTAGTGTTGAAATTCTTTTCGTGTTTTAAGTTAAAAAAATACCGTATTGACAGCACTTAAACAAAAACGATAATAATGTTTTGAAACAATAGGAAATGAAACACCACAAATAAAAAAATACAAAAAACAAATACATATGTACAATGAAAATCACAATGATGAGATACTCATTTATGCGGGCTAACTAAAGTCAGTTGCTGATTTACTTAATTCTGCTCTCTTTTTGCTCTGCTAAAAGACAAAAACAACAACACAAATAGGCATACAAACTTTGTAAACAATACAGAAAAATCAAAAGCAAAAATGAAAAAACCAAATGCACTATAAATGCAATAATAAACAACAAAAACAAATACTGCTGTGCCACTGTAAAAAGAGAGTAAAAAACTTATTGAGCAATTAAAGAAAACAAAAAGAGAAACAAACAGACAGTGGCAATAATAATACCAGGCATGATATGTAGTTGTAACTGCATAAATGGATAAATTATAAGAAAGTGTTGCAATACTACGACGGTTAAATAACAACAATAAAACAAAGTTATACAAAACATTGACAAGCAAGCCAATTGCATATGCATACGAATGCAAATAAATAATAGTGTGTGTGTGTGTGTGTATGAAAGTGTGTTGCTTATAAATTATAAACATGTTTAAACACGTCGAACTTAACAAATGTGATAATTGTCATTAAGAGTAATCATTTGCGTGTATACCAAACGTTTACTTTACACGTACACATGCACGTTAAGAAAATGAGTAAGAAGGAGCAAGTAATTGAGTGGGTGTTTGGTTGTTGTTGTTGTTACTTTACTAATGTTAATTTAATATTAATTGAAGTTTTTATGTGCAGCATACGACAGAGAGAGAGAGAGAGAGAGAACAAGAGAGTGAGTTCATGTAGACTATGTGGGTTTTATGCTTGTTTTAGTAATAAATTGTGAACTTCTATTAAAAAATAAAACGTTGTTTTGTAATTACAGACTCACTATGTTAAATGAATTTTACAAATTTAATATTAATAACGCTGTTTACATCTACACAATTTACTCTATTTGACCCAGTCAGTCATAGTAAAAACGTGCGCATTTTATAAGACAGTCATTAATTAATTTCAATTAGTTTTTTATGGTCTGCAAACTTAAAGTGAAAAAAAGAAATTATCCAAGTTTTACTTACATTGGGATAGTGAGTGTGACATATTTTAGTTGAAAACATATAATTCTTCTTTTATTTTCATCACTGTTGTTCGTACTACTACGATGTGAGAGCGATTTTGTTTTTACGATTTTTGTCGTAAATCGTAGATTTCATAATAACAATGCAAATAGGTTTCTAAAATATATTCTACACATAACATAATTGGTCATTACAACCCTTCAGTCAGGATTACGACCTAGTTTCTCACACCACTTATGTTGTGTGTGTTAATTTTATACATGAGTGGCGGGACCTACAGTTTAAAGTCGACTCTGAACGACAGATTTTTGAGAAACTTTACATGGCAATTTTATTTACTCTCAGAGTTTTTTTTGCCAGAAATCTGCTGAGAGGAAGTCGCCGAAGAAATACTTTTTGTATTTTGTTTTGATGTCTGGCTTGGGGCTCGAACCCTGGCTTTTCGTCTAATAAGCCAACACACTACCTACTAGACCACGGCGACTTCAAATATATTCTAGGTTGATTAATTTGCAAGTCGTATTCTCTACATATGTACATACTTAAAGCCATATTTGACAGTTCAAGTTGACATAGAAAACAACCCCAAAAAAGTCTGGAATGGCTAATTCGGGTACTATTTTCGGTCATTGATAATAAGCGAAAAGAGAAATTATGCGACCCGGGAATGAATCGATAATTCCGCCTATTCACATATCCACAGAGGTCGATAAACAGCTAGTAACGAATACCATGTGAACTAAGTAAGAAAACATTTTTAAAATTCTCTGTAAAAAAAGGTTTTTTTGATATCCAAAACTATGGTTTGTTGTCTGGTCAATACTTCAGTTTTCTCTGCGATATCTTCAACCACAAATTCGAAGTTTTCAGGAAAACGGCTGTTAAACGATTGTTAAACTCCGTAGGGAGCGGTAGCCCAGCAAACTGCCCGACCAATTTCAACACCGCTGCCATGCCAAGTGCAAAACATGGAATAAAATATTCCCTAATAATGAATTTTTATTTGTGCGGCTGTTTTTATTTTTTCATAAGCACAATAGTATTATTACAAACACGAAAAACAGCACTATTCTTGACATCACTGTTATTTCACTTTCTTTTCACCACACCAAGTTGACAATATTTTATAAACACTGCCATTGCCTAACTATGGCCCCCAAAATGTAGATTTATAAACAGACAGTAGGCAGTTTAAGATAAATATATTTTGTATAATATTAATTTAGTGATAAATTAAATAAATAATAATGTTTAAGTGCTAATGATAAATGTAATAAAATTGATATTGTTTTAACCAAATATGTATGTAGTATGTAGTATTAAATTTTATGTTGTAATGATATTTTCTATGTGTTGGCCCCCCTCTCTTTTTTTGCAATGTATTTGAGAAGAATGGTGGTGTTGTTGTTTGCCAAATAGTTTTTAACGGTTTATTGCTAGTGTAGGGCGAGCGCTCGTTTATTGCAATACATTTTTGCGGTTTCGTTTACATATTGTCGTTGTTGTTCCTGCTCATTCATCGTCGACAACAACAACAACAACAAGCATTTCTCTAATTTTTATTTTCTCTTCTTGTGCTTTTGCTGATTTATAAACAATTTTAATTTTTAATTGGTCGGTCATCGAGTATGTACATACGTATTAAAACGTTTTAAGTGTTTTTATAGCGTTTGTTTTTATAATTTTTATAAAATTTTTCTTTGCGTTTTTTGTGAAATTTTCAATAAATTTATTTATGAGTATGATGAGCTGTTTTAGAAAATGGAAAAATAAAATAAAGTACACACAAACGTATAAATCATTAATAAAAACAATAATTTAAAGAAAGAAAAAAGCATGATGAAAACATTTGTTTAATCATTAAAAAAAAAACAAGAAGAAAGGAAAATATTTTGTACAAAAAAAAAAGAAAAAATTAAAAAATATCTATTAATAGTGTTAAATGATGGTAGACACGACGTTTGAATGAAATCTTAAATATATTTCGTTGTTGTTTCTGTTCGGTTTATTGTTTATTTAGTCATTGTTTTGCTAATGATAAATTTTGTTTTCTTTTATTTTTGTGTTAAAAGCGTAACTACCGCCAAATTATTTTTAAGCATCCTATAAATATTTACATTTAATTTAAAATGAAAAAAAAGACATATAATAGATAAAAAAAATTAATATTTTAAATTATTTACAAATTAATATTAATGAAAATGGGGAAAAACCTATTCATTAAGAGCACGTTAGGCAAATAAAAAAATCCTGTTATAGTCCTTAATGATCTTCGGTTTCTTATTAATATTAAGATTTATCTAGCGAGTACACACGAACAAATTTAGACTTACTTCGAGGCTTATATTTTTTACTGTGTAGGAAAATATTTTGAATTATTTTGTCAAGAAAATTATAAATCAATCTGAATCTATGCCTGGACTGTCAATATTGAAAATGTTTTAAATAAAATTGAAAGTAATCTGCGTTTTTAAAAATTTTTTTTATTAGGAGAAAATTTCCAACGAAAAATAAATACGATTTATTTTTCTGGATGAGTGTATAAATTTTACTTTATGGATAACGTTGCTAAAACTAATCATAAATAACAGCTAAAGTTGCCATTTGTTTAAAAATTGTTGCTATAATTTTATTCGTCGCTGTAAACATGCACACATACGTACGTACTACAGGAATGCATATTTTGTGTAAGTGTGTATGTCAGTTTTTCAATTGTTTTCGTTGAATAGTTGAAATAAAATTATAAAAATAGCAATTTTTAAAAAATAAAGAAAATCTATAAAAGCCTATAATATGATTATCTAAGTACTCTTGCCAACAAAATCAACTGAACAATAGCCGTTATCATTGTAATATAGTAATAGTATTCACATACATACATACATTACAGTAACAACTAAAATAAAGTGCGTGTGTGTGTTTTTTTTGTAATCTCTAGTACTATTTCCTCTCTTTTTAGAAATAATAGAAGAAAAAAAAAGAAAAACCACAAAATCTAACTAAAAAATATTTCATACATATTTACTCGTGCTTGCATGCATACATTTAAATAAGTAAGTGTGTATATGCTTTTTTTTGCTGGTGTGTATGTTATTTTTGGCATATATCCCATATAATTCATGTGTATCAAACTATTTTATATGTATGCGTCTGTATATATATATATGTGTGTGTTTATATACAAATACTTGAATTTATCTCTCTGATCTAAACATCCATCAATAATCTCTACTCGTAACAGTAGTTTTCAACTTACATGCACATATACATACATACATTTGTTCATATGCAATGCATTTACACATGTATACATTCATTCATTCAATTCTCTATTGAACCGAAATAAAAAATAAAAGTCTATCAGTTCTCCATTCTCTTGCCAATCAACTCTCTTTCTTTTTCTCTCTCTCATATTGTGTTTAAACACAAGTAGAACTATGTTAGTGTCGTATTAAGTTTTATCTTAAGGAAAGAGAAAAGGATAATAGAGAGTGTTTTGTAGCAATTGTGTTTGGTCACCATCTATGCATGGAATAACAATATTGTTACTGTTAAATACACAACATATCAATCAGTTACGGCTTTGTGTGCATGCATGTATGCATGTATAAATTCTTCAGTTGAAAAACAACATCAAACACAGGGTGTGGCAATGAAAACTAAAGTCGTTGTGCTCCTGAAATATAATTTTTTGAATAAAAAAAATAAATAAATAAAATAAAACGATTATTCCAGTAATCTTTAGATAATCTAATGATTATTACCGTATTCTATGATGCTCACTACACAATTATGTAATTATAATTATTGTTAATATGCAAAATTATATATTATTTAAATTTTTCTTTTTTTCTAATAAAATTCAAAAAAAATTTCAGCTAATACATCCTGTATTTCACTTTTCTTGGAATTTTTAGATGTTCTATGTTTTTTGTTTTAATTTCTTCAATTCTCTTTCATTTGCATATCAATGATATTTCGTTCCCCCCTTTTGTAGTAAAAAAAAGTTTCAAAAATATTAGTATGTCTACATGAGTGTCTGTAAGCAAATGACTTGTCCATACCCAGCCAGCATTTTTTGAAAATTTTAATCAAATTCGAGTCTTTTCTGACTCTTCTGCACGATTGAAAAGTAAGAATATGCGCTCATTTTCTGATCATAAAAGACTCATTTGTCGGGAGAAAAGTGTTACTACGGGCGACTCTTCTCAAAAAATCATTTATGAGTCATTTTCTATATTAATTTCGAGTTATTTTCGATGCGTTTTCGAATAGTTTTGTGATCATTTTTGGATCGCTTTCTGATCATTTATTAGTCGTATTTAACTTCGTTTATGCTTCTTTTTCGAGTCGTCTTTCAGTCATTGTTTAATCGCAAGCGAGTCTTTTATGAGTAATTTATCAGTATGTTTAGGAGTCCTTTTATTGTCATTTATCAGTCATGTTTGTATTAATATGGACTCCTTTTTGCGTCATTTATGATTATAATTTGAGTCATTTATTAGTCGTATTTCAAAATGTGTTTTTAGCCGACCCCAACGACTAATCAAGGTGACAAAAAATTAAAATGCATCTTTAAAGGCATACAACGAAAAGATTGTTAAAATCCGACTTTAGCCTAGCCCCCAGGCTAATAAAAGCTTGGGGCTTCATACATACGGACATACATAATTGGCCATTACAACCCCTCAGTCAGGATTACGACCTAGCTTCTCACACCACTCATGCAATGTTCGTTAATTTTATACGTGAGTGGCAGGACCTACAGTTTAACGTCGACTCCGAACGACAGATTTTTTAGAAACTAAACTGAAAGGAAGTTGGCGACTACCAAAGAAAGAATATTATATTTCAAAACAAATTGTACTTCATTTCATAGCCATCTTTTTACATTAATGAAAATTTATATAAAGAGGATGAAAAAAAGCATTGTTTAATCATCCATCTGTTCAAAATATGATCATAAATACATACTTATAATCACTTTTCAAACAACTGCATGATGTGTTTTTGATTAATCGTTTTTCAATCTACAGTATAAGTAGAATATAATAATAAATAATGTAAATAATAGTCACATTTTAAACATCTGGACGATTAATTTTCGATTGCTATACAATTTTTTATAGTATTTTAAATCGAACTTATTTTACTCATTGGCGCGAATCATTTATGAGTCCTTTTTTAATCGTGTAACTGACTAATAAGTTTTTGATCGCCAAAAGTACTCTAAAAAGACTCAGCAAGGTGATTTTTCAAAAAACAATCTTCCAAATGCTAGCTGGGTACAGAACCATTCTATTCGTTTATACGAATATGTATGTGTCACTGTAGCACCACAATGCATAAGTTAAGATGTATATGTAGGTTTAAATTTCTAAATTTTCTTCAAATCAATTTTTTTCTAGTTGAATCATTCTTACTCTTCAATAAACTGATAAGCCATTAGCGTTTAATCAGCTCAGAATTATTTTGTAACTTTTCATGAACATGCATTTCATTACATACATTTGGGTCTGAGTGCAATTGGGATGAAAGCACTTGGTTTCTGTAGACAATCTCTAAGTGGCCATAACAGAAGTTTAAGGCATCCTACTTTGTCTCTGGTGGAATTGAGCACAGTCGTGTAATCGATTTTATTGGAAGAATGAATAAGTGATGAGATTTCCATCGGTTACACTGGCATTACATCATTTATAGGCGGATGCAAGATGCTCTCTGGTTTACTGGCTGGCAGTCTAGCAACTTTGAAGCATTCTTTAGTTTACCGGACGTTTTTTCGATATTGCGCGTAATAGATGCTTGTAAGAGACTGATGAATAGGGTTTCTGAAAGTAGAATTACATTTTTTTCAATTGCCAAGCTACTTTCAGGACCGTTTGTGTCGTCGGGTAGCATATCGATCTCAGATCTACAAATCTGTTGTGTGTGGTAGAACGTACAGCTTAGCGTAGACTTCTAACAACTGATTTGAGAAGCTTTTTCATGATGATTACTTTGTTAGAAAACTACCACGATGAGGAGAACGTCGAAAGGAATATAAGTATTTTGTATATTTTGTTTAAGATGTCTTCTAATTCTCGTCAAGTAAGCCAACGAACTGTATAGTAAACTAGGGCGAGCCTTTTGAGACACAGATGACGATTAAGGTACCTTTCTACAAAGATTCAGTACAATGCGCACTTTGATTTTTTCTTTGGGTAGTTAATCAACAGCCAACTTACGTAATGTCCTAATGGTCACCGATACAGTAATTATAACGCGATCTGTGAATATATGCTGAAGATTTTGATATTGAGTCCAAGATCAAATTACCCATAACAAAACAATACTGTGTACGCAAATCTAGTGTTTTATTTCGAAGGTTGACTAACTTATAGTTGCACTTTTCTACTTTGCGTATGTATGTATGTATGAATGTATGTGTGATAACAATTCTCGCTTCCATTCCCTGCAACTACTCAAATCAACAACATATTGTGTCTACATACACACACATACTCTTGCCACACACTTATAAAAATATGTTATTATTGTTTTCGCAATAATTCTTAACACATTTTCTATAAAAGTTTTCAATTTTTCTAAAAAAAAAAATGCTTAAAAAATTATAACAAAAACAACAACAAAGTCGTTCACATGACAGATTGAATGAAAAAAAATCGATAAAATATCACGCAGAAGAAGAGACGAACGAGTCATCACAGTCACTTTGCACACATAGAGAGCAAACAAGTACTTTTACAAATACTTGCTCATATTTGCTCGCATTTGTGGTCTATTTAACACCATTTCGTCTTTTTACTCGCAGGTTGTTGGCTCCCTTTTTCACTTTAAATGCGATGTCAAATAATTGGGTGTCGGTTATAAAATCTACTTTTTAAATTTTTAATATAAAGAGAATACATTAGTTCCTGATTGCGATTCACTGAAGATCATAGATATACATAGAGTACACTTCTGGCTGTCGGATTCACCGAATATTCCTGTACTTCCAGAATACATAATCTACTTCCAATTCCTACACACGTATTCCCTCGTCCATTTGCATCATTGATAGCAACAAATGACACGTTATTAAAAGAATTTCGCAGTCATAATCTGTGCAATATCCATAGCCCCAACATCTTTAAATCGAGGTCGGTAGTAACTCAAGCAAGATGAACGAGTATTTCATATACGATTTTTGTAGAGCTTTAATTTGATTAATCAGCTCGTCAGTCTGTCGTCTATTGCCGTCAAAGAGCTGTAAATGGCTTTAAAGAAATTGAAACTGAAATTAACCTTTTATTTAAAGTTATTTCCATCTAATAATGTCATAATGTAGCAATATTAGTTCTGCATTGTAATTTACTTTTGAATTAAGGGATTTGAAGGTATTGCTTTTTATAAAATTTACCATCTCTGGAATTTGTTTTATTTTTCCATATGATTTTATATTATTTTTGGCAAATCTAAAATTGTAACATAGTTTTTATTTCATATTGTTTTTTTTTTGTTGTTAACTTTTACAGGTTGAAGCTGGCGATGTCATATTAAAAGTGAACGGAACTGATGTACATCGATACACAACGAAAGAAGTTTTAAAATGTTTACGTTTATCCGAAGATTTGGTGACATTAGAACTGAAAAGAGGTGAGTACAGGCAGACACGTTATCTTAAACGCAAAACGCTTTAGGTTATTAACCGCTTAAAACTATTAAATGTGCACATACATTTGTAAAAGTGAATTTGCGTTTTAGAAGACGTTATTGTATTGAGAAGAGCATTTGAAAAATAATGTGTTTGTATTTTTGGTTTTTCATTCGCTTCCAGATCCTAAATTAAAAGCTCGCATTAAAGAACAATTAGCCAATACAACAAGCCCCCATTATATAGATATAGAAACAACAACAAATAATTACGATTACCATCACACAACTAGCACAGCAACATCATCACCTCATCACTTACATCACGAAGCTGCCAATAAATTACAACAACATTACGATACGACGACGCACAATTATACGACGATACAGCAGCATCAATCACCATCTTCTAGTTCACCCGCCGCCTCCAACGCTCGTTATAAATCGACATCGTCAATAACAACAACAACTCTAAATACATCGACAACAAACTTGCCACAACGTCAATCGAGTAACAATCACAGTCGCAGTTCATCAGCCTCATCGGCGAAAATACAATTGCAAGAAGGCACTGGTAGTGGTTGTGTCGGTACTGGCACGGGTACGGGCACCTCAACGGCAACAGCCACGTCACCGACAAGTCGTCCCTCACGTATACCTCAGGCCTTGAAATGTCCCTCACAAAAATCACAATCGCCGCAGCATAAACGACCAAGACCATCACAAATACCCACTAAAAATTGTACAGCAGCTGGTGGGGCAACGACCGTTACTACAACGACTACAACAACCACAACAAATGGTAATAGTTTTATGCAGACTACCAACAATCTACAGCATTCAAATTCTTACAGTGGCAATACCTCGCGTCAACCGGGCAAAACGTCGTCGTATGGCGCGGACAATGATCGAGACAATGAACCAAATTCTGCCCCACCCCAACCGGCGAAAGCGCCACGTTTCGAGGCTTATATGATGACGGGAGACTTGATATTGAATCTATCGCGTACTCCCCAAAATAGTAATCTCCTACCAGTTCAAGCTAAAAAAGTCGATTCACTAAGAGATTCGCCAAACAGAGCTGCAGTGGCTCGAGCTAATGGTGCCTTAGCTCCCAAAGCATCAGGTGAATCATCGCCCACTTCTTCGTCATCACAAGAATCGCCTACACGTAGTTTAGACTCCAATGAACTGAAAAACAAAACTGCTTCTAAATCACGTTTACGTTATAAACAACAACAACAACAGCAAGCGCAGGCGCAACTGGATAGAGAACAGGAACAACGTGATAGTATAAATAATAGCTACAATAATCGCAAAGATTCTCTAACTAATGATACGCTCTTAATGTGTGAGGAATTAGAAAAGGATGATGAGGGTGAGCATCATTATCAGCAAAAGACTAAAAATCATCATCGCATGCAGCAAAAGCTTAAGCAAAAATGTTATCAGCAGCAGGGACGTCAGCAGCAGCCACAGCAGCAGCAACATAATAAATCCTACGAATACTATCAAAACGAAGATGAAGAGCCTGATGATGAGGAAGACTACGAAGACGAAGAGGAAATTGAAAATGAAGAGGATCAAACCAATTATGATATTACCAATTTAGAAACCTACAACAGTGGAGGTGTTGGTGGCGTTGCTGATGGTGACGGTGGTGGTGGTGTACAAGCAGATGATGAGGCTAGTGATCGTCAGTGTTTAATGCAATACGGCGATGATGATGACGACGACGACGACGAGGATGATTTAAATGAAGATGAGGACTATGCCAATTCAATGCATTCTGCTTCAACTAAACAACGTCTTAAAGCATTAAAACAAAAGGCCGCTTTAAGATACAAACAGCAGCGCATACCACAAGATCATGTCGATTCGGCACGCCAGCCTCGCAGTTCAGCTTCGTCGAGCTCATCGACAACAGTGGGCGGTAATACAGGCGCCGCTGGCGGCAACAATACTTCACAAGATGAGACTTCATTTTCGGTGCCCACCTCGCCCATATCACTATCGACCCCCCTTATCGATAAGGAAACAGCCAATTCCGTGCCTACTAGTCCAGAACCCTCAAATTTGGCCGCCGGCAGTGGTGTAGTTGGTACCGATACCTCGGGGGTAATACGACGTCATAATGGCCAAATAGTGCGTAAATGTGATTCGGCTGGTTTTCGCACCAGCAAATCGGAAGATCATCTACAGCAAATACAACGTGAAGGTATGGGTGCTGTTATACCAATTGACATTGATGAGGATGTAAATAGTTCTTTGAATACACTACTAGATACGCGGCAAGATTCGGAAGATTCTCAGGTAAGTTGTTATCCTTCCTAATATAAATCCGTTCTCTGTTTTCTCATTCCGTTCAAAGTAATATATGAAAAAGCATTATAAAAGGTGTGAAAAACACAGAATTATTTCTAAAAAAAAAAGTTGTAGGCTAAGTACCGAACTATTATTTTTATATAAGAAATATAAGACAAAAATTGTATCATTATTTTTCAAAATATTCTTGAATTTATAAAAATTATCCTAATTTCCCAATCCAAATCCATTTTGGAATCTTTATTTAAAATCCCCCGCTTTTTTTTTTTAGTAAATAAACAAAAGTAGTTAATTGTTGTGTGTTGTTTGTTTGTGTTTAATATTCTGAACGATACTCAAATCAAAGAAAAGCAATAATTCTCCACCCGTAGATTAAAAAGAATAACCAAAGAAAATTTCGATATGATTTAATTGATGAGGAAATAAAGCAACGCTTTAATTGTCAAAGAGTTAGACTTGATTATGATGGGTTTGGAGTTGTAGATATTAACATCTCCAGAGGACATTTAATTGGTGAATTTTGATGAGATTGTAGAAGATGAAGATTTAAACGAGTTGTATTGAATCGCCTTTTAAGCAAGAAATAAAGTCATAATTTAACCATCGTTGCGTCGATGATGGTTATACATGAGAAGCATTTATTTTCTTGGCAATTCTATAGCTATGGAAAAAGAATAACAATAAAAAAATATTAATTATTAAGTTGCTTTCAAATTTTATACATTTTTAGTTACCAATAAGTTGCAGTTGGCTTATTTGTATAAATAAAAAGTCAATACTTCATTTCTATGCAAATGTTTAAAAAAGTCCATTTTTTCCAAACTTCGTATCGAAATTTTCTTTCAAGTAACTGTTGTGTTGTGTTGCGTCTTTTAATTTCATACTTCAAATGCAACTTTATTAGAATTAATTAATACTTCTATCTACTATTTTTTTACACTCTTTTTTATATGCAATATTTTTACAAGGCTCTCTCTATCTATTTTCTATTCTATTCTCTTTCTTTGTTTTTCTTTTTTTTTTTCTTTCATTCTGCGAAATTTTCTTAATGTCAATAATCTAATGTATCATCGTGAATCCTTTTCTTTTAAATTTTTTTCCGTTATTTTCTCATTTTTGAATTTAAATTTATATAATAATATAATTCCCTTTCGATACATGTGTGTGTATTAATTGTTTAATATGTGTTTAAAATGTTTTTTTTTTTTCGTAAAACTAACTCAAACAAATTTGTATGAATGCGTCTGTTATTATTTTTGTTTTACTGCTTGAAACAAAAAATGAACACACAAACCGAAAACAACAACAAACGTTTTATTTTAGCAATCTTCTTCATCTACTAAAACTTGCATACAATTAACTATTAATAAAAATAACAATAATAACAATAACAATAATAATATGAACAACAATAACAATAATACTACTCCGCCTCAAACAACAATTATTGAGTCAATAACATCTTCTACGACAACAACACAATTGACAGCCAATGATAGTACACCAACAATGCTATGTGCTTCACCGGAAGCTCATAGTCAACGCGATATATTCAATAAACGTCGTCGTAAAGTGAGAATTATTATAACACCAACACCATCTCCAACTTTAACTCATTCTTATACTCCACCTCCTCCTCCTTCGCCAACCACTACTAATACAATAGCTTATACATCGACAGCAGTGACAACGGCCGAAGAAGAGGTAAACGATGCAGTCTCATCATCATCATTACTACACTCTACACAGACAAAGGTTGTTGTAATAATAACTATTTTCAGAAAAAAAAAAAATATTTAAAAAAAACTCTAAAAGAGAGAACAATGTAAAAAACGTCTCAATTTTTTTTTGTTAGTGTCTCTTTGCTTTAGTGTAGTAGAGATCTATCTTTTCTATACTAATGCTACTTTATTCAATTTTAATTTTCTTTTTTTTTTTAATGTTTATTGTAATATATTTATTGCTTTTTTCTATTTAAGACAACAACAATTACAAAAGAAAAACATCAACATCAGCTACAATAATGTAAATTGACAAGAATGTCTATATTTTTTCTTTTTTTTTCTTATTATTTAAGATGAGTTTCTCATTCATTAAAGTCTGATGTTCTCCAATGAAGGTCTCTGACATTCATAGACAATTTACTTTTACATAAAATTAATTGAATACATGTTTTATTATCACTGCGACTATAAATTCTATCGCACTACCTTCACAGCGTATGTTTCTCGCAATCTTGTTGCCTTCAAAAACTTTGCTGTTAGCATTAATAAGTCTCTGCCTAACACTTGATACAAAGCCATGTGTTCCAAGTATGAGTTCTGATAATTTATTCTCCTCAAAACAGAATCTACATATTGGGTTTGAGGTGATCGCTGTTCTAAACAAGTATTCTTTGAGTCTATAGCATTCGAGTGGTAAATGATTTAAATCTACTATAAATTCTATCGCACTGCCTTCAATCTAAATGATTTAAATATCTTCTTATTGTAATTACCTAATTAAAGTTTAGATTGTTTCAAACCCATTTGGCTTGAGAAGAAGCTCTGCCTTTCTCCATATTTCCTTTCGTCGAATGCACCCTTCTAAACATATTGTAGAAGCACCACTCTTCTACTCATTGCAGTGAATTCCTACATGACGTGGGTTTCAGCAGAGAGTAACTCTAGTTTTCCTGCCTCGCAGACTCAGCTTACACAGACAGTTTCATGCTATTCTCGAGAAGCCTGACTCTGTCAGATAGTAATTTTGTATCAAATTATTTGAGATATGGCAGCTAGCCTGCATAAAAAATATTTGAAGATATTAGCGCATCTACTTTTCTCGATATTATAATAATAATTAATCTTCACCTTGTGAAGGAGGTAAAACATACCCTGCCTTCCGGTATAACTATCTTTTGCAATTCTTTTTGTAATGTTATCTAATTAAAAATAGAACTCTTGTAATACAATACTCTGTTGTGAATTTAATCTGTTGTATATTTTATACAAAATCCGCTGAATATAAATTATTCGATTTATTAATCATCATTTAACAAAATTTCTAATAATTAATGTAAAGTATTTTTTTTTATCAAAAAACGCTGACATTGAATTTGTTACTAATATTGTCAAGTTTTTATATTAAAAAAATCTTCTAAAAATTTTAAATACATACATACACGTCGTCTATTAATTTTTTAATTCCCATCTTCATGTACTACAAATTGCATGCATTTCTTTAAAAAATCTTTTTGTTTTAATATTTTTTCTCTTTTCTATTAAAAAAAATTCTCTTATTCTAAATGGCATGCAGTTCTTCAATGTTGTGCACGTTTTTCTTATTTAAAATATAATTTCTAAGTTGCCAGCAAAATAATAAAAATATATTTTATTTTTCTATATTTTTTAAACACAAAACACCACCACTTCACTAACCATCTGTAAACACCACAACAATAGTATTACAGAAACAAAACAAAAAGAAAAAATATATATTATTTAAATATTTTATTTAAAAATTAATTTAACAGAATAACCTGTTCGTTTACTGATGTGTTTACGTCAAATTATAACTTTTGATTCGTTAAGTTTTATGTTCCTTTATAATGAAAAAATAATACCAAATACTAACAGATTTGATCCCAAGTCTGGCATGACTTATTTAATCATCCATTAAAACAGAGTAATAAAGATGGATGATCTTACAGTTAATTTAATTAAAATGGTAGAAACGTTTTTAGATACCAGAATGGATAAAATTATTTAATTGACCAGAAGCGGTCCATTGTCGTTACCGTCATTTAAGTGGATCAAACGCAACATAGTTGCTAATTACAAACTAAAATAGGTAGCAGGATAAATAGGAGAATAGGTAAGAAGTCGAAATAAAAAGAAAGGAAAACAGAGAGGCAAACACCGTTATCTCACCACCAGCTAATCCCAGAGGTTAAACTCTCAATATTAACAATTTTAGCAGATGCTAACAACTCACTAAGGCCATTAAAGGAACCTTAGCCTAGAATTCTGACTTGTGCTTAACAAATTTTGCAGAAGGAATGACTACTTCTGTCCTTCTCAAGACGTTACCCCCTGTCAAAAAACCTATGAAGGTTGTAACAGATTCCCTCCCTAGTTTCAGAACCCTTCACTTGGAAAGTTCCAAATTCCTTTGGATCCTCGAGTAACGAATACTGTCAGTAGCTTTAGCATAAGAGGCGTAAGATTTTCTCCAACAGCGATACAGGCAGATCTTCGTATCCGCAGTATCGGTTTGGGAGTAGCTCTCCTGTCATGAGATTCTCCACCACTATTATGTTAATTCAGGTTCAAGACCCCACATTTCCTGCACATACATACATAATTGGTCATTACAACCCTTCAGTCAGGATTACGACCTAGTTTCTCACACCACTTATGTTGTGTGTGTTAATTTTATACATGAGTGGCGGGACCTACAGTTTAAAGTCGACTCCGAACGACAGATTTTTGAGAAACTTTTTCATGGCAATTTTATTTACTCTCAGAGTTGTTGCCAGAAATCTGCTGAGAGGA
The DNA here is from genome assembly GCA_958299815.1 of Sarcophaga carnaria. Lineage (NCBI taxonomy): Eukaryota > Metazoa > Arthropoda > Insecta > Diptera > Sarcophagidae > Sarcophaga > Sarcophaga carnaria. Next base: position 129,155,080 of record OY283150.1, on the reverse strand, counting down.
AGTCGCCGAAGAAATACTTTTTGTATTTTTATTTTGATGTCTGGCCGGGGCTCGAACCCTGGCTTTTCGTCTAATAAGCCAACACACTACCTACTAGACCACGGCGACATTTCCTGCAACTTTATGTTAAAAACCTTATCTTTGCCCATTTACTTTCCTCAGAGCAAGATGTATACTGTCCCACAAATTTAATCGAAAGTGTGAGAACCACTTCATCCGTATTGCCAATCGACCCACACAGGGCTGTTGCAATATAATTAGCAGCTCGTTCCATAGAAGAGAGAGAACGCCTCATCTTGTGCAGTTCTCGTTCCTATCCTTTTTTACTTTTTATTGTAGGGTTTTTTGCATATGATATTATGTTATATTACTGCAGTAGGTATACATATACATATATTTATTTCAGGTAAAAGAGGAGAACAACTCTTAATTAAGTAATAAAAATAATTAAAATTTATTCAATCAATGTGGACTTGAACCCAGATTCAATATTTTGTTTCTTTTACTTTTTGTTTGTTATTCAAGCAATAAAATTTTGATTATTTTTTTATAATTTTATTTTTATGAATCATATTCTAATGAAAAAAAGCCAGTAAATTAACAGAAGATTAATAGCCGATAAGTGTAATATATGCTAAGATCGTAGCCTTCAAATGATATCAACTCTTCAATAATTGAAATATTTATAAAAACTTTTTTAACAAGCAAAGAAGAGTCGTGTATTGTATACTCGTTTTTTCTCTCAGCTTAACAAAAAATATTGTTTGTGGGGGGAGGCATACAAGAAGTGATAGCCAAACAACACTTAATTAAAACCAATTTAAACAATATTTATTAATAAATTTTTTTTCTAAATACATAGTGCGAATCTCTAGTGATGACAAGATGCTTTAAAGAAGAAGCCTTACTTTAAAGCTTCTTTTCTCTTTAAATAGTAATTACACTTAAAAAATAGTTTATTAGCAAACAAAAAAAAATATATAACGTTAGTAAATGCTTTTTAGTATTAAATAATGTGCAATTTTTTAATAATTGTTTTTTTTTTTAATAAATTTTATTAATATTGTAATTTTTTTTTTCATTTACCATCGTTTATATATAGAATTCGGATCGTGATCGTATTGTATGGACTTATAATGCTCCTTTGCAACCACATCAATTGGCAGCTTTACAGCAACAGCAACAGCAGCAGCAGCAACACCAACAACATCAGTATTCAACAAATTATGGTTCAAATAATTCACATAATCATTCTCATTCAAGTTCGATAAGTTCGTCGCCACATCATTCAGCCGGTAGTCCTGCCTCGCCAACGTCAGTATCGAGTTCGGTTATGTCATCGTCGGGTTCCAAAGGCGCTTTAGGTATTGGTGGTAATTTTACAAATAATAATGGTCATAACTATCAACTACAACAACAACAACAATATCATATGCAGCAACAGCAGCAATATAATGTCGTTGTTACTAACGGTAGTATAAATAATTCTTATGGTACTAATAATAGTATAACCACCAATATGGGTTTATTACATTGCCCTAATGGCGGTGGAGGTGGTGGTGGTGTTGGTGGTGGTGGTGGTGGTGGTGGTAGTGGTAGTGGTGGTAATAATAGTTATACTAACACAAATAATACATTAGGTGGTGGTGTTAGTTGTGGTGCTGGTGGAGGAGGCGGCGGAGGAGATCAAAGCGTCTCCGAAGCTATATCCAATATTTCTAGTCCTGACTATCAGGATGATGATAATTTACTCAGTTCTCGCGATCTTTTAGGCGGTATGATACTTAGTGATCCCAGCGATTCGGATTCAACAATATTGGTTTCTGATGCTGCAGTACAACAGCGTCAACAGCAACAACAACAGCAGCAGCAGCAGCAGCAACATCAAAGACTACATCAACAAAAATCTTCAGAACACAAAGTTGTTATACAAGTACGTGGCGCCGAAACGAATAATTCTCATAATAACAATAACAACAATAATGGTTCCTCAATAAGATCTATCGGTGGCGATCTTAAACATTCTGAAGACGAACTTGCCACACAAACTGAAGATTGCGTTTTATTAACGAATCAACAGACATCACCAAATAGTAATACTGCTTTAATGCTAAATAGCGGCGATGGTCGAGAATCATCACCCCCTGTATCAGATGATGGCAGTGATGTTGAATCACTGCATTCGTATCATTATTCTCCAAAGGCTGTGGATATGCCATCGGCTATACGTTTGGCAAAAAGACTGTATACTCTTGATGGTTTCAAGAAAAGTGACGTTTCACGTCATTTGAGTAAAAAGTAAGTCAGAACGAAACAAAATCTGAAATCTTCTAACCTTCATCATTAAATTCCTCGCGTTTAGCAATGATTTCAATCGTGCCGTAGCAGATGAATATTTGAAATATTTTAATTTTGAGACGAAAACCTTAGATCAATCGTTACGGGAATTCTTACAACAATTTTCTCTATCGGGAGAAACTCAGGAACGTGAACGCGTTTTAGTACATTTTTCAAAGCGTTATCTAGACTGTAATCCCGGTACTTTTAATTCTCAGGGTATGTTTTCTTTCTTTGTCAATAAACACTGGTTTTCAAAAGTTTTTTTTTTTTACCTTTTTATTCTCAATAGATGCTGTTCATACTTTAACCTGTGCTATTATGCTCTTAAATACCGATTTACATGGTCAAAATATTGGTCGTAAAATGACTTGTAATGAGTTTATAGAAAATTTGGCCGAATTAAATGATGGTGAAAACTTCCCCAAAGATGTCCTCAAATATTTATATCAGGCCATCAAATCGCAACCTTTGGAATGGGCACTGTAAGTTAAAAATATTGAAATGTTTCGTCTTTTGTTTTTAATTATAATAACTTTTTTATTTTTCGTATAAGTGATGAGGATCAAAGTGATTTACAAAAACTTCAAGGTGATAATAAAAATCTTCAACAGTCAACGGGGCAATTGGGGCAAAATCCATTTTTAGATATACCCGAAGCAGCCAATGCTGTGGAATATAAAAAAGGCTATGTTATGCGCAAATGTTGTTATGACGTTAATTATAAGAAAAGTAAGTATTATTTGAATTTCAATCAAACACCCAAAACAAAGACTGCATCAAATACATTCATTTGTTGTGTATTATATTCTAGCCCCTTTTGGCAAACGCTCTTGGAAAATGTTTTATTGTACGCTTAGAGATTTAGTTTTGTATTTACATAAAGATGAGCATGGTTTTCGTAAAAGTCAAGTAAGTTTGTTGTTTCTTCTCCCTTTTTTTTTTGTCAAGAAAATAATTTTTAATTTAAATTTGTTGTGCTTTCTTCTAATAGATGTCCGACAATCTGCATAATGCCATACGAATACATCACGCCTTGGCCACAAAAGCTACCGATTATACCAAAAAGCAACATGTATTTCGTTTACAAACAGCCGATCAAGCTGAATATTTATTCCAAACTAGTGATTCGAAGGAGTTACAATCATGGGTTGAAACAATTAATTTTGTATGTGCCGCCTACTCAGCGCCTCCTTTAGAAGGAGGAGTGGGTAGTCAAAAAAGATTTCAAAGACCTCTACTACCTAGTTCGCATACCAAATTGTTATTAGTAAGTATTTTTGTCTGTATATTGTATCATATACATATATGTATGTATGTATAAATTAAATTGGTGTAAAAAAATTCATTCGATTATTATTTGTTATTGTAAATTTTGAATGTATCGTATCTATCGTATCTATTGGAAAAATAAATGACTTTCACAAGCTATTATTGCAACAGTTTTTTCGATTAGAACCGGATTCGGATGAGAATAAATTTCTGGATATTCAGACGGTTCTAAATCGAAGCGTGTGTGCTGTTGGAACCACTATTTTTGTGTTAGCATGTTTGGAATTTATACATTCATTACTTACATGATCTTCGGACTAAGCAATTTCATGTCTTTCGTTAACATTTTTGATAGCTTGTGATCAGAACTGTAAACACGATACTACCGAAAAAGTTGTCTAACGCGCAATACAGTTTACTTAACTACTGATGAAATAATGCATTTTTTTACTACATTATCTATCTATTTATTTGCATAAAATCTCTTAATTTTTCTTTTTCTTTTTTGTATTCTTTTATTATCTTTTTCTCTCTAGAAAGAACAATTGGAGTCACATGAACAGCAATTAAATAAGTTTGAGAATACAATTTTAGAACATAAAAAGGGCCCTATACCCTCTAAAGGTTTAGCTTTACAAAACTACAAAGAAAAAGAAGTATTTTTACAGTATGAGGTAAATATTAAGGCGACTTTAATTTCACTGAAAATTAAAATTTAATTTATCTTTTCTTTTTTTTGTAATTTTGTTAATCATTATAGTTACGTCGTTACAAGGCGTATGTGTCAATTTTAACCGCTAAAATTTTAGCTGATCAACAACAATTCGAATTGCAGCAATGTAATCAATTGAATGAAGAAGATACGGAAAAATTCTTTAAAATCCAAGTGGTCGCACCACAACCAATACGTTTACAACCTATGCCAACGTCTTCAGCAGCACCAAATAGTATTAATGCTAATGAGCAACAGCAACAACAATCATCACAATCTCAACCTCAATCGCAACAGCAGCAGCAGCAACAGCAACCGACTGGAAACAGGTACAGTAATAGTAATCGTGCAACCATTTATCGGTCAGATCGTAATGATCAACAACAAGATCTTGGCTGACGCGTAATGGGAGTTTTCTCAGCTTGTGTGGTCTAAATGTTGTGCTAATTTAATATTTTCTTTTAATTTGTGTTTTTGTTATTGAGTTCTTTTGTTTTTTCATTTCGCTTCGTTTCTATTTCATTTAAAATTTCATTTAATAACTCATTCAAACAAACAAAATTCAATACATTTGTTAGTATACGTTCATTGGGTGGATTTTTAACAAACAAAACAAAGTTTGTCTCTCATCAATATGGATTGTTGTGCATTAAGTTAATGTGATTATTATTGAGTTTTAAAAAAAAACATTTTTATGACATTAACATAATTTTAAAATTAAATTTCCTACATTCGGTTGTTAAATGTTGCAAACATAAAGGGTTTTTAAGAGGTCACGTATAATAATTTGTTTACTAGCAGAGTGCCAAAAATCTTAAAGTCAGTATGGTGTTACGAAACAATGTCTCCAATGAGAATCAAATCCACTACTCTAGTAGACTACCAATGCTCCAAAATGCATTTAATGTAGAGTGTAACAAATACAAATAAATATTTGCATACAATATTTCAATTTGGATACAAGTCCCGAGATCCCTTGTGTATATAATGTCTGCGTTCTCATTTAAAAAAAATACTTTTAAATTAGAATTTAATGCTTTGAATTGAAATCAATTGCGATAAACGGTGCCTCTCAATATATCGACAAAACAAATGAAGAGAACCTGTTATGTATATCCCGTATTAGCAAACCAACGGGTAAAATGGAAAAGGGAATTAATTTGCGGAAAAGAAGAAGATATATAACAATAAGTATCGAAGAATTTGAATTTTTTTTCATTTTCCGCTATACAGAGGCAAAGACTCAGCACACTGGGTTCTGATTTTTTAATGGTCTAGAAGAGTTAGGGTCTATTTAATAGAATCTATTAGGATTTCCATATCTCTTCGTCTGTGGATATATATTCGATTTTTTTGAAAAGTGTGTAACAAGATTTCCATCTACATGTTGAATAATTTATTAATAAAATAATTTTATTTCTTTCTATTTACATACTCAATTACTATTATTATTATTTGTAATTTAATTTATTTTTTATTCTATTTTTTTTTTGCTGTTTTCATTTTGATTTTGTTTAAAGCAGCCTGTATAATTAATTATGCGCTAATTATATGACAATATACTACTTATATATATAATCTAATACAGTATTTTAAATTTTATCATGTAAATAACTTATACATACTTACTTGTATTTGAATAATTTTTATTTGACAAAATGTATTTGGTTATAAATGAGCGCTAATATCGTTTAAAATGTATTGATAGTTGTTTTAATATGAATTCTACACAATTAATATTTCATTATAAACCTTTATTTTAAATTGCAGCTCCTTTAATAATTTCTAAATTTATAAATGCTTTTTGAAAAGAAAAAAATCCGAACATAATTCTAATAAACCACATAAAACTGTGAAAACTCTAAAAAAGAATAAATTATTAAGATTAACCAAATAATAATATACAAATAAATTAATTAGAATTTGATAGAGATACTTATTTAAAAAATGAAATATATATATATACATACATAACAAAATAGCAACACGCAGTAAAACCCCTTTAAAAAAAAAGAAAGAAAACAAAAACCTATTTATTGTAGCATTAATTTTTAAATGACCCTAAACAAGTAAACACTCCAATGAAAAGTTTTTAGTCGTTTTTACCTACATTTTAGCAAAGGTTTTACTGTTAATTTGAATATACATATTTACACTCACTTTCAGATACATACTCTCTCGCATCCTCCATTAAGCAAAAAATTTAAATAAAAAAAAATAGAAAACTTACACAATTTCATTTTTTAATAGCTTTAGATGGTTGTTTTCTTATAGTAAACCAACGGAGAATTAATATAACACAAACGAACAAAAAAAAAATCAAACATTTTAAAAACCAATTTAATTGTTTATTTAAATTGTACCGCATGTAGTTATTTATTATGTACAATAACAAACAAATAAAGTTAAACAGACTTTTAAATAAAAGAAAATTTAGTGTAGATTGATTAGTATCTAATAAACAAAGAATAAAAATAAAAAATATTTAAAACTATCTAATGCTGGCAACAAAATCTGTCAGTCGTCACATACATTATATTTAACGTAAACAATAAAATCTTAAAATAAAAAGAAACAATTGTTGAATTAAAGTAATAATAATAGTGTACTAGAAATGAAACACTGTCTAACTGTACATCAATCATTACACGATATTTTCAAAAAAGCAATATAAACTTTCTCATAAAGAAATTCTATGTAAAACGTTTTCGTTTTTTTTTTTATCAAAATAACTGAAAACTATAACTATAATCTACAGATCGATTACTTGGCATACCTTCTGTTTTTACGGATTATAGGGTGTATGTTAGTATGTGGGTATGTTCTTTTACATGGCATATCATCTATAAAATTATACACAAACATCTTCCACAATGCAATTATAGTTGTCATTTGTGTATTATTTTTAGTTTTTATTCAACAAATATTCAAAATTTATGCCATGTCGACGCCTCCGTTCTATAACATTCTAAGTCGAAAAATGGTGTTTTGAGTTTTTTTTTTTTTAGATTTTTCCCTATAACTTCGGAACGGATCGGCACATCTTAACCAAATTTTGACAGTATTTAAGTTAGAGAACGTAGAATTTAAAAATGCAAGAACATTAAAAACGTTCTAAGTACACTTAGAACGCTATATATATATAGCCGTCGATATGTCAATATAAAAAATCTTAATTATCCTGATCGTTCAACAAGATGATTTCGTATTGTTTTTGCAAATTGAAACAACATGGAATTTTCTTTTTTTTTTTTCGTGTTAACTCATGTGAGATCCATATATCAAAATTTTTTTTAAACAAAACTTATTCAAGTGATTCTAAACGCTCAGAGATTACTAAAATTTATTTCTTAGTACAGTCTTATCTTGCTAACTTCAACTAGCGTAATCCAATCGCACTTTAGAAGTATAAGTAAGTTTAGAAGTATATACACTCCTATGCCTGCAAATACCTTAAGAACATAGAAATTCCTTAATCTAAAGAGCTTGACTTATGATCAAACGAATGGAATATATACGTATATGACAAATGTGATTGTCACTTCCAAAATAGTGAATAGTAATAAAAATACCTGCTGCAGGTCTGAACAAAACATGCACTCTATTAATCCACCTTAATTCCATTAAAAATAATCACTGTTGTTAATAGTTTTCAGTGTATTTATTATTCTCTGTAAAACAGACTCAGAGATAACATTGTTTTTTAAATTTTGTCTAATTTATTACAAAAAAAAAAACAGAGATTCTAAAGTTTTATTGATAAAGCAATTTAAATGTAGCAATACAACGAAAATAATTTTACTAAAGCCTATAAAAGTTAAAATAAAAACAAGATATTCAAATTTATTTACCAGATTTTCAAATTTTCTACATGAAAACCATGTAAGATTTAATCTTTGAATCTCTGTTTTAATTTATCATATATTTGGTACATGTATTACATAGTTAAGTAAGGTGTTTATATGTATTGCTTGTTCTTTGGCATTTTTATTTTATATTTGTATTGTTTTTAAATTTACAATTGTTTTGCCATTCTGTTTCAGCGCTTACTTTGGTTACTTATAAGGCTGTCTCGTTGATTTCAGTTAAATTAAATTATCACACACAAAAATTCCAAAACAAATTAAATGTTTCAAAATTGTTCCGAATTTACGTTTTTTTTCTTATATTTTTCCTTCGTTTAACTTTGCAGATGGTATGGCTGTGGTAGTTTTGCCTGGTGGTCGTGTTTGTTTTCCTAAATTAATTTTATTTTATTAAGCAAAACAAAAGAAAAATGCAAACTTTTAATACATACATAATTATTAAACAATTAAACTTTTTTAAACAACACTTTAATATATAAACAATATTTTTTACAAAAAGATATTAAAAACAAAAGAGAAAAATTTTAAACTTTAAGGTAAATAAGTTACTGCACTTTTATTTCATTTTTTCACATCAAACTAAACTAATAATCATCATAACACACTGTCTGACACTCTCTTCTACACTTCTTCACCATCAATCACATTAGTTTCTTTATAAAATTATTATTATTTTTTATTATTTTATATATTATTTATTCTTTCTAAACGAGTTTAATAAATTATCATACTTTGTAAGGAATTTAGCTGCCTAGTTCTTAGAAATTTAGTTATCGCACTGGTTTCTAATGTAAAATCTTAATCTTAAGAAAAGAATTTTATAAATTCATTAATATTAGGCTAATTAAGAAATGCAATAATCTAAGATTATTATTTGATTCATAAATTTATCATTTAAAATTGAAATGGAAGAATAGTATTTGTTTTAACAACTTAATTTAATTTTACTCACTAACAAATTGTCTTATAAAATATTTTGCTTCAAATGATTTTACTGGGTTTGTTTTGGTTTAAGAAATTTAATATTTAATTCAGTGATCAAATATTTATTTTTTTTTTTACTAAAACAACTAATCGAAATACAGTTAAGTTCGATTATGGAAATTGGTGGCACCATTCTGTATGACTCCATCTTTTTGCAACACACAGCGATACATGAGATTGTTGAAATTTTTCCATCCACCCTAATTGATGATATGCCATACGTTTTTTGTCTAATTAAATGACGTGATGAAGTCGCCGTATTCTAGTAGGTAGTGTGTTGGCTTATTAGACGCAAAAGCCTGGGTTCGAGCCCCAGGCCAGGCATCAAAGACAAAATACAAAAAGTATTTTTTCGGCGACTTCCTCTCAGTAGATTTCTGGCAAAAACTCTGAGAGTAAATAAAAATTGCCATGAAAAGTTTCTCAATAAATAAAAATCTGTCGTTCGGAGTCGACGTTAAACTGTAGGTCCCGCCACTTATGTATAAAATTTACAACACACAACATGAGTGGTGTGAGAAACTAGGACGTTGTACAATGGGTCAATTCGACCTCCGGGTACTGTACTTGTCTTAATTGACAAGTACACGTCCTCTAACCTAACCTAACCTAACCTAAATGACGTGATCAATTTTTGTTAACAAAATTACCGAAACAGTATCCATGATTTAATTGCCTGCTACTGTTTCCATGTTTTACATACGTGTGGTGCAACACACGGGTTCATGCGACCAAAATGAACGTCAAAGACGTTTGTTTTAACACAAAATCCATTCCACCTAACGTGCTCCAATGTGATGCACAAATGTTGTTAAAATAAAGAATTCTGTTTAATACACTTTTCATACAAGAATAAGGACTTGAATAGTTACTTTATTTCGAATTTATTATTAACGGGAAAAAAGAATTTGTTTTAAAAATGAATCCCTAAATGAGTTAAATATTGAGGTTACACTTTGATTTATAAGATTATTTTTATGTTAATATTTCCAACTGATTTCATTTTTAATGAATTTAATTTGTTTAATTTTCTTTTTCTTTATTTTACAGGAAAAAAGAAAAAAAGAAGTAAATTTTTTTTTACATTAAAAAAGAAATATAGATTTAATTTTTGGTTGTTTTTCTCCTCCACTCATCCTCATCATATCAACAACATTAACAACAACATTTTAAATATAAAACAAACAAGCAAACAATTAAATAAAATACAAATAAATGAACGAACGAAATTATAATTGGTAAGTTATTTTTCTATAATTATCTATTATTTATATGTATGTAGTTATGCCTAAGGCCCCCGGGTATATACATATGTATGCATAAAATATTTTTTTTTATGAAAATCTAAATAAAAAATAAAAGTTATGATAAATTATTGACTTATATTGCAAAAAAAAAAAAATTTATTAAAGAATTTTTTGTTTATATTTTTGTTTTATTTTTATTTTTTACGGCTACCGCTTTAAGTATACAATTATTTTCCTTAAGCAATCTGTTTTGCAATAATTAAATTAATTTATTCTTTGTTTTGTTTAAGTGTCAGATTCACTAACAACATACTATTGTAACTAAAAAAATATTTCAAAAAAAAAGAAAAAACATTTCAACCAGAATTAAATCATATTTTTCCTTTAAAATTTTTTTTATAAAAAATAATTCGTGATAAATTTTTATTTCTAATTTGTGTAAGTTAAACATCTCGTTTAAACAAACATTTTAACATGGATACACATGTGTTAATTTAAATATAAAACAATAAATTGTCTCATTTAATTGTTATAAGAAAATATATAGAAAAACAAAAAACAGTTAGTTATTATAAACAGTTAGGCTTTATAAATTTATATTATAATAAAAATAATATATTTATATACATATAAAACATATTACAAATAAGTTAACAATATAAAAAATAATAAAATATATATTATATATGTATAATGTATGTATAAATCATAAAAACTTTTTAATAATAAACTAAACAAACGAAAAGAAAGAAAAAAAAAACAATTAAAAAATATATACTTAAACATTACCTAAACTATCATTTTAAATGATAAAAAATTTTATAAACAAGAAGAAAAAACAAAATGAAAATAAAAAACTGCAAAGCCCCCCCCCCCCCCCACATACAAAGAGTATACAATTAAATACTTTATCTAAAACTTTTTGAATTTCTATTTTAATTTCATATTTACTTTTTATGTTTAAACAGCTAGCGGCTGCTTCTTAAATGAAATTGTTTTTTTTTTATTTTATTTTTTAAAAATTAAAAATTAAAAGCATAAATTTAAAATATGCTGTTTGCAATGTTTTTTTGAAACGAATATGAAAGCAATCATTCAATTTGAAATTGACGTTTTTAAAAAGATTTTTTTATTAAATACAATTTAGGAAAAGCGTACAGGTAGTAGATTTTAATACTCTAGTAGTTAAAGAACTGCTGGCCATCAGTTTCAGTTTTTAGTCATTTCCTTTTAATTAATTTAATATTCTAAAATTAATTGTTCTTAATGTCATTTTCAAAATTACTATGATCTTATCAAATCATTCTTATGCGTCGATTGTGGATAACAACCACACATCAGTTGTTGACAACCAACATTTCACTTGTAAAAAATTCTTTTCCACAACTACAAATTCTTAGTTGTTATATACGCCCATTAGTTTATATTTTATGTTGAAGAACTTTGTTATATTAATCCATACTTTATGGATCTATTATAAATGGCCACCGAACTTCAGTTGATATGCTAGCTGCCAATAAGAAAAAGTTGTAGTTAAAAAAGATTTTTTAAAAGGGAAATCTTTAAATATGGGTTGTCAGTTGTAAGTTACCATCTATAATATCATTTTTGCCAACCGTCGCAATGCAACTACAGTTCAGTTGTCATTAATAATCGCGGAATAATTATATTTCTTTATGCAATTTAAAATTTCAACAATTGTTTGGTATTCATAATCGACTAATACGTTTGACAATATCAATTCGTTTTTGGCTCAAAAAAAAACCCAAATGTTATGACACCATTACAAATTATAAAATACTTAAAAAACACATTTTGATTTTAAATTGGATTTGTATCATGTGACAGATATATTGTAGATTTGTTTCGTTTTTAATAAATTCGTTTCCTTATAACAGTGCCCTAGCTCCCTTTTTTTCAAATTATAATTAATTTTTGCATATAAATATTTGCTAATTCTCGTACAAGTACAATAACTAGATCCACTATTTCGTTTTGACCTTCTCCCCCTCCCAGTATTTTATTAAAATACATCACCGTTAGTAAACGATATATATTTTTTATAATGATATATGTTCAAAATAAACACCTTATTTGCAATCTTGTTAATTCTTTATTTATTATTATTACTTTTTTTTGTAATAAACATTACTTTTGTGTTTTTTTTTTTTGAGCAATAATTTTATTTACTTTTTTCGCCTGTATAAACTAAAACTGAATTTATTTATTTTATTTTATTTTTTTATATTTATTTTGTATGATGTATTATTTGTTTGTACTTTAAAATATATTTATAAGAAAAATAATAAAATAAAAGAAACGCAAACATACACTCACTCACTACTCATATAAATATGGACTATAAACAAAAATTATAACATATTTAAGCATTAATTATAATACAATTATGTTCTATTTCATCAATAACATGTACTTTTTAAGGCTTAACAGTAAATAATATGCATATAAAAAGAAACAAATTTTATATATAAAAATAAATATATAAAACGAAGAATAATAAAGAAAATTTTATGCTTAAAACAATATATTGAATTACACGACGACAACACACATTCATTTCATGTAAGATTTAAAAGAAAAATTAAATATAGTATGTATGAAAGAATCTATTATAGTATAACTAGTTATGGAAGAAATGCTAATAATAACAATGATGATAATTTAATACAAACATGTATTCAAAATACAACAAACCAACCAACCAACAACAAACACACTTATTACAACGTAAAATAAATACGAGAAAAGAAAAAAAACAATGTTAAGACATTTAGGAGAATATCTTAGAAACGACTTGGTCTAAAAAAAGAAAGGAAATGCAAGGAAATGAAATGCATTTTTCCCTACACACGTTTTATAAAACAAATCACTATTAAAATTTTCAAGTAATATTAAAAAATTAACTTCACATTTCTCATAAAAACAAAAAAAAAAAAGATAAAAATAAAATAGTCTTTAAAAAATGAAAAAAATTAATAAAAATTATAAACAAAAGAAAAACTTAAAACTGTTATATTATCGAACAAAACAATAACATTAAACAAAGAATTAAAAACCAACAAAAAAAACAAGGTGAAAATGAAAAATAGTTAAACAAAATAAATAAAAATACTTCCAAAATAAACAAAACAAGTGTTTTCTTTCTATTATCGGATAAACAAATAAATATGTTGTCTTATTCCATTAAGTGATTATACATAGATAACAAAGGGAGGCAGTAGTTGCGTTGCCAGCCAAACCAAAACCAACAAATTTTTAATACCAGAAAATGTCAATGCGATGCAAATGTTAGTTAAGATCAGAGACCTTATAAAATGCTTGGATTTTGTTGAAATGCAGCAGATTTACATAGATGTTAAAAATTCTCCTTGCTTCCAGCTTCAGTTAACGTTTAGCCTCTGATTAACTCATGACAGATGGATTCGACAATTTTACTATTAGTTTAAACTAAACAGATGTACGAAATAAACAATGGATTTAATTTTTACTGCATCTACACTTTATTTTTTTAATATTTTCCTTGGGCTTTATATCATAATATAAAAAAAGGCATATTTTAAATCGATAAAAAATTTACGATAATATGCTGGAATTCAGCAATAGGTAGTATTTTAACATTTAAAGGTTTTATGCGAAAGTAAAGGACGTATCCGTTTCCATTAACATTTCTTCTAAACGTAGCCCAATACGTTTGCGTTTAACATCCATTTGCACAACGGAAACGGTAACACGATCACCAACATTTAATTTTATTTTGCCCATATTACTAGTATGTATAAGACCATCGCATTCCACTCCAATGTCCACAAAAGCACCAAAATGTGTTATATTTGTAATGGCGCCGGTTAAAACTTCATACTGAGACAGCTCAGTGATTTTGGTTAAACCATGTTTAAATAGAGGCCGCTTATCGAAATCACTGCGGTAGTCTTTAAAAAGTTCCCGTTGCAATGCTTGAAAAACCACCTCTAACTGCAATTAGATAAATAGAAAAACGAAAGGATTTCGTACATACATCCATTATTTAAATAAACTAAACACTTCATAATACTTACTCGTTCTTTAGGTATTTTAAAGTCATTAGCTAAATCGTCCATTACGCACAGATTTTTATAATTTCTAATCTTTTGTATGAAATCGTCGGAACCAATATGCTTCAAATCCAATTTACATTTGGAGATTATTCTGAAATGAACTAGTTTTTGTTTAAAAATAAACAAAATTAAAATTTGTTAACATACTTTTTTGCCACCGTATAACTTTCGGGATGTACCCAAGTACAATCCAGAAGATTATCTATGGTACCGCCTAAACTACGGGGTTCTATGCGTATAAAGCCCGCACATTGTACAAACGTTTTTTCACCAATCGATTTAACTTGTAGTAAATCTTTGCGAGTACGAAATGGTCCATTTTCCAAACGATAATGAATAATTTTTTCGGCTTTTTTCTCTGTTAAGCCAGCAATATGTCTAAAGTTAGAAATTATTCAAACAAAAATTGAAAATGGATTACAATATAAAGAACTTTTAAACAGTGTTCACTTAATAAACTCACTTAAGTACCGTTATGCTCGCAGTGTTGATATCTACGCCCACATAACTCACACATTCGGAAACAACATCATTTAGGGATTCTGTTAATTGTTTTTCATTTATATCATGCTGATACATGCCCACACCTATATGACGTGGCTCGATTTTAACATATTCACTTAAGGGATCATTTAAACGTCTTGCTATGGACACAGCACTTATTTCATTCATATCCATGTTGGGAAACTCTTTCTTGGCTATTTCACTGCACGAGTATATCGAGGCGCCTTGTTCTGATACAATACTATAACGTATCTTAGCTGAATCTAAAATACCCAATTCAAAAAGTTTCGAAAGCCAAAATTCTGTTTCACGACAAGCTGTACCATTACCTAAAGCTATAAGATTACAGCTAAACAATAAACAAATAAAAGTTTTTAACTAATAACTTCAGACAAAATACGAAAATACCGAAGATACCATACTTATGTTTTATTAATATTTTGGCTAATTTTTCGCCCCACTGTTCAGGATCAGTGTTTCGCTTGTGAGGATAAAGTACACCAGTCTCTAAAACGTCAGCAGTTTCTGAAATGGCTGCATATTTACAACCATTTGTAAAACCAGGATCTATGCCCAATATACGTTCCCCCTTTAAGGGAGACATTAACAATAGCTGCTTAAGATTATTAGCAAAAACTTCAATAGATGCCTTTTTGGCGGACTCATTTAGATCCGATCTTATTTGACGCGACATTAACGGCTGTACTACAAGTATATTAAGATTATAAAAATGTATATACTCGGTGCAAAGAATTACTTACACTTTTTGGTATAACATTCCTCAAAAGCTTTATTGAAAACATCAAATCTTAAAGGATACTTCTCACCCTCTTCCATGAATATACCGCGTACGTAACGTTCAACATCTTTGCGGACATAGTCGGCTATAACTATTTTTACGGATAGAAATTTTAATTTCTCCGCACGATTTATTGCCAAAATTTGGTGGGGCTTCACGTATCGCACATCATTTTGATAATCATAATAGGTTTCATACTTTGAAGCATCATTTTTATTGTTGCTGTGATGACCGTTGGAAGACGATGATGATGCTTTCGAATCTTTATCTTTCGCCGTAGATGCTTTAAGTTTTGAAGTTTTTAATACTATGCGGTGTACCTTTTGTCTGCAATATAGTATGAATAATGAATTCAGGGTAATTACCAAAATAATGACGATATATGTACATTTACTTACAATCGTCTTAATTCTTCTAAAACCCCTGTATGTTTACTAATGGTATGTGATATAATATGGCATATGCCAGCTACTACTTTTTCTTCCGTATCCAAATCGGGATTTTTAAGATTCACAAGTTGTCGTGTAGAAACTTTGGGTAGTTCTCCATACAGTAAACGATTTGCATATTCTTCTAAACCGAGAGCTTTGGCCCTTTCAGCTAAAGAACCTTTACTGGCTGGTTTATAAGGTGCATACTAATAACATAAAAATATATAACAGTTAAATAATCATGTTACTGGAAAAAAAGAAAATCCTGCATAATTCACCTGAATATGGGACGATTATAAACTAAATAATGGATGACAAATTATTTTTATTTTAATAATATGATTAAACTTACCAAAAATTCCAATTCTTCAGTGGTTTTGGCACACAACATTTCCGTACGTATATCCTCATCAATCACATTCTCTTTTTCCAGTTGTGTCACAATAGTCTCTGCCTTTTTCCGCAAATTAACTATCTCTGTATAACTACTTTTAATATCACGTAACTTTTCCGGTTCAATATGATCTACCAGATCACGACGATAGCGACAAATAAAAGGAATAGTATTTTCATTCTCGAACAACTGGACAATATTACGGGCTGCCCTAGGTTCAATGTTGGCCGTTTCAGCCAATAATTCATCAATAGTCCAAACTTTACGACGACCTAGGAATACGATAATGTTGAATTATTTGAGTCGTCTTTTATTTTATTAGCTTACCCCAAAAGCTGTTTCTACCCTGCAGCCGTGCGGGTTGAGGTTGTTCATCGCACATACTGGTATTGTTAAGCAAATCATTGGTGTTGTTAGTCTCAGGTTCTAGACACTGACCGTCTGCGACATCTGCTAGGTTATCCATTATTTCTTGTAGCTCACCATTTTCCTCCTGCGCTGCATTTGGTGGACTATTCTCATCAACAGCCTGATTAGTGGTCTCCTTAGATTTCTTATTACTTCTTGGTTTACGTGTTTTAGTCTCCTTTCTCTGCTTGGCAGTTTGAATCGTATCTTTAGGCACTTTAGTGACTACTTTAATGGTACGTTGTCTTTTCTCCGGTGTAGGCTCATAACTTTCGTTTTCTTCACTATCTGATAATTCAATAATACTAACTGCTTTAGCAGCGGCCCTTCTTTTAGGCCTGGTCGAAATAGTAGACATTTTTACCCGTCTTTAATGGTTAATAATGCGTAACAAATAGGCAAAAATATTTCCGATTTAACTTTTGCTCTATGTGAGTAAACGATTTATTATTGAAGCGTTGAAATTCGTGTAAGGAATCGCGCTCTTGTAGGTTGTTTATAGTTTTTAGCAGATGGTACTTATTTTCAAATTTCTATTGTTGCAAGTGACTTCAAGCAATTTTGCTTGAAGTACAGGATGATTCTTACGTTATTTTTAAACACTAAGCAATTTCATTAAAGTATTTATACTTTAAAACTTTTAAATGCATTAAAACTTAAAATTATCATTTAGTAAAAGTTAATATTTAGTTAAATTGAAGTAATTACTTGTATAACACATTGTTTTAATATATTTAATTTTAATTTACAGGGAGTATCGTAATGGAATTAATGTTTCGTCGCACTTTCAACAGGTAACATGTAAACAAAAATCAGCTGTCTCTTACTATTATAACTGAACACATCTTGATTTAAAAGAGCGCAGCATTTAACCAAGTTGTAAAAATTAGGTTTATTTAAAATTTAGGAAAATTATAATAAAATAATTAATTTGAAAACATGACTTTTATAAAAACAGTTTTATTACCTCTACGCTCAAAGAGTATAATAAATCAAAAACGTTACCTAAGTAGTAAAGATATACGAAATATTGGCATATTAGCTCACATAGATGCCGGTAAGATGTGCTTGTATAACTAAAATAAAAATTATAGTAAAATCTATTTTTTAAGGTAAGACGACCACTACGGAACGTATGTTATTCTACTCCGGTAAAACTAGATCACTAGGTGAGGTCCATCGTGGCAATACAGTAACAGATTATTTATCACAAGAAAGAGAACGGGGTATAACAATTTGCAGTTCAGCGGTGACATTTCCCTGGAATGACAAAAAGTAAGTCTAGAATGGACAGCACTAAATATGTATCAATTAATATATGTACGTATAATACATATGTAATCAACTGTAGAATAAATCTCTTGGATACTCCTGGACATATAGATTTTACAATGGAGGTAGAACAATCTTTATATGCTGTAGATGGTGTTGTGGTGGTTTTAGATGGTACAGCGGGTGTTGAGGCCCAAACAGTTACAGTTTGGTCTCAGGCCGAAAAACATCGGCTTCCTAAGTTAACATTTGTTAATAAAATGGATGGACCAGATGCCGATTTCGAGAAATGCCTTCATGATTTATCAACGAAATTAGATGCAAAACCCATATGCGTGCAATACCCACAGAAAGATGATAAGGGAAATTTATGTGAGTAAAATAATAGTTAGAAAATATATAAATATGTAGTTATAAAGTAGTAAAAATTCATTAAATTGAAACTAACCCATTCTTTGTAACAAAACACTGTTAAATTCAATAAATGAATGTTTCAGCTATTTATGATATAATACGCTTAGAACACATAACATGGAATTCCCAAAGTTTGGGTCGTGTTTATAAATCTGAACACATTAGTGATGAAAATTTGTTATTAGAAATGCAAGACAAACGTAATGCCCTCATAGACCAACTCTCTGGAATGGATGATAATTTAGCTGACGTAGTAATTAGTAATGAAGGATTTGAGAAAGTAACAAATGATATGATTTATACAGCCTTAAGACAAGCTACTTGTTCACAAAAAGTTGTACCTGTATTATTAGGATCTGCATACAAGAATGTGGGCATACAAAAATTATTGGATGCCGTTATAGACTATTTACCCCAACCACAGGAACGTAACCAAGTATACGACTGCTTCGAGTAAGTATTAAATGAAAATATGTTGCTTGCTGTGTAAATATTGTTTGTTTCTTCTATAGTAATGATTTTGTGGGAAAAGTATTTAAAATAGTGCATGACAAACAACGTGGGGCATTAACTCTAGTAAGAGTTTTGAGAGGTGACATGAATAAAAGTATGCGGTTAACCTCATCCAGAGGCAATTCTGAAACAGTGGGCAAGATCTATGAACCTTTGGCAGATGAATATAGAGAAATATCCACGGTGGGAGCTGGAGATGTTGCAATATGTTCTGGTTTAAAGGTATTAGTAGCAGAAAAGTTGTATGAACATGTCAATTATTCAATTTTATAGCACACAGTTACAGGTGATTTATTGGTGGGTAGTGCTACATCCCTCAAAAACGCTCAAAAATGTTTACAGAAACAATTGAGCCAAAAATCAGATGCCAATGCTGCAGCAGAAGTGGTAGAGCTTGATTTGATAAATGAAATATTCTCCTTAGAACCTCAAATACCTAGTGCTGTATATTTCTGCTCCATTGAACCACCTAGTGTTTCGTATCAGAATGCCATGGAAGTGGCTTTAAAGCAACTACAAAGAGAGGATCCTAGTTTAAGGGTATCGTATGACTCAGTTACGGGCCAAACTGTTTTGGGTGGTATGGGTGAATTACATATGGATATTATAAAGTCACGTATTTTAACAGAGTACAAAATCGAGGTTGATTTAGGCCCTCTACAAATAGCCTACAAAGAGACTATAGAAGTGCCATCCGTTGGCACTTTTACTACAGAAAAAGAAATTGCTGGGAATAAACAAAGTGTTTCCATTACTTTGGAGTTAGTTAAAAACAACAAGGAAATATTTAGTCTACATAAAACACCAGAAACTACAAATAATTTACAGGCTATAAGGCCCCGTACCTTGCAAGTTATACGCAAAGGCTGTGTATCAGCTTTAGAGAGAGGCCCAAAAGTAGGTGGTCAAGTGGTGGAAACTCAAATACGTTTACAAAATATAACTATAGGACGAGGGACTGCTGACTCGTTTATAATGGCAGCTGCTGCCCAATGTGTTCAAAAGGTACCTATTATTATAACTTATTTATTATAATCATATGTTTTCAAAAGTGCACTTTTATAATTTTTCTCTTTTATACACGCCTAGATTTTATCAGAAAATAGTACTAGACTATTGGAACCTATAATGGCCTTACAAATTATTGTACCCAGCGAAAGAACATCAAACATTTTATCGGATTTAGCACGTAGACGAGCTATAATAAATGATGTTTTACCTAAAGGTAATAGAAATAAATTGATCTTGGTAAACGCCCCCTTAGCAGAATTATCAAATTATTCGAGTATTTTAAGAACGATCAGTTCTGGTACAGCCAGCATGACAATGCAACCTTGTGGTTTTGCGGCAATGCAAGCTAATGAAGAAGATCAGGCAATTAGGAGAGCTCAAGGACTTGAATAGTAACTTTTATTTATATATGTACACATCATATTCAATTCGAACGTTTCTGTTTTCGCAATGCATAAATTGGCCAGAAGAGCTAAATAAAAACTATCTTGTATGAAACAACAAAAATATATACATAACTCTAATGAATAAACTTGTTGATATAAAAACTTTTTGAATTGTATAAGTAACATTTATGAAATTTTTCTACAAAAAAACAAACAAGAATTTTCCATCATTTTCATTCTTGAATTTTAATACCTTTTCGTTAATAATCTGCTTATTTACTAATATATTTTACGTCTTTAAAATAATAAAAGATAAAATTTCAAGTTCTTAAAAAGGGGTAATCGAATAAAAACCAAAATAAAAACAACACAAGAAAAAATCGCGTAATGGCATTTTCAACACAAAAAGATTTCTTTCATGTACCATTTATGAATGAGAATGTAGAATATGGCTGTAAGAAGGCTTGCGTCAAGCTCAAAAGTTATGAGTCTACTATTGACGATCGCTCATGGGCTTTTGATGATGCAAAACAATCAAAATTCTTAAGCGATTTAGTTACATGTCAATTGCCTGTAAGTTCTTTTTGTTTTTTTGTTTTAACATAATCATGTTCAAATTTATGTTTTATTTGCATTTGTAGTTGGATTACGGCGAAGGCGACGCTAGCATATCAGGCGAAATATTCGGCGATTCTAGCAGAGGAAGCGTTCCAGGCGGGAAAGGTGTGCAAGGCGGGCTAAGTGGGCAAGGCGGGCTAAGTGGGCAGGGCGGGCTAGGTGGGCAAAGCGGGCTAGTTGGCCAAGGCGGGAAAGGTGCGCAAGGCGGGAAAGGTGCGCAAGGCGGGAAAGGTGGGCAAGGCGGTCAACACGGTGACGGCGTCAGTATTTATTATTAAATAATATTAAAATTTTATAAATTAAAATTTGTTTCTTTTCAATAAGGGCTTAATACCGCAATTCGGTGTTACTGGTGGTGACAGCTTACTCGAGTGCGCCAATGTCCAGTTGGCAGAATATCAAAAAGTTTTAAAAATTAAACAAACACTTGAAAAACAATTGGAAATCTCCAATGAACGCCTGGAGACGGCAAATGAAGAAAATAAAAAAATTCGAGAAATTTTAGCCTCAAGGCTTGATTCTAATACGGCTAAAGATTTTTTTAATAAAATACAAAAACTAACCGCAGCCGGTAAATTGGGAAAGAATGAAGAAAACGAAATGCTACAAATCTATCAAAAAATGGAAAACATGAACAAATCCTTTGAAATACTACAGGCAGAAAATAACTATTTGAAGCGTCTGATTGAAAAGTTATATGCCCGCAGTACAATGGAAACTATACCAATTGAACCGGAAAAGTCGAACGATGTAACATATTTGCAAACGGAAATAAATAAACTGCGGAAAGAATGCAAAATGTTACGTCAAATGGAAGACGAGTATCATAAATTAAAACAAATGATAAATAAACCAGCTAGTATATCAGAACAAGATGCGGAAAATATTAAGGCCATTATAAAAGAACGTAATAGTTTACGTGAAAAGTGTAAAACGTTTGAAGCTCTAAAAAAGCAAGTTCAGTCACTGGAAAAGAAGGCACACGATGCCAATAAAGAGGCTGGACGATTGAGTAGTACTTTAAGTAATCAATCACAGTATATTGATAAAATGGAAGGTGAAATGCAGAATATGCAAAAATTCTATGAAGATAAATGCCAAAACTCCAGCTACAATACGGAATGTTTACGGGTAATATTTATTTGTATATTCTAAGCACTCCTAATTTCAAACAATTTACTTATGTTTGTTTAAATTTATTCCTTTAGTCCCAAATTGAGGATTTAAAAGATGAACTAATTAAAGCCAAGTGTCAAGCTCAACGATCCGAATTGTTGGCTATGGAAATTGCCAACCTCCGCAAAGCATTATTAGAAAAAGATTTGGCCATTAACGATTATGATTGCCAGTATAAACAACTAATGGTAGGTTTTAAACTAAATATACGAATATGTTTTATTAGAATTATACAATATGTCTTGTAATTTTTTCTTTAAATGCAAAGTATAAAACTAAAGCTTTTAAAAATAATGGCTACCGCCTTCAAGCTTTAGCCGGCATAGGCCTTACCGATGAGTGTCTGAAAGAAATACCAACGTGTTAGTTACTTCAATGCCAAATTTCTCTTTTCGTATGATATTTAAGAACATGAAAACTCTTTTTTTTATTATTTCCTTAATTTTTAAAATTGTTGTCTCTTTATATGTTTTTGTTGTGATTGTTTAAAAATTCGTAACGTGTGTAATGTGATGTTTTTAAAATTATTCTATGTTGCTAAACTAGTAAGAAATTCAGTAAGAAAAATTGTATGAATAAATATTTGTTAAACTTTATAAATTAATTTGAATGGATTTGAATCTTAAATGCCGAATGCTTAGGCTTTTGGATTGTGTAAACCTCGAATATTAGAAAGATTTTTATTGTATATTTATAAGGCATAAGACCCTTTCAATCTTGAGAAATTTTATTATTTTACGCTCTTATACATTGTTTTATTTCTTCAATATTCAGGGTGTGGTTGCTGAATTACAAAGCGTTAAACTAAACTGTTTAAATGATAGCCAGACTCAAACTTGTAAAAAAGAAACCGATGAATTGACCCTCTTAACTTGTGCAACATTGGAGGAAATTATGAAAGAATTGAAAAGAAAAGGTTGTTTAGATGGAATGAACGAAGAAGATTTAGTGGTTGCTGCTTATGGTAAAGAAGATAAAGATTGTTGTAGCGAAATGCGTCGTCTGCAAGCGGAATTGGACAAAGTTAAGAAGCAGTTGGAAGGAGCAGGAAATTGCGAAGAATTGTGTGCAGATGCCCTAAAACGCTTGAAAGAATTGGAGGCCGAAAATGCGAAACTCTTGCAGGAGAATAAAGGCTTAAAAGATAAGCTAAAAGACAGCGAAGAAAAATTAGCAGAAATGCTGAAAAAAATTGACAATCTTGGTAATGAAATGAACAAGTGTCGTCAGGAAGCCCAGCAAATTGGTAAAGACTTAGATGGAACTAAGGGATTGGTTAAAGAAATCAGTGACGTACAACTCCAGAATCAACAAATGACAAATGCTGTCAGTGCCATTAATTCTCGGGACGATCAAAAGATCATCGATGATTTGCGTCGACAGTTGGAGGAAGAATTGGCCAAACTTAGAAAATGCCAACAAGATAACGCTAAACTTCAAGAACTCATAGAACAACGCGAAAAGGAACTGAACGAACTGAGAGATCTCAATAAAAAATTAGGAGAGGAAAATGCAAAACTAATTGCCGAAAACGAAAAACTAAATGCCGAAAACGAAAAACTAAATGCCGAAAACAAAAAACTGATTGCCGAAAAAGAAAAACTGATTGCCGAAAATCAAAAACTGATTGCCGAAAATGAAAAACTGGTTGCCGAAAACGGAAAACTGATTGCCGAAAAAGAAAAACTAATTGCCGAGAACAAAAAACTGATTGCCGAAAAAGATAAACTGGCTGCTGAAATGGACAAGCTAATAAAAGAGCAGCAAGGCAAAGATCAGGATGATGGAAAATCTAAATCAAAAATTGGTAAACCTGATGATATTACAAAAGGACCAAAAGATACGAACGAAATAACTAAAGACGACGGTAAAACTACCCCAGGAAGAACTGAAGACGTTAGAGACAAAGATAAACCACCACCTATAAAAGCTGCAGCTTTATTTGTAACCGACAAACCAAAGCCCAAAGATAAAGCTGCAGCTTTAGATAAATTTGTTAAAGAGAAATCCGATTCATTTCAATTCAATCTTCAAAAAGGTCGTGGCTTTGAAAGGGAATTGCGCAAGATACTGGAAGAGTTTATACGAGAATGTGGTTTTTGCTTTTGCCGTTTGGTGAACCCAAAATCAAAGCTATACTCCATTTGCCATAAACTCTATCACTGCGGATTAAACACACTATCATTTCGTGAATTGGCTTATTTGCATAAAAAAATTTATGCACGGGCAGAGGAACTGGTACCAGGCTGTTTGCTAGACATGATATTATCGGAAAACAAAGAAAAAGTGGAAAGTATGTTGTGTACGATAATGCCACGTTTAGAAGGTGGTTGTGGTACTGAACTAGATTGCAAAATATCAGATGCAAACGTTACGGACATGGATCCGAAATGCTGTTGCTGTAAAAACGAATTATGTTGCAATAATTCTGATGAAATGCTAAAGGATAAAGGTTAGTAAGGAAAAAACAAAGGAATTTTATTAATAAAAAGTATATAAATCATTTTATTAGTAAATAAACTTGAAAAAGATTTTGAATTAGCCAGTAAATATTTAGAGGCTTTGACAAATCTGCCGCTGGATGTTAATTTAACATCGGATAATGATGGTGATTTAACCGACTCAAATAACGACAAGTAAAATTTTCAATATTGTTGCCGCATTATTAATTTTTAACATTAATTTTTTATTTCTACAGTTCAACATTTAGAGCCTCTTCCAATATGGATATTGTGCGCAAATCTAGCAGTTCAAAACATTTAAAAAAGTTTAAAACCCGCCAAACGAAACATACAGATAGCCTGTATCGTTTATAATTAAGTTTATTTTTTTATGCTAACATACACGTTTGATTGTACTTCTTTGTATATAAGACCACATATATTTTATATTGCCTATTTTACAGCAATTTATATCTAATGCTAAATAATGTTAACGTAAGTCGACATTTTTATATTCAACACTTTTCAATTTCGTTATAATTAATGGTTGTTAAGTGTTTAATATGAAACATGTTATTTCTAAATAACATCCTCCTTAGTATTAGATATAATTGTTACGAATTGAAACAACTGTCTGTTATATTTTATAGCTTACTAAATGTGAATGCAATAGTATGTACATTTTAAATAAAAATAAACTAATTGTGTAGCGGGAAAAAATTAAGTGTTTATTATTTATATGTATATATTTATATATATTTTATATATATATATAATAATTTATATTATTTAAATAAGTATGTTTCAGACACCCATGATGTTAAAAGATTTTTTTAAGGAGTAAAGTATTTATTTCAAAAATTGCATTTGCAATATTTTTTGGGTATTGATGGGGACCTTAAAAAAGACAGCATGTTTTTTAGTACAAATTCAACTGCATGTAATTAGATCCTTCTTTCTTTGGTTCTGTATAACGTTAAATTAATCTGCGATCTGTTAAAGCAATTTATTTTAAATTTCCATTAATAAGCTTAACATTTTATGTGGCAATATCATTTATAACTCAATGATGATTCTCTGAAATAGTGTTGCATTTTGTCTCATTTACCAACTGAACATAGCCAAACAAAACTGCCAAATGAAAATTTCCCTTCATGTGATGGGATATTTTCAAAAACCAATCATATGATGGCAAAAAAGTTAAAAGTCAGAAATTTTTTGTACAAGACCAACGTAACTTGAAGTGGGCGCACACATCTACAAACTTCTGCAAGTGAATATCGAAACTTTTTAACAAAATACCTAATAAGTGGGAATTTAATTTATATTTTTAATTAAAACAAAGTGTAATAAAACTAATAAGTTTCAATAATTTTGCAGGAAACGTGTGAACGCGGCTTAATTTACAAAAACTAATTGTTCTTCGATTTGTGTGTAGAAGTTAAAAAAACAGCAAAAATGGCTTTAAGCGATGCTGATGTACAAAAACAGGTAAGATGAAACGAAAAGCAAGGCTGCATCAGCAAATTTACTTGTAATAATCCTTAATCCCTTTGGCAAAAGTTGTAAAATAAACAAAAATTCATTAATGGAAATTATCTAAAATTTGACAAGCCAAGATGGCGTATTTTTAGTTGTAAAGCTCTCTCTAGTCATGGGACATGTCATGTGAATGGATTTGTGTTTTATTTACATATATTGAGAATTTCTCCTATTGTACCAGGAAAACTGATTATATTTGTTAAAATTCTAGTTAGAAATTATTAAAATGAAAATTTATTTGATTTTTGAATATATGTATATATATTTTCTACAATGATAGAAAAGTTGAAGAAAAAATGAGAAAAAGAGCAGCAGCAGCACTGTCATGTGACTTGAGTTTACTGAAGGTTACTCTTATTAGTGAGAGCAAGATGGTTATAGGCTGCGTATATGCATTTAAATTTCTCTTAACAGTTATTTGTCTCTTTCCTTAATGTTATTAATAACTAAGATGTAAAGAATGCCTTGTTGACCGAAAAAAAAAATAAAAAGTAGGGATTTTTATGGCAGGATGATAGAACCCTAATTAAAATAGTTTTGTTGGATAGTTTTAAAACCCAAAGGGAAAATATGTGTCAACAATTTTTGTAACTCACTCCTTTTTGTTAGGTGTTATTTGAAATTATATAATTAAAAAATTTATTTATATTTACTTCTTAAATATAAGTCAGGATTATCAATAATTCAATAGAGCTATGTGAAAGTTCCTATATTTGAAGGCTTTACTTAACGTAGAACGATATCATTCAGTTCGTAAATACGCATCGTTTTGTTCAACAACTTGTCATATTAAAGGTATTTCCATTAAGTCTTTCTTAATGAAAGCCTTGTACCATCTGGGAAAAACCCGGAAAATTAATTTTTTTACGAGCTTTCTTATGAGCGAAACAAACAAAATCATTAATTATACCAAGTACCGACTGATTCTCGCTTGGCCAAATCTGCACTACGTGGTGAATGCACAAGAACCTCTCAACCAAAATCTCGAGTTTTATACGAATCTATATTGATGACTAGTTATCCCCTATTCACTACAGAACAAGGCTTGTAAAGTAAAGGGCTGTTTGCCTCAGACATCCAATTTTTATGGCACAGGTCCCTAATCATTATTCTCTAACAGACCGAAAAAAGTACCTATCTACATTAAATTGGACATAGTTTCCTTATGAAAATTGATGTAAAATGTACCTTCAAAAAAGGTACATTTGCTTTTAAGTGAAATCTTGTGCTTTAATTTTTCTTTATTAAAACAATGTGTTCGTGGCGAATACCAGTACTTCTTATTGTAGTCTTAGATTATAGAATTGACAGGTTATCTTTTATGAAACATGCACTTCTAAACTAACTGACTATATCTGTTATTTCCGACCATATCTCACTTATATTTTGCGAAAGCTATTTATAAGGGTGGAATTTTTCAATCCAGTAAATAAATAAAATGCATAGTAGGTGTGTAAATTTTATAATTTTCGTTGGAAAAACAAATTGTTCAATCGCAAAATTTTCAAAAAAATGCCTTTGCGAACAGGTATTGTTTTGTGTGTTTTTAAATTCAAGATTAACAGAAATGTTTTTTACTTTCAGATCAAACATATGATGGCTTTCATCGAACAAGAGGCCAACGAAAAGGCTGAAGAAATCGATGCTAAAGCCGAAGAAGAATTCAACATTGAAAAGGGACGTTTGGTTCAACAACAACGTCTCAAGATCATGGAATACTATGAAAAGAAAGAAAAGCAAGTTGAATTGCAAAAGAAAATTCAATCATCGAACATGCTCAATCAAGCTCGTTTGAAGGTAATTTATTACTGAATTTTATGTTTTAAGGTCATAACATTCATAAATAATGTGTATTATCCTTGTGTTAAAGGTTCTTAAAATTCGTGAAGATCATGTAGCTAGCGTGTTGGAAGAAGCTCGTCGTCGTCTTGGTGAGGTAACCAAAAATCCAAGTGAATACAAAGTTGTATTGGAAAAATTGATTTTGCAAGCTTTGTATCAAACAATGGAACCTACAGTTATCCTACGCTGCCGTCAAGTTGATATTGGTCTTGTCAATGACGTTTTGCCAGTCACCATTCAACAATATAAACAACAACTTAATCAAGATGTTGTTGTAAATATTGATACTGACAACTATTTGCCTGCCGATGCATGTGGTGGCATAGAATTGATTGCTTTGAATGGACGCGTTAAGGTAAGTTTCTTTCTTACATTACACATTTAACATAATCATGGCATATATTATAATCCTGAATATACATACATACATGTAAGCATTGTTCGTGCCAAAGTTAAAAACGTTGTTGTTTTTTTTTTATTCATGTCATTAATTTCGATAAAATTTCCTTTAGGTTCCCAACACTTTGGAATCCCGTTTGGAGTTGATTTCACAGCAATTGGTGCCAGAAATTCGTAACGCCCTATTCGGTCGTAACGTCAATCGTAAATTTGCCGATTAAGTATCTTATTTTTTTATTTTCTTTTACTTGTGTGCATAAATTTATTTAGCTTACAATAATCATAATAATTATTATAAAATGGCAAACAAATTATTAATGACAACAGCAACAAATAACAACCAAATGCAAACGAAATAACAAAAGATAACAATAATAACGAAATAATCACCTCCTTTTACCAAAATAAAATCACAACTAACCAAACTATTCGTCTAAATCCAATTTACGTGGCTTAAGAATGTACGAATTTTAACTATTCTTAAAGCTTAACACTCAAGTTTGCGTTGATATTTCATTTGAGAGCATGATGTTTAGAATTGTTTATTTTAGATATTTTGTGAATGTTTAAAATAGATGAAAAGCAAATAAAACAAAAGGAAAACAGTTGTATATGCGAATGAAAAAAAAAAGAATTAAATGAAAATGAAATGCAGAAATAACAAATAAGTACTATTAAAAAATGTTTGTTGTTTATTTGTTTATACATATATTTTTTTTTTGTTTTAGAATATTGAATGATAACGAGTTTTATTAAACAGCAGTATAATAATAACAAAAGTTATATACATATTTAAACACATTTACTTATATATGTACTACAAGAACTACTAACTAATCTACCTACTATGTTATAACATATAAAACGAGAAATTAATCATTAATTAAATAAACTACATTTAAACATTCCTGTACAAAAACAAAACAAAGCAAAAGAAAAGAAAAGACAAAGCTCCTTTAATTAAAATGATGTTATACAAAATAGTATTGTGAATTATAAAGTTGTACTTTTTTTCAAATTTTTTTTCTGCTTTATACGCATATTCTAATTACATTTTGTTGAATATTTTTAAGTTGCATAATTTTCCATATTTTTGTTTACTTTATTTTCGTTACATAAAAGCTGTGTTATTTTTCTTTGATAATTCTTCAAAGCTTAATTATGAACAACAAACTGCCAACATAGCTAATGAAATTGTCTAATTATGAAAATAATTAAAAAATATCTTGTGTAGTATTTTTTTTTCTCCCTCTATAGGTTTCTTGTGTTCTATCTTTGGAATATTCAGCATCCTTTATATTTTGCTTATGGAAATTGTACAATTTCTCTAATTAAAGTGTAAAGAATTCTAAAGTAAACATGATAAATTTATAAATTTCATTCTCTTAAATACCCAAAAACAATAAATATTGTTGTGCGTGTGTGTGTGGGTTGTTACTTCTAAAAACATTTTTTCTCTCTATCTCTTAAGGACTTAGTTGGTATGCTTAAGAAACTTCCTTAAGTTTGTCTTTGAAAAAGAAATCTTTGTCGTTCTAAATGAAAAAAAACTCACTAAATTTCTTTTATGTGGTGGTGTTTTTTCTTTCTCAGTTTTTAAATAAATTTACTTAAAATAATCTAAATGTTTAATAGACAAAAATAAAAAAAAATGTTGGAAATTAAAATTCTTTTTTTTTAACACCAGAGAAAAAAACGAATTTTAAAATTTATTCTGATAACACAGCTTTTTTATATCCTTTTTTAAAGCTAAATACTCTATTCAAACTATTATTTTACTTTAACGAAAGAAGTGCCGCTTTATTGTTTTTCTTTTTATGAAATTACTAAATTTGTTTAAAAAAAATTTGCTTCAAATGTGTTTATCATAATTTTCTAAACAAAAAAAAAAAATGTTGCTGCTGTTTCTTTGTTGAAAGTAATAAACAACAATTATATTGTATATTTTTAATTATATTTAATCCCTCCTATTTAAAGTTTTTTTGTGTTGTTCTCTTGTTTAAGTATTATTAAATTTTATCTACAAATAAAAAAATAATATTTTCATGCTTTTGGCGTTATATTAAATAAATACAAAAATAAAAGAAAAAAAATAAACAATAATAATTATACATAAATAAATTGAAACTAAAATGATAAAACCAAATACAACAAACAATTCCTAACCCTGGCTTTAATTACAAATCTTGTTAAATATCTTTATATTAATACGACGATTTAAATTTCTTCTTTTTTCAACTAGCGTAGGCATTATTGAATTCTTCTATAGGCTTATGCATTTCGAACATAAACACACTTTTACATGTGTCTACTTGGTTGTGTGTAAAAGTTTAAATCTGTAGTTCTACAATAAATGTCTCCCCCCCCCCAGATTTGGTTATATCAATGCAAGATCAAGAGACATCATTTGAGACTCACGTTAACCTGGACAATATTTGTAAACATTCGATTTTTGTGTGTATTTTGTTTTTAGAAAATTAATTTTCTATTGTGTACTACTTGTCTTAATTAAAATAAAATGAATTATAAGTATAAGAAATAGTTTATTGTAATGAATTTTCGTCAGGTAGGTTAGTTAAAAAGAGAAAGTGAAAAAGTGGATAAAAAGAAAATAGAAAAGGTATAGTCACAATCGCAAAAACCAATTGATATCATTAGAATATGGCGCTGTTGTGATTTTCAACAAAATCTACTCTTTTTCTTATGTCACTTATGACAAGGTCAAGAATAAACGGCAACTAGAAATTGTTGAGTTCCAGATGGCAATGCAATCTGATATCTAACATTATATTAATTTGGAAATCATTTTTGAGATGAGTTTAAAAATAGGAGCGAAGAGTAAGATTTTATGATTATAATCTTATTTTATATGAAATTTACTACTAGATTTTTAACATTTGACAGTAGAAGCTTTCAGAACAGACCACTCCAACAAATAACCTGGAGTTGGGATATGAAAAAATTATACTAATTACGACTTTCAAAATAATTTGATTCACATAATGTAATGTTTTCTGTAAAACGTTTATTTGTAATATATATTGAATAAAATAAAAATATATATATGTATGTATATATTTTTTTAATTAAAAATTTCAACTTAAACTAAAGGAAAAATACTTACAAAAACAAAATCAAAATTATAGTTTCAAATTTATTTGTATATATTTTGTTCTGTGTTAACATTCTTCTTGTTCATGATTACACAATAAATTCATTAAAATTTCAGCAGATAAGTGTGTTACACTATATATTTTCCTATTTATCTTTTTATAATCGAAGATATTTGTTATAAACAAATTAATGAATCAGCGCAGCCCAAGTATCATCAGAGTATCTGTTATTGGAATTCATTCATATACGATAATTTGTAGACAAGACTTTTAATTTTATTTATATTTTTAAAATTTTATTTTATATTTTTGTTGTAAATATATGTGTATACATAGTATTTATATATAATTTATGTTCAAATTATCATTCTTAATCAAATATAATGCATGAATGATGTCCACGATGAATGAATGAATGCATACATAATACACTGTTGTTTTTAATATTGCAAAAAAATATGTTTATTATTGTTGTTCCGTTTTCATATTTATTAATTTTATT
This sequence comes from Sarcophaga carnaria, assembly GCA_958299815.1. NCBI lineage: Eukaryota > Metazoa > Arthropoda > Insecta > Diptera > Sarcophagidae > Sarcophaga > Sarcophaga carnaria. The sequence continues at coordinate 129,122,782 of OY283150.1, read as the reverse complement.
TACTGACATCCACAAAAAAAAAAAAAAAAAAATTGGAATTTGGAATTTTAAATTTAAGTTTTTATTTTTACAATACACACACTATTGTTATTGTTTATTAATCCGGTTGAAGGGACTATTTCATTTTGTTTGTCTGTTTCCTGGCTGGTAGTTGTTTGTTTATTTTTTTGTTCAATTTCTTATAAACTTGTGAGAGTAATATTTATTATAATAGTCGATATTAGCTGGTAGTTATGGTGGTAGAAGTTGTTTTCCGTGATGATGATTACAAAACTGGAGATGCATTTTAAGTATTAATTTACTATATTTGTATATATGTATATATATATATTTAGTTATTTTATTTATTTTTATTTAATCTATTGCCAAGATATTATTGTTAATGCTTTGAACTTTGTCATAAATATCTTGTTATTCTCCATTCTTTTGTTCATCCTCAGATTCAGATTCTAAAATAAAAAAATAAAATACAGATACATAATGAATATACATTTTTTTTAAGAAAACATAAATTACACATTAGAGAAAAAGGAAAATGTACGGGTAATTATTGGCCAGATTAATCTATGAAATTATTTTTAAGATAAATGGACACCCAATCACCTGTTAATTAATCTAGCACCGTTTATTCATTTTTAATAAATTTGTTTGAATTTTACAATATCAAATTTATTTCACCTGGTGCTTGCTAAAAACAAGAGGAGACTTTAAAATAATAATCTAACGTTCTAATGCAGAAAAAAAACAAGAGTATTTTTATTTTGTATGGACAATTATTGGCCTAATATATCTATGTTTAGTTTTAAGATAAATGGACACCCAATCACCCATTATTAGTATAGCACTATTTAAAGTATATTTTTTTTAATAAACTTGTCTAAAGAATACAATAACAAATTTACTTCACCTAGTGCTTAAAATAATGTAATATTCAATAGCAATATCATAGACTTCATTGGCCTTAGAACCTATAGGTATAATTTAGCAGACAATAAGGCAAGCAAAAATCTATATTTTGATCTGGCATTCTTGTACAATGGATGTGCTAAATACATATCACACACCCATTCTCAAAGAATGCCTCCACGTACCGCTTAAAAAAAATTAAACCAAGTTGACCTTTTGTGTAATTGTACTAAAAATTATTGGCCTAAAATATCTATAAGTTAAGATAAATGGACACCCAATTAATAGCCGAGCTTGTTAATCTTGCAACATGATAACCTGAACATATATTATGGAATTAAACAAAATGTTCATTCTCAAAACAGTTGCTTGTTTGACGACGTCAATTGAGCCATTGCTCGTTATTCTACTGCGCTAAAAAAGGTTTTTTTTATTTCAGATCTCATTGACCTACAGAATCTATAAGAAATTTAGCAGATAATTAGGCAAGCAAAAATCTGTATATTATTTTGGGAAACTTGTATAATAAAATTGCTGTGTATTAAAAAAATCACAATTTTATTCTCAAAGTTGCCCCCGATGCTAACATTACAACATCATGTAACAACCTAAACTGCATAATATGCGCTACCTAAAGTTTACTAAAGAACAAATTAATGCCGTTCATAAAACCGCAGCTATGAAGATCTAATACACATTGAAAACTCCGTGTTATATTATTATGTACCATAGATTATTGGCCAAAAATATCTATATGAGCAGATAAATGGACACCCAATCAATGGCCGAGCATTGTTAATATTGCAATTAGTAACCTGAATAGTGTTGTGGAAATATCAACAAAATTCATTCTCAAAAAAATTGCATTCTTATAGCAACTAATTTTCACATTCGAGTTTTTTAATGAAAGAAAACACCGTAAGCGCATATACATATGTATATAAACATCAAATATCAAACTGACCTATAAAATTATCTAAAATATGAAATTAGGAATTTAAAATATTTCATACAAAGAAATCTAGGAATTCCGTATAAGACATGTTTACAAATTTTGTAAACAAGAAATAACTAGACAAGTAAATGCATGATTTTGATTTAGCAGCCTTTCGACACTAGTTAAGCTTAAGAGTGAAAACAGCAAAATTAGTTCTAATAAGGTGCATCACAATTGGTTTTTTCTTTGTAGCAGTTTTGAACCAGACTTCTTTAATTTAAATTTTAATAAGATTTGCAGTGATAATTTGCTTACCTTCTTCGGCATTTTGTAGCCATTCGACAAATTTCTTCATTTGTTCTAGGAAATGCATTTTACCCTTGCTAGAGTGGGCGTCTTTATACCAACGCAAAATAACTTCTTCTGATAGTATTTCAGCTAAAAATTAATATATAAAAAAATTAGAAAATAGAAATGACAGTGACAGTAATATAAAAATTAAAAGGATAATAAGATATCGAAATAGGGACTTACTTTTGTAGAACAATAGTATGATCTTTTGGAAAGCTTTCATAAAGTTCATATTTTCATAACAGAATTCTTGAACTTTTAAAATCAATGCCAATTCGGCACGGTCAGTACCAGTAAAGGCCTTGAAAAGCGGGCAATAGTTTTTCAAGTGACGTACGGCTTGATCGGTAACCAATTCCTCTTTTTTATTCCATTCGCCCAGCGACATTATTGTTGACCATATTATGACAATTATTTCATTTTCGGGAATGTTGGTTTTAGCGGCAAATTCTTTTATGTCAGCATTGATTTCTGAGTGGGGTTTTTCATCGTTAATATCATCAATAAGTGTTTGTTGCAATTCACGTTTAGCCTCTTGACTGGCTTGGGCTTTATGCAATTTTATAATTTCAGTAAGTTCCTTTTCGAGAAAAACTTGTTTAAAGTTCTCTTCAGTACGTTTGTTAGGTGGGAAAAAGTCCATAAGTCTAAAAATATTCAATAAAAACAATTTCTTTTAGTTTCTTTTTTTTTTAATTTCTTATGTAAATTATATTGAAATTGTTTTGTAAGATTTCAAATTGAAACACAAACATTCAGAAACAAACATTTGCTAATTAAATTCGAAAACTCTGCATTTTAGTATTGGAAAGTTAATTAAAGAAATTGACTTGGGAATATGAATATAATCGAATTTCTTCCTGAAACTTTCCGGAATATGAAGTGACATAATATAGAAACGGAACACTAACTTACTTGCTTTCTAAACCACCCTTCTTAAGTGTTTGTATTAGGGAAGCAATACCCTTCTCTTGCTTAAAGGTGACGAAAAGTTCCACCAGAAAGTCAAGAGCAATACCATCCTTAATTAAATGTTCATTATTGAGTACCAATAGAACAGTGGGTGGCACAGAACCATTAACTGTAAATAAACAAAATTAAAATTATTATTGAAATGTTTGCTCATGTAATACTTTTAAGTTGAGCTAAGAATTATTTCGGAAGAAAAAATATGAAGCCTTTATTAACATATGTATGTACATATGTATGTAATTGGGTTTGTGTCTTTTGCCTCTGGTAATAAGGAAAAAGTCAGTACGCCAAAAATGTTTAATATACGCCACAATTTACATAGAAGTTCTTATCTAGAAAATACTGATAAGAATCAAAATAGTTAATTGTGGCGTGTTCTTTCTTCCATTTTCCTGCCATCATATGTTGATAAAGCATAATAATGTAACAAAACAAAATTTGTGAAGTTGTAAATTAAAAGATTAGAGATAGATATCGGACTGTTGACATTTATTATATTATGTACATATGTATGTATATGAAAAAGCAAGTTTCATAAAATTGTTTTTATTATGAATTCATTTTTAAGGTGTGCAAAAAGACAACAAATAGGTTGAGTAAATTTCGAAATATTTCTTAAATAAATATTTACAATAATATATTATATAATACGTACCTAACCACAGCGCTGTCATACGCGCAAGTTTAGTGCGTTCACTTGGAGTAAAACCTTTAATGAAAACTAATACTTTCTTCATTTCCTCCTCGAACATTTTCTCCAAGTACTTATATCGACGCATGAGCTTGATGAATACCTGTTGTAAAATAAAATAAAAAACAAAATGTATTAATATTTACTTATTAATCTAAGAAATAGGTTTGAACTGTTTCATATTAAGAAATCTAAAAATTTCATGTCAAAGAAATATCCAGACAAGTATAAATATGACTTTAATTTAGCAACCATTCGACACTATTTAAGCTTTGGATAATATACAGCAAAATTAGTTCTAATTAGGTGCATGCACATATGTATTTAGTTGAATATGTGTAAACATATCTGAAATTCAATTTTTGTTTCTATCTTAAAGTACATATGTATGGATTTTATATTTTGAGTTAACCCTTTTGCACTTCAAGCAACGAACATTCTGTTCTTATAGTATCAAGGCAAACATTTTTAATTGACTCTCTTATATCAGTTAAAATCTGTGTGTGAAATAAATGTATACTACTACTTGTCAACTATAGAAAAAAGCCATCATTTTAAATTTTCTCAATTAAAATACGTAGTGGCATTGGCATTGTATTATTGACATATACATATGTATTTATAGGAAACATTTTTATTTTATTCGTAATTAATAATTACCTGCTCATGGTTACGCATAGCTTCCATGTCTTCGGGGGCTTCGAATATGCAGTAATTTGTGCGTGGTTTCTCGCCATCCTGTGAGATTGAACCACCAGGAACTAAAATTAAATTCAATGTTAAACAATTTTCATAAATTGGGTTCTCCTTTGAACTCACCTAAGAGACCACCAGCAATTAATATGTCAAATAGTACTTCGCCGTAACGGCGGTAATCAAGTTTATTACCAGCGATATCTAAATATTTAGAGATTTGTTCTAAGTCACCTTCTGTTTTCTCGAGACCAGCAATGACCGCATCACGGAATCCCGTTGGGTCATATTTTTCTCTTTCATCTCTTTTTCTGGTCTTGATGCGCTGACCTGATAGTACTGGTCTTTCAGTTTTTTGACTCATACAATAAATTGCTGAAATAAAAATGAAACTCCAATAAGCATTTTATATAAATGTTAGAACTAAAAATTATGTATTGTACGCTCATTAACTGGCCAATTTAATCCATTACTGATTGAGGAAGCTTGGACAACCGAACAAACTATATTTTTCTAGCATTTCCATATTTCTCGTTTAACCCAATTATTATATTAAAGGTTACGAGGCAAGTAAAAATGCAAAAAACTTTTTTGAAAATATAGATTTTATACTAACTAGCAATATTAACAGAAAATAATATAATATTAAAATTCTAATATAAGTACATATCTCCATTTTATAGCCTAGGACCCATGGAACAAGTTCTAAAGATTTAAGAGAATCTTATTTCAGATTTTAATTACTATTTAATCTTAAACATTCTCCGAATATCCAAGACGATGAAGATGAAAACTGATTTCAAAGCCCACATTGTAGAGATATATGTATACTTTACATATTTTTTTAATAAATATAAATTTAGTTCTCGACATTCCTCACACCCAATTTATGAAAAATTCCCAGAATTTAAGCCGAAGAAAATATGTTGATGTTCCTTTAAGTATTATGACTCACAATTCCCATTTTGTTATTTACTGTTGTATATTAAATAATTAACACGTCTTTGTGGCAGTTTTCTTATTCTATTTTTTCAATCTAACCTCAATTTAAAAAAAATTATATATATATATATTACATATTAAAAACAAAAACAATTTGACAAATGGCCACACAATTAATAAAAAAAAAAAGCACCAACACACAAATAGAAAAACATACCTTTCAAGAAAAGAACAAAAAGAATCAAGAGAGGAGCACATATGTTAACCCACACATATAAAAAGACAACTTTTTTACAATACAGATAACAAAAATATTGAGAACATGAAATCAAGAAGAGCCCGTTTAACGAGAGAAATTCCTTTAAAAAATATTCGAGAAAAAACGAGGTCAATGAAATCTTTCACTTTGTTAAATACTACAGAAAGAATTAATTACTATAGATTTTAATGTAACTATTTCCGACGGCATTAATTAAAAAATTAGAAAGTTTTCAAAATGTTTATCTACTTACATAGAAACAATTAAAACTAGAAAAACGAGCTGTCATCCCAAAAAGGAAATTTGTATTTCCTTAAATTTTTATAGAAATTGATCTTTATTTACTAGTTGTGTATTACACTTCCTTAATTAAATAATTTATTTAACCTTGTAGTTACTATATGTAGATATTAAAATGTATTTGCCCTCAACTTTCTTCTTTCTATTTTAACAAAATGTGACACGAATCAAAATGTTTTTTTTTATTTAAAATGTGAGCGCTAAAAATCGCACACAAACGCTAGGTTCACACACTCACGTTTTCAAATCAGGGAAAAAAATTATCAGCACTTGATCTTACTAATTACGTTTAAATAAAATTATATTTTTAATTTATCACAATAAGTTACTTTGTCTTATAAATTAATTTTAAATAAATAAATAAAAAAAATTATGTTCTTAACAAAAAAAAAAAAGTATTGTTTTCAACTTAAAACGATAATTGGTGTCAGTAAAAAAAATATAAACCAGTTGATTTCACGAATTCCAAACACTAAATGAGTAGTTGATACTAAAATAAAACTCACATGTGCTACCCGCATTGAAAGCAAAAGAGAAGAGAAATTGCAAAACCGGAAATAAAGGTAAAGTAACGCCATATTGACAGCGTTGCAACAAAGAAGTATTGAAAACCAAAACGAAAAAATAACACAGCGCTTTTACAATTTTCTGTTGTAGGGCTAAATTTTACTTTAGCAGTTATATCGAAAAGAATATTTCGGAAATAAGTCCAAAAACAATATTTCCAATATAAAAAATCAAGTTTTTATAAATTTTGAGGATTCTAAATCTTGTCCTTCCATCGTTTTTTTTTAGCGAGGTTGAAGACTCAGATTATCAACACTGTTGAGGTAGAAAAATTACAAAGAATTTAGACATTATTTATTAAAGAAGATACTTCTTTTTCTTTCATCTTTAAGTTTCACAAATTTATACCTAAAAGCCTAGTATATGACCGTTTAATTAAATTAAACAATTATGCTTTAAGAAAAAAAATGTTAATCATAGCCATGACATTTTTTTTTGTACGTGATCTACTTGAATGGCGTTCCGAAGAATTGTGTAGGCAGCCATTTTTTTCTTCTTTTTTACTTTATTTCACAAATTTATAATTTTTTTCGAAATAAAATAAAAGAAAATCTTATAATACTTACGATTAAAACAAAAAAAATTTAGCACTGCCGACAAAAATTTATATCGAAATGACTTTCTTTTTTAATAAAACACTCTCCTGTGACACACAAATTGCTATAACGGGAAATGACAACGTGAAAAGAAAAGTGACAAAGTATACAGGTCTGTATTTTATACATTAAATATGAAATGCGATGCCATATCGTTTTTATGTAAAAAGAATTTTACTCAAAAACGCTAGAAAAAATTTATGTTGTTTAAAAAGTGTAGTCAATATGATAGGAATAAAAAATATAAAAGTTAGAAATATCTATATGCATATCTATATCGCAATAATTGAAATACGCATACATTTGTTTCCAAATAAATTAGAAATTCTAAAATTTTATTTTAAAAGTTTATTTCATGGTATAGTATGGTATATATTTGTTTTTTTATAAGGAATCTTCATGCTTAAAAATATTAGCTATGACAGGATCGTTCACCAACTCCTTCATGTTATGAGCTACAACAAAGTCCAAATGATTAAAACTTTGATCGGGAACTCGATAATCTCCAGCTAAATTAGGCATATTCTCAACTAAAGTATCAACATCTTTTGCATCACACAAGCCATCATTATAACTGGAATACAAATAAGTGGGAGCCTTTATATTATTCAGATTATAATCGGGAGGACTGCTTTGACCATAAATTTTCTTATTTTGTTTTGAGCCATAATCCATTTGACAGAAACGACCTTCATTACAGTCAGTTAGTTGTATATAATGTCTGACCTGATTACTACTAGCACCACCCGGATGAGTTTCGACTAAAACTTGCATAGCGGTAAGATTAGTATTGGTGTAGCCTTCGCCTGCAAATAGTATCCAAAGGTTTTTGCACAAGAACTTGAGGGCCGGATCAGTACCACACGCAGTATCGGCCACGCTGGCTATTAAACTATTTTGTGGCAATAATTCCGTATCTTTCAAAACTTGGTTCCAAATACCACCTGGTTTACCTACCAAAGGTCGTAAAACCTTGAAAACTACCGAAGAACCATGTTCGAAGAAGGCACAAGGCGCTAACATATGGGCAGACTTGATTTTTGTATTGTATTCGGGTCTTTCGGACAGCATAACGAAATACGCGGTTGTTCCCTGGGAGTGACCGGCATAGTGAATTCCTTGTTCGTCAGTTTCTTCAATAATGTAATCAATCATTGCGGGTAAATCAATTTTACCGATCTCATGCCAGTCGAAAGCCCAAAACTTTGGGCTGTTAAGAGACATTTTAGTATTTTCGCGAGAATAGATATTACCTCGAGCATTGCCTAGCCAAACATCGAAACCTGCGTCCGCTAACAGATAGGCTAAGGCATAATCAGGTCCTGTGGACACCCAACAATCAGAATTACTGAATAGACCATGTTGCAATAAAATGGCTGGACGTTTAGCGTTTTGATTTTTCAACTTATGGGAATAGGGTATGCGAAATAGATTTAATACATAACCATCCTCTGTTTCAACGAAATGAGATTCAGTTGGATAACCATGGACGCTTATACGTTCATCCTGTTAAAAAAAAAGATAGTTTTCAAACGATTATTATATAACAGAGATTATTTTCCTTACAGTCGGTGTGATTTCCTTTAACATGCAACTAGGATCCAATTTTGCCGCTGTAGCAAAGTACAATAAGCTTATGCCCAAAATTATTTTAAAGTTTTTCATAGCGTTATATTTGCGCAAGAGGCTTCGTGGACAATTCGTTTGTGTCTTGTAGGAATTAACATATCAAGTATTTATACCTTTGGGTTATCTTAATAACTTCTTTATGTAAAAATAACACTTTGAAATTTTTTGTTTTCTTATCTGAAATCATAGCAATTGATTGCTACTAAATTTATAACTATTTGCGTGAGGTCTAAAATAGATGAAATAGTTTATTTGATTTCCGTTAGTGCTTTATAATTAGAAACTATTTGTATACATATTGTATTGCATACACCACATGAAAACTTGATTTGGAAAATGTATTACAAAATTTTGATAATAAATATTTCATTTGCAAAAAAATAACTCATGCAAAAATATTTGCTACTGGTTTGTTTATGGTCTCTAAGTCTAAGAACGGCTATTGATAAATATTATTTATTAATCCACCTGTGCTTACTTATCTATTAAAAAAAATATAATAATAAAAAAAAGTACACCATATAAACTGACTTTTAATGGCATGATAATGAAAAAAAATTGTCATAAATCTACAAATGGAGAAGTTAAACAGTATTAGACGTAGTTTTATTCTGTAATAACAAACTTAGCCCTTTAATTGTTTTTGGGTTAGGGAATTCAATTATAAACTTAAACTTAAACTTAAACTTAAACTTAAAATAAATTCAATTATGAATTAATTCAATTGATAAACTAATCTTACGAAGTATAAATTGATATATTATTACATCAAACTGTAATGCAAAATTGCTTTTTAGATTGCAATATCTTTTTTTGATATTTTAGTCACATTGTAATATAAGTTATCCCTTCGAAAAATACATATGTACTGAAGGTCGTGCTTTTAACAAAAATCAAAAGATGGATGGGGTAGCGTCTTGTTTCCCTTAAGCCATATGTTGGTCATGCCAGGTTAGATATTCTACTATATTGATATCCTTACAAAATTCTTATAAGATATATGAAAGTATAAATATCAGATAAAAGATATTTCTTAATCGTCCACATCTTTGAGCTGGATGCAGTGTTTAATTTGACAACTCTCCTTAACTGGCTATTAAAGGAAGAAATCAAATTAGACAAATGCGTGCAAATGGTTTTGAATAACTTTTTGCGCATTCCACCAATTTGCAGATTAAAAACTAATTATATCCAGAAAAATCGAAATCACTAATAATTAATTAAATACTTTTTTCACCCAAAATTGGGGGACAGTTTACTTTTTCCATAGACTTTAAATAACAGAAAACATAAATAATAAAGTTTATGTTTAGTTAAGAATATTTCAAAAAACATCCTTTAATTTTATTTAAATTTAAACGTGCTCCACGTTTTAATTTGGCTTAAGTCCTTAATAAAAAAGTATGTAATAATATAACGATGATTCGCTATATTATACATATACCAATATCATATATATATAATATTTTCATATATTATTTATTTTACCGATTTTTTAACAAATAATGTTTAGTTTTACAACAAACTCCCAACCCTGGCGGCGTTAAAAAATGCTGACGGTTCTGTAACTGTGTTATATCAACCAACTTGGTCTTATGCTTGACAGCTGTTATAAAGCACTTGTTTATTATTCTCACAGACTCAAAGAAAATAATTAATTTTGTATTAAATAATAAATATATTCAATATGGCATTATTGAGACGAGCTGTTGCAAACCTATGGCAGACAAACATTTTAGGTTTCCGCCCCATTACGACCACTTCTATAAACAATATTAAAGAAAGTAAGTACCTCATCAAGCAGTTTCATAACCTTTCGTTGTTGATTTTTTTTAATTCCATGCTAAACTTTTTTTATATTTATGTAGTACAACAAAAAGTTGAAAAGGATACTTTAATTATTGAAGCTGTTACTAAACCCTCTCCTCGGGAAAGTAATCTTTTGAAAGCTGCCTGCACAGAAAAATTTTGCCCAGAGTGTACTTTAGGTCTTGATATTAAGCACACCGATGTTTTAATTTTGTCCCAGTACGTCCGATCCGATGGCTGTATGCTACCCAAACGTATAACCGGTTTGTGTCACAGGCAACAGAAGAAAATTGGAACTTTGGTAACTATGGCGCAAAAAGCCGGCTTAATGCCAAATCTTACGCCAGCGAATAGTAAAAAAGATCCTAAACAGCGTTATGGTTGGAAAAAGTTTAATAAGTATTTCAACGAGAAAACTATAAAATACTAATAAAAATGGCTGAAAGCTAAAAAGATGTTAATTTAAATCAATTGTTTTTGTTATGATCAGCTTTTTAGTAACGTTACTTTTAGACATAAGTATTAATTACAGCCTTTTTAAAATGAAGTTCGGACTGATAGTCATCATTGTAAACTTTTTGCGCACCTTATAAACAAAATTAGTTATTTCAATTAATTCATTGCGGTTTAAAGGAATTTCATACAGTTGGGCTTGAGGAATTGTAAAGAATTTCCAAGGATATTTAAAGGTTTCTTGAATACATTTTTATTCTAAACATATATAGTTAGTTAATACGTGTATATTATTAATTAAAAAAAAGACAAGTAAAAATAAAGAGTATAATTAATAACGTCATTTTTAAAAACTTATAAAATTATGCTGTTCAAATATTGCAGCCTGATTAGCTGAATTACGTGAAATGTTCTGTTGACCATTTGATTGTTTTTCTAAATTATGTATTTTCTGCATGTGTATTCGCAAGGTGGAGCGTTGAGAAAATTCCTTAGAACAATGCTTGCACTTGAATGGTGTTGGGTCTTTATGAGTTTTCATGTGTTCCTGACAGGCTGTCTGCTGGCGATAAGCTTTGCCACACAGATCACAGCGAAAAGGTTGTTCCTTTGTGTGGGTTCTCTCATGATTGATGAGATGAATTTTTTGGTGAAATGCTTTGTCACAGTACGAACAAGAGAAACGTTTTTCACCATGTTGACGGACATGATATTGAAAACGCATTTGCGTGTAATTTTCAAATAACTGATTGCATATGTGACACGTATAGGTTGATTTTAAGTGGAAATTTTTGAAGTGTCTTTGCAAATGCAACTGACTACGGAAATATTTTTTACATTCATCACATTGCATAGTATCGGGTCGATTGTGCTTTAGTTTGTGTTGAGCCAAAAGAAAGCTCGACTTAAATGTGCTGGTACAAATGTCGCATTCGAAAGGCTTCTCCTGGGGATGGTAACGCATATGATGCATTTTAAGCTGTTGGCGATTTTGACAAGATTGGCCACATACTTTGCATTTTAGATATGAATGGACCTTATTCTTCTGTTTTACTTGAAAATTCTGCAAAGACTCTTCATCTGAGGATGATGAATCTTCTGTTTCAACTTCTTCATCTGAGGTGGGTGTAGAAGATTCCTCCTCATCTGAAGAACTGTCGGGAGATCGTATTGAATATTCCTTTTTCATAGGCTCCTGGTATGGTAGTTCCGATTCAGCTTTCATTACCTCCATAGTTTCCATGTCAATTGGTTCGGTTTTAATTTCCTCAAACAAGGGAGGTGGAGTACCAATGGAAGATGTGGTATCTAAACAATTACCCAACTCAACAAAACGAGGACTTAGTCTTAAATGTGGACTGCTAAATGGAGAAATAAGGTCCGGTGCACAGCATTTGAGTGAAGATCTAGTAGTGTCTTTACATAAAACGGTATCTTCTTTAGCATCCATTTCTAATTTTATTAAATCAGCAGCAGGAGAAAGTTTGCCAGACTCCAAAATATTTTCAAATTCTAAGAAATAGCTTTTCAATATTCTCTGACTATCTAAGCACTCCTCGCGAAAAGCTCTGACCTGTTTAAATCTCTGAAAACACTCTTCACACAATTGTTGGGGTAAACCATCGAAAGGTTTGATCTGCCAGAAAAAAAATATAAATTTGCTTTAAATCATAAATGCCGACACACCCTACTTACATTTAGTTCCCATATGTTCAAATCCTCAAATATATCTCTTATGTCTTCGCTTGTCTCGTACACTTTGTTGTTGTCTTTTAAATCGCCTGTCTGCACTGCAGAAGCATCGACTGCTGCACCACCGCCCTCATTTGTTGTGGTTGTCTTAAGCTTCTCCACAAATATTTTATAAAATTTCACATCTTCACTGAAGAAACGACTACATGTTCGACAAGTAGTATCCAGAAATAAGTTCTTATCCAAGCATAAGTCGAAAGCCATTTTCTAAAAATTATTTTTTTTAATAATTTTTTTAGCTTCACAAGAGAAGTAGTTTTCTTTTTTCTTTTATATGCAATTGTTAGATGTTTTTAATCCCTTCACTTTTAGAGTATTGCCAGATTAATGGTTGTTGCTTCTTGAAATTTCTGATGCTAACATCAGAACACACAGCTGATTTTTGATTACTACCTACTACTGATTTTGATTACCTAAACGCAGGGCCACACTTCAAAATTTACTTGATTAAATTTATGTAAGTGTAGAATTTGTAAGCTTATTACGTTGAAATTGTAAAACTATTTTTTATGATTAATTATTTTAGTTTTATTAATTAAAACAATTCAATTTTGAAAAATTTACTATTCAAAACTGAACGGCGTCCATTGCAACTTATTTTGTTTACTATACTATTGCATTATGCTATAAACACATTGAGGGCTACTAGCTACACGTTTACAAAAGGGGATATTAACAAGTAGTACTTAATTATTTTAAAATCAGCAGACAACCGGCTACAATCCGTCGAATACAGAATACGCACATTTACATGAGCGCAATCACGACTATTCGACCATTTTTGCCACTTTAATTTAATTTTTTACCCGGGGGTTTCTCGACCTACTTTTGCAATGACTAATACACTTACAGTTTTTTACCAGGCACTCATATATTCAAATACTGAAACAAATACGATAACCAATTTTGCTTTCAATGAATCAAGGCATATTTATAAGAGGTAGCCGCAACATTACAACAATGCAAAAACAACAGGCATTTTGTTTTTGTTAAAGAGCACTCAGTATGTCAAAAAAATTAACTCTCAAACCTCCATAGGAAATTAGTTAAAGCAATTAAAAAAAACTAAATAAATTTTATACATTGAAAATTCTTATGATTTTTATGTTAAGCTAAATTACACAATAGAGCAGCACCTGTAAATTAAAAAAAATATCAGCTGCAAACGTTATTTCTTATTTATTATTGTACCAATTAAAATTTGTACCTAATTTATATGTATTTTATGACTGAATTTTGAAATTGAATACTTATTTAAACTATTTTCTCTTGAATTATATAAAAACATATTTTCAACAGAAGATTGGCCCAATCTGTTTTAATCCCTATATCCCAATCTTCTGAAAGAGAATTTGTTTTAAAAATATCACACAAGTTATTTCAGTCATAGTTTAGGCACCTAGTTGGAGACATGGAATTTTTCTTTTTTTCTGGTAATTCATCACTTTCATCTAAATATCTATAAATATAGTAAATCTAGGTTGTAGTTATAAAGATATATGTATTTAGTGTTAAAGGCTTAAATATTGTTAATCATCTTGCAAAAATTTTAATATAATTGGCTTTAAAATAGTAATCCTAAAGAATTTCTAGAGTGCGTATCGTTAAGGATACATGCGGTACATATGAGGGTTTATGACTAATATAAGTACGAAATTGAATATCGAAACAAAATACGCAAAAAACAAACATTTTTTTTGACATTCAAAAACTCGTCAGCTGTTGAGTTGCTCTTACCTCTTATAAATATGCCTTGCAATGAATGTTTCAATTTTCGTCCAGCAATAACAGCTGATGTATGATGTAAACCGCTCTTCTGAAAAATTCTGCCATTGTAATTTGGCGAATATACATATTTTGTACACGAAAATATATTCTTTGACAACTAGTATGCTTTAAAAAACAGACGACATTTAACGTAAAACGACAGAAATATTTCAGTAATTGAGTATTTATGCACACGAATGGAGGTTGGTCTGAAATAGTTCATCTTATACAAAGAGGGGGTTAGTTAATCTCTTCAGTACTGTTTCCAACAAGTAATGATATGTAGGCCACACTATACAATCTTAAGGAATTACACTATAGAACTTCTCTATATATTTAATCGTATTGGTTTACTTAAATTGGTCAAAATATTCGGGAATTAATCGTTGTGAAGCCCTACACGTTCCGATTAGTCGTACATGTTGAATTGGTTGGTTGTCTTCTTCACTCGTTCCTCTTTTTCAACCATATGTTACTTTCTTGAGTTTGTTCCCATTTTTTTCACTTTCCTCTTTTCTGCAGGGTCACAATGGATTAGGAGGATTGTGGGTGAAAGCGCGAAAACACAGTAGTGTGACCCTCTTTTAACCTAGCTTAACTTAACACAGTTATTATCGATGTTGGAAAGTCTTTTATTTTCTTAATAAATAAGTGTGTCAATTATATTTAATTTATATTTTTCTATGCACACTTCAAACTTAATAAACTTCCATTCGTGAAATTGCTATAAAAATTATTTTCCTAAATAAATGAACTTATCCGCTTTTTTTACACTACATTTCCACTTGCACAATATTTAAGGCTAATTTGAAAGTAACAGAATAAGGGATAAAAAGAAAACATAAAAATATAAACAAAAAATGTAAACAAAACCATATGATTATTGTTTATATTTTTCATTTTGCTTTATTAGCTTCATTCTTCCGTTTTCTTCATTTGCGTAACTTTTGTTCGAATTGGTAGACAGTGTTTTACCTCTATTTTGAATTTTTTGTACCTAATATACGCAATAAAATTTTTGTTTTTCTAATAAACAAATTTTATTTTTATGTATTAAATAAAATTGACAACAATTTCACATTTTATTGAAAAGAAACTATATAAATTAAGTAAAAGGATTACTTGGTATATTAGATCTGGCATCACGATTTATTGATTTATACGAGGAAGCGCTATTAAAAGTGACGGCAACACTTTAAGTACTTAAAAAACGTCAAACAAATTTCGGCTTGGACATAGACACATTTCTGGTATATTTAACAAAATTTTTAAATTGGACAAGTGTTTCTAAAAAAGTTAATGTTTTCATGAGAAATGACTACTATGGAAAGTGAAAGAGTTGAAGCTATAGAAGCCTGTCGAACATGTGGAATTTTTTACATGACCTCATCTAACTATCTTAAGCATCTTTTTCAGTCTCCTGTAGAACAGCCCGAAATGATGTTAATACGCTTGGAATTGTCTCAATGGAAAGTTGAAGTAAGAACCATTTTGTTTTATTAATTGTATCAATTAATAAAAATGAAATTTTTAGGTGGCAGAAAATGATGGCTTTCCACAGTATGTTTGCAGTACCTGTATTCATGAATTCCAAAAAGTATTCAAGTTTCGTGCAGCCTGCATTGAAACACAGGAGCAGTTTAAGTATTTTTGCAACTTGCGTGATGAAAACCGTGCTAATATTAAAATTAAGACAGAAAGGGTCGATCCGGATGAGAACAAACCAGTGTGTGACTTCATATACGTTGATGATCTAAGTGAAACTGAATATGACGGTGCAACGCCTTTCAATATACCTCATGTTCCTATCAAAGAAGAACTTATTGAGGCAGCCACGATTCCAATGGAAGTATCTATGCAAGCAGTTAATACGGTCGAATCAGCATCAAAAGTGGTAGCGCCGCCGGACCAATCTGTCTCGAATATACCTCTAATGAAAACTTCTCAGAACGAAAGTGTTGAAACCAACACAGTAGCAGTTACAGAAAGGCCTACAGTCGAACATATTGAATGCAAATTATGTCAGCATGTATCCTACTGTAACGAAGATCACAAACTACATTTGCAAAGAGTTCATGAAATCAGAGATATGGAATGTCATATATGTGGAAAAGAATTCAAAAATTCGACTGCAGCACGTTTAAAGTTTCACATGAAATGGCATACACTAAATAAGCACGTAAAATGTACGCTATGTGGTTTTGTTTGCAGCTCAAAAGATGCTTTGAGAGAACACAAGCGAGCTAACCATAGCAGGATAAAATGCAAAATATGTGGTAAAGGTATGATTAATACTTAGTAGTACTGGAATATTAAAAAAAAAAAATTAAAATTTATTTTTGCAGGTATTTTAACCAAAAAAATCAAATCACATTTGAGAAATCATGAGCTATTAAATAAGTATACCTGTGAATATTGTGCGGAAGGTAAGAAATTCTTTAAAAAATCTTCTTTATTATTCTTAATTAATTAATTTATCATTTTTTTAGCTTTCTCCACGGAAGATCAACGCGAAAATCATATTTGGGAATTACATGCCAATGAGAGTAATAATCCCCCAACAGACATAGATCAAGAAATGAATGATGGAATGTTGTGTCAAGGGTCTAAAGGCGATCTAATTCACTATAAATTTTTATGTGCCCATTGTGAAGAAAGGTTCATAGAGCAGGTTGATTTAGAAACACACGTCAAGGAAACACATCGCCCTAAAACACAACTATTACAAAATGAATTACAACTGGAACAGCCAATTATACATAATTCAACCACAAATAAAAAATGTGCAGATTTGGCTGATACGGCAACACAAATCGCTGTATTTGAAGACTATGACAATGATGAAGATGGAATACTTCCCGAGCATGAACATTATGCAAATGAAAGTGACTTATTAAAGGGAAGTTTTCAAGAGAGGCAGGAAGAAAATCAATTTATTGAAACACCCCATATCATACAAACAAATTTTAATAGCGAAAATGCAGTAATTCAAATGAGAGAGGATGTTACCGAACTCCGTAATGAGCCAAGACAATTTCAGAATGAAACCAACAGTAGTTCGTTTGAATCTGGAGAATCTTCAAATGAAACCGACTCGGAAGGTGAGACGCAGCATTTAGACGCCAATGACAGTAGTGATCTTAAACCATTTGCTTGTGCTAAGTGTGCAGAAACTTTTGTTAGTATAGAACAGTTGCGTCAACATCATGAACAACATTTGGCAGCCAGCATTGAGGAACAACAGACAACGCCAAATAAACTAAAGTTTAAATGTAATTTATGTGGCAAATCATTCGATTTGAAATTTTCTCTTAATCGTCATGTAAAGAAACATAAACATGCTCCAGTTTGAAATACGAAACTGTTAACTAGTACTGACGCATAATGTATATACAAAATATACGCACCATATAAAACTCTCATTTAACATAATTCTTATTGGTTAAGAAATTTAATTAACAAACATTATTAATAAGTTGCTTCCCTAGTATTGAGGATTTTCTGAAGAAAATTGTTATGTACAGAATTCCATGAATTTCTAATTTTCTAGAATATTTGAAAATATATGTAGATATATACATATATATATATATATATATGAATAAAACTTCAGTTTTCGAAATTTTTATGTATTTCCATTAAATAATTTTAAGAATTTATATTAGCACATTTAGTAAGTAATAATACGTAGTAATTTACGATAATTTAAAATAAAAATTATTTACCTCTTAAATCGTTCAGAATATATATGACAAAAACGAGGGATAGTTATCCTTTTTTAAATTTTCTAGCTAGTACAATACCTTAGACACCCGCAAGGTTCTTTTGATAACTGTCGTTAGAAAGTTGGGCTACAATTTAAATTTAAAACACCTGAATCTTAATATTCGACGCCGGTTGTGAATATAATGCCACATGTCCACTTTGTTTAGTTATCCTATATTTATGATATTTATTAAAAGATTTGTTTGTATAACTAACTATTAGTACAGATACGTTTTTATAAAGTATGGTAATGAAATTACTTAGGTAGTTTGCCCATCATACGCAGCTGTTGCATTTGTTGGGCCTGTAAAAGTTTTTGATTTTGTAAGTGTTGTTGCGGTCCACCTTGTCCTATTTGTGACATTTGTCCCATCCCGCCTGGAACATTTGGCATCATACCTGGCCTTCCTGGCGTTCCACCCATGGCACCCATCGATCCAACAACCATTGGCCCGGTCGATCCGGATGGTCCAACCATACCGCCTGAGCCTTCACTTAAGCCTACCGGTATAGCGCCTACAGGCCTATTAAGTATAGCGGGATTCTGTTGTATATCCGATAGACATGATTTCCATTCTTCTAAACGACTATAGTGCTTGTTTAACAATGCCTCTTTGCGTGATATTTCTATGCGTAAATCCTGGTTTTCATCTTTTATGAGTTGATCTGGTTTAAGTGTTGATACCAAAAACCTCTTTTGCAAGAAAAAAGCTTCCATTTGCCGCGCTACATCGATGAAGCGATTTGTGGTCTTCTGTACTTCCAATTCGACTTCTTCTTTATTGGTGCCTGTATTTGCCTCCAGTTTTGTAAGTGAAAGCAGGCAATTTTGAAAGGCTTCTTCAAATTCATCCATTAGGTTTCCATTAACATTAGAAGCGGTAGACATTTTACGTTAAAATTATTTCTTTTCCAAAATTTAACAAAATTATTGCAAATCAGAACACAACACCGTTTGCAGACACTGCTCTTCTTCTTTGCTTCTTGTATTAAGAAGTGATGCCAGATGTTTATGTTTAAGAAGAGGGGAAATATTTCACAGTTTAAGGAATTTTGGCGATATTTGGAGTTTAAAAGAATCATAATGAAAGAACTTATGGGTGGCAACCGAACTGCCATGCCTATATGTTGGGCCGCCCCATTCTCACTTTGTAAACAATAGCACACAACGCGTCATATTTGATATAGATTGGACAGGAAATATATAAAGTGTAATAAAAAGAAGTTCACTATATTTACAATAGATGGTTAGATATAAAAACTTTTCGGTTCAAGCTCTTTACCAAAGGATTTGGCAGGGAACAAACTCAGTCTGCATCAATACTATCTAAAGTTGTGGTTCGGGCTTCTAACAAATACATATCTTCTTCCTATAGCAATTTCTTGTTAAGTTGGTAAAGCGCAAAAAAAAAAAATTAAAAAAAGGTTAGTCTCTAAGGGTCGTTTTTTGAATGCAAGTTTAAACTCGAGATTAAGTTAATCTCCAGTTAAAGTTAATCTCCAGTTAACTCAGTTTTCATTTTTTCAATGCGAATTTAACTGGAGATTAACTTTGTAGAGCTGCCGTACTTATAAGTAAAAATGGCAACATTTTCTTCGTTTATATTGTTGTTTTTACTACTTTTTGCAAATTATTTCACAACAATTAGCTTTTGTATATAACAAAAACAAACAAACAAAAGCTGAATACTATTGATCTTTATGTAAAAAAATCATTTTCTTAAAATAATAAATAAATTAAGACTGTCTGTTGTCAATTTGTGTGTTATATAATTCATAGTTACTTAAATATTTGTCTTATTCGGCTTCCCCTCACTTAAAAGCTTTTTTAAAAAAAAAAATTTGTCAACTACTTGTCGTAGTTAATCTCGAGTTTAAACCAGCAACGTTGGTGGTTTAAACTCGAGATTAACTACTTAACCGTAAGTTTAAACTCGAGATTAAGTGAATTCAAAAACTGAAAACGGAGTTTAACTGGAGATTAACTTAATCTCGAGTTTAAACTTGCATTCAAAAAACGGCCCTAAATGAGATGACAATTGAATTTAACAGCAAACGGTACGTATTTTGTATAATTTTATTACTAATTAATCTTGTATTTCATATGGGGATTTGAGTGTCCTTTTATTATTTTTTTTTAATAATTAATTTATGTTTAAAATTATCTTTATTGTAATTGTATTTCTTTTATTCTTTTGTTTTAGTGATATAGTGGTTTGTGAGGGATTATTATTTTAATTATATCATGTTGCATTTATGATTTTCTATAACTTATTTAATAGGGAACTTAACCAAACATTTGAATATTTTGTTTTAAATGTGTTACAAGTTATAAATTTAATATACGTAAAGTTAAATTATTAATTAATTACTCAATGGGGAGAAAAGTTATTAAAAATTATACATATTTTTATGCAATAAGAGTGGTTAATCTTAAACTTATTTTAAAGAGTTTCTATTTCAGCTCAAAAGACAACAAAAATAAAAATCAAATATAAAATTATTGTATTTTAAATAATAGCATCTAAATAAACTTATCAAAAAAGAAGTTGTAACATAAAAAGGACGAGGGAAAAAGTTTACTGGAGATCAACTGCTACAACACAAATTTATGTAGGATAAAAATATAAGCTTTCGTAATGTCTCAGGAAGAACAAGAATAGTATTCCCAAATACATCAATGCAGAAATGAAATTAATTTAATTGAAATTTAATTAAATTGTTTATGATACAGTTGATAAAAATTGTTGTAAATTTGGTCTTAAATTTGTCTGGAAAAGGATGAATAAATTAGAATAGACAAATAAATTAAAAGTTAAGTAGGGGTTATGTCTCCTATACCGTTAACTAAATAGTGTCGGCAATATTAAATAATATTTAATAATTATATTAAAAGTGTTTAATCAATTTCGTAAACTTCATTCGGATCGAAACCAGGTGCTGGTTTTGGCGCTGCGCCAACTGCTGCTGGATTAGGTACTATTTGAGCCCCAGCAACACCAATATCAGCACCACTACCAACAACACCATTGGCGGCTTGGCTATTTCCCTGAAAATAGCCAGCTGCTTGTGGATTTTGATTAACATATAATAATGGATTCATATACATGCCGCTCGGATGGGTCAGAGTTGCATGCAATGACAGAAGATCCTTATACATAGTAGGATCGCCATTGTTCATTTGGCTATATAATTCATTCAAATATGTGGGTACTACTTGTATAACTTGATTTTGTGTCATTTCTGGATGATCCTTAGCTATTTTCATGTTAAGCAGTTGTAGTAGAACATCCGAACGAAAACCGAAAATTTTATTAGAAGTAACACTACCCGAGGCATTGCCAAATTGGGCGCCAAAGGCTGTTCGATCATATGCCATAAATTGAGCTGTTTGAACTGTGCGTGTCTTTTCAGCTTCGAATTCAGACCAGGCCTCTTTGCGTTCTGCTTCACTAAGATTTTCACTTTCTTCGTTCTCAAGTAAAGAATCATGTTCGTGATATTTAAACAATATCCTCTCGTGTTCCGATAATAACTCAGCAAATAGGCGATCCTTAGGCAATATGGGTATTTCACGTGGTACACTAGGCTCCAATTCATATGTGTAAAGTTCTTGCAAATCGGACTGGTTGTAATGACGAGATATTTGCTGTTCATCAATGACACGTTTTGCTGTCGCCTGTTTGGCAACTTGACGTTCGTACAGCTTCTGTTCCATGGTGCCCATAGCTATTAATCTATAAATATAACAAGGCTTCACTTGACCAAAACGATAAACCCGAAATATACTCTGCGTGTCATGCGATGGATTCCAAGATACATCGAAAATAACTACACGATTAGCTGAAACCAAATTGATACCCAAACCACCGGCACGAGTAGAAATTAAAAAGAGACGAGCTCTTAAATTAGTAGAATCATTGAATTTCTTACACATTGATTCACGTTGTTCCACCGAGCTTGAACCATCCAAACGGAAATAATCTGTACCGTTACTCCAAAAGCCACTAAATTCGCCTACATCACCTGCAGCAAAGTGAACAGATTTAATAATTAAAAATTTATTATAAATATGTCTTTGCAATAACTAACCATCATAGTCATAACCACGGGTTTTACTATCAATTAAAGATAGGAAATGTTCAATAGTATCCAGACTTTGGAGCGATTGTGAAAATACCAGCAATTTGTCACCAATCTGTTCACACTGTTCCAGTAGTCTCATTAGAATAACCAATTTGGGGGAATGATTTATATTATTAAGTTCCTTATCGGCTACAAAACGTTTCCACCATTCCGAGGGATCATCTTGTGATATTGGTGTAATCTCTTCAATGTCGCTGTCAATTTCTCCACCTTGTGCAGCTGCAGCATTACGGCGAAAATTTCTAGTTTTTGCCGTTTTTGATGAAGCACCACCGCCTCCGCTACCGAATGATTTTGAGGAGCCGGCAGAACTGTCTGATGATGATGCAGCGGCGTCTTCATCTTCATCATTGTCATCAATGAAATCTTCCAAAGAGTCGTTATCATTAGCCATGACTTTTTTGCGTATTACCGAATCACTATTAATTCGCATATTCATAGGATGTGTCCATATGCGGCGCAATTCTTGAAAATCTTGAAATAGCCGTGCTCCTTTACCTTCTGATATCGACATTCCAATATCGCGCTGATGCGTCATATAATGATCATATAGTAGTTGTTGCAACGTTGAAAGCGTAGTATAGACAACGTACTCATGTTTGGGTGGTAGATACGGTGCCAGCACCGAATAATCTCGTCTTTGTATACAACCCTGCAAGAGTTGATGTAATATGTGAGAACGATGTTTCATTAAACGTATATCACGCTCAGTTGAATCCGTATATTGCCCATTTGTAATGGGATTAACGAAACGATTAAGATACTCCTTATAAGTACCCAGCAGATTGGGTTTAATAAACTGAATCATACAATAGTCTGAAATTAAATTAACATTAAGTACGATTAAAGTGAGAAGTAAAAATATTCCAGTATTAGCATTTCAAAATGCAAATAAAATATACTTACATTCCTTGAGATTGTTTTGTAGTGGAGTACCGGTTAAAACGATACGTCTTAAAGTGCGCATACGAGTTACAGCCTTGCTAATCGAAGTCTTTTCATTCTTCAATAAATGACCTTCATCACAGACAACTAGATCAGGACCAGGATCAACCAATGACTGCTGTAATTGTTCTCGTTGCTTTTTACGCAAGCCTTTGGCTTTTTCGTTGGTCAATATACGATACATATCGTAACCCAATATACAGACACCACCCTCTTCAAACCATTCGTTCAATTTGAAAATTCGAGTATTTTTATCTTTATACTTGGACATATCATAGATTTCAATATTTTTCTTTCGTGTAAAGCTAATCCAGTGTTTAAACTCACGAGCCCAATTGTTTAAAGTGCTCAGCGGCGAGATGATCAGTACACGCTCCACATTTGTTTTCTTTGAATTTACCAAGAGTGTGTGGGATAGAGTGACTATTTGCATAGTTTTACCGAGACCCATACAATGTGCCAAAATACAGCCGGAACCTGGCTTTTCTTTGGCGTCTTTTATGGTCTCGAAACAGGCATCCCACATAAATTTCACACCAGCTACTTGATGTGGTTTAAGTTTTTTCATAAGGCCTTTGTCCACTTCTAGCAAAGTTGATTTCGTTTCAGGATCAAAATCCAACACCAGTTCCGTTACTTCAACACTATCGGGTTTTTCGTAAATTTGATTATACAATTTCTGGCGTTCTTCAATCCGTTTACGTCTTTCTTCTTCCTCCTTGGTAGCAGTTTTAGTGCTAATGTTGAGTTCAGACGTTTTTATTATTTTTCGAATGTCTTTACGTTTGTTCTTATCCTTCTTCCCGTCATCTGATTCATCACTGGAGTCCTGGCGAATTCTTCGTCTTTTCTTTTTTGATTTCTTATCAGGATCAAAGTCTGAATCATCAGAATTGTTGGAATTTTTACCTTTTTGGAATACGCGCCTTTTACGTGTTGGCATTACTTCGCTATCACTGCTATCCCTGTCATCTTCATCCTCTGCCGCAGAGACACGATCAGATTGTTTCAAATCGAAATCTGAATCATCATCTGAAGAATCGCGTCTTCTGCGGGCTCCCGATGTGGAAGGTTTTTCAGTTCCACCATTCATTTTTTTCTTATTCACCTTTTTGGTGTTTAAATTAAGATTTTTAAAGTCCGATAATTTAGAACGTTTTAGTTTTACCACAAATTTTCTAACGCTAGACGGAGAAGGTGGTCGTTGTTGTGATCTTCTTAAATTAGCTTGCCTTTTTGCAGCTGTCCTCGCAGGCTTTGTTTTTATTTCAGAAGATTCAGATGCTTCACCGTCTTCTAAGTTCAAATCTTCGTCCGATTCGCTTTCTGAAATTTCTACAAAAGTAGTTGGCTTACGAGATCTTTCAGGTAACCTACGAATTCTTTTTGGTTTTTCTTCTGTTTTCTTTGAAGATGCAGGTGATGATTGCTTGTCCTTCTCTTTTGTATATAATGACTCTTTCGGCTTTTCAAGTAATTTCTCTAAAGGTACTATGCGTAATTTAAATCCTGTTGAATTATTGGGAGCAACACGAAATTGGGGTTCTTCTGCTTCTTTTAATTCACTTTCTGGCTTCTCTGCTTTGGATATCTTATCTGTTGATGTGATTAATGACTCTGGTCTCTGGATTTTTGAGGATGAAGTTTCCTTTGAGGTACTGGAGGAATTGTTAGTTGATGTGTTGCTGATTTTGGTGCCTGTACTTGAGCTGCTGTCGTTACTATTTTCATCCTCCAATACCTCGGAGTTTTTTAAATTCAATTTCTTGCTTTTCCTCGATAGTTTATCGGAATGAATGGAATTTTTATCCTTTAAAGAATTTTCTTTATTTTCCTCAGTGGTAGTTTTGTTAGCATCATTTAAATCATGACATACCAAATCGGAGGAACTATTTTCTTTGCCCATTTATGTTAGTATTTTAATGTATACCGCTTCCGTTCTAAATTGCTATTTGAAAAAATAATTATTAAAATTTCAAACTGTGTTAACTAGAATCTGTTTAACAATTAATTTGAAATAATAAAATATTTACTTTAATCCTAGATTTTATACTAACAGTGTAGTAATAAAAGAATGGAAATTATTAAAGAAATACATAGTTTTCGAAATATTTTAAGTGACATGAAAAATGTTTACTGGGATATATATCTCTCTGTGATTTCTCTCCACACCATGTTTCGTTGAGTGCATGCAAATTTTGTGTTAAAGCAATCTCAAACATGTCTAACCGTGATTGTTGAAATACTAATACACATTTAAGCCTAATAAGCATTTTTCATTATAGACAACTCGAAATTGAAATCGTCTTTAAAAAATCCTACCTTTTTTCATAGATTTGATTTTAGGTTGTATTTTCTTTATTTTACGTTTCCCTTTTTTTGCAGTAGCAGCAGCAGCTTCTTTTAGTTTTAGAGAATATCGTCGTTTCGTTTTTCTTGTCACTTGGTAAACTTTTCGAGAAAAGTTTACTCTGTTTTAAGTTATGCTTTTACATTTCTCGAATAGTTTTTGAATTTAAACACTATTAGTTATATTTTATTAGTCGTTTAACACTATTCTTAAACATAAATACAATAAAAAAGTTTTGCAAATTATGTTTTTTCTTCAGCCACAAGAAACGCCGCTAAAAAATGTACGAAAAAACTGTTTTTAGGTATAGAGAGTTAAACTGTGTTTAGCTCGCACACAGAGTTGTATTAAATGCTATTATAAACAGTTGTTATATGCTTAATGAACACAGCTCAAAAAAGTACGAATATAATTAAGACAAAGTTAATAATCGAATATATTTTTGTTTAAATAAAGCATTATATACATATAAACAATACATTATTTTAAATAACAATTATTATTTTTTGAGATAAAAAATTAAACAAATAATTATAATATTTGGATCCCATTATGACTACTTAATCGAAAATACTTTTAATAACGAAATTTATTTTAAACTTGTTACGTTAAGACCGAAGGTAAACGATCGTTAGATATATTTCGATTAGGTTCATTACTCACTGCTGACCTAAGGTATAAAGGCAACACATTTAAATTGGGTATACCTCCTTTAGGAAGCTTTCTTATGCGAATTGGTTTACTATCACGAGATTTCCTCAGAAACTTCTTAATGGGCTTTGCTAAGAGAAACACATTTTTTTTCCGTTAGTCACATTGATATGTCGTACTATAATTTACTTTTTTCTACTTAAGATTCTATTTTTATAAAGGATTTGCATTTTTATTTAATTAATTTCTTGCTTCCAGACAAAAGTGATTTTCACACGATGGTTCGGTTAAATTCCCCACCAATTTAAAGTTATTTTTTCCAAATTGGTCAGTCCTGAAATGATTTTCTCATTACTCTGAATTACATTTTCTTATTGATAATTACTTCCGTGAAATCTTTTACCTTTGTCGAATCAAAAATACAATTATATTTCCTTTCCCTGCTGTTTGTATAAATGTCCATTTTAAAAACACCATAAAATATTATACAATAAAAAAAAACAAATAGTATTTATATAAATTTTTAAAAGCTGTTGTATTCAAGATATTTTTAATTTATGTTCAATTCTTTAAGCTAGTTATGATTAAAAATATAACTCTGTTTTTTTATTACTAACTGGGAAGGGATAACAGGACTGTGGTATGGGTGAGTTATTTAGTTATAAAAATTTTATTATAAACATTAATTGATATAAATTAAATTGTAAATGAAATGTGTTGTATGATTAAAATGATTTTATTACATTATGGACAGTGTGGGGTTGTGTATATGAGGAGAGGAAGGGAGGAAGAAAGAGGACAGGATTTGGGTTGTTAAGTAAATTATAGTATATATTATAGCATTTAGTCTAATTTTAATTAATTACATTAAATATAAGTATGTATATATATATACAAAAAAAATTTTGGGTTTGAAACGACATTTTACGCTTGGCGTAGATTCTAAAACTAAACGATGATAAACGCGATTTATTTTTCATTCTATTTGTTCTTATTTTTTTTTTTGTAAGTGCTTTAGTTACAATTAAAAAATCGTATAAATAGTTAAATTAATAATATTTAAATGTTTGTATCACTTGCTGTTGTTGTAGTTGTCGTCTTTAAAATTGCCTGCTGCTGAGCTGTCAGTGTTGAGGATGCATCTTTTAATGTTATCGCTGACTTTTGTTGAGCCAATGATACCACTTTCATGTTTTGTAATGATTTTAGATTTATATTACCACCTTGAAAATTAGGTGAGAGAAATATTTGTCCACCACCCTGTACGGCTAAAACGACGCGATTCGCAGTGCTGGTATTTGCACTGGTGGTAGTTTTATTCATGGTTGTTGATTGATTCTTCAATTACGAAACAAAATAAGGAAATTAATCACTAGATAAATTAGAAAAAGAACAAGAAAATACAGCTTACCTGTTGCTGTGACTGTACAATTATATTTTTATTGGGTATTGTTTGAGTTTGTGATGAAGCTGGTTGTAGTCTTAATGTTTGTCCAGTTGATCCTACAAATATAGTTTTAGGCGCACTAGCATTTGTCGACGTTATGTTACTACTATCCGTATTATTGTTTATAGCTTTTGTGTTGGACACATTTAATCGATTTCCTGTAGACACAATTTGTGGTAATTGCTGCACTCTCAATATTTGATTACCCATTATAACCGTTTGTAATTGTGTTGAGCCTCCTGTAAGATTTGATGCTGAACCCTGATTTGTAACTATACTGCCACCTTTTTGAAGCAATTGTTGAATGTTTGTCTGTAAATAAAAATGAGGAAATTGCTGTAATCAAGTGCAATGAAAGTGTAATAAATACAATATAACTCACGTTTCCTTGCTGCAGTTTTACAGTTTGTCCACCAATAACAATACTGCCAGTTTGCGCTCGAGCCACATTTTGTTGCTGATGCTGTTGAGATTGCAATTGTGCCTTGGTAATGGTATTCATTGTTTTACCAGAGGCTAGAACAACTTGTTTACCTTGTAATGTCGTTAAATTAATGTTGCCCGTTTGATTTATCGTATTGATAACGCGAATATTACCAGGTGGTACTGCAGATCCTGTTTGTTTGGTAATTATTTTAGTGCCTGTAGTTGTGGCAGTTATAACACGACCCGTGCCAGTGGAAACTACAGATGGCGTTACTTTAGTCGTATCCAAATTAACTAAAGATGTTGTGTTACTGCAACCCGCCTGTGTAGTAATGATTCTTTGGCCAACGGTAAAGTTGGAGTTACTGCCCAGCGAAATAATACTATTTGGTACTGATACAATAGCGAATTGTTGAGTTTGTTGGTGCTTTAATTGTTGCTGTTGAGTCTGTTGAGATTTTTGTATAACATTCGCCAAATGTTGATTCGTTTTAATAGTCTGGGTATTACTGGTGCCGGCTAAACGTAATGTTCCGCCTTGTTTTTGTATTAAACTATCTAGTGATATTATTTGGCCATTTGAACTTGTTATTACACGTGTTCCTTGTGCTGTCGAGGAGCTAATTTCGGATTTTAATTGCGAATTCGTTTTGAGTATTCTTGTTATATTTTGCTGTTGTTGCTGTGCTTCATTACTTTGGGAAACAACAACGACTGTTTTAGGTGTCGTTGGTTGATTAGTCGCCATGTTGACAGTAGCAGACTGGGTTCTTCCCGTCGCGTTCGATTGCGTGGCCGTTGTATTTCCAATCACTTGAACTGTTTTGAATTGTATTTGATTTTGATTCATAGTTTGCTGATTGATTTGTTGGTGCTGTTGTTGTTGCTGCTTTAAATTTTGCACGAGAATTCTTTGCTGCTGTGGTGTTAAATTTTTGGCGTTTATAGTTTGTATCTTATTGCCACTTATTGTTGAAATCGCTGAGGCTGACGTAGACGTTTGAGTGGGCGTCACAACTACCGTGGACGACGCCACTGGTATTTGTTGTAAAATAATATTTTTACCTTGAGTAGCTTGACCCATAATAGCAGCATTACCTGGAAAAGTAAAAGCCCAATAAGTTTAATATCCTTAAGAATTTTATGTAGGATTTGTCAAGATTCTAATAAAAAAAATTTTATGTTTTTTTTGGGTAAGAAACTCACCCAAAATAACCCTCTGAGGCTTGTTAGTCGCTGACAGAACTGTCTGTGTTTTATTGCCGCCCGACGGTTGCTTAACAATAATATGTTGTTGACTTTGTTTTTGCTGTAAAGAAGCAAACTGCTGTGCAGACATCTTTACAATCGATCCGGCTGGGTTTGAAGATCCACTAGCAACAGTAACAACGTTACCGTTGTTTGTTAGCAATTGAAACCCGGAAGTCGACGATTTTTGCTGATGCAGTTGTGGGGTAACAGGCCGGTCCGTTATCGATTTATTTCCTATAATTCTCTGACGATTAACAATTTGTGTTGTTGTTGTTGGTGAGTTCATGAGGGTCTTAACATTTGCAGCAGGAACTAGTCGTATGATATTCTGTTTATTGCTTAATGTGGTGGGAGATTGATTAGTGGAGGAGGAGGAAGAGGTTTGTGTCGAGGAGGTGAAGGAGGAACTGGTCTGATCTGCAACATTAGATGATTGAACATTAAGTGTCATATTATTGGCCATTGAAATGGGTATAAGCAGATTGGACTGTTGCTGTTGTTGTGTCAATATTTGATGTTGATTTGTTTGCAGTGTTATACGGTTTTGTATTAACTGGGATTTTTGAATGAGTTGTTGGGAAGTCTTCAATTTTTGATTACTTGTGGAACTGACAGCCGAAGTTGATGAGGATAATGTGTTAGACGGTGAAGTTTGCTGTGTAACTTGATTTATGATTATAGGCTTATTGAGGGTGACCCTTTTACCAGCTAAATTAGCTGTTAAGCTTGTTTGCTGTGCCGTTGGAGATTGTTGTTGACTGTTGTTCTGTGAAGACATTACAGAAGTGGCATTTGATACATGTACTGTTTGCAGACCTTGCGGCGTTGCTACAATTATGGGGGTAGTATTATGATTGACATTTGTTTTATTTTGCGGTACTTGGAAAGTATGTTGTTGCTGTTTGGTTATATTGCTGGTCGAACTGGTGTTTGTAGACGAGATGATTTTATTTTCCGCTCTTATTGTGGTCTTCAATAACGACTTCTGCTGCTGGCTGTTGTTAGTCTGAGAGGGGGGTATGTTATATTTTAAAGGCGGTACCGGCGGACATTTATTAGGGTTAAGTATCTGTTGTTGCAGCAATTGTTGTTGCCTTTGCACGTTATTGGTTATAATAATAGGATTTGAAGGTACAAGGGCGGGCATTGTAATCATAGAACTACTACTGGAACCATTACTTGCTTCAGAACTTGTTAATACGTTCATACTATCATCCGTTGTTTTGCTACCACTGACGCTGGTATTGCTGCCAATAGGTTTCGGTTTTCTTTGCGGTAATTTTTTCGTTTTGCCTATAGTTTGGTTTTGTTGGTGAATGCGTTCGAATTCTTCTTCCGAGCGATTGCGGTGTAGATATATCCATATTTTTCGCTTAGGGTCGTAACGTACGCATGGATCATGCTCAGTATGCATACGATCTAATGCACCACTAACTATAGTTTGTAAAACATTTTCTGAAGCATCTCTATTAATATATTGGGAGCACTTGAGAAGTTCCGAAATTTCGGCACGAGTACCCTCGCCGTTTGGCAATCTAGCGGTAGCATCTCTTACTAATGTTAGAATAGTGACGAAGTTTGGACGATCTCCCACCATCATGCTGTGACCTCTGGCTTTACTTAGGGCCAATAAAGGAGTATAAATACCTTTAACTGGACCAACCACACTTTCATAGCCGTGCATACGATATGTGTATGCTTTATGGGGCTGTTCGAAACGATCTCTTTCCTGCCTTTGGAATTCCGTAATTTCCTCTTGAGTAGCTGCTCTAACTGTCCATGCTGTAGGACATCTTGGTGGTGGTGGAGGCGGTGTTAAACCTCCCCCGTTATCGCTGCCAGTCTCCCGATGATCTTCACTTTCTAAAGAACTTCGAGAGCTTACCTCCAGTTTATGTTCATTCTGAATTACACATAAGGCCGTATGTTTATCACTGGATTGTTTACGTTTCTCCATCCATAATGTGCATAATTCACAGAGGCGGGTATCAGAATCACGACCTGCTCCTATCCATTGATAGATATTTAGTTGGATTTTATGTTCTATGTAGGGAACATACTCATCCGGTAAGTCGGGAAACTCACCAACTAGAAAGTTTATAGCGGATCTTAAGAGGTTTGACCAGTTATCCGATAAAGAGTACCATTCGTTTAACGCTGTTATGGGATTTCTTAACCAAACATCTATCTTATGTCGTAAATCGTCGTAGCGCATACGATGATTGGGTGTAGAACAGAATAAGTCACGTATTAATGAAAAATAACAGGCATGCGTTTCCTGTATTAGTTCACTAGCAGTGGACGTGGAGGTATTTGAGAACTTTTGACTTATTAACGGTAGTCTTGAGATTGGTTCTAATTTCGGTACGGGCTGTGACACAATATTCTCTATTTGCTTTGTTTGGGACTGGTGATTGCCACGCATATTTAGAAGGTCTCCTTTCGCGTCATTATTATTGTCTCTTGAAGGCAATACTACATCACTACCAATAACAAATGCTGGCAGTGTTTCTTCACAAGTACCAGCAAACGTTTCAACCTCTTCTTGTTGCAATTCCACTTCATTATCCAGCATATTGAATGCATCGTGATCACCAGCCAGTAGAGAGGAGTCATCAATACATAAGTTGAGATTATCGTTGTGATTAGAGACTGACATAAGTTGCGAAATGTTCATTGGATCATTTGTATTGGTGCTGTTGGAATGCTGTTGATATTCCTTATGTGGGGATTTCGTAGCTGTAGCCGTTACCACTTGATATGTTTCGGGTTTTTTTAGTGTTGGTTGTATGGGTACAAGTGCTGGTGGTTCGCTTAATTTCGGTGGCGGTGGCAAAGGTGTTGGTGGTGGAAATACCTTCATAGTTATGGGTTGTGTGGCTGTTGTTGCTGTAGGTATTGAAGTATTACAAATTGTAGACTTTGTTGCAGTGGAAGCTATTGATGATGTTGGGATCGTTACAAAGGGTGTTGTTGTTGATGTAGATAATGTTGTTGGTATTGTTGGCGTAGCTGAAGTTTTAGGTTTACGACCAGCAGTCTTACCAAAAGCAAAAATACGCTTAAAATTCCCGCCCATTTGAGCACGTGCACACACATCTCTTAAACGAATATCAGAGGTTTCAAATTCGGGCAGAGTCTGGAAAAAAGCAATTGAAACATTATTTTTATAACATGACAAAAGATGAGATGGAAAAAAACATTTTTAATAGCTTACCGGTTCTGTCAGTTTTCTACGCTTATGTTCCCTTAAGTATTCTCTAAAATTACGATTCGTTAATTTTGATTGCTTTGACTTCAATTGTGAACGGCAAGCCTCTTCGTCTTCCATTTCAGGAAGTTTCTTAAATATTGTACTATAAACACAACGATCGGCCAATGATGTCGATGTCTTAGCTGTGTCATTTGACTCGTCCGATGAGCGATGTTGCAGTTGGCTATCTTTTTTGATTTCTTCAGCACATAGCCCGTCTTCGTCTTCTTCGTCGGCACTTAGAATTGCATCTTCTTTAAAGCCTAATTGTTTAGTTATTTGAGTAATTTCACTGTAGAAACGTTTGCGTGCCCTAATTGCTGATAGTTTGTTGTCGGTGAAAAGATGTGAAGGTTTCGATTGATGCGAATTGTGTGCGATTGAAGGTTTTAACATTGAATCTGGAGAAGAATTATAGGCAGTATCTAAAAGTCTTTGGCGGGAGAGGAATAATTGTTTAGCTGTCTGTGATAGATGCTCATATTGTTGAAATCGTTGTTCTCTACGCCGTGATTTCAAAATATTTTGTCGCAATTTTATAATATCCGGTCTACAATTGCCAACTTCCAGTTGCTGTTGTAGGCTCTTCAAGGGGCTTTCATTAAAACGGGTCAGTTCACAATTAAAGAGCATAGATATAGTACGAGTCTGTTCAACAGCTGCTAATTGTGGCGGCAAAATTTTACTAAAATTTGGCAAGAATTGTTGTAGATAATTCTGTACTGATATTGGTAATTCTTGCCATGTTTCCAAAGAGAAAAACTCGTGGAATATAGACGCATTTTCGCACAAGCCACGAGGTAAGCTTAAAACCTCAGTGGTTATCTTTGCCAATTCCAGAGTGTCTTCAGAGTCTCCTTCGTCGGACTCGTCTGAAGAGGTAGATGAAATGCTAGATTCTGCAGACGTTGAGGTAGAACCCGCATAATTCATAAAATTATCATTATGCTGTTGCAGCAGTTGTTCCTGTTGCAATTGTTGATGGCCAGGTGTATTGTAACGTTGCAGTTCTAAATTATATTGTTGCCCCTGCTGCTGCTGCTGTTGCTGCATATGTGCATCGTAGCCTTCGATTTCATCTTGGCCATTTACATCCAAGTTTTCACTAAATTCCGAATCTGACATATGGATCATTCACCTCTAGCCCAATACTCTTTTTATTTTTGGGTTCTTATGAGCTGATCTGCAAATAAGAAAAATCTTTTTAATTTATATTTCCTCGTATTTATGATCATTTCTTATTGTGTATATAAATTTCTCTCTACACTTGAGTTTAATAGTTTCGTGTTTTTTCTTTTCTTCTTTACATTTTTTTATAAATATTGTTTTTAATTATTTACACTCACGCACTCACACACAACACACTTTAAACTTTTTTCTTCATTTATTTTCGCTTTCTTGGTTGTACATTTTTTACGATGATGCAACGTTTTTAAACACATAATTTTCGATGAATAAATTGATTAATTTATACATTTTTATGTGCACTTCTTTGAGTCTTCTATTTGGAAATTCTGATTGTACAGTTTTGGGAGATTAGCGCCTTTAATAATATCACTACTGTTAGTACGTACCTCACACCACCGCCGCCTTATTGGTCTAAGCCCCCTTCAGTTGTATATATTTTTGGTTTTGCGACACTTTGTAAGCGCCTACCAAAAAATTTATGCGGATTTCTAAATGCTTATAGCCTCAATTATTTGTAAAATTGATTTTCTTTTTTCTGTCGGGGAATAAATGCGCAATTTACATGATTTTTCGTCGTTTCTTTCGCAATTGTCTTGTGGCTTGTACTGCTCTACTCGTGTTTTTTTCACTCGATTGTAATTTTCTGAACATTTTTAAAAGCACAAAGTGTCATTTAATACATAAAAAACATTGAACAAGCCATTTTTATATGGCTGAATACAACACTGT
Source organism: Sarcophaga carnaria (assembly GCA_958299815.1). Lineage (NCBI taxonomy): Eukaryota > Metazoa > Arthropoda > Insecta > Diptera > Sarcophagidae > Sarcophaga > Sarcophaga carnaria. The sequence continues at coordinate 129,088,007 of OY283150.1, read as the reverse complement.
GTATTCGGCGAAAATCAATTAAGAAATTTGGCAGAACTGGTTATTTCAAATTAAATATAAAAGGTAATTGTTGTGAAATTGTGTGCGGATTAAAGTTGCTGATAGGAATAAATACAATGCGAATATTGTTTAAAGGATATTGTAAACGGTTTTTGAAATTTTTTATTCCTAAAGGTTAAAATAATAAAATGGACTGTGTATTCCATGAATACTTAAATGTAATCGTGTACTATTAATTGAATTAGTAAGGGCAGTAATTTAAAATGGGCTTAAACAGACATAACGTGTAGGATAAGGACTTTAAAAACTATTTGTTTAATCTAAACCAATATGTATCATCAATCTAAATATAATACTTGAAAGTTAAATATTTACCGTGGTCTTAAATCTAGGTAACTGTTTGAATATTTATTAACTAAAGGATATACGTTTTATATAAATAAGAAATAAGAAAATTGGGATCCGAACTTTTTTTATGAATTCAACATTTCTTATTATATTACTTGAAAACTGTAAGTAAACATCGTTTGTTAAACCCCTTGATATTTCGAAATAAAACGATTTCAATTATTTGCTTTCACGTTGTATATTTACTTACGGTAACATTTTTAAGAATGACCAGCCTGTTTTACCAAGTTTAATAGCTCATTGTCAATCATTTATTGTGAATGTATTGAAAGCAGATAAGAAGAAAAGTGTTTTGGTTTTTGCTCTAAAATCATTTCTGTTTATGAAATTCACTAAACATTCTCAAATTCGAATAAAACTGATTTCAAATTAATTTTATTTAATATTAACAACATGTCTTGTATTTTAAGACCTAAATTAAATAAAATTCCTGGTGGTGGCATGCCTGTAGCTAAAAAAGAAAGCTATACTAAAGATCTAACTAAAATGACACAGTTGGAGTTATTGGAAATCAAAGAAAGGGAAGAAAAGCTTTTGCAACATAAGTGAGTTTTTTGTTTCTTTTTCAATAAAATAAGCAATTGCAATGTTAATATTACAATGTTAATACAACAGATCAAAATTACAAAAACTACCAGATAAAGGAAAGCGCATAGAAGACTTCTTTGACAAGGTGCTTAAAGAGCTGGAAAGGCGTTCTAATGTCGACGAGGCGGCAAAAATGTTTTCTAGTCTTAATATAGTCTCAAAAGGCGAGATGACCTTAAACGAATTGGAATGGCAGGGGAATTTAAACAATTTGCCGGTTGATCATAACCCTTTGGACGACGTTTTGGACAGCGATGATGAAAACGAAATGGATCCTTTAAAGATTATAGCACAAAGACAAATGCACAAAAGAAAACTTCAAGTAGAGCAACCCGAAGTCAAACTCATAACAGAAGAAGACATTAACGAAATAGAATCTTTCAAAGACGATTCTCCTGACTCGGGTGCGACGGTAGGCAGTGAGGCTGGCAAAAATCGGGAAATACAGACTGTGGAAGCTGAAATTGTAGCCATAGACCTTAAGGAAAAATTAGATAGCATTAAACCCAAACTAAAAGTTCTTAACGATAGTTCGAATACCCTTAATGGGGAATCTAGGAGTAGTAGTTCTCTTTCTCAGACCTTAGACTTGGAACCACATGTTCATTATTTAGTTGATAAGACTGAAACACAAGTACAACCACCCACAAGAGAAAAGTTTAAGCCCTATCGCACCACAGCATCAAATGTGCATGATCCGGTTAAAGAACGTCTTCGTAAACAGGGCAAACACTGGGAGGTAACAGCGGCCACACCACCGCCTATTCAGCACAATGGGACCCAATTACTCACTCTAATGGATTCAGTAGAACTTCAAGCTCAGTATTTAACCAAACTTAAGGTAATAATTTTCTTTTATTCTCTTGAAAAGTCTATAATTTCATAAAAATTTTTTAGGAATTGCAAGAAAAACAGGCCTCTGAACGTTTGTTTGCTAAATTCAAGCGCTTGGAAGATCGGAAAATTCAATTACCTCCGGAAAAAGAGCTAAAGACAAAAGCTTCCTTTACAAAATATCGTAGCAATCCACAAAACCATCTTATTGAGGGCGATCAAAAGTACAACGAAGACGATGAAGTTGATGATCTCATGTATGAGGAAAAGACAGGTGCTGTTAATTATACGGTATTTGAATAAAACTTCAATAGGCTTATTATTGAATTTAGGTTTTATATATTTTAAATAACACACACATACACATTTAACACACTGATTAAAACATGTTAATACTACAATCAAATGGTTTTAGAAAATAATTTCGCCATCTATTTTCAAATACATACTAACAAGAACTAAGCTCGTAGAGTTTGTTTGTATTTTAGACAAATAAAGTGATTTTTTTTATAAAGTTCATATATAATGTTGTTAAATAGTTTACGTTTTGCAATATCTTTAAATTGAATAGAATTGTGTGGCTGTTGAGGCTTGCAATTCGATTTGGCCCATTTTGAATTGTAGACGTTGCAGCCATTTAAGTAAACTTTCAGCCTGGTGTGTCTGTTGTTCTTCATAATCTGGGGCATAGTCTCGTACATTCTGTAAACGTACATGTAGAGTATCTGATAGCTGCAATAATTGTAAAAAACAAAACAAAACGTAAATTATAAAGTTATGAAAAATATCTGTCATTCGCTAATGTTTTGTTGAGCCAACGATATACTTTGCTTTAGCGTGAAATCACTGACAGCGCTGTTGTACATTAACAAACTATTTAAAAGAATACTATACCTGAGTGTGTGAGGATAATACCGGACTCCATAATGGCAACAATTTGCTTAACACAGTCGAATTTGTTTCCTTTAATGCCTCCAATAAGCTTAAAAAGTGTAGGTTGACCATTTCCGACAGCTGAGGACAAGAAGAAAAATTTGATGGAAAATTATTTTGTTTTTTTTAGCTTTCTGAAGTGATTTTACTAACTAACCTTGGCATTAGAATTTTGTGAAAAATCGTTTGTTTCCTTATTTGGCTTCGAATGTGAAACTAATTGTAAAATACAAGGTGTTACCTTAGCCCAAAACTCAAAGAGTACACCCATTGTATTGCCTTCAGGATTATTCGAAGTATGAGCCATTTGTTCCAAGTATACTGTCCACAGCTGGCACAAAGTAAAAGCATGAAATAGTGATGACATGTGTAGTACTGATGTTTTGGATTGTTCAGCAAATCCGGCAAATATAACTTGTATATGATCGGCAATGTGACAAGAGGCCTCTTGAGGTACGGGCTGAGAAAAGTTACTATGACCCACTGTCTGGTGGTGCGGACCAGCGGCATTTGGATTATTGGCATTAGAGGGTGGATTACCACCAGCAGCCGCAGCAGCAGCAGCAGCTGTAGCAGCAGTAGTATTAGTATTGGGCGTAATGTGAACATTATAACGCCGCTGTAATAGCGCCATATGAGTAAGAGCACCTAATAAAAGCCAGGAAAGTAAACGCATATGGCCTACACATTCTGTAAATTCTTTGGGTCTATAAAATTGTCAAAATTAGAAACTGATATTGGCATAAAAGTCATATTCAACTTACCCTTGTTGTAGGGATGAGGGCGCATTGTACAGCCAAGGTAAATAACGGGCCACAGCCTTATTATCCCTAGAATTACCGCGGGACATTTCCAAGGCTAAGTACTGAGAGACGGCTCCTTTTAAAACGCCTCCTAGAGTATCTTCGCCCAAACCGTTTTGAGATTGTGAATTTTTAACATTCTAAAGCGAAAGAACAACGTACAGATTTTTTCAATATTTCTTATTAAATTCAATTCATTCTTCCACTATCTACATACCTTAATTTTACTAAGAGTATGAAAATCAGCCAAAAAATCAATGACATCGTTAATGTACTGCCTTAAGCAATCTGCTGAATTAGTGCCTAAGGATGGCGGTACTTCTGGTATATCCTTTAAGGTGCCTGGTGGCAAAGTACCGCCCGCATCCAATAATACAAATCCTATAATCATTAGTAGATTATGATCTGGTATATTGATTTTAAACTTCAAGGCCTGCACAAACTCAAATATTAATTGCCGACACAAATACTGTTTGTCACGATCTCGTGAAAATGATCTCGAATAGATGCATATATCATATAAGACAGTGTAGTCGAGATTAGTATGCTGCACGCAGTAGGCCAAGATCTTGGAATAGGGATCGAGTAAAGTTTTTGGCACACAATTCAAACGCAAAGTGGCAACAATAAGATCCAATAAGTGTTCATGATTGGTTAGTGTGGGCAAAATAACAATGACTTGTCTTAGTAGATTTTCTAAACTAGCCATGGCCTGTGGCCATGCGGATTGCACTGTAGTTTCGGGTACAACACACTGTAAATACTCAGCCATGTTACGAAATATGATGGGTAAATTCTCAACAGGCAGGGATTTTTTAGCTTGTAAAGCCTCACACACCATATAAATGGGGCTGGAGGCATTCAATTCTTGGAAATCTTGTAATGCCTTCGCAATGCTGCGGAAGGTATTACGTCGTACTTTCACTACAAAGAAATTATTCGCTTTAAATTAGTGCGTATCAACGTAACATTTTCCACTTACTTATTACTTCCGTTTGTAAAATCTGTAGGAATATGCCATTTGGTGCCAGTTGATGTAGAACACAACGTAGAAATTGCAAAGCAACTGCTTGAGCACTACACAACAACGGTGGTCCATTCTCACCTTGCCAAGCGTAAGTACAGGTGGATGAAATCCTAAAACATTTGTTAACGTTTACATAACAAAAAATAAACAAAGATTTCTCTCTAAATGTCCACATACTTGGCTGTTATGGTTAAAATTTCGGGTAGAAATGGTGCTGCCATTGCCGGTTCTCGATGTATGAAGGTGCCCAATATAACGATTAATAAACCGATTTCTTCGTCTGTGTATTCCTCAATCAGAGCCCCACATTCTGTACAACGTTCGCAAACGGTGTAATCTCCCACTCTACGGGTACTCTGCAATGCGTTGTCAATATCGAATACAATATTGCTTTTAAATCTGAATTATCTTGGACACTTACCACTCTATTCGGCTGTGGTATAGCCTGTACGGAGCCACCGATGCCATTGTCTTGAGCTTCTTCTAGATCATCGTCCTGTTCTTCTGGCGGCTGATAAGGTGGTGGTGGCCAAGAGCCAGCATAGCGCGAACGTATATCGGGCAAAGCATTGATATCTACAGCAAAAGGTGCCATTTTTTGTCGAGGCTTTTTCGAACTGTCGCTACGTGTGGCGGTATTCACTGGTATTTGTGCGCCAGCTGTTGTTGCCGCATTAGCAGATGTTCCATTTGTTCCATTCGTTTTAGAGTCCTGTTGTACGGCTTTCAAAATGGAGGTATGCAAGTCTGTTTGTGTTTCATCTTTTACTGTTTGTGAAGTGGCTGAGGTTTGTGGACCAGTGACGTGTGGCTCTTCCAAAGCCATCTGCTTGATAAGTCGTCTGGGTGAGTTGGTACGACTGGAAGGTGTGACATCATCTTTAGTGCTTTCGGAAACATCAAGACTATCTTGTTTTAAATGCCTTATATCGGGTAAATTCAAGCCTTCGCGCAACCGGTCTGTGATGACTGCTACACTTTCCTGCGTACCAATGGGTAATAAACGCTCTGGCGTAGGTATTTCTAAAGCTCCTACATTTTTTGGAGGCGGTAGTGAAGCAGTATCAATTTCATCAACGGGATTTGGCATGACACTCATTTTCGAAAGCGGCGAATCTGGGGAGCCATAAGCTTTGTCCGATTTCTTTAAAGCTTTGGAGGTAAGTTTTTTGTGATTGGCACTAAGACGCGAGTCGTCATTACCGTTGGATGATGAAGAAGTACCGGCACTACACTCTATGATGGTCTTATGACGTCCCATAGGCTTTTTTGCCTGTTCAATTATGGTTTGCTTAGCAAACGATTTTTTATCGCCATTTTCCGAACCGCCATTGGTAGAGCGTGAACCATTTGAGGAAGCCTGGGATTTGGAATCCATTGCCCTGGGTGTTATGTCTTGCAAAGCGCCCAAAGCTTTCAAGTGATTAGTAGCAATGGCAGCAAACATTTTGGAAGTGGAAGTAGATGCTGAGTCCTGAGACTTATTACGCACTGTAACTGCACGATGAACATCTACTGGAGGACTTATTATAGCGGTTTCAGAAGGCTCTGTACCTACTAAAGGTGTTACAATCATGCGCACACCTTCTTGCAAACTATGGCGCGAATGTGTGGCTACCACTGTTGTTGAAACGGTCTCGGAAACGGTCGATTTAATTTTAGTTGTATACGTATCACCAGTTTTTGTGGTGATCATCGTTTTTTGATTTTTAATAGTTTCGTCTGTGGTACGTCGATTTCTCAAAGCCTCGAGCTTGCTGGAATTAATTTCCTCGAAATGCATAGTGTCATCGAAAGAGCCTGGAGCACTACTACCATGCAAAGTGCTATCGGATAAATCACTTTCTGGTATTGCCACCAGTTCGGATTCAGTTTCATCGGCATCTAGACTAGAATCGTTGTATCTTCTAAAAGCATGCTGTAGCTTAGGAGTAAAGGCTACATTCTGGCCTTTACCTTTTGAAGCGCCGCTAGTACCTTCCGAGGGAAACATGGGGCTAGCCGGCGGACTTTGCTCCTTATCCTCGGGATCAGTACCCAAAGAGGGCTGGCTAACATCACGTGATCTAGAAGTACCTTGTATATCCAAGATCGTTGTCGTCGGTATACGACGGCACTGGTGAAAATGATTACGTAAACTGTTCATAATAATGCGTATAGCAGAGTTGACGTAACCACTTTGAGGCGGTTGGGTATACGAGTACTTATAGAGCACCACCAGCATGGTAAACATCCAATTTCGTCTGGGATACAATTCCAAATACCACAGGGAATAGTTGAAGACTTGATTTTGATAGGACTCGGTTACTATATTATTGGGATTGGGAGCATAAAGTATAACCTGCATGACGGAGGACAATATGAGGCCACCGATTAAATGGTTCTGATCTAAAACTTGTGGTATGTTTGCCATAAAAGCGTTAAAGACAGCAGAGGCTCTGAAAAGTTAAAAAAAAAATAATTACGGAATGTTATGCAATACATTGGGTTAAAGGATTTAAGACTCACCTTAAATTTTCGGGAGATGTGTGAAAGGTTTTATCGATTTGATTGTGACCCAAAAGCAAAAATAAATGCTTCAAAACAATGCTTTGGGTCTTAGACATGGGCTTATCTTCTGATGGATAGGCTTGATCGGGTCTTGACATAAATTGCATCAATAAGAATACCAACAAATGTATGGTTTCACGATCCGATTCCTCCAATTCGGTAATACGACTCAATAAACCAACGAGACTATCATCATTCATGCCACTCAGCGAATGTATATGACCATCTATGTATGTATGTTATACGTACAAAAGATTCAAAAGCAAATAAAATGAATCTGTTAAGATCGAAAACCAAATATGATGGCATTGTAACAAGTTTCAGCTTAAAATTAAAATTTAAATGAAATTGGAATCAAATGCTATAAGGTAAGGGAATTAAAGAATTGATTTAAAAGTAAGGATAGGAATGATACCAGTTAATTTGGACTTGTTACAATGCTTTGATTATGATGCTAAGAATTGCTACAACTTCTAGAATTGGATAGCAAATCGTTTATAATACAATACACTTACACTACATTCAGATTTGGTTTTTATTTGATAGTTTTGAATAGTTTAAAAGTTTATAGAATTATAGGAAGTATTTATATTTGAATGTAGTATGTATGTACGAGTATAGCATCATGATACAAACAAGCTACAACGAGTAATAATAAGACTTATAGGCTGTGGTAATACATACCAGTTTTGCAAGGATTATACAAGATTTTGAAATTAAATTATTTTGAAAGTAAAAACATTCGAATAAAAAAAGCTAAATATGACAAAAGCCAAAAAAAACCAAAAGAAAATAATTCAAAAGAAATTATCATTCAAATAAGAATTGGCAAAAGTCGAAAAAAAGACGTGCAAGTTTTGGAAAATCTTGAAGGATATGTTATAAATTTCAGCAAACCTCTAAAGATATTGCGCATTCAGTAATTTAATATTTAAGAGTTAAGGTTGATGGTAATTTTGGGAGAATTATATCATCATTTATGGAAAACCGAAAATACTAGCAGATCATCTTGTAAAGCCAAATTAAATTTTAAAATTTCTTTCCCATATACTTGGTTTACATTGCGAAAGTTTTTCATCAGAAAATTGTAAATTTTCTTTCGTATCTTAAAACCGAAAACTTTTATAATTTGAATCAAGTATTTTGAAAGTATTTTTAAAACAAATTATTTCAAAATTTCCATTATATTTTATTTTAATTTCGATTTTAAAAATTTTCAACTCTACTTGCTTTACTTTTAAAGCGGCTCTCGCTCTTCTCTTCATTTTCCATTCTATGCTGATGATACATGAAACAAGAGTTCCCTGCAAATCAACGCAGCTTCAGATAATTGCTATTGAGCACCATATCTGGTGGAAACTAATCAATCAAAGACTTAAGATAATTAAAAAAAATCGTCTTTACTTAGGGCATTAATTGAATTGAAATAATCCGGACACACAAATTTGTATGCATCTGTTTTCGAGTACTTACATATGTGAGGTAAGTAGAGCCAGAGGAGGTTAACTTCTTGTAGAATCTTTAAGCCGTTGACAGGCCTAGACAGGATGACAAGAGTAATATGAAATTGCCAATTTCTTTTTTGATAGAGAAACATTTTTCTTATTCGTTTAAAACCCCATGAACAGAGATTGTAAGCCCTGATCAGCCCTGGCTATGATATTCCTATGTCCCACATCAGAGTTACATTTGAATGATGAATCTTGGAAGAGAACGGACATCGCGGTAACTTTCTCAGAATGATTGTCTGAGTAAATTAAGAGATTTTCGCACACAACAAACATTGGAACGCTTTCTCTATGGCCATGACCTCCGCCTGGAAGCAACTATGTTGGTCCGGCAGCCTCTACAAAGTCTAACTCTTAAAATATATGCCACAGTCTCTTCTGTTCAACTTTTTGGTAAATACTGCAATCGATATTGTCTGGATCAGAATTCCTTATTTGGAATGTCAAAATCAGATCTTAGAAAATTCTAAGGAACCATGTAGTCGATTTGAAGGCGGTTACGACTTCCTAGTATTGCAGCACTTCGATAGACAACGGTAAACTAAGGTTTTAATTGCATTGAGCCAATTTGGTATAGAAAATAATATCTTATTTGGAGTGGAACAGAGCGCTATGGTGATTAGGACAGCTGACTGACTGCGTACTCCGTCTATCGGTCTGCAGTGATGTTAGTAATTGCCAGTTTGTGCTGGTAGGTATAAACCTTTACATCTTGACCACGGGGAAAGTATTTTCTGAAGGTAATATCTAAAGTATGAAGTCTAGTAGGTAGTGTGTTGGCTTATTAGACGTAAAACCAGGGTCGAGCCCCAGGCCTGACTTCAAAACAATATACAAAAAGTATTTCTTCGGCAGATTTCTGGCAAAAAGTCTGAAAGTAAATAACAATTGCCATGAAAAATTTCTCAAAAATCTGTCGTTCGGAGTCGACTTTAAACTGTAGGTCCTGGCACTCATGTATAAAAATTAACGCACACACAACATAAGTGATGTGAGAAACTAGGTCGTAATCCTGACTGAAGGGTTGTAATGACCAATTATGTATTTATGTAATATCTAAAGTAACGATACATACGAGTACATAACAATTTAAATCAAAGAATAAAGGTTTTACAATTGAATCCCTACTAGGATTGCGATCTAAGCTTTCTTTTCGAATTGGAAATTTCCAAATAATATGTGAAATTAAAAGACACAAAAAAGTAAATCGAAAGTTATTAGAGAGTTAGCAAGAGATATTATATGTACGCACATGCATAGAGATAGGCATGCATTTTAAAGTTGTCCGAAGTGTGTTTAAGCTTTTAAATTGAGTTGGGATGAGAGGAATTCTAGTCATCGTTAGGCGAGAATTTGTTGAACGTTCACGGAACTTAACGAAACGTACGTTCCTTTCTAGAATGTGAAAGGCAATAAGACCGATTACCCAATCGTAATGTAATTTCAGTAAGCATTTGAATTTGCATCGAACGTATGTATGTATGTTCCGCTACGTTCCGTAAAACGTTTGACTAATTCTAGTTTAAGTGCTAAAGAAGGAGAGGCTAATAGCTTATAAAAGAATTCCAACAGTGAACAGATCGTGAGTTAGAGAGTAAGAGAGTAATAAGAGAGATTTGTTTAATTAATAAGTATGTATCAAATGAATTACATGTGCCTGTAAAATCCGAACAATGGCTGGGCCTGTGAAAATTTAACCATAAATCTGTCGTATACATATACGTATGTACGTACAATGTTACAATACGAGTATAAATAACATATTATATGATTCGTATTTTGAAATATAATTTTTGTTTTACAATATTTTACAGTAATAATGGTTGGTTGTTGTTGTATAAATGAATCCATATTTTTGCATTTTTGCAGGGGATGTCACAAAAAAATTATATAAAAAGCCATACGTAGAGTAGCGGGAGAAAATTGTTTTTTTTTTTGAAGCGAACGCAGAGTTATCGTGGTACGAGTATTTTACAATAAAAAAAAATATTCGTTTCGTTTAAAAAATAAAATGAAAAAAAAAAAGAAAAAAATATCCAAGAGATATAAACATATATTCATATACTATGTATGTATATATAAACACACACACATACATACATATATGCGTGTATGTGTGTGTGTGTGTGTCTATTTACTTATGTACATAAGTATGCAGTAGGTACATAGTGTAAGTATATGGCAAAAGAAGACACCATTACGACAATTATGTGAGAGAAATAAAGAACGAAAGAAAGAAAGAACGAGAGAGGGAGAGAGAGAGAGAGAGCGCGGTATGATTTACAGAAAACTCTTGTGGTTTTTGTTGAAAGAAAAGTAAGCATGCCACTACAACCTACCTTGAGGTGCCGGTGCACTAGCACTTGTTGATGCGGGTGTGCAACCGACATCGCAAGTACAACTCATCGGTATGGCTGAAGCTGATGGACTAGGACTGGGAGCGGGTGCTGGAGGGGGTGGTGGCAATAGATTGGGCGCAGAGGGATGTTTTTGGAAATGTGCATGATAGGAATGGGTCGAGGCATGTGGATACTGATGGGACTGTGTGGACGGTTGGGATTTGGTTTGCTGTTGCTTATGATGATCAGCTTCTTGTAACGTCGGCATTGGACTATGAATTAGCGTTTGACTAGGTGTTACACAATGCAATAAATACTGATGACTTTGACTATGAGTCGAGGCTAAAGTTGATGTTGTCGCTACAGGTGCACTACTACTATACTGATGGGAAGTTGAAGGTGGAAAGAAGAAATGCTGCTGTTGTGTGGCAGGATAATTGTGGAAGTTGGATGACGAGGCAGATGTTTGATACGGATGATGATGATGGTGTATCGGGCAAAGGGGATGTGATAGGGAAGTGGTTGCTGAGGCATGGGTGGGTTGTGTTGGTGGATGAGGTGGTGGTGGTGGTAGTTGTGAATGATATGTGTGTGTGGACGTTACAGAGTGTGTTGCTATATGAGTACTATAAGCTGCACGGTGTGTTAATGTATTGCTAGCTGTTGGATAACTATAACTAGTACAAGTTTGGCTGGCTACGCTACTAGAGCCTAAAAACTGACCCAAACCAAAGCGTGATGTTTTCCGTTTTAGTATAGGTGCCGATACCTGGCGGCTATAGATTTTCTCTTTATCGGGTACTGATTTATACAAAAAAGACATACAACAGGTTTATTAATCACACAAAATTGGAAAAATTCTTTTCAAGAACTTACCAAATTTGGAATCCTGTCTGGGTATCATGCTAGCTGGTGCTGACATAGTCCTTTTGTAAGGCCATTTTGTACCAAACGAAGCACTTAATGTTTTGGCCATGCCACCCGTAGCAGTATCTGACTGACTTAGAGCTTCTCTAGCCTTAAGAATTTTCGATGACAAAGCTTCACTGCCATTTTCAGAGTTACGCAAGTCTCTCAAATAGGAAATATCACCACATTTCTCCAAAGTTATTTGGGCCTCCACAAAGAGAGTATCGAAACGATTGAGAAAAAATTCCCATGTCAAGACCCTGCGATCCGATAAAGAGTTATGCAACTGATAAACGGATTGTAAAACCACCGGACGATCGACTATGAACAAATCAAATTGTGATTCCAAGCAGAAGAGGAGTGACCGAATTGCCGTATCATGTATGGTTCCGATATAGAGTGTAGCTCTCTGGGCTACATAGACATTGATGTCATCCATGCTGGCTATGAGATGACAAAATGCTGTAGCCAAGGCTGTTTGTAGGCCAACTTCGGTGCGCAATGGTGTCGAATCCATAAATCGAGTAATTACAGTAACTCGTTCAACTGCTGTGAATCGAATACGCCAATCGGTATCATGAAAAGCCTCTTGCACCACACGCCAAAACACATCCGAGCCCAAAGGCAAGGTTATACAGTGCAACAGCAAAGGTACACCCACCTGACAGATGTGCGAGTGTTCGGCATTGCAAAGTTCCCAAAGACTAGGTAAAGGCAAAGAGTTAAGAGTTAAGATTTAAGCTTTTCAGTTAATTTTTGCATACTTTTTAATTAACAAGTTCTCCTGGCACCATATAAAAAAGCCACGATGCTCACGAGCTGCTTTGGCTAAAGCATCACCGTGCAAAGTCATAACATTGAGACATTGTAAGACGTAGTAAAGGATTTCCGGTTTTTTAATCGTGGGTATTTCCTGGACATTTTAAACAAATTTAAAAAAAAAAGCAATTGGCTTGGATGGTTATATTTTACCGTTAAAAGTTGGTGTATGTATTGAAGTGTTTGTGGCAATTGCTCCAGACTAAATTTAAATTTACCCACAGATGTATGCCAAAAATCTTCGCCATCTTCTTCCTCCTCATCCTCATCCGAAAGACTGCCATTTTCTAAGCCGCATGCTCCACCAGTGCTGCCATTACCCACGCCATTATCACCGCCCAAAACTGATGCTTTGGTAACACTGACATTAGCACTGCCTAAGGTATCAATGGTGGTTAGAAAATGGAAACATGTTGATGACAATTAGATAACAATACAGCAATAAGACAGTTATTTCTCGAACTTACCTACATCGGCATCGGATAATGTAATAGATCTGGCTATAGCACGATCAGCTGGTAATATAGAGGCTAAATCTAATTGTTCAGAAACCGTTTCAACGGTTGCCGTCATTATCTAATTTAAAAATTTAAATTTATTGCAAATCATTATTAATACGAATTAAATGCGGATACGGAATTATAATTTTCTTTTATGGATTTTATATATACAAAGATATTTATTTGGAACATTTATTATATGAAATACATACATACATTTATTTATTTACAAAATCACACATACATACATACGTATATACACACATATTATTATTATATTTTTGTTTTTAATTGAGGTTAAGTTTCATTTCATTTCTCATTTAATTGCATTTTGAAGGTGAAAAGTTATTCTGTGCAGTGTAGTTGAACTTAATGAATGAAATTTGGTGCATACTTTAAGGCAACATTTAAGTGTATGGGGTGTTGCATAGTTTTGTGCGTGTTTCTTTATTTTTATTGTTTTCTATTAAAGTATTATTTGTGATGCATGCTATTTTACACTGAGAAATCATTTAAGTTTGCTGCATAAAGTATAGTTCTGAATAAAAATAAAGTTAAACGAAAAAAATCTGATCTGAAAAAAAAAAAATTAAAATTACTTTTTATTTTGAAATTATTTACAATTAATAAACAATTTTATTTCTTTTTTTTTTACTTGTTCTTATCTGTACATTTAAGTATAATTATTTATTTAGAGTTATATTTTTAAATTTTTTTTAATATTCACACACATACAAGATACTTTGAGTCAAAAAAAAGAAAATAATTTTAAGAAATAATTTTTAAATAAAATGAAAACAAACATAACAAATTAAAAAAAAATATATAAATATATTTTGTATATGTATATAAATTAAGACTAAAAATAATTTAATTTGTTATACTAAACTGTTATACTAAATATGTTCGAAATTCTAGTCAGTAGTAGAAAAACAAAACCTCAAAATTTCTTAACAAGTAAAATTTTTTGAAATTTTACTGTCAAAAGAAGCTGAATCATTGGGCAAGTGGACTACAGTCATCCTCGGCTGGATCCCAGGCGTTCCCACATGGCAATAGCTAGGTACGTGAGCTTGCGATGAGATGAGTTTCCACGCCATTGATATGATCTGAACCTTACAAACTTCTGTCGGGTAATTAGAATAAAAAGAGCTTTGAATTTTGCATCACACTATCCATAATCAGATTGGAGCAGCCTGAGAATGGTAACCTGACTCTGTAGATTTAAAGAACACTAGTTCAGAATAAGGGTCCACTCAAACTCAATCGGCATTAATATATCTCAGAAGGAAATGATTGGCTGCATATCAGGGAGTAATTATGGTCTCCGTTGCCCTCTGCACTCTGCACTGTAAGCTACAGATAAAACAGGTTCATAGACTATTTGCGTCAAGAGTATTTTACACATACAGGAGGTAACTGCTGTACTATTCAGGAATATGACGATAGATATGTATCTATATATATGTATAATAGACAAGGTGCAGCACTGTTGCAGGAGACGAAATCAGAAGAGTGCTCACAATACATTACACACACGTCACAATAGTAGATGGACATACATACGCGCTTATGTGTGGATTACAGGTAATCCCGGTGAACTGTATTATAATCTTACACAGATTCTATCTGGGTACGGGTGTTTCCGACAATACCTGTCCTATGTGTCCAAGCAGCCGTTATGTACTCCAAATAGCGGAACTTATAATTTATGAGGGCAACAGATTGGCAAATGAACGCCGTACGTTAAACGAGATTTTTTCTTGCAGACCAACTGCTATTTGTTAGAAACATTTTTTGCAGGCACAATCATGAGCGAATAAAAAGTACTGTACTGATGGGAGCCGTGGTGTAGTAGGTAGTGTGTTGGCTTACTATTCGTAAAGCCCGGGTTCGTATCCCAGGTCAGACATCAAAAATGAAATATGAAAAAAAAAAAAAATATTTCTTCGGCGACTTCCTCTCAGCAGATTTCTGGCAAAAACTCTGAGAGTAAAATAAACTGCCATGAAAAAGTTTCTCAAAATTCTGTCGTTCGGAGTCGACGTTAAACTGTAGGTCCCGCCACTCACGTATAAAATTAAAGCACACAACATGAGTGGTGTGAGAAGCTAGGCCGTAATCCTGACTGAAGGGTTGTAATGGCCAATTGTGTATGTATGTATGTATGTAATGATGGGAGCAACAACGACACTGATAAATGTAGAGAAACAACTGAACTGTAACAAACGTGAGCATAGCGTTCTCGACGGCCGAATTTCACCGTCAGACGCAGGGGTGATTTTAGTGGGTGAAAGCGCCACGCTAACTGCGGCTTTCAACTGCTTTACAGACAAACAGTGATATTTACAGACACTGAACAACATTCTGGAATTTGACAGGGCAATCGGAATAGAGAGACTTTATAGAGATATTCCATACAGATTGATAGCAGAATTTTTTAAATCTTTATTATTATAACTGACTATCAACGATAGGATGAACCAGCTTGAGGGAGATTGAGACCATTGAGGCAATATTTGATTTCTGGGCAATTATAACAGTGATTTAGTTTATGATGGTCGAAATCAACAGGTATTTTTACTACATTTCATATAATTGTACATATTTTTTTCGGAACGAGTCGAATAAACTTAATCCCTAAATTTGATAATTTTTTTTAATTCGGCAACTCTAATTATTAGCATATATCGACGCCTCCATTCTATAACGTTCTAAGTGTATTTAGAATTCTACGTCCTCTAATTTAAATACTGTCAAAATTTGGTTAAGATGCGCCGATACGTTCCGAAGTTATAGGGAGAAATGTACTTAGAATACACATATAGTCGTATAGCGCGTGAAAACTTTGAGAGCTCATACCTCAAAACACACTTTTTCGACTTAGAATATTATAGAACGGAGGCGTCGATATATAAGTCGAGGTTTACATTATGAAAGTCTTTGTTTCAGAAGATTTGTTGATAAGGTGAGAGCGAACAATGGTGCCAAGTACAGGCATTTCAACGACTTGGATATCCCGTTAAGTTTACGTAGTAGTTAACGATAATTTTTTTTTTGTAAAAATTAACTGAATTTCATTCATTTGATTGACGCGATAGAAAGAGTGAGTGAACTGAGACTAAATGAATATTTTACTTCCTTTTCTATAATTTAAATGTTAATAATTAAAAATAAATGTATAATAAAATAATAATATTAATTAGTATTACTTTGTACATTTATAATATATACACTGAACATTTAGTTTTTGTTTAAACATTTATTATCTCTCTGATGGAAAAATAACACAAAAAGAAAACATTTATTTAAAAAAGAAAAAACTCGAAAGAAAATTTTAGGTTTCCAAACTAAATTAAAAAAAAAATAAAGAAAATCTTCTACACCGAGAAAAAAAAAATTACAAATAAATTTCGAATGGAAAACAATACGAATAATTTACAAAAATATGATGAATTTTGTAATGCTTTTTTTATTTTTTTGTCGAATTTTCAATTGAGTGGACTTTAAAGAAATGCACAAAGTACCTCGTCTGTAGCGTGAACTTTTCTCAATTCAATACTATCAACCGATTGGCCGTTATCGTTTTTCTATAATAAAATTAAATGAAAAAAAAAACAACAACAATAAATTCAATAAAAATTCAAATATTTCTTAACAAAAACATATACAAAAAAGAAAAACAATAAATTAAAAATAAAAATTAAGTTTTTTTTTGAAAAAAATGTTTACAAAACTTTGTAACTTAACCTTGATTTTTTGTTTTTATTTTCACTTTGTTTTTGGAAGCTTTTTTTTCTTATTTTTTTGTGGCATATATTCTAAGAACTAAAATAATGAAATCCATTCTCTTTTAATTAAAATTTCTGCCTTTTTTTTGATTATTTTTTGTTTAACGTTAACATTAAAAAAAAAATATATATAAATGTATAGTAGTTATTCAAACAATGTTTTTTGTATGTATGCCGGCTAATATGTCTTTAGAATTATTTTTCTCAGTGTAACTTACCGAACAGACATGAGGCATATGCACCAATACACCACCCACTGAATGGGGTTCGGGTTGCGGTACTGCCACTGGCACTGGACCTGGTTTTATAAGTAGAATACATTGTTGTTTTGTTTTTTTTTAATAAAAATTTAATTAATTTTCTTCTAAATTATCAATCAACTAAAAATTTTTATTGTTAATGAAAATTTTCGTTTTTTCTGTTTTTTTTTTTGTTTAAAGGTTCATTCGCATAACGCCATGCAAGGAAAGTAAAATTTTTGATAGAATTCTACCGCTAATAAAGGATAATTGAATCAGTAAAGAGAAAAAAAGAAGTAAAATGAAAAGGAAAGTCACTACTACTAGTGGCAAGTGTTGAAAAGTTTTAAAATATTTTCAATGCCAAAATGCTAGAGACATGCATTCATTCTATTCAAGTTTTTATTTTTTTCAAAAATAATTTAAAATTTCTAAAATTTAAGTAAATATTGTATACAGTTAAGTGAAGCGCAATCAAATCATCTTCTGTTTTCACATTTTCCCCTTTAACACTTGACTCCACTAATATTTTTACTGTAGCAGTGGCCATTAGTTTTATACTTTTATTTTTTATCTGAAGCGAATTTCGATTTGCGATTCACTGCTAAAATGGTAACAAATCGATCCATTTATGAACCATTTGAAGCGAATAATTACGGGCGATGGCATATGGATCACGTACGGTAATAACGTGCGATAAAGATGTCAGCGAAAGCAGGTTAAGCTTCGCAACCAGTGGCAAAACTAGAATACGTAACGTTACACATATCTATGGTAACTCGATAGAAATTGAGAGAGCTTTGCTGGGAAGCTTTGATCCATTCACCATATATTCCGGACCTTTCACCTTGAGATTATCATTTGTATCGATCTTAGCAGCATTCGCTTAATGAGGTAAATTTCAATTTTTGCTTAAAAAATCAGAAAAATATGGCCCTATAAAACGGACAGTGGTGACATTTCCAACGAAAGGATTGATCCACTGATTCTTTTTATAAACTTCATAATTCTTACACCGGATCGAAGCTGTCTCTACTGTGTTTCAGGCTATAATTGCATGGAGACGACTGAAATCCAACATAGTGGCTGATGTGGTGGTTGGTGCTAATTCCACAATCTAATACCTCTATGGATTCTTCGAGAAATGTAATAGGGAGAGGAAGCAGAGGTTATGTGAATGTTACGTGTCCAATGTCCTTCTGGCCATCTATCGACAATGATAGAACCATCTTGCTGCTGGTGCGCTTAATAATTCTACCGTAAGATTGGCGACAAGGTTCTTCACGAGACATTGAGTGGTTAGGTCGCTGACAGAGATCTGCGATAGATTCCGGTTGGGCTATTGCAAGATACATATGTGGAGTTTTGGAAACTAACATGATTTAGAGAAGGATAGGCTGGTGCCATTACCTCTGTAATACTTAAACTGTGTATAGGTTAGCCTAGGTTAGAGGACGTGTACTTGTCAATTAAGACAAGTACAGTACCCGGAGGTCGAAATGACCCATTGTACAACGTCCTAGTTTCTCACACCACTTATGTTGTGTGTGTTAATTTTATACATGAGTGTGGCGGGACCTACAGTTTAAGTCAACTCCGAACAACAGATTTTTGAGAAACTTTTTCATGGCAATTTTATTTACTCTCAGAGTTTTTGCCAGAAATCTGCTGAGAGGAAGTCGCCGAAGAAATACTTTTTGTATTTTGTCTTGATGTCTGACCTGGGACTCGAACCCTGGCTTTACTTCTAATAAGCCAACACACTACCTACTAGACTATGGCGACTTCTTAACTGTGTATACAATATTAAATTATTTATTATTTTATAATTTTGTTAGCTTTAAAGCAAGTTAGGCTAATAAAGTTTTTTCTCAAGCAAACTAGGGAAACATAGAACTTAAAACAAGAGAGAGAGAGAGAAAAAAAAGTAGAAAATCGAAAATCAAATCAAATCTATTGGCCGAAAGAGTGTATGAAAAGTAAAGAACTGTGAAAAACTGTTGGGTTTTCTTGTGTCAGTATTTAAAATTTGTGGTTTACACTTAGTGTAGAGTGTGAGGTGTAGGGTGGTTAGTGGTGGTGGTAGTGGTAGTTGGTGTAACCGCAAAATATAGCTTTCAGAACTCAGTGTGTTATTGTTAACTCAGGAAAGAGTAAAAGATACTGTGTGTGTGGCTAGTAAATTATTAAAAAAAAGAGAAAGAAATTATTTGAAAAAAGCATTTAATTAAATGGAAAACTTTGTTTGGTTTTTGTTTAAACAAATTCAAACATTAGTTAAAAAGAGAAAATAGAAAAACAAAAACATAATGAAATTAAATTACTCGTACATTTAAATTAACAACTGCTTAATGTTTTTTTGTTTTTTGTTTTTTTTTTTTTCTTGAAAATAATATTTTATCATTTAGAGTAACGAGTATTTTGAAAAGTAATTTGTTTTCATTAGAAGTATTTTAATTGTAATTGTAATTGTAATTTTAAAGTAGAAAGTTAAAAAGAGGATTGAAATGGTTGCATCACCTGCCATAATAATAATTTTTCCATCGTCTGAAAAAAATGGATCGAGCTTAAAAAGGTCTTGAGTGTGTTGGAGAGGGCATCATAAAACGTATGTAAATATTGTTTTTTTTTTATTATTTTTTAATATTTTTGTTGTTGCAATATATATTTATATATAAGTATATAAAGTAAATAGAGTAGTGATAATAATAAATATAAAATAATTTTTCTTTAAAATATGTTTTTAAATTAATAAAAAAAAGAAAAAAATTAATTAAAATTTTCTTAAAAAGAAAGAAATTTGTTTTGAAGAAATTTGTTAGAAAGATTGTGTGTTCGTTCAAGTATATGTAGATAGAAAAGGGAGTAGAGAAGTAGAAAAGATAGAAAAATTTGTTTTATTGTTAAGATCACTGTCTGTACAAGTATGCTCAAAAGCTATGCTTATGCCTTTGCAGAGTAACCAATTTTCTTTTGGGAGTTTTTGTTTTAGTTTTCGGGCAAGTTTAGTTGTTTATCTTTGCAAGTGTTTTAGGTTTTAGGTTTTTGGTTTAATTTTTATTTTTTAAATAAATAATAAAACAAGATTATCATTTTCATTATCATCATCATCATTACCCAGTTTTACAAAAAGTGCACAAAAATTAAAAGAAAAAAAAATCTATTTTGTTTTGTTTCAAATTTTTTCTCTAAGTGGATTTTTAGCTACTAGTACACATTTTTGCTTTCATTCTAAATTGTTTTCTTTTCTTTTTTCTTTTAGAGAGGAGAGTTTTTTATTAGAAAGACAAAGAGACAAATAGACACGAGCTGAGATATTTCTTTTTTAGACTCCCATTTTCTTCATTCATTTTTTTTTCGTTAGAAGAAAGAGAGTATGAAAGAGCTTTTTAAGGGTTTGATTTTTTTAAAGGATTTTATAATGATCAAGATTAATAGAACTAAAGATTGCGACATAAGTATAGTTTACTGTTAGTTTCTTTCTGTTTTGTTTGCTATTTTTAAACAATAATTTAAAGTCACTGAGTAATAAACTTGCAATTATTCAGAATCAATAAGTTTTTTGTCCGTGTAGTCGTAATCTTTTAGTTCTATCATTCGTGAAAATGATTTTTTACATTTGTGATATAAACAAGAGAAATGGTTTAATAATTAAGCACCTGAAAATCCTCCTAAGGGTCCTAAAGGTATTGGCAAAGGCGCCATCGATAGAGAGACATCACGTTCACGTGTTTTTTCCTTGTCACTTTCCGGTGGACTTTTGCGTGAGGACTTCTCCTCTTCGATAATATCTTCAATGGGTACCTGTAAAGCAAAGAGAATTAACAAGTTTTCTTAATATTTGTATACAACAGTGCTAAATGTATGTATGTACATATGTACATACATATATCCTACTCTATTCATTTCTATCTAATAACTTCTAAAGTTATTTAGTTAGGTTAGGTTAGATTATAATGTACGGTTAGATCGCAGATTTTTCATATCCCTAATCCAGAGGTTCCAGACAAATCCTAACAGATTCGATAGATTTTCGAGGTAGCCTTGGTCCTAAAAACTGGAAGACTTTTTCTGTAGAACAGAATAATGACAGAGAAAATGCGGTATCCATTCTTTTTATTCCCCTATGCAAAATCTCATCCTACAATAGTAGTAATGGCCCTGGTAATAAACGTGTTGACAAGCATTTAATCCTGCAGTGTCCAATAATTACAACTGCAGAGAAAGTGATAGAATTCCTGTCAAGAACCAAGAGAAACTTATCTTGTCGGACTAAGCCAGAGCATACTGGATATATTCTTCAAGTGATCCTACATGGGCAAGTGGGAAAATGCAGTTGAGGAGGCATTATGATATTAATACCTTGAAGTATTGATCGCTGTAAGATGTTGCCCAATATACTTCGTGGAGCTATTAATACATTTAACCCCCATTTGGAGAACAGTGCAGTCACTGTTTAATCTGAGAGAGAGAGCATTTCTTCCGTCTTTGGACCTTCTATAAATATCGAGATCGCTTAGTCCCAATCCCAAGTCCCTGAATAGGATACCTTATATAAGACACGCAATAAAGTCAGAAGGTTATGAACATTTACTTACATCTGGTGGCCTTAAGGGATTCAATGGTGCCATAAATTGCACAATTTTTGTTGACAGCTGATGCCACATAATGGAGGCTTCACAATAGGCACACTCTGCCACCTGCTTAAATAGACAAGAATAAAAAAAAAACGAAAAGATAAATGGAACATTTTGACAATGCATACAAGATTTCTTTACCTTTAAAGAGCACACATGACTGCTGAGACCCACTCGTGCAGCCGTTACCATACACTTCATAAGACGCGAAACATTCTCACAAACTGAAGTATGTATGCCCATATGCTGTTCAATATCCTGCAGTTCCATTTGTTTCAACAGAATATCTAGCATTAGTATACAACAGGTCAAATTATGTTCAGCATCTGTGGAGAATTCTGTATGACGATTGGTCGGTGCCTCGTCATCGGAAATGGCAGAAGTATTACCGGAATCATCTTCAACAACTGGAGCTGGAAAAACAGTTATTTTCTTAGAATAATGGATTCGAATTAAGCCACAAACGCATTACATATTGAACTCCTGCGTGGAAGATTTTCTTTAGTTTCCTTGAGCGTTGCCTTTGCACCACTTTTGCCTGTAGTACCCTCCTTTTCACGCATTAATTCATGTTGAACACCACATTTCATAATGCGTACACCATCACCGAACATGGCAAATAGCTGCAAGAGCGGTATTAAGATACCCAATTTGGATAGAATTTGTAACCAGCGCAAGGCCTGTTGTTGGACCGTAGCCGTTGTCTTTTCGAAACGTATAGCAACAAAATTGTACATCGTTTTGGCATCAAAGCCGAGTGGAGACATTTCTGGATCTAAGATTTTGCTTAAAACAATTTTCAATTCGTTGAGTTCCTTTTCGGCCACATCATTGGTGATGGCCTCCATCCAATGGGGCATAACATAGTCCCATATCTCGGATGTTATAACGTCATAGGGGACCAAACAGATTAACCGTTGCAATCCCTCTTTCAGATGGGAGGTGCGCGAGGCTAAAGTCTCCCAATGACCACCCACACGTGCATATTCCGGTGGATGGGGCAATAAACAGGAAATAAAAATCTGAAATTGAAACAAGTTTTAGAAAACCTACTATTACACCATTTCCAAATGTACATATTTTATAATAAGGAAATAAGGAAAAAACCGGAAAGGGATAATAGTACTGCTTACATTGTAGTGTATGCGACAGATTTCCTTAAGCCAACCGACAACGTGTTCGTTTTTCAATTTCTCAATGGTGCTTTCAATCTGGCCCGCATCGTAGGTGGTGGCGGTTACGTGAAACCAATGGAAAAGCATACTCAAAATTCTGCCCAATATTTCCACTGGTGTGTCAGCTGTGGGAGTACAACGGCCTACTAACAGCCAAATACCATATCTGCCTAACATTTGACGTTCCTCCAGAGTAATGGCATCTTGCATTTGGCCATTTTGACCTGCCGCTGCACCATTTTTCTTTGCTTCTGAAGTCTCTTTACCGGGTTCAAAGTTAACGGGTTTAGCTTCTCTCAAAAGGCTTACGACACATTCCACCATATGCATTTGCATTTCGGGATCCATTTGCCAGGCAGGCGACAGACTACGATGGACCACATGATCTCCGCCACGACGAGAATTATGGCGATTACTGTGACACTGAGAACAATAGCGTATGGGATGATTGCCATTGTAACTGGCGCATTCCGTGGAGAAACATATAGAGAAGGCTGACTTTTCGGTAGAACGACAATTTTTATTCTCACACACCATGGAGACCTGTTGCATGGGATGCAATATGTCACCAAACTCGAGATTGGCATGTTCACGATGGATCTCATTGGCACATTCGATACACAGATATAAAGGTGGTGGACAATCGGGAGCATATGTTATGCTAATGCTATGATCGAAACAAACTTTGGCAGCCTCAGCATTACCAGCATTGGGACAGTGTTCACGCTGGCAAACAAAGGGTACCAAGTCATCTGTTGAAGAAAATTAAAAAAAAGTACAATTTTAGATGGAAACCTTTAGAATGAAAGGCGAATAGTGACGGACGGACTTACTTGTCAATTTCGAGAGTAGAACCTTACGATCGAATAGATTGGGATCAAAGGCGGGCCAATAGTAAAATAATAATTTGGCAGCTGATGAACGTGATACAGCTGTACCATAAGCTATGACACATAAAATATCCTTGACTACGTTATGTTTAAGTGTCATTAGACACTCCAATAGTTGACAGTGATGGGCTAAATCATGAGGAAATTATTAAAGTTTCACAAGAACTGGAATATTTCAAATTCTATGCAAACTTACCGGGATTATTTGAATATTGTAGGACCATCATTATAACCGATGAAACCGATTGACAGGCTTGTGACTCCTGCTCATCAGGACTTCGTCGTGCTAGAATTACAATCAATTAAATTTAAGAGTTTCTTTTCATTTAAAAAAAAGTCATGGATTTACTTATGGTAAATGGTAGGATATAATAACATAGAGCGTTAACAATATCCTGATGTAGGGCTGGGGGTAATACAGATATAGTAGAGCTGGCTAAGTAGGGTAAATTATCAATAAGATCCTTATCTAAGAAGGGTAATATACAGCATAAACATTGTAGTAGAGCTTTGCCAAAAACTGAAAAAATGAAAAAGGGCAAATAATTCAAATAAACCATCTAAAATTAGAAGAAACACCAGAAAACTTACCAATTTGTCCATATTGTATACAGGGTGCAACATCAATGAGCATAGTTAGTGCATTATATAGATTTCCATATTCAAGATTGGGATAGGCAGACATACGTGTAGGATCTTCAGTAGGATCGCGTATAAGTTCGTGTGGTGAGGTACGTACATCTTTAAGGACAGCTAAAACGTTTTATGATTAGACATTTTCTTTTTTAAATAAATAGATGGCACAAGTGGAATACTTACTTAGTAGGGTTTGAGAGAAATATTTTATATTGTTAGCGATGTCAACGCCAGAGGGCGCTGGTAAGACATTATGTAATAGGCGTACATGATATTCATGAAGGCAACGCAACTTTGCCTTGACTGAAATTAAGGAACAAGAAAAGTTTAAAATTCAAAATAATTTTCAGTAAAAATGAAGACATAAAAAAGGTTTTTCCTCCGTGTACACACTTTGTCGAAGGTCAATTAAGTTAGTCTGGTAAGTAAGTGGCTATATACAGAGCGGTAAGAACATTCATGTGACATGTTGAGAATGGAAGGATATTCGTTTAATGGTGGACCAATTCTTAATTTTTCATAGCTCCAAAGGAAGCCAATAAGCTAGAAATACCACATGCAACGATACTCTAGAGCTACTGATTGGCAAGTCCTGATTAACATTACAGTAGTCAGGTAGGCGTAAAGATAACCTAAGATTAAGTCCTTTGGAAACAAAGCATAGAAATATTAAGAAGATAGCGTAGATATTTTGTGGCAGTCCTGTATACATTAATGGAACGAAAATAAATAAAAAACAAGTATAAAATTGCAAACTGAAGTCTAGTAACTAATAATTGAAAAGTGGGCGTGGCAAACAAATGTGACTTAAATGAATACAACAAATGAAATTGTTTTTAATCAAATACTTACAAGCTTGAGCACGAGTACCCATATTGACTAGCTGCGTCTTAAAACTATCGGTCATTATATCAGACACATCCTTTGAATTTCCAAAGCCCCTTCCAATGGACTTGCCATTCTGTAAAGAATACAAATTACGATAACTTTAATAAAATTCTTTCAAACTTTAAGCAAATTATTTCCTATAAAAATTTTTTTTGTTAAATAATCTGCTATTGAAAGAAAAATAGTTTAATATTTGTTACATTTAAGCAAACATCCTTAAATGTTAACAAATTCTGGCTTCTAATTTAAACAGTTGGGTGAAAAATTAAAATTTTACCTCAAATGTTGTAAATTTCTTGAATAAATTTGCAATTTTTTACGGATTTTTGCTAAAAACAGCACCACACACAATGAGAATTTTTCTACTACAAAACATTGCTGAAAAATGTATCTGTAGTTTAAAGGAAAAATTATGTATAACGGTATATTAACTAGCAGATGCGCATAAAACAGCTGCTTGATTAGCAGTAAAACAAAACGGAAAATATGCAAAATATTTTATTAACTTCAAAATATTAATTTATTATCAATTATTGTTGTTGTTGTTTTATTGTTTCGTTTATTACCTTTAATTTATTTGTCTTTTCCTTTCAATTTTATTTCTATTATTTTCCTAATTTGAAATTAATTTTTTCCCGATTTACCGTAACCGCTTTTATTGACTTCAACCTGTGGCAGTTGCCTATACTCTGAGTGAAAAAATTGTGTATATTTGTGTGGGAGACATAACACAACTCTGTGCGAGTGTATGGGGTGGTTGCCATGCAAATCATTAGAAAATCAATACATATGTATTATTTTTGATGGCTGGCAATAAATAGCAACAGTTGTTTGTTTTCATTCATTTTGTTTACTTGCATGTTCCTAATGACGCCTGCTCATTTGAAATGTTTTCATTTCCTCTCTTTCCTTATTATATAACGGTAGTATTAGCCTATTTTTATCAGCTGTTGTTTACTTTTATTTATCGTGGTTAAGAGCAACAAGTGTTTGTTTACTCTCTGAAAGTGTGAGAGAGAGAGAGAGATTGTAAGAAGTAATATATAACGGTATTATTACTCAATAGTTGTTTACATACAAAAATCATGTGTTTTTGAATTAAAAAAAAAAAACTAAATCAGCTGTGTTTCAAGCAACAAGTGGTCCTTCTTTCCATTGTAGAATGTTAATCCAGAGGAGAAAAACGTTTTTTTAAAAACGCGTTTTTTACAAAAAATTCGAATTTTAAAGTATTAAGCAAGGAATGAACAGGTCCTTGCTAAGGTTAAAATACTAATGATACAAGGTTCCACTTCAAATGTACGTAATTGTTCTTTTCTAAGTTTTTGCCAATACACCTATGCACCGAATGAATGTACATCTAGATGACGAAGTGTAGTCTGTAAGTCTCAATTCGAACTCCCTAAAAGATTCTATCTCACAGAAGTATAACATTAACCACCAAGAACGTAGAAAGGTCAAGCACCACCACCTCTCGATAAAGTGTAGAAAGAACTCAATACATCAATCCAATACATTGTCGCAAAGGACGCGCCTATGTTCGAAAAGGTAGACAATATGGTGATCGCAAAGGTCACACAGACTGTTATCTTGCAATAAGTAAATCTTTACGATATCGAATAGGTGTTCAAAAGGAATGTTCAAGAAGAAACATTGCCTGAAGTGCGTCTCTCTCTATTTGTATTTGACCACAATCATAGAAATTGAGGCCTATAGCACAGGTTCCTTCCTCAAATACTCTTATGATCACCTAAATGAACTTCTTTGGAACATTGTGATGCTGCGCGCAAGTGCGTAATCTGCTGGGGATTAACGTAAGCGGTGAGTAGGTTTTTATTATAACCTTCCCAGAACTCTATTTGAGCCATTTCTATCCATCAAGAGTAGATGCTAGGATAGAAGTCTTACGGCTCCATATCCATTTAACCGCATAATATAAAAATGTATGCTTCTGTATGCTTTATTGAACTTATGTTTAAGCTTAGTGTGACACAATTTTTAATAAAAAACTATTTTTTCCAGTGTATTCAATGAAATAGGCCTGGATATAGTTTTCAAACTTTGTCCCAAATTTGTTCTTTCAAATGAAAAATATTTCAAGAATATTAACAAAACAAAATATTTTTATAAAATCCATTTAAATAAATAATTGTAAATGGCAAAAACTTTATCCGTGCAAGAACTCACCACAACGAATGAACTCTCGAACTCGCAGGAGTTAGGGCAACTGCGTAAGATTTCCACTATGCAGGATATACCCTTAGCCGATACAGATGCCATGAAAGAGTTGGCAAAGATCGGAGAAGAAAATGAGGAGGGTTCTAAACAATATCTGGATGCCGAAGCAGAGCGTAAATTAAAAACGGGTTCACTAAAGAGATTTTTTCGCTTGTCGCCCAAAAAACAAGCAAACAGTGGGGACACATTGGAGGCTATGAAAAGTGGCCGACAAAATGAAGAACAAAACGATAAGACCAGGGATGGTGCAGAAAAACAGAAAATTAAGGATTCAGGTGATTAGAAACCATTTTAGACTAGAAACCGTTCAGTACATTTGTTTGCTTTTTAAGCCCATTCTAGTATTGATATAGGCAGTGCTACATCCAAGTCTACTTTAAAGACTTCCTTGTCAACATATTGGAATTCGGTTTTTAAACTTAAGAAAAGCAAAAGATCTGGGAAAACCAATTCCGTGATACAATCTGAAGGCGAAGAGAGTGCTGTTCACACCGAGAATTTGGACAATTCCGATACGCATGATAATTCAGGTGACGGTTCCAGTATAACTGAAGATATACACGCTTTAAAAATATCGGATGAGTGTAATTTGCCAAAATAAGATTTTTTTTCAATTCCTTCTTTGCAGTGATTCTCCTTGAATTTCAATATTTTTTTTATTCTGTAACTTTAAAATAAAATTTTTGGTATTGTTTTGGTTATAAAAATGGTAATTTTAGATATGGTTTAACAAATTTAAGGTCATAGGTCGAAAACAAATCAGCTGTTAAACATTTATGTCTACAATAGGCAACGTACATACGACAGAACCAAACTGCCTGCCATAAGGGTTGGCCAGGTTTGGTGGTTGTATGAAATGAAGATAGGAAAGAGTAAGAACAGGGTCGTGGAAACATGTAGGGGAGAATATATAAATAAGGAAAATACATATTGTGCTTCCATCTGCTGAAAATCTTTCTATTCGGCCAACAATAGCTTTATCTGATAGCAGAGAAATTACATTTCATCTCGACATCTTAAGCTCACGCATATGGATAGTGATTTGGTTGAAACTGCGAGAGTTTCATTGAGAGGATCTTGCAATGCGGACTTAGCGCCAATTAATTAACACTTCTTTCCTGTTAAGGCGCCATGAACTTTTTGGGCAAAAAGTTATAGAAAATATCGTTTGTTTAAGGAGTAAAAATGTGTTACAAAGGGCTGTAGTTATTGTAAGATTGAATATATGTCGGATACTGTATGCTTGAACATATAGGATATCCATATTACGGGGTATTATATCTACTGCATGAGCTGTTTCAATGAGGAAGAAGGAAAATCGGTACCAGACTTTTTAAGTCGACACCAAGACCAAGAGATCGGGTTACCGGTAATTTTTAGAAATGCGATAGCCTCATAATATGTGTCAGGATTGATCGGAAATACTGCTTGATTCTCTAGGGAACCACACGAAATTTACTTGAAACTGAACTGAAATAATTGGCCATTACAACCCTTCAGTCTGGATTACGGCCTAGCTTCTCACACCACTTATGTTGTGTGTGTTAATTTTATATTTCAGTGGCGGGACCTACAGTTTAACGTCGACTCCGAACGATAGATTTTTGAGAAACTTTTTCATGTCAGGTTTATTTACTCTCAGAGTTTTTGCCAAAAAACTTCTGAGAGGAAGACGCCGAAGAAATATTTTTTTTCATGTTTCGTTTTGATTTCTAATCTTGGATAAGAACCCGGGCTTTACGTCTAATAAGCCAACACACTACCTACTAGACTACGGCGACTCTGTCATTGCTTTCAGTTTTTTAAACAAGGTTTCCTGCTAAGCATGTTTTAAGTCTACTATAGCAAGTTCTAAAGGGTCCGCCAAATAACTTTTTTTTTTTTGAAAATGCTTTAAAAAAACTACTGAATATTTTCTCAAATTTCTTTTTTTATTTGAAAGTATAATCCTTCCGGTTAATAATGGAAAATAATTTCATTCAAATGGCTGCCTCGGCTGGCCATGCAGTAGCCTACACGATGGGTCCAATTCTTAAGCACATTATCGATTGTGTGCAGCTGTATTTCACCAATGGCTTCAGGAATATTGTCCTTTAAAGCGTCAATTTTCTGTGGCTTGTCGGCGTAACACTTATCTTTGCCGGCACCCCACAAATAATAGTCCAACGGTGTCAAATCGCAGCTCCGAGGTGGCCAAACGACATCAGTTCTGCGGCTGATAATGCGATCTTCAAAAACAGGGCGCAAAACATGGAGTGTAGCTTCGGCTGTGTGGCACGTGGTGCCGTCCTGTTGAAACCAAATGTTGCTAATAATCTCCTCTTCAATTTTTGTGAACAAAAATTCGTTCAACATGGCCCGATAACGATCGCCATTGACTGTAACGGCCACTCCTTGCTCATTTTCGAAGACAAACTTATGCCTCTGGACCAAATTCCGCACCAAACAGTGACTCGTTTTGGGTGCGTCGGCTTTTCAATGTATGCGTGCGGGTTTTCTGTGCCCCAAATGCGACAATTTTGCTTGTTTACATACCCGCCAAGATCAAAATGAGCTTCATCTGAAAAGATGTTTTTTTTTTCAAAATCGGCATCTTTTGGTGTAGGCTACTGCATGACCAGCCGAGGCAGCCATTTTAATGAATTTATTTTCCATTATTAACCGGAGAAAATATTCAGTAGTTTTTTTAAAGCATTTTCAAAAAAAAAAGTTATTTGGCGGACCCTTTAGAATGATAGGATTGTTATCTATCGTTGCTTAGAAACAATGCTGTCTGAAGGAGTACAACTGATGAAATTTACTTATTGAGTCTTATTCCTACCTATCTATGACGGCTTTTTTATAGCTGTTAATCGATTAGATGGTGTCTTAGATGGTTTGTTTTAAGGTGGATTGAAATATTTTTTCATTTTTAGATTTGTAAACCATGATGACAATATTGAAATATAACCTTAAAAGAACACATTTCAAAACCTTTTAATATTGTCCACGTCCATGACTATTCCCTTTGCTCTACAGCTTGCTTTTTTGTCGCTTATTTCATACCCTTCCTTAGGTCACTTAAAGGTGCTTTCATATACGATTTAAGTTACCATTTAGCTAATCTTATAGTTTTCACTTTTTCGCCCCATGTATTCGGCATACGAGAACGAGAAAAGAGGGTGAAAGTGAACATTAACGAGAGTACAATAAAGTTTTAAAGGAATCCTTAAAAGATTAAAAATTTACAATTTAAATGCCAATCACAACACCCGCCCCCTTCAAAAAATGTAATGAAAAAAAAACAAAAAAATTTGTTAATTTTAGCACACATTAATAAAATTTACAAATATTGTAATTGTTGTTGGTATTGTGGTTGTTGATATTTATAATGAAAACATAAAAGTTTATATTTTATATACGAGGGTGTTGTATGCAATTTGTGTAAGGAAGGGTTAAAATTACTTGTTTTTTTTTTGGCTATTTTAGAATATTTTGCATAAAAGAAATGTTTTTATTTTTAATTGTTTGGTTACATTAAAATAAAAAAAACAATATTTTTCCAGTAAATAATTTTTACAATTGCCTGACATTTTGAATTTATGCCTTGCCATTGAGGCAATTGAGACAATGAAGCCATTTTATGTTATTTGTATCACCCATAACAATTTCATTTATTTTATTGCTCTAAAGCATATTTTTTTCATTAATTTATTCAATATTTTTATTGATAAATTTCTATTGTGGCAAATACTGTATTCAGTTCCACACACATGGGTCATATTTTAAAGTGACCAGATAGTATTTTTATTTGTTTATTTTGTATAAACAGGCCTTGTGCTTATTAAGAAAACTGAATATGAATTTGATCAAACTCTCAATCGATAAGTTTTATGATACAAATACAAAAAAAAAAATACATGAAAGAAAACCCTTTAAAGCAACAAATGTTATGAGAAATTGTGGGAAATTTTTCAAAACATTATCGAAAGGAGGCCCTAAATAAACACCAGCTTAAAGAAAATTTATTATGAGTATTACAACAAACACTAAAGTTTTTATGAGTGTAGTTTGATACCAAATAATGAAAAAATGGGAAAACATATGAAAAAATAGGTGCTAAAATGTTAAAGATAAGCCTGGAAAAGAACTCTTTGACTCTTTATCAATAGAATCGTAAATTAATTTTCCATACGAATCTAAAAGGTCTGGCTTATCAAGTGTTAAAAATTTAACAGGGATTTCTTTCCAAGCGATTGCCTTTGATAAACTGAAAACGTTGGAAAATTTTCATTTATTTTTGATGTATGTCTGTCTGGCTCTGTGTGAGTGAGTGTAGTGTGAGTAACAGCCCCTGGCTTTTGCCAATTTATCAGTTGTCTGTATGGTATGAGTTCTTTGCCATGAAACATTGATTCTGACCACAGTAAATCTACTCTTCTCTCTCTCTCTCTCTGTTTCTCTGTTTCTCTCCTTGCACACAAAAAAAAATTTATAAAATTTCTTTATTTGTTGCAACTGCATTTGTTGTTCTGTGGTTTTGTTTCCTGTACGTTCTTTTCTTTTGTTTTCTTGTGGTAGCAACAGCATCGGCTGCAACACCATTGAATGCTCTTTGCCAAAAGCCATTCTACTACGTTCATGCAACCAACCATTCATTCAGCCACTTAAATATCTGTGTTGCCTTGTTGCATATTGTTTAATAAATTTTGTGCTTATGCTGTTGCCATTCGCTACTGCCTCGACTGCTGTTGTTGCCTTTAATTCCCTTTTAATTCTTTCCCAACACAATATATACATACATAAATGCCAAAAGGGTTTTCTTTTCAGTTATTCACGCCAACACTTCCAGAACTTTATTGTCTTTGTGTGTTGATACAAACAAATCCAGTGGCAATAAACGATGTTTAATTTTCGATTGTATTTTTGCCATAAGTGCCAATATAAGTCTGTGTGTGTGTGTGTGTTTTAAGTTATCCTTTGGCACTTCCGTTTATTGTATTGTTGGCAATGCCCAGACCAAATATTACAACATCAGTGATATAAAAACAATTTGTTGGGAATTAATATTGTGAACAAAGCCTTAAGAGAGTATGACACAAAAAAAGAAAAAAGCAAAGTAAACAGTAGCGCCACTTCGTATTTATTATTACCGGCATTCAAAAGTTAAGTTTGTCTGATAAAATTCAACTGATTTATCAGTGACTCAAATAAAGCTAATGCTACCGTTTAAGAAATGTAATCCGCTGTTGGTGAAGTCGCCGTGGTCTAGCAGGTAGTGTACAGGCTTATTAGACGCGAGGCCTAGGTTCAAACCCCAGGTCAAGCATCTCCAACTAAACGAAATATAACAAAATATCTCTTCGGCGACTTTCTCTCAGCAGCATTTATGGCAAAAGTTTCTCTAAAAAAAATCTGCCGTTCGGCGTCGACTTTAAACTGTAGGTCCCACTACTCCTGTATAAAAATTAACGCACATAACATCAGCAGTGTGAGAAACAAGGTCGTAATCCTGACTAAAGGGTTGTAATGACCAATTTTATAATACGCTATTAATTTTCTAAGAGATCGTTAGGCCCATTGCGCCGATTCACTACATCGTAACTGCAATAACTTTCAAATCCCAAGTATTTGTGTTTACGTTCCTTCAAGTGTCCTTTCTTTTTGCAGCAAAGGAACTGCACTTGATCATTTGATGTCCAACGAGTTTGTTAAATCCGGCTTAAGAACTGTTTGCAGTTTCATAGACTTAATTTGTCTTGGCTAAGCCATAAAAGTTTAAAAATCCCACCTGCTTTCCATTATTTCTCGGCTAATTCGCTGACATATTCGAGTTGTTCAGCATTGGTATACAGAAGACCTTTTGGAAGTCAGTATTTGCTAAAGCCGTTTTATTTCTAACGAGTGGTTTGGTAAATGCAGTACCATGAGAACGTTGTCCAAAATAGTATTAATTTAGGCTTATTACATGGATTTTCCTTTTATAGTCAAATGGTGGTCCACTGTTTTCAATGTTTTATCCAAGCCCAGATCGTAAATTAGATTCGCAGCTGATTTTTTTCTGCTTCAACGACAGAATCTGGTGATTCTGCTAAAAATTTTTCTCTGAAGAATTTCTATAACCAAGAGGTACAAGCATTACTCTGAACTGAGTAGTAAAGGGTGTTTTTTATAGAGGTATAGAACTTTAAGTTGGCATTACTTTTCAAGATGGCGACCGATTTAACAGTTGTCAAGTGATTTATTCTCAGTTTGGTTTGGCAATTCATCGTGAATAGACTCACGCCTGAACAACGCTTGCAAATAGTGCAATTTTATTTCGAAAATAATGGTTCTGTGCGGAAAACGTATCGCGCACTACGTCCATTTTATCGTCGACAAAATCGTCCATCAGAGCAGTTAATTCGATTAACCATGGAACGTTTTCGCACCACGTTTACTCTTATTGATAACTCGCATCCCCAGAGACGATGTACGGTGCGTACAGAAGAAGCTATTGCTGCTGTAGAGCGTAGCATTGAGGAAGACCCGAATGAGTCCATCCGCCATCGAGCACAGGAATTGGATCTGTGTCCATCCACTTTATGGAAGATTTTGCAGAAGGATCTTGGTTTGCGTACTTACAAAATCCAACTCGTGCAAGATTTGAAGCCAAACGATCATCAAGTAAGGCTAAGATTTGTCGAATGGGCCCAAAACGAGATTACCGTTGTTCCCGATTTTCACAAGCGAATTTTGTTTAGCGATGAAGCGCACTTCTGGTTGAATGGCTACGTCAACAAACAAAACTGCCGCATTTGGAGTGAAGGTAATCCTCAAGTGTATGTGAAAACACCGTTACATCCAGAAAAACTGACTGTTTGGTGCGCTTTATGGGCTGGTGGAATCATTGGTCCGTACTTTTTCAAAAACGATGGTGGCCAGAACGTTACAATGATATAGATCGGTATAGAGCCATGATTACTAACTTTTTCATTCCTCAATTGAATAACCATGATGTCCAGGAGATGTGGTTTGAACAAGACGGCGCAACATGTC
This sequence comes from Sarcophaga carnaria, assembly GCA_958299815.1. Taxonomy (NCBI): domain Eukaryota; kingdom Metazoa; phylum Arthropoda; class Insecta; order Diptera; family Sarcophagidae; genus Sarcophaga; species Sarcophaga carnaria. Next base: position 129,053,278 of record OY283150.1, on the reverse strand, counting down.
ACACAGCTCGTGCCACAATAGATTTATTGAAAGACACGTTTGGTGACCGCCTAATTTCACGTTTTGGACCTGTGAATTGGCCTCCAAGATCTTGTGATTTAACACCGCTAGACTACTTTCTGTGGGGCTATGTAAAGTCATTGGTCTGTGCGGTAAAGCCACAAACGCTTGACCATTTGGAAGACAACATTCGCCGTATTATTGCCGATATACGGCCACAAATGTTGGAAAAAGTCATCGAAAATTGGACGTCCAGATTGGACTACATCCGCGCCAGCCGTGGCGGTCATATGCCAGAAATCATATTTAAAATGTAATGCCACAAGATTATCTTTCGGATAAATAAAATTCATGTCAATCGAATAATCCATTGTTGTTTTATTGCAACTTAAAGTTCTATATCTCTATAAAAAACACCCTTTATAAGCATTACTCAGGGTACTGTAATCACTATCATCAGAATGGTCTGTTTCCTGTGTGGTTCTCAGTTCAGGTCAGGCGAATTCATTCTACGTACTTACTGGCCAGTTTTTCTTTTGTAGATAAGAGTCATTGACAAATTTTGTATAGAAAATGTAGCCTTTTATCCGCTTCATTACCTTGCCTTCATTCAGATCGGACTTTAATTTTCTCCTCCATTGGCAAATCTATTGGGATTGTGGTGCTGATTATAAAAATAGCTTTCCATGATGCCGTTCTATATATCGAAACCGATTTTAGAGCCAATGTTCGATGTATCTACAGTAGTATGTTTCGTCTAGTTTACCCTCCTATATACGTGCTCCACACTTTGTAGGTCTATGAGAGAGGACAAGATATCGTCATTCAATAGGCATAATTTGTTCGATTAAAATCTCTCTTTTCGATTAACTTAAGCCAGTGTACGACGTCTTTCTTGTCGATAGTTGCATATGACACTGGAATATTCGTGTTTATTTTCATATTGTGTTGTTGGTTTTTGGATGTTTTGTGTGTGTTGCCATCCAGCCAATATGGATGCTATTGATGCTATTGATAAATTGGCAATGCAACAATTGTTAATGGATGATAAATCCCAGTCGTTTTCAGCAAAAGTTTAGCAAAAGTGTAAAGAAACATGAGAAAAACTTTATTGCTGTTGTTTATTGCTGCAATTGTTATCTCTTGTCCTTTATCCTTGAATACTTTTTAATATTGTGTGCCATTAAATGCATCTTGTGTTTAATTTTAAGATTTCTTTCTATACGAGTCCCCCAACTCACATATGCAATATTAAATACAATAATTAAATGGAAAGGGAGATTAGGAAAATTAAATTGTTCCTTCGTTTTTTGTCGCCTTTCAATCTTTAAACCATGAGATTTATTAAAGCTTGCTTATCAAGCAACTTAAGCAATTGAAAGAGAAATACCATCAACTATCATCAACAGTTTCCATTGATTGCCCCATTCACATGATTGAGGATCTCTTAACTGTCACATTTGGGTTACAACACCTGTTTTCTTTAACAAAAAATCAGTTAAGACGCTAATAAAAGTTGATTTTCGACCTGTTATTTCGAAGCACTTGATTACCTTACCTTTTACGAGAGAGCGAGAAAAGAAGTCGCAAAAAAAAAAGAAATCAATTTCCAATAAAAATCAACCATCGCAAGCAGGTATGGATGGACCAGCCAATGAAATTGATCATCAATTAAATTGAATTTCAGTCACCAAAGTTAATAATGCCGCATATATGAAGCATCCTTTAAACTCTCATGCATGACTTGTTTTTAGAACACAGACTAAACGTAAGCTTCATACCCTTCGTTCGATCATCATTATTTTGTTGATGATGCTGGCGTTGACATTGTTTTTTTATTTTTTTTTCATTTTATTTCCATTTATTTCAGGGCTTCAGGTTAGGTAAGCGTGTCCTTCACTTGATTGCCTTGTTTTATTTATGAGTCCATAAAGTTTTGACAAACTTCTCATTATGACAGGCACACATCATTAATTTTTTTTTGTGAAATTTTTCTGGTGGTCGAATGTGCAGTTCTTCAATGATTGTAGGAGATTTTAAATGGAAGGGATGTTGTTGTATATGCTTTTTTGAAATATGAATTGAATTTGAATTGGAGACGTAATGAAATTAAGCTCTTTAAAGTCATCATGGCAACAAACATGTTCCATAAAATCAAATGAAAGTGTCTGAAATAACGATCATATATTAATTATATGCCATTTATATCGTATAAGGTATAGTAAAGAGAAATCCATTTTGTTAGTTCAACAAGTTGTTGAAGTCGCCGTGGTCTAGTAGGTAGTGTGTTGGCTTATTAGACGAGCCCCAGCCCAGACATCAAAATAAAAAACAAAAATATTTCTTCGGCGACTTCCTCTCAGCAGATTTCTGACAAAAACTCTGAAAGGAAATAAAATTCTCCTGAAAAGTTTCTCAAAAATCTGTCGTTCGGAGTCGACTTTAAACTGTAGGTCCCGCCACTCATGTATAAAATTAACACACACAACATCAGTGGTGTGAGAACCTAGGACGTAATCCTGACTGAAGGGTTGTAATGACCAATTATGTACTTATGTAGTTCAACAAGTAACATAGCAGCTAAAAACAAATCCCATCCTATTGTAAAATAATTCAATGGTATTAAAATCCGTTGTCTACCTGACGCTCATACAACCTATACCGATAGCTCGAAGACACTGACATTAATTTCTCCTACAGGGTTAGTGATGAGTTCAGTATATTCTAAGCTGAGATGTTTGCAATCACCATGGCAGCTGAGCTGATCTGGTAATGGTAATGCTTATTTATGTGGATAGTCAAGCTGTCTTGAAGGCAGTTACTGGCCACTATTTTAATGTGGTATAGGTTACAGACTTCCACTACGTATCTGGTCCGGTATAGTGTGGAACTATATTGGGTTCCGGGGCATTATGATGTGTGTATATATTATAACATACATACATACATACATAATTGGTCATTACAACCCTTCAGTCAGGATTACGACCTAGTTTCTCACACCACTTATGTTGTGTGTGCGTTAATTTTTATACATGAGTGGCGGGAGCTACAGTTTAAAGTCGGCTCCGAACGACAGATTTTTGAGAAACTTTTCATGGCAGGTTTATTTACTCTCAGAGTTTTTGCCAGAAATCTGCTGAGAGGAAGTCGCCGAAGAAATACTTTTTGCATTTTTATTTTGATGTCTGGCCTGGGGCTCGAACTCTGGCTTTTCGTCAAATAAGCCAACACACTACCTACTAGACCACGGCGACTTCAAATATTATAATGAGATTGTAAATGAGCTGGCAAGAGAAGAACTCAAACCCGATGAATAGTTCGGTTAAACCTGCTCTCCTGCGACACTTTTTCGGTCTGAGGCATCAGGTGATAAGATGGAGAGTAGATTCTTCCAGATTGAGAATTTGGATTTGAGAATTTATTAGAATTTTTACGGATCATTGAGCATTGAGGCCAAGAACCAGTATGTGGAACAAAAGCAGCCTTTTTTCACAAGGCTTTGTAGTTGCATGGGAGAGTAACAGAGTTGTTGAGCATATTTTGTGCATCTGCACTGGCGAGCAGAGCCGAAGACTCAAGTTTCGTGGGCTTGGTTTTTTCAACGGTCTTGGTGAGCTAGCTTCTACTGCGATTTCTGATACTGAGCGTTTCATCTCCCACTCTCTCCTTCTCCTTCTCCTTCTCCTTCTCCTTCTCCTTCTCCTTCTCCTTCTCCTTCTCCTTCTTCTATTCTCTTTCCATTTTTCTGTACAATTTCGCATTCTATCAGCAGATCAGATGTCAGATCAAATAGGTCGATACTGATTCGCCTGAATTTTTTAAAGCTTAGTTGGCAGGTTCTTATGCGGAGAGTATGCAATTCGATTCTTTCCCTTAATTAATACCATCTGCGGTTGGCTACGGTGAAAAGAATTTACAGCTTTTCAAGCCATTTGTTTCGCCAATATTTCTGCTGGTAGACAATTAAGGATTGTAAACAATGCCTTAGATGATGTAGTTCTAAGAGCATCAGGACTACCTTCTTCAAAATATGGTCGCTGGGGTTTGATGATTGGATTAACTTTCAGTCCCACCTTAGTTGCACGATTTAGATAGTTATCTCAACGCAGATGCCAGAATTTCTATTGCTAGTGCCACGTCATCTGCACAAGCGGTAATCATACGCTATGTACTCTCCATGGCTTCTAGCAAAGGCGAATGATGTCCTTAGAAACCCGTAGTAAATCTTGAGGAGTCCAAAGCAGATTCGGTACGCCGATATCTTAGTAGTGATACTTCAACTACATTGCACATGGTACGAAAAGGTTGATTTCTATTTCTAATGCTTCTTTCAAATTTCTACTCAAATTGAAACATTTAAATTATTTGCTCCATTAATTTATGTGAAATTATTGTGTTTTTATAAAATTCAGAGGGATTTGGTTCTTGGTTTCGAACTACTGATAACTACTGCCTATTAAAAGCCCTTTTAAGATCAATAAAGGTCTCGGTGCTACATAAACTAATTATGAGATGATGTTTTCCCTTGTTAATGGTCGTGATTCTCAATTAGCAGAATATGATGATTAATGATGATGATGGATTTCAGGCAACAAGACTTTATAACAACATCTTGGGTGTTCAACCCACTAGAGTACAAGTGCTCAAGAGAATTTCTCCTTCATTTACAGTCTCTCACTTTTTAAACTGTGTTTGTTTTTTGATTTGTTTTTTTTTTGGTTTTCTTTGAAGACTTTTTAAAGAAAATTTGTTGCCTTAACTTATTATAATTAATCATTGGGTTTTTATTATTTATTGTTCAAAACAAAGACCAGCAAACAAGTACATATTCCACAACAATGATGCCAAAGATGCCAGAAGTCAAAGCAGCAGTTGCATCTTTTTCTTCTTTTTGTTTGAATTTTTTGTTTTCGGAATATTTGATGGAATGCGCGGAACATGTTTCTTAAATCACCAGAATATGTTCAAGAGTTTTTAAAAGCATTTTAAGAATTTTCGGAATTTTTCTCTGTTGCTGGCATAGAGAAAATGAGAGAGAGAGAGTGAGAGAGGGAGAGAGAACCTACTAAGCCCGATTGGTTGCTGGGGTTTCTTGATTATTGCCGCATCAAATATTGACGGGATGGTGGTGTATTTATTGGCTGGTCAGCCAATATTTAACGTGTGGCAGTAAGTTTAACATATTAGCCACCTATTTATATTTCTTTTTGTTGCTATTTGTTGCTATTGTTGTTATTATTATTGTAATTTTAGCTGTGAATCCATTGCTGACCATAGAAGCAACTCAGCCAGTCAACCATGTAAGTTTTATGCCATTAGAGTTGTAATTGAAGAAATGTTTTGTGCCTGCTAAACCGTTTTTATTTTGTATTTTGTTGTTGTTGTTGTTCTTGTTGTTGTTTCTTTTACGGTTTTTTATGTTTCTTGCAACATTTTTTTCGTTAACCTTTTGACCAACTACCACAACTACTTTTTCTACTACTTCACAAGTGACTTTGGTGTTTTACCCCTCCTAACCAAAAATGTGTTCAACGCAGATTAGATGATGAAGGTGGTTAACACTGAAAGAAAAAATTTCTTTTTTTTTATTCCAATTGACCGGAATGTTGTTAATACGCCAGAGATTTAGTTAATCGATTTCGATTACAAAGCACATGAAGAAAAACTTTCCAGTTAGGAATGCTCGCTTCAAACTAATCAATTAAGTTCGGTGATTGTATGGCACTATTTCAACAGCTTAAATTGAATGAAAGTCTACAGGTCCCACACAAATACATGGATTTTAACTAGCCTTACAAAGTGATTGCATATTCAGGTCGTTTGGCGGCCAGGCTAGACTGAATGCCAGCCGATTTGAAAGAAATAAATTTTCTTGGTTTCTGTAAGGTCCCCACATAACTCTTACTTGGTGCATCTCAATCAAACCGATAGTGGATTCTGTGCGTTGGCTTATTAGACGTGAGGACACAGTTCAAACCACAACCCAGACATCTCAAACAAAACGATTATTAGAAAAAATATTTCTTCGATCACTTTCTCTGAGCAGATTTCTGGATTTCTGAGAGTAAATAAGAATTTCCATGCGAAGTTTCTCAAAAATCTGTCGTTCGGAGTCGACTTTAAACTGTAGGTCCCGTCACTCATGCATAAAAATTAACGCACACAACACAGCTGGTGCGAGAAGCTAGGACGTAATCCTAACTGAAGTTGTTGTATGTATTTTGTAGACATGTTTTCCCAATAAATTCTGGGTACGCAAGAATCCTTTGTCTTAGGTTCCCAGGTGCCGGTCAATGACAAAGAAGATGTTCTGCAGTCTCCTCTTCTTTGTTGTCATTACAACTTCGCAAAAGTCGCTGTGAGGTATTATCAGCCTTCAGGCGATTAGTTATTAGGTTACTAGCATGCACTTTCAGATGAGCCAGCTTTGTAAGGTCTCTATACAAGTTTGCCTAAGTCCATCTCTTTGCCCCCCTTCAGAGGTACGCTAATCGCACATATGAATTCTTTCGAAATTTCTGTTGCTCTAGCCTTCGCAAGTGGCTCACATTTGTCCCTTGTGTGTAGGAACCCTTATGACTGCAACCATCGAATGTTTTTCTATTGTCTCCAAAGGCACCCAGTATTCTTGCACAATCGAAGATGTTGTGTACACTTTCTCTAGGGATATAATGGCTGCTTTACTGTTTATAAACATATGTACGTAAGGGGTGTTTTTTTATAGAGGTATAGAACTTTAAGTTGTAATAAAACAACGATGGATTATTCGATTGACATGAATTTTATTTATCCGAAAGATAATCTTGTGGCATTACATTTTAAATATGATTTCTGGCATATGACCGTCACGGCTGGTGCGGATGTAGTCCAATCTGGACGTCCAATTTTCGATGACTTTTTCTAACATTTGTGGCCGTATATCGGCAATAATACGGCGAATGTTGTCTTCCAAATGGTCAAGCGTTTGTGGCTTTACCGCATTGACCAATGACTTTACATAGCCCCACAGAAAGTACTCTGGCGGTGTTAAATCACAAAATCTTGGAGGCCAATTCACAGGTCCAAAACGTGAAATTAGGCGGTCACCAAACGTGTCTTTCAATAAATCTATTGTGGCACGAGCTGTGTGACATGTTGCGCCGTCTTGTTGAAACCACATCTCCTGGACATCATGGTTATTCAATTCAGGAATGAAAAAGTTAGTAAGCATGGCTCTATACCGATCACCATTGACTGTAACGTTCTGGCCACCATCGTTTTTGAAAAAGTACGGACCAATGATTCCACCAGCCCATAAAGCGCACCAAACAGTCAGTTTTTCTGGATGTAACGGTGTTTCCACATACACTTGAGGATTACCTTCACACCAAATGCGGCAGTTTTTTTTTGTTGACGTAGCCATTCAACCAGAAGTGCGCTTCATCGCTAAACAAAATTCGCTTATGAAAATCGGGAACAACGGTAATCTCGTTTTGGGCCCATTCGACGAATCTACGCCTTACTTGATGATCGTTTGGCTTCAAATCTTGCACGAGTTGGATTTTGTAAGCACGCAAAGCAAGATCCTTCCGCAAAATCTTCCATAAAGTGGATGGACACAGATCCAATTCCTGTGCTCGATGGCGGATGGACTCATTCGGGTCTTCCTCAATGCTACGCTCTACAGCAGCAATAGCTTCTTCTGTACGCACCGTACAGCGTCTCTGGGGATGCGAGTTATCATTAAGAGTAAACGTTGTGCGAAAACTTTCCATGGTTAATCGAATTAACTGCGCTGATGGACGATTTTGTCGACGATAAAATGGACGTAGTGCGCGATACGTTTTCCGGCACAGAACCATTATTTTCGAAATAAAATTGCACTATTTGCAAGCGTTGTTCAGGCGTGAGTCTATTCATGATGAATTGCCAAACCAAACTGAGAATAAATCACTTGACAGCTGTTAAATCGGTCACCATCTTGAAAAGTAATGCCAACTTAAAGTTCTATACCTCTATAAAAAACACCCTTTATATCCCTACTCGATATACTCTGATATCGAATTCTCACAACGGTATCTTGATAAAGATTCACCACCGATTATCACCACTACACCCATTAAATTTTTTTCCGTGTAATTAAATGTGGTGTTATGGTGTCTGTAACATTTTGTAGTTCCATTTGAGAAGTGAGTTGTTGTTGATGTTGTTGTCTTAAGCATAACTTGTTCCCTGATTTTGCTTCTTTCTAAAAATCCAGAGAAAAAACAACAAAAACTAAAGAAAAATTCAAAAAATCATGGTCATTCACTTGCGTTAAGACTTTGCTGGTTCGTATAACCTTAACAGCCTATTTACATGGTTATATGTATGTACAGAAATCAATGGACAGACAGACAGACAGACGCGGCGCAACATTCATTCAAATCGCATTCACATGTAATCACATGCATACATACATAGTATACATATGCAACAGCAAAACTAAACTTTTGAAAATTTTTTTTTCTTTTCTCTCTTTCGTTTTTAAACAATTCATCCATCCATGATTATTTACACAACATTTTATTTGTAGTACTTAGTGAAGAAAAAAAAATAAAAAAAATTTTTGTTGTTGTTGTTAGTATTTAGTATTGTATTTAAAAGTGCGTAAAAACCTGTGCTTTTCAATAGCTTCTCATATTATTCTTCTTCTTCTTCTTACATTTGAATGATGTTGCTTTGGTGTGTTATGTAGCAGCAGCAGCAGCACACAGGTATGGGAGTATGAAAATGTTCGTTCGTTTACTAACAAAGTGAGTAAGTAAGTAAGTAAGTATGCATGTAAGTAAGTAAATAAATGAGTAACTAACTAAGTATTGTAAGCTATGGTAAGTAAGTAGTTAAAGACATTCTTCTTATACTCTGTTATTTTTATTTTTATTTTATTTTTATTTCCATTTCTATGAATTGTTTTTTTTTTTGTGGCCATTTTTCAAAAATTTTTCGGTTGACTTGGTTTTTGCATTAACCAGCAGGGGTTCCATTAGAGGCTTTTAATAGGTTTTTCAGGAGTTAAGGAATCCTAACTGAATGTATTTTATTTGCATAGGAAATAGAACTCTTTCTTGAACTTTGGTTTTCCTTTCTTATCCAATCCGACAATTCAATTTGATTTTCGCTTAGAAAACCTCGTCGGGGTTTCTACACTTTTCCCAACAATGTCGAAATTTCTAACCGATTTTCTTCGAACATGCAATATATATGTACAGTGATCGCCATAAGTGAGTCAACACCTTTGTTCTTAAGTATAAAACAGTTTTGTTCCTAAGTATAAATATATGCAATATATATGTACAGTGATCGCCATAAGTGAGTCAACACTTTTGTTCTTAAGTATAAAACAGTTTTGTTCCTAAGTATAAAAAAAGTTCCTTTACCATGAATTGTTGATTTTGTTTTAACATTTTATAAGTAATAAATAAACGTTTTTATTTTTGGAAATTTATTCGACTATTCTCATTTACTTTTCTCGCTATCCTAAGAAAATGAATTATTTCAGTGGTATTTACTCACTTTTGGCGCCGAGTGTATGTCCCGCACATACATAAATACATTTTTGTGCAACAACCAATTCAATTAGGATTACAACCTATCTTCTCACACCACTTATGTTGTGTGTGTTAATCTTATAAAAGAGTGGCGGGACCTACAGTTTAAAGTCGACTCCGAACGGCAGATATTTGAGAAACTTTTTTATGGCAATTTTTATTTACTTTCAGAATTTTTGCCAGAAATCTACTGAGAGGAAGTAGCCGAAAAAAAGTTTTTGTTTCATGTCTGACCTGGGGTTTGAACAGTGGCCTTACGTTTAAATAGACTACGGCGACCTCATATGTCCTGTAGAAGTCGTTATTGTTAATCCCGATATTCCCAAAAATTTCCCAAAACTTTCCCAAAAACTTTCCCTATTAATTTTCAGAGAAGGTAAACCCTTTATTTTGGATTGTTTGTAGATTTTTTTCGAAATTATTTTAAAGCATCGTTCGTTTTACGCAAAAAGAGATTTTTTTCTTTGATTTTGTTGTTGTAGCTGTTGTTATTGTTTGCTTTTGAATATATTTAAGCCTTTAATATTAATGTTCGCTAATCACTACCAGAATTTAAAAAGTATTTTGGTTACAAGTTTTTATATGCCAATAAGAGCTTATACCATAGCTGCAGCACTATAGTGTCTACAGATTATAATAACTCCTGTGAACGTTTGGGTTGATTGCAGCAGCTTATAATGGCTTTGCGCCATGGATATTCGGTATCGAAGTTTGATACCCTAGTTAGGATAAAGGCTATTGTTCGACTTGCACTTAAAGAGTCTCCTAATGGTGAAGATCAGCGCTTTTTTAATTAAATGGATGGCGGTAGCACAATTGACTAAAGTAGGCCGTAGTCTAAAAGGTAGTGTGTTGACTTATTAGATGTGAGGCAACGCTTCAAACCCCAGGCCAGAGATCTCTACAAAACGAAAATATGAAAAAATGTTTCATCGGCGACTTCCTCTCAGCAGATTTCTGACAATAGCTCTGAGAGTAAATAAAAATTGCCATGAAAAGTTTCTTAAACATCTGTCGTTCGGAGTCGAATTTAAACTGTAGGCCCCGCTATTCATATATAAAAGTAACTCACACAACATAAGTGGTATAAGAAAACTAGGTCGTAATCCTGACTGAAGGGTTGTAATGACCAATTATGTATGTGTGTATATAAGTATGTGGCCTAAGTGGGAACCCCTCGTAGTTAGGTTAGGTTAGTGTGGTAGCTTTCATACCAAAAGCTCACTTGAGCACGCATAGCGGCCCGTTGTGACATCACAGGTGATACTATACCTCTCGTAGTTGAGTGTGGTCCATTCTACACTTGCCACACACTTGTTTTTACAAGACTTATAATCCAGCTTAAGCTTGACGTTAGTGTAGCATATTCACCATATTCGGCCATTCCTGCAGCTCATAAGCATTCACTTTAAATGTATGTATGTGTGTTGTAAGCATTTGTTTTCTTAATCATTCTACGGCATGCATTTTTCTTTTTGTTGTTTCCTTTTGGTTTCCTTATGGTTGACCATCGTTCTTGGAATAGTAAAGGAAAAATGTTGTGTGTGTATGTGTGTGTGTGTGTTTAATGTTTAAACGCTTTAAAACTCTTCTTTTGTATTTAAGCTGGTAATTGTCCATTTAAAAAGTTTATTTTTCCTTCCTGCCTTTCCCCTTTCGCGGCCCCTTATGGCATCATAACTTCTGCTGCACACACACACACATTATAAACCGCAATTACTTCTGCGTACAACACGGTTTATCTTTCTTTCTCTTTTTATTTTCGGTTTCTCGTTTACAGATCTTTTTCGGATGGTTGTTGTATGGACTGACTGTTGTTGGTATTGTTGTTGTTATTGTTATTGATGTTGTTAAAATTTATTTGCCAACATTTCTTAAATAATCTTGAGATTTCATTCTCTAGTCGTTTACATGTACCCTGTTATCCCTTAGCCTTAACGTTAGCCATTAAGGAGATCTAATTGTGTTTGTATTTGTTAAAGTAGTTTTCAGTTGTTGTTGTTGTTATTGCTATTGTTGCCAGGTTAACTACTTAAGTGAAGTTAACTTAACTTTATTGTCAATTTACTTGCTTTCAGAAAATAAATTGGCCAAATGATTAATTACCAGCCATTCTCTGTTAAATGTTTAATCAGTTTTTGTTTACTTTTGAGAGCAGAAGAGAGGGAAACGAAAGACGATTGTGGTAGTGTTATTGTGGTAGTGTTATTGTATTAGGACTTGCATTAACAGAAATTCTATTCAATTATGGCATTTAATTCTGTTATAAAAGGCCTATTTATTGATGGAAAGAATATTTAATTACTTAAGCAATTGAAGGTTTACCAACTGAGCAGCAGACTTTATCTTTGGATAACAAAATAAAATGGTAATCAATGGAAAGAGCATTCTTTTTTAAATAACCTGTGCCTAAAAGGAGTGTATAGACTATATAGTCTACTATATAGTCTACTATATAGTCTATATATATAGTCTACTATATAGTTTATATACTATATAGTCTACTATATAGTCTATATACTATATGGTCTATAGCCTATATAGTCTGTCTGTCTGTCTTGCTGTTATACCTACTTCCTTCTTAATCCAGAAACCATCCGAAATTCAGAATTAAGCCGCTTAGTCTTTTTATATCAGCATCAGGCAGTTCAGTGAGTTCAAGATAGAAGTCCATGTGTCTTCTCCACTAGTAATGTACCGCCGAGCATGCATCTCATCTCCGGAACTTCTCCAGAAGTCATTGGCTAAATGACCAAGATCATTGCTTAGACAATTATGCTGAGCGTAAATTTTTGGAGATTAAGTTGATGTTCCAAGTAGTTTCTTAGTTGGATTTCCAATTTAGAAAATTCGTTTGTAAACTCGGTGGTAATGTCACGTCTGCTCAAAACATACAGTCTGCAAAATACTACTTTGTCCCGGTATGATGTAAATGTTACATTCACGGGCCTTCGCCTTGAGAGATCTACAGTAGCCCAAAATCGTCCTCGCGATCATTACATGAGACTTTAGAGGTAATGCCATTTTCTCGAATTATCACAGCAGTTCTCATGGTCGATATTTTTAACTGGAAGGTGTTGCAATGTTCTGGCAGTCGTATTGAGTGACCTGCTTCTACCGATTCTAAACACATGCATCCACAAGCAAATCTATTAAGTTTAAGCCGTCCGTATAGATCTGTTCAAAGCCATTGATGAGGTGTGTCACATCATTTTGCATTTCTCCCTGTTACTTGAGAAGTCGTATCATATACTTGATGTTCTCTTAAGTTCTCAATTTCGTTAGAATGTTTGAGTACCAATATTGGATCTGTTCCACTGTCAAGTCGAGCTTCTACAGAAAAGGCAAAAGACATAAAACCGTGCCCAGCGCCGATACAGGTGAAGTGTGCAATGCGCCAGTAATAATAATACATACATACATACATGATTGGTCATTACAACCCTTCAGTCAGGATTACGACCTAGTTTCTCACACCACTTATGTTGTGTGTGTTAATTTTATACATGAGTGGCGGGACCCACAGTTTAAAGTCGACTCCGAACGACAGATTTTTGAGAAACTTTACATGGCAATTTTATTATTTACTCTCAGAGTTTTTGCCAGAAATCTGCTGAGAGGAAGTCACCGAAGAAATACTGTTTGTATTTTATTTGATGTCTGGCCTGGGGCTCGAACCCTGGCTTTTCGTCTAATAAGCCAACACACTACCTACTAGACCACGGCGACTTCACTTTATTCTTTCCTCATGGTGGATATTTCTCTTGGAAGGTGTTGCAATGTTCTGGCAGTCTTATTGAGTGACCTGCTTCTACCGATTCTAAACACATGCATCCACAAGTAAATCTATTAAGTTTAAGCCATCCGTATAGATCTGTTCAAAGCTGTTGATGAGGTGTGTCACAACATTTGCCCATTTCTCCCTATTCCCTGAGAAGTCGTATAACATACTCAATGTTTCCGAAAGTTCTCAATTTCGTTAGAATGTTTGAGTAACTAATATTCGATCTGTTCCACTGTCAAGTCGAGCCTCTACAGAAAAGGTCTAAAGGCAGAAGATATAAGACCGATATTGGTGAACTATGCAATGCACCAATAATAACAATACAGATGGATTTGGTAGCCGCTACACCAAGTTGAGATTAGTTGACTTGCCGAGAGATTCACTTCATACCAGATATATGCGTAGATCAATAGATTTTAGGCCACGGCTGTGTGGATTCAGTGAGGAATCATCGATTTTAGATTCCATTTATTTCCAAAACTTCGATTCGGAACAGCGTACAATGGAAGCCCTTTACAACCTGCTGAGTATATTCCATTTGTAGAACAGTTTTTATTCAAAACAAGTACCAGTAAGTGCACCTTCATCACTAAGTCAGAGATTTTAATCCTAAATGGCTGTATAGGTAACAGTTTTTACAATTTGAGGGATTTTTAAACGAGTAAATACGTTCGAAATTGTAATAACTAACATGATCAAGATATAGGCATCTAGTCTGTTGCAACATCTTGAGCAATTCGGTCATTACACCATTCCATTGACGAGGGAAAGCACCCCCATTGAGTGGTGTTCGTTCCTGTCTTGTAAGTAATAAGGGAGAATGCTCGGGTCGGGTAGAATGTTCTCCTCGGCCAAAAAATACAAAACATTGTTAATTTCACTCTCTGTTGATGGAGAACAGCGTCTCGATAATACAAATGAGATTTCGATCCAGACCTTACATGGACCTGGAGATATTAACGCGAAAGAAGTATTCTAAGACATAAACTTTAAGGAGTTACTTTAGAAATGGCGACATATTAACGAACAAAAGGCTGTAAAATTGGTGGATCATTTCCGATAACACCAATCGCTTTCAGATTAGATCTGTTAGAATAACGGTGAGGCATTTGGTGGATCATTTCCGATAACACCAATCGCTTTCAGACCAGAACTGTTAGAATAACGGTGAGGCATTTGGTGGATCATTTTCGATAACATTAATCGCTTTCAGGTTAGAACTCTGAAGATAGCGATGAGACAAATTTTTCTAAAACTTATTGGACTTAAATGCGAGTCTATTTGAAATTTTTTAGTTGTTCCCTCATAAAGTGCATAAAAACAAGCTACCGTTACTTGCAATTCAATAAAAAAATAAACATGGCTGACTGGCTGATTAATTTATGGAATGGTGGCCTATCTAAAGAGACAATAATTTGCTGTTGCCTGCTGATACTGCAAAGTTTTCTTTGTTTTAATCTTAATCTTCTAGAAGAAAAAAAAACGTTCCTTTTGAATCTCAGTTTAAACTTTCGAAACTCAATTGTTTTGTTTGTTGTGAACTGCAAAAACAAAAACAACAAGAAGGAAAACAACGAAAATTGATTCACTTCTTTTATCAACTCAATTAAGTTGTTTGTTCTGTCGAAGTACCCTCCAAAAAAAAAAAAAAAGAAACAGAAAAAGAACAACAACGACAACAGCAAAAAAACTTTGTTCCAGTTTTAAAACAAGAAACAATTTTTTTTCAGGAAACTTGTGTGGCATTATTGCATGAGTTTTTTGCCTTTTTTTTGGTCTTTTGTATTGCAGAGACAACTTTGCCTGCGATTAAGATTTGCCCAGAAGATGCACGCGTACTTGTTCTATGTTCCTAATACAGCACAAGATTAATCTGTTATCTGTGGCATGATATCTTTGCAGGACACTTTAGGTACACATACATACATACATATTTGAAAGGTTCTTTCACTAAAACAACCCACACTTTTCAAGAAAGTGTAGTAAAAAGAAATCCATTATTTATGCATGAAATTGGAGGCTTTATTTCTTTTTGACTTCATTTTGCTGCTTTAAGGAATATTGGGTGGTATGTTGGCCATCTATGGGTCAGAGTTTAGGCCCTTATCGATATATAACTCGGGTATCAGACATTCCTTATAGGAAATCATCCAGACTCCAAAATAAATCTCTCTGCTGCACAATCTTTATTTTGACGAGTTTCGCCAAAGTAGACAGAAATTGCGAAGTCAAGAATTTTCGCCTCTTCGCAACTGGAGTCGGACACTGGTATCTGCTACAGAAGTCATTCGAGAGAATGTCAAGTTGATAGCTTCCAATGGGACAGTGGCATGTGAGAACGGCAATAGTGCAGTGGACTGTCATGCGATTTACGAAAACAAGAGAATCAGTTTTCTTCTTATGCAAGTCAATCCTGCTTCCAACGGTATTGAGCTCACGATTGTCAGATCTGAAGTCCCAAGATGACAGCCTAACATCAAACTTCCTATCGAGGAAATTATAAGGAACCGTGTTGCCGCTTCGAATGATTCTTTGGTTTCGCATTCATTACTGCATGTCCATAGTACAGGTCAAGCCAGGAGTGAACTACATTGAGCCTACTGTGACCTCAGGTATCTGCTACAGAAGCCATTCGAGAGAATGTCAGGTTGATAGCTTCCAATGGGACAGTGGTATGTGAGAACGGCAATAGTGCAATGGACTGTCATGCGATTTACGAAAACAAGAGAATCAGTTTTCTTCTTATGCAAGTCAATCCTGCTTCCAACGGTATTGAGCTCACGATTGTCAGATCTGAAGTCCCAAGTTGAAATCCTAACATCAAACTTCCTATTGAGAAAATTATAACTCATCGTGTTGTCGCTTCGAATGAGTCTTTGGCTTCGCAGTAGTACTGCATATCCATAGTACAGGTTGGGCCAGGATTGAACTACATTGAGCCTATTGTGACCAGCTCAGACCTATGTTTTCATAGGTCAGAGGGGTCATTTGAGCAAACAATATTGAGTGGGACAGAGTCTACAGCATATAAAAGCCACAAATTCATACAGGCGGGCATTATAGGGACGTAACAAATTAAAATTAAAAAATACCAGGTCCACTAAGCGTGGGACAACTGCACATGTATTGTGAAAAGAGGGGAACCCTTATTACTACATCAATTGCGATACTCTACTGCTAAGGAAGCAATATTCTTTTGCTTCTTGATGATCCACAATCGCTAAAAACACTGACTATGATGATGAGAAGATTTATCCCCTGATTACTTGCTCTCTCTCTCTCTCTTTCTTTCACTCAGCCGCTGATATAATAATTGAAACGATTTTTTTTTCCAGAAATTAATCAAATATCGATAACAACAACAACAGCAACTCACAACTTGCAACCCGCATCTTAATAGCGGTTTATGGTGATTTGAAAAATTAAACTTTTCTTTTGGTTTTTCTTGTTGTTGTTTTGTATTTTACCATTCGTTCAATTCGTTGTTTTGGCCATTGTTGGGATTTCTTAATTGTGTTTTTTCGTTTGTTTGTTTGTTTGTTAAGGAGTTTGTTAACAGCGGATCTTTTTTGTCTTCTTCATTTGCTGTTTACATTTTGAATATGGACCAGCAGAGTCTTCTTTCTAACGCCGACAAACAGTGGGGCGGTAAGGCAAATTGAAAAAATAGAAATACTCTTCCCCTCCCATACTTTACTTCTTTAAAATTTACACTGGACTGGACATATAGAAGAGATTATCCAACAGTCATGTAGTTTATTTCGTCTATAACTGCCATACCGTTTGTGATGTGATACCTTCACCCACAGTTGCAATCGATTTCAAGCCATCCGTAAAGAATCATTGATGAGGTACATGTTCATAATGATTGCCCTGGAGCTGTCAAAGTGCGGTGTCATATAGTCTATGTTCTTAGGATAGAATAGGAGGGAGTAGCAGCTTACTTGAACATACAAGGCCTTGTATTTAAAGCATAACCCCTTTGAAATCAATTTAAGAACCAGCCTGTAAATTTAATGAGTTTAGTAAAAGCCAAATGGGTGAAATGGTGGACATTGGTTAATACGTCTGTCGATAACTTGCATTTTCTATAGAAAATTTATCAATGACTTGCATTTTCTATAAAAAATTTGTCGATAACTTGCATTTCCTACACAAAATTTTTCGATGACATTTTCTACACAAAATTTATCGATAACTTGCCTTTTCTATAGAAAATTTGTCGATAACTTGCATTTTATATACAAAATTTGTCGATAACTTGCATTTTCTATAAAAAAATTTGTCAATGACATTTTCTACACAAAATTTATTGATAACTTGCCTTTTCTATAGAAAATTTGTCGATAACTTGCATTTTATATACAAAATTTGTCGATAACTTGCATTATCTATAGAAAATTTGTCGATGACTTGCACTTTCTATAAAAAAATTTTCAATTACTTGCATTTTCTAAAGAAAATTTGTCGATGACATACATTTTCTACACAAAACTTGTCGATAACTTGCATTTTCTACAGAAAATTTGTCGATAACTTGCATTTTCTATAGAAAATTTATCAATGACTTGTATTTTCTATAAAAAATTTGTCGATAACTTGCGTTTTATATACAAAATTTGTCGATGACATTTTCTACACAAAATTTATCGATGACTTGCATTTTCTATAGAAAACTTGTCGATAACTTGCATTTTATATACAAAATTTGTCGATAACTTGCATTTTCTATGGAAAATTTGTCCATGACTTGTATTTTCTACACAAAATTTGTCAATTTCCTCAATCGATTTGTAAATTAACGCAATAATCCCTTAGAATAGATGCAGTGTCAGAGATGTCCTTACAATCTAATTTATGTAGTTGATTGGTGCGCTTTCTATTCAATTTATGGCAAGCGAGTCTATCAATAGGTTAGGTTAGGTTAGAGGACGTGTACTTGTCAATTAAGACAAGTACAGTACCCAGAGGTCGAATTGACCCATTGCACAACGTCCTAGTTTCTCACACCACTTATGGTGTGTGTGTGTTAATTTGATACATGAGTGGTGGGGCCTACAGTTTAAAGTCGACTCCAAACGACAGATTTTTTTGAGAAACTTTTTCATGGCAATTTTATTTACTTTCAGGGTTTTTGCCAGAAATCTGCTGAGAGGAAGTCGCCGAAGAAATATTTTTTGTATTTTGTCTTTGATGTCTGGCCTGGGGCTCGAACCCTGGCTTTCTGTCTAATAAGCCAACATATTACCTACTAGACTACGGCCACTTCTGAGTCTATCAATAACGGAAGCCAGAATAAATATCTCTGCCTACCTACATATACTCTTGTGTGGATAGGTAATCCATAGCAGAGTGCCCGCTACAATAAGTTCATCAGCTACACCCAGAATATCCCAGAATATTCCTGTAATCAGGTACCAATACTAGCCAGCAAACTGCCGCAATAGTCAATCAAGCTAGTCGCTGTGTTAGCTAATCAGTTTGTAATTTGAAAGTTGTATTCGAGACATATCTGATCAGTGTTTCCTTTTTGGAATTCTCCTATGAAATCACCTGTCAACAATAGGTTCATATGCGTTAGTCAACGTTGCTATTGCAACTACTGTGTGTTATTGTGTCGGAACATACGTATTTTAAACCCACTGTACGTATGTGTGTTGCTGTTCAATCAGTATTTCGTTTCTTTTGTAGTTTCTGTTGTTGCTATTGTTGCTGCTGTTGTTGTTATTGTTGTTATTGCTGATGTATTTTGGTTTTTGTGTTGGCCATTGTTTTGTTTATTTGATAGTCTACATATGTTTTGTTATTTTAATGTTGTTGCAGTTGTTGTTGTTGTTGTTGCTTTACTTAAAGCTAATAGCTTTCTAATGATGTACTTGTTACATTTAATCATGTTGTTGTCTAATGTTGTACGTGTTTTCCTTCTTTTTTCTTCTTTTGTTTTGTTTTGTTTTGTTTCGTCTGTTGCTATTGTTATTACGATGGAAGTAGTAGTAGTAGTATTAGTAGTAATTGTTGTTTGTTGTTTGTTGTCATTACATATTGTCCTGTTGTGTTTTATGGCTCTAATAATATCGCTAGTGGTTTTTGGATTATTTTTTTTTTGGTTTCTCCAGCTCTCCACCTTCTTGCAACATGTTGCCAGTGTGTTGCTGCATTTCTTTTGTTATTTCGCCCGGTTGTTTCGTTATTTGGTTGCTTGGTTGGTTGTTGCCTGTCAATTTGGCTTGTTAAACTTTAAATATCTTTTTTATAAACCACCATACACCGCAAAACAAAGTGTTTTGATTTTATTATTATTATTATTTCTTCTTCTTCTTCTTGTTGTTGTTGTTGTTGGTAAATACAACAGATTTTTCTTTAAGAAAATATTACAGTTTTTCCAGCGCCCACCATCCCCCCCCCCTCCACTCTGCCCCTCTCTTAATTTTAATAAATTACAGAAAAAAATTTGTTCATTGTTTTTTTTGATTGTGGATGCAACATTTTTGCAGAGGTTTAATGTTATTGCACTTTATTATTGCTGTTGTTGCTGTTGTTATTGTTGTTGCTTTATTGTTTGTTTATTACATGCTGTTGTTATCGTGTGCGATATCAACAAAAGCCCCCCTTGAAAGAAAAAAAACGCCAAGAAGGAAAAAAAATCATCAAAATTAAGTTGTCAGTTTTGGCTTAAAACCACAGAGTTTTCATTGTTGTTGCTGCCGTTGTCGTTGTTATCGTTTAAGCTACAGTTTATATGTGAATATGTGTGTGTGTGATTTAATTTTTTAATGCGACTTTAATGAGGATTTAATTTTTTCTCTTTTCGGTCGGAAATTTTTCTAATTAAGTTGCTGCGCGATTATGTTGTAGCTGTCTGTCCGTGTGTTTGTTTGCCGGCATGCTGCTGCCATTGCTGTTAGTTTCTATTGTTTTGAATGTTTTTTGTTTGTGTCTTGTGTTTTTCTTTTTCTAATTTTTAATTGGCGCTTTGGGAGATTTTCCCAATAAATGTTTTATCCGATGTTATTTATGCTGATCAAGCAACTGTTGCTGGTGGATTTTTTTTTGGTTTTAAAAAAGAGAAAAAGAAAAAAAATGTCATGGGAATTTAACAAGCGAA
Source organism: Sarcophaga carnaria (assembly GCA_958299815.1). Classification (NCBI taxonomy): domain Eukaryota; kingdom Metazoa; phylum Arthropoda; class Insecta; order Diptera; family Sarcophagidae; genus Sarcophaga; species Sarcophaga carnaria. Next base: position 129,032,817 of record OY283150.1, on the reverse strand, counting down.
TGTTGGTGACTAATAGTGGCTAAATCTTATTTAAAATATTACAAACCTTATGGTGAGCACAAATTAACAAGAATAGAGGAATCTGGACATGCATATCCTAAACTCAGAGCCTATGGTGTCTAAGGGCTTGTACGTCCATACATCACAGGTGCAAAGAAGTCGAATCTCTGAACATATTTGAACATTGAAATCGCCGTAGTTTAGTTGGTAGTGTGTTGGCTTATTAGACGTAAAGCCAAGGTTCGGGCCCTATGCCAGACATCAAGACAAAATACAAAAAGTATTTCTTTGGCGGCTTCCTCTCAGCAGATTTCTGGCAAAAACTCTGAGAGAAAATAAATTGCCATGAAAAGTTTCTAAAAAATCTGTCGTTCGGAGTCGACTTTAAACTGTAGGTCCCACCACTGTAGGTCATGTATAAAAATTAACACACACAACATAAGTGGTGTGAGAAACTAGGTTGTAATCCTGACTGAAGGGTTGTAATGACCAATTATGTATATATGTACGTTATGTAGGTGATGCATTTGTGGTGTCTTGAGGCTTTTGATTCAACTTTCGCTTCCAAATAAAGTTGAACTTTCGGTGGGTATGTTCTCCCTTGTAGTTGCCGTCGTATAGTAGGTCGTCTGTTGGCTTATTAGATGTGAGGGCACGGTTCCAAGCCAGGTCAGAAATCTCCAACATAATGAAATATGAAAAAAAAGAAATATCTTCGGCGACTTCCTCTCAGCAGATTTTTGGCAAAATTGCCATGAAAATTTACTCAAAAATCTAACGTTCAGAGTCGACTTGTAAACTGTAAACCAAATAAATTGTGTGAGAAGCTAGGTCGTAATCCTGACTGAAGGGCTGTAATGACCAATTATTATTATTATTATTCTGAATATAATACCGCTTAATACTAGAGCAACTGTTATGCAGTTAAAATACATTCCTAGGAAGTGAAAAATTACTTCGCATGCAATGTGATAATGTCCTTACTCAAGGTTATTGAACTTTGGATTCCACTATTCTCCAGTATACTGGTTTTTCAAACACTACTACCATGTAGGGTTCATTTACCATTTCGTTTCTCTAAATTTTCACATGAGTATGGATCCAGCAGAGGCTAACAGTATTCTTCCCGTCTAGTTGGTTTAGCTTACCCTGACACTTTTTTGTATATACGAGTAAATACTCTCCAATTGGCACACTTTATTAGCCAATGTCGGTCTCTGGCTGAATGCGGACTTCTTTTATTTGGCACACACTTTCTGACTAGCTTAACGTAGCTATGTTTACTAGCGAAGGCAGCCATTAGAAAATTCTTTAAACTTTCAGGCAGCATTGTAGCTTGATTCTAAGGAAGTCACTTGGTTAAATTCGGATCTTTGATTGTCAACTGGTAGTAATCGATTTGATTACGAGGTCTGACCGGAGACTTAATTCTGGTACCACGGGAGCCAGGAGCCCATGGAACCTCGGTTCCAGCCTGGCTGTTGGTGGGGCCCCTTTTGGGAGCATCGTGGTGGCTGTGGTTTGGACCCAAATCGCGGGAAGAGTCTAGTCAGTAGGCTCGGTGTGGAGTTGCATTCTCAACCGGGTGCCGTGACCCAAAGATCGGAAAGAGTTTTAGATAGGCTCCGCTCCTAACCAAGGGGGAAGTCATGTCCAAATACATGGCTTGAATTGGTACTCAGGTGTAGCAGTCTGCTACATCTGGGGGCGTTGGTAGACGAATTGTATTTCATCGTGGGATTAGGTCCACGCGGACAGGTACCCACGTTAAATCAATCGTCGTTGACCAGACCAGTTTATTAAGACTTTTCAGTTGGTTTCTAAAGCATCGATTCCTATGGCATCTGAATAAGCAGCTATGTGTACCCACTTAAGAAACCGATCCCGCCAGACTACACTACTGTTCCATTTTTTTTTTGGTTGTAGAACGTTAAACCTGTCCTGCTTTCTGTGTAAAGAAAGTCCATTAAAAGCTCCTTAACAACGTTGCCAGACTTAATTTTTTTATCAGTTCTAATACGTTTACCTTTAGGTAATCGTTGGCAATTCTTTTGTGAAACTTTCGAAAATGAATTCAAATGCTAGCAAAGAAAACCCTCCCTATTTAAATGATATTAAAATTTAACATTTAGACCTCACAGTACGTACGTATGTACGTATAATCAGGCGAGGAGCCATTAAAATTTATCATGAAATATGACATCAATTATCTACAAGAAAAACAGCAACGATAAAAACAAAATTAAAATACACCCCAAACCAAAAGTAATAGAAAACAGTTACAAATAAAAGTCACACACTGAAATTAAAAAAAAAACTGACAATAAAACCCAAAAAAAGAAACAGAAAACACACAAATGATATGCAAATTAAATCCCAAATTAAATCAAGAAAAAAAAAATTGAAGGAAAAAAATATCACAATTTGATGAACCACAATTTGGTAACGCTTTTGAAAAATCCAGAAAGAAAACCATGATAGAAAAACAAAAATTAGAGGGCGTGGGTTAATGTAAATTTAAGAAATAACAACAACAACAACAGCAACAACAATAAGCAGATATTCGGTTGTATTATTATGATTTCCTCGGTAAGTATAGTGAATCGAAAGCATTCATTCGTATTCGTATTTCCCTTTAATGTATGCAAAACTAAATCAACAACGAAAACAAAAACAAACAACAGATTTCGTCATAGTTTTGTTTTGGTATTAAAATTTTTGTACAATATAACGGATCTCCACACTTCTTACAATGTTACCGATGGTGAATATTAACAACAAACAACAACAACAACAACAATATCAAAACCTGTCAATCTTTTGAAGAGAATTTCAACAAAAAGCCCTCAAATAACGATGAACTACGAACTCTTGCATTTCGTTTCTGGGCTGCATCTCTTCTTTTTTCTTATTTTTTTGGTTTGTTGTTCTCTTTGTAAGGTGACAGTTAAATTAACGGTTCAAAAAAAGGAATAAAGTTGCCACATTACACGAAGAAAATAATAATAAATAATGCATTTGGATGCAATACATAGACATTACACTGTATTAAGATTACAGTGGGCAAGCAGTGAGAAACCAGAGCATAATTTTGACTAAAGGGTTTGTATGGGTAGAAAATTACAAAGTATTTGCGATAACAACGAATTACAACCACAAAATAACAAAGAAATCTCGAGAATAAAAATAAACAGAGATTACAATAACAAAGGAACGGGAGATAGAAAGGTTAGGTTAGGTTAGAGGACGTGTACTTGTCAATTAAGACAAGTACAGTACCCGGAGGTCGAATTGACCTATTGTACAACGTCCTAGTTTCTCACACCACTTATGTTGTGTGTGTTAATTTTATACATGAGTGGCGGGACCTACAGTTTAAAGTCGACTCCGAATGACAGATTTTTGAGAAACTTTTCACGGCAATTTTATTTACTCTCAGAGCTTTTTTCAGAAATCTTCTGAGAGGCAGTCACCGAAGAAATGCTTTTTGTATTTTGTCTTTGATGCCTGGCCTGGGGCTCGAACCCTGGCTTTACGTCTAATAAGCCAACACACTACCTACTAGACTACGGCGACTTCACGGGAGATAGAAAAGTAAGCAATAAATTGCTGCTTTAGGTCGGGTTATTAAGAGTGACGGCAACTACTTGCCAGGCTGTGTCAAGGATCAAAAGTATGGCAGTATTTCTCGAGAATCTCCATTTAAAAATGCTGAACCATTACAAGTCCTTAACACATTTACTGGAGTTTGTGTCTATCACAATCAATAGTAGTGCCACATGCTTTTCCCCCCTTTTGTCCCACTGTATTTCACATGGAGGGTGTTGGAGTTGTTTCATTTGCTTTGCTTTTTTTTCTGTAATCCAGTAAATCCATGATATCAAAAGGGAACTTTTGATGTCGCTTTTGTCTGCCACACTATTATGGCATGTGGGTGGCGCTTTTTGATATGCTTTTGCAACGATGAAAATCTAATTTGCAAAAGGAGAAAAAGAACAAACCGAACGAAACGAAACGAAACGAAACAGGCGACAATAAAGGAATGAATGACTGGCTGGCTTAGTTGCTTGGATGCCCAAGTCATGCATACACCATCAGTCTTAAAATTTCCATACGGGGTATGAGCAGAGCAAAGAAGCAAAACTTTTGGATGGGAAACGAATGGGAAAAGAAAAATAGAAACAAAAAAGTGTTGCTTATTGTCGTTTGGATAATAAAATAAAAAGGAAAATATTGCAACACCAACTGCAGCACGAACGGCAGGGAGGGCTATGGAGGGAAAATGAAATCATCAATCAGCTTAAAGGAACATTGAGGTCTGACGATAACGACAACACAACGTCAACGACAAATGATGGCAAAAGACAACGGCAACAGCAACAGCATATGTTAATATTCCCATGATATTAATGAAATGTTAAATCTAGCGTAACTGGAACAAGTGGAACCTCCACATTCAGTCACACAAACAAAAAAAAAAAAACAAAAAAAAAACGTCAAGCATTGGAGGAAAATCAAAAAGAAACCCACAATGACCATAAACAAATTTAATGCAAATTTCGCCACAAAAAAATGAATAACAACAATTTCTTTTCTATAGTTTTTATTATTTCCTTTTAATCCTAACGGTATCTATGCCTACAAACATAATTCCTGCTTATACGCCAAACGAAAACCACGTCCCACATATTCCTCATCGCTGCGAAAGGGCAAAATAATTGGTCCCGCCGCGACATCTCTAACTGGTGCATTCATGGTGAAATCTTCATTTTCGGTGCCGTCATTGAAACGTTCACCGCAGAGACGCACCTGATTGATGGCCAAAAAATCATCGGGACAATTGAATATGCCAGCACCAGCCTGGCCATCCGGCACTAAATCCATTTCATCTGGAAAACAACAACAAAAAACAAAAGCAAAAAGGAACGTGAGAACATTTCAATAAATGCAGTGTTGTTGTTTAGTTACCCTCATCTTTATTGATTATTTGAAAATCTAATTGATCCGTGTTGCCACCTATTTGTTCCATAATATAATTAACGCTACAATAGCCAACTGCACGCTGCAAACAGATTGCATAGTTTAAGTTGTTCTGAAAGCAGAATGGAAATCATTTAGAAAATGTTTCATTTTCTGTTTGTTTTTTTTTTGGTATTTAAACTTACAAAATAAGTGGCCTCTTTATTGTCCACCACTGTACCCTCGATGTCATAATTAAAGGACTTGATTATGCCCTCTAAATCGGTGTTGTACTGTAGGCAACCATCAGGAGCCAAATTGTCTTCCAGCTAAATTTCGTATTGATTTGTTATCGATTACTTTTCAATAAATTTGTAAGTCTTTTTGGGCATACCTGGGTTATTTTAATGTTAAACGATCTGGCACCATTGGGAACTTTAGCAAAGAACGACAGATAGATTTTACGATCCGCAGAGTTGCCAACATGTACGTAAACTAGAAGAAATAATGGGAATTCTTAAAGCTTAAATGTTTTAGAACTTAAATGTTAAAAATTTTAAATTTTTATGTTAGCATTGAAGCAAAATATCTCAACTAGAGCGTTAAGTTTTGTAGTGTGGCTTTGTTTTAATAAATTCCACAAAACTTCATTGCAATTTCTTACATAAATCAGCTACCGATCACACTATAACGTAGACTAAAGCGAGAATTAGCCAAACGTTCACCAAACGGAACGGATCTTACGTTCGTTTCTAGACAGTGCAAGGAAATAAGAACGATTTCTTAATCGTCATATAATTTCTCCAAGTTTTTGCAATATTTCGAATACACTCACCGTAGTCTAGTAGGTAGTGTGTTGGCTTATTAGTCGTAAGGCCACGGTTCAAACCCCAGGTCAGACATCAAAGCGAAGGCATGAAAAATATTTCTTCGGTGACTGTCTCACAGCAGATTTCTGACATAAACTCTTGGAATAAATAAAATTGCCATGAAAAGTTTCTCCAAAAATCTGTCGTTCGGAATCGGCTTTAAACTGTAGGCCCCGCCACTCATGTACAAAAATTAACGCACACAACATAAGTGGTGTGAGAAGCTAGGTCGTAATCCTAACTGAAGGTTTGTAATCACCAACTATGTACGTATGTATAAACGAACGTACGTGCCCTTACGTTGCGTGAACGTTCTGCTAATTCTAGCCTAAGACGTCCCGGTCTACTTTACAAATAATGCTCAACTATTTTCTCTTTTTCAGCATTCCAATAGGTACGATACATCCTGTACATCCAGGCATATGCTCATTGTTCGCGTATTGCTGACATGGAATTGTCTTCAAATACAGCATATTTGTTGTGTTACAATAACCGCATCAGCCAAACTTGTTTTCACTTGCGGAAAATGTAAATTTCGTCAATTTTTATACTCACTGTGCTGACCTGTGTTGATGCCACACAACACCGGTACCACGAAGTTAACATTTTGCCCAGACACTATAAATTGATCGTCTTCACACGAGCCATCCGTCGGACGACTTAACTGCAAACAAAGAAATAAACATTAAAAGTTCTTCTAAACCACATTAACACGCAACCTAACCTCAAACATTAGAAAATCCAATCTTAACTGCTGAACATTTGGACGTAAATTGACTATGAGTACACAAATCAACATCTCCTTGACAGGCTGGGGATAATTGGGACTCTCAAAATAGACTACCGATTGGCCAATAGTATCACCACAACCGGTTAAAACTGTAAAGGCGAGTAAATCAGTTATTCAACATACTTTTTGGAATATATAGCTCGGGGCTTAACTTACATATGCAACACACACCCAGACCTTCGCCACATCTCTCTGTGGCTATGCCACCTAAACTTTTGCATTCGAATTCATGATAACAAATGCCATGCATGGAACGTATGTCACCCATGTTTACCGTACACTTGGTGTTGGCAAATTTAATCACTTCGAAGAGGCTAAGGAAACCCTTACTCTTGGTCTTGCCTTTGGTATCCAAGGCGTCACCTTGTTTTTGTATTAAATTCACTTGGGAGGCCGAACCATAGACGAAGAGATTTTTCAATTTCTCGGCCATATTATAAGGGAATGGCTTGTACGGTTTCATGATTGTAGTAAAGGTAGTGGAGGGCTTCAGAGGACGTGAAGTAGTAGTCGTTGTTGAAGGTTTTACCGTAGTTGGTGGCAATTCAGTTTCGGTAGGAGGAGGAGGAGGAGACTCAGTTTCTGGTTCAGAAGTTGCTGGAGCCGGTGTTGGTGTTTCTGTTGTTTCCGGTTGCTCGGGCATTTCTGTATTGCTTGGTGGTGTGGCGGTGGTCATTTCATTTACCGGCATTTCTGTGTTGCTTTGCATTTCTCCTTCCCCTCCCTCTTCCTGTTGCTGTTGTGGTTTAGGAAACTTATGCCAAAACAAACGTGATGAGGGTTGATATCTCAGTTTGTAAGGCTGCTCATTCACCATATAGGGCGGCAATGTAAAATTTCTTTTTAAATGAAATCCTTGTCTACCAATGCCTTCCATTGCTTCCTCATCCAGCCATTCATCTGAAGTGTTCAAACTTCTCAATGTTATAAAACCACTGCGATAGGAACAGCTCACATGTATCGTGTGGTACGTGACCACAGTCCACCAGATTATCAATTGGATGCTTAACAAGCAACTTGTTAATGTGATCGTTAGTGTTGTCGTCATTATTGACGGAAGTGCTGCCAACAACTGTCGTTTGCTTGTCTTTCATTAAGCGATTGGACCAGTTTCATTTGCTGCAATGCCATACAAATATGTGAATTTCTTTTTCATTTGTCATAATTAGAGCATTAATTGTCATTTTGTTAAGTGAGTTGCTGCTAGCGTTGCCTGCTTGCAACAAATCTCAGGTGTAATGTAACCTTCACTTTTTTTCTTCCTATCCATTCTGCTTCATCTTCTCAATTTCTTTTCTTTTGCCATGAGATGCTTTACTTTTTTTCAGTGTCGATTCTTTGTTTTTGTTTCTTGGTCATGGTATTATGATTCCACTGTTGCTTCTCAAGTGTTGTCAAGTTGTTAAGTTCTTCTTAAGCGGTTCTTTTTGTTACGCAGAAACAGTGTTGCTAATTAAAATTGCATTTCAGAAATAACGGTTGCTTTTGATAAAAAACGCGTTTTAAAATTTTTAAAATTATGTTTTGTAAAGTTTGACACTTTAAGTAGGCAACACTGTTTGTTTTCTCCTTCTTTACTGTCTTGTAAGGATTTTTAAGGTCGGTATAGCATAATGGTTTTAATACTCATGTGCCGGAAGCCATAACCTTCCAGATCTGGTACAGGATTTAACAAAATATTATGGGCTCCACAATTACGACTTCAGTTTCAATGGAAAAAGACGGAAGAGGAGTTGTTGTTGTTGTAACAGTTCGGCTGTTGTCTCCGGAAGCTTTTCCCTGTATGTAATATAAAGATGGATTATAATTTTAGTTTATGTGTTCTATTGGTTGTGTGCCGTGTAATTTGGTGGGGATGGGATGGATTGGAGAAAGGATTGTTGTTATTGGTTGTATGTGTGTGTTGTCAACGTCATGTGGTAGGTAATCCGAGGAAGTCAGCTGTCGTCGTAGGGTTCAGCCATAGGTCTACTGGCCGTAGGGCTGTCGGTTTCGCTGGACAGCTAAAAATGTGCACCGTATGGTGTGGTGTCTAGTTGCACAATGGGCAGCTATCCTGGGTTCCCGGGATAATCCCAGCCCTGTAGCTATTCAGGAAGTTCGACTATCCTAATCTGAGCTGGGCCAGAATAGTTCTCGTGACTCTTGGAAGCTGCCTTTCCGAATCGGCTATGGGTGGTTGGTGCCGATTAGTGAAAGCTGTATCAACCGGAAGAGGAGTTCTAGTTTTTGGTTTTGAATTTAAAGTAGCCTCCGTAGTTGTTTCTGTTTGTTTTGGGGGAATTCCTAGAATGATAGGGTTGCCAAACAACGCCTGCTGTGTATTGGGTTACTAGAGGGAAAACCTTTCGAGTTCACATCAGCTCTTTAGAGGGGGAATGAGGACTCTTGTCATACTTTATTTCAAGAGCTATAAACGCTTAACCTTACTATGATGTTCGTTGATCTCTTGGGGATCAGTGGAGCTTCTAAATTAATAATTTGTAGCAGCAGCCTGGTATTCCAATGATGTTCGGTTACAAGGCAAAGGATTGCCTCAGGTGAACTGGTCATTCGCCTGTTGTTGCGCAGGAGAACTCTGCTTTGTTGGTAATGTAAGGACATATGCAGAATTGCCAGCCTCTGCTGGACTGATTCGTTTGTATAAAGAGACTCCCAAATTGCATTGCCATTTAGCGCCGTATTGCTGTTCTCACAGACCACAGCCAGATTGGAATGCCTACCAAAAGACTTGCCAGAGCAGCCTATTTCCTCGTTTGCCAGTGTTCGGCTCTTTCTATAAAGAAGCAGAGTTTCTTGATCTTTCATTTCCTGTCATCTTTAGCTAAGCTTAGTTTGCTTTAGTCGCCGTGGTCTAGTAGTGTGTTGGCTTATTAGACGAAAAGCCAGGGTTCGTGCCCCAGGCCAGACATGAAAATTAAATACAAGAAGTATTTCTTCGGCGACTTCCTCTCATTAGATTTCTGGCAAAAACTCTGAGAGTAAATAAAAATTGCCAAGAAAAGTTTCTCAATAAATAAAAATCTGTCGTTCGGAGTCGACTTTAAACTGTAGGTCCCGCCACTCATGTATAAAAATTAACACACACAACATAAGTGGTGTGAGAAACTAGGACGTTGTATAATGGGTCAATTCAACCTCCGGGTACTCTACTTGTCTTAATTGACAAGTACACGTCCTCATCTAACCTAAGGGCATATGCAGAATTGCTAGACTCTGCTGGACTGATTCGTTTGTATGAAGAGACTCCCAAATTGCATGGCCATTCACCGTTCTATTGTCGTTCTCACAGGCCACAGCCAGATTGGAAGGCATACCGAAAGACTCACCGGAATTATAGACTTAAGTTCGAGGAGAAGATTATCTTTTTCCTGTCAGATGTTGTCAGTGTTTTGCTTTTTCTATGAAGAAGCAGAAGTTCTTGACCTTTCATTTGCTGCCATCTTTAACTAACCTTAGTTTGCTTTCCATTAAGGACTTTTTAATTCCTGGTTTGAATATTAATTTGTGTTATCACAATGGATGTAAACCCTGGTCCAAGTGGTACTTTAGTCTTTAAGAAAACGACGCCGCCTAACCGTCTTCTATTCTTCCTTTATCATTCCGTATGGGGAAAGTCTTTCTTGCAACATAGTCCCAGTGATTCCAAACGATTCAACATTCTTCCAAAATGATTTGAATACCATGCTGTGGTAGTAACGAAATTCCAAATCCATTGATAAAAAAGAAAACAAAAGAAAAGAATAAAAGAAAATTAAAAGAGGATACCTCTCGAGTAAAACTGGTCATTAGAAACAATAATTTTCTATTACAAATTCGTGGTTCATTTCACTGACTTCAAACAACAGCTACAAATAGCCAATAAATGGTAGTGGTTCCTGAAAAACACCAACAGAAAAAAAAACCAAAATAGAAGTTCTTTCAACTTCATTTAATTGACATTTAGTGGACACATGTTGCCGAACAGTATACACGTTTCATACATTTCACCAGTGTTGTCCAAGAAAACAGTAAAGTGGAGTTACAAAGGATAGAAGAGGAAGGAAGAAGAAGTTTTTGATGAACCTCATTATGATCAACATTATCGTTTAATGATACTTGAAATATGAAGAAGGCAAACAAACAAACAAACAAACGAATAATATCGACAGACTCCCAAAACGATATACATACGTACGTACGTATTCATGTATTCCAATACGTAAGATTACAAGAATTGTTTACGTTTTTCAATGTCTGTCCATATACATATTATGCTGGATTGTACGATATTATGACTGCCTTAAAAAGTTTTGTTTTGTGACGATGGCGTAGTAAATAATGCGACGACGAGTCATAATGAAAAAGAATAAGAAGAAGAAACTTTTCCAATAATGGATTGTACTCTTGTCGATATTTTTGTGGCATCTGTGCGTTGATATTTTCGGCTGGTACAAGTTGTTTTTCCACAGAAAAATTTGAGACTTTCTGTACCAGCAAAAATGGTCGGCATTAACGACAAGGCTAAGGATTGGTAGCGTACGACGCTCTCAAAGCCTTTTTCCGCCATTTTTATTCCTTCTTTGCTTTGTTTCAGTCTCATTCATCAAGTTCTGCGAGCTAAGCAGGTGGTTGTAGTATTTCCCACATTCACTAACACATGTAAACTCTCGATTTCCTGTGGTAACAGTTACGAAATGTAATCGAGGTAATCCTTTCAGTAGCTTGTATACCAGAATCAATTGGGGGGAATTATCCTTCAGTGCTTCATCAGGCGCAGTTGAAATGAATCATCCCTACAGTCTTCCTATAGATTGAGTGCCTTTCAGGCGAAGATCTGAGTCATTAAGAAAGCATCTTGGATCCAAGCGCATGAGGCGTATTTATATTTGATTTGACAGCATCTATCGATTAGCAGTACATGAATGATTGGAATATCTTCGGCTAAATTTATTGCATGCCGCCTAGTGGGTTATAGGTAATCAGAGTTTCCATGGAAATAGACAAAGCCTGCAGGATTTGCCACGTGCTTACTCTATTTGGCCACGGTAAAGCCACCCATAGGCTCGATTAAAAGCGTTGTTCTCGAAAACTGCTTGAAAAGGGAAAATTACAGAGGCAGGGCTTTTAGATCCTGTGGGATTTCTGTACTCAATTGGTCTGTATATGTTGTCATCAGACGCTTCAGTTCACTTAAAAGTGACAGTAGAGGGACCGTATTTGAACTGATTGAGATTGCGAAGAGAAGACTCTTCAATCCAATGGGATCTCTATGAATAGAAGACCATACTTGCCGAGTTTAAAAGTCAAGACCAACGGATTGGACAACAGTTTAATGACCATTATCATAACTATGAACATATGGAAGACGAGAAGGCAGTTAGGTTAGGTTAGGTTAGAGGACGTGTACTTGTCAATTAAGACAAGTACCCGGAGGTCGAATTGACCCATTGTTCAACTTCCTAGTTTCCCACACCACTTATGTTGTGTGTGCTAATTTTATACATGAGTGGTGGGACCTACAGTTTAAAGTCGACTCCGAACGACAGATTTTTGAGAAACTTTTCTTGGCAATTTTTATTTACTCTCAGAGTTTTTGCCAGAAATCTACTGAGAGGAAGTCGCCGAAAAAATACTTTTTGAATTTGGTCGTTTTTATGCCTGGCCTGGGGCTCGAACCCAGGCTTTTGCGTCTAATAAGCCAACACACTACCTACTAAACTACGGCGACTTCCGAGAAGGCAGTTTCCACTCTCTGAACTGCTGCCTTAGAATTCTTGCCGAGTGGTCTTTATACAAGTCCAATGTATATCCGGTATTGATCCAAGGAATACACAATTCATGCTTGACTGAGCTCGCCAATATTAAGACTGCTGCAGCATCAAAATTCACTCCATACCGTAGTTGGTTACCTCAGAAGTATGTTCGATTCCCGGGTTGTATATTAATTTCTTGCAAAACAATGTGCCCTCATTAGCTAATCTAATCTATTAAAGACACAAACCATATTATCCATAAAATAATGGTTTTTACTTCCTAGAGGAGCATTTTTTATTTCATGTGGAGTTTTTAGAAAATGTCTTTTTAATTATCAAGGAAAAGTTGCTTTTGCTGGTGCCGCAGGGTATCTTAAATTCGTTGAACTCCTTTCAGAACAAAATAAGAGGAAACGAAAAGTATTTTCTAACCGTCACATATTGTATGTTTAAGTCATGTAGTCTGTCTTTTGGCAGCCGACCATAAGTAGTCACCAATTTTCCACAAAAACAAAAAAAGAAACAAAAAAAAACTTCTTTTTCATTTTCCGTGTGATTTTTCTTCTTATTTTCTTCGATTTGAGTCTTCCAAAGAATCTGTTTAAGCAGTCACAATAACTTGAATATTATTTGTTACATTGTTGTTGTTGTTGTTGTTATTTGAATGCATATAATAATTGATGGCTTATAACCTAATAACGGTGTACTTAAACTGGCAACTCTCTTACACTCCAACCAAAACAAAACAAAACAAAGCAAAAGAAACCAAACGCCAAACCAAACGGCCACACCACTTGGCCACATTCTCTACACGAACGCAGTACAACACTTGATGCCACAAAGCATCGTTTCCATGCTTTCCATCTCTTCTCCTTACTCTAATGCCACCACACAAGAGGAAAACTTGTAAGGAAAAATGCGTAAAGTTTGTGTTGTGATGGAGAATTTCTTCGTCATTCTATGTTTTCTTGGTATTTCGATGGAGGATAGAATTTTTGTGGAAATTCTATTCATTGTTGTTGTTTTTGTAAATTTTCTTTCAACAAATTGACAGTTGTATGGAAAATATTTGTTATTCGTTAAGAATTATTTGCAGTCAAAGAAAATTATGAAATAAATGCCACTACAGTGGCCTGGTGAAACAAAGTAGGAAGTGTTTCAACTATTTTTTTGGGTTCAATAACGGCGGAAATTTGGAGGCTTTTTGGGGTAAAACTCTTCTGCTGTTGTTTAGTTTTCTTTAAATGATAAGGATATGGCATGACATCCAAGCAATGTGGCCTCAAAAAGTGCGTTTTTTCTAATAAACTCAAATGGCAACCCTACCATTCTAGAATTTACTTTACTAGACCTGTTTAGATTTAAAAACTTGATGAATTCTATTGAAGAAGCAACACAATAATAAGAAAATGAGTCTAAATGATGGAGAGAGAGAGAGAGAGACTTTCTGTTCTGTTCGATGAAGTAGCAAAGTACACATAGCGGCCTCTGAGCAATATGGCCTCAAAGAGTGTATTGTTTCTAATAAACTAAAACGGCAACCCTACCATTCTAGAATTTACTACAGTAGACCTGTTTAGCTGCAAAAACTTGAGGAAATAAACTGAAAAAAGCAACACAGTAATAAGAAAATGAGGCTTAGTTCAATCGGTTTAGATTTGAAAGTCGTACTCGAAAGCGATAAAATATCTGAAATGAGTTTCTTCTCAACTCTGTAAGACCATTAAAGAAGACCTAGCTTACAGGGCTATCTCAGTCTGCCCTTCGTTACTATACATACATAATTGGTCATTACAACCCTTCAGTCAGGATTACGACATAGTTTCTCACACCACTTATGTTGTGTATGTGTTAATTTTATACATGAGTGGCGGGACCTACAGTTTAAAGTCGACTCCGAACGACAGATTTTTGAGAAACTTTTTCATGGCAATTTTATTTTACTCTCAGTGTTTCTGCCAGAAATCTGCTGAGAGAAAGTTGCTGAAGTAAAACTTTTTTTTATTTAATTTTGATGTCTGCCTGGGGCACGAACCCTGGCCTAGCTAAAGATGACAGGAAATGAAAGGTCAAGAAACTCTGCTTCTTTATAGAAAGTGCCGAACACTGGCAAATGAGGAAATAGGCTGCTCTGGCAAGTCTTTTGGTAGGCATGCCAATCTGGCTGTGGCCTGTGAGAACGGCAGCAGGGCGGTAAATGGCCATGCAATTTGGGAGTCTCTTCATACAAACGAATCAGTCCAGCAGAGCCTAGCAATACTTCATATCCAATTACGTTGCCAGATGAGCAGGTTCCTCCTGCGCAACAACAGTCGAATGTCCAGTTCAACTGAGGCAATCCTATGTCTTCTAACCGGACATCACAGAAATACCAGGCAGCTCCTACAAGTTATTCATCTAGGAGCTTCCTTGACCGCCAAGAGATCATAACTCATGAACGAACATCATAGTAAGGTTAAGCGTTTATAGCTCTTAAGAAAGAGTATAACAAGAGCCTTCATTATCCCCCCCCCCAGACTCCGAACAACAGATTTTTTTGAGAAACTTTTTCATGGCAATTTTATTTACTCTCAGAGTTTTTGCCAGAAATCTGCTGAGAGGAAGTCGCCGAAGAAATACTTTTTGTACTTTGTTTTGATGTCTGGCCTGGGGCTCGAACCCTGGCTTTTGCGTCTAATAAGCCAACACACTACCTACTAGACTACGGCGACTTTCGTCACTATATAATCTGCAAAAAACTGAGATACCTTTTAACCTTTTCAATGCACAATGCTTAGTCAGATCATAAGCGGTTTCATATCTGGGCTTAGAATTTAATCCGGCCTATAACGGCTTATTCTAAGCCGTAGATTTTGGAAGTAGATTCCGAAATAGCCCCTTTATTTTGCCATAACATATCTGCTCTTTGTCTGAGCCCTTGGTTAAACGAAGCCTAAAAAGTAGCCCATAGAAGCCAGTTGATATGCAATCTCATTTCCCTCACTATTACATTGGCTCATAATTCAACACACTTTTATGTTATACTTGTCCAGTAGCATTGTCCGACTTTTCCTGCAAGATACAATCATCCTTGTGTTGAAATAGTGGCGAGTTATTGATTTCAGAGCAGAGTGGCTATTTTTATTGCATTTAGAGCACAGATAAGCTTCGTTGCCTTAATGATCACAAGCACATTAACCTGAAAAAACCTGCACTTATTAGAGACAGCCATTAGACAGGTAAGGTAAGAGCCTCCATATTCAAGCCGTCCGTAAAGCTCACACGGCTGTACAAAAACCTCGCTCCCATTCCATTTACTACAACAAGATTCCCTAGACCCTTAACTACTTCCTCTATAGGAAGTAAATCCGCTATAATTTCGAACGATGTCTGAGGAGGAGCGCTCCTCTGGGGGCAGCTGATATACCTAGAGAAACACATGTTTGCATCTTACCCAATGAGCTTTCAACGACTCACTGTCTCCAAAGGCCTTCACCGTTAAATGCAGCCATATTCATGAAGGCTAAGGATGCCACCTTTTCAGAATGTTCTCTTCACAGGAGAACAGTTTATCTACTTGGATTATTTAATTTATAAATTTATTTTAATTATTAACAATAAAAAGAAAAATCATAAAAAAATAAATTAAACACTTCATGCTGTTCTCACACACACACACACACACACTGACACATTTACATATACTCTCTGGTGCACTTGTAACGATTTAAAACGACGATATGGTCTCATATGGAGTTATTGAATGGATTTTCAATGAAAAAAAGAAAACGATTTTTTCTTTCGTTTTTTTTTCTTGTTTTCTTTTCAATTTTGAATTTGACAGTCATTATGATTGCAACATACAGCAGCAGCAACAGCATATGTACAGTGGCTGTTGTTTTTGTAATTTTTTTTATGCTTTTTCTAGCTTAATCCACTGGAATTTTTGTGGTACAACACACACACATACATATACACAATAGAAGAACAACAACATGCGACAGCGACTATTATTTTCGTAATAGACCGATAAAAAATGGAAAAAATAGAAAAAATAGAAACAAAAATAGAAAAAGAATTAAAAAAATTGGAAAAAAAATACAAAATATTGCAAATAAATTTAAAACCGCAGCATTTACGAGCATGTCTTTGCAAAATATTTTCATTTTGTGGTCTTTTTTTTCTGTTCTTTTAGTTTATGTTTTTGTTTTTATTGTTGTTTTTGTTTTTTGTCCATGTGGAGAAATATTCAGAGACAATGAGCGGATAGTTGTTTTAAACATCCATTGAATGGTGATGGCATCTCTTTTGCATTTAAATACCGTTTTTT
This sequence comes from Sarcophaga carnaria, assembly GCA_958299815.1. Taxonomy (NCBI): domain Eukaryota; kingdom Metazoa; phylum Arthropoda; class Insecta; order Diptera; family Sarcophagidae; genus Sarcophaga; species Sarcophaga carnaria. The sequence goes on along the minus strand of OY283150.1, from coordinate 129,016,155 downwards.
TGCACTCTGTTTTGCCCGTGTTGTTGTTATTAATTTTTCCCTCAATGTAATTGTTGTTGTTTTTATTTTTGTTTTTGTGTTTCAATAACAATTTCAATAACAAACACAACAGGCTGCCATATTTAACAATTAAGTAATCGTAATATGTACGTTGCTATTGTATTGGGTTATACGTTGTCTTACTTGCTTAATTGGTTGTTACAATCATTTTGTCAGGTTTACAACCTAGCTTCTCTCATCACTTATGTTGTGTGTGTTAATTTGGACCGAGTAACATATATAAGACGCTTTTTTTTTGGTAATTTTATTTACATTCAGAGTTTTTGATAGAAATCTGCTGAGAGTAAATTGCCGAAAGAAATATTTTCTTCATATTTTTGTTTGAGATGTCTGATGAGCTGGGATTTGAACTAGGGACTCTCGTCTAATATGTTCACACACTACCTACTAGACTTGGATTGAGATCATCCTGAATCTTATAATTTTGTTTTTTTACGTAGGGCTCATCGCTGAAGATGACTTTTCTAAGGGAAATCAGGGTAAGTTGCCAACTGCTCCAGAGCACATTCAGCATATACACGTCGTTGTCTCCAGATTGAGATTGTAATTGGTCATTCAGCTTTTCACACCACTTATGTTGAAAGTGTTAATTTTATAAACGAGTGGCGGCGCCTACAGTTTCACATAAAGTCGACTTCGAAGACCATTTTTAGAGAAACTTTTCATGGCAATTTTATTTTACTCCCAGAGTTTTTGCAGGAAATATGCTGAGAGGAAGTCCCCGTGGCCTTACATCTAATAAACCAAAAATAAATACCTACTACACTATGGCGACTTCTCATAGCCTGAGACAGATATAACTTAAGGTTATTAACTGTCAAACTTCGAAAGACCGTGTTGATAGACCCGCGCTGCATATACAGCTGTGTTCAAAATAATAGGGGTGCTACCATGTAATATTTTCAAAGTTAAAATTTTTTATTCTACCAATTTGCAAAACATGATATATTTTAATGGTAGTTACAACGATATGTAAGAAATAAAATACAAAAAAGAATCTCGTAATAACTTTAATATTTACGATGAAATTGATTCATTCCTGTGTTTGCCCCTGAATTCAGTTGATCAAAAAAATAGGAGTGTGAGTGTTCTTTTAAAAATACAAATATAACAGCATATAATTTAAAGAAAAAATTGGAAAATAAGTACGTAAACATGTAGTTAAAACTTTTTCTACAGTGATTCACATACATTTTTGTAATAGTGGGACGAGAAAAACACTGTACTGAAGAAAAGAGAAAACTAATTAAAAATCTTCGAAATAAAGGCAATACTTACAAAGAAACTAAGGAAATCTTAAATTACTCCGATCAAATGATCACAAATACATTAAACTATAAAAAAAGCCCGAAACGCGTGGGCGCAAGTCCAAAACATCTACTGTCGATGACAGCAGAATTGTGCGATACAGCAAAATAAATCCTTCAGCGTCTTCAAATAAAACTCAAAAGGATCTGAACCTTGCCGTAAGTGTCTCTACTATTCGTAGGCGTCTGATGGACAACAATTTATTCGCAAGAAGTTCACAAAAGGTGCCATTGTTGACATACAAAACAGGCAGCAGCACGCTTAAAGTTTGCCCAAGAACATATCAAATATCCGAAAGAAAAATGGAGAACTTATTGTGGACCGACGAAAGCAAAATTGTTTTATTTGGTGGCACTGGGTCTAGACAGCATGTTAGACGTCCGCCCAACACCAAATATAAAGCTCAGTATACACAAAAGACACTTAAACATGGTGGTGTAAAACTAATGATATGGGGAAGCTTTTCATATAATGGTTTAGGCCCAATACATCGAATTAGAGACATAATGGATAGGAACGTCTATGTCAGCATTTTGAGAGAAGTGATGTTACCTTATTCCATGCCTCTAAAATGGATATTCCAACAAGGCAATGACCCGAAACACACCAGTAAATTGGCAAATGAGTGGTTTCGGGTTAATGGGGTAAAGGTTATGGTGTGGCCAGCTCAGTCTCCTGACCTTAATCCCATAGAACATCTATGAGGGATGTTAAAAAATATGTTGCCGAGAGAAAACCGTCAAATGCAACTGAGTTGTGGTCTGTAGTGCAAGATGGGTGGAATAAAATTCAACTAAAACAATGTCAGGATTTAGTTGACTCCATGCCTCGTAGATGTGCTGCTGTAATAAAAAGTAAAGGCTATTCTACCAAATACTAATCGTATTTAAAGTTTCTGCTTATAGTCATAAGCATTTTTTAACTTTTTTTATAGTAAATTTTTCTGAAGACTGAAATACTCCTATTATTTTGAACAGCACTTTTAAAGATATTTTTTTTAAACTTCCTGTTACTGACTTGTTGAAAACTTTATTTAATTAATGAATAACTTAAATAATTTAGTATTGAATCAACATTACATTACACCAAAAAATTGAATTAAACCATGTTTTTTATTTGTTAAAATTTAAGCTTTTGTTTTTATGAACACAACTGTATATGACGTGTAAGAAGGCCTTAAGAATGTAAAGTTAAAAAAAAATTATTCGGATTTATTGTTGAAATAGTTGTCATAAATTTTAAAAATCCTTTCCATTCGTTATGACATTTATTAAATGCGAATATTTTTGTCTCTTGTTCTTCTTTTTTTTTGGGTTGTCTTGTCTTAATTTTTCTAAATACTAGAGTAGAGACAAAATTTAGTAATTTCTTGTTATTTCGAAGCTCATTTACATTTTTATCTTGAAATTCGTTTAAAACATCTCCAAAATTATAGAAAAAACGATCATAACGATCGTTATGAAGAAAAAAAGAAGTGTCTTCCAAAGACTTCATTTCAAATACAAATGCTAACACACAGCCACTTGGTTTGGCTTACTCAACTCATCTCTAGGTTTTTATGGCATTTTCATGTTCTTTTTTTTTATGTCACAAGGCAAAAAAGGGGAAAAAAAGAAGAATTAAAAATAAAAATAACAGCAAAGTTTAAAGAATTGATTAAATTTATGCAAATCTAAGGTTTTTTTAGTTTAATAAACTTTTATTTCTTCGATTTGATTTATCTTTGCCTTTGGAAAACGCGGCATAAGTCTTTACACATCAAATCTAATTTCCCTTTTGGGCTGCAGCTTCAAATGCTTCTCTCTTTTTTTATTCTCCTGCTGTTTTGGGTTGGAAACTGTAACTGTCATTGCAGGGCGTTGCCAGGCACGGTTTTTGTTTTTCCAGCCTTTTGCGCAATTTATTCAATGTGATCTTTAGATGGGATTTTTTCCTTTCCTTTTGTTTTCCATTAGCTTTATGCTAATGTTGTTGTTGTTGTTGTTGTTTTGATTTTCCTGTATTAAATTAAAGATTTTTCTTAATATTTTCTATTACTCATGTGTAATATGCTTTTTAAATCATATTAATTAAGTATTATGACTTTTTTAAGGAGTTTCAAATTATTTTTAATTAAAGTCCTCCAATACATCCCGAACAAAACACTGTTGGGTGTGGATTTTTCGCTGGAGGTCTACATTGTTTTGAAAACGACTTTGGCCAGGTCAATTGTTGTCAACAGTGAGCACTAAAGGTCGATAAATAACAACTTCTTTCAGCAGATCCACACAACTCATGCCATATTAGATGTTCTGTACGAGCAATTTGAGGGCATGGTCACCACACGTGGAGATGATATAAATTGAGAGATCGTAGGATTTAACCCCGTTAGACTTTTTCTTGTGAGGTTTTTCCTAAGTCGTAGGCATATGAGAATGACTGCCTTCCAAAATGTTAGTTGCTTTGTGTTTGAACAAATTATCGTGCTTCATAATGCCGCTGTACAAAATATATACAATGTATTCTATTTCAAAACATCGTCAATGTGTATTTTTAACGCAGTCAAAAAGCAATCAGGCGTCGGATTTATATTTGATGCATTGTTCGGTTACTTTACATATCTACATAGTTTATATACATATAGTAGTAGAACTGCATACAAACTTTGTATTGATACATTTTGGAGGGCAGCCAATCACAATCACAAACCAAAAGCCAATATAATCCATGCCAGCGATAAAATTCAGCCTGATTTATGCATCAGAGTAATGGAAAATTGGACATTTTGTATACACTCCACTCCACTCCACAGACATTGCGGCGAATGCGGTGAACGTTGTTATATTCCACACATAGTGGCATCAGTAGTTGTTTCAAGCAAATAAAAAATTTCAATGACATCTCACGTACACACTTAATGAGTGAAACATTACTTCTGACTTTTTAAAACCCTGATTATATAATAATTCCGTCATAATCCATCTAAAGGGTGTTTTTTATAGAGGTATAGAACTTTAAGTTGCAATAAAACAACGATGGATTATTCGATTGACATGAATTTTATTTATCCGAAAGATAATCTTGTGGCATTAGATTTTAAATATGATTTCTGGCATATGACCGCCACGTCCAATCTGGACGTCCAATTTTCGATGACTTTTTCCAACATTTGTGGCCGTATATCGGCAATAATACGGCGAATGTTGTCTTCCAAATGGTCAAGCGTTTGTGGCTTTACCGCATAGACCAATGACTTTACATAGCCCCACAGAAAGTAGTCTAGCGGTGTTAAATCACAAGATCTTGGAGGCCAATTCACAGGTCCAAAACGTGAAATTAGGCGGTCACCAAACGTGTCTTTCAATAAATCTATTGTGGCACTAGCTGTGTGACATGTTGCGCCGTCTTGTTGAAACCACATCTCCTGGACATCATGGTTATTCAATTCAGGAATGAAAAAGTTTGTAATCATGGCTCTATACCGATCACCATTGACTGTAACGTTCTGGCCACCATCGTTTTTGAAAGTACGGACCAATGATTCCACCAGTCCATAAAGCGCACCAAACAGTCAGTTTTTCTGGATGTAACGGTGTTTCCACATACACTTGAGGATTACCTTCACTCCAAATGCGGCAGTTTTGTTTGTTGACGTAGCCATTCAACCAGAAGTGCGCTTCATCGCTAAAAAAAATTCGCTTATGAAAATCGGGAACAACGGTAATCTCGTTTTGGGCCCATTCGACGAATCTACGCCTTACTTGATGATCGTTTGGCTTCAAATCTTGCACGAGTTGGATTTTGTAAGCACGCAAACCAAGATCCTTCCGCAAAATCTTCCATAAAGTGGATGGACACAGATCCAATTCCTGTGCTAGATGGCGGATGGACTCATTTGGGTCTTCCTCAATGCTACGCTCTACAGCAGCAATAGATTCTTCTGTACGCACCGTACAACGTCTCTGGGGATGCGAGTTATCAATCAGAGTAAACGTGGTGCGAAAACGTTCCATGGTTAATCGAATTAACTGCTCTGATGGACGATTTTGTCGACGATAAAATGGGCGTAGTGCGCGATACGTTTTCCGCATAGAGCCATTATTTTCGAAATAAAATTGCACTATTTGCAAGCGTTGTTGAGGCGTGAGTCTATTCATGATGAATTGCCAAACCAAACTGAGAATAAATCACTTGACAGCTGTTAAATCGGTCGCCATCTTGAAAAGTAATGCCAACTTAAAGTTCTATACCTCTATAAAAAACACCCTTTAGTAATTGGAGAAATCATAAAGAATTTCGGAAGCATTATGGTTGTGGTTAAGGTTATCCATCATCACAATGTATGTACTGCAGAAAATATGGCGTCTGCTCGAGAGAGAGAAGTGATAAATTCGAATTGATAGATTTCACTGCGTTTTCAGTAAACTCAGCATACCTGAAGGGTCATGGCTAGGCATTTGACATTTGGATTTGCACTTCCAGCCACATAAAGTTCCACCCGCCCAACAATTAACCGCAACTAGCCATTCACAATGCCTTAGATATGCTAATTGGATGCTACAGCAATAGGATTTCAGTGATTATTTTGCGAATATAAAATTTTCGTCGGCAATGAAACTCATTTCTCAATGGGTGGCTACGTCAACATGCGAAATTGTAGCATATGGAGCATGAAAAGAAAATATTTCTTTCAACGACGATTTTTCTGACAAAAACTCGGAGAGTAACAAATTCTCTTAAAAAAGTTTCTCAAATCTAACGTATTAAATCGTACATTAAACTGTTGGTCTTGCTACTCAAATATAAAATTAACACACACAACGTGGGTGGTATGAGAAGCCAAGACGTATTCCTGACTTAAGTCTCGTAATGATTAACACTGTATGATGCATGCCCCCTCATGTACATACATATGTAAAGGGTGTTCTTTACAGAGGTATAGAACTTTAAGTTGGCATTGCTTTTCAAGATGGCGACCGATTTAACAGCTGTCAAGTGATTTAATCTCAGTTTGGTTCGGCAATTCATCATGAATAGACTCACGCCTGAACAACGCTTGCAAATAGTACAATTTTATTTCGAAAATAATGGTTCTGTGCCGGAAAACGTATCGCGTACTACGTCCATTTTATCGTCGACAAAATCGTCCATCACAGCAGTTAATTCGATTAACCATGGAACGTTTTCGCATCACGTTTACTCTTATTGATAACTCGCATCCCCAGTGACGCTGTACGGTGCGTACAGAAGAAGCTATTGCTGCTGTAGAGCGTAGCATTGAGGAAGAACCGAATGAGTCCATCCTCCATCGAGCACAGGAATTGGATCTGTGTCCATCCACTTTATGGAAGATTTTGCAGAAGGATCTTGGTTTGCGTGCTTACAAAATCCAATTCGTGCAAGATTTGAAGCCAAACGATCATCAAGTAAGGCGTAGATTCGTCGAATGGGCCCAAAACGAGATTATCGTTGTTCCCGATTTTCATAAGCGAATTTTGTTTAGCGATGAAGCGCACTTCTGGTTGAATGGCTACGTCAACAAACAAAACTGCCGCATTTGGAGTGAAGGTAATCCTCAAGTGTATGTGGATGGAAACACCGTTACATCCAGAAAAACTGACTGTTTGAAGCGCTTTATGGGCTGGTAGAACATTGGTCCGTACTTTTTCAAAAACGATGGTGGCCAGAACGTTACAGTCAATGGTGATCGGTATAGAGCCTGAGCATGATTACAAACTTTTTCATTCCTGAATTGAATAACCATGATGTCCAGGAGATGTGGTTTCAACAAGACGGCGCAACATGTCACACAGCTCGTGCCACAATAGATTTATTGAAAGACACGTTTGGTGACCGCCTAATTTCACGTTTTGGACCTGTGAATTGGCCTCCAAGATCTTGTGATTTAACACCGCTAGACTACTTTCTGTGGGGCTATGTAAAGTCATTGGTGTATGCGGTAAAGCCACAAACGCTTGACCATTTGGAAGACAACATTCGCCGTATTATTGCCGATATACGGCCACAAATGTTGGAAAAAGTCATCGAAAATTGGACGTCCAGATTGGACTACATCCGCGCCAGCCGTGGCGGTCATATGCCAGAAATCATATTTAAAATGTAATGCCACAAGATTATCTTTCGGATAAATAAAATTCATCTCAATCGAATAATCAATCCATCGTTGTTTTATTGCAACTTAAAGTTCTATACCTCTATAAAAAAACACCCTTTACGTGTATATCTATTTAGTAAATGCTCATTAATAAACTGTGTTACTTAAATTTAAATTTTTTCTTAAACTGTCATTATTTTTTGTTTCTCTTATGAGTCTATAACTGTTTTTAATGTCAATTTTTCTAGAAAATGTCAAGTATTTATTGTTTTTATTTTTTTTTTCTGTGTGTTTTTGTCTTTAAATTATCTTGATTATTTTGATTTGTTTTTGACGTTAGCAGAAAGCCTGTGTGTGTGTGTGTGAGTGTATGTCAAACATCAAAGTTATTTTTAATAACAACAAAACAAAACAATATTAAAAGAAATATTTTATCCAATAAAAATAAAACCATTATTATGAGAAAAGCTTTAAATCTCTGTTATCATCAGCCATTATTGACATTTTCCATCAACAAAACCATTGTCGTCATAGCCATCATCACCATCATCATCGTAATGCATTTTTTTCCTTTCATTTTTGTTGTTTATTAACGAGCATTTAAATATTCTTTTTATTATTTTTAAATAGACCCACCCTGTTGTGTATTGTGGTGATAAAGTCTCCTTCATATACATACACACACATACACATACTCATCCACACCGTATGAGTATTTGCTATAAAAAGAAAAACCGTTGCAATGCAATTTTTTTTAAAGACTCTTAAATGCATACATTGTTGTTGTTATTTATATGAACTATGACGTCGTACCATAATAGTATTTCGATTACGTTATAATTATCTTATTACGTTACAATAACTCAATCACATACACACATACATATGTATGTATGCTTTTACGCATGCACATACCCATACAAACATCTAACATATGCTCTGCGTGTATGTCAAGTTGATACTAATTTTTCTCTATTCATCTCTTACATGCAAACAGATGTATAGACGTAGTGACATACACCCTCATATCGTCGTATGTAATACCATTAGTAGAGCTGCTGTCTGTCTGTCTGTCTGTGTTTATTGGCTTCCTAATAAAGGCGAAAGACCAAAGACCAAAAGAAAATCAAACAAATAGTCAAGAGAGTAAAAGAGCAGAGAGGAAAAGGTGCTTTTTTTTTAAAGCATAATGAATTGAATTGAATTGCATTTCATGTGCATGTGCATGTGCATGTGTTGAGTTAAAAATAATTTCTTTTTCTTTATTTTGTTGTTGTTGTTGTTTTTCATGAAAGTGCACTCGATGACCTTAAATGTCAACAATGTTCTTAAAGACGACGATACTCTTTTAAGCATATGCACCCCACTTTTATTCTCTCTCTCACTCTCTGTTTTCTTCTTTATATTTATAAAAATTGCAATTATTATTGTTGTTGTTGTACACATCGAAGTGTATTATTATGTATTATTGTACAAATGAGTGTGTGTTGGGTCATCAAGGGTAAATACGCACCGTTGTATATAATTTGCCAATAACCATTGTGTGCTTTTATCATTGCAAGGGAATCTATGGGAGAAAGAGACGTGTAAAAGAAAGTGTTACAAGTGCTAAAATACTAACAGAACAAACAAGAGCCTTGACTCTGTTAATACATCTGTATGGTGTTGCTCAAGCTCTCTCCCTCTGTTTGTTGTGTGTGTGTGTGCCTTAATTAAAGTACCACTAGCATTGTTCTTAAAACATTAAAAACCTTTAAGAGATTCTAATGTGATGATGAAAATTATTTAAATGGAAACTTAAATTCTTATAAATAAATAAATACACATGTATGTATGTACATATATATATGCGTAAGTATGTGTACATATGTATATGAGTGGAACTTTCTAATTGCTTTTACACACTCTCTCTTTTTTAATTAGCACTTGTAATACCCACACTTGCATAAGTATTTTTTCTTATCTCCCTCTCTCTCTCTCTTTCTCTCTTAATTGATACTCACAATAAACAGTAAAATTTTTATTTATTTCGTTGCAAAAACAAATCAAAATGGGTCATTATTATTTACCACAATAAAACATAATCATCAGCATACAACAATGAAAACGATTAACTCAACATGATCATCTCTCTTTGCACTCACTACTACATTCATACAACTTGTTTATAATTGCATTCGAAATTCTTTAAAAATATAGTTAAAAACAAAATTCCCGTTTTTTATTGCTTTTAAAAGAAATTTATCAACAAATTTAGAGAAAAAACAAATGAAAGAAAAAAAGAAGAGAAAAACAAACTAAAATTAGAAAGAGGCACCACCACATCAATTATTATTGAGAGAGTTTTTTTTACTTTCTTTACACATACTACGTATTTACATACACGCATACATACATATGTACACATACATTTAAAATGCTATGATTATGAAATGGCTGAGTAATACTCTCTCCTAAGTATTTATGCACTTACAACACAACGAATTGCATTCATAGCAACACTAACAAACACAAACTCATACACTTAGTAAAAATAAATAAACATTGTCAAGTTGTTGTTTGATTGTTGTTGTTGCCGGTGATGGTAATTAGATTTTGAGTATTTCTTTCTTCCTTTCACCCAAAAAGTGAATAATTTTTCAACAAACTGTCGAAAATTTTTTCTTTGTTTTTCTCTTTTTTTTTTGTAATTTTCACGTAAATTAAAGATAAAAAATGAAATGAAAATAAAAGACAGCATAAAATACATACAAACAAACAGACAGACACATCATAGATTAAATAAACAACAAAAATAAATTGAAAAAAAAAACGAAAAAATTTGCAATAAAATAAATGCAAAAAACGCCAGTTTATTTTTAAACAAGAAGAAGCATCATCAGAAAAATAAAGAAAAAAACGTCACACGCACAACAACATTTTTTTTCTTTTGAGAAAGGCAAGTGAAGTGTTGCTGTAAAGAGGAAGAAGAAAAAGGCAAATCGTACAGTATAATCCCAATATGCATGTGCCTGTGCGATAAAGGTTTTGCAAGTTTAAGTTTTTTTTTTAAAATTTTGTAAATCACCAACGTCAACTACACAACAGTGCTGCTGATACATGACAGTGTTTCAAAAGCCATGTAGCCATTATAACATCAAAAGCAAGAGGCTTTCAGGGTCATAAAGGCTGACATAGGGCATCTGTTGCATCTTCTATAGATTTGGTTTTTCTTTTCATTGTCTTACAACATCATAGTCAGGATTGCGCAGAACTTCTCATACCACCCATGCTGTGTGCGTTAATTTCATCGAAAAGTAGCACAAGCTACAGTCCGATTCTGACTCCGAACGATAGATTGGACAAACTTTTCATGGCAATTTCAGTCATTCCCAGAACTTTTGCCAGAAGAGTGCTAAGACAGGGATTTTTTCAGGGCTGAGGTTTTTCCTTAAATTACGGTTTCCTTCGATGATTATGATGATCAAAGTTGTAGAGAATTTCATGAAGTGTGGTTGTAAAGCTGCTGTAGTCTAGAAGCTAATGTGTTGGCTTACTAGACGAGAGCCCATGCTTCAAACCTCAGCTCAGACCTTTCCGACAAAACAAAATATGAGAAAAATATTTCTTTCACACGTCTACCTCTCACTAGTCTTCTGACAAAACCTCTGAGAAAAACTAAAATTGTAATCGACGTTAAACTGTAATGAGAGTCCCGGCACCATGGGTGGTATAAGAAGCTACGACGCTATCCTCACTAACGGATTGTAATGACCAATTAAGTCAGTAAGTGTTGTTCTCACATTCACAGGGTTTGGAAATGCAATCAAAATTTTTTTGAATAATAAAGTCGAACACTAAGGATCTTATATAAGCCAGCTTGTGTTTGTTTCTGTCCATATACATGGCGCATCTACACAAATAAACTACAATTACAACAACAACAAGACCAAACATGATCATCATAGACAAGCGATGAAGACTCAGAGACGACCAAACTGATAGTGGAGTGCCAAATACTCATATACACACGCACATCGTCTAATAGATTTATGCCACATGCAGCATTTCGTTGCTAACGTTTTAATAAGAAAAAAAGCAACAACAACAACAACAATTTTACGCAAAAATTACAAAAAAAAAAATAAAATGACACGACGGACAATCAGCGAGCAGGCCCAATGCTATTGTAAGCCACAGCAACAGCAAAATCATAAATGCCATGCAAAAATTTTTTTTTTTTTTGGTTTGCTATTCCTGTGGATAGCCAGCCAACCAACCAACCAACCAGCCAGCCAGCCAGATAGTCAGTTAGCTATTGCGTTTTGGCCATAAACAAAAATTGCGTATGAGAATAATAAAATACTGTGCCCCCCCCCCCCCCTTTCTCTTCCTTACGGACTCAATGGGGCAGTCAGCACAAGAGGAGAGCGTGCTTTATACATTACATAGGTAATGTTGGTGTTGTTGTTGTTGTTTTTGTTAATATTTTCGCTTATTTTTTATGATTACACGACACTCACTCACTTACTTACTCGCATACATTTTTTTTTTTGTAATTTTTCTATTTACTTTGAAGTCTGTCTGTCTGTCTGTCCATTTGTCCGTCTGCCTTTTGGATACTTCTTCTTCTTCTTCTATTTCTTTGTTTCGCTGCCATAACATCTCTCTGAGCTGATGCAATGTGCCGATAATTAAACGCAGCTTCGTTTCTCGTTAATGTGTTTGCCACGAGCGTAGGCAGAAAGGCGAAACTGTTTTGTGGTTGTCGCCAGTAATAATTCGATGTAAAAATAAATTTCTTTTTAAGGCCTTCAAGCAGGTTTTCACACATTTTGTAGTGTGTAACGTTATTTAGAAGTCTGCTACTCAATTTCCTTGTGTTTATAGAAAGTCTTACAGCCTGTAAACCTTGTGAAATTATTACTTGAGTAGCCTTTGCAAGTTCTTCTTGTATTTGACTCTTAATTTCACGGAAAAATTTCTTCCATTCAACATCTATGAAGCCTTTCTTGTGGAACGAATACCATTTTTTTTGGTTCTTCTAAAGGGTGTTTTTTACAGAGGTATAGAACTTTAAGTTGGCATTACTTTTCAAGATAGCGACCGATTTAACAGCTGTTAAGTGATTTATTCTCAGTTTGGTTTGGCAATTCATCATGACTACAGTCACGCCTGAACAACGCTTGCAAATAGTGCAATTTTATTTCGAAAATAATGGTTCTGTGCCGGAAAACGTATCGCGCACTACGTCCATTTTATCGTCGACAAAATCGTCCATCAGAGCAGTTAATTCGATTAACCATGGAACGTTTTCGCACCACGTTTACTCTTATTGATAACTCGCATCCCCAGATACGCTGTACGGTGCGTACAGAAGAAGCTATTGCTGCTGTAGAGCGTAGCATTGAGGAATACCCGAATGAGTCCATCCGCCATCGAGCACAGGAATCACAGTATCTGTGTCCATCCACTTTATGGAAGATTTTGCGGAGGGATCTTGGTTTGCGTGCTTACAAAATCCAACTCGTGCAAGATTTGAAGCCAAACGATCATCAAGTAAGGCGTAGATTCGTCGAATGGGCCCAAAACGAGATTACCGTTGTTCCCGGTTTTCATAAGCAAATTTTGTTTAGCGATGAAGCGCACTTCTGGTTGAATGGCTACGTCAACAAACAAAACTGCCGCATTTGGAGTGAAGGTAATCCTCAAGTGTATGTGGAAACACCGTTACATCCAGAAAAACTGACTGTTTGGTGCGCTTTATGGGCTGGTGGAATCATTGGTCCGTACTTTTTCAAAAACGATGGTGGCCAGAACGTTACAGTCAATGGTGATCGGTATAGAGCCATGATTACAGACTTTTCCATTCCCGAATTGAATAACCATGATGTCCAGGAGATGTGGTTTCAACAAGACGGCGCAACATGTCACACAGCTCGTGCCACAATAGATTTATTGAAAGACACGTTTGGTGACCGCCTAATTTCACGTTTTAAGCCTGTGAATTGGCCTCTAAGATCTTGTGATTTAACACCGCTAGACTACTTTCTGTGGGGCTATGTAAAGTCATTGGTCTATGCGGTAAAGCCACAAACGCTTGACCATTTGGAAGACAACATTCGCCGTATTATTGCCGATATACGGCCACAAATGTTGGAAAAAGTCATCGACAATTGGACGTCCAGATTGGACTACATCCGCACCAGCCGTGGCGGTCATATGCCAGAAATCATATTTAAAATGTAATGCCACAAGATTATCTTTCGGATAAATAAAATTCATGTCAATCGAATAATCCATCGTTGTTTTATTGCAACTTAAAGTTCTATACCTCTATGAAAAACACCCTTTATTTATTCCGGTTGCCAATGACTTTGGGTATTCGATTCAATTTTAATTTGACGAGAAGACCAGATGTTTTCAGCAACTGCAGCTACACCGGTATTGAGAGATGGCCAGGGGAAAGGTATCTGGAATACGATAAAACGTACAGAGACAACTGGTTTGTAGCATACATGTCATTTAATGGCTCTGAATGGTCTTCTGATCTGGTAATGGAAGGATTTTAGTGGCTCCATACTTGCTGAGGTACGTCATTTGATGAAAATCCTTCATTTTTAGGCTACAACGCCATTATACCGCAGCAATAGAGTTCTAGAATACAACAAACTCCTAACGCAATGATTCATAACTGTTTATAAGGGAACCACATACATACATACATACATACCCACATAATTGGCCATTACAACCCTTCAGTCAGGATTACGGCCTAGCTTCTCACACCATTTGTGCGTTAATTTTATACGTGAGTGGCGGGACTTAGAGTTTAACATCGATTCCGAACGACAGATTTTTGAGAAACTTTTTCATGGCAGGTTTATTTACTCTCAGAGGTTTTGGCCAGAAATCTGCTGAGAGGAAGTCGCCGAAGAAATATTTTTTTTTATATTTTGTTTTGATGTCTGACCTGGGATACGAACACGGGCTTTACGTCTAATAAGCCAACACACTACCTACTACATTACAGCGAAGTTAAGCACATACGTTCAGGTTTAATTTGTCTCCCCGCTCAAAAAGATTTTCTTCCAACCACCTCTGTTCACACTTTTCCTTCTTGATTTGTTTATTGTTAAGCTGCGTTTCATTTCTGCGTCTCTTTTTTTTTGTTTTCTTTCTAAGCAATTGAGGTTTTAAGCCTAAACATTTATGGCTTTCGAAAAAAACGAAAAAAAAATTTGAAATTTAAATGGAAAATTGAAAAGTTAAAGACGATAAAAACGAAGAGGAATGTCGGTTAATAAATTTTACCACGAAACTATGAAAACTCCTGATTGCAAATGGTTATCATCAAAACGATGTTATTATTGTCGCTGCCATTGTAACTGTACGGCACCTTTGCAGTTTTGCGTAAATGTAAACAATATGGCGACAACTTTAATGAACTCCATGCCACAGAGGCAATAATAATTTGACCGAAAACTACAATTCCTTTTGCCTTAGCATTGTTGTTGTTGCTGTTGTTGTTTAACAGTTATTTATGATATGCTCTTTCCCTCTCTCTCTCTCGCGGTCTATTTTATTAGTTAACCTAGTCACATTTCACAAAATTCACCTTTTGCCTGATCACACAAATACTCTCCCACTCCAATGCGTTCTCTTTTTCACCACCCCACTTTTGGTTTGGTATTTATGGCACAAGAGAGTAGAAAAACATAAAAACTTTTTATTACAGTAGCGGGTCACTATGACAACTTTCTATTTGCATATGTATGTTGGAATTTCTTTGACACACACACATACGAGTACATGTGTTATTCGTACTTGTTTAATCGCAAAAGGAGGATTGATGGACATTCGTCAAGAGATCAATAATTGTATGAGAGGTTCAGCCATTAGGATGTGACAGAAAAATCATTAAAAGAAAAACACGTAAATATTTTCGATTTTGATTGTCGTAAACACACATACATAATAACAGAGTATTTAAATCAAATTAATGTGGAATTTTTTTATTACAAAAAAAAAAAAAAAAATAAAAAAAAAAAAAAAATTTAAAAAAATTTAAACAAATCAGTGGATGTTTTGAGCATAAATGTCATGGCGGTTGAAAGTTTCTTTTGCAGAATGGCCAGTAATTTGAAGCATGGTTTGATTGATTGAAACGAATGTGATGTGTGTCGTCATTGTAGATTATTTTCATTTTTGGAAAATTTTAAAGAAAATTCAGCAAATTTGATTGGAGAAATTATTAAAAACGCATCAATTGGTTATTAGGTCGACACATTTGATATCTGTGACATGCTCAAAGACTCTGGAAAGAGCCTAACAATTGAACAGCATCTCCAGTTCGACTGACAAGCTCTGGAACCATAGCTGCCAGATAAATGAGGCACCAAATCGTCAAATATTTGAGAAAAAATCGTCAAAACCGTTAAAGACGTTTATTGAAATCGTCAAAACATCGTCAGAAAAAATAAATTAAATAAATAAATTAAAAGTTTTTAAAAACCAAAATTATTTCTATTGTAGTAAAACATATAAAGTCAATATATGTATGTACATATGTGAGTTCAAAAATAACCCATTTAAAAATTTTTTTTAAGAAATTAAAAGCTCATCTTCATTTATTAATTTTTTTTTCCAAAAACGGAGAAATTTTATATAATTTTCAGGAAATTTTTTTTTTTTGGATTAAACAATCTATCCCAGTGTTGTTTATTGACACATAAGGGCAACGATAATATTGCATCATCTTAATTTATGGGTGGTGTAAATATTAAGGAGTCTGAAGCTCTTGACATTCTGAGCATGAAAATTCAGTGTAATGTTGGCTTCAACCGACACATTTTTCAGTTCCTCCAGTTCCTTCTTAATATCTTATGATCTTACTATTTACACCATTTGTAACCGACGGAGACTGAAATACAGCTCTCATGTATGGGTCGGTGCCTCAACGTCTATTTTGAGGTTTCTCGATCGTGTACATGACAGGCCGTAGTAGCACGTTAATGACGGTAATTGGCGCATCGTTGCAATGTGGTTTGTGTTTCACTGTTCTATCGCTTTGATAAAAGGATTTTGCTCGAACGAAGTAAGGGGACTTTTCCCGAAAATCATATATACGTAACGCTCGTCTTTGTCGGCCACCACTTCCGTATGTGGTCGATTGGCCAGTGGATCGCGCACTGCATTACGGTAAAAATATGTTTTTAAGTCGGACTGTTCGTATGTGGAACCCATAAACACTGTTCTCTCTTTCCTTCTTCACATAACATATTTTCATAGTTCCAAACACAATGCCGTCGATTCCCTGAGTGTTAGTCGTACGAAACTAAATAACGGCGCTTGCCTTTGTTCTTCCGATGGTAATATTAGAAGCTATAATCGAATATTTAAAGTTGTCTGCAACGACAAGTGATAAATTCGAAAGTAACTTAAAAATAGAATACTTTTCTCCTTGTTATTACTAACTTACTAAATTTCCAATAGTAACAATTGCAAAGTAAATACAAAAGTTAAAGTGGCTTTTAATGTACCAAAGTAAAGAATTGATGTAAATTTTTAATTTCTAAAAATCGTCAAAATAAGGGCATAAATCGTCGCATAGTCAATATGATATATTTGAAGCTTAAAATCATCAAAATGACGATAAATAGTCAAATCTGGCAGCTATGTCTGGGACCCTAATAGAAATGCTTGGATATCATTACTTTTTGAATTTAGATTGTGCAGAATACTACCATGTTAAACAGAGAGCTTGGCGTGACGAAATTGCACAATGTAGAGATTCCAGAGGAAGTCCATTTAGCCTATCCATGGTGTATTACTAGGTCGTAATCCTGACTGAAGGGTTGTAATGACCAATTATGTATGGTGTATTACACGCTAATTTTCCAAACAGAAATTCTAGCCATTTGAATATGTTTGAAGCAAAAGCATTTTGCGGATAATCAAGTGGTCTTCCATAGCTTTCAATTGCTCGTAGTAGATTAAGAGTGACGTTAGAGGATTTCAACACTGTGGTATTAGAATGCTTTCGTGCATATAAAGTCTCATATGGACTTACAAAAATCCACAGAAATAATGTATTTACGAACTTGACGGAAAGTAATTCAACCGGCCATCAAACGGTTCCTAATCCCTAAGAGATGAATCTTGTAAAGGTTGTTTTTTCTAGAGGTATAGAACTTTAAGTTGGCATTACTTTTCAAGATGGCGACCGATTTAACAGCTGTCAAGTGATTTATTCTCAGTTTGGTTTGGCAATTCATCGTGAATAGACTCACGCCTGAACAACGCTTGCAAATAGTGCAATTTTATTTTGAAAATAATGGTTCTGTGCGGAAAACGTATCGCGCACTACGTCCATTTTATCGTCGACAAAATCGTCCATCAGAGCAGTTAATTCGATTAACCATGGAACGTTTTCGCACCACGTTTACTCTTGTTGATAACTCGCATCCCCAGAGACGCTGTACGGTGCGTACAGAAGAAGCTATTGCTGCTGTAGAGCGTAGCATTGAGGAAGACCCGAATGAGTCCATCCGCCATCGAGCACAGGAATTGGATCTGTGTCCATCCACTTTATGGAAGATTTTGCGGAAGGATCTTGGTTTGCGTGCTTACAAAATCCAACTCGTGCAAGATTTGAAGCCAAACGATCATCAAGTAAGGCGTAGATTCGTCGAATGGGCCCAAAACGAGATTACCGTTTCATAAGCGAATTTTGTTTAGCGATGAAGCGCACTTCTGGTTGAATGGCTTCACGTTTTGGACCTGTGAATTGGCCTCCAAGATCTTGTGATTTAACACCGCTAGACTACTTTCTGTGGGGCTATGTAAAGTCATTGGTCTGTGTGGTAAAGCCACAAACGCTTGACCATTTGGAAGACAACATTCGCCGTATTATTGCCGATATACGGCCACAAATGTTTGGAAAAGGTCATCGAAAATTGGACGTCCAAATTGGACTACATCCGCGCCAGCCGTTGCGGTCATAGGCCAGAAATCATATTTAAAATGTAATGCCACAAGATTATCTTTCGGATAAATAAAATTCATGTCAATCGAATAATCCATCGTTATTTTATTGCAACTTAAAGTTCTATACCTCTATAAAAAAACACACGCAATATGCTGCGAGATCACAGTGCGCCGATTTTGTCAAAGTTTGTCACTGTCATGCTTCCACTTACGTTGTGGAACCCTTAATTTAGGATATTACTTCCTCCGTAAAGTTTGAGAGTAGTTCGTTGTGGTATCCCTCAGAACTTACTAACAAATCCTGATTAACTGGTCTTTACGACCAGCATGAGGACTTCGCCTCTCTTCAGATTTCTGGCAAAAACTCAGAATGCAAATAAAATTGCCATGAAAAGTTTCTCAAAAATCTGTCGTTCGGAGTCGACTTTAAATTGTAGGTCCCACCACTCATGTATAAAATTAACGCACACACAACATAAGTGGTGTGAGAAACTAGGTCCATAATTCTGACTGAAGGGTTGTAATGGCCAATTATGTATGTATGTATTAGGACTTCGCCTTTAAAGCATGAGTCGTTATGATATCCCTCAGAACTGACTAACTGATCTTTACGATTCGCATTAGGAATTCATCTTTAAAGCGTGATCAAGACAAAATCATCCAGAAAGTTTAATTATCAAATGAGATAAGTCTCGAACCAGGACATTGATGGATTAATCTAATATGACTTACCCACCTATTGGGTCTTAGGTACAGGAATCACCTCAAAACTAAGCTCTAATTTTGCTTCTGTATTGGAAAATCTAAACTTCTAGACGATTTTGAAACCAAAAATTATGTTGCAAATGGTATTTGCACAGAAAAACCAAAGAAGAAGTGGAGCTAGTTCGGCCAAGGTTTCTGGCAACCCTCCAAAACTGACAATTGTTGAGAACCCTCAAGGCAGAAAAAGGCGTAGGCAACCTCTCTGCTACTGGTTCCAAATTGATGTCTCATGAATAAATATTGGATGTAATGATTGCCTTAATATCTCTTTAAACTATTTTTTTCCTTCAAAAACTCAAAAATTCTTCATTTTCTCGATGACAGAATGAATGAATGAAAAAAAATTGTGCACTTTAAAATCGATTAAATACCGTTTAAAAATCAACCTTATTTCTGAACGCCAATAACCTTGTAAATAAATTTGTTTACACAAGAGTTATTGAGACACAAACTTTTATTATTTTTAATGCCAAAAACCTGTCAAATTATTAAAAAAAAAAAGTTTTGTTGCCACCACCAATCTCGTATTGGCGTAAATATTAAAATGCCTACAATAACAATGAGGACAACAAATAACAACAACAAACAAAAGAAATCAAAGTTTCCTGTTCTTTTTCATGTAATTCAAGTAAATGTGTACGTATGTATGTGAGTTGGAAAGTATATTTTCTAGTTTTTCCTCATCATCAGCAAAAAGCAATAGAAAGGGAAAGGCTTGGCTTTCAAGTGGTGATGTCACTTCAACCTGTGCCGCTTTTGTGCTGAAGAAGAAATAATAGAAGACTCCACTTCACTTCACTTCATTTAGTCTTCCTTTCTCTCTCCCGCCCTCTCTCTCCCTCTCTGTGTGTCTCTCCTACACTAGGGTTTTGTAAGTTGCCTTACTTCGTTAGCGTACTACTTCGTTTATTACTCGCTGTCGATATGAAAAGGGTTTTATGGCTGGTATTTCTTAGGAATTTTTCTGTTTTTCTTGCCAAATAAAAATCGAAAATAAAATGTTAATTCGAGTATAAGTTTATTGGACTGGTAATATTCACAATAAAATAGAAGAAAAATGTTATTGGTGCCATGACATGCTTTGCTTATAACAAAAAAAACAAATTATTTTAATTTTCATTTTTTCTACTTCAATATTGAAAAAAAAAATATTTGTAAAGCAACGATTCATACAATGAAATACACTGAAAAAAATTATTAAAAATATTTACAAACTCATACAATTCTTATTGAGCCATGCTGAATACATAATTGTATAGAGTAATGCGTTGCAATTTTATGGGATTCCGTTTTATTCCATGTATTTTCTCCTTTTGCTACAGTTTTTTAATAAAAAAAAATAATTTTTTTCGATAATTTTAACTCTTAGTCTCAGTTGCTTAAATTTCATACAAATTTTTTCTTTCAGTGTATCCACTTAAGCCCTGCATTAAAATATTGTTTACAATCAGAAAAAAACCCATAAAAATATACTCCTGCTTATTTGTTGTGCTCATATTGAAATAAAATTAAAGAGAACAAAAAAAGGAAAGCCACTCTTTTTTTGTTATTTTATTTTACTCCCTACAACCACAATGCACCTACAAATACCCTCTGAAAATATCCTCTAATAGTGTTCCTTACAATATGAATTGCCACAAGGAAATCCCTGCACAGTAAACAAAAAAAAAAAAAGACTGCATTTTACCACACATCACACGCCACACCTAATAATATTTCCGAAGAGTATTTATTGTTGTTATTACTTTTACTACATTATGTGTTATTATTGCTATTGTTGTTGTTGTTATTATTATTAAAAAAAAACCAACAACTAACTTTATTGAGACATTATTGACGCGAAT
The DNA here is from genome assembly GCA_958299815.1 of Sarcophaga carnaria. NCBI lineage: Eukaryota > Metazoa > Arthropoda > Insecta > Diptera > Sarcophagidae > Sarcophaga > Sarcophaga carnaria. The sequence continues at coordinate 128,995,116 of OY283150.1, read as the reverse complement.
TGGTGTCAAGCCTTTGCAATTACAATGTTCTACACTTTTACACTCTTCCTTGCATTTGTAAGTACGTATGTACATAGAGAATATAGCATGTAAGTACAATGAAAGAGAGCAAAAGTGGAAGGTGTTTTGTTGTTATTATTTGTCTTGTAGCGGCATATCAAAAACAAAAATAAAAAACCACTTTAGGAAATTTTATATGCAAAAAATATAAGAGAGTAACAAAAAAAAAAAAAATGTAATGAAGAAAATAACAACAACAGTAATTGATTGCACATAATAAGGTGGCAAATACTTAACCATACATACATAAGAGAGAGCATAAGTGAGATTAAAAAGTGAAAAGAGTAGAAAGCAACAGCAAAAAAAACGAAAGTTCCGTAAATTCTAAACGAGTTCAAAGTGCATTTCTTATCAAAAGGAGGTTAATAGTGTTACTCTTTTTTATTTTCTGGGTTTTTCAATAATATTTTATCGTTTAAGGCATAAAAAATAATAAAAAAATTAAAAGAAAATAGAAAATTAAATATTAAAAGTAAAGATTCTTATAAAAAAGAAGGAATATATTAAGGAAATTAAAAAAAAAATGAAAAAATATGTGGCTTTAAAGTGTATAGTGTTGTGCAAGTGAATGTGAAAAAAAATAATTTGCGTGGCGTAATGGATGGTGGCTTCTCGTGTAGGACTAGGAACAGGAGACAAAAGAGTGTTAAGTGAAGTGAAGAGCAGCAAAAAATAGTGTGATGAAGCAATGCAAGAGTGACTATAGCAGGGGCAAAAAAATGTAAGTACATTAATGCATATACATATATATACATTCATTCATACATACATACATACAGTTGTGTTCATAAAAATAGGAGTGAGCCCATTGAAAAACAAAAGCTTAAATTTCAACAAATAAAAAAACATGGTTTAATTCAATTTTTTGGTGTAATGTAATGTTGATTCAATACTAAATTATTTAAGTTATTCATTAATTAAATAAAGCTTTCAACACGTCAGTAACAGGAAGTTTAAAAAAAATATAACTTAAAAAGTGCTGTTCAAAATAATAGGAGTATTTCAGTTTTCATAAAAATTTACTATTAAAAAAGTTAAAAAATGTTTATGACTATAAGCAGAAACTTTAAATACGATTAGTATTTGGTAGAATAGCCTTTACTTTTTATTACATCAGCACATCAACGAGGCATGGAGTCAACTAAATCCTGACATTGTTTTAATGGAATTTTATTCCACCCATCTTGCACTCCAGACCACAACTCAGTTGCATTTGATGGTTTTCTCTCGGCAACATATTTTTTAACATCTCCCCATAGATGTTCTATGGGATTAAGGTCAGGAGACTGAGCTGGCCACGCCATAACCTTTGCCCCATTAAGCCGAAATCACCCATTTGCCAATTTACTAGTGTGTTTCGGGTCATTGTCTTGTTGGAACATCCATTTTAGAGGCGTGGCATATGGTAACATCACTTCTCTCAAAATGCTGACATAGACGTTCCTATCCATTATGTCTCTAATTCGATGTATTGGGCCTAAACCATTATATGAAAAGCTTCCCCATATCATTAGTTTTACACCACCATGTTTAACTGTCTTTTGTGTATACTGAGCTTTATATTTGGTGTTGGGCGGACGTCTAACATGCTGTCTAGACCCAGTGCCACCAAATAAAACAATTTTGCTTTCGTCGGTCCACAATAAGTTCTCCATTTTTCTTTCGGATATTTGATATGTTCTTGGGCAAACTTTAAGCGTGCTGCTGCCTGTTTTGTATGTCAACAATGGCACCTTTTGTGAACTTCTTGCGAATAAATTGTTGTCCATCAGACGCCTACGAATAGTAGAGACACTTACGGCAGGATTCAGATCCTTTTGAGTTTTATTTGAAGACGCTGAAGGATTTATTTTGCTGTATCGCACAATTCGGCGGTCATCGGCAGTAGATGTTTTGGACTTGCGCCCACGCGTTTCGGGCTTTTTTTATATTTTAATGTATTTGTGATCATTTGATCGGAGTAATTTAAGATTTCCTTAGTTTCTTTGTAAGTATTGCCTTTATTTCGAAAATTTTTAATTAGTTTTCTCTTTTCTTCAGTACAGTGTTTTTCTCGTCCCACTATTACAAAAATGTATGTGAATCACTGTAGAAAAAGTTTTTACTACATTTTTCCATACTTATTTTTCACTTTTTTTCTTTAAATTATGTGCTGTTATATTTGTATTTTTAAAAGAACACTCACACTCCTATTTTTTTTGATCAACTGAATTCAGGGGCAAACACAGGAATGAATCAATTTCATCGTAAATATTAAAGTTATTACGAGATTCTTTTTTGTATTTTATTTCTTACATATCGTTGTAACTACCATTAAAATATATCATGTTTTGTAAATTGGTAGAATAAAAAATTTTAACTTTGAAAATATTACATGGTAGCACTGCTATTATTTTGAACACAGCTGTATATACGTCAATACATCACGAAAACAATTTATTTAATTATAGTAATAAAATGAAATATTTTTTAAATACTAGTCCTATTTATTGAAAACCCATCTGGATTTCATTAACAATTTCAATTTAAAATTATTAGTTCTTCATATTTTCCTTTTTCTAAGTCTCTAACGTTAAAATAATACAAAAAAAAAGTAAAAAATCCTGCCGTTTTTATTTCAAAGAATACGAATCAGCTGTCATTTAACAGATCATGGCGGCGCCTTAAACACGAAGATCTATGGCAGGCAACAATACCACGCACTAAACCTAACAAAAACAAGCAATAACAACAATGGGAAAATAACTGTTGTGGTAAGATACAAAAATGTTAGGTTGGTAGTGTTATAAATAGTGTTGCCGCTTTTATTTTGTTTTTTTTTTAACACAGGCTTCTAAACATATGTTGTGTCTGAAATACAAATTCCAGAACGGTTCTATTGCACGATCCCTTCGCCTTTAAAGCATAAATCGTTAAAATATCTCACAGAACTAACTGACAAGTCCTAACTAACCGATCTTTACGGTCAGCATTAGGAATTCACCTTTAAAGCATGACTCTCTTAGGTTCAAGACAAAGCAATCCTGAAGTTTAATTATCAAATGAGATAAGTTTCGAACCAGGACATTGAGGGGTTAATCTAATATACTTTACCGACCTATCGGGTCTTAGTACAGGAATTACCTCAAAACTAAGCTCCAATTTTGCTTCTGTATTGGAAAATCTAAACTTCTAGACAATTCTAAAACAAACAAAAAATTATGCTGCAATTGGCATTTGCAAAGAAACCCCAAAGAAGAAGTGGATCAAATTGGCGATTTCTGAAAACCCTCAAGGCAGAAAAAGGCATAGGCAACCTCTCTGCTACTGGTTCCAAATTGATGTCTCATGAATACATATTGGATGTAATGATTTCGTTAATATCTCTAATTTTTTTTCTTAAAAAACGCGAAAATTTTCTGTTTTCTCGATGACAAAAATGCGCATTTTAAAATCGATTAAATACCGTTAAAAATCAACCTTATTTCTGAACGCCAATAACCTTGTAAATAAATTTGTTTACACAAGAGTTATTGAGACACAAACTGTCGTCCAGTCTATATCACTAAAACGACTAGAACTAGCCAATAAACGTTGCTTTTGGTTGCTTATCGTGGAGTATGCGAGGTATTTAATCACTTGTTTTCCAATTACAATTCGTCCAGCTGAGGTAGAAGTGAGTTGCTGAGCATTGCTTAGTTATGCTCGTCCCTAACATTAGTTGTTTTGTTCTTGACGTTCTCGTAAAAAAGGCACGCCACACTATGCAATAGCTTTGAGAACTGGTAACGGCTTTCTGTATGTTGTAGGCGGTATTTCCAATGTTTCAGAAGATTCCGTACAGATGGCGATTAATCTCTAGCCGATCAAAGGCTAGCAGCTGTTGCACTGTGTATTTAAGCAGCTTCAGATTTTGTTGCCTGCCGTCATGAGTGGAAAGTTCTATCCGTTCTCCTCCTTTGGTTTCAGGAGTTCGTGTTTTATCTCCAGGTCTTTTAACAAAATTCTTCGTAAATGCTGCCGATCGATAACTAATTGTCCCAAACACAATCGCTTAGTAGATATATCGGTTGCTTTGAGGGCATCCCAAACGTGACATATCGTGTTATCCCATATTAATCACGCAGCTAAAAGCCGTAGTGTTTTGCCTCAAGGCAGGCTGTCGTATATTTATTAAAGTAAACTTTCTCATAGGCTGCCTGACCACTGCACTGTTTTCCAGGCAAAGGGTGGTGGGATTTTCTCTGAAAAACTCTTGATGTACTTGGGCAGCCTGGCTGCGATTAAGTCTCAAATGAACGTTTTTTTCGACAATTGCCTTCGTTATCGGTACGTTTTACAGGGGCAGCTATATCTCGTTGGCAGCAGGAAGGTACGTGCATACTCTTAGATTCTACTGAACTCTTATGGATAAGAAGAGGACTGTTTCGATCCATAAATCGAATGGCTATACATCGCTCAATAGCAATCTTCAAGGTTTACTGTTCTTTTGGAAGGCATGCTGATAGAGATGGTATTTTATCGAATAACTTTTGCAGGAGTTGTAGGTCTAAGGAGAAGGAAAATACCATCTTTCAGTTTACGGGCTAGTGTCCTGATGGTACATTAAAAAGATAGGCAGAGGTTTTTGATACAAAAGAGGAGTTCTTATTTTAGGGGAAATTTTCTTTACGTGTGCATATTGCCTGCACAAATTTTAAGGTTGCGGCAACACTGTTCACAAACTCTCAGATGTTCTTTCTTCCTTTGAAAATTGTGTTTGAAAAGTGTGTTTGTGTGTGAGGGAGTGTGTTTTCTTTGTTTTTTTTTTTGTTTCTCTCACAAATTAATCGTTTACTTAATTAAAAAGCACAACACACAAGTATTAAAAGGATTCTGATGTCATCAATCACAAAGAGAGTAATTATTGGCTGCTATATTCTGTTATTGTTTATTACACCAGTTAAGAGTGTATTTTTTTTATTGTTTTTGTTATTCTTTCTGTTCTTATTTATTTTGCTTTTTGTTGTTGTTTGTTTTGATTTTAAACGATTTGCTTTAAAAATATGGTTGGATGTGGGTGTGTATTCGTTTGTGTTCGTTTGATTTTCTTTTAAAACTGCGTTGCGGCTGATGATGATGATTCGTTTTGTTTTAATCACAGAGTAAACGGTGTGCGGAAGACGTGATCATAATTAAAGGCGTTTAAACTCCAGCATTAAAGACATAAATAATGCGCGTGAGTGTATAATTAAGAAATTTAACAGCAGCTTGTGATATGAAAGAACACCCCACCACATAGATTTTAAAAAATTATGATAGCAAGAGTACGAATTTCAAATGAATTTCATTAAAAAGTGAAAAAACGTCATAAATTTTCCGTTTTTCTTGTGAACTATTTATACACTATGAAATTACCGTTATTTGAGAGTAAGCTTAAGACGAAACACAATTGCCTTCTACCTTTTGAGTTAGCTTTCGACCAATTTTTTATAAATTAGGGGTGAAATCTTCGTAATAAATTCACGAAAGTTTGTTTTCAAAATGCCTCAACGTTGGGGGATTGTTCGTTCACCCATATAAATCACATGAACGTGAGAACTTTTACCGCGATGAATCCAAAATCGATCGTGTTGTGTGGCTCTTATCGCCCTCCAGTTAATAATTTTCAATTGCAGGCGAAAAAAGTCAGTTATCACATGGTCATAGAGCTATGAATTGACGGCAACGGTTCTTCCGGGTTATTTCCAAAAAAAAAAACTCGTTCTAATGACATTTTCAGAACTTAAAGCTCACCAAACAGTAACTTTTTCTGCATGCAATGGCTATGTTAATTGATTTCTTGTAGTGCTGTACTCTGGTAGAATTTCAGTGCCTGTTTACCAGTCCAGTATGGCACTCAACTGATTAATAGCAATATTTATACTACAACATCTGATCGTAAACTTGTACTTGGTTCCCCAAGAGATACAAGCGCTTCAAACTTAGCTAGGCCTGACTATGGTGAAGCCCATTGAGGAAGATCTTGTGGTGTTCATGGTTTATATCAATATCGCTGAGAAAGCCGAAGCTTATCGTGATGTTACACTCATAACTGGGTACTGTAACAGCCATTTGTCGAATACCGGCCTGTTTTCGAGGCGTTTTGGTTTCACGTGCTTTAAGCAGTTGGTCATATCAATGATGGCTGGACTCTCTCGACTTGGGCTATACAGTCAGGACAAGAGAATTCTTTAGGCCGACCTTTGTTGAACCCGGCATAAATACCTGTTTCATCGCAATATCCTATTGCATCTGAACGCTATGAATGGGCTACGATAGTCGGTTAATATTTATACTCAGCACTTGTAAAGGGTGTTTTTTTATAGAGGTATAGAACTTTAAGTTGCAATAAATAAAACAACGATGAATTATTCGATTGACATGAATTTTATTTATCCGAAAGATAATCTTGTGGCATTACATTTTAAATATGATTTCTGGCATATGACCGCCACGGCTGGCGCGGATGTAGTCCAATCTGGACGTCCAATTTTCGATGACTTTTTCTAACATTTGTGGCCGTATATCGGCAATAATACGGCGAATGTTGTCTTCCAAATGGTCAAGCGTTTGTGGTTTTACCGCATAGACCAATGACTTTACATAGCCCCACAGAAAGTAGTCTAGCGGTGTTAAATCACAAGATCTTGGAGGCCAATTCACAGGTCCAAAACGTGGCGGTCACCAAACGTGTCTTTCAATAAATCGATGGCGGATGGTCTCATTCGGGTCTTCCTCAATGCTACGCTCTACAGCAGCAATAGCTTCTTCTGTACGCACCGTACAGCGTCTCTGGGTATGCGAGTTATCAATAAGAGTAAACGTGGTGCGAAAACGTTCCATGGTTAATCGAATTAACTGCTCTGATGGACGATTTTGTCGACGATAAAATGGACGTAGTGCGCGATACGTTTTCCGCACAGAACCATTATTTTCGAAATAAAATTGCACTATTTGCAAGCGTTGTTCAGGCGTGAGTCTATTCATGATGAATTGCCAAACCAAACTGAGAATAAATCACTTGACAGCTGTTAAATTGGTCGCCATCTTGAAAAGTAATGCCAACTTAAAGTTCTATACCTCTATAAAAAAACACCCTTTATATGGCGTGAGGAGCTCGTACAGCTCATTATTGGTACGGATGTGGAAGCCATCGTCAAAGCGAATGCGATTGAAGATTTTGCGCAGGACTTTTCTTTCGCAGATAGTGCAGCAATTTTGGCCAGAAGCAAATAGAGGATGTAGGAAAGGTCTGCTCAAACTGTAAAGCAGCAGAGTTAGCATGGTTGTTGCATTCATTGTTGGTTCATTGTTGGCATAGCAGATGACTTCTGGATGAGCTGCAGATGAGAGAAAGTGAAGGAAACGATGTTAATAATCTGTGGAGCATGGACATTAGGAGCGGAAGTTGTTGGTTGCAGGACTAGAGAATGTCTCGCCGTAGTCTAGTAGGTAGTGTGTTGGCTTATTAGACGTAAAGCCAGGGTTCGAGCCCCAGGCCAGACATCAAAGACAAAATACGAAAAGTATTTCTTCGGCGACTTCCTCTCAGCAGATTTCTGGCAAAAACTCTGAAAGTGAATAAAAATTGCCATGAAAAGTTTCTCAAAAATCTGTCGTTTGGAGACGACTTTAAACTGTAGGCCCCACCACTCATTTATTAAAATTAACACACACAACATAAGTGGTGTGAGAAACTAGGTCGTAATCCTGACTGAAGGGTTGTAATGGCCAATTATGTATGTTATGTATGTGTTGTATGTTTGAATATAGGAACTTACGTCAAGACATTATTTTCTTACACAATATGTTGGATTTAGTAGGGTTGTGGTATTTTTTTCTAAAATTTTTTATGCTTAACGTTTAAGAACAAGTGCCTGCCGCCTGTACACTTGACATTTATTTTCCATTCTCTGTCTTAAAGGCTTTAATAATGATGGTGTGTGTTGAATGTTGTTGAATGTTGCAACATAAGTTAACTTTTCATAAATTATTTTCAAGACTTTATTTGTTTAAATGTTAAACGCAAAAAAAAGAACAAAACAAAGAATAAAAGAAGAAAAAAAAAAATAAAAACAAGAGTATCCATAACTGCAGTATCGTCACCTTTAAATTAAATTCAATTCAATTTTAAATTTAATTCTTATTTATTAAAATGGAAAGAAAACAAAAAAAAAAATGAATCCAAAAACACCAGACATGGCTTGAACGTACTACATTTAATGGATGGGATGGGAAGAAAAACGAAAATTCCAACGTATGAAGCCGACGGAGACGGGAGTTGTGAGTTCACATAGCATTAAGCATGAATAAACATGAATTTTGCGTGTTTCAAGTCTGCAGCGCTGTACTACACAACAATGCTGCCAACAAATTCTAAAAATAAACTCCAATATTTTATGACTTGTTTTTGATGACGTTCTACGGAATGATATTTTCGCCAAAAAGAAAAAAAAAAACGAAAAAAAATTCGATTAAAAAATATTCGAAAATCTGTTGAATGCTTCCGCAATATTTATAATGTTTGTTGTTGTTGTCATTGTTGCAACCTCTTTTTTTTCTTCAATGTTGTTTTAACGTATGCAACAACATGTTGTATTCTGATGGCAACAACATGACTTTTTGTGTAAGGATTTTAACTTAAAAACTGAAAAAAATAAGAAGAATAAAAACAAAAAACAAAAAAATAATATTCTCGTTCACAAAAAAAAATTTTATTTTTCTGCTTAAAAAACCCGCAACACTGTTAATCAAATAAAAGCAGTCAAGAGCAGAAGAAGAAGGAAAAAAAGAAAGGAAAACGCTTGCCAATGTTTTTCAATTCAACTGTCAATCAATATGAGTTAAAACACTGTAAACGTTGAAGAAGTGCCCATATTCTGCTTCTTCTGCTCATTCTGGACTTACAACACTACTCGTCGTCTCTCGTTGGCTTCTTCGTTGTCTTCTTTTTCTTCTTCTTCATCATCAAAATCAATGACAATTGGGTTCAAAAGAAATTCGTTTGTTTTTTTCTTTTTTTCTTTAATTTTTCAAGTATTTAACGAATAAATATTATATGCATGATATTGCTGCTGTTGTTGTTATTATTGTTGTTGTTATTGCTACATTATGTGGCTATACTAGCAACAGTTGTTGACCGTTTTAACAGGAACAGTGACAAAAACGAAAAAAAAGAAATAAAAGAACACTGTAATACTCATATACAATGTTGTCGAAATATACTCGCGCCTCTACTCTTATTTTGAATATTATTTTGAAGAACAATTTATGAGGTGACCAGCTACATGCATGGTGGCTGATATAAAGGATATTTTTTATAGACGTATAGAACTTTAAGTTGCAATAAAACAACGATGGATTATTCGATTGACATGCATTTTATTTATCCGAAAGATAATCTTGTGGCATTACATTTTAAATATGATTTCTGGCATATGACCGCCACGGCTGGCGCGGATGTAGTACAATCTGGACGTCCAATTTTCGATGACTTTTTCCAACATTTGTGGCCGTATATCGGCAATAATACGGCCCCACAGAAAGTAGTCTAGCGGTGTTAAATCACAAGATCTTGGAGGCCAATTCACAGGTCCAAAACGTGAAATTAGGCGGTCACCAAACGTGTCTTTCAATAAATCTATTGTGGCACGAGCTGTGTGACATGTTGCGCCGTCTTGTTGAAACCACATCTCCTGGACATCATGGTTATTCAATTCAGGAATGAAAAAGTTTGTAATCATGGCTCTATACCGATCACCATTGACTGTAACGTTCTGGCCACCATCGTTTTTGAAAAAGTACGGACCAATGATTCCACCAGCCCATAAAGCGCACCAAACAGTCAGTTTTTCTGGATGTAACGGTGTTTTCACATACACTTAAGGATTACCTTCACTCCAAATGCGGCAGTTTTGTTTGTTGACGTAGCCATTCAACCAGAAGTGCGCTTCATCGCTAAACAAAATTCGCTTATGAAAATCGGGAACAACGGTAATCTCGTTTTGGGCCCATTCGACGAATCTACGCCTTACTTGATGATCGTTTGGCTTCAAATCTTGCACGAGTTGGATTTTGTAAGCACGCAAACCAAGATCCTTCCGCAAAATCTTCCATAAAGTGGATGGACACAGATCCAATTCCTGTGCTCGATGGCGGATGGACTCATTCGGGTCTTCCTCAATGCTACGCTCTACGGCAGCAATAGCTTCTTCTGTACGCACCGTACAGCGTCTCTGGGGATGCGAGTTATCAATAAGAGTAAACGTGGTGCGAAAACGTTCCATGGTTAATCGAATTAACTGCTCTGATGGACGATTTTGTCGACGATAAAATGGACGTAGTGCGCGATACGTTTTCCGCACAGAACCATTATTTTCGAAATAAAATTGCACTATTTGCAAGCGTTGTTCAGGCGTGAGTCTATTCATGATGAATTGCCAAACCAAACTGAGACAGCTGTTAAATCGGTCGCCATCTTGAAAAGTAATGCCAACTTAAAGTTCTATACCTCTATAAAAAACACCCTTTATAATGCAACAAAGTAAAGCGCTATATTTTTTTAATTTTATTGTTCAAAAGCAAAAAATGTTGGAAATAACATCAAATTTTAGAATCAGTTTAGATTTGTTCGAATTGGCCACCCTTGGTACGAATTATGGCCTTCAAACGGCCGACAAAGCCATCACAGGCTGCACGAAAGTGGCTCTGTGGTATTTTGGCCCATTGCCGGCGAAGCGCCGTCTTGAGATGATCGACACTTTGGTATTTTTTTTTAGTGAGAACCTTACTCTCCAAAATATGCCCCAGGCGCAAAAGCCCAACGGATTGAGATCCGGAGATTTTGGTGGCCATTTTGCGGTAGAAGGTGAAACGAGGAACCTCTTTTTTAAGCCATTTTTGGTTGACGCGTGCTGAGTGCAGTGGTGCTGAGTCCTGTTGGAATGTCCAAAAACTGCAGCCGAAATATTTGTCTGCCCAGGGCTTCAATACTGTCTTTAAGACATTTTCCCGATAATATTCGGCATTTATTTTGACCCCACGGTTGATGAATACGAGCGAGGAGCGACCATCGGCCGTTACGGCGGCCCACACCATTACCATCGGCGGCGCTTGAGTTCTGGTGGCCAATCGCAGGTGTAAATTTTCAGCTGACCTCTTTGCCAAGTAAACCCGATCATTTTGTTTCTTCACAAACTGTTCAACTTGGAATGGCTTCTCTTTGGAAAAAACCACTTTCGTGCAAGCGAAGTAACTCCTTGGCTCTTTCCAGTCTAACTTTTTTTGTCCATCGGTGAGCTCTTGCACTTTTTGGAACTTCAATGGCTTTAGTCCAAGCTCATTTTTTAATATGTGTTGCATCCGTTCTTGCGATATGTTCAGCTCACGAGCAATTTTTCTACCATTGCGACGTGGATTTCGATCAAATCTGGCCTTCACTTTTCGGATCATTTCTGGTGTTGTTACCGTTTTTTTCGTCCACTTTTTGGACACTGCCAGTATCACGGTAACGAGCAATGGTACGAGAAACAAAAGATTTATTCACATTTAAATGCTGGAGGGCTCTAACGATAGCCACCTGTCGTTTTCCAGCCAAATATAAAGCAATCACACTATCACGCTTGAATTCCATCACGAATAACTTTTTTTCTGAATGCAATAGATCAAAATGCTTTTGTAAGTTTGTAAATAATAAAATGAACTGTCACTGGAATAAATCTGCCAGCTGTCAGACGAGCGGTTTACAAATGATAACAACCTGAAGTTGGTTGCAATACATATCAGCCACCCTGTATGTATGTTAAGGAGTCTTCAGAATATAAAATTTATTTCTACTATTGAGTGATTGATAGGTTATACTGACGGCACTTGTTCATATCTAACTCTGGCACATTCCCTGCGACTGTCAGAACTGCTTTAAACTGGCTTTAGAATCAACTTTGAAGTAAATCAGTACAGAAGCCTATGCTGTTTCATAGGAAATATAAGAACCTTCACACGAACTGGGGAGAATTCAACTCAAATTTTCCTTCATCGATGAATACTTGGTTGTTATCGATTCCAATATCCTGAATATATTTCAATACATGCTTAGTCACTGATTTACTGACGGGAGGAGTCTCCATATAATTCTCTGACATAGCTTGCTTAAAAATTGATTGAGAAAACTCGTATAGACCCCAGCATTACTGCAGTGTCTTCTAGATCAAGAAGTAACGTCTATTCTCATGGCGAATTAGTGGCTGCTGTTTAGTAGCAGACAAGTCGCCGTGGTCTAGTAGGTAGTGTGTTGGCTTATTAGACGAAAAGCCAGAGTTCGAGCCCCCCAGGCCAGACATCAAAACGAAAATATGAAAAAATATTTCTTCGGCGACTTTCTTTCAGCAGATTTCTGGCAAAAACTCTGAGCGTAAATAAAATTGCCATGAAAAGTTTCCCAAAAATCTGTCGTTCGGAGTCGACTTTAAACTTTAGGTCCCGCCACTCATGTACAAAAATTAACACACACGCAACATAAGTGGTATGAGAAACTAGGTCGTAATCCTGACTGAAGGGTTGTAATGACCAATTACGTACGGACGTTTAGTAGCAGAATATTTCTTGAGAATAATATTGATTTTCTTGGCCATAAAGGTTGTTAGAAAGCTCTTTGCGAACGTCCTATCCACACTGAAACTTGCGTACGGAATCCGCATGAATAGGGGCTCTCTTTGCCACAATGATACTGAAATTTAGAAAGGAATTCAACTCAACAACAAAATTTTCTTGGGTAAATAAAAACATCTGCTGGATCGCTAATCTAAGCTACGAATATTAATTTAAGAAAGGCAACGCCGCTTATTTTCTTCTCTTGCCTGGACATTCACTACGTGCTCACTATTTTTATGCGGCACTGGACTACTAGGGAGGAAGAAGTTTCCACGCAGATGTTGCTAGTCGATGAAGAATGAAGGAAGAGCGCTCTCATATCACTTGGTGTGCTAATTGCATAAGGACTGGGACCCACATCCTTAACATATAATACGGGAAACGTCCAAATTGGTTGGATTAGTTGACCCTTTTTCATGGATTGCGTTAGCACCTATGGGTATATACATATACTGGCGTAATTGGGAACATCTCGTAACAATGTCTGCAGTGGTGCAACCTTCCCTAACCTTATAAAAGCGTTTGTAACGAATTTAATTGATTTCTTGGTGCCAGAACTGCAAGCCGTTCTTTACTAAAAGCGAAAGAAAAAACATGGTTCTAGCAGACAGTGCAACTTTACATGTGTCTTAGCGAGGTGGCCATTAATTTGTGAAAGACGAAGAGGTGGCATACCATCTTCACATGGCCACATATGTAGGAGAGATTCAAAGTTCATGTGTTTTTAAAAGCAATTCTGCCGAGTGGTTGGTATCGCGAGACAGCCTGCCAAAGTCGCAGTTTGAAACTCATAACATGACAAACTAAAAAGGCTTTCCAATGGTCACCTGGCCACCTTATCGATTAAGATTACATGCAAGAGTTTGCGTTTATAATGAAGCATTCCATGCCTGATATTTATTTCGATTTCATGGGTCGAAAGAAGTCGTGGCAGCAGATTCCCAAACGAACGGCAACAGCAACAACAACAACAACAGGCAACAACTGGCAACAGTAACAGGCAACGACATGTAATAATTGCACTTTGCATACGAATTGTCATCACACGCTTGTCACACAAAATTTAAACGAAAAGTAATGCCAACAACTACAATAACAAGAGAAGAAAAAATGAATGACTTGTTGACTGTTGATGGTCGGTCACAAGGCTGGTTAAGAAGCAGCAGCAACAACAACAATAACAACCGAAATAAAGAATAAAAACTTAACGTAAAAAAACAGATCATCGTCATCGTCATCGTCATCGTCATCGGTTGGTGGTTATAAAAGTAAGAACAACAGCAACAAGAATCCACGTTAACTAAGCACAGTAACAACAACAACAACAACAACAACAACACCACCAAATAAAAATGATAATAAAAACATGCAATATGTACTAACACTTCACTGCACTGCACTTCACTTCACTTTACTACACTTCAAACACGCACACATTCTCACCCGCTGAAGTTATTCAATTGCTGTGTACGGCGCATACTGAAGCACAATTGCTGGCAATGCTTATGCGAGCACTGCATATGATTAACAATCAAATGTTGATTGGCTTTTGCAGTTACTTTTGTTGTTGTTGTTGTTGTTGTTGTTGTTGCTATTGTTGTTGCTGCATGTTGTCATTGTTTTTGTGTAGTTGTTGGCCACTTTATTGGCCCCAAAGGATTACACCGGGGCTACAAACAAACACCAACAGAAGCTTTAATATGTTGCGCACACTTAAAACAAAAAAATTTTTTCTTTTAAATTTTATTGTTGTTGTTGTTGTCAGTGCAGAGCTGTAAAGGAGAGAGTTCTTAAAGGAAGACGACGTTAAAATTCCATCAATCAGTATCAAGCATATGCTTGTTCCCTTACTTACTTACTTAATTGGCCATAACAACCCGATTAACGGATTGCGCGCCTACGCCAGTTGGTCACACCAATCGATGACAGGGCTTCCTCGATTTGGTCCTTCCAACGGATACAAGGTCGTCCTCTTCGCCGACTTCCGCAGGTCCCCGCATGAAATACCCATCTCGCTGGAGCATCCTCCTCCATTCGAACGACATGGCCGAGCCAACGCAGCCGCTGGGTATTAATACGCTGCACAACGTCCATGTTCTTGAGGAGCTCATACAGCTCACTGTTGGATTGGATGTGGAAATCATCGCCAACTCTCACTGGACCGAAGATCTTACGCAGCACTTTTCTCTCGAACACTGTCAAGGCTGCTGCATCAGTACTTAATAGGGTCCATGCCTCTGCGCCATAAAGAAGCACGGATAGGATGAGTGTCTTGTAGAGTATTAGTTTTGTCGTTCCCTAGAAAGTGCAAAAACTCCGACCATCAATCACAGCAGAGTGGTGGAGATTTCAATTCAATTTCTCCCATAAATGCCTGAGGGGTGTACTTGATTCTACACACTACCGGAGGCAGTATATTCGTGACAGGGCTCGAAAATCGTATGTGGTGCTCTTTATTGTATGCATGGTATGTCCATATGGTAAGAAGCTTGGTTTGAGGAGAATATAAGTGCAGATATTAGGGTGTGTGGCTTGAGGATGACACCCCCTAAGACACTTTACGTCATGTTGAATTGGTTTCTCTTGAAGCAACATGCTAGCCTTCCGGCCTCAGTAAACTACTCTTCGAATCAGTTTCTTGGATATTTTACGGTTTTTCGTACGTACGTACGTAACGTACATAATTGGTCATTACAACCCTTCAGTCAGGATTACGACCTAGTTTCTCACATCACTTATGTTGTGTGTGTTAATTTTATACATGAGTGGTGGGACCTACAGTTTAAAGTCGACTCCGAACGACAGATTTTTGAGAAACTTTTCATGGCAATATTATTTACCCTCAGAGTTTTTGCCAGAAATCTGCTGAGAGGAAGTCGCCCAAGAAATATTTTTTGTATTTTATTTTGATGTCTGGCCCGGGGCTCGAACCCTGGCTTTTCGTCTAATAAGCCAACACACTGCCTACTAGACCACGGCGGTTTTTGGCTCTTTTTTCTCATTACAAATTAATTATATGGTCACCTGGAACCATCTTATCCACCGTTAGACATCTCCTTCAACTGCTCTTGGAAGTATAAAAATTTTATTAAAATTTTTTCAATTTTTCATTCCTTTAAAGTTCTGCTTTAGAATATTGCTCGTATTGGACGCCTTGTTTTAGTTTAACCAGCAACTATGCCAGCAGAGTTATTTTAAGTGGTTGATGGATGTATTGCTGTTGCTGCTGTTGTTGCCATTGTTGCTGCCGTTGAATAATGATTGATGTCAGCTGTGTCGGTTGATTGAAAGCAATGCCTGCCTTGATGCATCATCCATTCCATCCATCCTTTCATCAATACACAATAGTTGTGTGTGTGTGCTGACTGACTGTTTGACTGACAAAATGTGTTTTTTTTTGTTTCTCGTATTTTCATTACAAAACTGTTTGTTGTGTGCGCGCATGTGCAGTGCAACATTTCGGGTGCTTAAGTCGTCTCTCTACTGTTTTATTGTTGCAACGTAATTTTCATTCTTTATGTGACAATTTTTTACGGGGGCACGTAGTAAATGCTGAAACATTGAAACCCCCCCTTTGGCTGCACTTGTCTCTTTTCATTTCTTGGGCTGCGTTATGTGTGTGTGTTGCGTATTGCGTTGCCAAAAATGAGGAAAAACGATCGCTCTTACCACGCTGAGTTCGTAATATTGCCACACGCAGTCGTATGGTATTTTGCATGCCCCAGCCATTCAGAGCCAAACCATAAAAAGAGGCAAATGATTATGCGTGTATGTTTCAGTCTGTCTGCACATGAAAAAAAATTTATTTGAAGCAGAAGCTTTTCATTATTTCCACCAGCGTTGGCGTTGCTTTTTCTACATTTGTTTTGCCTAGTGATTGCAGGCCAAATTATGATTGAAAAATGTTGCTCGATAGGCCAGCCGTAAGCAAGTACGAGTATGTCTGGGAACCATAGAGAACCGTTTCTACGTTTTTACGTCGTTGGTGACTGCCTCATTTGGTATTTTATGGTCTCGTAAATATTTTTTTTTTTTTTTTGGTAAAATTTATTTATTATTGTTGTAGTTGTTGTTGTTGTTGTTTGTTTTTTTTTTGCTTAATGATCAATTAAACAGTTTTTATTATTGCTTGTGAAAATGGCTTAAAAACGGTGAAAGTTTTCTTCACATTTTAAGAAATTTTAAAGAAACTTCAGAAAGAAAAACAAATTCCTGGCATCATCATCAGTTATTTGAATTCTTGCGTTGCGCTGCGTTTAAGCCTGATGTCTGCATGTCAACGCTTTACAATTAAACATTAAAACGTCACACATTCTTTCTTAATGGATGCCATAATAATCCTTAAAAATGAAATGAAATGAAATGCCACTTTCAATAGAATTTTTAATGAAACTTGAACAGGGCATGCGGTGTTTGAATTCATTTACTGTGATTGCCATAAGGGAAGTATAGCTAGCAGAAGTATAGCTAGCAGAAGTATACCTATACCATAAGGCAGTATACCTAAGAGAGTGGTGCCTGGTTACCTTGCACGCTAAGGTAACCGTGAGAATACGGGTTCCTGTACACTGACATATCCAATGTATATTTTAGATAACAATAAGAACATACAGCAAGTGGCCAATACTTCAGCTCTCATAGAGAGTGATAATTTCCACAACTGCCGTAATCGTTGGTGACCTAAAGGGTCCACCAAATAACTTTTTTTCTTTGAAAATGCTTTAAAAAAAACTTCGGAATATTTTCACAAATTTCTTTTTTTTATTTAAAAGCACAATCCTTCCGGTTAATAATGGAAAATAATTTCATTCAAATGGCTGCATCGGCTGGCCATGTAGTAGTAGCCTACACGATCGGTCAAATTTTTAAGCACATTATCGATTGTGTGCAGCTGTATTTCACCAATGGCTTCACGAATATTGTCCTTTAAAGCGTCAATTGTCTCTGGCTTGTCGGCGTAACACTTATCTTTGATGGCACCCCACAAATAATAGTCCAACGTTGTCAAATCGCAGCTCCAAGGTGGCCAAACGACATCAGCTCTGCGGCTGATAATGCGATCTTCAAAAACAGGGCGCAAAACATCGTGTGTAGCTTCGGCTGTGTGGCACGTAGCGCCGTCCTGTTGAAACCAAATGTTGCCAATATCCTCCTCTTCAATTTTTGTGAACAAAAATTCGTTCAACATGGCCCGATAACGATCGCCATTGACTGTAACCGGCCACTCCTTGCTCATTTTCGAAGAAAAATGACCCAATTATACCTCTGGACCAAAATCAGCACCAAACAGTGACTCGTTTTGGGTGCGTCGGCTTTTCAATGTATCCGTGCGGTTTTTCTGTGTCCCAAATGCGACAATTTTGCTTGTTTACATACCCGCCATGATCAAAATGAGCTTCATCTGAAAAGATGATTTTTTTTGCCAAAATCGGCATCTTCTGGTGTAGGCTACTGCATGGCCAGCCGAGGCAGTCATTTGAATGAAATTATTTTCCATTATTAACCGGAAGGATTGTACTTTCAAATAGAAAAAGAAATTTGAGAAAATATTCAGTTGTTTTCTTTTTTAAAGCATTTTCAAAAAAAAAATTATTTGGCGGACCCTTTATATGTAACGTAACGTAATTGGTCATTACAACCCTTCAGTCAGGATTACGACCCAGTTTCTCACACCACTTATGTTGTGTGTGTTAATTTTATACATGAGTGACGGAACCTAGAGTTTAAAGTCGATTTCGTAGGACAGATTTCTGAGAAACTTTTCATGGCAATTTTTATTTACACTCAGAGTTTTTGCCAGAAATCTGCTGAAAGGAAGTCGCCGAAGAAATACTTTTTTTTGTATTTTGTCTTGATGTCTGGCCTGGGGCTCGAACCGTGGCTTTTCGTCTAATAAGCCAACACACCCTTTATATAGTGTCCAGTAATTATGTTCTATGGAAAGTGTTCTTGCGTAAGAATCTTTCGCTCATGACTTGATGTGGTTGATGGCTTCATTCTTTAATTCTTTGTTGTAGTATTAGTCGTAATGCGTACGACAGTGATCAGTGATCGCAGTAATCACATCGTGTGTTAAGTAATTTCTGTGAATGCTGAAATAGCCACAGCCTTCCACAGTTCTGTCGGGTTGTATGGACAATCTGGATTGAGCCGTACTACGTATGTGGGTAGGTAGAGGTCTACCCAAAAGAAGAAAAAATTGGATAGACACACTTAGGTTTCATGTACATATATACCAAGATGTAGTCCAATCGCTTTCCCATTAATTTTTACGGCAAGAAATTGAGTCAAGTCCTGTTCACCTAACGTAGTAGCCGGTACATTCTCTGTCCCAGTGAATCAAATCCTTTCACGAGTCCTGTTTCTTATAGCAGATTAGGCATAAACTACTATCGTGTATGCTTATCTGTACTTCGATAAAGCAGTCACAGCCTTCCACAGTTGGGTCGGGTTGTATGGACAATCTGGAATGAGCCATTGTACGTATGAGGGTATGCGAGTAGGTAGGTAGGTACCCAAAAAAAAGAAGAATGTATGGACACACTTAGGCTTCATGAGGCCCACTGTGATACCCTAGTTTTCAATTTTTCACTATTTCCAGAATCATTCAGAGCTTATGATGAAACGATTTAGACAACCAATGTCCATGCCTGGCAATTTGTTCAGATCGCCCATGAGGTAGACACCAAGATGTAGTCTATTCGCTTGCCTATCAATTTGTACGGCAGGAAACTGGACCTGAACCTGTTCAGCTAACGTAGTAGCCTGTTCCAGTGTTACACTTGCTGATCAAATCCTTTCACGAGTCCTGTTTCTTAAAGCAGAATAGGCATAAACTACTATCGTGTATGCCTATCGTGTTCAGATGCTAATTGCAGGCACAATGTGCCTTAAATGGAAGTGTGCCTTAAAATTCAGTTTCGGAGAAAAGTACACTTTTGTAGCGCTGAGTTGAGAAATATCTTGGGAATGATCGGATTTAGTGGTGATATTTCAATATTTTCTTATGGCGGATGCTGAAAATTTTCTCTACTTTTTTGGACGACCCACATTGAACCGAAAAGTTGGAGTAAAAAGTTCTTGACTTTTTGCACAGAGATATCCGGTATCTCTTTTGGAGACGCCGTAGTCTTGTAGGTAGTGTGTTTACTTATTAGACGCAAGGCCACGGTTCAAACCCCAGGTCAGACATCAAAACGAAATGTGAAAAAATATTTCTCCGGCGACTTGCTCTCAGCAGATTTCTGGCAAGAACTCTGATAATGAATAAAATTGCCATGAAAAGTTTCTCAAAAATTTGTCATTCGATGTTGACTTTAAACTGTAGGTCCCGGTATTCGTGTATAAAATTCACACACACAACATGAGTGGTGTGAGAAGCTAGGCCGTAATCCTGACTGAAGGGTTGTAATGGCCAATTATGTATGTATGTATGTATCCGGTATCTCTTGGCAACCATATCGAAATAAAATTTAAATCCAACTGGCCAGGACATGTTGCTGAAAACATTGGAACATTAACAATAATGTCCACGACATAAATGTGCAGCTGCTAACTGACTTGGGGGCAGATAGACTGCCTGTGGTTATTTGTCTTCTTACTTCCACGTGTTCCTTCTCGAATTGCTTTCCCATTGATTCCAGTATTGTGTAGATTTTCACTTAAGTACTGATCTGTATGCTCTTGGCCTCACTTTCTCTGTTCCCCTTTCTTGGAGGAGTTTGGAGACTTCTATTGTGAGTTATCGCATTCGCAGCATTCCTTCAGGAAGCCGATCATTTCAAGAGGGATACCTTGTCCATCCTTTATTATGAAATGTTAAATTTTAATATTGGATCAGGCATAGTCAAGAGCAGCAATCAGCGATGAGATGAGCACCAAATATCCTACAAAAGGGGGCATATTAAAACAACAACAACAACAACAACTATCACTACAACTACAATAACAACAACACGAATAAGATTTATAAGAAAACATATTGAAATCCTTAGCATGTTTCCTTTAACAAAATTTGAATGCCACCGACCATCCATCCATACAGGCGTACAACCACCAAGCAGCTGAAGCGCTTAATGCCGATATTAAGAATTGCCAACAACAACAACGGCAACAATAACAACAAAATTAACTGCCTTGCCTGCCATATACTAAACGAGTCAATGACTTTCATAATTTTATGGCCAAAACGATTGAGAGAAAAAAAGCCAAAAAAAAAACAACAAAAGCAACACAAAACAGATGCAGGCAGAAATAATAAAAATTGAAGAAAATCACCCGTCGACGACTTCATTGTCGTCGGACGCGCTTTATGTGAGCAGGAGGAGTTTATTTTATGACGTTTTCATGGTTTTTTCGGTATTTTAAACGTTTTGTTGCCAATTTTTACAAGGAATTGGCCAAGAAATATGCTGAGAACAAAAACAAAAAAATCAATTGCCATGCTATGCTAAGCCGTTCAATATTTTTGTTTTTACAACCTTTTAAGAGATGCGGCTGTGCACTTGGCTAAAATGGCAATGATATGGCTGGCGTTGCTGGTAAAACTAATGAAGAAAATTTCTAGGAATTCCTTTTTATTTTTCGCTTGTTTTTCTTGTTTTGAAGGGGGAGGAAAGGAAGTAAAGCGGGAAAGGAATTTAACAACCGAAAACCTCTTGAGTTCTTAAAATAATTAAAACAATTGGTGTGGTCTGCTGCTGCATTGTGGCTAGTGCGGCAACTGACCTTTAAGTGCCGCAGATGTCTTAAAAAAAATTCCAAATATGAACTAAGAATTGTTTTGCTGCTTAATAAGTGGTCAACAATATTCAAATGGCGGCTCAGAGAGAAATCTCTTAATGACAACAAGTATGCTAATCGTGGTACAAGAAATTGTCAGCATAAATATGCTGAGGCTCATCATCATCATCATGATCGCCGTTCGCACATTGATTACTATGCGTACGAGAAAGAGGGAAAGAGAGAGAGAGAGAAGGCGAGAATATTTTACTTAAGCTCAGTAGCATTTCAATTTAAAATCAAACTTTTCATTTTTGCGACACAGCACCACTTAATGAGTTTTTCAAGTTTTGTGGCGCTGAAATGCCATTCATTTTCCAGCTTATTTTTATTGCTTTTCCATTTTGTCATCACCATCATCATCACCATCAGCACAGAAACTTTAGCCTCAGCATTACCGCATTAATTTTTATGTGGTTTTCTGTCAGAAGAAAACAATTCTTGGGAATCTCTTTGTGATTGGTTTCCCGTTTTTCTCTTTCCTGTTCTCTTCTTCCCCCCCCCCCCAAAAGTTTGAAATGTTTTTTGCTTGCCTGAGCTCTGGCAATGGTTTTTAGGCCATCGATTATGGAAATTATGGTCAATAGTTTTTTGGAATGTGATATCGCCATCATAGCCTATCATATTGGAAGCTATGGCCACAGTTTGTTCATTTTAAATGGGGTTTTTAGGCTAATGATGGTGTATGGGGTAGTTAAAGCGGCTCCCTTTAGGCATTTGAATGCCATACGATGGCAGTTAAATTATGGAAGAGTCCAAAATAAAGGCTGCGCAAATGATATTTCCACACGACTGTTGGTGTATACCATTGCAGCGGAAATAAATTTAAAACTACCAGTGTTTTACAGCTGATCGTGAAATATTCCATCGACTACTAGGTTCAAATCTAGTAGAACCTACAGGTACATGTCCCTCGTATACAGACGCTTATTGCAGGCACAGTAACGTGTACGTGTCCCTAAGGCCCAGTGCTCTACAGTTGCCAGCCAAGTGCTGCATCGACTCCTTTCCAACCAAGCAGTCTCTGAGGGTACATGTTCATCGTATACAGACACTTAATGTGGGCATAGTGAGGTGTTAGGTTAGGTTAGAGGACGTGTACCTGTCAGTCAAGACAAGTACCCGGAGATCGGATTGACCCATTGTACAACGTCCTAATGGAGGGAAGGATAGTATAGGGGATATGATTAAAGGAGTGAATATGGGAAAGGGGGGAGTGGGAAGCGGATGAATCACACAGACCAGACACAACAAAAGGATGGGAGAGCGCGACTGAGTGAGGTGTTAGTATCCCAAAAAAAGTATTTCCCGCTGCTCTAGGGTCAAAATTGCGAAATGTGTCGGAAATCTTGAGGTGCTGCCTTGCAGTATTTCCAAAATTTTCTCACCTCGAATGTTCGACCACATTTCTTCATCCCCTCTTAAAGGAGACTCCTATTGGATACAAAATATGAAGAATAAAAGGCAGCTCAGTCAACTGTTGATGGGCATTAGGTAATACGTCTTAGCATGGCATTAGCTTGAGGTGTTTTAAAACTGAAATACTCTTAAAACATTGGCCGTGGCATACACACATACATATATAATTGGTCATTACAACCCTTCAGTCAGGATTACGACCTAGTTTCTCACGCCACTCATGTTGTGTACGTTAATTTTATACATGAGTGGCGGGACCTACAGTTTAAAGTCGACTCTGAACGACAGATTTTTGAGAAACTTTTCATGTTAATTTTATTTACTCTCAGAGTTTTTGCCAGAAATCTGCTGAGAGGAAGTCGCCGAAGAAATGTTTTTTGTATTTTATTTTGATGTCTGGCCTGGGGCTCGAACCCTGGCTTTTCGTCTAATAAGATAACACACTACCTACTAGACCACAGCGACTTCTAGTGGCCGTGGCATACTTCACTGTAATTGGCAACAAACCTAAGCAATTCACGCTTGAATTTCTCCTAGAATGAACAAAATTTTTTCAAAATCCAAATGAAACACCCTGGCAGTTTTGTTTAAGATAGAATACGACTTAGTAGTGAAAGTTTCTCCCTCAACAATCAGCGCATTAAATTAATACATTTTCAAAGAGTGCGTTGTTGTTCCTAGATAATCACATATGGTAACTCTATTATTCGAGAACCTGCTTAAGTATCATGAAGAATTTACGATAAAATGTTCTCAGCTGTGCCAGAACTAACGGGTGATTTTTTTAGCTGTTATTATCTTTTTGGCAACTCTGGTTTAAACAGCTCACGCACACGTTTCGTGTTTTGTTTCACTGTCAAACATCTTCAGTTTGGTCTACAATTTAACCATGAATCGTCTTACAAACGGACAACGCTTGCAAATCATTGAATTTTATTATCAAAATGCGTGCTCTGTTAAGAAAGTTCATCGCGCGCTTCTTCAATATTATGGTCAGTTTAATCGACCCACTGAAGCGGCTATTCGAGCTATTGTGACTAAATTTCGCACCAAATTTACATTGTTGGACATCAAACCACCAACACGCTTACGTAGAGTGCGAACCGAAGAAAATATCGCAGCTGTATCGGCCAGTGTTAATGATGACCATCAATTATCGATTCGTCGCCGTTCGCAGCAATTGGGCCTCTGTTACTCAACAACGTGGAAAATTTTGCGGAAGGATTTTGGTGTGAAGCCTTTTAAAATACAGCTGGTGCAAGAATTGAAGCCGAACGACCTACCGCAACGCAGAATATTTGGTGAATGGGCTCTTGGAAAGTTGGCCGAAGATCCACTTCTTTATCGAAAAATTGTGTTCAGCGACGAAGCTCATTTTTGGCTCAATGGATACGTAAATAAGCAGAATTGTCGATTTTGGAGTGAAGACCAGCCAGAAGCATTGCAAAAGCTACCAATGCATGCAGAAGAAGTCACAGTTTGGTGCGGTTTATGGGCTGGTGGCATCATTGTACCGTACTTCTTCAAAGATGCTGCGAATCGTAACGTAACTGTGAATGGTGAGCGCTACCGTGAGATGATATCCAACATTTTTTTTGCCCAAAATGCAAGAGCTTGACTTGCATGACATGTGATTTCAACAAGACGGTGCCACATGCCACACAGAACGCGTAACAATGGACTTATTGAGAGGCGAGTTCGGTGAACATTTTATTTCACGTTCGGGACCGGTCAATTGGCCGCCTAGATCGTGCGATTTAATGCCTTTAGACTATTTTTTGTGGGGCTATGTTAAAACTCATGTCTATACAGACAAGCCCGGTTCAATTGACGCAGTGGAAGACAACATTGAAGCATTTATTCGTGAGATACCGGCCGAAATGTTGGAAAGAGTATGCCAAAATTGGACTAAGCGGATGGACCATTTGAGGCGCAGTCGCGGTCAACATTTGCATGAAATAATCTTCAAACATTAAATTATATGGACCGTACTATCGAATCAAATAAAGATTTCATGTATTTTTCTGAATTTTATAGGTTTTTTTTATGAAAATTTTTTCTATAGCTCTTAAAAAATCACCCATTATATTCGATCTTAAAACAATACAACAAGCGCTCTCTAAAGGAACGAGTTTAAACGCTCTAAGGCACCGCATTGAAATCGACTGGTCATACTTCATTGAGTTCAGCACGCCAACACCAGCTTCGCTATCCTCAGAGGTATTTCGATGTGGCAGACCTGTGATCCTTCCGTATTTCACAGGGTTTGGGTATTCCGATATGATATTTGTTGGACATCGTTCTGTGATGGTGTTTAAAACAACGGCTTCTGGAGTATGAACCTTGCTTGATAGGATCAATTTTGAAAATAGATTTGAATTTCAGATTTTTACCACGTACCAAAAATTGTGTTAAAGCTATCAGCGATAATTTATTCTGCCGATTTTATGCCTCAACTATTGGTCTGCAACAATATGTTGCCTTTAATGATTAATTTTCTTTTTATGCTGACTTGTCTGTCTGATTTAAGCCTAAAATATTAAGAAAACATTTGTTGTTGTTGTTGTTGTTGTCTTTCTAAACAAAAATAGTTGTATTTGCACATGAATTTTGATAAGTTTTGTTTCCTCCAAGTTGGTGTTACCAGGTCTCTCTCTCTCTTTCTCTCTACTTGTAACCACTTTCAAATGGTGTTCAATGATGTGGTTGTTGTTGCTGTTGTTGGTGTTTTTGTACATTTGATTGGCCAAATATTTGGGTATAAAATATTACCAATATTGTTAATAATTTGGCTTAAAATTGTTGTCATTTTAGTAACGTTTACAGCTTGCAGGCTCACATGCAACACAACACAACACAACACCATCATCACAGTTTGTATTAAAACAGTTGCACAGACACACACACAATAGCCACTAATGCAGATACTTATACTTGCAGATACTTTACTAAGGCTTGTATTAGAAGAAGAGGAAGAAGAAGGAAAAAATATTGGATTTTTTTTTGTTTTTTAAATTGAAACCATTTTAACCAGTTTCTGGCAAATATTTCTTCTTTATTATTTGGCCTGACATGCGATTAGTCAAAAACTATTTTTTTTCGCTTTTTTCGTTTTTTTTTGGGAAAATTTTAGTAACAAGTGGGTTACATGGACCAAATGAACACTACATTCACATACACACACATATACAGATGTACATACAATATTTGTGTGTGTGAATCTAAGTATGCATATATTACGTTCAATTTCATTTCAATTTCAATTCAATTTATATCGCAGCGTATCGTATCGTACAGTATCACACTGACTGCCAGCCTAACTGCCTAACTGCATTCTTATGGTATGGCATGGCATGGTATAGTACATGGCATACCAGAATGCATGTATGTATGTTGTGTTTGGTTGTGTTTGGTATGCAGGGGTAATCAATAATTATATGATCGTTTTAACCATTTTGTACGTTACGTTTACGTTTACGTTTATGTTTTTATATCTCATTTTTATGTCCACCAAATATGGTTTTTCCTGCAGTTTTTCCTTATTCTTGAAAATCAGTTGTTGTTTTTGGCATTTCATTTGGTTTGTTTGTTTGTTTCTCTTTCGATTTCCTATAAGGAAATCATCATGACATTCAAGGATGATAATGTCTGTCAGAATATTAATTCTCTGCCACATTCTTTGCTGTGGCGGTTTGGTTTTGTTGAACAACCAATATGATGAGAATTCTTGTTTGGCCTGTCAAAAGAGATTTTGGAAAATTGTCTAATTAAACCTGGTGGCCAATTAAAAGAGCAGCAGTTTTAAAAAAGCTTATTAAAGAATAAATTCTTCCTTCCCTTCTTCGGTTTCATCCAACTCTCTAGATGGCGACGTATTTTCAAAATGGTTTTAAAATTTTAAAGTTAATAGGCTGCTATCTCTGTAAATAATCCATCTAGGAAATCCCTTGACACCTCCAAGATAACATAAAAGCCTTCTCTTAAGAATGGTAGGACGTAGCAGTAATATTTCATCAACTCTACAGCCACTATGTGTTCGCAGTGGATGTTGTGCGTATTTAACAACAGCTGTCAAACCTAGACTGCCTTCCAAAATGTATCAATACAAAGTTTGTATGCAGTTCTACCACTGTATATAAACTATGTAGATATGTAAAGTAACCAAACACTGACTGTGTTAAAAATACACATTGACGACGTTTTGAAATAGAATACATTGTATATATTTTGTACAGCTGCATTGTAAAACACGATACTTTGTTCAAACACAAAGCAACTAACATTTTGGAAGGCAGCGCTATTGTTATGAAAATGAAGAATCTTGTAGATATTGGTGTTTTGCTTTTACATCGCTTAACATTGAAATTATAAACCAAAGTACAACAACAAACACCAGCATAAAAAATGGTAAACAAGTAAACAAAAATACAACAACAAACAATATTAGAATAAATGTAAACAAAATACACAAACAACAATAATGAAACAACGATGTTTACATCGAACATTCGTCTTCAAGAACATCATCTGACTGTTTACTCTGCCATATAAAAGGCAAGGCAAAGCAGGCGAGCGAGTTAGTGAAATTCAGTTTGAAGAGTGTAATCGTGGTTTGAAGATCTCCGTTAGAAAGATCTGTCAAACAACAACTGACTAGGAATTGTTATTGTTTATGCAAAGAGTGTAAACAAAGCGATAACAAACAAAGCAATTGTTGTTGTTTACATCAAGTTGTGAACAGTGGCACACAGAATTGTGCGAATAATAAAGAATTTGAATTAAAACTAAGCACACACTTATTTTTATTTTATTTGCAATCTACGAGCTCATATTTTAAATGTTTTTAAAGGGTAAAAACGTAACAATTGGAGATAAGCTCTGACATCCAGACGTATCAATCTTAAAATATTCAACGCTTGCTAAGGTCTGGTCTCTTTTTTACGCAAGTGAATCCTGAAGCAATAAACTACAGCTATTCATCAACAAGTGGCTCAGACTCAAGTGCAGGCTATTCCACAACAATTATATCAGCAACACCATCAGCATCTTTGGAACTTAAGCAACAAGAAACCCATATTGAAGAAAGCTTGACGTTGAAAATTGCAGTGGAGCGGCCACTCTGTCAGGAGGAAAAAATGACATCACAAGAACAGAAATGAAATACTCAACGTTTAAGAAACCGACGGACTAGGATATGAGGAGACGTTAAAATAACAGCGACCACACATGAAAGATGTAGAGTCACATAGAAGATGGTAGCCATGTACTTCCAAGAGGTGTAGTGTTTGGAAAAAGAAACTTAGTGAGAGAAAGACATGGTACCCGAAGAGTATTTTTCTAGGTAGGGACAACACTCACGTTTATAGATACTCAGGCTAGTTTGAACATCTTAGCAGGTGTATATACATCGTTTAATTTATTTAGCTAGGTATCTATAAAAGACCTGGCAAAGCAGTTTATGTATATTATTTAAATATAGCTGAGCTACTGGTTTAGTTAAGACACACACCATATACTTTTCGGCGATCAAATTCACATGAATCATATGTCACTTGATTTTAAACATCAGTATAGAATGACAGTGGTCGACGTGGTCTAGTACGTAGTGTGTTGACTTATTAGACGAAAAGCCAGGATTCGTGCTCCAGGACAGATATCAAAATAAAATACAAAAAGTATTTCTTCGGCGACTTCCTCTCAGCAGATTTCTGGCAGAAACTCTGAGAGTAAAATAAAATTGCCATGAAAAGTTTCTCAAAAATCTGTCATCCGGAGTCGACTGTAGGTCCTGCCACTCGCGAATAAAATTAACACACACAACATAAGTGGTGTGTGAAACTAGGTCGTAATACTGACTGAAGGGTTGTAATGACCAATTATGTATGTATGTATGTATGTATAGAATGACAGAACATGGCTATTAAGTGGTCGCCTATTAGAATGGCATTTACAAAGAGTCTTTTACTTTAGATTGATGTTGATGGTGTTTAATATAAGAAATAGAAAAATCATATGGCCCTTGTGAATATCTTTTTACTTATAATTTCGTTGCCTTAAATTTCTTTCATCAATTAAGTTTAAATGAAAGCAGGTCCCAGTGTAATGGAATTGCAATCTAGTGTTGCCTAGAAAAACGTTGAGTTCTGTATTGTGTTGTTGTGTTGGGAATAGTGGCAGAAAAACTAAATTGGAGTTCAAGTTGTTTAAGCGCCCTCCTTATTCGTCAGAATTATCTGCCTGCTAATATTTTCTAGTTCCATATTTGGTAAACGGCTCATTAGTAAACAATTTGTCAACAAAAGAGAGCCAAAGTCTGGGTTTTGAGGTAATGTTAAGAATTAAGAATTGTGCGCCGTTTTGTACTGTGTGAACATGGTTTGGAATCTATTAATATCGCCAGGGAAGAGTTTATGGAGCGTAAAGGTCGTTATGTTGACAAAAGAAAATAGTTTTTCCCAAATCATTATAAAGGGTGTTTTTTTATAGAGGTATAGAACTTTAAGTTGGCATTACTTTTCAAGATGGCGACCGATTTAACAGCTGTCAAGTGATTTATTCTCAGTTTGGTTTGGCAATTTATCATCAATAGACTCACGCCTGAACAACGCTTGCAAATAGTGCAATATTATTTCGAAAATAATGGTTCTGTGCCGGAAACGTATCGCGCACTACGTCCATTTTATCGTCGACAAAATCGTCCATCAGAGCAGTTAATTCGATTAACCATGGAACGTTTTCGCACCACGTTTACTCTTATTGATAACTCGCAGCCCCAGAGACGCTGTACGGTGCGTACAGAAGAAGCTATTGCTGCTGTAGAGCGTAGCATTGAGGAAGACCCGAATGAGTCCATCCGCCATCGAGCACAGGAATTGGATCTGTGTCCATCCACTTTATGGAAGATTTTGCGGAAGGATCTTGGTTGGCGTGCTTACAATATCCAACTCGTGCAAAAATTGAAGCCAAACCGTTGTTCCCGATTTTCATAAGAGAATTTTGTTTAGCGATGAAGCGCACTTCTGGTTGAATGGCTACGTCAACAAACAAAACTGCCGCATTTGGAGTGAAGGTAATCCTCAAGTGTATGTGGAAACACCGTTACATCCAGAAAAACTGACTGTTTGGTGCGCTTTATGGGCTGGTGGAATCATTGGTCGGTACTTTTTCAAAAACGATGGTGGCCAGAACGTTACAGTCAATGGTGATCGGTATAGAGCCATGATTACTAACTTTTTCATTCCTGAATTGAATAACCATGATGTCCAGGAGATGTGGTTTCAACAAGACAGTGCAACATGTCACACAGCTCGTGCCACAATAGATTTATTGAAAGACACGTTTGGTGACCGCCTAATTTCACGTTTTAGACCTGTGACTTGGCCTCCAAGATCTTGTGATTTAACACCGCTAGACTACTTTCTGTGGGGCTATGTAAAGTCAATGGTCTTTGCGGTAAAGCCACAAACGTTTGACCATTTGGAAGACAACATTCGGCGTATTATTGCCGATATACGGCCACAAATGTTGGAAAAAGTCATCGAAAATTGGACGTCCAGATTGGACTACATCCGCGCCAGCCGTGGCGGTCATATGCCAGAAATCATATTTAAAATGTAATGCCACAAGATTATCTTTCGGATAAATAAAATTCATGTCAATCGAATAATCCATCGTTGTTTTATTGCAACTTAAAGTTCTATAACTCTATAAAAAAACACCCTTTATTATCTTCGTAATGGGAAGTAATTATGACACTGCCTGCATTGACTGATTCAGTGTTCAAGGGCTACGGTCTATGCAACGATAGCTGGCTCAGCTTATAGCTTTTAAAACGACCGATCAGGTAAATAGAAGAAAATTTAAATTAAAATTTTTCTCTGCCATTGTGTCAATTGCTGTTTTCTTTGACTTAAAAACACTGGATCTCTATTTCAAACAAAAAATTGCTTTGCAAAATCGTTTCATTTCATTTCATTTTGTTTTGTTTTTAAAAATATTTTTGAATTTTAAATGAAAAAGAAATTTCATTTGAAAAATTGATCATCATTCCTGAATCTGGATTTCATTTCTTTTTCAAATTTATGCAAGTGACTTGGAAAAAAATGAAAAAAAAAATCATTCCTGATGGTGGTGATGGTAAAGAAGTCTAACTTTTTAGCCAAAATCAGGTTACCATGTCATACAGCAAATTGATTACAACAATAACACAAAATCTATTGTATTTGCAACAAGCGATGCAACAACAAACGATGCAACAACCGATGCTAGAACATTGAAAATCATTTCAGCAGCAAATGCAAGATAAAATTCATGCCACATGAATATTATTTATAAGAGAGTCCAGTCGAACAGTAAGCAGGCAGGCGCATGGATACACACAGGCAGACAGACACACAGTGATGGACAGACAGAATAGAAAATTTATTCAAAGTAAAGAATAGATGAGAAACACAACAAGAAGAAAAGACAAGCAACTAAAGGCGCCACTAGCAGCACTTTTAAAATAACGATCACAACCATCAAAACGAATAAACAACCGAGAATGATCCTCACCATCGTCATCATCATCATCATCGTCATCGCCATCGCCAACACCATCACAGAAGCAGTAACAACAAGCAAACTAGGCATCTCATCCATCTTTAGAAGCCATCAATGGCAACAGCAGGCCCAACGCCGCCATGATCGCCATCAGAGTCACCAAACCATTTGCAGAATTGTTGTGGCTTTCATTTGTGTGCTTGGATTTCTAACAAATCCATCCTTGATTTTGTCCCGCTTCACAGGCATTGAGCCAGCGATTATGGTCAAATGGAATTTGTACATTCACAGCTCTGCATAGAGAGGAAAATCTTTTGGTTTTTCCCCATTGAAATTCAAAGAACACAAAATAGTGTATTGTGGTGGTGCCCGGCATCACATAATATTTTCCATTTCCAATTCAAGAGTGATCACACACTCACAACCACTCTTCATACACGTTACCAAAATGTTAAAGACGACAAAGAGACAGACAGACGGATAGACGGACGGACATGTTGTAAACAATAATTGTTTCAGCAAAATGTTAAGAAGAAAGCAAAAATTATGCTGTGTATACGAAATGTCTTTGTTCATCAGTCCATCATTTTTATGTATGACGACAATGATGATCAATCACTGCAGCAGTCTCGTCAGAGGATTCAGTTGTCCCAGCTATTTGCTTTGCTGCTGCATAAGGTTATCATGCTGCCGTACAGTTCCAGTAAATCGATCGATTGTAAAGGGTTTTCCTCCAGGTGATACATCACTTCATAGCAGTTCCAAAATATATGGGTACTTCAGAGCTTGTTTAAAGTACGCCAATAGGCCATCAAGATTTTCTGGATTTTTTTTCCAGACAGAACTCGGTGGACATTTTTTTTCGCCGAGGAGGGCTAAATGTACCTAACCGCACCATAGAGGAAGTCGTCACATTCTCCGTGTATGGGGCCCTCACCCACTAAATCCCCCCTCGCTGAGGAGGGCTAAATGTACCTAACCGCACCATAGAGGAAGTTTGTCACATCCTCCGTGTGTGGGGCCCTCACCCACTAAATGCCCCCCTCGTCTCCTGTGGACTCGTTTGTGCCCACACCGGAACTACGGTGGTATTACTTCGGAGTAGAGCCCTTTTGGCCCTTTGGCCTCTTCATGTTTACAGCCGCATCCGGATTGCGAATCGAAAGTTGAGGAGACATCTAAGCGTCTCCACTATTCCTTTCGTCTAAATCATCGTCCCGGTTGCGCTTGGCACGTGTGACAGCATCACCTATGCCGACATGCTTGCTCGTTCTGCAGCCTCAAGATCTCTCTTCTTCCGTCTCAGAATGCGCTCTACGTAATTCACTACCGAGGTCCAATTTTCACTACTCGCAATCATAACCCCGACAATGTTAGCGGCTGTGATCGTTCCAACTATTGACGTCAGTACAGAGCGATAGCTCTGCCAGCGTGCACACTCGAAAACAGTGTGCTCTGCGTCATCAATTACCTCCCCTTCCTCGTAAAGCCAGTAAGGGGAGGCGGCCTTGCCCATTCTGTGCAGATATTTCCTAAAATATCCGTGACCCGATAGCATCTGTGTAATGTGGTAGTTTACCTCTCCAAATTTCCGATCAATCCATGGCCTTATGTCCGGAATAAGTCTCGCCGTTCATCTTCCTCTATCTTCCTCGTTCCATCGTTGTTGCCATTTTGAAATGGTGTTCTCCCTGAAGTAACCGGTTATGTGATTTCCAGCCGATTTCGCCATCCGCTCTACTGCCAGCAGATCCTCAAGGATTATACCTGCTATCACCAGCACGGCTGGAGCGGACACTGTACGATATGCCGACGCGATATGCAATGCAGCCGTTCTTTGTACCGATATAAGTAACATCTAGTGTTTCTGCCCAAATTTCGCTCTCCGCCTCGCCGTTAGCGGGCCTCCAATATTTGCCAATAATCTGCTGAGCTGTCCAACGATCTTCTGGGCCTTGTTAGCCGAGTACTGAATCTGAAACGAGAATGTCAGTCTGGGATCCAGCCTTATTCCCAGGTATTTCACCGAGCTCTCGGTCCTAATTACCTCGTTTCCAATACTCATGTCCACATGCAAGGGGATACGATGACCAGTGATTAAAAGCAATTCCGTTTTATGCATGGCCAGGTCTAGGCCGTGGGAATTGAATAAGAAAATTTCTAATTTGTGACTGTCCACACTATGCATCCATATTTGAAACATCAGTAGGTGTTTGTGTTCCTTCAAATATTCAGTCTAGGAAGCCCAAATCGGACCTAAACCGTCCAACCGAGATAGATATTGAAGCCTGAAGTAATAAATGCTACAGAGAGATCAACCAGGGCCTTATCCACTACCTGACAGCGCATGATGGTTAAAGAAGTTACCCGTATTGCTGTAGGTACGATAATGTTCTGCATTCCCAAAGAGAGACGAAAGTGCTTAACGTAAAGGGTGTTTTTTATAGAGGCATAGAACTTTAAGTTGCAATAAAACAACGATGGATTATTCGATTGACATGAATTTTATTTATCCGAAAGATAATCCTGTGGCATTACATATTAAATATGATTTCTAGCATATGACCGCCACGGCTGGCGCGGATGTAGTCCAATCTGGACGTCCAATTTTCGATGACTTTTTCCAACATTTGTGGCCGTATATCGGCAATAATACGGCGAATGTTGTCTTCCAAATGGTCAAGCGTTTGTGGCTTTACCGCATAGGCCAATGACTTTACATAGCCCCACAGAAAGTAGTCTAGCGGTGTTAAATCACAAGATCTTGGAGGCCAATTCACAGGTCCAAAACGTGGCGGTCACCAAACGTGTCTTTCAATAAATCGATGGCGGATGGTCTCATTCGGGTCTTCCTCAATGCTACGCTCTACAGCAGCAATAGCTTCTTCTGTACGCACCGTACAGCGTCTCTGGGGATGCGAGTTATCAATAAGAGTAAACGTGGTGCGAAAACGTTCCATGGTTAATCGAATTAACTGCTCTGATGGACGATTTTGTCGACGATAAAATGGACGTAGTGCGCGATACGTTTTCCGGCACAGAACCATTATTTTCGAAATAAAATTGCACTATTTGCAAGCGTTGTTCAGGCGTGAGTCTATTCATGATGAATTGCCAAACCAAACTGAGAATAAATCACTTGACAGCTGTTAAATCGGTCGCCATCTTGAAAAGTAATGCCAACTTAAAGTTCTATACCTCTATAAAAAACACCCTTTATATGCATGATTGGCCAGATCCTGAGAAATTAGTATAAAACACCCCATTTTGCAACACCCTAGATCAGCCTGTCTTTGTTATTGCCCTCGTATATCTATCTACAATGAGATCTATGCGATCATTTATCCCATTTCCGATCATACAGTTACAATCACTCAATTTGTTCGCTGGTGTGGTGTGGTGTGGTGTATGACGATTTGTGGCCTTTGCTGTGTGTGAACACAGCAGACAGAGCACAGCGGCGATATCAAGCCGTGTTCCAACATAAAAACAACAATAACAGTTCAGTTACAAATGCAACACAATAAAATCTTACTCTGGTCATTGATACTAGTCAATATGTTTTCTTTTCCATCTTGTTGTTATTGTTGTGTGTATCAAATGCTTCGGTTTTTTTTGGCCGGTGATCTGCTTACGATGTCTTCTCTCTATGCTGCTAATAATAAGAATCTCTTGCTATTGTTGTTGCTACTGCTGTTTCGGTTGTTGTTGTTGTTGTGGTTCATCTAATGTTGTTGTCTATATTAGTTGACTGTGGTGTTATTTCGTCGTGGTTTTCTCTTTTTTTTTTGTGGGTTGGTTTGCTGTTCATATTGTTTGTTCGTCTTTTTTGGAATTTTTTTTTTTGAATTTTGATGGTGGCCTACGATGCTAGCTTTTCCATTGCTGTTGTTGGTATTTTGTTCTAAGGTTAGGACGGAACAGAGAATCAATTTCAGCAAGAAAAATGTCTAACATTTCCATATTTGTTAGAAGTTTACAAACAATACCGTTTTATTACAAACAATCTCGATGTCGTCAACGACAACGAAAACAATGACTTGCCATCATAATGATGGAGTCAACCACAAATGATGGAGTGTGGTGATTGAAGCCAAGAACCATAACAACTACTGGCAATGGCGATCACAGCATCATTATTTGGCAAAGCAAAGATCGATCGAATATCGGTCAATATGGAAATGTTATGAGTGGCAAAAGTGATGGAATTGTATAATTGAAATACAAAATTTAAATGGAAATTTTACAGGCAATCCTTCGGGCATGGGAATGGACACTATTGAGTGTCACTAGCAGTGACTAGGAATGGCAAAGAATGAAGGAGTGGGCAAGAGTTAAATGTCTTCATTAAGAATCAGAGTTCCCTGTTAAGCTTGTCGTATGATTGTT
Source organism: Sarcophaga carnaria (assembly GCA_958299815.1). Classification (NCBI taxonomy): domain Eukaryota; kingdom Metazoa; phylum Arthropoda; class Insecta; order Diptera; family Sarcophagidae; genus Sarcophaga; species Sarcophaga carnaria. The sequence continues at coordinate 128,959,278 of OY283150.1, read as the reverse complement.
TGGAAAATCGGTCGCATTACGGAGAGAATTTGCCTGTTAGTCGCAGTGTTATTACGTGCAGCACATTTCCAGCAAAAGTCTTTTCCCATTTCAAATCAAAATGCCATAATCACTACGCACCTATTATTATGCACAGGCGTATATCGAAAATCGCATCGTATTAACTAGAATCTGTACACAACACGTGTGGCCTGTTAATAATAAATTCCAGCAGGAAGTATTTCGTACAAAAAAAAAAAAAAAAAACAAAGAAAAACCTCCAAAACAATTTTAATTTAAAATCACATTTTAATCCTTTAATTATGCGTTTCAAATTCCGTTCAACGGGCATTTAAAGCAGCCCCCAAATCACTCAACGTTGAAGCGTAAATCAAATGGAAATTCAAACTAAAAAAAAATCATGAAAGAAAATAAAAAAAAGATTTTTTTTTAATCAACAAAAATATTTAGACGCCGATTTTAAACAGAGAGAAAGAGAAGAAGATTCCGAAACGCAAAGATGATTCACTTTAATAAGCGTAAATAATTAAAACTAAACGAAATCGGTTGGAAATGCCGCAAAAATCATCATTCATTCAAAAAATATTAATCAAAAATATTATACAACAACAACAACAACATAATAACAACAACAACAACATGAAGAACAAATCAAATAAACTATAAAACTATTCATGGCTTAAAGAAATTGACCCTAAACTTGTAAAAATTTGTGTAGAAATCTTCAGCCAATGACCGACCGTTTACTACTACTGTGAGATCGTTTTTGTTTTCTGTTTAATAGCCTACAGTCGATGGAAAAAATATAGCACAATAAATCATGTACATACATAGATACATACATACATATTTGTGTTATTATGTTCCCTCATGCTCTTGCTTTCACTTTCATTAATCAAGTATTTCCACACAAGCCGGTAATTGGATACTTTAGACTGTTTGTGAATTCTTGGGTTGTCACATTTCGTTGCCTAAAAGCAATATGCGCTGTAAGTGGACTCATAAAGAGTCAGTTTCTTACCCTACAGATGCCCCCTGATCTCTTAGTTATAATCTTTGATGACGTAATCTTCTCGTAAGCTCAGGGGTTTCCTGGATGCATTATTTTGGATGAGGATTGAAGCCTCAGAATTTTAGAAATCCAAAAACCATGATGAAAAATTGCTTGTCTTCTTTTCTTTTGCCTGGAGTTGGGTTCTGAAGATAGGTGGGACACTTCCACTCGCACATTTAAAACGGTCCACTGTGGATATTATTCATTGGGGCAGGACAGAGACAAAGAACAGTTATTCAACAAATAGAAATAGAAAAACAGAGTTTTTTCATTTCACTAGCCAGTTTATAGCAGAGCTTAAACTATCTATTTCAAAAGTCCTAACACAGGTTAATTAATCAGGGCTATTGAAGATAGGCCCGACAATAATCCTGACTCTTCGCCTTTTACTGCAACTTTACTGCAAACCCTTCAGTACGGGTCACATACTGCTTTTTGCCCTCAAGAGCAATGACTCGCTAGAAATCCTAATAAATTCCGCCACTAGTTTCCGAAACTGTTACATTCTAAAACGATCTAAACGAGGCCTGGGAGAATCCATAATCTCCCTTGTTTCATCAAGAAAAATTGACTTTTCGTCTCATCGCCTGATCCATCAAACCGGTAAAGTATTACGCTTTTTATCGCTCCTTCCCTTGCCATCTCATCAGTAGCTTTATTACCCCACACATCATGATGCCTCGAAACGCAACATAGAACCACGCTGTTCCCGTCCAGCCTGCAAAAAAGCTCAAGTTAACATTGGAATCCAAGGCAACTGTTCACATAGATAGGTGCGGCATTCAATGCCGCAATCCATTCTCGAAACACCTTAGCATGGATCCCACCGCAGGGATCACATTCTTCTTACTTGGAGCAAACACTTTAACCACACTTACATTAACTGAATTTATTACTCCACTGTGGACTTCTGGACCAAAGCTTATCGATGAGAAGTGATTGCAGTAAACTTCTGGATGATATATGTGCCATTTGTAGGACTGTATACTGGTTTGTAAAGGGTGTTTTTTCTAGAGGTATAAAACTTTAAGTTGGCATTACTTTTCAAGATGGCGACCGATTTAACAGCTGTCAAGTGATTTATTCTCAGTTTGGTTTGGCAATTCATCATGAATCATCATCATGATCATCAAGTAAGGCGTAGATTCGTCGAATGGGCCCAAAACGAGATTACCGTTGTTCCCGATTTTCATAAGCGAATTTTGTTTAGCGATGAAGCGCTTGAATGGCTACGTCAACAAACAAAATTGCCGCATTTGGAGTGAAGGTAATCCTCAAGTGTATGTGGAAACACCGTTACATCCAGAAAAACTGACTGTTTGGTGCGCTTTATGGGCTGGTGGAATCATTGGTCCGTACTTTTTCAAAAACGATGGTGGCCAGAACGTTACAGTCAATGGTGATCGGTATAGAGCCATGATTACAAACTTTTTCATTCCTGAATTGAATAACCATGATGTCCAGGAGATGTGGTTTCAACAAGACGGCGCAACATGTCACACAGCTCGTGCCACAATAGATTTATTGAAAGACACGTTTGGTGACCGCCTAATTTCACGTTTTGGACCTATGAATTGGCCTCCAAGATCTTGTGATTTAACACCGCTAGACTACTTCCTGTGTGGCTATGTAAAGTCATTGGTCTGTGCGGTAAAGCCACAAACGCTTGACCATTTGGAAGACAACATTTGCCGTATTATTACCGATATACGGCCACAAATGTTGGAAAAAGTCATCGAAAATTGGACGTCCAGATTGGACTATATCCGCGCCAGCCGTGGCGCTCATATGCCAGAAATCATATTTAAAATGTAATGCCACAAGATTATCTTTCGGATAAATGAAATTCATGTCAATCGAATAATCCATCGTTATTTTATTGCAACTTAAAGTTCTATACCTCTATAAAAAACACCCTTTAGAACGAATATTTGATGTGAGTTGAACTGGCTAGGTAGGCCCTATAAATTCACACTCTAATGGATTTCTGCTTGTCTTGGAGTTTAGGAAAATGAACAGTCAGTTGAACTTGTCACGACCCCTTCGGTAACGAAGAGTAAACGTTTCAAGTCCAATATGATTATGAACAGCAAATTGAACTTGCCTCTATAAAAAATACCCTTATAAACGAATATATAGTAATGATGTGCTGGCAGTGTACTTCTAGTTACACAGTCTTGAAGGCTTTTGAGTAAATCTCAATTAAATTCATTCTGATGAAGAAATACCATGTCAGCCAGGGTACAACTTCTAGAGAGAAAGTGGTATTCATAATGGCTAAACTTATTACCGCAATACCCAATACATTCTTAAGGGGGCGCTGTTTTTATGCAACTCATTTCAATGAATAGCAAAGTAGATAGAATAGAATAGTATTCCAATAAATCATCCAAATTCCTCTATAGTTGGATTTACGTAATTGGCCATTACAACCCTTCCGTCAGGATTACGACCTAGCTTCTCGCACCACTTATGTTGTGTATGTTAATTATTATACATGAGTGGCAGGACCTACAGTTTAAAGTCGACTCCAAATGGAAGCTTTTTTATTGGAGAAACTTTTCATGGCAATTTTATTTTACTCGCAGAGTTTTTGCCAGAAATCTGCTAAGAGGAAGTCGCAGAAAAAATATTTTTTCCTTTCGTTGGAGATGCTTTGAACGGTAGACCCAGGTCTAATAAGCCAACACACTACCTACTAGACAATGGCGACATTGATTTACTGGACTTTCTGAATCGCAACCATTCTCGCACCATTCGATATGCACAGCTTTGTCCTTGTGATTCACTTGACGCCTTCACATTACTTATAAAGAATGCGATTAAATACATCTTCCTAAACCAGAATCTGTTGTTCTCTTTTTGTTATTCTATCATAAGTGCTATTAATTTCATCTGAACTGTTTATCAATATTTTTGTTTATCATCATGCCATGAAAAGAAATAAACAAACCTAAAAACAAAATTATGTATGCGGTTTAACGCGCCTCGTTAAATGAGCCGCTAAGTCTCTAATAAAAGTTATACACGCTTGCTCACTGACACATTAGAAATCTTTGTTGTTTCTGTTGTTGAGTTTGATTTTAATTTTGGTCATCCATCCATCCATATATCCATCTTTTGTAACACAATTTAAGCCATCATTTGGCGTCAATCGATAAAGTTTTTAAACAATCACAAAGGCGAAGTCTAGGAATCTCTTCTACTCACATTGGCTATTTGTTAATCGTATGTATTTACATATGCGAGTTTAATAACAAATTTATTTGCTAAGTTGCGTGAAGGCCATTAGTTTTAGTCGGATTATATAAATTTCAACAAAAATATCTCGCCAAATGGACTAAAAAAAGTCAGGGTTAAGAATAGATTTGATTTGAATTGCTTTTAATGCCGAATAGAATTTAAGGCAACCGTAATTATAAAGGATGTTTTTTATAGAGGTATAGAACTTTAAGTTGCAATAAAACAACGATGGATTATTCGATTGACATGAATTTTATTTATCCGAAAGATAATCTTGTGGCATTACATTTTAAATATGATTTCTGGCATATGACTGCCACGGCTGGCGCGGATGTAGTCCAATCTGGACGTCCAATTTTCGATGACTTTTTCCAACATTTTTGGCCGTATATCGGCAATAATACGGCGAATGTTGTCTTCCAAATGGTCAAGCGTTTGTGGCTTTACCGCATAGACCAATGACTTTACATAGCCCCACAGAAAGTAGTCTAGCGGTGTTAAATCACAAGATCTTGGAGGCTAATTCACAGGTCCAAAACGTGAAATTAGGCGGTCACCAAACGTGTCTTTCAATAAATCTATTGTGGGACGAGCTGTGTGACATGTTGCGTCGTCTTGTTGAAACCACATCTCCTGGACATCATGGTTATTCAATTCAGGAATGAAAAAGTTAGGAATCACGGCTCTATACCGATCACCATTGACTGTAACGTTCTGGCCACCATCGTTTTTGAAAAAGTACGGACCAATGATTCCACCAGCCCATAAAGCGCGCCAAACAGTCAGTTTTTCTGGATGTAACGGTGTTTCCACATACACTTGAGGATTACCTTCACTCCAAATGCGGCAGTTTTGTTTGTTGACGTAGCCATTCAACCAGAAGTGCGCTTCATCGCTAAACAAAATTCGCTTATGAAAATCGGGAACAACGGTAATCTCGTTCTGGGCCCATTCGACGAATCTACGCCTTACTTGATGATCGTTTGGCTTCAAATCTTACACGAGTTGGATTTTGTAAGCACGCAAACCAAGATCCTTCCGCAAAATCTTCCATAAAGTGAATGGACACAGATCCAATTCCTGTGCTCGATGGCGGATGGACTCATTCGGGTCTTCCTCAATGCTACGCTCTACAGCAGCAATAGCTTCTTCTGTACGCACCGTACAGCGTCTCTGGGGATGCGAGTTATCAATAAGAGTAAACGTGGTGCGAAAACGTTCCATGGTTAATCCAATTAACTGCTCTGATGGACGATTTTGTCGACGTTTTCCGCACAGAACCATTATTTTCGAAATAAAATTGCACTATTTGCAAGCGTTGTTCAGGCGTGAGTCTATTCATGATGAATTGCCAAACCAAACTGAGAATAAATCACTTGACAGCTGTTAAATCGGTCGCCATCTTGAAAGGTAATGCCAACTTACAGTTCTATACCTCTGTAAAAAACACCCTTTACTTCTAAGGGGCAGCAGGACATACATACAGGCCCTATGTGTGTGAATATAGGTTTTAAAATATATTTCCCTGCACACAAACTAAGCCAGTTAACAGAGCTCTAACAGTGAATTATTTTTAATGCATATTACGTCCCTTTAACCCTTAACAGAGCGAGTTTTCATTGAAGATTTTGAAATATTCCGACATGCTAGATTTTAAAATCCAATAAGTGACCTTTTGCGAGGAAAACAGCACAACAAAGCGCGCTCTGTTAAGGGTTCTGGCGATTAATTTAGTTCAAGGGACTTAATATGCATTAAAAATAATTCACTTTGTCCACCCATGTTGTCCCCGGATTAAATTAGCTATCGCAAATGTATGATTGTCTGTTTATTGTGGTTCTTATTACTCAATATTACGACTTATTTTTTTTCCAACTTTCGCTTTTTTACCTCAGTTTTCTTAGGATTCTAAATTATTTTTCCTGTTTTTCTTTCCAAGTCTCAAATTATTTTTTTAACAGAATTCTGTTAGTAACATTACAGAGCTCTGTTAACTGAATTGGTTTGCGTCCAGGGAGATTTTAAAATCTATTTTCACACACATATACTCCCCTTATAGGTGTAGGGTATCTGATTGTCTAGTTTGATCATCGGTACCTATCTGATGCATTAGTATTGTTGTTGTTTTTACAAAAAAATTAAATTTTTTTTAAAGCAAAACGCCAAGAAAAATTACGAATTTTTAATCTAATCACGCATGAAGTTTGCTAATTTATTTGTTGTTATTATTGTACAGGAGTATAGTACATGTACATGTATATCGTTTAACTATTATTTTTATTATTATTGTTGTTGTTGTTGTTCACACACATGGAATTTTGTGACTCCTTTTTTTTTGTTTTTGCGGAAGATTTTTCTCTCTTCATTCATAAGCCCATAAGTTGCAAGGCGACTGATGCGATTGCTGAGATGTTGCAGTTGCATTTGCAGTTGAGTGTGCAGTGTGCAGTGTGTGGTTCGTTCATTCATTTTGTTTGATTTATTGTGTGATTAGTTTGATGCGATTATTTGAAAACAAATTTTTATTTGTTGTAATAATTAATAATTGTTTATACGCGCGTTTGTTTTATACGCTCACACAATTTTTATATTTTTATCTATAGACTGTGTGTGTGTGTGTGTGTGTGTTGGTTTTTGTTGTTTTTCTCCTGATAACTAGCTAAAGTGGATTTTCTTGTTTCGCTTTTCCATGTTCGTTCAAATCTGTGGCCAATAATTCATTCGAAATCTGAAAATATTTTCCAAAACACAATTTTTATTTTTTCTGTTTTAAGATTTTGTAGGTTTCTATGCAACATGAAAATGTTTGCCTGTTAAATGTCAGTTTTAATTGGGGGTGACTAACAACAGTAGAACTAAAGAACTCTATTACAAGGGGTCAGTAAATTTTAGAAAATTTTCTGTTTTATTTTAGTGTTCAAAACGTATGGAATTTTAAGGAATTTTTTTTCAATCGCTTTCATTTCTTTAGGAAACATTGAATTCTAGTATCTGATCCTCTTCATTATGGCTTTGTTTTGTATTAGTTTCGTTAATTAAGTTTTTCCAGCTAAGCAGACCTTAGGACGATGGGATTGCCATCTTTCACAAACTCTGTTAAAATGTGGTGAGGATCTTTGGTGATGGATTGCTATGATGTGGCACTGCTTCAATTTCTAATGCTTTTCATTGTTGATATTATTCTCTCTGGTGGATCAGGTCATTCCTAAAAGAATTATTTGAAGAAATAAAGCTTCTTTGTTTTACACATAATTGGTCATTACAACCCTTCAGTCAGGATTACGACCTAGTTTCTCACACCACTTATGTTGTGTATGTGCTAATTTTATACATGAGTGGTGGAACCTACAGTTTAAAGTCGACTCCGAACGACAGATTTTTGAGAAACTTTTCATGGCAATTTTATTTACTCTCCGAGTTTTTGCCAGAAATCTGCTGAGAGGAAGTCACCGAAGAAATGCTTTTCGTATTTTATTTTGGTGTATGGCATGGGCCTCGAACCCTGGCTTTTCGTCTAATAAGCCAACACACTACCTACTAGACTACGGCGACTTCTTTGTTATAATAAATCGAATATTTTGATGAAATTTTACTCTTGGGTTCTAAGTTGGAATTGCTTGGGTTTCTAGTTTCAATAAGGTGCAGTTTTCATAACAAAACATAATTATTTGGGCAAGCCGCGAAAAATATTACAAGTCCTGGATTAGTGATAAGTTTTGAGAGTTGTTAACCCTAAAAACTTGAACTACAGTGTGAGTTGTACCAAAATACTGAACGATAAACTTACGACCAAGAGAAATTGTCTGGTGCCTGTAAGAAATGTCAATAATTATCGCTACGAAGGTAGATATAGCAGAGCTTTAGAGAGTTTCAACGTTTAATGGTGGCCCAGTAGTCTAGTGATTAGAGTGTTAATCGGCGAGTATTGTCTGTTGCACCCCGAACGTCATGACGTCATTCCACTCTAAGAAAAACCGTAATGTTGTCAAGAACTCTTTAGATCCACTTGTGTCGGTTACTTGTGGCGTGATTCTGTGATTTCTGCGAGTATTTTCTGTTGCACCCAGACTAGTACATGTCATGACCACACTTCACTCTAAAAGAAACAGTAATATTGTCACGAACTCTTTAGATCCACTTGTGTCGCCTACTTCTGACGTGATGTAGTATTTCAAATGCTTTATGGGAAACCCAAGTAATTCATATTTGAATCTGACAGAACACAAGAGAGTTTCAATGTTTAATGGCGGCCTGGTAGTCCGGTAATTTCTATGAGTATTATATGTCGTACCCAGACATGTCATGGCCTCACTTCACTCCAAAAGAAACTGTAATGTTGTCAAGAAGACTTTAGATTCACACACGTGTCGACTATTTCTGACGTGATGTAGAAATGCTTTACGGGCAACCCGAGCAATTCATGTTTGAATCTGACAGAACACAAGAGAGTTTCAATGTTTAATTACGGCCTGGTAGTCCGGTAATTTCTGTGAGTATTGTCTGTTGCACCCCGACTAGCACATGTCATGACCTCACTTCACTCTAAGAGAAACTGTAAGAGAAACTGTTGTCAAGAAGACTTTATATTCACTTGTGTCGAATATTTCTGACGTGATGTAGTGTTTCAAGTGCTTTACTGGAAAACCGAACAATTCGCGTTTGAATGTGAGAGAACACAATAAAAAATGTTTAATCCCCCTCCAAACTAATCATTCAGAAAGTCCTCTGACCTTTGCCACGGTCTGCCACGGAAATCAATAACATCAGCAACGAATATCATACAAAAGATTTCTCTGCGCCATTGCTTGAGAAATTTTTCCTCCACAGTAGCCAATACAACAAAAGTTTCGCAGAAGATTTTGTTTCTAGGAAATGACAGTTGGCAACCCTAACATTCTGGAAACTTCTATAGTTTAATGATTACCTGCTTGATGGAAAAACTTGACTAAAGCAATTGAAACAAACAAAGGGGAATTGAAGTCTCCGTAGTCTAGTAGGTAGTGTGTTGGCTTATTAGACGTAAAGCCAGGGTTCGATTCCCAGGCCAGACATTAAAACAAGAATACAAAAAGTATTTCTTCGGCGACTTACTCTCAGCAGATTTCTGACAAAAACTCTGAGAGTAAATAAACTTGCCATGAAAAAGTTTCTCAAAAATCTGTCGTTCGGAGTCGACTTTAAACTGTAGGTCCCGCCAGTCATGTATAAAATTAACACACACAGCTTGAGTGGTGTGAGAAGCTAAGCCGCAATCCTGACTGAAGGGTTGTAATGGCCAATTATGTATGTATATGTATGTAAAGGGGAATTGTAAATAAAAACAGTTTGTTTGGCATAGCAGTGTGAAGTTAGCAGTGCCTTGAGCACTGACCTCTGTGTGTGAATGTAGGCCTTTTAAAAAAAATTCTATAATATGGCTTGGGATTGCTTTTGTTTCTGTCAAATACCATGGGTTCTACACTTTGACCTTTCGAATTGGGAACAGCTGTTGCGACAACATTTAAAGAATTATTGTTTAAGCATAAATTTGCAGAAGAAAATTCTTTCCCAAGACAAATGAAAACAAATCAAAGCTAACCAAACCCTTTTAAAGTGCTACCCATTATTGGATATTTGTTTATGCCACATTAAGTTAATGCCACTTATTGCAACATTAAATTATTAACGCGATATTAATGAAAATGATGATGAATACTTGCAACAAGAATGTTCAATTAAAAACCTTAAAAAAAAGTCAGCAACACCAACAAGTGAGTGGGTTTAAAAAAATTTTCGAAATCGAAAACAATTTTACTTTGAAAAACAATAAAAAAAGCAATAAAGAAACAAAAAAAAAGGCGAGAAGAAGTAACAAATTTACTAGGAAAACAAATAATTTTCTGTGGCTTCTTTGGAAATGTTAAGGAAAAGAAGAAGAAAAAATTGTCAGCCGCTTAATTCTACACCCTTTTTATTATTGAAGAACAAAAAAGAAAAAAAACGAAGACTAAGAAACAAACCCTGCAAGGAAATTGAAATAAAAACCCAGCAAGCAGATGCTGGCTGCTAAAACGGCAGCCAATGTACATACGTTTGTAGGTTATGTTGGCATGTTAAAGCTTAAGCTTTAACTTTGCCACCAGCTACAACGTCATCATAAAGCTCAACGTCATCATCAATCCGTACTATTTCAGCCATCCATGCAATCATGCAGCCGACAACAACAATTGAAATCATTGAAGGCGTTGAAAATTGTCAAAGGCAGGCGTAACATGGCAATCCATAAAATATGTATTCTGTACGAATGTACGTACGTACCTAAAAAAAAACATTAAATCTAGCCACACTCTTTAACCAAAAACTATTAAAACAACAATAAAAACAATAAAAAACCAAATAAAGTCTTTCCCTCAATTGAAATTACCACAGCAATTGCCACAGCAACAGTCACAACAACTGAATCTCAAAGCGAATCTCACTTTGGCGGACCAAACCTTAAACATCCACAAGAAGTAGTAGACAAAACAACAAAAACAACAAATATTTGAAATCAACACTCCTAGAAAATAATAAACAAAAACAACAACAACAACAACAAGAAATTTCAAATCCAAAACTAGCAACAGAAATAGTTTGTGTTGCTGCAACAGGAGGAATATGAGTGTGAACAGGAAAGTTTTGGCGGTTTTTCATTGCCGACTGAAGGGGTTAGAACGACTTGAGAGAATGCTAAGCGCTCGTGTAAAACTAATATTCAGGAATAAAAAATAACTGTGATGTCCCAAACCTTTCAAAAAAACGGGGAGGCAAATGAGCAAAACAGCTATAGCAACAGTTATGACACTCAATTTTTTTAAGCCTGCTTAGTTTTTTTTTTTTTTTTTTGGTAAAACCAGCACTCAGGGGATGGCCCCTACTCATGCAGTGCACTGTGCGGGCTTCTTGGGGACGATTGCTGTAGACTGTCTAATGGTGATGGTATAGCACTGGCCATAAAATAATCACCTAGCAGCAACTCGTTTCCTTGCCGTTCGCATCTTGAGTTTAAATCAAATGTCCACAAACACTACTCCCTCTTTCCACCTTCCTATTTTCCTGCTTAGTTGCCACATCGTGTTGAGTGGTTGAAATACTCTTTGGAAAGGTTACCACATCTAGGGCTTAAAGCACACGCCCTTTTCCATCAGTTTAAAAAGCCAGCCTAGCTATCATTCAAGAGCTAAATTTCGCTCAAAATAGCACGAATATTTGATGTGAGTTCAACTAGATAGGTAGGCCCAATAAGTTCACACTCTAATGGATTTCTGCTTATCTTGGAATTTAGGAAAATGAACAGTAAATTGAACTTGTCAGCATCCATTCGCAACGAAGAGTAAACATTTCAAGTCCAATGTGATTATGGACAGCAAATTGAACTTGTCCAGGACCCCTTCCGTAACGAAGAGTAAACGTTTCAAGTCCAATAAGCAGATTCTCTGAGAAGGAAACCGAATTTTCTGAACATATACTTGGTAACTGCAGTTAATTCGCCAAGCAATAAGTTTGGGAAAGATATAGGGAAACCTGCAGAGCCCTCAACTTGTAGAAGGTTCTCCTATAATGTCCACCAAAACTGTTGTCTGGACAAACATCAGGATTCTGCTTGATGAACTCGGTAAGCTGCTAGGAGTTTCCGTTTGAACTGCAATACGGGAGCTCGAATGGAGGCCTAACAATGACATAATATTTGCTATGTCGCATGCTCTGTGAGGTCATTAAGGCTACGAAATATTACCAACATGTAACACGGAGACCCACGGAAGAAGTATTCCGTGGAAATCTACTGACATCCAGAGGTTTTGCAAAGAATACTTTTTTACATCACAACCGATCACTGAAAATGATGTTGAGTACATCATCAAGTTGAAACTAGATTCACACAGAAATAGCTCGGCATAAAAACAAACAGTCTAGTGGTGCTGATGGATTGATGGTTGAGCGGTTTAAGATCTGAGGTAATATGTTGCTAAGGTGCCTGCATCTTATTGCCATCATTTGGCTGAAATCTAAGCCGTTTAGTTTTCAACTTCGGGGAAAGTTTTTCGTCAAAAACATCTTGAACTTTGAAAGTGAATCGTATATAATCTCTGGGCACTGTGCTATGGCTGCTATGGGAACTTAAACTTACGTACCATCGCTCTGTACTGTCTCAACAATGGCACCCTGGAAAAAGTGATCAGTTTTGTCAGGTCGAAGTGGTAGCTCTGATATCATAAAGCTTACTTGAGCACGCATAGCGGCCCGTTGCGACGCCACAGGTGCAACGCAGTCCCTGTACTGACCAAGCTCTACCAAAAACCAGGGAAGAGGAAGAAGTTTGTCAGCGCAAGGGCTGCCCATCGAAAGCACGACTACCCCACGCTTGAAAACCAACCAGAAACCAACCAATAGATGATAGCTCCGTCAAGCTGACAAGAAATGGAGAGCCAAATAACCTATATCTGCACCTAGTAAGAGACGGGCGCTGACAGAAAAAGTAGATAACAGTCTCCTCAACGGATCTGCACCCATGGCAAAAGTCGTTAAATGGGAGCCGCATCCTATCTGGGTGTCTACTCATAACGCAATGACCGATAAGCATGGCCACTATGGTTGAGATGATGTCACGACCAAGTCCAAGTAATTGGTTGGCACGCCTTCTATCCATCAGGGGCCAGGTGAGTCTAGCGGTGGAGCAGGGCTCCTCATTGATCCAGGATAGGTTGGCATCCCGAAAGAATTTCCGCGCAATGGCTAACTTGACCTCTTCAATTGAAGAGAATTCCGGAAGGAGTGCACCAGCTCTGGCAAGCTATCACGTGAAGGATAAGATGATCACGTGAATTGTAATTTCCAATACAAGGTTTTCACGAGGGAAAGACAACACCTAGCTGCTCAGCACTTGCAGAGTATATGCTGGATGTTGTGCTTTATTCTGGCAGGGAAAAGAACCTGAGATGGCTTTTATCAGGGGATCAAGCAGGCTCCATATGGATGCAATTAATGGACAAAGAATGAGGAGAAGGAAATGCTTTTTGTTTTAAAATTCTGCTTTACGGGCTACAATACTAAGGCACCTCGGTGCAGGTAAATTTCATAAGCGTTGTTTCAGAATCGGAAATATGATCGTGTTGCATCTGGAAGGATTGAATATACATGAGACCTTTCGTGAGACCAAAGGTGCAGTGAACATGTAAACATTACGAGCAAACGGAGCAAACTAATCTATGCAAGGGTCATGTTGGATTATAGGGTATCGCTTGAAACTTGAAAAAAAAATTAATTTTTTGATTTGTAGTTGAATTTTCATTTTCCACTCTTTCCAAAATTTTAAGCCACTAAAAGCTTTTTGGCTAAAATTGAAGAAAACAAAAAAACAAACGAATCAAAAAAACAAAAATGTTGACATTTAGGAAATTAAACCGAAAAACAAGTTGAAGTTTTTTTAATAAAAAATCCAACGTTTTTTTTTTTTGAGGCTTTTTTAATACCGCCATTACTCGGTTGGAGTTTAGAAGGAAATTGTATTCTGAAACAAGTGCTTGTAGACGACTTCAAACCTAGAATTCTATGTACACAAGTATTTCAATGGGTACGGGGAATGATGATTGTTGTGTTGTCAAGACTTTTAAGGTGTTTTCTTCAGTAAGTCTTGTTAAATTTGTTTAGGTTTTCATTTATATTCTGAAAATGTCTTCTTTTTGTTGTTGTTGTTGTTAATAATGCTGCTGCTGCTGATGTTGTTGTTGTTGTTGTTGCAAATGCTGGTAATGGTTTATTTCCTTAACAAATTTTTGTACAAATTATTTTACCACCTTCTTCGCATACACACACGTACAGTGTATTGTAAAATTGATCTCTCATTTAATAAGATAAATAGTTAACCTTTTTTGTCGACTTGTTTTAGCCAATATTTACTAAGATTTATGGCCAAACAATTGCCAGCGTGATGGTAAATGCGATTGATTGTGTGTTCTCTCTCTCTTTCTCTCTCGCTCCCTCTGTTATTGGCCCATTGCCAGCCTGCCTAGCTAACTAACTAACTCCAAGCGATTGACTTGATTGGTTTGGTTTGAAGCTGTTGCTGTTGCTGCCGTTTTTTTCCATCTCTAAAGATTAAATGGAATGGAAACAAATCTTTTGCCAACTGATTTAAAAGGCTAATGATAGAAAGAAGATGTTGGTAAGAAAAAAAAAAACGGAAAAAATCCTACACCTGTTGGTATGCCAAATCAGTGTTGCTGTCATCGTGAACGACTGTGTTGTATGTATGTCTTCGTAATTCGTAACTCGTAATTGGTAATTGAATTTTGTTTTGTTTTGTTTTATTTGCTTGCTTGGGTCCATTGTTAAATACCAACAACGCTTGCAATAAATCTAATGGTTAACCAAACTTGGTTTGTCAATAAATATGACAACGACTCTCAACGACTGGGTCACTGGCTGGTGGTATTCTTTTCTGCCATTTTTGGTTCAAAATTTCATTTCATTTAATGATGCTGCAGCAATGTTGCAAGCAAACAATTGTGTTGCATGTTAGTTTTTGATTTTGGTTTTTAATAATTGCCACAAATTTGAAAATTTAAAAAATTTTTAATTTTTTTTTTTGGTTTCAAAAATTTCAAATATTTTCTACGAACAAGTATTTTTTAAAAAAATTCATGAAAAAGTTGAAATGAAGCCTAACACCACCACCACCACACCTCAGAATGTAAAATGTTTTGATAAATTAATCAAAACAATAGCAAGCGATAGATTTAAAGACTTTTCTCGTTCCAAACCCAGTGCCAACATTAATAAGCCCTATTTGCCTTAATCAACTGTCAGGTTAATAACATGAAACAGCAACAGCAACAGCAACAGCAACATCGTTAAACTGATCATCATCATCAGCAACAGCATCATCTCATCAACAACATTTGAAAAAACCGAAAATACCAGCACACAAGCCATCTCATTACACTGTCAGCAGCTTAGGGTATTTGCCACCAGCAACAACAGCAACAACACCAACAAAAAATTAACAAAATTGTGCTTCTAAACTAGCTAGAAAACATTGTCTATTTTGTCTTGGTATTTTCTTCTTCTTCTTTTTTGTAGCGGTTTTAATTTAAACATTTTTAAACTTGGCATGGTGCGGCTTGGCAATTATTAACCGAAAAAAAAACAAAAAAAAAACAAGAAACATCATGCGACTTGTTGCAAAGACGGGCGGGCGTTAACATGCCACCAAGGGTCAGAAACCCAATCCTGTAAAGAAAATAATTTTGATATGAAAACAAAAAAAAAAACTCGAAAATAAAGATGATATATAAAGAGAAACTCTCTTTAAAACATGGAAAAAAAGAAAAGAAAAAAATGCTGTGGCAGCGATTATTATTAATACACTACACCGTACAGCGTATAACAAAAAACTTTAACCCTAAGCCTGGAAACAACAATACAATTTGAGTATAAAACTGGCTCCATGGCAAATACCTAAACCGATACGAAATTAAAAGCAAAGTAGATAGTATAATTGCTTATTAGACGCAAGGCCACGCTTCAAACCCCCCATATCAGACATCAAAACGAAAATAAAAAAAAAATATTTTTTAGGCGACTTCCTCTCAGCAAATTTCTCGTAAAAACTCTGAGAATAAATAAAAAATATCCATGAAAAGTTTCTTAAAAATCTGTCGTTCGTATTCGACTTTAAATTGTAGGTCCCGCCACTCATGTATAAAATTAACCGCACAACATGAGTGGTGTAAGAAACTAGGTCCATAATCCTAACTAAAGAGTTGTAATGATCAATTATGTATGTGCATATGTATGAGGATATCGCAATGTTAGCAATATGTTAAGGCCCTTTACTCTACTCTGACTTACTTACTTACTTACTTAATTGGCCATAACAACCCTGTTTAACGGATTTCGGCCTGCCGCAACACATCCTTCCAGGCGCCGCTGCTTCTTGCGCGCCTACGCGAGTTGGTTACACCAATCGATGACAGGGCTTCCTCGATTTGGTCCTTCCAACAAGGTCGTCCTCTTCGCCGACTTCCGCGGATTCCCGCATCAAATACCCGTTTCTTGGGGACGATTGCTGTAGACTGTCTAATGGTGATGGTATAGCACTGGCCATTATATAGTCACCTAGCAGCAACTCGTTTCCTTGCCGTTCGCATCTTGAGTTTAAATCAAATGTCCACAAACACTACTCCCTCTTTCCACCTTCCTATAACCTATTTTCCTAAACCTGCACAATGCACTGCATGAGTAAGGGCCATCCCCTGAGTGCTGGTTTTACCAAAAAAAAAATACCCTTCTCACCGGAGCATCCTCCTCCATTCGAACGACATGGCCGAGCAAGCGCAGCCGCTGGATGTTAATACGCTGCACAATGTCCATGTCGTTGAGGAGCTCATACAGCTCACTGTTGGATCGGATACGGAAATCATCGCCAACTCTCACTAACCGAAGATCTTACGTAGGACTTTTCTCTTGAACAATCTCAAGGCTGCTGCATCAGTGCTTAATAGGGTCCATGCCTCTGCGCCATAAAGAAGTACGGGTAGAATGAGTGTCTTGTAAAGTGTTAGTTTTTTCATACGAGAGATGTCTCTGCTACTCAATTGCCTATTGAGACCATAGCAGTACCTGTTGGCAAGAGTACTACTTTACTCTACTCTGCTCTGCTCAAAACTGAATCAGCTAGCTAAGAACAATATGGTGTCCAACTGCTGGAACCCTTGTTTCTAGTTCCCCTAGAGGGGGAAACTTCAACCTGAAATGGCAATGGTTTGGAAGAATATGTTTACCGGGAACGGGAAGATAATGAAAGACGACACTTTGTTACCAATTCCGCCAATCGCATATGAGTGGCTTGGGGCACGAATAGAACGGCACAGAAAATCTGGTCAAAAGTGAATACGGGGCGCATGATAAGGCAAAAGAAGCACCCTCAGTATATTTGTTGGGGTTATAACAGGGCATTGCAGAGATGAAGAAGAGAATGAGACTGTTCTTCACCTACTGGGAACATCCCCGGCACTATGTCAAGGTACAGTGTGAATCGCTTCATCAGAAGTGTCTGGTTTAGGGGCCGATGGAAAAACTGTAGCAGCACAATGAATGATGTGGTCTATAGTGTGTCCATTCGATCTCTACTTACCTCATTCATTCACTCATAATTGGTCAGTACAACCCTTCAGTCAGGATTACGGCCTAGCTTCTTACACCACTCATGTTGTGTGCGTTAATTTTATACGTGAGTGGTGGGACCTACAGTTTAAAGTCGACTCCGAACGACAGATTTTTGGGAATCTTTTTCATGGCACGTTTATTTACTCTCAGAGTTTTTGGCCAGAAATCTGCTGAGAGGAAGTCGTCGATGAAATATTTTTTTTCTTGATGTCTGACCTCGATTACGAACCCGGGCTTTACGTCTAATAAGCCAACACACTACCTACAAGACTACGACGACTTCAAACTTACCTACTACTCTACTTACCTACCTGCCTAATATTCAATAACTGTTCCTCAAATGGTACGCGCAACAAGGTTTAACTCTAATTGTTATCTGATACCAATCTATCATGCAAGTGAAGCCGAGCTTTCATAAAACGGATGCTACTCTGTTGATCTGTAATCTGTAATCCTCATCGGAAGATCTACAACACGACCTACTGCCCTAAAGCCTAGTCCACACAGCTTCCTAGGAAGGTTGTCAATAATCAAACGCCACAAAAGTGGAGGTACCAAAGTGAAGGACCCTACCCTGGGTCCAAGAGAGACTGATTTAGGTCTCAAGGACAACCTTATCTTTCATGTTGCTTCCAAGAAGAACACATTCTATAGATGCAATGAAAGGAAAAGCATTCGCGGCATATAAAACTTAAGAGATCCCTAAACCCTCTCGGTAATCCTTATACGATCAACAGGGGAATGACGGATCTACTGTATATCCTGTGTTATATTTCATAGGCATTTTGAAGGAAGGGTATTAAAAATTCTCTCAAGAACTCTGAAATTTGGAAATCTCCTGAGAAATATTTTTGCAACATGCAACATAACAAAAAAAAGACATATGAAGGCAGCAGCCTATTTAATTACAAACGTTTGTGTTAATCACATGAGGTTTTATTTTTTGTTTCTTTTTTTTCCACTGCTAAACGTCAGTTAATACGAGAAATCTGAATAATGAGCCAAAAACTACAAAAACTGTGTTAAATTTTTGTGAAAATATCTTCAACGCTTGTTTCACAGCGATATTTTTCATTGTTTTTTAAGTCATTTTTTTTCTTCTTTTTTTTTGTTGTTGTCGTTTCTAAACATGACTTAAACAAATTAGTTAACGGCCCCAAAAGAAAAACTTTTATTTTCCATTTGAAATCTAGAAACATTAGCGGCACCAAAAAAAATTGAGGTTATGTAAATATCACTTGTTTGCTGCCTGATGTTTAAATCTTTTGCTCTCTCTCTCTCTCTCTCTCTCTATCTGTCTTTCTCTGGCTCGTGTATGCCTTGTTCTTTGTTTTTAAATCAAATTTGTAACTCGTTTGTTAATTCATTTTATTTTTTTTTCGTTCATTTGTTGCTGGCTGTTTGGTGTTCTTCAGTTTAAAATTTGACGACTGCTGTTGCATGTTGTCGGTGTTGCAGCAAGTTAAAGTTGAAATGATCTGCCATGCCACAACCACTCAGTCAGCTAGTCATTCAGCTAGTCAGCTAGTTAGCTAGTCAACCAGCCAAAGTTAAATACAATTAGCGAAAAAAGGTTTGGTTTTTTAACACCCATATGCATACCTTAATATTTTTATTTTACAATAACAACAATGGCAATAACAACAACAACAACATGGAAAAAGGGAAATCATCTCTTGTTACTTTTTCAATTTGCCTGTGTTGTTTGTGTTCAGGCATATCCGCACTGTGCGCAAATCATTCAAAATTATTGAATTAAAGAAAGACAACCCAACCCAACCCAACCCAGCCTTAATAAGCCCGCCTATAATAAAAACAAACAATTTTTGTTAATCGTTTTAATTATCGATAATAATCGTTGCTTTATAAAAAGTGAATCTTCTTTTTGTTATCGTTTTCAAATCGGAAAAAAAATTTTCATTTTCTTGAAGATAAAATCATGTGGCATGAAAAGAATTTTCATAATGCAGGCACAGGCGGCATATAAATTTGCACACAAACTATTTTTAAGTTGTTGGTGGGTGGATTAGCTTTTAAGCGCGGTTCACATTAAATCCAGACGGATAAATAACTTAAAATTCATTTTCGATTACAAAACTTAATGCTTACGAGACTGAATTAGATCTTGAATCTTCCGAATTGGAAGAATACTTTTTTAAAGCCTACAACAACAGGACCGCGTTCTTAATCTATGCTATGTATTACCATGTACACACATATTGTTCCATTGCCTGAAACTAGGTCCAATTAGTTCTTAATATTACTAAAGAATAGTAAGATTTACTGAAAAGCAAGCAGACTGCTTAATTGGCCATTGCATTAGCCTTTAATCAGTATTACAACCTACCAGCTCACAGCACCCACGTTCTGTTTGTTAATTTTATCCATGAGTACCGGCATGTACTACTTAACATCGACCGAAGGACCATAGATTTGATAAATTGTCAAGGCCAAGACACAGCTGAGAGAAAGTTGCCGAAAGAAATATTTGTTCATATTTTGTTTTGTACGAATTCTTTAAACTGGGATTTCAATCACAGGCTATCATCTAATAAACCAACGCACCACCTACCAGATTAAGCCGACGTCAGCTCGGGACCAATGGTGGAACATATAACATTAGGAGTGGCACAATGATCTATCCTCGGCCCCGACTTATGGAACCTTAACTACGACAGAATTCTGAGAGATGATATGCCAGAAGGAACTTTTTTTGTTGTTATCACGTCCTGGAATATGGAAGAGGCACAGCGAAAACTGAGACCTGTCATGCTAAAAACGAAAACTTGGTTGGATTCCCACGACCTAGACCTGGCCATCCATAAAACGGAACTACTGCTGATCACTGGTCGTCATATCCCCTTGCAGGTGGACATAAGTATTGGAAACGAGGTAATTAGGACCAAGAGCTCGGTAAAATACCTGGGGATAAGGCTGGATCCCAGGCTAACATTTTCGTATCAGTTACAGTACTCGGCTAACAAAGGCCAGAAGATCGTTGGACAGCTCAGCAGATTATTGGCAAATATTGGAGGCCCGCTAACGGCGAGACGGAGACTCCTGATGGAGGTTGGAAACAGCATTATGCTTTATGGGAGCGAAATTTGGGCAGAAACACTAGATGTTAAAAAGCGGGCAAACTCACTTAGTATATCGGTACAGAGAACGGCTGCATTGCATATCTCGTCGGCATATCGTACAGTGTCCGCTCCAGCCGTGCTGGTGATAGCAGGTATAATCCCTGTGGATCTGCTGGCAGTGGAGCGGATGGAGATTTATAAAGCGAAATTGGCTGGAAATCACATAACCAGTCACTTCAGGAAAGGCACCATTTCAAAATGGTAACGACGATGGAACGATGAAGATAGAGGAAGGTGGACGGCGAGACTTATTCCGGACATAAGGCCATGGATTGGTCGGAAATTTGGAGAGGTAAATTACTACGTTACACAGATGCTATCTGGTCACGGATATTTTAGGAAATATCTGCATAGAATGGGCAAGACCGCCTCCCCTTACTGTCGAGGAAGGGGAAGTAATTGATGATGCAGAGCGTACTGTTTTAGAATGTGCACACTGGCAGAGCTATCGCTCTTTACTGACGTCAATAATTGGAACCATTACGGCCGCTAACATTGTCGTGGTTATGATTACGAGTAGAGAAAATTGGGCCTCAGTGGCGAATTACGTGGAGCGCATTCTAAGACTGAAAAAGAGGGATCTTGAGGCTGCAGAACAAGTAGGCACGCCGGCATAGATGATACTGAAATTTTGGAGGAGGCTACATTGAGACAATGATTTCAAAATTTAAATTGAAAAATTAGTGATAAAATTGAGCATTGCTTAGTCTTTTAAGCCTTCAGCTTATGTCAGGCAAGTTTTCGTTGCAGAAAAAGGTGCAAAGGTACGCGTGAGATTATCATGACATCGGAATCCAAGTGCCGCCATATATTCTAACATTTGCTACGTTAATCACATGGCCAGCTCCGATGTGCAAAGGGAAATTGATACATCTAGACACAGGCGCACAAGTTTTCCTGTGGTGAAAGCTAATTGATTCGCAAGGGAACTGGCCTATCGTATTTATTGAATTTCTCATTTAGAAGCCTTTATCCCGATGAGTGAAATCGGGACATTAGCAGACGAAAAATGTTAATATTTACTTACTTAATTGGCCATAACAACCCTGTTTAATGGATTTCGGCCTGCCGCAACACATCATCCAGGCGCCTCTGCCAGTTGGTCACACCAATCGATGGCAGGGTTTCCTCGATTTGGTCCTTCCAACGGATACAAGGTCGTCCTCTGCGACGACTTCCGCAGATCCCTGCATCAAATACCCGTCTCGCCGGAGCGCCCTCCTCCATTCGAACGACATGGCCGAGCCAGCGCAGCCGCTGAATATTAATAAGCTGCACAACGTCCATGTCGTTGAGAAGCCCATACAGCTCACTGTTGGATCGGATGCGGAAATCATCGCCAACTCGTACTGGACCGAAGATCTTACGCTGCTATATCACTCTACACACTCTCAAGGCTGCTGCATCAGTACTTAATAGGGTCCATTGCCTCTGCGCCATAAAGAAGCACGGGTAGGATGAGTGTCTTGTAGAGTGTTAGTTTTGTCGTACGAGAGATGTTTCTACTACTCAATTGCCTATTGAGACCATAGTAGCACTTGTAGGCAAGAGTGATCCTGAAAATGGTTAATAACTTGTCAAACTTGGTTCCAACTAGACGATCAATCTTAAGACTGAAAACCTTAAGAGTCTATTAAGGTAGAGTATCTCCAAAGCTATGGCAGTCCCCTTATACTAGACACTGGGTCAAAATGGAAGTTAATTTGGTATACAACGGTAAGGCATCTACTAAACGAGTGTATAGTGTTGGAAGGGAAGATGCTTAGACTTTTGGTGTCATCATACGAACATGCATTAACGAACATTGCAAACATCAAACCGAAGAAAATCATAGGCTTTGTGGCCTCCAGTGCAGTCTGATCGAGCTAAAGTAACATACAACACAACAAGAGATGCAGTGACTTGAGTTGCACCAAACAAACTGTCATCACTGAAGCCAGCATTTTAATGTGAAGCTTTTTTTCGGTTTTCTCTCTTTAAAGTTGAAATAAAAAATAAAAATTCTAAACGAGCTATGATCCCCTAAAGGCTTTAATCTTGCCGTTAACTATTTAGCTTAGCTAGGGTTCCAGTTAATAGTTGTTGTTGTCGTTGTTGTTGTTGTAAATTAATAACTAATGAAACGTAAATGATTTTTAAGAATGTTACTAATTGAACGGGCGCAACTTCAATAATTTAAAACACTACGGTTCACATAAAATTCGAGTGCATAAGTCGGAAGTCGTAAGGTCTTGGTTTTGTGTGCAAAAAATTCAAGGACATGTTCGCTCACTCAAGAGATGCTCTCTTTCAAACCTAACAACTCTGAATAGATTGTGTGTAATGGATGATCGAAACATTGGGGAGTTGGGAGCTCTTGGTTTTGTGTGCATAAAAATTCAAGGACATGTTCGCTCACTCAATAGCTGCTTATTAGGTTTGAAAGAGATTTCATAGGTTTGAAAGAGATTTCAAAGGTTTGAAAGAGAGGAGCTATTAAGTGAGCGAACATACATACATAATTGGTCATTACAACCCTTCAGTCACTCACACCACTTATGTTGTGTGTGTTAATTTTATACATGAGTGGCGGGACCTACAGTAAAGTCGTCTCCGAACGACAGATTTTTGAGAAACTTTTCATGGCAATTTTAATTTACTCTCAGAGTTTTTGCCAGAAATCTGCTGAGAGGAAGTCGCCGAAGAAATTCTTTTTGTATTTTGTTTTGATGTCTGGCCTGGGGCTCGAACCCTGGCTTTACGTCTAATAAGCCAACACACTACCTACTAGACTATGGCGACTTCAACATGAGCGAACATGTTCTTGAATTTTTATGCACACAAAACCAAGAGCTTCCGACTAACCAGTGTTTCGATTACTATTTATTCAGAGTTCATCTTAGGAACCTTATAGCGGCTGTAAAGGAACCTCAGCAAATTCTGTAGAAGTTGTAACGTAGAGGACGAAGGCGTTGCAACAGAACATATTGAGATTTAGTAAGCTTGCAGAGAATACCAGCCAGGAGTTGGAACGTTTTAGAACCCATGTTCCATTGCTCTGCAAATGTGGAAGTCTATGCCAACTGCTTAAAAATTTTTGTCTGAATAAAAAATAATGTTTAGGAGGAATAATAATACAATGTATTGTGTAATGTGTGTCCGTATTTTATGTGAACAATGTTTTACTGCCGTAAATGCTTAACCCATCAGTTAATGATTTCATATGTGATTGAATACAGTTTTTTTGTAACAGAATTTCGGTTTTTTTTTTCAATCTTTTTTAAATTTTGTAAAAATGTATTCCCCTTATTTTTATTGATTTATTTAAGGGCATTTATTTGTATTTACTTTCTGTGTTTTTGTTTTATTTGACCATTTGACTTGAGTGTCTGTCTGTCCTGTAATGTGAAGAGTTTTATTTGATTACCGGCTTAAATGGTTAGATTACTGGAGGAGGTAATATTTTCGTTTTTTTCTAAACCAACTCGTTACTTTCTTTCTTTCTGTCTGTCTGTCTTTCAATATTCTTTTCCACTTGATTGGTAATGAATAACTAATATTTGTTTTTGTTTTTTCTTTTTCTTATTTGTGGTTTCTGTAGGTCTTCATTACTCAATTCCGATTCCAATTTCAATTTCAATATTTTTCTTTCTCCCCCCAAAAACAAACTGTGTTGCTGGTTAAATTTCAAATGTTTATTAAAAAAAAGATCAAAAGAATATATTGTTAGTGTTGTTGTTGTTATTTTAATGATTAGATAAATATGTTTAAACAATTACAACAACAACAATAACAACAGTAATAATAAATAAAATATTTATTTTTGAAAATATCTAATCACTTAAGGTGTGATTAAAACCTCTTCTAATAATATGAAAAGAAGAAAAGATTAAACAATATTGAATGGAAACAAACAGTGAAACAGGGAAAGATGAATGAACTATTACCATAGTGCTAGCTCTACACCACATGTTAAAAGAAGCCTTGCGTTGGAACCTGGTGCTCAAATCTAAACAGTAAATCAATATTAAACCAATAGTGTATTGGCATATTAGACGAAGAGCATTTGGTTCAACACCCGGCTTAGATATGAAGAACAAAATATGAAAGAAAATATTTCTTTCGGCAACTATCTCCTACAAAATCTCTGAGAGATAGAATAAGAATTGCCATGAAAAGTTTCATAAAAATCTGTCTTTCGGAAACGATTTTAAACTGTAGATCTCGCCAAACATACATAAATACATACATAACATACCTAACATAGGTTAGGTTAGGTTAGGTTAGGTTAGCGTGGTAGCTTTAATTTACCAAAAAGCTCACTTTAGCACGCATAGCGGCCCGTTTTGATGCCACAGGTGAACGCAGCCTCTGCACTGGGGGAAGTTGGTCAGCGGGCTGCACTTTTTCCAAAAAGCACGGCTACCCCACGCTGGAAAACCAGCCAGAATGTTTGATGAACGAGGCTATGTCCTTGATACCTATGGACGATAGCTCCGTCAAGCTGACAAGGATCGGAGAGCCAAATAACATATATTTGCATCCCGCAAGGGATGGGCATTGGCAGGGGAAATGGATGACAGTCTCCTCCTCCTCCGCGGATCTGCATCCACGGCAGAAGTCGTTAAATGGGAGTCGCATTCTTTCCGCGTGTCTACCCATAACACAGTGGCCTGTAAGCATGGCCACTGTGATCGAGATGATATTACGGCCAAGTCCAAGTAGCTGGTTGGTACGCCTCCTATCCATTGTGGGCCAAGTGAGCCTAGCGATGGAGCAGGACTCCTCATTGACCCAGGACCGGTTGGTATCCCGGGAGAATTTCCGCGCAATAGCCAGTTTGAACGAGGTAAGTGACATTCCCACGTTGATTGAGGAAGATTCCGGAAGTAGTGCGCCAGCCCTGGCCAGCTCGTCGGCCCTGCAGTTTCCCGGAATATCGCAGTGTCCGGGAACCCAGACCAGTGTGACGCCGAGGCGCCCAGGAAGGAGATTGAGGCAGCGGCGACATTCTCTGACGATCCTGGAATTATCCGCAACGTTCGACAGAGACTTTATCGCAGCCTGGCTATCGGAGTAGATCGAGATACGGGTGAAAGGGACAGGAACACCATAGGCGAGGATCCACTGTGCGGCCCGGCCGATGGCAGATGTGTGCGTTAATTTTTATACATGAGTGCCAGGACCTACAGTTTAAAGTCGGCTTCGAAAAACAGATTTTTTTCTGAGAAACTTTTCATTGCAATTCTATTTTACTCTTAGAGCTTTTGCCAGGAATCTGCTGAGAGCAAGTTGCGCGCAGAAATATTTAAATTTCGTTTGTTTGGAGATATCTGACCAGGAGTTTGAACCCTGCCCTTGCATCTAATAGGCCATCATACTACCTACTAGAAGACTACGGCAACTCCTTTCGCAACTGATGGATAAATTTAATACACACAACAGGAGTGGTGTGAGAAGCTAGGTAGTAAACCAGACTAAATGGTTGTAATATTCAATTAAGTAAGTAAGTACACACAGTTACTAAAGTATACATACGGTTAACAAATTTCAGAAATTTTTTAACCAATTCGTGTTCGTTCTTTAAATCTTTATAGTTTCCTCGATTTTAAGACGGTCTTTTGCATTGGTGAAAAAATTTCTGAAATTGAACTGAATTGTGGCCCTGCACAGGCATACAAAAGTATACATCCGATTAACAAATTTCACAAATTTCTGAACCAATGCAAAAGACCCTCTTAAAATCGAGGAAAGTTGTCAGACAATTATAAAGATTTTCAACGAAAACGGATTGGTTAAAAAATTTCTGAAATTTGTTAACCGTATGTATACTTTTGTGGCTGAGTGTAAGTAAGATCTTGCAAACAGCAAACAGCAAACTGAGTCAGATAGAGAAGTTTTTTGAAAACCAAAAGCTTCCACAATATGAAAAGAAAAGATTTCTTGTTATCGATATATGCATTGTAGGACCTTTTAGTGCCACTAACTTAAATACCAGTTTGTTCTGTAGATGGCCTTTGTTTCTAGAACTTGACAGATTTTGACTGTTTTTCTCTACTCTTTCGATTTTCATAGAATGTAGCAAATAATGAATAGCTAAAGCGTTACTAGAGTTTATGAAGTCGCCGTAGTCTAGTAGGTAGTGTGTTGGCTTATTAGACGCAAAAGACTTGGTTCGAGCCCCAGGCCAGGCATCAAAACAAAAATACAAAAAATTACTTCTTGGGCGACTTCCTCTCAGCAGATTTCTGGCAAAAACTCTGAGAGTAAATAAAAATGCCATGAAAAAGTTTCTCAAAAATCTGTTGTTCGGAGTCGATTTTAAAGTGTAGGTCCCACCACTCATGTATAAAATTAACACACACAACATAAGTGGTGTGAGAAACTAGGACGTTGTACAATGGGTCAATTCGACCTCCGGGTACTGTACTTGTCTTAATTGACAATTACACGTCCTCTAACCTAACCTACTAGAGATTAAATAAAGAGAAGGAGTTATTCTGCCTCCCAAAGCTATGGTGATCGTTGATTAATTCCTTTGAAAAACATCTGCTAGAAGAACTTCCTATGTACTGTGGCTTAAACATTTTTCCCCATTTCCCCAATTTCATTTTAAAATTCCCTTCTTCAGCTGTAAATCATCGTCGAAATTAAAAGTGAAATCAAAACAAAATTCGAAAGTGAATTTATTAACTTTAAGTAAGTCAATCAGTCGAATATCTGTCTGTCTGTCTGTCCGTGTGTCTGTTTGTTGTTTGTTGGCACACATAAACTATTTGAAATGAAATTAATTCGAAATTGATTTTTGGGAAAATTATTCACTCATCAACGAATTCGTTTCGTTTCGTTACGAATCAATAAAATATTGAATAAGTTTTTAATCTGTTGTTGTTGTTGTTGTTGTTAATTTTTAAATTGCAAAAAACAGATATTGTGTGTTGGTGTTGATGTTGGTGGTAGTTGTTGCAATTGTTGCAAATGTTGCCATTATTTTCTGCCAAGGCAAGTCAAACCCTGATTGTCTAAGACAGAAGAGTGGGTTGGTGTTTATGGCAGAAGAAGACAAACAGACGGACAGATAGACAGACAGACATGATGTTGCAGCCAAGTGCATAATTGGTTTATTATTTTTATTGTCAGTCACACCAACAACCACCAACAACAGCAACAACGACATTAGCAGCAGCAGCAGCAATAGCAACCAACAACAATCAACAAAATAATCTTGAAAATATTTTTAAACAAAAACACCCAGAAAAAAAAGAAGAAGAAACATCTAATAACCCAGCAAAAGTTTATGCGAACATATACAAACATTAGGGACTCAAGTTTAAATGAAAGAGTAGAGTAGTGATGTTAAATAGGCTTCTAGATTAGCAGGCTATTGCAGCAAAGGAAATTTGAAACGATTCTAATGGAAGCCTAAATGCAATTCGTTGGCCCACACGAAAACGTTTGCTGGGCATACTTTGAGTCACAAGTGACTGAACGCTGAAAAACTATACCCGGAGGGAGAAAACTGATAATAAAAAACCGAAATTGCTCTTCTTCATTGAATCATGTCGCATGTTGTCTGGTTAAGAGGTGACTCGATTTATTTGTTGGTTTCTTTGATTTTTTTCGTTTTTTTGGAGTTTTCCATCTTTGTTTTTGGTTTTCACGAGCGAACATTTGCTATTTGACTGGCTGTGTGGGGCAGACTGAATGACTGACTTGACTATTTCCAAGTTTGTGGCAGCCGAAGACGACCCTACCCATTTGCAATAGCAACAGCAACAACAACAACAACAATTATAAATTATCATCTGTAAAAACAATATTGTTTTAAAGAAAAATACAAAACAAAAAATTTATGGCTGGCTGACGGGCCGTATTTTCTTTGCGGATTTTCCAAAAAAATTTTTTTACTTTTGCCCTTAGACTAGACAGACTTTAGGGCTTTTTTTCTTCCTTCGTGCCTGTTATTTAGTAAATCGTTTCTGATTGACATACAACACTAAGTGACTGACTGAATGCCTCTTTGGCTAACTAATGTTTGGCTGGCATAACGGACAGCATGACAAAGAGCCGTGTCTCCACGGCTATAATCTCCAGCAAATCGTTTATTTTTTGAAATTTTATTTGTTTTTTTTCGCATATTTTTTTTAAATGCTGCAGGTTTTTTATTTACAGTTGTTGCAAGTGTGGCAAGTTCTCTGTCTTGGCCTAATACTGATCATATATTGGGTTGTCCACTTAGTGATTTCAGAACCCTCAGTTTTTTACTTTACGTTTGAAACCAAAAAAAGGAGAACCCTTTCCATTTTTTTTTTTTTTTGGTAGGCATTGTTTCAGTTTTTTTTTGTCATCAACCACCACAACCACCATCATTGACATTACAAAGCCGGTATTATGATCCTCATGTAACATATTTTCGCCTTGTCGCTATCGCTTTCATTGTGTGCGTGTGTGTGGCTATGTTTGCCTTAAGCATTCACATGATTTTTCTTTTAAAAACAATTTTTTCCAAATCTTGTTACTGGCGTTTGTTTTCTTTAGGTTTTCCATTTACAGAACAACAACAATAACAAAGAATTTATAACGTGCTAAGGTGTGTCTTCCTTAAAGAACAGTAACAACACCAGCAACAACAACAAACAATTTTTAATATGAAAATGAACAACAGCCAACATCAGGTCGTTTTTGTTTGTTGTTGATATCCCGCCTTAGATTCTTGATTTGCGGAAAATACTTTATTGTTGCTTGTCGTGTTGATGTTGTTGTTGTTGCTTGTGTTGTTGTTGCCTAAAATTATTTTAATTTAATTTAGATTTAAGGATTTTAAAATACAGGACAAAAATATTTTAAATATTCAGAAAGAAAAACGAAATTGGAACAAATAAAACGCAGAAGGGTCTACAATGACATTACAACTCGGTAAATAGGCCTGCAAGTTCAAAAATTAAAGAACCAGAAGATAGACAGATTCCTGCAAGGTCTAGGGTATAAGAAGTGTCCATTAAAACTTCCCTATCAGTTCCTTTACGAGAGCAGTTTAATGAGTGGGGTGCTCAACTGCAAGTGTTGGGGTTGTGCGTTCAATACCCATCAGAGGTATGGTCTGATACTGTATTTTAAATTTGTAGATTAGTTTGAGAAAAACAAAAATATATGACGGCGGAGATCATTAAAAATAATATGATGCGTAAATACTACTACTGCCTCTCATCCTTCGCTTATACTTTACTTTACCTAATTCGATGTAAGGATCTGGTTTAGAGGACGTGTACTTGTCAATTAAGAGAAGTACAGTACCCGGAGGTCGAATTGACCCATTGTACAAAGGATCTGGTTTACAAGTGTTAGTTTCGTTTAAAAAAGAAAAGTACAGATGATTTGTAGCTTGGCATTGTTAATATGTATAGATCAGGTGTTGTTAGATGATATGGACGATGGTCTCTGCCTCTTCTTCAGATCCACAGTTCCCACACAAGCTGGATATGCTAGGCCTATTGGCATATCTTGTAATGGTTCAACGGAAATTACGATCTCTACACCTGCTGTGATCAGTTCGTCAGCAACGCAATTACCGAGGATATTTTTGTAATCGACGTAGTTTAGTAGCTAATACGTTGCCTTATTAGACGTAAGGCCTCGGTTCAAACTCCATGTCAGACATCTTCAACAAAACGAAAATATGAAAGAAAATATTTCTTCGGCAACTGTCTCTCAGCGGATTTCTGTTAAAATTGCCATGGAAAGTATCTCAGAAATCTGTCGTTCGGTGTCAACTTTAAACTGTAGGTGCCACCACTCATAAAATTAACACACACAACATTAATGATGTGAGACACTAGGTCGTAATCCTGACTGAAGGGTTGTAATGACCAATTATGTATGTATGTGTGAGGAGATCACAATGTTAGCACAATGTTGAGGCCCTTTACTCTACTCTCCTCTACTCTACTCTACTCAAAACTGAATCAGCTAGAGAAGAACAATGTGGTGTCCCACTGCTAGGACCCTTGTCTCTAGTTCCCCTAGAAACCTGAAATGGCAATGTAGAGTTTGGAAGAATTTGTTTGACTGAAGGGATGTAGTGACCACTTATGTATGTATTCTTGTGCTCTGCCGCTTATAAAAAAGGTACGTTCGATTAGTTTGAAATTTCTTTAAGAAACTCTTGTTAATAATTCGCGATGTTGCAGTATCTTTCGCAAAGCAAACTGGATGTCCGCATAAATTAAATTATCTGGGTATATACTCAAACATCTTAAAAGAATTTTATAGCTTTCAGGGCACGATCTGCCACTTAAATAGGGATTTTCAAACTGTCGGCAGTCTGCCCCCTAGTTGAAATGTTGAAGTCAAGAAATAAAGAAAATAATAGGGAACCTTTGGATTACTAACTGAACGATTACAAGGCATCCAGCCAGGAGTAAGCCAAGAGTAAGCTCGAGCTAGAGCTGAACTATGGACTACTAACCGAACATGTCTATAACTTCCCATGATTGCAAGGCATCCATAGTTCAGCTCTAGCTCGAGCTTACTCCTGGCTGAAGCTGAACTGTGGATGCCTTGTAATCATGGAAAGTTATAGACATATTCGGTTAGAGGTCCAAAGGTTCCCTATTATTTTCCTTATTTCTTGCTCAACTTGTTTGTCATTAGCTTCAAAACAAGATCAGAGGGAAGCAAATTGATTATAACAAACAAAGCATTTTTTAACATGGACCATGGGGCACTAACTGTCTACGCATCCAATCTACGAACTTACAATGCCACTGATATTTGCAATCAGAGTCTAGTTTGGGAAATCGGTTACAGGGGACAGCAATCCATGATGTGGATTTTGCAATATGTCTGCACGATCATGAATGATTATGATTATTACGAGTTAAAGGAGTTCTTCATTGATTTAAATGGAAGGGATATCGAAAACAAAACGCCTTCCGGGGTATTGTATTTCTATCATTAAAGATTTCAAGATTGGATAGAAATTTTGGAACACGTGATTGATCTTATATATCGTAGTGTGTTGTGACTGTGCATGGCTAGGTTTATAACGGGCTTGTCTGTATAGACATGAGCTTTAACATAGCCTCACAAAAAAAAGTCTAAAGGCGTTAAATCGCACGATCTAGGCGGCCAATTGACCGGTCTCGAACGTGAAATAAAATGTTCACCGAACTTGCCTCTCAATGAGTCCATTGTTACGCGTGCTGTGTGGCATGTGGCACCGTTTTGTCATGCAAGTCAAGCTCTTGCATTTTGAGCAAAAAAAAAGTTGGATATCATCTCACGGTAGCGCTCACCATACACAATTACGTTACGATTCGTAGCATCTTTGAAGAAGTACGGACCAATGATGCCACCAGCCCATAAACCGCACCAAACTGTGACTTTTTCTGGATGCATTGGTAGCTTTTGTAATGCTTCTGGCTGATCTTCACTCCAAAATCGATAATTCTGCTTATTTACGTACCCATTGAGCCAAAAATGAGCTTCGTCGCTGAACACAATTTTTCGATAAGGAAGTGGATCTTCGGCCAACTTTCCAAGAGCCCATTCACCAAAAATTCTGCGTTGCGGTAGGTCGTTCGGCTTCAAGTCTTGCACCAGCTGTATTTTAAAAGGCTTCACACCAAAATCCTTCCGCAAAATTTTCCACGTTTTTGAGTAACAGAGGCCCAATTGCTGCGAACGGCGACGAATCGATAATTGATGGTCATCATTAACACTGGCCGATACAGCTGCGATATTTTCTTCAGTTCGCACTCTACATGAGCGTGTTGGTGGTTTAATGTCCAACAATGTAAATTTGGTGCGAAATTTAATCACAATAGCCCGAATAGCCGCTTCAGTGGGTCGATTAAACTGACCATAAAATGAAAGAAGCGCGCGATGAACTTTCTTAACAGTGCACGCATTTTGATAATAAAATTCAATGATTTGCAAGCGTTGTTCGTTTCTAAGACGATTCATGGTTAAATTATAGACCAAACTGAAGATGTTTGACAGTGAGACAAAACACGAAACGTGTGTGAGCTGTTTAAACCAGTGTTGCCAAAAAGATAATAGCTAAAAAAATCACCCGTTACAATCTTTAATAGGAGTGCACATAGAAATTTATTCGGCGGAGTATAGAGTTTCCAATCGACCCCATGTTATACTGTTGCTAATAGCACTAATCGAGTTTATGCTAGTGCTTAGCAAGACTCCATCCATGCTTGATCTGTGTAGTTTGCTAACGGAACTGTTATATGACCTATAATCCCTTGCTCTTACTGCCTTGCATTCAAGTGCATTTCAGGTTTTTTCAATGCAATGAAGGTCTCCTAAGCGATTAAAAATGTTTCATGCTCTACTTTCGTTTTCTATGTTCAGTTTTTGGTGTTAAAATATGCATTTTTAACAATAAAAAAAAAATACTTTAAAAAGGCATTAAAAGTTTAATTCTTTTTGTATTCTTTGTTATTGTTGTTGTTGTAAATTTCAAATGATTATTTATTTGAAGCGACAAATTAAAGTGATGTTGTCACCTTTTATGGTAATTAAGATTTTTTGTTTTTTTTTTTTTTTTTTAGTTTTTTATTGTATTTGAAAGGGAAACACACATCATTTTTAATACTTTTAGAAAAAAAAAAGCAAAATTGCTGACAGTGGTAGGTAATGGTGTTAGAATAACAAAAGCAAAGAATCAACAATAATTTTAATTGCATGTGATTAAAATCTAAAAAAAAAAACAAAAAAAAAAGTTTTTTAAACAAAACAAATAATTTCATCGTCGTCAGCCATCAAGCAAACCATCCATCCGTTTTTAAATGCAACACAACAACAACAATAATAACAACAACAATTGCCACACGTATTCGTCACATAGAATTAAACACCCGATGGAGATTTTTTTCAAATGCAAATACCGATGCATTTAGTGATATAAACACACAAATACAGATGCAAATGTAGATACAAAGTGTTAATGTGGTGTAGAAAAAATGGCAATTGTTTAACGGAATTGAATGCCATTTTTGAAACATTTATTCACAACAAAGAAGGGGGAGGGGGTGATGGCGCTGACGCTGATGCTGGTGTCAGTGAATAATGGGGAAAAAAAACAACAACACAACAATTTTGTTTAACAATTAATCTGTGTGTAGAAAATCAGAAAATAAAAATTCTATTCTGTGTTCTATTGGTTAAAAATACAAAACGTTAGAAACACCAAGGCCTCTTGAAACGAGGTCTGATGTGTAAAACTATGGCACAATTTATAATGTCATGATTATTTTGTTTACTCTGTTTCGAATTGTTTGGGATTGAATTGTTACGTTTTTTTAACTTTTAAAAACGTTTAAAATATGAGCTCCTCGTAGATTGCAAATAAAATAAAAATAAATTTGTGTTTAGTTTTAATTCAAATTCTTTATTATTCGCAGTATTCTGTGTGCCACCGTTCACAACTTTATGTAAACAACAACAATTGCTTTGTTTGTTATTGCTTTGTTTACACTCTTTTGCATAAACAATAACAATTCCTAGTCAGTTGTTGTTCGACAGATCTTTGTAACGGAGATCTTCAAACCACGATTACTCTCTTCAAACACACCGCGTCTTCACACAAGACTGACTGAACTTTTAATTGGAGATTTAATGTAAAGGATTGCCATATTGCTGTACTATGAGACGTAGATTGTAGTTTATTTTTAAGATCTGGACTGAAACAGTGTGATCTGAAATATATGGTAACAACACTGTACTATTCCACTTGGATCCAAGAAATGATTTCTGTAGTACTTGAAACTAAGCATCAACAAATACTGGGAACAAAAAACTTAATCTAGAATACACGACAACAATCTGCAAAGTGAGCCTCATTCTCTTCTAAAGGGTACGCCAAATAATTTTTTTTTTTTAAATACTTTAAAAAAAAGCTACAGAATATTTTCTCAAATTTCTTTTTTCATTTGAAAGTACAATCCTTCCGGTTAATAATGAAAAATAATTTCATTCAAATGGCTGCCTCGGCTGGCCATGCAGTAGCCTACACCAGAAGATGCCGATTTTGGCAAAAAAATCATCTTTTCAGATGATGACGCCATACAAAGTCCAATTGGTTCAGGAGTTGAAGCCAATTGACCATCCAATGCGTTTTCGCTTCGCTAAGTGGGCCTGCGATCGACTTACAGAAGATGGCGATTTTGGCAAAAAAAAAAAATCATCTTTTCAGATGAAGCTCAATTTGATCTTGGTGGGTATGTAAACAAGCAAAATTGTCGCATTTGGGGCACAGAAAACTCGCACGCATACATTGAAAAGCCGACGCACCCAAAACGAGTCACTGTTTGGTGCGGATTTTAGTCCAGAGGCATAATTGGGCCATTTTTCTTCGAAAATGAGCGAGGAGTGG
This sequence comes from Sarcophaga carnaria, assembly GCA_958299815.1. Lineage (NCBI taxonomy): Eukaryota > Metazoa > Arthropoda > Insecta > Diptera > Sarcophagidae > Sarcophaga > Sarcophaga carnaria. The sequence continues at coordinate 128,924,288 of OY283150.1, read as the reverse complement.
CCGTTACAGTCAATGGCGATCGTTATCGGGCCATGTTGAACGAATTTTTGTTCACAAAAATTGAAGACAAGGATATTGGCAACATTTTGTTTCAACAGGACGGTGCTACGTGCCACACAGCCGAAGCTACACTCGATGTATTGCGCCCTGTTTTTGAAGATCGCATTATCAGCCGCAGAGCTGATGTGGTTTGGCCACCTCGGAGCTGCGATTTGACAACGTTGGACTATTATTTGTGGGGTGCCGTCAAAGATAAGTATTACGCCGACAAGCCAGAGACAATTGACGCTTTAAAGGACAATATTCGTGAAGCCATTGGTGAAATACAGCTGCACACAATCGATAATGTGCTTAAAAATTGGACCGATCGTTTAGGCTACTGCATGGCCAGTCGAGGCAGCCATTTGAATGAAATTATTTTCCATTATTAATCGGAAGGATTGTACTTTCAAATAAAAAAGAAATTTGAGAAAATATTCAGTTGTTTTTTTTTAAAGCATTTTCAAAAAAAAAAGTTATTTTACTTTCTTCATTACATATCCTTTAAAATATATTCAGCGCAAGACATTTGCAAAGCCCCTCTTAGATAGTAACAAGTAAAGACTTTAATCACCATGTGTAGGTGACCTTTAAAAGTGCTGGTCAGTGCAGATGATCTTTTTCTATCAAAATGACAACAACCTTCTTTAGATTCGAGTTGATTGCTTACTTTCAATCGGTGATTGCCCTCTGATTTGTATTTTAAAGTGTGCCATTTACTTCCCTTAGATAGCAAAAAACAGCACATTTTCTAATTCCACTTTGTTGACTAAGGATTGGCAAATGTTGTCGGCATTAATGCAGGTGCATTATGCAGTCCAAGGGTAATAGAGTTGAGTCAATTTGCCAAATATTTTAGCAAAGTCACGATCTAGGAAAGAAGCATCATCGTCGTAGTATGCATCTCCTAAACGACCATTTATACCTTCAGTGGTGGCCTTTTAAATGCATGTTGTTTACTGCATAACCAAGTAAAATAAAGGGTGTTTTTTATAGAGGTATAGAACTTTAAGTTGCAATAAAACAACGATGGATTATTCGATTGACATGAATTTTATTTATCCGAAAGATAATCTTGTGGCATTACATTTTAAATATGATTTCTGGCATATGACCGCCACGGCTGGCGCGGATGTAGTCCAATCTGGACGTTCAATTTTCGATGACTTTTTCCAACATTTGTGGCCGTATATCGGCAATAATACGGCGAATGTTGTCTTCCAAATTGTCAAGCGTTTGTGGCTTTACCGCATATACCAATGACTTTACATAGCCCCACAGAAAGTAGTCTAGCGGTGTTAAATCACAAGATCTTGGAGGCCAATTTACAGGTCCAAAACGTGAAATTAGGCGGTCACCAAACGTGTCTTTCAATAAATCTATTGTGGCACGAGCTGTGTGACATGTTGCGCCGTCTTGTTGAAACCACATCTCCTGGACATCATGGTTATTCAATTCAGGAATGAAAAAGTTAGTAATCATGGTTCTATACCGATCACCATTGACTGTAACGTTTTGGCCACCATCGTTTTGGGTCTTCCTCAATGCTACGCTCTACAGCAGCAATAGCTTCTTCTGTACGCACCGTACAGCGTCTCTGGGGATGCGAGTTATCAATAAGAGTAAACATGGTGCGAAAACGTTCCATGGTTAATCGAATTAACTGCTCTGATGGACGATTTTGTCGACGATAAAATGGACGTAGTGCGCGATACGTTTTCCGGCACAGAACCATTATTTTCGAAATAAAATTGCACTATTTGCAAGCGTTGTTCAGACGTGAGTCTATTCATGATGAATTGCCAAACCAAACTGAGAATAAATCACTTGACAGCTGTTAAATCGGTCGCCATCTTGAAAAGTAATACCAACTTAAAGTTCTATACCTCTATAAAAAAACACCCTTTATTAATAATTGGGTTGTTCAGCAAGTATCCATACTGTATTCGGGCCGATAAAATCAGTTGCCACTCTCTTGATAGTTTTGAATGAAGAAAATGTTGCTTCATATGATCTCCTATATCAACTGTTAATTGAATGAGTGCAGTATTGTAAGAACTTGGCTTCTTTATATCTAGGATTTAATGTGTGTAAGTGAGCGCCACATTTTTCTACTGTTTATGACTTCTGTAAGACTTCCTTCCTTCTTTGTAGTTTAACTACGATTCCTTTTATAAGTTTGTAAAACTTAGGGACACCGAAAGTTGCAAAGGCTTTAAGCCGTTCGGTACTGGTGTTGCTAACTAATGTCACATTTAGTGGCATCTCTTTACAGTTGTTGATATTTGGGCATATTAGCCAAACCGTCTTACCAATTGCTCTTCCACAAAGTAGACACTGCCTCCTGCATAACACTTAAGTAAGTTGTGAATCTCAAAGTATTTATTGTGATAATCAGGGTCTCAATGTTTCTAGAAAAGCACATCATTTTCTATTCCATACATACAAATAAACGTCGTATTATATTGAAATCAAACTCATCTCTCGACAAATATGGATGGATGACCGCAAAAGTAAATGCATCAGCAAACGTATGTCAGGGTCTCTATTAAAAATAATTCATTCGCTATTAAAAATCTAAATTTACATTCACAATATTATTACAACAAGTGCAGATGTTGGGGGATGGGGAAGGGGATAACTTCCCTCTCAAAATTAAAGAAGCTATGGAAACAAGTGTTGGAGTTGAACACAAAATAAAATAAAGCAACTAAGGAGGTGGAGGCAGATGATAAAAAGTTTTTTCATACAAGACATTTGAGCATAATTTTTACAATTGAAACAACTTATTTCTTATGAACCTATTTTTTGTTGACCTGTAGATCTATCAGTTTTTTAAAGTTTTTAAAATTTTGCATTGCTCCTCCTAAAAACTAAAGCTTGATACGCTCTTAGCCGCATTATTATTAAAACACACGATTAAATACGATTTACATACGAACAATATATTGTAGAATTGAAAGCTGAAAATCAGTATTTGAATGAGTATTAGAAGAAGCTTAGAACACAATAAGAAACTTTAGACACAGAGTTCTCAATAGTTATGGCAATACACTCGAAAAAATGTGTTCGTATCATCTAAATTACTGGCATTGCAAAGTGAATACATAACAATGAAGCGCAAGAATTCATAGGTGAATGCCGATCAACCAGTTAACAAGCTAATGTTCAATACAAGGAGGAAATTGAAGAGTTCAATCTTTTATTGTCTACTGAAATCGTTCCAGATGATCAGAAGGGACTTATAGAGAATACAGTTGATTCATTTCAAACAAGCAATGATCGAAAAACGCTTGGACATGTTGCAGAGATAATCACAAACTGTAGTTAGCTAGTCTTGCCTCATATTTCCTAAAGTCTAGACCTTAAGCTGTCCGATTCCTATTTGTTTTGTTTAGATTTAGAATGCTTTCACTAGAAGGGATTTCATTTTAGAACAATGTGGCCAAAATAGTGTTGAATGCTTCTTGCCTTCAAAAAATTAGCAGTTCTTGTGGTTTTTATAACAAATTGTTGCGAAAACAGTAGGGATCAACAAGGATCAAATTACAAAACCAACAAATAAAAACTCCATTCAATGATCCCATAAGATTGTACACAAACAAACAAATTACAATAACAAATCAACAGTAAGTTCTAGAAGTTGTCATGCTGAAGGAACAAATACAGTGCACGATAGGTTAAGTTAGGTTAGGTTAGGTTAGAGGACGTTTACTTGTCAATGTAGACAAGTACAGTACCCGGAGGTCGATTTAACCCCTTGTACATAACGTCCTTAAGAAGAAAGGATAAAAGAGGGAATAGGAAAAAGGTGCGAAGTAGGAAGGGAGAATAATAAGCTAAGGAATTACACAGGCCAAAAACAAAACAAAATAGGAGAACACGATTACACCGATGAAGCCCTAGCACTTCTCAATCAGCTCAAGTTACAAATGAATCTGTGGAGAGCCACAGATGTCGGCTCTCGACACAGAATTCAAACCCTCAAAGAAGCTCAACCTACCAAGGGCTGGGCAGTTACAGAGGAGGTGCTCGACAGTCTCCAATTCCTCCTCATCGCAACATACCCTGGAGTAGTTCCGCTGTGATCTGGAACAGATCCTAATCTCGCAGTGCCCTGTGATAAACCCTAGGTTAGGTTAGGTTAGAGGACATGTACTTGTCAATTAAGACAAGTACAGTACCCGGAGGTCGAATTGACCCATTGTACAACGTCCTAGTTTCTCACACCACTTATGTTGTGTGTGTTAATTTTATACATGAGTGGTGGGACCTACAGTTTAAAGTCGACTCCGAACCGCAGATTTTTGAGAAACTTTTTCATGGCAATTTTTATTTACTCTCACAGTTTTTGCTAGAAATCTACTGAGAGGAAGTCGCCGAAAAAATTCTTTTTGTATTTTGTCTTTGATGCCTGGCCTGGGGCTCGAAGCCAGGCTTTTGCGTCTAATAAGCCAACACACTACCTACTAGACTACGGCGACTTCAAAAACCAATAATTAACCTTAAACTGGACTTATCCAAGCCCAGCAGCCAACCTGTTCTTACACTGTCTATAGCAGGCCATAGACATCGAGAAACATAACAACCCGATCCACTCCCCCAACGGCGCTGCTCTTCCTCCCTGACCCATCCATCGATGAGTCCGTAGAGGTGGCAGATTGGAGGGTCAGGACCAACGATAACATTTTCAACAAATTGTACACTGGGTAGCTTAGTCTTGTAAAGCGTGTTTTTTATAGAGGTATAGAACTTTAAGTTGGCATTACTTTTCAAGATGGCGACCGATTTAACAGCTGTCAAGTGATTTATTCTCAGTTTGGTTTGGCAATTCATCACGAATAGACTCACGCCTGAACAACGCTTGCAAATAGTGCAATTTTATTTCGAAAATAATGGTTCTGTGCGGAAAACCTCGACAAAATCGTCCATCAGAGCAGTTAATTCGATTAACCATGGAACGTTTTCGCACCACGTTTACTCTTATTGATAACTCGCATCCCCAGAGACGCTGTACGGTGCGTACAACAGCTATTGCTGCTGTAGAGCGTAGCATTGAGGAAGACCCGAATGAGTCCATCCGCCATCGAGCACAGGAATTGGATCTGTGTCCATCCACTTCATGGAAGATTTTGCGGAAGGATGTTGGTTTGCGTGCTTACAAAATCCAACTCGTGCAAGATTTAAAGCCAAACGATCATCAAGTAAGGCGTAGATTCGTCGAATGGGCCCAAAACGAGATTACCGTTGTTCCCGATTTTCATAAGCGAATTTTGTTTAGCGATGAAGCGCACTTCTGGTTGAATGGCTACGTCAACAAACAAAACTGCCGCATTTGGAGTGAAGGTAATCCTCAAGTGTATGTGGAAACACCGTTACATCCAGAAAAACTGACTGTTTGGTGCGCTTTATGGGCTGGTGGAATCATTGGTCCGTACTTTTGCAAAAACGATGGTGGCCAGAACGTTACAGTCAATGGTGATCGGTTAGAGCCATGATTACTAACTTTTTCATTCCTGAATTGAATAACCATGATGTCCAGGAGATGTGGTTTCAACAAGACGGCGCAACATGTCACACAGCTCGTGCCATAATAGATTTATTGAAAGACACGTTTGGTGACCGCCTAATTTCACGTTTTGGACCTGTGAATTGGCCTCCAAGATCTTGTGATTTAACACCGCTAGACTACTTTCTGTGGGGCTATGTGAAGTCATTGGTCTATGCGGTAAAGCCACAAACGCTTGACCATTTGGAAGACAACATTCGCCGTATTATTGCCGATATACGGCCACAAATGTTGGAAAAAGTCATCGAAAATTGGACGTCCAGATTGGACTACATCCGCGCCAGCCGTGGCGGTCATATGCCAGAAATCATATTTAAAATGTAATGCCACAAGATTATCTTTCGGATAAATAAAATTCATGTCAATCGAATAATCCATCGTTGTTTTATTGCAACTTAAAGTTCTATACCTCTATAAAAAACACCCTTTATTATAAGGGTTTTTTTGAAGTAAATTAGTGCAGGTTTTTCAATAAAAATGAAGATTTTCTTTTATTTCGAATTATAGTCCCCCAATCTAAATGAAATACTTGATTTTAAAAGTTTTATAGCAAACTATTGCTAATGCTTTGGGTAGAAAGACTTTCAAAATTGACATGGATTGTTCGTCTGATTTTTTTCTTTGAGTGTATAAAAACCATCAGAATTCTAATTGTCATGGAGTGCATTAGAAAGCCAACAAATATTACTTTAGACTGGTAGTTGAAATGGATTCGCTTTTATTTGTTTAATCACGGCTATATTTTATGTTGTTGTTGTTGTTGTTGTTGTTGCTGTTGTCGCTATTTCTCTATTACCATTTGTTTGCAACTATAAAATGCATCATCTAACTAACATGCATCATGAACAACAAGGTTAAACAACATGATGTTGTTCATAAAAAAACAAAAACACAACTACATACACATTACAGTGTAAATAACAGCAGCAACAACAACACCAACAACACCAATAATAAAATTGTAATAAAAAAACGAAAAAAAAAGTTTAGCATACTTAGGAAGCAACAACAACAAAAGCATTGGCATTAGCAACACCGGCAGTTAACATTTTTAGCCCGCAACAATACCACATTTTAACAGCCAGCAATTGCTGGAAAAAAACTGAGAATAACCTGAGCATCTCATTGCTGCAGATTCTCATAGAAATTTAAATCCGATAGACTGACTGTCTCACTGACTGGCTGAATGAGTGGCTGACCCGTTGTTTGAGATTTGAATGTTAAAGGCAGTGGCAGTGTGGCTGGCTGAATGGCTTGCTGGCCGGCTGACTAAATATGAATAGAACGCTTTGTTTTCTATAAATTTATCAGCAGCAGCATATTTTTATATTCTGTTTCTAATTTTAATTCTACAAACTACAAAAAAAAATTAAAAATAAAAAAATATTTAAATATGGCAACAAAAACAAAACAGCACAGTTAAATGGATTTTATTTGTGTTAATTTTATTGCAAAAATTGGAGAAAAAAAAACCGAAACAAAACTGAAATTCAAATTCATTTTCCTTCTCTTGTGTTTGTTTCATTAAACAATTGCGCACTTGACAATCAGTTTTTGTTTTTTTTTTTTTGTTATTGTCAGTTGTTGTTGTATTCGTTATTGTAATAAAACTATGTTTTGGTAATTTGTTTATAATTAAACAAAAAAAAATAAAATAAAAATCTATTTTTAGTTGCAGTTTTATAATTCAGTTTCATATAGCAATAGCAATAGACAATCGTTATTTATTTATTTTTTTTATTTCCATAGTTTTATTCATTTGTTTATTAAATTTTATTTTTAATTGTTTGACTAGCTAGCTAGTCATTGTAAGAGGATGCATTTGTTTTTAGTTTTTATTTCTATTTTTGGAAAATCCCAAATATTGCATGCGATTACCATTTAAAAACAATAAAAATTTTAATTCATTTATTTCGTTTTAAATCATTACAATTACAATGCAAAAGAAATGTCATCCAAATCATGCTTCAAAAAAAAAAAAAAAAAAAAAACGTTACTCACTCATCTTATGAAAAAGTCACCAGCTTCAGATAAAATCACAGGCTCAAGGTTAATGAATTTCGCCATGAAATCATTGTTCACATAAAATCCGTTCATATGAAAAAACTAAGAGAGCCACACATGATTCCAGAAAAAGTTTTGAAGAAAAAGACGTCATTGCTGCAGTGATAGGTTAGGACATACATGAATTCGGATCATCCAAAAACCGAAGAACAAAATTAAAATTTGGCTACTTTTCAGGCTAATTATGGTCGTTATAATCAACCAACAGTGCAAAGAGATGCTTCAATTATAAGATATTATAAAGAGTTTTAAAGACCCTGGAAACGTTATAGAAGTGTCAAAAGTATTGCTTCCGTTAGAGAAGGTATATGAGATAATCCCACAATAATAAGACGGTCTGAGAAATATCCTAAGGCTAGTAATCAGTTATTTGACAGGCCATTGTAAGCATAAAATATACTTATTTAGAATGGGGATCGTCTCCAGCTCAACATATAGATTCGGTGACGATGAGAACCAATCATTAGCACACATTATTGAAACATACGAGACCACCTTATATCAGAAGGAAATATGTGTGAAGATAGATTTTAAAATCTATCTCCCCAGACGCAAACCAAGTCAGTTAACGGAGCTCTGTTATCTTACTAACATAACTCTGTAAAACACTTCATTTAAGGCTGGAAACAGCAAAACAGGAAAAATTAATTAAATTCCTGGGTAAAATAGGAAAAAAAGGACACTTAGTGGATTTTAAAATCTGAAATCTCGGAAAAATTCAAAATCTACTATGAAGACTCGCTCTGTTAAGGATTCTGGGGTTTACATTCGTTTATTTTGATTATTTTGATTTAGTTCAGGGGACGTAAAATGCTTTAAAAACAATTCACTTTGTCCGCCCATTTTGTTCTGTTTTCCCACAATATTGATTTTTTTTTATCGGATTACAATACTTACTTACTTACATAATTGGCCATAACAACCCTGTTTAACGGATTTCGGCCTGCCGCAACACATCCTTCCAGGCGCCTCTGCTTCTTGCGCGCCTGCGCCAGTTGGTTACACCAATCGATGACAGGGCTTCCTCTTTTTGGTCCTTCCAACGGATGCAAGGTCGTCCTCTTCGCCGACTTCCGCAGATTCCCGCATCAAATACCCGTCTCGCCGGAGCATCCTCATGCATTCGAACGACATGGCCGGGCCAGCGCAGCCGCTGGATATTAATACGCTGTATAACGTCAATGTCGTTGAGGAGCTCATACAGCTCACTGTTGGATCGGATACGAAAATCATCGGCAACTCGCACTGGACCGAAGATCTTGCGTAGGACTTTTCTCTCGAACACTCTCAAGCCTGCTGCATCAGTTCTTAATAGGGTCCATGCCTTTGCGCCATAAGGAAGCACTCTTGTAGAGTATTAGTTTTGTCGTACGAGAGATGTCTCTGCTACTCAATTGCCTATTGAGACCACAGTAGCACATGTTGGCAAGAGTGATCCTGCGCTTGATCTCCAAATTACAATAGTTTTCGGAAATGTGTGATTATCTGTTTATTGTGGTTCTTATTTCGCAATATTTTGTAACAGTGATTAACTATAGGACTTGTTTTATCAACTTTTTCTTTTTATTTTCTTATTTTACACATGAATTTAATTAATTTCTCCTGTTTTCCTTTCCCAGCCTTAAATTAAGTGTTTTACAGTGTTATGTTAGTATCATAACAGAGCTCTATTAACTGACTTGGTTTGCGTCTGGGGTCTATCTTCACACACATTAAGGAAACGCCTGGATGCATATCTGATGCTGGTGGCTGAGCATCCTGTAGTTTGTTAGGATAATACACTTGGAGGAGAATTTGTAGAGACATTATAGACATCTCTTCAGAACAATAATAATAAGAAAGACGGAGATTTTTGAAATTATATTGATAATGACGATAACAATGTCAATTCAAAGCACAATTGCCATATGATAACAGATTTCTTTTTGGTCAGCAATTGATGATTATGAATTGGAAGTTCGGTGGTTTCAATAAGGCGGTATCTTCACATAAAAGATTTTGGATTTTTTTGCATCGATATAGATACTTTTCGTATCTGAATCATTTTTATTTCACTTTAGCTTGTGCTGCCCATGGTTTTCTTACAACCACAATTTTAATTAAACTCTTCTGCCTCAAAAGGTCCTTTCGAATTGAAAGACAAATTTGTTGCAAAATATTTAACGCTGTGCCTATAAACGACTGTTTTCGGTGTTATCAAAACAACAAACCTGAAAGTGTTGCAATCGCGGGTAGATAGATAAGTACAATTGGCTGTTATTTCAAGAAGATACATACATACATACATACATAATTGGTCATTACAACCCTTCAGTCAGGATTACGGCGTAGCTTCTCACACTACTTATGTTGAAAGTGTTAATTTTATCCACAAGTGCCGGGACCTACAGTTTAAAGTCGAATCCAAATGAAAAATTTTTTAAGAAACTTTTCATGGCAATTTTATTTGCTCTATAGAGTGTAAACACGAGTGTTTATCAAGTGTTGATAATTGTGAGACATTCTCTTCCATGTCTCTGCAATATTTGTAGAAGTCATTGGTAGGATGACACCATACAGTCATTGTGAAATCAAAGCATTCTTAGCCCTTTGACGGACACTGACGTCTATAGACGTCATAACAAGGGTTTCTGGGGGGACATGACGTGTATACACGTCATAAATTGTTTCCTTGCCAAACAACGGAGATAGAGCAAGTGTCCCACGGGAAGGCCTCCTAAAATTTTGGTATCCGTCAAAGGGTTAGACAAAAGCCTGCAGTGGGGCGGAAAGCCTCTACAGTACATCTTAATTCGGATGGAGTTCTAGAACTGTGTTCTACGCTATCTCAGACTTTTTTAGCATACATACAACCCATTTTACTATTGGGGGATTTGGTCGTCTGTTTGAGGCTGCTGCTCCCGTGGCAAGAAAGTTCAGACTTGCAAGGCACTCTCAAAATGCTTAAAAACACAGACTGCTGTTCACCTAGACCTCAGTGCCCTTTCGATATTCTGGTAAGTAGTCACAGTTACATTTGCCTAATTGGTAGGCAAATTCATAATTACATTGGCTGTGCAATATAGTATGATGACGGTTTCTGAGTCTTGCAACACTCACGATTCCTTAGCAATAAACAACAACCAACAAGATTATTTATAATGGAACTGAAGACAGTTTAGAGTTACTGTTTACCAGAAAAAAAAAACCCATGGAACTCTCAATAAATTAATGACATACATGTGCTGTTGCTTTTTAAAACAAATATTTTTGAATGTTGCAAATGCAATGTCTCTAATGTTGCCATCATCATCATCACCATCATCACCATAGCAAGAACTACAAAGCATTTACCCAGTCTTTGTAGATGCCAACAGTTTAAAACATGTCACAGTTGCTGGGATTTCAATCTTTTGAAAGTAAAACAAAACAATTAAGCCCCCCCCACCCCCTGGAATTTGTTAAATACTTGTGTATATGCAATCCATCCTTGCTTGTACAATTGCTTGCCACACTCATGCTGCTCTTTCCAGGGGGAATTCTTGAAAAACTCTGGCAATAACAACAATTTCAAATTTGTTGCATAATTAAGCTTGACTTGATGGTGTTTAAAAAATTATTTTTTAATACCTGTACAGTGTACATATAATATCGTGATCAGAGTGTTTTTTTGTTTGTTTCTTTTTTCTTCTTCTTCTTCTAAAGCCAGTGTATTTAATAAGAAAAGCAAAAAAGGCGTGAAAGAGAGAGAGACAGAGAAGTGAAGTGAGTTCATATATGTTGCAACTCATAAAAGCTTAGGCAATAATAATTTGCAACAACAATTGCCATTGTGTTGCAACAAGAAAAGGAATAAAACCCTGAACATTATATTTCATCCAAGATTAGGCCATTAGACCGACCTGTTTAGCTGGTAGATTTTTATTGAAAAGAATTCATCAGAACATTGCGGATGTGCTAGCCTTCTGCTATTTTTGGGGCACAAAAGAAATGAAATGATTTCGCTGCAGCAATTGTTGTCAATAGTTGTCATCAACATGATATCGTCCAAGTAGCTTTTGGTTGTATCCTCTTCAAGTTGCAGCATTTTTTCAGGTTATGCTCGCAATCATCTTTGTTTCCCACTGAGATGTTTTATGGGGACGTATCGTCCTCTAGTTACCTTGATATTTCTAATATGTTTGCTGACTTTTTTCAGTCTACTTATAGGCAGTTGGACTCGGGACCTTATCTGAGTAGCGGCTTTTCGTATCCTTATTCAGTGTGAAGTGTCTCTATTTCTAATATATATTCATTTGATGAGGAGTCTGTTCTTGAGTATTTGTCTGGACTGAAACTTACATACCTGCCGGGCCCTGACGGGGTACCGGCCTGTATTTTAAGAAAGTGCGCTGTTGTTTTGAGTGGTCCTTTGACCTTTATATTCAATGGGCTTCTGAGGGCTGGTCATTTTCCATCTATTTGGAAGAGTTCATTTATAATTCCTTTGTATAAGTCGGGTAATAAATCCAATATTTCCAATTACAGGGGTATTGCCAAACTCAGTGCTATTCCCAAGTTAATGGAGAAACTGGTGACGGATTATCTCTTTTTTAATACGAGATCTTTAATATCCCCTTTCCAACATGGTTTTTTGAAAGGTAGGTCGACTGTCACTAATCTTCTTGAATTTACTACACATGTTTTCAGGGGTTTTCTTGCCAGGGCTCGGACTGATGTAATTTATACTGATTTCAGTAAAGCTTTTGATAGGGTTGATCATAGAATTTTGCTTCTTAAACTTTCATTAATCGGTATTCCTGATATTATTCATCGTTGGCTAGACTCCTACCTCTCCCTTAGGACTCAGAGGGTATTGTTTAGGAATGTATTGTCTAAGACAGTATATGTTACTTCTGGTGTTCCGCAGGGTAGCCATTTGGGTTCTTTACTGTTCTTATTGTTTCTTAATGATCTTCATTGTGCTATTTCTGATTGTAATATTCTCATGTATGTTGACGACGTTAAATTATTTTATACTTTTGATGATGATCATGGTCAGGCCGATCTTCAGCGAAATATTGATTTGGTGCAGATCTTAACTTGAAGAAATGTAAATGCATGGTTTTCTCTCGCGGGGGCGTAATTTCGTCCACTTATGTGATTAATTCTTGCCCCTTGGAAACTGTGACTACATTTCTTGATTTGGGAGTATTATTGGATATGAAATTGTCTTTTATTGATCATATTAGTATGATGATCGGCTGTTCGGCTCGGGCTGTTCTTGGTTTTGTGAAAAGATGGACTAGGGAATTCATTGATCCTTATATAACGAGACTGCTATACATTTCACTTGTTACACCTATTTTGGAGTATGCGTCTATTATTTGGAATCCATACAATCGTTGTCATAGTGATTCAATAGAGTCTGTGCAGAAGCAGTTTTTATTATTCTGTTTACGTGGCTTAGGATGGGATTATGCCAATGGGTTTCCGTCATATGAGGCTAGATTAGGTTTGATAAAACTTCCAACTTTGGAACGTAGAAGGACTGCTTTAGGGGTTTGTTTTGTTTTTAATCTAATTAAAGGTGATATCGATTCTGTGTTTTTGCTTTATAACCTGAATTTCAGTATTCCAGTAAGATTCTTTAGATTTTTATAGAACGAACTATGGATGTAATTTTCCTTTTCGTAGATTATGTAACGATTTTAACTTATATTATGATTTTATTGATTTTAATTGTAGTGTTTGTAATATAAAACGTAGCTTATATGCTGGCATTAATTTGTAAATTATTATATAAAAATGTATTTGCGTTCTTGTTATAGTTAGTTCATGTTTATTGTAACTTTATTCAGCTTGTGATTAAGTTCTGTAGCTGATTTATGTTCTCGTTGCCATTACTTTTCCCTTGCCCGCTATAGTCCGGACTGTAGTGTGTACGTGTCCCTACGTAATGGGGACGAGCCCTCCGCGATCGGGTGAGTGTGGATTAATGTGAGGCCGGGGACGATCGAAAAAAAAAATGAGACTCTGTGTGTTGACGAACATTTTAATTGTTTTGATGAAATAATTCTTCATTAACTGTTGTGTTTTTTTAATATTTCTTTAATGAAATTAATTTTAATTGTCATTTTATATACAAATGTTGTTTTTTTATTGATTTTATGTGCATTTCATTACCATGACTTCGTTTTGTATACGAGTTCAATGAGGCTTAAAATCTCAGCAGAGCCTCTGTCCGTTCATTTGTTTGATGTTCACAGTACCTTGAACTAAACAAAGTTTATAATTAAATATTGATGTTGTTGCTGTTGCTGTTATTGTTTATTGATCTTAAGTTAAGATCGTCAACACGCATTACTTAAATACCCCCAAGAACTACAAGAAGAAGTGAATCCATGAAGGTTTGCATGCCAGTGCAGTGAAAACCTTTTTCATTTCACAAAGCATTGCTTTGTACTCATGATGCCTGACACTGTGATTGTCGTTTTGTTTTTCTCTTTCAAAAGGGGGCCTATTTTGTATACAAAATCTTATAAACAAATGGTTTCTCTTTCATTTAAAAACCAAAAGTTTTGAAATTTTTTTATTTTATTTTTCCAATCATCTCAGGGGTTTACATTCGTTTATTTTTGTTTTAAAGATTTTTATTTAATGTGGCTGTCTGTCGCAAGTATTTACAGCGGGTGTTTACTTTTCTGCTGCACTATTGATCATCAATCCCCCATTAATGATCATGGTATGATCATCTAAACACAATACGACGCCCTTTAATACCTCTGCCTCCAACCCGACTGATCATATTATTATTATCCCATGTCGTTATTCATTATTCATAATGTTTAACAAAAACAACAACAAAAGGAAGATCCTGTGCTTCTCTTGCATTACGTGGTCTGCTGGTTTGGTGATCGTTGATCATAAAACGCTTGATCGCTTGGACTGACAACAGTTTAGGCTGCTTTTGGTGGCACTTTGGTACTTTCTGTTCTTAAGCTCTTAAGAATGTATTGATTATTGCATGTCTTGGACTATGCCTGCTGCTGGTGCTGCTGCTGCTTGTTCTTTATTTTTAGATTTTTGTTTTAATTGGTTTAATCGTTTTTCGTTTTTTGTTTTTCTTTAGGTTTCGTTCGTCATGTGATTTATTGTACGAAATTGCATTTTTATTTATAAATATTTATGCCTCTTTAAAGTCTCTTTCTTGGTTGTTTGGTTCAATCTCTGTTAATGAAAAATTAATTGCAGCGTTTAAAAACAATAATATACAGTGAAAAAGATTTTAATTAAATGAGCAGCTCTAGGAGGTAAATATCTACCCTGTGAACTCTTTGAACCGCAATATGCGTTTCCCTTCACTTTGGCTGCGTACGTACAATGATCCTGTAAATGTTATGCAATTTTTTTCGCCAATGATTGATGACAATTATTTATTTATTTTGTATTTCATTTAAAAACAATATTTTTTTTATGCTGCTTGACCATAAGTGCTTACCACCAGCATTTATTTGTTGTAACAAAAATCGAGAAAAACAAAAAATAATTCACATACTATTGCTGCCTCATCTGATGATCTGATCCGATCCAATCCGATACGACATTAATGGTCAAAATGTCACAATAAAGTTTTAACTGAGAGAGGGAAATATGTACTCGTATGTATGTATGTATGTTGTGTACCCCAATCATAACAACTTTTATATTGAATTACAAATGAAGATTACCAAAAAGTCTTGTTTAAATCGTAAAAAAATCCTAAGAAATAACAATGGCTTGCAAACACACAGACAGCCTACTACGTTTAATAAAGGAAAAAACAAAAATAATAAAAACTTTGCTTTAAGCACTATGGGCTGGCCTAAGATGAAATAATAATAAATCTCCTAACACCTGAAAATACTGGCAGTCGACTGGTTGCAACATTTTTAACTCCCGATTATTATGATACCATGAGACCTCAATCAAAACAGACTTCATTCTCCGTGGAACCAGCCTATTACCTTTACAAAGCACAAAATGCTCTCCAATCTTAAATTTGAAACATTCCTGAGGTCAGCAATGAGTATTCAAAACGATGAGTAGATCGAATCATTCTCATAATTTCTGATACTTATACGCATTCATACTTATTTTAATGTCATACTCATACTACTCATATTCAAGGTTTGAAATACTCATGGTACTCATACTTAACAATACGCATGATGTTATTGATTTCGACTCTCCATGACTCATCGTATACACGAATCACAAAATAAGTATGATTCGCGTACGAACACTACGATACTCACAAGAAGGTTGTGTGCTTGCTCTCCTTGCTGTCTTTGTCTTTTTTGTAAATGCAACAGCAACTCAGACTGTAAATTTTGACGAATGATTCGAATCACTCGAATCATTTATAAGAGTATTATAAGAGTATTTTTCTAAATTTATGAATCTGAATGAGCAGGAGGCGTATGAATCAAACATAGTTCGAATGTTATGAGTTTGTTGTCAACGTTGTACTCATACTCATTGCAACTTGTACTTATTAATCAATGTCGTACTGAGTACGAATGAATCAGAGTAGTTGGATTTCAATACTGTTGACTCACTCATACTCAAAATTTCATGAGTACTCATGAGTAGCGAAAAAGCGATTCATTGCCGACCTCTGGTAGGTATATCCAATTTTCGTTAAATATTTATCAGCAACAGCACGCAGGGGATAGCAGATATTACCCACTCTCCTCTCCATTGTCATCATTTTGTAATATCCTACGCTCAAGAGTTGTGCGTGTCGCTTTTTAAGAGAAAGTCCATTAATACACACGCAAGTAAGACCACATCGCCTCTATTCGTCAAATTTCATAGAACCCGTGCATGGAACCGCCCTGCTTGTATGGTTATCCGATTGTCAATCCCAGCCCTCTAAACATGTCGAAATTTTTATTTTTGCAACAAAGCATAGGTTATTCCAAGCTTTCTATATCCGGTGGAATCCTTAAGTTGCTGCCAGCCTTGCCAAGCTCATGTGCCCATACATTTCCTTGTATGCTCTTGTGCCACTGAACCTATGTACATATATGATTCCGAATATTAAATGGCTTAGCCATCTAGATAAGAGGCGTTCGACAATCGAAGGGCAGTTTATGTTTTCAATGGCGGACCGTAAAAATATTTACAGTAATCCCTCGATTTACGTAGCAGTTGGTTCCAAAAAAGGCGACGTGAATCGAAACGACGTAAATCGAATTTCATATTGCTCATACAACAATGCTCATACTGTATGTTTTTAACAAGGAACATAAAAAAGTTACAGTAATCCCTCGATTTACGTCGCAGTTGGTTCCAAAAAAAGGCGACGTAAATCGAATGACGATGCAAATTGTTAAAAGTTAGAAGGAACAAAAAATTTGACGACGTAAATCGAAACAACGTTAATCGAGGCGACGTAAATCGAAGGATTACTGTACAAAATTCGTCATTATCAGTCTGCAGCGTTCTTAATGGTAAAAATGTTTGGCCATAATCGCTGCAACACACTCAATCCAAACTTCTCATACTGCAAAGCCAACACTCCAAAACCAATACCAAGCTTGCGTTTTGAGATGAGCTGCAGTCGAGGGTAACTTTCGTCCTTAAGAACGTTGATGTCAAAGCCTCAATGCCATACTGACTGATTGTCAGTCAGCTGCAGATACCGTAAATGCAAGGATTTCTGCTGCTAATAAGAAGGAAGCCCTCTATCAACAAGTCACTGCGTCTTGGATCTGTTCACACCGTTCCTTCTGTCATGGATACTGTTCTTAAATGCTAATCGGCTTGGAACAAGCATATCTAGAATAGCAATCATGGAAAACAATCGTGGATGTACAATCCTGTACCTGTTCGAGAGTCACCCTGGTCTAGCTGGTAGTTTGACGGCTTATTAGACGTGAGCCCTAGGTTCAAATACCAGAAATATGAGAAAAAAATATTTCTTCGGCTACTTCCACTCAGCAGCAGATTTCTGACAAGAACTCTGAGAGTAAAATAAAAAAATTGCCCTGAAAAGTTTCTCAACAAAATCTGTCTTTCGGAGTCGACTTTAAACTGTAGGTAACGCCACTCATGTTTAAAATTAATACACATACACTATATAAGTGGTGTTAGAAACGAGGTCGTAATCCTGACTAAAGCGTCGTAATGTCTAATTACACAGTCCTGATGGCTCCAGGTGTTTTCGAAGGCATTTCCATTTCCATCACGTCAGGTTTTCGTTGTTATTCAGGGGTTTTTGGGGTCGCTGATTACAGATCTTCATTCAGATTTAAAAAATTCAAAATGGCTGATCCAATATGGCGGTCAAGTAAATCTGATTAATTTTTTATAAACCTCGACCGCCATATTGGATCCGCCATTTTGAATTTTTTAAATCTGAATGAAGATCTGTAATCAGCGACCCCAAAAACCACTGAGTAGCAATTTTCAAGTAAATCTGATTAATTTTTAAGGACCTCCGTAATGTGTTTCTTGCACCCCTAGACATAAACCCACCCCCTACTTTAAGAGTGCATGCAAACAATTTGGCTTTGGGCTCATTTTAAAGAGCAAAGATCAATTGTCAATTCATGACAATAGCGATGGTTCTAGCACGTCAGTGTTTAGCTGTACAATGTTTCAAAAATGGCCAAAAACGCTATTTTTAGGGGTTTCAACTCCCTTTTTCTCGAAAACCTGACGT
Source organism: Sarcophaga carnaria (assembly GCA_958299815.1). NCBI lineage: Eukaryota > Metazoa > Arthropoda > Insecta > Diptera > Sarcophagidae > Sarcophaga > Sarcophaga carnaria. The sequence continues at coordinate 128,905,947 of OY283150.1, read as the reverse complement.
GATGGAAAATTTTTGAAACTAGATTCGTGTTCAGCGCACAAAATGTCTTTGGAAACACCTGGAGCCATCTTATTTGCAAAACCCATGCAGGGCTGTGTTATGTATGTATGTATGTAAAGTCTTAAATGCATGCGGGTATTCCCAACTCCAATTTGAAGTATTCCTCAGGCGAACTGTAAAGTTCACTGTCAAAGCAATTGTAATTCTCTTGACAAAGTTTTGTATTTTTTTTAATTCCAGTATCGTCCCATTGTGCAAAGTATAAACATTTCTATTAAGCTGCGAAATCCATTTTTATCAGCAACTCTAGTCCAGCGTTGTTAGTGTCTCACCCTCTGCAATATTTTTTTCTTTCTGTTTCTCTGCTGATTTCTATTTCCCAAACAAACATTTCAACAAACAATGCGTGCGTATGATGGCTATGATGGCTATGATGGAGCCAAAAGCTACGAAAGCCAAGAAATCAAATCCAAAATTATATCAAATCAAAAAGTTTGGCCAAAAACCTTCTAAACATGGTCATAATAAGTTTTGTTATACTTTCGTTAGTTGGCTGTCATGCTATTGCGGCTGCTACTACAATTGGCAACGAAATAAGCGTGTGTGTAAATAGCGGTGACACTTTTGCTACCAAAATGGTACAAAATCTAACGCCAGCATTTAACGATTACCATCACCACCTCCAAATCTATAGAGAGACAAACAAACAAACAGTCTGTCTGTCTGTTACAGAGCAAGGGGACAGACATTGTATGCCTTTTTTGTTTGGTTTTATGTTTTGGCTTGGCTGTCTACTAACAGGTACATACGTACTCTTAATGATTTTCGCATATGAATCCACAATACTGTACTGTGCTGTACTGTACTGTACTGTTAGGTGAAACTTCTTTTTTGGGGATGGCATACCTGCTGTGTTTATCCATCTTTTGTGATCATTAGAAAGATCAATCGTTGTCGCCATCACCATCACCATCACCATCACCATCACCATCATCATGTTTTCGTTCTTTTTTTTTGCTTCTTTTTGTTTTTGTTTTGCTCTTCATTTGCTGGCTTCCACTTGCAATCCAAAAACCAAACGTGAGTTGGTGGTAGGCTGCCAAGCTTATTTAGTTGCATGGGCTGTTGTTGCATGCATGCATGTTTCATTTCATGCCAGCCATAGATACCTAAGCTTGTGAGCATGCATTCGCTGTGTCTGTGGGTGTGTGTGTGCATCTTTTAACATTTTATAGGCTTGACTTGTGTATAGACAGACATGTTGGCTTAGTTTAGTACCATATTATGCGGGCGCTGTTTCATTTGTAAGACCAAATAAATGTGTTTGACAGTGTCAGTGCCTGAGATCGCTCTCGTTTTTCTGTTTTTTTTCTTTTGCTGTGCAGCCATCTAATAACATTAATTATTACCACACAATATAAATGTTTGCTTTTAAAGCCTATTAAATACTGTGTTAATGTTGCAGTTGCAGTTGCAGTTGCTGTTTCAGTTGCAGTCGCGACAATTGCTTCATTGCTCTAATTAATGAGGCGCACATGAAATTTTTTTATTGCACCTGCGGTGTTCACTTGAAAATTTGTTTCAATTCCTTTTTCTCCTCTGCCTGTCTCTCTTTCTTTGTGGAATTCTTTTCGTTGTTGTTGTTGTTGTCGTTTCTTTAACTTTAACTTTAAAATGACAATCAGGTGGGCTGGCTGGCTGGCTGACTGGCATTCCACTGCTTACACAGGTTCATTGCATCGATATTCGATTTTATTAACGATTTTGTGATTTTAATTGATTGATTGTTACGTGCATCCCTTTTACAGGCATCGATAACTCATGGAAAACAATTAACGATTTTGGTTCAAATTACCAAAAATGTCTCTTTGAACATAAGAAACGCCGTCCATTTAGCGGGTGTTCCCCAAGGGATAGGACTTTCAAACCAAATTAATGCCACAAATGTGGTGTTTATAGTTGTCGCTTTTGCTTTTGGTCAACCTTATGTAGGAAAAATTAAATTGAAATGGAAAGTTAAATGACCAAAAAACGTCATGTAGAGGCGGTAATTAAATTAAAATGGTTTTTTGGCATGGAAAATATGTCTAAGTTGTGAGACAACCTCAAAACGGTCTGCAATAAGCTCCTGCAATAAGCTCCTGCAATAAGCTCCTGCAATAAGCATAAGTACAGGCAAGGCTAATAGTTGCAGATTCTGCTGTAAGGAAGAGGAGTCGATGAATCAGTTAATCACCAACTGTGTAGCATTAGAACACAAGAGATTCAGACCGGACTGGTTGGGTAAACAGTACACAGTCCTTTCAGCAGTTGGATGTATTGGGTCTGTGATAGACATAGTGATGCACAATAGATAATGCGTGGTCGCTGTGGAAAATCCGTCTTGGCCTTGACACCATCTTTAGCACACAAGAATACATTGGCCATTGCAATCCTTCAGTCAGGATTACGGCCTGGCTTCCCACACCACTCATGTTGTGTGCGTTAATTTTATACGTGAGTGTCGGGACCTACAGTTCAACGTCGACTCCGAACGACAGATTTTTGAGAAACCTATCATGGCAATTTTATTTACTTTCAGAGTTTTTGCCAGAAATCTGTTGAGAGAAAGTCGCCGAAGAAATATTTTTTCATGTTTTCGTTTTGATGTCGGGCCTGGGGTTTGAACCGAGGCTTCACGTCTAATAAGCCAACACACTACCTACTAGCCCAAGGCGACTTCAAGAATACATTGTAAAAATAACAGGATATCTGAGAAATTCAAATTGAAATTTGCAGGCATACGGTAAAATACAGACAAAGCTACTACAACGGTGTTTAAGTGCTCAAAGTCGGTACAAATCCAAACAAAGTCGCCTTCAGGGGTTTACGGAATAGGACATGCCCCCGCATTTACTTACAAGCAATTTGCGCGGTGTGCTTGACTGTGAACTCAAGATTTCTCAAATAGAAGGAGGAGATGCTTTGCTGCAGCTCTATGCTACATAAAGAATCGAACAGAATAGTAAATCAGCTCAACGGACTATAGACAAACATTAAAAAATTCCAAGGCAAATCGGTTTGTATTTGAATTTTGCCGAATAAGAAACTTTATTTTCGATTTATTTGAGCAAAAATTACATACGAGGCATATTAAATGCAGAGCTTTTATATAAATTTTGTTGCTATTGTTGTTGTAGCATAATCCTCCTTTGGACTGACTCTGAAAAATAAGAAGAAGAAAAAGAAGAAAAAACAACACACTCTACGACATGCTGTGACCGGAGCATGGCATGTACACGAAATTTTTTTTTAGTGAAACTCAAAGAAAAACATGTGAATTGGTTGTACGTGACACGCAACAAAATGCTGCAACAACATCAAAATTATATTTAAAAGAATTTAAAAGATTTTTTTTGTTGCTTCTCTTTTTTTCTTTTTTTTGTTTTTTTTTTGTAAATTTTATTTTCATTTAATTTTTGCTCAATTGTTGTTGTTGTTGTTGTTGTTTTTTTGGGTTGAACTTCTTGTTCAACTTCAACTCCAACTTCGTTTTAAGTACGAACGATGATGCAGTTTACCAAAGTCAACTTTGGTCAAAGTTTCAGGCAATTAAGTTTGTTGAGAGAGTGGTCATCAAGGTTAGGTTCGGTTAGAAGCCGTGTACTTGTCAATTAAGACAAGTACAGTACCCGGAGGTCGAATTGACCCATTGTACAATGCCCTAGTTTCTCACACCACTTACGTTGTGTGTGTTAATTTTATACATGAGTGTGGCGGGACCTACAGTTTAAAGTCGACTCCGAACGACAGATTTTTGAGAAACTTTTTCATGGCATTTTTATTTACTCTCAGAGTTTTTGCCAGAAATCTGCTGAGAGGAAGTCGCCCAAGAAATAATTTTTTGTATTTTTGTTTTGATGTCTGGCCTGGGGCTTGAATCCTGGCTTTACGTCTAATAAGCCAACTACGGCGACTTCAATCATGAGTAGATTACTGGATTACTGTTGTTCAGCAGCCATTCTCCAATGGATTGCGAATAGTACTCGGGGGGGTATTGACTCTGTTGACAACAATAACAGTGAAAAGTATGGTAATAATGTAAGGAGCACCCGAGACGGGTTTGAGCCTTACTACGTCGGAAAGCCATCTAAATCGCTGCAACAAATTCTTTCCTGTTTACTAAACAATACCTTCCCAAGCTGTTGCGATATGTCACTCGTTTTTCAATAAGTCATGGGATTAAATCGAGTGAGAAATGAGAGTCGAAACTCCTGGACACTGGTGCACGAATTATATGAACGGTTAGGACAACAACATAAATACCAGCCGTGCAGAAGGACGACTAAAAAGGACGACTAAAAGTACAAGATTTGCTGCTGCATTGCCTTGCTAAACTTGATTGTGAAACTTACGATTACCTTGGATTATACAGCGGGCCCCTTGAGTAAGTGTGAGCTCACTTAGGTCAGAGGTTACGCAAGTTAATGTCTAACACTGTAATCAAACAATTGGTATAGGAAACCTTTCTGATTCTAAAATAAATCCCTGTATTGTGTTGATCATTATTTTGGACAATTTAGTCTAAGATGATAGGAGTTGGGAGGCCAAGAATTTCAGCCTCTTCAAAGCACCATCTGGGCACTGATACATGATGTGAAAGATAGTCATCACCTCCTCCTCCTCTTATAGTTGCTGCAGAAATCATTCGAAAAATACGCCGGACAATTTAGTCTCAAATGACAGGAGTTGGGAAACCAAGAACTACAGCCTCTTCAAAGCAGGATCTGGGCACCAATACATGATGTGAACGATAGTCTTCTCCTGCTCCTCCTTATTGGCCAGACTTTCACAATGGCTGTACCCTAAGAGAGCTGTGCTAAGGATGACCTTGTCATTCAAATAATGAAGACCATTACTGCTCTTTTCAACCAGATACGCCTGACAACTGAGGCAATGGAAACACCCATGTTTGCTAAAATAGGAAAAATTATGAGGCCTGTACCCGCAGAACAATTTTAGGTAATATTCCAATGTCCTAGAACTCATGTACCCATGTAATCTTTGAGTGATTATGGTCGAGTGCGAACGTCAGGGATTAGCTCGTAAGCTTTTAGAGTAAATTAGGCGGTTTTCAAGGAATATTTCGTCCATAAAAACCAGAAAACCTTCAGCTAGAATCCATCTTACCGTTCCACAGAATAGGCCCAGCTGAAGAGACAATTTCACGTGTCGAAAAGGAATGTCAACCAAAAATCAAGCAGCAAATTAAGGAGTTAGTATGCATCGCCGTAGTCTAGTAGGTAGTGTGTTGGCTTATTAGACATAAAGCCAGGGTTCGAGCTCCAGGGCAGACATCAAAACAAAATACAAAAAGAATTTTTTCGGCGACTTCTTCGCTCAGCACATTCCTGGCAATAACTCTGAGAGTAAAATAAAATTGCCATGAGAAGTTTCTCAAGAAATCTGTCGTTCGGAGTCGACTTTAAACTGTAGGTCCCACCACTCATTCATAAAATTAACACACCCAACATAAGTGGTGTGAGAAACTAGGTCGTAATCCTGACTGAAGGGTTGTAATGACCAATTATTATTATGTATACATCTCTACGCTTGGTTTGACATCGTATCCTGCGACACGATTTGGGTTATTCTTGCAGAATAAGGTTTCGCTGATCAAATCATACTTATCCTCACCACTGATCTATACAGGGCTTCCAAGCTTCCATCCATCCATGGCTTCCATCCATTTTATTTAAACAGGACAACATTCTTACACCATTTTTATGCAGAGGAAACTGAATAAACGCTTGAATGAAACGTATCTGAATCTGTTCATCTAGAAGAACATTAGTTTCCATAGAAATTAAACAACTTTGTATCCTCAGAACTATTTAAGATGCCTACTCCTTAAAGTTGATGCTTGCCAAGTACCGCTTCCTGTAATTCGCTGTGATCTTTTCAAAATACTGCCCGGCAGTTTAAAATAAAAAAAATATTCAAAACCGATCATGATATCATGATAGAGTAAAGGGAACCAATAAACCTTCGGACAACTACTCGTACTACTGCAACATAAATTAAGCAGCAGCAGAAGAAGAAAAAGAGGCAGAGGGTGGTAGGTGAACAGCAATGAGAATGGGAAGCTCAATGAAATTTATTTAGTGATGTGAACAACTGACAATGTTAAGCGTGAATTTAAAGCCTTCGTTCGTTTGTTTTTGTTTTTATTATTGTTGGCAGAAGAATATGAACCTGTTCGTGTAAATCCTAAAAAGCACGTACAAACTACAGCATAGAACTTAATTTTTAAAGCGTGTGTCTGTGTGTGTGTGCGTCTTTTGGTAAAAGAGCAAAAGATATCCATGGCACCATCTTTATCCATCCATATGGGTGTATGGATGTACGTTCGTACATTTAGTGATGCGTACACGGGTGATCAATTTAATCGTGCAAATAACACACGACGACAATGAACGACAACGAACGAACGACGACACAATAAGTAAATATGGAATCAGCAGAAGACCAACCAACCAACCAACCAACATCTGCATCATTCTCATCGTCGTCGTCTATCCAAAAAAAAACTACACATCATCTTAAAATACCTCATACCAACACATACAGGCACACCAACAGCCACAGCAACAACAATAAAATACTAAACATTACAGAAGAATAAAATTGCCGCACAATTCTTGTCTTTTTAGTGCCTCCACTCTGTGCAGACATTGGGCGCATTGGCTCTCAAAAGCATTATCATCCCGGCTAAGTGTACGTCATGCGAATCATTGTCATTATTTTAAGCTGCTGCTGTTGCTGTTGCGTTTATTATTGCTGCTGACGTTTAATACCGCTCCAGTCATCATCATCATCATCCTCCTCAACCTCATAGTCATCGTCATCTACATGCTCATATTCCTCATCGTCTTTGTACACCAACATTAACAACAACAATAACAACAACAAGTTAAATTTTACATGTTGACTGTTAAAGGTTACATACGCGCACATACCGCGCGAGTACTTATTAGCCAGGCGAATAAGAAGCCAGTCACTTAAAGGAATCAAATGATTTCCTATATTAACCTCTACTAAGAGCGTGTATTGTCTTTTGTTGTTGTTGTATTAGCACTACTGTTGCCATTGGGAGTTCCCTATTGATCTTGTGAAATACAAGAGAAAGAAAATGGTTCCTGTAATAATAGAAAGCGTACAACTTCTAGGTCTATTAAGACAACCAAAATTGTTTTTAAAACTGCTCAACTGCATACAGAAAAAAGTGCTGACTGTAGGGTATCCACAGCAACGGTATGTGTAATGCAAAGATCTGTTGTAATACGAACTACAAGTACACTGCACACCACCTTCCATCTAGATTATTGGCGAGAAAAAGTTCATCACTTGACTATCCCACAGTAGAATTCCAAGCAGGAAGGACCAAAATCGCTGAAATTAACAGTTCGGGGGATTCTGCGGAAGTATGTACAGACTGTTACAAACTTAAGAATAAAGACGGGTATTGGAATTCAGTTTGAAGGACTAGATCTTAGCCTTTCTGCGTTTCAGGCTGATCTAATGCTCATAAATCATGATGCAGATGTACAATTACTCGCATTTCTGTCCTCTCTGTCCTCTGTCTCTCATATTACTTTCACATCCAACATTCAAAGCTAAACAAGTTGCCATATATCGGGATTCCTTTGATCTACACTTACGGGGGGTTTCTTTCAGTCTAATATGGGTTCCTGGTCACAGCTATGCCGAGTAATTGAGTAGCTAATGAACTTCCCAGAATAGTCATACTCGCACCGAATAACAATCCATGACTAAAGCCGACAATAAATGCTCCTTATGCTAAGACAATGCACTGTATGAGTGGAAGCCTTAAAAACTGCTCTGAATTTACACGAAGGATTTTAAGCACATTGTCCCTGTTATAACCACAGCTAATTGATATGTTGCATTGCAACTTTCTCATACAGAATATATTCCTTGCCAAACCACTGCACTTGAGGGCAAGTACGAGCCAGAATGCAAATTTTCTCCACAGGGAATTGGTTGCGTGACGCAGCTAATGATTGTCAAACACAACCGATGTTCGATCTCATACCGATGGTAAATGTTTGATATCCAAACTATTTTCGTTTATCACCCACGGCCATATTGATTAACTGGAGTTAGTATTGGTGACGTTCGAATTCCTTTCAACTTCTGTTGGTATTGCTGTTGTTACATTGTTGTTGGTGGAGTGTGTAAAATTGCAAATGTTGAGAGTTATTTTTGAAAACTTCACAGGATAATCCAATGCCGTGTTGTGTGTTTTTTGCATTGTTGTTGTTATTAATGTTATTGTAGTTGTTGCAACATTATCACTATGCTTCGATCAGAAAGTTTTGTTTGCTTTTTTTATTCCAGCTTTTGTTGTTCTTCAGATGTTGCTAGATTGCTAGTGAATTGCTGTTACTGTGTTGCATTGAATGTTTGTCTTTAGCCAGGAATGTGGTCAACAACAGCAGCAACAATAAACTGCAAAAAAAAACACTGAAGAAGAAGAAGCAAAAAATAATTCCAAACAATTTTAAATTGTGCATATGAAGGAAGCCAAACATACTGAGAAGTGAACTTTTCTTTCACTTTTTTTTTGTATGATGTTGTTGCTGCTGCTGCAATACTACTTGGAAAGGGAACTTAAAAAGGTAAAGGGTTCGTTCGGCAATAAACATTGAATTCATTTCGTATTTTACGAAAATTGCACTAATTTTGGTTTGATCATATAAAAGTTAATACAACAACAACAACAACAACAACAACAACAACATAAAGAGCAAAAAAGAAATTGCAACAAGGATTATCGGCAGACATAAAACAATATTTGCCAGCAATTGTATGTAATATGTTGCTGATCTTGTTTGTGTGAAACAAAGAGAGAGAGAGAGAGGCAGAATGATAGTGGAGGTGAGAGTATGAGAGGGTAATTCCCACAAAAATTTTAAAACCTTAATTGCCCTAAACAAAGTAAAAGCAAAAGAAAAAAAACACAACAGCTTCACTTACAACATTTCAGATGTGGCATTCACTCGCATACACACACACACACACACACCTTGCAATTAATGTTTTTTTGGGGCAACCTGTAACAGTTTTATCTGCTCTACAGCATCCTTGTTTTCGTGTAAATGAATGAAAGAATGATTGGCTCACGGGCTGTCTAACTGACTAACTGGCTTGGCTGTCTGCCTGCCTGCCTGGCAGCTTTAGCCTTTTTAGCCATATGTGTGATGTATCTTCAAGACGTGCCTCATTATTATTTGCTGCCACATGTTGAAATGTCACATACTTTACAAACAATTCAAACTCAATATTAAAACTTATACATGTTGCTATGCCATCAACACCGACACTGGCACTGGCACCGGCAGCAGTACCAGCACCGGCTACAACAACAACAACTACAGCCACACAACACCTTCAAAAACAATTCCACTTATGCTGTGCCAGTATCAATATCAAGCTTATGCGGCAAACATTTACAACACAGCCTCTTTTAACTATCTTGCTCACTCTCTCTCCCTCTCCCTCATCCCCAGTTATCTTATGCTGCTGTGTGAAACACCCTCTAGCCATGCAACAAACACTTGCAACAATTTTCTTATTTTGGTTAATTTTGTTTCTCATTTACTGTTTAAAGTACAGTGTGGAGTTGAGTGTTGTCGTTGTCTTTATTACTTTTTTTGTAATCGTTGCAGTCGTTGTCATCGTCATCGTCATCGTCACTTGGCGCTTAAATTCGAACCATATTTGTATTGAATTTGTGTCACTTATGCTGCGTTTGTTTTTTTGTTTAATTTTTTTCGTTTCGATTCGTTTTTCTCACTCTGGGCTCACTCGCTAATCAATTTACACCCCGTTCCAAAAAAAAAACGCGTTTACTTAACTGTATGTTCGTCTGTACGTCTATCTGCTAAAAATTATACGTTTCTGTCCAACCAACTAACTTGTGAAGTTTTTTTTTTGTTTTTTTCGTTTTCAATAGATGGTCGTCTGTGTGTTTATAGATCCATATGGTTGGTGTTGTTGTTGTTTTTATTCATCATCTAATCAACAAAAATAACAACATCTTAATCCGCCAATGTCAATCATCATGTCGACAAGCATAGACGACATCATCACACACACACATGGCAACATCAAAACATCGATGCGGTTTCATACATTTATAGACTAGACGACTCTGTATACGAGTATACGAGTAGAGTTGTATGACGTTGTTGCCGATGTTGCAACAGAACGTTGAGTGTTGTTTAGCGTCTTAGGAAAACGAATTTGGTTCGTTTGGTTTTGGTTCGCGTTGATTTCATTTGATTTGATTCCACAAAGCCACACATTGTGTTGCCTGCCTTGTCGTTTCCTTTGCTGAAGACTGCGTAAATTCTTCGCGAAATGAAAACATTACTGTTCCCAACAACATTCCAAAATTGGCAATTGGTCCCATAGCTGAGCCTTTTTAGGCTGCCGGTAAGGTTTAAATAAAGTCATGATGAATAGATGCCTCACAGCTGTGGAGGAAGATATAGAAACAAAATATTGTTTAGGCAAGCTTTTCAAAGTCATATGAAGTGGAGGAGGCCTATTTATCACAAAAAAAATGTGAAAAATATAGGAGATTGTGTTCACATTATAAAGATCAGTTCCCTGTTGTCAGCTGATTCTTAGTTCTATGGAGATGCATTATCGTTGTAGAAATCCCATATGGAATACAGGCAAGATGTTGAAAACAGCATGACAATGAAACTCCATTTCATTTCAACTGTTGATTGTTCAAAAGGATGCTGAAGCAAAAATATGGCCTAAAAGGCCCATCATTATACACCAGCTGTGTACTTTCATTGTAGTGTTCTTTCTAAGATTGTTACCACCACTATTGCCGAATAGTATGGTGACCATGCCATCAATTGTGGGGTATTCCTGTAAAGTCTCTTGCAATCGTAAAGCCAGGGTTCCTGGCCCCTGGCCAGACATCAAAGACAAAATACAAAAAGTATTTCCTCGACGACTTCCTCTCAGCAGGTTTCTGGCAAAAACTCTGATAGTAAATAAGATTGCCATGAAAAGTTTCTCAAAAATCTGTCGTTCGGAGTCGACTTTAAACTGTAGGTCCCACCACTCATGTATAAAATTAACACACACAACATAAGTGATGTGAGAAACTAGGACGTTGTATAATGGGCCAATTCGACCTCCGGTTACTGTACTTGTCTTAATTGACAAGTAGACGTCCTCTAACCTACCTAACAAGGATAACTCACTGCCTAGTACTTGATACATATTCTGGTGATTTATTCTGGGACGCATTAACGTCTATGTATGCATTCTGATGATTCATTCTTCATACAGAAATCGAACAGAGCTCGAGAATAACCTTCTAAATATCTCTTCAAACTCCACAGCAAAGATCAGACCCTTGTAGTAGAAAAACACCTTCTTACAAATAGGACCCAGCTAAACGTATCCGAATTTTTTCTGTTCAGGATACTCCATTGTATGAGCGTTTCCTAAGATCTGTTTGGGAATACTACATAAAGTTGTTCTCTTTTCGCTCGTATAATCGGCAGTAACAGTTTGTGATCAAGGATAATCCAGGTCAGATTAAGCGAGTGCCTTTGAGAGAATAAAATGCCACAGCCAGCATCCACTCACTAAAGTTGTTTGATTTTTTTTTTTTAATTTTTTAAAAGACTGCCTGCAGTGATGGAAGTGATGGAAATCCCTTCTATTTTTTTTATGAATGTTTTGTTGATTGTTTTCCTATTTCATAACTTTTCATTTTCAATTTATTATTGAAGAGAAACGCAACAACAGGTTCATGTCAGGCCATGCCAAGTCATGCCGAACCATTGGTTTACATTGTTACTCCACATACAATATTCTTCCCCATGCCTGCCATTTCAAAGGAAAAAGATTCAAAAGATGAATGAACAGTAATGGAACACAGGAATGAATGATTGAACGAATGATTGAATGACTGATTGAACGAATGATTCAATGACTAACTGAGTGATTAACTTTCTGTATTGAGTTGAGTATTAGTTTGACTAAGTTATTGTAGTGGCATGACTTTTTCTTTGAATCCATGGCAGTCAGGCAGGCAGGCAGTCAGTCAGTCAGTTAGTTTCTAGTGGCTGGTGTACTTCATGCATATCAATCACTGAAATAAATCCGACAAATCCGAAACAACAAAAATCAAATGGAATGAATTGAATTGAAATGAAATTGAAATGAAAAGTAATGAAAACTTTAATTGATTTGACATTTTATTGCGAAATCTAAACGAAAAGGAAGAAAGAAAAAAAAATTAAAAATTAAATTCACACAGAAAATAAAATTAAAAGTTTTCTCGCCCTCTTTCCATCTCACTCTATCTCCCTCCTTCTCTATCCCATACCAATTTGAGAGGCGAAATAAAAAACCAAATCAGTTAAGCCTGCTTATACTGGTGGTGGCTGTCGCTGTCAAGGAAGATGATGGTGCAGACAGTAGATTTTGACGATTACTCAAGATATCGATAATGAATGATAAATCAAATTCAGTTATTATTTGTTTTTGTTTTTGTTTTTCTTTCTCAATCGTTTTTTTCCCCAATCGTTTCGTTTATAATTAACTTAAGCTGGCGTTTAAAAAATCCCCATGAAAATCATCAGAAACAATTTTAATTTCTTTAACCAGCTGAAATTGAGCAGAAAACCGTCAATATTAATGATTGTTTTTTTGTTTTCTTTTTGTTGTTGTTGTTTTTTTTAAGACCAACTTAGAAGAGGGAAAGAAAACAACGTTTATACGGAAGCCATAAATTAATGGTTTTACACAGTTTGATATATCTAGTGTTGCCAGATTAACGATTTGGATCTCCTAAACGATTAATCGATTAAAAATTGTGAGCGTAAAATCCATATCAGGTTCTACACATTTTAAGAAACATAAAGAAGTTCCAATGAACACAAAACACAAGTCCTTTTAACACCAACTCAACAGTAAATGTTGCGAATCATGATCTTAGAAATTGCCTTGAAGCTGTCTGAAGTAAACATAGGCATTTTATGCAATTTTCTTACGATGCGCAATAATAATGGAAGAGGAGCTTAGTATCCTCACTTTCCTTTATGTGGCAGACCCAGTCTTTTAAGCTTATTGTCCCAGTAATTGCTTCAAATGCAAATCGCAGATGGTTTCTTAGAATACTAGTCAGCGTAGAACGTATGTTGCAAGCATAGTGGCGTTAAGTCTGCACTTGTCTTAATACAGTCAGGTTCCTTGCCTATGTCTGGCTTATGCACAATCAACTGTGGCTTAAGGAAAGATTGGTGGGTTGCCAATCGTTTGTTCGATGTCTGAACCTGGCAAGTCTGACTGAGGTTCCATTTCCAGCTTGAGGTGTTTGTGCTACCAACTCAGTGAAGCTATTCTGAAAACAAATTGCACAGAGGCATACGATGGTTATCTTTGCTAATAATCATGATGCCTGGTCATGAAGAATTGTTTTTGGTTTGCAGAAAGGCCCTAACAAGGTGCAGGGCTTTGTTGGATTCCAAAGCATTGTGCTGCAGATGAACTGGCAACGTAAGGTAAGAAAAAAGACACAAATCTAGAGGAACTGTCGGTAAGATCTTCCTTGGGACATTTCTTTGGGCTGATCAAACAGGTGATCATTGGGGAATAAGGGAGATTGCAGAATATCTAGGTTGGAATGGTCCAGGTTCAATCGTTCTTGAATGGAATGGGTACTGGATCTAGGCGGAGAAGCTTTTGGGTTGAGAATCTTTTGTGGTAATTTGAAGAAGCGGAAGAAGTCCATTCATGATATGATGTACGGGGTCCGCCAAATAAATTTTTTGTTTTTGAAAGTACAATCCTTCCGGTTAATAATGGAAAAGAATTTCATTCAAATGGCTGCCTCGGCTGGCCATGCAGTAGCCTACACCAGAAGATGCCGATTTTGGCAAAAAAAAATCATCTTTTCAGATGAAGCTCATTTTGATCTTGGCGGGTATGTAAACAAGCAAAATTGTCGCATTTGGGGCACAGAAAACCCGACGCACCCAAAACGAGTCACTGTTTGTTGCGGATTTTGGTCCAGAGGCATAATTAGGCCATTTTGCTTCGAAAATGAGCAAGGAGTGGCTGTTACAGTCCATGGCGATCGTTATCGGGCCATGTTGAACGAATTTTTGTTCACACAAATTGAAGACAAGGATATTGGCAACATTTGGATTCAACAGGACGGCGCTACGTGCCACACAGCCGAAGCTACACTCGATGTTTTGCGCCCTGTTTTTGAAGATCGCATTATCAGCCGCAGAACTGTTGTCGTTTGGCCACCTCGGAGCTGCAATTTGACACCGTTGGGCTATTATTTGTGTGGTGCCGTCAAAGATAAGTGTTATGCCGACAAGCCAGAGACAATTGACGCTTTAAAGGACAATATTCGTGAAGCCATTGGTGAAATACAGCTGCACACAATCGATAATGTGCTTAAAAATTGGACCGATCGTGTAGGCTACTGCATGGCCAGCCGAGGCAGCCATTTGAATGAAATTATTTTCTATTATTAACCGGAAGGTTTGTACTTTCAAATAAAAAAAGAAATTTGAGAAAATATTCAGTAGTTTTTTTTAAAGCATTTTCAGAAAAAAAAAGTTATTTGGCGCAGCCTTTATAAAGGCAAAGGCTCAAGATTCTTGACCAGGCTTTCTTCAAAGGATTTGGAGAGTTGGCTTTAACTCTTATATTAACTAGCCTGTGAGATAACTGCCTACCTCGCTCGCTTTTCTTTCTATTTTCCTTTCTTATTTTCTTCTGGTCCAAAACAGTGTGCATATGGCACAGACAAATCAATTGTTAATTGGCCGTGAAAACACATGAAAAATCAAATGGAATTGGATTGGATACACGCTTACGATTTTCTCAGATTCGAACACAGAGTTTTTCGATTGAAAATTGATCGTGATCCCAACTTTAAATATAATTTTTCCAACTGAAAACGAGTCTCTCAGTAATTTAGCATGGCCTTCAGAAACTCGGAAATTAATTTTTTTTATGGTAATTTATTGAAACGATTATTCGGTTTATTTAACAATAACAACAAAGGCTTTAATGTCTACACCTTTTTTGTTCACATACCTTATTATTGGCTTAATTTTTTTTCTATATCACATGCATGCGTATCTCTCTTTCAATGGATGCCACATGCGTATCTTTAAAATCTTAAAAAATTATTTCATTTTTTTTAATTTCTTTTCTTTTCGTTTTATTTGTTGTTGTTTTTATTTTTAGAAAAAAATCTTTATCTGCTTAACCAAAATGATCTGAGAAAGAATATTTTTTTGTCGCCATGACTCACTCATTTTGTTTTTAAACGCCATCCAATCGAGTAAGAGTGTGTGATCTTCTACTCTTTTGTTCCAGTGTTTAACGGCTTAAATACTACCGTGCATACACGATCCAAATGGATCCATCGATGTACATCGAACTGTATCTGTCTGTCTGCCTCTCTGTTTGGATTGGAATGGTAAGTTTTCGTTTTTTAATTTCATTTTCTAAATATTTATTATGCCTCGTATTATTTTCATTTCATTTCGTTTTTTTTTATAATTTTTTATTGCTTTTGATGAAATTCTCTGTGGCTTTTCAGTTTAATTTTTAAGCCACTTTGGTTCAATAATTTAATTTTTTTTGTTTTGGGTCATCAAGGTATCGGCTTTTGTTTTAAGTGCTTAACAGTGTTTTGTGGGAAAAAAATTTTTTTTCTCCTTTTTTCATTACGTTGTAATTTTTGCGTTAATTTGTTGTAAATAGTTGGCGAGATAATTTGTAACAAACAAGATGAAATAAAACAGGATATGATTGCTGTGGTATTCGGCAAGGCCTTGTGGAAAGAGGAATTCTTTTTAAAAAAGGAAAGCAGATGATTCAGACGGCACTCGTTAAGGTTTAGAAATTAGTTTACAACAGTGAATCATGAACACGTTGGCTTTTTTCTAAGAAATTTTCGAGAAATCAAAAGGCCCAGAGCATGATTTTTAGGCATCCAGATTTTTTCTGTTTCTGAAGCACAATTAACAAATACTTTCACTTGAAAGATGGTCAGATATTTCCCCAACAGTATAGTCTATGATGGAGAAAATCATTGTATCGTTATACTCCAGGCACAACAATAGCTCTCACTTACTCATTATGGCCCCAATACATACACACATATATAATTGGTATTTAAAAACTCTTCAGTCGCACCACTTAGGTTGGGTGTGTCAATTTTATACATGAGTGGCGGGAAATACAGTTTAAAGTCGAATCCGAACGACAGATTTTCTGAGAAACTTTTCATGGCAATTTTATTTTACTCTCAGAGTTTTTGCCAGAAATCTGCTGAGAGGAAGTCGCCGAAGAAATACTTTTTGTATTTTATTTCGACGTCTGGCCTGGGGCTCGAACCGTGGCTTTTCTCTAATAAGCCAACACACTACCTACTAAACCACGGCGACCCGCAATACCTTCCTTAAAACGATCTCAAGAATAAGAAATTCTTCAGTAATTGCTTATCTGACTGGTCACCATACTTCCCACTACCCCAAAAACCACTTGGAAGCTTTGGCGACTTCATAAAGTCCACTTTACATGGCAGGACAGTGTTTGAGAAATTGAGCTTCTTCTGCTCTCCCATACCACTGCAACTTTTTGAGAGTGATTTTCTCCTGTGGTTCTGTTATACACTTTTCCCGATACAAGTAGACTCTCAATTTTATTGTGATTCTTCCATGGTATCCAAATTAAACAGAATCTTCAGTGATTAACCAAACTGTGCTCTTTACATACATACATAATTATAAGCCTTCAGTCAGGAGTACGTTTTAGCTTCTTACGCCACTTATGTTGTGTGTATTAATTTGTTATACATGAGCAGCGTTACCTACAGTTTAAAGTCGACTCCGAACGACAGATTTTTTTCTGAGAAACTTTACATGACACTTTTATTTACTCTTAGAGTTATTGCCAGCTATCTGCTGAGAGGAAGCCGCCTAAGAAATATTTTTTTCAAAATTTGTTTTGTTTGAGATGTCTTAGCTGGGGTTTGAACCCTGGCATCACGTCTATTAAGTCAACACACTACCTACTAAATTAAGGCGATGACAACAGTGCTCCTTATGAAGCTCAAATTCAAAATGCTCTCCATTTTTATATTCGTATGCTCATCCATCTTATTTTCGCGAGAGTAGGATAGTGACCCTCAAATCTACTCAGATGGGATAATATTCATAATCTTCATCCAAGAGCTGTGAACTCCTCCTATTTGATATTGTTGGACTACACTAGTAAGGTCATCTTGCTGCTATTCATTCTTGTTAGGTCGTAGCTATCAGTTCTTATCAACCACGCATTAACTTTTCCGTTCCTGCATTGACTCATAACGAAGTTTGACTTTGCGGAAGAGTAATTGCACATCCATACCGTACACTCCTTTACATATAAGACGGCGTAGCAAATAATCGCACTTACATATCGACGCCTCCATTCTATAGCGTTCTAAGTGTACTTAGAACGTTTATAATGTTCTTGCATTTTTAAATTCTACGTTCTCTAACTTAAATACTGTCGAAATTTAGTTAAGATGCGCCGATCCGTTCCGAAGTTATAGGGGAAAATCTTCTGAGAATACATATATGGTCGTATGTCGCGTGAAAACTTTGAGAGCTCATAACTCAAAACATACTTTTGCGACTTAGAATGTTATAGAACGGAGGCGTCGATATGTTCTCTATCATTCATTAGTTAGATCAGTAGACTGATCTTTCTGATCTTTTTGTGATCGTATCAGATCACGAGTAACCGGGATCAGATCACCGGGTCAGCTCTATCGCTTTTTGGGTCACAATTAATTTCATTTTCAAAGGAGAATAGTGTGGCATGAAACCGTTATTCGTAACAGACAATCCGGTGCTGTTTTTTATGCACTCATCAGAGACTAGATTATCGTGCTGACATAGACATTCTCCCGAAGAAGGTTCAAAGTGGATATGCTTGACATTTCCGTATTAAGCTGCATGTCGTGTGGACCTCACTGAAAGCTTTCAAAGCTAGCTGAGTTTCTTTAAAGATCTCAACACAACTGCTCAGTAATAAGATTAGGAGTTTACAAGTGCTCTAAATATTAGACACTTTGGCTTTAAGGAGCCGCTAATCCTCTATTAGCTTAAAGGACTCTCTAAGAAGGACATTTTTATATAAAAAAAACAATACCTGCTGAATATTTAAGGTTTGCCTTACAATTTTCCCTGGATTCCATGCGACTCTTTAATTATTATTACGGGTCGATGACAATAACAAGCAACATAATGACAATGATGAAGCTGGTGACGATGACATTAAGCATAGAAACAGTTGCGGCATGCAACAACATTTTACAACAAAAAAAATAAATCTTGAAATGTCGTCGTGCTTTAAGCAAACAAGACAAAAAAGAAAAAAGTAGACAAACAAACAATTGAAATGATGAAATACAGAGAGAGAAAGAGAGAGAGAGAGAGAAAGAGAAAAAAAGTGCAGAGAACAATAGCAAAAACGTTATGCGACATGCGGTGTGGCATCATGATCAACATCATCAGCATCATCATGGTGACGACCATTGTCAGCAACAAAACGTTGTTTTTCGTTATTGCAACAGGGCCGTGGTTAACAGTCAACAACAACAACAACAGTATACACACACATACACACACACACGTTTATATTTACGTACGTATATGTTGCACTATTTAAACGTTAATGCATTACATCTCTTGCAACTGGTGCAATAAATACGAAATTTTGTTTTGTTTTGTTTTGTTTTTCATCCGCGATCACTTGACTGATCACTGGCTGGCTTGTTGTGTCGTTGGGCTTGAATATATAAAAAGATCGTGCAATTGTTCTTTGAAAATAAAACAAAAACAAAGCCGAGTTTTTTTCTTTTCTTCTTATAAGTGGTTATAGTGGGTTATATTGATTGCCATTAAGCCACACCATGGCTCTAACATTTATGTGCGAGAGTGTGTGTTTAAGCCAATATATTGGCAATTTTCAGTTACACAGACAGCATAGTGTTGCTGCATTTGCTGCGTTTCTTCCACTTACTAACGTCAGTTGAAATCTTAAAGGCCTTTGCCAATGACACATGCGATTGCAAACGATGCTCGAGTTCTCAAGGTATTGTTGTTAACTTTTGAAATTCAGTTTTTTTTTTGTTGCCATTTTTCTATGATTGTAAATGGCCATTGTTTTCCACACACATCCACACACTTGTACTACTAAACGAAGTCAAAATCTATGATTTTTTTTTTGTTTTTGTATTTTCAGTTACAAACTTTTTGTTTTGTTAGGTTCATGTAAACGGAAGATGGCAATTATTTGAGTTTTTATTTATTTTTTTTTGTTTTTTTTTCATTCCACATTTTCCATTTTTATTTATCGCATATCCATCCATTCACATTACAATTTCCAATAGTTTTTTCTACTTAGTTTTTTAGTTGTCGCAATCATATGGAAAATAAAAGTGTGTGAAAAACTTTTTCACAAAAAAAAAAAAAAATTGAAACTGAAACTGAATTTAAAAAATAAAATTTTTTTGTTTCAATATTTAATCACAAATTTCCTTAATAATAATTATCTTGAAGAACTTTAATCCCGTAAAATCTCCTTCAATAAAAAATTAGAAAGATTTTATTAAAATTCGTTGATAATTAATATTAATCATACGCCCTGTGTAAAACACACAGCAATTGCAACAATTTTCTTGAAACTAACGTATAAAATGCTCAATTGCCAGACACATTTGGCCCACGATGGATAGGAAACGTACCATCCAACTACTCAAACTGGACCGTACTTACATACTTGCCGGGCCCTGACGTGGTACCGGCCTGTATTTTAAGAAAGTGCGCTGTTGTCTTGAGTGGTCCTTTGACCTTTATATTCAATGGGCTTCTGAGGTCTTGTCATTTTCCATCTATTTGGAAGAGTAATGTCATCTCGATCACTGTAGCAATAGTCACAGATCACTGGGTTATGGTTAGACACGCTGAAAGACCGCGGCTCCCTTCGAACGACTACTGCCGAGGTTGTGGATCTGCTGGCAATTTCGTTGCCAATGCACATCTCTTGCGAGGCGCAGACTTAGGCTATTTGTCTCTCGTTTCCTTGTCAGCTTAAGGGAGTTATCATTCAACCATTGCTATCAGAGATATAGATTCGCTTATAAAACTTTCAGGCTGGTTTTCACCTTACAGCTGTCGTGCTTTTAGTATGCAGCTCCCGCGCTGACCAATTTCTCCCATGAGTTCGATGGAATTTGGTCAGCACAGTATGCGTGCTCAAGTGAGCTTTTGGTATCAAAGCTACCACTCCAACCTATCTACTTATCTAACGTATAAAATGACCCGGACTTTGGCGTGTTATAGTCTATCAAATGTGTGATTTACTTGTATGCTTTACAACAATTTAGTCATGCCAGTCTTCTCATAACTGCCTTGTTGTGGATTTTAATTGTATTCATGAGCAATCGAACATACAGTTTGAAGTGGACTTCGAAAGACAGATCTAAGAATCGTTTGCAAGGAAATTAGTTATCCTAAGCGTTTTTGCCAGAAGACTGTTGAGAGGCTTAGGTCGGAGTGGTAGCTCTGATATCACAAAGCTCACTTGAGCACGCATAGCAGCCCGTTGTGATGCCACGGGCGAACGCAGACCCTGTACTGCCCAAATTCCACCAAAATCAAGGAAGAGGAAGAAGTTGGTCAGCGCAAGGGCTGCACGGTTGAGAGGCGGTAGCCGAAAAAAATATTTTTTTATTCGTCTTAATTTTTCCAAGATGTCGGAGCTGCTGTTTTCTGGATGTTAAGCATGGAGTCGAAAAAGCCAAGCATTTATATGAGACGTTTAACGCTGAAGACATTTTTTCTAACACTACAACGGAACTACATACATACATACATACATAATTGGCCATTATAACCCTTCAGTCAGGATTACGGCCTAGCTTCTCACACCCCTTATGTTGTGTGCGTTAATTTTATACATGAGTGGCGGGACCTACAGTTTAAAGTCGACTCCGAACGACAGTTTTTTTTCAGAGAAACTTTTCATGACAATTTTATTTCACTCAGAGTTTTTGAATAAAATCTCCTGAGAGGAAGTCGCCTAAGAAATATTTTTTCATATTTGGCTTTATTTAATATAACTGACCTGGGGTTTGAACCGTGGACTCATGTCTAATAAGCCAACACACTATCTACTACACTACGGCGGCTACATGTGTTCATATGTATATTCCAAGGCGTTCCCTTTACGAAAATTTGGTTTGATGAGGGAGATGCTTCATTACTTCTCCACTTCTTAGAATTTTTTGTTTGCTTTGTCAGTCAGTTTCATTAAGCATAAGATAGGGCAACTCTAGCCAGTTCTCGAATGAATGGGTTGCCATCTATCTAGGTCGTAATACTGACTGCAGCGTTGTAATGATCAATTATGTACGTATGTATGTACAGTGGTGGTCTTACAATTAGAAACGATGTTTCTGGAACAAAGTGCTCTGGAGCGACAAATCTAAGTTTAATTTGTCCCAATCTGATGGAAAAATGTATGTAAGGCGTCCTCCAAACAAAGCCTTTGATCCCAGGTACACAGTGAAAACTGTAAAACAAATTAACAAACATACGTACATGTTGCTAAGTCGTTTCTAATTATAAGGCCACCAAGGTATGTAGGCAACAGATGTTGCTGCTCATTCAGTAAATTATAAGAAAATAATGAATTTAATTATCAGACAGCTAAGGTTGTTTCCACTTTCAACTATCAGGAGAAATAGGTTCATATTATTAACCTGGAGTTATCACAGAAGTAATGGGTGTTTTTTATAGACGTATAGAACTTTAAGTTGCAATAAAACAACGATGGATTGATTATTCGATTGACATGAATTTTATTTATCCGAAAGATAATCTTGTGGCATTACATTTTAAATATGATTTCTGGGCATATGACCGCCACGGCTGGCGCGGATTTAGTCCAATCTGGACGTCCAATTTTCGATGACTTTTTCCAACATTTGTGGCCGTATATCGGCAATAATACGGCGAATGTTGTCTTCCAAATGGTCAAGCGTTTGTGGCTTTACCGCATAGACCAATGACTTTACATAGCCCCACAGAAAGTAGTCTAGCGGTGTTAAATCACAAGATCTTGGAGGCCAATTCACAGGTCCAAAACGTGAAATTAGGCGGTCACCAAACGTGTCTTTCAATAAATCTATTGTGGCACGAGCTGTGTGACATGTTGCGCCGTCTTGTTGAAACCACATCTCCTGGACATCATGGTTATTCAATTGAGGAATGAAAAAGTTAGTAATCATGGCTCTATACCGATCACCATTGACTGTAACGTTCTGGCCACCATCGTTTTTGAAAAAGTACGGACCAATGATTCCATCAGCCCATAAAGCGCACCAAACAGTCAGTTTTTCTGGATGTAACGGTGTTTCCACATACACTTGAGGATTGCCTTCACTCCAAATGCGGCAGTTTTGTTTGTTGACGTAGCCATTCAACCAGAAGTGCGCTTCATCGCTAAACAAAATTCGCTTATGAAAATCGTTAACAACGGTAATCTCGTTTTGGGCCCATTCGACGAATCTACGCCTTACTTGATGATCGTTTGGCTTCAATTCTTGCACGAGTTGGATTTTGTAAGCACGCAAACCAAGATCCTTCCGCAAAATCTTCCATAAAGTGGATGGACACAGATCCAATTCCTGTGCTCGATGGCGAATAGACTCATTCGGGTCTTCCTCAATACTACGCTCTACAGCAGCAATAGCTTCTTCTGTACGCACCGTACAGCGTCTCTGGGGATGCGAGTTATCAATAAGAGTAAACGTGGTGCGACAACGTTCCATGGTTAATCGAATTAACTGCTCTGATGGACGATTTTGTCGACGATAAAATGGACGTAGTGCGCGATACGTTTTCCGCACAGAACCATTATTTTCGAAATAAAATTGCACTATTTGCAAGCGTTGTTCAGGCGTGAGTCTATTCATGATGAGTTGCCAAGCCAAACTGAGAATAAATCACGTGACATCTGTTAAATCGGTTGCCATCTTGAAAAGTAATGCCAACTTAAAGTTCTATACCTCTATAAAAAACACCCTTTACATACATATACAAAGAACTTGTATGCTTTTTTTGAAATATTCATACTCTTCTGTATTGTTTTGTTCCTCGTGCTGTTACCATGTTGCCATGTTACCAACCAGGAGGTAATATTGATGACTTCAATGCTGTTAACAATTGTTGTTTCACTTGCAATTGATAACCCAGTAAAAAAGCAATTGTTAATGCGCTACTACACCACAAGCAACTAGCATTCACATTGAGAGGGAGAGGGAGAGAGATAGAGCCTCACTGATGAAGATGCCACATATTGTTGCATTTTCTATGCCGCTGGCTGTATATGTGATTGTGATTGAATGGCTGTCTATACTCATTCGTTTATTCTAATGTCGATGATGTTACTAAAGCTGCTGAGGATGATGATGATGAAAACCACTTTTGGCAATGATAAATGTTGTCTCTCAGCTGATTTATTTCAACAAGAAATTTTTCTTCTTTTTTTTTTCTTTGTAGGGATTTGGAAAGACTCTTTTCAATTTTAAATTCTTTGATTGAAAGGAATTCTTTTCGAGATTTTTTAGTTTTTTTTTTATTTCTCTGAAAATGAGAGTAAGTTTGTAAAGCGTTTCTTTTTATTTTTTGTTTTTTTTTCTTTTCTTTTTGTGTGTCATTTCTTAAGAAAAGTTATGAAACGGGGTCATAATTATGAATGTCATCGTTGTTATCATTTAGATCGCCTTTAACATCATCAGCTCAGGTTTTTTCAATGGACGATGGCACATCCTTATTAAAAATTTATTTTTCGAAAAACTGAAATGAAATGAAAGTTCAGGTATCAGCGCAAGTGTGTATGCCAGAGAGACGTTTCCCGTAAACGATTTTAACTTTCTATGGCGCATTATGTGTGTGAACTGGATGGAGTGTAAAGAAACCAACAAAAAAGGCTTCGTTTTCATGTTTTTTTCTTTTTCTTTTTCTTTAAATCTCATGTGTCTGGTGCAAAGTGCGTTTGAAATCATTTTTCTTTCTTTTTGGTTTTTTGTTTCCCAGTTTGTTAAAATAAACTGGGATTAAATGCAAGCGATCTTGATAATGACATTAAAAGATGCAAACGTCTTACAATTTTAAATGCGGATGACTTGAGTGAAGAAGAAAAAGCAAAAAACAAAAATAAAAGAAAAACGCAAGACATAATACATACGAAAGTTATTTCTGAGGATTTCTTTTTTTTTTTTGTTTGTTTGTTTGTTGGTCTCCAGCAGTTTTGCAGAAGCCTCATTTCACTTCACATCAATTTAGTAGGCCCAGTCATACTGTTAAGAAAGAAGCATTCCCAGCAGCCTTAGAATGAATTTTTTTAAAGGGTTTAAAACAGCAAAGTTTTCTTTACATACCAAGGCATTGTGTTAGTTTAAGACAACACCAACTACACTGCCACCATCATCATCTGGGCCCTGTATCATTTTATGCAAGCAACCTGGCCAAAAGAGGTGTGTATTTTTTTGAGATCCATAAGTATCCACAAGTATTTTATTTGACTGCATGAAAACCATGGCGAAAAAAGAAATGAAAAGAAAAAAGAATTTAAATTTCAGTTTTAATTGCAAAGCTCTGGTGTGTTTTAGGCCTTAAGAAATTGAAACGCCTCCTTTTTTGGTTTTGATTTCTGTTCGTTTGGAGTCTTTTTTTGGGCTGGAGGTTTGTCTTTTTAACGTTTCTTATCATTACATTGGCTTTGAAATCTTAAACTTGTTCTTAATTAGGTGAAAAACGGATTATTATTCTGTTTTCTTCTCTTCTCTCTGTTAAACTTTTTAAACAAAAAATTAAAAAAAAAATATTTTTTTTTCGTACAAAAAAGGCACACCATAGTGTTGCTTGTGTGTTACAATACTTATTTGGTACACTGTATGTGTTAATCATTTGTCAACTAGTCAGGCAGTTATATTTCATTTTACTTGGCGTTTAAAATTCATTTTTTTTTCCAATTTTTTTTTCGTTTTTTTGTTGATTTTTTTGTTGTTTTTTTTGATATTTTAACACAATAATTTTATGGTTCTAAATTTAACAAGATTTGCCATAAAATGTTTGAAATGAGAAACCGTAAAGAGCCCCAAAAAACAAACGAAAATAAATTTATGACACTCTGTTGCTGTTGTTGTTTGATGTTAAAAAAATAGGTTGTTTTTTCCAATTTTTTTTAACAAGTTTTTAAATTTTTTTATCGATTTATTAAATACTTGTTACACATTTTATAACACAATAAATAAATTGTTTTTAAAACGTTTGTTTATTATAACATCACATATCCATCCATATGGATGAGAATTTTATTTATAACATCACATACATCACATACATCGCATACATATATTAGTTAATAAAACAACAACAACAACAACATTAACATTAACAATGAAAAAACAAAATTTTTTAATAAATATTTATAAAAAAAAGATCTTAACATGGCTGTGGTATCATGTGTTCCCATCAAACAAATTTACACTTCAACATGACAAATAATTTCAAATTTTTTTCTTTTTTCAATTTTTTAAATTCCAAATATTTTTAGAAATTTATAAAAAAAACAACAACAACAATATTTAGTAACAATTGACAACCAACTCAACTGCAATAATGTATATATGTTAGCTTCTACACAACGGAATCCTAAAGGAGATATCACAACCGATACGCTAACATATGCCGAAGCTGTTATGATATTGCAGCGATACTAAAATGCACTCATAATTTGAGTCATATTTGCCGGTAACAACAAGGATATCTCTCTACCTAGTATTCCACAAGAACATAAGCATGTGTTTCCTTTCCAAACGTACGTAAAATGAATCCTGTTGTCTGTATTCAAATGTTTGTTCCTTGGCTATACAATAAAATGATTTCTGTTGTCCGAATTCAAATGTTCAAAGATGTACACACACTTCAGTGTACAAATGAAATTTATTTAAGTGCTCCCCGGGTCTCTCTCAATTAAATTATTCCTGTTATCTGTATTCAGAAGTCGCCGTAGTCTACTGTTGGCTTATTAGACGTAAGACCAAGGTTCAAATCCTAGGTCAGACATCAAAACG
The DNA here is from genome assembly GCA_958299815.1 of Sarcophaga carnaria. Taxonomy (NCBI): domain Eukaryota; kingdom Metazoa; phylum Arthropoda; class Insecta; order Diptera; family Sarcophagidae; genus Sarcophaga; species Sarcophaga carnaria. The sequence goes on along the minus strand of OY283150.1, from coordinate 128,879,678 downwards.
AAAATATAAAAAAACATTTCTTCGGCTACTTCCTCTCAGCAGATTTCTGGCAAAAACTCTGAAAGTAAATAAAATTTCTATGAAAATTTTCACAAAAAAAAAAATCTGTCGTTCAGAAACGACATTAAACTGTAGGTTCCGTCACTCATGTATAAAAATAACACTTTCAACATAAGTGGTGTGAGAAGCTAGGTCGTAATCCTAACTGAAGGGTTGTAATGACCAATTATGTATATATGTGTGTAAATATCTGTATTCAAATGTTCCCTGAGGTCTACATAATAAAACCAGAGGACACGATTACTCAGGATTTTAAGATTATTTTTGGGGAGCAGCCTGTTGCCAGACTTACGTGATGTTTTTGTAGCACAGGCTATTTCACTTGCTTGTCCGCTTATATGGGAAACACAAATAAAATTGAATGTTTTTGTTTGTGTTTTCCATGCAAACAGGCAAGCAAGTGAAATAGACTGTGTTACAAAAACATCACATAAGTCTGGCAACAGGCTGCTCCCCAAAAAACTGTGACTGTGTTACAAAAACATCATATTAAATTCCTTTTTATTGTAATTGCTCATCAAGAATTTAGACAATTTCAAACTCATGTAGCTTGAGAAGCGTCTTCGTCTCTTCGCATTTTAATATATGCCAGATATCAAGGATCCTTACCCACTAAAATCATCTCCTATATCAGCGTTAAAGCTACTCTAGATATTATGTGGTAAAGGCTGATGATTTGCTTCACCACTTTCAACATATAATTCAACCTTTTTGGCGTAACCGGTTACCAACTCCTAGTTTTCATTTCCACTATTTTGTGAAGCCTGATTTCTACTCTTACAATTGCGTCTGGCCACAGATTGTAAGCTTCAAACCTAGGGCAAGGGACATAACATACATACTTAGTATTCTCGTTTAGGTCAGGACAGGTCGTACAATTAGAGAACTCTCTCAAGAATGTGTTTGTAGAAGTAGCTTCTATGTCCCGCATAACATTATAGTCCAACCTGTGTGTTCACCATCCCTTCCGTTTTTCTTCTAAATTTTTTTGGCATTTTATAATACGTAGTTTTTCCCCCCCACAGACACAGATTTGGCGATCATTCTCCCTATAATGTATTTGCCTCTTCAGTTAATATGTCTGTTGGAATACTTACTTACTTACTGACTTACTTAATGGGTCATTACAACACTTGAGTCATGATAACGATCTAGCTTCTCACACCACCTAAGATGTGTGTGTTAATTTTATCTATGAGTGGTTGGGACCTGCAGTTTTCATTCAACTCCAAATGACAGATTTTTGAGAAACTTTTCAGGGCAATTTTCTTTTGCCCTTAGAATTTTTGCCAGAAATCTGCTGACAGGAAATCGCCGAAGAAATATTTGTTCATATTGCATTTTGTTGGCGATGTCTGAGCTGAAGTTTGAACCGAGGCCTCATGTCTAATAAGCCAACACACTACCTTCTAGACTACGACGACTTTCTGCATTCCTTCTAGTAAGCCAACACACTGCATACGTACTAGACTACGGCGATTTCTATTGGAATAGTCTGCGCTTTTTATGTTGGCGGCATCTTCAGTTACTATTCGTTAGAATGAGTCTCCCTTTAAAGTCAGTCGTAAGCCTATATAACAACGTTTATTTTTATCTCGTTTGCTAGGTTAGGTTAGGTTAGAGGACGTGTACTTGTCAATTAAGACAAGTACAGTACCCGGAGGTCGAATTGACCCATTCTACAACGTCCTAGTTTCTCACACCACTTATGTTGTTTACAGTGACTTCGTTTACTATATCCCAAGTATTCTACACCCTATTGGTGCTGTATGAAATACAATTGATGAGACTACTCTGCCGATCATCCTTCTTTTCCATCCTCTATTTGGAATTACATGAGGAAGAGCTAAGCAAGGCGTAATATTTAGTTTCTCATACAACTTCGTCTGTTTTTATACGACAGAAAGGTTTACGAATTCCTGCGCATTACTCAGACAGTTACATGCTAATGTTGAGTCAATTTTACAGGAGCCCAGATTGCTAAGATAGTATTGCTAGCCAATAAAACTTGTTGTTATATACATACGTTTTTTTACGCATTTTAAAAATTTACTAAATTTGTTTCGTGTTCATTCTTTATTTTAATTTTTTACGTTATTTTCCAATTTCCAAATAAAATTTTAAAATTTCAAAATTGCATTGAACTACCATCACCACAAGATAACCACCATCGCCCTGTAAACAGAACGGAACAGAACAGAACAAACGGTCTTTAAAAAATTTTTTTAAATGCTTTTGTCGAACAATAAAATAAAATTCTCAACAAATTCTCCAGCTGATCAAGGTTTTCCCCTGTTCACTGCCGTGCGCGCACTGCCATATGGTGGTGGTGGTGGTGGTGCTAATGCACTAAATGGGAAAATGTTGCAAAAGCTTACAGTTTGACTGGTGGTTCATGGACATCATTATGAGGCATCATCTCATTCATTCAATGCTGAGTTGTGTGTGTACGTACGTACGTATGTATGTACTCGTTATGCTGTTGCTGCTGCTGCTGCTGTTGTTGTTAAAAAAGTTTTTCGATTTTTCCAACTTCAGCCATAAATTTAAAGCATCTTAATGAACTTCTCCGCCTCTATTACCACTTCAGCCACTGCCAAGCATGACCACCGCCACCATCGCCATCACCACCAAGTAACCATTAGCACTACTGCTGCTGGCTCGGGGTCTAGGGAAATACAACAACAATAATAACAACGAATACATTGATTGCTGTAGTTTTTATTTCTGTTTCAACATTTAAATGATCATTTAAAACAAAAAGAAGAAGAAGAAAACAAAAGAAAAACAAGGCTCATGATCATGAAAAGTGTTGCTGTTGCTGTTGCTGATGTTGTTGTTGTTGTTGTTGTTGTAGGTAAAACTAATATTATCGATAAATAAATAAATAAATAAAAAAGCCAACAAAGTAAAATTGCAATTGTTTTATACAACAACAACAGCAAAAGAAATATAATAATAAACGAAAGATGAAGAAGAAGAAGAAGAAATATTATCTCATAAATCCCCAACACAAGACCGATCGTAAGCCAGCGAGTGAGCAAGCGTTTGCAATACATTTACTGTGTGAATGAATTGATCGCTCTCTGGTTTGATTGTTGATCATGAAAAAATAAATAACGATCAAGTAAAAAACAACAACAACAACAACAACAATGTTAAGGTACTTAGAAGGCAGTTATTCAGTCAGTCTACCTACCAGTCACTTACTTACTCACTCACTGAGTTAGTCAGTCAGCCAGTCATTCAGAGCAGTTTAGCAGTTTTAGCTTTTGGGTTTAGGCAGTTGCCTGCCAGTACAGAAAACAGCCTTTAAGGATGACAATGATCATCATGATGATCATCATGATCATAAACATTTTGAAAAGTTGAATGTTGATGGACAATAATGACGCGACAACCGGAAGTCTATTTACAATTATTTGTTTGTTTTTGTTGTTGTTGTTTAAATTTAATTTTATTGTATTTTTTTTTTTGTTATTGTCATTGTCTGTCTTATTATGATTGAATTGAATTGAATAAGAATTAAACATTTTGCGAGCTATTAACAAATGATAATGACCGTCATTGTGACCATCATCACCATCATTGCCATCATCGCGTCATGCTCCATGCCGCTATTGCTATTTGCTGTTGAGATGTTGATGTTGTTGTCATTGTCATTACTAAGCAGCATCGTTCGTAATCGTTTGTCTTTTTTTTGTTTTTTCTGTCCGTCATCGCAGTCATTATCACTTTGATGCCAGCCATGCAGAGTTTCAACAAAAATGATCAGAATTTCTTCTTAACGTTCATAAAGATTGCCGTCAGTCAGACCGCCACTGGTTATTGAATACATATATGATGGAAAAATTGTCAAATTGTTGGTGGCACTAAGTTGAAAAGATTTCATTTAACATTCCTTGAAAATCTTTCTCTCTAATTCACGTTCTCTCTGGATACCTCAAAACTTCTCTTTTTAAAAGAGAATAAAACACACGATCAGTTAAAGAATCTGAAATACTATTGCATTGCTATCAATACATGAGAGAGTGAGAGTAGAGTATAGACTCTATGCGGGTAATAATACTTATTTACCGGAGTCAAATACTCCAGCTTTTTAGTCTTCTCATGATCCTTCTTCACATGGCCACACCAAATTAAATTAAAGGGTGTTTTTTATAGAGGTATAGAACGTTAAGTTGGCATTACTTTTCAAGATGGCGACCGATTTAACAGCTGTCAAGTGATTTATTCTCAGTTTGGTTTGGCAATTCATCATGAATAGACTCACGCCTGAACAACGCTTGCAAATAGTGCAATTTTATTTCGCAAATAATGGTTCTGTGCGGAAAACGTATAGCGCACTACGTCCATTTTATCGTCGACAAAATCGTCCATCAGAGCAGTTAATTCGATTAACCATGGAACGTTTTCGCACCACGTTTATTCTTATTGATAACTCGCATCCCCAGAGACGCTGTACGGTGCGTACAGAAGAAGCTATTGCTGCTGTAGAGCATAGCATTGAGGAAGACCCGAATGAGTCCATCCGCCATCGAGCACAGGAATTGGATCTGTGTCCATCCACTTTATGGAAGATTTTGCGGAAGGATCTTGGTTTGCGTGCTTAGAAAATCCAACTCGTGTAAGATTTGAAGCCAAACGATCATCAAGTAAGGCGTAGATTCGTCGAATGGGCCCAAAACGAGATTACCGTTGTTCCCGATTTTCATAAGCGAATTTTGTTTAGCGATGAAGCGCACTTCTGGTTGAATGGCTACGTCAACAAACAAAACTGCCGCATTTGGAGTGAAGGTAATCCTCAAGTGTATGTGGAAACACCGTTACATCCAGAAAAACTGACTGTGGTTTCAACAAGACGGCGCAACATGTCACACAGCTCGTGCCACAATAGATTTATTGAAAGACACGTTTGGTGACCGCCTAATTTCACGTTTTGGACCTGTGAATTGGCCTCCAAGATCTTGTGATTTAACACCGCTAGACTACTTTTTGTGGGGCTATGTAAAGTCATTGGTCTATGCGGTAAAGCCACAAACGCTTGACCATTTGGAAGACAACATTCGCCGTATTATTGCCGATATACGCCCACAAATGTTGGAAAAAGTCATCGAAAATTGGACGTCCAGATTGGACTACATCCGCGCCAGCCGTGGCGGTCATATGCCAGAAATCATATTTAAAATGTAATGCCACAAGATTATCTTTCGGATAAATAAAATTCATCTCAATCGAATAATCCATCGTTGTTTTATTGCAACTTAAAGTTCTATACCTCTATAAAAAACATCCTTTATATGTACGTCCCTTGAATTGGTCTTTTCAACACAGATAAGGCTGCAACTGAGCAACTTGTGCAGTTCATCGTACGAGAAAGGGGTCTGTCAAGAGAAATCAAGTGAGACCATAATAACGATGGCAAAGTGATTCTATTGATTGATCAAAACGCTCATATTCTTCTGCCTCGTAACGATGGAACCAAATTAAATGAATTTCTTGACAACATGAAGTTATACTCGTGATTCGTAACCTGAGTCTTATAATTCGTTTTTCCTCGTAAACCCATCTTGACAGTTTTGTTGCGAATGAAGCCTCCTAATGTTTCAAAATTCAAAACATCCTTGAAGGAAATTATTTTGTCTTCTGCTAGGCTTTAATGCCAGAATTTGTACATCACTTCGATAACTTCGATAAATTAATTGCTATCGATTTGTACAAATTGTGTTTCTGTGCATTAAATTAAATTCTTGCATTTTTCAATGCTAATTATCGTTTTGTTATCGATAACAATCATGGAAATTATTTCGTCTTCTGCTAGCCTTGAATGCCAGAATTTGTACATCACTTCGATAACTTCGATAAATTAATTGCTATCGATTTATACAAATTGTGTTTCTGTGCATTAAATTAAATTCTTGCATTTTTTCAATGATAATTATCGTTTTGTTATCGATAACAATCAAAATTGATTATTGAGTTATCGATTACCCACATATATATTCGCATATCCATTGGATTTCTCTACTTTTCAATAAAATTTGAAGACTTTTAAGCCAGCCTTTGAAGTCTTCAATTCAGCAGCAACAGCTGCAATTACAACAATAACAATATTTTGTTTTTTTTTTTTGTACTTAAATATGATTTATTAAATACATACATACATACATACATACATACATACATACATACATACATACATATGTACTTATATTCTTAGATCTTCTACGAATATTTTACTTTAAACAGTTGAAGTAGTTGCTGCGATAGCCAAGTTTACCAAGTTATCGAAGCAATAACAATAACAACAACAATAACATAACGCTGTTAAAAAAAACAGAAAAAGAAGAAGAATTACAATTTTTGAATTCTTCACGTAATTCTTAACAATTTCAATTACATACTCCGTCCGCTATTCACCATTTGATTTGATTCTTCTTCAATTCAATTCAACGCAGTTCGGTGCAGTTCAGTTCAGTTCAGTACGTTTCGGTTCAGTCCGTTTTACTCGTTTTTATAGCAACTCACCCCACTCCGTATTTATTGTACGTTTCGTTTCGTTTCGTTTCGTTTCTGGCCTGTTGCTGTTGCTTCTTCGTTTAGTTTTTTTTCTTTTCTTCTATAATCTATTGCAACAAAAACGATTACTTACCTTGTAGTTATTGTTGTTGTTGTTGTTTCGATTTAAACAGCAACAACAACAAAAAAAAGAAAATAAGAAGAGTTTTGTGTCTCACAATTGTCGCGACATTTTTCTTAGTAAAACTCACGATCAATTGGCGACACGCTTCTTCTTTTTCTTCAATTTTTTTCTTCTGCTCAGCTCTACTACCAACCGCAAAAGCAACAACAAGAAGAGTTTTTCAATATGTTGCTGGAATATATGTACGTATGTACATATGTACGTACTATAGCTCTAGCTATTGCTGATGCTATTCCTATTGCTGTTGCTATTGCTGTTTCTGCTGCTGTTACTCAGCCACATCACATCAAAAATGCCTGGTTTGTAGTGTAATTTTTATAATGTTGCTGCTTGTTGTTGTTGTACTCGTTGTATTATTGTTACTCAACCTTGATTTGTTTTGTGTTCTTTATTGTTGTTGTTATTGTTATTGTTTTTATTTAATATTATTGGAATTATATTTGATTATAAAGGAATAATTTCATTGTTTTTATTAATGTTTGAATTGTTATCGAATTGAAGTTATCGATAACTAAATTAATGAATTTAAAATTTTTATTGAAGTTATCGATAACTAAATTAATTGTTTTTCAAATCTTATTGAAGTTATCGATAACTAAATTAATGATTTTAAAATTTTTATTGAAGTTATCGATAACAAATTCTTCTTTCTAATTTGAAATTATATATGCTTACAATTTATTAATTTGTTATCGATAATTCTGTATAGTTTTTCCTTATAAATGCTTCGTAATCGTCTTGTGTCATTGCCTTTGCAGGCAAAATCGCCATTGCAGCCTGTGGATACTTTCAGGCATTATCCGAGAAAGTCAAGTTTCCCCTATAATTGGTGTCCCGTTTGTGCATATAATTTGGAGTTAAAACCAAACGGAGTTAAACAATTCTAAGCTCATTAAGCAGCTTGAGGCGATTGGTATACGGATGGGAATTTGGTCGTGGTACTGTTCGCTGGATTTATTCCATGAGTAATACTTTCAAGAAGTTGTTTTCTTTCTCATTCAAATTACAATGAGAAGTTCCTAAGTAAACTCATGATTACATGTGCGCTACGCCCTACCCCTACAAAGGCCCCTTGCCTTTCACACGGATTAATGCGACGGAGTGAACTATCCTGCTGCCACATTATTCTCTCTGGGCACTTGTTTATTCTACATGAGGTTCCCCAGGCTCTGAGGGAAATTAATCATACCATATCTTCACCTAGGATACGAGATTTCACACTAAAATTCCAAGCAGGGATTACTCAATCTCTCACATGGTTAGCTCTGAGGATTCTGCAGAAGTTCACTGAGGGTTCTTGACTGCAGAGTAAGCCAAACTGTAGAATTTTCTCCAAAAGGCTTAAGCGTAGTACATCTCTCCCTATCCCTGACAATCGTAATTTCTTTCTAGGTAAACAAGTAGCCCTAAATCACGATGCGGAACTGATACAGAATAAGATATCTCGCCACTATTAATGACTAGTCTTAATCAGATCACTTCCAGGAGTAACCTTCAGGCCTAAACTGGTTGTTAAAATCGTGATTCACTTGATCAACCCTCAAGATAGTTTTGTGTTAATCGGAGATGCGTTCGTGGTCGTTTAGTTATCTTTGCGCAGCTTAAAAATCGTGGACTGAAGAGGAATCTGTCTTTACTGTCAGTTTTCCCTGGCGTAACTAATTAAATTGTCGTGGAGACATCACTGTGACTAGGTCGTAATCCTGACTGAAGGGTTGTAATGACCAATTATGTTATGTATGTGGAGACATCACTGTCACCGTTTTTATTGTCACGAGCCACTGCGTAATGAATAGGCATGCGGAGTAGTTTCGCTTACTTGCAAATGATTTTTGCAGAGTTTATAGATCGGTTGAGGAGTAAGAGAGCATTGTTCACTCTTGCCAATGTTTTCGGTTCTAGCTCAATGCAGACTTTTCTCATTTGGCTCTCCTCTTTACGTAAGTCTAGCACAGCTGTCGTTGCTAGATAGCCGATCGATCATTAAATTCCTTAAATTTTCAGGCTGGTTTTCAGTCATGCTTTAAACGTAACGCCCTAGTTTTTATTGTTAAAACCGATGAAGCAGAACTTGTCAGTTAGTTTTGGGACATCGTTGCATGTGGTATCCCAACAAATTGTTATGTGTGGTAAATTGAACTTCGATGTAAGAAAGCTAAGACTGACTCTCTTCTATCCTATCTTATTGTCATGGCTGTGATTTCGTAAGCGATATTTTCGTTAAAAATTGTTATCGCTGTAATCGATATTTAGAACTATAATAAACACTTTAACCTCAATTTTTGTTTTTTATTCTTTCCGCTCTCTTCTACGTTATAATATTGCACATTTTCGATAAGTAGCATCGATAAATCATGTTCTTATTAATTCTAATGAATTCAATCTTTTCTAGTTCAGTTTAATTCTGTGCTTGTGTGTGTGTGTGTTTTTTTTAGTTCTGCAACAATTGTTTTTAAGTGTTTCGTTTTACATTAAAATCGTTTTGTTTTTTTATTATTTACTCTGCTGATTTGTTGCAAGAACTTGTGCTCATCTTCATCATTATTATGAGGATATTATCAGAAGCATTATCATCATCATCATCATCCTCGGCATCAGCATCATTATTACAACAAAAATAAAGATAATGACGATGATAATTTTATTGCTAAATGATAATGAATTTAAGTAAAAGAAGAAGATGAAGAAGAAAATTAACAAAAACAAGAACAACAATAGCAGCAGCAATAAGAAACAGTATTTAAACGTTCAAGTATTTTGAAAATTCATTCCATAAAACCTGTCGCTAAATACACGCGTCTTTTCTTAAATCTTTGCAATTGCAACTGTATACGAGGGAAATATAAGAACAATGTCGGCAATAATGCGAACAACAACAACAACTACAACAATAATAATAAATAGTTTATAAAACAGAACAGAACACAACAGAACAGAACAGAACAGAACTGCACACAGAGCAAAGAGAAAGAAACACACAGATTTTTGTATCTATTTTTGTAATGATCTTGAAATCCCAGTCACTCAGTTAGTTTTTGCTTTTTGTTGTTGTTGTGTGTATAAAAATATATTTATGTATGTGGCATACAACACAGTAACAATAAAAAAGGGGTGGTGTTGCCTCTATTATACTCGTGTTGTGTTGTGTTGTTTTCCAAAAAACGTTGATGTTTGGAAATTGTCATGTGTTTGTGCGACATACGAGTACGATATAAAATTGCATTGGCGGTGAGAAGGGTGGAGCGGGAGACGATTTAACGCAATTCAACGATTTCTAGCAATGGATACGTTGCTGTCGTTCGTGTTGTCGTCTCGTAGTCATCTTATTCAATCGTTGTCATTGTCATTTGCAATGATGTTTGTTGGATTGTTTTTGTTTGTTTGTTTTGTTGGAAGGCTTGTTGATGTTGCAGTTGCAATTACTGTTGTTGTTGTTGTTGTTGTGATTTAAGTTCTGTTTTTTGCCATTTAATTCGTGGCGTAAATCTTGTAACATTGTTTTCGATGCTGTGACTGCTGTGATCAACTAGAATTCCTCATTATCGTGTCCAACGTTATTATCATGATCATTATGATCACGCGGCCTTATAATATTGTAATGTTGTCTGCCTGCCTGCACTCTCAGATGGATCTCATCCTAAGCATCTGTTCATGGTGTGCCTTTTTCTTTGTCTTTGAAAATCAATTTTTGTTTTTTCGGTTTCGGTTTCTGTTTCTCTTGCATTTTTTTAAATTTTTTTTTTATTTAAAGATTTTTAAATTTCAACAAACATTTGATGTCGTTTGTTTTCTTGTTCTTCTTCTTTAGTTTTGCAGAGATTTGTTTTATGCCACAACAGCAACAACACCACCACCACCACAAACTAAGTAGTGTATGGCATTTCATTTCATTCCATTTTTTTTTGGATTTTTTTCGTAGAGTTTGTTTGCAGCCAATCTAAAAAAACTCCTGCCTGCCACCAATTCAAGAAATTCATCTGTGTCGCGAAATATTTGTTGCATGTCGTTTTGTTTTGTCTCCCTTTTGTGGCATTCATTTGGCTGACTGAAAACGGCAGACAGAAAATTGTCAGTTTTAGGTTTTTTTTCCTCTTCGTTTTGTTTTTAAAGAAATTCTTCTTGAAATAAAAATTTTAGAAATTTTTTCTTAAAACGAAACACAAAAGCAAAGGAACCCACTACAACATCCTGTGTGAGATGTTTTCTTCGCCGAACGAAACTATTTTTGGGTGAGCTCTGTTGTATGAAGCAAAAGAAGAAGAAAAAAAAAGAAAACAAAAAAGCAAACTGCCGCCATGCTTCGCCACCATTAATGAAACGATTTGTTGTGTTATGGTGTGTTGTCACTCCATTTCTAATTAAAAGTGTGGTGCTATCGGTTATAAATTATTTTCACTTTTTTTTGGTTGTCTTTTATTGTTAGTGAGTGTGAGTATACCAGTTATCGAATATTCGATAAATCAAATGTTGATGTTGAAGAAAATAATAAGTTATCGAATTTATCGATAACATTTTTTTTATAAAATTTTAACTATCCTGTGAGACAATTTCATAAGAAAAATTTATAAAGAATTATCGATAAAAAATTTTTATTAAAGATTATCGATAGCAAAATCTTTTTGTAAAATTTTATTTGCTCATCTACAACGGGCTTAAATCCAACAAAACCTCAACGTCCTGATTGTACCAACACATGCTAGTTTCTGTATCCTCACCAAATTCTTTTCAGATGCTTTCAGATTCCATCTACCTACACAAGGGCCTCATTGGTCTGACCACCATATACCATATACAGCTAGCCTAATATTTTTAAGTTTTTTAATGGGAAAATGTAAGAGCTGCACTCCTGAAATAAGGAGCTCTATTTTCGAAATGCGTAAAGCTGGAAAGATATATAGAAAAATATCAGAGCAGCTTCAGTGTTCAAAAAAAAATGGTCTTTAACGCTCATTCAAAAATATGACATTACATCGAACGTTCCACGACAGAAAAGGCCCAGGAAAACATCAGACTATACAGACCGCATTATTGGGCGAATCTCCAAAGCCGATCCAAAAAATCGTCTGCGGATATTCAGCGTGAAATTTGCGACAGATTTAATATTTCCAAATCCAAGAGCACCATTTCACGTCATTTGGTTGAAGTCGGGCCACTTCTGAGCAAAATTCAGAGAAGACGTCGCGTTGAATTTGCTAAGTCCCATTTGAATTGGACTGCCAATCAATGGAAATATGTGCTTTGGAACGACGAAACTAAGATAAATCGCCTTGGTCCAGACGGTCGAAGATTTGTTAGAAGGCCCATCAACCAATAATTTAATCCTCGCTATGTTTCACGTGTAGTGAAGCACGGTGGAGGATCGATTATGGTGTGGTCATGTTTTTCATGGAATGGTGTTGGTCTAACCCACAAAATTTATGGAATATTAGATTAGGAAAAGTATGTTGATATACTTAATAATGTGATGTTGCCGTGTGCTGAGGAGAATTTCCCAGTTATCTGGAAATTTCAACAGGACAACGATCCAAAGCATACGGATAAGAACTTCTTCCTTGAAGATAATTCTATCAACGTTTTGGAGTGGTCATCATCAAGTCCGGACCTAAACCCCATCGAAAACCTATGGGGCGATGTACAAAAAGCGGTGAGCCTCAAATATGTTAGAAACATGGCGACTCTTTTCGAGGTCGTAATCTTATAACGTCAATGCGCAGGCGATGTGAAGCTGTGGTAAAGCAAAAAGAAAAAAATATTGACAATAAGTAAGAATATAAACATAATATTGCAGTATTTGAAAAAATTGTGTTCTTTTTTTAAGTGTTTAGTAATAAGAGATTTGTTAAGTTTTTCTGTTAAAATGTTTGAAATCAATAAACAATATGAAAAATATTTCAACATTTTATGAAATTTTAAAGCGTTTCTAATTAGGTGTCAATAGGTGTACATCCAATTCATAATTCTTGCCTTGCATCAGCAAGGTTTTCCTTCTCTAAGCCTTCTCGATATTATTACGACATGTCTAGCCTTCCTAGAAATGCATTCTATATGAGCCTCCATGTCACTTGACTGTCAGATTTTAATCCTCGATGTTTTGTACCCAGTTTTTGTGATATTGCCTCACTCACCTGGTTATCGCATATTATTCCAATCAGGAGGTTTGCTCTTTCTTATCAATGTAACTATAATAGTCTTGCCCAGGTTTATCCTTAACTCCACAATGATATCATAATGATATCTCCACTAGCTTGCCTCTTTCCATCCGAAATATATCGTCTCCATAGCCTTTTCAGTCCGCCTTAAACGATCTCATCTAGATTCCATTTATGAGCGTACAAGGAGTACAGCTTCCACGTCGTTAATAGGTATGTATGTAGATCCCATCCGTAGTTTCGGAACGACAACTAAGATAAAGACAAGAAAATTCTCTCCTCGGTTGGAGGCAATCGAAATTGTTTTTGGGCAATTACAATAAACGAAGATCTGAATCATTTATCAGGCTATCGAGGAATAACCTGAGGTTGATAATCGGTCTCTTGAGAGGCCATTGCAGACTAAGAGTAGACATATTCAGAATGGGGGTTGTTTCAAGCCCAACATTTAGATTCTGTGACGATGAGAATGAATCATCGGAGCATATTCTCGAAACCAGTGAGGCATTAATGCTCCCCAGAAAGAAATACCAGATGCTTAGCAGTGAATTGGCATTGGGGGTTTATCAAGGCAATAGACTTGAATGAGACATTATAGGTTTACTGTGTAATGTATGAGGAGATATAGTAGTTCGTAGGGTTGCTGTACTTAGCTACTTATTCATCACAATGCTACTGCAACCAATCCATCTCAAAATCGTGAAGAGAAATTGAAAATGAATAGGCCACGCTATTAAAAAGCCTACTGATGATATTGCATGGCCGAACATAGATTGGAAAACGGAAAATGCGAACGTCCTTCACACAACACAGTGCACACAATACAAACATAGAGGAGACTGAAGCCTCTGCAATTGAATTGAATTCCAGGTTTACGTGAGTACTCCCATGATGGCATATCACACAGTGAAATAGAATGCGTCTACCAACGCCCCACACACACAATGATGCAATCACGTGCCGTGCCATGCATCACATCACCATATGTGGGTTGCAATTCGAGTCCATGTTGTGTTGGACATGACTTCCCTCTGGTTTAGGGGTCGGAGACCATCTAAACTCCTTCAATGCGTTAAGAGTGTAATGCCACACTGTACTCGCACACTCCCCGCGATTTGGGTCCAAACCACAGCCACCACGTTGCTCCCACAAGGAGACTTCACCAGATTAAGACCTCTGTTCAGGCTTCGCAGCCAAGCAAGACCAGACTGCTACCAGTTGAACCCCAAGTAGTTCAGTAGACTGGTGACTGAAGCCTCTGCAGTAAGCTTAAGTTAAAGTTTGTTAAAGCTTAGCTACTTATATTTCTTGAGTTCGGTATTCAGATCGTTGATTGTCTTTCAAATTCGCCATAAAGCGCTTAAAGTATTCCTTCTTTTTCTCCTTTGTTTGAACTGAAATTAAGCCAATACCTGTTAACACCGGCTTACAACTTCGGCTTAGGTTTTATAAAGGAAATACTCTCTCTCTCTTTCTCTCTCTCCATCAAGGAGATTCTGTATGTTAAACGATTCTACGATTTTATGTGAATGTTTTACAAGCAAATTAATGAATGAGTGACTGATTGACTGACTGATTGACTGATTGAAGAACTGCAGTAAAAATATTCAGTTTTTTTTTTAATAGAGAACACCGCCGTCAGAATCTTTATAATCATAAACACATACAGCCTTAAACATCAGCTTCATTTAAGTGATTGAAAATTCATCAAAAAATCGAAAAGAATTTCATCAGTTTTGGTGGTTTGATGGATGATGATGTTCAAAAAAATGTTTCAGGTTGTACCTACTCATACATATTGTATTGTGCGTCCATTAAATGTCTGCTGCTGCTGCTGACAGGCTAGCCAGCTTCGGTCGGTTGTCAGATTGTGTTTTGCCAGTGGTATTATGGTGGTGTTAAGTTTATGAAGAGTCTGTAAAAATATTTGAATTTTTTCCGATTTTTTTCTCGGTTTTTTTTTAACTTGTGGTTCTTGTCGGCCACTTGTACAATTTTATTCGGTTATTGTTGTTGCTTTGTTTTCCTATTGTTGTGTGTTGTGCGTGTGTGTGTGTATGTGTGGCTTTATATCTGTTTATGAGTTTTAACTTTGTTTTGTAGTTGATTTATTTATTATTACTATTGTTGTTTTTGTTGTAGTTGTTGTCGATTTTTTTCTTCTAAAGACTGACTATTGGAATCCACTTGTATTTGTCAAATACAAATAAACCATGAAGAAATATTTAAACCAACAGTGGGTGGTAAAAAAGAGAAGCGGTTTTTAAGTTTAATGAACAAATTTTACATTTTAAAAGATATTTTTTCTTCGTTTTATAACATTAGGTTGGGTTTGGTTAGGCCGCAAAGCCTGCAGTTAATTTGAAATTGCAATTCCTTTTGGGACAAAAAAAAGAAACTTTTTTGTTACCTAAGCTCGGTGCATTATGCCTTGGGTATAGACCCTTATTATATGTAAAGGGTGTTTTTATAGAGGTATAGAACTTTAAGTTACAATAAAACAACGATGGATTATTCGATTGACATGAATTTTATTTATCCGAAAGATAATCTTGTGGCATTACATTTTAAATATGATTTCTGGCATATGATCGCCACGGCTGGCGCGGATGTAGTCCAATCTGGACGTCCAATTTTCGATGACTTTTTCCAACATTTGTGGCCGTATATCGGCAATAATACGGCGAATGTTGTCTTCCAAATGGTCAAGCGTTTGTGGCTTTACCGCATAGACCAATGACTTTACATAGCCCCACAGAAAGTAGTCTAGCGGTGTTAAATCACAAGATCTTGGAGGCCAATTCACAGGTCCAAAACGTGAAATTAGGCGGTCACCAAACGTGTCTTTCAATAAATCTATTGTGGCACGAGCTGTGTGACATGTTGCGCCGTCTTGTTGAAACCACATCTCCTGGACATCATGGTTATTCAATTCAGGAATGAAAAATTTTGTAATCATGGCTCTATACCGATCACCATTGACTGTAACGTTCTGGCCACCATCGTTTTTGAAAAAGTATGGACCAATGATTCCACCAGCCCATAAAGCGCACCAAACAGTCAGTTTTTCTGGATGTAACGGTGTTTCCACATACACTTGAGGATTACCTTCACTCCAAATGCGGCAGTTTTGTTTGTTGACGTAGCCATTCAACCAGAAGTGCGCTTCATCGCTAAACAAAATTCGCTTATGAAAATCGGGAACAACGGTAATCTCGTTTTGGGCCCATTCGACGAATCTACGCCTTACTTGATGATCGTTTGGCTTCAAATCTTGCACGAGTTGGATTTTGTAAGCACGCAAACCAAGATCCTTACGCAAAATCTTCCATAAAGTGGATGGACACAGATCCAATTCCTGTGCTCGATGGCGGATGGACTCATTCGGGTCTTCCTCAATGCTACGCTCTACAGCAGCAATAGCTTCTTCTGTACGCACCGTACAGCGTCTCTGGGGATGCGAGTTATCAATAAGAGTAAACGTGGTGCGAAAACGTTCCATGGTTAATCGAATTAACTGCTCTGATGGACGATTTTGTCGACGATAAAATGGACGTAGTGCGCGATACGTTTTCCGCACAGAACCATTATTTTCGAAATAAAATTGCACTATTTGCAAGCGTTGTTCAGGCGTGAGTCTCTTCATGATGAATTGCCAAACCAAACTGAGAATAAATCACTTGACAGCTGTTAAATCGGTCGCCGTCTTGAAAAGTAATGCCAACTTAAAGTTTTATACCTCTATAATAAAAACCCTTTATAAAAAGAGCCTCCACTTTTGTCGTGCACTGTTAGAATTAAAAAAAATTCCAGATTTATTGTTTTTCAAGGGTTTTCAATCAATATTTTTTTTTTATTTCACCGCAAATTATCATTTTTTCTGTTTGTTTGCTTTTGGTTTTTGGTTTTTTGATTTCAATTCTATTGTTTGATCATCATCATTTCAAATCCAGATAATTGGTTGACAAGTGACCACTTGAAAATTATTGAAAATACACAAATAGAATTTGGCATTTCAACACAAAACAAAATAACTTTTATTGTGATGTAGTCTTCCCAGTCAATTTGAAATAAAAACACAAAAAGGTTTTCTTTTGTTAATTTTGAATGTTCAATGCTGTTACTCCTAAGAGGAGCATGGGGCCATAAGAAATATTTATTCCAGCTTGTATGCAGGATGTTAGTTTCCACTTAAATTTACTGTCTCCTAGTCAATGTTCACTTGACTAGCAATCTTAATCGCTGGTTTGATTAGAGTATGTATAGCCTAGCCATCCTCATTTTTGGTCTTCTTCGTTCAATAGAAATCGATTGCTATTATGTCAATGCCTACAGACCTCTGTTGCTGGTTGTTCTAGTCAAGAATAGCGGAAGAATATTTAGAAAGCATCTTTCGGTAACAAGTTGCATAGTCTGTAAATATAGGATTCGTTTCGTTCTTCTGTATACCATATATGAGGAGATTTACTTCGTGGTCACAGGAATATTGAAGATAACAAAAAAGCTGTTTAGCAAAGCATGGGACAGTCGAACGAAATTCGAATGAAGTCATATGTGAGTCCGCCATAGTCTAGTAGGTAGTTTGTTGGATTATTAGTTGCGAGCCCTTGGTTCTAATCCTAGCTTAGTCGCCTATCAGCAGTCTTCTGGCACTTCAGGGAGTAAATATAATTGCCATGAAAAATTTCTTAAAAATCTGTCATTCGAAGCAGAGGTCAGCAATGAGTATTCAAAAATATGAGCAAATTAGAATCATACTCATAAGTTCTGATACTTATACGCATTCATACTTATTTTAATGTCATACTCTTACTACTTATATTCAAAGTTTGAAATACTCATGGTACTCGTACTTAACAATACGCATGATGTTATTGATTTCGACTCTCAATGACTCATCGTATACACGAATCACAAAATAAGTATGATTCGTGCACGAACACTACAATACTCACAAGAAGGTTGTGTGTTTGTTCTGCTTGCTGTCTTTTTCTTTTTTGTTTATGTATCTTCCTTCTTTCTTTGTAAATGCAACAACAACTAAGACTGTAAATTTTGACGAATGATTCGAATCACTCGAATCATTTATAAGAGTATTATAAGAGTATTTTTTTCTAAATTTATGAATCTGAATGAGTAGGAGGCGTATGAATCAAACATAGTTCGAATGTTATGAGTTTGATGTCAATGTTGTACTCATACTCATTGCAACTTGTACTTATAAATCAATATTGTACAGAGTACGAATGAATCAGAGTACTAGGATTTCAATACTGTTGACTCACTCATACTCAAAATTGCATGAGTACTCATGAGTAGCGAAAAAGCGATTCATTGCTGATCTCTGATTCGAAGTCGACTTTAAACTGTTGGCGCTGCTGCTTATGGTTAAAATTAATACACAAAACATGGGTGGTGTGAAAAGCTAGGTTGTAATCCTGTCTAACGGGTTGTAATGACCAGTTAAGGAAGTCATATGTAAGGTAGGCATTCCGCATTGTGCAAATTATCTCATGATACAAGTTTTGCTCAGAAAAAATAATGCAAGTATTAACGCGCTTGTATAGAGATCAGGCGTCTCAAGCCTCCTGTGGATATAAGCAGAACAAAATTTGCATTAAAATTAACTAGAGTTCATGTTAGAGACCTTATAGCAATTAAAACGGGATACTAGCTTCTGGATGCATGAAGGAGCAGAGACCATACTGAAGAAGGAATAAGAAGAGACAACACGGCATTTTCATTGCCGTGTCCGATTGTCCGATTGTTGGGAACCTTAGACGAATTATCCTTCACAAAACTGTTGGTATGATTGAGAAATACTAATCAGAAGCACTATTTAAATGACAATGGGAACTCATTGCGCCTTATCGTTTTTTTGAGGCGCCCACAAATTTAACATTTTCACGCCGGCGCTTTAATTCATGCTTGTCGCCTACTGGCGCATGTTATATTTATAAGACGTTATTAATTATAATTGTTATTAAAAATAAATGGTTTTAAGAGAACATGACTCTCAGGTATTTCTTTTCGACAGTCGAAGTGTTAAAGATCTAAATATTTGGTATTACATATCGTCTAATAGCATTATCAATTGCGTACCATCGGTAAAACATGCCGCCGAATGAGGCAGTCTGAGGGCGGGCCACCGGTAGGACGTGCCCGATAAGGCAGTCGAGTGCCGGCCACCGGTGGGCCGCGCCCGATAAGGCAGTCTAGTGCCTACCACCGGTGCTACGCGCCGGCGTGAACGTGTTAATCTAATCTAACCTAAGTAAATCCAATATAATCAAAGATATTAACCTAAAATAAAGCGCAAATTTTTTCGTACGCACTCCTTATTTCCATATAATTTTCGTTTTATTTTTTTTTAAACATTTTTATTTCGAACAAAAAAGAAAACAAGTTTTATTTCCTTTTGGGAAAATAACTCAATCGTTACGTTATTCACACACTTATTTACCAGCAACCCTATTGACTGACCAAATTTACACTCGGATTTCAGATTTCTGTTTAAAACAACAACCTTAAATTGATGCCAACTCAGAAGACAATATTCAGAGAAAAATTACTTGGAAATATCACAAATATTTACAATCAAATTATCATTTGAAATAGAATTTAAATAAAAATATTTCAAATAAAAAACAAATAAATTTACATTAAAACACCGATACTGGTACTGATGCTGGTACTCATACTGAGTGCTAGTTTGCTCTGACACTTTGTATTAAAAGTAGAGGCCAAGAAGACAAAAAAAAACCAAAAAAGAGTTGCAACTTATCAAAGGTGTGAAGAGGAGCAAAACTATTTGAGTTTTAAGGCAAATATTTGTTAAAATTTTCAATTTTCCCAAAATGTTATTTGAAGCCCCTGTCTGTCTGTCTATCTGTCTGTCTCTCTCTGTTGATGGCTGTGCAAGTGGGAATTGTGATTTCACAGTATCTCTATATATTGGTTTCCGTATTTGATTTTTGTTTGTATTTAAATTACAATTTATTTGTTTTACCAAATTGTTTGAAGAGTCTCACATTAAACGCTTTTTTTATGGGGAAATATTCAAATTTTTGTAAATATGTGCCCACCACTGTGCAATCACATTACATACATACATACAACCGAACAAGATTCTGCTATGAATAGAAAGAAAATAGAGAGATGAGAATTTTTATTTATCTTAACAGGTTCCATCACAGATTGTAACGTAAGCGGCAATACAATTGCCAATGAGTTGGCGAGATGTGGGGCAATGATTATCGCAAGCAGATGAAGCCTTTAGTTAGGTTCAAGCAGATTCGAAAAGGAGTGTGGTGGGCACTTTATAATGGAATAGGAAAGATTGCACAATCTCATAGCAATTTTGGATCAAGACTTGACTGTTGTTGGGTATTAAATCTGTACATGAAATTTATTTCAGTCTTCATAAGTTGCTTCATAAGTAGTCGCTGTGGTCTAGTAGGGAGTGTGTTGGCTTATTAAACTTGAGCTCAGGTCTGGCACAAGGTTCAAAACACTGGTCAGACATCTCGAACTAATCGAAATTTTAAAAAATACGACGATTTCCTCTGAGCAGATTTCTGGCAAAAACTCTGAGAGTAAATAAAATTGCCATGAAAAGTTTCACAAAAATCAGTCGTTCGGAGTCGACATTAAGCTCTAGGCCACGCCACTTATGGATAAAATTATAACACACAGCATAAGTAGTATTAGAAGCTAGATTATAATCCTGACTGAAGGGTTGTAATGACCAATTATACAGTGTTGGAAAAAATAATAGAAACGCATCAAAAACGTTGAAAACATCCCCATATCATTAGGGACCTGCCATCCTGTTTGACTGTCTTTTTGGTGCATTTTGGATCAAACTCTTTATTGGCAGGGCGACGTACAAAACATTTTCCGTCTGATGGAGCACTTTGTTCCAATTTTTCCGACTTTGGTGTTATCTGCAAATTGTAACCTTTTTTGTATATTTTTGTTTTACTTAAATGAGGTACTGACCTTGGACTTCGAGCCTATTTCTTATAGTACTGCTTGTTATTGGAGCATCTAGTATATTTTTAAGCCCATTAGATGACTCAAAAAATTTGTTTGGGAATGACGTACTAAAATTTGATCAAAACGCTTGGACGTTTTCCTCTTTCTTCCTCTAGTTTCGATATTTTTTGTATAGTGAATCACTTAAATACTTTATGTTTGGAACACCTCATTATGTGGGCTATTTTTCCAAGTGATAAGCCATCAGATTTTAACTTAAGGATAACATTTCTTTTAGCATCAGTGGTATGAGCACCTCGACCCATTTTTTGAAAGATTTAAAACACACACTCAACCCGAAAATTATACAAATGGTCAAGAAAAAGGTATTTTAACTCAATTTTTACCACTTCTAAATATTTCAAGTAAAAAGTTTATTTATTTTAAATTTAAACACGGTTTTAGAAAAACGTTTCTATTAATTTTTCCAGCTAGATTACGTATTTTCTTACTTTTTCCTGAAAACTAATAAATTAAAAGAGAAGAAAGCAAATAATAAAATCCCGTAACATTAGCAAGAATTTGACAGTAATTTTCAACTATAAAAATTTATAACGAAAAAGTATACAACATTTTAATGACGAACTAGTAATCGTTTCTATTATTTTTTCCAACACTGTATATGTTTATTTGTTTTTACTAGGCATTGTGCTTTGAGGCAAAGACCCAAAAGAGTTTGTGGTTATGTTCAGAAGATGTCGAGCACATTCTATGTCTATGCCCTGGCATGTGGAGTTCTTGATCGAGGTTTCTTCAATCGACATGAAGAATTTTATTGTGTCATCTCTACCTCTACCTATTCGTCTACACCTTCTGACACTCATCTTTCTTTACAGCTGAAAATTCTAAGCAGTTCACACGTCAGGTTGGCGTATCTCTGCAGAGGTTCAAATAAATGGTCTGCTTTACTTATGTGCAAAAGAATTCTAGCCGGCTATGAATATATGTACACACAGTTACTAAAGTACACATACGGTTAACAAATTTCAGAAATTTTTTAACCAATCCGTTCTCGTTGAAAATCTTTATAATTGTCGGACATTTTTCCTCGATTTTAAGATGGTCTTTTGCATTGTTTAAAAAATTTCTGAAATTTGTTAACTTTTGTGGGCCTGTGCCGGACCACAAAAGTATACATACGATTAACAAATTTCACAAATTTCTGAACCAATGCAAAAGACCATCTTAAAATCGAGGAAAAATTTCAAATGGGCCTGTGCAGGGCCACAAAAGTATACATACGATTAACAAATTTCAGAAATTTTTTAACCAATGCAAAAGGCCATCTTAAAATCGAGGAAAAATGTCAGGCAATTATAAAGATTTCCAACGAAAACGGATTGGTTAAAAAATTTCTGAAATTGGTTAACCGTATGCATACTTTTGTGGCTGAGTGTATGTGTGCAGAGCAAAATTTTTCGTTAAACCTAAATAAGGTACATCTTAGGAATCTCAATATCAATTATAATGGGCTGTTGGCTCTTAAGTATACTTATGTGAGCGGAGGCTAGGAAAACCTTACATCGGCTTCTGCAAAAGCTGTATTGGCAAGGAAAGAGACGAGACCACTGGCTCTTTGGTGTACAGAATGTATTGGCAGAACGTGTCTAGCCAAATGTGATTTGAATTGAATGCATAGGTTCATAAAACAGTCCAGAATTGTTAGGAACTACCAGCCATGAGTTATGGTTGAATAGCAGAACAGGGGTACTAACCGTATTACAAAATGGCGGCTGTCAAATTAACTTAACCTAACCTACTTGGCAGGGTCATGTCTTCTAAGTTTCTGCGCTCTTACGCTTTTTAAGGCAAGAGAGTGATTACTCCTTCTATGAAGAATCTGAGGACATACAATTTTTTTCCCAGTATTCAGCCTGCTTGCAGAAACTCTGTCAGTATATTACTAAGTCCGGGAGCCTTATTCGACTAGAATACTAACATGGCAGTCGCAAATGTTTCTTTACATACATATTTTTCCCTCTCTCTCTGTCTTAGTTTGCTTAAGAGATTTTTGAGTTCTTCAACAAAAAAGCCTACAGTATTGTATAGAATCGTAGCAGCTTTTCTTTTATTGCCAATCAAACTGTTCTGTTCTTTTCTTTCTGTTTTTTTTTTGTAACCATTAAATACGAATAAAATTAAATATTTTTATGGACTAATAAGCTCTACTAAAAGAAAAGAAAAATCCGCTTTTATTCATTATGAATTACTGAAAAAGAAAGAAAAACTCTTTTTTTTTTTAACAGCACAAGACATTTAAAAAGCGATTAAAATAAAGCGATTTTCAATAAAATTTTAAACATTTAAACGCAATATATCGGTATTAACGTAAATTATGAACATATTTTATTGTGTGGATTTCTTTTCATTTTCAAAGAATCAGAATGAATTCCTTTTCTTTTAAATTATTGTGATTAAATAGGCTCTCAGTCGTGTACGCTTTCTGTCTGTTAAAGTAGACTCATTGCCTGACTGCCTGCAGAATAGACTCCAGATTATATTATCGATGATGATGATGGTATTATATTGGCTGGTATTTAAGCCTTTTGCTCATTTAAATAAGCCGTTTTTAATATTGTTTATGAGCTGAGAACATTCTAAGCTGTCATTACCGCAGACAATATGAACAACAAACGACACTGAAAACCTCCCCAAAAAAAAAAACAAAAAACCAGCTAAACAGACAGTAAGACACAGCAATACAGACAGACAGTCAGAATAGTCAATGGAACAGACAATCTAGCACGCCATAAACATGCTGTCTAACAACCAAGCTTTACGTATTAAAATCAATGAATATGAAGTGTATGTGTGTGTGTGTTGGAAAACTGAAAACTTCTGCCAAAAACTCAACCAAACATGGAAACAATCTTGCCAAAGAGATTGGGAGAGAGAGAGAGAGAAGGAAAACATAAGAAAAATCATAAATTCCGGTTCTAATATTTGCTGTTATTGGCAATTGAGTCTTGTATTGTATTGTAGTTTGAGAAAATCTGGCAGTTCGACAGACAGCCAGCCAAACCATTCATTCATACAGTTTTTCGTTATTTGTTGGCATTTACAATAAAAATAAAAACCAACAAAACAAATCAAATATCTTATGGTTACACACACACACACACACAATATTATAAACATTTTGAGATCTGCAACTGCATTCGCAATGCGCATATGCATTCTCCTCCTCCTGTGTATGTAAATATTAATAATGAAGGCAATCTTAAGCCATGATTATGAGCATCAGAGTATTCAAATGTGATTGTAATTAAAACGTATTTGAATATCACATTTGAAAGTATCACCATAAAATGTGAAATAAAAATTCGAACTCGCAGTTCAAGCTCAAATAAAAGATGAAAATCTTCAAAAAAATATCAAAAAAAAAAAACAAGAAAATTATTGAGAAGACGTAGCAGTCATTGTTAATATAGAATTAAAACAAAAAAATGAGAAAAGAATGGAGTTTAATAATATTTCTTAAAAAGGAAATATTCATACATTTGTTATCGATAACTATTTCTACAGCTTCTTTCAAGTTCGTTGTTATTTTTAATACAACAGCATTTTACTTCTTTCAATAGACTTGTTTTTCTATCGTTTAGGACTATAAGAACAAAGGTTTTTTCCCACCTATCGACTTAGATTTTCCAATTCCCAAATACGCCTTAAATTCGCATTTTCTTTTCAATTTCGAATACAGCGGAATATAAATAATTTTTCGGTATGGTTTATGATAAGTTTTTCGAATAACAAAAAATTGTTGAGTCCTTTTCGAACGCACTTCGTAAGAAGGACAGGCAGCATAGTCTCTTGTAAAAGGTTAGCACTCAATAAGCAAGGCTCCTTCCTCACCATTCAAATCAATATAAAGAACGAGCAGATTTTTTTTTTAAATATTCCTAACCTTTCGGCATATGTACCCAAGAGCCAGTGTTCCACTATATCCGATATTACGTTCCTACAATGAACTCTAGCTGGATTTGACGTAAATTTTGTTCTGCTTATAATCACAGCAAACCAGATTTGTCAATAAATATTAATCTCTTCATTAGCCTCTGTAAATGTGTGAGCTTTGTTCAATGTTCCCGTACCCAGAAATAAACGATCCATACCCATATCATAAACGATCGTTTCTTCTATTAGTGGAAAAAATCGAGCTTCATTAGATCAAATATCCGGATTATTTATAGTAAATTTATTAATGAATTGCATTTTCAATAGTAAATTTATCGATAACTTGCATTATGATATATTTGTGAACGACTTGCACTTTCGATAGTAAATTTATTGATGACTTGTATTTTTTTATAGGAAATTTATCGATGACTTTCATTTTCGAGAGTAACTTTATCGATGACTTGCATTTTTTATAGGAAATTTATCGATGGCTTGTATTATTTATAGGAAATTTATCGATAACTTTCAGTTTTGATATTAAATTTGTGAATGACTTGCATTTTCGATAGTAAATTTATCGACTACTTGCATTTTCCATAGTAAATTTATCGATGACTTACATCTTTTATAGCAAATTTGAAAATGACTTGTATTTTCTATAGTAAATTTATCAATGACTTGCATTTTCGATAGTAAATTTATCGATGACCTGCATTTTCAAAAGAAATTTATCAATTACTTGCATTTTTCATAATAAATTTATCAATCACTTGCTTTTTCGATAGTAAATTTATTGATGACTTGTATTTTTATAGGAAATTTATCGATGACATGCATTGTCGATAGTAAATTTAATGATGACTTGCATTTTTTATAGGAAATTTGTCAATGACATGCATTTTTGATAATAAATTTGCGAATGGCTTGCATTCTCTATAGTAAATTTATCGATCACTTACATCTTTTAGAGTAAATTTGTCGATGGCTTGCATTTTCTATAGTAAATTTATCGATCCCTTACATTTTCGATAGTAAATTTAATGATGACTTGCCTTTTTTATAGGAAATTTATCGAGGACTTACATTTTCGATAGTAAATTTATCGATTGCTTGCATGTTTGACAGTAAATTTATCGATAAATTGCATTTTTGATATTATATTTGTGAATGACTTGCATTTTCGATAGTAAATTTGAAAATTACTTGCTTTTTCGATAGTAAATTAATCGATGACTTGCATTTTTTATAGTAAATTTATCGATATTTTGAATTTTTTTTTATAGAAATTTTTTCGATGACTTGCATTTTCTAGAGTAAATTGAAAGTGTTGGAGGTAGCTACTGTCTTACAAAATATATTCAGTCTAATGTGTAATCTATTCATTAGTTGCGACTTCAGAATATTCAGAAGAGTATGTAAATGGTGGTGGCAACTTATTCCTCTTAATGCATGGGTGATCATCAACCCTTGAACGACTAAGAAATGTCTTTTTCCCATAACCAAATTTCATAAAATCTCATCACATAAAGACATTTTCTACTTGCAATAGAAAAATAAACAGTAGTTCACCCAAAAACCTTTATAAAGTCATTAATTTAAAAAGCCTGGTAGAGATTAAAATGCATAAGAAAAGAATAACGAATAAAAGAATGAATTTATTTTCAACGATTATTGTAGTTTAGTGCAACCAATTCTAGTTTGAATGCATAGAATGGTGTTCTAATAAATTTCTTCGTTTAAAAGGTTGTTAACATTTTAATATCTTTATTGAATGCATTTTTGATTTTATTACCTTCGCATTCATTTTATTCATCTCCGAGGTTTTTTTTTTGTTTTCTTAAAATATTTAAATTTTAATTTGTTGTTATTGTTGTTGTTGCTGGTGTCCATAATTTTTTCCCCTGTTGCTCTTTTTTTCAAAAAAAAAAACAGAAAATTTTAAGTTTTTAATTTAAATCTTAAAAATTGTGGCATTGATTGCATATGGTGCCTTAGCTGCTGTTGTTATAGTTTTTTTGTTGTTGTTGTTTTTGCTGTTGTTACAAATATAATTTGTGTATTGTTGTTATTGTGGTCTTTGTTATAATTTATTAAGACAAGCCAGCCCTTATTTGATTTAAATTTGTGGCATCGCCGTTTGTTTGTCTGATTGTGTGTTTAAATTCTCGTGTTCGTTTCTTAAGTCTTTCGTTTTGTTCTCTTTTTAGTCACCGTTTTTCTTCATAGTGCCTACTGCCTGTGGTGGTAGTCTTAAAGTCTTTCAAGTTTTTTGATTCTTTTTTTTTTGAAACCGTGTTACAAATGAGTGAAACTTTTTTTGTTGTTTTTATACGCTGTTTTATAGTTGTTACTCGTTTGTTTTTTTGTGTGTGCAGCATTGTATTCAATGCTTAAGCTCTTATTATGCAATTGAGATGACATTTTTTCCCTCAAATTGTTACTGAGTGTCTGATGTTTCTCGGTTGTTGCGTTTTTTCTTTTCCCAAGAGTTGTTCTTTTTAGTTGAGGATTGCCACCGAGTAAGGTATTTAGGAGAAGATATTTTGCGAAACGGTGATAATGCTGCAAAGAAACACGAGCTGTAAAGTCGATAGAACAATAATGCTCAAGTCATTTGGTGTTAATGATCACAATTGCTTCAGAATTTTGTCTTCTGAGAAGCCATTTAGGAACGATGTTTTCGTAAACAGTGTTTAAGGTTTACGGGTTTAAGGAATCAAGTTCTTTATGGAATTGTGAAGCAGGATATTCGATAGTTCATGGATTATGGAAAAGATATAGTACAGTGGTGGCCTTATAATTAGAAAAGACTTAGCAACATGTATGTTTGTTAATTTGTTTTACAGTTTTCACTGTGTACGTCTTACATACGTTTTTCCATCAGATTGGAACAAATTAAACTTAGATTTGTCACTCCAGAGAAGTCTGTTCCAAAAATATTGTTTCTAATTATAAGGCCACCGCTGTATATCCGAGAGGTAACAAAATCACCCAACCTTTCAATATGTAAACCGGCAAAGAGAGGTCGCATGGATCCAAAAATAAAATTTTCAAATGCAACACAGCAGTTCAACACCATTTGCTACGATGATAATATTGGATGCTCTTAGAACTACAATCTTGTTTACTATCCTTAATTTATTATCTTCAACTACCTGATATCTGTCAAGCAAACACGCCACAAAAGCATTGGAGTATAAAAGTTACGATCATGCCAAAGTCTTGGTTATATTGATCTGGATATCCATAGATATCTGAACCTGCTTTCGAATATGATTATTTAACGAAAATACCAGCTACATTCTGTTTCAATAATGGTTTACACCACCTAGAGGGCAACATCCAATAATTAATCGTGACTTACCCCATTATTGTAGTATTATTTAGGCTGAAATAATGGCTATAAAGACCGGCGATATGCTAACCCAATATCAGAAGATATCCAGTGGAGATATACGCTTATTCACTGACAGCAAAGCGACCATTAGATCTGTAGGTAGTATGTAAATCAGATCCACGACTGCTCAAAAATGCTGAGCGCGTCTCAAGAAAACAGTGAGACATTCCATGGTTATCCTGATGTGGGCTCCTATGGTACGCTGGTATTCAAGGAAATAACAAAGCTGGACATACTTGTAAAAAGGCTAGTACAACATAAATTCATACGAGAGATTGGCACTTCTCTGCAGAGAGGCAAACATATATTTCACTGATTTGCAGAGGAAAGATGGGGTTAACGAACTAACTTCTTTAAAGGCGAGATTAAACAAAATTGGCGTTAAACTGAACTTAACGGGGCACTGGCCTTTGAGTGCACTAGCTTGGAGGCTGTGTATACCTCACAAAGACCTGCAAAGACTGCAGTAGTTGTATTGCCAAGGAAGGAAGGGAAAATACAATACATTTTCTCTGTCATTGGGCGACACTTAAGAGCCTGAGGCGAATGATTCTTGATTTGGTGAGAAATGATAACCAGGAGTTCTAATTGAATGTCGCCGTGGTCTAGTAGGTAGTGTGTTGGCTTATTAGACGAAAAGCCAGGGTTCGAGACCCAGGCCAGACATCAAAATAAAAAATACAAAAAGGATTTCTTCTGCCACTTCCTCTCAGCAGATTTCTGGCAAAAAACTCTGAGAATAAAATAAAATTGCCATGAAAAGTTTCTCCAAAATCTGTCGTTCGGAGTCGACTTTAAACTGTAGGTCCCGCCACTCATGTACAAAAATTAACACACACACATCATAAGTGGTGTCAGAAACTAGGTCGTAATCCTGACTAAAGGGTTGCAATGACCAATTATGTATGCCTAATTGAATTATGGAATAAGACCCGTCAATATTACATTAGGACCTTATAAGATCCAGAGAAGCTTCCTTTTTGATACGTTTGTCAATTTAAATGTTTCATCGCACACTTCACTTGGCATTTGTTTACAAAATCTTCCAATATTTTGTCCACAATGATGTCGAAATGAATGATGAAAATTTTAAAATCAGTTTTCAATTGTGTTCTGTTTATTTTAAAACAATCAACAACATTGCTAAGGTAAAAGTTGGCAACCCGTTAACAAACAATCTCTTTAGAATACTAACTTAATAAAATCATTTTTTTTGTTTGTTGTTGTTTTTGTTTTTGTTACAAATTTTATATCTTTTATTTAAATCTGACTATAATTTGTCGTCGATCCGTTTATTTGTCGTTGTCTCGTCGTTATTGTCGTGGTTATTTTGCCTGTTAAAAAAAACAAGAGACAAGAGAATATTCTTGTTGTCACTTAATTTTCTTGATTGTTTTTTTCTTTTTTTTCAGTCTTTAAACATTTGGTTTTCGGCCAAAGAAGTTTCTTTTCTTATCGTTTTTTTATTTTCGACTGAAACTCTTTTGACTGCAACAGAATCGGAAAAGTAGGGGGAACTTTTTTCCCTTTTCAACAAAAGACACAACGTTTTTTTTTATTATTATAAGTTAAAGGCTTAAAAGGAAAAAAGAACAGATTTTTTTAAACGTATTTTAACAATATTATTTATTATTATTGTAATGCACAACCAACCACACAACCAACCAACCACACTTTTGTATCATTTTGTAGCACAGTCTGTATTTGATTTCATTTCATTTTTCCTTTTTTTTCATTTCATTTCATTGTTTATTAATGATGTGGGAAAATTATTTGAATTTGAATTTAAATTTTTATTTTTATTTTTATTTTTTTATTGTTGTTGTTGTTGTTGTTAACAGTTGTTAACATTGGTAATTATTTCTCATGTATATTCTTTAATTTTTTTTATTTAAAATTTATTAACATAATTACATACTATTTTATCTTTTTAACCAAATAAATACAAAGACAGTAAAAAAAAACTTAAAAGATTTCGTTGATTTGAAGGCTTTTAAACAAATTATTTTATTAACGTTTTTTTTAATATCCATTTTGTGAATCTCAAAGAAACGGAAATGATTTGTTTCTTTTCTTCTAAGCCATGGTGGTTGTTAAAGAAATACAAATAAAAACGATCGAGTTTATGGGCGAAAGTCAATCATTGTATTGTTCATGTTTTATAACACAGTTTAACGTCTTTCTTTCTCTCTCTACTACAGCCAATATATTCAGGTCATAATTTAAAAATATTAGAAATAAAAGCCAGGAAATGAGTACAATTTACTACAAATCATACATTAATAAAAAAAATATTACCGTTAAATAATAAATTTTAAAATGAGATTTCATTGCCAGGGTTTTCTTATTTTATTTTCATAAAAACTGTAGGAATTGTTGTGGTGGATTTGTTGTGACCAGAATCCAGATATACATAACACACGTACATAATTGGTTAGATTGGGCTGGCCATTTTAACACGTTAATATTGTTCTCTTCCAAGCAACTCCCCACTAAGCGTGAGGAGTGTTTTGGGTCATTGTCGTGCATAAAGCTCCACCTAAGTGGCATGTTGTCCCCTGCGTAAGGCATCATTGTATTTAATAGTAAGTTCTGGTATACATATTGGTGAAGTCGCCTTAGTCTAGTAGGTAGTGTTTTGGCTTATTAGACGTAAAGCCAGGGTTCGAGCCCCAGGCCAGACTTCAAAACAAAAATACAAAAAAGTATTTCTTCGGCGACTTCCTCTCAGCAGATTTCTGGCAAAAACTCTGAGAGTTAATAAATTGCCATGAAAAGTTTCTCAAAAATTTGTCGTTCGGAGTCGACTTTAAACTGTAGGTCCCGCCACTCATGTATAAAAAATTAACACACGCAACATAAGTGGTGTGAGAAACTAGGTTGTAATCCTGACTGAAGGGTTGTAATGACCAATTATGTATATATGTATACATATTGGTCCATACGTGTATCAATCTTGCATATAGGACCAACGCCATGCCTAGAAAACGCTGCCCACATCATCACATTTCCTCCACCGTGTATTATTGTTTTAGAAGTGTACTTTGGATTGTGTTGCATGTTTGGAGGACGCCAGACATACCTCTTACCATCCGATCCGAATCTACAAAACTTGGATTCATCACTCCAGAGGACATTTTTCCAAAAAACTAATGGCTTTTCTAAATGCTTACGAGC
Organism: Sarcophaga carnaria; assembly: GCA_958299815.1. Classification (NCBI taxonomy): domain Eukaryota; kingdom Metazoa; phylum Arthropoda; class Insecta; order Diptera; family Sarcophagidae; genus Sarcophaga; species Sarcophaga carnaria. Next base: position 128,848,258 of record OY283150.1, on the reverse strand, counting down.
AAAGCACAACCGATCCCGTAGGTTCTTATTTGAAACGTGTGACTTATGCTGAGAAATGCAGTCTTCTTCTTATAGTTCTGCAGGATACATTAAGACCATATTTTCTTGAAATTTCCATCTGGCTTACGGTGGAGCTTTTAAAAGGATCTTCGACAGAATAAAGAATCCTCTTTACGTGACGTTTTTCTTGGCCTAGGAGCCTGTGTAACATTTCTCCGGATCTCAATCCTATTGAGAATCTTTGGAATGATAATGAGAGCAAAACCTAAAAATATGGCCGATTCATGAACAGAAATAATGGGTGATTTTTTAAGAGCTATAGAAAAAAATTTCAAAAAAAACCCATAAAATTCAGAAAAATTTTTGAAATCTTTATTTGAATCGATAGTACGGTCCATATAATTTAATGGTTGAAGATTATTTCATGCAAATGTTGACCGCGACTGCGCCTCAAATGGTCCATCCGCTTAGTCCAATTTTGGCATACTCAATTTTGGCATACTCTTTCGGCCGGTATCTCATGAATAAATGTTTCAATGTTGTCTTCCAATGCGTCAATTGAAGTGGGCTTGTCTGTATAGACATGAGCATTAACATAGCCTTACAAAAAATAGTCTAAAGGCGTTAAATCGCACGATCTAGGCGGCCAATTGACCGGTCCCGAACGTGAAATAAAATATTCACCGAACTCGCCTCTCAATAAGTCCATTGTTACGCGTGCTGTATGGCATGTGGCACCGTCTTGTTGAAACCACATGTCATGCAAGTGAAGCTCTTGCATTTTGGGCAAAAAAATGTTGGAGATCATCTCACGGTAGCGCTCACCATTCACAATTATGTTACGATTCGCAGCATCTTTGAAGAAATATGGTCCAATGATGTCACCAGCCCATAAACCGCACCAAACTGTGACTTTTTCTGGATGCATTGGTAGCTTTTGCAATGCTTCTGGCTGATCTTCACTGTAAAATTGACAATTCTGCTTATTTACGTATCCATTGAGCCAAAAATGAGCTTCGTCGCTGAACACAATTTTTCGATAAAGAAGTGGAGTGTCGGCCAACTTTCCAAGAGCCCATTCACCAAAAATTCTGCGTTGCGGTAGGTCGTTCGGCTTCAATTCCTGTACCAGCTGTATTTTGAAAGGCTTCACACCTAAATCCTTCCGCAAAATTGTCCACGTTGTTGAGTAACAGAGGCCCAATTGCTGCGAACGGGGACGAATCGATAATTGATGGTCATGATTAACACTGGCCGATACAGCTGCGTTATTTTCTTCAGTTCGCACTCTACGTAAGCGTGTTGGTGGTTTAATGTCAAACAATGTAAATTTGTTGCGAAATTTAGTCACAATAACCCGAATAGTGGGTCGATTAAATTGACCATAAAATGGTAGAAGCGCGCAATGAACTTTCTTAACAGAGGAAGCATTTTAATAATAAAATTCAATGATTTGCAAGCGTTGTTCGTTTGTAAGACGATTCATGGTTAAATTGTAGACCAAACTGAAGATCTTTGACAGTGAAACAAAACACGAAACGTGCCTGAGCTGTTTAAACCATAATAGCTAAAAAAATTACCCGTTAGAAAAAGCTTATTATGCTATTTCAGTGGAGCGCTGTATGTGACTTGTGGAAAGTATGCCAAGGAGATTGGCAGCTGTAATAAAAAATAATGGATACCCAACTAAGTACTAAGTTTATAAGGAAATAAGTTTTTTATTTTGTTACTTTTTTTAAATGTGAATAATTTTTTTTATTTTGTGCTAAAATACTGTCCAGTGTTTTTTGACGGTTATTCTATTCTGAACAGAAAAACAGCAAAGATATATGTAGGAATGGCAATGAATATATTGTGACGTGATCTTATATAAAAGAAATATGACAAAAAAAAAAAATAAAGAAATACAGGAAATATTTGATTTTAAAGATAGGCAGTAGCAAGTGTGCTAACCTCATGGCCGCCACTGTATGTTATTTATTTAAATAATTTATTTTTTTATTTAAATTTTCTAACAAATTTCTGTTAATTTTTGGATTTCCTAAAATATTTTTCCTATAACAAATCAAATGAAATTGAAAATTCCAAATAATTCCACAGAAGCCTGTGGATGATTACAGGGGTATAACAATAGTTCTCATCTAATAGCCTTCATCTAATCTAGTCAAATACCCCTTGTGGTATTTATATCCTCCTTATCATCTCAAGGTTTCTAAAGTAAAATCTTTTTCAGTCGCATAAAATAGAAAAAAAATATTCTTTTTTCATTTCTGTATTTCCCCAACCGTTTTTATTTGCATTCCGTCAGTTATTTTTAATATTTTGTTTGTTTTTTTTCTGTTGTTGTTGTTGTTGTTTTTAATTGTATTGACATTTGTAATTGACTGTTTATATGATTTTAACATTTTTATTCATATTTTTTATAAAACGAGTGTTTAATCCATTCGTCTCTCCGTCTCACTGCCATTCAGTCAGTCAGTCATTCAATCGTTTTATTATTTATTACATGAAACCGCGCGTTCTTGTATTCATTCATTCCGTCATTTGCAAATGCCTTTGCATTGCCGAGTTCGATTCGCATTCAGTTAATTACCGGGTACTTAAGTTGCATTTAACTTTTATTAGTGTTTTGTAGCCACTTTTAATAGCCACTTTTTAGCTTTTTTAAGCCATGTTTTTTTTTTTTTTGTAATTGAATTTTATTTTTGCACTTTACAAGCCACAATGAATGGCAATGGCAATTAGTTTTAATTCGTTTCAATATGTTTTTAATTTTTTTTATTATGATTTTAAAACATGCAATCAAAGAATTTAGAAAATAATTTCAAAAATAAAAAACGATGATATTCTCCCAAGTGCTACATAATAGAGAAGAAGCATGAAAAAAGAACGCAGCATAGCCACAATTGTCGCAAAGAAAAGTGAATTTATTCCGACTCGAAGGACCAAGAAACAATTCTCTTTCTGTATACAGACAGAAGCCATTACGATTTTAAAATCGATTTTAAAAGTGGGACACAGTCTACGTGCGTGTCTAATGAATTGTTGTCTGATGCCACCGCTTGCAGAATATCCAGATTGCTCTGTGACCCACTTTAGTTAGGGAAAGAACAGGAGTAAGTTCTCTTAAATTTTGGCACGTCATGGTATCACTACCGGCTACTACTAACGTTTGTAAATGTCAGATGTGCCAAACTATTCAGAGTACACATTTCCAGCAACGTTTCTCTGGAGTTCTCTTAAATTTTGGCAGGTCATGGTATCACTACCGGCTACTACTACCGTTTATAGATGTCAGGTGTGCTAAACTATTGAGAGTACACATTTCCAGCAACGTTTCTCTGTATTCGGAACAGTTGAATCTTAGGTTATCCCTTATCCAAGTAAAAATAACGGCAATAAATATTGCCTCATGTGAATCCTCCAAAAGAGTACATCGAGTGAAGGTATGCATACGCCCATATCATCGTTAGATGCCTAGAGCTTGTCTAAGAATGCCGCATGATTTCTAGAAGAGAGAGAGCAAGGCATACAGCTGTTATTTTCAAATCGAGTGGGTACCATGGGCAGGAAGATTGAAGTTAACAACAACAAATCTGTTGCATTATCAAATGCAAGTATTGTTGAAGACATACATGGGATTGGCATTCCTCTGTAGAGGGGCAAATGAAATAATTTTAATAAAAAGAATTGTATTGAGAAAGACAAATCAGCGCTAAAGATATGTGCAGAACGAGCGTTAAACACGCTACGATCTAGAGTCCATCTTAGAAGCCTTGTAGCAGTTATAATGAGACCCTGGCTCCCGCGAATATCTCACACAAGACCTTCTACAGATACTGTAAAGACCAGAAAGAAGAGGTGTCAACAGAATATCTGCACTGTCATTGTTTCAGCATTGTTGGGAACCTGAGACGAAGGATTCTTTGTCATCCTTTCATGATATGAATCCATATTCGGAATGGATGATGGAGAATGCCAACTAAAAGTCAAGTTCAATGAAGGAATAGCATCGGGCTATTACTATCACTATTACAAGGGGTGCTTACAGGATCTGTGTAATCTAAGGCAATTGCCAATTTAACCTAACCTAAGACTTTGCTGTCTGCAGAGAATGCTGGACAATATCTTACATATAAAAATGAATGTGTGTTAATTTGTTTGTGGCTTTGTTTGAAGTCTATAGACGGCTAAATGGCTGGACCGATTTTCTTGAAATTTTCACAGTACCTTCCTGTATGTCTGGAAGGAACTATATGCTACTTTTTATTTTAAAATTTCAAGTAGGCGAGTTGCCACGCCCACATCTCCAATAAGCATGTCTCATAAACTGCAACAGCTAGAGTCCTCAAATATTGTATGGACGACTTTGACGTATATATGTATGAACAAAATGGGCGGATTGACTATTGTGGGCGTGTCACTTCCCATAGTCTACATATATAAAAATGAATGTTTGTTCGTATGTAACTTATAGAATCGTAAGCTATGCATTTGATCATGTTATGATCTTCAGCAAAGTTGTTGCGCATTAGCCGACGAAGGTTTCTAAGTTGGTATGACCAATTTCCGACTGAAAATTACTCAAAATGAATTAAATCGTAAACTGTGCTTTCTTTAACAAAGTTATTAAAGTTATTGAGTCGACGGAGGTTGGTGCGATTAATTTCCGATGGATGGCGCCACTGAAAATTATTTAAAATTAATGACAGGCAATTGGTCGACCTACACCTCAAGCTCGGAAGAAAAGAGCATTACGAGCCTCAGAATCAGATGAGCATTGAGACTGGAAAATCTTCGAGTATATGCCGCTGCGAACCGTTCGTTTGAACCACTTGAACAACGAGAAGTGAGATTAAAAACTGATCGAATGATCAGGCCCGTTCATCTGAATCATCAGGACAACGGGACAATAAAATGATTCAAAATTAATTGGACATTTGTGTAATGTCTTCCCTTCAAATTTATTTTAGTTGGTGGCGCAGTAATACGCGCAGGGTACAGCTTGTTACCTATAAAAGCTGTAGTGTTGCAAGTATTAGTCTTCTCTCATAAGCACTGAGTACATATGTAAGGAGCAGTAACCAAAGAAGTCGCCGTAATCTACCAGGTAGTGTGTATGCTTATTAGACGTAAGGTCATGGTTTAAACCCAAACGACTTCCTTTCAGTAGATTTCTGGCAAGAACTCTGAGAGTAAATAAAAAATTGCCATCAATGTACATATGTTTACATGCAGTGACTCCATTTTTTTGTTTTTAATTGTTTAGTTAAGCATGCGATTTGGGTCAGTAGTCCATTATTAGGCAACTATAATCGCATTTAAATAAAATGTAGAGTTAAACTCATTTGCTAACAATTGGTTTAACTGGCCAAGTCAGCCTAATCCAATCTAAAACAAACAAAACATTGTCAATGACAATACAAAAGAGAGTGTGTACAATAGAGTAGAGTTAGAGGCCTCTTAATACAACAATACTCGTATATGAGGCCAAGATCATAACAAATACTTGCTAGTTTGTAGAATAGAAGAAAAATGAGTTCGTAACGATTGTAGTAACCCCCACTCTGCAGGCATAAATAGCAACAACAAAAGAAATTTTACCAGACCGCTAACATTCGTGCAAAACTCACGAATACAAACAGAAAAAAATTTTTTTGGTTTTTTTCTTTTTTTGTAACAAAAAATTTGTAGATTTTTAAGCCCAGATTAAGGAAGACAACAACAACAATAACAACAGCAACAATATGGATAAAGAAAGACAATGTATAGAAATGAAAAAAATGGACCACAAATAACTCTTTCGATGATCATGATGACAACAGTTTAACAAAAACAGAAAAAAACACAAAAAGAAATCAAAAATACTGGGCATTAGATTTGAAATCGAACAGAAAAAACACATAGTTTTTCAAAACGAAGCGTTAAAATATTGAATGAATTCTATAAACAGACAAACAAAACAACAACAAACGTAAGTAACCCAATAAACAATGAAATTGGTTTCCCCAGAAAAACAACATAAAATATTTCATATAAGAAAAAAACGCCGCCGTTTGTTTTGTTGTCCCCCCTCCCCCTTTTGCCCCTGTCTATAACAATAACCTTTTAAAGTCCATATATCCAAACACATATTTCTACACACACATCCTACAGAGATTTTGAAAATCCACACAAAAAACACAAAAATTTTCGGATATTTTTTTTTTTGGAGGTGAATTTGGTTGGTTTTCTGAAGATTTCTTTCTTTCTTGTTTTTTTTTTTCTGAAAATATTGTGTAAACAATTCGGAAAGTGATTATAAACAGAGTGGAAATATTAAAATACGAAATACAAGAGAAGACATCAATAAGTAAACATCATATCAGACAGAGGAGCATCATCATCGTGATCATGATCATCAAATGCAGATGGTTTTGATGTTAACATTATTGGTGAGGAGAAAAAGTATCTTTCACTTCAGACACATTTCATCAGACACTTTAATTCACCTAAAAGTGACAGTAGATGGACCGTATTTGAACTGATTGAGATTGCGAAGAGAAGACTCTTCAATCCAATCGGATCTCTATGAATAGAAGACTATACTTGCCAGGTTTAAAGGTCAAGACCAACGGATTGGACTACAGTTGAATGATCATTATCATAACTGTGTAAATATGGAAGACGAGAAGGCAGTTTCCAGAAGTCGCCGTGGTCTAGTAGGTAGTGTGTTGGCTTATTAGACGTAAAGCCAGGTTCGACAAAAATACAAAAAGTATTTCTTCCGCGATTTCCTTTCAGCAGATTTCTGGCAAAAACTGTACTGTTCTAAAGCAGGCGAACCAGCTGAGAAGACCCTTTAACATAAGAGGAAGCTGTTGAACGCGGATAAGGCAATCTTACCCACTATACTACACAACGTTGTCTGTACAGAGAGAAGGAGGAGATAACAGAGCATATTTACACTATGTGAAGATTATTGGCAAGTGTCCTAACTGGGCCTAAGTAGGTACGTCGACTCTTCATCGAGGGCACTGCGCCTTTATAGAAAGGCTTGATAGTTTACTTCTGAAAACCATACCAAATAGTGGGGAACCGTTGAGCGTTTTCGCTCAGTGTAGCTAAGCGGGCCTGAGTTATTTTATATCAATCTTTGAATCTTTGGCACAATAGCTCTCTTAAGTCGCTGAACATAAGGCAGCTCTAGTCTTTATAAATAGGAACGTTAACATTTTGATACGTGATGGCGTTACCATTCGCTTTTTGTACTGATCTTGCACTTTCTGTCGCAGTAGTGTAGTGGGTAGTGTGTTGGCTTATTAGACACGAGGTCTCGGTTCAAACCCCGGGTCAGACATCTTCAACAATACAAAATGTAAAAAAAATTTCTTCGGCAACTTCCTCTCGGCAGATTTCTAGCAAAACATGTGAGAGTAAATAAAATTGCCATGAAAAGTTTCTCAAAAATCTGTCGTTCGGAGTCGACTTAAAACTGTAGGTCCCACCACTCATGTATAAAATTAACACACACAACATAAGTGGTGTGAGAAACTAAGTCGTAATCCTGACTGAAAGGTTGTAATGACCAATTATGTATGTATGTATGTAATTTGAGGGCATAGTTATCTCACTTGGGGGTGATGTGAATTGGTCACTGATTTTATCCCGTTAAACTTTTTAGTATAGGGTTTTCGAATAAGTCGCAAGCCTCAGTGGTCCCCAAATGCAACGTAACCCGTGCCATCGGTTAAATTCAGTTTGATTTTGCTGAAGCCGAATCTGCCTTTATGGTGTCATAAATTGCTGCATAATACTAACAGATTTCAGATACTCTTTCAAGGCAATTACACCCTCTTGGTAGTTCTTTCACAGAGCAATATCCGAATTACTTACATCCATTAGAAGGCAACGCAAGCTTGCTGTCTTCTTCACTGTAGGCTCTTCAGCATATGTGGATGGCTCACATGCAATTCCAAACTGACCCGGTGTTGAAATAAGTATATTAATAGAGGGCACATTCCGGTCAGTACTTTAAAATGCACAACCCTGCGCAGACTCGCATCATCTAGATTGGTTCGCAAGTGACCATTTGTTTCTCTCATTGTCTTATTGGACAAGCCCAGTCAATGTACCTTAATTCTTCTATAGAAGTGGTGATCTCCAATTGCAGCAATTGATGCGTCTCCAACATCTCCTCTGTTATTGTGCTGCACTTGGACACCTACAGCTATTCTTGGGCATCCAGAATTTATTGACTGAACATCTATAACTGTGATTTGAATAAAATACACAACTTCATTAGAATATCAGGATGGTTGAGAAATTAGTAGCTGAATAGATGTTATCCGCATAATAACAAAATCTTATTGGACCCAACTAAGCTATGATGTAACCATGATGACGCAGAGCACACTGTTTTCGAGTGTGCACGCTGGCAGAGCTATCGCTCTGTACTGGCATCAATAGTTGGAACGATCACAGCCGCTAACATTGTCGGGGTTATGACTGCGAATAGTGAAAATTGGACCTCGGTAGTGAATTACGTAGAGCACATTCTGAGATGGAAAAAGAGGGTTCTTGAGGCTGCTGAACAAGTAAACACGTCGGCGTAGGTGATAGTGTCACACGTGCCAACCGCAACCGGGACGATGATTTAGACGAAAGGAATAGTGGAGACGCTTAGATGTCTCCTCAACTTTCGATACGCAATCCGGACGCGGATATGAACGTGGAGAGGCCAAAGGGTCAAAAGGACTCCACTCCGAAGTAATACCACCGTAGTGCCGAAGTGCGCACAAACAAGTCCATAAGACGCGAGGGGGGCGATTTAGTGGGTGAGGACCCCACACACGGAGGATGTGAAGACTTCCTTTATGGTGCGGTTAGGTACATTTCCCCTCCTTGGCGTAAAAGAAAACCTTTCTCTCTCGCTCTCTCTCTGCAGATTTAGACGTCATGTAGTATTAGTATCAATGCTATTTATTTATTGTTAGCATCACAATGCAATAAGGTTGGAAATCTTGGTATTAAAAGGCCTCAGACTAGACTGCTAGGCACTGCACCACATATTATTGCCTAGAGTTCCATGCAATCATGCGATCTGTTGCACTTCTGTACTATAATACCTCTCTTCATCCTGTTGTCCTGAGGTATTGCCGTATTTACATGATATGCACCACTGCACTGTTTTGGTGGTTATCTCTTAGTTTCGTTCAACATTTTCGTTTGGACCTATGAATGGTGTGAGAAACTTGGTCAAATTCCTAAATAGGGGGTTGTAGTGACTAAAAATGTTTGCAATATGTAATCCCCGATAATAAAGGGGATTCAAAATTTAGTAATAAAGGGTCCTCCAATTAACTCTTTTTTTTGAAAATTCTTTAAAAAAAAACTACTGAATATTTTCTCAAATTTCTTTTTTATTTGAAAGTACAATCCTTCCGGTTAATAACGGAAAATAATTTCATTCAAATGGCTGCCTCGGCTGGCCATGCAGTAGCCTACACGATCGGTCCAATTTTTGAGCACATTATCGATTGTGTGCAGCTGTATTTCACCAATGGCTTCACGAATATTGTTCCTTAAAGGCGTCAATTGCCTCTGGCTTGTCGGCGTAACACTTATCTTTGACGGCACCCCACAAATAATAGTCCAACGGTGTCAAATCGCCGCTCCGAGGTGTCCAAACGACATCAGCTCTGCGGCTGATAATGCGATCTTCAAAAACAGGGCGCAAAACATCGAGTGTAGCTTCGGCTGTGTGGCACGTAGCACCGTCCTGTTGAAACCAAATGTTGCCAATATCCTTGTCTGCAATTTTTGTGAACAAAATTTCGTTCAACATGGCCCGGTAACGATCGCCATTGACTGTAACGGCCACTCCTTGCTCATTTTCGAAAAAAAATGGCCCAATTATGCCTCTGCACCAAAATCCGCATCAAACAGTAACTCGTTTTGGGTGCGTCGGCTTTTCAATGTATGCGTGCGGGTTTTCTGTGCCCCAAATGCGACAATTATGCTTGTTTACATACCCGCCATGATCAAAATGAGCTTCATCTGAAAAGATGATTTTTTTTTTGCCAAAATCGGCATCTTATGTATGTCGATCGCAGGCCCGCTTAGCGAAGCGAAAACGCACTGGATGGTCCATATTCGTTTAGCGGAAGGATAAAACTAATTATCTGTCAAATCAGACATGAGCTAAGTGTTATCATTCATGAAATAAGCACTAGTTAAAAAAAAAACGTTAGATGGCGGACCCGATACTAGGCAAGTAATATTGGAACAGAAATTATTTTTGCCCTACGCTAATAAACTAATGCAGTGATCAATAAATTGTTTTTGATTTGGTTATTCATAAAAAATATGATGAAAGAACGATGATGTTGAAGAATTTAAGAAAATGTATGTATATTCAGTGTGTGTGTGTGTGTGTGTCTGTCTGTGGTATTAACATAATTGCATTATGAGACCAACAACAACCAATCCTCCCTTGCATGGTCCATACACACAACAATCTGCCCATCATATTTTTTTTTTCTTTGTTTTGTTTATTGTGATGGGCTTTCGTTGTTGTTGTTGTTGTTGTTGCTAGTGAATAAGTTAATTACGAAAGTGATACGAAATTTAGTGGGTTCATCTTGTTTTTGTTTTTTTTTTGTTTCTTTCTTTTTAAACACGGGCCACATTAAAAACATTTGAAGAAGAAGAAGATGTGGAAATGGAAGTGGCAGCAGTAGAAAAAAGAAGTGTGTGAACGATGATGATACCTAGTATTTGTTGCTGGTCATAATGGTGACAAAAGACAAGCAGAGAGTCAGACAAACAGACGTATGGGACCGAAGATGATGAAGTTGATGCTCGTGTTGTTATTGGGACACTTGTGGCAACGCCTACATAAACACAATTAAGCTTTAATTTATTTTTTTTTAGTCTTCTTCTTCTCCACTTTTTTTGTATTTCTAAACATAAATATTTGTGTAACAAACAAACACACACACACACACGCTTACGAAGACGAACACTGCAGACAAGTTGAATTGTGTTGAGGGATACGGACATTTTGTTTCACAAAACACCATGACAAATGAAGTTGACAACATTGTTTGCCATTGACAAGACGAAGAGACAAAGACTCAAGTCTAATACGGCCTGTGACTTGTTACTATTATTCATGATCAATTCTTGTTTGCTTTCGTTTAACGTCGGGTTTTTTTCTTTTTTTTTTAATGGCCAGTACCGTGACAAACTGCATCTCCATCCCAAAACCATACTTGTTTAGGAGGAGGTGTAAACAAGAAAAATCATTTTCAAAGGTTTCGAATTTCTTCAAAAACAACAATAAAGAAAGCAAATATTATTTGTTTGTTTTTTAGTTTTTATGAAATATTAAAAGAAATAAAACCCCATCCAACGCATCTTATTGGTTTTATTGATAAGAAAAACAAAAAAAAACATCCCAAAAAATGAGTTTTAAAGTGTTTTCCGCCACTTTAGCTGTGGGAAGACCAACACTGCAGAAGCCCATAAAAAATGCTTCTTTTTTACGTTCTTTAATGCCGATAAAATAATTGTTTTTAATTTAATTACCACCTAATGGGATTTACTGGCCTTCGGTTTAAAGATAAGCCCAATTATCTTCTAAGCTTTTCAATTTATAATTGGGGTTCCATTAACAATTTTTCTGAATTGAAAAAAATCGACAGGAATTTAAACGCCTTAGTGATGTGAGAGCATCAAAAAAAATGTCTTTAGTTGAGTATCTTCACTTAGATTCTCATTTTTTTCTCTCTGTTTATTGGATTTACGTTTTTTGAATCTAAAAGTGAAGATCAGATTTTTTCAAACTATAATCAGAACAAAGAAAGACTCACCGACGACGAGATATATTAGGGCAAATCGTTACCTGACAGATCAAATAGGTACCAGTTCTTTCCTTAATTGTCAATGAACAGTATCGGTAGACTCTATGGATCTTGCAAGTGCTTTGTAACAATACTCAGTGATAAGAGTGAAGAGTAATCAGAAAACTTCGTATTTCTACCCGAACTTTAGATACTAGGCCGACAGTTATCTTTTCTGCTTTCGGACAGCAATGTGAGGTTTGTCAGGTTCAACAGGATTAGGAAAATCATATAGAGGCAGTACAATAGATTGCATGGTCGCAGTGAGCCCGTCTGGCCTGACCAACTTCTTTCGATTATTCTGCCATCTCAACCAATTTCCCATACATATCGCATAAGCTGTGTGAGAATTCACACTTGCATACATACATACATAATTGGTCATTACAACCCTTCAGTTAGGATTACGACCTAGCTTCTCACACCACTTATGTTGTGTGTATTAATTTTTATACATGAGTGACAGGACCTACAGTTTAAAGTCGATTCAGAACGACAGATTTTTGAGAAACTTTTCAGGAGAATTTTATTTCCTCTCAGAGTTTTTGCCAGAAATCTGCTGAGAGCAAGTCGCCGGAGAAATATTTTTTTATATTTTGTTTTGCCAACAAATGGAGATGTCTGACCTGGGGTTTGAACCGTGGCCGGACGTCCAATAAGCCAACATATTACCTACTAGACTAGGGCGACTTCACACTTGTCAACTGCATAGTTCAGTTATTCAAACCGCGAGGTGTTATTCTCCTTAATACCCCGTTTCTAGCTACAATGAACAGAAAATAGTACAAAACAGACATCGCTCTCTTATCGCAGATATTGTCTTAATTGGCCTCGGCATTAAACTTTGTGCAGAATCCGGCATGGAAAATAACCATAGCTTTTAGGGGTAGTGAACATGACCTTTTATGGAACTCCTAGAATTTGCTCTCTTTCTCTCAGTGTAACGTATTGAATCTCTTTTCATAGTCTACAAAAACGGTAAATACGGCGGAAGGGAGGGTATTTAAATCGTTTACTTAATAAGGACAATTGAAGTCGCCGTAGTCTAGTTGGTAGTGTGTTGGCTTATTAGACGCAAAAGCCTGGGTTCGAGGCATCAAAGACAAAATACAAAAAGTATTTTTTTTCGGCGACTTCCTCTCAGTGGATTTCTGTCTAAAACTCTCTGAGAGTAAAATAAAATTGCCATGAAAATTTTTCTCAAAAATCTGTCGTTCGGAGTCGACTTTAAACTGTAGGTCCCACCACTCATGTATTAAATTAACACACAACATAAGTGGTGTGGGAAACTAGGACGTTGTACAATGGGTCAATTCGACCTCCGGATACTGTACTTGTCTTAATTGACAAGTACACGTCCTCTAATCTAACCTAACCTAAGGACAATACTGTTGTGATTATTTGGTCGATGCCGGATTACCCACTAGCAGTCAGAGGGTCTGTACAAACCATAGACAGACAGAATGTTGTTAAGGAATTGTGCTGGAACTTTACTTTCGGATTGTCTCCTCTATTTCTTCTGCTGCCCATATAGACAGTGATGAGAAGATTGATCTCAAAACGGATTTGTAAGACAGTCTTCCCTATCAATGGATAGGAATCCTTCATATTGGAAGCATGATGCTAAGTTGTCTGCATATTTCCTTTTATCGTTTATCCTTCATTCTGTAAACTGTTCTCTTTCGTTAGGATTTTTCAGTTCTTTTTCAAATTTTAAAGTTTTTTCTTTCTTCATCGATAATGAAGAAGATGAGATGATACTAAGTGCTCTTCTAATGTGTGACTAATATTGCGCAATCGAATATTTTCGATCAGATTCTTTTAGTCTGGTTTGCAGGAGCTCTTTAAATTTTCTTTAGCGGGCTTGTTAATTGCATCATTTATATTCTGGTATTCAAATGCTCTGTTTTTTTCTCACATAGTTAATAAAAATAATTCAGTTTTTGGGCCATAAATTTAAATTGCAACTGAATTTATTTGAATTTATTTTCAATTTCATCATCCGCATCTGCATACTCATGCTGCTGTAATTCAGTTAAAAAGTTTTATTCTCCTACTCTTCAGGGAGAGGCAGCAATTTGAAGACAGAAATGCAAACGCAGTTAAAAGAATGTGTGTCATATGACGTATTGGTAATACGAGGGCGGTGCCAAAATTTTTGAAAAATCTGCCTTATGTTGCCACACAATCGTCTTTTAAATCAAACAAGCTTTCTTAGCACCATTCAGGCAAAACAGTTTAGATACCCTGTTTATAGAAAGGACTGCCTGTCCAACTTTTTTAAAAATTCATCAACGGCAGGCTCTACATCTTCATGGTTATTTGAAGATAATCAGAAAAGTAGTCGTTAAAAACCCTGAGCTAATGGAGTAGGTTCTAGTATTGTAGAGTTCTTATCTATCTGGAGTGGGCGTCCCACATAATCCGAGATTTCCTGGATTATTATTATAAAGGGAGAGGAGGGTACTAAAGGTGATTGTCGTAGTCGAATAGGTAGTGTGGTGACCTATTAGATATAAGGCCACGGTTCAAACCCCAAGTCAGACAACAAAATATTTCCTCGGCGACTTACTCTCAGCAGACTTCTGGCAAAAACTCTGAGAATAAATAAAATTGCCATGAAAAGTTTCTCAAAAAGCTGTCGTTCGGAGTCGGCTTTAAACTGTAGGTCCCGCCACTCTTGTATAAAATTATCACACACAGCATAAGTGGTGCAAGAAGCTAGTAGGCCGTAATGCTGAACTGAAGAGTCGTAATGAACAATTATGTATGTATGTATGTATGTACGTATGTATGTATGTATGTTTTTTTTTTTTTTTTTTTTTTGTCTTGAGCCGGAGGTGGGAATCTTCGAAAGACACTTTTGTTCCAACAAAAGAGTGCACGATTCACCATCGCTGGTGCCTACGTACTAAACCCACCCCCTACACACTTCAACCACTCTCCCCCCGCGGGACTGCCGTAAGGTATTACTTCGCGGAGAGCTGGTTAGCTCGAAAGCTTTATCACATTAAATTAAATTTCTTCTCCGTTCCTCCAGTCTTCGGAGTACTATCAAAACTTCAGCCATTCTATGGCTATATTGACTCCATAGAATCCTACAGTGCAACAGCGCTTCCATTAGCCGGTTTGGTTCCAAATTCGTTTCTCCCGGCCATCTAAATCTGGGACAGCATGTTAGAATATGCTCCGCATCTTCCTCCTCGTCTACACAGTTTGGGCATATAGGAGAAGTGTCATGACCAAATCTGTGCAGGTACTTCCTGAAGCACCCATGACCAGTTAGGAACTGAGTCACGTAGTAGTTCAGCAATGTTTGTTATTCATCCAAAGGGTTACATCAGGGATAAGGCGAAATGTCCATCTTCCCTTTAAACTGCTTTCCCATCGTGACTGCCATTTGTGCATGGAAATCCTTCGTTCCTCCGCTTTTATAGCTGCTATTCGTCCCGAGTGCTCGAGGTATATAGCGAAGGTATATCCTCCTCATCTCATCCGCCAATATATCTATTGGTATTGTCTTTGCCAACACCAATACCGCTTCATCAGACACTGTCCTGAAGCCACTTATCCGTTTAATCGCGCTTAAACGATACACCGAGGACAGTATCCTCCTTGTCGTCCCTACGGAGAGTGCCTCCGACCATATTGGGCAAGCATACAGCATTATCGACGTTACTACCGCCGAAATTATCCTCCTTTTGAATGGACCTGGTCCTCCAATATTTGGCATCATCCTCGCCAGTGCTCCCTGTGCATGTATGCATGTATGTATGTATGTATGTACGTACGTATGTATGCATGTGAGAGAAGGCTACTGAAGACACTTAATTTTTAAAATTCAACAAATGTTCTGGCTTTTCTGTAATTCGATCTTGAATTGCTTAGGTTACCCTTCTTTGGAAACAGTTTCTTCCAATCCGGTTTAATGTTTTCTTTCCCTCAGTTGTGTAATGGTGGACACATATATTGTACACGCTTACGAATCCATGTAAGAATTCCATTTTTCTTCTTTGGTTTTGTGACGAACAGCGGCATCTTATGCCAAAACCAAATGCCTCGCCTTCATACCTGTACACGGTCCGCACCTAAACACCAGAAGTTCTAATTGGGGAACCTCCCTCGTATCACAAACTCTTTTAAAATCGCAATAAAAACAAAAACAAAAAAAGAAAACATTATCATATGCTAAGTAAGGTGCAATCACATCTAATCACATACATATTCACACATGCAGACATAAATACACGTATGTATGTATGTATGGATGTATGTATGTATATATAGTTTTTATAATTTATACACTTACGCTGCTGCGATAAGTTGTTGTTCACGTAAGAAGACGAAAAAAATATATGTGACTTGGCGTGGTATATTGTGTTGTGATGTGCTGGTGGCATCAACAGTATGTGGCACTTACTTTGCAATAACGACAAGTGCATTAAATAGTTGTTGTTGTTGTTGTTGTTGTCGTTGTCGTTGGTAGCTTAATGCGGCTCAAATGAAGGCAAATTATAAAAATATTATAGGAAATAACTTTGAAAGCTACTATAATACCCGCCTCCTCGACTCCCCTCCACTCTACACTTCATCAATAGATTTCTGTGGCTGTTGCTGTTTTTGTTTTTATTTTCTGATGCCATTTAACGTTACAAAAATTTATTTATGCATGTATGTGTGTGTAACTAAAGAAGAAGAAGAAGTACTCTAGACAACTATAGCAACAACAACAACATTTAAAAAAATCACATAAAATTACAATGAAATTGTAGTTGATGGTACTTTAAAGCAGTCCCTTAAATGAATGAATTCTATACGTTATCCAATGAAATGAAAATAGAAAAATGGAGGCCTATTTAACGATTTGTAAGGATTTGTTAAAAGAGCTGTTTCTCTTCATTCTAAATTCATAAACAAACTTATCTTACTCCTCTGGATATTTATGTAAGCAAAGCCTGCAGCTGCTTCGAGGTAGGAAAGGACTTTTAAGAAGTCCAGGGTTCACCGCAATGTCACTATTTTATATAAAAGTGTCCAGTTGCTTACGTATTATTGCGACGCGAAAAGAAAATGGTACGTAATCGTATAATTGGTACTCTTTACTGCGCTTTCGTATTTTCCTTACGCATTCTCTTGCGTAAATCTGGCATCATTTTCAACTAATTTTGCGAAAGTTTTTGCGTAAGCAATACAAATTACCAAATTGTACTATTAACGCATTAACTTACGCATCGAACTTGCTTTCGCATCGCAATAGAGAGTATCCCCCAGATGGCTTCATTGGGCATAACAAGCGAGACGTTACCACTGGTTTCAGTGCTAAAGAGTGGCGTCTCTTGATTTACAATTGAAATTTAAGAATTGTACGGAATATAGCTTCAACAATATGATGGCGGGAAACACACACATACATACGTACATGATTGGTTATTATTATCGCCGCATGGAGGGACCAAATCGGGGAAATACAACCGTCGGCTCTCAAGACGATCAGGAACGTTCCAGGAGGTACTAGGACGGCGGTAATCGCAATCCCTATGAAGCTGGCAGGCAGGGCAGAGGAAGTTGGTAAACTGCGTGTAGGGTGGACAGTTTGCCGCTTACTGAGAAAGGTAACCCCAAGGAGATGTTACAAGTGCTTGCAGTTCGGGCATGTAGCAGGAAAGTGTAGCAGTAATAGTGACTGGTCCAAACACTGCTTCAAATGCGGAGGGCAAGGTCACATTGCCAAGGCTTGCGACCGTGACCCTCACTGCCTTCTTTGTAGAGGCGATCCGGACGCGGACGCGAAGCATATCACGGGAGGACATAAGTGCGCACACTATCTAGCGGCACGACGGAAGTTGACATACTCAGGTTAATGAGAGTCCTGCAGTTGAACTTGAACCATTGCGAAGCGGCGCAGGAGCTACTTAAACAGACGGTGCGGGAGCAGAGGATAGACTTGGCAGTACTGAGCGAGCACTACAGAGCAACTGAAAACCAGCGTTGGATAGCCAGCAAATGCAATAGGGCTTCGATGTGGTCCTGTGGTAAATTCCCAATGGGAAATGTCGACGGCAGGTGGGAGAGCTTTGTGAAATGCACCGTTAATGGGGTACATTTCTTCAGCTGTTATCTTCCCCCTAGCCTATCAATAGAAGACTATAGACGCAGAATAGATGACATCGTTAAGGAAGCAAGGCACGTGAGACCTGTGGTAATTGCAGGGGATTTCAATGCTTGGGCTGTTGAATGGGGCTCGGCATTCACTAATCCAAGAGGAGAATGCCTACTCGACGCACTTGCAACATTGGATGTTGTTTTACTTAATAGTGGTGATAGGGATACATTCTCGAGAAATGGACGCTGCTCTAAAATTGACCTGACATTCGTCAGCGACTCACTGGCGACCTCATCTACCTGGTTGGTGTCTGACATCTACACACATAGCGATCATCACGCTATCATTTTTGAGATCCGGGAACGCTCTACGGGACACAACGTTCCTGCCGCACCGCCGAACCCTCTTTGGAAGGACTCCACCTTTGACAGGGAAACCTTTGTCCTCGCATTGGAGGATATTCGGTTATTCGGGAACGCGAATGACAAGGCGACGGAACTTATGCGCTCCATAACGGAGGCTTGCAACGTTTCTATGGCAAGGAGGCGTAATATGTCTGGGAAGAAACACGTCTACTGGTGGAACGCGGATATAGCGGATCTGAGGCGTAAATGCAATCGCGCACGGCGGCTATTCCAAAGGGCCAGAGGCCGGGATGAATTTGCAGAACTGCGTGAAAGATATAGAAGGTGTAGGACCAGCCTTAATGGGGCCATTGCGCTCAGCAAGAGAAGATGCTACAGGGAAATGTGCGCCGATGTGGACGAGAATCCCTGGGGAACTGGATATAAGGTGGTGATGAGAAAGCTGAACTGCTTCCGACCACCAGCAACGTCATGTGCAGCTAAGCTGCAATCAATCGTTGCGGACCTCTTTCCGCACAAAGCTGAAATTACATACTGCGTGCGGGATATGCGGTCACCGGAGGAAATCCCAGAAGTCAGCAGGCAGGAATTGGAATCAGTCTGTGGGGAAATGAAACTTAACAAAGCACCGGGGATCGACGGGATCCCAAACACTGCGCTTAAGGCGGCCATTGAAAGTAATACTGAGCTGTTTAGACAAGTTTTTAATGCTTGTATTCAGGAGAGGACGTTCCCTAGGATATGGAAGAGACAGAGACTGGTTCTAATTCCGAAGGGTAACAACGCGCAGGATGCATCGGGCTACCGCCCGCTCTGTATGATCGACACAGCTGGAAAACTTTTGGAGAGGATAATTTGTAGGAGACTGGAAGCATTCCTGGGGGCAGAAGGCTTGTCGGATCGCCAATTTGGTTTCCGAAAAGCCCGTTCCACAATAGATGCAATAGAGATGGCTATGACAATAGCAAAGGATGCTATCAGTGGTGAGCGCTGGCTGGAGGGCGATAAGGAGTACTGCGCTATCATCACCCTGGACGTCAAGAACGCATTCAACTCTGCGGATTGGGATGCCACTTTAACAGCCCTAGATGGAAAGGATGTACCGAACTACTTGTTGGAACTTATTAAGGACTACTTTAAGGATAGAGTGCTCTTATATGACACAGATGATGGCAGGAAGACATATGCGGTATCGGCGGGGGTCCCGCAAGGTTCCGTGCTGGGCCCAATACTATGGAATGTCATGTATGATGGTGTACTGGGGCTTAGATTCCCTAGAGGTACACAGATCATTGGTTTTGCGGACGATATTGCCCTGGTGATAAGGGGAAAACATTTAGATGAATTAGTGAGAACATGTAACACTGCGGTTGGTATGGTCAGGAACTGGATCACGGGAATAGGTCTCAAACTTGCTGATCACAAGACGGATGTACTACTTGTAAGCAGTAGGAAGAAGATGGAATTTATTACACTAACAGTAGGCGACCAGCGCATAACATCAAAGCAGGCGATTAAATATCTGGGAGTAATGATTGATAACAGGCTCACGTTTAGGGAACACCTGATGTACGTCGGTGGAAAGTGTGCGGCGACATCATGTGCACTTGCCCGATTAATGCCTAACCTTGGAGGCCCAAAACAGGAGAGGAGGCGGTTACTGATGAAGGTAGTGACTTCGATCGCTATATATGCGGCCCCTATATGGGCCGGGGCCATGGATAAGAGGACCTATAGAGCAGGTATAGAAACGGCCTACAGGAGATCAGCTCTCAGGGTGATTTCTGCCTTTCGCACGGTGTCTACTGATGCAGCATTGGTGATTGCGGGGATGATGCCCCTGACTCTAGTAGTGGATGTAGAGAGGAGGAAACATGACACAAGGAGGGGAATGGATCTCCCCAGTCCTGTTCAGTTAGTGGATGACGCTATGCATAGATGGCAGCATGACTGGGTCAATTCAACCAAAGGAAGGTGGACCCACAGACTCATACCGAGCATAGGCGAATGGACCAAAAGGAGACACGGTCAGGTGAACTTCTACCTGACACAGTTACTAACCGGCCATGGATGCTATAGAGCATATCTCTATAAGTATGGTCATGATGTAGACGAGGCATGCCCAGAATGTCCCAATGAAAGGGAGACGGCGGAGCACGTTTTCTTTACTTGCCCGCGATATGTTGTTCAACGAAATTGCCTGGAGAGGACAGTAGGATTCCAGGTAACGCCCGATAACATAGTTAACCTGATGTTAACCTCATGTGACAATTGGAACGCAGTATGTGTTTTCGCAAGGAAGGTGTTGACGCAGCAAAGATTGGCTGAGAGAGCAAGGTCAGCAGAATTTGAAGGCAGCACTCGCTGAATCTCCACCCCCCCGAAGTAATACTTGATTGTGGTCCCGGGGGGGGCAAATGGTTGAAAGTGTGACGAACTAGGTTGGGTTTAGTACGTATGCGTTTAGCAAGCCGAGAGTAAGTCTTGCGGCGAATCGTGCACATTGGTAGGCCGGGCTACCAATGTCTTTCGAAGATTCCCAACCTTTAGCTCGTAAAGCTATAAAAAAAAAAAAAAAAAAAATGATTGGTTATTACAACCTTTCAGTCAGGATTACGACCTAGCTTCTCACAGCACTTATGTTGTGTGCGTTAATTTTGGTACATAAGTGGCGGGACCTACAGTTTAACGTCGACTCTGAACAACAGATTTTCGAGAAACTTTTCAGGGCAATTTTATTTACTCTTAGAGTTTTTGCCAGAATACTGCTGAAAGAAGTCGCCGAAAAAATATTTTTTTCATATTTTCGTTTTGATGTCTGACCTGGTATTTGAACCCTGGCCTTAGGTCTAATAAGCCGACACACTACCTACTAGACTACGGCGACTACGGCGGGAAACACACAACGCTTTCAATTTTAACTTTATAGCATGAAAAGTTTCCAGAAAAAAGAATTTTACGTTTTGCTAACGATTGTTCGCCACCAAGATCATGCTATTTGACACCGTGGAACTTTTTTCTGTGGTTAGGTTGAATGCCATGTCAACGCGAACAATATCGAGCTGTAGTTATTGCATGAAAAAGTGTCATAAAGCACATCAAATGAATCGATTGCTACAACAAGTTTCAACGAAATCATAACTTAAAGGGTGTTTTATTAAATCCCTTAGATACGCATGTATGGCTTTGACATTTCACCATTGAATTGATTCCTTTAATGCCCTGCTTTTAAAAGGTTCACATAAATGTTGCCAGAAGTAGAGAAGAAAAGCAAAAAAAATAAAATAAAATGAAACGAAACGAAGATGATGCAGGAAAATTAATTACAATTTTTAGCATTAAAATAAAATGAAGTGCGTTTTAGCAAATCATAAAACTTGACTGCAACAGACAGCCAACAGCGGCAGACAGATAGAGAGAGAGGCATACATAGGCCAATAGCAATAACAAAAAGAGGGAGGGAGGTAGGTAGGGTAGGGATGATGGCAGTAATGTAAAGTTGCAACTGCAGCAGTTATCTAATGCGGCAGAATATAATTGTAATATTCGTTAAAATGTTTCGTCTGGATTACGTATATTTTGGGCTGCAACTATTCATACTTAACGATACCATTTCGGATGTGTAATGATGAAGGAATTACACACATACACACTTTTTAAGATCAAAGGTAAAAGAAAAAATGAGGCACAGAAAAATACACATATTTTTAGACTTTAGCTTGAGCAGCAACAGCAGCAGCAGCAGCAACATTATAAGATGCAACTGCATTAATATGATGATCATCAACAGCATCTCATCATTTTCATCATCATGGCAACTATGTTAAGATGTTTCTTTAAATTAAAAAAAAATTTCACAGCAGATTTGTACTTTGAGTTGAAGTTTGTTGTTGTTTGTTGTTGTTGTTGTTGAGAGTTGGCTTATGAGCGGCAGAGGCATTAGACAAGACAAGGCAAGACAAGACAAGACAAGACATGAAAAAGCCATGAATTGGTTGTTAAAGTAAGAAACATTAGCATAATATTGTTAAATTCTCACAGTAATAATACACAATAATTCTGAAAAATAAGTTGAAAATGAAAAACGAAATGAAATGAACAACATCAACAAAAAAAAAACTCATAAAAACCAAGAATTTATGATTAAATTTACAGTTTTTCCTTTTCATTGCCTCTCACTCCTTCTCTCCCTCTTGCTCTCTCTCTCTGTCTATTAAAAATCATTTTTCTTAAGTATTTTCCTTGCAATGTGCTTTCCATTCTTTTGTTTTTCATTTTTCAAAATTGAATTCTTTTTCTATTGTTTCGTTATGTGTTGTTGTATTGTGTTGTTGTGTTGTATTCTTCTAATTTCCAAAGTGTTATAAATACTGGGGATTGGATTTCTCTTTGATATCATGATTTACAATATGAGTGTAATGAGATGATGGTCGTCGGGGTGTTATAAAAATTATTGGCTTTCTTATCTTTGATTCTTAATTTTCTTTTCTTCTTTACTTTTCTCTTTAACGTTCTTTTATAACTCAATTTCATATTAACTTGTCTTAATAATCCACATACATTGTATACGCGATTTAATTTGATTTGATTTGAGTGTTTGGCTTAAATTTTATTATGAAATGTTATACGATTTGGAGTGGCAGTTCAGAATTCCAGTGATAATAACCTAACAAGTATAGAATGCTGGTTAATTGAGGTATTTTTTATTGTTTTTTTTTTTTTTTTTTTTTTTTTTTTTTTTTTGGGAAAATTATTGTTTTTTTACGATTATTTTTATAATTTTTTTTAAAACGTTTATGATCCTATAAATAAGACTCTAAAAGAAATTTGTATGGGAGTGTTGGTTGTATGATTATTAAATCAAATCTCATTAAATACCCATGGCATACAATTTCATTCTTCTGTGGAAAAATAATACCAAATTTTAGCTCGTATTTATAATCTTTTTTTTAAATTTGTTTCATTTTCAATAATTTGTTTAAGCTTTCGATCCGTTATTTTAAATATTTTATCAATTATAATGCAAACCCAAGCATTCAAGGTTTGTAAACAGAAAAAAATCAAAAAAATTCCTATACGATGCCCCCCCCCCCCCCTCTCTAACTCATTCTTACAAAGTCCTCTTATGAGCCAGAAAGGATCATTTCATAAGAAGGTAAGGCAGCGACTTCCTGGAATAAAAGTAAATTTCAGTGACAAAGGTTTCTCACCGTTACAGCCAATACAACAACCCAATACATTCTTAATGATTCCCTTGTTTCTATTAAATAAAAGTTGGCAACCCTATCATCTTAGGACGTATTTTAGTACTACTCCTGTACAACACTAGACCTGAATACAAACATACATACATAATTGGTCATGACAATCCTTCATTTAGTATTACGACCTAGTTTCCCACACCACTTATCGTGTGTGTGTGTGTTAATTTTAAAGTCGAATCCGAACGACAGATTTTTTTAAGAAACTTTTCATGACAATTATATTTTATCCTCAGAGTTTTTGCCAGAAGTCTGTTGATTTCAGCTATCTATTGGGAAAAAAGTAAATTCCAGTAAGTAAAAAAGTAAATTCAGTAATTATCAAGGTTCAACACCGTTACAGCGAATACAATATCCCGATATATTTTAAAAAGGCCCTTGCTTCCATCAATAAGTTGGTAACCCTGTCATCCTAGTACTCTACTTCAGTACTAGTCCTGTCTAAAGGTAGGATTACTACGCCTGAATATTTTTTTCATATTCATGACTGCGAAGTTGGTCTCAGGCAAACAGGCACTGATCACAACTGCATCCAATGGGATGTGTTCGGATCGACTTTAATATCACATACATACATAACTGGGCATTACAACCCTTCAGTCAGAATTACGATCTAGCTTCCCACACCACTTATGTTGTGTGTTAATTTTATCCACGAGTTTAAAGTCGAATCAGAACGACAGATTTTTTTAAGAAACTTTTCATGGCAATTTTATTTTACTCTGAGAGTTTTTGCCAGAAATCTGCAGAGATTAAGTCGCCGAAGAAATATTTTTGCATATTTTCGTTTTGATGTCTGACCTGGTGTTTGAATCGTGGCCTTATGTCTAGTAACCCAAAACACTACCTGCTAGACTACGGCAACTTTAGCTACCTCCTGGAAAAAAGTAAATTTCATTTGTCAAGGTTCTCCACCAATACAGCCAATACAACAACCCAATATATTTTTACAGATGCCCTTGGTCCTATCAAATAAAAGTTGGTAACCCTGTTATCCTAGGACTCTACTTCAGTACTACTCCTACATAACGTTAGGCCTGCTACGCCTGAATATTTTCTCAAATTCATGTCTGCGAAGTTGGCTCTCGGTCGAAATAGGTCTCAGGCAAAAAGGTGGACTAGGTAACATTGGCGCTGATCACAACTGTATCCAATGGGTTGTTTTCGGATCGACCTTAATATCCCGAATGCTTTATGTGATATCTAATCTTAGTTTTGATGGGACCTGTAACTTTGGAATATTTTGTTAAGAAAACTCTGTCAAGTCCTGATTTCTTTGCAATTTTTTCTTTACGACGAAGCGATGATTGAAATTATTTTCTGGTGTACTACTTGTCATTTAAATGCTTTCCATTTCGCAGACCGACTGATGTTACATTCATAATTGGTCATTACAACCCTTCAGTCAGGATTACGTCCTAGTTTCTCACACCACTTATGTTGTGTGTGTTAACTTTATACATGAGTGGTGGGACCTACAGTTTAAAGTCGACTCCAAACGACAGATTTTTCATGATAATTTTTATTTAATCTCAGAGTTTTTGCGAGTAATCCGCTGAGAGGAAGTCGCCGAAGAAATACTGTTTGTATTTTTGTTTTGATGTCTGGCCTGGGGCTCGAACCTTGACTTGACGTCTAATAAACTACCTACTAGACTACGGCGATTTCTACCGTCTGATGTTAGCGAAAGTTTTTTTGAAGTTAATGGATAAAGAGGATCACACCAATCTATAGTTTACCTATTATAATGTGTAGAGTAATACACTGTTCTACACAGTTCCACTTTAGTCTGAAAATGGTCTATTGACCTCGCAGATTGTTTAGTATTTTACTTTGAAGTTTGCCTTGTATTATGACTGCTAGTAAGAGTATTTAGTTAAGCAGAGTAAGAGCAATTGTCGTAGCTGTAACAAGGTGGAGAACGAGGTAAGAGCTGCAGAGTTCCTTTGCAGCTATCCAGCCCTAAAAACTTTTGCTATACGAACTTTTCTGAGTCTTTCTTAAAAGACATCAGAGAAATGACTCAGGGATGTTTGTTATACGTCTCTAACTGTCGAGGATATGATGGACTGTCTTGATACTGTACTTCGAGCGTGTGAAAATTTCGGCAGCCCAAATCGCTCCTGCCTGCCTCTTTACAATTGGAATATAATTTGTAATTCTACTCTAAGGCAACAAATTTTCAACTTATGCTGTGAGTTTTCGTAACTAAAAACTCTGTGGAGCGACTGCAATTAGTGCATCTCGTAGAGATTTGACTACTGTTGATCGACAAAAAGGGCCCTGACATTTGTGGCCATGTTTGCCCATCTCTGTTTATTTTATCTTTTTATTCTTCATGTCATTTCAATTGTGGCTCATTTTCTCATTTCTGTAATTAAATCCAAATGATTTCAAATCGAATTTCATTTAACAAAACACAATAATTGCTTGTGGCTGTCGGCTGTCAGGTGATAATTGTGGTTAAATGACAGCCTAAACTAGGAATGGATTTTGATTTTGTTTTTTTATTGACTTGTCTTCTTAATAACTGAAAGTCTAAACTGATAAAATTATTAAACGAACGAACGAACGAATGGATGGATGGAATGAAATAAAAAACGGTATCAATTTCTAAGTAAAAATAAAAAAAAGATAAGCGTGTGTAATAAAAATAAAAACCTGGCTTAATAATGATTTCATGTGTTGACAACACAAGTTAACGTCAAAAAACCCCCCAAAAAAAAAACTACAACATCTTACCATAGTGATGAGATGATAGCATAGTGATGATACTGATGATGGCGTTTAGTTGGAATCATCATCATATCTTCGGGATAAATCTTAATTTTTCATAGTTTTTTAAAGTTTCTTTTCACAGCTTTTTTGAATTCAATTCAATTCAATTCAATTCAAATGAAATCGATAGTTTTCACAATAGGCAACGCGTATCTGTATTTCAGTGTATCTGTATCTGTGTCTGTAGCACAATTTGTATGTGAATTGTATCTGATGAAAGAGATTTCGTCGTATAGAATTTTATCACCACACACACTTGTTTTATTGCTTTTCAAACCACAATAATTCCCAGCAGGTGGAAGACATAGCCGAGCGTATATATCAAGTGGTATTGTGGCTGGTGTCGTTGGTATGTGTGTGTGTGTGTTGAGTTACTGTTGGAAACGATTTGAAAACTTTAACAACACAATAGGCCGTTTGACTGTTATAGTTTCCATTACTGAAACTTTGAAACTCTGGCGAATACGTAACAATACTCGGGGTCGGTCGGTCGGTTGTCTTGTATGAATTTGGAATAAAATTTGTTTCGTTCGCTTTTGTTTGTTTTCAAACAATCAGTGGGTGAACATCCACATCCAGTTTTATATTTTTTTTGGTGTATATTTCTTGGATTTCTTTTTAATACTCTCTCACAAGTATTTTCTGGGTCAATTGTATCGCGTTGTTTTCGTTATGCTGCATTGAAATGTAACTTTTTTTCTTTCTTCATTGATTTCATTAATTGGGTGTTAAACCACATGGTGGGCTTATGGACAATAAACGATATTTTTATTCATTATCGCGCATTATTTTTCATTATTAACATCTTTTTTTCTCTCTCTCTCTCCCTTTCCCTCCCTCTCTTTCCCTATCACTCTGTGTTAATTGTAAATTGTTTGTGGTTTAAGCCTCGTAAGCGTCTTAATCATTTAAACCTTTTTTTTCACATCTTCAAACTTGGCTTGAATCGTTAACGATCAGTTTACAAGATTTGTTTTCTTCTTCTTTTTGATTAAAATAATTGCCGGGTAATTTATATGATCGGTTCAAAAAGTCACCACAATAGTGATATCAATTTAAATTTGATGTTTTTTTTTTTTGGTTTTGCTGAACACTAAGATATTTCATAGGGTTATCCATTTCTAGGTCTCAAAAAAAAAACACATGATATCACAGAACTTTAAATTACTTTTTCTGAAGACTTTTCATGTAATAAATTCAAAAGTGATCGTGTGGCCATATGGCCACAGTGCTTTGCATTGGTGATCTTCCAGAGTTAATTTCGAAAATTGTCCTCCAGACAATGAAACCTGCATTCTATAAAGCGCTAGATACACTTAGCCATGCAATGCTTAGTTTACAATCACTTCTGACTTCTTCGAGTCCCATATGCAACCATTTTGCTTGTTGACATAACCAACGAATGCGAAATGAATTAGGTTAGGTCAGCTTAGAGTGATAGCTTTGATTCCAAAATCTCACTGAACGCAGTCCCTTTACTAACCAAGTTCCTCCAAACCAGAGAGGAAGCAGCTGGTCAGCGCAAGGGCTGCATATTTAAAGCACGACTACCCCACACTGGGAAACCAGCCCGAAAGCTTGATAAACGAAGCTATATGCTTAACATCAATGGATGATAGCTCCGTCAAACTGAAAAGGATTGAAGAGCCAAATAACCTATATCTGCACCTCACAAGAGATGGGCATTGACACAGGAAGTGGATAACTCTCGGCAGAACTCGTTAAATGGGAGATGCATTCTTTCCGCGTGTCTTTCCATACCACAATGACCTGTAAACATGGCCACTGTGAGCGAGATGACGGTACGACCCATTCCAAGTAACTGATTGGTGCACCTTCTATTCATTGAGGGCCAAGTGAGCCTAGCGGTGGAGTAGGACTGCTCATTGATCCAGGATAGGTTGGCGTCCCGAAAGAAATTTTGCGCGATGGCCAGCTTAAAAGAGGTAAGTGGGATTCCTAAGTCGATTGAAGAGAATTCCGGAAGTAGTACGCCAGATCTGCCGAGCTCGTCGGCTCTACCGTTTCCCGGAATGTCACAGTGAACGGAAACCCACATAAGTGAGACACTGAAGCGCCCAGATAGAAGGATGAGACTGCGGCGACATTCCCTAACGATCCTGGAGTTATTTACAACGTTCGATAGAGATCTTATGGCAGCCTGACTATCAGAAATGAACGAGATGTGAGTGAATGGAACTACGGTGTTCGGCGAGGATCCATTGAGCGGCCCGATAGATTGTCATTACTTCGGATGGCCATTACATCGAATTTACTTAAAATTAATTTCGGAAGAGGCAGGTATGATACCCCCTCTCATTGCCCAGAAACGATCAATTATGGTCACATTCAAGAAAGTGTGTCAAAAGAATGAGACAGAAATCAAGAATTGTTCTCCAATGTAAAACAGAGTGGAAAGAATTAGAAAGGAAAACAGAGTGTAAAATAAAGTCATCTCACTAGCCCCAGTTTATGCCACAAACTCTCTCATCAAATCCAATAGAAAAACCTGAGTCTAGAATTCTAAGCGTTTGTCTTTACACGTCGTTGTATTCAATGTGGAACACACTGCAGTCTTCAGAAAGAAGAGTCTTCGCCTCTGCGTTCTTGTATATTCAATCTGGAACACACTGCCCTCTACACATTTTAATTTCATTGACAAAATAGACCCCACCACATGCCAGCGTACATCTTCAAGCATAACCGTAAAGTTTACTGAGAATTTAGATTTGAATTATTTTTAAGGGTTGCAAAGCAAAATTCAATCCCGTTTTAGTAAATTCCTTATTTCCAGTCAGATATCTACCCAAAGAAGAGGAAGAGCTTTTTGAAAATTGAAAAAATATTGGAACTTGAAAGAATCTCGTTGTACAATGGGTCATGTACTTGCCTTAATTGACAAGTACACGTCCTCTAACCTAACCTGAAAGAATCTCTATTATATGCCACTATTTGTTGTTGGATTTAGCGTAAACCAGCACTAAAATGCGACAATTTGTTAACAACTTTAACAAATGGGGTGATTCATATTCATAATAAAAAAGATTTTTTTTTGTGATAAAATTTTATTTCAACTTTTGCTCGGGTTATTTATGGTCATAGAGAAAGTTACTGTGGGATTTTAGACAAAAGATTTATTTTTGCAAATATTTTTATTAAATAACTTTCAAATACCGTAAGTTAGTAAACAAAATAAAAAACAAATATCTGGGAATAGCTTTTTTTTATAACAAGATAAAGTTTAAAATGATATTTCGTCATAAAATGAAATAAATGCGCTCTATTGGCCAATTACTTTGCCATACACAGTTTAGTTCGTACATTACCTCTCCCTTTCCAACCTTAATGTTTTGAAATAAAATCATTTTTGTTTATTTTTTTATTTTATTTTTTTTTATAATTCATTTCATAAAAATTTCTTTTTATTGTTTAATTTTAATTTTTTTTTTGTTTGTTCTATATTTCATCCTCTTCTTTTTGTTTTGTTTTCTTTTTTCTTCATTTTCGGGTTTTTAATTAAAATTACTAATAATTAATTAATTAATTATAATTAATAATAATAATCAATTTCATATGGACTAAAAAAATATGTTTTTCGTTTTAATATTAAGTACAATACATACAGCTAAACATATTTATATTTTATACACAATATTTATAATTAATTATTTATAATATTTATAATTTATAATAATAATTATGATTAAAAGAATACAATTATTAGTTTTAATCATATTTTACAATTATAAATAAGTTTGGGAGAGGGTGGTTCGACTAAATTTATTTAATTAAAAAAATAAAATAAAAATAAAGTGAAATAAAAATAATTTTTTTTAACTAATTTAAAAATAATACTAAAAAAATAATAAAAAAAATAGAATTTATAAAATGAAATTAAATAAGATGAAATGCTTTTTATATACAATGTTGTATGTGGTGGCAGGCAGAATGTTTAAAAACAAAAATAAATTGTTTTAAACAAATGGATGATTTAAAAAACGACTTTTCATTTTCATATTTTAAGTTTTAAAAGGGAAGTTTCAAAACAGATTTTTTCTAATTTTGTTTTCTTTTTTAAAGCCGGCATTTACATTTTTTAAACACTCTTCTCATAGTTTCGAAATTCGAATTCTAAACATTTTATTGGAATGTCTGTGTATTTAGTTTTACAAAAACTTGCACTCGAATTTTTTGTATTTCATAAATATCGTGTGCCGAGAAATTGCTGTGAAATTTATTTATTACCATATTTTTAAGGAATTCAATAAAAATAAAATTATCGGAAAAAACAAAATTAATTAAATCCAGCAATTTTTTTTATTAACAAAAAATTGTTGTTTTTAATTTTATTAATTTTTTTATTTTAGTTTTTCTTGTCCTTTGTTTCACTTTTTGTTTTTTGTTTCTGGTATTTTGTTTCAAGGCAAAATATTCCACATTTTTTAAATGAATTCTTCTTTTAAATATTTTCTTATCCTTTTCTTACATATTGAATATTGCTTTTCATCCAATATGTTTTTATCGAAAACTTTTTATCGATTTTTTTTGATTAGCAATTTTTTGAGGAAAATTTGTTTTCGTTTTATCGAAGGTTTTGCATTTAAAACTGTTTATAAAATATTTTTTATATTGAAAGCTTTCTGTCATTAATTTTTTTTTGTTATCGAATTTCTTTAATAAATATTTTTTTTTATAAAATATTTTCAGATCGATAATTTATTTTTATCGAATTTTTCTACTCGCATGTTTGTTTTTCTTTACCGAAGATTTGTTTGATCGATTTTTGTTATATAAAATAGATGTTTGTAATCGAAGACTTTTTATCGAATATTTCTTACTACGCAATATTTTTATGTGAGAAATTTTGATCATCTATTTATATCGAATATGTTTTTTCCGAAAATTTTTTATAGAGAATTCTTTTAATCCAATTTATTGAATTTATTTACTGAATACTTTTCGGACGATTACAAAATTATTGAATATTATTTTTAACAAAATATTTTTGTACCGATTTTAATAAAATATTTCTCTACTGAATAATTTTATATCGAGACGATTTGATCGAAAACTGTTTATACCTGTTTTTAACACAAAAACTTTTTATCGATATTCATTTTGTTATCGAATTTTTTTTATATCGATAACTTCTTTTCCTAGATTTTGATTTTAATTTATTTTAGATTTTTTTATATGGAATACGTCGTTGTTATGAAATATTTTTATAGCGAAGACTTTTCATCGAAAAGTTGTTATCGAATATTTGTACATTAAAGATTTCTTTCCATTGATTTTTATTCGAGATGTTTTCTATTTATTGATTATTTTCCTCACAAAATTATCAATTTATCATTTAATTAAAATCAATGTCTTTTAAAATGTCTGCATTAGTTGGAAAAAGGAAAACAATCCCAAGCCAGTTTTAAGATTGTTACGCCTAAACTTCATACCAAATTGAGTATAAAAATAAATGCCAACAATTTCAACTTTCGTTAGGTGCCACAAAGAAAAAATCTGTTTTGTTTTTTTGTTTTTATTTAAATATTGATAAAAAAATTGTTTTTATTTTAATAATTTTCAGTTTTAAATATTTACATTCATGTATTTCGATAAATATTTGTTTAAAATATTTAATTTTTAATTTTAAGTTTTTAATTTTCTTTTCTTGTTTTTTTTTTAATTACTTTTACACTAATGAGGAACCTTTTTAATGCTTATTTTTTTTTTGTTTAATTAATTTATTTATTATTAATTAATGAAAATTGTCTTCCCTTTTTTTCTTTTTTTATTAAATATTTTTTTAATTTATCTTTTAACCTTGAGATCATCTAAATTAAAAAAACAAAATTATAATTTGCAAAATAAAAAGTAAAAATTAAAAACTAAAAAAAAAATTTAATTAAAATAATAACAACACAATATTTAGGTTTTCAATCATGTTTTCTTTTTTTATATGGTATTAATAATTTATATTTATATATATTTTGTTTACAATATATAATATAATTTTGTTTTTTAAGTATGTATGTATGTATGTCTTTATCAAATATTCAATAAGTGAGAGAGAGGGGGGTTGCTTATAAATTAATAAATTCAATGTACAAAAGTAAGTTAAGGGGGGGTTTGTTTTGACAAAATTAAATTTCTAAAAAAGAAAAATATTTAAAAAGTAAAACTAATAAAATTTAAAAAAAAAATAAAAATAGAGATTTAGGAAATAATTATAAAATTATGACTTAATTTGTTTTGTTTTTTTTTTTGTTTAAAGAAAAATTATAAGAAAAAACAAAAACACAAAAACAAACTAGAAAATTGGAAATTTTTTTTGAAGCTTTTGTGTGTTTTATTTTAAAATATTTCTTTAAAGATAAAAAAGTAGAAGAAATTTTTAATTTAAATATAAAAATTATTTTTTGATAAATTTCGAAAATTTCAAACAATTTTAAAGTAATTTTAAATAAATTTTTATAATTAAAGAATTAAAAAAAAATAGTAAAAATTAATTTAATTTAAAAAAATGTGTTTTAAATATAATAAATGTCTAATGTCTTCCTTTGTTTTGCAATACAATTTGTTTATAGAGTTTATAAAAAAATAATTAAACTATAAAAAAAAATTATAAAAATAAATTTTAAATACTAAAAAAAAAAATTAAAAATAATTAATATTTGTATACAAATAGATTTTTTAAGTCAAGGTTTCTTTCATCGTTTTCATTTACACTTTCTTGTTTTCTGTTTTATATTTATATTAAGATTACACTTAAGTTTAAATTATAAAAAAAAAATAATTAAATTAAAATAATATTTACAAGTATAACAGCTCTTTGCATAAAAAAGGGCTTTATTTTGTTTTTTTTCATGGTTTTATTTTTTGTTAAAGTTAAATTTAAGGTTTTCATAAAAATATAATTAAAGTGTTTGGGAAAGGGAGGGAGGGGTCTTCAGTTTTCTTACAAAATTTTAAAAGTGAAAAAAAAAATATATTTTTTTTTAATGAGAAAAAAATCGAAATAATTTCTTAAAATATTTGAAATTATTGTTTTCATATTTTCTATATAAAAAACATGCGTCAAGTCAAGAACGTCAAGAAAAGAATATTGGAAATTTTTTTCAATTTGTTGTTGTTATTGCATTGAAGCTTTGTCGAAAATTGCAATGAAGAGTCCAAAAAAAAAAATGTTTTTTTTTTTCTAAAAATCAGCTTCAATTTGATGATTTTTTATTTTCTAAAACATGTTAACGAACAAGAAAGAGAGAGAGAGAAAGAAAAGTTCTTTAAATTTTTCTTTCTTTTTTAGTTCAGTTTTAAAGGAATGTGTATATCATACGTAATGTTTTTTTTAGTTCTTTTTAAGTATAATTTAATTAATTTCAGTTAATTACTTAATGGTGAGAGTGTGTGTGAGTGTTAAAACAAAAACAAAAAAAAAAAAGAGAATAATTATTTTATTAATTATACACAATGTTTGTTGTTTTTGTTTTCGTTTTTTTTTAGTTTAAATTTCATATAAATCAGTCCATTTGCTTTAAACTTATATAAAAAATAGTTTTTGTTTTGTTGTTGTTGTTGTTGTTATTTTTGTTTTATTTTCATTCATATGAAGGAAGGACAACAGTAAGTGAGTGAGTGAGTGAGTGAATGAGTGTGGGAGTGTGTATGAAAGTGAATTTTGAGTTATGAAAAGAAATTACTTTGTGTGGGGATATAGGGTAAGTGTGAGTGAGTAGTAGTAGTAGTAGTAATAGGGGATACTGTTTGTATTTATTTTTTATATTTAATGAGTTGTGGTTGTTTTTTTTTATATTTGTTTGTTTGTTTGTTTGTTTACAATTATAAAAATATTCAACAGCGCTTGGTTTCCTTAAATCTTGTTTTGTTTTGTTTTTGTTTCATTAACTTTACACCTAAAATTTGTTCCTAAAAAGTGTGTCAGAGGCTGTGGTGCAGCCCCTTTGGCTTTTTCTACTAACACTCTATATATGAGGTGTACCACATACTATTGTTCTTTGGGCCGACGCTGAAACGGACGACGTTGTCGCAGATGAACCACAGCCACCGGCTACACCTTGGGCCGCCAATGAGGGCCACCTTTGGGAACAGTAAGCACTCTCTCCTAAAACAGAGATACGTTTGCTGTTCTCTGTATTCGAAGAACTGGCTCCATAGTCTTTGGTAGGTGCATGAGCAGCGCTGTTATGAGAGCCACCAACGGCTCCCATTAATTGAGAAGCACGATGCATAAGGGAGGGATCTGTGTTAAGCTGTTTTTGTGATTTGGCTCTTTGCAATGGCTGTATTTGGCCAACACCACAAAATTCCGAATTGGCATTATTATCGGCAGCATAATTGGCTAAAGCGCCACCATACAAAGAGGTGTTCATTAGGCATTCATCTGTGGCGGCCGAGCTGGCAATATTATTTACGGACTTATCCCAGGTATTCTTTATAATATTGGGATTGGTGTTATCAAAAGTCAAACCCGAACTGGAGCCACGTTTCACGCCCAAAGCTTGTACGGCTACACTGGCTAAGCCGGCTGAATTGTGATGTAAAGTGGCGACGGCATTTTGTTCATTTTGTTTGCGTGCCTCGGCATCATCTTTCTCCTGGGCACGTTTGCGTTTACGTTTCATGCAGAAGACAACACAGGCGGCTATAACAGCCACCAAAGGCATGGCCACGGAGAGTATGGCTATTAACACCACCTGGCCGCTGGTTAAGCCATCACTTCTAGCCTGGGTAGTGGCTTCATATTGGCGTGCATCAAAGGTGGCCGAGGAATAAGACTCTTCATCACACTGTTGGCCGCGGAAACCACTGGCGCAGACACAATGAAAACTATTGACACGATTAACACAAGTGCCACCGTTATGGCAAGGACTGGAACTGCACTCATCGATATCCACCGAACAATCTTTGCCCGTAAAACCGGCACGACAGGCGCACTGATAGTCGTTATTTAAATTGGTGCAGGTGCCACCATTGGCGCAGGGCTTGGTTAAACACAAATCCACTTTGTCGGAACAGAAAGAACCAAAGAAACCGGGAACACATTGACATCTAAATTGATTGATTAAATCGATGCAGGTGCCGCCATTTTGACAAGGATTACCCTGGCAATCATCAATATTCTCCTCACATGTATTGCCTGTAAAACCGCTGGGACATTGACATTTGGGTGAACCATTCGAGGTGACGGTACAGGTGCCTTTATTTTTACAGGGATTTGGAGCACAGGTATCGACGTGGATCTCACACATGGAGCCACTGTAGCCATTGGGACACTCACATTGGAAACCTTTGGCAGAATCGCGACAGGAACCATGTATACAGGGTTTATCGGCACACGTAATGACTTTTTCTTCGCACAAACGACCCGACCAGCCTTTCTTACACTCACATTTATAGCCGCGCTTCGATGTCTCTTCTATGCAGGTGCC
Organism: Sarcophaga carnaria; assembly: GCA_958299815.1. NCBI lineage: Eukaryota > Metazoa > Arthropoda > Insecta > Diptera > Sarcophagidae > Sarcophaga > Sarcophaga carnaria. The sequence continues at coordinate 128,812,423 of OY283150.1, read as the reverse complement.
AACATTTTGACAGGGATTCTCTTCACTGCACGAGTTGATTTCATTCTGGCAATCGGGCCCATTGAAACCGGGCGGACACATGCAGGTGTACAGACCTTGACCGGTATTGAAACAGGTGCCACCATTCTGACAGGGCCGATGATTGGTGCAGTAGTTCAAATCCTGATTACAGAAAAGACCACCCCAGCCTTCATTGCAAATGCATTCCCAAGGCTTGGAGCATGTACCGTGAACACAACCGGGATAAGCTTCACATTCATTGCACAGTGGACCCTTCCAGCCGGCTTGACAACTGCAAAAAGAGAGAAGAGAAAAGAAATTGTTTGCGAATTAATTTTTGAAAATTTCGAAATTGATTGATGATTTAAAATAGCAAAGAAGACAGTTAAAGGAAGAGTGGGGGTAATGGTAATGATCATAAAAGGCAAATTTAATGGTGGGATGACCTTATTTGTGTTAAATTTTCTGATAAATTTGATACACATTTGACATGTATTTTGGAAAGTATTGCAAATTGAATACAACACATAGGAATTCTACGACAAACAACAACAACAACAAGAGATCACTTCATTAACGAGAATGTGATGTGTATTGTGTACGGTGTGTCCCTCTTCAAACAATTTACAAATGCTTTTATTTAATTAAATCAAAATACAATAAATACAACAACGACAACAACAACAAAAAAACCCAACAACTCAAATATTGTTTAAACAAAAATGCCGCCAGCCATGAAAACAAAACAAAAAACTGCGTCTTTATGGTCTGCGTATGTACTTAAGGAAGGTGAATGGTTAAAGCTGACGCTGAACGAATTAAAGCGTTCAAAAAAGCAAAGAAATAAGAAACGAAAGAAATGCCCATACTCAAGTGCCTCAAAAAGGAAAGAAAGAAATCGAAGAAAAGAAAAGACGAAACAGATGCAAATAAATCAAAAACTAAAGAGTCCGAAAAAAAAACAACAACAGAAATAATGAAAGCGTTATTGTTGCATGGCGAGGCAGGAGTGTGTACAATGCAATATGATGTCGAGTGTTTATTTTTAAATGATACCGTTTTAAAGAGCCTTAGGAGCCCCCCTACTTCTTTTTTCTTGACTCACAGCAATGAAGAAGACAAATCACCTGTTAAACAGATCTGTTCAGAAAAAAAAAAGAACAGAAAACACAAAGAGAGAGACAGACATTGGCACTGGCACTGGCACTGCATCAGTCTGGATGAAATTTATACTCATGGACTTTTTACTATCATGGCTTGTAAGAGTTTTGCAAGAAGAAATGCAAACAGACAAGCGTAAATTAACATGACAACTTAAAAAGCAGTACTCTGCCTGCCTCACTCTCTCTCGCTCTGTCTGTCTCTCTGTCTCTCTATCTCTCCCAGTGACAATGGATGTCCAAAAGTATTTGCAAGGCAAAGAAAAGAAAAAGAAGGGGTGGAGAAGGAGTAGAGGGTCTAAAAAAGAAGGAATATTAAACAAATCTTAACGTATTTAAAAACAGATAAAAAATCCCCAAAAAGCATTTTAATCTCTCAAATGCTCAAAAATACAAACAAAAAACAGACAGACAAGAACCACAAAAATATGTATTTAAAGAGGAAAATATTTTTAAATACTCCTCGACGTTGGCAAATCGAAAAAAGAAAAGAAAAGAAGGAAACAAAAAAGAAATTTTATTTTCAAGCCTATTTATTGCGTTTTGTTTTTTTTTTCTTCTTCTTCTTTTCTGGTTTACAAGCAAATGAAATGGTGACTAACGTGATAAAGTGTTGGTGTTTGCATTGCGCGCACAAAGAAGAGAAGGAAAGTGGTGGGGCCTGAGTAGCAGCAGTTAGTATCCAGAGCGAGTGTTCGCATTTTGTTGTATGTGACCATTTTTGCAAATTATTTCTCACGATTAATTTAAAACATTTAAACAAATATATATATACGACAGCCAAACACACAGACAGACAGACAGACAGTAAAGACCAACAAACAACGTCTTGATATGCATGCACACACATACATACATACTTAATAAAGAGGTATAGAGATGGAGGGGATTGATTTTTATTTTCATTTTTTTTTTTTTGTAAGGAAACCAGTCTCACTCTTGTTACTACTAAAAGTAATACAAATTAAAAATAAAAATAAAAAATTATTTAATTTTTATTAGTTGCAATTTGGTTTGGTGGTTAACAACAACAACTGAAGCAATAATAAAAAATTATTGTGTTTGCTTAATTAAAAATTATTATTAAAATTCATTAGTGAGTGAATAAGTGAGTGGGTGTTATTAGAAGCAAAAAAGAAATTGTTTTCGTTTTACGACAAGAAAACAGCATATTTTGGTTATTTTTTGTTTTAATTTTTAAAGGTCAAAGGCAGTTAGCAAAAAAAAAAAAAAAGAAATTTTTTTAATTGGAAGGAAAAAGGGTAAAAATCAGAGCAAGTTAGTTTTAAAGGATTTCAAAAAAAAAAAAGTTCAGAGGCTAAATTTTAAAAATTGAAATAAAAACAAAAATATAAATTTGAATTAAAAGAAAGAAACATAATCACAAAGCTATAGGAAAGAGAAAGTACAACTTCAATCACTTGAAAACATTGTTCGAAAACGAAATATAAATTTAAAATTTTTTTTAAATTGTATAATCATCGCTTCTATTCTATATACGGAGTGGAATTAAACTGCCTCGATTTTATATTTATATAAGCAGAGGCCAATGATTCAGATGCCTCTTTCCTTATTGTGAAAAAGGGCAATAAGGATCTTTTAATGAATATGCAGTCATATAATATTCCAGCACTTTTTTGCATTTAATTTACTTTTTTTTAATATTTAACATACTTTATATTTATTCTGTTGTTAAATTAATTTTTTTTATTTTATTTTAATATTTATTCATTCTTTTTAAATTGATTTTAGTTTTTCTTAATTAATTTTTTATTTTGTTTAATTTAACTTTTAATGTTTTATAAAATTTTTTTATTCATTTATTCCTTTAATTTATTTCTATTAATTTAATTTTTTTTTCTTTGAATTTTTTCTTGAATTTTTTTTTATCAACTTTTTTATTTTTTATTAATTTTTTTTATTTTATTTTAATATTTATTCATTCTTTTTAAATTGATTTTAATTTTTCTTAATTTATTTTTTATTTTGTTTAATTTAACTTTTAATGTTTTATACAATTTTTTTTATTCATTTATTCCTTTAATTTATTCCTATTAATTTAATTTTTTTTCTTTGAATTTTTTCTTGAATTTTTTTTATCAACGTTTTTATTTTTTATTAATTTTTTATTTATTTATTTATTACTTTATATTTATTAATTTTTTATTATTATTTTTTGTTTATTTGCTTAATTTATTATTATTTTCTATTAATTCTAATTTTTATTATTATGTTTTGTCTTATGATTGTTATATATTTTTATAAAATTTTTGGTTTTTTCTACTTTTTTTGGTGTTTTACTTTATAATGTTTATATTTTATAATTTTTTTTATTTTTCATTTTATTTTAAATAATTTTTCCATATAGCTTCTCATGTTTTTTTCTTCTTTTTATAATTTTTTTATTTTAATTTTTTTTAATTTAATGTATTTTTTTTTTACTATAATTGTTTTTTTATTTTTCATTTTAATTTCATAATATTTCATTTTATTTTGCATAATTTTTGATTTCATTCCTCATATTTTTTTAAATATAAATTTGATTGTTTTTTTTTAATTTTTTTTTATTTTATTTTCAATAATTTTTCATTTTATTTTAAATAATTTTTTTTATATAATTTCTCATATTTTTTTCCTCCTTTTTTTAATTTTTATTGTTTTTTTTTTAATTTTTTGTATTATTTTGACTTTATTTGGTTTTTTATTTTATAATTTTTCATTTTATTTTCCATAATTTTTCATTTAATTTCTCATATTCTTTTTTTTATATAAATTTTGTTGTTTTTTAAAATTTCGCATTTTTTATACATTTTATTGGATTTTTTATTTTATAAATTTTATTATTATTCATTTTATTTCCCATAATTTTTCATTTAATTTCATATATTTTTTTCTTTTTTTATAATTTTTATTTTTTTATTATTATTAATTTTTGGTATTTTTTTTCTTGATTTTATTTGGTTTTTTATTTTATATTTTTTTCTATGTTTTGTATGTTTAAATACATTTTGTTTTATTTCTATAATTTTTTATTTTTTTTAACCTAGAAATTCCAGGGATATGTGACCTAATAACTGATACCGACAAGACAGTCGATGAATTAGGATGCATGGCAACTGATAACGAAGAATGAGGATACTACATACGTTCTGAATTTAAGGGGAAAAAAATGTTTCTAAATCCCTCTCTATTTATGAAACCTAACTTTCTGAAAGAAAACTTTCCAAATATAAATCACAATGTCAAGAAATTTATTCACATTTTTTGTGTTTTCCTTGTATGTAAAAATATAAATCCAACATAACAATCAAGAAAAGATTATTCTGAAATTTCTTTTTTTTTTCATTCATTACATTGGTTTACAATTTTAATGTCTTGTTTTGTTTTTTTTTTCTTTTTTGCATTATCATATGCGAAAACTCTACAAACGACCTTAAATCAATTACTTAAGGTTTTCCTGTAAATACAAAACAAAACCCTTCCCATTTTTCTTTAATTCTGTTTTTTTTTTTAAATTATAATGTGTTCTATTTGTTCGAAACGTTGAAGAATCCATGGCTTTGTTTGGTATTTCAATTTTTAATATCAATTTGTTGTTAAAAAGAGAGCCTATATTGGCTTTGAAGTTGGTGGTGGTGGTAATAACTACTGGTGTACACAACACATGTGTCAACAATTTCTTAAAAAAAAACTTTTTTTTTTTTTGTTAACAAAAAACAAAAAAACAAAGACAATATAATGAAAATGAAGACAAAAGTGTGGGAATGTTTTAATAATTCAACACACACAACATGTCATAAAATCAAACAACTTTACCTTACAGAAGAAATACAACAAAAACAATAAAAAAACGAAAAACGAAAAAAAAATGTTAAGCGTACACACTTATTTAATACGACTACTACACTACCCCTTAAGTGATATTGGGACGTACGTACGTATGTACGTAAGGTACCTAAACATACCTTGTTACATATGTATGTGAATACGTATACAAATTTATAAACAAATAAACAAACAAACAGAGGAGTTTATAGTTAAACGATTTAAACAATTTTTTTTTGTTGTTTTTTTGTTTTTGTTAAGAAGAAACAAAGAAATTAAAAATATTGTTTTAAAGAAGTGTAATAGCAGCAGCAGTAGCAGTGCACAGTGTTAGTGCACAAAGCAGTTGTAACCATAAATGCAAATGCACAATAACACAACACGCCTCGCCTCTTTAGTGGGAATAATTGTGAAAATTTTTTCCCTGAAAATGTCATCATTTTTAATTCAATATTTGCATACAAAATTGTTTCTGAATAGTTTGTCGATGGGTTTTTGCAGAAATATTAGGTGAAGGCTGGCTGGCTGGCTGGCTGGCTGTTCTACCGGCGCAACCTCATTGGCAATTAAAGCATTTCAAAAGGTTCTAATAAATAAAATGTATTTGATTACGAGAGAGTTAATTTGGTACTAATAAAACCATAACCACATAATAATTACTTCTGCGTTTAAATTAAAGAACAAAAATTGCTTTGGAAAAAGGAAAAAAAACCGAATAAAACGAATGAAAAACAAAAAATTAAATTTCAAACTTAATGTGCGATTTCCGTTCGAAAATTTGAACATAATTTCTAAGAGCCAAAGGAGAGAGAGTGAGAAGAGATCTTTTTTTTTTATATATTTGTCTGGGCGTTCAAAAAACAAGGCTGCATGTTTTGTGTGTGTCTGTCTAAGTATGGATTGTTTTTTCTTCTCTCAAAAAAAAAAAAAAAAAAAACCACAAAATTGCTGAATTCAGCAATTTAATAAAACGAAAGAAACTCAAGCAAAAATAATAAGAAACTTCCCACTTTTTTTTTGGTTTTGTTTTAAAAGCAACAAAGTATTATTATTCTGTTTGATTGTTTTTTTTTTCTCTTTTCAAATCAGAAATTAAATTTCGTATAATAAAACCAAGAATTTCTTATTCAAGCAAAGTAGTGTAAATTTACACCTGGCACTATAACTCTAATGCGCTTTACTTACTCATCATCATCATCATCATCAACAACATGAGCCAGCCAGTCAGTGAGCGAGCAAGCAAGCAAGTGAGTGAGTAAGTACTCTTCATATAATAATTTTCAACTGTATGATGGGAATATGTATGTATGTACACAACAAACATTTTTTTTTTATTGTTTAAGGTAATAAAAAACCTTTAAAACCAAAAAATTTCTTCTTCAATATCAATTTCATAGACACCACATTCCTTTGTTTAAGAATCCATAAGTAAAGTTTTATGTTTGAAAAAATGAATAAAAAATAATAACAAAAACAAAAACAAAAAAAAACCTCAAATAACTGTCATTAAATTTGTTTTACTTTTACCTTAGAAAAAATATATAAAAAAAGCTAAACATTTGCCCTTTTCTTCAAAAAAAAAAAAAAAAAATAAAAATAAAACTTTACAGTTTCTTGTTGTTTTTGTTTATTTCTTAATAGATAAACCATTAAAGGTGTGTCATTTCAAATATTTTTTTTCATCTATTTTACATGTTTTTTTCTCTCTCTTGCCTTCCAAAACCATTATTTTCTGTTTTTATTATTATTTCTGATGAGAGGAGTGCTATTTATGGCTTAAATGTGCAAAAAAATAAGAAGAAAAAAAAATATGCAAAAGAGCTGAGTTTTTAATTTTAAAGTTCACACACTTAATATTTCTTGAGGTTTGTTTGTTTGTTTGTTTGTGTGTAGAGAATCAGAAACTAAAGCACTTTAAACACCTTAGTAGCCCCCGCCGCCAACCATATTCAATACATGGTTTTAATAGCACATAATAATACAACACACTCAACATTACCATTATGATCATCATTAGCACGATCATGATCATCATCACCATCATCGTAAATATCCGAAGAGTAATTATATGGAGAGGGAGTGGGAAGGAGTTAGGCCTTCATAAGTATATCGTGCTGTCAGAATTTAAGAAAACTAGTGAGCAGGCAGGGGGCAGCTGGCTACTGGTTTTACTTCACTTTTATGAATTTTAAAACAAAAAGTCTCTGATGCACATAGTATAACTTATCGAATTAATTTTCAATATACAGTGCAGTGCAGTGCAGATCAAAAAAACAAAAAAAAAAAAACAAAAAAAAAAACAAAGCCTACTCGCTTAACCCATTAATGCCCGAGTTACTTTTTTTTCTAACGGTTACCGTTTTGTTTTTTACACTCAATTTCCTCTCAGAGCATAAAATCTAAGGCAACCTCTGCTGGCAACTTAAGTTGCCACTGGGCACTAATGGGTTAATCTAAACCGTACTGTTTAATACCTTACGGTATACAAACATTACCGGCCACTTTGTCAGGATTTTGAACATGTTTCTCATTTACGATTGGAGATTAAGTTAATTTTTTAATGGATTGTTGCCGAATTTCAGATTTAAGTAGCATTTCTAATGCAATTAATTACTCTGACAGCTTTTCTCAGACGCCATTTTCTATTCAAGATGTCTGAGCTACGGGTTTGAAGCCGCACTACACGCAAGATGAAATGCCTATAAGCTTCTCTAGACAAGTAAATAGTTAAAAAGCCATAGACATGGCTTACACCTGAACGAGAGTACAAAAAATAGATTCAAATGTGAGCTAAAGCCACAGCAATAAGTCTAAGGGGATGAATTAGCAATCCAGTGTGAAGGACAATCTCGGTTGTAATGACCCTGTGATTAAATATTGAATATTTTATAAAGGCTGCCTTTTAATCACGTCAAGAATCTAGGTTTACTTATGTTAAAGTTAGGTTTGAAATAAATCCACTGCTTACAGTGGTTAAATTCATATTGCTGCTGTGACTTTATTTCTGGTAGCAATGGAGTTTTGTCAGGCTGCATTTTGAGCGCTTATTGTGCAAAATGTGGCGAAATGATGATCTAGACGCATCTTTAAAACCTATACCTTTATTCAAGAGTTGAAAGAGAGAAAATTCCACGATTTTCTAATGAGAAGTATGTATACTTAGCTCATTATTTAGTTTAAGATAGGCTAGGTTGCACGAGTTATTTACAAATTTGTCTGTGATATGGCTTTGAGATAGACAGTCTAGATCATGCAAGAGAGGAGTGTGGCAGTCAGAAATGTGTTGCAGAAACTCTATCTTCAACTCCTATGGTCCGCATAAAGTCCGACAATACAGTACCCAGTAATTATGGCCTGTATGGCGATTGTCTTTCAAATAAGCAATAAAGTTTTGGTGTTTTCCATTGAATGAAGTCGCCGTAGTCTAGTAGGTAGTGTGTTGGCTTATTAGACGTAAAGCCAGGGTTCGAGTCCCAGGCCAGACATCAAAACAAAATACAAAAAGCGACTTCCTCTCAGCAGATTTCTGGCCAAAACTGTACTGTTATAAAGCAAGCGAACCAGCTGAGAAGACCCTTTAATATAGGAGGAAGCTGTTGAACGCGGATAAGGCAATCTTACCCACTATACTACACAACGTTGTCTGTACAGAGAGAAGGAGGAGATAACAGAGCATATTTACACTATGTGAAGATTATTGGCAAGCGTCCTAACTGGGCCTAAGTAGGTACGTCGACTCTTCATCGAGGGCACTGCGCCTTTATAGGAACGCTTGATAGTTTACTTCTGAAAACCATACCAAATAGTGGGGAACCGTTGAGCATTTCCGCTCAGTGTAGCTTAAGCGGGCCTGAGTTATTTTATATCAATCTTTGAATCTTTGGCACAATAGCTCTCTTAAGTCGCTGAACATAAGGCAGCTCTAGTCTTTATAAATAGGAACGTTAACATTTTGATACGTGATGGCGTTACCATTCGCTTTTTGTACTGATCTTGCACTTTCTGTCACAGTAGTGTAGTGGTCAGACACCTCCAACAATACAAAATGTAAAAAAATATTTCTTCGACAACTTCCTCTCGGCAGATTTCGGGAAAAACCTGTGAGAGTAAATTAAAATTGACATGAAAAGTTTCTAAAAATCTGTCATCCGGAGTCGACTGTAGGTCCTGCCACTCGCGAATAAAATTAACACACACAACATAAGTGGTGTCAAAAACTAGGTCGTAATCCTGACTGAAGGGTTGTAATGACCAATTATGTATGTATGTATGTTTTCAACGCGTTGACTGCCGCGGCAATTTTCAGAAAACTTGCAAAAAACGACAATTTGGCGCCCTAGAAGGGAACTCAATCTATGAGTTATCTCATAGGCGGCAGTCACAACGTGTTAAGAAAGATAGTTTTGATCGTGCAAGAGAGTGGCAGTCAGAAATGTGTTGCAGAAACTCTATCTTCAACTCCTATGGTCCGACAATACAGTACCAGTATTATGGCCAGTATGGCAATAAAGTTTTTGTGTTTCCCATTGAAAGAAACCAGGATTCCCAGAGGATTTTGGTAATTTTGTATAATCTTCGAAGAAAGGGAGACTTTTTAAAGGAATTTTGTGGCATTAAAAAACAATTTTCCTTGAATATAAAGATACATATTTGTATACGAGGTATACAGTTGCACATAAAAATTAGGGAAATAAAAAAGGTGGGGGGGGGGGGGGGTTTGTTGAAGGAAAATTTAATAAAAAAAAAAACAAAAATTGTGTAATACTTACATGCATTGATTGGGTTTATCACAGTGACCATGTTCACAACCTTTGGCACATTTGGCTAAAATGAGAAGAAACACAGAAAAAGACACCAAAAAACATTAATAATAATAAAGATATAGAAAAACTACAACAACAACAATAAAAATAAATAAAATTTGTACAAAAAAAATCTATAAAACTTTAGGAGACGAAGGAGAAAGAAAAAAAAACGACGACCAAATCTAACTAACATGGCTAAGAAACTAAGAAAAAGATCCCATGATCTTTAGCAAACGGAATACAGGCACAGGCACAGGCACAGAGACAATGGGCAAAAAAAAAAAAGAAACACGTTTAAAAGCGTCTGTTTTAAAGCCCTTTTATTTCGATGTTTTGCAAAAACACCACCAACAACAACCAAAAGAAAAAGGCTAAATAAACAGAAAACGTGCCGTGAAGCAAGAAAATGAAACGTTCTATACACGTACACATACACATCCACATTCACATTTACAGCCAACCAACCCATCAACCGGCCAACTACAAATTAAGGACTGGTTTATTGGAAAAAAAAGAAAAACGCGAATGAAAAAAATCAGTTTTTTTTTCTTCTTTGATTTTCATTCAATAAGAATTTTCTTCAAACGTTTCCAAACTATTTAAAGATGTCCGTCTAGAGGATGATGACGACTTCTAGGCTTAGAAAGGAGAAGGTGGTGTATGGCTTAAGCATTGTAACAAAAATTCTTAAGAAAATTTCAGGTTTTCTTGGGAGTTTCTATTTTTTCTGTTTTCGCTGTCCTCCTCTCCTCTCTAGTTTTTAGTTTTGTTTCACACACAAAGGCTGTTCAGATAGATTTTTTTTACTTTGAATGCCAATATCATCGGTGTAATGGTAAAATGATTGAAAAAAATTTCCTTTTTTGTTGTTGTTACTGATTTCCTTCAAACATATAGAAAGTGAATACTGGTTGGGTGAGTTTTTATGTGAATTTTTCTTGTGTGCTAGACGTACATTGTTTAAGTGCATATGTACATGCATACACGTATGCTGCAAGAGAGGAAGAAAAAGAAGAAGAGATAGATAGACTAAATAAAAATGTTCACACGCCCTCAAGGATAACACAGAAAAATTGTTTGAAAAACTAATAAAAAAGAAAAATGAATGAAAATAATTTCAAACAAATTTCTTTCGTTAACAATGAAAGAAAAGAAGACAAAAAAAAATTAAAAGAACTTTCACTAGCATCATATTAACAAATTAAAAGAAGAAATTTTGAAACATTTTAAGCAAAATAAATACAAAAATTTTGAAATTTTAAAATGATGAATTTTTCTTCAGAGAAAAAAGAGTCCTTTTTGGATTTTAGGCCCATAAAAAATATTTTCAATAGAAAAAAAAAATTCTTTTACAATTTTCTTGTAAATGCTCTCGGTAATTTCAAAGCTTTTGTTGGAGAAAAAGTACTTTTTAACATTTTTAGAGAGAAAAGTACTTTTGATATTCTCTTTAAAAGTACTTTTAAATGGAATATTCTTGTCCTCTTTAGAATGGTTTGGTAATGAGTCAAGGTAATTTCAATGCTTTTGGTGGTGAAAAGTACTTTTCAGTGTTTTTAGAGAAGAAACTAATTTTGGATAGAAAAGTACTTTTTAATGCTTTTAGTTTTCTCTTCAAAAGTACTTTTGAAAACAACTTTCTTGTAAAAACTCCAGGTAATTTCAATTCTTCTGGTGGGGAAAAGTAAAAGTAAAAGTTTTTAGAGAAGAAAGTACTTTTGATATTCTCTTTAAAAGTACTTTTAAAAATAATGTTCGTGTTCTCTTTATAATGTTCTGTTAACAAGTCAAAATAATTTCAATGCTTTTGGCAGAGAAAAGTACTTTTTAATAATTTTAGGGAAAAACAAAAATTTTGGTTTGTATATCTGGAGCACAAAATACCTCCAACTGGAAATAATTTCTGAAAAGAAAAGTACTTTTTTGTTGTTTGAAAAAAAAAAGTACTTTTTTATTGTTTGAAAAAAGTACATTTGCACTGGAAAATATTAAAAAGTACTTTTTTCAACAATACTTTTTTAAACAAAAAAAGTACTTTTTTTTCAAACAACAAAAAAGTACTTTTTTTTCAGAAATTATTTCCAATTGGAGGTATTTTGTGCTCCAGATATACAAACCAAAATTTTTATTGTTTGAAAAAAGTACTTTTTAATATTTTCCAGTGCAAGTGTTCTGTAGCGATCTTAGCAAATCATAATTAAGTGAGGCAAGGTCTGCACTATAAGTGGAGCAAAACAAAATTTCTTAATCACCATTTTCTAAATACAGAAAGCTAGGCTTCATGTAGGACAATTATGTTGAGGTATACCGTGACCGTCTGGCTTTATTACGAATATTGAAAGGGGTTGTTGACATACGATTTATAATTATATTTCGGGTTATCTTTCTCTTCAATGCGATTGTAGAATGATGTCAGTTCATATGAATATGAAACAGATGTTTAGTCTCCTGGGAATCGTTAAGTTAATACAGCTTAAGTGGACATTATAGGTTAACCACTGAATATATTGAAGGCAGTACAATAGCTTATCTGGTTGCATTAGTTTAGTACCTTAAAATAGGAACAATAAATTGTGGCCTCCATAAACATACATATACAAGTTATTAAAGACACAAACCGTTTGTACAAGATACGTCCCCCCTCTGGTGTGATTCGCACATATTTTTTTAAATTACAAAACAAAAGTACTTTTTGAATTTTTTCAATAAATTAAATTGCGAACAGTATCATTCATTGACAAATTATCAAATAAAGTAATTACAACCGCAAATACTGCTGCTTTAAAAGGTTTTAAAAAATTTTAGTCAAAAAATATTCGAAAAAAAATTTTTTTTTTGGGAAAACACTTGAAGAATGAAAAAAAAAAAGAATTGAAATTTAAAATTCAAATCAATTTAAATGACTCATCAATAATATGGATTCCAATTTTTTTTTCTTTTGTTCAATTTCTCTTCAAACAAATTAAATCATAATTATGATGATGGTGGCAGACAGGCAGGTAATACACTACACTTCACATACGTACATATGTACATACATATGTATGTAAAGTAGTTTTCAATATAAAAATTTAAATAATGAATTAAAAAATAATTATCATTGATTGGTGATGCAGATCAACCAATCAACAAAGCATAGATTTGATGTGTCATCGTACAATACGGATAGAAATTCTAAAATATTTTCCTTGAAAAAATAAAAAAACCAAGGGGGAAATAAAGATTGTTAAACTGGTTTGGGGTTCCACAAAACAATCAATATATAATTAAAGTAAACCTTTCTTATCGTAAATTAAACGAAGACAACATTTTGAAAAATAAAAAAAAAAAATTATGAAAAAAAAAATTGTTTTCTCTGATAACAAAAATTTATAAAATGTGTGAGAAAATTTTTACTTTTTCTTTGGTTTGTTTCTTGCCTAAAAAAAAATTTAAAAGAAAACCCGAAATGAATGAAATAAAAACTATGATTCTAAAAAAAAAAAGAAAAACAAAAGTCCGAAGAAACACACACACGGACAATATATTTTGAAAAATATTAGAAAATTTTTTAAATAAAAAAATCAACAACAAAAACGTATTTAAAAAAGAACATCAGCATCCGTTTTACAAATGCAAAGAACAAAAGAACACAACAGAGCCGAACAGAACCGAACAGATTTCAAATTGTTGGGCTACCCAAAAAATTTTAAACACACACACACACATATACAAACACCGAGTTTAAAAGATATTGAACCGAGAGTAAACGAACCATTTTTTTTTAGCAGTAATAGTGGTACTAGTGGTGGTGGTGTTGGTTGTGCTGTGATGGTGTTTATAGAGGAACCTGGTTGCTGTTGTGTGTTGCATTTGAAGGAGATACACACATACAGTGTTGAAAAGCAATTTTTTTTTAATGTTATTTCTTCTGCCAACAAGAAAAGGCTGTAAAAATCTTCCCACGCCAGCATTAGGGCCCGTCAAGGGTATCGAGAGGCTTAAAAGGCAGGTAAAATGTTTAAAATACAAACACAAACACAAAAACACACACACACTCTCACTCAATTCAAACAAAACATATCGCAGGCGCAATGAGCTGTTGCTGCTGCTGCTGCTGCTGTCTGTTGCTGCTGTTTTATTTATTTTTTTCTTCTTTCAACTACTTAAGCATTTAAGGCTAATGGTTAATATGCTCTGACTGCTGCTAGCTGGCTGTTGGCTGCTTGAAATAAAAGAAGGAATATTTACTGATCATGAAATAATCGAGCATGATGATGATGATGATCATGAGGATGACGATGATCACTACGTTGTCCATACATATGTATGTACAACAAACCAAGTATTTTGTAAATAAAAAGAGATCCCTTTTTGGGAAGAAGAAGAAGAAACATTTTTTTTTAAACAAAAAGCAAAATGATGTTGAAGAAGCAACAGCAGCAGTTAAAATGCCAATAAGAAAATACCTGTTTTGCGAAAAGGAAGTGTGTGCTTAACCATGCTAAACCATGCTAAAGCAAGCAGCAGCAGCAGCAATAGCAACAGCAACAACTGCCTAAGCAGTAGTATCATATAGTGTAGCCATGGTAGACCCTTTTTTTCATATTTTTTCTTTCTTTCTTTCTTTTTTTTTGGTTACCAAAGGATGAAGTTATTTTTTGGGTACTTTTTTTTGGTCTTTTTCCTTTGGATAACATTCATGGTATTTGGAGCTGCTATACGAGTAAGTATTGGTGTTGCAAAAGGGATAACAAAAAAATTTTTTTTAGAAAAATTATCTTGAATTGAATGACGGATGTTGATTACACACCTCTTTAGAGTAGAGCAGAGGGTAAAAAAATTAAAAAAAACCGGTTTTATGTTGATAATACAACCATAACAACAAATAAAAAAAAACTATCAAACTATTTAATAAAAAATACATCTGCTCTATAAAATAAAAACAAAAACCCTTAAATTAGCCACAGTTTATAAATTAAAGAAACAGAAAAAGGCCCAAAGTTTTGTATTTTTTTTCCAAATGTTGGTACTTTTCTGTTTGGTACTCTTGGATAATTTTAATTCACTTTCTCCTTTAACAAAAAAAGAGCGAAAAGATTACAAAAAGTACTATTATTTGTGACCTAATTTGGTACTTTTTTATATTTTTGGTACTTTTTTATATTTTTGGTACTTTTTATTTTCGTACATTTTTGCTATTTATTACGAAGTGTCGGCAAGCCGGTGAGTTTTGCTACCTCTTAACATACAGTCACACAGATAATTATACGTACAACCCCCCCCCCCTAAAAATCACTTTTTTTAAAAAGTAATGAACTTCTAATCTAAAATTTCTTTACATTAGCGTCTGTAACAACACATTCATTTAAATAAAGAAAAAAGACTCCCAAAATCTATGAATTTGTGACTGCAGTTTGCTTAAAGCCAATATGGCACCACAGAAAATTATACGTACGACGTATATTTCGTATAAAATTTCTCCAAGGGTAGCCCGGTATATAAAATGTATTGTGGATAAAAATCCTAGGACTACAGCCGTAGAAATACGAAATACCGCGGAAAGTGATCACAGTGTTATTGTGCATTCCGAAACAGTTCGAAGTGTTTTGAAAAAGAACGGTTTCCGCAGCCGAGTGCCGAGAAAAAAGGCACGATTGGAATTTGCCCAATAATATATGGACAAGTATTTAATATTTAGTGATGAGAACAAATATAATTTGTTCGGCTGTGACGGAAAAAAATGATTTTTAGGGGGGTACGTATAATTATCTGTGTGACTGTATGTACACAATTGGTCATTACAACCCTTCAGTCAGGATTACGGCCTAGCTTTTCTAACTTTTCATGGCAATTTTATTTACTCTCAGAGTTTTGCCAGAAATCTACTGAAAAGAAGTTTCCGAAGAAATATTTGTTCATGGTTTTCACGTCTGATCTGTGGCCTTATGTCTAGTAAGCCAACATACAACCTACTAGACTATGGCGACTCCAAACTCGAACAAGCTACGCTTGATTAGGCTACAAAAAATACTTTCCCATTAACTGAACTCTGAGTTTAGCTCCAATTAACTACTTTCAGTTTTATAAACCTGAAGAAAAGCCCGCAATTTAAGTCCTCTCTAAGCTTAAGGACAATTTTCACAGAGTAATGCCTGCAAGTGATGCATATTTAAAGCTTTTTGACTAGCCACACTAATGACAGTCTTAGTTTCAGTGTCAAAAATAAGCAGAACCTCTAGTAAATGAAGCTTTATTGATCTAGAAATTGACAATATTTTCCAAGCAAATTAAAAATATTTAGAATTCATGCCACTATTTCAACGACTAAGATGGAATCTGTACAATGCTATGAAACTTAGTAAAGACATGACCCATTTGAAGAGAATGCCTATGCTATGAAACTTAGTAAAGACATGAACCATTTGAAGAGAATGCCCTATCTGTTGTGTTGCATTATTAAGTTTTTAAAATGTGGTCGGATAGGTTAAAAAAGACGGAGCTATTTCAGCTATGTGAGGGTATATTTGTTCACTAAAGAATCAAGTAAGAATTGAAGCGAAATCTCTAGTTTTAAGAAGACTTATACATCAAATTAAAACAACTTGTATTGAAGTTAAGAAAATTTTAATGGATACTTACGTTTACCACAGTAATCACCTTTCCAGCCGGATAGGCATATAATTTCACCCGTTTCTGAACACGTATAATGGCCAAATTGATCGTCACGGGGCCGGCAAAGATTAGCACAACCGGCACCATAATAATGAGGATCACAAGTAACGCGAAAATCATACTCCAGCCATGTATATGGGGATTCCGATTTATTTGTTTTCCATTCGGGTGAGACTTCCAATACCTGTTGCACCGATAAACGTTGTATCAATAAATCTGTAAAAATGAAAGAAAAAGAAAAAAAGAATGAATAAACCGATAAACAAACGTTAGTAAAACAAAAAAAAAATTCCCATGAAAAATGAAAACAAGCTAGAGGTTGTTAACAAAAAAAGATTAATTATCGAATTTAAGAAGAAAAAAGAGGCCTTCAAGTTATAAAAAAAAAACGAAAAAAAGGAGGCTGGTCTGAAAAGATAAGCATGAAGAAGAAATTTTCAAAAATTATAACAAATTCTTAATGAAGGTGAGATACATCGATAGATACGCGCAGCTCTCTATCTTGTTTCGGAGATTAATAATAATGATGATGATGAGAATGATCATTTTGTTTTAAGAAGAAGGGCCTTCACATGTAAAATGAATTGTTAAAAATTATTTTATAATTTTTTTTTTTTTTTTTTGGAAAATTTATGGTCGTTTTTGTTTTTCTTCAATCATTTCCATGAACGTACTTTAAACACACTCTAAACACACGAGGTAAAACTGTTTGTGTTTTTTATTTAAATTTTGTAGTTGTTGTTGTTGTTGTTGTTTTGTCCACAATCATTAATAAATAAATGGAAATGAATTAAATGCTTGAAATGAAAGACACAAAGAGGAAAAAAAACAAAAAAAGAAGAAAAACAAACAGAAAAACGTTTTTGTATGGCTTTTACAATTTGCAACAAAATAATACAACAACAACAAGAACAACAACTGAAACAAAAACGTTTTTTTTTTCGTTTTTCAATAAACAAACGATCGAAGCAACATTTTCATAAACAACAGTGAACGACTAAAAGCCTGACTCTGTCTGTATATGCTGCTGGTATAACATTCAATATTGAATTCAGTATTCAGGTGTTATTTTATAAAGCCTCCCCCCTCCCCTCTTCTTTCTGCAAATCGAGAGTAATACCAGCAAAAAAGAGCCCAGCTTAGTGTATAGAAAGAGAGAGCACAAGAGAGGCTTGTGAGGTTGCCAGGCCAACTAATCAAATACTCTCTCTCTTCCAATGATGTTAATGGTACTACTGATGATGATGATGGTGGTGGTGGTGGCACTGGTGGTGGTGGAAGAGGCAAAATGCCTTTTTTCGACTTTTTTTTTTGTTGTTTTTGTTTTTTTGCTTGCCATGGTCTATAAAGTAAATTGCAGGTGCATGACTGGTTGAATGGTTTGGTTGTTGCATGTGGTATATGCACACAGCCAGTCATACATGCATACATATGTATGCATGTAGAGTACACATATAAAATATGCACAAAAAAAAAGAAACAAAAACAGCATAACATGCAGCAACAAAAAAAAAAAATAATAAAACTTAAGGTCTTAAAATTATACGAAAAATAATAACAAAAAAGAACAGCATAAATCTCCCGCAATGTCGAAGAAGCGAATTATTGATAATGTTGCTTGCATTCGCATATGCTTTTAAAAGAAAATGTAAACGAATGAACGAAAAGGCGAAAAAAAAATCAACAGAAAACTTGCATAAAAACTCAAGGAAAAAAGCAAAAGTTTTAAAATTGAATAACAAAGTTTTATTTTTATGAAAATATTAAAAAAAAAAATTGAAAAAAAAAGAAAAAAGCGTAACGGGTGTGATATTAACAAAATAAATTTTAAAGTAATTTTACAAAGTTAAAAAAAATTAATTTTTTTAAAATGTAATCAAATTAAAGACAAGTTCATTATGTTTAAAGAATATTTGGCTTTGTTTGTATAACGGGTGTGACACAAAATAAATCAAAAACAAATTTCTTTTAAATTTTTGTACATATACATACATAAATTGAATATTTACTTGGACTTCATCAGTAAAAGATTATCTTAAGCATAACGAGTGTGACAATGAAGTAAATTATTTGAAAACTGATTGGGGAACTGAAGGATATTTGTGTAATGGGCGTGATATAATAATATTTGAAGAAATATTACAATTTACTTAAAAATTAAATATATTTCCCCTGAAATGTTAGCAAAATAATGGTTACATATGCAACGGGTGTGACTTTTAATATTACATGACAAAAAGTAAAGTAAAGTGTAATATTACATTAAGAAGAATGAATTCAAAAATATTGTCTAGAAACACTTAATATTGGATATATTGTGTAACGGGTGTGACATTGCAACAGAATACTTGAAAAAAGGAAAATAGAATTAGAAAAATTGAATTAAATAATTCTGTAAGGTATTAAGAAAACATTGGATCAATGTGTAACGGGTGTGACATTGTAAAAGAATATATAAAAGAAACAGAATTAGTGTCAAAATTAAAAATTTCACTAAAATATTAAAAACATTGTATATAAGTGTAACGGGTGTTACATTTAAACCATTGAAACATTAGAAATATGAAATAAATGAGTTAGGAAATACTGAAAGACCTACTGTAATAAAATATGTATATGCAACTCATGTAACGGGCGTGACATTTAAAAAAAATTTTGTAATAACTTTGGTTGTTCATTCCACTGGAAATGTCCAGAAAATAATCTTGTAAATGGCATTTTTACAAGGTGAACTGTTGTAACGGGTGTGATACTTTTAAATTAATTCGAATGAAATTGGAACGATCAAGAAAACAGGGTGGCGAAAAAGAGATTGGTGTAACGGGTGTGACATTTTTAAAATTTATTTAACTAAAATTGAAAAGTTCAGGGAAAGTAAACTGCTGCATAGAGAGGGAGAAACATTCACATTTGAAGTATAAAAATGTGGTGTTATCTAGCCATACTACCATCCAAGTAATGTAACAGAGGCACGACTTATTAACGCGTGACTGCAGGGGCAATTTTCAGAAAACTGGCCACTGGCCATTGACCTTTTGTTCTTTTCCCAGAAGTCATTTATCGATACTAGCGCTGATATATTACGATTTTATTCGTAGCTACACAAAAATGGCGCGTTTAGTGAGTACGAGATAACTCGTGGTTGGCTCCCTAGAAGGGAACGTAATCTACGAGTTAACTCGTAGTCGGCAGTCAACGTATTAAATAATGCTAGGTTTTGGTTTGTGCTATTATGTGCAGTTTAATTTGGACCCACAGAAATACTGATGTAGACTAGAAGCTTTTTAAATACCTAAGGGACTGAGGGAATTTTAAAAGAAGGTTTTCTAAAATGCATACACATGCAGAGCAACAATACATATACATAAGTTTCTGTGAATGATTCTTAACGGAAAAAACTTTTTTTTTTTTAAATAATAGCTAAATAATGTATAAAAATATTCTCTTTTTAAAGCATTTAAAAACAAATTTGAAATTTCTCAAAACCGAGACGTAATAAAAGAATAGAAGGCTTTAAATATTTCCTACTTCCAAAAGGAATTTATCCCATGATTTAAAAAATCTCTTATGGAATTCCTTTTAATATTAAAAAAAAAGAAAAGAAAAGAAAAAAAACAATTTATTGTTAATAGGCTTAACAATATTTTCCATTTGGCTAACAATTATAGGAATTTTTCTTAAAAAAAAAAAATAAAAGAAAAAAAATGTAGAAAACTAGTTATACATACGACGTATGTACAAGTATTTGGGAAAAAAGTAAGACTGCAAAAGATTAACTTTAAAGTCAACAAAAAAAAAAAAAAAAACTAAAAACAACAACACAAATTCAATATGTTTTATATTATCCACCTGTTTAAGAACTCAAAGGCCTAATCCACCAAAAGTGACACCAAAAAATAAGAAAAAATAGTCAATTGGAAATGGAGAGGGGGCTAGTAACAGAAAAGAAGAAAAGAAAAAAGAATTTCGCTAAAATACCACAGCAATTTAGAAAACCTGCGTTTGTTTTTAGTGATTTTTCTAGCCAAATACACACACACACACATACACACTTGGCAGTACCACAAACAAAGTACAAGAAATAAAAGAAAAATATTTTTGCGTGGCAGTTTTTTTTTCTTCAAATTTTTCTGCGTCTACATTTGAGTCTTCGTTTACTTTTGCTGGTTGCTGCACCAACCAGCAACAACTACAAATGTTGCAAGTTAAGTTGGGTGCTAGTAGAGTGCTTTTCAAAGCAATTGATTTGGATTTCGAGGTGTGCATGTGCATGAGTGCATGTGCATATGTATGTGTGTGTAAGTTTGTGCCAAATTCAATAGTGTATAGGTGTTTGTGGTATGACAGGTTATTAGAAAAAACCAAACAGCAAATGCAACCACAACACCACTACTAAAGTATCCATCACTACTAACATGTGTGTGCATGCATTCATATGGTGATACAAGCAAAACCTCTATCTGTGCTGTTTATCTATTTAATTTCTGTTAATGTTTTGTGTGTATGTGTGTGTACATATGTGTGTTAAGTATTTATTACTTATAAAAATATTAAATTTTTCCTTATCTCTTGAGAGTGCAAAACACACATTAATGGCTGGCTGGCTGGCTAGCTTACTGACTGACTGACTGCTGGCATGGCTGGAATTAGACGCACTTTTTTCCCATTGTGTGTATATGTGTGTGTGAACAAGGAACTTATATTAAGCATTAGAAAATGTATTTTTTTTTTCTTGATTTTCAAATAATTATAAAAAGTTGTTTCAAATGACATACACAAGTCAGCTCAACAGATAAGTTGTGTTGTGTTGTGTGGTGTGTTGTGTGGTGTGGTGTGTTGTGTGGTGTGTATAGCTTTGGGCTGTAAATGTTAAATGAAATAATTACGATAATTTCTAAAAATGCAAACACCCAAAACGAAACGAAACGAAAAAAAAAATAACAGAAATTCCAAAGAATTTTCCTTTTAAACCCTTATACCCGTACCCATACCCGTACCCAATAGACTATAAAAGACCCACACATTCTTCTTTTTTCTTAGTTTTTTTTTGAAATTTTAAATAAAAATTAAAAGATAAGCATTTAACACGACCTAAAACAAGGCACCAACCAACACAGAGCATTTAAAAAAAATTGTTTTTTTCTTTCTTTTTTTTATTTCAACAGAGTGCGGGCTTTTGTTAACAACATTGGCATTGGCAAAGATTAATTGTTATAATGGCTATAAAAACTTAGTGAAGACGAGAGTAAAACATTATCATGTACAAGTAGAAGAAAAAGAAGAAGAAGATGGAAAAAAATTGTAAGAAACAAATTCTGTTTCTTTTTAACTTCACAGGATATTTAATGGTTTAACGTCTGTTACCAAAATCAACAAAAAAAAAGAAGAGAAGAAAAAATCAAAACTTTTTTTTTTCATTCCTTCTTAAGCCACAGCCACAGTAACAAACTTGTTGCAGACAAACAGAGTTCGACAGGCGTAAACTTGCAAGGCAGCTTTACAAATAAAACCGAATAAAAATGTTGCTTTTTAAAGTATTTGGCCAAAAAAACGCGAAAAAAACCCCAACGAAATCTACAGAAAATCTAAAAAAAAAAAAGAAAAACAGAAAAGAGAGAAAAAACGAAAGACTTAAGCAACAAACCTGTATAAAAAGTTAAAACTTAACATAACACTGCCTGCACACACACACACACACATCCATACATATGGTATAAACATGTGCATTTGTATTGGTATGCGGGAGATCTAAACATGAAAAACGTTTAAAATAAATGAAATTAATCCTTGACAACACGTATAACAGGCGAAAATGCAAAACAAAAACAACAAAAAAAAAACCCCCCAACAGAATTAAAGAGGAGATTAAAAATTTTCGTTTCATTTTTCTCTTGTTTTTTTTTGTTGTTGCTTTTGTTTGCTGTAGTTGGCTTAACACAGTCAAATGCAGCGAGTGAGTGAGTGAGTGAGTGAGTGAGTGAGTGTATTACATCAAACTAACAAACTCAACAAGCAAAGCAAGGCAAAGCGAAGCAAACCAACAATCACGTGAAATATAATGAAAAAGAAAAGAAAAACACAAAAATCAAGATAAAAATCTTTAAAAGATTAAATAAAACAACCACAACAACAACAACAAAATAATGTGATAAACAGCAAAAGGATGAGAATGTAAAAAGAGAAAAATACTCGTCATATGTATGCAATCCAATGAAGTACAAACCAAAGCACAGCAGGATATCAAATAAAATGAAATTCTTTTCTTAATAACAAAAAAAAAGGAGGAGGTTCTCTTAGTTTAGGCAGAAATAATTTTAAATTAAAATTCTTTAGTCATGAAGGAGTTAAGCAGTAAAAATTACAAACAAAATTAAAGAAAATCTAAGAAATATGACTCGAAAAAGAGAGTTTCTAAGTCCATACAAATTTAATGGAATTTTACAGAAATTATTATGAAATCTAATCAAACTTTAAACCAAAACAAACATTTCCTTTACCCAAACATTTAATAAAGTTTTCATAAGATTGAGAAAAAGTATTAAAGAAAATTTACCTTAAGGGGGATTTGTAAAACTATTAAATTTCAAAATAGACTTCTTACAAATCATTAAGAATACCATATAAACTGAAAAAACTAATTAAAATTTGTAAATTTATAAACAGAAACAAATTTCCCTCAAGAGAAATTTCCAAGAACTCATTAAAATATCGTATAAAATGCGGGGAAATTAAATAAGCGTTTTAAAAATTGAAATTCTAAACTTAAATGAAAAATATCCCTTAAAGGGAAATTTTTAAAAATCCACACAATCAAAAGAAAAATTCTCTAAACAGTTATAAATTGGGATTATATTATGGAAACGATTTAAAAGTATTTATTTTGATTTTTTAAAAGATAATTCCCTTCAGGGAAATTTGAGATAAATCCATAAAACTTAAAGAAAAATCACTAAAACTGTTATAGAAGTTATTAAAACTAGAAAAACAAAAGAAATATATAAATTTCAAACACAAACTAAAATTTCCCTACAAGGGAAATTTTTTAAAATCTATTTAAATTGAAAGAAAACCCTTGAAAAAGTTGGAAAATATTGTAAAATATAGGAAAACTGTTTAAAAATGTTAATTTTGAGCTTAAATAAAAATTTCCCACTTAGGGAAATTTATCAAAAACATTTAAATTAAAAAAAATGTGGAAAACTTTATAAAAACTGTTAAAAATGGAAACAGAATAAATTTAATTAAGTTTGGAACGCAAACAAAAATTTCCTCTGGAAGGGAAATTTTATAAAATCTGTTAAGATTAAAGAGAAAAATCTTTAGAAATATTATAAAAGGCGAAAAAGCCATAAAACTTAACATAATGTTAAATTTAGATGACAAATAAAAATTTCCCAATAAGGGAATTTTTTAAGAATTTATTTAAACTACAGGAAAATCTTGAATTATATTGCAGAATGCTGTAAAAGGCATGGAAAGGTTTTAATGATCCTAATTTAGAACCGTAAGAAAAAATTTTAAGGAAATCTCTAAGATATTGAGAAGATTAAAACGAAACTGGAAGACGGTTGATGCTTACAAGCCATCTTACAACTTGCTTCGCAGCACCTGAGCCTTGTAAAAATTCGTTATCATTATCAGAAATTTTTTCGCTTAGAACATGCCACTGTGAAGGCAAAGTTTTATGATTGCAAGTGCTAAAAAACAAAGTTATAAAGATCCTATTAACACGAACCATATTCCTGTTATGCTTTGCTTATAAAGCTCACTCTATCATCAGTTTTAAAACTTAAAAAATAAATTTTTTATTCATTTGTTTATAGTTTACTTAGAAGGGTATTTTAAAACCTTACAAAAGGCCGGAAATTTCAACGCAAATTGCACCACATTCTGTAGCACATAAAGGGTATAGGAAAGCAAGAAAGAAAAAGAAAAAACAATCAGGTTTTAAAGGCACAAGTGTCAACTGAAAAATATTGAATTACAACAAAATTTCAAAGGAAAACGATTAAAAACAAAAAACAGACATGAGATCATTACGTTTTATTTTTTTCTTGCTTGTTTGTTTAAGGAATTAAAAGGATTTTAGACAACAGGAAGCAGGATATGGTTTAGAGTTTGATAAAGAAAGGATATGATTAAGAAGAAAATAAAAAAAAAAATATGGTTTGGCATTGTAATATAGATGGATATACTTACTGCTAGATCGAGCATTGGCCGAATTGTTGGTATCATGTAAAGCCTCTACGATTAAAGTAAAAGTACCCTGTAAACGAAAGAAACATAGAAAAAAACAAAAATAAATTAATAAATATCAAATGAATGAATAATAGAAAATTAATTTATGCAAATGCATTTTAACGCCTTAACAAATAGAAAAAAAAAAACACAGAAAAAGTATTACAAAATATTTTAAAAGAAACTTAACGCCTACACAACACAGTAAAGTGTTGCTTACAACAGCAATGGAGATGAGATACACATGTAAAGTAAGAGAAGTGTGGTGGCAAAAGCTAATCCATTACTAAATAACCAGTAGTAGTTGTGATGGTAGTAGTAGTAGTAGTAGCAGTAACGTATGCTTTTCGCCAACAATACAATGATGATGCTTACACACACACACACACACGCTAGCTTATAAGCAGTCGTAGTCATTACGGCTGCATTTTATATGCAAATGAAACGTGAAATGAAATGAAAAACATAGACAGGCTAGCCAGCAGCAGCAGCAAAACACATAGACTGTGAGAGCCAACCGTTTGAATATTGTAATGAAATTTACAGCGCCCTCAATTTACACTTGATTACAGAATGAGTGTCGTAGTGAATGAATGAGTGTCGTAGTGAATGTATGAACCGTGTGTATAACAATACAAAACACAATATGGTCAGTTTATAATACTGAGAAAACAACATACACTGTGGTGTGGTGTGGTATGGTGGTGTGGTGGTGGTGATGGTGGAGTTCGTATAAATCATTAATAAAAAATAGACAAAAAGATGACACCATAAAAACCAGACTTGCATTAGCCACACATACACACACCACTCTCCCTTCTCCAGCCTGGTTTTAAAAACAACATTAAGACACAAAAAAAAACATGTGCATAAATATCCATAAAACATCACAAACAAACAACAAAAAAAAACAGCAATAAAATGCAGAGGTGTCATCTTGTGTTGTTCTGTGTCTCTCGCTTTATTAAAGATAAAGTATTTTGTAAAAATTAAAGAAAAAAAATTATTTTTTTCTTCATCAAAAAGATTACAAACTAAGACAAATTTTATATTTAAAGGCACAAAAGAAAAACTTTCGTTTTTCATTAAAACTCTACTGCAAGTCTAATTCGATAAAAGGCGTGGGTTTTAATTCAAATAAAACAACAGAATTAAAATAAATTTTGTGAAATTTAAACAAACAAACAAACGAGAAATTTACATACTTTGTTAAGATAAGAAAAGAAAAAGTGTTACTTTAAAAACATTTAATAGCTGAGAAAAGACAAGATGTCTTTTGAAGTAAATCAAATCCAATAGAAAACGGAATTAGTTAAGTTCAAGCTTTTTTCAATATTTTACATGCTTGGGAAATAAAAATTTCCCTTTATAAAAATCTGTTTACTTAAGTCTAAATTTGAAAAACCTTGTTTTATTATCATAAGAAGTCATTAAATAATTTAAATCAAGTATTAAGAAAATTTGCCAAAAAATTTCCCATAAAGGAATTTTTCTAAAAACATTGAAATAACTAACCTAAACATTAAACATACTTGAAAATATAAAATCCTCTAGTTTTTCATTAGAAATAAAAAATTCCCTTTAGGAAAATTTGTTAATTTAAGCTTTAACATTAAAAACGGTGTTTTATTATCGTTAATAAATATAAATTAAGTTAAAAACAAGGTTGGAAAAAATTTCCCTTAAAATTTCCCAAAAGGGAAATTTTTTAAAAACCATGGAATTTATTTATTTTAACTTTGTTGTTAACAAAAATGTAAACATTTTGAATTTTTCATAAGAAACAAAAATTTCCCTTGAAGTAAATTCATTAAAACGTAGGTTGTCTAGCAAAAAAATGATATCTTCAAAAAATTTTTAATGCCTTATTTCCTTTGTCACCTAAAAACATATACAATAAGAATAAAAACACTAGAGGAAGAAAAGAAAAACGAAAACTATTCTCCATTTCCTTTCGTTTTGCTTGAGTTATTTACTACTTTACAAATTCCCCCTCTATTACTTTAAGAGTTTAAAGTGAATTGTTTTACGAAAAAAAAAAAAAAATAAAAGAGCAACAAAAAATGTAAATAAATTACTTTGTTTTAGCACGTGTTTCAAGAAGATGTTACAAGAGATGGAGAAAAACAGAAAAAAGAACGGAAAAGTCATGTATAAACTCTTGAAATGAAATATTAACGCTTGAGTGCAAATTGTTTTGGCTTGAACACCCCGAATACTACGACTACACTATGGCCATTGCTCTATAAAAATAATACCAGGTTAGTTTAAGGAGCGAATCTTACTTTATATTGTGTATTAAGACGATGACGATGACGACGACGACGACGGTAGCCATTAACTTATTTAACCGTTGCAAGTAGAAAAAGAAATTGACGGAGAATAATAAAGATTATAAAAATTAAAAACTCGCTCAAGCTTAACTTAAATACAATACAACAGCCAGCCATACACAATAAATAGTTCTGGTTCTAGGTACGGAGTACATATGTGCCGGTTATGGTTGTGGTTCTTATAACGTATTTATCACTCCGTCTGTCTAAGCCACCCTTGGCTTGACTTGGCAAGAGAGAGGAGCAGCCTATGTTGTAGTCATAATGCCTAGTCATTTGAATTACTGTCCATAATTGTATTGTCATCATTAAGGTTATTATACAGGGTTGGAGAGAGAGAGAGAGATAGACGGAGCAGGAGAAAATGAACCCTTAAGAGCTTATGTGTGCGTGTAGACAATATTATAATGAAATAATTGCGCGCATGTGTAATTGGGCTTCAGCAAAAAAATAAGCGAAAAAAGCACGTGTTTTCTAACTGCTGATTATGATTATAAGAGCACAATTCCTTGACCCATTATCTCTTAGAAATCTTTGTTTAATTAATTTTGTTTAATTTATTTTCTGTTTAAAACACTTGAAAAAGGGGAAGAAAGATAAACAAAACAAGCAAAAAAAAAACTGTGACAGAAAATGCAAATCAAATCTATTTTTAACAAAAAATGCTCTTCACTTCATTTTCCCTTTTTTTAAGGTAAATTATTTAAAAAAAAAAAAAAAAAAAAAAAAAGTTAGGGGCTAGGGAGGGAGTACCATTTTGCTTGAACTTTAGTCTAAAGTGTGTAAAAAGAAATGACAGACAAGAAATTTATTTTTAAAAATAATTTACATCCATGGCATGATGTTATTTTTGTTGTGCTGTGCTGTGTTGTGTTCAATGTATGACGACGACGACAATGATGACTGTCTCGCGGCATGTTAGCATTGAGTACGAGCACATGAATGTATGTATGTATCTTTATAGTTTATATAAGGGATATGGAATATATGGGGTATATGGGGAGATCTTGTGGCCCTGTGTTAAACTGGCTGACTGCTACTACTACTGTGGCTGGTTGTTTGGTTGTTGTGTCATTGATAATTTAAAGCTCCTGCTGTCTTTTTTAGCTGCTTCATTTTTTTCTTTCTGGTGTCTGTATTTAGTTTTTTTCTTCTTCTTTTCCTGCAAACTGTGATGTTGACGCATTGATAGAGCATCTTGAAACACGCGATCATATTTTTATAAGTTTTATAATGCTTCTCTCTTCGTTTTTTTTCTGTTTTTGTAAAACAATTTAAATTAAAATATTTTTTATTTACTTTTGTGTGTTTTTTTCTTACAAAGAAAATATTGAGATAAAATTAATTTTTTATGAGAACACAAAAACAATTCATTTGTTTGGAAGACACACAGTGAAGAAGAAGAAAAAAACAAAAACTGGCAATAGTTTTGCCAAATAGTCTGTTGCATTTCCTGTCAAGCCCATTTATAAACAGTATTTGAAATTCATAGTTATGAAAAACTCAAACAAGAGAAAAAGGAAATATTAAAGTCAATAAATTTCGATTCTTGTTAAAAAAAAAATTTAAGGAAATTTAAAATAAAACAAATTTAATAATTTTATTTAGTTCTAGGGAAATTTTTGTTTAACTATAAATATAATTGCAATTTACAAATTTATGTAATATGAATCAAACTCTACATTTTGTAATGATTTTTAGAAAATTTCCTTTGTGGGATTTTTTTTTTTGGGTAATTCTTTTTTAAACCAAAATCCTAAAAAAATTTTAAATTTTAATCTGGTTTCTGTAAATGTAATCTTCTAAAAGCCTATTCAAATAAAACTTTATAATTAATTAAAAAAAATAGCTTTAATAAATATATTTTGTTCTAGGGAAATTTTTGTTAAGTCGTATAACTTAAGGAAATGTAATTATATAGCTATTTTGAATTTTATTTTATAGTTTTAAGGGATTTAAAAAAAATTTCCCTTAAGGGAAATTTTAGGGAAATTTCTTCCAAGCTTGAATTTAAGCAATTTTATAGCAAAATGAATGAAAATAATATAATTTTAAATCTAAACTTATTAAATAAAGTGGACAGTTGTTGAATTAATTCACCGTTATTTATTATTGAGTGTCAAATTATGTTTTTATTGGGTATTGTGATATATAATGGAATATGTATTTGAATTTCATGAATTTCTTAGTGTTTTCTATGGCTAATGCAATGAAATAGATCTCTTTTAAGAATTTTGTTTAAGTAAAATATAGTTTTATTCGTGTAAAAGTAAGGTGTTCATTACAAACAAAAATACTTTGAAATGTAAACAAGTTTTTAATGCTTATAGCTTAAATAAGAAAGGAAAAAAGTAACGTA
Organism: Sarcophaga carnaria; assembly: GCA_958299815.1. NCBI lineage: Eukaryota > Metazoa > Arthropoda > Insecta > Diptera > Sarcophagidae > Sarcophaga > Sarcophaga carnaria. The sequence goes on along the minus strand of OY283150.1, from coordinate 128,783,049 downwards.
TTTCTCTACAGAGGGTTGAAAATTCTTTTTCTTTCTTTTTCGATAATATTTTATATACATTATGTGTCACTTTAAATATTTACATTATAAATGCGCGCACGCGCTAATATAACCACTATTCTACATAAAGTTTCATAATGTAGACATACATACATATATATACATACGTATGTACATAAATACATACATATATTAAGTATATTACGGCGACGTAAAAGTCATTTTCCACTTTGTAAGGGTATACAGACATATTATATGTATGTTAAGTTAGAGGAGTTTATAGCTGGTTAATAGCTGACAGATGTTTTAGTGGAAGAAGCACGAAAAAAAAACAAAAATTCAATGAATTTCAACCCTGTTTGTTTGACAACACAATTCCCCCCGTTTTAGGTTTCACAATAATTCTGATAAAAAAAATTTATAAAAAAAATTATGCTGCTGGTGTGCAAATATTTTTTTAAAATTCAAAAGAGAGGATTTAAAAAAGCATATGCTTTTTTATTTTTGTAAATATGCAGAAAAATATATACAAGGACACCACAACACAACACAACACCACGACACATAATATCACGCGTAAACAATTTGTTTTAAAAGTTATTTTTATCAATAAGAAGATAAGAACGAACTAACGAATGAACGAACGAACGAACGGAAAAAATGTGCATAAAAAAATTTATTTTTCAATAATTGAAAAGCAAATATTTTTCCATGATTTGTTGACCATGTCGCCATGCAAGGGGTTATGGATTTTTAGTTAAAATTTTAATTTAAATTTACAATTAAAAAATAAGAAAAGAAAACATTACTTACCGGCCAGGCAAAATTAAAGGCAAATTGTATGGGATTTGTAAAATCTTTGTTTTGTAAGGCTTGCGAATTGGTTAAATTAACGGAATTCTCACCCAATATGGGTGTAACAACATCACCATACGTGCACTGTGATGTTGTATCGATTTTCGCTTGATAATGTTTTAGACACACGCGAAACCGTGTTTTACAACCGCCGATACAACGGCCCGTCGCCGCGTCCGATTGCCCAGTACAACAATGACCTTCGCTATCGCGACCGTAATCGTTTTTAAAATATTTTAAACGTAATTCAAATAAGCCGGATGTATGGACCTGGAAATAAATAAAAAAAAAAACGATGAAATTTTTATTTAGAATTTTAAAAAATATTTTTAATAAATTTTAATAATTAAGGTTGGTAATGAAATGTAAAAAAATTCTTTTATTTAGTTTTTCTACTTTGAATTTTAAGAATTTTTTGTCGAGATTGAAAATTAATAAAATTTTTTTAAAAACAATTTCCTTCTTTTTTTTTTTTTAGAAGTTTAAACATTCTTTCAAATTGCCAGACACACACACAGAGAGAGATACCACAAGGCTGGCTAAATTTAACTGTTGGGTTAAATGGTTTGTTGGTCGTTTTACTTGTCGGCGGCACTGGTGCTGGTGCTCGTGGTGCTGCAGCTAGTGCTGGTGTGGTGTTTGGTATACCGAAAAGAGAAACAACAACAACGTCAAACAGACAAAAATTCCAGCTTCTGCAACAAGACGATAAATCTTTCAAAATGGTATTTTTCAACCAAAAAAAAAAATGAAAAAAAAAATTGAAAAAAACCTTTACAAATGTGCAACAAAATAAAACAAATAAATTTACATTTAATGTTATTGCTTTTGTGCAAAAACAAATTCTTTAAATAATTTAAGAAAACATTTACCACAACGACAACAACAACAGCAACAATAAAAGCAGAAGAGGAATAAACCTGTCTTAAGAAGTCGAAAAAAAAGGATTTAAAAAATGTTCCAAAATAATTTAAAATGCAAAACGTTTATAATTTAAATCACAAACTTGTTAAAAGCTCATTAATAAAAACCCATAATAATAATAACAATAAAGAGCAAAAATTTACATACGTTTTTAACAACGAAACAACGAAAATATGTTAATTAAACACAAAAAACACAAGAAAAAACAAATTTTGAACTCATTATACCACCACGCAAAAATCAAAATAAAAACGAGAAAAAAAGAAGACAGTAAATCTGTCAAAAAGATAACAAAATCAAATCATTTCAATAATTTAATTCATTTAGAATTAAATGTAATTGGTTTTCGTTTTGTTTTTTGTTGTTAATAAATTTCATAATTCACAACAGAAACCTTAAACTTCAACAACAAATTATGACACTTTGATTTTGAAAAAAAAAACACACACACAGCAATTAAAAGAAAAAAAAGAGAAGAAGAAAAAAAGAGAAGAAAAAAAAAACATTTAAAAGTATTTAAATGGTTAATTAAGTTAAACCAAAAATGGTGGTGGGCTCTATTTCATCACGAACAATAAAACAAAAATTAACAAAAAAAAAAAAAAAAAAAACATAACAAGTGTTGCTTTATTTTCCGTTTTTGTTTTCTCTCTCTCTCTCTCTCTCTCTTTCTAGTTTTCTTCTTCTCAAATAGGCTTTTAAAGGCCAAAATTGGTTGAAGTAGTTAAATACTCTGGTGAATACACACGTAAAGGCATTCAAACAAACAGAAACAACAACAACAAAACACAAGCAAGAAATAAAAACAAAAAAAGTATAACAAAGATTTATTTTATAACTGTTTTAATAAATAACAAACATAGAAAAAAAACAAAAGAAAACAAAAAAAAGTTACAATTTAATTGTCACACACGTAGGCAATTAAAACCATAAAAAAGGCGACTCTCATTTAAGCATTTAATTGCACATTAAATGGTACTGAAATGGGTAAAAAAATCTATGAAAAATAGGTGAAATAATATAAAAATTTTGCAAATCTAACAAAAAGCTACTAAAGGTAGGCCTTGAAAATTTCAATAATTTGACGATTTAAAAAAGTACCTGAAAAAGTACCTTTTAAAAATCTGTAAGGTAACATGAAAACAAAAAAGCCTAGGACTGTAAAACTGTCTAGAAATAATGAAAATTTCAATAATTTTTTGCTTTGAAAAAAAAAGTACCATAAAAGTATGAAAAAAAGTACCTTTTAAAAATCTGTAAGGTAACATGAAAATAAAAAAGCCTAAGGCTGTAAAACTGTCTAGAAATAATAAAAATTTCACTCAAATTAATTCTTTAAAAAGAGGTACCAAAAGAGTACCAAATAAGTACTTTTTAAAAATGTAAAAAATTAATTTGGAAATAAAATTTAAAGCTTAAAACTGTCTAGAACCACCGAATATTTGAAAATTTTTAATGCATTAAAAAAGTACCAAAAAAAGTACTTTTTCAATATCTAGAGAATTACATGAAAATAAAAGCTGAGACATTAAATTGACTGGATAAATTGAAAAATCTAACTGATCGATGCATTAGAAAAAAAGGTACCAAGAGAGTACTAAATAAGTACGTTTTAAAAAATGCAAAATACCTACATAAATACCTATAAAAGGTAACTGGCTACATAAAACAAAAGTTCAACTATTGCATGCTATAAAAAAGTACCCCATTACTACTTTTTTATATCAAAAGAATAACTTAAAAAGGGGATTAGAAAAATGGCATTTAGAAAAATTCCAAATGTTTTGTACTTTTTTGAAAAATCTCATAAATAGCATAAGATTAAATAGTCCAGAATAAAACTCTGAATAGGTATTTTACAAGCAATTAAACACCCAAAAAAAGTACCATAACCGTATTTATTAAAAATATGGAAAAAGTACCAAATACATAAGTATTTAAAAATATGTATGAAGATTCACACGAATACAAAAAGAAATACATGCAATTTATTAATAAATAATAAAAAATAAACCTTCAAATTGTGTGGAAAAGTTCCTCCAGCAAAAATTATGTACAATTACAAAGAAAAGACCATAAAATCAATAAAAAAAATTTAATTAAAATTTAAAAGTAAAAAAATTAACGCTTAATTTATTTCAAACTGGCGCTAAAAAGAGTTTTCCTGTATGGTGTTGCTGTTGTTATTGTTATGTTCATAACAATAACGATTAAAGGCTTATAATGAAATTATGAATCATTAAATGGGATTTTTGTAGCCGAAACTAAATACAAAACCAAGCATTACAGACAACAAAACGATCAAACGACCGACCACATCAATACAGAAAATCATAACAAATTAAATGACTTGAACACACAAACAACACAAACAACAACGACAAAAAAGAGAAAGACAACAATAACCAAAAACTAAAAACAAGAATTTATTTATTTTATGGCAGATAAAAAGATCATAGCGAAACACAACAAAAGAACCAAGAAATCATAACACAGAAGAAGAAGAAGAAGAGCTCTACACTACACTACACTACAATACAATACAATACAACACCCTTTATATTCTATCAATAAACAGCAACAGCAACAGCAACAACAACAGCAGCACACAAAAAGAAACACGGTTAAACATTAAAACAAAAAAAAATACTTGCCAGTATAACAGCAACAACAATAAAAAAAACAATAAGAAAATATGTGTAAAACTCCTCGATTTAAGGCTAAAAACGGAGAGAAAAAAACCAAAACAAAATATTTAAAGCAAAAAAAAAAACAACAAAAACCCAAAAACAAAAAAACTATAAAAAAACACACTAGGCAAAGCAAAACTTAAAATAACAACAAACATATACACTCTTGCACACATACATTCATCCATAAACAAGAAAAAAATATATTGAAATAAAAATACAACAAAAAAAAAAAGAGAAGAAACAAAGAAGAATAAAAAAACTCTACTCAAACATCATATTGCCTGCTTTTTGTAGCTTAACAACAACAAAGCTTAATAGCAACAACAACAACAACAAACAGGCTGGCTAAATATAAAAAAATGTTTCAAGTAAAACCGAATTGTTTCCCACGGCATACGATTTGCCGGTCAACACACATATACCCATACACATAGAAAGACATCGACAACACACAGCACAGCATAGCATAGCACTGCACAAGACTACACACAACACAACTCAACGAACGACGATGACTACAACTTTAATGATCATTCTAAACGTTATAACAATAATGATGTTAACGTTTACGATGACGTTTTCAAAATGTGATAATGATGTTGAATAATAACCAAACCATGGGGTTTAAGCTTATGCGGCCAGTCAGTCACTTATAGAGTACAAGAGTAAAAAAAAAATAAAAAACAATACACAGAAATGAAATTAAAAATAGAAGAATTGAATTTTCTTAATGAAGATTATGTTATACAAACGAAATGATCATTTATAGAACTAACCATTAAACGACATCATAAACATCGTTATCATCATCATCATCATTATAAGCAGTTTCTATAACTTCATTTTACAGTAAAGTAAAATAAAGTGATGGTATTATGGTTTGTTTTATTGTGTGATGGTCTCGTCTGTAAAGTAATACACTGATGGTGCTGATGATATTCTGCTAAACAGACACACTTACACGCACACACATAAATTTTCCATATACTATCAGAAAAAAAAAACTAAAACAAGTTTTTAATGTAAGAGAGCACAAAAATATAAAACAAGTTCTCTTTAATTTCTCAAACACTCTCACTGTGTAAATCTCTTTTATTTTGTTGTTTACAAACTCTTATATTTTTTCAATGATCATGAAAAACTCCCAAGCACACTCACACACGCATATGCACATGAACATGGCCATCCATACAACAAGATGAAACGGTGTTTTTCAATTTTGTGTGTTTTTGTTTTGTTTTTTTGCTTTGCTTCAAAAGCCCTTAAGGCTATATATTAAGCAGTTATAAGAAGAAAAACAGCTGTATGCAATTTTCTTCTTCTTCTTCAGCTTCTGCTTCACTTGGCTGTTTGTTTTATTATTATTGTTGTTATTGTATTTAATGAATTGTGGATAAAGTTATATTTAACTCTCGCACAAAAAGTGGGATGAGAGAAGCAAAAAAGAGAACCTATATCTTGGGCAAGAGTAAATTTTAATTGTTTTTGATTTTATTGCCATTAAACCAAGCGGCATGTTTTTTTTTGTTTTGTTGTGTTTTATGTTATGTTATCATGGTTGTTTAAATAGTAAGAAATTGTCTTTTTTTGATTACTTTTTTTCCTGTGTGTGTGTTGTTTTCGTCGTCTTTCGCTAATTATTTTAATGGGATTTTTTAGCCAAAAATTTTGATCGAAATCTATTATTTGCTGTGTGTTTATAAAAGAAAAAAGAAAAAAAATAGGAAGTAAAACGGAAGTTAAATTAAAAGCTAAAATAATTAATGGAAATGGAAATAAATATTATGGCCAAAAAAAAATTAAAATTGAAAAAAATGAAGGAATTTGCATAAGTAAAATCAAAAGTGTGTAAACAAAACAAAATAATGTGGGCAATTTAGCGGGTTTTTAAAGGCTTAAATTAAAAAAGGAAGTAATATATTTAAAAATGTTTTTCTATTTTAATTTCCAATAAGAAATACTAAAAAATCAAAATACTCAAAGTAAAAAAGAAAAAAAACAAATTACTTCCAAGTTTTAAAAATTATAAAATAAGAAAAATTCTTATAAGATAATTTATAAATCCAAAATTTGACAGATTAAAAAGAATTTAAAACTCTTGCAAATTATTGTGTTAAAAAATATTTCCAATTTGAAAACTGATGCTGAATGCAATATTAAAAATACATAAGAAGGTAAGAGATTAATTTCCAATTTGAAAATTAAAATATTCTTAAAATGGAACCTAATATTCCAATTAGACATTTAAAGAAAGTAGTATAGTATAGCATAGTAATATGTTAAATACATATATATATCTCGTCTTCCAGAAGTTCAATTGTGTTACGCTAGATGGCGTTGGAATAAAGTCGTTTCGTAAAAAAATTGCTATTCGCTAGTTTTGACCAAATTTAATAATAAAAAGTGACATTTGCTTTACGCTGCCTTGAGTTCTCTAAAGTGACATTTGCTTTACACTGCCTTGAGTTCTCTAAATGCGTTTAGGGTATGCTAGGTGGTGTCTGCGAAAATGAAACTTTCCTACTTTGGAAAATTCTTCCAAATCGTAACATCTGCAAAAAGAAAATGCGGCCTATTTTATATTTTTAAGTGGAGAGTTTAAGATTCTGTTTCCTGCATCATTAACTGCAATATAATGTCCCCTCCTACGGCAAGACCCTTGATTTATAGGTACAATGAACAAGATGTGACCAACAATTTCTTTTACAGGGCTCAACTGTCAACCCAAAACTGCCGGAGCTTTGTGATCTTAATTAAGAGAGTTTTTACTTAAAGGAGCAAAAATTGTCACTAGGGAAGCATTGGAAAAATGTACAGAATGAAGTCGGCATTCGGGGCCATTAAAAAATATGTGGCGCAGGACCCCAATATATTAAGTGGAGAACATAAACTTAATGTTCTTGGGAACTAAATATATGTGTATTAATAGAAGTAATTGCAATAATTATTTAAAAGCTTAGCCTGAGTTGAAATAGCGCCAAGGCTTAAATTAACGTTAAACTTTTAACAAGTTTCTGAACAACATAATCGATTTGAATCGTATAATTTCAAGTACTATGGCTAAATTCATGAAATCCATGCTTATTTTGCTTTTGTTACTGCCAAGGGTTTATAATTTCATTATAATATTTTTTGTTTTATGCAAAACATCCAATTGGTAACGTCTTTATAATTCGAAAATATTACGTCCAATTCGTTTTCATATATTTTTTTTTTTGGCAGAATGACATGGAGTTACGACTTACAATACATTTAAACTTTTCTTATGAAAAAATTTCATAATTAACAGATTTCTTTTAATTAAAAGAAAATAAAAAAGAAAAGAAAAACAAACCAAAGAAAATAAATGACATTAAACACCCTATAAAAAACAACAAAGTTTAATGTTTACATTTTTTTGCTGCTGCTGTTTCTGCTTCTTCTTTTTTTACGTTATAACAATTTCTATTACAAGAAGAAAAAAACCCATAATAAATAATAGAGGAAAACAGAAAGAAAAAATTTAAAAAAAAGAGTGCAAATCACTCAAGCTCAACGTTACCAGTTCTTAGGCTTGAAAAATTATAAACAATAACAAAATAAATAATAAAAAAACAAAAAGTAACTGAATTTAAAAATAATATTATATACATACGTACAGCATAAATAAAACTAAACACAACAAAAAGAAGAAGAAAACATTGTGACAGGTTGAATAAATACCTTCTTTTTTACAGGCAGCAGCAACAGCAGGTTTTTTTTTTTGTTGTTCAACATTTTTTATTTATTATTTTTCTAAGTAGACAACACAGTTACACATACACCACTTGATGCATTACAATAATGGTAAATGAGTATGAAAAATAATAGTGGTAACTTCACAACAACATAACAACAACAACAACAACTAGTACTTACACACGATTGTCACAACAACAACGAGGCATACACATTAAAATTACGGGGGGTATGAATGAATATGAAAACGAATAAAAAAACATAACAAAACTAAGTACTAAGAAAACAAAAGCACAAAAAAATAGAAAAAGAAGAGCATCAAAAATAACAATTTACAACACACACATACGTACATACATTCATATAGGCATGAACTCTTACAGAAATATATTGCAATAATTAATTATTATAAAACAAAAACAACAACAAGAAGAGCAACAACGGCACGCAGAAAAACAAAAGAGAAGTTATTTAGTTAGAGAGGCACACAAAAAACCCAGAAGGAGTAATACAAGTGAAGAAAAAAGTAAATAAAGAGCATAACGAGTAGAGCAGGCATATGATTAAATCAACAGTTATTTGAAATTAAGCCAAATATGTATGTAAGTAAACAACATAAAGGGTTTGCAATTAGAAAAAAAAAAACAAAAGAGCACACCAGTGAGTGAACAAGATGGATGGATGATTGAATGCAATGATGGTTGGTTGTATTATGAAATGGAATTTTTTTTCATTTAATTTTAATAAATTAAAGAATTTAATTAAAATTTTTAAAACTGTGTTAACTTAAAACATCTGTTTTAGTTTTTCTTTTTCTTCTGTTTTTTTTTTTCTTTCTAGTCAAAAGAAAAAATATATAAAAAATTAAATTATTTTTGCATTTAAAAAAAATTCCAGCTGCCTGTTAAATTACAAAAAAAAAACTTGTGATATAAGACCGCAGGAGATAATTTTTAGGCTGCACAAAAACAAAACAGCAACATTAACAGACAGGAAAAAAAAGCACAAAATTTTTTTCAAGGCATCACCATAGCAGCACAATTAAAGCAGACAGCAGCTTTGGCTTGATCTATACCAGAAGAAGAAGAAGCAGCAGCAGGAAAAAATGCAGCAGCAACAGTCTGCTTGAATATCATCAACAACAACAACAACTCCAAAAAGACACATTGCAACAGGCCTGCCTGTGTGTTTTAACAGGAAAAAAAAACCTGACAAGAGTACTTCTGTTGCTTACTGTTGTTGTTTAAGGTTAAATGCTTCAGAAAAAAAGTCTTCATTTCTTTCTTGTTGTTGTTGTTGTTATTATTGCTGTTTATAGGAGTTCCTTTTAGAAAATATTAAAAAAAACATTTAAAACACATGCAAATTCTTATTTTTTTTCGTTTGCCTTTAATAGCAGGCAGGCCTTATGTTTTTGACAATGATTGCCTAAGACGATGACCTACGCAAAGCTTAACAAAATAATAACACAACCAACTACCACCACCACACAAGCAACAATGTTGTTGGGGCTTAAGAGCGTAAGAAGAAACCCAAACAAAAAAGAGTTTATTTTATGCAAAATATACTCAAAGTAAAAAAAAACTTGGTAACATTTTATAATACTGTTATCATTATCATAAAGAAAACAACAAGCATAAGAAGAAATTTAAGGAAAGCAAGCAAGCAAGCAAAGCAGATGTTTTGATATTTTTTTTGGAGCTTAAAAAGGAGAAAAGAGAAATTGAGAATGTTGTTGTTGTTGTTATTGTTACTGGGAGATAAATTATATGCAAAAGAAAGCAGAATTAACACAGAGACACAAGAACAAAACTAACACAAAAAAACGGCATAATTAACAGGAAAATAAAACATATTTTAAGAGAGGAGCAGTGTTGTTAATAGAGAAAAGGAATTTTAAATAGAAATTAAAATTTTTAATAGAAAAATAAATAAAAATAAAAATACTTAGACTACAAAAAAAAGAATTATGAATAGAAAAAAAGAAAGAAATTTGAAGGAAAACATAAAATTTAGAACAGATCACTGGAATTGCGAATAGAAGAAAATGTATTTTAAATAGAAAAAAAGGATTTTAAAGGGAAAAAATAGAGTATTTTAATTGAAAAACAAACAAAAAATTTAATTAAATACTAAAATGTTTAATAGAAAATTAAAAACTAATATTTTTAATTTTAAAAGAGGATTTTTGATAGAAAAATATTCCTTTTCTTAATGGAAAACTATATTTTTTTTATATAAAAAAGGAATTTTTAATGGAAAAGAAGAACTTTTAATAGAAGAACATATTTGTTAATGATTTTTTTTTTTTTTTTAGAAAAAGCAAGTTTTAATATAAAAAATAGTTTTTTTGTAATAAAAGCTAAATTTTTAATAAACAAAACAGTTTTTAACAGAAAAATAAAATATTGAATACAAATAAAGGACTATTTAATGAAATCAAAGAAAGCAATAAAGTTAGAAAAATAATTTTGACTACTTATAAAGGAATTTTAATACAAAAAATAAAATTTTTTATTAAAAAAAAACTTTTTGAAAAGAATATTAAATTTTTATAAAAAAAAGGGAAGATTAATAGAAACTTTAAGAAAGCAAAAGAAGAGAATTTTAATAGAAAGTCTTTTAATAAAAATAAAATAAAGTTAAATTGCATAGAAAAAACAGGGAAAAGACTACATATTTACGCTTTTCAAGAATAATTATAAAACTGTTACAGAAAAGATTAAAATTCAATAATTCTAAATAATATTTCAAACGCAGAAAAGTGATTTCAAAGTTTATAAAAATGTTCAAACACCACAGCGGAGAGTTATGGTTAAGTAAAGAAATTGAAGGTACTAAAGAAGAACTTGTAGCATGCATTTCCGAACCGATAAAATTCGATATGATTGTGCAAAAATAATTGGCATTTTTTTTTATAGTTTTCAGGACCTGCCATTCACCTTCTAAATTATGTCCCATTAGGCAAACAAAAGAGGTACAGACAGATGCAGTAGTTATATTTAATAGTTTAATAGTTCTATCATTTTAGCAATAAATTGTAAATTATAAAGATTTTTCACCGAGAAATCATTGGCAGAAGACTTAACAGATGTCTTCCCAAGTAGAGATCTCAAGGCATTAATCATCACGATTCATAACTCAGGCAAGCAGGAACTTCCCCACTGCACAGCGCTGTTCACTCTTTTTGTACTTCCATTACAAATAGAACATCACTAGAGCCGCCCTTTAATATCTGAATTACAAATTTTAGACTAATTTTGAGAAATCTGAAGTCTAAAATGCTCAATTTTTGGGTTTAAAAATTTCAAAATTCGAGAAGAGGAACAAACTTGTCCAAATGACTTGTCTTAATTGCAGGTTGTTTGCTTTGATCCTCAAAATAAAATCTAAACACATGTGGTTTTCGGCTATAAATGGCAATCACAAACGAAAATAGAAAAAAACCCACCCTACCATGCACACAACACACATTTTCAGAATTAGAGAAGGGAAACACCAACAAAAAAATAATGATGATGGTGGTTGAGATGGTGGTGGGTTCTACTTTTCTTTTTTTAAGTGTTACCACTGATCTTTTGTGCTATAATTTCCTTAATGAGGAAAAAAAACATTTTTCCTGATCTTGAAAACCTTATTTTAGGGGAGAAAAAATAGTAACACTTTGGTTTTTTTTTTTTTAGAAACTTACCTCTTGCACTATGAGATTTAAGGCTATAAAAGCGCTTAAGAATAATTTAATCCAATGCATTTTGTTTAAGAATTTATTTTTTTGTATTTGGAGGGGCAGCACTTGCTTTATAATGCTAAAAGACGATTGGTTGATTCGTTGAGGTCAGAGAGGTTAAAGAAATTTGGAAAAACTTTAGTAATCCGTGTTTTTCCAAATTCCTTTCTACAAGAAGCAAGCGCGTCGTACGTTTAGTGTTTAAATTAATGTTTTCTGGATATTTTCTTTTTATTAAAAATGCTACTTTTTTGCATAAAAAAAGTAGTAAAAAATGTTTAAAAATTTTCTTTCTCGTTTTGAATTTTATTAAACGTTAACTTTATTATTTTTTATTTTTTCTTAATCAAACGTTTTTAATTATTTTATTTTTGTAATAAAAATAATTTTTTTTAGCAGGTGTTATAAGTATTTTTTAAATTTTTTTAAGCTCTCGGGCATTTTTTCACTTAAGTTTTAGCGATTTTTCATTGAAGAGGGAAATTTTGAAATTTTATTTAAAAAAACGATAGCATATGCAGCACATGTTTTTTGACATTTTTGTTAATTTTTTTGTTTTTCTTGCTTTCTTTCCTCTTTATTTGTTGTTATTTTCATTTGCTTTCTGCCTTAAGTAACGGTATTGCAAATTTACACGCACAAATTGTCAAAGAAAAATTCAAAATTTTGTTTTTAATTTTCTCTTAAATCTTGAATTTCTTCACACTGCTTTAATTTAATTTTCTTTTATTTTTTTTTTCCTTTTTTAAGAAAAAAAGCACGTTTTTATTTTAAATTAAAGTTTTCTTTATTTTATTTGTTTTAATAAAATATTTCTTTTAAAATACTTTTTTGTTTAGGATGTTTTAAATATTTTTTCTTAGGAATGCATTTTAATTTTTTGAAGTTTTTTTTTCTTGCTTTTCTTAATTTTTTAAATAAAAAGTTTCTATTTTCACTTAAATTGCAATTACAATATGTAGAATACTTTTCTTGTTTTCTTAATCAACAATCAACAACAACTTCACTTTTTTCTTACAAATTTATTTCTTCATTTTTAAATATTAAGTTTTATTTTTAATATCTTCCACTAGAAATGTAAGTATTTTTGTTCTCTTTTTTTTGCGGTGGCTTCACGACCCGACGACGTTTACCACACAAGCTACAATTTAAAACTGCCGCTTTGTAAAGTTCTGTTGACGCTGCTCGGCCACAATAAAATGTTAAACATGTTTGCTACCCTCCACATGCCCGCTGTAAAGTAAAAAAGAAAACTGCATAAAATGATGCGCTCATTCATAAAATGTTATAAAAATCATCATGTTCTCCCATAACGAAACGTAGCGAAACAAAAACAATTTCCCTACTTATGCTCAATTTTCAAATGCACTTTCTGTAGCTCTGCTTGTGTTAAATAAAGTAAGAAAATATTTTCGTAGCACATCTAGTCATACTGTTTACTCTTGCTTATGTTAAGCGTATAAGAAAAGGCAGATGTTTTCTAAATACTCATTTCAAAAGAGTATTTTTAAACGTGAAAAAATACTCTCTTACCCAACTTTCAATGCTCTCCCTCTTATTGTTTTGTTAAACACTCTTAAAATGGGAATTTTTGTGTGTTTTACTGAGTATGGTTGTTGTTGCTGTGTGGATTGTATTCATTTCTCTTTCCATTCATTCATTTATTCAAACAACAAAATGAATTGTTTGTATATTTCCTTGTTAGGCTTGTTGTTATTGTTTTCAACATAATTTTGTATGAGTTTGTGGATGGAAATGTTTGTATCGAGTTAAGCCGGCTGTATGTTGAAACTCATGTGTTTCTCATTTCATTTCATTATTAATTTTCAAAATGTTGCATCTTCTTCAAAAATTGTTTTTGGAGTTTTTTTTGTTTAATGAGTGCATTTCTCTTTGGCATGTTGCATGGTTTAATTTAGGTACTAAATTTTACTGTTTTATATGAGTGTTGCCAATGTGTGTTTTATTTAAAGGAAAATATCACTTTATTTCCCCTTAAGAGCGGAAAATTTATAAAAAAAAAATATTTCTTTTAAAAGAAAATAAATTCTTTTTAGTGAAATATTATTCAAGAAAAATAAACTCAGTTTTCAATTTTATTGTGAAAAAAGAGGGGAAAAGTATTAGAAAGGAGAAGTTGAGGGAGTATAATTTTTATTTAGAAGTCTTAAGGTTTTACAAGGAACCGCATGTAGGCTGTAGTTTACCAAGAGCGGAGTTTGGAAAATATATTTTCAAAATGTTATGTCGAATTAATACAATTAATTATTGTAATTAAAAGATCGATAGAGGAAAAAAAGGACGAAAAATGAGGAGAATTTTTGTTGTAATTTTTACTTATAAAATATATTTTTTTAAATTATTTTTTGTTTATTAAAAACAAAACAGTTAAAGCTATTAAATGAAAATTTCTGTACAAAAAAAATGTGCAAAAATAATATAGGTATAAAAAAATATTTAAAATATTGGAAGTTAATAATTTTTTTTTATTAAATTTCAAAATCAAACTTAGAAAAAAAGCGAAAAAAATTAAAAAAAAATCTGGTAATTTTTTTTTAAATTTTTTTTGTTTAAATTCTAAAATAATTAAAAAGAAAGAGAAGGCCAATTTTAAACATATACAGTGGACAGCAAAAGTCTTGGTACGGAAATATATTTTGCCAAAAAGCCACCACAGGCTTAAAACTATTGCACTAAGTCCCGATATGACTTCAAGAGAGTATTTAGGAGATCATTTGAAAGAACGGTTACGTAATCGCTAAACCTCAAACAAAAGTCAACCGAAAAACTTGCTCATAGTGCCACCAGAAAACACTAAGCAAAACTTGTACATTCAATTCCAAATGGGTTAAATGGAGTGCTTGACCTTAAGGGATATTCTACTAAATACAAGGGATAACATTTTCATATATTAGGCCTTTGAATTTTAAATTTAGTCAGGGTTCTCCTTGGGGATACCTATGGAGTCATCTGAAACTTTTCCCTATTTTTCTCTTGTTTTATGAAAAACATTAAAAAATTGTTTGTTTTATAATAAAACAGAAATAAATTAATAAAATAAATATATAAACAATAATAAAATGCATGAAATTTCTAAAATATATTGCCGTACTAAGACTTTTTTGCTGTCCACTGTATGAGATCAGATCATAGTAAGCAGGGGCATATAATAGGTAAACCAGAAAGTATTTTTCTGTATGCTTTTTGCTATTGGTGGGTAATGTTCTACTGAAAACTTTTCCTCAATCGAAATCCTTTGGAACTACAGATCACGTAACTTGGTAGATAGCCCTTCACTAGCAGGCTAACTTGGAGGGCGTAGTTTTTTAAACTTCTTGATCATTTTCGCAATACATTTGTAATTCGAAATAAATTGATTTTCCCAGTATTTCTGATTACGTTTACCCAGGGCTGATCAGTTGCAAGCAATATACAGTGAAATTTCTTTCTCCCCATCATCAAGAAAGTCATCTTTCGTCAAAATCATATTTGTTTTGTTAGGAAGGATGCATTACATCGATTGGAAATTTTTTAAAGCATGTTTAGGAGCTTCCCATGAATTCATCTTATAGTCAATGCCAATATTTTATGGAAAAATTTATTTGTTTATTTGAAAAATTAAAATGTTTTCTATCCGAATTTAAACGGCTAACCGATAATCCTGGGTGGTACATAAGCTTTTAAGAAGGTTTTTGCAAACTACTACTCCATGCCAATGATTTTATTTTTCTCCAAGTATTATGCTGTGAGTGCATTTGATTATAAAACCCATATATTTGATGAATGGCCTCTCAAGAACTGTAGGCATAAATGGTGGTTGGAGATAGTACCATCACAGTTGGATTAAAAATGAGGTTCATAGACGAAAATTTCATTGAATCGTTCATATACCTACTTTGTAAACCTTCAGAGGAAAAATTTCTTCATGTATTTGTTTATAACCTGCAAGGATAAAGGAAACAAAACATGATCAAAAACATGTGGAAAAGATCTAAAAATCTTATGAAGAAACTTTTTTAATACCGGAGAACTCAAAGGGACATACATAGCTCTGCACATCGATAAAGGTGTAGAAATCCTGTAAATAGCTTATGGCCATAATAAAGTCTTCTCGTAATTTTAAAATGCACAGCATAAAACTTAATAAAACACCTGATAAGAATCTATTTTTTTTAAAGGAAATAAAATAAAAACAAATTTCGTTGCTCATTTCTTATTTAATTTTGCATGTAAACCTCTACTCCCTTCCCACTCTGAACAGCTCCTTTCAACACACACTCGTTCATTTGTAGTTTCTTGCATTAAATATGTAGTTGCTGCTATTGTAGTTGTTGTTGTTGTTTTTCGCTTTAAAATTTGCTAATAATGCAAGCCCTACAGCCCTTCATGCTCATTATCCTTATTTACACTGTTTATGCTTAAACAAGTATTCTTGCAAAAATTCATTATCCTTGCAAGGAAACAGCATAAAAGGGTTGGTTTTTTAATGCGTTTTTTTCTTTTCTCTTCTCTTTAAAGCGTAAACAGGAAACAGAGGGGAATTCAAAAAGGATTTATGCACAGCACTGTGGATAATTTTTATTTTAAATTTTATTTATGAATGGATATTCATACGATTGTTGTTGCTGTTGCTGTTGTTGTTTTAATATTTTTAATTCGATTGTGATTTATTTATCTTTAGAAAAGAATAAAAAAAAAAAATTCAAAAGAATTTTATTACAAACGCTGTATCAGGATTTTTGAAAATTTTTTCTTTTTTCTTTGGCGCCAAAAAGAAATTTTTTTAATTTGAATTTGATTCGTTTGAAATATTTTGAATTTTGAGGAGAAGTTTTTAATCGATTTTGATTTTCTTTTTATCCGGATTGATGTTAACAAAATCTACTCCCTGCGAGTACAATGTTGTATTTTTAGTTTCTTAAGGCTCTAGTAATGACTTTTAAGAACAAATATGTTATCTTTGAATAGGGAAATCCACTGTGTTTATGTTGACAGAATAGCAGCCTTTAGATGTTTAGAGAATACGTACATAACATTGGAAATTGTTCAAAGCATTCCACGTACATACATACATGCTAGAGGTCAGCAATGAGTATTCAAAACGATGAGTAGATTCGAAACATACTTATAATTTTTGATACTTATACGCATTCATACTTATTTGAATGTCATACTCATACTACTCACATTCAAAGTTTGAAATACTCATGGTACTCATACTTAACAATACGCATGATGTTATTGATTTCGACTCTCCATGACTCATCGTATACACGACTCACAAAATAAGTGTGATTTGCGTACGAACACTACAATACTCACAAGAAGGTTGTGTGTTTGCTCTCCTTGATGTCTTTTTCTTTTTTGTTTATGTGCCTTTCTGCTTTCTTTGTAAATGCAACAACAACTAAGACTGTCAATTTTGACGAATGATTCGAATCACTCGAATCATTTATAAGGGTATTATAAGTATTTTTCTAATCCGAATGGGTAGGCGTATGAATCAAACATATTTCGAATGTTATGAGTTTGATGTCAACGTTGTACTCATACTCATTGCAACTTGTACTTATGAATGAATGTTGTACGGAGTACGAATGAATCAGAGTAGTTGAATTTCAATACTGTGGACTCACTTATACTCAAAATTTCATGAGTACTTATGTGTATCGAAAAAGCGATTCATTGCTGATCTCTTATACATACATAGCATACATAATTGGTCATTACAATCCTTCGGTCAGGATTACGACCTAGTTTCTAACACCACTTATGTTGTGTGTGTTAATTTTATACATGAGTGGCGGGACCTACAGTTTAAAGTCGACTCCGAACGACAGATTTTTTTGAGAAACTTTTTCATGGCAATTTTATTTGCTCTCAGAGTTTTTGCCAGACTACTGCTCAGAGGAAGTCGCCGAAGAAATATTTTTTTTTCATATTTTCGTTTTGTTGGATTTTGTCTGACCTGGGGTTTGAGCCGTGGCCTTATGTCTAACAAGGCAACACTCTCCGTACTAGACTACGGCGACTCTAGTTGGAAGTTTCTACGAAATAGCGTTTGTCCTTGTATAACGTCCTGGTGACGAAAACATAGCAACGTAGCTGGCGCACAACGAATTGAACGAATCCAAACGTAAAAGTATCGGAAACTGGAAGATATCAGACAAAATTGTATTTTTATGGGTGTACATGGCACGATTAGCATTAAATCTAATTCGTACCCTTTTTAGGAACCTTATAGCAGTCATAAGGGGTCACAAATCTCATACACACCCAAAGACTAACTGAAAACATTTTTCAACGAGTGTAATGACGAATTCACGTAGTCGACGTAGTCTAGTAGGTAGTGTGTTGGCTTGTCAGACGTGAGGCCACTTTTCAAACCCCAGGTCAGACATCGCCATCAAAACGAAATATTAATTCGGCGATTTCCTCTCAGCAGATTTCTGGCAAAGAGGCACTGATGCAATAGCCTTGAGAGTGTTCGATAGAAAAGTCCTACGTAAGATCTTCGGTCCAGTGCGAGTTGTCGATGATTTCCGTGTCTGATCCAACAGTGAACTGTATGAGCTCCTCAACGACATAGACGTTGTGCAGTGCATTAACATCCAGCGACTGCGCTGGCTCGGCCATGTCGTTCGAATGGAGGAGGACACTCCGGCGAGACGGGTATTTGATGCGGGAATCTGCGGAAGTCGGCGAAGAGAACGCACTTGCATCCGTTGGAAGGACCAAATCGAGGAAGCCCTGTCA
This sequence comes from Sarcophaga carnaria, assembly GCA_958299815.1. Classification (NCBI taxonomy): domain Eukaryota; kingdom Metazoa; phylum Arthropoda; class Insecta; order Diptera; family Sarcophagidae; genus Sarcophaga; species Sarcophaga carnaria. The sequence goes on along the minus strand of OY283150.1, from coordinate 128,764,377 downwards.
TCGATTGGTGTGACCAACTGGAGTAGGCGCGCAAGAAGCAGTGGCGCCTGGAAGGATGTGCTGCGGCAGGCCGAAATCCATTAAACGGGTTGTTATGGCCAATTAAGTAACTAAGTAAGTAGATTTCTGGCAAAAGTTGTAAATAAAATTGCCATGAAAAATTTCCCAAAAAAAAAAATCTGTCGTTCTGTAGGTCCCGCCACTCATGTATCCTAACTGGAGGGTTGTAACGACCAATTATGTATGTATGTAATGATGAGGAAGAAAAGAAGATTTCTTCTGAATATATTCGCGTTTGTTGTTCGGCACCTAGAAAGCGGTGGCAAAAGATTTTTGAACAGAACTTGTCTTGCAAGATGAAGTTTGCGTACCTAGACACTCTGGTATATCAACTGAATCCTTGAGAGTACCAGTTATGCTTAAGGCGGCTGCTACCTTTCGTATCTGCACTATTTTTAAAGTTATTTCAATCTCCGGATGGATGGATAATGAAATGCCACCGTATTACATTTCATTTTGATAAGTTGTGCGAGGATGGTTGTATCGCACAGTGAACGACGCAGAACCATACTAAATTCTGTCATCTTTCCTCGATTTTCTTTACGTATTGCCTGTCTTGTGTCCAGCGGTCGGTATTGCTGATAGTCCGTGATCAGAAAACTCCAGAAATCGTCCCAGTCTTCGATTGACAAAGACTTCGATTGTCAAGATGTGTTCGTATTTCCACATTGGCTGGTAGTTGGTCGCAAGCTTGTCGAGCCCTGTTAAAGAGGTTCTTTATGATTTCTGTAGATCCATCGATTGCGGAAATGATCTGATATTTTCAATCTGATATCGCTGCGTTGTGAAGTTGTTGGTATATTTCACCCGATGGCCTTGATTTTGGCAAAATTTACCCAAAGACTTGACTATACTGTTACTTAGTTCCGACTGCAAATCACTAAAGTTGTGCAATGGGAGGCGTGAACTCATTACCTAATTTTTTATTCGTAAAAAGCCTTTGCAAGACTGCAAAATATATGTTGCTGATCCGAACAACATCCGAAAACGTGTGTAATCTGTTTTCTTATATGGGTCGGTTATTTAGTTGACAACTCAAGGAATCAAAATCAAATTATAAGCTGGTCTCAATGAGGCACCACAAAGACGGACGTACCTTGTATTTGATGTTTTATTTGATGACGTCTTCTTATTGCCAACCTTGTGGATAACTGGGATCTATTCGTGCCCTTTGAAAACCTTATTATTCTTTACAAGCGATAAAAAGCATTTCATTTAAAGCGTTAAATTAAAAAAAAGAAAAAACTTCTGTTGTTGTTGTCGTTGTTTTCTTTTAATCTGACATAATTTACTGTCTTCCCATGAAGACCTTGAGAATATCCTTTTTTCTGCGGTGCAATCTTGCTGGCATATCCTTTAAAACTAATTCTTGGAAATTCAGCAAATAAAAAAGCGAAGGCATTGAAATAAATTTCAAAACGATTCAAATCAAATTTATACGCGCGTTCTTTTTTTTGTTGTTGTTTCCAAATGACCGACGACTGACCAACGAACCGAGTATAAGAGAAGCAACAGCTTCCGCACTTGTAGTTGAAAGTTTTCTTAAAAGCAGAAACAAAAACAAACAAAAAAAAAACGAAAGAAGAAACTGAACTGAATGTCCTTTTAGTTGCCATCCTTTGGTGTATTTTTTCATTTCATTTCGTTTTTTTGCAATAATTTATGGTTCAGTTATGTTTCATATTTCAAAAGGTTTTTTTTCCTTCTCTTCCTTCTTTTCTTTCTTTTACTCTTTTGATTTTTTGCTGAAATCCTGACTGAAAAAAAACGAATTAAAACGAAACCAGGCACTGCCAAAGCGGAAATGTCCACAAGACCAGTGGAAAAAAAATAACAACAAAAAAGCATAAGAAACAGGAACAAAATTTTTTCTTTTTTCGTTTAAAATTTAAACGAAAACAACCTGCTGCATGTTGCAGGCAGTTCTGCTTGTTTTTTTTGTTGTCATAAGACGGCAAAAACACTTGGAAAGAAAGGAAAGAAAAAAAAACAAGAACCACTTGAAATTGAGTAAATCCACCAGGACTCTCGAAGGACATAAATAATGTAAACATACACACGTACACATAGAGAGGAGACATAAACAGAAACAGCTTTCATAAGAACAAAAAAACAACAACCAACATGAGCAATAAAATTCTACACGAGCATTGCTTAAGAATTTAAGGTGGTGAGATACACACGCTGTGGTACTCTTTAAAAGTGTTGCCATTGCGGCAAAAACTAACCCAACTAACATCTCGAAATCATTTGTTCCAGAGAACGATTCCAGTTGTTTGGTGGACTTTATCTCTGCGATAAAAGCATCCAAAGTTGTCAGACTGGCCACAGGCCACTGGCTAGTTTCCATTGCATTTAAGGCGTGATTGTTTGTCAGATCAGAAGTCCCATAGAAATCTACCTGGCAGGCAAAATCCTTAACTAAGATAGAAGCAATTCTAGTTGCCATATGCATTCTACGTCAAACCCATGAAGGTTTTAAGACAATATTCTCCCCTGATAGCCTAGAATAAAATGACCTACAAAGGACAGATAATGATCGAACTTACTTGCTTATTTAATTGCTTATTACAACCATTTAGTCAGGATTACAACCTACCTACTCCATTCATGTTGTGTGCGTTTATTTTATTAGTGAGTGCTGGGGCCTACAGTTTAAAGTCGATTCCCAACGACAAATTTTTGAGAAACTTTTCATGGCAACTGAAGTCGCCGTAATCTAGTAGGTAGTGTTGGCTTATTAGACGCAAAAGCCTGGGTTCGAGCCCCAGGCCAGGCATCAAAGACAAAATACAAAAAGTATTTTTTCGGCGACTTCCTCTCAGTGGATGTCTGGCAAAAACTCTGAGAGTAAATAAAAATTTGCCATGAAAAGTTTCTCAATAAATAAAAATCTGTCGTTCAGAGTCAACTTTAAACTGTAGGTCCCACCACTCATGTATAAAATTAACACACAACATAAGTGGTGGGAGAAACTAGGACGTTGTACAATGGGTTAATTCGACCTCCGGGTACTGTACTTGTCTTAGTTGACAAGTACACGTCCTCTAACCTAACCTAACCTAACCTTTCATGGCAACTTTTATTTACTCCCAGAGTTTTTGCCCGAAATCATTTTGTTCAGGATTTCTGAGCTGGGGTTTGAACTACGGACTCTTGTCTAATAAGCCAGCATACTACCTAATAGACTGTTACGATTAGCATCGAACAGTTAATCCGAAAATGCATTGGCATTTTGAGATCCCTCCAACTTATACCCGCTACTATAGAGCGTTCAAAGTGATAGTTCGGCCACTCACTTGCCTGCTTAAGGTTCATACATACGTACATAATTGGTCATTACAACCCTTCAGTCAGCATTACGACCTAGCTTCTCACACCACTTATGTTGTGTGTGTTAATTTTATACATGAGTGGTGGGACCTACAGTTTAATGTGGATCCCGAACGACAGATTTTTGAAAAACTTTTTCATGGCAATTTTATTTACTCTCAGAGTTTTTGCCAGAAATCTGCTGAGAGGAAGTCGCCGAAGAAATGTTTTTTTCTTTTCATATTTCGTTTTGATGTCTGACCTGGACTTTACGTCTAATAAGCCAACACACTACTTACTAGGCTACGGCGACTTTCTGCTTAAGGTTCAGGCTCCATATTTCAGGCAATCTCATTGCAAAAACCCAAAAGTATGTGGCTCATGCTTTTTTGTAAGACTTTTACAAAGTTTGTGCATTTGTCCATTCAATGTACTTGGCTGGAACGTATAAATACACAGGATAAGTTTATACGAAAGAGCGGATCAAACTTATTGATATGATTGGATGGCCCGCCTAGCCCTTAGATCATGAACGACGACATCGTAATATCTATGAGAACAAATGTGGCTTTCAAGAGATCTATTACAAAAAGGAGCCCATCAAGCCTTAGTACTGTCCCTATTGAGGTCTATTAAAGGCCGCATTGTCATCTACATCTACTACATGCAAGACGAAATTCTATGTTGAGAGCAATCGATTAATGTAAGTTACTTATACAGACATGGCCTAAAGATGGCAACAGGTCACTCAGAGGCCATTGATTGACATCCCCAGATACCTCAATCTGACGAACAGTATGTGAGGGCACACGAATGCCATGTTGTGCAATTCAAGGCCCATTTACTTAATTGTAAAAAGGAAGAAAAGGAGTCTCTACTTCAAAAAAAGTACAGCTTAAAGAACACAACAATGGCAACACTTTTCAACATGCACTAACACTCTCTTCCATATTTAAATGATAACGGGAAGGAGAGGCTAGTGAAAGAGAGAGAGTGAGAATGAGATAATGTGATGGTGCTGGTGTTGGTGTTGTTTTAAATATTTTTTCTAAAGCGTCCTCTGTTTTAAGTGAAATCCGAATAAAAACCGGAAGTAGACTCCAAGTGCAAATAAGGATCTGTTTTTGATGTTGTTGTTCTTTCTTTCTTTTTCATTCAGTTCAGTTCAGTTCAGTTATTCATTCAAATGTTGTTTTTTTTCTGTTTTTATGAGGAAAAGACTTCATTGACGCTGGCAATGATAATGCGTGAGTGAAGAGTGTTTTTTCGCTTTCCACGTGAATTTATTTTTCTTATCTGTGTATATATGTGTGCGTGTGCCTGTGTGAATGTAAATGTGTTTTAGAGATATTTTTTTAAGGCGTCCTTTTTAGTTTTTGTTTTAATTCCATGTAAATCAAGTAAACGGAAGCTGTATACAAGGATTTCCTAGAAATTCCCACGTTATATACGCGCGTTATGCACACGTTTCCGTTTTTAAATGCTTTTTCCTTAGTTTTTCTTCTGATTTATTTTTTTGCGTCCTTTTCGAGAGGATTTATTTCACAAGAAAGATAATATTTTTGCTGAATTTTAACTATGCTTTCTTCCTTTTTTTTTGCCATTCGTCCTTACGCTTGGTTGCCTTACGATAGTTAAAGGATGCTCTCTGATATAAATTTCATTTTGAAACGGAATTCAAAAACGGAATTTTTTTATTGAGTTCGGAGGACTTATTTTTTTTGGGATGTTTTTTAATATTTTTAAAAAGCTTAAATACTCTAGCAATTCTTGGAAATTTTATTCAATAAAAACAGCGTCTTAAGAAATTTTTAAAAATTAAACAAAATCACCAGGGTAACAAATTTTAACCTCCGAAAAGGTCACCATGTTCATAACGCCCTGTTTTGTGAATATTGTTAAGAAATTAATTGAAAAATCTTGAATCATTTGTGGAAAAGCTCAAAAGTTTTCCCTTGTATTCCAAAAAGTTCAAAGATAGTGAATTGCATCCCTTATTCCCTGATTTCATTGATAGTAACAGTGAGACAGTGAGTCGCCGTGGTGTAGTAGGTAGTGTGTTGGCTTACTATTCGTAAAGCCCGGGTTCGTATCCCAGGTCAGACATCAAAAATGAAATATGAAAAAAAATATTTCTTCGGCGACTTCCTCTCAGCAGATTTCTGGCAAAAACTCTGAGAGTAAAATAAACCTGCCATGAAAAGTTTCTCAAAAATTCTGTCGTTCGGAGTCGACGTTAAATTGTAGGTCCCGCCACTCACGTATAAAATTAACGCACACAACATGAGTGGTGTGAGAAGCTAGGCCGTAATCCTGACTGAAGGGTTGTAATGGCCAATTATGTATGTATGTATGTATGAAGACCAATGTCAAATAGGGCATCAGAAACGGTTCAATCTGTTGGTTTTCATTCTTTGCCGGCTCCAGCTTAGGGGAAAATGGATTTTTCACGGTCATAAAACACACCAGAAATATATATTTGTGGAGTTGGAAGCAGAAATGCTTCGGCATAAATGTTGTTGCAATTTTGGATACTCTGTTGCATTCTTGAACGGATCCAAGCATGGCTATAGGATCGAAGTGAATGTCTATATAATGTCGGATCTTCTAACAGCAACTCCAGAACCCTGGCAGTTGATCACAACTATTCTGGCGGTGTCATCTGTCCATACCAGCAGGCTATCCATGTTGGCCAAGCTATCACAACGAGCACTCTCATAGGTCGATGATAACCAACTTCTGTTGACCTAAATTGAATGAGCTGGTTTTGACTGTACGAGGCTACGTCTCACACACATGCTGCGATGGGTATTTTGCTCGAGTGATTTGAGAAATCCGCCGTCTCGTGTGGAGGTAGTGTTAACTGACCATAGAGATCATGTGATTTGATTCCGTTAGACTTTTTCGTGTGAGGTTTTCTTCAATTGCAGGTGTAATCGAATAAGCCACAAACCATAACGGTCGTTAAAACCAACTCAATCCATGTCATCGCTCCAATTCTGCCTGATTCATGTTCCAGGGTCATGAAAAATTTGGCTTTTTGGAAAAGTTCTAACCAGCAAACCGTTGCGGTCATATATTCCACATTGAAAGGTATCAATAGGTCTACCAAACGAACAGAAACTTTTGATAACTTAAACACTCTTGGTTTTATTTAAATTTAAAGAGGATCCTATAGAAGCAGAAACCAAACTAAGAAACGGTTTTTCGGCTGCAGGTACGTTAGATCAGGGAGTGTATGATGTAACATTCAATGCCAAGGACTATTCTACTGACACTCTACCAGACATTGATTGTATAGTAGTTGCCGAAGTCTATTATAGTCACCGTAGTCTAGTATAGTCACCGTAGTCTAGTATAGTCATCGTAGTCTAGTATAATCACCGTTGTCTAGTATAGTGAACGTAGTCTAGTATAGTCACTGTAGCCTAGTATAGTCACCGTAGTCCAGTATAGTCACCGTAGTCTAGTGTAGTTACCGTAGTCTAGTATAGTCACCGTAGTCTAGTATAGTCACCGTAGTCGAGTATAGTTACCGTAGTCTAGTATAGTCACCGTAGTCTAGTATAGTCACCGTAGTCTAGTATAGTCACCGTAGTCTGTGTGTTAGCCACAGTTCAAACCCCAAAAAAAAACCAAAACGAAATATAAAAAATATTTCTCCAGCGACTTCTTCTCAGCAGATTTCTGGAAAAAACTCTGAGGGTAAATAAAAAAATTGCCATGAACATTTTCTCGAAAATCTGTTGTTCGGAGTTGACTTTAAACTGTAGGTCCCGCCACTCGTAGGGTGTGAGCAGCTAGGTCGTAATGCTGACTGAAGGATTGTAGTAAGCCATTATGTTTTTTTTTTATAGCTTTACGAGCTAAAGGTTGGGAATCTTCGAAAGACATTGGTAGCCCGGCCTACCAATGTGCACGATTCGCCGCAAGACTTACTCTCGGCTTGCTGAACGCATACGTACTAAACTCAACCTAGTTCGTCACACTTTCAACCATTCATGGCCGGTTAGTAACTGTGTTAGGTAGAAGTTCACCTGACCGTGTCCCCTTTTGGTCCATTCGCCTATGCTCGGTATGAGTCTATGGGTCCATCTTCCCTTGGTTGAATTCGACCAGTTGTGCTGCCATCTATGCATAGCATCATCCACTAACTGAACAGGATTGGAAAGATCAATTCCACTCCTTGTGTCATGTTTCCTCCTCTCTACATCCACCACTAGCCTCAAGAGCATCATCCCCGCAATCACCAATGCTGCATCAGTAGACACCGTGCGGAAGTCAGAAATCACCCATATGGGGGCCGCGTATATAGCGATCGATGTCACTACCTTCATCAGTAACCGCCTCCTCTCCTGTTTTGGGCCTCCACGGTTAGGCATTATTCGGGCAAGTGCACATGATGTCGCTGCACACTTTCCACCGATGTACGTCAGGTGTACCCTAAACGTGAGCCTGTTATCAATCATTACTCCCAGATATTTAACCGCCTGCTTTGATGTTATGCGCTGGTCACCTACTGTTATTGTAATAAATTCGATCTTCTTCCTACTGCTTACAAGTAGTACATCCGTCTTGTGATCAGCAAGTTTGAGACACATTCCCGTGATCCAGTTCCTGACTATGCCAACCGCAGTGTTACACGTTCTCACCAATTCATCTAAATGTTTTCCCCTTATCACCAGGGCAATATCGTCCGCAAAACCAATGATCTGTGTACCTCTAGGGAATCTAAGCCCCAGTACGCCATCATACATGACATTCCATAGTATTGGATCCAGCACGGAACCTTGCGGGACCTCCGCCGATACCGCATTTGTCTTCCTGCCATCATCTGTGTCATATAAGAGCACTCTATCCTTAAAGTAGTCCTTAATAAGTTCCATCAAGTAGTTCGGTACGTCCTTTCCATCTAGGGCTGTTAAAGTGGCATCCCAATCCGCAGAGTTGAATGCGTTTTTGACGTCCAGGGTGATGATAGCGCAGTACTCCTTATCGCCCTCCAGCCAGCGCTCACCGCTGATAGCATTCTTTGCCATCTCTATTGCATCTATTGTGGAACGGGCTTTTCGGAAACCAAATTGGCGATCCGACAAGCCTTCTTCCCCCAGGAATGCTTCCAGTCTTCTACAAATTCCAGCTGTGTCGATCATACAGAGCGGGCGGTATCCCGATGCAGCCTGCCCGTTGTTACCCTTCGGTATTAGAACCAGTCTCTGTCTCTTCCATATCCTAGGGAACGTCCTCTCCTGAAGCATCGAAAACTTGTCTAAACAGCTCAGTATTACTTTTAATGGCCGCCTTAAGCGCAATGTTTGGGATCCCATTAGTAACCCATTATGTGCATGTGTGTGATTGTACATATATGTATGTCGATTGGACAGTGACCTATCTACCACCCTGTCCAAGCATTTTAAGATAAAAAAATTTGTTTTTTTGTAATCCTGCTTATAAGGTCGTTAAAGCTCTTGTGAAGAGTGTTTCAAATAACACTCCGTTTTCTTTTGTAAACTAATTTCGTTTGCTGCCTTTATTTATTATTTCTGATGAAAATTATTTCCCATCGCGTTTACTTCCGTTTAACTTGACAGAATTCTTGATGAAGGCACCCACAGGTTTTATTCATAATTTTGCCATTCATTCATACACCTGATTTACTTCCGGAAATCAACACTCAAATATTGATTAAATTAAATACGAAAAGAGAAATATTTCCCACAGAAACAAAGAAAGACACCCTCGATATTGCAAAGCAAAGAAAACAACGCCATTAAAAAGGATCTTAATAAGCCAACCTGTTAGAGAACACAGGAACAGATTTCCTAACTGCAGAGCTGCTGCAACAGCAAACAAAACAAATGAAATTTTGAAAATTAAAATAAAAAAAAAACGAGAATCAAACAAAACCAATCCGCCAACCAACCATATGTAGTTGTAGTTTTGTTATGAGAAACAACTTCCGTTCCCAGGATATTCCAAAACAAACAAAATGTCTTGAAGGATTTTATGCTCTTAGAGATGGAGATGCTGCAACGTAAAAATAAAGGGAATAAATGTTTATGTTTTGGAAAACAGAAGTCCAACTGCTGCCAATTAAAAAGTAGCAAAAATCTTTTTGAAGGAGGAAGAAAAAAATACAACGAAAATCCGTGATACAAAATCATAAAAAATTTTGAAAGAGAGAGAGACGCACCTAAAGGATAACGTTTATGCCAGAAACCATATGCCTTTCGAAAGAAGTGAATGATTTTGAAAAATTTCTCATGAAAATGCAAAAACTGAAGACAATTCTTCGTGGCTAGAGCATCTATCCATCACACTTTGTTATTGAAATTATTTGTGGAGTACAGGCTCATAAACTAATCCGGCATTCTATAACGTTAAGCATCTGCTGCAGTAAGAAAAAAATGGAAAAACCTGCAACAAATATTTCTTACTGCTGGTGAGAAACATTTGCTTTTCTTACTCTCATTACTTTTGAAAAATCTTTAAAAAGAAAATCAGTGCCGTTGTAAGGATCTCATGTTCTTGCTTCTACACACACACAGAGACTGCTTTCTTTTACGATTTCCCTCTCTAGGGCCTGTTGCATGTAATGCTCAGACAAGTACCTGCTCTGTGCTTATCTTCTTTGCATGTTTCTGTCTTGATTGAATTTTTAAAATATTTTTCCATGTCCTTGTGGGAAATTCATTTCAATTTCTATTCTTTTTTATGGTTTTTCGTTTTTCAGATTTTCTTTGCTTTTTCACAAAGCAAGTGTCACATGTGTTTCTGTTGCTTATTATGTTTTTAAATTGATGCCGGCATTGTTGTTATTGTTGTTGACGTTGTTGCAACATTTGCATCCTGTGTGAAATGGTTTGAAAATGTTTTTCCATTTTCCTCTCTTGCCATTTCACAAAACAAAAAAAAGAAAACGAAACATGTGGGAATTATTTTCCATTTTGCTTCACTTTTTTATGGTTTCTGGTTCACATATATATGTATGTGTATGTGTGTGGAGCATTTCTTTCTTTCTTCTCAAACATGGGAAATTGTGTTTGAAAAAATATTCACCTGCTTTGACCATTTGAATCGTAAGAAATTGGAGATTCATGTGTACTTTCGTGAGACTGAAATTGTAATGAAAGCCTTCGATTAGATGTCCTTTACCAGGCGAATTGGAGCATACAGCACCATTCTCCACCGATTTTTCTATGTACCCATCATGATCTATTGAAGGAAACTGGTGGCAATGTTGACAGAAAGCTTACATGGACACTGGGTGTGGAGTACTTGGCAACAGAGGTAAAATAAAGAAAGGCTGGTTAACAAATGTCATGTAATGGAGTTGGTAGCAGAGTCTACTCTGGGAAACTGGACCTGAACATTTCCCTCCGACTGCCGGATTATTGTAGCGTGATTCAGGCGGGCCGCTCAATGGATCCTCGTCAACGGTGCTCCTTTCACACGCGTCTCGGTCTTCTTTGATAGTCATACATACATATATAATTGGTCATTACAACCCTTCAACCAGGATTACGACCTAGTTTCTCACACCACTTATGTTGTGTGTGTTAATTTTATATGTGAATGGCGGGACCTACAGTTTAATCTCGACTCTGAAGGACAGATTTTTGAGAAACTTTTCATAGCAATTTTATTTACTCTCAGAGTTTTTGCCAGGAATCTGCTGAGATGAAGTTGCCGAAGAAATGCTTTTTGTATTTTATTTTGATGTCTGGCCTGGGGCTCGAACCCTGGCTGTACGTCTAATAAGCCAACACACTACCTACTAGACTACGGCGACTTTGATAGTCATACCGCCATAAAATCTCTATCGAGCATTGTGAATAACTCTAGGATCGTTAAGAAATATTGCCGCTGTCTTGACCTTCTTTCTGAGGGCTTCAGTATCTCACTGGTTTGGGTCCCTGGGCACAGTAACATTCTGGGAAACTGCAGGGCCGACGAGCTCGCCAGAGCTAGTGCACTCCTTGCGGAATCCTCTTTAATCGACTTGGGTATGCCACTTACCTCGGTCAAGTTTGCCATTGCGCGGAAATTCTTTCGAGATGCCAACCTATCCCGCTAGGCTCACTTGGCCCTTGATGGATAGAAGGCGCACCAACCAGTTACCCGGGCTTAGTCGTAGCATCATCTCAATCACTGTGGCCATGCTTACAGGTCATTGTGTTATGGGCAGATACGCGGAAAGGATGCAGCATGGCTTCTGCCATGGGTAACTCTTACCCACTTCCTTTGCCAATGTCCATCTCTTGCGAGGAGCATATATAGGTTATTTGGCTCTCCAGTTCTTGCCAGCTTGACGAAGCTATCATCCATTGATGTCAAGAATATAACTTCGTTCATCAAACTTTTGGACTGGTTTTCCAGCGCAAAGTAGTCGTGCTTTTTGATGTGCAGTCCTTGCGCTGACCAATTTCTTCTTCTTCCCTGGTTTGGTAGAACTTGGTCAGTACAGAGACTGCGTTCACCCGAGGTGTCACAAGGGGCAGCTATGAGCGCTCAAGGGAACTATAACTCCAACCTAACCTAACCTAACAAATGTCACACGGGCTGTAGTTGACATGCACAAGAACTGGCCAAAATTGAATACGAAGTTCGAAGTAAATCAATGGAAAGGATAAGCATATGCCACATTCGATCCCAGATTAATTCTATTGCTTCTGAGGCTTAACAATTGCCCATAACGCTTGTCCGAATTTCTCAAATTAAATTGCCAAAAAAGTAGGAAAATGCCTCACTTTGTTCCTCCAAAGTTCACGTGTGCCCTGCTAAGGGGAGCTTAGCAGACAACAGGTTTTGGTCATCGCTACAAAACTATGATAAGCAACAGAAACAGCAACAGAAACAACAACATCATGATCATGATCATGATAATCATGTTGAATTATTTTTAAATAAAAAATTTAACAAAAAAAAAGAAAAAAAAAACAAATCCTTGCCACCACAACATTTGTGTCAAAGACACGCGCCTATTTATATGGCTTAGCACACTAAAGGGGTGGGGGGTTAGGTGTAGCAGTGACTGAGGGTTTCTATAAAGATTTGAGCGATTATGGTAATCAGCTAAAACTGTGTAGTTTTATTTTGACAAAAGCAACAACAACAACGAAAACTCAAACAACATAAAATTCATAAAAAAAAACATATTTTTTCTGCCAAATTTAGGCGAAAAAAATTTTTGGGAAAAAAAAAGATTTTTTTGGGTAAAGCAACGTAAAGAAACCAAATGTTGCAAAGTGCAATGGCTTCTTTTCTTTCTTTTTTTTGTTTTTATTTGCAGCCGCCTTTGGTAAGGCTTTGACCAAACAGCAGAAGAAAAAAAAAACCAACTAAAGACTGAAAATAAAAGCCAACTTTTGAAATTAACTTGACCGAACTGAACAGCCAGCCATCGAGTGAAAGATGTTCTCCGCTTTTTTGTAAGTTTTTTTTTTAAACAAGAATTTTTTTCTGTTGTTGCTGTTGTTGGTTATGGTTGCACAAAGCATAACTCAAATTTATTATACATGTTGTTGTTGTTGTTTTAGTTTTTTTTCTCGTTTAAATTCTTTTATATTGTTGTTGTTGTTCTTTATTTTTTTGGATTTTTAAGCAGCCTGTGCTGGATTTTATGTTTTTTCTGTTCATACTTCTTGAGTTGGCTTAAAGACTGACAGTTTATTTGGCTGGCTGACTGACTGACTGACTGACAGACTGTTTTCTTAGTTTGTTTGGATACATAACACGTACGCAACACTTTTTAATAATTTTTACGTGCTGCATGCAGCAGGTTTCCCAAAAACCCAAACTACTGAAGCACACACACATACACTCTACCATAAGCATAAGCAGCAGCAGCAGCCTTCTTTTTCAGTTTGGTATCCACTTTTAAAACAAAAGAACTTAAGCACGCAGAAAAAGGAAAAAAATATTCAACAACACGCATTGCACAGTGGGCTGTTAGGCATAAAATAATAAATTTTATGGCAAAAAACTTTCCCTCATTCAATATTTTCAAAATGTTTTTACGAAAGTCCTTGTGCTTCTTGCACTATGGGCCTGCAAATATTATAAAGGAAAACTGAAATCAAATCCATTGTGACCTGCTCGACCACTGTGCTTCACTTAAATACTCCTGTGCTGTGTGTGCCGTATGAATACGAGGCTTTTCATGTTCAACTTGCGTACATGACCCCAATTTTCGGTACGTTTTAAGCATACGGTGGTTGTTGTTGTTTACTCTGTTGTTGTTGTTGTTGTTGTGCTTTAATGGTTTATTTTAATTTCACTGATGTTTTCTTTTGATGGAGTCGTTTTCTCAGCGTCTCCACTGGCCAATTCATTATTGATTTAATGTTGTTTGTTGTTGTTTGCTTTTGTTGTTTGTTGTTGTTGTTTGTTGTTGGTGTCTGTTTATGATGAGGATAATTCAATATATCTACGCAACACCAATCTTCAGCAATCGATGGGATTGATCGATGGAGCCTGGCCATCAATACAATATTTCCCATGCACATGGGGAAAACAACAACAACAACAATCATGTCAGAAAATCTGTTTGAAACTCAAAGGAAAAAAAGCGAAAAAGAAGCGAAAAAGAAACGAAAAAACGTGTCTTCCTGATTTTCAATTTTTATTTCGCTAAAAAGGTCGCCACTCAATTGGCCACCAAGAATTGCTCTTCTAAAGAAATTCTCTTTAATTGTGGCATTCTCTCTCTCTTTCTTTCTTCGCTCTTAAGTTCATGCTATGTGTGGCTGTTGTTGCCCTCACTATTTAAGGTTTAAGGACATCTGTTTTATGCACAGCCTTTGTACATACATTTCATTAGTACTCCTGTACAGGTGTTTCAATGGCTGAATGAAAGTGTATTTGTGTGTGTGTCTGTGTGTGTTTATGTGCGTCTTCAGCCTTGCCCAAGTCTTCTTCTTCTTCTTCAGAAAACTTATGAATCTGCATGTTTGCTGGCTGCCGTTTGTTTATGGCCTACAGCCTTAAGCGTCTTTTGTTCAATAAATTACAAAATAAATACGAATCTTCATAGGCAGTCCGTTCGTCCGTCTGTCCGTTCATCTGTCCATAGTACAAATTGTACTGAAAACAACAACAACAACAATAACAATAACAAAAAAAGCCCAAGAACAACAAAAGCTAACAAAACAAATCTGTTTTAAAACTAGTGAGTATGCGCGCGCACATATTGTTCTGTGGGCTGTTTTTCTTTCTTCTTTTTTTTTGTTTTTGTTGTTACTTTGGCTGAATTAAAAAAAAACAAAAAAAAACAAGAAGAAAAAACGAAATCATATTCAGTGGGAACTGGAGCAAAATGTTTAATTATAAATGTAAATGCATATGCATTTTTATGCAACATATGCACATACATACGAGTACACAGACAGATATGCCCCCAACAGCAATAACAAGATATATTTTTATAAGAAAATTTATTGTCTTATCTTGCAGATAAGAGTGCGGTGGGGGGAGAGCGAGAAGTATACGAAATAAAGCTTTTCGTTTAAGGAATGATTGATGCTTCTGACATTTATAGCTTGGGAATGAGAGAGTTAAGGAGCAGATTTATGTACTGCACAACAGTTAAGCATACAATTACAATGGGAAGTACAACAAATTACCGTTAAACTGTTCAGATTTATTATGAATTTTACAAAGTAAATTAAACAGACGCCCTTAAATTACATATTCAGCTGGCTGAATTCAATAAACAATTTATGAATTGTTGGTAAATATTAATAATTTTGTTATATTTACGTTTTCAAAGCTATTCAGCTAGCTGAATACACTAAAATACAAAAGAAATTATAAAAGGCATAATTTTGAGCTACTCAGCTAACTGAATACCATAAAATAGTAAAAAAGGTATGATTTTAAAGCTATTCGGCTTGCTGAATGTACTAAGAATGCATAAAACTGAATAATATATTAAAAATTATTACTATAAACCTAATTCAGCTAGCTGAATACCTCAAAAATATATATTAGAATTTAAAATAATAAAAAATGTGTGACAGGTATATTATTCAAGCAATTCAGCTAACTTAATATACTGATAAATACCTAATTTGTAATAAATTGAAAACAAAATGTGAAGACATATATTTTTATAATATTCAGCTTGCTGAATACACTAAGAAATACATAATACGGTATTATATATTTTAAAATGAAAAGAGTTTAAGTTTTAACTCAATTCAGCTATCTTAAAAACAGAAAAAATAAATATTTGATTATAAAACATTAAAAAAAATGTAATAAATAAATTTTTAAAACTATTCAGCTAGCTGAATATACTAAAAAATACAAAATTCATTATAAAATATGAAAAATTCATAAGAAACCTATTTTTAAATTACCATTCATCTTGCTGAATAGAAAAATTAACTCATATTATAGTTTAGTATACTAAAACATTGCTGGCGGTATTAATTCGAATCTATTAAGGCAGTTGCAAACTATAAAAAATAGATATTTAAATAGAAAATTATAAATAATGTATAACAGATATAGAAATTAAGCTATTCAGCTAGCTGTATAAACTAAAATATATTTTATTCAATATAAACTATTAGAACAATCATAGGATATGCAACTTTAAAACAATTCAGCTAGCTGAATTCCCTTTAAGATACATAATTAAAATAATAAACAAGTCAAATAATAAAACGTATAGTATTAAAGCTATTCAGCTAGCTGAATACCAAAGAAAGTACATAAGTTCATATAAAATCTGGAAAAATTATAAAATGTAAATTTTTAAAGCTATTCAGCTAGCTGAATTTGACAAAAAAGTAAATAAAAGTTATAATTACAGCTGAATTACATTAATGATGTAAAATTTGTAGCATACTTATTTATAAACATATATTCTTCTATTCAGCTGGCGGAATTACCTAAATATCATTGGTTTCATGTTCATTATCATCACTTTTATAAAATTTCACAATTTTCTTTGGCTTTAAAAGCGTCACCAACATTTTTGTTGTCATTTTAAATGCAAAAAGAAAACAAAAACAACAAATGTTGCATGTCTTTGCCAAAGCGTTTCGGTAGAGAACCTTAAACCCTCAGTTTTCGCATAATTATAGTGATTAGCCATGAATTTGGGCACTCTTATTTGTCTTCTTGGTTTCGTTGATGGCATCTACAGCATGCTGCACATTTCTAAAGAAAATTGTTAATTTTCTTTAATCATGTTCGTGGGGATCATGTCAAGCAACGATCTTTGTTGCTTTTTTGCTTACCATCTTCATCTTGGCGTTTTTTTTTTTGAATTTTGTTTGTCTATCAATGGAGTGCAATGCAACACCGTCTATATATTCATTATCGTAGTCATCATCCTCATCCTCAGCCACAATCACAGTCACAGCCACAATCATCATTATCATCATGTGGCAAACACGCGACTAATTTGTTGTCATTCCAATAGCTTTGAATTCACATACATATATTGCATGTACATTACATACATATGTATGTGTGTATGTGTGGTTCAATTCAAAGACAACATTTAAAAATTGTACAATTGTTGTTGTTGTTGTTGTCGTTGTTCAAATGTTTCTTTGGTTTTTAAATTTTCATTATTTTGCTAGTTTTCTCGCTTTTAATAGGGCGCCACATGAAAAGTTTCCCAAAGCAGCTGCAATAACAACAAATAAATTGTTAACACCGAGGAGGAGGAGGGGGGGCAGCGGCGAAGGTGCAATAGGTGGAGTTTAATGACATTGTGTTTGTCTTTTCGGTTTGTTTTCACAAATATTGTCTCTGTTATGACATTTTCATTATTACTTCGTTGTTTATTTAACGTCTGTCACATTGCTTACACTTGTTATTGTTGTTGTTGGATTTTTTTTTTAAATTAATTTATAAAACTTTCTAAGGGCAATAAACAAAATTTTTTTGTGATTTAACAACAACAACAAAATAAATATGAAGAAAATTCAGATGGCTGAATGGGCAGAAATCTCAGTCGTTATTGGCAATGGTGAGGAGGTTAGGTTGGGGGGTAGTAGCAGCTTTGTAAAATCAAAGCTTACTTAAAACCACACATATGGGCTCATTTTGCTACCATATGAAGCGATGACCCCTGATCTTGATAATCAAGCTGAAATTAATTCAGTGATCGATTCGATAGCTCCGTTAGGCTATTGGGAAAAGGATAGGCCGATAGAGAGAAGTCTGCTTCTAGCCAGAGATGGACATTTTCTACAAAAGTTCACAATACTCTCTTATTTCTCAACCGATGTACAATCTGCACAGAAGTAATTTTATGGTAAGTTTCTTCGCATGCCAACCCATTACCCAATTACCCGAGAGAATACATCACGTTCTCAGAGATGATCCTACGATATATTTTAGGAAATTGATCTAATCTGTCTAATTTAAGTAAATTGATTATAGAAACTCTACAGACCTGGATTTGTCACCGTCCTTTGTATAATAGAAAGCCTAACGCAGATATATTCCTGTGTTGGAAGTCGCCGTGGTCTAGTAGGAAGTGTGTTGGCTTATTAGACGTAAGGCCACGGTTCAAACCCGAGGTCAGACAACGAAAATATGGAAATATTTCTTCGACGACTTCCTCTCAGCAGATTTCTGGCAAAAACTCTGAATGTAAATAAAATTGTCATGAAAAGTTTCTCAAAAATCTGACGTTCAGAGTCGATTTTAAACTTAAAGGTCCCGCCGCTCATGTATAAAATTAACTCACACAGCATACGTGGTGTGCGAAGCTAGTCCATAATCCTGACTGAAGGGTTGTAATGGCCAATTATTTATGTACTCGTATGTATGTAGTTCCGCTAGGCTGTTGGGAAAAGTATAGGTCGATATAGAGAAGTCTGCTTCGAGCCAGAGATGGACATTTTTCACGTAAGTTTACAATACTCTCTTATTTCTCAACCGATGTACAATCTAGGCAGAAGTAATTTTCAGGTAAGTTTCTTCGCATGCCAACCCATTACCCAATTATCTGAGAGAATACATAAAGTTCTCAGGGATGATCTTACGATATAATTTAGGAAATTGATTGGCATGCAGCCTATTTAATTTAAGTAAATTGATTATAGAAACTCTACAGCCCTAGATTTGTCAACGGCCTGAAGTATAACGGACATATATTCCTGCGTATATAGGTAGGTATTCGGCAGAAATGTGCCTAGCTCTAGCAATTCCACAATTGCTTGGGATATTCCTGTAGTCAGGAAACCGTATTAGTCTGAACCAAAACTGCCGAAAGAGTCAATCAAGTGGGTCACAGCATTTGCCAATCAGTTTATATATAAAGGCCGCCTATTAGAGAGGATAGAAATTCTAGTAGTTGAAGATCTCTTACTCTGGATTAGTTTTGCAGCATAATTCATGGCCATTACCGCGGCCCGAACCACACTACAGTAATCAGAGAGGCTCAAATATATTCTTTAGTTAGACATTCTTCAGCAGAAAATATTCAAACGACTAAGCCTGTCTGTTTTAGTGATTTCTGTTGGGCTTCGCATAATTTCGAAAAAGTTGGCAATATCCCGACTTTCAAAGATTCAAAACCACTAGGATTGTAGGCTGACCACAAGGCTATTCCCCTATTTAGCATACCGAAGTTCAAACCCCAGTAACATAGATCACCACCTTTCGTTCCTGTCTTTTGTTAATGTTCCCTCTGCGATGGGACACTTTCATGAATATACGGAAAGGCTCGATGTCCTCGAGCCGAGGAAATCGATTTCGCGAACCGGTGTGGTTGTCTATAACAGGAGAATGCTGGATCCATACAGATAGCGGGCAGGTCTAAAGAACTCGGGTGGTGTTTATGTGATACTCATGCCGCATATTTTTTAACGAGAAGGCTGAAATTCACTTTTGCTTGAGTGAATGGCCAAGATGACTATGAGCGGCTAATGCAAGCACAAGCTCTGCTAGTTACGGACAATAATTATATGATCGATATCCGTTTCTTGTACGATTGTGATATTACATACATATAACATACATAATTGGTCATTACAACGCTTCAGTCAGGATTACGATCTAGTTTCTCACACTACTTATGTTGTGTGTGTTAATTTTTATACATGAGTGGCGGGACCTACAGTTTAAAGTCGACTCCGAACGACAGATTTTTGGGAAACTTTTCATGGCAATATTCAGATCTTTTGCCAGAATATTTCTGCGAGGAAGTTGCCGAAGAAATATTTCTTGATATTTCGTTTTGTTGGAGATGCCTGACCTGGGGTTTGAACCGAGGCCTCACGTCTAATAAGCTAACACACTACCTACTAGACTACGGCGACTTCAAATACAGGTTCTATTTTAAAAAATGGAGAACCAATCAGTGTTATAACGAATCAATTCTTGTTGCTCTATGAGCATAAAATATCATTTGCTTTGACTACGATTCATAGATGAGTTCTAGGCATAATGAATACTTGTTACGCTTTCATTTGTAGTCATGCCAGAAGCCTAGGCCTAGCTTTGTAGCTGCTGTCAAAATGATGACACAATCATTCAATTCTTCTACCTTAATGAGAGTTGTTTATAATCTGGGAAGGATTCCTAGATGGGTACCAATAGGATAGCTTAGTTGTCCTAACTTCTATTAACGTAAGCATGTCACAGAGTTTTTTTTCTTTTTAAATACAATTTTTTTTTTATTAGAATTTCTTAATCGCTGTTATTAAATTCAGATTAAATTTCATTTCAAACAATGTTTCATATGCTCTTTCCACTCTTTTTTATTTTAACTGCTGATGGCTTTTTTTTCTGTCTGCAACTAGTCCAGTGTATTAAACACGTACGTACGTGTACGTTAATCTACGGCTGTTTTAAAATATATTCTGAAAGAAAAAAACAAAAAAAAATCATAAAAAAAATATGAAAACAACAATATTCCACCTGTTGGCAACTCTCTATAAATGTAAGAGTGTGTGTACACACATAGACAATATAAACTAAGTAAGTGCATGAGTATAAGTGTAAGTGCGTTGGATCTCCTTGTGAGATGACAAGCTTTTGTTGAGTTTCAATGTTTTTCTACTGTGACTAAATGTCAGTCAGTCGTCGTGTCAATCTTTTAAAACAAGAGTTAAAGAAAAGAGACACATTTAATGAAAAAAAGCAACAATAACAACTACAATAAACAATCAACCATCAACAACAGCAATCAAATGTTTAGCCAGAGGACGGCTGTTTAAATCAACCTGTTGAATATGATGAGCACAACATGCACGCACACACTGTTTCAGAACAGCAGACAAAATAAAAAAAACATGCTGCTACTTACCACACATTGTACATATGCATACTTACATATGTATGTGTTTACTTGCATCTGTATACGCATATGGGTTTAAATAATTAATAAAAGAAAGAGTCCTTAAGTGCTTTGGTTGTTATTGTTTTTTTAAACTCTTTTTTTATTGTATATCATAAGGAGAATAAGAGATTGACAAAGAGAGAGAGAGAGAGAGCGAGAGAGAGCAAATAAGCTTCATTGAATACATTGTAGCCACACTTTGTTTTGTGTTGGGCTTTTAGTTTTTGTTGTTTACAAAAGTTTGTTTTTATTTGTTTTTGTTTTTGTAGTTGTAGTTTTTTTGGGGATAAACGGAAATTATTATTAAACGTAACCGGATGCAAAAAGGCAGCTGAGGCGTAGCTTTTTTTTCTTCCTTCATTACATTATTGCACATGCTTGCCTCCCTTTCCCTTTGTTTTACGTCTCCAGTGTAAATTACGAAAGCTTTTCAACACATAAATAGTGTGGGCTTTTAAAGAAAACATTAGCGAATGCATGCATGCATGAATGAATGAATGAATGAACGAGTAAATGATTAACATTTTGACAAAATTTTATGTTTCAATAATAAATTGTTTACGAACAGGTTGCTTGTTTTCTTAGCTTTAAATCTCCCTATTTTTCTTGAACATTATTTTGAAAGGAAACAAGGATTTTTAGTGTCAAGGGACAAAAAGGGTTAAAATGTCAGCTTTTCATGTGTCAAATGTGTTTTTAAAAAGATGTTTTAATTATTTAATCTTTTAAAGTGTCGAGTACATTATATCGTGGATGTAATGTTTAATTCGTTTATAAATTTGACTTTTTCTTATACTTGAGCTCATTTTCCTTTCAACCAATCTCTATCATTTTCTGTCAGATAGCCAAGATGTGTTTGAATTTGCTTTGGATATATCATGATGGAACACACCTTTTCTGAAGTTTTATTCTGGCCGTTATGACTACGTTGATTGTGTTAATCTTGTTAATTACTGGCATTAGAGATCACAATCAATCGTTTGTCTAGCTTCCAGAAGCTTGTGATAAAAAATTCGCTTTAAATTCTTCCAGACACGCAACATTACGTTTCTTGTTGTCAATCCGTGATCTCTTTCGTACATTATTATCATCATATATGTTCTAGTTCAAGTAGTCGAGTCTAGTAAGTAGTGTGTTGGCTTATTAGACGTAAAGCCCGGGTTCGTATCCCAGGTCAGACATCAAAACGAAAATATGAAAAAATATTTCTTCGGCGACTTACTCTCAGGAGATTTCTGCCAAAAACTCTGAGACTAAATAAACCTGCCATGAAAAAGTTTCTCAAAAATCTGTCGTTCGGAGTCGACGTTAAATTGTAGGTCCCGCCACTCACGTATAAAATTAACGCACACAACATGAGTGGGTGTGAGAAGCTAGGCCGTAATCAAGACTGAAGGGTTGTAATGGCCAATTATGTATGTATGTATGTTCTACTTCTCATTCACTGCAGAAACTGTTGGACTACGTTCCGTATTAGCAATGAATTACCAATATTTCCTGAAGCTTTTTAGCGATAAGCTTGATAAATAGGTTAGGTTAGGTCGGAGTGGTAGCTCTGATATCACAAAGCTCACGTGAGCATGCACAGCCGCCCGTTGTGACGCCACAGGTGAACGCATCTCTGTACTGACCAAGTTCCACGAAAATCAGGGAAGAGGAGGAAGTTGGTCAGCGCAAGGGCTGCACATCAAAAGCACGACTACCCTACACTGGAAAACCAGCCAGAAAGTTTGATGAACGAAGCTATATCCTTGATATCAATAGATGACAGCTCCGTCAAGTTGACAAAAAATGGAGAGCCAAATAACCTCCTCGCAAGAGATGGGCATTGACATAGAAAGTGGATAACAGTCTCCTCTTCCTCAGCGGATCCGCATCCACGGCAGAAGTAGTTAAATGGGAGCCTCATTCTCTCCGCGTGTCTACCCATAACGCAATGACCTGTAAGCACGGCCACTGTGGTTGAGATGACGTCACGACCAAGACCAAGTAATTGGTTGGTACGCCTTCTATCCATCAAGGGCCAGGTGAGTCTAGCGGTAAAAAAGCTTGATAAATACTCTGATAACTCTGCAGCATCAAATTGCTGCACTGAATTTCATTGTGGCCACATACGTACTTACTTCTTTATTTAATTAATCATTACAACCCTTCAGTCAGAATTACGACCAAGCTTCTTACACCACTTAAGTTGTGTGTGTTAATTTTGATACATGAGTGACGGGACCTACAGTTTAAAGTCGACTCCGAACGACAGATTTTTTTGTGACACTGTTTCATGACAATTGTCTTTTACTCTCATAGTTTTCGTCAGAAACCTGCTGAGTGGAATTCATCTAAAAAATTTTCTTTCATATTTCGTTGGGCTTTGCACCGTGGCTTCACGTCTAATAAGCCAACACACTACCTACTACACTATGGCAACTTTATAATCACAAATAATAGTGAACGTTCGGGATGCCCTGATCAAGTCTTTACATCCGAAGTAATTGAAATAATTCACTTTAGGGATGACCGCTGGTAGATTCAACGTAACAGAGATCGTAGAAGCCATAGGCATCTTACAACCTTAATAATTTAAATTTTCAATGATCACTTGGGTAAGAGGAATCTTTCCGCAAGAAAAATTGACCATAAAAGCAAACGTGTTTCAACTTCGTTGGAGTGTTTGAAGTTATACAGTCGTAATGTGGAAGAGTTTCTATGTTGTTTCGTAAACATAGGCGAAATTTATCCAGGATAACATAGCAGAAACTAAGCAGGTTTTTTATGAGGTTTCTATTAGCTGGCATTTATACATCTTATAATTTAACCACCGCACTCGTATTGCCAGTAATTTATGTAGAATTCTTTATACTATTTAATGACCTGACCTTTAACCTTTAAAGTTTCCGCCCCAACAATTACTGAAATTATGTTTTGCGTTGTTGCATTTAAAAACTTTCTTTCGCTAATTCTTCCCATTTTTTTATTTCATTTGGCCAATAATAGCGTAAAATTATCTCTTCGTCTAACAGGGAAAACAAAACTTTGTTGCCAATTTTAATAACAACCGTCTAGACTCTATGAAAACTCTATGAACTGCTGGCTGGAATTGTTGATTTAACAAAATAAATAAATATTAAAAAAAACAAAAAAAACTGATATTTAAAACTAAATAAATATGCAACAAAAAAAACAACAAAAAAAAAACAAGAACAAAATTAAATGCACCTGCCTGCTGCAGTTGTAATCGAAAAGAAAAAAATGTTCCGGCACTCCTCTGCTTTTGTTTTAAAACTGTTGTTGCCGTTGTACATACACAAAATTCTTATTCTTTTTCTCATTTTATTTTTATTTTTAAAATGTTTTTTTTTCCAATAAGTATGTACAGGATTAGCAAGGACATAAGGAAACATGTTTTATACGTTCATTTGCTAAACGAACCTACACTCTGTTCGAGTTTTTTTTGTAGGCGTTGAAACGTACAGAACAGAACAGCACAGCACAGTACAGCACAGAGTAGAACAGAACTGCTTTCAGTTGCAAAATAAATCCCGACAGACAGACAGTGTGGTCAAGAGTAACGCCTTTGCCAGGATATTAATCATCTTAATGGCAACGTGACTTTGTCTTTGTGGAATTTCTGTTTCTGTTTCTGTTTCGTTTTTTTTTCTTTTGAACGTAGAAAATTAAATATTTGTCACGCCCGGCAGGTTCACATTTGGCGGCCTTGCAAATGCATAAACCTTTGACCTGAATTTCGAATGTTCGAAGAAAATTTAAAGAAAGAATTTAAAACGTTTCCAATTGATTTAATGCGGCATCGTTTGATCTGAAGATTTAAATGGGAAGGTTGTTGTTGTTGGTTTTTGGGTCACTATGGTTTCAAATTTGTTGGTTTTATTTTCCTTTTTGAAGGAAGGCACGTGTTGGCATTTTTGGAATGTTGTTGAGTTCAGAAGCAAATCTTATTGGTTCGAGTTTTTCAAACATATTGTAGAGATCGATAATGAGATGTTCGTGATCTTATTTAGTTGGCTTCAATAGTCTCTTTGCCGGATTCGACATGCCTAGACACGTTCCTTCAAATGCCTCCGCTTCTTAAGTGTTTTTGTCAGTTGACCACACCAATCGATGACAAGGCGTCCGCCGGAGCAGGCTACATTGTTCTCAACATCGACAATTTCTGCTCTTCGCGGCAGAATATCCTGTTCTATCCGAATGACATCGAGATGCCAACTTGCTGAACAACGCTCGTGTCGTTCAGAAGCTAATTGGTATGGAAATCAACTTCAACTCGTATAGAATCAAAGAAAATTTCTTTTTTTGATGAGAAGCAGCGTCAATATTTCTATGCTAGGCTCGGGAAAGATGAACGGATTATGGATTCAATAGTCTGTTCAGACTATTGCCTGATGGCAACAGTGATTGTGCTGATTGGCAAGTCGCATTAAAAGTATGGTTGACGGCCATACGTATTAATTTGCCTTCATTTACTGTCGAACACGTTCTACAGCACTGTAGGTAGTGATGGCATGCAAAGGACTGCACACTTTCGTACAAATAGTTCCATCGCATTGGTACTCGCTTTCTGTAAAACGCTCTTCATTGTGGAAGTTGCAGAGATCACATGATAATGGGCCTCCTCGTCTAAGACTGCACGATTTCGAAAGGGTTCGAAGAGTATACTCAGTCTTATTAGCTTCGCATTAATACAGGCATCAGACATTGTACAGTAAAAGCGATCGCTTATCGAATGCGGCTCTTTAGTCAACAAAAAGATGATGTTAGTCGACTTGGTTCTAAAGAATCTTTTCAAGGAATTGCACGGAGTATGAGTATTTGTTCGGCAGTAGACTTACGAGGTTTAAAATCGTAGTTATAACAACCAATGCGTACCTTTTCGCTCTCGGAAGCCAATTTGTAAAAGTGACAATATATTCCTGTAGGATTTCCAAAAGAAAAACTCGGTATATTAGCGAACATTGGATGATCAAAGAGTTTCAGCCTTGGATCGATAATTGTACGACTGAACTCTCATTCTTTTGCAGTCGTTCAGACTCGAATTCAGTTATTATTCGACAGCCCCACTTTCAGTCATTATTCGCCACCCATATGTACATTAACTGCATGGATTGAAGTGGTAGCTTTGATTACCAAAACTTACTTGAGCGTGCATAGCGGCCCGTTGTGAAGCCACAAGTAAGCGCAGTCCCTGTGTTGATCGAATTCCACCAAACTAGGGAAGAAGTTGGTCAGTGCAAGGGTTGAGCAACATTAACTGTTTAAAAAAAGTTAGTTTTTCCGAATGCTTCTTCACGTAACCAACGAGTGAGAAGCGCGCCTTACCGCATAAGAAAATCAGAAAGTCACTCTCTCCAGCATACAGCGTTTGTTTCATTATCTACGGCGAATGGGCAGCCCTACGTGACACTTTATGTGGGTGAAGTTGTAAAGCGGAATACTAAGTAAACCGTAATGAACAGAAATAATCATCATGCTGAGCACGCTGTGCAAGCATCAAATTCGAGTAACCCCTACGCATTGTGATCATTTACACCACACGTCTGACCACATCTAACTTTCTGTACAATCTTGCTAATTTCTCGCACAGTAGATCGACTATGACGACCTTGATCACACCCCTTAAGATCGAAAAGTACTCACGCTTCTATTCTTCTGTTGTTCAACGACCCATATTCGTAAACGGTAAGTCTCTCATTAATAAGCAGCACTAGCGAAGAACAACTGTGGTTTTGCAACTACTTAATACATACATACATAATACAACTAACTTTTGGTACTTTTTTCATTTGTTACTTGTTTATTTGGTACTTTTTCATTTGGTACTTAAAAAAAGTTTTCACAAAATAAAATTTTTATATATTTTTGTTTAAATAAATCGTATTCAATTATCTGGTTGCAATTGCATTTTGGTACTTTTCTACTTGGTACATTTTACATAGTACTTGTTTATTCGATATCTTCTAAAAAATTTCCAAATGCAACTTACGTTTAATGAATTATTTTTTATTATGATGGTACTTTTAGCATGTCACCATTTTGTTTTTGGTACTTTTTTTAGTACTTTTTTATGGTACTTTTTTCGTTTTTTTGAATAAATGTTATATTTTTTGAAATTAAATTAAATTGACGCCATTTTTTTGTCCTTTTATAAAAAAAAACTAAAATTCTTAACAAAGCCGGTGTCTTTAGGAAACAAAAAAAAAAATTTAAAAGACCATGTGTGGGAGGTACTTAAACTCCTACTGCTTGGTAACGATGGTTTTAAATTCTGGTACTTGCAGTTTAGATTACCCAACAGATTATTTTAAAGAATTTCAAAGAAGATTTTAAAGAAGTCTTCTACACTTAATGTCCTTATTTCAAACACATGCTGCGTTGCAGTTGTCCTGTGATTCAATAGAAAACAAGAAAGAAAAAAATAAAAGAAAGGATCTCAGCATGTTGCATGGTCATCCTTAAAGATTTTCTTCTTTTCTTTCTAATTTTCTTTTTAATAATCATGGAGAAAAAATTTTATTTTGTAAGGAAGATTTTCAGTTTTTTTTTTGTAAGCCTGTGTACGTTTTTACAACTGTGTGCCAGGAGTCTGTATGTCCAGCATATGTTGTCGTTGTCTTGTGAGTGTATGTGACCAGCAGCATTCGTATTGCATACGTTGTTTTCCTTTTTCAAGGATCAGGAATATGACCAAGAAAACTGCTGTAGTTTTTCTGTTGGTTTAACAAGCAATTTCCTTTTTTCTTTCTCTCTTTCGCTCGTTTTGTGCGTATTTCCTTCATTTGTTTGGTTTCTTTGGAAATCATTACGCAAAATTGTATGGAGATGATCATCATCGATGATGATGATGATGCTGCTGCTGTTTAATATTTGCAACTGAAAAAAAAAGATTTTTTCAAAATAAAAATTAATTTTTTGTTCTTTATTTATTCAGTTGCTGTCATTTGTCATTGAAAATGTTTTTAAAAGAAAATTATTTGTTTACACAAGTTGTATACTTACGTATGATGATGCTGACCCTTCTCGAATAAAAATTCCCAGAAGTTTTTAAACGAATTTTTCCAAGAAAATAAATGAATAGTTCGTATTGCAAAAAAATCCAATAAATTGCGTAATAAAGGATGTCTTAAAAGAAACAGGATGTCTTACTAGAAATTAAAATTTAGTGGATCGCTTAAAAAAAAATAAGTACAAATTTATTTGGGAATTTAATTCCTAAAAATAACTGTAAATCCCTATGAACGCCTTCATTTCATCACGTAATACAATTTCTTATGACCGCATAGCGTCAAAAGCACATGATCGCGTTAAATTTTCTTTCATAACAGCTATGGTAGTCGGTTTATTGATACATTAAAGCCTCGTGGTAATGTGGCTTGTATTTCAATTTCCATCGTTGCTTAAACGCATTGTACTCCAGTAAAATAAAGTGACTTGTTCCTGTTAATTCTTCGTAGTCTAGTAGGTAGTGTGTTGGATTATTGGACGAGTGCTCATGGTTCGTACCCCAGCCCAGACATCTCAAACATAACGAATCATAAAGAAAATAAATTATTTTTGTTGACTTCCTTCTGGAAAAAACTCTGAGAGTAACAAAAAAATTGCCATGAATAATTTCTTAAAAATCTGTCGTTCGCAACAGACGTTAAATTGGCAGTTCCGTCACTCATGAATAAAAATTGGTTGTGTGAGCATCTAGGTTGTAAGCCCGACTATGGTTGCAATGTCATATTAAATAAGTTCCCGACAATCGCATATTTTTACCTAGTTTTTCTCGTATATCAAATACGTTTGTTAGTGATTTAGCAATGGATAAGGCAATTCAATACAGAAAGAATTCATTCCTTACTTTCCAATCTAAAGTCATTGTACACCACTTCCTTTTCTCCTTATATACATACATACATAATAGGTCATTATAACCCTTCAGTCAGGATTACGCCCTTGTTCTCGCACCACTTATGTTGTGTGTGTTAATTTTATACATGAGTGGCGGGACCAACAGTTTAAAGTCAACTCCGAACGACAGATTTTTGAGAAACTTTTCATGACAATTTTATTTAGTCTCAGAGTTTTTGCCAGAAATCTGCTGAGAGGAAGTTGCCGAAGAAATACTTTTTGTATTTTGCTTTGATGTCTGATCTGGGGCTCGAACCCTGGCTTTACACCCTTTAAGCCAACACACTATCTGCTAGACGTAATGACATTGTATCATGAGCGAGATCTCTTGACATTACTTGAGGCTTTTGCTGAGCGGCCATGTAAAGCATCTGATCTAAAGGTCTTATAACATTATTTACATTACGTTTAAAAGCATCTACTTATATAGGGTCCGCCAAATAACTTTTTTTTTGCAAATGCTTTAAAGAAAAAAACAACTGAATATTTTTTCAAATTTCTTTTTTTATTTGAAAGTACAATCCTTCCGGTTAATAATGGAAAATAATTCCATTTAAATGGCTGCCTCGGCTGGCCATGCAGTAGCCTACACGATCGGTCCAATTTTTAAGCACATTATCGATTGTGTGCAGCTGTATTTCAACAATGGCTTCACGAATATTGTCCTTTAAAGCGTCAATTGTCGCTGGCTTGTCGGCGTAACACTTATCTTTGACGGCACCCCACAAATAATAGTCCAACGGTGTCAAATCGCAGCTCCGAGGTGGCCAAACGACATCAGCTCTGCGGCTGACAATGCGATCTTCAAAAACAGGGCGCAAAACATCGAATGTAGCTTCGGCTGTGTGGCACGTAGCTCTGTCCTGTTGAAACCAAATGTTGCCAATATCCTCCTCTTCAATTTTTGAGAACAAAAATTCGTTCAACATGGCCCGATAACGATCGCCATTGACTGTAACGGCCACTCCTTGCTCATTTTCGAAGAAAAATGGCCCAATTATGCCTCTGGAGCAAAATCCGCACCAAACAGTGACCCCGTTTTGGGTGCGTCGGCTTTTCAATGTATGCGTGCGGGTTTTCTGAGCAAAAAATGCGACAATTTTGCTTGCTTACTTACCCGCCAAGATCAAAATGAGCTTCATCTGAAAAGATGATTTTTTTTTGCCAAAATCGGCATCTTCTGGTGTAGGCTACTGCATGGTCAGCCGAGGCAGCTATTTGAATGAAATTATTTTCCATTATTAACCGGAAGGATTGTACTTTCAAATGAAAAAAGAAATTTGAGAAAATATTCAGTAGTTTTTTTCTTAAAGCATTTTCAAAAAAATTTATTTGGCGGACCCTTTACGATGGGTAGCTCCCCAGTCAGATTTACAAGATGCGTACAGATTTGATTTAAAGGGTTGTCATGGCCAATTATGTATGTATGTATATGTCTTGCTAAGTTAAATGAATTACTCAGTATGAAGAGATAGGACCACTTGCGTTCCGCTCTTTGCCTAATCCATGCTCTATCAAATGTTTCTAGTGAGATGGAAACTCTGAAAGAGTTGGTGATGAGCCAAGAATCGAATTAAAGACTAAAAGTTCAACTATTCAATTCAGAAGATTACTCTTCAATGACTGCATTGAACCTTTTTGGAATTATTGCGTGAGTTGCGAAAGCAACTTAATGCTTAATCCCATAATCAATATAATTCCCTTCAATTATCAATAATTCTGGAGCGTTTATTTTTTATTGTTTATTTTTTCTTTGGCTCGTGCCATAAATAAAAATAAAAATAAATAAAAAAAATTTAAAAAAAATTCCTAAGAAATCAGGTCATAATATTTCAAGTCTTGTTTAAACAATCAATTGATAACGGATTGTGCAAACCTGGCAGACATCTTAAGATAAGCAACTGAAAAAAAAATATGAAAACAATTTTTTTTCCAAAATGCCCTTCAATAAAATATAAATTTTACAACAACAATTTAAAAAAAATATTTATTTTAAATATGCAAAGAAAAATGGGAATTTAAAGATTTTATTGCTCTTATCGGTGATAAATTTCTAAGACCGTAAATTACTTTGAAAAAAAAAAGAACGGAAAGGAAGGAACACACAGCTGTGATCACAAAAGGCGTCTGTCTTTAGTTGTGAAACGTGGAACCTCTAATGCTTTTCAAATGGCGATAGTAATTGTATGTATTTAAAAAAAAAAAAACAAACGAAGAAAAAAGCGATAAAATTCCAAATAAGTTGTGGCTGAACATTGTAACATCGTTTGGTAATGAATTTTATTACACCCTCCTTCTTTTTTTTATTACCCTTCTTTCAAGGACAATTAATGTCTTCATTACGATACGTTTTAAATAAAAATAAAATTTTTTTATTGTCTTTTAAATACAATTTAAATGTCTTTAGCCATAGGTTCTCATATTAGTTAGTGTACATAGGCAATAAATGTCCTGTTTTCGCTATGCTTAATTAAGTTTAAAGAACTTTATGAGCCTTATTCTGCTCTGCTGTCAGTCACTCATCATATTATCTTATTCGTCAACTTCAAAGGATGAAGCGCCTTTTGAAGCGCACAGGACAAAACGTTTTATTACTCATCCGTTTTTTTTCATTCGTTTCTTTAATGCCATGGCTAACAATAAATATTTTATTGCGTTTCTCTTCTCGCTTAAATAAGCATTTTAAGCGTTTTTATTTAACGCCCGTGCTAAACAACAATGACAGTTTGATGGTTTTATTACAAGTTGCAACACATTTGCTGGCATAGTTTCTTAAATTTCTTAACATAACAATATGGTACGTACGTAAAGGAAATGCAGGCTGTATGTGTACTTATTCTCTCTTTGAATAATAATAATAAGTCTTTGTTTTTGATGAAAAGTTTCATATCATAACATATATATATCATAACATATATATATCATAACATATATATATCGTAGCATATATATCATAACATATATATATCATAACATATATATATCATAACATATATATATTATTGGTTATTAAAAGCCTTTAGTCAGGATTACAACCAAGTTGCTCACCCCACTTATGTTGTGTGTGTTAATTTTATACATGAGTGGCGGGACCTTCAGTTTAAAGTCGATTCCGAACGACAGATTTTTAAGAAACTTTTCATGGCAATTTCATTTTACTCTCAGAGTTTTTGCCAGAAATCTGCTGAGAGAA
The DNA here is from genome assembly GCA_958299815.1 of Sarcophaga carnaria. Taxonomy (NCBI): domain Eukaryota; kingdom Metazoa; phylum Arthropoda; class Insecta; order Diptera; family Sarcophagidae; genus Sarcophaga; species Sarcophaga carnaria. Next base: position 128,732,593 of record OY283150.1, on the reverse strand, counting down.
AGTCGCCGGAGAAATATTTTTTCATATTTCGTTAAAATGGAGATGCCTGACCTGGAGTTTGAACCGAGGCCTCACGTCCAATAAGACAACACAGTACTTACTATACTACGGCGACTTCGGCTAACAATAAAGTGTTAAGTCCATAATGATATGCTGAAAGCTTGGAGATAAAACTTGTGGATATAATCTAACGATCTATACCTAGGAGGCATTGTTTGGATAGACAGAACAAATTTGAAAATTATAAAGAGATTGGCATGTGCTGGTATAACCAGGACAATAAGAACCAATGGCACTGGAAGCTGTGTTTGATTTAAGGCCATTGTATATGGTTGTGAGTACCACAGTTTTGAAGGCTATGGTTAGGTTAAAGGGAGGTAAGTGTAATACGACAATCATCACAGAGCCTCGTATTCTGTAAAATCTGGCTGAGACCTCCCTCCTTCACTATCCACAGGTTAAAACTAGTACACTCAATGCATTGTTTTCCCAGCAAGACTTAGTAAATAAGAGTGAATGGAGCAATCTGTAGGCAACATGCTCTTCAAGAGATAGAGACCATTCTGTGATATACATATAGATCGAGGATAGATGCTGTAAAAGGAGCGGAGTTGTTTGGCCCAAAATGGAACATTCTAAACGGCAGTCTTGGCCACCTAAACATATCTTCCATTAAACTTGAACAGGAAGTAAAAATGAACCATACGAGCACAAGGCTCATGTAAGGTTAACTAGAAAATATTATGAGAATGGCTGGAAAAGCTTAATCTACAGGGCAGGCAAAGTAAGGACCTCCCTACTGGTTTCTAGATTATGATTGAATTCACGGCAATGATCAGACAGACAAGCTTGTGAGGAGAACCAGCAATCTTCTGTGAAATAGGAAAATATGTTCTACTTGGTGAAAGAGAAGATGGATAGAGACTGAGGCTCTTTGTAAGCCAAATCAATTTGTAGCAATCTTAGCTTTTGTTGAATAATTATGGCAGAAGTAGATTTGTGTTAGCCTCAGACTATCCCAGAATAATTGGAGGTTAGTAACCGGTTTTTTGACTGTTTACTCTAGGCTTAAAGGCCATTATGCAGATTCTATGATGTGAAAACATATTTTCTTATCACAGAAATTATCAGCAGTTCATATACCTTTGCCTAATAGATAGAATAAACTATATTCGAGATCTGCTTTTATATGCGGATTGGTGCTCGGTGAAAGTATGTCTGCTTTAGCAGATTCATCAGCTACACGATCACTCAGTATGCACCTGAGATCTGTAAATTTTTAATGGTCACTTGGGTATGAGAAACGTAATCAAATGATGACATTTCAGAAGTTTTTGGCATTGTGCAACCACCAATATGGACTAAATTTACGTCATGAGAGAAATACAGATCCACTAAATGCCAGCAGAGACCAAACAGCACTTAAAGCAGTCCACGTTGACTATCTTAAAAGAGTAAAAAAATCAGAGGAGAATGTTATCCTCGCATATGGGGTCAATTTAATGAGAATTTTAAAATAATTACCACATTTGGCCAAGAAAAATGTTGTTTCGTTAAAGGACAATGGAAGGATATGTGAATTGCAAAAAATCATGACAAAAATCAACGAATTAGGCTACGGATTTTCCCTGTAAAAGTCAAACCACAAAACTATGCGTTAAAGTCTTCAATAAATAAGAAAACAAGAGAAATCAAAAGGAAACAGAAAATGAAGAAATTTTGCAACAATTGCTTAAGAAGGAAGGCTACAGGATAACAAAGAGATTTTTGGCAATTGTAATCACTGGAGCAAATAATGCTGCCATGACTACTGTATAGGCAGTAGTCGATAATCAAGTAACAATCAAAGCAAGAATATCAAATCGTAAAGAAATACAAAAATTATTACAAAAGAATTCTTTTCTTGTTCTGTTGTATTACAGCGTCAAACAATACCAAACTTGCCAGGCGTATAGAGCAGATGAGCTGATCTGCTGCTGAATTCTTTTGTTTTCTTTTTCTTTTGTACAGAGGAGGTTACGCTTATAGACATTAAAAAATTGTTGTCTATATAAGTCAATAAAATATGTATTCGTGTCTGTCATAGAAAGAAGGGAGACTTACAATACAAGCCATATTACAACCCAATAGAAATATCGTTTACATGGCCAAACAAAAGGTAAAAACGGCCTTTTCTTCTTCTACCATTTATTCACGTACAATAACCGAAAAGTCAAAAGATGAAAAACGGAAAAACAAAATGAAGCTGTCATGTCCTTTGATGTATAAAAAAAGAGGATCATATTCGTTTTTATATCCTTTTGATCTATATTTGATCGTGTTTTTGCTGACGGCTAAAATACGTATATTTTCGTTTGCATAGAAGCAATTTTGTGGTAGATTATCCCACATAAGCATTTCACCTCGTAAATCGATCATTTTAATAATTTTTTTTCTCTTTTTCTTTGCTTCAGTTCATAATGTTGGCATCATAATCATCATTATTATCCTGTGCGTTTTATAGGGTGAAAATTGCAATTAAGATATCATAAGTCTGTTATGCTCCACTGACTGACAATGTACAGGAGGAGTAGTAAGCAGTCCATCATATTGTAAATGATATGATGTATTCGCTCTTGAGATTCATTGAGATAAGCAGGCATTCATTACGAAAGTATAGTAATTCGCAGGAGATAATTTACATGATCGATTGCTTATTATTCATGCACAATTTAAAGGACTTAATGAATAGGTACTCTGTTGTGGTTTTGCTAGAAACAAGGACGCCCTTTAAAGAGATAAATGTTAACGAATATTCAAATATAATTTTTAATAATTTATAAGACAAGACTCTGCTGTATATTCAAAATATTTGATTTAAGTTTTGTTTTTGATTCTGCAAATAATTTTTAGTTTTTTATTCTGACAAGCTTTATTTCGACTTCCAAGCATTACAATATCCTCGTGTATTAGAAATTAGAAAATTAAAGAAGAACGCCTTTAAACAAGTATTGAATTGATTAATTCATTTAATTGTACTGATTACAATTAAAAAAGTAATCAATTTAATTAAAAAAAAATAATCATACGTACATAATTGGTCATTACAACCCTTCAGTCAGGATTACGACCTAGTTTCTCACACCACTTACGTTGTATGCGTTAATTTTATACATGAGTGGCGGGATCTACTAATCTAATGCACAAATTTTTTACTCTCAGGGTTTTTGCCAGAAATCTGCTGAGAGGAAGTCGCCGAAGAAATATTTTTTGTATTTTGTTTGATGTCTGGCCTGGCTTTACGTCTAATAAGCCAACACACTACGTATTAGACTACTGCGACTTTTAATCAATGCAATTAATAGAGTAATCAATTTAATTAAAAAAGTAATCAATTTAATTAAAAAATTAATCAATTTAGTTAAAAAAATTAATCAATTTAATTAAAAAAATTAATGATTTTAATTTTAAAAATAACCAATTTAATTAAAAAATTAATCAATTTAATTTTAAAAGAATAATCAATTTAATTTAATTAAAAAATTAATTAATTACAAAAGTAATCAATTTAATTAAAAAATTAATCAATTTAATTTCAAAAAAATAATCAATGCAATTAAAAAAGTAATCAATTTAATTAAAAAATTAATCAATTTAATTAAAAAATTAATTAATTTAATTAAAAAAAATTAATCAGTGCAATTAAAACAGAAATCAATTTAATTAAAAAATTAATTAATTTAATTAAAAATTTTATCAATACAATTAAAAATTAAATTGATTTTTATTACATAGTTTGATTGAAAATTAAGCATATTTTATGATAATATCACGTAATATCACGTGAGAATCTTTGAAATACCGCTTTTAACTCTTTTTGTTTTCTTTTAATTCCCACAGCAAACGTGTCAATTAATTCCTTTTAATGAAGCCAACACGAAAGATAATATTTATGCAGCCAGTCTGTCTATGGGCTGGCTGGCTGGTTGATTACTTGGTTGGTTTTAATGATCTTTAAAATGTCTCCTTTATTTCCGTTTTAAACTGTTAGAAATATTGTGAAAAACCTAAAAACCAACCAAAGAAAAGAAAAGAAAAACTTTTACAAAATAATTCAATTATTTTCGTTTAAGGCTTGACAACTTGGCTTGCCTTTCTTTGTATTTTTGTCACGTTGTGGCCCTTGAATATTTAATTTTTCTTTTTATGAGTTTTCAATAAATTTCAGAAAAAAAACTCCTTCTTTCTTTGAAGACAGTTTTAACTGTCCAACACTTTTAATGTGAAAGAAGAAAGACCTCTTGTGACCATCACTGTTTAATGTGGCTCCTGTAATGGGAAAGAGAAAATCAGAAAAATTAATGAATCACACTCATCATGTCAGAGTAAGAGTAAGGCCGACAGAAATTATGAAATTTTTTAGTTTTATTGTCGCCTGACATATATGTACGTGTAATAACGTTTAATGATTTTTTTTCTTTCGTTTACTTCAAGGCGGCCTCGTTTTTTCTTTCTTTCTTTTTTTTTATAAAATTTTCTATTTTTATGAGTTTTGGCTTGAAATCTTTTGAAATCAGATAAAGAAAGTCTTCAAATCAAAGATCGCCTTTAAAAATATAAAAGACCACACAAACATATCCTTACTACAGCAATTCAGTTTAAATTCCTTTTAAATTAATTAATCGGGAAATCAAGATTAAAAATAATTTCTTGTTTTTGATCTCCATTTAGAGTTTTCTTTCGTTGATAAAAAGATTTTTTCATTCGATATTTTATTAGTTTTAATCCCTAAAATTTGCAAAAAAAAATTCTCTTTTCTTTTTGAAGGAATTTTTTTTTAAGATTTTTATCACAGAAATTATTAAGAGGCCTATTGTGGTTTGAGGCCTATTCAAGAACAACATTTTTCAATGTAAACGATAGTTTTTCTTTTAACAAATTATCAGCAAATGGCCTAAATTACTGTCATATTGTATTACATTCCAAAGTACTCGTATGTTATCAGAAGCATCTGATATTGAAACATATTTTAAGAATTCTTTAGGTTTACCTGCCTGGACGACATTTAAAGATTCAGTCCCTAGAAGAAAATGTGTCTAAGAGCACTACACACAGGATAAGAGCATTTATTAGGTGACCACAAAATTAGACAAAACAAAATTGCAGCTTTTTAAGCCTTACATAGGCGGGGTTTGCTCGTTTTGTTGGCTTAAAACTGGCCATTAACTGTGCAATATGAGGACCCTTTGCAAAGGACGAACCAGGAGGAAATTTTTACAAAAGTCAGACGGAGAGACTGGAGTTGAATACACCACAATCTTCGAAAAGAAAAGGTATTGGTGTCCACTTAATCAATCAACTTGCATAGTCAGAAGACGTTGTACTATTTGGAAGAGAATTACTTACTTTGAGGTGGAGACAATAAATTTAAGCTTAAATTAACCCTGAAGTCTTACAAAAATCGTACACGCATAGAGGTGCTATAAGAGTTTTCAACTGTCTGAATCAACGTAGCAGTCTGTTACATTTGGGGGCGTTGGTAGACGCATTGTATTTTACCCTGTGCGAAGAGCACTGTGGGATTAGGTCCACGCGGATAGGTACCCACGTAAAATCAGAAGTCGTTGTCACAATCATCCTTTTTTTGTTGGGTCACCAGTCTCGAACTGCTTGGGGTTCAACTGATAGCTGACTGGACTGCGAAGCCTGACCGGAGGCCACGGGTGTCGGGAGACCCAGAGACTTGGCCCCCTTGTGAAAGCAACATGGTGGCTGTGGTTTATACTCAAATCGCAGGGAGAGCGCAAGCTTGGTGTAGCGTTACACTCTTAAGCACTTTCACAAAGGAGTTTATTTAGTCTCCGACCCCTATATACATAATCGGTCAGTACAATCCTTCAGTCAGAATTATGGACCTAATTTCTCACACCACTTATGTTGTCTGTGTTAATTTTATACATGAGTGGCGAGACCTACAGTTTAAAGTCGACTCCGAACGACAGATTTTTTGAGAAACTTTTCATGGCAATTTTATTTTACTCTCAGAATTTTTGCCAGAAATCTGCTGAGAGGTAGTCACCAAAGACATATTTTTTTTCATATTTTCGTTTTGATGTCTGACCTGGGGTATGAACCGTGGCCTTGCGTCTAATAAGCCAACACACTACCTACTAGACTACGGCGACTTTTCCGACCCCTAACTAAATGGAAAGTTATGTTCAAACGCTTGGCTTTGAATAGGTACTTACGTATGGCGATGCAATCTGTGGTAGTCTTACCATAAGGCTGCATCACCGTGCGTGAGGGCGTTGGTAGACGTAATGTTTCCATCCCAGCTTTGAGCACCTTGGGGTATGCTGTCATGACAAAACTCACGTTAAGCCCTGGAGTAATGTTCTAATTATCCGTTTCGATGAGTATACCCTTCCAAATAGTTTCTTCTTACTCCATAGCAAGATTCTGGCTTAATAAGTAGCTTGAAGCTTCATTCCTCACTGTCCACAGCTCATCTAGGAGACATAATTTCCCTTACCTTGCTGATTCAGAGTTCTGAGATGATATTCGTGTCAAACTTATACTAGCCGAGTGGGGTTTAATATGCTTAACACGATTACAATCTAATGTCTCATACCACCCATGTTATGTGATGTTATTTTTGGAGATGAGTGGCCGGACCTACAGATTTGTGAAACTTTTCAGGGCAATACGGTTTACTTACACAGTTTTTGCCCGAAGACAGTTGAGTGGAAGTTGGCAAAAGAAATATTTTCTTCATAGTTCGTTAATGTGCGAGATGTCTGAGCTTGGGATCGAACCACAATCTCTCGCCTAAGAAGCCAACACACTAACTACTGGACTACGGAGAATTTAGGCCTCACGGCCTTTTGGCTAAAATCAAAGTGTAGCATTAGAATAGTTAAGGAGATTTAAATAGATTTGTAAGCTTCACATTGATGGGTACTATTCTCTTATTTGATTCGCAAGAGGTTTTAATTTAAAATGTAGTGTAAGAGGTCCTGGCAAGCTGGCACCGTCTTGATTAAACTTGTTTGTCATCCAATATTTGTAGTCATTGTTATGGAAAACTCTAAAAGGAGTAACTATCACCGGTAGTTAAGCAGAAAATAAAGAAAATATGGCTAATGACTTATAATTTTATAGCTTTTCAAGTACATTTCCATCAGTTCCAAACGGCTTAATAAGTTTTAAGGCTTCAGAACGTTTAAAACTTTTAATTTAAATTGTGGTTCCTGATGAGCGATTTTAATTTCTTTAATTATAGTTTTTAAATATCAAATGCAACAGCATTTTTTAATTAAAAAAAACATTTTTTTTCATAAGTTTCGCTAACAAAAACAATTACGGATCACAAAATATCGTATGAAACCAAATGTTATTCCGTAATTATTGAAATTATTTTGTAGAAAAAAAAAAACAAGAAAACAAGACAACACCATATTGCTGTATAACCCTTTCCATCCATCTTACGTTGAAACTAATTTTTGGAAATAAATAATGACGGCGATGACGATGGCAATGGTGGCCACTATTAAGTGGTGAAGGCGATATGAACGAAACATTTTTTTTCGTTTTTTTTTTGTATTTTCCTGGCAACATTCAATCACTCACATGGCTTAGTTTTCAACTGTGTTTAGTTTTTATTTCTTACCTGCTATAAATACACACATAAGTACCTACACATACACCAAAGCCAGCTTTAACCCTATGAAACACCTGAACTAAATTAGATCGTTGTAATTTTCGCTTGTTCAAGCATGTTTTCCATCTTAAAAGACGGAAGAAGCAAAAAAATGAAACGAAATTTTTCTTGTATTTGTTTGTGCCTTTATCGTACAACATCTGCTTCTTAAGTGGAGCTAATGCTTGTTGTTTTGTAGCTTAATTTACGTTTAATCCATTCATTCAACCAAACCGTCATCTATTTAGACCAAACCATCCAGCCAGCCAGCCAGCAATCCACCTTGCCAGCCATCCATCCTTTCTTGCTACAATTTCAGTCATTCATTCATTCATTCATTCGTTGGGTTTCATACATTCATTTTACCAGCCATTCATCCATCCACTTTGCAAATAATTTTTCATTTTTAGAAGCACACTTTACTGAAAAAAAAAAAAAAAAAATATTGGTTAAGGGCGAAAGTACTTTCGTAGAGGACAGAGTAAAATTTCTTTTTTTTTTCTGTATACCACCAGAGGTATGAGATGGGATTGATATTTTGAAAATTCTTTAGGTTTACCTGCCTGGACGACATTTAAATATTCAGTTCCAAGAAGGAAATGCAGGATAAGAGCATTTATTAGGTGACCATAAAATTAGACAAAACAAAATTGCAGCTTTTTAAGCCTTACATGGGCGGGTATTACTCGTTTTGTTGGCTTAAAACAACTTCTTGGCCATTAACTATGCAATATGAGGACCCATTGCGAGGGACGAATCAAGAGAAAATTATTACAAATGTCAAGCAAGGAGGATAGAGTTGAATAGACTATAATCTTCGAAGAGAATGTTGGCATTGGTGTCCACATAATCAACTAACCTGTATAGTCAGAAGACGTTGTACTATTTGGAAGAGAATTACTTACATTGAGGCGGAGGCAATAAATTTAAGCGAACCTGAACTCTGAAGTTTTACAAAAAATCGTACACGTATAGAGGTGCTATAAGAGTTTCCAACTGTCTCAATCATCCTTTTTTGTTGGGTCATCAGCCTCATGGTGAAGTACTATCTCTTCTACTGTATCCTGTCCTGGTTGTGGATCTAATAAGTAAACTTCACAGGAAGAAATATTTTAAATCATTGCCTACGTGGATAACATTTCTGTGATAATCAGAAGCAAATATCTGAACACGATTGATAAACTGATGCCGTAGACTCTGCTCACAACATGGAAATGTTGAATAAGATTGGGATTGTCAATCAAGACAACTATTTTACTGTCAGGGATACACATTTTGATAATAAACGGTATTGAAGTCTCTCCAAAAGAAGCCTAACAAATGGTCTGATCTGCAATACTGTCGCTGCAAACAAACAAACAATTGCTATGTCATCTATACATTACGCGAGCTATCAAATTGACAATAAAGACGGATGTTAGAGGCTCTTCTAAATATATCACTGCTTAACAAAGCATTCAGATATATAAGGGGCGGCTGCCATGCTGGCATACTTCGTTTATAGGGGGCAAAAACTTAAGACAGATCTCAAGACTTTGATTGAAATCGAAGACATACTTTACATGTTTCACACAATCCAGCTCGTAAATCCTATACTAACTTTCACTATCGATTATCTATTCTGTGAATAATTTTTGTTTTATTTGCAGAAAATTACTTTTCCCCTTCACCAATAGTTTTGCTGTAATGAACAACACCACGAGTGTCTTAGATTGCAAATTATATCGTTCGTTTATTGTTGGCGTAAATACCTGTAAGTGAGTGACTGAGTGAGTATGTATGTATGTATGTAAGTATGTTGCCAACTGATGTTACTGTTGCAACAGACCCTTTAATGTTTGCAAAGATGTTGCAAATACTGTTGCTTGTTACAATTGCATGGCACTCGTTTACAACTAAAAATAAAAAACAAAAACATGTAAAACAACAACAACAACAAAATAATTCTTTGACCCATTATCACCATAATTTATTTAAAATAATATTTCTTCTGCTTCTTCTTCATCTTCTGCTTCTTCTCTCAACAGCAACTAGCAATAGACCACAGTGATGATGATGACAACAATAATTTGCTGTCGGCTACACCAGCCACATATTGATGATGACTGGTGTTGTCATGTTGTTTGTAAACTTTGTCTCTGTTTATGTTGTTGTTCTTAAGAAGAAAATTGTATTTCTATGGAAAAGAAAAAAAATTCTTTCGTTTTAAAACCCAGTGTTGTTAAACAGAACGACTGGATATTGGGGTTGTGCCTCCAGTCGGTGTTATGCTTAGTCGTGGGAATGCCTGAAAAAATATTCTTTAAATTGTGCAAATTGCATATGAAAGTTAAACGCCACTGACATTAATCTCTCGTGATTGCGAAAATCTATTTAAAATCGTATGGAAATTGGATGGGATTTGGAAAGAAATTATTTCGTAATGATTTACATGATCAAGGAGGGTGGTATAATGATAAAAAGAAAATGTGACTGTCTTCTGTGTAAAGGGCCTATTTATAGCATAAGTGGTCATTATAAGTACGAGTATGTTGTAGAAAAGTGTCTTTGATTTCCTTTGTTGAGGGATTACTTGCCAAGTGGGATACAATAAATAAATGCGATGAAAAGCATACGAAAATTTTGTCCATGTTGAACGGATTTGAGCTGAGGCTGTCTAGGACAGCTGGTTACATCAGTAACTGTATTTATAGGAAACTGACTTGTATAGATAATACCTTGTAGCGTTGAAGTACCCATAGCAAGAGATGAAAGTGGAGAAGTGGTGACTCTGTAGTTCTACCGGCTCCCATGTATGGCTGCCTGTGTGGTGGAGGGACTTTAGCGGCGGCAAGTTTGAGGAAGTTGTTGTATAAGATGGATGGAGATGGTGGTGAAGAAACTGGAGTTAAGGAAATTTCTGACATTATTTGACAGGAGTCTTGCTAGGATAGGAGTGTTCGAACATGCCAAGATTCTGAGGCTTGTCGACCTGGGATTCACAATCTGGGTTTGTGGGTTATATGGTCGGAGAATGTGTTATGCTTTCCAATCAGGAAGCAGTAGTGTAGATAGTCTACTTGACGGTAATGCAATCCTTACGAATGCCTTGCCAATGGAGTCTGGCATTGGGGCGTGGGTTTATTAGCTATGCGAGCTAAAGTCTGGGAATTTTCAAAAGACATTGGTAGCTCGAGCTTCGCAATGTTCAAGATTCGCCGCAAGACTTACTCTCGGCTTGCTAAGCGCCTGCTTACTAAACCCAACCTAGTTCGTCACACATACATACATACATACATACACAATTCATCATTACAACCCTTCAGTCAGGATTACGACCTAGTTTCTCACACCACTTATGTTGTGTGTGTTAATTTTATACATGAGTGGCGGGACCTACAGTTTAATGTCGACTCCGAACGACAGATTTTTGAGAAACTTTTCATGGCAATTATATTTACTTTCAGAGTTTTTGCCAGAAATCTGCTGAGAGGAAGTCGCCGAAGAAAAGAAATGCTTTTTGTATTTTGTTTTGATGTCTCGCCTGGGGCTCGAACCCTGGCTTTTCGTCTAATAAGCCAGCACACTACCTACTAGACCACGGCGACTTCAAGTTCGTCACACACTTTCATTAAATCGCCCTCCCGGAACCTCAATTAAGTATTACATCGGGGGAGGTGGAGATTCAGTGAGTGCTGCTTTCCAATTCTGCTGTTCTTGCACTCTTTATTATTGTTTGTTGTACTAGAACTTCCTTTGCAAAGACACATATTGGGGTCCAGTTTTCTCATCATGTTAGCATCAGGTTAACCACGTTAACCTGGGATCCGATTGTCCTCCTCAGGAAATTTTTTTGGTATTCGTTTCTGCCGTTTCTCTGCTGTTTCGCTTGTATTTTGTCACAATGGACACGCCTCATCCACGTTGTGACTGAGGAGAGGGTATAATTTGGGAAGGGTATGTGTGCGTAAGTGCAGTGTATTCTAGACTGTAGAGGTTGCAATCACCAAGAAAGCGGTGAGCGGAGTCTAGTCGGGGGATACGATGGTTTTATGTATGTTATGAAGGCGCTGACTGGTCATAATGTTAACTCTACATTCCCTTTAGGCTATAGAGAGGCCCTCGCGAGTCTCTTTCACAGGTACCGGAAGGAATTTGATTGTTTTCCGGGGCAGTGCAATGTTAGATGGCAATGAGCTGGCTAGGAAACACATGAAGCCGATGGAATGTTCTGTTAGGCTTTCCGTGGAACACTTTCAGATCGATCAGATGGGCATGCACTCTTCATGACGCTACATAGTATTGCTATGGAATTGGTTCAGAATTTCTATTTCTTTTCCTTTTATTTCAATCAGCAAATCATACTCCATCGACTGCGTTTTCTAATGGCGATAATATTGTCAAATGTCGTGGGCAACGGAAAATTGTAAATGGAAGTAGCAAAGCATAGGCCATACTTTTCAAATCAATAAAGACAACGTAGTCAATTAAGCCATTCGCTGGAACTTTTTTCATTACTCTGGACGACAAGCTGACAGATCTCGCAACTTAAAACCTCGATCAGCAGAATATGGAAGAAAAATCGACTAATTCCGAAATTAGTTAAGAACGACAGCCCAAAATCTGGCAAATGAATAACGGCTTTCATTGTGGCCTTATGTTGAAATGAAAGTAAAAGTGACTATAGGGTATCCAATGCTATTGATTCATTAAAGCAACGTTGTACTGTAAGTCATGAAATAGTCCTCATGCTTGAAAAACTATATTCTTTTGAGATCTTTTTTAATTGAAGTTCTTGATAATAAGGTTTTAATGGAATCTTCAACGTATGTATTTGAAATGATAAACTATTGTATGCGATTCAAGAGGAAAAATTAAATATTTTTAAAGAAAAAGAAAAAAAATCGCAACGTGAGTTGTAATAAATTGTTCTCATAAAAGATTTAATAGCTCTGTACTTCAGTCACAACTTTATAAATTATTACTCCATTAACAACATACAAAAGGACACACGCACAACAAAGGGAAACGCAGAAGAAAAAAAATATGTGTAGTGAAGCAAACAACACTTAGACACATTCACTTAAGAAGTGTCCTTTACAGCAATGCTACTATTATCCAGGATATGAAATATTAAAGCAGACAAGGACAGAGAAGCGTAAGATTTTTCTTCTTTGCCAGTGTAAATGAAATGTTAACAAATGGTCAAGCGAACATACTTACTTAAAATCAGCACCTTAGAAGATAAAAAAGATAAAAGAAAAGAAAAGGCGACAGCACTGTCGGAGAAATGTGCTGCACCTGGTCATAGAGGACTTTAATGGAAAAAAAAGAAAAAAATTCGTGTCTTTAAGAAAAAAAGTTTTTTTTTTTTAAAGCAAAATTTCTTTTTTTTATGCAAATTCCACACGTGCTAAGTACTTTACAACAGAAAATAAAATTATTGTCCTTTAAAGAAAACAGAGCAGAAGATACTCTTATAAACATATGGAGCTTAAACAGCACATATGGGGGGCGTCTTGCTTAGAGTGTAAAAAATAAAAAATAAAATTGAATCGTAATTTTACAATTCCTTCTTGGCATATGTCTCGTCTCGATGCTGAATTTCTTCAAATTCTTTTTTACAATTCAATTAAAAATTCAATCGATTTGTTGTTTACATTTCCTTAGAAATAAACACACGTACACATAAGCAGAAATTAAATGTCCTTTTTGCTGTATGTATGTCTGTGTCGTATATAATAGGCCATATTAAGATGCCCTAAGAAAGAGTTGTTTTCAGTTAACAGCTGTGATATCCATGTTTTTTTTTATAACCAGGAAAACAAAAGCAAAAGAACACAGGAATTTAATTGCCTTAAAGGTTTTAAATGAATACATCCTTCATAAGAAATAACAAAAAAAGGAGGAAAAACACAGTGATACTTGCTATAAAACATTTCGATCGATTTGTTGATGTCCTTTTTAGCCATCACGACTACAAGAAAAACAAAAAATTAAAAAACAACTGCACAAGGTGTGTTTGTGTTTTTTTTGTTAATCCTTTGAGCAACACAAGGTCTTTAAATGTTAAAATTTAAAAGCGGCTGTGAAAGCAGGTATTTGCTCTGTTACAGTCTTACAAATTTTTAGTTTTTAGTCGACCTTTATTTTAAGTCCCATATGAATCGCTCTGGACCCAAGTTATCAAGTTATCAAGTTAGATCACCATCTTCTTGTGTCTTGCCTTATCGGCCTAAACTATCGTATGCTCTTGTTGTGCGAAAATTCATAGAAAATCTGGTCCTTCTTAAGACCTTCTTCTCTAAGGTAACTAGTGCCTGCATGAGTTTCTTCCCTCAAACATTAGAATCTTAAGCCTCTACATATTGGCTAATGACAGAAAGTTTTCTATCGTATTCATGTCCTACTCATCTGTTCTTAATTCCTGATTATTTGCCTTACCTATGCGGTTCAAATTCGCGTGTAAAATTGGGGGGTCCCTGTAAGGATATTCGCTTTCCTATTCAGATCATTATTATTTGGCCTTGAAAGATTCATTGTCTCCCCTCTATCTAGAACGCTTCAGCGTATTTTTATAATTATTTTTGTGTCTTTGTTCCATAGTTTTCTAAGTGATATTTCAGCTCAAGGTATTCAGTACCTCAGAAGTGATTCTCCAGCTAGGTTGGCAAGATCGTTTTAAACACTTCTTTTCTAATCACACCTGGGATACTAGGTGTCTAAATAATGCGTACAGTTTTATGTCTAGAGGAATTGGTAATTGTACTTGAAAAATAATTCTAGATTATCTGTCTGTCTGGTTGTCATTCAAACTAAATTTGCACAGGCTTAACTCTATTAGAACAATAGGAAAATACGATTTCTCGTATCACAAAAACACGCCAAAGATAAGTTTATTCTTTAAACATTCGGTGCGATAATATACCGATCAATAGAATAAGGCAGTGATATGAGAAAAAACACATTCTCTTCTGGCTTTAGCATGAATTTCGTAATCATATCTACAAGTCCAGTGTATCAAGTTCGATCGTTAGATCAAATGACGTGATAAACAAGTTGGAAAATTTAGTTTCATAGGATGCCCGTATAAACTCATCCTATTTGCTCCTCAAAAACGGAGACGTATTGAGGAGACAAAAAGTATTTCTTCGGCTACTTCCTCTCAGCAGATTTCTGGCAAAAATTCTGAGAGTAAATAAAATTGCCATGAAAAAGTTTCTCCAAAAATCTGTCGTTCGGAGTCGACTTTAAACTGTAGGTCCCACCACTCATGTATAAAATTAACACACACAACATAAGTGGTGTGAGAAACTAGGACGTTATACAATGGGTCAATTCGACCTCCGGGTACTGTACGTGTCATAATTGACAAGTACACGTCCTCTAACCTGACCTAACCTATTGAGGAGACATAGTGTTTAAGCTTTTGATTGCAAAGTCAAGCATTGCAGATTCGAATACAGGAGCCATCAAATAATAGATTTAATGAGGAAGATTCCTCATCACAACACATACATACGTACATAGATCATTGGTCATTACAATCCTTCAGTCCGGATTACGACATAGCTTCTGACAACACATATGTTGTGTGCGTTAATTTTATACCTGACTGGCGGGACCTACAGTTTAAAGTCGACTCCGAACGACAGATTTTTGAGAAAATTTTTCACTCGCAGAGTTTTTGCCAGAAATCTGCAGAGAGGCAGTCACCGCAGAAATATTTTTTCATATTTTCGTTTTGTTGGAGTTGTCTGACCTGGGGTTTGAACTGTGGCTTTACGTCAAATAAGCCAACACACTCCCTATTAGACTACGACAACTCCTCATCACTACACTCAATATATTAATAGATGACTGCCCTACCATCTTAAGACCTGAAAAGACTGCCTGCTTAACAGGACATAATTGAAGACTTCCGTGTCATCGGATTTGAACAAAGTAATGGAAGCATAAAAATGCTGCTAAAGAAAGAGCAACCATGATCAAAACTGGTTACGCTCACTTCCAGTAGACTTAGAAATAGCCAAAACGCCTTGCTGCCATAGTGCTCCTTCAATGATCACGAAAACATTATGGGAATATTAATATCAGCAAAACAAAGGTTCTTAGTCGAGTAAGTGTCCTTGACAGTCTTTATAGTCATCGGGTCTATCAATGATGTAATTTTGCAATTCTCAGTCGCTCCAAACATCATGGTTCTAAAGCTTCATCAGGGTCTCAAAGCTTCAGCTGTCGTAGTTAAACCTTAGATTGGTGTTCTTCATTTAAGGAAATCATTCTGAGTTGATCTGTCTGTACCTATAAAGTAACATGAGATAAGGCTGTCGAAAGTTCCGACAAGGGTAACGTTTAGTACGTACATAGGCGGAAAGGCAATAGAGAGTTGTTTACTTAATAGCGCGTTCGTTTTCAGGCAACTATAGTGGGGCGACAATACAATGCTGGCCACTTAGAAATAAGGTTTCTGTGGTCATTGTGACCATTTAAAGAAATAACTTCTTGCAGATCTCTGTGAATACAAACGCATTGAGGTATTAAAGTTGGACGTGGTTTTAGTAGATGTATTACCAAACAATACATAAACATGCCTAACCATGGTTTGCACCTCTTACAGGTAATAAAAAAGGAGATGCAACGGCTAGATATGAAGGCGACCTTATCTCTGTTTTTCTAACCTATTCAAGTGAAAGGTAGTAGAAGCGTGAAAAGTGTCTTCATTAATAAGGACTCTCAGCATTAATATTCATTTTTTTTATTGCTTCCAGCATGTAAATCCATATTCATAGTCCTTTACCAAGACTTGCTTTTTAGCGGTTAAAGCATCCTTCGATTTCTATAATTATTGTTCACAACTAATCATTGGTGGCATTAGTTTTACGGCCTTTATTGCTTTATGGCGTTGTTTTCTTTGGTTTTTTTTACTTCGCATAGCATCTGTAAAATTGTATTTATTTTCATTCTCAAAATGAAAAAAAAACAAGAAGTCCAAAGAGCTCAAACCACACATGTCTTTAACCTGAAGGGTTTCTTGAACGTGTGTTTCTTGCGAAACAAAAACAAAAAAAAACTGAGCAGATTTTATTTTGTTGTGCATTTAAAAAACAACTGCTTTTTCTCTGCTTTATCACTCCATCTCTTTTCTCTTTCTCTGTTGGCCACTTAAAGGATTTTTTTTATACTTTTGGGCAGAAAAATAAAAATGAAAACCAAACACTCACTCACTTCACTCTCACACGTTTTCATCCTTCAGAAAGAAGAAGAAACTTTAAGTCAGTCAAGTCAGTTGATTCAGATGGATTTTTTGGCCGTTTTTTATAAACCCTTTTTGGTGAATTTGTTTGTGTTGTATTGCCTCATTAGTGTTGGCAGTTGGTCATTACGTATGCACGCATGCGCGTTAGCAGATGCCACCACCACCACTCAGTCAGTCAGTCACTTGAAAAACCATCAACTTCAGCTGAAGAGTTCACACAAACGTTGATCGTTTTGGAAGAAAATGAAAATGATCAGACAACACGGACAACATGCTCAAGAAGATGTATTTGAAGATGAAGAAGCAGTTAAAAAGAGGGTCAAGAACTGTAAATAACACCTTTGATTTGTCCCTCTGCTCATGGCTAAGAGAAAGGTAAAAGGGTTGTATTTTTTTCTGTTTCAACTTCTCTCTCTCTCTCGCTCTGTTTCTCTATCTCTTGTTGTCGCTGTTAAAACGCAAATTGAATTGCTGCTCATTTGTGTAGTAAATTTGCCTTCAAATTTTGTTCAGTTTTTCTCTGTTTTTTGCCCTGGCAGTTGCAATCGGTAGACCATAATTTCTTCTTGACCATCTGATTGTTGTCTTGAGACCAAGAGAAAAAAACAATACGAATAAAAAAAAAATTCTGAAGAGTGCGTATGTCTAGAAAAAAAGGCAGCAGACAGCAAAAAAAGGCTTGTACTTCTTTAATTGGTATTAGTTTCGATAAAAAACGGAAAAAAATGCGATTAAAAGACTTGCGTTGTTAGAAAAAGGATTAAACAATGCCCATAAAAATATGTTTCACATTAGAAATTGCCTAAAAAGAAAGCAGCTGCGTTTAGATACGAATGTAAAGGAGTGTTATTATGTTTCATTTTAATTTCTACAAATTATAATAATAAAAAGGGTTTTAATTCAAATTCTAATTATTAATTTATGCCATTCACACACCCTTATTGTTAATTCTTAATTAATTAAAGCGACTGTTATGGCGCCAAACAAGGATAATTCCAATTGTATTAATACAATTAATTTTTATCTTATAATTTCCATTGGGTCTCTTAGTCTATTGCGTAGTGCGCTGCCTAACTATGTAAGAGCTCTGAGTTCAAGCCCAAGCTATGAGATCTCAGTCTTCTGGCAAAAGTTTACCTCTCTCTCTCTTTCTCTCTCTCTTTCAAAGAAGTTATTCGACTCCACTACTCATGGGTAGCAAATTAACTTACGCAACATGGGTGCCATGAGATGATGATAAAGTATGTATGTCTGCAATTTCCACTTCCACATTGCTTGAGAATACTACAACCTACACATACACATAATGGGTCATTACAATCCTTTAGTCGCGATTACAACGTAGCTTCTCACACCACTTATGTTGTGTGCGATAATTTTATACATGAGTGGCCGGGCCTTCAGTTTAAAGTAGACTCCGAACGACAGATTTTTGTGAAACTTTTTCATGGCAATTTTCTATTTACTCTCAGAATTCTTGCCAGAAATCTGCTGAGAGGAAGTCGCCGAAGAAATATTATTTTCATATTTTCGATTTGATGTCTGACCAGGGGGTTTGACCCTTGGCCTTACATCTAATAAGCTAACATACTACCTACCAGACTACTGCGATTTTGCGAACTACAATTTAAACAAGATTCCAATAACGTTTCGAGCATTGAGAAGATTTTTATATGAATTAAGCAGATTTCAAAAATATTTTCTCTTCAGCCTTTCATTGCTCCATATGGCTTGTTTGAACTCCTCAGCTCAGTTTAATTTGATGTTCCACTAATTCCTGATATTGATACCCTTCTCAGTGACTGCATAATAAACGAAGTTGATTATTTTACCATTCAGAAAGCGTTTTTAATTAATCCTTGGATTAGGTGAGCTTCGACGAAAGATCCAAGGTTCACTTACGTTAGCTTTGAAGCACATTGGGATTTAAAATTCCTTTTAGAAAACTAAACCGACTCCCGAATAAATCTTGCTATTGCAGCAAGTTGTATATGTCAAGCTCCTTTATGATAACAGTAGGCCACTAACACATGAGAAGAAAGACGATTTCTTCCTCCTCCATAGACCCACAGTTCCTGCAGAAATCGTTCGGGGAAATGTCAAGTTCTTCAGTATACTTTCCAGTAAGACATCGGCCCCTTGGAAATCGCAATTGCGCAATGCATGGCTATACGATTTAAGGACGGAATACATTTCTTATGTAGTCGTCGAATTGAGGCCACGGTTCAAACACCATGTCCGACATCACCAACTAAACGAAACACGAAAAAATATTTCTTCGACGACTATCTCTCAGTAGATTTCTGGCAAAAACTCTGAGAGGAAAAGAAAATTGCCATGAAAAATTTCTCAATAATCTGTCGTTCGGAGTCGACTTTAAGTATGTATTAATTTTAAACATGAGTGGCGAGACCTACGACTTTAGTTCTTAGGTCTCGCCACTCATGTTTAAAGTTAATACACCCAACATCAGTGGTGTGAGAAGCTTGGCCGTAATCGGTAGCTTGAAAATCGCAATTGTACAATGGATGGCTACACACTTTAAGGACAGAATACTCTTCTTATCTGTATAATACCAGCGAAGTCGAAGGAATATTGCACGTACCCTCCTGCTACAAAGAAAGTTGATGCTCTTTGTAAAACAAGCGGGGAATACCTAGTCCAACTGAGGCAATCAGAACAGCTATGTATGCCATCCAATGTGTCGGAGATTAAGAACTCCATAGCAGTTCATTTGCAATGCAATTTCCATTGATATCCCTATGTCATGTAACCCATATATGACTTGCCTTTGAATTATACTAAATTTCCCTAAGTAATCCCCGGCACTCGTGAATGAGGACGGATGTTAAGGTAGTCTGAGTAAATTAAAGTTTTTTAGAAAAAATTCCACCAACCCAGCAAGGATTCCGTCGTTTTCAAAAAGACCATGACTGTCGTCATGGAAAACTGCACTAGTTTGGGAACTAACAACGAAAGTTTAGCATCAGTTTAAGATCAAGCTCAGCCCTTTGCTACAATAGAAGGTCAGAGGAAAGTCAATTTAGCATAACAAATGGCTTGGTTGGTGTGGAAGAGATAGTGCTGGCTATCAGGACAGTTGACTCTGCCTATCTGTTGGCAATGAAATGCGTGTTTACGTACCGTAAAGCGCTGGCTATCAGGACAGTTGACTCTGCCTACCTGTTGGCAATGAAATGCGTGTTTACGTACCGTAAAGCGCTGGCTACCAGGACAGTTGACGCTGCCTACCAGTTGGCAATGAAATGCGTGTTTACATACCGTAAAGCGTTGGCTACCAGGACAGTTGACTCTGCCTACCAGTTGGCAATGAAATGCGTGTTTACGTACCGTAAAGCGCTGGCTATCAGGACAGTTGACTCTGCCTATCTGTTAGCAATATAATGCGTGTTTACGTACCGTATAGCGCTGACTAGCAGGACAGTTGACTCTGCCTATCGTTACCTATTCACTTATGTTATTTCTCTATCAGAGTTCAGAATTCATAATAATTCCTAAGTCTTTCGTTAGCCTATGAACGGTTGCTCTGTAAAATACTTTTTGAAATCAAAGAAAATCGTTTTAAAGAAAGAAATCCTTTACACAAAGCCATAAATTTGAAAATTCCATTCCTTTTTCCCATAAAAATAAGTACAGTTTCTGTGTTTGTGGTTAAATTCCTAACAGAAAACATTTACGCACACAAACACACACACACACACACTCATTTTTTCCATTTGTTCGAGTGCAACCTGAATCCTGTATACAGCCTGGCAAGTGTCCTGTTTGCTTAACAAACAGGTCCTTATGACACTGCCAAATGCCAAATGCATCTGCATATGAGCACGAGCTGTAAATAGTTTTATTGAATAGGCTGGAACAGATGCAAATGGAAAAACTATCTGTTGGAAATAACAATTGACACCCACTGTGTCTAGACCGGTCGATACGGCATATGCAAATAATGCAGCTGCCATTTGAAAATGTTCTTTGAAAACCAAAGATAGGTCAACAATAAGCAACAGGCTGGTAAGGATCTCTTTTTTTTAAATAGAATTTCACATGGTTTAAGCAAATAATAACAACAACAACAAGGAAAACATTATTAGATTTAGAACGAAAACAATTGTTTTTTAAATCAAAAACAATGAATCGCTTAAGAGAGCCCGCTTTGTTAAAGAATTACTCGTACTACGCATATTAAAAAAAAATGAGACACACATGCACGAGTATTCCTAGGGATTTAAAACCACGTACCTTGTGTGTTGGACTCAAACAATAACTGTGAAACACATAAACGTGACCTTTAAATTTCCATATTCTTCGGTTCATTACTCATGATTAAGACCAACCCGGAGACATGTACAGAGAAAAACCTCACCTTCTTTTTGATAATTTTCATCACAATCACACTTTTTCATTTGGTCGTGACTAAATATTTGTCTTTCCATGTCCTCATGGTCAATTTCGTTGAATTTTCATTAGAGGTGTGCAACATCTGTTGCCACGACCACGAAGTAAACGTAGTACTATCGTAGTGCTGTTATCTATTGCCAGTTGATGAGCAAACAAATCCTTTTTTTCGTGTGCGACATTTCCAACGAATGCTTTTAAAGAATATTCACACCTTTTTATGGAGTTTTCTTATGGAAAAATTTAACATTTTGTAGGCAAAAGTCTGATTAGATAAACGACAAATGGTTTCCAATATTATTAGCATGCTTAGTAGGACGCTCTTGGGCAGACATTTTGAGCTGAAAGATCTTTTGCGTCCGACTTTGGTCATGAATTATTAACGCAGTTTCTTCTGTAGATGCTGCTTAGTTAACCACAGGCATTCACCGGCATCATCCCAAATAAAGTCCAGTGAATTTGCGATATGAAAAGATCTGCTTGCCTTGCATTCTATCGGGAATGGTCCAGAAGAATTGTACAAAATGTGCACAATTGGATGATCGGACACTCATTCGTTGGGTCACCAGTCCCGAACCGTTTGGGGTTCAAATGTAAGCAGACTGGACTGCGAAGCCTGACCGGAGGCTTAATTCTGATACAACGGGTATCGGGTGCCCCAAAGATTCATCTCTGCCCGACAATGGTGAGGCCCCCTTGTGACAGCAACGTGGTGGCTGTGGTTTAAACCCAATTGGCGAGAAGAGCGCAAGCTCGGTGTGGCGTTACACTCATAACCACTGTCAAAAAGGAGTTTAGATAGTCTCTGATCCCTAACCAAGAGGCAGGTTATGTCCAAATGCATGGCTTCGAATTGGTACTCACGTATGGTAATGCAATCGATGATATGCTTGTGGATATCATGTGGTTGCATCACTGTGCGTGGGAGCTCTGGTAGACGCATTGTTCCCACCCGTGCTTTGAGCACCGTGGGGTATGCCCTCGTAGCGAAACTCACGTTAAACTCTGGACTAATGGACACATATTCGTTTGGAATGCTTTCTAAATTGATTATATAAGCCAAGTCTTTCGATTTGTGATGAATTGCGTCATAAAAGCAAGCATCATAGCACTTGTATTCAATGACCCTAGTCAGATAGGTGCGCTTGGCTACTTTTCAGTAGGTAAAGCTATGGTGTCCATTGTTGATGTTGGATTTCTGAGCTAAATTGTCTTTCGTTTCCTAATGAGTTTGTCGTTTATTCAGCTGACATGGTTCAAAGGGCGCGGACAACCCCTTGTGCCCTTGTTGTACGAGATTGAAAAAGCATGAGTGTGTCCTGGATCCATTGTAAACCGAAACTTTGGTGTGATACTACAGCTGCGAATAGTAGACTGATGGAGGGGAGTAGATGCTAAATAGGTGGCGAATTATGGAACCCATCTTATCAGGAAAGGTACTGGTTGCTTGAGTAGTTAAAGCTCCACTTTACTGCGTCTGTGAGTGCGGAAAATTTCCTCATAGCAAGACATGTATTATGATTGCTGTAGGGGCTGTGGAAATTAAATTGAAGAGAAGAGTCAGTGTCCTACCTTCGCTGGCAGACGCCTAGTGAAAGTGGAGTCTATCTGATGCCACATATTTCAAACTGGAGAGTATATCAGGTATTGTAAAGGAAACGGGTTGGTTCTACGTTAAGTTTCGTTATATAATTAGGGACTGGCGTGGCATTTGATTAAATTCGAACACTCTGGTGATGACTCACATTTTGAAAAGTTTCCTTTGGTAAGATGGGCTTGCAATGTAGGCTTTCATGTACATCCTTGAAAATTCTCTTAAGTCCTCTAATGCGTAATGAAGTCGTACATAAGAGACGTTTAATTTTATTTTTCAATTGAATTTCATGGAAAAAAAAACTCCACTGTGTAGATACGCAAGAAAGGCGTAATAATTTCAATTTTTTCAATTGATTGTTTAGCTTCCCTACTCTTAACAGAAATATTAACCAACATTTTACAAACAAATTTATTCAGCTGTCTCTAAATTTAGAGAAAACAGAGAGAAAACAAAAAATGTCCCTCATCTCATCTTCATTATAAGCCTTGCGAATCCTTTCGTTTTACTCTTAATAATCCTTTACCGTTTAAAATAAAATTACGCTGCAGAAGGAAAAATTACCCAACAATTGCCAAATTGGCAACGTTGGCTAATAATAGGGGGGGAGAACTGTTTTGTTTTGGTTTAAAATCTTCTTTTCTTTAACAACAAGCAACAGCAATTGCCACTTTTTTATGTTCTAATCGCAAACAGATGTTGGCAACAGGACCATAAATTTGTGGCCTGCTGAATTGTTTATAGGGACACCTTTTGTTTACTGACTCTTTCAACTCTTTCAACTTCATTCTGTATGCAATTGTTTTCTGTTGTCTACGGGAGCCATTAAAATCTTGTTTTCTTTTCAATGGCAATAATGGTAATGGAAGGGAGAGAGAAAGAGAGAGAGCGAATCGAATCAAGATTAATTGAAATGTTTTGGCACACATACGCAGAGGGCAGGGAAAGAATTTGTATTTTTGAATAAAATCTTGGTTACACAATGTGATGTGTAACAAGCCAAGGCTATGTTTTGTATTTGGATTACATTAGGCGAGCATTGAATAAAAGGAAAGGGGTAAGCTGTACTCAGAGCTGCATTAATCTAATCACGCATCTACAAGAAAATGCTTGTACTATATTGAGCCAATTCCTTCATTCATAATAGAGTACACTTTCTGCATGTTGGGATCAAAATTGGCTTTTCTACGATCGTGATCGTACTAATGTACTCTATACAGATGAGATTTTTTGCTGCTCTCTCTTGCTTTTTTTGAAGGCTGCCACAGAACATCTCCCGTATTTTCGTATTATTTGTCTGTATTGTTGCCTAAAATAAGGTTTTTTTATT
Organism: Sarcophaga carnaria; assembly: GCA_958299815.1. NCBI lineage: Eukaryota > Metazoa > Arthropoda > Insecta > Diptera > Sarcophagidae > Sarcophaga > Sarcophaga carnaria. The sequence continues at coordinate 128,708,340 of OY283150.1, read as the reverse complement.
TAAGTAGGTTCTGGAATGACAGGGTTACCATCTTTTGTTGTCTAGAAATAAAGCCCTGAGTAAACAGGTTTTATAATGTTTTCTCATTGAGTTACACTCTCTTTCAAGAAGATGTTAATTTTATCGGTGTTATCTACTCAGAAAGTTGAGAGTGGTTTTCTTGATGCATTACAATGAAAATCTTTTCCTTTCTTCTGAATTCGAAACTTAAGTGTTCGGGTTTGCAGTTAAGCTACACTATAACAGGTAGGAAGTGGCGGGCAAAACTGACTGTCAGCTGAAAGAATGGACAGACACCCTTAGCTCACTGCAGCCCATTGTGATGTAACGACTGTCCATTTCCCCTCCAGACTGTTTAGTCACTAAAGCCACTTAGATTCTTAATGTTCATTTCCGTCATATCATTGAGGTCGTTTGCATAGTAGAAATCAAAGTCCTTTTTCCTTATTTGGCTTCAGGGTATGGCCCCTACTCATGCAGTGCATTGTGCAGGTTTAGGAAAATAGGTTATAGGAAGGTGGAAAGAGGGAGTAGTGTTTGTGGTTGTTACCCAAAGGTAGGAGTACTTCGTCTCCGCAGCTCCTACAGCCGTATGTAGACCTCTTATCTGGATGTCCTTGATATATTACACATTAATGCCTCCAACACCATGCTAAACATATTCGTTAGCAGACTTTTCAGGCTCTCTCCGTCTAGCCTAAACCAGAATTGTTGCGTTAGTTTGAAGTAACAGTAGCTCATGCTACGTTGATTTCATTTTACATTCGGCGCAGGTTTCCATTCGAGTGTCTAATCTAGAGATCTTATCAGGGAGTTCGACGGTGTTGTCATGCATACATACATACATAACTGGTCATTACAACGCTTTAGTCACTATTACGACCAACCTTCTCACACCACTTATGTTGTGTGCGCTAATTTTATACACGGCATCTACAATTTAAAGTCGACTCCGGATAGATTTTTGAGAAACTTTTCATGGCAATTTTATTTACTTTCAAAGTTTTTGTCAAAAATCTGCTGAGAGACAGTTGCGAAAAAATATTTGTTCGTGTTTCGTTTTGTTGAAGATGTCTGACCTGGGGTTTTGAACAGAGGCCTTACGTCTAATAAGCCAACACTGTACCTACTTGACTATGGCGACTACGATGGTGGTGTCATACATACATACATAGTTGGTCATTATAACCCTTCAGTTAGGATTAAAACCAAGCTTCTCACACCACTTATGTTGGGTGGGTTAATTTTATACATGAATGACACGGCGCCTACAATTTGAGGTCGACTCTGGACGATAGATTTTTGGGAAACTATTCATTGTAATTTTATTTACTTTCAGAGTTTTTGTCAGAAATCTGCGGCAGTCGCCGAAAAAATATTTATTGCTGCTTCATTTTATTGAAGATATCTGACCTGAGGATTGTACTGTGGCCTTACGCCTAATAGACCAACACTCTACCTACTTGACTACAGCGACTACGACGGTGGTGTCGCGTTTTTATAATTCATCTGCTCTGCAGTTTCTTGGGACAAAACTCTGTGATGTGAATGTCGTAAGGTTTTGTTATCTTGTTGAAAAGTTCGCCATAAACTGTCTTAGAGTTTGTCATCGTTAAACCCAGTGTTCGCTGAGATGTCTGCTAATTCCTTCTCACAGATATTTTAATTTTTAATAATGCTTACTGCAGCACTTATAGCTGACTCTTCCACCAGCAAAATTCGGCAATAGTCCGCTAACCTTATGCAGTGAGCCATGCCTACCGCCTTTAAAAAGATTCGTCTACGTATAGTTGCATCTCCAATGTAAGATAAGGATTGCTCAATCCATTTCCAGGAATAGTAATGGATTTATTATTACTACACCCTATACGTATAAAAGAATAAAAATAGTGTGTAGACTCTGTAGAGTTTTACGTCTTTTCTAATGCATGTTTACAGGGACTTTTTCAATATACTCGTATGCTGCTTTTAACTGCGAAAAATATTAACGTGGAACAGATGTGAGACTTTCTAAGTCCTTTACTGTTATAAGAGTGTTTCATAAGGTCTTTTATAAAGGATCTCATATTAATTTAAATAATAAATTGAGTTTCTTTTATGAAACAGTCTACTAAAGTTCCAAAGCAAAGATCTATTGTCATAACGTAAGCCTTTCTTTTTAGTTTCATATTCAGCTGCATTGTAAAGGATTTAAACAAGCAAATGTTTTCTATGGAGTCCTTGTTTTTTGTTATCTATTTTAGTTAAATTTCTTTTGTTAAGAAGAAGACGTTGCATAAAGTCAAAGGATTTAAATTTCAAAGTAATCTAGCGGCAGATGAGCCTTGAAGGGCATAAGAAAACGCGCCAAAGAAAAATTTATTTGAAAGCAAAAAAAAAAAAAGATCAACGACTTGAAGAAAGGATTTAGCAAACAAAAGAGGAAAATTGGCGAAATTAAGTCCATAACCAATAGCATCAGACAGCGTTAAACAATTAAGACTGAATTAAACAAAAAAAAAGGATTTCAAGTCATACTTGAAAAGGAAAAATGAAAGGATTAATAGGGGTGCGTGAAAAGCATGACATTGTCATACAGTGTGGCCAATATGCATAGAAAATTTATAACAATAAAGGCAGTTTTCCTATTGGTATTGTAAAGATGGTATGCTCCAGTTGTAGATGAAGGATTTAAGGCTGGTTTTCAATTGAAAACAATGAAGGCATGATATTATGCTCCAGAGTCCCCTCTATTTTTAAACGTTTGAAGGGAATATTTTGAGGTAATTTTACATTATTTTGTGTAAACATTTGAATTTTTGCAATAATTTTTGAGAGGGTGTATCAAAAGGCCAATAATTTTCAAATTGTAAAGGGTATGTGGTACGCGAATAGCATGAAAAGGTGGTTATTCAGCTGGTTATAGGAATCAATAGAATTACGCGATTTATATAACGCTTGACTTTAATGCATAATAAGCACAGCATTTCCAATGAAATTGTCAAAAATTACGTGAAGGAAATTCTAGATTTTTATGATAAATTCGTAGAGAAATAATCTGAAGTGTAGCAAGCTACAGCAGCTGTATTTTGCTGTCATAATGTCGTGATGAAATTGAAAGCAGTTTTGAAATAAAAATTTTCATGAAAATGACCTGAAAATCAAAATAACACGCGTTAAATATCCTGACATTGATTGTATTAATCCTTAGAGGACACATATGCTTGGAATATTTCTTCTTTCAGTTTTTTATTGTTAAACAATTAATGATAAATGACAATAGGCTGTACGCTGGCAACTCAATCATTATCCGCTCTCTTTATAACATTTGACTTTGTTTGTTTTTTTCACCGTTTCATTATAACTTTAATGTCATACTCATCATCATCATCATTATTATAACTTATCAATGACGACAGGACAGTTTTTTTTGTTTTTTTTTTGCTTCTCCTTCAACAATATTTTAGCGCTTGTCACATCTGGCACACATGCTCTATAAATCATTTACGGAACTTTAAACATTAAACATCAACCAACACATACTATTTGTTAATAATACAGGAAAAAAAAACGTACTTCTTTTTATGTGTCCTTTAAGCAGGATACGCATGTGTCCTCATACATCATACGTCTTAAGACTTATTTAAAGCGTCAGTCATCATACGTTCCATACGTTCAATGCTCTTCTGCACATGCGTAAAATAATTTTTTAATGAATTTTTTTCTTTCTTGAACGCATCCTGTTAATGAAAAAACTGACGACGATTTTAATTTAAAGTTGGAGCCTATGTTGGCTTCCTTGTTTTTTCTTTTTTTTTTTTTTTTTTTTGAACAAAAACTAGAAAATAAAATTGTATGCCACTGTATGGCATGTACTATTAATGACCTTGACATTGTTTTTTTTTTGTTTGAATTGTTTTTCTACTTAAAAATTAACCCTCGAAAGGATCAAAGAGGACATAGAATCATACTTTTCAAAGAGCAGAAAAATTATCGTGAAACCTCACGTAAACCTCATAAGATCTTCAAGCGAAACGCGAGGACTTTGATATTCAGTTGCTTTGGAGTAGAATATAAGGCTTTCGAAGGCTAAGGTTCTGTACAAAAAAATGTATTTTTTAACTGACTTGCTGCAGCTTGACTCGGTATATTGATTCTTCAGTTCCTTTAAGGATCACAGACCTTCATCTTATACGGCTTTTGCTATTGGCCTGAGTGCCCTGGTAGTCTAGTGGGTAGTGTGCTAGAATATTAGCGTGAGAGTCGTGGGCTCGTTTCCCACCAGAGACTCTGATTTGTGATACTACACCGAGCAAAGTTACTCAGCTCGTATATAATTAGAATATAATTTGTAATTGTATTGTAATTAACAAAAAAATATTCATCTGCTAAAGCAAGTTTTAGGGTGATGGAGTTGCCATCTGTCCTTGTGTATCTCGGCATCTGCATTCTTGATAAAATGTATTGGGTTGTTGTATTGGGTATTGGCGCTGCTTCCCAAAAGGTAAGATTTTCTAACCATCCTACGATGTTCCTTAGTTTTGTTAAACTCTCTGTAGAGTCTGAGGCCTTCTCAATGGATAACTTAGGGGAGGAGTAAGGCCTCTTAACCGGCCACAGCAGTATTAACCGAACGTGAAAAGTGGCACCCTGGTGATAGATGTCCTGTTTCAATAGGTTGTACTACAGAATTATATGAGTCTGAAGAGCTAAAGGAAGGTCGGATGTGTTTCTCAGATAGGCTGCCGGTGGCAGGGCGCTGTTTATTATGTATTATGAATGCTTGAAGGCTTTGAAGCTATAATATCATGTAGGTATGTTACTGCAACGACTGTAACAACAATTGTGTACTGTATGTTCGGTTACTTAAAACTCCTGGAGTTATTTCTCTGTAGCTACAGTAAATGAATTCTTTGAGAATTTGGAAACAATTCTAGTTAAAGTCAACGTAAAACCCTTAAAAAGACCAAAACATGGCATCGAATTAATCACATACATACATAATTGGTCATTACAACTCTTTAGTCAGGGTTATGGCCTAGATTCGCACACCATTTATGTTATGTGTGTTAATTTTATACATGAGTGTCGGGACCTACAGTTTAATGTCGACTCCGAACGACAGATTTTTTTGGAAAACTTTTCATGGCAATTTTATTTACTTTCAGAGTTTTTGGCCAGAAATCTGCTGAGAGGCAGTCGCCAAAGAAATATTTTTTCTTATCTCGTTTTATTGGAAATGTCTGACGTGGAGTTTGAACCGTGGCCCTACGACTATGGCGACATAGAATTAATCGGAAACCTGAATTATTTGATTATATTCTATTCCCTTAAGCATACTCTTGGCCCTTGTAGGGTTAATTATAGTTACAGCAGGACTTTAGCAATACATTATCGTGCATTCCTTAATACACCTACTGATTGTATGTGTCTTGTGTATTCTTTTTGCTTTGCTTTCTTGTAAACATACATGCCATGTCCTTTCAATAATATCCTGGTGTAAGTAACTGATGAAGACTGTACTTCTCTTTAAAAAAATAATAAAAAAATTGTAACAGTGTGAGTGTGCGTGTGTATGTGTAAAATTCTTAAAAAACAATTTACGCAGATGTTTTTCATTCTACTCTGCCTTACAAGAAGACAATTTTTTTCGTTCATTTTTTTCGTTCGTTTTTTTTAAGAAGGCGAAGTCATGCACTACGCATGATCAATTCGTTTTTTTTCTGTTGTGTTTCTTGTTCATCTTTTGTTTATGATCGCTATAGAAGACAGTCCTTTCAGCTTGAAATAGTTATGAAAAGAATTGCTTTTAGAAACTATTATTTGGCGTAATTTCTTTTGATATCCTTCCATGGAGTCCTTGTAATGAATAGTTTTTTATTTTCGCTTTTTTTTTGTTTGAAATTATAATAGAATTAGAAAAAATAGATGAATCTGCTCTATTGTTAAAGGAGTTGTCTTAGTTTTAAGCAGGAAAAATGTTGCTGGTAATGGATGAATCCATAGGGGCTTTTACAGTTCTTGGAATAGTAGGATGACTGTACTTTTGCAGAAATAATAAACGTACTCTTCTCTTTTTATTAGTTTTTATTTTATTTCAAAGTGTAATCTCCATATTGTTGAAGTATTTCCAGCAATTCTATTGACCAGTGCTAATTAAGATTTCGCGGGATAGATTTGATGGAAAGTAGTTAATGTCAACGGGAAAAAATTCAGTTCAAATGTCTACCAAACCATTAAGATGTGTTCAAATTCTATTTCTACAAAGAGAAACTTCTTCTAACTTCAAATTCCAGTAACTTGTCTTTGCCAGAACGTAAACAAACATTCCTGCACTGTTATAAAGCAGGCGAACCAGCTGAGAAGACCCTTTAACATAGAAGGAAGCTGTTGAATGCGGACAAGGCAAGCTTACCTACTATAGTACGCAACGTGGTCTGTACAGGAGAAGGAGGAGATAACAGAGCATAATGATAGAGATCATTGGCAAACATCCTAACTGGACGCCCTAAGTATGTATGTACATCAACTCTTCATCAAGTGCATTGCGCCTTTATAGGACGGCTAGAAAGTATACTTCTGAAAACCATACCAAATAGTGGGGAACCGTTGCGCGTTTTCGCTCAGTGTAGCTTAAGCGGGCCTGAGTTTTTATATTTTATATCAATCTTTGAATCTTTGACACAATAGCTCTGTTAAGTCGCTGAACATAAGGCAGCTCTAGTCTTAATAAATAGGAACGTTAACATTTTCCTACGAGATGGCGTTTCCATTCGATTTTTGTACTGATATTGCGCTTTCTGTCACCGTAGTCTAGTGGGTAGTGTGTTGCCTTATAAGACACAAGGTCTCAGTTAAAACCCCAGAACAGACATCTCCAACAAAACGAAATACGAAGAAATATTTCGTCGGCGACTTACTCTCAGCAGATTTCTGGCAAAAACTCTGAGAGTAAACCAAAATTGCCATGAAAAGTTTCTCAAAAATCTGCTGTTCGGAATCGGCTTTAAACTGTAGATCCCGTCATCCTGTATAAAAATTAACACACACACAACATAAGTGGTGTGAGAAGCTAGGTTGTAATCCTAACTGAAGGGACCTGAGCTATTTTGAATGGATTAATTGGCGTGAGACTGACGTCTTTTCAACAACCATGATGAACTTGGAATGCATTTTTTTGATGTCAAGTTTTTCCAATAAGTCTTGAAGCAATACTAGACAATTTTCGATTCTTTCTGGATAGTACGTTCGTATTTCCCTTCACATATAACTTAAAGTATATACTACGGAAGCGAAATTCTAGTACAACCGAAACCAAACAGCTGACCCTTAAACAAAGACATAAGAAAACACAAATCGGATTAAGGAAAGAAACAAAACACATAATGGGTGTAGATCAGCCACACCATCATACAATAATAAGAATGAAAATTTGATCTTTAACGCTTAGGAAGATGTGATCAAACTCAAGAAGATGAAGATATTGTGCAGCGTTACTTGGAAAGGCATGAAGCTGACTACACAGAGTAACATTGAAATGTTTTATAGAAACCATATGACCATCAGAGGGGAATTGGTAGTTTAATTCATGACAAGAACAGAAGCTAGGGGGATTAAATTCTGTGTTCTAATTTATTCACCTATTTTCCTGCGCTTCTTGGCTTTTTGGACGTAAAGCCAGGGTTCGATCCACAGGCCAGACATCAAAACGAAATACAAAAAATATTTCTTCGGCGACTTCCTCTCAGCAGATTCTGGCAAAAACTCTGAGAGTAAATAAAAATTGCCATGAAAAGTTTCTCAAAAATCTGTCGTTCGGAGTCGACTTTAAAACTGTGAGTCCCGCCACTCATGTATAAAATTAACACACACACAACATAAGTGGTATGAGATGCTAGGTCGTAATCCTGACTGAAGGGTTGTAATCACCAATTATGTATGTATGTATGTCTTTGGATGTTGCATATTTTTACTGGGGCGGGATGTAGTTTTTAAAGTGCTTGACTGCAAATCCAAGACTCCTATGGCCATATAAAATAGAAGACAAAGAATTTTTCATAATCTTTCATCGAATTATTCACTCCAATCTGAGACACAGAGAGTAAAAAATTATCGTAGTAAGGACAATAGAAAAACGCAATGCATTTAACGCAGTACAGATGGTTATACTGTCATTCTAGGATCTACTTTAGTAGGCCATTACCTACTAAAAAAAACTTGGTGCATGAATCTAAAACTAACCAAGAAGAATGAAATATTGTGTAACACACGGGGAACTAAAGAAATATGGAAACATTCATAATAAAATCCTAGCTAAACTTCAAATGAAACACAACTGTACCTCCTTTTTTTTGGAGGACTAAAGAAATGATAAATCCTTTGAAAATAAATATTGTATTTGTGAAATGAAGTATGCAGTTTGATAAAACCAAAAACGATAATTAGAAATCCATAGTAAATGGAGTTGAGCAAACAAATCGTTACAGATAAATCGATAAATGCTTAAGCAAACATATTTTAAAGCAAACAAATAACCAAACACTGAACCACCTACTACCACCACTGACTGCCATTTTCAAACATTAGCGTATGGGAAGATAACATTTTACAATAATGACTAGACGCTATGGGTGATCCAGGATTATGAGTTTAAAAAAAATTAATTTTTCTAGAAAAAACAAGAAGAAAAAGAAGAAAAAATTAAACCGTAACGTTGATATAATCTATGATCTAGGAAAAGTACATACACACTGTGAAAGAAGATTTTATGCCTATTGGAAACGCTTTGCCAAACAAAAAAAGGAAAGGAAAGAATAACTACGGCAGCAGGTAGCTGAAGTAAAAAACCTGCCACAAGCAACCAGCATATGTATGGAGAGCAATCAGGATTTTGTTCCTCTTTCTCTCTCTCTCTCTCTTTGTTATTAAATAACGTAGTGGTGGTGATGGTTGTTGTTGTTGTCAAATAAACATTTCAAAAATAAGAAATAAAAATTGCACCTTTCGTCCTGTTGCTGGGCTTATCTGTTTACAGGATCACTGTTTCAGTTTTTTTGTTACTTGCATGTCCTTTTTTTCTTCTTTATTAAGTCTACAGTTGCTGGCATTTTTATAAATTTATTGCCACAAACGTAAAGCAATTCCAATAGCAATAAAAACAAATTGAGCAATTCTTTTCGTAATACTTTTTCTTATTTTTTATTCCTTTGTAGCCATAAATCTATCAATTTTATAGCGCATCTCTACGTATATATGTATCACTCTTCTAGCAGCATTAGAAACTTTATCCTTTAGCCTCATGTACTTTATATCCCGTAGGGAAAAAAACTGCAAAAGAACGTTTAACTTGCGGGTCTATTCAAAATGAAGAAAAAAAAAGGAAACTTATTTATCATTGATAAACTTTATTTCCTCATTGTATTGGAAACATTTAAATTCCCCTCTTTTGCCTTTTGCCTCTGTAAATATCCTTTAGCCAGACGCTGTTAAATTTATAGGCTGTGTGCTCGAATAAAAAAAAGAATTGAAAAGTCATGCAAACGAAAAAATTGCTAAACTTTTTAATGAAGACATTATTACGCCAATTTGAAATGCTAACAAAGGCCAACAGACAAAGGAAAAAAGAAAAAAAGGACAACAAAGCCTTGTATTGACAAATGATCGGAAATGTTTTGCGGCATGAATGGCTCAATAAAATTGGCAAACACAACCGCGTTAACATGCATTTCCCTTTGAGAGCAGATAAAAAGGGGTGCATAAAATGCATTGTATTCCTCTTTATTATGCAATATCTTCACCAAAAATATACATTCTTTTGATGTCTTAATTCTCCGTTGAGCGAAAGAAACGTAAAATGCATACGGAAACATTAAATAGTGCAACATTGAAATATTGATTGATGATCGAAATGCTGTTAAACGGCCACACCTCTCATAATCCTTCACAATATTTCCGGTAAAGGCCGCTTTTTGGAAATTTTTGTTTTAAAATTTTACTTGCAATCCACAGTTTGCTTCTTATATTCTGTACAGTTTTATTAAAGCGACATGCAATAAGAAATTTACAATCATCCGTCCCGGTATCCTTACAGAAGCACGAAGAGCCACTTATCCGAAGAGAAATAATATGATCGCTTCAGAGTGCAATGAAGGTACAGTTGTTATAAGTCCCAGTTGCTATAAGACCATCATTGCACTCTAATTTACAATTCTCAAGGCGATCAGATCTACTGACGTCTCTTTTACAGATTTAGTGGATGATATTCAGGAGCCCTTCGTCATCAAGGAGTGAGTGAACTACTTACGCTTTTCCTAATATAGAGAGAACACTGCTCACGAGACAAAATATAGGGCATTCTATTGAAGGGGTATACATACATAATTGGTCATTACAACCCTTCAGTCAGTATTACGACCTAGCTTCTCACACCACTTATGTTGTGTGTGATAATTTTTATACATGAGTGGTGGGACCTACAGTTTAAAGTCGACTCCGAACGACAGATTTTTGAGAAACTTTTTTCATGGCAATTTTATTCACTCTCAGAATTTTTGCCAGAAATCTGCTGAGAGACAGTCGCCGAAGAATTTTTTTTTTAAATTTTTTCGTTTTAATATCTGATCTGGGATTTGAACTGTGGCCTTACGTCTAATAAGCCGACACACTACCTACTAGACTACTGCGACTTAAAGGCGTATACACCGTATAATATTCGGATGGATGAGAGAGATCCTGTACAAACGGTTGCGGATACAAACGCAGGGTAAGAACTAATGAGGATCTGCACAATTAGTCATTGTCCATAAGGTGAGATTCTTCCTTTTAATGAAACTCTCTAAGATGATCACTGGGTAGAGAGACTTTGCAGACAACATAGTTTCAATGGCATACATCGAGTAAAACAACAGCAGATCCTTCCATTTACGAGAATGAGGAAACTTCCTACATCGAGGAATATGGCTTTCCTTTGTTAGATAATATAACAGTAAATGGAGGCAAAATATTTGGAAATAAAAATGATGGACAGATAACCAACTTGGAAGATTCATAAAAAGAGTATTTGACGGAGGACAAATTTGGGTATGCAACGCTGCCATTTTTTTAGACAGACACAAAAGAGAGCTCGAAAAGTGTTGAACAAGAAACACAAGAAACTTAACAATTAACAATGAGAACCCGTTCTGCAGCCGCATTGGAGGCTTTATTGGATATAAGCCAGTGGAATATGGTGATGTTGGCCAGAGCTGCGTTAGGATAATGAAATACAAGTCTGGCATGAGATACATACATCAAGGAACATAGTGACCTGGTATACAGAGCAGCTGACAGTTTCCTTATTAACTGTCCCCAGGACATTGCCAGTAAACTTTTTAATTTTGGAAAATACTTCGAAAGGGTGTACCGAGAACAGAAAAATGAAGTCGCCGTAGTCTAGAAGGTAGTGTGTTGGCTTGTTATACGCAAGGCCACGGTTCAAACCCCAGGTCAGATATCAAAACGAAAATATGAAAAAAATATTTCTTCGTTGATTTCCTCTCAGCAGATTTCTGGAAAAAATACTCAGAGTAAAATAAAATTGCCATGAAGAGTTTCTCAAAAATCTGTTGTCCGGAGTCTAGTTCCCGCCACTCATGTACAAAATTAACACACACAACATAAGTGGTGTGAGAAACTAGGTCCGTAATCCTGGCTGAAGAATTGTAGTGAACAATTATGTATATATCGAGAACAGATATTGAAACAGGAGAGGTAATGAAATATTCAGAACCCATGCAGAAACTCGCGAGAATCTTCCAGGCGAAAAACTACGCTATTGACAGATCTGTTCAATTTAATTTGAACAGGCTGTTGTACAAAAGATGGGACTTTGTAATACAGTCATGCCGGCAATCCAGCACTCGGTTCATATGGTCTGGGCAATCAGCTAAACAGCGGAAATAGGATTACCCTCTTCGGGATAATAGTTCAAGTGGGAATTTACGGCACTGAGCACACAGAAGAGATTGTGGAAAGGAAATCTTCCTCCCTGACAATGGGGCCAGAAATTTATTCTGGAGTCTCTGTAAAAGGGAAGATGGAGAGGGGCGGAGATTTCTCAAACCTGATGAATTGCGCAAAATCTTTGAGTTCTGCATCAGACTAATAGTAGCCTTAAGATAATAATCGGCCTTAGGGCTGAGTACTGTGGATGCAAAGAAAACTTTTTCAGAAAATCAATCGCTTCAAGCACAAAATTTAGGTTCTGTGATGAAGAAAACGTAACACCAGAGCACTGTGCACTATTTTAATGGATCTTAGAGTTAAAAACCTGGTTGCTTATCCTCAAAAAATTGTTAAATTTGTAATATATAGTGAGCGGTTTTGAATCAAAACAGTTAATGGAGATATTTAAACCTAAGTTCGTTGATAAAAATTTGATTGGATTGTTTCCCAGATAGCTTCATGTGTTGAAGGCTTACATTCAAAGCAATCGATTCCATATGACACATCTCTGCAAAAAGCTTAAATGACATCCCAAAACTGATAAGTATATTTAACTGTAGATCGACTAAGATAGTGAAATTTTGTGGCCTGAGTATAGCGCCAGTTTGCAATCCAAAGAACATTTTTATTTTATTCCAAATGTAAAAAGTTTTATGTTTAAATAATCCTTGTATTACAATTTATGCAAATATTTGTTAACATTGTATTGTAATTCAAAAGAAACCCTTTAAAAATAATTTTTGCTGAACAAAAACAAAAAAAAAATTTCTTCTGATCTTTGCTTGTATTTTTGACAAGACAAGAAAAAAGAAGGAAAGAAAAAAAAACTTGAAGTTTTTTCAACAAAAACGCGTGCCATATGTCTATAGAGAACTGCATAAAATGTATCATTTTTCCAAAAAACAACAACAACAACGACGACAATGTACAAGCCTTACAAAAAGCGTTCGCCTGGTTTTCATTTCTTCTTCGCTTGTAATTAAATCTTTTGAAAATTTTATGTTTGATTTATAAACTTAAACTTCTTAAACTGGCTAAAATTTATATAAAAACGACAACAACAACAACAATATGCATTGGAAAATAATACCACCATGTTAAATACAAAAACAAAGACAACCTGCTGCCCTGATTTTTATTGGCTTCATGGCGGTAGGCCGTCTTTGCCAAAAAAAAAAATCAAAAATGCAGCAGACTAAAGGCTTTTTTGCTTACACATACTCGAACGATTGTAAAGAGTGTTCAGAATGTTTCAAGTTTTTTTTTGAAAAGACGGGCTTTAAACTGAGTAACTGAACTGGCTTGAAGCCAGTTTGCTTTTTTTCTGGCCACATGAAAACTTAAATCGGCAACAACTACCACCACCACCACCAGCTCTAACCACCATGATCCTTTTATTATATTTTATAAACGACAGAAAAAAAAATCGAATTTTTTCTTGATACCACCACAACCATCATTATAAGGCTATGCATACGCGTACATACATAGCCCCGTATATCTTTTCTTTTCACAGAGAAAAAGAAAAACGAAAAAAATACTCAGTTTTCGATTTTATGGACTTTAATTTGGTTGCAGAGAAGTATTGAATCATGTTGTCATGATTTTTACAAGTGTAGTTAGCCTGTGATGTATTTTTATTGTTGTAAACGGCAGTAAAGTAAAGGAAAGATTTCTTAAAAGTCCCTAAACTATGCTTTCCTAATCAACTAATTGATTATCAAACAGTAAGAAATAGTTTTTACCGCTAGGTTAGGTTTGGTTAGGTTAGAGGACGTGTACTTGTCAATTAAGACAAGTACAGTACCCGGAGGTCGAATTGACCCATTGTACTAGTCCTAGTTTCTCACATCACTTATGTTGTGTGTGTTAATTTTATACATGAGTGGCGGGACCTTCAGTTAAAAGTCGACTCCGAACGACAGATTTTTGAGATACTTTTTCAAGGCAATTTTATTTACTCTCAGATTTTTTGCCAGAAATCTGCAGAGAGGAAGTCGCCGAAGAAATACTTTTTGTATTTCGTCTAGATGTCTGGCCTGGGGCTCGAAGCCTGGCTTTACGTCTAATAAACCAACACACTACCTACTAGACTACGGCGACTCCTACCGCCAATTTAAGCCGAATTTTGTCTTGACTACCGTGTGAAATGATTCGGCATGAAAAGAATTGGAAACGTATATACAGGGATCTGTGGATAGGCTCGAAGCTAGTTCACTAGAGGGGCAAAGGTTATATAAAAACACTAAATGGGTTTAGAGCAGTACTGCCTTAGATACGGGGAGCAATTATATGATTGAAGACTAAACTACAATTGAATGCTACAAAAGAGCTACTGAAGAAGCACGCTATGTCAGTGCAAGATGACTTATCACTGTATATGATTACCCACCGGCGAACTTAGATGTTTACATTCGGTTCCGTTTTAACAATATTTATCTTGTTTCAGTTCAATTAATCAAGATTTTCCAGCTAAGCAGATGCTTGGTCTAGTCCAGTCAAGAGCCATCTGATTCTAAACAGAAATAAGGCACTCTATGTAATGCATTGTTGATCTATCGCACTATTGCCTAATCGGAAGGCTTGAAATAGTCTCTGATGACTTGTGAATGTGAATGAGTCATACGTTAATATGCAGGGAAAGAAAAAGGTTTAAAAAAGTTTCCTTTGTTTTTATTTTTGTTGATTAACGAATTCACTCTTTTAAATACCGTGGCTACTTCAGCACTTTTACTTATTGCTCCTTATATGGGTGCTCGTTGCCGTTTTTTCGGTGTTATTTATTTAACATTCGTGTTGTTAGTCGTTTATGGACTCGGCAAAGGTAAAGCCCAATAAAAAACAAAAACAAAAAACGTAAAATGAAGTCAAAAACGCTTTTTATTTTGTTGTAAATTTATCCTGACAGCTGTTTGCGCTTGAGCGCCTTCTGTGATTTTTTTCTTTCTTTCTCTCTGGTGTTTTCGTATTTTTTTTTTTTGTTTATACTCGAGCCCTGCAAATAATATTATTATTGACCACTTTTTTATTGTTGTTGTTTTCGATTATTTTGTTAAGCTTTTTATAGGGGCTTCATAAAAAAAGGAAAAAAGAAACAAAAACAGTTTTATAGAGGCTTAATTTTAACCAGATTGTTTGGGTTGTTTTGGCCAAAAATTCAGAAAAATTCGGTGATTTTTTTTCGAATGATTTTAAAGTCAAGACATGATACTTTTAGGTTTTTGGAGTTTTAAGAAAATGAGTGATAATTTGAATTATCGGAAGCACTACAGGAAGTATAAACACAAACAAATTGTAATCAAAAAAGGAAGTCAATTTGAAAAAGGATTTCAAACAAGTAATTTGTTTGCTTCAATTTTTTTTTCTTATTGGGAGCACAGATCCAAAGTATTTTTCTAAAGAAATCGTTAACAAATATAGTATATTCCTTATCAAATAGTATAAAACCAAATGAAGGTCAATGAAATAGAGGAAGAACGACTGAAACTATTCTAAATAAAAAGTTAGCTTCACTTCAATGAAAAAAGGGGAACTGCAACATGGTTATTGATTGTTCACAGATTACATGTCCTTATAAATAAATTTCGAACACAATAACTAACACAGACTTATGGAATTCAGTGAATGAACTTTTCAAGAATGAATAAAGTTTCGATATCACAAACACTATTTTGTTATGAAATATGACAAGCAATGACAAACAAATTCAAAATATTAAACAAAAATTCTAGAGAAATTAAACTTTTGAATCGATAAACAAATCTAAAATAATCTTACAGAAGTCCTATGTTAGCGAGTGAAATTAAAAAAGAAAGTCAAAACATCTAGGCAGCAAGCAGGTTAGGAAGGAAGTGGGCCTAGTAAAGACACACTTTGGAATATCCATAAATGCTAGGATGTAATCCAGAAATTCCACACGAAAATATTTACTTAAGATTTAAAGTAGCCATAGTCTAGTAGGTAGTGTGTTGGCTTATTAGCCGTAAGGCCACGGTTCAAACCCCAGGTCTGACATCAGAACGAAAGTATGAAAAAAATATTTCTTCGGTGACTTCCTCTCAGTAGATTTCTGGCAAAAACTCTGACAGTAAAGGAAAAGTGCTATGAAAACTTTCTCAAAAATCTGTCTACGAATTTAAACTGTAGGTCCCGCCACTCATGTATAAAATTAACACACACAACATGAGTGGTGTGGAAGCTAGGTCGCAATCCCGACTGAAGGGTTGTAATGACCAATTATGTATGTAAGATTTAGACAATTGGCGTTGAGACCGAAAGCAACCAAAAAACTTATGACGTTCGAAACTCCACCAGAAGATTTAGGTACTTAGTCAAGTTATTTAGTTACTTAATACTTTAGTTAGTTTTACGACCTAGCGTCGCACATAACACCTGTTGTGTTTTAGTTTTATCTGTTTGTGGAGGGAGTTGCAGTTTAACGTCCATTCCGAACGTCAAATTTGAGGAACTTTTTAAGGCAATTTCTTTTACTCTTAGAGTTTTTGCCAAAGGATAGAAAGTCGCTGAAAGAAATATTTTTTTACATTCAGTTTCGTTAGAGCTGGGGTTTGAACCACAGGTTTGCGTCTAATAAGCCAAGGTAGCGTACATACTAGACTTCGGCACAAAAAGGCGTTATTTATTGGTTGGTTGTAGTAGTAAGGAACTTTGCTAACAGTGAGCATATTTATACTACCGATGTGACACTGACATTTAAATGATGTTATTCGTTTTGGAGCATCTACTGGGGCCTTACCGGACCTACAGTTTAAAGTCGACTCCGAACGACAGATTTTTGAGAAACCTTTTCATGGCAATTTTGTTTTACTCTCAGTGTTTTTCCCAGAAATCTGCTGAGGGGAAATCGCCGAATAAACATTTTTTCATATTTCGTTTAGTTGGAGATGCCTGACCTGGTGATTGAATCGAGGCCTCACGTCTAATAAGCCAACACACTACCTATTAGTTCACGGCGACTTCTACTTGCTCACTACCGAGAATTCCCACATGACCTGGTAAGGCAACCAGCAGACCTTATTTTATTTACCCAGCTGATTCAGCTTCCCTAAACATACCCATGCTATTTACGATTTATGAGCCCAGTGTTTAGCAGTCTGACTTTCAGTTAATATTTACAGTCAAGAACAATTTTTCTTAAATCAAAGTTGACATAACGTTTTCTATGTTCGATAAAATATTTGCTGTTTTGAGGTTTTTTGCTGATCATTACAATGGTTCTTATAGCTAGAAAAAATATGTATAGAGTTTGAAATACAATTTAACGTCTCCTGTAGTCTATCGTTTATGACAATCCTTTGGGGGTTTTAGGATTCCCAAGTTTACCAACATATTGCAAACTGCGTCAGCCAACACTCTACCTACTAGACTACGGCGACTACACTGAAGAAAGCAAAGATAAATATCTCAAAAGGATGTTGTAGAACTCTTGCAACAAACATTTCTTGAGAACATAACTCGTAAGGCTCTCAATGGAGATGAGGAATAGGATAGTAATTGCATAATTGCCGAGCTGTGGTTTAGGAGAGTTCGGTTATTTTTACGGAATAGTTATTGAATTAACGTTCTCAGAGGTAGGGTGCTTTTTAAAATGTTTTGGAATCACTTACTTTTGATTTTTATTTTATTTTAATGTATTGCCTCAGCTGTGAGATTAATGATGATTGTAAATAAGAGTGAGTAGTAAAATGTTGTATCCATTTATTTGGAAAATGAGAGTAAAGATGTCAAAAAAAAATATTTTAAATGAATGAATAAAAATTATTGATTTAACACAAAATGAAATATTACATGGCAGCAAACATTTGTTCAGTCTGGACTCTAGAGAATTAATTGTAAGAAATTCTTCTGAAGCATTTTCAATATAATTTTGCATGATTTTCTTAAGAAATTTAACAAGAAAAAAATAAAATATATTCCAAAGGAACAGTAAATATTTGTTTAGTTTTATAACAATTAAATGCGAAAAATAAACAAACATTACCTTCTCTCTCCTGTAATTTATTAAAGAGAAATATAAATTGAATGAATGACTGACTACCTATGGTTTATAACATGATGACTCGTTGTATTTAAAATCATAAATTTTGATGCAATTTTTTTTTTGCTATTGACACCTAAAAGGACATAGAATATCCTGTTTGGCACATCAGTAGGAGCTGGGCTATTGTAACAATTGAACAAAAACAAGCCACAGTAGCATTTATAAATTGTTTTTTCTTTTTTTCTTACAAGAAAAGAAAATTTTCTTTTGTTCTAAGCAATCTGTGTTAAAAGTTTTCGTTCTGCCTGTAAAATTTGATTGATGACTGTGTGACTTTTGACACTCTACTCTACTCTTGTCTTTTTAGCAACTGCAGAAATAATTTCCAACACAAGATGTTTGACTGACTAACTGACTGACTATCCTTTATTATTAAACAAGGATTGTAAATCTCTTAAACAGTTTGATTTGGTTTTCATTTTTCCATTCATTTGCCTGACATTTATTAGTTTCACTGCTTTGTTACGGAGATTTTTGTCGAAAGAATGCTGAACCAATTCATTCGCCAACACCTCTAATGGAAATTAAATTCGTTTCAATGGATTATCTAACATTTGGTGAGCATGTGCAGGAAGGCTCTTATTTCATTAAAGATTTCAGATTCATTCCACTAAAAACACAGCAAATTTTTAAAATTTTTTAACAAAGCTGAGAGCAGTTTTCTGTCAAAACCTGTACCATAAAGAAAATCTCAGTTTCTAGAGACGATAATGTGAATTACGGTGGCCACGTCTAAGCCAGCGTAGGTCATTATTGATTTCAGCCGTTCTTTTCTAAGTAGGATGTCCTGTGGTCTGCCTTTTAATTTCCTGCTGCTTTCTTGTTCTAAAAAAGCCACGATCTGCAGCAATTAAGACTAAGACTGTCGTTAAAGGAAAACCATAGCAATGCAATGATTCTATTGCTGGAGTAATTACTTAAGCGTGGAATAATTCAAGTTTGGAAACCAAATCTCTTAGGAGTTTACAAACATTAAATGGAAGATTATGCGAAGATGAATTGTCTTGGAATATTGCACAACTTATTGAAATCGCCGTAGTCCAGTAGGTAGTGAGTTGGCTTAGTAGACGTAAGGCCAATGTTCAAACACCAGGTCATACATCAAAATGAAAACATGAAAAAATATTTCTTCGGCGACTTCCTCTCAGCAGATTTCTGGCAAAAAATAAATAAAATTGCCATGAAAAGTTTCTCAAAAATTTTTCGAGTTTAATCTGTAGGTTCCGCCACTCATGTATAAAATTAACACACACAACATGAGTGGTGTGAGAAGCTAGGCCGCAATCTTGACTGAAGGGTTGTAAGGGCCAATTATGTATGTAGTCTAGTAGGCAGTGTATTGGTTTATTAGATGCGTGCCCATGGTTCAAACGCCAGCTCAGACATCTCGAACAAAATGAAGTATAAAGAAAATTTATCTTCGGCGACTTACCCTCTTCCCCTTTTCGAAAAAGAGCTCTGAGATTAAAATAAAATTGCCATGAAAAGTTGGTTATAAATCTGTCGTTCGAAACTGATATTAAACTGTAGGCTCCACCACTCACAGATAAAATTGAAGGTGTAAGGAGCTTGGTTGTAATCCTGACTAAAGGGGTTGCAATGATCAATTCTTACTTAAGTATTAAAGAGCTCTAGAGTGGTCTTTTATCATTCTAAACGCATTTAAAATGTTTTGCTAAGCCGATTGGAACAGATAAAGAAAGAGAGAGAGAGGGGAAGATTACAGATAAAGAAGTTTGATTATCTCTAAGCAAACTATCTCCCAAGACATTACTAATCTAAACGAGATCATAAGAAACGATAAGAAATTGTTAAAGTTGGCTTTCATACTTTGTTTTTGAAATAAATTTTAGGCGAAAAAAACAAAACAGAAAAATTTTAAATCACTGTCTGTCATGTAATGTTTCATGTGGTTACCGCGAACATAATGAAGAAACAAACTTCGTTCCAAGCCAAGAAACTACCAAAAATTGTTTTGGTAGAGACTAAAATCATTGTATCCGTAACAAAACCTGCTCATTAGTATGCGTGAAATGCAATCAAGTAAGTAGCAAAACAATTTCTTTTCATTTCATTTCGTTTTCTTGGTTTTTTTTCTTTAAAATTCTTTTTTTTGTGGTTTCTTCTGTTCGTTTGACTAACCGCCTAAGTGACTATTGGGATTATTTGTGAAGTGCTACTGTTACAGATACGTTTATACGAGATAAAAATAGAGAAATAAAACCAGATTTTTAGATCTAAACAGCTGGCAAAGCCTTCAACTACATTTCGTTACACAAAAAAAAAAAAAATAAAAAAAAAACTTTTCTAAACACCTTTTAAATTTTTGTTTCTGGTGTTCTGGCAACAGTTCATGGCAAGAATAAAAAATTTCTTTGGCGTTTTTTTTTTACCAAAAAATTTTATTTTTTAATACTAAAGCCAGCCATTCGTATTATGTTTCCTTCAAGTACCTGTTGCTCTAACAACAACAGATGCCTGAAGATGTTTTCTGCCAAATTCCTTGTTATCTATGGCAAGCAAACAATACTTAGATCCTTTGTGCTTGTCTATCTGCATGTGTAGAAGATTTTTTTCGTATCAGTGCCAAACGGAAGTAGTCAACATCATTAGCAAAGACTTTAAAGGAAAGAAAATAAAATAAATTTCGATTTTGTTTTGTTTTTTTTTTGTCCTTTGGCTAGAAAAGGAAATAAAATTTGAAAGCAGAGAACACTTAAAAAAAAAAAGAAATGAAACGGAAGCTAATGTTATAGAGATGAGCAACAGATGAGCAAAAATTCTAGGAAACTGTAGAATTCTTTTCCTTTCAGGCTGTTGATTACACAAAAAGCAATTACAGCAGGTGAAGCTGGACTATTTAAATCCCTTAATGTGCAGATTAGTTTTCTAAACTAAAGTTTATAGGAAGATGAAGATTTAAAGCCTGAATTCGATATGTAATTTTTTTCATTTGGTTTCTAAAAAAAGAGCCCATGTTGGCTTTACTTACAACAAAGAACAATAAACTCATCCAGTTTATGGAAAACAATACAGTCTCTCATGTAAATATGTTTTTGCAAAAGCAAACTATTCAACAGTAGACTACGCATAGGATTCAGTGGGTCTGGCAACGTCCATAATCTGCTTGTAAAATTTTCATCTTTAAAACGAAGTTATCCTTCATATTATATTTATGGCAGAGGTGTAGATTTCTATTCAGTGAATTACTCTGTGGAATATCATTGGTGTCCTAATCGTTATCAGATAATTTACAGACTTTTGTGTTCCTTAAGCAATATTCCTCAGCCATTCTATGGCTGTCTTCATAAACGATTCTAAGAATTGAGAATAAGGGCTCCAAGGTACTGTCTCAACAATCGGATGCTAAAAATTTCTACACATTCACTTTCACTCAGCAGAAGATTCTGGCTTCATCAATGGCATGCATGCTCTTCTCCTGGCAAGATCGTCTACTTGCTCATACATACATACATAATTGCTCATTGCAACCCTTTAGTCAGGATTACGACCTACTTTCTCATACCACTTATGTTTTGTGCGTTAATTTTTATGCATGAGTATCAGGACCTACAGGACCTAAAGTCGACTCCGAACGACAGATTTTTGAGAAACTTTTCAAGAAACTTCAAGTTAGGTTAGAGGACGTGTAAAGACAAGTACAGTACCCGGAGGTCGAATTGACCCATTGTACAACGTCCTAGTTTCTCACACCACTCATATTGTGTGTGTTATTTTTATACTTGAGTGGTGGGACCTACAGTTTAAAGTCGTCTCCGAACGACAGAATTTTTTGAGAAAAATTTTCATGGCAATTTTATTTACTCTCAGAGTTTTTGCCAGAAATCTGCTGAGAGGTAGTCGCCGAAGAAATACTTTTTGTATTTTGTCTTGATGTCTGGCCTGGGGCTCGAACCCTGGCTTTACGTCTAATAAGCCAACACACTACCTACTAGACTACGGCGACTTCTACTTGCTCACTGACCGAGAATTCCCACATGACCTGGTAAGGCAACCAGCAGATGGTTACCTTATTTTATTTACCCAAATGATTCAGCTTCCCTAACCATACCCATACCCATACTCCGATTTATGAGCCCAGTGTTTAGCAGTCTGACTGTCAGTTAATATTGACAATCAAGAATAATTTCTCTTAAAATATTGTTTACATAACGTTTGCGATGTTCTTATCCTCCTGTAAAGATTATGAAAAGATCGACTCAACGATATGATACCACTTACCAGATGCCAAGCCATACGAAAAACAACGAAATATAATAGCTATGGATGACAATTACTCAGGAGCAGTAATCTGATAGCAACTGGTCTTAAGAGTGATTCATAACTTGTTCAAGCGAAAAACAGTGCATGATTGAATTTGTTTAACATTTTGCAGTACATGCAGTCTTACATGGTTAAAGGAAAAGAGATGATGCTTCCACCACGTATCAATCTTCCACAATTATCCATCATCCTCTCTAGAGTTCTAGTAATTTCTTTTTAATTTTCAAAAATTTTTACCGAATCTGTTTAACACTGCAACGTTTGGGGAATGCCTTTCTTGTAGTAGAAGACATATTTCATCGATCGATTTCTAATACCATGTTTCATACGTATACGAGTATTTATTGTAAATTCTGTTAAACACATAACATTGCTCTGTTATTCTCATTAAAATTTGAATTTATCTCTACACTCTACACTGTTAGCTCCTACTACTACTGTATACTTTCACAAATACTCTTTCTGTTTACACTTGATTTTATGGTCATTCAGCATCCATACAAAATCCAAAAGTAATTCTCATTTAGTTCATTACTATTTATGAATAACTAAATTATATTGTATTTGGAGGGTGGGCGGTGGTGGCAACTTGAAATACTCTGGAGTTCAAAAAAAAACTCACTCAGACTACAGCTCCAATATAGTATGGTATTGATAACACTGTGAGTTAACACACAAAACAAATGCTAGAAGATTCGAAGTATCAATCAATACTAGTCTTTGCGAAATATACACAGAATGTGTAAGAATTTCGTAATCATTCTTAGTCGAACCATATCTTCCTTAAAGTGGGTAGAGGGAATACTAGGCTAAAGAAGAATAGAAAGGAAAGTATGGTTGTTCTGATAAGGACATTAAAGCGTGGATTAGTTAGACCAAAACTAAAGCTAATAAGGTTGATTGCAGATTGCCTTTGAGACATAGCTTACGGACATAAATCATATGAGCAAGGAATCTACTAGAATCCTATAAGCAGACACTGATCTCAGTCAGATTCAATGTGTGCATCAGTTCATCAGTAAAGAATGAAAAAATTAAAAGAAAATCATTTTAATAAATACCAAAATAAGAAGAAATCCTATCCTTATACCTACGAAGTATGAAAAGGGCAGTATGCGGTCCACAAAACTCTTTCACTAATCATGTAAATACGTTGGGGAACATTCGGTGGAATATCAATCGTATTTTTACTTCTCATTCAACGACTTCAAACAAGTTTTAGTTTCGTTGCATTGTAAACATTTTCCTTGTACAGATGTACAAGATGTAATCAAGGCTTAATGTACAAAAGCAATTTAATAAATGAGAAGCGAAAATCGAAATGCAAATTAAATTTAAGTTTAAGTTAACCACGTAAGAAAGCCAATCAAGAATTAAGAACAGGGAGCGTTAAACTAAACTGGACAAAGTGTGGAGGTCGTCATCCATATTCAGAAACAAAAAGATTCAACTTTGAATCAATAATCACTTCGTTTGAGTGGCTGCAAACAATGGAACGTTGAAACAGGGGAAATCTAAGCAATACCGGCATATCCCAACAGATTCTTTAGGAAGCCCTTGTGAATATTCTGGACATTTTCAATTGCAGTTTTTTGCATTTCAAGCAAGAATAGAATCAATAGAAAGAGACATAAAATGCAGAAAGTAGAAACTGTTTCAAATCATGAGTTTAATTGCTAGCTAAACGAGTAGCTCAATGGGTTCACGGTGTCATGTGCCGGATGACATACCCAGCATTGTCCTATTCAAAGCATATGCCATCTCAGCTTAATTCTTCCATTTTGCACTAAAAAGAAAATCTAAACAATCAATGCAAGGAAAGCACAAGATAATGATGCCACCAGCCAATAAAACGATCGAAACAACGCATCTTTTAAAGTGCCTTGGTAATCCTGTACGCAATGAGATTAAAATGAGTTTCGTCATCAAATGTTCTGTATTCGTTTGTAATCGTTTTCGTTTTCTTTAATAAACTTTCTTAGTATTTCGTTGCATTATTTTAGTTTCATTTACCAAGATTTTTGACCAAAGCAGCAATTGTCTAGAATTATAGGGTTGTCAAATGCCTGCCATATATTGGATTGTTGGGCTTTAGGTAGAGCATCATAACATACATTCATTATTGGTCATTACAACCCTTCAGTTGGGATTACCACCTAGATTCTCACAGCGCTTATGTTGTGTGCTTTAATTTTTTATACATGAGTGGCGTGGCCTACAGTTTAATGTCGACTCCGAACGACAGATTTTTTTCTGAGAAATTTTACATGGCACTTTTATTTACTCTCAGAGTTATTGGTAGAAATCTGCTGAGAGGAAGTCGCCGCAGAAGTATTTGTTTATATTTCGTTTTGTTGGAGATGTCTGAGCTGGGGTTTGAACCCTGGTATCACGTCTATTAAGTCAACACACTACCTAATAAACTAAGGCGATGACAACTGTGCTCTTTATGAAGCTCAAAATGCTCTCCATTTTCATATTCATGTACTCATCCATCTCATTTTTGCGAGAGCAGGATAGTGACCCTCAAATCTACTCAGATGGGACAATATTCGTAATCTACATTCAAGACCTGTGAACTCCTCCTATTTGATATTGTTTGACTACACTAGTAAGGCCATTTTGCTGCTATTCATTCCTGTTAGGTCGTAGCTATCAGTGCTTATCAATCGCGCATTAACTTTTCCTTTCTTGCATTGACTCACGCCGTAGTTTGGGTCTACAGAAGAGCATTTGCACGTCCATACCTTACACTCCTTTACATATTAGACGGCGTAACAAATATTCGCAATTATATTCACAATCACTCATCAGTCAGATCAGTAGACTGATCTTTCTGATCTTTTGGCGGGACCTACAGTTTAACGTCGACCCTGAACGACAGATTTTTGGAGAAACTTTTCATGGCAATTTTATTTTACTTTCAGATTTTTTTTTGCCAGAAATCTGCTGAGAGGAAGTCACCGAAGAAATATTTGTTCATGTTTTGTTTTTGATGCCTGACCTGGGGGTTTGAACCACGGCCTCATGTCTAATAAGCCAACACACTACCTGCTCCAACTCTTTCTTAGGAACTAGGCAGCATTGCTGTGATGATGTTTTTTTGTTAATGTTATCCTCTCGAGAAGGATAACAGTGGTCTTCCTAGATGATTTATTTAGAGGGAAGTTAAAGCCTGTTATTTGTTTTTCTTTATTCGAAAACTATAATGAAAATGTTTTATACGCATCTGAATTGTTAGAGCCTTGCTAGCCACTAGCTTTGATGAGTATTTCAGAACATTGTCTTTAGCAA
This sequence comes from Sarcophaga carnaria, assembly GCA_958299815.1. Lineage (NCBI taxonomy): Eukaryota > Metazoa > Arthropoda > Insecta > Diptera > Sarcophagidae > Sarcophaga > Sarcophaga carnaria. Next base: position 128,682,740 of record OY283150.1, on the reverse strand, counting down.
ACAGTAGCTTGATTGACTGCAATAAACTGTTGTGGTAAAATTTTTTAATTTTATTTTCTATTAAATGAGTGCAGCCTTGCTATCGTGTTTTTTGGTAAAAACAAATAAACTTTGGTGCAGCTCAGTTGAATGTAGCAACAGTTCCAAAAAAATATGGGGTTTTTTTTTTCCTTATGACAGTAGCACATTTTAAAATTTATTGCTGGTGACCTGTAAAATACATCTTCATTTTTTCATCGTTTTTTTTTTGTTTTTTTTTGAGGTGAAGTAAAAAAACTGTTTTCTTTGTGGATTTTTTTTTTTGGTGGATTTCAAAAGAATTTATATGTTGCACTGAAAACGTGACAAGTTTATGAAGATTTATTGGGTTCGAACATAATATTTTTTCTTCTGTTTTTTGTTTTGTGAAATCGTAAAACACACACGAAATGCAAGAAAACGAAAAAACCAGCCTAAAAGCGGTAAAAATATTGAAAAGAGTTTTTTTTAAGAAAACTTTGTGTTTTTAAATGTCTTCTCCAAAAGTCTCTCTGTTTTTTACGTTTTTTTATATTTTTTTGTTGTTGTTATTTAATATGTTTGTCATTATTTTTGTGTATTTCGATGACTATTCATGGCTTGACCATTAAAAAAATTTACATGACTGTGACTGTGCTCACTGACTGCTGACTGTCTGCTGCATGAGTGCAGTGGCAGTCAAAAATTGGTAATTGACGCCTGTTAAAATTCTCACGATCATTTATTTAAATTGATAATCAAAAGAGCGAAAAAAGAAACGATTTTTAAATATTTATTTAAGAAAACAAATCGATTTGAAGTTGAAAGCTTTTGTTTTATGCCGAGTACGTGTGCTCGTTTAATCATGTCGTCGAAAACCAAACCGAACATCCACTCGAAAGAAAACAATTTTTTGATTTTTAAATTCAACATTAAAATGCAATCAGAGCCACTAAAATTACTTTTAAAAATTAAGAAAAACGAACAAAAAACAAAAAAAAAAACAAATCGATTCAAAAGCCATTCAAATCAATATTAAAAAACAACAACAGCAACAACAACAAAAAACATCCTTTTCTGCATTTCATGTCTCGTACAATGAAAAGATTTCAAAGTAACTTATTGGGGGGGTTTTTTTCTTTTTTGTTTGGTTTTCCAATTGTTTGTTACATTTTAATTTAACTTAACTTGGCCTGAAGAGGTGGAGGGTGCCTATTTTTTTTTACAAGAAAACAACGTAGATTCCATTGTCAAATATTTTATTTTCTTAGAATTTGGATTGTTTTTTGTTGTTGTTCTTGTCGTTTGTTTAATTAAATTAAATTAAATGTTAATTTATAACAATTGTTTTTTGTTTTATTAGGCATGCAAATTGTGTCGTTTCTTGTCTTCTTTCTCGAATTACTTTTTTTGTTTTGTTTTGGCCAAAATAACATCAATTTTGTAGAAATTTATTTAAAATTATGGCCATTCGTGTTTGAAATTCAAATTAAAAAAAATCATGTTTTCGTTTCGCTATTCGGATTTCTTAATTTATCATGGCGATCATTTAGAAAATAATTTCATTAAAATACTTTGTTGAGGAATGTTGCGTGAAACTCAAAAAACAGTCCTTGAACTGTATCACCATAAATTAGGCGCTTCAATTGTTTCGACAATGGCGGCAGATTTGATTGTTTTATATGACTGCAGATGAAAATTTTGTTGCCCGAGTTTCATGGACATGATTCCCCAGTTCAATCCACTACTTGGACTAATCCTTTGTCTCAGTGGATGACAAGATAGAAAAAGTGCCGAGGTTGGGTGTCATTGCTGCTCTCAACATAATTTTATGACCATTGATCATACATACATACATACATACATAATTGGTCATTACAACCCTTTAGTTAAGATTACGACCTACATTCTCCCTCCACTTACAGAAGACCTATAGTTTAAATTCTATTCCGTACGACAGAACGACTCACAGAGTCTTTTCCAGAAATCTGCTGAGAGGAAGTCGCCGAAAAAATAGTTTTTCACCGAGGCTCACGTCTAATAACCCAACACACTACCTAATAGACTAAGTCGACTACATTGACCATTGACCATCACCCAAATTTATTTCCTCGCAGACTAAGAACAGTTTGGAACGAAATTTCTCAGTAGAAAATCATTTTAAGACATCTTTTTCTCTCGCTGGTGGAATTGATCACATACCTTGTTGAGAGTATGACAAGCCTTCTATGCTTGAATAGAAGAATAGAGATAAGCTAGGATTTCTAATGACTTCTGGTACTGTAGTCGTCAAAGATGAATTCAAAATGATATGCAGTGTGGAGGCTAGACTTTGCTGCGAGTTTTAGTGAAGCAGCAATCAGAGCCCTGTTATATTTAAGCCTCAAATCAAAATAAGTTGTTCAATGTAGGGATGGAAAAGAGCTCCTCAATAAAGCATGCACCCCGTCCTTAAGATGGATCCCGCGACACAAAGTTATGGTTGAAAATGAAAAAGAAAAACCGACCAACTTACTACGAAGAGATTGATTGATGTGGAATCTATTAATTCATACTCAACTGGTTGTTATTCTATGCTTGTAGTTAAGGGAGAATCTAAAGATTTTTCAGTGGGAGGACACAGAATGAATGGAGTTTCTTCTTTGTTTCAGTTATTCAATGGGATCTCTGGCCGCAATATGACAGCGAGAAGAAATTTCTTGCATCCTTATTTTCTTACAGATAGCGGCATACACTGGTCATAGGATCTCATACAAGCAAGTAAATGAAAGAGATTGGTCCTTAAACTTTAGCTATGTAAGCTAAGGTAGGAACACTTCTGAAAATAAACATTTTCTCTGTAAATATCGAGGCCTAGCAGGCAAGAAAATAACGTTCTTTTTAGGACCTTTTGGTATCAGCTTCAATGTCCAGTTGAGAAGGAGATATACATCCGTTTAAACGCTAGTTGGGCTTTTTTCTATAAAATACTTACAGATGTTCAAGGAGATTGAACTTAGTGGCTGCTTAAACTCTCGTCAACTTTACATGCCTATCTTCTGAATGCTGCACCTATGGCGATAATAAGGTACCTTGGTTGAAGGTCACACGACGCATCCTTTTTGTGCAAGCATATAAGGATGAAACCTAATTGACTACTATTAATGAATAATTCGTGAAGCTTTTTACTGTAATGGTGTGGGGAAATCTTAGCTTAAATTGTAGCCACGTTAAGCTCACAATAATTAGAGGAGCGTTGGCATAGAATAGAACAGAATGTTATTTTTAGTTTTACTAAAGCAAATACAGCTGATGAGTTTGTGTTTTCAAATCAAACACATTTTTTTACGCGTTTAAAGCGTCTCTATTGTTTTAAACAATTTTATTTAGCCGAAGCATATGCTGATGTCTGGTGTTTTAATGCCAGAAATCTGTTTCACACAACAGGAAATCACTTAAACAGGCAACAGAAAGAAAAAAACAACAAATCAAAACGAGGTCAGTAAAAACTGGAACACCTTGCAAAATAAATATTTTTTCTGTTGTTTTTTATTTGAACAAAAAGGAAAACCATTCTGGAATATTAAAAGGTTCTTAAACGCCAACGCATACAAACGCAGGCAGGCATAACGAAATCCCAAATGAATGAAGCAACAGACGTTTATTGTTTTTCGAATGCCAAATGATAATGATGATGAACGATAACGCAGATTTCCTATAAGACAACACAAGGAACAGACTGTAGAGAATAAAACAAAACAAAACAAAAATGCAACAGATTGTTGCTTGCAGCAGGTAAATGGTAGGGCAACAACAAATTATAGGATTTTAGAAAACAGTCTAAAGGACAATACAAAACAAGGTTTTTTTAATAGTAAATGCCTGAATAGCTGTATAGCTGTGTAGGGATATGGATTTGGATTTCAAAGAGCAAAACAACGCAGTAATAAAATGTGAAAAATCAATGCAGCCTGCAACATGTGTTTCTGCCATTCCCTTATTGTTGTTCGTGTACCCTCTTAACCAAAACTGAAATGAGAGTGAATCCTTAAACCAGAATCCTTACAATCAGCATCAGCATCAGCATCAGCATCATTTAGTTCAAATGCAACAGATTGAAATCCAATTCACAAAAATGGCAAATGAACTGAACTGAAATGAAACAATACGATGAAGAACATTTGTTTTGTTTCATGTTGCTGCGGCTGCCACATGTAGCAGGTACATTTGTTCAACAAACATTTAAAACAAAAGGAATAAAACAACAACAATATTCCAGCAAAAATAACAGATTTTTTCAATGCTAAGCAGAAACAAAAAAACTCACATCTTTTGTAACAAAAATTAAATTTTTTTTGTTTTTAAATCCCATGCAACAGGCAGTTGTATTTCGTTTTTCTTTTCTTTTTTTTTAAACAACTGCTACATGTTGCACGTTAATATCATATTTGCTTAAAAAAAAGTCTTACAAAAGATTTATTTTAAGTGGCAGCTGGTTTCCTACACATTTTTATTTCAATTCTAATCATTAGAAACGTTTTCTTTACAATATTTTCAACATTTTACTTTTTTTAACACATGCATGCTTGAAAGGTGTTGTGATAAAATCGAAATTCTGTTACGAATCTTAATTCGTTACCATCAGTGTTGAGAGTTTACTTCAAATTGTCTTGTCAGAGTCAAATGCAAAGTCACATCAAGTCTTTCAATTGATTTCTTTATTTTAATTTCGCCAAAAAATATTCTCGCTCGCACCCCAATTTACATACCAGTTGATCAGTTTTATCGTCAATTTATTTTCAAATTTCCAGTCACATTCTATCCCAAAAGCTGTTGTTATTGGTGTTGTTGTTGTTGTAGGTGTGTCTTCAATTAACAATTCAATTGAAATTTAATTTCTTCAACTTCTTATTGAATAATTGACAAATTACTGGCATATTGTTTTCAAAACAGCCTTCATTCTTATTGTCTGTTCTTTATGCGAGCATTGTAAACTGCTCGCATTTAAATTATAACACGTATCGTTGTATGGTCAGAGTAAATTTGAAAAACTGATTTCATTAAGGTGGAAAAAGGGGTTCTATTAAACATTCTAAATAATTATTTTGTTAACAGAAGTTTGAAAAATCCATCGAAGATGGTACTGCTGGCAATTTAGTATACGAGTATATCGCCTAGCATAAGAGAAATTGCGTCCCATATGTAGATGGCACTAGAAATTTAAAAAAACATTTCTTCACATTGGATTTCTTTGCTATTCCTATTGCTATTTAAAACCTAAGCGATTAAAGTTTAGTTTAGAATAGAGTAGTTGGCCCAGAATGAAGTACAAATCAAATAGAAGGAAAGAAGAAAAACTACAGCCATTCAGAGCTGTATATAATGTGGATAAAGTCTTTTCAGGCTTGGACACTGTGCCTCATCATTGAAGAAAGGTATCCCAAAGAGACTCAATCTTCACATTGCTTGACCAGGATATTCACAGAAAAAAAGAATGACTGACTCCCACTCAGAAGAGCTCTTGAAATAGAACTGGGAGAGATGGAACTGTATTAGTTTTGTGTCCTCCTACGATAACATCTAACGGGTTATCCATTTCGTGGTTTCAAAAGTAAACGTAAATAAAATATTTTTTTCATGATATTTCTTTTTTATTGTAAAGTTTGAACGTTGACATTTATGTGTGAAACACTACATCATTTAAATGACCTCCACGCGAATTGTTGCAAGCATTGATTCTTTTGAGGTAATTTTCGACCACTTTTTGACACATATTGGGCGGTATCTCAGCCATAACGTGACGAATGTTGGTTTCTAAGTGCTCAAGAGTTGAAGGTTTATCTGCATAAACACGGTCTTTCGCGTAGCCCCACAAAAAGAAGTCTAATGTTGTCAAATCGCATGATCTTGGTGGCCAGTTGATATCGCCACGACGAGAAATTACGCGGCCAGGAAATGTCTCTTGCAATAAAGCCATATTCGCTCGAGTTGTGTGGCATGTGGCACCGTCTTGTTGAAACCACATATTCTCCAAGTCGTATTCTTCAATAGCAGGCAAAAAAAAGTCGGTTATCATATGACCATCACGCTCCGAATTGACGGTGACAGTCGTTCCATCGGTCCAATCACACCTTCGGACCAAAGAGCGCACCAAACAGTGATTTTTTTTGGATGTAATGGCCTCTCTTCAATTATTTGAGGATTCTCAGATCCCCTAATACGACAATTTTGTTTATTAACATATCCACCGAGTGTGAAATGTGCTTCATAGCTGAAAAAAATTTTGTTCGAAAAATTGCCGTCCACCGCCTGTTGTTCAAGCACCCATTCCACGTATCTACGACGTTGTTTATGGTCAGCTGGCTTCAATTGTTGCGTGATTTGGACTTTATATGGATGTAGGTGTAGATCTAAATGCAAAATACGCCATAATGTGCCGTAAGACAGTCCTAATGCCTGAGAACGACGAGGAATCGACACATTCGGGTCTTCGGCAACACTTTCACTTACGATAGCGATATTTTCAGCGGAACGAGCAAAACGATGATGCACAGGCCTTTCAATGTTTGTAACCACTCCAGTCTCTTCAAATTTCTTCAAAATTTCGCCAATTGCTTGCGTAATTGGACGATTATGTAAACCATAATCTCCTCTTAAAGCACGATACGTGGCTGTGACAGATTTCACATCCAACAGTTCTTTCAGTTCCACCAAAGTGTTTACATGTTCAAAAGCACGGATTATGCCCTAATAGGGGATTGCTACAACAGAACCTTAATTCCACAGAATTTTACATGCGTATAAAATGAGAAAGCTAATCATAATATAGGATACCATAGCAGAGCATAGCATAGGCAATTGAGATTAAATACAGCTTAATTGAACAAACACACGGTTTTGTCAAGTGAATAGTCTATCGCATGTCCTTATATTCGTGTGTGGATAAGTATTTCGCACAAGTGTGCCTAGCGATCATGAATCCATGTACAATCCACACAAGACTTCAAACAGTTGTCGATCTCTTTACACTTGAAGTTTTAAGGTAATTATAGATCAGAGATCAGCAATGAATCGCTTTTTCGGTACTCATAAGTACTCATGAAATTTTGAGTATGAGTGAGTCAACAGTATTGAAATTCAACTACTCTGATTCATTCGTACTCACTACAGCATTGATTTATGAGTACAGGTTGCAATGAGTATGAGTACAACGTTGATATCAAACTAATAACATTCGAAACATGCTTAATTCATACACCTACTTACTCATTCAGATTCATAAATTTAGAAAAATACTCTTATAATACTCTTATAAATGATGCGAGTGATTCGAATCATTCGTCAAAATTTACAGTCTTAATTGTTGTTGCATTTACAACAAAAGAAGAAAGAAAAAGACAAAGACAGCAAGCTAAGCAAACACACAACCTTCTAGAGAGTATTGCAGTGTTCGTACGCGAATCATACTTATTTTGTGATTCGTGTATACGATGAGTCATGGAGAGTCGAAATCAATAACATCATGCGTATTGTTAAGTATGAGTACCATGAGTATTTCAAACTTTGAATATGCGTAGTATAAGTATGACATTAAATTAAGTATGAATGCGTATAAGTATCAGAAATTATAAGTATGATTCGAATCTACTCATCGTTTTGAATACTCATTGCTGACCTCTGATATCGATCTCATACTCGATATTAGTTTTACAGCGTAGTGTATAACCATTACTGCGTTCTGAAACACACTACAAAAGCCATAGAGTGGGAGAAATAACCCTTTGGATAAAATGCTACAGCCGACCATATTTGAAAGTTCATAATCCTACACTTAAACTTCCTCAATCATGACAGAGATCTAGTCCTAATTGGTCCGGTCCATTCTGTTGTATACCAGGTCAGGAAAGTTCAACTATGTTGATTAGAATAGACAAACAATAATTTGCTTTAAGCTGATCCGCCATGGCTATGTATTACTACATACCTTTGTAAAAATGCTGCTTTTGAAATTTTCGTACTCAGGAATTCTATGAGTTTTACTTTCATTGGAATCCAAATAGAAATACAAGCAATATTTATTAGAAATTTTTTACATTCTTTCTCATTGTCAATTCATATTTTCATTTTATTTTTATTAAACAAAAAAAAAGGAAATAAAAAAAAAGCAGCTTTCGTTAATAATTTTACGTGTTGTTGTTTTCGTTTCTTTCTTTGAAGACATTATAACGCCTGCCTGTAAGCATGTTAACTGAAGGCATATTTTTTTTTTTGAATTTTGGAATTTTATATTCATCAATGAATTGCCATGAATGAATGAATGAATATATGAATGAATGTATGAATATATGAGCGAATGAATATGAATGATTAACAACTGAATTGAAGTACAAATACGAAATGAAATAAAAATTAAAAAGAAATTACACCTGCCTACAAAAAAAAAAAAAAAACAAAAGTACACAATAATATTACTTCCACAGTAAAATAAACATACAGTCGCGTACATTGGGTACAACGAAAGCACTTGACCACAAATAATATCGCAATACATCACGATGCATCGCATCAGATACAATATTTTGAGAGGTTGTTGTACGCATCCAAATGTGGAACATTTTCGTATTTCGTATCGAATCGAAACGAATTGAACCTGAACCTTAACCATCCATCTACAAACCGGAATAAAATGTGTGTAAAACATTCGATCGCTCATTAATTCGTTCATTCATTCATTCATACGTTCGTTTACTCATTGAGGCATTGCCCTGTTTTTAAGGGCTTTTTAAAGAAAAAAAACAAAAGTACACGTACTTGTACAGAAGAAGAAGAGCAAGTAGAGTTTATCCCAAAGATGGTTTAATTGAAGTAGAGTATCTTGTTTTTTCTTCTTGTTTTTTCCACAAATAGTAACACCTGATCGCTTAAGTTGTTGTTAAAAAAAACTTTATCAATACAATTGAAGTCTAGAAAATGAAAGCAAAAAAAAGCAACAAAAAATATTAAAAATTGTAAGAGGAAATGTAAACGGTGAACTGTAAATTGTAAAACCCTTCGTAAGTGCTTTATGAACTGTTCGTTCCATATTCAGTTATTTTGTAACAATTCGATGGGGGTTACTGTTAATTTTTGAACGGCTTTTAAGCGCATATGAGTGTGCTTGTCTTCGTTTCTTTTTCACTTTTTAAAATTGGGGGAAAATTTAGTGACCAAAGTGTTGTCCTGTTAATGGAAGGAAGTGTTACTGAATCAGACTCGATCAACTTGAACGGGGAAAAGCAATATTAAAGGTGTGTGTTTATTAAAGATGTTTAATAACGGCATTCAATTTAAATACCGTTTAATGGTTAAACCGTAATAATTAGCATTTAAAGACCAGCTTTAAAGTACTTTGTGTTAAGGAAAGTTAAGGAAAAATTGTTTCAATGTTGTCTTCCACAAGCTGCTCTTAAGCTGAACAATTTTTTTTTTCGAAACAAAATTGTTTTGCAGAGGAATAGTGGCAGAGGTTAGTCACCGGGTAGTAGGTCTTTACTATATGTAAGGGTCCTAAGAGCGTTTTGAAACGAAACACAGAGCAAGCTATAGTAAGACATGTAAAGTTGCTGATATTATGTATCCAAATAAAGAGTTTGTTTGTTAGGCAGCACTTTGGGAAACTTGCCCCACAACCTACATGAATTTACAGTTTCCATGCTTACTTTATAAAATAATGATTGATGCCTTCTAGTAGTGCAGAGGCCAATGAGATCCACAATAATGCAATGGATGTCCATACGATCTCTTCTCTCTTCTTATAATATCAACAGAGCTTAGATATTTGACAAGATTTAAAACAAAATATTCGATTTATTTTGAGCTGACTTTTGTTTATAAATACTTGCAAATTTTGTAGATTAAAAAGGAAAATATGTTAAGGGAGAGGACATGGATATTTAACGTTATGAAATTGCACAGTAGTAGAGTATTTTCTCAGAATATTCTAACCGCTTGGACAGTAAGGCCTTTTTCTTCCGGAAATGAAGAATTTTTCGCAACACTGTGACCCTAGGTTTAGAGGCTTATTATCTGAACACTGTATTGCGAACGAATGAGAGGACTGAGTAAGGAGACTCATGGCCAATATGAAGCTAGAGATTGGAGATAGAACCTGCTCAAGCATAAGTCTGAGCTGATAAAATCTGAAAATAAAAAAGTTCTTTTCTCTGCCGTATCTGGACATTCACAACTAGTCGCTAGCATTGCGGAACTCTGCCCATCGGCTTGGAGTCATCTTACGTGATTTCTACAGAAGTTGAAGAAGGAGGAAAAGATCATTGCTACTGGTCTGCACTTGTATTAAGCTACGTAAGAGTAATGAGCGCGTTCCTTTTAGAAATGTCCGAGAAAATAACTTTGCGGACATTTTTCATTTCAAAATTTAATTTTTTTTCAGGTCAGACATCTCTAACGAAACTAAATATGAAAAATATTTCTTCAGCGGCTACCTCCCAGCAGATTTCTGGCAAAAACTCTGATAGTAAATAAAATTGCCATGAAAAGTTTTTAAAAAAATTTGTCGTTCGGAATCGAATTAATGCACACAACATAAGTGGTGTGAGAACCTAGGTTGTAATCCTGACTGTAGGGTTGTAATGACCAATTATGTATGTAAAGGGTGTTTTTTATAGAGGTATAGAACTTTAAGTTGGCATTACTTTTCAAGATGGTGACCGATTTAACAGCTGTCAAGTGATTTATTCTCAGTTTGGTTTGGCAATTCATCATGAATAGACTCACGCCTGAACAACGCTTGCAAATAGTGCAATTTTATTTCGAAAATAATGGTTCTGTGCGGAAAACGTATCGCGCACTACGTCCATTTTATCGTCGACAAAATCGTCCATCAGAGCAGTTAATTCGATTAACCATGGAACGTTTTCCCACCACGTTTACTGTTACAGAAGAAGCTATTGCTGCTGTAGAGCGTAGCATTGAGGAAGACCCGAATGAGCCCATCCGCCATCGAGCACAGGAATTGGATCTGTGTCCATCCACTTTATGGAAGATTTTGCGGAAGGATCTTGGTTTGCGTGCTTACAAAATCCAACTCGTGCAAGAATTGAAGCCAAACGATCATCAAGTACGGCGTAGATTCGTCGAATGGGCCCAAAACGAGATTACCGTTGTTCCCGGTTTTCATAAGCGAATTTTGTTTAGCGATGAAGCGCACTTCTGGTTGAATGGCTACGTCAACAAACAAAACTGCCGCATTTGGAGTGAAGGTAATCCAGAAAAACTGACTATTTGGTGCGCTTTATGGGCTGGTGGAATCATTGGTCCGTACTTTTTCAAAAACGATGGTGGCCAGAACGTTACAGTCAATGGTGATCGGTATAGAGCCATGATTACTAACTTTTTCATTCCTGAATTGAATAACCATGATGTCCAGGAGATGTGGTTTCAACAAGACGGCGCAACATGTCACACAGCTCGTGCCACAATAGATTTATTGAAAGACACGTTTGGTGACCGCCTAATTTCACGTTTTGGACCTGTGAATTGGCCTCCAAGATCTTGTGATTTAACACCGCTAGACTACTTTCTGTGGGGCTATGTAAAGTCATTGGTCTATGCGGTAAAGCCACAAACGCTTGACCATTTGGAAGACAACATTCGCCGTATTATTGCCGATATACGGCCACAAATGTTGGAAAAAGTCATCGAAAATTGGACGTCCAGATTGGACTACATCCGCGCCAGCTGTGGCGGTCATATGCCAGAAATCATATTTAAAATGTAATGCCACAAGATTATCTTTCGGATAAATAAAATTCATCTCAATCGAATAATCCATCGTTGTTTTATTGCAACTTAAAGTTCTATACCTCTATAAAAAACACCCTTTATTATGTATGTAAGACACTCTTGTCGCCTGTCAAGTTTTTAGACGGCGTAGTTTAGGCTTTTCAAACGTCAATCTGTCTACATGCATTTGAATCCTTTTAGGACTCGATATTTGCCTTCAAAAGAACTGTGATGAGAATCTAACGGGTGATTTTTTAGCTATTATCGTTTTGGCAACACTGGTTTAAACAGCCCACGCTCGTTTCGTGTTTTGTTTCACTGTCGAACATCTTCAGTTTGATCTATAATTTAACCATGAATCGTCTTACAAACGAACAACGCTTGCAAGTCATTGAATTTTATAATCAAAATGCGTGCTCTGTTAAGAAAGTTGATCGCGCGCTTCTTCCATTTTATGGTCAGTTTAATCGACCCACTGAAGCGGCTACTCGGGCTATTGTCACTAAATTTCACACCAAATTTATATTGTTGGACATTAAACCACCAACACGCTTACGTAGAGTGCGAACTGAAGAAAATGAGAGGCGAGTTTGGTGAACATTTTATTTCACGTTCGGGACCGGTTAATTGGCCGCCTAGATCGTGCGATTTAACGCCTTTAGACTATTTTTTGTGGGGCTATGTTAAAGCTCATGTCTACACAGACAAGCCCGCTTCAATTGACGCATTGAAAGACAACATTGAAGCATTTATTCGTGAGATACCGGCCGAAATGTTGGAAAGAGTCTGCCAAAATTGGACTAAGCGGATGGACCACTTGAGGCGCAGTCGCGGTCAACATTAGCATGAAATAATCTTCAAACATTATATTATATGACCGTACTTTCGGATAAAATAAAGATTTCATAAATTTTTCTGAATTTTATGTGTTTTTTTTTTGAAAAATTTTCCTATAGCTCTCAAAAAATCACCCATTATAAGAGAAGTACTAGTGATATGAAAGAACTTTTATGTACAATCCCTTTAGAGCTCTCATGCTTGTAAACCGTTTGCAATTATAAAGATTTTGAATTGTCACCTTTTCATTTCAAAGTTTAACATTTTTTGTAATAAATTAGTGTTGCTATGTAAAGCTTAAGAATTTTATAAATTGTGAACTGCAATATAACAATAAAACGCATATCTTTTTTTGTAAATTATTATTGGAATTTTAGAACATTTTTACATTCATTGCTTATACATCAAAAGCCACTCACTCAGCTATAAAGAGAGCAAAACAAAAAAAGCATTTTAAAATGATTGTTAAATAAAAAAAAAAGTTTTTCATTTTTTGTAATAAATATTCTGGTTACTAAGGCCAATATAACCGTTGATAAGCTTTTTACTGTTTAATTGGTTTGCTTTTTTGGCAAATTTAATTAAGCAGATAATTTATTTGAAGAGCAGCTAGCAGTTAGCAGCCAGCAGCTGCTGCTGTCTCTGACTGCCTTCAAATACACAGGGCTTCAATAGTAAAAGTTTTCAATTTTAAAAAAATAATTTTTTTTTTTGAAAAACATATAATCGCGTGCTTTTCTATAATTAATAATGAATATTTATTAATTTTTTTGGTTGTTGTTTTTTTTGTTGTGAATATTTTTTGGTAAGTTTTTCAGCGGTTGTTGTTTTTTTTACATTTTTTTGAATAATTTTTATTACCAAAAATATTTTTAATTTTTGAATGAGCATGTCGCCCGTTTTAAATTCATTCGCTTATATGTACGTTGATTCGCTCATTCGTTCGTTCTTAGTTGCCATGAATTTATTAAGAAACCCAAGGAAAAAAACGAAGAAGAAAAATTGTATTTTACAGTTGCACAAGCTGCTTATAAGCGTAACATTGAAATGTTTGAGCCGGTAGATAGGTAGGTAGGTAGTATCCATTACCATTTTTTCTTTATTACTGGGTTTGATTATCATTTTTAGTGCATCTCCCCGGCAAAGTAACCCTTTTCATGAAATGAAATTGTGCATCAAAAAGAGCCCAGGCAAACTTATGAATTAAATGTTTCATTGTACAAATGCAACACGTTGCAAACGGAAAAAAAACAAAAAAAAAAAGAAATGGCAACGATGAAATTCATTTTCTGAATTAAACATCATGAGAGAGTGCTGAGATACGTTTTTTTTACAATTTTTTGTCGAACATTAAAAGTATAATTTAATGATGAGGATCTGGTTCATTATTATAACGATTATTATTGTTAACTGGGGAGTATTTTTTTATTTTTTGAGAGTAAAACAGGTGTAATGATTTCTTTTTAAAAAACAAAACTTTAAGCCTGGGAAAAAGGGATGTTTAAGTTACTGATAAAATGTTTTTTTTTATTATTGTTTCCGGCATCAATTAAAAACACTCAAAAAGTAACCAAAAAAAAAGCAACAACAACAAGAAATTAAACTTTCTTTATAAAGCAACCTGATTAGGGCCAATCCATTTAAATCAATTTAAGTGAAGCCAAATTTGCAACTGCTACAGCAAATGCAAAGAACACAGATGGGGCAATACTTTCTTACCAACATCGAAAAGGAAGTTTTTTGACTCTTTGACACAAGCAATGAAAAAAATCTGCTCAAATCTTCAGTGACAAATGATAAGAAAACCAAAAAGATGCAAATAATTCAGTTGCTAGCTGTTGTCGCCACCCAACTAACCATATTGGTATCGTGTGATTTCTTATAGAGATGGGCCTAACCACATAACTACATAAATCGCCCATCATATTAGAGAATCGTGGTTATAACTTGATTCCCTGGCGAAAGGAACGAAAACACTATAGTAACAGCGATTTACTAATATAAAGAAACAGAAGACCCTATCGAAATGCTCATCATGGAACGATTGAGAAAAGAAATTCATTCTAAATTAATTGCACAATATTGTGCCACTATAGCGCCATCTAGCTTTATATACATTCAATAATGTAGAATACTGTATAGGCGACTGATCACCAATGTACTCCATACCACTCTAACTAAAGACCTCTGTCTGTCTCTGCTGAGCTTCTGGCAGTAAGCCTCAATGCTGCCATAGACCAATTCGATTCGACAACATACATATTGTACACACATACAAACATATTTGGTCATTACAACCCTTCAGTCCGGACCACGATCTAGCTTCTCCTACCACTTATGTTGTGTGTGTGTTAATTTTATACATGAGTGGCGGAACCAACAGTTTAAAGTCGATTCCGAATGACAGATTTTTAAGAAACTTTTCATGGCAATTTTATTTTATTCTCAGAATTCTTTCCAGAAATCTGCTGAGAGGAGGTGGCCGTAGAATGTTTTTCATATTTCGTTCAAATGGAGATGTCAGACCTGGGGTCTCATGTCTAATAAGTCAACATACTACCTACTAGACAACGACGACTTCATAAATAGTTCCTTGTAATTTTCTTGATAGACTGGATTTTAGAATTACATTACTAAGGACTGAAGGTCTTTGAGATATAAACCGATTGCTCCTATTCAGGTTTCTGAAAAAAGGCTTGCGTATAGGTTGCCTAAACACAACACAGTTTTCCATACAGAGGCCATTTCCATATTCCGAGCAACACAAAGCTTGTGTAGTAATCAGGTATTCCCTGAAATTCTGACAATTTACCGGGACAACTAGGCTGCGCTCATCTTTATGGCATCCATCCTTGTCAATTATTGCTGGGGATTTTTAAATCATTCATTGAATCATTGAATTGATCTAGTCTGGTACAGAGCTCACAATCTCCGGCATAAGTGTTCTGATTGCCTCAGTGAAACTGTATATTTTAAGACCGCTTTGCAGAGAGGCTCAACGGCATCAAGTCTGTTCTGCTAGGTTTCCATCACTTCTCAAAATCTGTAATCGTTTATAAGCTTGGATTGGCCGTAAACTGTATAAAGGAATAAGGGACATAACAAAGGTCAACCTGAAGTCGCCGTAGTCTAGTAGGTAGTATATTAGACGTGACGCCTCGGTTCAAACCCCAGGTCAGACATCTCCACCGAAGCGAAATATGAACAAATATTTCTTTCGACTATTTCATCTCGTTTAGATTTCTGGCAAAAACTCTGAGAGTAAAATAAAATTGCCATGAAAAGTTTCTCAAAAAAAATCTGTCGTTCGGAGTCGACATTAAACTGTAGGTCCCGCCACTCATGTATAAAATTAACACACACACAACATAAGTGGTGAGAGAAGCTATTTTGTAATCCTGACTGAAGGGTTGTAATGACCAATTATTTTATGTATGTATGATAGGCTTGGATGGGCCATATACTGTGTGAAGGAATAACGAACATTACAAAGAGCAACTTACAGTTGAATACTTAACATAGGATTAAAGTGCAGAATGCCGAAGAATAAGACAAAGAAGATTGGTAGAGATGAAGCACTAGCAAGGAAGATTCACGTTGCAGCAAATTATTTTTACGAAGCAAGATAGAAAATGTTCTGCATCATCAATATTATTTGTTTTTTCCTTTTTAAAGGATTACATTTAGCGCTCATTTGTTCTTAATAGTATACTTAATGTAATTAAATATATGGAGTAGCATTCTACTACTCTGTATTAAGAAAATAAAGAAAAAAATTATTTTTCAAATTATTTTAATACGAAATCATCTCCTATGGTTTGTAAATGTCAATGGTTTCTCTGATGGATTATGTTCTTTAAAGACTCGTTTTGTGTTCTGTTGCCACCACACGCAATAGTTTCGTTTTTTTTTGTGTTTGTTTGCGTTTTTACTATGAAACTTTACAACAATTTTAGATATTTTCATCACGTTCAATAGTTTTAAAGTTATTTGCCCTTTTTTGACAAACTAATTTGTCATTCTTGGCCATAATTGGCAAGTAATCAAAAACAGTTTATGTAGAAGAGACCAATCACAATAACAATAACAAAAAAACGAATAAAAAATTTTTATCACAGAAAAAAACAAACGACCAGTGTAAGCAAGTATAAACAAACGCCATATGTTTTTAGGCTCCCACAATGCTTGATGTCTTGTTCAACGTAAGCCTAGAAAAAAAATATTTGCCAGTGCTAACGTTGTTGTTTTTTTGTTTTTTTTTTTCGTTTAAAGTAATCAATTTTGTTTTTCTCTATAATTTTTTTGTATATGATTTTAATGCTCTTCAACATTCTTTCCCAGCATATGATAGGCAAGTGAAAATAATTTATTTTTTTTATTTCTTGTTAGGAATTCTAAAAATACTTAGAAACTGTCTTAAAGTGTAACTGCTACTGCTACTGATTACTGCCAGCAATAATACAAGATTTGAAATGATTCTTTTTAAAGTGAAATATTCCGGCTACTGGTATTACAAACAGATTTCTTGTCACTCTTTGTCATCATAATTGTTCTGAATTTATTTAAAAAATTTTTATTTGATTTCGTTCTGTGGTTTTATTACAGTTTAGAATAACTGTGAGCAGGTTATTTAAAATCAAAAGACTTAAGCAACGAACGTGATTTATTATTTATTATTCTTGTATTTTTTTTTATTTCTTTGGCTTTTTCTTCTTGTTCTTGTTTAGTTTTTATAATTTATTTATGGTAACAAATTTTATTTAAAAAACTGATCATTTAAGGGCCTGATTTTTCAAGTAATTTTGATAATTTTTTCCATAAGAGGCGAATTTATATTAACACACATGATTTAACACTTACAAATCGTATTTTAAGGAATATATAATCAAAATTTATTTCATTTTGCAATAGAAGGCCTATTTCTAAAGCGAATCACAATTAGAGTACGGCATATATATGATCTATTGTAATGTCTTCAATTTACATGGGATATTCGTATAATGGTTCTACCAATTTTGTTTTTGTTGGGTATTAGTGAGCACAACTGCATATATAAGCACTCAAGTGTTTCTTTCTGAAATTCATTAACGTCTTTAGACATCCAAAAATGTCTTCTACTGATTCGTCTTTCTAATCGGAACAATTGTTCTTTAAGTTTGCAACAGAGATCAGCAATAAGAATTCAAAAACATGAGTAGATTCGAATCATACTCATAATTTCTGATACCTATATGCATTCATACTTATTTTAATATCATACTCATGCTACTCACATTCAAAGTTTGAAGTACTCATGGTACTCATACTTAACAATACGGATGATGTTGTTGATTTCGACTCTCCATAACTCAACACTTACAAGCATCAGAAAAAAAGTATGATTCGCTTACGAACACTACAATACTCTCTAGAAGGTTGTGTGTTTGCTTAGCTTGCTGTCTTTGTCTTTTTCTTTCTTCTTTTTTTTTTGTAAATGCAACAACAATTAAGACTGTAAATTTTTGATGAATGATTCGAGTCACTCGCATCATTTATAAGAGTATTATAAGAGTATTTTTCCAAATTTATAAATCTCAATGAGTAGGCGCATGAATTAAACGCATTTCGAATGTTATGAGTTTGATATCAACGTTGTAATCATACTCATTGCAACCTGTACTTATAAATCAATACTGTAGTGAGTACGAATGAATCAGAATAGTTGGATTTCAATACTGTTGACTCACTCATACTCAAAATTTCATGAGTACTTATGAATAGCGAAAAACGATTCCTTGCTGATCTCTGGTTGTTGCAGACCGGTTATTATTCTCAGATTACTTCTGGATAGCCTGAGAAATAACTCAAATCCCTTTCTTTATAACTATCAAGGATGAGATTAGATTGTTACAAATCTTTATGAGTTCATGAAGTGTCTTAGATTCTCTCCATCTTTCCTTTTGCCGACTATAGGCTTTCAAACATCTCTTCGCACTCCAGGCGTGGAAGCTACCTTCATAAGACACTTCTTTGACTGTTCATACATACATACATACATAATTGATCATTACAAACCTTCAGTCAGCATTACAACCTACCTTCTCACAACACTTATGTTGTGTGTGTTCATTTTATACATGAGTGGCGAGACCTACAGTTTAATATCAACTTCGAACGTCAGATTTTTGATAAAATTTCATGAAAATGTTCTCTTACTCTCAGAGTTTTTACCAGAAATCTGCTGAGAGGAAGTCGCCTAGAAATATTATTTCGTATTTCATTTTGTTGAAGATGTCTGACCTGGGGTTTGAACCGAGGCTTCATGTCTAATAAGCCAACACACTACTTACTAGACTACGGCGACTTCTCTGACTGCTCATTGCTGTGAAATTACTCATGACCTAGAATCCAGCAGAGTGATCCTATTTCCCCTACTCAGTTGGTTCAATGTCGTCAAATAGTTTCATACTATTTTCGAATTAAATTCTACACGAGTCAAATGCTCCGACGGTGGCATAACTCTGGGGTAAGGTGCAATGTTCAATGCTTTAGTATTTTCTATCCAAACAATGGATATTATCAATCATTTCTACATCGTAGGAGTCTTATGCCGACTTACTTAATTCATTAATACAACCCCTTAATCAGTCTTACAGACAAGCTATTTATGCCACCCATGTTGTGTATGTTAATTTTATTCATGAGTGGCGGGACCCTACAGCTTAACAGCGATTATTAAAAACAGATTTTAGAAACTTTTCATGGCAATTTTATTTACACTCAGAGTTTTTGCCAGAAATCTGGTGAGAGGAAATCGCCGAAGAAATACTTTTTGTATTTTTGTTTTGATGTCTGGCCTGGGGCTCGAACCCTGGCTTTACGTCTAATAAGCCAACACACTACCTACTACACTACGGCTACTACAGTTTAAAGGCGAATATTAAAAACAGATTTTAGAAACTTGGTGCCCCTTTTGAATCAGAGTGTTAAGAGGAAGTCACCAATTTATTTGCTGAGTTTTAAACCAAGGGCTCTCTTCTAAGAAGTCAACACACTAGCAACTAGACTACCATCATGTACAGATTTGAGTAAGTAAATGAAAAATATTTCTTTAAATAAATAACACTTCAGAATGAAAGGATGGGTCACAGAACCAGCAAATGGATAACGCAATAATATATTATACCCGATTTCCTCCAATTTATTTTTAAAGTAATTTTAAGGCTCTTTGAACTTTTGTATACAGCAGGTTCCAAAAAAATTTCAGATTGCTAGGAAAATGACAAAAATTTTAACTAAATTTGCATATAAAGTGTATAAGATCTTATATTAACATGGCTTGTAACAAAACTAGCTGCTGCAACTAAAAAAGCTTTCCATCATTTCGGTCCGAAAGCAACAAAGTTACCTCAAAAACAAAAGACTTAAGCAGGAAGCGTGCTATTGATATGGCAACTCAATTTATGCATTACAAGCGATCATTTCAATATTAATGAATTTTTATTTTGAATTTATTGTTAACAATTACATACTGAGCCGCGTCATTAATTAATTTTTGTTTCTACAATTTAGAAAATGTAGTGCAACAATGTAACTGTACAGAGGCAAAAGGTGTTTAAGAAACCCAAAAAAAAAGAAGCAAGAAATTTTAGTTTTTCAACGTGAATAACTTATTTAGATCAGATCAGATCAGATCCGATGAGATCTTATGCAGACAAGAGTTTAATGATTAAAATTTAAACATATTTTATATGACAAATGATAACCTGCAGCTTAAGGGTTTTGAAAACGATAATTAAACACTTAAGCTCTCTTTCTATCTCTCTCTCTCTCTCTCTCAATTCATAAGGTTTTATGACAAGCTGCAAAGAAATAAGAAAAATTAAAATGAATACCATAATAACGATTACAAATATAACTCACAGAGAGACAAAGACAGAAAGACAAAGAGAGAGACACACATTATAAATTGTAATGCACAAGGTGTTGGTTGTTTTTTTTTTTCTTCGTTAAATAAAATATGAATTATTTGTAATAAAATGTATGTATGAATACAGCCTATACAGTGAAACTATTGCGCAATATAGAGCAGCGGTAACAGGATAAATATGTGGAACCTGTTTTCCAATTTTTTTTTTGACTGAAAAATAAGACTCCAACACGTTATGCTTTGTGTGTAAAAGTTTTGTGTTTTTAATGAACTGAAGAGTATTACTAAAAGCCTGCAGATGTAATAAATTTTAATTTCATTTTCATAACCGCAAATTAAAGGAATACAAAGAAAATAAAAGGAAAAAAAAGAAAAGAAAAGGAAAAAACAACAAAAACTAGGACATGTTACTCTGGTTGCTGATATCTACTGTGTACTGTTATAGTTTTAGTGTTGTTCACACGTTTTTTTCTCATCTCTCTCTCTTATGTAGAAAGCCTAATAGGACAGTAAACTGCACTGCACTATGGGTTGTTTGCGACCATATCCGAAAGGCTTGTTATAAACATGTTTTGTTGCTCTTATTATTTGTTTTTACAACTCCCATACCAAGGCATTATTTCATTCGCCATATAATTTTATTGGATATTTTGTTACTCCTGTTGCTGCTATCCTTAGGGGTATTGTAAATAATTTGCAATGAGATTTTGTTGTCCCTCTTTTTATGGCTTAAATATGGTTGCGTTGAGTATGTATATAAATGTGTCTTGATTTAATAAACTTTTAATTACTCTTCAACGATGATCACTTCTTTCCATCTGTGGTTTAGGTTTTTTGTAGAATTTTTATTGCTTTTTTCTCTTTAAGTTTTTTTTTTCATAAAGCTCACGGTTTTGTCACGGTAGCATCCTCCCTAAGGCTTATGTTTTGATGAATTAATTTCGATTTTTTGCACTTGCCAAATGGAAATTGAATTGTATCCCCATGTTCAGTACGTCTTTTGATACTACAGAATATGGTTGAAGAAAAAAAGAAATTTAAATTAGATTCTCTGTAATGCTTTTTAGGACTTTAAGCTTGAATCTTAGATGTTGGTATCCAAATGAATGCATAGAAGAATCAGAATTATTATTGTTGGCAATTGACTACCCAACGGCCGACTCTTCGAGTCCTACTTTTATTCCGTGAAAATAGCAACTCTTTACCTTCTACTAGACCTAGCATTTCTCCATATAGCTCAGCTTGACCTCAGCATACCAAAAAAAACCTTTGTAGGTGCAATAGTTTTAGATGTTATGGCCGACCTTTCACTTGAGAATTATCGTCCAAATATCGGGTCCGCCATTTTTTTTTTCAACTAGTGCTTATTTCGTGAATGGTAACACTTAGCTCATGTCTGATTTGACAGATAATTAGTTTTATCCTTCCGCTGAACGAATATGATTGTGTATATTGACCATCCAATGCGTTTTCGCTTCGCTAAGTGGACCTGCGATCGACTTACAGAAGATGTCGATTTTGGCAAAGAAAATCATCTTTTCAGATGAAGCTCATTTTGATCTTGGCGGGTATGTAAACAAGCAAAATTGTCGCATTTGGGGCACAGAAAACCCGCACGCATACATTGAAATGCCGACGCACCCAAAACGACTCAGTGTGTGGTGTGGATTTTGGTCCAGAGGCATAATTGGGCCATTTTTATTCGAAAATGAGCAAGGAGTGGCCGTTACAGTCAATGGCGATCGTTATGGGGCCATGTTGAACGAATTTTTGTTCACAAATATTGAAGAGGAGGATATTGGCAACATTTGGTTTTATCAGGACGACGCTACGTGCCACACAGCCGAAGCTACACTCCTGTTTTTGAAGATCGCATTATCAGCCACAGAGCTGATGTCGTTTGGCCACCTCGGAGCTGCGATTTGACACCGTTGGACTATTATTTGTGGGGTGCCGTCAAAGATAAGTGTTACGGCGACAAGCCAGAGTCAATTGACGCTTTAAAGGACAATATTCGTGAAGCCATTGGTGAAATACAGCTGCACACAATCGATAATGTGCTCAAAAATTGGATCGATCGTGCATGGCCAGCCGAGGCAGCCATTTGAATGAAATTATTTTCCATTATTAACCGGAAGGATTGTACTTTCAAATAAAAAAAGAAATTTGAGAAAATATTCAATAGTTTTTTTCTTTAAAGCATTTAAAAAAAATAAGTTATTTGGCGGACCCTTTAGTTTTACAATAGCTACCGGTATTCTCATTCTATTGTGAAGTGTTCTGCAGGATTCGTTACAAAAGGTCGTCAGTTGTGGGAGTAGCTAAAGCACCATTCCCTGTAACCTACCCAACATTGACGTGTATTTTCTCTTCGGCAAAGTAGTAAACGGTATTGTTTCAGTAGAATAATATTTTGCTTTAAACTCGAGTTCCCATTAATGAAATACAGGGCAGCCGTTGCCCGCATTGTTGTCTTTACAGCGTTCTGTTTGATGCTCAGCTTGATAGGTAAGAGGATGAGCTTAGTCATGATATGTTTCAAGATAATAGGACCGTACCTAGTTATTCTATACTTCTGTGATCCGTTTTGTAGGGATTCATAGCGATTTCTCTTTTCTTCCTCTTTTTGGTCATGAGCTCCAGTTCGCTTAGTCCAAATAGGCAATAACCGGCATTTGCCAGATCGGTTATTACGTGAGTGAGCAGGAGCTATTGTCTTTAGTCTGCTCTTGACCACCATTCTGGCGATTGCCAGATCGATTTTTACGAATGGATGTGTTTTGTGGTGGAATGCTTTGTATTCAGTTTGTATTTCGGTGTCGACGCTAAATAAGGTCCAGCCTCCTGATGTATCATCGGAGTTAGGAGTCTGCTCTTGTCACCAATCTACGCGTGACGTCACTGCACCTGCATGTCAAGTAAACTTTAAAGTATAGTGCAATCGAAATGCTGGAAGCTGTAACCGAGCGGTGAATCCGGTATTCTGAAAGTTTTTTGCCCAATAGTGGGGAACAAACTGATTATTTTGCGCTGTAGCTGATTTTTCTTATATGGGTTGAGCAACCTCATTCTAAATGGGAATTTTTAGAACGATACACAGTATTTTGCAAATGTTTAGAACTGGAATTCCATTACAGTTTGGATGACAGGCGGAAATGGTTGCTATTTTGAAGGCTCTCGAAGGCGCTGATGCCCCAGGCTCTTCAAATATGAATTCTTATGTGATTTCCATTGCTCATCAGGCTAGCTTGAGGACTATTGTTCTAGTAAATCAAGACTGATTAGTAACTGTAAGAACACCACAAGAGCCCCTGTACCAGATCGTATCAATTTCTGTTGGGTTCAGTGATTAAGTGGTCTACCAGTGTACGAGAGGGCTGATACTCTCAGTAGACTGGAATCTCCGGCGGGTGATGTTGTTTTTCGTTCTAGCCCTCTAATATGTTATCAGGGAAATGGTTAGAGAAAAAGAGCATAAGAAACACTGGTGAGATAGATCGCAGATTGTCTAGTGCCTGTACAAACTTGCTGCTGGGCCTTTGTAGGTTCACCGTGAGACTGGCGACAAAGTTTCTTATGAGACATTGCGAGCTTGGGTTAGGTTAGATTGGAGTTGTAGATTTTTTATCAAAGCTCATTTGGGCATGCATAGCAGCCCGTTGTGACGCCATGGTTAAGTGCAGTCCGCATACTGAACAAATTCTACCGAACTCATAGCAGAAGTTGGTTAGCGTAGGGGCTGCACCGAGCCTAGGTTACTGACACGAATAGCCGCTTGATTTCAGGGTATACGGAAATGAGAAGGAGTTGGAGCCTGTAGAGAACCTCCTACAGAACTACTCAGTCCTTGGCAGGGAAAGGATGTTTAATGTTGAGACTATAAAGGCTTAAACAGTATCTGTTAGAATAAGTGAATATCGCAATATGGTAGCTACGTCTTCTTCCTTTGCAATTCCTTAACAAGATAAAGATCGTGTTACAATTCCTTTGTTAATGAATTAAGTACTCTTAGAATTTAATGTGAATTCAGCCAGACTAAAATTCATTTCCCATTAACAAGGTATGTATTGCTGAAAAAAAAAACAACAAAAACAAAAGACTTAAGAAACAAGCATGGTTTGCATAATAAACAAAAATATTTGAGACAACACCACCAACAAACTCAAGTCAAATAAACAAACGAAAAAATGTTCAAAGTTTAATTAAATTATGAATTTTGAGCTACGAAAACTATACTAATTTTTGTTTTTTACTACAACAAGAAAAAAAATTAACATTTTTAAAAGGAATTTGAAATGAAGTTTAAGTTACTTTTAATGGCTTTGTGCTCTATTAACCGCCATTGCGTGCAATACAAATGCAAATGCAAATTAAAAATTCACAAAATTCGTTGATTATTTAATAATTTTTAGTTTTCAAGTTAAAATAAAAACAATAACAACAACAACAAAAAAATTGCATTACAAATAAGCAACAGACAGAAATGTATTCATTCCCCTCTGCCCCTTTTTAAATACAAGAATATTTTTAAACAAACAATTTGAATTGAAGGAATTACAAATTGAGGAAGAATTTTTAATGCAACAACAACAATTATTGTTTTCGTTAACTTTAGTAATTTGATAAGAATTTAAGGTATTTTTTTCGGTTGTTTTTGTTTTATTACAAGTTTTTTGTTTAAGAAAATTTACGTGAAAAAACTTGCCCCATAAAAATATTAAAAACATCATCTGTGAGACACGCGTACTTTCTTGTTATAATTAAGGGATATTAAAGAAAGTTTAAAATGCGAAATAATAATCACCAGGCCACTAATTGCATATGCCCATGAAATGGCCAAAGCCAAAGCTGAGCACAAAACATAAAATTCAATGCGAAAAAATTTATTATTTTCATAATTGTCCACATTGGGCCATTCATTGGGCCATGCATTGGGCGGCTTTGCATTGGGAAAGAATGAAAGAAAGCAACGATCATTCGTATTGGCATCGAAACATTAAAAGTCACGTCAAATATTTGTCCAGTATACGGCGAAAATCTTTAGTTTGTTATTGTTTTATTATTAAGAGATTCATGTGTAAATGTGTGTGTGAGTGTGTGTGTGTGTCTGTATCAATACATATTGTTTTTTTTATATTATTTTCTTTGAAGTACAACAATTAAGCGTTTTCAATATTTTGCCTTGAGGCTTTTGGGCCATAATTTTCGGTTTACAAAGTTGAAAATGTAAAATGATGTTAAGGAACGAATTTTACATTCACTTCTTGAATGCTTTTAAAATTACAAATTTTGTTCATTGAATTGTTATAAATAACAGGCGATCGGGGAAGGTTGTTAGCTATTAAATATCTTTCATCTGATGTACCATTTATTTAGTGAAAGAACTGTTGGGCATAAACTTACATCACATCGTTTAAAAAACGCAAAACTCTTAAAAGTACGAGCATACATACATAATTGGTTATTACAAGCCCTCAGTCAGGATTACGTCCTAGCTTCTCATACCACTGATGTTGTGTGTGTTAATTTTTATACATGAGTGACAGGACCTACAACTTAAAGTCGATTCCGAAGCGACAGATTTTTTTTGAGAAACTTTTCATGGCAATTTTTATTTACTTTCAGAGTTTTTGCCAGAAATCTACTGAGAAGAATTCGCCGAATAAATATTTTTTCATATTTTTGTTTTGATGTCGGATCTGGGGTTTGAACCGAGGCCTTAAGTCTAATAAGCCAACGGCAACCACATCGCAAAAGTGTTTTATTCAAATATGGTCAAACATTAAGGGTTTGCATATTATATTTATGGTCCTTATAAACGGCCTACTAGGCAGAGAATTAACAAGAGCTGACCAGAGAATGTGCTTGGGCAGTGGAGCAAATACGTTAAATCGAATTGATATGTGACTAGGAACTATTTGTCATCCATTGACTTAATAAACGCTGTTATTTCACTAATCCTAAATTGACTGGTACGTACGTACGTAATTGGTCATTACAACCCTTCAGTCAGGATTACGACCTAGTTTCTCACACCACTTATGTTGTGTGTGTTAATTTTATACATGAGTGGCGGAACCTACAGTTTAAAGTCGACTCCGAACGGCAGATTTTTGAGAAACTTTTCATTGCAATTTTATTATTCACTTTCAGAGTTTTTGCCAGAAATCTGCTGAGAGGAAGTCGCCGAAGAAATATTTTTTGTATTTTGTTTTGATGTCTGGCATGGGGCTCGAACCCTGGCTTTTCGTCTAGCAAGTCAACACACTACCTACTAGACTACGGCGACTTGACTAAATTGACTGGTAGTTAACTTTAATTAGGAAGATCCTGGAAACGTAAGATACACGATACGTAGGTAAAAATGGAAATCGTCCCCGACAATACATATATTTTGGATAGCTAGGGCTTATTGTGACTCTGTAGTCTTTTAATTTCTGTAATTTCCAATGAAATCATGAGGTCGCCGTAGTCTAGTAGGTTGTGTGTTGGTTTATTAGACTTGAGGCTTCGGTTCAAACTCCAGATCACACATCTCCAGCAGAACGAAATATGAAACGAATCTTTCTTCGGCGACTTGCTCTCAGCAGATTTCTGGCAAAAACTCTGAGAGTAAAATAAAATTGTCATGAAAAGTTTCTCAAAATTCTGTCATTCTGTAGGTTCTACCACTTATGGATAAAATTAACACACACAACATTCCAGTGGTATGAGAAGCTAGGTCATAATCCTGACTGAAAGATTATAATGTTCAGTCATGTATGTATGCATGTAACATTTAAATCATTATGAGACTTTGATGAAGTTATTTACACTTTCAATATCCATGGTTGACAGATCAGTGCATAGTATAAGCTGAGACCTTTCCTACTCTTTCACCATCATGCTGGACAATTCTTTTCCTCTTCCATTTCTCTGTAGCTGGTAAAAAATCTGTTGAAATTTGTTATTTTCGATTTGATTGAACAAACAACAAAAATCTGTCTTTATTAGAAAAATCGTAAAACAAAAGACTTAAGAAACAAACCCTTAAAATAGCGTCAGCTTTAGTTTTAATAGAAAATAAATTGTTTTTACAGCTCTTTTGATAACGGTTTCGTTTTAATGTTTTCAATGAAATATTATAGGGCTTGTCAACAAAGACTGGATTTTTTTTGTGTCGCAAAATAATTGTAAGATTGACGATGTAATAAACAGAAATAAAATTCCATCAAGAAAGTTTAACACATGATGTCAAAAATCAATAAAAGAAATGCTTTTGTACGTTTATTTTGACCACTTTTTATAGCAAAAAAAAAAAGAGAAAAAATATAAAGAAATGACGATAACAACAACAACAAAAACCGAAAATTACAAAATAAAACTTGAAATGCTGTCCCATGGATGATAACCGAGGTAACGGTGT
This sequence comes from Sarcophaga carnaria, assembly GCA_958299815.1. Lineage (NCBI taxonomy): Eukaryota > Metazoa > Arthropoda > Insecta > Diptera > Sarcophagidae > Sarcophaga > Sarcophaga carnaria. Next base: position 128,654,829 of record OY283150.1, on the reverse strand, counting down.
TGTTGCTGTTCAATGATGTGACCAAAAGCTTATGCACCTGAAAATAACTGTCATAAACAGACAGAAACGAAGCATATCGAGCAGATACACAAGACCCAGCAACAAATAGAACAACTCAACGACAAAGTGACCAAAACAATTTAACATTTTTAACAAAATGTATACAGACATATATGAACACACACACACTATAGACATATACTTACACCCAGTCAAAAGAAATACCCAGCAAAAGTTTTGCTACCAAACACTAAAAAATTTTGCTGGGTTATCTTGTAGGTATGAATAACGTCCTGCCATAGTATGTTTGGAGATGTTTTCTTCTTCGATAACAATTCATTTCGTATTATTTTTTAATGACACAGAAAAAAATGATGCAAGTTTTCCTCTTTTTTTTGTGCAGACACTGTTACAGTTTCTGTGTTTCTGTGTGTGCTGTTGCTGCACTTTGTTCGAGAGTTGATAACATTTCAAGACGGTACGATTAACCATTGTATTGTACAATGAAATGAAATAAATATCAACGACAAGTACATGACTTTTCTTTAAGTTTCATTTATTTTTTTTTATTTCGTCCTCGTCTTCTTACTCCTCTTCTGCTGCATTTTATTTTGTTTTTTTATTTTTGTTTTTTTCATGAAATAAACGAAAAAATTTAAAAATTTTAAAATTGTGGTGAATGACAAAAAGGGTGTTGCTTTTCTGTTGTCTTGTTGCATGGTTTATGGACATTAAATGCTTCACTTATAACAGCATCGAATTATTCTTGCGCTCAAGTTTTTCATCTTTTTTTTGAGAATTTTTATTATTGTTGCCGTTGTTGAATGGTTTTTATGGGGTTTTTTTTTTGTAACTCAAGTAAAGTCATTAACATTAACATGAAAATTGTGAATTAATCAAGAAATTTTGTTTTAATGGACAGTCAACAGCAACAAAAATTAACGAAAAAGAAAAAGAAAAAAGAAGAAACGAAAAAAAATGTTGTTGATTTTATTTAAAAAAAAGAAGACAAAAAAATGTTTAAGAGAACTTTCTAAAAAAAAAAGGAAAAAGGGAAATATAAACCACGGCAAAACAATAATTGAAAATGTCATGTTCAGTGGAGTTCGTATTAAAAGGAAAACAAAAATCAGAAGACTTAAGCAACAAACTTTTTGTAAAACAAAAAAAATTTTCAATTCAAATCGAAATACCAAAATGGTTTATAAATTTAAACCGTACTTTAGCTAAACTTTAGTAAGATATTATAACTTATCAGCCCTAAGTGCAGGGCTTACAACTGATATTCAGTTTTTTATGCAAGGCTTTGTTGCTATTAGCTTATACGGCATTTAATAGGGTAAATATCTGTAATTTATTCCCAACTAATCATTGAATTGAAATAGGCTTAACGGCAGAGCATTTTCTTGTCTTCGAAAAAATCATTTATTCGCGGAAATTTGCCTTTCAAAAAAAATACAACTGGAGGATATACATTTTTCGGCAGAGATAATTACGAATATGAATTTTTGCAATTTAGAATATTGCTTTTTTCGGCGATGACTTGCTCTTTTGTAATATGACTTAAATTTTTTTTGCCGATGACTTCCACTTTTTTGTCGATGACTTGCATTCTTGTCAATGACTTGCAGTTTTGGTCGATGACGTAAACTTTTCATCAATGACTTGCATTTTTTTTATCGTCGATGACTATAATGTTTTTGTCGATGACTTGAATTTTTTTGTCGATAACATGCATTTTTTGCCGATGACTTGATTTTTTTGTCCATAACTTGCATTTTTTGCCGATGACTTCATTTTTTTTTTGTCGATAATATAATATGATATAATATAATATAATATGACTTGAATTTTTTGTCGATAACTTGCATTTTTTGCCGATTACTTGAATTTTTTGTCGATAACTTGCATTTTTTGCCGATGAGTTGCATTTATTGGCAATAATAATAGATATTAGCACCGTACCTATATTAGCTTCATCGCCGATATCTCCGATCCTAAGTAATGCCCGATCGTAACGAAATCTTTTCGAAAAATTTGATCCTTCAACTTTATTATCATTGATGAGGAAAGAGTGCTTTTTTGGGTGCTACAGGATATTTCATCAGGATACAGTAAACTCTTGGATGCTTTTTCATTACTCTCCCGTCCACACCTGCGGTAAGAGTTATAGTGTACATAAGTATGTATATTCACCATCTACGCTGTTAGTTTTGCGGTTATCATTTATTATAGACAGTTTGTAATCGTTTATTATAATCAGTGCAGAAGTTATTCTAATGACTTCTGGATTTTTCTAAAAAACATGATAAAATTTGGTCTCTACCCATACATATAATTTTCCAATATCCACTTCCGAAGGCATGGTGTCCTCTACACCGTATTAAGAACCGGCTTCTAAAAATGTTTTCTTTGATGGTCTTTTTTATAGAAGTTCTGTCCAATCAGTATATAGCGATACTCACGTAATTATACTCAACAATAATAATCTCTTACTATACTTACATAGGTCTTCCTATATTTTCCATCATTTGGCTCAATGCGTTTGAAACTTTCTTACCCTTTTTGCGGGATATTCAGCAATAACTATGCAAACACTCTCACTAACACGAATCTTTATCATTCCTCTTATTGTTTACGGACAATAATTTCTGTTTTTTTTTCTCTGCCCGTATTTTTCATTTTGTCTCCAACCATAGACTAATCACTTAAATTGTTTTGTTTGAATCTAGGCGTATATATTGCAAAAGAATTTCTTGTACAACTACAGCGAAATCATCGGTGAATTCCATAAAAATCAAGCATATCTTCATACATAATGTTTCATAGTAGCGCTCCTACGAGAGAACCTTGGAAAACTTCTGCCGTAATAATGTATGATTGTTCATCATTATGGGGAACAAAGAAAGGAAAAAAGGCTAACTGACGAAGGACCAATAATTGGACACAGATTGTTACGAAATTTTTTTTGGTACAATTCGACCTCCGGGTACTGTACTTGTCTTAATTGACGAGTACACATCCTCTAACCTAACCTTGTTATGAAAAATGGTATCAAAATGATCACGACAACAGGTATATAAAAGATCTGTTTGTTTAAAAAATATGAAACGTAAACGCACTTAAATAAATTCAAGAATATTAACGTGAATATAAGTTAATTCAAATCCTAGCAACAATTATAAAAAACTAGTCCAATAGTTTTAAGAAATTTTATTACAAACAAAAGACTTAAGACAGGAACTTGTAACAATAAAATCTTTTATCTCCTACAACCATAACCTACTGACAGATTTAACCACAACCATTCACTCAATACCACTTTATTTTAATTTATGGCTGGGAAAAAATTACACACAACATAATTGTTAAAATGTTTTATGCAAATATACATCCATACACATACACACACACTCATGTACATGTACATAAAGTAAACTACTATAATTATTTCTAGTCGTTAATTATAGACCAAACCAAACCCTCTAATCAATGTTATTAAACTGATCAACAGGTTTATAGAGAAAAAACCAAAGCAAATTGAAAAATAAAAAGAAACGGAGAAGAAAAAGAAAAAAAATTTCAAACATAAAATGTTTTCCAATAAATATTATGATTTGTGGCTAGGCTTCTACTCTCTGTACGAATGTGTGTGTATATTTGTTTGTTTTTTTCCCATAAATTATCTATAAACCATCAATAAAACTCCATTAAAGTCATTGTTAACGCCTAATCAATTAACACTAAATAACCAGTAGACACAATCATTTTTTTCCTCTCTCCGGCGTTTATTACATATTTTTTCTTTTCTATTTGAACACAACTCAACTCGTTTTAGTCTAGTGGAAGAAAACTATGATCGAAAATGAAAAAAAAGAAAAAAGAAAAACTATACAAGAGACAAAATACGTTCGTAATTTGTTTTTAAAATATAGAGCACAACATGCTTTGGCAGCAGTAAAGTAAAGAAATAAAGCCACCAAGCCAACGATATTCATGTTTACTTACATATTCTAGACTTACGTACATACTTACTGTACTATGCTGTGCTGTACTGTGCTGTGCTCTCTAAAAGCTCAGATCACTTAATAATAATGGTAACACAGTTAACACTTAAACACAGGCAACCACCTAACCAACACCAACACCTTGAAAGCCATGGTATGGCTGGCATAGCCTGACTGGCCTATCAGCCTGGCAATACGTTACGTTATTATGATATTGCATGTTATGCCATCGTATTACAATAATAATAAGAAAAACAAAGTGAAAAGGAAAAACAGAAAAAGAAAAATGAAGAAAAACTATAACAGTTTATTCCCCAATGCATATGTAGTTATGGAGTACGAAAGCAGCTTGAAAAGTGCTGAAGAGACACTCACTAAAACAAAAAACTTCAACTTGTTAAACACATGCAAATATATCTACAGGGACTTTATCGTTTTTTTGTTTTTTTTCTCTCTCTCTTCTTTTCTTCTAGGTAGCCATAGTTAAGAATATAAAGCTTAAAATGCTTATAAATTATAACACAGCGAAAGACAACAAAAACAACAACAACAACAACAACAGCAACTAACAGTGTAACTAATTGCGAGCTGCACTACACATTTGTATGTACTCATAAAAAAAAAACATGGCTACACCATTTCCATATGTAAAGATACGCCTCTGAGTTCTACAAATTACTTAAAGGTTCCTCCAAGCCTATTTGAAAAAGAGTACATTTTCTGTATTACTAGGCTTCCCTAAGTGATCTTTGGTTTTGCTCTTCTTCTATACCCTTAAGGGTTGTAAATAAGGCCTTAGCATATCAAAATGAGTAGGTTGGGTTAGCTTAGGTTAGAGGACGTGTACTTGTCAATTAAGACAAGTACATCACCCGGAGGTCGAATTGACCCATTGTACAACGCCGTAGTTTCTCACACCACTTATATTGTGTGTGTTAATTTTATACATGAGTGGTGGGACCTGCAGTTTAAAGTCGACTCCGAACGACAGATTTTTGAGACACTTTTCATGGCAATTTTTATTTACTCTCAGAGTTTTTGCCAGAAATCTGCTGAGGGGAAGTCGCCGAAAAAATAATTTTTGTATTTTATTTTGATGTCTGGCCTAGGGCTCGAACCCTGGCTTTTCGTCTAATAAGCCAACACACTACCTACTAGACTACGGCGACTTCTGAAAATGAGTATATTTTCTGTATTGCTGGAGTTCGCCAAGCGATTTTTGGCTTTCTTCTTCTTCCATATCCTTGAGGGTTGTAAATAAGGCTTTGGCATATCCTCAAAGTCTTTGTTGTTGATTGTTCGTGGTCTAAATATTCTAAACATATTCTCAGACAAACCACTATTAGTCTACTTTGTCTAACCTCCATAGAGAAAGAACCGGAGAGAATGCAAACGTTGAATATGTAGCTTTGTTCCGATTCCGGATGTATTTAAATTGCTTTTCATGCTCTGGATTGATAAGCAAGATAGGATAGATGATGACTTTATCTCTTCTTAGGCATGTCTGTTGACGAATTAATATCTTGTTACCCTTTTTTGCTTGTGTTTTACGGTCTCTTAGGGTCCTTTCTATACGTACCATCCTGCTCCATTGAATTTTTTGACCAAGGCGTCATGCTAATGGTGTTATATTCTCGTATCCTTTCTTTGATTATGCCTTCAACAGTTATGATTTTCGCTGCCAGTATGTGTCTTAATGTTGCTAAACTATATGCAGATGGCTTGCCATTAAGCTTTACTTCGTTTACTCTCTTTATTTCCTCTGTTATAGTTGATACTGTTGCTTAAAGTGCTCTCACCTCTTTGCATGAGTTTTCAGTCTGCACTGGTTGGCCCCCAGCTTTTGTCTGCGGCATTGTGGCTTCACTGCTGGCATTATAAGCACTGATGCAGCAGCTTTGAGAGTATTCGAGAGAAAAGACCTACGTAAGATCTTTTGTCCAGTAAGAGTTGACGATGATTTCCACATTCGATCCAACAGTGAGCTGTATGAGCTCCTCAACGACATAGACGTTGACGTAGACTTAATTAACATCCAGCGGCTGCGCTGGCTCGGCCATGATGTTCGAATGTAGGAGGATGCTCCGACGAGACGGGTATTTGATGCGGGGTCCTGCGGAAGTCGGCGAAGAGGATGACCTTGTTTGTGTTGGAAGGACCAAATCGAGGAAGCCCTGTCATCGGTTGGTGTGACCAAGTGGCGTAGGCGTGCAAGAAGCAGAGGCGCCTGAAAGGATGTGTTACGGCGGGCCGAAATCCGTTAATCGGGTTGTTAATGGCCAATTAAGTAGGTATTATAAAAAGCTGTGTGTCTTACATTTGTATCTATTTGGTTCCCAAGTTTGGTTACGGACTCAGCCCACAGAATTAATTATTAAATTTTTTGTTTTTAACAGGCGTTCTCTACATGGAATTTCTTTATATTCGGAACTGGCAGTGCCCACATGCCTTGACAAGGCATATCTACTGCTGATTCGACCTGGTTTTCAAGAAATTCCGTTATCTACAGCCAACCAGCAGTATACCAACACAGGCCGCATGACACCTTAATTCAAACCCTAGGATAACTCTTTGTCGCTGTTCCTTAATTGTCTTTTTAACATCTGAGAACCCACTAGAGAGAGGATTACTGTCCATCAATATAGTAAATTGGGTGCTTTTGCTCCACGATAAGATGGAGATGTTTACGTGAAGCTTTGACCTCAGTTTTGCACACAAAAAGGGTCAGTAAGGAAGATCTTTTATAAAAAAAATTCTTCAACTTTAAAATTTGTTTATCGCTCTGGAAATGGTGTACAAATTTAACTCTAGAAATAAAGCAAACAAAATAGGAAAGAATAGAACAGAGACACCCGTGTAGTGAGTACAGTGTCATAAAAAGTAAGACATCAAGTCTCAAAGAAGCTGCCTAACAATGAATGATTTCGTTAACACCTTCTTTCGATTTCAAATAACAGAGCAGAAGAAGAAAATAAAGCCGTCGACTATGATGACAACAATAATGACAACAAGAAAAACTGAAACTGAAGAAAATCTGCATCTTGTTGATCTATGAGATGCCGAACGTAAATATAAAATACAGTGACGATGAGATGAATACCACTGACTACAGATATTGGACAAGTGTTAGCAGTCACTCTTTAGATTTTCCACAGACTCTATTTGAATAAGAAAAAAAGAAGAGGGAAAAATCAAAGAACAAACAAGAAAATAAAATAGAAGAGAAACTGTGTAATTAAGTTTGAGTATTAGAAGCATTATGTGATCATGGTTTTGTTCTCCCTTTTTTTCTGTTGGGTTTCAGCCTAGGCATCTTTCTTGTTGTCATAGAATATCAGAATATTTACAAAATCAATTTGCATCCTTTTAGTTTTGTTTTCTCTTTTTTCGTTTCTTTCTTTCTTTCTTTATGTTGACGTCAACACGGGCACAATGATGTTGACTTTACAACAACAACATCAATAAACAATAATTATAACAACATAATCAAGGGACCAACAACATCAGATACCAGGTATCAGCAGGTATCAATTCAAGATACTCTAAATAAATATTCTTGTCTTTCTTTTCCCTTCTTTCCCCCCAATTTTTTTTTTGTTACTTTTGTTCGGTATTGACGTGAATGCTTGTGTTTATGGATGGGGAGTGCTACAGTAATTTGGTATTGTGTGGTAGAAGACAAGTTAGAAGATTTAGTTGTTAACACCAAAGAGGGTCTTAATAACATTTTTTATTACAATTTCATGGTGTAAACAACGTTGCCCTCTATTATACCAAATGCTCATTATTGTACCGAATGATGTATGCGGAGTACATATAGATAAAAGCCAATTTGCATGGAACTTCTTATGCCAACTCGAGGAATTGGTTTGTGCGGTTAATATTGGTCGACATCTCCATTATGCTTGGACAGTTCACTCGATATATCAACATATATCGAGCCTAACAAACACATAAATCGTAAATAAAAAAAGAATATTGTGGTCAAAGACCAGAAAGCCTATGCTTTCTAGGCAATAAGCGCAGGGATGCAACAGAATGGGAGCGTAAGCTTAAAAGCGATGATTCAATCCTATAATGTTTAACGAATGGATGAAGATTAGCAATACTGGTCTCTAGAACGAAAGCAACGTAGAACTAGCAGCAGTTTCTGAGAAAAACTCTGAGAATAAATAAAATTACCATGAAAAGATTCTCAAAAATCTGTCGTTCGGAGTCGTCCTTAAACTATAGGTCCCACCACTCATGTATAAAATTAATACACACAACATAAGTGGTGTGAGAAACTAGGTCCATAATCCTGACTGAAGGGTTGTAATGACCCATTATGTATGTACATATGCAAACGGAAATAATGGTAATTGAATATTCCAGTTGCTCTACAAGGATAGCTCAAAATTAAGCCTCAAGAAGTTGTGGTTAACCATGGATCAGCTAGATGTCTTGCTGTGGATATCCTAAGTGATAGAACCTTACAGGGAAAGATGTGGAAATACAACAGCATACCAAAGAAGGTTAAGGTTAGTTTAGGTTAGAGAACGTGTACTTGTCAATTAAGACAAGTACAGTACCCGGAGGTCGAATTGACCCATTGTGCAACGTCCTAGTTTCTCACACCACTTATGTTGTGTGTGTTAATTTTATACATGAGTGGTGGGACCTGCAGTTTAAAGTCGACTCCGAACGACAGATTTTTGAGAAACTTTTTCATGGCAATTTTATTTACTCTCAGAGTTTTTGCCAGAAACCTGCTGAGAGGAAGTCGCCGAAGAAATACTTTTTGTATTTTGTTTTGATGTCTGGCCAGGGGCTCGAACCCTGGCTTTACGTCTAATAAGACAACACACTACCTACTAGACTACGGCGACTTCACAGAAGGTTAAAGGGGGATATGAAATAAAATGTTTCGAACCTGACGTATTAAAAGCTTGCAAAACCATTCTTTTTTTTGAGTTCAATTTGGATGTGCCGGTAGCCAAATCGATTAGCTGCTAATCGGCTAATGCCGGTTAAATCTTGTTCAGACCGTATGGCTATCAGTATTGCTTTTAGCACACCAGTTCATCAAGAAGTCGCCAATGCCCTTATGAAAACTGAGACTATAAAACATTGCTTTTCAGCTTAAAGGTTAGTGTGTTCACACATTCTCGATGGGAAACTATACCAACACCAAAGTAAGACTCATTATTGCTTTAGTCTTTACTTCGGAAATGATGATGTCAATGTGACATGAACAATAGTTTCCTCTTCTTCAGACTTACAGTTACTGCTGATATCATACGAAGGAATAGCGAGTCTATAGAGATGCTTTCTAATATGGAGTCTCTCTATACACTGAATTTTGAAACAGCCAAGGAATTTATTTATATTGGCTCCGCCGTTATCACCAAAAATGATGTCAGTCTGGAGATCAAGCGCAGGATCACTCTTGCCAACAGGTGCTGCTATGGTCTCAATAGGCAATTGAGTAGCAGAGACCTCTCTCTTGCGACAAAACTAACACTCTACAAGACCCTCATCCTACCCGTGCTTCTTTATGGCGCAAAGACATGGACCCTATTAAGAACTGATGCAGAGGCCTTGAGAGTGTTCGAGAGAAAAGTCCTACGTAAGATCTTCGGTCCAGTAAGAGTTGACGATGATTTCCGTATCCGATCCAACAGTGAGCTGTATGAGCTCCTCAACGACATAGACGTTGCGCAGCGTATTAACATCTAGTGGCTGCGCTGGCTCGGCCATGTCATTCGAATGGAGGAGGATGCTCCGGCGAGACGGGTATCTGCGGATGCGGGAATCTGCGGAAGTCGGCGAAGAGGACGACCTTGTATCCGTTGGAAGGACCAAATCGAGGGAGCCCTGTCATCGATTGGTGTGACCAACTGCCGTAGGCGCGCAAGAAGCAGAGGCGCCTGGAAGGATGTGTTGCGGTAGGCCGAAATCCGTTAAACGGGTTGTTATGGCCAATTAAGTAAGTAAATATACACTGAAGGCAGAATACCTAGAGGAAATTGCAACACCTACGCTCGTTTCATAAGTTTTTTGTTTTAGGCTCCAAAAAACGTAAATCTTAACAGAAATAGGAAAATTTCTGATTGAATCAAATGTTTTTGAATTGTAATTCAACTACTAGCAGAGTAGGTATGAACAGACCACACTTTCTTTCCCTTGGCTTGGTGGCCATCAATGGCTGTTAATTGATTTGAACAACAGAAAAAATGCTGGTTTTTGATTTTTTTTTTGTTTTCTTGACAATATTTGTTCGCCTAATATTTGGTGTAATTATTACGACGACGTTTTTCTTTTACTTGTTTTCCCTCTGTCGTTGTTGTTGTTGTTGTTATTGCTTAATGTCTTAATTTTCATTTCATAAAATTCATCATCAGAGTTTACTTTGAACAAATTTTATTTATTTTAACGACACTCTCTCACACTCCTCTTTAAATCAATTTAATGTTGATTAAGTTGTTGTTGTTGGTCTGTTTTCCTCAGCTGCATTATAGTAAAGACAGACAACGTGTTGTTTGTTGTTTCCTTTTATTTGTCACCCATACTTGTAACTTCCAAATGGAAAAGTGTTTGCCTACGTATAGCTATGTGAGTGTGTTTACGTGTGTGTGCGTTTAAATAAATATTTAAGTTTCTATTTGACAAACACTTGTGAATTTCAGCTTCATTTATATTTACTTTCCACCTCTTTATTACAATTATTTCGTTACCTTTCCCCTTTCCCCTTTCTCCTCTCCCCCTCGTCCTCTTATTTTCTTTTTTTTTTCTAACATTTGTTTTTCATTTTTTTCCTGTTTGTTTTCCAAAGTATTTGTTGTTCAATTATTATTTGTTGTTGTTGCTGTTGTTGTTGTTGTTGTCATTTAATTTAAAATCTAGATCTTGTTTTATAGTTTTAGTCGTTGCTGTTGTCGTTTTCTATGACAAGTTTTTACTTTTCATTTACTGTGGCTGTGATTATTACTGTTTAGGCCACGTATAGCCGGCTTAAAAGATGAAGATGAAGTTGTTGGCTTAAGTTTTTCTTTGCCTTTTTTTTTCTTTGTCTGTGTTGTTGTTGTTGTTGTTGTTTTTTTGTTGTTCAAAGTTAAAGATGATGTCAAAAGTTTAGCTAGAGGATACAATTTCACTTTAACAATGGGAATTACGTACACATGTAGCCATGTTGCCACATACATGCGACTTCCATACCATATGTACTGCAATACAAAAGGAAAATTTAGGTGATATGTATGTATGTATGAGGTTCACTTGTATTGGTGTTGGAAAGTAGTTTCCAAGGAGTGAAGCTATTTTTCCCTTAAGATATTAAAAAGCATACGTCTTTTCTCATTTTTATTTCGTTGACTTTTTAAGCAAAAAAATGGTGTTAAACAAAAGACTTAAGCCACGAACTTTGTTGAACTTTAATTACTAAAAAATGAGTTGAGTTGTAAAGGTTTGAAATGCTGCTGATTTAAAAATTTAATAAAAAAAAGAAAAGAAATTGAAAATCTTGGTTATTTCTTAACCAGGAAGACTTTTTAAGCTCGACTTAGTTGGATATTATTTTACTGTTTTGCGTGTTAAATGTAAGATAAAATGTTTTATAAATCTTGACGGAATGATTTAAATGAAGACGAAAAACCGATCTTTGGTAGGTCTTCGTATTGTTATGATGACGAGCATACCGCAACTCTTTCCATTACAACTTTATCCCAACAATAGCGCGCTGGTTTCACTATTCCGTCAGTGGCCGGATTGTGGTGCTCATTTCTTTAAAGGAGAAAGGTAATTCATGCCATGATCTTAAGCATTGTCGAAGGACTTAAGTTACTGCATCTCATAGAGCTTTCCTAATCATATAAATTACTCCTTAACAAGTCCGTTTACTTGCTGGCATACACATTTCAAGCCACATTGCTTACCGATGCCACACATACACACATAATTGGTCATTACAACCCTTCAGTCAGGATTACGACCTAGTTTCTCACACCACTTATGTTGCGTCCGTTAATTTTTATACATGAGTGGTTGGATCTACAGTTTCAAGTCGACTCCGAACGACAGATTTTTGAGAAACTTTTCATGGCAATTTTATTTACTCTCAGAGTTTTTGCCAGCAATCTGCTGAGAGATGCCACAACAAATGAAATACAAATCAAGACCTTTTTAAACCACAATTGACATGCAAAAAATCATACAAATTGTGCCATGAAATGTGCTTTCTATGTTGAAGGCTAAAAAGTGTACAAAATGGTCTGCGCAAAATATTTGTATTGGTTTCACTTACTCCTGAATTATGCTGCAACAGAAGACAACAAATTGTCGCACGTACATACATACATAAATAATTACAATCCTTTAGTCAGGATTACGACCTAGTTTCTCACACCACTTATGTTGTGTGTGTTAATTTTGTACATGAGTGGCGGGGCCTACAGTTTCAAGTCGACTCCGAATGACAGATTTTTTTGAGAAACTTTTTCATGGCAATTTTTATTTACTTTCAGAGAGTTTTTGCCAGAAATCTGCTGAGAGGAAATCGCCGATGAAATATTTTTCTATTTTCGTTTTGATGTCTGACCTGGGATTTGAACCGAGGCCTTACGTGTAATAAGCCAACACACTACCTACTAGACTACGGCGACTTCAAATTGTCGCATTCGTCAGCTCTTGCGCTGACCAACTTCTTCCTGGTGGCTCTCGGTCTGTACAGGGAGTGCTACGCATGCTCAAGTGAACTTTGATAATCAAAGCTAACACTTCGACCTAACTATCCTAACTTTAGCAATATTAGCCATGGAGACTCTATGTTCTACTCTGCCATTTGTATGTGATCAAAAGGGAATAGTTTCGCCCAAAGGAGCAGAAACATTGAGAGGAGCTGTAGTAAGGAACCTGATTCCCTAGATTTATTGACCGGTGCTACATTACCTCATTAGTGGGGCTTTATAAGCTCAATATAATAAGACTGGTAACTTGTGACCTTAGGGAGCATTGTTATGTTGGATTACCTAGAGGGATTTGAAATAAATTTTAAATGGATTTATGCAGGGCATTTTAATATAAAATAAAAATTGAAGATGATATGACACCACCTCTGTGATTGTCCTGTTCTTAGTAGGACGGAAAGAAGGTTTATTCTTTTATAATTTGAACTTTCTGACAACAGCCAGTATTCAGGTTCATCTTAACTTTATTGTATCATTACGCTGAGTAAGCTTACAGCATCAAATTTCATACAACTTAAATTCTTTTCCTGTCGTACACAATAGGGGCCATGTTGATTTTCGGGTGAATGTATTGACTAATAAAGCCATAAATGTCCTCTTAATCTAACTACTAATTTAGCATCAAAAGAACTTTTCTAACCACTTTTTTTTTTTGAAGAAAAAAATAGGATTTCTTAAGGACAACTATGTAAAGAAGTCAAGGATATCTGACATTGGCATATATTTGGCTTATGTTTGGCTAAGATTCACATAAAATTTCCTGTCTTGGTAGCTGCATTTGTCGTCCCCAGTGACGATACATACATACATAATTGGCCATTACAACCCTTCAGTCAGGATTACGGTCCACACCACTCATGTTGTGTGTGTTAATTTTATACATGCGTGGCGGGACATACATTTTAAAGCCTATTCCTAACGACAGATTTTTTTGAGAAACTTTTTCATGACAATTTTATTTCCTCTCAGAGTTTTTGCTAGCAATCAGCTGAGAGGAAGTCGCAGATGAAATATATTTTCGTATTTTATTGGAGATGTCTGACCTGGAGTTTGAACTGTGGCCTTACGTCTAATAAGCCAACACACTACCTACTAAACTACGGCGACTCTCAATGCAAAATAGCGAAGATTCGATGCAAAAAATACATTTTTTAACGGACTTTAATCACAATATTGTTCTTCAAAATACGTGATACCGAATTTCCTTATTTTGTTTTACGAATGTTTGCCTTTTGCAGCTAGTTTGTGTGACTTTCAAGTCTCCATTAATATTTCGTAAATATTTCTATTTTGTTTGTAAGCATATTCAGTAAAAAAAAAAACAAACAAAAAAATAAACAAACCTTTTGTCATTTCTGAAAGCCTTTCTGTGTATTGTCGCACATAAACTTTCCAAATATTTTTATGATCATTTCAAAGATTTTGAGGCCATATAAGGAAATAATAATAAAACAAAATGAAATAAAAACAAGTAGCTCAGTAACATCATACACTCATGGTATTAAAGAAACTATAATTGCTGCCACACTGTCAATCTTGTTAAAGATCCCAAAAAAAAGTTTCATCTTGCGCTCATTGACTCTTCAAGACTCTTAGTTAAGCCGGCCTCATACTTATGCTCGTACATGCTTGACTTTGTTTAATTTAAAGAAGCAACACTTTTTAATGTTGAACATAAATTTTATTAAAGATTGCTGGTGCTGGTGTTGCTGTGTGCTGTTGCTGTTGCTCTTATTATTATTGTTTTATGATGTCTATTTTAGAAATAATTGAAGTCAAATTAAACATAAATTGTAACCTTTTTTTCCCCTGCTCAACATCTTTTTCTACTTTAGAAGAACAAATCTTAACATTTCGTTCGTTGTTCATCTGTCAAATGTGTTAATTACGACCAATTCAGAGTGTAAGTAAGTGTATGTTGTTGTTGTTTTTTCTTATTTTTTTTCAGAAATTCAACTTCAACTTTCAAAAGGTTACTGGAATGTCGATAAAACTGATGTTTTTCTTTAAATGAGTTGTTGTAGTTGCTGTATTTGCATAGGTCCAACAGTTAAAGAGTTTCTTAAGTTTTTTTTTTTCATTTTTTTGTTTTGTTTGTTAGCTAAACTTTGTTCAAAAGATTTGACTTTAATTTCCTACCAAAAAAAGAAAACAAAAAAAGAGTTCTTTGTAGTTTATTTTTCCATGAAATTTTAAATTTATTTTCTTGTTGTTATTGTTGTTGTTGTAAAGGGTCAAGTGCATTTTTCATCTTTACGGTTTTCAAATGTAATAACTGAGAGTAACGAAAGCAATTATGCTGTTACTTTGTACATGTTAAACAAGTGAGAGCGACTACATCGGTTGAATTGAAAAAGAATTTCAAGTATGTGTCTTAAGTCTTTTGTTTTTTTATTTTATATTTTTGATTGAATTTGTTTTTTAACTAAATTTTAAACGATTAAGAACTTAAAATAGTAAATTTACATTCGCTAAACAGACACATGAAGGATCAGATAGTAATATATCACGCGACAAATCGGGATATGGGATTTTAGACTCTCGATCACCCTGCCATAGTACTACAGTACTATCCAGGTTGATGGCTCTAAAGATTGCGTATCTTGGATCAGGATTTATCGAATGGAGATACTCGCAAGTCGCCGTAGTCTAGTAGATAGTGTGTTGGCTTATTAGACGTGAGGCCTCGGTTCAAATCCCATGCCAGACATCTACAACAAAACGAAAATATGGAAAAATATTTCTTCGGCGACTTCCTCTCAGCAGATTTCTGGCAAAAACTCTGAGAGTGAATAGAAAATTGCCATGAAAACTTTCTCAAAAAACCTGTCGTTAGGAGTCGACTTTTTCCGCCACTCATGTATAAAATTAACACACACACAACATCAGTGGTGTGAGAAGCTAGGTCGTAATCCTGACTAAACGGTTGTAATGACCAAATTATGTATGTTATGTATGTATGTAGATACTAGCAAATTTATGGACAATAAAGCGGCCATTAGAACCAAAGATCTGGGATTACCTAAAAGTGCCGGCTGCTTCTTTAGGAGATAGGGAAACATATGACAAAGCCTGGTGCAAAGGAAAATTGAATTAAAATTTACGTGGAATTGGCACTTCCCTGCAAGAGAGTAAACAAATAATGGTACACCAACTTTACTTCTTTGCAAAAGGCAGAAGGCATAGATAATAAACACATGTGAAGAGAAACCAGACAGTTTAGGGCCCTGATGTATTGTATACATACATAATTGTTCATTACAACTCTTCAATCAGGATTACGGTCTAGCTTCGCACACCATTCATGTTGTGTGTGCTAATTTTTATACATGAGTGTTCGGACCTACAGTTTAAAGTCGACTCCGATTGACAGATTTTTAAGAAACTTTTCATGGCAATTTTTATTTTACTCCCAGAGTTTTTGCCAGAAATCTGCAGAGGCGAAGTCGCCGAAGAAATATTTTTTCATATTTTCGTTTTGATGTCTGGCCTTGGGCTCGAACCCTGGCTTTACGTCTAATAAGCCAACACACTACCTACTAGACTACGGCGAAGTACAGGAAATTTACGTTGTATCTGACAAAAGTCCGTCTTAGGAACTTCATTGCTGTCATAACAGAATACTGGCTACGGGTTAATCACGCCCGTTGACGGGGAATACCTCACAATGACTTCTGTTCTATTCTATCCTTCTATCATGTTTTAATTCACAGATTTTGTAAATTTTTTGTTTTGTTGGTGCCTAAGCCTGAAGCTCTATTATCTGGAGTTCTATTATCTTCAATTTGTTTAAGTACCTCAATATACAATATTGTTTTTAGAAATAATAGAGACTTCTTTATATTCTTAACAACAAACGGAGTTGTTATTTGGTTAGTTTTCTGGCTAATATATGCAGCCTCAGTTTCATTTAATGTTTCTTTGAAGCTCTTCAACTTCATGTAGCCTTTTACATATCATGAAGTCGCCCTGGTCTAGTAGGTAGTTTGTTGGCTTATTAAACGTGAGACCTCAGTTCAAATCCCAGGTCAGGCATCTCCAACTAAACGAAATTTGAAAAGATATTTCTTCGGCGACTTCCACTCAGCAGATTTCTGACAAAAACTCTGAGCGTAAATAAAATGGCCATGAAAAGTTTCTCAAAAAATCTGTCGTTCGGAGTCGACTTTAAACTGTAGGTTCCACCACTCGTTTATAAAATTAACTCACTCTCTTAACCTTTGGAGTTTTTTTATACATGACTTAGGATATTCTAACAGTATGTTTAAAAGGCTATCAAACTGAAGCTACTGATGCGTTATAGGATCGGGCAAATAAAAAACTATCTTTCCCAGTAACAGATAAAATTTCTTTGTTCCCATTATTCCCTGCCCTTACTTGGCAGGAATAAAAAGTTCATGGTTTTTGCAATATTTTCCTGCTTCATTGAAACAAAATATCATAATCCTGGGAATTTCTAAACGAAACACCTGCATTTAATCTCATAGCCATTTAGATATCCTTTAATATCCTTCTACAT
The DNA here is from genome assembly GCA_958299815.1 of Sarcophaga carnaria. NCBI lineage: Eukaryota > Metazoa > Arthropoda > Insecta > Diptera > Sarcophagidae > Sarcophaga > Sarcophaga carnaria. The sequence continues at coordinate 128,637,580 of OY283150.1, read as the reverse complement.
TGATATCCTTTAAAAACTTACTACACAAGCATTTAGTTTGGTTTTGTTTCCTTTCATTGTAAATTGTTGTACAGTTTTTCAATGAGTCAAATGACATTTTTTTGTTCTCCTTGGTGTTCTTGGTGTTGTTGTATTTCTTTGTGAAAAATAATAGGACATTCACTCCACTTGTATTGTTTTTTGACATCCTTTTGTGTGTTTGCGTTTGTGTAAATGATAGATGGAGAAATATTTCAGCAGATTAAAGGTTTTTGTCTCTATTTGTTCTGCCACACACAAAGTTCTCAAGATTATTAAATTAAATAGAGAACCCAGGGATATGAAATAGACGAGAACAGAAGAAGGGAAGAAAGAATTAATTTTACAAATTGGTTGGTGTTGCACCTGATAATGAATTAGAAAAGGTTCATACGTTGCGATCAAATGGTTTTTGTTTTTTTTAATCGATCGGAGACATGTTTGTTTAATTAAAAAAAAATTTTGTCACTTGATCAAGCAGACAGCATTATTTAAAATGTTGCCTCCAAAATGATTGTAGTGGTTTGACTCTGACAAAAAAGGAAACCAAAACAGAATTTCAAATGCAGAACCCATGGTGCTTTAATTGAAATCACTAGGACCTTAAGACTGAAAGATTTCATTGTTCCAGAGCACACCAGAAGCATAAAAACTTAATTGATTTTTTCTATTTTTCCCTCATCTTGTGATTGTGCGTGATAAATACTGTCACTTAAGGACTGATTGCATTACCTGTGGGAATCTACAACATTCTGGTGCCAAAGTTTCATACGCCCTTCAATTCTGTTTACCATTTTGGATCAAAACTGATGGTTTAAAATATTTTGAGTCAAACAGAAAAAGCATTACTAAAAGGTTATAAGGTCATCAGGAAAAACTTATCCAGGCAATAAGTTCTCTTGGCGTGGTGGCCTCTTAACTGCATTTCGATTATGTAATAAAGATGAAATCAGGCTCGAAATGGCCTTTCTCTCTGCAACCATCGTTAATTCGAAGTGCATCCATTTGTTAATCACGTGCTTATTAAGTCAAGGAACTTTGCTAAGCTACTTCAATGTACGTATCAGCAAATCCTGTTCGTCCAGCGTACATGCGTGCAGCAATCTATATCCCTTATGTCACAGATCACGATCACAGTTAACGATCAAATACTTCATCAACTCCTCTTGCTCACAACAGAATTTGCAGTTACTTCCTGTAGAAATGTTCTTTATAGACGTACACATACACATAATTTTCTATTTTCTATTAAAACCAAGGCTGATATTCTGATAAGAGCTTGTGTCTTAAGTCTTTTGTTTTGCGATTTTTTCTAATAAAGACAGATTTTTGTTGTTTGTTTGATCAACTGGAAAATGCCAAATTTCAACAGATTTTTTACCAGCTACAGGGAAGTGGAAGAGTTGAAGGCTTGTCCAGCATTATGGTAGAAGAGAAGGAGGGGCCTGGCTTATACTAAGCACTGATCTGTCAGCAATGGATATTGAGAATATAAAAGACTTCGCCTGATTTAAATGTAACATACATATATACACGATTGATCATTACAACCCTTAAGTCAGGATTGCGACCTAGCCTCTCACGCCATTTATGTTGAGCGTTCTATTTGGATACATAAGTGGCGGGACCTACAGTTTTTAAAGTCGAGCCCGAACGATAGATTTCTTGAACAAACTTTTCCTGACAATTTTATTTTACTCTTAGAGTTTGTGCCAGAAATCTGCTGAAAGGAAGTTGCCGAAGAAATACTTTTCCAATATTTTGTTTTGTTGGAGATGTCTGACCTGGGGTTTGAACCGAGGCCTCATGTCTAATAAGCCAACACACTACCGACTAGACTACGGCGATTTCTTCAATCATAATATTCTATAAATAACCTCAAGAGTGTCTTCAAGTTTTTCCTTTCCAATTACAAAACAAAGTCCTTGCTCCCAGCACCAAAACACTTACGACAGACGGTAACTATTTTTTCACCTCCTCTAGCACAAAGTTCATGTTGAATGCAAAAGCTTGAAGGCTTCTACACCCTCTCCAGTAGCGCTCTGATCGTAAATATGATAACTTTTGTTTCTTTCAAGGCCAGACAGACCATGTGATCTGTCCATATGACTGTAATTCTTAAAATTTGTGAATCAAATTATAAGGGTTTGAACGATGGTTAAAGAAACATGAATGCCAGATGATGTTGTATTCTGTAAAAGAATGGCAGGAGTTATAAGTCAAAGATACAAGTTCATTACAAAATATGATAGCCTTAGGAGCACAGAACCATGTAGGCCATTTAAATAAATGTCAAGACCTACATACATAATATACATAATTAGTCATTACAACCCTTCAGTCAGGATTGCGATCTAGCTTTTCACACCACTTATGCTGTGTGCATTAATTTTTATACATGAGTGGTGGGACCTACAGTTTGAAGTCGACCCCGAACAGAGTTTTAGCCAGGAAAAAGAAATACTTTTTCATATTTCGTTTTGATGTCTGACCTGGGGTTTGAACACTACCTACTAGACAAGACCTGTAATTCCTAAAATGGTTACATAACTACAAACTTCAGTACATATGCCACCCATTGTGGTGTAGGGTATCAATATCGTATTTATGGAAATTTATTATATTTCATAGAGTGTCAACGAATGTTTATAAAATATTTTTTTCTTCTTATTCCTTTTCAAGCTATTATACTACATGGAATCAGAAATCAGAAATAAAAATGGAAATAAAACATATGCATAAAATGCAACAAAAAAGCTGAAAAAAATAAAACTTATTCAGCGATTCTGGAAACAACAGAAGCAGCAGCAATATTCACACAATAACGATGAACATCATCGTATAAAAATTCGGTTTTTTTTTTGTTTCTCTTCGTTTTGCCTGCAACCATAATTTATTGACGTTGCATGATGCTACCAAATCTGATAAAAACAGCAACGAAATAAACCATACGAGTATGTATTGTAAGTAAGGAAGTGAGTGAGTAAGTGAGTGAGTGAGTGTAAGAGTATAAGAGCGTATGTTTGCAATTGTGGTCAAATGTAAAAACTTCAATAGACAAGATGTTAGAAACAAAAAAAAAAAAAAAAAAAAAACATTGAAGATGACACTCTCTTGCTTTGGCAAAAGAGGGGGAAGACGTTAAAAAGTTTAGACAATGTATTGTATTTGAAAGAAAATATTTTCTCAAAAAGATTTATGAACTTACCATGGCTTTAATACCGGATTTTCAATTCGTTTTATTACTGCAAAGGATGTTAGTTTGTTTACTTTAAGAAAAATTTATTTACGTTAAGACAGAATTTACTTTCGCTGAAGCAAAAAATGTAAAAAGCATGCCTTTCGATACATACATACATAATTGGCGATTACAACCCTTCCGTCAGGATTACGGCGTAGCTTCTCACATCACTTATGTTGTGTGCGTTAATTTCTATACATGAGTGGCGGGAAATATGAAAAAAAAATATTTTTTCGGTGACTTCCTTTCAGCAGATTTCTGGCAAAAACTCTGAGAGTAAATAGCAAATTGCCATGAAAAGTTTTTCAAAAATCTGTCGTTCGGAGTCCACCCATGTATAAAATTAACACACACAACATAAGTGGTGTGAGAAACTAGGTCCATAAACCTGACTAAAGGACCAATTATGTATGTAAGTATGTATGTTGACTACATGGTACACAGCTTCCCCTGGATTTTGGACTACATATTGCTGTAATACATGGAAGTTTAGCTGCTAGAAAATCTTGATATTTTCGCGAATTTAAATAGCTTGTGGGCAAATCCATTTTTTAAGTTTCTTATCGGTGCCGATCCCATCACAGACATACATACTCGCATAGGAGCTATTGTTGATAGTATGAACTCGAGTACTTTGTAAGGGAATGCATGCATATTTTTTGTGTCCAAAAATTTTTCCTTAAACTTGGCAAGTGGAAAATCAATTACAGCAATTGTTGTTGTTGTTGTTTCTTTTTTCTTTGTAATATCTTCTGACCCATAAAGCAAATTACTCCCCAGTTATTATTATTATTTAAACAACTTATTTTCATAATAATTATTTACAAAAACAAAACAAAAGCAATGAAACGAAGACCCCAAAGAAATATAAAATCTTTGAAAATAGCTGCATGTAAACTTTATGTTTCAGCTCATTATACGCATTTAATGAAGACAACAACAGTAATAACAACAACATTTTGTTGTGTTTCTTTTTTTTTATTAATAATTTAAATTGTCCGGAGCAAAGTAAAACCCCGTGTGCCATAAGAAGCAAACTAATCAACAATAAACTGACAGGCATGAACTGAGATTGCGTGTGGCCATCAAAATGAAATTGAAAAAAACGAAAAAAAAAATGCTGAAAAAATGACTCAATTATGTAGTGGCCACAGGTTTTTTTTTTTTTTTGAAGCACATAATTGACTTGAAATGCTTTGATACTGAACAACAGTGGTGCTTAGGTTATAAAAATGCTGCTGCTGTTGGATTTATGAGTGGTAGCCAGTGATTTCATGATATTATATCACCTTAGAAAATAAAGAAATTTTAATTGACAGCAGGAGGTTTTATGAGAATACAAGCACACACACACACAATAAAAAAATTAATTAATTTTCTTACTAATTAAACCAGCAAACTCGTACATTGTATTAAAATGAATGTAAAAACAACAATAAAATATTATTTGTTTGTGCAGATCATAAAGATTATTATGGTAATTATAACAAACAAACAAAAAACTAATGAAAATAATAATAATGACAATAAAAGTGGGAATTTAATAAATTAAACAGTCGAGTAATAGCGGTAACAGTAGCCATAACAAATGTAAGAAATCATAGAAACCACAAAATAACAAAAGACTTAAGCAACAAACTTGTATAATTTTAAGCGAAATACAACTTTTATTTTTTTTTTATTTAACAAAACAATTATCCAAAAAAGTGGTGTTTCTTATTCAATTGATTTAAAAACAAAAGCCAACAATTGTTTCGTCTGTTTTTCCAATTCCCTTGAAAATTCACGAAAAAACAAACACCAAAAGATTTGTCATGCTGTGTTGTTCATATGAAAACCTAGCAATTGTTTGCAAATCTTACCATAGTTTTCACACTATTTTAACATATTTTCTGTGTTTTTGTTTTCATTGTTTAAGTCTAACAAATCCTTGTAAATTTTCTAGTCACTGGAAATGTTCGTTTAACAAATTTGCTGCAAGGCTAAGAAAATCATAGAAAGTTTGAAAAAAAAAAATTGTAAAACAAATCAAAAATAAAAACAATATTTATTACGTATGTATGTATAAGAGATATGGATGGATGTGTACTAAACATAACATTTTTCTTTAAATAATATGCAAAGGGAGGCATGGTCTATTCGATTTATACAATTTTTCGATTAATTTTTCCTATAAACCTTGCCTAAAGGCATAAACGGTGGATTAAGTATTGGCCTTCTATGCTGCAAGAATTTCTTGTTTGTCTGCATCTACCAATGACTTAACAAAGCCTCATAAAAAAGTATTCCATAGGCGTTAATTAATAAGCATAAGTGGACAGTAAAGAGGTCTATTTCTGGAAAGAAAGTTATCACCAAACGATTATTAAGCGAGAGTCTTTTTGAAACCAAATCTTGTTGATTTTTAGTTGATTAATTTTAGGTAATAAAAATTCAGTCAGTCTAACAAATTGCCTGGCTCATGTGGAAAGAAATAAGGAGACCATGATGACGGCAGTTTATAAAATGTCGCCGTAGTCTAGTAGGTAGTTTGTTGGCTTATTAGACGTAAGGCCACGGTTTAAACCACAGGTCAGACATCTCCAATAAAACAAAATACGAAAATATATTTCCTAGGTGACTTACTCTCAGCAGATTTCTGGCAAAAACTGTAGGTCCCGTCACTCATGTATAAAATTAACACACACAACATAAGTGGTTTGAGAAACTATGTCGTAATCCTGACTAAAGGGTTGTAATGACCAATTATGTATCTTATATATGTAAAATTAACACACACACAGCTTTATTCATGATGGTGGGATCAACAGTTTAACGTTAACTCCGAACGGCAGCTTTGAGAAATTATATCTCAAATTATAGGGAATTAATTCCAAAAAATTTTTTTTAGTAGCAATTATTCTTTGGAGCTAAAATTATGATTTTCAATACAATTTATTTCCAAAGACAAACACAAAAATCACCAAAACGAATAACGTCAGAGCCAAAAAAAAGAATTCAAGTATGTGTCTTGAGTCTTTTGTTTATCATTGATTCCATATATCATAAAAAATTCTAAACAAATATCTCCTTAAGACAGTAAATTTATTCTCTTTTTGAGAATCTTAATCTTGCGCAATAGTTGATTGAAACTTTATATGAAATATTGAGCTCAATAATGGCATTTATTGCGATTTACGCAATAAGAGTGCATATCTGAACACCGTATATGTGTAGATCTGTATACTGGTGACATTTCCATTCCATTTATCATTGGCTTAGTATTACTAATCCATGAGTTTTTTATATTCTCTGGGAATTTTTGAATTTATTACGATCTCATATAGAAAACACATCAAATTTATAAATTTTCTTAATTGTTTTGATTTTTCTAATTTGTTTTCTTTCTGTTTTCTTACAAATTTCCTTTTTGTCTTCGTCTTTGTATCATTTTGTAACTCATACTTCGTCTTCTTTTTTCCGCAGTCGTTTTTTCCTCAGTATTTATTGGTTAACATGGTTGGCTACCATCTCATCTTGCATTAATCATCATCGTAAATCAAAAAGTGTTAATAAAGTGTTGTATTGCAATGAAATAACGCCTGCCTGGCTAGCTACTGCCCATTTTTAACACTTTTTATTGTTAACCAACAACCAGTTGATAACCACCTTAACCACCTTAACACCTTATGCTTAACAAACAACATAAGCAACATAACATGCAACAAAACATGTATGCTGTTGCTGATGCTGTTATTATTGTTGAAGTTGCAGTTGCAGTTACACGGCCAGAGAGTGTTAAAACAATGACAATCAATATTCATTTTGTAGGTATTTATCATCAAATCAACAACATTTTCAATATGAATAGCGCGACATGGCTTTATGTGATGCTCGTTGTGGTGGTGGCATCACCTACCAACCATATCATGCATGTTCATACGGAATTGAAACAAAAAGTAAAAGTTGTCAACAACAATGCCTGCAGTTAAACAAAAATTAAAAACAAAAAAAATCACAGAAAAATTTTTATATGATTTGTATATGAAAACTACTGCAGTTCCTTTGCTTTTGTATGGAGCGTCTTGATAAACAAGGAGTTGCCCAAGAAAAACAAAAAAAAAAAATTTTCTTTCACAAAGAAATTATTGATTGTCGTTAAACATTTTCTACAATGCGAGTTTATATGGCTTTTGTTCGAAAATAAACAACAAAATGCTGCTGATTTCCCCCGTGTGTTTGCTTGGGCAACTCCTTTTCATTGAAATTTCGTTGTAGTTTTTCAATTTTTTTTGGCAGTTTTGCGCACTTTTAACATTTCATAAGTTATTACTGTCAACACCAGCCCATAATCATAACTAATGTTGTGCGTAGCTTTGTGTAGCTCTGCTATTTGTATTGACTCTCTATTGCTGGCACTCTGGAATTGTTCAACTCATGTTTTTTTTTTGATTTAAACTCTCTATGGGAACATATAAAATATACGATACAATAAAGTGAAAGTAAAAACGGAGTATTAGAAAAAGAAGGCATCAAAATCCAAAGTCACATTTTAGATTCAATAACGTAACCCATCCCCGACTCACCATTACAATTCGTAGATTAGGTTATAGGACGTGTACTTGTCAATTAAGACAAGTACAGTACCCGGAAGTCCAATTGACCCACTGCCATTACACTCATTAAGTCTTTTCTAGGTTGAATAATTTTCAACTTCAAGGTATATAATATACAATTCGTAGAACTTCCATATAATTTCACAAGCTGGTCATTAATTTATCATGGATTTCCCAATATGGACTGTATAAGCTTCCTTATCTGCTGTGTAATCCCAATCACTGATTCCATAAGCATTCAATATTCTTCAAATCTCGAGTATTTCAGCAAAATTTTTCCAGCAATTTTTTCTCCATACCCTCATTGCGGGTAATAGATGAGCTGTCATGTCCAAAATTCCTATAAACTTTAATTTCTTGAGGTTGACCTCGCTTGGATTCATTTGTTTAGCTTTGCCTATCACATACTTCCTCGTAGGTCAACCAGTTCTTTTGTTTCTCTCTCTGTGTAACAACACTAGCCTCTTCCGAAGATATCGTGTGATATCCACGATTTCTGCAACATCCGTTGCAGCACACATTAACAATCGTTTTAATTGTCGTTGACAGTAATTATCATTTCCTCTGTTCAGGTGCATTTGTTGACTTTCCAAGCTTACATACATATATACATACACACATGATACTTAATTGGTCATTACAAATTATATTTTGTATGTTGTGTGTGTATGAATTTTATATATGAGTGACAGGACCTACAGTTTAAAGACCACTCCGAAGGACAGATTTTTTAAATAAACTTTTTCATGGTAATTTTCTTTTACTCTCAAAGCTTTTGCCATAAATCTGCTTAGGGGATTAAATATTTTTTCATATTTCGTTTTGTTTGAGATGTCTGACCTGGGGTATGAACTGAGGACTCACGCGTAATATGTCAACACACTACCTACTAGACTACGGCAACTACAAGCTTAGTTCACAGAATTCTTGTTCCTATTCATTATCGATCGAAGTCGCCGTGGTCTTGTAGGTAGTGTGTTGGCTTATTAAACGAAAAGTCAGACTTCCTCTCAGCAGATTTCTGGCAAAAACTCTGAGAGCAACTATAATTGCCATGAAAAGTTTCTCAAAAAATCTGTTGTTCGGAGTCGACTTTAAACTGTAGGTCCGACCACTCATGTGTAAAAATTAACACAAACAACATCAGTGGTGTGAGAAACTAGGTCATAATCCTGACTGAAGGGTTGTAATGACCAATTATGTATGTATGTAATCATTATCGATCATTATGCCCAATTACTCGTATATGATGGACTTGAAGGCGTTTCATTTTGCTTCCTTCAACTTAAATCTCTGGCGTCATTCATTTCCATTTTGTTAGCCATGCATTGAGATTGCTTTTCGAATTTGCCACACAACATAGTGTAAACTCAAAAACTCAAATGGAATGTGAATGTCCAGACAGTGACAATGAACCCTTAGAACTTTAAAACGTAAAATTTATTTATCCTGTAATAGACCTAACGAAGTATAGAAAGCATTATTTAAGCATTAGAGCGCTGGCTTGCTTGACGAAAGTTCACATTTCAGCTAAGAAATCTTTAAATAAAAATAAATACGAAAAAAAAAAATTTTCCGGTGACTATACATCAACAAGCTTCCAACGAAACCTCTGCGAGTAACTAATTGCCATTAAAGAGCTGCTCAAAATTGTTGTTAAAATTTAACATTAAACAGTAGGTCTTAACACACAGCATGGTTTTTGGGAGAATCTAAACCATAAGCCTGACTGTAGGCGATTGTAATGTAAATATATGTACGTGTATGTGCTTGTAAAATGCAGAAGAATTCCACGATTTTTTGTTCACGAACAACTTCAAATAATATTCGGTAGCGTAGATATAGAGGGCATGAATGCCTCCAATTTCAGCGTAAAACTATAGACGTCACGAATAGTAAGTGAGCGATTAGGACTAACTACTGGGTAACCTGGCAGTTATGATCACATTTTTATGGTTGACACCGAATACTTTAATGAGAATGAATATGGGCAATATATAGTTTTATTTGTGCCTTTGATTATCGGATATTGTCTGTTAGGAAAACCTGAATAGCGCCTGGGCTGAGGATATTTTGATTACTGCCGCAGGTGGAAAGGTATGGATAATCTCAAAAGTAACTGTTCTGCACTTTCATTTGCTGGAAGTCACCTAGCAAGAATGGAATATATTTCATTATGAGATCAAACTGATGTATCATTTATAAAACCGCAGTGAATTTCAATCTTGTAAAGAGCAGATGGAAACTCTAACTCTACTCTTACTTCAGTTCCTAACCATGTTTCTTAAAGGAACTAATAATCAACACCACAAACACCAACGACGTTAGCTTAGCTTGTACAATCAGCTTGTTTAGGTCAAGAAGGTTTAAATAATCGAAAATTATTTAATCAAATGCAAGTGAAAAATTTAATCCAAATCGATCCCAATATGTTGCCAAATTATAGAAAATTAATTCTAATAAATTTTCTTTATTTCTTGGCGTTAAAATTATAATTTTCAATACAATTTATTTCCAAAGACAAACAAAAAAAATCGTTTAAAACGAATAGGTCAGGTCAGGTCAGGTCCGAGTGGTAGCTCTGATTTCACAAAGCTCACTTGAGCACGCATAGCGGCCCGCAGTCCCTGTACTGACCAAGTTCTACCAAAATCAGGGAAAAGGAAGAAGTTGGTCAGCGCAAGGGCTGCCGAATAACTTTCAAAGCAAAAAAAAATTAAAGTATGTGTCTTAAGTCTTTTGTTCATATTTTATTCAACAACATGCATTTACACCAAAACCAATACACAATTTCACACATATTTTTATGCATAAATAATATGCATATTTTGTGCATAAAATTTGCAATTTTAAATATGAAATAAAATCAAAAATCATTTATTAACGTTAACTAATAAGGCATGAATAATTGTTTAAGAAAATTTAAAAAAAAACCCAAAATTTTATTTGCAACTGTTCCGTATTGACAAGCATTTAATAACACGACTTCAAGACATCACACAGCCACAATGGCATGTTAAACATGGTACTCTGCTGCTCAAGAGTACTTTAAAGTTCTTTGCAGAAGAATTGTTGCAAAACGAATCAAATCAAATCGAATCAATAGAAATAGTAGCAGGATAGTATAGCTCAGCGTGATAAGTTACAGACAAAAATAGTGCCCAAAAATAAAAGACCCTGCAAAGTGATAAATTGGATATAAAAGAGGGTGACTGCTTTCTTACAAACTGAAACGTGTATAGTACTTATGGCCGCATGTTAAGTAAACAAAGCATAACCATAACCAATAGTACCGAACAATAACACTCTTACTTACACTATCTTAGACACAATGTTTGTGTGACACTTTTGTGTCTTTTAAATGGTAGTAGCCTGGTATGTTGCTTTAGGTAACGTCTTCACAATGACCGTGAATGCAACAGTAGCCAACGCTATATTTCATATGAATTTCAATGCATTTTTTGCTTTTATTTTAACGTCCAAAATTTCTTTTTATTAATGATTCATCATCATCATCATTATCATCGTTATTATCAACGCCACAATGTTTAATATTGAAAATTGCGTGCCACAGCTGCCTCTATTAAATTGAAAGAAATTCACTGAAGACATTCGCTTATGCTTTTGGCTTGAGAAATTCTTTTCTTTTTCTTTCGAATATTATTTGTGACATACAATTATAGTCGTCTTTAAAATTCAACATAATAAAACAACAACAACAACAACAACAATGTCATGACACTTTCTTTTTAAAACATCAACACCTTTTGATAGTAAGAAACATTACGAAAAAAAAACACAAAACCAAATACAACATATGAAGAAATATTACAGCAATGCAGAGCTGGACAAGCTTATAAAAGTGTTTAAAGTATTGAACAGCATTATGCAGAAATTTGAGAGATTTTTAAAGTTTTTTCTTGAAACTAACAGCAGAATGAACATGAGGCAATCACTAGAAACCAAGTTTTCTGCAACACAAACTGAACATTTTTCCAAATCTGTCCTTTGGAGTCGACGTTAATGTGTATGCCCCTCTACTTATAAATTAAATTAACACTCACAACATGGGTGGTGTGCGTACCTAGGTTATAATCCTGACTAAAGATAACTTGTCTTCAAGAGTTGGAATTCTGGCTGGATTGTGCACAAGAGACCACACAAAAACTAGTCCCGTGTGGCCAAATCTTCTGCACTTACCGGTCAATAGATTGCTCCAAAGTATTGAATTAATTCCATACTAGACTCGTTTCTCAATAGATTCTTGATATCACGCGTAGTGTGGTATACACCAAAGATCGGCAATGAATCGCTTTTTCGCTACTCATAAGGTTATAATCCTCAAGAGTTGGAATTCTGGCTAGATTGTATACAAGAAACCACACAAAAACTACCACTGTGTGGTCAAATCTTGCGCACTTACCGGTCAATAGATTGCTCTCCAAAGTATTTAATTAATTCATTACTAGACTCGTTTCTCAATAGATTCTTGATATCACGCATAGTGTGGTATACACCAGAGATCGGCAATGAATCGCTTTTTCGCTACTCATAAGTACTCATGAAATTTTGAGTATGAGTGAGTCAACAGTATTGAAATTCAACTACTCTGATTCATTCGTACTCAGTACAACATTGATTTATAAGTACAAGTTGCAATGAATATGAGTACAACGTTGATATCAAACACATAACATTCGAACTATGTTTGATTCATACACCTACCTACTCATTCAGATTCATAAGTTTAGAAAAATACTTATAAATAATACTCATAAATGATTCGAGTGATTCGAATCATTCATTAAAATTTACAGTCTTAGTTGTTGTTGCATTTACAACAAAAGAAAAAAGAAAAAGACAAAGACAGCAAGCTTAGCAAACACACAACCTTCTAGAGAGTATTGTAGTGTTCGTACGCGAATCGTACTTATTTTTTGATTCTTGTGTTAAGTGTTGAGTTATGGAGAGTCGAAATTAGTATTTCAAACATTGAATATGAGTAGTATGAGTATAATATTAAAATAGGTATCAATGCGTATAAGTATCATAAATTATAAGTATGATTCCAGTCTACTCATCGTTTTGAATACTTATTGCTGCTGGTATATACCAACGCCTTATTGGAATCACATAGCAAACATGCTATTTTAATCAAAAAAAAAAAAAGATTAATAATCACCTCACAATATACCTTGGCTTTCTGGATGAATCATGATAATTACAAACATTTTCAGATTCATACTCAAGTAATATACACAGGATAAGCTTCAGTGAGCTTCAAGTACTCAATCGACATGCTTCAGCCCAATTCTTTTTCTAATAGAAGACGTACAGCATAAATTCCATCAAATGATAGCCAAATGACACACAATATTCAATATTTTCGAACTAAAAAGCATTTTATTTCCATCACTCTCGTCTCATCCGTTCGATGGCTAAGTGCATATATGGTTGCCATTCTATGTCAGTGCTCTTACACTGAAGACAGGACGAACCGACCACGAAATGCTGCACTCTAGGACAAACCCAAATACATACATGCATACATACCTACATACATAATTGGTCATTACAACCCTTCAGTCAGGATTACGACCTAGTTTCAGACACCACTTATGTTGTGTGTATTAATTTTATAAGCGAGTGGCGAGACCTACAGTTTAAAGTCGACTCCGAACGACAGATTTTAGAGAAAATTTTCATAGCATTTTTTTTATTTACTCTCAGAGTTTTTCCAGAAATCTGCTGAGAGGAAGTCGCCGAAGAAATACTTTTTGTATTTTTGTCTTGATGTTTGGCCTGGGGCTCGAACCCTAGCTTTACGTCTAATAAGCCAACACACTACCTACTAGACTACGGCGACAAACAATAAACAAACCCAAATACTTCATAAAAATACGTGATTTTTGGTAGCAATTTCTTTTATTTCATTAAAGCACAATCTGTTCTAGTAGTAATAAAACAAACAAGCCTCATTGTAAAGTTTGTCTAAGCAATTAAAAGATTTGGACTCCTGACCGTCATTAATGTGCACTTTTTTCCTTGCTGTAGACTTCGACTCAAGACAGATTTCGTGGTTCATACATGAGAGTTACAACTCCATTTTGAATACCTCATTAGCAGTATATGTGGTAAGGAGATTATATGAAGTGAAGTATTTACTGTACCATCTTAAGAAACCAAGGCAAGTCGGTTCCAGCTAGCATTGTACTGATGATCAAGAGCTTGTGACTCCCCAATATTTATGTTATATAATGTTTTCAGCTGACTTAATGTCTATGTCTCGCTTATGGATCAATAATAAACATTCAGCCTTCTGTGGAGTAAAATTGGCTCCATTCACTTGACCCGATTTGGAGTTTTCCTAGACGTTGAATGCGAGAGCGTCAATGGCCAATTCAGCTATTTTATCTTAACCTTCAAAAGGCTATACTTACTTATTTAATTGGCCATAACAACCCGATTGACGGATTTCGGGGTGTCGCTACACATCCTTCCAGGCGCCTCTGCTTCTTGCGCGCCTATGCCCGTTGGTCACACCAATCGATGACAGGGCTTCCTCGATTTGGTCCTTCCAACGGATACAAGGTAGTCGTCCTCTTCAGCGACTTCCGCAGATACCCGCATCAAATACCCGTCTCGCCGGAGCATTCTCCTCTATTTGAACGACTTGGCCGAGCCAGTGCAGCCGCTGGATATTAAGACGCTGCACAACGTCTATGTCGTTGAGGAGCTCATACAGCTTACTGTTGGATCGGATGCGGAAAGGCTATGCCTTATAAAAATACAGGTTTTTATTATGGAAAGTTTGCTGAAAGATAGATATCCACTGATAGATAGATATCTAGCCTGTGGATCAGGAGTGTATCTTTTTCTGCTTTAGTGCTCTTCTTCAACCCCACCAGCTAGGATAGCCCTGCTGGCAGCTAAACTACCACTAGCCTTGGCATCTCTTTCACGGTCATGGCACACGCAAGAAAGGTTACAAATCTATGGACAACGATTAATTGCTTTAAAAGCATCACAAGCTCAGAACTCATTTAATAAGATTTGAAATATTTTTTCTCTTGGAAATGCTTTCCAATATGTTCGCCAATATCCTAAAATTTTCTTTGAAAGTTTTCTAACAACAAACCAAAGTTAACATTTTTCCTCTTTGTTGTACATTTTTATTACGTTTTCTTAACCAATTTCTTCTCATTCACACTCATTTACGGCATTTATTGCCACTCGTTCTAGGTGGCGCTATTAAACAGTGTGCGTGCATTCATTAAAGTTCTAGCATTTAAGAGTATTTAAGACTGTTTAATGATACTTTTAACATTATTTGAAGAGCAAATGAGCGAGAAGAAGATGACGTAGAAAAAAAAACATGAACTTTAACAATCAACAGCAATAAAATAAACAAAATGGAAGGGGAGCTGTTTGTGCTACAACAGCTGGTACTGTTGCCTTGTGCTGCTGAGATAATGTTACAATCTCCAGCAACATAATTTCTAGGCATTTTAACTGCAACAAAAAAAATTTATAAAAGAAAAGCAAAGCAAAGTAAATTAAAAGAAAAACAAAAAAAAAAACCTGGCAAAAAATCTTAAGGCGCCTGCCTAGTTAATATCAAGACATTTTTGCTATGCCAACATAACATAACAACATAACAACAAAACATGCATTTGATGAACGAATGAGTATGAAATAATGAAAAGGAGTCAAAGAAAAAAAAAGTGGAAACAAGCGTCTAAAGAAGAATGACGACAATAACAACAGCAACAACCTGTTAAAGAAGAATTAAATGTTTCCCAGTTTCAACATTATTTCGCTACTTTTTTATGAATCAATTAAAAAGTGCTGAACTTTTCCTCTTTTTCTTCTGCAATATAATAAAACAGAAACAGAAACAAAACACTACAAAATGCTACAAAACAATACATGATGGCGGCTATAAAAACTAAATAAAAATAAAAAAAAACACACACACACACATAATCACACTCAATCACAGAAAAACAACAATGCTGCTGTTAAAGTTAACGTTTTTCTTCAATACGATTTTGTTTAATTAACATCGACAACTTGATTTACAATACAATACAGTAGAGACTTTAATATGAATCCGTCTAACCGTTTAGCTTCGTAGAATTTGTCCTTGTTTTCACAAGGTATCGGCGTTTAGAGGACTGGATAAAACTCTGGTTTGGGGAGATGGAATTTACAAATTTTTAAGGAGACCCATGAAAAACAAGTCGACCATAAGGCATCGAATCCTGCCTTATGGTCACCCCAAAAAAGGGCTAAGTGATCTAGTTTATGCCTCTGAGCTGTATGTCGTTAAGTAACTCCCGGACAGAAAAGGATCTCTTCGAAGCATTTTGATACCACGACAGATTTCAAGACAAAGCGATCAACCAACCAACTTTGTCATGGAAAATGTTCTGCGAAAGGCGAGAGCTCAACGCAATTGTAGCATTTTTTTCAAAATTATTCAGTTGGTTGCATCGAAGACATCAATGCCAATGGGCGTATTAAGTTTGATGTACAGACAGAAGTCGCCGTAGTCTAGTAGGTAGTGTGTTGGCTTTATTAGACGTAAAGCCAGGGTTCGAGCCCCAGGCCAGACATCAAAACAAAATACAAAAAATATTTCTTCGGCGACTTCCTCTCAGCAGATTTGTGGCAAAAACTCTGAAAGTAAATAAAATTGCCATAAAAATGTTTCTCAAAAATCTGTCGTTCGGAGTCGACTTTAAACTGTAGGTCCCACCACTCATGTATAAAATTAACACACACAACATAAGTGGTGTGAGAAACAAGGTCGTAATCCTGACTGAAGGGTTGTAACGACCAATTATGTATGTATGTATGTATGTATGTAAATAGGGAGGACAACTGTCTATTCGACGTTGTCAAGGGATTTTTCTACCATAACTTGGCCGTTACTAACAGTAATGATATCAGTCTGGAGATCAACTGTAGAATAACCATCAGATGCTATTATGGTTTCAGAGAACTCTCTCTCATTCTCTCTCTCTCTCACTCTTGTGACGAATCTAGTGATCTAAATGTTGCTCATGCTTCTCTAAGTCACAAAAGCAAGAAGGCTGATACCTACCGAGAAAAAAGTTTTAAGCATGATCTTCGTTCAAATAACTCGCATTTGAATGGTTTCCGTATCTAAATAAAGAGCTTCAAGACCTATTTAACAACCTGGACGTTGTTTAACGTATTATCATGCAGCAAATACCGTAATTCTGGTGTAAGTCGTTCGTAGGGAAGAGGTTGTATCGACAATATGGACATCGTTGTAGAGTACGACCATGTGTGCAATGGAAACAGAAAATTAATCGATTGATGTAATCAACTGACGTAGGCACGCATTAGTCATATATAGGTGCCTGGAGGGTAGGGCTAAGACAGGCTTAAATCCGACAAATGTGTTGTAAAGCCTAACTAAGTAAGTAAAGTCTTTCTCAAATGATACTGAAATGTCATGTTGTTGCTGTTTAGTATCTTCGCTATCTGCTAACAGCAAGGTTCCATGATTGGTTTACCAGTTGCAATATTTTATTCACTCTTTCAATTAATTGACGATCAGAACGGGCATTATTTTGGTTACTAAAATTTCCAGGACGATATCAAGCAAACCAATCCCTGGTACTGTATTCACTTACAGCGTTCCTACGTCATATTTTTCCAGCATTTTTTTCCACTTTTCCAAGCTTGAAAAATTTCAGAGATGAATCGAACAATAAGGTCACCTCAAAGGCCATCTGTTAAACGTAGATTTGTTGGCCACAAATGGTATAATGCTGATCCGTCTACAGGAAGCATTTCATGGATCATTTTATCTGATTAGGTTTGTGTCTTAAGTCTTTTGTATTAATATATACATACGTACATGCATACATACATAGATTTTCATTACATAATTAGGCTTAATATAAAAGATTTGCACCTTTAAAGGCAATATAAATGAACGATTATTAAAAAAAGTTTGTGTCTTAAGTCTTTTGTTTTTTCAAATAAGGCTTCATTCTCTCTGAGGTTTACTAAAAAATTATTAAATGTCTCTATCAACTGCTATGTTATCAATTGAAGCATATCTGGTTTCTTCTTATTTTGTAATAGTTTTTGTTTGCTGCCCGTATATCAAGGCCTCGGTGTAGTTTTTAGTTTTATTTTTTTTTATTTTTAGTTACTTTAATATCTCTGTCGATATCATTAACGTTTACAATGTAATTTTCTAAAGTTAAAAATAAATTAAAAACAACATGACAACAACAACAACATTTTCAATGAAAATTAAATCGTACAAAAAAAATCGATATTTATACACTGCCCGAGTATATTTTATTGGTTTTTATTGCATTCAACTTGAATAAGTAGTCGCGATCTGTAAATCGTTTATTGTAGCACAGCAGCTTAAGCACAGCATTTTAACGACAGCAACGCTGATAATAACAATGATGATGATGATGAACTTATCAGTGCACAGCACAGCTATATTTACGAGCATTTAAGTTTGCTCCTGTTTAAAATCCCATTAAATTTTTAAGACACCTGATGGGAAGCTTTTTTTTTTGCGTTTTTTTCTGTTTTTTTTTCTTCGTTCACATAATTTTTTATTTTTAATTTGAGTCAATCTATGTTTTACGAGCACAACCATATCTATGGCAGCGTGTTGTAGTGAAGTTGATCAATAAAATATACTTGGAATGAGAGTTGGAGTTGGAGTAGGATTTTTAACACCTGGACACTTTTAGTTGCCATTTGTCATATTTTTCTGGTTTTATAAACTTAATTCGTTAAATGTTAAGGGGAGTGCTTTAAAATGTTAGAGATTTTGTTTTATTTTTAAAATACAAATTTAAAACAAATAAAGAAAATACATAAGTACAGAAATATAAATTAAGAAACAATATTCGAATAGAAAAAGTAAATGTGGTGGCTTTTCCATTCTATCATCTTCATATATATGGCAGGGTAGGAGGGTGTGATTCTTTAAAGTGGTTACAAATTGCCATTGTTTACCTAACATACATAATTGGTCATTACAATCCTTTAGTCAGGATTACAACCTAGTTTCCCACACCACTTATGTCGTGTGTGTTAATTTTATACATGAGTGGTGGGACCTACAGTTTAAAGTCGACTCCGAACGACAGATTTTTGAGAAACTTTTCGTGGCAATTTTATTTACTCTCCAGAGTTTTTGCCAGATATCTGCTGAGAGGAAGTCGCCAAAAAAATATTTTTTCATATTTCGTTCAGTTGGAGATGCCTGACCTGGGGTTTGAACCTCGGCCTTACGTCTAATAAGCCAACACACTTCCTACTAGACACACCGACTTCTAAATTCAAGAGAATAATCTTAACAGATGAAACTAACTAATCCGCCAGCTACTCAAGATCGCAAGAGAACATTTGCACTGATCAGCATTTACGGAGGCCTTACACACATGTTGAGGAATTATTCTCAACATCGTTAAAAAGGTTTAGGTACTAGAGAGCCAAATGCTGAACTTGAAGAGGTAAAACAATACTGATACTGTACATTAGAATCTGGAAGACTTTGAATAATGTGCTCACCGGTATTTTGTGAAAGCTCACTGTCATCTCTAGGCAGACTAAAATCAGCATTTTCATCTCGTGTGTAAAATACGCTCTCCTTTACGGTTGCGAAACTTGGAACTTTTCATCGCATGAAATTAATGCCGTCCAAGGTATTTATCAGCGCTTTACGGCTGCGATTTCTGGTACATTTCATCGCATGAAATTAACGCCGTCCAAGCTATCAGCGCTTGGCTAGTTAAAGATTCTTTAGGTAAATCTAGTTTGAAATTCTTTTAAGTAAATGGCGCTGAATTGAGCACAGGGCCCGTATACTTTATGGCGATACAACAAAACTTGCTGTTGATTGAAATAGATGTGGAAATGAGCACCCATCACATACCTTGAGATACCAACTAGATTCAGAAGTTTATACAAGCGGCATTAGTTGGATAGAACTCAAGTCTCTTCTATCGAATATGAGAGAGTTTCCTACGCTCTTTCGTAGCCGGAAAACAAAAACCCTCTATGAAGCGCGCCTAACCAGTCCAATCAACATCAGATCATTATTTCAATTGCACCAAGGTAATGCTCCGTATTGGTTGACTCAAAAAGGTTTCTTTTTTCATGAGTTGATCAAATAAGCGATTCGAGAGAACACAATTGGTTTGTTTTGAGAGAAAGTTGACGAAAGCCGTTAAAAAATTGAATTGCCATTCTTCCTTTTTTGTCGAAGGTAATGGAAAACATTATGGCCAGACAGATCAGTGATTATCTGGAAGGTCACAATTATTTAACAGCCAGTCAGTCAGGTTTCATGAAATGCAGGAGTTGTACTACCGCTCTATTAAATGTAGTTGAGGATCTTAGGTTGGAGCTAGATGTAAATAGTGTAGCGTTTTTAGTTCTTCTCGATCACACAAAGTTTTCGATACAGTCAATCATAAAATTTTATTGAATAAGCTCCGGAAACTGTTTAATTTTTCTAATTCTGCTGTTAGTCTAATTTTTTCTTATTTGTTGGA
This sequence comes from Sarcophaga carnaria, assembly GCA_958299815.1. Taxonomy (NCBI): domain Eukaryota; kingdom Metazoa; phylum Arthropoda; class Insecta; order Diptera; family Sarcophagidae; genus Sarcophaga; species Sarcophaga carnaria. Next base: position 128,617,154 of record OY283150.1, on the reverse strand, counting down.
CAGATGTCAGAGGGTTCACTTAAATGGGAATATTTCTGATTCGCTTAATATTCCGCAGGGATCAATACTGGGGCCACTGTTGTTCTGTATGTATATTAATGATCTACCGGATCTTTTGGTTGACTGCCGTGTTCATATGTACGCGGATGATGTGCAGATTTATGCCAGTACTCGTAGGGAGAATATTGATTCTTGCTTACACTCTGTTAACCGTGATTTGGATAGGATTGACAGTTGGGCTTCGGCGAATGGACTATGCATTAACCCCTCAAAGTCCAAATGTTTAATGCTTTCGAAGACCAATGTTTCGTTTGCCATACCTGGATTGAGTATCAGGGGAAATACAATTGACTATGTCAAGTCTGCTAACAATCTGGGTATTGTATTTAATGACAGATTATCGTGGTCTGGCCATATAACTGTCGTTGTTGGCAGAATATACAGCATGCTACGAAATTTATGGGCGGTCATTGATTCAACACCTTTTGCAATTCGTATGCAACTTGCTAAAACTTATTTGATTCCTGTGCTATTGTATGGGTGCGAAATTTTTGCAAACTGCGATAGTAATGACAACCGGAAACTAAACTTGGCATACAACAATATAGCAAGATATGTCTTTCTTAAAGGTCGCCGGGAACATATTTCTCATTTAGCGTATCAGATATTTAGTGTGAAATTTGATAATCTTCTGAAAATTAAATGCCTCATTCTATTCCATAAAATTATTAATACGGGACAACCGGAATATTTAGTAGTCCGAAATAAGGTTTCTAAGTCATGCCGGGGCATGATGATTATTCAACAACGTTATAGGACTCTTCTGTCACAGCGACAGTTCTTTATACACACCATTAGTCTCTGGAATTCCCTACCAAATTACATCCAAACGCGTTCAAAAAGGAGTTATTTAAATTGTTCTCTTAATGAAAACTTTGTTACGTTCTTAGCATGTTTATTATATCGGTTAAATATTTATCCTTACTTTTTTATACCGATTTTTGTAATTATTTCTTTTTTATATCTTTAGAATCCTTTATTTTTTTTTATTTTTTTTTTTATTTTCTTTTTATTTCTGTAGTATTGTTAGTTTTCCTAAATTGCTTTAAATTAAATTTCTACTTAAATTTAATATTTTAATGAATTTGTTTTTTATATTAATTTGTTAGTTTTTACTTAATTTCTTATATTTCACAATTTTTAGTATTTTTTTATGTTTTATATCTTATTGATCCTAAGCATAGCACTATAACTTATAAGATTAAAATCTTGTTGTGTTATGTTAATTATAATAAATAAATAAATAAATAAACGTAAGACACAACACTTCACATTTAAATTGATATTGAAAACATGTTCGTTTCTTAAGTCTTTTGTCTAAATTTTAAAAATGAGTGCCCTGGTTGTCTAGTGGGTATTATGCTAGACTATTAGCGTGAGGGTCGTGGGTTCGATTCCCACCAAAGACTCTGGTCTGTAACTCTACACCGAGCATCTGGTCAAAGTTACTCAGCTCGTATATAATTATAATATAATTTGCAATTGTATTGTAATTAATTAAATAAATAAATAAATCAATTTTAAAAATATACATGTTACCTCATTATCATCTGCATCATCATCAGCATCATCATCGCTGTAATTATTATTCGAAATAATTAATCAATTATTTTGTAATTTTTATTAAAAATTATTATAATTACTTGGTAGATTGTAATGATTACGATTACAAATCGTTTCTATTTTAATAATTATGAGAAAATCTCACAACAACAATAACAACAACAACAACATTTTAAAACTTTTATTGTAATTGCAATTGCAACTGCAATTGCTTATTTAAGAAGAACAGAAAATCACTTATGAAAACACTTCCCAAAAGAGGGAAAGGCAGGCATCAAACAACAGTATTCATATTAGAAATACAAAAATTAGCGTTTATAACAACAGCAACAACAGCAATAAAAAAATAAGAAAGAAAAAAAAAATGTTGTCGTGAGTACTTAAATTTTATAAACTGGCAAATGAAGGGCAACACAAATTGCATAAAGAACACACAAAAAAAAAAAAAGAAAAAAATGTGAAAAGAAATATTCAAACACTGTTAACAACATCTGTTACAAAATCAACTGAAACAATAACAATAATGGCTCGAATACAACAACTATTACTACAATAACAATAACAACAACAACAAATAAAAAATAATCAGCATTTTGATGATGATACGAAAATTGTTGTCGTCTTTGTATAAAGTTTTCTGGCATTGTTCACATAAAATCTGGCCAAGCTAGAGAAGGATTTGGAAAAATTACTTCCCCTTACTTAACTTATTGATTATTACAAACATTTAGCCAGGATTATAACAAAGCTTTCTCACACCACTTACGTTTTCTGTGTTAGTTTTTATACATGAGTGACAGGATCTGCTGTTTAATGTTGACTTGAACGACAGATTTTTGAGAAACTACATTGGCTCTGAAAAAATATGTATTTGCGACCACTTAGACGGAATCGAATTTACACACATACATACATAATTGGCCATTACAACCCTTCAATCAGGATTACGGCCTCGCTTCTCACACCACTGATGCTGAGTGTTTGTTAATTTCTATACATGAGTGGCGGGACCTAAAGTCGATTCCGAACGACAGATTTTTTGAGAAACTTTTGATGACAATTTTTGTTTTTTGTTTTAGGTTAGAGGACGTGTACTTGTCAATTAAGACAAATACAGTACCCGGAGTTCGAATTGACCCATTGTACCAATTTTCTTTTACTCTCAGAGTCTTTGCCAGAAATCTGCTGCTATTTTTTCATATTTCCGTTTTGATGTCGGACCTGGGGTTTGAACCTCGGCCTTACGTCTAATAAGCCAACACACTACCTACTAGACTACAGCGACTTGGATCGAATTTACAACAAACACAATTGAGAGGTCAGGCTGTATCACTTCTTGGTAGATATCAGATCTTAATGAGTGAAGTCTTTACTATTTCTAGTTCGAATGTTGCTTGCAGGTTCTTGTCTTGAAGTGAGTAATACTATGACATTGGTATTGTAAAGGTCATTTGTTCATTCTTCTCTACTTGGCAATGACTAATTGCAAGACGTGCTACAGTCTGACTGAAAACAAGAGCAGTAAGGACACAACAGCCATCCGTTCCCTATTTATATGAAAAGTGGCTGTAGAATTCTGTGCATAAATTCTGTGTCTTCCACAATTTCCTTCTTGTTAGCTTACTAGACCGGTAACTATACTTTTAATACAGTCAAGGAATTTATTTATCTGGGCGCCACCGTTACCACCAAAAATGATGCTAGTCTGGAGATCAAGCGCAGGATCACTCTTGCCAACAGGTCAAACATGGTCTCAATAGGCAATTGAGTAGCAGAGACCTCTCGCGTACGACAAAACTAACACTCTACAAGACGCTCATCCTACCCGTGCTTGTTTATGGCGCAGAGGCATGGACCCTATTAAGCACCGATGCAGCAGTCTTGAGAGTATTCGAGAGAAAAGTAATGCGTAAGATCTTCGGTACAGTAAGAGTTGACGATGATTTCCACATCCGATCCAACAGTGAGCTGTATGAGCTTCTCAACGACATAGACGTTGTGCAGCGTATTAGTATCCAGCGGCTGCGCTGGCTCGGCCATGTCGTTCGAATGTAGGAGGATGATCCGGCGAGACGGTTATTTGAAGCCGGGAAGTCGACGAAGACGACGACCTTGTATGCGTTGGAAGGACCAAATCAAGGAAGCCCTGTCATCGATTGGTGTGACCAACTGGCGTAGGTGACCAACGTGCAAGAAACAGAGGGGCCTGGAAGGATGTGTTGCGGCAGGCCGAAATCCGTTAATCGCGTTGTTATGGCCAATTAAGTAAGTAAGTAAATGAGTACTAGTATGAATTAATCACATCGAATAGCAGAGAATAATTGCTTGGCAACATATTGAAATATTGATTTGTGTGTTTTGAAAATTATTAAAAAAATCGAATTTTGTATGAACAATGTTTTATTGAACGTAGCAAAAACTTTAGCAAGTGCTTAACGTTTAACGTTCCCAGTCAATCATACACAGTATGAGTATGACTATGACTATCACTAGATGAGTACGAGTGACGAGTGATTCCTCTTTATTTTATTTAAAGAAATAAAAACAACTACAACAACAGCAATGCAAAAAAAGTAACAACGTTCCCTGTAACTATTAAATGCTATTGTAATAGTTATTGTTATTATTGTTGTTTTAGTTGTTGTTGTTGTACTGTTATGATCATTTCTATTAAATGTTCACATTGTTAACAAAAAAAGAAATGAAATCTCTAGGAATACTTTACAATTTGTTGCCGTTGTTGTTGTTACTGCTGCATGCATGTAGATATTATTGTGTGGCGACAACAATGATGATGACGACAATCATGATTTTTTCCTTTTCTTGTCACTTACACTTCTCCTCTCCTCTCCATGCAATATTTTGTCAATATTTTGTTGTACGTCTTTTCTTTTTCTTTCTTTCTGAAATTTAAACGTTTTATGAGTTTTCTAGCACTTTTTCGTATTTTTTCTGTGTTTTTCTATGTTTTTCTGTGCTTTAGAAATCTCGTTATTTGTTTGCCTTTTTCCCTGTAACCCATTGTATTGGCAACATTATTGTTATTGTTGCAGTTTCTAGTAATTGTTGCTGTTGTTAACTTGACGATGATGATGCTGATGATACTCTACAACAACAATACCAATAATAATAATAATAATAAAGGTTTTAGAGCCGTGTGTTTAATGACTCTGTTTATTTGTGTTAATTTCTAATGCCTGTTAGCTTTTAGTAACTTATTTACCTTTGGTTTCTAAGTATATGTGTGTGTCTCATTTGGTATGTGCTATATTTTGTTTGATGAAGAAAATTCATAAGGAAATGAGCTGGCAACGATAGTTTGCAGATTTAATGCGAATTTATTACTAAATAAAGTTTGTGTCTTAAGTCTTTTGTTTTCTTATAAAGTTCTTTCCTTCAAAGAAAACTCCGTATTTTAATTTAAAATTCATTTTAAGCTTCATTTGTTTCACGTATTAAAGGTTTCATGTGACAATTTGCTATTCTAAGCTGTTCTTCATGTCAAACTCTTTAATTACAAATCATTGATAAAACATTAAAGGTTTGAAAAGACGGAAAAATTAATGTTTTTCGGTGTTATTATATTAACACGTTCATCGCCATATCAGTCATATGTGTCTGACGCTAAGAAGTTCTACATGAGCCATGTCAGTCATATGTGTCTGACGTAAGCGATTTGGTAAATCACAAATGTCCGACGCAAACGACGCTGTGTTCAAAACAACGGGTTAATACTTGTTGTATCTTGTTTGGATTCGTCAGATATATGTATAAGACTGACACGGCTTGTCGAAATAAAAGTTTAAATATAGGGCCATGTCAGTCATATATATCTGACATAAAAAATAGTGTTTTTCGGGGAATTTTGGCAAAAAAAAATTTTTCTGTTATATATTAAGTTTCCTTGATATATTTTTAACTAAATTATCTAATAAAGTTACCGTGGCCCATGTGAAAATTTTTCTGATATTATCGTGGCGATGAACGTGTTAAATACAGCTTCTTTAGTTTGTTTAGAGGTTTGTGTCTTAAGTCTTTTATATTATTTATTTATTTATTTATTTATTACAATACAATTACAAATTATATTCTAATTATATAGTACGAGCTGAGTAATTGTGACCATATGCGCGGTGTAGTATCACAGACCAGAGTCTCTGGTGGGAATCGAACCCACGACCCTCACGCTAATAGTCAAGCACACTACCCACTAGACTACCAGATCACCCACTTAACTATTTTGTTTTAAACACTTATTTTGAAATCAATTTGTCATACCATTTTGAGGATACAAATTGTGTTCAAGTTTGTGTCTTAAGTCTTTTGTTTTATTACCGGATTTGTTTCGCAGAACAAATAAAATAATTTAATACCAAAAAAAAAAAAATTAATAAAATTTCATCAGCCATTACATCTTACAGAATTAATCTGTTTTACTGAGTTAGGGTAAGTTTTGATGCGGCAAATGTTATTGCCATTTAAGCTGTAAAATATCACTGTAAACCTGCGCCCCAAACAGATAGTTTTTGGTGGGGAAGACCGAATTTGAAGCGAATTAATATCCTCAGGATAATAATTGTACAGGCAGTTATGATTATAAAGCATATACAAACCAAACTGAGAGTGTCTCAGAAGAATTTTTAAAATATGTTTGTCATGCTTAATCATACATACATACAATCCTTCAGTCAGAATTATGACCTAGTTTCTCACACCACTTATGTTGTGTGTGTGTTAATTTTTATACATGAGTGGCGGGACCTACAGTTTAAAGTCGATTTCAAACAACAGTTTTTTTCTGAGAAACTTTTCATGGCAATTTTATTTACTCCCAGAGTTTTTGCCAGAAATCTGCTGAGAGGAAGTCGCCGAAGAAATATTTTATTCATATTTTCGTTTGTCAAAAAAATCTGTCGTTCGGAGTCGACTTCAAACTGTAGATCCGCGCCACTCATGTATAAAAATTAAAGCACACAACATAAGTGGTGTGAGAAAGTAGATCGTAATCCTGACTGAAGGGTTGTAATGACCAATTATGTATGTATGTATGATTAAGCATGGCAAACATATTTTAGAAAATCTTCTAAGACACTCTCAGTGAAGTCGCCGTGGTCTAGTAGGTATTGTGTTGGCTAATTAGACGAAAAGCCAGGGTTCGAGCCCCAGGCCAGACATCAAAATAAAATACAAAAAGTATTTCTTCGGTGACTTCATCTCAGCAGATTTCTGGCAAAAACTCTGAGAGTAAATAAAATTGACATGAAAAGTTTCTCAGAAAAAATCTGTCGTTCGGAGTCGACTTTAAACTGTAGGTTCCACCACTTATGTTTAAAATTAACACATACAACATAAGTGATGTGAGAAACTAGATCGTAATCCTGACTGAAGGGTTGTAATGACCAATTATGTTTGTATATATCATAAGGTATTGTGGCAGATTTATTCTGCTATCCCTTATAGTGTGTTATTTGTCTCAATAAATCTGTTGACCACACTTCAGTTCTTCGCAGTCAATGGGAACACCACCATTTGAATGTGCGCCATTACGAATTCTAAATACATTCGTTGTGGTCCAAAAAAGTGAGTATTTAAGCTGAAAATATAATGTTATTTTGTCTTTACTGAATTATTAAAGGCATCTTGGTGAGATGTCATGCTCAAATCGATATAGACCAGCACATATCCTCCCGTCAGGGGTTTAATTAAATTGCACTTGACATCTTCGAAATTTACTGACAGTTCTTTGGCAATTGTCCGTGAGAATAGTTTACCGTTATATACTATATATGCGAGTAATTCATTGTACAATGGGTCAATTTGACCTCCGGGTACTGTACTTGTCTTTATTGACAAGTACACGTCCTATAACCTAATTCTACCTACACCAGTAAAACTAATGAAAATATGTTGGAATGATCACAACTTAGCCTTAAGCATGGTTTTTTTTAAGAGTGCACAGAATGTTCCTTTTGGTTTGGCGTGATTTGCATTATTTGTGACGTCTACAGTATTATTCATAACTAGTAACCCATGATAGTAATAACATTCTACTCTTTTTAGATCCTTCAATTGTAACTTTCTTACCGGCATGCAGTTTTAGTGATTTTGTACTTCTGGCTTATGAGGACAAATTCTATCAATCACTTCTATCGGTGATTTTGCAGCGGATATCCCCAGAAATAAATCGTGAATATTATCGATGTATGGTCCAGTGTAAATGCAAGCAAGCATGCTTGTCCATTGTCACCTGCAGAATTTTAAAAGCCTTGTGAGAGAAAAAATATGCATTTGATGACAATTAGCAAAAACTATAAAGATAGGCTTGTGGTACTCATGTATTGCATAATTTACGTGAGAATAAAAGATTTTGGCATTGCCTTAAAATTTGAAAGAAATATGTTTGTTTAGCATCAAAAGTATTTCATTGCATTCTAAAGATACTTTTAAATTAAATCAAACCTGTGCTACACAGACAGATTCGAATTGTTGGTTTTTTCTTCATTTCTTTGTTTTAGTTTTTCACAGCTAAAGAAAGTCGTCGTCTCAAACTCATCATTACTATACAAAAATTAATACAATTTTTTTTCAAAAATTCACTGGCTTGTAACTAATTGCTGAAATTGAGAAGAGCAAGCCTATATCTCTGGCCCAGAAACCCCAAAAAACAAAAAAAATCATGCCTTCATTATCAAATATAATATTTTGTTTTTATTTATATTTCCCTTTCCTTTTGCTTTAAATTAAATTAAATTAAAAATTAAAAAACGGAACATAATAACCATTAAGAGAAATATAAAAATAAGAAATAAAAATAAGAAATAAAAAATAAAGAAGAGCCCTCCAATAATAATTTTCTTGATTTCATGATTCACAAAAACAGTAACAAACACCGTATTTTTCATTTCGTTTCGCTTAAACAAATTTTTATTTTGGAACTGTCTTTTATTGTGTATCATATTGGTGTGTATGTATGTATGATATGCTTGGGCATGAAATTTAATAAATTTTAATGATTCCCTAAAAACTTACAAAAAACAAAAACAGTGGCAGTGGCAGTGGCAATAGCAGTAGCAGTTGGTGACCCATTTGTTGTTTATTTGTTTAAATTTTTAATTTAATTATGCGAACATATAATTTTCAGTCATTTTGTTTTTATAATTTCCTAAAACAAGGTTATTATTTGACTACATTTAAAACACACACACGCGCGCACACATACACATACAAAATATAATTCGGTTACAACAATTTGTAACACTGCAATACATACCCCGAAAAAGGGTTTCTAATTTGATTAAAACGAGAAATGAAAACCCTAAGAAAAACCAAACTGATCACTTTGTTACTCTTTTTCGTTTTACAGCCCTATTGTTTAGATTTTATGATGTGTAACAGATTTTTAATGACATTTTGTTTTACAACAGAAAATTTGTTTTTTTTTGCACTAAGGTTTGTGTCTTAAGTCTTTTGATTTGTTGCTACTTTAATCTTTAAAAAACAAACAAAGCTTTATGGCTAAAGAAAATCTGAAGATGAAAAAATAGCATCTTTTAACTCTTTCAGTAACAAATATTTTCAGCTGCAACAATCTGTCCGAAGATGCAAGGAAAACAAACAATCCTAATCCAAAGCAAACGATGTATACAATTGAAAAGAAATATATGCCAGGTTTTAAATATTTATTAAGCCTTGAAGTTAAGCCTGATATTTAAAGCTGCTAACTACGTAACGTAACGCACGTAATTGGCCATTACAACTCTTCAGTCAGCTGCTAACAAGACTTTGAAAACCGCTTTAAAACTCTTTGACACAAAACTTTCTGCATGACATGAGATGTTGAAATACTCCAGGGAAACTATCGCATCTTATTTGACGCATCGTCAGTCTAAACTATAAATTGATGGGCTTAGGAGACTGGTAATAATCTTAAAGGAATTTCTATTGCAGTTCGATAAGAATAGTTCCCTTCTGTAATTCTTCAATGACCTTCAAAAAGAAGTGAAGCTATTCTACGTATTTCGTATCGGGTTCTCAAGAATCCTTAAAGAAATGCAGTAACTTTGCTGGCAATAACATCGCGAATTATAGCAGATGTTTTGGTTTCGAAGTCGTCGTGGTCTAGTAAGTAATGTGTTGGCATATTAGACGTGAAGCCTCGGTTCAAACCCCAGTTAAGGCATCTCCAATTGAGCGCAATATGAAAAAATATTTCTTCGGCGATTTCCTCTCAGCCAATTTCTGGCAAAAACTCTGAGAGTAAAACAAAATTGCCATGGAAAGATTCTCATAAATCTGTCGTTTAGAGTCGACTTTAAACTGTAGGACCCACCACTCATGTATAAAAATTAACACTCACAATATAACTAGGTCGTAATCCTGACTAGAGGGTTGTAATTACCAATTATGTATGTATGTATGTGTATGTTTTGGGGTACATTAGAGTATAATTTATGCAGTTTAGTAATCAAAATTCATTCAATATTTCTTCAATGCATTCTATTTATATTGGTAATCATCTTCAGGTATGTATTCAGATAGTATGAAGGATATGCTGCTATGAAAAGGACCATCACTCATGTTGAGTTTTCTACTGATAAGTTGCAGTTAATTTGCAAGCAATGTTTTATTCGTTTGATCACAACTTTGAACAGTATAAGCTGTACTGAGAGCAACTAATGAACTGTTTGAGTATCTCCTTCTGGACTCTCTGGAATAAAGAATTCCATGGGTGTTCTGCACGATAATTTTTCAAGCAGAAATTCATGCCATAGGAAAAGAATGTCCCCATCTAAAATAAAGTCGTTCAATCGACCAGAATCACTGTAAAAGTGGCATGGGAAAGCCTTTACCTTCTCCTCGACACGTTATGGAATGCTAACACTGCTATCAGTGGGCTATGTTACTGCACACGTGCCTTATAAACGTAATAAAGTGGAGGATTATCTGGTCAAAAAAGAGAGGCAAATTTATCTTTACTTCGTCTTGAACCATTTTGATGACTTACAAAACCCCAAAGGAATACAATACTTAGGAAGTGAATGCAAATTGATTTGGCTACTCACTGGTATAATTGCAGTAGTCAGCGTCAACCCAAATGGTAAGCCTGTTAACGGGATATTTTACAGCTATTTGCAGCCTGAGGTACTAACTGCTGGCACTTTTGGGAAAGTGACATATTTCAGTACTTTTGAGATATTCAATGTTAGCAAGTCATGGATATTCGAAAGCCTATAGCTTTTCTCAGGACATCGAAAACAATAATCGCGAATTTTTAATTTGTAGTTGTTGCAGTGTAAAGTTGTTGGATGTTGCTCCTTTAAATGGCAGTTTATGCACATTGACTGACCTTAACATAACTTTCCCTATAAAGCTGAGCACACTTACAGAACCGCTTTTCATAATCATGCGCTCAATGTGGCCCGATTGAGTTCCAGTACAGGACTATAGTTAGTGATGTGAGGCTCTTTAGTTTTCTTCTGTAGCGATGTGTATTCCTTATGGTAGAATGGCTAAGGATATTGCACTCTCTTCCGACGTCGGGGAATATCTGGTATACTTGGGCTACATGTATTAAAAGCACAGCCCTGCATGGGTCTTGCAAATAAGATGGCTCCAGGTGTTTCCGAAGGCATTTTCCGCGTTGAACACGAATCTGGGTTCAAAAACTTTCCATCACGTCAGGAAAAAGGGGATTGAAACCCCTAAAAATAGCGATTTTGGCAATTTTTGAATAATTGTAGAGCTAAAGACTGCCTTGCTAGAACCATCGCTATTATTAGAAATTGACAATTAATCTTTGCTCTTTAAAATGAGCCCAAAGCCAAATTGTTTGCATGCACTCTTAAAGTAGGGGGTGGGTTTATGTCAAGGGGTGCAAGAGAAAAAGGAACACATTACGAAGGTCCTTAAAAATTAATCAGATTTACTTGAAAATTGTTACTCAGGGGTTTTTGGGGTCGCTGATATGACGGTCGACCGCCATGAGTGAGTGACAATTTTCAAGTAAATCTGAATAATTTTTAAGGACCTCCGTTTTTGAACGCAGATTCTTGTTCAGCGCGCAAAATGTCTTCGGAAACACCTGGAGCCATCTTATTTGCACCAAAAAAGTCCAAATTTCCAGGGCTGTGTAATGAGACAGTCTGGATTACTACATACCTGTGCACAATGGCATCGATTGGAGATACTGTGTTGAAATCTGCAAACGTCTAGCGCTGCTTGGAAAAGCTTTCGTAAGAATTCCATGTTTCTTTTAACATTTGAAATATGATGTCAAACTTAAACTACCACTTGCTCTGCCATAAACGTAAATTGTACTTCAAATTAATTTTAATTTCTACTTCAGTGGCTCTCCTCCTGGGTTTTTAATTTTTTTTATTTTTTCTTGAGTTTTACAAAGAACATCTGGGTGGTTTTGATTTATGTACGCGTATCTTGGCATTTTGTTTCTTTCGCGACATTCATTTTCGTGACAATTCTGTTGAAAGTTTTCTTCACTTCAAATAAAAAAACCGTATGTAAGTATGTATGTGTAGAGGTACGAAAGTAGGTATGTATGTAAGTGTGTATGTATGTATGTTTATAAACAGGATATGCCAGAATTGTTTTTGTAGCATTTTTTCACTTTACAATGTAAAAAACTAAACATTGTCGCCAGTAATAAAATTTTAATGAATTGTGCTCAAATGTGTGCGTATATTTTTTAAGGTTTATTTTTCCTTTTTCTTGTTTTGTTTTTTGCATTTTTCCTTTGTATATTACATTGGCCAACAACAACAACACTAACGCTATAAGGAAGCAACACCACAAAATAAACATTTTTTGGTGACATAAACTTGTACTCTTAAACAGAAAAAAAAGGAAAAAACACTCGAGACTAGTCTTTGGATATCATGAACATCATTATTATGATCGCCATCATTATGATCGTTGGCAACAGCATCATTATGGGCATTGTCACCAATAGCAACCACGAAGGCATTTACCATTTTGCGGTCTTAACAAGCCAGCCAAACGACGGCCGATCAATTGTTGTCAACAGATGTGCAAAAAGTTAAAAGATTTTCATGCTAAACTAGTTCCTCTTTGCTTTTAAATGAATACAAACAAAAACAATAAAAACAAAATACAATTGCAACAACAACAACAACATTAACAGCAACAGAAGAGAAAAAAGGTCTGTGATTGCGTTCTACTGTGTCGGTTCTTGTTTTTTTTCATTCTTACGTTTGACATTAAAGCCAGCAAAACCCAACCTTAGTTACTCTGCTGCACTTTGTCGCATGACTAACTCACTGATGTGGACTTACTTACTTAATGCTCTCCCGTTGTTATTATTGTACTGCGTTACGTTAACAACTACTTGTTACCAGCTTCCTTTCCTCGAAAATCATTTCAGTTTTTTTGAATGCAGCCAACAGATTCTAAAGTTAAGGCTGAGGTCGACTGGCTAAGGCTAAGGTAACATTTACAACAGCAACAGCAGCAACAACAACAACAAATAAGAAGACGAATAATATTTATAATTGTTGCGTACATACGCATCATTGTTAACTGTCATAAACGTTTAATGTTTATACGTTTGTGCCTGTTACTGACAATGAAATGTCCAAGATTTTTAAATTTTTTTTCGAGACAATCATACTCAAAATCATACTCGTCATACGCACCGGTCAGCCGACAAGAGTATGTTTGTATTCGTATGTATTCATTGTACAGATCCTTAAAAGTTTTATTTCTTGTTGCAAATTTTGAGTGTAGTTTTGATGCCCCTCTACGAAGCGGGTTTTAAACATGTGACTGAAAGTTGACTGGCATTTCATTGTAACCTTGCGAGCATGATGCTGCTAATGAAGTCAGAAATGATTTGCTTGATCCCACTCCATAAGTTACGATGTCAAAAATGTCGTCAGTAAAGATAGTCGATCAGTTATCTGAAAAAGTATATAAAATCTTGTAGATGAGGGATAATGCCGAGATGTAAGCTGATAGAATAACGCCGAGATGGCAAACATATGAGAGAGAGCCAATAATATAAAGAAATCGAGGTGGACATTAGGTAGAGTTAGAAAGGTTGATGAGACATCATCATTTGGATCTTTCCGGCTGCCTTAATAAATGTGGAAGACAGAGACGATTAAAACAAAATACAATGGAAATAAGGGGAAGAGACAGAAACATAGAATACGTTATCGAAAGTAGAAAACGGAGTCATCTTACAAGCCAGATAACGCCCGAGATGTGACTCTTACATACATACATACATACATACATACACACATACATAATAGGTCATTACAACCCTTCAGTCAGAATTACGGCCTAGCTTCTCACAGCACTCATGTTGTGTGCGTCAAATTCATACATGATTGGCGAGAGCTACAGTTTAAAGTCGACTCCGAACGACAGATTTTTGAGAAACTTTCCATAGCAGTTTCATTTACTCTCAAAGTTTTTGCCAGACAGTGTTATTCATACTGCTGAGAGGAAGTCGCCTAAGAATTATTTTTTCATATTTTCGTATTGATGTCTGGCCTGGGGATCGAACCCTAGCTTTATGTCTAATAAGCCAACACACTACCTACTAGACTACGGCAACAACAATGTAGTCCTTAGCGCCACAAATTCTTGCAGAGGCAAACTTACCAGTGCCATGGACGAAACCTCGGCGAAAAATTTTGACTCCTCAACTATATATGCCAGGGCGCAGATACAGAAAATATGCTCAACAATACTGCAACCCCTGCAGAATGTAGGCATGCTTATGATCCGCATACTAGTTCTTGCCCTAAGACGCAATGTCCACCCAGAGAATCGACAGACATTCCTTTCTAGTACAGTTTAATCTGTGCCATAGTAGTCTGGAAATTCTACAATCTATATGTGTGACTCTGCTTAAACTGTACAGTTGTTTAACCATTTCTGATGAGCACCGCTGCAGTAAACAAGATTATATTGAGAGTGTGACTATTTTCTTTTCCAGTATTCCTTTTGGGAGTGTATGACTTTTACAAAGCATTTTTGCCTTGATTCCATTTCTTTAATCAATTTTTGTTGTTCCTGCTAAGCAGGTGATTAGTCTGCTGTAGCAAGTCCTAGGATAATGGGGCTTCTATTTATCGTTGACTAGAAGCAACACCCTCGTAGTAGTTTGCTGTAGTGGTAGGACATCTTGCTGATTGTTGATGGTTACCTACTTTCCCACTAGGTGGCGCCATTGCTAGACCTTTCCATTATTAATCACAACTTATTGATGGCACCATCAGTTGTAGACCTCATACATGAAAATCTTGTTCTACCTCCGAAGAGACTGCCCGATTTAGTTTTTAAAGTTTTGAGGCTAAAAATTTACATCGCTCTAGTCGGTAAACACTGAAAAAATTTACGAATTTTTTTAACTTGTGGAGCAAAACTAGCACCCAAGTTGTCGGAACATAGTGCAGGTATATCAACCAAATAAGGGCTTGTAATCGCAAAGGATACCCTAGACATTTAAAGAAGATCATGCAGACTCCATGCCATCAATGAAACCCTGAAGAAACACATCCATTTCGAATCATTAAGAATGAATTATTACCTCAAGTGTTGCCAAGACAGCCATAATATTGCAATCTCTTGATTACCATAGGATTTTAAGCAAATTTCTGTAGAAATAGTTTTGAATGTTTGCATATTTTTAAACGCCTGCTATGAGTATATTGGACAGACGCAAGGATATTTGAAAAATTCCATTTCGTTTAAGAAAATATTTCATTGCAAGACTTTGTGTGTGTTTTAATTAGTTAAAGCCTGCCTGCCTTTCAACATTTATGCTCCTCAATTCTTTTCAATTAAATATGAAATCTTTGGTTTTAAAACGCAAACAAGAAGAAGAAGAAGAAGAAGAATCATTTCTGATTGCTGCTGAAAGATGAAACAAAGTGAAGGTAGTGTGGCGGTGGTGGTTGATTGCTGCGACTGCTGCACCTACTTTTTTTTTGTATAATTTTTTTTTGTTTTTGTTTTTTTAGCAAACCATGTTCCTCTTTAAACCACAAGCTGGCTGTGATTATAAAGCCAGTGCTTTGTCTTCTTTAACTTGATGGTGAAAAGTTGTTAATTTATGATTTTTGTTTTTATGACAGAAAAATATTTTTAAATCAAAAAAAAAATAAAAAAATTTTACAAAAAGATACGAAATAAAAAACGAAAAAAAATTAAGCAAAAGAAACACAAGAAATACTTGAAATTACATTTAAAAGTCATATTCATGAGTATGGTGGCTGGTTTTCCATTGGCTTCTGGCTTCTTGGTTTCTGCATGCAGTTGCGTTTTACAGCAGAGCCATCATCATCATCCTCGTCATAAGCGATGCTGTAGACATCAGTGTCATTTTCAAGATTATTCCGAACATTATTTCATTTCGTTTCATTTCATTTATTATTCATATTCATACTCTCAGTGATAAAAGCATATGCTACGCTGCTATACAACCGCATATACAAACGATACGTACGACTTGCCATATTTTAACTTTATTTGTATGGGAAAAAAAGGCTGCCTTTTGAGTGGCGACTTATCCGGCAAATATTAAATGATGATAATTTCACAAGTAAATGTAATTATTAATAATAATTGCATAAATTAAATCGAAAGCAAATCTTTTTCATACACGCAATAAAAATAAAAATAAAATTTACTCAACGATTTACACAGCGAGATGTACACTGAGATGCAGAGTGCACAGATGTATGTAGAATGTATGACACGTATAATACAGTGGGGGAATTAATTTTAAAAATAAAGATTAGTTTTTATATCAGAAAAAAAATAAACGAATTAAAATTCATAACCTGTTGGAATTAATATTGAATTGAATTTAAAGCCACGCATGAAAATTAAATGAATCGAGAAAAATTTAAACTTCAAATAATGTCAGCAAAAAAACAGACAAAAACGCATCATATCTGCACAAGTCCTTTAATGCTAAGCAGAGTTATGATCGCATACATACATACATAATTGGTCATTACAACCCTTCAGTCAGGATTACGACCTAGTTTCTCACACCACTTATGTTGTGTGTGTTAATTGTATACATGAGTGGCGGGACCTACAGTTTAAAGTCGGCTCCGAACGACAGATTTTTGAGAAACTTTTTCATGGCAGGTTTATTTACTCTCAGAGTTTTTACCAGAAATCTGCTGAGAGGAAGACGCCGAAAAATACTTTTTGTATTTTATTTTGATGTCTGGCCTGGGGCTCGAACCTGGCTTTTCGTCTAATAAGCCAACACACGACCTACTAGACTACGGCGACTTGATTACATGGTATATGCTATTTCGCTGACATTGTTTACGGCTAACATGTCATTTTAATAGTTTTAAAAGGACCATCAACTAAACTCCAAAAGTAGTCAACTTCTTTGCTCGTAAAGAGGGTAAGGTGGCCTGCTGAATTGGTTAAACTGCTTGAGCATTCAAGGTTCAAATACATTAAAGACATCTCGATACGAATTTTGAAAAATTTGGGACTTTCCTTCTCTCTGCAAATAATTCAGTCAAAAGCCTTCTAACTTACCAGAGATACGAAGGTCAAGTAGTGTCACATTTTTGATAAAGTCCCTCAGCACCTATAATCCAACCTAATACAATCTCACAGAAGACATTGTTTCCAGGCAATGCTTTCAACCTATAACCTGTTACTGCAAGCAAACCACATGCTTTTTTAGTGAAACTGAAACAAGGTACACAAAGAAATGTTTTAAAAAACTTTACGCCCAGTTGGGAACCGATTCACTTATTCACAAATGGAGATGAAAATAGTTCCTTTGCTTTTAATAACTTGCAATGAAAAGTTGATTGGTTTGCTTGTTATCGAGTTTTAGGATGTATTTGACTGTAGGATACAGGCACTTGGCATTTAATATTGATTTACGGTCTGTAGTCTGTGACTGAAAAATCTGAAAAGTTTTTACACAAAAGTCCGTTAAAAGACTGCCGCTTGATTCTCAGTTGCGCAACTAGTCATCTGATCGCAACGCTTGTGTGCTCTGCAATTTGTTTAGGAACACCAAAGATATTATCAGCATAATTGATGCTTCAATGTTGTTCATATACGTTGTCCTTTACTTTCCTAGGCGAGCAGCTTAAAGCCACTATGTTTGTCCACTAGCTGTGGCATGACTGATACGACAACGTTTAAGTTCACACTGCCACAAAATTTCCGAGGGACTAATACGCAAAGAAATTGAAACAATTATTATGCAATCGTAAGGAGTTTAGCAAAAATTCTGAAGTTTTAAGCAGAAACTTTAAAGTCTTTCTGTAGCATAAGGTGTTTTAGAGATTCATAATCCTTAGCTCACATCATATATACTAGACTTGAAGCAAAATAATTCTGCATACATGCTCCTCCAGTCTGCAATGTCTGATCAATCGTTTTGTAGATAATCTGAGGCGTGACTCAAACCTCTTTTCAATATATTATTTATTTATTTATTAATTACAATACAATTACAAATTATATTTTAATTATGTATATACGAGTTGTGTAACTTTGACCATATGCTCGGTGTAGTGTCACAGACCAGAATCTCTGGTGGGAATCGAACCCACGACCCTCACGCTAATAGCCTAGCACACTACCCACTAGACTACCAAGGCACCCTCTTTTCAATATAATAGCTTTACACAGTTTCAAACTCGTCTACCCATCTACCTCGAGAAGAGTATTCCATTCCCTCTCAGAAATATTTTCGTACAATCAGGATTCTAATTCTGGCAACCTTATCTGTCTGCTAATTTCCCTGAATTCTCACATTAACTGCTATACAACAAAGGGTAACTCTGATTGAATCCTGCCTTGGTGATTCAACAAGCCAGGCAATTCCATACTGTCTTATGGAAGCTAACTTTAGGGATGGCAGATGGATAAATATTACTGTGCCCAGTCCTAAGTACCTTCTATTAAAGTTTCAATGGCGTAAATACCCCCTTAAAAATTGCCGCAAGGTTTCCAATAACTTCGGAAAATTTCACTCTGTATCCACACACTTCCACTTCTGTCTCATTACCAGTCTACGAGAGTATATATAGCATCTAAGCAGTCCCATCCTAGATTACTAGACTAAGCAACAAAGCATGACCCCATGCTGGTTTTGTTCAGGAGAAATGTAAGAAGGAAGCTGTTAGCCGCACGATTTAAGAGGCCACAATCTTGGCTGAAATCCCGGATTAGACCTGTCTCCCATTAACTTAATCATAATCTTCACAACCCTGGTTTTTACACTACCACACGCTGCGGTCTCAATATTCAACAGAACTTCTGGCGCCCTCATATGGTAGGTTTGCGTTACTACGGTTATGCTAAATTGCATGACAAACTGTGTATATTTTCAAATGTCACCTAAGCTTCTTTGTAACTGCATTGTGCCCATCCAAACAATGAATCCATGGCGTAACCAACCTGGCATATTTGGGTTGAATTGTCAATATTTTGTGTAGGCCTTCCGCAGGATAATTTGGTATGCCACCTAAGCTTCTCTGTAACTGTCTTGTGCCTTTCCAAAAAATGAACCCATAGGCCATAATGGTCTAACTATTTTAGCATATTTGGGTTGCATTGTTAACATTTTCGTGCAGGCCTTGCATGATATTTTGGTATAATTGGCCTTTCGTGAAACGGTTTCTATAAGAGTTCTCCATGTCTGCTTATGGTTCAATATTATTCCCAAATATTTTGGCTCCATTTTCCTTGAGATCAACTCATCCCGGAGACGAATATTTCTCCATTTAAAGTTTTTCTTAAAGATACTGCCACGATTTTTCTCGGGTTAACTAATAATTGTGTAAGGGAAAGTCAATCCAATTTTATTAAAAATTATATGAAACAAAAGACTTAAGCAACAAACTTGTTTAATAGCCGTATAACCAAATAAAAAGCTACTATTGGTGGCTTTAAAATCAATAAAATAAATGAGAAATTCTTCTCAAATCAATTCTATTCCGCTTAAATCATTCAAAAGCGTGCATAATTTTTTTATTTTGTAACAATTCTAAACAAATTCCATATTTAAGGCATGTGGCCTGAAAAATCATGTGAATACGAGAGCAAAATAAAAATAAATTCAAAAGCATGTGAAATTGAAAATAAAAAGAGAGAGAGAGAGAGAGAGAGGGAGAAGAAAAAAACCATGAAAATGAACATCATCATTATCATTATCATTAATCATTAATTTTGGGATTTAAATCGCAGTTGTCGATGGCAAAAAGTAACAGCAAAAAAAAAACACACAGACAGAAACATTAAGAACCTGTTAAAAAGGTAATCACATTAAATCATTTCTTAAATACTAACGTAAAGTATCATAAAATAAATTCGAAAAAATTAAAAAAAATTCACAAGTATTTCATTCATTCAGCCATTCAGTCATTCAGTCATTTAGCCATTCATTCGTGTATTCATATTAACAATTCCAGATTGAATTTTGATCGTTCGTTGGTTCGTTCGTTCGTTGTCATTTCATTTATAATTTTTAATTTATTTTCTCACGATTTTTATGAAACGCCAATGGCCCATGACGATGGAAGGAACCCCTTTTATTTTGGAAATGAAAATCATCTTTTGAAGGGGGGTTTACAAAAATTTAATGTCCTGTGAAATGATATAAAAATGGTTACAAAAAAAAAAAAAACGAAACCGAAACGAAAATAGAAAAAATAATTACAACAGCCTTTTAAAAACTCATTAAAAAGAATATCGACAACAAGGACAATCGCCAAAATGGTTGATCGAATGAATGAATTAATGCATGAACGTATAACAAATGAAAGTATGAATGAATTACTGGATGACTGTATGGTCACATGAATGAATTGGTCACACTATAACTTTAACGTCATATTAAAAGGTAGCCAATGAAGGAGCTTCAAATCCATACAAAATGCAATCTCCAAAACGAAAAATAGGATGGGGGGGATCGTTAACAGAAATATTGTGACCCAAATAAAAAAGTCACGTAAAATCTTTGTCCCTTTTCCTTAAAGGAAAAAAAAACCTGTAATAATCAAAAAAATAAACTGTCCTGCAAAGGGGTATTTCATATTGAAAGAAAAATTAACTGAATTGCCACATATGTATGTATTTATACTACATCAGTAAAAAGGCCCCAGAAGTAAGCAACATGCAATCAGAAATACTGAAAGCATCTGCCAGTACACTATCAGTACGTACGTAATTGGTCATTACAACCCTTGAGTCAGGATTACGACCTAGTTTCTCACACCACTTATGTTTATCTTACTCTAGCTTTAAAAACGCCCGCTCAACTTAAGCTTTCCCTGTGTAGGATATGATAAATTGGGTTTTGCGTAACAGACACGTATAACATCAAGGATTTCTCATGAAGTATTTTAAATGGGTCAATTCGACCTCCGGATACTGTACTTGTCTTAATTAACAAGTACACGTCCTCTAACCTAACCTAATATAAACTAGGTTCTAAACACAGAAGGCAAAAAGACCTTGCCTATGGGGGTAAAGCACAGATATGATCAAGTTCAAAGAAAGCTGGGTTTACTTGAGTTAGAGGCATTAAGGACTGATCGTAGACATAACGTCATCAAAAAAATAGTAAAGTGACAACGTCCAACACGACTGATCACCAAATTGGCCACCAATATTCGGAGGAGGCAACATTATTTGATTACCTGGAAGACTTTTAACATCATCAGTGGTTCAGATGTGAATATAGTAGGTAGGAAGGTGGAAGTAGCTGTCAACCCAAGACTATAACATTAGGCTCATTGTGATACCACGGTCGCTTAATCTCCCTAGCGCAGGACCTGTCGTAAATATCTGATAAAGCCACTTAGACTCCTAATATACATTTGCAACTAACCATTGAGATAGTCTGCATAGCAGAAACGAAGGTTTGGCCAGTAACCCATTGGGTTTATAACACTTTTCTCCCATTTCTCGTCTCTGGAGCTGTTGCAGAAGTCACCTACCATTTATTCAATGCCAATATATCCCGCACGAGTACGTTTAACAGCCAGCAGTGACTCCAAGTAATATGCTGATAATGCTCCTTTGGAGATGGAGAAGTGGTTTGTGCAAACTCAGTCTAACCTTTTCCAGGATTACTGCACTATCTTGCCAACATGATATCGCCGTAGCCTAGCAGATAGTGTCTTGGCTTATAAGGTATGAGACCATGGTTCAAACCACAGGTCAGACATCAAAACGAAAATATGACAAAAAAATATTACTTCAGCAACTTCCTCTCAACAGATTTCTAGCAAAAGCGCTGAGAGTAAATAAAATTTCTGTGAAAAGTTTCTCAAAAATTTGTTGTTCATAGCCGACTTTAAACTGTAGGTCCCGCCACTTGTGGATAAAATTAACACACACAACATGGATTGTGTAAGAAGCTAGGTTGTAATCCTGACTAATGGGTTGTAACAACCGATTATGTATATATGTATCGTACCCGTATTTCAAGCCACCGTGATCTTGCCAGTAGACGTTTCCATATGTATTTGACTAATGCAATGCAGCGATCAACTACACAACGATAATTGATACGATTTTTGAAAACAATTTCTGCAGTCCACTGTGTCTGAACATAATTTAAGGCAAAAAGCAAATCAAAATCCAATCTCAACTCAAATCTTCAGAAAGAAACAGTAACATAACTACGTTACACTCACATAAGAACAGCGGCCATAGAACAGAATCCAAAGAAAACTTGAAGCCAAAATCATTCAGGCAACACTCGGAGACCGCAGATATGCGGAAAATTTGCAATAAACCCTATAGAATCCCAAAAGAAACGATAATAAAAATAAGAAATAGGCCTCCGGTGAAATAACTAAATTCAATATAAAGTCCCATAATACGAAACTCCCCTTAAATATGCGATGAAAAAAAGAAACAGAAAAAAG
This sequence comes from Sarcophaga carnaria, assembly GCA_958299815.1. Lineage (NCBI taxonomy): Eukaryota > Metazoa > Arthropoda > Insecta > Diptera > Sarcophagidae > Sarcophaga > Sarcophaga carnaria. Next base: position 128,594,607 of record OY283150.1, on the reverse strand, counting down.
GGGGAAGATCTGAAACGGTAACCAGTGATTAAGATTTTCAAAAATCGAAAGAAACCAGTTGGCGTTATAAAACAAAAAAAGGGTATCGTTCGTTGCTTAATTACAATTAACAAATACAACTGATGACAGCATCAAAAAAAAAATTAAATACCCTACTCTACCATGAACCACACTGTAGTTATAGTTGTTAGGTTTGCAATATTTTCAAGTCCTTTACGCAACCATCAAAGCAATCTCTTATTAGTTGAAAGTATACAATAGGAACGTAGGAAGATACAAAGTGCTCAGCAGGTATAGAAGTGTTACGAGGATGTGAAGTAAGATGAGAGAAGATACCTAATAAAGTCTTGTTATCCTTCGATGGAAGACTCATATCATAACGGCGGATCTGATCGCATGTAGCCTGCCTTTATTTTTTTTTTTATTTTATTTTATTTCATTTTCATTTCATTTCCTTTTCATGTTTGGACAATAACTGTCTCAATAATGTTAACAGGAAATTGAATTGTAAATCTTGCAATGGGAAAATTTAAATTTTTTGTTGTTGTTGTTGATATTGGGCTCCCCCTTTTTTGTTTTAGAGCAAATTTTAAATTTTATTTATTATTTATTGTCAGTATATTTCGTTAAATATTTTAAAACATCAATTAATTAATTTAAAAAAAACGGAGGGGAAATATTTTTTGGTTTTAATCGTGATGAGAACGAAATCAAGTGTGCTCGTTATTCAGCAACTTCCTTATCATCTTGTCATCTTATGGACAATGTTTTAAGGTGTTGGCATAATTTTAAAAAAGTTGATAACTCTGTAAAGGGAAATATAAATATTTTTTACTTTTAATATGTGGTTACGAGTTAATTATTTTGTTTTGCTTGAATTTGTTAAAAATATATTTTGCTTTTACATCGTATAACATTAAAATCATTAACAAAAACTACAAAAACAAAAACAGTGAATTTGTTTACAAATTATCGCACCAGCATAAAAAAATGATGATAAACAAGTCAACAAAAATACAACAACAAACACTACAAGAATAAATGTAAACAAATAAACAACACAAACAACAATAATGAAACAACGATGTTTACATTTATAGAGATCTCGAGAAGGTGAAGCCACGAACATTCGCCTTCTAGAGCATTCACCAGACTGTTTACATACAACCCTTCAGTCAGGATTACGACCCAGTTTCTCACACCACTTAAGTTGTGTGTGTCAATTTTATACATGAGTGGTGGGACCTACAGTTTAAAGTCGACTCCGAACGACAGATTTTTTGAGAAACTTTTCATGGCAATTTTATTTGCTCTCAGAGTTTTTTACAACAATTACTAGACAATTGTTCGACAGATCTTTGTAACGAGGATCTTCAAACTACGAATACTTTCTTCAAACACACCGCGTCTTCATACACGACTGACTGAAGTTTTACTAACTCAGTTGCCTGTTTTGTTTTGCCTTTTATATGGCAATGTAAACAGTCTGATGAAGTCGCCGTAGTCTAGTAGGTAGTGTGTAGGCTTATTAGACGTAAAGCCAGGGTTCGAGCCCCAGGCCAGATATCAAGTCAAAATACGAAAAGTATTTCTTCGGCGTTTTCCTCTCAGCAGAATTCTGGCAAAAACTCTGAGAATAAATAAAATTGCCATGAAAAGTTTCTCAAAAATCTGTCGCTCGGAGTCGAATTCAAACTGTAGGTCCCGCCACTCATGTATAAAATTAACACACACAACATGAGTGGTGTGAGAAGCTAGCCCTTAATCCTGACTGAAGGGTTGTAATGGCCAATTATGTACGTATGTGTTCCATTAAGCGAGGTTTCTAAATTTACTGGAGTGAGATAGAGCCACATATGAACAGATTATTTGAATGTTCCATTATTTCAAAGACGTTTTCCAATAACTATAGTAGTATGGGAGTTACTTTTTTTTGGTTTACTTGAATAAAACCTATCAAATACAAAAGACTTAAGAAACGAACTCGTTGAAGATGGGAAATTTTCGTTGTCAAAGAAAAAAAATGTCTCCTTTTTTTTTGGTGGAAGTTTGTTTCTTAAGTCTTTTGTTGTTATTAGTTCATTAGTTCATCAAAATTTAAAGGTCGAACTATTTTCTATTAAAGCAGATGTATCCTGTGCAGCTTGTACAACATTTTACTTGGAGAACAATTTGTATTATTTTAGGCTTAAAAGTAGGTTTTAACAATAAAACCAATAAAGCAGAAACATTTCTTTAACCGCAAATACCGCCACAAACCGCCAAACATAGAGACTAAGAAAGTAAAGCCTTTACAATTTAAGCCTTTTAGTTGAAGAAACACAGGCAACTGTTTCCTGAGCCTAGAAACATAAAAAAAAATTTATTGTGTGTGGAGATAAATTTTATTAAAAAGAATACGCAGAAGAAATTTCTAAGGGTATTAAAGAGTTTGAAAGAACAGAACAGAAGGGGTTTCTTTTTGTTGTTGAAGGATTAATTTCTTAAATTTTTTTTTTTTAAATGTTTTATATCATCCTACACTTTTTTTGTTTTGTTTTATTTCGTATGTTTTTAATTTGCTTATTTTCTTCAAAACTAGAATAGAAAAAGAAGCCTGGCCGTATTAAATAGTGTTATAATATCTGAAAATTGCTTTGTAACCACCCCTTATGATGGAGTTCTTTTTTTTCGGTGTAATTAAAAAACCTTTTGATAGAAAATGTGTGATCTTTTCTTTTGAATTAAAAAAAGCAAGAAACCATTGTAGTTCTCTCTTCATTTTTTCTTTCTTTCAATAAAAAACAAATTATTTTCTAAACTCCTACCAATTTTTCTTAAGAATTCTAAATAGAAACGGCTTTTTTATCTTTCCATTCTACCCCTATAAACTATAATTTTCATTCTAAGATGATGATAATAATGCTTGAAATGAATACATTTTCCATTGTTTTTGTTTTATTGTTGTATTATAAAAATTTTGATAAAAAAACGAATATACTGGTGCCCCACTGTGTTAATATTTTATTAAGGCCTTAAAGCAGCTGGCAGTAGTTGGAGCGTTTAATACTTTTTACTGAAATTCTATAGAGACGAATAGATTCCCTGAGCATACTGGCTATTGTCTAATATTGACTTATTGGTTTAAGCAGATATCTTAACTTCTTTCTTTCTGTTCTTTCTTTAGTCTGTGAAAATCTTACATTTTATTGAAGAGCTTATCATTTCTTTTTGGTTAACAAATTATACGAGTTTGTCAGCACCCAATTCTCTTAATACTTACATAAATAAGTAAATTTATTTCCCATGAACAATGTTTAGAAATAAAATATTAACTGAAAAGAAAAACTTATCAAATCTGTATCATCTTAATTACAACTAAATTAAGTTTCAAAAAATATTTTATTCGATATTAAATTCCATAATTTATATATGCTTTGCATTAAAAACACAAGAAAAATACGATTAAAATTTGGTTGGAATATAAAGAAGATAAATAGAAGTCGCCATAGTCTAGTAGGTAGTGTATTGGCATATTAGACGTGAGGCCACGGTTCAAACCCAAGTTTAGACATCTCCACCTAAAACGTAATTGCAATATTACTTCCGCGACTTCCTCACCGTACATTTCTGGAAAAAACTCTAAGAGTAAATAAAAATTGCCATGAAAAGTTTCTCTAAAAAATCTGTCATACGGAGTTGACTTTAAACTGTAGGGTCACACCATTTGTGGATAAAATTAACACACACATAACATAAGCGGTATTATAAGCTAGGTCGTAATCCTAACTAAAGGACTGTAATGACCAATTATGCATATATGTATGGAATAAACAGATCACATATGAAAGTGTCTGTTTGTTATAAAAATTTAGAGATGATTTTGAAATCGTTCTTAAAAGATATTTTTTGGACTTCAAATGTATTTCATTTCCTTTTATTTTGTAATGCAAAAAGTATATTTTTTTTGCAACATTTATTCGTTACCATAGTCGATATGGTGATGCTGTGGCTTAATCTTATATATAAAAATGAATGTGTGTTTATTTGTTTGTGGGTTTGTTTGTTTGTTTAAAGTCAATAGACGGCTAAACGGCTGTACCGATTTTCTTGAAATTTTCACAGTATCTTCCTGTATGTCTGGTAGGAACTATAGGCTACTTTTTATTTTAAAATTTCAAGTAGGCGAGGTGCCACGCCCACATCTCCAATAAACATATCTCATAAACTGCAACAGCTAGAGTCCTCAAATTTTGTATGGACGTCTTTGACGTATATATGTATGAACAAAATGGGCGGATTGGCTATAGTGGGCGTGTCACTTCCCATAGTCTACATATATAAAAATGAATGTTTGTTTGTATGTACCTTATAGAATCGTAAACTATGCATTTGATAATGTTATGATCTTTAACAAAGTTGTTGCGCATTAACCGACGAAGGTTTCTAAGTTGGTATGACCAACAGGTGGTGCCACTGAAAATTACTTAAAATCAATTAAATCGTTAACTGTGCATTCTTCAAAAAAGTTGTTGTTGTTGTCGACGGAGGTTGGTGCAAATAATTTCCGATGGATGGCGTCACGGAAAATTATTCAAAATGAATGACAAGCAATTGGTCGACCTACACCTCAAGCACGGAAGAAAAGAGCATTACGAGCCTCAGAATCAGACGAGCATTGAGACTGGAAAATCTTCGAGTATATGCCGCTGAGACCCGTTCGCTTGAACCACTTGAACAACGAGAAGTGAGATTAGAAACTGATCGAATGCGTACTACTCAGGCCCGTTCATCTGAAGCATCAGGACAACGGGAAACAAAATAAAATGAATAAAATGATTCAAAATTAATTGGAGATTTGTGTAATGTCTTTCCTTCAAATTTGTTGTAGTTGGTGGCGCAGCAACACGCGCAGGGTACAGCTAGTTTTCTATAAATTTTACTTTTAAATCGAGTTCGTTTCTTAAGTCTTCTGTTTGGATTCAACTTTTCTTTTAAGGCGAAATATTTTTGCATAAATATTGTTTATATCAGTGATATTATAAAACGAAACTATGCTTCAGTAAAGATAGCTTAGCTTCATGGTAAGAGGACGTCTAGTCTCCCACCATTCCTAACAAACATGACTAACTACTACTACTAACTCCACACTGAGCCCACAATCTTTGGATGGTTTGAGTATAAACCATCCAGCACCATGTATCTTCAAAGAGTAAAGCATACAGACTTACTTACTTACTTACTATATTGGTTATTACAACCCTTCAGTCAGGATTACCACCTAGTTTCTCAGACTACTTGCGTTAGGTCAGTGGTCAGTGGTTAGGTAGGTGGTCAGTATCCCCGCCTGTCACATCACTTATGGTAAAACTACTCTCATATAATTCATGATATTCTCGAGAAGCCACAAAAGTAATAAAATCGTTAGCTTAGGTCGAAGTGGTAGCTCTGATATCAAAAAGCTCATTTGAGCACGCATAGCGGCCCGTTGTGATACCACGAGTGAACGTAGTATCTGTACTGACCAAGTTCCATCAAAATCAGGGAAGAGAAGGAAGTTGGTCAGCGGAGGGGCTGCTCAATAAAATCGTGATTCCAATAGAAAAAAATCTGATATAAATTTCCGTATGCGTTTTTCCTCTCTGTCACTCCTCAGAAAGTCAGGAATGCATTGCAATGCGTTTAAGCACGTCTATTCTCCAGTGCGCTTGTTGCCATTTTGTTAGGTTAGGTTAGGTTAGAGGACGTGTACTTGTCAATTAAGACAAGTGCCATTTTGTTAGTAAACCTGACATTTATAATCGAACATATAATATTTTCTACAGAACGACACTTCCACCCATTGAGCATCATGACCCCACAAATTGCTAGTTAGTATCAAGGAGGGTTACTGTCACATATTCTTCTCAACATTCGTGCTCGTGACTTTTCATCTTCAGGCATGAATATTTATGATTTCAGTGGCAAAATAACTCATTACCCGAAGGAACGATGGTTAAGGTTACCAATCCCAAAATCAACTGAACTTAAGTGGACTTAGAGTTTGACAATCCGAGGTCCGAAGTCCTAATCATAATGCCTTCACTATTACTCGCATGCGATATCAACATCATCACACGAACAGAATCCCTAAAGATTTTTCTTGCAATGTTTGTGGCTTAAATAAGCAATAACATCCCGCTTTGTCCTCAGCTATGCAACTCCGATTAGTTGTTCCTAAGGAACACTCAATGGCGGAGATTGTGACAACTGAAGCGGTTTCAGTTCTTTACAGGTCACATACATACATAATTGGTTATTACAACCCTTCAGTCAGGATTACGACCTAGTTTCTCACACCACTTATGTTGTGTGTGTTAATTTTATACATGAGTGGCGGGACCTACAGTTTAAAGTCGACTCCGAATGACAGATTTTTGAGAAGCTTTTTCATGGCAATTTTCTTTTACTATCAGAATGTTTGTTAGAAACCTGCTGAGAGAAAGTCACCGAAGAAATATTTTTTTTCATATTTCGTTTGGGTTTTTGAACCGAGGCCTCATTTGTAACAAGCCAACATACAAGTCTACTAAAATCAATTAGAATGCCTTGCATGAATGTATGTTAAAGTTCTGCATCCCATAAAATGATTTTCAAATCGTTTTTTAAATTAAAATTTACGATTATTTTACGAAGAAAAAATTACACATGAAAAGTTAAAACAAAAATCCGAATGATGTGATGCTTATGATGCTTATGATGCTTATGTAAGACTCATATGTTAACTATTTTACGAAGAAGCAAGTTATTGGCCAATACTAATGCCAATACAAGCTGAGTATTAACGTAAGAGAAAGACGTGTTTATTTATTATTTTATTTGCGATTTAAGCATTTAAAATTTAAATTTAATTACAAATAAAAAAATTCAATTGAATGCAAATGTGCATATGAATGTGCATGTGCATGTGCATGTGCATGTGCATGTGCATGTTCCTGTGTTTTTATTTTGAATTTATTTATGTTTTAAAAATTTCGATAAGACAAGCGGAATTTCTTTGAAATTAAAAAGAAAAATAAATTTTTTTTTAATTATTTCCCAGACTGTCTTTTTCGCTCACACACACACGAACATAAATAAAAAATTTTCATAAATTTCAAGACTTAACCTGTAAAGAGTTTGTCTTTGGATTTATTGCTCAAATCAAATTCAATTTTATTTCCAATTATTTTCAATTTCACTTCACATATTTTGTTAGAATAAAACCAAAAAAAACTCTGCCTTGATTCGTTACAAAGTCTGTCCCTCAAAACTTAAGGCGGCCGCCAAATGGCATTGAAAGTATTGGTAGAAAAGAAGCACATAACAGTCACACTTTAATTGTTGATTTCTTTAAGATTTTTCCAATATTTCTTACACAATCTAACCATCAGGGAGGGATACTGTAAATGAATTCCTCACCAAACAGACTATTTTGTAAAGAATTTAAATAATTTCCTCTTCATCTTACTATTCAATTGAATTGGCCTCTGACTCATAAACTGTTTGTGTTTTCCAGTCGTTTCTTTGGTAAATTTTTTTAATAAAATTTCACACGCTTTTTGTATTCATTGGATGGATTGATGGTTGGATGGTTGGATGAGTAATAATGATATTGACTTGAATCATGTGATTACCACATATCAACGAGTATGTACGTGCAAAACTACTTACTTTCAATTTTTATTTTTAAGTTTTTTTTTTGTTTTTTTTTTAAATCTTTTCAACAACAATTTCAATTCGATGTTATCACCAGTATTTGTATTTACTTTTTAAGAAGGCCAATTTCGATTGTTATCGTCACAGTAATTTGGTTCATGGTTTTTACTTTTAATGAGGAAAACGAAAATTAATTTGTAATCATGTATGTCGAGCAGCCATTAGTAGAGCAGCATTTCGTAGACTAAAGATTGATAAAAATTGTTATTGAATGTTTGTAATTAGGGCTTTAGGCTGTCACAATCAATTTCCAATTACTGCATTGGAAGCCAAGTTTAACAGTGCTTGCCTTAGCTTTATTTTTCCTCAAAACTAGCTTATAAATCTCAGATAATTCATGAGACTCACCAAAGCCACAAAAGTAATAAAATATTGATTCCAATAGAAAAAAATCTGACATAAATTTCCGTATGCGTTTTTCCTCTCTGTCACTCCTCAGAAAGCCAGGAATGCATTACAATGCGTTTAAGCACGTCTATTCTCCAGTGCGCTTGTTGCCATTTTGTTAGTAACCCTGACATTTATAATCGAACACATAATGTTTTCTACAGAATGACACTTCCAGCCATTGAGCATCATATCCCCACAAATTGCTAGTTAATACCAAGGAGGGTTATTGTCGCATGTTCTTCTCAACATTCGTGCTCGTGACTTTTCATCTTCAGGTATCAATATACATGACCTCAGGGGCAAAATAACTCATTACCCGAAGGAACGATGGTTAAGGTTACCAATGCCAAAATCAACTTAAGTGGACTTAGTGTTTGACAATCCGAGGTCCCAAAATCCTAAACATAATGCCTTAACTATTCTTCGCATGCGACATCAACATCATCACACGAACAGAATCCCTAATGATTTTCCTTGCAATGTTTGTGGCTTAAATAAGCAATAACATCCCATTGATCGCTTTATCCTCAGCTATGCAACTCCAATTAGTTGTTCCTAAGGGATACTCAATGACGGAGATTGCGACAACTAAAGCGATTTCAGTTCTTTACATACATAATTGGTCATTTCAACCCTTCAGTCAGGATTACAACCTAGTTTCTCATACCACTTATGTTGTGTGTGTTAATTTTTATACATGAGTGTTGGGACATACAGTTTAAAGTCGACTCCGAACGACAGATTTTTGAGAAACTTTTCATGGCAATTTTATTTTACTCTCAGAGTTTTTGCCAGAAATCTGCTGAGAGGAAGTCGCCGCAGAAATATTTTTCTCATATTTTCGTTTTGAAAACCCTGGCTTTATGTCTAATAAGCCAACACAATACCTACTACGGCGACTTTCAGTTTGTTACAGGTCATCACTAGGAAAACCTGTCCCATCTTGGCATACTTAAGATCACGGTAGTCCAGCAGTCGGAACTGCTAGCAAGAGAGAATTCTTGTCGCTATTATTAACCGTAACCACACCTTTTTCTAAAAACCTCATAACACGATGCACCTATTTAGTGACTCCTTAGGATTAGAGAATGTGTGGATGAGACCAATCGAGGCGTCTCCATTTCTTTAGGTACCCATCAGCTCAGGGTACAACATCTAGTTGTTACGACAACACAGGGGGTATTGCCAGTTGTTTATATATATAGATGGCAACCCTATCGTTCTAGAACCTGCTGAAATAGAATTATATTGAAACAAAGTAACGGAATAATTAAAACGGAAACCGTATAAAAAACATTAAAATGCTTAGAGACACCCTTATTATCCTTTAAGGAGCTGAGGTCATAGCAATAATGTAAATCGTATTTATAAAAATAAAATCATTCAGATGTCTGTATAGCCAATTATTACTTTCAGTTTGTTAGCTAGTGAGATAACTTTCAAACAACAACAAATACACAAACAAACATGGATTATGCAACCAACAACACAAGCAGCTTCTTTTGACATCTGCATTGGACACTTAATTTTTGTTTTTCAGATTTTTTTTTTTCGTTTCGAAATGAAAAATTTTCAAAAATAATTTATTTCTTATGAATCTTGGCTAATTACAGGTGTCTTTCGATTTTTGCTTAACAGTTTCTCTTCTACCAGCTTGTTGTATAAAAACAGAGAAGAGGGGAAAAAACTTGTGGATAAGTGTTAAAGCCAAGATGAGATTGTTTTCCATGGGACATTATAATTTATTTCTATGAGCCATTACATATGTACGAATGTATGTATGTGTTGTATGTATGTATGTGTTGTATGTATGTATGTATGTGTATATATTAAGAAGGTTTATTTGATTAAATTGTTAAGAGAAACCACCACAGCCATTACGACCATTTGTTTCACATTAAAATTTATTTTTTAACCACAATTTGTTGTTGTTGTTGTTGTTGTTGTTTTTCATCATTGCCAGTTAAAAAAGACTTGAGCGATAATGATCTACAAACATTTGAACAAATTAACCAACATTTCTATGTGTATGTGTGTGTGAGTGTAGTTAGTTAAACGTTTTTCTCAGTTTCAATTTCTGTTTTTTTTTTTAAATTTTATTTATAAAAATATTTTCTTTTTTGTTTTTTGTTTTTGTATTTTAATTATGGAAAATGTTTTGCTTTTCATCGTGTTCTATCGCTACAATTAATTTGCATAAGCGTGAAAAAACCCAACAACAACAACAAACAAAACAATTCCAGCAGCAACTCTACTAACCATTTAACAGCGGAAGTTCATGGGGAGCGTAATGTGCAGTATTTAAAGGCATTTGGATAGACAGACAGTGGTTAACTGTTTGGTTGGTTAGCTCTGGTTGGCTATTTGCCATGGCTGTAGCTGTAGCTGTAGCTACTAAATATTGTGATTGTGATCTTCCACGATAAGAAAAAAAACCAGAACACAGAGAGTGTGTTTCATTTGTTTTCCCTTGGCTTTTAACAAATTTGTTAAATTTCCTAATAACCACTCTGTTCAGAAAGTTGTTGCACGAGTGTAGCGTAGAGTTGTTGTAATCATATCTTGTTTAACAAATCATAGAAAATTAACAACAAAAAAAAAACAAAAAGTAAGAGTACTTATGTACATGCCTTAAGCGTTAAATGAACTTGTAAGGAATACATGCCAACACATTTGTTACAAATACATTGTATACAAAAAAACAACAACAACAACAATTTTTTTATAACATAAGATTTTAAAATCTATTTCACAAGCGTTTAATGGAAGCCCTTAGAAATTCAACTACAGTTGAGAAAAATAATTCAACTTTCATTGAATTGAAAGCGTGTAATAAAGGAGCGTCTTTAGACTTAATTTCCTATAAAGCTGTGGTCTTAAAACGCTGTTCTTTAAATGCCAATAATTTTCTAAATAGACCTTGAAATCAATCAAGATATATCGAGAGATACCTTTTTATTACTGTAGGATTAACAACTATTGGGTCTTTTTAAAGCGCTTTTTAATCTCAAATTTTCAGTGAGATTTAAAGGAGTTGAATCAAATACCTGCCAAGGCCTCTCTGGGTGCAGGACATTCTAAATAACCAATATTCCATGACTATACCCCAGAAATCAGATTGTATTTGCTTTGAGAATCGTCTTTGAGACTTAAGAAAACCACAAAATAAAATGTCAAATCACAATGATCTCGGTGAACAGTTCACGTCACCTCCATATGAGAAGACCATTCCTTCAAATCATTCGAGCAGAATATGCAATGTTTCATGAGCTGCGTGGGAAGGAGCGCCGTCCTGTTGAAACCACATATCGTTGACAAATTCAGGACAAAAGAAGTTGATAATCATTGACCTGTAGTTCTTGCCGTTAACAGTGATGGCCTGGTCAATATCGTTCTCAAAGAAATATGGATCGATGACGTCGCCAGCCCAAAATCTCCACCAAACAATGACTTTTTGGTAATGCATTCGATGCTCTTGGATCTGCTGTGGATTAATATCGTCTAAAAATCGAAAATTTTGTTTGTTTACATATCCATTTATTCAGAAATGGGCGTCATCGCTGAAAATGATTTCTCCATGAAAATTAGGGACTGTTCCCAACTGCTACAGAGCGCATTCAGCAACACACGTTATTGTCTGTGGTCTATATCATTCTGTCTACGGTGATTTGCCAAAACAGGCTAAATGAATGACAATTAATTTGACAGTTATGTCTTCAACAATATAGCTGTTATCAACTGTTCAGAAGTTTCTGTTGGAAGACCCTATATTTGTTATTTGTTGTATGCAATTGAGAAATTGAAATTCTTATCTTATTTTGCACGAGTATATTGTGCTGAGAAGAACTTGTAATAGATAGGCTGCCTTCCAAAATGTTAGTTGCTTTGTGTTTGAACAAAGTATCATGTTTCATAATGCCGCTGTACAAAATATATACAATGTATTCTATTTCAAAACGTCGTCAATGTGTATTTTTAACGCAGTCAAAAAGCAATCAGGCATCGGATTTATAGTTGATGCATTGTTTGGTTACTTTGCATATGTACAAAATTTATATACAGTAGTAGAATTGCATTCAAACTTTGTACTGAAACATTTTGGCACACTGTCATAGTGTGCTGGGTTATTAGACGCGAACCCCTGGTTCAAACCCCAGCTCAGATGTACTATAAAAAATACTTTTCTCGGTGACTTCCTCCCAGTAGTCTTCTAGCAAAAACTCTGAGAGTAAATAACGCTGCATTGAAACGTTTTTCAAAAAATTTGTAGTTCGGAGTCGACTTTAAACTGTAGGTCCCAGCAATGTTGGATAAAAAATTAACACACCCAACATGAAGGGTATTAGAAGCTGGGTTGGTATCCTGACTAAAGGGTTGAAATCACCATTTAAGGAAGTATTTTGTGTTCAGTATCGTATTTATTTTCTTCTCTTTCAATTTTGGAGAATATTCTTGTTTTTGGTGAACACAAGTTATACTATGTTCAGATATGCACTTTTATTGAGTCAATATTCGGTGTATTGAATACAATATTTTAAGTGTTCAAACATAATAATATACGCAGCTGCTTATTCAATTTTCATTTGACAGCTGGTAAACAAAACAGCTGGTTTTTTCAACATTTTTTTTGTGTCGTTGTTGACATTTGAGTTGTCAATTCGGATAATTGTAATATGCGCATTGAAAATACTTGTGACAATGCTGCATTTTAAGTTTCACTCAATATTATAACAATTTGCGTATTTATTGCGCAATAATTAATTGAAACTTTATATGAAATATTGAGCTCAATAATTGCATTTATTGCGATTTACGCAATAAAGGTGCATATCTGAACACCGTATTAGTGTGTCTTAGAAAATCATACAGATTATCTAGTAAAGGTTGGGGTTATTTGTTGTTATTTGCTTAAGAAAAATAATTTGTAATCAAATTTGAACGGTTTTTTAGTTAAAATAGCGTTTTTTTTATTGTGGTTTAAAAAGTGTTTCTTTTAATACTTTTTCGTGGTGTTTATAGATTAAGATGTAGTTTTTCCTCTCACATTTGTATATGTCTGAGATGTCTGGGAGTATCACACTGTTCTCCTTCAAATACAAACATCACAGCAAGTGTGGAAAATGTTTTCTTCTTAATTATTAATTCATGAAAGCGAAGAAAAACAAAACGTAACTTAAGGGTAAATTTGTAAGTTTCAATAATTAAAAGAGAAATTAACATAAAACAAATAAAAAAACAGACATGATATTTAATGGAGATACATTCAAAATTAAGGTAATTAACACTGTGCATAAAAAGTATACTCCCCTCTGACACCAAAAATAATAAAAAAAAAAAAATATGAAAAAAATTCAAAAAATAGTTGGACATGGTAGAGTGATTGTCAAAAAAAAAAAAAAAAAAAAAAAAAAAAAAAAAAAAAAAAAAAATATGAATTTAAAACATTAAAAAAATTATTTTTGATGAGAAAATTTTTGTTAATCAAATTCACCTTTTTTAAAGGAACAATAAAAAAAATTAATTTATTTATCAATTTCATAAAAAGCAATGTTTATTACATTTTATCAAAAGACAGAAAAAAACAAAAACAAAATAAAAATAAAAATGCAGACTAAAATTTATTACATTTAAAAGGGGCAGGGTACTTTCCCCCCCCCCAAATTAATTTATAGCGCTTAAGAAAATTTTTCATCATAAAATAAAACATAATGAGAGAACAAAATAATCATAATGACGATAATGATGCCGTCCTTTGCCTTTTTTTAGCTTACAAATTAGGTCAATTATTTAAAAAAAATTTCTATTTTTATTTCTACTAATTTAACTTTCACTACTAGGTTGGTAATAGACTGCTCCTCCTCCTCCTCCTCCTCCCGCAGTGCCGCTGCTCGATGATGCGCTATTTTTCTCAGAGTGTGCTGGCGATGGCGCTGGACTCATGGCTGGGCTGCGATTAATAGGCGTGGCAGCCGGACTACTACCCAAAGGTACTACCAATGGGCCTATAGGTTTACGTGTACGTGGCGCTCCTCTTACACCCTGATTTACGGGACCACCTGTTTTCAGACGTGGTCTTCCAGGGCCACGTTTTACAGGTGTAGGTACCGCTGTCGGTGTAAATACACCCTCTCCCGTATTTGTTAATGGCGGCTCTGGTGGTGTGCTAATTGTAGTTGCATCTGTAAATAAATAAAATGAATGTAAAAAACATTAAAAAAAATCAAATATAAAATGAAGGAAGAAAAAAAAAAAACAAAATAAAGCCAGACACATCCATTAGTGGTTTTGCAACAAATAAATGCAAATTAAAAAGGGGGAAATAAAGTACGATATGAGAATAGTGCTGGAACAACGAATTTGTGTACCCCTTAAATTACATTTTATTAGACAGAGAGCAGGAAGAGCTATAGCAGCGCTAGAGCTGAATTAAAGCTCGTTGCATACGATAATGAAGACCATAGTTGTGGAGTCTATAGTTCGGCTAATAAGACGCTTGTCTAACCAGAGTACATCGTTACCTGACAATTCCTGTGGCTGAGAGCTCTCACTCTTTAACTCTCGTCAGGACAAAACCAAGAAACTCTATATTTTTAAGAAATTCTGCAAATTGGAATCACTGAATCACTGAGCAATGATATGCAGGGGAAGTAAAATTAATTGTCTGCAGAATTCTGGATCTTGTGGGAATTAATGGCAATAAGCAGGCAGATGTGCTTGCGTGTAGTGAAGCTATTTCGCCACTATTGAGTTCAGAAGCTTTCTGTAGAATACTAAGAGAGCGAAAGGCAAAAGGGTAGTAAGAAGACATTTGAGTCATTCCTCAAGCTATCTAGAAGGATTATTAAGATTACGGCCTGTATTCGGCATGGATTTTATGCATTTGTGACTGGACCTAGATCTTAACGTTAAATCCGAACAGCAGCTTTGAGAAGCTTTTTCGAGGCAATTATTTTATTTTCAAAACCTTTACCAGAGATGATTGCCGAAAGAATTGTTTGAAAAAAATACTTTGAACCTCTCGACTAGAAAACGAACAAACGTTCTGTCACAATGTCTGTGAGCCAGAAGACAGATGTTGACCACCTGGATGAACAATTTACGTGCAACACATAAAGCGTCCGCCAAATAACTTTTTTTTTTGAAAATGCTTTAAAAAAACTATTGAATATTTTCTCAAATTTCTTTTTTTATTTGAAAGTACAATCCTTCCGGTTAATAATAGAAAATAATTTCATTCAAATGGCTGCCTCGGCTGGCCATGTAGTAGCCTACACGATCGGTCCAATTTTTAAGCACATTATCGATTGTGTGCAGCTGTATTTCACCAATGGCTTCACGAATATTGTCCTTTAAAGCGTCAATTGTTTCTGGCTTGTCAGCGTAACACTTATCTTTGGCGGCACCCCACAAATAATAGTCCAACGGTGTCAAATCGCAGCTCCGAGGTGGCCAAACGACATCAGCTCTGCGGCTGATAATGCGATCTTCAAAAACAGGGCGCAAAACATCGAGTGTAGCTTCGGCTGTGTGTCACGTAGCGCGGTCCTTTTGAAACCAAATGTTGCCAATATCGTCCTCTTCAATTTTTGTGAACAAAAATTCGTTCAATATGACCAGATAACGATCGCCATTGACTGTAACGGCTACTCCTTGCTCATTTTCGAAGAAAAATGGCCCAATTATGCCTTCGGACCAAAATTCGCACCAAACAGTGACTCGTTTTGCGTGCGTCGGCTTTTCAATGCATGCGTGCGGGTTTTCAGTGCCCCAAATGCGACAATTTTGCTTGTTTACATGCCCGCCAAGATCAAAATGAGCTTCATCTGAAAAAATGATTTTTTTTGCCAAAATCGGCATCTTCTGTAAGTCGATCGCAGGCCCACTTAACGAAGCGAAAACGCATTGGATGGTCAATTGGCTTCAACTCCTGAACCAATTGGACTTTGTATGGCGTCATACCAAGGTCTTTATGCAAATGATGTCTCCGAAATGTTCAATTGTTGAGAACGACGGTGAATTGATGTTGATGGCGCTTCACGCACACTTTCTGTTACAGCAGCAATATTCTCGGGTGTACGCACTGTTTTTAGCTTTTCACGCTTTGGTTTTTCGATGAGGATGCCAGTTTCTTCCACTTTTTTTACAAAGTAACGAACATACGTAGCTGACGGTGCTTCTCTTCTTCCAAAATCCGTACGCAATTTTCGCACACATTCTGCAACATTACCATGATTTTCAAAGTAATGTCGCAATATTTCCCAGCGTTGTTCAAGCGTACACACAACCATATTCGTTCAGCGGAAGGATAAAACTAATTATCTGTCAAATCAGACATGAGCTAAGTGTTACCATTCACGAAATAAGCACTAGTTGTAAAGAAAAAAAACGTTAGATGGCGGACCCGCTAGTCGACACGTTGAACAGTAGTGGATAGAGGACGCAATCAGCTTTAATAACAATTAAATGACTGATACGTTTATAGGACAGTATTACTTGCATTCGAGTGCTAAAATTTTGGTCCAAGGTTTTATATTTAAATTGTGCAACCTATTGACCTGATAAATAACCAAAATTTCGACTTCGAAATCGGACTAGGACAGCATGTGGCCATGCCGGCAAATCGAGATAATTTTCTTTGAATTTCAGATTACTGACTCTCTGTTCCATATCCGTAAGAACTATGTGTACCTACACAAAACAGATTGCCAAGAGGACTTTTATGTCACCGCAATTGATAAGAGGATTACAGAGTTACAGTTCAAACGCTTAAACAGTTGTAATGTCAAGATTTTATTCCAAAATTTATGTTGTCAAGCAGATTACTTTTGTTTAAAAAAAAAAGATTACTTTTTTGGAGATTTTTCTCACATTTATTTTGGATTACAGAACACACCCTGATCACATTTATGGACATGGATTTTGCGTGCAAAAATTCAAATCTTTTGGCATTTTATTCTTCTAACGACGTATAAATGATATTTTTTTCCAATAATTAATGATTATGTCTGCTTAAAACAACGTCTATTACAACATATTTATGAATAGAAAAATAGAGAGAGAGAGAGAGAAACACTTGAGCAAATGCAAGTGTTGCAAGTAATTAATTATAAGCCACCTTTATTGAGATGTTAAGCAAAATAAATGACTGGACCCAGTTGCTTATTGAAAAAGAATTCTAAATTCAGTCATTCATTGGAGAGGCATTTCCATTCAAATTGCAATTGAATGAATATTTTTACGAAATCATAAAATATGCAACATCACACACGCACAACACACATGCACAGCCATGTGACCAAAGAGACCACAACTTTTGGGTCCAGACACATCATGCAACACATTTGTATGCATACACATGACTATATGCGAATGACGACATGCGGCAGAGAGAAGAAGAAAAACGTATTAAAATAATGAGCGATTATATCAAACGAAACGATATAATCCAGGAGATTGAATTTTATGCAATTGAAAAATATACAAACAGACAGACAGACATACATACATATACGTTGTTACCACATGCTAGCATTTGTAAACCTCATGTAGCAAGTGAAGCGACAGCGACAATATATGAAAATGTTTTACAAAAAAAAAAGACAGAGACAGAGACAGAGACAGAGAGTGAGAGAGAGTAAGAAAAACATGTATTGCCACAAATTAACGTTAATTGCATAAATCGGCTTAAAAATCTATATACACAGACATACATGTACGTATGTATGTTTGCATGTATAATACTATTTAAAATGCCACAGTTACATACGTTTGATGTTTTACTCTGTTTTTCTTTTTTTTTTTTTTGCTACATTTTCAAACGTTTTTTGCAACATGAGTTACAAAAACCATGATGAGCTTAAAACTTATGCCACCGCTCATAATGTGGCGGAATTATCAGAGAATCCCCTGGTTTTTTCTTTCTTTTTTTCTTTCATTTCCATTCATTTTATTCTTGTTAAAATGCCCATTTGGAATTTGAAATTATTACGTAATTATGCATTTAATTTTTATTTTTTTATTTCAATTCTTCGTTTGGCCTCTCTAGTACAGATGTTGCATGTTGCCAATAATAATAGTGTGTGTGTAAAACTGGGAACGTGCTACAGTTTAAAATAGTTTTGTGAGCACATAAAATTTATTACAATAATTATGGTATGATTTTAAGTACAATTATAGGATTAAAAGTGGCTCATTATACGAGGTATGTAGCACAATTAAATGCATACATAATTGGTCGTTACAATCCTTCAGTCAGGGTTACGACATAGCTTCTCACACCACTTAGTTTGTTGTGTGTGCTAATATTATACATGAGTGGCGGGATCTACAATTTAAAGTCGACTCCGAATGACAGATTTTTGGAAAAAAAATTTCTTGCAATTTTCTATTTACTCTCAGAGTTTTGGCCGAAAAACGCCAAAGAAATATTTTTTCATTCCGTTTTGTTTGAGATGTCTGACCTGGGGTTTCAAATCTATTTGAACAGAATATGCGTCTTTATTTTCAAAAGCTTAACCAACACCGTTAGACAGAAAAATTATAAAAAATAAAACAAAAACAAACAAAAAATACTGAAAACTGTAACAGTTTTATGTAGAAGCCAAGAAATTTCCCAGTAACTTGATGTACAATACACTGTGACATAAAGAAGACAGCTACTGAGACTTTATTGAGCACCTTTTCATTGCGAAACAATTCAGATTTTCAAAGCCTCGCACTGAAAACCTACGACATATACAACGAACAGGACTTAGTGTTTCACTACCGTATCTTAAATATTAAGTGGACCCCAGCGGACCTACTTGGCATCTTCATACCGTACACCACTGTGTACACATACATAATTGGTCATTAACACCCTTCAGTTAGGGTTACGACCTAGTTTCTCACATCACTTATGTTGTGTGTGTTCATTTTATACATGAGTGGCGGGACCTACAATTTAAAGTCGACTCCGCGCTGCAGATGTTTAAGAAACTTTTTCAAGGCAATTTTCTATTTAGTCTCTGAGTTTTGCCAGAAATCTGCTGAGAAGCCGGCGCCGAAGAAATATTTTTTCATTCCGTTTTGTTAGAGATGTCTGACCTAGGGTTTAAATCGTGGCCTCAAATCTAATAAGCCAATACACTACCTAATAGACTACGGCGACTACACAATTAGTCATTCTAATAAAAAAAAACCGAATATTTGGTTAAAATTTTCTTTATTTTTCAACATATGCTCATCTTAGCTTGAAAATACCAAAACCAGCGCTGTTCAATAACTTGGATAACCAGTTTGTAAAAAGAATTGTTTGCCTAGCTTCTTAATATGTTGACTGCCCAGGCAATTTTCAGAAAACTTGCCAAGAAACGACAATTTGATTTTTTCACATTAGTGAGTACGAGATAACTCGTAGTTTGACGCCCTAGAAGGGAACCCAATCTACGAGTTATCTCGTAGTCGGCAGTCAACGTGTTAAAATAGCCATCAGTCTTACTTTATAACTCTTTATTGTTGGTAATTCTTTTATCAACGAGCCCCTCTCTCAAACATGTTAGCTGCCATGGCAAATAAGTTAAATATCTAAGTGAATAAGCATCAAAGATGCATCAAAGCTAGTTAGCTACTCTAGGGTAACACATAGGTTTCAATTCGAACCCTAGCTCCCTAATATTAATTTGAATAGCAGTTTGAAGTTAGCAATTGATTTGGTATCAAGAACTAGAATTATAAACGAAACTCCTCGACTGATCTACAAGCTACACAGAAGTCATTAGCAGTCAACTGAAATCTCTCAGAAGGATTACTGGTGACAAACAATACAATGTCTCTGTAGTAAAGTTGAAATGGTTGATAGGTAAGCTGCTGCTGCTTTTGTCTGACATTGAAGCCAGATTCCTACTCAGCCCAGCATTGATCAGCGCCAAATTTGTATGAAAGCATGAGTAAGAATGCAATAGAGAATGCAAAATTTCCACTTCAAATGCAATCAGTTTTTGGAGGGCCATTAAAAATGCTCAAGTCCATGACTGTTTGAATTTACGACTTCTTAACTGTTCCTGCATCCGTCAGTTAATTCCTATCAAAATTTGAAAGTGCTGCGTCAAGTAGTTTTTGTTTGACAGCCATCTACACAGTCAAACTTCTGGTTGATTTGAGGAGAAAAAATAGCAAAAATGTATAAATTGGGCTACGAATTGCTTCGGAATAGTTATGAAATCTGGTAATAAGTCGGATGAAGCATCAATTTGTAGCTTATTTATCCATCTTTTTAATTTGACAAGAAAAGTCGTAATTTTTTGGATTGCCGCCGCAGTCTAGTAGGTAGTGATCTGATTTATTAGGCGGGAGCCTGTGGTTTAAGACCTAGCTAAGACATTTCATATAAAGAATATGAAAATATGAAAAATATCTCTTTCCGCGACTTTCTTTCATTAGTATTCTAACATAAACTCTACAAGCAAATAAAATTTTAACAGTTTCTCAAAACAGTCGTTCGAGATCGTCTTTAAATTGTAGATACCACCACTCATAGATAAAATTAATAAACACAGTATGGGTGGCGTGAGAAACTAGGTTGTAATCTCGACTAAATTTGTTGTAATGACCCAATAAGTAAAGAAGATTATTCAAACGTACTAACAGCTTTGCCAGCCTTTGATTTTACGCTCGTAATGCTTTAGATAGTCGCCGTAGTCTAGTAGGCAGTACGTTGGCTTATTAGATGTAAACCAGGGTTCGAGCCCCAGGCCGGACATCAAAACAAAATACAAAAAGTATTTCTTCGGCGACTTCCTCTCAGCAGATTTCTGGCAAAAACTCTGAGAGTAAAAGAAAATTGCCATTAAAAGTATCTCAAAAAAATCTGTCGTTCGGAACCGACTTTAAACTGAAGGTTCCGCCACTCATGTATAACACACGCACAACATAAGTGGCGTGAGAAACTAGGTCGTAATCCTGACTGAAGGGTTGTAATGACCAATTATGGATGTATGTAATGCTTTAGGTACCCAGGTTTTTATAAATGCTTTCAAACTGTCATGTGAACAGTTTTCTGCAAAAGGCTTTGTTAGTGTCGAATTGGCAAATCTGAAATCTAGAGTCCTGATTCGACTTTACACTGTAGGTTCCGTTATTAAAGGAAACCATGGGTATGGTATGAGAATCTAGTTGGCTTGTAATAGCCAACTATGTCACTGGCTGACTACAAAGATATGTATTTTTGACATTGAAAAGTATCGTGCAAACCGCTTGTAACTCTCAGCATTTAATTGAGAAGATTTTGGAATGGTAACTTGGAAGTTCAGTAAAACTTTTAACACAGGCGACGTATTAAAAACCTGTATTTACAGAAAGTGTATCCTGAATTGTCTGTCACCTTTTAAACATGTGATCGCTTGATACAATTAGAATGTGCAGCATCCTTACGATATTGCCAGCAAAAATTCCATGGACACTTACACAATAATGGATGTAATGTGCAATAAAAAAATTTTGTTTAATTTAAAAGAAATGGCTTTTAATTAAAATATTCTAAACAAATAAATCATTTTTGATAATCAGTTTAAATGTAAGGAAATATTTTCACTGACTTACAATATCGCGGGTAATTAATCTCCCCCTTTTTATGAAAAACAAAAACAAGGGAATATTAGAAACAAAAAACTTTTAAATATTAAAAACAACACGTTCTAAAGCATAAAGTGTCACGTACTAAAAAGTACAACCATCCCCCTCCCCCACAGTAATTCCTTTTCAAAGGAAAAAAAAACATTCATTTTTACAATGATTTACACGCACGAAGGGTTAAAGTGTAGAAAAATGGTAATAAATTCCAAAAGAACCCCCACAAACAATTTAAAATTTTCAAGTACTTTAGAAAAAAGTGATTTAATACCACCACATAGCCACTTAAAAAGAAAGCAATTGTTATGCAGCATTTACCACCACAAGGAAAAATTCGTTTAAAAGCACAGCATTAATCCGTTTAAAGAACCAAAAAAAAATTTCGTTTTTAAACGGAAGTCATTGAAACAAGTATTTAATTGGCTATTTAAGCACAATCACAATTACGAACACAAACAAACTTACCTTCATTATTCGAGGAAACGGAAACCTGTCCCGGTGATGTACTGGTTCTAGTGCTTGCTGTACCATTGCCACCACCTCTGCGTGTACTGCCTCGAGGACGACCACGTTTAGTGCCTCTCGGATGATGACGTCGTCGAATGGGTCCCAAACAGTCATCGAATAAATCTAAAAATAGAAGAGAAAACCACAAAGATTAGCAAAAAAAAAATCATGTCAAAGGCCATGCGTAACGAAATTAAAATGAAACTCAGGTTGTTTCAGGCATTTTTAAAGGCCATTCACTTTTATTCAAATTAAGCCTGAAATTCATTACACAAAGAAGAACACAAAATATAAGACAACACTTGGATTTCTTAAGTTCCAAATGAATTCATTCAGTTTTTTTTTCTGTTCTGTTCATCTAATGGAAATACTACAAGTCATGCTTAGGTAAAGTGTGTAAGATTTTTTTCTTTTCGATCTTTTCTAATAACAAAACGACACTGAAAGAAATTTGATGAAACTTTTAGAAATGATGCTCGCTAATGAGAAACTCTCCCTAGTATTTTACCAGCTAGGTGCGCAAACATAATTGCACCACTACTAGTGTTCATTAAACAGATAAACTCTTTTAATATGAGTGACAACAGATCCTGTTAATGTAGTATTCTTGTGCATCCAAATGCTAAACAATTGGTGATCAAGTGCTCCATTGACTCCTCTTCCTCACAACAACATCTTTAGGCACTAGAATGGGAAATGCTCATCTTGCAAGCAAACTCTTTGTCTATTAAGGTGACCTATATATGTTCCCAAGGTTTTTTTAACTACTCGCCGAACGTCAAAGCTGAGATTTTCTTTTGTAGTGACTATTTCTTCAACTCCCCCATCAGCAGACTGATGCTGAAATTAAAAGGTAGACTGGATCCCATAGTTCCTTAATGACCCTAATGTTCCGGCTACCATATCAAAGTAATTGATTCTGAGTAGACCGGTTGTAGAGCGCCCAATCCAGTAATTCGTTGGACGTAAATGTTCTTAAATGTTCAGACGGGTGTCTGAGAAAAGTTTTTAAATATTTCGATCTGCGCCCCAATATTCCTGCTCCCACTGCGTACAGCATCGGATCCGTCTATCACTTTTGGGTACCAGATCTTAATAACTTTTGGTCCGTGTCTTACACTTACATACATATTTACATACATAATTTGATCATTACAACCCTTCAGTAAGGATTACGACCTAACTTCACACATCACGTATGTTGTAGGTGTTAAGTTTATACATGAGTGGCGGGACATTCAACTCCGAACGACAAATTTTTGAGAAACTTTTCATGGCAATTTTATTTTACTCTCAGGGTGTTTGTCAAAAATCTGCTGAGAGGAAGTCGCCGGAGAAATTTTTTTTCATATTTCGTTTTGTTGGACCAGTGGTTTGAACCGTGGCCTCACGTCTAATAAGCCAATACACTACCTGTAAGACTTCGGCGACTGACATACACTTATAAGTGGTCAGAAATACCACCCTGTTTTTTCCTAATGAAAAGGAGCACAGGGTCTATGTTGCCTCCGGCTCGTAAAGTACTCTTTCGTTTCTATTAAAACTCATGAGATGATCCAACATGTTTGTTGTATTAAGTTTCTGCCGGGAATGTTGTATCTCCATGTTAAGTGATGGCTGATGCAGACGGTGCTCCATGCAATATAATAACTCCTGCATGAGTACAATCAATCAAACTTCCGTTCAGAGGAATACAAAAATATCAGCCTGTAGTTGAATTACATTAAGAATTGATCTACATTCCTATGGTAACATGGTTTTTTCTTTTCTTCACAGTGTATTTATTTACAAACATACTCATATTTGAACTTCATTCATATATTCGTCTATGGATGGCATTCTATTTTAAAGGTCTTTAGTGAAGCAACTCATGTCAGAATTGTGCGAAATTTTTAAGCAATTTTAGATATCACAAAATAAGGAAAGAAGAGGCATGTTTGGTTCATAAAGTTGTTTGCAGTAACACATTTATCTGGTTTGATTTTACGTCTACTGGACACCAGGTTTACGTATTGCTTTCAGAATCGCATGTTTAGTGCCACTTTTGCCTTTAGGTGTTCAAAAGCTGTTGATTATAAGTTAACGTTTTTGTCGATAATATTTAGCCATTTGTGCATATCTTTCGAATTTTTGTGTTCAAAACTGAATTAGCAAAGTGCACGCTATACGGCGTGTGCATTAAAACTTCACAATCAAGTTCTTTCAGTTTGTGTCGGATCATCAGAGATATGCGACGTCAAGCGATGTTGTAATAGAGCACCGCACATCTTCTGTTGCTCTGTTTTGAGTGTTTTTGCAACTTTACAGCCAAGCTCTTGCAGTTTGTGTCGGATCATCAGAGATGTGTTTGGTAGGGCGAAGTTGTAATCGAACACTACAACTCTTCTGTTGCTCAGTTTTGAGTGTTTTTGTAACTTCACAGCCGAGCTCTTGCAGTTTGCGTCGTATCATCAGAGATAGAGTGGTCAGGCGATGTTATAATCGAACACCACACATCTTCTGTTGCTCAGTTTTGAGTGTTTTTGCAACCTCACAGCCAAGCTCTTGCAGTTTGCGTCGTATCATCAGAGATAGAGCGGTCAGGCGATGTTATAATCGAACACCACACATCTTCTGTTGCTCAGTTTTGAGTGTTTTTGCAACCTCACAGCCAAGCTCTTGCAGTTTGTGTCGTATCATCAGAGATATGTATGGTCAAGCGATGTTGTAATAGAGCATCACACCTCTTTTGTTGCTCAGTTTTGAGTGTTTTTGCAACTTCACAGCCAAGCTCTTTCTGTTTGTGTAGGGTCATCAGAGACATGTGTGATCGAGCGATGTTATAATCGAACACCACACATCTTCTGTTGCTCAATTTTGAGTGTTTTTGCAACTTCACAGCCAAGCTCTTGCAGTTTGTGGCGGATCATCAGAGGTATGTGTGGTCAAGCGATGTTATAATCGAACACCACACATTTTCTGTTGCTCAATTTTGAGTGTTTTTGCAACTTCACAGCCAAGCTCTTGCAGTTTGTGGCGGATCATCAGAGATATGTGTGGTCGGGCGAAGTTGTAATGGAACACTATATAAATTCTGCTAATCAGTTCTCAGCGTTGTAATAGAATTGTTTGCTTTAATGCCATTAATTGTTGATAGTCAGGTTCAAAGAGATCAATCGTTTGACCACGCTGTAGAAGTTCTTTCAATTCCTCAAAAAATGGATCATTACATGTCAATCAGAGTTTTGATGCCAAGGCTTTACCTTGTTTGGCCCAAGAATTCTATACAAAAAAAAAATTATTCATAAGTAGTGGTTCTACAAAGTCTTCTTATGCCAACCCAACGGATATCTTTTCTTCTCTTGTTATTTCGGGTTGTTGATCTTATTTTAAAGCTTGTTGTTATGTTTCTTGCTATTGTTGCTTAAAAAAATATTGTCTTGATCATGATTATCAAAAAAACAAACAAAAAAAATGTTGCCGATGATCATGATCATCATCTGTGGAATCAACAACAGAATAATGGTTGTAGTTGTTGTTCTTGGCATGACTGATGTTGCTATTTTTTCTTCTTTTTCTTTCAAGTCATTGTTGTTACTATTGTTGTTATCTCTCTAATGTGTGTTACCGTTCTTCATATATGAACTCGACATGACAAGTAGAGAGAGAAACATGATTTCTTTAAATGTAGCGCCACCATCAACATTTCTTTGCTGCTTCTGAATTTCAAATCAAATGTTTTCCCTCCAGTTTTTTTAAATTCGTTTTCTTTTTTTGTTTTTTGTTTTTCATAAATATTTATGGGATTAAATTTATTTCAAATCCATTTGAACAGAATGTGGGTCTTTATTTTCAAAAGCTTAACCAACACCGTTAGACAGAAAAATTATAAAAAAGAAAACAAAAACAAACAAAAAATACTGAAAACTGTAACAGTTTTATGTTGAAGCCAAGAACTTTCCCAGTAACTTGATGTACAATACACTGTGACATAAAGAAGACAGCTACTGAGACTCTATTAGGCTGGGCATCTTTTCATTGAGAAACAATTGGGGTTTCCAAAGCCTCGTTTTGACTTAAGGAAACGAAATTAACACGCTTATACTGACAACCACCTTCCTTCTTATACTTTTAACGAACATGATTTCAAAAGGTCACAGACTTATTGCTTCACTACCGTATCTTAAATATTAAGCGGATCCCAGCGGAACAGACCTACTTGGCATCTTCATATTGTACACAACTGTATACACATACATACATACATAATTGGTGATTACAACCCTTCAGTCAGAATTACGACCTAGCTTGTCACACCACTTATGTTGTGTGCGTTAATTTTTATACATGGCTGGCGGGACCTACAGTTTAAAATCGATTCCGAACAACAAATTTTTGAGAAAGTTTTTGCCAGAATTCTGCTGAGAGGAAGTCGCAGAAGAAATATTTATTCAAATTTCGTTTTGAAGTCTGACCTGGGCTTTGAACCGTGGCCTCACGTCTAATAAGCCAACCCACTACCTACTTGACTACGGCGACTCATAGCTGCTTAGTGAAAGGGAAATTTAGATCAGATTTCTATCTGAAGTCTAGTCGCCATAGTCTAGTAGGTAGTGTGTTGGCTTATTAGATATGAGGTCACGGTTCAAACCCTTGGTTAGAATACTTGAAGAAAACATTTTTTCGGCGACTGGCTCTCAGTAGATTTCTGTCAAAATCTCTGAGAGTAAATTCTCAAAAATCTGTCATTCAGAGTCGACTTTAAACTGTAGGGCCCGCCACGCATGTATAAAATTAACAAACACAACATAAGAGGTGTGAGAAGCTAGGTCGTTATCCTGACTGCAGGGTTGTATTGACCAATTATGTATGTATGTATGTTCGGTCTGAAGTTGAGGAAATCAAGAGAATATTTTGTCTTAAATATGGTTCCCTAAATTGAGAACTTCCTTTCAGACGCGAGAATCCGACGGTTTCGACAATGGTACTGAACTTAACATTATTACGGCATCGGATTTTCAGGTAACTTTGATAATAAAATTCAATAACTTGCAGCCGTTGTTCGTTTCTCAGCTTATTCAAGGTGAAAATGCAACCCTATTGAGCATGCACATGTCGCGAATCACTTTTTACACTGGAGCCTTGTGAACTCATTTAACAAATCTTTCATTTCATATTTCTTTTGTTCTTTTGACGTGAATAAAACCTGTAAAGTAATCGAATTAAAATTTTATTTGCGATGATTTTTTTTTTCTAATTCCCATAAAAGAAATACGAGAATGTCTTCTTCTGCGAATGGAATTCATAATAAACGATGAATAAATTGTTAAATCATGTTAATTCATCATTTAAAATATGAAAAATATTTGTTTTCGATGGCAATTTATTCATAATTTTATTGGGTTATTTTGGTTTGTTCAACAACATTTTATTTTTATTAATAACCAAAGACTAGTACTAAACAAAGTACATGCGAGGGTAGTGTGAGAAGTTTCGGGGTCGATTAAACATACATACATAACATACATAATTAGTCATTATAGCCTTTCAGCCAGAATTACGACCTAGTTGCTCACTTCATTTATGTTATGTGTGATAATTTTGTACATGAGTGGTGGCACCTACAGTCTAAAGTCGACTCCGAACGACAGAATTTTGAGAAACTTCCCAGGGCCGATTACATCAGCAACAAAAAGTTTTTAGCACCGCCGATAAGGATGCAAGCAGATTTTAGTATTTTGAAGTCGTCGTGGTCTAGTAGGTAGTGTGTTGGCTTATTAGACGTAAAGCCAGGGTTCGAACCCCAGGCCATACATCAAGACAAAATACAAAAAGTATTTCTTCGGCGACTTCGTCTCAGCAGATTTCTGGCAAAAGCTTTGAGAGTAAAATAAAATTGCCATGAAAAAGTTTCTCAAAAAAAATCTGTCGTTCGGAGTCGACTTTAAACTGTACGTCCCACCACTCATGTATAAAATTAACACACATAACATAAGTGGTATGAGAAACTAGGACGTTGTACAATGGGCCAATTCCACCTCCGGGTACTGACAAGTACACTACCTCTAACCTAACCTAACCTTTAGTATTCAGATCCGCTGTATTAGGTTCCAATTAGTTGTTGTACCAAGGGGTTCTCATCATACTAGGCATCTGTAGATTAAGACTGGTCGGACTAGTGCTGTTATAAATTCCCTCTCTTTCTTCGCCATCAACTTTTTAGACTACCCACGTTCCGAAACATTTGATTTAATAGTTATGATTGTCAATAAATGTAATTACTTTAATTAAAATCAACATAAATCTGTAGTTTTGTATTTCGTGCTGCATATTTAACATTTTCGCTAAAGTTACTATATGCCACAGAGAGAGAGAGAGAGAGAGAGAGACGTAGACAAGTCAACGCAACTTAATTCGCACAGTAAAGTTAAACACAAGAAGACTGCCAGTTTATTTAGTTAGTCAGTTGGTGGCATTACTTACTTACTGTTGGTGAAAAATGAAAAAAATATTTCCACCACCACCATTACTACTAGGCCAGGCCACAATTTAAGCCAGTTTATCTTTTGTATTCAATTTATTGCTTTTCTATTACCATATTAAACGGAATGAGTTAAAAGCGAAAAACAACACAGGCCTACTGCAAGTACTCATGCATACTCAGTCAATACTTAGTTTAGATGGATGGATGGCTGGTTGAGTTGGATGGATGGTTGGTTGGTTGAGTTGAAATGGAATTGGAATTGGAATCGCAGAAAAAGTAACCCAGCCAACCAACCGATGAACCATTCTATTTTACATACCAAAATATTTATACTACCTGCCATCCATTTCATGCAAAACTAAAGAAAAAATCAACCGAAAAAGAAATATTTTTTTATAACGAATCGTATTGAAAGCAAAAGAAAAAAACAATTCTAGTCAGTTAAACCAAAAGGAACTCACTGACTGTCTGCCGACTGCCTGCCTGGGCCGTTTGCCTGCTTGTTTTATTACCATAAAAAAATATTGAAATTTTCTTTTTTGTTATTGTTTTTGGTACTTTTTTCTTTAGTTTCTTGTGATTTGTTGTGGTTTTAATTTTATTTTTCTGTGATTTTACATGGTATTTTGGAATCTTGTTTGCTGGATAACCAATCAGAAGGGAAGTTCGAAAAACTGTTTTAAATACTTCGTTCATTATATGGTTTGGTTATACAAAATTAAAGGAAATTTGAAAAGAAACGAAATTTATGGCAAGAAATAATAAAAAAGTTCTACGATATTTTTAATATGTACCGTGCTATGGGTGTTTAAATGGGCTGCTGAAGTACTGATTGTTTTTAAACTTTGCGAAATTATAAAAAAAAAACCGTAAAGATTGTAGTAAAAATCAGAATTTTTTTGGTAATATTTAAGTACTTAAGGTACGTACATATGCATGTACATTTGGTACTAAATCATAAAAAGTTACCTTTTTGTAATCAATTAAAACCTTAAAATTAAACATGATTTGGTACTAATTAAAATACAAAATTAAGTACTACATTTTAATAACCAGAATTGTTAATTAAATCCCAAGTACCTAATTAAAATACAAAATAAAGTACTAAATTTAAATAACCACAATTTTTAATTAAATCCCAAGTACCATATCTAATTATGAAATTTTGGTACCTTTAAAAAACCATTGAAATCAATTGATTAAAAAAAAATTTACAAAAAGTAAAGTAAACATTAATTTAGGTCCTAAAATATGTACTTCAACTTAAAAAGTTTACCAAAATTAAAATTTAATTTAATTATGGTACAATTTGTATATATTTGGTACTAAATTGCTTGTTGCGTACATTTTGAAAGCAAATTGAATAATAGTATCCAACAGCGTATAGAAAAATTACGAAATCATTTATTTTTAAATCAAATTTTGGTACTTTTTTCGATAGTTCTGGAATAGTACTTTATAAAATTCACCAAAATAGTTTGAAGCTGGGGAAAATAACTGGGAAAACTGTTGACTTCTGGGAAACATACATACATAATTGGTCATTACAACCCTTTAGACAGGATTAGGACATAGTTTCTCACACCACTTATGTTGTGTGTGTTAATTTTATACATGAGTGGCGGGACCTACAGTTTAAAGTCGACTCCGAAGGACAGATTTTTGAGAAACTTTTCATGGCAATTTTATTTACTCTCAGAGTTTTTGCAGGAAATCTGCTGAGAGGAAGACGCCGAAAAAAATCTCTTTTGTATTTATTTTGATGTCTGGCCTGGGGCTCGAACCCTGGCTTTTCGTCTAATAAGCCAACACACTACCTACTAGACCACGGCGACTTCTGGAAAAACTGAAAACAAAATGGACTTTACGTTAACCAGAAATACGTTCTGTCATATGATCGATTGATATGCCAAAGGACTGAAATCCTGATCTGAAAACAATCCCTTTTTGTATAGGCTAAGCATCTTCCAGCACTAAGAGAACACAGCAAAAGCCCTTAAAATACTTCCATCCTGGATATCGATTAAAAAGGAATGGCGTATTACAATGAAGATGTTCAGTGGTCCAATATTCTTCCCTGCAATGAAGATTGTAAAATCTGCAATTGTTAAAAGGTATTATGAACACGTATAGAAGCCGGCAAAAGATCTTCTCTGTACATCTCAAGAAGGCGAAATTTGCCTGGCCTCAATGGAGTTGGTTTTTGCGAATGAGTGTATTTATTCCATGATACAACAATTTGCTAAAGTTAGTGATTGGACTTGCTTTTGGAAGTGTATCAGTTATGTTGTTAACCGCCAATGTCGCCTGTGTTCAGGAACCCAGTATTACTAGAGGGATCAATAACCAGCTTTAATATAAGTAAACTGAATTTGTTCCACAACTGCCTTTATGGCCATTATGAGTTATGTTATCGTAATCGGTTATTTTTAACTGGCAATTTTAGTTTCAATAGTTCCGAAACTATTCCACATTAGGCCTTGCAGTCTAATCTTAATACCTAGTGAATTTAAGTGTGTACTATGTTCCTAGACAGGTGTAGACCTTACGAGAGTAATGAGATTTTGCTTGTATTTTGGCTATAAAACCATTCGTCAGTAAGCACAAGGTTAATGTTCTCTTGAAAGTGTAGAGTTTTTGATAAGAATCTGATTTTTTGTTATTTTTTTATTAAAAAAAACACCTGGGGTTTAGCTATCACTTGGTCAAGTGAAAGTTTACAGTCAATACTGCCTAAAAACAATCAATACCGAAGGCCAAAAGTAAAATATCTCGTCTATTGCTTTCTGTTTTAATAAATCTAAATGTCCCCTTGGAATGTAGGGTCATTCAAGATCATAGCGGGTCCTGATTCCAAAGAAATTGCCATCATATGATGAGAGCTTACAAAAACTGTATAAATAATCCAAAGCCAACATTTAAAACTGGAAGTTTGTGGCATTTAGTCTATCTGCACGCTAAGCCACACAAAACGGCAACTGTTCTATACTGCAAACCGTTGAACGTTGTGTCGACTTTTACACAAGACATGTAAGATCGATCGACTCATCATACCCGAGATCACATGAGAGCGAAAGGAAATCTAAATTACCTCCAGGAATGCTGTGCAATGCATAAGGTCTACGACAGTCATGGAAGACCTTGATATGCCAGATCATAGAGGGTCTTGAAGCTCCAAAGAAGGTCATGATTGTCTATATAACCCAGCTTATAAAAAATATAACAACAGTACCTTATAATGGGTAATGTTTTATGAGCTAAAGGAAAATTTTTCAAAAAAAACACATAAAATTCAGAAAAATGCATGAAATCTTTATATGAATCGATAGTACGGTCCATATAATTTAATGTTTGAAGATTATTTCATGCAAATGTTGACCGCGACTGCGACTCAAATGGTCCATCCGCTTAGTCCAATTTTGGCATAATCTTTCCAACATTCCGGTTGGTATCTCACGAATAAATGTTTCAATGTTGTCTTCCAATGCGTCAATTGAAGCGGGCTTGTCTGTATAGACATGAGCTTTAACATAGCTTCACAAAAAATAGTCTAAAGGCGTTAAATCGCATGATTTAGGCGGGCAATTGACCGGTCCCGATCGTGAAATAAAATGTTCACCGAACTCGCCTCTCAATAAGTCCATTGTTACGCGTGCTGGGTGGCATGTGGCACCGTCTTGTTGAAACCACATGTCATGCAAGTCAAGCTCTTGCATTTTGGGCAAAAAAAAGTTGGATATCATCACACGGTAGCGCTCACCATTCACGTTACGATTCGCAGCATCTTTGAAGAAGAACGGTCCAATGATGCCACCAGCCCATAAACCGCAGCAAACTGTGACTTTTGCAATGCTTCTGGCTGATCTTCACTCCAAAATCAACAATTCTGCTTATTTACGTATCCATTGAGCCAAAAAATGATCTTCATCGCTGAACACAATTTTTCGATAAAGAAGTGGATCTTCGGCCAACTTTCCAACAGCCCATTCACCAAAAATTCTTCGTTGCGGCAGGTCGTTAGGCTTCAATTCTTGCACCAGCTGTATTTTTAAAGGCTTCACACCTAAATTTTCCACATCGTTGAGTAACAGAGGCCCAATTGCTGCGAACGGCGACGAATCGATAATTGATGGTCATCATTAACACTAGCCGATACAGCTGCGATATTTTCTTCAGTTCGCACTCTACGTAAGCGTGTTGGTGGTTTAATGTCCAACAATGTAAATTTGGTGCGAAATTTAGTCACAATAGCCCGAATAGCTGCTTCAGTGGATCGATTAAACTGACCATAAAATGGAAGAAACGCGTGATGAACTTTCTTAACAGAGCATGCATTTTGATAATAAAATTCAATGATTTGCAAGCGTTGTTCGTTTGTAAGACGATTCATGGTTAAATTGTAGACCAAACTGAAGATGTTTGACAGTGAAACAAAACACGGAACGTGCGTGAGTTGTTTAAACCAGTGTTGCCAAAAAGATAATAATAGCTAAAACAATCACCCGTTACTATATTTTGGTATGAACCAAATTAGGGTTATGGTAGGTTAGGTTAGGTTATGTTAGGTTAGGTTAGATTAGGTTAAAGATTTTGATCAATGTCTGAGATGAAGGGGATTCTAAAATCATCTGTTAACATAATCGTCAGCCGTTTGAAATTAAGAAAATAAGAAATATTTTAAAGCGTTTATATGCCTGAAAAGTAAAAATAGTAGCGTAAGGTATAACAAAGTCGTTGTACACCCTCAATAACTTCCGTTGTTGTTCACTTCTTTTGTGCTTTGTTTTGTTGCATTTGAGACATTTTTATTGAATTTCACTGTGTTACAACGAAGTAACATAACAATTGTTTTTTTGTTTCTTTTTTATTTATTTTTATACGGCTGTCATAAGTTTTATCAATATTATGGTTGTACTTCTCTGTTGTTGTTGTTGTTTTTTGTCGTTTCTTATATTTTAAATTTGAATTTGTTGTTGTTGTTATTCCATTTATTTGACTTGATTTTTTGATTTTCTTTTCGATTTTTTCTGTTTGTTTGTAGTACTTGTCGTTTTATTCGCATTTAAGGAATTTATTTTCATTTTTTTTTCTTTTTTTGTATTTGTTTGTCGATTTATTTTTCTTGTTTGTTTAATACGAATATTTGAATTTGAATTTTGAATTTAGTTGTTATTGTTGTTGGGGGTTTTCATTTTTGGTATGTTTTTCACGTTGATTTGAAAATGTTTTCCATTTCGATTTGAAATGTATTTCGGTCAAATGGTATTTTGTTGCTGCTGTTGCTGCTTGATTGCTGCCACAAAAGCATTCTTTGGGATTCGGTTCAGCACAGGTCTATTTCGCTCTTTAGTCAAAATGACTTGAAGACATGTTATGGTATTTTGTTTAAAAAGGAGGTTTTTTTTTCTTCTCTGTTTTGTTAACAGTACTAAAGTACAAGGTGGTTGAAAATGACGACAATAACAGCAACAAGACGACTTAAAAGAAATCAAAAAGAGTTGTTAACTTTACATTCATTCAGATGCCATTTAATGAAGTCATGTAAACCACAAAAATTGTCAAAAAAAATAATCAAAAATAATGGAAAGAATGTCAATTACGTTACAAAAATTTTTGATTAACAGTCTCGGCGACAACTGAAAAAAACTGAATTTTTTTAATCACACACTACTTCCTTATTTATGCCTTAAAAACCATAAAATTCAACATTAAACGCCTTTTATTTCAATTATTTTTTTCTGTTTAATTGCTGCACAAACTAATATTTACACAAACTCCACCCATATGGTGGATAAGAAACTTAAGGGTTCATCCCTTAAAAAACGGGGCATTTCGATAAAACTGTTTAATAGAGGTCATGGTTAATTATGGCATTGGCTTTGTACTTTTCTTTTAACAAATATTTATATTTCAAGGGCACTATAATTAAATCAACTGGCCATGTTCTATTCGATAGAATTTAGTTTCGTAGGCTGTCAGCAGTAAAGCATAGAAAAACTACAAAATAATTTTTAAAATCAATCATTTGCAACACCAACGCCATATGCAACATATGCTGACTTCAAAAAATGGACCTCAAGGTAATAAATTATTTAAAAAGACATTTGAAATCGAAACTCAAATTTAAACTCAAGGCATGTTAATTAAGGCTCTTAGTCGCGTATCTAATGGCAAAGTTCAATATGATTCCTGTTTAACTTACAACCATAAACACGATCACTAGAAGCTTAAAAAAATTTAATGTTTACTCTGAGTTTCTGAAAGGCCAAACTTCTTACGAAATTCAATGACATGGTCATTGTTTGGAATGTTGTCGAGTAAAGAAAACGGATTTCTTATGATTCTACCCCACATTTTAGTATCCATCTATACCACTGACTATTGGGCCAATAAATAGTTTATCTAGTGGCACTAGCACATGTCTTAATCAGCACAGAGGACATCAGCTGTCTTTGTAAGACCTACATACAGTGGTGGCCTTATAATTAGAAATTATGTTTCTGGAACAGAGTTCTCAGGTGTGACGAATCTAAGTTTAATTTGTCCCAATCTGATGGAAAAACGTATGCACGACGTCCTCCAAACAAAGCCTTTGATCCCAGGTATACAGTGAAAACTGTAAAACAAATTAGCAAACATATGTACATGTTGCTAAGTCGTTTCTAATTATAAGGCCACCACTGTACATACATAATTCGTCATTATAAGCCTTTGGGTAGTATTACAACCTAGTTTCTCACACCACTTATATTGCGTTCGTTAACTTTATACATGAATGGCGCGATCTACAGCATAAAGTCCTCTCCGAACGTCTGATTTTTAAGAAACCTTTCATGGCAATTTGATTTACTTTCAGAGTTTTAGCAAGCAATCTGTTAAAAGGTAATTGCCGCAGATTTTTTCATTATTTGGTTTTGTTGGAGTTTGAACCGTGGCCTCATGTCTAATAAGCCAACACACTATCTACTAGATCTCAAGCTACAGGTAAAGTTAGACTCCATCTAACAGCAGAAGCTGAAATTGTTTTAACCTCAAAGACGTATTGACATCAATATCGCTTAGAAGTGATCGTTCTTTTGAAAATCTTTCGATAGCTTTGAATACATTCGCATAGATTTTGCAAAACAATACGGGTTTTAAACTTCTGATCAGAAATTTTTTTGGAAGCCTAGAATTTTTTACGTCCATCCTTATCAACGTGTAGTCGCCGTGGTCTAGTAGGTAGTGTGTTGGCTTATTAGACGAAAAGCCAGGGTTCGAGCCCCAGGCCAGACATCAAACCGAATTTCGAAAAAAAATTTCTTCGGCGACTTCCTCTCAGCAGATTTTTGACAAAAACTCTGAGAGTAAATAGAAAATTGCCGTGAAAAGTTTCTCAAAAATCTGTCGTTCGGAGTCGACTTTAAACTGTAGGTCCCACCACTCATGTATAAAAATTAACACACACAACATAAGTGGTGTGAGAAACTAGGATACCGGGTACTGTACTTATCTTAATTGACAAGTACACGTCCTCTAACCTAACCTAACCTAACCTATAACTCTCTTAAAATCATATTGGAAATTGACTTGAAAGTTGAATAATTTTAGCAATCAAGCCGACATTAAGTATTTACAACGTTATATCCAGAAAAGATGAGATGTATGAGAGAAATCTGCATTGAGCCAAGCACGAATATTGGCACTTTTCACTTCCTCCTCCAGCGATCTACAACCTCTACAGCTTACGCTTTGATTCGTATCCCCAGATTCTTATCATTTCAGCCTTTAACACAAATTTCTGTTTAAAGAAGCCATTTTCTACAGAAATTTCATGCTTTATTTAGGCTTGAATTCAATATTCTTTAGAAAAACCTTTAGTTAAGCGTACTAAAGCTTGTCAATCGTTAGAAGCAATTGATTAGCTTAAGCAGCATTGTATCCTTTTTATGATTAATGGTTTTGGATTTTTTGGGGATTTTTAAATTAAAAAAAAAAATTAAAAATAATGCTCCTTACATTTAAGAACAGATGTTGTGTGTGTATTTTTGGATCCTCCACTCAATTTATTTTTTTCTTGATATTCTTCCTCTTTTTTTTTTAGAAATAATCATTAAAAAATGTATAACACGTGTGAAATTGACACATAATGTGCAGGATCAAATGACACTTAAAAAAACAAGCCACTAGAAAATAATAAAAACCACAAAGGAAATGCCTTAAAATGTTCCTTAAAAAAACAAAAAGAATAAAAAACTACGTTTTAAAAGGATTTCTATTTTTAAAAAAAATAAAATTTCAAACCCTGAACTCGCTCTCTATAAATTTTTACAGCTGACAGCTGTCAAAAAATTAAAAAAAAAGAGAAAAAAATATGAAAAAATCATGAAGGAGTGTCGTTTAGTATTTTTTCAGAAAAGAAACAAATTTATTTTGAAATTTTAATTTTTTAATTAAGTTTGTTGAAACTTTTAGAAAAACAAAAATTCTAAAAATCAAACACAAATAGTTTCCATAATACTGGGATTTCATAGACTTCAAATCACATTATCCATCTGGAACCAATTTAGTTTTAATTCATCATGAAAAGCAAAACCAAATCAGGCAAAGGAAAGAAACCAGCCAAACCAGCCGATGCACCTCCTGCAGCAGATAGCAAAGACATAGAGGAACGCTATAGGCAAAGAAGACTAAATCAAGAGGCACGTTATCAGGCGCGGGAGCAAAAACGACGTCTGGAGGAGGAAATCCAACGTTTACCCATAATACCACCGAAACAGTTGACAAAAAAACAGGTGCAATGGATCAGAAGGAATTGTCAACCGAAGATTCGGCGTGTGCCGATTTATAGGCCGTGTTATATTACCACACCATGGGCCAAAAAGGGGCCAATGACTTCCAAGGACTGGAAGCGTTTCTACCAATGGGCAGATAAAAATGCAGAACCTAAAAAATTACCCAAGCCATCCAAGCCGCCAGAGGAACCCACCAAGCTCAAGAAAAAACGGGCATCTCACGAGGAAATTAGTGCCGATGAGTTGTTGCAAGATATTGGTAAATTGGCCATGCCCAAGAAACCTCGTGGCAAATATGTTCCGCCACCGCCTGAGAAGTTTACATATTCGCCCAAAATCCATTGGGATGAACCGCCCAAGCATGATAGAGGACGGCCATTTAAGCCACCCAAAGTACCAGACGAATTTCAACACATCGAATTGGAAATTGAGTTTTGGTCAACGTTACGTTTTCCCATAAGGCCAACAGCCTTAACGTATCAGCCATCGGCAAATATATTGGGTTTGGCGCAACCACGTATTACACCACCCATGGAGCCACACTGTCCCATACCGAAGAAACCCAAAGAATATGTAGAGCCACGTAAACGTATGAGTAAACGACGATGGGAAGAACATCAGCAAAGGTTACTCTATTTAGCGAGGCCAGTTTGTCGTCCTATCATGGAATTGGAATACTATTGAAGCGATGGTGGTGGGTGGTGGTGGTGGTGTTAGCCGTTGTGGTGGTGGTAGAGGACATGTTGTTATTTTAAAAATTAATTTATTTTTTAATTATTTTTGTTTGTAACTGTGTGTGATGTGTGTGATGGTTTATATGCAATAAATTAGAAAAATGTGTGTACAAAAGTTTTAGTAGTTAAGGTGGCTTATAATTAAAAAAAAAAAAAAATACTCAAGTTTTAATCTAATGGGCTCGACTATGCATGGCAGACGTGGCTGAACTGCCATTCATAATCGATCTACTTAGATTAGATTGTTTTAGAAAAAATTCTCATTCTTATCATTACAATTAAAAAGTAAACAATTTATTTAAAGTTTTTAATAAAACAATCAAAAAAAAAACATTCCAATAAATTAATAGAAACGAAATTAAATTAAATTAGAATTAATATGAGTTTTGATTTAAGTTGTCTTGCTTTCAAGTCTTGATTTCAATAAATTCTCTTGAACTTCTTTTGTTTCTTGACAGGCTTGAAAAAACTTGAGGACATTCTTGCATGCGTTTTAAACTGTGAACTGATACCTTGGCAAGGGAAAATAAAAACAACAAAAAAAATCAATCAAAAACTGAAATATTAAAATTTATTTGAAATTGAAACCTATTTAATGATACTTTCAAAATTACAAAATTCTACGTCGTTAAAGTGCCACTAAAACAAAAATTCTAATCAAAATGCCAATCGAGTGTAATAATACAGCCTGAGAATAAATTTTTAGAACAAAAACTGCAACAATTTTTTATTGTTAACAACTTGTCATATCGACAACAAGTTTAGAACCCTTGTTAACAATTATTTTTGCAATAAATATTTGGCCAGAAACAGTAACAAAACACTCACAATACGTATGTCTATTAATTTAAAATATTTCGTTTTGGAGTATTAATTACAAACATCATGTTTTAGTTGTAGTTCTAGTTGTTGTTGGTAGTTTTTATGGGTGATATTTTAATGGTTTTTTATTATGTATTAGATTTCATACTTTATTAATAAAACACAATATTTTTAGTTGTTAACAAATAGTTTTCTAATCATTAACAATCTTTGAAAAATTCTAAACAAAAAAAAACTGTCAACATATAGAGAGAGAGAGAGACCAATATATGTACATATGTATATAGAGGCCAATAGGAAATTTACATTTTTAAAACAATGGTACTAAAAGCATAAAATTATGGTACTAAGTACTGTTCAGAAGTAAATATAAAATGAAAAGTTCTTTAATATACATACATACATGATTGGTCATTACAACCCTTCAGTCAGGATTACGACCTAACTTTAGACACCACCCATGTTGTGTGTGTTAATAATGTTTTCTTCATGATGTCTGACGTGGGGTTTAAACCAAAGCCTCTCGTCATATAAGCCAATACATTAGCTACTAGACTACAGCAACTTTATTGCCAGACTAGGTTAGGTTAGGTTAGGTTAGAGGACGTGTACTTGTCAATTAAGACAAGTACAGTACCCGGGGGTCGAATTGACCCATTGTACAACGTCCTAGTTTCTCACACCACTTATGTTGTGTGTGTTAATTTTATACATGAGTGGTGGGACCTACAGTTTAAAGTCGAGTCCGAACGCTAGATTTTTTTGAGAAACTTTTTCATGGCAATTTTATTTACTCTCAGAGTTCTTGCCAGAAATCTGCTGA
Source organism: Sarcophaga carnaria (assembly GCA_958299815.1). NCBI lineage: Eukaryota > Metazoa > Arthropoda > Insecta > Diptera > Sarcophagidae > Sarcophaga > Sarcophaga carnaria. Next base: position 128,554,770 of record OY283150.1, on the reverse strand, counting down.
GAGAAAGTCGCCGAAGAAATACTTTTTGTATTTTGTCTTGATGTCTGGCCTGGGGCTCGAACCCTGGCTTTACGTTTAATAAGCCAACACACTACCTACTAGACTACGGCGACTACTATTGCCAGACTAATTTGGACTAAATTGAATACGAAGTTTATCAATTAATATTCGAATTAAATCGAAGGGACATTACTTTTTATACATGAGTGGCGGGACCTATAGTTTAAAGTCGACTCCGAACGACAGATTTTTGGAGAAACTTTTCATGGCAATTTTTATTTACTGTTAGAGTTTTTGCCAGAAATCTGCTGAGAGGAAGTCGCCGCAGAAATAGTTTTTCTTATTTCGTACAGTTGGAGATGCCTGACCTAGGGTTTGAACCATGGCCTCACGTCTAATAAGCCAAGACACTACCTACTAGACTACGGCGACTTCTTTGTATCCACATATTCCTTATTATGATGCACGTGAAATAAATCAGTAACGTTCGCTTAAGAGGCAGTCTCCAAATTAACATTTCTTTACAAAATTATAACCCCAACACCAGAGACGTTTGACTACTGCTAGATCGTATTAATAGCCTAGCCTTCAAGATTCTACTGAGTAGCTTGTAAAGATCCTCGCTGGTAAGTTTGGGCTCCTAATTAATATGGAGTTTGAAATGAATTTGTTGATTCGACAGAGTTCTCAGCATTCATATTAAGTTCAAATCAGCCGTTGCGTTTACAACGCTTTCAAACTGATTTTTCGAAAAAAAAAATATTTCAAAACAATGGTACCAAAAGCATAAAATTATGGTACTAAGTACTTTTCAGAAGTAAATATAAAAAGGGAATTACCCCATTAATGCCCGAATTACTTTTTTCTCTAAAGGTTACTGTTTAGTTTTTTACACTCAATTTCCTCTCAGAGCATAAAAACTAAGGTAACTGGGCACTAATGGGTTAAAATACTCATCTTAAAAGTTTACAAAAAAAAGTACCAAACAACACACCATTAAAGGCCTTAAGTTTCTATACTTCTGCAGACATATTTCCAATTGGCCTTTCAAAGCAAAAAAGGAGGCATAAAATTCGAAACGATTTAATTGAAATCCATCAATTAAACGTTAATTTTTTAATAATATTATACGGCAACAACAACAGCAACAGTTGCAGCAACTGTTAAACAGGCAATCACAAATTCATTAAATTGTAACAGCAATGAAATGAAATAAAAACAATAACAACTCTGACAACAATAAAAAAGCAATCTTACATGCGAACATAAATAATTTAATTTATTTCGGTTATAAAATCGAAAAAATATTAAAAATTTTATTTCCAAAAAAATAATAATAATAAGAACTGCAACAACAATAAAACATTGCCTAATTTGTTGTTAACCATGAAGTTTTATTATTTAACAATTGTTGTATTTGAAAATAAAAAACAACAGCAGTAGTAACAGTATTTGATATTAATACAGAGCTTTAAAACGTAAATATGGTTTATTTTTGTAGTAAGAGGCCTATTTATGGTGATACAGTGGTGGCCTTATAACGGGTGATTTTTTAGCTATTACCTTTTTCGCAACACTGGTTTAAACAGCTCACGCACACGTTTCGTGTTTTGTTTCACTGTCAAACATCTTCAGTTTGGTCTACAATTTAACCATGAATCGTCTTACAAACGAACAACGCTTGCAAATCATTGAATTTTATTATCAAAATGCGTGCTCTGTTAAGAAAGTTCATCGCGCGCTTCTTCCATTTTATGGTCAGTTTAATCGATCCACTGAAGCGGCTATTCGGGCTATTGTGACTAAATTTCGCACCAAATTTACATTGTTGGACATTAAATCACCAACACGCTTACGTAGAGTGCGAACTGAAGAAAATATCGCAGCTGTATCGGCCAGTGTTAATGATGACCATCAATTATCGATTCGTCGCCGTTCGCATTAATTGGGCCTCTGTTACTCAACAACGTGGAAAATTTTGCGGAAGGATTTAGGTGTGAAGCCTTTCAAAATACAGCTGGTGCAAGAATTGAAGCCAAACGACCTACCGCAACGCTGAATTTTTGGTGAATGGGCACTTAGAAAGTTGGGCGAAGATCCATTTCTTTATCGAAAAATTGTGTTCGGCGACGAAGCTCATTTTTGGCTCAATGGATACGTAAATAAGCAGAATTGTTGATTTTGGAGTGAAGATCAGCTAGAAGCATTGCAAAAGCTACCAATTCATCCAGAAAAAGTCACAGTTTGGTGCGGTTTATGGGCTGGTGGCATCATTGGATCAAAGATGCTGCGAATCGTAACGTAACTGTGAATAGTGAGCGCTACCGTGAGATGGTATCCAACTTTTTTTGTCCAAAATGCAAGAGCTTGACTTGCATGACATGTGGTTTCAACAAGACGGTGCCACATGCCACACAGCACGCGTAACAATTGACTTATTGAGAGGCGAGTTCGGTGAACACTTTATTTCACATTCGAGACCGGTCAATTGGCCGCCAAGATCACGCGATTTAACGCCTTTAGACTATTTTTGTAGGGCTATGTTAAAGCTCATGTCTATACAGACAAGCCCGCTTCAATTGACGCATTGGAAGACAACATTGAAGCATTTATTCGTGAGATACCGGCCGAAATGTTGGAAAGAGTATGCCAAAATTGGACTAAGCGGATGGACCATTTGAGGCGCAGTCGCGGTCAACATTTGCATGAAATAATCTTTAAACATTAAATTATATGGACCGTACTATCGATTCAAATAAAGATTTCATGAATTTTTCTGAATTTTATGTTCTTTTTGAAAAATTTTCCTATAGCTCTTAAAAAATCACCCATTAATTAGACGCGACTTAGCAACATGTACGTATGTTTGTTAATTTGTTTTACAGTTTTCACTGTGTACCTGGGATCAAAGGCTTTGTTCGGAGGACGTCTTACATACGTTTTTCCATCAGATTGGGACAAATTAAACTTAGATTCGTCACTCCAGAGAACTCTGTTCCAGAAACATCGTTTCTAATTATAAGGCCACCACTGTATACTCACATTTAAAATAAAGTATCCAACGACCCTAGACAAAATTCGTATCTTATTTAGAGAAAGTGCATACTTTTAATCCAATATAAGGCTTTAATACAATTAAGATTGGCTTAATTTTGCGATTGAAGGCCTATTTACTGAGTTAGAAGCATTAGAAAAAAATCAAATTTGTTGTTGGAGACAACTGCTTTGGTATCCAGTTGTCAATACCATGTGCAGTTTGGGAGTCAAAAAAGTTGATTAAAGATTCCAATCAATCACAGCATTCGAGATCATCTAAGAATCAAGGAAACGTATGACTAATCCAATATCATTAGCGTTTCATCACCACATTTATTGGGTCTGCTATGGCTTATATACGAATGTTGCTCATGACAATTCTTAATATAATGCGTAAATACAACACAGATTTCCCACAGCTGTTGCATTTAGTGCACATACATAGATGTTATGTGACTGGATCTCCATACAGTATTTAGTTGACCAAATAACAGATCAGTCTTCTTTAATCGATTCAAAACATTTTCATGGTAGACATCTGATATTGCAATGGCACTTTCAAATTAACAGAAGTATCAAAGCTCGGCAACGTTTCACCTATACTTGTTCGTTGTATTCATTCTTGGTTAAGGTTCTTGGAGATATTTACCTACCTAAAGACGAGAAGTTAACAGCTTTGGTTACCAACTTATCAAGTTTAAGCTGCATGTTCGAGAACAATGTCAAGAGCAAACTGGGCAATACTCACAATAACTGTCGCAATACTCGAAAGGGCAATTCATACATACATACGTACATAATTGACCATTACAACTCTTCAGTCAGGATTATGGACCTAGCTTCTCACACCACTCATCTTGTGTGCGTTGATTTTATACGTGAGTGACGGAACCTGCAGTTTAAAGCCGATTCCGAACGACAGATTTTTGGGAAACTTTTTCATGGCAGGTTTATTTACTCTGAGTTTTTGCCAGAAATCTGCTGAGAGGAAGACGCCGAAGAAATACTTTTTGTATTTCATTTTAATGTCTGGCCTGGGGCTCGAACCCTGGCTTTACGTATAATAAGCCAACACACTACCTACTAGACTAAGGCGACTTCCACGAAAGGGCGATTCGCCGCATATTTTGCAAGGTTTTATGCCAACAACTCCTATACAAGTCGTTTAACCAAACAACTCAGCTGGTTTGAGAATTCCCGATAAATGTTTTTGTGTGGAAACCCTAGCTTTAATCGAAAAAATTTCGAAAATCGAAAGACTTCAGAATCTTCTTCACCCTTTTCTCGACAGTTCCCTTTAAGTACAGCTTGTTGTCTAAAATAACGTCAACCGTCCGTGTTTTCTTTTTTTATTGGAGGCAAAAATCTCCCCTATTCTTATTGGGAATATCAAACTATTGGCGGTAACGACTTTTTCCATATTCCAGCATTACAGACCGCTATCTGAGTGTCATTAAACTTCTAACTGTACTCTTTTCAGGTTCATTTTTCACTGTGACCGCTTCGTATATTTTCTCTGCTTTGCGAAGCAATAACTTGCCTACTTTTGCAATGAATTAATGAATTCATTCATTTAAGCATCTGTTAGGAGTGTAAACTGTGAAGTTTTTTTTTTGTCTGTTTGAGTCTGTTGGGAGTTGGGTGCAAAATAATTCACACAAAAATTTTGAAAATCGTTTTTAATAAATACATCATACAGAGCGTAGTTCGATACGTTTGAAAACGTATAAAGAGAGACCCGAAGTTGGCTGCTGTTGCTGGTGCTGCTGCCGCAGTTATTGTTGATTGTTTTACACGTAACAAGTGCAAGTAAGTATTGTGGCAAGTTCGTTTACAAGTAAAAAACTGAATAAGAAAATGCGTTTAAAAGTTTGTTGCATATTTTTTTTTGTAGTACATACAAACAAAAACAAACAAAAAAATAAAAATATTTTATAATTGTGGTGTTATACTTGTTCTGTAGCTACCTTTCCAAAATTGTACAAATATTTTGCCTTTTATGTCATAAAAAATAGAGAACAAAATTGTATTAATAAAGAACTGATTTGTCTTGATATTCAACCATCAAACACGATACATTGCAGTGGCGACGAGGGTTTAAATAAGTTAAAAAAAAAAAAAAAAAAGTGTGCAAGTTATATAAAAAGAACAGTTAATTTTTGGTTTATATACAAAGTTTTTGTATATAATATATGTAATAAATATTACAAGATAACCAAACTTTTTGAGTGTTAACTGATACATTTTGTGTTATACTTGTTTGGTGGTAATGATGCGAGCTGCAGGTGATACAACAATAGCGCACAACGAAAGCCTTTTTGCAACATCCATGGCAACCGGCATAAGAGAATTCCGGCCGGTGATAGATAAGTGGTGTCATTGGCAAGAGGTGTTGGATTCACATTTTGTGGAGGCGGCGGTTGATGAAGACCGTATTAAAACGTCAACGTTATTGAAGGCTGTTGGTCTTGAGGCGTATGGCTTGTTGAGGGAGTTGTGTTTCCCTGATTTACCTGCTAAGAAGAAGTACAAGGAGTTGTGTGACATGCTAAAGATGCATTATTCGCCCCCGGTTATAATATTTCGTGAGCGAAGAAATTTTTTGGACGCAAAAAAACGGGAGGAGGAATCTGTGGCAGCCTGGTATGCACGTTTAAAAAAATTGGCGATGGAGTGCAAATATGGTCAACAGCTAGAACAATTTGTGCTTAATAAATTTGTAACTGGTTTGGAAGGCAGAATTTTTGAAAAATTGTGTGAGGAGGACGAAGGTTTAAATCTAGAAGGTGCGTTAAGAAAAGCATTGACGATGGAGGCGAAGCTGTATGCACAAAGAGGGGAAAGTGAAGGTGTAAATTATGTACAAAAAAGATATGCGAAAACTAAGAAGAACAATAACAACAACAGCAATAAGGGGAACGGCAACAAGGTTAACGGGTATGAGAATAACGGCAATCAGGCAAAGAAGAAATGTTCGCATTGCGGATGGAAAAATCATGCCAGTGAAAAATGCAAATACAAAAGCAGTGTTTGTCACAAATGTCGTAAAGTTGGACATTTAGCAAGTGTGTGCAACAATAATCACGTTAATGTGGTCCAAGTATCAAATGAAAATTTAAATGATGATAATGATAATTATTCTGAAACATTAAATGATTGTAATTTTTCTATTTATAGTGTAACGGGTGAACTTTCTGCTGCTCCGTTTACGTTGGAAATTGAACTAAATAACAAAATGATGGATTTTGTGTTGGATACTGGAGCAGCTTGTTCGTTGATGTCGAGTGAAACTTTTTATAATTATTTTAAAGAGGTTGGATTGCATTCCTCTACAAAAAAATTGTGTGCATATGGAGGGGAAGGCATAAAAGTTATGGGTGAGTTTTTAGCAATGGTGAGATTTAGGGGCCAAGTTAAAAATTTATCGTTTGTAGTTACAAATGCGCGTAGCCCTCCCATTTTGGGTCGTGATTTTATGTCAATGTTCGGTGTCGGTATCTCAAATGTTAATTCTATAATGGACATGAATGAGGGTGTACAAAGCATAAAAAAGAGATTCAGCAAAGTTTTTAATAAAGACTTAGGTTTATACACGGGTGGAACAGTTACCTTAAATTTAATTGAAAAGGTGAAGCCAGTTTTTTGTAAACCAAGGCCGGTGCCATTGGCATGGCGAGCCAAAATTGAATCACAGTTGCAGGATTTAGTGGAGAAAGGAGTGTTAGTTCACGTAGATAATTCTGAATGGGGTACACCATTGGTGCCCATTTTAAAACCCAATGGTCAGATCCGTATTTGCGGGGATTACAAATCTACCATTAATAAATATTTAGAAGATGTCAAATACCCTCTGCCATTAATTGACGAATTGTTCGCTTCTCTTCGTGGAGAACTTTTTACAAAATTAGATCTTTCTAATGCTTATAATCAGCTAATGCTGGACGAAAGTTCACAATTATTATGTGCGTGGAGTACTCACTTGGGTATTTTTAAAATGACACGTTTACCGTTTGGGGTAAAACCAGCAGCGGCTATTTTTCAAAAAACGATTGAAAATATTTTACGTGGAATTTCCAACGTAGTAAACTACTTAGATGATATTATAATTACTGGTCGTAATTTGGAGGACCACGTCAAAACGATTGAGTTGGTGTTAAGTAAGCTGGAGTCGGTTGGTTTACGTCTAAATAGTGAAAAATGTGAATTTTTTAAGCATAAGGTATCTTATTTAGGCTTTAACATTAATCGTGATGGTCTCAGTTTGAATAAGGATCGTATTTCTTCGGTTCTGGATGCGCCAGTTCCTAAAAATGTGTCGGAAGTTAGAGCGTTTGTGGGGATGCTAAACTATTATTCAAAATTCATTCCTAATTTTGCTCATAAAATGGCACCTCTTTATGAACTTTTAAGAAAAGAAGTTGAATTTAAATGGACGAAAACTCGCCAAAGTGCATTTGAAGCGTTAAAGGAGGAGGTGACTTCGGACAAAATATTAGTTCATTTTAACCCTAGACTACCTATACTGCTGTCGACAGACGCATCTAATTTTGCGGTAGCGGGTATTTTAGCCCATATAGGGGCGGATGGGTCGAAGAAGCCCATAGCATTTGTTTCTCGTGCGCTTAGTCAAACTGAGAGAAATTACAGTACCATACAGAAAGAAGCTTTGGCTATTGTTTTTAGTGTAACAAAACTCAAACAATATTTATTGGGTATTCATTTTACGTTGGAATCGGATCATAAACCGCTTTTAGCCATTTTTGGGGAGAATAAAGGCTTGCCAGTTATGGCAGCAGCTCGAATACAAAGATGGGCTTTTATTTTATCAGGTTTTAACTATACCATGCGTTTCGTAAAAGGTATAGAAAATTCAGCAGATCATTTATCTCGTTTTCCTCATCGAGATAGAGAAGAAGATAGTGAAGACTTCGGTTTTATAAATTATATAGGTAGCGATAATAAGCTAAATTTGAATTTTAGGGATATTTCTAGAGAAACTAGAAGAGACCCAATTTTGGCAAAGTTAAAAGAGGCCATTCAGGTGGGAAAAATCGGCCTGTTAAAGGGTGATGAATTTATTCCATTCGTCAGTCGTGAGAAGGAGCTTTCGGTGGAATACGAATGTATTTTATGGGGATTCAGGGTGGTGATTCCACAAAAATTGCGTAACAAAATTTTAGCGCAATTGCATTATTCTCATTTTGGAATTGTTAAAACTAAGGCGTTAGCACGGTCGTATATGTGGTGGCCTAAAATAGACCACGACATTGAAAAATTAGTTTCAAATTGTGTTTCATGTAAGGTAAACCAACCAAGTCCTGAAAAAGCTCCATTGATTCCTTGGGTACCAACGGATACACCGTGGTCCAGGCTTCATATTGATTTTGCGGGTCCAATAAAAGATTTCCATTTTCTTTTGATTATTGATTCTTACTCTAAATGGGTCGAGGTTTTTAAAACGAAAAATATAACATCAAGTTTTACTATCAGCAAATTGCGTGAAGTTTTTGGAAGGTTCGGTTTAATAGACACTCTAGTGAGTGATAACGGGCGGCAATTTACGGCTGAAGAGTTTAAAGTTTTTATGAAATCGAACAATATAAAACACATTTTAACTGCACCGGGTCACCCGGCTACTAACGGTCAGGCTGAAAATTTAGTCAAAACTTTTAAAAAGACTGTTTTAGCGAATCTTCGAGATGGAGAAAATCTCGACGATATTATAAGTTTATTTTTATTTGATTACAGAACAACGAAACATTGTTCTACAGGAGAAACTCCTGCCAAATTGCTATTAGGTAGAGAGATAAAAACACGTTTTAGTATGCTTTGTCCACCTTTAGTCAGAAACAAAATTGTTGAGAGTCAGTTATCTAACATTAAAAATCACAGAGGGGCACGAAATATAAATTTTGAAAATGATAAAAAAGTTTTTGTTCGGGATTATTCGAATCCGAATAAAGCTTCTTGGCAAGAGGCAACCGTTAAAAAGCGATTAGGTCCGCAATCTTACCATTGTATTTTAACGCGAAATAACAAATCCATAAAAAGACACGTTAATCAAATGATTCGTGGTACTCAAAGTGCAAGTGAGAATGCGGATATCGACGAACAAACAGGCCCAGAGGTTTCCAATAATAAAAATGAGCCAGAGTCTGAAAAATCAGTATCTGAGAATGACAGAGGACAGCAGAATGTTACTCCGGATACAAAAGAGATTAAAACTCGTAATTTAAGACGTTTGCAACGTCCAAATTACAAAGAATAACTTTTTAATTTTTTTTGTTATACTAGGTATTATATTTCAACATTAGTTAATATTAGCAATTCACTAAAGGAAAACTTATATTTACAAAAATATGTATATATTTATAATTGCAAAATTGATAAATATTAGTAATTAAAACCAAATAATTTTTTTTGTTTATGAATGTAATTAAACTACATTTTATGAATTTCCTATAAACGTATTTTTAATATTTATAGTATTATTACAACTTAAGAGGGGAGTTGTGGTGTTATACTTGTTCTGTAGCTACCTTTCCAAAATTGTACAAATATTTTGCCTTTTATGTCATAAAAAATAGAGAACAAAATTGTATTAATAAAGAACTGATTTGTCTTGATATTCAACCATCAAACACGATACATTGCAATAATCATGTTTTTAATGATTCTCTCGATTTACTTCATTATAATTTTAGTTTGTCTGTTTGTTTGTATTTAACTGTGTGGATGTCTGTCTGTATGTTCAATCGTGTTGTTTATGATGAGATGCGCATAAATTTACACCTGATTGCCCCCTATAGTTTTTTCAACATAACATGCTTCTTCTTACTGCTTATAAAAGCCATGATCACTAAGCGAATGGATATGTACATAAGTACGTATGTAAGTATGCAAGTAAATAGTTGTTAAGAATTTTGATTTGTTTTTTCAATTTTTTTTGCAACTTTTTTCAATTTTTTCTACCTCGTTTGTGTATTGTTGCATGTCTTATAAACAAACAAACAAAAATTGTGTGTAAATCGTGATACAAAAATTACTCAAAGATTTGTTAGAATTGATTTGTCATAAAATGTTTGTGTTTTCAAGAATTTTTATACGAATTTCATATGCAATTACAACAATATGTGGAGAACATATTTGTAAGGCAAGAAAGCTCACCACTTTATAGATTTAAATAAACGAAAGGTTATCATCTGTGGCATTTCTGCTTCTAGAGACTGCCAAAATCTCATACAAACCCTCTTTAGCAGACTTAATGCAGTAGAATAATAGAAGTAGAATGGAATAGAATAGCAATTCATACTTTCAAATCCTTTAAAAGAGCATTTACGACAGTAGATAGTGGTCTGCTAAGCAGATAATAAGTTTATTGGGTTATTGTATTAGACTTATGGCCTCCGTTCAGTGTTCTTTTACATGGACTGCGCATTGCGTCCCGAGTATAAACCCCAACAGGATGGAATTCCTGATGATGATCTCGTGTAATTACAGGATTTTTACATTCAGACTACGAATTAAATGATGCGGCCAAATATTTCGGCATTATTCCAGACACTGCATTGTTTGGATTGCCTTACAGATGAGGTTCTTACTTGATTGCTGAAATGATTACATGTCCCAATGCCTCAATCCGCTATCCTTATGCACTCACTGGGAGGTGGATGTGAGAAATGGAGTAGACTTACTGGTAAGATATGACGATACGACGATGATAGAATTGGCTCGTAACAGAAACTCAATGAGCTCAACGTGATATTGGTGACTGGGTTCCTTATGAGACATTTTGCTTTTAGAATGCTGAGGTCCCATTTGGTTTTCTGCAAAGGAATGTTCAGACGAGAAGTCGCCGTAATCTAGTAAACAGTGTGTTGGCTTATTCGACGTAAGACCACCGTTTCAAAACCCATGTCGGACATCTCCAACAAAACAAAATATGAAAAAAAAAATTTCCGACGACTTCCACTCAGCAGATTTCTGGCAAAAACTCTGAGGGTAAAAGAAAAATGACATGAAAAGTTTCTCAAAAATCTGCCATTTGGAGTCAACGTTAAATAAAATTAACACACACAGAAGCTAGGTCGTAGTCATGACTGAAGGGTTATTCTGAGCAATTATTTATGTATGTATGTGGAGGCGAAGAAGTCGCCGTAGTCTAGTAAGTAGTGTGATGGCTTATTAGATGTAAAACCAGGGTTCGTGCCCCAGGCCAGACATCAAAACAAAATACAAAAAGTATTTTTTGGGCGACTTCCTCTCAGCAGATTTCTGGCAAAAACTCTGAGTAAAAAAAAATGTCATGAAAAGTTTCTCGAAAATCTGCCGTTTGGAGTGAACTTTAAACAGTAGGCCCTACCCCTCATATATAAAATTAACACACTCAGCATGGGTGATGTGAGAAGCTAGGTCGTAATCATGACTGAAGGGTTATTCTGAGCAATTATTTATGTATGTATGTGGAGAAGAGGAGGAGTTGGCGACGATATAGCACCTCCTCTTTAACTGTCCGGCTCTTTGTAGAAGAAATTTGAATACCCTGGGAAGAAGTTAGACGTCAACATTCAAGATCTCTTTGCGAATAATCTGGCGGAGAAGTATGTATTCATGCTGGCGTAGCTAATCTATGTTTTATTTTCAGTAGTTTTCTTTTACTCTCTCCATCACGTTTCTTTTTAATTCACCTTTTTGACTTTTACACGTCTTAATACTTTGCTATCAATTTTTTCAGTGAGTTTTACTCTTTTGCAAGAGGTGGCAATTTTCTACTCTCCTACTATACGATGATGTTTATATGTATACTCCCTTTTTTAAGGTTCAACTGTAATGATTTGAACACATTAAGTTCCTATTATAAAGGAAATTAGGAGAAGAAAATAGAGATAGGTTGGAATACCGCCGGAGATGTACAGAGAGAATGCAATGTTAGCATAGCAAAACTGTCCATAAAATGGAACTCACAGACATGAACTGAAGGCCTTCAATACCAGGAGAATACAGGAAGAAGGGAATTCAGAGGCAGTTGAGAAAAAATGTATTATGACCCTATAATTATACCATAAATTGTTTGCCTTTAGCTGAATTTAAAATTTCAGATGCTTGGCTTTGTAGTGAAGCAATTTAACCGGTGCTCCTTATCACCTTAAAGCTGTAAAAACAAATAAAAAAAATATTGTACATCCTTTACATGCCCACAATGATTTAATTGTCGCCTGTAGTTATAATTCTGTCTGAGGTATTGTTTACATTTGAATTATGTTCACGGTTGATAATGTTTTTATTGTTAAAATTCCGCGTAAAATTCCAGTTCACTTGTTATGCCATGAAATGGATCACTCTTTATATGTATAGTATATACGATACAGAGTGTATAACAACAACAGCAGCAGCAGCAGCAGCAACAGCAACAGCTACCAACTATCAACCATAAAAGAAAGCAAACAAAGAAAAGAAAAGAAAAAAAAACCTGCGTGCAAAGCATTCAAATTAAAAGCTTAAACGTGCGTTTTATTACTCTGGTATTTTTTTCCTTTTTTCTGTTGTAATCCATAAAATAACAACAACAACAACAACATTGCCATCATTACCATCATCATCATCATCGTCAGCGTCAGGCAACAAAATATCTGCAACTGTTTACGATGACTGGCGTTTAAAGTTTATAAAGTTGTATGGGGCGGTAATTGCACTGTGGCTTTTCTGTTTTAGTTTCTGTTTTAGTTTTTGTTTTTGTTTTAATATTGCTTTAGGATTTACCGTTGTTGTTGGTTCTTCTTTTTTTCTTTGGTTTGTTATTATTATTATTATTGTGTACCATCACCATAATTATAATAAAAAAATTGTAATAAAAAAATGAAAACGCAAATGAAAATAAATGAATAAAACAATTTGTTTTCATTACCTAAGCTTTGTTGTTGCTTTTGTAATATTTTCTATTTAAATTCACTTATAAACACACGCACACAATCCATTTAAAATATGCACGCATACTAATGAATTAATTTCTCTTGTTTTCTGGTGCTAACTAATATTGTTGTTGCAATATGAAGTTTTTGTTACAGACACGTGCTGTTTTGTTTAATTAATTAAAAACCGCGTTTTAAGTTTTGTAATGCATTTGAAATTTGAATTTGAAAAACAAAATGGTAGAGAAATAACCGTTACATATTAAATGGAATACAATTTAGATTCAAATCGAAAAAATTCGATAAATTTTTGTAAAGGAACTACTGAATATTTTCTCAAATTTCTTTTTTATTTGAAAGTACAATCCTTCTGGTTAATAATGAAAATAATTTCATTCAAATGGCTGCCTCGGCTGGCCATGCAGTAGCCTACACCAGAAGATGCCGATTTTGGCAAAAAAAAATCATCTTTTCAGATGAAGCTCATTTTGATCTTGGCGGGTATGTAAACAAGCAAAATTCTAGCATTTGGGGCACAAAAAACCCTCACGCATTCATTGAAAAGCCGACGCACCCAAAACGAGTCACTGTTTGGTGCGGATTTTGGTCCAAAGGCATAATTGGGCCATTTTTCTTCGAAAATGAGCAAGGAGTAGCCGTTACAGTCAATAGCGACCGTTATCGGGCCATGTTGAACGAAATTTTGTTCACAAAAATTGAAGAGAAGGATATTGGCAACATTTGGATTCAACAGGACGGCGCTACGTGCCACACAGCCGAAGCTACACTCGATGTTTTGCGCCCTGTTTTTGAAGATCGTATTATCAGCCGCAGAGCTGATGTCGTTTGGCCACCTCGGAGCTGCGATTTGACACCGTTAGACTATTATTTGTGGGGTGCCGTCAAAGATAAGTGTTACGCCGACAAGCCAGAAACAATTGGCGCTTTAAAGGACAATATTCGTGACGCCATTGACGAAATACAGCTGCACACAATCGGCTGCATGGCCAGCCGAGGAAGCCATTTGAATGAAATTATTTTCCATTATTAACCGGAAGGATTGTATTCAGTAGTTTTTTTAAAGCATTTTCAAAAAAAAAAGTTATTTGGCGGACCCTTTAGTAGTAAAGTTCAGTACTTCCCTCTTGCAATCTAATTAAACTATGTCAAGACAGATCTGTTGTCCCTTACAAGATTGCCAGGAAAACGAGCTAAAAATTTCTCACAGTCATGTGAACTGCTACCTTTCGCCTGAAAACGTTGAAAGAAAATGCTTTCAAAATATAAACAGCCTTTTATGTCATTGCCAGATCATTGTCGGACGTTTTAAGTTTTTTTTTTGTTGTTGTCGAAATATGCGAAATTGGGGATTTGATAGTACAGTGTTAGTTTTTAGTGCTACAGTTATCTGTTAGTGCAAGGATCAATCTAAGATTCAACTCGTAAGTCCTTATCATGTTCATTGTAATACCAGGATCAAAAGGGTAACAGGGTGTTGTCTCTAGGGAGCTCAAGATCAATGGAACCCTTAGATTTTGGTTTAACTACAGATACTATTCCTTCCTGCTCTTATGGCGGTTACACGCATTCACACTGTTTCGTCCAGATATCTGTTTGTCTGTTGCTAGCCTATTAAGAATAGGAATAAATGTCTTGACTGATTTAATTCGAAGAGCAGCTGTTATCATAACCGGTTCCAACCTCACAATACGCTCAAAGCAAGTGATGACTTAACCATCTTCAAAGATAATCCATAGAATATACTTGGTCGTTGAAGTTAATACCCAATGTAAGCATTAACTGACAAGTTCTGATTAATCACTTTCGACCATCAGCATTAGGGCTTCAAATTAAAGCATGATTGCTTTAGAATCAAGCTGAAGACCAGTTTAGAATTTTCATGAATGATCGAGACGATATTCAGTAACAAATTCTGATTAATCACTTTCGACCATCAGCATTAGGGCTTCAAATTAAAGCAAGATTGCTTTAGAATCAAGCTGAAGACCAGTTTAGAATTTTCATGAATGATCGAGACGATATTCAGTAACGATAGCTTCCTTAGATTAAAGTGAAAGATTAAGCCAAATGCGAGAATTTTGAATCGTGCATAAATGCATCTTATGTTGGGAACAAAAATGTCTTCTTCCTCAACAGATCTAAAAAATTTGCAAAATTCAATCATTTTTAGGTAAGTAAAGTCTCTTCGCAAGTCCAACCATAACACCATGAGCTACGGCAATAGATGCAATGATAGAAATGTCCCTTTGATTCAATTTAAATAATGTTTCGTTTCCTATCCCATTTAGGTCAAGTGAACCTGGCAATGTGGTCTCTGTAGTCCTTTAAGTGGTGTATTGGCTTGCTAGACGCGAGTTCGTGATATGAAACCTTAGCTCTGAAATATGGAAAAGAAGAAATGTGATAAAAATTGTCAAATTTTTTTCGCTAGGGACCTCTTAGTAGTCTTCTAACAAAAGACCTGATAGTAATCAAATGAGATGAAAACTCATGGGTAAAATTAGGGTCCTCAGCATGCCAGACCGCGACCTCCTGACTGAAGGGTTTTAATGGTCAATAATGTAAGGAATGTAGATGGGTCTGTCAATAAAGCAAGATTCTCTTCTTGAGCGCCAAAATACCTTTGCCTAGATGGCAGTCTAATGAGAGTAAAGGTACTTATATTCATATGAGGATTGGTAGGAGTATGCCTGCTCAGAGCTTAAGCAGATAAAGAACATTTTGTAGAAAAATCACACGCAGAAGAAATCATTTTTAATTTCTCACTCTCTCAGAACTTAATGGTAAAAAAAACTGACCTATTTTGTTAGCTTAAGCAGAAGAGTGTGTGTTGTTTTAATTTCAATAAAATTTCTTACAATCTAAAGAAAATGAATGAATGAACGAAACATGTAAACATCCTTGGAAAATAATGAACAGAACAAATAGAAAAAAGCCTGCAAAAATAACGATAATAATGATGGAAAGTGATAAGAGAAAAAGAGCCAACAATGAATAACTGAAACTGGCTACAGCTATTGCTCAGACTGATCTAAGTTGGTCAACCAGCTAGGAATGTGACTGGATTTTTTTTCCTTTGAAATGAAAAACAATCCAAGGAGTCTTAGATTGAAAATTGTTTTTCAATTTAATTTAATTATACAGTTGAAGACGATTGCGATAGAAAATCATATTTTTGTTTGTTTGTTTTGCCGTTCCGTCAGTTAAAATAAATAAATAGTCTGTGATTCTTTTTCATTTATTTCTATTAAATTAGCTCTCTTCTCTAACCTCCCACCTACCATCTCCTCTTTTTATGGTTTGTTAAGCCGTAAAGAAAGACAAATGAAAAGCAAAAATTGAAATAAATCAGGGAGACATGAAATGATTTTGCCATTTATTGGGCCAGGAAGGCGTTAGAAGAATGAGCTACAAATATAAAATTATACAATAAAAGCTGTGAGTTTTCATTGAAAAATTTTCAATTTACATACATACATACATAATTCGTCATTACAACTTTGCATTGAGGATTGCGACCAAGCTTCTCACACTACTGACGTTGTGTGTGTTAATTTTATACATGATTGGCATGGCCTACAGTTTAAAGTCGACTCCGAACAACAGATTTCTGACAAAACTTTTCATTTTTTGCCAGAAATCTGCTGATGTCTGGTCTGGGGTTTGAACCGTGGCCCACTAGACTACAATGTGACAGAGTTCTGAGATATTTTGTGGATCGGTTAGCCTTGAATATTCGTAAACATTTCTTCTAGATATCATCGGGTTGAAGCAATAAAAAAATTTCTCCTTCGTTTACGGATTTTAAAAATTAGAAACTTTTCATTCTCCTGCAAATAATTTATACAGGAACCATCCTAACCTTCAATAATCACCCCTAATAGGATAATATCGAGAACAAAAGCCACTACTTTAGAAATAGTGGCACTTAACTAGAAAAATTCATCGTCATTACATCCAAAGCAACAACCCATGGAGCGGAAGTTGTTTCTGGGCAAGAAACTATCCATAATGGCAACCCTATCAGCCTAGAACCTACTACACTAGACCAAGTTACTGTTGAATTGTTCCTAACATAATTTTTCAAGAGAAAATTTACCCACGACCTTTGACCTTTATGGGAAATTCTGGATATTTTTTAGTATGATTTCTTCTAAGTTTCAGACTCTATTTCTTACAAATTAGGAATCCAAATTAAACTTGTTTGGCATTTTTTTGTTAATTTTCTGGTGGCAATTTTAGCATTCTAAACGAATAACTTATATTGCTGGCATAAATATTATTATTGTTGTTTCGTTTATTTTAGGCAGGCGATTATAATAAGAGGTTAAACCAAAGGGAAATTCATCAAAAATTCATAAGATTAGCATAAGAAGCTAACAGTATTCGTGGTTCACGCGATCTTCCAAAAAATTGCATAAATTTATGAAAATCAACACACAAAAAACTAAAGAAAATATTTGTTTTTCTTTTTTTTTTAATATTTATTCTGGTACGATTTTCTTTGTACACCCCCCTCTCCCCCTTCTCTAAAAAGACAGTGGTTGGATTTCAATTTCTTTCGTTTGTTTCTTTGTAGGTTGTCAGGTATAAAATCTCAGCTTCTTTTAGGTGAAAACTAACAAAAAAAAAAAAAAAAGAAAAAAATATACAAAAATCTATATGGACTACTACGGCCAGCCATGCAGAGCTTTTTTTCCTTCGTTTGATATTATTTTGGGAATACAAAATAAATTTAAAGAAAAAGAAAAATTATTTGAAAATTTGTCACACACTCAACGAGTGGCAATAAAAACTGCACCTCAAAGGAACCTACAGCAACAGCGCCAGGGCTTAAACAATGAAGTCATGAAATCATAGATTAAAAAATTATTTTAAAAAAATAAAAATATGGGGAATAAAATGCCATGAAAATACAAAATAAAAAAACATGGAAAATTGTTAAGACAAGTTCAGGTCATACAAAAACAAAAATGCTCTCACAATATCTACGAGATACAAAAACGAGAAACGATTTTTATTAAAATTAAAAATTAATTTTTATGTTCAGTGTAGTCTTTTAAAATTTCCTCCATTAATACGTTGCTCACCCATATTCGGATGACAGTAAAGGTTTTGATCGGGCCGTGTCACCCGTATTTGGGTGACACTTATTTGACTATTTGCGTACAGCGGTACGCGTGGCCTAAAGGATATTTTACTGTAGACGCGAGTGGCAGTCAAAGTGTTAAACCTTTGCGAGATTTTCTGCGCTATCTTACCCGAAGATGCTCACATTTATTCAATGGCGTTCCCAATGTAGAGAAGTCATCAGAGATTTCAACTGTTGACCCATGTCTGCTGCTTATATCCCCTCAGAGTGTCCTTGGATACCACTATGCCTCTGTACCCATATGATGTGAAGGTTGCACCGCTCTGCCTTCATATCGAGAGATTTAAGGCAGCCATAAACCGTGTAGAGTTCGTCATGTTGGAACCCAATGATCTAAAAGCTAGAACGAGACGAAAACGCAATCCTGCTACAAATGTGAATAGCATTCATAGACCTGACCCTGTCCCAGCCAATTGGTGCTTTACCGATTCCACTTCACTTTAAACAAAATAAAGAAAGTGCGATACAACATCAAGCAAAAATTGGTACTACTGTAACTGATAACCGGTTGAGAATGTTTTTTTTTAACCATCTTCTATTACCCAAACTCTTGTCTGTTCTTCTCCAGCATATCACTCCACGGCAATCCCATGTGGTAGAAATTCCTTATTGAATCATTCTCTTGTCTGTTCTTCTCCAGCATATCACTCCACGGTAATCCCATGTGGTAGAAATTCCTTATTGAATCATTCTCTTGTCCATGCTTCCATGCTTTCTTATCGACTAAAACCGCCTCCATCTTCAGTAACACACTCCAAGAGGCCGTTACATATTATTACATCGCGAAGTGTTTAGCCCAGTGGCTTAGGCGTAGTGGATTTTCCCTGTTGACTGTTTCAATGAATTTCTCCACTACGTACTAGTTCTCCATAGACAGCATGAGGATAAATATTACCTCCATTTCCCTCCGAAAAACAAATGTCACTTCTAACCCTTTGACGGACACTGACGTCTATAGACGTCATAACAAGGGTTTCTGGGGCGACATGACGTGTATACACGTCATAAATTGTTTTCTCATCATTATAAAGCAAGTGTCCCACAGGAAGGCCTCCTAAAATTTTGGTGTCCGTCAAGGGGCTAACCGTTGATGACACCAATGAGGTCACTTTGCGGACTGCTTAATTGGCTTACTTTTGAACCAGTAGTAATAGCTCTTTTAGCAATCAAGTTGAACTCGGAAAACTGCAAGTCTAAACAGCTCTTTGCATATGCTGTAATCATACTCCCTTATTCTTCGCTATCGATTGATTATATCACCTCCCAAACTCTTAATTCTGACGTATAAAGTGTTTGCCAATTCAAAAAGTTCTTTAAAGTGTAATGAACTCAAAATTTAGAAACAAGGAAACGATGTGCAAGATGGGTACCTTGAATCTGTAGAATCTGCGTGAGTTCTCATAAAATCCTCAATTTTTGTGCATGATACCGAATGATTCTAGTTCATGGAGAAGTACAGAAGAACAAAGTTTACAAATTCCCTGTAAAATTCATTCACTAGCTTCATTTGTAAATTACTTTACATTCTTATCTTTCTCTCTCTCTCTCACGATTGAGATAATCCAACAATTGTTTTCCAGTTTTTTTCTTTCTTCCTTTATTTCTTTTTATTTCATTTCCTCAACAACAATTAGTTTCAGATTATTTTCTTTCACAAAATTTGTTTAACAAATTGCAAATCAATGAAAAGAGATAGGAAAACAATAACAACAACAGTCAATACAAGAAAAATCAATTTGCATAACAAGTACTAAATGGACAACAACCGAGTTACAAACCAATTACAATACACACACACACATACATACATACATTTGAACAACAACAGCCACAACAACGACGATAATTCCCAAAACGCACTGACTTACTAACTGTGGCCAGCTTGATGTCTTGGATTGTTGTTGCTGTTGCCGTTGTTATTTGAATTGCTTAGAAAGTTTTATTGCAGGCCCCCCCCCAAAAAAAAACCATTAAAATGGATCACCAGGTTTATATCTCCATTTTCCTAATAGAAAATGAATAACATGATCTCTACTACCCATCAAATAAATGGACTTGTTGCTGGCAATGTCTCCTGTGTGTTGCTGCTGTTATTGGCCGTCTTGTAATTGTTGTCATTAGAGTGGTTGTGATTGTTAAACAAAAACAAACAAAAACAAAAACA
Organism: Sarcophaga carnaria; assembly: GCA_958299815.1. Classification (NCBI taxonomy): domain Eukaryota; kingdom Metazoa; phylum Arthropoda; class Insecta; order Diptera; family Sarcophagidae; genus Sarcophaga; species Sarcophaga carnaria. The sequence goes on along the minus strand of OY283150.1, from coordinate 128,534,489 downwards.
AAATAGATCATGCCTTAGACAACAACAAATTGTCAACATTATTGAGAAATTGTAGAGGGTAGTAGACAAAAAGCAAGAAAAAACAAAAACAAAAGCTTTCCAATTATGTGGATGCTGTCACAAATGCGAATTCAATTGTTTTCAGCAACAACAGCAACAGCAGCAACAGCAGCAGCAGCAGCAGCTCATATTATAAGATTTAAATCGATTGTATGTGTAACCACCTTTGCTGTCTGTCAGTCTTACTATTTCATTGGTTTTTATCCTCATCTACCTGTTGGTTAAGTATGTTAATTGTCATGGCTTTTTAAATAAGCGATTACAACAATTTAGTCATACGAACAATTCTGTTTTTTTTATATTCCTACTCCACTTTTATTTCTTTTTATTTTTTGTGCTTTTCAATGTAGTGACTCCAAGTGTGTTGCATCCCACGAGCAAAGAGTGAGTGGCACACATATGATTGAAAGAAAAAATCAAAGAAATGTGACCAACTGAATATATTCAGGTTAACAACACGTCTTTCGTTCATAGGTTATTGCATTGCCATCAGGTCCATAAGATCTATTGTACTGCCGGGTCCGTCAAATAACTTGATTTTTTTTTTGAAAATGCTTTAAAAAAAAATACTGAATATTTTCTCAAATTTCTTTTTTTATTTGAAAGTACAATCCTTCCGGTTAATAATGGAAAATAATTTCATTCAAATGTCTGCCTCGGCTGGCCATGTAGTAGTAGCCTACACGATCGGTCCAATTTTTAAGCACATTATCGATTGTGTGCAGCTGTATTTCACCAATGGCTTCACGAGTATTGTCCTTTAAAGCGTCAATTGTCTCTGGCTTGTAGGCGTAACACTTATCTTTGACGGCACCCCACAAATAATAGTCCAACGGGGTCAAATCGCAGCTCCGAGGTGGCCAAACGACATCAGCTCTGCGGCTGATAATGCGATCTTCAAAAACAGGGCGCAAAACATCGAGTGTAGCTTCGGCTGTGTGGCACGTAGCGCCGTCCTGTTGAAACCAAATGTTGCCAATATCTTCCTCTTCAATTTTTGTGAACAAAAATTCGTTCAACATGGCCCGATAACGATCACCATTGACTGTAACGGCCGCTCCTTGCTCATGTTCGAAGAAAAATGGCCCAATTATGCCTCTGGACCAAAATCCGCACCAAACAGTGACTCGTTTTGGGTGCGTTGGCTTTTCAATGTATGCGTGCGAGTTTTCTGTGCCCCAAATGCGACAATTTTGCTTGTTTACATACCCGCCAAGATCAAAATGAGCCTCATCTGAAAAAATGATTTCTTTTGCCAAAGTCGGCATCTTCTGGTCATTGGATGGTCAATTGGCTTCAACTCCTGAACCAATTGGACTTTGTATGGCGTCATACCAAGGTCTTTGTGCAAAATTCGCCTCAATGATGTCTCCGAAATGTTGAATTGTTGAGAACGACGGTGAATTGATGCTGATGGCGCTTCACGCACACTTTCTGCCACAGCAGCAATATTCTCGGGTGTACGCACTGTTTTTGGCTTTTCACGCTTTGGTTTATCGATGAGGATGCCAGTTTCTTTCACTTTTTTCAAAATATAACGCACATATGGAGCTGACGGTGCTGCTCTTCTTCCAAAATGCGTACGCAATTTTCGCACACATTCTGCAACATTACCATGATTTTCAAAGTAATGTCGCAATATTTCCCAGCGTTGTTCAAGCGTATACACAACCATATTCGTTCAGCGGAAGGATAAAACTAATTATCTGTCAAATCAGACATGAGCTAAGTGTTACCATTCATGAAATAAGCACTTGTTGAAAAAAAAAACGTTAGATGGCGGACCCGATATAAGGCATCCCTATAATGTATTCCCTAATCCCTAATTCTGTTGCCCTGACCAAATTTATGCTGCGTTTGGTGCCAGTAAGGATAACTCTCTGCCGAGTACTTGGCAGTTTGTTTCCTTCTGAACAGTAGCAATGCCGCAGAGATTATAAGATTGTGTTCTCATAACAGATCAACATATCGATCTCAAGCTGAACCTTATTATCGCCCTACATATCGTTATGAACTTTTCAGAAAATTATTTAAGATTTCTATTGTAATTTACTTATCATTAGGAGTTGGTGCCATTATTTAAAAGTTTTCTGCATTAGGAGTCAAACAATTTTTGGTATTGAGCAACTGTATGCAGAACAGCACAAAAGTATTTTTACTGACAACATTTATTGCAACGAAAATAAGTCGTAGTTTTTTTTAAGCTCTAATACATGGTATTTTATTTCATTTAACAGCAGCAATTGATTAATCAGGTACTTTCGTCTGGAAACAGGCAGATTTTATTGGATTTCAATTCGTTTTGTCAACATGAATAGAGAAATACATGCTGCATACGATGTCAATGATGTGGAAGAAGTGATTGTAGAAATTAAGGAGGCCAGTTCAACAAAAAAAAAAGCTCGTGGATTAATAAGAAAATAAGCATAAGTCAGTAGCGATCTTCAGACAAAAAAATGGAGGAGTTCTTGGCATATAAAGCCAGGATTTAGTGTAGTGCGATTGGGGAAAACACCTCTGAATAATGTTCGAACATTAGAATCTATTGGCACAATTAGAAAATGACCTGGATTTCCATGGACAAATTCAAAATAATGTTCGATTCAACACTTCTGGATAAGAAAAGTCTTAAAAGTTATTGACACAACTGCTACCATGATATTTAACCAGAGTGTTACGGATTTCATTCAGTTAAAGATTACTTTGCCCGGATAATGACGAACTTTGACGAACTTAAACCCTTCTAAGCTCTGTCTCTAAGAAAACTATTATTTTGATCTTCACAGAAGACTCAAAGACGGATACGGTAATTGAAAGTAGAAACCTTAACGGGTTTGTAAGTTCATCACCGTTTAAAACTATATCCAGCATCATACATACATACATACATAATTGGTCATTACAACCCTTCACTCAGGATTACTACCTAGTTTCTCACACCACATACATAAGTGGCGGGACCTACAGTTTAAAGTCGACTCCGAGCGACAGATTTTAGAGAAACTTTTCATGGCAAATTTTATTTTACTCTCAGAGTTTTTGCCAGAAATCTGCTGAGAGGAAGTCGCCGAAAAAATATTTTTTGAATTTTGTTTTGATGTCTGGACTGGGGCTCGAACCCTGGCTTTACGTCTAATAAGCCAACACACTACCTACTAGACTACGACGACTTCTAGCATCATACTCCACGGAAATCCCATGTGGTACAAATTGTTTGTTCTTCTAAGCTTTCTTATCGACCAAAACCGCCTCCATCTTCAGTAACACACTCCAAGAGTCCGTGACATATTATTACATCGCGAAGTGTTCAGCCAAGTGACTTAGGCGTAGTGAATTTTCCCTGTTGACTGTTTCAATGAATTTCTCCACTGCGTACTAGTTCTCCATAGACAGCAGCCGGGCATCTATTACCCCTTCTCCGTCGGGAAAACAAATGCCACTTCTAACTGAGTATGACACCAATAAGGTCACTTTGCGGACTGCTAAATTGTCTTCCTACCAATCTTCTCTTGAAGCAGTAGTAGTAGCTCTTTTAGCAATCAAGTTGAACTTGGAAAACTGCAGCTCCTAAACAGCTCCTTGCATATGCTTTAATCAAACCCCCTTATTCTTCGGTACCGATTGATTATATCACCTCCCTTAACTATCTAACTAAACAAGTTCTTAGGAACCATCATTTAAATACGGGTTTAGTGGAATGCAAATCCAGCCAGAATGCGTACCACACTAGAAAACTTTAGACGTGATCTGCGCATAGGGCCACGATTAAGTAGGAAATGCGTTTCCCAAGTAAAAGGCAGGATCTGTTCGACCTCTAGATTGAATCGAACATGGATTATGTGCATACATAGAATGAGAGCAGTGCTCATGAATTACTTTTCCATGGACGATGCGATGCGAACTGTATAAATCGATGTACATCAGCGGGAATGGCGTACAAGTGAAGGTAGCTTTTGGAATATAAAATTATCTTAACCGCCAAGTATAAAGGGTGTCCAAAAGTACTACGTTACCGTCATACTCCCTCGACTGGTGCGCTTTGTTCACGACCCAATAGCTCAGCTTTATTATCAACACAAATCTCATCATAAAAATTATTTTATGGCATAAACATGTTTCACTGCTCTCCTCTTCTCATTTTATTGAGAACATTGAATTGAATGAATATCATTAAAAAAAATATTTCAACGATTTGGTCACCTTTAAATAAAGAGAAGAGGGATAAAAGCCAAACGCTCCATATAAACAACATTCACACATTATTTTATGATGGCCAACATTGATACGAAGTGTAGCAATAATGAGAAAAAAAAATTTTTTTTTGACACACATGGCACTCGAAAACAGCGGCAACCTAATAAAAATATTTAAAATAGATCATCATTAACCGACCAACAACAACAATATTCAAATAAAAGAAACAAAGTTTAAAGGTGGACAATATATAATCGAATAAAAATTGAAAACTTACTTGGCGAATCACTGCCTGGCTGCTGTTGCATGGGACTTTCACAGTCCACTATTAAAGCCTCATTTTCTGAATCTTCATTCGTTGCTGCTGCTGCTGCTGCTATTTGCTGGGCACCCGGCACTAAAGCCTCTGTTGTATTATAAATCTGTAATGAAGTACTGGATGTTTCCGAGGCGGCTACATCTACGGAATCATCATCCATGGCAGTGGAAGTGATTTCCAATTTCAAACGTTTCGAAGCAGGCGAAATATTTGATAAATCATCCATGGCTGGCGTATTAGCAAAACTGCCATTTCCACTACTGTTGGTGTTAACATGATTTCCACATGTGGGTGTGGTGGCTGGTATGGTTATGCCTCCAGTTGCTTGATTTATTGTGGCTGCCGTCTGTAATAAATTATTGAAAAAATGGCGTTCAGAATATGTTTATTTAAAAACGGAAGTTCACTTTTCTTCTTCTTCTGTTATCTAAAATCAGTTACTTTAAGTAGTAACTTCTCATAAATCAAGATCCCCTTTTTAATTTTAAGCTAGGGTTCCCCCTATGCATTTGCAATCCGCATTTAACAAAAGCGAAAGAAAATTGTTAAAAATTAGTCAAGCTTACTTACTACTGCTGGAACTTCAACCAATTCATTGTGATGATTGTAAACTAAACAGTAGAATAAAATGGAAAACCCTTGACATTTATTGCTTATTCATACAATTTAACAATTTGAGGTGTCATTATGTTGCCGTAATAACACTGTTACACTGTTTCCTTTTGTCATACAGAAAGTGGGTTTTAATACACAAGATTTTTTTTTATATTTAAGAGTGTTAGTTTCTATTTAGTATGGGATCGTAAGAATATAAGGCGATGCAAAGCTACCAATTGAGATCAAGAATACGATACGCTCAGGATATCCAAATTATTTCTGATGATTTTAAACTGGCTGCCTATTGACTACACACACAAGAATTTCAGGCTCGCATACAATTGAAGACAAAGAAATAATCATCATGGTTTTACGATCATAAAGTCGCCGTGGTCTAGTAGGTAGTGTGTTGGCTTATTAGACGAAAAACCAGGGTTCGAGCCCCAGGCCAGACATCAGAACAAAATACAAAAAGTATTTCTTCGGCGTTCTGGCAAAAACTCTGAGAGTAAATAAAATTGCCATGAAAAGTTTCTCAAAAATCTGTCGTTCAGAGACGACTTTAAACTGTAGGTCCCGGTTAGGTTAACACACACTAGTGGTGTGAGAAACTAGGTCGTAATCCTGACTGATGTGTTGTAATGACCAATTATGTATGTTTTACGATCATAGAGAAATTATGAGGTTGTATTATTTTTCCAAATATAATTTAAAAATAAATTGAGAGACTTTATATCTCCTCCAACTAATTCATTCGGACGTCCCTTGACATGCCAGAGCCATCAAATTAAGGCGGCGCTATATTTCTGTAAAGAGTAGCAGCACTAAGTGAGCATTTCAGCTTGACCAGTTGGATAAACTGAACAACAAAATATTTTTTCCAGTTGACAGATGGCAACTCTATCATTCTAGAATCTGCAATACCATGCGAAACTAAACAAAACTTTAAAACTGAGACAAGGCATCGAGAAGAAATAAAATAGAAATTGAATATGAGAATGGAGGTGCATTGAGAGATCAATACAATCTCAAGTAAGAAACTAAGCAACTTCTATAGCTCTATTCTACCGAGATCTATAGAGTAGACGACAAGTGTTGCAGGATGACTTTTCCATCATACGAATGGATAAGAAGAGAAACTCCAAACTGAGTTTCATATATCCTGTCAATAGCTTTCAAGCCAAATTATCAAGTATAAACGGTCTTAAGTGTTACTTCCAGCTTTAACAAAGTCTTTACGGCAACTAATGGGGAAGTGGTGTAATGGGGTAATGTAATGGGGTAATTTGATCCTTCCCTGTTTGTAGAGACTATCAATGAGTTTCCTTTCATTTTAGCAGAGTCGTGCATGGCAGACTTTCTTCACTTTGAAGAACAGCACTAAGACACGGCAGATTTCTTTTCTGTTTTACTCTAAAACGTCTTTTGAACAAACTTGTACTCCAAGTTGTCATTACGGCAGTACGTACTCTCACTCAACTGATCGTAAACTAACAGTGGCAATCGGGAAGAATGTGATTTATACCTCTGCAAAAGCTGCAATGAAATAGAGAAGGCTTTAAGCAATTTTCTTTTGTCACTATCCTAAAATACTTGTTGTGGTGGTAACTTTGCCTAGGGCATAGGAGAAGAATTCGTCTGCCCACATGAAAAAGAATCTGTCATAGGTTTACAGCTACATATGAGTGCTAGGAGATTACAGTAAGAGTCCGCTTAACGCGGGTGATGCGTTCCAATAAGTTCCAGCGCTAAACGAAACAGCGTTAAACGAGGCAAGTAATAAATGAACTCTGGCGCAGAAAAGATGCGTTCGTACTGTGATTGCGACTTTGGAAAATACAGTTGGAATCTTTATACTGGACAGACTAGCAAAGGTAGGTTAGGTTAGAGGACGTGTAGTTGTCAATTAAGACAAGTACAGTACCCGGAGGTCGAATTGACCCATTGTACAACGTCCTAGTTTCTCACACCACTTATGTTGTGTGTGTTAATTTTATACATGAGTGGTGGGACCTACAGTTTAAAGTCGACTCCGAACGACAGATTATTATTTATTGAGAAACTTTTCTTGGCAATTTTTATTTTCTCTCAAAGTTTTTACCAGAAATCTACTGAGAGGAAGTCGCCGCAGAAATACTTTTTGTATTTTGTCTTTGATGCCTGGCCTGGGGCTCGAACCCAGGCTTTTGCGTCTAATAAGCCAACACACTACCTACTGGACTACGGCGACTTCTCAGACTAACAAACGAGCGTTGAAAAACACACATAGTACACACCGTCGCTATATAGTGAACCGCTTTTGGTTGGCCTACGGCTATTTCATTTGCACACATATGCAACAAGTATCAATACAGTGTGCGATTTAGAGGAATACCAATACTACCGCGTAATACTGAAACAGCGTTAAGCGGAGCAGCGTTAAGCGAGGTTTTACTGTATAGTGGAATAATTACCTTACCACCATTGCTAAGTTAACGTTTAAGTGGCGCAAGACAAAAGTTAGTGGATAAATTTAATACATACATAACATAACATAATTGGTCATTACAACCCTTCAGGATTACGACCTACATTCTCACACCACTTATGTTGTGTGCTAGGTAATTTTTATACATGAGTGGCGGGACCTACAGTTTAAAGTCCACTTCGAACGACAGGTTTTTTCTGAGAAACTTTTCATGGCAATTTTATTTAACTCCGCGAACTTTGCCAGAAATCTGCTGAGAGGAAGTCGTCGAAGAAATATTCTTTCATATTCGTTTTGTTGAGGATGTCTGAGCAGGGGTTTGAACCGAGGCCTCACATCTAATAAGCCAACACTCTACCTTCTAGACTATGGCGACTACATACATAAATAATTGGCCATTATAACCCTTCAGTCAGGATTAACGCCTAGCTTCTCACACCACTCATGTTGTGTGTGTTAATTTTATACATGAGTAGCGGGACCTACAGTTTAAAGTCGACTCCGAACGACAGTTTTTTTTTTTTTATTTACTCTCAGAGTTTTTGCCAGAAATCTGCTGAGAGGAAGTCGCCGAAGAAATATGTTTTCAAATTTCGTTTTGATGTCTGATCTGGGGTTTGAACCGTGGCCTTGCTTCTAATAAGCCAACATACTACCTATTAGACTACGGCGACTATGGCGACTGTCGCATAGAAATTTAAATTGATTAATATACCGGAAAGGGAGGACTGGAGGAGTGGTTCAGTGAACCTCTCAAGGACTCCGCACAAAATTACACCGATGGCTCCAAACTGGAAGGAGCCGTTGGAATTGGTATCTATTCGGAATCAATCGGAGTATCCAAGTCTATAAGGCTACCAGATTATTGCAGCGTCTTTCAGGCTTAGGTGTCAGCAATTCAGGCTGCGGTAAAAATTATTGTGGACAAAAATGTCCACGGACGAAAAATCATCATACTTTCCGATAGCCAAGCGGCTATCAAGGCTTTGGATTCCAGTGTAATAAACTCCAAGACGGTGTACAACTATCGCAGATATCTCAATGAGGTGGCGAACCGATATGATGTTTGTATCACATGGGTACCGAGACATTACGATATTGCTAGCAACTACAGAGCGAATGAACTGGCCAGAAGGGGCACGACCATCGAACTCTACGTTGGGGATCCCTTTGGGGACCTGCAAACTTATAATTGACAATGCAACGGTAGATATCGTCAACAGAATGTGGGCAACTTCGGATAAGGACAGATCAGCGCAAAAGATCTGGCTGAGGCTGGATAGGAGCCGCACGGCGACTCTTCTTAAACTCCAAAGAAGCAGGCTCAGCACTGTTATTGGGTTTATTGCGGGGCATTGCATTATAGGAGCGCATGCGAGGCGTATTGGTCTTAGACACCTTGCAAATGATTTATGCAGAAGCTGTGGAGATGAAGAGGATGATGAGACTATTCTTCACCTATTGTGCACATGTCCGGTACTTAGTCGGAGGAGAAAGATGTACCTGGGTACCTACTACATGGAGGATATGGATGAACTGTCATGTATGGATATTGGCAGCCTGAGTCGCTTCATCGGAAGCTCCGGATAGTTCCTGGAATAGGGGAAATGAGGAACTGTGGTATCACAATGGGCCCTGTGTGCGGCCTAAGTGTGTCCGCTCATGACTCCATCGAGGGGACAGCCACTTCTACCTACCTACCTAATATGCCAGCTTCGAAATAAAAAATCATGTTTTGCTTTTAAAAGACCGATTCATAACAAATGGCAATGGTGTAATTCGAATTATTTTGCTCCCCATTATTATTTCGTTTTCTTTTTTGTCTTTAAACTGTTTTTTTTCATTTTTTTTTTCTTTACATTGTAAATTGAAAATTGTTTTCATACGACAGCAGTAATGGAAAAACTAAAGAAAAAAATGGAATAAAATTTCTGCTTGTATGAATGAATATGAACTTAGATTATGCCATGATTCGGTTTTTTCTTCGTCTTTTTTTCCATTTTTATGAGGCACAACAAATTTAAATTTTCTTTATTCTTGGCACAGCACTAAATGCAACACCACAATGCAGCTCCCAACAACAACAGGCAACAAACTGTATCAGCATAACAGCATTTAGAAAAAGACACAAAAAACAACAACAAAAAAGCCAAAAAAAATAAGGTGCATTAAATTGTAATCAGGTTTGTTGGTGCTGCAGCACGTAGCACGTAATGCAAAAGGAGCGCCCTCATTTTCTTAGATATGCTTCTGCTTCTACTTTTTTTTGCTTATGCTTCTGTTGTTGGCTGCATTCAAATGTTTTCGCGTTTTTGATTTCACAAAAAAAACAAAAAATTTGTTGTCAATTGTGAAAAGTGAACGAATGATAGTGACGAATGCCAAGACAAATTACAGGCAGTTAAATCACTAAAATTATGAGAGTTATGCTCCTCTATTATAACAAATAAAATAGAATAGAATACATGCGATAATAAATTATACTGGGGCGTTTGAACTGCTAGTGCTGGTGCTAGTGCTGGTGCTGTTGGAACTGTGGAAAATTATCAATTTATCTTTCGAAAGCGTTTCTTTTTTTTTATTTTCTCGACAATGTTGTTGATTAAATGCCTGACATTTACCTGAGCTACTGGTGCAGATAATTCTTCTTTTCTTTCTTTGATTCTTTTTCCTTGTCTTTCATTTATTAAGTCAAATGACAATATGACAACAAGATCGTATTATGATTTGTTAACAACCGAAAAGAGGTTATTCACCAACGCAATTGAATTGCAAACAACAGAACATTTTATTTTTTGCAGTTTTTCATTTTTTGTTTTTTGGTTTTGTTTTTGTATTGTCATGAAAGTTAAAAACGGTAAAAACAAAAACAACAACAGGTTGTAAGTGGGCATAACGGCATAACGGAGTTTTAAGAACATTTTGGACGACCCCCATCCCTAACCACAATGTGTGGCAAACTGGCAAACCAATCTCTAATCCTCTGACACCCTCAGAAAAAATGAATGGTAAAATTAATTCTTTTCTGCAGTTAAGAGACACCAGTCTTTACAGAAGATACCAGCCTTTACAGAAGACACCAGTCTTTACAGAAGACACCAGTCTTTACAGAAGACACCAGTCTTTACAGAAGACACCAGTCTTTACAGAAGACACCAGTCTTTACAGAAGACACCAGTCTTTACAGAAGAAACCAGCCTTTACAGAAGACACTATTCTTTACAGAAGACACCAGTCTTTACAGAAGACACCAGTCATTACAGAAGACACCAGTCTTTACAGAAGACACCAGTCTTTACTGAAGATACCAGTCTTTACAGAAGACACCAGTCTTTACAGAAGACACCAGTCTTTACAGAAGACACCAGTCTTTACAGAAGACACCAGTCTTTACAGAAGACACCAGTCTTTACTGAAGACACCAGTCTTTACAGAAGACACCAGTCTTTACAGAAGACACCAGTCTTTACAGAAGACACCAGTCTTTACAGAAGACACCAGCCTTTACAGAAGACACCGGTCTTTACAGAAGAAACCAGCCTTTACAGAAGACACTATTCTTTACAGAAGACACCAGTCTTTACTGAAGACACCAGTCTTTACAGAAGACACCAGTCTTTACAGAAGACACCAGTCTTTACAGAAGACACCAGTCTTTACAGAAGACACCAGTCTTTACAGAAGAAACCAGCCTTTACACTATTCTTTACAGAAGACACCAGTCTTTACAGAAGACACCAGTCTTTACAGAAGACTCCAGTCTTTACAGAAGACACCAGCCTTTACAGAAGACACCAGTCTTTACAGAAGACACCAGTCTTTACAGAAGACACCAGTCTTTACAGAAGACACCAGCCTTTACAGAAGACACCAGTCTTTACAGAAGACACCAGTTTTTACTGAAGACACCAGTCTTTACAGAAGACACCAGTCTTTACAGAAGACACCAGTTTTTACTGAAGACACCAGTCTTTACAGAAGACACCAGCCTTTACTGAAGACACCAGTCTTTACAGAAGACACCAGTCTTTACAGAAGACACTAGTCTTTATAGAAGACACCATTCTTTATAAATCGTTGTCCATTGGCCTTGGGTCTGTGCGGTACTTCGTGCGGTTCAGGCGTTGAATGGAGATGGTCGTTCTCCCCATTTGATTCCCACAGATGCACAAACTAGGCAGTTAATGCTTTGTGTTTGACAATATATTGGAAAATGAAGTTGCAGTTGTTTTCCATTGGATGTAATAATTCCTCTGTCATTCCTTCTTGAGCACATTGTTGGTGATCTAGTCTTCATTACATACATATCGGGTTCGCCATCTAACGTTTTTTTTTTCAACAAGTGCTTATTTCGTGAATGGTAACACTTAGCTCATGTCTGATTTGACAGATAATTAGTTTTATCCTTTCGCTGAACGAATATGGTTGTGTATACGCTTGAACAACGCTGGGAAATATTGCGACGTTACTTTGAAAATCATGATAATGTTGCAGAATGTGTGCGAATATTGCGTACGGATTTTGGAAGAAGAGAAGCACTGTCAGCTCCGTATGTTCGTTATCTTGTGAAAAAAGTGAAAGAAACTGGCATCCTCATCGACGATAAACCAAAGCGTGAAAAGTCAAAAACAGTGCGAATATTGCTGCTGTGGCAGAAAGTGTGCGTGAAGCGCCACCGACATCAATTCACCGTCGTTCTCAACAATTAAACATTTCGGAGACATCATTGAGACGAATTTTGCATAAAGACCTTGGTATGACGCCGTACAAAGTCCAATTGGTTCAGGAGTTGAAGCCAATTGACCATCCAATGCGTTTTCGCTTCGCTAAGTGGGCCGGCGATCGACTAACAGAAGATGCCGATTTTGGCAAAAAAAAAATCATCTTTTCAGATGAAGCTCATATTGATCTTGGCGGGTATTGTCGCATTTGGGACACAGAAAACCCTCACGCATACATTGAAAAGCCGACGCACCCAAAACGAGTCACTGTTTGGTGCGGATTTTGGTCCAGAGGCATAATTGGGCCATTTTTCTTCGAACATGAGCAAGGAGTGGCCGTTACAGTCAATGGCGATCGTTATCGGACCATGTTGAACGAATTTTTGTGCACAAAAATTGAAGAGGAGGATATTGGCAACATTTTGTTTCAACAGGACGGCGCTACGTGCCACACAGCCGAAGCTACACTCGATGTTTTGCGCCCTGTCTTTGAAAATCGCATTATCAGCCGCAGAGCTGATGTCGTTTGGCCACCTCGGAGCTGCGATTTGACACCGTTGGACTATTATTTGTGGGGTGCCGTCAAAGATAAGTGCTACGCCGACAAGCCAGAGACAATTGACGCTTTAAAGGACAATATTCGTGAAGCCATTGGTGAAATACAGCTGCACACAATCGATAATGTGCTTAAAAATTGGACCGATCGTGTAGGCTACTGTATGGCCAGCCGAGGCAGCCATTTGAATGAAGTTATTTTCCATTATTAGCCGGAAGGATTGTACTTTCAAATAAAAAAAGAACTTTGAAAAAATATTCAGAAGTTTTTTTTTAAAGCATTTTCAAAAAAAAAGTTATTTGGCGGACCCTTAATTGGTCATTACAACCCTTCAGTCAGGATTACGACCTAGTTTATCACATCACTTATGTATATTGTGTGTGTTAATTTTATATATGAGTCGAGTCCAAATGACAGATTTTTAAGAAATCTTTTCATGGCAATTTTATTTTGCTCTCAGAGTTTTTGCTAGAAATCTGCTGAGTGGAAGTCGCCTAAGAAATATCTTTTCATATTTCGTTTTGATGTCTTCATTTGTTAGTCTTATTATCGCCACTTCTTTGACTTTGCTTCAACATGTTTCGACAGATGCCTGCGGTATTATTTAGCCACGTGTGTTGCCCCTGCGTAATTATTTTAGCATTTCTCTACAAAATTAGCGAACACCTTGTGTTGCCGAATTGCCATTTGGTGCAACTATTTGTTACAAACCTTGGCAATTTTTTATATTTTTAGACATCTAGGTTTTATTGGGTATATGCCAGACTTTTCATCTGCGCCCTCTACCACTGCCATCTCATTTTGTAGCCTTTTACGGCAAGCAGGGAACCACTGTGGTAGAATTCTCACCCACTACCACATGGAAAATTTTACTGATTTATTTGAGTATAAGTGTGGTTGCGATATGGTCAGCAGGTCTGTACGGTTGGGTCTGCATATTCAGTCTCCTATTTAGATCGCGATCACTGTTCCAAATTAAATTGAAGACCAATGGAATCCATTAAATCCGATTTTCTAATTTCAAAGCTGACGAAAAAGTAAAGGAAGTTCAATGTTACAATTAAAAAAAAGAAACGAAGTCTTTTGGTCTTTTGATTTCAAAACCGCTGAAATTCGTTGATTTTTTTTCACTAATTTTGTTGCGTGCCGCATACAACATAGAATTACAACTTAAAGGGTCAATACTATGGATAAGGTTGTTGGTGGTGCAACTGCATGTTTTACAAAAATAGGGAATAAAAACAACTTGAAGTAGTAAAAAAAATGGAACACAACCAAGTCTCGTTCAGTTCTTGAACGCGCGCATAAAAGAATAACATTTTCATTCATTCTGCCACAAAAGAGAAGAAGAAAAACAAGAAGAAGAAGAGTTAAAAACAGAAGTCAAGAGACATAAAGACGCACATAAAACACCATTAAACAGAATCAGTGTTCCATTGAAAGAACAAAAAATCATTTAGCGAAACCGAAAAAATAGAATCAAAGAAAAATATGAAAGAAAAACTAAAGAATACAACAGAAAATAAAACGAAACAAAAACGAAATGAATAAAGAAACGAAACGAAACACTCTTCGAAAAGGAAGATGAAACAAAAACAAACAAAAAGAACAGAACACCAAGACCCAGACCGAGACCAAGACCAAGACATTTTGCATTGAAACTAAACCAAAACCCTAAATATGGTCCGTAATCAAAAGGGAAATGAATGAATAAGCCAAACCAAACCAAACAACACGAAACGAAACGAAACGTATGAACGTTTGTTTCCATTTAAGGCTGCCTCAAGTTCAAAACTTTTAATTTTTGTCTTCCAAGTTGATGTCTGTTGATGGTCAGAAGAGACATTTCGCTTTAAATGCCACACAATCATGAATGAATGAATAAAAACCAACAGCACGCACTTCATATTAACTTGCAACACATTAACTCTGCTCTTTTTTATTGTTTTATTGTTATTGTTGTTGTTGCTCTGCACTTGGCAAAAAGAATAGCATTGCCAAGTAAAGTGCCACAAATTGTATCAAGTACGAGTACGAGTACGAGTACACTTCTCAAGTGGTGCTTGATGGTGCATTTGTTATTTAATCACATGACCATGACAAAGTAAGACAAAAGCGAGTCTTTTGCTTTGCCTTTATACTTCGAATCGAAGTTGAAAGTTTAAATGAAAACTTATGAGCTAACGGCAGCAAATTGAAACCAAAATTTTAAAGTTTTTTCCTTTTAGGAACACGAAAACTTTTGCTCTTTTCTCCGCTGAAAATATATTTAATGAAGGAAATTTATTTTGTTTCCTTGGTGATCTGGTAAGGAACTAAATGTGTGCAACAGAGGTCAGCAATGAGTATTCAAACCGATGAGTAGATTCGAATCATACTTATAATTTCTGATACTTATACGCATTCATACTTATTTTAATGTTATACTCATACTACTCATACTCAAAGTAGCGAAAAAGCGATTCATTGCTGATCTCTGGTGTGCAAACAATTTGCTTCGTTTTCGATACCGTCAGCGTATTAAGAATAAAGCTGAGTTTGGTGAGGAAAACTCAATCACCTCTGCACCAAATGGTTGGGAAATTCAAATCAGATTGCACTGGAGATCTTGTGCGAGAATAGATCATTATCATCCGCATAATCCACATCCATGAGTTGGCGTAAGAGACTAAACATGATATCAACCAGCTCATGATATCATCCAGCACAATGGCGACTAGTTGAGATGATAGGTGGCATCCTTGTTTTACACCAGCGTTTAATTTCTTACGTGAAGAACTGAGAGTCCATATGGAAATTAAACAGGAAAAAACATGCCCATTTTATCATGAATAGCGCAGATTGACGCAGATATAGCTCGCATCTAAAAACTTTAGCGAAGTCAAGACGATCGTACAAAATTGAAACTTTCTTTCTGAGCTTCAAATTTGCATTGAACATACCTACAGTCTTGAGAAGAAGGATAATATATGACAGATAATATGTTAGTGTGGCTTATGCCATAAAAAGGATCATTTTATCCTTTAAAGGAACCTAATAAAAATCAATCAATAAGATCGGAAATTCTGTAGAAGTTGTCATGATGTGAAGCACTACTACCTTGCATTGATCAAGACGCGAAGTAGGTTCCAAAGTCTATGCAAAGTACTGATGAATTACATACATACATACATAATTGGTCATTACAACCCTTCAGTCAGGATTACAACCTAGTTTCTCACACCACTTATGTTGTGTGTGTTAATGTTATACGTGAGTGGCGGGACCTACAGTTTAAAGTCGACTCCGAACGACAGATTTTTGAGAAACTTTTCATGGCAATTTTATTTACTCTCAGAGTTTTTGGCTTTACGTCTAACAAGCCAACACACTACCTACTAGACTACGGCGACTTCAATGACGAATTGCTCTTTTTAATGAAGTCGCCGTAGTCTAGTAGGTAGTGTGTTGGCTTATTACACGTAAGCCATGCTTCAAACCCCAGATCGGACATCTCCAGCAAAACGAAATACGAAAAAATATTTCTTCGGCGACTTCCACTCAGCAGATTTCTAGCAAAAACTCTGCCATGAAAAGCTTCTCAAAAATCTGTCGTACGTAGTCGACTTTAAACTGTAGGTCTCGCCACTCATGTATAAAGTTAACACACACAACATAAGTGGTGTGAGCAGCTAGGTCGTAATCCTGACTGAGGGATTGTAATGACCAATTATGTATGTAATGTATAGGAGCTATTGACAACTGAGAACTAGAATTTAATTCTGATACGTTGAAGCTCTACCCTTCACTATTCACTGTATAACTTGATCTGACTTATAAGACAAGCGCCGTGTGGCTGGGAACAATCTGCAAGCAGATCCCAGGCGATCACTTAGATATTCTTATTGTCTTCCCTCCTTGGGTACGGATAAATCTTTTGAACTAAACCACTGGTTATATGGACTCACATTGTAATCTTTTTTATGACTTTATTTAAACCATTAAACTTTGTATGTAGTAAAAGAAATTTGGACTTACTTTTGCCGGTTGACGTTTTCTCTTTTCAATTCCAGAAGTTACATCCTTTGTGCTGGTCGAAGCACTGACATCCAATGTATTATTTTCAACTTTTTGGCGATCTTAAATGAATACAAAAGGAATTTATTTTTTTTTATTACAATTTTAAAAATCATGTTAAAATAAATACTTACACTTTGTCTCGATTTCCTCATCATCCAAAAGTAGAGAAACCACTTCTTTTGGTTTCAAAGTATCGGGTTTGAAATTACCGCCACTTATAACCATGCGTTGAATCTGTAACGAATAATGAACACCAAAAAAATGTATTAAATGGGCGCCAAATTTAAGGGATTATAATAATAATAACCTCAACTAAGATAAAGAAGAAGATGAAAAAGAAGAGGAAGTCTTTAAAATTTAATATAAAACATTAAATTAATATTATTAACAACGTTTTATAATACGGATATTAAAATAAACTGGTGATGATTATCTTTTAATATGAGAGTTTCTTTAGGAAAAAAAAACGAACGAATAAAAATACCCCGACAAATACACGAAATTTAAGTTCAGGCATAAATTAAAAGACCCCTTTTTGTTCCAGTATTACAACAAAGTGGTAAACCCCTATATAACGTTCCAAATACAAAATATTTGTTCCACATTAACGGCAACGAAGTAAAGAAATTTTTTTTTTTTATAAAAATGATCATCACGTGCATAATAATGTTGAAGTGGAAAGACACAAGACACGATCGTCATAGCCACTGTCATTACAATGAAGCAGCAGCAAGCAGCAGCAGTAAGAGCAGCAGCGTCAGAGCATTGAACACTATCAGTTAGTGGTGGCATGTTATTGCCTTAGAACGCTTTAAGATATAGAGTAA
This sequence comes from Sarcophaga carnaria, assembly GCA_958299815.1. Classification (NCBI taxonomy): domain Eukaryota; kingdom Metazoa; phylum Arthropoda; class Insecta; order Diptera; family Sarcophagidae; genus Sarcophaga; species Sarcophaga carnaria. The sequence goes on along the minus strand of OY283150.1, from coordinate 128,516,689 downwards.
CAGGCAAAAAGACGAATGAACGACAACGTTTATTGCCGTTGTTGCATGCAGCCAGAGGAATAGTCTTGCTTTGTAGCTGTTGTTACACCCCAAAACGAAAGGAAAGAAAAAAAAAAGAAAATGAAACTAAAGTACAGGACAGGGGGAAGGCGTAAAAGATATGTCGCCTACCACAGTACCAACTTCGACTCTTGAAAAAAAACAATAACAACAACAACAAAATAGTAGAAAAAACACTGTATAATTAGTTTCCGGTAAACGACGAATGAAACACGAACAGACAGACACAATAAGACACAGGCAACAACAAGATTTAGTAAAAAAAAGTGATCATGTTTCTTATTAAAAATTCTGCTTTAACAACAATTACAACAACAACAACAACAACAACAACAAAATTTATAAAACAATGAATGACTGACTAACTGAATGAATGAATAAAAGAATTGAAACTCTTCAATGAATATCATTTTCTTAAAAAACAACAACAGCAACAACAACTACGTTCTTTAATAGAATAAAAGATAACAAAAGACAACAACAACAACAGAAAAAGAAAGAAAAAGACGATAATTTTTACAAAACAATTAAAGAAACTGGCGGTCGTCTACCGGGTACTTCGAAACAGTAAAACATGGTAGACTTCTTTATTACTGTCGTGCAGAAATGCTAAAGTATCGCTGCCACGCTATCTATTATACGGCCGTCAAACCCTTAATGTATTTGACAATCCTGCTAACCCGACAAACTTAGGGACGTTGTTAGGATGAGCTTCCTGCCTGATCCATGATACGCCCTCAGATAATATCTTCTGAGATGCACTTAAAATTGCAGAGGTTTTAAGCATATGTTCTGAGGATTCTTTCTCCATTACGGAATCTGAATAATGGACTTGAGGCGGAAAAATGTCCTCTGAGTCTGCAGTGCCCGGCTAAAGTGCCGGTTACTATCTTCAGACAACTCGTGGATAGTCTATCAGAAGAAAGAAATGATTTGTCCATCAAATACCTGGCATGTAATGGTTAATGATCATCTTAACTTCAAGAGTCACATTAAATATGCTCCTGGGAGAGTAACGAAACTCCAAATGTAAGAGAACTGAACAGTGATACGCACTCAGATAGTATCTTCTGAGATGCACTTAACATTGCAGAGGTTTTAAGCATGTGCTCTGAGGATTCTTTCTCCATTACGGAATCTGAATAATGGACTTAAGGCGAAATGTGTTCTCCCAGTCTGCAGTACCCGGTTAAACTGCCGGTTACTATCTTCAGACAACTCCTGGATAGTCTTTCAGAGGAAAGAAATGATTTGTCCATCAAATACCTGGCATGTAATGGTTAACGATCATCTTAACTTCAAGAGTCACATTAAATATGCTCCTAGGAGAGTAACGAAACTCCAAATGTCAGAGGACTGAACAGAGTAAGAGATTTTTGCTGTCCGTGATACGCACTCAGATAATATCTTCTGAGATGCACTTAACATTGCAGTTTTTGTATGCATGTGTTCTGAGGATGAATAATGGGCTTGAGGCGAAAAGATGTTCTCCCAGTCTGCAGTACCCGGTTAAACTGCCGGTTACAATCTTCAGACAACCCCAGGATAGCCTAATGCATAAATTAAATCTTTTTTCACTGTAATTACTCAACGAAAGTTTTGATGATTTCAAACCCTTTAGGCTTGAGAAGAATTTCTGCCTCTGTCCGTCTGCGTTTTTTGCCGAGTTTACTCCCCAAACAATTCTTCCTACTGCACTGAAACATTCTGGTGCTATCAGAGGCGTTTTAGCTGCTCTCTTCGCAAGCTCATCTACATGGCCATCTCCGTGAACTTCCACATGATCGGGAATGCATGAAGAGGTGCCCCTATTTCCCTTCCCATAATATTCTGGAATAAAGTTCATATAAGCCAGGTAATCGGATAGTATTGCTATTCCCGTCCATTGTACTTCCTGTCACATCTTTCAGTGGCTAAGGTCTGCATTTTGAAGATACTCCTTGAAAGATAATGGTCGCCCTCTTAAAAAGTTTGTAACTTCCATTCAAATTGCTCCAACCGTTCTTATTAAACAGTTTCATTGTCAACGTGATATTAGCTCACCAAGGAGCAGAATATTTTTCCGATTGTGTTTATCCGCAGCCCCCTAACAAGCAAGATTATTTGTTTCCAACTGTATGTGAATCTGTGATGTTTGAGTTTGAAATTAAAATCCACACCATACCGCCTAGAGACCGACCTATTATGTCGGGATTATATATCAGTAAAGCTGTTTATTTATTTTGACCTCCAACGGATTATGTACATACATACATACATAATAGACCATTACAACCCTTCAGTCAGGATTATGGCCTAGCTTCTCACACCACTCATGTTGTGTGCGTTAATTTTATACGTGAGTGACGGGGCCTACAGTTTAACGTCGACTCCGAACGACAGATTTTTGAGGAAATTTTTAATGGCAGGTTTATTTACTCTCAGAGTTTTTGCCAAAAATCTGCTGAGAGAAAGTCGCCGGATACGAACCCGTACTTTACGTCTAATAAGCCAACACACTACCTACTAGACTACGGCGACTTCGACGGATTATGTATCGACACAAAAACAAAAAAAAACTTCAAATTCCGAAGGTGAAATACATTTCGTAGCGCACGTTTAATTCGGTGAATATGCTCCACTTTCCTTGTCTCCTAAAACTCTACATTTCGAAAGCCATTACAATAATTTACAATAACAATTACAAACATTATCATTTTAATTTCGACATCTCTTGTAAGCTGACATTCATTTGCATTCATTCAGTCTGTCATCCCATAGCCTAGAATGGATATGTTGGTTGACCTCCTCTAAAGCACGTGCCTAATATGCGGGGCCCCTTTTTGGTGGTTGAACCACATAACAAGTGTAACATTGTTGTATAATGATCTCAATAAACACTTTGCTGTTGTTGTTGTTGTTGTTGTTGCTGTTGTTGTTGTGCAACTTTATATTGTTTTAATGGATTGCTGGCTTTTGTTTTTATCTATCATTGTTTTAATGTTTGTGCAACAAAAAAAATTTAAAAAAGAAACGAAGGAAAACATTGTGGTTTCCTTTTGCTGTTTTTTGTTTGCACAACTGATGTTGACAAGCTTCTACTGTCACCAGCGTTGATGGTAATGTTGATTATAATGATCATGATGATGGTGCTGGAGATCATTGTCATGATCTTGGTCACCATCATCATCATCTTCACTTGACAATAAAACCACAATTATTGTTTTCAATTGCAAGTACAACAACAATTTTAATATTTGTCTTTACTTACTTCACTCTTCTCTCGTGCCCTTTGCAAGATGCGCTCTTCAATAGTGCCTTTACAGATTAAACGATAGACAGTGACTTGCTTCGTTTGACCCAAACGATGGGCACGATCCATGGCCTGTTGATCCACCGTAGGATTCCAATCGGAATCATAGAAGATTACCTGAAATAAAAAACAAATTTCAATGATTAAATACTGTGCAGGGGAAGTGTTCTTTCGATGTCTTAATGCTTTAAAAAAAAAAAACTATTGAATATTTTCTCAAAGTTATTTTTTATTTGAAAGTACAATCCTTCCGGTTTATAATGGAAAGTAATTTCATTCAAATGTCTGCCTCGGCTGGCCATGCAGTAGTAGCCTACACGATCGGTCCAATTTTTAAGCACATTATCGATTGTGTGCATCTGTATTTCACCAATGGCTTCACGAATATTGTCCTTTAAAGCGTCAATTGTCTCTGGCTTGTGGGCGTAATATTTGTCTTTGACGGCACGTCACAAATCATAGTCCAACGGTGTCAAATCGCAGCTCCGAGGTGGCCAAACGACATCAGCTCTGCGGCTGATAATGCGATCTTCAAAAACAGGGCGCAAAACATCGAGTGTAGCTTCGGCTGTGTGGCACGTAGCGCCGTCCTGTTGAAACCAAATATTGCCAATATCCTCCTCTTCAATTTTTGTGAACAAAAATTCGTTCAACATTGCCCGATAACGATCGCCATTGACTGTAACGGCCACTCCTTGCTCATTTTCGAAGAAAAATGACCCAATTATGCCTCTGGACCAAAATCCGCACCAAACAGTGACTCGTTTTGGGTGCGTCGGCTTTTCAATGTATGCGTACGGGTTTTCTGTGCACCAAATGCGACAATTTTGCTTGTTTACATACCCGCCAAGATCAAAATGAGATTCATCTGAAAAGATGATTTTTTTGCCAAAATCGGCATCTTCTGGTGTAGTCTACTGCATGGCCAGCCGAGGCAGCCATTTGAATGAAATTATTTTCCATTATTAACCTGCAGGATTGTACTTTCAAATAAAAAAAGAAATTTGAGAAAATATTCAGTAGTTTTATTCTTTAAAGCAAGCATTTTCAAAAAAAAAAAGTTATTTGGCGGACCCTTTATAATAGGGATTTCAATAAATGGGCACCTTAACTGATTGACTGACTGCTTAACTAATTCGTTAACGATCAGTTCAAATATTTGCATTGCATAATTGGTTACAATCCTTGTGCCAAGATTACGCCATAACTTCAACACCGCTCATGTTGTGTTTGTTAATTTTATCCGCGGATAATCGGACCTACAGTTACTCTCAGTGATTTTGCTAGAAGGCTGCTGAGTGCTATTATTACCCCAGATATTAAAAACGTATTTAATTTGGCGGCTTGGGGGCCAAACTAGCATCCCTAGGGAGATTAACAGTATCTAAGTACTTAATTCGAACAGTAAGGGTCTTTTGTTCGAACAGAATCTTGTGTTACGTATATCCGATAAGGGTAATGAGCACCAGAAGTTCCTCAAGGTACTATGCAAGGATAGTGATTGTGCAACGTGAGTTATGACGATTTGTTTAATGTGAAAATTTTTATGGAGGCATCAATTCATTAAAGATTCCACCCTGATATCGTGTTATTTGTGCACACAGCATGCTTGTAAGAAGTGGAACTATATGTAAACGAGGCAATTAATGCTAAAATTTCATTGGAGTGAATAAATCTAAATCTCTCATGAGACAGAAGCAGAAGAAAGAAACGATTTGTCCATCAAATACCTGGCATGTAATGGTGGATGATCATCTTTACTTCAAGAGTCACATTAAATATGCTCCTAGGAGGGTAACGAAACTCCAAATATCAGAGAACTGAATGGAGTAAGAGATTTTTGCTGTCGAAGGTAACTAACTCTGTTAGTGTCTGCTTCATCAGGTTGGAGACGAATCCTAATAAATACAGCTAAGAAGAGCCACTTTAAACTACTTAGAAGCACCAAACATTTTGAAGCAGTTAGTTTGATGCAAGAATTACGCCCATAGCTGTTGCAACAAAAATAATGAACGAGTTACACCGTCACATACATACATAATTGGTCATTACAACCCTTAAGTCAGGATTACGACCTAGTTTCTCACACCACTCATGTTGTGTTTGTTAACTTTATACATGAGTGGTGGGCCCCACGGTTTAAAGTCGACTCCGTACGACATATTTTTGAGAAAGTTTTTCATGGCACGTTTATTTACTCTCACAGTTTTTGTCAGAAATCTGCTGAGAGAAGTCGCCGAAGAAATACTTTTTGTATTTTATTTTGATGTCTGGCCTGGGGCTCGAACTCTGGCTTTACGTCTAATAAACCAACACACTACCTACTAGACTACGGCGACTTCACATCGAGAGTCACATTTCTCTTTTTCCCAGAAGGGCAACAAAACCTCGAATGCCAAATGTAAGGACTAGACGGAATAAGAGATTATAAATGTCGAATGTAACTTATTCAGATCACTTATACTGAATTATCAGTAAAAGGAAGAATTCTGATAAATACACCAAAGAGGAGCAATTTTACAGAAGCTACTCCATTAGGATAACGCAGCACATATTTTTAAGCAGCTAGATTTGTAACAGGACAGAGATAATGACCACGTTATACCGTCCGATTAACTAAAATCCAAAGATCCTCATAGTAAGTAAAGGAAATGTAGAGAGAAGATCTCCGAAACTATTTCAGGATGGTTGTGGATCTACAAACTAAGCCAATATGGAGGCCACAGAAGTTATTCTTAACACTGAGACATGTGTGACATCACATGAAATTTATTGCGCAGTTTGCTGTGTTAAAATGACGGAACAGAAATGGAATCTGCTAGTAGATAATGCAATGAAAAGAGACATGGTGAAATAGTACATTCCAGCAGTCAATTAAGGGCTACGAATAGCGGAGGAAATCTACAATCTACAAGGCTGTTACTGTAACAGAGCCCGTGAGAAAATGGGCAACTCATTGAACAGTAGTCAGAAAATTGGCACCAGCGCAAAGAATACCGTATGGCAAATATGATGCCGCGTATTATGGTGATGGTGTTAGCATACCCAATGAGAATTAGGAAGAAGAACGTTTCCGCCGCCTTTAAAAAAGAGAGACAAGAGAAAAAGGAAGCCCTAACATAGTACATGTTATACATAAATTTTACGTGACTACTTATTAAACTACGTTCACATCTATTATAATAGATAACCTTGTTTAATTAAAACGCTCCTTATTGAATACGTTTTCAAATGCCTATCAAATGCTTATTTCGGGACAAAAAAAAGGATTAAATTTCTATTTCCGTATCAATCATTAGAACCGGATACGGTTTTGATTGAAGAGAAATGCATTTAAAGAAAAATTAAACAAACACGTGTTCAAATCCAATGAGTAACGAAAACTAGGAAAGAACGAAAGAAATCCAGTGACTGAAATCCTAGACACTTAAAGAAAAATTCAAATCAGGTTAATTTTCCAAAAAGTAGAAAAACTCACGATATTTAAAAAATGTAATGAAAGAGAACCCCTTTTTCATTAAAACCAGGATTCCTACTTAAAACAAATTTAAAAAAAGAACCCAAAAGCCGTACGTGATGGAACACTTGCCGCCATGAAGAAAAAAAAAAAAGAAAAAATGCCAAAGAGGAAGACAAAATATAAAAGGGGGATCTCTTTAATGAAAATCAAAAATATTAAAATCTGAAGTGTTTAGACATGATAATCTAGAATAAGAGGGCAATTTAAGAAGGCGTCAAAATGTTCATAACAATTGATTCCCATTGTATGTACGAGTATGTATGTAAGTATGTATGTGATTGGAATATTAAATCAGTTTCTTTTGGTTTTCGGTGGATTTCAATTACAGAAATTATGATGGTTGGTATGAGTGTGTCTTTTTACTCAATAAGTAGAACGAGTGCTAAAGTACTTAAATGAAAAAGTGGTTGGTTTTTGAAAAGAATAAGTAAATATATCCGGTTGCGGAGGATTAGTCTTTTTCCTGCTCTACACACACACAGAAAAAGTATAACAACTCCCTGTTTATTGAATACAAGATAAGAGAAGACCCAGATTAAGTAATAAAAACATTGTAATATCAGGTTAATATCACTTATTTTAAATGCTAACTAGATAAATGAATAGAAATTAACTTTGATATTAAAACTATTTTACAAAAGCAAATATTTTTTTATATAAACACCCTATGGTTTATGTTTTACTTATGTATGTTAAGATTTCTATTGCCGTTTGCCCGCTATAATTAATTGTAATTAAACAGACTATGAGTGGCTATAAAGAAAACTTTTAGTTTCAAACGATAAGAAACACTTATGTATAGAGGTTGAGGTCAAATAACTGCATGAAGTATTAGTCAAACATAGAAAACGTTTGTGATCAAATGTACTTTTTTAAACAAAAGAAACTTTTTTCACAAAAGAGTACTTTTTCCTCAAAAGGTACTTTTTCCACAAAAGGTACTTTTTCCACAAAAGTTTACTTTTTCCACAAAAAAGGTACTTTTTCCTTGGAGATGCTTTTCTCACAAAGGCTATAACGGTTCTTTACAAAATGAACTTTTTTAACATACACTCAGCGCCAAAAGTGAGTAAACACCACTGAAATAATTCATTTTCTTAGGATAACGATAAAAGTAAATGATAATAGTCGAATAAATTTTAAAAAATAAAAACGTTTATCTATTACTTATAAAATGTTAAAACAAAAACAACAATTCATGATAAAGGAACTTTTTTTATACTTAAGAACAAAAGTGTTGACTCACTTATGGCGCTCACTGTAGATACTTTCTCTACAAGGAGTATCTTTTCCCAAAAAGTTACATATTCTACAAAATATATTTTTTTTTACACCAAACTTACTTTTTCCCTAAAAGTACCTTTTTCAACATAAGGTACTGTAATAATAAAGACGAGTTTTTTTTCCCCAAAAGTTACTTTTTCAACAACACTTCATGTTTATCAACAAATGGCACTTTTTCTACACGGGTACTCTCTCTCTAAAATGTTCCTTTTTTCAAAGCGTACTTTTTCTGTCAGAGGTACTTTTTCCACAAAGAGCATCTTTTCCCCAAAAGTTCCATTTTCCACAAAATGTATTTTATTTTAACTTAAAATGTACTTTATCAGCAAAATATAGTTTTTTTTATCGAAAAATACTCACAAAGTATACTTTTTCCCCAAAAGTTACTTTTTCAGGGAATACAAGGAATACATTTTTGTAGAAGAGGTTCTTTATAAGCAAAGAGTACTTTTTGCAGTACTCTTACCACAAAATGATTTTTTTTTTTTTTTTTTTTTTTTTTTTTTTTTTTTTTTTTTTTTTTTTTTAGGCATACATTTTCGGTAACAAGTACTTTTTCCGTAAAGGGCAATTTGTCGAAAAGAAGTACTTTTTATATAGCAAGTACTCTTTATACAAAATCTATTTCGTCATCACAAAGTACCCAAAAAAAACTACACTCTATGCGATTGTCGATCAGGAAATAGGATAGATTAGGTAGATAAATAGTTTATAAACTCAGAAAAGGCTCTGATAACATAGCAAAAACCTGAAATAGAATGGAATTTGCAAAGAAGTTGCAGAAAAGGGACTCCTACTAACAAGTACGTAAGAAGGCAGAATTGTCCCGAAAAAGCTGGTGCGAGATCAAAAACTTAGCGCAATATAAATCAGAAAATATACGCATTTTTTAGCACTTTTTTTCTATTTTTTGTTCTTGAATGTCTTTTTTTAAGCAACATAAGTACACATTCGTACTTTTTTGGTGGTACAAAATTTCCTTTTTGGTAATTTTCTCCATTTTTTTTATTGTACTTCAATTTTTTTAATGATTTCAAGTAGAACGAGTTAAGACAAAAAATTACAAAAAAAAAAATTTTAAAATTTTGTTTTGGTACTTTTTGGAAGTTTAAAAATTACCTTCCCTTTTGTGTAGGCAAAAATTCCCCCTACTGTGTCAAGTTTAAGGAAAAAACAGTTTTATTTTGTAAATTTTAAAATTTTGTAGATGAAAAGAGATTAACTGAAGAATAAAGTAGCTTCTCTTTTTTTTATTACAAATGAAAATTGTCCGTGTTTTTATTTCTTTAGGGGGCAAAAAACTACCCCCTGCTGCTATGCAATTGTCTAGCATAGATAACAACAATTCTATAGCCGAATAGGCATATAAAAGCCACATTGAATTTGTTTTAACAAATCAATTCAAATCAAACCTTTGGGGGCCATTAATGTTTATATAAGACAGACGCGGAGGGACTAAAAAGTTTGGGAAATTTCGAAAATTTTGGAAAATTAAATTGAAAATTTTGGAAGAAAATGTCCCTAATTTTTGTACTTAAGACAGGGTTTTTCCTTTGTTTAGTATTGCAAGTCAAAGGTGATACTGTATTCTTCAAAGCCTTGAGAAATCTACACAAGGATCCGGGTCCTCATGGCTTTACCAGAGCTAATGTGGAAACCAAATGGATTGAACAAAAACTGGATCATTTCGATATGAAAGAGAATAGAATCTGGCAAATGGTAAGTAAGCATGGAGATTAAGTTGGTTTCCGAGAAGAATAAAATTTTAACAAGGAAACTACAATTTCAGCGTTATATGGCCAATGAGGAGTTCTATCAAAAGGGAGGCCCTTTATTTATACATGTAGGCGGTGAATGGACTATTTCGCCTGGCTATATAAGCAGTGGCCATATGTACGATATGGCCAAGGAAAACAATGCATATTTATTTTATACTGAACATCGTTATTATGGCAAAAGTCATCCTGTAAGTGATCTGTCCAATGAGAATATGAAATATTTACATGTACGCCAGGCTTTGGCCGATTTGGCACATTTTATACGTGTTATGAAAGCCACAATACCGGGAGCTGAAAATTCTAAAGTCATATTAAGTGGCGGTTCATATTCGGCCACTATGGTAACATGGTTTAAGAAATTATATCCCGATTTAGCCACGGGCTGTTGGGCCTCATCGGCTCCGCTCTATGCCAAAGTCGATTTTGTTGGTGGGTATGAGTCCTAGAAAAATATGTCTAGAAGTGAAAAAAATTATTTTCAATTCCAGAATACAAGGAAATAACGGGTGAATCAATACGCTTAGTGGGTGGCGATGCGTGCTATGAACGCATTAAGCAAGGCATTAAGGAATTAGAGACCATGTTATCTGAGAATAGATCCCAGGACTTGAAAAGTGCTTTGAATATCTGTGACACGTTTAATGTTGAAAATCAATTGGATGTTTGGGTATTATTCTCAACCATATCGGATATATTTGCCGGTATTGTACAAAATCACAGGTGAGTAAAGCAATTAAATACCTTGAAGGAGATACACTTTATCTGCTAACTATAGGGGCAATACCATTCAAAATGCCTGTAAAAAAATAATGGAGGGCACAGATGATCTTAAGGGTTTTACCAACTTTATGCTGCAATATTTTGATGATAAAAACTGTTCTGATGTCAGCTATAAGACCTCTGTAGAGGAGATAAAAAATACCAAATTTGGCAATGGCATGAGTAAGTTTTAATTGTATGCACTCATACCATGCTCGCATTCCTTAATTCTTTTACGGTATTCACAGTACGCCAATGGTTCTATCAAACTTGCAATGAATATGGTTGGTATCAAACTTCTGGCTCTATGAAGCAACCATTTGGTACTAAATTCCCCGCCCAATTGTATACCACTTTGTGCCTGGATGCCTATGGTGAACAGTTTACCGAAGATTATATTGCCCAGCAAGTGGCCAAAACAAATGAATTCTTCGGCGGTTTGGATTTGCATGTAGAAAACGTTTATATGACCCATGGCCAATTGGATCCATGGCGTGCTATGGGCATACAGGAAACAAGCAAAGCTACAATAATACCCAGTAAGTTTATTAGAAAAAAAATACTCAAGAAATTATACAATTAACACACACATACACACACAAATTTTTCTTAGTGAGAGCCCATTGTAAGGATTTCGGTTCAATAAGTGATCAGGATAATGATGAACTGAAGGCGTCTAAAATAAGATTAAAGGAATTGGTCAAGGAATGGTTAAAAGAGTGAATAACAACAATTAATAAAATTGTCACATTGGAGGCCTATGCATTCTGTAGCAGCAATGAATTTAAAATAAAAATTTTTAAACAAAAAATATTTTTTTTATTTCTCTTAATGAGTGCCCGCTAATGAGTGGTTAGAAAGAAAACTTTTAATTTCAAACGATAAGAAACACTTATGTATAGAGATTTAGGTCAAATAACTGCATGAAGTATTAGTCAAGCATAGAAAACGTTTGTGATCAAATGTACTTTTTTATACAAAAGATACTTTTTTCACAAAAGGGTACTTTTTCCACAAAAGGTACTTTTTCCACAAAAGCTAATTTTTTTCACAAAAGATACTTTTCTCATAAAGGTTTACTTTATCTATAGCATATCGGTTCTTTACAAAAGGTACTTTTTTAAAGTATGTAGATACTTTTTCCACAAAGAATATATTTTCCCAAAAAGTTGCATTTTCTACAAAATGTATTTTTTTTTACACAAAACGTACTTTTTCCCAAAAAGTTACATTTTCCACAAAATGTATTTTTTACACAAAACGTACTTTTCCCCTAAAACTAACTTTTTCAACGTAAGGTACTGTAATAATAAAGCATATTTTTTCCCAAAAGTTACTTTATCTACAAAAGGTATTTTATAAACAAACGGCAGTTTTCTAACACGGGTACGGGTACGGGTGTGTTTTTGTACAAAGCGTACTTTTCCTGTCAAAGGTACTTTTTTCACAAAGAGCATCATTTTCCCAAAAGTTCCTTTTCCACAAAATGTACCTTTTTTTTACTTAAAACGTACTTTGTATCCAAAATTTATTTTTTGTTAACGAAAGGTACTCCCAAAGTATACTTTTTCCCCAAAAGTTACTACTTATCGAAAGGTATTCACAAAGTACTTTTTTTTACTTAAAACATATTTTATCTCCAAAATTTATTTTTTTTTTTTTGTCGAATGATACTTGCCAAGTATACTTTTTCCCCAAAAGTTAATTTTTCCATGAAAGTTACTTACAAAGATTACCTCTTTAAACAGGAGATACCTTATCAGCAAATAGTACTTTTTCACCTTGAGTATTCCTAGTACAAAAGGTACTTTATCAACAAACGATAGTTTTTCTACACTCTCCCCAAAATGGAAATTGCACGCCATTATAATGCATGAGCAATGCAGACTCGAATTCGAAAGAAAGTTGAAACATTTTCTCAACGGAAATCGTAGATGTACTATACCATCAAACTTTAACTCTGTCATAATATATTGGTTTGGAATCCTGTTCTCGTTCAGAAACTTTATGATGGCCTTCCTCTAGATTGAAATCAAGCTCCAGCTTACATGGTGACCATTCAATGCCTTAAGCCTACTTTACACGGTCCCACAAGTAATATGATCTGTCAAAATTTTGCGTAGAAGAGTACGGATGTGATCGTCTAAACGTACTATGTAATGAAACCATAACACATTGAGAGAAAATACGGATGAAAAGTTTGACAGTCGTATGGCTCTCTTCATTTTTTGAAATGATTCAAAAAACAAGCAAGTCGCATTAGATCAGGGATGTATTTTTATGTAAACACATAGAAAAAAAGTGTAACAGCTGTTTTCATTTTACTTTGTTATTGTCTTATACCGATCATGTAAACGCAAAAAATATAAATCATACGACTTTTATTCTCTTTTTTTGTCATACGGATGGAATTTCATTTTACTTTTTCATTAGACTTTACGTACGTAAAGTATTACCGTGTGAAGTGGGCTTTAAAAGTGTTTAAATTAGTTAACAAACTTATCCCTCGATTCAATACATTCCCTAACAAGCTGGCTTGATAATCGTAAAAGCCTCAGCCTGGAATACATTGCACACATCAGGTAACCTACAAGATGGCTTATTGCCATGCCCGCCCCAGTGACAGTACAAACTATACCATCTGAAGTTGTCAAAATCTTAAGAGAACATAAAAACAAAATTCAACACCAATTGCGAGCAGCATAAAACACCACTCCACCAGCCCCATTTTACGTACTCATTTAGCATTGCATCACTTTCAAAGTACACTGTATCTCCCCCCCCCCCTTCTGTGTATTTTTAATTATTTTTTAAACGATTAATTTTATTACGATTAACCAATAAATTCAATATTTATCAGGTATATGGTGGATCGATTTGATTAGATTATGTTTGGCAGATAAAATTTATCAGCATAATTCTTAAAAATTCAAAAAGAAAAGCATTTGGCCTGCCTGCTCGTGGCACTTACACGTTAGTTAGTCTTCACGAGAATTTCAAAGAACACGGTAACCAAATGGGGAAGTTGGCATTAATATTAACGGCTTTAATAGCTGTAACAGCCTCGTTTGTTGCAGCTAACGATGAGCTGGAGAAATCGGCTTTTGTTAAAATCTTCAATGAATTGCATCAGGATCCATTAGCTATACAAACTCCTGGAAAACGTGCAAATGTTGAAACCCTTTGGATTGAACAGAAATTGGATCATTTTGATGAAAATGAAACACGCACCTGGCAAATGGTGGGTTAAAATAATTACAAAACAAACAAAAAAGAAAATTTCATCTTATCTTAACGCTTTTCTTTCAGCGTTACATGGCCAACGGTGAGCTTTATAAACCCGGCGGTCCTCTATTTATTTACGTAGGCGGTGAATGGTTTATTAGCCCCGGTTCCATTAGTGGTGGTCATATTTACGATATGGCCCGAGAACACAATGGCTATTTATTCTATACCGAGCATCGTTTCTATGGCGAAAGTCATCCTGTAGAGGCCATGACCAATGAGAATATGAAATATTTACATGTGCGTCAAGCTTTGGCCGATTTGGCTCATTTTATACGCACCATGAAAGCCACCATACCCGGTATGGAGAATTCTAAAGCCATATTAACGGGTGGTTCATATTCAGCTACAATGGTAACATGGTTTAAGAAATTATATCCTGAATTGGCAGCTGGTTGTTGGGCCTCCAGTGCACCTTTAAAGGCTAGGCCGGATTATTTTGGTGAGTATCACAAATTTAGGAATTCAATAAATCCATCAAGAGGGTTTTTATTCAAAATTGAAGTTAACAGAACTAAAAGGTACTTTTTTAGTTGAATTTAAAAAGTGCTCTAAAGGGATTTCAAAAGTATTTTTTTTTTTTGCTCAAAAGCTTTTAAGTCCTTGTTCTTATTTAAGAATAAATATAATATAAATTTGATTTCAAAAGGTACTTTTAGGTTATTCCTAAAAAGTACTTTAAAGAATATAAAAAGTAAAAGGTAATGAATTTAGAGAAAACTACAAAGTACTCTAAAGTAAGTACCTTAACGGGCTTTAACAATTGTTTTCATTTTAAAAATTTTTAAGTTTATTCGCCTTAATAAAAAAATTTTTCATTTCATAAGGTACTTTTTGTAGTCTAGATCTTAAAAAGAAGCCAAGAGGGGTTTCAAAAGTACTTTTTATCATTTAATAACAGTTTATGCATTTCACGCCTTTAAGTTCACTTTGCTTTAAATCGATAAACTTGATATTAAATTGTGCTTAAAAAGTACTTTTGCTAGCGCAGATATTACTTAAATACTTTTCAAAATCCCCTTTAATTTTATAATGTACTGCTTTAGCTAAAGAATTAAACTTAAAGTACTTTTTTTAAAAAGGTACTTTTGAGGTACTTTTTTCAGAAGGTACTTTTTTTTAAAAACTGAAAAGCAAAATCAAAAAAAATTTTAAAATTCTAATTCAATGAGATTTTAGGCTTTGTTTTTTAAATAAAAAATTTATTTCGAAAAAAAGTATCTAAAATGCTTTGAAATTTCATTTCCATTTGGAGATTTTCAATACCAAGTAAATGAGAACGTAAAGTCAAAGTACAATGTGAGGATTTTTATTTTAAATGATTTAAAAGTATTTCTTATTCTAATAAAAAAAGGTTTCAAGTACTTTTTATTAAACATAAAGTACCTAAATGGTACTTTTTATTTTCTATTCAAATTTTTCTCTTTTTTTGATATTTTAAAATTGAAAATTTTGTTCCCCTTTTTCTCTACAGAATACAAGGAAATTATGGGCCAATCTATTGAACTAGTGGGTGGTTCTACTTGCTACAGACGCATACAACAAGGTTTCAATGATTTGGAATCGATGTTCGCTAATAACCGGGGTGCAGAAGTCAAGGGCATGCTAAAACTGTGCAACGCATTTGATGAGAACAATGACTTGGATGTGTGGACTCTGTTTTATGAAATTTCCGAATTATTTGCCAATCTAGTGCAGACCCACAAGTAAGTGCAATAAGCTTGACAACAAACATTTGAAGGTAGAAAAAAAATGAATTCTTTTTGCCTTTTGAAGTGATGGCAGTATACAAAAAGCCTGCTCAAGAATAATGGAAGGTTCTACGGATGTCATAGGTCTTGCCAACTATATTTTGGATAAATTTGGCTCAAAAAGTTGTACTGACATGTCATATCGTTCGTATTTGAATTTATTTAAGGATTCCTCCTTTAGCACAAATATTAGTAAGTATTTTATACGGAAGGCAGTATTGATACTTAAAGGTGAGCATCATTTGATTATTTTAAAATACTTTTAGTGCGTCCTTGGATTTATCAAACCTGCAATGAATACGGCTGGTATCAAACCTCAACGTCACGTAATCAACCCTTTGGCACAAAATACCCTCTGACCTTTTTCACTACCTTGTGCAGTGATGCCTATGGTGAACAGTTTACCAATGAGTATATCCGTAAGCAAACTGAAGCAACCAACCGGGAATTTGGCGGTCTAGAGCCTCAAGTTGAAAATGTTTATATGACTCATGGCCAATTGGATCCTTGGCGGGCAGCGGGCATACAAAATGACACTCAAGCCACTATTATACCCTGTAAGTTACGAATGGTCTTGAGTCTTGAATGAAAAAATACTAAATTTCATTCTTTTCCTTTCAGATCATGCCCATTGCAAAGATTTGGGTTCCATAAGCTCGAAAGATACTCCTGAACTGGTAGCATCTAAACAAAAAATTGCTGAATTGGTGCGCCAGTGGTTGGCTGATTAAATGAAGGCGCGAACACGCGCTGCAAATCATTTTTTTTTCTTTTCAGAATATTTTTTGTCTTTATGACTCTGCTGATAAAATTTATTTCATAAGCGCTACTCTGTAGTATTTATTATTTAATCTAAGCAATAAAATTACAACAACAAATTAACATTTTTTTTTTGTTTCATGAACTTATTTCCTAGCTGTTGATGTATTATCGAAGAGCTATTAAATCGAAATCTAATGTTTTATAAAGACATTATAAATTTAAACCTTTCGGTTGATTGTATACAATCAATGAGCAGTGATAAGATAATAGGGCGTAAGCGAGACCAAACGCCATTCATAAGTTTGGACACAAAAATTCGCAGCACAGCTACTACAAGAGGATGGCCCCTAATATTAAACGATCTTAGTAGGCTATCTACGACAATTTCACCAGGTCTAATCATTTTCATACATGACATACATACGTAATTGTTCATTGCAACCCTTTTGTCAGGATTACGACCTAGGTTCTCTCACCACTGATGTTGTGTGTGTTAATTTTATATATGAATGGTGGGACCTACAGTTTAAAGTGAAGAACAGATTTTTGGAGAAACTTTTTATTGCAAAGTTTTTGCCAGAAATCTGTTGAGAGGAAATCGCCGAAGGAATGCAGTAGCCTACACCAGAAGATGCCGATTTTGGCAAAAAAAAAATCATCTTTTCAGATGAAGCTCATTTTGATCTTGGCGGGTATGTAAACAAGCAAAATTGTCGCATTTGGGGCACAGAAAACCCGCACGCATACATTGCACCCAAAACGAGTCACTGTTTGGTGCGAATTTTGGTCCAGAGGCATAATTGGGCCATTTTTCTTCAAAAATGAGCAAGGAGTGGCCGTTACAGTCAATGGCGATCGTTATCGGGCCATGTTGAACGAATTTTTGTTCACAAAAATTGAAGAGGAGGATATTGGCAACATTTGGTTTCAACAGGATGGCGCTACGTGCCACACAGCCGAAGCTACACTCGATGTTTTGCGCCCTGTTTTTGAAGATCGTATTATCAGCCGCAGAGCTGATGTCGTTTTGCCACCTCGGATCTGCGATTTGACACCGTTGGACTATTATTTGTGGAGTGCCGTCAAAGATAAGTATTACGCCGACAAGCCAGAGACAATTGACGCTTTAAAGGACAATATTCGTGAAGCCATTGGTGAAATACAGCTGCACACAATCGATAATGTGTTTAAAAATTGGACCGATCGTGTATAGGCTACTGCATGGCCAGCCGAGGCAGCCATTTGAATGAAATTATTTTCCATTATTAACCGGAAGGATTGTACTTTCAAATAAAAACAGAAAATTGAGAAAATATTCAGTAGTTTCTTTTAAAGCATTTTCAAAAAAAAAAAAGTTATTTGGCGGACTACCGTTTGACTACTGCGAGATCGTAATGCTAGCCTAGCATTTAAGTACAGATTCTACTAAGGATCTTGGAGAGATCTTGAAGAGAATTTGTTGACAAAGTTCTCACCATCCAGTTCAACTCACGCAATGGCTGATCACGCTTTAAAACATAATTTTTCGAACAAAATTTTCTTCAATGATGACGCTTGATTTTCACGCGTTACTTAATTCACGAAGCAAAATTAACGCATATGGAGGTCGCAAGCCCTAGAAGTGATTGTAAAAAAGCCTTTGCATTGGAGGAAAAATTACTCTTTTTCGCGCCTATTGGTCTACAGGTGTTATTAGTTCTTATTTTCTCGGAAATGACATTGAAAGCACTGTTCCCATCAATTCTAAGCACTATGGCGGTATGATAACCAAGTTTTTCGGCTTGCAAGTGTAGATTGTAAACTGAACGGATATGGTTTTATTGCCTTAAAATTATTCAGAAATTAACGACCAAACTCATACACATGTACATACATATGTAATTGGTCATTACAAACCTTTAGTCAGGAATACGACCTAGTTTCTCACACCACTTATGTTGTGTGTGTTAATTTTATACATGAGTGGCGGGACCTACAGTTTAAAGTCGACTGCGAACGACAGATTTTTGAGAAACTTTTCATGGCAATTTTATTGACAATCATAACTATTAAATCAAATGTTTTGGAACGTGGGTAGTCTAAAAAGTTAATGGCGAAGAAAGAGAGGGAATTTATAACAGCACTAGTCCGACCAGTCTTAATCTACAGATGCCTAGTATGATGAGAATCCCTTGTTAGGATAACTAATTGGAACCTTATACGGCGGATCTGAATACTAAAGGTTAGGTTAGGTTAGAGGACGTGTACTTGTCAGTTAAGACAAGTACACTACCCGGAGGTGGAATTGACCCATTGTACAACGTCCTAGTTTCTTACACCACTTATGTTGTGTGTGTTAATTTTATACATGAGTGGTGGGACCTAAAGTTTAAAGTCGACTCCGAACGACAGATGTTTGAGAAACTATTTCATGGCAATTTTAATTTACTCTCAGAGTTTTTGCCAGAAATCTGCTGAGAGGAAGTCGCCGAAGAAATAATTTTTGCATTTTATTTTGATGTCTGGCCTGGGGCTAGAACCCTGGCTTTACGTCTAATCAGCCAACACACTACCTACTAGACCAAGCTCATACCGTTAGACTTTTAGTAGGGGGTCTACGTCAGAGACCGTGTCTACGAGATTAATTCCCTAACGTTGGAGCATTTAAAAAACCCACATTTGTCAATTTATCGCAGAAATTCCGGCCGAAAAGTCGAAGCCTATTTCGAAACTACAGCCTTGTAGGAAGGTTGGCAATATTTATTACAAAATAATGAAGGATTTCTTTTTTCTACACCTTATAATTGTTTGGGTTTCACGTTTTTTCATTATCCAATAACACAGATATGTATGTATGTTTTGAATATTCATACGAAAGTTTATAAATAAAATATGAACTCTTGCACGAGAAAAGCTTTCACTATCTCTGCAGAAAGTCTTGTAAAATTCTAAAATGAAAAACCCAAAAATACCCTACGATAAGAAACGATTATCGGCCAAAGATAATTGCCAATATTGTGCTAAAAAAAGACTTTTCATAGTGCAAATAACCAATAAACAATAACTTTTGAAATCTTATCGAAATAAAGAAAACAAATATCGTGGCTAACATTCAAGCGAAAAAGAATTTCAATTTAAAAACATCTTGGAAGCGTTCAAAGCCTTCATTTACCGCAATGAAATTCGTTGTAACGGTTGTGGCTATTTTAGCCATCTCGGCTTTGGCTAACACCCAAGAGAAAAGTAAAAATGAACCGGCTTTTGTGAAATCATTAAAGAATTTATACCGTGGTCCACCGGAAGAGCCATTAAAAAAAAGAGCCAATGTGGAGACGAAATGGATTACACAGAAATTGGATCATTTCGATGAGACCAATCAAAACACTTGGGAAATGGTAGGATTTCGTTTTTTTTAAGAGTTAAATGAAGTCAAGTTTGTTTAATAAGAATCTTTTTTAAAACAGCGTTATATGGCCAATGACGAATATTTCGAAGAAGGTGGTCCCATGTTCATTTATTTGGGTGGTGAATGGGAAATTTCCGCTGGTAGAATTGTAAGCGGCATTTGGCCCGATTTGGCTGCAGAACACAAAGGCATGTTATATTACACCGAACATCGTTATTATGGTGAAAGTAAGCCAACCAAAGATTTGTTGGTGGAAAGTATCCAATATTTGCATGTTAAACAAGCTTTAGCCGATTTGGCCGAATTCATACGTACCCAACGTCAATCGGATCCACGCCTTAAGAACTCAAAAGTTATTATTTCTGGTGGTTCATACTCTGCCACTATGGTGGTATGGTTTACCAAACTCTATCCCGAGTTGGTTAATGGCGGTTGGGCTTCTAGTGCTCCCATATTGGCTAAAGTTGATTTCAAAGAATACAAAGAAGTAGTGGGCCAAGCAATACTGGAATTGGGCTCACAACAGTGCTACAATCGTGTACAGAATGGTATTCGAGAATTGGAAACCATGTTTGCGGGCAACAGATCAGCCGAAGCTAAAGCCATGTTGAAATTGTGCAACTCATTTGATCATGAGAACGATTTGGATTTATGGTCTCTGTTCAGTACCATTTCGAATATATTCGCCGGTATTGTACAATACCAATCGTAAGTTCAAGAATTCTTAAAAAAAAAAAAAGAATGCAGGAAGAAAATAATTTTCTTTGTTTTTACAGTGAAGGCGATGTACCCTACTACTGCAGTTATATCATGAGTTTCGAGGATGATTTAACAGCCATTGCCTCATTCTTTTTGACTCAGGTTTTGGGTTCTGATAAATGCATCGATACCACCTATAAAAGTACACTTAGTTATTATTTAGAGTCTACGTATGCCTATGGCGCTTGTAAGTATACAGAATAACATAAACAGATTTTCCTTCTCATATCCTTTTTATAAAATTACAACAAATCAATCTTTTCAGCTCGTCCCTGGTTTTATCAGACCTGCAATGAATACGGCTGGTATCAGAGTTCAGCTTCAAGGAACCAACCCTTTGGCACTAAATTCCCTGCCATGCTTTATATCACTTTGTGCGGCGACATTTTCGGTTCGAAATACACCAACGAACATATCCATAATTTGGTTGCCGAAACCAATGATTTCTTTGGTGGCCTTAATCCTCAAGTTGAAAATGTCTACATGACACACGGTGCCTTGGATCCTTGGAATCCCATGGGCCATGGTGTTAGCGAGGGAGCCTCTGTCATACCACGTGCTTCCCACTGTGCTGATTTTGGTTCGATTAGCACGAGAGATAGTCCCGAAATGCGTGCCTCAAAGGAACGTCTAGTTGTATTGGTGCGCGAATGGTTGACTTAAGTCCATTAATGTGTGTCCAGTTACTTTACGAGTATAAAAATTATCTTTAATTTTAAATGCTAAAAAGAATTTAAAAGTCGTCGTAAATTTTTATTTTCACAGCAGACATTGTCAATTGCTTATTATAATGGCACTCGTTGTTTCTGGCGTTCGATTTAGATTTTGCGATTAAAAAAATAAAAACATTTAATCTAATTGATGATTACGTCTAATCATAAGCACGTAGTTTCAATAAATAATGGTAATAAATTATCATAACGCGCTCCTAAAAAAATTAAAATTTATTTAAAACAAATTTTTTTTCTTACTGTAAGAAATTGATTGTGTTACGGAAGGATCACTATCATCGAGCATAACAAATTTGCAATCAATGCAATCCTCAAAAGGAAGGGAAACAGAATCCTTCTGGTATAACTAACTTTTCGATATTCTAACGCAATGCTATGTAAGCCAAGGAGCATCACTTGTTGTTAAATTTCCTCCTGCGATGAAACTCTTTTCTCGCTTCGTGGTTACGTTAAAAGGCAAATTTGTCGCACAAGAAGCTCAAAGAAACCAGACCTGATTGTGAGAAAGGCATTGCTTATTATATATTTAAAGTAAGAAACCTTGGGAAAATATTAATATACGTCAATTGGTGGTAAAGGCCTTAAATAAAGGTGTTGCTTGGAAATCTATTGAATCAATTCTATACGAATACAAGGTAAAACAGAAAATTGATGATAATTGTTATCTGTTGGAGATATGTTACCAGCAAAATGTCTTTCTCATTGTAAATGTGTACTCGCATAATTTTGCGAAATTTAAAAAAGACTTAATGAATGGCTTTTTAAACAAATATCAGGCCACGTATGATAATGTCTTACAACATTTCAATTGTAATTGTAAAATAGAAGCCTTAGCTCCCTATGGCACCGCACGACAATTTGCTGACTTTGAAAAGAAATTTAGCAAAGGATGCAATCGACTGTCGAGCAGATGCAATAGAAATACATGATTATGAAACGGGGGCAGTAACTTTCCAAAGTCATCCGTTTACATTAGCAACGATGATCAATACACTGGAGAAGAAAGGCTATAGTTTTCTACATCGACTATGGTTTTGAATCGTTGAAAAAAGTAAAACTGGAAGCTAAAGAAGTCGCCGTAGTCGCTGGCTTTTTAGACATGAGGCCATGGTTCAAAGCCCAGGTCAGACCTCAAAACGAAATATGAGAAAATATTTCTTTGACGATTTCCTCTCAGCAGATTTCTGGCAAAAACTCTGAGAGTAAAATAAAATTGCCATGAAAAGTTTCTCAAAAATCTGTCGTTCGGAGTCGACTTTAAACTGTAGGTCACGCCACTCATGTATAAAATTAACACACACAACATAAGTGGTGTGAGAAACTAGGTCGTAATCCTGACTGAAGGGTTGAAATGACCAATTATGTATGTATGTATGTTATGTGATTATGAAACGGGGGCAGTAACTTTTCAAAGTCATCCGTTTACATTAGCAATGATTGGATCAATGGATTGGAGCGGAAAAGCTGTAAAGTTTTATACATCGACTATGGTTTCGAATCGTTGAAAAAGTACAACTGGAAGCTAAAGAAGTCGCCGTAGTCTAGTAGCTAGTGTGCTGGCTTATTAGACGTAAGGCCACGGTTCAAACCCCAGGTCAAACATCAAAACGAAATATGAAAAAATTTTTCTTCGGCGATTTCCTCACAGCAGATTTCTGGCAAAAACTCTGAGAGTAACTTAAATTACCGTGAAAAGTTTTTCAAAAAATCTGTCATACGGAATAGACTTTAAACTTTAGGTCACGCCACTCATGTATGAAAATTAACACACACAACATAAGTGGTGTGAGAAATTAGGTCGTAAACCTGACTAAAGGGTTGTAATGACCAATTATGTATGTATGTATGTATGGAAGCTAAAGAACAGAAGGAATATTTAAAATTCTTAAGTGATTTATAAAAATATCCAGAAGTGATGGATTACGATGACAATATCAGAATAAACAAGAAACCAAACGATAATGTCAACGAAAATAACATTCTAAAGGGTCCGCCAAATAAATTTTTTTTTTGAAAATGCTTTAAAAAAAACTACTGAATATTTTCTCAAATTTCTTTTTTTTTATTTGAACGTACAATCCTTCCGGTTAATAATGGAAAATGATTTCATTCAAATGGCTGCCTTGGCTGGCCATGCAGTAGCCTACACGTTCGGTCCAATTTTTAAGCAGATTATCGATTGTGTGCAGCTGTATTTCACCAATGGCTTCACGAATATTGTCCTTTAAAGCATCAATTGTCTCTGGCTTGTCGGCGTAACACTTATCTTTGACGGCACCCCACAAATAATAGTCCAACGGGATCAAATCGCAGCTCCGAGGTGGCCAAACTACACCAGCTCTGCGGCTGATAATGCGATCTTCAAAAATAGAGCGCAAAACATCGAGTGTAGCTTCGGCTGTGTGGCACCTAGCGCCGTCCTGTTGAAACCAAATGTTGCCAATATCCTCCTCTTCAATTTTTGTGAAAAAAAATTCGTTCAACAAGGCCCGATAACGATCGCCATTGACTGAAACGGCCACTCCTTGCTCATTTTCGCAGAAAAATGGCCCAATTATGCCTCTGGACCAAAATTCGCACCAAACAGTGACTCGTTTTGGGTGCGTCGGCTTTTCAATGTATGCGTGCGGGTTTTCTGTGCCCCGAATGCGACAATTTTGCAAATGAGCTTCCTCTGAAAAGATGATTTTTTTTGCCGAAATCGGCATCTTCTGTAAGTCGATCGCAGGCCCACTTAGCGAAGCGAAAACGCATTGGATGGTCAATTGGCTTCAGCTCCTGAAACAATTAGACTTTGTATGGCGTCATACCAAGGTCTTTATGCAAAATTCGTCTCAATGATGTCTCCGAAATGTTCAGTTGTTGAGAACGACGGTGAATTGATGTTGATGGCGCTTCACGCACACTTTCTGCCACAGCAGCAATATTCTCGGGTGTACGCACTGTTTTTGGCTTTTCACACTTTGGTTTATCGATTAGGATGCCAGTTTCTTTCACTTTTTTCACAAGATAACGAACACACAAAACTGACGGTGCTTCTCTTCTTCCAAAATTCGTACGCAATTTTCGCACACATTCTGCAACATTACCATGATTTTCAAAGTAATGTCGCAATATTTCCCAGCGTTGTTCAAGCGTATGCGCAACCATATTCGTTCAGCGGAAGGATAAAACTAATTATCTGTCAAATCAGACATGAGCTAAGTGTTACCATTCACGAAATAAACAATAGTTGAAAAAAAAACGTTAGATGGCGGACCCGATATATGGAAGAATTTTTTATTTGATACGCATGATAGAGGAATCACAGAGAATGTACGATCTGCACTAACTAGCGCTTTTATTCTTAACGCTTTAATAAAAACGAATTAAATTTTACTGGAAATTGAATTGAAATATTTTAAATTTACTTAAAAAATAAATTTAAAATGCTCCATTTAACAAGTAAATATAATTTTGCTGCTACTAATTAATAGTCATACAGCCTTGTACGTTATATACTGGCATTTACTGAGAATGTTAAGGCTTAAAATTAAAGTTTTTTCTTTGGAATTTATCAAAAAGTTAACAACGATTAGCATAAGTGATCCAAATACATTTTAAATTAATCAAAAAAAAAATTAAATCATGTATGAAAGAATTCAAGTGATATTATGAAGAGGAACAACAACAACAAAAACCTAATGAACACAGCAAATGAAATTGAAAATTTATTATTGTAATGAACAAGTACTCCCCTGCTATACTCATAGTGCTCCCCAGTATAAAATGGAAGAAAAAAAGAAAGAAATCTTTTCTAGAGAAAATTATTATGCAGGTCTTGCAAAGTGTTTAAAAATCTACGAATGTCTTGTGCGGCTTCATCGGTTTTAATTTTTAAAAGATTTATAACGTCTTACTAAGCCACAGAAGCCTCCACAACACACTAAATGAACAATTTAAAAGACATTTTTTTTTCGGTATTCGAAAATGGTTCGTAATTTGTTGGCCCCAAAAGTAAAAAAAAAATGTTTCGCCCCAAAAACAAAAGAAACCAAAGTTCTAATTATTAATGCAAGACAACACACACGTAGAAAAAATATGCCACCGAATATGTATAAACAGATCAATTTGTTGTTTTTGATTTTCGGTTATGTTGTTGTTGCTGTTTTAAGACCATAAAAATACAGGGCACCAGCAGCAGCAGCAGTATTTGGTATTAAATTGCCAAAAATGATTTCACTTTAAAATAAAATTAAAAAAACATAAAAAATGATCTTTATTACCAATCAAGAAAACATTACCAAAGAAAAAAAATATCAAATAGAAGAAGAGATATATGTAGAACCGGCCTATATGAAAGTACAGTACCCTACACCCACAGCAATAAATCAAAAGTTGCAGTGACTTCCGAACATTGTCATATGATAACGGCCATTTTGTTGAAGCTACATCTGTCAAATGAAGTCGACGTAGCCATAGTAGGTAGTGTGTTCGTTTATTAGACGTAAGACCACGCTTCAAATGAAAAAATCTTTCTTCAGCGACTTCTTCTCAGCAGATTCATGGCAAAAATTCTCAGAGTAAAAGAAAATCGCCATGAAAAGTTTTTAAGGAAGTTGTCGTTCGAAGTGGACTTTAAACTGTAGGTCCTGCCACTCATGTATTAAAATTTGGGTTTTTCATTTTAGAATTTTACAAGACTTTCTGCAGAGATAGTGAAAGCTTTTCTAGTGCAAGAGTTTGTATTTTATTTATAAACTTTCGTATGAATATTCAAAACATACATATGTTCTGTGTTATTGGATAATGAAAAAACCTGAAACCCAAACCATTATAAGGTGTAGAAAAAAGAAATCCTTCATTATTTTATAATAAATATTCTCACCCTTCCTACAAGGCAGTAGTTTCGAAATAGGCTTCGACTTTTCGGGCGGAATTTCGGCGATAAATTGACAAACATGGCTTTTTTTAAATGCTCCAACGTTGGTGATTAATCCCGTAGACACGGTCTCTGACATAGACCCCTAATAAAAGTCTAACGGTGTGAGCTTGGTCGTTAATTTCTGAATAATTTTAAGGCAATAAAACCATATCGGTTGTGCTGTGTAGCTCTTGACAGTGTCTTGTTGAAACCACATGGCGTTCAGTTTACAATCACACTTGCAAGGCGAAAAACGCCACAGTGTTTAGAATTGACGGTAACAGTGCTTTCAATGTCATTTCCGAAAAAACAAGAACTAATGACACCGTAGACCAATAGGCGCGCAAAACAGTAATTTTTCCTCCAACGAAAAGGCATTTTCACAATCACTTTTAGGGCTTGCGAGCTCCATATGCGTTAATTTTGCTTCGTGAATTAAGTAATTGAAGTCGTCGTGGTCTAGTAGGTAGTGTGTTGTCTTATTAGACGAAAAGCCAGGGTTCGAGCCCCAGGCCAGACATCAAAATAAAATGCAAAAATTATTTCTTCAGCGACTTCCTCTCAGTAGATTTCTGGCAAAAACTCTAAGAGTAAATAAAATTGCCATGAAAAGTTTCTCAGAAAAAATCTGTCATTCGGAGTCGACTTAAACTGTAGGTTCCACCATAAGTGCTGTGAGAAACTAGGTCGTAATCATGACTGAAGAGTTGTAATGACTAATTATGTATGAATGTATGTACATCTGTTAAATTACTTGTCATTTATTCAGTTTGTTTTGCCAAATCACCATGGAAGGATAGCGCAAGATTCAACATTCTGATAAAGCTTTCATCAAAAACTCATCTCAAGCGATAAGGCCCATCTCTGGATTAATGGATGGATGTGAACAAATGAAATTGTGGAATTTGGAACGCTATCAATTCACATGAGATCATCAAAGGATGTCCACCGAAATCGTATGATTTGATCCCAATAGACTTTTTCTTGAAGAAAATAAGTTAGAATAGGAGATCACCATGTCACTAGCTACATTTGTTTTTTGCTCTTTAAAATTCGTCCACGGAAAGTTGGCATAGCCCTTTTTCTATTTTCAAAAGAAGTGCGACTGTTTGCTTTAAGTATTTTTCTGAAAGAATTCCGGTTCCTTTTCGATTCATTACCAACTGAAAAGCCTTTTATTTTCATAAATAGCGCCAGAGAATTGGCGAAAAGAATTTTAATACAAGAGCTGGAGATTAGAATGTCAGCAATTTTAATGAGCATACATATGTAAGCACTGAAGAAGTAAGACTCGTCTCCAGAAATGTTCTTCTATAGAAATACTGGAAACTACCGCCAGATTCTTTTTTATGATTTTACAAATTATTTTAAAGGAGAAAAAGACCTGAACGGAGCTACTTCAATGAAAAAGTTTGGAATCCAGCTGTGTTTTAAAACCACAGAGAAATATACGACGCTCCCTGACGCCATCTCGAAATTAGACTTGTGAGCTCCGCTTTTTGTTTTGTAATGCCGGATGTCTAGTAGCTAGTGTGTTGGTTTATTAGACGTGAGGCCGTGTTTCAAACCCCAAGTCAGACATCAAAACGAAAATATGAGAAAATATTTCTCCGGCGGCTGCATCTCAGCAGATTTCTGGCAAAAACTCTGAGAGTAAGTAACATTGCCATGAAAAGTTTCTCAGAAAAAATCTGTCGTTCGGAATCGACTTTAAACTGTAGCCCCCGCCATTCATGTATACAAATTAACACATACAACATATGTGAGACATGAGAAACTAGGTCGTAATCCTGACTGCAGGATTGTACTGACCAATTATGTATGTATACCGGCCGGATGACAAACTGAACATATCATCCCAAAAAAAAAACAAAATTTCTAAACTTAAGGATATTTACGTGAAAAAAGAAAAGAGAAAAAAAAATTCCCTGATGCGATTATCTTGATCATACCGCCTGCCATTTATTTTAGAAAAGCGTCATTGTCGCACTAAAACAAGAACAACAAAAAACATGAGATACAAAACAAAGTATGGCATTGAAAAAAATTTGTTTAAATCTTGTCAAAACATGATTTAAAACGTTGCTAAATTTGTTCACACCACCTTCACCTCAAACAAAAACAAAAACGAAAAGCGAAAAAAATCAAATAAAACCTCAACACCAAACAAACAACCAACCACCATCAACGGCAAACCAACAAGGATCTGCTGTTTGCAAAACGTTTCCAGAGAATTTTAAGCCAACAATCGTACAAACATGGCTTTCTGCGCTACTCATACTGAAGGAATAGAAAGAAATTTGCACGATATTGAGATTGGCTATTAGAGATAAGGAATAAAATGAATAAAAAAAAAACATACAAAAATATTGTATGAACACACCACACATCTACATGAAGATGGCTGTCAAGTATCTACAGTGACTGCCAGTGAAAAACGTACAAGGACGTTTTATTTTAATTCTGTAGCAGAAGAATCAAATCGGGGAACGATTTTTAATACAACCTCCATAATATTTAATTGCAAAAAGGCTTATTAAAGCCAGCCAGTGAAAATCGTACATCGTGATTGCTTAAAAAAATAGCTCAGTATCAATCATAATGAGATTTAGGTCTGTTTCCCAGATTCGAACATTTTTCTCAATAAGCTTTGATTGGTTTCTGCAGTCTGCATTTATTAAGAAAGGTTGTTGCTTATGTAAAATATTTTCCAGTTAAGCAAGTGATTAGTCCTACTTTAGCAGATTTTAGAAGGCTAGGGTTGCCGTTTCTCATTGCTAAGAAATCGAGCCTACACTTTCCCAAAAGGTGGCATTGTCTGTCTATCCTCTGACGTTCGTTGTAGATGTTGTCCCCCTTTAGGGAGTCGGAGCGATATATTATTTGGAAGACTAGTGAAGCCCGTTAATATAAAAAAAAACTTTAACAAGCCAGGCTTAAAACTGTTTGTGCTTAAGCACTTTAACGCAGATATTTGTAACCGCCGTATCAGGTTTAAGTTACTTATCCTGCAAAGGGATTCCTACCATACTAGTCACTCGTACTTTACGACCACTGTTGTATAGAGTGAGTCATCATAGAGTCATCATCATCACCTGAATACTACACTTTAACCACTACACCCCGCTACCTCTATCTCTATCATCATCGGATTTAATAGCGAATTCTGTATCAGTCTTACTCCATAATTTACCTTAACTGTCAATGAAAAACGATTTAATTTCGACTCGTTAGATAATCTGGTAGTCTAGTAGGTAGTGTGTTGGCTTATTAGACGAAAAGCCAGGGTTCGAGCCCCAGGCCAGACATCCAAATTAAATTCAAAAAGTATTTCTTCGGCGAATTCCTCTCAGCAGATTTCTGGCAAAAACTCTGAGAATAAATAAAATTGCCATGAAAAGTTTCGCAAAAACCTGTCGTTCGGAGTCGACTTTAAACTGTAGGTCCCACCACTCATGTATAAAATTAACACACACAACATAAGTGGTGTGAGAAACTAGGTCGTAATCCTGGCTGAAGGCTTGTAATGACCAATTATGTATGTATGTATGTATGTAGATAATCTGGTGTGTATCCAACGCAAGTACGCGCCGGTGTGATGGTCTTAAATATAAATAAGAAAACTTTTAAAGGAATTCTCATTCATAAATGAATATATTTGCTGTACGACTTTCACTTATGTCAGCTTTATCGAAATATTTTCGTTTTTTTTTTTCTATGCTAACAACTATTGTTGTATGGTAGTAACGTCTCGCAAAACTTCAAAACATATTTGTTCTCATACTTGCTGTACGATTTTCATTGACACTCACTGTATCCATGTCTTTTTGGTCCAAAAAGAAACAATAACTTCAAGGTGTGAATCTCAAACTATTAGGTAAACAATAACGATACAACAACATTCAGCAATCGAGAGAAGAAAAGGGAAATGCAAGAGAAAGAAGTGAAGAAGAGAGGAGTAAGACAAGAAGTTAAACAACAAAACAAACATTGATTTATAAAGTTCGATAAAAATCATCAATTGAATGAATGTCTAGGCACTATAATAAATAACAAACATACAAACACATATGCATTTACACATATTACACACATTTCGTAAGTAGGTGTTGAAAGAAAGAGGGATTGATGTGAAGAATTAACAAATTTCTCATAACGTTGTAAACGATACAGACAACGAATTAACGAGCATTCCTGAGATAGTTGAGGACTAAAGCTAAAGACGTTTAACTTTAACAAATATTTCCACTGTGAAGCCATAAATTATGGCTAGAAAATTTGAGAAGAATTGTGGAAAATGTCTGAGAGCATAAGCCCCTTGAAATATCAGTAACCGGTTTCAAGCGATTCTGCAGCCAAGAAAAAAATGTTTGGATGTGTTGATGATCATGTTTGAATACCTTGCTGTCAACTTCTAGACCCTATGCCTGTCCATCCATGTAGTACATAAAGCAACCTCCATTCCCCAAAAAGTGACGTAAGAACCCTGATGAATAATGGGTTTTTTTTGCGCGAAGGAGGGAAAATGCTTTATGCATTCATGATGGTCGTCATCAGACATGATATTTCGGACTCTCCCACTGGGTATACCGACTAAAAACCCGCCTTGTCTCCTCACTGGGGAATAATTCCACCTCGAAACCACGGTTGCATTACTTCGAGGTGGACCCCTGTTCTGGCATATGTTCCAGTTCCATCGTCGTCAGCCTGCGTCCAGGCTCCTCTCTATTCTCAGTCTGCTACGTCTAGGTCAAATTTCTTCCTTCGCAGGACGAGCTTTACAAAGTGTTTTACTGCGTTCCAGCTCTCCCTACTGTTTATCATTTTCAGCACGACGTTTGTAGGGCTAATGACGCCGATTTCAGCTTCGAATCGCTGACGGCTTTCGGCCCATCGACAACAGCTGAAGAAAGTGTATTCGGAATCATCTAACGTTTCTTTCTCTTCATAGATACAGAATAGCGAGCGGCATTTCCCCTTGCGATGCAGGTACTCTCTGAAATATCCGTGACCGGTTAGCATCTGGGTTATGTAGTAGTCCACTTTGCCGTTTTTTTCTGTTTTTCCACACTTGCAACTCGGGAATCAGTTTATATGTCCACCTTTCATGCTGTTCATTTTCCCAGTGAAATGAATAATGAATGGTAGATGCTTGGGTTTCTTTAAAGAGTTTCTACACAAACTCCCTATGTATGGCAAAGAAGTAAAGAAGATAGTCCAGAGCAAGCTTAAGTTATTTTTTTCACGCATACTTTGCGCTCTTAAATACTTTATTTCCATAAAGTTTATATCAAAAAGATAGACAATAATTTCCAAAATTTCGAATATAAAATTTACAGAAAAACGAAAAACGATTTGAAACATAATGTGCTAATATTGATGTCCTAATATATGACATTATCGGTTATAGTTTCGATATCTGGTATGTCTTTAAGAAAGTTCATTAATCTACGATACTCGGCAGAAGTTCGTGTATCCAAAATGATTTCCTTGTTGGCACGAAAACCGTAATCGGAATTTAGAATTTTATAACCTTTCGACTCAAACGCCCTACTGATGTTGGGCATATCAACGGGCAGGCATTGTATAGCGATCTCACCACGTGCTGTATCCACTATATCGATACATTTCAGATTTAAAGCCTCCACCTGTTTGTCTAAACGTTTGCGTAATTCATTTATATTCAAACCACGATATTTATTGGGTACAATGGCTTCAATGACACAACAGTGGGTAAAATGTTGCAGAATTGAAGCAAATTTTGCATTTAAAGGACGCATTGCCTTATCCAACGTGAAGAGAAGTTTCGAAAAGTTGGAAGTGCGCACAGTACATATTATAAAGACACTGTGGCCCAATTGTATTTGCAATAAATGTAAAACTTTCTTGCGTGAACTTGTCATTTTGAAATTGTCGATCATGGCTTTAACAGAAGACCAGGGCACATGTTCCCGCTGAGCTTTATAGATGACATTGGCCAACAAATTATTGGTAAGAGGATCAGTAGATTTGCCTTCTTCAATAGCGTCTCTGATTTCTCGTCTAATTTCAACTTCTTTGTATTTTAAATTGTAGGTTTCTGAAACATTGTTTTTGTTGTTGCTGCTGATACTGCTGTTGCTAATGATATTGTTGCTGATGATGTTGTTGGTAATGATGTTGTTGCTGCTACTGCTGTTATTGTTGTTGTTATTATTGTTGTTGTTCATTTTATTGTAGAAAAGCTTATTCATGAGAGCACAGTTGATTTCTTGACAGGTTTTAACGGATTTGTCAACAGGTTTTCCAATGGCGGTATTTAAAGCGTCATTAGATTGAGGCTTTGACTTTTGAGGGAATGGAGTGATACGATATTTACTAACATCTGGTTGTGGTACAGTTGGTGTTTCCTTTTCAACATTTATATGTTCATTCTCGGGTATTAAAGTTGTATCTGAGTCGTCCGATAACAAGCCATCATCCTCGTTCTGTTCCTTGGTTAATGGAAAGCTCTTTTTCTGATCCTGTTTCAATTCCTTGGTGGCAGTCATACTCTTGGCTTGGCTCTGCTTTTTATCTTTTGGATCCTTGATCGAATTCATTTTCATTTTTTTATTATTTTTTTTTAAATCCTCTTTTGTTTGCTTCTGCTGCTTTAAATCCAATTTGGCATCCACTTTGTTTACTTTGGCAACAACTAAACTATTGCGTTTGTTTTGCTTCTGGTCTAGTGGCTCTTTTAAATTTGAGTTACTTTTCGTAATGTTATCGGACATATTGTAAGTGGATCGGCTGCAATGCATTTTCGCATTCGGCATGTTGGCTGCTGTTTTATTTGAGACGTGTTTTCGTTTTACCGCAAACTTTGGGGGCGGCAGTGGCTTTGTCAACTGAAAGGACGGGCAAAATTTTTTCTGTAATCGTTCATACTCTTCATCAATTTTATCATCTGCTACGTTTCTTTGATGTCGCCTTCTAATTCGTTGATATTGTTGCACTATCAGATCCTGTTGCCTTTTAGTGTCAGTCTTCAATTTGTCTGGTTTCCTATTTCGTTGTTTTATTAGATCGTGATAATAGTTCGTACATTTTCGCCATAACGATGGCTGCTGTTGTTTAAAGTGTTCGGTTAAATTGAATGATTTGTTCGCTTTTAGCTTCTTTATACGATTCTGATGTTCCCTAATGCCCAAAACGCTTTTCGCTCCTTTGGTATTAACGGGCACTGGCGGCCGAGCCTTTTGCCGATAACGATCAATATCGCAGAGAATTTGTCTTAACGCTCGTAATTTTGTTTCGATACTAGGTTTCTGCGAAGAAGGCATTGTTGTGCGATTTCAAAAAAATAAAAATATAGTGTGTGTTTGTGTTTCTTTTTTTTACACTAAAAATTTTAAAAATTAAAAAAAAATCTTTTTAAAAAAGTTAACAAATAATTTTGTTTAGAAAAAATTAAATTGAAAAAAAAAGAGACTTTTTGTATGAATTTTCTAATAAATTTAATTTAATTTGATTGACTTTTTAATACATTTGATTTGATTTGATTTGTTTTTTGACATTTAATAATGATAGAAAAATGCAAAAAAAAAAATAATAAGGGGTGACAAGGCAATTGAGGAAATTGTATACAACACTAAAGTAAAATTAAGAAAATCCTTTAAAGACCGGGGTAGAGCTTACAAACTCTGACCAAACTTTAAGCAAACTTCAGTTTATATTTTTCTATTCAATGGTATTAGACTCATTCATAGATTGCAAACAGTGGAAATCACAACCAACAAAATGCATGTCGTTCGGAAACAATTCCGTACAACGATGTCGCTAGTAATTGTCTCTAATCTTAGAACACTGAAGAAGGCAAATCTACTGATCCTCTTATCAATAATTTGTTGGCCAATGTCATCTATAAAGCTCAACGGGAACATGTGCCCTGGTCTTCTGTTAAAGCCATGATCGACAATTTCAAAATGACAAGTACATGCAAGAAAGTTTTGCAATTTTTTGTAAATTCAATTGGGCCACAGTGTCTTTATGTACTGTGCTCACTTCCAACTTTTCGAAAGTGCTTTACACATTGGATAAGGCTATGTATGCGTCCTTTAAATGCAAAATTTGCTTCAATTCTACAACATTGTCATTGAACTGTTGTGTCATTGAAGCCATACATACATACATACATACATACATACATACATACATACATACATACATACATACATACATACATACATACATACATACATACATACATAATTGACCATTACAACCCTCCAGTCAGGATTACGGTCTAGCTTCTCACACCATTCATGTTGTGTGTGTTAATTTTTATACATGAGTGGCGGAACCTACAGTTTTAAGTCTACCCCGAACGACAGATTTTTGAAATACTTTTGATGGTAATTTTATTTTACTCTCAGAGTTTTTGCCAGAAATCTACTGAGAGGAAGTCGCCGAAGAAATATTTTTTCATATTTCGTTTGATTGAAGCCATTGTACCCAATAAATATCGTGGTTTGAATATAAAAGAATTACGCAAACGTTTAGACAATTAGGTGGAGGCTTTAAATCTGAAACGCATCGATATAGGGAATGCCGTACGTGGTGAGATCGCTTTACAATGTCTGCCCTTTGGCATGCCCAACATCAGTAGGGCTTTTGAATTGAAAGGTTAAGTGCCAATTATGGTATCAAAACTGCTGTTGAATATCGTAAAATAATGAAATTTCTTATATAAAAAGAAATAAATGTAGTTCACCACCATACTGTATCTACGAGAAACAGGGATACATTGATGGTGCAGAACATATTTTCTTTCAGTGTGATCAATGGCAAAATGAACGTGAGGCCACGTTACTAAGAATTGGCTTCTTAATGCCAGAAAACCTCATGGAAAAGATTATAGAAGAGAGAAGAATTCCAGTCATATTGCAGCTTTTTGTGAGAACCTATTCAGAAAGAAGAAAATTGAATTGAAAAATGTGAAAAGCGAGCTTGTCTGCAAGCTGAAAAATTCAACGGGCTGAATACTTAAAATGGGGGAATGGTAGATTCGAGGCAAAGCGAAATTGGTCCTGAGATGGTCAAACTCCCAGATGAAACTAGGGTAGTTCTTAGTTGATATTGTCTAATGCTATGGCTTTTGGAGAATGAGTAAGCGCCTACTCCAGAAAAAGGTTTCCTGATTCGAACATAGTTTTTCAAGCAAAAGAAAAAATAGTTTGGAAGTAGCTCTGTAAAGGAAATTTCTCATGGTTTCTATGCCAACTAAATACACCTCTTAGTTATAAAGTCAGGAATAAAATCAACCACACGAGTAAAAGGATTTAAGAAGAAAAAGGACTGTGATGATCGGGTATCACTTTTGTTATTAGCATTCCAAAATTAGTTCGATTTGATTTGATTCACAAAATACAACAATAGTCTGGCAACAGCATTATCGACTTCAGTTTATCATTTCAAAAATAAAAATAAAAATTTTCGGATATTCGAACTTTTAACACAAGATATTAAAAAAAAAAAATTAAAAATTAGAAATTAAAAACTAAACCGCAAACAACGAAAATATACAGAAAAGGTGATGAGAAAATTTTCAGTTAAGGCAACAACAACATGGTACACATTTATCTAAAATCTTTTAGCAATTGCTGCAAGGCCAACAACAAAGGCCGCAAGAAAAGTGTAGAGAACACTAAAAAGAGCCATTTAGATGCCAGTAGTAAGCAAATGCAAGCAAATTTCAATGAGCTACTGTCGCAAAGCAGTTCCAAGCAATTAAAAGAGGGCAAAAGCAGTAAATGGCCTATCGTGCCAAAAGGAATAAATTCCAATAGGAAGGTAACAAATTTCAAACCAGTCGTAAACAAAATTGCCAACAAATGCAAAACGTTCGAAGGTAAAAAAGATAAAAACTATCTAAAAACACAACAGAAATGTTTCAAGTTAATGGGCCAGATACCGTATGAATACAGAATAGCCAACAAATTATGGCAGGCAATGCAGGAAGGTGAGAGTAAGAAACCTTGGGAAAATATTAATCTACGTCAACTGGTGGTAAAGGCCTTAAATAAAGGTGTTGCTTGGAAATCTATTGAATCAATTCTATACGAATACAAGATAAAACAGAAAATTGATGATAATTGTTATCTGTTGGAGATATGTTACCAGCAAAATGTCTTTCTCATTGTAAATGTGTACTCGCATAATTTTGCGAAATTTAAAAAAGACTTAATGAATGGCTTTTTAAACAAATATCAGGCCACGTATGATAATGTCTTACAACATTTCAATTGTAATTGTAAAATCGAAGCCTTAGCTCCCTATGGCACCGCACGACAATTTGCTGACTTTGAAATGAATTTAGCAAAGGATGCAATCGACTGCCGGGCAGATGCAATAGAAATACATGATTATGAAACGGGAGCAGTAACTTTCCAAAGTCATCCGTTTACATTAGCAACGATAATCAATGCATTGGAGCAGAAAGGCTATAAAGTTTTATACATCGACTATGGTTTTGAATCGTTGAAAAAAGTGAATCTTGCAGATAAGGAACAGAAGGAATATTTAAAATTCTTAAGTGATTTAGTGAAATATCCAGAAGTGAGGAATTACGATGACAATGTCGGAGTAAAGAAGAAACCAAACGATAATGTCAAAGAAAATAACAGAAACGCTTAAGTTCAGTACCCTTTATAGTGTAGATTATTAAAAAAAATTTACTAAACTATCATAAGTAATAAAAAAAAGGCAACATAAAACCGTTTTCCTTTTTCTTTTTTAAAGGTTCTCACCTCTTCGGCAACTTACAGAAAAGGGAGTTCTGCTACTTACGAGCTAAGCATAATCAATTTGGAATTGCCGTTCAATTTTTCTTTTTATTTCCGCTTAACTTAACTTTTTAAGCCCATTTGTCAACATCAAGTTTGGTTTTGTTTCTGTTTTTATTTTATCATGCCGTTGATGTAAATTATTGTCATTTTTTGTCTTTGTTTTCGTTCACCAAAACATTCAAACGACATTTTCTTGCCATACATTCCCATATAAAACATATACAAACAAATACAATATTAAAGCAGCTAAAGAAACAATTTTCAATGTTAAAAACAACATGTTCAGTTTCGTTTTATCCTCACAGTATATAAATCAAAGACTTTTCATTTTACAGCTGGCAGGGTGGTAGAGGAGATGTATGGAATAAAAGCCTCTTTAAATAACAACATCTTGAGATACTTTTTCTCAACAAAATTAAAAAAAAAACCTTGCAACAAGACAAAAGAAAAAAGCAAAAGAAAAGCCTATAAAGGAATGTAAACGTTAAAGAAGGATAATTTGCATTCAAAGGCAGTTAAGGCCATATCCTAAGACTCACTTCAACTGATCTTCCTACTATTTACACCACAACTATACGTCCGAAAGTGAAATACGGCTTTCATGATAGTCCTTCGACTTTATCCGCTAAAGGCGAAATCTTACTAACCTTAACTCATTTTCCCTAGATACGAAATCATCTTTTTATGTTCGAAAATTATCGTTAGTTAAAGCAACTCCTTTATGGTTCTGTCAGTTATATTTTATTTGTTGTTGATGTTTTCGTTTCTTTTTTTATTTCTTTGTTTTCGACAATTTCATTCTCATGTAGGTCCTCGTATTTTGTCGATACGATTATGTTCACAAGTTAAGCGACATTGTATTGTTTTTAAAAAATTTTGAAATTGTATTGTGTATCCAACCATTTGGTTGGCAACATACGAGTCCATCAATATACTGGAACGATATGAGCATCATTATGATTTTATGTGGCCACAGAATAATACTTTATCGCTTATAAAGGGTGTTTTTTATAGAGGTATAGAACTTTAAGTTGGCATTACTTTTCAAGATGGCGACCGATTTAACAGCTGTCAAGTGATTTATTCTCAGTTTGGTTTGGCAATTCATCATGAATAGACTCGCGCCTTAACAACGCTTGCAAATAGTGCAATTTTATTTCGAAAATAATGGTTCTGTGCGGAAAACGTATCGCGTACTACGTCCATTTTATCGTCCATCAGAGCAGTTAATTCGATTAACCATGGAACGTTTTCGCACCACATTTACTCTTATTGATAACTCGCATCCCCAGAGACGCTGTACGGTGCGTACAGAAGAAGCTATTGCTGCTGTAGAGCTTAGCATTGAGGAAGACCCGACACTTTATGGAAGATTTTGCGGAAGGATCTTGGTTTGCGTGCTTACAAAATCCAACTCGTGCAAGATTTGAAGCCACACGATCATCAAGTAAGGCGTAGATTCGTCGAATGGGCCCAAAACGAGATTACCGTTGTTCCCGATTTTCATAAGCGAATTTTGTTTAGCGATGAAGCGCACTTCTGGTTGAATGGCTACGTCAACAAACAAAACTGCCGCATTCGGAGTGAAGGTAATCCTCAAGTGTATGTGGAAACACCGTTACATCCAGAAAAACTGACTGTTTGGTGCGCTTTATGGGCTGGTGGAATCATTGGTCCGTACTTTTTCAAAAACGATGGTGGCCAGAATATAGTATAGAGCCATGATTACTAACTTTTTCATTCCTGAATTGAATAACCATGATGTCCAGGAGATGTGGTTTCAACAAGACGGCGCAACAATACACACAGCTCGTGCCACAATAGATTTATTGAAAGACAAGTTTGGTGACCGCCTAATTTCACGTTTTGGACCTGTGAATTGGCCTCCAAGATCTTGTGATTTAACACCGCTAGACTACTTTCTTTGGGGCTATGTAAAGTCATTGGTCTATGCGGTAAAGCCACAAACGCTTGACCATTTGGAAGACAACATTCACCGTATTATTGCCGATATACGGCCACAAATGTTGGAAAAAGTCATCGAAAATTGGTCGTCCAGATTGGACTACATCCACGCCAGCCGTGGCGGTCATATGCCAGAAATCATATTTAAAATGTAATGCCACAAGATTATCTTTCGGATAAATAAAATGCATGTCAATCGAATAATCCATCGTTGTTTTATTGCAACTTAAAGTTCTATACCTCTATAAAAAACACCCTTTACTTCTTACTTTTTTTTTTTTGTTTCTTTGTTCACATGATTATCGATGTCTACTGTTTTAGGCTTACAAACAAAAGCTTAAAATACCGGTATTTGGTTGCTTTAAAAAATGTTTAACAATGTTTGCCAAAGTCACAACAAACATATGAAAAATTTGTTTTCGAAATAATCGAAATTATTTTGTAGCAAAAGTTCTCACTCACACACACTCGAAAGTGTGGGAATTTTTAAAAAATTATTCAATAAAATAAGAAAAAATCGTTTGAAACTTACCGTATCTGCAGCAGTTAAATTTATACCCAAACCTCCTGCTCTGGTTGATAAAAGAAAAACAAAAATATCCTGTCGAGTTTGAAAATCAGCGACCATATCACGACGTGCTGATATTTTACTTGAACCATCCAAACGCATATAGCGATGTTTACGATGCCACATGTATTCCTGTAATAAAGGAAATTAAATTTATCTTGTATTTCCATACGAAATTATAAGGTGTAGTTTAGAAAAAAATCCTTCATTTTTGGCATGGAATTGAAGGCAAAGTTTAAACGATACCTTTCGGGTCATATATGAACTGATTGTGTTATGACTTCCTCCTTTCTGCTATCGTTGCGTTTATTGAAAGACTAATGGATTTCTTTTCACTACACCTTATATTTATAACTCACCTCCAGCAAATCAATCATTTTAGTCATTTGGGAATAAATCAAAACCCGATGACCTTCAGCCTTTAAGCGCGTCAAAAGACTATCTAAAACCGCCAATTTGCCAGCATCTGATATTAAAGTTTCCTTATCAGGTATGATTACAGAGGACCAGCCAAAGCGAGGTGTAACCAATTTAAAGCCCATATCAATCAACTGCAAACCCTCAGGATTTTCACAGTGTTGATGGCGTATTTGAGACCAAGCGGCAGCACGGCTTTCACAACTGTTAAGTCAAGAAAATAAAAAAACATAAAAGGACTGCTACTAACTACACAATAACTTTTCAAACCACTTACTATAGCTGACGTTTATAAGCATTAACCTTCTGATTAAGGCCATACAAAAATCTTGGCATTTCCAAAGCCTCACATTGATAGTACTGAGGCAAACGTTGTCTATGCTGGAATTCTGGCAGTAAACGTAAAGGTTCTTTACTTAACTTTTGTTTATTGGCCGAATTGGCAGCGGCAGCATTTATTATCAATTCCGATTCAGCTTCATCCAACATTTCATTTTTAATATCAGCCTCTTCAATATTATGTTTGTATTTACTGCGTATGACGCGATGTTCTATGGTTTCTTGAATGTTGCAGGTTTTGTAATCGCCATAGGCATAAATGGTGCTTTCATTTGAGGTCTGCAAGATAGGATTATTAAAACATAAGGCGAGAATATATTTCTAATAACACTTACAATGCCTGTAAATAATAATTGCCGTATAACACTACGCTCCATTAGATAATCCTTATTTAAAGGATTTTCCAAGCATGGTTCTAATAATTGCATTTTAGTGGGCTTATAATATTGCGACCACCATTGCCGCCTAAAGGCCCATAGCTTGTAAAGTAATACTATTTGGCGGTAATGTTTGAAACTGGAAGGGGAAAAATAGTGTAGAATTGAATATTTTTTTATAAATTAATCTGAAAGAGTATGGATTACTTACAATGTTATCAAACCATTTATGGTTGTATCCTCCATATCTTTGGCAGAGAGATCACAAAGTCTTGTAAAACTAAAGCAGCCATCGTTATTTGCATTTAAGTCAACGTAACGTTTATAATATTCGTTAGGTTTCAGGGCAGACTTATTATTAAATTCCTTAAACATGGAATGATGAACATGATCAACCTTAAATATGGAAAAACTAAAAAGAAAACAAAAAAAAAAAATAAAAATTAGAAATTAAATATTGCAGACCGTAAATGGGTTTGTGAGTTCAACAGATTCACTAGCAACAAAACAATACCAAGAAAACTGAGGATCTCACAAGATCACATTATTTACAATGAACTCCTACAGGGTTGGATAAAGATGGATCTGCCGAATACTTTATTGGTCCAGAACCCCAATGTGGGAAGTATGAATGCAGAAGTCAAGTCATTGGTAGAGTACGTCAAAGGACTGCGTCAGGCTAAACGATTAGGTTACGTTAGGTTAGGTTAGAGGACGTGTACCTGTCAATCAAGACAAGTACAGTAGGGGAGTGAGAAGCGGAGGAATCACACAGACCAGACACAACAAAAGGGTGGGAGAGCACGACTACACCGATGAAGTCCTAGCACCTCTCAACCAGCCTAAGCCACTAATGAATCTGTGGAGAGCCTTGATGTCGGCTCTCGACACTGAATTCAAGCTCCCAAAGAAGGCCCTGCCAAGGGTCCTCAATCTCAATCTACCAAGGGCTGGGCAGTTACAGAGGAGGTGTTCGATAGTCTCCAACTCCTCCTCATCGCAACACGCCCTGCAATAGTCCGGCTGAGATCTGTTCCAGATCCCCGTCAGCGACCTAATCTCGCACTGCCCCGTGATAAAAAAAAAAGCCAAACGATTAATATAATTTTTTTTTCTATAGAATAGGCCTGCCGAAGACCAACATTGCTGGGATCTCTTGAATGATATGTAAGGCAAGCTCTATCTGCATGACAATGAAATCTCATTATACATTTTTTGCAATTGTATTGAGCTGCCTAGGCCAAGGTTACACGTTTTCATCAAAGTCAGTTAGATCCGGGGGATTTATAGAAAATTTACTGAACTTCAGAAAAGTTGCTGTTTGAATATTGTTGCTATTGGGGCGGGAATTGAGTACCAGTGAATGATTGTAATTATCTAGGTATCATAAGCTATAACGGATAACGCTGATGAATGAGAAGAGGTGATCAGGTGTTGCATCATTTGTAATGCTAAAGGATACAAAAGATATTTTAGGTTGTGCACCCTACCGGATATGATAAAAATAACAGGGATTTAGCAAACACAGTCGCGATTTTTATCTTCTATTCTTAGTTGCGCCTTAAATATATGTAGGTTTGTCGCTTCTATCCAATCTGTGCAGATCTCATTTATTAACCATTGTCCTACGGGTTCAAGTCCATTGCATTCCTGGGTGACATCTGTCGATGGCCTTTACCTCTCATGCAATTGAAAATCCTAGGCTGATATTTCTAATAATATTTGGAAAGCTGTTACTCCTCTCTGTTCAGTTTTACAGACGTACCTTGAATTATAAAAAGAGTTCTGAAGCTCTAAATGGATTTCAATCAAACGAAAGTTTACATACAGACATACATAATTGGTGATTACAATCCTGACTTCAGTTAGGATTACAACCTAACTTCTCACCCTAGTTATGCTACGTGTGTTTTAGTTCTGTGAGTTGCGGGACCTAAAGTTTAAAGTCCATTTCGAACGATAAATATTTGAGAAACTTTTTATTTACTTTCAGAGTTTTTGTCAGAAATCTGCTGAAAGGAAGTCACCAAAGAAATATACCAACTTCGTTTTTGGTGGAGATGTCTGGCTTAGAGTCTGAGCCGTGACCTCACGTCTAATAGCCCAACACACTATCTATTAGACTACAGTAACTCACAACGAAAGTCATGACCAAAAAGGCACTTTGATAATACTATGCGACAAAATACAAAAAATTAAATACATCCGAGTACTACCTAGTCTAAGTTGTTCAGTTCATTTGATGAGACAGCATATATAAAAATTATAACTAAGCTGTTATACTCTTCAAATAATAACTTCGATAATTTTTGTCCAATTTTATCAAACGAAGTGCTTATCTCTTCACAAGAGAATTCACTTTCAGAATTTCGCCATTTATTTCATATTTTTTAATTAAATTTTGCAATTAGGAATGGCCAAACTTGGATAAATAAGAAAACAATAATATTTTCCAAGTTTATCCCATTAAATCTCATAACATATAAGTTTGAACAAAATGTTTGTGTATACCGTTTGAAAGGCTAATCTCTCCCCTTTCCAAAAAAAAACTTTGGATTTTTAAAATAGGTTCAAACATATTTGGGTAATCAATAATTTTGTGTAAAAAGATCAAAAAAATCGTTTTTGTCAAAAAAAAAAAAAAACAAGAAATATAAAAAAAGCATTTTTGAATTCTACTCAACCTAGTGAATAACTTAGACTATGTAGTTAATCGGGTGTATTTTCACTGTCACACCGTGTAATTAACCGATATACTCTATAAAGTAAATAGTGACTGGGCACACGTCAAATTATCACGGAAAGTTATTAAATTCCACTGCCA
Source organism: Sarcophaga carnaria (assembly GCA_958299815.1). Taxonomy (NCBI): domain Eukaryota; kingdom Metazoa; phylum Arthropoda; class Insecta; order Diptera; family Sarcophagidae; genus Sarcophaga; species Sarcophaga carnaria. The sequence goes on along the minus strand of OY283150.1, from coordinate 128,473,122 downwards.
GACTGTGAATTTTTCGTGAAATCTGAGAAACTGTGTGTCAAAACCCAGATGACGTCTTCATATTTAAAATCTTTGAAACGATCCTGTAATCCTCATATTATTTCGTTGCCAAGGCAAGAACATTTTTAACAAATATGTGAAGTGACGATAGAACACATTCTAGCCACACACCACTACAATCATTTCCAAATTATATACGATATACGATATAGAATTTATACACGCATTGAATTACGATTTCGGATTATAGATTCCTGTTCTTTCTTTTCTTTATGCCAGTAGTTTAAGCTGTAGGATATAAACACATAAATTCATGTCATTGGGCAATCATAGACGAGAACAATTATGCTGACACAAAATGCCAGCTTGTCGGCAAGAGAGGTGAGGAGAGCGGTTTTTTGTGGCATAATTTTTCAACCAGCTTCTACCCCGCACAAACCAATACACAAACAACACAAAACTAATACACATACACATAAAATTTAGTCTTTCGTTGTGCGTAGAGCATATTTAGTCTGTCGTTGTGCGTTGAGTAGTGAAGAAAAACTAATGCACACAAAGCAGAGTACATGTATACAATTTTATGCCAGATGAAATAGTCTCGTGTGTGACTGAAAGAACAAAAACTGTGAGATTTAAAAAATAGTCTCGTGTGTGATAGCACATTTAGTAGTCATCCTCCAATTGGATGAGTCATCTTCTAATGGACGAAATCAATATTAAACATTTTGAAAATTCTCTTTATCTCTGTACGTTACTTGGGAACAATTTATTTATTATTTTACTTAGTTAAAGTAATAAAATATTCTTTGGAAAAATTACTCATTAATAATGTGAATCGGGGTTAACGATTTACAAGCAATACTTGTGGTCAAAACAGAAAAAAAATTAAAATTACTTCAATTATTTAAGTGGAGTATGAAAAAGCGAAGTAAAACCATGTAACAGTTCTGCGGTATTGACAGTGTAGGCTGGTTTTAAAGGACAACAACAGATAGTAGATAGCTCCATAGCAATTCAATACAATTCCTTGATTTTTTTTATATAAAGAAAGGCTTATTGCTGCTGCTAAGTGTAGCTTTCTTTTAAAGTCGTTTTGATCTGTAGTTGAAAATGAAATTTTATTTTGTTTACATTCATAAAAAAAAAACTTATTAGAAAAAAACAAAACAAAACAATAATAAAAAATACGCTGAAATATAAACACAAACAATAACAAGTTTAGAAAGCAGCTATTCAAAGTGAAACAAATTTCATTAAGAGCCAGCCAACCATCTGCTACTAAATCATAATGAAACTTATCTCACACTGTCACTCTCTCTCTCTCTCTCTCTCCCGCTCACATCAAATGAACATTGAATTTGAAATGAACGCTTGCATTGCAAATTCAATGCAATGTAATGAATTATTGAGTAAGTCGATTGCTTCGTTTCTCTTCTCTTTAATTATAATTTTCATTTCAATCAGTCTGTGTTTGATTGTCAAGATCGTTGAATTGAAAAAAGAAAATTTAATGCTGCTGCTGTTTATTAATTTCTATTTTTATTTTTTTTTTCTAAATAAAATGTGGATTTCTTAAATAAGAACAAAACTACTCGTTATCAAGGAATGCTTAAGGGTATTGAAAAGTGAACAATGAACTCAAACCGCCATAGCATACAAATAGTTGTGGCCAAGCAAAACTTATTACAAACGGTTACGGTTGTATGTGAAGTGAAAAAACAAAAATAAAACAAAATTTAAACAAGCTTCTAAAAATACTGTATTTTTATACAATGGATCAGCCAACTATGGCCTATAAAGAGTGTCCCTTAACAGCATTAAGTTGTGAAACTAAAAATAAATTATCAAATGCTTTAAATAATCTGAAAATCATTCGCTCCGAAAGAGGCTATGAACGTGACTGGCGAGGTTTGGCCGCTTTAACTGAACAGCAGAGTTTGTTTGGTGATAACGCGGCTATTACTGATGCTTTTGAAAGGGTGTTAAAGCTTTGGTGTGAAAATAAACCAGAGACTGCTACATTTGGTAATTTAATATTATATTTGGGCATGATAGATCGTTGGCATGTTATTGAAGATGTTCAAGAAAACCTACAAAAAGACTTTCAAGCCTATCAAACCGCACAACAAACAGCAACAACAACTCTAACGTTATCTATACAGCATGACAATACTGATACTAACGTTGAAAATAATAATGACCCGCCTAAACAAAATTTTGTTGTTGTTAATCTGCCCCCTGAAAATGAAGCCGAAAGTCACAATGCTTCTTATGATATGGAAGCAAAAATTTTAACCAGCAATGATGTTCAAAGTTTTCAACACGGCCTGCCTTTGCAACAATATGATGCTTTTGTCTTGTATGCTGACAAGGATTACGAATGCGCTTTGGAGATCCTACATAAACTACAAAATAATCCTGCATTTAATTTTACATTCTGTTTGAAAGATGATTTACTTTTTGGCATTCCCTTCGAGCATATTGCCTTAATGGAATTAATACGTGAACGTTGTAAATTTCTTATTGCCATATTAACCAAAGAGTTTAGCCAAAGTCCGGAAAATCGTTTCTTTGTGAACTATGCCCAGGCGTTACAAATCAAACATGAGATACGTAAAGTAATACCATTACTGTACGAGGATAATGTCGAAATACCCGCCAATTTAGCAATGTTTTCACGTATGCGTTATAATCCGCATAGAACCGATTTGTATTGGTCCAAATTAGCTGATTCCATGCGTATAATGCAATTAAATGAACGTGTAACAGCATTTACGCCTACATTTCAATCTGCTATAGGCAGTAGTAGTAGAAGGCTACCAGTTCGGGAACCCAATAAACCTCTAGCCATAGAAGCCAAGGATAATCAATGTAATCGTATTAAACCTTTGGAATCCTCAAATTCCTCACATCGCAGTAAGAAACATGAAAGAAAATGCAAACCTACAAAGAATGTTCGACAAATTACAACGAATGCCTATCATTTGAAGACATCCCTGCAATATTTACATAACGCGGAGACAGTCTCGCTAGCATCAAGGGGCTCTTATAGCAGCAGCAGCACATCAAGAAGTTTTCTTGAAAGCCTAATGTGCTGCAGTTGTGATAGTGATTAATATTTTTAAATATTTTCTATTACGAGCATTAATAAATATTAGAATGTAATGAGTACGTATAATAAAATATCTTTTATTGGTTTAGGTTCTCAATTTGAAAAGCCCTCAATCTGCTAAATTACCCAGACCATCAAATGCCATTTGTGGTTTCAAACAAAACAACTCCCTTATCATGTAACCGCTTTAACATTATGAAATGAGTTCTGCGGAAGACGGGTGTTCTTCGAATTGTCTTCATTGTTTGTATTAAGTGATGCTTGTGAAAATAAACCCAAACAACACGAGTGGTGTGAAAAGCTAGGTCGTAATATTCTAACTGAATGGTTGCAATGACCAATTAAGTACGAAATGTAGTCGCGTTTTGTCTTGGGCTAATGCCCATATCAACTTATGACATTGTTAAGAAGTTTATATACCAACCACCGAACATCTCAGTCCATAGGTGCCACTGTTTCGCTGAGAATAACATTATTTTGCTACGTTTGTAGGTTATTTCTTAAAGAAGATCACTAGCATCTTAAAATGCATCTCACTAGGGTTACTCAACATAACTAAGCTCAAAAATTCAACTTGTTAGGCAACAATACTTTAAATAAAGAAAAATTCATTCATCCTTCATATCTTACTTACCGATTGTACAATAAATGCCTCTTACTGGGCAATGAGCGATGAAGTAAACCATCATCAAACACTAAACGCGGCATAACATACTCTTCACATTTCATGGCGAACGGACTCTTAGCATCACGCCGCTCAAACAGCTCGGGATGATTACATACTTTGCGGAATTGCATAACGAGATTCATGAGATTCGAGGTGAAATTACGATCGACATGATGACCTTCGGTAGAGCCTCCACCGCCTCTGGTTAAATTCAATAAGTCTTCTATTCGGATTTTCTGTTTCAAAGCCATGTACAATAGCTTCTGGCGTATGGTGAGTGGACAATAGACCATTATCTCTATCTTATCGGAGAGTTCATTTTCAACATCCTTTTTGATTCTACGCAACATGAATGGTTTCAAAATCATATGTAGTCTAGAGATTTGTTTCTCATCTATGCCTGTCTTGTTTTCAGCATGTGATTCAATGTCCTTTGAAAACCATTCGTTAAACTCATCGTGAGAATCAAACAATGTAGGCATTATGAAATGCAATAAGGCCCACAGCTCAGCCATACTGTTTTGTATAGGAGTGCCACTGAGTAACAAACGATTTCGGCAGTTAAAGCCCAGCAAAAGTTTCCATCTCGTGGAGGTGGCACTTTTTATTGCCTGAGCTTCATCCAGAACCATATACTGCCACTTAATGCGATTAAAATATTTATAATCGGACACTATAAGCTGATAGGAGGTAATGACCACATGAAAACTGGCATCTTTTGTATGTAAATCTTTTTGTTCCCAAAACTGTCTCAAAATTTTCCGTTCATTTGGTGAACCCCAATAGGGTACCACATTAAAATTTGGCACAAAGCGGGCCATTTCCTGTTGCCAATTGTGCAGTGTAGAGGCAGGTGAGATGACAAGGAAAGGACCCCAGACACCATATTTTTCAGCAATATGACAAAGAAATGCTATCGATTGCACAGTCTTACCTAGACCCATTTCATCAGCCAATATACCGCTAATGCCCTGGTCATAAAGATTCGCCAACCAAGTCATACCTGGAAAAAATCAGAAGAAGAAATAAAAATTAATTTTGTTTCGTTTTACTTAACGATACACTCACTCACCCTTAATCTGATATGCCTTTAGAGTTCCCTTAAATATAGAAGGCTGTGGTAAATCTGCCTGAGTAGCTTCGGGCAATAATGATTCCGGTTTATCTTCCTCTTTAATAAAATCGGTGCCGCCTTCCTCCTCTTGTTTAATTTCCCTGTGACCCAAATTTCTTTCTACACCAGCAACCGCATCAAACTTTTTAGTTTTACGGCGATCATTTGAAAAAGCTTCCTCAGCATGTTGCTGAGCCAATTGTTTCATTTGTTCTGCATCATAGTCATCATAGGCTGCCAAACGGGGATTGATCTCTTCGTCCAGTTGATTAAGTATACGCAATTGCTCTGCTTCGGTACCCTGGCCCAACTTTTTCGACATAAAATGCGCATACAATTCGGTTTGGGTAATAAGGAAGTTGAGCTTCCGTTGCTGTCTTTTAGCTTCTATTATTTCCACATCCATTTTACGTTGTTCTTCGGCTTCTTTCTCCATTCTGCGACGCGTATCACGTTCCACGCGTTCATAACGTTTCCAATAGGATAGCATTTCTCTGGTTAAACGTTTAGCACGCCAAACTGTCTCTTTCATAACTTTCTGGGAGTGCATAGCCCTTTGCCTAACCACTTTCATGCACATGGTGGCAACACGCTTACAATTTTGCACCACCTCCTTGTGATTATTGATTTTGGCACGCTGACAGCGACCCAATTCCTTTTTAGCCATGAGCTGCCAAACACGTTTACGTCTGGCTGCCATTACTTCTGGCGTTCTAACAATACCCTGCTGACTTCTGCGACGGCGACCTCTGCCGGAATACCCTGCAAGAGTGGAGAGACCTGAAGGATCCCTAGAGCCATCCATAGCCAACGAAGTCTCGCCATCCGATTGTATATCAATATCCTCATCGTCTTCATTAGCCGCCATAGTTTCAGCATAAGAATAATTTTTAATATCTTCAGGATCAATCTCACCCGGTTCTTGTTCTGTCAAAAACTTCTGTTTCAACTTACGCGGTCTACGTATCTTTGTGGGTTTAGGCAATTTAGGCAGTTTGGCTAACTTCAAAGGCTTTTCCTTCTTAGTGCGTCTTTTACGTTTACGCACGCCCACTATGGATTGTTGGTGTTCAGGGAACATATCATGATTGGACAGCAGACCAGCTCCATAATAGGCATATTGAGTATTCTGCGTGCAATTTTTAAATAAGGAATTGATATTAGATGTGTTATTTCATTATGAATATATTCGGGATACTTACGGTAGGTTTTTTGTAGAAATTTTCCCTTAACTTTTGCTGTTTCAAATGAGTTTTTAGCATATCCTTGATGTAATCGTCTTCATCACTTATTTCCGACTCAGTATCTGTGTCGCTTAAGAGCACATCATACAACCATTCACGGTCGGCAGTTAGATCGTTAAAGTTATAAAGCTGGACCTTAACCGATTGTCGTTCTGAAAATTGAATGGCAATGAATTACGTTCACAAAAATTCTTTTTTATATTGTATGGCTTTGAGGACTGGATCAGATTGTAAGGCGAAGCTCTGATCCTCAAAAATTATTTGCTTTCAAAGCAGCAGAATACAAAGCTTTTGTGGCACAAAGAAAAACACACAAACAAACAACACTTCATTCTAATTTCATTGCTTACCTTGTTTAGTGCCCAGCTTTTTTGTTTTCTTCTTTTTAGTCTCACCGAGTAGTTTGACGCCATCATCATCGTCCGTTTCATTACCATGCGAATCATCGACCTCCGTATCTTCCGGACTGGTCAGGGGATGTGATAGTATGTCTCTGGCATAATGCATAAATGGCCGCATATCCAAAGCGGCCTCCAAACGTTGCAAATGCAAAGGTTCAGCCATTTGTATGGCAGCTGAGCTACTTGCACCATTTTGTGGCTGTTGCGGTTGCTCAATAACGCCATTCATATTGACGTAAAACGAAACTAAAATGACACAACAATTCAATTCAATTTTCGAATTTCCTCAATTATTTGATAAACTGATACTCACACTTTATTTAATTTTTGTATTCACAACAAAATTTTCAATGTCTAACTCGAATTTTTATATAATTTTTCACTTTTTGTGTGTTTTACTATCGCTTGTGTTAAATGCTGTATAATTATTCGTTTTGCTTTCTGTGCGACCACATTTTTTCTTTCGTTTAATTTCTGTTATCTTTAGGTTTCCATTTCCATTTGTAAAGTTTTTCTATGTTTCTAATTTAATACGCGATTGCTTGTGCTGAAAGCGTATTTTTCCTCTCTTATTGTTTTTGTTTTCCGCTGGCATTTGACGGTGAGTAGAACATGTTGTGTTGCGGTGGTGTAAACAAACAAAACAATAAAGAATAGCACAAAAGAGAAATAACAATAGCAGCTGATAATGCATCAGAGGTGTATTTTAGAGGCGTTGTTACACTGTAAGCAAATAAAACGTTAAGGTTGGCAACTCAATACGATAAAAGTGTAATTTTTAATGGTTTCTTAATGAAATATTAAAAAGAAATCTGTAATTATCAATTTATACTAAATAAATGCCAGTAAAAAAATTAAACTGTAATGGGCATTAAAATGATTTGTTTTCATTGCATGTTTTGGTGTTCAAATAAAGCGCCCAAAGAGAAATTCAAACAGAAATTAATAATGTTTTCATTATTATTACTTAATTTTGTAACCTTTACAATGAGACTGAAATCTTATCTTTGCAGAACATTAAATTACTTTCTTACATGCAACATTTGATCCTATTAAAACGTTAATTTGTTAGCAGAGTACCATTCATAGAGCCAATTCACATTAGCACATTTTTTAGTCCGCACAATTTTTGTTCTTTTCAATTTACACGGGATGAATGTTCATTTGGCAACAAATGTATACGTATACAGCGCTTTGTATGTATTAGTGTTTTTGCATTCATTTGATGTTTGGCTTTTAAAGTGTACACAACAAATAAACGAATAATTTTAAAATTATTCTATGCGGAATTTCACAAATTTTCGACTAATAATTGTTTTCAATTCATTTATTTTTGTGCAGATTATTTAAACTAATTATTTACAAAAATCTTTTTGTTAATTGTAATTCACTAACTTACTTTATTCTTATTTTAACATTTTCTTTAATTTTCATTTTTATCAAATATTTTCTTAAATATCATTCATTATGGAATACTCTTTATTTTTAATATCAACTATTTTCCTAATTACTAATTATCTATTTTTAATCTTTACTTATAAATTACCAAATATTCTCTTATTGTTAATCCCGTTAAATCATCAGATTTTTGTCAAGTATAAATAAGCTTTCGTTTTTAAGGATTGGTTAATTAAGAAAATATTCGTTGAAGTGACAACATTAAATAAATATTGATTTTAAAAAGATCATTCTTTTACTAAAGGCAATAAGAAAGAGGAATCTGTAAATGGAAAAGCAACAAAGACGTGTAATGATTTCAAAATAAAGAAAAAAATCCAAAAGGGAAATGATTTTATGCGACCATCCCCCTTTCTTTGTGATCATGTTCATTGTTTCAAATGCAACTAACGACTAAATCAACTCTGTTGAAAAAAAAAATTGCCAACCCTAATTTTTAAAAATGTGTATGTATTAGTTTTGTGCTGGTGATGCGGGGTTGTAGCTGGTGGAAAATTTACGCCACCGAAAAACCATTCTCTTCACCCCTCTTGCCGACAAACTATCATTTGCTGCCAGCACAATTGTGCTCGTGTAAATATAGCCATACACAACAACCACAATCAGTGTTGCCAATTCTTTCATTTTCCACAAATCCTTATTTTTTTTTCTTCGATGTAATTCTTTCAAAATTGGATGACTGTTTCGAGATATTGTATATACCGCAGTCTTACAATTCCCCGAAGATTAGAATTATCTGAAGCTTCTGATGAGCATTATACCTAATTCTATGACATAATGGTTAAAACGTGAAAAACAGATTTTTTTCCTCCTGTCCTCTTTACATCTCCTACAGAAATCATTGACCGTACAGCCAAGTCAAATACGTTTCATATGAGGACCCACAATGCAATTTTTTGTAGTGACTGCGAAAACTACACTTAATCGTGTTACTTTAGAATTTGATCAGACTGTCCCTGCGCCCTTCGTCTATCCTTGGCTAGATTTCATGTGCTAAATTATTCATGTCCGAGTAATTGCAGGCTCCCAATTGCTTTCCTAATGTAGAGTACTTACGAAGGTTGTACTATATCTGATCAATTGGTTAGTTCTGCAGTTTCCCTGAATGCCACTATGACTCCGTGCCCAAGCTAAGTGAAAAGTGTACAACGCCACCATCTCATTGAAAACTTTGCGGCGACGATATAGTATCGTAGAGATCGTTATATTAGAACCCAAAAACCTAATTAATCTAGTCATATTCTTTCTAGAGATATGATGTTGTCTTTTTTAATTATTTATTCATTGGATCTTCAATGTAAGTACATGCATATATTTGTGCAGTTAAGATAGACCGTGTCCCTCTTTAAACGAACATGGTCATTACAGTCCGACCTGAATTTTGTATACATCCTGTTTTAGCTAACTTGAGCAACGATCTGTCACGATTCGCTTCTGAGAACTTATATTGTCGTTGATAATGGATTTCTGTAAAAATAAAAAATAATAATAATCGTTATATTAAAAACTTATTAATTTTTTGTATAATTGGCTATAAATTGTTGAAACTGAGAATACAAGAACATTATGGCAACACTGACAACTGCATCCATAATAATAATCATAAAGCAATGCAGGAACACATAAATCACGTATGAAATATGTAAACAAAAGCATTGCCTTTCTTTCTCCCTCTCTCTCTCTCCAATAAACATAAACGTGAAACCATAAAAATAATTCCATCAACAGGAGCATAATGTGTATGTTCTTTATACTCACCTACACATTTGCATTATAAGTTTGTTAACATGCAAACGCAAGAAGAAGAAAACTAACGACAAGGCAAAGTATTTGTTTTTAAATGGTTTTCCATACACTAAACTGGTCTCATATGCCAAAAATAAACAGAGAGCAGAGCAATAAAATAAAAATGAAAAAGGTTGTGTTAATTTGTAAAAAGAGATTCACCGTTACAGACACGTGTACACATACACTCATATATACTTACTAAAAAATGTAAATGTATATACAAAGTGATTTGTATACTTTTGCCAACGTTTCTCTCTTCTTTACTGCCTCTCTGTCACACACACTGTCTTCTTTAGGATTTAGTCCCGCAAATAAACGCATTTATCGTAGGCATTTTACAGTAAATGTACTCGTTGTTGTATAAAAGCGGTAATAATGTAAAATGGCTTTACATGTAAATTGTGTGCACGTGTGCGTGTATGGGTAAGAGATTGAGTAAAAATAACCTTTTTAGCACCTTTACTACACAATGTACAATAAATACAAAGTCCTCGCATTTTGTCAAAGCCTTTCAATAGGCCTTTTTAGTAAAGCATTTAAATAATGGCTTTAAAAGGCCCCTGTTGATTTCATGTGCATGTACATATGTATTTGTGTACAATAAATATAATAAAATAAAGAACTGACACAATCAAAAACATTTGTGGTCGTTTTATGAATATGCATGACATCATGCAAATCAACAATTCAACCAAAATTAACAACTTCATGCACAAACACTTGTATTTGCACGTAACGCAAAAACCATTTAAAATTTTTACGCACTCGATACCGACATTAAAACGGACAGAGACGTCTTAAAAAATACTATTTTAAGCGGAAATTAAGGATTTAAGGATTACCTAGAGTAACCAGCAACTGCAGGTTGAAGTTGAGGTCTCTGGGCAGGAGCTTCTTCGAAGGTGTGGACTCTTTGCTGAGAGCTGACATTAAGGCTCTTTATAGATTCATAAATAAGTTGAGCTGGTTGAGAAGTGCTAGGAAATCAAGGTTGTAGTTGCTCACTCTTGTGTGTTTGTGGTCCACTTTTTCTTCCTCTATCTTTCATATTCTTCTTTTCCTACCTCTACCTTTTCCAATTTCCCTATCTTCTTTACTATCCTGTCTCTCTTTCTCTCCCTCTCATCTACGACGTATTTACAACGGGTCATTTTTATCTTTGGATATTGTGCATGTCGCAATGACAAGTCCTCAAACCTAACCTAACCTAACTAGCAATTGTAAGGAGATGCCAATTAAATAAAGACTATGTACTGATCGTAGAGAGCATCATCAAGCAACGGTCATAGGTTATTACGGAGAGTAGTTATGGTTCTAATCGTTCAATCTGCTACTCCTCCAAAATTGCTGGAAAGATAGATTAGTGATGCTACGTAACTTGTAGTAGAACTGTAAAAAAATTACCACGTCTCTGTTTCAATTTAAATGAGTTGAGTTAGCTCATTTGCAATAAATGATAATAACCCAGCCCTTAAAAAGCAAGGAAAAATCTGTATACCAGTTCCCAAACGTTTATTGCCATGGTAATAAATGAAAAACAAAATCAACATAATAATGAATAAACCAAATCAGCAACAAATACGCCGAGTAATTTAAAACAACATTAGATTGACATTTTTAGCACCAGTTTCTGAATGTTGACATATTAAATATTTTTTATTTTCGCTTTTAAAACCAACACATTGACATTTAAATTTTGAGGACACCATAAATGTAAACACATGTGCAAATTGCTTGTTTATCTCCAGGAATAATGAATCCCTTAATATTAATTCGGAATAGAAATGAAAATATTTCTGTGGTCATGTTTTGTCGTGGGCCATTATAATGTCTGCCATACGTTGAATGCGTTCATTGTATCTGCAAACAATTATTCGAATCGCAATTAAACAGCAACTGTTGAATGTAAACTCCAAAACTGAAATGATTAGTATGTGGTCTTATGGTCAGGTAGTTTCACTAATTTGCACTATTGCTTCGGCCATAAATTAGGTGTTTCGTGTTTAAAGGTGCAATAGTAAGAATTAAATTGACACGTTTTAATTGCCAATTGTGTTACACGCATTCCATATTAATAATAGGTTATGGGCTTGGAAAATAAAGGGTCCGCCAAATAACTTTTTTTTTTGAAAATGCTTTAGAAAAAAAAGGTACTGAATATTTTCTCAAATTTCTTTTTTTATTTGAAAGTACAATCCTTCCGGTTAATAATGGAAAATAATTTCATTCAAATGGCTGCCTCGGCTGGCCATGCAGTAGCCTACACCAGAAGATGCCGATTTTGGCAAAAAAAATCATCTTTTCAGATGAAGCTCATTTTGATCTTGGCGGGTATGTAAACAAGCAAAATTGTCGCATTTGGGGCACAGAAAACCCGCACGCATAAATTGAAAAGTCGACGCACCCAAAACGAGTCACTGTTTGGTGCGGATTTTGGTCCAGAGGCATAATTGGGCCATTTTTCTTCGAAAATGAGCAAGGAGTGGCCGTTACAGTCAATGGCGATCGTTATCGGCCCATGTTGAACGAATTTTTGTTCACAAAAATTGAAGAGGAGGATATTGGCAACATTTGGTTTCAAAAGGACGGCGCTACGTGCCACACAGCCGAAGCTACACTCGATGTTTTGCGCCCTGTTTTTGAAGATCGTATTATCAGCCGCAGAGCTGATGTCGTTTGGCCACCTCGGAGCTGCGATTTGACACCGTTGGACTATTATTTGAGTGGTGCCGTCAAAGATAAGTGTTACGCCGACAAGCCAGAGATAATTGACGCTTTAAAGGACAATATTCGTGAAGACATTGGTGAAATACGGCTGCACACGATCGATAATGTGCCAACAAAATTGAACCGATCGTGTAGACTACTGCATGGCCAGCCGAGGCAGCCATTTGAATGAAATTATTTTCCATTATTAACCGGTATTTCAAATAAAAAAAAATTTGAGAAAATATTCAGTAGTTTTTTTTTAAAGCATTTTCAAGTTATTTGGCGGACCCTTTATGTGTTGGTGTTAGAAACTTATAATAAAATTCTGTAATTATAATCATAGTAGCATAGTTTTAAATAAACACACACCAACCTATTCATTTCAAGGGAAACCCCGTTTCACATACAAAACTTTTCTTCAAGCGGTCACCTGTTGTCACAGCTCAGACAATCGAAATGCCAAGTATTTCAGCAACTTTTGTCAGAGACGAATAGAAACAGAATACTTTACTGTTGCGAAGACAGTTTCATTAAATATTTACTCTCAAAAGAGAACAACAACAGGGAAATCATAAGAATAGAAATAAACAATAAAACTGCAATACAATCACTGAACACGAAAGGGAGCAAAGATTACAATAACAAATCAACAGTAAAGTTCTAGAAGTTGCCGAAAAGTGGGTGTTAGAGAAAATGAGACAGATTATCCGAACTTGTCGCTGCTCTGCTGTTTCAAGCAATTGTATTGTGTCGTATTTTGCATTTCGATTTGCTCATCCAACCATATAAAATCGAACTTAAGCAGCAATTAAAATCGAATATTCACAACGCCTTAGATATGCTGTCTGGGTGCTTTTTTCTGTAGTGATGCTTATTTCTTATTCGGTGGTTCCCTCAACTAGCAGTATAATGATCGCATATGGAGCTTTGAGAATGCACAAGTGATTGTAGAAAATGAATTACATCTGGAAAAGGCTGTCCTGGTAGTCTAGTGGGTAGTGTATGTGCTAGACTATTAGCGTGAGGGTCGTGGGCTCGATTCCCAGCAGAGACTCTGGTCTGTGACACTACACCGAGCATATGGTCAAGTTACTCAGCTCGTATATAGTTAGAATATAATTTGTAATTGTATTGTAATTAATAAATAAATAAATGAATACATCTGGAAAAAGTAACTGTTTTGTGCGATTACGGTCTTGAGGCATCAAACAAACTTTACCGTTATTTCAGAGACTTTCTCCGTAGTGTAGGCGAATTTTGAGAACAAGGCTGACTTCCAAAATGTTAGTTGCTTTGTGTTTTAACACAGTATAGTGTTTCATAAAGTCGCTGTACAAAATGTTTACAATGTATACTATTTCAAAACGTCGTCAATATGTATTTTTAACGCAGTCAAAAAGCAATCAGGCATCGAATTTATAGTTGATGCATTGTTTGGTAATTTTGCATATCTACTAAGTTTATATACAGTAGTAGAACTGCATACAAACTTTGTATTGATACATTTTGGAAGTCAGCCCAACTGAGTAATAAATTGTCTTTGGAACTACTCGATTACTGTGGTATTATTCAGGCTTAAATAGTGGCTTTAAAGGTTTAAAGATCAGAGTATATCATATCGCGCAAATTAGATCCCTAGATAGTGAATATATACAAAACATCTGAGATTGTTCAAGAACGGTGTGAGTCCCTGGATGAGATAGTGAAACATTCGACGGTTACCCTCACGTGGAGTCTTAGCCACGGTGGTGTTGAGGACAACTACAAAGTCGTTTCTCTCGCAAAGACTGGCACAACGGAAAGTTCAATTGATATCATTCAAGAGAATGGTACTCCTCTTCAGATGAGCAAAATATTTGGATGAACGATGCGATAATGAATTCACCTGCAGAGAGAACAGACAGATCTACATGCCTGGCCCGATACGAATTTATAGTAAGCAGAAAAAAATTTGTGTTAAACCTGATCAGATTCTAACTTAAGAACTTCATAGCACTTATAACGAGACACTTGACTCGGAGATTACATCCCCAGAGGCTGGAAATACCAGCTTCTGCAGAGACTATAACGACGAAGCACTTGAGAACCTAAGAAGAAGAATTCTTGGGCAGCATTGAAATATCGTATAGAAACTGTTGTTATATGAGTAATTTCGTAAGAAAAGTTTTATCTGTAAACATACGTACATAATTGGTCATTACAACGCTTCAGTCAGGATTACGACCTAGTTTATCACACCACTTATGTTGTGTGTGTTAATTTTATGCATGAGTGGCGGGACCTACAGTTTAAAGTCGTCTCCGAACGACATATTTTTGAGAAACTTTTCATGGCAATTTTATTTTATTCTCGGAGTTTTTGCCAGAAATCTGGTGAGAGGAAGTCGCCGAAGAAATACTTTTTGTATTTTGTTTTGATGTCTGGCCAGGGGCTCGAACCCTCAAACCACGTCTAATAAGCCAACGCACTACCTACTAGTCTACGGCGACTTCATAAATATTCATATTCAATTTGAAGAATTCCAATTCAACACCTTTTAAAACTTATCATAAAACAATCCTTAAGGCAAGAAACATGCCACAAACATGGTATATTTTCGCTTAAATATCATTTTAGTAAATGTTGTTTGACAATGTACATACGTATGTATGTGTTATAACGGGTGATTTTTTAGCTATTTCCTTTTTAGCTCACGCACGTTTCGTGTTTTGTTTCACTGTCAAACATCTTCAGTTTGGTATGTAATTTAACCATGAATCGTCTTACAAACGAACAACGCTTGCAAATCATTGAATTTTATTATCAAAATGCGTCCTCTGTTAAGAAAGTTCATCACGCGCTTCTTCCATTTTATGGTCAGTTTAATCGATCCACTGAAGCAGCTATTCGGGCTATTGTGACTAAATTTCGCATCAAATTTACATTGTTGGACATTAAACCACCAACACGCTTACGTAGAGTGCGAACTGAAGAAAATATCGCAGCTGTATCGGCCAGTGTTAATGATGACCATCAATTATCGATTCGTCGCCGTTCGCTGCAATTGGGCCTCTGTTACTCAACGACGTGGAAAATTTTGCGGAAGGATTTAGGTGTGAAGCCTTTCAACATACAGCTGGTGCAAGAATTGAAGCCGAACGACCTATCGCAACGCAGAATTTTTGGTGAATGTGCTCTTGGAAAGTTGGCGGAAGATCCACTCCTTTATCGAAAAATTGTGTTCAGCGACGAAGCTCATTTTTGGCTCAATAGATACGTAAATAAGCAGAATTGTCGATTTTGGAGTGAAGATCAGCCAGAAGCATTGCAAAAGCTACCAATGCATCCAGGTTTATGGGCTGGTGGCATCATTGGACCGTACTTCTTCAAAGATGCTGCGAATCGTAACGTAACTGTGAATGGTGAGCGCTACCGTGAGAAGATATCCAATTTTTTTTTGCTCAAAATGCAAGAGCTTGACTTGCATGACATGTGGTTTCAAAAAGACGGTGCCACATGCCACACAGTAACAAATGAGTAACAATGGACTTATTGAGAGGCGAGTTCGGTGAACATTTTATTTCAGGTTCGGGACCGGTCAATTAACCGCCTAGATCGTGCGATTTAACGCCTTTAGACTATTTTTTGTGGGGCTATGTTAAAGCTCATGTCTATACAGACAAGCCCGTTGCAATTGACGCATTGGAAGACAACATTGAAGCATTTATTCGTAAGATACCGGCCGAAATGTTGGAAAGAGTATGTCAAAATTGGACTAAGCGGATGGACCATTTGAGGCGCAGTCGCGGTCAACATTTGCATGAAATAATCTTCAAACATTAAATTATATGGACCGTACTATCGATTCATATAAAGATTTCATGCATTTTTCTGAATTTTATGTTTTTTTTTTTTTTGAAAAATTTTCCTTTAGCTCTTAAAAACTCACCCATTACATACGAGTCTAAACTATAAATATTTATGGGACTAGAATGGAGGTGTTGGTTTATATTATAAAATAACTGCTTTTGTAATGAGAATACATTGTCATTAGGATAACAAATCTGTCAACGTAGTATGAATAACATCAGGTTCGAATGTTCTGTATGTCTCTGTATATCTACACGTCTAACATTTAACCACACAAAGTTTATAATGAGGATACATTATCTGCAATATGTAAACCTTTAAGGCATTTCAACTAAAACCAATACACGCTTACATATACTAACATATAATGGCTGTATGTATGCTTGTGTGTGTGTTGTAAGTGTGCGTGTATATGTGGCAGTAAATAAATTAATATGTTTTATATTGTAGAAGTTTCTTTAGATCCTTTAAAGTTCAGTTGGTGGTCTATAAAGGCTTGTAATTTTATTAGAGAGACTACAATGGACGAGTATCCTTGTATGTATACATTTATACAAACATATATTTATATACACACACGTAAATATAGTTAATTAAGTAAGACAACAAAATAAAGTGAGATGGAGAGATGGAGAGAGAGAGAGCGAGAGTTTATGAAAGAGAATATTTACTTTTGCTTATTAAGTTATCGTATAAATGACAAGAAATTATAATTAATTGTTTTTGTTTTTGTTGTTTTGTTTTAAGGACTTTCTTATTCAAGGATACATAACATACATCCTTAAACACTGTAATTAAGATCTGTAAGCAAGTGTCTTCTTAAAGAAAATTTTCTTTATTCGTAGAAAATTAAATTAAAATACGAATTAAAAGCTTCCTTATTAATACGATTAAATTTTAAAGATTTTATGATTTTTGTTATGATTTCTTAAGTTAATTTAAATGTATACGGGGTTTTTTTTTGTAATCAGACTCAAACCAATTCCAATTTGTTATACGAACAGGCGCCGTAATCTAAAGGATCCGGCAAACAATTTTTTTTTTGAAAATGCTTTAAAAAAAACTACTGAATATTTTCTCAATTTCCTTTTTTTATTTGAAAGTACAATCCTTCCGGTTAATAATGGAAAATAATTTCATTCAAATGGCTGCCTCCGCTGGCCATGCAGTAGCGATCGGTCCAATTTTTAAGCACATTATCGATTGTGTGCAGCTGTATTTCACCAATGGTTTCACGAATGTTGTCCTTTAAAGCGTCAATTTTCTCTGGCTTGCCGGCATAACACTTATCTTTGACGGCACCCTACAAATAATAGTCCAACGGTGTCAAATCGCAGTTCCGAGGTGGCCAAACGACATTAGCTCTGCGGCTGTTAATGCGATCTTCAAAAACAGGGCGCAAAACATCGAGTGTAGCTTCGGCTATGTGGCACGTAGCGCCGTCCTGTTGAAACCAAATGTTGCCAATATCCTCCTCTTCAATTTCTGTGAACAAAAATTCATTCAACATGGCCCGATAACGATCGCCATTGACTGTAATGGCCCAATTATGCCTCTGGACCAAAATCCGCACCAAACAGTGACTCGTTTTGGGTGCGTCGGCTTTTCAATGTATGCGTGCGGGTTTTCTGTGCCCCAAACAATTATGCTTGTTTACATACTCGCCAAGATCAAAATGAGCTTCATCTGAAAAGATGATTTTTTTTTGCCAAAATCGGCATCTTTTGGTGTAGGCTACTGCATGGTCAGCCGAGGCAGCCATTTGAATGAAATCATTTTCCATTATTAACCGGAAGGATTGTACTTTCAAATAAAAAAAGAAATTTAAGAAAATATTCAGTAGTTTTTGTTTTTTAAAGCATTTTCAAAAAAAAAATTATTTGGCGGACCCTTTATAAAGAAGTCGCCGTAGTTTGGTGGATAGTGTGTTGGCTTATTAGACGTAAAGCCAGGGTTCGAGCCCCAGGCCAAACATCAAGACAAAATACAAAAAGTATTTCTTCGGCGACTTCCTCTCAGCAGATTTCTGGCAAAAACTCTGAAAGTAAATAAAATTGCCATGAACAAGTTTCTCAAAAATCTGTCGTTCGTAATCGACTTTAAACTGTAGGTCCCGCCATTCATGTATAAAAATTAACACACACAACATAAGATGTGTGAGAATCAAGGTCACAATCCTGACTTCCAGGCTGTAATGGCCAACTATGTATGAATGTATACGAACAGCTGTTTGACATTTTAGGTTAAATTTTTGATGAAAACAGTTCTTCAATCAAGCGATCACGGCATGTTATTTAAACTGTTTGACTACAAGATTTATTGCCATGGATTTCAAATTTTAGAAACTTTCAGGCACTTGAAATAATCTATTCCGAAATTCTCTGACCCTCTAAAGAAAATGACATTTTAACAACGTCAGGAAAATCAGTAGCATTAAGCATAAGCCTTCATAATCAAACAAAATCTGGTTTTTAAAAACATTTGCTGGGTTATGAATTTTAAAATAAATTCATTACCGGCCTACTGGATTATTTAAATGGCTTTAAAGGAAATGAAAAAAAAAACGCAAAAGAAATTATCACATGTGCTCTTATGATTGTTTATAAAAATAAGGGCGAGGGGGAAGGTGCCTAATGTTAACAATTTTTCTTTGTTATTTTCTTTTTAATAAATTTAAAAGCAACCTGCAAAAACAGAATTTAAATACTAAAGTTGAACATCATACGTCAAAAAAATTCACAAACCAGACAGTATTCTGAGAAGAAAAATTGTTGTTGTTTATAATTAAAGAAAATATTTAAAAAAAAACGTTTCAAAACTTTCAAAGAAAGAAAAAGAAATAAAAAAATGTTTAACCCAAAAAGTTATGTTTATTGAGCACAAGTTTGCAATTCAAGTGCTTGTGAAGGTAAAAACTTTAAAGAAAACCTAAAAAGTGAAAGTAAAGAGACAAAGAACAAGCCTTAAAGCATAAAATGGCTTAACAGGTCAAGGATAAATAAAATTTTTCGTATTGCCTGCGATTTGAAATAAGAAAACAGGAGACCTTTGGAAATATTTTCAATTTTTCTTGACATAATATAACATTCAGAAGCAGTCCAAAGACTAGGGAAGTCATTAAGGTTACAACTAATATGAGACCTAGAAATGACTACATTTCTAATGTCTCGTCGATATCGAAACTGTGAATCTGACAGGCAAATACTTAGCTCTACAATTATTCTTTACATGATACCACATTGAGGGCATTCAATGATGCTTCCGCTGGCACTGGCATTTCACATCTTCATTTTATCGTTCACAGAGAGACGATTGGATTGCAAATCAATCTGTAGATGATATTGTTACGCAAATCGAAACGACGTAATATCGTTTAACAACAAAACCGATAAACAAAAGCCACTCGATACAAATTCACACTAACACTAAGAATACAATTAACATGTTGATTATCTAAAGCTGTACACACACATATCTACAACGAACCTGGTTGCGCCTGGTACCAACAACAACATGTATGTGACAAAAAGGGATAGACAACATAAGCAAAGTACACAAACAACAATATATTAGCAATAGAGTTCTCGAGAAGGCGAGATCACGAACCTTCCACTTTCGTTAGACTGGTTGTGTCGGACTATAAAAGGGCTGGACAAAGCAGGCAGGAGTCAGTTATAATTCAGTCAGCCTTGTGTGAAGACGCGTTGCGGTTTGAACGTACAAGTGGTATTGCTTGCAAAAAGGTTGTAAGCAGAGAAGATCTAACGAACAGTTGTTAGCGTTAACGCAGACAGGAGTGTGAAATATAGTGTACAAGCAAATTGTTGTTGTATCGTTAAGTGTGAACAGTGGCACAAACGTAGTGTGAATAATAAAGAGAGTTTGAGAAAAACTAAACACATATTTGTTTTTACTTGGTTTGCAATTAACGAACTCATATTTAAACGTATTTAAAAAGGTAAAAACGTAACAATATGTATGGAAATAGACGCTGGTAACTTAAGGAAAGTCCAATGAATTTCTAAACTATTCAGCCAGTCAAACTGCTGGACTCGTTTTTAATGTACCATCCTATCCTTGCTTAGTAAAATATCTCCGTGTAAAGGTTTGGAAAGAACCCATAATTTGATATGAAATTTGAACTCTGTAGGAATTTTATTAAGGCTCCCTAATACTTCTGCACACACTATGCGTATTTACGCATCAAACGATACCACTGGTTTAATAACCTATGAAAACTCTTACAATCCATTTACCTTTTCCTTCTTACTTGAACACTTGTTGCGTTGTAGTCTCTTGGGTTCGACACCCAAGTATGGTTCTTAACCCTTTTACAAATCTTTTCGATGCTCAAGCCTTTGTTTATCGCATAGCATAAGCGAAAATAATTTCCAAAATATTTGAATCTGCAAATCATTCCCGTCTATACGTAGCCACAAGAGAACAATCATGCTGCTAAATGTTAATTAAGAAAACTTAGGACCATAGAAGTCAGTCTGCTCAAAAGGATTTCAAAGGGAATTAGTTGCGGTGATTATTTATTTTATGATCACTAATGCGGGTTTGTTTCCACACTAAAAAATGGAGTATTTGTTGTAAGGTTTTCCTTTGCCGAGTAAGGAATTAAAATAAGAAATACTTCTAGTGATGGGGTAGACTCTTACAGTAAGCATTTAACTAAGTCCACTAATCCATGGCAGGCTATATGAGGATTTAGATGTCCTTGTTTTCTTATAGAGTACAAAAAATGAAGCATACCTTTAGGAAATTATTGATAATATTCTTATAGAGTACAAAAATTGAAGCATACCTTTAGGAAAATATTGATAATATTCTTATAGAGTACAAAAAATGAAGCATACCTTTAGGAAGATATTGATAATAAGGCATTTTTGTGGTAGATTGCTGTGATAGCAGTAAAGTGCCTTTCTCTTAATGTAAAATTCCTTTAAAAGCAATCAAACCATATCGATTATTGATTGGAAAAACCTTTCATTTAATTTAAATAAATTCCTTTACATGATTTCCATACAAATCATTACAGATTAATCAGCCATTAAATGTTAAGACCATAAAAAAAAATTTATACTCGGTTTTTATTTTTCTCTTTTTTTTCTGTGAAATCCTGTTTAAATCCCTTTTGTTAAGGGATAATTATAAAAACAACCACAAATTCATAAACAATAACATGACCAGAAAAAAAACGAATCCATTAAAAGCAAATCATGTGGAAAAATTGGAAAAAAAAACTTCAACAGAAAAAGCATTAAAAAAAATCATGAAGAAAAACAAGTAAAAAGTTAACAACGTCAATGGAAATGGGCAGGGATTTTAAATATTTTTTTCCTTTTTAGTTTCATAAAATTTAAAAAAAAGAGTTGATTTTAATCGCATTAAAATCTAGAAAATCATACATGCCAACACAGGGCAATGAATTCTGCTCTCCTTCTTTGTTTTTACATTTAGTTCAACAATTTTTTGAAGCTTAAATAAGTTTTATTTTTTTTAAGCCCTGATTACATCGTAAATTTAGAAAACGGCAACAAAAACTATTTTTATTTATTTACCCTGATCTCTTTTATTGTTTTTTTTTTCAATTATTATTAGAAACAAATGTTATGTTAGCCTTTGTCCCTCTATTTTAGTTCTATTTTCTTTGCAACATATCTTGGGATCTTCTGGTTCATGTGCTAAATACAATGCAGAACCATATTTACACTCTTCTGCTTGCATTGACACTTTCAACAAATTCCTCTCTCTCCCTCTCTCGCTCTCTTACACTTCGTTGACTGATAGTGTTTTTGTTTTTAACCTTTCAACGATGATGATAGTGGTAGTGGTTGTGGTGTGGATGGTTCTTAGGGAAAAATTAAATTATAATCCTGCTTATGGTTGTATAAACACACTTAACCAAACTACGACACACACACGCACACACATATTTGAACACATACATTTACACATTGCATTGTCACAACTGCAATGGCAAAGCTAGCTGGCTGACTAGCTACTACTTGCAACTTAAAATAAAAAGTAAAAATGTGCATAAAAAATGTGCATAAAAGTTGTCTCAACTTGTGCAATATAGAAAATCGCTTAAATTTGTCATTCGTAGACGAAAAAGAAAAAAGAAATATTTGCCAAGAAATATTAGGAGAAAGGAAGAGAAAAGTAGTTGAAGGATTTCCCCAGATATTGTAACAGTTTTTAGTAGTTTCTACAACACAAAATATAAAACAGAGAGAGAGTGAGAGAGACAAAGAAAAAGGAAAAGACAGAGAATGACAACTAAAAGAACGTTTAAAAGTTTTTATTGCTCGTTTAAGAAAAATAAAATTACGAAAAACGCTATTAAAACACGTTTTTTATGCTCGCTTTTACAACGAACAAAAATAAGTTCCTTAAATCGTCTTAAACTAAGATTTAAAGGATTTAACAACAAAGAAATTGGAAGCTTTAATAGTTTCCTTTCTTCCTTTTTCTACTTTTTTAAGATGCATCTTCAGGCAGATGCAGTTTGGTTGAAAAATTCTGTTCAGATATTTTAATTTTACGTCATTGTTTTGCAGTATGTTAGGTTATGTCCGCCCTTAAAGTACAAGGTTCCATTTAAGCCAGAGCTTAGAGTCAATGTGATACTAAAAATCAATATTCAACGCAGGAATCCAATGTTCTCTTTCTTAAGTGTCTTGCGGGAATCCTTGAATTAAAGACGATAAAAAATGTGGGCCAAAAAACTTTTGTAAAAACAGGGAACTGACAAAACTAACACTCTACAAGACACTCATCCTACCCGTGCTTCTTTATGGTGCAAAGGCATGGACCCTTGACCATGGAACTGATGCAGAGGCCTTGAGAGTGTTAGATAGAAAAGTCCTACGTAAGATCTTCGGTCAAGAGCGAGTTGGCGATGATTTCCGTATCCGATCCAACAGTGAGCTGTATGAGCTCCTCAACGACATAGACGTTGTGCAGTGCATTAATATCCAGCGGCTGCGCTGGCTCGGCCATGTCGTTCGAATGGAGGAGGATACTCCGGCGAGGCGGGTATTTGATGCGGGATTCTGCGGAAGTCGGCGAAGAGGACAACCTTGTATCCGTTGGAAGGACCAAATCGAGGAAGCCCTGTCATCGATTGGTGTGACGAACTGGCGTAGGCGCGCAAGAAGCAGAGGCGCCTGGAAGGATGTGTTGCGGCAGGCCGATATCCGTTAAACGGGTTGTTATGGCCAATTAAGTAAGTAAGTAAGTAAGTAGGGAACTGACGCTGAGGTGAAAGAAAGTCTCACTTTTTGAGGGCATGCCAAGCCTTCATTATACCTTCTAATAAGTAGGACACTAATGTGGTGTATGGTTATGCGGTGTTAAGAAAGAAAACTTTTTATTCACATCAGTCCAGCAGATCCATCGGAGAATATTCAGTTTTACTAAGGATATCAGAACGCTCTCTATCAGTCCTAGCTTTAATGAGAAATTCTCGAAATTCGTGGAAAATGACGAACTTTGAGGCATTGTTAGTGAGGCATTTAATAGCAGTCTAGCTGCCTGCACTAAATTGAGAGATTTTCAAAGAAAATCACATCAGCTAAAAAGCATGGTGCTTCTTGCAATATCACAGTGATCTTCAACTGGAAAAGATTACAGAAAAATGTCACAACCATTAGTATATAGCACACAGGCCACTTTAAAGTCATGGGTCTATACGTCAAGAGCCCAATCGGGAACCTTCCAGAACGTGAGGTTAAAAATTTCTAGTTGGAAACATAAAATTAAATCTACTATCGGGGAGAGTCATGTAGTCATTCCGAATATATTCAATGCTTCAGACTATTTGCAGCATGGCCACATCCCAGGTTTGATCAGGTTTTGACTACATGGAGGCTTACTGTCTTACTGAATTAAGTTCATTGCTCTCCTTCAATAAACGGTTAAAGGGGAGTTATTTGAGTACAGCAATCAAGGTCTTATTAAGAGTATTGTTGTCGGGGGGAGAGGAGTTATTTGAGTATAACAATCAAGACCTTATTTAAAGTGTAGTTGTCCGGGGCGTATGATTTATTTTGTTACTCATACGTCCATTGAAATACCAAAAATTTATTACTTCCGACCAATTAAAGAGCCTAATTTTTATTAATTACTCCCCCAATTCAATAGAAAAAGGGTCTTTACTTAACACCAATATTTAAATTTTATTATCGTAGATATGAGAGTGTGTGTGCGTGTATTAGTGTGTAACTTTCTCTCTCTCTCTCTCTGTCTCTCTTTATAAAGTTGTTAATGCTGTCATTGTGTTTATTTTTTTTTAATTTAATATTTTAGGCGGCCAACAGCTCATAAATCTTAATGGCAACTTGTACCCGAAAAAAAAAGAAAATAAAATAAATAGTCAACCAACCAGCCAGCCATGTTCAAAGGAAAAACAAAACAAAAACATACAGGCACGCACAGCACCAACAAACACCAGAGGAGAGCGCATAAATTTTAATGGATGTCGTGGATTTTTTAGTAAAAAAAAAAAGAAAAAATAACAACAACAGCTAGAATGACTTGTATAATAAAGGAAATGTAGGCATTTAACGAATATCACATACATACACAGACACACACACAGTGGAGTATGAATGAGAATGAGATCGAGAGAGAGAATGTAATTGTAACTGTTAAAAACGAAACTTGGCATTGCAAACGTAAACAAACACGCAACCATTAACTCCCTAAAGAAAGAATATAAACATACTAACAAAAACAATTAAAACAACAAAAGAAAAAACACATTGCCTTACAAAAAAAAACCAAAAACTGGACTATAAACGGTCACAAACCGTAGGATATTAAGAAATAAACGGAATTAAAGCAAAAATGAAAAGAGAGGCATAAACAAAGAATACGAGGAAGAGAGTTTGGAAAAGAGAGGGACACAATGTAATGGTTGCAGGCAACTCTGTTACTATTCTGAATGCAATAAGTAAACAGTAACAGTAACCGCTACATATATGAAGTGATAAATGCCAACAATAACAATAACAAAAAATGTAATAATAAGCCAAAAAAAAAACAAGAATCTTGAAAGAAAATAAAGAGATTAAAGTGGCACACACACAAACACATTTACATTAAAAGATTTCTTCGTTGACAATCATACAATATTAACCCTAAACAGGTAAAAAATTCATAACCCCTTAACATTATGAAAAATAGGCCTTCAATAGGAAAAATAAAGAAAATTAATTTTAAGCAGTTTACAGTGATATACGTTACGTTAGTTAGCTGAGCAAACTCTACTTAGTGATCAGAAATGGTTCATTGTGATTACCTTCATTAAAATGGGTCAAACTAAATACGGTTACTATAAAAAAAGACGAAAATAAATAGGAAAAGAGGAAGAAACTGAAACTATTCCAAGTACAAAAGAAATGTAAGAGAAAGGCACTAAGACAGAGCACTGAAACAGGGTTATCTTACCAGCCAACTAGAGGGTCCGCCAAATAACTTTTTTTTTAAAAATGCTTTAAAGAAAAAAAAATACTGAATATTTTCTCAAATTTCTTTTTTTATTTGAAAGTACAATCCTTCCAGTTAATAACGGAAAATAATTTCATTCAAATGGCTGCCTCGGCTGGCCATGCAGGAGCCTACACGATCGGTCCAATTTTTAAGCCCATTATCGATTGTATGCAGCTGTATTTCAGCAATGGCTTCACGAATATTGTCCTTTAAAGCGTCAATTGTCTCTGGCTTGTCGGCGTAACACTTATCTTTGACGGCACCCCACAAATAATAGTCCAACGGTGTCAAATCGCAGCTCCGAGGTGGCCAAACGACATCAGCTCTGCGGCTGATAATGCGATCTTCAAAAACAGGGCGCAAAACATCGAGTGTAGCTTCGGCTGTGTAGCACTTAGCGCCGTCATTCCAATTATGCGTCTGGCCAAAAATCCGCACCAAACAGTGACTCGTTTTGGGTGCGTCGGCTTTTCAATGTATGCGTGCGGGTTTTCTATGCCCCAAATTCGAAATGTTGCTTGTTTACATACCCACCAAGATCAAAATGAGCTTCATCTGAAAAGATGATTTTTTTTTGCCAAAATCGGCATCTTCTGGTTTAGGCTACTGCATGGCCAGCCGAGGCAGCCATTTGAATGAAATTATTTTCCATTATTAACTGGAAGGATTGTCCTTTCAAATAAAAAAAGAAATTTGAGAAAATATTCAGTAGTTTTTTTTAAAAGCATTTTCAAAAAAAAAGTTATTTGGCGGGCCCTTTATTACCACAGATGAAGCTCTCAATATCAGAAATCCTAGCACAGGTTAACTTACAAAAGCGTTCCAAGAAACTGCCGCCCTCTCTACTCCAAGATGGAGACACAAAATATGCTTGACATACAGCGGCTTCTTCACACTACTTTTAACCCTTTAAGAAAGAAGTGCAGCTGGTGAACCAGATACCGGTTCCTGTTCACATGTTTATAAAAATTTCCAAAGGAATCTAATAACCTTCACAGTTTTAGGACTCATTCCATTTTAAAACGATACAACTTAGACCATAAAAGCATAGAAATTTTCTCTTGTTCCTCGTATTATTTCGAAGGCAATAGTTCTTTTGACTCTTACTGGGTTTGGCAAGGTGCTTTGGTATAGTGAAGATCTAGCCCAGGTTAGAGTTTATTCCGTTCGTTTGTGCTTTAGAAAAACTTTAATAGACTTCAATTCTTATTCAAATAATCCACCTAAGATGGTCACTAACCAGCCAGTATCCAGTAAAGTAAAAAAATCTAGTAATCGGTATACACCTTTAGTAGTGTGGCTTATGAGCAGCGTAGAACGTCTGTTATTATATTCGGGAGAAGATGCTGTTCGGTGTAGGTAGGCATAGCTCCATGTCTAGTGATGGATCCATTAACATCTCATAGGTTCGTGCCAGAGGTCAGCAATGAGTATTCAAAACGATGAGTAGATTCGAATCATACTTATAATTTCTGATATTTATACGCATTCATACTTATTTTAATGCCATACTCATAGTACTCATACTCAAAGTTTGAAATACTCATGGTACTCATACTTAACAATACGCATGATGTTATTGATTTCGACTCTCCATGACTCATCGTATACACGAATCACAAAATAAGTATGATTCGCATACGAACACTACAATACTCACAATAAGGTTCTGCTTGCTGTCTTTGTCTTTTTTGTTTATGTGTCTTTCTTCTTTCTTTGTAAATGCAACAACAACTAAGACTGTCAATTTTGACGAATGATTCGAATCACTCGAATCATTTATAAGTATTATAAGTATTTTTCTAAATTTATGAATCTGAATGAGTAGGCGTATGAATCAAACATAGTTTGAATGTTATGAGTTTGATGTCAACGTTGTACTCATACTCACTGCAACTTGTACTTATAAATCAATGTTGTACTGAGTACGAATGAATCAGAGTAGTTGAATTGCAATACTGTTGACTCACTCATACTCAAAATTTCATTAGTACTTATGAGTAGCGAAAAAGCGATTCATTGCTGAACTCTGGTTCGTACATATCTGTCATTGAGATATTTTTTTAGTTTCAGTTTTCTCTTAACAAGGATCATATCTCCTTACAATTCCCCATTAAAGAATATAACTGTTGATGTTGAATATGTATAATAAAAGGCAACAAGGAAAATATCATCATCATCATCATATACAAGCAAGCAATAAAAAAAAACAACAACAACAACAATAACTACAAATATCATAAGATAAATGTGTTTCGATGTCAAGGTATAACTCTACTCCGAAACCGTCAAATATTTACACATATGATGCTGCTTCACACTCCCACACACACACACACACATACAGGTATTCCAGTTATCTATACATACATACAAAGCTATGTACATTAGCCTATTAAAACAGAAAAAAAGAAAGGATACAGACACCTACCCCAGTGCAAACAAATATTTACGAACTTTTGCTTGTGGCAACACTTTACAGACACCTCAAACACACTCAACATTTCTCTCATACCCATGCCCACTCACTGATACAAAGACACTCTTTAACATTATTTCTCATATTTACAGAATATATTCATCATACAAGGAATGGAGAACCTTAAACGAAAACCATTTTTTCTTTTTTGTTTTTCTTTTTAACTTAAAAAAAAAATTGTCACAAAAAACGTATATTTTTTGTGGCTGCTCTTTTGCAAAAAGTGGAGCAAGCAGCAGCTTATTTTTCTCTTTTCTTTTGTTTTGCTTTGTTTTGTATTTAAAGTATGTCTTTGTTGAAGTATGAGAATGCCTTTCGTTTATTGTCTGTGTCTGTGTCTGTGTGTTGTTTAAATCTCTTTAATATCCTGTTAACATTACAATGACAGTCATGACGTAGCCACCTGTTAGTTTTCGAGCAACAGGAGGCCATTGAGAAGCAAAGCAACGAGCAATTGTTGAGTGTTTTTCAAGCAAGTGGGGTGCTGCAGGTTTGAAATTATACGAGTTTTTGTGTCCATAAAATTAAAAAATAAAGCTTTTATAAAAAGAGAGAGAGAGAGACAGAGAGAAAATAAAATATTGAGAGAGCATATGAGAGTTAGTTCTCATAAAAGCTTTTGTTATTTGCCATCAAAAACATAGAATAAGTGGCAGAGAAAATAGAGAGTTTTAGTAAAAAGAGGGTTAAATAGAGTTGCCGTTATACGATTATTATTCACATTTTGGGAAATGTATATGTTTTTCCTTTTGAGATCTTAAAACAAGAGAATATTTTTTTAGCTATTTATCGATATCGTGCCGGTTCCATTCTGCTGGAAGGTTGCCAATGTAACCACAATCCCTAAAACGGGTAACACCAATAAAATTGAAAACTACTGACCAATAGTAATATCGACGCCTCCAATCTATAACGTTCTAAGTGTACTTAGAACGTTTTTAATGTTCTTGCATTTTTAAATCCTACGTTCTCGAACTTAAATACTGTCATAATTTGGTTAAGATGCGCCGATCCGTTCCGAAGTTATAGGGGAAAATCTACTTCGAATACTTATACAGTCGTATGTCGCGCGAAAACTTTGAGAGCTCAAAACTCAAAACACACTTTTTCGACTTAGAACTTTATAGAACGGAGGCGTCGATATGATGAGCTTGTCAAATATCGACAGACAGTATAATTAGTTCGTAGATAATATATTGGAAAATAAGTCGTGAAATCATTAGGATCAGAAATTTTATAACGTTTACAAGCAGCACGAGTTGAGGCCGAGAAATGTTTAATGTTTAGTTCCATTTAAATAACCCGTATTTAAAGTCCTAACTTTCTTCAAAAAATCTTCTTTAGCTATGAAGTCCATTTGTGCATGAATGGATACATGAGCAAACAAAATTGTCGAACTCGGGACGATAATAATCCACAACAAAGAGTACCCAATGTACTCACTGTTTGATGAGTTTCTTCGAGAACGATCGATGGATGATATGGACATCAACGACATATGGTATGAATCGGGCAGCATTAATTAACATGAGCTGTGCGGCATAGTTCATGTCACATTGAAAATTTCCCAAGGCCGGGGTAGTCACCGAGTTCATGCAATTGGACCCGTAAGACTTTTGCGGATAAGTTGCAAACCACAGTAGTTCTCAATGCCAATCCAAATTGGTCAGCCTGATTTATGCTCCAGAGTCATTGAAAATTCGACATTTCGTATGCGCTCCATTTAGAGAATCCGTAGCAGACATTAGAATGTTGATGTCTTTGAAACATAATGGCATCAATAGATGTTTCACAGAAAAAAAGTTCGTAATGTTTCACTCACACGTTGTTTTTGATTTAAAGATAGGAAGTGGTGAGTGAAAGACTCTATATTATTGAATGGTATTATAGGCATTACCGCCAAAAGTTGTCACTGACAGAAATTAGTTTACAGGAGTCGTTACTTTGCAGTTAGGCAGTCTTTAATATTGCAATAGTTTGATAACCTCCTCTTAGGGCCATTATTACAACTTGCCGTTAAACTTGGGTTTAGTTAAAGGTACCTTTAGCTAAAGGGAACTGTAAAGTTATCTTTAACTTATTTTCGTTATTACAACTTACAGATGAAATTTTTCAAAAATATGGCAGTGCTGGAGCAATGTCTATAAAACTGCTCAATTATACAAGTTTTTTTTTAATACAGTGGCAACCGCGGGCTTCGTTTTTTTGTTGCATATGCTCATTTTGTTTAAATTTGAAGTTGCCATATTGAAAATAATATAGAATATGGCAAGTTAAAAACATAAAGTGACCTTTAAATGTGACCTTTAGCTTAACGATCACTTCTATCTTATTGGGTACTCATAATAACGAAAAACAATTTATCTGCCCGTTAAAATCCTCCCTTTAGTTAACGGCAATTTGTAATAATGGCCCTTAGACGGTTAGTTCCCCGTAGCTTTGCTCTGGCAACCCTTCAGTCAGTAATCCGAGCTAGCTTCTCACACAACTTATGTTGTGTGCGTTAATTTTATACATGAGTGGCGGCACCTACAGTTTAAAGTCGACTCCGTACGACAGATTTCTTTTCATGGCAATTTTATTTACTCTCAGAGCTTTTGCCAGAAATCTGCTGAGAGGAAGTCGCCGAAGAAATGTTTTTTCAAATTCCGTCTTGGTGTCTGACCTGGGGTTTGAATCCTGACCTTACGTCTAATAACCCAGCACACTACCTACTAGACTAAGGCGACTTTCAATTTGTTTCTCTCAATCCAATCAGATTTTTATCCGATTGCGGGCCTATTTATGAGCGCCCTTGAACAATTGATTTAATAACCCTATGTTGATTAATTATTAATTAATTTTGAATATTTTTTCAACAAAATTTCCTTGAAATTTAAAGACCCTGTAGCTCCCATAATTATTAGAATTGTTGAGCCCCTATTACTTTCAGTATCTACTTCCTATCAATTGTTTTAAATAAAATTTTTTTCTGTATATTTTTTGTTTTTTTGTAAATAATTTTGCTTATAAATAGCAAAAATAAACATTTTTAAAAATTATTAAATCGTAGGCAGGCAGCCAGACGGAACATGCTGAAATATTTACCCGTATACTGTATGGCATTACAAATGCTTTTCAATTTCCATTCGGGTAAGTGTGATCAAAACGGAATACAAAAACTGCAACCGTATGAATACATTCTCAAAATGCAACTAAGAGAACCGCCTGTAAGCGATAATGGAACTAAGAAAACCTATGATAACATTAAACAGCTTTGGTTGGAGCAAAAGCTCGATCATTTCGATAACGATAATAAAGAGCTGTGGTCTATGGTAAGCTAAAGTTTGGATTTTTTGTTGCAGTTTTTATAAACTTTTTTACATTTTGTAGCGCTATTTAGTTAACGATAATCACTATCAGCCTGGGGCTCCCATATTTATTTTTGTGGGCGGCGAATGGGAGATACAGCCTTATCTACTGCAAAGTGGCCATTTTTACGATATGGCCAGACAGCATGAAGCTTTAATGTTTTATACCGAGCATCGTTATTATGGACAAAGTTGGCCGAAAAGGTAAATTGAATTAATCTCTTCGAAAGCTTATAAAGCTTTCAAGTTCATTTGAATTTAAAGCTTTTCTTGGTTTTCTTTACTAGCAATTTAACATTTGAAAACTTGCAATACCTGAATGTCTTACAATCTTTGGAGGATTTAAGATATTTTATTGATTTTCAAAAGTCCTCAACGAAAGCCTTACAACAAGCTAAGGTAGTCTTAGTGGGTGGTTCTTACTCGGGCAGTATGGTCGCCTGGTTCATGAAACTCTATCCTGATAAAGCGGATGCTGCTTGGGCCTCTAGTGCTCCTTTGCTAGCTAAAATGGATTTTCAGGGTAAGCGAATGAAAGAAGCTTTTAAAGCTTTTAAAGTTTATTGAAAGCTTTTAAGCACTTTGTATAAAACAGAATTATAATAATGAGAAGCTTGCGATTTTAAGATTTTCTTAAGCTTTGCCGAAATCAAAGCTTCTTAATATTTAAAGTTCCAGCTAAAGGGGAAAAGCTTTCAAGCAAACCAGATTCTTCTAATAATTAAGTTCTCTGATCAAAAAAGCTTTCTATACTCAAAAAAATAAAATTTCCTAAGAAAAGCATGAAGTTTTTAGAGAAATCTTGTGAGCTTTTAAAACAGGTTTTAATAACATTTTTGTTTTTGTATTTATTTTGTAGGTTATATGAGCTTAGCCATGACTTCCATAAAACAAAAAGCTAATCTTAGCTGTGCAAAAAAGCTTGAAGTAGCTTTTAAAAGCTTAGCCAAAGTAATGCCAACATACCAATTTAATAGAGTGCTTAGACGTTTAAATGTTTGCTCAACATTTGACAACACAGCAGAATTAGATCGTCAAGCTTTCTTCAATGGCTTGGGCAACTATTTTGCGGGTTTGGTGCAAAGCTATAGGTCTTAAAGAAAAAACTTATTTCCTAAGAGGAGATTTGAATGATAAATAAAAATTTTCTTTTACTTTGAACAGCTCTTTTATACCACAATTTTGCTTAAGGTTTATGGCTGCAGATGCGGAACCTTTAGAAGCCTTAGTGAAATATTTGCAGGAATTATTTGCAACAAATTTGAAGCATAAACTGAAGAATGAAGGAGAGGATGAGGAGGAGGACTGGTGTTTAGATTTCACTTATCAAGGCTTAAAATCCCTATTTACGAATGTTAATGATTTAACAACAGCCAGTAAGTCATCTTCTTTAGATTCCCCATGCATTTTAAATTTTATTTGTTTTTTGTTTCCACAAAAATAACTTCAGCCCGTCCTTGGTTTTATCAAACCTGTCATGAATTTGGTTGGTTCCCTACTACCATCTCAACTTCATCTGCATCAACATCCTTGCCTGCAGTAGTGTTTGGTGGCCAAGTACCTTTAACGTATTTTCAGCAATTGTGTCAGGATGTTTTCGAACATGAAAATGTGGGTCACGGCAATTTGGCACAACATCATCATCATCACAGTCTTACCTTAAAGCAAATGCATGACAGAGCTGAGATCATAAATAAACTTTTTGGTGGCTTCTCTAATATATCCAAACGTATTATATTTACCCATGGCTTATTAGATCCCTGGCGTGCTGTTGGTTTACAAACGGGTATTAACGTTTTACTTTTACATGGTAAGTCTCTCTCTGTGTGTGTAAACCAAAACCAAAAACAAAAAACCAAAACGTGTAGCTTTTAATTTCAATTATTTAAACAAAAAACAGGAAACGAAATAGAAAAAGAGATTATTTATTCGATTTTTTTCTTTCCTTTCTAGACTATAGCCACGTAGATGACATGGGTTCAATTAAGCTAAGCGATACAGTGGAAATGAATGTGGCCAAATTAAAGGTGTCATCCTTTATTAACAGACTAATAAAGGTTTAAGGAATTTACAAAAAATTTAAATAAGATTTAATCACTGTTTAGTTTTTGTCCTCAAGGCAAAATAAAGTATTTTTTTAACAGAAAAAAAAGTAGCAAAAAGTACCAATACATGTAAATAGAATTTTTGGTACCAAAAAAATCTTTGTTCTTTTCTCTGCTATGCTGTTATTGAATTAAAGAAAATGTTTTAAAAAATCTTTATAAAAAAGTACCATTTAAAGTACTATTTTATGAACAAAAAGTACCATTGGCTGGAACAAGAAATAATAATAATTGTTAATACAAATAATAAAAAATATTGCTACCAAAACAAACATTACTAACAAAAATAGAGGAAATTATTTAAAGCAAAAAAAAGTACAGAAAAAAGTACCAACATACAAGTACATTTTTGGTACCAAAAAAAAAAAAAATATTTTCCTATTGTATTGGCATTGAATTAAAAACAACAATTAGTTTACAAAAAATATGATATTATGTACATAAAAAGTACCATTATAGGTACTATACAAGCACTATTATAGATGCAAAAATAACATTTTTGGTACGATAAACGTAACACTGGTTGGTACACAAAGGAACTAAGAACAGAATGATACTGAGCGGAGTTGTATTCATAGTAACTGGCAGTACAATACAGTCCAGTGAAATGCACTGCAGTCCATTATTAAATCAATGACTGCCGGGTATCTTTACAGAAAATAACGAAACATTTAATTATTGCCGTCATAAGGATTCCTCGACACGAGGATATTCACGATAACAAAAAAGTTTACTCACTTGCGAAGGCTGCAGAAATGGATATGAATGGATATGAATGCGAAGAAATGAATATTCCGCTGCGAAGGGTCAGGCAAATAATCTCACATAAGTTTTTCTTATTTGCAAAGAAACTATAAAGAGACCAGACAAATTTGGCTCGCTATATATAAAGCCTACCTTATACTATGTTCCGATATGCACTTTTATTGAGTCAATATTCGGTTTATTGAGTCCAATATTTTAAGTGTTCAGACACATAATATACGCAATATTTATTTGACAGCTGGCAAACACAGCAGCTGGTTGTTTCAACAAGATTGTATTTATTTTGTTTTGCTGTTTTTTATTTGTTGTTGTTGACACTTGAGTTGTCAAATATCAACAGAAAGTGTTCGGATAATTGTAATATAAGCACTGAACATACTGCACTGACAGTGCTGCATTTTAAGTTTTACTCAATATTATAACAATTTGCGTATTTATTGCGCAATAATTAATTGAAACTTTATATGAAATATTGAGCTCAATAATGGCGTTTATTACGATTTACGCAATAAACGTGCATATCTGAACACCGTATTAGGAACCTCATAGCAGCTATAATGGGATATTGACACCAGGGTACACACGTCCTGTATATACACTTCATAAAAAGTTTTTGCAGCAGTGGCATTGGCGGCCTCAAAGCAGAGGATATCCGAGTATTGACCAAACGAAATTCCACATAGGCTTTTACGTGAAATGTTGGTAAAGGACTTGAGTCCTTGCTAGTCTCGTTGAACACCAAAAATGTATAACCTACGCACAAGCCATCCTACCGACCATAAACATGATAAATTTTCATGGATAATCCCTAAAAGCGTCGGAATCCACTTCCGTCTCTATGGATAGGCAAATATTCATATTTATGGTCTGCCTATAACACAGGAAGAGGTATGTAACCTACTGTATGTATAGTGTGAGTCTCCGACACCTAATCAAGAGGATATGACTGGAATTGGTACTCACATATGATAATGTAATTCATAGTAGCCTGACCATGAGGCTGCATCATTATGCGTGGGTGTGTTGGTAGACGCATCGTTTCCACCCATGCTTAGAGCACCGTTGGGTGTGCCTACATGGCGATACACTTGTTAAGTCCTGGACTTATGTATGTATGGTGTGATCGCTGAAGGTGTCACAGGGTATTATTGAAAAAAAAACAACGATGCACATTAAACGTCTACTGTGAACGACGAGCGCAGTATCGGCATGGTCAACGTCAAATCAAAATTGAACTGAGGGGGGTGTTGTTTCAAAAAAGTTGAGCCACGGTTCATACTGTACGACCTAAAACGAAATTCTACCGGCTAAATTTCGGGTCGCCAAACACTTTGTTTTGATGACTTGCACTGTCTTGTCTGATGAAGGTTTTTTTTTTGATGAAAAATTTGAAAATATGGGTAAGGAATGCTGGAGTTTATCCTCCGAATTTCGTCAGGACTAATGTAAAATAGCTTAAGTCCTGCTATATTACTGCAAACCTTCAGTGTCTCTATAAATAGTTTATTCAGAAAGTCGGCTGACAACTAAACCTAGGTACTAAAACAATATCTAAGAATCTAAAAGTACCAGTATTTTTGGTACCAAACATAATGATGAAAACATTCATGAAATCTTAAACAAGACTTCAAGAAAGTTTTGTAAGTTTTAAATACTGAAAGTGAATACCCTTAATATTTGGAATATTTTCTTTTGTTTTTCATTTGTATTGAAAGTGCGCGTACATCTTCTGAATACCTTGACATCATCATCTATATGATGCTGATATTTTCTTGAATTTTTGTTGCAGTCTTCCAAGATACATTACTTCGCTGGGGGCTGCCTTCAATAAAGTTTTTCGTTGCATGGAAATTGAGAAAATTTTGAGTGAAGTTTATTGATGATAATATAAGTCTCTCGGTGTACAAGTATTAACTGAGAATATTTTATAAGGAAAATGAAAAAAGGCATGAGAAGTGTTAGGGAAGAAGCCAATCAGTCGCTCTTATGCTTATCAATATCTGTATATATATGGGAATAAAATTATATCTTTTACACAAGACACAAGCCATCTTTAATTACTTGTATGGTATTTTGAAGAGAACGCAGCTGTCACTTATTCTCACATAGTCAATGAACGCACATTTTCACATCTCAGATAAGATATTATCAGAGTAGCTCTCACAGCTAGACAGAAAAATAAACTGAAATATGAATACAAACCAGAATTACAGTGACAGCAACAGCTCTTTATTGCTGCAGTAAAGTAATTGTTCTTAAGTGAGGTTTTAAACCTAAAAATGTTATATAATTCTACGCGAATGGTGATTACATACATACTTGGTCATTACAATCCTTCAGTCTGGATTACGACCTAGTTTCTTACACCACTTATGTTGTGTGTGTTAATTTTTATACATGAGTGGTGGAACCTACAGTTTAAAGTCGATTCCAAACGACAGAGTTTTTGAGAAACTTTTCATAGAAATTTTCTTTTGCTCTCAGAGTTTTTGCCAGAAATCTGCTGAGCGGCAGTTGCGAAGAAATATTTTTTTATATTTGAACCGTGGCCTTACGTCGAATAAGCCAACACACTACCTACTAGACTAGACTTGATGAACGGTGATTAGCTTTAAAAATGAATTATTGATTATGAGGTTTGAAACTTCGGTAAGAAAGCACTGGATTTCAGTTTTAATATGGATTTTCTAGTGCTTTCTTATTGCAAAAACTATTCCCTGTAAAAATAGGGCTACGAGCTCCCCTGTTTGTAGTGTTTCTGATGACTTTCTTTCACCGCTTTTTATTTTCATTTTTTTAAGGCTTTGAGTACTGTGCTAGAAATTCGTTTTAACTCTATCCTTCAAAACTTTTTTCAAAGAAAATGGTTCTGCTTTATTTCTCTATCTTTTTTACCAAATGTTGTAAACGTCGTTGAAGGTAAAAAAAATTGTGGAAAATATTTTTCATATTTTCACAGAGCGGTAACGAGATTTATTTTCGATTTCTTATTTTCTTGTTCTTTTTGCTTTATTTTTCCTCTTTTGGTATTTGAAACAGATTGTCAGTAACTTTATTTGAAATAAAAGAGCAAAAGTTTTCGGTTGAAACAAAAGGAAAAAAAATCCGATAAACTTGATCAGATTTTCTTAGAAGAGGTATTCTGGTGTAAAAGTTGTAATAATTCAATACGAATTTTTGTTCATATTTTTAAAGTCTAGACTTTTGAGGACAAATGTATCTGGTTTTCAGATAGGACTGCAACAAAAAAACTCTTCCATTCATTTTATTTCAAATCAAAGCAATTCAAAATTAAATTCTAAAGGTTCAACAGGTATCTTGGATGTTCTAATCCATCCCCATCTGGAATATCTATATCCATCATGCTCCAAATGACTGATTCCTTTAACTCCCGCTGAAGCATGGTACTGGCACTATCAGTTATCCACTCATGTAAAGGGTCCGCCAAATAACTTTTTTTTGAAAATGCTTAAAAAAACTACTGAATATTTTCTCAAATTTCTTTTTTTATTTGAAAGTACAATCCTTCCGGTTAATAATGGAAAATAATTTCATTCAAATGGCTGCCTCGGCTGGCCATGCAGTAGCCTACACGATCGGTCCAATTTTTAATCACATTATCGATTGTGTGCAGCTGTATTTCACCAATGGCTTCACGAATATTGTCCTTTAAAGCGTCCATTGTCTCTGACTTGTCGGCGTAATACTTATCTTTGACAGCACCCCACAAATAATAGTCCAACAGTGTCAAATCGCCGCTTCGAGGTGGCCAAACGACATCAGCTCTGCGGCTGATAATGCGATCTTCAAAAACAGGGCGCAAAACATCGAGTGTAGCTTCGGCTGTGTGGCACGTAGCGCCGTCCTGTTGAAACCAAATGTTCCCAATATCTCCTCTTCAATTTTTGTGAATAATAATTCGTTCAACATGGCCCGATAACGATCGCTATTGACTATAACGGCCACGACTTGCTCATTTTCGAAGAAAAATGGCCCAATTATGCCTCTGGACCAAAATCCGCACCAAACAGTGACTCGTTTTGGGTGCGTCGGCTTTTCAATGTATGCGTGCGGGTTTTCTGTGCCCCAAATGCGACAATTTTGCTTGTTTACATAACCGCCAAGATCAAAATGAGCTTCATCTGAAAAGATGATTTTTTTTTTGTGCCAAAATCGGCATCTGCTGGTGTAGGCTACTGCATGGCCAGCCAAGGCAGCCATTTGAATGAAATTATTTTCCATTATTAACCGGAAGGATTGTACTTTCAAATAAAAAAAGAAATTTGAGAAAATATTCAGTAGTTTTTGTTTTAAAGCATTTTCAAAAAAAAGTTATTTGGCGGACCTTTTATTAAATTAATATACTGGGTGGTGTGAGAAGCTAGGTTGTAAAGACCAATTAAGTAAGTAACTTTTCCAAGTTCGTAGTGAACTGCTTAGAACTCGAAAAGTTCAGATTTTTTCGGTTCAAAAGAATTATTTTAATGCACTGTCATCTAATGTCTTGGCTCTTCTACCATGGGCTTCGGACCTTTGACAGTTGATAGTAGCCATCTTATTAACGATACATCTGATAAATCATACATACATACATACATAATTGGTCATTACAACCATTAAGTCAGGATTACGACCTAGCTTCTCACACCACTTATGTTGTGTGCGTTAATTTTATACATGAGTGGTGGGATCTTCAGTTTAAAGTCGACTACGAATGACAGATTTTTAAGAAATCTTTTCATGGACTTTTTTTTTTAACTCTCAGAGTTTTTGCCAGAAATCTGCTGAGAGAAAGTCGCCGAAGAAATACTTTTTGTATTTTGTTTTGATGTCTGACCTGGGATTTGAACCCTGGCCTTAGGTCTAATAAGCCGGCACACTACTTACTAGACCACGGCGATTACTGATAAATCAGTTGTCATTTATTCAGTCTATTTAGCCAAGTCACCATGGACGGATAAAGCGTTCAACAACAGAGGCAAATAATACAATTGTTTCTATTAAAAAAAGTTGTTCTGCTCGGGCAATATACCGCGTGCTTCGTTCATTTTGTGATCGCCATAATCGCTGTTATGTCGGGAGGATTGTGGCAATGAGGTGGATAATTCTAGTCCACTGGTTCAATATGGGAACAAACAACAACCGTACATTGAAAGCTGCAGTCGTTTTCGCATTAGTCACAAGAACTGGGTCACAAGTTGGCGAATTTTGCTTCGTGACTTGGGTGTACACTCGTACAATATTCAACTGATCTAGAAACTGAAGCTAAAAGGCTGAAAGGCCTCTAAACCAGTAGGCATTACAAAATCATCTTCAGTTATGATGCCTTTTTCTGGTTGAATAGGTTTGCGAACGAACTAAATTAGATATTTTGGTGGCAGGCTAGTATAACTATTGCTCTGCCACTCAATAAATAGGCCTCTTTTTATAAAGATAATAGAACAGTAATAAAAGCAGTTGAAAAAGTCAAACTGCAATTTATCGCTGCTTAAAATATGATGTTTTTTTGTAATTTTTTACTTGTTAAATAGGCCTCCCACTACGAAAGACATACGAGTATATCATACCCTTGCTTTTCTGTGAATTCATTTATATTTGCTAGTTAAACGTT
The DNA here is from genome assembly GCA_958299815.1 of Sarcophaga carnaria. Classification (NCBI taxonomy): domain Eukaryota; kingdom Metazoa; phylum Arthropoda; class Insecta; order Diptera; family Sarcophagidae; genus Sarcophaga; species Sarcophaga carnaria. The sequence continues at coordinate 128,432,963 of OY283150.1, read as the reverse complement.
AACCTTTTAATGCTTAAAACGTGGGCGCTATAATTACATTGTAGAGGTGGCGCTAAGTGCTTAAGACGCGTGGGTTTTAAAAGGGAGGCGCTTATAGCATATAACCGCAGAAAATTTATCACAACTATTCCAAGTAAATTTACATGAAACTAGGAAAGGCTTCTCTGGATAAATACAAGATTTATGCACTTTTTTGTGATTTTATTTTAATTACTTTTAACAACAACTTGTTGTTCTTGCCAATTAATATGGCCATAAATACAAATTTGACTCTTAAACGAGAGAGAGAGAGAGAGAAAGAAAAAGAGAGAAAAACTTAAAAATTTTGTCAAAAAAATTTAAGAAAAAAAATGTCCCAAAACTAAAACAAATTGCGTAGGAGTTGAGTGCAAGAAAAAAAAACATCGAAAAGGCTTTTGAGAGAGCAGTTATGTATGTAAAGAAAAGAGAGTATAAATGAGAGAGGATATAAGGTTTAAGGATTTTGGTATGAAAACAGGTGTGCCCCTTAAGATAGACTTGCTTTTTCTTAAACAAAACTGTTGTATGCAATAAAAAACAACAACAATAACCATTCATTGCTTAACTTGTGTTGATTGTGTTCTCTAACAAAAAAACAAAACATAGAATTTAATTTTGACGTTTTCATTTCGTTTTTGTGTTAAACTGTAGCATTTATAAGAGGGTATATTTAGTTGCTGCAAAGCTCAATACACTTCAGTCGAGTTTTGAACTTGTAACGAAAACGTAGTGGTTTCTTTTAGAAAAAAAAAATACAAAAATTCATTAACAAATAAAAAGGAAATGAAATATTCTTATAAAGTGTCACATTAACATATTCAATTTAACTTTAACAAAATATATGAAAATACAACAAAAAAATTAAATTGTTTGTGTTATCAAGTGAAATTTTTTTATTTACAACAAAATACTCGTACTCAAATGTAAATAAAAATTACAAAAAAATAAAAATAAAAAGAAAAACGAAATTTATAAAATTTTGCAACAACGCATATATATATTTTCATTAATTTAAATATTAAAAAATAAAACAAATGTGTGTGTCTACCCTGTTTTCCTTAACATGTTTGTAATCTAAGTCTCTAAGGAAAACTTTCTTTCTTTCTTTTTTGGTGTATGTTTTTTGTAAATATGTGCCTAAAAGAAGGCTTTACAGCAGTATTGCTATTGTTAGCGCCATTAAGTATGCAACAATATATTTTTTGTTAGCCTTTGGTAGCTATAATGGGTCAAATTAAACAAAACTAATGACCATTTAAAGACAATTTTATGAGAGAAACTTCAATACCAATTTTTTCCTTTCTATATATTGTTATTTTCTTAAATTTATTTTAATTTAATTTAATTTATTTGCATTTAAAGAAAATTTTCAATTTTAGGATAAAAAAATTTTATGTTTCAAATTAATTTTGAATTGAATTTTCAACCTGACTTTAAATTATTTTTCAAAAGAAATTTTAATGTTTCAAATTTTTAAATTGTAATTCACCAAAAATTTTTGTCTAATGCATGGAGTGAGGGTCATGGGTTCAATTCGCACCAGGGACTCTGTTCTGTTACATTAAGCCGAGAATATAAGATTGGTTTTAGTTACTCATCTCGTAATACTTAATAAATTAAGAAAAATTAAAATAAAGTAGTTTATCTCTGTCATAGTTCTCAAATTTTAACTACGTCATCATTGATTAGAGTATATTTTATTATTACTGGCCTATTTAACGAATTATTAGACTGCTAATGCAGTTTTTTGTTTTCAAAAACTCATAACATTAACGTATCCTAATCATTATGAATTTCAATCTGTCCGTCTGCCATTACCTCTCCCAACTTAAGTGGGGCATTACAATATCACCCGTGTTTGCTGAGTGAAGAAAGATCTTAGTTAATTAGCACTCAATGTCACTTTCACAAAAACTGTAGACTTTGATTTCAAAGATCCCGCATACATATATTCAAGTGATAGCTTAAGCTTCAATGGCCAATAAAGTACAAAGTTATGGGTTTGAAGTCGTCGTAGTCTATTAGGTAGTGTGTTGGCTTATTAGACGTAAAGCCAGGGTTCGAGCCCCAGGCCAGACATCAAAATAAAATACAAAAAGTATTTCTTCGGCGACTTTCTTTCAGCAGATTTCTGGCAAAAACTCTTGAGCGTAAAATAAAATTGACATGAAAAAGTTTCTTAAAAAATCTGTCGTTCGGAGTCGACTTTAAACTGTAGGTCCCGCCACTCATGTACAAAATTAACACACACAACATAAGTGGTGTGAGAAACTAGGTCGAAATACTGACTTAAGGGTTGTAATCACCAATTATGTATGTATGTATGTATTAAGGGCTTAATGTCGTCGTAGTCTGTTAAGAAGTGTGTTGGCTATTAGATGTGAGGCCACAATTTAAACCCCAAGACAGACATCTACAACAAAAAATGATATGAAAAAATATTTCTTCGGCGACTTCTTCTCAGCAGATATCTGGCAAAAATTTTGAAAGTAAGTAAAATTGCCATGTAAAGTTTCTCAAAAATCTGTAAGTGGTGTGAAAAGCTAGGACTGAAGAATTGTAATGATGTTTCCAATCTACTCGCTAATATTTCAACTAAGAAATCCATGTCCTTAAAATTGTTCATCCACTCTATTTAATTTGACTGGACGTCAATTTAAATCACTAAAATCAATTACTAGCTTAGCAATTACTAATCAATCTTATTTAAATAGTCAAACAAAGGAAGTAAGAAAATACTAAAACATATTATTTTTCCCCTCCCTAAAGTATGCAAGTGGAGTGCAATCCTTCACTTTATAAGATATTTAAGGTGCGATAAAATACATGAGTGTCTTACTTCTTCTAATTGCTTAATAAAAGAACAAATAATGGATATTTTTATTAAAAACATTTCCTTTTATCTGTTTAATCGAATAAACGATTCAATATGTTATTTCGTACATATGTACATATATATATGTATACCTAATGATTTAATTGATTTTTTCTTTTATTCATAATTTTTTATAATCCAATTAAAATACCATAACAATTAGTGTAGCTTAGTGTAGTTTTTTCTTTATAATTGAAATTTTTTAATGGAAATTTCAACTTCAATTAGAATTGAATATAGCAACACTCATTAGAAAAGTATAGCATACCTTAAGGCATTTCATATCATTAATAATTTAATTGAATTTGTGTTTTTGCAATATTCTAGATATTTTTTTATTAGAAAATTAAGTGCATATAATACGGCGTTAATAAATAATGCAATAATTATAGAACGTTTGAGTTTAGTTTTGCAGCATGAATAAAAAAAATTAAAAAATTAAAAAACTCCTAATTGTAGGCAACGTTTTTATTCAAAATATTCAAATTAATATTCCGAATGATAAACTTTGCTTTGTTTCCTAAAAAATAATGCCCTTCGTGATAATAAATTTTAAAGTTAAAAGTTTAAAGGATCATGTTCATTGAGTTGTATTATTTACCAAGAGATAGCACTGTTTGCCTTCCAAAAATGTTAACTTTCTCTGGGGTCTTAGAAATAGACTCTTAAATGGATTGTTTGAAGGCTGAGTTAAGCTTCTAATTCTCTTTTACATTTGAAGTAGACATGATGAAGCGATTTTTAATAGACTTGAACTTGATAATTATACCTGTGTGTGCCAATTTATTTGAAATACTTCAGCAATACTATGGCATATCATGGATGCGTTAAGGACAATAGAAAAAATGCAAAAAAATCTCAACAAAATAACAACAGTATCCTTACATTTCAATTTAAATACAAAAACACTATAAAAATATACCGCATTTCAAAGGTCGACACTTTGGTGCAAAATAACTCTGTGATACACCACACACTATCAGAATATCTACTCAATAGGCTATCTATCTACTATCGTACTACATACTTTAAAATCCTTTTATTTTTGTTGCTGTAAAGTAAAGGTCTTAATGAGAAGGATACACGCTTGAAGGAAAAGGAAGGATGTTGTAAAGTAGGGGGAAGAACAAAAGAATAAGAGAACAACAATCAAAAGTCAAAAAGGCATAAAAGAGAAATACAGTTAAAGATAAAGAAACGTTACACCAATTTGCATTTAACAAGTTGATGGCAGCTCAAACACCCACTGAAAATACAATAGATTGAAGGCTTTTCTTCGTATTTCTCCAACTCTATCCCTATCTCACTCTTCTTATTCCGGAATAATAATGAAAAGGAAACCTTCCCTGCTACAACATAAAAATAAAGACTGAGGCTCAAAGCCTTTTGCTGTTATTGTTGGTTTGTTTTTTAAACCCCCTCCCCCCTTTAGTTTTATTTGACGGAAATCTGAGTAGAATTCAAAGCAACAGTCTCCTTTGGCTTTTTTCTTTTTATTTCCTTTATTGCGCACAACAAAAAAAAAAGGAAAAAAGAAAAAATTAAATCACTGAAAGCGAAAACATTTTAAACAAACAATAAGAAAAAACGCAAAAAACCAAAGTATATTTTTAGGTGTTAAAAAACGAAAGCATACGATAAGGAGCGAATAACATACAAAAAATATATTTTCACGGCTTATAAAAACACATTAAATATCTTCTCTGTCTTAAAAAATAATTCCAAAGGGAAAAAGAGTAGAAAATAAGAAAAAAGTAAGCGGGGTTTATTAAAGTAAAGCCCCACATGGATTTCTTGTGTTATTTCGCTTCTAATACAGCATGATAAATAGCTAACAAATTGACATTGTAATTGGTTGCATACTTTGAGGAGGGATAAAAATATTTTTTTAAAATAAGATTTAGTATCAATTGATAAACAGATTACTGTGGAAGCCATGTGTTCTTAAGAGGGGTAATGCTAGAGGGCAAAAACTGATTCTTAAGTTTCTTAAAATAAATTTCTTAGATTAACTGAGTCTTAATACGATGTATTTTTTGACGGTTCTCTTCAGCAGGTTTCCACCCAAGAACTGTGTTTGTAATTTCATGTAGAGAAAATCTAAGCACACATCCCATCTAATACCGCATTTGTCTGCGAATATGTACTTCGACTGCTTAGGAGTCTTTTGCTAAATTGATTGATTGGAGATCTAATTTGGTTGGAGTATGTGAAGGATCTTTCTCGGCCAGAGGTTAATGATCAGTGATATGTGATAGGGTTGCCTAGAAAAATACACTCTATCTCTTGCTAAGAGGTGTCGCTGCATGACCTAAATATGAAATTGTTGAATTTTTATCAATACTACGCGTAAGGAATCTTTTTGATGAATTATTTGAAAAATTTTTAGATTCGAAATAACCCTGAAAGAGAATTATTTGTTTAGGAGGCTAGCGTTTTTAGTCATAGACCACTTAACCACTTTATTGCAGTCCAATGTAAGTTTTTAAAGATGGAAACCTTTGCTAAAAACTCAGCTTTTTGACGAAACTATATTTGTCAGATAAAGCCCCCTAAAGTATGCTACAAGTTGCTGTGTGTTGCACTCTTTTACTATAAATAAGTATACATTCTAAGTGAAATAAAAGTAAATTATAGTATTTGGGAGCGATAAAACTTTTAGTGTCAGCAACAATTCCGTTCGTTTGAAAATAACGTTGGAAACATAAAAAATATTGATTTTCTATATGACAACTGATAAAACTTGATGCTGCTAAAGGTATGCTTTAAAGCAGCAATTTTACTATTGAAGAATAAAAATTAAAAATTAAATTTTTTAATCAGTTGAATATGTAATTAAATCCATTTTGTATTAAAATATTGTTTTAATATTATTGATTGCCTAAAAGTATGCAAATATTTGAAAAATATTTATTCTAAATGAATTTAAATTAGTGGCAAGTCATTAAAAACTTAATCAAATGAGACAATTAAAAAGTTTTAGAAACTTTTTAAATTAATTAAAATAGAAAAATGTTTTTTAATTAATTCAGTTGTCAACTGAAGTTCTCTATTGCTTTTATGATGATTTATGCACTGTCGCTAAAGATAATGCCTAAAAGTAGATTAATATTTGTTTTAAATAAAGTTATTGTTGATATTTAAATTATAGAATAAGATTTAATTAAAATTTTTAAATAAGTTTTTTTGTTGTGAATTTAATTAATTTTTTCATCTGAAATCAATTTTGTATAATGTATTTAAACTGAGAATGCGCCTAAAAGTATAATTTAGAAGTCATAGATATTTTTTGAAAGCCTTAATAAACTAAAATTAATTTGGTTTTATTTTATGGGTAGGGGTTTTTACTTTGTAAATGGTTTCTTAGAATTATAGCTTCAAAAAATTTTAATTATTTATGTGATAAAAACATTAAATGTTTAACATTAAAAATTTAAAATTTCTCATTATTTATTATAACCCAGTCATAAATTATATTGTAATAATAACTAGAGAAATAACTAAATTCATATACTCGGTGCTGTAGCATAAACTAGGCCATAAAACTCATACATAGTTCAGAATTATTTGCACGGTGGTAGTTAAAGTTATCCTCACGGAGATGAAATGACTTTTCACTACCAAAATATATCGAAGGAAATATATTGCTATGCTTAGATAGCCAGACTGCCATAAACCCGCTATTAGGCATCATATTACTGTCCAAACTTGTCCATAAATGTAGCTCATATCACAAAATGCAGATTATTCTAAGGTCTCCATTAACTAATGGGTCCGCCAAATAACTTTTTTTTTTGAAAATGCTTTAAAAAAAATACTGAATATTTTCTCAAATTTTTTTTTTATTTGAAAACACAATCCTTCCGGTTAATAATGGAAAATAATTTCATTCAAATGGCTGCCTCGGCTGGACATGCAGTAGCCTACACGATTGGTCCAATTTTTAAGCACATTATCGATTGTGTGCAGCTGTATTTCACCAATTGCTTCACGAATATTGTCCTTTAAAGCGTCAATTGTCTCTGGCTTGTCGGCGTAACACTTATCTTTGACGGCACCCCACAAATAATAGTCCAACGGTGTCAAATCGCAGCTCCGAGGTGGCCGAACGACATCAGCTCTGCGGCTGATAATGCGATCTTCAAAAACAGGGAGCAAAACATCGAGTGTAGCTTATGCTGTGTGGCACGTAGCGCCGTCCTGTTGAAACCAAATGTTGCCAATATCCTCCTTGCTCATTTTCGAAGAAAAAATGGCCCAATTATGTCTCTGGACTAAAATCCGCACCAAACAGTGACTCGTTTTGGGTGAGTCGGCTTTTCAATGTATGCGTGCGGGTTTTCAGTGCCCCAAATGCGAAAATTTTTCTTCTTTACGTACCCGCCAAGATCAAAATGAGCTTCATCTGAAAAGATGATTTTTTTTGCCCAAATCGGCATCTGCTGGTGTAGGCTACTACATGGCCAGCCGAGGCAGCCATTTGAATGAAATTATTTTCCATTATTAACCGGAAGGACTGTACTTTCAAATAAAAAAAGAAATTTGAGAAAATATTCAGTAGTTTTTTTAAAGCATTTTCAAAAAAAAAAGTTATTTGGCGGACCCTTAAGCTTTCTGAGTCTAAGGTGGAATTCCGAAACTATGCAGCAGATGTCCTGGTCGGAACGGGTGCTGGAGAATTCCCAATGTGATGCGCATATAGTAGCTTATTTGGCAAAGATTTTACCGGAATTTAGAAAATAATTTCTGCCCTGGATAAGTGTGGAACAGCTAAACATACGTGCATAAGTGGTCATTACAGCCTTTCAGTAGGGATTATGGACCTAGTTTCTCACACCACTTATGTTGTGTGTCTTAATTTCATACATGAGTGGCGGGACCTACAGTTTACAGTCGACTTTGAAAGGCCGAGTTTTAACACAGTTTTCATGGCAATTTTATTTGCTCTCAGAGATTTTGCCAGAAATCTGCTGAGAGGAAGTCACCGAGTAGAATTATTCTTTAGCCCCGGTTAGCCAAATGTCTATGCAAAGTATGTTCGTTTTTAGAATACGAAAAGCAGTGAGAATGCTTGCCGAACCGTAATGTAATTTCGATAAGTATTTAATTTGCTCTACATATGATAAAATTAACGTACATTCCGTCGACAATTGACTAAAAGAGGCTTTTACGTTTCGAATCAACTATTTTGGGTTTGTGTATGAGAAACATATGTATATAAGTCGTTAGATTTTCTATTCCATTCCGTACGTGCATTAAACATAAATAAATATTTTTTATAAAAGTACCATTTGATGCAAAAAAGTACTCTTTTAATTATAGTTTAGTACCATTTAAAAATTTCTATTTTCCAACACTGCTGATATATACAAATTTATATTTTATTGCTGGTCAACAAATCTTAAATTTGCACTGGCATAAAAAGAAAAAGTCAAAAATAAAAAAAATTAATTAAATTATAGAAACAATAAGAAAAATAAAAAAAAAATTTCATTTTAAAAAATATTTGAAATATTAAAAAATATTTAAAATATAAAAATAACAAGCTTAAAAAAAATTAAAAGGAAAACATTTGAATTGGATCACTCAAAACCTTAAATTCATGCAAACTTTTCTTCTTAAAATCTTCAACAGGCTTGGTGTGCAAGTAAATAACCTTGAAATCACCATAACATTACTGCGGTATTGGTTTAAACAGTATTGTTAGTGCTTTTCATATCAGATTAGCAGGTGAGTTTTTTATACCACAAAGCACAACACTTTCTTTCTCTTTTTGCATTGTGTATAGACATGTATTTTGAAATGTGTGTGTAGTGGAAGTAAATTGCATTAGAACAACGATGAGAGGAAGTCGGTGTGAGTGGATGAGCAGTTCTTAAAAGTTGAGTTTCAAAATTGTCTGTAAACCAACACAATAAATTTAATTTGTTACGATGTTTGCAAAACAAATGCTGTAGCATCGGTTTTTGTAAGAAAGAGAGAGAAAATGTTGTGTTTTGTAGTACAAAAGCTAACCTGCTATCTGATAAGAAAAACACTAGCACTAACACTACTGTTTAAAGTAATACTGCAGTAATGTTGTGGTGATTTCAAGGTTATTTACTTACACACCAAGCCTGTTAAAGATTTTAAGAAGAAAAGTTTGCATGAGTTTAATCAAAAGGCCTGATTAAAAGTTTTTAAGTGATTCAATTTGTGTTCAAATGTTTTTTTTTTAATTTTTTAAGCTTGTTATCTTTATGTTTTAAATATTTTTCAATATTTTTAAAAATTAAATTTTTATTTGTATTTTTCTTATTGTTTCTTTAATTTAATTAATTTTTTTTTTATTTTTGACTTTTTTCTTTTTATGCCTCTACAAATTTAATATTTATTGACCAGCAACAAAATAAAAAATTAATATTTATCAGTGCTTGTGTGTCTGGCTGACTTCCAAAATGTATCAATACAAAGTTTGTATACAGTTCTACCACGGTATATAAATTTTGTACATATGCAAAGTTACCAAACAATGCATCAACTATAAATCCGATGCCTGATTGCTTTTTGACTACGTTAAAAGTACATATTGACGACGTTTTGAAATAGTATACATTGTAAACATTTTGTACAGCGGCTTTATGAAACACTTACTTTGTTCAAACACAAAGCAACTAACATTTTGGAAGTCAGCCTCTCTGTCTGAGAAGAAATATAGTACTTTTACTCTTTTTTTCTTAATTCTCCCACAAACAAGGCGCTGTTACAACGTAGCACAACGCGAATAAAATTAACGAACTTAACTTTTAGAATGAGGGAAGATATGGTAGCAATGTTGAAAAATTCAGTACTTTTGTGCTTTTTCATTTCAAAACAACCACAGTATACTTGCGTTGCTTTCAGTACTCTTTTCATGTTGGCCGTAATGCTGACCTAGCAACGTACGTTCGTATTTAGAAGGTGAAAAGCAATGAGAACGCTCTTCATATATGTACGTACGTTTCGTGACGTTCCGTCGACGTTTGACTACCGGGATTTTACGTTCTATTACTTTCCGAATCAGCTGTTTTTTATATGCCGTTAGTTTTTCTGGTCCGTTTCGTACGTGTATTAAATATAAATAAATATTTTTTACAAAAGTACTATTTCATACGAAAGAGTACTTTTTCAGTTATACGTCAATACCATTTAAATTTTTCAACTTAATTAAACCTTAATCAAAACTGATTACTTTTGGTGTGACTAGTTCCTTCCCACCATGATATTGTTACGTTTTTACCTTTTTAAAAACGTTTAAATATGAGTTCGTTAATTTCAGACAAAGTAAAAACAAATATGTTTTTAATTTCAGTTACACTCTCTTTATTCTTTACACTTCTTTTGTGTGCCACCGTATACAACTTAACGATACAACAATAATAATCTGTTTATTCACTTTACTAGTTCACACAATTATTCGCTTTACAACCACGACTTGTTTTCTTTACACGCAACTTCACACAAGGCTGACTGAATTCTTACTGACTGCTGCCTGCTTTGGCCAGCCCTTTTATAGTCCGACACAACCAGTCTAACGAACATTCTTGAAGTGGAATGTTCGTGATCTCGCCTTCTCGAGAGCTCTATTGCTAATACATTATTGTTTGTGTACTTTGCTTATGTTGTCTATCCCTTTTTATCACATACATGTTGTTGTTGGTACCAGGCGCAACCAGGTTCGTCGTACATATGTGTGTGTGTGCAGCTTTAGATAATCAACACGTTCATTGTATTCTTAGTGTTAGTGTGTATTTGTATCGTGTGGCTTTTGTTTATCGTTTTTGTTGTTAAACGATATTAGGTCGTTTCGATTTGCGTAACAATATATAATGCAACAACCCTGCACATTTTCATAATGGGCGTCATTTTTAGACAGTTTGTAACCCTATTATTTTAGGAATTGCTACTACACGATCAATCATCTTTTTAGCTGAAAAAAAAACTTGATTAATGAAACTGAAATTAATACAAAAAAAGAAAGAAAGAAGATCTATTCCTTCCTTTAAGGCGTCGAGAAGAATAACATTAATGAAGCTATGAATACTTGAATTCATGTTGGAGTTGAAGAGCAAAGATGCTGGATTTGGCAAACTTGCTTATATGGCGATCAATTATTGTCTTTATATTGTCCTCAAGATTACATTAGGTGTTGTAAAATCAAATGATCGTGAAAGCTTTACGGTACAATGTTCTTGGCCAATGGCAAAATGAAAATGGAGCACAAATTATTCTGTGATTTTCATAAGTTAAGAAAACCTTTAACTAAAAAAGTTTTGAAAATCTGAACTCTTCCTTTGTAAAATAAAAGACTTTCATGCTCTTTATCATGGCTATAAGGCTTGGCATGGAAAGTTTGTTTTGAGTTTCATAAAATTTTATTAAATTTTTCGTTTTTTTTCTTGTTCTTGTTTTCAATGTTTTGAATAAAGCTGCCCAACTGAACACAAAAACGGAATAAGAAAACAAGAAACAATGGACTGAAAACAAAATTAAACTGAGTGTGGTGTGGTGGATGTAAAGTTTTTAAGTGGATTTTTCCGTTTTAGTTGGTAGTAATTAAGCTGAGTGAATGGGCGAACATAATAAACACAAACTCAGCTACAGAAACATTTCACATTTGGTTAAGTAAAGGCAGTGGAAGCCATTGTTTTTAAAATGAAAAAATAAAAATAAAATTTGGGGTCCTTTTTCATTTCCTTTTTTCATATTCACAGACGGGACCTTACTATTCTAGTGACTTTAGCTAGTTCTTAACAAGATATTTCAACTATTTCAGCTGGTTGGTTAGTTTTTCTATTTTTTTCCTTGCATAGAAGAACTAAACAAAATAACGAAAAAAGAGAAGAACGTGATGTATGGTTGAAACGACATGTCGACGTTTTCAGCTGCAGGAGGGTAAGTGTTTTTGTTGACTTGTTGTTAACAACATACTACACAATGACGTTAGAAAAAATTCAGCGGAAAACACAGTTAGTAGTTGCTACCAAATGCTAACATATTATTATTTTTGTTTTTGTATTTTTTTTCCAACAAAAAGAAACAAAAAAATGGAAAATGGAAAATCAGGGTCACTATTAAAGCAACAACTTGTATTGTAAGGGAGGTTAACGTTCTTGCTTTTGTTCAAATTCTTATCATTCGCATTCGTTTGTCAGGGTAGAAGTTAAATTGTTGGCTAAAAAAATTTGTTAATTCCCCTTAGAAAGTTAAAAATGAAAATTAACAACGTTTTGTATACAAATGGTGACATAATCAACGTTTCCTTTAATCTTAGATTTGCCTTTATTTTTGGCCAGTTTTTTAACTTTTTTTTGCTGAAGATATTCTTTAAATAAACGAAAGCACAAACATTTTTAAGATTATGTACGGAAAAGTTTTTAAAAGTTTTTAAAAGTTTTTGCAAGTTTGAAAGAAATAAAAATAAACATAAAAATATATGCACAATAAAAATTTTTTTATGAAAGTCTAAAAGTATGCAAAAAAAATTCTTAACATTTAGGATAAATATAACTTTTAATGAATAAAATTAAAATAAAATTTAAAGCAACCCACAAAGCATAAAATATTTTACAGCCTCTAATAAGTTTTTTTTTTATTATTTATAAACAAAATTTTTTATAATGTCTTAAAAAAGCCTAAAATTATGCAGGGTTTTAAGCAATTAGGGTTTAACCATAAATCTTGGAAAAGATTATCATTGTTTTTGAATTTTAAAAAATGAAGAGTCTTTCATTTGCTCTAATTAATCCATACAAGACGAATTCCACTGTCTTCCTAGGTACTTAAATAAAGGGTCCGCCAATAACTTTTGTTTTTGAAAATGCTTTAAAAAAAACAGTGAATATTTTCTCAAATTTCTTTTTTTATTTGAAATTAGAATCCTTCCGGTTAATAATGGAATATAATTTCATTCAAATGGCTGCCTCGGCTGGCCATTCAGTAGCCTACACCAGAAGATTCCGATTTTGGCTAAAAAATCATCTTTTCAGATGAAGCTCATTTTGATTTTGGCGGGTATGTAAACAAGCAAAATTGTCGCATTTGGGGCACAGAAAACCCGCACGCATACATTGAAAAGCCGACGCGCCCAAAATGAGTCACTGTTTGGTGCGGATTTTGGCACAGAAGCATAATTGGACCATTTTTCTTCGAAAATGAGCAAGGAGTGGCCGTTACAGTCAACGGCGATCGTTATCAGGCCATGTTGAACGAATTTTTGTTCACAAAAATTGAAGAGGAGGATATTGGCAACATTTGGTTTCAAAAGGACGGCGCTACGTGCCACACAGCCGAAGCTACACTCGATGTTTTGCGCCCTGTTTTTGAACATCGCATTATCAGCCGCAGAGCTGATGTCGTTTGACCACCTCGGAGCTGCGATTTGACACCGTTGGACTATTATTTGTGGGGTGCCGTCAAAGATAAGTGTTACGCCGACAAGCCAGAGACAATTGACGCTTTAAAGGATAATATTCGTGAAGCCATTGGTGAAATACAGCTGCACACAATCGATAATGTGTTTAAAAATTGGACCGATCGTGTGGGCTACTGCATGGCCAGCCGAGGAAGCCATTTGAATGAAATTATTTTCCATTATTAACCGGAAGGATTGTACTTTCAAATAAAAAAAGAAATTTGAGAAAATATTCAGTAGTTTTTTTTAAAGCATTTTCAAAAAAAAAAAAGTTATTTGGCGGACCCTTTATTACCAACTACTGGTGTTTGTCGGCAATTACATGCATCAAACTAACACAATATGTCCAGTACACATCATTGTAATGTATATTCTACCTGCACTTTGCTACTTAGGAGTGTCACATATTAATAATTGTATCCCTGTATAGGAACGCAAGCTGCCCCATTGCGCTCGGGAATACGACAGAAGCCTCATCAGAGTGAATGTTAGAGGCAAGTAAGAAAGTAATATAAAGGTCTAGGGTTATGATTTTGAGTTCAAAAGACAGTCTTAAAGATCTATACTATCCGGACGATGTATGTAGTCGAATTGGACGTCTTAGGATAAATATACACAAATTCAAGACCAAAAGATTTAACAGCAAATTGAAAATGTTCGGCCACATACTGGGAGCATTATTTTGTGGTGACTCTGGAGAAGACTCGGAAAGACTTCTGATACATTTTGTGAAGTTAGTTGCCCTGTACGAAAGCGTATCATGGAATGCAGCTCAAAACAATACATATCTGTGTCAACTGATACCTGAGCTAGATTCAGAGGAATTGCAATCGAGATTCATAAACGGAGGTGAAGATGGGATGGCCATATTTTACGCAGTCACTGTTAGATCTGAGGGGAAATTTTGTTTCTTTTGGGGGCTTCATCTGCTCCCTAAGAAGTAATGGCTGCTTTCTAAATGGCCTTGCAAAATAGGGATAGGGAGCATAGGGTGTAAGATAAATAGCTTCAATCATAAGGCTTCTCTCATAAGCTATAAGTTAAATATAAAAATTTTAAAATTGATTAAATTTAAATACTTATTAGTATTATTCAATGAACCTACTTGCTGATGTAATAAAAATCTAAAAACACATTTTAATAATTTTATATGCTCCTAAAAATATGCCACAAAAATAACTCCTTATGGAAAAACTGACGATTTATTAACAAAAGTTATTGAAATTCAAACTAAAACACAATAAAAGTGATGAAATTTTTCTATTAAGCAAAATGAATAAAACTGAACAAATTTTAGAGCATACTTTTTCGCACTTCATGTAAATACGTTGTATATACCGGCAAACGTAAAGCATTCAATCAATATTTTGTTTGTATATATACAATATATACATATGTATGTGTTTACCTTACGGGTAGAGGTTATGAATTGTATAAATGGCCAACGAAAATCTATTTATAAAAACAGCTGCCAAAAGTGTATTGGCATGATTGAATATTATGGCATAGTTTTAGGCAACAAAAATTCAGCACATGCAATATTTTTCTATTTTATTTTAAGATTATTTGAAATCGAAAATAAAATCAAACGTTTATTTTATATTTAAAATTTGTTATTTTTTAATTAAAAATCTTTGCATAGTTTAAGGCTGTCAATGAAATCAATTAAATTTTAATAGGATTTGAAAGAGAGATAAAAGCCAGACTTAATCAAATTGTTAAACTATGTGAAAAATTAAAAAAAAATTGAATTTATAAAGTAAACTTTTAGGCGTAAAATAAATAAAAATTTATAGCCTTTTATAATTCCTGTTTGATATTTTAAGATAATCAATTACAATTAAATATGTTTTTCTAACAAAGACATTGTTTAACAATCTGGATAATTTTTAAGAATAAATTATATTTTAAAGCAAATATTTAGGCGTTAAATATATTTAAATCGATAGTTTTTTCTAATTCTATTTGAAGAAAGTTAAGTTTTTCGTTTTATTTAAATAAAAATTACTAAGAGTTATTAACCTCATCTAAAACTCGAGAAATGCAAAAGAAACTATTATAAAACATATTTCTTTGAATATAATATATGATATTTTTATTTTCCTTTCCTTGCATACTTTTATGCATAATAAAAACACACGTGCTAGAAATAACAATAAAATTTGTAGCATACCTTTAGGTAAAACCAACATACTTTTACTCATGACTGAAAAGTTGAACGCCATGGGATAAAAAGAAACAACAAAATGGCTTTTTATACATAAAAGTTTTTATTTTATTTATTTTTATTTTGTTTAAGGACCACAAAAGACAAAACTAAGGCTTTAAAGATTTTAAGATATAAAAATGGCGTTTAAATATTACTGGAACTTTACTTATTTCTTTGCGTAAAGCACTGTTGACATGCTATTATTTGCAACGTAATTTCTTACCTTAACTTTTAATTTTATTTTTTTAAATTAAATTTTTTTTTTTAAATTTTCTTGTTAAATTTTTTTGTTCAATATTAAAGCATACTTTTAAGGTGTTCCAAAGTTTTTTCATTAGAAAGAATTCTGAGAACTTAAACCCTTTCCTAGAAGTCATAACATGTATAGGGGAAAATATATTTTGCCAATGGAGGTCTTATAAAAAATTAATTTGAATTTTAAGCACCTTAAAAAGGGGATAAGCATGTATTTAAAACAGTATTTGAAATGTAAGTATACTTTAAGGCTCTTAAAAACTTAAAGTACTAGATAATTTACAAAATACTTGAAATTGTTGCGTTTATTTAAATGAACATCTCTAAGAAATTGTAAAAAGAAAGGTTTAAAAATAAGTGTGAATTTGAAGGCTTTATTTCCGAGTTATGTGCGTTTAAAGCACCCATTGACTGTTTATATGTATATGATGCAGATGCAGAAACTGGCACATCGTCTTGAAAATGCGCACTAAATTAAGGACACTTCTGAAAACTGTGTTTTGCTGCAATTCGGAAACAGAAGAGGCAACATATTAATCAACAAAAAACATTGCCTGGCTAGTTAACTTGGCCTTTCTGCATACCATTTTCTCTACAGAATTCTGGCTATAACAAAAGACTTTCCTGGTGCTGATGGTGATTTGTGGTACTCCCCAAGAGAACCAAGCTTAACTCTTCTCCATGATAGAAATAATGGAATCCAGCTTGAAAATTCATTGAGTTTCTCCATTTTTTTCTTTGTAAACCCCTTCTAAATAATGTAACGCTATTTAATGATCATAAAGTCACTTTATTATAGTGCTTCAGTGCTTACACTAATTGAATAACTGATTAACCATTTATTTATTATTTGGCTTGTTGAGCTTCGACACAGAAGTCTTATGTGGTAACTTAAACCTTCTGGAACCATTCCACTGAAGCTTGTGCCACATGTTCATATAATCCAGCATATATAACATTTCGGGGAATCTTAATTGCTATAGGACCGTAGTGTACTATAGGGGTAATGCATTTTATTAATAATTTTAAAGCATATTTTCGAGGTTATTAAAATTTACACGAACAAACACTTCAATTTGAAAACTAATTTTTTAAACATTTCGGTTTAATCTTAAGCATATTTTTGGGCGTAACTTGAATTTTCCATAGGGAATATTGCAATATAATAGAAACCGTTTTAAAATTACAAATTTTAAAGCATACTTTTGGTTGTTTTCATTTCTGCCTTAAAAATAGATGTTGGCTCAAAAGGTCAATAAAATTTTATGATGGAAAATAAATGTTTTTTTGGGAAAAAATAAAATAAAAAAAACAAAGAAGAAGCGCATGCATACACCACGAAAATTTCCATGACTTTTTTTCTATTTTTTTTCTTTGCTTTTGTTAGTGCTCCAAGCAAACGAAAAAATTTTTTTTCTTTTCAAATATTGACAAAGAGTTGAAAACAAAATCCATAAAATGTCTTAAGGAATTTTTTGAAAATTGTCTTGGTGACACCAGCTTCATTATTGACTAAAAATTTGTTTAATGGAAATTGCTGCGGCATGAAAACAGTTTTAAAGCTTAACGAGTCTTTAGTGGGTCTTTGCAAATTGTAGCAGATGTAACAAACCATAAAGGGGTCACAAATATTTGCATATCTTCAGGCGTTATACATATTTTCATATTTTCGAAGAAAGCTGAGCCACATAAATTATGAATGATTTACAAAGAAATATGATACAATAAAAGATTTGCTTTTTACCATGAACGATATTACGGCAAGCACATTCACTTGGATTATAACGAACATGGGATACCCTATGTTGCCAGTTTCGTTATAAAAAAAAATTAGAAAATATTACGAATCATTTTCAAAGTTTAATTTGTAATTCCACAGGCGTAATTAGAAGAATGGTCTTTCATAATTTTTCCTATTCAATGCCTTCCAAAAAATCCAATTAAAATTTTCCTTTCAATTATTATTTCTGGCTATGATATAGGGGTGAAAGAGTAGGGTTGGGGGGAGTAGACCTTACTTATGTGTTGGATATGGAATGCATAAATTTTTCCATAACAATGGCAAACCAATATGAAATAAAATACAAATTGACATTATTAATGTATGTGTGTGCGCGCGTGTGTGTGTGTGTGTGTGTGGTGTATTATCTTTGGTTACTAGTCCGGATCCTATAACAATAAATCGTTATGAAACCACAATATTTGTGTGAAATTCTAAAAGAAAATAAAATAAATTGAAAATACCTTAAGGCAGCCATGAATTGCTGTGCTGTGTGTTACCACAAACCAATTGTCTGATAAGCCCTAAGCTCAGCACCTTTTCCCTTTGCTACAGTAGCCAATGATACTGTAGTAAGCAATATTTTGAAAAAGTATCCTCATTCTGTGCAATTTTATTTTCCATTTTTATTGCCCCATAGATTTTTAATGAAATGTGGGCATAACAAGAATTCATTCAAAAAGGTAAAGCATACCTATAGGCGTATGGTAATAAATACAAATAAAATTGTTGGACAAAATGTGTAACGAGAAATATTTTCTTCTTTTCTTTCTTTCTTTCTTTTTTCAAGGTTCTCCTTTACGCAGCCATTTACGTAGAAAGGCAGACATTTGAATATAAAATATGTATTTTTAAAGTCTGCTTTTAGGTTAAAGGAATTCTTTAATTCCCTTCATTGTCATAGGAAAATAAAAATTATTGAACCAAAAATAACAAAAACATTTGTAAAGGAAAGTCTGCCATGTTTTTAATACTCTCCAGGGTTGGACAAATTATGTCTTAGAGCTCACATTCAATTAAAAACGGGTCCGCATATAAAATGAATCTTATGATTGAATTTATTTGCTTCAGATAGGTTAAAGGTCATCTACTTGCTGAATTTAGTCATTACAACTCTGTAGTCAGGATTACAACCTCTTTTCTCACACCACCTTTATTGTGTGTGTGTTTTAATTTTATTCATGAGTGTCATGATCTTGGTTCCCTATCGCTATCTGAACTGGTGCTTAGGCACCGTAACCCCTCTATTTGGGGGAATTCTTTAATCCTCCTAATTCTCTCAAAATATATATCGAGTGCTCGTAGTTGGATAGACAAAATAATTGTAGAGTGTTTAGCGAAATACTTGGATATTGGATACTCGCATAAACTCCAGTATCTTCTAGGCAGAAGTCGTGCCGATCTTCATGGCGATTAAAGTTGTAGAGTATTAATGAGAATATTGTGGTGATATGCGCAGACAGCCAGGCTATCTTAAAGCTTCCTTCGAATATCATATCGACGTATAAGCTGGTCCATAAAATTCACTCATTTATGCGGGGAACGGCGGATTATTCTAATGTCTGTCTTATTTGGAGCCCAGAGCATAGGAACATATCTATAAACTGTGCTGCGGACTTACCTGGTCAGAACGGGTGTAAAACTGGGATACTCCAAATGTGTGTCGCACAGAAAAGGCCTCTTGGCCACTATTGGGTTGGGAATCGAGGAAAAATTTCTCTTTTTGGTTAACGCTTTCTATTTAGAGGAATCTGTTTGAGCGCTAGGTTGAACTGGCCGAATTTATATTCCATGGCGGACGAAACAGTTCATTTTGCTCTACCGAAAAATGTTGATATGGTACATTGCCTAATAAGGAGGCATGTTCGTTGGCTAGGCGCCACCTCAATTGACTTCTGCAGAAGTTGTGACCCGAAGGAGGAGTAAGTAAAGTCTGTCATTTAGCACTCGAGAGAACGCGTGTGAATAGCATATTGGGATCAATGTATTGGCCTAATTGGGGACCTCACATATTTATATGTTTGGTGTTTCTGTGTCTCAACCAATTATAAGGTTAGGTTAGATTAGGTTAGAGGACGTGTACTTGTCAATTAAGACAAGTACAGTACCCGGAGGTCGAATTGACCCATTGTACAACGTCCTAGTTCCTCACACCACTTATGTTGTGTGTGTTAATTTTATTCATGAGTGGCGGGACCTACAGTTTAACGTCGACTCCTAAAGGCAGACTTTTGAGAAACCCTCCCATGGCAAATGTATTTACTCTCAGAGTTTTTGCCAGAAATCTGCTGAGAGGAAGTTGCCGAAGAAATACTTTTTGTATTTTGTCTTGATGTCTGGTCTGAGACTCGAACCCTGGCTTTATGTCTAATAAGCCAACACACTACCTACTAGATTACGGCGACTTTAAAACCCATTATAAACGCAGATAGCTTTTAAGGTCTGCTGCATATATACATACACAAATTTAAAATTTCTGTGCGTAATGTGATAACCTATAACACTATAAATTATTTTGTATTTTTAATTTACTTTGGGTACTTTTAAGGCTGAATTTTTAAAAAAATGTTGCATACTTTAAGGCATTTTAAAAATTAATGAAAATATAAACTTGTTGCCTTGATGCCTTTATTAAATACTAATTAACCCGATTTTTTTCAATTCCAGAAATCATGTAAACAGCCACGAAAACAAAATTTCTTTTTAAGCAACTCTGCAACTGCAACTGTAACGAAACATATCAAGTATTGCCTCGAAAATCTACTTTTTTTGAGAAATCTTTTTAAAAATGAAAATGATTTAATATTACAAAACAAAACAAATAAAATAAAATAAAAAGTGATAAAAATAAAAAAGAAAGAACAAGAAAAGAAAAAACTTTTAAACAATTTTAATTTGAATTTTAATTCAACGAAATCAAGAAATAAAAGAACACAAGTGAAAAATTACATTTAAAATAAAGAACAAACGGATACGGATATTGTGGTGAATAAAAACGAAAGAGAGAAAAAAACCAAAAAACAGAAAAAACAACAAAAAACACCAAGTGTTTAAAATAATTTTCTTCATTTAGTTTATCCTTTCAACGTTTTTTCTTTTGCTTTTCTTTGTTTTGTTTTTTCTAACGTGGCGTATACCTATTGCGTCACCCGTGACTAAGCGTGTTTAAATTTTTTCTAATTTTTAATGAATACAGTGCTAATGACATGTGTAATGCTGCTGTTTAATACGGAGTTTCAGTGAACAACATCGAGAAAGCAAACTCCAGAACAAAAGAACAAAATTAAACGTCGTAACTATACGCTTCAAGTCTTAAGTCAAGTGTAAAACAAGTTTGGAAAAAGAAACTTTATTTCTTAGTTTTTTCTTCTTTCGGTTTTTTCTTCTACTTTTCTTGATTCATTGTTTTGAAACTTTTTCGTTCATTTTCACCTCCAAAGAACAGAAGAAAAAAAAGAACAAGTTTTTCTTGAAATCCTTGAAAAACACAAGAAAAAAAACATTTTTTTTTGGTTTTAAAATTCTTTTTTGGCATCGAAAATTAATTATTGTGCTGTAAAGGTCTTAAGTTCAACGCCAAAGTAAAAAGCAAGCAAATAAAGAAAAATGTCGTTACTGACGTGGCGTTTAACCTGGCCACTTTTTATTGGCATTATGCTGTTTGTGGTCCATGTGCAGGCACTCGATTTAAGCCGTTTGTATGGACACAATATGGTGCAGAAACGAAGTGGTAAGTACAATGGAAATTCTTGCTTATAAATAAGGAGAGTGGGGGGTATTAAATAACAAATAAAACAAAAAGGTTTACAAAACAGATAAAAACATAAAAACATGAAAACATTTAATTTGGCATTGTTTTTATGGGGGAAAGAAAGAAAACTTTTTAATTAAGTCCTAAAGGATGTTTGGGAGTATGAAAGTTCGAAAATAATTTCTCATTTATAGGTATTTCGTTGCTCTTTTTTTGCAGAAAGATAATAATAAAAAGGTTTTACAATAATGAAGCTTGTAAAGTCATGGGTTTTAATTACCTGGAGTCAAAGTAATGTCTGCATCTCTCTAAGACTCTAATTGTACTAGACTTTTTGCTGTGAAAAACATTTCCGTTTATTTACTCTCTTATTGTAGTTTAGAGTTCAAGATATATTTTACAAAGTGTTGTCGTTTGCTATGGAAAAAATTACAATTTTGTTCAAATCAAGTAATTTGATAAATAGGCCATCAAACGTTAAAGGCCAGTCAGTGGACCATCACAAATATTTTCTTACTTGCATTACATTTCTTAAACTTCCACAAATTATTTCCATTTTACAGGGTTTGTCACTGCTATGTTTGCTTTTACCCTTGTAAAGCCGTACCACACTGGTTTCCCCCATAGGGAGCGAACATTATTGCACTAAATTTATTTACAACACTCTAAATTTTATGAATCTAACAAATTTTGTTTTTTTTGCGAGATTTAATATTTGCGTGATTTGAAGTTGAAGTATGTTTATATTGCATATATTGTGATCGCATAGTCCTACAAAAAAACTTAATTTTAATAAAAAAAATGTTCGTGTTATTTTGGCAGAAAAATCATCTTTTCAGATGAAGCTCATTTTGATCTTGGCGGGTATGTAAACAAGCCCAATTGACGCATTTGGGGCCATTTTTCTTCGAAAATGAGCAAGGAGTGGCCGTTACAGTCAATGGCGATCGTTATCGGGCCATGTTGAACGAATTTTTGTTCACAAAAATTGAAGAGGAGGATATGGGCATTTGGTTTCAACAGGACGGCGCTACGTGCCACACAGCCGAAGCTACACTCGATGTTTTGCGCCCTGTTTTTGAAGATCGCATTATCAGCCGCAGAGCTGATGTCGTTTGGCCACCTCGGAGCTGCGATTTGACACCGTTGGACTATTATTTGTGGGGTGCCGTCAAAGATAAGTGTTACGCCGACAAGCCAGAGACAATTGACGCTTTAAAGGACAATATTCGTGAAGCCATTGGTGAAATACAGCTGCACACAATCGATAATGTGCTTAAAAATTGGACCGATCGTGTAGGCTACTGCATGGCCAGTCGAGGCAGCCATGTGAATGAAATTATTTCCCATTATTAACCGAAAGGATTGTACTTTCAAATAAAAAAATAAATTTGAGAAAATATTCAGTAGTTTTTTTTTTAAGCATTTTCCGTGTAACCATAGAAGAATTTGAATATATTTCTTCAACTTGGACTTTGGAGGATCTACTTTAATAATCTTGAGACGAAATTTATAAAAAAATAAATTAAAATGCAGTCCCTTATGCATTACAAACATAATTGGTCATTACAACCCTTCAGTCAGGATTACGACCTACATTCTCACACAACTTATGTTGTCTGTGTTAATTTTTATACATGAGTGACGCGACCTACAGTTTAAAGTCGACTCCGAACGACAGATTTTTGAAAAACTTTTCATGGCAAATTTTATTTACTCTCAGAGTTTTTGCCAGAAATCTGCTGAGAGAAAGTCGCCGAAGAAATATTTTTTGTATTTTGGTTTGATGTCTAGCCTGGGGCTCGAACCCTGGCTTTTACGTCTAATAAGCCAACACACTACCTACTAGACTACGGCCCTTATGCATTCCTATGCATAATAATGTTAATGAACGTGTGTCACATAAAGAAACTGTTTCCAACGTTGGTTGCTTAAAGGAAATCATTCCATACAAACACAATTTATATAACTTTACATAATTTCTCTTGAACCATCGTACACTCAAAATCATTTCTCACTCCACTTCTATTCGCTTAACAGGCAATTTATCATTTTCCTTTTTCATTTATTTCTTTACCACACTGGTGTCTTTTAGAGGGCAGTAGAGGAAATGCCGTTGAAGTATTTCGTATGACAAGTGAAAATAGTTATCGATATACTGATTAAACGCGCCTTGTAATAAGCTATCGATTGTCATCAATTTGAAATATGATATACGATTTGGATTCTGATAACAGATT
The DNA here is from genome assembly GCA_958299815.1 of Sarcophaga carnaria. Classification (NCBI taxonomy): domain Eukaryota; kingdom Metazoa; phylum Arthropoda; class Insecta; order Diptera; family Sarcophagidae; genus Sarcophaga; species Sarcophaga carnaria. The sequence continues at coordinate 128,409,400 of OY283150.1, read as the reverse complement.
GACCATGCCATAGCAGTTGACTGAAATAATAACAAAAGAAATGAACAGAAAAAGACACTCAATTAATTGCAGACAATTAATGGCGCGCTCAATTGGAGATGGAATAAATTTCCATGGAATTCGTTAAGCAATTGAAGATAAAAACAATGACGTTCAAGGTAAAGGACTTAAAGCCTGTAAATATATACATAACTACATACATATTTACATGCTGATATAAATAGAATATCTTTTCTATTGTATTCATTTAAGTCATAGGGCCACTTATTTTATCATAATATTAGGCCGCCTTTAACACCATATTTATGCCTGCCTCCTCCAGCCTTCTCCTGCCTCCTCCTGCTATAAATAGTTAACGACTCGAATTTATTTTATTTGTTTTGCTGTTTCTCCTTTATTAGATTGCTTTGCTTTGCTTGTTTGTCGACAATTTCCTTAACGTGGTTTTAAGCAGCATAGGGGCAGCAAAACAATATCATAATCATCATCATCCTTAATGTAACCTCTCTTCCCGCTTAAAGAAAGCCAGCTAACTTGGAAACAGGAATTGTGATGTAATTTGTTAAGCAAACTAAACAAACAAACATTCATTCATTTTTTTTATTCATTGCCAAACAAATATTGCCTTGTAATCTTGTGTCTGTTATGCTGGTTTCCTTCTTATACAATAGATACGGGGCCAAGTTAGGCTAAGCAAAGTAATAAGAGAAGGGCCAGGATGACTTAGAGTGGTCTACAATGCTACAATTATGATGATGATGACGCTTGTTTGTTGTAGAAAATGAAATAAATTATGCATTGCCAGAGAACAAATGCTCTTTAATAAACTGGACTGAACTAACAATGAGCCAAAGTATGAAACAGATTGTTAAAGACGAAGCAATCTAGAAATTCTCCAAATGCTCAGAGTATAGTTTATTTAAAATGAAATGAAATTTCATGAAATACAAGGTACTTTAAGAATTTCTTTGAAATTTCATAAACTAAAGAACATTTTGTATTAGAAACTCCATAACAAAGACGTGGCATTATATAATGGGTGATTTTTAAGAGCTATAGGAAAATTATTCCAAAATAAAACACATAAAATTCAGAAGAATGCATGAAATCTTTATTTGAATCGATAGTACGGTCCATATAATTTAATGTTTGAAGATTATTTCATGCAAATGTTTACCGCGACTGCACCTCAAATGGTCCATCCGCTTAGTCCAATTTTGGCAAAGTCTTTCCAACATTTCGGTCGGTATCTCACGAATAAATGCTTCAATGTTGTCTTCCAATGCGTCAATTGAAGCGGGCTTGTCTGTATAGACATGAGCTTTAACATAGCCCCACAAAAAATATTCTAAAGGCGTTAAATCGCACGATCTAGGCGGCCAATTGACCGGTCCCGAACGTCAAATAAAATGTTCACCGAACTCGCCTCTCAATAAGTCCATTGTTACGCGTGCTGTGTGGCATATGGCATCGTCTTGTTGAAACCACATGTCATGCAAGTCAAGCTCTTGCATTTTGGGCAAAAAAAGTTGGTTATCATCTCACGGTAGCGCTCACCATTCACAGTTACGTTACGATTCGCAGCATCTTTGAAGAAGTACGGTCCAATGATGCCATCAGCCCATAAACCTGGATGCATTGGTAGCTTTTGCAATGCTTCTGGCTGATCTTCACTCCAAAATCGACAATTCTGCTTATTTACGTATCCATTGAGTCAAAAATGAGCTTCGCCGCTGAACACAATTTTTCGATAAAGAAAATGGAAGGAGCGCGCGATGAACTTTCTTAACAGAGCACGCATTTTGATAATAAAATTCAATGATTTGCAAGCGTTGGTCGTTTGTAAGACGATTCATGGTTAAATTGTAGACCAAACTGAAGATGTTTGACAGTGAAACAAAACACGAAACGTGTGCGTGAGCTGTTTAAACCAGTGTTGCCAAAAAGATAATAATAGCTAAAAAAAATGACCCGTTAGAAGAAGGATAGCCGTCTTTGTGTCTTGCAATTATCGGAATTTATTTATCGATATACTGATACTGAAGTCGCCGTAGTCTAGTGTGTTGGCTTATTAGCCGTGTGACCTCGGTTCAAACCCCAGGTCAGACAACTCCAACAAAACGAAATATCAAGAAATATTTCTTCGGTGACTTCCTCTCAGCAGATTTCTGGCAAAAATTGTGACAGTAAGTAGAAAATTGCCGTGAATAATTTTCTCAAAAATCTATCGTTCCGAGTCGACTTTAAACTGTAGGTCCCACCACTCATGTATAAAATTAACACACACAACATAAGTGGTGTGAGAAGCTAGGTCGTAATCCTGTCCAGGAATCACTCGGAGCTACCGATGAAGCGATTAAAACTGCCAATATTAATTCATGACATTTCATCCAGATCCTCCATATAGTAGGCGCTTAGGTGCCTCTTTCTCCTGTGACCAAGTGCCGGCAATGTACACATCCTCCTCCTTACATCCACAGCTTCCGCAGATATCATTTGCAAGGTGTCCAAGTCCAATACTCCTCGCATGCGTTCCTATAAAACAATGCCCCGAAATAACCCCGATAACAGTGCTGAGCCTACTTCTTTGGTGTTTAAGCAGAGCTGCCGCACGGCTTTTATCCAGCCTTGGGCAGATTTTCTGTGCCGTTCTGCCTGTGTCCGAAGGTGCCCATCTACTGTTGACAAGGTCCACGATTGCATTGGCAATTATAAGCTTGCATGTACCCAAAGGGATCCCTAATGTCGAGAATTCATCAGTCCATCGGCCGGTTCATCCGCTCTACAGTTGCTGGGGATGTGCATATGTCCCGGTACCCATGTGATACAGGCATCAATCATATTGATTCGCTACCTCGTTAAGACATCAGTTGTATACCGTTCTGGAGTTCATTACATTAGAATCTAATGCTCTGATAGCCGCTTCATCTTTAGGAAAGTATGGTTATTTTCCGCTTGGGAGCATTTTCGTGCACAATAATTTCAACCGCAACCCGTATTGCCGACACTTCCGTAGCCATGCCGATAAATCTCTAGATTGCAGGAAATATAAGAGGGTGCCTTCAATAATGTCAAACAAAAGTCGGCTGAGTATTTATTCTGACTTGCTTTAATGGTTCCAACTGGTCACGAAGTCGCCGTTGAAACAAAAAGGGCACGAAACCGTGCCCAGTTTCATTATGGAAAATCAATTAAGGACCTGGCATCACGATATTGGAAGTATAAAATTGTCGTTGTATTAATTTCTTTTTTTGCGGATATGATCTCCAGGTACTTTTTGCTGTTCCAATGAGAATGATGTGAAACTCAATTTTTCAGCAGAAGTGCTTTGAAACACTAAAAAATTCTTATCATTTCTCCTGCCACAATTTCTGTGTAACAAGTTATCTTCATTGTTTGCTACAGCCTTCTTTAAAGTCGAATTTCATTCACATTATTGAAAACTAGACATCCAATAATGAATTACAGAAGCAACAAGCAATGAAGGGATATCCTCATGTTATTTTCTTGGCAATAAACATGAAGAAAACAAAACAAAAAAAAAATTCCATGAGTATGTGGCATGAGTTTGAAAAACTTATTGGCCCCATGAGCACAACATCAATTATGCAAAAGAGGCTTAAAACTACAACAACCAGAAAAAAGTTTCCAAAGAGGATATGAAAAGTGAAAAGCAGAAGATGTACTCCAAAGACAAGAGTTTCTTGTGAAACCAATCACTACTTGAAAAGGGGCTCTTAAACAAAGTCTATGAAAATCTTAAAAAGACTAACAAAACACCATCAAAAAACAAAAATGCTTTCTTTACACTGTTTCTCAAGCCAGAATACATAGAAAAAACAAGAAAAAAAAGTGAAATTTTAAATAAAATCGAACTATTTTAGGATTCAACCAACTTCGTGTTGATATAATTCCAAGTGAATGCTCCCAGAGCTGACTGAAACCACTATTTTATCCATTTTATCCACTACTTAATACATTGCGATTTTAAAAAAGGTTTTTACCACTAGTCCATTCAATACTTCTTCTATAGGAATTAAACACAGCTTAACGATGTTTAAAGAGAGCATTTACAGGCATCTGACGTGGCACATTTTTGCACTTTAGCTAACAGGGTCTTCCGTTTCCAAAATTCTCTACCTTCTATGCAGCCATACGCACAAATCGGCAAGATTATGAAATTGTAGATCATATTCACCACTTTAAGACGAGGTAACCATTTCTCTTTTTCATTTTCTACAGGTTTACTAATATATTCCGCATCATTAAACAGTTGTAGGTCAGCTCTTTTCAAGCGCAGACAGCAGGAATTCATTGATAGTCGAAAGAAACTTTTTAATGGCAATGATTACCATCCATACAGTAAGCAACTTTACTTAGGTCAGAAGACGTTTACTAATGGAAGGGTAAGATCCCGCCTCGGCCAGAGATTAGGTCAATTGTGAAATCGCAATTTAATACCAACCCAAGTATCAGACATTACCTATTAGTAAACAATCTTGACACCAAAATAAATATTTCAATTGCATAACCTTACTAAGGGCCATTATTACAACTTGCCTTTAGTTAACGGGAGGATTTTAATGGGGAGATAAATTGTTTTTCGCTATTATGAGTACTCAATAAGATAGAAGTGAACGTTAAGCTACAGGGAGGATCATCCTACCTTTAACATTTAAAGGTCACTTTATGTTTGAACTTGCCATATTATATATTATTTTCAATATGGCAACCTCAAATTTAAACAATATGAGCATATACGACCAAAGAACGAAGCCCGTGGTCGCCACTGCGTTAAAAAAACTCGTATAATTCAGCAGTTTTATCGACATTGCTCCGGCACTGCCATATTTTTGAAAAATTTTATCTGTAAGTTGTAATAGCGAAAATAAGTTAAAGGTAACTTTACAGTTCCCTTTAGCTAAAGGTACCTTTAACTAAACCCAAGTTTAACGGCAAGTTGTAATAATGGCCCTAAATCTTACTTTAAAGAGTTCTATCAAAGATGACTGGAAATGAGAAGACAAAGAACCTCTGACTCTTCTTAGTAAAGCACTAGACACTGACATTTAAGATGAGCTATTACCTGCTGCTGCTATGTAGGTCCGCGAGTCATACAGATTTCATTCGAGAAAATACCAACTCTGTCGGCATACCTTCAAAGGATAACTTGTGACAACTACAACAATGTGATTGATGCAAATAGGATTTAAAGAAAGAAGATAAATCTTCTTCTTCGTTATCAGTTCACCGGAGAATACTTAGTTTAACTCACGTAATCCGAACAACTATACCCTGTAACATGTTGGCGATTGTGAGACTTCGGATCAGCCCTATTCAGTTAGGTTAGGCTACGTTAGAGGACGTGTACTTGTCAATTAAGACAAGTACAGTACCCGGAGGTCGAATTGACCCACTGTACAACATCCTAGTTTCTCGAACCATTCATGTTGTGTGTGTTAATTTTTATACATGAGTGGCAGGACCTACAGTTTAACGTCGATTCCGAACGACAGATTTTTGAGAAACTTTTCATGACAATTTTATTTACTCTCAGAGTTTTTGCCAGAAATCTGCTGAGAGGAAGTCGGCGAAGAAATCCTTTTTGTATTTTGTCTTGATGTCTGGCCTGGGGCTCGAATCCTGGCTTTACGTCTAATAAGCCAACATACTACCTACAAGACTACGGCGACTTCAGCCCTATCCAGTTCATCAGAAATTAAATTTCCAACAATATTCCTATGCTCTGGAGCACATATAAGAGTTACGTATTATTGATTCAAAATTTTCCTCAAAAAATCCCTTGCATTCATGAACGAGGACATCGAGGTGAGGTTCGGAAATTTTATAATCTGGCTCAGTTATCAATGTACTGACTAAATGCGCATTGTAATAAGCTATCGAGTGTCATCAATTTGAAATATGATATACGATTTGGATTCTGATAACAGATTGACCATGCCATAGCAGTTGGCAGAAATAATAACAAAAGAAACGAACAAAAAAAGACACTCAATTAATTGCAGACAATTAATGGCGCTCTCAATAGGAAATTGAATAAATTTCCATGGAATTCGTTAAGCAATTGAAGATAAAAACAATGACGTTCAAGGTAAAGGACTTAAAGCCTGTAAACACATACATACATAACATGCTTATGTAAATAGAATATCTTGTGTATTCGATTGTATTTATTTAAGTCATAGGGCCACTTATTTTATCATAATATTAGGCCGCTTTTAACACCATATTTATGCCTGCCTCCTCCTGCCTCATCCTGCCTCCTCCTACTATAAATAGTTAACGACTTGAATTCATTTTATTTGTTTTGCTGTTTCTCCTTTATTAGATTGCTTTGCTTTGCTTGTTTGTCGACAATATTTTTTACAACTCTTCCCAATTTTAGAAAAACTATTCCCTGATAAGCTAATGAAATTTTTGATTAAAATTAATTAAAATATTTCGAAAAAAATGAAAATTGTTTCCCTTTATTTATGTGTTGTTTCATCACATTTCGTAAAATTGTCAGCCAGTTTTTGATTATTACCCAATAAACAACAGCATAAAAATAAATTTAAATTGTCCCGTAAGCAATGGGAGATAAATATTAATCACGTAATTTTATATTAAAGCCAAAATAAGGTTAAAAGCAATAGCCAACTAATTAACTTAATGACCCACATTACAACACACATTAAAAATCTTCAATTCCATACCAAGAAAACAAATTACGTTTACGTTTACGATTTCACTTTTCTTTCATTCCATATCCCTCTCTCTCTCTCTTTCTAGTTCTTAAGTTTTTCGTAGAAAATTTCAAATAAACTTTTATCAGAAGTTTTTCCTTGTTATTCTTTCTGTTTTTTCTTGTTGTTGTTGCTTGGTTTTAAATGAAAATCTATTAAATGGTAAAAGTTACCCTGAAGCATGACTTTAATATTAACGTGACAGGCAGGATATTTGGAGTTTTAGTTGTCAAAACTTGCCTTCTAATTTACATCACGTTCTGTAACTTTAGCTCAAGTAAACACTTTTATATTCACTTCCCATTCCCCCACCTCAATTCATATTTTCTCATGGTTTTTCTGTCTTTAACTACCACGCACTGCCTGTGTATTTCCCCGTTTAACAACATACTGACATACTGCCAGTTAATGATTATAAATAGAACAGAACAGACTAGAACAGAACAGTTTTTCCAAGAAAAACAAAAACATAAAGAGGGAAGAGAGAAGAGATCCTAGGAAGAATAAACAAAAGTTTTCCTCTTCATTGTCCTTGGGGGGATAAACAAACATTTTCGTTTCGAGCAACAAAACGTGAAACAGCGATTAAACAAAATTTACTATTATCGAGTGGCAAAATGCTAAGAATCGCAGCATACTTTTAGGCAGGTAAATATGTGAGTTTGTAAAATAGGTGTTTTGTATGTCATTAAAGAAAGTGAAATAGATTTCATAGACTACATTACCTTCTTTAACTCTTGTAAATTTAATAAGATTTTATGTTTAGCCCGGTGGTGATAATTAAATACGAATTTATTTTTTTATCCACAAGTATGGCGTAATTTTAGGCGCTATGAAAAGTTCACAAACACATTGGCTTTGAATTTAATATTGAGTTGCCATCGTAATGATTACGAATTATAAAAATTTTGAGTCTTTCTCCGTTAAATAATCTGGAAAGTCTCTGATTTTACGGAGAGCATAATACTGACCTCGAAAATCATATGATGGTTACGTCTATAGAAAGAGCGGCAAGACTTCTAAACTCATTAACACTTTTCACAATAGAAACTGTTCCCATTCCACTTTTTTTTTGTTTTTTTATTATTCTTTTAAATACATTTTTAATAAAGTTTGCGAGTTTGCGAATTATTTAAAAATGCTTATAACCTTCCAACGCTCTAGGGTATTAAGAATTCCATTTTGCTGGTTAGAAAAAGCAATACAGATTAAATTCAACAACGTCCAGCGTCATGAGAAAGCTCTGAACTTTATTTATTTTTGAAACATTTTTAATGGAAAAAGCAACAGTTTTCACAGCCCCAGTGAGAAAAAATATAAATTTTTAAAGTTTTTGCTTTTTTTCCCCACAAAAAATAATTCCATACACTTAAAGAAAATTTCATGGAGCAAATGAAAATTAAAAAAAAGTTCTTCTAAATCGTATGCAACTTCTCCAATGGTTTGGAAAAACTGCTGCTCATGTTATTTTACTTAACGAGCGATAACTTTGAACTGAATTACGGGTTATTCCTGCCTGTGTATGACAAAACGTTGGTATTTTAGAACTTCGCAAGACAGTCTTAGAATCAAGCTGTAAACCAAACCAAAAGCGTAATGAATTTAGTCCTCGGTCCGATAGCGGACAATTGAAAAACGCTCGGGAGCATATTGACAAATCAGGTAAGCAATACTTTTTCTTCCTGAAACAATCCACAAACTTTACAGAAGTCGTTAGGTAGAGGTGGCTGCCCATCCAAGAAAAACTTTTTCTTGGTGATGGGCACACTTAGGCCGCATTGGGCCCAATGTGCTAAACAGAAGTCGTTTGTAGAATGCCTGTTTCAACATGCCCCGTCAGAGTAGATACTCTGATCGTAATGTCCCTTCGATTTAATTGATAACCTTCGTATTCAATTTAGTCCAAGATAGTCTGGCAATAAAGTTGCTGTAGTCTAGTAGCTAATGTATTGGCTTATAAGACGCGAAGCCTTGGTTTAAACCCCAGATCAGATATCATGAAGAAAATATTTCCTTCGGTAGACACACACAACCAAAGTCGCCGTAGTCTAGTAGGTAGTGTGTTGGCTTATTGGACGTAAAGCCAGGGTTCGAGCCCCAAGCCAGACATCAAAACCAAATACAAAAAATATATCTTCGGCGACTTCCTCTGACCAGATTTCTGGCAAAAACTCTGAGAGCAAATAAAAATTGTCATATAAGTTTCTCAAAAATCTGTCGTTCGGAATCGACTTTAAACTTTAGGTCCCACTACTCATGTATAAAAATTAACACACACAACATAAGTGGTGTGAGAAACTAGGTCGTAATTCTGACTGAAGGGTTGTAATGACCAATTATGTATGTATGTATGTAGTTAGGATCTCGTCCTTACTCCTCACACTACTCATGGGGGGTGTGTTAATTTTATTCGGAAGTGATGGGGCCTACTTTTCATGGAAATTTTATTTACTCTCAGTGTAAACTTCGCAGAAAGACACATTTTTTTTCATGCTATTTTGTTATGCTCGATATGTCAGGGTTTTAAACATGAGCTCTCGTCTAAGAAGCCAGCGTATGACTACTGCAAGATAACCTATAATAAAGCACTTTGAAGAAAATTTCGAAACCCACCGAGCACTCTTCCCCAGAATTGCCAAAGCAGGCTATGTAGGAAATCGCCGTAGCCTAGAAGGTAGTGTGTTGGCTTATTTGACGTGAGGCCAAAAACCCTAGATCAGACGAATCCAACGAAACGAAATATAAACAAATATTTCTTCGGCTACTTTCTCTCAGCAGACTTCAGGCAAAAACTCTGAGAGTAAATAAAAAATGCCATTGAAAATTTCTAACAAATCTGTCGTTCGGAGTCGACTTTAAATTATAAATCCCGCCACTCAAGTACAAAATTAACACACAAAACATAAGTGGTGTGAGAAACTAGGTCGTAATCCTGACTGAAAGGTTGTAATCACCAATTATGTATGTATGTATGTATGTACGTAAGTATGTATCAGTTGGAATCAGAGGATATCAGGGCTGTTCCTATCAGGGATTTACATCAATTCCTGACTAAGACTATTTTGGTGCCGAGCAGATCTGCATAGAATTCTAGTGTGAATTTCCCTATCAAGACTAGCATCAGACGGGGTATAATCAGTTCCATTTATAGTTTGGGGTTGCTTAGATTAGATAGTGCACAGGACATTAGATCGCACTGCGACAAGTGCCGCATGTTATCCAACATTTTTTTTTCAAGTGTATTGAGTTTTTGTGGTTCCAAATTTACGCTATAAAACGTATAATTCTCCCTTAAAATAAAAAATAAAAACAAAATTGTACTGCTTTCACGTAAATATTTAAACTGATTTCCATTATTGTAATGCTAACAACAATAACAACAACTTGCAACAACTACATTAAAACATACATAGCTACCACAACAGCAAGTAAGAGAAAGAGCGAGATAGACATGCAATGGAAAAAACGGAAATCTGGGAAATTTTTTCGTTGGCACTTGTATTTGTTTGCAGTTAACGGAGCTGTAGAGCCAGGGCAAACAAACTGCTGTTTCCGTAAAGCCAAATAACAACAGCAGCAACAACAACAACAATATGGAATAAAAATTGCACTTTAATGGAATTACGTGTTGGTTAAAGCTGATTTGCAAAAACTCCAACCATAAGTTAAAAAATATTGTTGTTGCGAGTGTTTTGTAAAAAAAAATTCAGGGCTTCTTGATTATCCTTTAAGGCCAGCAATTTATTATTCATTCATGAATTCAGCAGAAACAATATCATGCCAATACCTCGAAATATTCCAGTATAATGCGAGCGAAGAGTATCGATTTATTGTATTTCAATATACGTGGACTGATTTTAATGAAAAAAAAACCCCGAATATTTTATTTTCGCACTGATAAGCAGCTGGTTTCAGTTTTTCTTGTTGTGTTTCGCTATTTCAAATTAAATTCGTGAAATTGGTTTTTTTCTGGTTTTTTTTAAACAATAGCAGCGCCATCATGAAGGCAAAAAAGAAATTCTAAAGAAATATTAAATTTTCATATTCAAATTGGATACGTAATCTCATCGCAAACGTAATACAAGCTCATGATAATGATTTCTTTTCGTTTCATTTCTTTACGTTTCAGTTTTTTTTTTTTATTTTTTTTTTTTTGTTTTTTTTTGAAGGAAAATAAGGTCATAACGTAGGTCTGCTATACTAGACTCGCATAATCATTATTGTGAGTATTATTGCTCCTCTGAATGTTGCATGAATAGAACGCCAGTTTTTTTTTTTTTTTTTGGAACATATTCTGAATGGAATATACAAGCGAATATGAAATAATCGCGTATTAAAATAAATGCTAATGAGCATATGAAATAAAACGAAATGTTTTTTAATACAATTGCGAGAATTATATTAAAGTGTTATGGTGGCATGTAATTCGTGGCTTACATATGGTAGATGTTATTCAACAACATCTTTTTTATTTCTTTTCTTATTTTTTAATTGGTTTTAAGAAATTTTTGCTGTAGAGTTTGCCATGAACTCTAGGACTTCCAAATCCTTGTCATGTTTTAGCAAAGATACGAACCCAATTTAACATAATTTTAGCCACAGTTATAGAAACTTTTTAACACAAATATTTTGAAAAGACTTTTACTCGAGGGATAGTAGCCTCCAGTAATTTTTGTAGCTCAAATGAGAAACAATATAAATTTGTAAAGGATTTAAAACAATAAACTTAAAGAAAATTATCACAAAAGCTCCATTGATTTTAAAAAAATGCATCACATACATGGTTATTACAACCCTTCAGTCTGGATTACAACCTAGCTTCTCACCTTACTGATCTTGGGCGTGTTAACTTTTTATACATAAGTCGTCCGACAATTTAAAGTCGACTCCAAATGACGGATTTTTGAGAAACTTTTTCATGGCAATTTTCTTTTTACTCTCAAAGTTTTTGCCATCAATCTGCTGAGAGGCATTCGCCGAAGAAATATTTTTTCGTATTTCGTTTTGTTGGAGATGTCTGACCTGGGGTATGAACCGTGGCCTCACGTCTAATAGGCCAGGACATTACTTACTACTAAGACGACTACCAAAAAAATACTTTAGCAATTTGAAAATCTTGCTGTTCTTTTTGTGTCTCTCAAATAGGGATTCCCTCAGACGGATTGTGTTTTATAGGCTGTATTATTTAACAGCACTAAGACAATATTGGATGAATCTGTAACAGGCATTAATTGGGTTCTATATGACCATTTGGAAGAACTGGATTATGTGAAAGACTTGATGACACATAATCTCATGGTTATCTCACGAAAAAACTACGCAAAGTGAATTTGGAGAAAGCTATGATGGGAATTGAGAATAAAGTCTACTAAATTGTAACAAAGTAAGACAAATAAAGAAAAAAAATTAAAGCACCTATACTGTCCAAAGATTACTGTTACTTCACCAACCACTTTATAATCACTTTCGGACTATTGAAGGGATCGGTAATCTTCATTCTAAGCTCAATCGCATTACTTCTTGACAGTTTCTTAGTTACCATACTTGAAAACTTATTTTTCTTCGATTTCTACATTCTCTGTGGTCCACAACTGAAGCTCAAGACTAACCAGCAATTCCTGAACCAATGTCTGTTAATATTCATGTCACCATTGCCACCATACCATCGAATGTATCACGTAACTTGTAGCCGAGACAAGCATATACCAAAAACCATATTTAGAAAATAAACATACATACATACATAATTGATCATTACAACCCTTCAGTCAGGATTACGACCTAGTTCCTCACACCACTTATGTTTTGTGTGTTAATTTTATACATGAGTGGTGGGACCACCTACAGTTTAAAGTCGACGCCGAACGACAAATTTTTGAGGAACTTTTCATGGCAATTTTTTTATTTACTCTCAGAGTTTTTGCCAGAAATCTGGTGAGAGGAAGTCGCCGAAGAAATACTATTTGTATTTGGTTTTGATGTCTGGCCAACACACTACCTACTAGACTACGGCAACTTCATACCTTTAACTATCACAAGTGGTAATAATTCTGAAGCAATGCCTGTTAATATTCCTGTAACCATTACCATCATAAAATATTAGAATGTATCACGTAACTTGTAGCCATGGCAGACATATACCGGAAATTATATTTAGAAAATAAATGAGTTATCCACCAGATTTCTTGCACCTCCTTGAAAGCCTTGTTATTAGGAACTGATTATTCCTTATCCTTTCTTTTAAAGGGTGCGCCAAATAACTTTTTGTTTTTTGAAAATGCTTTAAAAAAAGGAAACTACTAAATATTTTCTCAAATATCTTTTTTTATTTGAAAGTACAATCCTTCCGGTTAATACTGGAAAATAATTTCATTCAAATGGCTGCCTCGGCTGGCCATGCAGTAGCCTACACGATCACATTATCACATTATCGATTGTGTGCAGCTGTATTTCACCAATGGCTTCACGAATATTATCCTTTAAAGCGTCAATTGTCGCTGGCTTGTCGGCGTAACACTTATCATTGACGGCAACCCACAAATAATAGTCCAACGGTGTCAAATCGCAGCTACGAGGTGGCCAAATGACATCAGCTCTGCGGCTGAAAATGTGATCTTCTAAAACAGGGCGCAAAACATCGAGTGTAGCTTCGGCTGTGTGGCACGTAGCGCCGTCCTGTTGAAACCAAATGTTGCCAATATCCTCCTCTTCAATATTTGTGAACAAAAATTCGTTCAACATGGCCCGATAACGATCGCCATTGACTGTAACGGCCACTTCTTGCTTATTTTCGAAGAAAAATGGCCCAATTATGCCTCTGGACCAAAATCCGCACCAAACAGTGACTCGTTTTGGGTGCCCCAAATGCGACAATTTTGCTTGTTTACATACCCGTCAAGATCAAAATGAGCTTCATCTGAAAAGATGATTTTTTTTTGCCAAAATCGGCATCTTCTGGTGTATGCTACTGCATGGCCAGCTAAGGCAGCCATTTGAATGAAATTATTTTCCATTATTAACTGGAAGGATTGTACTTTCAAATAAAAAAAAAGAAATTTGAGAAAATATTCAGTAGTTTTTTTTAAAAGCATTTTCAAAAAAAAAAGTTATTTGGTGGACCCTTTATATACTTTACTCCTCCGAATATATCGTCGACTTAATTGACTTAGTAGACTTGGCTGGATACACGCAGCTTCACATATTGTTCTCTATTTTACTTTAAAGTCCTCTTCTCATAATTATAACCGCCGCATTGCAGTTTATAGTGTTAAGCAGTGTAAGTCCTCCTCAGCTGATACAACGTTTCTTTCTGGATCAGTAACACAATCTGATGTACTGGCAAACCCCCTCTTCTGCTGGTATTTTTGGATTTGCATGTGTACACAAGTATGTAGTACATCCATTCCATATGTATGTATTTACATTTATAAAGCGTTTAAAAACTTTGTGTAACTTTTTTTCTATTTTCAAACGCATATCCGATTGATTCAATTGCTTTTAAAATAATTAAAGACGTCTGTATTGATTGCTAAAGTTTTTCCTTCATTTTTAATGACTTGAGAAGTTCATCATTAAATTTATTATGATAAATATTTCATAAAATTTATTAGGAAACAGTAACATTTAATTTGTTATGCTATGAGGGATACATTCCCTGTTAAGTATCTATGGAGTATACATACATATTGTATTGTATTTATAAATGATAAGTTATTGTTATTATTATTATAACCCAGAATTGATAAAATATTATTATTTATTTTAACCATAAGATTTGATAAATATTTATGAATACATAGAGTATATGAATGAATTTAAACACTCCATCACATACATATACATACTTTATGGAAGTATGTATACCATACATACTCGTACATGTATACAATGAGGCTGTAACATTACGAAATTTGTGTAACCGAACACGTAGTTGGTAAACCTCATTTATTGTGGTTAATAACCAACTGAGTTTATAAATATTATGGATTTCTATTTATTATTGTATGTATATAGTATAAAGGGTGATTTGTTTTTACTGTTTGGCTTTTCTATATACAGAAATAAACGAGTGGAAAATACAACCCTGGAAGACAACATTATAGCTTTCATTAATGAGATACCAGCCGAAATGCTGGAAGAAATGTGCCAAACTTGGAGCTTAGGGTTGTATATCTTTAGACAAATACACTGACAACATTATAGCTTTCATTAATGAGATACCAGTCGAAATGCAAAAGAAATTTGCTAAACTTGGAGCACAGGGTTGCATATCTTTAGGCGAACACACTGGTAACATTTTCATGCTATAATTTTTAATGGCAGACAATTAATCTACTGCTCGAGATTTGTGCAAATTTTCAACGTTTTTATTTTCAATTGATTAAATTGGCAACTACTTCAAAAAACATATCAAACTTGGGTCCTACCCTTTATTCAAGATTACGACTTAGCTTCTCACACCCCTCATGTTAAGTGTGTTGATTTTATCCACGAGTGGCGGAACCTATAGTTTAAAGTCGTCTCCGAACGATAGAATTTTGAAATACTTTTCATGGCTAGTTGCGAAACTCATTAGTACGTGTTTTTCCCATTCACATGGGAATTTAAAAACAAATTTATATGGAATTTAAGAATTCTGTAAAAATGTTTTTTATATCCAAAAATAATCAAAAGAAAATCCACTCCCATAACTATGCAACAAAATTTTATAATAAAAAGAATGCTTGCATCCAAAAAGTATGCAATAATTTATGAAAATGTATAAAATAAGCACAATAAAAATACTTAACTGCAGTCTCACAAAAGTATGCAATAAAATATTTTGTTTCTTAAAAATTTAATTGACAAGTCTTTCTAGCAATAACAAAAGCTCATAAAAAAGCACTTACAAAAGAATAAAAAAGATTGATACCACAGCAAACTTGGGTCCTACAGTTTAAGGTTCCGTTTCGGTACTTATAGTGCCTGTTCGCTCATTGCCATGCGTACCAATATCCACGTGTTCAGGTACTATTCCATATCTCACAATCTTCTCCTAATATATCCGGCCTTCCTGGATAAACTTAGATGTAGGGTACACACTCTATGGGGATGTAATGGTTGCTTTACATACATATATGCATGATAGACGGGATCACAACCTAGTTTCTCATACCACTTATGATGTGCGTGTTAATTTTATACATGACTGGCGGAAACTACAGTTTAAAATCGACGCCGAACTACTGATTTTTCAGATACAATTCATGGCAATTTTATTTACTCTCAGAAAAGATTTAACATTTGATTATGTTGCCTGATTTGGATCAGTTAGTGAAGATTAGAATGGCATTCTGTAGGAGTTGTAACTCATATCACAAGAGGATCTATTCGGTATTTTTGTTATCAAAAACAAAAAAGGTTCAGGTATTGTGCAGTCGATAGAGATATCCAGATCAATTATACCAAGAATTTTGTTAGAACAATGACGCTCACAGTCATTGTTTCGCCGACTTGTCTGATGGTATTTAGGATAGTGAACCCAGAAGTCAATCAACAAACGGTGATCCGGGAGTAGAGTGTTTGATTATAAAGTTATAACAGCCACTAGACCTCTTGTTTTACTGCAGCAATAAATGTTGAAAAAATTTACCCGTTTTTTAAGCACACATACTTACACTTACATAAACACTAACACATCCGCAAATGTATGTATACATATACACACATATACTACGCCTAAAACTACACTTCATAAGTTTGAATTTCGTGCCACATGTGTGAATTCAATTTTTTTTTTTTGGTTTTCTTGAAAATTCATTCATAAATTACATCCAAACACACATTAAGAATGGAAAATTTATTGATTTTCAATCATTCCCTTAAACAAAATATTATTTATTCCTTCTCATGTCCTCGGCTCTCTTTTTTTTTGCGTAGTTTTCTTGCTACAATTTGTTGGCCCCAAATTGTTTGCTGTTGTGGCAGGATATTGAGTATGTTCGCAGAGTACTTAAGGTGGGTCTTTATAGATTTTTTCTGTTTAATAAAAATATCTTTTAATAAAATAATTTATTTGATTGAAGTCTATATAAATTAAGCAGTACATCGAGTATACACGGTCCTTTATGTGATGTTAACAATTCACTTTGTAATGTTGTTGAACAATTATTTATTAGGGGGCATAAAAAGTAAAGGACTGACTAAATAAAAGATTTATTGATCATAGAAACGATAAATTGAATAGAAAAGCAATATTATTCGTTATTTTATTTCGTGTAATTGTTTACGTATCGATATACTCGTACATCGTGTAGTAGAAGAGCTTTAAAGGATGATGGGTCAATAAAATAGCTACAATGCTCCTGTCAAAGGACGTTATTGCTCCCTCATTTACCTTTCTTGTTTCTAAAATTAAAGAAATGGTTCCGAAAAAGGAGATTTGATGCCAAAGATGATATCATCTACTGATGGCCTCAACAAATGAAAGTTTTTCTAAGTGATAAACAAATAGTGAAAGACCTGGGTTTTACTCAAACAGTCACGAACTGTACTGTTGCTTCATTAAGTATTTTTTTTAACCAGCGAAACTCCATAATGTTGATAATAACAAGAGCCTCGCTGTACAACAATTCAAGAATGCTTAGTTGAACTGTCTAGTAGGTAGTGTGTTGGCTTATTAGGCGTGAGGCCACGGTTCAAACCCCAGGCCAGATATCTCCAACAAAACGAAATATGAAAAAATATTTCTTTGGCGACATTCTCTCACCAGATTTCTGGCAAAAACTTTGAGAGTAAAAGAAAATTGCCATGACAAAGCTTCTCAAAAATCCTGTCGTTCGGACTCGACTTTAAACTGTAGGTCCCGCCATTCAGTTTATAAAATTAACACACACAACATAAGTGGTATGAGAAGCTAGATGGTAATCCTGACTGAAGGGTTGCAGTGAGCAATTATATATGTACGTGTGTGTATGTATGCGTGTATGTATGTGTGTATGTATGTATATCAGTTCAACTAATGCAACTTAAGATTTAATCTAGCGGTGGTTTTGTGCCAATCTAATCTTCTTCTTCCAGGCCACAGGGATATTACAGGTAATTGAGTAAACGATGACCCTCTGTGAACCTTTTGCGTCGTTAGCAAATCCAGGTTCTAAATTAGATAAGAACCGTACCAATCAACGATTTGAATAAAATCGTAGGAAGTCATTCTTTGCTCAAGGGAGCCTTCATTTAATATTTGAATGGTTTTCACTCCCTCCTGTCATATCTTAAGACCGATGTCCTCAAGGAAAACTAAATAAGAAGGAATAATAAAAGAACTTGAATTTCGAATTTATTCAAGGAGACTAAATAGTTTCTAACAACAATTGAATAAATTCCTTGCAATTATTATGATTTAAAATATTTAATATTTAAAGACTTGGTATTTAAATTAATTGGATTGCTTTGGATTACTTGTCAAACATAAATGTCAAGGTTATACACAAATTTGTGTGTCTCTGTTGCATGTGTGTTGTAAATGACAATAATAGCACTCAAAAAGGGGTGGCCTGTCCAATTTCTGTTACTTTAACTCAAGCTTTTGTGCTTACAAAAATCTACAATCATGTCGTGTGTTTTACATGTCCTAGTAATTGTCATCAATTTTAATGAAAATGATAAATTATTAATGCGTATGAATGGATATGAATATGAACACATACGGAGCGTGTAACCATTGTGGTATATAAAGGGTGTTTTTTATAGAGGTATAGAACTTTAAGTTGCAATAAAACAACGATGGATTATTGGATTGACATGAATTTTATTTATCCGAAAGATAATCTTGTGGCATTACATTTTAAATATGATTTCTGGCATATGACCGCCACGGCTGGCGCGGATGTAGTCCAATCTGGATGTCCAATTTTCGATGACTTTTTCCAACATTTGTGGCCGTATATCGGCAATAATACGGCGAATGTTGTCTTCCAAATGGTCAAGCGTTTGTAGCTTTACCGCATAGACCAATGACTTTACATAGCCCCACAGAAAGTAGTCTAGCGGTGTTAAATCACAAGATCTTGGAGGCCAATTCACAGGTCCAAAACGTGAAATTAGGTGGTCACCAAACGTGTCTTTCAATAAATCTATTGTGGCACGAGCTGTGTGACATGTTGCGCCGTCTTGTTGAAACCACATCTCCTGGACATCATGGTTATTCAATTCAGGAATGAAAAAGTTAGTAATCATGGCTCTATACCGATCACCATTGACTGTAACGTTCTGGCCACCATCGTTTTTGAAAAAGTACGGACCAATGATTCCACCAGCCCATAAAGCGCACCAAACAGTCAGTTTTTCTGGATGTAACGGTGTTTCCACATACACTTGAGGATTACCTTCACTCCAAATGCGGCAGTTTTGTTTGTTGACGTAGCCATTCAACCAGAAGTGCCCTTCATCGCTAAACAAAATTCGCTTATGAAAATCGGGAACAACGGTAATCTCGTTTTGGGCCCATTCGACGAATCTACGCCTTACTTGATGATCGTTTGGCTTCAAATCTTGCACGAGTTGGATTTTGTAAGCACGCAAACCAAGATCCTTCCGCAAAATCTTCCATAAAGTGGATGGACACAGATCCAATTCCTGTGCTCGATGGCGGATGGGCTCATTCGGGTCTTCCTCAATGCTACGGTCTACAGCAGCACTAGCTTCTTCTGTACGCACCGTACAGCGTCTCTGTGGATGCGAGTTATCAATAAGAGTAAACGTGGTGCGAAAACGTTCCATAGTTAATCGAATTAACTGCTCTGATGGACGATTTTGTCGACGATAAAATGGACGTAGTGCGCGATACGTTTTCCGCACAGAACCATTATTTTCGAAATGAAATTGCACTATTTGCAAGCGTTGTTCAGGCGTGAGTCTATTCATGATGAATTGCCAAACCAAACTGAGAATAAATCACTTGACAGCTGTTAAATCGGTCGCCATCTTGAAAAGTAATGCCTACTTAAAGTTCTATACCTCTATAAAAAACACCCTTTATATACATACATATATATTGGTATTTGAATATGTAATAATTATGGTAATCAA
This sequence comes from Sarcophaga carnaria, assembly GCA_958299815.1. Classification (NCBI taxonomy): domain Eukaryota; kingdom Metazoa; phylum Arthropoda; class Insecta; order Diptera; family Sarcophagidae; genus Sarcophaga; species Sarcophaga carnaria. The sequence goes on along the minus strand of OY283150.1, from coordinate 128,389,586 downwards.
AGGTAATAATTTATGGCATTTTATGATGGCGATAATGCTAATGACGTTAACACTGACACTGATGTTGATTTTAAGCCAACTACCTACAATATGTTGGTTTAATAAACAATTAAAACCACTGGAGAAAAACGGGGAAGGAGAAAGAAAAAGTGTACAAATTATGAGTATTTGTTTAATGAGAAAAATATTCATTTTAACAATGAAATTAAATAAACATGTGGCAGTAAATGTTAATAAAAAAAATAACAATTAACTGAATACAATTAAAAACAATTAACAAATAAAACCAAATAAAAACAATATTTCCTAGGAAAAAAACCGTGTGTAAACATTCAAACCCAAGTCATATAAGCATGGCTGGTCCAATGAATCAACCATACGTTCAGGGTTGAGACTGACTTTAGAGAGTTAAACTCCATGATATATGAAATTCGATTTAGTAAAGATTTACTAAAGCTAGTCTACAGCGTCTTAATTTCGATATATTACAACGCTTGGATATTTTTTACGGACTTGAATTAATTAATACACGCTGCAATAAAGTTCATATAAAGTACCGTAGAGTATGTATACTGTTATAGCTGTCAAGCAACCTAACACCTTAACACAGCTGCTATCGATTTAATGTTTTAAGACACTTTCCATTGAATTTCAAACATCTTCCACTTGAAAAGTGTTTCAAAAATAATTTTTCATTTTTCATTAAAAAAAATTCATATACTCTTGCGAATATTATTTCCTTTTCCAATATTTATTTTTGTGAATTGTTGCATAAAACATAAACTTGTTTATTCTATAAAAAAATGCTGTTAAAATTCAATTTATATATGCATTAGAAAAAAAACCGTAGCATAGTTTTAGGTATACAAATTTTAAGCATACTTTCAGGTGTGTTTTTCTCAAGTGGAATACATTTTTTTTCTTGGTTTTCATTTAAAATTAATATTTTTCAGCAACAAAAAATCAAGCACGATTGCTAACCCCATTTTCACACTTTCATTTTCTCTTACGTTCATGCTTTAGAGTATGCCACGCTTTAACAGCCACCACTAAATCTACACTCTGGCATCAGCAGTTTTTTATATCCTTTTTTTGTTTCTGTTTCTGCTTTTTCTTTTTTTTTTCTTGACAATCTTACAACCTCAACTAATAATTTATTAAAGTTTGGGCAAAAGAAACATGGCGAAAATAATAAAATCAACGAAATCATGTGGAAAAAAAATCATGCTGAGCATAAGAATGAGATTTTTTTTGGTGTTAAAAAGAATTCAAAAAATTTTTTAAATTTCTTGTTGAAAGACTTTAGTAAGGCAGCCATAAATTCAGTTCCTTTTCCTGGTTATAATAGCATAACAATGGCAGCAGACGTTTGAGAAAACAAAATTGGAAAAATACGTGATTTAGTGGCAATACTTCAAGCAGTTGTAAGACATTTTGGTTGTGTTGTTTTAATAATGATGGGAGGGGGGAAAAAGAATTTGTAGAGAAAAAAAATGACTGTGAGAATGTAGGGCAAGTTGTTTTCTACGGTTAATTAAAAACTAAACCCTATCGAAAGAAAAAAAAAAACTATTTTCTGTAATTATTTTTAATTACACGTACTACTTTAGCTTCTGCAACTAGTATGGGAGTGAACACATATTAAGAGATGAAGGGTTTCCAAAATAATTCACTTCATTTTATTTATTCGTTGCCCTTTGTAAATAGTTGGTGTGGTGTAGAGGTTAAAGTGCTTGACTAGAACAATTTTCATCAGTTCATTGCCTTGGAATTAGGAGTCTCTACCAGTCTCACACCAAATAATCCATTCCGGAAGCTTCTTGCCGCAAAGGGGAACTAAAACGTCATAGTTTGCGATCCTAATTCTTATTGATTTTGTGTTCGAAAAGTTCATGTTTAGATCCACATTTAGGCCATTTTCATATAGACTATCAAGTTTAATTTGCTGACCTTCGACAGAGTATGTCACCAAACAGATGTCGTCAGTTTAATGCAAGTCATAAACTCGTTGGCTTAGGTTGCGCTGAATGCCAGTTGGTGATCCCCTGTTGTTTTGATGTAAAACAGTATCAAGAACGGTTAGGAATAAGGTCGGAGAGTGTATGTATCCAACTCTGTCACCGAGATTTATGTTAAAGGGTGTGATAACATGCCTTTAGAAGCGTGTTTTATCTGGGCCATCAGCATATTGTTTCCTTCATCAGTGAGATGATTTGCCAACGTTTGCAGTGCTGACCGTGATGAATCCCTTTTTATGGTATCAAGTGCCCTTTTGAACTAAAAGTACTGGGTTAAACTTTGCCGACTGCTCGCTGCTAATCGGTAGTATAAATTGTCTAAGCATGGGTGGTTTAGTTTAGTTCAGTGCTGACGTAATAGTTGGAGATATGTAATTCAATGTGACCAGTTCGATAACCGTTCCAGTTGCGACATTCATCCTTGCTTAATTGGTCATTACAACCCTTTAATCATGATTACGACTTAGCTTCTCACACCACTCATGTTGAGTGTGTTAATTTTATCCACGAGTGGCGGAACCTACATTTTAAAGTCGACACGCCGAACGTTAAAATTTTGAAATACTTTTCATGGCCAGTGGCGAAACTCATTAGTACGTGTTTTTCCCATTCATATGGGAATTTAAAAACAAATTTATTTGGAATTTAAGAATTCTGTAAAAATGTTTTTTTTTTTATTATTTTCAATTTTATAATCAAAAGAAAATCCACTCCCATAACTATGCAACAAAATTTTATAATAAAAATAAAGCTTGCATCCAAAAAGTATGCAATATTTTATAAAATAAGTATAAAATGTATAAAATAAGCACAATAAGAATACTTAACTGCAGACTCACAAAAGTATGCAATAAAATATTCTTTTTCTTCAAAATTTATTTGACAAGTCTTTCTGGCAGTAAAAAGGCTCATAAAAAAGCTGTTAAAAAGAATAAAAAGTTTGATACCTGTCTCTAGTTGAAGGGAAAATGAAAAAGAAAACAAAATTATATTTTTAATATGAAATTTAAAAGAAAAGTAAGTAGGTTTCAAAAAAAATTCTTTGATATGTAGTCACGCAGTCTGTAAGCATGTTTTAAAATAAAGAAAATGAAACTTTTTAGGCAACGCCTAAAGGTCTGCCTTAAACTTTAAAGATTAACTTCAACAAAAGGCCTAATTAACCTTTAAACTTTTAAACATGCTTATCTTAAACAGGGATAAATACAGTTTTTTTTAGCAATTTGTGTAACCTTTGCCAGCCAAACAACTTTTTGGCATATTCATTACCCTACGAAAGTTTTCTTTTTTTTTATTGAAAACCAAATGTCGCCTGTTATTCAAAGTCTATTACAATTGAATAACAATTTGCTGTTGATTTGTACTGACTATTCATTATGCAAATAATTTTATTTCAACCACAACTCCTAGAATTGTCAGCACGACAATGAAAAGTACAAACGTTTGTAAAAATTTACCATAAATATGCGGGTTACCTGCAATTGAGTTTCATTACAATACCTTTTGCAACAAAATAGACATGCAAACCCAGTCATTAAAATTTGTACACAGCATGTGTGGAGGGAACACCAGGGTATTGAAAAATAAAATAAAATATGCACACATTGTCTGTCTATAATAATGGCCAAATAATGTTGAATATTTTATTATGCAACGACTCAGGTGGCTTGGAATCTATCGACATGACATGTAATTGAATTCTAATGATAGCATATGCAAGCAAACAATTTAACCTGAACACACTGTGCATGTATTTATATTATAAGCTAAGAAAACGAAAAATGAAATGAAATTTAAAAGTCTAAAATTGTGTTAATTATTGATTAAAAAGGTTTTCTTCTATAAATTAATAAGAATGGTTGTTTATTATTTTTGATTACATACATCACACCTAAGTTTATTAAAAGCATTTAAGAGGACACTAAACTTTGCAAAGATTTAAAAAGAAAAATTGACATACTTTTAGGCTTTTTAATCTTAAAATATAAATAATTAACACACATATCATGAATTACGAAGTTATGTAGATTGAAAGGAGTAGGTCATCATCCAAACTGATTGTGTTATGACTTATCGGAAGCCAAGACCAAGCTGTTGGTAGTAAGGCGGAATAGTGTTAATTCCTGACCCAATATGGTTTAAGGACAGACTTAAATACTGGAAACCGGTTTCTTTTTTAAAATCCTCTCTTCTGGAATTAAAAAAAAACATTTGCTGCTTATAGAACTCGATTGAAGCCATGAAGATAAAGCTTAAGCAAGCAATTAATGCGCTTTAACTACGAGTTTTTAAAATGATTTGTATCTTTGGCCTTTGGATATGCTATAAAAAATTATTTCTAATTAAGTAAGAACTTTTCGTTTTAAAATAAATTTGAAAAAAAAAATATTTGTTGGTGTTTTGCTCCATTTTATGTAAACCATTGCCAGAGTATATGCTACGAAATAAAGCAAAATAAATTCAATGCTTTATATTTTAAACAACATGATAAAGTTTTCCTATTGAGATTTAATTTCTAAAATAAGTTTTAAAATTTTTTTCCAAAAACATTTATCATGACCTGAGTTTTTCTAAAACAGACGCTGGAAACTATGCTTTAATTTTGATTTTCACAGAACACCTTAATGTATGATGTTAGAATTAAATGTTTGAAATATTAAAACTAGATTTTAAACAATTTTTAACAACTGCTGTACAGAAACTTTTAGATAACGCCTTATCATGTGCAGCAATAAATTAATTTTTTTTTCGTTTACTAAAGTTTAGCCAGTAAAATTTTAGATAAAACCAATTTTCGAACATAAATTTTAATAATTAGTTTCAGAAATTTATATTCAAACAAGAAAATTTGCTGAAAAGTATGCTTTAAAATTTGAGACAATTTCATAATAAATTAAAACTTTTTGTGTAGCAAAGTTTAAAGTTAAATTAACCTGTTTTATTAAATAAATTTTAAAATTTTTGTAAAGAAATTCAAATTATGCAGCAAAGTATGCATTAAATTATAGCGAACTCTAAAGCATATGCATTAAAAAATAACAGTTCTTGTGTAATAAAGTTTAATTTTAAATACATTAGGCTTGTTAAATTTCTCTTTTTAATTGATTTTAACGTTTTTAACTTTCAGTACTTTGCTAAACTTTTCATATCATAATCATTTGTAATCTTCAACAGCATGAAAAACTTAAGAAACCTTTTAACTAAGCAATATTTTCGTTTTCATTTCATTTTATTCAACACTAATTTACATTCATATAACATATATATACCTTATGACGTTCTCCTTGATGAAACGCCTTAATGTATGTAATGGAAATATGATCCTATTTTGCATATGTTGCCATATTTTTAGAAAATTGTTTTTCTTTGCAATTTTTTCTAAACTTTAAATACAGGTTTTGGTTAAGAATTATTTTAAATCTTTAACTTAATCAAAAACCTTTTAAATCCATGCAGATAACTTACTACATCCCTATTTTACCTACAGCTTTACGTTGTTGCATCTCAGTAATTGCATTATGTTAGTTGAGTAACTAAACGACAGTTAGCAAGCCCGTAATGCAGGCAGTGAACTCTTTAAAACAAAACTTTTAAAAACCGTAACAAATTATTTCCCCTTTCGAGGAAATTCGAATGAGCTTTTACTGTACTGTACTTACCATTAGAAAACAAATCTAAAAATAACGTGAATGACATTTTGTTACACGTTCACGAAAAACGAAAAGTAACACTTACAGACAATGTGTATTTAAAGCATACACACGGGAGTAGTGGCTGGCTAGTGATACACGTCGCCATGATAACTTACGTAAGCCAATCGTAGATGTTAAAGCACACATTCTAGAGCGTATCTGTTAGAAAGAGGGTTTTAAGGGTTAGACATCAAGTGCATCTTATGCATATTAATAGTGTTTCAGTGTTGCAATAAGAAACAAAAAATACTCAAAACTTTCTGCCATGACTACTGATGCCATCAACTGTACTGTTAACATTGACTAGCAAAACTACTGGCAGCTACTTAATGCAGACAACACCTACACTTTTGTAAACACTTAGCAAGCAACACAAGCAAGTTTCAAAAAGGAAAAGAAAAAACAGGAAAGAAAAACCATTCAAATCGTAACTAAGACACTATGACAACCAGTTTGACATTTAAGAAATTACGTTGGAAATCCAAATACTTGTAACGTAGTTTCAACGTTTTAATTCGTTTAATGCCAGTTAAAGGAAAACCTGAAATTAGAAAAATTTAATAACTGACAGTGATTAGAGATAATAGCAAGAATAGTTGGTTGACCGTCATAGCAGGGAGGCTCTGAAGATTCTTAAACTAAATAAGAAAACAAACTTTAGGAAAAATGAAATAGCAATACTTGTGGAAGCCTTATTGCTTTTATATCTCTTTATCTACCCCCACGAAATTTGAAATTTTTTTTGAAGCAAATTTTGTTTTTGCTTTCGAACGAATACCTTTTTATAGATCCATTCAAAGAAATTATTTCCCTCGCCCTATTTTTTCCTCTTCCTGTAACATAAATTGCACCTACTGTAACACCTATAAACTAAAGAAAAAAGGAAAATTTAATTTTTATAACCCCTAAAATTATGTTGCGTTTTATTTTAATGAACATTTTTTCTTGGAAACGTATTTTATCCCGAACCCCTTTTACATGTTTTAAATTATTGCAAAATTATGAAAATGCAATTGTATTCACTTCATTATTAATTTATTTAAATGCCAAAAACTTTTGCATAATTCTAGGCAAAAACTTTTTTATGCTTATTAGCATCTAATTAAATATTTTCGTAAGTATATTATGTATTAACTTTTATATAAAAACTTCAGAAATTTTGTATTGATGAAAATAATATTTAAAAATTAAAGCACATTATGAGGAGTTGAAACCCTGTACTTTGCTTCATTCTGTTGCAAAACCATGTTATTTAAATATGCACCCTAAAACTATGCAGCGTGTTTAGGTAAAATGGAAACCTTATAATGATTTCAACAGATTTTTATAGAGAGAAATGAAATATTGAAGCAAAAGTTTTTAATTTTAATATATAATCGAGAAGAGCTGATTAACATGTGTGGCTAAAAGTTCAAAATTGTTTTCTTTAACAATACGATTCAGTTTGCTGCATATTACGAGGGATATTTAAATGACGACAAAGGAGATTTGCATAGCACTGTGAATATCAGGCTTTAAGCGGATCTAGTCTAAGACAATTCAGAGCAAGTAGTCTTCAAAGACCTGATTGGCAAGGTAATATGTATAGCACTGTCGAATCTGACGGGATTTGTAGTGGTTGGTGCTTCAGCAGACTACATAGGGTATACATGTATTATATTAGTCGATTTTTTAGGGTAGCACAGAGATTCTAATCCATCACTGAAAATCAAAGCTTGAAAGAAAGATATAACATCTGTTGTGAATCCCATATTTTTAAGCTTAACTTTTAAAATAGTCTTGATTAAATAACAGAAAACATTTAAAAATCGTTTTCTTCTTAAAGATTCTCCATGTAAACGCGAATATTTTAAATTCTCCATAAGAATACTGCATAATTTTAGGTGCTTTGAATTAACCTTGTGCAAGAATTTATAAAACCCTTGACAATAAAAATTAAACAGAAAACTAAGCAAAAAAAAATGAAGAAAAAATTAAAAATAAAATCCAATGCTTAGAAAAAAAAGAAAAAGAAATTCTGTTAATAATTTCAAACACGTTGACTATTTCAAGGATTTTCAAACAGATTTCTAGCAGCGCTGCTTTGTCTTCCAAGCAATTGCTTTTTACTTTCAGCAGCTTTGTACAGCTAAGAATTTACAAGTTGAAATCCGCTCTCACTCTGTTTCCCTGCCTCTTGCTCTCTCTTACCCTTTGTGTTCTTCAGCTCAACTAATTTTCGTTTACAATAGTTGTAAAGGTAAGAAATATTTTCTACATTCTAGGAACTTATGCGATGCTGTTGTATACTATGTTGGGAAAATAAAAAAATTATTTTCCACTACATTTAAACAACAAGAGTTATTACAAGAGAAATCTCTAAAGAGTTGTTAGCATTTAAGCGTAAAATTTATGTGCATATAATTATTCTCATTACGAGACTTGTAAAGTGGCAAGCCAAGCTATAAAAATCGCTAGTCTTGGTTAAGAACGAAACAAAATGGAAGGAACTAACGTTAGGATAAAAACAAGATGATTTTATTTAAAAAAAATTCTAAATCAACGTAAAACAATCCTTCCTAGACATTATATTGTAACACATAGTTTACAAAATACTTGAAGCATACTTAAGGGAGTAGTTTTAAGATACAAAATGATATATTCAATGCAATCAATTTATTTTTAATTAAATCTGCTTTATATTGATACGTTTTAGCTTTAATTACGGTTTTACTCGTGTTTAAATATATACACGTATTTAAATTCTTTTAAAACCCCTTAAGGTATGCTTTAATAATACTTATAAATTTCTCTAAAGCAACAAGCATGTTGTAATACATTTTCATATACATTTTAAAGTCTGACATTGCTTTTGAACAATTTTCGCTTGTTTAAAAAAAGCTTTATTTCAATAGCCTGTAAGTATGTTTTTATATTATTTTCCTTCAATTAAATCTAGCATAATGGCTTTATGTAGACGCTTTTCCTTTAAACATGTTGTATGTATAGTTATTAAGAGCTTGTATAGACTTAAAGATATTTTTTGTATTGAGTATTACTACTTCTTGTTACACTTTTAAGCAAGAACTTTGACATTAAAAGCATATTTCAAGGCTGTAGAAAAACAAATACTTGAAAGTTCTTACTATTCCAAATTAGTAATTAAAAAAATATGATTAAAAATATGATTTTACAAACTTGTTTAAAAATAAAATTTCTTGTTAATACGCCTATAAATAGGCAATAAAAAGTATTAAATGGTTTAAAAAATTACAAATTTTTTAATTGTATATTAATAACTCAGATAAAAGAAATATTTTGATACCTTTTAAATAGATTTATAGAAAGTTCGCCTAAAAATATGCTTTAAATAAGTTAATTATTAATTGAAATTAATTTTCTTGGAAAAGTTTATTTGTTTACAATAAAATAAAATAAAGATATGTTAGTTTATTAAATGCTTACATAATTAAATAAATTCATTCCTTTGGATGGGCCTACATTTAATAAGAAATAATAATTAAGAGCATACTTTTAGGTTAATTAAGTGTATAAGTGCAATAGATAGGTAATATTAAAACCTTGAATTATTAACATGCTAATGAAAACTGAACTACAACCCCTAAAAAGCTCTACAACAATATCAATAATTCGAAAAACTTTATGGTTTTCGTATTCCAACTGAAGAATATAAATTTAAAAATAAATTTGAAAGTAAGAAAATCGCTAAAAAAAAAATTTCCAAATTGACAACACTTTGACAATTAAGAAATATTTTCAAAAGCAATTGTTTTCAAATTATTTCTTTTCAATGACAGTTTAATAAAATTAAAATTTTCATATAAATTCAAAAAACTATAAAGAAAACTAGCAAGAAATTCTTTTAAATTAAAAAAAAAAAAAATAAAAAAAAATTCTTTTTAAATAAATTCGCAGTGAATCAAAAATTATTTGTGTTGAGTCAAGAAGGATAGCGTGTAGTCGACCATAATGGCATCCTTACCTATGCAGGAGCTTAATCAGTTCAAGTGTCGCTCAAATTGCAAACACAAAGATTGTCAACGTCATGCTCACTTGGGCATTGTCGATCGTAATGATGGCTGCGAGTGTACCCAACAAGAGCTGACGGGCTCTTCCATATTCTTGGAAAACATTATCGATTTATCGCATACCTTGGCCCAGATAATGATTTTGTGCGGCATACACGAGTGCAAAGCCAAAATGTCGGTTGACATTATAACCTATTCGTTCTTGCATTATGACTTGGTGTGCTATTGCTTAGATACTAAACCCACAAAGAGACTACGTAAGGAGGATATATTCCATGAGCTGGGCAGAAAGTGTCTTATGAATAGGGTAGAGGCCCATCTGTGCTATACGATTATAAAAAGAGGCTTTAAAGCCTTCTATTATCGGCCAGGCGGTGTAGAAGAGGGCAAAGAGAATGGTTTCTCAGAGGAATGTGTTTATGTGCATGCGGCTAAGAAAACTGCCGAATCCTATGCCCAGTTTGATGGCTTAACGTGTGATGAACAACGCGGCATAGAGGCCAAGATTATGGTGCTCTATAAGAAGTTTTATGATCGCATGCAATCACGTAAAACCAAACCCTCAAATGAAAACTGCAACTGTTGTTTCTGTGCCAAAAATCGCGGCCATATGGTGTATGGTAAGCCACCACCTTGTGCCGAAGCGCAAAAGCCTAAATCTCGCCATACATGTCCTCATTGTTGTAAGAAGAAGAAAGCCTATAAAGTCATACATCCACGCACTTCACGGGCCAAGTGTCCGGTATGCCATCGTTCACGTAATTTCTGCACTTGCGAGAAATACGATTTCAATATCAATTGGATTGGCAGCATATGGTCTAGGCCGGATATGAATCTTTACTACACAGAGAATATCGAAAAGGAACATTTAGAAACTATACCTGGCTGTTACCCGCAAGACTGTGGCTTGGGAGAAGATGAAGATGATAAGGATGATGATAAAGATAAAAAGGATGAGGAAGAAGCAAATCCACCAGAGGAATAAATTTCTTTTGTAACGATAAATTTAACATTTCTAAAAAAATAACTAAAATAACCCCTAAAGTATGCTATAAATAGACCATAAAGATTGAATGCGCACTAAAAGAAAGAAAAAGAAATTATTTAATCCTTAAAAGTAGGCAATGACTCACAATTTTTTTTATTTACTTAGGCCTAGGCATGTGTTAAAAGCAATCCTTTTCATTTGTTTTGATAAGAATATATTCAGTTTTTTTAATTTTTCTTAAATATGCCCTATAGTATGCATTGAATTTCGTTTTTCTTTAGAATATTTATTGACTATTCATTGATTTGAAGTTGTGTGGTGTGTTTGTAATATAAATATACATTTATCCTTTTACTGACAAGGTTTTCTATTTAATTTTTCTCCTTTACACAAATATCTTCGCCTTCCCTGTACTATGGTTTAGATACGCATTAAAAACAAACAAAAGGTCCTTATTGTCCTTAAAATATATTAGGGTAGGCAGGTTTTAATTTCCATTAGTCCTTAGAAATATTGTTAAATTGAAAGAGTTATCTACCAAAAAAAAGTCTGCCTACTTTTAGGCTCCCCCATTTTAGAATATATTTTTTTGTTAATTTACATTTTTGTTTTTATTTTAATAGAATACATAGTACCTTCTTAAATAAATAGAAAAATTGTTGACATAGTGGGAATGTCTTTGAAGTATTTTGTAAATACTAACAAAAATGTTGCCTACATTTAGGCTTCTTCTAAAAATAACGTTTAACTTTATGCTTGATTTAATTCTCTTAAATAATTAAAAGTTTAGTTCTCCCGCAATGAGATATTACTTCGCTTGTATTTACTTAAAACTTTCTTTAACAAAGTTCTTCTAAATTATAACATGAAAGGATTTAAAACTTATAGCCTAACTTTTGGCTTGTCGATTTAAAAGCCATGAAATAAAATTAAAACAAAATCTTTATGTATTAAAATTACACACAAAAAGAGTATTACCAGGTATTCATTTCATAAAAACGAAGACAGGGAATGAAGTGTTTAATTAATTTTTCGATCGTTTATTGTCTGCTTTTGGGCTGCAAATTAAAATATTTTAAACGTAATAACCAATTACAATTACAAAAGTGTAACTTAAGTATTACCGTTGAATTACTACATTTAAGCAAACATTATTTTTCATATTTGGAATCCTCTGTCATCTCACGGCTTTCCTGTGGCTTGATACGTTAACTGGAAAATGTGCCGTATAATTCGCATTTTTCAACTCATTATGGCATTTGCTCTGGATGCACAACCCCGCACATATGTTGTTCGAGTGCTAGGGATATGGATATTTTGAATAAAATTTTCTTCAACTAATAAAGGGCATTTCTTACTCGATGATGACGGCAATTGTCGTATTTAGTGCATGAATAATCCAGGAATGCTTGCGGAAAAGCCATTGCAACCACAAAAAGTGAATGTTTGGTGTTATGGTTTGGAGGCGTATTTTTTCGTAAACAATAATGGAAGGACCGGTACCATCCGTTCAGAGCATTGGGATCGTATGGTGACGACTATTTTTGCCCCACAATTAAAGATCATGATCGGGATGGCACGCCGTTTAAACAAGATTCTACGGGTCACACAACAAGTCTGCATTTTACCACTGAGATCATACGATTTGACTTCGTTAGACTTTTTTGTGGGGCTGCGTCAAAGAGCATGCCAATATGGATAATTACCTAACGTTGAAGCACTTGCATTCACCCATTGTTCAAGTTATTGCTGAAATGTGGCAGGATCCCAAGGATTCCTTTAAAAGAAGAAATCCACCTCAAGTGAATCCTATACAGACACAGTCATTTAAATGAAGTTTTATTTGTACTGGTCCTCAACTGCCAGACAATTGTATCCTCTTCCTTTCCGCCATTACAGGATTTATAAAAGTCTTTATATGGCGTTATCCGTCTTAGGACTTCACAGTCAGTTTAACCGCTATGATGAATACGGATTTGGTCTTTTTTATATCCATAGAAGGCTAGCCTTAAGTGTCTTTGAAAAGGTAGGTTCCATTAAGCAATCTTGCTATGCGATTTTGCTACCGGAGGAGAAGAGTTTAAGTTTTTAGATTCAATCAGTCGCAAATGATTTCTCCATCTTACCTGGTTTTGTAATTTTGATACTTGGATGATATTGTCTAATGGCGGTAGATCGTTGTCAGCAGATAATAGGATTTCTCCAGTAATTTTACTAAAAGGCCCAGATCGATAGTGAATTTATCGTATAATCAACTGGGAGATCCCAAGCAAAAATATCTACGATAACGGCATGGCGTGCTTGTACATCCAAAGCCACTTATTATCACGACTGCCATCATTCTAATAATATCTTCAAACCTTGAGATAACTTTTGTTTAGTAGAAGGCAATACTAATTAAAAAACCATTGAATACTTTTAGGATGGGAAAAATTCATATATTTTGGTAGTTTATTTAAATGGCGAATGATTAAGAAAAGTTCTAATTTTATTTATTATTTATTGTGATTAATCAACATTAGAAGAATAAAATTTTTTTTTAAAAATCTGAACCTATTTTAAAACTCTGTGTGAGAGAGAAATGGAGGGAGATAAAATTGCCAAAAAAAAAATTTTTTTATCCTTTTTAAAGCAGTCCAGTCTAATTTATCAAATGTGTCTGCGTTGTAAAATCCAGATTTTATATTCTTTTGCTCATAAATAAAAGCGTTGAATTTAAATAATTTATTTATTAGATGGCAGACACAAAGAATTGAAAGAAAAAAAAGTACCAATAAAAGGAATTGCACATGATTATTTAATAAGGGCTACACAACAAAAGCTAAAAAGAAAGCAAAAAAGAAAAAACGAAATGTTTATGGATGAATATATGAATCTTAATATGGCCTTTAGGATATTAAAATCCCTGAATTAATAATATGTTATAAACAGAATTTTTAAATTTGAAGTTAAATGTAAGGCATAGGCAGTACCCTATGCAATCAAACATCCCTGGAGCATATGCAACAAATAATCATGATTTCTTTAAATAATTGTTACAGATTGACAGAATGACTTTCATACTTTATCATTTGGGTTATATTATAAGCAAAATTATATTCATTTAAGACTTTCTAGATATGTGTGCATTAAACCAAATAACTATTGCATAACTTAGGGCATATCAATGTAATACGTCTTGGATATTATATTATAGCAATCGATCTAAGTGTCAGGAATTTGTTGATTATTATATTACCCTACTAAAACTGTCTCTGTAATACATGAGCTGACATTTGCCTTTATTTAATTTAAAAAATTTTTTCTCTTACCTTGTCTTGCTTTGCCTTTATTTCATATGAAATTTTAATGCGTTACTGCTTAGCTGCTGTTTGCCACATTTTTATATTACCTTGCCTTTATTTCATATGAAATTTTAATGCGTTACTGCTCAGCTGCCATTTGCCAGTGTAATATTCCTCACATCTAACCATCTTAGAAAAATGAATATAAAGCGAAGACAGATGTGCAACAATATTTTTTTATTTTATGCATCACATGTGTTAAACAATGAATGATTTTTTTTATGACAGCATATGATACTTAAGTAGATGTTCAATCTTTTTACAACTTTATGTCTCACTCTCTCTGGCTGGTTGGTGCTTGAGGCCATATCTTTTAATAATAAAAAGAAGATTCTAACAAGTACGTGTTATTGCAGCAACAATCTTCTAGTAATGACATGGAAATTTCTACGTCAATTGTCTCAGCGCAAAAGAAATTATTATTGAAAGTCATTGCATACTGTTAGCAGTATTTTAAATGTATTAAAACCATACATATTTTTTGGTGCAATTTTTTTTAATATAAATCATTGCATACTTTCAGGATAATCTTTTAAGTGTATTGAACAGAAATATACTTGTATGGAAAGTAAGTATTTGTTGCATTTTCCCTGTTAATACAGTTATGATTGACATATCGATTATCCGTATACTAGACTGACCCACTTTTGCCTATTGCTCTCTCTAAGGTAATGTCAAATGATAATCGTGATAACACATAAACCTTCCGAATGTCTTCTATCACGACAACTGTATTACGGCAATTGTATTAAGGAATTTGTTCTAAAGTAAGACAACGCAGTTCGATTTCTAACAAGGGTTTCTTCGATTCAAAAGCTAAGTTAAATACAATATCACTTATAAAGCCTGTTGTCTAGCACCTAATTAGTATGCGTAAGTCGTTTGAAGTGTTTAGGTTAGGTTAGGTTAGGTTAGGTTAGAGGACGTGTACTTGTCAATTAAAACAAGTACAGTACCCGGAGGTCGAATTGACCCATTGTACAACGTCCTAGTTTCTCACACCACTTATGTTGTGTGTGTTAATTTTATACATGAGTGGTGGGTACCTACAGTTTAAAGTCGACTCCGAACGACAGATTTATATTTATTGAGAAACTTTTCATGGCAATTTTTATTTACTCTCAGAGTATTTGCCAGAAATCTACTGAGAGGAAGTCGCCGAAAAAATACTTTTCGTATTTTGTCTTTGATGCCTGGCCTGGGGCTCGAACCCAGGCTTTTGCGTCTAATAAGCCAACACACTACCTACTAGACTACGGCGACTTCAAAAGTGTTTAGCCTGTTTTAATTGTTGTGTGAGTGGGACATTATATGCGCCACAAGCAATAACAAAACTGATAGTTTCCCCAGTGTTTACATTGCGACGATTTCGAGGCCTATCCATCACCCCGTATTACTTTAAAAGTGGCCACGTTTGTAGTTTATTTAAGGGTTAGTGGTCTATTATATGACCCATATTCATAAAGAGCAAATGTAACACTTAATTAATGGCACTTCAGATGGAAGTTGACTGGATATGACACGATAGATTCCAGTTAGCGAAGGCTGACCGAAATGTTTACGGATTATGCAATCAGTTATAAAACTGTAATTTTCGATTATCGCTGCGCTCGAGCTACATGTTGCAAGAAAAGTTAATCACTCTTTAGAAGATAATTGTAGGAAAACTTATACAGTCTTGGCGTCATAAAATTAACACGAAACAGATGAAAGGCGTGAAAGGTCAAAGCTAATGATGATCAATACTTTGTGTGATTTTTTTTTTAATTTAAGCCAAAGCACAAGAGATAGCCTTTCCTCATGACTTGATATCGGTAGCATGGCTTGAATAAGTAGGTGGCTTGAGTAAGTACTTTGCAGCAGAACCAAACCAGAACTAAAGATAATTAAGTGTATCAGACCACAACTGGTTGGAATCGAATCTTCAAAATCACGGTCCTGGGTTAGTCCGTAAATCGAAACACTGAAATATTCCGCAATAAGCTTCCCAAAATTTTCTTCACTATGCATACATACATACATAATTGGTCATTACAACCCTTCAGTCAGTTTCTCACTTTCGTTATTTCTTCACTATGGGCTAAAATAATTAAATTTTTTTCAAATATTTTTCAGTAGGCACAGAAACTTATCTACTTACCTAGCAAAATATCCGGTTTTTTCTTTTCCAGTACTTTTTACTATTTTCCTCATGTTACAGTTTATGTTTGTGCTGCTAAGTTATGATATGAGCTTTTCAACAAGCCCTAAAATATGTTAAAGGAATGTGTAATCACATAAGTATGCCTTGTTTCTATTAACATAAACACATACGCCTTAATGTGTGCTTAACTATTTAATGGTATATTGACTACATTTATTTGTTAAATGCCCTAAGCTATGCTATAGTAAATAATATTTCCAAATTGTGTCAAAGCACCACCTTAGTGTATACTTAATTTTTTTTTTTTGTTACAACAAATGTACTCTTAAATGATTTAGAATTTCTGTTGTAAATGATTTTTTAATGTCACTTGAAAAAAATTATACAAGAATTTTCACTCTCAGTGACATGATGTTAAACATGTTTTTAAACACTTGATAGCTGAAACCACAAGGACACATTGACATCAAATGAGGGTCAATTTGTTGTTTTTTTCTTTCCTTTTTTTTGAACACAGATTTTGGTTGTTAAACTGAAACTCAGTGGAAAGTTTTACAGCTCGGATGGATTGAATTTGTGCTTACACGGGATAAAAAAAATATAAAATTGGAAAATAATTGAAATTCAAAAAAATGTTTGGAAATCAATAAGAAATTCATGCCATTTTTATGTGTCTTCCTTTGTCATTTCAAACACTTTCACTCAACCCTTGAAATATGCTTCAAAAAAATAAATTTTATTTTATTCTCATGACCTTTCTCACTCTCTCTCTCTCTCTCTTGCTCAGTCTCTCGTTTTGAGAATGGTGGGAGGGAGTGAATGTGTTGCTATAACGAAAGATTTTAATTTTAAATCGAAATGCGATATTTTTATGGATTTTTTCTTTGTATTTTCTATTGAATTTCATGGAAATGCACAGAAGAATCTCTTTTAAAATTGAAAATGAAAATAATCAAATCAAATCAATTCTTTTTCTTTTTTTTTTGGTGCTGGTCCGATAATTAAATTTATTTTATTTCGTATCCCCTGAAAGCTTGTGTATATTTTTTTGGTCCATATTCAAGCTTTATGATGAAATAATTCGTACCTGGCATATCATAGAGTATGAGGTAAATGCGTGGCAATATTAAGGCTTCTTGTGACGTTGTTGCCGCCTGTGGTAATAATAATCAAATCAATGTCATTAAGTTTTGTAAATCATATGAAAGCAACAGCAGGAGGAGAGATAGGTGGACAATTGATACAATTTTGTTAATGTTGATTGGGCGTCAAGATGAAAAGCTCCTCAAGACTGTAAATACGTGTTTTGGATATATAATCAAGATTTATTACGTTTCTTATTCGATAGTAGTAGGAGAGATAAGGAAAATTAAAGCTAACACTAAGAAAGTTTTTAAGTGAAACTTTTGTTTATTCAAACGTAAATAATTTCATAAAGTTTAGAACATTAAGCCTTCAAAAAAAAAACTAACATTAATACTATGCCGATACAAAGAAAAACTATGGAATTTTAATACAAGAACTCATGCAGTTGAAGAGAAAAGGTCTTGTTTCCAATAGCAAGGGAGGGCGTGCTAGAATCCCAATGTTGAATACGAAAAGGTCTTGTTGAAGAGAAAAGGTCTTGTTTCCAATAGCAAGGGAGGGCGTGCTAGAATCCCAATGTTGAATACGAAAGAACGCAATCATATTCATTCATTTTGATTTTTTTTTTTAACTTTAAGAACTCAGAGGCTTCTTCTCCCATTCAATTCATTACATGAAATCGCACTAGGACTTCATAAAGCTTTACAGAATAGGCATTTTGTGACAGGTGGGCGTGTAACGCATCAAATCGTCTTGCATGGTTCGAAGCTGGTTGAAGCTTTTCGAAGTCAGCAGGTATAGCGTATCATTTCAGCGTGTTTCCGATTGATGTGTCTGCCATACAGTCTGCGGTATGGATTATTATGGATGAACGTATCTCAGAGGTGTAGGCAGGTTGATTACCAAAGCTCACTTGAGCAGGCATAGCGGCCCGTTGTGACGCCACAAGTAAATGAAGTCCCTGTATTGCAAGAGTTGGCATTGACCACAAAAACAAAATGGATAACAGTCTCTGTTTCCTCAGCAGATCTACAGTCACGGCAGAAGTCGTTAGATTAGGTTAGGTTAGGTTAGGTTAGAGGACGTGTACTTGTCAATTAAGACAAGTACAGTACCCGGAGGTCGAATTGACCCATTGTACAACGTCCTAGTTTCTCACATCACTTATGTTGTGTGTGTTAATTTAATCATGAGTGGTGGGACCTACAGTTTAAAGTCGATTCCGAACGACAGATTTTTGAGAAACTTTTTCATGGCAATTTTCTTTTTAACCCCCAGAGTTTTTAGCCTAGGGCTCAAACCATGGCTTTACGTCTAATAAGCCAACACACTACCTACTAGACTACGGCGACTTCTAAGTCGTTAGATTGGAGCTGCATTCTTTCCGCGTATATTCCCATAACATAATAACCTGTAAGCATGGCCACTCTGATCGAGATGACGAGACGATCAAGTTCGAGTAGCTAGTTGGTGTTTTTTTATCTTTCGAGTGCCAAGCTAGTCTAGCAATGGAGCTGGATTCCTTATTGACATAGGATAGTTTGGTGTCCCGGATAGGATAGGTTGTCCTAATGCCAATTTGGGCTCAGAGGAGTATATAAATATGCTTTCATACATAGTTACCAACTGTTTATCAATCATCCCCAGAAAACTTACTTAAAAGAACTTTTATTTACTTTAAGATTATAACGGGTGATTTATTTAGCTATTATTATCTTTTTGGCAACACTGGTTTAAACAGCTCACGCACGTTTCGTGTTTTGTTTCACTGTCAAACATCTTCAATTTGGTCTACAATTTAACCATGAATCGTCTTACAAACGAACAACGCTTGCAAATCATTGGTGAATGGGCTCTTGGAAAGTTGGCCGAAGATCCATTTCTTTATCGAAAAATTGTGTTCAGCGACGAAGCTCATTTTTGGCTCAATGGATACGTAAATACGCAGAATTGTCGATTTTGGAGTGAAGATCAGCCAGAAGCATTGCAAAAAATACTAATGCATCCAGAAAAAGTCACAGTTTGGTGCGGTTTATGAGCTGTTGGCATCATTGGACCGTACTTCTTCAAATATGCTGCGAATCGTAACGTAACTGTGAATGGTGAGCGCTACCGTGAGATGATATCCAACTTTTTTTTCCCAAAATGCAAGAGCTTGACTTGCATGACATGTGGTTTCAACAAGACGGTGCCACATGCCACACAGCACGCGTAACAATGGACTTATTGAGAGGCGAGTTCGGTGAACATTTTATTTCACGTTCGGGACCGGTCAATTGGCAGCCTAGATCGTGAGATTTAAGGTCTTTAGACTGTTTTTTGTGGGGTTATGTTAAAGCTCATGTCTATACAGACAAGCCCGCTTCAATTGACGCATTGGAAGACAAGATTGAAGCATTTATTCGTGAGATACCGGCCGCAAATGTTGGAAAGAGTATGCCAAAATTGGACTAAGCGGATGGACCATTTGAGGCGCAGTCGCGGTCAACATTTGCATGAAATAATCTTCAAACATTAAATTATATTGACCGTACTATCGATTCAAATAAAGATTTCATGCATTTTTCTGAATTTTATGTGTTTTTTTTGAAAAATTTTCCTATGGCTCCTAAAAAATCACCCATTAATTGGTGTCCTTCCATTTTATTTGAATACAAAAAAATTTATTGTTTATTAATTTCAAATAAACCTTTGATGATGAAAACATTATTTAAATGGTTTCAGTTTAATAATTCCATGGCCTACTTGATGACTGTAAGCTAAACTTTTAATCAAGTGAAGTAGTTAAGTACACACAATGAAAATCCAATACACAAACAAAACAAACAAGAAACCAATGAATTTTCTTTTTATTGCCAATATTGCCAAAATAATGAATGAATGAAACGTTTTTTTCTTGGAATTGCCTTGTCAATAAGAAGTCATTGCTTTAAGCTTTCATACAACAGTCTATCGCACGTTACCCCTGCTGCCTCTTTTTTTTCCACCAAATAATACCAAGAAATTGCCATTAGTTGTGAGAATATGGTGAGGATTAAAAAAAGCAAAGGAAGTACACACACACACACACACACAAAAGAAGAAACCATTTTTATTTTTCTTCAGTTTATAATGGTCGACACTTAATATTGACACAAAATACAATTTGTTGTTGATGTTACTGTTGCTCTGCCACAACCACAGTATATACGCAGTAATACGATTAAGCTTAAACGGTATAGTGAATGGCACAGTAATATTTCATATACATACTCGTATCCAAAGAAACAGAGTGTCTGAGAGAGAGAGAGAGAGAGTGATGTTTAAAGGAATTTATAACAGAATACATAAGACAGAAATAGAGAGAGAAAGTGAGAAAATCATTTAATGACAAACTATGTACAACGAATAAAAAAGGAAATCTAATTGTAGTGGTTGCAACAACAAATATTGCAAGTATTTTTTTTTTCTTTGTAAAATTTATGTCGTATTTGGCAAGAGTTATGTGCGGTTTAAAGACCACTAAAGGCCATAAAACCACTTTAAGTCAGCAAAGGATTTAGGATTGTAAAATGTTACGACAGCTTGTGGTTGTGAAAATGGGCACAGCATAAAAGTAGGCACCATTGTTTTTTTATTTCAGAAATTACGTTTTTTTATGGTTAACCTAAGTACATTTGCCATGAGAGAGCAGTAGATATTACAAGTTTACCGACAATAAATCTGTTACACAAAGAGTATTTTCTCGAAGGTATGTAAGGCTCCGTATGAAAAGTAAATTTAATTGTGGGCGTGCTACTCAACTCAGCACAACTGAATAATTGGTATGTAGATAAAGGTATCTGTCAAATAAGGTAATAGGTACGTTTAGGCCTCGTCTGGTGCATTATAATATCACAGTCTTTTAATTTCCCTAACACTGGATTCATGTGGAGATTCTACAAAGGCCAGTTCAGTAAAATCACCTGCTTAATTGAAGCCCTGGTGGTTTCTGTTTCTACTATATAACGCTGGGTTAATAACCACGATGTTAGCAACAGTTTCCTCCACTTCTTTGTCTCTGTAGCCAGTGCAGAAGTCATTGGCTACATGGTCAAGACCGATGCTTCTTGTATCAGTATCCTGAATTCATTGGCCAATAAAGTCACTAACAACTACACAAAAGGGTGTACTTTGGAGTTTGAGTAAAGAAATTGCGCCTTCATTTAGACAGGGTCAGATTTACTATGGCATCCGTAGCCGAAGCCACCTACGTTAACAGAATCCTTTACTGGATTATCAATTTCTTAAAGCGTTTCCAGTATAGAGAAGCTACTCAAAGCTTGATGGTTGTTAGTTAATACGTCTCCCCTCCCTTTTCCGGGAATGCTACTATGTATGCAGCAGCCTTGAGAGTATTCGAGAGAAAAGTTCTACGTAAGATCTTCGGTCCAGTGCGAATGGGCGATGATTTTCGCATTCAATCCAACAGTGAGCTATATGAGCTCCTCAAAGACATAGATGTTGTGCAGCGTATCAATATCTAGCGATTGCACTGGTTCGGCCATGTCGTTCGAATGGAG
This sequence comes from Sarcophaga carnaria, assembly GCA_958299815.1. Lineage (NCBI taxonomy): Eukaryota > Metazoa > Arthropoda > Insecta > Diptera > Sarcophagidae > Sarcophaga > Sarcophaga carnaria. The sequence continues at coordinate 128,367,746 of OY283150.1, read as the reverse complement.
TAGGATGCTCCGACAAGACGGGTATTTGAAGCGGGTATCTGCGGAAGTCGGCGAAGAGGACGACCTTGTATCCGTTGGAAGGACCAAATCGCTGAAGCCCTGTCATCGGTTGTTGCGACCAACTGACGTAGGCGCGCAAGAAGCAGAGGCGACTGGAAGGATGTGTTGCGGGTTGTTATGGCCAATTAAGTAAGTAAGTCAGTACGTGTACGTGTACGTGTATCTGTTTGATGTTAGAATTGTAACACTTTCCCATCTTGCTGTGAGATTCGTGGTTGCTGTAGCGCGCCTTATACATCGTTGTGTTTGAATTTTTAGACCTGACAGCTGCCTGGTCATCAAGAGTACGAAAATTTGTTTGGTAGGAATATTGGCACCTCAAAACATTAAAAAGTTGCCTCCACTCAAATCTCCATCCAGTTTCGAACCTCCTGTGGACTTTTAAAAGAGTGTAGAACTTTAATTACCTGCTGCGCCGTGAATTTTAAGCACAAAAATATGGTGATTGCCGTCAAACCCAAGAAAAACTTGTCCCATCTTTGGAAGCCACTCAGTAACTTCTCAAGGAAGGAAATTAAATACCAAATGAGTAGAAATCATAGAAGTCGCCGTGGTCTAGTAGGTAGTGTGTTGGCTTGTTAGACGAAAAGCCAGGGTTAGAGCCCCAGGCCAGACGTCAAAATAAAATACAAAAAGTATTTCTTCGGCGACTTCCTCTCAGCAGATTTCTGGCAAAAACTCTGTGAGTAAATAAAATTGCCATGAAAAGTTTCTCAAAAATATGTCGTTCGGAGTCGACTTTAAACTGTAGGTCCCGCCACTCATGTATAAAATTAACACACACAACATAAGTGGTGTGAGAAACTAGGTCGTAATCCTGACTGAAGGGTTGTAATGACCAATTATATGTGTATGTATGTATGAGTAGAAATCGAAAAATACTAAACGTCCGAAATGGAGATGTCATCTGTAATGCAATTGACTGAAATCCACAGAATTGTAGAAGGCGAGGACGCCCTTAAGTATAGACAAACAGATATAGGGACCTAGACAGACAGAAAGAGAGATCTAAAGAGAACATACTAACAAAAAGAAACAATAATTAAAATTTTGTCAAAGCCCTATACATCGTACCGGATTAACTGATAATTACAATCGAGATTGTATAGGCAATCAGTCCTCATTTATTTTGTCTCTGTTATGCAATGCTTTCTTCTCTAATGCTTTCAGCAAAAAAAATAAAATACATTTTTTTCACTTTACTCTAGATACTAGGTTTAGGCCCCTTAAAGTATGCATTTAAAAATGTATTTTAATTTTTCTCCATGAAGTCCCTGTAATATATTGTAGTGTGTACGAAAATAGTTTCCCATTGTTTAATTGTATACGTATTTATTATGAGTAAATTTTAAACATATTTCGCAATTTACATGTTTTGTTTTGTTTTCGTTATAATTTAACCTTGAAGTATGCTTTAATTATTTACGAAACAATAGCCATAATATAATTGCTTGTAATTGTTCATGTGTCATATACATTTCCGTTTGCACTAAATCTACATTAAGTATGCATTAAAATGCATTGTCATTTATTTTATTTTATAAATTCATTTCAACATGAATTATTAATAATTCTGCACCTACAAGTATGCTTTAATTAAGAGCCTGAGAACAAGGTATTGTGTTGTGTTGTGTTGTTGAATTTAAGTTCAGTTCAGTTCAGTTTAATATTATTGTGCTGAATGTCAGTTAAATGAAGTTAAATAAGAGAGAAAAACATAAACAACAACAACAACGACAACAACAACAACAAATAGATATAAATTTACAAGCGGTAATTTATAATGGCGAAAAACATTTCCGCTTGACATATCATATTGCATGTCACGATTTTGTTTACTTTATTAAAATATTCAAGACAGTGTACACAAGAATTTTTCCTACAAAAATTTGTATTCAATTGCTTCCAGTTATTGTTTCACTTTTTCCTGTTCAGTTTGTTAGGGAGACGAGAAAACTAAATAAATCTGCTGAAATTTGGTTTCATAAATTCAAACAACTTCGAAAAAGAAAAAAAAATACCTAAATCGCCTAAAAACATGCTACAAAAATGAATGTGTATATAATATTTATGTGCCTATTAACACTACATCACATAACAAGACAAGTAAATTTGTTTGTGGATGAAAATTCTGTGCTCAACTTTCAATTCTGTTCATGGTACAGGACACCATGGACTGGTGGAGTATGTTTTCATAGGGCGTCGTGTGAATGAATGAACAATTTCGTTAAGTTGCTGGTTGTTATTGTTCATAGTGTTTATGACAAATTTATTAGAAATAAATTTCAACTCAAATAGATTTGTTTAGCCTTGCAGTCAGTAGTAATTGAGGCTATAAAAACTTATTATATTTTTGTGATTGCGATAAACAAACTATAATTACGATAATAACGCCACTGTTCACAATAATGTGTTACATTAAAAGCAATAAAAAGAAAATAAATTTAGAGCTTAAAATTTGTAATTGTTTAGAGAAAGTGAGAAAAATTAAAGCATATTTTTAGGTAACGTTTATTTAAAATTCTCTTTTAAGAAGGAAATAAACACTTTGGTGTGCAATTTTTTCAAAACCATTGCATACCTTTAGGCACTTGTATTCACATGAATTATTTATCAGTCTAACTGAAGCATTAGATTAACATTAAAATCTGTTTATGTAACTATATCAACTAAAGCAACAACAACAACAACAACTTACATATCTAAATATTAATAACATCTATAGCATAGTTTTGGGCAAAATGAAAACTCATTTACATGTAGTCTTCATTATTTTACCCCTTGCGTTATGCTATACTTTTTCATCATATGAAACCATATGACATATTGCTTGTAAAAACAACAAATTCCCTGTCTTTAAAGTCTACTTTCAGGCATTTGCTTGGTTAATAAATTGACTGAGTATGAAAGTAAATAGTATCACGGAAATCTTGAAAAATGATTCTAATTTATTAAACCAATTTATTTACTCGTATATAAAGGTATGCTTAAGACTGCAAAGAAATATTTCATTTACCTGTGATGTATCACTTGATATTTATTGTCAACATAGACGGGGGTATCATTTTTATTACTTTCACAATAATTCCGATAAATTTCAACTTCATTTTTTATAATTCAGGGGTAGAAGGAAAATTTTATGATTTTAATTAATGCGGGCAAGATAAGAAATTTTTGTTTGAATAAGAGAAAAAAGAAAAAAGGAATAAAAAGGAAAAATTACATTAAATGTTGTCTATTTTAAGGGGTTTCTTTTTTTGATAATTAATCAACAGGCAAATATATATATATAACAAAAACAGCTTACAAAAACGTCTCCAGATTTTGAAACAGCTTTGAATTCGTTTTTTATTTTGCTTGAAGATTCTTGAAGGATTTTAATTTATATTCTTAAAAATTATTGCCTACTTTTGTGTGCTTTTGAAAATTTCAGATGGAATAGAATGGGATTAGAGGAACAGGCAACTTTGTTAAACTAAAGCATACTAGAACACACATATTGGTCTTTTGTGGTACAAGATGAAGTGATGCAACGGAAACGAACTGCCAAGTCCTAATTAAACGGCATCAGCCTAAAAGTTTAACATATTTAGGGATCTAATAATAATAGGTTGATTAAGCTAGGAAAAGGGTGAGCCTAATGAGAGAAGAATGTGCCGTGCATGAGTGTTTTGTAGATAAGCGATGTCTCCTGCACCTTTGAAATTAAATTCAGTGTTAGAGATGTTTTTACGTTGGCCAGTTGAATTCGGCAATTAAGCATGATTATTACATAATTGGTAATTACAACCCCTTCAGTCCGGATTACGACCTAGTTTCTCACACCACTCATGTTGTGTGCGTTAATTTTATACATGAGTGGCGGGACCTACAGTTTAAAGTCGACTCCGAACGACAGATTTTTAAGAAACTTTTCATTGCAATTTTTTTTTATTTACTCTCAGAGTTTTTGCCAGAAATCTGCTGAGAAGAAGTCGCCGAAGAAATACTTTTTGTGTTTTATTTTGATGTCTGGCCTGGGGCTCGAACCCTGGCTTTTCGTCTAATAAGCCAACACACTACCTACTAGACCACGGCGACTTCAAGCATGATTATTACTTAGAATTTATCAACGACTAATGAATATCGTTGGCTAATAAAAAGCCTACAGAGGTTTATGGGTGGTCCATATTCATGTGCGGATTTTTATTCGGTTAATGTGTGCGCGCTCCAGCAAAGTCGTAAGCCACACATTTAGCCAGGATGTCCTTATAAAAAAGACTCCTTTTTGGCCGAATTTATTATTATTAGAATGAAACTAAATAGCTGTGAAACTAAAAGGTCTGCCATATAACTTTTTTTTTTGAAAATGCTTTAAAAGAAAAACTACTGAATATTTTCTCAAATTTTTTTTTTATTTGAAAGTACAATCCTTCCGGTTAATAATGAAAAATAATTTCATTCAAATGGCTGTCTCGTCTGGCCATGCAGATGCCGATTTTGGCAAAAAAAAAATCATGTTTTCAGATGAAGCTAATTTTGATCTTGGCGGGTATGTAAACAAGCCCAATTGACGCATTTGGGGACACAGAAAACCCGCACGCATACGAGTCACTGTTTGGTGCGGATTTTGGTCCAGAGGCTTAATTGGGCCATTTTTCTTCGAAAATGAGCAAGGAGTGGTCGTTACAGTAAATGGCGATTGCTATTGGACCCTGTTGAACGAATTTTTGTTGGACGGCGCTACGTGCCACATAGCCGAAGCTACACTCGATGTTTTCCGCCTTGCGATCTTCAAGCATTATCAGCCGCAGAGCTGATGTCGTTTGGCCACCTCGGAGCTGCGATTTGACACCGTTGGACTATTATTTGTGGGGTGCCGTCAAAGACAAGTGTTACGCCGACAAGCCAGAGACAATTGACGCTTTAAAGGACAATATTCGTGAAGCCATTGGTGAAATACAGCTGCACACAATCGATAATGTGCTTAAAAATTGGACCGATCGTGTAGGGTACTGCCGGAAGGATTGTACTTTCAAATAAAAAATGAAATTTGAGAAAATATTCAGTAGTTTTGTTTTTAAAGCATTTTCAAAAAAAAAAAGTTATTTGGCGGACTCTTTACTTGAAGGGAGTCACTGAACACGTCATTCAGTTAAGACTCGTACTGCCGCATTACCTTCAACGAAAATGCTGGTTTTTGGAGATCCTTTACTCAGGATCAGATCCGTATCATGGATTAAGTTCTTCGAATGTGCTACAGTTTGGAATTGTCCGTGAAATTTTTCGGAGAATTCTCAGAGCAGGTTATGCCAGAGGACCAGTCTTTCCGGATTAGAATTTTAATGTAAAGTCTGCCATCAAGATTAGGTTCAGGCAAGTTGTCCAGCAAGTAATCTAGACGAAGGGCTTTTTCGAAGTATTTCGCTTGTTTCTTGCTAAATGCTCACTTCAATTATGGCCTTCCACTATGGCCCTCCACATTGTTGGGAAATATGGTGTGCATTTCAATTCCTTTAATTTAAAAGTTCAAGTCCTTCCGACTGTTATAAATCATTTTAAATGAAAATGTTTGCTTATCGTTTAGTTTTCCTGTGTGGATGGTCTATTTTTTATAACTTCAAGTTACATTTTCCTTGTTTTGAAAGTAATTTTTTTTTTTATTTCAAAATTACCAACTAATTAGTCCTGCTGCAATATTTCATTATGCTAAACAACCTAAAAGTATGCTTCAATTATTTGTTTCTTTTCCTTTGTAATTAATGAGTTGTCTTTGATTTTAAAGCAAGGGAAATGAGCAGAAATAATTTTTTTTTGTTTAAAAAAAAAAAGCAAAGAAAAGATAAGAAGACCGTGTGGAGTGGAGTGAAAGAAAACCTCACAAATAAACGAAATGCAAATTTTTGTAAATTTTTTTTTTTTGGCAATAACTTACTAACACAACTTTACTTCAAAGTCTAGCTTTGGTTGTGAAATGTAGTATAAACAGGGTTTTCCATATATGAGTTTCTTTTTCAAAAGGATTTTATTTACTCTCTTACAATACATAGATCCTCTTTTCCATTCCAAATGTGTGTTCAATTTGAATTTGAAACAAAAGCCTCCTCCACTTGTTGGAACCTATAAATTCTTTAAACATTGTATGTCCTGTGTTGGCTTTTATCACAAACAGCATGAAACTTGTTTGTTGTGCGTGTTGTTTTCGGTCATTATGTGTTTGTCAACTGACTTCCCCACTTTCATTTTTTAATGAAAAATTTCTTGGAATTTTGTTCCTGCTTTTTTTCTCTTTTGCACACTGATTTACAAACATTATGTCCTATAAACATTAAATCACCATGTTGTCCATGTTGTCCAAGGAAAAAATTTACATTTCTTTGCGTTACGCCATGATGATGGTTATTTATTAAACTGGTCTTGATTGTTTTCTTTTCTTTATTCTACATTCACTTGCTGTTCTCTTTTTAAATTTTCATTTTCATTTTTTTGCAAGTAATTATTGCTTAATTTTCTTCATTTTCTTTTTGTGTCCCTCTTTCTCGCTTACATTTCCAATAGATTTGCTCTTTGAACTTTAGTGATGGTGGTGGTGGCACAGTTGTTTGTGGCAGTTCATTATTATAAATGTCAGTTTAAAAGAACTCGCCTGAACGAGTGTTTTAGAAGTGTGTTGTTGAGAAGGACATGAGATTGAAATGTGTTGCATACTTAAGGGCGTTTGTGTTAAAAATATTTCCTTTTTGGCTTTGTTTGTTATGGTTTTGACGACAATTATGTAAGTTGCGTAAGTTTATGCAAATTGTATGTCAAAAACTTACAATATGGGCATTGGATATAAAGGGAGACCACGAAAAAATATGGGGCATATTTTTAGGCTGGTATATTTCAATGTAACTTTATGAGTCATTCTGTTGTAAAGTTTCGTTGTGATATATTTGAGTACTAACATCGAGAGACTAAAGGACATTTCAATTCCTTTAATTTAAAAGTTCAAGTCCTTCCGACTGTTATAAATCATTTTAAATGAAAATGTTTGCTTATCGTTTAGTTTTTCAGTGTGAGTGGGCTATTTTTATAACTTCAAGTTACATTTTCCTTCCTTTGAAAGTAATTTTTGTATTTTATTTCAAAATTACCAACTAATTAGTCCCGCTGCAATATTTCATTATGATAAACAACCTAAAATTATTTAATTGCATTCAACCTCGACTACTTGCAGTTACATTTAAAGTCTGTCTTCATTTATATTTGAGGACAAATTTACCTCAGATAAATTATTGTTTTGATCTTAATGCTTCTTTTTACTTGTCACACTTATTGTTGCCAGAGGCTAGGTCATAAGCTTGATTAAGGGATTGTACTATCCAATTAGGGAAATAAGTTGTCAGCAGGAAAAAGTATGGATTTGACATTTATAAATAAAATAGAACCAAACTTAATCTTTAGGGTTTATTTTGCTTAGGAAAAAAAAAAGAAGTCGCCGTAGTCTAGTAGGTAGTGTGCTGGCTTAGTAGACGTAAAGCCAGGGTTCGAGCCCCAGGCCAGATATCGAAACAAAATACAAAAACTATTTCTTCGGCGACTTCCTCTCGGCAGATTTCTGGCAAAAACTCTGAGAGTAAATAAATAAAAATTGCCATGAAAAGTTTCTCAAAAATCTGTCATTCGGAGTCGACTTTAAACTGTAGGTCCCACCACTCATGTATAAAATTTAACACACACAACATAAGTGGTGTGAGAAACTAGGTCGTAATCCTGACTGAAGGGTTATAATGAAGGGTTATATGTAAGAAAAAAAAAAGAAAGCTTAACATACTTTTAGGAGGAAAAATTAAATGCGATATTAAACAGATTAAAACCATAAATATTTAGAATATTCGAACTTTTCTTTACACTTTCTCTGCAATAAAAACAAGGAAACCAACTAACTTAATTAAAAACAACAAAAACACAAAATATTACTTACCAAAACTGGTTGACTCTTTACATTTACCATACAACACTATGAATAAGAGAGAGAGAGAAAAGAAAGAGTGAGAAAGCAAGCAATTCGTTTAAGAAGAGAAAAAGAAAAAATAACACGCAACTTATTTGTATTCCAAACCTTGCTTTAGTTAGAGAAATAAAACCAAAAAAAAAACACAACAAAAATAGAGATAAACTGTATAAAAAACAAAGGAAGAAGGGATGGAAAAAAGAAGAAAAGAAAAGTAATAAACTTTAATAAAAATGTGTTTTAAGCAACAAAAGCTTCTGAAATCTTCTGACAGTTGAGGGCTTTAATTTAAGACACTCACACATACATACATACATTAACACCTACTAAAACCAAAACCCAAGAAAGAAAAAACAACAACAAAAACAAAACATAACCCCAAAACAAAAAACAACTTCTTTTAACACAACTGAATTCCATTTAGTTGTACTTTCTCTCACTCTTTCTCTCATGCAATCATACATGAGCTGTCTTATACGCTTACATACAGTATGGCTGCTAGTCCACTAGCAAGGAGTATGAATTTTGTGTCGCTCGTATTAGTTGTTGTATACGAAGCATATTTCTACTGTTTCGGAATTTTTTTGTTGTAACACACATATATGATTGACTTAGGTTATGTATGCATATGTAATGCTTGGTTTCTCTTTTTTCGTATCTACGCTCTGGTTTACTGTTTCTGTTTTTTTTGCTTTTATTTTGTATGCTTTGTTTGTATTAAATTACAGTTTATTATGCTTTTCGTTTTTTCGGTGGGTGTGTGTGTTGTTTTCATTACATATACTAGCGAAAGTTGTACACACATACCACAACATCCACATAAAAATAAAGAAAATAAATGAGTTAATGTGTATACTCGTATATGCTCATGTGTTATGTTTGTTATACGATGTATTGCCAGTTATTTACAACACTGGCACAGTGGTTTATTGTTGCATTAAAAAGTAAGAAGAATAGAAAAACTAAACTATCGTGTCATGACGTCAGTATCAGTTGGTTGGAAATTGTTTATGTTTTTTTATGGTTATTAACTTAAAAAAAATTCTGTTGTTTTCATAAACTTTAATGTATCGTTTGCTGTCAGTAAGAATAACTCCCAGCCTTAAACTTAATGCATTAATGTCGCTTTTATTCCACCATTTTCTACCAAGTATTCATTGTCCTCAATGGCTCACAGCATGCACTTATTGGTCTAAAGACGATTCCTATCTTTCAGTCTAAAGTGCCTGAGCAAAAGGCCGATTACTATCCTTATACTATGGTCAGATATAAACTTTTATTGAGTCAATATTCGGTTTATTGAGTACAATATTTTAAGTGTACAGCCATAATAATATACGCAGTTCAGCTTCTTATTCAATATTCATTTGACAGCTGGTAAACAAAACAGCTGGTCGTTTCAACAACATTGTTTTTATTTTGTTGTTTTTTTTGTTTTGTTTTTTTTTTTTGTTTCTCGTTCTTGTCATGTTCGGATAATTGTAATATGCTCACTCAACATACTTATGATCGTGCTGTATTTTAAGTTTTACTCAATATTATAACAATTTGCGTATATATTGTGCAATAATTAATTGAAACTTTATATGAAATATTGAGCTCAATAATGACGTTTATTACGATTTACGCAATAAAGTTGCATATCTGAACACCGTCTGAGACTAATGCTGGATAGTTTGTTGTATGACTCCAACCTATTCTCATTGTAGTTGCCCAAGAAAAATGTAAACTTAACTTGAGAAGTGTCTCTGCTTTTCTTCATCCGTCCTTTCGTCAACTATACCATCCCAATTACTTACTTACTTACTTAATTGGCCATAAAATTGGCCGCAACACATCGTTCCAGCCGCCTCTGCTTCGTGCGCGCCTACGCCAGTTGATCACACCAATCGATAACAGGACTTCCTCGATTTGGTCCTTCCAACGGATACAAGGTCGTCCTCTTCGCCTACTTCGGCAGATTCCCGCATCAAATACCCGTCTCGCGCCGGAGCATCCTCCTCCATTCGAACGACATGGCCGAGCCAGCGCAGCCGCTGGATATTAATACGCTGTACAACGTCCATGTCGTTGAGGAGCTCATGCAGCTCACTGTTGTATCGGATACGGATATCATCGCCAACTCGCACTGGACCAAAGTTTTCTCTCTAACACTCTCAAGGCCGCTGCATCAGTTCTTAATAGGGTCCTCTGCGCCATAAAGAAGCACGGGTAGGATGAGTGTTTTGTAAAGTGTTAGTTTTGTCGCACGAGAGAGGTCTCTGCTACTCAATTGCTTATTGAGACCATACCAATTATCTCTTCCAAATCCACAGAAAGATTCTGACCCATCGGTTCCTTACACGCAAGCCCATTGACCAGGTTATTGCCGTAAATTCCCACATGTCCATGGATCCAGAGGGGAGTGGCCTCCTATTTCTCCAGTCTATCCACGCTATCCTCAAGCTCTCATACCGCATACCAAACGTTTGCTATGTTCCGTCCTTTGTATCTTCTATTCAAGTTGAATTAAGCACATCTTTTGAAGGCATCCAAGTCCACGAATTTCACTTTCACTTTGGTACAAACAATCTCCACTGTTTTCCTACTATCTCCCCTCGATCCATGCGGAAACCACGGAATGGTCTCCTACTTAAAAGAGTACATAACCTCTAAATTGTTTCATTACTTGATGTCGTTGTGAAGTATTTTCCAAAATCATTGAGTTTACTGGTTCTGTCCAGGAGACAGTTAAGATGTGAACTGTCAGTCAGTCGCTTTATGAGATTACAAAGCCTTCTAAAGAATTTCGGGTCAAACTTGAAGCACAAAATTGTTTGCACGGCAATTTAAAATTCTTTTTCATACACTTAAAGCCTTCAGCCTTTAATGGATGTCTGATTTGTTTTTATTTTCTTGTCCAATTTACCAATTCTTTCTCCTTTTTTCTCTTATTTTTGTATTCAGGACACAGTGGTCTTTGGTTTTCTAACTTGTTTTCGTCTTAATTGTAGGCATACATACATATTCAAACGTATGCTTAAATGGATGTGCATGAGTGTGTGTGTGTGTGTATACGAGAGTCTAATTGTTATTGTTGCCTGTGCTTTACTATTTAAAACAAATCTTAAGAGAATACCATGCTAATCCATAAACCGTTTTCATGTGGAATACCTATGAGTATGTAAGTGTAGGTGCTTGTGTATGTGTATGTTTACAGGCAATAAGATTGAGTAATTAAAGAGCAGTTGTTTTCTGTTTTTTTAATAAAAAATGACAGGAAAATTAAGAGACTGTGTTTGTAATTAATGCGGGAATGTTTTTTTTTACAAAGCTGGGTATAAATAAAGGATTCTTTCTGATTAAATTTATTGCCTTCAACAGGGTTCTTTTGATTCTATTTTTATTACAATTTTTTTGTTTACTTTAAAATTCGGGAGAAAGAAAATTACAAATCAATTTATGTAAGGCAAACAAAAAAGAAAAGAGCAAAAAAAAACAAACTTTTTATCACCTGCTAAATATCAAATTTCATTTTCAATTTCAAATTTTTTTTGTGCCTTTATTTCGTTCTGCTTCTTTTGTCGTCGTTTTTCCTTCTTTTTATTGTATAAATTTAATTGGAAAACTTTGCAACACTTTTTACAATAAAATAAAATGAAAAATAAAAAAAAAACGAAAAGAAAAGAAAAGCCACACGTCAATTTTATTTTTCAATTGTTAACAATAAACGAAGAGATCAAGGGACAACAAGTGGGAGAGAGAAAATAATTCTTTGACTGACTGGCTTTTTTTTTAAAAGTTTTTCTTAAATTTTTTTTAATATTTTTTTTTTTCAATAAAAATAAAACGAACACAGAAAATATTTTCCACAGTCTAAGTGTATGCGTGAGTCACCAAATAAGTGAATGAATGAATGAGTGAATGAATTCCCTTAACCTCTATACAATTATTATTAGAAATGTTATGATAAACACACATGCACACTTATACTCACACATTTGTATATTTACAGTATAAAATAAATATTTACTAACCAATACAATGACATGCCATGTATGCATGTGTATAAAAAGAAACAAGTTCTGTGGTATTTTGCATACACTTCGTCCTGACAACGTATAACAATGTAAAATGGCAAAAAGTGAAAAGAAAATTAAAAAAATAAGACACAATGCCAAAGGCTGAAAAGGCGAGAGAAACATCAAGAGAGAGCGAGAGAGAGGGGGAGAGAGAGGGATACGGAATGTATACAAAGCTTATATATAAAATGGTGTTTGCGTTTGTTTATTTGTTCTTCACTTCAGTCTTTACCGCTGAACCGATTTGTGGCAAAGACGTTAATAAGTCAACAGTTAGGGATTGCTGGCCCATACATGAACCATCTAAAGTGGATGCCGATCGTAGATGAGGCTGTTGGAGGTTTGCTGAAACAGCCGCAATAAGAATTTGGAATTCTTGGTAGATTTACTTGGACGTATTTGTAAGTTCGCGTTCGGTAGCGTTTAATAGGCATAGGCCTGCACAGGCCCACAAAAGTTAACAAATTTCAGAAATTTTTTAACCAAGACCGTCTTAAAATCGAGGAAAGTTGTCAGACAATTATAAAGATTTTCAACGAAACGGATTGGTTAAAAATATTTCTGAATTTTGTTAACCGTATGTATACTTTTGTGGCTGAGTGTAAACGTGCAATGCGTAGAATGGCAGACAGACACAGCACATGTTTGATCGTTATTTAAAGAACATTAGGATTAGGTGGTTTGAAACTTGGTAGACGTTCTTAATTTAGCTTAAATTTGGTCAATGTTTTCTTGGCCTAAATTGCAGGTAGAATGATAGCATCTTTAAGCCTATTGTACTGCATATGCTTGGTAAATAGAATTTTGCAGGCATCCCGGTTTTTATTGTTTATAGACAAAATATCTCCGCCTAGACAAGTTATGAAGACGAATTATGGGTATCCTAAGTGTTGTCGCAGATTCCTAACTAGTGTTCTTTCTTTCACCGGTTGGTTTAGGTTCAACTTTTGGGCGTGCAGGCCTAGTGGCCAGTGTTTACTTATATGAACGCCAAAAATGGTTTCTTCACAGATTTAACACAAGTTGTGGCTTCTATGTGTCTGTGAAGGTACAAGTAAGGATCCAATGGATAAAAACTGTGATGATCAAGAAAAACTTCAATTTATAAGCGAACAAAGTTAATTTAAATATTTGGCGGGGAGTTGTTCATTATGCATTTGTTGCAATCAGATCTTCACTCCTAACAACTTCAACATTTGTATGAAGCAGTTAAGAGCCAGCGATCTAAATTCGCCAACACATAAGGTTTTGTGGCTCATTATTACTTGGCTGGCAAGTTTTGATGCAGCCTCTGTATAGCCTGGACCTAGTACTGCCTGACCCACCAATTGTTTTGGTGTCTGCAAAGATTTCTTAATTATAAAATCTTAGCAGATCGAAAATGGTTTTCTTTCATAATCCTTATGTGATCTACAAAAATGGATTTGAAAAGACTAACGAACAATGAAGTCGCCGTAGTCTAGTAGGTAGTGTGTTGGCTTATTAGACGGAAAAGCCACGGTTCAAACCTCAGGCCAGACTTCCTCTCAGCAGATTTCTGGCAAAAACTATGAGAGTAAACAGAAAATTGCCATGAAAAGTTTCTCAAAAATCTGTCGTTCGGAGTCGACGTTAAACTGTAGGTCCCGCCACTCATGTATAAAATTAACACACACAACATATGTGGTGTGAGAAACTAGGTCGTAATCCTGACTGAAGGGTTGTAATGACCAGTTATGTATATATGTACTCTTTTGCGTAAACAATAACAACTATTGACTAGTAGTTTATTCTTTATTATTCGCACAATTCGGTGTGCCCCTGTTCACAACTTGTTGTAAACAACAACAATTGCTTTGTTTTTTATTCCTTTGTTTGCACTCTTTTGCATAAACAATAACAACTACTAGTCAATTTGTTCGAAAGATTTTTATAACGGAGATCTTTAAACCACGATTACTCTCTCCAAACACCGCGTCTTCTCACAAGACTGACTGAATTTTTACTGACTACGTTGCCTGCTTTGTCTTGCCTTTTATATCGCAGGGTAAACAGTCTGAATGCTGTTGAAGGAGAATGACTTCGCCTTCTCTAAACCTCTATAAATGTAAAAATGTTGTTTATGTTATTGTTTTTTGTGTGTTCTGTTTACGTTTGTTCTTGCAGTGTTGTTGTTGAGTTTTTGTTAACTTGTATATCACTTTCTTATACTGGTTTTTTGTTGGTATATTTTTATTTACTTGTTTATCATGTAAACAAGTTCATTGTTTTAGTTTTTGTACCTTTTGTTTACAATTCAAACGTTGTGAAAGCAAAACACCATTTCCATTTTCGTAACAACACTTTTCACTAGTCTACCCGTTTTCGTTTGGAACAAAAAAAATTTTTTTATTCAAATATTTGCCTTTTGAACACTTGAGCTATTACCGGGGCAATACTAGAAATCTAGATTGAATAAAGAAATATGCAGCACTACTGTCTCAGTATGTCGAAAAGATGCCTGTGGTTTTCCCCAGTTGCAGGTGAATGCAAAGAAGTCACAAGGCCAACATAACCCATGCCATCGTACAAATTTAGCCTGATTTATACTTCAGAGCCATGGGAAATTATTCATCACACGCAGACAAGTCGTGGCGCAAGTGATAAACGATATTTTATTTCAAACATAATGGCATTAATATGTCTTTCCAACCGATACTATAGGAGCTGCACATGTAGCATCACAACGGGCCGCTATCTAAGCTCAAGTGAGGTTTTTGATATCAGAGCTACCGCTCCGACCTAACCTAACATATAGGAGCTGTTATATCTAAGCCTTGTATGCTTGTACTAACAGGCCGAAAAAACATAAAAATATACAACTTCAGATACGATATATAGCATAGAAGAACGACTTTGTTGAGCACATCCCTCGTATTTAATAATTTTTCTTTCATTTATTTTTTTTTGTTTAACAATTAAAATTAAAACAAATTGAATTTTTGTTAATGATTTTTATTTTTGATGTCAAAGTTATTAATTTTTGCAAATAATTAATTTCAGCTAACGACCATAATTAGAACAAAAAATTCACCAAAAATTTTCTGTATTAACCAGTGAGTTAATACAGCTATACAGCTTAAAAGCTCAACATGTCTCTGCCTAAGTTAATAAAATTTAAAATAATTTTTATTTGCATTGTATTGTTGCATCAACAACTCAACAACTTTAGTGTTGAGACAATGACAATAAAATTTACAAACTTGGTTTGTAAATCATACGACACAGGCTTTGGGGAATTCAAAAAATGTCAACTAAAAG
This sequence comes from Sarcophaga carnaria, assembly GCA_958299815.1. Classification (NCBI taxonomy): domain Eukaryota; kingdom Metazoa; phylum Arthropoda; class Insecta; order Diptera; family Sarcophagidae; genus Sarcophaga; species Sarcophaga carnaria. Next base: position 128,352,371 of record OY283150.1, on the reverse strand, counting down.
CAATGGGTCGTGATAAAATAAGCGCTTCTATACATTTAAGTTTATATCAGACGTTATTCGATAATACAACGGTAATTTTTTGGATATGTTTTTTTTTTGATATTTTTTTTACACAAATTATTGATTTCAACAGGTAAATGCCGCCTTTTTTGTTAAGAGCTCCTCTCAACGTTATAATCCGTACTTGTACAATCAAACAATCGATTTTTGTAAATTCATGAAGAATCAAAATTCGTTCCCATTTTGGAAAATTCTTTTCACAATCTTTATGCCTTATATGAATGTAAATCACACCTGTCCGATTGATGTAAGTTAATATTCTTAAAATATCTTTCTCCATATGCTATGTACATATGTATGTCTAATATCACATTCTAAATTATTAATATTTTTTGATTTTTTTTTTTTCAGCATGACGTGATTCTTGAGAATTTAGTTTTGGTTCCAAGCATGTTTAAATTCATTCCATTTCCAACTGGTGAATATATGATTGTTGTACGAGCAGGTCCTTATAATGTCTACAAAGTAGATGGTCGTTTTTACATTCAAATAAAAGAATAGGTTTTTAGCTGATATTCAAATTTCTTTTTAAATTAAAATTAAATACACTTGTGACATATGAATTTACTTACTTACATACTTAATTAATCAATACAAAACCCTTTAGTCAGGCTTACAACCTAGGTTCGCACACCACCCATATTGTGAGTGTTAATATGTCCATGAGCGGCAGGATCTACAATTTAAAGCCGATTCAGAACTACAGATTTTTGAGATTTTAAACTCAACGTTTTTGCTAAAAGAAATATTTTCTTTCATATTTCGGTTTGGTTCGAAATGTCTTTGCTGGCTCGCCAACAGACTACCTACTAGACTACGAGGACTACCTTTAAATTTAAAGTATTTGAATTTAGCCGGGACTACATCCTAGCTTCTTACACCACTCATATTGGTACGAAAATGAATAAATCTAGATACTGGTGTTTTGCTTTTACAACGCTTAACATTAAAATTGTGAACAAAAGCAAAAAAACAATGAACTTGTTTACAAATTAGCGCCCAGCATAATATAGCAACAAACACCAGCATAAAAAGTGATAAACAGGTAAACAAAAATATGCCAACAAACACCACAAGAATAAATGTAAACAAAAAACACAAACAACAATACTGAAAGAACGAATGTTTACATTTATAAAGATCTCGAGAACATTCATCAGACTGTTTACTCTTCCATATAAAAGGCAAGACAAGACAGGCAAAGGAGTCAGTAAAAGTTCAGTCAGCTTTCCCAGTTCTGTCGTTCGGAGTCAATATGACTGTAAAATCAGTTTATTTATTCAGAATGGGATTGATCTCGATCCCAACATGTAGATTTTGTGACGATGAGAATGTATTATCGGAAAACATTCTTAGAAACTTTCAGGGATTAATGTGCATAACAGCAGAAAACATACCAGATGCTGGCCAGAGAATTGCCATTGTTGATACTGGGCAACATTTCGCAATTTGTCAGGGCAATAGGCCTATTATGCAAATAGTATTTATTCACAGAGGGTATCTGATGTGTAAATTTAAGTGTAGGCTAAAAGATATTTTTCTTTTGTCTTGAGCCGGATGTGGGAAACTTCGAAAGACACTTTTGTTCCAACAAAAGAGTGCACGATTCACAATCACTGGTGCCTACGTACTAAACCCACCCCCTACACACTTCAACCACTCTCCCTCCGCGGGACTGCCGTAAGGTATTACTTCGCGGAGAGCTGGTTAGCTTGAAAGCTTTATCACATTAAGTCCAATTTCGCCTCCGTTCCTCTAGTCTTCGGAGTTCTAGCATAACTTCAGCCATTCTCGGACTATATTGACTCCATAGAATCCTACAATTCAACAGCTCTTCCATTAGCCGGTTTGGTCCTAAACTCGTTTCTCCGGGCCATCTAAATCTGGGACAGCATGTTAGAATATGCTCCGCATCTTCCTCCTCATCTACACAGTTTGGGCATATAGGGGAAGTGTCATGACCAAATCTGTGCAGGTACTTCCTGAAGCACCCATGACCAGTTAGGAGCTGAGTCACGTAGTAGTTCAGCTCACAATGTTTGTTATTCATCCAAGGGGTTACATCAGGGACAAGACGAAATGTCCATCTTCCCTTTAAACTGCTCTCCCATCGTGACTGCCATTTGTGCATGGAAGTCCTTCGTTCCTCCGCTTTTATAACTGCTATTCGACCCGGGTGCTCGAGACGGCGAAGATATATCCTTCTCATCTCATCCGCCAGTATATCTATTGGTATTGTATTTACCAACACCAATACCGCTTCATCAGACACTGTCCTGAAGCCATTTATCCGTCTAATCGCGCTTAGACGATACACCGAGGACAGTATCCTCCTTGTCGTTCCCACGGAGAGTGCGTTCGACCATACTGGGCAAGCATACAGCATTATCGACATTACTACCGCCGAAATTATCCTCCTTTTGAATGAACCTGGTCCTCCAATATTTGGCATCATACTCACCAGTGCTCCCTGTGTTACAGATGCTTTTTCGCCGATGTATTTCACGTGCTCCTTGAAGTTCAACCTGTCGTCGATAATCACTCCCAGGTATTTTATCGCCCTCTTCGATTCGATCCTTGTGCCTCCAACGGTCGCTTCCATCTTCTACACTATCTTCCGGCCTCTTATAAAGACGGCCTCCGTTTTATGCGCAGCAAGTTTCAAACCTGCTTCATCCAGCCATGCTCCAACCTTTCGAATCGCTGTGTTCGTTTTCTCCTCTAAGGCTAAAGGATGTATACACTTATACATGTACATACTTATACAAGATACGTACATAGTAAAATACATGGTGATTTTGTGCTTCTAGGTATACTTGTAGTAATGGGCCGACCAATGAAAATAAGAGGGCAACGTTTGTAGATGGAATGCAAAATTTTTTGCTTTTTGACACACATCTCGTACTTAAATATTTTAACAGTTTTTTGACATTTGAAACTGAAACATATTCAATTTTGTTTAATGATTTCTAATTTGATACGATAATTATTATTGTAATCTTTGTAATTAGTGATGCATAACGATCGCAATTAAGCCAATCTGTTTGAAAACCATCACAATAATTTTTTCTCTTATTAACGCAGAGTTTATATGCTGTTCCAGAGCTCAACATGTCTCTGTCTAAGTTAATAAAATTTCAAATAAGTTTTATTTGCATTGTATTGTTGCATCAACAACTCAACAACTTTAGTGTTGAGACAATGACAATTAAATTTACAAACTTGGTTTGTAAATCATACGACGCAAGCTATGCGGAATTCAAAAAATGCCAACTAAAAGTAATGGGGCGTGGTAAAATAAGCGCTTCTACCTATTTGTGAATATATGATTGTTATACGAGTAGCGACTTATAACGTCTACAGACTAGAAGTTCGTGGTTATGTTCAATTAAAAGAATAGCTTATCAGCTGATATTGTTACACAATAAAGTTTCAAACTCGAGATTTTCTTTTCAAATTCAAATTAAGAAAAACATTGTTTTCTTTTGCCTCAGAACTTTTTGATTTCTGGTTCAAACCAATTAGCTCACATTTCTGAAAATATTTCCTTAGGCGATTGTCTTTCAACAGTCGTCTGGCAAATGTTCTTAGAGTAGAACCAAATTGCCATACAAAATTACTTAAAAATCTGTCGTTCGTAGTCAACGTAAAACTGTAGCTCCACCCACCCATGAATAAACTGAGCACTCAGGATATGAGTGGTGTGATAAGCTAGGTTGTAATCCCGGCTAAATTCAAATACTTTAAATTTATGTTTAGTCACTGTCAGACATTTCGAACCAAAACAAAATATGAAAGAAAATATTTCTTTCGGCGAATTCCTCTCAGCAGTCGTTTAGCAGAAACCTTGAGAGTAAAATCTCAAAAATCTATCGTTTTGTGCCGGCATAGATCCTGCCACTCATGCACATATTAACGCTCACAATGTGGGTGGTGTGCGAAACTAGGTTGTAAGCCTTACTAAAGGGTTTTGTATTGATTAATTAAGTATGTAAGCAGGTAAATTCACATGTCACAAGTGTATTAAATTTAAATTTAAAAAGAAATTTGAATTTGAAACTTGATTGTGTGTAACAATGTGAGTATATCACACTCTAAATCACTAACAGTGTGTGGGTTTTTCTTTCTTTCTTGTTTTAAGCATGACGTGATTCATGAGAATTTAGTTTTGGTTCCAAGCATGTTCACATTCATTCCATTTCCAAGTGGCGAATATATGATTGTTATACGAGCAGGTCCTTATAAAGTCTACAGAGCAGAAGCTTGTTTTTACATTCAAATAAATGAATATGTTTTCAATTGATATTGTTACACAATAACGTTTCAAACTCGAGTTTCCTTTCGAATTCAACATTGTTCTCTATTGTCTCAGAACTTTTGGATTAAGCGAGAGAACGTGCTTCAAACCCTTAACACAAATAAACATGAACAGTCCTCTGTCGCAAAAGTTCTGGGGGTCGTACAAAATTACCATAAACTGTTACTTGAGAATCTGTCGTTCGGAGTCAACGTAAAACTGTAGGGCTACCCATTCACAGATAAACTTAACACTTACAATATGAATAGTGTGAGAAGCTAGGTTGTAGTCCTGGCTAAATTTAAATTGTATCTTAAATTTATATGTAGTCGCTGTAGTCTTTTAGGCAGTCTGTTGGTGAGCCCATGATTCAAACTCAGAGATTTCGACCCAAACCGAAATATGAAAAAATATTTCTTTTGGTAAATTCCTCTCAGCAGACTCCTGGTAAAAATCTTGAGAGTGAAAGAAAATTGCCATGAAAAAGTTTCTCGAAAATCTGTCGTTCGGAGTCGACTTTAAACTGTAGATACCGCCACTCATGTATAAAAAATTAACACACACAACATAAGTGGTGTGAGAAACTAGGTCGTAATCCTGACTGAAGGGTTGTAACGAACAATGACAAAAGGTTGTAGATAGTGATGGCAACGACAATAAAGGAGACTACGCTGTTACTAGGGTTTTGAAACTTTTGAAAAACTCAGACATCCTTGAAATTAAGATTAAAGGACCAGAATGTTTCATTCAACGATTTCCTGTAAAAATTCTTGAGGTAATAGCTCTGAGAGGAATCAATTGCCATGAAAAAACCACTCAAATCTGTCATTCGGTGTCAACGTTAAACTATTATGCCACGCCTCCAGTGGATTAAAATTGACACACGCACACACAACGTTGGTGGCATGTGAATTCAATCGGGTAATTATGGCTAAAGTACAATAGCCAAGTTATTAAAACTCTTTGAGTATGTATGTGTGTCATAGAATTCTATAGCTTCTGAGAGCAGCGAAGCATATCGGATGTACGCTTGCTGTGTGCCAGCAATATGAGAAAATATTGTCGTAAACAGAACTTTAACGGTTATTCTAACGGTAACAATATGGTTTTAAAACATATACATACATATATACATACAATAATATACACGTATAATAAAAATAAAAACTAAAAAAATAAAAAAAAAATAAAATAAAATCCACATGCTACACACACTAGCATTTGCATAAATAGTCATACGATTGTATGTATACAACTACAGTGTTGGTTAAAAGTATGTGTTGACGTATGCAGTTAAGGTGGAGAAAATGCTAGGTTATGAAAACGTTTTGCTTTAACTGTTATTATATATAATGGATGTACAAATGGTGGCGGTAGTGTTGGTGTTAGTTATTCTTACTTACACATGAGTTTCTTTACTGTTTTGTGCTTTACATTTAAGCTTCTGTACTCCTCTACTAACTCAGCCATGCATAACAATTTAAATAATTATTGTATAAACATTTTTACCATAAAACTATTATTATTTGAATGTTATCTAAGGGAATACGTAATAATAATAATAATTATAATATTTTTTTCAAAATAAACAACACTTATCGTATGTACGAGGGAAGTCTTCGAAATTGTTTGGATGAGAGAAGCGTTACAGTTGAGAGGGTCATCTTTTGTAATTGAATTTGATAGACTTTGCGAGGGTATGACTGAAGGATTGTAATGACCAGTTACGTACACATGTCATTACAATGTCCATGGTTAAAAATATTTTCTTTATCGCCAAATTTGGCCTTTTTTCTATAATTTACATCTAGGCTAACACTGAAACCGAAAGAACACTTTATAAAGATCCTGGCTGATGTAATTTCTCAGTCATTCGGACAATGTAATGAAGACATGGATTTAAATCAAAACACTTTTGCTTAGATAAGTTAAGGGCCATTACTACAACTTGCCGTTAACTAAAGGGAGGTTTTTAACGGACAGATACATTTTTTTTTATTATTATAAGTGGACGATAAGGTTGAAGGTACTGCCATATTTTTGACAAAAGTTAACTTTTTTTTAACTGTATGTTGTAATAACGAAAAGAAGTTAAAGGTGACTTTAGCTAAAGTGAACTTTAAAGTATTATTAAAAGTCATTATTACAATTCTCGTTAAAGTTGGGTTTAGTTAAAGGTTACTTTAAAGTTCACTTATAAGACTTAGGGCCATCATTACAATTCCCGTTAAATTGGGTTTAGTTAAAGGTGACTTTAGCTAAAGTGAACTTTAAAGTCACCTTTAACTAAACCCAACTTTAACGGGAATTGTAATAATGGCCCAAAGTCTTATAAGTCTACCTATAAGTCTATCGATTGTGCACATAACGTTGTATAGTATTATCAGTCTTTGGAATCATATGCCCTGTGTCGATATGGTAGATATGATAGTTCCCAAATTGATTCAAGGTACAAATTAGTTCATTTTCCCATCTTTCCTTTGCGCATGAGTGAAACTCTGTGTGCGAATTTTTTTTCAAGCCTAATCTTCCGCGATACAAATTCTATACAAATTTTCTATCCAGAAGCCTTTGGAATCTCTCTTCTGAGAAAGAGTAGAACTCAAGCAAACAGTTCCTCTCCCTGGCAGCCAATACAACAACCCAGTACATATAACATAACAGATGCCTATCGTGTACCTTAAGGACGCTGCTTTTTCAATTTCTTTTGCCTTTCTAAAATTCCTAAACAAAAACATTTAAATCTTAAGCAAAAGCCTTCTCAGCCACTCTACTTCCGGATATTATTGCAAGCAAATAACGGCTACAAATGTACTGTTATCAACATAAATAAAAACAAACAAACTTGTGAAAAGCGATTAGTGAGAGTGTATAGCTTAGGAAATGCCATTTACATTTTAAATCATAAGCTGGTGGGTTGTAGCAAAAGGTTACAACATCTCTCAAGGGAAATTATTAATTATTAATAAAAAAAAAATTTTTAAAATGAATTTCTTTTATGAAAAAAGCAAAACGAAGGAATTAAAAGGAAATGTTAGCCGCGTTGCTGTGATGGCATAGAAAGCCATGCTGAGTTGTTATGCTGAAGTGATTCCAAGTACATGCCTTTAAGTCGCTGAGTTCATTGTATTTCCGAGAAGATGTCTGTAGATTTAGGTCGTATACAGTTTTAAATAAAAAGCTTTGTAGACAGATAACCGGCCAATTGCAAAAGTAGATGTCCAGGGTCTCGCCTGTTTATTTAAGGGTAATCTGTTGGTGTAGGGTTTGTACAGATTTATTCCTCTTTTAGCAGTTTAGAGGCCAGCCTTGTTCTATTAGAACCTTTTGCTTAACAGGCTTCTATGAAAAATATTTCTGTTTAAAGTTATTTTCATTAACAATTTATGGAATTCTGTTGAAACTTTTAAAATTTTATTTAAAAAAATATTAAAACTTTTGTTATATTTTGGCTCTCTCTCTCTCTCTCCATCCTTTTTCGTTTACTCGTATTTGTGGTATATTTTAACAAAATTTATGCAAAACTTTTGAAAAACTTTTTAAATTTTTCATATTTTCCTTGATATTGTTATTGTTATTCTGTATTTATTTTCTGTCTTAAACAATAACAACAATTTTAATAGAAAATAAAACGAAATAATATTTTTAGTAAAATCCCTATTACATGTAAAAAAATGAAATAAGAACTTCTCAATGCAATTGAAGTCAGTAAATTTATATGCAAAAAATAAACCAGAAAATAAATTCGGAAATATATATGTATGGAATGTAGAATTTATGGAAATAAGAATTTATTTTTCAAATATTTTTTTTTTTTTAATCATAAAAATACTTGTGTTTCATGTGATTTTATATGTAAATAAAGGAAATGGAATAACAAACAAGGAATGAGAGGGATAGAGAGAGAGAAAGAGAAAATAAAATATTATTTTTTAAATTTTTAAAATATACCCCCGTACATATACTCTTAAATAGAGACCCCCTATGGGGGATTCTTTATTTAGTTCGTTCCAGATTGTTGTGACCTTTTTACCTACTTCAACATGTGAAATGTGTACGATGATGACAAGGCAACTTTCATTATGAAAATTTATTATTTTAAATGGAAAATGGAAAATTGAAAATTGAAAATAGAAAAATGGAAAATTTTTTTACAATTTTTCTATGTTTTCAAAAGAAAAATAAACATGGCTGAGGGTAATTCTCCCTAACTAACTATCACAGGCTTTTGAAAACCTTAATAACACCACCAAATTTATTTTTTTTTTTTCATTACTGAACATAAATTCTGTTTAGCGTCAAGCAGAACTTTCCCCAGGGCTATTAAATAGCTGCGCTGTCCTGTTCTTAATAACAACTGAGTGGCAAAAATTGCAAATTTTACGTTTAAGGAGTGACAACTTCGTTGAAATCATTGCTTATCGAGCCATTGTAATACCAATGAAGCAGTGCTTCAGAGCATAAAGCTTCTGATTGAAACAAATTACAATTACCTTAGCTGTTCGCGTGACCAGGATTACGTATAAGATTAGCTTAAAATTTGTGTGAGCATAGATTTAAGGATTGGGGGGGGGGGGGTAGGTACTAAAAACTATGGCCTGAAAACTTCAATCGAAAGAGATTTATTTGCAACTTGTTAGTAATACAGGAAATACTTTAATCTTAATCAAGCTATATTCAGTTAGGGAATGTGGGTAGTAGCCGTTACTTGGATCTGCCATCACATACTGGCTGGTATGGAGCCAGCTTTGCTTACGTCTGGCAGACGGTACGAAAATATTAGGCAGAGTGTGCAGGTGATTAGCTGTCCTACCTACTTACTTAATTAGACATTACAACTCTTTAGTCTGGATTATCTGGATCGCATCTCGATCTTTTCTGATAGTCAGGCTGCCATAAGATCTCTGACGAACGTTGTGAATAACTCCGGGATGGTCAGGAAATATCGCCGCTTTCTCGACCTTCTTTCTGGGCACTTCAGTGTTACACTTATCGAGGTCTCCGGGCACAGTAGTATTCTGGGAAACTGCAGGGCCGACGAGCTCGCCAGGGCTTGAGCACTACTTCTGGAATCCTCTTCAATCGACTTGGGAATGCCACTTACCTCAGTCAAGCTGGCCATCACGCGGAAATTCTTTTGATACGCCAACCTATTCTGGGTGAATAAGGAGTCCTGCTCCACCTCTAGGCTCATTTGACCCTCGATGGATAGAAGGCGCACCAACCAGTTACTTGGACTTGGTCGTAATGTCATCTCAATCACTGTGGCCGTGCTTACAGGTCAATGTGTTATGGGAAGACATGCGGAAAGAATGCAGCTCCCATCTAACGATTTATACCGTGGGTGCAGATCCGCTCTCAAAGCCCATCTCTTGCGAGGTGCAGATATAGTTTTTTGGCTATCCAATCCTTGTCAGCTTGACGGAGCTATCATCCATTGATGTCAAGAATACAGCTTCGTTTATCAAACTTTCGGGCTGGTTTTTCAGCGTGGGGTAGTCGTGCTTTAAATGTTTCCAACTTCATCTTCTTCCCTGGTTTGGAGTAAGTTGGTTAGTACAGAGACTGCGTTCACCTTTATTGTCACAACGGGCCTCTATGAGGGCTCAAGTGAGCTTTTGGTATTAAAGCTACCACTCCAACCAACCTACCTACATGGCTCTTTATAAATGCCAGAATAAAAGTTTTGATGTTAGGAGTTTCGATGGGGCCTTTGGGGTATATATATTCACAGCATCAAAGCTCTGCACAGAATAGGCAAGGGATATATATTAAGAGCTCTGAGGAAAGTCTTTCGTATAGACAGCCTGAATACCGCAATGCTTTGCAGGCTAAGGTCATGGCCATGTACGGCTGATTTCGTCGTAGTCTAGTAGGTAGTGTGTTGGCTTATTAGACGTGAAGCCAGGGTTCGAGCCCCAGGTCAGATATCAAAACAAAATACAAAAAGTATTTCTTAGGCGGCTTCCTCTCAGCAGATTTCTGGCAAAAACTCTGAGAGTAAATAAAAATTGCCATGAAAAGTTTCTCAAAAATCTGTCGTTCAGAGTCGACTTTAAACCGTAGGTCCCGCCACTCATGTATAAAAAATTAATACACACAACATAAGTGGTGTGAGAAGCTAGGTCGTAATCCTGACTAAAGGGTTGTAATGACCAATTATGTATGTATGTCTAGGCTGATTTCGGTCCTCGCAATTAATGCCAAGGATTTCTCCAGTTCATTTCGGTTCATTTAAAGGAAACTCCATTTGCACGATGTCCCTATGTCCTAAAGCCCTACTAAGAGTTTACAGAGAAATCCCCGGCCTTTATTCATAAGGACGGGATTTAATTCAAGCCGGATGGATTAAAAATTACACTGCTGATGAACTGGACAGATCTGTTATAGACTTTACACTGCCCAAAACTAGATATTCTACAAGTCGTTTACAGAGAGGCACTAATTAGTTTCCATATGGGTTGCTAGACTCTGCTGGTGTTGTATTCATACAATAGAGAATTGATTGATTGTGTTTGTCAAAGGCCACTGCCATTTGTACCACTAATTTGGCATTCCGCCGAATGAAAGTGTGGATCTAAAGAGAACTATATTTTGCTTCATGTGTTAGTGCCCGGGCGCTTCCTTTCAGAAGGAGGAGGTTATTTGCTTCTCATGTTCTGCGATCTTTGAATGAACTTTCAATTTTAAATGAAGTCCTCTCACTTTACCTATTTTTCTGTTGGTTTTTCTATTTTTCTAAGCAATCATTGCCTATCAATAAAAATAAATTCAATCCACACACACGCACTTCTATGATTAGCCATTAATTAGGCCATACATACAATAATAACAACAGCAAAGAATAAAACTGCGCCTTTACTACTCCTTTTTAACACATTCATGTGCAATACCATGACAAAATCCTGATTCAAATGAGTAATTGAGTTAAAACTACAGACGTGATTCTCTATACAAATAGGGAGAGAGAGAGAGAGAGAGAGAGAGAGAGAGTGAAAAAAGTTCTCTTTGTGAACAATGAATAAAACAGAGTGTAGTAGGTGTTCATAAGTGCATGTGGAACACAAGCCTAAATGCTATTTAAAGCCACAAGTGAAGGCTATTCACAGGCCATAAACCTGTTTTATTCATGCAACAGCAATAACTCTTTCATAAAGACTACAAATAAAGATTTCTGTTGTAGTTCTCTTGTGCAAAGGAAACACTGTTAACTCATGAGAGAGGCAGAGAGAGCCAGAGAGAGAGAGAGAGAGTGTGTGTGGTTTGGGAAAAAGAAGCAAAATAAAATCACCATATAGTGTGTGTTAATGCTGTGGTTTTATTGCAGTTGCATGATTTCTGTTAAACTGTAAATTGCAAATAAAAAAAAAAAAAAAAACATAATAAACCGGAAGAGAGACGGGGAGGGAGAGAGAGAATAAGTGTATGCATGAGTAAGAGGAAGAGAAAACTATAAATATGAATGTATATGCATTGCGAGTGTATAAATCCTGATGTGTGTGTAAGTAGTGTTTTATTCATGTTGTTTTGTGGGATTTTAACCTGGTTTACACAATACTCTTCATTGAATTGCTTGGGCTTTAAGAGCACAAGGAAAATAATGTTATTTATGAATCGACAATTTTTCTACCATTGTAAGGATAAGCATACAATATATTCAACAACAACAAACAACAACAACAACACCCCGAGTAATAGTAGCCCTTGTATCGGCTTAAGCATAAACACAGAATACTCACATACACTTGAAGTTTTATGTGGCCTCACGTTAATGAGCTTTAAAAATTATGCGCCGTGCGTGCATGTGGTTCGTAAAGATATTAAAATTAATTAAACAAAGAATGCAAATTAATTACGTTTTATTGCATTTAAATAAAACAAAAAGAAAAACAAACAAAAATTAACAGAACAAAAGAGAATTGAAAACATTTTTTATTCAATAAAATTCATACATTTTTTATTCTTTCTTCCCAAAAGAAGTCACTTTCTTTGCTACAGCATACGTCGTGATAAAAGCCATATTGTGAGGGGGCTATAATGAGTACTTTCTTATGTACACACTTACTTAAGTGGTCATTATAAGCCTTTACGCAGGATTACGACCCAGTTTCTCAATACCAACCATGTTACCAGTATCTACTGTTTAAAGTCTACTACGAATGACAAGATTTTTTGTAGCTTTTCTCAGAAGAAAACTGCTGAGAGGATATCGCTGAGAGTAAGTCTCCACACTCTTGTCTACTAAGCCAACACAGTACCTTCTAGACTAAGGCGTCTTTCTCCTTCTCCTAATTAGGCGATTCGATTTCCTTATCAAAAAAACTTTATATTGAGCTTGAAGAGATTCTTATTCTGCACAAATATTTTTTGAGCGTTTAATGCCCTATCAAAAGACGTGTTTTTATTTTCAAGTTACTCCTGCATGGTTTAAAGCAGGGCTAAAATCGTGTCTTACTATAATTACCGAGAAATAGTTGGCACTCTCTCTTTCGGAGAGCATAGCCTGCCAAGTTCGTCTTTCCACACAAAAGTTTTGAGAGTATTCCTCTCCTTTCAGACTAATTTGCCTATGATCCATAAAGTGATCCTATTTTTCCGTTACTCCATCGCTAATGTTCAGTCAACATCATAGGCTCTTAGCCTCGAATGACGATATGTGATGCTATACTTCGTTTACTGTACAGTAATCCCTCGATTTACGTCGCAGTTGGTTCCAAAAAAAGGCGACGTAAATGGAAACGACGTAAATCGAATTTCATATTACTCATACTACAAAGTAGTATGTTTTTAACAAGGAACATAAAAAAGTTACAGTCATCCCTCGATTTACGTCGCAGTTGGTTATAAAAAAAGGCGACGTAAATCGAATGACGACACAAATTGAAGTTAGAGGGAACAAAAAATTTGACGACGTAAATCGAAACAACGTTAATCAATTCCTATCCAAATTGAATTAAGCACATCTTTCCATGAGACCTAAAGATAGCCTTAGAAGATACTCGATACTTCCAATGTATTCCAAAAATTGTATTCCATTGTCATTGTCATAATCATCACTCTGTTCACCACTACGCCATGCAGCAGACTTAAATCGAACAAGTTATTCAGCGCCGCTTTAGAAATGTGCTCTATGTGAGCCTTCCATTTCATATAATACTCACTGATTCTACTCTAAGAGTTGAATATTCTTATGATTCGCAAGCTTTACTCGCTTTCTTAAATGGTCTGTTTCACTCGGGTTTACTGTCAACCCATTACAAGCTCAAGACCTTTTGAAATGATATCGCATAGAGTCGCTTCAAATTTGTCTTCTGCCCTTATTACGATATAATGCCGAATCTTCTAGATTGAAAGGAAAATATTACCAAGCAGTAGCCAACGTCTAGAGGGCTATTTCAGTAATACGGATCGTATGCCAAAACACTTGTATCAGTTACACAACTGTATAATGATTCTTGTCCTAGTTGGCTAATACATATAAATGATATCGTTGAAGTCTTTATTGAATTTTAAGCAAAACAACTGAACAATAATGTTGAATGTTTGCTTGCGTTTTATTTTATACAATCTCATCTGTTTTCCATTTTTCAAAATTATTTTTTTTTTTATTTTTTATTTCTTTTGAATACAATTGTTCATAAAGAATGTTATTTATTAACGGCTTAGTTTGGTTGGTTGTCTCATTAATATTTATTAGGCGTTGCTTTTGTTTTTGTTTCTTTTAAAAATACTATACACAGCGTATGATTAATATTAATTTCACTTGTCGTATGAAATATAAATCATACGTCCTGGTGGGTGCACATTATAAACACACGTACAAAAATCAAACGTATTGTTCAACTCAGTCTAATTGAATCAAGTGAATTAGTCATGATTAAGCTTTTGTTGTTGTTGTTGCTGTTGCTGTTTTTATTTTTTAAACGAATTAAGCCATTATGATACTCTACATCAGCATTGTCAATGAAAGAGAGCGAGAGAGAAAGTGGGAGAGAAAGGAGTATATTGGGTGTGTAATTAAATAACAAACTCACTTAATAAAGCCTTGTCATAACCATTACCCGCTTAAGCATGACTACATGTGTTCTACAATTATTATTAGTGCTGAAATTCAATTCACTATGGAGTCTTGTTTAAAGTAAATTCAGTTAATTACGGCTGACTAAACTGATTATATGTTAAGCTAAGCCTGGAAAACTTTTGAAGGGCTTATAACATAACATAACATAATTGGTCGTTACAACCCTTCAGTCAGGATTACGACCTAGTTTCTCACACCACTTATGTTGTGTGTGTTAATTTTATACATGAGTCGCGGGACCTACAGTTTAAAGTCGACTCTGAAGGACAGATTTTTGAGAAACTTTTCATGGCAATATGATTTACTCTCAGAGTTTTTGCCAGAAATCTGCTGAGACGAAGTCGCCGAAGAAATACTTTTTGTATTTTATTTTGTTGTCTGGCCTGGGGCTCGAACCCTGGCTTTTCGTCTAATAAGCCAACACACTACCTACTAGACCACGGCGACTAGGGCTTAGGCTGTTATTAATTACACAGCCCTTTTTTTGTTCAAATACAATGGCTCCAGGTTTATCCGAAGGCATTTTGCCTTAAAAAAATTAAAAATTGCGGATCCAATATGGCGGTCAAATAAATCTGATTGATTTTTATAAACCTCGACCGCCATATTGGATCCGCAATTTTGAATTTTTTAAATCTGAATGAAGATCTGTAAGCAGTGACCCCAAAAACCCGTTAGTAAAAATTTTAAAGACCTCCGTAATGAGTATTTTTTTTCTCTTGCACCCCCCTTGACATAAAAGCACCCCCTACTTTAAGGGTGCATGCAAACAATTTGGCTTTGGGCTCATTTTAAAGAGCAAAGATTAATTGTCAATTTCTGACAATAGCGATGGTTCTAGCATGTCAGTGTTTAGCTGTACAATTATTCAAAAATTCAAATTTTTCTCGAAAACACGCAGATTCGTGTTCAGCGCGCAAAATGCCTTCGAAAACACCTGGAGCCATCTTATTTGCAAAACCCATGCCAGGCTGTGTTATTTACATTTGCTTTGAATTACAGGAATTGAATGTTTAATTCAAAGCAATAAATGGCAGTATGGGTTAGGCAACATAGGGAATGAAGTTAATACATCGTAACTGCACTTTAATTTCAGCTTAAGAGTTTGTGTCTTGAAAAGTTTCCTGCTTTATAGGCTAACAAATAGACTGACTTGACCCCCTATAAGTTTAAGTTTATTTCTTAATTTTATTTTTCTTTGTTTTATAGTATGCCTCTCTCTCTCTCTCTCTTTCTTTCTCTTTCTCTTTCTCTCTCTCTCTGTAATTAAGCACAGCCATTGAACATTAATATTAATTGACTATTAAAACAAACTGTTCAATTTATTTAATTTCCTCTTTTCCGTATAATTTCTTATTACCTTTGCTGATAAGCTTTCGAAAGAAAAAGAAAATAAACTTCATTTAATCATCAAAATGCCAGTTGACATGCCACTTCTAGAAGTTTTGTGTGGGCACTTAATGTGACAAAAAAGTTTTAACCCATCATACCAAGCAAAAAGCCATGCCAAACACTTTGATTTCAATGAATATAAGATTATTTCCCAAGAGATATAATAACATGCTGTCAATTATTTTAAATAATTGAAATATTTTTAAAACACCTACCTACACAATAATTTATTTAAACAATTTATTTTAATTTTATTTTGTAGTTTTTTTTCTTTCGTAATAAAATAGCTTGTCATGTGCAGGCAGTCTGGATTTCCAATGAATTTATTTAAAATTTTACTGCCTGTCAATATTTAATTAAAATTTATTGATAGACTGGACAGTAAAGGCAATAAAAAAAAAGAAACAAAAATCTGTACACTTCTCTTTACTTAATTAATAAAATGTCATCGATAGAGAGAGAGAGAGAAAGAGAGAGTGTCACAGACTGAATGCCAATCTTAAAATCAAAAATGGAAAAAAATTGGTATTAAAATTACTAAAATTCATAGAATTGCAAACTGTTTCAATGCAGACATACATACATAACATACATAATTGTTTATTACAACTTTTCAATCAGGCTTACGAACAAGCTTCACAAACCACTTTTTTTGTGTGTGTTAATTTTATCCTCAAGTGGCGGGACCTACAGTTTAAAGGCGACTCCGAGCAACTGATTTTTTGAGAAACTTCACAGAGAAAACTGAACCTTATAAATACTTAGTAAATTAGAACAAAGTTTATAAGATTTGGTTTTTTTTTAAGAAGAGATTCTTATTATTTTTATAAGATTTTAGGGATTTTACTAGATAGTCTTCTTGATTTTTTCAAAAAGATTTTCTTCTTAATTTTATAAGACTATATCTTTATTTTCTTACACAATACTTCTTGATTTTGCTTGATATTATTATAAATTTTTATTGATATATTTACTTACAAACTAATTTAATATTTGAATTATTAATAATGATTTTGCACGAACAATATTTCTTCTCCATTCGCTTAGTCCTGCTTTGAATTTAATCAACTCCCCAGTATATTTTTAGTCCACCTTCTTGAATAAATTTTCAACGTCTTCGATTTCCATTTTTTTAATATGTTTGTTGATGTAATTCCAAAACTTAAAAGAATGTTGCACGTTTCATCACGGAGCTCCCAGGGTTTAAAAATTGGGTCATTACTCAAAATTTTATTTGTTTTTTATAACACTTTTTTTGTGAAATTAAAACAATTCAATTTTTTATTTAAGTTCACTTTGTTTTTTTTAAGAAGGAATATTTTTATTACTTTTATCCACTTCTTTACTTGCCACTTGTTCACTATTTTTTACAAGCCAGCTAATATAATCAAGAAGATATTCTTATTAAAACATTAATAAGATAATTTACACATGATCAAGAAGAAACCTAATGAAATCAATAAGAAATACTCCTTAAAAAAAATTATTCAGTAGCCTAATGAAATCTATAACAAAAACCTTTTTAAAAAAATTGGTTAGGTAGCCCAATGAAATTAATAAGAAATTCTTGTTTTATACAATTTAGAAGAAAACACAATAGAATCAATAAGTTTTTCTCTATGGATTGTATTTTTTGTGGGAAAAATGACGGAATTTGAGTAAAAAAAATGGTAAAAAACAAGTTTTCTTCTTAAATGTATGTGTTTTACGTTTTGAAAAAATTAAAAAGATTTATCACATAAAAATAATAAGAAATCTCTACGAAAAAATCTTCGTTTCTTTCTGCTGTAATACCCCTCACTCCAAAAACGTTTCGTAGAGAAAATCTTCTTGATTTTATTGGACAGTTTTCCCTCTGTGTTTTCATGGCAATTTTCTATTTATTTTTACAGTTTTTGCCAGAAATCTGCTGAGAGGCGGACGCCGAAGAAATATTTTATCATATTACGTTTAGTTGGAGATGCCTGACCTGGGGTTTGAACCTTGGCCTATACGTGAGGCCAACCCAACACACTACCTACTAGACCACGGCGCCCTTATAGACATATAGACATACATTTTTAAAATATTTTGTGGTTAAACAAATTGAAACATACTTTCAGGTTATATACCCGTTCCTGGACATGTCTGTGAATTGAGGATATCATATAAACAATCACTAACGCCTTATCGACCTTGTTGGGAAGATCGCATAGAAGCTGCAGGTTTTATTGTATTGTATTCTGAACAAAAAAATATGTAGAATCGTTTGCCAAACAGTAACTTACGTATGCCGGGAATTTCTTGCATGTCCCGCGCTATGCGCTGATGCATTAACCTAATCAGTGAGCTCTCGTAAATTACATCGATTACTAAAGTGAAAATGACAGGACCTAGAAGTTTAGCGTCATATCTGATTGTGAAGATATTTCTTGAAAATCGGTTTCTGCCGAAACTTTTGCTAGAACACTGCTGAGAGAGTTTCTAAAAGAAGTATTTTTTTTTTTGATGCCAATTACAAGGTCCGAACTCTCATCTAATAAGGCTCTCGTCTAATAAGGCAACTAACTACTCACAAGATTATGTCGAGCTCAAATTAAATTACCTAAAATATAAGACAGAATTCTCGCCCTAGACATTACGTAGAATACAAGGATTCTGCCTTAGGAAGACTCTACTTGTTATGCTTAATTGGCTTCCATCTTCACCTCTTAGAAGACGACTTATTGGTCTGTCACGTTGGCACATTATTCTCTACAGGCATTCCTGTACCAACTTGTCTGAACTTAGTCTTAATAGGTTACAGGGATATTTCCGTTGTAGCTAATAAACTTGGTATAGCGGTTATTCTCCTATCGAATACCAATCCATAAATGAGTACTCTTTCTGCAATTAGGCTCCATTCCATTAGGTAGAGGCATTTATTGGGCCGAAGGAGAATTTTCTTTAATTGACAGATTCACAATGGAGTCAATTCCATTGCCTATATAGAGCCACAAGGGCATCTCTCTGTATGTATTTAATTTCACTCGTCCCTGCCTAATGATTAAGGCAGAGGCTGACAATCGATTGAGGAGGAAGAGTGTATTTTGATCCTTATATCTGGACACAGATTTCTCTCATTTGGCTCATTTTTTTTCGATAGTCTAATGGATGTATCCTTACTTGACGTTGACAGAATGTTTTCTAGTTTGATTATAAGAAAGTCAAGCTTTAAGTTGGTAATCCTGATGCTGATTGTCGAGACTAGTAAATCATCGCTTCAGATGGTATTACAAGGAATAGCTACGTGAGTTTAATTGAACTGCCTGTACCATCTCTTTTAATTTACATTTCATACGACAGCCACTTAGATGAAAGAATTTCAAGGGAATGTGTCACCGTTCTTCAGCAGTAGACTCAAATTTTGCTAAAGATATCTCAGAAGCCAGTTCTGTGGCATATGGCAACATATGTATATTCCTTACAACTACATCAACAACTCAATTATCAATATTGTTACAAAAATGAAAAATCTAGATTCTGGTGTTTTGCTTTTACATCGCTTAATATTAAAATTATAAACAAAGGCTACAAAAACAAAACAATGCAATAAACAAACCTGTTTACAAATTATTGTACTGCTTAATATAACAACAAATACCAGCATAAAAAGTTATAAACAAGTAAACAAAAATACACCAACAACACTACAATAATAAATATGTTTACATTTATAGAGATTTCGAGAAGGCGAAGTCACGAACATTCGCCTTCAAGAAAATTCATCAGAATGTTTACTTAGCCATATAAAAGACAAGGCAAAGCAAGCGACTGAGTCAGTGGAGTTCAGTCAGTCTTGTGTGAAGACGGGGTGAGTTTGAAGAAAGTAATCGTGGTTAGAAGATCTCCTTTACAAAGATCTGTCAATTAATTGTGATGATTTATGTAAAGTGTAAAAACAAAGGAATAACAAACAAAGCAATTGTTGTTGTTAACATCAAGTTGAGAACTGTGGCACACCGAATTGTGCGAATACTAAAGAATTTTCATTAAAACTAAACACAAATTTATTTTTATTTTATTTGCAATCTACGAGCACATATTGTAATGCTTCTGTAACTTAATCATCCTTTTTACTTTTCTTTTGCTGATTAGTTTATAATATTAACCCCGTCAATTAAGTAAATTCAGTGACCCATTAAGTAACAATGGACTACGAAAACTTTCAATATGTGCCAGAAACAGAAGAAACTAAATTCTTTTTTACATGTTTTGTTATCTGTTGCCCTGAAATTTCGTTTTTTCTTTTTTTGTTTTGCACAATCGTAATTGAATGTCCAAACAATTTTTCAATCGATTGTAAATGGAAAATTGCCTTGAATACTTGATCGCATTTGCTTTTGTTTTGTTTTTTTTGTTTATTTTCTATTCTTTTTTACGATTTTTAGATTTGGACGTGTGTATCAGCAATAAATTGATTTTCTCATGGTCTTTTTCGGTCCTTTTTTTCCTTTCTCAGTGTTTTTAGTTGGATTTGTGTCCAAATGTCAAATGCTTGATTTAACAAACAAAAAAAAACAAAATATTTCAAAAGAAAATTTTTAATAACTACACCAGAGAACAATAGAATTGTTCAAACTGGCCATTCTACCTTTGAGTTTCGATATATGAATTTATTGTGAATAACCAACCCCCAACTCGCAAGGCACATTTGTGTACGCAATAAATAATATTTGATTATCGAAAACTAATACACTTGTATTTGTGTTTAACCCCGTATTTTTGCAAAATATTTTATTTTATTCTTGTCACCGCTCAGCCCACCACAAGAATAAATCAAAGAAATCTATGGTTTTAAAGCAGAGCCAGGCAACACTTGCTATTGGTCAGTTGTTGCGAGAGCGAAAACTAAGAAAAGAGAAAAATTTATGCTCTCACATTCACTACAATACAGGCATGGAAAATGTTAATTTTTATATTTGTAAAATTCGTTTAGACTTCTTTGATTATATCTATTTCAGAAAGCATTTTAGATTAAAATTTGTTTTTATTTTTGGAAATATACATATTTAATAGAAAACTTTCTGGGAAATTTATACTGCACTCACAAAATGAATAAAAACAAACAAAATCGATCAGTCTCGCTCGAGCTTTCATGCAGTGAGGTTTGTTTTACGCTTGATGCTAGAGACACACATAAAAAATGCTTAATGTAGAATGGGAAAAAAATTTCTTGTTTGCCGAAAATTTTTTTGGCAAACCCGAGTGTATGATTTGTAAACGGACGATGGCACGAATTAACAAATTTTATGTAGAAAGACATTATCTTACATGTCATAGCGAATATGTAAATATTACAGGTGACGCAAGAAATTGTCTTATTTTAGATTTAAAAACAAAATTCTTTGAAAAATTTGTTTTAGATTACGAATCTCAATATAAAGATGATCTTTCATTAAAAAGGAAAGCTTCATACGTCGCTGCTGCAGCGCTTGCTAAACGATGCCGTCCGTTCGAGGACGGAGAGTTTTTCAAGGAGCTGAGCAATGACGTTTTAGAATGTTTTGGATCAAAAGCTGATGAAATTCGTAAAATAATAACAGATATTCCGTTATCCTCACGTACTGTGGCTAGAAGAACACAAGATATCAGCTCATTTATATATTCCAATATTAAAAATAAAATATTGAATTGCAAATATTTTTCTGTTTGCTTGGATGAATGCACGGACATAACTGATACAGCCCAGTTAATAATATGCGTAAGAACAGTAGATGAAAATCTTGAAATCCATGAAGAAATGTTGTCATTGGTTGCCATTCATGGAAATGGTAAGGGAAAAACTATTTTTGATATAATCCAAGAAACAATTTTTTCATTTGCTGATAGGGAAAAATTTTCTACTGTATGCACGGATGGTGCTAAGGTGATGATAGGAAAAAATTACGGTTTTATTGGACATTTAATGAAACATAATTTTAATATATACGCATTTCACTGTATAATTCACCAGCAGGCACTATTTGCAAAAAATTTTAATTTAATGAATACCATGAAAACGGCAACAAAAATTGTAAACAAAATACGTGGAAATTAACGACTTACTGACGTCTTTTAAAGACCCTAATTTTATTTTAGATTTAGGATTTCTAACTGATATTACAGAATTTGTGAATCATTTAAATCTTCAGTTACAAGGCAAAAATAAAAACATTTTTGAACTTGTTTGCGCAGTTAAACTATATAAAAATAAACTTGAAATGTTAATAAGTAATTTAAAAAACAAAAATTTAAATACTTTTAAAAGAACTGCAGAAGTTTTCAATAAAAATTTAAACTTTAAATTAGATGAATATGTAGAAGTACTTGAAAATTTATTAACAAATTGCAAAAAGCGTTTTAGCGATTTTGCAAAAATAGAACACATAATTCAATTACATAATAATCCATTGTTATGTAATATAAACAATCAATCAAATGAAATTAAAGTTGAACTTGATCAAATGATAAATGATATATCATTACCATTAGCAAATGGCATCGAATTTTGGAAAAAAGTTGATGAAAAAATTTACCCAAAAACAAAAAATGAAATTTTGAAATTATATTCGATGTTTGGTTCAACTTATATTTGCGAATCCTCATTTTCTTTTTTAAAATTAATAAAAACCAAAACTAGAAACAGTTTATCTGACAATAATATTGAAAATCTACTAAGGATAAAATGTTGTCCATATTCTATTAATATTGATGAAGTTATAAACAATACAGTATGAATGTGTTACATAACTTTATATATTTTTATATAATTTTTTTAAATAATTCCTCTTTATAATCAAAATTTTAGCAATTTTTCTTTTTGTATATGTAAATAGTTTTTATGAATAGTGAAATGTAAGTTATTTTTGTTTTACTAAATTTGTTTTTTGTTTTAATAAATTTCGAAATTTTTTCTTTTTTATAGAATTGTTTTGAAAAATACTTCCTCTTTTATATGTACATAGTTTTTATGAATAGTGAAATATAAGTTGTTTTTGTTTTATTAAGTTTGTTTTAATAAATTAGAATAATTTATTTTGAAAAAGATTATAATTCTAAAAAGTTTAAGCTAAAAACATTAAGTTTTCCATCCCTGCATTAGCATGTCTTCATGTACAAAAGAAAGAAACATGCGACAACACAACCTCTTTCAATGAATGCTCAAACGAGACTGAGAGTGTTTTTAATACGTGTGAGCACGTTGTTGTAAATTTAGTAATGGCTGAAATGCACGCGTGCATAGGAAATGCCGAGCTCTGTTTTAAATACAAACTATCAATGGGAACATATCGTGGCGTATGATTAATATTGTTACGTTTTTACCTTTTAAAAACATTTAAAATATCACCTCATGGATTGCAAATGAAATAAAAATAAATTTGTGTTTAGTTTTAATGAAAATCCTTTATTATTCGCACAATTCGGTGTGCCACTGTTCACAACTTGATGTAAACAACAACAATTGATTTGTTTGTTAATACACTTATATCCCCTGCTTATACACTTTGCAAAAGCAATAACAATTACTAGACAACTGTTCGACAGATCTTTGTAACGGAGATCTTCAAACCATGATTACTCTCTTTAAACACACCACGTCTGAACTGAATTTTGACTGACTGAAGTTTTTCTAACTCCGTTGCCTGCTTTGCTTTGCCTTCTATATGACAAAGTAAACAGTCTGATGAATCTTCTTGAAGGCAAACGTTCATGACTTTGCCTTCTCGAAATCTCTATAAATGTAAACATCGTTGTTTTCATTCATTATTGTTGTTTTTTGTTGTATTTTGTTTACATTTATTCTTGTAGCGTTTGTTGTTGTATTTTTGTTTACTTGTTTACAATTTTTTTATTCTGGTGTTCGTAATTTTAATATTAAGCGATGTAAAAGCAAAATGCACCAGTATCTAGATTTTTTTGATTTTCGTAACAATATAATATTGTGGGGGATAAAATTAATACAAAACTTAATACGAAAGTCTAAAATTATTGTTCCTGGAGTTAAAAATGTTACAAAAATAAATTTTCTTTCATTCCAATAAACAAATTAATTTTCTTCTTAATGTTTGACTAGCATTTATTTTTAAAAGAAAAAAATTCTCAAGTTTTCATTACGTTTAGCTGCTTGAATAACTAAGGCACTGAAAACTTTGAATTTATTTTCGAAAGGATTTAAACTTATGCGGTCTGCCACCATTTGCGGTTAAGAAAAGACAAACACACAGTAAAGTTTGGCAAAATTTTTAAAACAAATTTAAAGAAATTAAAAGTTTCTTAAGGTTTTCTACAAAATTGACTTGAAATATTTTAGGCACGACGAATATTTTTTTAAAAAATAAAAATCGTAAAAGGAAAACTTAATAAAGATTAATTGGTTGTGATTATATTGTAAGACCTTTTTTGGTTTTTGAAACATTTTACTTATTTGGCTTACGGTTGATGTTTTATCAGTATTTTTATTTTAATCTCTTTACCTTTCAAATTTATTAAAAAATTTATTTCTTGTTTAAACAAAAAATAATATGCAAAAGCACGCGTATGATTGATTATTATCAATCATTTGTAAACTTCTATCAATCATTGGCTCCATTTTTATCGCCTTCCTCTTCCGCCAACATACAGATCCGCTATCAATCAATTTATTTTTAAAATTAAAAATTAAAAGAATTTCAACACAGAATTTATTATTTCCCCAAAAAGGTGTCATAATATTTTCAAATTGAATTCGAACATGCTTATGATGATTTGCGTTCAATATGAGCCCGTATGCTGCCCCCATTAATAAAATAACATTCCATTCCATTAAAAAATTACAAAATTTGATTTCATTTTGTCATTTCCTTCATATCAATCATAATTACCTAGTTCTGAAAGGCAAACCAATAATACAGCCTTAAATGCTATATTTTGGCACTTTAATGAATGAATGAAGAGAGTAAATGCACTGGAAGGTATTTTTCGGAGCTCGTAAAAATCTTTCAAAGAGAAGTGTTAAATTTGTCTTGGACACGACCTAAAGCTGACGGGCCTAGAGCAAAACTGTCTGATAGCAGGCCATCAGCTGAATACTCAAATACTGGACAATGACTAAATTTTAGTGCGGGATTGCATAAGCAAGCTGAATCAATTATGCAAGATAAGAGGCTTAAATTCTGCCGGATTCTAAGTCAAGTGAGAGTTTATGACAATGACCAGGTAGATGAACTTGCGGGGAAGGAAGTTTTCATGGATAAAAGTTTAATTTCATAGTTTTGAAATGACGTTTATACTCGTCGTACACTTTGAGTAATGCTTTTATGTGAGAAATAATAGGAATAAAAAGTTCACATTTGTTATAAAATTTGTTTAAATCTCTTATGACGTATATACCCGTCTAGTTTTCAAAATTCTTTACTTATATGAAAAATATCTAAAGTACTATAGAGTATCCACAAAACATTTTCAAAACGAAAATCTGTGCTTAAATCTATTAACTTTTCTATGACGTATATACCCGTCATGCATTTAAATTGCTTTATTCCTTTGCACGGATAAAAGTATGGAAGACTAAGCTTGTTAAAGTGGAAGATAAAGAGAGAGATGAAGACTCCTCTCAAGCCAAATTGGTTTAAAACAATCTAAACTTTTGTTGGGTAATTATAATGGGAAGAATTTTTGAGTTATGTAGTAGGGAATATTCAGCCTGCGTGTTATAATCGTCCTTCTGACCAAGCAATGGCGATACAGTGGAACACTTGTTCAAAATAGAAATCTTTTTATGTCTAATATGTAGATCCTTTAATAAGGATAGCAGAACACATACTTAGAATCTGTGCAGCGTTAATGTGTCTCAGAAGATAACACCTGAGTACTATCGTTACGGTCACTGAATAACGTTCTAAAATTTATTCAGGGCTACCGAATCGGTATATTTTATATGCAGATTTATAGCAAAACAATTGATCGTTTCGTTCCAGTACTCTAGCACCTCTACATGATAATGTCTGTCAGTGCAAAACTTCTACATTAATTTAATGTACTGTCCATACTTTAGGATTAGGTGCAGCCCTTGCACTGACCAGCTTCTTCTTCTTCCCTAGTTTGGTAGAACTTGGTCAGTACAGAGACTGCGTTCACCTGTGGCGACACAACGGGCCGCATACTATTTGCCCAATCTGCCACAATTACTTTGTTAAAGATAATCCTGTTTAGGAGATACATAATTTTAGTTCCTTGAGGCAATGACGGATTCTGATCAGATTATTTGTGTATTAGTTGAGACTTGGATGTATCTTTGTCTGAAACAGCGGAGTTTCAAATTTGTTTTGCATTTAAATAGCATGGAGACCATTATGGCATTGACTAGACGCTGTATTTTGTTCACAATACAGAGGAGAGATTTCTCATCTCTTTCATATTGTTACGAAAATGGAAATGGTGTTTTTACATCGCTTAACATTCAAATTATAAACAAAAGCTACAAAAACAAAAAGCAATGAACTTGTTTACATGATAAACATGTAAACAAAAATATACCAACAAAACACCAGCATAAAAAAGTGATAAACAAGTAAACAAAAATATACCAACAAAACACCAGCATAAAAAATGATAATAAGTTAACAAAAACACAACAACAAACACTACAAGAATAAACGTAAACAAAATATACAAAGCAACAATGATGAAACAGCGATGTTTACGTTTATAAAGATCTTGAGAAGGCGAAGCCACGAACATTCGACTTCAAGAACATTCATCAGACTGTTTACGTTGCCATTTAAAAGGCAAGATAAAGCAGGCGAGTGAGTGAGTGAAGTTCAGTCAGTCTTTTGTGAATACTAGGTGTGTTTGAAGAGAATAATCGTGGTTTAAAGATTTCCGTTACAAAGATCTGTCGAACAGTTGTTATTGTATACGCAAAAGAATGCAAAGAAGAATAACAAACAAAGCAATTGTTGTTGTTTACATCAAGTTGAGAACAGTGCCACACAGAATTGTGCGAACAATAAAGAATTTTAATTAAAACTAAAAACAAATTTATTTTTATTTTATTTGCAATCTACGAGCTTATATTTTAAACGTTTTTAAAACGTAAAAACGTAACAATATCCTTATCATAACAATTAGATAGAATAGTAGAGAGATGTGATACCCAATCCATCTCCTATTTTCTAAGCTCTATAAGTCAGTAAGAGTTTTAAGGCCGCAAGATACTCAAAATCTGCACCCGGCATATGTTTCTAGACATACATACATAATTGGTCATTACAACCCTTCAGTCAGGATTACGACCTATTTTCTCACACCACTTATGTTGTGTGTGTTAATTTTATACATGAGTGGCGGGACCTACAGTTTAAAGTTGACTCCGAACGACAGATTTTTTGATATTTTTATGAAACTTTTCATGGCAATTTTCTCTTTACTCTCAGAGTTTTTGTCAGAGATCTGCTGAGAGGAAGTCGCCGAAGAAATACTTTTTGTATTTTTGTTTTGATGTCTGGCCTGGGGTTTGAACTGTGGCCTTACGTCTAATAAGCCAACACACTACCTACTACGCTACAGCGACTTTATTGCTTTTACAGCTTGTAAAACCTCGACGATTTCCTATTGCTATGTGGGTAGCTGCGGTTTGCTGAACTGAAGATTCTGTAGGATCTCATTAGGGTCGGTCATACCATACGACCGTTAGGAAACATGGCGTTTGTATTATCTCTACTACAGACTTGTACAGGAATGCTGAACTTTTATCAGCAAATGGACGCCTTGATACCAGTCTATAACTTGACAACGAGGTGGAAATGGTTTACATTGAACAACACTCCATGCGTTTATATGCTGATGTAAAGTTGTAAATTAATATGTAAAAACTTTTGGTTTTGTTTCATGTTGAAACCCGTATTCTTTTTTAAATACAAAAATTATTTTAATTTTTCTTTTCTTGTAACGTAGAAGAAGAAGAAAAAAAACACAGAAATTAATTTGCAATTCAATTTGTATGTTTTTTTTTAACGTTAAAACAATTTCCCCGTTGAGATAACAATTATTGACGGAAAAACTTTCGTTTTAACCAACCAAACAACTCAGTTACCATGGTCGTGTATACGTAATAAACACAATAAACAAACTCCGCATTGCGTATACGCCTGATGTTCAGCAAGACGAAGTTAAAATAACAACGAATAACAGTTTTCCACTGCCTTGTTAATTAATATGCATTGAGAGTAGAGAGAAGAACAACAACAGTCCAGGGGCAAGGAAATTTTATTTTCTTGTTTTACTTTTTTGTTTTCGAAAATAAAGTCAATTAAAATGAAAAATGAGAAGCGTTACTATAAACGTTTGTTTATTTGTTTTCTAAGACGAAAGATATGGAAAAGACTGAAGGAAAATAATTACAATTTTAGAGAACTTTTAGAACTTTTATGGCAACTACTACTCCATAAAGAAGTAGGAAAACAATTGAGTTAGACTGACAAGACAACCTAATAATTAGAAATTTGTATTTTGAAATATTTTGTATAATGAATAGAAAGAACGCTTTAAACATTCCATTGAACTTTGTATGATATTTTGTGCAGCCCTTGTGCTGACCCATCTTCTTCTTCTTTCCTGGTTTGGAGGAACTTGGTCAGTTTAGAAACTGCGTTCACCTGTGGCGTCCCAACTGGCCGCTATGCGTGCTCAAGTGAACTTTTGCTATCAAAGCTACCACTCCAATCTGCCTACCTACTTACATGTATGACATTTAGAACAATTTTTATACAGATTATCGTGATTTGTATCTGTTATACGATTATTACAAAGAGACAGAAAGGACTTTTGTGTTCCCTTAATTACACACATAATTGGTCACTACAACCCTTCAGTCAGGATTACGAGCTAGTTTCTCACACCACTTATCTTGTGTTCATTAATTTTATACATGAGTGGCGGGACCTACAGTTTAAAGTCGACCCCGAACGACAGATTTTTGAGAAACTTTTCATGGCAATTTTTATTTACTCTCAGAGTTTTTTTTGCCAGAAATCTGCTGAGAGGAAGTCGCCCAAGAATATCTTTTTTTATTTGATGCCTGGCCTGGGGCTCGATCCCTGGCTTTACGTCTAATAAGCCAACGCACTACCTATTAGACTACGGCGACTTCCCTTAATTACTGAACAATTTAAATCGTTGTCGTTCTTGTTAAATTTGAGTATTTTTTTGTAATCGTTTGTCGATTCTCTATGGCACAATGGATTGCAAAAGCATCCATTCTTCTTATTGCTATTAGTCTCGTTACTGTTAAGAAGATGACATGCCTTTGATGACGTTTCACAGCTGTACTGTAGTGTAATTTCCATATGACGTATATGTCCGTCATGCGCTTAAATTAAAAAAGTTACTAAAGCATATGCATGAGAATATGATTCCATATTTAATGAATTCTTTGTACCATAATTGTAAAATTCCAGTGATAAATATAGCCGCTATGCATTTAAAAAGCAAATTTGTCTCAACTCTTCGTATATGTAAAGTAAAACTTCATACATGTTTGATGATATATTTCCTCTAATGTCGAAACTCTTTAAGGACGGGGTATTTCCACTTCAAGCACTTGAAATAAATCATTTATTTGAGCAGTAAAAATTTAAGAAAAATGAATACCAATTTTCTGACGTTTATACTCGTCATACACTTTCAGTAGTGATTTTATGTGAAAAAGGACGTATATTCACATCAAGTACTTTTAATAAATCATTAATTTGAAGAGTTATCAGGTAAAAATGTAAGATAATTGAATAACAATTTTCTGACGTTTATACTCGTCATACACTTTAAATAGTAACTTTATGTGAAAAATAATAAGAATAATAATTTCATATTTCATACAATCTTTGTTTATACATACATATATCTTAACTAGCTTATGACGTATATACCTGTCTAGTTTTCAAATTTTTTTACTTATTTGAAAAATAACTAAAGTACTGTAGAATATCCACAAAACATCTTCTTAAAGAAAGTCTGTGTTTAAATCTATTAACTTTTCTATGACGTATATAACCGTCATGCATTTAAAGCGTTTTATTAATTTAAAATGTTACAAAAATTTAAATATCCCACCTCTTATCCAAGTAACCTAAGAAGAAAAACTCATTTGTTACGTTATCTAAAATGCAAATTGCATTTTTAATTATAAGCACACTCTCTCTTTCTCTCATGCTCTCTCCCTCTCTCTGTTTATCTATCATATAA
Organism: Sarcophaga carnaria; assembly: GCA_958299815.1. Classification (NCBI taxonomy): domain Eukaryota; kingdom Metazoa; phylum Arthropoda; class Insecta; order Diptera; family Sarcophagidae; genus Sarcophaga; species Sarcophaga carnaria. The sequence goes on along the minus strand of OY283150.1, from coordinate 128,322,321 downwards.
TTGCTTTTAACAAAGCAAAATACCTGGTATTTTCATAGTATAACAGTTTAATTCATAAGATTTTTGACATTTTCTTCACCCTAAGATAACATTTAACCAAAATATGAGACACCTTTGTTCTTGGCTAAAATGGTATTTGAAGCCAATTTGATGTTCAACTCTTAAGAGCGGACATTATGCAAATTTTACGATTAATTAGTCTCAACCAGTCACAACGAGCTAGGGGTAGAGTGGAAGACATTTTGATTTGAGAATAGAGAATGATAGAAAGTGAAATGAAATGAATTCATATTAATTATGTGGCTGGACACGGGGGCGAGGGGCGATGACAAATTGAGATGAATGAGTGAATGAATGACTCTGGCTCTCACTATAAATGGTTAATGGCTGTAGAAACTAATAGATATCCTTTGCCAGGTGAAATAAGAGTTTAAGAGGAAATCATAGAGTCAAATCGAATTGAATCAGAATCTTGAATAAGAAATCCTTTATTTAACAAGTCCCTTTAGAGTTTAACAGTTATTTAAGAGTCCAATGTCAAGAGCTGTTTAATGTTGCTCATCCTGTCATTAACTGTGTAACGATGCAAGTATAAAAACAAAAATTATTTTTCTTGTTCATTGCTTTCATATTTTCTTTCGTTTTTCATTCATTTTATTCTGCATTTCTCTCTTGTGCATTACAGAAGCCTGTCATCCTTATGAACCATTTAAATGTCCAGGTGATGGCAACTGCATATCAATACAATATTTATGTGATGGTGCACCCGATTGCTCGGATGGCTACGATGAGGATGCACGTCTGTGTACAGCAGGTAAGTAAAATTGCAAGAAAACAACCAAAAAATTACATTCATATGATGAAAGAAGACGAAGACGAAGTAGTTGTCAGTCAAGATAGGAATTAAAATTGAAACTGAAATTGAAATTAATAATGAATGATGAAAGATGAGAGGATTTAAAGGAAAAAGAGGACTTAAGGTTACAATTTCTTGCGTAATATTGGGTGTATAACGTAAAAATCCAAAGGGACTGGGAAATTATTGTTTAAAGTAATCGTACAATATGCAGGTAAAATTTTTTTCAAAGTATTGGCCATCAATGCTACCACGGGATAATGTTTCAAATTCTTATATGAGCAGGAAGCTACGATACATGTTATGTTCTTGAGGCAGTTTACAGAAAAGAAGTTTAGCTTAGAAAGATCAGGTTGTGGTGAATTCTCGGTGCTTATTATGAGAAATTGAGGAAGAACTGCACAAGAGCGTAGCGCATAGAATTTTATCTTATGCTCGGCCCATGACCCAATCGAATTGGTACAGATGATCATCTATTTATATGAAAATCTTATTAAAGTCCAATGCTCTTAGGAACATACATACATACATATACTTAATTGGGCATTACAACCCTTTAGTCAGGATTACGACCTAGTTTCTCACACCACTTTTGTTGTGTGCGTTAATTTTTTATACATGAGTGGCGGGGCCTACAGTTTAAAGTCGACTCCGAACAACAGATTTTTGAGAAACTTTTCATGGCAATCTTATTTACTCTCAGAGTTTTTGCCAGAAATCTGCTGAGAGGAAGTCGCCGAAGAAATATTTTTTCATATTTCGTTCAGTTGGGGATGCCTGACTTGAGGTTTGAACCGAGCCCTCACGTCTAATAAGCCAACACACTACCTACTAGACCATGGCGACTTCTTAGGAACACAGATCTGTAAAAACTGCGACTCTTGTTTCTCTTTATTATTATTCTTTTTGATTTGTTCCAGTTCATTAGTTCACAATATGTTCACACTCGGTTGCAAACGTGCTGCTTCATTCCTCTTCTCAAGAGATGTAGTTGTCTGATCTTCATATGATCTTGGCTTTTGTTTTTACTTTTCTTGTTAGTTCCGGGTGAGAAAAGCTTCCTGAATTCATTATTAAGAGGAGCTGAAGTCTCCTAACTTTTAAAATTCGGAAATCAAGATTGAAATTAGCAAGCCTTACTAAGCATTTTAGGTATTGCCATATATCACGAATCCTTTTTACGCTCTAAATTTACTCTAGCAAAACAAACAAGCTTTGACTTACCATACGTTCAAGAAATGTGCAAAATCGATAGAGAAATATACGAAAAATTTCATTTAAAACATATCCATTATATTTCCAAAATTGTATTTTAAATAAATTTCGCTTCGCAGTCCTTCTTAAAAATTCTGTCAAAGAATATTTCCCCTCTAGTCCCTCCAATTTATTTAAACAACGCATGCACTTGTGCATACTCAGTCGTATGTATATGCACATTGCACAACCACTTGAATAACTTTAAGCACAAGTGCGAACACAAGTAAGAATACGAGTAACAAGTTGAAATTAAAACAAATACAACAAGAACTCACGTAAACACACAATGGAATGAAAACAAACAGGAAAACACAATGAATTCACGCACACTCATACGCATGTACTTTATATCGACTATTTCAATACTGCTACAGTAATAGCACAACAATAAGTGAAGATAACAACACACTGCACTGTACCGCACTACAACAAAAGCAAGAGAGTTAAAAAGGGAAATTAATCAATTGTATGCGTATGTACATATATGATCAAGCATTGGTGTATTGAGTTTTGCCTTCAGATATACTGTAGTTATTAAGCTTGTACCACAAAAATGTTGAATTTTTTGCAAGTTTCAGTTGTATTTGCAATGGCAGCTATCGTTGTAGTTGTTGACTTATGTGTAAAAGTGAAAACAAATACTCATACGAGTATTTGTGGCTAGAAAGCTTTCTCTTCTTTTTCTGCTTCTTCTTGTTTGGCTGGTTTGTCAATAAAAGTACAACCGAAAAGTGCAGCTCATATGCTACATGTTCAAGTGAAATGTTACTTAGTGAAGCAATAAGTGTTTGAGAAAGTATATCAAACTGTTGCTATTGTATTGTTGTTGCTATTGTTGTTGTTGTTGTTGTATAATAAAACTTTTTCCAAATCAAAAAAATGTCTGTGGTCGTTTATGAAAATTGTGTTTGGCCATCAGGGACACAAAGAACATGCAACAGAGTTTCAATATGTTTTTGGAATCCTAGGCAGTAGTGTTGCAATGGTTTATTGGTTTAAAGCTGTTGTTTGTCTTCTCTTGAAATCGAATTTGCAAAATTGTTTTGTATAATTAAATTGAAAACAATGTTTTTCAAATACATACATACACACATACATAATTGGCCATTACAACCCTTCAGTCAAGATTACGGCCTAGCTTCTCACACCACTCATGTTGTGTGTGTTAATTTTATACATGTGTGGCGGGACTACAGTTTAAAGTCGACTCCTAACGACAGATTCTTGAGAATTTCCTATTTACTCTCACAGTTTTTGCCACAAATCTGTTGAAAGAAAGTCGCTGGAGAAGTCTGACTTGAAGTTTGAACAGTGGCATTACGGCGACTCCAAATACTTTATAAAATTCAAATACTTTATAAAATTCAGCAGGATTTAGGATGTATTAACTCATCTTTTATATTCTGAAGGTATACATAATAATTATTATTGACGTGTAGTGATGCTAGAAGAGTACTACAGTCAAACTATCGAATGTACTGTCCTCATTGTATTCTTTCCGCCATCTTTATAATGTGAACCGGACGAACTAATGTAAGATAAAGGTTAGGAGGTTAGGTTAGAGGACATGTACTTGGCAATTAAGACAAGTACAGTACCCAGAGGTGGAATTGACCCATTTTAAAACGTCCTAGTTCTCACACCACTTATGTTGTGTGTGTTAATTTTATACATGAGTGGTGGGACCTACAGTTTAAAGTCGACTCCGAACAACAAATTTTTGTGAAACTTTTCATAGCAATTTTATTTACTCTCCGAATTTTTAGCAGAAATCTGCGGAGAGCAAGTCGCCGAAGAAATAATTTTTGTATTTTGTCTTGATGTCTGGCCTGGGGCTCGAACCCTGGCTTTACGCCTAATAAGCCAACACACTACCTACTAAACTACGGCGACTTCAAGATATAAGGTGTCTTGTACTTGTTAAATGCCATGGGCATTCCCCCATGGGTATGTTAATGCCACACAGTTTCTAAGTATTTCCTCTTGTGATACATTTTCCTCAATATAAAATGCACATCTTGGACATGAGTCGTTCCATATTTTGAAGAAATGCATCAGTCCGTCTGCAGTGGTCAATCAGTTCCAGCTCAAAGTACTGTAATTACCCACAAATAGTTAAGATTGTCTAAACTTTGTCGTTTGGCTTGAGAGAGCCATTGCTTTTCTCCATTTTCTCCTTCGTTTAGTATTCCTTTTCCAGCTTTTCAACAAAAATATTCTTCCTGTGAGCATCATTGAAGCTCACCCTCCAATACAGCACACATTTTTCAATGGAAGTGGAAGAATCCTTTTACAGCTTTCAAACCGAATAAAATCTATTGGATTCCATTGGGGTAAACTTTACACTTCGCAGATCTAGCATATGGTATCACTTGGCGGTATGGTTTATTTATTGCCTGCTCTTTTGTCAGTCACTCTTTCTCAAACGAACTGTGTTACTCTACTATTTTCAGTTCTTTGTTGGCTCTGTTCGTCTTGGAAAAAAGCATCACTTCCATGGAATTGCCTTCAAGAGCTAGCTGATTACGGATTCAATATTTTTTTTCAATTTTCTCGAGCAGTTAAACACAACATAGTCCTCAGTTAAGATTTCATTTAGGCCTTATGGACATCTTAGGGACATTTTATATTCACCAGGTGCTTTCAGAAACCAGATAAGGTTATTGCTGACCTTGCCATAATTTTCATTAATTTAACATTCAATTGGGCAATTCACACGACTTTGTATCGTGTATGTTGTATTGAATACATTTGTTTGTTTGTGAACGCTCAATGCTATGCTGTATTGTGTATCTCGTGGCATTCAAACAATTTGATAGCCCGAAACCAACACAACTTTTTAAAAACATATGAAAACATATACACATTTTTTTCATTCACACATTTTGATAGCACGAAGCCAATACAACTTCCAAAAACATATGAAAAGAATGTGTATAAGTGTATCGGATTTTTATATGAAAAATATCAACAACAATCATACACTGTTGTATGTTCTTCCAACAATACAATAAATACAACGATACAAGGGCTTATGTGAATTGACCAAATATATGGGATTAGTTGTAAGATAAATAGGCAGTTAGAATTCTTATCTAACCTTTGTTAGCATTTTCGCAGTGATTTTCCTCTTTAAATTATGGATACATTAAAGGGAAAGGGTTGTAGTCTTGACTAAAGGTTTGTAATGACCACTTAAGAAAGTAAGCTAGTTGATCAATTGACAATTAGAACTGTACTATACCATCTTCGTTGCCATCTCTACAGAGACCTTCTTGTTTCAATGTTGAGTGTATTTCTTCTTAGGATTTCCGAATTTTCCTGCACCAAATGGTGTTACCCTATTATTTTACAAGTTTTCACATCTTTGGGCGGAATTGCTGCTGCAGCATTCACCATACTACTTACCCGTAAAAATAATAAAATTCTCCTCTTGGTTATACTTAGAATTCCTTCTCCAACTGATAAAATAAACAGTAACTCTGAATAAATTATCGTCGACAGTAATTAGCTCTAATATAGGTCTTCCTGTAATTGTCTTTACACAGCAAAATGCATTAGAAAGTTTTGTTGCTTAGTTAGTACAGATGGTACCTGCACATAACACAATCTGCTTTGAATATGAAAAATACGCTCTTCTTGCCTGTCTTCTTGACAGTTTATTCAATGCAATCCAATCAGTAACATACAGGCAAAATAATGTAAATATAATGCCTTGGGCACTAATACACCTCAGTGGGGGCTTATTTTCTTTAAATTTTATATATTTTTCTGTTTAAAATCCTTTAAATATTCAAAGAAATCGCTTTTGGCATTAAAAGAAAATAAAAAAAAATATTATTTGCTGCTCTTTTGTTTCTTAATATTTGATGTTTTGTATGCCCACTCCTTAGGTCTCGATATCCCTAAAGGCTTACAGTACGTACATTTGCTTTTCATATGTTTTCTCTTTTTCTTTTGTTGTTAAAAGTTGTTGTTTTCTTACTTTAAATAAATATTTCGTTCTTTCGTAAAACAAAAACAAAACATGAATATTTTAATTTACTTTTCCCTTAACAAGACATCCTTCATTTATCGTGTAAGTCTTAAGGCCATGCTTTCATTCTTTCTTCTCTTCAGTATTTAAATTCGTTAAGTGTTATCATCAAGTACGGTAATTTAAAAACAACAATAACAACAGAACAATAAGAGCAATACAATTATGGTTTGTTTATGTATGTATGTGTATTAGCACATGCTATCCTAAACTCATTCATATCCATATAAACACTTACAGTGTGTTGCCTTCAATGTAGCAAACTCAGCGACGTATTGTGTGTTGTCACACTCTCAAAACGCAAATGGCTTCCTTTGGGTAGTTTTACGAACAAGAGTTTCAAATTGCAGCCGAAGAACCGGAAGCACTTCTCTGCCTCTCTCTCTCTCTCTCGCTCTCTCTCTGCCTTTCTCTTCCTAATACACTCATAAGCAATTTGTATTGATTATAGGATCATAAAATCTAATTTTTTTTATTTCTTTGGGAGTATATAACTGATTGAAGCATTAGAAGGCAAAGTAAAGGAGAAAGGCGAAGATTTTATTTATTTATTGCCTTTATAAAATAAAAACACACACACACACTTAAATCCATTCACAAATACATAAATTTGAGTGGCCATAAGAAATATAGAAAATAAATAAGAATTTTTATGTTGAATAACTCGATTTAATTGAATTAAATTGCTGCTACGGCCACAATCAAAACTATTTCTAAAGGCGAACAAACAAAGGCCTTTGTTGCCTTTTAAATGGCCTACACAAGTACATTTCCTGTTAGATTAGATTGTTGTAAAGCTTTTGGCATTTGAAAACGTTTACTGTAATGTGGATTAAATTTGGAACAAGAAAAAGGAAAAACATTTTGGGGCCTACATGAGAAATATTTTCAACAAAGGCTGTATTAAGGCTATTTCTCATTAGAAATTGTGGTGGTGGTGTGTAGTCGCCATAGTCTAGTAAGTAGTGTGTTGGCTTATTAGACGTAAGGCCACGATTCAAACCGAAATCGAAAATATGAAAATATTTCTTCGGCGACTTCCCCTCAAAAACTCTGAGAGCAAATAAAATTGCCATGAAAAGTTTTTCAAACATCTGTCGTTCGGAGTCGACTTTAAACTGTAGGTCCCGCCACTCATGTATAAAATTAACACACACAACATATGTAAGTGGTGTGAGAATCTAGGTCGCAATCCTGACTGAAGAGCTGTAATGACCAATTATGTACATATGCATGCCTAGTTTTTTTTCTAGAAATTATTCCAAAGGCGTAATAATTTTTAATCTCATACAGGGAAATCTAAGAATGTGTTCAAAGAAATGGAATTTTAAATCGTATTTATTAAACGAATGATAAAGAACTGCTAAAACTATAAAAGTCCTTACATCCATTCAGTTCAACACATGCTGAAGGCATATTAAGAATTATTTCTGTTTCTGTTCCAGTGTTCGATAAAAAACACACAATAAAAAACACAAAAGGCCATAATTTTAATGAAATTCATACCTTACCTCGCTGAAGTCGCCGTAGTCTAGTAGGTAGTGTGTTGGCTTATTAGACGCAAAGCCAGGGTTCGAGCCCCAGGCCAGACATCAAAACAAAAATACAAAAAGTATTTCTTCGGCGTCTTCTTCTCAGCAGATTTATTGCAAAAACTCTGAGCGTAAAATAAAATTGCCATGAAAAGTTTCTCAAAAATCTATCGTTCGGAGTCGACTTTAAGCTGTAGGTCCCGCCACTCATGTATAAGAAATTAACACACACAATATAAGTGGTTTGAGAAACTAGGTCGTAATCCTGACTGAAGGGTTGTAATGACCAATTATGTATGTATGTATGTATGTCATACCTTACCTCTCCTCTCCATTAGCAACGCAATGTCATATAAACAATCGCCTCCAGACTGTTGCCCTTTTACGGTAACCTTTGACAACTTTTTCATATATTTCAGGCAATATCCCAGCAAAAATTTGACGAACATAGGCGTACAGATACTCAAAAGTTAGGGGATTGTCCCTTGCAAACACGGTCTTTGAGGTAGATTCGCAAAATATGTTACAATGAATGATCGAAAGCGTCAGCAAACATGAAAAAACTTTTTCTGGAAGCAATGAAGCTATAATCGGATACCAAAGTTTATAATCTTTAATCTTAATAATATTATAATATAATAATTAATCTTTAATTGCCAGACAAAAAAAGTTGATTATCATACCTTCATAGTGCTCTGAATTGATGGTAACTTTCTTCCAAAAGGTTTTTCAGCCTGACACCTCCAATAACGTCTGCAGAGCATAGTACGTTATAAACAGTCACTTTTTTTCGAACGTAATAACTTTTCCAAAATCACTTCTCAGTTCTCTGAGTTTCTTAGGCAATAAGTTTTCTGGCTAACATAACCACCGAGTGAGAAATGGGCACCAAACAATCACTTTTTCTGGACGTAATGCCTTCTCCAAAATCACTTCTGAGTTCTCTCAGTTCTTTATGAAATAATTTTTGTTGTTAACATAACAATAGAGTGGGAATAAGCATTGAAAGCCTGCGGCTCTAGCACCCAAAAGTCCTGTTCTGGTACACATTATCGATTGTGTGCAGCTGTATTTCACCAATGGCTTCACGAATATTGTCCTTTAAAGCGTCAATTGTCTCTGGCTTGGCGGCGTAACACTTATCTTTGACGGCACCCCACAAATAATAGTCCAACGGTGTCAAATCGCAACTCCGAGGTGGCCAAACGACATGAGCTCTGCGGCTGATAATGCGATCTTCAAAAACGGGGCGCCAAACATCGAGTGTAGCTTCGGCTGTGTGGCACGTAGCGCCGTCCTGTTGAAACCAAATGTTGCCAATATCCTCCTCTTCAATTTTTGTGTACAAAAATTCGTTCAACATGGCCCGATAACGATCGCCATTGACTGTAACGGTCACTCCTTGCTCATTTTCGAAGAAAAATGGCCCAATTATGCCTCTGGACCAAAAACCGCACCAAACAGTGACTCGTTTTGGGTGCGTCGGCTTTTCAATGTATGCGTGCGGGTTTTCTGTGCCCCAAATGCGACAATTTTGCTTGTTTACATACCCGCCAAGTTCAAAATGAGCTTCATCTGAAAAGGTGATTTTTTGCCAAAATCGGCATCTTCTGGTGTAGGCTACTGTATGGCCAGCCGTGGCAGCCATTTGAATGAAATTATTTTCCATTATTAACCGGAAGGATTCTAATTTCAAATAAAACAGAAATTTGAGAAAATATTCACTGGTTTTTTTTAAGCATTTTCAATAAAAAAAAATTATTTGGCGGACCCTTTAGTTTAATGTCACAGGAAGTGTCCGTTCAACTGCCATTAAGAGTGTATTTTGTACCATAAAGATTGAATTGTTTTATTCATGTGTCCTAGAGTCTTAATAATAATTCCCTGGTAAAATTATTTTTTCTTCTTCCAGCCAAACGACCACCAGTTGAGGAGACGGCTTCATTCCTTCAAAGTCTTTTAGCTTCTCATGGTCCAAACTATTTGGAAAAGCTATTCGGCAGTAAAGCACGTGATGCTCTCTCTCCATTGGGTGGAGTGGAAAAGGTGGCCATTGCATTAAGTGAATCGCAAACTATTGAAGATTTTGGTGCGGCGCTACATCTAATGCGGTAAGTACTCTTAATTACATGTTATTTCGTTATATTATTTGAATTCTAAATTGATGGCATTGGCATGAGATATTCTATAGGGAAGTTGGTTTCTAACATTGCATTGCCAAGGCAAAAAAAAAAAACACCAAAAATAAAAAAAATAAAATGTTATCGATCTTGTTATCGATATATAAATTAGCAAAACCTTTCCATTTCCTTTTTTTTCGATTTCTTGTAGCTCTGATTTGGAACATTTACGTTCAATCTTTATGGCTGTGGAGAATGGCGATTTGGGCATGCTGAAGTCATTGGGCATCAAGGACTCTGAGCTGGGTGATGTGAAATTCTTTTTGGAGAAATTAGTCAACACCGGGTTCTTGGATTGAGTAGCACCAGATCCGGCTTCTGGATTTTATTATGCACATTCTTTACCCATCAATCCCAGTTTCTATTCATATTTGGGCAGCTCCAATGACAATTACTACTGAATGTAGTAATTGTCTGCTGGAGCTGGCAAAAGTGAATAGAAAATCCCCCATAAACAAACATCAGTCCACATATCATGGTTAATATTGTCTTTTTTTTGGTTTTCGTTACAAAACTTTTTATAAAAAAAAATTTATAAAAATTGCAAAAAAATCGTACATTTTCTGCCGCTATCTAAAGCTTCTTTAAAACAGATTTCTTTTGTATTTAAATTTTCTTTTCTGTTTCACGTAAAAACAAAATCATTATTAAAGTTTTTTTCTTTTCTACAAACACAAAAATTTACAACAAAGTCAAACAAATTTCAGCAAAAAAAACCAAAACAACAACAACAAAAAAATGTGTAAATTATTGTAAAATGCGGAAGCAGGATCGGCTAGAACAATGAACCAAAAAAAAAAGAAAAACAATTTTAAAAATTAAAAAAAATTATTTTTAAAAATATTTTATTTAAAACTACGTTCCAAACTTTCCTGAGTATATTTTTATGAAAAAAATTACTTAAAAAAATGAATTCCTAATGAAAGAAGTATCTCACAATACCTTGAATTATAAAAGCTATCAGTACTAAACCTTCCAAAATTATTAAAAAAAAAAATAATAAAAAAATAATTAAAAAATATTTTAAAAATTTTAAAAATAAAAATTAAAAGAAAAACAAAATTAAATTAAAATTATGTGTGTATAAATAAATAAAAAAAAAGTATTAGAAATTAACCCTTTTTAAAGCCCTGCAGCTAGAAATAAAATAAAAAAACCAATATTTTTAAAATTAAAAACAGAGGAGAATATAATTTTTACACACACTCCTTTAATTACAAAAAAAAATTACAAAATAAAATAATTAAAGGGAAACTTTTTAAATAAAAAACCAACAAAAAATTAAGAGAGAGTAATAGCATGCCGTATCTATGATAATTGTTATTAAAAAATAAATAAAAATTAAAAAAATAAATTTAAACTTAAGTACTGGCAAAAGAAATAAATGCTAAAAACAAATTATAAAAAAAATTTTAATTAAAATTAAAATTATATCACATACATATCCAGTTTATTATTAAAGCAAAACTATTACAAACAAAATAAAGAATAAAACTTTTTTGAAATTTTTTAAAAACTTATTTTAAATGTTGTTAAATATTACAAAAAAATAAAGATTAAATTAATATAAGTAATTAAACAGAAAGCAAATAAATCGTATTAAAAAAAATAAAAAACCAAAAAAAAATTAATAAAATTTAAAACGAAAAAATCTCTGCATGAAAGTGAAATTGGATTTTAATTTATTTTTTAATTTTTTTTAAATATTTTTTTATAATAATAAATAAATAAATTAATAAAAGCTAACAAGCTTTTAATTATTTAAAGCAATTTGATAACTAAAAAACCTTCTCAAACAAAGCTGACCCCTTAACTTTTGCTGACATCCTAAAAGTATTTCTGTTCCCGAAATGTGGTCCTGTCTGTATAATTATTTTCAATATTTATTCTTTTTGAAAGTTTTCATTGTTAAATTATAATTTTAAATTTTAAGACAACAAAAATTTAATTAAATCTGACCCAGAAAAACAAAGAAAATTTACAAAGATTTATTAGGTCTTTTTTCCATCTTGATCTCCTGTTCAATGTGGAATATTTTTAAGGAATAAGATTTCCTCATGATTTAAGCATATCGTCCTGTTAGTTTGTCTTTGAAGATGAAAGGCACACGTACGCGTCATATGTCTGATGGAGACTATGTACACGGCACTCATTAATTTGTTTACAGCGGCTGATTCCATCTAGATAAGGCAATCACCAAACGCGTTTGTAGCGCTAGCGGCGCAGTTTTGTTACTCCGTCTTTGAAGATGGATGGTACACAGTCATTTGGTGCATCACAGCAGCTGACGTCGTGTACATGCGGCAGTTATTTATTGGTTCACAGAGTCTGATGGAGACTATGTACACGGAAGTCATTTATTTGCATAAAGCGGCTGATGCCATCTAGATAAGGCAATCACCAAACGCGTTTGTAGTGCTAGTGGCACAGTTTCTTGTCCTGTTACTCCGTCTTTGAAGATGGAAGGCACACTTACGCGTCAGCTGCCGGGTAAATTCAGCAGTAATTTGGTGCATCACAGCAGCTGACGTCGCGTACCTGACTCTGATGGTGACTATGTGCACGGCAGTCATTTATTTCTTTACAGCGGCTGATGGCTAGATAAGGCAATCACTAAACGCGTTTGTAGTGCTAGCGGCACAGTTTCTTGTTAGAGAAATAAACAGTTTTGTATGCGAATAAAGGCAATACAGAATTGTTTTGTTAAACATTCCTGGAAACAGTATAGTCAGTCGTGCCGTCGTGAAAACCTGTAAAGTGTTCGGAACCTGATCAGCCATGATGTTTTTAATCCACAGAGATTCTTTTCGACTAGCCTTGGTTCCGCAAGAGCTGTCACTGATGTAGCCGCTTACTCTCCCTATGTCCATTCTCAACAGATCAGTGAGATTATCCGCGTAGTAGAAACCAAAGTGCGTTCTTCTTCAACAACAGAAAAATAGCTGTAGAACAGTTTCGTTCTTTTCCTTATCATTTCAACTGCAGCAGAAGTCATTGACCATATGCCCATACCACATATCTTCATACCACTATGTCCCATTACCCATGTGGTGTAAATATGTATCGCTCTGGCATCTCGTTAAGAGACTCACAGTAGTCAAAGAGCGTGCTAGAGGAAGTTTGAATTGCCATTTCATTGCGAACTTAACTTAATTCTAACTGTTGCGAATTATTATTCAAATATTTTTAGTTAGAGGCATATTAGATTAAATCAGTCTATATTATATGTATATAGTAATAAATGTTAATTTTAATTATTCATGGGGAATACTGTCCTATGTAATGGCTTGTCGTCTCTAAACCTGCAGTTTCTCCTTTTTTTTCAAAAATAATAATTTCTTTTTTTGTATTAATAAACTTTTATAAATTAATGCCACATTTTTACTAGAACATGATGATAAACAGGTTTTTTATTTACCAAATTGTAATTTTTTTTTTATTAATTTTTAAAAATAAATTTTGAGGTTAAAAATTTTTTTAAAAACATCTCTATGTCGTGATAAAAATTTTCCTTATGAAAATAGACTTAAAAAATTATTGCAAACGATACATATCATATTAAAAATGAAAAACGACAACAACAAATATAAGTAGTTTAACAAATAAAAATTAAATTGAAAAAAAAAAAATATTTCATAAATATTTCAGAACAATTTTGAAAGTGAGACAAACAAAGTAAAGAAGTGTTAAAGAAAGCTACAGAAAATGACATTAAAATACTACCAGACAGAGAGTTATTTTTATAAGAACGCATATTTAAGAGGCTTAGAAATGGAATTACAAAGAAAAAAAAAAGAAAAGAACATAACCTTAAAAATACTCAGAGAAAGACAACATAACCCACTTGTAAAATTAAAAAAAAATTAAGAAAAATATTAAAAAATTCAACTGCACATGTTACAAAAATTAAATTTCAAACAACAGCATTATGACTTGGCATAAATGAGAAAAAATACTCAATTAAAATTTAAAAAATAATTTCAAAAAAAAGAGTTAAAAGTACCTAAAGATACATATTTTTATGCAAACAAACAAAAATTTAAAATAAAAAAAAACAATTAAAAATCTAAATTAAATATTAGAGAAGCAAAAAGTAGTCAAAAAAAGATGCAGAAAAACAATTAAAGTTTACGAAATTAAATATTTTAAGCAGGAAAAGAAAAAAAGAAAACAAAACCAGTCCTAAAAAAAATTCAAACACTAAAAATTATACAAAAAAAAAATAAGAAAAATAAAATATTTAACAGAGTCTATATATTAAATGTTATATTAAATGAAAAAAAAAATAAGAAAGAACTCTATATACAATACATATAAATATTACAAAAAAAAACATTAATTATTATTAAATGTAAATGTTAGAGGAAAAAGAAAATAAACAAATAAAATGTATATAAAATTTATTTAAAAAAAAAAATATATACAAACTATTTAAAAATGTAACACACCAAAAAAAAAATAAATTAAACTTAAAAAAAACGTTTAAATCAGTTCTTTTGTGTTATAAATAATAAGAAATACTAGAACGGAATAAATGTTTTTAAAACATTTTCTTAATACATATATTTTTTTTCTTAAATATTAAAACCATATTAATGTAGTTTTAAAAGCAAAAAATAAAAATAAAAAATCAACTTACATATCCGTTTAAAACAAAATCAACCAAACAAACAAACATATCATGTTAAAATTTAAAAGCAAAACCTAAGTAATAAAACGCTATTAAAAAAAAAAGAAATCACAAAAAATATGGAAAAAAAATTATATTTTTTTTTTTCATTTAATTTTTTAAATTTCGAAAATTATTTTATTTAATAATATATTTTAATATATTATAATTAATTTAAGAATATTTTCATTAAATAAAAAATAACACATACACAAATTATATTTTTTAAAATATAATATTATTTTTTAAATTTCGAAATGTATTTTATTTCATAACACATATTTTTTTTATCAAAGAATTTTTTTTCCAATTTTCATCCATTTTAAAATTAATTTAAGAAAATTTTCCTTAAATGAAAAATAATACAGTTACAAAAATATATATATTTTTTTAATTTTCGTAACATAAAATATTATTTTTTTTTAATTCTTAAATTTTTTTTTTAATTTAAGACTATATTAATACAAAAACGATTTATTTATTTACTTTTTATTTTTGCCTTATAATATACGTACAATATAATATAAATTAATACAAAAAAAAAAAGAATTTTGTTTTAATTTAAGTTTTTGAAATTTCTTATATTTTTTTAATTTTCTAAAATGTTAATTTAACTTATAAATTAATTTAAGAATATTTTCTTAAAATTAATTATAATACACTTACAAAAATATATATATTTTTTTTAAATTTTTTTTTAATTCTTAAAAAGTATTGTTTTTATATTTAAGACTATATTAATACAAAAACGATTTATTTATTTATTTTTTATTTGTTTTCTTATAATATACGTACAATATAAAGTAAAATAATAAAAAAAAAATATTTAAATTAAAGTTTTTAAAATTCTGATATTTATATATATTTATGAAAATTTTCCTTATATTAAAAATAATACACTTACAAAAATATATATATTTTTTTTAATTTTTTTTTTAATTCTTAAGTTTAAATCTTAAAAAGTATTGTTTTTTAAATTTAAGACAATATTAATACAAAAACGATTTATTTATTTACTTTTTATTTATTTTCTTATAATATACGTACAATATAATATAAAATAAAACAAAAAATAAATAATTTTATTTTAATTTGTTTTTAAAATTTCTTATATTTTTTTTTAATTTTCTAAAATGTTAATTTAATGTAAAAATTAATCTAAGATAATTTTCATTAAATTAAAAATAATACACTTACAAAAATATATATTTCTTTTTAATTTTCGTAACATAAAATATTTTTTTTGCAAATTCTTAAAAATTATTGTTTTTTTTATTTTAAGACTATATTAATACAAAAGCGATTTATTTATTTACAGTTAATTTTTTTTCTTTAATATACGTATAATATAATATAAATTAATACAAAAAAAATTATTTTAATTAAAGTTTTTAAAATTCTGATATTTTCTTTAATTTTCTAAAATGTTATTTAATGTAAAAATTAATTTAAGAATATTTTCCTAAAATTAATTATAATACACTTACATAAATATATATATATATCCTAACATAAAATATTTTTTGTTTTTAATTCTTAGAAAATATTGTTTTTTTTTTTTAAATCTAATGACTATATTAATACAAAAATAATTTATTTATTTACTTTTTATTTATTTTCTTATAAAATACGTACAATATAATATAAAATAATACAAAAAAAAGTAATTTTATTTTAATTTAAGTTTTTAAAATTTATTATATATATTTTTTTTTTAATTTTCTAAAATCTTAATTTAATGTAAAATATTATGTTTTTTCATTTAAAATATTATTGAATAATCAAAAAATTAATAATTAATAAGATATTAGTTTTTGGGAATTTTTATTTTTATTTGAAAATATTTTGAAATACTTTACTTTTCTTTTTAATGCAATTTATTATAAAATATATTTAAAAAAAATTGTTTTTAAATAGCTTTTATTTGTAATCAAATAAAATAATAATTCAAATCAAAATAATAAAAGAAATATATTTTTTTCTCATTCATTTTTATAATTATTATTATTTTTATTTAATAATATTAATTTAAACCAAAACAAATACTTAATTAAAAAAAAATATTTTTTTGACATAAAATAATAACAAAAAAATCGATTTATTTAATGAAAATTACATATATGTACGTCCAACTGTATTGTTATTTTATTTTAAAAATTGTACTTAAAATTCCTAGAATGTATCTTTTTTCCACATACTATAAAGTTTTAAAAAAAATGTTTAAGTTATGTGTTAAAATGCACCAGTTTTAAAACACTTAAAGTTTACTTTTTTTTTAATTACTTAAAAGTACTTTTTCTACAATACCAAATATTCAAAAACCAAAAAAAAAAAAATTGTTTTTTTCTTCGAAAAGAGGAAAGTACTTTTTTGAAAGTACTTTTTTAAAAGAAATATTTATTCCCTGTTTTCCAATATGACACATACATAAATACATTTTATGGCTTCATTAGTAGTAGTACATGTTTCAAGTACGTGTTTGAATTCATGTAAGAAAAAATGGGCTTTTATCTATGAATTTAGAGATAGTACGCGTTATTTTCGGCATGGTAAAGCTTTTTTAAAGAGAAACATTTAGCATCCTTTTGATGCAGAATAAGTAGTTTATTGCAGTCTATAAGCATACATATATGTTTAAAGTCAATATATTGACGGTACTATTTCATTTTTTTTAAGAATACAAATTGTTTTTGGTGCTGAGAGTATCTTTTTGATTTTCTGTAAAGTAAGAATTTATTTTTAAAATCATTTAAAAGCACTTAGAGGTAAAGTAAAGTACAAGATTTTATATTCAATTTCCTAATACTTCTCACAAATTCCACATGCAAAGCAAATTATATACAAAATTTTATTAATTTTTTGGTCTATTTTAGAGCGTAGTGTTCTATTTTCAGGGTTGTGGATGCCATATCCAAAGCAAACACTCTGATCTATTTAATATTGTTCAACTTTCTGGTATTCAAACATAATAGCTGCCTGAATACAAGTCTTTTAGTAACAGAAAGTTCTTAGTAAAGGAAAATATATTTAAAAAAGGTAATTTTATCAGTTTGAGGATACTTCTTTTGTAGTAAAAAAAAGTACCTTAAAAAAGTACCTTATTTAAAAAAGTACTTCTGGCGCTTTATACTTTCTTGTTTTGTTAACTTTTATTACAAACAATTTCAATTTCATATGAAAAATTTTAATTTTAATTAAATTTTATTATTTAATTTTGATTTAAAATTTTTTATTTTATTTTTTATAATGTGATAACAAGTGTGCTTAATTTCAAATATCCTGTCAACATATTTAAAAAAGCTGACCCTTAAAATATGCAACAACACCACTGACTAACCTAAAAAAAGGAAACGGAAATTTTAAATTGACCACACTTAAACAACAGTAAACAAAAATTCAAAATGGTTTCCTGTTTTAATTTATTTTATTACAATTTCGTATTGATTTTATTTACTTTCCCTGTTTTATTTTATTTAAAATTTAAATGACATTTTAATATTATTGAACAAATGCAAGCAGAAACACAAAAACAAACAATTTAATTGGTAGGAAAAAAATGTATTTTTTAAATTAAATTTAAATTTCTTTTATTTCCATAAATTTTTAAAAATAAATTATTTTAATTTGTTTTCATTGCTAATAAATATTAATAATGCCATGATCTGGTTTTTTTTTATATGTATATGTGAACAAAGTTGAATAAATTTAATGAAATCAATTAGAAAACCAACTAAAATTAATATTAAAAAAAAAAATAAATGAAAAACAAACAAAAGAAATTACAAAATATTTCTCATCAATTTATGAATGTATAAACAAAAAATAAATAATAATAAATCGTATGGAAAACATAAATATATATACATACATACATACTATATATGAAATTATATATTACAAAAAACATGAAATAAAAATTTAAAAAAATAAATAAAATAAAATTAAAAAAGATAAAAAACATGAGATTTTTATCATTTCGAAAATAAAATGCGAAAAAAGAAGGAAAAAAAGACAATTAACTGATGTTTTTAATGGATAAAACAATTAAAATGTAAGTGTGAGTATGAAGTAAAAATAAAAAAAAAATCAATAAATTAGTGACAGTATTACAAAACCCAATCCCTAACCTTCCCCCCGTGACAGCATGCATGATTGTTTGAGCCAGGAGAGAGTAGTTAGAGGAAGCTTTTGTTTTCATTCGATCAGAAACCTAGCTTCTCACACAGAGCGAAAACTGCCTAATAAAATCAAGAAGATTTTCTCTACGAAACGTTTTTGGAGTGAGGGGTATTACAGCAGAAAGAAACGAAGATTTTTCGTAGAGATTTCTTATTATTTTTATGTGATAAATCTTTTTAATTTTTTCAAGACGTGAAATACATACATTTAAGAAGAAAACTTGTCATTTACCATTTTTTTTACTCAAATTTCGTCATTTTTGCCACAAAAAATACAATCCATAAAGAAAAACTTATTGATTCCATTGTGTTTTCTTCTAAATTGTATAAAACAAGAATTTCTTATTAATTTCATTGGGCTACCTACTCAATTTTTTCAAAAAGGTTTTTCTTATAGATTTCATTAGGCTACTGAATAATTTTTTTTAAGGAGTATTCCTTATTGATTTCATTAGGTTTCTATTTGATCATGCGTAAATTATCGTATTAATGTTTTAATAAGAATATCTTCTTGATTATATTAGCAGGCTTGTTAAAAAAGTGAACAAGTGGCAAGTAAAGAAGTGGAAAAAAAAATAATAAAAATATTCCTTCTTAAAAAAACAAAGTAAACTTAAATAAAAAAAAATTGAATTGTTTTAATTTAAAAAAAAAGTGTTATAAAAAATAAATAAAATTTTGAGTAATGACCCAATTTTTAAACCCTGGGAGCTCCGTGATGAAACGTGCAACATTCTTTTAAGTTTTGGTATTACATCAACAAACATATTAAAAAATGGAAATCGAAGACGTTGAAAATTTATTCAAGAAGGTGGACTAAGGACTAAGGGAATGGAGAAGAAATATTGTTCGTGCAAAATTATTATCAATAAATCAAATATTAAATTAGTTTCTAAGTAAATATGTATATCAATAAAAAATCTATAATAATATCAAGCAAAATAAATAAGTATTATTTATAAAAATTTATAAAAATAAAATAAATAAATAAAATTAAGAAGAAAATCTTTTTGAAAAAAAAAAAAACAAAAAGAGGGCCTAATAAAATCAAGAAGAAAACCTTTTTGAAAAAACAAAAAGAAAGCTTAATAAAATTAAGGAGAAAACCTTTTTAAAAAAATCAAGAAGACTATCTAATAAAATCCCTAAGTTTTCCTCTTGATTTTTTCAAAAAGGTTTTCCTTATAAAAATAATAAGAATCTCTTCTTGAAAAAGAACCATAGAGAAATTTTATAAACTTTGTTCTAAATTACTATGTATTTATTAGGTTCAGTTTTCTCTGTGCACACAATCCATGTTGTCTGTGTCAATTTTATCAATGAGTTGTCGGACCTACAATTAAACGTCGACTCCGTTTGACAGATTATATTTTACTCTCAGACTTTTTGCCAGAAGCCGCCGAAAGAAATATTTTTTTTCAAATTTTGGTTTTTGTTGGAGAGATGTCTGGACTGGGAAACTGAACCTGAACATTTCCGCCCGACTGCCGGATTATTGCAGCGGATTTCAGGCGGAAGTAATGGCCATAGACCGGGCTGTTCAATGGAACCTTGTCTACGGTGTTCCTTTCACCCGCATCTCAATCTTTTCTGATAGTCAGGCTGCCATAAGATCTCTAACGAATATTATGAATAACTCCACAATCCCGGGCACAGCAATATTCCGAGAAACTGCAAGGCCGGTGAGCTCGCCAGGGCTGATGCACTACTTCCGGAATACTCTTCAGTCAACTTGGGGATGTCACTTACCTCGGTCAAGCTGGCCAACGCGCGGAAATTCTTTCGAGACGCCAACCTATCCTGGGTCAATGAGGAGTCCGGCTCCAACGCTAGACTCACTTGGCCCTCGATGTATAGAAGGCGCACCAACCAGTTACTCGAACTTGGTCATGACATTATCTCAATCACTGTGGCCGTGCTTACAGGTCAATGTGTTATGGGAAGACACGCGGAGAGAATGCAGCTCTAACGACTTCTGCCGTGGTTGCAGATCCGCTGAGGAAGAGAAGACTGTTATCCACTTTCTTTGTCAATGTCCATCTTTTGTGAGGTTATTTGGCTCTCAAATCCTTGTCAGCTTGACAGAGCTACCGTCCATTGATGTCAAGGATATATGTAGCTTCGTTTATCAAATCTTCGGACTGGTTTTCCAGCGTGAACTAGTCATGCATTAAGTGTGCAGACTTTGCGCTGACCAATTTCTTCTTCCCTGATTTGCAGGAACTTGGTCAGAACAGAAACTGCATTCACCTGCGGTGTCACAACGTGAAGCTATGCGTGCTCAAGAGAGCTTTTTGCATCAAGGCAATTTACTCCAACCTGACTTAATCTGGGCTGGGGTGATATATAAATAACACTCGGAAAATCGTATCGAAATAAAAGGATTTTCGTCTTTTTAATATTTGTTCCTGTTTTATTGAAAGAAAAGAAAATTGTGAAAATTCTATTCTTTAAATAAGAAAAAAACACGAATTTCAACCACATATTGAGCGAAAGCAGCTACACGTAGAACTACCATATAATCACCATCAATTGGAAATGGTATCCATTTGATTAAATTTGGATCGAAGATTAAATTATCAAAAATAATGTCATGCTAAAAAGAAACACGAAGAAATAGTAACAGGCTTAAAAAGAATTTTTATTCGAGTAAAATGCCTGTAGGCCAGATTAATACCTGCCATACAACATCATCATCATCATCATCATCATCATCATTGACTGTCTACTTACATTATAGGGACAAGTGTGATTAACATTTGTGTACGGCCGAAAGGCTGTGAAAATAATTTTCCACACTGGTTCTGAATTTGGATTCTTTAAGAACTTACAAAGATCGAACGTTGAGTTATACAGAAACGGCTGATAACGCTGATTAGAGCCTTTTAGATAAAAAGCCGCCTTTAACTGTTTTGAAATATATTTTGAAATAATTTGAATATGAAGATATTCCTTACATGTTCCGACATACCGTAGTATTAGTGACTGGAATATCATACTTGATACGCGCATGTACCTGAAGAGCAATTTTGCCACGACCCCTTACCTTAAGGATACATTTTTTGAAATCCACATAACTTTCATTGAAGGTACGGCATTCTAATTTCGTTAATTTCAGCATCACGGTTTCAACTTGCAAATGTTGCTTGTGCAGAAATGCAATGAACAAAATTATTGTCAATACAACGGATTTATACGGAGTCATAATGAATTTGTTTTGAAAGCGTTACTCGTTAGCGAGTGCATTAGTATGACATTCATTTTGTCTTTATATACGTGGAATTAATTTTCTATTTAATTATTATTATTTATAATTAAAACCGGCATAAAACAAAAGTATTAACAGAATTAAATTCATTTTAATTGATAAAAAAAAACAAAACGCACTCAAGCCTGAACAATTTCATGCGCAAACACCAAAAGTTATTAAATTGAAGACAAGACTTGCCGCCATTGACCACAAACGTTAAAAATTAATTACGAATTTTATTTTTGTCGATCATATCACAGTATCATCAGCTGGTATGCATCCATCATTAGTTGTGTTGCTTAACCCATTCGCTGCCAAGCCTAAATTATATGAAGTCATTCCCATTGCCATTTATATTTTGAGTGTTATTGTTTACCCTGTAATTTCTTGGTAAGAGCGTCAATCGTACGTCAATCATACCCCAAGAATAAAGTTCCCTTCATTATCTTGATGCTATTCCTCCCACACAACAAAAGAAAAACCCAACTCACAAATGTAGAGTTTGTGCAACGAAAAGCATTCGAAAGGAGACTCGATATTACTGTCCGAGCTGTCCCGATAAACCTCCATTATGTATTGGACTTTGTTACAAATCCTATCATGAAGATAAGGTATCATAAGTGATTTATTTGCTATAAAATTTTGTTATAATTACACGATGAAATTGATTTTTGCGTGAAAGATCATTCTCTATAAGAAATAAAATATTATTTTTGTAAAAAATTTTATTTGTAGTACAATAATCCTTCGATTTACGTCGCCTCGATTAACGTTGTTTCGATTTACGTCTTCAAATTTTTTGTTCCATCTAATTTCAATTTGCGTCGTCATTCGAATTACGTCGCCTTTTTTTGGAACCCACTGCGACGTAAATCGAGGGATTACTGGAACTTTTTTAAGTTCCTTGTTAAAAACATACTATTTTGTCGTATGAGCAATATGAAATTCGATTTACGTCGTTTCGATTTACGGCGTCTTTTTTTGGAACCAACTGCGACGTAAATCGAGGGATTACTGTATTTTTCAAGTTTTTTACATATTTATATTATGTTTGTGGCAAAAAAAAATTTGCTAATTCAAGAGCCTGCATGTTATAATATATTTAAAGTAGGACGAGTATACTCGTCTTGGCAGTGCGGGATACCCTGTCAAAGACGAGTATACTCGTCCTTGGCAGCGAATGGGTTAAGCAATGAACCAATACGTGGTCTTACCCAGGTCCCTCTACACAATGATCATCTGGAGATTATTTGAATTGGCATTTGCTATCAAAGATGACCTTTTTTAACGCAAAAAAAAGGAAACTTTCTTCACTAAAGATTTTAAATAAAGAAGATAAAGAAGAAGAAGCATTGAAATTATTCTCTTTCTTTTTTAAACGCTTGAACAGACAACCGATAGGAGGTTGAGACAGTTGTTCAAGAGTGTTGTTCAATGTAAACGATTTCCAACTTGTTGTCAAGTTATTGACTGGTATCAAGGCATTCTTTTACTGATAAAAGTTCAGCATTCCTGTACAAGTCTGTAGTAGAGATATTACAAACGCCATGTTTCCTAACATAACATACGACCGACGCAAATGAGATCCCGCAGAACCTTCAGTTCAGCAATTCGCAGCTATCCACACATCAATAGAAAATGATTGAGGTTTCAGAAGCTGTAAAAGCAATGCCACTGTCATTTTATTGTTGCTTCGAAAACTCAGTGGAAAATACGCCTTTGTTTTTTTGCAATCATGTTGCTAAGAGTTTATAAAGAATCAACGGAGTGTAGACTAAACCTTTGCAGAGCACAGCTAGTTATAGTTACGGTTAAGAATCTTCCGTTTCTTTCGACAATAAAAACACTCAACCGGTACTTGGAATTAACTTCTTTGAAGATACAGACTTCTATAGACTTCTATGACAGACTATGACGACGATACAAAGGATGCCAACACCGCTGTCATTGACAATGGTCACGTCTGATCGAGATTACTTAAATTAACTTTCACCACTCTAAAGTAGCATTAACTATCCTCATCTTCTTTAGACTCGGAAGAACTTACATCAGAAACCAGAAACATTGCTGCATAAAGACTGTATAAAGCCAGACCACATCTTTTATTATGGTCGAGTCATTTATATTAAGGCCTCTCCCATAATCTCTAATGATTAAAATATTGTTACATTTTTACCTTTAAAAAACGTTTTAAATATCACCTCATGGATTGCAAATAAAATAAAAATAAATTTGTGTTTAGTATTAACTAAAATTCTTTATTGTTCGCACAACTTGATGTAAACAACAACAATTGCCTTTTTTTGCAATTCCTCTGTTTATACCCTTTGCATAAACAATAACAATTCCGAGACAATTGTTCGACAGATCTTTTGTAACGGAGATCTTCAAACCACGATTATTCTCTTCAAACGCACCGCGTCTTCACACAAGACTGACTGAACTTTTACTAACTCAATTGCCTGCTTTGTCTTGCCTTTTATATGGCAACGTAAACAGTCTGATGAATGTGCTTGAAGGTAAATGTTCGTGGCATCGCCTTCTCGAGATCTCTATAAATGTAAACATCGTTGTTTCATTATTGTTATTTGTGTATTTGGTTTATAATTTTAACGTTAAACGATGTAAAAGCAAAACACCAGTATCTAGATTTTTCCATTTTCGTAACAACATGAATATGACAGAAAATAGATAGAATTGCAAAGGGAGTAGACTGTATTAAAAAATAGTAAGTAGTGTTGAAGTAAGATACTGGACCACAGAGCTAATACTGAACTCATCTAGTGGCACTCATCTAATGCGATTGTAGAGTCAAAGAATATTTGCATAGAATAGGCATCGCCAATATAGAAAGTTTCGGAATCGACGTTGATGGTGACAGAGGCTAGGTTGTAGTCCTGACTAAAGGGTTTCAAATGACCAATTAAGTAAGTACAAATGCAAAATCCAAACACTTTGTATATTAAATTGGCCTTGACCAATAAAAACGTCACGTTTTAAAGGCTTAACGCTTTATCAGTTATTCCAATTGTTTTTTTTTTCTTGGTCATCAATTGCACTGAAAGTGAATAAATTGATGAATTATTTTTATCAAATACATCATAATGATTATTATGATACTCAGTTGAAATAAAAATATCAGAGAACAGCAATAAAATATTGGCAAATAGTGCTGAATATGAAGCTTTTCTTTGGCAGTCACAATACAATAGTTTTCCTCATAATCATGATTGTCTATTTATTCATTTGCCAAGCCGTACACAAAATTCAATATCACCTGGTCACATAAATGTCTAAGTCTACAGAATTTCTTTTAAAAAATGGGTAAGGATTTCCAAAAGTTAGACAAATTTTATCACATAATTAATGTCTAAGTGTGCCTACTCAGGATGGGGATTCTCCTCAAGCCAAACATGTAAATCCTGTGACATGGAGAATGAAACATAGAAACACATTATTGGAACCTGTAAGGCATTCCAGAAGGAATAACAGCTGCTCGACAGGGACTGGACTGTTAGTGTTGTTAGCGAACAGCATCCTGAGGTTTGACATGGCGGGGACTTTATAGGCATAACTTTATATAAAGTACGAGGGCAGTAGTCTAAGATACCTCTTCACCACCATAATAATAATAGGCATTCAACTAAGATTTCGCCGTAGTCTGGTAGGTAGTGTGTTGACTTATAAGATGTAAGGCCACGGTTCATGCCCCATGTCAGACAATCTCCAGCAAAACGAAATATGAAAAAAGATTTCTTCGGCGGCTTCCTCTCAGCTGATTTCTGGCACAAACTCTGAGATTAAAAAATGTGTCTGTGTTAGAAACAGGCCGTGTGCTTAGTCAGCTGTTTGCTGCAATGATTTTCGGCGATTAAGTGTTCTGGTATTATTGGGCATTTCATTAAGCATTTCCTATCCTTAACGGATTGTTTACCATTTATGTCACAGCTTCTCTGGACGTGATTACTTTGACGTATAAGTCAGGCTGAATTTGAACAATATCATGGGTTATGTTGGCTTTGTGAGTCATTCGCATACACTTGCAACTTGGGAAAAACACCACAAGAAAACAATCCAACGACGTAAAATTGCACGACCTCCAGTACATATCACTTCCACGTGATATAACAATAATACGCTCAAATCGATGCTTCAATATATCCAATATGGTTTGAGGTATGTTACACGTAGCGTCCTCCTACACATCACAACCAATCACATGTCGTTAGTATATAGATTATCTAATTAAGGCCAAAATAAGTTGCTAAGCATAGTTATAGTGCTCGTCATTGACAAAAAAAAAATGAACGTATGACGTTACCAACTTAAAATATACACCAATTGTGTGGCTTTTCCGTAATACAACGGTAGCAAATTGGACAATTTTAATTTAGTCACATAACCATTCATCCGGAAATAGGCCGCATCGGTGAAGATACTTTTTCAATGAAAATCAGAGCAAAACAGAACATCAATTTTGATAAGCAATTATATTATTTTCAAGAGTTATTGAATACTACACTCGGGCATGGCGATTTGGCCGAACAGACTGCTAATGACTACTAATTTCACAAACAAACAAAATGGCCGTTATCAAGTGTCAAAGTTCGAAAATTTGCTATTGGGAGTCACGATTCTCTTATAAATTAAGGGTTGGCCTCACAAAATATTGGATTAAAATTTTTTGCTTTTTTAATTTCAATAAAACTGCGTTCAACCGAATGTCCTTGAATTTTTTTTTTGCACTGTTTTACGTATTATTTATTATTTAACTTTGTTGTTTGAACTAATAAATAAAGAAATTATTTGGTAAATAAAACATTTAATTTTAATTCTAAAGAAATTTAAATAATAAACAAAATTACCACTGCGGTCAAACGAACGTCGAAGTCTTTTAAATAAAGTATAAAGAGACATGTTTGCCATTTTCTATTTCAGGAGTTTTAGCACAAATCTTAATCCTTTTCAATCCTTTATTTGAATGTAGGCACGAGCTTCTACTTTATAGATGTTGTTAACGGCTGCACGTAGATAAATCAAATAATCACCGCTTGGAAATGGTATCAATTTAAACATATTGTCATCCAAGACAAAATTCTTTACAAATACGTCTGCCTTAAAAGAAAAAAAATACAAAATAAATCTAAATTGTTTTAAACAATACGAGGTATATTCTTTTACAAGAAACATTAATGCCTTTATCATACGTACTGTTACGGGACAGCTGGTATTAAGATTCGAATAGGGCTTCAAGATGCCGAAAAGAATTTTCCAAAAAGGTAAAGAGTTTGGATTTTTTAAAAATCTACAAAAATCTGTCGTTGTATTGTACAAGAAGGGCTGATAACGTTGATTTGAACTCTTCATAAAGTAGGCGCCGTTAACCTGTGTAAATAGTTGTTTATTTAATTTTTTTTATTATTAACAATTAAATTCAATTCAATTCAATTATTTTAAATTAATTTTTAAATTATCGTTTGCACTTGTAATACCCACAGTTACATTATCGATTGGTGTCTGATGCAAACGCAAATATGCTTGCAAGCCAATCTTGCCACGCCCCATCACTTTTAAGAAACATTTTTCAAACTCCGCATATTGCTTATCATATGATCGGCATTCCAAGTTTGTAAATTTAATTGTCATCGTTTCAACATTGCACGGTAGCTGGTAATACAAGAAGACAATGAAAATAATAATTTTAAAATTTTTTAACATGGACTGAGCCATGTTCTATTTTTGGGGCGTATAACAGAGAAATGAAAAATATTTATGATTAATTATATCAACGAAATAATAATAATTTAATAACAAAAATTCATAATTGAAAACAAATTGAAATCATTTTTAATTCAATTCTTAAAAGCTTAAGAAAAACATAATTATGTATGCATGAGGTGCGTTCAAGAAGTCATTTGGCTTTTTAAATTTTATATACAATTGATGCGGTTTTACATTTTTAAAAACGTTGGAAATATGAGCTCCTCGTATATTGCCAATAAAATAAAAATAAATTTGTATTTAGTTTTAATTAAAATTCTTTATTATGCGCAACAATTCTATGTGCCACTGTTCACATCTTGATGTAAACAACAACAATTGCTTTGTTTGTTATTCCTCTTTGCACTCTTTTTCGTCGCCGTAGTCTAGTAGGTAGTGTGTTGGCTTATGAGACATAAAGCCAGGGTACGAGCCCCAGGCCAGACATCAAAACAAAAATACAAAAAGTATTTCTTCGGCGACTTCCTCTCAGCAGATTTTTGGCAAAAACTCTGAGAGTAAATAAAATTGCAATGAAAAGTTTCTCAAAAATCTGTAGTTCGGTATGCTTGTACACATGTGTATGCTTGTACTAACCTTGTATGCTTGTACTAACAGGCCGAGAAATATAAAAAAGATACAACTTTAGATACAACACATAACTCAGAAGGACGACTCTGTTGAGCACATCCCTCGTATTTAATAATTTTTTTTTATTTTTTTGTTTAACAGTTGAAAATAAAACATATTGAATTTTTGTTAATGATTTTTATTTGGATGTGATGGTTATTAATTTTTGAAAATAATAAACGTCACCTAACGACCATAATTAGCAAAAAATAAATAAAAAATAATTCACAAACATTTTCTGTATAATCCAGTGAGTTTACTATCCAGCTTAAAAGCTCAACATGTCTCAGGCTAAGTTAAAAAAATTTCAAATAGTCTGTATTTCCATTATGTTGTTGCATCAACAACTGTTTAGTGTTGAGACAATGACAATTAAATTTACAAACTTGGTTTGTAAATCATACGACTCAGCCTTTGGGGAATTCAAAAAATGTCAACTGAAAGTAATGGGGCGTGACAAAATAAGCGCTTCTGTCCATTTGAATTTATATCAGACGCTATTCGATAATGCAACGGTAATTTTTTGATATTTTTTTTTGATATTTTTTAACACAAATTATTGATTTCAACAGGTAAATGCCGCCTTATTTGTTAAGAGCTCCTCTCAACGTTATAATCCGTATTTGTACAATCAAACAATCGATTTTTGTAAATTCTTAAAGAAGCAAAATTCGTTTCCATTTTGGAAAATTCTTTACGCAATCTTTATGCCTTATATGAATGTAAATCACACCTGTCCGATTGATGTAAGTTAATAAGTCTTTAAATATCTTTCTCCATATGCTATGCTATGTATCTCTAATATAACACTCTAAATTACTAATACGAGTATATTTTATTTTTCTTTCTTGTTTTAAGCATGACGTGATTCTTGAGAATTTAGTTTTGGTTCCAAGCATGTTCAAATTCATTCCATTTCCAACTGGCGAATATATGATTGTTGTACGAGCAGGTCCTTGTAATACCTACAAAGTAGATGGTCGTTTTTACATTCAAATAAAAGAATAGATTTTTAGCTGATATTCAAATTCAAGTTTCTTTTTAAATTTAATACACTTGTGATATGTGAATTTACTTACTTACATACTTAATTGATCAATATAAAACCCTTTTGTGAGTGTTAATATGTCCATGAGCGCAAGGATCTACAATTTAAAGCCGAATCAGAACGACAGATTTTTGAAATTTTTCCACACAAAATTTTTGCCAAAAGATTGCTAAGAGAAATTCGCCGAAAGAAATATTTTCTTTCATATTTCGGTTTGGTTCGAAATGTCTGAGCTGAAATTTGAATCACATGGGCTCGCCAACAGACTACCTACTATACTACGGCGACAACCTTTAAATTTAAAGTATTTAAATTTAGCCGAGACTACATCCTAGACTCTCACACCACTCATATTGTTACGAAAATGAATAAATCTAGACTCTGGTGTTTTGCTTTTACAACGCTTAACATTAAAATTGTGAACGAAAGCTACAAAAACAAACAAACAAACACAATGAACATGTTTACAAATTATCGCACTGCATAATATAGCAACAAACATCAGCATAAAAAAGTGATAAACAAGTAAACAAAAATATACCAACAAACACCACAAGAATAAATGTAAACAAAATACACGAACAACAATAATGAAACAACGATGTTTATATTTATAGAGATCTCGAGAAGGCGAAGCCACGAACATTCACCTTCAAGAACATCATCAGACTGTTTACGTTGCCATATAAAAGTCCAGACAAGACAGGCAACGGAGCCAGTAAAAGTTTGGTGAGTCTTGTGTGAAGACACGCTATGTTTGAATAGAGTAATCGTAGTTTGAAGATCTCCGTTACAAAGATCTGTCGGACAATTGTCTAGTAATTGTTATTGTTTATGCGAAGGTTATAAACAGAGGAATAACAAAGAAAAGCAATTGTTGTTGTTTACATAAAGTTGTGAACAGTAAAACTAAACACAAATTTATTTTTATTTTATTTGCAATCTACGAGGAGCTCATATTTTAAATGTTTTTAAAAATGTAAAAACATAACAATACCTTCAATTCATCGTTCCGTTGCTTAAGACTTTCTTGGATGTTGTCGTGTCGTCGTAATCTAATAGGCAGTGAATTGGCTTATAGCCGAGAGAGCCTGTCGTTTAAATCCCAGCTCAG
This sequence comes from Sarcophaga carnaria, assembly GCA_958299815.1. NCBI lineage: Eukaryota > Metazoa > Arthropoda > Insecta > Diptera > Sarcophagidae > Sarcophaga > Sarcophaga carnaria. Next base: position 128,291,811 of record OY283150.1, on the reverse strand, counting down.
ATAGCTCGAATATAAAAGAATACATGAACAAAATATTTCCGCAGTCTTCTGGCAAAAAAAAACCTCTGAAAGTAAATAAAATGAAAAGCTTCCACAAATCTGTCGTTCGGAGTCAATATGACTGTAAAATCGGTTTATTTATTCAGAATCGGGTTTGCCTCAAGCCCAACATGTAGATTCTGTGGCGATGATAATGAATTATCGGAACACATACTTGGAACCTTTCAAGGATTACTGCATAACAGAAGGAAACACCTGGGTGCATACCAGATGCTGGACAGGGAATTGTTATTGTTGACACTGAGCAACATTCTGCAATTTGTCAGGGCAATAGGCTTGGAGGAGGCATTATAGGGATACCCTATAAAGTTTATGGCGAGCGATCGCGCTTGTCACCACCGGAGTTGCAGAGGAACAAGGATCCTGAAAAAGAGGTGGATGATTTCACCAAACTAGGCGATAAAATTTCTGAACTCGTGGAGATGATGGGCGGAGGAAGGAGGTCCTTACACCAAGCGATGCGCCATTTAGTAGCTTCTATATCGTCACTATATCAGCAAGCCGCTAAGGATAAAGTTGCGGAACAAGAAAAAAGGATCAGAACCAATGATAGAAGCACACAGACGAGCCTACAACAGCAAACAGCTTGTGTTTCCAAGAGGTAGAGAGAAGAATTGGGAAAACCTAGGAGAACACCTCCGAAGAGGACCAGACCAATCCAACTGGAGGGATCAATTGACTCAACTTCAAATATTGGAGGCAAGGATACGAAGAAAGGAGCAGTAAGTACTACTGAATGTGTAATAAATCGGGATGTTGAAGTACCGGGTACCGGAGTGGAAATGAGCACAGAGCCCAATGATTGGGTGCTCAAGACAAGGAAGCGTAGAAAGCCCCCAAGACCGGATGCAATGATTATAAAACCTACGGAGAAGCTCTCATTTGCAGACATCCTGAGGAAGGTTAGGAACATTCCGGAGCTTAAGTCAGTTGGCGAAGACGTTCACCTTGTTAAGAAAACACAAAAGGGTGAAATTCTGCTGGAATTTAGAAGATCGGCCGAGGCGTCTACAGAAACTCACCAATCCAAATTGAGGACCATATTGTCGGATAACCCAGGAGACAACATTTGAACTGCGATACCTGGACGAGGTTACCACGGAAGATGAAATAATAACCGCTTGGAGAGAACAAATAGGGGAATTACACCCATCGGCTATCAGAACGATAAGAAGTGCTCCATGGGGTACCCGGACGGCAATAATTGTAATACCAACGAACCTGGCTAACAGGGCCGCGGAGGTAAGCAAACTGCGTGTCGGGTGGACAGTTTGCCGGTTAATGAGGAAAGTTGTTCCAAGGAGATGCTACAAATGCCTAGAATTCGGGCACGTAGCCGGAAATTGCTGCAGTAGGAGTGATTGGTCGAAACACTGCTTCAAGTGCGGAGGGCAAGACTACCTTGGAAAAACTTGTAGCGGTGACCCTCACTGCCTACTCTGTAGGAGCGATCGTAATGCGGACTCGAAACATGTCACGGGGGGACCTAAGTGTCCACAGTACCTGGCAGCTCGGCGGAGGATGATGAACATAGGAAAATGAGGATCTTGCATCTGAATTTGAGCCACTGCGAAGCGGCGCAGGAGCTTCTTAAGCAGACAATCCGGGAGCAGAAAATAGACCTTACGATTTTGAGCGAACACTATAGGGCACCTGACAATCAGCGTTGGGCTACCAGTAAATGCAACAAGGCAGCAATATGGTCAAGCGGTAAGTTCCCAATGGGAAATGTTGACAACAGGAGAGAAGGCTTTGTGAAATGCACAGCTTATCAATGGAGGAGTACAGACTCAGATTGGACGACATCGTTTGCGAGGCTAGAAATCTAAGACCCGTGGTGATTGCCGGGGACTTTAATGCATGGGCAGTGGAATGGGGTTCAGCGTACACGAACCAAAGGGGTGAGAGCCTGCTTGACGCATTTGCAACTCTGGAGGTTGTCTTACTCAACTGTGGGCAGATTGATACATTCTCGAGAAATGGACAGAGTTCTAAGATTGACTTAGCATTCATCAGCGATACACTGGCGACGACATCGAATTGGAGTCTGTCCGACTCATGATCATAGCGACCATCGGGCGATCATTTTTGAAATCCAGGAACGCCCTGCAGTGAACTCCATTACTGCCGCCCCTCCTAATCCTTTGTGGAGGGACTCTACTTTTGATGAGGAAACCTTTGTTCTCGAGTTGGGCGACATTCGGTTCGCCGGAAGCGCAAACAACATGGCGGTGGAATTTATGCGCCGTATAACGGAAGCCTGCGGCGCGTCTATGTCGAGGAAGTCTCACCTGCCGGGCAGGAAACACGTTTACTGGTGGAACGCGGAGATAGCTGAAATAAGAAGGAAATGTAATCGAGCGCGGAGGATATTCCAGAGAGCAAGGGGTCGCAATGATGTCATAGAACTTCGGAAAAGATACAGAGTGCTCAGAGCCAACTGGGCCATTGACAGGAACAAAAGAAGGTGCTATAGGGAAATGTGTGCCGATTTGGATGAAAATCCCTGGGGCACGGGATATAAGGTGGTAATGAGGCTGAATTGCTTTCGACCACCGGCCACGGAAAGCGCGGAGAAGCTGCAGTCAATTGTCTTTCCGGAGAGGACCGAAATCACGTATGCTGTGCGAGACAGTATGTCTCACGATGACATTCCTGAGGTCAGCGACTAGGAATTCGATGCAGTCTGGAAGGAAATGAAACTCAGGAAGGCTCCGGGAATTGATGGGATCCCAAACGTCGCACTTAAGGTGGCAATAGAGAACAACGTTGAGGTGTTTTGGAAAGTATTTGATACATGCATTCAGGAGAGGAAATTCCCAAGGATATGGAAGAGACAGAGGTTGGTTCTCATCCCGAAGGGCAACGGTGCGCAGAATGCAACAGGTTACCGCCCACTTTGTATGATTGATACCGTAGGTAAACTGCTGGTGAAGATAATATGGAGAAGACTCGAAACGATATTGGAGATAGATGGCCTGTCGGATCGCCAATTTGGCTTCCGAAAAGGGCGCTCCACAGTGGACGCAATGGAGGCGGTCATAACCGTAGCGAAAGAGGCCATCAGCGGTGACCGCTGGTTTGAGGGTGATAAGAAGTATTGCGCAATCATCACCCTGGACGTCAAAAATGCATTCAATTCGCAGATTGGGACGCCACCCTAGCTGCACTTGATGAGAGTGGCGTACCTGGATTGAAGAAAATTTCTTAAATTGAACTGAATTGTGGCCCTGCACAGGCCGACAAAAGTATACATCCGATTAACAAATTCACAAATTTCTGAACCAATGCAAAAGATCGTCTTAAAATCGAGGAAACTATAAAGATTTTCAACGAAAACGGATTGGTTAAAAAATTTCTGAAATTTGTTAACAATATGTATACTTTTGTGGCTGAGTGTACATGTACACACCTATACATGAACATATCAGCTGAAATTTATATACCATTTAATATTTTAACAGTTTTTTGACATTTCAAATACGATTTACTGATTTCTATTTTAATGTGATAATTATTATTGTAATCTTTGCACATAATTAGTGTTATTTAACGATCGTAATTACCAAAAAAAAAAAAAAAAAAAACTCATCAAATATTTTCTATATAACCCAGTGAGTTTACTATCCAGTTCAAAAGCTCAACATGTATATGTCGCAGTTAATAAAATTTCAAATAATTTTTATTTTCATTGTATTGTTGCACCAACACCTCAACAACTTTAGTGTTGAGGCAATGACAATTAAATTTACAAACTTGGTTTGTAAATCATACGACACAGGCTTTGGGGAATTCAAAAAATGTCAACTGAAAGCAATGGGGCGTGATAAAATAAGCGCTTCTGTACATTTGAGTTTTTATCAGACGCCACTCGATAATATAACGGTATGTTGGTGTAGATTTTATTGCATTTTTTTGAAATTTTTTAATTTTAATTTTAATTTGTGTATATTGATTTCAACAGGTACATGGCGCCTTTTTTGTTAGGAGCTCCTCTCAACGTTATAATCCGTATTTGTATAATCAAACAATCGATTTTTGTAAATTCTTCAAGAATCAAAATTCGTTACCATTTTAGAAAATTCTTTACACAATCTTTATGCCTTTTACGAATGTAAATCACACCTGTCCGATTGATGTAAGTATGTACATACATATGTACTCTTTATATGGATTTTCTTTCACACGACTGAAGTCTCCTATTGTTATTAGATGCCAAAGACATTGAAAGTAATAGCAAACTACTCATCATATTTGGTATATAAAATTTGTTCTTATCGTTTTTAAATAATTTTTATTTCTCTTTACTTTCAAGCATGACCTTATTGTTAACAATTTTATTTTGCAACCCAGTATGTTCAAATTGCTACCATTTCCAACTGGTGAATATATGCTTACTGTACGATTAGCGGCTTATAACGTCTACAGAGCAGAAGCTCGTGCTTATGTTCAATTAAAGGAATAGCTTATCGGCTGATATTGTTACACAATAAAGTTTCAAACTCGAGTTTTTCTTTTCAAATTCAAGTTAAAAACATTGTTTTCTTTTGTCTCCGAACTTTTTGATTAGACACGTGAACGTGGTTCAAATCCTTTAGCACAGACACCTTGAACACAAATAAACATGAAGGAAACATTTCCTTCGGCGGCTGTCACTCAACAGTCGTCTGGCAAAAGTTCTGAGGGTCATACAAAGTTGCCATAAAAACAGTCTCTCGTTCGGAGTCAACATAAAACTGTAGGCGAATTTATAGAAGGTGACCTTATCTAAACAGCTGAGGAGTTTTGGACTGTCAAAAAAAATGTTTGTTTTTTGTGTATTTTGTTTCGATATTCAATTTCGTATTTATATTAGTCATAAACCCTCATATGTACCGCATGTATCCTTAACGATACGCACATAAACAAAATGCAAAAACAACAACAATGAAAGAACGATGTTTACATTTCAAGAACATTCATCAGACTGCCACACTATATGGCATTTACCCTGAAAAGCTGGCCAAAAAGGCAAAAATGAATTTAAAGAAATTTAAGACAACAAAATTCTGCATTATATAGTGAATTTTCACGACTTTAAGTTGAGATTTGTAGATTTGAGACGATGTCAAAATCAGGAAAGTGAAGAAACTTAAATGCGTTTTTGGTGTTGGTGTTTTTTTGAAATTTTATTAAGTTTATATGATACTTTTTTGTGGGTAAACGAATAGAGGTTTTATATTGATTTTTTTTATTTGAAAGGTATGAGCAACTGCTACTTTCAGGTGTTTTTTATATTTACAGTGGCAAGCAAAACAATTCGATTATTCCACTTTTGCACGTATTCGAAATTTTTAAATATTTATTAATTTTTAATATTTTGTCCATAGTCCTTCATTTTTTTACGCTTTTAATGCGCTTGGGTATACTTTCCACTAAATTTTCTATGGGTTTTTTTGGTATTTTTTCCATACATCCTGTATCCTAGTCAAAAGTTCGTTGAAATTGGTTGATGCTCTTTTATATGCTGCCAGTCTTCTCTTAATAATCGCCCAATAATTTTATATTGGATTTAAATCAGGGCTTTGTGGTGGCCATTTAATCAATTGAAAACGTTGATGGGGCATCCAATTTTGAACAATTTTGGCGGTGTGTTTCGGATCGACATCCTGCTGGAAAAACAGTTCTTCTTCAGGGCATACGCTTTCTTCAATGAATTCTGGCGATTTTGTTTGAAGGATACTGAGATAATTATCCTATCTCATTATACCCTCTATTTTCACTAACGGACCAACACTCCACCAAATAAAACATTCCCAAACCATCAAATTTCCACCTCCATGTTTGATTTTCTGTTTCACCTGATGCATTTGAAGTTTTTCATGCGGGCGGTGCCAATAATACTCTTTTACATCTGATTGAAATCGCTTAATTTTTGTTTCATCCGACCAGATCACGCATTTCTATTCGTCAACTGGCCATTTACCATAAGTTTTGCAAAATTCTAAACGAGCCTTGACTTTTTTATGCAGTACAGCAGGCTTTTTTAGCTTAATGGCGGATACCAACCCGATTCTGCGAAGTGCTCTGCAGGCTGTCCACTCGTTGACATTTTTATTTATGGCCTTGGCAGTTAGCTTTGGTGTTTTTGTGTCCTTATTTTTCATAAGACGTACCATAAGTCGAGCATCGCCATCGGTGAGCAATCTTGGTCGACCTCCAGTTGTAGAAACTGGCTGGACATTTCGTCGTTTTCGAACACTTAAAACCACATAGTGTGATATTTGTAGTGCTTTTCCTATTTTTCTTGCAGATCCACCTTTTTCTATTAGAACACAATTCTATTTTCAATTTCAACACTTATTTTTTTCATTTTATTAATATTATAAGACCAATTCTTAATATTGACGATAATTAAGTTCAAATCACTACTGACAGCTTCTAATTACTAAAATGATGCAAAGGATGGAAAATAAAAGAATTTGTATCGTTTTTTGCACTAATTTGTATTGTTTTTTGCTTTTATGCAAAAATTACCATAACGTGCAAAAGTGGAAGAATTGACATCAAACACGTTTATTTAATTAAAAATTAAAAACATGCCTCCATTTTTGCTCGCCACTGTAGATCTCATATATTAATGTTAAAATTATTCGTTCAAAATTTTAAAATAATAAAAATTTCACATTTTTTACCCTTCCTAAAAAAGATAATGATTTTAAAGGTGAAAATAGTTTTTAGTAGTTTAATTTTATATACCACAAGAAAATACGAACTCTCTACATTCAGGAAGAAACAAAAAGTTTGCGCAAATTTGCGCAATTATTTTTGGCGATTTTTTGAAAATTTTATATTTTTTTTGAAAAATTAAAAAAAAAATTAGACGCAGTGTAATAAAGCCATAGGCAATAAAACCATATGGCCTTATTTCTCAGTACAATGAGAGGAGGCACTTATGATCCGATCATAATAAAATCAGGTAAAACGATTCACATTCGTATTAAACATGTTCATGTCGAATGTCATCGAGGTAATAAAATTTTTAAGCCAATTATAATTGCTAGACATATTTTCCTAAGGGGCCCTATTTTGGACCAAGGGGCAATTATGGACCGACCATAACAAAATTTGGTAATACAATTTAGATTTACAAAATACACATTCATACCGCATTTCATCACGATACCGATGTTTTTAAGCCATTTATAAGCGCAAACGTGAATTTCTAAAGGGGACTTTATATGGAGACTAGGGTCAAATGTAATCCGATTTTCATCAAACTTTACGTCATGATTTCTTAGTACACAGAACTGATTCGTGTTAAATTTTATCGTGATTGTTGCATAATTACCATAATTATGTGTAAATAAGTGTAATTTCGAGGGAAATTTGTATGGGGGCTAGGCGAAATCACGGACCGATTTGAACCAACATCAGTTTGGTTCATTCTTGGGCCTAATTATCACTAACACTGTAAAAAAATTCCAGCCATTAACTCATAAAACACTTCTATTAATTTTGGCCAGGTTTTTAGGCAAAATGCCCCTCTGTGCGACGTCAAATCGCACGACCTCCAGTATACATACATCACTTCCACGTGATATAATAATAATACGCCCAAATCGATCATTCTGTATGTCCAATATGGTTTGAGGTATGTGGCACATAGCGTCCTCCTACTGTAATCACATGTCTTTAGTGTCTAGATCATCTAATTAAGACCAAAATAAGTTGCTGAGCATAGTTATATAGCTCGCCATTGACAGCGAACATGGTTCTCCAAAAAAAATCTGAACGGATGACCGTAGCAGCCTAAAATATACACCAATTAGTAGCTTTTTCATAATGTATCTACCAAGTTGGACAATTTTAATTTAACCATTCATCCTTAAATAGGCCGCATCGGTGAAGATAATTTTTAAATGAAAATCAAATTTTGATAAGCAGTTTTATTATTTTCAAGAATTATTGAATACTGCACACGTCCATGGCGATTTGACCGAACAGACTGCATATACATATGACTACTAATTTCACAAACAAATAAACAAAATGGTCGTTATCAATTGTCAAGGTCGGGAATTCCCTATTGATAGACACGATTCTGTTATAAATTAGGGATTGGCCTCACAAAATATTGAATTAAAGTTTTTTAATTTTTTAATTTCAATAAAACTGCGTTCAAACGAATGTACTTGAATTTTTGTGCAGTGTTTTATGTATTTAACATTGTCTTGAACAAATAAATAAACAAATTATTTGATAAATAAAACTTTTAATTTTAATTCTAAACAAATTTAAATTACAAACAAAATAACCACTGCGGTCAAACGAACGTATATCTTTGCACAGATATATTTGAACACAGTCTTTTATATAAAGAATAAAGAGAGAATTTGTAAACATGTTTTGTCATTTTCTACTTCAGGAGTTTTAGCACAAATCTGAATCCTTTTTAATCCTTTATTTGAATGTAGGCCCGAGCTTCTCCTTTGTAGATGTTGTAAACGGCTGCACGTAGATAAATCAAATAATCACCGCTTGGAAATGGTATCAATTTGAACATATTGCCATCCAAGACAAAATTCTTTACAAAAAAATCTGTCTTAAAAGAAAAAAATACAAAATAAATCAAGAATTGTTTTAAACAATACAAGGTTTGTTCTGCTGCGGAATACATTAATGCCGTTATCATACGTACTGTTAAGGGACAGGTGGTATTAAGGTTCGTATAGGGCTTCATGATGCCGAAAAGAATTTTCCAAAAAGGAAAAGAGTTCGGATATTTTAAAAATCTACAAAAATCTGTCGTTGTATTGTACAAGAATGGCTGATAACGTTGATTTGAACTCTTCATAAAGTAGGCGCCGTTAATCTGTGTAAATAGTTGTTTGTTTCATTTTTATTTATTAACAATTAAATTCAATAAATTTTTTTAAATTAATTCTTAAATTATCGTTTGCACTTGTATACCTACAGTTATATTATCGATTGGTGTCTGATGCAAACGCACATACGCTTGCAAGCCAATCTTGCCACGCCCCATCACTTTTAAGTAACATTTTTCGAACTCCGCATATTGCTTATCATATGATCGGCATTCCAAGTTTGTAAATTTAATTGTCATCGTTTCAACATTGCACTGTAGCTGGTAATACAAAAATCCAATGAAAATAATTATTTTAAAATTTTCTAAAATGGACTGAGCCATGTTGGATTTTTAGGGCGTATAAACGAGAAGTACTGTGGCAAATTGAAAATATTTATGATTAATTATGTCTGCGAACCAATAATAATTTAGCAAAAAATTCCAATTAAAAATAAATTGAAATCAATCTTAATTTCTTTTCTTAAAAGCTTAAAAAAACATAATTATGTATGTATGAGGTGCGTTCTAGAAGCCACCTGGATTTTTAAATTTTATCTACAATTGATACGGTTTTTAATATACTGCTACGTTTTTACATTTTAAAAAACGTTGGAAATATGAGCTCCTCGTATATTGCCAATAAAATAAAAATAAATTTGTATTTAGTTTTAATTAAAATTCTTTATTATTCGCACAATTCTTTGTGCCACTGTTCACGACTTGATGTAAACAACAGCAATTTCTTTGTTTGTTATTCCTCTTTGCACTCTTTTGCGTCGCTGTAGTCTAGTGTGTGTGTGTTGGCTTATTAGACGTAAGCTAATAACATCAAAACAAAAATACAAAAAATATTCCTTCGGCGACTTCCTCTCAGAAGATTTATGGCAAAAACTCTGAGCGTAAAATAAAATTGCCATGAAAAGTTTCTTAAAAATCTGTCGTTTGTAGTCGACTTTAAACTGTAAGTCCCGCCACTCATGTATAAAATTAACAAACACAGCATAAGTGGTGTGAGAAACAAGGTCGTAATCCTGACTGAAGGGTTGTAATGACCAATTATGTATGTATGTACCCTTTTGCGTAAACAATAACAACTACTAGGCAATTTGTTCGATAGATCTTTATAACGGAGATCTTTAAACCACGATTACTCTCTTCACACACCGTGTCTTCATACAAGACTGATTGAATTTTTACTGACTCCGTTGCCTGCTTTGTCTTGCCTTTTATATCGCAGGGTAAAGAGTCTGATGAATGCTCTTGAAGGAGAATGACTTCGCCTTCTCGAAATCTCTATAAATGTAAAAATGTTGTTTATGTTATTGTTGTTTGTGTGTTCTGTTTACGTTTGTTCTTGCAGTGTTGTTGAGTTTTTGTTTACTTGTTTATCCCTTTTTATACTGATTTTTTGTTGGTATATTTTTATTTACTTGTTTATCATGTAAACAAGTTCATTGTTTTAGTTTTTGTAGCTTTTGTTTACAATTCAAGCGTTGTGAAAGCAAAACACCATTTCCATTTTCGTAACAATACTTTCTTTCACGAGCTTACCCGTTTACATTTGGAACAAAAAAAACAATTTTTTTTAATCAAAGATTTGCCTTTTGAACACTTGAACTATTACCGGGACAATACTAGAAATCTAGATTGAATAAAGAAATATGCTGCACTACTGTCTCAGTATGTCGAAAAGATGCCTGTGTTTTTCCCAAGTCGCAGGTGAATGCAAAGAAGTCACAAGGCCAACATAACCCATGCCATCGTACAAATTTAGCCTGATTTATACTTCCGAGTCATGGGAAATTATTCATCGCACGCAGACAAGTCGTGGCGCAAGTGATAAACGATATTTTATTCCAAAGATAACGGCATTAACATGTCTTTCAAACCGATACTATAGGAGCTGCACATGTGGCATCACAACGGTCCGCTATCTAAGCTCAAGTGAGCTTTTTGATATCAGAGCTACCGCTCCGACCTAACCTAACATATAGGAGTTGTTGTATCTAAGCCTTGTATGCTTGTACTAACAGGTCGCAGAAACATAAAAAAGATACAACTTTAGATACAACACATAACTCAGAAGGACGACTCTGTTGAGCACATCCCTCGTATTTAATAATTTTTTTTTTATTTTTATGTTTAACAATTGAAACTAAAACAAATTGAATTTTTGTTAATGATTTTTATTTGGATGTGATGGTTATTAATTTTTGAAAATAATAAACGTCACCTAACGACCATAATTAGCACAAAAAATTCACCAAAAATTTTCTGTATAACCCAGTGTGTTTACTATCCAGCTTAAAAGCTCAATATGTCTCAGGCTAAGTTAATAAAATTTCAAATAATTTTTATTTCCATTGTATTGTTGCATCAACGACTGTTTAGTGTTGAGACAATGACAATCAAATTTACAAACTTGGTTTGTAAATCATACGACACCGGCTTTGGTGAATTCAAAAAATGTCAACTGAAAGTAATGGGGCGTGATAAAATAAGCGCTTCTGTCCATTTTAGTTTATACATTTTTTTTAAAAATATATCTATGTCGTGTGAAAATAGACTTAAAAAATTATTGCAAACGATACATATCATATTAAAAACGAAAAACGGACAACAACAAATATAAGTAGTTTAACAAATAGAAATTAAATTGAAAAGAAAAATATTTCATAAATATTATTAACAATTTTGAAAGCGCGGACGAACTAAGTAAAGAAGTGTTAAAGAAAGTTACGGAAAATGACATTAAAATACTACCACACAGAGAGTTATTTTTATAAGAATGCATATTTGAGAGGCTTAGAAATGGAATTACAAAGAAAAAAAAAAGAAAAGAACATAACCTTAAAAATACTCAGAGAAAGGCAACATAACCCACTTATAAAATAAAAAAAGAAAAATATTAAAAAATTCAACTGCACATGTTACAAAAATTAAATTTCAAACAACAGCATTATGACTTGGCATAAATAAGAAAAATATTCAATTAAAATTAAAGAAAAAAAACTATCAAAACTTATTTCAAAAAAAGAGTTAAAAGTACCTAAAGATACATATTTTTATGCAAACAAACAAAAATTTAAAATAAAAAACAATTAAAAATCTAAATTAAATATTAGAGAAGCAAAAAACTAGTAAAAAAAGATGCAGAAAAACAATTAAAGTTTACGAAATTAAATATTTTAAGCAGGAAAAGAAAAAAGAAAACAAAACCAGTCATAAAAAATTCAAACACTAAAAATTATACAAAAAATAAGAACAACAAAATCTTTAACAGAGTCTATATATTAAATGTTATATTAAATTAAAAATAAAGAAAGAACTCTATATACAATACATATAAATATTACAAAAAAAAACATTAATTATTATTAAATGTAAATGTTAGAGGAAAAAGAAAATAAACAAATAAAATGTATATAAAATTTATTAAAAAAAATATACAAACTATTTAAAAATGTAACACACCAAAAAAAAAATAAATTAAACTTAAAAAAAACGTTTAAATCAGTTCTTTTGTGTTAAAAATAATAAGAAATACTAGAACGGAATAAATATTTTTAAAACATTTTCTTAATACATATATTTTTTTTCTTAAATATTAAAACCATATTAATGTAGTTTTAAAAGCAAAAAAAAAAATAAAATAAAACATCAACTTACATATCCGTTTAAAATAAAATCAACCAAACAAACAAACATATCATGTTAAAATTTAAAAGCAAAACCTAAGTAATAAAACGCTATTAAAAAAAAGAAATGATAAGAAATATGGAAACAGAATTATATTTTTTTTTCATTTAATTTTTTAAATTTCGAAACTTATTTTATTTAATAATATATATATATTTTTTTTTATAAGGGAATTTTTTTTTCAATTTTCTCTCATTTTAAAATTAATTTAAGAAAATTTTCCTTAAATTAAAAATAATACATACACAAAATTATATTTTTTTTCATTTATTTTTTAAATTTCGAAATGTATTTTATTTCATAACATATATTTTTTTTTTTATCAAAGAATTTTTTTTTTCAATTTTCTCCCATTTCAAAATTATTTTAAGAAAATTTTCCTTAAATTAAAAATAATACAGTTACAAAAATATATATATTTTTTTAATTTTCGTAACATAAAATATTTTTTTTTTGTAAATTCTTTATTTTTTTTTTAATTTAAGACTATATTAATACAAAAACGATTTATTTATTTACTTTTTATTTTTGTCTTATAATATACGTACAATATAATATAAATTAATAAAAAAAAAAGAATTATATTTTAATTTAAGTTTTTGAAATTTCTTATATTTTTTTAATTTTATAAAATATTAATTTAACGTAAAAATTAATTTAAGAATATTTTCCTAAAATTAATAATAATACACTTATATATATATAATTTTTTTTTTTAATTTTCGTAACATAAATATTTTTTTTGTAAATTCTTAAAAATTATTCTTTTTTTTAATTAAAGACTACATTAATACAAATTTAAATTTATAATAATTTATTTATTTACTTTTTATTTGTTTTCTTATAATATACGTACAATATAAAATAAAATAATAAAAAAAATTTATTTTAATTAAAGTTTTTAAAATTTCTCTACAAATTTTTTTTATTTTCTATAATATTAATTTAATGTAAAAATTAATCTAAGAAAATTTTCATTAAACTAAAAATAATACATTTACAAAAATATATATTTTTAAAAAAAAATATTTTTTTTTAGTTCTTAAAAAGTATTGTTTTTTTTTAATTAAAGACTACATTAATACAAAAATAATTTATTTATTTACTTTTTATTTATTTTCTTATAATATACGTACAATATAATATAAAATAACAGCAAAAATAATAATTTCATTTTAATTTAAGTTTTTAAAATTTATTATATAATTTTTTTTTAATTTTCTAAAATATTAATTTTTTCATTTAAAATATTATTGAATAATCAAAAAAATTAATAATTAATAAGATATTAGTTTTTGGGAATTTTTATTTTTATTTGAAAATATTTTGAAATACTTTACTTTTCTTTATAATGTAATTTTTATAAAATATATTTTAAAAAAATTGTTTTTAAATAGTTTTTATTGGTAATCAAATAAAATAATAATTTAACGTACAATAATATAAACAATTTTTTTTTTCAATAATTTTTATAACATGTAAAAATATATATTTTTACTGTTATTAAAGATAAAAAGTTCTTAATTAAAAAAGAATATTATTTTGACATAAAATAATAACAAAAAAATCGATTTATTTAATGAAAATTACATATATGTACGTCCAACTGTATTGTAATTTTATTTTAAAAATTGCATGTACGTTTTTTCTGCATACTATAAGAAACTAAAAAATTTTTAAGTGAAGTGGTAAAATGTACTCGTTTTAAAACAGTTAAAGTTTACTTTTTTTTAATTACTTAAAAGTACTTTTTCTACAATACCAAATATTCAAAAACCAAAAAAAAATTTGTTTTTTTCTTCAAACAGAGGAAAGTACTTTTTTGAAAGTACTTTTTTAAAAGAAATATTTATTCCCTGTTTTCCAAAATGACACATACATAAATACATTTTATGGCTTCATTAGTAGTAGTACATGTTTCAAGTACGTGTTTGAATTCATGTAAGAAAAAATGGGCTTTTATCTATGAATTTAGAGATAGTACGCGTTATTTTCGGCATGGTAAAGCTTTTTTAAAGAGAAACATTTAGCATCCTTTTGATGCAGAATAAGTAGTTTATTGCAGTCTATAAGCATACATATATGTTTAAAGTCAATATATTGACGGTACTATTTCATTTTTTTTAAGAAAACAAATTGTTTTTGTACTAAAAGGTACTTATGAGAGTATCTTTTTGATTTTCTGTAAAGTAGGAATTTATTTTTAAAATCATTTAAAAGCACTTAGAGGTAAAGTAAAGTACAAGATTTTATATTCAATTTCGTAATATTTCTCACAAATTCCACATGCAAATCAAATTATATACAAAATTTTATTAATTTTGTGGTCTATTTTAGAGCGTAGTGTTCTATTTTCAGGGTTGTGGATGCCATATCCAAAGCAAACACTCTGATCTATTTAATATTGTTCAACTTTCTGGTATTCAAACATAATAACTGCTTGAATACAAGTCTTTTAGTAACAGAAAGTTCTTAGTAAAGGATAATATATTTAAAAAAAGTACTTTTATCAGTTTGAGGATACTACTTTTGTAGTACAAAAAAAAGTACCTTAAAAAGAAATTATGTTCTTATAAGCTGAGTACTAACACTATTTAAAAAAGTACTTTTTGGGACTTTATAATTTCTTGTTTTGGTACGTTTTATAACAATCAATTTCAATTTTATTTCAAAAATTTAAATTTTAAGTAAATTTTATTGTTTAATTTTGATTTAAAATTTTTTATTTTATTTGTTATAATGTGATAACAAGTGTGCTTAATTTCAAATATCCTGTCAACATATTTATAAAAGCTGACCCTTAAAATATGCAACAACACCACTGACTAACCTAAAAAAAAGGAAACGGAAATTTTAAATTGACCACACTTAAACAATAGTAAACAAAAATTCAAAATGGTTTCCTGTTTTAATTTATTTTATTACAATTTCATATTGATTTTATTTATTTTTATCTGTTTTATTTTATTTAAAATTTAAATGAAATTTTAATATTATTGAACAAATGCAAGCAGAAACACAAAAACAAACAATTTAATTGGTAGGAAAAAAATGTATTTTTTAAATTAAATTTAAATTTCTTTTATTTCCATAAATTTTTAAAAATAAATTATTTTAATTTGTTTTCATTGCTAATAAATATTAAAAATGCCGTGATCTGGTTTTTTTTTATATGTATATGTGAACAAAGTTGAATAAATTTAATGAAATCAATTAGAAAACCAACTAAAATTAATTTTAAAAAAAATAAATGAAAAACAAACAAAAGAAATTACAAAATATTTCTCATCAATTTATGAATGTATAAACAAAAAATAAATAATAATAAATCGTATGGAAAACATAAATATATATACATACATACATACTATATATGAAATTATATATTACAAAAAACATGAAATAAAAATTTAAAAAAATAAATAAAATAAAATTAAAAAAGATAAAAAACATGAGATTTTTATCATTTCGAAAATAAAATGCGAAAAAAGAAGGAAAAAAAGACAATTAACTGATGTTTTTAATGGATAAAACAATTAAAATGTAAGTGTGAGTATGAAGTAAAAATAAAAAAAAAATCAATAAATTAGTGACAGTATTACAAAACCCAATCCCTAACCTTCCCCCCGTGACAGCATGCATGATTGTTTGAGCCAGGAGAGAGTAGTTAGAGGAAGCTTTTGTTTTCATTCGATCAGAAACCTAGCTTCTCACACAGAGCGAAAACTGCCTAATAAAATCAAGAAGATTTTCTCTACGAAACGTTTTTGGAGTGAGGGGTATTACAGCAGAAAGAAACGAAGATTTTTCGTAGAGATTTCTTATTATTTTTATGTGATAAATCTTTTTAATTTTTTCAAGACGTGAAATACATACATTTAAGAAGAAAACTTGTCATTTACCATTTTTTTTACTCAAATTTCGTCATTTTTGCCACAAAAAATACAATCCATAAAGAAAAACTTATTGATTCCATTGTGTTTTCTTCTAAATTGTATAAAACAAGAATTTCTTATTAATTTCATTGGGCTACCTACTCAATTTTTTCAAAAAGGTTTTTCTTATAGATTTCATTAGGCTACTGAATAATTTTTTTTAAGGAGTATTCCTTATTGATTTCATTAGGTTTCTATTTGATCATGCGTAAATTATCGTATTAATGTTTTAATAAGAATATCTTCTTGATTATATTAGCAGGCTTGTTAAAAAAGTGAACAAGTGGCAAGTAAAGAAGTGGAAAAAAAAATAATAAAAATATTCCTTCTTAAAAAAACAAAGTAAACTTAAATAAAAAAAAATTGAATTGTTTTAATTTAAAAAAAAAGTGTTATAAAAAATAAATAAAATTTTGAGTAATGACCCAATTTTTAAACCCTGGGAGCTCCGTGATGAAACGTGCAACATTCTTTTAAGTTTTGGTATTACATCAACAAACATATTAAAAAATGGAAATCGAAGACGTTGAAAATTTATTCAAGAAGGTGGACTAAGGACTAAGGGAATGGAGAAGAAATATTGTTCGTGCAAAATTATTATCAATAAATCAAATATTAAATTAGTTTCTAAGTAAATATGTATATCAATAAAAAATCTATAATAATATCAAGCAAAATAAATAAGTATTATTTATAAAAATTTATAAAAATAAAATAAATAAATAAAATTAAGAAGAAAATCTTTTTGAAAAAAAAAAAAACAAAAAGAGGGCCTAATAAAATCAAGAAGAAAACCTTTTTGAAAAAACAAAAAGAAAGCTTAATAAAATTAAGGAGAAAACCTTTTTAAAAAAATCAAGAAGACTATCTAATAAAATCCCTAAGTTTTCCTCTTGATTTTTTCAAAAAGGTTTTCCTTATAAAAATAATAAGAATCTCTTCTTGAAAAAGAACCATAGAGAAATTTTATAAACTTTGTTCTAAATTACTATGTATTTATTAGGTTCAGTTTTCTCTGTGCACACAATCCAT
Source organism: Sarcophaga carnaria (assembly GCA_958299815.1). Lineage (NCBI taxonomy): Eukaryota > Metazoa > Arthropoda > Insecta > Diptera > Sarcophagidae > Sarcophaga > Sarcophaga carnaria. The sequence continues at coordinate 128,274,237 of OY283150.1, read as the reverse complement.
GTTGTCTGTGTCAATTTTATCAATGAGTTGTCGGACCTACAATTAAACGTCGACTCCGTTTGACAGATTATATTTTACTCTCAGACTTTTTGCCAGAAGCCGCCGAAAGAAATATTTTTTTTCAAATTTTGGTTTTTGTTGGAGAGATGTCTGGACTGGGAAACTGAACCTGAACATTTCCGCCCGACTGCCGGATTATTGCAGCGGATTTCAGGCGGAAGTAATGGCCATAGACCGGGGTGTTCAATGGAACCTTGTCTACGGTGTTCCTTTCACCCGCATCTCAATCTTTTCTGATAGTCAGGCTGCCATAAGATCTCTAACGAATATTATGAATAACTCCACAATCCCGGGCACAGCAATATTCCGAGAAACTGCAAGGCCGGTGAGCTCGCCAGGGCTGATGCACTACTTCCGGAATACTCTTCAGTCAACTTGGGGATGTCACTTACCTCGGTCAAGCTGGCCAACGCGCGGAAATTCTTTCGAGACGCCAACCTATCCTGGGTCAATGAGGAGTCCGGCTCCAACGCTAGACTCACTTGGCCCTCGATGTATAGAAGGCGCACCAACCAGTTACTCGAACTTGGTCATGACATTATCTCAATCACTGTGGCCGTGCTTACAGGTCAATGTGTTATGGGAAGACACGCGGAGAGAATGCAGCTCTAACGACTTCTGCCGTGGTTGCAGATCCGCTGAGGAAGAGAAGACTGTTATCCACTTTCTTTGTCAATGTCCATCTTTTGTGAGGTTATTTGGCTCTCAAATCCTTGTCAGCTTGACAGAGCTACCGTCCATTGATGTCAAGGATATATGTAGCTTCGTTTATCAAATCTTCGGACTGGTTTTCCAGCGTGAACTAGTCATGCATTAAGTGTGCAGACTTTGCGCTGACCAATTTCTTCTTCCCTGATTTGCAGGAACTTGGTCAGAACAGAAACTGAATTCACCTGCGGTGTCACAACGTGAAGCTATGCGTGCTCAAGAGAGCTTTTTGCATCAAGGCAATTTACTCCAACCTGACTTAATCTGGGCTGGGGTGATACATAAATAACACTCGGAAAATCGTATCGAAATAAAAGGATTTTCGTCTTTTTAATATTTGTTCCTGTTTTATTGAAAGAAAAGAAAATTGTGAAAATTCTATTCTTTAAATAAGAAAAAAACACGAATTTCAACCACATATTGAGCGAAAGCAGCTACACGTAGAACTACCATATAATCACCATCAATTGGAAATGGTATCCATTTGATTAAATTTGGATCGAAGATTAAATTATCAAAAATAATGTCATGCTAAAAAGAAACACGAAGAAATAGTAACAGGCTTAAAAAGAATTTTTATTCGAGTAAAATGCCTGTAGGCCAGATTAATACCTGCCATACAACATCATCATCATCATCATCATCATCATCATTGACTGTCTACTTACATTATAGGGACAAGTGTGATTAACATTTGTGTACGGCCGAAAGGCTGTGAAAATAATTTTCCACACTGGTTCTGAATTTGGATTCTTTAAGAACTTACAAAGATCGAACGTTGAGTTATACAGAAACGGCTGATAACGCTGATTAGAGCCTTTTAGATAAAAAGCCGCCTTTAACTGTTTTGAAATATATTTTGAAATAATTTGAATATGAAGATATTCCTTACATGTATCGACATACCGTAGTATTAGTGACTGGAATATCATACTTGATACGCGCATGTACCTGAAGAGCAATTTTGCCACGACCCCTTACTTTAAGGATACATTTTTTGAAATCCACATAACTTTCATTGAAGGTACGGCATTCTAATTTCGTTAATTTCAGCATCACGGTTTCAACTTGCAACTGTTGCTTGTGCAGAAATGCAATGAACAAAATTATTGTCAATACAACGGATTTATACGGAGTCATAATGAATTTGTTTTGAAAGCGTTACTTGTTAGCGAGTGCATTAGTATGACATTCATTTTGTCTTTATATACGTGCAATTCATTTTCTATTTAATTATTATTATTTATAATTAAAACCGGCAAAAAACCGAAAGTATTAACAGAATTAAATTCGTTTTAATTGATAAAAAAAATTAATAAAAACGCACTCAAGCCTGAACAATTTCATGCGCAAACACCAAAAGTTCTTAAATTGAAGACAAGACTTGCTGCCATTGACCACAAACGTTAAAAATTAATTACGAATTTTATTTTTGTCGATCATATCACAGTATCATCAGCTGGTATGCATCCATCATTAGTTGTGTTGCTTAACCCATTCGCTGCCAAGCCTAAATTATATGAAGTCATTCCCAATGCCATTTATATTTTGAACCAAAACCCTGTAATTTCTTGGTAAGAGCGTCAATCGTACGTCAATCATACCCCAAGAACAAAGTTCCCTTCATTATCTTGATGCTATTCATCCCACACAACAAAAGAAAAACCCAACTCGCAAATGTAGAGTTTGTGCAACGAAAAGCATTCAAAAGGAGACTCGATATTATTGTCCGAGCTGTCCCGATAAACCTCCATTATGTATTGGACTTTGTTACAAATCCTATCATGCAGATAAGGTATCATAAGTGATTTAGTTGCTATAAAATTTTGTTATAATTACACGATGAAATTGATTTTTGCGTGAAAGATCATTCTCTATAAGAAATAAAGTATTATTTTTGTAAAAAATTTTATTTGTAGTACAGTAATCCTTCGATTTACGTCGCCTCGATTAACGTTGTTTCGATTTACGCCTTCAAATTTTTTGTTCCATCTAATTTCAATTTGCGTCGTCAATCGAATTACGTCGCCTTTTTTTAGAACCAACTGCGACGTAAATCGAGGGATTACTGGAACTTTTTTAAGTTCCTTGTTAAAACCATACTATTTTGTCGTATGAGCAATATGAAATTCGATTTACGTCGTTTCGATTTACGGCGCCTTTTTTAGAACCAACTGCGACGTAAATCGAGGGATTACTGTATTATTCAAGTTTTTTACATATTTATATTATGTTTGTAGCAAAAAAAATTTGCTAATTCAAGAGCCTGCATGTTATAATATATTTAAAGTAGGACGAGTATACTCGTCTTGGCAGTGCGGGATACCCTGTCAAAGACGATTATACTCGTCCTTGGCAGCGAATGGGTTAAGCAATGAAACAATACGTGGTCTTACCCAGGTCCCTCTACACAATGATCATCTGGAGATTATTTGAAATGGCATTTGCTATCAAAGATGACCTTTTTTAACGCAAAAAAAGGAAACTTTCTTCACTAAAGATTTTAAATAAAGAAGATAAAGAAGAAGAAGCATTGAAATTATTCTCTTTCTTTTTTAAATGCTTGAACAGACAACCGATAGGAGGTTGAGACAGTTGTTCAAGAGTGTTGTTCAATGTAAACGATTTCCAACTTGTTGTCAAGTTATTGACTGGTATCAAGGCGTCCTTCTACTGATGAAAGTTCAACATTCCTGTACAAGTCTGTAATATAGGGATATTACAAACGCCATGTTTCCTAACATACCATACGACCGACCCTAATGAGATCCTACATAATAGTCAGTTCAGCAAATCGCAGCTATCCACACATCAATAGAAAATGATTGAGGTTTCAGAAGCTGTAAAAGCAATGCCACTGTCATTTTATTGTTGCTTCGAAAACTCAGTGGAAAATACGCCTTTGTTTTTTTGCAATCATGTTGCTAAGAGTTTATAAAGAATCAACGGAGTGTAGACTAAACCTTTGCAGAGCACAGCTAGTTATAGTTACGGTTAAGAATCTTCCGTTTCTTTCGACAATAAAAACACTCAACCGGTACTTGGAAGTAACTTCTTTGAAGATACAGACTTTTATGACAGACAATGATGACGATACAAAGGATACCAAGACCGCTGTCATTGACAATGGTCATGTTTGGTCGAGATCACTTAAATTAACCTTCACCACTCTACATAAAGTAGCCTTTGCTGTCCTGTGTCTTTAGACACGAAGGAACTTATATCAGTATCAGAACCATTATTGCATAAAAGCTGTATAAAGCCAGAGCACATCTTTTATTATGCTCGAGTCATTTATATTAATTCTGCTCCCTCAATCCCTAATGATTAAAATATGAATGACAGACAATAGAAAGAACTGTAAAGGGGAGTAGATAGGGTTGGAGATGGAAAAAAAGCTTGTGTTACTAAACCACAGAGCTAAGTCTGAATTTATCTAATAGCACTCATCTGATACATGCAATTCTTAAAAGACCTCAATATAGATTGTGAAAATTTACTGTCGACACCAGAAGCAATAAGTTTTGATGAAAAAAAAAAACGTACCAAGCTAGGCTCTGTTTGTTTGTCTTCTTGTGTATTTAAACCTTCCCATGCTATTACAACCCCTAAATCAGTATTATGACGTAGTTTGTCACACCACCAGTGTTGGAGAGACTCAAAACACATTTGCTCAGGATAGGCATCGCCAATATAGAAAGTTTCGGAATCGACGTTAAATTGTAGGTCCCGGCTACTTATGGTTAAACATTAACACACACAGCATGGGTGTTGGGAGAAGTTAGTTTATAATTCGGAAGCACAAATGGAAAAAAGTATAAAAACAAATTCAAACTCTAAACACGGTATATTAAATTGGCCTTGACCACTAAAAATATCACGTTTTAAAGGCTTAAAGCTTTATCAGTTATTCACAATTACACTGAAATTAATGAATTATTTTTGTCAAATACATCATAACGATTATTGCAATACTCAGTTCAAATAAAGATACCAGAGAACAGCAACAAAATTTTAACAAATATTGCTCAATATGAAGCTTTTTCGTAATGCAGTGGGTGCTCTTGGAACTCGAATGGATTGGTATCGTACTAAATTGAACAATTTTAATTTAGTCACGTAACCCTTCATCCTTAAATAGGCCGCATCGGTGAAGATAATTTTTCAATGAAAATCAGAGCAAAGTAGAACATCAATTTTGATAAGCAATTTTATTATTTTCAAGAGTTATTGAATACCACACTTGTCCATTTGGCGATTTGGTCGAACAGAATGCATATACATATGACTACTAATTTCATAGACTAACAAACAAAATGGTCGTTATCAATTGTCAAAGTTCGGGAATTCCCTATTGATAGACACGATTCTGTTATAAATTAGGGATTGGCCTCACAAAATATTGAATTAAAGTTTTTTAATTTCAATAAAACTGCGTTCAAACGAATGTTCTTGAATTTTTTTTGCAATGTTTTATGTATGTAACATTTTATGTATTTAACATTGTTTTGAACAAATAAATAAAGAAATTATTTGATAAATAAAACTTTTAATTATAATTCTAAACAAATTTAAATCACAAACAAAATAACCACTGCGGTCAAACGATCATCTATGACTTTATACGTCTATGACTTTCAACAAAGTGTTTTAAATGAAAAATAAACACATATGTATATACATATATAAATAAAAAAACATTTTGTAAACATGTTTTGCCACTTTCTACTTCAGGAGTTTTAGCACAAATCTGTATCCTTTTTAATCCTTTATTTGAATGTAGCCCCGAGCTTCTCCTTTGTAGATGTTGTAAACGGCTACACGTAGATAAATCAAATAATCACCGCTTGGAAATGGTATCAATTTAAACATATTGCCATCCAATATAAAGTTCTTAATAAATAAGTCGGCCTTAAAAGAGAAAATACGAAATAAATCAAGAATTGTTTTAAACAATACAAGGTTGGTTAATGCCGATATCATACGTACTGTTAAGGGACAGCTGGTATTAAGATTCGTATAGGGCTTCATGATGCCGAAAAGAATTTTCCAAAAAGGAAAAGAGTTCGGATATTTTAAAAATCTACAAAAATCTGTCGTTGTATTGTACAAGAATGGCTGATAACGTTGATTTGAACTCTTCATAAAGTAGGCGCCGTTAACCTGTGCAAATAGTTGTTTGTTTCATTTTTATTTATTAACAATTAAATTCAATAAATTTTTTTAAATTAATTCTCAAATTATCGTTTGCACTTGTATACCCACAGTTATATTATCGATTGGTGTCTGATGCAAACGCAAGTACGCTTGCAAGCCAATCTTGCCACGCCCCATCACTTTTAAGTAACATTTTTCGAACTCCGCATATTGCTTATCATATGATCGGCATTCCAAGTTTGTAAATTTAATTGTCATCGTTTCAACATTACATTGTAGCTGGTAATGCAAAAACCCAATGAAAATAATTATTTTAAAATTTTTTAACATGGACTGAGCCATGTTTTATTTTTGGGGCGTATAACAGAGAAGTACTGTGGCAAATGGAAAATATTTTTGATTAATTATGTCTGCGAAATAATAAAAATTTAAACAAAAATTTATAATTGAAATCATTTTTAATTCAATTCTTAAAAGCTTAAAAAACAAAATTAAGTATGTATGAGGTGCATTCAAGAAGTCACCTGCCTTTTTAAATTGTATCTACAATTGATACGGTTTTTAATATACTGCTACGTTTTTACATTTTTAAAAGCGTTTGAAATATGAGCTCGTGATTGCAAATATAAATTAATTTATGTTCAGTTTTAATTAATTTCTTTTTTGTTCGTACAATTCTATGTGCCACTGTTTACGACTTGATGTAAACAACAACAATTGCCTTGTTTGTTATTCCTCTTTGCACTCTTTTGCGTAAAAAATAACAACTACTAGTAAATTTGTTTGATAGATCTTTATAACGGAGATCTTCAATCCACGATTACTTTCTTCAAACACCACGTCTTCACACAAGACTGACTGAATTTTTACCACAATGTTACATTGTGATTTTTACTGACTACGTTGCCTGCTTTGTCTTGCCCTTTATACCCCAGGGTAAACAGTCTCATGAATGCTCTTGAAGGAGAATCTCTATAAATGTAAACATGTTGTTTACGTTATTGTTATTTGTGTATTTTGTTGACGTTTTTTGTTTTTTGTTGTTGTTGCCTTTTTGTTTACTTGTTTATCCCTTTTTTATACTGGTTTTGTGTTGGTATATTTTTGTTTACTTGTTTATCATGTAATTCATCATGTCATTGTTTTTGTAGCTTTTGTTTACAATTTAAACGATGTGAAAGAAAACACCATTTCCATTTTAGTAAAAAAAAATTGTTTAATCAAATACTTGCTTTTTGAACACTTGAGCTATTACCGGGGCAATACTAGAAATCTAGATTGAATAAAGAAATATGCTGCGCTACTGTCTCAGTGTGTCGAAAAGGTGGCGGTGTTTTTCCCTGTGTTTCAGTGTAATGCAAATAAGTCACAAAGCCAACATAACCCATGCCATCGTACAAATTTAGCCTGATTTATACATCAGAGTCATGGGAAATTGATCATCACACGCAGACAAGTCGTGGCGCAAGTGATAAACGATATTTTATTCCAAACATAATGGCATTAATATATCTTTCAAACCGATACTATAGGAGCTGTTGTATTCAAGCCTTGTATACTTGTACTAGCAGGTCGAAAAAGCATAAAAAAGGTACAACTTCAGATACAACACATAACTCAGAAGGACGACTCTGTTGAGCACATCCCTCGTATTTAAGTATTTTTACATTTTTTTTTAACAATTGAAACTAAAACAAATTAAATTTTTGTTAATGATTTTTATTTTTGATGTCAAGGTTATTAATTTTTGAAAATAATTAATGTCACCTAACGACCATAATTATAACAAAAAATGCATCAAACATATTCTGTATAACCCAGTGAGTTTACTATCCAGTTCAAAAGCTCAACATGTCTCAGGCTAAGTTAAAAAAATTTCAAATAATTTTTATTTGCATTGTAGTGTTGCATCAACAACTCAACAACTTTAGTGTTAAGACAATGACAATTAAATTTACAAATTTAGTTTGTAAATCATAGGACACAGCCTTTGGGGAATTCAAAAAATGTCAACTGAAAGTAATGGGGCGTGATAAAATAAGCGCTTCTATACATTTAAGTTTATATCAGACTCTATTCGAAAATGCAACGATATGTTGGTGTAGATTTAATTGCAATTTTTTGGTATTTTTTTTACACAAATTGTTGATTTCAACAGCTCAAAATTTATTTTTAAAAATTAATAAAAAAAAAATTACAATTTGGTAAATAAAAAACCTGTTTATCATCATGTTCTAGTAAAAATGTGGCATTAATTTATAAAAGTTTATTAATACAAAAAAAGAAATTATTATTTTTAAAAAAAGGAGAAACTGCAGGGTTAGGGACGACAATCCATAACATTTATTCCAATAAAAATGGAATCAATCGTTAAAAAATACTGTGTTTATAGACTGATTTAATCTTATATGCCTCTAACTAAAAATATTTCTTTGAATAATAATTCACCCAAGTTAGAATTGAGTTAAGTTCGCAATGAAATGGCAATTCAAACATCCTCTAGAACGTTCTTTGACTGCTGTGAGTCTCTTAACAAGATGCCAGAGCGATACATATTTACACTACATGGGTAAAGACACAATGTTATGAAGAGAAACTATAGACCAATTGAATAAATTTCGTTAGCTGTGCATGGGCATCTTCGAATAAGGCCAAGCTTGGAGGCTGTGGCGCCTGCTCAGTCTCATGCTGTGAGACCCATTGGGTTTGGGCATATGGTGAATTACTTCTGCTGCAGTTGCAATGATAAGGAAAAGAACGAAACTGTTCTTAATCTATTGTTCTGTTGTTGAAGAAGGAAGCACACACTGATTTGTCGAGGATGAACATAAGGAGAATAACCGACTTCATCAGTTACAGCTTTTGCGTAACCAGGGCTAGTCGAAAAGAATCTCTGTGGATTAAAAATATCATGGCTGATCAGGTTCCGAACAGCAAACACTAACAGTTTACAGGTTTTCACGACGGCACAACTGACTATACTGTTTCCAGGAATGTTTAACAAAACAATTCTGTATTGCCTTTATTCGCATACAAAACTGTTTATTTATCTAACAAGAAACTGTGCCGCTAGCGCTACAAATCGTTTTAAAGATGACATCAGCCGCTGTAAATAAATAAATGATTGCCGTGTGCATAGTCTCAATCAAACTCTGTGGACCAATAAATTACGGCCGCATGTACACGACGTCAGCTGCTGTAATGCACCAAATGACTGTTGGATATACACGGCACCTGTCGCGTAAGTGTGCCTTCCATCTTCACAGACGGAGTAACAGGACAAGAACCTATGCCGCTAGCGCTACAAACGCGTTTGGTGATTGCCTTATCTAGATGGTATCAGCCGCTGTAAACAAATAAATAACTGCCGTGTACATAGTCTCCATCAGACTCTGTGAACCAATAAATAACTGCCGCATGTACATTACGTCTGCTGATGTGATGCGCCAAATGACTGACACCTGCCGCATACGTGTGCTTTCCATCTTTAAAGACGAAGTGACAGGACGATATATTTAAGTCGTGAGGAAATCTTATTCCTTAAAAACCTTCAAGATTGAAGAGGAGATCAAGATAAAAAAACCTAATAAATCTTTGTGAATTTTCTTTGTTTTTCTGGGTCAGCTTTAATTAAATTTTTGTTGTCTTTTTTAATCTTAAAAATTATAATTTAATAATGAAAACTTTCAAAAAGAATAAATATTGAAAATAATTATACAGACAGAACCACATTTCGGGAACAGAAATACTTTTAGGATGTCAGCTAAAAGTTAAGGGTCAGCTTTGTTTGAAGGTTTTTTAGTTATCAAGTTGCTTTAAATAATCAAAAGCTTGTTAGCTTTTATTAATTTATTATTATAAAAAAATATTTAAAAAAAATTAAAAAATAAATTAAAATCCAATTTCACTTTCATGCAGAGATTTTTTCGTTTTAAATTTTATTAATTTTTTTTTGGTTTTTTTATTTTTATTTTTAATACGATTTATTTGCTTTCTGTTTAATTACTTATATTAATTTAATCTTTGTTTTTTTTATAATATTTAACAACATTTAAAATAAGTTTTTAAAAAAAGTTTCAAAAAAGTTTTATTCTTTATTTTGTTTGTAATAGTTTTGCTTTAATAATAAACTTGATATGTATGTGATATAATTTTAATTTTAATTAAAATTTTTTTATAATTTGTTTTCAGCATTTATTTCTTTTGCCACTACTTAAGTTTAAATTTATTTTTTAATTTAATTTTTATTTATTTTTTATAACAATTATCATAGATACGGCATGCTATTACTCTCTCTTAATTATTTGTTGGTTTTTTATTTAAAAAGTTTCCCTTTAATTATTTTATTTTGTAATTTTCTAAAATGGACTGAGCCATGTTGGATTTTTAGGGCGTATAAACGAGAAGTACTGTGGCAAATTGAAAATATTTATGACTAATTATGTCTGCGAACCAATAATAATTTAGCAAAAAATTCCAATTAAAATAAAAATTGAAATCATTCTTAATTTCTTTCCTTAAAAGCTTAAAAAAACATAATTATGTTTGCATGAGGTGCGTTCTAGAAGCCACCTGGATTTTTAAATTTTATCTACAATTGATACGGTTTTTAGTATACTGCTACGTTTTTACATTTTTAAAAACGTTTGAAATATGAGCTTGTAGATTGAAAATAGAAATTAATTTATGTTTAGTTTTAATTAAAATTCCTTATTATTCGCACAATTCTATGTGCCACTGTTCACGACTTGATGTAAACAACAACAATTACTTTGTTTGTTATTCCTCTTTGCACTCTTTTGCGTCGCTGTAGTCTAGTAGGTAGTGTGTTGGCTTATTAGACGTAAGCTAATAACATCAAAACAAAAATACAAAAAGTATTTCTTCGGCGACTTCCTCTCAGCAGATTTCTGGCAAAAACTCTGAGAGTAAAGAGAAAATTGCCATCAAAAGTTTCTCAAAAATCTGTCATACGAAGTCGATTTTAAACTGTAGGTCCTGCCACTCATGTATAAAATTAAAACACACAACATAAGTGGTGTGAGAAACTAGGTCATAATCCTGACTCTTTTGCGTAAACAATAACAACTACTAGTCAATTTGTTCGATAGATATTTATAACGGAGATCAAGGCGAATTCATATAAGGTGGGACTAATATTACAATAAGTACAACAATACAAAAACAACAGGGATTTTTTTGTGTTGAAAAGTGATCAGCTTGTCAAAAACAGCTGACTAAAGAATGACGATGGGAAGAAAAATTATAAAAAATGTAAATGATTTTAAAAGATAAAGAAGAAAAATGTACAAACAGCTGACTAAAGAATGACGATGGGAAGAAAAATGTAAATGATGTTAAAAAAAGAAGAAAAATATACAAACTACTGACACAATAAGAAAAAACGAAATTGATTATTAAAACAAAATACACAAAAAACCAAAATTTTTTGACATTGTTATTTCCATCAGCTGGTCAATCGCTCCCACCTTCTATGAATTCGCTTTGATGGAGATCTTTAAACCACGATTACTCTCTTCAAACACCGCGTCTTCACACAAGACTGACTGAATTTGTTGCCTGCTTTGTCTTGCCTTATATATCGCAGGGTAAACAGTCTGATGAATGTTCTTGAATGAGAATGGCGAAGTCTCGAAATCTCCATAGATGTAAAAATGTTGTTTACGTTATTGTTGTTTGTGTATTCTGTTTACGTTTGTTCTTGCAGTGTTATTGTTTATCCCTTTTATACACTGGTTTTTTGTTGGTAAACTTTTATTTACTTCTTTGTCATGTAAACAATTTCATCGTTTTAGTTTTTGTAGTTTTTGTTCACAATTAAAACGTTGTGAAAGCAAAACACCATTTCCATTTTCGTAACAACACTTTTCACTAGTCTACCCGTTTTCGTTTGGAACAAAAAAAAAATAAAATTAATTAAATATTAATCAAATTTTGACTCTGTTGAGCACATCCCTCGTATTTAATAATTTTTTTTTATATTTTTTGTTTAACAATTGAAACTAAAACAAATTGAATTTTTGTTAATGATTTTTATTTTTGATGTGATGGTTATCAATTTTTGAAAATAATAAATGTCAACTAACGACCACAATTAGAACAAAAAAATTCATCAAACATTTTCTGTATAACCCAGCGAGTTTACTATCCAGTTCAAAAGCTCAACATGTCTCAGGCTAAGTTAAAAAAATTTCAAATAATTTTTATTTGCATTGTTTGCATGAATAAGAAAAAACGAAATTGATTATCAAAACAAAATACACAAAAAACAAAAATTTTTTGACATTGTTATTTCCATCAGCTGGTAAAACACTGCCACCTTCTATGAATTCGCCTTGATCAGACTGTTTACTCTGCCATATAAAAGGCAAGACAAGACAGGCAACGGAGCCAGTAAAAGTTCAGTCAGTCTTGTGTGACGACGCGGTGTGTTTGAAGAGAGTAAATCAAAGACTGCATAAATGACAACTAATTTCATAGACTAACAAACAAAATGGTCGTTATCAATTGTCAAAGTTCGGGAATTCCCTATTGATAGACACGATTCTGTTATAAATTAGGGGTTGGCCTCACAAAATATTGAATTAAAGTTTTTTAATTTTTTAATTCCAATAAAACTGCGTTCAAACGAATGTTCTTGATTTTTTTGCAATGTTTTATGTATTATTTAACTTTCTTTTGAACTGTTGATTATTTTTTGTATTAAATGCATGATGGCAACCCAATTGCATATCTATTTTCTCTTTATAACTTCTTCTCTACTTTTTATAAAATTGAATTCATTCCAATAAAATTCGTCAAACTAGCAGGCGGCTGTTTTTCTTTCTAAAAAAAACTAACATGAACTAATAAATAAAGAAATTAGTTGATAAATAAAACTTTTAATTTTAATTCTAAGCAAATTTAAATTACAAACAAAATTACCACTGCGGTCAAACGAACGTCTATCTTTGTACAGATATATTTGAACAAAGTCTTTTAAATAAAGAATAAAGAGAGAATTTGTAAACATGTTTGCCATTTTCTACTTCAGGAGTTTTAGCACAAATCTGAATTCTTTTAATCCTTTATTTCAATGTAGCCCCGAGTTTCTATTTTGTAGATGTTATTAACGGCTGCACGTAGATAAATCAAATAATCACCGCTTGGAAATGGTATCAATTTAAACATATTGCCATCCAAGACAAAATTCTTTACGAAAACATCTGCCTTAAAAGAAAAAATACAAAATAAATCAAGAATTGTTTTAAACAATACAAGGTTAGTTCTGCTACAGAATACATTAATGCCGTTATCATACATACCGTTAAGGGACAACTGGTATTAAGATTCGAATAGGGCTTCAAGATGCCGAAAAGAATTTTCCAAAAAGGTAAAGAGTTCGGCTTTTTTAAAAATCTACAAAAATCTGTCGTTGTATTGTACAAGAATGGCTGATAACGTTGATTTGAACCCTTCATAAAGTAGGCGCCGTTAATCTGTGTAAATAGTTGTTTGTTTCATTTTTATTTATTAACAATTAAATTCAATAAATTATTTTAAATTAATTCTCAAATTATCGGTTGCACTTGTATACCCACAGTTATATTATCGATTGGTGTCTGATGCAAACGCAAATACGTTTGCAAGCCAATCTTGCCACGCCCCATCACTTTTAAGTAACATTTTTCAAACTCTGCATATTGCTTATCATATGATCGGCATTCCAAGTTTGTAAATTTAATTGTCATCGTTTCAACATTGCACTGTAGCTGGTAATACAAAAACCCAATGAAAATAATTATTTTAAAATTTTCTAAAATGGACTGAGCCATGTTGGATTTTTGCGGCGTATAACTGAAAAGTACTGTGGCAAATGGAAAATATTTTTGATTAATTATGTCTGCGAACCAATAATAATTTAGCAAAAAAATAAAAATTCCAATTAAAATAAAAATTGAAATCATTCTTAATTTATTTTCTTAAAAGCTTAAAAAAACATAATTATGTATGTATGAGGTTCGTTCAATTGATACGGTTTTTAATATACTGCTACGTTTTTACATTTTAAAAAACGTTTGAAATATGAGCTCGTTGATTGAAAATAAAATAAAAATAAATCTGCGTTTAGTTTTAATTAGAATCCTTTATTATTCGCACAATTCTATGTGCCATTGTTCACAACTTGATGTAAACAATAACAATTGCTTTGTTTGTTATTCCTCTTTGCACTCTTTTGCGTAAACAATAACAACTACTAGTAAATTTGTTTGATAGATCTTTATAACGGAGATCTTCAATCCACGATTACTTTCTTCAAACACCACGTCTTCACACAAGACTGACTGAATTTTTACCACAATGTTACATTGTGATTTTTACTGACTCCGTTGCCTGCTTTATCTTGCCATTTATACCCCAGGGTAAACAGTCTCATGAATGCTCTTGAAGGAGAATCTCTATAAATGTAAAAATGTTTACGTTATTGTTGTTTGTGTATTCTGTTTACGTTTGTTCTTGCAGTGTTGTTGTTGCCTTTTTGTTTACTTGTTTATCCCTTTTTATACTGGTTTTTTGTTGGTATATTTTTGTTTACTTGTTTATCATGTAATTCATCATGTCATTGTTTTTGTAGCTTTTGTTTACAATTTAAACGATGTGAAAGCAAAACACCATTTCCATTTTAGTAAAAAAAAAATTGTTTAATCAAATATTTGCTTTTTGAACACTTGAGCTATTACTGGGAAATACTAGAAATCTAGATTGAATAAAGAAATATGCTGCACTACTGTCTCAGTGTGACGAAAAGATGCCTATGGTTTTCCCAAATAGCAGGTGCATGCAAATAAGTCACAAGGCCAACATAACCCATGCCATCGTACAAATTTAGCCTGTTTATACGTCAGAGTCATGGGAAATTAATCATCACAGGCAGACAAGTCGTGGCGCAAGTGATAAACGATATTTTATTCTAAACATAATGCCATTAACATGTCTTTCAAACCGATACCATAGACTATAGGAGCTGTTGTATTTAAGCCTTGTATACTTGTACTAGCAGGTCGAAAAAGCATAAAAAGATACAATTTCAGATACGGCACATAACTCAGAAGGACGACTTTGTTGAGTACACCCCTCGTATTTAAGTATTTTTTTTTGTTTTTTTTTGTTTGTTTAACGATTGAAACTAAAACAAATTGAATTTTTGTTAATGATTTTTATTTTTGATGTCAAAGTTATTAATTTTTGAACATAATTAATTTCAGCTAACGACCATAATTAGAACAAAAAATTCGTCAAAAATTTTCTGTATAAACCAGTGAGTTGACTATACAGCTTAAAAGCTCAACATGTTTCTGTCTAAGTTAATAAAATATCAAATAATTTTTATTTCCATTGTATTGTTGCATCAACAACTCAACAACTTTAGTGTTGAGACAATGACAATTAAATTTACAAACTTGGTTTGTAAATCATACGACACAACTTTTCTGGAATTCAAAAAATGTCAACTGAAGGCAATGGGGCGTAATAAAATAAGTGCTTCTGCCCACCTGAGTTTATATCAGACGCCAATCGATAATATAACGGTATGTTGGTGTAGATTTAAATGCAATTGCTTGATATTTTTTTACACAAATTATTGATTTCAACAGGTAAATGCCGCCTTTTTTGTAAGGAACTCCTCTCAACGTTTTCATCCGTACTTGTACAATCAAACAACCGATTTTTGTAAATTCTTAAAGAATCAAAATTCGTTTCCATTTTGGAAAATTCTTTACACAAGTTTTATTCCCTATACGAATATAAATCACAGCTGTCCGATTGATGTAAGTTAATATTCTTCAAATATCTCTTCATGTGTATATCGCTTTCCAAATTACTAACATTGTGTGGTTTTTTGTTTTTCTTTTTCTTTCTTGTTTTAAGCATGACGTGTTTCTTGAGAATTTAGTTTTGGTCCCGAACATGTTTAAAAACCTTCCATTTCCAACTGGCGAATATATGATTGCTATACGAGCAGGTGCTTATAATGTCTACAAAGCCGAAGCTCATTGTTACATTCAAATAAAAGAATAGGTTTTCAGTTGATATTGTTTCACATCCAAATCAAGTTTCTTTTTTAAATTTAAATTAAATATATTTGTTACATGTGAATTTACTTACTAGCATATTTAATTGATCAATACAGAAGCCTTTAGTCAGGCTTTCAACCTAATTTCTCACACCACCCATACTGTACTGTTTAAAACCGAATCAGAACGACAGATTTTTGCCAAAAGACTGCTGAGACGAATTTGCCAAAAGATATATTTACTTTCATATTTCGAAAATGTCGAAATGTCAGAGCTGAAGTTTGAATCACATGGGCACGCCATCAGAATACCTACTAGACTACGGCGACTACCTTTAAATTTAAAGTATTTGAATTTAGCCGGGACTACAGCCTAGCTCCTTACACCACTTGTTTACAAATTATCGCACTGCGTAATATAGCAACAAACACCAGCATAAAAAAGTGATAAACAAGTAAACAAAAATATACCAACAACCACCACAAGAATAAATGAAAACAAAATACACAAACAACAATAATGAAAGAACGAATGTTTACATCACAATGTAACGTTTACATTTCAAGAACATTCATCAGACTGTTTACTCTGCCATATAAAAGGCAAGACAAGACAGGCAACGGTGTCAGTAAAAGTTCAGTGAGTCTTGTGTGAAGACGAGGTGTGTTTGAAGAGAGTAATTGTGGTTTGAAGATCTCCGTTATAAACATCTATCAAACAATTTGACTAGGAGTTGTTATTGTTTACGCAAAAGAGTGCAAAGAGGAATAACAAAAAACGGCAATTGTTGTTGTTTACATAAAGTTGTGAACAGTGGCACACAAAATAGGGCGAATAATAAAGAATTTTAATTAAAACTAAACACAAATTTATTTTTATATGTTGTTTTCAATCTACGAACTCATATTTTAAACGTTTTTAAAAGGTAAAAACGTAACAATACCTTCAATTCATCGTTCCGTTGTTTAAGTGTTTCTTGAATGTTGTTGTATCGCCGTAAGCTAATAGGCAGTGTATTGGCTTATTAGCCATGAGCCCGTCTTTTAAATCCCAGCTCAGATAGCTTGAACATAAAAGAAAACATGAACAAAATATTTCAGCTGCCTTCTGGCAAAAACCCTCCGAAAGTAAATAAAATGAAAAGCTTCCCAAATCTGTCGTTCGCAGTCAATATGACTGTAAAATCGGTTTATTTATTCAGAATGGGATTTATCTCGAGCCCAACATGTAGATTCTGTGACGATGATAATGAATTATCGGAGCTCATTCTTGGAAACTTACAGGGATTAATGCATAACAGAAGAAAACATACCAGATGCTGGACAGGGAATTGCTATTGTTGACACTGGGCAACATTTTGCAATTTGTCAGGGCAATAGGATTGGAGGAGGCATTATAGGGATATCCTATAAAGTTTAAGTGCAAATAGTATTTATTCACAGAGGGTATATCATGTGTAAATTTAAGTGTAGGCTAAAGGATGTATACACATATACATACACCTATACATGAACGTATCAGCTGTTATTTGTATACCATTTTGTTACCATTTAATATTTTCAAGGTTTTTTTGCTTTTTGAAACTGAAACATATTCAATTTTGTTTACTGATTTGTATTTTGATGTGACAATTATTATTGTAATCTTTGTAATTAGTGTTAGGTACTTAACGATCGTAATTAAGCAAATCTGTTTAAAAACCATCACAAGAATTTTCTCTCTTATTAACACAGAGTTTATTTGCAGTTCCAGAGCTCAACATGCCTCTGTCTAAGTTAATAAAATTTCAAATAATTTTTATTTCCATTATATTGTACTACCATCAGCAGTACAATGTTGAGACAATGACAATAAAATTTACAAACTTGGTTTGTAAATCATACGACACAAGCTTCGCGGAATTCAAAAAATGTAAACTGAAAGCAATGGCGCGTGATAAAATAAGCGCTTCTGCCTATTTGAGTTTATATCAGAAGCCACTCGATAATATAACGGTATGTTGGTGTAGATTTAATTGAAATTTTTTGATATTTACTTTACACAAATTATTGATTTCAACAGGTAAATGCCGCCTTATTTGTTAAGAGCTCCTCTCAACGTTATAATCCGTATTTATACAATCAAACAATCGATTTTTGTAAATTCTTCAAAAAGCAAAATTCGTTCCCATTTTGGAAAATTCTTTTCAAAATCTTTATGAGCTATTCGAATATGAATCACAGCTGTCCGATTGATGTAAGTTAATAAGTCTTTAAATATCTTTCTCCATATGCTGTGTACTTATATCTAATATCTCACTCTAAATTTTAATATTTTTTGATTTTTTGTTTTAAACATGACGTGATTCTTGAGAATTTAGTTTTAGTTCCAAGCATGTTCAAATTCATTCCATTTCCAACTGGTGAATATATGATTGTTAGACGAGCAGGAGCTTATAATGTCTACAGAGCAGAAGCTTGTTTTTACATTCAAATAAATGAATAGGTTTTCAATTGATATTGTTACACAATAATGTTTCAAACTCGAGTTTCCTTTCAAATTCATGTTAAAAACATTGTTTTCTTTTGTCTCAGAACTTTTGGATTACACGCGAGAACGTGCTTCAAACCCTTTAGCACAGAAGCGTTGCACACAAATAAACATGAAGAAATCATTTCCTTCAGCGGCTGTCACTCAACAGTCGTCTGGCAAAAGTTCTGAGGGTAATACAAAATTGCCATAAACTGTTACTTGAGAATCTGTCGTTCGGAGTCAACGTCAAACATTCACAGATAAACTTAACACTCACAATATGAATAGTGTGAGAAGCTAGGTTATAGTCCTGACTAAATTTAAATTGTACCTTAAATTTATATGTAGTCGCTCTGGTCTTTTAGGCAGTCTGTTGGCGAGCCCATGATTCAAACTCAGACATTTCGAACCAAACCTAAATATGAAAAAAGTATTTCTTTTGGTAAATTCCTCTTTTAAATTTCAAAAATCTGTCGTTATGATTCGGCTTTAAACTGTAGGCCCTACCAATGATGGATAAACTTAACATCTTCAACATGGGTGGTGTGAGAACCTAGACTGTAAGCCTGACTAAAGGGTTTTGATCAATTAAGTATGTAAGTAAGTAAATTCACATGTAACAAGTGTATTTAATTTTAATTTAAAAAGAAACTTGATTGTGTGTAACAATGTGAGCTGAAAACCTATTCCTATTTGAATGTAATAACGAGCTTCTGCTCTGTAGACTTTATAAGCACCTGCTCGTATAGCAATCATATATTCGCCAGTTGGAAATGGAATGAATTTGAACATGCTTGGAACTAAAACTAAATTCTCAAGAATCACGTCATGCTTAAAACAAGAAAGAAGGAAAAATAAAAAGAAAAAAGCACACAATGTTAGTAATTTAGAGTGTGATATTAGAGATAAGTACACAGCATATGGAGAAAGATATTTGAAGAATTATTAACTTACATCAATCGGACAGCTGTGATTCATATTCGAATAGCTAATAAAGATTTTGAAAAGAATTTTCCAAAATGGTAACGAATTTTGCTTCTTGAAGAATTTACAAAAATCGATTGTTTGATTGTACAAATACGGATTGTAACGTTGAGAGGAACTCTTAACAAAAAAAAGGCGGCATTTACCTGTGGAAATCAATAATTTGTGTAAAAAAATATCAAAAAATTGCAATTAAATCTACACCAACATACCGTTAAATTATCGAGTGGCGTCTGGTATAATCTCCAATAGATGGAAGCGCTTATTTTACCACGCCCCATTGACATTTTTTGAATTCCGAAAAGCCTGCATCATATGATTTACAAACCAAGTTTGTAAATTTTATTGTCATTGTCTCAACACTGTACTGCTGATGGTAGTACAATATAATGGAAATACAAATTATTTGAAATTTTATTAACTTAGACAGAGTCATGTCGAGTTCTGGAACTGTAAATAAACTCTGCGTTAATAAAAGAGAAAATTCTTGTGATGGTTTTTAAACAGATTGGCTTAATTGCGATCGTTAGGCATCACTGAATACAAAGATTACGATAATAATTATCGTATCAAAATACAAATCATTAAACAAAATTGAATATGTTTCAGTTTCAAATGTCAAAAAACTGTTAAAATATTTAAGTACGAGGTGTGTGTCAAAAAGCAAAAAAATTTTGCATTTCATCTACAAACGTTTCCCTCTTATTTTCATTGGTCGGCCCATTAATACAAGTATATCTAAAAGCACAAAATCACCTTGTATTTTACTACGCCTCGTATATAAATTTTAGCTGATATTGTTTCACATCAAATTAAAATTTCTTTTTAAATTTAAATTTAATACACTTGTTACATGTGAATTTACCTGCTTACATACATAATTGATCAATACGAAACACTTTAATCAGGCTTACAACCTAGTTTCTCACACCACCCACATTGTGAGCGTTAATATGTACATGAATGGCAGGACCTATGTCGGCACAGAACGATAGTTTTTTGAGATTTTACTCTCAAGGTTTTTGCTAAAAGTCTACTGAGAGGAATTCGTCGAAAGAAATGTTTTCGTTCATATTTCGTTTTGATTCGAAATGTCTGACAATGGCTACACATAAATTAAAAGTACAATTTGAATTTAGCCGGGATTACAACCTAGCTTATCACACCACTCATATTGTGAGTGCTCAGTTTATCCATGAGTGGGTGGCGCTACAGTTTTACGTTGACTACGAACGACAGATTTTTAAGTAATTTTTTTATATCAATTTTATTCTACTCTTAGAACATTTGCCCGACGACTGTTGAGAGACAGCTGCCTAAGGAAATATTTTCAGAAATGTGAGCTAATTGGTTTGAACCAGAAACCAAAAAGTTCGGAAACAAAAGAAAACAATGTTTTTTAATTTAAATTTGAAAAAAAAACTCGAGTTTGAAACTTTATTGTGTAACAATATCAGCTGATAAGCTATTCTTTCAATTGAATATAAGTAAGAATTTCTACTCTGTAGACATTGTAAGTCGCTGTTCGTATAGCAATCATATATTCACCGGTTGGAAATGGTAGCAGTTTAACCATACTGGGTTGCAAAATAATATTATTAAAGATAAGGTCATGCTTTAAAGGAAAGAGAAATAAAAATTATTTAAAAACGATAAGAATAAATTTTATACACCAAATATGGTTGAGTTTTCAATGATTTTGGGATCTAATAACAAAATAATACATACTTACATCCAAGGGACAGGTGTGATTTATATTCGAATAAGGCATCAAGCCGTCGAAAAGAATTTTCCAAAATGGAAACGAATTTTTATTCTTGAAGAATTTACAAAAATCGATTGTTTGATTGTACAAATACGGATTATAACGTTGAGAGGAGCTCTTAACAAAAAAGGCGGCATTTATCTGTTGAAATCAAGAATTTGTGTAAAAAACTATAAAAAAATTTTTTTTGCAGTTAAATCTACACCAACATACCGTTATATTATCGAGTGGCGTCTGATATAAACTCAAGTGGACAGAAGCGCTTATTTTGCCACGTCCCATTACTTTTAGTTGACATTTTTTGAATTCCGCATAGCCTGTGTCGTATGATTTACAAACCAAGTTTGTAAATTTTATTGTCATTGTCTCAACACTAAAGTTGTTGAGTTGTTGATGCAACAATATAATGGAAATACAAATTATTTGATATTTTATTAACTTAGACAGAGACATGTTGAGCTCTGGAACTGCAAATAAACTCTGCGTTAATAAGAGAGAAAATTCTTGTGATGGTTTTTAAACAGATTTGCTTAATTACTATCGTTAGGTCATCACTAATTACAAAGATGACAATAATAATTATCACATCAAAATAGAAATCATTAAACAAAATTGAATATGTTTCAATCTCAATTGTTAAAAAAACTGTAATAATATTTAAGTACGAGGTGTGTGTCAAAAAGCAAAAAATTTTGCATTCCATCTACAAACGTTGACCTCTTATTTTCATTGGTCGGCCCATTAATACAAGTATACCTAGAAGCACAAAATCACTTTGTATTTTACTACGATTGGTACATAAATTTCAGCTGATATTATCCTGTATAAATATGTACATGTATAAGTATATACATCCTTTAGCATACACTTAAATTTACACATCAGATACCCTCTGTGAATAAATACTATTCGCATAAAGGGCCTATTGCCCTGACAAACTGCAGAATGTTGCCCAGTGTCAACAATAGCAAGTCCAGCATCTGGTATGTTTTCTTCTGTTATGCATTAATCCCTGTAAGTTTCTAAGAACGTGCTCCGATAATTCATTATCATCGTCACAGAATCTACATGTTGGGCTCGAGATAAATTCCATTCTGAATAAATAAACCGATTTTATAGTCATATTGACTCCCAACGACAGATTTGGGAAGCTTTTCATTTTATTTACTTTCACAGGTTTTTTTACCAGAAGGCAGCTGAAATATTTTGTTCATGTTTTCTTTTATGTTCGAGCTATCTGAGCTGGGACTTGAACGACGGCCTCTCGGCTATAAGACAACACATTGCCTATTAGATTACGATGATACAACAACATCCAAGAAACACTTAAACAACGGAACGATGAATTGAAGGTATTGTTTTACCTTTTAAAAACGTTTAGAATATGAGCTCGTAGATTGAAAATAAGATAAAAATAAATTTGTTTTCAGTTTTAATTAAAATTCTTTATTATTTGCACAATTCGGTGTGCCAATGTTCACAACTTTATGTAAACAACAACAATTGCTTTGTTTGTTATTCCTCTGTTTACCCTCTTTGCATAAACAATAACAATTCGTAGTCAATTGTTCGACAGATCTTTGTAACGGAGATCTTTAAACCACGATTGGTCTCCACACAAGACTGACTGAACAAACTATTGCGCAGTGTCATAAACTACGTTATCCATAACCAAAGAATTTATCCTCCTATGATAGAAGATGAGGTTTGTACCCTCGCAGAGTAAATTTCACTCATTCAGAGAAAGAAGGTCAGTCGGTAACAAAAAAATGCATTTCAAAGCCTAACAAAGCCCGGGACTTAGCCTCGTCGTTGTCACTGGCACGGTATTCGCGTGCAAATCCACCTATCCTCATCATACAGTGGAGTAACCCACCACCAAAAAAGCGTTTGCAGTCATTGTCAATGAAGTCGAATTGTGCCACTGCCCCTCTCAAGTCCGATGGTCCATTAGTCGTCGAGGTGACCGACGGGACCCCTCGGGTCGAGCAAGATGACGCAGCCGAAGCATATGATAGTCCAGCTCTGACATTCGAATCCCCAGTCCGTCCCTGTGCCCTGTGTCCCCCACCAGGAGACCTCTTCGCCTCAATCTTACGCAACAATTCAATCCTACGTGGGCATTCCCTGGAGCTAGCAGTGTGACCATCCACACCACAGTTCACACATCTAATCTGATGTCCTATTCTCCTAATAGCCTGGCCAGTGATAGGAGCAGTGACCAAAGTTTACCTATTATCCTCACCCCTCGGGGGAGTGCTACATTTCCCCGGGCCATGAGACGCCCCGCAGTTCACGCAGCGATATGGCATATGGCAGTTCGCCGAGGTATGGCCAAAACGTTGGCAGTTAAAACACTGCGTAACGGCCCCTCTCCTAAATTTTCTAATCGATATCCAGCAACGTAGAATATAACGAACGCCGGAGAAAGCTGCGAAGTCTGACTCCCGTGACAGTTGCAAAAGTCACCTATCTCTGCCCAAGTCCACTATCCTGATTATGCCCAATCTAATCTTAAGTCCCTCCAGATAGCCCTTAACATCGTTAACCGTATATGTTCCCGACATACCCTCAATGATGACCAATGAGTATGGTCTCAATGCCTTTGGGGTGTAAGTGTAATAATTAACCTTCAGCTCAGTGAGCATAGTCTTAACCTTCTCAAAATCAACGACAAACCCCGATATTCTTGCCCATTAATTTGATATTATAATTACAATGGCCCAGGGCCCTATCAATTACAATAGAGATCTCCCTAACATTTATATTATAAGCTGTTATTATAGGAGTATTCTAAGACTTACTTATATTATTAGTAGTTATTTCCGGCCGGGCTTGGCTGCAACCAGGAACATCATCATTATCATCTATAGCTGAGGCAGCTACATCCATTGCAGAACCACTCTTTTTGGCAGCTCTTTCATCATCTACAGCTATTGAGCCAGCTACGGCTTTAGCCTGGTTTTTCTTCACCTTCGTCTTCTTGCCAGAGTATGTCATGCTCTTCTTTTGTTTCTTACTCTTCTTTACTTTCTTTCGGAATGGTTCATCAACATATGGACATATTCTCTTCAGTTGAAAATTTAGCTTCGAGATTCATAATCCTGTCAAGTTTTCCCTGCAGTTCATTAACTTTATTGCTCAACTCCAAATATGCACTATTCTTCTCCTCTATTATCCGCTGGAGATCGGCTATGGTCTCCTCATCGCGGGCTCTCTTGTTAGGGTTCAGATTTCCATCCTCCCCCATTGTGGGCGAATTCTATCCGTCTACAGTGAACGGAATAATCAAATAACACCCACGATACACAACAAAACAGTCGAATTCATAGAATGAATTCGCTTTGGCCTAGACCTACAGTTTTATGTTGACTCCGAACGAGAGACTGTTTAAGTAATTTTTTATGGCAACTTTGTATTACCCTTAGAACTTTTGCCAGACGACTGTTGAGTGACAGCCGCCGAAAGAAATGTTTCCTTCTAGTTTATTTGTGTTCAAGGTGTCTGTGCTAAAGGATTTGATCCACGTTCACGCATCTAATCAAAAAGTTCTGAAACAAAAGAAAACAATGTGTTTTTAATTTGAATTTGAAAAGAAAAACTCGAGTTTGAAACTTTATTGTGTAACAATATCAGCCGATAAGCTATTCTTTTAATTGAACATAAGCGCGAGCTTCTGCTCTGTAGACGTTATAAGCCGCTAATCGTACAACAAGCAAATATTCACCGGTTGGAAATGGTAGCAATTTGAACATACTGGGTTGCAAAATAAAATTGTTAACAGTAAGGTCATGCTTGAAAGAAAAGAGAAATAAAAAGTATTTAATAACGATAAGAACAAATTTTATACACCAAATATGATGACTTTTTCATAATTTTTAATGACTTGGCCTCTAATAACAATAGGAGACTTCACTCGTGTTTAAGAAAATCCATTTAAAGAATACATATGTATGTACATACTTACATTCAAGGGACAGGTGTGATTTACATTCGTAAAAGGCATAAAGACTGTGTAAAGAATTTTCCAAAATGGATACGAGTTTTGATTCTTCATGAATTTACAAAAGTCTGTTGTTTGATTGTACAAATACGGATTATAACGTTGAGAGGAGCTCCTAACAAAAAAGGCACCATTTACCTGTTGTAATCAATCAATAATTTGTGTTTAAAAAAATTGCAATTAAATCTACACCAACATACCGTTAAATTATCGAGTGGCGTCTGATATAAACTCAAATGGACAGAAGCGCTTATTTTATCACGACCCATTGCCTTCAGTTGACATTTTTTGAATTCCCCAAAGCCGGTGTCGTATGATTTACAAACCAAGTTTGTAAATTTTATTGTCATTGTCTCAACACTAAACAGTTGTTGATGCAACAATATAATGGAAATAAAAATTATTTGAAATTTTTTTAACTTAGCCTGAGACATGTTGAGCTCTGGAACTGCAAATAAACTCTGCGTTAAAAAGAGAAAAAAATTATTGTGATGGTTTTTTAAACAGATTTGCTTAATTACGATCGTTAGGCATCACTGAATACAAAGATTACTTTAATAATTATCGTATCAAAATAGAAATTGAATATGTTTCAATTTCAATATTTCAAACTGTAATAATATTAAAGTACGAGGTGTGTGTCAAAAAGCAAAAAATTTTGCATTCCATCTACAAACGTTGCCCTCTTATTTTTATTGGTCGGCCATTAATACAAGTATACATAGAAGCACAAAATCACCATGTATTTTACTACGTATGGGTATGGTATATAAATTTCAACTGATATGTTCATGTATATGTAGGTGTGTACATGTATGTATATGTGTATACACCCTTATGCCTACATTTAAATTTACACATCATATACCCTCTGTGAATAAATGCTATTTGCACTTAAACTTTATAGGATATCCCTATAATGCCTCCTCCAAGTCTATTGTCCTGACAAATTGCAGAATGTTGCCCAGTGTCAACGATAACAATTCCCTGTCCAGCATCTGGTATGCACCCAGGTGTTTCCTTCGGTTATGCATTAATCCTTGAAAGGTTCCAAGTAAGTGTTCCGATAATTCATTATCATCGCCACAGAATCTACATGTTGGGCCCGAGATAAACCCCATTCTGAATAAATATACCGATTTTAGAGTCATATTGACTCCAAACAACAGATTTGGGAAGCTTTTCATTTTATTTACTTTCGGAAGTTTTTTGCCAGAAGACTGCTGAAATATTTTGTTCATGTTTTCTTTTATGTTCGAGCTATCTGAGCTGGGATTTAAACGACAGGCTCTCGGCTATAAGCCAATACACTGCCTATTAGATTACAACGACACAACAACATCCAAGAAATACTTAAACAACGGAACGATGAACTGTATGTATTGTTACGTTTTTACTTTTTAAAAACGTTTAAAATATGAGCTCCTCGTAGATTGAAAATAAAATAAAAATAAAATTGTGTTTAGTTTTACTGTTCACAACTTTATGTAAACAACAACAATTGCCGTTTTTGTTATTCCTGTGTTTATACCCTTTGCATAAACAATAACGATTACAAGACAATTGTTCGATAGATCTTTGTAACGGAGATCTTCCAACTACGATTACTCTCTTCGAACATCGCGCGTCTTCACACAAGACTGACTGAACTTCATTCCTACCTCGCCTGCTTGCTCTTGCCTTTTATATGGCAGGGTAAACAGTCTGATGAATGTCTTTGAAGGCGAATGTTCATGACTTCGCCTTCTCGAATTCTCTATAAATGTAAACATAACTGTGGTAAAGAACAGATCTCCTACAGACTCTTTGGATGTAAGACCGTAGCATATATATATGATTAGGATAATGAGAACTAAGCCTGACACGAGACTCATTAGATGGCATCGTTAACTAACAAATCAAATTGCTCCTCAAATATCCTTCTTGTGGAACAGCAAATCCTACAAAAGAAAACTCTGAGTAATTAGAATTTACGGCATTGAAATACTTGCTTAATTCAAACTGAGCAGAAAGTGCTGACGACCTGACATATCTGACATCTAAGCCGCCTATCCGAGCACTCAGTGGCTGTAAGTCTGGCTCGTTAACATGGGACTGCTGGATTCCAAGACATGTGAAAATTCTATGAAGTGAAAAGGGATGTTTAGAAGGATATACAAAGCGAAAGAGGTAATGGAAAAAGAGACGGAGGACTCTACTCAATCCAAACGGGATTGAAACTAACTTTTGCTAGGTATTTACAAATGGCAGAGATTGGAATCTTGTAGCAGATTGTCAAGAAGTAAGCTGATATTAAAACAAAGCCTTGTAAGACTTTCGTACGCAATAGAAATCGTTTCAACATCCTTTTTGCATAATCTGTTGTGAGGGGGAAGAATCATCACAATACAAACTCGTAACATGTGCGGCATTCATGAATTACAGAAGGAAGTATAGTTATCCTTGCAGACATCAAACAACACCCTGAACTGTGTGAGGAGTAGAGGGTTGGTTAAGAAATTATTGTGATGCAATCGATGCTATTGTCGCAGAATTCAAGAACCTTTCTATACATGATACAGATTACATAGACTCTTAATTACAAAAGAAATACTCGCTTAGTTAAAAAGCGTTTTTAGAACTGTACTTACTTACTTACTTAATTGGCCATAACAACCCGTTTAACGGATTTCGGCCTGCCGCAACACATCCTTCGAGGCGCCTCTGCTTCTTGCGCGCCTACGCCAGTTGGTCACATCAATCGATGACAGGGCTTCCTCGATTTGGTCCCTCCAACAAGGTCGTCCTCTTCGCCGACTTCCGCAGATTCCCGCATCAAATACCCGTCTCGCCGGAGCATCCTCCTCCATTCGAACGACATGGCCGCTGGATATTAATACGCTGTACAACGTCAATGTCGTTGAGGAGCTCATACAGCTCACTGTTGGATCGTATACGGAAATCATCGTCAACTCTTACTGGACCGAAGATCTTACGTAGGACTTTCCTCTCGAACACTTTCAAGGCTGCTGCATCAGTTCTTAATAGGGTCCATGCCTCTGTGCCATAAAGAAGCACGGGTAGGATGAGTGTCTTGTAGAGTATTAATTTCGTCGCGCGAGCGAGGTCTCTGCTACTCAATTGCCTATTGATGCCATAGTGGCACCTCTTGGCAAGAGTAATCCTGCGCTTGATCTCCAGACTGACATCATCATTTTTGGTGGTAACGGCGGAGCCAAGATAAATAAATTCCTTGACCGTTTCAAAAGTATAGTGATCGGCCGTAATCTGAGAATCAATATGCCGTTTTTAGAACTCGTCTAAGTTTATTGGAAGAGTGAAAACAAATTTCTCTTTTTTCAATTTGTCATACAACGCTAATCAGAAATTTTTTTTGCAAATTCCAGTCACACTCTCTGCCTCTCTCTCTCTCTCTCTGAAAGAGGTTTTAAAAATTTTTATAATTTTCTTTTCAATTTTTTTTGTTGCTTTAAATCTAAAATATTTACTTTTCTTAGTTATTTGCGATAAGATATGAAAGAGAAGGAGAGTTTCTACAAAAAAAATGCACAGAAAATAAATTTTTGTGTTCTTGTCTTGCTAAACAATTGTTTTTTTTTATGGTTTTTTAATTCAAAGACAACAACAAATTAGTAAAAATAAAAATCTAAATTGATAATGAATATAAACAAAAACGTTTTTTAAAAAAAATACAGCAGCTTAGAAAAACAATACAACAAAAACAATAAAAACAACAAAATTATACTCTTTTCGACAAGAGTCAACAAAATAAAGAATTTTTTCTCCTTGGTTTTGTTTTTTTCACTAAAAACATGTGTAATGTAGTGTAGTTAGAGAAAGAGAGTGAGAGTGACAGAGAGAGAGAGAGAGTGAGAAAGAATCTAAAAGAAATAGAAATTATTTAAAGGCCTTAAAATTTATTTAAAAAAATACAAAACTTTGTATATATAAGCCAAAGAAATTTGTTTGTTTGTTCGTTTGCCGAAAAGCAAAATAAACTTATTACAGTAACTCACTATTATGCTGAAAGATAGGGGAACAGGGCCCCTATACTTGTATTTATGCAACGATTCCATTTGATATACATATGTGCATACATGAGGCCATGCTGACGCAGTTAATGTAAAGGGTGTTTTTTATAGAGGTATATAACTTTAAGTTGGCATTACTTTTCAAGATGGCGACTGATTTAACAGCTGTCAAGTGATTTATTCTCAGTTTGGTTTGGTTTGGTTTGAATAGACTCACGCCTGAACAAAGCTTGCAAATAGTGCAATTTTATTTCGAAAATAATGGTTCTGTGCGGAAAACGTATCGCACACTACGTCAATTTTAGCGTCGACAAAATCGTCGTCCATCAGAGCAGTTAATTCGATTAACCATGGAACGTTTTCGCACCACGTTTACTCTTATTGATAACTCGCATCCCCAGAGACGCTGTACGGTGCGTACAGAAGTAGCTATTGCTGCTGTAGAGCGTAGCATTGAGGAATACCCGAATGAGTCCATCCGCCATCGAGCACAGGAATTGGATCTGTGTCCATCCACTTTATGGAAGATTTTGCGGAAGATTTTACAAAATCCAACTCGTGCAAGATTTGAAGCCAAACGATCATCAAGTAAGGCGTAGATTCGTCGAATGGGCCCAAAACGAGATTACCGTTGTTCCCGATTTTCATAAGCGAATTTTGTTTAGCGATGAAGCGCACTTCTGGTTGAATGTCTACGTCAACAAACAAAACTGCCGCATTTGGAGTGAAGGTAATCCTCAAGTGTATGTGGAAACACCGTTACATCCAGAAAAATTGACTGTTTGGTGCGCTTTATGGGCTAGTGGAATCATTGGTCCGTACTTTTTCAAAAACGATGGTGGTCAGAATGTTACAGTCAATGGTGATCGGTACAGAGCCATGATTACTAACTTTTTCATTCCTGAATTGAATAACCATGATGTCCAGGAGATGTGGTTTCAACAAGACGGCGCAACATGTCACACAGCTCGTGCCACAATAGATTTATTGAAAGACACGTTTGGTGACCGCCTAATTTCAGGTTTTGGACCTGTGAATTGGCCTCCAAGATCTTGTGATATAACACCGCTAGACTACTTTCTGTGGGGCTATGTAAAGTCATTGGTCTATGCGGTAAAGCCACAAACGCTTGACCATTTGGAAGACAACATTCGCCGTATTATTGCCGATATACGGCCACAAACGTTGGAAAAAGTCATCGAAAATTGAACGTCCAGATTGGATTACATCCGCGCCAGCCGTGGCGGTCATATGCCAGAAATCATATTTAAAATGTAATGCCACAAGATTATCTTTCGGATAAATAAAATTCATGTCAATCGAATAATCCATCGTTGTTTTATTGCAACTTAAGGTTCTATACCTCTATAAAAAACACCCTTTATTTGTTTCGGTTCGGGTCGAGTTCCGGTTCAGCAGAAAAAAACGTTCCGGACTCCGGTTCACGGTTCGGAAAAACAAGCCGGTTCATTCCGGTTTTTTCCGGTTCGGTTTCGGTTCAGACCCTTGTTTATAAAAATACATATAAAAATTCGTCAAAAATTAGAAAAAAAAATCTTTTTATTTTTTTTTTTCAAAACGTCAGCCAATTCTCGATATCAGAAATCATCTTTAGTTCCGGAACGCGTTCCTGTCCAAAAAGGAAGTACCGGAACGACGTTCCGGAGCGTTCCGGCTCGACAACACCACTGTCTAACAGCCTATTGATTTCCACATCTCGTAGCATTCGGCTTAGAGCTCAATCTGGCTGATATCAACAGACTTCTTGAGGCAATATTCCAGTAGTCATGGCAGCATCTTGAGGCATCTGACTGCATCACTGATGGAATTTGAATGGATGGATTTCGTTTCCAAACTGGAATTTGCTGGCAATATTTCAGTAGTCATAGCATCATCTTGAGGCATCTTACTGCATCTCTGATGGAATTTGAATTTGGATTTCGTTTCCAAACTGGATTTTGCTGGGTAAGCACAAGCTGTCGGGTAAAGAAAGTCCTAAAGGGAAAAAGTTGTTACAGAGTAGAATTTCTTCAGTTCCTTATGGTGTGGAAGACAAAACTCTGCAGGGTTTGAGAAAGGATAGGAATTCTTCTCATCACTTCATATGCTACAGTCTTCACAGATGGTTTCAAAAGAGCAGATGTATTCTCAAAATCTTTGCACTTCACAGCATTGTTTACATGTGCGAAGTCTTCTGGCATTTTTCAAGTGAAAGTTTTTACAATTTGGAAAGGCGTGAAGTCGCTGTAGTCTAGAAGGCAGTGTGTTGGATTATTAGACGCGAGCTCTTGGTTCAAGCTCTAGGTCAGACATCTCGAACAAAGCGAAATTTAAAAAATTATAGCTTGGGGGACTTCCTTTCAGCAGTCTTCTGGCAGAAACTCAGAGAGTAAATAAAATTGCCATGAAAAGTTATTCAAAAATATGTCGTTCGCAGTCGATGTTAAACTGTAACTCCCGCCGCTCATGGAAGAAATGATTAAAGGGTTGTACAGTAAGACCCCGCTTAATGCGGAAGATACGTTAGCGCTAAACAAAACAGCGTTAAACGAAACAGCGTTCGTACTGTGATTGCGACTTCGGAAAATACAGTTGGAATCTTTATTCTGTACAGACTAACAAAAGAGCATTGAAGAAGATACATGGTATACACCGTCGCTATATAGTGCATCGCTTTTGGTCGGTGCATGGCCGTTTCATTTGCACATATATGCTACAAGTATCAATACAGTGTGCGATTTAGGGGAATCCCTAATACTACCGCGTAATACTGAAACAGCGTTAATCGGGGTCTTGCTGTAATGGCCAATCAAGTAAGTTAAATGCTGAGGAATTGCCACTCTGCAGGTACAATTAAAATTTTCTCTGATAGTTAACAGAATAATGGTGTGAGCTAGTAGCTACCCGACCTTAGTTCTCTGATGTAATGAGGAATTGAAGCTTCTTCTTAATTTAATCCGGGCCATGGTACATGAAAATGACATTATCGCTTTCACCCCTTTTATTTGAGAGCCTGGAAGATGCTCTTACCTTCTCATAAGACTACTCGCTCAAGAACGAATTTTGATTTTATGGTTCCACCTTTGCGAAGCACACCGGGTTTTAGTTTAGTAAATAATAAAGATAGAACTCAATAGCAGCTAACTTTTTTCACCTAATTAGGTGAGAGAGGACGCGAGAAGGCTTGGGTATACTTTTCAAATAAATTTTCTTTTCGGTTTTGTTTTTTTTTTTTTTAATTAAAAAATAGTCGCATCTTAAAAAGCGTGCAAGTGAGTTCACAGCTAAAGTTTTGAGTGGAAGATGTGAAAAAGAAGAAGAAGAAGAAAACAAAAGTTAAAAGTTGCAGAAACATTTTTCAGAAGTTCCTTATTCTACATGAAAAAGAAAGAAATAATTTTGAATTAATTAAAGAAAATATAAATTATTCCCACAAAAAAAACATAAAAATTCTAAGAAAATTGTTATTTGTGTTTATGTTTTCCACAAGCCTTAAATTAGGCAACAAAATTTATGTGCAAATAAAAGTTGGCAAGAAGAGTGTGTTACGAAATAATTTATTTTCAACCACAATTTTAGCAAAAATAATACCAAAAAAAGGCATAAAAGCATACAGAGAGAGCATATGTTTGTATTAAAAATAATAAAAAATAAATTCAGAATAAATTTAAAAGCCTTAAGGAAAATAAAACACCATTCTTATATGCCTTAATATAGGCTTTAAATTAAATTAAAATTGTTAACGTAGTGGAAACAAAAACTAAAAAATAAATAAAAAATATTGTGAAATTTTTTCCTAAATATGCTACAACCATCAGCTAGTGACGATTCTCGTGTATATGATATCAATGACTATCATTATAATGAAACTTATAATAATACGGATACAGATGATTACGATTATGTCAACCTTAGTGACTGTATAATCGAGTATCAACCACCTGCACCCATGCTTATGGGCTATGACGAGTATAGACGTCACTTTATAAGTGAGTAAATAAGCAAATAAAATTAAATTTTTCTTTTCTGTTTTCATATTTTATTTAAACAAGAGTTTTAGAATTTATTATGCTTTGTTTAATTAAAAAGAAATATGTTTTATACGTGAATGTAAATATAAATTATTTCAAAATATTTAAACGAGGTAGAGAGAAAACTGTAAAGAAAATGGTTTCATATAAATAAATAAGCTTAGTCTGCAGGGTATAGCTCTCCGGTCTCTTCATTCAGTGAGATCTTCCTTCTTGGGCTGATTCATTATGTCTCCCTAACTTTGTTGAGATAAGTGGGAGAGTTTTATAAGTTTGATTTTCGTTGTGCCAACATGTACTGGATTAACATTGTTTACACCTGATGTCTGTTGGCATTCTTTAATGCATGTACGTGCCTACAACATTTTTAATTGTCTGTGCAAATATTTGTCTGACAGACGGTTTTGTAATTTTGTTTTTTTTTTCTTCCAATAAAAACTGAGTCTTTATGCTACAACAACAAACAGATCGTTTTAATTTATTGTTGTTTAATTATTTAAAATTTATTTTTTAAACTCCTCAAAAAGAGACAGAAATTAAAAGATTGCAATACGAACATATGGAAAATGTCTGAAATCATGATGAAAAAATGACCTCAAAAATATTTCTTTTATCTTAAATTGTTATTAAATAAGATAAAGAGATAAAAACAGAAACAGATACCGAGAGAGATAAAGAATTAAAAATTAATTCACTGTCAACACTTTCATCATAATAACAAAAAAGTTTACATTTTTCACTTTTTCTTTAAAAAAAAACGAAATAAATTTAGAAACAATATTTTATTTTTGCAGTTGAGGGCCTAGCAAATGCACATGAAATAAAATAATATCAAGAAAACCTCCTAGAGGGATTACTATTACAGAAGCTTGAAGAAGTCTCTTAATATTGAATTAATTAGGGCCAAATTTTTCTATAGGAAAAGCTTTTAAAATTTTGTTATTATTTTGGGTATTTTTGAAAGCACTTTTGGGATTTATTTAGAATTTTTAAAAATTTTGTATTCTTTTTAAGCTTTTTTAAATTTTTAGTCAAAGTATGCCCATGCTTCTTGACATTTCTAAAAAGTAGATTTAATTTCCTAAAAAATGATATGCAACATGCCTATCTTTGCTTTTTAGCAACTTGCAATAAGATTAATTTAAAGCCATGATTGTATTTAAAAAACACCAGCAAATAAACAATATTGCCACACTGTTTTGTTTTAAATAAACTGATAAAGTTGCTGAACAACAGTATTGCTTAATAGCAACATATGTATAAGTGAAGTTATCATCAACCAACCCTAGACACAAACCTGTATTTATTTTGTTGAGAGGGGGCTTATCAGAATTTAATAAAACACAAACACTAAAGAAAAGAGTTGTGTTGTACACAGAGCGAGAGAGAAAGAGAGAGAGAGCGATTAAGAGAGTACTTATAAAGAGCTACACTTAATGAAACACTAATTGGAGTTTTGAAAATCACCACACTCTACATCAAATGCTCAACAATCAAGTTTAGTTCTCAACGAGCAAGCGATCGAAACGAACGTTGTTTTCTTAGTAAGTAAAGTGTAACTCGTGCTTTTTTTTGTTTTCATTAATTTGCGGTTTAGAGAAACAACAACAATAAAATTGAAAAAGTAAAGAAACAAAGAAGAAAAATAATACAAAAAAAGAAATAGAAAGCGGTTAAATACGGTAATAAAAGAAGTGCACGACGGTTAGCGGTTAAAAAGCGAGAAGAAATTTGGAAAATTATTAAAATTTACACGAAAAAAGCAAAGGGAAATCAATTAAAAATGTTTAATTAACGATTAATTACAAGCGAAATGTAAAATTTTAATTGAAAAAGAAGAGAAAAAGAAGAAATAAAAAGTAATGAAAAGTGTGTGTATATAGCGTTGAAGAATATCGGCATAAAAGTCTTAAATGTGTGTGTTTGTGTGTATAGATGTGTTAACAAGGCGTCATTTGTTTGTAAAAAAGAAGAAGAATAAGTAAAATTAAAATAAAATATTTAAGAAAATATAACAACAAATAAACGGCAAACGGAATAATTGCTAATTTTTGTGTTCCGCTCTTCGTAAATGGATAAATAAAAGCGGCATTACTTCACCTGTTGCTTACTTTATTATTAGTGTGTGTGTGTAAGCCTCAAAAAAAATTATTAGTCAGCCTATATTGTTGTTGTTGTTTTCAAATATTTGTTTGCAATAGACAAAAAAAAAAGAGGCAAAAACTGAAAACCTTTACCTTGAACTCACCAGCAAATAGAAAACAATAACAATTTCGTGTAAATCAATAACTAGTTGCTGTTGTTATAACAAAAATAGTTTTTGTTGTTTTTTCTCTTTTTCATTTTGCTTTTTTTTTAAAGAATTGTTTTAAAGTTACTGCCGTTAAATGCATTGCCATACACCATATTCTCTTTCTCTCATTCCATCTTTTGCACACCTATTAGGACCACTCTTTGTTTTCAATACAAATTTTTTTGTATAAAAAAAAGAAAAAACTACAACAACAAGAAACAAACGAATAAAAAACAATAGCAATGGCAGTCAAAAGAGTACGAAGTAACAAGAACCGGTTAATTCCCTGTATAAGTACAAAGAGAACAGACAAGTCTGTTACATTTGGCACCACTACAGTATGTAAT
Source organism: Sarcophaga carnaria (assembly GCA_958299815.1). Taxonomy (NCBI): domain Eukaryota; kingdom Metazoa; phylum Arthropoda; class Insecta; order Diptera; family Sarcophagidae; genus Sarcophaga; species Sarcophaga carnaria. Next base: position 128,238,271 of record OY283150.1, on the reverse strand, counting down.
AGACGGTGTTTTAATGGTAGAATCCACCAAGCATAGAATTTTATTGGAAAATTTAGCAATTTTGTTAAAGAAAATTAAAATTTTTGCTCAATTTAAAAAATATTTTGATTTCCTTATAAAAATGCACATTAGAAGTGATTACTTTTACTATTTGGAGTAAAGATTCTACAACATTTAAAAAATTTGAAATTCCACGGGTAAATGCTGTTGCAGCCATAGTCTGTTATGGAATATAACGTTTATCCTAACCTTGTAATTATTAAGAGGGTATGGAATAGTTCATTACGCAGGTCTGGAATTATACATTTGAGCTGAATAAGTTTAATTTTAGCAGCTATGAATGGAAAAGCTTCTAAGCTTACAGGTTTTCAGTGGGATTCCCAATGTAAAAAATGTTTGTTGCAACAAATGCACCACATGAATATTGCACAGGCCAGTTAACTCATCTTAAATCAGGTTATCATATGCGATCATATACGAACCTAATGCTTTAACAATGGTCTGACTATACGTATAACTCTTCCAAAGACATTTCTCCCTTCAACAATTATCACATTATCCCATATAGTCTATAGCTCTGCCTAGAAGACGTTGTAATGATAATAGTTTGATCGATTGAGCAATAATAGCCGTCTTCGAAAAATGCATCGGAGTCCTTGATTGTGTTGTTTACACCATTTTCGCATTTCCGTCGTCTTAAACTCTTCAAGGAGATATATTGTGGTTTCATGCAGTTCTTGAAAGTTTCCAATTTTATCAGAATTTTCAATTTTATTTCTATACTACTGTCTTAATCCCACAGAGGAGCTGAGTCATATTCAGCAGAAAGAGCGCTGATAATTTTCAATGCCACCTTCATAGGTGTAGCACAGAAATCATCTGTACAAATAATCTTTTATGGATCAAAAAAATGTTTTTAATTAAAAAATTGATTATATTTCCTTCAAACTTTTCAAACGGATGATAAACAGGATAATAAAAAAAATCTTACTTTTAGTGTAGCGCTCCCTAACAAGCCGCCTAATATCGCACACATTTTTTAAAAACATAAAGTACAAGAGACACACAAAAAAAAGTAAAATAAACCTGATGTTGTTGTCATTTTGCTCTCTTTTTGCAAAAAGCAACAACAAAAAACCTTAGAATTTCTGTTGAAATGTTTCTTTTGCGTTTACAATGTTACAAAAGACGGGAGAGAAAGAAAAGAATAAGAAAATTCCTTTCTTGGAATTTATTTTTTCACCAACTCGACTGTTGCTGGTACGATAAAGAGAGAGGGAAAAAATTCTGCCGTAATTTAATACGGCGAAATTGCAGGCTTTTGGGCAATTTGTTTTTGTTTATTTCCTTTTTTTTTGTTTTTTTTTATGTGCTTCTCTAATAACATTTATTACAGTGAGTGTTGTTGTTTTATTTTGCCTGTGATTCGTTGTTTGTGTTTTTGTATTAAAGTAATTACAAAGTATTGTTGTTGCCAGTAGTGGTGGGTATATTGCTTTTTGCATGTGATATGCTCTTCTAATTTACTTTCGTTATTTATTGAATATTGATTTGTTGTTATGGTTTTAATATGTTTCCATAGTCTCACTCTCGCTCTCTCGATTTTTTTGATTTTTACTTCTTAAGGTTTCGTGTTTCACACGCTACGTATTTGATTTTTATTTTTGCCATTCCATCAATTGCTTTGTTACAATTGTTATTAGCAACAACAGCAAGAGAATAATTTTTGTTTTCTCTTCTTTAATATTATTTGAGAGCGTTATACGCTTGTACTCTCCTGTTTCTTCGTAACAATATCGGTTATTTTCAATACGATTTTTTTTTCGTTAAGTTTGCCATGTTTATTCTGCTATTGCTTTGTGTCATTACATTTTTTTAATGTTATTGTTATTGTTTTATTTTAATACCAGTTATCTAAGTAGACTTCTACATATAGTTGTTGTTTTTGTTTGATTGTGTGTATTTATTGTGTTACTATTCTTGAGTTATACAACAACATGTGTTTGTCTACTCTACATACCTATTCTCTCTATTTATTTATTTTTTTTTTGTTATTTTTATCTCTTCTCTTTTCTGTTGTCTCTCTGCTATTTACATAATTTTTTTTTTTGTGTTTGTTATACTGGTTGGTTTGTTGTTTGTGGTTGACCGGCCTATGAAATATTTTTAACGTTTATCATGCGTTTGTAGCGAGAACAAAAAACCCAGAAGGATTTTCTATAAGTCCCATGGACAATTTTAACAGAATAACAGAAAGTGTGCATAAGTGCTGCAAACCACGAATAAAATATTCATTCGATTATTAAAGTTGGTGAATAACCACAGAAAAAATTGCGGTTTTATTTGCTGTTTTTAAATTTTTATTAGAATAAAAATTTTTGCAGTTTGAATTAATTTAATGCAGAAAAATAATAGGCACGCATTTGCATTTTAATTTTTTTCTGTGGTTAATAAACACGAGAATTAAACGAGTGACTAATTAATCTAAGAAAACCAATTCTTTATAAATTTGTTCACCTTTAGAAAGTTTTTTTTTTTTTTTTTGTGATTAATTTCTAAGAAAATAATAAATTTTTTAAAACCTTAATGCTGTTACTCATTGAGTTTTTTATATAAAATTCAAGGGAAACCATTACGAGTAACTACGAGAATAATTTGTTAGCTGCCGCCATAGCATTTGCAGTAGGCTCTGCTTGGTTAGCAGTTTACTAACGGGTATTGAGTTTTAATTTATCTACTACTACCTCACTAAATTTTTCCACCAAAATAGTACGGATTGTCTTTTATTATCGATTCACAGTAGGAATTCGGACACACTGTTAGATTTTTTGAAGTACTTTTGATCAGTTAGGTCAAGTGTCAAGTATTTTAATTTGTGTAGGTATAGAAATTAAATTATCTTCTCGCTTAGTTTTGTAACTGGATGTCTGAAAGTTCAACAAAAGAAGCCTAAGCATATAAAAAATCCCTTGGTAGACCACACACGATAAGGAAACTTTTCCTTTCTCTTCTCTGTATTGAAAATTTTCAAAAAGAAAACGCCATGGCGAACTTTTTCAGAATCGAAAGTATGTATCTGAGAACGAAGATAAGGAAATGGTTGACAAAGTTGCTCTGGTTTGATGCAAGGAGAGTACACTTTCCTATAGAAGAAGATGGATATAGCTCCTCTGCAATGTGGAAGAGGAGTCAATGGTGTACTAGATCACCAAATACCTATATAGGACAGCGGCTTAGGCAATAAAAGTTGCTATACACATTGGTGAACAGAAGCCACTAACATTCTCATTGAAGAAGCTTATTTGGTTTCTTGAAGTAGGAAGCCTGTGATTATCACGAGGAAGCAGAAGAAATCCACTATGGTTACCATTTCAAAGGCCGCCTTAGAACTGACCACATTTTCTTTACTTTACCATGCCTTCTTCTACAGCTAAACTCTTAATTTGGCCCTACGCTGTGGATAAAATGTTTAAGAGCAGGCGATTTTCTTGTCATACTTCTTTAAATTTAAGGCAACGATTGTTTCAGGGACATTTTCGAAAAAGGAAAAAACGATCCAATGATTTTCTCAAACCCTAAAGCGTACCTAATACTCACATTTTTCACATGGCTTTTTCACAATCAAATTGGCGTCCTTTTTTGCAAAAAAAAAACTCTTAAAATTCGTCATAGCAATTGTATTTTTGTCAACTAAATTAAACGAATAATTAATAGTTTATGATCGATCTCTATTTATTATTACCGTGAGAACTAAAGCTGAGAGAATAATTGTAAAAAAAACTTTTTAAAATAATTATTTTTCATTTCCATAATTAACGAATAAATTCTACACAATAAATGTTTACACTAAACACTGGGATTTTATTGTAAAGAGAGCGACAGTTAGAACTGTAAATGATAATATAATTACTCTTTATGCTTACTCACTTACGCCCTCTCTCTCTATCTCTCTCTCTCTCTCTCTGTTTGTCTGCCTCTGTGTGTTTAAAATCCACGTTTGTTATTAAACAAAACAAAAACGAAAATAATGAGAAACAAAATTTTAATCAGAATTTGATCTTTACAACGAAAACAAAAACAACACACAATATGAAGCTGCTTAGTAAAGATAGAATAAAAAAAAAATAAACACACATTCATACGCACACACATAAAGTATAAGAAAAAACAACAACAATAGAATAGAAAAAGCGCAATTGAAAAACAAGTGTCACGGAACAAACAAACAACAACAACAACAACAACTAAAAATATTTATTATTATGGTTTAAGTGAAATACTCTAATTGTTGTTGCTTCTATTATTACCAGCATTTTTGATGGGCTCATTAAATGTAAAAGAGCGCAGAGTTTGTTTTTTTCTTTTGTTTTTGGTTTTTTTTTTTAAAGATTTGTTGTTGTTACAAGTGCTATAGAGTAGAGTACTTAAATGTAAACAAAATGATTTTTTTCGTTTTTTTCTTTTTATGGAAAATAGCACGTTATTGTTGCTTTTGTTTTAAAGTGTAAAGAGGGGAATAAATAAACAAGTAAGCCTTCGTTGGGTGAATTTTAGTGTTAGAGTGTGTGTGTGTGTTTGAGAAAATAAATATTGAATTGTAAAGCAAATAAAGTGAAATGAAAAAATTTTTTTCTCTTTATTTATTTTCTTGAGGTTGTGCGTGATGGTAAATGGTGTTGGTGATGCCGTATGTTTGTTTTTTGAGGTGCTTGTGGTTGTAACGTTGCCAATGCATATGGTGACTGTTGTTATGTTGTGTACTTAAGTCTGTCATTCAATGCAATTGTTTACCAACATGTTGTTCTATTTGTTTTAGTTTATGGACAGGAAAAACAAAGAGAGGAAAACGAAAGAATTAATATGAAAATAAATGAAAAAAAATAAATTTTTTCTTTTTTATTAAAAAAAAAACCGGAAGGTTTAAAGTTTTTTATTTCTGAAATTAAATACAAATGACGTCAAGTGTTAGATAAAAAAATTAAAAAAAAAAATCAAATTTAATAAAAAAAAAAACAAAAAAATAATAAAAAAAAAAATAAATAAAAATTAAACAAGAAAAAGAAAAAATGCTTAAAAATATAAAAAAAGAAAAAATAAAATAAAGAAAAATAAAATAAAAAAAAATTAATATTTATTTTATAGAAAAAAATCATGAAATTTTAAAATTTCTTTTTTCTTTATTATTTCCAGTTAATACCTAATTTTTAATTTTTTTTGTTGTGTTTAACGTTAAAAATATTTTTTATAATTTTTGTTTTGAATTTAAAAAAGAAAAAATAAATTCATTATGAATTTATTTAAAACAATTCTATTGGACAAGTGATTTATATCTAAAATACAACCCTGTGTCATTTAAATTCTTTAAATTTGAATTTAAAACGTAAAATATTTACCCTATCCCAGCAACAACAACTACTACTATTACCACCATCATATATCTTCTATCCAGAATTAATTTAATTTTAAACGCATTATGGAGCCATCAATATTAATTGGTAAGTGCCTATAGAAGTGATTAAAATTTACAAAAAAAAAAAAAAAAAAAAAAAAAAAAAAAAAAAAAAAAAAAAAAAACTTTAAATTTAAATATTCAAACGTAAAGCCTTTGCAAAAGTTAGGTTAAAATGATTAAAATGCTATTAATCGGTTCAATCAAAGGTCCATGGTTATACATATTACATGTTAACTTTGGTAATAATATGGCAATGGGCAGTTTTCTGTTCAGTAAAGTTCTCAAGTAACGTAGTTTAATTGCTTAAGTTATTGAAATGTTTGTAGTTTATTTGGATTATGATTGTTGCTGTCAATTATCAGCAAAATGTTGACTAAAATGGATTCTTTTACATTTCCTTGTATGTTGCTAGGTATACGCCGGAGACGATATTAAACTGTTCAGCCTGATAAACGTTGCAATCTGGCGCGGCATGCCTGATTTAATCCAGTCAACCTCGGTAATATTTCAAAACCTACAGCTCCATGGATTTTGGATCCATCTGTGTAAAACAGTTCTTCCGCCAGGGATACCGTTTATTAGCAGAGATGGATGTTCTTAATTTCTTGTGCCTCCACTTCAAAACTGTATTGAAATGAAAACTCTTTAAAAATTTGTTTTCTCCCCCTAATTGGCATCATAAAGTATTTAATTCATCCAAACAAACTTTATTTCTAGTGGCAGGGGGGGGGGGGGCATAGAAAAGCGGAATTTAATAAACAAAAATTGATTTTCGTTAAAAAAAAAATTCATTCACGCTGCTTTTCCTAACTAGACTCCCAGCATGTTGCCCCTTCCAAAAGCATCAGACTGAGAAGAAAAAAACTCTACCTCTGAGATATTAGAGTAGCTGGAGTAAATGAACAAAATGTTGGCATGTTAAACCAAATCCCACAAAAAATAAAAACAACGTGTGCTCCAAACACACACTTTAAACTTCAAGCAGCATGTGCTGGTGGTGGCTGTATTGTATTTGAGCTACTCTGCTATCATCCATAAGACAAAATAACCAAAAAAACTCAACGAAATTCTTTACATTCCCCCAAACAGGCCTTGCAAATCGTTATGGTATTTAGTGGTGATGATAACTATACGGGGAGGACGCGTATCGGCTTTCGTGCCGTAGTTGAAGGGGCGTGTCATGTTGTTTTGCGTGTCAGGAAGTGAGAAAATGTCATTTCATAAGCACAGACACATACATTTTTTTCCATTTCAACTGACAAACCCATTCATTTTATTTGATTGGATTTTTTTCCCCTTTTACCCGCCCATCTCTCTCTCCCCAGTCTGTCTTCGCTTTCTCTATCGTTAGCCGTCTTATGATTGTTGTATTCCATTATTGCAGAAATGTTCATTTGAGTGAGGAATTGTAATTATTTTTGTCCCATTTAATGTTGCAATTGAAATGGAATTTGTTTGTCTGTCTGTCCGTTCATATACTGTGTCACTAATTGATTGACTGTTTGCGTTTGTGGTTTATTTTATTCAATAGTTTGAATTGGAATGAATACAGAATACAGAACATCAACTCTCTCTCTCTCTCTCTCTTTCCCCCAATCCCCTAGAGCTCATTTAAATACTTTGTATTGCCTGTTATGGGAATTCCCAGGGAGTGTATCTGGCTAACGTATGTTTTTAGTGAAATTAGTTCGTTAAATACCTCATCAAATGAAATGATGACAAGAATTATAAAATCGCTTAAGAAATTGAGAAATTCTAATTAAAAATAAGATAAACACTCACAACCGGTAATTTCTTAACGCTAGGGCTATGCATTCTCATGCTATCCTCGTCAGGGTGAAGCGCAATTTGAGAAACTTTTTTTTTTTGTTTTTGTTAAGCCAGCTCCGACAGGCGATTGTATGTGAAGCCAGCTACGAAAGTTGTTTTTTTTTTTTTGCAACCACCTGATGGAAATTGATCGTAAGGATATCTCTGTCTCTGTGTATTCTCACGTGATATTGCGTGTAGGCTTGCTGGTGGACATAGGGAGACTTTTTAATTTTTTAATGAGGGGTTAAGCCTCAGAAAATGCGGAATTTCCACCAACCGAAATCAACTCCTAGTATGAAGGTGAGATCTTTCCAGAGCCCACGATTATGTGCCATGCCTCAGCTTTATTATCTTCCTAAAGCGAGCTCCCCAGTAACTTTTTTAATGTTATCTCGAGTCCGTGAAACTAGGTTAGGTTAGGTCGAAGTGGTAGCTCTGATATCACAAAGCTCACTTGAGCACGCATAGCGGCCCGTTGTGATGCCACGGGTGAACGCAGTCCCTGTACTAACCAAATTCCACCAAAATCAGGGAAAAGGAAGAAGTTGGTCAGCGCAAGGGCTACACAATAAAAGCTCGACTACCCCGCACTGGAAAACCAGCCAGAAAGTTTGATGAACGAAGCTATATCCTTGATGTCGATGGACGATAGCTCCGTTAAGCTAACAAGGAATGGGGAGCCAAATAACCTATATCTACACCTAGCAAGAGACGGGCACTGGCAAAGAAAGTGAACAACAGTCTCCTCTTCCTCAGTGGACCTACATCCACGGCAGAAGTCGTTGATAGGGAGCCTCATTCCTTCCGCGTGTCTACCCATGACCTGTAAGCACGGCCACTGTAGTTGAGGTGACATCACGACCAAGGCCAAGTAATCGGTTGGTACGCCTTCTATCCATCTTGGGCCAGGTGAGTCTAGCGGTGGAGCAGGACTCCCCATTGACCCAGTATAGGTTGGCGTCCCGAAAGAACCTCTGCGCAATGGTCAACTTGACCGAGGCAAGTGGCATACCCAATTCAGCAGAAGAGGATACCGGAAGGATCGCACCAGCTTCCCGGAATTTCACTGTGCCCGGGGACCCACACCAGAGAGACACATGTGAAGCGCTCCGAGAGTAAGTCGAGACAGCGGCGACATTCCCTAACGATCCTAGAGTTAATCACAAAACCCGATAGAGATCTTATCGTGGCCTGACTATCAGAAAAGATCGAGACGCGAGTGAAAGGAAACTAATCTGACAAACAATTCGCCGGCATTTCACATGTCATCCGATTGGCAAATCTTGGCACTTAGACTTTCAACGAATCTGTGGCATTCAAAAGTTAAATATTCCACTGTTTCTAGTTCCTTAGACACATGGGACCACTGCATTCCTCTAATAGGTGACCAATCTTCTGATCAATCCTCTGGTCAATCCTCCGATTTCCGTTGTTGCGACCGTACCGGACTGCACCTTTCACTTTGTGAAGCCGGTTAAGTGTTTTCGTGTCGATGTCTATCGGCGTCTTTTTTTTTTTTGGATGGACTCACTTAGGCCGCATTGGGCCCATTGTGCTACCGCAATCATCCGTTATCCCCTAGTCTCGAAACGATTCGGAGCTCCTGATGAAGCGATTCGGGCTGCCAATGTCAATCCTTGACAGTTCCTCCAGATCATCCATGCAGTAAGTACCCAAGTACTTCCTTCTCCTTTGGCAGAGAGCCGGGCATGTACCCAGCAGATGAGGGACAGTCTCCTCTTTTTTCCTTATCTTTGCAGCTTCTGCAGAAGTCATTAGCAAGGTGTCCAAGACCAATGCGCCTCGCATGCGTACCCATAATGCAACGCCCCGTAATGACACCGACAACTACACTGAGTGCGCCTCTTTGGAGTTTAAGTAGACTCATCCCTCATCCAGCCTTGACCAGATTTTACGACCCGTTCTACCCGTATCCGAGGTCGCTCACCTGTCGTTGACGGAATCGACGATCGCATTATCAATTATGAGCTTGCAGGCCCTCATAAGTATACCCAGATTCGAGAACTCATCGGAGAGTTCTATGGTCGTGCCCCGCCTGGCAAGTTCATCAGCTCTGCAGTTACCCGGAATACTTCAACACGGGTAAGAATAAAATCTTTCCTGATGACAATCTTGGCGACTTAACTCGCTGGATGCTGTAGTTCAAACTGTATCGATTGGCAATATGCATCACCCTAATGAATCGATGTCTAATAAATTTTGCGGTGCGTTTCTGAGGGAAACTCTGTTTGGGCCCAAGATGGGATTCATCTGCTGAGTTCAAAATAAGCTTTTCTCTTTTCCCAAGTAAAATTAAATCCCGTTGCCATGATTAAATTCCTGTACAGCTCTGTTGCTCTGTGATAAATGCCAACACCAAACGTTGTTTGTTTTTCATTTTAGCCCGTCTATGTCAGCACGTTTTTGCCACAGTTTTCCAGAGTTTTTCCTCTGTTTTTCTTTTTTCTCCTTTGCTGTTGTTATCGTTGTTGTTGTTTTTTTTTTTCATTTTTCCTATTGACATTGCTAAGCATTCAAGCGCAACCGTTTAAGTAGTTTTGGCTCAAGTAGCTCCCCTCCCACTGATGTTGTTGTTGTTGTTGTTCGTGTAGACGCTTTATCCATTTGATATTCCAGTTCCCATTATTTTGTTGAAAGTATTTTTTTTGGTGTTGTTTTAATTTAAATTGTAAAACCAGTTGATGAAATCCCATAAAAATGAAAAACTTGCTGCTGCTGTTGCTGCTGCTGCTGCTACGTACGTACACCGTGTGTAAATGGATATTGTTGGCGGATGGCTGAATAAATTGGCTTTGAATAACTCGGGAAATGAGGCTACAATTCTTAAATGCTATTATTATGTTGGGAAGGGAAATTTAGTTATGCTAATAGAGGGATAATTACATATTTTGATGGAAAAAGGTTTCAAAAAGATTGCGTTGTGATGAAAAAAAAAACAGTGGGAGAGGAGGGAGAGAAAAAAAATCGGTAAAATATAGCAAAATCAGGTTAATTACATACTCATTTGGGAGGTGGGGAAAACATGTTTAGGTCTCGGCTAAAATTATCATCATCGCCACAACTAAATAACTTGAGTCTGCTTTTTAGGGCACATTATGCCCCGGGGAGGATCACTTTCCTGCCAGATCGGATATATTTTACGCATCCACTACCACATGGGATCTTAGGTTAGGTTAGGTCGGAGTGGTAGCTCTGTCATCACAAAGCTCACTTGAGCACGCATAGCGGCCCGTTGTGATGCCACGGGTGAACGCAGTCCCTGTACTAACCATGTTCCACCAAAATCAGAGAAAAGGAAGAAGTTGGTCAGCGCAAGGGCTGCACAACATGGGATCTTACTTTAGTGCTTCGTTCAATGCTACAATAAACCTGTAGTAAGTGTTTCAGTACTTCTCCCATAGCAGTAGTTTACAGTTTTGTTTTTAGCGGGATGATCGGAATGTTTTGGTGAGTTGCCATGCCCAATTTCTTTAGCTACAATGTCACAAGTCTCTGTAATGAGCGTTTATCCATCATCTGGAGCTATTTTATAACTGCGCCAACCATTAGTAATGTTTTCCCAAATCACTATTCTTTTATGGATGTATTGGTTTAGGTATGATTAGATGACGGTCCCTTCTTGAAGGCTAAGGTCACATTGAAGTTAGGTCTTAGGCGCATTTGTTGAAGGGCACGTCACTCATGGTCGCATTAACACCCACAAAAATGGGTGGTGTTTGAAGCTAGGTTGTAATCCTGACTAACGAGTTGTAACAATAATTTAAGTAAGAGGCCAGTTTTATTCGATACGAAGATTAAGTCCGTGTTCAGTTACATGCATAATTGGTCATTACAACCCTTCAGTCAGGATCACGACCTAGATTCTCACACTTCTTATGTTGTGTGTGTTAATTTTATACATGAGTGGTGGGACCTACAGTTTAAAGTCGATCCCGAACGACAGATTTTTAAGAAACTTTTTATGGCAATTTAATTTAATCTCAGAGTTTTTGCCAGAAATCTGCTGAGAGGAAGTCGCCAAAGAAATACTTTTTGTATTTTATTTTGATGTCTGGCCTGGGGCTCGAACCCTGGCTTTTCGTCTAATAAGCCAACACACTACCTACTAGACCACGGCAACGGCGACCGTATTCAGTTAGCATAATGTTTTACGCAAATGCAACTGATAGATGGTGCACGTGGCCTAAGCACTATATTTAACCAAAAGGCTTAGCGCAGGAATTATTAATTTCGAAGTCATGGAGTCGCCGTAGTCTTGTAGGTAGTGTGTTGGCTTATTAGACGTGAGGCCACGGTTCAAACTCCAGCTTGGACATCTCCAACCAAACGAAATTTAAATATTTCTTCGGCGACTTCCTTTCAGCAGATTTCTAGCAAAAACTCTGAGAGTAAATAATAAAATTGCCAAGAAAAGTTTCTCAAAAAATCTGTCGTTCGGAAACGACTTTAAGTTGTAGGTTCCGCCACTCATGCAAAAAAATAACACACACAAAGTAAATGGTGTAAGAAATTAGGTCGTTATCCTAAATGCAGGGTTGTAATGACCAATTGTGTATGTATCATGGCTATTCTAAGTTCTAACTTTCAAAATTAAGAAATTCATTTTGCCTTTCGAACACACCTTATTTTTAACTCACCTCAGTTGAGTTCTTGAAAAAGTTTCTTTTTCGTTTTGAATTCCTTAAACTACTGCAACTAACGCTTTCAAATAATTTCAAGGCCTTCTGTCAAATTCTTTTGAAAAGCATTTAAATGACGTTTTATTTGTTTAACTATTAAACACACTTTGATTTGATTTATGGTGTAAAAAACAGAGGAAAAAAATAAACACAGCAACAATGCAATAAAAAGCGTTGTCTTTAACGACTCTTGATGCTAAACAAGGTTTTTTTTTTCAAAATTTTTAGAAACAAAACCTCGGCTTGAAATCTTTTAAAATGAAAAAATTAAAAATTCAAATTCAAACAATTTTTTTTATACACACAGGGAATTTTATTACAATTTAATTTCAATATTTATTTATGTATGTGCGTGCATTTAGTTAAACAAACAAATTGTTTATTTGTCTTTATGAGAAATAAAAATTAAAAAAAAAAATATACAAACAATTAAAACAACGGGACAAAAAGAGAAAAAACAAAAAAAAAAAATTTCATTCAAATGATCAAAACTGTGGACCAATAAAAATAGTGGACAACAGAGGACAACCCAGACACCCCAACATACAATTTAATTGAAAGAAATAATGCAAGGGAATGAGTCACAACAACAAAATCAACTATCGGGTCTGCCATCTAGCGTTTTTTTCCCAACTAGTGCTTATTTCGTGAATGGTAACACTTAGCTCATGTCTGATTTGACAGATAATTAGTTTTATACTTCCGCCGCTGAACGTATATGGTTGTGTATACGCTTGAACAACGCTGGGAAATATTGCGACATTACTTTGAAAATCATGGTAATGTTGCAGAATGTGTGCGAAAATTACGTACGGATTTTGAAAGAAGAGAAGCACTGTCAGCTCTCCGTATGTTCGTTATCTTGTGAAAAAAGAGAAAGAAACTGGCGTCCTCATCGACGATAAACCAAAGCGTGAAAAGCCAAAAACAAAGCGTACACCCGAGAATATTGCTGCTGTGGCAGAAAGTGTGCATGAAGCGCCACATCAACATCAATTCACCGTCGTTCTCAACAATTGAACATTTCGGAGACATCATTGAGACGAATTTTGCATAAAGACCTTGGTATGATGCCTTACAAAGCCCAATTGGTTTGGGAGTTGAAGCCAATTGACCATCCAATGCGTTTTCGCTTCGCTAAGTGGGCCTGCGATCGACTAACAGAAGATGCCGATTTTGGCAAAAAAAAAAATCATCTTTTCAGATGAAGCTCATTTTGATCTTGGCTATGGGTATGTAAACAAGCAAAATTGTCGCATTTGGGGCACACAAAACCCGCACGCATACATTGACAAGCCGACGCACCCAAAACGAGTCACTGTTTGTTGCGAATTTTGGTCCAGAGGCATAATTGGGCCATTTTTCTTTGAAAATAAGCGAGGATTGGCCGTTACAGTCAATGGCGATCGTTATCGGGCCATGTTGAATGAAATTTTGTTCACAAAAATTGAAGAGGAGGATATTGGCAACATTTGGTTTCAACAGGACGGCGCTACGTGCCACACAGCCGAAGCTACACTCGATGTTTTGCGCCCTGTTTTTGAAGATCGCATTATCAGCCGCAGAGCTGATGTCGTTTGGCCACCTTGGAGCTGCGATTTGACACCGTTGGACTATTATTTGTGGGGGGTGCCGTCAAAGATAAGTGTTACGCCGACAAGCCAGAGACAATTAGCGCTTTAAAGGACAATATTCGTGAAGCCATTGGTGAAATACAGCTGCACACAATCGATAATGTGCTTAATGCTGCCAGCCAAGGCAGCCATTTGAATGAAATTATTTTCCATTATTAACCGGAAGGATTGTACTTTCAAATAAAGAAAGAAATTTGAGAAAATATTCAGTAGTTTTAAAGTAGTTTTTAAAGCATTTTCAAAAAAAAAAAGTTATTTGGCGAACCCTTTACAATAACGACTACAACAATAAAAATAAACAATCAATGAATTCATAGTCAACTAAATCTCACCAGACCAGACATGTGCCTTAAAGTGTTAATAATGATGGTAGGGGCGTATAAATAAAACCTAAAACAAAAAAAAAACAAAAAATCCAAAAAAAATCCAAAAAGAAACCAACGAAGAAATCCTCAAGAATACGACGAGACTTTATTTGAATTTTAATGGATTATTTTATTCCCGTTCCCGTTCTTTTTTTAATGGCCTTTTTACACTAACAATAACTGCTATAACTGCTGATTATGATGATGATAATGATAATGCAGTTGATGATGCTGTAGATAAACTTCATTGCTTTTTTGCCCACCACAGTCACTATAATGATGGTGGTGGTGGTCATCATAATGCTGTTGTAACTGCCAATTGCATTGTCAGACGCTCATTTCTCTGTTTCTCAATGGTGGTGGTGGTGGATGGATGGATGCAGCAACCAAAGTGTCGGGAGTACATTTATTACGTTGCCAAACGACTACTTGAAACATTCATTTGGAAAAAGTTGCACGTCATTGACGCCGACAAGCCACATGAAAATAAAAAAACACCACCAACACCAACGCCAGCCACACTATTTGTACTATTCATGGCTTTAAATCGAGATTTAAACGAACAGAACACTATACTTTCCTCTTTTCTCTCGTTGTCGTTAAAAGAAAAAGAAAGAAACGAATTAAACTTAAAAGGAATCAAGAGAAAATATTTAAATTAAACGATGAAAAGCAAAGAAAAAACTATTTATGGCCACGAATAAGTGGATAAAATTCAAAAAGTCATACAAAAAAAAAACAAGCAGTCTCAACGAATTTGAAATGTCTCTACTAACGAATGCAAATGTACGATTGTAAATGCTTCTACGCAGTTGCCTCATTTTTGTGTGGGTATCGGTATTCAAATCCTCCAACTTTGGGATCTTATCCACATAGACACACGGTCTTTGATATAACCTCACAAAAAATTAGTCTTTCTGGAGACTTCCTATGCAGTAACATCAAAATCGGACGTGTTGTGTGGATCACGGTATCGTCTTAGTGAAACCACACGCCGTTCAGTTCGTAATCTTTAATTGAATTTCAAAATAATTCGATTATCATACGGCCTTAGTTCTCAAGATCAATGCATACATAATTGGCCATTACAACCCTTCAGTCAGGATTACGGTCTATCTTCTCACACCACTCATGTTGAGTGCGTTAATTTTATACGTGAGTGGCGGGACCTACAGTTTAACGTCGACTCCGAACGACAGATTTTTGAGAAACTTTTTCATGGCAGGTTTATATATTCTCTAAGTTTTTGCCAGAAATCTGCTGAGAGAAAGTCGCCGAAGAAATACTTTTTGTATTTTGTTTTGATGTCTGGCCTGGGGCTCGAGCCGTGGCTTTTCGTCTAATAAGCCAACACACGATTACGATTGCAAATATACGTTTGCAAATCCTGCTATTATCCCCATAGACACGGTCTTTGACGTAGGTCCAAAAGATATTACTCTTTCTGGAGACTTCCTATGCAATAACACCAAAATCGGAAGTATTGTGGGGTTCATAGCTTCAGTTCATAATTTTTAATTGCACGGCAAAATAATTCGAATATCATACAGCCCTGGTGCTCAAGATAACAGTAACGGATCTTTATTATTTAAAAAATGACGCAATGACACCTACAGACCGCAATTCGCACCAAACATTTATTTTTTCCGATTCATTGCACGAACTCTTTAAGATTCTCCGAGCCCCATAAGCGACAATTTTGCTTCTTGACGAAACCACAGCATGTGAAATAAACTTCACATAGCTGAAGAAACTTTGGTTCGAGAAATTAGCATTGAAAGCCTGCTGTTCTGGCATTCAAATAGCCCATCCTCTTCATTGTAAATGATCAGCAGGTTTATTTTGCTGCATAAGTTGAACTTTATTTGGCTGAAGATGTAATTCTAAATGCAAATTATGCCATAATGAAATGTAAGATAGGCCCGCTATCGAATTCGGATTACGACAGTGCGTATATTGCTCTGATGACCAGAACAACATTTATAACGTGTTCAATACCTTAAAATTTCTTCATAATCTTGCCAACTCCTTCCAAAATAGGTCGACAATGATGACCTTTTGACCTTTGACCTTTGACCTTTTAAGAAAGAGTCAACAAGACATCTCGGTGAGCAAGATTTTTCCCAACTGCAGCAGAAACGTATTTATACAGAGAAAGTTCTTTCAACCGGAGATGGCAACCCTGTCATCCTAGAAACAACTATAACTTACTGAAAAAATTTATTTGAAGAAACTTAAGCAAATTAAGAATAAAAAATGGAAATCTAAGATGGATTATTTGAGTTATTCCTTTCCTTTTCTTTATTACTTCAGAGATACACAAAGAACTTTAAACTGCTCTAAGTGGGGAAACGCTTCTAAATAGTTTTATCAGCGGAAAATCTCCTTCGGATGACCCTTTTAAAGAAAACTGCTTACTTCATCGAAAAACATTGAACAGAAAATATGTGCCAATAATGAGGAGATTCGCCAGAAACCTCGCACCACTGATTTTCTTTGATCAGATGTCAGGATCATTGCAATATAGTAACTACAGGTAGAATTTGGGTAGTAAAAGGCACACTACTTGCCTGGGAGAAAGAACATATCCAGCGCTCCTTAAAAGTTTTCTTAAATTTATTTTTAAATTATCAAACATTTCCTTTTTATTCCCAGGAACTCAATTCCGCTGCGTCACATATTCAGTTCTCCATTCAAAAATTAAAACGTATTCCAGAAGATCAAAAAATCGCTGACATTTAATTCCACTTCCTCTCCAAGCAAAGAAAACTGAAAGAAAATTTGATTTCTTTTTCGGTAAATCATCGTGTTGTTAAATGAAAAATGAAAAATGCTGCTCGTGTCAGGCTTGCAAAAACTTCCAATTTATTCTTCTGTGCCTTGCCTTATGCATGCAAACGAAGCAATTTCTTCTGTTTCGTAATTTAAAAAAAAAAAATTTTTGAAAATCCACAGAAACAAATTTCAGCTTTAAACCAATCAAATCCAAAATTAAACCAAAAAAAAAAAATAAAAAAATAACAGAAGGAAACATGAAAACGGAACACGACGCAATACAATCACATACTTTTGGATAAATTTCTTATGCTTGTAAAGATAGATTTCTGGTGTCCTTTTTTTCGGAAATATTTTGTTTAAGAAGTGCTTTCACTCTTCCTTTCCGCCTTCTTTTGCAAAACAAAAAAGTTCAGTATGCAGTGCACGCATTAAATTTGCAGTTAGCCAGTGTCCAAAAAAGGAAGACAAAATTGAACAAAAATTTGTTTAAAAATTATTTTAACATTTGCACTCTCCCATAAACCCTTCCATACATACATACATACATACATACATATATACACGCACACACAAATGTAAGTTTATACTCAAACCAGAACAAATAGTGTGTGTTGGTGTTAGTGCTACCAATGGGTCGTAAATCGTTTTTCGTATTTTTTTTGAATCCTATTTTGGATTCTTGCATTGGCTTTAAAATTGCAACTCAAGGTTCGGTTTTACGGTTGACTTATCATGCAACCTGTGACCCCTATGACCCTTGGATTTAAGTAAGGACACAAGCTACACATAGTTCGGCACCTTAAGATGGGTTTTTGGATCGTTAGATTTGTTAGATTAAGCAGTAGGCTTTGCAAGAATTGTATATAAACCACTGATGGGATGAGTTGATGCCGCCCTTACACTCTGGCAAAGTAATTACATAATTATGGCAGAACTATTCAATAGAAATGGTAGTGGATGAGCTCTTTAAACGATTATGCCCTTTGCGATTAAGGAAGAAAATACACGCATTTAGTCGTAGCAGGAGTCTCAAGCTAGAATTAACCAAACGTTCACGAATGGTAACGGAACAAACGTTCGTGTTTTAAATATGAAAAGCTATGCAAATGCATATTGAAATTACATTGCGGCTTGGTAATCGCTCTCTCATTGCTTTTTATATTCTAAAAACGAACGTACGTTCCGTGAACGTTCGTCTAATTCTAGTTTCAGGCTTCACTAAGCTGTTTTTAGAAGTTTTGGAGAAATCCTGGTAAAAAGCATCACAAAAAATAAGAATAAACACGATGACAGATACCTCTTGAGGTCTTATGCTCTACAAGGGAGCTAAATGGAAGACAAACTTCCCCTCTCTAAACTACATACATGGTCATTACAACCCTTCAGTCAGGATTACGACCTAGTTTCTCACACCACTAATGTTGTGCGTGTTAATTTTATACATGAGTGTCGGGACCTACAACTTAAAGTCGTTTCCGAACGACAGATTTTTGAGAAAGTTTTTCATGGCAATTTTATTTTACACTCAGAGTTTTTGCCAGAAATCTGCTGAGAGGAAGTCGCCGAAGAAATACTTTTTGTATTTTTGTTTTGATGTTTGGCCTGGGGCTCGGACCCTGGCTTTACGTCTAATAAACCAACACACTACCTACTAGACTACGGCGAAAGTGAGGAAATACTTCAGCAAATAATTGGCTCCCAACAAAAACTAAAAAAAAACTAGGATCAGGCTAGCATCACGCTGTAACCACTTCTCCCTCTTTCAACTGTGTTAATATTTGTTGTTAAATCAGTGATTTCGTTTAGTACTGGCGCGAGAATGCTAGGATCCAGGAAATTTTGTAAATCGATTTTTATTATCTACTGAATTCGATTCTCTGATGCTTGAACAAACATTTGAATCCCTAAACCACGTCACTTTCTTTAACTTTCAACCTCTTCGTAACTTCTCTCTCTCTCCGTGTATTTAATTTGGCAGCTGTTTTCCCATTTTTACAGAAACCTTCTTCTTTTCTTTATAATTCCTCTTTAAACTTAAGGTTGAGTTCCTTTACCTTTATAGCTACGGTGATTATTTTTGTGGCTTTTATGCAACACTCAAACAATAAAATTTATTTGAGGCATTTGAAGTTGCAATCGTCTTATGTTTTAATACTTAAATTGACACTGTGAAGCTGAACCCCCTCAAATACAACAAATTGTCTGTGTTGTGTTGGCAGTGGGTTAAACTAATACTTTTCTACTGTATTATTTACATAGTATAGCACACAAACACTCTCACACACGCCATTTACATGGTCACAAGAACACAAGAACACACGAACTTTTACGAACAAATACAGTCGACTGTATACAAACATTGTATTGTTTACACAGATCGTCTCTGTTTATTTACACTGCACAACACTGTGATATCAGCTGGACTGGCCATTAATTCTTTGTGTGTGTATGAGAATGGTGTCGGATGTGTGTGTATGCGGTTAAAGAGCAACCAAGTAATCGCATTCACTTATTCATTCATACACTCATACATGTAGGAACTAAAATTTCCGTTACAGTATTGAATACTGTTGGTATTGTTGTTGTTGTAGTTTTTAATACAATGTATGCTTGTTTATATTGATTTTTTTTTGTTCTTCTTGTTTTTTTTTGAAGTCACGCATGGTCACCATTATTAAGGCAAAAAAAAAAATGTTGTTATAAATTGTTTTGTTTTGTTGTGTGTTGTTTGTTGTTATTGTAATTGTTGTCTCTGTTGATTGTGATGCTGCTGCTGTTGTTGTGGTTGTTGTTGCCATTTTATCTTATGGCTTAAAGCGAGGGCGTTAAATGCCAAAATGCAAATGTGGTTTAAAAACAACTTTTAACACTTTACTGCAGTCGTCTGGCTCTTTGACTCTCTGGCTGGCCCTCTATGCTTTTCTGTTTCTATACTCCGGCTGGCTTAAGTTGTCTTGTATTGTTCGGTTTCTCTAAAGTGTTGCATTGATTTGTTTCTGTCTTCAAGAAGAGACCAGGGAAATACACAGAGAGAGAGAAAAAGAGAGAGTGAGATTGGAAACAACGAAAGAGTGACAGAGAGGAGTGTCAGAGTAGGAGAGGAGTTTTTGGGGTCAGAGTGTTAAAATATTTACAAATTTTTTTGATTTTTTGTGTTTTTCTTAATCAAAATTTGTTCAAGAAATTCAAATCAATTTATTTTCAATGTTCTTGGTTGTTGTTATTGTCTGTTGTTGTTGACTTGTTGTTATTGTGTACACTGGTTGTGTCTTAAGGGAGTACAAGATAAGAAATTACAAAATAACTCTCTGTTCTGTTGGTGTTGTTGCTGCTGTTGGTGTTGTAACACATGTGGGTTAAATGTGACTGTTTGGCTGTAAATTTATCAGAAAACAAAATTTATTGAATATTTTAATTCAAATTAGAAAAAAAAATATGTTTTAATCAGGGAAAGAAAGAGAGGGAAAGAGTGTGATACAGAGAGAGAGAGTGGAAGATTATTTTTTTTTTAAATCTAAAGAAAGAATTTAAGTGGGCACATAACCAAAGATTTTTTAACAATATGTAGAGTATTCTAAAGAAACTATTGGGTCATATAAAGAGTTTTTACGATTTATTTTCTTAAGTTTCAGATTTTTGCCAAAAACTCTGAGAGTAAATATAAAATTGCCATGAAAAAGTTTCCCAAAAATCTATTGTTCGGAATCGACTTTAAACTGTAGATCCCCCGCCAATCATGTATAAAATTAACACACACAACATAAGTGGTGTGAGAAACTAAGCCTTAATGACAGTGCTGCATTTTAAGTTTTACTCAATATTATAACAATTTTCGTATTTATTGCGCAATTATTAATTGAAACTTTATATGAAATATTGAGCTCAATAATGGCGTTTATTGCGATTTACGCAATAAAGGTGCATATCTGAACACCGTATAATCCTTATTAAAGGGTTGTATGTTGTTTTTGCTGTTCTCTTGGTGGCTTCTTAATTCAATCGTTGTAGACGATTATGTAGGATATACATAGACTGGAGAAGTCGCCGTAGTCTAGTAGGTAGTGTGTTGACTTATTAGACGTAAAGCCCGGGTTCGTATCCCAGGTCAGACATCAAAACGAAATATGAAACAAAATAATATTTCTTCGGCGACTTCATCTCAGCAGATTTCTGGCAAAAACTCTGCGAGTAATAAACCTGCCATGAAAAAGTTTCTCAAAAATTTGTCGTTCGGAAGGGATTTTAAACTGCAGGCCCCGCCACTCTAGTATAAAATTAACGCACACAACATGAGTGGTGTGAGAAGCTAGGCCGTAATCCTGACTGAGGGGTTATAATGGCCAATTATGTATGTATGGAAAGTGCATGGCTACAAACCCCAACTAAATGGATGAGAATACATTTTCTGAAATTTTCATCATAGTTTTCGAATTCCAAAAATTCCAAGGACTGTAATTTTATGCCTAAATAATGCATGCAAAAGTCACTTCGCATCTGGTCTCTTCAGAAACGATATCGATATCACAACGTCAATAATGAGCTTCATAGAGAGGTTAGCTAGTACCATCTCTTAAGAAATGGTAGAACGATCAGCAATGGTTTCTCACCACTACAAACAACAAACTAGAACAGTCTCATAGAGAGCTTTGTTTCTGGGTAGCGATGATAGATGAAGATGAAGCCAAAGTAGACAAATTTCCGGTAAATATCTGTTTAATGAAACTGAAACAAGAGCAAGGAAACAATAATTAATGTTTTCCTTAAAGCAATGAACAAGAATGTAAGAAAATACCGATGTTTTCCCTATAAAAAACTTGACCAAGTGATGACCGTTGCTTTTTCACCTAAAAGAGTTTTGCAGACACTGCAACCAATAATAGACGGATGGCGCAAGATCCAAACTAAACGGTAGTTGGCTTAACACTATCCAACCGAATGTAATAATATTTCGACAGGCCATCAAAAACGAATATGGCCTGGCATTCTAATGAGAGATCTCAACATTAGTGTTGAGTGCCATTCTAGTCCATTTCCATTTATTGTGCCTGTTAAAACGATGAGTTGGGAGCAATAGGCATCGGAAATGATTGTGTCCTGCAGTTCTTAGTGAATAATTCTATCGCTAGAGGCCTTAACAATTCACAGACGGATTGCAGATAAACTCATGTGCAATGGCGGTAGTTTTTGAATACAAGGATCTCAGTATCTTTAGGAGAGGGTCATATGTTTTCAATTTTAATGTTTTCTAACGTGTACTATTAGAAATCACTTTATACTTCGCTAAGGTTAAGGGCATCTCTACCTTTACTGAAGAGATTAGTGACCGTTTTCAGAGTGTTTTTAAGCAGTTCATTACAGAGTCTGATTTTAAATTGTAATAACGTGATCTTACTAAGAATCGTACTCTTCTCTGTAATTGCAAATTATTCAGGCTATGGGTGGTCTCAGTGTTCCAATGGAAAGGATAGGAAATAAGCCTCCAATGAGTGACTATCCAACAATTTTTCAGCCAGAAATACCATTACAATTGGAGTATTGGACACTGAAGTTAAGTAGTGTCCGGTTAAGTTGCATTTCGTAAAGGCCTTACATTAGGCCTGGACCGTCAATATAATACAAATCTTCTGGGGTCACTGTGTGTTCCAGTCTCGTATAACAATACTAAAGGGTTCGCCAAATAACTTAATTTTTTTTGAAAATGCTTCAAAAACTACCGAATATTTTCTGAAATTTCTTTTTTTATTTGAAAGTACAATCCTTCCGGTTAATAATGGAAAATAATTTCATTCAAATGGCTGCCTCGGCTGGGCCATGCAGTAGCCTACACGATCGGTCCAATTTTTAAGCACATTATCGATCGTGTGCAGCTGTATTTCACCAATGGCTTCACGAATATTGTCCTTTAAAGCGTCAATTGTCTCTGGCTTGTCGGCGTAACACTTATCTTTGACGGCACCCCACAAATAATAGTCCAACGGTGTCAAATCGCAGCTCCGATGTGGCCAAAAGACATCAGCTCTGCGGCTAATAATGCGATCTTCAAAAACAGGGCGCAAAACATCGAGTGTAGCTTCGGCTGTGTGGCACGTAGCGCCGTCCTGTTGAAACCAAATGTTGCCAATATCCTCCTCTTCACTTTTTGTGCACAAAAATTCGTTCAACATGGCCCGATAACGATCGCCATTGACTGTAACGGCCACTTCTTGCTCATTTTCGAAGAAAAATGGCCCAATTATGCCTCTGGACCAAAATCCGCACCAAACAGTGACTCGTTTTGGGTGCGTCGGCTTTTCAATGTATGCGTGCAGGTTTTCTGTGCCCAAAATGCGACAATTTTGCTTGTTTACATACCCGCCAAGATCAAAATGAGCTTCATCTGAAAAGATGATTTTTTTTGTCAAAATCGGCATCTTCTGGTGTAAACTACTGCATGGCCAGCCGAGGCAGCCATTTGAATGAAATTATTTTCCATTATTAACCGGAAGTATTGTACTTTCAAATAAAAAAAGAAATTTGAGAAAATATTCAGTAGTTTTTTTTTTCTTTAAAGCATTTTGAAAAAAAAAGTTATTTGGCGGACCCTTTAATATTTATTGTGCATATAAATTATTTATATTTTATGGCCATTTAAGCATGTAAGTGGTCTTCTTATCATTGTTTTTAATTCAAGTACATACACATTTATAAGACGAACTGAACTGGCATAAAGACATATAAAAGACGTGGCACTTCATCGTATTGCAAGAGCAGCAGCAGCCTTATTCAAGACAATCATTTTAAAAACTTCACTTCAATTGTCACATCAACCAACTACTCTCCACCTTACCAGCCAGCCCCTTACGAAAGCCTCTTTCATGGAAGGGGAGGGGGGGGGTTTATTTATTTTTCAAAAAATGCTGACAACAAAGTGTGGCTGTGGCTGTAGCTGAGGCTGGCGCTGTCCCATAAAAATGCAAGAAAAAGAAGAAGAAAAAATTTTTTGAATTGATCCGCAGAAAGCAAACAATGTTGTTGCAGCTGCTGTTTGTTTGTTGCTGCTGCATTCAATAAAAATTTCTTTTCGTTTTCATTTGAAAACAATTTTTCACAAGAAAGCCAAAACGAAACGAAATGAAACGAAAGAAAGAAAATGAACATCTTTGGCTGTGAATTGAATGTTCAGGACCGACGACCGATGATGATGGCACTTGTTAAGCCAATTAAATGATGATATTTTGTAGTCGTTGTTGTTGTGGTTTTTATTGTTCAAAATTAATAAATAAATAAAAAAAATGAAAACAATTAATGAAAATTAAAAGAGAAAAAGCGCACACAGAAATGAAATAATTTATGGTTTTTAAAATGTAAAAAACTGGCTCAAAATATTTTCTTCGCGATGCCAATCGCTTTAAATGTGTTTTAAATTAAAGCGAAATCCCATGGCGACAAGATCATCGTTGCAAAAAATTTTTCCTTTTCGTTATGGCGAATAGAAGAGCTATTGGGCCTGATCAGAAAATAACTATGCTTACTTAAGAGAATTGAGGAGTATTTGCTTCATATACTCTCTAGTTGTTGGTACAATAAGTTTGCAGATCAAAGCGCCACACTTTATGGGAGCGATAACTAATGTGATTTATCTCTCGTGACTAATGTAGAGCAGATAACACTTTTCTGATTAAAAATGTCCTCAGTTGAGATATCTACTGAGTAGCAGTAATACACTGTACAAGGAGTACTATAGTCAAAATATTATTTTCTTTTCATTAATCAATCGCTATTCAGTCTTGTGAATGGAACTTATGTGATTTGAGATGACTTGATGGTATAACACGAATTCGTCGTGGTCTAGTAGGTAGTGTGTTGGCTTATTAGACGAAAAGCCAGGGTTCAAAACCCAGGACAGACATCAAAATAAAATACAAAAAGTATTCCTTAGGCGTCTTCCTCTCAGCAGATTTCTGGCAAAAACTCTGAAAGTAAACAGAAAATTGCCATGAAAAAGTTTTTCAAAAATCTGTCGTTCGGAGTTGACTTTAAACTGTAGGTCCCACCACTCATGTATAAAATTAACACACACAAATAACATAAGTGGTGTGAGAAACTAGGTCGTAATCCTGACTGAAGGGTTGTTGTCTTAGGCCGGAGGTGGGAATCTTCGAAAGACACTTTTGTTCTAACAAAAGAGTGCACGGTTCACCATCACTAGTGCCTACGTACTAAACCCACCGCCTACACACTTCAACCACTCTCCCACGGCGGGACTGCCGTAAGGTATTACTTCGCGGAGGGCTGGTTTGCCCTAAAGCTTGGTCACAAGTTAAATTTCGCCTACGTTCCTCCAGCCTTCGGAGTTCTATCATAACTTCAGCCATTCTCTGACTGTATTGGCTCCATGGAATTCTAGAATTCAACACCTCCTCCATAAGCCGAGTTCGTACAAAACTCGTTTTCCCGGGCCATCTAAATCTGGGGCAGCATGTTAGAATATGCTCCGCGTCTTCCTCCTCATCTACACAGTTTGGGTATAAAGGGGAAGTATCATGTCCAAATCTGTGCAGGTATTTCCTGAAGCACCCACGACCAGTTAGGAACTGGGTCACGTAGTAGTTCAGCTCGCAATGTTCGTTCTCCATCCAAAGGGTTACATCAGGGACAAGGTGAAATGTCCATCTCCCCTTTAAACCGTTCTCCCATCGTGACTGCCATTTGTGCATGGAAGTCCTTCGTTCCTCCGCCTTTATAGCTGCAGTTCGTCCTGGAAACTCGAGATGGCGAAAGTGTATCCGCCTCATCTCATCCGCCAGTATTTCTATTGGTATTGCCTTCGTCAATACCAATACCGCTTCGTCAGACACTGTCCTGAAGCCACTTATTAGGTATGTATGCGTGTATGTATGTATGTATGTATTCAGTCTTTTGAATGAAACTAATTTGATTTTAGATGGCTTGATGGTATAACACACACCATTTGTCTATTTGATTAGCGTTTGATGCATGACTTTGGAGTTGTTGTCCTCATCCTGGCCCATTAAATTCACTGAAATATTTAAGTCGTTCAGTTTGTGAAGGAGTAAATTTTATTACAAAAATACACAGAAAATGTAAGTGAATCTCTTTTGTGAGGCTAACCTACTGCCTATTTCACAGATCTGGTAGTATACGATAGCACTGGCCGGTGTTTGAGTTTAGCTTATGCAGGATCCTTGTAGTAATTATGACAGGTATACGCTTCAAAAATAATCAGGTAGCAAATTGTCGATTTCTCGCACTAAGTCGTCTAGCAGGGTGGTGAGATGCTCTGCTAATTGCTTCCTACTCTTTTTAAAGAGTGAGATAATGCTTCCTAACCTTTCTATATTGGTATTAACACTCGTGGGTTGTAGTTTTTAGGGGTTTCCTATATCGATTTCTAGAAACTAAGTCCTCTATTAGACTGGTGAAATACTCTACTAATTGTTTCCTACTCTTTCTAAAGAGTGATATGGCGCTTCCTGACCTTTCTATATTGGTATTAAACACTCGAGGGTTGTAGTTTTTATGTGTTCCCTATACCGATTAGATGATGAACATTAAAGTGACTTATTTTTTCGATTTTTCAGGGGTTCAAAACTTAATTAGCCGAGTTTTTAACCACTACCTGTACGCATTCATACGGTACATTAAATATATTTTTTCAAAAACTTTTTTATGGCGAACTGCAGTCGACTGTAAATTTCGTAATCAACTCTGGCTTGTTTAATTTTCAATTATTTTTTAATTGTTTATCCAATAATTGTTTCTTAATGTGATAATAAAATTTTAATAACTGAATGCTTTGCACCTTCTCAATAATCCCACTGTGAACAAAAATGATTTTTTTTTTTTTTTTTTTTTTTTTTTTTAGAAAATAAATCCAAAACAAAAAATTAAAAAAGTAAAGAAATCATTTGCCATTATCAAGGCAATCGCAAGAAATATTTTAAATTAATTTTTCATATTTTTGTCGTCATTAAATTTTAATTTCATTCATTCAGTCATTCATTCAGTCACCAAAATAAAAAAACGTTAAAAAAACAAGTGGAATTCATTCATAAATTATGGACTTGAAAATTATCTGAAGAAATTCATAAAATCAGGGAAAGAGAGAGAGAGAGAGAGAGAGAGAGAGAGAAGTAAAAAAAATAAATAAATGTGGGTTGGTTGGTTAGTAGTCGGTAGGTAGGTAGGTTGCGGTTTTTTTTTGTTTGTCGGTGGGTTGAATGATTTCATTTTGAATTGAATTTAAAATTCATTCATTTAGTCAGTCAGTCACTCACTCACTCACTCATTTATTAATCGGAAAAACATAAATTTGTAAACCAGAGACCAACCGACAACGACAACTAAAACAATCACCAGCTTCCCCTGACGGCATTTTGTTTATGTCGCATTTGCACACACAACCGGTATTCTTATCCAAAAATTATACAAAACGATACACATCAAGCCTACCTTTTAACCAAAAATGAAAAACGAAAAAAAAAATTACAAAACGTCTACCAGCCATGGCCGTTAGCAAGTCAGTCTGTCTGTCTGTCTGCGTGCCTCTATGAACGTCTGTCTGTCGCTTTGTATGACTATTTGGTAACCATAGCTTAACAAGTATTTACGCTAAATAAGTATGACATCTACTCTTAACAACAGCCCAACAACAGACAACTGCCAACTACTAGTGCTATCACTAGCGCTACATCTACTATCAATTGCTACTGCGCCACTCTAACACAAATACTTATGACTACTGTTTGCTAAAATTGTTGAGAAAAAAAACTCTCATATTCATACCCATTGCACCACTCCGCACCGCACACACATGCTTCAATAACATGGTCTGCTGGGGGGGGGGGTTAATCAAAGGAAATATATTTAGTTGGCCGAAGGGAGGGGGGGGAGTAGTAGTAGTAAATGCCTCCAGTTAGAAAACCGCAATTACCAAAATCAGCATAATGTGCTGGCAGTTAAGACACTTGGTTAGTTGATAAAATGAGTGTCACACTCGCTTAGGTTTTTTCGTTTTTGTACCACATTCCGTACATATTTTTCAATTTTTCCGTTTTTGGTTAGAAAAATTGTTAAAATGTTGTCGTCAAAACAGTCATTTAAAGGTATGAAAACATTGAAGTTGCAACTTTCTATTTGCTATTGTGATCCGAACATTCAAACTAATATGCTCTATGCTGTCAGTGTTATCTACACATGCAAAAAACACTCGGGGACATAATCAGAGCTTTCAGCTTCAAATATATTGTGCTGTGCGGCTCTTATAAAGGGTGTTTTTTATAGAGGTATAGAACTTTAAGTTGGCATTACTTTTCAAGATGGCGACCGATTTAACAGCTGTCAAGTGATTTATTCTCAGCTTGGTTTGGCAATTCATCGTGAATAGACTCACGCCTGAACAACGCTTGCAAATAGTGCAATTTTATTTCGAAAATAATGGTTCTGTGCGGAAAACGTATCGTGCACTACGTCCATTTTATCGTCGACAAAATTGTCCATCAGAACAGTTAATTCGATTAACCATGGAACGTTTTCTCACCACGTTTACTCTTATTGATAACTCGCATCCCCAGAGACGCTGTACGGTGCGTACAGAAGAAGCTATTGCTGCTGTAGAGCGTAGCATTGAGGAAGACCCGAATGAGTCCATCCGCCATCGAGCACAGGAATTGGATCTGTGTCCATCCACTTTATGGAAGATTTTGCGGAAGGATCTTGGTTTGCGTGCTTACAAAATCCAACTCGTGCAAGATTTGAAGCCAAACGATCATCAAGTAAGGCGTAGATTCGTCGAATGGGCCCAAAACGAGATTACCGTTGTTCCCGATTTTCATAAGCGAATTTTGTTTAGCGATGAAGCGAACTTCTGGTTGAATGGCTACGTCAACAAACAAAACTGCCGCATTTGGCGTGAAGGTAATCCTCAAGTGTATGTGGAAACATGGTTACATCCAGAAAAACTGACTGTTTGGTGCGCTTTATGGGCCGGTGGAATCACAAAACGATGGTGGCCAGAACGTTACAAGTCAATGGTGATCGGTATAGTGTCATGATTACTAACTTTTTCATTCCTGAATTGAATAACCATGATATCCAGGAGATGTGGTTTCAACAAGACGGCGCAACATGTCACACAGCTCATGCCACAATAGATTAATTGAAAGACACGTTTGGTGACCGCCTAATTTCACGTTGTGGACCTGTGAATTGGCCTCCAAGATCTTGTGATTTAACACCGCTAGACTACTTTCTGTTGGGGCTATGTAAAGTCATTGGTCTATGCGGTAAAGCCACAAACGCTTGACCATTTGGAAGACAACATTCGCCGTATTATTGCCCATATACGGCCACAAATGTTGGAAAAAGTCATCGAAAATTGGACGTCCAGATTGGACTACATCCGCGCCAGCCGTGGCGGTCATATGCCAGAAATCATATTTAAAATGTAATGCCATAAGATTATCTTTCGGATAAATAAAATTCATGTCAATCGAATAATCCGTCGTTGTTTTATTGCAACTTAAAGTTCTATACCTCTATAAAAAAACACCCTTTATATAATTATTAGGTCCATGTTTTTACATGAACTGCTGCTTGCAAGTTCACCTCACGAGTTTATTTATAGGGCCTATGTCCCCATTGTGCTGCTGTAAAAATTTCACCCTAATCCAGGGCCACGTAAGTAGCAAATAGGGTCCTTGAAGTTCCACCAGTACTTCTCACAAATTTAAAGAATTCACGTTTCTGAAAACAATTTGCATCCTGCTGCCTTTTTTTTAGTTTCCCATAAAGCAGGCTATTTACGTAGAAAGTGCTGCACCAATTATCCATTTTTCCTCGAGCAAATAGACTCGTAATGAGCATATTGCATAGGCTTAGACGAACGTTCAATTGTATTTACTCATTTGCTAATTACAATGCTTTAGTCAGGAATACTATCCATCTTCTCACATCACCCAAATTGTGAGTGCTAATTTTATCCATGAGTCTAATAAGCCAACACACTATCCACTAGGCTACGGCGACGACATATTGAGCTCTGTAATTACATTCGTATCAGAATTCCTGCCAAAAGTCTAATGAACACTTAGTTATTTCACCCATACAGAAATGCCCAGAGCATTATTGTTATTCTGCAAGTGGTAACCTCAGACCACTTGCTTTCTGTTTTCCCCTTCGTGAGAAACTGCAATCCACGAGAGGTCACTGGTGCCTATCCTCACAAAATTGACCAGATGTACCAGTGACGTATCCATGAAACAGTGCTTATCATGGAAACAAAAGCAGACATCAAGGTACCTAAGTCTAAGCTCCCGAAGAGCATGACAGTTATAAAAAATTCCCACGATTCCTCGTTCACCTTTCGAACTGACATATGCCTAACCATACAGTGCTTAATTGTATTCATAAGAAGCCTTATAAATTACAGAAGAAGAGAATTTTTGATAGTTTTCTAGTCGTGGTTCTAAAGGGTGTTTTTTTATAGAGGTATAGAACTTTAAGTTGCAATAAAACAACGATGGATTATTCGATTGACATGAATTTTATTTATCCGAAAGATAATCTTGTGGCATTACATTTTAAATATGATTTCTGGCATATGACCGCCACGGCTGGCGCGGACGTAGTCCAATCTGGACGTGCAATTTTCGATGACTTTTTCCAACATTTGTGGCCGTATATCGGCAATAATACGGCGAATGTTGTCTTCCAAATGGTCAAGCGTTTGTGGCTTTGCCGCATAGGCCAATGACTTTACATAGCCCCACGGTAACGGTGTTTCCACATGCACTTGAGGATTACCTTCACTCCAAATGCGGCAGTTTTGTTTGTTGACGTAGCCATTCAACCAGAAGTGCGCTTCATCGCTAAACAAAATTCGCTTATGAAAATCGGGAACAACGGTAATCTCGTTTTGGGCCCATTCGACGAATCTACGCCTTACTTGATGATCGTTTGGCTTCAAATCTTGCATGAGTTGGATTTTGTAAGCACGCAAACCAAGATCCTTCCGCAAAATCTTCCATAAAGTGGATGGACACAGATCTAATTCCTGTGCTCGATGGCGGATGGACTCATTCGAGTCTTCCTCAATGCTACGCTCTACAGCAGCAATAGCTTCTTCTGTACGCAACGTACAGCGTCTCTGGGGATGCGAGTTATCAATAAGAGTAAACGTGGTGCGAAAACGTTCCATGGTTAATCGAATTAACTGCTCTGATGGACAATTTTGTCGACCGTAAAATGGACGTAGTGTGCAATACTTTTTCCGCACAGAACCATTATTTTCGAAATAAAATTGCATTATTTGCAAGCGTTGTTCAGGCGTGAGTCAAATCACTTGACAGCTGTTAAATCGGTCGCCATCTTGAAAAGTAATGCCAACTTAAAGTTCTATACCTCTATAAAAAAACACCCTTTAGTACACATGATTTAAATTTCTTTTAACGGCCATTCATATATGTCAAGTTCGGTCGTGCAACTAAAGGGGGATGTATGCCGCCAAGCGCAAAAACTATATCAAAAGATGACCTTATAGCAGCTTAGTAGTTAGAAATATTCCTTCTAATGCCCCAAAGAGTTCGAACCCATATCAATTCGATGTGATGCTATTCATACCGAGTCAATGAACGATTGCAATAGCGTAGGCACTTCGATCTCAATATATTGGATTTGAGAGCACTGATGAATGAAATGCTGT
Source organism: Sarcophaga carnaria (assembly GCA_958299815.1). Classification (NCBI taxonomy): domain Eukaryota; kingdom Metazoa; phylum Arthropoda; class Insecta; order Diptera; family Sarcophagidae; genus Sarcophaga; species Sarcophaga carnaria. The sequence goes on along the minus strand of OY283150.1, from coordinate 128,206,829 downwards.
CCGTGTAGATATCCACCACGTTGCTTTAGCTACGGAGTAAATCTGATCCCGAAAAACATTGCAGTTATCGGGCAATCAGGGTGAGACCGAAAGGTCTATTTCCTTAGAATAAATACCCGATACTGTACACATTTCTGCGTGCGAGACATTAGTAAAAACCGCGATTGCGTTAACTTGTTCAACAGCTGTTTGAAGCTGTTCCCTTCATTTTACCAAAGATTCTACATTTATATCGATAACCACTACAATTTAATCGATTACTACTAGCGATCTATAGCAATAGAATTGGAAGCTGCCTGGCAAATGACAAAATTTTACGAGTAATGGTGGTATACGTGTTGCTGATTAAAATTGATTTCCAATGGGGAAAATCCACGCGTACTTTTTATACGATCCAATACTAAGCTGAAAAGTATATGATTATATGACACCCCAATTAAAACTCATTTTGATATTCAAATCTCATTAGGAAGATTAGGAAGAGGGGAACTATTTTTAGAAATTGAAACAAAAAATTATTTTGTAGAGAAGTGATAACGTTTGAAAATCAAATTCGAAATCAAACTGTGATAATGAAAATGCTAACAAATATGAGGAATAATAAATCGATATTTTTATTGAAGAATAAAAAAAAATCGAAAAAAATTATCGAAAACGCCACCATCATTATTAAAATAATTTTTATTATCAACGTCAACGTCATTGTCATGCAATGGCAAATGAACTGGTGGTGTACTGAACTGTGTTAACCGACTGTGTTTAACTGTCTCTCTGTCTGCCTCTCTGTCAGTCATTTAAATGATTGGATGGATATGACAAAAGAATGTGTTGGATTCACATGCAGTGCGATCTGTTTGAAATGAAGGGAGTTGAGTTGATAATAACATGTGCTTACACATGTTATCATTCTTCTCTCTTTCTCTCTCTCTCTCTTTTGTCTCTGTCTGCTTTTACTTCCTTCTTTTTGTGTTGTGTTGGAGAAAAATTCATGTACATTTCGCAGTCGTCACAATGTATCGCATTTTTTATCGTATTTTATACAATTCAATTTAATTTTTTATTTTTATTTCTGTTTTCAGTTTTTTATCGTATTTTATTGAAGGGGTTAAGGAACTCACTATAAGTGGGTAGAAATACTCCCCTTATTTTTGTATATTTAGAATTTTTTTTACTGATAAGAAATGCGTAATTAATTATTAATAATTTGACAATCAAATATTTATTTAAGGAGAGAAGAAAAAAATAGTAGAGTATCGATCAAGAGCGAAAGAAATGATTTTAGAAAAATTGAATTAAAAAAACACAAAGTTTTGTACAATTAAAAAAAAAAAGAATCATTATTCGAATCTTCCTGATCATATTTTCATAGCTCTCATATATCTGCGACCTGTTTGTGAATAGTTAAGGCCTCTAGGGATAGAATTATCCACTATGAGCTACAGGACACAATCAATTCAGATGTCTATTGCTACCAACTCATCGTTTTAACTGGCACAATAAAGTGAAATGGACTAGAATGGCACTCAACACTAATGTTGAGATCTCTCATTAGAATGCCAGGCCATATTCATTTTTGATGGCCTGTCAAAATAATATTACATTTGGTTGCATAGTCTTAAGGTAACTACCGTTTAGTTCGGCCCTTGCGCCACCTGGTTGCAAAACTCTATTGAGTGTAAAAGTATTGGTCATCACTTGGTCAAATTTTTTTTTTAGAGAAATCATCGGTCTTTTCATGCATTCTTGTTCATTTCTTTAAGGAAAGCATCTCTCCCAACTTCTTATTGTTTCAAGAGTGAGAGAATTGATTTTAGAAAATTTGAATTAAAAAAACACAAAGTTTTGTACAATTAAAAAAAAAAGAATCATTATTCGAATCTTCCTGATCATATTTTCATAGCTCTCTACGTGTAATGACCCGCTTTAGAAATGAGTCTTACTGATAGTAATCCCTACAATCAATTTACCTTCCTTATTCCGTGTGGTTGATACCCACACGATTTTAAACACTTCCAAACTGTCATATGACTGACGTCCATTAAATGTAATATCTACTGTCAGTCTATATAACGATCTCGAACCGGCAGCTGAAAGATTTATTTATTTTTTAGCGATTGGCTGACCAGACCGAAGGATTTCGAGCAAGCCATTGGTTCCAACGTTTAATCACAACATTCTTACCTTAAACTTTTCGCTTACACTAGTACTTACATAACTTAATTGGTTATTACAATCCTTTAGCCAGGATTACAACCTAGCTTCACACATCACCTATGTTGCGTGTGTCAATACTGTCCATGAATGGTGGGACCTGCAGTTTAATTTCGACTATGACCGACAGATTTTTGAGAAATTTTTGAGGCATTTTACAGAGCTTTTCCCGGAAAACTGCTGAGAGGAAGTCGCCTAGAGAAATATTTTTTTTTTTTATATTTCGTTATTGTTCGAAATGTCTGAGCCAGGGGTTGAACAATGGGCTCTAGTCTAATGAACCAGTACGATACCTCCTAGACTACGACGACTGCACATTACTGCTGTCCGATATAATAACGGGTGATTTTTTAGCTATTATCTTTTTGGCAACACTGGTTTAAACAGCTCACGCACGTTTCGTGTTTTGTTTCACTGTCAAACATCTTCAGTTTGGTCTACAATTTAACCATGAATCGTCTTACAAACGAACAACGCTTGCAAATCATTGAATTTTATTATCAAAATGCGTGCTCTGTTAAGAAAGTTCATCGCGCGCTTCTTCCACTTTATGGTCAGTTTAATCGATCCATTGAAGCGGCTATTCGCACTATTGTGACTAAATTTCGCACCAAATTTACATTGTTGGACATTAAACCACCAACACGCTTACGTAGGGTGCGAACTGAAGAAAATATCGCAGCTGAGTCGGCCAGTGTTAATGATGACCATCAATTATCGATTCGTCGCCGTTCGCAGTAATTGGGCCTCAACAACAATAACGTGGAAAATTTTGCGGAAGGATTTAGGTGTGAAGCCTTTCAAAATACAGCTGGTGCAAGAATTGAAGCCCAACGACCTACCGCAACGCAGAATATTTGGTGAATGTGCTCTTGGAAAGTTGGCCGAAGATCCACTTCTTTATCGAAAAATTGTGTACATCGACGAAGCTCATTTTTGGCTCAATGGATACGTAAATAAGCAGAATTGTCGATTTTGGAGTGAAGATCAGCCAGAAGTATTGCAAAAGCTACCAATGCATCCAGAAAAAGTCACAGTTTAGAGCGGTTTATTGGCTGGTGGCATCATTGAACCGTACTTCTTCAAAGATGCTGCGAATCGTAACGTAACTGTGAATGGTGAGCGCTACCGTGAGATGATATCCAACTTTTTTTTGGCCAAAATACAAGAGCTTGACTTGCATGACATGTGGTTTCAGCAAGACGGTGCCACAAAATGTGTTAATTTTTCTATGACTCAATAATGAAATTTTGCATTCCTAACCACAGTTTCTTGTCAACTTCGCTTACGTAGTTTTGATATCTTCAAGTACACACTTCAGTTAAGATCGAACGTTATAAATACTTCGAACAAATTCTTTGTTCACCTTACAGATGTTCAATAAGGAGGGCATAATTATACATTTCAGATCTCTCCATCTGTCATATGTAACGCTGGTTCAGGTCTCTGTAATACTTAGGCGGTAATATTCGCTCTTTTTGCTTCGTTACATACCAGCCTAAGAATGACAAAAGCTTTCTTGGTATAGAATAAGATCCGAGTTTGCCATATGAACTGCTAGTGTTCTCCCACAAAATGATCACATACGTAAGTAGCTTACTGGCCATTATAGACCTTTGCCTGGTCATTATAGGACCTGGCTTCCAATACCTTCCATGTTGTGTACGTTTATTTTATCTATAATTCATGGGTCCTTTAATTTAACGTCAAATCTGAACGATAGATTGGAAATGCTTTTCCGATCTCAGAACTTTTTTTGTATATTTTTCTTCCAAGATGAGTTTTAATCTCTTGTCTAGTAGGCCAATATGCTTGTCTTTATAACACAGTGATTAACACAACGCCTATGTAACAAAAGTAGATTTGTTTCAGAACTGTTTTAATGGAACCATCTTTGAGTGTTCTTCTATGCCAGGGAACTAGGCCACAAACAGACAGAGTTGGTCCTTTTCACTAGCTTGCATGGAATTCCGGAGTTCAGATCGCTTAAATTAGGTGGAACTACTTTGAAAATTTCCAAAGATTCTGGACTCTAAACTCTTGTTGAGCTGTAACATGGAGAGCTGAATGAAAAAGGCATTGTGTAACTCCTTCGCATAGATCTCAACATACTTCATCTCACTGAATGAAGATGGATAATTCTGATTAATTACATATACATTCATACATAATTGGTCACTACAATCATTCATTCAGTCAGGATTACGACCTAGCTTCTCTCACACCACATATGTTGTGTGTGTTAATTTTTTATACATGAGCGGCGGGACCTACGGTTTAAAGTCGATTCCGAACGACAGATTTTTTTTTGAGAAACTTTTCATGGCAATTTTCTATTTACTCTCAGAGTTTTTGCCAGAAATCTGTAGAGAGGAAACCGCCGAAGAAATACTTTTTGTATTTTGTTTTGATGTCTGGCCTGGGGCTCGAACCCCCTGGCTTTACGTCTAATAAGCCAACACACTACCTACTAGACTACGGCGATCTGATTAATTAAAATGTCGAATTTGTTGTAAAAAAATTCGTATTTTTTTGAAGACATTAATGTTCCTCCATGTGGATAGGGTGGTGACATAACCCTTAGGTAAGGTCGACTACATTCTAGCGTAGCTTAGAATGCTAGAGTGGGTTTTTATTTCAAGAAATTTTTTCTAGTTTTTCAGTCTTTTTTTTAACATTGGTTTTTCCCTGCAAGTCATTAACCCTTCATAAAATATTTGTAAATATTTTCGTAACTTTTCCGCTCATAATTTTGGCATGAAATTAAATCCGCTTAAATTTTTTTTAAAAATTTCCAGTTTTTTTTTTCTCGTATTTTTGCAGATCATTTTTCATTTCGTATTGAATTTCAAATATTTCTTCAATTTATTGCCTCTTTCGACTGTCTGTCTGTTCGTCCGTCCGTCCGCTGATTTTTTGCAAGTAATTAATATTCTCTTGTAATTATTCACCGATGACTAGGTGATAGGCACCTACAAAATAATAAAAAAAAAATCGAAAAAATTTAAAAAAAATTCATAGAAAATCGTTAAAAATCATCGTCGTCATCATCATCGTAAATAATGATTATTTCTTGCCCGTATCGAGGGGACAGTGGTGGTGGGTGAAGGGATATAAACGATGGAGAGAAATAAATTTGAAATTACTGACAAGAACAGCAACAACAAACGACAACATTATTCAAATGTCAAAAGTGATGACACTATGCAATGCATAAAACTACAGGCGATAACTTTACATATTACACAGTACAGTGGTGCTGAGCAATATAGCACAGAGTGTTTTTAGGTTAGGTTACAGGACGTGTATTTGTCAATTAAGACAAATACAGTACCCGGAGGTCGAATTGACCCATTGTACAACGTCCTAGTTTCTCACACCACTTATGTTGTGTGTGTTAATTTTTATACATGAGTGGTGAGACCTACAGTTTAAAGTCGACTCTGAACGACTGACTTTTGAGAAACTTCTCATGGCAATTTTTATTTACGCTCAAGAATTTTTGCCAGAAATCTACTGAGAGGAAGTCGCCGAAGAAATAATTTTTGTATTTTGTCTTGATGTCTGGCCTGGGGCTCGAACCCTGGCTTTACGTCTAATAAGCCAACACTCTACCTACTAGACTACGGTTTCTAAATACATCAGCACTTCAGTCCCCCAAAGCTATGAAATATCTTTAAGCAAAAAAAAAAAATTGTATCTCGGTCTTGGACGCCGCCAGAAATGATAACCATAACCATTCAGTGATATTCTGAGCAGAACGACAACACACAGGCCACCTAAAGCCCATTTATTACGTATCCTTCTAGATGAATAGCTACACGACATAGCGTTTGAAAGAAGGATTGCTTCGGAGCCGTCAAAATCTGACAGCAGCTCTGTGTTCTTTTACACTTTTCTAGGCGAACTGTTGCGCCCAATAATTTCCTTCACTAATACAAAGGTCATGGCTTCAGATAACCTTCCTTTCCATGCATGACATTCAAAATAATTTAAAATTTCATGTAGGATGTGCTCTTTAATTTTGCAACGCTGTTTAATGGAGTGGTGCAAGGAAGAGAGAAGTGTGCTTGGCATATTGGCAAGTTAGTGTTAGTGACCAACCGCTAAGAGAGATAATGTACGTTTTGCAGCTGCCAGTGTTTTTTTTCGTGAAGTGAGCCAAAGAACTGATGCTCTTAGTGATGCTGATGCTGCTGTTACTACCGGCATGCAGTGATGCCAGTCCAATTGAACTGAATTGAAAATCAACGGCGCAGAGTGAATGTACGAAATGACTGTAGTCAAAATGTAAGTTTTTATTGTTGTTGTTGTTGTTGCTGTTGATACTCTTTTAAGATGATTTGTTGCTATTGCACGCAGAGGGTATCAATATTGACGATGGCGGTTGACGACGACTGGCCACAAATGAATGGCTGAATGACTGAAATGACTGACTGACTGACTGACTGCATGGCTGAATGCTTTTGTTGCACGATTTGTTTATTTCGACTGTTGTGTTGTATTGTGTTGCATATGACGGAGTGCACATGAAATATGATGCCAATAAAAATGAAAATAAAAATGATGATAACAATCATCATCTGCATTATCGTCTACATTATCATCAGCATTATCATTATCAATAACATACACTGTGTATACGTAACATGCAATATGAAATGCCAGATAAAGAGTGTTAAATTTACAACAACAACACACAACAATGAAATTACAAAAAGATTTCATAGCAAAAAATGTTTTTTTTTTTCTTTTGTAGCAAACGATTTAAGCCAAAGTCGTTTATTTGTTGTTGAGAGCCTCATTCAAATGAATACATGTGGGTGGCCGGCCGGTAATAAAACAAAAAATTATGCCGGTTTTAGGCATACGCCTGCCCATTAATCTTTAAGCTTTTTTCTCTGCCGCTATTTTTTATTTAATGACATAAAAATTAACAAAAAAAAAAACAGAAAATGTTGTTTTCAAATGAATCTGTCTATTCTCAGGTCAATAAAATAAATTAAATTGATTACAGTCGGTTGCTATAAACGAGGGGCGTTACACTAGAGTTGGAAAAAAAATTATCTCTCCATATAGAATTCATATATTCAATGAGCTAATCTTTGAAGAGGATAGCCTCTTTCTGTTTGACATCTCCTGCCCTGTAATTGTCATTGAAGGAAAAAAATTTTTTTCTTTTCTGTGCGAAGCCAAAGAGCCCCGATAAAATTTCATTTCTTCCGGAGCTAGTTCAAGGAATCTCTATAGGACAGAGGGCAAGGTATTGAAACTATTAAAGATAGTCCACCACCTTATATACACACATAAGTACATATGTATATACATAATTGGTCATTACAGCCCCTTAGTCAGAATTACGACCTAGCTTCCCTAACACCACTGATGTGTGCGTTAATTTTCTCCACAAGTGGCGGAACCCTACAGTTTAAAGTCGACTCCGAACGACAGGTTTTTTGAGAAACTTTTCATGGCAATTTTCTATTTACTCTCAAGAATTTTTGCCAGAAATCTGTTGAGAGGAAGTAGCCGAAGAAATACTTTTTGTATTTTGTTTTGATGTCTGGCCTGGGGCTCGAACCCCAGCTTTTACGTCTAATAAGCCAACATACTACCTACTAAACTAGGACGACTTCACTACATATCGACGCCTCCATTCTATAACGTTCTAAGTGTACTTAGAACGTTTTTAATGTTCTTGCATTTTTAAACTCAACGTTCTCTAACTTATATACTGTCAAAATTTGGTTTAGATGCGCCGATCCGTTCCAAAGTTATAGGGAAAAATCTTCTTAGAATACACATACAGTGAGCGCCATAAGTGAGTCAACACCCACTAAAATTTTAAATTTTCTATTATGTTCTTAAGTATAAAAAAGTTCCTTTATCATGAATTTTTGTTTTTGTTTTAACATTTTATAAGAGTAATAAATAAACGTTTTTATTATTGGAAATTTATTCGACTATTCTCATTTACTTTTGTCGCTATCCTAAGAAAATAATTTATTTCAGTGGTGTTTACTCACTTTTGACGCTCAGTGTATAGTCGCATGTCGCGTGAAAACTTTGAGAGCTCATAACTTAGAATGTTATAGAACGGAGGCGTCGATATGAACTTTTTAAGAGGTCTTCAAAAGGATGTGAAATCTGTCGCCAGCTACTTTTTAATGTTCTCCAGTTCAACAGTGCAGAGTTTTCCTTGGAAAGGCTAAAACAAATCGAAAATCTTCTCCTCCTGACTTATAGTCGAGGACCCTCTACTACAGGTATGCCAGATAATAAAACTTCTAAAAATTTCCAAATTTGCATACGGCTGATTGAACAATTTGTACCAAAGTCTTCTGATAGGGAGACCCATAGTTCATTTCCTTTCCTCTGTGAGTGTCCAGATCTAACGGTCAAATGAATTTGGTTCTTTATAGTCCCTTTCTTCAATGACTAATCGCAGTTTGCAAGCCTAGATTACGTGGATCATTTCCAATTCGTAAGCAACTCAGTAATGTTTTTGCCTACTTTTTCCCTGAGATAGTCCATCATCTTAGTCGCCGTAGTCTAGTAGGTAGTGTGTTGGCTTATTAGACGTAAGGCCACGGTTCCAACCCCAAGTCAGACATCAAAATGAAAATATGAAATAAAAAAATATTTCTTCGGCGACTTCCTCTCTGCAGATTTCTGGCAAAAACTTTGGAAGTAAATAAAATTGCCAATCGCCGTAGTCTAGTAGGTAGCATACTGGCTCATTAGACGAGAGCCCATTGTTTAACGTCTGGCTCAGACATTACGAACAATAACAAAATATGAAAGAAAATATTTCTCTAGGCGACTTCCTCTCAACAGTTTACTGGCAAAAGCTCTGTAAATAAACTGACTCAAAAATTTCTCAAAAAATCTGTCGTTCAGAGTCGACTATAAACTGTAGGTCCCGCCACTCATGTATAAAATTAACACACACAACATGAGTGGTGTGAGAAGCTAGGTTGTAATCCTGACTGAAGGGTTGTAATGACCAATTATGTATGTATGTAGTCCATCATCTTAAGTCTCAATATGGTTTCAAAATGGTATTCTAGTGCTAGTTGTTGTTAATCATGTTCTCGGTTAACAATTGGTTTCCAAGGATGGGGTCTATATATCCATTTTGAACACGGTCTTGACTCTACACATTATTTTAAATTTTTTTACGCTACAGAACTAACAATGATAATATTGTGGAAATGGAGGTGTTAATGCACTCAAATGAATTCTAATTTTCTAACTGTCATCATAATTTCAGAGTTCTTAAGTTCTACTCTTATGCAGCTGCTGTTGCTGCTACCAGCTTGCCTTGTCATCCGTAGAGTAATTCCAAGTTTTGTTTTGTTTTTTTCTTTCATTCTTTTGACGTGCCGTCGTCAGCAATTAAATTAAACTTTTATGTTGCACAAACAAACAAACAAAAAAAAAAAATAAAAAAATGAAAATAAAAAACAACAACAATAATAAAAAATTAATATCTTTAGAGTTGCAAAATCGTAATAAAAATGTTGTAACCATTGGCACCAAATACACAACATCACATTCTAGGCCACTTATTCTACTTCAATGGCAATAAAATTTTAACAGCAACGGCAGCAATTGGAAATTGTTAATGGCCAGCCACCAAGACTCAATCTATGGTGTTAGATGGGAAGCATTCAAAGAAATCTTATATAAGAGATGGCAACTGTTGCATATACAATGTCCATATAATACACAAATCAACACAGCAATAATGGAAATTATTATGGCCGGTAATGCAGTATATAGGCAATTATGTACGTGCTTGAGCTACACTTTACAGGCTATAGAATAACGAGGAACTTTATTTAGTGAATCGTTTGTTACGAATAAAAAGAAAAATCTATTAAAGTTTCGTTTAATATTCTCTGATTTCCGATTCTAAAGAGGACATATGACGTCACACCTAATCCTCTCTAGGGTGTAAAAGTCCTCGCAAAAAGAACGCTGTAAGGTTTCCTGGACAATAAAGTCTACTGACTGTAAGTAATGCGGTCATCAGCACCCTAAAGATTATATACAATCGTGTAAGAAAGTCGTGTAAGTGTCTGCAGTATAGTGAAGTCCTACCCCTCATGGATAAAATAAACATACGCAATATGGGTGGTGTGAAAAGCTAGGTTGAAAGCCTGACTATGGAGTTGTAATGACCATTTATTTACATTCAGTGGTCTTGCCAGATTTTTTGACACTCCCTAGCTTTACATGCAATTTATCTACGAGAACATGCTAGCTGCTGCAGATATCTCCATCTATTTTCTTACGCACATCTAGTAAACATCCCCTACACTTTGCTTATTTGCCAAGTGATCGATTTCTGATTCTAAAGTGGACATATAACATCACACACATAGCTAATCCTCTCTAGGGTGTAAGAGTCCTCGCAATTAGAACGCAATAAGGTTTCCTGGACACATTGACTGACTGTAAGTAATGCGGTCATTAGACCCCTTAGGATTATATACAATCCTGTAAGAAAGTCGTGTTGTCTCTGCAGTATAGTAAGGTATTCAACGGTTACCCCTATACAGTTTACTGGCCACAGGGGCATTGAGGGCCTCATGATGAAAAGATAGGCCAACAAGAAATTCATGGGTTATTGGCCTCCTTCTCTGTAGAGATAATAAACCCGACAAACGAGGCCCCTCTATAGATATATGCTGAAAGAAACTATTAGAATTAATCAGAAACCAGAATCAATGCTAGAAACCTCGGAGAAGTTAACACATCGAGATTAGGTCGCTGACAAGGATCTGGAACAGATCCCAGCCGGACTATTGCAGGGTATGTTGCGTTGAGGAGGAGTTGAGGACTATCAAGCACCTCTGTAACTGCCCTTAGTAGGTTGAGATTGAAGATCCATGCCAGGGGCTTCTTTGAGGGTTTGAATTCTGTGTCGAGAGCCGACCTCAAGGCTCTCCATAGATTCACTATTAGTTTAAGCTGGTTGAGAAGTGCTAGGGCTTCATTAGTGTAGTTGCGCTCTCCCTTGTTGATCTGTGTAATTCCTCCGCTTCCTATTCTTCCTTTCCTACTTCTCTCCTTTTTCCTATCCCCTCTATTATCCTCTCATCTTAAGGACGTTTTGTACACTGGGTCAACTTAACCTCAGGGTACTGTAATTGTCTCATTTAACAAATACACGTCCTCTAACCTAAACCTAAAACGACACATTGGCATCAGTGTACATGCGCCAGGAGGTTGGAAATATGTAACTTACAACTTCTACCGAGGCGGTAGAACAGATCACAGAACATTCTTTATGTCATTGTGTAGTATTCTTCTACACCCAGCGTTCTATTACTTACTTACTTAATTTACATAATTGGTCATTACAACCCTTCAGTCAGGATTACGACCTAGTTTCGCACACTACTTATGTTGTGGGTGTTAAATTTTATACATGAGTGGCGGGACCTACAGTTTAAAGTCGACTCCAAACGACAGATTCTTGAGAAACTTTTCATGGCAATTTTCTTTTACTCTCCGAGTTTTTGCCAGAAATCTGCTGAGAGGAAGTCGCCGTAGAAATACTTTTTTTGTATTTTTTGTTTTGATGTCTGGCCTGGGGCTCGAACCCTGGCTTTACGTCTAATAAGCCAACACATTACCTACTAGACTACGGCGACTTCCCCAGCCTTCTATTAATGTGACTAAAAAAAACCAAACGTTATTCAAGACACCAACCATGTGTAAAGACACAAACCAAGACATCTGATAGAAATCCGGCATTTTGAAGTTATGCGCACATTGTTTAAGGGATAGTAGACGAACGTTAGGACTATTATCCAAGACTTCTTGCATTATTGCTGTAGTCCTTGTGATCCTGCGAGAACACCTTTGTCTCATAATTTCTTTTTGCTGTCTCAGAGCACACATTCAACCACATTATGCGATTAAAATTTTATTCAAAATTGTATTTTCTACTGTAAGTGAATGGCCGTAATAGTTTACTTTTGCTTATATGCACACAATGTTTGAGGAATAGTAAACGAATGTTATGACTAATATCCAAGACTTCTTGCATTATTGCTAGTTGTCGTCCTTGTTATCCTCGTTCCATAATTTCGGTTTCCTGTCTCAGAGCACACATTCAACCACATTATGAGATTAAAATTTTATTCAAAATTTTATTTTCTACTGTAAGTGAATGGCCATAATAGTTTACTTTTGCTTATAATAGCTCGTCAATAATTTATTTTTTACGCAAAACAAAAAAAAAACAATTTATTCTCTTCAAACTATTAAATACTAATTGTTTGCAAAATAAAAAAATATAATAAATTTATTGTACAATTAAATAAAAATAGAATACAACAACAACAACAACATAAATATATGAAATATTTTAATAATTCAGTCACGTACTCCCCTAATGCCGGGGTAGACATACATATTTAGACAATTTCCAATTATTGTTTTTCGCTTGTTAGCTTGTTTTTGTTGTCACAATTAATAGTTGGTATTAGAATGCAAAAAATAACAATTTTTTTTTTGCAAATAACTTACACAGTAAATAAATAGAAAAAAAACAAAAAAATTAATTGATATTGTCTAACGTACATACGTAACATATCGTAGAACAGTATACAACACTGGCGATTAACAACACTTCAATGGCTATTTACTGACAGCAGCAGTAGCAGTAATTGAAAAGTTCTATCGCAGAAATTAATGGGCATACTACAGGCACTCTCTCTCTCTCTCTCTCTTTCTCTTATTTAAACGTTTACTTCGATTATCATTATTCGATTTAAAATCATCATCATTTTATTAATTAACTATTGTTGCCTTGCATTTCATTCTTCCATTTCGTGGCCGTTTAAATACCACAATTTTCCTGTCTCCTGGGACAAAATCCATAAAACAGAGTTACTATCTGTTTTATAATTATTATAGAAAAGAACATTGTATTCTTTGTGGTCTCACACTCACACGTCATCTATAATGTGTGTCGTTCTCTCCAATTAAAGGATTGAAAGTAAAAAGGATATTCAAATTGTCAGTCAACTGTCGTCATAAATATGAAGGAGGTTTTAATTGTTTTCTCTTTTATGGTTTTCTATAAATGAAATAAAATTCATTCTATTGGCATAAAGAAAACATAGTGAGCGCCATAAGTGAGTCAACACTTTTGTTCTTAAGTATAAAACAGTTCCTTTATCATGAATTGTTGTTTTAACATTTTATAAGTAATAAATAAACGTTTTTATTTTTGGAAATTTATTCGACTATTCTCATTTACTTTTCTCGCTATCCTAAGAAAATGAATTATTTCAGTGGTGTTTACTCACTTTTGGCCCTCAGTGTATATCGATTGCTATTGCTTGCCCTTGAGGTTGGGTCAAAATTTCTTACGTCTGGTTCCTCAGATATGGCCATCTCGAGTCAACTCGGTGAATGTCTACGCTGATAGTTGTAAACTTGAGAACAAAGTGGACAGTGGAATGTTCAAAAAAAACTTACAAAAAAAAAAAACTTACTACTAGAAACTGAATTATGAAGACACCTTAGTCTAGTAGATCATGTGGTTCAAACTTTAGCTCAGACATCTTGAACAAACCGAATAAAAAAAAATATATTTTTTCTGTCCCCTTGGCATTTTTCTGGCAAAAACTCTGAGATTAAAAATAAAACTGTCATGAAAACTGTCTCAAAGAACTGTTGTCCGGAGTTTACTTTCAATTGTAGGTCCCTCCACTCATGAATAAAATTACCACACACGATGTGGTTGCAAGCCTGACTAAAGGGTTGTAATGATCATTCAAACGGAATTTCGTTCAGTGGTCTGTACAGATTTTTTGACACTCCCTAGCTTTACATGCATTTTATCTAAAGGGTCCGCCAAATAACTTTTTTTTTTGAAAATGCTTTAAAAAAAAACCTACTGAATATTTTTCTCAAATTTCTTTTTTTATTTGAAAGTACAATCCTTCCGGTTAATAATGGAAAATAATTTCATTCAAATGACTGCCTCGGCTGGCCATGCAGTAGAGTACACCAGAAGATGCTGATTTCGGCAAAAAAAAAATCATCTTTTCAGATGAAGCTCATTTTGATCTTGGTGGGTATGTAAACAAGCAAAATTGTCGCATTTGGAGCACAGAAAACCCGCACGCATACATTGAAAAAGCGACGCACCAAAAACGAGTCACTTTTGGTACCGATTTTGGTCCAGAGGCATAATTGGGTCATTTTTCTTCGAAAATGAGCAAGGAGTGGCCGTTACAGTCAATGGCGATCGTTATCGGGGCATGTTGAACGAATTTTTCTTCACAAAAATTGAAGAGAAGGATATTGGCAATATTTGGTTTCAACAGGACGGCGCTACGTGCCACACAGCCGAAACTACACTCGATGTTTTGCGCCCTGTTTTTGAAGATCGCATTATCAGCCGCAGAGCTGATGTTGTTTGGCCACCTCGGAGCTGCGATTTGACACCGTTGGACTATTATTTGTGGGGTGCCGTCAAAGATTAAATACAGCCGCACACAATCGATAATGTGCTTAAAAATTGGACCGATCGTGTAGGCTACTGCATGGCCAGCCGAGGCAGCCATTTGAATGAAATTATTTTCCATTATTAACCGGAAGGATTGTACTTTCAAATAATAAAAGAAATTTGAGAAAATATTCAGTAGTTTTTTTTAAGCATTTTCAAAAAAAAAGTTATTTGGCGGACCCTTTACAAGAACATGGTAGCCGCTACAGATATCTCCATTTATTTTCTTATGCGCATTCTAGTAAACATCCCCTCCATTTTACTTACTTGCCAAGTAATCGATTTGATTTAAAGACACGTGATATGGCAACACCCTTGCATAGACTTTATGCATAGTCTTATGTGGTAATTGTGTATCTCCGATCACGATTTCTGATTGCAAACTGTGTTGAAGTTGCCGTATAAAAGTAGTAGGTAGTGTGTTGGCTTATTAGACGTAAGGCCACGCTTCAAACCCCAGGTCAGACATTAAAACAAAAATATGAAAATATTTCTTCGGCAACTTCCTCTCAGCAGATTTCTGGCAAAAACTCGGAATGAAATGTTTTACAAAAATCTGTCGTTCGGAGTCAATTTTAAATTGTAGATCCGCGCCACTTAAGTATAAAATTAACACACACAAATTGAGTGATGTGAGAAGAAGCTAAGTTGTAATCCTGACTGAAGGGTTGTAATGACCAATTATGTATGTATGTATGTCTGCCCATAATGCTTTCGATAAGCCCTACTTGAGCTTTCAAGTCTCTCATCAGAATCTTTAATCATTCACTCAAATCATTTTCATTTCAATATCAATATACTGAAGTCTTCTCATCATTAAAAATGTATCCTGAAATGTCACTCACCTTTGCAACACGTGTTTGTTTAAAACAAACGACGGTTATTCAAAACCATTCAGTAATACAAAAGCCCCGGGACCCATTATAATACAATAATTGGCCTTATTTTCGTTTCTAAGTGTAGTGAAGCATTAAATTAACCCACCGTACCCTAGCTAGCTAAACCCCCCAACTAAATAGTTTATAGTTTATGGCATCAAAGCTGGTGTGGTGATTAAATGTTTAATTAACCTGAAAACTAAAATCGGTTGGAAAATTATTTTTAATTAACAAAAGAAAAACGATACAAAACAACTCAACTGACTGACATTTTCAAAACATTTGAAAACTAATTTGTATTGAATTGTATTGTTGTTTGAGAATTTTTGGTTTTTTTTATTAACTTCACTCGATGCATTGTTTTAAAATTCTAAAATTTTATTGTTACTGTTACTGTCAGTATGGTTGTCAGTCAGTACTTTATTTATTTCCATTTTAATTTATTATGTTGGAACTAATTTGACATGAATTTCAAACACATTGACCCGATTAGGTATAAAAATAACAACAAATAAAAAAACGCTTTAAAATAAAAATAATTTTTTTTAT
Organism: Sarcophaga carnaria; assembly: GCA_958299815.1. Classification (NCBI taxonomy): domain Eukaryota; kingdom Metazoa; phylum Arthropoda; class Insecta; order Diptera; family Sarcophagidae; genus Sarcophaga; species Sarcophaga carnaria. The sequence continues at coordinate 128,190,653 of OY283150.1, read as the reverse complement.
TGCAAAAACTAAAACACTTGTTGTTTTCCTTGGTTTTTACTGTCACATATGAGTGCATGTGGATTTCCTCTCTGTTTACATTTAATACGTCCGATTGTCTGTCTGTTTGTGTGCATGCATATGTATGTATGTGTGTTGTTGTCATTAGTGATGACAGCAGCATGACATAAACAGAATGACGATAACTCAACTCAGCACAACTCAGTTCAACTCAACTCAATTCCACACTATAATGTTATTACAGTACAATGTAAAAATAAAACAATAAATTTGCAATTAAAAAACCCAAACTCCAAGCAAAAAAGCAAAAAAAGAAGCAGAAGATTAGTTTGCATTTATTTTCAGCCAAGCAATGTTAGTTAGTTTTTGGCACGAACTAACTATCCATCTATGCATACACCCATGTGTACATACACGTAGTTACTAAAGTATACATACGGTTAACAAATTTCAGAAATTTTTTAACTAAGACCGTCTTAAAAGCGAGGAAAGACAATTATAAAGATTTTCAACGAAAACGGATTGGTTGAAAAATTTGTTAACCGTATGTACACTTTTGTGGCTGAATGTATGTATATACATATTGAACACACTTTATTTCATATTAAAATATTTCAAATGCTAATTGATGACAGTAAATAAATTGTAGAATTTTTTTTTTCGTTTGTTTATTTAAAATTAACGACAGTTAGGGCCATTATTACAACTTGCCGTTAAACATGGGTTTAGTTAAAGGTAACTTTAGCTTGAGGGAACTGTAAAGTTACCTTTAACTTATTTTCGTTATTACAACTTACAGATAAAATTTTTCAAAAATATGGCAGTGCCGGAGCAATGTCGATAAAACTGCTCAATTATACAAGTTTTTTTTAACGCAGTGGCAACCGCGGGCTTCATTTTTTTTGTTGTACATATATGCTCATTTTATTTAAATTTGAAGTTGCCATAATGAAAATAATATTTAATATGGCAAGTTCAAACATAAAGTGACCTTTAAATGTTAAATGTAGGATGATCCTCCCTTTAGCTTAACGATCACTTCTGTCTTATTGGGTACTCATAATAATGAAAAACAATTTATATGCGCGTTAAAATGTTCCCTTTAGTTAACGGCAAGTTGTAATAATGGCCCTTAGTGTATCTTTTCAACATGGTTTGTGTCTTTAATAACTTAGATGGCATTTTGGGAGGGTAATGAGCAAATACTACTACAACTCGGTTATTATTATTTTTATAGTTATTTTAACGGTAAAATTAGGTCCTACAATACAGAATGTTTTATTAGTACAGGGACTCTGTAAGAGGCAGTTCTGTCCTCACTACTAGAACTGAGTACACTGTCTGGCTAAATATCAAATAGACGAGTAAAGAGAAACTTATGATTTCTAAGCGGAAGTATGTACCTATGACTTCATGCGTATTGTCATGAATATGGTACTTAGATTAAAGCCATTGCTGATGGTAAATTCTTCGGCATCATCTTTTGCAAAAAGTTAAGCCATAAGCCGAACGTTGTTGCGTGCAAATTGAGATAGGCAATTGCGTTCTATTGCCGTGCCAAAGCCACTAAAAGTTACTGAAATATAATCACGAATATTTTCCACAGGATCTATTTTCTTATTGTTTGAACCATTCCGCTATACGGGATCGCATTAGTATGTGCTGTACTGAAGAGAAGGTAAGGTTAGGTTAGAGGACGTGTACTTGTCAATTAAGACAAGTACAGTACCGGGAGGTCGAATTGACCAATTGTACAACGTCCTAGTTTCTCACACCACTTATGTTGTGTGTGTTAATTTTATACATGAGTGGTGGGACCACCTACAGTTTAAAGTCGATTCCGAACTACAGATTTTTGAGAAACTTTTCATGGCAATTTAATTTACTTTCAGAGTTTTTGCCAGAAATCTGCTGAGAGGAAGAATCGCCGAAGAAATACTTTTTGTATTTTATCTTGATGTCTGGCCTGGGGCTCGAAGCCTGGCTTTACCTCTAATAAGCCAACACACTACCTACTAGACTACAGCGACTTCCCTGAAGAGAAGAACAAATCAATTCCTATTGAGTGGAGCACATGGGATGACCATGTTATGCATTCCTGTAATTCATGATCTATCCCGACCAACGTTGTTAATATTGTTACGTTTTTACCTTTTAAAAACGTTTAAAATGTGAGAAATAAATTTTGTTTAGTTTTAATAAAAATTCTTTATTATTCGCACAATTCTATGTGCCACTGTTCACAACTTGATCTAAACAACAACAATTGCTTTGTTCGTTATTCCTCTGTTTACACCCTTTGCATAAACAATAAGAATTACAAGACAATTGTTTGACAGATCTTTGTAACGGAGATCTTCAAACCCCGATTACTCTCTTCAAACACACCGCGTCTTCACACAAGCCTGACTAAACTTTTACTAACTCAGTTGCCTGCCTTGCCTTACCTTTTATATGGCAACGGAAACAGTCTTCGCCTTTTCGAAATCTGTATAAATGTAAACATCGTTGTTTTCATTCATTATTGTTGTTTGTGTATTTTGTTTACATTTACTCTTGTAGTGTTTGTTGTTGTATTTTTGTTTACTCGTTTACCATTTTTTATGCTAGTGTTTGTTGGTATATTTTTGTTTACTTGTTTGTCATTTTTTTATGCTGGTGTTTGTTGTTATATTACGCAGTGCAATAATTTGAAAACAAGTTCATTGTATTTTTATTTTTGTAGCTTTTGTTTATAATTTCAATGTTAAACGATGTAAAAGCAAAACACCAGAATCTAGATTTTTCCAGTTTCGTAACAATATGACTCTTAACTTATTAGCCTTGTATTTAGTAAGCCAGGAAATGAACGATTCATTCAGAAACGTACGGATTTTCTCAAGTGGAAGATTGATCGCAACACCGCAATTGTTTGGCATTGTCGATCTTATGAATAAATTGATTTTAAGCCCTCGGAGTGCTTCCATGGCAGCAGAGAAGAGGTATTTAGTTTTAGACTAATCGATCCAAAACACAAGGAGAGTGATTGGATTGAGAGAGAAGGCTTGCATATTCTTCTGGGGTTTACCACATAGAAATCCTTGTTATCAATGAGGTTGTAAACTAGGCTAAGGCAAGCTTTTCTTTTGCCCACATTTTGCGAATCTCTATTAACTGATACTACAAATCCACGATCCGTTCATCTCTTAATATTGTATTGGATGGCTGACTAATGACATTAATGTGTTTGGCTAATAAGCTTGTCAGGTATGATATTACCTTGTCAGGTAAATTGTGGTCTAAATGATGTCAATTTGGCAATGTACAAAAATAAAAATCATGAATTATATTCACTTCATTTAAAACGAAATATAATATTAACATACAACTGTTATTACTGTCCTTGCATTTGCTTTGCATATGACCTTTATACCCATTAGTTGAAAAAAAGGTCAATGTTACGTTACAACGACAAACCCAGCGACCTTGACCTGGCTTTTGTTGTCATTTATTTTTCTTCTTCTTTGTTTTTTTAATCATTTAAAATTCATTTCTTTAATTTCTGTTGTACTTTTCTTCTCTCTCTCTCTCTATCTTTTACAACTTTCTTGCATCACTTTAATAATTCGATAACATTCGCCTCCTCTATTGTTATGGTTGTTGTTTACTTGTTTGTTTATTTGTTTGTTTATATATTTATAACCATTATACATACATACATTCATACATACATATGTTTTGTATGTATGTATATTTGTATTTTTGCCGCAGTGTCATTCCATTTGCCACTTTGGTCTGCCATCGAGTAGAGTATGTATTAGCAGCAGCTGAAGTTGTCATTGTGTCGCTCATTCATTAGCACCACAGAATACGTGTTTATTATCATCGTTTCTCATTTTCATTCGAAAAATAAAAAATAATAAAAAAATAGAAAAAATCCACACTTACAAACTGAATTTTTGTTTTATTTTTTCTGTTTGTTTATCTAACATTACTAGTGAATTTGAATAAATTAACGAGGGTAGATTCGTAAGTCCTCAGAAAAAAATCTTAGTTCGTTATCTTCTAATAAAATTTATTAGGGCCTCTTCTAATCTGAGCTAGATCTATAGACGATCATAGTACATCAACAGAAATTTGCTAGAAATTCTAGGTATTCAAAACTGTTTAATAGGGAATCTACACGACAGGCCCTAAGGTACATAGCTCTATAAAAATCTATGGTGATCTACAACAATTTACTAACCTAGCTAGATCACTAAAATTTATCATTACGCTGTGAAGATCTATTTAGGGCCATTAATACAACTTGCTACGTTAACTAAAGGGAGGATTTTAACGGGCAGATAAATTGTTTTTCGTTATTATGAGTACCCAATAAGATAGAAGTGATCGTTAAGCTAAAGGGAGGATCGTCCTACCTTTAACATTTAAATGTCACTTTATGTTTGAACTTGCCATATTATATACTATTTTCAATATGGCAACTTCAAATTTAAACAAAATGAGCATATACAACAAAAGAACGAAGCCCGAAGTTGCCACTGCGTTAAAAAAACTTGTATAATTGAGCAGTTTTATCGACATTGCTCCGGCACTGCCATATTTTTAAAAAAATTTATCTGTAAGTTGTAATAACGAAAATAAGTTAAATGTGACTTTACAGTTCCCTTTAGCTAAAGGTACCTTTAACTAAACCCAAGTTTAACGGCAAGTTGTAATAGCCCTTAAAAGCTCTACAGATCTGACCAAAGTAATAGTTTTACTTACATACATGCATACATAATTGGTCATTATAACCCTTCAATCAGGATTACGGCCTAGCTTCTCACACCACTTATGTTGTGTTTGTTAACTTTATACATGAGTGACGGGACCTACAGTTTAAAGTCTACTTTGAACGACAGGATTTTTGAGAAACTTTTCATGGCAATTCCAATTACTCTCTCTCAGCGATTTTGCCAGAAATCTGCTGGGAGGAAGTCGCCGAAAAAATATTTTTTCATATTTCGTTTTGTTGGAGAAGTCTGATCTGAGGTTTTTGGCCTCACGTCTAATAAGACAACACACTACCTATTAGACTATGGCGACTTCAAAAATAGTCTGCCAAAAATAATAGTAAATCTAAGAACTCATTGTCGGAAATCTACACTACTGATCTAAGCTGTCTCTATTAAAATCTATGGTAGACCTATGGAGATGTTTTTTGAAAACTATTTCGATTCAAGTTAGATCTACTAAAAACCGAAGCAATTCTACTGAAATATATTAAAAGTTGTACTGACATCAATTAGGTATTCGAAAATCGCTTGGGTAGATCTAGTGAGAGGTGCTCTTTCTATCTATACCAGTTATATCTCAAATATCTAGTAAAATCTACACAAGATCTATTGGGCACTTATTTGGAGAACTGGAACTTCTCTTATACATATTTATACTTTACGATGAAATGATTTTACTCCGGTATATGCGGGGACTACTACGATATATGTATGTATAACAGATCTACTGTGATATATTGTACGTCTACTAAGATCTCTTAAGCTGGATTCACTCACCCATTGTTTCGGAACAAAATGCTTGTTCCGGAACAAATTCAGTTTTTTGAGAGTTTGTTCCGAAACGATTCACTCACTTCGAACAATTGTTCTGTAAAAACAAGGCTACCATATGAAATATCTTTGTAAACGATGCGTGTTTGTTTTACAATTAGGCAGCACAGTAGCAGATGATTGCAATTCGTTTGTTTTCTTGGCTTGAGTGTGATCATATTTTTTATTGTGTTACAAAGAAATTGTAAATTAAAACAAATCTGAAATTGTTAAAGTGAACAAATGGATAATAATGGATATTATACATACAAATGTACATATAATATGATGTGGCAGCTCAGTTCAACTTTACTTAAAAAATTAAAGTAGCTGGCACCACAGTTCAATTTTGTTCCGAAACAATGGGTGAATCCAGCTTTACAGAACACATTCGTTGTACGTAGCAAGTGCTAGGTCTGGTGATTGATGTCCTATATTTGTAACTGGCCTACCAATATTTATACTAAATATTCCAATATCTGCATTAGACTAGACTAGATTTAATAATCTTTATGGTTATTTGGAAATATTTACACGAATTCAATTTCTCTTGAGATTTGTAATAGATCGACTGTGAGGTGTCTTAGTAGGTCTACTGCGAAAGAAGTTGTATACACTATCAGACATCAATATTTTTAATAAATGTACTTACTTTCGGTTAAACCAACTAGTACTCTATACTGAATACATTATAGTTTAGTTGAAGTCGCCGTAATCTAGTAGGTTGTGTGTTGGCTTATTAGACGTAAAGCCAGGGTTCGAGCCCCAGGCCAGACATCAAGACAAAATACAAAAAATATTTCATCGGCGACTTCCTCTCAGCAGATTTCTGGCAAAAACTCTGAGATTAAAATAAAAATTGCCATGAAAATTTTTTCAAAAATCTGTCGTTCGGAGTCGACTTTAAACTGTAGGTCCCGCCATTCATGTATAAAATTAACACACACAACATAAGTGGTGTGAGAAACTAGATCGTAATCCTGACGGAAGGGTTGTAATGACCAATTATGTTCGTATGAATACATGATATCACTATTAAACAGTGATGCAGCGATCCTACGTAATATCTTGGGTACAGTGCAAGTTGGCTATGACTTCCGCATTCGATCCAACAATGAGCTGTATGAGCTGCTCAACGACATGGACGTTGTGCAGCGTATTAACATCCAGCGGCAGCGCTGGCTCGGCCATGTTGCTCGAATGGAGGAGAACGACGGGACGACCTTGTTTGCTTTAGTAGGACCAAAGCGAGGAAGCCCAGTCATCGATTGGTGTGACCCAAATGACCGAGGCTGCCAACAAGCAGGGGCACCAGGAAGAATATGTGTTCAAGCAGGCCGAAATCCTTTAATCGGGTTATTAATCAGCCAATTAATCGAATCGAATACAAGATAGGGCTCTAGACGAGACTTACTAATCTTTGAAATATATTTTGTACGATCTTTACCAAATTTTCACGCGCACCTAATCCTAATGGATTTAAAGCTTTCCAATTTAAATTTAATAATCTTCTATGTTCTAAACTCTGTGATTACATACAGATCTAAATAATTCTGTATTCTAAGCGAACATTTTCGTATACTTATCAATTAACCCTCGTATTATCCAGAAGATGACCAATATTCTTGTATACTCTCCTCTGGTCAATTGTACTTTGTTTTTTCATTTATTTTTATTCCGTATTTTTCCCCAGCTTAACTACATATTATTGCTAATTCTTATGCTTCTTCTTATTTGCAAACTATTATTACTTGTACTACTACTACTACAACAACAATAACAACAAAAACTAATAATAGATAGAATATTTTATTTGGAACGTCTAAAGCTTTAAGCACTTACAGTTCCTTTAGTTCTCAAATAAATTTGTTGCGGTACGATTTAGTTCAACAAACAACAGAAGAATTTGAAGAAAATTTAATTAAAATTAAAGAGCAAGACAGCGAGAGAGAGAGAGAGACAGAGAGGGAGAGACAGAGAGGGACCAGTTAGAGCTGTAACCAAATCATGTTATTTTCGTTAAAACTAAGGCCGGTCGATTTGGCAAATGGTGGGTAATAAATTTCACTCAATTGTGTTGCCGTTGCTTTAGATGACCCCTGTTTTTTTTGGGGAGCGCGTAGTAAGAAAGTGTTAATGATGTGTTTTTGCCAAGAAAGTGGCCAATAAATTCTCATTAATTGCCCATTAAATTACCGGGTTAATTGGTATCTAAGTATCATGAGTGTTTGCAAATACGAATTTTAATTAAAAAAAAAATGGAAAACGAAAATGGAAATTAAATGTAAAATTAAGCTTCAACCATGGAAATCTATAACTCTATTGTATATCTAATTTAAATCAGAGATCTACCTTAATATAAGTAGATTCTGTTATAGATATAATGGTGGGGTCTGAAGTTGTTATAAGAGAACCAATACATACATACATAATTGGTCATTGCAACCCTTCAGTAAGGATTACAACCCTAGCTTCTCACACCACTTATGGGCTGCCTTCCAAAATGTATCAATACAAAGTTTGTATGCAGTTCTACTACTGTATATAAACAATGTAGATATGCAAAGTAACCAAACAATGCATCAACTATAAATCCGATGCCTGAATGGTTTTTGACTGCGTTAAAAATACACATTGACGACGTTTTGAAATAGAATACATTGTATATACATATTTTGTACAGCGGCATTATGAAACACGATACTTTGTTCAAACACAAAGCAACTAACATTTTGGAAGGCAGCCATGTTGTGTGTGTTAATTTTATACGTGAGTGGCGGGGACCTACAGTTTAAAATCGACTCCGAACGGCAGTGGTATTTACTCTCTCAGTTTTTGTTAGAAATCTGCTGAGAGGCAGATGCCGAAGAAATATTTTTCATTCCGTTTTATTAGAGATGTCTGACCTGTAGTTTGAAACGTGGTCTCGCGTCTAATAACCCAACACATTATCTACTAGACTATATATGTATATGAGAATAAGAATCTGAACCGATCCAGTTAAGAATCTAAATAGATTTGAAGGGGACCTAAGGTACTCTAGATCTCATAAATGGAGTGTTAAAGTGTACCGTAGATCTAAAGTAGACATAACTATATAGATCTTTATGTCTAGTTTAAATTCCAATCCAACACAAATCTTACTAGATAAGCTACAACTATAAATAGATTCCTTAGATTAGCAAGCAGACCTTAGCTTAGTAGTAGTAGATCTGGTGCATAACTAAACCCAGTTGATGTGGGTAGTAACTAATGTGGTTATCTTTTTGGCAACACTGGTTTAAACAGCTTACGCACGTTTCGTGTTTTGTTTCACTGTCAAACATCTTCAGTTTGTTCTACAATTTAATCATGAATCGTCTTACAAACGAACAACGCTTGCAAATCATTGAATTTTATTATCAAAATGCGTGCACTGTTAAGAAAGTTCATCGCGCGCTTCTACCATTTTATGGTGAAGCGGCTATTCGAGCTATTGTGACTAAATTTCGCACCAAATTTACATTGTTGGACATTAAACCACCAACACGCTTACGTAGAGTGCGAACCGAAGAAAATATCACTGCTGTATCGGCCAGTGTTAATAATGAACATCAATTATCGATTCGTCGCCGTTCGCAGCAATTGGGCCTCTGTTACTCAACAACGTGGAAAATTTTGCGGAAGGATTTAGGTGTGAAGCCTTTCAAAATACAGCTGGTGCAAGAATTGAAGCCGAACGACCTACCGCAACGCAGAATTTTTGGTGAATGGGCTCTTGGAAAGTTGGCCGAAGATCCACTTCTTTATCGAAAAATTGTGTTCAGCGACGAAGCTCATTTTTGGCTCAATGGATACGTAAATAAGCAGAATTGTCGATTTTGGAGTGAAGATCAGCCAGAAGCATTGCAAAAGCTACCAATGCATCTAGAAAAAGTCACAGTTTCGTGCGGTTTATGGGCTGGTGGCATCATTAGACCGTACTTCTTCAACTATGCTGCGAATCGTAACGTAACTGTCAATGGTAAGCGCTACCGTGAGATGATATCCAACTTTTTTTACCCAAAATGCAAGAGGTTGACTTGCATGACATGTGGTTTCAACAAGACGGTGCCACATGCCACACAGCACGCGTAACAATGGACTTATTGAGAGGCGAGTTCGGTGAACATTTTATTTCACGTTCGGGAACGGTCAACGGCCGCCTAGATCGTGCGATTTAACGCCTTTAGACTATTTTTTGTGGGGCTATGTTAAAGCTCATGTTGATACAGACAAGCCCGCTTCAATTGACGCATTGGAAGGCAACATTGAAGCATTTATTCGTGAGATACCGGCTGAAATGTTGGAAAGAGTATGCCAAAATTGGACTAAGCGGATGGACCATTTGAGGCGCAGTCGCGGTCAACATTTGCGTGAAATAATCTTCAAACATTAAATTATATGGACCGTACTATCGATTCAAATAAAGATTTCATGCATTTTTCTGAATTTTATGTGTTTTTTATTGAAATATTTTCCTATAGCTCTTAAAAAATCACCCATTACATACGTAGACTTGTTGTAGATCCCACTAGATCTGATGTAATATGACAGGAACTGAGACTGGTCTAATCAGATAAGTTATAGATCTGAAGTAGCCGTAGTCTAGTAGGTAGTGTGTTGGCTTATTAGACGTAAGACTCCAGGTCTCCAAAAAAACGAAATATCAAAAAAATATTTCTTCGGCGAATTCCTCTCAGCAGATTTCTGGCAGAAACTCTGAAAGTAAATAAAATTGCCATGAAAAGTATGTCAAAAAAATCGATCCTTCGGACTTGACTTTAAACTGTAGGTCCCGCCACAGAAAACATAAGGGTGTGAGGAGCTAGGTCGTAATCCTAACTGAAGCGTTGTAATGATCAATAAAGTATGTGTATAGTATTGATACAAGAAGAAGTATGTAGACCCATATACATACATACATATGTTCAAAGTGTATCTATCGTATATACAACAAAGAATCTTATCTAATATTAGAATCATGAACGGCCTTCAATTTATTTTCGATTTTGTTTCCTTTCTTTTTCATTCTTTTTGTTTTTATTGCAAATTGTTCCAAATAATTTTTAAATGTTTTGTTTTGTGTTTTTTTCATTTCAGATGAACGCCAAGATATACAAAAGAAAACCTTTACAAAATGGATCAATTCACATTTAATTAAGACCCAGTGTTCTCCAGTTGATGATCTATTTCTGGACTTAAGAGATGGTCATCGTCTATTGGCTCTATTAAGCGTACTCACAAATACACATTTGGTAAGTGTTAAAGGAGGAGAGACTTAAGAATATGAAAAATAACACCAAATTGATTGGTTATTTATTTAAAAAAAAAAGTCTCGTAGACAAGTCTTGAATAAACTTTTTAGGATCTTTGAAGAAAAAAAAAAAAAAGATTAAAAATTTAACTAAAATTGCTCTACGGTTTGATACAAACCCAATGTAAATTTTGTTTTTTTTTTTTTTTTAAATTTAATTAAACTCTTATCCTTGATTAAACAAATGCTAACATTGCAAGAGAATAATTCAAATTCATTTGGGTATTATGCAGATGACATTTCCCTTTGAATTCATTTATTAAATAAAGAAACAAAATACAGAGAAAGAAATGAAAAAAAAGAAAAGAGAGAAATGTAGTAGTTGTGTGGTAAATATATACATCAGAATCTAACCAATCAAAACTATGGTACGAATTGCTGTCTTCTTTGTGGTTGAACTCTTGACATTTTGTGGCTTTAAAAAGCAATCGAAACCACAACATAAACAAACAATAAAACAACAACCATGACAACGATAAACCATAATCTAAATTTATAAGATATGTATTCTAAAAATACTACAACAACAACAATTCATAAGTTATTTGTAACACATACATACACTGACACATACACACATACACAACGACAGATTTTTATACAATTGCAGTCAATAAAGGAAGAGAAGTAACAGAAACGGATATAGAGTTACTCATACGTACTCGCATGCATATGAGGATACGAAAGTAAAAATGCGGATTTAAATTCTCTCATAACACTGGACTACAAGGACTAATAACAATAGCGGGGAATACTGTATCCACTAAGAAGGAGCAGAGAGGACATGTCAACAATTTTTGTTCAATCAATTTGACAACCAGTTTTTTTTATTTTTTTTTTATTTCAACAATCTTCTCGTTGATTTTAAATTTCATCATGTTCACATTGATTTCTTGTTGATCAGTGTAATCAACTTACGCCAAAAGCAATGCAAATCTCTCATCTTCCAATCATCCATGGGTTTACGGCAGATAAACATAAAATATTTGCAATTTGCTTATAATCAAAAGAACAGGATTAAAAAATATAATTTGTAATACCAGGAACTCTTTTTAATTTTTACCTTCATTTGCTGCAATGCAATAGACACGGGGGAAGGTAATGTAATTCATTTCTTTAATTTGATTTCGTTTGACAGAGTAAAATCACTTGATTGGGTTCCAAGATGTTCCGTCATTCAACTTTTACTTCTGGCCGGCCTTTCTAAGCCATCTCAATAGTTTTATGAAGGAGTGGCATTTTTGTTGGCTAGACATCTTCAGTTAATAAATTCTGGTTGGGCCAACAATCCTTTGCCACATGTTTCCAAATGCCGAACAATGACTGAGAAGTTGTTATGTGGTATTCTCTTCTTCATTGTCAATTCGGCTTTTGCCGAAATTATTGTGAGGTATTCCCAGCCACCGTACGAGTGTAGCCTGGAGTAGGACTCCAGTTAACATTAGTGTCTCATCTTCTTCCTTAGCAAAAATTTGTAAAATTTGTGTGAAAGAAGTCATTTGTTTTTCTCACCTATTAATTCGTTTGAGCCTCTGTAAAAGCGTCAGATTTCTTGTTACCCGCAATGTGGTCGTATTCAAGACCTCCAGGTTAGCTTCGAATATGTCACTATCTGCTTTAGAGTTAATCGGCATTTTTGAGTGTTCTTAGGGATTGAATAGCCGCTTTACTTTATAGCTATATTTTCAATCGAAAAGGTACTATTTTAAATCGTATAGTGGAAGGGAAAAATCTAAAATTCAACTGTTCTCGATAAGTCAGAGTCCTCTAGTAGGTACCAGCCTTTATCATAATTGTATCCACTAGCTATTTTCATAAAAAAACCAGGTTTAAAAACGGTTTCCGATATCGTGAAGTTATAATGGAGTTCAAGTTTAACTAGATCCAAGATTTTAGAGCTCAAACTCATTGCAGTCTCCATAGACTCTTGTAGAACTATATAAATTCTAATAAAGTCTGTAATATTTTAATTTAATTATGAAACTTTGTAAACAAAAAATTTTGAAAACTTTGCGAACACCCTATAATCGTTTTCCAAACCATGAAACTCTAATAGATTAAGGTAAAAGTTCTTATTTAACTTTCTAAACTCTTATACATAGGTTTTTCTTATAAATACGTATATAAAACTCTTTAAATTCTATGAACTCTTATAAAACTCTTAAAGCTCCATAAAACTCTTTAAACTCTATAAACTCTTATAAAACTCTTAAAGCTCTATAAAGCTCTATAAAACTCTTATAAAACTCTTAAAACTCCTGAAATTCTTATACAACTCTATGAACTCTTATAAAACTCTTAAAGCTCTATAAAACTCTTTAAACTCTTATAAAACTCTTAAAGTTCAATAAAACTCTTTAAACTCTTATAAAACTCTTAAAGCTCAATAAAACTCATTAAAATTTTATACAACTCTATAAACTCTAATAAAACTCTTTAAATTCTAAAACAACTCTATGAACTCTTATACAACTCTTAAAGCTCTATAAAACTCTTTAAACTCTTATAAAACTCTTAAAGCTCAATAAAACTCATTAAACTCTTATACAACTCTATGAACTCTTATAAACTCTTTAAATTCTTATACAACTCTATGAACTCTTATAAAACTCTTAAAGCTTAATAAAACTCATTAAACTCTTATACAACTCTATGAACTCCTATAAAACTCTTAAGGCTCTTTAAATTCTTATACAACTCTAAACTCTTTAAACTCTTATAAAACTCTATAAATTCTTATAGAACTCTTTAAAGTCTTTATAAAAATCTGGCAGAATATTGGAAATTCTAGCACTTTTTATAAAAACCCAATGACTTCTTGTAAAACTCTATAAATTCTTATATGAAAACTCTTTAAACTCTTATAAAACTTTTTAAACTCCTATAGAACTCTTAAAATCTCTTAAGGCGAGTAAAAGGGTCTTAATCAGCTTCCCTTAAGCTTTTTTTCTTTTGTTTTCTTACGGTGACACCATGTCCTATTATAATAAAATCCTTCCTAGTCTTGCTTATCTGATACCATTTCCATTATCTGACCATTTCTTGTTCATCGTTAAATGCCTTTCAAATCTAAAAATCCTTAGAAAGGTAAAAAAAAATATGAAAAGTTCCTGAATTTGTTTTACGTCAACACTATCCACCACCACTATGGGGGACAGAGACAGCATTAAACCCTTTTAGTCGGCTTATAAATAGAATGGTAATCTTAGTTCCGTGCTATTGTACGAGTATGTTATATTGTGGTCTCTTTTAAACACTCTCAGCTTAACTTGCTTGCAGTGTTTACATTACAAACAGAAACAAAAACAACAAGAAATTGAAATGAAAATTTTAGTTGACACACATTCTCACTTGCCTACCTACACATTTACCAACGAGATGACGTTTGATGCTTCATTAATAACAAAGAGAGAGAGAGAGAGAGCAGAAGACAAAACAAAAACAAAAAGAAGGTTTTTTATAAATAGTCAGGGATATTATTATTATTATTACACATACCACGACGACCACATTTACCGCTGTCAACTGTCATAACCACTATTGTACGTTGACTACCGTTAAATGGGTTGCATCATTTGACATCTTGATGACCTTGAATTTTAAATTGAAACCGTCGTCCGTATTTTATTTAGACTTGAACACCAAGCAACCAACATTGTATGCTTTTCGAAAAAAATGTTTCTACGTATCCGTATCTACCGTTGTGTATGTATGTGTGTTCGTGTGTGTGTGTATGCATAGTGTTAGTGTTACAAATATATTTCCGTTCTATACGTGTTTACTAATTTATAAAGACCTTGACTTTGTTTTACACTAAGTTGTACAGTTATTTGTTTATTTGTATATGTAAATATATGTGCATACATACATACATACATTCATATCATACATATGAGAAAAGTACGCTTGTACACTGATTCACAGAAGACCATTTCCAAGCTTATTTATGAATCCTTAGAATCTATTCGCAATATTTAACTCCTTAAAGAAACTTTCAATGGATCTTGGTCTCTCTGAATCTTCTTAGATAGACTCATCGGTTGTATTGTGCATGCCGCTGACTTCATTGAGGCTTAAGACCATTGCAATTGAGATTTTCTGAGTATATGAGTTAAAGCTGCCTTTATTATAGAAGAAATTGGTTGCAACACTAATACGGTGTTCAGATATGCACCTTTATTGCGTAAATCGCAATAAATGCTATTATTGAGCTCAATATTTCATAGAAAGTTTCAAAAAACAAAATAAAAACAATTTTGTTGTAACAATCAGCTGTTTTGTTTACCAGCTGTCAAATGAATATTGAATAAGCAGCTGAACTGTGTATATTATTATGCCTGAACACATAAGATATTGTGCTCAATTAACTGAACATTGACTCAATAAAAGTGCATATCTGAACATAGTATATCAATGCATCAATCGGGGACGGCTTAGTAACAAGTCTATGTCTTCTGCGCTGAGGTCGTTAGTACAAAAATAAATGGACTTCCACACAAAATGTGCGCCGATGAGTGCTTATAGCAATTTCATACTAAACAAGGGTGTGAGTGGTGTGGCTATACTGCCACTGGTCGGTTGTTTTAGGAGTCGCCGAGTATCAGAGCAAATATGTAGGCGATCAAGTTGAGTCATATCTTCCCCAACTGATGTAATGAGAGGCGTTAGAGACAATCGTTTTCCTACCAAAGTGATATGATGTAAGTCTCTTTACTCCCAATGTGATGTGATGCGAGGCTTTAGAAAAACTTGAATAGAGTACCCAGTAGTCGCCAACACTTTAGCATGACTGTTGGGCAGCGATACATATAGTGAAAGCTGGTGTTTCCTTTGTGATCCCTGCCTTGAAATTCGTCCAAGTCGACCTAGCGATCGGACTGGTCCTCTCTTCTACCCAAGAAGGGTTAGCTCTGAAGTTGAATTTATTCTTAATTTCCAGACTCTCGAAGCCGCCGTAGTCTAGTAGGTAGTGTGTTGGCTTATTAGACGTAAAGCCTGGGTTCGAGCCCCAGGCCAGACATCGAAATAAAATACAAAAAGTATTTCTTCGGCGACTTCCTCTCAGCAGATTTCTGGCAAAAATTGTGAGAGTAAATAAAAATTGACATGAAAAGTTTCTCAAAAATCTGTCGCTCAGAGTCGACTTTAAACTGTAGGTCCCGCCACTCACTCATATGAAACTAGGTCGTAATCCTGACTGAAGGGTTGTAATGACCAATTATGTATTATGTATGTATGTATGTATTATGCAGATTGCCGGGAAACGTGGAGACACTCTATTTCCAAAACCATATTGTGGAGACCTTTGAAACCTCTGCCTGAAATAATAGATGACTTCCATTTACAAGCGATATTCATTAAAAAGTTTTATCGTTGCCATGGTGGTTCACGTCTTCACGGTAGTTTCGTGTCCAAGTAGTTGAGTATATTCTGAAGGAATTCATTTGATTGCCATAAAAAAAGACGTGACTTCCAACTGAGAAACGATGCAGGGGTCTTTGGACAGAGAGTGTCTAATTTTCATATCCTCAATATATTCAGCATACCCTGCCACTCCGTCCATCTTCAGTCCATTGTGATATAATTCCATAGAAATTAAGTGATAATCTGTGGCTTATCGTGCTCTGCTTAGATAGCCATAAGCCAGAAGTACGGCTCTAAAACCTTTGTAGGCATAAGTAAGTGCTTAGGCCAGACCGAATTTTTTTTGTTACTTTTGGAAATGGTGTTGTTGTACCGTTCAAAGGCAACCTCATTTACCCTCGACCAAAACCAAGAAGATTTACTGAGGTACTCTGAAACACATGCAGGTATACGTAGTAAAATTAATGCAGAATGACAAAAAACTGAAACGCTTTGCTGACCCTCCACCATTATTTCTATTTATGACTGTGTGACCTTTTGCGAAATTCTTTTGTTTAACCTTTGCCAGCAACCACAACTAAAGAAAAAAAAAAGATTTTTTTTAAATTTTCACTTTAATTTCTCGTTGCAGAAACCCGAAAAAGGTCGCATGCGTGTCCATCACATCAATAACTTGAATAAAGTCTTGCAGGTGATACAGGAGCATGGCGTTAAGCTTGTTAACATCTCCAGTGATGATGTCGTTGAGGGAAATCCTAAATTAATCTTGGGTCTTATCTGGCTGATAGCTTTGGAGTTCAATGGCCAGAATCTGGTGAAGTCACACTCCAGCAATGGCGTCGAGAAGTCTCTGTTGAATTGGGCGCGGCAATTCTGTGAGCCCAGGGGTTTGAAATTGAATGATTTCTCCGCAAGTTGGTCGGACGGAAGGGCTTTTCTAATGATTCTGGATGCCCATTTAAGGGGAGAAGACTTAACGGGTGCTTTGAAACAACATCCCTTAACAAGGCTAAGAACTGCCTTTGACTTGGCTTATGATTACTTTAAGATTGAGAAACTATTGGATCCGGAGGATGTACACACTCACAAGCCCGACAATAAGTCCATACAAATGTATGTCATGTGCCTGTATCATGCCATGGAGACACGCAAATCACTAGAGGAACAGGATGATTTGGATAACGAAGATGATATGCACGAAGTATTATTGTACAGCGACAAAGCTCAGGAAGTTTATCAACGAGACACTGTAAATATAACCGACTTAGATGAGATACCCTTGGACAGTAATGAAGAGCAACATTCCGATATTAGTTCTCCGGCCAACAGTAATACAGACTCTGGTTTAAAATCGAAATACCACAGCGATACCATCAAGAGTATTATGGACATAGAAATGGATCAACCCAAAACCTTGCACAATTTCCTAATGAAAGACGACAAGTCTAGGCCCCACAGTTTAGCCACAAATGTTTCCATAGAGATAACCACCTACCAGGCAGCTTTGGAAGCTGTACTCACCTTATTGCTGGAAGATGAGCAAATTCTTTCGGAGGAATTAAACGAACCGCAAGATTTTTTAACCGCCAAGGCTCAATTCCATGATAATGAGCAATTTATGCTTAAACTAACCGAACATCAGCAGTATGTAGGCGAAGCTTTAGAAGAAGGTTCCAATTTGATTAACGAATCTCAAAAGTCAAACGGCCTCTCGCCTGAGGATCAAAATGAAATCAGGCAACAGATGGTTTTGCTGAACGAGAGATGGGAAACCTTGCGCCTGCGAGCCTTGGATGTCCAGGCCAAGATACTTATGCGTTTAGCCGACTTTCAAACCCAGCAGATAGAAAAACTTAAAAATTTCCTCACCCACATAGAAGATCGAATATCCCTTATGTCTGCGATAGGGCCCTCCCTTAAGGAGGCCGAATATCAACTGCACGAGGCCCATTCACTTAAGGCAGATCTCAAAAATCAACAGGAATTGGTGGATAGCTTAAGTAACATGGTGGTCATCGTGAATGATGAATCGGGCAATTTCAATGATCTGGAAGATAAACTCTCGGCTTTGGGCGAACGGTGGTCCCATGTGGTGAAATGGTGTGACTTGAGGCAAGAAAAACTGCAGCAATATAAATGCCTTACGCGTTGGCTGGATACTCGCGAACAGGATCTCAAGCATATGGAATCCAAAGATGTTACAGATCTGGGCAGTATTACCAAGAGAATGAACGATTTGAACTACTGTGCCAAAGATCTATTGGAACTGGAGCGTTACTTAATAGATCTCAGACAAATGGTGGCTGCTACACTGCAAGAAGGCGATGTCAAGGGTGAGCAGGTCTTAATGCAATTGGAAAACTTTGAGGACAGACTGGATGCTCTTAAACA
This sequence comes from Sarcophaga carnaria, assembly GCA_958299815.1. Lineage (NCBI taxonomy): Eukaryota > Metazoa > Arthropoda > Insecta > Diptera > Sarcophagidae > Sarcophaga > Sarcophaga carnaria. The sequence goes on along the minus strand of OY283150.1, from coordinate 128,171,993 downwards.
AATTGTGGAGGTGCAAACGGAACGTATAGAACAAAAGGGTTTCAAATTTGGTCGCGATAGAGCCTCCTACGATGATACGCGTGTTGTAAAGCCAGACAACTGGATTGATTTCCAATTGCTTATTAAATTTGGTGAAGAAGATCTTGAAGATGAGGATGCAGAAGAAGAGGAAGATACAGCTCCAAACAGTAAACTTAAGGCTCAAATGTCACCCCTGGCTTGTAAGAAAAGAAAAATACGCAACTCGGATAATTTCTATCTCTTGGAGGGTAAAATTCTAGAGGCTTTTGGTTTCATAGACGACTGTGAAGATCATCTCACTTCAATACAGAGGCAGAGTTTGCGCAACCAATCGGACTTTCTGGCAAAGCTGGAGAAAGAAGTCCATAACCGCATAGAAAATATGCGGGAACTGAAGGATCTCTATGAAATCTGTGAGAAAGAGGACGTCAGTCGCAATTTAATTATGGAGGCTTCACAAATCAAAAACATTGAACAACGTTATCTACAGCTAAGCAGGACATTGGAAAAGCAAACCCAAGAATGCCTGCAATTGCTGGAGAAAGAGAAATTCTACAACAGCTTAACCGGCTTTAAATTGGTACTTGCGGACTCAAGGGACTGGTATAAACAACATTCCATCACCGCTTCTAAGAGTGACCTGGAGCAAAGACTCAGTGATATGGAGTCCTTGACCACGGAAATACATCAGGCTAAAGAGAAGACCAACACACTTACCGATGATTTAATGGAATGGAAACAGGACTTTAATATATTCTATGAGTCCTGGCATGATATGAAAAAGGCAATAACAACACTCATTCAAGAAAAGGGAGGTCTAGATGAGGTCCAAGAGAAGCTCTTTGAGCTACAGGAATGCATTAAAAAGGTGCAGGAGACTCAAATGGTGGTGGATTCTTTGGAGCCCATGCAAAAGCGTTTGCAGCAACTCAATAAAATCAATGAAGATGTGGAAAAATTACGAGAGTCATACGATTTCATTAAGAAAAGAAGACCGGATTTGTTAACATCGGAATTCCAAGAGAAATGGCTTAAGGCCCAGGATCAAATCAATGAGAGGATCATTAAACAAACCACAGCCATAGAGAATTTGAATCACTTCTTGGCCGAATACAATGCCATCATGGCAGTGTTAAGGAAATTGGAAAACAATCTCAAGGATGACGAGAATTTCTCAGAGGACAGTCATAAAGTCACAACATCCTCCTCCTCTAACTCATCCACAGAGGCACAAAATTCTATGGAACTGCGCAAAGTGGAAATCGATGTGATAAGTGCACGCAATTTCAGCGAAATCATTATCAAAGATGCCCAGTCTCATCATCGTGACCATTTGATGATGCAAATCAAAGAACTCAACGATTTCTTTCAACACATACAGCAGCTGTACAAAGAGAATTTGCAAAAGAAGGTGCAGGTCCAAGCTCAAACCGAAGAAATATTCGAAAGACTTTCGGAAACAGAGAAATGGCTGGACAATCTGCACAACAATACACCCAAAACGGCCATCGGGGAAATACAAAATTCCAATGAACTGTTCCACCTGAAAACGAAGTTCCAGGCTCTTAAGGAGACCTGTGAAAAAGAGTCTGTCAATTTCCGTGAACTCAATGAACTGGGCGGTGATTGCCTATTGCAAATCGATGAACTGAAATTCAAGGGCGTTGAAAACGTCGAGGGCAAATACAATATGTTGGCTAAGAAATTCACCCGCCTTAATGCCCGCTGGACAGAGGTCACAACGTTGGTGTACAAGAAATGTGCTCTGCTCGAGCATATTTCCTCACAACTTGGCGAATTCAAGAAATTCATGGTTTCCGAGTCGGGTTATTTGGATCGTTTGGAGAACAAAATGCGTTCAACGCCAGAAAATGCCGATGCCGAGGAAATCATAGAAGAATTAGACGTGAGTATAGCAGCATGACCACAGTCTGTCTTATTAATTTTAAAATTATTTTTTTTTTTTAGGACTTGGAGAATGTCTTACGTGGACACTCTGACGACTGGTTGGAAAAAATTCAAGAAATTGGTCACGAACTAATTACCCATGAATTTATGGCCGACTCTATACGCCAAGAGATCAACATTATTGTAGAACGTTGGACCCAATTGCAGCAAAAGGCTAAACAACGGGCCGAAGTGCTAGAACAGGAAGTCAATGAAGCGAAACAATCGGAAAAGTGTGTGGAACAATTCGAATCCTGGCTGACACGAGTCGATGAAATACTCAGCGAGCATTTGGAAAATGACGTAACCATAGAGGATTTGCCAGATGATTTCCAGCAATTGGCTTCGGAATTTAAAGAGAACGAAAAATGTTTCCAGGAAATCGATGAGCTTATAGCTGAACACCAGCGCAATGGCAAAGTGGAAGCTGCCAATCGTTTACAGGATCAATTAAATCTACTGGAGTTGCGCTATAAATCTTGCCAATTGAAATTGAATAAGTGCACTGCTCCGCAGCCGGCCTATGAGTCGCGTTTAAATCGTGCAGTTGCCGAGCTAAGAAATGTGGAGAGATCTACGTTGGTGTTGGATGTAGCCACAGCTGGGCCGTCTACCGTGCAAGTGCAATATCAAAAGTGTTTACAAATCTATAGGACGCTGTCGGAAATTAAATCCGAAATTGAAAGCACCATTAAAACGGGACGCAAAGTCTGTGAAGATAAATTCACCAAATCGCCCAAACAGCTAAGTCAACGTATTGATGCTCTCAAGCATCTCTACAATGCTTTGGGGGAGAATGTTACCCAATCGAAAATATTCCTCGAAGGTCTTATTAAACTAGCGCATCAAATGGAAGAATGTTTCGATATGGCCGAGGAGCTAACCAGACGGTTTGAGTCTCCACAGGAGCTTAACAATCGCAATAACATTTTCCTTGAATACGAAAGTATTTTACAGAAATGCGAAGATATTTACGAAGAATATGCCAAATCTTGCGATCAGGTATGCATGGAGGATACACGCCAAAAGATCGATGAGCTCAAGGTAACCTATATGAAATTGACAAGTGCGGATGTGGTCAAACGTTTAACGGAAATGAAAACCACACTACAAAATCTCGATAATATTTCACTCGATACCTTGAGGTGAGTAAAGCAATTGGCGAATCGGAAACGTTCTTTATTAATTGAAATTGTTTTTGAAATTCTTTTTTAATTACTTAGAGCCATGGAACATGATTTGAAGCAGATTAATGTGCCATCAAATCCGGAAATTGATAAATTACAACAACAAGTTATAGCCATTGTTGTGGTGAGTCTTTAAGAGTCTAAAGTTTCTTTTATTTTATTTTAAGTTTTATTTTTTTATTATCGTTTTAAAACTGTATGTTATAGTAAGTAGTAGTGCGCTGTAGTTTTTATATTTGCTTCATATTATATTACCATGCTTTTGCTTCATCTTATTCTTTTATTTTCTTAAGTCTTGTTCTATACATTCACATTCACATTCATGTTCATGTTCATTCATTCACATTCATTTCATTAGTTTTTCGAAAATGATTTTATTTTCTGCTTCTGATTGTCTATTGTCTCTCTGTATACAAATGTATTTGCAATGTCTGTCTGTCTGTCTGTCTGTTTGTGTATTTATTCTGTCTGGCTATATGTACTGAGTATTTATTTCACTTGATTTAATTCCTGCTTTTCAATAGATTCTTACATTTTCTAACAGTTGTTTTTGTTGTTGTTTAATTCTCTTTAAATTTCACTTAAAATTGCTCACAATATGCTTTTGTTGTACATATTCTCCAAATACTGTCTCTAGAATGGAAGAATTGAAAAAAAACAATTTATTTACGCTTAAACGCCTTTTTGAGAAAGAGGTGGAGGTGTTTTTAAATTCAAGTCGAAGGAAAATATGTTCTAATTCCGTAACAAATTTTAAGTTTGATAGAGCAACAGTAGGTCTTCCAATAACCGATAAATAAGACTTCGAAATTCGAGGCAATGCTTATGTTTCGAAATGATAGTCAAGCCATACGACCCAAACGTTCGATCTTAACGTCGGATCGTGTAATTTTTTTTTCCTGTTTTCACAAAGAACTTGCTAGTCGCCCATAGTTTATGCTGCTAGTCAGAAGCTCTGTATGCAAACTCTCTGCTAACATAGAATATTTAAAAGATGATGCTTGTAATTGGTTCCCAGATCTATCATTTACTAACATTGAATTTAAGTCTAGGCTTTAAGCTGAGATTTATAGCGATTTAAGCCAGGATTCTATATGACTACAGCCCTATATTCCCGTTTTGAAAAGATTTCCAATAATCTCTGACGGCTAAGCACCACTAAATTAAAGTGGGACCCATCGCGGAGTTGTTGGGGTTCCCTATATTTGCCTATTTTGAAGCAAAGCTTGACTGTAGGTTAGGTTATGTTAGGTTAGAGGACGTGTACTTGTCAATTAAGATAAGTACAGTACCCGGAGGTCGAATTGACCCATTGTACAACGTCCCAGTTTCTCACACCACTTATGTTGTGTTAATTTTATACATGAGTGGTGGGACCTCCAGTTTAAAGTCGACTCCGAACGACAGATTTTTGAGAAACTTTTTTCATGGCAATTTTATTTACTCTCAGAGTATTTGCCAGAAATCTGCTGAGAGGAAGTCGCCGAAGAAATGCTTTTTGTATTTTGTCTTGATGTCTGGCCTGGGGCTCGAACCCTGGCTTTACGTCTAATAAGCCAACACACTGCCTACTAGACTATGGCGACTTCAAAATGACTATCTATCATTTACTAACATGATTTGCTTTTCCTTTTGATTGGCATTCCATTGAATTTAAATCTGGGCTTTGAAACTGAGATTTACCGCGTTTTAAGCCAGAATTCTATATGACTAACATCCCTGTATTCTCCTTTTGAAAAGATTTCCAATAATCTCTGACGGCTAAGCACCGCTAAATTAAAGTGGGACACATTGTGGAGCTGGATTCCTATACATATTTGCCTTTTTTAAGCAAAGCTTGACTTTAAGTTAAAAAAATTTCAGCTATGCAGTAGAGTTAGTGAACGTACAGTACAGATCAGTATTTAAAGAAGTAGTCAAGATGGTACTAATCATACTCATTGGGAGCAATTTTACTGATGTAGCGGAGAGCTACATATGCCTCTGTAAAGCATTGTACGGAACTGAATAGATTGTTCGTTTTAGCATTCATTGATGCAACGCGTAAGCAATTGAGTTTTATTGTTCTGAAGCGAAAATACTTGTGTTGCTGGGAGTTACATATACATACCAGAGATCAGCAATGAATCGCTTTTTCGCTACTCATAAGTGCTCATGAAATTTTGAGTATGAGTGAGTCAACAGTATTGAAATCCAACAACACCGATTCATTCGTACTCAGTACAACATTGATTTATAAGTACAAGTTGCAATGAATATGAGTACAACGTTGACATCAAACTCATAACATTCGAACTATGTTTGATTCATACGCCTCCTACTCATTCAGATTCAGAAATTTAGAAAAATACTCTTATAATACTCATAAATGATTCGAATTCAAAATTTACAGTCTTAGTTGTTGTTGCATTTACAAAGATAGAAGAAAGACACATAAACAAAAAAGACAAAGACAGCAAGGAGAACAAACACACAACCTTCTTGTGAGTATTGTAGTGTTCGTACGCGAATTGTACTTATTTTGTGATTCGTGTATACGATGAGTCATGGAGAGTCGAAATCAATAACATCATGCGTATTGTTAAGTACGAGTACCATGAGTATTTCAAACTCTGAGTATGAGTAGTATGAGTAGGACTTTAAAATAAGTATGAATGCGTATAAGTATCAAAAATTATAAGTATGATTCGAATCTACTCATCGTTTTGAATAGTCATTGCTGACCTCTAATACATACATAATTGGTCATTACAACCCTTCAGTCAGGATTACGACCTAGCTTATTTTGTATGCGTTAATTTTATACTTGAATGGCGGGACCTACAGTTTAAAGTCGACTCCGAACGACAGATTTTTGAGAAACTTTTCATGACAATTTTATTTAATCTCCGAGTTCTTGCCAGAAATCTGCTGAAGGAAGTCGCCGTAGAACTATTTTCATATTTTCTTTTTGATGTCTGACCTGCGGTTTGAACCGCGGCCTTACGTCTAATAAGCCGACACACTACCTACTAGACTACGGCGACTTCTGTTGATGATGGTTTGGTTTGTCTTATACGAACAGTACCATGATTCCATGCTATTTAGGTTCAAGTAGATTACAGATCATGTGCTAATATTAGGCTTATTTTATTTTTTTATTAAACTTAAATAGAAATTGCATTAGTTTTTCTAATTATTAAGGCACCTAGAAGTGTGCATTTAATATTTGGGCAATTCACACGACTTTGTATCGTGTATGTTGTATTGAATATATTTGTTTGTTTGTGAACGGTCAATGCTATGCTGTATTGTGTATCTCGTGGCGTTCAAACAATTTGATAGCACGAAACCAATACAACTTTTAAAAACATATGGAAAAAATGTGTATAAGTGTATCGGATTTTTATATGAAAAACATCAACAACAATCATACACTGTTGTATGTTCTTCCAACAATACAATGAATACAACGATACAACGGCTTGTGTGAATTGACCAATTGTTTTTGTGCAAACTAGTAGCTCTAAGTAGTTCAGTAGAAAAATTTTTGATTACTATCATTATTTCTTATAATAATTTACTAACCTTGTATCTTACCATATCATAATCAATATATTCACCACAATTAACTTACCATACCTTTGAATAGAATATTAAAAAAAAATAATTACAATAAAAAAAAAAATAATAAAATCCAAACTCACCGTTATCACCCGTAATTCCATACCAAAAAAAAAAATACCATCATTACCAACATAACCACCACTGCCACCATCACTGTCAACAAGTCCTAAAGGTTGAAGTCATTATCCATCTATCTATATACCGATCCATAAGATGAAACGTTGTAGTTAAAGGTTAAAGGCTCATCAATAAATATCCATCATCTGTTTGAATATGTACAAAAAAAGTAAAAAGCTGGCATCAAGTGTTATTGTCCTGTCCTTTGGAAACTCACCTCTTATACTTTATATACTCGTATACTCACCTTTAATTTATTTAAACACACAAAACAAAAAAAACATAAATTTTTTGGGGATTTTCTTTTCAAAAATGTGTTTGTAGAAAATTTTATTTAAATTTTGGCTTTTTCGAAATTATAATTTTACACTCTCTCGCTCTCTCTCTCTCTCTGTCTCTCTCTGGGGCTTTACTAAATAAATTATTTTATTTTTAATGCTTTTGTTTATCTCTACTATTCTATGGGAGTCTATAAAGCTATACACGAGCTTAAGCTTGTAGCTTTAAATTACCAAAACAAAAACAATGTGTTTTCACTACCTGCTTAACGATTTTTGTTAGGATTGTCTGAAGAACCGTTTTAACATGCAAAGCAGTTTGGAAAATTTGCTCCATCGAACGAAGTCAGACACAAAAACCCATAAACAGGATGGGGAAAAGAAGGAGGTGGAGGAGGAGACGGAGACGGAAATTGTCGTGGTAAGTGATACGGTAAGACAGAGAAGAGCACGCACACCCTCTTCAAATTCACCCACTAAGGATGTAAATAATACGAGCACGTCTAGCAGTAACACGGTAAGCCAAGAAGAAGGCTCACCACCTCAAAAACCACAGGTGGGTTTAGAAGCAGCTTTTGTCGTTGGACAACAGCAGCAACAAGTGTTGCCAGATTTATTGCCACCACAAACGTTCCGTTTAGCTGAAACCAGTGCTCTCTTCTCGCAGATCTCTAAGCAGCCTGAACAAATGGTGCCCGATGATATGCCACCGCCCAAGCCTAGCAAACGCAAGTGTAATGAGTCTCCCGCACAAATGGTAGAAATTAAAGCGAAAAATATTAACAGCGACAAAATGTCGGTACAAATGTCGGGACTGGAGCCCCAAAAGGGAGAAATAGTGGATACCGTAAATATATTGGAGTCTGTAGAGCCTTTTGTACCCGAGTATGTGGAAACCGTTCAAATAGTCGATCTATCCGAGGATTCCGATTCCTCTATGCGGTTGGATACAGACAGCAAAGACATGAAACGCTCTAAAAGCAAATGCTCTTTAAGTGATACACCTCAACAACCACCAACGCTTAATGAAGAAAACGAATTGGAAGTGGAATTACGGCCTACACTGGCTCAAACGAGCACTCCTATTTTAAGAGTAGAAAAGCAAAGAATATCATTCGATGAGAAACGTAAGCGAGTGGAAAAAGAACGTGATATTTTAAGGGACTCGGAAGAGGAGGGTGACAGTCCCGCCTCCCCATTATTTAAACAACCCAAAGCCAAAAGATGGCGACAATTGCAAATGGCCATGGAGGATTTGGACAATAGCATGGTAGATTATGATCAACGCAATAGTTTCTATAATGCCGATAACGAATTGAGCTTCGAAGTGGAGCCTCTGGTCTTCTCCGATGATGAAGACATACCACGGTTTTCTATGGAAATGACTCAACCTTTAGACTCGGATAGTGATACGGTATGCTATTGATTGTAGGGATATTAAACAAACCAGGATTCTGTTTTGAGTCAAATCTCTACTTAAATAATAACTTCTTTTGCTTCCCCTTTTTACAGAGCCGCATTGAGACACCCACTGCCAAAAAACCCAATTCCTTTACCAGTAAAATCTTGCCACAATCCCCCTCTTTAGATGATTCGAATATTACGTTGAAAAGTCCTTATGCCGAAATTAGTAGACCTTTCTCCAATACGGGTTCCTTAGAGCAAAGGGTTCTGGAATTTGAGAAAAGTGCCAAAAACATGATGGCCAAATTGGAGAAAACTAAAGAGAAAATCGAAAAGTCTACGGACGGTGAAAGGTAGGGGAAGACAATCATTTTTTAATACAGTTTTCATGGATTTTTCTTTTTTTCAGAGCCATAGAGGACTTGAAAATGCTTATAGCCCCGGATGCTGCTACTCTTATTAGCCAGGGTGATTCTTTGGTATTGGAGACCCATGGCAAACAGGGTGCCTTGTCTCGTGTTGTTATGAAAAGTCAAATTATTTTAAGAGAAAAATTCCGTGAAGTCCAGCAAGCCAAGTAAGCAACAAGCCACTCTTATGTTTTAAAACTTTGATGATTTTATTCTTTTTTTTTTTTGTTGCTTTTTTGTTTCAGATCTAAAGTTTCCATACCTGCCAAGGAGTTAAGCCCTACCTCTTTGGATAAGGTTAGCATGATGAAAGGCATTAACTTAGAAGAATTGATTTTTAAAGGCCTGAAACGTATCAAAGACCTAATCGAGCGGCCAGTAGATCGTAAATCTATGGAGGAATTGGAAAAACGTATGTCGGAAATAAATGTAAGTGAATCAAATAATCTTAACCGCTAAAGCAGTTATAAGGGATGTTATTTTCGGCTCGAAAATACAAAGAACTTGTTTCGAAATATCATACATACACATACATAATTACGGCCTAGTTTCTCACACCAGTTATGTTGTGTGTGTTAATTTTATACATGAGTGGTGGGACATACAGTTTAAATTCGAACCCTGGCTTTACGTCTAATAAGCTAACACACTACCTACTAGACTACGGCGACTATCGAAATATCTTTCCAATCAAATTGAAGCAAGTAAAGACGAATAATATTTGGAAATGAAAAACTGATCTCTGTAAGGTATCTCAATTAAAAATTCGAAGTTATAAATTTTTCGAATTCGAAATATAGTACAAGTAGTAGTAGAATGAGGATTAGTTTGTAGAAAAGTTTAAAGGCTTTGTTTAAATACTTAAAAATGAGAATTTACCACTTGTGTTATAAAGATTCTTCGACAGTGATCAGCTTTGGAGATACAAAAAACCGACATTAGCGACAAAACTCAATTACAGCTACAGCGACGGGATTTCTACATTGTTAGAGCCTCCACTACACTACAGCCAGTAATCATTCGAATTAACACGTATTGATAGTTACTCTGTGTGTAATCCACTGACGAAGATCTGTTTCGTTTGCTCACCCGACCACAATTCTGTTGTATGCGAGGCAGTGTTGAAAAATTCAGTACTTTGGTACTTTTTTCACTACTTTTTCATTCCAAAAATACCACAGTACCCCCGCGACGCTTTCGGTACTCTTTTATTATTAAATATTTTATGTCTTGCAGTTTTCAACAATTAATGCATTAGCAGCATGTTCAACGTAATGCTAAAGGTAGAATTAGGTTTTAGTCCCGCTTAGCCAAACGTCCACGGAACGTACATTAATTTTTAGCAAACGAAAAGCAATGAAAACGCTTGCCGAACCGTAATGTAATTTCGGTAAGCATTTGCATTGCTCTTCATATGCTAAAAACGAACGTATATTACATTACGTTCCATCGACATTTGACTAAAAGGGGCTTTTACGGTTTGTTTCGTTGCGAATCAGTTATTTTTGTTTTGTATGTGAAGAACACTTATTAGTCGTTAAGGAGGTAGTGTGCTGGTGTACTAGATGTGAACCCACGTTTCAAACCCCATCGTCAGAGATCTCCAACAAAACGAAAAATGAAGAAAGTATTCCTTCGGCGACCTCAAAAACTCTCAGAGTAAATAAAATTGCTATAAAAAAAATTTCTCAAAAATCTGTCGTTCGGAGACGACACTCATGTATAAAATTAGTGGTGTAAGAAGCTAGTTCATAATCCTGCTTGAAAGGTTGTAATGACCAATTACGTATGTATATAAAGGGTGTTTTTTATAGAGGTATAGAACTTTAAGTTGCAATAAAACAACGATGGATTATTCGATTGACATGAATTTTATTTATCCGAAAGATAATCTTATGGCATTACATTTTAAATATGATTTCTGGCATATGACCGCCACGGCTGGCGCGGATGTAGTCCAATCTGGACGTCCAATTTTCGATGAAAAAGTACGGACCAATGATTCCACCAGCCCACAAAGCGCACCAAACAGTCCGTTTTTCTGGATGTAACGGTGTTTCCACATACACTTGAGGATTACCTTCACTCCAAATGCGGCAGTTTTGTTTGTTGACGTAGCCATTCAACCAGAAGTGCGCTTCATCGCTAAACAAAATTCGCTTATGAAAATCGGGAACAACGGTAATCTCGTTTTGGGCCCATTCGACGAATCTACGCCTTACTTGATGATCGTTTGGCTTCAATTCTTGCACGAGTTGGATTTTGTAAGCACGCAAACCAAGATCCTTCCGCAAAATCTTCCATAAAGTGGATGGACACAGATTCAATTCCTGTGCTCGATGGCGGATGGACTCATTCGGGTCTTCCTCAATGCTACGCTCTACAGCAGCAATAGCTTCTTCTGTACGCACCGTACAGCGTCTCTGGGGATGCGAGTTATCAATAAGAGTAAACGTGGTGCGAAAACGTTCCATGGTTAATCGAATTAACTGCTCTGATGGACGATTTTGTCGACGATGAAATGGACGTAGTGCGCGATACGTTTTCCGCACAGAACCATTATTTTCGAAATAAAATTGCACTATTTGCAAGCGTTGTTCAGGCGTGAGTCTATTCATGATGAATTGCCAAACCAAACTGCGAATAAATCACTTGACAGCTGTTAAATCGGTCGCCATCTTGAAAAGTAATGCCAACTTAAAGTTCTATACCTCTATAAAAAACACCCTTTACATATGTATATTTTTACAAAAGTGCCATTTGATGCGTAAAAGTACTCTTTCAGTTATAGTTCAGTACCATTTAAAAATTTCAATTTTGCAACACTGATGCGAGGAAAGTGTTTTAAGTAATCCGGGATTAAATTTCTGCTCTCGATAAATAGTTTTTTAATCAATCAACATGAAATAGAAATGAGTACTCCTAAGGCCTGTTTAAAAATGTTAGCGATGAATGCACTCTGCTTTAATTAAATCATGTTCCATTCGAGAAAAATTATTTTAAATTTTCTAAACTAACTATCGACGCTTGTCTGTACCTATTTCCAAAATCAAACACAGAAAAACAACAAGACATCATTTTATGTTAAACAAAACGAAACTATTTTTCAAAATAATTATTATTTTTGCACATTAAAAATTGGAAAATTGCCTTCATTTTCAGAAATTCATTTCAAAACACACTCACAGTATTTGTTTTTAATTAAATTGAAATTTATTTTCATTTCAATACATTTAATTACACTTTAAACATGCTTTGCTTGCCTACTACACAACAACAACAACAACAACAATTCTCTCTCTTTTTTTGAAATAATTTTCCTAAAAATTTATTGCTTGAATTCTATATTTTAATTTTTCTTGTTCTGTTCTTTATTGATTTGTTGTTTTGCTTTCCTTCGATTATTTCTCAATCATCAATCAAAATATTTTCTGTTTAAAATTTTTGTCTACAAAAAAACAGAAAAAAGAGAAGAGAAGAATCTGTTTTTGACCATTCACTCACTTAGTATTGTATTTTTAATGAGCCATCTGGAGCATGTGTGGTTACATTGATTGATTGTGGGTTTTATTGGTGTTTTTAATGAAATATTCAATAAAAATTTGTATGTTGTGTTGGACCTGGTGTGTACGCAAGTTGGTTTACCAGACGTTGACGTATGCCAGCTATCCGCTAGATTAACCACAAACGTGTGCCACACGATAATGCTCAGCGATTATATCGATGGCATCAATTTTAATTGATTTTAATTTTGTAGGTATGTGTGGGTATATGTGTTGTTCGCTTGCGATATGTGATATAAAAAAAGAAATGTTTTCTAAAGAGAATAGAAAGAGAATTGTTTTGCTTTTCTTCCAATAATCTTAAAGAGAATGTTTTTTTTTTAATAAGAGTCTCCTTAACTGTCGCGTGTTTTTTCTTTGCCGTGCGAAATGAGTGCAAATACTTGCCTTTGATCTTTGTGTTGATTACGTTGTTGTCGTAATGATTCTCAACAAAAATGTTGTCCTAAAAATCTTAAATACGTACTTACTTCTGGCACTATGGCACAGTGTTTTGAATGCTTAAGTAAATATTTTTCAAAAATTTACAACCATATAATGTAGTATGGGATAACGTAAAAGAAATAATTTCTTAACTTACCACACAATTAATATAATAAATTATATAGGATTACGCAATGCAATATTAATATAATAAAACACTGTTATATTACGTAATTAAAGTTACGAAACGTAATACAGGTTAAAAAGTTAAAGGAATATAATTATTGTTAATAATATGGAATTACGTAACGCAATATATAACAACGTAATTCAGTATTAGAGTATTAATACGGTAATATATCACTTAAGAAACGTAAACCTAACGTAGAATTGTCTAAAATAATATAACTTAATAATTAATTAATATAAATAATAGTATGTCATTACGTAACGTAACGTAATTAAGATGATGCAAAATGCTAAGAACTGATTTAGTTTTTATATACAATAAAATTAGCAAAAAAAATATGTGTATAAAATTTTTTACTAGACTCTCTTCCTATGACGTAATGATTTGCGTAATTTATTACGTTTCAAATGAAATTGTTAAATGATATAAACTGCAATAGTTTTTGTAAAATGCAATAGAATTGCCTAAAGTAATATAACTTAATAAGGAATTAATATAAATAGTATGGCATTACGTAACGTAACGTAATTAAGATGATGCATAAATGCTAAGGACTGATTTAGTTTTTGTATGCAATAATATTAGCAAAAAGAGAATATATTTTTATTAAATGCTTATTAGTCTGTCTTCCAATGACGTAATGATATACAGAATTTGTTACGTTTCAAATAAAATCGTTAAATGGCATAAATTGCAATTGTGTTTGTACGCAATAAAATTAATTAATGAAAGAAGAAAATGCAATAGAATTGCCTAAAGTAATATAACTTAATAAGGAATTAATATAAATAGTATGGCATTACGTAACGTAACGCAATTAAGATGATGCTAAGAAGTGATTTAGTTTTTATATACAATAAAATTAGCAAAAAAATATGTGTATAAAATGCTTATTAGTTTGTGTTCTAATGACGTAATGATTTACGTAATTTTTACGTTTCAAATAAAATCGATAAATGATATAAACTGCAATAGTTTTTGTATGCAATAAAATTAATTAATGAAAGAAAAAATGCAATAGAATTGCCTAAAGTAATATAACTTAATAAGGAATTAATATAATTAATAGTATGACATTACGTAACGTAACGTAATTAAAATGATGCAAAAATGCTTAGAAGTGAAGAATTAGTTTTTATATACAATAAAATTAGCAAAAAAATATGTTTTTATTAAATGCTAGTCCGTCTTCTAATGACGTAATGATTTGCGTAATTTATTACGTTTCAAATGAAATTGTTAAATGATATAAACTGCAATAGTTTTTGTAAAATGCAATAGAATTGCCTAAAGTAATATAACTTAATAAGGAATTAATATAAATAGTATGGCATTACGTAACGTAACGTAATTAAGATGATGCATAAATGCTAAGGACTGATTTAGTTTTTATATGCAATAATATTAGCAAAAAGAGAATATATTTTTATTAAATGCTTATTAGTCTGTCTTCCAATGACGTAATGATTTACGTAATTTGTTACGTTTCAAATAAAATCGTCAAATGATATAAACTGCAATAGTTTTTGTATGCAATAAAATTAATTAATGAAAGAAAAAAATGCAATCGAATTGTCTAAAGTAATATAACTTAATAAGGAATTAATATAAATAATAGTACGGCATTACGTAACGTAACGCAATTAAAATGATACAAAAATGCTTAGAACTGAATTAGTTTTTATATACAATGAAATTAGAAACAAAAATGTTTTTATTAAATGCTTACTAGTCCGTTTTCTATTGACGTAATGATTTACGTAATTTTTTACGTTTCAAATAAAATCGTTAAACGGTATAAATTGCAACTGTTTTTGTATTAATAAAATTAATTCATAATGAATAAATAGTGAGAAACGAAAACAACAATCAAGTATTTGTATTAAATACTTACTCAAGTAAACCTACATACATACGTATGACGTAATGGCTTAAGTAATGGAAAACGTAAAAAATATAGATGATGCATAAACTGATACTGAAATCGTTTTCGTATACTTGGAATGATAATTTTTTATATATGCCTACGTATTGATGATACGTAATGACGTAATGATTTACGTATTTTATGGCTTTAAATTGTTTATAATTTTGAATTTTTCGAACCACTGTTTCTCAATACATTCAATTGCAATGCTTAAATAGCCTAGTGAAGTGACACATTGGCTACCAATTGAGACGTAACTCTCCCCCTCTTTAATTGAAATTTAAAAAGTAAAAAACGAACGTATGAAATTATTTCAAAAAGTATTTTTTTTCGTATTTGAAACTAAAAATAAACCATAAACAATAAAGCGCCAGACACTAAGACGGACACTGACAATAAAACAAACGGAAAAAAATGGAAACAAGAGAGAGAGAATCGAAATTTTGCTTTAAAACTGAACCAAATGATTTTCCCAATAATGAAGAGATTTTCGTTTGGTTTTTTTTTTTTGTTTTTTTTTTTTTTGTAGACTCTTTGAGCAAAAGAAAATTGATTTACAAAAAAAGAATGAAAAATTTCGGAAAATTAAATTTTTTTTGTTTCAATTTTGCTTCACAGTCAGTCATTAGCCGTGGTTTATTAACGAAACAAGAGAAGAATATTTTTAAAAAAATTTTTAATTTTTTTTTGTTTCGAAAATCAATAAAATATAATTGAATTTCAATTTTGTTTTGTGAAAGTGAAATACATTCATATTTCAACGAAATAACGAAAATTCAATGCAATTTTGCTGGTTGGCCCATAACAAAGTTACAGTAAAACAAAAACTTTTTATTTTCCAAATTTTTATTTCGAAAAGAAAGCCAAAAATAAATTCCAAATAAAAAAAAATCCAAATTCATATGTTTGTGCTGGTGGTTGTTGGTGGTCTTGTGTTGTGTTAAACTTTATCTGTTTTTACCTAAACGTTGCACCTTAAATGTGTTGTAAGAAATAAAAACTGAAAAAGTTTTGTTGATGTTGTCATCTAAACTTTTCTCTTTGTGTAATTGTTCTTATTTCTGTTCTCTGCTCTTACAAATAATTGTTTAAACTTAACTTTTTTGTTTATTAAATAAATTTATTTTTTCTTGCCTCAACTTGTCTTCTCTGGTCTGTTTTTTTTGTACAAAGTTTTTACCAACTCCTGGTATGTTTCAATTAAAAAAAAAAAAACGAAAAAGAAAAAAAATTCAAACTAAAACTAAAACTTTACTTATGATAGTTTTCATTTCATGACTCTTCTTTCCATTTTTGTTCTTCCTCTTCTTGTATTTCAAATAGGATCGCCGTGACGATTTGAAATTGATTGTTAATGCCATTGGCAAGAGTGAACAGATGCCGAAAGTTAGTGCTGCCATGATGAATGATATAGAAACGGTAAGTTTTTTTCTCATTTTATTTATTTAGTTTCTGTGATTTATTAACGATTTTATCTTTTTTTTCAAATTCCAGACTAAAAACAATTTACAAACACATGCCGATACCATAGAGTTGTCATTGACCGAATTGAAATCGAATGCAAAAATCAATAACACAAATGGCAGCAGAGGTAAGTGGTGTTGTGTTTAATTGTAATTTTATTATTAAAATTAGAAATTAAATTAAAAATCCAGAAAATTAGAATTACAAATCTTTTAGAGTATTTAAGAACCCCTAATCTAATCTACTCTGCAAGTCCACTGGGTATTTAATTTCGAAAGTATTAGCAAAGTAAAGCCAACTCGTTGGTCAGTGTGGCACTCAATTCGATGTTAACTATCTAACATTTTCTCGCCTAACATGTAATTATAAAACTCTGTTTTGCAATTTTTCTGTCTCGCTTAATTTGTAAAGGGTCTGCCAAATAACTTTTTTTTTTTAAATGCTTTAACAAAAAAACTACTGAATATTTTCTCAAATTTCTTTTTTTTATTTGAAAGTACAATCCTTCCGGTTAATAATGGAAAATAATTTCATTCAAATGGCTGCCTCGGCTGGGCCATGCAGTAGCCTACACGATCTGTCCAATTTTTAAGCACATTATCGATTGTGTGCAGCTGTATTTCACCAATGGCTTCACGAATATTGTCCTTTAAAGCTTCAATTGTCTCTGACTTGTCGGCACCCCACAAATAATAGTCCAACGGTGTCAAATCGCAGCTCCGAGGTGGCCAAACGACATCAGCTCTGCGGCTGATAATGCGATCTTCAAAAACAGGGCGCAAAACATCGAGTGTAGCTTCGGCTGTGTGGCACGTAGCGCCGTCCTGTTGAAACCAAATGTTGCCAATATCCTCCTCTTAAATTTTTGTGAACAAAATTTCATTCAACATGGCCCGATAACGATCGCCATTGACTGTAACGGCCACTCCTTGCTCATTTTCGAAGAAAAATGGCCCAATTATGCCTCTGGACCAAACACCGCACCAAACAGTGACTCGTTTTGGGTGCGTCGGCTTTTCAATGTATGCGTGCTTTTTTTCTGTGCCCCAAATGCGACAATTTTGCTTGTTTACATACCCGCCCAGATCAAAATGAGCTTCATCTGAAAAGGTGATTTTTTTTGCTAAAATCGGCATCTTCTGGTGTAGGCTACTGCATGGCCAGCCGAGGCTGCCATTTGAATGAAATTATTTTCCATTATTAACCGGAAGGATTGTACTTTCAAATAAAAAAAGAAATTTGGGAAAATATTCAGTAGTTTTTTTTAAAGGATTTTCAATAAAAAAAAATTATTTGGTGGACCCTTTAGTAGTGTTGCTTCTGTTATTGTCTGTATTCGAAACTCGTTGGTAATAATATTTTCTCCGTCATACAGTATTGTTTCGTTTCCCAAAGAAGCATACGATATTCGTTTCCGTTTCTAATCATAATGTCTCTCAAGAGCCTTTCCATTTGCGGAGGTACCATAATTTCACGAACCTGTTAATTTAATTACTCCCCACACCCTCTTCTCTCCTCGTTCAAAACCTTTTCACGTCATTCAAATCATTTCGTGGCATTAATTGTGGTCCTGATTGTGTTGTTCGGGTTTTACTCTTCGCGAACCTGTTAATTTAATTACTCACCACACCCTCCTCTCTTTGTTCAAAGCCTTTTCACGTCATTCAAATCATTTCGTGGCATTAATTGTGGTCTTGATTGAGTTGTTGGTTTTTTACTTCTACTTGACAATCCTTTGGATTGTTTTTAGGCATTTTCCTCAAATCATTTTCGATCGTTTGTGCTACTCTTACGATTTAATCGTCAGCATTGATACAAAAAGAGAAGGTCTCAGTTGTAGAATATGTTTGCCATGATTTCTACCCTCTACAGCTCTTGTTTACAAATATCTGTCAGTTGAGTCCTGTTAAAATCTATACAATCTGTGGTATTTAGTTTGCATTTAACAGCTATTGATCACAGGCTATCATGTTATTTGCGCAAAAAGTGGGAAAAAGTGAATTTCATGTGGTCATTAAGCATTATTTCGCTTAAAACAAGGCTAAGTTGGAGATATAATATATTGTGGCTATGTACATAACAGAGGTCAGCAATGAGTATTCAAAAAGATGAATAGATTTGAATCATACTTATAATTTCTGATACTTATACGCATTCATACTTATTTTAATGTCATACTCATACTACTCATATTCAAAGTTTGAAATACTCATGGTACTCGTACTTAACAATGCGCATGATGTTGTTGATTTCGACTCTCCATGACTCATCGTATACACGAATCACAAAATAAGTATAATTCGCGTACGAACACTACAATACTCTCTAGAAGGTTGTGTGTTTGCTCTGCTTGCTGTCTTTTTTTTTGTTTGTTTATGTGTCTTTCTTCTCTCTTTGTAAATGCAACAACAACTAAGACTGTAAATTTTGACGAACGATTCGAATCACTCGAATCATTTATAAGTATTATAAGTATTTTTTCTAAATTTATGAATCTGAATGAGTAGGAGGCGTATGAATCAAACATAGTTCGAATGTTATGAGTTTGATGTCAACGTTGTACTCATATTCATTGCAACTTGTACTTATAAATCAATGTTGTACTGAGTACGAATGAAACAGAGTAGTTGGATTTCAATACTGTTGACTCACTCATACTCAAAATTTCATGAGTACTTATGAGTAGCGAAAAAGCGATTCATTGCTGATCTCTGGTACATAAGCAGGGACGCCTAATTAAAGTATATTACCTCGAACAATTGAAGAAATTCGCGAAAGGTTGATGAGAGATTGATGAATCTCTATTACATGCCTTGGTGGTTTCAATGTGATTCACCACCGTGGAATAGAACAAACAGCAGACAGGAGATTTGTCGCTAAAGAAGTTCAAGGTCAATTTGCCAACCAATAAAGTTAAGACAATCGTTTCTTTTTCTTCCATCATCTCACAAATGAATTATTTTGATGAGCTGGACAATTTGTTTTGTTTTGGAAACTTTTTTAAAAACAGCTCAAAGGAGATTATATGATGAAAATTGAAAATGAATTGTTAATCTACGTCTTTAATTGTCATTTTGTTTTTTTAAAATCTAATAATAATGCAATTATATTTCAAAATAACATTTCAATGAAGTCAAGAGGATTTTCCAAAACATGAAATCTATTTAAATAACAACAACAACAACAACAACTATATTAAATCATGCAAAATGAAATATTTCAATATTTTCAATCTCCTATTACATGAGTTGTCAATCAAACTACATGAGAGAGAAACAATTTTCGTTGAGGCATTTAAAAATCAGAAAAAAATAATTAAATGCGGGAAAATTTAATTTTTTTTTAGAGGGGTGGGAGTGTGGACCCTGTTGTGTATTTAGGAAATAAAAGGGGGGTTTTAAATTATACTTTAAAATAGCTTTCTGAAGATAGTTGAAATAAAGCCGTTTTAAAGTGTTTTCGAAATATTTTAAAAAGCTGAAATCATTTCTAACGTTTGTCTTTAATAAGCCTTAAGGGGGTGGGGGGTGCGGATTGTTGTTGTAATAGGGAATTTAATTTATTTCAATGGCTACATACGCATTAATTTAATTTAATTTGTACTCGTATATGCTTTATAAATTAAATATTTATTCAAATAAGCCAATCAATTTCAGTGCCATTGCGTTCTTACGAGGCTAGTTTGAAAAGCTTTTGTCTTAAAAGAGTTTTTATTTATCAATATTATCTCTCACTATACTTCAACTAGATTTGTTCCAGTGTTTTTCCAAACGGCTCCAAATGATTTTGATTTGCTAAACCCAATCCAAGTTGAAGTCGCCGTGGGGTAGTAGGTAGTGTGTTGGCTTATTAGGCGTGAGGCCTCTGTTTAAACCCCCAGGTCAGGCTTCTCCAACTAAACGAAATATATTCAGCAACGTCCTCTCAACAGATTTCTGGCAAAAACTCTGAGAGTAAATAAAATTGCCATGAAAAGTTTCTCAAAAATCTGTCGTTCGGAGGCGACTTTAAACTGTATATCCACGCCACTCCTGTATAAAAGTTAACGGTGTGAGAAACTAGGTCGTAATCCTAACTGAAGGGTTGTAATGACCAATTATGTATGTACATATGTAATCCAAGTTGACCCAACAAAGTATAATTGCAACCAATTGTTGACATGTTGCATGGAATTCTAAAAATATTCTTGCAATTTCCTTGTGGTTGTGAATTTTATTTTAAAATTCTTTGCTGGTTTTCATAAAACATAAGGCCCCCCCTCCCCCTTTTTGTCTGACATTCTTTTGTAGCTTTGTATCCACCCCCCCTCCCCCTCCCTTTTTTTGTTGGTTATACTGTATGTGTGTGGTTTTTAATTTTTTTCTCTTTTTTTTTTCGAATTATTTTTTTATGTTGATTGGGGGAAATCATTTATCGATTGGGTATTCTATTTTATTTCAATTGATTTCGAATTTAACAAAAACTATAGATTTCCGTTTGTGTGTGTTTGTGTTTATTTTATTTTCAATTTAATTTTATTTTCCGTTTTTATGTTGATGTTGCTGCTGTCAATGATGTTTTAATTGTTTCAATACAATTTAATTAAAACACAGCGTTTTTTTAATGGAAAATAGAGGAGATACTGTTTCCTTTTTTTATTTTGAAATAAAATAATAAATTAATACAGAAATTAAATAAAATATCTGTGATTGCCTAGTTCTATGTATCCAGTCGTACGTCGATACATAGAAAGCTTATTTTCGATACAGAATTTCGTCTTGATATCTCGATAGTTTATATACCGTCAAAGCGTTTATAGAGGCTGTCTTCCAAAATGTATCACTACAAAGTTTGTGTGCAGTTCTACTACTGTATATATACAATGTAGATATGCAAAGTAACCAAACAATGCATCAACTATAAATCTGATGCCTGATTGCTTTTTGACTGCGTTAAAAATACACATTGACGACGTTTTGAAATAGAATACATTGTAAACATTTTGTATAGCGGCATTATGAAACACGATACTTAGTTCAAATACAAAGCAACTAACATTTTGGAAGGCAGCCAGACTGTAGGTTTTGATATCATCAGGCTTTATTCAGATTCTTCTGTCTGTTCAGATATTTATTCGCCTGACGGAATCTGATCGATGGTCACAATAACATTTCTTAGTCTCCGGCCTGTGACCACTATCAGAGTACTCACACTACCATACAGATTTAAAAATTTTTGATCACGTCTGTAGTATCGGTTTTATTTTCGCTAATTACATAGACTTTGCTTGGACTTGATAGCATTTCAACTAGAATTTAAAGGAAACACTGGTTAATATTAAGAATTTAAGGCAAACAATAGGTCAGAAGCAATATAGCTTTCCCAACAAACGATTAAACATTGTGTGTGTTAGAGAGCGTTCACCAAACTATCCACCCTGTTAACCTTCAAGAGAA
Source organism: Sarcophaga carnaria (assembly GCA_958299815.1). Classification (NCBI taxonomy): domain Eukaryota; kingdom Metazoa; phylum Arthropoda; class Insecta; order Diptera; family Sarcophagidae; genus Sarcophaga; species Sarcophaga carnaria. The sequence continues at coordinate 128,150,021 of OY283150.1, read as the reverse complement.
GTGAAAACCTTATAAAATATATGTTCTGTTCAATTATCTTCTACAAATTCCCTTAAAGCCATACAGCACATCTCAGAATATCGATTACAAAACAACATTCTTGAAGTGCCTACTACTAACTCGTACAATTGTTATTATAAGAGGCGCCTTTGGTCTATCAGAGAATGTTTAGAGGGTGCTCTCTGGAAGCGGTATACCATTGCCAATATAGATTCAAAATTATCCTGCTATTCTAACAATTAGATATTTGAAGTCGCCGTAGTCTAGTAGGTAGTGTGTTGGCTTATTAGACGTAAAGCCAGGGTTCAAGCCCCAGGCCAAACATTAAAACAAAAATACAAAAAGTATTTCTTCGGTGACTTCCTCTCAGCAGATTTCTGGCAAAAACTCTGAGAGTAAAATAAAATTGCCATGAAAAACTTTCTCAAAACTCTGTCTTTCGGAGTGGACTCTAAACTGCAGGTCCCATCACTCATGTATAAAATTAACACACACAACATAAGTGGTGTGAGGAACTAGGACGTTGTACAATGGGTCAATTCGACCTCTGGGTAATGTAGTTGTCTTAATTGACAAGTACACGTCCTCTAACCTAACCTAACCTAACCTAACAATTAGATTCTAAAATAAAACATTGTGAGACACCCTCTCTCTATATTTTATATTTCGTACCCTGTTTTTCTCACAAACAATATAACATTATGAAACATCCTCTCTCTATACTAACGATATGGTTCGTAACTAAACTAAGTAAATACAATACCACACAGGTTGTTTAATATGGATTTTCCACAATCAAAAACCATATCTTTACATCTTCTCTACTGTGATTGATTAGTATAAAAGTTGTATATGACCAGTATAACAGTATTAGTATAACTATTAAAAAATCTTATATCTTCACCTTGGGGTTAAGTTCTTCACTAAATTCTCGGTTTTAAGATGAATTATTCCTGTATTCGCAAATATGCAGGCACTTAAAGCTCTTTATGCCGTTTCTTTACCTCAGAAAAGCTTAAATTTCTTTGGCAAAATTTCCATCTGCTTATGGCTCTGAACTTGACAATGAAACTGTGTGTGTGTGGGGGTGTGTGTGTGAGTGAGTAAGTGAAGAGAAGAAAATCTCATATTTAAGGTAACAGCTGCTTACAGCTCATAAATATTCAAATGAACAACGTGAACCGGAAAGAACGAAGAACCGGCAAATAGGCAAGCACGGCTTGCTGCATAAACGGTTACGACGATTAAATACAAGAGAAAAAAGCGGGAAAATTTTGTTTTTTTAGTTGGAAAAGAGAAAATAAAATTCAAGTGAAATAAATTATGAAAAGAAGTGTGTGATTATTTAAATCAAAAGCAAATTATAATGAGTAGCGGAATAAATTCAAATAAAAATGCCAACTATTTACAAGAATTAAAAATTAAAACATAAAAAATAAGCAAAAAAAAAAAGGTAAAATGTTTATAAAAGACAAATTCATTAATGAATAAAAACAATAAAATATTAAAATAAAGAAATAAGAACTAAATTAGTACAATTAAAACATTTTATAAAACAAGTTATGCATAGGTCCGTTTAATTAAAAAAAAATAATAAAAAAAAACCTAATATTTGCACGAAATATTCAATATTAAATTCTAAAATCAATTCAAATAAATTAAAATAGAATTAAAAAAAATAAATAAAAATTATTAAGACGAAATTTAAAAAAAAAAAATGCGCATAAAAAAATTAAAAAATTTTAAATTTTTTAATCGGCATGTGCAGTTTTTATTCTCCATGTTTACAACTTCTGAACTGCAAAAATTGTTAGTCGTTCATTAGAATTATACAGTATTGTTCGAAACCTAAGCAACTTTTTCCCACTAAGTAATAATAGACTCATATCTTTTCTCTAAATAAATTTATAGAAAATATTTATATTATTTACTATTTACAATGTGCCTATAACCTAAAAATAACAACATAAATTAAATTCCATTTCTTTGGAAGTTATAATAAAATAAAAACAAAATTAACCTAAAAATTCGCTGTTCAAAACCTAAGCAACTTTTAATATTTGGTATGATATCCTTTGTTTCTTACGACCTCAGCACATCTTTTGGGCATAGATTCAATAAGATTTGATAGAATAGATGTTGGTATAGCATCCCACTCTGATTTTAGACAGTTCATCAACTCCTGTTTATTCTTAAAGCGTCGAGTTCCAAGTCTCCGTTTTGAAATGCCGAAGATGTTCTCTATGGGATTCAAATCTGGCGATTGAGGTGGCCAATCCAAGACTTGAACCCCATTAGCAGATAACCAATCGTTGACCAACTTCGGTGAGTGTTTTGGGTCATTGTCATGTTGAAACACCCATCGAAGTGGCATTTCCCACTCAGCATAGTTAACCATGTGAGTGGCTAAAATGACTCTGTAAACAAAACGGTCCACTTTTTTTTAAATTTCTACAAAGGGACCAACACCACTGGCCGAAAAACAAGTCCAAACCATCACATTGCCATCTCCATGCTTTATTGTGTCTTTTGAGTACCGAGTATGTAGCCGCTTTCCTTTTGGTCTTCTCACATGGCAAACTCTATCTGAATTTAGTAAGTTAATTTTAGATTCATCACTAAACAAAACAGTTCTCCATTTGGATATAGTCCAATCCATATGTGCTCTAGCAAAATCCAACATAAAACAAACAAAAAGTTGAGAAAATCAGAGACTACGTTGCAATCAATCAGACAGACCTCTTTTTTAAATGCTTCTTAGTCAGCAAAGGCTTCTTAGATGGCATGAAGCTTCCAAAAGGAAAGCATGGAGATGGCAATGTGATGGTTTGGACTTATTTTTAAAATAAATATTTTCTAAAAATTTATTTAGAGAAAAGATATGAGTCTATTATTACTTAGTGGGAAAAAGTTGCTTAGGTTTCGAACAATACTGTATATGTATATGCATACATATGTTCCTCCTACTCCTCTAGGGAGCATAGGGCCGCAACAAGTTGGTTCCAATGAGCTCGGTCGTCAGCGCGGTGTTTGACTTCGTTCCACTGTAGACGTAGTTCGGATAATTCGATTGTGATTTGCCGTTTCCAAGTGTGTGATGGTCGTCCGATGCGCCTGCAAAATTCATTAAAATTGGTGAAGCATTAACCCAGTCACCTGTACCAATTGTATCAATTCTGTCATTCAACTGCAACTCCTGTTTGGTGTTTCTCAAACAACCCAATAATATTATGATGATGCAGATTCTATTCAATTCACCCTTGGCAAGATATGTTCTGTTCATATTCTGGGTATTCAAGAGTTCTGATCCGGACAATGGCACAGAAGTTTTTCTGTGATCTCCTCTCCTTCCTTTTCATTACATATCTGTAGTGTGTTCCGTTATAAATGGTATGAGGTTGTAAAGATGGACTTTAGCCAGGTTAGATTTCTGTGGTCTCTAAAAAAGTGGATTCATTTTTAAATTTTTTTTTTTTTTTTTTTTTTTTTTTTTTTTTTTTTGGAACGAGCATAGCTTGAGTATGACCATCAGCACAGGAGTGCCTCACGTACAAATTCATTCAAATTTGCTAGCATTTGCAAGTGCGTCAGTTTGGTTGTTACTTCAGTGACCAATAATCACCAAAATCACAAAAATTACCAATTTAATGGGGCATTGAAGAGTACCTAAGTCCACCACGCAAGCCGTCTTCTACGTCTGCAAATTGTCGGATCTCGTAGTGTTGTTCTCAAAAGAATAGAGGAATTTATTCCTCTCAATGCCAAAGTAATCAGATAATTCGTTTGCTGTAACATTATAAGGGAACATAGAGATATCATTTGTCATTGCTTAGAGGCAGCGGCTTCTATGAACATTTTTTGGGATTTTGTATTGAGTGGTAGGAACCTTTCTTAATACAATACCCCATTCCTTACCTATAACTGCTGTAGCTTACGCTCATGTTTTAAATGAGCAGTTCTAAGTGACTAGTAAGTTGCAATAGTCATGCCAGAAATCCGCATGTGTATCAACTACGTTTCATTCTTCGCCTGTATACTATTCACTCAATTATGGGTGACGTTAGAAAATTTTATCATCTTATTGACTAAATATTTGACAAATTTTAATCAGGATTAGTGTCGTAGAAGCACTTTTTAGAAGCACATTTTAGAGTTGCTTGGCAATTGAAAAGATTCCAAATATCTCGATCGTATGCTCAGTAATACATTAGCCTCTTAATTGTCCTGTAGATTCCAGAAACTGCGCCGTGAAGAACAATACATTCATTTTTGTTTAGAATGGTGGGCGTGGCATTCTCTTTAATCGTAATAAGAAGAATATTTTGATTTAAATTTAAAACTATTTTTATAATTTTAAATATACGCACATATTTATTACATAACTGTGATATAAATTTAAGCAAGACTTCAAGAGAGAGCGAAAGAAAATTATCATTAAAAATATTTCTTTCGTACGAACAGAATCCTTTTGAAATTTGCCGCTTTTACGCACATCCTTTTTCATATACGCTTCAATTTGTTGTTTTTAATGATAACGATGATAATTAAGAAAAAGGCAAAATAAAAACAAGAAATCATAAATAAAAAACACTATAAAATATGCTCTAGAAACAGATTTTATAAAAGCGCCCTAAAATATACTACAAAATAATTGTTGGTTCCTGCTTTTTAAACTAAAGCGTCTAGCCTCAAGCTAAACTGCATCTATGAAAGGCAAAAAAGAAAAAATAAACATTACAAATGTTGTTCTCTTTGTTGTTGTTGGTGTAGCTGTCGTTCAAGCCGAAAATATTAATCGTTGTCTACTGGTTGCTGTTGCGTTGTATTAAAGGCAATACAGAGAAAGAGTTTCCATTTAGCCTAAATGTAGACTTATGTAATTAAAAATAATTAAATTTTGTTAAAATAACAACAACAACAACACCAGGCACAGCAGTCTCATATGAAAAGTCAACACAATTCATATGGATTTCATATGAAATATACGAACAAGCACTTGCATTTGTACTCGTATATACAATTTGTAAAAATTTTTATAATTTTTATTCGGATATTTAAAGGAAATTACAAAAAATAACAGCCTACAAATAGGCGTTTTATGTACTGCTGGCTATAATAGCCGAGTTGTTGTTGTTGCTGTCTTTATTAAAAGTCAACGTCCTAGCAACTATGACGAACACAGAGAGAGCGAGAAGACCCCAAATGGTTAAAGGCATAGAAGGAAGGAAGGAAAATCAAAACATAAATGCTTTTGTAGGTCCGACTCATCAGGAAAATTAACGAACGAACCACTTCTTTCCAGTTCTTATAAACACCCTTCCGTCCTTCAACCCATGGAGAAGGCAAAACGGTTCAGACACAATTGCCTGTTTATTGCTTAAGTGTTTATACCTGTCATCCTTTTGGCTTACTATCTGCCAGAGTTCATGTGTTTGTGTGTGTCTCTCTGTGATTGAGAGTACGTATGTGTTTAAGGATGTTCACATGTGTGTGATGTGTTACACCACCAACCAACACTTTATGTGATACAGGGACAGAGAGACAGACGACAGACAAACAAACATGAGAATATCATTGAGTTGTTTGTGGTTGTTGTTGTTGCTGTTGTTTTAGTTGTTAATGAATTATGACAGTTATGATGTGTTGTGTTTGTATTAGTATTGCGTTTGTAGGTGCACACAGATTCCTTTGCTGTCCTGTGTGTACATTTTTCGTTAGGCTCCTGTCATATTGTAATACTGAGTTGGTTTTTTTGTTTTGGTGTTGTTCCGACATGATTCCAATTTGAAGGATTTTTATTTCCAGTAAAAAAATGGAGCAATTTTTTCTCTTCCCCCCAAAGCAGTTTAAAGGATATTTAAAGGATCCTTTTTTGGCTTATACCCTACGTTAGGTCTTCGATAGGGGCATGTATTCAGAGTTTTGAAGATGTGTAACACTCGAAAAAAGGGTGCTGCTTACATACTTTAGTCAAGATTATAACCTAACTTCTGACATCACCCATTTTGTGTGTGTTTAGAACATTTTGTGATGAGGATTTCTTGTGATGAGAGCATATATTTGCAATCTGCAGGGTATTAATGAATTTCAGAACAAATACCTGAAAGATTATTAAATACTACAGAGAGTTTTAAAGTTTTCATATAAAATTAAAGCATACTTTTAGTCGCTGATACCAAAACTATATCCTGAGAATTGCAACAATGTTAGGTGAGACATCATAGGAAATTTTATATAGGCTGAGGGCAATACCGATCTATCGTTAGGTGCCAGTTCGTTATAAATGCTGGACTTTTTTTTAGTTCCATCTATAGGCCTCCAATCACAAAAACCTTTTATGATTAGGTAAATGGACTTGCCATAGTAAGAGTGATCCTAAACAATAATTTACTTTTCTGTTAATGTGAGTTTTGTTATCATTTACTGTCCTTTAAATAGGTACATCTGCTACTTCTCGAATGAGGTATTTAAAGTTTTAATAATAAAAAAATAAAGCATACTTTTAGGAGCTTTTTATATGTATGCTGCCTTTTAGAAATTTTAACATTTTTTTTGATAGCTGTTGTTGTTATTGTTGCCATTGCCATTCTTTTCAACAGTCATTTGCCTGCATTCAAGTCTACTTTACTTCTTTATTTTCATTTTTTTCTGTTGTTTTTCTTATTCCCTTATTTTCTTTTTAAGTTTCTTTCTTTGCATTTCCAGCTATTTTTCTTAGTGTTTATTCAGGCGTCAATTGTATACCCTGAATATTATTCATTCAACATTTTTTTTATTCCCTCCATTACCTACCTGGTCGCTTATATTTGCAGTAAAAGTGAGTTTGAGGAGGGAAGAAGGATCCCGTTGTGTTCAGTCACAAACAAACTTCGTATGCCATTCAACAATAATAATAAATCCTGCCTTGTTGGCTAGCATTCAAGGTTTTGTTTGGGGAACATACATCTTAATCCTTTTGGTATACGACGACGTATTTATATATGTACGTATGTGAGTACACATGTAGCAACTCATTTACCAGAAAGAAAAGTCGAAAGAGAAATAAAATCTAAAGAAAATATGAAAATAAGAAGGAGAAACAAAAAAAAAAAAACAAAGAAAAATGAAAACCAAGTTGATATTTTTGTTTACAGCTTAAATAACGTCTTAACATTCGTTCATCCAACCAACCATCTATCCATCCATCCATCCAAGCTATTTGTACTATTCAGCCATTCATTCCTTGCTATGATGAGGTAAAACGGAAAAGAAAACAAGAAAATCCATAATATTCAAGGACCCAGTAGAGAAAGGCAACCATTAAATGAAGTATTTTTCTTTCTCTTTGTTGCTATTCAATCATTCACTTCATTCATTGAACTGTTTAGTTTCTTTCGCTCTCCACTGTTGCCTTTTTGAAGTGAAAGTCTTTAAAACTGCCTTAAAGTAGGCTTTGATTTTTATAGCTTTTTTATAAAAAATTTCTCTTTTTTGTTCTTTTTTCAAAGAAAAAACCTTCCTTTTCCTTTTTAAATAGTTTCAGTTTTTCCTCTCTCCCCCTTAAGTATGCTTTAAGTATACTTTGTATTGCAAGTAGCTTCATTTCTTTCATTTTCTTTAAAGGTTCACTAAAAGTATGCTTTGTTTTTTGTTTTGTATTCTCAGTTTGGAGTATTGTTGTACTGGCATGTTGGTGATGACAATGTCAAATGTTAAAATAGCCTTGAAATTAACTTTGATTGAAGTTTGAAATTCATCAATGAAATGCTTGTACATAGTACGCATACCTATACCTATGTATATGTATATGCTATACAATTAATGCCTAAAAGTATGCCAATATTTTTAAAAAATAGTTTTTGAATTGCAGAAACTTCATAGATGTTTAGGTATTTGTATATGAATTCAATGAACAATTTAATGGAAATTAAAATTAAAAGCAATGAAACTAAAACCATTTTTAATTGAGCGCTTGAATAGGTTATAGGGGAGTACATTGAGTTTGACAAATAATTCCTTACTACAGGGTGCTCTGGTAATCATGAAAATGACTGTTCATTTCATTCATTAGACTGCAGTGACGTTGGTATTTGCAAATCATCCTTCACGATAAAGCAAGATTGGCTTCACTATCACTCAGGGATCTCTCAGAAGTGAAAAACCCTATGTTTACTCTCTTTATCTACTCCATTCTGCTATTCTTACAGGAGAATTTGGGGACAAAAATAGTTTCCATATACTTTACTTGGATTAAAGTGTGAAGAAATAAGTGGTGTATGGGTGGCCAGCCAGCAGAGTGAATATCAAACCTTAATATTTACGGTACCAAGATAAAGTTCCTACATTTCTTGGACCAAAAAAAGTGTCATATACGTACTATAAACGTCTGAAACTGCTCTAAAGGATCACAGGACATCTGTTCAGAACACAATTTATTTGTTTAAAACTAGACTTAGAACAATAATGTCTAAAATATCCAATCCAAAATGACGGTTATATACGTCATGGCCATTATTTTTTTTTTATTAAAACCTGTTTGTTTTGCTACAAGTTTATAAAGGGTGTTTTTTTTATAGAGGTATAGAACTTTAAGTTGGCATTACTTTTCAAGATGGCGACCGATTTAACAGCTGTCAAGTGATTTATTCTCAGTTTGGTTTGGCAATTCATCATGTATAGACTCACGCCTGAACAACGCTTGCAAATAGTGCAATTTTATTTCGAAAATAATGGTTCTGTGCGGAAAACGTATCGCGCACTACGTCCATTTTATCGTCGACAAAATCGTCCATCAAAGCAGTTAATTCGATTAACCATGGAACGTTTTCGCACCACGTTTACTCTTATTGATAACTCGCATCCCCAGAGACGCTGTACGGTGCGTACAGAAGAAGCTATTGCTGCTGTAGAGCGTAGCATTGAGAGGAAGACCCGAATGAGTCCATCCGCCATCGAGCACAGGAATTGGATCTGTGTCCATCCACTTTATGGAAGATTTTGCGGAAGGATCTTGGTTTGCGTGCTTACAAAATCCAACTCGTGCAAGAATTGAAGCCAAACGATCATCAAGTAAACGAGATTACCGTTGTTCCCGATTTTCATAAGCGAATTTTGTTTAGCGATGAAGCGCACTTCTGGTTGAATGGCTACGTCAACAAACAAAACTGCCGCATTTGGAGTGAAGGTAATTCTCAAGTGTATGTGAAAACACCGTTACATCCAGAAAAACTGACTGTTTGGTGCGCTTTATGGGCTGGTGGAATCATTGGTCCGTACTTTTTCAAAAACGATGGTGGTCAGAACGTTACAGTCAATGGTGATCGGTATAGAGCCATGATTACAAACTTTTTCATTCCTGAATTGAATAACCATGATGTCCAGGAGATGTGGTTTCAACAAGACGGCGCAACATGTCACACAGCTCGTGTCACAATAGATTTATTGAAAGACACGTTCGGTGACCGCCTAATTTCACGTTTTGGACCTGTGAATTGGCCTCCAAGATCTTGTGATTTAACAACGCTAGACTACTTTCTGTGGGGCTATGTAAAGTCATTGGTCTATGCGGTAAAGCCACAAACGCTTGACCATTTGGAAGACAACATTCGCCGTATTATTGCCGATATACGGCCACAAATGTTGGAAAAAGTCATCGAAAATTGGACGTCCAGATTGGACTACATCCGCGCCAGCCGTGGCGGTCATATGCCAGAAATCATATTTAAAATGTAATGCCATCTTTCGGATAAATAAAATTCATGTCAATCGAATAATCCATCGTTGTTTTATTGCAACTTAAAGTTCTATACCTCTATAAAAAACACCCTTTATTTTAACTTAAGAAAATTCTTATTTGACGAACTTATACGTCATAGACTAATTTTTATGATTTTTTTTTGTCTTTTTCGCTTCACGCTTATTACCAAAATATTTACTTATTTAATAATAATTAAAGGTTGGCCATTTTAAGTAATTAATTAATTTGTTTTCTTATAATTTTAAATATATTTGTTCAACTCTTTTCATTATGCATTACATTGCTTTAACTCCCAAAAGTATACTTTCAAATTCAAGTGTTTGGAAAATTTTTAATTCATTTCTTTATTAATCTATTGCTCTTTTTCCCCCTTACATTGTGTTTGATTATCTTGTTTTAGCTGCAGTTCACTTTAATTACCTCTCAAATGTTAAACTTTAATTGACCCAATTTAGCCACTTTAACACAACAGCCAGCGCAAAAAACTTTTTGAAATTTTGTTCGCCCTTTTATAAACAAAGAAAAAAAGAAAGAGAAAGAGAAAAGACCACAGTTGCAAACTCAGTCTACAGCAGCACCGCTATTATGAACAGTCTAACCATCATGCTGCATGCTCATTGGCACCATCAGAAACAATCAACATTTCATTTCATTTAATACCTTGTGGCTAAACTATTTGTGGTCAAGCTTTAGGCTGCACATTTCCTCAAAACATGCCATGGCATACATAAAGAGAATATTTCCTTCTTTTTTCAATATTAAAACAAGCTCCGTGGAAACAGTGTGAAAAATAGTAAGAAAGGGAAAACACATAATATTTCTAAAAGGCCTTAAAATATGCTACAGTATCTGTAATTTCTAAATATAAGTTTTAGATTACTTTTTTAAGTGTAGGGATATTTTTTTCACATATTTCCAAACATTTAAACAAATTAAAAGCCTTAAAATATGCTACAGTTTTGTGTGTGAATATTTTCAATTATAATCCTAAATATAGGCTACTATTTTTTGTATTTTTTCCTATGGTTTTTGTTTATCATTGTACGCTTTAAGGAATTCTCTTTAAATTCAATTTAAAAAACAAGAAAATTTTTAATTTCCTTTTTTATCAGACTATAACAACGAACCCAGTGGTACTGGTGCTTTGGCTGGCAGCTTTGACAAGTCCGTCTTACAAATATCCGATTGGTTGACGTGGGAACAAAACATGATCAAAATACAAAGTGTGCCAGTCCATGATGTCGATGAGGTACGCCTGGCCATAGAAAAACAAGAGGTAAATAATAGTAGTTTCATAGCAAACCCCCCTCCTCCACCATCATTGATAGTGGCATTGCAACATTAAGGTGGTGTATCTATTGAAATTTTTATTTTTTTGCAGAAAGTGTTACGTGAATTGAAAATGAAAAAACCACAACTCAATGAATTGGTCCATACGGCAGAGATTTTAAAGGGAGACATCAAACGTCAACAATTGCAGGAAAAAGGTAAGTGATTGGAATTTTTATCAAAACCATATTTAAAAAATAGTTAATACCAAATGGGTATCAATATTCTATAGCAAAATTGAAATATTTATCTATTCCTTACTTTTTGCTATGAAAAAATCAAAATGACGTTTTTATCCGTCATGATGATTTTTCTTTTTTTTTTCAGTATAAAAACTTATAAAATTTGAATTTATTTAAACGATTTTTTTACAAAAATGCAATGGAACTGTGGTTATGACGTGCATAACCGTCACACTCTTATTCCCTTGAAAACTCAATAACCTGTAAATTTAAAAGAAAACTACAATTTAAAGCTGAACTTCAATTGAAATATTTATATATTCCTTACTTCTTGTTATGAAAAAATCAAAATGACGTCTTTATCCGTCATGATAATTTTTATTTTTTCAGTATAAAAACTTTTATAAAATTTGATTTTATTTAAATTAAATTAATTTTTTTTTACAAAAATTCAATGGCACTGTGGGTATGACGTGTATAACCGTCACACTCTTATTCCCTTGAAAACTCAAGACCTTATAAATTTAAAAGAAAACTGCAATTTGAAGCTGAATTTCGATGAATAAAGCTATATTTTGTAGCCGCAATGTAGAAATAAGAGCTATAACGCGTCAAATCGTAATTTTACGTTATTCTTCCAATACCCGGATTTTCATGAAATTTAAAATTGTGTAAATATAATAAAATTCTTCAGATATATATTTTTTACACTCAAACTTTAAATATGACGTCTATAATCGTCATGCTATAGCTTTGAAAGCTTCAAAATCTTTAAACTTGTAATTTGCCACAATACAGAACAGAATTTTTATTAGAATACCATATTTATTGTTGTTATCTATGAATTACGGCTATGACGTATATAATCGTAATTTTAAATTTCTGTTGCAGTTTCATAATTTCTAAGAGAGAAACAAATTTTTCAAACAGGTTTTTTTTACCAAAATTTTTGTTATGACGTCATGCATTTTGACCTTTTAAAACCTTAAAAAATCCATAAATTCTTATAATATTTTATGATTTAAATCAGTGTTACTAATTTTAGAATCAAATTGAAGTTATGACGTGTATATCCGTCATGCTTAATGCTTTAAAACCTCAAATAGTTAATAAATCTTTGAAAATACCATCACTTCGGTAATTAAAGACTTATTTTATTGCATTTAAGTATGAATGAAGGTTTGGACGTGTTTAATCGTTATTTTGAATTGCTATTTCGGTATAAGAAAATCTGTACTAACAAATATAAAAATATGTAGAATTTAAATATTTACAAAATAACATTTCATTTTACCGAAGCATAATATTCTAAATCATATTTTAATTTGGCCAAAGGCTTAACGTTTTTACTCTTGTTGTAAATATGGTCTGTGAGGTGAATAAATATCATTTTGAGTTTTTAAAAATTTCACAATTTGACATTAATTGAAGTCAAGACGTATATAATCGTCATTTTTGCTTATCAAAATGCTTCGATAATTTGCTTTGCAAATAATTTTTATTTTAATTTTTAGTTTTCCAATTTAATCTTCTGAATAAGTTAATTTAGTTACTTTTGAAATACTTAACAAACAGGAATTTATTTAACATTCAAGTATTTCCTCAGTTTTCCTGTCTCAAAAGAACCACAACAAACGCCCACAGTGTCTGTTTTTTGCTGATATGGTGTTCAATTAGTTTCATTTCATTATTAAAATTGTTTTTGTTTTCGATAATGGCACAAACATGCATGTAAACAATGGCATTGCCATAGACAACATACCCAGCATACAATGGTAACAACAACAACAATATTATCACACACAATATCAAAAGAAGCAAAATAATATTAACCATACGACAGCAACAACAATATAACTGTACAACTACACAGACATTACGTTAAATAATAACAAACAATAACAACAAATACCCCAAAGAAATAACAACAAATACATAAACAAAATACAACAGCTATTGGCATGTACGTACAAGTATGTAGTAGTAGGAGTACGACTACATGCATGAATAAGAGCGTGTGTACAAAGTTCAAAAACACAAGTTTGACACTTGAAAAGTGCACAAAAGCAAATAATACAATAACAATACACTACACAATATAAAGAAAACACATGCAAAAACAACAACAACAAAAACAACAACATGGCTAACAATAACAGTAACAGAAAAGAATAAAAAAATACGATTCTATACTTTGTATATGAGGCCAACAGACATAACAGTACCAGTCGAATTGCAACCTCACTTAACTTTACTCTTTATTTCTCACTCAGTCACTCACTCATGCACTTTACACACCTACACTACCACCACCACCACCATCTTCACTACTAACACTTCTCAGAGAGTGAGAATTATAAACACTTGCATGGCTGTGTATGCTGCCTGTTTACTCGTACAATAACAATAATGGCTGATAAATAAACGCAAGTAAAATAAAATGAAAGAAAGGAAATGAAAATGAAAAAGAATTGAAAAACAAGAGAGAGAATATGATACAATATTTATATTGTAAATAAAGGTAAACAAAATATCCATTATGTGTGTTGTAATTAAATTCAAATAAAGAGAATTTCGAAAATTAAGAGAACTTAACAGGTCCTTCCAGTGGTGAAGTGTGGTGTATTTGTACTAGTAGTAGTAGTGGTAGGGTATTGTAATACACCACCATGCGTAAAGCGCCTGCTTACACAAAAGGTGTGTTTTTGTTTTGAGAACCGATTTTAAATAAACAATTAAAGACAATTTAAATATTAAATTAAGAAATATTGCATATTTTAAGGCATATGTTAAGGATGATTTTTAATAAATTCCACAATGTAAACAGAGTTTTAAAACTTTTGTGTTTAAAACATTAATGCTGATAAGTTTTCATTAATTTTTATTGAATTTCCTAATTAATTTTTTCAATTATTTTTATTCGATTAATTTTTTATTCGGTTAATTCTTAGCACTAAAAAATTTTAAATATTCTTACTATGCAAATATTGCCATGCTTTTAGTTTTGTAATAAATTTATAAAACTTTTTATTCGAATAGTTTTATTCGATTAATTTTTTATTCGATTAAATTTTAGCACTTAAAAATTTTACATATTCTTACTATGCAAATATTGCCATGCTTTTAGTTTTGTAATAAATTTATAAAACTTTTTCTTCAAATAGTTTTATTCGATTAATTTTTTATTCGATTTTAGCACTAACAAATTTTAACTATTCTTACTATGCGAATATTGCCATGCCTTTAGTTTTGTAATAAATTTATAAAACTTTTTATTCGAATAGTTTTATTCGATTAATTTTTTATTCGATTAAATTTTAGCACTAAAAAATTTTAAATATTCTTACTATGCAAATATTGCCATGCTTTTAGTTTTGTAATAAATTTATACAAGTTTTTATTCGAATAATTTTATTCGATTAATTTTTTATTTATGCGTAAATTTTAGCACTAAAAATTTTAAATATTCTTTATTACTATGCAAATATTGACATGCTTTTAGTTTTGTAATAAATTTATACAAGTTTTTATTCGAATAGTTTTATTCGATTAATTGTTTATTCGATTAAATTTTATCAATAAAAAATTTTAAATATTCCTACTATGCATACATTGCCATGCTTTTAGTTTTGTAATAAATTTATACAACTTTTTATTCGAATAATTTTATTCGATTAATTTTTTATTCGATTTTAGCACTAAAAAATTTTAAATATTCTTACTATGCAAATATTGCCATGCTTTTAGTTTTGTAATAAATTTATAAAACTTTTTAATCGAATAATTTTATTCGATCAGTTTTTTATTCGATTTTAAAAAAAATTTTAACTATTCTTACTATGCGAATATTGCTATGGTTTTAATTTTTCAATAAATTTAGAACAAGTTAAGTTAAGTTTTATTCGGTCATTTTTTTAGATTTTTTGTCTAATTGGTTTGTGTGAAAATTTTTTTATTTCTATTTAAATTATTAATTATTTTACATATTCGGCAATTCTATTGATTTTTTAACAATACCTGAAAATAATTTAATCGATTAATTTTATTCGATTAATTTTTTTATTCGCAACCATTTTAACCACTTTGAAAACATTATTTTAAAATGTTTTCATTATTTTAAATATTGCTGTTGTTTAATCGAATAATTTTTATATTTTATGAAATAAATTCAAAGAAATTTAATGAAATGAATAAAAAGAAAAGGAAATATTCTTAACCTGCCATTAGAAATTTTAAAATATTTTCCTTATTTTAACTCTTAAAGTATTATTCTTCACAATTATTCGTATTATTAACAGAAAAGTTTACATTTTTTACAAGCATATAGACAGACAGACAATTGCATGTTTTGACATCGTTATGTCTCTAAGCATGTCATTATGTCTGGTTGTGTCTACTTCACCAATTTAATGTAAAACAATAACAACTATTACACGCTAAGTAGTAAGCCAGTCAGTAGAAGGGGCCTAGCAGGAGGAGGTGGATAGCTAAACTATTCTATTCCCTTTCGCCACACTGTATTATCCTTGATTTATACAATCAAAACTCATGTTTTATTATTGTTATATTGTTGTCGTAATTGTAGTTGTTGCTATTGTTGTCGTTGTTGTTGTGTATAAGGACTGATTTACATATAAAATACATGACCACCACTTGTGATTCTGTTGATAATGATGGCGTTGACGTTGACGATGTTGTCGTTGTAGTTGTAAATGTAATTGTAGTTCTTGTTGCTGATAAAATCATATGATACCACATATCGACTCTCTTTTAACACAACACAATGCAACACATGAATGAGTTCGTTGTAAACACACATGAGTGTTTTACAACATTTAATAATAATAATGAACATATTAACACAAATAACAACAACAAGAACAATTATAGAAAAAAAGGAAAATTGCAACTGAATTATAAATTTGAAATGAAAATGGAAAAACGAAATAATCGAATAATTTTTTTTTATTGGAATTCCACATTTATTTGTATATATTAAGCAGATTTTTGGTTATTAAATGAATAAAATAGAAATTTGTTTGAAAAAAAATTCGAATAAAAATTATTCGGATAAAAATTTATTCGAATAAACATTTTTACGCCTAAATTACATACCATTTGTTTATGTTGGTTATATAAAACATTCAGATAAATATTCGTTAAAATATATTCGATTATATTTATTCAAATCACTTGAATTCGAATAAATTTTTAAATAAAAATAAAAATTTTTACGCATAAATTACGTACTATTTATTTATTTTGGTTCTATAAAACATTCATATAAAAATTTCAAAAATATTCTTTAAAATATATTCGATTACTTGAGTTCGAATAAATTTTTAAACAAAAATAAAAATTTTTACGCATAAATTACGTACCATTTATTTATTTTGGTTCTATAAAACATACATATAAAAATTTCAAAAATATTCGTTAAAATATATTCGGTTATATTTATTCGAATCACTTGAGTTCGAATAAATTTTAAAGCAAAAATAAAAAATTTTACGCCTAAATTACGTACTATTTATTTATTTTGGTTCTATAAAACATTCATATAAAAATTTCAAAAATATTCTTTAAAATATATTCGATTATATTTATTCGAATCACTTGAGTTCGAATAAATTTTTAAACAAAAATAAAAATTTTTACGCATAAATTACGTACTATTTATTTATTTTGGTTCTATAAAACATTCATATAAAAATTTCAAAAATATTCTTTAAAATATATTCGATTACTTGAGTTCGAATAAATTTTTAAACAAAAATAAAAATTTTTACGCATAAATTACGTACCATTTATTTATTTTGGTTCTATAAAACATACATATAAAAATTTCAAAAATATTCTTCAAAATATATTCGATTATATTTATTCGAATCACTTGAGTTCGAATAAATTTTAAAGCAAATATAAAAAATTTTACGCCTAAATTACGTACCATTTATTTTGGTTAAATAAAACTTTCATATACAAATTTCAAAAGTATTCTTTGAAATATATTCGATTATATTTATTCGAATAAATATAAATTTTTGTGATATTTTTTGTTTTGTACATGTACATATGAATTATTCGAATTATTTTTTAGGTTTTTTGCATTCGATTAAATTTTTATTCGTTGAAAATTCTCTATAATTTCATGCCAGCAATTAATTTTACTGCTGAATTTAATTTCTTTTTCGCTTTATTTTACATTTTCTACCTCATTTCAAGCATTTATTTTAACTACTTCCTTAACTGATTTACTTGCTTCTGCCACCACTTTTTTTTTGCACGACTTCTATCTCGTTCTCTCTCAATCATGCTCGCGCTCTTTAACTGCTGGCTTATGTTCTGGCCACGTTCTTTAGTTTTTATCCACAATAACTTTATTGTTATTAAGATTTTGGTTAAGTACGAGTTTTATTCTCCTTTTTTTCTCTTTTTTTTCGTTACTTTCGTCGGTATTTACCCATAAAATAGACTGCAATCTACACATCTTGACTAAAAAAAATATGTATGTATTGTATTGTATTGTATTGTATTTGTAAAGAGCTAAGTGTGTATATTTATGTGTGTGTGTGTGTATATGAGTGAGTGAGAGAGATTAAATCCTTTAGACATGTACTACCGCATTTTCATGTTTGTTTACCAAACAATGGGACAATGTACCCTTCATATGCATTCGTTGTTTCTTCGTATCACTTTAAATTTGTTCCTTTAACTACACTAATGCACATACACGCATACATAACTATCTGGTTTTCATACAAATACTTACACACACACACACCCACATGTACTCCTCTTCCAATCGTCGTTTCACATGCATATGTCATAAGTAAACTGTTCTGCTTCATTTGTTGTTTAAAAATAAATTTTCGGTTTTTGTTGTTGTAGCTGTAGTTGTAGCTGCTGTTGCATTCCGTTAACCACATTCTCTGTGTTGTTGTTGCATGGAAAAATAAAACGAAACAATGGGTGAGAGAAAGAAAAAACTCTCAACAGCACATATGTTGTGACACGACTACCAGCAAACAAACGATTGTTTATTAAAGTTTGTGGGCAATACCGTTACAGGCACCCACATTACGAATTCCTTTAAACACTGCCACCTTTACCACAGACCCACAGCCACAGCCACAGCCACTGAAGACGAAATAAACCAGTGCACGAAATTACAAATTTGCTGTTGAAAAGCCACAAAACTAAAGAATAAAAATAATGATTTAAACAAATACTCCCCTCACCCCGGGCCACCTAACTACTTTTCCATTGCCATTGTTTAAACTCACTTAGTGAGAAGCATTTTGTTGTTGGCAATTAACTGGAGCCATTAAATAAGGTGCTGCACCTATTTAACCTTAAAGTGGTTAATGAAATAAGGGTCTCTGTCCAAGTGTATGTACATATGTACATACGTTCTGAAAATGTTTTAATTATAATGATGTAAAGAGGGTAAGGGAGGGGTACAGTGAATATTTGTAGTAGAACAAATAATTCCATGTTCAGGAAATTTGAAAAAATAATCGATTAATCGGAAATAAAATATTTTTTAAACTTTTTTGTAATAAGAATCAGAATTTGTAGAAGTTTAACTGTTTTGTTTCAGAGTTTCATTAGTTAAAAGAAAAATTATTCGAATAATTATTCGATTATTACTGAATAAACGAATTAAACGAAATAAGCCATGAAAAGCGAATAATCACATAGCAAAACTGTTTTTAGATTTTTCTAAGTACGAACGAGAGATGGAAAATTTTATTCGAATAATCGAATAGTAAGTCGCCGTAGTCTAGTAGGTAGTGTGTTGGCTTATTAGACGTAAGGCCACGGTTCTAACCCCAGGTCAGACATCAAAACGAAATATGAAAAAATATTTCTTCCGGGACTTCCTATCACCAGATTTCTGGCAAAAACTCTGCGGGTAAATAAAATTGCCATGAAAAGTTCCTCAAAAATCTGTCGTTCGGAGTCGACTTTAAACTGTAGGTCACGCCACTCATGTATAAAAATTAACGCACACAACATGAGTGGTGTGAGAAGATAGGCCGTAATCCTGACTGAAGGGTTGTAATGGCCAATTATGTATGTATGTATGTAATCGAATAGCAATTCAAATAATTGCCAGCAAAAGCAAACATTGGTAAAAATAGCGTCGTTAGCAATTTGGTTTTTTTTTTCATTAATTCCAAAAATGTTATTATTCGAATAAATATTATCGAATAATCGAATAAAATCCTACCAACCTATCCAATCCTATCAAAATGTTTATTTATTGAATTAAATTGTTTATAAATTTAAGCAAAAACAACAACAAGTCATATTGGAATATTCGAATAATTATTCGAATACTCGTTAGTAAATGAAAACATTGGCAAAAGCGACGGCATTACAAATTTGGCTGCCTGCAAAATGAAATGAAAATAAATTATTCGAAAACTGAAAAGGTTTTTATTCGATTATTTGCTATTTTTTATTCGAATAGAATGGAGATTTAAATTTGAAGAAAAATTAAAATTCTTTTAATATCGAATCAATTTTTAAACGAATAGTGAACCGTTTCTACAGAATTCTCATTTAGTGCTTAGTGATACGGGTTTTTGTGATCCGGTTTTAATTACATACAGAGTTTAAAACATTTACTGAACCAGTAATAACCGGTTTTTATTCGAACAGTAAACTGGTATTTAATCCAATAATCGGTATTTAAACGATTTGTTTTTTAGCCGAATAGTAAACCGGTTTCTAATAGAAACTTCCTAATAGTTAACCGGTTGTTAACCGAATAAAACCGTTTTTTTATTCGAATAAAAATACGAATAATGGCCCGTTATTTAAGCGTTTTTTAAAACTTTTTTGTTGAAATAAAATCCTTCATTATTTATATTGTAAATTTGAATCAGAAACCGGTTTTAAACCGAATAATTTTTTTTTTAGTTTTCTTTAATTCTTTTAAATTCGAACTTTTAATACAAGTTGTGAGTTTTTCCTCTTAACTAATCAATATTTTTCCTTATTTCGCAAATATTGTGTGTTTGACGGTTTGATGGTAAGAACAACAGAACATGTTAAAAAACTTTTTTCTCTCATTTGGTTTTCTAGCCTTATTAAACAGAAGTCATGATAATAAGGCTTATTGTTTATGTCAGAGAGAGAGAGAGAGAGAGAGAGAGAGAGAGAGAGAGAGAGAGAGAGAGAGAGAGGAGAAAAAAGAGAGGAAAGTATATGAAGGTAAAGTTAGGCAAACTTTTACCACAGGTTTTGTTTTTTTTCTTCACATTTCAAACGGATTTTTAATTAGTCGCCTTTGGTTATGCAAAGGTCTAGTGAAAGAGTTTGTGGGGAAAGAGCTAGAGCGAGAGAGAGCGCGCAAAAGAGTGAAATATGGTATGTGCCATAAACAGAGGTATTTTCCTGGTATTCCTTGTTGTGTTGAAATCATAAATTATGCTGGTAAAAAAAAGATTTTTTTTTCCTACAAAACGTGAGTGTATAAAGCTGTGCATGTGAGAGTAAGAAAAAAGGATTAAAGTATGGCTCTTGACCCATAATTTACCAATTAAATGCAGTTATTTGTGTATGTAAGTTTCAGTACAAGTTCTCATGGTTACTCTTCTGCCCCGGGCTTAAATTAATAGTCTTCCCTGAGTTAAATATACTCATCCTGCTTTAAAGATGGCCTTTAGCGAAAGACCAGAAATGCAATCGTAATAATTGTGGTGGTGGTGGTGGCAGTATTTAGTTTTGCTACGCCAAACATTTAGTCAGTGAGGCAGGCAGGCAGCCAGTCAGCAAGCACAGTCTCTCTTACACACATTTAGGCCCTCTTTTAAAGTGCCTTGAAGAGTAAATAAGATTTGGTTTGTGCTGTGAATAGTATTCCACAGTTTTTTTCTTCGTTTTTTTCAGTTTTTTTTTTCACCCCCTTATATTTAAATAATGTCAATGAGTTGTTCATAATGAAGAGAAAGAAGAGTCACTTCAGAAAAATTCTTCACTTCATGAAATTAAATTTTAAATGATTCGCATGTTTTTGTGTTTTTTTTCCAGTTTCTCTTTTTTGTCTATCTTCTCTGGCAATTATTTTCAATTTTTCAAATCTTTTCATGGTTTTTTCTGACATTTTTATGGATTTCAAATATAGATTGGCTGACAAGGGTGTTCAATAAGAATTTTTATTAATTTTTTTCCTTTTTCTTTGCCGTGATGTCCTTTTCCAGTGAACGGAAATAAATTTTCCTTGTCATATCCTTTACAGGACATTTAAAATAAATTACAATTCCATGCAAGGCAAAAAAAGAATGAAAGAAAATCAATTAAAATAAAATCATTTACACCATCAATCGCAATTTGTTTATAAACATTGTTTCAGCAACATTGTTTAAGCAACAATTTTTAATTGTACCTTTTTAAGCCAGCAACAAGTCTCAATTATTGCTTTTGTGTTTAACACGTTTTACAAAAAAACCATTGCATACCTTAGGGATTATTTAACCGTCAAAAAAAGTGTGCTCCAAGTGTATATATCTCTCTCTCTCTTTGTTTATTTGTCGTCAAAGTCAAGCAACACTTTTTCACTCACTTTTCATTGAATTTTTCTGCAAATTTTTTTTTGCTTTTTTCTTTTCAGTTTTTTTTATTTTTTTGTTTTTCATAAAATTTTTCTTGTAATTTTATTGAAATAGTTTTGCTAAAGGAATTTTTACCCTTTTTCTCAATGCTTTTTCTTCGTGTCTTTGACAATGACAACTAAATTTTTGACTAAATGAATGTGAAAAAGGATTTTGTTACTCCTTGTGTGAGGTTAAGTAAGAGGATGCTGCAAAAAGATGTTTGGAATTATTAAAAATAAAACAAAAATTAGTTTTTCTCAAAGGTACCAAAAAGGTACTTTTTCTAAATAAGTGTGCAAAGGATAGCAGGCAGGCAAAGATTTACATTTTTTAGATAGGAGTGATAGCAACAAAGAAAGTAAAAAATGCATTTAAAGAGCCCTAGGTTCAATTGGAATCAAGAAATTAGAATATCAGCTATATTTACTCGAACAGAAGCTATAGTTTCGTTAGAACGTAGGCCTGATCATAGGCCTGCATAGGCCTGATCAAGGCCAGCATAGGCCTGATCATATCTCCAATGTTACCACTGTCTTCAAATTTCTTGTATGCGATTAATACGATTTCTTGTAAACGATGTTTAAATTTATAGAGATTTCGAGAAGACAAAGTAATGAATGTTCGCCTTCAAGAGCATTCATCAGACTGTTTACTTTGCCTTATAAAAGGCAATACAAAGCAGGCAACGGAGTTAGTAAAAAAACAGTCAATCTTGTGTGAAGATGCGGTGCGTTTGCAGAGAGTAATCGTGGTTTGAAGATCTCCGTTACAAAGATCTCTAGAATAATTGCCTAGTAATTGTTATTGTTTATGCAAAGGGTATAAACAGAGGAATAACAAAGAAAAGCAATTATTGTTGTTTACATTAAGTTGTGAATAGTGGCACACAGAATTGTGCGAATAATAAAGAATTTTAATTAAAACTAAACACAAATTTATTTTTATTTTATTTGCAGTCTACGAGCTCATATTTTAAACGTTTTTAAAAGATAAAAACGTAACAATATTTTCATATTTCGTTCTGTTAGAGATTTCTGAACTAGAGTTTCTATCTTGGGCTCTCGTCTTATAAGTTAACACACAGCCTAATAGACTACGAGGTCTATTTTATTCTATAATGGATTAGATTTGTCTAGTCTCTCTTTGCCAAAGAGTAAAGTTTGTGTGGTAGAAATCATTTGCCTGTCTCTCTATAAATGGGCATTCTATCGCCTGAATTCATTTTAATTGTCAGTTTTGTTGTTACCTACAACTAGCGGATAGCGCGAGCCAATCTAAGATACACAGAGCGCCATAAGTGAGTCAACACTTTTGTTCTTAAGTATAAAAAAAGTTCGTTTATCATGAATTGTTGTTTTTGTTTTAACATTTTATAAGTAATAAATAAACGTTTTTATTTTTGGAAATTTATTCGACTATTCTCATTTAATTTTCTCGCTATCCTAAGAAAATGAATTATTTCAGTGGTGTTTACTCACTTTTGGCGCTCAGTGTAAATGTTCCGATAAGATTCCGTATCCTACCTTTTTGGGTGATTTAGATCCGCAAGTGAATACTTGAATAACGTTCTATGGGAGATGTAAACCGTTATCTTAATAGAGTCTATTCGATATTTTTTGTTGTAAACTCAGGATAGAATGCGGATTACGAGTATTGTGTGTGCTAGATCCACCTATTACCAAAATTTTGATATGACCATAGTGCCTATACTAGCAATTTTCTTGTGTGGTTCATTGCAGCGTTCGCAGCCAATTGTTTCTCCAATACGCCTTGGCAGTAGCCGGTTAAGGACAGCAAACAATGCCTCATCTGATGTAATTCTTATGATATATTTGCCGTTATTGGATATAGCGTTAAAAGCTACCTCTTTAATACTAAACGTAGTGAATTTATAAATTTTGTATTACCTTGTGAAGAATTTCAAGCATTTTTCCATTATATTCCATTGCTAAACGATCAACATTCGTAAATGGCAATCCATTCACTAAATAAATGGCAATCCAAAACAAACCCTTGGCAACAAACAGACAGAATTCGTCATTACAACCCTTCCGTCAGGATTACGACCTAGTTTCTCACACCACTTATGTTGTGTTTTATACATTGAGTGGCGGGACCTAGAGTTTATAGTCGTTTATAGTTTATAGTTTTGAGAAACTTTTCATGGCAATTTTATTTATCCTCAGAGTTTTTGCCAGAAATCTGCTGAGACGAAGTCGCCGAAGAAATACTTTTTGAATTTTATTTTGATGTCTGGTCTGGGGCTCGAACCCTGGCTTTTCGTCTAATAAGCCAACACACTACCTACTAGACCTTGGTAACAAAAGTATCCCCAAAATATTTGATCATTTTTTGAAGCCAAGCTTCGCAAATTTGGATACTCTGATCTAAAGTGCAGTGTATTTAAGGCGGCTTGAGCCTTGGACATTCGGCTTTGTAGTAATGGATGCATTTTTTATCGCCAGTAACGATTCCGTATAAAATTTGTTTTTTTTTTGTGGCGTGCAAGCAGCGTTTCGGACATGCAAAGTGTCTTTCCACCTTTTTCTTCTTCAATTCGTCTGGTTTACAATTTTCTTATTTTTGGGAAGAATCCTACTACTTGCCAACGGTATGAAATTGCTGGTAGAGTGTCCTCCAATAAGTTTTCAAATTCTTCTTGAGTTTGATGTCTATGTTCATGGATGAATATCATCAATGCTTTCGTTATAAAGAAAGTTATTTTTCAAAAAAGTACTTTTTCCATGCAGTACTAATCAAAAATGAACGTTTCCAAAGCCCACTTCAAAAAAGTGCGTTTTAATAAAGTACTTTTCTAAAAAGTACTCTTCCAGACAATATTTTAAAATCCAACTTCTTAAATAAGTACCACCCTTACAATAAGGAATTTTTTAAAGAGAACTTCTCAAAATAGTACTTTTTAAAAAAGTCCTTTTCAAAAGTACTATTCTCAAATATTTTTTTTTTTTCAAAAAACTACTCTTACAAGCCTGTACTTTAGAGCAAACTTAACTGAAAACAGAATAATTATTAAAAAATGTACTTTTATGTAACTTAAAAGGGATTTCAAAAAGTTCCTTTTTATATCAAATGCATACGAAGAAAGTACTTCTTTTGCTGTAACCCTGAATTCTTAATTTATTTGTTTAAATATTAAAGAAATTAGTAAAAATTAGTTTAGTACGCCTTCAGAAACTAAAAGACGACCTTTATTTCGTATTCATGTACATGCAAACATATTTAGTGCTCCCCCTCCCCTCCCTCTACTTGTGCCGCACATTGTCTGTGCCTTTTTGCATACAACTACACCAACCCATATGAATTATTAAAAGAAATAAAAAAGAAAAAAAAAGAACACAAGGAAAACAATGGGCACAAAAAATTAAAGGAATATCAAACAAAACGGTACTTTCTCTACTTTCTTTTGCTTGCAAATATAAACAAAAACAACATAAAGGTAGTAGTAGTCGTAGTCGTAGTGGTAGAGGTAGTGGCAATAACAAAAGCATACGCATACACAAGCATAAAAATACCAACTACGAGTACAGAAAATAACAAACAAAAACAAACAAAACAAAAAAAAACTCGTGCATAAAGTTTTATGGTTAAATTTCCACTACATTTGCTTATCATAACAGAAAAGAAAACAACAACAACAAACAGAAATGGAATGAAAATAGAAAAAACGAACACTAGCAGAGCAGCAGCAAAAAAATACACGCATTTGTGCTCAAACATTCGTATGCACACATAAACACATTCACATAAAAAAAAAAAAAAAAAAACATAAAACAACAACTGCTATAGTATAATGCATTTTAATTTATGTTAACAAATAACAACACAACGACAGACAGAGAGCGAGAGAAAGAGTGAGAGATTGAAAGAAAACAAAAACAATTAAAAAAAAATATATGTTTTATACATGGCCACCATTAAAGAGTAGAAATAACAATTTATTAAATGAAAACTTTTTTTTTGAAGTCTAACCTTAAGGCGCATGAGCACCACTACATTACGAGTAAATGGCAAATAAAAGAGCCTTAAAGGAAATGTTTATCAGGGATTTCTAATGAGAGGCTTTTTCAAAAAGGAGAGGAGGGTACACACAGGTGAGCAATGGTATTTAAATATAAATGTGGTACTTTTTTTTTGGTACTAAATGTTAGAAAAGTGGTTTCTATTTGGTATAATATTTTGCGTGCGGTAGTGTGTATATCCCGTGCCTAAGTGGCGGAGAAATGGTAATCAAGGTCTCAATCTACTGCTCTTCCTAACAGCATAAATTCTAAATTCTGTAGATATTGGCTTGCATATACCCATCCAGTTCAGGTGAACCAGATCAGTTCTATCAAATGGGCCATCGAATCATGTTGCTCGCAGCAGAAACTACAGGTGCACTAAAAAGTCCCTATAACGACATAGGGACATTGGGGACTTTTTAGTGTCCCCAAAAGTGTTCTCAAGCTTCTTTTTGAGTGCAAAGTTCACTCTCTTAGCATTCAGTCTCCATTTATTATGATTGCCAAATAGAGGTGTCATAGTAAAGGGTCCGCCAAATAACTTTTTTTTTTGATAATGCTTTAACAAAAAAACTACTGAATATTTTCTCAAATTTCTTTTTTTATTTGAAAGTACAATCCTTCCGGTTAATAATGGAAAATAATTTCATTCAAATGGCTGCCTCGGCTGGCCATGCAGTAGCCTACACGATCGGTCCAATTTTTAAGCACATTATCGATTGTGTGCAGCTGTATTTCACCAATGGCTTCACGAATATTGTCCTTTAAAGCGTCATTTGTCTCTGGCTTGTCGGCGTAACACTTATCGTTGACGGCACCCCACAAATAATAGTCCAACGGTGACAAATCGCGGCTCCGAGGTGGCCAAACGAAATCAGCTCTGCGGCTGATAATGCGATCTTCAAAAACAGGGCGCAAAACATCGCGTGTAGCTTCGGCTGTGTGGCACATAGCGCCGTCATGTTGAAATGAAATGTTGCCAATATCCTCCTCTTCAATTTTTGTGAACAAAAATTCGTTCAACATGGCCCGATAACGATCGCAATTGACTGTAACGGCCACTCCTTGCTCATTTTCGAAGAAAAATGGCCCAATTATGCCTCTGGACCAAAATCCGCACCAAACAGTGACTCGTTTTGGGTGCGTCGGCTTTTCAATGTATGCGAGCGGGTTTTCCGTGCCCCAAATGCGACAATTTTGCGCCAAGATCAAAATGAGCTTCATCTGAAAAGATGATTTTTTTTTTGCCAAAATCGGCATCTTCTGTAAGTCGATCGCAGGCCCACTTAGCGAGGCGAAAACGCATTGTATAGTTGGATTCGTTCAGCGGAAGGATAAAACTAATTATTTGTCAAATCAGACATGAGCTAAGTGTTGCCATTCACGAAATAAGCACTAGTTGAAAAAAAAAACGTTAGATGGCGGACCCGGTACTATAGGACCATACGATTTATTGTAATGCTTTGTTGCTCAAGCAAACATCAGGATCATGTTCGGTGTCAGTAAAGGTAACACCATGCCTAGTACACGATGTGCAGTCAGGTATTTTCTTCTGAGTTGCAACAACGTTGCTCAGTTCCAAGTAAGTGTAATCATTACAGCATCAACAAATTGGGCTTGAGATGATCCCTGTTCTGCATGACCTATACTTTGCTACTAAAGTGCCTGTTCGGAAGGTCAGTTGCTAACATCAGGCTACTTCTAGTTCATCCGATAGTTCCATTGTAACTACCCATCAAAAGTATAAATCGTTTTAAAACCATATGTTTTGAGAAAAGCCATTGCTTCCCTCTATTTTCCCTCTTGCCGAACATAACCTTCCTTCGTACTCCACAGGCCTATCAGCGGCGTAAAATCTTTCCTTCTCGGTAGCTCATCTGCTTGCTCATAGTGGTCTGCAACCTTACTTCCCCAGCCAAGTTGATTCAGCACGCTCATAAATGACATTACCATACTTTTTTGGAATTAAGCTCATTGGAGCCGAGTGCTCGACTGCCCTTTATATTGTTACGCGAATGGAAAAATTACAAACATACAAACATATAAAAACATTATAAAATTATAAACAAAATCTACAAAACTTATCGCACTGCGTAATATAACAAAAAAAACACCAGCATAAAAAAATAATAAACAAGTAAACAAAAATACAACAACAAACACTACAAGAATAAGTGTAAACAAAAAACACAAACAACAATAATGCTACTTTTGCTTTAAACATTTTTATAAGGTAAAAACGTAATATTTTTAAAGTTGATTGGAGCTCACACGTCGATAGCATGCGGGTTTTTCCCTGATTTTAGGACCAAACTCCTCCACTTCTGTCTTAGTATCAGCAATTTCGGGCATCTATACCTTTTTGGCACGGCATTGATATCCGCCAAACAATTTCTTTTGTGCCTGTTTCTCATGTTTGGCACTCGAAATATCGTAATTGGGTTCTAAGTGACCACATTGTAGAGCTCGTAGTGCCACTCCGGCAATACCCTGGATGTATATTTGTAACTGCTAAGAATTTGGAAGACACTGTGGTCTAGTAGGTAGTGTGTTGGCTTATTAGACGTAAAGCCAGGGTTCGAGCCCCAGGCCAGACATCAAAACAAAATACAAAAAGTATTTCTTCGGTGACTTCCTCTCAGCAGATTTCTGGCAAAAACTCAGAGTAAATAAATAAAAATTGCCATGAAAAGTTTCTCAAAAAATCTGTCGTTCGAAGTCGACTTTAAACTGTAGGTTCCGCCACTCATATAAAAATAAATTAACGCACACAACATAAGTGATGTGAGAAACTAGGTCGTAATCCTGACTAAAGGGTTGTAATGACCAATTATGTATGTATGTTATGGAAGAATCTTGTGAACACATTAACTGCACGAGAGCATTATTATTCTTACTCCCACAGAGTGAATCTTTTTGGGATTTCTGTAATGTGCTGAAATTAATCTGAAGGATTGTATGTGTCCTTGCTCAAGGTTATTGATCTGCTTGTTTCGGGGCCTCTCTATTTTTACTACCAATCCGTACAGCATTTCACCTTCGCATTTCACTTTTATGAGTTCCCTTAAAAATAATGCCCAGAAATAAAGTGCCAAACCTGTTACAATTTTTTGTCTTCCTTCAAAAGCCCTCACATACATACGTATGTATGTTCATCAACACCAGCCGCCACTAAAATGTTTCTTCAATTAAAACCTTGTTAAATATTAATTTAAAGGAAAAAAGGTACTAAAATCCTTATCATTGCTTTGCTTTCAACCCTGGTGGTGTGCGTTGGTGGGGGTGAGTTGAAGGTGTGGCGTTCAGATAGTTGTGTGTGTGTGAGTGTGTGCGTATGAACTGATAAAGAAACTGATAAGAAAATTGTATTCCATCAAGTTTGTTTTTTTTTTTTTTTTGCTAGTGTAGGAGGTGAAATTCTCTCAAGAAATTCACCACATTTTTATTTTCATAAACAATTACCCTCTTTGCTTACAGTAGCGTATAAAGAGAGAGAGAGAGAGAGAGAGAAGAGAGAGGTAGTTAAGGGTAGTTTTTGTTTTACGACTGACTAAAAATAAATGGTGTGGTGAAAAAGGTGAATTATCTATGCTACCAGTTAACACTGGAGGTATAATAAAATGAAAATTGTAGTCGCAGTCTTAGACAAGTACGTTCAGTACAATTTTTGTGGGCGATTTTTTCACAAGGAAAATTTCACCGCAGACTTGCAGACGTTCGGAACGTTGAAAACGAGAAATACACACAGAAAGAAATACAAAAATTTTTTATATTGTCTCCTTCCTTTTACATCTTATAGCTGCAAAAAGAAGAAAAAAATTAATGAAAACAAAAAAAAAAATATTTAAAACGGTTGTGAATTCATTGCAAATAAAATAAAAAAAAAAATTCAATAAAATTTTAGAAAAAAAGAAGGAAATTTTTTTGCAGAAAATGCAGTGAAAAAAAATTAAAAAAATTTGAGTCTTAAACAAACAGAAAAAAATTCTGTTTTTTGTGACGTATCTGTGCAAGTGTGTGTATGTGTGTGCAAGGCGACTGCTTAAAAATTATTTGTGTGTGTATTTTCCTTTTTCTGCGTAAATCAATAAACCGGGAGGGTGGCTTTTATGTGTATTAGTGTGTGTATGTGTGCGTGTAACAAAAATTCTTCTTTTTTTTTAAAGTGATAATAACGTGCTAAGACCGCCTGTAAATAGGCTTAAAAAAATTATGCTGCTGAAATTAAAATAAAAATTATAATCCAAATCCAATTTAAAAATAACCATTAAAAACGAAGGAAAAAATCACTTCAAAAATGTTTAATAAAGTATTAACGATTCTCTATATACAATACAATGCCATACAATATTGAAAAAAAAAACACCAGAATTTCTATTTAAATAGCATACTTTTAGGCTGATTCGTGTTTCGCTTTTTTTGCTTTCCGGCTCAAGGTTAAAGTTTTGTTTGATTTTCTTTCTTTTTTTCTGATTTTCTTTGCTGCTGCCAACAAATTGAAAAGCTCTTTAGTGAAACACTATTTGCTTTCATCATAAAAATTTATGGTGCTCTGAGGACGAATTTTTTTCTTTTCTTTCATTTTTTCGTTTATTTTTCTTTCGTCCTGTATATGTTGTGCATATGGTTTTAGGGGGCATAGGGGTAAGAGGTATATAAACACAAGCAGAAAATTTACCTGAGTTTGTTTTTTTTTTGTTAATATTCTTTCCGTTTCTACAGCCAATTTCTATAAATATTGCTTGAGGCCAGGCTATATGCCAGCCATGAGTCTGTAAAAGTTTTTTTTTTTTTTTGTTAATTTTTTGTCCATTTGCCTGAGTATTTCATGGCTAAAAAGCAAATGAAATTGCTAAACGAGTAGCAAACAAACAAAAAATAAAGCGAAAATGAATAGCTTATAATTTTAAACTTTTACTTGAATTGCCTACTTTTAGGCTAACACAAAATATTTTTTTTCAAAGCCTGCTTCAAGGGGAATATTTGATTTTTGTTTGCAAACTGTTATTGAAACAAAGTTGGGGAAAAAAAATCAAAGCAAACGTGTTACTAAAGGAGTTTAAAAAAGCAGTTTTATTACTTTTTGGTTCAATAATCAATTGAACAGGAGCGTGAAAGGTCAGCTTCTATTGCAAATGGCAAAAATAAAAAGGCAGACAATTCATTAAATCCTACACTGTCTGTATTTTCCAAGAAAGGGTGTGACCTTCAGGTTTATAAAGTTTGCAAATCAGAGTCCATTAAATAAACGAGTAAATTGGAAATACTTTCGATCGCTGTTCTTATTATTCTACTCTTTGGTCCTCTAATAACCAAAGAGATATTACACGGCATCTCCAACTTCCTATTCGGTTCTGGTTTTGTTTCGTTGTCTTGTTTAATTAATCGGATTATTTTATTTACATATGTATGTGTTTATATTGTTGATGATTGGGTTCAGTGTAGCAACTTCTAAAATAATAGGGTTGCCATTTGTCGTTATATAATAACAAAAAAAACTTCGTAGGAATGTATTAGGTTACTGTATAGGGTTAGGTGAGTGGTAACGAACTTTACTAATTGTTTCATACTCTCTACCAAAGGAGGGCGCTGCCCAGCGTTATGCCTCTCAGTTAGGTCAGTGTGTTCTATGTGAATTTCATCTAGCTTAAGAAGAGTAAGATTTGAAGTTTCTTAACTTTTGAAAATTATTGAACCTCGGAAAAGACTCCATTAAGTCGCCGTAGTCTAGTAGGTAGTGTGCTGGCTTATTAGACGTAAAGCCAGGGTTCAAACCCCAGGCCAAACATCAAACTAAAATACAGAAAGTGTTTCTTCGGCGACTTGCTCTCAGCAGATTTCTGGCAAAAACTCCGAGAGTAAATAAAATTGCCATGAAAAGCTTCTCAAAAATTTTTCGTTTGGAGTCGACTTTAAACTGTAGGTCCCGCCACTCATGTATAAAATTAACACACATGAGTGGTGTGAGAAACTAGGTCGTACTCCTGACTGAAGGGTTGTAAGGACCAATTATGTAAGTATGTATGTGTGTTAAGAAGAGTATCCGCCTTTCTTGCCTTTCGAATATCTTCTTCAACTCCACAGAAAAAATTTTGGCCACAACATTGTCGTAGAAACACGTCTCGTCTTGTTGTTCACATATGACTTGGAATCTAGATTCAGTTTGGGCAGACAAACGGCTTAAGATCTCGAAAACCGGCTAACTGTCGAATAGTATTACTATGCCCGTAATTTTTACTCTCTTTCCTAGGTGAATAGAGTACATCTTTCAATAGCAAAAACGTCCGTCTGGAAGATATTCGCCAGTTTTTCCACAGGCTCTGCGGATTTCATTGTGGGACCGTACATACGCCTTCGCCTCCTCTTGTATACTATAGAATCGTCCCTCTATTAAATCAATATGTGGCCTCATTGCTGAGACTTGGCCGGGCATGACATCCCCTATACAATTACTGCGTTTCATTGCCAAGATTTTCCCACAAGCTTTTCGGCATATCATGATGCTAAACTTGATTTGCTTAATATGTTCAGTTTACTGTCTCCCATAATATTCTCAGAAAATGTACCGCAGCCAGAAGTGGAATATTCTACCATTTCGAACACTGGTTACCTGGTTACCCTGATTTATTTTCAGAGAAGAGAGAGCCTATACAACAAATTAGTTGGAATGCATTTTTTCCAAGAACGGGAATTTAGAGAGGACCTTCACACATGGTTGCGAAACACAGTTTCAGGTTTTGAGAACTCCTACCGATTGGGTATTATATAGCAGGTAGAGTTAGAGCAGCGCTATTGAAGAATACAATGTTCATCTTACTCCTAAAAATATGCTTCATTATGCATTTATAAAAATTTTCTAATTTATTGAGACAAATTTTATGCAATTTCTTGCTCTATTTAGCTTGTAATAAATAAAATTTCTATTAACCCATATTATATGCTAACAAAGTCATAAATAATCTGTGTTCAATAGGATTTTAAATATACCAGAGAGAGATAGAGAGCCTGAACTACACAGGTAAAGAGTGTTACAGAGCAGACATACAGATAAGTTTTTTGATTATAATTTGCTGTGGAGTTGTTAGTGTAATAAATATAAACTAATTTTGGGGTGCTATTAATTTAAACAGTATAGAAACTTTTATTTGCAGTACCTTTACCATATATGTATGTATATAGCATACCTTAAGGCTATAACCAAAGGTATGCTACAAAATACATATTTTAAGGCATGCAAAAATGATTTTTTTTCTTTCTTCTGCTTTAAACATTTTTCTCTTTTCTCACTCTCTTGCTCTTTTTCTCTCTCTGTCTCTACTTTTTTTTTTTGATTTTAGATAAAAGATGTAGTGGTGATAGTGATAGTTGTTGTAGATGTATGGTAGCTGTACGTGTACATGTAGCCATTGTTTATTATACCCAAAGGTCTTTTGCCAATTTGTATAGTCATCATTTGTGTGTGATGGCATTATTAATATGCTGATGACTATAGCAATAAATATTGCATACATTAAGGCAGTTTCAAAATCCTAAACAAAAATAATATTGAACCACAAAAAAATCAATAAATCTACCAAAAAAAGGGTATAGTTTTAGGAGGCTACTAAAGAATTGTAGGAAGCGAAGGACCATGTTGTTTGATAATTTATTAAAAAAGCGATTTGAAATAATTTTCCTTATAACTCGCTATGTGCCTAAAAAGGGATTTTTTCTTTGGAAATAAGTATCCTTGGTTACATGTGCATACTTACAGGAACTAAAGCCTGTTTTCTGCGAATTTATAGTTGCCATTTTCATTTCCAAAGAAATCCAATTTCTTTCATTTTCTTTGAAAACTTTATTCGTTGTTGGGCCAATAACAATAATAACAAGTTGTTGGCAAAACGGTAAATTTCAATTGTCTGTCTCCCACCTATCTGCCTGCATGCCGTCCTATCGCTTGTCTTTGATTATGTTGGCAAAACTATTTCGAATGATAAAGTTTTTCCTGGGGTTTCCTTTGTAAAGAAAATTTGCAGGAGAAGTTTACACCAGCCCCGCAAATGTTTTCAAACAATTGCAAGAAATTTAGCAGAAATATGATGGAATTATAAAGAAAAAAAAATAAAAAAAGAATTCTTTTTATAAATCAAAATAAAGCCGATAAAATTGGTCGCCATAAAAATGTCGTATTAAGGTGCTATAGTAACTACGATGCTCATCGTGCTCTGATTAACTTCAGGATGTATGTTTTTCGGTGTTAGTCAATATAACTCGCTGACTCCTTGAATAGTTGTTGATCTGTTCTCAGTTGTTTCCTTTTCCTCATCACAGAATCAACATATTGGTGCGCTTGAAGCGATACCGAAGCGATACTGAACAAGTATTGTTTGAGTTAATAGTGGCCGGTTAAAAGACGGGTTAGAAGTCGCCGTAGTCTATTAGGCAGTGTGTTGGCTTATTAGACGCAAAAGCCTGGGTTCGAGCCCCAGGCCAGGCATCAAAGACAAAATACAAAAAGTATTTTTTTGGCGACTTCCTTTCAGTAGATTTCTGGCAAAAACTCTGAGAGTAAATAAAAATTGCCATGAAAAGTTTCTCAATAAATAAAAATCTGTCGTTCGGAGTCGATTTTAAACTGTATGTCCCACCACTCATGTATAAAATTAACACAAAAAACATAAGTGGTGTGAGAAGATAGGACGTTGTACAATGGGTCAATTCGACCTCTTAATTGACAAGTACACGTCCTCTAACATAACCTAACCTAACCTAAAAGACTGGTTACTAGTCCCAGCTTGCTCTTGGATAGTCTAAATGCATAACTCAAGTCACTTTCTATTCTAATTACCCAACGAAAGTTTACATTGTCTCAAACGTATTTGGCTTAAGAGAAATCTGCGCTTCCAAACAGCATCCCCCAAACACTGCTCAAAATGGTTCTGGGTCCATTAGCGGCATGGAAAGTCTTTGCCTCTGATGTTTATGAGCCTGTTCATTTCAGTAAATTTGCAAATAAACTGGAATTCAGCAGACTGCGATCATACTTCACCTGCCAAGCTGCTTGAGCCTTCCATTATACTTATCACCGCGGTCCATATGACCAATTCTTTCGCCTGAATTGGCCTGCAATTATTCGATATATTTATCGAATGGTCTGTAACTGCCTACTATGAATATATGCGATTGTCTTATCGGCCATAGATGCTGATTTGTAATTGCTGCTAAACCCTTATGGTAGAAGACCAACGAAAAGAATCGTAAAATTGTCTTTAACGCCGACGTAAAACAGATTCGCTGTGCATCAGTACTAATAACGTCGGCAGTTCTATGTAACTGCCTTGTCTAGTTCAGATAGGTCATGATAAGTTTAACTGCTGCTGTATAGGGGGCCCCAATTTCCCCCAACAACACTTTATTGTAAGAATACAGAGCACTAGAGTTCATATTTTCCTTTTCAGTAAAGTATCTCCCGGGGAAGTCGCCGTGGTTTAGTAGGTAGTGTGTTGGCTTATTAGACAAAAAGCCAGGGTTCGAGCCCCAGGCCAGACATCAAAATAAAATACAAAAAGTATTTCTACGGCGACTTCCTCTCACCAGATTTCTGGCAAAAACTCTGAGAATAAAAGAAAATTGCCATGAAAAGTTTCTCAAAAATCTGTCGTTCGGAGTCGACTTTAAACTGTAGGTCCCGCCACTTATGTATAAAAATTAACACACACAACATGATTGGTGTGAGAAACTAGGTCGTAATCCTGACTGAAGGATTGTGATGACCAATTATGTATGTATGTATGTATCTCCCGGGGCACTTTCGTATACAAAATAACATCCAGGAATTGCACTCATCCCATCAACCATCGTTGCGCCTGCACCTTTAGATTTATGACTGTTTGATCAATTTTCTTTAATCCTCTAGAGACGTTAATAACGAACAACAATGAAAGGTCCAGATGTAGAAGCAGCAAACTCTCACCACTACAGCTAATACAGCAGTCAGATATCAGTCTAGAACTTGTTTCATTTCTTAAATTTTTTTTGCAACGACCCTCGCATATATGTACATCGTAGCTGTTTGTATTGATTTTAGTTTTGAATTTATTCTATCATTTGAACTTCATAATGAAGAACAAACTTGCTGAATTGCTTTAAAAATTATTGTCTCTTTTTGTAAACATTTCATACTCTAGTAAATTTTCAGAAATAAACATAAAAAACACACACAAAATTTTTGTTGCCTACTTTAGGGATATAATGCATCCTTGCATGTCTATAATGTAATATAAATAGACAAAGCTGTGTGTCTTTGACTGTGTGTGTGTATAAGTTTAAATGGAAGAAATGAAAAAAAAAAACGAAAAATTCAAATAGAAAATGAAACAAAACAAAACTAAACGTAATTAAACAGATTCTATTTTGGAAATACCCTACCCTCGGAAACACTGGAGTTCTCCTACGGCTTGCAACAAAATATGCTATGAAAGTGGGTGTGGTGTTTAAATTTTTTTTGAATTATATTTCTATATATGGACAGATTTTTTAGTCTAGTTTTAGGCTTTATTTTTTGGCGTACAGTTTGACCTAGCTTTTGTCTATACACCCTTTAAGGAAATAAGCGTGTCTTTGAAATTTGAAAATTCTTTTTTTATCCAGTTTTTGTTTTTATTTTTCCTTGCTATTCCTGTAACAGCATGATGTAAGACTTAAAACAAAAAATCATTGCATACATACAGCAGCATTTAAATCTGTTTTTCCTTTTTGCATAATTGAAATAAATTGTTGCATACTTTTTTGCTGATCCCTTTTGTCTATTTTTCCTTTTACTTGTTTCAACTGCAACTACCACTTGAGTTGCTTTGCTTTGCAAGACAAAATATTTTTTTGTTTTTGGAGATTAGATTGTAGTTTTAAGACCTTTTCGTTTTTTTTTGCATACAGTTTTAAATATTCTCTCTTAATGGACTTAATAGAGGCACTGTTGAGGGAATAAAGCGCTTTAAATTTTACAATAAAGATTGAGAATGTTGCCACGGTTATTTTGTTCAAGAAAATGGTTTCTGTAGATATGTATGTAGGTGGAGCGTTTAGCGAAACAGACAAGGAGCCTATTGTACAGTTTGTCAGGACTTCTTGGCTAGAATGTTTTTACGATGTCATAGCATGCAGTTCGTTGGAATTCATTGTTTTTTTCGGGCCCAGCATTAACAGCAATACTCTACTCTGGGTACAAACTGAGCGGTTCCCAATTGAAACTGAGATTCTTAGGCTGCTAAACCACTTCTGCACAGACCGTTGTCACAAACAACCAGGAATGCAATTAAGTGGAATCCTCTAGGGCAGCCGTCGAATGGAACGCCCAAGCTACACCTGGTGCTAACGGCTGGCAAGAGATCCAGCCACAATAAATACATTGTGAAATAAGCTGAAGCCATTTGCAGTCACCATTAAGGATCTACACATATAAGCGTGTATATGCCCCTGGCTAGATAAATTCAAGCGCTAATCTCTTAGTGTCCAAAAGCATCTCCAACAGGTCTACTCTTCTTCCCCATCTAGACAGTTTTTAGCGAAGTCATTTCACACTATTAGTCAACTATAATGTTGCAGCCTTTTAGGCGCTCAAACAATTGCAAAGTATTTTCTAAAAACGATTCACTCAATTCCCTTAGGTTATGAGTAAGCACTCATTTACGACCTACTTTCTCACACCACTTATGTTGTGTATGTTAATTTTATACATGAGTGGTGGGATCTACAGTTTAAAGTCGACTCCGAACGGCAGATTTTTTGAGAAACTTTTCATGGCAATTTTTATTTATTTACTCTCAGAGTTTTTGTCAATAATCTGCTGAGAGGAAGTCACCGAAGAAATACATTTTGTATTTTGTTTTGATGTCTGGCCTGGGGATCTAACCCTGGCTTTACGTCTAATAAGCCAACACACTACCTACTAGACTACGGTGACTTCTAGCACTCATTGACCAAACGAAAAATCGAGGCATCTACCTTGTAAAGGGTGTTTTTTATAGAGGTATAGAATTTTAAGTTGGCATTACTTTTCAAGATGGCGACCGATTTAACAGCTGTCAAGTGATTTATTCTCAGTTTGGTTTGGCAATTCATCATGAATACACTCACGCCCGAACAACGCTTGCAAATAGTGCAATTTTATTTCGAAAATAATGGTTCTGTGCGGAAAACGTATCGCTCACTACGTCCATTTTATCGTCGACAAAATCGTCCATCAGAGCAGTTAATTCGATTAACCATGGAACGTTTTCGCACCACGTTTACTCTTATTGATAACTCGCATCCCCAGAGACGCTGTACGGTGCGTACAGAAGAAGCTACTGCTGCTGTAGAGCGTAGCATTGAGGAAGACCCGAATGAGTCCATCCGCCATCGAGCACAGGAATTGGATCTGTGTCCATCCACTTTATGGAAGATTTTGCGGAAGGATCTTGGTTTGTAGATTTCAAGTGTAGATACTCGGTAATTGGAAAAGGCTCGATTTGTATGTACATGGTTTGTGTCTTTAATAAATTAGGCTAAAAGTCAGTCATTTGATCTCACATGGAGAGAGAATTAATTGAGAGATAATACAAAAAAGAGAGCGCAAGTGAGCAGTAACAAAAGGTCCAGCTGTGTGAGAATGGGTGTACATTTGTCAGTCAGTGTAACCTTACAAACAACCTCAGGAGAACTTGTATACAAGTTCTAGAAAGAAAATTCAAACATTTAAGAATCTCCTGCATAAAACCTTTTACCAAGTGATGGACAACCACAGAGAAGATGTAGTCTACAAATACTCCTCATCTCCAATCCTAGGCTGGAAATCCCTGCTGTAGTCTATCCCAGATACCCGTCATCATGGTTCTTAAGGAAAAAAATTTCAGTCTTTATTTGGGTCATTTTTACGATCGTCAATCAATATCCAGATTAATTAATTGGAGGATTGGTTGGGTACCTAATCTATTAAGCTTTCTCGTTTGACTAAACTAATTATTGCTAGCAATGTAGGACAAGGTCATCTAAGCTAATTGGCGATATAAATTTACTCCCGGTTGCTACAGTAGTTCATACAAAATGTTCAAAATTTACATAAAATTCAAAACTTAAATTTATGCAAAGACTAATCCTGGATAAACTGCAGCCTTGTGATATTGTTTGGTTTTTTTTTCTTTTTATTAAAAGGCTTAAAATATGCTACAATTTTTATCACAATTTTCATATCATGATCTGAAATACTTTTTTCAATTTATGGAATAAATTTATTGAAATTTTTTCAATTTAAAATAGAAACTTGTTATAACATTCTCTTAATTTTAAATCCAGAATTAGTTTTTAAGCCTTTAAATATGCTATAATTTTTAGTTTCTTTTTAAGGACTTAATAGGGAAACTTAGTTATTTTTTTATGGTAATTTAATGAAAAAAGGAAGTATTTTCGGCATTTCTTTTTTAATAATAAAGCTGTTGCTTACTTTTATTTATTTTTATTTTTTTCCCTACATTTTAAATTGTTATTTATTTTATGAGTAATTTAAGGCCTGATTCCTTTGTAATTTCTTATAAAATAAAATAAAACCCTGAAGTGAAAATGC
This sequence comes from Sarcophaga carnaria, assembly GCA_958299815.1. NCBI lineage: Eukaryota > Metazoa > Arthropoda > Insecta > Diptera > Sarcophagidae > Sarcophaga > Sarcophaga carnaria. The sequence continues at coordinate 128,110,563 of OY283150.1, read as the reverse complement.
AAATTTCACTTGTAAAAATTACACAGAAACACAGACAAAATTCTATAAGAGCAACAGCAACAGTCTGTGCCAGCGTAACACAATTCAGGGCAATACAATACAAAAATGAGAGAAAAAACAAGCAGAATAAAAAATAAGAAAAATTAAAGAAAATATTGTAACATACAACATACACGTTTAGAGCAAAGAGGGTGATTTTCATAAGGGTTCATAAATATTATGCTTTCGTTGAATACCCAAAGAAAAAAACAAAACAAAACAAAATAAAATGAAATAAAATGTAATAAAATAATATAATAGAGCAAAGGGCCACAAATAAACACACACAGAGACGTCTTATATAAGAATCTGTTGAACTCCCATTTGAAGGAAAAGCATAGCATACGCTTAAGGGGCATTCAAAAATCGTAGCAGCATTAGCAGCAGCAGCAGCAGTTCTAACAATAATGATTAACACACATGCATTAACTACTGCTTTTCTTTACTCGTATTACTCTCTTGTTTTTTTTTTTGTTATTGTAAAAATATAAATTTTTATATGCACACAGTATGTTGCCATTGTAGAACGCCAAAAAGCATGCAACAAAATTGAAAAAGTTTTTGCAAAGAAAATTGTGTAAAGAAATGAAGAAAAATTTACAATCACACCAAAAAAAAGCCGGTTTGGATTGTTGTGATAAAGCATGTGGTGAAAATCCAATCAAAGAGTATTCAAGAGAACCCCTATGGTGTATGGGAATATTTGAAGTTCTCTTGATTATTTTCAAACCACGTTGCTTACATGGTCTGCTATCATTCCATTGTAGTTGAAGTGGTGCATTTCTAATGCGGATTCTCTTTCATAAAATCCTTGTTGTTTTACTCTTTAACTCGCTCTCTCTCTCTCTCTCTCTTTCACTGTCTTAGTATATTTACATGGTGTAAATAAAATATTTGTTGTTATTTATTCTTGCTATGTATGTGTGTGTGTGTGCATAAAAAATAAAAATACTCGATTATTTTCTTGTTTTTATTTATTATGGCTGCTGTTTTAAAAGCCGGTTTATAGGTTCTCTCTCTCTCTCTCTCTCTCTCTTTCTCTCTGTCTGGCTATTCATATTTTATTTTCTGCTCTTTGTTATTACGGTTATGTGCTCTTTTGTTTACACATTGCCATGTGATTTTTGTTGCTTTGCTTCTCTATGCTGTTTTGCTGCTTTGCTGGTTACTCCTCTGTTGCGGCTCTGCTTTCTCAATTTTATTGCTTTATTGTTATTATTGTTGTTGTGGTCTTTTTAGTTGATACTTTGATTTGCTTGTTTTGCTTTGCTTTGTTTTGTTTTGTTTTGTTATTGCTTTACTTTGTTTAGCCATTGTATTGTATGTTAGTATTTACATTACAGCCTAAAAACATGCTTTACATATTTCTGTGGACTAGTAGAGTTTTTTTTCTGTCATTTGTTTACACACTAAAATTGAAGAAAAAAAATAGCAATAACAACAAGAAATATCGTTAAAGTGCCAAGTGTTGATTAAATTGTTTGCCTTCTCTCACTCCCCATAAGTGGTGATTTATTTTAATTAATTTTTCTTTCTTTTTCTGTTTCTTTTCTATTCATAACTTCTATTTGGCGTTTTTTCTTTCTCAGTTTTGTTTAGTTTTTCTGCTATCATAAATTGATTAAAAGTATAAATTCGTTGTGATTCTTAATTGCTATAAATAGAAAAGGGGATTTTTTCTTTTGGTTGCTTTCGCACCTAAAAATAGGCAATGAAAATATAAAAGAAAAAAATGTTAATTTTAATTGTAAAAAAGAGAATATTTTTATTCGACATTAAAGTGTTTATTATTTATACTTATTGTTAATACTAGAATAGACCATTAGAAAATAAAAAAATGGATGTTCAAGAGCTTTGGTGGAATAAAAAGTTTGCTTCTAAACTACAGAACAATTGTGAGGTATTATTAAAACAACAAACCCATGTATACAGGTCTCGTAATGGTTTTTTCAGGGGTTTTTCAAATTCAATAAAAATTAGGGGACTGCACGCTTTCTCCAACTAATTCGTCATGGTATTTTTAAACTCCCAGTGAGCATAACATCAACAACGAACCTCATAGGGAGAACAGCACCAGCTTAAGCTGGACTTAATTAGCAAAACTCTTAATCTCCATGTTTAATAGAACATTACAATACATTTTCACTTTCTTTAGAGTTTTTAGACAAAGATAGTTAGCAAAGTGCAACCTAATAGAACCTGTTATAGTAGAGGAATCAATTGTTCAGCTGGAAAAATTTAATATTTTTCTACCTGAAAGAAGCACCCATCTTTAAAGGACCAAAAGGGATAAGAATGGTTTTGATAAATCCTATCGAGCAGATTCAACAAAGAAATGTTTCCAAGACAACTCCTTTCCGAAAACTACCTGCAAGAGGTAGGCACGCAGGCATTCACACAGAAACTGCTGTAATATGATGCTGGGAAAAATTTCCTTAATTAAGTAGCATTTTGAGAACCCATCTACGAATAAAGATTCTTGTAATTACTGATTTAAGTGGGACTTTTCAGTCTAAAAACATTTGATCCGAACGATATACATGCATTCATATCGACTATTGAAGCAATTAAGCTAAATAGGTGTGTACAGACGACTCGTAGTTCCATGGGAATATCATATTCATTTAATCTTTGGATTACTAGTGTTGGAATTTTAGTGCACTCTCATTAAATATTTATTACAAAATTACAGCCCATCAAAGTTATGGTTAATTTCCCAAAAGTAGGCAACGTTTTAAAATATTAATTCAATGCATTAATTTTTGCACATTAGAACTTAGAGGAATATTAAAAATATTTAGTAAAGGAATGCTAGGCAGCCCAAAAGTATGCTTTAAATTTTTTAATAAGCATATTTGCTGTGAAAGCTAAATTACAACCATAATTGCTTAATTCTCTACAGAATTTTAACTATAAGACTTGTATATCAGATACAAATGCAATTATTTTATATTATTAAGCCTAAAAGTATGTGAAAAATTCAAAAATTCGTTTTATTTCAATAGTATATTCGATCAATTCTTCTAAATCGCTATATGTGTTGTTTATTTTCGGGGACAATACCCTAAACCTAGTTCTTTTAATTTGAAAAATGTATTCCTGTTTCGCTAAAACATGAAGCTTTTCAAATTAACAACAACAACTACAGTAATGAAATGGGTCATAAACGAAAGTTTCCTTTTCTTTTCAGTTAAAAGAAAACACAGAAAATATTTAAATCTCTTCTGTTACAAAAAAAAAAAAAAATTAAATTTTCTTTGTAAAATTATTATTCCCCTTTGGTACTTTCTTTGCAAACTGAAGAAGAAGTAGAAAGTTTCTCTTTCTCATTTCTCAAGTGTTGTTTGGCACTTAAGCTACTTTTCATAGCACACAACTCCTTAAAGTTGCAGTTGCTGTTGAAATGAAAAAAAGAAAAGAAAGAATAGAACTTATAAATGCAAGTATGTCCGTCTGTCTGTGTGAGTGTGTTTGTGTGTGTATTAGTGTTTAACAAACAATTCAAAAACAATTTTCCTTGGCAATTGCAACACCTGCTTGCTATGTATATAAAGCCTAAATGTATGCAAAGGAAATGCAATAATAAAGCAAACTTCTTAGCAAATGGAAAAATAATAGTTTAAGCCACATGTACTTGTACTTACGAGGGTGGCTCGAAAGTTACACGAAAGAATAATCAAAAGTCGTCATAGTCCATAGTCCACGGAGTAGTCAAGTAGTTGGCGTACTAGAGGAGGACTTGAAAGTACAAAGGTCGACGCTAACATCCTTAAAAGTGCTTTTTCAAGTGTGTTTTCGTTATTTGCCAAAGTATTTTTCTTGGAACTACGTCGGTGAATTTTTGCATAGCCCACGTATAAAAAAATGGAAGGAAGTTAATAGATTGAAACAGGCAATCAATGAAATAAGTGGAAGATTTTTTATAGCGCTATTATTGAAGGGAAATTATTGAATGTGGGTTGAAACTGTTAACATTTTTTCTCTTTTATTGAAAATTTTTCGAAGACTATTTAGAAATTCAAAACTAATCTTATTTAAGCCGAATATAGTCTTATTACAAACATTTGCTATAAAATTGAGCCTTTGCCTATGCATTATTTTAAATGAATATATCCTATCTTTGGAGACTTATTATTATTTTTGTATAATGAATAGCCCTGGCATATACTAAAATTTGTTAATATTAATTATTTTAATGCCTGAAGCTATGCTGTAATAAATGTTGCGTTTAAGTGCTATACTTTTCAGCACGATTGTATGCTAAACAAAGTATACCTGATTGCTACAATTTTTCATATTTTAGTTTATTTTTTTAAATGAAATTAAAATTCGTTTTTGTTGTTGTTTTTATTAAAACAATCCCAACAAAATTTATTGAAATAATGTTACAACTCCCAAAAGTATGCTTTAATTTTATTATTTTCATTATGCATATTTGCAAATAAAACTGAAAACAATATTTATTTCGATCAAATAAATGTAAATGATAAACTCTCTAATGCAATAAATTTTAATAAACTATGATATACAGCCTTAAACTATGTTAGAGTTTTTGAAATTAGATTCCAAATAAACAGACAGCATGTGTAAATAATAAAATTATGCCAAAAGAAAATAGCAATTGTTAATTAAAATAAATAAAATTGAAATATGGAATACAGTATTGCCTAAAAGTATGTTAAAAAATTTGAAAAAAATTATTTTTGAAATAATTAAGCCACGCTTTATACATATGTGATTGAGAGTTTATAAAAGAGAGTTTTTTTAAGTGAGTAATGTATTGTATTTGTCTCCTGTATGACCTCTTTCCCAATTTTTCTCGTAAAATATGGTTCAAATATTTGCTGGGAAAGAGTAAGACTGAATGAACATGGTTCTTTATTAACTACACTTAGTGCATGAAAACAATACAAATCTTTTGGACTAAAGATTGAGCATTTAGCCGGTCTTTGGTAAGGCATTGTTGAGCTATAAATGCACTTTTCTTTAGAGAAAAGTAGTAGAACCAAACTTTCCGAAAATTATGCTCAAAAGTGTGACAAAATTTAATACTTTCGTGGCCTAAATCAGCATAAATGACAAATATTTACCCTTTAAAATACCACATATCTATGTTGCTACAAACACTAATTATATATAAAACATATGTACGTAATTTACGCCTCAAAGTAAACAAAAAAATTCGTTTTTAAAACGCCTTAATTTAGGCAACAAAAATAAAACATGATTTTTATTTAACCGCTTACAAACAACAGTGAACAGAATGTGTGTTCTATTAAATATTTACAAACTATCACAACTACCGCCCAAAAGTAGACCAACAAATTATGAAAAATTATTTACAGTTTAGGGTAGAGAGAAAAGTTTAACAATGTGGGATTAATTAAAACTCAACAAAGTTAACCGACAAAAAAATACGCCATAAATTATGCAATAAACTCTTTGAAAAAAACTGTTAAAAAGCCTAAAAGTATTGCTAATTAATATGAAAACGTCATACACATATCATGTAATAATTTAAAAATTTTAGTTAAAACAGCCTAAATTTGTGCTTTAAAATAATGAAAACATTAATTAAAGTTTAATTAAAAAGTGTTGAAATTGAAAAAAAAAATTACAAAAATATCGTGTTGCTAATAAAAGCCACTCTCCTGAAAATAAGTTGGACAAAATTTTTAAACCTAAAAGTGATTTAAAATAAAAATTACCGCAAATTTTCTTTTTTAAGCAGGCTTTAAAAATTTGTAACTAAAATTGTGAAACCAAAAACAAATTTTATCCCAAAAATATGCTTCAATTATTGTAATATAAAAACTTCCACTAAAAATATGTTAAAACATATCAACAGCCATCATATCAATAGAAAATCACAATAATTTTAGCAGTAAAACGCAAAACTAAAAATCAACTTTTCAACGCACACAAGTACTGTAATACGTTGTTAACGCAACATGACTGCCAAATCCATTGAGGGTGACATGCCCAAAATGGCACCCGAAATACCACGTTTAAATTCGGAACTTGCCGCACAAGCTGCCATGAGAGCACAACAAATTTTACGTAAACAAGCCTCTCAAGAGGAACATCACAATCTCAACAATGCCGCTGTGGCGGGGAATCATATGAAACCACTTATGCAGCTGCCACCAAAGCCACATGGTGCCCAGCCACCACCTTTGCCGCCGCAACACCATAAACCAGTTCCTGCAATACCGGCTCGTTCAGCCGACAGAGCACCGCCACCAGAAATACCGCCTAAACGTCACAGTTTAAAGAGTTTACCAGATGGATTTAATTTACCACCGCCTGGCAGACAACCGCCGCCCTTGCCTAAAAAGCCTTTATCAGCATCAGCACAAAGTTCGGCTCAAAGTTCAACACAGAATAGCGCACAAAACTCTCCTCTAACGATGGCTAAATTTAAAGATAAACCTCCTGTTCCACCAGAAAAACCAGACATTAAAAGGTCTTCGAATCCCTTTGATATGCCACTCGATAAAAATGTACCCTCACCGGCTCCCACAAGGGCCAGTGATTTGAAAAAGTCTTCTACAGCTTCCTCTTCAACGACATCATCTACTTCGCGCCTGTCGCCCACCGATGATTTTGGTTCGGAGGATGCCCTAAGAGGCATAGAGAGTGGCATACGCAATATGGAACGGGCCATGCAAGAGCAAATGAATTTACGTTCCTTTGAAGTGGCGCAAACTAATTTCGATATGCAGTTTAAGGCCGCCCTAAGCGGTGGCAACCGTCATATATCAGCTGTCAATATGAGAGCGGCTGCTTATGAACGCAACCTCTCATTGGATGAAACTGCAGTGGCGGCCCAAACAGCTGCTGCTGCAGCTCGACAATCAATAGAAGAAATTAAGCAATTACGAGCACAGGCTTTACAAAACAGCTCCACGAATAATTTGAGTCAACTGGAGCAGTGTCAACAGCAGGCCATGCGCTCCACTATTGAACACCATATGCGTTCTTTGGATCGTAATTTACCTTTGGAATTGCAATACAGTCGCCATAGGCAACATGTGCCCGCCGTTGTACCAGTACCACCAGCACCGCCAGTGGTTCCCACAAATCCTGCTGCCAATGTTGTAGCTGCTCCCAGTGGCCCTATGCCCTTAAGTTCGGAATTTAGAGAGCACATCAGACAACAGCTATTGGGTAATATACCAGGCACAGTGGTTCACAATACCGGACAGAGTCCTGGTTCAGCGGCAGCCGCTGCTTTACTACAACACCAGGCTCAGTCTAGAGCAGCAGCAGCTGCTGTTGCTGCCGCTCAGGCTGGAGTAGTTGGAGCTCCCAGTTCGGTAACGGCCGCCTTAACTAGAGAAGAAATGCGCATGCGTCGCCGTTCATCACACGATGAGACTCAAATGTCTCAGGGTCCAGCCATACCGGGTAGGAATCAAGTTTTCTTTTATTAATTATCATCGTAAATGCTTTTGTTTTAAGAACCAAAAAATAAATTTTCTTTTAAAAGTTTTTCTGTTGTACCTTTTTTGATTTTTTATTTGTTCCACTGTCATTACCTTCAAAGCTTTTTAGTAGTCTAGTTGTTCCCAACTGCTTTATTGCAGCTATTAGTTGCATCATACTGAACTTATGTTGTATCAAACTGAAATCAGTTCGACGGCTGTGTGATGGAATCTCTTACTAGTTGGATCAAACATTTGAAAACTTTGTTAAAGTGAGGTTGTTCCAAATACGAAATAAAGGCTTCGCCAAATAAATTTTATTTTTTTGAAAATGCTTTATAAAAAACTACTGAATATTTTCTCAAATTTTTTTATTTGAAAGTACAATCCTTCCGGTTAATAATGGAAAATAATTTCATTCAAATTGCTGCCTCGGGTGGCCATGCAGTAGCCTACACCAGAAGATGCCGATTTTGGCAAAAAAAATCATCTTTTCAGATGAAGCTCATTTTGATCTTGGCGGGTATGTAAACAAGCAAAATTCTCGCATTTGGGGCACAGAAAACCCGCACGCATATATTGAAAAGCCGACGCACCCAAAGCGAGTCACTGTTTGGTGCGTATTTTGTTCCAGAGGCATAATTGGGCCATTTTTCTTCGAAAATGAGCAAGGAGTGGCCGCTACAGTCAATGGTGATCGTATCGGGTCATGTTGAACGAATTTTGAAAAATTGAAGAGGAGGATATTGGCAACATTTGGTTTCAACAGGACGGCGCTACGTGCCACGCAGCCGAAGCTCGATGTTTTGCGCCCTGTTTTTGAAGATCGCCGCAGAGCTGTTGTCGTTTGGCCACCTCGGAGCTGCGATTTGACACCGATGGACTATTATTTGTGGGGTGCCGTCAAAGATAAGTGTTACGCCGACAAGCCAAACATAATTGACGCTTTAAAGGACAATATTCGTGAAGCCATTGGTGAAATACAGCTGCACACAATCGATAATGTGCTTAAAAATTGGACCGATCGTGTAGGCTACTGCATGGCCAGCCGAGGCAGCCATTGGAATGAAATTATTTTCCTTTATTAACCGCAAGGATTGCACTTTCAAATAAAAAAAGAAATTTGAGAAAATATTCAGCAGTTTTTCTTTTAAAGCATTTTCAAAAAAATTAAGTTATTTGACGGAGCCTTTATGCCCAACAAATATAATCCATTTCCATTTCAGATAGTATGATCAAACCAGTTCGTTGTTTTATCACACAGAAAGTTGAAAGTTTGACGAACTTGAAATCGAATGAAAAGTTTCGTTAGTGAAATCAAATTATAAAGTCCAGAAGTATTCGATTGAAAATGAAAATCACAGAAACGAATATTTTCTTAACGAATGCCTATATGCCTGCCTGTGTTTTTATTGGTAGCGGACGTCTCTTATACGCCTCAATACTTATACGGGAGAACATAAGTGTGCGTTTTAAGATGTTAACCTTTTCCTTCACAAGACGGTAGTTTCCGTTAGACGTTCCAGAGAAATAAAGTGTCATCCCTGTCTGTCATCCATTCTAAGAGCTATTTTACCATCGATCTGGTTTTCGAGTAAGACTCTGCAATAACCATCACACAAGGTGTTATGCCGAGCTACTTTCGTTAGAACTTCTTGACATCTTAATGATAGGCAGCTTCATGTCACAATATGATAGTAAATGCGGTGTTGTTTTCGCATTTCATGTGGTTTTCTTTGTTGTATTATAGGCTTTTAAGTCTTCAAAGGACAGCTTAATCATGGTACTTATTAAGGCATCAGTCTTCCAGCTGATATGTTCACATGTTGCCACCAAGAATCGGAGACGTTAAATCCAATCAATTATTTTAGAAGACCAGAGATTACGATATCCTCTACAATCTTTCTGTTCCTCATAGTTGGAGATCTTACAATGAAAATACCTGAAATTCGATGAAATTGATGATAAACCCGAGTGAACCAGTGAAAGAGTGAAAACTTATTTATTCTGGAAATAATCCATCCAGAAGCTCTCTGACCCTCCGAGAAAATATAGTGAACAAAATACGAGCACAATCTTTTGAAATATACACGTTCTCGCTGCTGCGTCCACTTCAATATATTTTCACTAATGGCTTTGAGCAATGACGGTTGGCAACCCTGTGATTCTAGAACTTGCTACATTAGGCTCTCACCTGCTGAGCTGGGAAAACTTGTTTAATGCAACTATAACAAGGCAAAAGACGGAATTCGAACAAAATATGTGAGGAGATGATTTATAATACTCCTATACTATTTAAAGGGCTTAGGGAATCTCCTATTTTTAAGTTATATTTTAAATATTAATTAAAAACTTTATTTTTTAATTTGATCTACCAGCGTAAGCCTTAAATAGTCTTGGAAGAGTTTATTATCATTTTCTATTTTAATTTTATCTCATTCCTACTAATTTATATCAATAAATCCCTTTTAAATCATTTTATAGTTAATTAGAGTGCTCTCCACACCTATTCTTTTAGTCCATTTGTCATACTTCTTATACCCCCCGGATTAAGTCTTTATACATTGTATGTACCTACATATGTATGTCTATACGATATTCTTTAAAAAAATCTTTAATTTACACAATAGAACTGAAGTGAAACTGAAAAAATCTATATTTTAATCTTTATCCTTATCTTTCTATGTTAGAATTGAAACAATTTTCTTTAGCACCGCATTGTTCAGCCGATTTGGACTATATGCGTTGTTGTTTGAAAGGTAAAAACAAAACCAATCTGAAACCATAACCCACCACCAACCAACCAATCCATCATCATTCACTTTAACTGACACATTCTTTTTTACAAAAAAATAATTCACCAGCAAATAATTAAAAAATAATTTTTTTCTACTTAAAAAATAATTCGTTGTTTAAAATATTCTAATTTGGTGTTGTTGTTTTTTTTATTAAAAAAATCCGTGAATGGAACCTAAAACCCCTAAAAATTCTATATAAAATGGAACGAATTGGGTTTCTAAACAAAGCAGATTCTAACCTTAAAACAAAAGACTCACCCGTGAAACCTTTAATTCCTTTAAAAAGATTTAAGGTTTCTTACTAATCCCTAGCATGGCTACCAGTTAATACTTTTTACCTCTTAATGGGCAATTTTCTGCAATTAATTTCAATTGATTTTTAATAATTCGCTAAAAACAAAATAATTATTTTTTTATATGTTAAACAGGGTTTCTCCATTAATGTATTTGTGTGTGTGTGTGTTTGAGTGTTGTCAAGGCACGGCCTCAAAGAAAAGAAAAAAATGTAAACCCTGGTCTTAAGCACTTTTACTTAATAATGGTTAATTGTTTAACTTGTTAATTAAAACCTTATTTTTAATATTAAAAACAAACGTATTAATTAATATAATTTAAACCCACATTTACAGTTACCCGCCTCAGAGAGCACTGGGATGAGACCTCGCAATGTGTGCTACAACGTGCGGCCCAATTGAAAAATATGTTAAGCGATTCGCAAAGGTGAATGCCAAAGCCTACTATGTAGAGCAACTTAATGTTGAAATCGTATTTTGTCTTCATTTCAGATACGAGGCCAAACGTTTGGAATTAGAAAAATGGCTACAACGCATGGAAGCCAGAGCCGAACGTATGGGCACTGTTGCCACCACAGCTGATATTTTGGAGGCTCAGCAAAAGGAACAAAAGGTAACGATATTAAATAACATACTTACAGAGGCTTATAGACAAATTTGTAAAAAAAATTGCTTTTGAATTTCTTGAAATATTTCTACTATATAGTGCCACGCCTCTTTTAATTGGGCGTTGCCTACATACATATGTAGACGTGTAGGCTAAATTATATACTTCTTGAAGAGTTCTGAAATTATTTGACTAGCGTTAGTTGAGCTTATGTATTTAAATTTTAAAATAGCCACGCCCTTTTTATATGGGCGGAAAAATAAAAGTAGAAAAAAATTTGATACTCCTATATGGTCCTACAAGGAGCATATTCCCATCCACTACATCCTCAGGTGGATGTTTTATTTCGAATCATCTTAGCTATTATTTGAATAATTTCATTCCTATTTAACGTTTCCAAAGATGCGATGCTTAAACTCTACTTTAATCTTCATTTACTGCTTTGCAGATTCCAATCGATGACTTGTTTTCGATATCAGTCGATTGCTTGTGTAATCATCAGCAGGTTTTGGCAGTTGAAAGGTTTCGGTCTAAAGCTGTTGATAAGTTTGTGCTCGATCGTCCTTGCTTGAACCGTACCATCTAGGCATACATATCCACAAAGATATAGAAGAGTATGCATGAAAGCTTCTAAATTATTAACAACAACAATTGCTTTGTTTGTTATTCCTCTACTAATATTCTAATATTCGACAGATCTTTGTAACGGAGAAAACCACGATTACTCTCTTCAAAAACACCGCGTCTTCACACAAGACTGACTGAACTTCACTAACGTCATTTGCCTGCATTGCCTTGCCTTTTATATGGCAGAAACAGTGTGATGAAAGTAAGTGTGTGATTCGCCTTCTCGAAATCTCTAAACCACGTCTATTATTGTAGTGTCGTTTCTGTATTTAGGTTAGGTTAGGTTAGAGGACGTGTACTTGTCAATTAAGACAAATACAGTACCCGGAGGCCGAATTGACCCATTGTACAACGTCCTTAAAGAGGGAAGGATAATAGAGGGAATAGGATAAAAAGGAGAGGATGTAGGAAAGGTGATAATGGGAAGCGGAGGAATTACACAGACCAGACACAACAAAAGGGGAAAGCGCGACTACATTGACGAAGCCCTAGCATCTCTCAACCAGTCTATGCCACTAATGAATCTGTGGAGAGCCTTGATGTCGGCCTCGACACAGAATTCGAACTCTCAAAGAAGGCACTGCCAAGGGCTGGGCAGTTACAGATGAGGTGTTCGATAGTCTCCAACTTCTCCTCATCGCAACATGCCTTGCAATAGTCCGGCTGGGATCTATTCCAGATCCCCGTCAGCGACCCAATCTCGCAGTGCCCCGTGATAAAACCGACAACCAACCTTAAGCTGGCCTTATCCAAGCACTCAGCCAACCTGTTCCCTTACTGTCCACAGCAGGCTATAGACATCTAGAAACAAAACAACCCGATCCGTTCCCCCAATGCCTCTGCTCTTCCTCCCTGACCCATCCATTGATGAGGCCGTAGAGGTGACAGATTGGGGGGTCAAGATCAACTATAAAATGGCCTAGCGAGGGCTTGTTTACATTTATTCTTGTAGTGTTGTTGGTGTATTTTTGTTTACCATTTTTTTTTGTAGCATTTGTTTATAATTTTAATGTTAAGCGATGTAAAACCAAAACACCAGAATCTAGATTTTTCATTTTCGTAACAATATTGAATAAGGCGTCCTACATATATTGTGCAAATGGGTCGTCTTATTCAGAATCTTCTTGTCTTCTTTTCCTAATAGCTACGGTTGTTGTTAATAGAACAGTAGCGTTTCCTGCAATCTAAATCGCAAAGTAACACCTGCATGGACGTTAAAATTGTCCCCTTCAGCATAATATTACTGAGTACTTGTTAAAATGGTAAACAACTAGAGACCGGTAAATATGATTGTTGGGAAAAGAATTTATGAAGAAGTAGGCCAGCTACTTAAGAAGAATATCTTAAGGTTTGTAAGACTTAAATCTTTAGGTCTGGTAATGATTGGCATTTAACGATAGCTAAAATTGGGTCAGCATGTTTGTAGTAGATTGGTGATTGGTAGCTTTGATACCAAAAGCTCACTTGGGCACGTATAGCGGCCCGTTGTAAATTTGTAGTAACCTACTATTGTCATTTTGTCTGACATTAGAACGATGTGGGCAAGTATTTCCCCATCTTATTATTTTGAGGATTTGTTTTATTAATTTTATTGGTAGGGTTTGATACCAGCTGACTAGGCTAGTCGTGTAAAGTAAGGTTCTAGAATGATAGGGATGCCAACTGTCATTGGTTAAAATCAACACTATCTGTGGAATTATATTGGGTGTAGAAGCAAGGAACTGCTCATTGAGTCCTAACATTTGTTTTTTAAAAAATAGTGTTACCTGATCTTTCTTTGATCTTCAATGTTACTGCTCTCCGTCAGGGGTCAAGGGTGTTTCTGTATAGACTATATTTAAAAGGGCATTGATATGTCTTAAGTGTTTATTTTTTTATTCTTTTTAATTAGAAATCAATAATAAATTTGAATAGTTTCAATCGCCTCAATAAATGGAGTGCATCATTAACGGTTTAAAGATAATTGGTACACTAACTATTCCCCTCCTAAATATTTAAAAATTTATTGCAATTTTTAATTGTTTTTCTTTTTCCCCCTGTTTCTCTTAGTCCTTCCATGCTGAACTCCATCAAAATAAGCAACAATTTGAGATTTTCAATCAGTTGACCCAGAAATTAATTGCCGTCTATCCAGCCGATGATACCAGCCGAATTAAAAAGATGACCGAAGCAATTAATCAAAGGTAAGCCGTTAGTTAATCAATTAGATGTTGTTGTTGTTGTTTTTTTGTAACAAATAAAACAATTATGATTGCATTTATGTTTTTCTATTCTACAGATACTCGAATTTAAATAATGGCGTCATCAATCGCGGTAAACAATTACAATCGGCTGTACACAGCCTACAATCGTTCGATCGAGCCATGGATCAATTCTTGGCTTTTCTCTCCGAGTCAGAATCATTATGTGAAAGTGCTGAAGCTGAAATAGAACGTAATCCATTAATGTTTAAGGTAAGTGAAGAGATTTTTTCTCTTATATTTTATATTTTAGCTGACAATTTTCAAATGCAAAGAAATCTACTTACGTACGTATTGAAATTGAATTTAAATTTTTCAATTTCTTTTTATTCAAATTATTCTATTTTTTTAAGTTTGTTTTGTGACAAAAAACAAAAAAACAGAACGAAAATCATTTCCATTTCTATTGTAGCGCATACATTTTGAAACATAAAATCTTACTCTTCAATGTTTGTATTTTCCGCTGCTTTTTATTATCCCCACTCGCCCTTTTTTCTGGAGTTACATCTTACCAGATGTATTTTATGCATTGATTTTCAAATTTATCAAACCAATTAAACATGAACAACAACAAGAAAAACAAACAAAGTACCCCGAATAGATAATTTTGAAATTTATTCCAACACTCAAGCCTATTTTATTAAGTGCAGTATGTACTTTGAAATAATATTGTTACGTTTTTACCTTTTAAAAACGTTTAAAATGTGAGCTCGTAGATTGAAAATAAAAACTAAATAAATTTGAGTTTAGTTTTAATTAAAATTCTTTATTATTCGCACAATTCTGTGTGCCACTGTTCACAATTTGATGTAAACAACAACAATTGCTTTGTTTGTTATTCTTCTTTACACACTTAGCGTAAAAAATAACAATTGTTCGACAGATCCTTATAACGGAGATCTTCAAGTCTTCACACGTCTTAACACAAGACGAACTGAATTTTTACTGACTGTTGCCTGCTTTCTCTTGTATTTTATATGCCAACGCATGATGAATGAACTGGAAGTCGAATGTTCTTGGCTTTGCCTTCTCGAGACCTCTATAAATGTAAACATTGTAGTTACATTATTGTTGTTTGTATATTTTTGTTTACTTGTTTATCATGTAAACAAGTTCATTGTTTTTGGTAGCTTTTGTTTATATTTTTAATGTTAAATGATGTAAAAGCAAAACACCATTTCCATTTTCGTAACAATATTTAAACCGTATATCTGCTTGAAAAAATATATGAATTTGGACAACAGATTTCACTGTAGCATCATGGGAATAAGAGTCTCTTGAACTTATTGCTTTTTATATACTAACAACAAGCTTTTGCGAAAATGTAATCACAGGGAATGTCTTTCGATTCAATGCATTAAACAGTTGCGGACAGAGCAGTATTGGTTTCATCGGTAGAGTGAATGAATTTGGGATCACGTGAAGCTTATGTTATCGCATTATTCCAGCTCGTAACCAGGTAGACGATTAAAGGTTATTAATATTTAGGAATTTTTTTTTGAAGTTTTCTAAATAAAGTCCAAGCAATATAACAGCTGACCGTCGGATATCATAGTATCCCAGAGCCTGCTGCTTATTGAAAATTTCAGGAAAGCTAAAAGCTAGTTACTAATCCTTAGCATGGTGCTGGAATATATAGAAAAAGCTTTGCATTTTAGCAACACATTTAACCAGAGTTTGTTATTGACGGATATTTAACCAAAGTTTTGTGTATAACACCTGGAAATTTACATTCACATAATAGAGCTTCCGCTAGTCCTACATTCTGTTCATATACAATGTATTTGTAGATGCTCATCCTACAAATGTTTTATTCGTTTAACTACTGAAATTTTTAAAGCAAACACTCCTCATGACTCATGTCGTATACTTTTCTGTACGTTTATTTAAAGTTTGACAACTTTAAAGTAAAAAAGCCTGCACTATTATCAGTACAATCCCTACTACAGATGATGCTCAACTAACCACTGTATTTGATCCCTACCCGTCCACATAATTGTTCCCAAAATAACTAAGGAAAAGTCGAAAGATGAGCCCTATGATCTCGCCTACACGATTATCAGTACAATCCCTACTGCAGATGCTGCTCAATTAACCATAGTGTTTAATCGCTACCCGTCCTCTTAATGTTCCCAAAATAATTAAGGCCAAGTCGAAAGTCCTTAATTGATGTAAATCCCCGATAGGAACAGCCCTGATTTCCTCTGAATCCAACCGAATGAATGAATTACAACCCTTCAGTCAGGATTACGACCTAGTTTCTCACACCACTTATACTGTGTGTGCAAATTGTTTACATGAGTGGTGGGACCTACTGTTTAAAGTCGATTCCGAACGACAGATTTTTTTGAGAAATTTTTCATGGCAATTTTCTATTTACTCTCAGAGTTTTTGCCAGAAATCTGCTGAAGGAAGGAATATTTGTTCATATTTTGTTTTTTTTTTTTTATTTTTTATTTCTGGGCTGGAGTTTGAACAACGGCCTGACAACTAATAAGGTAACACACTACCTACTAGACTAAGGCGACTTCAACTGATACTGGTTGAGAACGTCCGATCTGAGTGTAGTCAGCCCCCGCACAATTGCATAAAATGTGGTTTCACCTTCATCCTCCAGATATCAAGGTACGCTTTCTGTCATTTATACAGCCCTTATCCATGGGAGAGGCGGCAGTTGTTTATCCCTCAAAGTGCAATTTGCTGCGAAATTTTTTTTATTGCCTGTTAGTGAGCAATTTCATTGCCAGAAGCAAGCTGAGTATATCAGTTATACTGGCAGAGAAAAAGAAAACTGTTGAAGTGAGAGTTAGTACAGCTTACTCCTAATAATTCCTAGACTACTGTAGGATATATGACGTCATTCCTTTTTCTTTATACTGGTTGAGAGAAATTTAAACCCTCAATATCTGCTCTAATCCTTTCAATTTAGCCTATATCGTTAAAAAAACATTTTGATGGGCCAATAATTCTATAATCTGTGTGCCTTGGTACTAAGGTTACCTGCCCATCAGTGAAATTTTTAAAACTTGCACTAAAGGGAAGTGAAACTCTTTTCAAAACGAAATTTTCGAAAAAAAGATTATTTTTTGAATTAAAAACGTTTTTTAAGTTTCTTAAGCTTCGATTTAACTCCACTGTAAAGTGCATTTAATTTAATTTCCTTAAGTGTGCCCTCATGGTGGGTGCTGTTGTTTATTTCTCGCGTTTTCTTCAGTAAAAACAATTCCAGTGATACGCATATTTTGCATTCAGAAACGCATAACAACGATGATTATGCTGTTTGTTGTTGCTGATGCATCATATTGCATATGCACATGCATATGATGCATTTTCATTTCAATGATTTGCTAATACTCTGCCATAACATACATACATACATACATACATATGTACATATAAGCTGATACAATTTCATATGCAAAACAAATGAAAATATTGCCACCATAAGTTGCAAGTGGAGTGCAGTGCAGTGTTCAGTGTACGTACTTGTAGGCAATATGTTGCATATGTTGCTCATCAGTAGTTGTACGCGTACATAAGCACTGCACTGCAATTGTATGTTGTCTACGAGGCATTTACAACCACTTGAAATTCATGCTGCTTGTACACTCACGATTTGTCTGTCTCTCTCTCTCTGGCCGTTTGTCTGTGTGTGTGTGTGTTTGCTATTAAAACATGTTGATGCTGAGAGCCCGAGTGAGTGGTAGTGTGGTGTAGTGGTGCAGTGGGTAGCTTTGCTGGGGGATTGTGTTTGTGTTTTTAGTTTGATTTGAAAAATCACAAAAATCCCTACAAAAAGTATTTCCGCGTACACATTTTTTTGTCTGCATATCATCTTGCTTGTCTTTATCGATTACACTCTTCTCAGATCGTCGTCATTGACTTTAATTGCATTCAAATGCTTCAGAAAAAAGAACTGAAACTGTAACTGAAGTGCAAAAGCAATTTGTTTTATTTGAACAAATTATTTATAGATCAATAGATAAATTGTTAAGAAGAACCCACAAGTAATCGAATTCCGTATTTCTTCCTCTTCCTCTTTGTTTTTAAATTATTCAATAGCCCGCCAGCCAGCCAGTAAACATTGTAGGCACCCGCATGTTTTTTTTGTTTTGTTTTTCTACTCTCAAGTATCTTTGGCTTCTTTTAAGATTTTGTGGAGCAAGAAAGGGGTTTTCTTTTCAAAAAACAAAAAATAAAAAGAAATTAAACTCATAAACATTTTTGGTTTCTTTATCGAATAATTAAAGTTCAATCAACTTTAAAATACAAGACGAAAAAAATTTGTAACCAGGCCCAGAAAGAGAGAGGCATTTCAGCAACCACCCCTTGTTTGGTCACCATTAATCAGCATAATTTAAGAATTTTTTTGTTTTAAATTTTCTTGAATTGTTTAAAAGTTCAAAAATTTAATTTTAAAGACTTTCGGCACTTCAAAGTTCAATAGATGATGTCATTCACTAAATATATAAACACCGTTTTATGTAAATTTCGTAGAGAAAAAAACCTTCTAGGTTAAGCAGGCTCTATACCCTGTATCAGTGGATTGAGGTCATTTTAATGGCACACTTAACAAAATTCGGTGTACTTCTCTAACCACCCTAAATTTGACTATTCGAAGGTAAATCTTGCTTCCAGGGCATAGGGATATCGTCGGAGATTACATACATACATAATATAATTGGTCATCACAGCGTTTCAGTCAGGATTACGACCTAGCTTCTCACACCACTCATATTGTGTGTGTTAATTTTATACATGAGTGGCGAGACCTACAGTTTAAAGTTGACTCCGAACGACAGGATTTTTAAAAGCTTTTTCATGACCGGAAGTCGCCGGAGAAAATTTTTTTTATATTTGAACCCTGGCCTTACGTCTAATAGCCAACTCACTACCTCCTAGACTACGGCGACTTCATCTTCCAAGGCCTGCCGATAGACTTGGTGCATCTGAGTTGCAGTAAGAGATGGAGACATAACGAGCTTTTTGAAATTTTCTGTCATCTTTGACTGAACTCTTCAAAATAAGTATAAATGGAGTTGAGTTTATTTTGGAGACGGGATGGCTTTCTATAGGGAATGCTTGATCCCCGGATTGGATATTGATTTGTAAAAAGGTCCTAACCTAAGCTGCTCGCGGCTAATTGTTAGGTTATCCATGCGTGATTTGGGATTTTTTTCTGACATTTCGGCTAGTAGCTTCCAAAGCTGGAATTGTGAGTGATTTGTCCTTGTAACCCCAACAAAAGACTGTCTAATGGTCTTAACAAACGTGAGACTAATTGGTAGACAAGGTTAGGTTAGGTTTAGGTTAGAGGACGTGTACTTGTCAATTAAGACAAGTACAGTACCCGGAGGTCGAATTACCTATTGTACAACGTCCTAGTTTCTCACACCACTTATGTTGTGTGCGTTAATTTTATACATAAGTGGTGGGACCTACAGTTTAAAGTTGATTCCGAATGACAGATTTTTAAGAAATTTTTCATGGCAATTTTATTTACTCTCAGAGTTTTTGCCAGAAATCTGCTGAGAGGAAATACTTTTTGTATTTTCGTTTTGATGTCTGGCCAGGGGTTCGAACCCTGGCTTTACGTCCAATAAGCCAACACACTACCTACTAGACTACGGCGACTTCCTAAAAAATTGGTAGACGAAGTCGTTTCCCAATAGATTTGCGGCGTGACATATTGTTCCATGCGAAACTTTCTCCTATCGGATGTACCTTTTATGTTTTGAATTTAACGTCCTTTAAAGCATTTTTCCGGCATTATCCCTCAAGCTTTTGCTAAGTTTTATGCTATAAAAGTCTTTTCTATAAAGCTTCCTAAGGCATTAGTTAAGAACAATAAGCTTTGTTTACCCCGCTATAAACAAGCCTTTAAAGCTTTTTAACTTTTTTTAAAGCACACAAAAGTTTTCCATACGCTTTTAAAGCTTTCAGTGCCTCTACTACGGTTTACAACCTTTAAATGTAAGAAGCTTTAGGAAATCCAAGCTGGATAATAATTATTCACCACAAAGAAAAGCTTGAGCTTGGCAAGTAAGTAGAGGAAATCTCGTGCTTTAGTCTTCTCAAACTTTGCTTTTGAAAGTTTTCAGTTTGATGGAGAGAAGGGAAAAAGGAACCGGGAAGAGTTGAACTTGCCAAGCTGGTTACTTACAAAAGCACACAACTCTACAAACTTTTATTAAAAAAAGTTTCACGCACACACTCTCATCGTCTCTCCTTCCAATTGCTTCTCATTACTAAACAAACTGTAACCCTTTAAGCTGCCCAGGCTTTTGAAGCAGGCAAGAAAGTAAACAATTTTATGAATGTTTGTTTACATTTTCCAAAAGCTTTTCTCTTTTATTGTTTTGGCGGTTTGTTATTCTCTGTTTATATTGTTTTTTCCTTTCTTAGTTCTCTCGTAGTCTCTTTTCTAATAGCCTGGTACAACACAAGTCAATCTCCAATCTCTCTCCACACACTCTCTCTCTCTCTCTATTGTGTTGTCGTATTTTTAACTTTTCTTATCACCGGTTGTCGGTTGTGTGACAACGATACGAGATTGTTTATACTCGTAACAGTAACAATACACCGGTATATGTTGTTGTTGCTATGGTTGCTGTTTGTTGTTACCATAGTGTAATACTACCGTTATCTATGGCTACGTTTTGTTTGATAAATAAAAGTTTTATTTATTTTTGAAATGAAAATTGGGGAGAGAGAGAGAGTAAAAGTTAGAGAATAAAATTTCTTCTTACGCAGATGCTGTGTATTGTATGCAATGCATTTTGTATTGCCGTTGTTGTTGTTGTGTTTTCTTCTTATGCTTTCCAGTTATTGTTGGCCGATTTAGTTGTATCGTAAGGAGAACGTTAGTGCTGCTTATTTTATATTAATTGAAGACATAAAAAGGTACCCAAAAAAATACTTTTCATATGTTATACAGGGTGGTCGTGGAATTAATTGGACCTGCTGGAGACCTAGTTTTCTCTTTTTTTCCCTTTTATATTCTTATACGCGATAGGAATTGATAAAATGAACCATTTAAGCCTCATTCAACTTATTCTAGGAATTTAAAATCCAAATAAAGAAAGAAAACCTTATTCAAATTATGGACTTCATGTTTTCTATGATAGGGGCTATGTTGAGTGTTCCTATTCTATTACTTTATGCCTTATTATTAGGCTAACTATCACAGATACGCTAAAAAAAATTTAATATACTGTATCCAGTGCATGATCGATTTTCTCAACTATTCTACACTTTTTTCCAAATGTGTGGCTCAGTGTCTGTGTTAATCACATGAAATCTGAAGGTCATAATTGTACTGCTCTCACTCTGATTAGAAAGTGTTACACCTATTTCACTAAAGCACCTGTGTTAAATGATCAAAATTTATGAACCGTAGCTGTGGTATTTGTAAAAAAAAGACAACAATTTGTATGTATTCAGTTTGGTTGGTAATGACTATTCCTAGCGTCATAAATAATTACAAATAATCCAAATATTTCACACGTTTTTGCCTAGGTTAGGTTAGAGGACGTGTACTTGTCAATTAAGACAAGTACAGTACCCGGAGGTCGAATTGACCCATTGTACAACGTCCTAGTTTCTCACACCACTTATGTTGTGTGTTTTAATTTTATACATGAATGGTGGGACCTACAATTTAAAGTCGACTCCGAACGACAGATTTTTGTGAAACTTTTTTTATGACAATTTTATTTACTCTCAGAAATCTGCTGAGAGGAAGTCGCCGAAGAAATACTTTTTGTATTTTGTCTAGATGTCTGGCCTGGGGCTTGAATCCTGGCTTTTACGTCTTGTTGGCTTATTACACACTACCTACTAGGCTACGGCGACTTCCACTTTTTTGCCTAACTATAGCTATTCCCACAGATTCTCCATTTCCATTCCTGAGAAAACTTTGTACGTACCTCAGATAGTACCTTGGCAGACCACGTTACGTTTGCCTCAAGGGTTTTACTGTATTGAATTGTTTTCAATATTTTTACGAATGATACGATCCATGTGCTGCACATATTGTGCCGATTTTAGGGTTTTAGATTATGGTTTAGATTGGTATAATTTTTCTTGAATCTCTTTCTCAGAAATTTGTTCAAATACTTCTTCAGTATTGTCTCTGTAAATGGGGAGTTGTATATTTTCATTTTGGAGAGTTTCGTATCAATGGGTGCCACACAAGTGAGGTATACGCATATGGCGCTTTGTTGACTTGATTTTTTACATCAATCCAGATCGGTCGCCCGTTCTAGTAATCCAGTACTTGGCTCAGGTGTCGCTGATTCCGCCCTGATGACTTCGTATCAAGTACGGTTAAGCATAGTAACGGGTAGAGTATACATTTCTGTCTGCGGACAGTATTTATATTAAAAGGTCTGATCGTTTTCTAGCACCGTTACTCCATACATAGTTCTTTGGTCCGGTATATTAACAGTGTAGTATAGTGTTCCATTTATGGTAGCAAAGGCGGCCCTCTCAAAAGCAACGAAAATAATGAAAAATGGGGAGTTAAATTTTTATCAAATACGCCTTGATTTCTCTCACTGTGTTGTTTGTGGTCTGCCCATGAAAGTAGATAATGATGGCGGTGTAGTGTACTATTTAAAATGTTCAACTACAAACCTGTTTCAAACTTCTTAGAAGGCGAAACAATTTTCATTATGGTTGGCGAATTTCGAAATAATCCATCTTCAACTAAATGCTCGTTTTTTAAAAAGATTACAGTTTTGAAAAGTACCAAATTTTTATCAAATTTTACTCACATTTTAATCCCCCCTACATCAACACTGTCTGCTTAAACGAAAACAAGTGTATAAAAACAGTCCATATGATGAATAGAAAAATAAACACAGAAAAATCTCCACACAATCATATAAGATGGGATGTAGAAAACTTAGAGAGAGAGCGTGAGAGAGAATTAAAGTTTTCTGTATTGTGTATGTGTATGTATGTATGTTTGAAAAAAAAAAACAGAGAGCGAGAGTGATGATAATGCTGATTGTTGTGATACTTTTATGATTTTCTTTAATATGAGAATAAATGTATGTATGTACATGTATGTATACATGAGTGTGTGTTGGTGTGCTGTATAGCTTTAGATGCGATGTAAATGCGTTACGGAATTTAGTTGGTATTTTGAATTTAAACGGTTTGCACGCAACGAACGTACATAAGGCGGTATAATACGCGACCGAAATTTATAATTCTTTTGTTTAAAAATTATTAAAAATAAAAGAAACAAAAATTATTAAAAGAAATGTAATTAAATTATGAAATGAAATTGTTTAACAAAATATCTATAATTATTTAATATGCTTTTACCATTTGTTAATGAACAAAACTAAAGTGTTATATCGGGTTAAAAGCTGTTACAATATATAAAAAAAATGTATTTCTCCTTTAAATAAATAATAATTAAACAATACGAATGTATAGCACCTATAATATGAAAAATATTATTTAAAAAAAAATTTTTAATCTATGAAAACCAGTGTAAAACTTCTAATTGTATGCCAACAAACAAAACAGAAAAAAATATTCTAAAACATGCAACAATTTGCAGCCTATTTTTGGGTTAAAAATACGTTCTACAAAATGTATATAAAACGCCTAAAACTATTACTTTATTATGAAGCTTAAATGCTTAAACAAATCAAATAATTTATTTTAGTTGTCAAAATTGAAAAACTCTCATAAAATAAATACAAAATATTAGTTTTAAAATAAGAAGCCTACTTATAGGCTTCAGAAAACTCCTACTCGTTAAATTTTGCACCAGGGAAATAAGAAAAATCGTGCCATATCATTTAGATACAGCTTTTCTGAAAGTCTTTAGCATGTTTATAAGAAGAAGGACTATTGTTTTATATAATTGTAAAAATATTAAAATAAAATAAAAAATTATAGTCCATTTTTAGGCTAAAATAGATTCGTTTAACAAAAAGCACCTTTCTGGAATATCCAATACCATTTGGTGCACTGTAAATCGTAGTATAAGAGTGACCTAAAAGGGGAATCTTGAAAGAAATTGAGATTTACAATTTACGTGCACAACAATTTGGCACTATGATTTGGAGGACTGCTGAGAGGAAGTCGCCGTAGAAATCATTTTTCAGATTTCAATTTCCTCGAAATGTCTGAGCTCTGTTTGCACCTCCGATTCGCATCTAATAAGACAGCATCGAAAGACTATTTTTAAGCCCAGAGATGGATTAACTGGTAGAATTCATCCCACATCAGATGGTCGATTTCAACGTCATGTCATGAGACTATCTCCTCCATGCTTTTTTGATGTTTTTTCGTAAATTATTCATTCGTTAAAAAAGAAGGTTTTCCATATTTTATCAGTACAGCTCCCGTCCTACACAACATAGTCTCTTAGTATGGTTTCTTTTATTCATAAATCGTATTTTTCTGATACTCTGGAATTATATTCCACCGCGTTTTACAACGTGTTTCAAACGTTCTTCATAAATTTGCTGGCTTCCAACATTTGAAACCAATTCGTTTTCAATTGGAGTGCAATTGCATTTCAGTGCTTAATTTTTGCCAGTTTTTACCACAATAAAAATTTTAAAATTGAAGAAACTTCAGTTTTCTTCAAATAATCCAGTCAGAAAGTCTCCAAATAATATACTCAGGTAACCCCATGACATATCCGAGATGATAAAGTCAACAACGTAAATCTAATGAAAATCATATAACCTCTACCTCCAATACATTTTCATAGCGGACGTTATATTCAGACGGTTGTATTCATATCATCCTAGGCGATCAGGAGAGTGGTTCCAATTTATTTATTTATAACAAAATAATACGATTACAAATTATGTTGCAATTGTTACGTGGTGAGTAACTTAGACCAGAATCTCTGGTGGAATCGAACACACAGCCCTTGCACTAATAGTCTAGCATACGTCCAGTTTAGCATACGTCCTACTAGATTACAAAGGCACTCATGGTCCTTCCAATTGTTTTTTCCACGCTCTTTATCTGATTTTTTTTTTATCAGTCATCATGACCCAAATTTTAGGCATTTTAATGGAAATTAATTTATAAAGCTGCATACTTTCAGGGAAAATATTTAATACAAATTAATATTTTCAAACCATATAAATAAATAATGATTAAAATAAATGAAGACTAACGTTAGGCGTTGAAACAATATACATATGTGAACAAATTAAAAATCCAGAATAAATTATTAAAAATAATTTTAATTTAAAAAAGTTAATAAAGTATGAAAACATATATAAAAATTTAATATTTAATTTAAGGGATTAAATAAATTTAAAAAAGTGAATTTAAATTCCGAAGTGATTTCCAAATAAAGCATATTTTAAGGCATTTTGAACAGAATATGCAAATAAATTTATAATTTAATAAATAAATAAAATTGATTAATGAGAAAAAATTAATAATTTAATAATAATGATAATAAAACTTAAATTAATAATTAATTTAATTTAAAATAATTTCAATTTGATAAAAACATGCTGAGCCACATTAAAATAAAAAATAACAATAAACATAAAGCATATTTTAAGGGGTTTTGAGTGAATTTAAATATGGCTATGGTGCTTATCATTTAAAATGTGTTAAATGTGCATTAAAATATAATGCATTTACAAAAGCTTTTATAAAATTAAAAATATAAAGCCTACTTTAAGGCATATGCCTATATTGAAAGGTATTCTTATGTGTTAAAATAATATTGCAATACCGAAAAGTTTATAAAAAAGTGTATCAACAACCGTAAGGTGTAGTAACAACAGTTTAATGTAATTGAAAGTCCTGTTATAAAGAAATAAATAAAAACAAAAAAATTAAAGCTTAATTAAAGGCTTGAAAAAGAGAAATAAATTCACAAAAAAGGAAAAACAAAAAACTTTCGATTATTTATGTTGCAACATACTGCGAGCCATAGTTGGGTATGTGTGTTACTTTGTGGTTGAGTTCTGTGCTCACACACACACACGGATTATAGGCTAGCGTAGATGCTCATGTATATGTGTACATGTAAGC
The DNA here is from genome assembly GCA_958299815.1 of Sarcophaga carnaria. Classification (NCBI taxonomy): domain Eukaryota; kingdom Metazoa; phylum Arthropoda; class Insecta; order Diptera; family Sarcophagidae; genus Sarcophaga; species Sarcophaga carnaria. Next base: position 128,084,493 of record OY283150.1, on the reverse strand, counting down.
TAGTCATCAAGTGTGTATTTAATGTGTTAAAATGATGTTGTTGTTGTCATTGTTGTTTTGTAATGTTACGCACTAATATTTTCAAGAGAGAGAGAGAGAGAGAGAGAGAGAGAGATACTATAGCGTATTGGCATACATATGTATATGAGAGCAAAACCACCTTTGCATTCTTCCCACTTAATCAATGTAAGTGAATACCAAAACAAGCACACATATACACATATATATATATGTATGTATATATGTATGTATATACCCAGTTATATGTACATGCTACATATGCTGTTTTATAAAATTTGTTGTTGCTGTTGAAGCAACATGCATTTTCTCTGTGTGTGCTTTCACTATTTGTCGCTGTAGTTGTAGATGTTGTCTATACACACTCACACATATATATATTTTCCATATTGCCTAACGTATTTGCACTCCTGTTGTATTTGCAAATAAACATTCAAATAACCCAGGCCCTTGATTGCTTACATACACACATTTTCGCATACGTTATGCGTTATTTAATTTTATACACAAGTAGGAACGTGTGTGTGTTCTATTTCTCTCTCTCTCTCTCTATCTCTGTATTTATTTTATATAACCGCCTAAGCATATGCAATTGCAATTGCATTATTTGTCAGAGTACACTTTTAACGGGTGCACTTTTTGGGTTTTAGAAATGAAAATCAAGCAAAAAAAACTGAAAACTTGGAAAAGTGAAAGTAAGCGATATGTGAATGCTTACTATCTAGAATAGGATAAGAGGCAGTTGCAGCTTTGCTGAATCAAAGCCCTGTTGGGTACACTTTGTTGCCTGTTTAATCACACAAGGCAATGCACCAGCACTAAATATCAAGTACTAATTACCCGCTTTTGACAATCAGCATCAAGGCTTCGTATTTAAAACAGGACACCCTTAGAACAGACATACATACATACATACATAATTGGTCATTACAACCCTTCAGTCAGGATTACGACCTAGTTTCTCACACCACTTATGTTGTGTGTGTTAATTTTATACATGAATGACGTTGGATCAGTTTAAAGTCAAATTCGAATGACAGATTTTTGAGAAACTTTTCATGGCACTTTTTTTATTTTACTCTCAGAGTTTTTGCCAGAAATCTGCTGAGAGGAAGTCGCCAAAGAAATACTTTTTGTATTTTGTTTTGATGTCTGGCCTGGGGCTCGAACCCTGGCATTACGTCTAATAAGGCAACACACTACCTACTAGACTATGGCGACTTCAATGAAAATGAGATTGAAAGTTTAATGAGCCAACTGAGAGAAAACTTTGTCGAGCCAATTAGTGGTGCAACTTCTTCAGAAGTTGTTTGCTGGTAAGCTAAGTCGCTTCACAATGAGAATGGATAAAATAACTCTGTAGTCTACAATCCACTTTCAGTAATTGATTGGCACACTTTTTATCTAATTTAGGGTAAGAGAAATCAGTCTGAATATGAAGCAAGATTCTTTCTCAGTTTCGTGTTTTTCAATGGCCGTACCTTTAACTAACCGACAGCCTAACACAGGTAAGAGTATCTATTTATGTGTGGCTTGTTATTCCATAGCAGTTTGCCTGCACAATTCACCAGAATGTCCTTGTGACAATTAAGTCATATTAGATTACCACAAAACTGCTTCAAGTTTCGCTTAAGGTAGTCGTAAAAATGCTAATTAATTTCGACACCAGTAGTTTGCAGGCGAATGAGATCTGATTGCCGCTTGGCTCTCAACAATCCCTTACTAAGGATTAATTCCTTAGAGCCTATTAACTGCAAACACTTTGGTAGCAGTCCGAGAGATGACTGTGAAAATTCTAGTGCCCATATTATTCTCATTGAAAAAATCAAGCGCCCAAAAATAATCACCCGTTTAATGGATTCGTACATGTGCATGTCAGTGTGTGTGTGTATATATATGTATGTTTGCATACAGATTTCTGAAAATTCATTTAAAATGCATTTTATGCAACAATTAAACACAAATCAGTGGTTTTAAAATTCACTTTGAAAATCTCTTCCTTTTTTTTCTTTTCTATGCAATAAATAGACAGACACTCTCACATGTATTCGCTTCCTTATACTACTCTTTACGCTCTTTATGTGTACGTACATGTGTGTATATATAGTGTGTGTAAGTGTAATTTAAACAAGTAGCTTTTTTCTATAGAAATTCTAACGTGAGCGTGTGTTATAAAGGATAAAGGCGGAAGTGTAAAACATCAACATCAACGACAACAACAACAACAACAACATTCTATTGCCCTCCGACCAGAATTAACATGCAACAGCAAGTGGTAGACAACATGTTGCAAAAAAATTAAAAATGAAAACCCAAAAACAAAAACAAAAAATACGAAATAACGTTGGAATTTTTTTTCTTAAATGAAATGCACAACAAAAAAACCGAAAAATATGTAAAAATTTACAAGAATTTTGTTTTAAAGAAACCGGAGAGTGACATTCAAGTGCAAAGTGAAATGTAACTTTTGAAAAGAATATAAAAAATGCAAAACAAAAAGAAAAAAAAAAAACGGAAATTTTTTAATAATAAAAATTTAAATAAAAATTACAAGATCTTTAGTGTTTAAAATAAGTTTTTTTTTAATTAAAAATTTCATCTTCATTTTATATATGCATATACAGTGATGTGAAAAATAATAAGGACAGTGCCTCCCCCAAACTTACATTATATTTAAAACCGAATAAAAACCCGAAAATTCTTTCATGTTTAAACGACTTATTTTTTCTTAAACGGTAGAAAAAAGATTAAAAACAAAATTTTTGCTATTCTTATAATATATTTTGATTTTTTTTGTTATTTTTTATCGATGTATGTAGTTTAAGGTGTGAAAAACTTCATGAAATTTTAAAGCTATAACTAACCTAAGTAAAACTAAATAGATATTTATGCTGAATATTGCTACATGAAGCCTTAGTGCTACATTAGTACCTTTGTTATCCAGAACAGCAGCACAGCTTCTAGCCATTGAGTTGACCAAATTTTGACAAACATGCAGCGGTATTGAGTTCCAAGCATCCTGTGTAACATTCCAAAGCTCGTCGCAATTTGTTATACACTTTCCCCTGATTGCCCTTTTAACTTCGTTCCACAAATTTTCTATTGGGTTCGAAATAGGCGACTGTGCTGGCCATTCTAAAACATTAATTTTTTTGTCCTTGAACCACTTTTTTATGTACTTTGCCGTTTGTCATTATCCTGCTGGAAGACCTATTTGAGTGGCATATTTTCTTAGGCATATGTCAGCATTGTATTTTTCAAAATTTCGGTGTTATCAACTGATTTCATTACATTCTGGATACGATATAGCGGACTCACACCATAATAAGAGAATGACACCCATATCATGATGCTACCACCACCCTGTTTTACCATCTTTAAACCATATTTTGGTCATCTTACCATTGTAAGAAGACCTGTCCATCAAGAATTCATTCCAAAATATAAATTAAAAACGGTAAAACAGGGTGGTGGTAGCATCATGATATGGGCACTGTCCTTATTATTTTTCACATCACTGTATGTATTGAACGAAGGTTTTTATAAAATTTTTCTATTTTTTTTTTTTTTTTTGTAAATCATTTTCAATCAGCAACATACATACATGTCATCATTTTTATGTGTATGAAGATAAATTCGAATTTGAAAATCCAAGGCTCAATCTATAAATTTTAGCAGCGCCACATTTGTCATTAACAGAGGAAAATTTCCTCTTAACAGAATAATAATAATTTGCCCTTAACAGAGCACGGTTAGCTATATACATATATCCACCTGAACAAGCCCACTTGTTTAGGTGCTAATATGGGGAAATACTATTGATCTATGCTAAGGAAGGTTCCAAGGCCTTTTAATATAACCAGCAAAATAGTCCTATATAAAGTGATATGGTATTGAGAAAATTGGCTTTGAAAATATAAATTTTTTGCTTGAAAATTCTCTAGAATAGGTCAGTGGCCATTTTGGAACATATAAGAAATAGTACACCATACAGACTATATGCTAATGGTAGTAAAGAGGGTTTTCTTTCGAACCGTGGTAGTGGGAAAGCTGGAATAAGTCTGAGACCCAACTAACCATCCTTTACATTTCAATACTTTCTTCACAAATAATAATGATCATGAGATTTTATGTCAATAGTCTGCAATAATTGCAAAGTAGAAGACTAATCAACTATTGCCACTGTTAAACAGTTAACAGTGCTCTGTTAATAGTAAAGTTTACCCTGTTAGAGGCAAGAAGTACATACGTACATAATTGGTCATTACAACCCTTCAGTCGGGATTACGACTTAGTTTCTCACACCACTTTTGGTGTGTGTGTTAATTTTATACATGAGTGTTGAGACCTACAGTTTAAAATCGAATCCGAACGACAGATTTTTGAGAATTTTTATTTACCCTTAGAGTTTTTCCTAGAAATCTGCTGAAAGGAAGTCGCCGAAGAAATACTTTTTGTATTTTGTTTTGATATCTGGCCTGGGGTTCGAACCCTGGCTTTACGTCTAATAAGCCAATGCACTACCTACTAGACTACGGCGACTTCAGAGGCAAGAAGTAGCGCTACTAAAATTTTGGGTTTGCGTCTTTGGTTTTTAAATTCGAATTTATCTACTCGCATATTAATTTTTTATGATCTGAAGCCATTTTCGGTTAGATATGGTTTAAAAAAAATTTATTATGATATACCTTTCTTTTCCCTGCTCCATCATCATCTTGATTGATTTTGCAGTGTAGCAGCGTAGCTGCCTTTATATACTACATACTGGATTAAACTGTCCGATCTAATCCCAGCAAATATCTCTTTCTATTCTTCTGACGGAAACATACCTCATATGTTTTGTTCAGTCTGCGCTGATAGAGTATGAAACGTCAATGCAATGCTAAGTTCTGTAGTTCTCTGTGCCCTCTACCATATCTGCATTAATGTAGAGAATACTCTTACACGCCTCTTGACGATAGGTCCACCTATATATTGTTACGGGTTGGTTATTGTTATCGTCATTATAACATTAGTAGTTGCAGTGGTCTATTAGGCAATGTGTTCGCTTATCAGACAAGGCTTGAGTCAAATATCAACTTGGTCATCTTAAAAAATATAGTCTTCTTTGGCTTTTGGCCCCTTTTAGCAGTGTTCTGGCAAAAGTCCTAACATCACTGTAATTGCCATGGAAAAGTTTATCGAATCTATTGTTCGGAGACTCAGCGTTAAGCTGTAGATCACAGTCATACTGAATGAAATTAACGTAATCAATATGAATAGTAACAGAAGCCAGCCCAGTGTTCCAGACTAATGCGTTGTAGTCACCAGTAGTAGGCGTATGTATGTAGTGGGTAACGATGGCGGGATTTTCAGGCACTGTTCGATAAGAGCGGTATATACTGAATGCCGTCAATATACCTTCTCTACTTCGAAACTTCTTGACGTACTGATGCATACGTTAACGTGTTACGTTGACATGACTAGGTTAGGTTAGGTCGGAGTGGTAGCTCTGTTATCACAAAGCTCACTTGAGCACGCATAGCGGCCCGTTGTGATGCCACGGGTGAACGCAGTCCCTGTACTAACCAAGTTCCACCAAAATCAGGGAAATGGAAGAAGTTCGTCAGCGCAAGGGAGCTTTGTGATAACAGAGCTACCACTCCGACCTAACCTAACCTAGTCATGTCAACCTTGACATGACTACTATTATTCCAACTTGCTTGGGACCTCTTACTTTTATCATCAGGCGAGAAAGTGACGCACAGATTTTCAACACCTTGTACGTTACATAATTAACGTGAAACCATGACCTCAAGATGATGTTTAAGCGATCGTTTCCATATACCTTTCATGCTTATCTGCACAAATCTTTACGGTTTCATGTTCTCGATGTTTGCTGATTAGAACAGCCTATGTTTTGTATTCAGCTTGTTGTAGTGCAGGTGACTCTAAACAGTTTCTTAATTTAGTTTAAACGTTTGTATACAATTCCAGGTTGTGCACGGGGTCAAATATGTAGGTCCCTCTTTAGCATCTGTATAATTGTTTACTTCGTGAATTCATTTGCCATGATGTGTTTCATGCATGAAAACGTTTGTTGATTGAGGCTGAATTTTATTATCTTGTTTAAATATTGTTTATGACAGGTGTACGTACGTACATTGACGAAAAAAAATAAAGCGTGTCTTAAACACCAACGGTAATAAACAACAACAATAAATCAGACAAGCACGCAACATATTAACAATGAATTTAAAATTTTTCGGTGTAACCTTCAGTGCGTGGGCTTAGTTACCAAATCTTACTTCAAACATCAGAAGTTTGTCAGCTTTTTGATAAGAGCAATAGGGACAGAGAGCATATAAAAATGTGTAGGGCCCCTTAAAGCGGAAAGATACGCTTAGAAAATTTGTTTGAAAAGATTATTAAAAAAAATATTGTTTTGGTTTCTGTTTTCGTTTTTTTTTTAGAAGTGGGTGGCATTTTGTTTTTGTTTTTTGTGACTTTCTTTTTTAACAATAAAAAAACTTTATTTTGAAAATTAAAAAAAAAGAAAAAGAAATAAATTTTGTTTGTGTTAAAAACAGTTTGTAAGCCAATTGACTTAAAGTCTATTTAAAGGGGATTAAAAAGATTAAAAACAAGATTTAAAATAATTTCAATTCAAATACTTTGTAGAAATTTGTATTTTTTAAGGGCAATAAAATCAAAAGTATTTCTGTTTAGTTGAGGTCATGATTTAGCAAAAAAAATAGTCTTCTTATCTTTTAAAATCACCTGTGTTTGGGTTAATTTTTTATCTCTGTTTTGTGCCAGTTGCACGCACTAATTTACATATGTACGAGCGTCTGAATATGAATGAAGATAACGTGAGTCTATTCACCCACTCATATCATTAAACTCTACAAAATAAATAAAAGAATTAAGAGAATAAAAATTATTATTTTATCTCTGACAATGAACAGATAAAAGTTAACAGTAAAGATTCAAACATTTCAAACGTTTTATTAATGAAAAATTGAAAAAAAAGAAACTCTACAAAGCTGGAAAATAAAAAAAAACTCACGAGTTAAAAATAAAACTCGCGCATTAAAAATAAAACTCTCTAATTGAAAAAATAAAACTCGCGAGTTAAAAATAAAACTCGCGAGCTATATAAATAAAAAACTCTTATGAATCGAAAATCGAATTTTTGTTCTCATATTACAATCGTTCTAATGCTTGATTTTTATTAAATTTTTAATATTTAATGCTGAGCCTACAATTTGACCTTTAATGTGTGTGCCTTGCTTCGTATAAATATTTATTCATCTAAAATGTTTGTATATGTAGGCCTCAGGCATATAGACGTTGCAAATGTATTCAGAAATGCGTAGAACCGTTTTTTATTTATTGTTTGGTATTATAAAATATTTATGAACTTTTGTTTGCCTTTCTGGTTGGCAAATTTTTTCCTCCTTTTTCTCATGACATGTCATGCCTAAAAGTCTAGAGAGAAATCTTAGAAAACAAAAGGTTTCAACATATGATTTTCCTATTCAGAAAGAAAAACAAAAGAAAAAATGTGAAAAACAAATATTAAATCATTGATTTTGAAGAAGGCCAAGGGTTTCCATTTGTTTTTCCTTAAAGAACGAAAAAAAATGAATGGAAAGAAGGTTTTTCGAAAAATCAATCAAGAGATTGTCTTTTCCTTGATAGCCTTTTGTGACTCTTAAGTATTCGATGAAATCCATTTTTAATGAATTCTTCTTATTGAAATTTAAAATTCTGTGTGCTTTGGCTTCAGATTCTACCTTTTATCCGCCTTATGTTCAAGCCGCATACCGTCCAGTTTATAATGTTCACTTGTAAGCTGAATAAAAAGGCGACACTTTTACGGCCCTAGCGCTTTGAATCGATGGGAAACAGTCATTTTCGAAAAAAATATGTATCATATTTATGGCGCTGTGAGAAGTTTGCTTGCTTTAATCTTGCTTGATTTACTTAATTGGTCAATACAACCCATTAGTCAGGAATGCAACATAGTTTCTCACGCCACCCACATTCATGAGTGACAGAACCTTCAGTTTAAGCTCGGCTCCGACCTTTCTGCTATTTTCTTCATATTGCGTTTTGTTCGAAATGTGTGCGAGCTGGGGTTGGAAACACAAGCTCTCGTCTAATAAGCCAACGTACTACGTAACTTGAACTTTATATTGGGCCCCTATGTGCGCCCAATTGCTGACAACGCTGTGAAATTGCTTCCAATCTCTTCAAATTTCATTTTAATTTTGACAATTCCTTGCTTAGGGGGCGATTACAGCCCCATATTTTGTACACACTTCCAAATAATGCTTTGGCAGAAGCTATAATGTTCATTGTCATCGGCCTTAACTTTGTTTACCTCCTCTTCATTGATTACCCTGACGAACTACAGAATATTGTTCGGGATCTGCCTTGCCTACGTCCAAGTGTACATACATACATAATTGGACATTACAACCCTTCAGTCAGGATTACGACCTAGTTTCTCACACCACTTATGTTGTGTGTGTTAATTTTATACATGAGTGGCGGGACCTTCAGTTTAAAGTCGACTCCGAAAAACAGATTTTTTGAGAAACTTTTCATGGTAATTTTATTTACTCTCAGAGTTTTTGCCAGAAATCTGCTGAGAGGCAGTTGCCGAAGAAATATTTTTTGTATTTTATTTTGATGTCTTGCATGGGGCTCGAACCTTGGCTTTTCGCTAACACACTACCTACTAGACCAGGGCGACTACGACGTCCAAGTGTATCCTTCTGAAATGCCTCAAGGCTGCTCAGTTTTGAAATTTGTGTTCTGATCACAGAATCTACATTTTGGATTTGAAACGATGTCAATCCTCAACAAGTGCTCTATCGTCGAAGTTCTTGTGGACAGTTTGATGCAGAACTTAAAACTTTTGCCTTTTTGATTGCACCTTTAAAGTAAAGATTACCTTGCTAACTATCCCTGCCTCTCTATCTTATCTTTTACTGAATTTATCTTTCCAAATTTCTCTCCAGCTCCACGTGAAAGTTCCACTAATAGCAATCTCAACGGACTGTTAATAGCCGCGAATTCCCATATGATCTGGGATCCGGCACAGTTTTTCCCTGCCCAAGCAATTAAATTGCTTACACAGTCCTGTTTGACAAGGCGTCAAAGGTCTTCCAAGGAGGATTATTTAACGGAAGTATCGAAAACCTCTTTGAAAATTTGTTTATGTCGCGCTACCCACTTAATCTCACCTAATTTATGACAATTTTAAATTATAACAAATTGCTTTGTATTATTTCTTAGTTTTGTTTTTTCTGTTGCCTACATTTAGGAGTATTAACATATGCCCCCTTGAACAAACAAGGGTTTTTAAGAAAAATCTCTCTTTCTATTTCTCTAAGGAGAAAAAAAATAATAATTCCTTAAGTAATTTCGCTTCTTACACTTTCTCACACTTACACTTTTCTTAGTTTGCTTGTAATAACCCCTAAAAGTATGCTAATTATAATTTATAACTACTTAACCGGGTTACATGTACGTATTCCTGATGTGATAGTAAAACTTAAATATTTAACAGAGACACACACATACACAGAGAATGGAGGAGAGAGAGAAAGAGAGAGAGAGAGAAAGAAAGAGAAAGAGTGAGTATCTTAAGTAGCAGCATACATTTTTCTTCATTTCTGGAAATTAAATTTCATTTCAAATGTCTGCAGCCCAGCCAGCCAGCCAGCCATTTACTGATTTATTCATAAGTATGTGTGTTTGTGTGTGTGTGTGTCTGGTACTTGATACATAAATTTAACCTTTTCTCGCTCACTCTCTCTGTTAGTATGTATTTCAGTCAGTCAGTCAGGCAGTCAGTTAGTAGCGTTAGTGTCAGTGTTGTGGTGTGTTGTGTTGTGCTATAAGCCCCTTAACGGGAGTATTAACCCCCTATACGAGGAATAAAAAGAAAAAAAAAAGATTTGATGCCATAACTATGCTTTTGGGCATATGAAATTGAAGAAAAATGATGAAAATGATGAGAACGATGCATTTAAAAAGTAAGTTTCCATATTATTATCCACATTCATACATATACTTGGGGTTTGTTCTTCTTCTTGTTAATGTTGACGTATTTGTTGTTGTTATTACTTTGCCAATGTGTGTGTGTGCCAGTGTGTTGCTGTTAAAGTGTGAGCAAAAGAGGGTAAAGAGGGAAACTCACTTATGGGAATTTTATTATTTTCATTATGAAGAAAAGAAAAAAGAGAGACAGGGAGAGACAGAGTGTATATGTTTACTGTACTATAAACGTATGCGTATGTATGTGGGTTCAATTTTGTTTTCGAACTGATTTCTGATATTATTTTCGTTATTTGTCCTGAGTTCCTTGTTGTTCTTTTTTTTTTTTTGGGTAAGAAATTTGTTTGTTTTTGTTCATTATTTTATTTGTTTATTTTTTTTTTTTTTCTTATAATTTTTGACTTGTTCTCTTTTAACCATTTTATATGGCCATTTTTTTGTATGTGTATGACTTGTAGTTGAATAATAAAAATTCATCTCAAATATCATAACCAAAAAACAAACCCATTATTCTACTCTCCCTGTTTTTGTTTTCGAAGGTTTGGCAAATGTGTTGGTTTCCTCCAAAAAAAAAAATTTTTTTTCCTTTAATGTAGTCTCTCAGCATTGTAAGATTTTCATGCGTTTGAAACAATTTATTATTGTCATGTAGTGTTGCTACAGTACTGTAGCAGTCTTTTGTACTGTCCTCAATCTATACATAATGTCCTTATAATGTTTACAGCAATCCTGTTGCCCAGACGAACTTCAGGGTATAGTTCGGTGCCACAGTATAGTGCCTGCTTTTAGGCGTTTCCTTTTGAGATGCATTATCGTCACATATGTAGTTTTCAAATACATGTTCTGGTGATTCATTTTACTCATCATACATACATAATTGGTCATTACAACCCTTCAGTCAGGATTACGACCTAGTTTCTCACACCACTTATGTTGTGTGTGTGTTAATTTTATACACGAGTGGCGGGACCTACAGTTTAAAGTCGACTCCGAACCACACATTTTTCTGAGAAACTTTTCATGGCAATTTTTATTTACTCTCAGAATTTTTGCCAGAAATCTGCTGAGAGGAAGTCGCCGAAGAAATACTTTTTGTAGTTTGTCTTGATGTCTGGCCTGAGGCTCGAACCCTGGCTTTACGTCTAATACGCCAACACACTACCTACTAGACTACGGCGACTTCGACATTTTACTCATCACTGTATCGATATTTTGGATTTGAGGCAATCCCTTCCCTATCCTAAACAAAGGTTCTATCGTTAGGATATTTCTGTATGCAAAACTCAAACCTCTTCCTATTGTACTTACCCACCCAAGGTCAGATTGCTTTGTCCTTACTCTCCACTCTTAAGAAATTCAATGCCAAACAAAGGTTCTATCGTTATGGTACTTATGTATACAAAACTCAAACCTCTTCCTAATGTACTCACCCAATAAAAGTTTAGATTGCTTCGCCATTTTCCCTTCACTTTCAACTCTTAAGAAATTCAATGCCATAAATTGCCACTTAACTTGTGAACCTTTTTCCCTACGCAGCTGATTAATTTTTTTCATGATCGAGTCAAACTCATATGTATGGGCCAAGTGCTCGGATGGCGTCCTAACTAGGTCAGTACTATGTCCCATCCTTTGTGTCTCTTATCCAAGGTGAATTGGGCACATGTTTCGATGGCGTAGACTATCGCTTCGAGGATGATCGCGAGTTTCCCCACAGGTTCCGAATGTTTCTGTCGGGGTCCCAACACTTGTGCTTCTGTCCTAATCTTTGTTCTCAACTCCTCTGTTTTTTCGACAATTGTCTCTCTCTCTCTCTCTCTCTCTTTCTCTTCAAAGGGAATGTGCATATAAGTCACCCCACCTAACTTTCTATCTACTTACCGCAGATTATCACTATTTTCAGAGAAAAACCCTGGGTAATCTTGGTATATGGGTGATGATTGATGCCCAGAGTGTTTTAATAGCTTTTAACAGCGTTGGCTTGTACATTAGAACAAATCCCCATCGGAATAATCACGAGCATTGCGGTACTAAATTCGCTGTCTTTTCTCTTTGGACTAGAGTGGCCATATGCAAATTCATAGCATGAGGAAATTTCTGTTGAAAATTTCCAAGCCATATTTATTTAGCAGACACTTGCCAAGTAGACAATGTAGTTCTCTTTGGATACAACGAAATTATCTCACCAATTATACAGGCACTCTCCCTCTCTTCTGCGTTTCAGTTTGGATTCGGTTTAAATCTTTTCTTGACATTCCATTTAATGCAGGTTCTTATAATAGAATTTAATTTTCTCTCATAAAAGTTTTTCTAACAATTTTCTTCGAATCTTTTCCTTTCCCCTCATTTTATTTTTTTCGTGTTTTTGCAACAATTATTGCATCATTAATCACATTTTAACGAATTGGATTTCTTTTTTTTTCTTTTTATTTTTTCCTATTTTTCCCATTTTCTTTCCGTGCTGTTTTTGTTGTTGTTGTTCCATTTTCCCTTGACATGCTGTATCGACTGCTGTCCGTTTGTCGAGTAAAGATTTTTATTGATTGTTATTCTATTTCATCTTTTGGCAATATTTTTATTCTTTTTTTACTTTTTCTTCTTCTTCTTTTTCGCTTTTTTACACTCAGCCACAAAAGTATACATACGGTTAACAAATTTTTTTGTTTTCGTTGAAAATCTTTATAATTGTCTGACATCTTTCTTCGATTTTAAGACGGTCTTTTGCATTGGTTTAGAAATTTGTGAAATTTGTTAATCGGATGTATACTTTTATGGGCCTGTACAGGGCCACAATTCAGTTCAATTTCAGAAATTTTTTAACCAATGCAAAAGACCGCCTCAACATCAAGAAAATTATAAAGATTTTCAACGACAACGGATTGGTTAAAAAATTTCTGAAATTTGTTAACCGTATGTATACTTTAGTAACTGTGTGTATATTCTTCTTCCTCTCTACCTTTCTCACTGTCCCTTTTGCCTTGTTTTTTCCCTACGCTACCCAAAGAAAACGTCAGAAAAAAAAAACTACAAAACAACTGAGAAAACAAATCCATTACGAATCCATGGCAATAAATGTGATGCAGGGCAAGAGGTCAGCCCATATAAAAGGTAACGAGGAGATTGGCAACTACCGCAACAACAACAACAACTAAAATGGTAGTTTCATGTGGCAACTACATAATACATAAAATAACTGAAATCACAATAACAATACACATTACACTGTACACAATAAACAAGTGTGTGACGAATAGTAGTTACACAGGACAACCAGAGCAGTGGAAGGGGCAGTAAACTAAGGGAAAGCGAAGAAGAAATTTTCTATTAAAAGTCTTTCAAATCAAAAAAAAGAAAGAAAAAAATGAAAGTTCGTAGTTTTTCTTTTGAAGTGTAACACACCCACAGTAGTTGTGTTGCAAGGCATAAAGTGAAGAAAAGGAAAAGGAACCAGGGACACCTACTACCACTTAACTTGTACAAACAAATAATTACACAGGCACACTCACTCACATTTTCGCATACACTTGCAGAAACATACAGTGAGCGCCAAAAGTGAGTAAACACCACTGAAATAATTCATTTTCTTAGGATAGCGAGAAAAGTAAATGAGAATAATCGAATAAATTACCAAAAATAAAAATGTTTATTTATTACTTATAAAATGTTAAAACAAAAACAAAAATTCACGATAACGGAACATTTTTTATACTTAAGGACAAAACTGTTTTATACTTAAGAACAAAAGTGTTAACTCACTTATGGCGCTCAGTGTATATGTATCGCCAGTTTACATAAGCACATGTGTAACTGATATACAAACAATTCTTAGCCTCTATGGATGATGCATATGCTTCCCCTTCCGCTCAGCACTCCATATTTTCTTTCCTCTCTCACGGATATCATGTGTTGTGTTTGCGTCAAGTAAACAGTAAATCCTTGCCATCTCCCCCCCAAAAAAAATGAATAACTCGCCCTGAGTGATGGCATAAAATACAATATGGATGGAGGCTTGAGAGATGGATGACTGCTACACTGCAAGAAATGTTTGTGATGTTTTGTGAAAATCAATGTTTTAATTTCAAAAGCAAATGTCGTACTGCGTAACATACGATCCACTGTACTAACTCGCCATTCTCTACATAAGGTACCCCTCTCTACATAATGTCGTCTCCCTCAATCCTGTACTCCATTGATACTCTTTGGTTGTAGTAAGAACAACTGCCAGTCTAGTACATAATATGCGTTCAGGTCCACACCACAAAACCTATAGTATTGCGCTTAAGGCGATCTTGTTTCTAAACAAGTGCCTGATCAAAAGCCCAGTTACGAACTTTTAGTTTCTTCTGAATAGTCTCTTCTCGTTGTAATTATCCAACAGAAATTTAGATTGTCTCAAATCCATTTGTCTTGAGAAGAGCTTCCGCTTCCCTCCAACTTCCCTTTCACCGGGTTCACCCTTTTAAAAATCTTTTCCCACTCCACAGAAAGGTGGTGGCCCTATCCACATACATACATACATAATTGGTCATTACAACCCTTCAGTCAGGATTACAACCTAGTTTCTCACACCACTTATGGTTTGTGTGTTAATTTTATACATGAGTGGCGGGACCTACAGTTTAAAGTCGACTCCGAACGGCAGATTTTTGAGAAACTTTTTCATGGCAATTTTTATTTACTCTTAGAGTTTTTGCCAGAAATCTGCTGAGAGGAAATCGCCGAAGAAATATTTTTCGCATTTTAATTTGATGTCTGGGGCTCGACCCCTGGCTTTACGTCAAATAAGCCAACACACTACCTAATAGACTACGGCGACATCCAACCACCGAGTACAGCCTTTTAAAAATATTTTAAACTCCACAGAAAATTGGAGGCCCTATCAAATAAATTAAATTCACTGACGTAGACTTTCGCGTGGTATATACCGTCCAGTTTCCTAAATTATTCTGAATATTTCACTTTGGGACCGAATACTCTCGTTGCTGTATGTCTTTTTACCCTTGTATGTATACCACAGAATGGGCTTAGAATTGGTTCTATTCACGGGACAGTTTAGCAGTTTAGTTTTGGACAAATCTCATGTCTTTCGCTATCCATTGATTCTCTCTAGGCCTCACTGTCCTATCAGCACCAAATCTGAAAATGAAGAAAAGTGAATCTAGTAACAGAAACTCCGTTTAATTATGGCGAAAAATGGTGAGCATATGGGAGAAACCTGCTGAAGCCAGAGTCGAATATTGACAAATAGGTGCATAACTCTCTCTTTATACTCAATTGGCCACAATCTCCGTAGCAGATATTTGCAAGAGGGCGAAATCTCTACGCAATAATCCGTGGTACTAAATACAGTGACAGACATGTCTCTACGATTCAGTTTATGTGGATGATTGGCACGCTTCCTATCCAAGGTGAGTCTGGCAATAAAACAGGCTTCCTCCACAGCTCAGAATTTGTCACTGCCCAAAAGGTAGTTACCCTTGCCATGGAGGCAGCCCAACGGTTATAAGAGGATTTGCCTGTACTCACATGTGGCTTGGTATTTGGAAGGAGTGTGGATACAATTACCTAGGATGTCTCCGGGAGTAGCAAACTGTATAAGAGTGCTACGAAACCCGCCACAAGAGAATCGTGACAAAGACGGTACCCGAACGAGATCTGCATGTCGTCTGGCCTCCAGAAAAAACAGAAATGTTATTGGCTGGAGGTTCATACGAATCCAGCTTCCGTAGCTTATTCTTGGAGCAACTAATCTGCAGAGTGTTATACTATGTTCAGATATGCACTTTTATTGAGTCAATATTCGGTTTATTGAGTACAATATTTTAAGTGTTCAGACATAATAATATACGCAGTTCAGCTGCTTATTCAATATTCATGTGACAGCTGGTAAACAAAACAGCTGGTTGTTTTAACAATATTGTTTCTATTTTTTATTTTTTGTTGTTGTTGACATTTGAGTTGTCAAATATCAACAGAAAATGTTCGGATAATTGTAATATGCGCACTAAACACATTTATGCCAGTGCTGGATTTTAAGTTTTACTCAATATTAATTATAACAATTTACGTATTTATTGAGCAATAATTAATTGAAACTTTCTATGAAATATTGAGCTCAATAATGGCGTTTATTGCGATTTAGGCAATAAAGGTGTATATCTGAACACCGTATTAGTCGTTCAGGGTTGGCCTTAAATTTTTTTTGTTTATTTTCTTTCTTATTTTTCAAATTCGTTTTGCCTATTCTTATACTTGTTTTCTTCAATTTCAATTTACAATCGAAATTCAAATGCAATTTCCATAGACAATTCCATTTACAATTTCAATTGAATTTCCATAATCGATTATAGATTCCGCCCCCCCCCCCTCCTAAAAAAAAAAAACATATTATCGGGGCTTAACAAGAAAGAAAATTCCTTCAATTCAAAACAATAATCAGCATCGCATTGTTTATGTTTATTTTTCTCCACATTTCTTCTGTATTTTCTCTCTTGGAATTCCATGCAACCCGTCATCATAATGAGGCAAACAAAATAAGACTCGGCAAAAACAACAACAAATTGCAAAAAGTCAAAAAGTCGCTGGCAAAAAAAAAGCCAGAAAATTATTTTTGTTGTGGTTTTCAAGTTATTTAAACACAAAAACACATCAACAAAAACGAAGAAAAATATATTGACAGGGGGGTTTGGCGAAATAAAATCTTTTTGTACAAAAAGATTTGATGATTGACATTTGATTTGTCAAAGCGTCAAATCGAATACACAAAAATGGGGAGGAAAATAAAAATTAAATTTTTAGAAAATTTTTAACGAAAATAATTTCCAAATCAATTTTAAAGAGATGAGCGCCAGAATTACAATAACAATACAGCGATTGTAAAATCAGATGGGGCCTAATAAGCAGAACCAATCTGTATTTCTCAATATAAGCAGCACATTCCATAGCTTCGATATCATGTTTATAATCATAATTTTCCTCCCAAAGACCCTATCATCCCATTGGGTTCATCAAAAAAATAAGGGAATGTGTTCCGAATAATCCTTCTTCTCATTTATTTCAATTGGTCTGTATCGCACAAGGTATTCCAAACAGAATTGGTTTTTGAAACTCTCTAAACATCCTTTTTGCAGAGTTCCTTGGTAACCATACCCACTAGCCTAGCTTTCTCACTACATAGCCACTACTATCGTTTTATTCCTTTTTCGAAATTCAGTTTCTTAGGAACGATACAATTTCCAGACATGGATTATCAATTAACCTGAAAACCAATATTTTAGAGGAATTTGGAAAAAATATTGTGTCGACTTTTAGGCTAAGTTTCAACATTTTTTAAGATAAGCATGAATTACGATATGAATTGCAAGGTTTAAATTAAGCTGGATATGCTGACTTAGGTTAGGTTAGGTTAGAGGACGTGTACTTGTCAATTAAGACAAGTACAGCACCTGGAGGTCGAATTGACCCATTGCACAAACGTCCTATTTTCTCAC
Source organism: Sarcophaga carnaria (assembly GCA_958299815.1). Taxonomy (NCBI): domain Eukaryota; kingdom Metazoa; phylum Arthropoda; class Insecta; order Diptera; family Sarcophagidae; genus Sarcophaga; species Sarcophaga carnaria. The sequence goes on along the minus strand of OY283150.1, from coordinate 128,066,935 downwards.
ACCACTTATGTGTGTGTTAATTTTATACATGAGTGTTGGGGCCTACAGTTTAAAGTCGACTCCGAACGACAGATTTTTGAGAAACTTTTTCATGGCAATTTTATTTACTCTCAAGAGTTTTTGCCAGAAATGTGCTGAGAGGAAGTCGCCAAAGAAATACTTTTTGTATTTTGTTTTGATGACTGGCCTGGGGCTCGAACCCTGGCTTTACGTCTAATAAGCCAACGCACTACCGGCGACTTCTAAAAATAAATAAAAAATTACTTAAATAAAATTTTATTTTTTTAATCCCAAAACTATGCAACATAATTTGTATTAAATTCATCCTGCCGCATATGCAATAATTTTATTTATTTAACCAATTAAAAGAACCAATGGATTGCAGTGGAAAACAAAACCAGCGAAGCTTTGTTTCAACTTTATATTGTTGAAGAAGCTTTACATTGCAAAATAAAAACATGTAAACTTTTCCACTTATAATGCGGGAGTCATGTTTTTTTGTTGTTGTTTGCCGCTCGCTACTCAGCAAGTTTCATAGTTTTTATTTATAATGATGAAAACAACTTCATTTCTTGGTCTCTCTTCCGTCTCTTTTGCTCTCTTTCTATCTTACTGTTATTGTAACATTATTTGAAGAAGTGCAGAGCCTTAAATGTATAGAAACATAATTGAATAAATAAAACAGGAAATTTTTTTAAAAACTATAGCAAGAATGTTGGTTAAAATAAATCAACTGAAGACAAACAACTTTTCTCATTGTTTCATCGGGTTTTAAGAATTACAAAGTGTCATTCCGCTTACAAATAATCTACCTAGAGGTCTACTAACTACTACTAACTTCTCAGAGAGAATAACGCCAACGACGAACATGAAGCAGATCCACTTCTTATGAAAGAGAATCATTTTAAAAGCAAAATTGCTGTCTTCTATATCCAGTAAAAAAGCTGATACGTTGGACATTGTTCCTATATAACGCCATTTGGCAACCCTATCATTCTAGAAACTGCTACAGTAAATCAATCACCTGCTTAGCTCGATAAACTTGATAATGAAACTGAAATAAAGCAAAAAATGTAGGAAAATCAATAATAAAATAAGACTAGACTTTGTTATCTTATGCACCTTAGACGATAGGGTACGAATAAAGAAAAAAGTCTCTTTATGGCTGTCCATAATGATTTATCGCCTCCAAGTATGTGCGGTTAATTTTTGAATTCAATCGATGACTTCTTAGGTGATACTATTTGATGGCCTTCATTGAATGTGAGAACTTGCTTGATCGCTGGGTTAAATTTGGCAAATTTTAATCGAATTCACTACGGCCTGAATATGCTCTACCTCTGCTCTAACATTACTTGTCACTGTTTACTAGGGTGGCATCCCCTGCGAATTGAGACATCCACTCAATCCATTTCTGCAAAAGTTACGAATCGAACACTAACATCCAATAAAATGCAGAGTGGAAGTGTACTTCTAGCAACCAAACCTATCCTATCCATTATTCTTCTACAAAGAATTGAAGTTAATTCTACTTGAAGAATTCATTCTTTTAATTTTCTGTTCAAATAAATAAAATTTAAATAAAAAATTAACATTGTTGTTGTTGTTATTCTTGCTGTTAGTATAGCCAGAATATTTTTTTTTGGCAATTTGAATTTTTTTCTCGTCTTTCTGTTCCTTTTCCTATCCTTCATTTGCAACAACAACAACTTTGGTGAGTACTTGGCTAGTGGTTGAAAGAATGAACGGCCATGGGGCGGTTGGTTGTTTGGTCGGTTGGTTGTCTGGCTGACTCCTCTTATGGCACGGTCTGTTGACTTTTGATATGCTGGTGATAGTGATGATTACCATGGTGATGCTCATGTCGACGATGAGAATGTGAGTTGAATGTGGCTTAAATATTCACAGTTTTTGCAATTGCAAGTATACAACAATGTTTCCGTTTTTTAGTGTTTTCATTTGTTTTTACACTGTTTCCGTTTGTTTTCTTCATTCCGTTTTTTTCTTCTTTTTTTCGATTCTGTGAGAGTACAACACTTTTTCAAATTCTGTTGTCTGACCAACCAGCAGTTGTTTGGTTTTTAAATTTTTTACTCTTTAGTTGTCTGTCTGTTGTCCTTTGGTTCATTTTATTTTTTTTTTATTTTTGTGATGACTCTGTGTAGCGTGTATTGTTAGTTATTGTTATGGGGTTTGTTACTATGTTTTTAGGCGGCTTTGAATATCATCCCAAGAACACGGTAAGGGGTTGAATGTCTACATCGGCTGCTGCAAAAAGCTTGACCGGCCAGACATTTTGTCAGAGTCAGTCTGAGTATTATTTTCGTTTTCTTTTTTTTTTTTTAAACAATCTGTTGTCATTAATGGCTGTTTTATGGTTTTTCTTCTGTTTTTTTTTTGCAACAAAAAAAATTTATTTTCTCTTTAGTTTCATAGAAATTAATAAAAAGAAAATTCTTTAAAAATTGTGCTTTTTTTCTCAAAATATTGTCGAGAAAACTGACATTGTCATCAAAATTATTTTTTCCTTTTTCTGGTTTTTTGATGATTTTGTTTGATTTTATTGCTGCTGTGCTGTTGACTTTGTTGGCAAAACAATGACAAAAAAAAAAAAACCAACGATTTGTTGCCACATTTGTGTTCATAAATACATGATGTTTTGTGGCATGAAGTGGTAAATTTTATTTGCCATTCATTTCTAGGAATTGCATGTAATACTACGAACAAATTTTCAAAATGCAAAATTTTATTTAAACTGTAGAATTGGCAAAATATTTTAAAACCTGCAGTTCTCTACCCGAGGAATTCCATTTAGAACCTGTAAGTTCAACATTATTAATGCAGTTATAGACACTGCAAATGCCCCGTGGCTTTAGATACAGGCCAAGGCTCTCGAAAAGTCTGCTCAAAAAATACCGTCTAGCATGCATAATAATTTCCAGCTCCCTGTTCTACATAATTGGTCATTACAACTATTCAGTCAGGATTACGAACTAGTTTCTCACACCATTTCCGTTGTGTGTGTTAATTTTATACATGAGTGGCAGGACCCACAGTTTAAAGACGACTCCGATCGACAGATTTTTTAAGAAACGTCTTCATGGCAATTTTTATTTACTCTCAGAGTTTTTGCCAGAAATTTGCTCAGAGTAAGTTACCGAAGAAATATTTCTTTCATATTTCGGTTTGTTGGAGTTGTCTGACCTGGTGGAGCTTGATCGTGGCCTCACGTCTAATAAGCCAACACACTACCTACTAGACCTCGGCAACAACTGTCCTACACGAAGAGAAAAAGTCTGAGGCATATGAAATCACTTAAGGGCTGGGTTAGGTTAGGTTTAACTGGCAACCGCTGCACTAAGCACAGTTTCCGTGGACCCTGGAAGGCCCCGTTGTAACACCTATGTTAGCTATTCCGTCGTATAACTACAGCTCCTAGTTGACATTTCTCAACCATCCAGAGAGTCTTATGAAGGTGTAAACATTTTCAAATCGCCAGTGTCAAGACATGTTTCGTTACCAAATTCCGGGTACCCCGGAATTCATTTTCTTAAGACTCCAAGCAATGGCGGTCTTCGTTTCTTTCTTGTCTTTACAACTTCTACAAAAGTCGTTATGAGGTATTCCTAGCGTCCAAAAGTGAATACCCAGAGACCAGTGGCTCGTCATAACTGCTATGAGATTGCTGAAATTCTTTTCTACTTATGTATACCCACTCATATCGGGCCAAATTTGTCTGATGCTTCTGTAGGTGGTTCCATTAATTCATCCTTTTTTTGTGTTACGATTTCTTTGCCTTTCTGTAGAGGAGTGCCAACTTCATGTAGGAATTCAAATGAATATTCCTTCGTGCCAGCTTTTGCAAGTACATACGCTTCAGAGTCATCATTTCCAACAAAATTAAGGAAATTTACACAAATACAAGTCATTGAATGCGAAAATTATTATTTCACTGTCAATTTTACAAATTCCTATTAAAGATGGTGTTGGTGGTGGGTTGGCTGTAAAGTTGTGGCCTCTACTGCAAGCTAAACGCTTTTTATCTGCTGGGGATCTAACTCAAGACAGATATTTCAACATATAAAGAAAGTTGGGTGGGTCGGTTCTTGCGTAGCACAACATTTTTAGAACTTTAGTTGTCACAACTAAATATTTTAGTTGCCACAACTATATTAATTTTAAAAGATTATTTATTGCTTATTATATCGTTATTGTTGTTCATAATACTATACCATTGCTAATAATTTAGTAACCTGGTAGTCTAGTGGGTTGTGTGCTAGACTATTAGCGTAGGGGTTGTGGGTTCGATTCCCACCAGAGACTCTGGTCTGTGACACTACACCGAGCACATAGTCAAGTTACTTCGCTCGTATATGATTAGGATATAATTTGTAATTGTATTGTAATTAATAAATAAATAAATTCAACTAAGAAAGTTTAGTTGTCACAACTAAATATTTTAGTTGCCACAACTATATTAATTTTAAAAGATTATTTATTGCTTATTATATCGTTATTGTTGTTCATAATACTATACCATTGCTAATAATTTAGTAACCTGGTAGTCTAGTGGGTTGTGTGCTAGACTATTAGCGTAGGGGTTGTGGGTTCGATTCCCACCAGAGACTCTGGTCTGTGACACTACACCGAGCACATAGTCAAGTTACTTCGCTCGTATATGATTAGGATATAATTTGTAATTGTATTGTAATTAATAAATAAATAAATTCAACTAAGAAAGTTTAGTTGTCACAACTAAATATTTTAGTTGCCACAACTATATTCATTTTAAAAGTTAATTTATTTAAACATTTTTTCAATTTCTTATTTGGCGTTATTGTTGTTCATAATATCATACCATACCATTTCCAATATAATTTATTTGACTAATTACGTGTAATTAAATTCAATTAAGAAAGTTTAGTTGTCGCAACTAAATATTTTAGTTGCCACAACTATATTAATTTTAAAAGTTTTTAATTTAAAAAATTGTTCAATGTCTTACTTGGCGTTATTGTTGTTCATAATACCATACCATACGATTTCTAATAATTTATTTGAATAATTACGTGTAATTAAATTCAATTAAGAAAGTTTAGTTGTCACAATTAAACATTTTAATTCCTTCAATAATCCTTTGTTTCTTTCTTCCAATTGTGTTGTTTATTAAACGCCAATTAATTGCGTTTCCAATTGCTGCAAATCGTGCAATTGGCTTAATCTGATTAGCAACGCCCCCTTTGATAGCCATTCAAGCTTAGCATTTAAGCTGCTAAAAGAGAAATCGAATTGGAAATTCTTAAAAGAAAATTCTTGGCTTTAAAGAAGAAGAAAAAATCCAAAGATTTTTCATTAGTTTTCCACTTCTGTGTTTACTAGTTGGAAATGGAGTTTCAACTTGAATGTTGTTCTGTTTTATTTTTTCTCGGGCATTACTTTTCCCTGGGTTTTCCTTGAAAAGAAAATTGTTCGTTCGTTTATCAAATTTCCCACTCTGTGTGTTGTTCGCTCGTTTAAGCCTGAATGGCAGTAAATTTTAAAATACCAAAGACCAGACCAGCAAAAGCCAAATTAAGAAAATGAACAAGAGAGAGAGAAGGCAAGAACGAATTGATGTTTCGTTCACAAAGTTTTTCAAGTTTTTCCATCTTAGCTTTGGCATTTCTAAAGTTTTATTTGCCAGAAACAAAGTTTTCGACCAGAAGAGAGTGAAGACAACAAAAAGAGTGAAAAGGAGAGAGGGAGAGTTTTTCTCTTTTTTTTGTGACAGGTTGTTGCATGTAATTGTTTTTACCTTTTCATGTTACATGTCTTTGGAATTTCATTCAGGCATGGGAGTTTTTAATCGTTTTAAATTCTTGTTGTGTTCTTTGGCTCTGACAAAAAGTTTTCTTCCTTTTTTTCCTATTTTTTTTGTGTTGCTTTTCCTAAATCTATTGTGTTTCAATTAAACAAGAATTTGTTCACTTTGGCTAAGAAATGCAGAGTTGGGGTTACACCACCATCCCTTGTTATTCACTTCATAGTTGTTGTGTTGTGTCATGAAAGAAACTTAATAAACTCTGGGAAAAAGGTTTACCATTCTTTAGTTATTGTTAATGTAACTTTTATTGTTGTTGTTGTTGTATTTGTATTTGCCTTTTAACTTGGCCCGAAAATAAAATAAACGAAGGAAACGTAAAGCAACTAAAATCGCCAAAGAAAAATGAGAATTAAACGGAAAATTTTGTCGTTTTTTTCCTTTGTTCGCCAAACAACACCACGGAAAATTTTCGTTTTGTAGGTGTTGTAAGGATTTGATTCCCTTCTTTAGTGTTTTCTTTTCTTTCAATTTCTTGAAAGAAATTTTCAAAGAGATTTCATGGCTGTTTAAATGGCCCATTTGTTATAATCTTTATTATTTGTAAACGTTTATCGTTTTCCTTTTTTTTTGCATTTTGGCTGAAAGGCAACATTTTCTGAACCTTAACGTGGTTTTAATTTATTTGGCCACCATTTGTTGTGATGATTATGATTTGATGCTGAAAATTATACTGCGGAGAAATTAACACCTGTTGAGAATGAAAGTCAATAGATGTGGTTGTCCAAGATTCAGCACGAAACGTCATAGCCAAGAGAAAAAAAATAGTGTTCGGTACTTAAGTCAATTGGTTGCTGAAACCGTTTAGTCAGGATTGCAACCAATATGCAAACACCATCCATGTTAGTTGTGTGTTAATATTATTTACGAGTAGCAAGACCTACCTACAGCTTAACATCGAATCCGAACTTAAGATTTTGTAAGAACCTTATCATGGCAATTTTCGATTTACTCTTACAGTTTTTGCCGGAAAACTGGTGCGAGGAACAGGACGAAAATATATTTCGTTTTTGTTTAAGATGTCTAAGCTGGGATTTAAACCTCTCGGGTTCATGTCTACTAAGCCAACACACTAACTACTATGAACTACGTAAGGGCTCTAAATGTCTTTCTCTTTTTAAAGGGTCCGCCAAATAACTTAATTTTTTTGAAAATGCTTTTAAACAAAAAACTACTGAATATTTTCTCAAATTTCTTTTTTTATTTGAAAGCACAATCCTTCCGGTTAATAATGGAAAATTATTTCATTCAAATGGCTGCCTCGGCTGGCCATGCAGTAGCATACACGTTCGGTCCAATTTTTAAGCACATTATCGATTGTGTGCAGCTGTATTTCACCAATGGCTTCACGAATATTGTCCTTTAAAGCGTCAATTGTCTCTGGCTTGTCGGCGTAACACTTATCTTTGACGGCACCCCACAAATAATAGTCCAACGGTGTCAAATCGCAGCTTCGAGGTAGCCAAACGACATCAGCTCTGCGGCTGATAATGCGATCTTCAAAAACAGGGCGCAAAACATCGAGTGTAGCTTCGGCTGTGTGGCACGTAGCGCCGTCCTGTTGAAACCAAATGTTGCCAATATCCTCCTCTTCAATTTTTGTTAACAAAAATTCGTTCAACATGGCCCGATAACGAACGCCATTGACTGTAACGGCCACTCCTTGCTCATTTTCGAAGAAAAATGGCCCAATTATACCTCTGGACCAAAATCCGCACCAAACAGTGACTCGTTTTGGCTGCGTCGGCTTTTCAATGTATGCGTGCGGGTTTTCTGTGCCCCAAATGCGACAATTTTGCCTGTTTACATACCCGCCAAGATCAAAATGAGCTTCATCTGAAAAGATGATTTTTTTTTGCCAAAATCGGCATCTTCTGGTGTAGGCTACTGCATGGCCAGCCGAGGCAGCCATTTGAATGAAATTATTTTCCATTATTAACCGGAAGGATTGCACTTTCAAATAAAAAAAGAAATTTGAGAAAATATTCAGTAGTTTTTTTTTTAAAGCATTTTCAAAAAAAGTTATTTGGCGGACCCTTTATGTGGTTGGCATTTTCCTCTCATGAACTGCCTGATTGGATAGGTTATGATGCTTCCCCAGCACAAAAAAAGGTCAAATGTCCTCAAATTCATGTTATATCGTAAACTTTGTGGTATTGATGGTATTCAGACGTATGATGTTAATCTTTTCAATTTTAATAAGTAGGCCGCTGTAGTAATTCTGAAATGTATAACTCATTGTGTTTTGTTAATATATTTTCGAAACCATGGGCAAGGAATGATCAAAATCTTTCAGATGTCATAGAAGGTCCCAATTTTTGCCTTTTGTAATGGTGATGTGCCTGTTTCTTTACTATGTCGACTACTCTCTTAAAGGAAATAAATACAGCCTTGTGTGTAGCTCTAATGGGAAAGTTTAGCTCTGAGCTCAGGCTGTTTTCAGATAATACATGACCCACATCAGTTCGAATATATTCAAGAAGTTTTTATACTTCATTGGTTGGTGATCTTATGATTCTACTAATTCTTGAACTATAAAACATAAGCTATTAACGTGATGTATTGTTGTTATTATATGTGAATGGGCTTACTAGGCGAGAGTTATAAGTTCAAACCTCAGTTTTCTAGCAAAAACGTTGATTCATTCATTCATTTCGATGTCATTCAGAATCGATGTTAAACTATTTGTAACGTAGTAAATAACGTAGTAATAAACACGCACAACATGGATGGTGTGGAAAGGTAAGATGTAATCCCTACGTCTGGATTATAAATCGCCGTAGTCTAGTAGGTAGCGTGTTGACTTGTTAGTCGTAAGGCCACGTTTCAAACCCCAGGCCAAACATCAAAATGAATATATGACTTCCTCTCAGCAGATTTCTGCCAAAAACTCTGAGAGTACATAAAATTGTCATGAAAAGATTTCTTAAAAATCTGTCGTTCGGAGTCGACTTTAAACTGTAGGTCTCGCCACTCATGTATAAAATTAACACACACATCATAAGTGGTGTGAAAAGCTAGGCCGTAATCCTGGCTGAAGGGTTGTAATGACCAATTATGTATGTATGCATGTGTGTGTATATGAGTAGTTTGCCCCGAATCCGATTTTCTTCTTCCGTAATTCTGGCGGAAGTCAGAGCACCTTCAATTTATATTAGTCATGCTCCTTCAATTTCTAACAAATTTTCTTTGAACTCGCCGTAGACTAGTACGTAGATTGTTAGTTTATTAGACGTGAGGCCACGGTTCAAACTCCCCCAGGTCAGACATCTGCAACAAAACGAAGTATGAAGAGAATATTTCTTTGACGTCTGTCTCTCAGCAGATTTCTGGCAAAAGCTCTGAGGGTAAAAAAAATTTCCATGAAAAGTTTCTCAGAAAAAATCTGTCGTTCGGAAAAGATAATGTGTTGGGTTATTAGACGTGAGACCTCGCTTCAAACCCCACCAGGACAGACATCTCAAACAAAACGAAATATGAAGAAAATATTTCTTTGGATCTCAGAAGGTAAATAAAATTTCCATGAAAAGTTTCTCAGAAAAAAATCTGTCATTCGGAATCGATTTTATGCTCATGTATGAAATTAACACACACACAACTTATGTGGTGTTGAGAAGCTAGGTCGTAAGCCTGACTGAACAAAATCTCTCTTCTTAGTTTATTTTTGTTATTATTCCAGTGCAAAGTCTAAAAAGTTTGTAATTTTCACTGCAGTAAAGCCCAGTACGTCGTAGTAGAAGTCGCCGTATTCTAGTAGGTAGTGTGTTGGCTTATTAGACGTAAAGCCAGGGTTCGAGACTCAGGCCAGACATCAAAACAAAATACGAAAAGTATTCCTTCGGCGACTTTCTCTCAGCAGGTTTCTGGCAATAAAACTCTGAGATTAAAATAAAATTGCCATGAAAAGTTTCTCAAAAATCTGTGGTTCGCTGTCGACTTTAAACTGTAGATGGTCCCACCACTCATGTATAAAAATTAACGCACACAACATAAGTGGTGTGAGAAACTGGGTCGTAATCCTGACTGAAGGGTTGTAATGACCAATTATGTATGTAAAGCCCAGAACGTAACTGTGTAACTGCTAGCAGCCTTGAGGTTACATCAACTTTAAGAGTCAATTTTTGTTTTTACTTCTATGTGTCCCCATTCAGGCACCCATCGTTTTTAGTACTGCTAAGTCTTTTACTTGAAAGGTTGTGCTGTTCCTAGACAACTTTATTAATTTGTTTGTTTGTGCTCTGAGGCTTGCTTTTAAACCTCAAAATTCGTAGAACATTGTCATTCGTTTAGCAATTGTTGAATTCATCGCTTATACATTTTATGACCTCGCTGTATTGTTGCCTGATTAGAAAGTTTACCTCACCCCAGACCCATTTAATGAAACTGGACACAACGTGTACATACATACATATATGACCGCTTGTCTGGAACAATGTAACGTATGTATCCAAAGTCAATCCAAATGCATGTAAGCCCTGTGGCGTTAGATGTTATTAAAATAGAAAACAAATATCTTCGTTAAGCAGGCCAAATAATATTTTCCCCAAGTTCCTTAGGAAATTCTTCTTTTTATTTCGATTTGAAATGATAAACATTAAATAAACAAATACCCCAACAACAACAATGACAACAGCAACAAAGTTGAATTAATTAATTCAATTAATAAACTGCCACAGAAGAGCAGAATTTAGAAATTAATTAAAAACTAAAAAGAGTTATTTGGACATACAACAACAACAGCAGCAACAACAATAGTAAATACCCTAAAACGAAGAAGAAGAAAAAGCAATAGTTTACCCCACGACCCCCCCCCCCATAAAAAAAGGAAAAATAAATGAAAATAATGTCGTAATAAGAAACCCCCTCAGAAACTATTAAACATTTACATGCCAGTAAATAAATACAAATAAATGCTATAACCTAAGAGAGGGAAAGAGAGAGAGAGAGAGAGAGAGAGAAAAGGAGTAAAAAACTACAGGAGCATAACAATTTCGAAAACATTGGTTTTCTAAAGGTAAAATGGAAGCCATGAAAAACCCGTACATGCAAAACTACACAGAGAGAGAGAGAGAGAGAGTGAAAGAGTGGGAGAGTAAAAGAAAGGATAACAGGTATATGGTTAAGCATATAAAAGAGCAGGAAACGGATGGAACCCATAAAAATGTAACAGTTTCGTTATTTTCTCAAAAAAAAAAAAGATAAAAATTTACAGAGGGATGGAGAGTGAGAGAGAGAGAGATGAAGACCATATAGGTTATAAAAAATATACAAAACAACTCTCTTATGCATTTAGTTTTGATAGTATAGATGGCAAAAAAAAAACGAGTGTGTATGTGTATGTATGTATTTATAAGCTGAAGTCTGATAAACTAAAGGATACCTGGTTACTTTATGCTGAACGTTAAGGAAACCACAAATTTCCGTCTTTTTCATGACTCGACTCAATTTATACTCTCAGACTCAATAAAACTTTCTCTCTCTCTCTGTCTCTCTCTGTCTGATACACAAACGAAATACATGAAAAATAAATACAACATTAAATAAGTAAAGGGTTATCCGTAGGTTGACTTCAAAAGTAAATTTAAACAAAATACACATTCAAGCTGGGATGATTTCATTGTTTTATTACAACGCTTGGACTTGGTCACTATACGTCGCTCATCATTTGAATTACCGACACTGGATTGGTTGCAACAGACAAAGCTTATGAAATAGTTTTCTAGCACTTGTGCAAATACTTCGGATGTAATTTCGGTAATAACTGGGCGATTCGTTATTTTCAGACGCTAGAGGGTTAATCGTGGAAAGTAGGCTGCGAGTAATTTGTCAATGTTTAGTTTTTTCGGCACGGTCTCAAAGAGCATGATATACCATCAAATATGTTATCATCTGCTAGCACAAAATCGTCAAACAGACTGGTACCACATTTCTGAGAGTAAAGCTACCAAGTCACTAGCATGACATGCCGTAGGAAAACCATTATCAGGTTATTAGACTCACGATATTTTACAAGCAAATTGATTAATTAGGTTTAAGAGAATGGCCATGTAAGCAAACTATTTTCCACTTCAACATCTTCAGTATATTTTTGACATTCTCCTCAACCAGTATTTACAAATGCTCTGCTAACCTCAAAATACTATTTGTGTTGCACACAATAACTGGACGATTCGTAATTTTCAAACGTTAGAGGGTTAATCATGGAAAGTAGGTTTTTGACGTAGCCACACAACATAAAATCGCGTACTCCTAGCGGCCCATTAACGTTGCCACAAGATTGAATTACTCTTTCTGGAAAATTTTCAAGCAAAAAAGTCAAAATCGGTTGTATTATGTGACTAATGAAACCACATACAGTCCAGCTCATAATCTTCAATTGAAAGGCCAAAATAGTCGCTTATCGTGCGTCCATAGCACTCCATTCCGTGTTGTTCCTTGAGTTGTATTTTACATGGACGGGAGGTGAAAATCCAAATGCAAACCTAAGCCATAATGAGCCGTAAGATGAGCTGAGACCGCCAGTTACATACAACTCTTCAGTCAGGATTACGGTCTGGTTTCCCACACCACTTGTTGTGTGTGTTAATTTTATACATGAGTGGCGGGACCTACAGTTTAAAGTCGACTCCGAACGACAGATTTTTTTAGAAAATTTTCATGGCAATTTTATTTACTGTCAGGGCTTTTTCCAGAAATCTGCTGAGAGTAAGTCGCCGAAGAAATACTTTTTGTATTTTGTTTTGATGTCTGGCCTGGGTTGAACCCTAGCTTTTCATCTAATAAGCCAACACACTACCTAGTAGACTACGGCGACTTAGTAATAGGTAGTGTGTTGGCTTATTAGACGTAACGCCACGGTTCAAATCACAGGTCGGACATTAAAACGAAAATATGAAAAAAGACATCTTCGGCGACTTCCATCTCGGCAGATTTCTGGCAAAAACTCTGAGAGTAAATAAAATTGCCATGAAAAGTTTCTGTCGTTTTAAACTGTAGCTTCCGCCACTCATGTATAAAATTAACCCAAACAACATGAGTGGTGTGAGAAGCTAAATCGTAATCCTGACTGAAGGGTTGTAATGACCAATTATGTTATGTAGACGGCCGTGTTGTTCCGTGAGTTGTATTTTACATGGACGGAGTTGTAAATCCAAACGCAAACCTAAGCCTTAATGAGCCGTAGGATGAACTGAGACCGCCATTTAGTCGCCAAATTTAGATTTTTCGCTACACTTTCTCTAACCGTAATGATATTTTCAACAGAGCGGACATTGTGATGTGTAAGCGGCCTACCTCCAATCTCTTTCAGTTTCTTCATCTTGCCATTTTCTTATCTAAGAGGCCTATTATGATGACCATGACCACAACGTGATACTTGAAAAATGGTCACGTTTGTGTCACCACGTTTGTGGTCAGTTTCAACCATTTTTTCCTTCTTTACAGAAATCTGTGACTAAATAAATGACCCTGATAACCTTTCTAGAATTACGGTCTAGAGACCCCTAAGAGGATAACCCAATACAACAGCAACACTAAAAAAAAACTGACGTTGAAGATCAAAAGAACAGCCTCAGTGTGCTCAGTAGTGTTGTTACCACTACTCCTGCAACCGCAATTTGTATGGTGCTATCACTACCACCATCACAATCTCTCTACCAATACTTTTGCCTTTCTCTTCCTGAGAGCTAAAGGTTTGCGGTGGCGGTGGGTGGTTCATCAGTAAGCAAGCCAGGCATTCTCCCTCCGTTTAGTATGTCTTTCATTATTTCAATAATTGGTTCAACTAAAAATAGTTGCTGCGTTTAAAATCTATTTTCTTTAGTCGTCTCTATTTCCACTGTTTCTCCCCGCCCCTGCATTTTTCTCTGTTATACGTGTTTTGTGGTTTTGTTTTTCTGGTTTTCTTTGGTCGAAAATAGTTTTTGTTTTTCAAGAGCACCTTCTTCACTCGCAATCGTTGAAAAGTAACCAGGAAAACTAGTGGTTGTGCGAGAAACCACTTGCCAACAGGATTCGGTAATAGGAGCAAAGGGATACACCAGATATTTGAAAAAGAAAAGAAAAACAAATTAAAATTGAATTAAAAGTGTTAAAAGCAACAAACCCAAGATATGAAGTGTTCTCCGATGGTGTAGTTTTCCAATTTTTATTAGTATTCAGAAGCTCGGTACAAGGTGTAGTAAAGAGAACCAGGCGGCCATTATTTCAGTAATAGATGGCATTTTAAATTGGTATATTGGGGTTTGGATCTGCGACATTTTAGTTCAAAATAGTTTGCGTTAGGATGGATCGATTCTTGAAATAGGCTTAGAGGCTCCGATCTATACATGCAGATGCAGAATTTCATTTTCTGACGTATAAAAGTGAAGGAAGGAAGGAAGGAGACCAGATGCAGGGAACATCTTATTGTATTTGCATGCCCAGAACATCAAGAGCTTCTGCCTTACTTACTTACTTAATTTTTCATTACAACCCTTTAGTCAGGATTACAGCCTAGCTTGTCACACCATCCATGCTGTGCGCAATAATTTCATTCCTGAGTGGCGAGACCTACAGTTTAAAGTCGACTCCGAACGATAGATTTGAAGAACTTTTCATGGTAATTTTCTATTTCTGCTGACAGGCAGACGTCGAGGAAATATTTTCTTCATATTTCGTTTTGTTGGAGATTGTCTGACCTGGTTTTTGAACCGTGGCCTCACATCTAATAAGCTACAATTACAAGCGATGTTTTATTAATGTGGCGCTAAAAAGATTGGAGAAAACAAAGCATCTTTCGAGCATTAGAATCCGAATAGGTTGGACCGCATAAGATGTTTAATTGTGGGTTGGCTGCAAGTAATTCGTCCATATTTAGACTTTTCGGCACGATTGTCAAAGAGCTTGGTCTACCATCAAATCTGTTATCATCTGCAAAAGAGTTACAACCTTACATACATACATACATAATTGGTCATTACAACTCTTCAGTCAGGATTACGACCTAGTTTCCCACACCACTTATGTTGTGTGTGTTAATTTTATACAGGAGTGGCGGGACCTACAGTTTAACGTCGACTTTGAAGGACAGGTTTTTGAAAAACTTTTCACGGCAATTTTCTATTTACGCTCAGAGTTTTTGCCAGAAATCTGCTGAAAGGAAGTCGCCGAAAAAATATTTTTTGTATTTTGTTTTGATGTCTGGCCTGGGGCTCGAACCCTGACTTTACGCCTAATAAGCCAACACATTACCTACTAGACCACGGCGACTTCAGAGTTACAACCTTGCTCGCACAAAATCGTCAAACAGACTGGTTCCACATTTCTGAGAGCAAGGCTATCAAGTCACTAGCATAACATGCCGTAGGAAAACCATTATCAGGTTATTAGACTCACGATATTTCACAAGCAAATTGATTAATTAGACTTAAGGGAATGACCATGTAAGCAAACTATTTTCCATTTTAAAATCTTCAGTATATTTTTGACATTCTCCTCAACCAGTATTTGCAAATGCTCTGCTAACCTCAAAATACTATTTGTGTTGCACACTATCCAACAGCCATTTCTATGTCACGTTTGATGTCTTTGTGGTGTCAATATTACTTTTTAATTCTCAAATTACTAAAGACTTGCATACATTAAGGAGGTAAGAGAGATAGAGAGGTAGAGAGAGTGTGGGAGCTCTACTTTAGCATACATTTGCAATTCTAAAAAGTAACACAACCATCCTAAGTCCACATCAATAAACGTTTATCAAACGGCATAAAATATTGTATAACGCTGGAATCCATAGGCCTATATAATGCTGCTCTAAACTGTCATAAATGTTCCGTTTTGTTCTACTTTACAACTACAATAACAAACAAGGGAGAATAGAGCAACATGAAAAATTAAAAAGAAAAATGCAAAAAAAGCACACAAGAAACGAAACACCTTCAAGCAAAAGAATTTAAAGCCTATAATACAGGGGGGCTGGGCCGTTTAAGAATGAAAGAAAGTTGGAAATTATTTATGGCATGATTTTAGGGGCATAAAATAGAATATTTAGCACACATTTATAGTTGACAACGCCAAGAATAACAGCAAGAGCAACAATAATAACTAACATGTAGTAATAATAACAACAATAACAACAACAACAACAATAACAACAACACCAACAATAAGAAATAAAAATATGCCAGTTAAAACCATGTTCGTTAGTTGAGTTCTCTACTGTAATACTTTAAAGGTAGCGCTTGCTCCCCTATTATTTGTTTAAAGCATCATGGAAAGTACAGACCAGGTTAAGAAAAATAATTCAGGAAAACAGTAGAAAAAGGAAGAAAACAAAAGTCTGGATTTTCTCGTTGCTTTTCATTAATATTTCAGGCCCTAAGAAATGAAAATCCCAACACAAATAATGAAAAAAGAAAGAATTGAGTGAGCCTCACTAAAAAAAATACGTTGTTTTTTTGGAGACAAAGAAAGAAAGAAAGAAGGAAAGAAAAAAACTGGGTGCATAAATTAAATAAAAATTCATATTTTCTCCTTTCATCAGAAACACAGAAAAACAAGAAAACGAAAAACAAATATCAGAAGATGATGATGTTGATGAAAACAGGAACCAAAGGAAGAAAAACTGAATCTTTTTTTCTGGCTGGTGAAATCTGCCATAAACTCCTGTAACACTAATACAATGCTCAACACTTTGTCAAGCTTTCACTCTAAAGCACACAATGCACTAGAAAGGCGAATAAACAAAAAAAAAAAAAAAAAAACAGAAGTAAAGTAAAGAAGTAAAACAACCAGAGGTGTCATGGGAAAAAGAATATCCAGCTAGGAACCAAATTCCTTTCTTTTTTTATATACAGTTTAGCACCAGTCTTCCGGAAAAATGTTTTCCGAATGCAAAATATTTCTTGTGTTTTTACAAAACCTGCAAAGGGGAAGGTCATAATTCATGGGTGCACGAAATAGTCCCACTGTAAACTATATGTCAGACGTAACTAATCGTCAATAATGAAAATATCTGGCATACTGGACTAAAATATAGGATAGGACTAAAATAAGTTCCAAATAGGGCCGCTGAGCATAGCTGCCAGATAAATGAGGCATCAAATCGTCAAATATTTGAGAAAAAATCGTCAAAATCGTCAAAGACGCTTATTAAAATCGTCAGAAAAAATATTAATTAATTTTTTTTCCCAAAAACGGAGATATTTTATATCATTATCAGGAAAAAATTGTTTTTTATTGACACATAAGAGCAGCAATAATATTGCATCATGTTAATCTATGGCTGGTGCAAATATTAAGGAGTCAGAAGCTCTTGACAAAATTCAGTGTAATGTTGGCTTCAACCGCCACATTTTTCAATTCCTTCTTATTTATTTATTTATTTATTTATTAATTACAATACAATTACAAATTATATTCTAATTATATACGAGCGAATTAACTTTGACCATATGCTCGGTGTAGTGTCACAGACCAGCGACTCTGGTGGGAATCGAACCCACCACCCTCACGCTAATAGTCTAGCACACTACCCTCTAGACCACCAAGGCACCCTCCTTCTTAAAATCTTATGATCTTACTATTTACACCATTTGTAACAGACCGTGACTGGAATATAACTCTCATGTATGGATCGGTGCCTCAACGTCTGTTTTGACGAATCACGATCGTGTACAGGAGAGGCCGTAGTAGCTCGTTAATGACAGACTTTTATTTTCTTCTTTTTCTACAATTTTCTTGAATTATTTTTCTTAACCTGGACTGTACTTTCTCTGATGCTTTAAACAAACAATAGGGGAGCAAGCGGTTCGCTTAAAGTATTACAGTAGAGAACTCAACTAACGAACATGGCTTTAACAGGCATATTTTTATTTCTTATTGTTGTTGTTGTTATTATTACTACATTCATGTTAGTTATTATTGTTTCTGTTGCTGTTATTCTTGGCGTTGTCAACTATAAATGTGTGCTAAATATTCTATTTTATGCCCCTAAAATCATGCCATAAATAATTTTCAACTTTCTTTCATTCTCAAACGGCCCAGTCCCCCTGTATTATAGGCTTTAAATTCTTTTGCTTGAAGGTGTTTCGTTTCTTGTGTGCTTTTTTTTTGCTTTTTTCTTTTTAATATTGTATCCAACTCCATTGAATCATTGGAGCATCGTTGCAAATGTGGTTTGTGTTTCACTGTTTATTCGCTTCGACAAAAGGATTTTGCTCGAACGAAGTAAGAGGACTTTTCCCGAAAATCATACATTTCTACGTAACGCTCGTCTTTGTCGGCCACCACTTTCGTATGTGGTCGATTGGCCAATGGATCGCACACTGCACTACAGTAAAAATATGTTTTTTTGTCGGACTATTCGTATGTGGAACTCATTCCCTGCAGAGGCCTTTCCTGTTACTTATGGTATAAAATATACACAAGCCTAGTGTCCATAAACACTGCTCGCTCTTTCCTTCTTCACATAACCTATTTTCATAGTTCCGAACACAATGCCATTCATCTCCTGAGTGTTGGTGGTATACTCGAATTTTTAAAATTGTCTGCAACGACAAGTGATAAATTATTCCCAACTACGAGGTTATTTAGGAGTTGTAATTTTTTTGCTTTTAAGGGATTAATCATCACAGGTATTCGAAAGTAACATAAAAATATAATACTTTACTCCTTGTAATTTACTAAAATAAATTTCTAATAGTAACAATTGCAAAGTTAATGCAAAGCTTAAAGTGGCTTTTAATGTACTAAAATTAGGAATATGATGTAAATTTTTCATTTTTAAAAATCGTCAAAATAAGGACATAAATCGTCAAATCGTCAATATGATGTTTTTGGAGCTCAAAATCGTCAAAAAGGCGATAAATCGTCAAATCTAGCAGCTATGCCGCTGAACCCTATATAGTTTAATATTAAATTCTACATCTCAAGAACCTATCTGTTATCCTATCTCGTCTTGTGCAGTTGAGAATTGTCATTCATATTCTTTCGACCGCAGACCAAGCCTTCTGAATATTGAAACGAAAAATCTTATTACGAATGACTTACTCTCAGACGAACTACAATTATTATCCGTATGAAATCGGAAACGTGTCATCCGTATGAAATCGGAAACGTGTCAATTTTAATGCTTGAAAGCTAAGATGTTTAGTAGCTTATAAGCTCGCCACTAATATGTGTGTAAGAGCGGATGTGAAATTATTAGTCAGCCAGAAGCTCTTGAGCTCTTTTGAGCATGAAAATTCACTGCAATGTTCTCTGGAATCGGAATATTTTTCAAGTAATGAAAGTAGCTTTCAAGTTTTCGCCACTAATATGTGTGGTCGCCGTAGTCTAGTAGGTAGTGTGTTGGCTTATTAGACGTAAAACCACGGTTCAAACCCCTGGACAGAATATATGAAGAAAATATTTCTTCGGCAACTGGCTCTCAGCAGATTTCTGACAAAATCTCTGAGAGTAAATAAAAATTGCCACGAAAAGTTTCTCAAAAATCTGTCGTTCGGAGTCGACTTTAAACTGTAGGTCCCCCGCCACTCATGTATAAAATTAACACACACAACATAAGTGGTGTGAGAAACTAGGTCGTAATCCTGACTGAAGGGTTGTAACGACCAATTATGTAATATGTGTGTAAGCATGGATGTGAAATTATTAGGCAGTCAGAAGCTCTTGAGCTTTTCTGACCATAAACATTCATTGCAATGTTCACTGGAATCGGAATATTTTTCAAGTAATGAAAGCAGCTTTTCAGTTCGTTGATTTCTTAAAACGGCGTAGGGAATACTTCACTCCATTTTATCGCCTTCCAATTTACCTCAGCTTTATTCGTCCGAAAATGGAATACAACTCCCATGTATAGACCAGTGCTTGAAAGTCTTCCGAGTACAGAAGAGGTCGGAAGGTTCTTAGTCATAACGTTAGGCTATCCAACTCTATTGATTCTTTCGGTCAAGGTCGCAATATTGCTTGTTTTCCGGTTTTTATTTGTACTCATAGGTAGGACGACTGAAGAATAAATTTTACGTGTAAACGCATTGTACTCTCCATCGATCAATCGAGCACAAACGTATACGCCCAACGAGAAAGACGAGTACACTCGTAAATTTATGCGATTTTCCTTGACAAATTACTCAATTTTTAGTCATGAACAGAGAAAATTTGCTTTAAAACAGTGGCCCAAATCGTGTCAGTTTCATTGCCCACATTTCTGAACTTCTATTCTACAACGCCTAGTATTCGAATTTCTTAAAAAAAAAAGAGAAGAAAGAGAAGAGAATAACAAAATATGTTCCACATCAGAAAAGTGCCACACAAAAATAGGTTGACAATATGAACGATGATGGGTGTCACAGCAGCTGCAGCTGCACTTACAGCTTCAACATCAAATTCTATTGTGTTGCTTGTTTGTTTTTTTTTTGTTCTTCTTTTGGTTTCCTCTTTTTGTGTCCTGTATTTGGCCAAGACGAATTGGATTCCTTTTCTGTTTCCTTTTAACAATATTTCTTTTATTTTTTATTTCTTTTTGTTTTTTTCTTCCACTTGGAATTTTACCTTTTGTTTGAGAGAAGTTTTACAGGCACTTGTTTGTTATAGCCTGACAGGAAGCATGCAATGAAAGACAGAAGAAAGACAGGAACAGAATATAATGGGGAAAAGTGTCTACAGATTGAAATGATAACAGTTTTTGCTGCTGCTGCTGTTGCTGCTACTGATGACAGGAACATATTCGGACTAGAAAAGAATTTGAATTTTTTATGTTTTTTTTTTTTGAACAAATTTATTTGGGCCTCAAGCGGAACTCTATAGCAAGTCTACTGAAGAATCGAAAGTCTATTCAAACCTCCTTTATTGGATGTGTGTGAAGATAAATTCGATTTTAAAATTTGAATTTGAAAACCAAAGACGCACACCCACACTTTTAGCTGCGCCACTTCTTGCCTTTAACAGGGTAAACTTTGCTATTAACAGAGCACTGTTAACTGTTTAACAGTGGCAATAAGTAGATTAGTTTTCAACGTTGCAATTATTGCAGGCTATTGACATAAAATATAATTCTCATTATGATCATTATTATCTGTGAACAAAAATGTTGAAATGTAAAGGACGGTTGGTGGGCGGTCTCAAGATTATTCCAGGTATCCCACTACCACGATTCTGCACTACCATTTGCATATAGTTTGTATGGTGTACTATTTCTTATATGTTCCAAAATGGCAACTGATCTTCCTCTTCTAGAGAATTTTCAAGCAAAAGATTGATATTTTCAAAGTCAATTTTCTCAATATCATCATCACTTTATATGGGAGTACATATGTTGCTGATTGCATTAAGAGGCCTAGGAATACCTAGATAGACCTAGAGTATTTCCCAAATTCAGCTCTTAAACACATGGGCTTATTCAGAGGTATACTGTTAAATAGCTAACAATGCTCTGTTAAAGGCAAATTTTGTTCTGTTAAGAGGAAATTTTGCTCTGTTAATGCCAAATGTGGCGCTGCTAAAATTTATGGATTGCGTCTTAGATTTTCAAATACAAATTTATCTTCACACACATCTTTATTGGTTATTTAACTGCAGAATACTGCACAATCTGTGGTCATTGTAACACTAAATGGACGATAGTTTCCAAGATCCTCTGTGGTAGTCGCCAAGTCGAGGGCTGCGAAGAAACGGCATCAATGTTTGAAAGTATTAATGGAAGAAAGGTATAGACTAAGGGTAAGGTAAAGGGGGTATAAATTTTCTCGTATTCTCAAACGAGCTTAGACCGAAAGTATCAAAAAGGCTTTCCGCTTATTTCAGTGTTTATCGAGCAAACGTTTTTGCCATCAAAAAGGCTGTTGACTGTTTAGCCTAGCTATTGTTTATATGAATTTGGTGAATGTCTGTACTTATAGCCGTTTTGCCATTAGAGCCTTGATATCCAAGAACTGCCCTTAACAGTTACCTTTGAGTGTGACTAATGTAAGGGCCGATAAGTTTGCCAGACTTGGCACAGCCTAAAGGGTTTCAATTGATAAACTAAACTTTATAAACTGAAACTTCAAGGTGATACTTCGACAGTTGGAAGAAGTAGAATAGTAGTTGTGTAGGTCAAGACTAACTGCTGGATAGCCAGATAATTATGACCCAATTTTGGCAGCTGGCGCACGGGTTCTTTCATGTGAATCAATAGGAGCGATATGGCTTTCTTGGTAACTGTGATTAGAGCACATTTTTTTATAGGGAGACAAATAGAGCGCTTACGCTCTGAATAGTACGTCTAGCGTCATAGCTGTTGCGATGAGAATGAAGAGGAAACTATAGAACACGTTTTACATCAATGCCTTGCTCTGGCTAATGGTAGATGCCTAGCGAGAATGGGCGTGACTTGTTTCGAGAACCTATTCGTGGTCTCAAATTTAAAACTGAAGAGTATTTTGAGCCTTTTAAAGGATAGAGGATGGTTGTACGGGGGAGAATTCCTACTGCTTGCAAATATTTTAAAATAATTGTGTAATGCTCACTGAGTTTAACAACAATGTTCTTCGTTTTCTGAGCCAAATTCACTTCTTTTTTTTTGCTGAACAGGGCCATTTTTACCTCAATCCCTAGCTCTGAGCCTCGCTATCGCTCACTTGTTAAGATCAATGGATAATGGCAGGCTTAGTGAATAATTGATGTGATTTAGCAAATGGAAGCAATGCTTTCGGCAAGTTGATCCCAAGCATTAATTCCCTTAAATGAGAGAGAACAGGAATAAACAATTTTAAAATGTCAAATAAATTGAGGCCACAAACCTTGTATTTCTGATTTGTACACCCAATACAAAGAGGCGAAAATCAGCTATCGACTAAACTTGTAACCCTGGTTTAGAAGTAAAAACTCCAGAGTTATGTTATGTTTTCTCACACACTTTTATTTGCATGAATTTCAATTTGTCATGTCCATTTCGAATAAATAATCCAGAGACTCGCTATTGAAATCAAAATCTTATACAAACTGTCACTAATGAATACAAATAGTGCTGTCCCACAAGAGACATCAAGCGTGCTTCCTTCCTTCCGTTCGTTCATTACTATACAGGGAGCAGAGAGCTATTTTTCTCCCTTAGATTTCTCAGGAAACTACAAATCATTTCATTAGCTAATAGTGGCCCTTACAACTGCTATTACCTTAGTATACTATAACTTGATACCTGCTCTGTGTAGGAGAGAGAGAGAGAGAGAGATAAAGAGCATAAAAACAAAAGTGGAAATTCTTTGAAAAGCAACGATGGGGAGCAAAGAAATGTTTTATACTTATACAACCAGCTTTGACTGTAGATGTCATGTTTAAAACCATTAAATAACTCAACTTCTTATATTAACAGAAAAAGAAAAAAACAGAAAAACTATTGCATACTTAAAGGATTTTATTACGGTAGCAGTGTAACATATTTAAAGGAGTCTTAAGACAGCACACCAAATGCTCTGTAGTAAAAATGAAGGGTAATATACTTAAGGACAGAGAGAGAGAAAGAGAGAGCTAGAAAAGATGAAAAAAAACTTATAATGCCATTATTTGCAGCATGATTATAGGGGTAACCTTTAGGTCCTAGCTTAGCCAGCCATCTTGGACACATCTTTGCTTGCGTGCTTGCTTGTGTGGCTTTGAATATTTTACGAAAACTCTGCTGTTTGCCGGCTACCCATAAGCTTGTCAACCAAATTCAGTCAGGTGTGCCAATGTTTGCCAACTCTACACCTGTAAAAATCTTAAGCTTCAGCTCCATCTTTTCCTCTCCGCTTTGCTCCTCTCTCAAAGATACATTTTAAATGTTTGGTTTTTGGTTTTCATTCTGTGTGTGGTTTTCTATTCCCTTTTTTTTCTTACCGTAAAAAAAAAACTAGAAAAAGTTTTATTTTTCCAACAGTAATCCTGTATAAAAGCAAATTGTCCTTGATGTCCTTTACATATTTGATAATGTGTCTTCCTCTTCTTTTCTCTTCTCCTTTATTTTTTTAAGAATTTTTTAAAACTGAATGGTTTCGAGATAAACTTTCATTTTCTTTAATAGCATCTGAGTGATGTTATCAAAATTATTGGCTTTAAATTTATATTATAAAAGCCCTACATAAAGTTACAAATAACCTTGATTGCTAGGATTTTCTTAAGGAATTTTAAGTCATTCAAGGGTAACACAGGAATGGGTGGCGTATAGTTAATAAGATACGACATTTTCCCCGTTCGTTGTATTAAAAGGTTCAACTTCATTAACGAATCGCATGGCTATTCACTGAGCTATTGCGGTAGACTGCGCTAATAGAGGTCCCTCGAATGACTTCTGCACGAGCTGTAGAGAAGGGCGAAGAGGTATGAAGAGGCAGGAGGTTCCTGACTTTGTATTTTCTATCATCTGTTCTATTATGAATACAAACCATAATTTTTTTTTTTTTGGGGTCGGAAAGGTTTCCGACGTTTTATAGGCAATGTTTGATCCCTGAGATCGTAGACCTAACTTCTGATCCTAATTGGAATCTCTTCCCTCTTTGAGGATCCCCCAATTAACCTACATAAGTTTGAATGGAACATTTATACGTCTTAAAGTCCTTCAAATAGTAACGTGTCAGCATTACATATAAATGATAAATCAATGGGTCCCTTGAAGAAATTTAAAATGCTTATGCTTATAAGGGCTGGCAATTTAACTTAACCTAACCGTGATCTAAGTTCTTTAGAACTTCGTAAAATAGTTGTGTTGAAGTCGCCGTGGTCTAGTAGGTAGTGTGTTGGTTTATTAGAAGAAAAACCATGGTTCGAGCCCCAGGCCAGACATCAAAATAAAATACAAAAAGTATTTCTTCGGCGACTTCCTCTCAGCAGATTTCTGGCAAAAACTCTGAAAGTAAATAAAAATTGCCATGAAAAGTTTCTTAAAAATCTGTCGTCCGGAGTCAACTTTAAACTGTAGGTCCCGCCACTCATGTATAAAATTTTACACACACAACATAAGTGGTGTGAGAAACTAGGTCGTAATCCTGACTGAAGGGTTGTAATGACCAATTAAGTAAGTAAGTCAAATTGTGGATTCTTTTACTTTCAATGCTTGTTTCTCACATTTCTTGCAAGCAAAGCCTTCAATTTTAGTGAATTCGTAAGATATTTAACCATTTTTCATTGAAAATGAATTTATTTTCGCCTTAAATTATGCTATAATTTGAGTACATTATGTTAGTTTTATTTGAAACCACCACCAGTGACAGATATTTGAAAGTAAATCTGTTGTTTCCTAAATGCTAAATACACTTCACATCTTCTTTTTATGGAACACCAGCTTTTGTTTTTGAAAGAAAAGAATTTCCTTCTTTTTTTTCATTCTTTTCTGTTGAAAAAACTAAAAACTATTATACACACACGTGCCTGCCTGTCATAAGAATGCTGTTTAAGTATCAACAACATCATACCGAAGACATTATTCTTATGGCAAATTAAGTGAATACCTACCACCGACTGGATACACATGCTGCTCTACTTAAACTGCTTGCTCTGGTGGTGGTGGTGATAAGTAGTAAAAGGAAATAAAATTTTTATACCTTTTTGGCTCTGTGTGCTGTGATGTCTGTTAAATACTTCAAATGTGTACAGGCATCTTTTCTATTTGTGATTTGACTTGCATCTCAGTAACTACTGCACAAAAGTATGCAACAAAAAAAAAATGAAAAAAATTAAAAAAAAAAAACTCGTCTGAGTTTATTGTTTCACTGACTGCCATATATAGGTTAGAAATGCTTATTCTATTTAGTTGTTGTTGTTGTTGTTGTTTGAATTCATTTATTTAATGTTGTTATTTTATTTTACATCCTTAAAATATGCATTGGTTTTGCAAAATAGTTCACTTCTAGCTTAACGTGTACGTGTATACATTATTTTTCTCTCTAAACTCCTAAAACTATGCTATGATTTTTGTTATTTAAACAATAAACAGGTAAACACTACCATGAATGGCATGCATTCTATATTCTCTCTACAAAAACCATCTTCATCTGTCTTTACAGCTGTCTTGGCTTGGTTTTGAGTAAATTACATGAGACTAAGCTGTCTCACTCTGTCACTAGGCCTGTCTTTGCTTGCGTGAGTCAGACAGCAACAGACAAACACACACACTTGTTCGTATTGTCATTCGTTTCAAACATTGGCATGAAGAAATTTCTTACCGACATTCCCATTTCAAAGTCAAGTAATTTCAGAGAGTAAATGGATGACATACACATACACTCTCGTACATATGTATGTATACACATTCTCATGTGAATTTCTTTCATTTTAGTATTGTTTAGCAAGACAATTTGAGGAAAACTATTCAATATTTTCTTTTACTAACACACACATACTCATTCCAATATGTAACCTACGTACATACGCACACTAATGATTACATGCATATACCCAGCCCTGACATGCTGTAGATGCAAGGTATGCCGAAGCGGGGGTTGCTTTCAACAGATTTTTTATACCAAAAGTTTGGCTTTAAAATATTTGAAAAAGGAATTTTTAAATGCAAATAAATTAATTAAGTTTTCTCAGGAAAAATGGTTTCATCATCATTAACCTCAGAAGGAGGTTTAAGGAATATTACTCTTCATGGAGATTCTAGGAACTTCTGCATGGATTATTTGGGGCATAAGAAAGCCTTTTTAATATAATTTAAAACACGAGAAAAACTATAAGGAAAATTTGCCTGTATTTTGCAATATGCTAACCTCGATCCAAATTTTATTACGAGTTGTAAAACTGTTCCTCAACTCTTGCGATTTAGGCTTCTAATAGTACAAGACATTTACAAGAGAAAAACAGACCCAAATTGAAAGCACTTCAAGTGTGTCCACATGGTGTATAGAAGGCTTGCTGGAAATCTACGGTGGTTACTCGCAAAAGAGTTAGTAAGAGAGTTAGTAGATCTTTGGTTTCGTCGCTGTAATCTCAAAGAACAACACTTCAGAAATTGCCACAAGTCATCAGAAAACGGCGTTAATGTATCAAATACTACGGTTATCTTAAGGATTGCATGAGACATTATAGAGACACTCCACACAATAATCGTTTGGTCGCTATACTTATACACTTCCTTGTGATAATAAAAAAATAACTCCTCCTAACTGACCTATATATATTGATTTATATGTAATGGGTGAGTTTTTAAAAGCTATAGGAAAATTTTTCAAAAAAAAAACATAAAATTCAGAAAAATTCATGAAATCTTTCTTTGAATCGATAGTACGGTCCATATAATTTAATATTTGAAGATTATTTCATGCAAATGTTGGCAGCAACTGCTCCTCAAATGGTTCATCCGCTTAGTCCAATTTTGGCATACTCTTTCCAACATTTCGGCCGGTATCTCACGAATAAATGCTTCAATGTTGTCTTCCAATGCGCCAATTGAAGCGGGCTTGTCTGTATAGACATGAGCTTTAAAATAGTCCCACAAAAAATAGTCTAAAGGCGTTAAATCGCACGATCTAGGCGGCCAATTGACCGGTCCCGAACGTGAAATAAAATGTTCACCGAACTCGCCTCTCAATAAGTCTATTTTTACGCGTGCTGTGTGGCATGTGGCATCGTCTTGTTGAAACCACATGTCATTCAAGTCAAGCTCTTGCATTTTGGGCAAAAAAAAGTTGTATGTCATCTCACGGTAGCGCTCACCATTCACAGTTGCGTTACGATTCGCAGAATCTTTGAAGAAGTACGGTCCAATGATGCCACCAGTCCATAAACCGCACCAAACTGTGACTTTTTCTGGATGCATTGGTAGCTTTTGCAATGCTTCTGGCTGATCTTCACTCCAAAATCGACAATTCTGCTTATTTACGTATCCATTGAGCCAAAAATGAGCTTCGTCGCTGAAAACAAATTTTCGATAAAGAAGTGGATCTTCGGCCAAGAGCCGATTCACCAAAAATTCTGCGTTGCCGCAGGTCGTTCGGCTTCAATTCTTGCACCAGCTGTGTTTTAAAAGGCTTCACGCCTAAATCCTTCCGCAAAATTGTCCACGTTGTTGAGTAACAGAGGCCCAATTGCTGCGAACGGCGACGAATCGATAATTGATGGTCATCATTAACACTGGCCGATACAGCTGCGTTATTTTCTTCAGTTCGCACTCTACGTAAGCGTGTTGGTGGTTTAATGTCCAACAATGTAAATTTGGTGCGAAATTTAGTCACAATAGCCCGAATTGCCGCTTCAGTTGGTGATTAAACTGACCATAAAATGGTAGAAGCGCGCGAGGAACTTTCTTAACAGAGGACGGATTTTGATAATAAAATTCAATGATTTGCAAGCGTTGTTCGTTTGTAAGACGATTCATGGTTAAATTGTAGACCAAACTGAAGATGTTTGACATTGAAACAAAACACGAAACGTGCGTGAGCTGTTTAAACCAGGGTTGCCAAACAGATAATAGCTTAAAAAAAGCACCCGTTATATCAGTCAATCTATATTAATTATTAGTATAGATCCTCTAGTCATTTACTAGTCCATCTTATTTTGCCTTCTGTGTACGGGGCGATATTTTCCTTTTTATTCATTTTCGTTGTCTTAGCGAGAAAATAGGGTTTTTGCAATGCTTCTAGCTCAATATCTTATTGTTTATTTGCTTTGTTGTAGTGTTTTGACATTTAAGTAGCAATTTCTAGAATGATAGGGTTGCCATTCGGCAAAAAATTCACCTGTGGAAATGTATTGCATATTGGCTTATTGTATTATGTGTAGTTATTTCCTTGTCTTAGTCTTTGAATTTTACTCTCTGGCGAGAGGTAAATATCAATCGATTATGTCTATCATCATAATTGTTATTTATCTTCTCTCCGGGAGTAGTAGTTATGGATCAGGTGCCATCCTGATTGGATTATTTGAAGGCGTAAGTAGTTGGCGGTTTTATTTCAAATTCAATTGCTTTAGTGAACATAATTTTGTGATCAAAATTTGATTCTCATATTGCTTCTTTCGGTTAGGTTAGGTTAGAGGACGTATACTTGTCAATTAAACAAATACAGTACCCGGAGGTCGAATTGACCCATTGTACAACGTCCTAGTTTCTCACACCACTTATGTTGTGTGTGTTAATTTTTATACATGAGTGGTGGGATCTACAGTTTAAAGTCGACTCCGAACGACAGATTTTTGAGAAACTTTTCATGGCAATTTTGTTTACTCTCAGAGTTTTTGCCAGAAATCTGCTGAGAGGAGGACGCCAAAGAAAATACTTTTTGTATTTTGTCTTGAGGTCTGGCCTGGGGCTCGAATCCTGGTTTTACGTCTAATAAGCCTACTAGACGACGGCGACTTCAATATTGCTTCTTGGCTGCTTATTGGTTAATCTTACTTAAAATCAAATGGTCCTTCGAATTTAAAAGAAATTGTTTTCTCCTTATATTTCAAGGCGCATTTCTTTTTTAATCCTTTATAAACTGAGTTCTTTTTTTTTTTTTTGTTGCAAATTTCTACTGTGGCAGCAGGTCAGGCTTATGTATCTGGGGAAATCATCATCATCACCTTCAGCACCTTATTGTTATCATCAGCATACGTACGTGTATGATGAGTAAAATATTTGGTCAAGGTTTCTTAAGATATTTTTATTTTTTGCCTCATTTTTTTTTTGTAATTTACCACTCATCAGAAGGTTTTTCTCTGAAGATTTCTCTTTTTTTTTTGTTGTTTTTGTTGTTGTTTTCCTATGTTTCTTTTATTAGAAAATAAATATTTTTTTAAACAATTTCTTAGAAAAATTTTTGTTGAATATTCTCTCTGCTTTTTTTTTAATAAAAATTCTTGTAAATGCTTGCAAATGGGAAAAATTTAATTTCAATTACAAAGAAAATCTTTTGTTTTCCAAAACAAAATTTCATTTGATTGTCGTTTTTAAATTTCAATTTCAATCAATAAATTTCAAAAATAGTAAATAATACTAGAAAATCTTATTGTTGTTGTTGGATTATTGTTGCACTGCTTTAGTTATCTTGCAACCTAATCTAACCTCAATTATACTATAATTGAACAAGGCAAACAAACATATGGCAAATCGGATTTACATCTATGGAGAGAATATACTGAAAATAATTGAGTTTTTCAAGAATTTTTAAATTAAAAATCAATTCAGCTGCTAATGTTGCTATTCATACATACCTACATAAAGTGTGTTTTTTACAGAGGTATAGAACTTTAAGTTGGCATTACTTTTCAAGATGGCGACCGATTTAACAGCTGTCAAGTGATTTATTCTCAGTTTGGTTTGGCAATTCATCATGACTAGACTCACGCCTGAACAACGCTTGCAAATTGTGCAATTTTATTTCGAAAATAATGATTCTGTGCGGAAAACGTATCGCGCACTACGTCCATTTTATCGTCGACAAAATCGTCCATCCAATGGCTACGTCAACAAACAAAACTGCCGCATTTGGAGTGAAGGTAATCCCAAGTGTATGTGGAAACACCGTTACATCCAGAAAAACTGACTGTTTGGTGCGCTTTATGGGCTGGTGGAATCATTGGTCCGTACTTTTTCAAAAACGATGGTGGCCAGAACGTTACAGTGAATGGTGATCGGTATAGAGCCATGATTACTAACTTTTTCATTCCTGAATTGAATAACCATGATGTCCAGGAGATGTGGTTTCAACAAGACGGCGCAACATGTCACACAGCTCGTGCCACAATAGATTTATTGAAAGACACGTTTGGTGACCGCCTAATTTCACGTTTTGGACCTGTGAATTGGCCTCCAAGATCTTGTGATTTAACACCGCTAGACTACTTTCTGTGGGGCTATGTAAAGACATTGGTCTATGCGGTAAGACCACAAACGCTTGACCATTTGGAAGACAATATTCGCTGTATTATTGCCGATATACGGCCACAAATGTTGGAAAAAGTCATCGAAAATTGGACGTCCAGATTGGACTACATCCGCGCCACATGCCAGAAATCATATTTAAAATGTAATGCCACAAGATTATCTTTCGGATAAATAAAATGCATGTCAATCGAATAATCCATCGTTGTTTTATTGCAACTTAAAGTTCTATACCTCTATAAAAAACACCCTTTACATACATAATTGGCAATTACAACCCTTCAGTCAGGATTACGGCCTAGCTGCTCAGTTGCTATTCAGCTAACGGAATAGCATAAGCATTATAGTCTTTAGATTTTTTATTTGAAGTTCCCATGGTTGGATGAAGATAGGATTATCCAGACCGAAGTTTTCACAATTTACTGGCCTGCTAACTGGTTGAGATAGTACGGGGTAGCTGGAATTGGTATTCATATCCTAATGGATAGTCAATGGGATTAGATGACATTGGACTTCTCTTTATCGTACGTTATAACTTTCTAATTCTGTCGTGATTTGGGTGATGAAGCTAGTCCTGGAAAGACATTATACTGCCTATGAGACGTACATTGATGACTTGGTTGGAAACCCTTTCTTTTCACTTAAATCTGAAATAAAGCGAAACGTACGAAAGTCGTCGTGGTCTAGTCGGTAGTGTGTTGGCTTATTAGACGTAAAGCCAGAGTTCGAGCCCCAGGCCAGACATCAAAATAAAATACAAAAAATATTTCTTCGGCGACTTCCTCTCAGCAGATTTCTGGCAAAAACGCCGAGAGTAAATAAAATTGCCAGGATAAAGTTTCTCAAAAATCTGTATTTCATCGGCGACTTCCTCTCAGCAGATTTCTAACAAAAACTCTGAGAATAAATAAAATTGCCAGGATAAAGTTTCTCAAAAATCTGTATTTCATCGGCGACTTCCTCTCAGCAGATTTCTGGCAAAAACTCTGAGAGTAAATAAATAAAAATTGCCATGAAAAGTTTCTCAGAAAATCTGTCATTCGGAGTCGACTTTAAACTGTAGGTCCCCACCATTCACGTATAAAATTAACACACACAACATAAGTGGTGTGAGAAACTAGGTCGTAATCCTGACTGAAGCGTTGTAATGACCAATTACGTATCTCACTATCCTAAGAAAATGAATTATTTCAGTGGTGTTTACACACTTTTGGCGCTCACTATATGTACGAAAGTTGACATGAAAGTCTGGCCGCTCTATGTTAGAGATCATTTGTTTTGATCAGAATTCGAATATGCGACCAGCGCATGCTATGAGTTGTAATTACCGCTCGCTGCATCAGTTTTATTTATGTTACAAGGCAGGGTCTTCCCCAACATGATTTCAGTTAGGCGGCAATAATGTGGAGGAGGGTAGGAACAAGACAAGTGGGAAGAGATGTCTGATAAAGTCTTAAGCCGAATGGTTTTGAGACAATCTAAATAATTGATGGGTAATAACACTGAAAAGAGAATTAAAAAGTGCATCATACTACTTAAAATTAGCTTGAGAATATTAATCAGTTTTTTGTTTAGGCACTGTAGACCAGAGATCAGCAATGAATCGCTTTTTCGCTACTCATAAGTACTCATGAAATTTTGAGTACGAGTGAGTCAACAGTATTGAAATCCAACTACTCTGATTCATTCGTGCTCAGTACTACATTGATTTATAAGTACAAGTTGCAATGAGTATGGGTACAACGTTGACATCAAACTCATAACATTCGAACTATGTTTGATTCATACGCCTAGTCATTCAGATTCATAAATTTAGAAAAATACTCTTATAATACTCTTATAAATGATTCGAGTGATTCGAATCATTCGTCAAAATTTACAGTCTTAGTTGTTGTTGCATTTACAAAGAAAGAAGAAAGACACATAAACAAAAAAGCCAAAGACAGAAAGCAGAGCAAACACACAACCTTCTTGTGAGTATGTAGTGTTCGTACGCGAATCATACTTATTTTGTGATTCGTGTATACGATGAGTCATGGAGAGTCGAAATCAATAACATCATGCGTATTGTTAAGTACGAGTACCATGAGTATTTCAAACTTTGAATATAAGTAGTATGAGTATGACATTAAAATAAGTATGAATGCTTATAAGTATCAGAAATTATAAGTATGATTCGAATTGACTCATCGTTTTAAATACTCATTGCTGACCTCTGCTGTAGACTCAAAAAAGACTTGTTTCAAACAGGAATCGTGTCAAGTCCATTATGTCGAATCTGTGTTGAGAGGAATGTATCATCAGAATACATACTTGGTACCTGTGCGGCAGAGAGTTATACTTACTGACACCGTATAAACAGGCTTAAACTGGTTTTCTGATTTATTTATATAAAGACCATCCCTGAGCAAGCCCTACAACAATTTGTTCAAATGTGAACTGAATATCCTCTCTTTCCTTCGATTCTTTCTGAGTCGTTGAATTTAATACATTCCAGTATCCTTGCCAATTCAGCTATTTACCCACATAGTGTAGACGCTAATCACCTCTTATATAAGAATATCAGCATCATTTTCCATCAGCTGAGTTGTATGCAATGAAAATATTTGTCCTTGAACCATAAAAACATTTTTAAAATTTTATTTATTTTTTAAATATTTTTGTTCGTGAGGAAAACCTGTTAAATCTTATTTTAAACACTAAAGAACTTTAAAAATCAATGATTCTGCTTTAAAGCCGTATTTTTTTCCCTTAATTTATGCTGTGATTTTTGTGGTATTTTAGTTAAAATTAAACGCCTTAAAATATACAATAAATATTCAGTGAATAAAAATAACATTTTCACACATACTATATATCCAATAAAAGCTTAAGTATGTGTGTACAAGTGTAACTAAAAGAGTGTTTGCGTGTGTGTGTAAGTGCCCGTATATACATGTACATGCAAAAGAGAATATACAAGTGATATGAGTGCATGTGAGTGTGTGTGTGTGTGTGAGTACCAATTGAGAGAATGCCAATCAGTAGCAACAACATCGATTGGTTGGTTGGTCACTTAAAAATATACGAACAAACGAAATGCAAAACAAAAGAAAGAGTTGCACGCGTGTATAAATTAAAGTGAGCAACAACAACAACAACAATAAAAGCAAAACAAAATTTATAAGTGAAATACAATACAATAACAACGAGAACAACAACCACTGGATGTAGTAAAAATACAGCAATTGATGGAACAAAAAATAAAATTGCTGTTGCTGTGGTGTTGTCTGTCTCGGAGTCCTTAATTTGTGAGGCTGACATATGAAACGAAAACTTAACTAAAGAAGTGCACAGTCAACGAGGGAAGGACTGAGAGAGTGAGAGAGAGCAGAGGAGTGCATATTCATATATAACGTATTGGTAGAGATCCGTTTTCCTTTCATTTTAAATGATTATGTAACAATGACAACAAAAAGTTGTTTAAACAACAGCACACGTAATAAAAATAAAACCAGCAATCACAACAACACAAAAGCAGCAGCAGCAGCAGCAGTCGTAGTAGCACATGAACAACGTAAGCAATACTATTGTTATACAACAACGTCAACAACAACATCAACAACAACAACGACAACGACGTCGACAAGTTTACATTTAAACGGCTCGACAACGAAAATGAATGGATTTCGCATCAGTGGTTTTCCAGCTGCAACTCTTAATGGTGGCCTTGCTACGAACACAAACACTGCACAACAACAACAACAAAATAAGCCCGCCAATATTCAAGCTTTAGGAAATACAAATAAATTATCCTCTATTGTTACGACAACAACGCCAGCAACATCACCATTAAATAGCAACAATATTGATGCAACATATGCCAAATCATTTCATGCCACAACGACAAAAGATACAGCAGCTGCCTCGCTAATGGCCACCACACCAAATGGCTGTCCTGGCAACTATATGCTGGATGATGAACTCGACTTGCATATCAAAGAAACGACGATTACGAGCAGCTCGGCTTTAAGCATGTTACAGCCCTCACCACCGCCACTGACAACGGCCGTTACCATGACAGGCTGTGCTGCTGCTCCTATAGCCCCCATAGCCCTAAAAGGCAATAATCCCTTCTTGAATAGTCCTTCGCCCACAGAGACTACGAATACGAAAACGACAACAGCCTTTAGTTTTCAACATGAAATGCCCGAATATGCTGAACCGCAACGTTATCGTTTAAATAAACAACAACAACAGCAGCAGCAACAACAGATGGTAGCTGGTGCAGTTGGAGCTGGAGCTGTAGCTGGCAATGTTGCTGGTTATGCTGTTACGGGTTTGGCAGGGGTAACGGCAGGAAGTGTTAATGTGTCTACGAAGGAAACAATTTTACAACAGCTGACATCGCCCTCATCATCGACTTCCTCTTCATGTTCATCGGGTTTTGTGGACTACGCATCTACTACAACGACACAACAACAGCAACAGCAATTGCAATTACATCACCAGCAATTGCGTCAACAACAATTGACACTGCAACAGCAGCAGAGATTGTTACAATTAACCCGCCAACAACAGCAGTTAAGGCAGGCTGTGTCCCTGGTTAACAATACAGCAACTGTAGCTCCTGCCGCCAATAACCCCACAGCTGTTGGTCATAACACAACGAAATTTAACGAAACAATAACAACGACAGTGAAGAATAATAGCCACAGTCACAGTCACAACCACAACCACAATATGGACAAAGAAGCCATTTATGCTGCTTTGCTACAGCAATACAGACAGAGTCCTACACAGGCAGCTGCAAACCCCCCGGCTATCAATCAAAATAAATCTTTAAAATCGACAACTCCAGCCTACTGTCCCCCTGTGCCCGTGCATAGAAACTTAGCGAGTAACACTACTAATCCAGCACCCGCTAATCCCATGAATGGCCCCGTAGTGCCGAGAAGATCTCATAGCACTCCGCGACCCAATAACACTCTGGGCTCAAATCTTTCAGTGGCAAATGCTGGCAACACTACATCGAACGGCCAAAGACCCCGAAGTCTAGAGCGTTTTAATAACGTTCCAGCCATAAGCAAAGCTAATACACCCGTGTCTCCCTATCAGCCACCACCCATACCTTTGAGAAGGTTTGCTCCCGGCACCCAAGCAAAACGTAATGCCGGCAGTCCCCAACCTATGGAAACGAATAAATTCCAGGCTAAGAAAAGTACCAGCATAGATAATATCAGACAACATGCCGTCAATCCTTTAGAGACGACCCTACAAAATACAGGCACCATGAGACATTCTGTTACCTTTCATGGCCGTACCGTGGACCAACAGGTGAATGTGGAAAATGGCTTCAGTGTTGAAGAGTTACAAGCGAACACCGCCATCCCTAACTGTACTAACTGGCAGAAAAACGAAAGACCAATATCCTACGCATTTGGTGGTCCAGCCCCAGATCAAGCATATTTGGAAAACCAATTGAGAGCCTATTCCGAACAATTGAGAACCATAACAGAAAGTGTGCGTAAATATTCGGAGCAAGCCAAGCTACTATCCGAATTGAAACGTCAACAGCATTTGGCCAAACAGCAACAACAACTAAGCAATTCCAGCCAACATACAACAACAAATACTGCAGCAGGTAATCCTGATATGGCCATAAACGTTAGCCAACCAATGCCCATGTCCAAGTCCACGGGTAACTTTACTTCCAGCATGATATCCCAGGAAATGGTGAGTAAATCGTTGGCTTCTCTAAACAACACACCAGCCGAGACACAGTCGCCGTCTACTCAACTGAAACTATTTCTGGACAATATACGCAGTTCCATGCGTTCGGAATATCAGCAGAATATACCAGAGGAAGTATTGCAACCCATTAAGGAACCCAAGACCACACAAAATCAGCAAATAAATCAAAAAGGTGTGACCACACTCAAACGGAATTCATTGCAGGAAATTGACTCCAAGAATTCACCATTAAAACAGGCCGCAAAGCCATTACATGGCACGCCGAAAGAAGTGGAAACAGTGCCCACACCATCAGATCAATTACGTGTGTTTTTAGAGGCCATACGCTCTAATAAAATACCCGAAAACGATGACAAACCCAAGCTAGTAAACTCGCAAACCTTGGACTCGTTTATAACGAAACCCTTGCAAATGCCCGATGTTACCTCGGGAACACCGGGCAATAATGGACCACCCTCGAGGAGAAGACCAAAATCTACAACAATAACCACCGTTAATGCTAATGCTAACACTAATGCTGCCAATGTTAATATCACAACAACAGCACCAGCCACGCCCACAACTAACGCGGGCACTGGTAAATTGGAGCATTCACTGACCACCTCCGAAAGTTTCCATCAAATATCCGACAACTTAAGGCTAATGAGCGAAGATTTAAAAGCTTTAAGTCCCAGTAAAGTGGTGACTTCACACAGTTCAGGCAGTCTTAAGACACTAGCTGCTCCCCTACACCAACACTCGACTTCCCCTTTAGCCACCTCACCTACCACTTTGCGTTCAAACTTTCCCACATCGACCAGCAATGGTTCCATATCTAGTCTAGCCAACTCTCTGAATACCTGTAATACCTCTGCCTCTACCACACCCTCCACTGCACCCCTCTTAACCGATTTCAACGAAATACTCGATAGTTTCCAACAAATGGCCGATAAATATAAATCAAAAGGTTCCTACGATTACTTGCGCAAATGTTCAGAGGCTCTGAGGCAACACTCACAGCAACTCAAGCTTATGCAACAGCAGCAGCAGGCAAATAACGCCACCACCACCACAACGCACTATCACAACAACAACAGCAGCAGTGATGATTGCAATTCTTGTACGACGACACCGGGCAGCATCAGGGAGGCGGTACAGAATCTGTTAATGCAACCACGTAACGGTTTTCAAATACTCGACGATAGAATGCGTTTGTTTATCGATATTATCGATAGTCAGGATAAATTGTCACAGGTAAGTACACACACACAGTGTTTGTGTGTATGTATGTATGTACGTGTGTAGATGTAAATGTAGATGTAAATGTGGTTGATATTGCCCTTGTTGTTATGCAAATAGAATTTCAAATGAATAGACAGCCAGACAGACAGACAGAGAGTAGCGTAGAGGAGTAGTGTTGCCAAGTAGCAGTAGCAGTAACAGTTATATTAGACATTATGGAGAAAGTTTTTGTTGTTGCTGTTGTTGTTATTGTTATTGTTAATGTTCTTCATGTAATTAATGACAATGACAATAATAATGATGGGAAAACGTGCTTTTTGGGAGTGAAAAGGCAGTAGAGGGAGAGAAGCACGAGCCCAGTTAAACATGGATTTGTTTGTAAGCAGGTGATTAAAGTTAAATTTCTGGTTATAATTGGCATGTTACGAAACCAATACAGGGTGTAGAGTATTCAACTTTATAATTTAAAAATCGAAATTGGTTATCTGGACTGTGAAATCTTTTGCTGCAGACTAGTCAATAAACCAATGAACTTAAATTAAAAAAAAATAGATTTCGCTGTTCATTAAGAAACTAAGTGTGTAGGCATCACTCGAACGAAGGCAAAGCTTTTGATAAATACTATGAAAACTCTAAGTAGTCGCCGTAGTCTAGTAGCTAGTGTGTTGGCTTATTAGACGTAAAGCCAGCGCTCGAGCCCCAGGCCAGACATCAAGACAAAATACAAAAAGTATTTCTTCGGCGACTTCCTCTCAGCAGATTTCTGGCAAAAACTCTGAAAAAAATTGGAAAATTGCCAAGAAAAAGTTTCTCAAAAATCTGTCATTCGGAGTCGACTTTAAACTGTAGGTCCCGCCGCTCATGTATAAAATTAACACACACACAACATAAGTGGTGTGAGTAACTAGGTCGTAATCCTGACTGAAGGCTTGTAATGACCAATTATGTATGTACGTATGTATGTATGTATGAAAGCTCTAAAAATTGTGGTTTACTCTGCTTCTTATTGGTCTTACAATCATAAAAGTTGGAAAACGTTCTGAACTGAAATCTGCCAATCGCTAGCAACCTCACATGGTTCGATGGGTAAAATTTTCTATGATAACTTGAGTATGACCAAGCAATTGCTCACAAAAACACAATCATGTGATGGCTGCGCAAGGGTTTGGATACAAATTACTAACTCAACACCACTATTCCTGAGCTCAAGCTCCGTGTGTATTTGTTGTATCCAAGTCTGTAGTAATAACACGTTAGGGCTCAATCACGCCTCTAGTGCAAATACTACACTTTAAAGTAACATTTCAATCGTACTACGGCTCTTCATGTATTGTTTATGAATTATCATCGCCCCAGCAGTGATAATTCTGTTTATTCACATATCCACGATAACGAAAATGTTCCACGTTGTTCGTGATTATTTTCGCTTAAAAGTTTTCGTTCTTATGGACGAGATACCGGCAACAAAATTGTCTATAATTTCCACGGTACTTCGTCTAGTCGGTACTTGCGAACCTTTAAACATAATCGCAGTTGGTCTGCTCATCTGATGTTCTCCTATAGCCTTCTAGGCCAGCAGCTGAATATCTTAGTCTTTGCCCAGCGAAATCTCAGACGGAATTCACGCTTCGTCTTCACTATCAAAGAGTTGCCGTGTTAAAAATCTGAACAATTATTAGGAATTCTTGAGGAGTATAACGACTTTATTGAAGTCGCCGTAGTATAGTAGGTAGTGTGTTATCTTATTAGACGTAAAGCCAGGGTTCGAGCCCCAGGCCAGACATCAAGACGAAATACAAAAAGCGGCGACTTCCTCTCAGCAGATTTTTGGCAAAACCTCTGAGAGTAAATAAAATTGCCATGATAAAGTTTCTCAAAAATCTGTCGTTCGAAGTCGACTTTAAACTGTAGGTCCACATGTATAAAATTAACACACACAACATAAGTGGTGTGAGAAACTAGGACGTTGTACAATGGGTCAATTCGACCTCCAGGTACTGTACTTGTCTTAATTGACGGGTACACGTCCTCTAACCTAACCTAACCTAACCATAACGACTCATGTCTTATTAACATATACTTTGTATCTCTTTTACTTCATTCATTGCTATTTACGAAAACATTCGCATCTTACGACGGGGCAATAACTTCTACACCTCCAATCACAGTTGCCATCTTCATTTATGCCCAAATCAACAATTTTTGAAAAAGCTTCAGTAACACTTGTTTGCGGAGGATGCCTAGGGGATTTGATTTCTGGTGCTATGATCCTGTCTGAAGCCTCTTATGAGTTTTGCATTGTTAACTTGAATATCACTTAGTATACACCCATGTATTAGGTTCGTTAATATCCCATAAGCGAAAATAATTTCAGACGATGTTGAATGTTCGGCATGAGGGCGTGGCAAAATATTATTTCAAAATTTTCTTATAAAAACTGTACTTGTATTCAGAAAATTTTTCTTACCTGTAAAGAGCTGAAAAAACATGTAAAACTCTCTTTAACGCCCACTTTATATAGGTGTGGCTTGAATGAAAAATTAAAAATTTTTAGTATCCGACAAAGTTTTTGTTGCTAGACTGCTTTGCCGATTTATTATTATTAATCTTTCTTGTTTTCCTAATAACCTTTGACCTTTTTAAGTAATAATGTCTTCCAATTTCATAATTTATTTAAAACCCAATTACGTAAGAGTAGCCGTAGCCCCTCCAACCATTCATCAACTGGCTGACTGATAACAATAATTAGTTGAGATACGGACACACACACTCGAACAAAATAATCCTTTAAATGGAATCCTTTTTAACAAGACAACCATATGGCAGGATAATGAAAGTATGAAAATAATTAAAATTTTATTCTAAAAACTCTCGAACTCACTCATCA
Source organism: Sarcophaga carnaria (assembly GCA_958299815.1). Classification (NCBI taxonomy): domain Eukaryota; kingdom Metazoa; phylum Arthropoda; class Insecta; order Diptera; family Sarcophagidae; genus Sarcophaga; species Sarcophaga carnaria. The sequence goes on along the minus strand of OY283150.1, from coordinate 128,026,438 downwards.
TTTATAATCCTTATACATACACCCTCTCTTACATACTTACAAACTTATGTGCAATGTGTGTGATGTCTTTAGAAGCCGAAGAGAGGTGGAGTACATACATATCTGGTTAAACCATTTGAATAGTTTTACATCAGCATTGTCAGATCGAATAGAGAAAAACCAATTTCCTTAAATGGCAGCAGATATCTTCTACTTCCCTACAGCACACATACATACATGTATACATGCAGATACGAGGGAGAGAAATGAATATCCATGTATTTGAATTAGATAAGAATCCATAATGTTTAGTAATATAATTGAGGTAAAAAAACATGTAAAAATAAAACTAAATTATCCCCTGTTATAAGGAGGGGTCCTTTATGAAACCAGGGGGAAGGAGAAATGTCTGTAATATCAGAGAGATTTAAAAAGAAGCCAAAGGTTATTTGAACAAACATGAGAGAAATAAGGGAAATATTATTCCATTAATGATGTGTTTTATGACAATCAAGCAAGCACAGGGTAGTGGTAGTGGAAGTGTAGAGAAAAGAATTTTAAAAAGTACTTTTTGAAATAAAAAGTACCTTTTTAAATTAGAAATTTAAAGACAATTGATGCACAAATTTAATTTCGCATAATTTTTAGACGCAATTTATTTTTAAGCATTCCGGAAAAGTACCTTTTTCTATTCCAAGTAAAAGTACCAACACAAAATACACTTTGCAAACAGTCATTTCATTTGAACCTACTTGAAGTTTAAGGTCTTACTTAGACTCGAGCCATTGTTATACAGCAAGTCAAGGTCTAAGCTTATAATCGAGAATACATACATACATAATTGGTCATTACAACCCTTCGATCAGGATTACGACCTTGTTTCTCACACCACATATGTTGTGTGTGTTAATTTTATACATGAGTGGTTGGACCTACAGTTTAAAGTCGACTCCGAACGACAGATTTTTGACAAACTTTTCATGGCAATTTTATTTACTCGCAGAGTTTTTGCCAGAAATCTGTTGAGGGGAAGTCGCCGAAGAAATATTTTTTGTATTTTTGTTTTGATGTCTGGCCTGGGGCTCGAACCCGGGCTTTAAGTCTAATTAGCGAACACACTACCTACTAGACTACGGCGATTAAGTAAAAGTACGGCGACCAAGTAAAAGTACCAACACAAAATACACTTTTCTGCCATTCAGTTTATTCGAACCTACTTGAAGTTTAACGTCTTACCTAGACTCGAGCCATTGCAATCGAGGATGCCCATAGGAAACCATTCCTACTCTAAAATAAATGTTGCCACTGCTCTAATCCTTATTTTGGAGATTTTAGTCAAAGATGCCAGCAAAAGAGAAGTCGAAAACATCCGTTTCTTCATGTAAAGAGCCCGGCAGTGGCTCATGAGGCGAAAGAGAATTTCTTTCTCCTCCAAGCAATGTTCTCTGCTACTGATGAGCTACTGGTGTCCAGCTAGACTCCGTAGTCTAGTAGGCTGTGTGTTAACTTATAAGACGAGAGCCCAAGATAGAAACCCTAGTTCCGAGATCTCTAATAGAAATAAATGTGAAAATGTGAAAAAACGTTTAAAATATGAGCTCCTCGTAGATTGCAAATAAAATAAACATAAATTTTGTGTTTAGTTTTAATTGAAATTCTTTATTATTCGCACAATTTTGTACGCCACTGTTCACAACTTGATGCAAACAACAACAATTGCTTGTCATTGTTATTCCTTTGTTTATACCCTACGCATAAACAATAACAATTGCTCGACAATTATTTTACAGATCTTTATAACGGAGATCTTCAAAGCACGATTACTCTCTTCAAACGCACCGCATCTTCACACAAGACTGACTGAACTCCATTAACTCACTCGCCTGTTTTGCCTTGCCTTGTATATGTCAGGGTAAACAGTCTGATGAATGTTCTTGAAGGCGAATGTTTGTGGCTTCACTTTCTCAAAATCTCCATAAACACCGGCGTTTACATTAATTTTTGTTGTTTCTGTATTTTGTATTTACATTTATTGTTGTAGTGTTGTTTGTGTATTTTTGTTTACCATTTTTTTATGCTGCTGTTTGTTGTTATATTAAGCAGTGCGAAAATTTGTAAACAGGTTTGTTTACTGCATTGTTTTGTTTTTGTAGCTTTTGTTTATAATTTTAATGTTAAGCGATGTAAAAGCAAAACACCAGTGTCTAGATTTTTTTCATTTTCGTAACAACATTTTTCTCTGCAACTTTCTCTCAGCAGTCTTCTAATAAAAACTCTGGGAGTAAAGCAGAATTGCCATGAAAAGTTTCTCAAAAAATCTGTCGTTCGGAGTCGACTTTAAACTGTAGGTCCTACCACTCACTGGAAAGAAAACATTCACAACAAGAGTGCTGTGAGGAGTTAGGTTTGAATCCTACCTAAATGGTTTTAATAAGCAAATAAGTAAGTCAGTGATGTCCAGCCAGACAATCACAGGTTATCTGTAGCGAACACAATTGATTTGTTTGAATCGAGCTTTCCCAAATAAATTAGTTTATCGTGTCAGTATCCTATCCTGTCGAACTTAGTCATCATCACTTCTATGCCTAAGCCTAAGACAGCCATGATAGGTAAGAAAATACAAATTATCCCAACGAACAACACTTACTTTAAGATTCAAGCAAGGTTCGGAACCCAATTACTTGACGTGCTGATTAGCCACTTGATGTTAGCGTAACCTGTACCCTCCATATACATAGGTTTAGATGTTAAAGGCTATACTGACTAATACTTCTGCCTTCTGTAGCAATGTTTCTCTAGCATGGAATTTTTATTGTTAAGCAATTACGTTTTTATTCTGATAATAATTTAGGAAAAAACAAACATTCTTTCATCAATATTTATTAACTCGTACCCCAATTAAGTACCTTCCATCATTATAACAAATAAAAAAAGTACCATGTAAAGGTAACTCAATTTAAATACAAATTTTCTCTACCATTTCCTGGTTCAATTAACTTGTTTCTGTAGTTTAGTTTTATGGCCCATATTTGTTAATCTTTTCAAATGGTTTTCGTAATTTGTTTACCAACCACAATCATTAGCTGTATTTTACCCCCTTTTTTCCCCCCACCTTGTTTATGGCTTGTTTTATACGTTAATAAAATAAACCTCATTACCTCTACGACGCCTCCTACTCTTGGTTAGGCATATAAAATTACTTTTTTTTTGGGGGAATATTTAATTAAAGACTCCAATTAAAACAACAACATTTGCTTATCAAAATTTCATGACCCCTAACTACCCTACCACTTCTACTTCTAGTATGTTGACTTTAGTAAATGATTGCACTTACGGCTTACGGCTGGCTGGGGTGTTAAGTAAACTCTCAAGTGCTTGAAAATGTAAATTTATCTACAGGTTGTACACAGGTTGTAACAATAAAATTAAATACACTTGAATGAATGAATAAATTTCTGTCTTTAAGAGAGAGTAAGAGTATTCTACCAAAACCTAACACCTGAGAATGCCACCCACATCAACACACCCGCTTCCCTATTTAGCCCATTCAGCCAAGAATACCTTTCTGTCATAGACTTGCCAAAGTCTGTAGAGTGAGTAGCTGTCGTAGAGCAGCAAGCAACAGTCAAGGGTATGTTATGTTATGTCTATCAAGCATCATTAGATGTTCAATCTCATCAAGAAATTCATTTTTGGTTTTACAAGTGCTGTCAACACTTTTACCAGCAGCAGCACTATTGGCAAGTGTGTTGGTTGGTTGGTTGGTTGATTTATTTAAATTTTCGGTTTATTTTAATCGGTAAAGAGCGGTGGAGGGGAGGGGGAGGCTCATTATTTAATGGCATTAAATATTTTGTCAAGGGATTATGTGTTTGTATAACGGAAAAGGAAATGTTATCTTAAGGTGGAGAATTTATTTTAAGCCACAAACTTTTTAATTGCTTTTCGGTTTTAGCCAACCACGCCCCATTTTATTATTTAAAAGAAATAAAGTATTGTATTTAAGTATTATTGGAACATATTTTAAAGTTGTTAATCTAAGAAATGTTGTTAAAATTTCCTAATTTGCAGTTTTTAGCCAAGTTTTAAACCTGTTTTCTAGAACATTACATTCATACCGTATATCAAATATCCGTAGCAGTTGTTGCAAAGAAAATTGTCAGCAAATATTTATGAATAATTTCTATTTAATTTGATTTTATTGAATTAAATTTATTTTTAAATTATTTCTAATTTTTCTCTTCTTACTCTCTGCTTTCAGGTATGTACAGTGCAAATATTTTAAGTCATCATTGTTAAAGGTATACTTATATACACGTTCAATATATTTGTTTTATAAATTTTCTTTTATAAATTGATTGATTCAATTCCAAAATCAATTTATTTAATCAGGTGCCAAGCGCATCCTCTAGCCTACTTAAATATTTAATTGCAATTAAAATATACGACATAATTTTAAATGAAAAGATAGATAGATAGATGGTAGAAGCCATATATTAGAGGCCCTTTGTACATACATACGTACATATGTACATACATACATATATACATTCATACATACATACATACATACATAACTGGTCATTACGACCACGATTATAACCTAGCTTCTTACACCCCTTATGTTGTATGTGTTAATTTTATACATGAGTGTCGCGACCCACATTTTAAAGTCGATTCCGAACGACAGATTTTGAGAGACTTTTTCATGGTAATTTTCTTTTAGGTTAGATTAGGTTAGAGGACGTGTCAATTAAGACAAGTACAGTACCCGGAGGTCGAAGTGACCCATTGCACAACGTCCTAGTTTCTCACACCACTTATGTTGTGTGTGTTAATTTTATACATGAGTGGTGGGACCTACATTTTAAAGTCGATTCCGAACGACAGATTTTGAGAGACTTTTTCATGGCAATTTTATTTATTCTCAGAGTTTTTGCCCGAAATCTGCTGAGAGGAAGTCGCCGAAAAAATACTTTTTGTATTTTCTCTTGATGCCTGGCCTGAGGCTCGAACCCTAGCTTTACGTTTAATAAGCCAACACACTGCCTACGAGACTACGGCGACTTCTAATTTTCTTTTACTCTCAGGGTTTTTGACAGAAATCTGCTGAGAGGCATAGTGGAGTCACGTCTAGTAAGTCAACACACAACCTAATAGTCTGGAGATGGAGACTGGAGGCCCTTTATATTTTAATAAATTTTTAACAGTCTAACACTAAGTCAGCAGTAACTCTCCTGATAACGTATTAAATGTGTGTTTGATCTTGATCCAGTATTAGAATGTTTCTCTTTTTAAGTGAATTTATTGTATGCCAAACAATGGTTTTTTACTGCTGGTACTATCAGCTACTGAGATGCAACACATATTTGCCTAGGCCTGTTAATTATCTACTAATATTTTCAAATTAAAGTCTTTGGTCTGACCATTGTATGTGGCATGTTGCTTGCTAGAAATCTGAAAGGCAACTTCTAGACTTAGCCAAGCTACAAACCATTTCAAAGTGGATTCTTATCAAATCACTATTTATTGATTAAAATTCAGGCACTAATGGCCGTAATTAAAATGTTTACATACAATTTATTGACTTTCCATTTATATTTTTGGCACGAAGTCGAAGTATTTCCCGATTGCCATCTCTGATTGTCTAGAAAAGGTGTTTTATTTGGCTGTATTGGTGAGAAGGAACATTGTTCCATAATTCCTATACTTGCCCATTCCTGTAATGAATTTTATCACCAAGCCACGTCACCCCTAATTAGCAGATGTATTCCCAAAAACCTTTTAATGCCTTTTTACTACACCCCTGCCAATTATATCCTAAGAATTCTTATCAATTTCAATTTTACTGCTGCATTATCTCCCAGTGCCTCTCATCATCATCTCATTTGACGTTAAATGGACTTTTGTTTTCCGTATTATTTTCATTAACATATCAGAGGAAAAGCAACAAAACACACGAGAAAAAAACACATAAAATTAGAGAAAAACAAATTCCAACGTTAATAGACTCAATGGCCACTTTAACGGCCACTACAACGTCAATAATATTAAAAAGAGGTCCGCAATAAACATTAAAAGAGGCCAGCACGGCGCAATGAAGAATGGCAGTGGGTGAGCCACAAAGGAAGTACAATTCATTAGAAGGATTTACATTGTTTTTGTATTCATTGTTTCAACACACATACACTGTCAGTGACACTCATACACTTGCATATTTTTCTCTTGCTGATAACAATAACAACAGCCATCAAATGAAAGTTTCAACAACTTCTAGAAACAAAGTTAGATACAGAGAGAGATAGGTGGAAAGAGAGAGAGAGAAAGAGAGACAAGAAATGAATTGGTTTGTATATCTAATGATAGGAAAACAAGTGCCATCATTTTTTTGCTCTCATTTACGACTGCTATTGTCCTGTTGTTGTTATAGTCCTCAGCAGCTGAAATACAGGAAATAAACACTGGGTGGGAGTAACCAGAAGAGAGGTAGCGTATACTCTTTATTGATGGTCTCATCATAAATCATGATTAGCCCACATAGAGAGTTAAGTTGAGGTTTTGTTTGCCCCAATTTCTCTTTTATTTTCGATTTCGAATTTTTTTTTACCAAAAATTCAAATTTGAAACTCACTTTCTCATTCGCTCTCTCTCTCACTCTCTGTCTCACTTTTATGTCATATTTCCAGTTCCTGGATTGACGTAAATGGCAATTGTTTACATTGTGACTTAGGTTTGTTGCATCTTTTGTTTGATTGTGTATTGAAATTGTATTCAAATCCATCAAAAACTGAAAACGTTGTCCATGCTCTAGAGGTGGTGGTTGAGGTGGTTGATAGTGATGCCAAGAGACATTGTTAGTGATGATGATGACGATGATGATGGTATTTAAACTGACAACAGCTGCAATAGTAAAAACTACAACAGCAACAACAATATTATAACCAACATCATCATTATAATCGTCAATCTCATCAGCAATTTCCATTATACCCCCTGTCATAATGAAAATGGAAAGTATTTTCGATTTGTGCTGATGTTTTACCGAAATTGGAACATATTTTAAAGTTGTTAATCTAAGAAATGTTGTTAAAATTTCATAATTTGCAATTTTTAGCCAAGTTTTAAACCTGTTTTCTAGAACTTTACATTCATACCGCATATCAGACATCCGTAGCAGTTGTTGCAAAGAAAATTGTCAGCAAATATTTCTAAATAACTTCTATTTAAATTTAAAAAGAAAATGTTTTTAATTAATATATAGCCGTGTCTAAGCATGGTTACAAACCATAATTCATATCTTAAGAATGGAATTCATTTCCAGTAGGTCTTAAGTATTGAAGAAAAGCGTTTTGCTTTTCATTAAGACTTTCTTTATTTCAATACAAGCCTTTCTTGTCAATTTACTATCCAGTAATACTAACAGACATTTTGTCTAAATTTTTCATGATTTAAACTTCAAACAGGAGTCGAATATTCTTCCATTTGGAAAATTTCTTCCTTTTCGTAAGTGATACTACTGCGGAGTTGTCTAAGTTTATCCTTAAGCACAGTACTAACATGCACCACCTGCTTACAATCCCAAGATCTTTTGTAATGATGTCAGGAAAATCTCTTCAAATTTGCCTCTTACCATCTGAACTATGTCGTCTGCATACTCGACTCAGACAATTTTATCGAGAGTTCTTGCAAATTCAAACTCCATGTTAGTGGTGAAGGTATCCCACCATATGGGCAACCTGTGGTCATGACAGCCTTTATCATTTCGTTTCCTGTATCATCCATTTGGGTATTGAAGGGCTTATATACCTTCTTTATAATGCCCTAACCTAACCAAGAGGAGTGGGGAGTGTAATTATAATTCTTTAGTCTGGATTACGACCTAGCTCCTCACACCATTTGTGCTGTGTGTGTTAATTTTATACATGAGTGGCGGGAGCTACAGTTTAAAGTCGACTCCGCACGACAGATTTTCGGAGAAACTTTTTCATGGCAATTTTATTTACTCTCAGAGGTTTTGCCAGAAATCTGCTGAGAGGAAGTCCCCGTTCTCTATATCAAGAAAATATCAAAAAGTCCCCTTCTTAATATCCAAGGGCTCCTGAATGATTCTCACGTTATCTAGAAGAGCTGTCTGAGTTGATCTGCCTGACCTGTCTTAAAATAAAGTGAGCCTTACTAGCTTAAGACTGTTACGCTTTACCAGGCTGTTAGAATGCACGCAAGAGCTAGTCTACTACGGTTGTTTTCATTGCCAAAACTAATTGGCATGGTTTCTATTGTCTCCAATTCCTGGAAAGTGTGTTTGCAGCAGCAGCTCTACTCTTTTCAATTCACTATTCGTTAAAGCTTGTCTCGTTATTCTCAAGAGCTATCTGCGACAGAGAATTCTCTGCCACAAAAGCTGCTGAAGCCATCACAGATAGCTTTCCTTATTTTCTTGTTGGATTCTGTAAGTCGTATCTTATATTCCTGGGTAAGCCCATTACGTGTTGCTATATAACTGAGTCTGCGAATTTAGGTCCTGCCACTAGGTATCGCGTAATGGCTACAACTGAAGGAGGTATCCGGAATTGTTGCATTGATTTCAATCACACTATCCTCGTTTTTAAATTAATTTCGTATGCTTTTGTACATTGAGGTACCTTTTAGACAGTAAAACTAAAATTATTTCCTATGTAGTCTTGCTCTCTAAGCCCTCCATGAGACCGCATGCCTGATTCCACTTCACTCTTTATAAACCCTTTCCTCCTCGAAAGTTTTCCTATCGAAAATCCATAACGTTGAAGATGACAACATCTCTTGAGATTATCATTACTTTTCATGCAGCTTATTTGGAATTAATAAAGAACCCTCAATTCCAATGAAATTTGTGGTACCTTTTTGCTACTTTGGTACGTTGATTTGATCCAATATTATAGATATTGATATTGAATAAGATATTGAAGCAAAAAATGGTGGATTTGGTACCATTAATGAAGCAGGAAATCGAACCAAAAAATGGTGGATTTGGTACCATTAATGACAGTGTTTATAAAAGTACTTTTTTTTGGTACCAAATATGTTACCAGCTATCAAATAAGGGTCGCTATAAAGCAAGAAATCGAAGCAAAAAATGCGGGATCTGGTACCAATAATGAAGTAAGAAATCGAACCAAAAAATGGTGGATTTGGTACCATTAATGCCAGTGTTTATAAAAGTACTTTTTTTTGGTACCAAATATGTTACCAGCTATCAAATTAGGGTCTCTTTATTAAATATCTTGTATATATTGTGTCTTTTTGTAGCTATTTTGTCGAATTAAAGATACTCACTAAATCCCATGTTGGTGGCACACCCTTTAATCTCCTTTCATTCATTCTGGTTTTTTTTTCCTCTTTTTTGTGTTATTTTTTGCTCTTTTGAAAATTTCGATTGTTGTTGACGAAATGAATGAATGAACGAATGAATGGTTAACTCACTGTGTGCCATTTTTTATCTTCTCATTGTACGGGTAATTCCGGATATTTGCTTCTCTTTTGTTGTTAAAGATTCTCTGCAATTTATGCCTGTGTGTGTGTGTGTGTGTTTAGGTGTTTAATGAACATGTTACCCTCAAACAGTTTTGAATTTTTCTTGTTGTCGTTTTTCTCTGCCACCTTATGTATGTATGTATGTATGTACAACTAACTGATGATTTGAAAAAATTGTTGTATTTTTGTTTTTCCTAGGACGAGAAGAAAGGTCTTCTTCCACTCGTTTTTGTATGTTTGTCTAGCAAATGCTTTTACCTGTTTTGCTTGAATTATTGGATTGTCTGTGATAAATTGTTTGAAATTTGTTTTACGGTTTTTATCTTTGAAATCTTGTGGTTTCTTTAGTTACTGGCTTGTAAAGTACACAAATACGTACATAAGGAGAGAAGGAGAGAGAAAGAGAGAAGGAGAGAGAGATAAGAAGACGAAAGAAGAAAAATCTGTCTTTTAAAAAATAATTACCAAAAATTTGTCAAGTGCTTAAATTGAGTATTGAAGAGATTATCTTTTGAGGTTTTTTTTTCTCACATGATTAACAAGTAATTGATGTTGTTTGTTTCTTATCCTTGCCACAAAAACCGTAAGGGTTCAATAATTATTGTTTATAATGAAAAATTGCTTTTCATTTCTCTTTTAAAATTAAAATGAATATTTAAAGGAGCTTTAGTTGGTTAAATAATAACGAAATAAATCATTGAGCTCTGCAGGGACTTACATTCATTTCTAAATCTTGAATAAGATTTTAAATTATTAATAGTAGCCAGAGTTTATTTGCAGGTTTGCGTAGGCACATCACTCCGTAGAGCTTGATTTGTGCCCAAAAGGTTTTTAAAATGTCCTTCAGACAACACTGGGAAATTCTATCGTTCGGTGTAGTTTTGCATTTTTTTAAATCAATCCTTAAAACATATAAAAATTAAAGCTTTTGTGTTTAAAAATTAGTATAGTTTACTTTAACATAAATTTTCATTTTTTATTTCTTTCAAAAATTTCTTTTATTTTTAATATCGGGTCCGCCATCTAACGTTTTTTTTTCCAACTAGTGCTTTATTTCGTGAATGGTAACACTGGTAGCTCATGTCTGATTTGACAGATAATTAGTTTTATCCTTCCGCTGAACGAATATGGTTGTGTATACGCTTGAACAACGCTGGGAAATATTGCGACATTACTTCGAAAATCATGGTAATGTTGCAGAATGTGTGCGAAAATTGCGTACGAATTTTGGAAGAAGAGAAGCACCGTCAGCTCTCCGTGTGTTCGTTATCTTGTGAAAAAAGTGAAAGAAACTGGCATCCTCATCGATAAACCAAAGCATGAAAAGCCAAAAACAGAAAGTGTGCGTGAAGCGACATCAACATCAATTCACCGTCGTCCTCAACAATTGAACATTTCGGAGACATCATTGAGACGAATTTTGCATAAAGACCTTGGTATGACGCCATACAATGTCCAATTGGTTCAGGAGTTGAAGCCAATTGACCATCCAAAGCGTTTTCGCTTCGCTAAGTGGGCCTGCGAACGACTTACAGAAGATGCCGATTTTGGCAAAAAAATCCTCTTTTCAGATGAAGCTCATTTGCAAAACAGAAAACCCGCACGCATACATTGAAAAGCTGACGCACCCAAAACGAGTCACTGTTTGGTGCGGATTTTGGTCCAGAGGCATAATTGGGACATTTTTCTTCGAAAATAAGCAAGACTTGGCCGTTACAGTCAATGGCGATCGTTATCGGGCCATGTTGAACGAATTTTTGTTCACAAAAATTGAAGAGGAGGATGTTGGCAACATTTGGTTTCAACAGGACGGCGCTATGTGCACACAGCCGAAGCTACACTCGATGTTTTGCGCCCTGTTTTTGAAGATCGCATTATCAGCCGCAGAGCTGATGTCGTTTGGCCACCTCGGAGCTGCGATTTGACACCGTTGGACTATTATTTGTGGGGTGCCGTCAAAGTGTTACACCGACAAGCCAGAGAAAATTGACGCTTTAAAGGACAATATTCGTGAAGCCATTGGTGAAATACAGCTGCACACAATCGACAATGTGCTTAAAAATTGGACCGATCGTGTAGGCTACTGCATGGCCAGTCGAGGCAGCCATTTGAATGAAATTATTTTCCATTATTAACCGGAAGGATTAAGAGAAAATATTCAGTAGTTTTTTTTAAAAGCCTTTTCAAAACGAAAAAGTTATTTGGCGGACCCTATAAATACCTGAAAAGTATGCAACAATTTTTTCTTCTCTTTTCGCGAGCAATAATAATTAAAGCGTGACAAATTCCGTCATTATTTTCTTTTGAGTGTAGTTTTTTTTTGTCGTTGTTTCTGGCCTATCAGACAAATTGTCACCATAAAAAAAGATTTTAAAATTATAACAATTCAATTATGCTGCCTGCACACGCATTCACGCACACTTGCTCACGCACACACACATAATATTTTTATGTTCTCTCATTATGAACACAAATATCGATTATTAAGAACCCACACAAGCATACTCAATCGCACATAGGGAGTCATTCACACAAAATTTGTAGGATTTCACGCTCACTCAATCTCTCTCTCTCTCTCTCTCTCTTTCGTCTCTTTCGTCTCTTGCAGAGATACCGTTTTAATTGAATATTGCGTGTGTATTAAATAAACGATTACGTTTTAAGCACATTGTTTATGTTTGTTGGTAAGTTAATGCATGAGTAGCATGCCTATGTATTTTTTTTTATAGCTTTACGAGCTAAAGGTTGGGAATCTTCGAAAGACATTGGTAGCCCGGCCTACCAATGTGCACGATTCGCCGCAAGACTTACTCTCGGCTTGCTAAACGCATACGTACTAAACCCAACCTAGTTCGTCACACTTCCATTAAGTCGCCCCCCCGGGACCACAATCAAGTATTACATCGGGGGAGGTAAAGATTCAGCGAGTGCTGCTATCCATTTCTGCTGTTCTTGCTCTCTCTATTATTCTCTGTTGTACTAGAACTTCCTTCGCGAATAAACATACCGCGTTCCAGTTTTCGCGCGATGTTAACATTAGGTTAACCACGTTGTCGGGAGTCACCTGGGAACCGATCGTCCTCTCAAGGAAATTTCGTCGGAATTCGTAGCGCGGGCATTCGTATAGCATGCCTATGTGTGGGAGTGTGTGTGCATATGTGTGTGTAACTCGTTAAACTTATTGAAATTGACCATAACGGTTGAATACTCTGACTATACTTGACTGTGTTGTTCGTTGTTCATTTCGTTTTTAACGTACATCCATACATTATCACATTAGTTTACATGCAACGCACCACAGGCACTCACACACATACTTATCTATCGTGTAGGGTGATTCCATGTAAAAAGTGTTAAAACGATAAAGCCTTTAAAGTAAGTGGATCGTAAAGAATTTATTAATTTTTACAGTTTAACAACTGGTTGCATGACTTAATAGATTTTTGCTTATGGTTGTTGTCTTTAATAACTTATATGAAATTTAAGAGAGTTATGTTAGGTTAGGTTAGTGTGGTAGCTTTGATACCAAAAGCTTACTTGAGCATGCATAGAGGGCCGTTGTGACGACACAGGTGAACGCAGTCCCTGTACTGACCAAGTTCCTCCAAACCAGGGAAGAAGAAAAAGTTGGTCAGCGCACTTTAAATCACTTCCGCCCCACGCTGGGAAACCAGCCCGAAAATTTGATAAACGAGACTATATCCTTGAAATCAATGAACGATAGCTCCGTCAAGCTGACAAGGGTTGGAAAGCCAAATAACCTATATCTGCACCTCGCAAGAGATCTGCATTGACAAAGAAAGTGGATAACAGTCTCCTCTCAGTAAGAATCTCAAATAGATTGTCAGTGTAAACCCCGCCAATGCTACAGAAAATTTTCTGTGGCTGACAAGTATTCCAATTATGATTTCCACAATCACCACGTAATACTTGTAAAGTGTGCACATTTGAATCATCACTTTTGTGCTGTTATTTTCACTATATTTAGGCATTATTTGGCTGCTCTTCGGAAAAACTTTTAACTCAATAAATTACATTTCAACTGACATGTCTGTCTGAATGACTTTTTCGAATCGCGATGAGATTTTAAACTAACTTAGTTGGATGCCCATCACACAAATGAATATGGTAATGAGTTCCTAAAATTATCTCTTATCACCGAAGAGTAGAATACATTTAATACATGATTTTTCAATGACAAATTAAAGTGAAATGACCCCCACCCCCGGCCCATTTGAAATTCCTTATCATGAAAGAATTTTCATGATTTTTTTCTGGTTTTTGACCACACAATTGCCTGTAGAGCTGTCAACACACATACCCACGGTCGTATACACATTGAAATTTCAAAAAATTACCAGCGAAACACGGTAGGCATCCATAACTGTTATTAAATAATCCTGTAGTAGTAATAAAAATTATTTTAACGGCCAGCCAAAAAAAAAGACAAAAATTCATAAAAATTGTTAATAACTGTAATGACGATAATAATGTTAATAATGATAGACAGAGACAGAGAGAGAGAGAGACAGCGCAGAGAATATGTAAAGATTTCGTAATTAAATAATGAAAATTTTAATTTTCAGTTTACACAACATGAACGTTAAACATAATTTTCAGGCAAATTGTAAAATATTAACCGTTTGACTGCTAAGCGATTCTGGTGAGAACGTTCGAAAACTGCTCGATAACTACAATTATTTATTAAAGGGTCCGCCAATTAACTTTTTTTGTTTGAAAATGCTTTAAAAAAAAACTACTGAATATTTACTGAAATTTCTTTTTTTATTTGAAAGGACAATCCTTCCGGTTAATAATGGAAAATAATTTCATTTAAATGGCTGCCTCGGCTAGCCATGCAGTAGCCTACACAATCGGTCCAATTTTTAAGCACATTATCGATTGTGTGCAGCTGTATTTCACCAATGGCTTCACGAATATTGTCCTTTAAAGCGTCAATTATGTTTGGCTTGTCGGCGTAACACTTATCTTTGACGGCACCTCACAAATAATAGTCCAACGGTGTCAAATCGCAGCTCCAATGTGGCCAAACGACATCAGCTCTGCGGCTGATAATGCGATCTTCAAAAACAGGGCGCAAAACATCGAGTTTAGCTTCGGCTGTGTGGCACGTAGCGCCGTCCTTTTGAAACCAAATGTTGCCAATATCCTCCTCTTCAATTTTTGTGAACAAAAATTCGTTCAACATGTTCCGATGACGATCGCCATTGACTGTAACGGCCACTCCTTGCTCATTTTCGAAGAAAAATGGCCCAATTATGCCTCTGGACCAAAATCCGCACCAAACAGTTACTCGCTTTGGGTGCATTGACTTTTCAATGTATGCGTGCGGGTTTTCAGTGCCCCAAATGCGACAATTTTGCTTGTGTACATACCCGCCAAGATCAAAATGAGCTTCATCTGAAAAGATGATTTTTTTTTGCCAAAGTCGGCATCTTCTGGTGTAGGCTACTGCATGGCCAGCCGAGGCAGACATTTGAATGAAATTATTTTCCATTAATAACCGGAAGGATTGTACTTTCAAATAAAAAAAGAAATTTGAAAATATATTCAGTAGTTTTTTTTTTAAAGCATTTTCAAAAAAAAAGTTATTTGGCGGACCCTTTATAATAAAAAAAAATCTACAAAATTCTAATAACCTATGCATAAAGATTTATAGGGTCTTCTCGTCTTTTAATTTTATTTTTGCATTTTTGGCTAAATTTTTACCCTGAAATTCGCAGCGCAAATGCGATTTTCGTAACAAATGAACGCAGCGCTTTTGCGGCGCGTAGCAGTAAAACGGCAAAAGAAAAAAAAACAATTCAACATTAAATGAGGTAGTGAGCCCTCCTTATAGTATAAGATCTTTCTTAGGCTACCGGTTAGGTTCAATATGATACCGAAAATCAATATCCAACCCGGGGATTAAACATTCCTTATAGGAAACCATACTGACTCTAAAATAAATCGATCTGTTGCACTACATCTTATTTTAGAGAGTTCAGCCAAAGATGTTAGAAAATCAGAAGTCACTAGCCTCCATCTCTTCATTGTACTAACACATGAAGTGTAAAGTGGTCTCTTCCATGTCCTCAGATATACAGCTCCTGCAGAAATCATTTCCAGGAATTTCAGATGTATGGGTTATGGGTTTGGCTTGCCATACCAAGCAATTTATGATCCTAACAATATAGCATATGGTGACAAAGAAGTTGTCTAATATAACAGTGACAATCGGAAAGGCTATGCCCTGTAACCCGTCAGAGATTGTAAGCTCCATTGCTACGATGGCCAGTTCACGAGCAGTACAATTACCTGCAAATACCTTCCTTAGTTCCTCTTGAATAAACCGAAAACTTCCCCATGACCCTTTTAAACTCTTTTGACCCTCTTCATTGTATTATTGCGGTACAGTTGGGGGTCCAAAATAACTGCCAGACATCTTAGCTTCGTGAATAAGGATAGTTTGTTCTTTTAAGGATTTGTGTCTTTTATCGTGTGGTAAACACCATCAACTTCAACGTTAAAACGAATAAGAAATATATGCCGCCTAAATATATACCCCATTTTTTTAAATATTTTCATGCCTCATACTAAATTTATATATTTCTCTCATAATCTTCTGCTTATATCTTTATTGTGCTCAAAAAACTAGTTTTTAAAACAAAAAATTGTTCTATGATTTGATCGTATAGGGATTAATTTAAATGCAAGTTTATTTTCTTTTTTTTTTGTTGAAATATTAATTAATTTTAGTTGCCTACCTTAAGGAGTTTTTTTATTTTTTATTTTAATAGTAATTAAAATTAATTCATTTGAACAAGTAAAATTCTTTCGAAAACATTTCATTGCTTTTAGCTTCCAATTTCTTTTTTTTTGTACTTTCTGATCCATTAAAGCAGAAAAAAGTGTTTAGCATACTTTTAGTTGCTTCAAAATGAAAAAATGAAAAATATTTCTATAGAATACCTTTAGGCTATTACAGCCTAAATAGCTATGAGAGGCATAAAGACAACAAAACTGAAAACTTATTTAAATCTGCAACAGTTTAAAGGAAACCTACTGTTCTAGTTTTCTTTCTGTCGATATCACTCTGTTTCTCTCTACTCTCTTCTCTCTCTCTCTCTCTCTCTCTCTCTCTCTCTCTCTCTCTCTCTCTCTGTGCTTTTTACACTTAAATGCTGGCTTAATTTTTTTACTTCTGTTACTGTTGTTGTTGTTGTTGTTGTTGTTGTTAATTTTGTGTTCAATATTCACAAAGAGAAGAAATTAAAACATCAAATTTAAACTGTTCAAAAGAAAAAAAAAACAAGAAAAAAGAAACGTAAAATTGGTAGTAAAAATTGCTGCCAACATTAAACTGATGACTTTGCTTAAATTTGGGTCAGTTGCAGAAGAAAGAAAACAAAAACAAGAAGAAAAACAAAAGGACAGAGCAAGTCCAACAGCAAAAAAGAAGAAAAACTACTTCAGCAAACATTACTTAGCAAAATTGCACTCACAATACCCCGCATTAAAAATTTAAAACCAGACCCGAATCTGTTTTTCTTCGTTCATTACACAGAGTTTTCTGTAGCAGTTGTTGTTGTTGTTGTTGTAAATTTTTTACACCATTACTGTACTATGGTCTCTACTCGTTTACACAGATTTAAAGATAAAAATTGTGGGTTCTCTTGCTGTTATCGAAAATTGGTTGGTTTAGCCATCAGTTTTCATTTTTTTTTTTCGTAAAAGTCAGCAGCCCTAACATATGCTACAAATTATTATTGAAATTAAAAAGAGAAAAGCAGGTTTTAGGTTAACGGTTACGGTTCCCTCTCATATCCTTGCCGCCATTATTATTATTACAACACACAAGTAAGAGAGAAAAGAACATTTTTAAGCAAAATAACTTTAAAAAAAGAAAAGAAAAAACTTTGCTGGTGAAAAGGAAAGAAGGAAAGGAAATTAAAAGAAATACACCAGCATTGTTAATCGTTACGTTTGTTTTTTTTTTTCAAGATGAGAAAAAGAAAACGTTTTTAAAGTGATATTAAACATAGCATTGGTTTTAGAGAAGCCTATTTATGGTAAAATGATTTTTAAATGGTACATATTTTGCTTTGAAAGGCCTATTCTTTACTCACAATATTACAAGATAAAGAAATTGATTACTCTAGCCGATGTTGAAGTCGCCGTAGTCTAGTAGGTAGTGTTGGCTTATTAGACGTAAAGCCAGGGTTCGAGCCTGGAGCAGACATCAAAACAAAATACAAAAGGTATTTCTTCGGCGACTTCCTCTCAGCAGATTTCTGGCAAAAACTCTGAGAGTAAATAGAAAATTGCCATGAAAAAAGTTTCTCAAAAATCTGTCGTTCGGAGTCGACTTTAAACTGTAGATCTGCGCCACTCCTATATAAAAATTAACGCACACAACAAAAGTGGTGTAAAACACTATGCCGTAATCCTGACTGAAGGGTTGTGATGACCAATTATGTATGTATGTATGTAGCCGATGTTATATAAGGTTTTTGAACCAAGACGGCTGACTGCACTACAACCACAATTTATTTGCTACGTCTGCCCGTGTCAATCGCAAACCTGACCGGCTCCTTCAATGTCGGTCTCGGGAAGTTCTTTTAATCCAACGTATACGCGAGTAGAAGCCTGCATCTCCAATACCTCAGCGTGACGCAGTTGATGGTCAAGATCTATTTTGATTCCAGGGAAAGGTATCGAA
This sequence comes from Sarcophaga carnaria, assembly GCA_958299815.1. Lineage (NCBI taxonomy): Eukaryota > Metazoa > Arthropoda > Insecta > Diptera > Sarcophagidae > Sarcophaga > Sarcophaga carnaria. The sequence goes on along the minus strand of OY283150.1, from coordinate 128,008,227 downwards.
TATATGTACGTATCCTATGCAAGTCCTTGTTGATGGCATAGTTACCCGTAAGAGATTTCAAATGATTTTCTCGTTTGAACGATTGATGTCGATTGTATCTGCGTCTTCCAGGACTTTCATAAGACTCTCCGTATAAAGTCAAATCTAAATAATTAATAAATTTTAACAAAATGTGAATACATTTGCGGTGAGGATCTGATCAACCAGGTGTCTACGCATTCAACTGATTGGTTCTGTAGCTTTGATTTTCTTTGCATTTATTTCAAGCTTTGGCTGGCGGTCTTTTAATTTTGCTTACATTTCTGAGATCTTGTGAGAGATAAATTTTGCGATTGATTAACAGTATTTCAAGGGGAGGACTCCATTCCATTAAATTATTCCATTAGAATGGAAACGTAGAGTCAAAAATCGTATGAATTCTTCTCTCTCTTCGACTGTCAATATCTGTTACAGTGTGTGTGAAGATAAATTTGAATTTGAAAATCCAAGACGCAAACCATAAATTTTAGCAGCACCACAATTGGCGTTAACAGAGCAAAATTTCCTCTTAACAGAACAAAATTTGCCCTTAACAGAGTACTGTTAGCTATTTAACAGAGTCCATCTAAATAAACCCACTTGTTTGGGAGCTAATTTTGGGAAATACTCTAGGTTTGTGAGTACAATACTATATTCAAAGGAATGTTCCAAGGCCTCTTAATATAATCAGCAAAAAAGTTCTATATTAAGTGATATGATATTAAAAAAATTGGATTTGTAAATATGAATTTTTTGCTGGAAAATTCTCTAGAAAATCAGTGGCCATTTTGGGACATAAAAGAAATATTATACCATACAAACTATATGCAAATGGTAGTCCAGAGGGTCCTTTTTCGAACCGTAGTAGTGTTATAGTTGGAATAATTTTGAGGCCCAAACAAACTATCCTTTATACTTCAACACTTTTGTTCACAAATAATAATGATTATAATGAAAATTATATTTCATATCAATAGTCTGCAATAATTGCAAAGTAGAAGTCTAATCTACTTTATGCCACTGTTAAACAGTTAACAGTGCTCTGTTAATAGCAAAATTTACACTGTTAGAGGCAAAAAATGGCGCTGCTAAATGTGTGGGTTTGCGTCTTTGGTTTTTAAATTCGATTTTATCTTCACACACATTCTGTTACATGGTCTTAAGCAAATTAATGTTCCTTCTTGTTACTGGCATACTTTCTGTTAGTATTTCCTCTCCAATTTCAAAAATATTAAAAATTTGTAATTGCAACACATTCCTTTCATTCCTCGGGTATATGCAGCCCTTGCGCTGACTAACTTCTCTCTCCTTGGTTCGGAGGCACTTGGTCAGTACAAAGACTGCGTTCATCTGTGGCGTCACAACGGGCTGCTTTGCGTGCTCAAGTGAGCTTTTGGTATGGAAGCTACCAACTAACCTAACTTAACCTAACCATATGGTCTGTAATTCTCTCTACCCATTTGATTAGCTTCCCGTGAGTGTTAAATACTAGCGTTGAAGCTTCTTAGCTCCACAAACCCAAGCCACCCTGTTCTGTTGAAGGAAACTAAATAAATAAATAAAAAACTTTGATTAAAAATCTTTTAAAAATGTTTTAATAACATTACTTACCTTTATTTTATGGATTTTAGTTTTTATTATTAAAAAAAAAACAAGTAAGAAATGAATAAAAATTGTTTAATTCATTTTATTTCGCAAATATTTTGTTGTAATTTAATAAAATAAAATTGACTCTCTGATACCATTTTGCTTCAACCATTTTAAAACTTTTTTTTTTTCCTTTATTTTTGTTTCGTACTCTTTTTAGCATTATTACACTGCCATTAAAATTTATTTACTTCCATCCATAAAATATGCTATAAATTTCTAAACTGTACCAGTTCCTACTGACTTCTCACTCTCTCTCTCTCTCTCTCTCTCTCTCTTAACTTCTAAACATATTCATTCAACTGAAAATATGCATAAAAAGGAGTGAGAGAGGGAAAGAATGAGAAAGAGAGGCGTAGAGAAGTGAAGAAGAGCATCATGCAAAAAAAAGAAAAAAAGAAATATGCTTCCTGTTATAGTTAAATTCAGTTTTATTTTCATTTTCTTTTTTTAATTTTTTTTTTAGTATTATTTTTCACAGTTCCTAAAACCTTTTGTTGCCATATTTCTTTCCACATTTTTTGTATTTTTTCCCTTCCATTTTTTTAATAAATTTTTATAGTTTAATATTCGCATATTTCATTTTAATAATGCTAAAATGGACTTTTTTCTCTCTCTCTGTCTCGGTTTCTATCGTATTTTTGCCCCCCAACATTTTACACTGAATAAATCAAAAAAAAAATCTTACGCATAAAACTTGACAACAGGAGCATAAAAAAGGAAAAAAACACAATTTTTTTTTTTTAAATTTATTGCATACTTTTAGTTGTTATCCTCTAGTACATATATACTTACTTATAGATATGCACATGCATGTGTTCGGAAAGCATAAATCTTATGTATGTATTTACGTATAAGCATTAAATATTTGAAGACAGAAAAGTCTGTCAGATTATCTTAATAACACATAGGAAGCAACAATTTTTAGTATCTCAAGTAGGAGGGGGCGTGGCACCTGAATATTTATAAGTTATAAGTTTATGTAAACAAATTCCATAGTTTTTGCATGAAATTGAATGCCTTTTGTAGTATATTTATAGGAGCATACATATGGTCGTCATACATAAGTAATTTGCTGGTTTTCTAAATTGGAACTCCTAGTTCAAATTCCAGCTTAGACCTCTTAAAAAAATATTTCCTTTGACGACCACGTCTTATTAGTATTCCAGCAAAAGCTATGAGAGTATCTAGTTGCCATGGGTAGCAAGTTGTCCAATGAGAAGAGAACTTCAAGCTTCAAACTTCGAAGCTGAAAAAAGTATTTCTCTAGATGATTCCATCTTCTTGCAGTCATCTTGAAAAACTAACTTTTCTTCAGATACATCAAGGCAATTCAAGGCAACAACAAACGGACTGGTTGCTATCAGAGATCAGCAATGAATCGCTTTTTCGTTACTCATAAGTACTCATGAAATTTTCAGTATGAGTGAGCCAACAGTATTGAAATCTAACTGCTCTGATTCATTCGTGCTCAGTACAACATTGATTTATAAGTACAGGTTGCAATGAGTATGAGTACAACGTTGACATCAAACTCATAACATTCGAAATGCGTTTGATTCATACGCCTACTCATTCAGATTCACAAATTTAGAAAAATACTTATAATACTCATAAATAATTCGAGTAATTCGAATCATTCATCAAAATTTAGAGTCTTAGTTGTTGTTGGATTAAAAAAAAGAAAGAAAAAGACAAAGACAGCAAAGAGAGCAAAAACACAACCTTCTTGTGAATATTGTAGTGTTCGTATGCGAATCATACTTATTTTGTGATTCGTGTATACGATGAGTCACGGAGAGTCGAAATCAATGCCACCATGCGTATTGTTAAGTACGAGTACCATGAGTATTTCAAACTTTGAGCATGAGTAGTATGAGTATGACATTAAAATAAGTATGAATGCGTATAAGTATCAGAAATTATAAGTATGATTCGAATCTACTCATCGTTTTGAATACTCATTGCTGACCTCTGGTTGCTATCATCCTAGAGAATCTTTTAACAACAAACTCCACTTGACGGTCCAGCGGCATCAGTAGTGAGTACTGGCTCAATCTGGATTGTGGACATTGCTGCAATACGTAGTATTTGTAGAATCACTTTATAAGTCATACTTTCAGAAAGTCTACTGATTTTAGTACCAGATTATAAATTGGAACGCGTCTGCAGGGGTATTGTAGGTCTCTGAGGACTATTGTGAGCACACTGGACCTTAACTTCATTTATATAAAAAAAATTAATTATCTGGCGCCTATGCAAATACCAAAGCGCTGGTTATCATTACAAAAATATTTCAGTTGAGCAGCATTCAGTAGAACTTTAACGCGATTGAAACTCCCACCCCTGTTAGTATTTATTACCGGCTTTTTTTTTTTGTTAAATATTTTTGCAATTTTTATCAGCGACAAAAAGAAAAAAATTATAAAAACCAAGAGTATCTGGAATTCGTGGCAGTGCAACGTATCGTTAGCAGTAGTGCAGATAGCAGGCCTCAAGCGGTGTTAGCACAAGTGAGTGAATATTCGCATGATGCACAAGCGAATGGTTTCAGCGGTTATGTGTGTGTGTGTTCCTGTATATAAAACCACTGACATGTCATGAGTTTCGCGGTGAAATTTTGTCGTTATTTTTACTGTTATTTTAGATATTGTTGTTGTTGTTGTTGTTATTGCTGTTGCTATTGTTTATAATATTTTATCATTATAAAGTTGTTGCATTTTTCCCCCTTTTTCTCCCTTTCGCCCTATTCAATTCAAGGGAAATATATCTTCTGGGTGTAGTTTAATGAAACCGACGATGTTAAAAGTATGAAAATCAACAGAATTTATTGTAAAAAATAAAGAAAAGAAAAACCACCTTAAAGCACATAGAGTGTTGCTCCGGGAACAGACTTTAAGTTAACAGCTTTACAGAAATTTCATTTAATAGGCTTTCCATGTATAAACGTGTGCATATAAGGAGTGTGCACGAAACATTGTTCAGGCTACATTAACACTAGTCGTGCAAGTATAATAGACATCCAAATACAAGATTTTCTGCATTTTTTCATTTAATAGCTTCTAATCATACCATAACCTCTAAAATATACATCCAGAGTATCATTTGAGGCCCCTGGTTGACACAGGGATAAAATTACTGGCCTCTTTAAAGCACAGTCATAAAGGAGATGCTCTGTTGCCTTCAACTCTACCTCATCTCCACAAACTCTGTAGAAATCCGGCTGAAATCTTTCACAATTCTCTGTTAGAGATCCCAAATCCATAAGAAACTTATTAAATTGGTTATTACAACCCTTTAGTCAAGACTACAACCTAGCTTCTCACAACACCCTTGTGTCTCGACTCTGATCGGCAGATTTTTGAGAAACTTTTTATTTCATTTACACTCAGAGTTTTTGCTGGAAGACTGCTGAGAAGCAATCGTCGAAGGATATATTTTTTCCATATTTCGTCTTACTCTACGATGTGTGGGCTTTGGACCGTGAGCTCTCGTCTTAAAAACCAACACAGTACCTACTATACCACGACGGTTGTCACTACTTTCACGTTGGGCTTATTGAATCCTAACAGCAAGACGGTTCAATCGCCATCAAGAGATGGCCAAAAAGAGTGTTATATCTCGATCTGTGATCCCTCTGTTCCTTCTCGTGGATCCTTCTATCGATATCTTTAATTGTAACTGATTGCAGTATGAGAACCAACAACCAAATGAGTGAGCATCCATTCCATGTGAGAGCCATTCGTTCTCAATACTACGGCTATACCGCGAAATCCAAAACTTACTGATTTGATTGCGTCCAATAGCTTCTGTGCAATCCACTCACGACTTTCATATTAAAGAAGTATGTTTTGAAGCAATATTGTTTCCGAACACTTTCACGATTTGAAATTCTATTTATTTAAATATTGCCTGTATTTAGGCTTTAAAAAAGTTCGGAGAAATGTAAGCAATTCGAAATGACATCGTTAATGAATCATTCCACCTTTGTGGAAAAAACGTTTTAAAACGTTTACTTTGTTAAAGATAAGCGCAGCTTACATTTATAGCACAAGATCGAACTACCCGGCCTATATTCTCTTGTGCTTGGTATGGCTCATCATGACTTTCGAATACTCTTAACTTTGAGTTACGGATTTCAATTTAATTTGTAATATGTATGGTAAATAAAAACTAAGAATCCCCTTTAAAACTTTTTAAAATGAAGATTAAAATAAAAATTAAGAATTTTTGAAGCCTACATTTAGGCTTTGAATATTAAATGAAATTTATTTTCTATAGCCTAACACGACGGCTATTGATTTTTTAGTTGTGCATAAAGTTTTGTTTGAATATTTTATTTTGGAATCAATGTATTGTTGTTATTGTTACTGTTGCTATTATTATTGCTTCAAATAAATAATATACATACATACATACATACATATTTGAGTGTGTGTCAGTGGTATTGCACTGTCCTTTTTGTTTTTGGCTTTTCTTGTTTTTTTTTTCGTTGTAGCAGGACCATGTTTTTAGTAAATAAATCCTGTGATTATGTGACCATTGATGAAAGCTTATGCATGTCGCTGAAAACCGCATACGTGCGTGAACATGCCTGCTTAATTTACAACAGCAACAACAACAATAAATTCCATTATATTCATTGCTTTTACCGCTCCATAGCCGCTCTTGTACCACTCTTTATATTGTATTGTTGTTGTCTTTGCCACAAAATTAACAGCCTATGCCATTTTTGTTGCTGTTACTGTTGTTGTTGTTGTGTGTACCTTTAAATTTACATGGCAATGCATTTTGTGTATATATGGCATGCGGCATGCCACATTTGTACTTTACACATATACATACATACGTATACAAGCACACAGAGGCATACAATTTTTGCATACAAATTTGTGAACATAATACCCCTTAAAGTAGGCTACAAAAAAAAATGAAAAATGTATTTAAACCCAACAGAGTTGAAAGCAAAAGATTTAAATTTTTTTTTTGTTGTTTGTTTTGTTGTTGTTAATTCCGCTTCGCATTCGTTTTCGGATAAGGGATTATGGAAATACTTGGAAAAGTTAAATTCCATTTGAGATTTTTATTTTTAGTTTAAAGCGAAATGTTGGAATGTAAGATTTCTGCATGTCGTTGTAGTAACGAGCCTAAAAGTAGACTGTAAATTTTTCATAAAAATTCAAATTTGAGAAAGCAATTGTTTAAAGAATTTAGTTTAATGAAATGCTTTAAGAATATGGAATCAATAAATGGTTTTACATGCCACATTCGTTTTAAAATAGGCTCAGTATTGATTTGAAAGTCCAGATATCTAAAGAGGCAAATGCTAGCAGACAGAGAGAATAGTTTTTCTATCACGATTCTGATTTATGCAAATGAAAGCACTTTTCTGAAAGCTTGCCCTCTCTATTTGTATTGAAAAATTTTATTGCTTTAATGCAGACACAATGTGGTTCATGATCAGTTGAGTTTTATTGCCAGCATCCTATAAAATCGTCTACTTAAGTTGCCTGTTCTACGGGAATCTAAATGAAAGCTGAAACCAAAAGGCGAAGTGATTATTTTTGTTCTCCTACTGGTCGTTCCCTCTACTTACTTATTTAATTGGTCATTACAACCCTTTTAGTTAGGATTACAACCTACCTTCACACGCCACCCATGTTGTGTGTGCTATTTTTATTCATAGACTCCGAGCAACAGGTTTTTGAAATTCTTTTCATGGCAATTTTATTTACTCGCAGGGTTTTTACCAGAAGACCCCTGAGGGAGGAAGTCTCCGGAAGAAAATTTTTATTTTTTTTAATTTTTCGTGTTGTTCGAGATGTCTGAGCTGTGGTTTGAACAACATGCTCTCTTCCAATAAGCCAAAACGCTGCCTTTTGAACTAAGGCGACTAAGCTAAATTTCTAAAATTTAATTCTTTAATGGTCGTTTTTAAATGAATAAATTTTGCCTCTAGAAGCAGCTTCTATTCAATTAATTTAAATGACCCGTTTAGCTTAAAGGCTATTATTTATCGAGTAAGCAATTTAAAATTAATTTTTTTATATTTTTGTGCTAAACGACAATAAATTACAAAAAAAAATAATTTTTTAATTAATTTTCACAATTCAAATATTAAAACCACCAAACGAGACCACAATATTTAAATACGAATTGACTTTTTTCCAAATTTTTTTTTTTTTTTGTCCCAAAATTATTAATAACTTAAGCGAGACTAGTATGCCAAACAAAGCAAATAAAAGCAACAACAACAAAAAATAACCAGGAATTCAAATAATAAACTATGAAAAATAAGCACCTACAGGTATGCTACAAAAAGAAATTGTCAACAAAATTTTAACATGCCAAAAAGTATGTTAAAGGAAATTGTACGAGGGCGGTTACAAATTTAGCCGATCGATCTTACTTTGTAAATCATGAACAAAGTTATAAAACTCAGTGAAGTCAATAGGGATACCCAGATCAAGTGTTATCAAGATTTTAGCATGACCATAGTTTCTATGTTTTCTTTGTAGGATCGTGTAATTTGTATGGCGTACTCGTATGTTTAAAATGGTTCAGCTGTAACCAAAAATTTCACACCCAATTTATTTGCTATTAATTTTTAATTATGCACACATGCAAACATACATTCATATTCACACAAATATGCAATTATAATATTTTATTTAAAACGACAACGACAACGAATTAAATAATGCCAGTAGAAATAAAAGAAAAATTAAATCATAAACATTTTATACACTAATTAACTTGAACATCCAAAAATATGCTTTAAATTTGTTAAACAAATATCATGACGCACTCTGTCTCCCTCACTCCAATACACACATATTCTCTCTCGCTCGCTGTGTGCAAAGGTATTCAATTAAAATATTTATAAGCCTCCTTCACATTGTTTTCAATGGCTTTTATAACTAAATAATGAACTTCATTAATGTAAGCCCATATTGTTATTGTAGATGTATGATGTTTTTTTTTTAATTTTATTTGAAATATTATATATTGTAGTATTTGTTGTAGAGTTGTAGAGTTGTTGTTAAGGTATGTATTTAATTTCATTCATTTGCTGCAAAAACATGTTGCTTGTGGTGCTATAGTGAAAAATTTACCACAATTAAATTATAAACCACAAATTAAAGCCGTAAAATATGCTTTAATTTATGTGTATTTAATTTGTTGCTCATTTATTGTGTGAATAAATGTTTTTAATTTGCAATTGAATATTGAATATAGCAGATATGAAAAGGGAAGTCATCTAGGATATCAAAAAACTGTTAAAATTGAAATTATTTTTAATTCATAATTAATTATACTTGTATTAGGTCCAATAGAAAGTATTTGTGGCTTGTTTTTCGTTTAAGTTTGCAAGAAAGATTTGTTTAATGGCATGTTATTATTACCAGGGCTATGATTTGGAGTTAGCAGGTTTAAATCCATACTTAGTTGCTTAAATGGCCATTACGAACCTTTAGTCAGAACTAAATTACAGTTTAATAACGGCTGAACGAGAGATTTTTTTTTTTATTTGAGAAACTCTTCATACATACATACATATGTACATAATTGGTCATTACAACCTTTTAGTCAAGATTACGACCTAGTTTCTCACACTACCTATGTTGAGTGCGTTAAATCTTATACAAGAGTGGTGGGACCTACAGTTTAACGACGACTACGAACGACAGATTTTTTTTTGTGAAACTCTTCATAGCAATTTTATTTACTCTCAGAGTAAAGACTGCTGGGAGGCAATTGAAGGAAAAGCAGAGCTAAAATTCGTATTTGAAGTAATTTTATCTGCAACTCTATTCTTGGCTTAAGGTAGGCGGTTAATTGGTAATTCGTTTTAATTGGCAATAAACTCTTACAAACACCCACTGTTATACAGGCAAAGAAAGAAAAAATTAAAAAATTTTGGCTCATTATGTTCGAAACTATAAAATAAGCAGCGAATTAAAGCCCGTGTATTCAAAAAACTGTTAAACTTTCACTATTAAAGCCAACCAACTATTTATATGCACACTGTTAAATACAACAACATAAACAAACTCCTTTAAAACTTGCATATTGTGTATGCGTTTTATCTCTTGACACACGAAAGAGAGAGCGAGAAAGAGAAGGGAATAACAGCGAATTTTATTACAAAAATAAAAAATAATACAAGCAAACCTTTTAATGCTGCATAAAATACATGACCAACCATAAACTGGTTATTTTAAGTTATACTCCTTATGTGTTTACAAAACAAACAAGAGAATAAAAAACCCAACAACAAGAATTGCTCTCTTTAAAAACAAATAAAAAAAGATGGCAACCAAACCTATACACAAACCCACACTTAGATATGTATATACGAGTATGTGCTGACTTAAACAAAATCTAACCAGCAAGAGCAAGAACTGCTGCTATTATTAAACCAAACAGAACGTGCGTCGAACAAAAAAAAAAAAAAAAAAAATAAAACGAAACCAGCTTCGGTTTAATTATTATTTTTAGTAGTCGCAGTCGTTATTTTGTTTTTGTTTTTTCTGTCGATTTCTTCATCCTTTTGTTTGTTCGTTTCCTATGTATGTATGCATGCTGTGCTGTATGCTCTATTTGTGGCTGTTAGTATGTGTGTGTTGAATTGTATTTTCGTCGTGCATATAAATGTTGGGTTATTTTTCGGTTTTTGTTTTTGTTTGTGTTTTAAATAATCATGTGTATTTGTGTCTCTGTATATGTATATATGTATAGGTAATGATGCTGGCCTGTATACTGTGTGTGTCATAGCCTTAGTATTTGTATTTATTTACCCTAATTTTATATGGAGAGTGGTGTGTATAGGAAGTGTGTGAGTGAGAGAGGGATTTGAAAAAAACTTGGGTCATTATTATATCATACCATATGCATACAGGTATTTTTATGCTCAAACACATGAACGACAATAAAAGTACACGATGGTTGTATGCAGGGTGTTGAGCTAAACAATCGAAATAAAAATTGTAGCACAACAGGATCGGTAATAGCATTTGAAATACGAAATTCGTAGTCACTTGGTGCGAAATTCCAATAATGAAGTGAATGCATTTGTCCTACATTCTATCTTCAATTTGTAGTTGAAGGAAGTACTCTTAGAAGTGTTCAGCATTATAAAAAGAGGATCGAAAACGGGTTTAAATATCACGTTTTCAATAGGAAGTATCAGAAAAGTTAACTTTGGCTACTCAAAACCTTAATTCGTGAGCTGCTGGGACTGTGGCCAATTTCAAGACGTCGTAGAACACTTCAACAAACTGCTGTGATCTCTAGAACCCCAGTGCTTGCAATCTGACTACTGAAAGCTATAAAGTGTTACATCTGTAAGAGCGGAATGACGTTTGAGACATCCAAGTAACTGTGACAGCAGATGTGTGTGTCATAGAATCGGGTCCGCCATCTAACGTTTTTTCATTCAACTAGTGCTTATTTCGTGAATGGTAACACTTAGCTCATGTCTGATTTGACAGATAATTAGTTTTATCCTTCCGCTGAACGAATATGGACCATCCAATGCGTTTTCGCTTCGCTAAGTGGGCCTGCGATCGACTAACAGAAGATGCCGATTTTGGCAAAAAAAAAATCATCTTTTCAGAAGAAACTCATTTTGATCTTGGCGGATATGTAAACAAGCAAAATTGTCGCACTTGGGGCACAGAAAACTCGCACGCATACGTTGAAAAGCCGACGCACCCAAAACGAGTCACTGTTTGGTGTGGATTTTGCTCCAGAAGCATAATTGGGCCATTTTTCTTCGAAAATGAGCAAGAAGTGGCCGTTACAGTCAATGGCGATCGTTATCGGGCCATGTTGAACGAATTGTTGTTTACAAAAATTGAAGAGGAGGATATTGGCAACATTTGGTTTCAACAGGATGGTGCTACGTGCCACACAGCCTAAGCTACACTCGATGTTTTGCGTCCTGTTTTTGAAGTTCGCATTATCAGCCGTAGAGCTGATGTTGTTTGGCCACCTCGTAGCTGCGATTTGACACCGTTGGACTATTATTTGTGGGGCGCCATTAAAGATAAGTGTTACACCGACAAGCCAGCGACAATTGAAGCTTTAAAGGCCAATAATCGTGAAGCCATTGGTGAAATACAGCTGCACACAATCGATAATGTGCCAAAAAAAATTGAACCGATCGTGTAGGCTACTGCATGGCCAGCCGAGGCAGCCATTTGAATGAAATTATTTTCCATTATTAACCGGAAGGATTCTACTTTCAAATAAAAAAGAAATTTAAGAAAATATTCAGTAGTTTTTTGTTTAAAGCATTTTCAAAAAAAAAGTTATTTGGCGGACCCTTTAGCAAATACAAAAACACCCTGAGGTCCTGGAACACATTGTATTATATTTCTAGAAAGCGGACAGAATAAATGTACACCACTTGGCCATAGTAATTCCGTTATAAACCTTAAAATAGTAAGAATATGGGCATTCTGAGAGATTATTTAAATGCTCTCTTCCTGGGTAATCATTCATCTCCTATACAAGGAGCCGGTCTGTCACAGAGGAGATGCTTTATTGTCTCCAAGACCTACTCATCTCCACAAGCCCTGCAGAAATCCTGCTGAGATTTATCCCCAACCTCTGTCAGTGGCCAATCACGATGACCATATTTTCTGATAGCAAGGCCGCCTAATTGTCACAAAAGAAGGCAAAGCCAGCAGTGATTAATCACCCTGTATAAGCTCGTTATAATATTAGAGAGAATATGCTTGGGTACTAAAAAGTTTAACCCCTTGTATGTGTTTAATGACGCAGTGATTCTCTCGTTTTTTTCTGCTACGTGTTGTAGCATAGCCAGCTATAGAGACGCAACTCGCCTTCACTCACAGATACAGATACAAACACAGATACATACATATAGACAAATATATGTATGTATGTGTAGCACATGAAATCCCCGTTAGCTTTAGTTCAAATGACCTAAAAGCCTCGATTTTATTTGTCAGGTGCTGGTGTTTCTTTTCAACTCAACTTTTCTTTTTTTTTGTGACTTTTTCACTTCTTTTGTCCCTTTTTTGTTGGCGTTTTTTTGTTTTGCCAACCAGTTTTACACTCGCTTGTATTATGATGTACCACATCTAACGGTAAATAAATAAATGTGTTTTGGTTTGAATGTGTGAGAGAAAGAGTTTTTTTTTTGTTTCTATAAAACACATACACCCTCAAATACTTGTCATTTTACTGCCGCATTTAAATATGGTGGCCGCATATGAAAAATATAAAAATAAACAAACGAGCGAACCCAGCAAAAACCCCAGTGAAAGCGCCATAAAGTAAGCAACAAAAAACAGAAGAAAAAAAGAAAAACACTTCATAGAGAAAATAAATAGAAAGTCGTGTAGATGTTGTCTGTGTGTGTGTGTATGTGTTACTCTTTTAAATAAATAAAAAGTGAAAAATCCTGTGAAAAAATCGCAACATTTTAGATTTCATCTGCTAAATTCATGGCATAATGTTAGGCTTACTGTAAAACACACAGCAGCGTCAACAGTAGTGTTGGTTGCAAGAAAATAGAAAAAAAAATTTAAACCAGTTCCGTAAATCAGCTTTTGTTGGCTTTTCACACAGTTTTCCGGTTTTAGTGATAACAACTATCGCACACACAGACACACACACACACCTTTATTTCTATATAATGGCCTACAAACAGTTGGGTTTTTCTAGAATATTTTCTCTATTTTCTGTATTTTTTTTATTGCATTAAACCAGGCTGACAAGTAAAAGTTCTCTTTATTAAAACAAAAAACAAAAAAGAAAGAAAAAAATGACTGTGACAACAATGGTTGCATAAATCTCACGGCTAAAGTAAGGCTTTAGAAAACAAGAGACACCACAACAGACACAATAAAAAAAAGAGACAAAACATCCCGTTAAATGAACAATTGTAAATAGTTAAGGCAACAAAGCTTCTAAAAAAAATAAAAAATAACATTTTTATAATCAAGTCTACTTAACTTTAAATATGTTGTTAGCAAATAGAAAGTTTTTATGGAATAAATTAAGGCATACTTTTAGGGGCATTTAAAATTTTTGTAGCCTACTTTCAGCGGTAAAAAGTGTTTTAGCAAAATTTTTCTATTGAATCGTTTTTATGTCCCGTGGTTTAAACCCCAGCTCAGACATTCTGAAAAAAAAAACGAAATTTGAAAAAACTATTACTTCGGCGGCTTACTCTCTCAGCAGTCGTGTGATAAAGAATTCTGTGAGCAAATAAAATTGATTTTAAAAATGTGTCATTCGGAGTAGACGTTAAACAGTAAGTTTCGCCACAACAAGAGTTGTAATAACCAATTAGGACCTCCTGTATTTGCTATCATTCGCAAAAATACATTTGAAGCTGTAATTACTTTGTCCGCAAACATGGCCTGCTCTAGTCTTGAAGTTAAAGTCATCGCCAAACTTTGCGTCACCATATTTGTTCAACTCCGAAAGGGTTATATCTCCCTTACTAACTGGAATATTCTTAAAACTCCAGTGTTACATTTAAACGGAGTGTGTAAGTGTTCTTTCTAACCAATTGGATAAGTTATAAAGCAGGTAATCAAAACCCCAAAAGCCTAAAAGCGGTTTATAAGTCACTAAAAGCTTCTATTATGGCTTTCTAGCAGATAAGCTCACTCAAAGATAGCTGTCTACAGAAAACAGTGAAACCATATTCCAACAATCCAATTTCAGAGAACGAAAGACTCATTACACGAGAGCTCTGCAGTTGTCCAGCAGCGCTTTGAGAAGCATAAACCTGTTTTTAAGCATCTCTTTTTATTTTCTTGTTATTTGGTTTCCTTATTTCAGTGCGTTTACTTTAACAGGGCCTAGATTAATAGGGTTGCCCACTGGCTTAGCTTTTAGAATCAATGTCCTCTCTCAACATGCATTAAGTGTACTGCTGATGGGAAGTTTTATTTATTTTTTCCACTTATTTTCATATATTTGTGAAGATAAATTCGAATTTAAAAATCAAAGACGCAAACCCACACTTTTAGCAGCGCCACTTTTTGCCTCTAACTTTGCTATTAACAGAGCACTGTTAACTGTTTAACAGTGGCAATAGTTGATTAGTCTTCTACTTTGCAATTATTACAGACTATTGACGTAAAATATAATTCTCATTATGATCATTATTATTTGTGAAAAAAAAAATGTTGAAATGTAAAGGATGGTTGGTGGAGGATGGAGGACGGAAATTATTCCAACTATCCCACTACCACGGTTCGAAAGAGGACCCTCTGGAGTACCATTTGCATATAGCCTGTATGGTATACTATTTCTTATATGTTCCCAAATGACCACTGATCTTCTAGAGAATTTTCAAGCAAAAAATTTATATTTTCAAAGCCAATTTTCTCAATACCATCATCACTTTATATGTGACTATATTGCTGACTATATTCAGAGGCCTTGGAACTTCCTTTGCATATAGTGTGGTACTCATAGTTCTCGAGTATTTCCCAAAATTAGCTCCTAAACAAGTGGGCTTGTTCAGATGGATACTGTTAAATAGCTAACAGTGCAGGGCAAATTTTGTTCTGTTAAGAGCAAATTCTCCTCTGTTAACGCCAAATGTGGCGCTGCTAAAATTTATGGATTGCGTCTTGGATTTTGAAATTCGATTTTATCTTGACACACATTATTTTTAGGAGTTACTGATAGCTGACCTTGCTGTGATGTTTATTGTTGATGCAATTACTTTCTCTCTCTCTCTCTCTGAGTTCTGCAAGGGTTATGGGTTATCCTCTTACATTTTTTTAAAATTGGAGAACGCTTTTTCCTATTTATCCAGGGTTTTGTACCTGAATTGATTAAGTTTAAATCACCCATTTCGTGGTGACATTTACTTCCCTTCAAAGGTTGAGCGCACGTTATTCGTTTCTGAAAGGTGACTCTATACGGCATGAGGTTTTCTTGTTTCAATCTGTTTGGCTGTTATTGTCCTTGCATAGTTAAAAACGTCAAGTCTCTGCACCCTCTGTAATACATGCACACACAAACATTTACACACAAATGTTTTTAAATAAATAATGGTGTTAAAACAACAACAACACCAGCAACAATATGTATGCTTATATGACATTTAAAGTCATATGGTTGTTATTCTTTTTTCTTCATTCTTTTTCGAATTCTATATTTGTCAGTAAAAGCCATTCGTTATACGCTTTCATTTTTTTTGTTCTCGTTTTTTTTTTTTTGCTTTCTTGGTGTGCTGTTTAATATTTATGTTTGTATGTGTGCCTTGGTATGCGTGTGTGTGTGTTAAAGTGGCATTTGTTACAATCTAAGTAAGGGTTTATGTGTGCTCTTCATAACGAAAACTTGTTTTGTTTTTCTATCAATCCTCCTCCTTTTTTTCGGTTACACAAATGCAAGAGTGTATGAGTAACACAGTAAATATGTAAGAGAGAACGCGAGAAAGGGTGGTGGTAGCAATACAGCAAGTGTTGTAGCGAGGTTTTTTCCAAGTGCTATATATATGTGCGTGTGTCTGTGTGCCTTTTTGTGTGTTTTTTTCAGTGAGACAATGTTGTTATTTTTTTATATCCGTTGTGTGACAAGTGCACACACATGTTCGTTTTTTTTTCTTTGTCGTCTTTATTTTTTGTGCTAAAAATATCCACTTTCTATAGTTGTTGTTGTTATTGTATGAGTGTTATTCTCTACCCGAAGCTTACTAGAAGCGCTTGTATGCGTGTGCGTATGTTATTGCACGCAGCATGCATTAACAACAATTTACAAAAACATGAAAAAAAATTCGTTTTTCGGAAAATGTGTTTTTAAAAATTGTTTTTCTGTGTGTACGAAATTGTGTGTCCGTGTGTGTGTGTGTGTTTTATTACTAATAAAACTGATGGCTCGCTCTCTACACATATACACAAGTGTTGCATATCGATGTGTGTATACTCATGTGTATGTATGAGTGTGTGTATATGTTTGTTTGCTGTTATAGTTAAGACCACTACCATGTCGACTACTTATGTCAACATAATTTCTTTATTTTCTTTTCTCCTCTTTTTTTTTTTTTTTTTTTTTTTTTTTTTTTTTTGTTCACCAACACAGACGTTTTCTTTCCAAAGCTTTTTGTGTGTGCACCAGCTAAACATGTTTTCAGTTGTTGCTGTTACTGGTATTACTCTTGTTGTTGTTGTTGCTATTTTAACACATTATCATGTCAAAAAATAGTTTCGTTAACAACTTGGCAAAGTTGTTAGAAAAAAAAACTTTTCGAAAAGAAACATTTTTTCTGCTTTTTTTTTTTTATCCTTTTTATACCCCTTGAAGTATGCTTAGAATAATGGAAAAAAAGAACACTTCGTATCAATGGAAAACATGAAATTGAATGGCAATTTGTTAAGGTTACAATGCTTTTTTAAGCTTAAAATTGTCAAAGTAAAGGGAAAAGAATTTTAAATTAAAATGCCAACAAATGTTAAAAGCAAGTGTTATTGAGCGACCACTTGAAATGAAATCTAAAAACAATGAAACTTTACTGAAGGAAAGTTACAATAATTAACAAATTATTGTTGAATTTTTAGTTATGAGTTTTAAAAGAAGAAATTTTTTTAAAATTCGCCAACCTTTTCCACTGAATTGAACTTAATAATGTGCCATGCACAACCGTTGGCATTTCTATTTTGTATAAATAATCCATTCAGGAAGCCATTGGTCCCTCAGATGGGAGAACATTAATGCCGAATATCACAAAAAGAGTACGAATCGCTACATCTTGAGGAAGAATATTATTCCATGAACAGTATGTCTCATAAACACAGGCAACACATGTTGAAGACAACAAGCGCAATGAGTTCTAAAGCTCTGTTCGTACGTAATTGGTCATTACAGCCCTTCAGTCAGGATTACGACCTAGTTTCTCACACCACGTATGTTGTGTGTGTGTTAATTTTATAAATGAGTGGCGGAAGCTACAGTTTAAAAGTCGACTCCGAACGACAGATTTTTGAGAAGCTTTTCATGGCAATTTTTATTTATTTACTATCAGAGTTTTTGCCAGAAATCTGCTGAGAGGAAGTCGCCGCAGAAATACTTTTTGTATTCTTGTTTTGATGTCTGGCCTGGGGCTCGAACCCTGGCTTTTCGTCTAATAAGCCAACACACTACCTAATAGATCACGGCGACTTCTAAAGCTCTGTTAGGCTGGTACATTATTTTCTATGCGCACTCACTCCTCTACTATAAATTAGTATTTCCCCACTCTGATACTGTAACTCGCCTGAAACTAATCTTGAGATTTTACACTAGAATTCAAAGCCGTTAGTTCTCTCATTTGGTCTTCTCTGGCGACACTGAGGATGTCTATGTGCACGGAGCTGAACTTAAAAAAAGGCAGAATGTGGAATTTTCTGCGAAAAGTTTTATCGCCGCTTACGTGACTCCTGTGTTGCGTTTTAGGCCGTCTTAAGAGGTAAAAGGATCTTTAACAGGTCTAAACTCGTTATTTATTATGCGACTTTCTCAACTCTACTCTCTCGGCAGTTTAGTGTCTGTCAAATATGGATTATCATGAGTATATGTGAAGCTGAAGAATTTTCTAAAGCAGACAAACTCCTATCGTATACCCAGCCATACAAGTCTAAAGTATATTTTCTCCCTATGTTAGGTGGCATTGATTCTTTTTGCATTAAACTGCACCGCTATCAGTGTTTAAAGCAACTTTAATTTGTAGTGAGCAACTTATTTTAAGTGGTCATAGCATTTGGTGTGAACAAAAGTATTGTTTCATATAGAAAATGCACCAGTTTACACATACAGTACTGCCATCGGACACCTTTGCCCTATTTGCTCTCTCACAACTCAAAACAATTGCTCGATGTTAAAATATATACCAACAATGAAGCAATAGAGTCTGGCTATTTGCAGAAACTGGCCAAGTAGACTTACTGTAAACAAAATATCGAGTTTATGGAATAGCTCTGCTAAAATCAAAATTGTGCTGTTGAAAATGGGAAAATAGTGGCCCCCAATTTATTGCATTTTCTTTGTTAGGTAGGCTAAATTTTTGACCCTCCCTCACACATTGTGGGCGTGTATTCAATAACCGCAAAAATCTTTTTGTTTTACGGCAATTGAAAGTGGAAAAAAAAATTCTTTTTAAATATTTTTACTCTCTTTGGAATTGAAAATAGAAATCATGACTAGGTGTGTGTGTGTATGTAGGGGAATTCCCCCCATTGTTTAGCTTCATTTTTTCTTTTCTTTCTTCTACAAACACCATTAATTCGTTTACAGAGAGAGAGAGAGATAGACAAACAGACAGACGTACAAACAATTCAACACAAAAATGAATTGTTGTGCCATAAATTCATTTCCTTTCATTTCCTCTATTTATATGTGAATTCAATTGTCTATGTATACGTATAAATGTGTGTGTGTTTTCTTTCTCTTAAAAAAATAGAAATAAGCAAACGTTGCTCTAACAGTATAAACGGCTTAACAACACAAATGTAATCAGAGTAAACGCTCACACGCTTATTCTACTATACACACGCACACATATATAGATAATGCAAGACAAAAGAGCAGAGAGGGATAAAGAAAAAACAGGAACAAAAGAGAGGAGAGACTATAAAAGAACAATAAAAAGAACAGCAATTTTTTGAACAATGATTCAGAAGAAGAAAAAAAACGAGAAAAAAAACAAAGAAATTAAGAAAATCAAATACACTCTCATCACAATAAAAACCAAACAAAAAAAAATATAAGCCCCCTGTTGTATGCTTTAAAAATATATTTTTTTAAGTAAGTAAGCCTGTTAGGTAGGCTTTTTTGTGTGTGTGTCTGCATATGGTTTTGTTATGGTGAAATATTAAAAAAAAAACTTGACATTTGACATTAAAATGTGATGAAAAAATATTTTTTTTTTCGGGTTTATTTTTGTTATGTTCCAAGTTCATTTGTATGATAAACAATGCAAACTGGGAGAGAGAGAATATGTTTCGGCCTGAAAATAGGCTTTAATAATATTGTTTCAAAGGAAAGGAAAAAATAATTTAAATTCTTTGGAGATTAAAATGAAAAACAGAAAAAAGAAAGGATTTGAAATAAAATGTTTTTAAATACAAGTGAAGGTCAAGGATAAGGATTAGAATGGGTGCAAGAGAGAGAGAGAGAAAATTCAAACATTTTTTGAAGTAATAGAATAAGTTTGTTTGGGAAAATAAAAGACTTAAAAGCCATTTTACGTACTTTGATCATTACAACCTTTTAGTCAGGATTACTTACTCACTTACTTAATTGGCCATAACAACCCGTTTATCGGATTTCGGCCTGCAGCAACACATCCTTCCAGGTGCCTCTGCTTCTTGCGCGCCTATGCCAGTTGGTCACACCAATCGATGACAGGGCTTCCTCGATTTGGTCCTTCCAACGGATGCAAGGTCGTCCTCTTCGCCCACTTCCGCAGATTCCCGCATCAAATACCCGTTTCGCCGGAGCATCCTCCTCTATTCGAACGACATGGCCGAGCCAGCACAGCCGCTGGATATTAATACGCTGTACAACGTCTATGTCGTTGAGGAGCTCATACAGCTCACTGTCGGATCGGATACGGAAATCATCGCCAACTCGCACTGGACCGAAGATCTTACGTAGGACTTTTCTCTCTAACACTTTCAAGGCCGCTGCATCTGTACTTAATAGGGTCCATGCCTCTGCGCCATAACGAAGCACGCGTAGGATGAGTGTCTTGTAATGTGTTAATTTTGTCGCGCGAAAGAGGTCTCTGCTACTTAATTGCCAATTGAGACCACAGTAGCACCTGTTGGCAAGAGTGATCCTACGCTTGATCTCCAGACTGCCATCATTTTTGGTGGTAATGGCGGAGCCAAGATAGATGAATTCCTTGACCGTATCAAAAGTATAGTTATCGGCCGTAATCTGAGAATCAATACGCCGCGCATCTCTACTTGTCGATAACATATACTTTGTTTTGCCCTCATTTACTGCCAGACCCATCTTACTAGACTCCCGTTCAATGGCACTAAAGGCAGCAGTAGCATCTCGCTTGGTACGCCCTATGATGTTAATGTTGTCAGCGTACGCAAGCAACTGGACACTTTTTTGAAAAATAGTGCCATTGCGATGCACTCCCGCCTTTCGCAGAACACTCTCCATGACGAAGTTGAAGAGGTCGCATGATAAGGGGCCGCCTTGTCTGAAACCTCGCACGGTATCAAAAGGTTCGGAGAGGTCCTTTCCTACCTTGACGGAGCTGCAGGAATTCCTCAACGTCATTCTGCATAACCTTATCAGCTTCGCAGGTATACCGAGCTCAGAGATTGCGGCAAAAACACGATCCCTTATGGGGCTATCGAAGGCTGCCTTATAGTCGACAAAAAGATGGTGTGTGTCGACTTGTTTTTCGTGGGTCTTTTCCACGATTTGGCGTAGTGTGAAGATCTGATCGATGGTGGACTTGCCAGGTCTGAAGCCGCACTGATAAGGTCCAATCAGTGTTTTGACGAGTGGCTGCAGTCGTTCACACAATACGCTCGTAAGAACCTTATAGGCGATAGGGAGAAGGCTTATACCCGTGTAGTTGGCGCATATAGTAGGGTCTCAATTCATTATTCACTACCACTATCATTCGTATGGTAATTTCTAGAGGTGATTCCTTTCTGTCCCCCACTTGAAGGAAACTGATGTCACGACTATGTTGCGTTAAAACATTTCGAAATACTCTATTGAAATATCATGAGACATTGTTTGTGCTGTAATGTGGGAGAATATGGTGCTCAACAATGACATTTTTAAAAATTTTTCATTAAATGGCAACTCTATCATTCTAGAAACTGCTACGACAGACTAGTCAGCTGCTATGGCGTATATAAAGGGTATTTTTTATAGAGGTATAGAACTTTAAGTTGGAATTACTTTTCAAGATGGCGACCGATTTAACAGCTGTCAAGTGATTTATTCTCAGTTTGGTTTGGCAATTCATCATGAATAGACTCACGCCTGAACAACGCTTGCAAATAGTGCAATTTTATTTCGAAAATAATGGTTCTGCGCGGAAAACGTATCGCGCACTACGTCCATTTTATCGTCGACAAAATCGTCCATCAGAGCAGTTAATTCGATTAACCATGGAACGTTTTCACACCACATTTACTCTTATTGATAACTCGCATTCCCAGAGACGCTGTACGGTGCGTACAGAAGAAGCTATTGCTGCTGTAGAGCGTAGCACAGGAATTGGATCTGTGTCCATCCACTTTATGGAAGATTTTGCGGAAGGATCTTGGTTTGCGTGCTTACAAAATCCAACTCGTGCAAGATTTGAAGCCAAACGATCATCAAGTAAGGCGTAGATTCATCGAATGGGCCCAAAACGAGATAACCGTTGTTCCCGATTTTCATAAGCGAATTTTGTTTAGCGATGAAGCGCACTTCTGGTTGAATGGCTAATCCTCAAGTGTATGTGGAAACACCGTTACATGCAGAAAAACTGACTGTTTGGTGCGCTTTATGGGCTGGTGGTATCATTGGTCCGTACTTTTTCAAAAACGATGGTGGCCAGAACGTTACAGTCAATGGTGATCGGTATAGAGCCATGATTACTAACTTTTTCATTCCTGAATTGAATAACCATGATGTCCAGGAGATGTGGTTTCAACAAGACGGCTCAACGTGTCACACAGCTCGTGCCACAATAGATTTATTGAAAGACACGTTTAGTGACCGCCTTATTTCACGTTTTGGACCTGTGAATTTGCCTCCAAGATCTTGTGATTTAACACCGCCAGACTACTTTCTGTGGGGCTATATAAAGTCATTGGTCTATGCGGTAAAGCCACAAACGCTTGACCATTTGGAAGACAACATTCGCCGTATTATTGCCGATATACGGCCACAAATGTTGGAAAAAGTTATCGAAAATTGGACGTCCAGATTGGACTACATCCGCGCCAGCCTCTATAAAAAACACCCTTTATTTATTTAATAAAATTGAATCAGGGCAACGGGGAAAAAATTAAGAAGAAGCTTTGTATCCCCTCTTTGCTTCCTAAAGGAACTAAAGCATTAACAATCTACGTTGTCTAGACAGAATAGTGGTGATTTTAGCGACCACGATTGAAACATAATAAAGCACTCTGAATTGACAAGGAATGTGCTGGATTGGAACCTGTTAAGTAATTGTCGTGGTGGAAGACTAATGCTGATATATGGAAGGCATATGCAAAAAGGGATTATATTGACTGGTCTTGGCTGGATTGAAATCAAGCAAATGGCTGTTGATAAGATTGTTTGATAGAATTTTATAGCAGCTGTGTCTTCCTTATAATATTTTCAGCTCAATATGTCATAACAAGGCGTGTGCCACTTTCTGTTAAAAATTTCATTGCATATAAAAATTTGCTTAACATTCTAGTTTTCATAGCATATTTTTGGGCACCATAAATAATATTTAATAAGACTTAAGAGTATTTATTTAAATTGCAAGTTGATTTATTTCCCTGAGAATAGTATTCTTTACATGGAAATAATTTAAATTTTTCTTTACTTTATTTAATAAAGTTCTCTAAAGAGAAAAGAAGAAAAATTGTAATTTAAACTGTTTAGATTTTTCATTTTTATAAACAATATTACCCCATATTTATGCTTTTTCTTAACCTTACTCTCTCTCTCTTTCTCTGTCTTTGCAGGTGAGTTTCATGAATTTTATGAAAATGTATGTAAAACATGTACTTGTCACTGCTGCTAACAGGTATCGTATAAAATGCGTATTAATGTCAAAAGAAAATATTTTTATTATTAAAATCAGAAAGTTATGAAAACATTTTCTTTCATTTTTTATTTTTATTCGAAACTGTTTAGCATATTTTCATCTCTTCTTGCTTGCGCTCCCTTGAGCTTTTGGCCAGAGTAAGTAATCTTGACGTGCTCTCATATGTAAGCCTCGTAAAGTAAAATTTTTATTATATTCGCGCTTAAAAGTATGCAGTGAAATATTTGTAATAAAAATAATATAAGGAAAATTCCTGGTTATTAAGATTTTATTCATTCATTCATATATGAAGAATTTTTTAAAGCATATTTTAGGTCACACACTTTGCATAAATTTCTCATTATTTGTACTCAGGAAAATTAGTTTAGTTTTTTCACTTATGCAACTTAGTTTAATTTATATGTTGATGTTAAATGCTGGTTTTTCTGATTTATGAGTAATATTAGGGAAGACACAGGGAAGCAAAGGGAAATGTAGGGCTACAGTTGACATAGAGCCATGCATGCAAAAAATTTACTTGCTTACTTTCTAAAACCAAAAATAGTCGGCTCACGTTCTAGATAATGTGTCTAGTCCTGGGCAATACGATATTCTTCCGTTTACTCCATTTATGTTTATTTCCAAGAGTTTTTCACAACTTTTAATATAATTGCCTTTTGCAGCCTAAAAGTATGCCATATTTCTCTCTCTCTCTCTCTCTCTCTCTCTCTCTCTCTCTTTTCCCTAAATGCTAATATTGTATTATAAATTAAAAACATGAAGAAAACATATTGAAATTATTTATTTAAAAATTATTCCTGAACTCTTAAAGCAGCTCCTCCTCTGCAAAAAGAAGAAAGTTTTTCTCAAATGTTTTTTATTTTTTTTTTTTTAAACAAATTATTCTTGTCTTCTGGCAGTTGTTAAAATCAAAAAACAAAACTTTATTGAAAGTCTGTCCGTCCATAAAATGCATTTGAACTTAATGTGCCACATTGAGAGTTATCTGTGTACGAGTATGTACTCAAGTCCAGAGAAAGTTTTTAAACAAATTTTTAATGTACGCCCCCACTTTTAGAAAGTTTCAAACAAAATAAGGTGGATGATTTACAAACTCGAAATTATTTTCATTTTGCTTTCATATGTGGTTGCATGTGGTTCCAATAGGTAGGAGAGAGAGAGAGAGAGAGAGAGAGAGAGTAACCTCCTTAATTTGTGGCATTCCTTAAGTTTTTTTTGTTGCTGTTGCCTTAAATCAAAGCTTCGGTCAAGTTTCTTTAACCACAATACCTAAAGCATGGAAATGAGAAAACAAAGTTTTTCTTATTTAAAGCATACTTTAGGGAGTATGAAAATTATATATATAAGCACTTCATATTATAAAATATTAAATAGCAATTTTAAACTCTCTGTTTCTCCCCTTCCCGCTACTGTAAACCTCACTGTCTCTCCATGCTCCTTGCTTTGCCCGAAGTTTATGTTTAGCTGGCCTTTTTTCTGTCTGATGTTGTTGAAATTGTTTAGTAGCTTTTTAGGAGCAAAGTTTAACTAAGCCAAAGTGTATTGTATTTTTGTTGTTTTTATTGTGTTTTCGTTATTAGTTCATAAATATTTCAAATAAAAATTAGAAACTTTTGAAACTTCAAATAGAATATTAAAATTGTGTTAAAAAAATTATGATAGCACCCTTAAGGTAGGCAATAATCTTATTATGTTTACACGCGCCCTGCAATATGCCTTACATTTAAACTAATTTTTTGTTTATTAAATTTTATGTATAAAATATTTGTTTGTATTGATATCTCCACCTAAGCACTCATTTTCTGGCAATCCTGACATTCTCGGTCATAATAATAGCTCTGTCATTAAAGCTTTCGCACAGGGTATCTGACAACTGCATTGCTACCCTACATGGGTGGTAGGTAGGTACGTAGGATTATCCCTGAAAACTCTCTAATTTATGTACTCGTTTAGCCAGAATGCAAATTCTCCATGTCTTGCCCTCAGAGTACAATGCCCAAAAATCCAATTAGGATGCTATAAGTGGTCGTCTACTTAAAATTAATTGACGCGCATAGGCCATTGTGAAACCACAAAGATTCTCTCAGCACTATTCTTGGGCCATCCGAAGTTACTAATTACACGGCTTAATTTTTATTTTTTTATTTATTTATTTATTTATTTAAGTCTATGGAATATCCTTACAGACTATTACATTTTATATTTCAATTAATTTTATATAACAATTCAGAATTATTATTATTATGATTTCAATTCAAAAAATAAGTTAAAAAAGAGACATCATAGAAAATATTAATTAAATGTGTTTAATTGTAAAATTATATCCTTTTTAATGGATTCCATACTTTTATTAAAATCTATATGATGATACAGACTATTAAAATCATTACAG
Organism: Sarcophaga carnaria; assembly: GCA_958299815.1. Lineage (NCBI taxonomy): Eukaryota > Metazoa > Arthropoda > Insecta > Diptera > Sarcophagidae > Sarcophaga > Sarcophaga carnaria. The sequence continues at coordinate 127,982,398 of OY283150.1, read as the reverse complement.
ATTCTACGAAATGAATCGAAGTTCGCGTAGTTAACTGTGTAATATTTTATATTTAAGAAATTATGGTATCTGGTCGGACGAACAGGTACTTTTATGGAAAGTTTTTCTAGAAGAAATTGCGAGTTGATAACACCATTAAACAGCTTCAGAAGAAAGATAGCATTTAGCATTTTACGACGGCTTTTTAAAGTTGGTAATTTAATGAGTGCTAGGCGTTTTTCATAAGGTGGTAACCTTTCATTAGGATCCCATCCATTCCCTAAACCACGAAGACAAAATAATAAGAACTGTTTTTGAACTGATTCAATTTTATCAGAGTGTACAGCGTATTGAGGGTCCCATATTACAGATCCATATTCAAGAATTGGGCGAACCAGTGTGGTAAACAATTGCTTAGTAACATAAGGATCAGAAAACTCTTTAGCCCATCGTTTGATAAATCCCAGGGTACATGTAGCTTTGCTAACAGTTGATGTAATATGATTTCTGAAGTCCAATTTTTTACAATCGAAAACTATCCCTAAATCGTTAAAGGTATTAACTAGTTCAAGAGCGGAACCATTCATTGTGTAAAATCCATTGGTTGGTGATGATCGAGTGAAGCACATATATTTACATTTTTTAACATTCAGCTCCATTAAATTAATACTACACCAAGAGGTTAAGTATGTAATATCCTCTTGTAAAAGTACTTGGTCTTCAATGTTATTAAATGATAAAAATATTTTAACATCGTCTGCATACATTAATGTGTTTGAATTTTTGATAACAGAAGGGAGATCATTTATAAAAAGAGTAAAGCTCCGCTCCCAAGATGACTGCCCTGTGGTACGCCTGACAGTACATCAATAAAGTTAGATTGCGTATTCCTGAATTTAACGCACTGTTTTCTGTCTACTAAATACGAATTAATCCAATTCAATAAAGATGAACTAAAACCAAGTTGATTAAGCTTATGAACGAGTAAGTTATGATTTACTTTATCAAATGCCTTACTGAAATCGATATAAATGACGTCAATTTGTTTGCCTACAATAAATCCATCATTTACCAAAGTTGTAAATTCAAGAAGATTTGTGATTGTTGATCGAGACTTACAGAATCCATGCTGGGAAGCAGATAAAATAGACGATGCTTGAAATGACAGTGTATCACATAGGAGTTTTTCAAACAATTTCGGTATAATATTGAGTTTAGCAATTCCTCTATAATTTGAAATATCAGCTTTAGATCCTGATTTAAACAGTGGGATGATAAATGATTGTTTCCAAAAGGAGGGAAAATAGCCCAATTTAAGCGATTTATTGAATAAGTAGGTTAATGGAGTACTCAATAATTGAAAATGGTGTGTTAAAATACTGCTAGGAACCCCATCCGAATACTGCTAGGAACCCCATCCATACAGCGAAGTTGTCGTAGTCTAGTAGGTAGTGTGTTGGCTAAGTAGCCACGAACCCATGGTTCGAATCCCAACTCAGATATATCGACCAAAATGAAATGTAAAAAACAATTTCTTCGTCGCCTTCCTCTCGGCAGTTTTCTCAGAGTTTTTGCTAGGCTCATGTCTAATTAACCAACACACTACCTACTAGACTACGACTACTCCCCAGTTTTCAGGCAAAAAAACTCTGAGAAAACTACTGAGAGAAAATGAAAAGTTTTTAAACTCCAGCCTTCTGTGTCGACATCAAACTGTAGGTCCCACTGCTTATGGATGAAAGTAACACACACGAGTGGTGTTAGTACCTCGGCTCTAAGCAATTAAGAACAGTATCAGTGAGACTGCATGGTACGGTAGAAGTCCTGGTGCCTCCTTCTACTACGACATAATGCTACGCATGTGCTACACATCCCGAAAAATGCTTAGGGGCTGTGTACAGCTTTCTTTGGAAAATCTAGTGATTTTCTATGACATCCACGCTGCAATTACGTTTCTTACGAACGTCTTCTCTAATTTGTTCTTGTCTTTGAATGTCTTCCTTTCCTTATATTAGTTTTAAGACTTGCTGGTAAGCATTTTGTTTGATTCCTACGTTTTATTTTAACTATCACTATTGCAATGGGCCTGGCTTCTGGCCCAAGTCCGATCTTACTTTTCGAAATGTATACGTTCAAAATATAGTCGAAGCTGTGCAACACTATTCAACTTGATATACGAACGATAACATAACCGACCGATATTTACAACCGTTGCAACGTATTGGTTCTGGAGAGAGAGAGCTGAACGATGAGATTTCATAAACCGGTGACATCAAGTCTAGTTTCGTATTATCATACATCATTTTTAATATTAAATGTCTTTTATTCATTTTCTCTTATTTAAGGAGCATAAGGCTGTCAGACATCATCGTCTTCGTCTTCTTATTTTATTTCCGTGCTTTAATTCAGCTTGATTAATCCAGCTTTTGAAAGCTGGCCAAGTAATTGGTCTACAGTAGCATTTTCTAAAATGATAGGGTTGCCATTCGTCAATCCCTAGAACAATTTTCTCCAGGACAATGTCCTAAAGTGTTATATTTGATGTCAAGTGGTAACGGAGACCTTTTCTGTTCCATCAGCTGGTCTGGCCTTCTTATGATATTCGTGGTTCATATTATCCTCATTTGTTCCTCATTGTTTTTACATTATGAGAATTAAATTTAAGTTTTAGATTCTATTGTATCCGTAATTTAATAAGATGCAAATTTGCCTCATAATGGATCTTTTCAATTTCAAAAGCGAAGTAGTAAACACTTCATTTCCCTTTGAAAACTATAAAGGTGGTGCGGTGTTCTCATTTTCCACTACAAACTACAAACATAATTATGGTTTCCATTCAATTTTAATTTTTTTTGTTGTTTTTATGTCAAACAGAAATCTATTCTCCTCTAATCCACCTTAAATTGCTGTTCACTATTATATTAATAAATTCTGTACACACGTTTTAAAAATTCTTTTGTCGTCACTACTTGTTCTATTATTTCTCACTCCTCATCTCTCTCCCTCCCTCTGTCTTCTCAACAGATTAACTACAAACAATTTGAAGCCATTATTATAACGTTTAATCTGTATTATACTCCTTCTCTGTACAGTCACAAAACGGTTTTAGCCAACAGGATAAACAAACACAAAAACACACACACACAAACACACATAATGAATGAATTTTTAACCGATTTGTGAACAGCAATTAGTTTTGTTTGCTCAATTTCAAAATATCACACCAAAAAAAAACAGAATTTTTAAAAAAAAAAAAATATTTAGCTTGGCATACTTTTTGGGGCCACATTTAAAGTTGTGTGTGAGAAAATCAAAGCATACTTTTAAGGAATTCCAACAAATTTCACTGAAACATAAAAAAAAAGAAATTAAATTCTTTTTCTTCAGCTGTATTGTTCCATTGAATGCGTGTAAATACTTTAGTATAAAAACAACAGCAACAACAATAATAATAATAAAAAACTGTTACACTTACTTTCACTGGCTTTTTGTGCCCTAAAAATCCACAAAATTGCAAAATAATGGCTTAAAAGCATTTAAAATCACGGCAACACCTTTTATGGTTGCTTAAACTCTCTCTCTCTCTCTCTCTCTCTCTCTCTCTGCCTCTTTCTCTATTACTAACACATTTATTTTTACGAAAACAAGAAATTATTTTTGTAGGCCGGTAAAACATACACACACTTTGTTGTTTAGTTCCTCTGTTACACTTCCTCTCACTCGCTCTCACTGTTATATTCTCTTGTGTAATAAACTCGTTTGTGTACTCGGAATACAAGTAAATATGCTTGTATTTGTTTTTGACATTATTGTTGTTATTCTGTTAACCCATGAGTATTATTTTAAAAACATTGTTTATGTTCTCACTTTCTCTCCCACTCTATCTCTCTCTATTTCTCTCTTTGTTGTTGTCATTTTAGCTGTTGTTTATTATTATTTGTAGTTGTAGATGTAGTAGTGCGTTGTGTTTGGTTGTTGAAACGAAAAAATATTTGATAAGAACGTGTATTTAACGGGGTGTTAGAGAGACATTATACCGCAGGGTTGGCATTTTTTAATTGTTCTTCAAATTACAGACTATTTTCTAAATAAAAATTTAGAAACGTTTCCAAATTTTCGAAATTAAATTAAAAAGGAAATCTTCACCTAGTTAACTTTTCATTTCAAATTTTGAATCCCTATATAGCACACTAAGGAAAACTCCAACACATGTGCATACAGGTTCATAACGAAATCCTTACTACATTAACTTTTCATTCTCTGAGCATTATTCAAAAAATTTTGGATCCTTATAAAGCACGGTGAGGAAAAATCCATTGCATGTACTTAGAGGGCGTTATTTATACACGACAACAGACAACCTTTTCAGTCTAGAACCTGCTTTAGTTATTGTTCTCAGTTGTCTATTTACCTGGCAAAGCTTAATTAAGCGACCTGAATTAAGGTAACGAAATAAAACATAAGTTTTCTACTTTTTTTTTATGAATATCTTGTTCTACAGTAGACGTTGCAGTAGTCTAGTATGTAGTGTGTTGGCTTATTAGACGTAAAGCCAGGGTTCGAGCCCCACGCCAGACATCAAGACAAAATACAAAAAGTATTTCTATGGCGACTTCCTCTCAGCAGATTTCTGGCAAAAAATCTAAGAGTAAATAAAAATTTATATGGAAAATTTTTCAAAAAATCTGTCGTTCGGAGTCGACTTTAAAACTGTAGGTCCCACCACTCATGTATAAAATTAACACACACAACATAAGTGGTGTGAGAAACTAGGACGTTGTACAATGGGTCAATTCGACCTCCGGGTACTGCACTTGTCTTAATTGACAAGTACACGTCCTCTAACCTAACCTAACCTTGTTCTACAGTAAAGCGTATACCAGTGAGAAGAGCCTTCTGGTTGTTGGGCTCATTTTTTAAAATGCAAGTAATGATACGATTCAAAGATTTCCCGGCTTGGTTGACTTACAACTACATGATGATAATTTCTTGGTATAAAACATTATCAAGAAAGATTTTGCAGACAGTGAGGCAACTGGTAAACACACAGAGTAAAAGATCTAAGCTATACGATGTATACATTCATTCTTTGCAATCTTTCAAGCGGAATTTTTAAAATTAAAACCAACCTTCTTTATATTCAAAATGTTCATGGGATTGATGCTTTAAATGTTTCGTTATCTTCTGAAAAACTGCGAGTAGGTCCCACTCCAATAGTTGCAAAATTCGATTCACTATTTCAATAACTGGCAATTCCCAGTGAAATTTCTAAATCGAATAGAACGCAGAACATGCACAATCTATTTCCTCTTCCCTCTACGAGTATTGCTTTGTTTGGTCAGAAAATCCAATACATTCGTCTCAGGCATGATGTGTTGACAACGATCTGAATTATCTTGAGGGTCCTACACTATACACATATTGCAGAAATTTTATACAATATTCTCGCAATGTGATTTGCTTTCCATTCAGAGAGTTTCTGATATTCAAAGAGTTTTGTGAATTATTACAATGAATTTCTCCTTCATTTTCCAGTTATTCTCCACATCCAAATATACATATATAATTGGTCATTACAACCCTTCAATCAGGATTACGACCTAGCTTCTGACACCACTTATATTGTGCGCGTTAATTTTATACATGAGTGATGTTGGATCTACAGTTTAAAGTCGAATTCGATTAACAGATTTTTTTGAGAAGCTTTTTCATGGCAATTTTTTATTTACTCTCAGAGTTTTTGCCAGAAATCTGTTGAGCGGCAGACGCTGAAGAAATATTTTTTTCTACTTCGTTCTCGTCGAGATGTTTGAGCCCAGGATTCATGTCTAATAAGCCAACACACTACCTACTAGACTACGGCAACTTCATCCTTTGAATCCTTTGACATCTTTTGTACTGTATGCCTTCGATTACGGATTCCATTTCCATTCAACGCCTTTTTAATTTCTTTATGTGCTGAAAACTTTTTCACATAAGTTATCCAGCTCTGGATGTGTAACTCATTTCCTTTCCAGATTTTAAGCACTCGCCTGCTTTCTTATTTAACTCACTTACTTAACACACACGCTCACTTAATGTCGCCACTCTTAAAGGCAAACAACAGAAATTTAAGAAAACAGCAACAACACACATACCAAATGAGCATTGCCACATAAAAATAATAACTTTATGTTGTTGTTGTTGTTGTTTTTGTTGTTGCTGGCTTTCTATTTCATCTCATTATTACTGTTGCTGTCCTATGTTGATGCCATTTAGTGTTGTTGTTTGTTGCGTATTTCCTTCGGTGTTTGTCACACTCTCTCGCTTCCTGCTTTTTCTCTTGATACCGTTATTATGTTGTTTGTGTTGCTTTCTTTTTTGTCTTTTGTTTTCCCTTCGCTTTTAGAAAATCCCCTAAAAAATCTCTTGTGCTAAACACATACTTGTGCACAACACACTCACACTTTTTAAATTTATTGTTCTCTTCTGTCTCTTTCTCTCACGCACTCCCATATATGTATATTTTATATGTATTTGTGAGTATTTTTGAGGTCACATCTTTTAAATGCGATATTAGAAAAATGATTTTATGACTTTTATGCTCTCCCTCTCTCTCCCTCCTTATCCCTCTCCTGTCACCCACTAACACATAAAAAATGGTTGAAAAAAGCCGTTATATTTTATGTTGTATATTATTTTTGTATTATTATTTGTTTCTTTATTGTTGTTTGTGTTAAAAACAAAAAAATTAACTTTTAAACGTACAGCCCAGCTGCTGTTTCATTGTCGAGCGGTTTTTATTTTCAACTTAATTTGCAAGAGAGACCAAAGCAAATTTGCGGTGTCGTTTTTCTCTTGTTTTATGTTTTTCCGTTTATTGTCCAACAGCTAAAGTCCGGTGTGCGTTGCCAACCGCATTTCATTATTGTCATTACTAAAATGGAAATTTTCTCCACAACATAGTTGGCCATCACTTTGGAAAGCTTCAGAACTTTGTTGCTGTCGAGCTTCTGTTCTTTAATGGCGAAAAACTTTGTCTAGCAATTTTCAGTGGCAATTCTGCTTCACAGCTTTTTTTACCCTTTAAAGCAGTTAGAGCCGCGAAATTTCCAGCAAAGCTTCAGTACATTTTGACAGCCTGTGTCAAAGATATTGGCGATCTCGTATGGTCATGATGTAACACAAGAACCTTTCTGATGGTCAAGTTCGAATCAAAATTTCTTGATTACTAGGTTAGGTTAGGTTAGGTTAGAGGACGTGTACTTGTCAATTAAGACAAGTACAGTACCCGATGGTCGATTTGACATGAATTGTACAACGTCCTAGTTTCTCACACCACTTATGTTGTGTGTGTTCATTTTTATACATGAGTGGTGGGACTTACAGTTTAAAGTCGACTCCAAACGACAGATTTTTTTGAGAAACTTTTTCATGGCAATTTTATTTACTCTCAGAGTTTTTGCCAGAAATCCGCTGAGAGGAAGTCGCCGAAGAAAATACTTTTTGTATTTTGTCTTGATGTCTGATCTGGGGCTCGAACCCTGGCTTTACGTCTAATAAGCCAACACACTACCTACTAGACTACGGCGACTACTCTTGATTACTAACTTAATTGGATTAAGGAACTTAAGCTTCGCTTGTCGCACATCAATCGAGGACAGAGCTTCCTTCCGACTTTCACGCAGATTTGCGGATCAAATACCCCTCACGCCGCAATTTTATTTTAATTCGAAGCATATGGCCTAGACAGCCGCTGGATGTTAACAAAACATCCATATCGTTTATGAGCTCATACAGTTCTATCTTAGTTCGGATGCGAAATTTATCACCGACTCTCATAGAGCCGAAGATCGTGTGTTTAACTTTTTTCTCGAACACTTGCGATCCAGCAGCATATATATGCAACATTGTCCAATGTCTCAGTCTCGGCCCAATACATACATACATACATACATATACCACACACATAATTGGTCATTATAACCCTTCAGTCAGGATTACGTCCTAGTTTCTCACACCACTTATGTTGTGTGCGTTAAATTTTATACATGAGTGGCGGGACGTACAGTTTAAAGTCGACTCCGAACGACAGATTTTTGAGAAACTTTTCATGGCAATTTTATTTACTCTCAGAAATTTTGCCAGAAATCTGCTGAGAGGAAGTCGCCGAAGAAATACTTTTTGTATTTTTGTTTTGAAGTCTGGCCTGGGGCTCGAACCCTGGCTTTACGCCTAATAAGCCAACACACTACCTACTAGACTACGGCGTAATAGGGGAGCAAAAGTAGCACGATTATTTCATGGAGTATAGATTTCTTCACAGAAGAGAAATGTCTGCAACTCAACTATATAAGCCTGATGGTTGGCTGGTTGTATTAGGCATAGTAGTGAGGAGATTGGAATAATAAACTTATGCTTCACTCCCAGAATGATATAAATGTTCATGGTAACAGGGTCGCTAATGGGATAGTACACTTGAAGTTTCTGTGAATTGGTATACCACACGTCGCTACATGTCGTTTTGTTTACTTTTCAAATCAATTTGCCCACTGCTTCCGTTATATTGATAGCACTGAAGGCAGCCCCGATAGCCTTAGTTGGCATGCCCAAATGAACACAAACAGTGCACAACTTTTCAGTTCTTTACAATGTCAATAAACACTCAATACAATTTTCTTTGTTATTAAATTTAGTTTCTGAAGTGATTTGTAACGAGTAACCTTTATCGAATAGTCGCAGTCTGGCTTCTCTTTTTCGTTGCCTAGTTTCTGCTTCATTTTTTTTTTACTCTTTCTGGTTGAGCATTGAATCATTGGTCTGCTTTTGTAAGTCCTAGAATAAAATGGTTTGCTATCTACGTTGCTTTGATGTACCATGCTCTGTAAAATTTTTTGGTTGCTCATTAAACCTGCCCTTTTTTCTTAAGAGTTGACGCTGCTTGAATTTCCCAAGATGTGCGGTGTTGATGTCCTCTTCTTTGGAGGGTGCGGTTTGTAGGGTTTCTTAAACGGATTAGTTGACTTTGTTTTTAAATTCAAAAACCATCAGGAAAACTTCCTCCATAAGAAGCTTTAGCCGATAAGTTACTCTAAAATTTTTTGAATGAGAGCAGTGAAGTTATAATTGCTTTCGAACCAAACCAATAAAACGTTATTCAATTCTATATAAAATGTTTTGTCAGCCATAAAAAACAGTTTAAAAACAGTTAACAATGTTAAATTGTTTCCATGTTTTTTTTCTTTTTTTCCATGAATTTGTTGAACATGTTAATTTTTTTTTTTTTTTGTTGTCAACTTGTTTTTGTTGTTCATTTTACATTAATTAACAGTTTTACCGCACATTAACATGTAGTTGTTAAGTTAATCCTAAAAATATGCTACACTTTCTCTATTTTCCTCTCGCGCTCTCTATCTCTCTCTCTCTCTCTCTATCTTTACTTATAGTTATTAAAGCAGTAGTAATAACACATTAAATGGAATCATTTATAATTAATTGGCATTAAATACAACGATTTTTTTTTATTATTTTAAATGTTTTGCACAATTTTTTTTATACATTGAAAAATGTAATACAATAACTTTATCTCGAGCATAGAAATTCATATGAAATAGCTACACTGTTGCGGAGAAGGTGAATTAATTTGGTTCTCTTAATTTGGATTCTATGACAGGATAGTTTCAGAACTACTTTCTATTGGATTTTAAGGTAAAAACTAAATGCAATATCTTATAAATCGGCACCCTACCTTTTTTCTAAAGGGTCCGCCAAATAACTTTTTTTTTGAAAATGCTTTAAAAAAACTACTGAATATTTTCTCAAATTTCTTTTTTTATTTCAAAGTACAATCCTTCCGGTTAATAATGGAAAATAATTTCATTCAAATGGCTGCCTCGGCTGGCCATGCAGTAGCCTACACGATCGGTCCAATTTTTAAGCACATTATCGATTGTGTGCAGCTGTATTTCACCAACGGCTTCACGAATATTGTCCTTTAAAGCGTCAATTGTCTCTGGCTTGTCCGCGTAACGCTTATCTTTGACGGCACCCCACATATAACAGTCCAACGGTGTCAAATCGCAGCTCCGAGGTGGCCAAACGACATCAGCTCTGCGGCTGATAATGCGATCTTCAAAAATATGGCGCAAAACATCGAGTGTAGCTTCGGCTGTGTGGCACGTAGCGCCGTCCTGTTGAAACCAAATGTTGCCAATATCCTCCTCTGCAATTTTTGTGAACAAAAATTCGTTCAACATGGTCCGATAACGATCGCCATTGACTGTAACGGCCACTCCTTGCTCATTTTCGAAGAAAAATTGCCCAATTATGCCTCTGGACCAAAATCCGTTAAATTTTTCTTTTCTGTAGAAATTTTGAAAAAATTTAAATCTGTATCAAAGAAAACTGAAAATATATGATCATATGTTGCATTGTCAAGTTAAAGAGATTACACGTAGTACATTCCATAGAAAGTGTTGTTTTCGGACGACGACAGATGGTAACCCTATTAGCCTAGAACAGTAGACCTATTCAGCTGACAAAACAAAAAAACAAAAAGCTTATACCGCAACTGTATAAGAAGATGGGAGGTCCCTTATGGAAGCCCTTTACAACTTAAACTAAGAATAACATTAAGAAAAATTTAAAATATTGCATGCCTTAAGGCGCAATATTATCGGCATATATATTAGGTAAGCTATACATATGTGCTAATGACAGAAACCTATTTTCAGGGTTACAACCTAGCTTCACACGCCACCCATATTGTTTGCGTTAATTTTGTCCATACGTGGCGGGACCTACTGTTTAAGGTCCACTTCAAAGGCCAGATTTTTGAGAAACTTTTCATGGTAATTTTAGTTATCCTCAGAGTTTTTGCCAGAAGACTGCTTAGTGAATGTCGCCAAAGAAATATTTGTTCATACTTCATTTTGTTCGAGATGTCTGAGCTGTGTTTTAAACCAATACTCTACGTACCATGGCATCAAACTTAGGTTTAACCATCGATCAATTTACGGAATCAATCAAAATGTATTTTTTGTATTGTCTCTGATCTCTGATACTTCAGTTCGACGAAAAGTTTTTCTAAAGGCTAAACAAAGCAGTCTAGCTGGGCTCTTTAGTATATGGCCTCCATGGTATAAATACATATATGAAAATGGGTATCTGACTTCATTCAACAACAATTTTTATTAAATACAACTACGAATTAAATCATACGACTACGAATTAAAAGACCATTTGGCAGACCTTTACAAGCAGCCTAAAGACAAAAGCTGAGTTTTTTTTTAGTATTAAAAGTTTTTAAATACAAATTGCCTGTCTCTATAGTTTTAAGTTTTATATAAATTTCTAAATTTTCTAAAGACATCCTTAAAACCCTTTTAGAATTTTGAAATCCATTTAATTTCTGTAATGTTTCAAGATTATGCCTTTAAACTGTTTTGTTGGGTCTCATGTGTTCGATTTAAAAAATAAAAAATAAATTTTTTTTTCAAAATTTATTTATAAAAGCCTAGCAATGAACGAACAATAGTCGCAAATTCATTTGCCTTCATTTCTCTTACACTCTCATTCCCTTTTTCATAAATTTTATATTTTTCTCTCTCTCCTAAAAGCGTGCTTTATAAAACGAGGAGAAGAGAAACTGAGGAAACCAAAAACTATATTGTATTGCATGCTAATAGTATGCAACATTTTAATAGAGTTTTATTTTAATACTCTCTCTCTCTCTCTGTCTCTCTCGCTCTACCAATAACTACAATGGCTTGTGCAGTTTACGTGAGTGCAAAAAGAATTAATATATACAGTGTATATGCATGTATGTGAGTGTGTGTTGTATAGTACTTGTGCTATTTTTAACCAGTTGCTCTCAATTGCTTTTGGCTTTCATTTTTTTTTTGTTTTTTTATTTCGAACGTGACTTTTTAATGTGGTGGTAAATATTATTGCAAGAGTTCTCTGTGCCATATTAAATGGCAACAAGATGTATGCATGTATGTAGTAGAAGAAGAACAAGCAATTTTTCTATAGAAAAATTTAAGTAAATGCAACAGAGAGTAAATGAGTAGGATACACAATAAGCTGCAGTTGCTATAGTTTTAGTTGTAGTTGTTGTTGTTGTTGTCTTGCCATTACATTTTATTTCCTGCCATGAACAGCAGCAACGTAAAGAAGAGAAAAGTTTTGGTAGTTTTTGTCCAGTTTTTCTCTTCTTTTTTTCGTAAAGAACGGGGTTGCAAATTAATACGTGCAACAGTAGTTTTTTTTTCTTCTTTCTTGTTGTTGTTGTTATTGCTGGTACAGTTTATTTTTTAAAGCTTTACAAATTTGTTAAGCAAAACAACAAAAACTTTTTTTTCTGTTCTTTAATTTCCACAAAAATTCTCCATTCCAGTTCGCATTCACTTCTATATGATGGCAGTGTAGTGTTTTGGTAATTGTTGAAATATTTCTATTATAATAAAATTGCTTTCCTCCTTCCCTCTCACTCTCTCTCTCTCTCTCTCTCTCTCTCTCTCTCTATCTCTCTATCTTGGTCTCCCTGTTTCTGTCCTTTGGTTGTCTAAAAAAGTTAATTAAAATTTTTTTTACTCAATTAGATTAGATTTTACGTTTTGTAGCCAGAGAGTAGAGAGTACGTACACAGTCAGCACTCAACTTCAGTGTGGCATTTAAAAGTTTTTCCTTTTCATGTAATTGAGTCCCCCAGTTTGTTCGCACAAAAAAAGGAAGAAAATGTCAGAGTAAGTGTATTAAAAAGGACCTTAAATGTTAAGGACTTTAAATCATTTTAAAGTAATTAAATAAAGATGATACAGGATGACTAAATTATTGCAAGAATTTTCAAATTTCTGTACGAGGGCAGTTCAAAAATTAGACAATCTAGGGAAAAAAATTATTTGTTGCATATGTGGTAAGGCATTTATTTAATTTTCTTAACCTCACTTCGTCATATTACAGTGAGCGCCAAAAGTGGGTAAACATCACTGAAATAATTCATTTTCTTGATAAAGGAACTTTTTTTATACTTGAGAACAAAAGTGTTGACTCACTTAAGGCGCTCAGTGTATATTGGCTATCGACTGAGCTTTTCCTTGAGCCATAGCCAACTATTGAAGTTGAACTTTGCAAACTGCTAACTAAAACAAGTATCTCATCATGCTATGGCTTTGTACTCCTTCTTTTCGATACCGATTTATAATAATGTCTCCTTTAACTAGGAATTAAAAACCATAGTTAGTGTGGGACTTCTACCCACTAATTCATTCCATTGTCCGAAGTTTAGTTCTTTTCAGCACCATCGATTAAGTAGTAAAGGTTGTTTTTTACAGAGGTATAGAACTTTAAGTTGGCATTACTTTTCAAGATGGTGACCGATTTAGCAGCTGTCAAGTGATTTATTCTCAGTTTGGTTTGGCAATTCATCATGAATAGACTTACGCCTGAACAACGCTTGCAAATTGTGCAATTTTATTTCGAAAATAATGGTTCTGTGCGGAAAACGTATCGCGCACTAGTCCATTTTATCGTCGACAAAATCGGCCATCAGAGCAGTTAATTCGATTAACCATGGAACGTTTTCGCACCACGTTTACTCTTATTGATAACTCGCATCCCCAGAGACACTGTACGGTGCGTACAGAAGAAGCTATTGCTGCTGTAGAGCGTAGCATTGAGGAAGACCCGAATGAGTCCATCCGCCATTGAGCACAGGAATTGGATCTGTGTCCATCCACTTTATGGAAGATTGTGCGGAAGGATCTTGGTTTGCGTGCTTACAAAATCCAACTCGTGCAAGATTTGAAGCCAAACGATCATCAAGTAAGGCGTAGATTCGTCGAATGGGCCCAAAACGAGATTGCCGTTGTTCCCGATTTTCATGGACGAATTTTGTTTAGCGATGAAGCGCACTTCTGGTTGAATGGCTACGTCAACAAACAAAACTGCCGCATTTGGAGTGGAGGTAATCCTCAAGTGTATGTGGAAACACCGTTACATCCAGAAAAACTGACTGTTTGGTGCGCTTTATGGGCTAGTGTAATCATTGGTCCGTACTATTTCAAAAACGATGGTGGCCAGATCGTTACAGTCAATGGTGATCGGTATAGAGCCATGATTACAAACTTTTTCATTCCTGAATTGAATTGAACCATGATGTCCAGGAGATGTGGTTTCAACAAGACGGCGCAACATGTCACACAGCTCGTGCCACAATAGATTTATTGAAAGACACGTTTGGTGACCGCCTAATTTCACGTTTTGGACCTGTGAATTGGCCTCCAAGATCTTGTGATTTAACACCGCTAGACTACTTTCTGTGAGGCTATGTAAAGTCATTGGTCTATGCGGTAAAGCAACAAACGCTTGACCATTTGGAAGACAACATGAGGCCACAAATGTTGGAAAAAGTCATCGAAAATTGGACGTCCAGATTGAACTACATCCGCCCCAGCCGTGGCTGTCATATGCCAGAAATCATATTTAAAATGTAATGCCACAAGATTATCTTTCGGATAAATAAAATTCATGTCAATCGAATAATCCATCGTTGTTTTATTACAACTTAAAGTTCTATACCTCTATAAAAAAACACCCTTTATTACGTTAACGTATAACGTATTCTATTTTTGACGCCATTATCAAGATATCTCCTTAAAAAATTTACTTTAAAAATGCTTCATAAGCTCTGGAATCGTTTCAGAAATGCTGAGGAAACATTTTTTTCTAATCTTGAATAGCAGCCGTCGTCTTTCTATGACAACAATAAGATGAATTAAAACTATTTATTTCATAAAGAAAATCTTCATAAATTTTATAACTCACCTTTATTATAGTGCCTTAAAGTATGCCAACAATTTTAACGGAAATTATGCTTTAATACATATTAAATCTTTAGTTTCTCTCTACATTTCTCTCTGCATATCTCTCTTTCTCTCTCTCCGTGCTTTGGTCCCTACTGCAAATATAACGGAACGCGAGAAAAAAAAAACAAGAAAAAGAAAAATGAAAAGGATGTTGAATGAGCTGAGGAAAAACTTTAATTAGTTATGCAAAGAATGAAACGCAGCGAACATTATTAACAAAAGCAGCAACAGCAGCAACAGCAACATTTTGAGTTTATTTTTGCCACTCAATGTTTCTCTTTCTCGTTTTTTTGCTTGCTCTTGTTCTACTGCAATAATTCATTTTAATGCGCCTAGTTATAGGCAACGGATACTTAACATAAAACAAATAAATAAATAATCATAATAACGGTAAAATAAACAACAACAACAACAACAACTGAGAAACAGAAACACAAGAGAAAAGCAAATTAACTTGATGCATAAATAAAATAAAAAGGATTTTAAAAGCAAAAAATAAAAACAATAATTTATAGCATAAGCGCAAGGGATGCAAAGTTATAGCATAATGGGTAGGAGAGTGAAGGAACAAATGATTTAGAGAAGAAAATTAAACTCATGCTTCCTACACCTGTGGCTACGACTGTTCTAGTTACGCATAGAAAGTGAAATTTATTGTAAAACAGAATGAAATAATTAAATGGCAAGGAAAGGGTTTTTAAAGGAAGACACTTTTATGTTTATTTTTCTAAAGGAATTTTGTTGTTTTTTTTGATACGCAAATATTTATTTATCTTCTGTTTAATTGCTTTCAAAACATGTTTACTTTTCATTGTAATTCAATTTCAATTCATTTTCAATTCAATTTGTTTGCATTTAAAATTCATTAATTAAGACAGACAGAGTGTTTCTTTTGTTGTTTTTGTTGGAATGCAAATTTTGTTAAATTAATTGTTATTGTATTATGATTAAAAATCAATTTAAATTAACATAACTGAACACTATTTGTTTAACATAATCAAATCACAAAGACAAAGAGAGGGAGAGGGAGAGAGCCCAGTGAGACTTGCAAAAAATATATATTCGTACGGAAGGCGTATGTACAATATTGAATTGTAAATAAAATATTAAGTATACGCCTTGGGTTATAAAAATAATTCCTAATACTTATACGTTACCAGTAAAAATTCATGAAAACAAACACTAAATGGAAGGCATTTAAATGAAATTTAAAAGGAATGTAAAGCTGAATTATTAAAGATTTAATTTTTGCAAATATTTATGTTAATAGTATGGTTTTACTAAGCTTAAGTATTTTCTTTTTAAATTCATAAAAAAAATTCCTACTCTATAAAGGACCAGGTAACAGTTTCAGGAGCTCTTTATTGTCCCTATCATAAATTGTGCACATAAATAGATCCGTTTTGTCTTATAAGGCATTGGCTTGGTGGAGAGTCTCTCTATTTTCAATGAATTCAAAGGTAAAATTACTTTAATTGTCCTAACAGAGAAGTACAGGGTCCGCGAAATAACTTTTTTTTTTGAAAATACTTTAAAAACAAAACTACTGAATATTTTCACAAATTTCTTTTTTTATTTGAAAGTACAATCCTTCCGGTTAATAATGGAAAATAATTTCATTCAAATGGCTGCATCGGCCGGCCATGCAGTAGCCTACACCAGAAGATGCCGATTTTGGCAAAAAAAAATCATCTTTTCAGATGAAGCTCATTTTGATCTTGGCGGGTATGTAAACAAGCAAAATTGTCGCATTTGGGGCACAGAAAACCCGCACGCATACATTGAAAAGCCGACGCACCCAAAACGAGTCACTGTTTGTTGCGGATTTTGTTCCAGAGGCATAATTGGGCCATTTTTCTTCGAAAATGAGCAAGGAGTGGCCGTTACAGTCAATGGCGATCGTTAGCGGGCCATGTTGAACGAATTTTTGTTCACAAAAATTGAAGAGGAGGATATTGGAAATATTTGGTTTCAACAGGACGGCGCTACGTGCCACACAGCCGAAGCTACACTCGATATTTTGCGCCCTGTTTTTGAAGATCGCATTATCAGCCGCAGAGCTGATGTCGTTTGGCCACCTCGGAGCTGCGATTTGACACTGTTGAACTGTTATATGTGGGGTGCCGCCAAAGATAAGTGTTACGCCGACAAGCCAGAGACAATTGACGCTTTAAAGGAGAATATTCGTGAAGCCGTTGGTGAAATACAGCTGCACACAATCGATAATGTGCTTAAAAATTGGACCGATCGTGTAGGCTACTGCATGGCCAGCCGAGGCAGTCATTTGAATGAAATTATTTTCCATCATTAACCGGAAGGATTGTACTTTCAAATAAAAAAGAAATTTGAGAAAATATTCTGTAGTTTTTGTTTTTAAAGCATTTTCAAAAAAAAAAATTATTTGGCGGACCCTTTATATTTCATTTGATACCTCCAGATATTCACAAAGTATTTACAAGACATGAATAAAAACGATAAAGTTTGCAATTTGGAAGTTCCACTGTGTGGAGTCAAAACTCACTTCAAAAAACATGGCTTAATAACGTCATATAATGTCCAGTTGTAATGGCGATAGTACGTTTCCTGTCATTCTACTATCCTGATAGTTCATTAATACTATTCCAATCACTTGCTATTTTTTATCGGTAAACTGTGGAAGAACTCTACGTCTTCCAATTGCCAGATAAAGACAGAGAAGATGTCCTGCACTCTCTTCTTCCTCCTGATCATTATAGTCACAATAAAAGTGAGCGAAAGATATTCCTGGCCTACGGGCGTGTTAAACAAGCGGCTAGTGTCCCAGTTTTCACTTGAAAATTATTTTCCAAATTGATTTTACGGCAGTGTTCTAGCGAAAACCAAATTGCCATGAAAATTTTCTCTAAAATCTGTCGCTCGAGGTCGACTTTAAATTGTAGATTCCGTCACTCGTGGATAAAATTAACACACATATGTATGGCCAATTCACACGACTTTGTATCGTGTATGTGTATTGAATACACTTGGTTGTTTGTGAACGCTCAATGCTATGATGTATTGTGTATGTCGTATTCTTCTTCATAATTTTTGGCATTCAAACAATTTGATAGCACGAAACCAATACAACTTATTAAAAACATATGAAAAAAAATGTGTATAAGTGTATCGGATTTTTACATGAAAATTATCAGCAACAAGCATACATTGTTGTATAGTCGTCCAACAATACAATGAATACAACAATACAACGGCTTGTGTGAATTGACCAATAATGGATGGTGTGAGAATTTAGATTGCAATCCGGACTAAAGAGTTCTAAAGACCAATTAAACAAGTAAGCAAATACATATCAGCAGCGTGCTACGTCTCATCTTTATACAAGCGAGCTGACTATCATATCTCGTTTGCAAATGAGTAATGTTTACGTGGGATCACTGTGCTGTCACTTTGCAAAGGAATGCCAATCATTAACATGAATTTGCTTGAATTTTCTATTGTTCCACACTCTACAGGCTTCATTGTTATCTTCAATGGAAGGAAGGAATCGGGAACCCAAATGAAAGTAATCGTCAAATATCTCACTGTCCTGTCTGTGACTCTCGGCATTCTTGGACAATCTTAGGTCGTTTTATTCACAATAATAGTCTCTAAAACCAGATTCATACATCAGCAGTCTTTGTAGGAGGGTAGTGTAAGGGACAGTCCAATATTCTACTCTTATACACTGGATTTTATCGCATGTTGTGACTCCGTCAGGAAAGCTGGGAATGAGGATCCAAGATTTAACCCAAGGCATTGTGTCATAACCGTAACTCGTATACTTGCAAGCTATTGTGGCTTTTAGTTCCATTATTGCATTCGCTAGGCATAGGCATAGGTAGACAGTTGAATTTTGTAAACAATATCTTGGATAATGTTGTTTTAAGATCATTTGTCGTCTTAGTGTGTCGCCACCATTCTCATAATACTCGTACACAACGTTTGATTCTCTTTTCCTAAACCCAGCTACCAAACTGTGACTCCATAGAATAAACTTGGTTTTATTATAATACAGTACAGCCGAGTATACATTTTTAGGGTTGATACCTCTGCTTGGGCCCATTGTTTTGTTGCAACAATCTAGAGCAGCTGTTGCCTTAGCACTTCTGTACTGTGTATCCGTATTTCAGTGTGGTTGGCTGACCGATTTGCGTCCAGGATTACCGCCTAGAATGAGAGTTACTCCTTTGATACTACGAATTAAGGGATTTCATAGCAAATACAACAACCAGATATATTTTCAAAGAGAGTGGCAACCCTGTTATTCTAGAACTTGCCATAATAGGCCAATAATCAACGAAAAGGATTTCTTTGAAAGGAAAAATATTGATTAAATTGAATATTGTTATCGTAATTATAACAGCTAAGGTCTGAATACTCCTTTCAGTTAGTTTGTGTGTGTGTTGGAATTCTAAAACATTTATACGTCCGCGTTTAATGTTAATTAATAACTGTTTATACGCCCTGGTATATGTTTTTACTTCCCATAGTGAAGACGAATTATGATAATATTTGTGTACAAATTAAATTATTCAACCTTAGCCTGCTGCTGGTTCTTAAATATGATGATGAAAACATTAGCACAGCACAGCAGGCTTTTAGGCTGTCATTTGAATATCAATTGAGAAGTATTGCGAACATCTTGAATTGTCAACAAAAACGAGAGAGAGAGAGAGAGAGAGAGACGTTAACAAGTTAATTTCATTTGTCAGTGAGAAGTAATAAATTTGAAATTCTGGCAAATCGAATATGAATACGAAAATACGAATAAGAATTACAAAATTCATAAGAGGGTTTTAGGGGCCACAGACACGACATAATAAAATTAAATTGTCACTTGAAGTGAAAAGAATAAAGAAAAAGGAAAATGTCACTGAGAAAAAAGAAAGAAAAAAATATTGTATTACAGTATTGGACGGTTTTACTAAAACCATAAATTTGAATTTGACACGAGAAAAACAGAAACAAAAAAACCACCACACAATAACACACAAAAAAAGGCAAAGGAAACCAAAAAATGATTTTAAATGGGCATGAATTTCTAATGATGATGGGGAAGGAGGATGTGAAGGCTGAAGAAATAGTCAGAGACATGGGCCTAATTCCAAGAAGCAGGCTAGAAAGGCTACAAAAACAAAAATTATAAATAAAATACCAGCAACAACAGCAACAGCAAATTTATAAATGAAGTCCGTAAAAAGAACAAGAAGACGAAAGCAGAAAACACAACTCAACTCAAATTAAATTAAATTTTTTTTTGCTTTCATTTTCTAGGTTTTTTTTACGAATCTTTTTTCTGTGCTTTTTTCCATTTTTGTTTTTTCTTTTTTTTTATTTTTCCTTACGTTTCAAATTGGAAGTTAATCGTGCGTAAAAGCCTTAAAAAGTCAAAAAGCTGTTGAGAAACACTTTAAAAAATTAAAAATTTAATCAGATTAAGCCAGCAAAAGAGAAGAGAAACTCTATTCCATTATGTGTGTGAAGATAAATTCGAATTTAAAATCCAAAGACGCAAACCCACACTTTTAGCAGCGCCACTTCTTGCCTTTAACAGGGTAAATTTTGCTCTGAACAGAGCACTGTTAACTGTTTAACAGTGGCAATAAGTATTTTTATCTTCTACTTTGTAATTATTGTAGACTAATTTAATTCTCATTATGATCATACTATTATTCGTGAACAAAAGTGTTGAAATGTAAAGAATGGTTGGTGGATGGTCTTAAAATTATTCCAGCTATCCCAATACCACTGTTCGAAACAGGACCCTCTGGACTACCAGTTGCATATAGTCTGTGTGGTGTACTATTTCTTATATATTCCAAAATGGCCACTGATCCTCTAGAGAATTTTTAAGAAAAAAATTTATATTTTCAAAGTCAATTTTCTCAATATCATCATCACTTTATATGGGACTATATTGCTGATTATGAAGTCGCCGTAGTCTAGTAGGTAGTGTGTTGACTTCTTAGACGTAAAGCCACTGTTCGAGCCCCAGGCCAGACATCAAAACAAAATATGTACAAAAAGTATTTCCTCGGCGTCTTCCTCTCAGCAGATTTCAGGCAAAAAGTCTGAGAGTAAATAGAAAATTGCCATGAAAAGTTTCTCAAAAATCTGTCGCTCAGAGTCGACTTTAAACTGTACGTACCGCCACTCATGTATAAAATTAACACACACAACATAAGTGGTGTGAGAAACTAGGTCATCAATCAATAGTGATTGAAGGGTTGTAACGACCAATTATGTATGTATGTTGCTGATTATATTAAGAGGACTTGGAACCTTCCTTTGCTTATAGTATGGTGCTCATAGACCTCAAGTATTTCCCAAAATTAGCTCCTAAACAAGTGGGCTTGTTAAGATCGATACTGTTAAATAGCTAACAGTGCTCTGTTAAGAGCAAATTTGTTCTGTTAAGAGGAAATTTTGTTCTGTTAACGCAAATTGTGGCGCTGCTAAAATTTATGGTTTGCGTCTTGGATTTTCAAATTCGAATTTATCTTCACACAAATTATTCCAATTCAATTTGTAAATCTGGTACACGGCAATGCTTAGCCCTTAACTTCACTCTTCCTCTGGTGATACTGTCGTGTTATCGCTTTAGTTTTAGAAACAAAGCCTCGAATATTGCTTGAATTCCTTGGACAGAGATGTTAATATAATAGGCTTTACACCAGAAATCTTCTTTTGTCGCTGTGCTTTCTGTCCTTGAATAATTATAATAATAATGGTCCTTCGGAGCGCTGTACTTTTATCTTTCTTAAGCTATAGAGTACCTCACCTCTCTTATAGGTATGTTCGTTTTAAAAGTAAGAAAATTTCCTCTTTCTCTTTTAAATAATAAAATGGAGAATCTTAAACATATTAAAGAGTTCTGTTTGCAACTAATGGGTGATTTTTTAAGAGCTTTAGGAAAAAAATTCCAAAAAAAAACACATAAAATTCAGAAAAATGCATGAAATCTTTATTTGAATCGGTAGTACGGTCCATATAATTTAATGTTTGAAGATTATTTCATGCAAATGTTGACCGCGACTGCGCTTCAAATGGTCCATCCGCTTAGTTCAATTTTGGCATACTCTTTCCAACATTTCGGCCGGTATCTCACGAATAAATGCTTCAATGTTGTTTTCCAATGCGTCAATTGAAGCGGCCTTGTCTGTATAGACATGAGCTTTAACATAGCCCCACAAAAAATAGAATAAAGGCGTTAATTGGCACGATCTAGGCGGCCAATTGACCGGTCCCGAACGTGAAATAAAATGTTCACCGAACTCGCCTCTCAATAAGTCCATTGTTACGTGTGCTGTGTAGCATGTGGCACCGTCTTGTTGAAACCACATGTCATGCAAGTCAAGCTCTTGCATTTTGGGCAAAAAAAATGTGGATATCATCCCACGGTAGCGCTCACCATTCACAGTTACGTTACGATTCGCAGCATCTTTGAAGAAGTACGGTCCAATAATGCCACCAGCCCATAAACCGCACCAAACTGTGACTTTTTCTGGATGCATTGGTAGCTTTTGCAATGCTTCTGGCTGATCTTCACTCCAAAATCGACAATTCTGCTTATTTACGTATCAATTGAGCCATAAATGAGCTTCGTCGTTGAACACAATTTTTCGATAAAGAAGTGGATCTTCGGCCAACTTCCCAAGAGCCCATTCACCAAAAATTCTGCGTTGCAGTAGGTCGTTCGGCTTCAATTCTTGCGCCAGCTGTATTTTGAAAGGCTTCACACCTAAATCCTTCCGCAAAATGTTCCACGTTGTTGAGTAACAGAGTAACAGAGGCCCAATTGCTGCGAACGGCGACGAATCGATAATTGATGGTCATCATTAACACTGGCCCGATACAGTTGCGATATTTTCTTCAGTTCGCACTCTACGTAAGCGTGTTGGTGGTTTAATGTCCAACAATGTAAATTTTGTGCGAAATTTAGTCACAATAGCCCGAATAGCCGCTTCAGGGGGTCGATTAAACTGACCATAAAATGGAAGAAGCGCGCGATGAACTTTCTTAACAGAGCACGCATTTTGATAATAAAATTCAATGGTTTGCAAGCGTTGTTCGTTTGACAGTGAAGATAATAGCTAAAAAATCATCCGTTATAAGATGACGTTGTAAAATTATTTAAAAATTGTTGAATTACTTTTATCGCCCACTATAACAATATGAACTTAACAATATTTGTCTTCATTTTTTTTTCTTCTTTTTTAATTTGAATTTTATACTGATTCAACACCATCAGACTTTTCATATTTTATTTAATGTTTGTTTTTCTCTTTGCTCGCAATCGGGATGGGAGGGAGGGCACAATGCGGGTTGTGAACTAAATATTTAGTATTCATGGTCCTACTCTTGTTCTTGTTCAAGTTCTGCCTTTTCTACTGCTTCTTCTTCTTCTTCTTCTTCTGAGTTGAGTTTGCTCTTTAAATATTAAAATCTTGATTAAGTTAAATGTACATTTGGGGGCATTCGTACGCATGGCTAAAATGTCATTACGAAAGAAATTTTAAATTTAAATGAACACCACCACCATCACCGCCACCCCTACTACAACTCACACAATACAAGGGAAAGAAAAGGAAGGGTGGAAGAGGGAATATTACTTTAGCTATGGTTTTAAGGTTTTTCACATGATTTTCCTTTAAAAACAGTGTCAATTTTCTTCCATTTGGTTGTGAAACTGTCTGTGTTCCTTAGAAAAAGGATGCCTTTTTAGAGACCCTCGTTTTGTTTTTCTTGTATTTGTTGTCTGTCTTTCTTTCCTTCTTATTATTTGTAAAACCTCTACTCAAGTGTCAATGTTACTCAAGAAAAAAAATGAAAAACAGAATTTTTTTCTTTCCTTAACAAGTGTGAAAATGATCCAAAAGTACAGCAAAAAAAAGCAGGACAAAGAAAAAAAAATTCAAAAATCCCAAGAATTTTTGAAAAGCAAATAGCCCTGCTGGATAAAAGAGAAAATTAGCAAATGGGGTTTCATTTCTTTTCTGTTTCTTTTTCTTTTTTTCTACAAAAGGACTATAAAAAATCTGTTTAAAGAAAACCAAAAAAAAAGAAGGAAAAAACGAACATTTTTGTGGTCATAAAAAGCAGAAATTTTTTCATTCTCTTAAATTCCAGAAGACAAAGAATAAGAAAAGAATAATGAAAATAGAAAATGATTTTCTAATGCCTTTTTATGGTCATTGAATTTCAATATAAAGTCTCCTTAATAAGTTGAGGGAAAAAAGAAAAGAAAAACAAAATAAACACGAGTACCCTTACACCAGGCATGAGAGACACACGCACGCTACACATACAAAATCAGAATTTCTTTAAGGTTTATGAAACCCCAATTTTATTTCATTAGAAGGGGGGCCTATTTGTTAAGTGAGAAAATAAATAAAGAGGTGTAAAGCAGAGACAAACATAACCACACTTCTGTAACCTTTTAATCACGAGTTATTCAATTTCATAAACATTTAAATAGGCAATGTCAACCCATTTTTCTACCTTCAATGCACAATATCCATGCCATGGATTCTTACGAAAGCATTGACAGCCACTCAGAAAACTGTGGCGAACTTCATTAGTAATTTAAACTCCTCTTCTCTTGCATAAAATCAACTAGGATGCCTAAAATCATGCCTTACAGAGTATGGAGTAGGATATGTATTGCAACCAACTTCAGGTTGTTATCATTTGTAAACCGCTCGTCTGACAGCTGACAGATTTATTCCGGTGACAGTTCATTTTATTATTTACAAGCTTACAAAAGCATTTTGATCTATTGCATTCAGAAAAAAAGTTATTCGTGATGGAATTCAAGCGTGATAGTGTGATTGCTTTATATTTGGCTAGAAAACCACAGGTGGCTATCGTTCTCGTACCATTGCTCGTTACCGTGATACTGGCAGTGTTGCATCGCGTCCAAAAAGTGGACGAAAAAAAACGGTAACAACACCAGAAATGATCCGAAAAGTGAAGGCCAGATTTGATCGAAATCCACGCCGCAGTGGTAGAAAAATTGCTCGTGAGTTGAACATATCGCGAGAACGGATGCAACACATATTGAAAAATGAGCTTGGACTAAAGCCATTGAAGTTCCAAAAAGTGCAAGAGCTCACCGATGGACAAAAAAAAGTTAGACTGGAAAGAGCCAAGGAGTTATTTCGCTTGCACGAAAGTGGCCAGTTACCGAATTTGGTTTTCTCCGATGAGAAGCCATTCCAAATTGAGCAGTTTGTGAACAAACAAATTGATCGGGTTTACTTGTCAAAGAGGTGAGCTGAAAATTTACACCTGCGATTGGCCACCAGAACTCAGGCGCCGCCGATGGTAATGGTGTGGCCGCCGTAACTGCCGATGGTCGCTCCCCGCTCGTATTCATCGACCAAAATAAATGCCGAATATTATCGGGAAAATGTCTTAAAGACAGTATTGGAGCCCTGGGCAGACAAACATTTCGGCCGCAGACCATGGACATTCCAACAGGACTCAGCACCACCGCACTCAGCACGCGTCAACCAAGAATGGCTTAAAAAGGAGGTTCCTCGCTTCATTTCTACCGCACAATGACCACCAAAATCTCCGGATCTCAATCCGTTGGACTTTTGCGCCTGGGGCATTTTGGAGAGTAAGGTTCTCACTAAAAACTACCAAAGTGTCGATAATCTCAAGACGGCGCTTCGCCGGCAATGGTCCAAAATACCGCAGAGCCACTTTCGTGCAGTCTGTGATGGCTTTGTCGGCCGTTTGAAGGCCATAATTCGTACCAAAGGTGGCCAATTGGAACAAATCTAAACTGATTCTAAAATTTGGTGTTATTTACAACATTTCTTGCTTTTAAACCATAAAAAAAAATTAAAAAAATATAGCGCTTTACTTTGTTGCATTATATATCAGCCACCCTGTATATATCGCCTGCTATATAAACCTTAAACTATGCTTCATTTTTTTTAAATAAATTTCAAGCTTTAAAGCTGCTTTAAAATTTCCCTTTTATTTCATTTATTCGTTTGCAAAGATGTCTGCTTAACATGTTCGTTAAAACACAAAACGCCACAATAACAATAAACCCAGATTCTTCGTATAAATCAAAAATATTTTCTGTTTTCCATTTATAATAGGCCGGCCTATAGTATAAACATATAAAGATTTCCTTAAATATTGAAAAAGGAAAATATATGGAAACAGTTGGAGAATAAATTTTTGAACAAAAATCTCGAAACCATAACATATTTGGATTTTGGATTACAAATTAAATTTGAAAACACAATGAAGAAATTCACTTACAATTCCAGTTTAATTTATACAGAAAAGCTTAATTCTTTTTCCCTTTCTTATTGCTATTGTTGTTGTTGTGGTCACAAAATATTTAAAATTCCTTTAAATATGCAATACTTTAGTTTATTCCCTCAGATATACTTAGATTTTGTAAATATTTTATGGAAATGTGCTCTCTCTCTCCTTCTCTCTCTTGTTCTTCCTATCTCCTTCTCTCTCTTTCTCTCTCCTTCTCTCTCCTTCTCTCTCCTTCTCTCTCCTTCTCTCTCCTTCTCTCTCTCTCTCTCTCTCCCTCTGCCTGTCTTCCTGCTGTACAGTATGGGTAAACGCCTTAATGTATGCTTTAGTTTTCATTATTAAAGCTGTTTGTTGTTTCACAAATTTTATTATAATTTTTGTTGATATTTTTGTTGGTCTTGTTGTTGTTGTCAGTGTAGAGTTGTTTTGGTAAATATTTCCTTAAATTTCTAATTCAAAACACAAAATTTGAAAATCATAATTAAGACCTGCCTGGTATTGTTATTACTGCAGTAGACGCCCATTTTCTGATGCTGATGCTGATGCTGGCTGCTAATGTATATCCTTGTATCCGTTTTCATAAAACGTAGCCACAATTTCAAATTGTACTTGAAAATACGTGCTGAGCCTATTGCAGCATAATTGCGAAATAATTTTGCATTGAAAATGAAATTAAAGCCACCAGGAATGTTTTCAAAAACCTACAAATAGTGTAAGTAAAAGAGAGTAAGAGAGAGGGAGAGAAATAGAAGATAATAGATAGAGAGAGTGAGAGAGATGAATAAAAATCTCTACTCGGTTATGGAAAACATTTTAAATTGATTGCTTGCAACTCAATAAATAGGCCTTTAATCAAGAATTCGAGAAATTTATTTGCATTCAGAATGAATTATTTACTCTCTCTCTCTCTCTGCATTAATATTTCATTCCATTCTAATATTCTCTCTAAATATTATTTAAATATAATTGAAGTTAGATTGGCCTGGATGGCATTCACCTCACGTAGTCAAGTAACGTTCTCACTTAGCTAAACCAACGAACCCATTGTGCAACCACATTTTGTGAGAGAAATCGTTGATATATGCCATCATAGTATGAAAGCAAAAGAGGAAAGGACAAAAGTAAAGAGAATTATTTCAACAGGAAGTATCTGCCCAAATTAAAAAGTTTGATAGACATTACCATGCTAACACTGCTAAAGAAGTTCTGACATAATAACCTGAGTTTTCGCCTCTGAGTTCCGGGCCAGCTACTACAACCTAGTCTCCGTAAGGAGAGTACAACGATCATAATCGGTGTAAGGATGCCAAGAGGTCCAATATTCAGAATTACGGCCCATTCCATGTGTGTGAAGATAAATTCGAATTTAACTAGCAAAGACAAAAACCAAAAATTTTAACAGAGTGACAGTGACATTCTGTTAACATACGGTGCATATTTGAAGACCGATTTCTCAAGTTCCAAAATTATTTAGGATATACCACCAATTGGGTTTTATTAGGGACATCTTTGGCTACAATTTGTAAAGGGTCCGCCAAATAACTTTTTTTTTTGAAAATGCTTTAAAAAACTACTGAATATTTTCTCAAATTTCTTTTTTTATTTGAAAGTACAATCCTTCCGGTTAATAATGGAAAATAATGCCTCGGCTGGCCATGCAAGTAGCCTACACGATCGGTCCAATTTTTAAGCACATTATCGATTGTGTGCAGCTGTATTTCACTAATGGCTTCACGAATTTTGTCCTTTAAAGCGTCAATTGTCTCTGGCTTGTCGGCGTAACACTTATCTTTGACGGCACCCCACAAATAATAGTCCAACGATGTCAAATCGCAGCTCCGAGGTGGCCTAACGAAATCAGCTCTGCGGTTGATAATGCGATCTTCAAAAACAGGGCGCAAAACATCGAGTGTAGCTTCGGCTGTGTGGCACGTAGCGCCGTCCTCTTGAAATCAAATGTTGCCAATATCCTTCTCTTCAATTTTTGTGAACAAAAATTCGTTCAACATGGCCCGATAACGATCGCCATTGACTGTAACGGCCACTCCTTGCTCATTTTCGAAGAAAAATGGCCCAATTATGCCTCTGGACCAAAATCCGCACCAGACAGTGACTCGTTTCGGGGTTTTCTGTGCCCCAAATGCGACAATTTTGCTTGTTTACATACCCGCCAGGAGTCAAAATGAGCTTCATCTGAAAAGATGATTTTTTTTGTTGCCAAAATCGGCATCTTCTGTAAGTCGATCGCAGGCCCACTTAGTGAAGCGAAAACTCATTGGATGGTCAATTGGCTTCAACTCCTGAACCAATTGGACTTTGTATGGCGTCATACCAAGGTCTTTATGCAAAATTCGTCTCAATGATGTCTCCGAAATGTTCAATTGTTGAGAACGACGGTGAATTGATGTTGATGGCGCTTCACGCACACTTTCTGCCACAGCAGCAATATTCTCGGGTGTACGCACTGTTTTTGGCTTTTCACGCTTTGGTTTATCGATGTGAATGCCAGTTTCTTTCACTTTTTTCACAAGATAACGAACATACGGAGAGCTGACGGTGCTTCTCTTCTTCCAAAATCCGTACGCAATTTTCGCACACATTCTGCAACATTTCCATGATTTGCAAAGTAATGTCGCAATATTTCCCAGCGTTGTTCAAGCGTATACACAACCATATTCGTTCAGCGGAAGGATAAAACTAATTATCTGTCAAATCAGACATGAGTTAAGTGTTACCATTCACGAAATAAGCACTTGTTGAAAAAAAAAACGTTAGGTGGCGGACCCGATATATAGTGGCATGTCTGCAGCGGGTCCCATTTTTCCACAATATCCATCATCCTATCCAGACATTCTTAAAACAAAAAATTTCTTGTCAAAATTTTGCAATTTTTAAAAGAAGTACCGAATTACCAGAGCTGCTGTTCTACTCAGGAACGTGTAGAGCACAATTTAAAGGAATAGAATAGGTATTCCATTCTCTGGGTGATTTCTTACTTACTTACTTAATTGGCCATAACAACCCGTTTATCGGATTTCGGCCTGCCGCAACACATCCTTCCAGGCGCCTCTGCTTCGTGCGCGCCTACGCCAGTTGGTCACACCAATCGATGACAGGGCTTCCTCGATTTGGTCCTTCCAACGGATGCAAGGTCGTCCTCTTCGCCGACTTCCGCAGATTCCCGCATCAAATACCCGTCTTGCCGGCGCATCCTCCTCCATTCGAACGACATGGCCGAGCCAGCGCAGCCGCTGGATATTAAGACGCTGTACAACGTCTATGTCGTTGAGGAGCTCATACAGCTCACTGTTGGATCGGATACGGAAATCATCGCCAACTCGCACTGGACCGAAGATCTTGCGCAGTACTTTTCTCTCGAACACTCTCAAGGCCGCTGCATCTGTACTTAATAGGGTCCATGCCTCTGCGCCATAAAGAAGCACGGGTAGGATGAGTGTCTTGTAGAGTGTTAGTTTTGTCGTACGAGAGAGGTCTCTGCTACTCAATTGCCTATTGAGACCATAGTAGCACCTGTTGGCAAGAATGATCCTACGCTTGATCTCCAGACTGACATCATTTCTAGTGGTAATGGCGGAGCCAAGATAGATGAATTCCTTGACTGTATCAAAAGTATAGTTATCGGCCGTAATCTGAGAATCAATACGCCGCGCGTCTCTACTTGTCGATAACATATACTTTGTTTTGCCCTCATTTACTGCCAAACCCATCTTGGTAGACTCGCGTTCAATAGCACTAAAGGCAGCAGTAGCATCTCGCTTCGTACGCCCTATGATGTCAATGTCGTCAGCGTACGCAAGCAACTGGACACTTTTTTGAAAAATAGTGCCACTGCGATGCACTCCTGCCTTTCGCAGAACACTCTCCATGACGAAGTTGAAGAGGTCGCATGATAAGGGGTCGCCTTGTCTGAAACCTCGCACGGTACCAAAAGGTTCGGAGAGGTCCTTTCCTACCTTGACGGAGCTGCAAGAATTGCTCAACGTCATTCTGCATAGCCTTATCAGCTTCACAAGTATACCGAGCTCAGAGATTGCGGCAAAAACACGATCCCTTATGGGGCTATCAAAGGCAGCCTTATAGTCGACAAAAAGATGGTGTGTGTCGACTTGTTTCTCGTGGGTCTTTTCCAGGATTTGGCGTAGTGTGAAGATCTGGTCGATGGTGGACTTGCCAGGTCTGAAGCCGCACTGATAAGGTCCAATCAGTGTTTTGACGAGTGGCTTCAGTCGTTCACAGAATACGCCTGTAAGAACCTTATATTCGATAGGGAGAAGACTTATACCCCTGTAGTTGGCGCATATCGTAGGGTCTCCCTTTTTCAGGACAGGACAGAGGACACTGAGGTTCCAATCCTTGGGCATACTTTCCTCTAGCCATATTTTGTAGATAAGCTGGTGCATGCGCCCTACCAACTTATTACATCCGGTCTTAAACAATTCAGCGGGGAGGCCATCAGGACCTGTCGCTTTATTGTTTTTAAGGCGCGCAATCGCGACTTTGACCTCTTCATGGCTAGGCGGCGGAAACTCCACGCCGTCATCATCGATCGGGTTCGGAACATCTTCTCTAAAGGCGGTATTGGTGTCGTCATCGCCTTGTAGCAGAGTAGAGAAGTGTTTCCTCCATAACCTACTGAGGTTATGGATCCCTGCGGATCTGATACTAAGTTTCCATTTTCGTCCTTGCAGGAAGACGCTCCGGGTTTATAACCCTCGGTTAGACGCTTAACCTTTTGATAGAATTTTCGAACTTCATTCCTACATCTATACATCTCGACTTCCTCACGCTCACGCCTTTCCTGGGTGATTTCTATCTTTGAATATTTTTCATATTTTCTGTTAACCACTTAACATTGCTCTGTTAACTATAACATTAGCTCTGTTAAAATTTTTGGTTTTTGTCTTTGCTAGTTAAATTCGAATTTATTTTTACGCGCATGGCCATTCCGTACTATGGATATTCAATCTGTGCCAAACTAGTCTGGTTATCCTATACCGCTATAGCAGATATGTTTTCTTTTTGAAACACAAAAGTATCCTATTGGAGATCTTACAGAGCCAGCCGCTAGATCCATATATCACGTAACGTTCTTTAATGCCAGTTAATCTGCAAGTTTTATCGTCTCAATGTTACGGCGTCCTGTAAGCCAACACCGTTTAATATGGTACTTATTCAAAAGCAACGAGAAAACCTTATTTAGGAATGTAATCGGCCTCGTGTTGGCATGATTGTCACTCAACAGCCTCAGTGCAGTAGTACTCTTTACATAGACAACCCCGTCTTTAACCAGGGCAATCTGTTTACAGAGCATCTCCGGTGCCTAAGTAAACCGAAACACTGCAGTCTGAAAAACACATTTGGTGCCCAATATCAGTATCAGCTTGTGAGTAACCACAGCATTGATTCCCCTGCTAACTTTGTCCTTAAGCTGTGAGTAAAGATCGCATGGCCATCCAGCAATTTTCAGTAGCAATTACTAAGCTTCTGCTATCTCTCCAGAAGGGAGTTAAATGCTTAAAATTCTCGTCTACCCTCTATTGTGAACTGTTAAGTCCAACAATAGTACAAAGACATCCTTAAAATCAATCTGTATTCCAATGCACAACCAAGAAATAATCTCTTTGCCCTTTTGTTAGAACGCAAAGGTTTCTATGCCTTAAGTAGACGCCAGCAGCAGCAGTAGGGTAATGCTCTGGAACATTATGATTGTTATTGTGTGTGTTTACATTTTAATATGGTTTTTGTTGTTGTCGTAAGTGTAAAAACATTTTAAAATCCTTTTTATGTGTCCTTTAACAAAAGCCACATAACGAGTAGGAAGGGGGGATTATTTGAACTTCAAACTGAAAGAGTAAAAAAAAATTGTTTTCAAAAGCAAAAGCAACCGACCAAGCATTTCAAATAGAAACCGGCAGGCAGGCGATTATCCGAAATGTACAATGAAGGCTTGAATGAACGACAGGATGAGTGAATGAATGAATGTCTTCGGCTTGATTTTGTTACAACAAAATACCACCAGTTAAACACACACACACACATTCACACACTTATCTCTTAAGAGATATTTCCATATATACAGGGATATGTGTGTGGTTGTGTGTATAAACACTTTACAGTTATAAATGTTATTGTAAATGGAAGTTAAAGGGTTTTTGAAAGCTTTCAAATGCTTGTACAAATGAGTGCGAGATGATGTACGACGTACATGTTCTTTACTGATGGAATTTATTTAAATTTATTGTTTACTCTTGTGTCTCTATACCCTACTGTAGGTGTAAGAGACTTTTGCTTAGAAAAAAAATGCAAATACTATGGTAACTCTATTATTCTAGAACATACATACATAACATAATTGGTCATTACAACCCTCTTGTCAGGATTACGACCTAGTTTCTCACACCACTTATGTTGTGTGCGTTAAATTTTATACAAGAGTGACAGAACCTAGAGTTTAAAGTCGACTCCGAATGACAAATTTTTGAGACACTTTTTTCATGGCAATTTTCTATTTACTCTCAGAGTTTTTGCCAGAAATCTGCTGAGAGGAAGACGCCGAAGAAATAATTTTTTTGTATTTTATTTTGATGTCTGGCCTGGGGCTCGAACCATGGCTTTTCGTCTAATAAAGCAACACACTACCTACTAGACTACGGCGACTTCAAACATGAAGAACATGTTTGACTGAATATTGCTCTCTCAATATCGCTATAGGTTTACATTTGAAACCGCATTGTTCAAGATGCAGTTCTTATGAAAGTGATTACGAATGCAGACCCTAAGGTGATACCCTCTGCTATGTGCACTCTATTAAGTCTTGTTTCTTTGGGTTTTCTCGAGAAATTTTAAATTCAATCCGTTTATATTTAAAATTTCAGTCTTAAACTAAAATTTGATTTTAAACCACCTAAAAGTCGACTACAATTTTTGAGCAAGAGGAAAGGAATTCCGTGACGTGGCTAATTTTAATGGACTTACAAATTATCTTTCCTTAGAAATAAATATTAGGCAGCAGAGTTTTTGTTAAATCGATTCCATTTTGAATTTTTATTTTAAAACCACCTAAAAGTCGACTACAATTTTATAGCAAGAGAAAAGGAATCCTATGGCGTGGCTAATTTTAATGGACTTACAAATTATCTTTCCTTAGAAATAAATATTAGGCAGCAGAGTTTTTGTTAAATCGATTCCATTTTGAATTTTGATTTTAAAACCACCTAAAAGTCGACTACAATTTTCGAGCAAGAGGAAAGGAATCCTGTGACGTGGCAAATTTTAATGGACTTACAAACTTGCTTACCTTAGAAACAAACATTAGGCAGCAGAGTTTTTGTTAAATCAATTCCATTTTGAATTTTGATTTTAAAGCACCTAAAAGTCGACTACAATTTTAGTAGAAAGAAACAAAACCCGTGTATCATTACAACTGTTTTTCACGTGGATTATTTGTCATGTCAGTATGCTTTTCATCATTGAATATCTCAAGTATACGTGTAAGATATGGTCTCTTAAGGGGGAAATGTTTCATAATGTTCTGATTTGTTTAATCTTCATACAGATGATGGTTATTTCGAGAGTAACAACAACACATGTCCGACAACATCTTGAAATGTGTGGAAAACATAATGTTTTTCTCAACCTGCGTGTTGTTTTTTTCCTTTTTTTTTTGTTTTTTGTTAAGGACGTGTTATTATTTTTATTTCTTTTAATATTTGGCAGGACAAACAATATATTTTTCCATAATGCCATGGCGCAAGAAAAAAATAAATAATCCTGAGGAGAAGTTCATAAACATGTCGTATTACATACACAAATACCAAATAAGTTAAGCTGAGAGAAAGAGAGAGAGAGAGAGATAGAGAGAAGGAGAAATGACGTAGAAATGAGTGGGAAATAAAAACAAATAATGTGTTGTAATTTGTCATTTCTTTGTATGTATGTATGCGTGTGTGGACTATCGCTTATCCTTTGTAACACAATTCATAAACTCTACACATATAATACATGCCAGCAGAGAAGTGAGTTTCTTTAGCACGGAGTCATGAATTTTCTCGTTTCTGTCTGCTGCTGCAACTGTGTCTGTGAGAGTGTGTGTTTTGTGTTAATACAAGTGTTTTAAGTATGAATTATTACACGAAAGGGTCACAATTACACACATACTCCATGCAATATATCTTTCCTTATTTCTTTTTTGTGTGTGTGCGTTTATTTGTTTGCATATGTTACAGGAAATGTAGTGCCAGATCCAGAGCGAAACAAAAAAAAAGAGAAACTCCATGGCGCAGAGTTAGTGAATGTAAAACTATGGGACAAATGATTATGAATAGAGACTTGTTTTATTGTTACAAATTATTGTTGTTGTTGTTGTTGTCACAACAAAAATTAATTTACAAGACAACAAAGTTGCAAATAAAGCAACACAATTTGTTTAATACAGTCACAGAAGGTGTTGTAAGCCAAGGTTAATCATTACAAAGAGAATATGCATGTGAAGCAATTACATGGTACAAGGCAGGGTAAATTACTATCTTAGGAAATATTTTGCAGTTGTTTTATAAAATAATCAAAAATATTTAAATTTTTATTAGAATATCTCCTGTATTTTATTTGTTTTATTTTAAAATGAAAAAAAACACGAAAACAATTATAAAAAAATTCTTTTCCTTTCTTTTTTCTTTTCAGGTATGTTACACTATTTAATAGAAATTTTTGGATGCCTTCGTCATTTTCTAACAGGTATTTTTAAATCACAAAAAATTTCCAATTTAACCTCTTAAACAATTAAAAATTTAAAATGAAGGCAAACTTAATGGGATACTCTAGGGAAAAGCAGATATTGGGCAGATCATTAGCTGTCGCTCGCAAAATTCAAATATAATTAAACATATTCAGATTATTAGTGAACAAAGTCCTTCAAAGATGTTGCACTGCAGCTGTGATATTTTCGAGTGTAAAACTCAACCGTGTAGCTTCTTGAAATTAACGATTTTGAAAGATACTAACACTCACAGCTACATTCAGTTTTTGGACTGATTGTAAGGCACTATTCATGAGGTGCGACATGCAATTTTAACCATTCCGTCCTTTCGGAATAGTTGTGGTGTTATTATATTCAGGTAGCCGTAGTCTAGTAGGTAGTGTGTTAGCTTATTAGACGTAAAGCCAGGGTTCGAGCACCAGGCCAGACATCAAAACAAAAATACAAAAAGTATTTCTTAGGCGACTTTCTCTCTGCAGGTTTCTGGCAAAAATTCAAAGAGTAAATAAAATTCCCATGAAAAGTTTCTCAAAATCTGTCGTTCGGAGTCGACTTTAAACTATAGGCCCCGCCATTCATGTATTAAAATTAACACACACAACATAAGTAGTGTGAGAAACTAGGACGTAATCCTGACTAAAGGATTATAATGACCAATTGTGTATGTACATACATATGTATGTAAAGGGTCCGCCAAATAACATTTGGCTATAACTACTGGAAATTTTCTCAAATTTCTTTTTTTTTTATTTGAAAGTACACTCCTTCCGGTTAATAATGGAAAATAATTTCATTCAAATGGCTGCCTAGGCTGGCCATACAGTAGTCTACACCAGAAGATGCCGATTTTGGCAAAAAAAATCATCTTTTCAGATGAAGCTCATTTTGATCTTGGCGGGTATGTAAACAAGCAAAATTATCGCATTTGGGGCACAGAAAACCCGCACGCATACATTGAAAAGCCGACGCATCTAAAACGAGTCACTGTTTGGTGCGGATTTTGGTCCAGAGGCATAATTAGCCCATTTTTCTTCGAAAATGAGCAAGGAGTGGCCGTTACAGTCAATGGCGATTGTTATCGGGCCATGTTGAACGAATTTTTTTTCACAAAAATTGAAGAGGATGGTATTGGCAACATTTGGTTTCAACAGGACGGCGCTACGTGCCGCACAGCCGAAGCTTCACTCGATGTTTCGCGCTCTGTTTTTGAAGATCGCAGAGCTGATGTCGTTTGGGCACCTCGGAGCTGCGATTTGATACCGTAGGACTTATTTGTGGGGTGCCGTCAAAGATAAGTGTTACGCCGACAAGCCAGAGACAATTGACGCTTTAAAGGACAATATTCGTGAAGCCATTGGTGAAATACAGCTGCACACAATCGATAATGTGCTTAAAAATTGTACCGATCATGTAGGCTACTGCATGGCCCAGCCGAGGCAGCCATTTGAATGAAATTATTTTCCATTATTAACCGGAAGGATTGTACTTTCAAATAAAAAAAAAGAAATTTGAGAAAATTTCCAGTAGTTTTTGTTTTTAAAGCATTTTCAAAAAAAAAATGTTATTTGGCGGACCCTTTACTTTCCACTTAAAAGTACTACCTTCGTTGTTGTGAAGTTTGTACGTAAAACACAACCAGATGCTCAATCTTTAACCTTACAGAGTAAAAGTTGCCTACGGTCCCTAATACGATCTAAAAATTTTTCCTGAAATTGCCAGAAGAACATCGTTCGTGTCCATACCCCACAGTATAGCTATCGCCACGCCATTATCAAGTTGTTCGTTCATCACAAGATTACAGAGAAAGGGCGCAGAGTGTGCGTAAAATCAATACAAAGGTCAATATTTCATCGGTTGTGAAGTAATCAGCCATGAAACCATTGATATGCATGACATTATGATCATCCTGTG
Source organism: Sarcophaga carnaria (assembly GCA_958299815.1). Taxonomy (NCBI): domain Eukaryota; kingdom Metazoa; phylum Arthropoda; class Insecta; order Diptera; family Sarcophagidae; genus Sarcophaga; species Sarcophaga carnaria. The sequence continues at coordinate 127,945,576 of OY283150.1, read as the reverse complement.
AGCCCTATCGAGGAGAATAATATCGTAATGGTTGTGAAATGCTTACCTCTTTTGAAAGATCAAACAAATATCGCTAACATGGCATCTGACATCACTTCAGCCTGCCACAGTTTGCTTAGTAGTTGATGGGATACACTAATGAATTTCGCACCATTCGCTATAAGAAATTGTGCTGGGATGTCATCTATAAGAGCGTATTCTCGAATTTACTTTAAGTTTAGCGTTTATTATCCTCAAGTCTAGCATTTAAATTTATGAAAAAAAAATGTTAATACTTTCCAAATTTAAGAGACTGAAAATATAATTTCGACTATGAAGTCTTAATTAACCCTGCTGTTATGCTTTAAAAAATTATACTAAAAATTTTAATCGCAATTTTTCTTTATTTTTTAATTTCTTCTTGAAGTCATTAAGAGTTCGTATTCAAATTATTATCTGCCATCAAATTTATTATTGACACGTTTTTGGAAATTTTGAAAGAAACAAAATAATTCCTTGTGTTTGACAGTTAAATTACGGTTGCCCGTTTAAGCAAATCTACTTCTCCTATAAGTAGGCTACAGTTTTTTTTTTTGTGTAAGTCTTTAGCATTTAAATTTCAATTTTTTATCAATTTTTTGCCTTCAAAAATATAAAAATTAAAATGCTTTGTTAGTTAAAGAGAGAGATAGAGAGAGAGCAAGCGAGAGATTGTGAGTAGACAGCAACAACAGCAGCAACAACACCAAGGACAACAACAAAATTGAAAAGTAATTTGTGAAATTAAGCACTCCATTAAATATGGAAAACGTACTAGAGATACAGAGGGTTTTATGCAAAAACGCCTTCTTCCTTCAATCAAAAGATATTTTGAATAGAAAAAAATTGTCGCTCCTCTCCCTCCCTTTGCCTGCCATGTTAATGAAGTAAATCCTTAAAAAGAAAAAGAAAAATCTCTTCTTACGATGCCGTATTAGAAAAGAAAACGACAAGAGAAATAAAAAAAGAAGATGAGCAGAAATATTTCGCCTACTTTATTACCAGCAGCAGAGCAGAGCAGAACAGAACAGAACAGAAGAGAGACTCAAAATGTCATCAATCATGCAATTGTAATACAAACTAAAGACAGAGAGAGAGAGAAAGAAGAGGAGCAAAAGAGAGAGAGAAAGAGATGTTAAATCTTAAAAGGCACCGGGCTTTAGTGTGGTAAACCTATGGTATGATGAAAATAAACCAGAGAGAGATGATTATTTTAAAAGAAAATGAGCTCACAAGAGGAAAAAAGCTACAAAGAAAAGAACAAGAAAAATAAATTCTTAAGACCCTGAAACCCTTATACAAACATTTACTTATGTATTCTTCATTATTGTTATTGTAATTCTCTATCTGTAGGCCAACATACATACATCTTCATTATTGCCCTCATCATTATCATTATCATCATGAGTTTCTAAAGCCATCGCCAGCTGGGTAAAATGCTAATTTTTTTTTCTGTTTCTCTCTCTCTCTCTCTGTTCTTTTAATTTTTTGTTCTTGCCTTCAATGCCTGTTTTGCTAAATAATAAATCCTCCAAAGCTATGTTTGTATTTGTGTGTGTATGAGAGCTGCTTTAAATATGTGGTTGCCTGGGTTTTTGGGCGGAAAACCCGCACATGTTACAACAATACGAACCCACAACAATGCCCCTTAAGCAGGCGAAAAATACCACCAGCATCCTCTAGCTGCCGCATCGATGGCATAGTCCCTTGGCAGTTGTTCTACTTTTGCTTTTCTTAATATTGTTATTATTGTTGTTGTTGTTTATTCTTCTTGCTTGCTTGCTTGCTTGCTATATTAGTCTTTGAATTTTAATCCGGGGTTTCACTTTCACTTCCAATGTCTTGTTCCAATTTTTTTTGTATTTTTTTGTTTCTTTTCTCGTTTTGGCTGAGACAGTGGCATTTACTTTCAGTTTCACTTTTAATTTGTTTTTGTACGATAATGATGATGATAATGATGATTATGATGGTCTTAAATGATCAATTTAGAAAAGTTTTCGTTTGAAATTAAATTGTCACACCCTATAAAAGGTAATCGTGGCAGGGTGTAACCAAACGACAACTACTATGCAACTAAGTTTTATTGGCAGATGGACTTCTTTTTTATGAATTTTAATATCGAAATCCAGTGAAGATTTAAGGAGTCCAGTGGTAAAGGTCAACATCAGAAGTCTTGAAATCTCCGGATATAAAGGGTGTTTTTTTATAGAGGTATAGAACTTTAAGTTGCAATAAAACAACGATGGATTATTCGATTGACATGAATTTTATTTATCCGAAAGATAATCTTGTGGCATTACATTTTAAATATGATTTCTGGCATATGACCGCCACGGCTGGCGCGGATGTAGTCCAATCTGGACGTCCAATTTTCGATGACTTTTTCCAACATTTGTGGCCGTATATCGGCAATAATACGGCGAATGTTGTCTTCCAAATGGTCAAGCGTTTGTGGCTTTACCGCATAGACCAATGACTTTACATAGCCCCACAGAAAGTAGTCTAGCGGTGTTAAATCACAAGATCTTGGAGGCCAATTCACAGGTCCAAAACGTGAAATTAGGCGGTCACCAAACGTGTCTTTCAATAAATCTATTGTGGCACGAGCTGTGTGACATGTTGCGCCGTCTTGTTGAAACCACATCTTCTGGGCATCATGTTTATTCAATTCAGGAATGAAAAAGTTTGTAATCATGGCTCTATACCGTTGACTGTAACGTTCTGGCCACGATCGTTTTTTGAAAAAGAACGGATCAATGATTCCACCAGCCCATAAAGCGCACCAAACAGTCAGTTTTTCTGGATGTAACGGTGTTTCCACATACACTTGAGGATTACCTTCACTCCAAATGCGGCAGTTTTGTTTGTTGACGTAGCCATTCAACCAGAAGTGCGCTTCATCGCTAAACAAAATTCGCTTATGAAAATCGGGAACAACGGTAATCTCATTTTGGGCCCATTCGACGAATCTACGCCTTACTTGATGATCGTTTGGCTTCAATTCTTGCACGAGTTGGATTTTGTAAGCACGCAAACCAAGATCCTTCCGCAAAATCTTCCATAAAGTGGATGGACACAGATCGAATTCCTGTGCTCGATGGCGGATGGACTCATTCGGGTCTTCCTCAATGCTACGCTCTACAGCAGCAATAGCTTCTTCTGTACGCACCGTACAGCGTCTCTGGGGATGCGAGTTATCAATAAGAGTAAACGTGGTGCGAAAACATTCCATGGTTAATCGAATTAACTGCTCCGATGGACGATTTTGTCGACGATAAAATCGACGTAGTGCGCGATACGTTTTCCGCACAGAACCATTATTTTCGAAATAAAATTGCACTATTTGCAAGCGTTGTTCAGGCGTGAGTCTATTCATGATGAATTGCCAAACCAAACTGAGAATAAATCACTTGACAGCTGTTAAATCGGTCGCCATCTTGAAAAGTAATGCCAACTTAAAGTTCTGTACCTCTATAAAAAAAACACCCTTTACTTACCTGCCCTACCTATTTAGACCCTTTTGGCTTGAATTCGAATTTAAATTCGATTTGATTCGATTTTTTGGACAGCAGGGGCACATCTCACTCGAATAGCTAAGAGGAGGAGTCTCCTTTTAATTTTTAATTGGATAATACGGTATGGAGTAGCCTCTTGAGCGCACGGTTGCATTGGTTAAAATGATTCGGAGCCAAATAAAAATTGGACGAAAACAACATCAAATATACCCATAAAATTTTTACCAGCCACGCCTAAGCTCTCTAACGAAATTGTACGCATTGCTACCGTACCGTACCTTCCCTTTTGTTTTTCTATTAACCGAAATGTAGCGCCTTAGAAATTCGTTTTTGGAATCGACTTTTTAAAATTGTTTTTGTTCTCTCATTTGCTGTTTGATTTATTAGCCCTAATTTATGCTTCATTATCGATAATTCTTTATAATAATTTTGCAACTCTTAAGCCAATCAACTAATCAATTATGCTAATTTTAATCGAGAGCAAAGGAAAAAAGGAAGAAAGCAAGAAAAAGAACAAAACAAAAGAGCAAGAAATACCAGCATCTCTTGCTTAAATGCTTTAAACAAAGCGAAATTAAAGTAGAGCAAAGAAAATAAACGTGAAATTAATTTGACCTAAAAGTATGCTAAAAAATTTTAGAAAATCTTTTAATAAAATTCAAATGGGGGCACTTTTCGAAAATAAATGGTTTATTATCTTCGTCATAGTCGACTTATCTTGCATACTTACATTTATACATACATACATACGTAATTCGTCATTACAACCCTTCAGTCAGGATTACGGCCTAGCTTCTCACACCACTTATGTTGTGTGTGTGTTAATTTTATACATGAACGGCGGGACCTACAGTGTAAAGTCGATTCCGAATGACAGTTTTTTTTAGAAATTTTTTCATGATAATTTTATTTGCCCGCAGAGTTTTTTTGGTAGACATCTGTTGAGAGGAAGTTGCCGAAGAAATATTTTTTAATATTCTGTTTTGTTGGTGATGTCTGAGCTGGGGTTTGAACCGTGGTCTCAGGTCTAATAAGCCAAAGCACTACATACTAGACTGCGGTATAGTTAGCTTAGATTTAATTGGTTTTACTGCGTGTCTCGGAATCCTTAGTCTCAGATTTGCAACATCCAAGCAATTACGGAGACGATGTTCGTTCTGCAGGCTCCTTTTCTTTTTCATTTGACAGGTTCTGCTGAACTTTATTCAACTTTACTTCTGAAATCGAACCCTTTATGTGTATATTATGACTTTATTAGGAGAAACTGTCATTATATGTCTGACACCTTTTCCTAAAGACTTTCTACAACTGAGACTGTGTTTATTTACGGCCTCTTCTTTTAATTGTTTCTTGCATAAATTAAATTTCTTGCATAAATTACTCATTTATTTTGAATTTAAAGTGAACGTTTTCTGGTTGCGTGTTAATATGTTAAGGAGCTTGTTTTCCTATACATTTTTTATTGCCTACTTTAAGGCGTATCTTTAAAATACTTTTTTTTCTTTCCACAAACCACAACCAAACATTCACCCAGTTTATTTTGAAATATGTTAAGCTCGTATTTGTTTAGTGGTTTCTCCTCCCCCCATTCTCTTTTTGCACTCTGTTCACCTACTCTTCAGTTATTTTTCTTGCATACTTTAAGGCCACTTAAAAAATTAAAAATTCTTATCAAATGACTGAGTGTGCGTCATGTGTGATATGACTTCGCTTTCGACTTTAATGTTTGTAAATAAAAATTTTATTTTTAATTTCTAAATTAAAATGTCTGCGGAATATTTACAGCAGTTCACACACACACACACAGTCTTAATATTTTTTCCTTTTTGTCGTTATTTAAGATGAGTGTGTTAAAATTTAAATAAAATTGTTTGTATGCCTTGAAAATCATCTCCAGTTTCTTAAGCCTCTAAAAAGCCATGACAATTAATAGTCTCATGGATTTTTTTCATTTTTTATTTGACTTGAAAGTTCATTAAGTTAGTAAGACGACTTGAACTGTCTGGTTTGTTCAGGGGAATACCCCTAGATAGCTCTGTAAGCCAATAAGTACATTATAAAGCACTTTATAACGTGTCTTATTAACTGAAAACGAAATCTTAAGAAAGCTTTTTCCAGAAAAATTGAAAAATCATGATATTCTGGAATATTTAAATTCCACTTTTTACGTTTGAATAAATCTTTGTAGCCCTGTTTAGTTGTAGGACTCAAGCGAATGCCTTCTGGTTAAATAACTCAAAGAGGTGGGCTTCCTTTAACAACAAAAAAAAACACGATTGAGCTGAGTATTCAGCAATCAATGTTGATGAGTACGTTTACAGACACTAGTTCAGTCAGGCTGTCTCTTGAGAATTCTAAGACTGTAGTGTAGACTTTACAGACACTAGTTCAGTCATGCCTTCTCTTGAGAATTCTAAAACTGTAAACTACCTCGACTTGTAGCCTCTAAGGAAGTCGTGGTAAAGAAACAACAATTTTCTCCAGCGTACACCTTTTAGGCTATGACCGGTAATCAACCCTATCACCGTTCTTAAGCTAGTCTAAGGAAAGTTTATTTTAAGCAAGAAATTTAAATAACAATAGCGAGTGTTAATACCCTGATTGTCACTGTGAGATCATGAGGCTTACACGGCTTCCTTATGACAAAACCTCAAAAATGCCACTAGAATACTCAAAAGCTCTGAGCACGTAGGCTCTGCTAATACATACATAATTGGTCATTACAACCCTTCAGTCAGGATTACAACCTAATTTCTCACACCACTTTGTGTTGTGTGTGTTAATTTTATACATGAGCGGCGGGACCTGCAAATTAAAGACGACTCCGAATGACAGATTTTTAAGAAACTTTTCATGGAAATTTTATTTACTCTCAGAGGCTGTGGAAGTCGCCGAAGAAATACTTTTTGTATTTTGTTTTGATGTCTGGCCTGGGGTTTGAACCCTGGCTTTACGTCTAATACGACAACACACTACCTACTAGACTGCGGCGACTTTAAAGAGCTGAGTAGAGCCTCACCTCTATTTATTCTGCTCAAGAGCTCACGCTTTGGTAAGGCTGGTCTTAAAACTGTTGATCGTTAATTTTGTTCTGCATATCAATAAGACGAGATGGGTTTAGACAAATATCGTCAGCATGAGCAGACTCATCAAGAAGCCTCTTAAAGTTCCATTGAATACTGCTCTCTCCACTGTCGAGTAATATGGATAACAAAAGATGGCCCTGCCCGACATACCGTATATTAAGGTGCTGCTTTCATATTATCTGTCATTATGGAGAATTCTGAATTTGAAGTTGTCATACTGTGTTCTTACAATACAGATATAGGTTAAGGGATACATTCCCACGTCATACTGCAGCTTAAATGCATTCACGATTATTTGATCAATACCAGAACCTTTTGGTTGCAAACTAGCCTGTTGCATGGATACTAATGGTTCTTCTAGCCTTTCCTCGCTAACAAGAGCTACACTGAGCGCCATAAGTGAGTCAACACTTTTGTTCTTAAGTATAAAAAAAAGTTCCTTTATCATGAATTGTTGTTTTTGTTTTAACATTTTATAAGAGTAATAAATAAACGTTTTTACTTTTGGAAATTTATTCGACTATTCTCATTTACTTTGCTCGCTATCCTAGGAAAATGAATTATTTCAGTGGTGTTTACTCACTTTTGGCGCTCACTGTATGTTACAACCTTCGATGGTTGTGAAAGAAGCATTATAATGTTATCTATGGCCTCTAGACTGTTTATGCTGGCCTCTATATTGCCCTCACTTTTAACCGCCTATACGTCAGGCCATCTAATTTTGGAAGTGTCCTCCTATAAGTAGGAATTTTTTAAATTTTGCGTATTTTTATGTTCATACGTTGTTGTTGTTATTTCCCATCCATATTTACAAACAGATTTTATTATACTTTTTTCGATTTCATTGCATATCCTCACACATTTGTGTTCGTCTACGCTGTTTAGCAAATATTTGTGATTTTTATTGAATCTTTACAACAACAACAGCAACAATAAAAAATGTTTTCATCAATACAAAAAAACAAGAACAACAACCACAAAAAAAACCGGAAGCGGAAAATCACGAATAGAAAAATTATTTGAAATGACAAAATAAAACGCAAATCGTGTGATAAAAACAAAATATTTTTAAACATACATTTAACCCCCCCCCAAAAAAAAATTAATTTTATCACCCACTGTTGTGGTGCCTTTAATTGAAATACAGGCGTGTAATACGCAATAAAATGAAAATGAATTTCCTGCCATTAATTTTCATCACACAATTTAATTAATTAAACATTGTTTACGTATTATTTTAATACAAAAAAACACAGTAGAATTAAATAATTAAGATATTAACAGATAAATAACAACAACAAAAAAAACAACAATAGGTTTAAATAAACAACACAAAACAACACTGGCCTAAATGTGTCATTATAGCCGAGATTTCTTTTCCGCCCAAAGAAAAAGAAATAAAACGAAGCCCAAAACACAGATTAGTTTCAACGAAAACAGCCATTAATTTCAGTTTTCATTGTGTGCTGTACTGTACTGTGCTGTGCTGTACTGTTAGTTTAATAGCTCCCATCTCTGTCTGTTGCTCTGCTTTTGTTGTTGTTGTTGCTGTTCATATCACTGTTGGTTGTCTTTTATTTAAGCGTGTGTATGCGTTAATTACCGTTATAAAGCAATAAATAGAAATTAATGTGTGGGTTCTTAAACGAAAAGTCAGTTGGCGAGTGAGACTGAGAGTTACTGTCGCCATAATTGTAATCATTGGCAGACATCAAGTGAGCAAGTGTATTGCAACAAATACAATAATACTCACACATACACACATACATATATATGTGTGTACACATATGCTTGATTTTGAGAAAACAAAGTCCTATAGAATGTATATAGTAAGTGGTGTGATGCTGTATTTAGGTGAACCCAAACGTGTGCATACATGCCCGCACTAAGGCCTGCATAAACCTATAAAAACACACACAAAGAATACTGAATAAATGTGGGGAATGTATTCCAAATAATATCTTTCAAAGCTACTACAATACTTACATACTTATTTAGTCATTACTATGGGATTTACTTTGGGAAAATCAAGATTGTTCTCATACCACCCATGTTGTGTGTGTGGTACAATTTTTATTCACGAATAAGGTGAGGCCAACAATTTAAAGTCGCCTCTGAGCGACAGAAGTAATTTTATTTACCCTCCAGAGTTTTTTGCCAGAAGTCTGCTGAGAGGAAGTCGCCGAAAGATATATTTTCTTCATATTTTGTTTTGTTCGAGTTGTTGTCTGTTACGGGAGTTTGAACCACAGGCTCTCGTCTAATAAGCCAACACACAACCTACTAGACTACGGCAACTTCGTAACAATTGTTATGACAGTTTAATGAGCCCCTGCCTTCAAAACAGTATATTTATTCGGTGTTCCATTATATTTTGAAATTTTAAAATCAAACATGCACTCCTAACGTTTCACGGTAATGGTCCTGAACAATATTGTTACGTTTTTACCTTTTAAAAACGTTTAAAATATGAGCTCCTCGTAGATTGCAAATAAAATAAAAATAAATTTGTGTTTAGCTTTAATAAAAATTCTTCATTATTCGTACAATTCTGTTTGCCACTATTCACAACTTGATGTAAACAACAACAATTGCTTTGTTTGTTATTCCTCTGTTTACACCCCTTGCATAAACAATAACAATTACTAGACATTTGTTCAACAGATCTTTGTAACGGTGATCTTCAAACCACGATTACTCTCTTCAAACGCATCGCGTCTTCACACAAGACTGACCGAACTTCACTAACTCCGTTGCCTGCTTGGCATTGCCTTTTATATGACAAAATAAACAGTCTGATTAATGTTCTTGAAGGCGAATGTTCGTGACTTCGCTTTCTCGAAATCTCTATAAATGCAAACATCGTAATGGCAACGAGAACATAAATCAGCTACAGAACTTAATCACAAGCTGAATAAAGTAACAATAAACAGGAACTACCTATGACAAGAACGAAAATACATTTTTATATAATAATTTACAAATAAATGCCAGCATAAAAACTACGTTTTATATTACAAACACGACAATTAAAATCAATTAAATCAGAATATAAGTTAAAATCATTACATAATCTACGAAAAGGAAAATTACATCCATAGTTCGTTCTATAAAAATCTAAATATGAGGACGATAGTGTCGTGAAAATCTTGCTGGAATACTGAAATTCAGGTTACAAAGCAAAAACTCAGAATCGATATCACCTTTAACCAGATTAAAAACAAAACAAAGCCCTAAAACAGTCCTTCTACGTTCTAAAGTTGGAAGTTTTATCAAACCTAATCTAGCCTCATATGACGGAAACCCATTGGCACAATCCCATCCTAAGCGACGTAAACAGAATAATAAAAGCTGCTTCTGCACAGACTCTATTGAATCACTATGACAACGATCGTATGGATTCCAAATAATAGACGCATACTCCAAAATAGGTCTAACAAGTGAAATGTATAGCAGTCTTGTTATATAAGGATCAATGAATTCCCTAGCCCATCTTTTCACAAAACCAAGAACAGCCCGAGCTTTGCCAATCATCATACTATAAAATGATCAATAAAATACAGTTTCATATCCAATAATACTCCCAAATCAAGAAAAGTAGTCACAGTTTCCAAAGGGCAAGAATTAATCACATAAGTGGACGAAATTACGCCCCCGCGAGAGAAAACCATGCATTTACATTTTTTTCAAGTTAAGATCCATTAAATTAATTCTACACCAAGTTACAAACAAATCAATATTTCGCTGAAGAACAGCCTGACCATGATCATCATCAAAAGTATAAAATAATTTAACGTCGTCAGCATACATCAGAATATTACAATCAGAAATAGCACAAGGAAGATCATTAAGAAACAATAAAAACAGTAAAGGACCCAAATGGCTACCCTGCGGAACACCAGAAGTACCATATACAGTCTTAGACAATACTTTATTAAACAATATCCTCTGAGTCCTAAGAGAGAGGTAGGAGTCTAGCCAACGATGAATAATATCAGGAATACCGATTAATGAAAGTTTAAGAAGCAAAATTCTATGATCAACCCTATCAAAAGCTTTACTGAAATCAGTATAAATTACATCAGTCCGAGCTCTGGCAAGAAAACTCCTGAAAACATGTGTAGTAAAATCAAGAAGATTAGTGACAGTCGACCTACCTTTTAAAAAACCATGCTGGAAAGAGGATATTAAAGATCACGTATTAAAAAAGAGATAATCCGACACCAGTTTCTCCATCAACTTGGGAATAGCAATACCCCTGTATTTGGAAATATTGGATTTATTACCCGACTTATGCAAAGGAATTATAAACGAACTCTTCCAAATAGATGGAAAATGACCAGCCCTCAGAAGCCCATTGAATATAAAGGTCAAAGGACCACTCAAGACAACAGCACACTTTCTTAAAATACAGGCCGGTACCCCGTAGTGTAGTGTTTGTTGTTGTTGGGTGTTTTGTTTACTTGTTTACCATTTTTTAAGCTGGTGTTTGTTGTTGTATTTTTGTTTACTTCTTTACAATTATTTAATGTAAAGCGATGTAAAAGTAAAACATCAGTATCAAGATTCTTCATTTTCGTATGTTTGAATATGAGGTATGAATTATCCTTGACGCTGAAGGTGAAGGAAAGTTATTATTGTCTTCAGCAAAAGTGTCTGCTGTCATTCTTTGTTGTCCTATGCTCCAATCCAATCTATAAAATTGTTTATAAAATAAAGAAAAAAGGTTTTTATTGCCCCCCCCCCCCTTTTTGCATAAGAGAGACTAAAAGAAAGGGACTATTGCCCACTTTTTTGTATTACCGTGTGTAATAAAAGCAACAGTTTGTAGGGACAGTTTCTTGCCAGTAGAGGACTTTCCCTATACACTTACTACACATGCCTGTAAACATGTAGGCGTGTATGTGTTGTGCTACTTTAATTAGATTTAAGCTCATCATCATTCAATAAAATTTACAAAAGACTTGTAAAACTCTTGCTACACTCTATTTTTCCTCTCTTCAATTCTCTTTTTCCTCTCTCTCTCTCTCCCTCTCTCTTTCTCTCTCTCTCTCTCTCTGCCTCCCCCATAATTATAATAACAAAACCATACGTTTAACTAATGCACCCACCACCAGTATTCTTTTGTCTCCTGTTAAATACATATGCTTGTATAAGTGTAACAGACAGTAAGTGTTAGTAATCGTGTTAGTATGTGTTCATTATGTTGTATCCTACGTAAAGGAGAGAGGTTCCATTATGTTTTTTCTATTGAATTCATTAAAAGAATTCATAATTCTATTAATTAAAATGGGGTCATCGCATGCACAAAAGACAACGGCAATGACAACCCACCAACCAACCTACCAAACAGTGGGGGAGGATGTAAGTGTTGCAGTGTTTACGTACGACTTTTTTCTAGTTTTCATTTTTCCTTTTGTGTTGTTGTCGTAAAACTAATTAATTAAAGCCATTAAAATAAAATTCTCGTGTATAAAAACAAAAAGGAAAATATAACACAGACTTGTTAACAAATGTGTGTGTGTGAATTTGTTAAAGGAAATTTCATTTGCTGGTTTAAATAACTTAAATTCTAACATTTTAAACGGTAAACTTAAGTCATTTAAGCTCTTTTAAATAAACGAAAATTAATTACGAATTATTTTTGATTGGAATACGTACAATATGGTGGATCTTACTTGCTTAATTGGTCATAGCAACCCTTTAGTCAGTGTTAAGAACTAAAGGGTCCGCCAAATAAAATTTTTTTTTGAAAATGCTTAAAAAAAAAACTAATTATATTATTAATAATACTTAATAATGTAATTCACGAAGCTGGGTTTTTATCATCTCCAAGGACTGAAAATCAACCTATCCACAATCAAATTATTTTAACTTCTGAAATCAGAAGACTTTTAATTAATAAGAGAAGGCTTAGGAAAATATGGCAAAATAGTAGGAATCCTTTTGATAAAAGAAATTTTAATAAAGCTGCCAAAGACCTTAAAATTGCACTTTATAACTTTAAAAATGAGCAGATTGGTAGCTACCTCGAAAACCTCAATACAAATAGAATTAAGAATAATGAGTTTTCTTTGTGGAACGCTACAAAATATATAAAAAGACCTACGAGAAGAAATGTTCCAATAAAAGATATTGATAATGCGTGGTGTAAAACCGACAAAAGTAAGGCAGAAGCGTTTGCTCGTCATCTAGAAAGCACCTTTCAACCTCATGTAAATACAAATCCCTATGTTAACGAAATTAATGACTTCCTGGATAGTGCTTGTCCTATGGACTGGCCAATTAAACATGTATCTCCAAATGAAGTTAGAGAAGAAATTAGAAAACTGAACTGCAAAAAGTCTCCTGGATACGACAGTATAAATGGTAAAGTGATTCAAGCATTGCCAAAAAAAGGTATACTTTTTCTGACATATATTTATAATTCAATGCTTCGAATAAATTACTTTCCCTTGCAATGGAAGTGTGCAGAGATTGTAATGGTAAATAAACCGAATAAGCCTGAAAATAATTTAACATCTTATAGACCAATAAGTTTACTGTCTTTATTCTCCAAAATATTCGAAAGAATATTTATGAAAAGATTATTGCCAGTTTTAGAGAAGTCTAATATCATTCCTGATCACCAGTTTGGTTTCAGGAACAAACATGGCACTCCAGAACAATGCCATCGTATCGTCGGATTTATAAGAGATACTTTGGAAACCAAAAAATATTGCTCAGGAGTGTTCTTAGATGTACAGCAGGCTTTTGATAGAGTGTGGCATATTGGACTATGCTACAAACTGAAGAAATTACTTCCAACACCGTTTTATTTACTTTTGAAATCATATTTGACAGACAGAAGTTTCTTTGTTAAGGTCAAATGGACATTCTCTCAAATATATGATATCAAAGCAGGAGTCCCTCAGGGTAGCGTGCTTGGACCAATCCTATATACAATTTTTACTTCAGATATTCCGGTTATTGAAAACGTCTTAGTCGCAACCTATGCAGATGACACAGCCATTTTAACAGCTGATATTTGCCCGAACAATGCATCAAATATTCTTCAAACTGAACTAAATGAAATTGAAGCTTGGTTAAACAAGTGGAATATCAAAGTCAATAGCGATAAGTCCACACATGTCACATTTTCCCTACGACGGGGTAACTGCCCTGTAGTACGTATGGGCAATAATCCTATCCCTCAAAAGGACTGTGTTAAGTATTTAGGATTGTACATTGATAGGAGGTTAACATGGAAGGATCATATAAAAGCAAAAAAGCAACATTTGAATATAAAAACAAGACGCCTATTTTGGCTAATAGGTCCAAAATCTCGATTAAATTTGCGGAACAAAGTTATGATTTATAAAACAATTTTAAAACCAGTCTGGACATATGGAATACAACTTTGGGGAACAGCCAGCAACTCAAATATTGAAATACTGCAAAGGTATCAATCAAAAACGCTGAGATCTATTGTCAACGCTCCATGGTTTGTTTCAAATTTTTCAATCCACAATGATCTATTCATTCCAAAGGTTGCTGACGAAATAAGAAGGCTAAGTGAGAAATATTTACAAAGATTAATTTACCACAACAATCCATTAGCCATTGCTCTTCTAGATGACACCAATGAAGTAAACCGATTAAAAAGATATCACATTTTGGATTTGCCATTCCGAAATTAATTAGTTATTTATTTCTATTACTTGTATATATTTGCCGTTCATGAATTATTTATTTTAGTAACTTTGAATTGTACATATAACAACTTTTATATTATATTATAATATTATCAGTATACAAATTGTATTAGTATATTGTTGTTCTCAGTGGAGGACAACAAATAATATTATCTTATTATATCAAATTTACTTATTATCCTTAAATGGATAGATTGTAAATAAAAATTGCGAAAAAAAAAATTTAAAAAAAAAAAAAAAAAAAAAAAAAAAAAATATTAATAATATAATAATATTTTCTCAAATTTCTTTTTTTTATTCGAAAGTACAATCCTTCCGGTTAATAATGGAAAATAATTTCATTCAAATGGCTGCCTCGGTTGGCCATGCAGTAGCCCACACGATCGGTCCAATTTTTAAGCACATTATCGATTGTGTGCAGCTGTATTTCACCAATGGCTTCACGAATATTGTCCTTTAAAGCGTCAATTGTCTCTGGCTTGTCGGCGTAACACTTATCTTTGATGGCACCCCACATATAACAGTCCAACGGTGTCAAATCGCAGCTCCGAGGTGGCCAAACGACATCAGCTCTGCGGCTGATAATGTGATCTTCTAAAACAAGGCGCAAAACATCAAGGGTAGCTTCGGCTGAGTCGCACGTAGCGCCGTCCTGTTGAAACCAAATGTTGCCAATATCCTCCTCTTAAATTTTTGTGAACAAAAATTCGTTCAACATGGCCGGATAACGATCGCCATTGACTGCAACGGCCACTCCTTGCTCATTTTCGAAGAAAAATGCCCCAATTATGCCTCTGGACCAAAATCCGTACCAAACAGTGACTTTCCAATGTATGCGTGCGGGTTTTCTGTGCCCCAAATGCGACAATTTTGCTTGTTTACATACCCGCCAAGATCAATACGAGCTTCATCTGAAAAGATGATTTTTTTGCCAAAATCATCATCTTCTGTAAGTCGATCGCAGGCCCACTTAGCGAAGCGAAAACGCATTGGATGGTCAATTGGCTTCAACTCCTGAACCAATTGGACTTTGTATGGCGTCATACCAAGGTCTTTATGCGAAATTCGTCTCAATGATTTCTCCGAAATGTTCAATTGTTGAGAACGACGGTGAATTGATGTTGATGTGGCGCTTCATGCGCACTTTCTGCCACAGCAGCAATATTCTCGGGTGTACGCACTGTTTTTGGCTTTTCACGCTTTGGTTCATCGATGTGGATGTCAGTTTCTTTCACTTTTTTCATAAGATAACGAACATTCGGAGAGCTGACGGTGCTTCTCTTCTTCCAAAATCCGTACGCACTTTTCTTACACATTCTCCAACATTGCCATGATTTTCAAAGTAATGTCGCAATATTTCCCAGCGTTGTTCAAGCGTATACACAGCCATATTCGTTCAGCGGAAGGATAAAACTAATTATCTGTCAAATCAGACATGAGCTAAGTGTTACTAGCACTAGTTGAATAAAAAAAAAAAACTTTAGATGGCGGACCCGCTACCTTCTGCCGAATATTGTGCATGATTTGAACAAATCTTGATGCAAATTATGCTTTATTTGCACAAATATTATTTAAGGTTGATTAATAGTCAGAATTATCCAGTATCAGTAGGCTTTGAAGCCTTTGAAAATATTTTTAAAGAATTTAAATTATTCTTGAAAAACGTGGAGCACTTTAAAAATTTCATGAAATTTTTTTTTATTAATTTTTTTGTTTGGCCTTCAGCATAAATTTTTCTTGGTTTTTATATTTTTTTTTTCTTTTTTATTTGCTTAATAAAACGGTAAAATTTTATTTGATTTTTCTTAGTTTGCCCCGAATATTAAAACGGAAATACAAGAAAATTTGTTTTAAATTCATAATGTTACCCTCAGGAGCTGTTATCCACAAAAAAAAACATTCTCTTTCTCTCTCTCTAATCTACACGAAAATCTTTTGCTTTTCAAAAAAAAAAAAAAAAAAAGAAAACAAAAATCTAACGGCCTATAAACACTTTAGCAGGCATACAAATGTAAAATCCAGCAGACATACAAACGTAAAATTTAAAGAGACGATTTTCATTGCTTTACCGCTTAATAAGTTGTGGAAAGCACAGTTAAAGGTTGTCTTTAAGAGAAAAGCACAAGAAAAAGAAGAAAATAATCTTATCCCTGAAGAATTTTAAATAAAAAAACAATTTTTGTAATAAAAACCTTTACATCTACACCAACAAACACACTTATACTCACATTTATTACATTTTTGTTGATGTTTGTTTATGTAAATATGAAGACATTTTCAAATCATTACAAATTTATGCAAACATTATTACACTTACCATCTCTCTCTCCCTCTCTACTTACCTTGTTACAGTTACTCCCACTCTCACTCTCTCTCTGTCTCGTTCATATTTATTTACATTTCGTTGGAACATATTTCGGCTGAACAAATAACAACAACAATAATAATAAACGTTAAAATTTAATATTAATACTGAGAGACGGAGAAAATAAACAAGGAAAACAAAAAAAAAGGAGAAGAAAAAGAATACATATCGAGTGTGTTATTTGTTTGAAAACCCTTACACACACACACACCATGCACCCATTTATGAAGCAATTGTGTGGCGCTTAATTTTTTCCTTCATTTTATAGAAACAGTGGATTGACAAGTAATCTATAGACGGCTCTCGACCAATACAGTTCAATAACATGTCGCAAAAGTTAGTGATTCTTTTAAGCCACATATAAAGTTTGATGTATGTGAAGATAAATTTGAATTTAAAAAGCAAAGACGCAAACCCATACTTTTAGCAGCGCCATTTCTTGAATCTAACAGGGTAAACTTTGCTATGAACAGAGCACTGTTAACTGTTTAACAGTGGCAGTAGTTTTTTCTTTTTTTTTTAAACTGAGGAGGAGTAAATGTACCTAACCGCACCATAGCGGTAGTCGTCACTATCCCCCGTGTGTGGGGCCCTCGCCCACTAAATCTCCTCCTCCTCTTTTGGACTCCTTATGCCCACTCCGGAACTACCGTGGTATTACCTCGAAGTGGAGTCCGTCTGGCCATTTTGCCCCTTCATATCCATACCCGCGTCCGGATTGCATAACGAATTCCGAGAACGTGTTTAAACGTCTATTCTACTTCAATTATCCAAGTCAATTTTCTTAGATTTCAGTAAGTTTTCAGCGTATCTAACTATACTATTCCAATTCTCCTCACTGTTCAGAATTACATCGCAGAAGTTCTCGACAGTACAGACACCGACTTTGGCCTCAAGACTTCTTCTTTGCAGTCTCCATCTCTCACAATGAAAGAAAGTGTGTTCCGCACCATCAATCGACAGTGGTAGTAGTAGATTATTATTCTACTTTGCAATTATTGCAGACTATTGACATAAAATATGATTCTCATTATGATCATACTATTATTTGTGAACAAAAGTGTTGAAACGTAAAGAATGGTTGGTGGGTGGTCTCAAAATTATTCCAACTATCCAACTACCACGGTTCGAAAGAGGACCCTCTGGACTACCATTTGCATATACTCTGTATGGTGTATTTCTATTTCTTATATGTTCCAAAATGGCCATTGATCTTCTAGAGAATTTTCAAGCAAAAAATTTATATTTTCAAAGCCAATTTTCTCAATACCACACCACTTTATATGTGACCTTATTGCTGATTATATTAAGAGGCCTTATAACCTTCCTTTGCATATAGTATGGTACTCTTAGTTCTCGAGTATTTTCCAAAATAAGCTCCTAAACAAGTGGGCTTGTTTAGATGGATACTGTTAAATAGCTAACAGTGCTCTGTTAAGGGAAAATTTTGTTCGTTAAGAGGAAATTTTTTCTCTCTTAACGCCAAATGTGGCGCTGCTAAGATTTATGGATTGCGTCTTGGATTTTCAAATTTGAATTTATCTTCACACACATAAAAGTTGAAGTCGCCATAGTCTAGTAGGTAGTGTGTTGGCATATTAGACGTAAAGCCAGGGTACGAGCCCCAGGCCAGACATCAAAATAAAATACAAAAACCATTTCTTCGGCGACTTCCTCTCAGCAGATTTCTGACAAAAACCCTGAGAGTAAATAAAAATTGCCATGGAAAAGATTCTCAAAAATCTGTCGTTCGGAGTCGACTTTAAACCGTAGGTCCTGCCGCTCATGTATAAAATTAATGCAAACAACATAAGTGGTGTAAGAAACTAGGTCGTAATCCTGACTGAAGGGTTGTAATGACCAATCATGTATGTATGTATGTACACATTAAAGTTTGAGGGTTCTGATGAACCTAAAATTGCCAAGTATTTGGTAATATTTTTGTAAACGCTTGTCAACATTCCCGCCTATGTCTGAATTCAGGAATATGATCTCTAAGAAGAGCGAACAGTACATAGAGAATCTGCCTAACCTTCAGATTTGTCAGTATTTAACAACACTCTCACATCACTTAAGCTGTGTTTGTGAATTTCATACGTGAACGGCGGCGAACTACAGTTTAAAGTCGATTGCAAACCACAGATTTTTTAGAAACTCTTTCATGGCAATTTTGTTTTACTCTCAGAGTTTTTGCCAGAAATCTGCTGAGTTAAAGTCGCCGGAAAAATATTTTTTTCGACTTGGTTTTCGTCGCGATGTTTGAGCCCAGGCCTCATGTCTTAAAAACCAACACACTACCTACTCGACTACGGCGATTTCAATACTAATAATTTGCCAGTATTAAGTTTGTTATATTCGCCTTATGCACGCAAGTATAGAACCTTCTGACGATACTCTAGCCATTTCAATGAGTGTACATTTATCAAATCCATTTGGTGAAGGTCGGTCTCGTAATGTAATGATTAAAGTACTTGACTAGGCATATCCCTGCAATAGCTATCCGGGAATAGCTATGAATTCGAAATCTTCTTATATTCGCTTTATGAAAGCAAAGATAGAACCTTTTAACGACAGATCCAACTGATTTAGCACCCATAGGTAATTGAAGAGTTGAAATGGATGTTCATTAATGGAATCCAATTGGGAAAAATGGCGTGATCTCGACATATCCCTGAAATTCAATGTTTTAAATTATTTATTATTGCTGCCGATAGCAGAAGCCTTATTGATTCAGTTTCCAGCAGACATATTAGCTAAGCATGCGATAAATAATCTGCAGTTATCGCGACAATTATCTGCTGGTGTATCCAGTCATTACTTTGTCGATTACAAGAAGAAAAGTAAGGAAGACAACAGACATGCCCGCCTAACGGCCGATTTTGGTAGAAATAGTTGGGGGAAACGTTTATCATCTATAACTCTGTTTTGGAAGCCATCGTATTGGTCTTTTATAGGTACTGTACCTGTGTTTTTTAGTCCAACAAAGGCAAGTTATACACTACTTTGTTACTCTCCTATTTGCTTAGCTCAGTATTTGTCCAGGAGCCAGCTTGTTCTCTCCCTGGTGTCATTTCCATTGCAGCGCTAGTTCTATCAAAAAGGATTCTTTGTAAGCACATTAGATGGCATAGAACAAAGATGAGATTCCCTTGTAATTTTTCATTGGGTGAGTTGGCCTTTCCTGGGTGGGATTTATTGAAACCCCTTCTTTCATTATCGCGTCAGATATTCTGAAAATGTAGTTCTTGATGTTAAATGCCACCTTATGGTCTAAACAGTTGCATTTCTTATTATTGTATTTGATTTTTATTTTCATAATAATTTATTCCACAATTTATGATTTGCCAGCCCACTGTCAGCACTCAGCTGGTATTACCAGAACAGAATCAACAATGTTTTGTTGTGTGTTTCGGGTGTTGTTTTCCTTTTTTTTCAACGATATGGGGTTTATTCCATTGATTTGTTATACTCTCTACTAAAATTCCGTTATTTAATAAAATGTTTGTGTGTGCGTGTAAGGGAATGTGTATGAGCGTGTGTATGCAAAAACACAGTGCTCAGTCTCTTTAAAATAGATTTCGTTGATACAAATTTAGAAAGTAGAGTGTTTGTTTTTTCTCTCCCGTTTTATTTGTTTTTCTTTATTGTTTTACTGCCACTCTCTTGTCATTCTATTTTTGCTCTTTTTTTTGCAAATTTTTTTCTGTTTTTTATTCGTTCTTTCTATAAATATTTTGGTTGTTATTGTTGTTATTGTGTGGCTGTTTTGATTTAGACGAACGAATGTATTGCAAATAAAAATTCATAATCGGGTTTTGTTTTTTTTTTTTGGGTATGAATAAATCAAAAATTTTTGTTTTTCTTTTTTTGTTGGTATTGTTGTTGTTGTTTTTTGAAACAACAATTGCTGTCTTCTCTTCGCGTGTAAACATTGTTCATATAAAATCTGGTCGAATTCATTTACCAAAGTGGCAAGAAGCAAAAACTACCGATAATGGAACAGTAAAACCAGTATGGTCTCACATGCATACATACATACATAATTGGTTATTACAACCCTTCAGTCAGGATTACGACCTAGTTTCTTACACCACATATGTTGTGTGTGTTAATTTTATACATGAGTGGCGGGCCCTACAGTTTAAAGTCGACTCCGAACCACAGATTTTTGAGAAATTACCAGAAATCTGCTGAGAGGAAGTCGTCGAAGAATAAATTTTTGTATTTTTGTTTTGATGTCTGACCTGGGGCTCGAACCCTGGCCTTACGTCTAATAAGCCAACACACTACCTACTAGACTACGGTGACTTCAAGTATGCTCTCTAACACCTCAATTGTTCAACACATTGTTGTATGACGAATTTGAAAATCCAAGCCGCAATCCATAAATTTTATCAGCGCCACATTTGGCGTTAACAGAGCAACATTTCCTCTTAACAGAACAATATTTGCCATTAACAGAGCACTTTTAGCTATTTAACAGTATCCATCCGAACAAGCCCACTTGTTTAGGAGCTAATTTTGGGAAATACTCGAGGTCTTTAAGTACCATACTATACGAAAAGGAAGGTTCCAAGGCCTCTTAATATAATAAGCAACCTAGTCACATACAAAGTGATGATGATATTGAGAAAATTGGCTTTGAAAATATAAATTTTTTGCTTGAAAATTCTCTAGAAGAGGAAGATCAGTGGCCAGTTGGGGACATATAAGAAATAGTACACCATATAGACTATATGCAAATGGTAGTGAACCGTGGTAGTGGGATAGCTGGAATAATTTTGAGAGTTGAGAAAACCATCAACCATTCTTTACATTTCAACACTTTTCTTCACAGATAATAATGATCATAATTAGAATTATATTTTATGTCAATAGTCGGCAATAATTGCAAATTAGAAGACTAATCTACTTATTGCCACTGTTAAACAGTTAACAGTGCTCTGTTAATAGCAACATTTACCCTGTTAGAGGCAAGAAGTGGCGCTGCTAAAAGTGTTGGTTTGCGTCTTTGGTTTTTAAATTCGAATTTATCTTCACAAACATTGTTATGTGATGTCAATAGTTCAGAGAGAAGAAAAATTACAGACGATTCTCTTATGCCAATTCAAGGATTTTATTTATGCGTATGATATTTGTCTTTTCTTGTATAAAATCTATAGTACAGAAGCAAAATTAGAAGATCTATACAGACCACAGCATAATGTCAGACTTGAGTTAACTATCAAGAAAACCAAAGTCATGAGAATATACAAAATAAGTGAAAAAAATTTATACCATAAGCCTAGCCAGCCTAATGAGCCATAGATATGAACGCCAAATAACTTTTTTTTTTTTGAAAATGCTTCAAAAAAAAACTACTGAATATTTTCTCAAATTTCTTTTTTTATTTGAAAGTACAATCCTTTCGGTTAATAATGGAAAATAATTTCATTCAAATGGCTGCCACGGCTGGGCCATGCAGTAGCCTACACCAGAAGATGCCGATTTTGGCAAAAAAAATCATCTTTTCAAATGAAGCTCATTTTGATCTTGGCGGGTATGTAAATAAGCAAAATTGTCGCATTTGGGACACAGAAAATCCGCACGCATACATTGAAAAGCCGACGCACCCAAAACGAGTCACTGTTTGGTGCGGATTTTGGTCCAGAGGCATAATTGGGCCATTTTTCTTCGAAAATGAGCAAGGAGTGGCCGTTACAGTCCGTGGCGATCGTTATCGGGCCATGTTGAACGAATTTTTGTTCACAAAAATTGAAGAGGAGGATATTGGCAACATTTGGTTTCAACAGGACGGCGCTACGTGCCACACAGCCGAAGCTACACTCGATGTTTTGCGCCCTGTTTTCGAAGATCGCATTATCAGCCGCAGAGCTGATGTCGTTTGGCCACCTCGGAGTGGATATCTAATAGATGTAATGGACAAAAACCGCAGGCTCAACTAAGCGAGAGTAGCATTCGCATGACTGTAATCAGTATGGAGACGTTACTATACGCCCACTACATATTTTCTCCTGAAAGATGTGACTGAAAAATGACGTTGTCGTCGATTATTTCAATGAACTTCTCAATTTGAATGATAGTAGAGCAGACCGGGCTTTATAGGTGCATAGAATAAACTTGAGAAAATTTTTCGTGGGCCACTATGCGTTCAATAACCATCTGTGTAGAATAGTCACACCCGATATCAAATATTCTTCATATTCTGCTGTGAGTAACACAAATTATTTTTGTAATTTTACGGATTTCATATTAACAACGAATTTATTTCTGTTCAGCTTGAATTTTAGCACGTTTGATGTGATAAAAAGGGAATAAGATGAGGTTTTTTAAACTAAATTTTCACAACGAAATCTTTATTTTTTTTTTTTTTGATTTTTATTTGTTGAATTCGTCTTTATTTATTTTTCAAATATTTGCCTACTTTTATTACACTTGTTTACGAATGAGAATGAGAAGAATTAAATGTTTAAATAAAACAACCGTGTTCATAAATAAATTCCAATTCAATTCAATTCGAATCTATGCTCACTTCATTCCCTTTTTATGCTTAGGAGTCTAGAATCTATTTTCATTATTCTTGTTTATTTGGTTATAAAAACAGACATAAAAGTAAAATTTGTTTTCGTTTTTTTTGGTCTATTTATATGTGTATGTATGTAAATGCATATGTGACCATACGTGTGCATGTATGGATGTGTGTGTGTGTGTCGTTTAGCAATAAATTTTTATTCTCATCATTTATATTTTATGCTGTCGAAGCGTGTTTTTCGAAATTGATATTAATTAAGGTTTATTCTATTGTTTCTCTCTCTCTCTCTCTCTCTCTCTCCCTCTCCCTCTCTCTCACCTTCACTCTCTTTTATCACACAAGCACTCTGTAGTCTCATGTATATGATGGGAAAAAAAATTAATTTTCTTTCTTTTTTATGCTCTTTTTTCGATTAAAAGCATTGTCATAAAACAGGCGAATAAAATTAATAGACAAACGATAAAAGTTATTGCATACTTTAGGGTGTCGCTTAAGCACACATTCATATATAATCGATAGGCAAGAGCTATATATATAGTGCAGTTACGCAAATAAATATTTAAGACCGTAGATATACGATTTTTTTTTTAATGAAGTGATTAAATTTATTTTACAGGGTGATTAAGTTTCATAAAAAGGAAGATGATAGAAGGTAGCATAAAATTGTAAGAAAGAATTTTTATTATTATTTTCATTTAAGTCAATCAGTGTTTATAGGCCCATACATGTGCAGCTATGGTATTGTAATTTGGTTATAGTTTCCTTGGGATACACATTTTATTGGCTGTTGTAGAATCATTTTTACGTAATCTTTAGTGACCAGATTTCACAACGTTAGTTGCTGTAATCGTTCCTTTTGAGGTAATTTTCCAATAGTTTGTTGCACAATACTGGCACTATTAAACGTTAGGATCTTATTCTCGTAGTCAGATTTTTTAACTTAGTCCCCCAGAAAAATTTCTAACGGCGTCAAATCGAATGATTTTTATAGCCGAAAAGAAAACTTAAACGTTCTGAATACTTATCATGCAATAAAGCACAAATCAGTTGCTTAGTATTTTTCGAGGCACCGTCTGGTCCATAATCTTCAAATGCGGGCCTAACACAGTCGGTTATCAGGCGTCCAAAGCTGCATGCATTAATAATAACGCGTCCTCCAGGGTCTTTTACTAGAAAATACAGCCAAATAAGACTTCCAGGCCACGGTTAGCATCTAATAGTCACTTTTTTCGAATACAATTAATTTCTCACAACCGGTTTTGAGTTTTTGAAACTCCGTATTTCACCGAGTAGGCAACGAGCTCAAAAATTGAAGGAATAATTGAAAGCCTGCTGTCCTAATGTCGAATTAGAATCTCTACCGTGATGTGAATGGTCAAACGTCTATAATCGTGTAAGTGGTTGGACTTTATATGAATGGGAGGTGCAAATTCATTTGCGAAATACAACCTAATAACATCACAATGGGTCTAAATGCTGACCTGAGTGGAAGCTTTTCCTTCTAGGGGGTTCGTCACCTAACGTACTACACCTTAATAATCCTTAAGGTAGGCAAAATTGCTGAGAACACTGTGGAAACAAAAAATTCAAAGTTTACGCCATAGTTTCTCTGACGGAAGTGTTATTTTTGGCAGTGGGAACATTAAAATGATGCGTATATATATCCATTTGAGTAACTTTTCTAGTCTCTGTACAGTCTCCTTGTAATCCTGCCAATTCCTTGAACAGTAGGTCGATTATAAAGCCCATAATTACGACGTCATGCTCTAACTGTAATCACATTTGAATCATCACACTTACTTAGTAAGTTTTTAACTGTTTTAATGTGTTCTTCGACTGTTAACACGTTCATCACAAATCTATGAAATAAATCTGCTATTCCTCTTTTTCTCTTTGCTTTCTCATTTCATTCTTCGAAAACGTTGTCTACAATCCTTAAGAAGATTAATTCGTTACAACAAATATTTCCCTTAAAAACTCTTTAAAAATCTTTTTGAAAACTTTAAACTAGGATTTATTTGTTTATTTAAGCTACGCTTATTCCTTTTGCTTTACAAAATTATGGCATAATTTTAGGCTGTTTTAATATCTGTAAACTCTTATGCCAGCATCATTATGCTCGTCTTTAAATTACAATTTTCAACAAATAATTCACATTCACACTGCATTAGTTGTGCTGTATGCTGAGCAGTGAACACAAAATGTATTTATTGGTGGCGATAGTGGTAGTAGTAGTAGAGGAAGAACAACTACAGAAACACACACATAAACATTAAGGAAAAACATGAGAAAATATAGTCTTTTGGCTGCGGCTTATCCTTATCCTTACACTTTACACTACAGTGAATGCATTAGAAATTATAGACACAACCTTACTTGGCGTTGGCATCACTTTTTGTCTGACTAAGCACTTAACACACCCCTGTTGTCTTACTACCGCTGGCACTCTCTATCGTTGTCGCTCAAACCATTGCGAAAGGTCTCGTAGACTTGCTTTTAATCGTATGAACGAGTGCAACTGCACGAGTACAAGTATATTTTCATTCGTGTTTGCTTTTTTTTGTTTTATTTCGTGTTGTTTCTGTGTTTAGTGCTGTTCAGACATCTTTGTTATTTACTTTGTAAGCAATTTAAGGTACTCACATACACACACACAGAGGGAAAGAGCGAAAGAGCGAGAGAATGGAAAAAACTGGCTTGTTTTTGTTTTGCTCTTTTGTAATACCTTTAATGGTTTTGTTTTCAAATTTTCTGTTGTTTTTTGTTGTTTTTTTTTAAGGAAGTAAAGGTGTATGCCTGGGTGTATTAAAAGGCTGGCTAACAACTATAGTTTGTGTTTTTTTCACTGCTTTAAAGAGACAAAGAGAATTTAAGAACCTACACTTATAGCGGCATACATACATATAAGCCTACAATATACATATGTTTCAGCATTTAACTCTGCATGCTTAACATTCTATTGTCAATACCGTTAAATAGAAAGAGAGAGACAGAGAGAGAGAGAGTGTATGGTATAGAGTGTAGGAAAACAATACATTTACATTTTTATACCTTGTCTGTCAGTGTAGTTTTATTATTTTTATGGATTTCCTTTCTTTTATTTCCATTTAGTTGTTGAGACTTTAGTAAGAGTATGTGTAGAGCTTGGTAGACAACAACACTAACTAGCATTACCGTTCATTACAAGAGCTTTTTGTCGTCTCCATTGAGAAAGAGCAAGAAAGAGAGTTAAAAGAAAGGAAAAATAAAGTCAAGTATCAGCAGCAGTATCATCAGCATTATTATGTTGGCGCATTTAAACACATGCACATACACACGTATACAGAAAGATGCACACGTACATAAATTAATATTCTCCAGTTTTATAAGATTAAAACCAAAGAGTAACAAAAGAAACTTGAAAGAAAGTGTCAATTTTCTCACATTGCTTGTTCCCGAGCAATCATCTTCTGTTTTTCTTTCTTTTCGAGTCTTCGCCAAATATGTTCTGATCTTTCGGTTTCACTGTGGATACCAGAGGTATAGAACTTTAAGTTGCAATAAAACAACGATGGATTATTCGATTGACATGAATTTTATTTTTCCGAAAGATAATCTTGTGGCATTACATTTTAAATATTATTTCTGGCATATGACCGCCACGGCTGGCGCGGTTGTAGTCCAATCTGGACGTCCAATTTTCGAGGACTTTTTCCAACATTTGTGGCCGTATATCGGCAATAATACGGCGAATGTTGTCTTCCAAATGGTCAAGCGTTTGTGGCTTTACCGCATCGACCAATGACTTTACATAGCCCCACAGAAAGTAGTCTATCGGTGTTAAATCACAAGATCTTGGAGGCCAATTCACAGGTCCAAAACGTGAAATTAGGCGGTCACCAAACGTGTCTTTCAATAAATCTATTGTGGCACGAGCTGTGTGACATGTTGCGCCGTCTTGTTGAAACCACATCTCCTGGACATCATGGTTATTCAATTCAGGAATGAAAAAGTTTGTAATCATGGCTCTATACCGATCACCATTGACTGTAACGTTCTGGCCACCATCGTTTTTGAAAAAGTACGGACCAATGATTCCACCAGCCCATAAAGTGCACCAAACAGTCAGTTTTTCTGGATGTAACGGTCTTTCCACATACACTTGAGGATTATCTTCACTCCATATACTGCAGTTTTGTTTGTTGACGTAGCCATTCAACCAGAAGTGCGCTTCATCGCTAAACAAAATTCGCTTATGAAAATCGGGAACAGCGGTAATCTCGTCGAATGGGCGACGAATCTACGCCTTACTTGATGATCGTTTGGCTTCAAATCTTGCACGAGTTGGATTTTGTCAGCACGCAAACCAAGATCCTTCCGCAAAATCTTCCATAAAGTGGATGGACACAGATCCAATTCCTGTGCTCGATGGCGGATGGACTCATTCGGGTCTTCCTCAATGCTACGCTCTACAGCAGCAATAGCTTCTTCTGTACGCACCGTACAGCGTCTCTGGGGATGCGTGTTATCAATAAGAGTAAACGTGGTGCGATTCGATTAACATGGTTAATCCAATTAACTGCTCTGATGGACGATTTTGTCGACGATAAAATGGACGTAGTGCGCGATACGTTTTCCGCACAGAACCATTATTTTCGAAATAAAATTGCACTATTTGCAAGCGTTGTTCAGGCGTGAGTCTATTAATGATGAATCGCCAAACCAAACTGAGAATAAATCACTTGACAGCTGTTAAATCGATCGCCATCTTGAAAAGTAATGCCAACTTAAAGTTCTATACCTCTATAAAGAACACCCCACTAAGATTCGTCGTTGTTTTAGCCGCTAGTGAACAGAGTATTCTGGTTTCCTAGCTAAAGACTCAGGCGTTGACACTTCTTCACATGCTGAGTGCATGTTCAGAGTTATGTTGCAGAAGAAAAAAGCAACTGGGCTTCGACTTTGCAGTTAAACACACTGATATCGCAGAGATTGATATTAGCTCACGATAGTTCTAAGAATAGGGGGCAGATATTTATTCCTGTACCTCAACGGTGGCACAAATGAATACGTTATGCAGCCATCAATAAAAGTCTTCTGTCCATGTATTCATTGACGGATCTATGGACTTATTCAGACATCTTATAAAACAATTCTCCAAATCGAGTGTTAGGTCGCTGCTATGACATAATTGCTAAAGCTGAACATTACCAACATACATATGTCTGTGGAATAAAACCCAGCAAAATTTTTAGTGATCATGTTAACAATTGATTTGAATTTATTCCTAATGGTTCAGGGAACACTTATGCTTAGATCCCAGAGAAATATGCGATATTCATGGACAAGCTTGGTCATCGATGTGACCTTTAAGAGGGACTTTATGGAAAGCCCATTTGCCCGAATAAATCATTACATTCCAAGAGAATATTCTGCTACTAAGCAGGCATTTGAACACCATGTGCATAATAATGATGTCTGACTGATGAATATGTGCACCACAAGCCAAATGCTTTTGACCCCCAAATACTTTTGCTGGGTTATATCCTCATGCCGAGGTTTATAATCCAATGCTGCAGGCCAAACAGCATAACCAATATTGTGCTGCTTCGTTCTACAGGTCAACGACATATAATATCCAGAAAAGAAAATTTGCATTAAGGCGTCGGGGACTATTAAAATCAGCTTTACACACGTCACCAATGCGCGAACTGGGTACTGCAGGGTTTACAAGAAACGAGGCAACAAGGACAGCTTCTAACAGATTCCATCGAAAGTCACCTATCGATACCATTTGCTCAAGAGCTGGATAGTAGCGAAACATGATGATGCTTTAAATTCGAGTGTAAAGTCGGCGCTTTTGACGTCTTTTTTTAGGTGATCCTTAAACTGTGTGTGTGTGTGTGTTATAAAGCTCCACATTTCCTTACTCCCTTTGCTTTCAATTAAAAAATTAAAGTGAGGAACAATGGTTTTTTCTCGTGTTTTTTTTTTTTTTTTTTTTTTTTTTTTTTTTTTTTTTTTTTTTTTTTAGAAAAACAAAAATACCAGTAATAACCGACAAAACAAAGAGAGCAAAACAACAATTACAACAACAACAAGAGAAAAACAAAAACAAAAAAAAGAAATAAGAGAAGTGCAGCAAAAGCTCTTGATATTTAGGTTAACAGCTAAAGGCCTATTAAAATACAACAAAAAACTACAAAAGCAACAGAAAAAAAAACAACGGTAAACAACAAAACAAAGATTTAAACAACAACTATAAACACCAATTGCTATCTATACACACACACACACACATACATGCTTGCAGAGGCAGACAATTAAGCGGAACAGAACAGAAGAGAACAGAACAGACCAGACTCTAGTAGTTCTCTTGTGTTTTTGATTATTCCAACCCATGTATGGGGGGAGTTTCATTTCAGTGTGAAACAAATAAACAACAACAAATACCAGGAGGTGTATTAGAAAGACAAAAAAAGAACAAAAACAAAAACCAAAAACTGCAATGAAAGGATTCATGGCGTTAATTTTCGTTTTACACGTTTTTTTTTCTATGCCGCATATTCCGCACAGATTTGTGAAAAAGGTGTGAAAAAGTTGGTGTTGTTTTCGTGTTTTTTTAAGAGTTTTACAAACGAAGTGTGTGCGTGTGTGTGTGCGTGTGCAGGAATATTTATATTTGCTGGCATAGAAAAAAAAAAACAAACAATCAGCATAACAAAGGCGGACGTAAATTTTTCCTTTTGTGCTTGCGTACGTACGTCTTTATGTGTCTGCATAAGAGTAATTTTTGTCTGCCACGTCAGGCTATTTGTTTTGTTTTTTAACTCTTTTTCTTTAATCCTTTGGGAAGCAGTGGTAATATTCTCGTACAAAAATGAGTGTGTGAGTAATTTAAAAAAGAATGAGAAAAAAAAGTATTTTCCACAGAAGTTTATTGTTTCCAGAGCAATAATTTGATTTAACAACACACGCCTTTGATTTTAGAAGATTTCATTACTCAAACTATTAGAGCCTGTAATAATTATCTGAGATTTGTCTGGTAACTTATCGAATAATACTACTTTAGGCTCCTAAAATTTACTCCCAACTTTCTCCTCCTATGGATTGGTTTCAGCTGTAGATCTTCTTGACTTAGTTTTCGTCGACTATTTCGCAAATGTCGAATGGTATTTTGGCAATAACTTGATGCATATTAGTTGCCAAATACACCAATATTAGGGGACTATACGCATAAATTCGATGTTTTTCCTCTAGGCTCCATATGTGTATGCTTTGCGCATGATTTCGGTGACTAATTTATTTGGCCAAACTAAAAATTATTCATTCTGGAAAACTCTCATCAAATCAAGCCAAATTGATTCGTGTTAGGTAGCTCTTCACACTGTCTTCTTGAAACCACACACCCTTCAGTTCATAATGGTCAATTGTAGAGCAAATAAAGCCGCTTTGAATTGACGAGAATGGTTGTTTTATTATCACGTTCGCAATTATACGACACAATACCACCTCCATTTACATTTTCCGGATGCAATGTCTTTTCCACAATCACTTCTAAGCTCTAAGAGTCTCAAGTGCAACAATTTTGCTTGCTAATGTAACCAATGAGGCTCATTCATTGCTGGAGAGATTTTTATTCGGGAAATAAGCATTGAATGAAAGCCTGTTGCTCTAGCACCCACGTCATTGCGAGTGTTCTGATGGCTTTAATTGTAACGAGAGTTGGAGTTTATACGGATGGAGGCGTAAATCTAAATGCAAAATACGCCATAATAAGCAGTAACATAAATAACATACATACATACATATGTACATACATACATACATACATACATACATACATACATACATACATACATACATACATACATACATACATACATACATACATACATACATACATACATACATACATACATACATACATACATACATACATACATACATACATACATACATACATACATACATACAAATTTGGAACCAAACCGGCTAATGGAAGAGCTGTTGAACTGTAGGATTCTATGGAGTCAATATAGCCAGAGAATGGCTGAAGTTTTGATAGTACTCCGAAGACTGGAGGAACGGAGGCGAAATTTAAATTAACGTGATAAAGCTTTCAAGCTAACCAGCCCTCCGCGAAGTAATACCTTACGGCAGTCCCGCGGGGGGAGAGTGGTTGAAGTGTGTAGGGGGTGGGTTTAGTACGTAGGCACCAGTGATGGTGAATCGTGCACTCTTTTGTTGGAACAAAAGTGTCTTTCGAAGATTCCCACCTCCGGCTGAAGACAAAAAAAAAAAAAAAAAACATACATACATACATACATACATACATACATACATACATACATACATACATACATACATACATACATACATACATACATACATACATACATACATACATACATACATACATACATACATACATACATACATACATACATACATACATACATACATACATACATACATACATACATACATACATACATACATACATACATACATACATACATACATACATACATACATACATACATACATACATACATACATACATACATACATACATACATACATACATACATACATACATACATACATACATACATACATAATTGGTCATTACAACCCTTCAGTCAGGATTGCGACCTAGTTTCTCACACCACTAATGTTGTGTGTGTAATTTTATACATGAGTGGCGGGACCTACAGTTTAAAGTCGACTCCGAACTACAAATTTTTGAGAAACTTTTCGGAAGTCGCCGAAGAAATACTTTTTTGATGTCTTGCTTGGATTTAAACCCTGGCTTTTCGTCTAATAAGCCAAACACTACCTACTAGACTACGGCGGCTTCATAATAAGCAGTAAGACTGACCCAATTGCTGAAGGTGCCATGTAATCGACAGATTCGGATTATTCATCATAACTTGTCTAAAAGAAGCAATAGTTCCATGATATCATCATCGATAACGCTTACAAACTCTGAATTTCTTTATAAACTTGCTAGTTCCTTTGCTGGTGAATCGATTATGACGACTATAATAACTTCAAACGGCTTCGAAATGGTAAAGTTTGAATCGCCACTTTTGTTGTGAGTTTTAACTGTTTTTAGGCGTTCTTGCTGTTTTTCAATGGCATTTTATATCCTGCAATTTTGAAACCACTAAATGGATAACCCGTTATACGTTTTTTTTTATACAAACGACTATTCCTTTGTCACAATTGAATTACTGTTGACCTAAACATATGTACACTTGACACTGCAATAACAATTTAAATTGTATTTCAAAGTTTTATCATAACGAAAAGTAAACCACACTTTTGACATGTTAATGAGGAATAAACATTCAAAAATATGACAAGTTTTTTTTTTAACAATTTAAACCTTAAATTAACCTTAAAAAACCTTTGTCATCCCACTTTACATTTGAAAATTAAAATTTAAAAAAAAAAGAAAACAGAAAATCACAAAACAAAGTGATAAAAAAAATTATTACGAAGAAATTTTATTTCCATCTTAAAAGAAACACTGAAGAGAAAATGTCAATACAATCAGAAAAAAAGAAAACAATAACTGTTCTCTCTCTCTCTCTCACTCGCTCTCTCTCTCTTTCCATCCACCGGTTCTCCTTTTGTGAGACAACATAAAAATGAATATGAAAACAAAGTAACAGGAACAGCAGCAGCAGCAGCATTCAAACACAACAGCTGGTGACTTTGTTGTGTAAAAACGGAAATCAACAGAAACAATGGAAAGAACAAAAACAACAGCAACAGCAGCAAAAACAAACGCTTACATTTACTTTTTCTATTAGAAAAACAAACAAACAACAACAACAAAAAAAGAACAACAAAACAAAACTTTACAAGTATTGTAGAAAGAAGGAAAGAAGAAAAACAAAACAAATCGTTGAACTTTTACTCACAAATGACACTCAACTCCCACTCCTGGCTTACAAACATTTCTTTCACTGAATGTTGTGATGGCTTTGTGCTATCAAAAACACATTTTGAGAAAAAGAAAAACCAATAACAACAACAACAACAATGCATGCAAATAAGATGATAAATGTGCTTTAAAACTGATAAGAAAATACGCATAAGCACACACACACACACACACCTATACTCATACAGCCATACGCATATAGTTGGATTGTATTTGTAAACAATAAAGTTTAGAATAATAAAGTAAATACTCAGGGGACGAGACAGAGAGAGAGAGAGAGAGAGAGAGAGAGAGAGAGAGAGAGAGAGACTTCCATACATATGTACCTAAAATAAGAACTTTGCGGTTGTGCTCCCCCTATATAAAAACTTTTACTTTACAAAACCACGATTACAAGTGCGCTTTTTTTTCGTGTGTTTTTGGTTGTGGTGCTTTAAAAGACCGGAACCTTACCTACAGGCACGCTTCAAGCATATCCATCCATTAAGCAAGAATTAGCCGAACGTTCAAGGAACGTGTGCTCGGATTCAGGAGATTCTCTTCACATCCCTTCCCTTTGAATTTTTTTTTCTATTATTTTTGCCCTAGCATTTCTTTGACTAGCACCATTATCAGTTGGATATCATTCCCTCTCCCCCCTCAGGAACAAAATGATGAAATTGTCAAATATTTCAAAACCGTTTAAACCACCACCACACTCGTAAATATTTAATTTCGTTATTAAAACACACGAATCCCTTTCTCGCAACCACATACTCTTACTTACGTACGTACTCCGTTACTCTTTTAATCACTTCCCAGCCAAAAACCAAAACAACAACAAAAATAAAAACACAACAGAGAGTTCAACACAAAATAACAAAAAAAATAACACACACACAAAAGCAACAACAACAACAAAAATGAGCATAAATTTTCTTACATTTTTTAAAATACAATCATAAAGTTGAATGACATTTACCGTTCTTCTACAATATTTTCGTTTTTTTTTGTGTTTGTTGTTGCTTTGCCATTTTTTTTTTGCCTCAACTCTTTTGTAATCAACATGTTTTTGTTGTTGCCTTACATGCTACACTGCTACAGGGCATAGGATGTGATGTTGATACTCATAAATGACACGAGGTAGTGTTCTTAAGAGAATGTATGTGAGTTAAGTAAGGTATGGGTGGTGTATGTATAGTATACCTCCTGATGTATTTGTAGGCGTAGGTGCTTGTGTTCGTTACTTGTACTTGTTCTTGCTCTATGGTGTTAGAGATCTCTCTCTCTCTCTCTCTCTGCGTGTGCGAAAGTGTGTTTGGTTTTTATTACGAATTTAAATCGTGTAAAATATTCATATGATATGTTGTTGTTGTTTTTCCACTCGTTTAATATATAATTTTCAAATAAAAAGTGTATTTTTTTTTGTTGTTGTTTGTTGTTGTTACTTTTAACATTATCAAAAACTTTTTTAATTAAGCAAATTTATTGACATCGACAGTGGGTAACAAAAGTGTAAAAAAATATAAAAGGAAACTCTAGCTGTTCACAGCTAGACTCCAATATTTTTCAATTGATGTCTAACAATTCGTAGCACTTAAACAGCGTTTTATTGATGCTAATCCCTTCAAACGAATTCCTGTGCGTTAATTGGTGAGGCACTTATACTTTGAGATTTTAATTCCCCTTGTTCCTCAACATTTTCTTCTACCCACTGCAAGTGACTGTAGTCCACTTCATGAGTAACATATTTGCGCTGTCTGTCTTTTCCAGCTGTCCTTGCAGTACTAGTGATGTCACACATTATCCTGCGCTGTACAAATTTGACTTATCTCCTCCACTTCCTTCATCGAATCTTAATCTTAAATGCTTTCCACCCGATTACTGAATTTCGTGCATTGCTAATATTGTTTACCTAGAGAATCTCACTTGATCCATCTTAGTCATCGATTGACTGATAAGATCCTGACTGAAGGTTGTAAGATGTCAGTAGACATCATAGGATGTGGGAAGCTAGGTCGTAATCCTGACTGAAGATCGTAAGACTTCAGTAGACATCATAAGACGTCATTACACCGCTTCAGTCAAGATTACGATTGAGCTTCTCCCACCGCTTATGTTGTGTGTGTTCATTTTATGCATGAGTGGTGGGACCTACAGTTTAGAATCGACTCCGAACGACAAATTTTGAGAAACGTCTTCGTGGCAATTTTATTTTACTCTCAGAGTTTTTGCCAGAAATCTGCTGAGAAGCAGACGACGAAGAAAAAAAATTTTTTTTATCATATTTTCGTTTTGATGTCTGACCTGCATTTTGTACTATGGCCTCTTCTCTAATACGCCGACATACTAAATAGTGTTTTTTATAGAGATATAGAACTTTAAGTTGCAATAAAACAACGATGGATTATTCGATTGACATGAATTTTATTTATCCGAAAGATAATCTGGTGGCATTACATTTCAAATATGATTTCTGGCATATGACCGCCACGGCTGGCACGGATGTAGTCCAATTTGGACGTCCAATTTTCGATTCCACCAGCCCATAAAGCGCACCAAACAGTCAGTTTTTCTGGATGTAACGGTGTTTCCACATACACTTGAGGATTACCTTCACTCCAAATGCGGCGGTTTTGTTTGTTGACGTAGCCATTCACCCAGAAGTGCGCTTCATCGCTAAACAAAATTCGCTTATGAAAATCGGGAACAACGGTAATCTCGTTTTGGGCCCATTCAACGAATCTACGCCTTACTTGATGATCGTTTGGCTTCAAATCTTGCACGAGTTGGATTTTGTAAGCACGCAAACCAAGATCCTTCCGCACAATCTTCCATAAAGTGGATGGACACAGATTCAATTCCTGTGCTCGATAGCGGATGGACTCATTCGGGTCTTCCTCAATGCTACGCTCTACAGCAGCAATAGCTTCTTCTGTACGCAACGTACAGCGTCTCTGGGGATGCGAGTTATCAATAAGAGTAAACGTGGTGCGAAAACGTTCCATGGTTAATCGAATTAACTGCTCTGATGGACGATTTTGTCGACGATAAAATGGACGTAGTGCGCGATACGTTTTCCGCACAGAACCATTATTTTCGAAATAAAATTGCACTATTTGCAAGCGTTGTTCAGGCGTGAGTCTATTCATGATGAATTGCCAAACCAAACTGAGAATAAATCACTTGACAGCTGTTAAATCGGTCGCCATCTTGAAAAGTAATGCCAACTTAAAGTTCTATGCCTCTATAAAAAACACCCTTTACCTACTAGACTACGTCAACTGCCATACAGTCATACAGCTGTTGAAATTATTCAGCTTAATGCGCTGCCAGATAAGTCGAGACTTTTGCACTTTGTGTACTTAAAGGCGTCTTCTGTAGAACCACCGTTCATTACCTAAATAACAGAATGAATGAATGGATTTTTTCAATTAATGTAGCTCGTGCAGTTTAAAGTTGTTGCTATTTATCGTGCCAAATATTAGGCGCCATGGTTTCTTTTTACGTGTGACTTTACAGTGCAGCTTCAGCCTTCACTCTGCTCAGTTTCTAATGTACGAGTATATCATTGAAATTGTGCACAGTAGTAAACATATTTTTTTCCTGATAGTCTAGATCTCCTCTCCTATCCATGTACGTTTTCCGAGCATTTGTATTTCGATAGTACGAGGTAGGGTTCCATCCACACGTCTAGCTGACTACTAGTTCATGTTACCGTTATGTTGTTCAGTTGCTGTAAAAATCATGTTTTCTGTACATCTCTATGTGTCCATATGCAGTTTAATAGATGAGCATAAGTTTTAATCCTCACTGTATTGTTGTTTGCAACTATGAATGAAGCAGGTGTTTTAAGTGTAACAAGGGATTTGAGTGGCATTAGTTGATATAACAAATATTTCTTTTTTCCTCTCTCTCTCTTTGCCTCTCTCGCTCTCTTTCTTTCCATTTCTCTATAAACCATAAACCCACAACCAACACCAAAACAAATGGAAATTTGTTGTAAAAAAACTGTTTTCATTTCAATATGATTGTCGTAATGCGTACGTATATTAAATTGGCATTTAATCTGGCTTTAAGGACGAAAAAAGAAAAACAATATTGTTGGCAAATGATTAAAGACATCCATTAAATTATGAATAAAAAGAAAATGCGAAAAACGTAAAGCCTTGTGTTTAAGAACAAAAAAAAGAGGCAAGTGAAGAGGAAGGAAAAAAGTCCTTTAAGCAGGGAAAGTTTTAAGGCAACTGACCACAGGAAGAGCGAAGAGAGAAAATAAAAAATCCAATCCTTTATACAAATGACAGACTAACTAATGGGCTAACCTAACAACACGCTCTTTTCCTCTACATTGGTGTATTGATCCAACGATTTTAAAATCAAACGGACATAACGTAAAAAAAAACTGTCAAACTTTTTATCAGATTTTAAAAACCATCGACCTGACAAGGCTGCCAGATAGCAAATAACTTTCATCTGAAGTGTCATTTACGAAAATGTCTCGAAGCATGCCTAGAAATAGTTTAAAACTGATTCCAAAAGTGGTGATTCAAATGTGGCCACTTTTCGAACATTACGAGGTAATTAACGGTGCTCATAATTAATCTACTGTGCTAGGTTCTGTCAAAAATGTTGTTTACGTTTTTACCTTTTAAAAACGTTTAAAATATGAGCTCTCGTAGATTGCAAATAAAATAGAAATAAATTTTGTGTTTAGTTTTTTTAAAATTCTTTATTATTCGCACAATTCTGTGTGCAGCTGTTCACAACTTTATGTATACTACAACAATTGCTTTGTTTGTTATTCCTCTGTTTACACCCTTTGCATAAACAATAACAATTGCTAGAAAATTATTCGACAGATCTTTGTAACGGAGATCTTTGAACCTCGATTATTCTCTTCAAACGCACCGCGTGTGCGTGTTCACACAAGACTGACTGAACTTCACTAACTTCTGTCGCCTGCTTTGCTTTTCCTTTTATATGGCAGAGTAAGCAGTCTAATGAAAGTTCTTGAAGGCGAATCTTCGCCTTCTCGAGATCTCTATAAATGTAAACATCGTTGTTTCATGATTGTTGTGCGTGTATTTTGTTTACATTTATTCTTGTAGTGTTTGTTGTTGTATTTTTGTTTACTTGTTTACCATTTTTTTAAGCTGGTGTTTGTTGTTATATTACGCAGTGTGATGATTTGTAAACAAGTTCAGTGCTTTGTTTTTGTAGATTTTGTTTATAATTTTAATATTAAACGATGTAAAAGCAAGACACCAGTAGTTAGATTTTTCCTTTTCGTAACAATATAAAGAAATTTGAAAATAATGCAAGAATTCCACAGAGCAAGGCATTACCGGAAATATTGCTTTTGTTAATGGAATCGGATTCCATGGCGTTCTTAATATATTATTGGCTCATTACCGAGTTAAAAATTATTTGTTTACAACGCCGTAAATATACTCGTTTTGGTGATTTTTCCTATGCATCACTCCCGAAGTGAGAATAATTTGACAGATATTTACCCTCCATGTCAATGTATTTGTATGCCGTCTGTGATTTGGTATGCACACCCATTGTAAGTCCAAAAAAAGTTAAATAAACTGTGTTACGCATGCAAAACAATAAATAAATAAGTGCTGCTATGATTACATGATTACTTGCCGTCTAGTGCTGCTCTCTTTCTCTCAGTATTTATATTTCTTTTTTTTCTTTTCATTTGAATATGAATAAAATTTTTAAAAACATTTTCTACGAGGAAAATAAGCTAATAAAACTAAAATAAAAACAAAATAGAAGCAGAAGCAGAAGAGAAAAAATATTTTTTAAAATGATTTTGTTTTTCTGTTTGCTTGTTTTTTTTTTATTAAAAATATGAAAAATAAATAAAATTCCTGATGGAAAACAAACTTTAATTTGCATATTTTGTTGATGCATTTTGAATTCTTTGGTTTTTGAACACACAAATACCGGTACTGTTAGCTAGTCGCACACACATACATACATACATACATACATACATACAACATACATACATACATACATACATACATACATACATACATACATACATACATACATACATACATACATACATACATACATACATACATACATACATACATACATACATACATACATACATACATACATACATACATACATACATACATACATACATACATACATACATACATACATACATACATACATACATACATACATACATACATACATACATACATACATACATACATACATACATACATACATACATACATACATACATACATACATACATACATACATACATACATACATACATACATACATACATACATACATACATTCATACAGACATATATACATACATACATATATATGTCATAAAAGAATCAACAAACATGGCTTTTGTAACTGCAACAACAACAATAATGTATTAAGACTTATACATCTACACACATACATACATACATACTTACATACGTATGCATTGCATATATTAAAATACAATTATAGTTTTGCCTCTTATATAATCTCTCTCCTTCGCTCTCTCACTTATGAGTACTTGAGTCTTTCTGCTGCTCCCGTAAATTTTTTCCTCTGAGCATAAATAAAACAAACAAACAAATCCTTTCTCTTCTCTCTCTCTCTCTCTCACTCTCTTTCTCAAGCAAACGCATTTGTTTAATGAAAACATGTGTATGTTATTGTTATTTGTTGTTGCTTGCTGTTGTTCTCAGTGTATTTATGAATAAATTTGTTGAGTTAAACAAAAATAAAGTGTTGAGAGTTAGACAGAAAGCATGGCAATATTTTACAGTGTATGGTGGACCAATAATGTACAGTTAAGGCTTAAAAATATTTGGAATATTTTAATCAGATTCTTGACGTAAACAATCATTGTCTTTAGTTTTATAGAAGCATATTAAAATTAAAAGAGGCTAAAAGACTTAATTTAAGCCGATTGACTCATGCTTTATCGGCATGTAATGAGAACAGCGGTGACTAAAAATTACTCAAATATGTAAAGAAATAAAAATGGTTACCGCACCAATATTTTTGAGGTCAAAAACTAATCAACCCCAACTTGGCTATTATATTTCGAGTGAAATGTGCCTTCAAGAGGCCGATCTGCATCGATCGAAGGAACTGTTATGCAAGTAAAGCTATTTTTTTTTAAATTTACGGCGTCTATCCAGTACAGATTTTCTCAATCAGCAACACAATCCCATACCCCAATACGAGATATTTTTGGACATTGGTATTCATATTTTTATCGTTTCTTTCAGTTAGTTGGACTTCACATATGTGTTTTTGTTTTCCGTTTGGGTTTTTTCAATTGTTTAAATTTTTTACATGAGGTAAATAATCAATATCTTGGTTCGTTTTTCATTATTTTAGTACAAGAAATTTTAAATTACAAGTTTTCTAAATATTAGCATTGTTTACATGCAGTATACAATAGCATTTTGTCTAGTTTATCACTATTTACATACATACATACATAATTGCCCATTACAACCCTTCAGCCAGGATTACGGCCTAGCTTCTTACACTACTTATGTTGTGTGCGTTAATTTTGTACGTAAGTGGCGGGACCTACAGTTTAACGTCGACTCCGAACGACAGTTTTTTGTGAAACTTTTTCATGGCAGGTTTATTTACTCTCAGAGTTTTTTTTTGCCAGAAATCTGCTGAGAGGAAAAAAATTTTTTTTTTCATATTTCGTTTTGATGCCTGACCTGGGATACGAACCCGGGCTTTACGTCTAATAAGCCAACACACTACCTATTTAGTATGCCTTAATATACAAATTTTAAACTTATTAGATTTTTATTAACGTCTACAATATTTGCTTGAAGGAAATCATAAGACTTATATCTGTTTTTTAATTGTTTTTATTATATTAATATTATTTTTTTTTTTCAATTTATGAGTTTTCCTAATTGTTTACATTACCTACATGAGGTAAATAATTAAACTGCTGCCTAGTTCTTCATTATTTTGAATATATTTCCTTTTGTTTAAGGTTTAGATGAGGTAAATAAAGACATTTTTATTGTCATGTATTTATTTCAAATATTCCAACACGAATATTGTAAATTTACGTAATTATTTACTTGAGGTAAAAAATTAAATTTTCGGCTAGTTTTGCTTTACTTTTGTTTTAAGATAAAATTTATAAAATTTAGAATGTTTTTCTACTTTTTGATATTGTTTACATCAGGTAAAAAATTAATTCCATGAATTTTAATTTAAAATTTTTAAATATTTTTTAATTGTTTACATTTTTTACATGAAGTAAATAATTAAAATTTTCTAGTTTTTTACGTTATTTCGAATACATCAGGTAAAAAATTAATTCCATGAATTTTAATTTAAAATTTTTAAAGATATTTTTAATTGTTTACATTTTTTACATGAAGTAAATAATTAAAATTTTCTAGTTTTCTTTCGTTATTTGGAATATTTTTCCATATGAATTTAACATATATTGTGGTCAGTAATTATTTCAAATATTTTAATATAAAAGTTTTAAATTTATGTTGTTTTTTTAAATATTTACATTGTTTACATGATGTAAATAATTATAATATGGTCTGGTTCCAAATATTTTAATGCCAAAAATTACAAATACATAAGTTTTTCTAACTATTTACATTCTTTACATGATTATAAATAATTACATGTTTGTCTTGTTTTTCATTTTAATATAAGTTTTAAATTTATATTGTTTTTTTAATGTTTACATTGTTTACATGATGTAAATAATTATAATGTGATCTGGTTTGGCCTTATTCCAAATATTTTAATGCCAAAAATTATAAATACATGAGTTTTTCTTACTTCTTACGTTGTTTACATGAGATAAACAATTACATTTTTGTTTTGTTTTTCATTTTAATATAAAATTCTGAAATTTGTAATATTTTCTCTAAATGTTTACATTGTTTACATGAAGTAAGATTGCAGGAAAAGTTAATTTTTGCTGCTGTAAAAAGTAAAAAACAAAAACATTGCAAATTGTTTACTTTGTTTATATTAAAAACAATATTTTTAGAAATAATTTTGTTACTTATTCTAACCCACTGTATTGGGAGGTTAAGAATGAAAAAATATGCATAAAAACCTATTTCTTCCTTGCTGTCGTTATAGTAATACCGTTATTGTGAACAATATTTTCAAATTTATACCGTAAATACTATAGCACTACAACTACCACAACTACGCTCTATACATACATTGTATAGAATCCTCACATACACAACTTTTCTCTCTTGTATTGGGTGTAGGTGATGAATAAAAAAGATTTTCATATTTTTTTTACTCTCGCATTCATTTCCTCTCTTTTTTTCAGCACTACCACATATTTATATTCATTTCATTTATTATTGTTGTTGTTGTTGTTGTTGATTTTTTATTTATTTTTTCGTTTTTTTTTTTTTATTTGTAGGATTTACAATCGGAAATTGAAACACATCGTGTGGTTTATGATCGTCTCGATGGCACGGGACGTAAACTTTTGGGTTCACTCACCTCGCAAGAAGATGCGGTGATGCTGCAGAGACGTTTGGATGAAATGAATCAACGTTGGAATAATTTAAAATCAAAAAGTATTGCAATCAGGTAAGTACGAACGTTAACATACATACAATACATACATATATGTATAGGCACATAAAAAAAAATACGAATAACAACTATAATGTCGTATACAGCCAGGCACACATGTGGTATACATGTACACATAAGGGCCGTCTGATTGTGCGTTTATCTGTTTGTTTGTTTGTTTAGTTGCTTACAGCAGTAATGCCAATTTTATGAAGTTTTTGGGAAGAAAATCAAAATTTTTTTGTTTTTTAAAAGGAGTGGGCCAAGACAAAACGAAAGTTTTGGTATACTAACACTGTACCGTCTATATTCGACCAAGAAGGGATATAGACTTACATACGTAGGCAGGCAACTCGAAATCTATTTTGTGTGCAAAACAGGGCAAAAGTAATTATAAAAGACAGTAGGGTATCCAACTCTATTAATTCATTAGAGCACCAATGCAACATTCAGATTTCATAATAAAGCCTCTGAATTTATCCACGTTCATCTCCGATAATTAAGTTGCATTCAAAAGCCTAGACACTGAAAGCCTAGACACACAAAACTGAGCATCTACTCAATAGTTGACGAAA
Source organism: Sarcophaga carnaria (assembly GCA_958299815.1). Classification (NCBI taxonomy): domain Eukaryota; kingdom Metazoa; phylum Arthropoda; class Insecta; order Diptera; family Sarcophagidae; genus Sarcophaga; species Sarcophaga carnaria. Next base: position 127,902,269 of record OY283150.1, on the reverse strand, counting down.
CGTCTTCTTTTTTCCGCGTCTCTCCAACTTCTGCAGAAGTTTTAGGCTAAATGACGCTTACGTGTCTAGAATACAATGCCCATTAATGTCTACCACGACGATTCTGGTGGCGGTCTTTGCAATTTGAGCCATTTTTTCTTTTTCCATTTATTCCTTCTCTGGCTTTGACTGAAACACGACTGGTCCACCACCAGCCTTTTTCGAGTGTGCTATACACGCTGTCTCAGAAAACATTAACCCTTCCCGCTGCGTATCATCCGAACAGATCTCTTGGAAGTCGTTAGCGAAGTATGTCACACTTCTTTTCCATTTCCCCCTGTCCAAATTGGTCATCGTGGTTGTCATAGTTTCTTAGGGAAACTGTTGTGTGACGGGCCATGGCTGTCGAAATTTCCAAAAAATTCCGAACACTCGAGCTACCAATATTTTATTCTTGTTACTGCCCAATAGTTTAGAGGCCGTATTTCGTATTAGCTGCTATACAGGTTAGGGTAGGTTAGAGGAGGCGTACTTGTCAATTAAGACAAGTACAGTTCCGGAGGTTGAATGGACCCATTGTACAACGTCCTAGTTTCTCACACCACTTATGTTGTGTGTGTTAATTTTTATTCGTGAGTGGTGGGACCTACAGTTTAAAGTAGACTCCGAACGAAAGATTTTTGAAAAACTTTTTATGGCAAGTTTATTTTATTCTCAGAGTTTTTGCCAGAAAACTGCTGAGAGGAAGTCGCCCAAAAATACATTTTGTATTTTGTCGTTGATGTCTGGCCTGGGGCTTTGTGTCTAATAAGCCAACACACTACCTACTAGACTACGGCGACTTCGCCGTATACAACTGCAGAACGTTTTAGTAGAAATAGTTTTATGGTTGCATACAGCTTCGACGTAGCTGTAATACGTAATCCACAGTATCAAATTAAGTTCATGTATAGCATCATACCAAACCCCATTTTTTTTTTCTCACGCCGAGGAGGGGTAAATGTACCTAAGTCGTCACATCCTCCGTGTGTGGGGTCCTCACCCACTAAATCCCCCCCTCGTCTCATGGACTTGTTGTGCCCACTCCGGAACTACGGTGGTATTACTTCGGAGTGGAGTCCCTTTGGCTCTTTGGCCCCTCCATGTTCATATCCGCGTCCGGATTGCGTGTTGAAAGTTGAAGAGACATCTAAGTGTCTCCACTATTCCTTTCCTCCAGATCCTTGCTTCGAATTTCGCTTGACACGTGTGCCAGTTTCATCTATTCCGGCGTGCCCACATGTTCTACAGCCTCAAGGTCCCTCTTCTTCAGTTTTAGAATCCTCTCCACGTAACTCGCCACTGAGGTCCAATTTTCCCTACCAAACCCCTTAGATCAAGATAAGTCTGACCCCTTCAATCATTTAAAATTTATCAAGCAATAGTGAAATCCCTAGAAAAAATTGCATATGAAAGCATCTTTGCGAAAAGAAGCAACGAAGCACGACGGGTTTGAAGTGCCAGCATACGCAATAAAAACAAAACAAAACATTGAGAAAAAAAAGAGTGTTTCAGAGACAAAATAAAAAAACGAAAGAGATAAACATGCAAGAAAACGAGAAATGTTTACATTGTAACGAAATAAAAGAGACGGAGAGAGAGAGAGAGGGAGGAAGAGAGTAAATAAGAGTATAAACAAAAACAAATACAAACAAATAACATCGTAAATATAATTTATGTTTTTTAACCCACTCTTCCACCACTCACAGCACTACTCACTCTCTCTCTTTCTGTCGCAATATCTTTTGGTAAACATGTGTTTCTGTGTATGTGTGTGTGTGTGTGTAAAACACACAAACACAAGTGAAAGGAGTATGCAAATGAGGTAGAAAATTAAATATTGATCATACGCTCCGCAGGACAATTTAATAAGACGGCCACTGTGAGTGTGTGTGCGCTTCAAGGGATATTGGTAAAGGTAGTGGCGCTTTTTTTCCCGTTATTTTTTTATTTGTGTTTTTTCTTGGGGTATTATTGGTTTGATTGCCACAACTGACTGACTGTGGCTTATTTATTTATAACTTTTTTGTTTTTAAATTCGCTCGCTCGCTCGCTTGTTTGTTCGGTTGGTATGTGATATCTGTTCATTCGTTTCTTATACGCTTTGTGGGCCACTGGGTTTTTATGTTATAATGCCAGCAAAAACGAAAGGATTGTGACAGACTTCTCTTCTTCGGTTTATATGTGTGGGGGGATTATTTATTTATTCTCTTTTCGTTATTTTTTTTTTGTATGAAATTTTATTGCATTTCCTGTTGTGTTTGTTGTTCGTCTTTCTTGTGTTCCTTATTTAAGGTAATTTGAATATTAACCAGCTGTTTTGCTAAATCAGCCAATAAGATTGATAAAGATTTATTGGTTTTCTACAGAGAGAATACACATCTTTTGAAATTTCATTTTCATAAATAAAATACTTTGATGGTATGGAAATAAAATGAAAGGGGTTCCAAGGAAAGCAATTTATTTTTCCTTTTATGAGGTTTTTCTATACTTGAATAGAAAAATTGAATCAGGAAACGTGTGGCAAAAAACAAAAATGAAAAATTTGATTTGAAAACGGAAAAAAAGAAATAAAAATTTAAAAATGATTTCAAGTGAGTATTCTCTTAAAGCGCTTTGATAGGATTTTACTCCATTTTTTTTTATTAAACAAATCAAACTCAATATGTACTTAACAAGGTCTATAATGAAAGAGCACAAGTAATATTCTTTAGAATTCCGAATCTTTCCCTTTTTGCTTCTGTGCGATTTCATTGCATTAATAACTCTCGTTAGAACAGAACATGAAGTCTCAATGTTAAGGTTGCCTTAGTCTAGAAACATTTTGCGAGTTCTAAACTCAGCTCTGACATTTTGAAAATATTGGGTCTTCCAACAGGGACTTTCAAACTTTTGGCAGTTGATAATGGCCATCTTGTTGAAGCAAAATCTGTCAAATTTGTTTTGTCAATCTTTATCGGCGGGACCCACAAATAAAAAAAATGCTTTTGTTCGGAATACATATCACGCGCTTAGCTCATTTTACCATCACCATAATCGTTCTACAGAGAAGACTGTGTGCAATGTGGTGGACGAATGCAAGTACTGCCGAAATCATTAATGCCTTGCTTAGCCCATTAATGCTCGAAATACTTTTTTTTCTAACGGTTACCGTTTTGTTTTTTACACTCAATTTCCGCTCAGAGCATAAAAACTAAGGCAACCTCTGCTGTCAACTTAAGTTGCCACTGGGCACTAATGGGTTAGGGGTGTGCAGAAGAATCCTAAGCAGTTGATTTCGTGGCAATCACAAGAACTTGGCCTATCGGCGACCATAGCTTATCAAATTTTGCATCGGTGCCCAGACAAAATTCAACTTACCCAGCAGCCAAGGGCAAATGACCATACACTACGACATGTGTTCTCAGAATGAGCTCTGAAGCAGTTGGTAATTGATTCTTATTTTTATCAGAAATTAATTTTGAGCGGTGAGCCTTATTTCTGCAATAATGGTTAACAACAACAAAATTGCAAAATTAGATAAGATGCCACAATTCACATGAAATCCAAGAGCGTCCAATACATACAACACCGAGAAGTCACTCTTTGCGCGCATGATTGTCCTACTTATTTACTTATATATGTTCCTCTTACTCCTCTAGGGAGCATAGGGCCGCAACCAGTTGGTTCCAATGAGCTCGATCGTCAGCGCGGTCTTTGACTTCGTTCCACTGTAGACGTAGTTTGGATAATTCGATTGTGATTTGGCGTTTCCAGGTGTGTGATGGTCGTCCTGGGGGTTCCAGTCTATGACTTTCCTTGTGATGTCATCTAATGGCTTGCGAAGAGTGTGCCCAAGCCAGCCCCACTTGCGTCTTCTTATTTCCATCTCTATTGGTTGCTGGTTTGTATCTGACCAGAGTTGGGCATTGGATATTATGGAGGGCCAGTAAACACGTATGATTCTACGCAGGCATTTGTTAACAAATACTTGAATAGACTGGGAATCTCGGGGTGCCATATTCCACGTTTCGCAACCGTAAAGTAATGTGGATTTAACGTTGGAGTTGAAAATTTAAATTTTGGTGCACCTCCTCGAAATATTAGATGATTTCCAAACGGGTTTAAGTTGGGCAAAAGCTTTGCGTGCCTTATTAATGCGACTGGCAATATCTGCTGATGAACCGCCGGATTTATCGATACTGCCTGGATAGCAGAATGACTTCACTTCATCAATTTCCTTGCCGTATAACATTCATTCTGAGTGATTTGGTTTTGTGGATACTCATCTTTAATCCAGCTAACTTTGCGATTTCGCTAACTAGATCCCGTTTCGACTGCATGTCGGAGAAAGAATGGCTTAATAAGCATATGTCATCCGCATAGTCCAGATCTTCTAATCTGTCTTGTAGACATACTTACTTAATTGGCCATTAACAACCCGATTAAAGGATTTCGGCCTGCCTTAACGCATTCTTCCAGGCGCCTCTGCTTCTTGCACGCCTACGCCAGTTGGTTACACCAATCGATGACAGGCTTTCCTCGATTTGGTCTTTCCCACGCATACAAGGTCGTCCTCTTCGCCGATTTCCGCAATTCCCCGCATCAAATACCCGTCTGAAGTCGCCGTAGTCTAGTAGGTAGTGTGTTGGCTTATTAGACGTAAAGCCAGGGTTCGAGCCCCAGGCCAGACATCAAGATAAAATACAAAAAGTATTTCATCGGCGACTTCCTCTCAACAGAGAGTAAATAAAATTTGCCATGAAAAGTTTCTCAAAAATCTGTCGTTCGGAATCGACTTTAAACTGTAGGTCTCACCACTCATGTATAAAATTTAACGCACAACATAAGTGGTGTGAGAAGCTAGGTCGTAATCCTGACTAAAGGGTTGTAATGACCAATTATGTATGTATGTATGACTTTTTTGCTGATTATATTAAGAGGCCTTGGAGCCTTCCTTTGAGTATGATATGGTAGTCAGAGACCTAGTATTTGTCCTAAAATTAGCTTCTAAACATGTGCGCTTGTTCAGATGGATACTGTTAAATAGCTAACAGTGCTCTTTTAAGGGCAAATTTTGCTCTGTTAAAAGAAAATTTTGCTCTGTTAACGTCAAATATAAAAATTAACACACACAACATAAGTGGTGTGAGAAACTAGTACGTTGTACAATTCTACCAATTCGACCTCCGGGTACTGTGCTTGTATTAATTGACAAATACACGTCCTCTAGCCGAACCTAACTTACCCTAATACCCGTCTCTTCGAAGCCTCCTTGCTCATTCGAACGACATGGCCAAGCCAGCGCAGCCGCTGGATGGTAATACGCTGCACAACGTCTATGCCGTTGAGGAGCTCATACAGCTCACTGTTGGATCGGATGTGGAAATCATAACCAACTCTTTAGACCCAGAGCCTTACAAACAAGAAATAAAACATTATTGAAAACGAAATTCCAACTTTAAATACCCTGTTGACCTATTATAATATTTATTTTCTTAACTTAACTACAAACAAAAAAAAATAAAGCCAGAGTGACTAATTGTTTCAGCAAATTTTATTGCGCTTTGTTGGCGGAGAGCTTTAAATAGGAAAATGCAACCGACACTAGCAGGTAAAGATAGAATAAGGAAACGATAACAAATTTCTCCCTCTCTCTCTCTCTCTCTCTCTCTCTCTCGGTTTTTAATAGCAAAACCTAGGTGTCCATTGCTCTTTCATATTGTAGGCCAAATAAATATTGTCTAGCAGAGGATTTCAAGACGCCTCTCGCTGTTTTTATGCTGTTTTCTTTAGTTGTGATTAATTCTTGTTATTTTTCTCATTTTCTGGTCATAATAATAATTGTGTTGGCAATAGAGATAAAAAAATTTGTGTAATGCTTGTGATGATAATGTTAATTACCGAAAAATAATTAAAAAAATATAAAAAAAAATCATTTCACTTGGTTTTTGTAAGCATTTCAGTTTGTGACACATTTTCCCTCTTTCTGTCTCTCTCTCTCTCTCTTCTCTTAACGATAAATGTTTTCCCATATCAATTAAAAAACCAGACAGACACAGACAGAGACGCAGACCGTGAGAAAGGGAGAGAGAGGACAGAAGATGACAAACATTTAATTACGAATTGTCACTACCATGGCTGCAAAATGGTTATTTTTGTGAAAAAAGATACTTTCTTTTGGTTGGACAATGGACAGAATAATGATGATGATGGGGCCTTAACAAATTACATGAGAAGGAAAAATTTTATTTTAATTTGATTTTGTCTTAAGAACTTCTGGAATAATTTATCAAATAATTGTTTTGGTGTTACTTACTATATATAATGAGGCTACAAAGACAAACGGTGAGAGGAGGAGGAGGAGGAGGGAGAAAGCGGGGAAAATGGAAACAGTGTGGCCAGTCATATAATGCAAAACAAAAATTTGACTTTGATTGTGAAAAAAATTGTGTTTTTTTTTAATAAGGCAAGGGATGTGAATAAACGGGAACAAATGCATTACAGTAGGTAGTTTTCTATCGTTGGATGCCCAAAATACCTTTGCAATCCCATTAGACTTTGTATCTTAAGCCGCTCCTGGGCATAAGTGGTTTCTTATTCATACATCCTAAGCTTATAGATTCTTAATACGACCATCAATGTTCCGGCCTTAGTATAGGCCATCAATTGAAAACCTAGAGCCTTTACAATCGACTGGCTATCCTGAAATATTTAAATAGGCTGTAGCTAGTATAGTAGAGACCTTTTAACTGAAAGACAGTTAGACTTAGCGATTGAGCCATACTCACCAAGCTTTATTTTGCTCTACTTGGTGTGAGAAACTAGGTGTCGTAATCCTGACTAAGGGTTGTGATGGCCAATTACATTATATGTCTACTTTGTTTCAAGCCATCCGTAAAGAACGGTTGAGGAGTTGTGTTGTACCATTTGCTCAAATAATTCTACCGTTGTGTGTTCCTTAAAATTTTTAACTTCGCAAGTATTTTCGAGTCACCATTTGGATTGATTTGTGTCACTAGCCATACACCTACAGGTAATATATTAGTCAGAGGTCAGCAATGAGTATTCAAAACGATGAGTGGATTCGAATCATACTTATAATTTCTGATACTTATATGCATTCATACTTATTTTAATGTCATACTCATACTACTCATGCTCAAAGTTTGAAATACTCATGGTACTCGTACTTAACAATACGCCTGATGTTATTGATTTCGACTCTCCATGACACATCGTATACACGAATCACAAAATAAGTATGAGTCGCATACGAACACTACAAAATACTCACAAGAAGGTTGTGTGTTTGTGCTGCTTGCTGTCTTTGTCTTTTTTGTTTATGTGTCTTCCTTCTTTCTTTGTAAATGCAACAACAACTAAGACTGTAAATTTTGATGAATGATTCGAATCACTCGAATCATTTATGAGTATGTATTATAAGTATTTTTTCGAAATTTATGAATCTGAATGAGTATGACTCAAACATAGTTCGAATGTTATGAGTTTGATGTCAACGTTGTACTCATACGCATTGCAACTTGTACTTATAAATCAATGTTGTTGTGAGCACGAATGAATCAGAGTAGTTGGATTTCAATACTGTTGACTCACTCATACTCAAAATTTCATGAGTACTTATGAGTAGCGAAAAAGCGATTCATTGCTGAGCTCTGATATTAGTTGATCAGCAACTCTACAGCAAATGTAAAGCAGAGAAACACGCGAATGAGTCTCTAGCATCGATATAAGCATTGTATGGTATTCTGTACCACTTCCAACCTACATGGTGTTACCCTAACGAATTTCAAGCCGCTGTCCAGTGTCAGTAGTACGCAATGCGCCAGTAGGCTGGTTTTTTATACGCCGCGACAGATTGATCTTCACTAACTTATTGCCGCCATATTAGCTGTCTGTAACTCAAGATGGTGATGAGATTCTGGGATTTTTTTTTAATAGGCAGCTTTCTTGGAAGCCTAATGTAGATTGTAGTAGATTCAAGATAGTTTTCATTGACCTCTATGATGGAAACAAAATGAAGTCTTAAACCTAACGAAATTCATTGACTCAAAACATTTTATTCCAAGCATAGAGAACAACGAAAGCCTTCTTTATTCTATGAAATATATTAGGTTTCTACGGCAGCTGTCTATTTAAAATAAATTTCAGATAATGTGCCTCATCCCTAAGTTAACATTTGACTTTGTTCAGCTTTAATGGCCGCAAGGTATTACTAATCAAAACATTCATAAATTTTCCTCATTTAAAATCAAGCGACTCAGTGCGTTTTTATTATAAATACCCGAGACTTTGGTTATCATTTTTCCTTGCAAAAACCCTGAAAAATAGTTTTTAGATACACTATTCAGCAAAATGTTCTTTTAATTTCAGTGTTTAATTTCAATTTCGAACGTAAAAGACTCTGTTTCCATCGAAACAGATGAAGGCAATAATAAGCCAACGAACGAAACAATAACAATAAAACACTTACTACACTGCCATTGACATTTGACAGTCTGTGTGTTTATAGCTTACAATACCCATTCCACAGTAAAAACAGAATATGTAAGTAAACATTAAATGACAATACAACAACGTGTGTGTGTGAGTACCTTCTTACGACAGAGAGAGAGACTAATAATTATATTTTCCCTTTAACGAAAACATCTTAAAAGAAATGATAAATTCATCACACCCACTTTCTTTCTTAAACTCTCTCTTCTTTCTTACTTACATTCATGTTTGGATGGATATGTCTGTCATTGAAGTTCTTATTAATACTCACACACATACACACAAACTCACGTGCAAGCATGTGTTCAAACTGACCATAAGAGAGCTTTTAAAGAGGAATATACAGTAGCACAGTAACACAATAACACATTAGCAGTAACAGTAACAGTAGCAGTGGCAGTGGCAATGGCTTGGTGGTGTTAGTGGAGTAACAATAAAAATAATCGTTAAAAATAATGCCGATGATAATGACACGAACATTTATTTTTTTCTGCTGTTTGTTGTGTTGTGTTGTGCATGTTTAATGGAATAAAAGAAAGAGAATTGTGTGACAAATTTATAAGAAATTAAAAATAACAACAACAACAGCAGCAGAAGTAAATAATTACCCAAATAAGGTGCTAAAAGAGACATTTTTTAAGGAAATTAAGAGACGACACGGCACCTTTTGAAGGAAACCTTAAAACGAATATTTTTAATTGAATTTTTTCTTTTGTTTTTCGTTTTTTTTTTTCAGTTTTTTTTTCTTTTTTTTTTTTCAAAATATATGCGCATTAAAGCATTGAAAACTAAGAAGAAAATTATTGGTAGTAATGTTAAAATTGGCTTTTTTTAATTAATTTCTACGGGGACTAAATATTCTTAAAGCTACTGATCTACTGTTGTTATGATACTTTAAGATGGAAACAAAATGTTCTTGCTTTTGGAGTCTAAAACCTACGGAAATTCATTGACCCAAAACATTTTATTCCAAGCATAGAGAATAACGAAAGCCTTCTTTATTCAACTGTTTTTAATTAATTTCTACGGCGACTAAATATTCTTTAAGCTACTGATCTACTGTTGTTATGATACTTTACAGGCAAAATAGTGAAAAGGTTTTCCAAGAGAATAAGTAAACAAAACAACATCTGGAAGAAAGGAAGAAATCTTGGGTCCATTATGATAGCCTTGTGAAATAACAACAATCTGAAACCTCTGATCTATGAACCGTTATCCAGCACACTACAATTAAAAGCCTTTTGAAGATATGACCATCGATCCGTAAAGAATAGGGTACCCACTGCTCTCGCACGTTTTTGCTCGAGTGTTGGATAGTGACACATTAAATGACAGACCGTCTGATTCTCCTCCATCGAGTCGCAACTTTTTTAAAATAAAACGATTGGACGCCTAGCCGACGGCAATGCCTTCCTAACGGGCAGTGCCTAGTCAGGCCATACATACGTGCATACGTACATAATTCGTTATTGCAACCCTTCAGTCAGGATTGCAACCTAGCTTCTTACACCGCGAATGGCGGGACCTACAGTTTAAAGTCGACTATTAAGGACAGGTTTTTGAGAAACGTTTTCATGGCAATTTTCTATTTACTCTCAGCGTTTCTGCCAGAAATCTGCTGAGAGTAAGTCGCCTATGAAATATTTTTTCGTTTTTTGTTTTGTTAGATGGTTTCACGTCTAATAAGCCAACCCCCTACCTACTAGACCACGGCGACTACATACAAATGTCATTTCCGGGTTAAGATTTCGCCAGCATTTAGCCTTGCAATCGAACAGGTTCCTTTTACTACCTGAGAAGCATTGACCAAGCTGTGCAATTTTTCCCTAATTTCTTGCCTAACCGTAGGCAAGGTCAGCTTTCTATGCACAGATCACATATGGGATTATTCAGTGTCTTAACCGTTCTGTTCAGAGCCATTGTTTCAGGGCAGTTTCTGTATGGAAACCTTTGACGTCAAGAAGACATTTCAAAAGGGACTTTATGATTGCCTGGTTATCAGGGCATATGCTTGATCTTCTGTAGATTTACTTCCTGAGTAATTTGCCCGCTTCACTTAATAAGAATTTCATAAGAAATGTTAAGTTGTTCCTTTGGAGCGTTGCAGAGTACCACTTGAGAGCTATTATCCACAGGTTTCTAAGGGTTATGTGCACGCAAGTTCCAGATATACCTGCAGAAGCTAGGGAATGATCCACCCTTGGATTTCCCGCATAACTGCAAGAATTATAAAGGATGTTTTTTTATAGAGGTATAGAACTTTAAGTTGCAATAAAACAACGATGGATTATTCGATTGACATGAATTTTATTTATCCGAAAGATAATCTTGTGGCATTACATTTTAAATATGATTTCTGGCATATGACAGCCACGGCTGGGGCGGATGTAGTTCAATCTGGACGTCCAATTTTCGATGACTTTTTCCAACATTTGTGGCCGTATATCGCCGATATAATACGGCGAATGTTGTCTTCCAAATGGTCAAGCGTTTGTGGCTTTACCGCATAGACCAATGACTTTACATAGCCCCACAGAAAGTAGTCTAGCGGTGTTAAATCACAAGATCTTGGAGGTCAATTCACAGGCCCAAAACGTGAAATTAGGCGGTCACCAAACGTGTCCTTCAATAAATCTATTGTGGCACGAGCTGTGTGACATGTTGTGCCGTCTTGTTGAAACCACATCTCCTGGACATCATGGTTATTCAATTCAGGAATGAAAAAGTTTGTAATCATGGCTCTGTACCGATCACCATTGACTGTAAGGTTCTGGCCACCATCGTTTTTGAAAAAGTACGGACCAATGATTCCACCAGCCCATAAAGCGCACCAAACAGTCAGTTCTTCAGGATGTAACGGTGTTTCCACATACACTTGACGATTACCTTCACTCCAAATGCGGCAGTTTTGTTTGTTGACGTAGCCATTCAACCAGAAGTGCGCTTCATCGCTAAACAAAATTCGCTTATGAAAATCGGGAACAACGGTAATCTCGTTTTGGGCCCATTTGCAAGCGTTGTTCAGGCGTGAGTCTATTCATGATGAATTGCCAAACCCAACTGAGAATAAATCACTTGACAGCTGTTAAATTGGTCGCCATCTTGAAAAGTAATGCCAACTTAAAGTTCTATGCCTCTATAAAAAACACCCTTTATCTTCAGGATGATGTGATCTAAGCTTTCCAACACGGCGAAATCATAAAGTTATGTATTAAAGAATTGAATTTCAATATATTTTCTTTTTATTTCTCTTCTTGCATTTAATTTTACAGAGAAGCATCACATTTTCTTCATTTAAATTCTTTCTTTTAGATGAAAATAATTTTGTTCACCCGGAAAAATGTTCTCCATTTTTTTATGAATTTCTTTTACAATCGGTTTCATTTATCTTTCATATTAATTAAATAGTCAGTATATCTCTCTCTCTCTCTCTCTCTCTCTCTCTCTCTATCTCTGTTTTCTTAAAATTAGTTTTTCACACCCCATCATCACACAAATATCGCCATAAAATATCTTTTCTTATGACAAAAAGGGAAAAAATATTTGAAAATATGCTTTAGAAGGGGACCCATAGGAACAAGGGAAAACAATTACTATAGGAGGGGTAGTAATGACAGAGAGAGAGAGAGAGAGAGAGAGAGAGAAAGAGAGAGAAAATATATCATAAAACTTTTAACAGCAAAGCAAATGCGTTGTCGTATTATGGTCGGTCAACAGTTTTTAACAGAAAAATAAGGAGTTTTTTTCTTGTGTCGAAGTAAATTTTAATGAAGGCCATGGCTTAGAAATTATGTTGAATGTTTCTCCTCTGCCGAGCGTTAATTAAAAAATGTTCTTTTTTTTTATTATTTTTTTGTTGTTTTGTTTTTGGAATGTTTATGACATTTTTTAAAAATTTTTATTTTTCATTACAGAAACCGTTTAGAAAATAATTCTGAACACTGGAATGCTTTGCTGTTGTCGTTGCGTGAGTTAACCGAATGGGTCATACGCAAGGATACCGAATTGTCCAGCCTGGGTATGTCACCAGTGCGTGGCGATTCGGCCAGTTTACAAAAGCAATTGGTAAGTAAAGAAATGTATAAATAAACAGCGTCTTTAAAACGTTTTTTTTTTTTGTTATCAAGAGAATTAAAATTTCAATTAAAAATTGAATTTGAAGTTGAAGTATGGTGACCAATGATGTAAAAATCATTTCTAGACCACAAGACAAGGGGGCGTGCAATGTAAAATATTTGATTCAATTCCTTAATTTTATATTTTTTAGCTGTAATAGCCCTTAAAAAATTTCGATGCCTTTTTTTGTAAAGTTTGTAAATAATTTTCCAAAAATGTAATAACCTTTGACCTTAAATATATCTTGAAAGTAAAACAGTTTTCTAAGGAATGTATTTCAATTCCGATTGCTTTTTATTTTTCATATTTTAAATAAGAAAAGTTTCGTCTAGGTTTTTAATTTATTTGAAAATATTTTTCGTTCTGCTCTTGCTTTTGCTATTTTTCAGTTTTTGGGAATATAAAAATACCACGGGTTCATAAAAATGAAAAACTTTCGTATTCTGATACTGTTTTACGGTGTTTTAAAGAAAATTTATGCTGGTCAGCTCAAACACTCACACATTGGCAATATAAATAAGAAAATGCTATACAAATACCATCACAAAAATATTATACAAATATATAGTGAAGAGTAAAATAATAGCACTTCACCTGGCATTTATTTTATGAACTGAAATGAAAAAAACCCCGGAAGAAAAATTTTTTCGGTTTTTCTTTTTGAAATAGAAGCCCTCTAATGCTTCTATTGTGAGTGATGCCAACAAAAGGCTTGTATTTCCTTGCTTATGATTTCTTAGATGTCTGTACTCTCCGGCTTACTCGCGGGAACATCAAGAACAGCCCCATCTGCTTGCAGTAATGCCCCTGCTTCTGATGCATATATCATAACATAACAATAATTGGTCATTACAATCCTTTAGACAGAATTACGACCTATTTTCTCATGCCACTTATGTTGTTTGTGTGTTAATTTAATACATGAATGGCGGGACCCACATTAGTCCATGGTTTTACGTGAATATCGCCACGATGACTTACCCCACGGTGCTCTAAGCACGGGTGGAAACAATGCGTCTACCAGCGCCCACACGCACAATGATGCAACCCTACACAATGCATCATTACATCACCATACGTGAGTACCAATTTGAAGCCTTCATTTGGACAAGACTTCCCTCTTGGTTAGGGGTGGGAGACTATCTAAACTCCACTTCTCCAGCAGTTGAGATTGCAACGCCACACCGAGCTTGCGCTCTTCCCGCGATTTGGGTTTAAACCACAGCCCCCATGTTACTTCCACAAGGGGGCCGCACCATTGCCGGCGCAAAGACAAGTCTCTGGGGTGGCGGGACCTACAGTTTAAAGTAGACTCCGAACGACAGATTTTTGAGAAACTTTTTCATGATAATTTTCTATTCACTCTCAGAGTTTTTTGTTGGAAATCTGCTGAGAGGAAGTCACCGAAAACTTTTTACTTTCTCAGAGTTTTTGGTAGAAATCTGCTGAAAAGAAGTTGCCGAATTTCGTTGCCATATTTCGTTATCGTTGAACCGTGGCCTTACGTCTAATAAATATTACAGCGTATGTTTAATTTGATATAAAAACAAAATCCGCTATTCACTATTATTATGCCCACAACTGTGTGTTTTTATCAATTTCACATATTAATATACGAGTCTACAACTGCGTAAGTGTTTGCGTATGTGTAAGCATAAAATGTTTCGGGTTAATAAAATCTGCTACAATATAAAGCACACACATACATATATTCTCTATAGTTGTAGTAGTAAAAATATTATAAAAGCAATACAGATAGAGAGAGAGAGAGAGAAAGTGAGAGATACTAGTCATAAGAAACAAAGTGTGCTTGGGTCAGTTGAACACACATAAACATGCATACCAACACTACGATATAAAACAGTTGAAATGTTCATTCATTTTTTTTATTTCTCTAAGTGAGTTTATATACTCGTAAGTACGTGTACGATGTACAAGTATGATGGTACACATACGTATGTGTGTGTATATTTATTCTGCAAGTGTATGCAGAGAGGCAGTCTATAATTAATTTTCATACACGTACTACACTTCCCATACTCCTCCACTTCTATAATGGTTGTTGTTGTGCATTTATTTATTAGAGTTTCTTTAACTCGTATTCATTATTATTCAATTTGCTCATCTCATGTTTTTCTCTATCTCTCTCTCTATCTATCTATCGCTCTGCCTTATAGGTGCATTTGTGTGTGTTTGTTGCGTGTGTTTCTAATACACCTTCACAGCAATACCGACAGCAGCCACTTCGTTTCTTGTTTTATTCAATTTAGTTACGGTTGCGTATGAGTAACATTAATTATGTTGATTTTATAAAATAACAACAGGGACACATACACACGCACACACACATATGTACATACAATTGTATGTTGATTATAATATTATTGTTGTTGTTATTGTTAGGATATGTATTTAAATATGAAATTAAATTAAAATTTATTATCGAAATACAAATAATTGTTCACATTTAACAAATCACGTACAAAGACGGGCATATGTATGGGCATATTTATGTATGTGTATATACATACATGTATACATCAAATGTATGAACATATGTTAGGAGTTTTAAGCATAAATATTTAATTTTAAGCATGAAAAATTAAATTAAATTGCACATTCAATGCAATTAGTTTTAAGCCAATGAAGAATACATACATAATTTCATACATACATACATACCCTTCAGTCAGGATTACGACCTAGTTTCTCACACCACTTATGTTGTGTGTGTTTATTTTATACATGAGTGGCGGGGCCTATAGTCGACTCCGAACGACAGATTTTTGAGAAACTTTTTCATGGAAATTTTATTTACTCTCAGAGTTTTTGCCAGAAATCTGCTGAGAGGAAGTCGCCGAAGTAATACTTTTTGTATTTTGTTTTTATGTCTGGCCTGGGGATAGAACCCTGGCTTTACCTCTAATAAGCCAGCACACTACCTACTAGACTACGGCGACTTCAATGAAGAATAATGAGGAAATATTTGCAAGTATTTCTAAAGTTTAATGTACAGTTATTTGACCATAAATTTATCGCCTCTGACTCGATGCAGACTTTTATCGCTTGGGCTCAGGGTTGCTCAAGAGCCTAACGAAATTATCCTTGGCTTAAAACAAATGTAGTCAACGTACACAACCTACAAGTGTAGCTTGGTTTAGTAGACGTAAGGCCACGGTTCAAACCCCCAGGTCAGACATCTCCACCAAAACGGAATATAAGAAAAATATTTCATCAGAATCCTGGCAAAAACTCTGAGGATAAATAAAATCGTCATGAAAACATTTCTCAAAAATCTGTTGTTTAGAGTCGACTTTAAACTGTAGGTCCCAGCACTCATGTATAAAATTAACGCACACAATATAAGTGGTGGTGCGAGAAGATTGATCATAATCGTGACTAAAAGGTTGTAATGAAAAATTATGTATGTATCAGAGGTCAGCAATGAGTATTCAAAACGATGGGTAGATTCGAATCATACTCAAAATTTCTGATACTTATACGCATTCATACTTATTTTAATGTCATACTCATACTACTCATATTCAAAGTTTGAAATACTCATGGTACTCGTACTTAAAAATACACATGATGTTATTGATTTCGACTCTCCATGACTCATCGTATACACGAATCACAAAATAAGTATGAGTCGCATACGAACACTACATTACTCACAAGAAGGTTGTGTGTTTGCTCTGCTTGCTGTCTTTGGCTTTTTCTTTCTTCTTTCTTTGTAAATGCAACAACAACTAAGACTGTAAATTTTGACGAATGATTCGAATCACTCGAATCATTTATAAGAATTATAAGAGTATTTTTTCTAAATTTATGAATCTGAATGAGTATGAATCAAACATAATTCGAATTTTATGAGTTTGATGTCAACGTTGTACTCATACGCATTGCAACTTGTACTTATAAATCAATGTTGTTGTGAGTACGAATGAATCAGGGTATTTGGATTTCAATACTGTTGACTCACTCATACACCAAATTTCATGAGTACTTATGAGTAGCGAAAAAGCGATTCATTGCTGATCTCTGGTATGTATGTATGTGAAAATAAATCGTTCACTAAATTACTTGAACTTTCATGCTGGTTTTCAGATTCTAAGAGAGTCATGCTTTTATGCAAAGCATCGTGGCGTTCTATGGTTCTCGACCATGTAATCTATTGGGTACCTGTGTGGGGTACCCCTATAATGTCTCCTCAAATACTTTTATGCTACCAAACTTCAAAGTGTTGTTGTGGTGCCAGCAAGGATATCTCCCAGCCTTATACATTAGAAGCATCCAAGGGTTTCATTCTGAATTGTATTAACGCAACACAGAGACCATGTAGGTGTCCTGGTGATTGATTCTTCTCATCACAAGACCCTGTATATCGAACAAGTCCTCTGAATCACCCCTGTTTGTAGACAATGACTACTCGATGCCACCTCGACATTACGCTGTACATAATATAGATGGATATTTATTTGGACCTTTAGCTATACTTAGACAGCTGAGTAGATCTGATAAGACTGATTTCCTGTTAACTTTTAATAAATTGGTAGGCCATGAGAGTAACCTATAAACCTAAGCAACTTAGTAAGCTAATGTGTTCAATTCTACACTATTTAGATGATCGATTAGATCAAAAACGACTTCGAACTTTGCCCAGCATTCACAGGATCTCTATATAGATGGTGACATGGTTTGATTCCATGCCAATGTTTAGATCTTTTGTATCAAACCTTTTGTAAAAGCTACACTGAGGCTGGAGATGGTAAAAGAAACGCACACTTCCCTTGTTTTTGCTCTGTGGTATTAGCAAATGGGGAAAGATTCATGAATTGTTTGATCTGCTGGGGGCTATGGACATTAGCAAATTTGGGTTCCTCACAGTTTGAATGTAAACATCTTAGGAGTTCGATCTCTACACTAATACTGGTCCTGCATTTTGGTGCTGGTTTAGGGCAACCATTTCCATAATGGGTATCATAGTCGATTATTATTTTCATGGAAGTTGAATGCAGCGTAAACAATCACCATTTAAGCCATGATGGCGATACAATTTTTAAATAAGATTTCTATTGAGATTTTAATTGAAATTTTACAGTGAATTTCTGACACCACTTTTTCAAGTTCTCAATGGTCAGGAATTGAATTAAATTCCATAAAATTTTACAATTGATTGCCTGCAATGTGGCTTGTTTTGAAGATAAATAAAGTATGAAGTATTTTTAAAATATTTTTTTTTTAATATTTTAATGGAAATAATGCAACAAAAATTATCTTTTTGTACGTTTGTACGATAGATTTAATGCGTTCTCCTTTGTTTAAAAAAAATTTTTTTTTGACAGAAAATTGTCTTTGAAAATCTCCTCTTTTTTTGTTGACAACGTAATTGCCTATAAAAACAAGAAGAATAGAAAACAGCAACTATAATTACAACCTCCCCCTAAACTTGTACGTGCAAATAGAAATATTCTTTGAACACACACACACAACCACAGCAATAAAACCCAAAACCGACAAACCGACTCGGGTCTGTTAAATTGATAAATTTATTAGGGGCCGGCACAATGGCTATTAAATGCTTAAAATAGGTGGCGTATACTTAATATATAGGATTTTAAGTCATTGCTTGTTAAGTATACGCTGTTTATCATGATACGAATAAAACAAAACATCAAGAGAGAGAGAGAGAGAGCGTGAGATAGAGAGTCTTATGAAAGAGCATAAAAATAATTGAATGTACGAATGTTTTTAAAAGTGTGCATGAAAAGAACGATTTGATGTACTTGATAGATAATGGTTGGCCATTAAAAATTTGATCATTTTTCTGGTTTTTATTGCTTTTATTCAGTTTTAAGATTTTATGGGGAGAGAAAGAGATAGCAAGGGTCCGCCAAATAACTTTTTTTGTTGAAAATGCTTAAAAAAAAACTACTGAATATTTTCTCAAATTTCTTTTTTTATTTGAAAGTACAATTCTTCCTGTTAATAATGGAAAATAATTTCATTGAAATGGCTGCCTCGGCTGGCCATGCAGTAGCCTACACGATCGGTGCAATTTTTAAGCTTATTATCGATTGTGTGCGGATGTATTTCACCAATGGCTTCACGAATATTGTCCTTTAAAGCGTCAATTGTCTCTGGCTTGTCGGCGTAACACTTATCTTTGACGGCACCCCACAAATAATAGTCCAACGGTGTCAAATCGCAGCTGCGAGGTGGCCAAACGACATCAGCTCTACGGCTGATAATGTGATCTTCAAAAACAGGCCGCAAAACATCGAGTGTAGCTTTGGCTGTGTGGCATGTAGCACCGTCCTGTTGAAACCAAATGTTGCAAATATCCTCCTCTTAAATTTTTGTGAACAAAAATTCATTCAACATGGCCCGATAACGATCGCCATTGACTGTAACGGCCACTGCTTGCTCATTTTCGAAGAAAAATGGCCGAATTATGCCTCTGGACCAAAATCCGCACCAAACAGTGACTCGTTTTGGGTGCGTCGGCTTTTCAATGTATGCGTGCCCCAAATGCGACAATTTTGCTTGTTTACATACCCGCCACGATCAAAATGAGCTTCATCTGAAAAGATGTTTTTTTTTTGCCAAAATCGGCATCTTCTGTTGTAGGCTACTGCATGGCCAGCCGAGGCAGCCATTTGAATGAAATTATTTTCCATTATTAACCGGAGGGATTGTACTTTCAAATAAAAAAAGAAATTTGAGAAAATATTCAGTTTTTTTTTCTTTAAAGCATTTTCAAAAAAAAAAAGTTATTTGGCGGACCCTTTATAAACAGAGTGTTTTAAACACAAAACAATTGAAAGAAATGTTTTAAAGACTCACGCCAAAACACTAATATTTTTTGTAGGCCCCTGTAGCTAACAAACATTTCATTTTCTACTCCATTTATTGTGTGCGTGCACTATTAGTTTAACAGGACTCTCTTCTCTACACTCTACACTCTTTCTCTCTCACTCTCTTTAATACTTATGCTGTGTTTTTATATATTTTTTAGGCTTGACTCTTTGCTTTTCTTAAGTGATTTTAGTTTTATGTGGGGCTTTGCTTTGATTTAATTTTGGTTTTTGCAAAGACTTCTTTATGTCTCTCTCCATTGCGTACTTAGGCTCTCTCTATACTTCTCTTCATGTTACACTTATGCTCTGTTTACACTGTTGTGGGCTTCGTTTTTTGTATTTTTGTATTTGCCATGCTATTGTGCTTGTCTCACTGTATATCTCACTATCACTCACTTCCTCTCTCTCCATCCATCACTTATAAGCATTTGTTAAGTGGGCTTAGTTTAGTGGGTTTTTGCGTTGTTGTTGTTTTTTTTTTAGTTTTTTTTACATTTGTTTTTGCTTGTGCGTGCATGTGTGTGTGTGTGTATTTTTTAAGAGCTTATAACATGAGTCGAATTTTCACTCGCCATTTAACATGAATATGTGTCTGCCATATTAATGTTTTAATACATTGTGTAAGTGTGTATGTATGTGTGTTAATGTATATGCCGAATAGTACATTTATTGCTGTGTGCCTTTTTCACTCAGTTAATATAATTTGTTGTTGGGTTTGTTTATTAAATCTTTGGCAAATTTAAGTGTGTGCGTGCTTTGTTTATTTTTATTGAAATTATTTTTTTGGCAAAGATTGTGTGAAATAAACCCAGCAAGCAATCGGTAGTAAATTTTTGGCTTTCAACAAAGAAAATGAATTTTTTTTGTTATTAAAATAACAAACGAATGACGATTAAAACATGAATTTCTAAGCAAAAATAAAAAAATTTTAAAACCCCTAAATTAGTTTATAACAACTTTTCTTTATTTCTACATGAAAACGTTAGTTGGGTTATTAGTTCCCCCTTGTTTTTGTGTGTGTGTGTGTCTATTTTAGTGAAATTTTTTTCTTCGCTTCTTTTTGTATTACATTTTCGTGTTTAACAGTGTTAAGGATCATTAAACAATTACTCATGAATTGAGTGGCTGTGATTATAATAGACATGCCATCTAGCAATAGGCCATACCCTTTCGAAAGCAAGACAAGTTGTCTTGATAAACAATTGTTCGTTTGTACGTTCAGCATTTGCCCATATAAATAATATTTATGGTCATAACCTTAAAAACTCTTAAGCAAACTTTACTAGGAAACATCAGAAACAGAAAAACATTCTAAAGAAAATTCAATTAAATGCAGAATTAATTTTATATTATTTTTAAATTATTTTTATTAAATTAAATTAAACAATTAAAATGTTATGTAGTCTTAATTTAATTGCATCTTTATATTCTCTACATTCTTCACAATTATTAAAATATTACTCTTCAACGCCTAAAAATATGCTTTAATTTTCTTTGAATTTTAAATTTAATTTCCTTTTTTAATACAAATTATTTACTAAATATCTTCTATTTTTTTTTTCTAGGATGATCATAAAGCTTTCCGTCGTCAATTGGAGGATAAACGTCCAATCGTTGAAAGTACTTTACAAAGTGGCAGACAATATATTGCCAGTGAACCACCTGTATCGGATACCAGTGATACCGAAGGTAATATTTTCAATATTCCACTATCAAATATCAATACAACAGACATTAAAAAAAAAACCAGAAATAAATACAACGATACCCCGCACACTTATAAACAAACTGATAGAAAATAAGCATTAAATAACTGCTAAAAGAGAAAAAAATCAACATTTGAGGAAAAAAAATAAAAAGCAACTGCAAAACACTGGCAGTAAACAACTGCAGCTGGTCTTTAGAATGCTGCCAATACCCTTAACAATTTATAAATTGCTTGTGAAAAGAAAAATATAGACAATCTTAGGGGAGATAAGTTACACTGTTTAACAGAAAAATTTTTATTTTTCAAAAAAAATTGTTTTCCTTAAAAAAGTACTTTTTTTAAAAACGTACCTTTTAATCAGTACTAAGGAAAGGTTTTTGTTTAAAACGTTAATTTAAATTATAGTTCTTTTGAAAAAGTTCTTTTTATAAAAGGTACCAATTCGAAAGATGTTTTTTGTAAAAAGTACTATTTAGAAAATTACTTTTTTTAAAGTACTTTTTGAAAAAAGTACCAATTTAAAATTTACATACATATACATAATTGGCCATTACAACCCTTCAGTCAGGATTACGGCCTAGCTTCTCACACCACTCATGTTGCGTGCGTTACTTTTATACATGAAAGGCGGGACCTACAGTTTAACGTCGATTCCGAACGACAGATTTTGAGAAACTTTTCATGGCAATTTTATTTACTCTCAGAGTTTTTGCCAGAAATCTGCTGAGAGGAAGACGCCGAAGAAATAATTTTTTTGTATTTTATTTTGATGTCTGGCCTGGGGCTCGAACGCTGGCTTTTCGTCTAATAAGCCAACACACTACCTACTAGACCACGGCGACTTCCATTTAAAATTTACTATTTTAAAAAAGTACCTTTTGTAAAAGGCACTAATTTATTAGATACTTTTATAACGTGTACTAATTTGAAAGACACTTTTTGTCAAAAATACTAATTCAAAAGGTACTGTTATAGATGGTACTAATGGTACCAAAATGGCATTTTGTTCCAAAACACTTACGAAAAGTACCATAAAAATTATTTTTTAATTTAAGTTTCGAAAAAATCAAAGTTCTTAGAAAGTGCATTATGTGCCTCATACTACTTACTGCCAAAGCACGTTTGGAATGGAAAAGTCATCTTCATCCCAATGGTTTGCATTGTACTCTGCAGTCACAAGACCAATGTGCATCAATGGCGCCCTTTATTTGGTTTCGGTAGACGCCAGTTCTAGACTCACCATCTTGGAATAGGTTATACCGTCTTGCTTTTACCTGAATTTCACCCTTCAACCCAGCCTGGTTCAATGCAAGTCCTTTGGGTTTGGGTCGGAGTGGTAGCTTTGATATCACAAACCTCACTTGATCACGCATAGCGGCCCGTTATGATGCCACGTGTGAACGCAGTCCCTGTACTAACCAAGTTCCACCAAAATCAGGGAAGAGGAAGAAGTTGGTCAGCGCAAGGGCTGCACAAGAAGAGCACGACTACCCCGCACTGGAAAACCAGCCAGAAAGTTTGATGAACGAAACTATATCCTTGATAGCAATAGATGGTAGCTTCGTCAAGCTGACAAGAAATGGGGAGCCAAATAACCTATAACTACATCTGGCAAGAGACGGGCACTGACAAAGAAAGTGCATAACAGTCTCCTCTTCCTCAGCGGATCTGCATCCACGGCAGAAGTCGTTAAATGGGAGCCTCATTCTTTCCGCGTGTCTACCCATAACGCTATGACGTGTAAGCATGGCCACAATGCAAGTCCTAATATCGTTGGAATTATTGGTGCAAAAGCAATCTCGCATTGGATGCGGCAGCATCCTTCAAGAAGTACCTTGGGAGCTCAATCGGTTTATGTGAGACCTATTCAGAGCTTCATTAGTATTCCTACACAATGCCTTTCAACAAATATTCGACTGTGATAACCGACCTTCGTGAACTTTCTTTGGTATCTATTCTGCGACGCTATACGGTTCCAATCTTTACTGAAGACAGCAACAGATTTAGGATCGGATATTTATTCTGATATGCTGATCATATGCATTCCAATCTTTCTCGGATTGTCCGATGACTTCAATGTCACCCGGGCTGAGTCTTACGTCATTGTATTGCGAGCTGTAATCGGGAATAAGATTCTAAGACTTCGGTCAATAACAACTACGTAAACAATATTGTATCAATCATTGCTTTCAATTATAATAAGGAGAAATCGGAATGTTTTCTCTGCTGCATACATACGGCCTCTGGCCTAAATTGGGGCATCATCTAAAGGGTGTTTTTTATAGAGGTATAGAACTTTAAGTTGCAATAAAACAAAGCTGGATTATTCGATTGACATGAATTTTATGTATCCGAAAGATAATCTTGTGGCATTACATTTTAAATATGATTTCTGGCATATGACCGCCACGGCTGGCGCGGATGTAGTCCAATCTGGACGTCCAATTTTCGATGACTTTTTCCAACATTTGTGGCCGTATATCGGCAATAATACGGCGAATTTTGTCTTCCAAATGGTCAAGCGTTTGTGGCTTTACCGCATAGACCCATGACTTTACATAGCCCCACAGAAAGTAGTCTAGCGGTGTTAAATCACATCATCTTTGAGGCCAATTCACAGGTCCAAAACGTGAAATTAGGCGGTCACCAAACGTGTCTTTCAATAAATCTATTGCGGCACGAGCTGTGTGACATGTTGCGCCGTCTGGTTGAAACCACATCTCCTGGACATCATGGTTATTCAATTCAGGAATGAAAAAGTTAGTAATCATGGCTCTATGCCGATCACCATTGACTGTAACGTTCTGGCCACCATCGTTTTTGAAAAAGTACGGACCAATGATTCCACCAGCCCATAAAGCGCACCAAACAGTCAGTTTTTCTGGATGTAATGGTGTTTCCACATACACTTGAGGATTACCTTCACTCCAAATGCGGCAGTTTTGTTTGTTGACGTAGCCATTCAGCCAGAAGTGCGCTTCATCGCTAAACAAAATTCGCTTATGAAAATCGGGAACAACGATAATCTCGTTTTGGGCCCATTCGACGAATCTACGCCTTACTTGATGATCGTTTGGCTTCAAATCTTGCACGAGTTGGATTTTGTAAGCACGCAAACCAAGATCCTTCCGCAAAATCTTCCATAAAGTGGATGGACGCAGATCCAATTCCTGTGCTCGATGGCGGATGGACTCATTCGGGTCTTCCTCAATGCTACGCTCTACAGCAGCAATAGCTTCTTCTGTACGCACCGTACAGCGTCTCTGGGGATGCGAGTTATCAATAAGATTAAACGTGGTGCGAAAACATTCCATGGTTAATCGAATTAACTGCTCTGATGGACGATTTTGTCGACGATAAAATGGACGTAGTGCGCGATACGTTTTCCGCACAGAACCATTATTTTCGAAATAAAATTGCACAATTTGCAAGCGTTGTTCAGGCGTGAGTCTATTCATGACGAATTGCCAAACCAAACTGTGAATAAATCACTTGACAGCTATTAAATCGATCGCCATCTTGAAAAGTAATGCCAACTTAAAGTTCTATACCTCTATAAAAAAACACCCTTTACTAGGGGGTCACAACATGGTGTGCCTCTTATGCAGGCTGTCATAAATGCCCCTCTAGTTGCACTATCAAACTGGAAGAATGTGCGTTGAAAAGGCAAATATTTTATCGTGTAAATTTCCATCAACTCTAAAATTAATGGCTAAGTAAAGAATTCCTCTTAAACTGTGTAATTTTATTACTGAATGCCAAGCATAAAGTATCTTTTAATATCCTTAAATGTAAAGAAATAACAGTAAATTTTCTAAAGGAGCGCACTGCAGCAAGCCATCCCTTTTAAAAATCCCCTAAAAGCTGAAACGTCTTATTATGATTTGCTATTTACTACTCCTTACTATCTTCACAATTCACTGAAAAGCAATTGATTTTGAATAGTTGAGAGTATTAAAAGAACCACTTCTGATAGGGAAACCCCACGGTTGTAAATTTTTTTGTAGCTTCCTATACATGGAGTATAAAAAAATATAAGAGAAGTGGAGGAGCATCATCATTAAATGTTAAGGGATTTATTGATGCAACAGCAATTGCAAAAGCAAGAGTAGCAACAGCAATTTCTTCTTGTATTTATTTGTCTGTTACCTCACACATTATTTTATGGTCGATTTTTATTATGGTATTGCATCACTTTTAATCTTTATTGCTTTTCTTCCTTCTTCCCTTCAATATCTGCAAAGTAAATAAAAAAAGAAGAGAGAGAAACAGAGAGAGAATAATAATAAAAAGAGTTTATTATACAATATTTACTAGTCAATATTATAAAAACCCGTTTATATGAATTCAGTTAATAAAACAAAAGCAAAAGTCATCAACTACCTCTTAACAACAACAACAACAAGTTACAGGCACCACCATTGAATGAATTCATTGCCATACTTTATGGTTTCATTTTTTATCTTCTATTATACGGCCACATTAATTTCCAATCGATTGTAGTCCCTGTGCCAAGCGAGAGAGACAGAGAGAGAGAGAGAGGTAAACGAAAGCCAAAAGTTAAGTTTACCTTTCGTTTTATCCATAAACCGTATTTAACCTGTAAATGCAAAAGGTTACAGCAATACCAGAGCATCATTTCTTTGCTCTTTTTTATGGTTTCATTTCAAAATGACTTTCATTTGCCGTAAAAAGAAAATGTATTTCTGCACTTTAACTACAACAGCCTTAAAATAGGCAACATTAAAAAGAAATTGAAAATGATAAATATTTTCCAATGGAAATTGTAAAGAAAAGCTTTAGTAGATTTGAAATTAGGCCAGACTTAATAGAGTTTTATAATTGCAGTAAAAAATTCTCTCTACGCCAGCCTAAAAATATGCAACAAAATTTTATAAAAGTAGGATTTTTCTATCAAAAGTCTTAACAAGTACTTGAATAGTATTTGCAAACTCTGAACAAGCCTAATAATATGCCACAAAATTGTATAAAAATAGGATTTTTTATTAAAAGTCTTAACAAGTACTGGCATAGTATTTGTAAACTCTAGACAAGCCTAATAATATGCAACCAATTTTAAAAACTTTAGTCAGATATAATAAAAAAAAACATTTTAAAAATAACTTTGAGAGAAAACTGAAGTCGCCGTAGTCTAGTAGGTAGTGTGTTGGCTTATTAGACGCAAAAGCTTGGGTTCGAGCACCAGGCCAGGCATCAAAGACAAAATACAAAAAGTATTTTTTCGGCGACTTCCTCTCAGCAGATTTCTGGCAAAAACTCTGAGAGTAAATAAAAATTGCCATGAAAAGTTTCTCAATAAATAAAAATCTGTCGTTCGGAGTCGACTTTAAACTGTAGGTCCCACCACTCATGTATAAAATTAACACACACAACATAAGTGGTGTGAGAAACTAGGACGTTGTACAATGGGGCAATTCGACCTCCGGGTACTGTACTTGTCTTAATTGACAAGTGCACGTCCTCTAACCTAACCTAAAAATTAAAAATAAATTAATTTAGATCACCCTAATAATATGCAACAAAATGTTTAGGGCTATTAAGCCATGCAGCTTTCCAGGAAGATCTTGATGTGCCCTGGGAACCATCTTTCATCGCAGAAACTAGATAAAGACTCTGAATTAAAGATGACCTTAGAGGCACCTTAAAATATGCAATAAAAGTTATGCCTTTTTGGTAGACCTTTGCAAGATGACTTCGATAAGTTAGAAGAAGCATGCAAATCTGTCAGTATTTACAAACTGACTGATTTCGTTTATTGTTTTACAATACGAACATAAATAATAATAATAAATTTGTATTTGCCTATAAATATGCTTTAAATTATGGCAATAAATTCATCAACTGTAGGCTTCGAAGAATTAATTTTTGATTTATTTTCTTGAAATCATAAATCTGGTCTTTCAGGCTTAAATAAATTTGAATTATTCTTTCAATTCCTCTTTTTTTTCTTTTGCAATAAAAAATAAAATGAATTTTTTGTTAAAACAGTTGTTGGCTCTTCATATTCAATAACTTTCCATTTCTTTAAGCATGCATTTGTTCACATTTGTCATCAGTTTTTCTCACATTGCATTGCATTTAATTTCATTTCTTTTCTTTTCTTTTTTCCTTTTACGCCCGTATTTCAAACACTGTCATCAATAGTTTTCAATTTTATTTTTCCAGTTTGTCCTATCTATCTTTCTCTTCTGCTCTTATTTCTTTAATCTATTGTTGTTGTTGTTATTATTATTGTTATTGTTCTCTAAATAGTTTTTATTGTTTCTTGATGCAATTCATTTTTCCAATATTGAAAAACATTTGCATGTGAGACCGGAAACTGATTCTAAAAAAAAAACCACACACACACAGAAAAAATCACACTCTTGTGCTTATAAGCTCAACGGGAAACGGAAACATACAGCAAATCGAATTGAATTGAATTGAATTGGATTTGGAAATAAATTTTTTTGGGGAAAAACTGAGACAAACAGAGACGATCAAGAAAATCTAAAATATTGTTACGATATTAGTCGAGTAGTTTTTCATTCTTTTTCTCACACTATTTCTTTTCTTCTATCATTTTTGCATAAATAACACTTACAACACACACACACATATATATACATACACAGACAAGAATTAGAGCATGAAGTTTAAGAAAAATGATGTGAAAACTTTTGAAAAATTGTTGAAGAAAAAAAAAACGAAATTTGTTTTGTTATCTTTAAGAAACCAAAGGGGGAAGGGGTTGGTTTAAAAGTGAAATGAAATAGATTTTCATCACATATCATCAACAGCAACATCGTCATCTTCATCATTATCATCGTGGTTGTATAATCAAAAGTTTTTAAATTAAATGGATTTTTACAAAAAAAAAAAAAAAAAGTAATTTTAAAGTTAATTTTTTAAGCATACTTTTAAGGTAAAAACTTATTACAAAAATTTTGAAATTTAAACAAAAACCCCTTTAAGGAAATACTTTAAAGCAAAGCATACTTTTAGGAAAACTTAACAACTCTAAGTCTCATTTTGTGGAAGAGTATTAAAGGTGTTAAAATACTGCGATCATACGATTTAATGTGTTATATAACCCTGCAATAGGGCTTACTTACTTACTTACTTAATTGGCCATAACAACCCGTTTATCGGATTTCGGCCTGCCGCAACACATACTTCCAGGCGCCTCTGCTTCGTGCACGCCTACGCCAGTTGGTCACACCAATCGATGACAGGGCTTCCTCGATTTGGTCCTTCCAACTGATGCAAGGTTGTCCTCTTCGCCTACTTGCGCAGATTCCCGCATCAAATACCCATCTTGCCGGAGCATTCCCCTCCATTCGAACGACATGGCCGAGCCAGCGCAGCCGCTGGATATTAATACGCTACACAACGTCTATGTCGTTGAGGAGCTCATACAGCTCATTGTTGGATCGGATGCGGAAATCATCGTCAACTCTTACTGGACCGAAGATCTTACGCAGTACTTTTCTCTCGAATACCCTCAAGGCTGCTGCATCGGTACTTAATAGGGTCCATCCATGCCTCTGCGCCATAAAGAAGCACGGGTAGGATGAGTATCTTGTAAAGTGTTAATTTTGTCGCGCGAGAGAGGTCTCTGCTACTCAATTGCCTATTGAGACCATAGTAGCACCTGTTGGCAAGAGTGATCTTGCGCTTGATCTCCAGACTGACATCATTTCTGGTGGTAACAGCGGAGCCAAGATAGATGAATTCCTTGACCGTCTCAAAAGTATAGTGTTATCGGCCGTAATCTGAAAATCAATACGCCGCGCATCTCTACTTGTCGATAACATATACTCTGTTTTGCCCTCATTTACTGTCAGACCCATCTTACTAGACTCCCGTTCAATAGCACTAAAGGCAGCAGTAACATCTCGCTTGGTACGCCCTATGATGTCAATGTCGTCAGCGTACGCAAGCAACTGGACACTTTTTTGAAAAATAGTGCCATTGCGATGCACTCCCGCCTTTCGCAGAACGGGCTACTATGGCATAATTTCATGAGGTCTTCCAATTTTATAGCCATAACAAACTTCAAGATGCTGTTCGGTATCATCAAGAACAACTCCTTGCCCTGTACCCGATATACACCCAAGTTTTTCCGTCTGGAATGTATTTACGTTACACCGGTGTTCTGATGATTGATACTCATCATCACAGAACATACATACTTACTTGCATTTAAGGCAATCCCCATTCTGAACAAGTATTCTTTGAGAATATAGATCTGTTTTAAAAGAATATCCTTAGGTTGCTCCTGTATAGTCTGATGTCAGACTCTAACTTCTTCACATATTGCCTCAAACCCATTTAATTTGAAAAGACTACTCGCTTCTCCCTACATTCCCTTTCGTATACCTTTGCAAACATTTATCCCAAATCGAAAGGTTTTTGACTCATCAATTGCATAAAAAAAGTTCCTTCCCCTCATCCTCGTCTATCTATGCTGTCTAGCTGACTCAGTTCTACATGGTAAACAATCGAGTGCCCGTATGTGCCGTCCTATTCAAGCGGAAAATGTCTTCTGCCTTCCATGGCGTATACTTCCACTTGGAAGATGCCAGAGAGTATTCCCATGGGTTCAGAATATTAAATTCTGAAACAAAAAACTTTCCAATTTGTTTCAACATCTATCCTTGACATATCCGTGTATCTCAAAACCGTATATCTTTTAAAATAATATGTAGCGTCCAGGTTATTCCATTCAGTCTAATTTCTATGGTGGTCTTGACGGGGTTTATGCTCAATCCCATTAGAATGCATAAATCTAGTTTACGATCTCAAGATCATTTGAAATCATGCCTCAAAGCGTCTCGTCCAAATGCCCGCTTGCCATCAGAACCAAGTCGTCACCATATCCTTAACGGTTAATACCTTATATTGTTACGTTTTTACATTTTAAAAACGTTTAAAATATGAACTCGTAGCTTACAAATAAAATAAAAATTTGTGTTTAGTTTTAATAAAAATTCTTTATTATTCGCACAATTCTGTGTGCCACTGTATACAACTTGATGTAAACAACAACAATTTATCTTCTTTATTATTCCTCTGAGCATAAACAATAACAATCACTGAGCAATTACATGACAGATTTTTGTAACGGAGATCTTCAAACGCACCTCGTCTTCACACAAGACTGACTGAACTTCACTAACTCCGGTCGCCTGCTTTGCTTTGCCTTTTATATGGCAAAGTAAACAGTCTGATGAATGTTATTGAAGGCGAACATTCATGACCTCGCCTTCTCGAAATCTCTATAAATGTAAACATTGTTGTTTACATTTGTTATTGTAGTGTTGTTGGTATATTTTTGTTTACTTGTTTACCATTTTTTATGCTGGTGTTTGTTGTTATATTAAGCAGTAGGATAATTTGTAAACATGTTTGTTTAATGCATTGTTTTGTTTTTGTAGCTTTTGTTTATAATTTTAATGTTATGCGATGTAAAAACAAAACACCAGTATCTACAGTTTTTCCTTTTTGTAACAATATTTTAACAAGAGCGGCTCTACTAACAAACTCCTCATTTGTGATAAAAGAAGTGATCTGAAGTGTTTACAATATGAGTGATGTGGCCTTAAGAGCTAAGCTACTGTGCTAAGCTACATATTTATTTAGTGTAGCAATAGTTCCTCGACGGCCCTTTACAATAAGGCAGTAAAAATTCCATCCATTACTGGAGTTTTTATACTCTTTAATGGCCACTTCACCCTCTTTTTAGAAGACATTTAATTCTATCGAATACTTACTATTTAAGCTTTAATTTTGCCTATAACTGTACAAAAATCGAAAAGAAAATACCGAAAACCAGTGACATTTTAACATTTCACTTTACTGACTTATTTCTCTTCATTTCTATGCGACAAAAAGTAACATAATCTCTGCCTTTTACTGTCATTCACAACTTATGCTCCATTTATTATTTATTTTCCTTAAATTGTGAAAAAAATATTCGTTTGTCCTGTCATATAGTACCTCCCTCCACCTCACACCACACAGCCATCGCTTAGTCGAAAGTATTATAAACGACAGATTAAAATAGAGACGCCAATCTCTGTCATTTTATCTTGTCTTGTGTCCTGTCTTTGTTGAAATTTATGTCTCAAAACTACACAAGTCTTCCATTTCCCGCCAATCCATTCGAATTCGTTTCTATTCTGTTTTCCTCCATGCCATTCCATTAAAACTTAATTTTTCTTCTTGTTTTTTTTTTCTTTTCTAGCCCACGATACAGATTCACGTTATTTGAGTGCCGAAGAGCAGAGTCGTGAGCTGACACGCAGTATAAGACGTGAAGTTGCCAAACTATCGGAGCAATGGAATAATCTCATCGATAAATCTGACAATTGGAAACATCGCTTAGATGAATACATGACGGTAAGTTTCATTTTCTTTTATTTTCTTAGTTTTTAGTCGTACTTTGTCTTACATTTTGAATAGAATTTTTGGTGTGATTACATATTGTAGTACAAACGCACACACACACACAATGAAGTGATTTGGTACATCACAGTTTAATGTTAAAAAAAATTAGAAAAACGTTAAAAAATTAAACATGAATTGAATTGCTTTTAGCAATGCTGTAAAGGAACTTTGCAGGCAAAAATTCAATAAACTGCGCCAATTTAGCCCAAATTAAGGGGACACAATACAGACAGCATACTGACAAACTAGGGACAAGTCTACGCAAATGCATTGTGAGTTTACAATACCAGGTCTGAAGAGCCCTTACTATTATCACGGCTATACATACATACATAATTGGTCATTACAACCCTTTAGACAGGATTACAACCTAGCTTCTCTCATACCACTTATGTTGTGTGTGTTAATTTTATACATGAGTGGTGGGACCTACAGTTTAAAGTCGACTCTGAACGACAGATTTTTGAGAAACTTTTCATGGCAATATTATTTACTCTCAGAGCTTTTGCCAGAAATCTGCTGAGAGGTAGTCGCCGAAGAAATACTTTTGTATTTTATTCTGATGTCTGGCCTGGGGCTCGAACCCTGGCTTTACGTCTAATAAGCCAACACACTACCTACTAAACTACGGCGACTTCTCACGGTTATGCTGATTTAAATTTAAGTACTTGCCTCTTTTTGTATTCACTTTCCCTAAGCACAGCTTTCGGCTACATTCCACAGAAAGATTCTAACCTCGTCAGTGACAAGGAATCGCACCAGTGGCCTGGGAGATCAGGAAATACCCAAATAGTTCCTTCATACTTTTAAATGAACTTCATAGAAGTGCTTAGATGACAACGTGAGTTTTAGATAATATTACTACGTCATGTCTTCTATGCTCGCCTTAGGAATTGAATTAATATACCATCCGATACCGGTCTTTGTCCCATCCGTATGTCACGGAATGACCCTCCAAACTACTCCATTCCATATGATTACTTAGTCGTGTGTGTGAACATAAATTCGAATTTAAAAACCAAAGACGCAAACCCACACTTTTAGCAGCGCCTCTAACAGGATAAACTCTGCTAATAACAAAGCACTGTTAACTGTTTAACAGTGGCAATAAGTAGATTTGTCTTCTACTTTGCAATTATTGCGGACTATTGACATAAAATATAATTCTCATTATGATCGTTATTATTTGTGAAGAAAAGTGTTGAAATGTAAGGGATGGTTGGTGAAAGACGGACTACTATCCCACTACCACGGTTTGAAAGAGGACCTTCTGGATACTGTCTATGGTATGCTATTTCTTTTATGTTCCAAAATAGCCACTGATCTTCTAGAGAATTTTCCAGCAAAAAATTGATATTTTCAAAGCCAATTTTCTTAATATCATCATCAGTTCATATGTGACTATGTTGCTGATTATATTAAGAGGCCTTGGAACGTTCCTTTGCATATAGTATTGTACTCATAGACCTAGAGTACTTCCCACAATTAGCTCCTAAACAAGTGTGTTTGTTCAGATGGATACTGTTAAATAGCTAACAGCGCTCTGTTAAGGGCAAATTCTGTTCTGTTAAGAGGAAATTTTGCCATTTTAACGCTGCTAAAATTTATTTGCGCCTTGGATTTTCAAATTCGAATTTATATCTTCACACACATTTCTTAGTCTCGTTGCAAATAATTTCCCATAATCATCAGAGGATAGGTACGAAGAAAAATGGCACCAACTCGGTTGGTTAGATTACTTTGCCCTCGAAAGACTTTCTTATTTGAAGTGCTTTTTATCAGTTTTTTTAGTCTCTATGGCCTTGATCTTTATTTTCACAGCAACATGCAGTAGCATATGTTAGCCTCCTACATTTTCATGCTTTTGTAGAATGGCACCGAAGTTAGAGGCAGCATGTTCACATCCACATAATTGGTCATTACAACCCTTCAGTCAGGATTACGAACTAGTTTCTCACGCCACTTATGCTGTATGTGTTAATTTTATACATGAGTGGTGGGACCTACAGTTTAAAGTCGACTCCGAACGACAGATTTTTGAGAAACTTTTAATGGCAATTTTATTTGCTTTCAGTGTTTTTGCCAGAAATCTGCTGAGAGGAAGTCTTTGATGTCTGACTTGGGGTTTGAACCCTGGCTTTTCGTCTAATAAGCCAACACACTACCTACTAGACCACGGCGACTTCGACTTCGATGTTCACATCCACATCTTACAAATCCCGATGAAACCTTCAGCCTCTAGTAAGCTTATCGGCCCGATATATGTCTTGTGTTCAGGGACCCATATGATCCAAATAATTCACTGTTTAGCTGTCCCATTAAGAGACGAGTGGTATTTGGAGGCTGTGCTCCTTCTTAAAACTAATTATTTGAAGACTTCAACGGTGGATAGCGGTTCGTCCATATGGATATTTAAACAGTATACAAATGGTCATGTAGTCAACATACGTCTTTCTTGATAGCAAGGATCTCTGCCTGTAAAGTCCTGCAATGATGTGGGGCCTTCTTGACGTGTTTAATTCAAGCCAGCTGGACAATACTCCCCTACGTGTGTTTTTTATTTGTCTGTTTACAAATTAAAACATTTCCTTCTGTCCCGACAACCGTTTTTCCACATCCTGCTTCTCTTGGAGCCAAAGTGCAACATTTTAAGACAATTGGAGTTGTATTGTATGATTCTTCTTCTATTTGGGGATGCTTGTCGCTATAGTTTCGCAATGGTCGCAGATATTCCCAGTCTATTGTGAAGTATACTTCTGGTTACAGTTGGTATAGCATGCATAGCAGCAGCATTACATACGGAGAACATTCTCTGCAAGGTACAGAACGCCAAATATGTCTTCTTCTCCAAGGAATTTAAGTCTTTTCATTCATTATAACAGAATGGAGACGCTTTTTGACTGTAAACACTTGCCAACGCTTAGTTTACAGCATTCTTACGAATGCTGTATAGAATGTAAATCTTTGATATCCATTTCCACTTCTTTAAATATTCTAGTCAAGGATTTTGTCTTCTTCTTCTCTCTGCAAGCAAAAGTCACTCCACTCCAACAATTAATGACAACGACAACCAGTTATGAATTGTGGTCTCTTCTCTATTCTTTATTATGACCGAACCGACCGTTTACAGTTACTTGCATTGAAATGAAACCACCTCAGGGTTTTTATTTACTTGACTGTGTCTGATATTTCATCTTGTTTGTGTGGGGGGTGGTGTTTGGAAAAAAAATCTTGATTTTTATTGTGGCATCGCACCGAAAGATTTTCCATGGAGACTTGAATGCAGCAACACAACAGGTCATAACAAAAGCCAAACACAACCGGCCAACCATGCAACCATGGAACCAACCAGTCAATAATAATTTTGTAATGTAATGTAGCCAATACAATACGATACGATACACAATTATTTGCCTTTATGTACCGCCATAATGCTAATGATCATCATCATCATCATTGTATTGTATTGTATCGTATGGCCATCACTATGGAAAGTACGTAAGTGAGTGAGTAATTGAGTGTCTAGATGTGTGTGTATGGCTGTGTATATTCCTTACTGAAGGCATTTAAAACGTTGCAGTTAAACGGTCATTGAATTGTGTGCGCAAGTGCCAGTGGGGTAATAAGTTCCTGCGTGTATTTGTTGTTGTTATTGACTGTTAAAAGACAAGAAATCCATTTGAACTTTAACCTTGATTCAAGGCAAAAAGAAAATAACAACAAATTAACAATTTGTTATGCTATTTGGAGAAAATATTTTTAAGCGTTTGAACCTCTAAAAGAAAAGTAAAATGTGTCCTTCTAGTGAAAAATACTACAGTAATCCCTCGATTTACGTCGCAGTTGGTTCTAAAAAAAGGCGACGTAAATCGAAACGATGTAAATCGAATTTCATATTGCTCATACGACAAAATAGTATGTTTTTAACAAGGAAATTAAGAATGTGACGACGCAAATTGAAATTAGAGGGAACAAAAAATTTGTCGATTTAAATCGAAACAACGTTAATCGAGGCGACGTAAATCGAAGGATTACTGTAAACAATTTACACTAAATGGTCAACAAGATAGTCTCCCTTATATATTGTTACATTTTTACCTTTTAAAAACGTTTAAAAATATGAGCTCGTAGCTTACAAATAAAATAAAAATTAATTTGTGTTTAGTTTTAATTAAAATTCTTTATTATTCGCTTTATTCTGTGTGCCACTGTTCACAATTTCATGTAAACAACAACAATTTATCTTCTTTATTATTCCTCTGAGCATAAACAATAACAATCACTGAGCAATTATAAAGGGTGTTTTTTATAGAGGTATAGAACTTTAAGTTGGCATTACTTTTCAAGATGGCGACCGATTTAACAGCTGTCAAGTGATTTATTCTCAGTTTGGTTTGGCAATTCATCATGAATAGACTCACGCCTGAACAACGATTGCAAATAGTGCAATTTTATTTCGAAAATAATGGTTCTGTACGGAAAACGTATCGCGCACTACGTCCATTTTATCGTCGACAAAATCATCCATCCAATGGCTACGTCAACAAACATAACTGCCGCATTTGGAGTGAAGGTAATCCTCAAGTGTATGTGGAAACACCGTTACATCCAGAAAAACTGACTGTTTGGTGCGCTTTATGGGCTGGTGGAATCATTGGTCCGTACTTTTTCAAAAACGATGGTGGCCAGAACGTTACAGTCAATGGTGATCGGTATAGAGCCATGATTACTAACTTTTTCATTCCTGAATTGAATAACCATGATGTCCAGGAGATGTGGTTTCAACAAGACGGCGCAACATGTCACACAGCTCGTGCCATAATAGATTTATTGAAATGCACGTTTGGTGACCGCCTAATTTCACGTTTTGGATCTGTGAATTGGCCTCCAAGATCTTGTGATTTAACACCGCTAGACTACTTTCTGTGCGGCTATGTAAAGTCATTGGTCTATGCGGTAAAGCCACAAACGCTTGACCATTTGGAAGACAACATTCGCCGTATTATTGCCGATATACGGCCACAAATGTTGGAAAATTGGACGTCCAGATTGGACTACATCCGCGCCAACCGTGGCGGTCATATGCCAGAAATCATATTTAAAATGTAATGCCACAAGATTATCTTTCGGATAAATAAAATTCATGTCAATCGAATAATCAATCGTTGTTTTATTGCAACTTAAAGTTCTATACCTCTATAAAAAAACACCCTTTACATATGACAGATCCTTGTAACGGAGATCTTCAACCCACGATTACTCTCTTCAAATGCACCACGTCTTCACACAAGACTGACTGAACTTCACTAACTCCGGTCGCCTGCTT
Source organism: Sarcophaga carnaria (assembly GCA_958299815.1). NCBI lineage: Eukaryota > Metazoa > Arthropoda > Insecta > Diptera > Sarcophagidae > Sarcophaga > Sarcophaga carnaria. The sequence goes on along the minus strand of OY283150.1, from coordinate 127,865,290 downwards.
TGCTTTGCCTTTTATATGGCAAAGTAAGCAGTCTAATGAATGTTCTTAAAGGCGAATGTTCATGATTTCGCCTAAATTCGCGAAATCTCTATAAATGTTGTTGTTATATTAAGCAGTGCGATAATTTGTAAACAGGTTTGTTTACGGCATTGTTTTGTTATTGTAGCTTTTGTTTATAATTTTAGTGTTAAGCGATGTAAAAGCAAAACACCAGTATCTAGATTTTTCATTTTCGTAACAATATAATAATTGTTCCGTTATTTTAAGTGCAGTCCTTATAGACATTCCTCAGCCTAAAAGGTACTACAGTGGGTAGGCAGTGTAAGGGACAATCTAAGATTCTACATCCGACTGTTTCAGGTAATCTGAATCCGTCGGTAAATACTGACGAACATCACACAGAGAACGTCAGTGGAACGCCAACTAATATGGTACGTGAAAGGCTGACTGCTCTCTACAGCAGAAAATAATAAAAGTTTTCGCCTATTGAAGAGAGTAGGATGCCGTAGCTGTGAAGTACCTTTTATGTGAGTCTCTTTCCTTTGTGGAACGATGATTGAGGGTCTGGAGACCAATGGAGAATTTTCGAATCGTTCTTTCACTGAGTTTTGGCATCGGGGAAATCGGTTGTGTGGTTTATATAACCAATCTTACCTTGCCAGCACATGTAGCTTGGAATTTGATGCGATTGGATACCATCTGTACCTTATTGGTCTTTGAAGTAGTCGGGCATACTATTTGATTTCCTTCATTATCAGCTTAACCGTTGTTTGCTTGGAATCACTAGCAGCCTGCCAGTCCTCTACCCAGTGCTTTCTTAGCAGTTAACTGTCAGCAGTCTGGATACCGACTCTATTGCAGTTGGGTCTTCGGCCCTTCTCAAATATTCACGATGTGATTTTGTTTTGTAACTCATAGTGACGAAGAAGGGAATTTGCATTAATGCCTACTGGCAGGCTTTTAAAATTGCTGCACTATGGCAAGATGCCCCCCACAATATGAGAACAGATGCTGATAGATTTAAGGTTTCGAACACACTAGCTTACTACGCTAAGAGACAACATCGCTTGAGACTTAGATTTCTGTTTATTAGCCATCCCACTGCGGTAACAGACAACATCACTTGTGGCTTAGATTTCTGTTTATTAGCCACCCCAACTAAAAAGCAAGAATACTGCTCACACTCCTTAGAAGCTTAAGGGAAGGAGAAGAAAATGAATCTAAGTATGTTACGCTAAGTAAAGTTGAAATTGTAAATTCAACTCATTGAACTCCACCATTCCTCCATTGCCAATAACTAGGTCCTATTGAAAATAATTCTTATTTTATGAAGTGCCACAGTATCTGCAATAAATCGTAAAATCTTTATAACTCTGCCCTGTTAATGTCGCTTTCGACATCACAATATCAATTAGAAAAATCATAATCAAATCATTTTATAACACTTCCTGTGCCACTATTATTGCAAGAAAGGAAAAAAATAGGAAATCAATTAATGTCGTTGAAACTGAATCTCATCGATTTAATTTTCTTTTGATTGCTATGACGGTCTTTAATAAAAAAATAAAAAACGGCAGAAAAACAAATAGAAAACCAGCCAAGCATTGAAGCAAGTATTTCCTTAATGAGCGTCTTTCTAAATAAAAAAAATTCATTTCCTTTTCCGTTTCATTATTGCTCTACAATACTACACTCATTATTATTATTTCTACGCACACATTTACACACATTTTGTATTATTTTTACAGTTTTTCCTACTTATGCTCTTGCCTTTCGTCCCCCTCTCTAGCTCCTCTCTTTTCTACTTAGACTAAAACCTTTGAGTGTCTTGAGTAGATGAAAAAGAAAACCTTGAAAAAAATTATTTTTGCCATTACGTTGTATTTTTTATTTTAGAAAAATTGTTGCCTATATTTAGGCTGTAAGAAAAAATAAAATTTTAAGAAAGAAAATATTGGGTGTACAACACAAGAAATGGTGGTGTAATGTTATGAGGTCATGTTGTAAGGTCAGCGTTATGTGTTATGCGCCTAAGAAACTGCCAATATTTTTAAGGCCAGGGGCGTATTAAACCAATTTTGGCTCCGAAAGGAAACAAATGGTATTCGAACTGCATAGGAATTGGACTATAAGGTGGGGTAAGCAAAACCTTGCAAGTTCTATTTTCGAAATATTTTTTTAACGATCCTGTAATATACGTTCGAACTTTTCATGACAGAATATTACGATTTCATTTTTGATCTTAATTTTCGTGAGTATTTCAATAATTCCTTACTTTAAACGATGTTTACCATCTAAAATCAACAATAATTTATTAAAGATATACAATAGGTCTGAATATTACGCCCTGTAAAGCCCGCCCACATTTTGAAAATTATGTGTTCAAAATAAAAAAAATTATTGCCTACTTTTGGGATGTAATAAAAACATGAAATTTTAGGAAATGATTGCCTACTTTTAGGATGTAATAAAACATAAAATAGTGAGAAATGATTGCCTGATAAAAGGCTGCTTGTATTGTGTATATCAAAATAACAGAAATTTTAATGAAACTCAAATAACAAATAAATGTTCTGCCATGAATATCATAAAAATTATTATATTTTTACAATTTATTTGTTTGTAAATAATATTGTTGCCCTCCGGTTTTGTATATCCTTTTAAATATTTGCTGTTATTGCATTTTTTAATAAAAACATAGATTTTTATAACATTTTCATTATTTTTTACGTTCTTTTTTAAAACACAGTTTATTAAACGAAAAACTTTTACAAAAAAAAAGAAACAAAAAATTATTTTTTAAATGACTATTTTAGTGCATGCGGTCCTTCGGTATAGGCTTATATACCCTTTTGGAAGCAAGCAGTGTGTACAAAAAAAATTCTCTCTCATTTTCATTTTAGTTTTCAAACCATTTAACATTTCATTTGTGGTTGCCGCTCTAATGTACTCCACATAGAAAATAAATTTAAAAAAACAACAAAAAAAATTCACAAAAATTCTTTAGTTTCCCTCCATTCTGAATCCTTTAGTTTCTGGCTCATTTTCGGTTTTTGGCCATTTTGGCCCAAGCAATTGTATAGACTATGTGCACATTTTGCCATTTAAATTCTCTTCTCTTTTTTTTTGGATGTAAAAATAAGGAAATAGAAAAAAATCTGTGTTGATTTTTAACGTCTGGTAACCACTATTGCAGATTCCAGTTGTTAATTTTGTTAAACATTAAACAGAAAGAAAAAAAATTTATCCTCCAAATATTTCAATTTCAAATGTACAAGAGTGTGTTAAATATGCACGAAAATAATTAAAAAATAAAGAAATTAAACGAAGTTTTTTATTAAAAATTGAGTAGAAAAGTTAAATACTTGCATATAATTTACATACATACATACGTACATACATACATACATACATAATTGTTCATTACAATCATTCATTCAGTCAGGACTACGGCCTAACTTCTCTCACACCCCATATGTTGTGTGTGGATTAATTTTATACATGAGTGGCGGGACATACAGTTTAAAATCGACTCCGAACGACAAATTTTTGAGAAACTTTTCATGGCAATTTTTATTCACTCTCAGAGCTTTTTGCCAGAAATCTGCTGAGAGAAAGTCACCGAAGAAATACTTTTTGTATTTTATTTTGATATCTGGCCTGGGGCTCGAATCCTGGCTTTTCGTCTAATAAGCCAACACACTACCAACTAGACCAAGAGGAATACGTTGAAGAAATATTTTTTCATTTTTCGATTTGATGTCTAACCTCGGGTTTGAACCGTGGCCTTACATCTAATAATCCAGCCTACTCTCTACTAGACTACGGTTACTTCTTAATTTGCATAACATTGTGTGAAAAAATTAAACGAGGTGATCCACGATAACCTCTTTAATGGATAAATATGCCTGTGGGCACTAAAACCACGTTCTGCTTCAAGAAGAACATTTTTTTTTTCTCCGAAAGAATTTCTGATTATTTTTTTCCAAAATTTTCTTTTTATCGGCTCAACAATTGGCAATATATTCACCCTTTTAAAGGGCCATTGACTATATAACAAGGTGCCGCAATTTTATAGGTTCATAACCTCACCTTTAAACCACAATTCGCCTCTAAAAACCCATCCTGTGGACAGCTTTGTGGTCTACGGCATGTAATGGTTAAATAACTTTTCGTACACGTTTACTAAAAACTCTTAAAAATTGCTGTTCTGCAGCCTTAAACGCTAGTGCGAAGCTCTCGCATGATTACGTTTGTGTTAGATTGTTAATAAACTCCCTGAACCCAGCTTTCAGTAAGTTTGTTCCTGTTCTATGCTCTATGCCTGCCTCTATGCCTGTGGCTTACACAATCTCTCACATTTTCTGCTGAAATTTCATCATGATTTTTTTCAATAGTTTCTGATATAGGGACCCCGCCTAGACGTCCATAATGTTCAGTATCTCCCAGGCTACTACAATTACAAAGAAATTCGGCTTGGTCATGGCTTAATTGAGAATTGCTTCCTTCTTAATAAGCCCAGGCATTATTTCCACTTTCTCAAAAGTTTGTTCTTGTTTTAGACCTTGGGATGGACTATTAATTACTTACTTAATTGGCCATAACAACCCGTTTAACGGATTTCGGCCTGCCGCAACACATCCTTCCAGGCGCCTCTGCTTCGTGCGCGCCTACGCCAGTTGGTCACACCAATCGATGACAGGGCTTCCTCGCTTTGGTCCTTCCAACGGATGCAAGGTCGTCCTCTTCGCTGAATTCCGTAGATTCCCGCATCAAATACCCGTCTCGCCGGAGCATCCTCCTCCATTCGAACGACATGGCCGAGCCAGCGCAGCCGCTGGATATTAATACGCTGTACAACGTCAATGTCGTTGAGGAGCTCATACAGCTCACTGTTAGATCGGATACGGAAATCATCGCCAACTTGCACTGGACCGAAGATCTTGCGCAGTACTTTTCTCTCGAACCGCTGCATCTGTACTTAATAGGGTCCATGCCTCTGAGCCATAAAGAAGCACGGGTAGGATGAGTATCTTGTAAAGTGTTAATATTGTCGCGCGAGAGAGGTCTCTGCTACTCAATTGCCTATTGAGACCATAGTAGCACCTGTTGGCAAGAATGATCCTGCGCTTGATCTCCAGACTGACATCATTTCTGGTGTTAACAGCGGAGCCAAGATAGATGAATTCCTTGACCGTATCAAAAGTATAGTTATCGGCCGTAATCTGAGAATCAATATGCCGCGCGTCTCTACTTGTCGATAACATATACTTTGTTTTGCCCTCATTTACTGCCAAACCCATCTTATTAGACTCCCGTTCAATAGCACTAAAGGCAGCAGTAACATAGACTGTTAATTGCAGTTTCTTAAATAATAGAGTTGCCATCTGCCTAGAAATAATGTTGTCTATGAAAATTTATGTGACTGTTATATTCGGTTTAATATTCGCTAAGTTCTACTCAATCTCGATGGGTGCGCGGCCTTCTCCCGATTTCAGACGGAAGACTGATGTTCAAACAATTCTTCTACTTTAGAAGACATGGCGGTGGTAATGCCACTGCATGAAATCACTCACCAGAAAGTTCCTTAAATAATTATTTTGCACAATACATTGACATTGAAGGACTCTTTAATAATGTACAGAACCAGTAATATTGTCCAATACAGTTGCAGTTATTGCCTGAAACAGTTACAAGATGAGTTTAAACCAAAACAGTCCTTTGCAGTGTTTTAATTTCTTTCAAATGAGGCTGACAAACCATAAAGAAACAAGTCTATTTCCAATAACTGTAATAATAAGGCTTTGATAAAACGTTTTAATTATGGCCAACAAAAACTATCATTTCAATACGAACAGCAGAAATATAGTGTTGCACCAGCACTAGAATAACAACAAGCCATTGCTTATTTAGCCGGCCTATCTGCTCGTCTGTCCATTACTGCCTCTACAGTTTAAGAACTTTTTTACATTTTTTAAGTTTTTCAGACGACAGTTGGCAAAACAAACAAAAAAAGTCAAAATGTTGTTGATACAGGCTGGCAAAGTTTGTAAAGGAAGTGAAAAAAAAAGAAAGAAAAACTTCAAAATTATTTCAAAGGACTTTATAAGAGAATTGAAAGTATATGTTGCGTAAGGATCATTGAGAAGGCTGGCTGGCTGCTTTTTAATACAATAACATTGAATTTATTCATAAAGAAAATATAGAAATCTAGAAGAGATTTAAAAAAAAAAGTTTTTTAAAACTCCTTAAACTATGCTTTAAATAACGAAAAGAAAGTTTGTTTTGTTACAAAGCTGTTAAGTAAAGCATAAATTTAAGGGGGTTTATGTAAATTAAAGCCTACTTTAAGGCAGTTCATTAATATTATTTGCTAAAATACTCAATATTATGCTCCTGTTAATTAATGTGGAACAATTAGTTGAGCTCAATTTTCCTTGTGTGTGTATGCATGTGTGTAATCGTTTTCGAAAAAAAAACGACAAATAATAACACAGAATTGACCATTAATTTCAAACAAAACGTTTTTATGCGGTTTTATCGTTATTGACTGCCATTGCCACCAGCTAACCAGCCAATCAACCAACAACAACCACGGCCACCATCACCTTCAACATTACCACCCCAGCCATTACTGTCATTTAAACACTGTGTGCAATGGCTTGCATTGTTTTCCGCACACAGATCGATTGCTTATATATTTGTCTTCGGCTCATTGACCATAAAAATATGAAACCGTATAACCGAGAGGAGTGTAAAGAGGCGGCATAGATGGGAAAGGGAGAGAAAAAGCAACATGAGTAACAAATTGAAAAATTATGTTGCAAATAATATTTCATTGTAAAATAATATGAAAAAAAGGGGGTCCACATCTCCATCCACACACGTTTTCATTTCATTGTTCTCTCTCTCTCTCTTCGCTCTCTTTTTCCTTTTTTTTCCTTGTGTCCACTTTTATTTTATTTTCCCTGTGTATTGGCCATTTTATTATTACTATTTGCCTGGCAAACAATGTGTCAATACTACAATGATTTATAATGGTTGATGGCAAATGTGATCAAATGACTTGTGTGTATTGTATGTTGCAAATGCCACACATTGTTGCAGCTTTCGAGTGCATGACAGTAAAATAGCTGTACTGAAGTCTTTAAAGGAAATTTAATGGAAAATTCTTATTAAAATTGAAAGCAATTGAAGTTGAATTAAAACAGTTCCTTAGCAAACTGGATGGCAAAAGCATCGCCGAAAGGTTTTCCGTAGACTACCCCCGAAATCTGTTTATGCAAGTTAGCATAAGGAATGCGCCTCCTGCTAGCATTTAACTCAGACCGATAAACAGACTTTGCGTGCATAGAAGATGTGTGTGAAGATAAATTCGTATTTAAAAATCCAAGACGCAATCCATAAATTTTAGCAGCGCCACATTTGGCGTTAGGTTAGGTTAGGTTAGAGGACGTGTACTTGTCAATTAAGACAAACAGTATCCGGAGGTCGAATTGAACCATTGTAAAGGGTATTTTTTATTGAGGTATAGAACTTTAAGTTGCAATAAAACAACGATGGATTATTCGATTGACATGAATTTTATTTATCCGAAAGATAATCTCGTGGCATTACATTTTAAATATGATTTCTGGCATATGACCGCCACGGCTGGCGCGGATGTAGTCCAATCTGGACGTCCAATTTTCGAGGACTTTTTCCAACATTTGTGGCCATATATCGGCAATAATACAGCGAATGTTGTCTTCCAAATGGTCAAGCGTTTGTGGCTTTACCGCATAGACCAATGACTTTACATAGCCCCAACAGAAAGTAGTCTAGCGGTGTTAAATCACAAGATCTTGGAGGCCAATTCATAGGTCCAAAACGTGAAATTATGCGGTCACCAAACGTGTCTTTCAATAAATCTATTGTGGCACGAGCTGTGTGACATGTTGCGCCGTCTGGTTGAAACCACATCTCCTGGACAACATGGTTATTCAATTCAGGAATGAAAAAGTTAGTAATCATGGCTCTATACCGATCACCATTGACTGTAACGTTCTGGCCACCATCGTTTTTGAAAAAGTACGGACCAATGAGCGGACCATAAAGCGCACCAAACAGTCAGTTTTTCTGGATGTAACGGTGTTTCCACATACACTTGAGGATTACCTTCACTCCAAATGCGGCAGTTTTGTTTGTTGACGTAGCCATTCAACCAGAAGTGCGCTTCATCGCTAAACAAAATTCGCTTATGAAAATCGGTAACAACGGTAATCTCGTTTTGGGCCCATTCGACGAATCTACGTCTTACTTGATGATCGTTTGGCTTCAATTCTTGCACGAGTAGGATTTTGTAAGCACGCAAGCCAAAATCCTTCCGCAAAATCTTCCATAAAGTGGATGCACACAGATCCAATTCCTGTGCTCGATGGCGGATGGACTCATTCGGGTCTTCCTCAATGCTACGCTCTACAGCAGCAATAGCTTCTTCTGTACTACGCACCGTACTGCGTCTCTGGGGATGCGAGTTATCAATAAGAGTAAACGTGGTGCGAAAACGTTCCATGGTTAATCGAATTAACTGCTCTGATGGACGATTTTGTCGACGATAAAATGGACGTAGTGCGCGATACGTTTTCCGCACAGAACCATTATTTTCGAAATAAAATTGCACTATTTGCAAGCGTTGTTCAGGCGTGAGTCTATTCATGATGAATTGCCAAACCAAACTGAGAATAAATCACTTGACAGCTGTTAAATCGGTCGCCATCTTGAAAAGTAATGCCAACTTAAAGTTCTATACCTCTATAAAAAACACCCTTTACAACGTCCTAGTTCTAACACCACTTATGTTGTGTGTTAATTTTATATTTGACGTTAACAGAGCAAAATTTTCTTTTAACAGAACAAAATTTGCCCTTAACAGAGCACTGTTAGCTGTTTAACAGTATCCATCTGACCAAGCCCTCTTGTTTAGAACCTAATTTTAGGACAAATACTAGATCTCTGACTACCATATCATACTCAAAGGAAGGTTCCAAGGCCTCTTAATCTAATCAGCAAAAAAGTTCCATATAATGTGATATACATACATAACACAATTGCCTTCAGTCAGGATTACGACCTAGTTTCTCACACCACTCATGTTGTGTTTGTTAATTTTATACATTAGTGGCGGGACCTACAGTTTAATGCCGACTCCGAACCACAGATTTTTGAGAAAATTTTCATTACAATTTTATTTACTCTCAGAGTTTTTGCCAGAAATCTGCTGAGAGGAAGTCGCCGAAGAAATAGTTTTTCAACTTTCGTTTTGATGTCTGACCTGGGGTTTGAACCGTGGCCTTGCGTCTAATAAGCCAACACACTACCTACTAGACTACGGCGACTTCAAGTATGCTCTCTAACACCTCAATTGTTCAACACATTGTTGTATGACGAATTTGAAAATCCAAGCCGCAATCCATAAATTTTAGCAGCTCCACATTTTGCGTTAACAGAGCAAAATTTCCTCTTAACAGAACAATATTTGCCCTTAATAGAGCACTGTTAGCTATTTAACAGTATCCATCTGAACAAGCTCACTTGTTTAGGAGCTAAATTTGGGAAATACTTTTGGTCTATGAGTACCATAGTATATGCAAAGGAAGGTTCCAAAGCCTCTTAATATAATCAGCAATAAGGTCACATACAAAGTGATATGGTATTGAGAAAATCTGCTTTGAAAATATAAATTTTTTGCTCGAAAATTCTCTTGAAGATCTGTGGCTATTTTGGAACGTATAACAAATAATACACGATACAGACTATATGCAAATGGTAGTCCAGAGGATGCTCTTTCGAACCGCGTTAGAGGTATAGCTGTAATAATTTTGAGATTTGAGAAAATTAGCCGCTTCCATCCCCTTTCCATCCTTTACACTTCAAAACTTTTGTTTTTAAATCACTATTACCACTGTTAAACAGTTAACAGTGCTCTGTTAATAGCAAAGCTTACTCTGTTAGAGACAAGAAGTGACGCTGCTAAATGTGTGGGTTTGTGTCTTTGGTTTTTAAATTCGAATTTATGTTCACATATGTACATGCATAGAAGGGAGATTTCTTACTTGCTTGCTTACTAACTTAATTGATCATTACCAGCCTATAGTCAGGATTACGACACACCACCCATGGTGTATGTGTTAATTTTATATATGAGTGGCGAGACCTACAGTTTAGAATGACAGATTTTTGAGAAACTTTTCATGGCAATTTGATTTTACTCTCAGAAGTTTTGCCAGACGACTGTTGAGGGAGGATATCGCCGAGGTGTCTGAACCAGGAGATAAACCATGGGCTTTCGTTTAATAAGCCAACACACCATTACCAGAAATTACATTCCAGGAAATTAAGACCTTGAAATCCATCGAAACCGACCGAAAAAAAATTTTATATTTTCCCCCAAGAAGAATAATTAAACGGGGGCCCTTAACGAATTTATTCTTCTTTAATAAAATTTATATTTTTTAAATTTCTCTGCCTTTTTAGCAATGTTATCTGTATCCTCTTAACTATTTTGTGGTTTTGGTTTCAATGCTTACTTATAAGCCTGTTTGAATGGAAGTTTTTCTATTTTGAAGTCTAAAATTAACTCCCCCCTTCACAACTATTTCCCTTTCTTTGCGGGCAATTTTCTTGCTCTCCCACAAGAATAGGAGAAGTAAAAAGGAAAAGATGCCAATTGAGTATCCTTTTTTAGTTTATTATGTCATGTTTTCACTTGCATTTGTTGTCAAAATGTCCAAATAAATTCATTCGTTTTATTCGTTTGTTGTTTTTTTTGTGAAAAATGGGGGAAAAATTCCAAAAATTTTCTTTAAATATAAACAAATATAAGACAAGCGATAGTGTGTTACAAAAGTATACCACAGTAAGGCTATGCTTTCGATGAAACTTCTATCCTATGAAAATGTCGGCACTTTGCCGCTTTAAACAAACTCAATCTTATTTAAAAGGCTGCATCTGTATTGGTTGAAGCACATGATTCTTTTGCGATAGCTTTCGGCCACTTCTTGTAGCATTTCGGCCAAAATTTTGGCGATAACATGATAGCTGTTGGTTCTTAAATGTTCCAACGTTAGAAGATTATCCACTTAAACAGGATCTGTTCTTTCAACGTCACTGTAACTGTAATTTCAGCGTCAGATTTGTAGAACCTTATGGCTCAACAATCACTAATTTTTTCCAGATGCAATAGCAGTTGTGTGTTCTCCGAGCCTCATACAAGAAAATTTTACTTGTGACTGAGAAATGATCCTCAGCGCTGAAGAAAGTTCAATTTGAAAGCCTGTTGCTCTGGCAGCCAATCAGCATATCTACGGAGTTGTGAGTGAACAGGCGTCTTAAATTGTTGCATGAGTTAGACTTTATACGGATGGTGGGGCAAATTTAAACTGAAAATAAACTGTAATGAACTGTAAAGTAGACCTTGATATTGAGAAACCGGATTATTCAACCCTCTTTCTCTAACAGAAGCAATATTTTCAGCTGTTAGTGAATTGCGATGATGTACAGGCATGACCGCCTATGTAACGCTTCCAATCTCCTTAAATTTCTATACAATTTGGCCAATACAATGCACAGTGGGTTCGTAATGCTCGAAAAGCGATCACATTTATGGTCAGATTTCATAATTTTTACGCATTTATCCACTTTCTCCAATGGCACTTCCGATAAAAGATATTTTAGGGCTATGTCGGCCTCTTCTGATCCACGGTTTTAACTTGATTTTGCTTAATTGGAGATTACAACCCTTTAGTCAGTATTACAACCCATCTTCTCCCATCAGACATATTGTAAGTGTTGTTTTTTTAACCACAAGTAACGGGACTTACATTTTAACGTCGACTGGGAGTGGCAGATTATTTGAAAAACTTTCCATGGCAAATATATTTACTGGAAGAGCTTTTGTGTCAGATGACGCCGAAAGTTATATTTTCCCAAATTGCGTTTTGCACCGAGTGTCTAGGCTATGGTTTGAAACACGGGTTCTTCTCTAATAAGCCAATACACCACCTACTAGACTATGCTGACTTCTACATGATTTTACGTTTCTTAAAGCCTCATTTTGCACAACATTTCATTAAAAAGTTGTTTTACTTTTCCCATAGACTGTAGTTTTTGGTGAAGCCAAAAAAAAAAGAAAAAACAACCAAGAAAATTGTTTTTCTTACACAAACTTTGTTTGTAAATTCCACACATATGGGTGGGTGGTGTATGCGTATGAGTGGGTGTATGTGTGTATATGATGGTGAATTTTGAAATGTTTAAGTAGATGTTTTTGAAACTATTGTATGTTAAAGGATCGTCCCTCACGGCCCCCTTCCTTTACTTTATGGCCTTAAGGCGGCATCAAACCAAAACTAAACACAAAAAGAAAACCGAAAGAAACTTAAAAAACTATTTAGAAAAATACAAAGGAAAACATAAACTTTGCTCTGCCTTGCCATACTAAACAACCAAGAAGTCAAGTCAAGTCAAGACAAGTTAGGCCAAGACAGGAGAAACCAACAAACAGACGAATGAACGAACAAATATCCACAGAGAGAGTGTAGTTTACATGTGTCTGTTCTGTGTTTCTTAAAGGCAAAATTTCTTCCAAAACCATGTACACAAATAAACTTTTTTTGTTTTTTTTTTTTTTTTTTTTTTTTTTTTGAGAAAAATACTTCTACACCCCAACTCCACTTACTCCCTCTAAACCAAGTTCCAGTATTCCTTAGAAACTTATTATAAAAGCGTTTGAATGGCTGATAAACAAAGAAAATGAAGAGAAGAATTGACTTAAATGTGTTGGAAATTTTTATTTGATTTTTATTTCATACAACAAAAAAGAGGAATTTTTTTCTTCCTTTTTTTCCAACACAATAACAATAAAAAATAATGTTTTAAACCAAATACATAAACAAATCATCAAATTAAGCGATTTATAACCAGAAATGTGTTTTTGGCCAATAACATGTATCCTGTTACCCCTTTTGGGAACACATGACTTCCACATATACATGTAAGTGAAGATAAATTCGAATTTAAAAACCAAAGACACAAACCCACACTTTTAGCAGCGCCACTTTTTGCATCTAACAGGGTAAATTTTGCTATTAACAGAGCACTGTTAACTGTTTAACAGTGGCAATAACTAGATTAGTCTTCTACTTTGCAATTATTGCAGAGTATTGACACCAAATATAATTTCTATTATGATCATTGTTATTTGTGAACAAAAGTGTTGAAATGTAAAAAACCAAATTATTCCAGCTATCCCACTACCACGGTTCCAAAGACTACCCTCTGGACTACCATTTGCATACAATCGATATGGTATACTATTTCTTATAATGGGTCCGCCATCTAACGTTTTTGTTTTCAACTAGTGCTTATTTCGTGAATGGTAACACTTAGCTCATGTCTGATTTGACAGATAATTAGTTTTATCCTTCCGCTGAACGAATATGGTTGTGCATACGCTTGAACAACGCTGGGAAATATTGCGACATTACTTTGAAAATCATGGTAATGTTGCAAAATGTGTGCGAAAATTGCGTACGGATTTTGGAAGAAGAGAAGCACCGTCAGCTCTCCGTATGTTCGTTATCTTGTGAAAAAGGTGAAGGAAACTGGCATCCTCATCGATAAACCAAAGCGTGAAAAACAAAAAACAGTGCGTACACCCAGGAATGTTGCTGCTGTGGCAGAAAGTGTGCATGAAGCGCCACATCAACATCAATTCAACGTCGTTCTCAACAATTGAACATTTCGGAGACATCATTGAAACGAATTTTGCATAGAGACCTTGGTATAACGCCATACAAAGTCCAATTGGTTTAGGAGTTGAAGCCAATTGCCCATCCTGTGTGCCTGCGATCGACTTACAGAAGATGCCGATTTTGGCAAAAAAAAATCATCTTTTCAGGCGAAGCTCATTTTGATCTTGGCGGGTATGTAAACAACCAAAATTGTCGCATTTGGGGCACAGAAAATCCGCATGCATACATTGAAAAGCCAACGCACCCAAAACGAGTCACTGTTTGGTGCGGATTTTGGTCCAGAGGCATAATTGGGCCATTTTTCTTCGTGGCCGTTACAGTCAATGGCGATCGTTATCGGGCCATATTGAACGAATTTTTGTTCACAAAAATTGAAGAGGAGGATATTGGCAACATTTGGTTTCCACAGGACGGCGCTACGTGTCACACAGCCGAAGCTACACTCGATGTTTTGCGCCCTGTTTTTGAAGATCGCATTATCAGCCGCAGAGCTGATGTCGTTTGGCCACCTCGGAGCTGCGATTTGACACTGTTGGATTATTATTTGTCGGGTGCCGTCAAAGATAAGTGTTACGCCGACAAGCCAGAGACAATTGACGCTTTAAAGGACAATATTCGTGAAGCCATTGGTGAAATACAGCTGCACACAATCGATAATGTGCATAAAAAATTGGACCGATCGTGTGGGCTACTGCATGGCCAGCCGAGGCAGCCATTTAAATGAAATTATTTTCCCTTATTAACGGAAAGGATTGTACTTTCAAATAAAAAAGAAATTTGAGAAAATATTCAGTATTTTTGTTGTAAAGCATTTTCAAAAAAAGTTATTTGGCGGACCCTTTATGTTGAAAAATGGCCCCTAATTTCCTGGAGAATTTTCAAGCAAAAAATTGGTATTTTCATAGCCAATTTTCTCAATACCATATCCATACCAATACTATATACACAGTATGTGACTCTGTTGCTGATTATATTAAGAGGCCTTGGAACCTTCCTTTGCATATAGTATGGTACTCATAGTTCTCGAGTATTTAACAAAATTAGCTCCTAAACAAGTGGGCTAGTTCAGATGGATACTGTTAAACAGCTAACAGTGCTCTGTTAAGGGCAAATTTTGTTCCGTTAACGCCAAATGTGGCGCTGCTAAAATTTATGGATTGCGCCTTGGATTTTCAAATTCGAATTTATCTTCACACACATAATATATCTTCTGGTACTTTAGTACCTCTACACGACAATACATTAAAGTACTTTTTAGGTACTTTGTTTTTGAAATGTTTTTATTTAAATTTAAACCTTTTTTAATTGATGGATTTGATGTTGATTTTGTTGAATTCTAGAATTTAAAAATTCTTTATCGTTTGATTGTTTATAACGGAATTTGTTACAGTTAAACTACTCGTACTATTGTAGCCATTATTGAACACCACATGCATTAGAAAATGGGCCTCCACCAGGGAAATCAATGGATGGCTTTTGTTATTGCCACTCTCATGTATTCAACGAACGGCATTCAATTGTTATTTGAAAATTGCCGTTTAACAGCGCAGTTCATTCCATAAATGGGTTTTAAGTATTTTGTTGGAGGGGAGGAGTTAAAAAAGGGGAAAATTATTTTGAAATTGCCAAAAGATATGTTTAAACCAGCGAAATGCATTGTGTGTGTGCCTGGGTTATTAAATTAAAGCGCAGTGATTATGTCACTTGATTGCAACTTAATTACTGTCTTCATGTAAAATGCAATTTGAAACAATTATTCAACGATTTTAAAAGCCTCCACTATTCCTAATCTCTCTATTCAAATTGCGGGGGGTGCCTTTTAAGCTTTGATTTTCTGTTTAATTACTTTCGTGGGGACATTTATGATGACGAAACGCACAATAAATTTCACAGTTTATGACAACAAAAGTATCACTTTTTTTGGTGGAAATTTCTCTTTGCTTTTTTTAATTTATTTCGCAATTTAATTTCGAAAAAAGTGCAGCTTAAGCACGTCCACAGAAGCCTGCAATTGCAAGCGATTTTTTAGCGTGGTTGATTGGTTTTTATCTAAAAAAAAATTAAGATTCTTTATTCCTCCTCCAAGTAATGCATCTAAGAGTACCTTGTCCAATACTTATTATCGTGTATGGGTAGTAGAATACTGCGACCATATGAACTCTTCTGCTGTCCTCAATCTGTGCAGCCCCCCTGTAATGTTTACCACAATTGAAATAGTAAGAGTACTCCATGCCTAGTACCAAGATGCATGGGAAGTAGGATTTATTCCTAGCCATATTGTACTGATGATTCATTCCCCTCATCAAATCTCTATTTTGAAGAAATGTCCTTTAAGTCTGCAGTGCACTATTCCTAGAACTGTTACTAACCTTAGCCTGGCTGTAGACACTGTGATGCATGTCTTAAATTACTTTCCCTCTACGATTACCCAATAATAGTTTAAATTGTCGCCTCTCTCTCTCTCTCTATTTGCTCTTTCGCTAAATATGTTTTTCCAGACATCTCCAGCTTCTTGACAGAAAGCTTGTGGCCCTATCAGTGGGCTCCTCATTGTCTTGATTTCTCGCATGACCTGAGAACCAGCTGAGGCTGGCTTTGTTTCCTCCGTCTAACCGATTTATCTGGCCTCATAGTAACTTCATTTTAACCTCATACGAATCGAGCGCTCAGGTCACGACCCGACACATTTTTTAATTGGAAGATAACCGAAGAGGCTGCATTGTGAACTAAAGGGTCCGTCAATTAATTTTTTTTTGAAAATGCTAAAAACTACTGAATATTTTCTCAAATTTTTTTTTATTTGAAAGTACAAACCTTCCGATTAATAATGGAAAATAATTTCATTCAAATGGCTGCCTCGGCTGGCCATGCAGTAGCCTACACGATCGGTCCAATTTTTAAGCACATTATCGATTGTGTTCAGCTGTATTTCACCAATGGCTTCACGAATATTGTCCTTTAAAGCGTCAATTGTCTCTGGCTTGTCGGCGTAACACTTATCTTTGACGGCACCCCACAAATAACAATCCAACGGTGTCAAATCGCAGCTCCGAGGTGGCCAAACGACATCAGCTCTGCGGCTGATAATGCGATCTTCAAAAACAGGGCGCAAAACATCAAGGGTAGCTTCGGCTGAGTCGCACGTAGCGCCGTCCTGTTGAAACCAAATGTTGCCAATATCCTCCTCTTCAATTTTTGCGAACAAAAATTCGTTCAACATGGCCCGATAACGATCGCCATTGACTGTAACGGCCACTCCTTGCTCATTTTCGAAGAAAAATGGCCCAATTAAGCCTCTGGACCAAAATCCGTACCAAACAGTGACTCGTTTTGGGTGCGTTGGCTTTTCAATGTATGCGTGCGGGTTTTCTGTGCCCCAAATGCGACAATTTTGCTTGTTTACATACCCGCCAAGATCAAAATGAGCTTCATTTGAAAAGATGATTTTTTTTGCCAAAATGGCATCTTCTTAGCGAAGCGAAAAGGCATTGAATGGTCAATTGTTTTCAACTCCTGAACCACTTGGAGTTTGTATGGCGTCATACCAAGGTCTTTATGCAAAATTCGTCTCAATGATGTCTCCGAAATGTTCAATTGTTGAGAACGACGACAAATTGATGTTGATGTGGCGCTTCACGCACACTTTCTGCCACAGCAGCAATATTCTCGGGTGTACGCAGTTTTTTTGGCTTTTCACGCTTTGGTTTATCGTCGATGAGGATGCCAGTTTCTTTCACTTTTTTCACAAGATACATACGGAACATACGGAGAGCTGACGGTGCTTCTTTTCTTCCAAAATCCGTACGCAATTTTCGAACACATTACCATGATTTTCAAAGTAATGTCGCAATATTTCCCAGCGTTGTTCAAGCGTATACACAACCATATTCGTTTAGCGGAAGGATAAAACTAATTATCTGTCAAATCAGACATGAGCTAAGTGTTACCAGTCACAAAATAAGCACTAGTTGAAAAAAAAACGTTAGATGGCGTACCCGATATTTCATTCGTGCCTCTTGCTCAGTCACAAATTAAGAAATTTAAAAATCACGGAGTCTACTGGTACTCCAGGGGATAGTTAAAAAGGATGTTGACAGCCACTCCATTTGTCCGAATCTGGTAAATCTCATATCAATTTTGTCTCTCCTGATACTATCTCTGGTCTTTTTAACATATGCATGGGTCCTAAGCAAAACAAGCTCAAGCGTCTCTTTAGCACAGGTTCTCATTGCCCCAATTTTACCAACACTAAGCTGTTCTCAAATGGCTACGTGGATTACAACTTCTCTGACTATCATGGTATACGTTCAGTGTATAATTTTGGATTTTATACTCAAGGTGCAATACATGCAAGCCTCCTACATATCAGTTATGACATGCATCGTTGGCATGGCTTGTCTGTCTCTTGTTTACTTTTTACTTTAAGCAACTCGATGACTTGCATTTTTTAAGGCAAATTTGACGATAACTTGCATTTTCTATAAAAACAAAAGCTGTCAGTGACTTACATTTCTACTGTAAACAACTGATTTTGGGCAATGAATAGATTTTCTTCCCAAGCTTAAGAATCTCAAGAATATCAGGATTATTTATGTTTCTCAAAAAAGTTTGTTTTAATTTTTTATGTTTTTTCTCTTTAGATTTTTATTTATTATTCTTAAATTATTGTAATGCTCTCTTCAATTTATTAAAGAATAATATTTTATTTCATTCTTGTGGCTTTTCTTCTTGTTCCCTTTGTACAAATCGTTGGTTTTATTGAATTTGAAAGTTTTTTTTTTGAAATTTTCCTCCTTTTAGGCTAAAAAGTGCCAGAGAGAGAGAGAGAGAAAGAGAAAAAACATTTCAATAAAAATTTGTTATATTAGCCACGTTGTAAAAGGAAATTCTATTTGCAGCCATTAAATGTTCATTCGTTCGTTCGTTTATTGTAAAATAATATTTTTGCAACAGCACCACAGCAATAGAAACCCAACTACAATTGAATTGAATTGAAATGAAATTGCAAGAAGAACAAGAACAACAACAAAAGGAGGAGAAATATATTTCTGGCTCATTTAAGGCTAAACACTCATACACAGGATATTTTTACTTTTTGCCATTGTAAACGGCATATAATAAGACTGTTGCAGCTTAAGTCTCTGGCGTTTTCTTTTTCTCTCTCTTAGATTTCCACGGATTTTATTATTTTTTTCTCTTTCTTTTGCTTCTCTTCTTTTTTTGCTTTCTTTTTCAAATGTTGCCATTGCATTTCTAAAGTTTTTTTTTGCTTTCCTTTTGTATCTCCTTCTTGGCTTATAACACTTTTTAACAATATTTCGTTGAGTTACGTTTTCTATAACGTTTCAAAGCCATACAAAAATATTTTAAAATGTAAGCAACATACACACACTCACGCATTAAAAGACCATGAGTATGTGTTTGTAATGCTAAAAGGAAAAAAAAGAAGAAAAACTCACGTTAAGTGGTTCGTGAGCCTTTGAAGAACACTCGCTCATACACTTGGAAGAAAGAGAAAGAGAGGGAGAGAGAGAGAAAGCGAGCATTACTACAAAAAGCGGAAATTGTAACACAATCAAAATAAAAATAAAAATGGTGGTTTCTTAAAACCATTACAACAACTAACATACGTACCTAGTACATACACACTCATACACTCTGACACGTACTCTTGTTTATTGTTATAACGGCTCTTATAACAGTTCTGTCATTAGCACTCTCTTTACACATACAAATACAAGTGCAAACATAAGATTCGAGAAACTTTTATAACCTCTGTTGTCATATACATGCCATGCGATGCCATATGCTTACACACCATTAACACCACCACCCCCATTACCATTACAACTACAACTGCACATTGCATTTCTAATGTCAATTGTTATTGTTGCTCTTGGCTCGTTCGTTCTTCTTCTTCTTCAAAAACATTTTCTGTTGTTTTTTGAGATGAAAATGCATTTTATGAAGCGTTGTTGTCGTTGTTGTTGTTGTTTCCTTTTACCAAGCCTTGCTAAAGAAGCAACATTTTGTAATGCTTAGTTCAAGGATACGATAAAAACAATACCATGCAACATTAGATTACAGCTCATAAAGGAGGATAGGCTGAGAAGCCTGAGCCTGTACTCGTATCTATAAAATTTAAGAATAACAAAAAATCTCTAGTAGGCCTTCAAAGACTAATACCAAAGAAAATAAAGTATAAAGAATGTGCATTTTAACATGTTTTGGAATATTTCTAAAATTTATTTCAAGACGCGGGGGGAAAGATAGAAGGGAAGGTTACAGAAACCAAGAGCGTAACAATGCGTTGTTCTCATCGTGCGTTTTTGTTGTTTGACCACTTTTTTATTTATTTTTCTGGTGTTAAAAACAGACGTCGGCACCAATGTCCCTCAGGGGAAGAACATCTTCGGCTTTTTACACACATAGGACACGAACATCAAGAATGTTCGTTAAAAAGAGCGTAAAAATCTTATCAGTTTTTAAAGAAGAAGGTTCATGTCCCTTTTTCCAGACTTCAATTATACACCCAAAGAAATATCACAGTAGTATTCACTAATATCAATGAGAAATGATTTCGATTTTTTGGTGGAATTCTTGCCAAGTTAAATACGGTGTCTTAGTGTCTTAGTGCAGTACAATTTTTCTATATTTTCCGATCACATATACATATCATTGGGTTAATAAGTAGACTTGAAAATATTACTAACAATTCTCCTCTAGGTTAACACATGCCTATGGTTATGGATTAGTGAGTGAGAGAGAGAAAATAAGTTGAGAGAATTTATTTATGTACAGCCATATAAAAGTGTTAGTAATATACTCTATTTTTATTTTCATTTCATCAACATACATATGTAAAGCTGTCTATCTTTGGCTTAATAATTTTGGATAAATAAAAACAAAATAAAACATCGATTTTATTATTAAAAGAACATAAAGCTATCCATCTTTGGCTTAAAAATTAGGCCATGTTTTTTAGAAAAATAAAAAGGATAAAAAAACCATTTTTTATTAAAAGAAAAAAACGAGCATTCCAAAGAATGAACAGAACATTTTTAACACAAAATATTCTTCGAGTGTTATTCTGACATAAAATGATAAAGCATCCGCGAAACATGTGTTCTTGTCGCAGTCTGATCGACAACTAAATCAAAAAACACAAGAATACATGCACATGTACATACGTACAATGAGAGCAACACACTGTTGCGCTCTTTGTTTGTGTTTATTTTCCTTCTGTCTTCCTCCCTCTCATCTAGAAAAGAATTTGATGAGAGCGGGTCGTAATGTTACGACGAATTTTACTTCTACATGATGCGTATTCTTTATATCCATATTCTTTGCTAATACTCATGTCTTGTGGAGGGGCTAGGGGCTAATCACTAAACCCATGACAATGTCTTAAAAACAATAAGTCGTCAGCACAAGTTAATAGAGTCCTGAAATAATCATCCGCCAACTTAAAAACTAGGGCTGAGCTGAATGCATCGACAATAAATAAATCGTTTCTGGCGACCAAATAGCTTGAACCTGAAGCCGCTTTAGCTTAGTATACTTACAGGGAAGGGAATTTTTTTCCAGAGTTAGAATAAATAACAGATGCTATCCACCTAAGTTGCACTATAAACATTTTATGTTATACACAAAAAACCAATGCCTTTGAAACCTGTTGCAGGCTATCTTTCTGAACTAAAAAAAAATTAAATTTAAAACACAAGAGGAACTGCTTCTGAATGCTTAGTAACTAAGATAGTTGGGTTCATATTCATAAAAAATTCTTTTAAAACTCTCAATCACATCGATACTAATGAATTTTTATTTCTCTTTTCTTTTTCAGGTAAGTCCAATATTCTTTGATGCACAATATTATGTAAGTAACGTAGTATTAGCAGGGTTGCGAATACAAAAAATTATCTTATCAAATTAAAAATTGGGGAGACTCATATTATATTATAAAAATTATTTGAAAAACTGACTTTTTTGTTCAACTTTTAGTTAAATTTTATCACTGCAACATTGTTTCTAACAACATGTTGCTAAAACAACTGAAAAATACTCTCTACGTTGTAATATCATTCGTTATCATAAATCATAGACCTTTCGAAAGATATACATTTTTTAATGTTATCTCTCAACCCAGTTGATAGCAATATTTTAATATAAAACAACTGCAACATGTTGCTAACAGCAAATAAATGTAAAAACTGCTCTAAAAGCCATAAAACATAAGTGAAAATCATAGATCATACGAAAAATAACACAATTATTCTTATATTGCATCTCTGCAACATAGTTGCTAGCAATCAATCAAATATGGGGTTGTCCAACATGTTGCTAAAATATTAAAAAAATGAAAAATGATCAAAAATTTCTAAGAACTTTTCATAGGTTAGGTTAGAGGACGTGTACTTGTCAATTAAGACAAGTACAGTACCCGGAGGTCGAATTGACCCATTGTACAACGTCCTAGTTTCTCACACCACTTATGTTGTGTGTGTTAATTTTATACATGAGTGGTGGGACCTAAAGTTTAAAGTCGTCTCCGAACGACAGATTTTTTTTTTATTGAGAAACTTTTCATGGCAATTTTTATTTACTCCGAGAGTTTTTTTTGCCAGAAAACTACTGAGAGGAAGTCGCCGAAAAAATACTTTTTGTATTTTGATGCCTGGCCTGGGGCTCGAATCCAGGCATTTGCGTCTAATAAGCCAACACACTACCTACTAGACTATGGCGACTGCAAGAACTTTTCATAACTCAATCTCAAACTCAAAATATATCACTTCTGTTTTATATTTTTATCTTTGCAACATTGTTGCTAACAATATTTCGATAAAGTTTTCAAGTACAAAAAATGTTAATTTGTTGCCAAACAGTTTGTTTTTAGTATCCTAAATTCAATATTAAAAAAACTAACTTTTCCAATAAGCCATGTTTATCTATAACAATATTTAAATTTTAAAATATTCTTCTGTATTCATAACCAGCAACATGTTGCCGCGTAGTAACAAAAATTTCATATGAAAACAAATTCAACTCTTAAGCCTTTACCTGTCAGAGTTTATCTCTTATAACACTCATTACCAATCACTTAAAGTGTTCACACCTCCTTCCAATGTATGATGTAAACATATGGCCAAAAACATTAATTAAATGTTGCTGGCTGAGGCTTATCTTCTAAATCAACATGCAATTTGTGTTCAAAAAAACAGAAAATTTATTCAAAAAAAAAAAAGGAAAAACCATAAAAATATATTCCAGCAACATGGCTATTCATAACTCACTTACCTTCTTTTTTGCAAACAAAACAAAACCTAACTCCTTCTGTCCTTCCTATGTGATTAACCTTTTGCATTTGATATGCGAAGTGCTTATAAATTATAATTAATTTTCTATCGGAATATTTTTATCATTTAAAATGCGAAAAAAAAATCTTAAACGCCGCCTGTCTAAACATTTTTTGCTGCCAGACATTCGTGTAAAGACTCCAAAGATTGTTGCTGCCGTTGTTAGGTAGTGTGTGGCCACAAAGTCAACAAAAATTGCTGACTTTTTCTCAATTTTTTTTTTGATATTTTTCAAAGAAAAATTAATCTTAGAAG
Source organism: Sarcophaga carnaria (assembly GCA_958299815.1). Taxonomy (NCBI): domain Eukaryota; kingdom Metazoa; phylum Arthropoda; class Insecta; order Diptera; family Sarcophagidae; genus Sarcophaga; species Sarcophaga carnaria. The sequence continues at coordinate 127,841,889 of OY283150.1, read as the reverse complement.
TTTAGACAAGCATATAAAAGTTCTGTTAGAAATTAAAGTGACCAAAGTGCAGAAAAATTACAATATTCGAGTTTAAATATGATTTTTAAATCAATATGAGGCAACAGCATGTTGCTTACAAAGCTATAAACATGTTTAAAACAATTAAACAAATTAAATACGTGTTCTTTAGCAGCATTGCTAAATAAAAATAAATTAAAATGGATAGCAATGTTGCCAGCAACATGAGTTTATGTATTTTTTAATTCTATTAAACATGTTTACAGTTTTGTTGGCAGCATTCTTTATTTTGTTGTAGTATAAACACAAAAAATTTATTCAATTGGTAAACAATCAATTTATCAACATGTTGCTGGCATTAATGTAATATTTTAACTGTGTTTCTATCATAATGACAAAAATAATATTCTCAACTTTTCCTCATTTTTTCTCGGCTAAAGATTTTACCAAAATTTTTGGCAACATGTCGCTAGCAACCTTATTTTTAAAGAAATCAATAAAATTGTTCAATTTACAACTACAATGTTTAGCAACATTTTAACGAAGTGTTGTCATTTGAAACTTCTTACAAATAATTTGTATTGAATGGAAATTTTTTTAAGAGTTTCAATAATAAAAAAAAATGTGTCGCTTCAATGTAATTTCATTTGTCAACTTGCAACATGTGGTCTTCCCATAATTGTTGCTTTCAAATGTTCTTTATATAGAGATGTTTAGACTTTTCTAAATATACTTCAGCATATTTCAACGCATTAAATGATCGTTTTCCGTTTTTGGTAATTTGTTTGTTTTTCTGCTTTTCTTCTTCTTACTCTATAAAGAGAAGAAAAAATCTCATTTGCAATGAGTTGCATCATAATGTCGCGCCACAAAAACAATTTCAGGAAAGAAAAAAAAAGAAGAAAACTTCCAGTCAGCAACTTTTCTTCAAATGCAAACATGCCGTACAAAAATATCTTCTATTGAAACAGAGGCAGAGACAGAGAGAGAGAGAGAGGAGGGCATAAGGTAATTAAAAAATATGTATATAAGTGTGCATGTGTAATAAAATGTGGCAGCCTGACAAAATTATAATAAAAAATTACCTCTGGTCTGGTCTGGTCTGGTCTGGTAGATCTTTGTTTTCCATCTCCGGTATGCACTTGTTGGCTTGGCTGAGTTAAATTGTCTTAGTCAACGATTTAGTGTTCAAAGACAAATAATTTAAGCCAAATGAAGTTGTCTCTATGTGTGTAGCCCGCTTTCAGATCGAACGCCTGTATCTCCTGCATTTTTCTTTGAGCAAAAATAAAAAATTTTCCTAAGAAAAATCGTGTTTATCAGTGGGCGGTGTAAAGTGTCTTTCATTTTTATTATAAAGTTGAATTTAATTCCGCGTGTATTTTTAAAAAGAAAATATTTTCTTATTCATAAATTAAGTCTTTTTTTTGCAAACAGCCAGCAGCCTTTTGTTAAATAACATGACAAAATTTATTGTTAATAAGTTTTTAAATAATAAAATACATACAAGGAAATAAAAAATCGAAATTATTTTCAAAAGTCTGGAAAAAAACAATAATTTTTCATAAAATATTGCTGGCAACATGTTGCTAAACATTATGGAAAATATATGAATAACGGAAAACAAAGCAATAAAATATGGAATTTATGTTTTGAAAATGCAAAATATATTATTTATTATAAAATTTTGATGGCAACATGTTTCTAAACATATGGTCAAATACAAATCATAAAATATAGGGTATTGAAAATGAAATATTTTGAAAATTCGAAAAAAATATTAATTTTGCCACAAACCAGCAATCAATAGTAAAATAAAAAGCAACAGAATAAATATTTAGAAAAAAAACTATCTTAACAACATGTTGCAAAAAATATATTACAGTTACTCATCCCTTCAACATGTTATCAGACATTTTAGATACACTAACCTTAATTTCTGAAGAGTTAAAGTGCACTACCAAAAAAGATTTTCCAAGTTCTTCTTGCCTTTGACAGCAATTGTCTTGGAGTAATGTCTCTGGTCTTCCGATTTTTTGCTGATCTGGTCTGTGTCTCTGAACCTTTCAAACCACTTCTCTAATTTTTGAATTGCAGAAACATATTCAAGCTGATAATTACTTTTGAAGACATCATATGTCTTTAAATGCTGCAATTTTTATTAAGGTCCCTATGTACTAATGTATGTACATGCAGAAATTAAACTAAAAAAAAAAACAAAAATTTCAAACCAAATGCCGTAAATCCTTTAAAAAATATTTTTAAAAATAAATTTAATTCGTTTTGTATTAAAAATATTGCTATTTATGTATATAAATCATTTGCAACATGTTGCTAGAAACATTTTAAAACACAAAATAAATAAAAATTTCAAACCAAATGACATAAATCCTTTAAAATATATTTTTAAAAATAAATTTAATTTAATTCGTTTTGATTTAAAAATTTTGCTATTTATGTATATAAACCATTTGCAACATGTTGCTAGAAACATTTTAAAACAATTAGTCAAGCAATTTAAAAGGCTTATAAAACTTTCATAACTTGGTGTCATTGTATTATTTTTACTTGTAATTTTTATTAATTATTTTCTTTGTCTGACAGACATGATATGATAACAAAAAAAAGACAAAAACTAGGCATTCAATAGTAAGCGACCGCACCATTAATAACCATTAAAATTCTTTGAATTTTTTCCTACACTTCCATAATAAAAGAAAAAAGCCCTTCTCTGCTGTACTGCTCAAAGAACACAAAGAATTATTGTCTACATGTACCTTGAATTAATCAAAATTCATCATAATGTTGCTAAAGCTAAAGCTACTGTTCTTAACATTAAAAATTCTCTATTAAATTAACATAATGATCATTAACAGTAATAACACTCAATTTGAGTGACTGGTAATGAAATTTAATAAGAAAAGAATTTACGCTGCATAAAAATGTACTCTTCTTAGCACACAGAGAATAACAAACAAAGTGTTATGAATACTCTCTCAGTGAAAAAAAAGTAAACAAAAGAAAAAAAGAAAAAAATATTGTAAACAAAACATTGGGTGGCTATGCCTATGCCTCCCTTTTCATTTAAATGCAAAATATTTGTACACAGCAACAAGGGGAACAGCAACAAGTTTGCTGAGATAGTATGTTCAGTGCCATACACAAAACAAAAACCGGCTAAAATTTACACATACACACATACACAAGCATACACAGAGAAAGAGGTTTGCTCTGTTGAACAGTATTACGTTTAACAGATTGAGTATCAATAGCAGCAGGTCTTTCTCTCATTTTAATCATTTAAAGTGTGTGTGCTGGTTATGAGTGGCTTTTAACACAATATTTCCCCTTATTTAGCCAATAAGAACTTCAAAATTAGCTCTAGTTTGCAAGACCTTACAAATTGTCAGTTAGTAAACAGACGCGGCTCGTTCTGGCAGTGCGTGTTCAATTACTTGTTTTTGATTTTATGATATTTTTCTTTATTTTAAACGAAATAAATTTAAATGTAAAAATAAAATTTTGTAAACGAAAACATTTTTTCCAAAACGAAAAGTTTTTTTCTTTTTCGAACAATTTAAGTGTCGTCGTGTTAAATGGTATCGCATATCGTCCAATAAAAATTGCTTTTTAAGCGGAAATATTACAGTTTTTAGGGGAATTTTACAAAAGAAATTTGAAAAATTTTAATGAAAATTAAATAACAGTTGAGTGAGTCGAAGTGCATAAAAATATTTGCTTATGTTTCTGATAAAATAAATTTATATAAAAAATAAAACAAGGCATAAAAATAAACAAAATTAAAAAAAATAAAAATTAATTGTAATAAAAAAATTATTTCATATGTTTTTGTAATAAATGTAATAAAAGTATAAAAAATAATAAAAAAAAAATAAAACAACACCTATAAATAATAAGTAAGAAAAAAAAAGCAGTAACGATAAAAATTAAAAATATTTATATATAAATGAAATAAAAATAAATAAAAATAAATTAACGATAAAAATTAAAAATATTTATATATAAATGAAATAAAAATAAATTATGAGTTAAAAATAATTTTCGTTTAAACAAAAAATAAAAAAAATTAAAAATAATATAAAAAAATAAATAATATTAAGCAATAAAAATGGTTTCATTAAAAACAATAAATTTAAATAAATACATACGTAATATAAAAATGATTAAATTTTATATATAATAAAGAATACAAAAAAAAATATTTTTTTTACCACAGAAAAACACCATTGACAATTTATATTGTTAAAAATATTAATAATAATAATAATAATTATGAATAAAAAAAATATATAAAACATTTGAAAATAATTTTAAAAATTATAAACAAATATAATGCATATTAATATAAAATGCTAATAAATTAAATAATAATATTGAATTAATTTAAAAAAATTAAATAAAAAATTATAAAAGTAAAAAAGTAAAATAAATATTAAAATTTCAAACATAAAATAAATAATGAAATATGAAAAAATTTAATACAAAAAAAAATGGTATTTCAACAGATTTAATAATTAAAAAAATGCTATTAAAACATGTATATAAATTACTGGAATTTAATTTCAAACTCAGGGCCACTATGCTAAAAAAAATTCATTCTGTTGATATAATGAGTTTTTCAAGGCCGATATCTCAAGTTTCTAAATTATTTGGGATATATTACTAATTGGGTTTAATTGGGGACACCTTAAGCTACAATTTGTATATAGTGGAACATCTGCAGAGAGTCCCATTTTTCCACAATATCGATCATCTATTTTTTTTAATAAAAATTTTACAATTTTTAATAGAAGTACCGAATTACCAGAGCAGCTGTTCCACAGAGCACAATTTTAAATCAATGGAATATTGCATTCTCTGATATCGTATATTTGGGGATATCATCCTTGACTATTTTTCGTATTTTCTGTTAACCGCTTAACATTTCTCTGTTAACTTTAACCTTAGCTCTGTTAAAATTTCTGGTTATTGTCCTTGCTAATTAAATTCGAATTTATCTTCATACACATCTGTTAAACCTTGCCTCGAGAATAATGCTGATGTAAATTTCAGTCAAAAAGAAATCCGAAAAAAATCCACCAAAAATTTGTTGAAATAAAACAGCGACGAATAGTTTTTCAAAGGGAAACTGCCTGACTTTATTCAACTAACAAATTCTATGCTGATGACAGTATGGCTTAATGTAGATGAAACATTTGAAATGCAGAAATTCCCACAAACAATATCGTTTATCTTCAGATACAATTCCGACACAACCCCACAGTTCTTCAAAGACACTGTCTGTGTCTGGTCACTCTCTGCAAGTGGCTTCATATGTTTGCTTCTCTGTAGAGGAATTCCAACCTCATGTTGAAATTCAGTTAGAATTTCCAATATCAGCCAAATGGCCACTAAACTACTAGAGAATTTTCAATAAAAAAAATTTATATTTTCAAAGTCAATTTTCTGAATACCATTTCACTTTATATGGGACTATATTGCTGATTATTTTAAGAGGCCTTGGAACCTTGCTTTTTTAAGTATGATATGGTATTCATAGTCCTAGCATATGCCCTAAAATTACCTCCTAAACAAGTGACCTTGTTCAGATGGATATTGTTAAACAGTTAACAGTGATCTGTTAAGGGCAAATTTTGCTCTGTTAGGAGAAAATTTTGCACTGTTAACTCTAAATTTGGCGCTGCTAAAATTTATGGATTGCGTCTTGGATTTTCAAATTCGAATTTATCTTCACACACATTGAATATATTGCTATCCCTTCTAAAGGGTGTTTTTTTTAGAGGTATAGAACTTTAAGTTTCAATAAAACAACGATGGATTATTCGATTGACATGAATTTTATTTATCCGAAAGATAATCTTGTGGCATTACATTTTAGATATGATTTCTGGCATATGACCGCTACGGCTGGCGCGGATGTAGTCCAATCTGGACGTCCAATTTTCGATGACTTTTTCCAACATTTGTGGCCGTATATCGGCAATAATACGGTGAATGTTGTCTTCCAAATGGTCAAGCGTTTGTGGCTTTACCGCATAGACCAATGACTTTACATAGCCCCATAGAAAGTAGTCTAGCGGTGTTAAATCACAAGATCTTGGAGGTCAATTCACAGGTCCAAAACGTGAAATTAGGCGGTCACCAAACGTGTCTTTCCATAAATCTATTGTGACACGAGCTGTGTGACATGTTGCGCCGTCTTGTTGAAACCACATCTCCTGGACATCATGGTTCAATTCAATTCAGGAATGAAAAAGTTTGTAATCATGGCTCTATACCGATCACCGTTGACTGTAACGTTGTGGCCACCATCGTTCTTGAAAAAGTACGGACCAATGATTCCACCAGCCCATAAAGCGCACCAAACAGTCAGTTTTTCTGGATGTAACGGTGTTTCCACATACACTTGAGGATTACCTTCACTGCCAAATGCGGCAGTTTTGTTTGTTGACGTAGCCATTCAACCAGAAGTGCGTTTCATCGCTAAACAAAATTCGCTTATGAAAATCGGGAACAACGGTAATCTCGTTTTGGGCCCATTCGAAGAATCTACGCCTTACTTGATGATCGTTTGGCTTCAAATCTTGCACGAGTTGGATTTTGTAAGCACGCAAACCAAGATCCTTCCGCAAAATCTTCCATAAAGTGGATGGACACAGATCCAATTCTTTTGCTCGATGGCGGATGGACTCATTCGGGTCTTCCTCAATGCTACGCTCTACAGCAGCAATAGCTTCTTCTGTACGCACCGTACAGCGTCTCTGGGGATGCGAGTTATCAAGAAGAGTAAACGTGGTGCGAAAACGTTCCATGGTTAATCGAATTAACTGCTCTGATGGACGATTTTGTCGACGATAAAATGGACGTAGTGCGCGATACGTTTTCCGCACAGAACCATTATTTTCGAAATAAAATTTCACTATTTGCAAGCGTTGTTCAGGCGTGAGTTTATTCATGATGAATTGCCAAACCAAACTGAAAATAAATCACTTGACAGCTGTTAAATCGGTCGCCATCTCGAAAAGTAATACCAACTTAAAGTTATATACCTCTATAAAAAAAACACCCTTTAGAGTCACCCGGCATTCTTGGACGATCTAAGATGTGTTGTACACATTTTCTAGGGATCTAAGAGATGCTTTACTATCGGTAAATATGATGTGTATATCACAATATGATATATTCTGATAATGGATTTGACATAACAGAGCCTATACGGTATCTTCGTTGTAGAACAAGGATCGAAAGGGGGTTTACATATCGTGTCCTACTCAATGTTTTGTCATGTTTATAGCTTTTATATTTTACTAATCCCTGGGCGTTCAGCATGATTAGAAGTGGTTTGACGAAAAAAATTATTTCACTTTTACGGAATCCATTTAATTACCCATTCCTGCCCTGTTTTAAGAGGCGTGCCTGAGTAAATCTATACGTTTTCAAATAAAACTAAGTTTCATGTAAATACTGTCATAAATTACAACAATTCCAGATTGTAATTATAGTGTTTAAACAACTTATTACAACAAATCTTTACAACAATTTCCTTAAAAACAACTTAAAATGCATAAATTACCACAGAACCATAGAGAGAGAGAAGAGAAAAAAATCACCATAATTTATATGCAAAAAAGAAGAAAAAATGTAAAGTTTTTGTCATGTTTTCATATTTGCAAATCTAAATTCCAAAACTATCAATTATTCACTTTAATTCTTTTTTGCTTTAAACTCCATGTTGGTTGTTTGGTGGACTGACTATTAAAAAAGAATCTGAGAAATAATTTCATGCGATTTATCTTGTGAATAAAGGAGAATTATATTCCAGTTTTTTTTTTTCGATTTCTTTTTTTTTTTTTAAGTAAAATATGATGTGATGTTAATTTTAAAGTAGAGTGTATGTACATGTGTATGTACATACGTTCCTACTATTAGTCCGTCTGACTCTGTCTGTCAGTCAGCTAGTCTATATTGTATTGTATTGTACGTTCGCATATTGAAGCCAGGATGATGGCAAGAAGATTAAAAGCAAAAAAAAAAACAAAAAATAGAGAAAAATTGTATCACTTTTGTTAATAACATGTTTCATGATAGAAGAGAATAGATTTCAGAGAAATATTTAAAACAAAAACGAGAAAAAAAGAATAGTTTTTATGCCATTTGATAGACAGAAGCTATAAATTAATTTTATATCTGAATATAAACGATAATTAATAATAAAGGAAGCTCTATACTGTTTAAGACAGACATATGATCAGAGGTTTTATGTATTAAATTGTATAATTATGAAAATTTATAAAAAAAAACTAAAAAATTAACAAAATGTCACAACCGTTACGCTTAGAAAATTATCATGAATAACCAAAAGACCAATTCCTATTACTAATTGCTACGAAAATTATAAGATTGGTAAAGAAAATAAATTCTTGCATGCAGTGTCACACCCGTTAACAGAAGTTAATCAGTATAACAGTAAATTTATTTATTATATTATTATTTATTATTATATTAATATTTATTCGCTTTTATTAAAACAATTTCATTAAATAAAGAAAACATCAAATATTTGTTAAAAAAAATGTCACACTCGTTACTTTAACAAGATTTCCTCCGTAATTTCTCCATAAATGGTAATAAATTGACATAGAAAATGAATTTTTAAAAACAATGTCACGCCCGTAGTCGCCGTAGTCTAGTAGGTAGCTTATTAGACGTAAAGCCATAGTTCGAGCCCCAGGCCAGATATCAAAACAAAATACAAAAAGTATTTCTTCGGCGACTTCCTCTCAGCAGATTTCTAGCAAAAAAACTCTGAGAGTAAATAAAAAAATTGCCATGAAAAATTTCTCAAAAATCTGTCGTTGGGAGTCGACTATAAACTGTAGGTCCCGCATGTAGGTCATGCATAAAAATTAACACTTACAACATAAGTGGTGTGAGAAACTAGGTCGTAATCCTGACTGAAGGCTTGTAATGACCAATTATGTATGTATGTCACACACGTTACACTTAATAATTAAACATCATATCCTTAACTTTTAATCGCGATCAGTAGACAAATTATAATGAATAGAAAAAAATTTGTGGATTGCAATTGAAAAACGTAATACAAATAAATTTTTACATTCATTATCATAAAAAAAAAAATTGTCACTCCCGTTACGCTTAAAAACAATTCCTAATATTAACTAATACTAATACTTGAAATTAATGTCACACCCGTTACACCTAAAAATTATTAACGATGCTTGTCACACTCGTAATAATTATAAAAAAATCTATATTACAAGGACAATTTACTTAAAAATATTTATAATTAAGCAAAAATAAAACTCTATTCAAAAAAATGTTACGCCCGTTATAAATAATTTTCCAGATGTTTATTGCTTAGCTTTTCAAAAATATTTATTCAGCTGAAATTGAAACCTTTTTTCAATTTCAACACTTTCAATTTCATTTTACCCTCTTTTCCTTTATTGGGTACCAAATGAGTATGAAAAATAAAAATACGAGGCTTTTTTAAACTCAAATTTCTGTTCAAAATCAACAGAAGGAAAAATATTGTTTTTTTTTTTGTTTTCATTTTTAAATAAAAATTAAAAATAAATCATAAAATATTCGTTGGCAGCGTATAAATTAACTGACTGCCATGAAATGTGAAACCCTTTTTCATAAAATTGTTTTTTGAAATAAAAAATTTGACAAAAAAAACAAAGCTTTTATGAAGTAATCAAATCACTTACCGTGGCTGACTGTTTGACTCGATGAATGGCTTGTTTATCGTAACCTCTTGCTGGGTTTTCAAAATATTCTTCTGCGCTGGCTTTTGTTTTCATTGCAAAGCTTAAAAGAAAAAGAGAAGAAAAAAATTTGCTTTTAAAACACACAAACAGAAACGAAGAAATAAAAAAATAAACTTAAAAAACTCCAACTGATCTTGATAATGATAAAGAAACCTAAAATAAATACAAATAAAGGTGGCACGCAGGCTGGCAGCCATAAAGAAATAAAAAAAAACCCAAGACCGAGAAGAAGTATTCGTAAGAACGGAACCTTTTCATCACAATGCCTACAACACAACGCAACATGAATCACGGGTACTGAGTACTTGTTTCGTTAATAATTTTTCTTTTTTTTCCTTTTTTTTCATTCTCTTTAAAAGACAATGAATGTGTTGCTTTACACATCGTTCTTTTACAAGATAAAATATAAGAAAAAAAACGTCAAAAGAAAAAGAAACACGAATCATAAAAATGGTCTATTAGACTACAATGTCTCTCTTACACGGCGCGGAATAATAAAAAAGGAAAAACAAAGAAAAAAGAAGTCAAGGTTTCTGTGCATGTTTTACGAACACAGCAACATTATGTTCTTGTACAAGGGAATTTTGTATCTGTTGCCTGCAATATAGGCCAGTTATTCATAAAACATGATTTCAAATCTAAACAAGATCTCTTGAGTCATACTTCCTGTAACAATAAACACACACACACACACATGCAGATGAAATAAAATTGTTTTCAAACTTTAAAAATTAAATTTTAAATTTTAATTTCATCTGCCAGGCGAGAAATTCTTGTTTAAAAATTATATAAAAACAAGGCGTGCTTAAAAATTATTAAATAAATAAAGCAATTTTATATGCAAAATTATGTGTTAAAAATCTATGGAATAAGCAAATTAAGTCTCACCCGTTACATTAAAAAACATACGTTTCAGTTCTGTAAACTGCTTCCTTTTTAAAAGGTCGCAACGAAAAATATTAGTTTAAAAAAAAGATTAGTCGACTTTCTTGAAGTCAATGTCACACCCGTTACATTAAAAACTTTAGTTTCAGTTTGTTAAACTGTTTCGTTTTTATAGGGGCATGAACACATGCATATGTATATAAATATTTTAAAATAATGTCACACGCGTTACAATAATAATAATAATAATAATAATAATAATAATAATAATAATAATAATAATAATAATAATAATAATAATAATAATAATAATAATAATAATAATAATAATAATAATAATAATAATAATAATAATAATAATAATAATAATAATAATAATAATAATAATAATAATAATAATAATAATAATAATAATAATAATAATAATAATAATAATAATAATAATAATAATAATAATAATAATAATAATAATAATAATAATAATAATAATAATAATAATAATAATAATAATAATAATAATAATAATAATAATAATAATAATAATAATAATAATAATAATAATAATAATAATAATAATAATAATAATAATAATAATAATAATAATAATAATAATAATAATAATAATAATAATAATAATAATAATAATAATAATAATAATAATAATAATAATAATAATAATAATAATAATAATAATAATAATAATAATAATAATAATAATAATAATAATAATAATAATAATAATAATAATAATAATAATAATAATAATAATAATAATAATAATAATAATAATAATAATAATAATAATAATAATAATAATAATAATAATAATAATAATAATAATAATAATAATAATAATAATAATAATAATAATAATAATAATAATAATAATAATAATAATAATAATAATAATAATAATAATAATAATAATAATAATAATAATAATAATAATAATAATAATAATAATAATAATAATAATAATAATAATAATAATAATAATAATAATAATAATAATAATAATAATAATAATAATAATAATAATAATAATAATAATAATAATAATAATAATAATAATAATAATAATAATAATAATAATAATAATAATAATAATAATAATAATAATAATAATAATAATAATAATAATAATAATAATAATAATAATAATAATAATAATAATAATAATAATAATAATAATAATAATAATAATAATAATAATAATAATAATAATAATAATAATAATAATAATAATAATAATAATAATAATAATAATAATAATAATAATAATAATAATAATAATAATAATAATAATAATAATAATAATAATAATAATAATAATAATAATAATAATAATAATAATAATAATAATAATAATAATAATAATAATGATAATAATAATAATAATATTAATGAGAAAGAGAAGAAGAAAGAAATTACTAAAATTAATATTACAAAACATAAGCATTTGAAAAATGTCACACCCGTTACAATAATAAAAAGGAAAAAAAAAGCATGAACACATACATTGTATATAAATATTTTAAAATAATGTCACATTATTATTACTGTAACGGGTAATAATACTAATTAGAAGGAGAAGAAGAAAAAAATTACAAAAAATTAATATTACAAACCATAGGCAATTGAAAAATGTCACACCCGTTACAATAATAATAGTGAAAAGGAGAAGAAAAAATTGCAGAGAAAAATTCTATAAAATGTAAGCAATTTAAAAAAGTCACACCCGTTACACAGTTAACAATTTCTAAGCCATGACAATAAAAGTACATAAAAAGGTTTGTACAAAATTTGAAATAAAAAATTTTAATAAAATGGAAAAAACCTTACTATCACTTAGTGAAGCAAGCTTTGCTGTTAATTTCTTTTTCAATGCCTTGGTGGGTGATAAGTAGTAATTTAAAGCTTAAAATTTTATGATTCAAAAAAACAAAAAACAATGTCAGCCATTTGCAATAAAATATTGCATTTTAAGTCGTTAATATAATCGAATTAAAAGCAAAATTTATTTCTTCTTTGTTTTTATTTTCGAATAATAAAAATTAAAAACAAAAATAAATGGCGACTTAAATTTAAATTTTTTTAATATTTTAACAGCTTAAACTCAATACCACATGTGCCATACCACGTTTTTAAAATAATTTTTTTTTTAATAATTTCAGCGATCATTTTTTTTCCTTTGGGTTGCCATAACGTAGAAAAAGAATTGCATTCATAAGCAATTTAAATATTAAACGCCACACTCTGTTAAATGTCTTATTATTTGTTAAATTCTGTTTTTTCATTTGTTTGTATTTAAACAACAATAAGAAAATTGAATATTTTGTTTAATGTTCGTTCATAAATAAACCGCTTAAAAAGGAAATTTTAAGTGGAAATTGTAAGAAACGTTATGAAAATGAATGAATGAATAATGAAAACTAAAGCCACACAACTGTTGTGTTGACCCAAATTTAAATGTTGAACACCGAAAAGCAAAAAAACAAGACAAATTCGTATGAAATAAAATTAAATTTTTATATGATTTTAATAACATTCTCATAAATTGACAATTTTAAACGCAGTAATAAAAAAATTTCCAATAAAAAATACATAAAATTAAAATAAAAATGTAAGTGTTTAAAATACTCGCAAAAACAAACCACAAATATGCATTTTAAACCGCAAAATACATATCGTAAAAAATAAAAATAATAAAATTTTTAATGTCTGTAAAGTGTAACGGGTGTGACATTTTTTTTAAAGGATTTAAATTTATTATTAAAATTATTGACAAAACATATTTGTGGAGAAATTGATATTATTATTGCGAAAAAAAATTTATATTCGCAACAGGCGTGGCATTTTTCAGAGAATAAAATTCGTAACGGATGTGACATGACTTTAAAAAAAATTGGTTTTGTAATGATATTTTCAAAATATCATATCTCAAAATATTATTAATAACTTAGTCTAATTCTTGAGAAAAATCATATTGGGTTAAAAACGTAACGGGTGTGACAGGACTTTAGGATTTTAAATTTTTTGTGAAATTATGTGTTTTAAAAATGCTTTTATAAAGATAGAGACATTGCCTTTAGTAGATTACAGTTTATTTTCAAAATTGTAACGGGTGTGACCTCTCAATTCACGCTGTGGAATGGATTCTAAGTAAGTGCCCCACATCTAAGTAGCAATCATACATCATTTGAGGATAATTTTCAACTTTAGAGCTTTCGGTACCTTCCGAGACAACCATGCCATCTCATGTGATTCCCTGATAAAGGAGATCCACTGGGTAATTGTGTAGCCAATGAACGTTTAAGAGCAGCTGCAATACCACCCAATACTCAACTCCTTATAAAGACACATACATACATAATTGGCAATTACAACCCTTCAGTCAGGATTACGGCCTAGCTTCTCACACCACTCATGTTGTGTGCGTTAATTTTATACGTGAGTGGCGGGACCTACAGTTTAACGTCGACTCCGAATGACAGAATTTTGAGAAACTTTTTCATGGCAGTTTATTTTACTCTCAGAGTTTTTGCCAGAAATCTGCTGAGAGGAAGTCGCCGAAGAAATATTTTTTTTTTCATATTTCATTTTTTGATGTCTAAACTGGGATACGAACCCGGGCTTTACGAATAGTAAGCCAACACACTACCTACTACACCACGGCGACTTCAAAAGATAGGTATTATTACTATTAGACTGAACTATCCATCACTCAAGAGATGTCTATTACACCCTGACAATCCCACACTGAAGAGGAAAGCGTACCAATCAACTCTGCTAATTGAACCGGAACAGGCGAACTACTCTATCACAAGAGAGTTATGGTCTAAAGCATACCCCTAAGGTATTATTTGTGGAGCGTGGAATTTACAATCGTAACAGACGTAGCAATATCTTTTGAATTGGAATTCTGTTTGACAAATTGTACTTACGATTATTGCGTTACACTTGTAACGGGTGTGACATCTTTTTAAATATTTATATTTGTGTGTAATTACCGTTTTATTAAAATATTTGTAAATATTGCGCCGCTAAGATTAAACAAATGATTGCTCATACTTGTAACGGGTATGACAATATTTTAAATTGATTAATTTTTAAGGTAATTATGCACTTAAAAACATTTTACATAAACTAGTGTAACAATTTCGAATACATATTACTGTTTTGATACAGTTGCAACGGGCGTGACAATTTCTTAAGTATTGAAATACTTGCTATTCTTTATGATTTTTTTTTTTTTTTTTATTAAATATTAAAGAATATTTATTCTTCTCTGTTATAAGGGAAATGGTGTACCAGTATTGTTGTTATTCTAATTTATTTTTCATTCCATAGAATGCAAATATTTTAATAATTTTGTATTTAAATATTGTCAGTCTTGATAGTTGTTAAATGATTAATATTTCCCATTGAAGCCTGTTTGATTTAAATTGAATTTGATTTGAATTTGATTTTTTCATTAAATTTCAATTAATTCTCATCACAATGCATTCAATTTGAATGCTTTAATAGCGCCATTTGTGCCATAAATGTTATACAATTGTTGACTATTAATTAAGTTTTAAAACACCGACATTAATTGTGCAATATTTAATGAATTTTTATGCCGTGTAAAGAAACTAAACTTAATATATGGCGCTACACTACTCTTGCTACTTCCTACCTCACACAATAAATTTTTTCTAGTTCCAGTTACATTACACTCCATTAGTAGCGGTTATTTACAGGGTGTTGATCGTGAAAGAAATATATTTTTTATTCAGATCGGTAGTAAAAAAAGTTGAATTTTTTTCTTAGTTTTTACAACTTAATTGACGAATGGCATCATCATCATCGGTCTTATCATGTACGACGCTTTAGAGTCATTGATTTCAATGTAATTGAATTGAATTGAATTGTATCGAATCAAAGAAATAAAAATTGAATTTATTTTTTCTTAATTTAAGTTCAAGTTTAAATATGAAGTAATACGATAGAACGTGTTTAAATGGATTTTTTTTTTGTGTTTTACAGCGAAAATTATAACAAATATTTTCCACATCAAAAATAGTTTCCAAATGAAACTTTAAAAGCAATAAATTATTAAATTGTTCATTATTATTATTATTAAGCGAACATACATATTTATTTTTTTCGTTTTTATGATATTTATCTACTTTAAATAACAACACAGTAAATTTTGTTTGCAACATTAATTATAAAGGGTCCGCCAAATAATATTTTTTTTTTTTGAAAATGCTTTAAAAACAAAAACTACTGAATATTTTCTCAAATTTCTTTTTTTATTTGAAAGTACAATCCGTCCGGTTAATATTGGAAAATAATGTCATTCAAATTGCTGCCTCGGCTGGTAGCCTACACCAGAAGATGCAGATTTTGGCAAAAAAAAAATCATCTTTTCAGATGAAGCTCATTTTGATCTTGGCGGGTATGTAAACAACCAAAATTGTCGCATTTGGGGCACAGAAAACCCGCACGCATACATTGAAAAGCCGACGCACCCAAAACGAGTCACTGTTTGGTGCGGATTTTGGTCCAGAGGCATAATTGGGCCATTTTTCCTCAAAAATGAGTAAGCAGTGGCCGTTACAGTCAAAGGCGATCAGTATCGGGCCATGTTGAACGAATTTTTGTTCACAAAAATTTAAGAGGAGGATATTGGCAACATTTGGTTTCAACAGGACGGCGCTAAGTGCCACACAGCCGAAGCTACACTCGTTGTTTTGCGCCCTGTTTTTGAAGATCGCATTATCAGCCGCAGAGCTGATGTCGTTTGACCACCTCGGAGCTGTGATTTGCCACCTTTGGACTATTATTTGTGGGGTGCCGTCAAAGATAAGCGTTACGCCGACAAGCCAGAGACAATTGATGCTTTAAAGGACAATATTCGTGAAGCCATTGGTGAAATACAGCTGCACACAATCGATAATGTGCTTAAAAATTGGACCGATCGTGTAGGCTACTGCATGGCCAGCCGAGGCAGCCATTTGAATGAAATTATTTTCCATTATTAACCGGAAGGATTGTACTTTCAAATAAAAAAAGAAATTTGAGAAAATATTCAGTAGTTTTTTTTCTAAAGCATTTCCAAAAAATAAAAGTTATTTGGCGGACCCTTTATTTTGATTGGAGTATAAAAATATCACCAGAGAATTAAGCGCAATAAATATTCCTCCAATAAATAATTATTTGCAATTAATTACGAATAAAAATAAGATAAAAAATTGATGCAATAATAGGAAATTGCATTGACTTTTACATCTGGTATAAAATGCCAATTTAATGGCTTCAATTTCACTTCGTTTCGGTTTTATTCAAGGCATTCTCCCCACAGGTTGATTAGATAAGTGTCGCTTTGAAACCAAAATACATGACCAATGGTGATGTATTAACGAAATAAATAGGAAACAAGAAAAACTAGGTAGTCCTCGTAGTCCATTAAGCACTATGTTGCCTTGCCAGACCAGAGCACCTGGGTTCAAACCTCAGCTTTTTGAAAAAGAAAGATACATCTCTCGGCGGCCTCTCTCAACAGTCTTCAGGCAAAAGCACTGAGAGTAAATAAAACCGCCATGAAGTCTTTTGAAATTTGTCGTTTGGTATCGACGTCAAACTATAGGTCCCCCCGCCACTCATGGGTAGAATTAACACACACGAGTGGCGTGTGTGAAGCTAGATTGTATTCCTTTCTAAAGGGTAGTAATGGCCAATTGAGTTAGTAAGAAGGTCTACAGCCGCCATGAACTGTCAAGAACGTAAAGGTTACCCCAAAACATATCTAAACGTTGCCTATATTGAAGCCTAGGGCGTCAACATAAGTCGTCTGCAATCTGACACGATTTTGAGGACTTTTCACTTCACATTTTGATTGATCGTGATGGATCTGATTCTATCGAAGAGTTTGCTACATTGATTGTCATGCATTTTGGCGAAGGGTATTGCCTATCCAGTTGTCATTTGCTTTTATGAATACGTATGCATTTTCAACAGTATTTGCATGGCTCAAGATCAATAGTTGATCATTGTAGATGATCTGAGATCAGGAGGGCATTGATTGACAAAGTTTAGAAGCTTGTACTGGTGGATTTCCAGGTTGTATGTCCATTATATTCGCTACAAACATGTGCAACTTGATATAGTCTAATCTGAGCCAATATCCCCATAGATATGAATGAATTTCTTAATCCACTAGCAACATCTACTATATATACATACATATATGATTTCAAATTCTATGTGATCGCTCAATCACATGCTGGATGACATAAGATGGTATTGTAGTTGCTTGATGCATCAACCCCCTATCGCTATTGCTGGTTTCTGATCTTCTGAGTTTATCTAAAGTAGATTTTCCTGGTCACCTAGTTCTTTCTATTTAAGGCCACTTAGCCTATATGGAATCAAGCATATATGATTGACACACGCTTGATAATTAAGCCATCAATCAAGTGAAGTTTTTCACATATTTTTTAATTAATTTTCAATTCAGGAAAACTTTTTACATTAGCTTTCAATTAAAACAATGTCTTGAAATACGTTTCTTTAGTTTGTCTCAATCAAGGTAGTGCTGAACGATATATTGTCATGAAAACCATCTGGGCTTGACGTTTCTATGACCCATATTGTTAGCGAGACTTTCTTTTTTAATTTTGGTTTTTAATTTTTTTAAATGCTTTATTAAAACATAATCGATCATTTTATAATATTAACGATGATGAGGTAACAAAATTGTAACACTTTAATTTTATTTTGAAAAAAAGGGGAGAAAAAGATTGTTTTTTAAATTTCATTTTTCTACGAAACCGCAAACAAAATTAATTATAATGACGCTTACAAATGAAAGAAAAAAAACCATGAACCTTTTCTACAAGAGCCAATCAAGCGTTACATTAATTTGAAGATCGAGGAGTCACTTGGCAAGAAAAGCGTTGGTAAAGCGTTACATTTTCTGTTTCATTTTTTCTCGTGCAATCTCTCATTTGATTTGATTTGATTTTAATTTTCAGCTTTTTTTCTATTTTTCCATATAAAAACAAGCAATTGAAATGATTGTCTGCCTATCTGTCTGTCCGTCTGTCAGTCTATTAATGACAGACAAAAAAAAATAATTATTTTCTCAATTTCAACACAATATTTTTTCGCTCGCTATCAAGTAGAGTAAAGCCGACGATGGATGCATTTGGTGAATAAAATAAGAAAAAATTTCTTAAAAAAATCGTTTTTTTTCTCTTTCGTTTTTTCAGTTAAATTTTAATGCAATTGTATTACAGAAATAATGACAAGGCTTATTAGCGGCTTAAAACAAAACTTTGCTCAAGCAATACAAATAAAAAAAATTTCAAAAAAAAAATTATTAGAAAAAAATGTAAATTAATAACATAAAAAAAGCAGAATTTAAATCAATAACTATTTATTACAGTTATGCAAATTTATAACCAATTTAATCCCTAACAATTTTTTATAAAAATAAAAAATAAATAAAAAAATTCTATTAAATGAAGCTTAAAAATTTAATATTAAAATATTACACATAAATTTTCTACAATTTACGGAAATATTATCGAAAAAATAAAATAAATAATATTGTTGTATTTTCTACAATTTACGGAAATATTACCCAAAAAAATAAAAAATAAAATATTGTATTTTCTACAATTTATGGAAATATTTTCAAGTAAATTTTCACAATTTAACATTCGAATATTTTAATGATTTACTAATTTCCTACAAAATAGCAAAAAAAAAAGGTAATTTTGAAATCTGGCGGTCTGGTAGCCTAGTGGTTAACTTGCTACTCATGCATGCGATTCCCTTTGGATTCTCTTTCTGGTCTGTCACACTACATCTGGCTTCGTATGGGGTATTTCGACACCAATGAAACGATTTCGGCAGGCTATGAGGAGTGAAATGCTTATAAATACAAATCATAGCATTTATACCTCCGGAGAGGCTATCAGAAAAGCATTTAATCAGCAAAATTTTTTACATTTACGACCACAAGACAAGGTCGTATTGAATACACACATACATATGTATATAATTGGTCATTACAACCCTTTAGTCAGGATTACGACCTAGTTTCTCCCACCACAAATGTTGCGTGTGTAAATTTTATACCTGAGTGGTGGAACCTACACTTTTCATGGCAATTTTGTTTTACTATCCAAAGTTTTTGCTAGAAATCTAATGAGAGGCAGATGCCGAAGAAATATTTTTTTCATATTTTCTTATTGTTGGAGTTGTCTGACCCGTGGCTTAACGTCTAATAAGCCAACACACTACCTAATAGACTACGGCGACTACGACTACGTCGTATTTAGTACACTTTTTTTCTTAATTTAAAGCTTCTTGTCAACAATTAGCGACGTGGCATGACCAATAGCACGTAAAAAGGAATTTCTAATCACTAGCCATTAATACATACATACATAATTGGTCATTACAACCCTTCAGTCGGGATCAGAGATCAGCAATGAATCGTTTTTTCGCTACTCATAAGTACTCATGAAATTTTGAGTATGAGTGAGTCAACAGTATTGTAATCCAGCTACTCTGATTCATTCGTACTCAGTACAACATTGATTTATGAGTATAAGTTGCAATGAGTATGAGTACAACGTTGACATCAAACTTATAACATTCGAACTATGTTTGATTCGTACTCATTCAGATTCATAAATTTAGAAAAATACTTTTATAATATTTATAAATGATTCGAGTGATTCGAATCATTCGTCAAAATTTACAGTCTTAGTTGTTGTTGGATTTACAAAGAAAGAAGAAAGACACATAAACAAAAACGACAAAGACAGCAAGCAGCGCAAACACACAAGCTTCATGTGAGTCTTGTAGTGTTCGTACGCGAATCATACTTATTTTGTGATTCGTGAATACGATGAGTCATGGAGAGTCGAAATCAATGCAATCACGCGTATTGTTAAGTATGAGTACCATGAGTATTTCAAACTTTGAGTATGAGTAGTATGAGTATGACATTAAAATAAGTATGAATGCGTATAAGTAGCAGAAATCATAAGTATGATTCGAATCTACTCATCGTTTTGAATACTCATTGCTGACCTCTGGTCGGGATTACAACCTAGCTTCTCACACCACTTATGTTGTGTGCGTTAATTTTATACATGAGTGGCCGGACCTACAGTTTAAACTCCGAACGACAGATATTTGAGAAACTTTTCATGGCAATTTTATTTTACTCTCAGAGTTTTTGCCAGAAATCTGCTGAAAGGCAGTCGCCGAAGAAATATTTTCTTCATATTTTCGTTTTGATGTCTGACCTGGGATTTGAACCGTGACCTTACGTCTAATGACTACCTACTAGACTACGGCGACTAGCCATTACTACAGTGGATAAAATTTTGCTTGAAAAGACCAGCATTTTCCACAATGCATTCTATAGACGGCTTACACCCTACAGTTTAATTTTCCATAAATTTTATTTTTTATTCTGCCTGTTTTTAAAATTTAAAATAAAAAAATTATAATTTTTTTTTAAATTTTTTTTTTGTTTAATTTTTCAAAATATTTATTTTTGGAGTATATTTCGTGCTTATTTTTTTTCTTTTTGTTTTCTTTATTTTTCACAAATTTAATACCTGACCATAAAAGGTCACAATGATTTTTCATACAAAAAATAATGATGATTTTTTTACTTTTTTTTTATCAAAAAATCTAAAAAAATTTAAAAAAAATAAAAAAGAATCTAAAAAACATTTTCATGGTTAACAAACCACATGGTTGAACGAATATATTGACTTGCAACGACAGCTTATGACTTGACTTGGGGTACAAAGTGCAGTCTCAAGTCAGTATTACTCAACAAAGAATAAGTTTTTCATTTTGAATGGTTGTTGGTTGCCTTTGCTTTTCTTCTTTTTTTCAAAAGACTTTCGTTTATTGCAAGAAAAAACAAAAACAAATAAAGAATGAAAAATAAACAAATAAAGGGAAAAAACACGCGGATTTTGCATCAAAAACCAAGACTAACTGGCTGACTGGCTGGCTGGTTAAAGACACAATCAATGACTTCTGTTGAATTATAAATGCCTGCCATCCGTATAACAAAAAAAAAACGAATAAGGAACAACAAACATACATTTCAAGCTTGTTTAATAATTGCATTGTTGTTATTGTATATTGGCTCTACAAGCTGTGACATGCCTTAATTTCAACTCCAAAAAGCTGTTTAAATAATAAAAAAAAGAATTTTTTCTTTTTTGCCGTCTGATGGAATGAAGTCATTCATTAATAACTTTATGAGCTTCCTTTAAAAAATTCTTTAATTCTTTTCATTTCTTATTTTTTCTTGAATTGAAATTTTTTTTTTTGCGTTTTCTTCCATTGGCAAGGGGGTTTTTGAAAAAAAACAGACAACCAACGCCTTTTGTTGATTTTGATTTAAGCGGACATGCCAATGAAAGATTTATTGTTGTGGCTGTAGAAACTACAAAAACAAATTTATTTGCTCCCCCCTACTTTACAATTATTTGGAATTAATGAAAATAGAAAAGAGGATATATGGCATGGGGGGAGCAACAAAACAAATGTTTTGTGTTTTTTCACATTTAAATGCATTTGTAAGCAATAAAATTTAAATTCATTTTTAATTAATTTTATTTATTTTTGAAAAAAATCTGTTGCTTTTAATTCTTTCCTTCCCCAAAAAATATTCATGTACATTGGCATTCATATCACTTACTCACTCCCTTTCTTTCGCTCTCACTATCTCTTTGTCTCTGTAAATGAAACAAATTTAATTGAGTTGATCTCTAATACTGTTCAACTCAATTAAGATTTGAAATCAAAACAATTACTTACACGCACACATACAAATTAGAAGAAAAACGAAAATAACAACAAAAATGTCATTTTACATTCAACTCATTCAACTTTAACCCAAATCTGTGTACTATTGCATGGATGTGTATGTGTTTGTGTGTATACATGACTAATTAAAAACTATCATGACACACAAAAACAATTTTCGTTTTTCTGAATTGCTCAATAACAAGTTTAGCGTTATCAGCACAGCATCATCAATTACAATTACAAAAAAAGAAAAAAACAAAAAACAAAAATACAGTAAACAACAACCACCCTTCTCTAGTTTTTGTATTTTCTCCTGTGCTTCTCTCCTGTCTGCTTTCTTTATTGTATTTAGAATTACAAGCACCAACAACAACAACGGCAACAGTTATTTTATAAAATGCGCGAGAGAGATAATAAGTAGTGGTAGTAGTAAGTAGCAGGCAGCATTGAAATTATTTTGTTGTTACAACAGACAACGCTTTATTGTATATTAAGTGCCGTTATTGTGTGTGTTGCCATACAGTGTGTAAGGAAATTAAGCCACACATTTGAAAATGTTAAGGATTTTTTAAAAATTTAAAATTTTTTGATGGTTTTTAAAAAATCAATTGAAACCTAATACGCTTAGGAGTGGGTAAACAAGCCTTCCATTAAAAAAATAAAATAAAAACATTTTCATCGTTGCAAGAAACTAGGCGAACAAATTTTGCCATTTTAACCTATAAGAATAGGGAGATTTCAGACACCTTCTGAAGTTCTTACACCAAATGAGACTTATTTTGTAGATTTTGTTTCGCAAGTCAGGTTTTTAAGTCTCCCCTTTAAATTTTAAGTTGGAAAGAGATTTTCTTCTGCGTTCCATAAACCCTCATGATTTTACGTCAAGCTAATTGTGTCGCCGTGGTAGCGACATCAGTCTTGTGGCCCGTGTCGGTTGTTTTCAATGGAATTTAACAAAGTAACAAAGTTCATTGTTGAAGTCGCCGTAGTCTAGTAGGTAGTGTGTTGGCTTATTAGACGTAAAGCCAGGGTTCGAGCCCCAGGCCAGACATCAAGACAAAATACAAAAAGAATTTCTTCGGTGACTTCCTCTCAGCAGATTTCTGGCAAAAACTCTGAGAGTAAAATAAAATTTGCCATGAAAAAAGTTTCTCAAAAATCTGTCGTTCGCAGTCGACTTTAAACTGTAGGTCCCACCACTCATGTATAAAAATTAACACACACACAACATAAGTGGTGTGAGAAACTAGGACGTTGTACAAAGGGTCAATTCGACCTCCGGGTACTGTACTTGTCTTAACTGACAAGTACACGTCCTCTAACCTAACCTAACCTAATGCCTTATCCAACTTTTACACTCTTTGAAATCCTCCGTTTCGGAGATTGTGATTAAAACTTTGTTGTTTTTCCAACTGAGCAACTTTTGTGATTTTACCAATATTGTTGCACCATATTTCTAGCTTTAGGTTTTTAAGCTCAGGCCTTAGCAGACGGATCTATGGATATATTAGCTCATGGATTCTGTTTTCATTTTGCCCCAAATCGTGTGAATGACGCTTTAGGTAGACATTGGACATTTTATTCATTTGAAAGATCCACTGATGCCATTATGCATCATTTAAATGTTAGCCATGGCCTTTCTGGGTGGAGCGCAACCGAAATGTGCAATGACTCTGGCACATAAATCAGACTGAATTTGACCAATGACATGTGTTGGTTTTGAAGACCTCTCTTATTCACATATACTTATGAAAACTTATGAAAACCCCACAAGAAAAAGTCTGACATGATCAGAGATCGGAGATTAGATCACATCACTTCCATCTGAGGTGACATCATGTCGTTGATTTCAAGGTCATCTATGTCAGGCCAAAAATAAATTGGTAATCATGGATCTATAGCGCTCATCGTTAACAACGATGGTCTGGCCAACGTCCTTATTAACGAAATATGAACTAAAGGCGACTTTAATCCTAAATCAAAACCAAATAGTGATTTATTCGGGATGTATTGAACGTTAGTGGATCTCATATGGCTTGGTATCGTCTACAATTCAACAATTCTGTTTTTTCGAGTAACTGTCCATTCAAAAACGGCCCCATCGCTGAAGATAGCTTTTCGTTAAAAATTCGGATCAGTTGTCAACAGCTCCAGAACCCATTTAGCGAATATAAGTCTTTGTCTATAGACGTCTATGTGGTGATTTGGCAAAACGGATTAAATATATGTATGTTAACTAATTTGGCAGGTATATCTTCAAGAAAAATGGCTGTTATTAACTATTAAAGTTCGGACATATCTGCTACTATTCAATTGCTAGAAAATTTATTTTTACTTATTGAGTACGTAAAATTTTTATTACATAATAAATAGGCCTCCAATGCCAAAAAAATTAACAAGTATTTCTTAAATTTAGAAATTTTTGACATTTTTTCTACTCAGATTCAATCAATTTATTTTTTATTGTAAATTATGCTTTCAAATTAAATTATTAATCGTGTTAATTATTAAACGTGCTCTTTATATTACACACTGTTGTTTTGTTTTCCTATCACTTTTACTCTTTACTACCAATTAATTATTGCCCTTACCTAAACACTCGTATTTTTACTGTTATTTTTTACAAGACAATACCTCACTCTCTCTCTCCTCTCCTTTACAGAAAAAAGCATTTGCTTGTCTCCTGTGTAACTAATTAACTGACACTTTGTTGTGAGTTTTTTTCGGAAGTAGAGTAGAGAATTGTTAATAAATTTAATTGTTTTAATAGTTAAAAAAAAAAGAACAAAACAACAAAAAACATAAAGAGAATAAATAAATAAATTGTAACATATTGTACAAAAAAACACACACACAAACAACAAATTAACGATACATAACACAGCAAGAAAAGTGAACAATTAAATAAATTACCAACAACAACAACAACAACAAAGCAAATAATATAAAATAAAATTGCGTATCAACAAATACATGCAATAAAATAAATTCCAAACAGATAATTATGATACGCATACACACATAGAAACAAACACTTGCTTTAGTTTTTTTTTATTTCGTTTTTCTATAAACAAACAACGATGCATGTTCCGATCGACCGACAGCTATACGATAATCACACATACGAAAACAAATAAAAAAGCAATAAAACAATCAAATAGAAGAACAAAATAGATATGCTTGGTTCATACGAAGACAAGAAGAGATGATGCATGACCCCTCAGCTAATTTAACTATTGAGTGTATGGATGTATGTTTTTTACATTGCCATACACAGCAGAGATAGTGTTACAGTTTTTATATTAAAACAAAAATAACAACAACCTACGTATTGTTATTATTATTATTAGTGTTAATGGCTACTTTGTGTTGTAAACAAGGGAATCTTTAATTTCGAGAGCCCCTTGTGTGTGTGTGTGTGTTCATATTTTGTGAATTTTTTTACGGTTTGTTTACTGCTCCCCTTTGTCTTTAAAAATTTCTCTCATTCCCTTGGTTTATTTTGAAAGCAAAAGCCGATGTTTATTTTTCATTTTTTTTCTTTCATTGTTCCTCGGTTTTTAAAAGCACAAGTGGTTGTGTGTTTGTACGTGTGTGTGTAAGCACATCTGTTTTGTTTTTGTAATTTAATTGACAACTTGTTAGTTTTGTAATTTAATACCGTATCGTTGTTTTTGTTCTGTGGCTTATTTTTATTATTTTCGGATGTTCCGTTTCTTTTTTTTCTTTGTTACTCTCATTAATATTCAAAATTTCGTGTTATTGTTGTTGGTCAGACTTTATTATTTATTGTGTTTGTGTTGGGTTTTTTGTAAAGCATTCGGTGTGTGCTTTGGGTGTTAAAACGGAAGTTGTATTGACGGTTGATTTTGAATTTTAATTTGAATTTGAATTGTAAAATCGCTTTAAATGTTTTACTTTTTGCTGCTTTTCTTTTTTGAATTTTTTAATTGTTTATTTTTAAATTTGACCTTATTTCATGCTCTATAACCTCTTCTAGTATTTAAATAGTTTTTTTCTTTATTTTTTAGAATAATTAGATTACATGACAGCACATGTTTTCTATCATAGGCTTTTGAGGGATCTAAAACAATAGAATTTTGAAAAGAAAATTATTTTGGAAATTTGAAAAACAGCAACACATGCAGGGCTATTAAAAAAAAATGTTTCATTAAAAAAATATTTTTAATGTGTAAATAAGGCGTGAATAAAAACATAAATTTTATAATTACTTTTTGATATAAAACATGGGCCATAAATTGCGTCAGGAGAAAAAAAAATAATTTTTAGAGTAAAAAAAAAAAAATAAAAAAATTCTAAAATTCTTATCCAAAAATACTGCTATTCTGAGTAATATACTCCTTTATAGTTTTCAAATTGTCAAAAATACAAAAATTTCAAACACTCGGACCATTTTTAAAGAATCTATAAGTCTAAGCACAGTGCTTATATGAGTATTAAATAATTTGAAAGCAAAAAAATGTTCTTAAACTAAAATTAAATTTTTAAAATTTAAAAAATTCAAAAATTTATGGAATTTTCCTTCAAAATAAATTAAAATCTGTTACAATTCCAATTATTTTGTTTGTTTTTGCTTGTGTTGTTGCTTTATTAAAACTGTGGGTTTGGGTTTATTTTGACTGTGTGCTCTTCTTCAAATTTTATTATCTTGTTGACCCAAATTCAACATAAAATATTACAAAAATTCTTTGTTTTTTTTGTAACTTTATGGTAAAATAGTTAAAATTCTTTATGTACTTGGGATTTTAAAGTCAATTCATGACACAGTTAAGCAATTTCGTTTGTAAAACAAATGTTGACAGCTCTGCTTACAGGTTATAGAGCAAAAGGTGAGCGTGAAATTAAAACTTTAGTGAAAATCAATGTTCTGGAAACACTAGTATGCTTAACACCGAAGCAAAAAGTACTTTAAAATAATCAGAATATTATCACTTGTATGTATAGATTACGTCTAGTTACTCTATACAATTCTCACATTATGTAACAACTATTCGTTATTGCATATGTGATATTACAAGGACCTAATAAGGTAGTGCTCCCTCTGTATTACTAATTTGCGCTCTTTATAAAGCCCAAAATGTTCGCCAATTTCAGATCTGCAACATCACTTAGGTCCCCACAAAAAGTATATCACATTTCCACTAGGCGTCTTCAAAGAGACGTTCTACAGCTGCGACAATGCAGACACAAGTAAGTAAGACAACAGTTTACTCTCCCTGCTATCCTCTGCTTGACTACAATGGGCCTCTACGCCACGCGATAAGCGGCACTTAGTGTCTTATGCCTGAGTGAATTGTGTCCGAACGTTTACTCCTCTGTCCTGACTTAGTAATCGAACCATCGGCTATGCAGTGCCCGATTCGATGTTTCCCATTGGATTGAGGATTGCATGAGGAACTCCCAACGCATACTAGTACACCCAAATACGCGTGTGGAGTGAAACTGGATGGAGGCACTAAATGCTGATATCTTTTGTAAGAATCTCGAACTAGTCGACCTGATAAACTCTGTTATAATACTTACCCCAGGCTATCTTGTGAACATTTTAAAAATGTGTTCAAAAATGAAAGGGACAGACTCAGCCTTTGAGATCCAAAACTTTGATGATTTCTTTTTAAAACCACAAATTAAAGAACGTTTCCTATGATCACGCACTAGAACCGCTAGAATATAACGCCACTTAACTAATCGGCATTTTAAATTGCAACTTAATTGAGTCTAAAATTTCGTTGACTCCCAAAGACTGGCTTGAGATTTATGACAACCAAAGAAGAAGAAAACCAAAAAAAAAAAGAAAAAATAATAAAACTGGCGACAATTCATTCAAACAATGCCACTTAAAGCTGGCCTACAGTCATTTAAAAAAGTTTACTGTCGCATACTGTAAATTATTTACGACCGACGACGATGACGACGACGACTCCATATACCAGGAACAAACAATTCAAGCGAGCAAATGCAGGAGAAGGAAAAAAAGAAACCAAAACGTACGCAAAAAAAATTGAAAAAAAACTGAAAAGCATTCGTATATTGCGTGCTTAAAATGCTCAATTATTTTGCAATATTAATGGAGTACGCCGACTGGGGAGTATGAAAGAGGACGTTTGCATTTGCATTTGGATTTCGATTTAAATTTTATTTGTTGTTGTTGTTGTGGTTTTAAGAGTTTTTTTGGTTGCATACAACAAGAATAATTGCAAGTTCTGAAGCACAAAACAACAACACTGTTTACAAAAATTAAAATAATTTTCCAGCACAAGAATAATGAAAAATTTCCAGGGTTGTAAACACTATGGAAATGGTGTAACGCAATAGATCTCTTTTGTTTTTTTTTGTCTTAAACGCCAAGACATTTGCAATCAAAAGAACAACCCAATCAACCAACCAAGCCTTTAATTTTGTTTTTTTATTTTTGCATTTTAAATATGAAATGCGTTGCTGCCTTGCATTTCGTTCAGTTGAATGCGATGCAATTCGGTTCTCTGCTAAACATTGTAAGCAATATGAGGCAACAATAAAAAGATTCCCTAGATTAGTTTAAACGTCAACATGTCGCCTTCTTAGGAATTTTGTTGTACAAAACAAACAAAAAAAACCACGAAAAAAAATGAAGAAAACCAAATGAAAACATTAAAATGTCATCAATTCGAGTTCGTATTCGAATTGGAATTAAAATTGTAGTTGGTTGGCGCTGTCAAAATCTTGTCTTTTCTCCACAAAACCGCGACAACATCATCTCTAGGAGTGTTAATATTTCCTTAAGTAATGCTCAGGATAAATTCTTCATGTAAATTTTGTTGTTACAACAACAACAACAACAACAACTCCTATAGCCATTTGCCATTACATTCATTCGGTTAGGTTAATAGATTCCCTTTTCTGAAGAGCTTTCTTTTTTTTTCTATAAAATTCTCATGAACTTTAAATGCAGGCACGTAATCTTGCCTTCATCTCGTACCGCATTTTGAAATCCCTCAATGACTGTTGGGAAAAAAACGAAGAAGAAGAAGCAAGGAATTGTGATTAATTGTCTTTCAATAATAGATTGTAAGTGTATAAGCAAAGCCTTAAAGCCATAATCTTGAGCCAGTCAGTCAGCTAGCCAGTCAGCTAGTCTTGGTTTTTTAAATGGTTCGTGGTGTTGGTTAAATAATCGATAATTGTTATCGGTAACTAATAAATCCATTAAAATAAGTGGCGATAATGAAAATGTTCATGGGAAAAACGCACTTAAAAATTAAAAATAAAAAATCAATTGAAAATTTTCTTAAGAAATGATGAAAAAATCCAGAAAAAAACCCTCATGATAATGCAGTGCAATCATAGACGTTAGTTTAGGTTATGTTAAGTTGGTGGACGCCTGAAACATTGTTCACAGGGGTACTATGAAACGGGCCATTGTGATTGTTGTGCGGTATACCTTCAACTCATGGCTATTATTCCTCAGCTAGACAAATAAGCTCTTGCTAGGCAAGTTCAATAGATTATTCGGTCATAACCCAAGATCTTTAGCTGTTTAAATGTCGAACAATGACTGATGTTTACTGATCTTCAGTTCTTTCTCGTTTTAACAGATCCTGTAGAAGTCGTTGTAAAATATTTTCTGTATTCTGGTGTGTATACTTTGGGGCCAGTGTCCCATTATAGACTCTATGGTTAACTGATTTAAGGTGGATTTAATACGTAATCATAACGTATAACGTAATCATAGGAGTGCTACCATGTAATATTTAAGTTAAATTAAAATTTTTTATTCTACCAATTTGCAAAACATGATATATTTTAATGGTAGTTACAACGATATTTACGAAATAAAATACAAAAAAGAATCTCGTAATAGCTTTAATATTTACGATGAAATTGATTCATTTCTGTGTTTGCCCCTGAATTCAGTTGATCAAAAAAATAGGAGTGTGAGTGTTCTTTTAAAAATTAAAATATAACAGGACATAATTTAAAGAAAAAAGTGAAAAATAAGTACGGAAAAATGTAGTTAAAACTTTTTCTACAGTGATTCACATAAATTGTTGTAATAGTGGGACGAGAAAAGCACTGTACTGAAGAAAAGAGAAAAATAATTAAAAATTTTCGGAAAAAAGGCAAAACTTCTAAAGAAATTGAGGAAACCTTAAGTTGCTCCAATCAAATGATCGCAAATCCATTAAAATATAAAAAAAGCCCGAAACGCGTGGGCGCAAGGCCAAAACATCTACTGTCGATGACCGCCGAATTGTGCGATACAGCCAAATAAATCCTTCAGCGTCTTCAAATAAAACTCAAAAGGATCTGAATCTTGTCGAAAGTGTCCCTACTATTCGTAGGCGTCTGATGGACAACAATTTATTCGCAAGAAGTTCACAAAAGGTGCCATTGTTGACATACAAAACAGGCAGCAGCACGTTTAAAGTTTGCCCAAGAACATATCAAATATCCGAAAGAAAAATGGAGAAACCTATTGTGGACCGACGAAGCAAATTTGTTTTATTTGGTGGCACTGGGTATAGACAGTATGTTAGACGTCCGCCCAACACCAAATATAAAGCTCAGTGTACACAAAAGACATTTGGGAAGGTTTTCACATAATGGTTTAGGCCTAATACATCGAATTAGAGACATAATGGATAGGAACGTCTATGTCGGCATTTTGAGAGAAGTGATGTTACCATATTCCACGCCTCTAAAATGGATATTCCAACAAGACAATGACCCGAAACACATCAGTAAATTGGCAAATGAGTGGTTTCGGGTTCATGGGATAAAGGTTATGGCGTGGCCAGCTCAGTCTCCTACCCTTAATCCCATAGAACATCTATGGGGGGATGTTAAAAAATATGTTGCCGAGCGAAAACCGTCAAATGCAGCTGAGCTGTGGTCTGTAGTGCAAGATGGGTGGAATAAAATTCCACTAAAACAATGTCAGGATTTAGTTGACTCCATGCCTCGTAGATGTGCTGCTGTAATAAAAAGTAAAAACAATTCTACCAAATACTAATCGTATTTAAAGTTTCTGATTATAGTCATAAGCATTTTTAACTTTTTTTAATAGTAAATCTTTATGAAAACTGAAATACTCCTATTATTTTGAACAGCACTTTTTAAGATATTTTTTTTTAAACTTCCTGTTACTTACTTGTTGAAAGCTTTATTCAATTAATGAATAACTTAAATAATTTAGTATTGAATCAACATTACATTACACCAAAAAATTTAATTAAATCATGTTTTTTTTTTTGTTAAAAATTAAGCTTTTGTTTTTCAATGGGCTCACTCCTATTTTTATGAACGCAACTGTATATATATATATTTTTTTTTTTTTTGTTCATATCCCATTTGCAAGTGAGTAAAGTATGTGTAGATCAGTTGTTTGGCCTTCATGAGGAGAATAGCGATCTCACTTCTGAAATCTTTCAATAGTGCGCCAGGAATGGTCTAATCATCCAAGTATTCTTGGCCATATGATGATAATCAAAACCATCGATATGACAATGCTCTCAGCTGTTGCATACTTTTTATCACGGAAGTATTCTTTACCTAGTGAAAGTTTTGCCACCTACGAGTATGGATCGTTTATCAATCGAAGAACAAAGTGGTGGCAAGTGGGAAGAACAAAAGTGATGATTCAAACGTGGCAACGTGTCGAGCATTACGGGATGATTATGGAGCTGAGCCTTCAAGTGGTTGAATTTCGCCTGGTTTACCGATTTCTTGCACTTCACATACGATTTCATGCACATAGTGGCTTCATTTTTCATCGCGCTAGTAATGTTCTATGTAGTCGCCGTAGTCTAGTAGGTAGTTTGTTGGCTTATTAGACGTAAAGCCAGGGTTCGAGCCCCAGGCCAGACATCAAAACGAAAATATGAAAAAATATTTCTTCGCCGACTGCCTCTCAGCAGATTTCTGGCAAAAACTCTGAGAGTAAATAAAAATTGCCATGAAAAAGTTTCTCAAAAAACTGTCGTTCGGAGTCGACTTTAAGCTGTAGGTCCCACCACTCATGTATAAAATTAACACGCACAACATAAGTGGTGTGAGAAACTAGGCCGTTGTACAATGGGTTATTCGACCTTCGGGTACTGTACTTGTCTTAATTGACAAGTACACGTCCTCTAACCTAACCTAACCTATCCTTTACTTTGTGAAAGGTTTGCCACTGACGAGTATGGATCGTTTATTAATCGAAGAACGAAATGGTGGCAAGTGGGAAGAACAAAAGTGATGATTCAAACGTGGCACCGTGTCGAGCATTACAAGGTGATTATGGTAGTCATAACCGACCTACTGTGCAAGGAATTGGCAAGATTTGAACATATTTCAAAAGATTTAAAGAGCTTGGAAGTGTAACAGCTGTGGTCAAACCTGTGCATTATTGCATTGCCAAAAAAAACTTGCTTCTGTAACAGAAAATATGGCGGATAATCCAAATTTATCGGATCTCATCCATTACCGGCATTACGGCTTACTATGGCATATTTTCCATATGGATTAGCAACAGGTTTTCAAAGCTAATCTTTCAAACTAAAGCTTCATTAGCAATGAATCTAATTTCTGTTACACTCAGAGAAACCAGAATGGCTTGTGAAACAGTCATATCGCACGAAATGTGAAAAAAGTGACTGAAAACGATCTCAAAAAGATCGACTGCTTAAATCAAAAGCAGACAAAACCAGGGGTTTCTGTGAAGCAGATCGGCAGCAGTACTGGCACTAGAGCAGTAGTTATACAAATATGGGTTTCCCCAAAAATAAAAAGTTGTTTTAGGTTCTCTTTTTCATTTTCTTGAAAAGAGGAATAAGTTGAAAGCCTTAAATATTCTGTCTTATGAAATTTCTAATTGAATTTTGAAATGTTGAGATCGTATAACAAAAAAAAATTTTTTCTAAATTTTTTCCGCTTTTGACCCATTGTGCATTCATTAAAAAGAAAGAAAAACAAAAAATACGCTGTCATTTAAATCGTCTGCCAAAGTTATTTTATTTTTTTAAAAAATCATCGTAAAATGATCGTTTGTTTCATTCATTTGCGTATGTCTGTACATATGTACGCATGTGTATGTGCATATCTCATGTTAAATTGTAACAAAGAAAACAAATCACTGTCAAATTTATAACACACAACAACAACAACAACAACACACAGGCGCATACCAATACACAAGTTTATATGCAAACATTTCAACTTAAAAAAACAGTTCGGATCTTTGGTATGGACGAACCGAACTGTAAGCAAAAAAGATGGTGGACGACAACGATTGAACGTTAACGAAATTCGTTTCGGTTATAAAACAAAAAAAACAGCAACAAAGATGCATGTGTTTGTGTTATTCATATTAAAATATAAATTAAAGCACAACTAAATGAATGAGAGTTGAATGTATGCTTGAATGAATAAATGGCTCGGGTTTGGTTATTGTGTGTGCGCGTGTGTGTGTGTATGCCTGTATGAATGATGGTGAATAAATAAAATAAACACATCACAGCTCAAATATGCCATAAAATTTGATTTTATTAAGCATGCGTGGCCAAAAGGCAAAAATCAGTGAAAGAGTGAATGTGTGTTTGTGTGTGTAGAAAGAGAGCCTGAGAAAACTGAAACAGTAGCCTCTTTAAGTGTCACTAATGTCTGGCATGGAATGGACAACTGGCCAGCCGTTACAGCAGCATAGGCTGTTACAAATAATATTTGAAAGCGTTCAAATACTCACAAAATTTCTTTACACTTCTGGTGGCTTGGGCAGTAAAACAAAGTGTGGCTTGTGAATGCATGATGCATGATGAGCCACAGCCTTATGGCTGTGCGTGCACAGATAGACAGACAGACGGAGTCAGTAAAGAAGTAAAAATGTGTCTGCCAATGGCTCCATGTGAATTAACGAGATCTGCTTAAATTACTGCTGATATACGGCATTTCTTTTTTTCTATTTTTTTTTTTTTTTTACTTAATAAGTCAAGTCATCTACTGTTTGTTGCATTTGCTGTGTAGGCTGCTGCTGAACAACAGGCTTCAAATGTGTTATAATTTCTCATGTTAAACACAAACTGTAGCCAAAAATTTCACTTTTTTTTGGTTTTTATTTTTCTAAAATTTTTATGAATGTTTCGTTAATATTTTATAAATGTTAGCCACGTTTTTTTACTATTATTTTTTTTTTTTTTTTTTTGGCAATTTACTTACCATGGCGAAGTTGTTCCAAGTGAAACTTGTTTAGTTTTCAGTTGATAACGCCTAAAAAAATTTAAAAAAAAAACTTTGTAATCGAATAATAAATTGAAGGAAAAGTGGTTTTATGTGTAAAATTTCAAATTAATTGAAAATAATTTACGCAAGTCACTGTTTGGTTTGGTTTTTTTATTGCTTGAAATTGTCATGTAGCTTGTGAAGCTTTTTTTTACGATTTTTTTTTTGTCGTTTTCTCTGTTTTAAATTATTTCCTTTCAATTGCTTTGTAAGTGATAATAAAGTAAAGATAAGAAGACATTAATTATCAGACGCATGAGATATTTTTACAATTATTTTGTGCCATAAAACAAATGAAATGTATTCCAGGAATTTTTTAATTACAGAAAAAAAACACAAAAAACAATTAAAAATTCAAAGTCCAAAAATTCCAAACAATGACATCGACACACGAGTGTTCAAGCTTTTAGATTTTTAAAATATTTTCGCAAAACAATATGTACTCGAAAATTATTACAAAATTATTCCTAGTTTCTATACCTAGCTACAGCACACCCTAAATGATTTAAAACACCCTGTGAAATCATTTTTCCCCTTTATTTTCCATTAAAAAAATGTGCCTACGAAAGCATTCCCTTCCCTATTTTCAAAACCGTAATTCAATTGAAATTTTTTCCACGCCTAATGTTTTTAACGTTTTTCCAATCTTTATTATTGCATTGTATCCTTTAACAACCCATAGTGCATTTATATTTACTGTTACAGGCTTATCACTCTATTAACTATTTAAGCCTGAAAACCTACTTTGAAAGCAAAAAAAAAAGAAGAAGAAAAAAATTAATTGAGATGAGATGAGTTAAACAAACACTCGAATACAAATACAAACACAAACCCAAGTACGGTATTTATAACAGTAAAAAAAAGAAATTCCTTTTATTACTTTTTTATCAGCATGACGGTCTGTTTGTCTATGTGTTTGTCTGTTTGTCTGTCTCTGTTGTCTGTCATACGATTTGTATGATCAGCTGTTTGTCTATCTGTTGCAGCAATATGTGGGCATAATGATTGACAGAAAAAAAAACAATAAAAAAAACGGCAAAAACTGATACGGATTGTAAAGGGTGTTTTTTTATAGAGGTATAGAACTTTAAGTTGCAATAAAACAACGATGGATTATTCGATTGACATGAATTTTATTTATCCGAAAGATAATCTTGTGGCATTACATTTTAAATATGATTTCTGGCATATGACCGCCACGGCTGGCGCGGATGTAGTCCAATCTGGACGTCCAATTTTCGATGACTTTTTCCAACATTTGTGGCCGTATATTGGCAATAATACGGCGAATGTTGTCTTCC
Source organism: Sarcophaga carnaria (assembly GCA_958299815.1). Lineage (NCBI taxonomy): Eukaryota > Metazoa > Arthropoda > Insecta > Diptera > Sarcophagidae > Sarcophaga > Sarcophaga carnaria. The sequence goes on along the minus strand of OY283150.1, from coordinate 127,805,783 downwards.
AAATGGTCAAGCGTTTGTGGCTTTACCGCATAGACCAATGACTTTACATAGCCCCACAGAAAGTAGTCTAGCGGTGTTAAATCACAAGATCTTGGAGGGCAATTCACAGGTCCAAAACGTGAAATTAGGCGGTCACCAAACGTGTCTTTCAATAAATCTATTGTGGCACGAGCTGTGTGACATGTTGCGCCGTCTTGTTGAAACCACATCTCCTGGACATCATGGTTATTCAATTCGGGAATGAAAAAGTTTGTAATCATGGCTCTATACCGATAACCATTGACTGTAACGTTCTGGCCACCATCGTTTTGTGATTCCACCAGCCCATAAAGCGCACCAAACAGTCAGTTTTTCTGGATGTAACGGTGTTTCCACATACACTTAAGGATTACCTTCACTCCAAATGCGGCAGTTTTCTTTGTTGACGTAGCCATTCAACCAGAAGTGCGCTTCATCGCTAAACAAAATTCGCTTATGAAAATCGGGAACAACGGTAATCTCGTTTTGGGCCCATTCGACGAATCTACGCCTTACTTGATGATCGTTTGGCTTCAAATCTTGCACGAGTTGGATTTTGTAAGCACGCAAACCAAGATCCTTCCGCAAAATCTTCCATAAAGTGGATGGACACAGATCCAATTCCTGTGCTCGATGGCGGATGGACTCATTCGGGTCTTCCTCAATGCTATGCTCTACAGCAGCAATAGCTTCCTCTGTACGCACCGTACAGCGTCTCTGGGGATGCGAGTTATCAATAAGAGTAAACGTGGTGCGAAAACGTTCCATGGTTAATCGAATTAACTGCTCTGATGGACGATTTTGTCAACGATAAAATGGACGTAGTGCGCGATACGTTTTCCGCACAGAACCATTATTTTCGAAATAAAATTGCACTACTTGCAAGCGTTGTTCAGGCGTGAGTCTATTCATGATGAATTGCCAAACCAAACTGAGAATAAATCACTTGATAGCTGTTAAATCGGTCGCCATTTTGAAATGATTGCATTGCAGATAATAAACACACACACACACACACACACACACTTAGAAATATCAAAACAAATATATGAAAATAAAAAAAATTTTTGAATAAGAAATACCGAATAAAAAAAAGGGAGAAAGAGAAATTAATCCCTTTTTCAATAGATAAGGTTAGTAGAGATCAGTTTATTGATAAAAAAAAACATTTTCAATTGAATATAGAAACAGGATTAAGCATTACAAAACAACACTTTAAAAAAAATTATTTAAAAAAATACCAAAAAAACGAATTGAAAGAAAGCAAAAAGAGACGTAGAAGCAGTGACAGACAGAGAAAGAACTTAAAATCTTAAAATCCTAGTCTTTTCCAGAAAATATGTAGACATAGAGGTTGTGTGGCGACTTCCTCTCAGCAGATTTCTGGCAAAAACTCTGAGCGTTAAAATAAAAAGTTGCCATGAAAAGGTTCTCAAAAATCTGTCGTTCGGAGTCGACTTTAAACTGTAGGTCCCACCACTCATGCATAAAAATTAACACACACAACATAAGTGGTGTGAGAAACTAGGTCGTAATCCTGACTGAAGGGTTGTAATGACCAATTATGTATGTATGTATGTATGTAGAGGTTGTGTGGTTTTAGTAATTAAAGTGCTTAACCACCAAGCAGGCTAATTTCGTCCTCTTCCAAAAAAATCCATCAAAAAGCACCTCAACAGCGCCCGCAAAAGGCCGTCAACAACGAACCTCTAAGAAACATCAGACAAACCTCTTGGGCATGAGTCAAACTCAATAAGAAGGGTAACTCACTAGTACTGCCAATAAAGGTATCAGTAAAGATAACTTCAAATATTTTGGTACAGTACAGCCACTTGAATGCCATGAGTTAAGCAATAAGTTCATGCTTGAACCCACTACAGCGATCTGAGAGTACATTTGTACTGGTATTTGAACTCCTTGAAGTCCTTAATATAAGGATTCCGCCAAATAACTTTTTTTTTGAAAATGCTTTAAAAAAAACTACTGAATATTTTTTCAAATTTCTTTTTTTATTTGAAATTACAATCCTTCCGGTTAATAATGGAAAATAATTTCATTCAAATGGCTGCCTCAGCTGGCCATGCAATAGCCTACACGATCGGTCTAATTTTTAAGCACATTATCGATTGTGTGCAGCTGTATTTCACCAATGGCTTCACCAATATTGTCCTTTAAAGCGTCAAATGTCTCTGGCTTGTCGGCGTAACACTTATCTTTGACGGCACCCCACAAATAATAGTCCAACGGTGTCAAATCGCAGCTGCGAGGTGGCCAAACGACATCAGCTCTGCGCCTGATAATGCGATCTTCAAAAACAGGGCGCAAAACATCGAGTGTAGCTTCGGCTGTGTGGCGCGTAGCGCCATCTTGTTGAAACCAAATGTTGCCAATATCCTCCTCTTCAATTTTTGTGAACAAAAATTCGTTCGAAATGGCCCGCTAACGATCGCCATTGACTGTAACGGCCACTCCTTGCTTATTTTCGAAGAAAAATGGCCCAATTATGCTTCTGGACCAAAATCCGCACCAAACAGTGATTCGTTTTGAGTGCGTCGGCTTTTCAATGTATGCGTGCGGGCTTTCTGTGCCCCAAATGCGACAATTTTGCTTGTGTACATACCCGCCAAGATCAAAATGAGCTTCATCTGAAAAGATGATTTTTTTTGCCAACATCGGCATCTTCTGCATGGCCAGCCGAGGCAGCAATTTGAATGAAATTATTTTCCTTTATTAACCGGAAGGATTGTACTTTCAAATAAAAAAAGAAATTTGAGAAAATATTCAGTAGTTTTGTTTTTTTAAAGCATTTTCAAAAAAAATAAAAATTTATTTGGCGGACCCTGTTTTTTCAGCAAATAATTCAATAAAAAATAATTAAAATTTTTTTTAAAGAGGTGACATTACTTTTATCACCCAGTGTACTATAAATGTTAAATAAACACTCCTTAATAAAAAAAATTTTAAAGAGGTGACATTACTTTTATCACCCAGTGTACTATAAGTACTGTATGAACACACCACCATCTGTAATAGAAATTGAAAGTTTATTTCATTGCTTGATTGATACACTTATTTCCAGATTAATTGTATGTTGAGGGAGTGGGGGAGGGGAGTGGGGAACGGGAGTATAGCTGTAGAATGAATTCAAATGAATTTAAACACTGTAATGGAGTCTCTTATTTTCTCATTTGGAGTAACTGTGCCTATTTTTTCTTCCTTTCTTTTTTCTGCTGATAAATATTTAAAATACCCGCAGGTAGAGGTAGAGGCAACAGCAGCTTCATTTAATTCTCGAAATTATTTACAGAGATTGACTGGCGGCTATGGTCTGTTTGTCTGTCTGTCTGTGTGTATAACATGAAATGAAGTGAGCCCAGCTTATTTTAGTTTTTTTTTCCAGCATCATCTGCTCATTTTAGATTTTTTTTTGTTTTTATTTTTAGACCTTATATGTGAACCGTATTTAAGGGAAATTGGGTTAAAAAATAGAAACAGAAGAAGAAATGAAACGAAAAAAATTAAAAAAAAATTGTGGGATTTGATTTTAAAACATCCAACAGAACTGTTGTTAATGACCACCATGATGATGGTAAGTTAGTTTAAATGCTGTAATCATCACTTTGTAAGCGTTGATGCTGCTGCTGTCTGTTGTTGTAGAGGCATCTCATCTGCTACTCATTATATGCTGGTGCATAGGCCCCTTTAGTTAGACTGTGACCTTTTTATCATATTTATGTGTGTGTGTGTATGTATGCTTTTTTTTAGTCACTGTGTGTCTTTACATAAAAAGTGCGTCAGTTTTAACAAATTACGAACCAAATAAAGGTTGTGAGACCGTACAAGAAAATAATCAATCTTTTGCTGATTTGCTGCTGAAAATGGCAAATGTGAACGGCTTTAAAGGGCATTCATAAATTTTTTTTTTTAATATTTTAAAGTTTTAATATTAAAAATGATTTATTTGTAGGCTTTTTAAACAATAATTATTACAGATTATTTTAAAAACAAACGTGGGAAATGTCAGATGAGTTTTTTATGTGTTCACTTTGTTATCGTAAAGAGCAAGGTTTTTAACAAAGAATCTTTAATATAATCGATCCAGTGTTAACCTACCCAAGAAGCTATTTTTATCAATATGTCTACTCCATGTCTCCTCTAGGTTAGGTTAGGTCGGAGTGGTAGCTCTGATTTCCCAAAGCTCACTTGAGTACGCATAGCGGCCCGTTGTGATGCCACGGGTGAATGCAGTCCCTGTACTAACCAAGTTCCACCAAAATCAGGGAAAAGGAAGAAGTTGGTCAGCGGAAGGACTGCACATGTCTCCTCTATGTTAAACCCAACCTATAATACTACATTTTATGCCTACATGTGGCCTAGGTTTTCATTATCAATGGATATTTGGAGTGCATTTCTAGCTCTGGCATTCTGTTAGAAATCTTGTCGTAGCAAATGATTCTCAAAATATTGAAGATTCTTACAGATCTTGTGTAATTTTCACATGCCTTGATGTTTATGTTAAAAATTCAGATTCTCATTCAATGACGGTGCCATTGATTTCCAGTTTACATGCATGCATAGTCATAACAACTCTTTAGTTAGCATTATGACCTAGTTTCTCACACCACTTATGTTGTGTGTGTTAATTTTATACATGAGTGGTGGGACTTACAGTTTAACACGCTGACTGCCGCGGCAATTTTCAGAAAACTTGCCAAATAACGACAATTTGATTTTTTCACATTAGTGAGTATGAGATAACTCGTAGATTGCGCACCCTTCTAGGGCGCTCCCTTCTAGGGCGCTCCCTTCTAGGGCGCTCCCTTCTAGGGCGCCAAACTACGAGTTATCTCGTTACCTCACGCCCTAGAAGGGAGCGCAATGTACGAGTTATCTCGTTGTCGGCAGTCAACGTGTTAATGGCGATTCCGAACAACAGACTCTTGAGACACTTTTTCATGGCAATTTTCTATTTACTCTCAGAGTTTTTACCAGAAATCTGCTGAGAGGAAGTCGCCGAAGAAATATTTTTTCATATTTCGTTTTGTAAGAGATGTCTGACCTCGGAGTCATGTCTAATAAGCCAGCACACTACTTACTAGACTACGATGACACACAATTTCTAGTTAAGGTTACATGAATCAAGTGTTTCCAGCTAAACAGCTCATTGAAAAGTTCTAGTATGGCAGGGTTGCCAACTTTCGGTGCCTAGAAAAAACACTTTTTGTGAAGATAAAAATGGCGAAGAAACTTATTCATTTAGTAATACGCTTTACCAAGAATTTTCACTACCTAATTTGCTTAGCCTGTCTATGGCGGTCGCAAATGTTATTATCGTCTATGTAGAATCTGTACCAGGTTTCCTGGATGGTTTAAAGATCTTCACAATTTTAAATTTCTTTGAAGTTTTGGAGCCCCTCGGAGTACCGACCAGAGATCAGCAATGAATCGCTTTTTCGCTATTCATAAGTACTCATGGAATTTTGAGTATCAGTGAGTCAACAGTATTGAAATCCAACTACTCTGATTCATTCGTACTCAGTACAACATTGATTTATAAGTACAAGTTGCAATGAGTATGAGTACAACGTTGACATCAAACTCATAACATTCGAACTATGTTTGATTCATACTCATTCAGATTCATAAATTTAGAAAAAAATACTCTTATAATACTCTTATAAATGATTCGAGTGATTCGAATCATTCGTCAAAATTTACAGTCTTAGTTGTTGTTGCATTTACAACAAAAGAATAAAGAAAAACACAAAAACAGCAAGCAAAGCAAACATACAACCCTCTTGTGAATATTGTAGTGTTCGTATGCGAATCATACTTATTTTGTGATTCGTGTATACGATGAGTCATGGAGAGTCGAAATCAATAACATCAGGCGTATTTTTAAGTACGAGTACCATGAGTATTTCAAACTTTGAGTACGAGTAGTATGAGTATGACATTAAAATAAGTATGAATGCGTATAGGTAGCAGAAATTATAAGTATGATTCGAATCTACTCATCGTTTTGAATACTCATTGCTGACCTCTGGTACCGACTTTAAACTGTAGATTCTGCTACTTATGGAAAAAAATTAACACAACACAACGTAAGTGGTGTGAGAAACTTGGTTGTAATCCTGGCTAAAGGGTTGTAATGTTAAATTAAGGAATTAACTAGGATTTGGAATAATGTGACCAGGCCCAGGGAAGTAAGGGTTTCAATTTATTGCAATGGAAAAAAATATTTCTTTGGATTAGAAAAAAAAGGACTTGTTTCTGTGACTTCAAACCAACTTTTTAGCAAAACTTAATTAAAAATAAATGAAATAAAATACAAAAAAAGAAACATATTACACCCCATTAAACTATTAATGAATATTAAGCACTTGAACAATTATTGACTAAATTTTTTAAAACATAAAACGCCTACGCATTCGCCTAAAACCATTGCAAAAAAAACACGAAAATTAGGAAAAAGTATTAGAAAAACAAACAAACAAAACAACGTGGATATAATTAACAAAACGATACGTTTTGATTAAAATTAATTATTTTAAATATTGCTACCGGATTTGGTGATTTTATTAATGTTTACGGCTGTTTGTTGTTGTTGTTGTTTACATTTAAAGGCAATTTGTTTATATTGGTAATAGGCGGCGGGTTTTGTTTAAATTTTAATTTCTATTAAATTAATTAAATTGATTAGAAAATGAGAATTTAATAACATTCCGCTGCGATACGCTATTTGCTTTAATTTTAATTTTAGTTAAACACTGACTAATCCATGCCAAATACAGTCAACCCTGCTATAACGCAGTGAGTGCGTACTGCGTTGTATGGAAACCGCGCTATAAGAAACTCGTATTTAACCGTACATACATACATACATAACATACTTAATTGGTCGTTACAACTCTTGAGTCAGGATTACAGCCCAGCTTCTCACACCACTTATGTTGTGTGTGTTAATTTTATAAATTGAGTGGTGGGACCTACAGTTTACAGTCGACAATTTTATTTACTCTCAGAGTTTTTGTCAAAAATCTGCTGAGAGGAAGTCGCCGAAGTAATACTTTTTGTATTTTGTTTTGATGTCTGACCTGGGGCTCGAACCCTGGCTTTACGCCTAATAAGCCAACACACGAAGTCGCCGTGGTCTAGTAGGTAGTGTGGTGTGGTGCACCAATGTCCCTCAGGGGAAGAACATCTTCGGCTTTTTTTTTTTATAATAAAAATCGATTTTATTATTAAAGGAACATAAAGCTATCCATCTTTGGCTTAAAAATTAAGCCATGTTTTTTAGATAAATAAAAATAAAAAGAATAAAAAAAACATTTTTTATTAAAAGAAAAAAAAACGAGCATTCCAAAGCATTTAAAAAAAATATACTATGAAACAAAATAAAAAATAAAATACGCCCAGCTAATGACATAGAACATTTTTAACACAAAATATTCTTCGACTGTTATTCTGAAATAAAATGATAAGGCATCCGCAACATATCTATTCTTGTCGCGGTCTGATCGACAACTAAATCAAAAAACACAAGAATACATACATATGTACATACATACGTACGATGAGAGCAACACATTGTTACGCTCTTTGTGTACGTTCATTTTCCTTCTGTCTTCCTCCCTCTCATCAAGAAATGATTTTTAAAAATATTTTGGTGAGAGTGGGTCGTAATGTTACGACCCACCATAAGAAATTTTACTTCTACATGATACGTATTCTTAATACCCATATTCTTTGCTGAAATCAATGTCGTAGACGGCTATGAAATAAGATGGCATGTTTATATAAACATGTTGTTCACGTATCTCAGCCTCTTACAATACCTAGGTACTAAAGTGTCATTCATAGACTATGCGAAAGGAACTTATGGGTTGTTGTTGAACGGAAACTGCGTTATTGGAGGGCTGTCACAATTTCAGCTCCGCATTATATGGAAACCGCGTTCTGAGAGTACCGCGTTCTAGGAGGATTGACTGTATCTGGCCACCTTCCTGTCTTGTAGTGTGTTCACCTCTTATAGTGTGCTGTTATTAACTGTTAAATTAGTATACGTTTGAAATAAAACATGTGTGCGGTGGTGGTTTAAATTCTGTTTATAAAAACAAAATTTAGTACTCGTACTCGTATCGCGTATTAAATTTAATACAAATATTTATATTTATTTAAGCAAACGAAACAAAGGGAAGGCAAGGGAAGAAAAGATAAACAAATTAAATAAAAATTAAAATTATTTTAAAAAATTTGTTTAAAAAAAAAGTTTTGTTTTACACAGCATGTAGCGCATATACCACCTATGTATGTACATATGTTCATAGATTTTGTTATTTAAATTTAAAATTGCAAGAATTTCCTTTGCGATCTTTTCCCCTTTCGTTAATCTTCCTCACTCACTACCTCTCTAATTCTTTGCGTTGAAAATCTATTATCTTCAATAAAAAACACGGCGAATATTTGTTTGTTTTTGTATGACTAAAAAGAAAGAGCAGGAGAGTACGAGGAAAATAAGCGAATGTTTGTGTTGGCGTTGGTGTTGGCACAAAAAACTGTTCAAACATGTTCTGCCTGTAGAAGTTCAAGTACACTGAGTTTGATAAACAACTCACACATACACATACACAATAACAATACATTGTTTATAAAAATTAACAGAATTTCTTTCTGTTTTTTTTGTGTCTTTCATTTCTCTCTTAAATACTTGCATGTTTTTAAGTTGATGTCAAGGCTGGCACTTGTGCATTATTTTTGCAATGTTTTGTTCAGTACAAAACGCATAACGCTTGTTATTAGGGCCTGTAAATCTTAGTATTAAGCTTGATTTAAAAGATTTGAGGAATTTTCTTGTAATAAAAACTTGACTTCTAATGCTGCATACGCTGTGATTTGCATCAAGAATTTCAAAACACTTTTTAAAACTAATCCAAGGTTCTCTAAAAGTACAACATAGTGCCGACTTCTTACATTACCAAGAAAACCAAGAAAATTGAAATTGGGCACCAGATTGTAAGGACAGTAAAGCAATAGGCTAGTCGGGAAAAAGTGAGATAAAATTGTTCTTAATTGGACAGTACAACCCTTTAGTCAGGATTACAACATAGCTTCTCAAACCACACATGTTGTGGGGTGACCGAACAACAAATTTTTGAGAAACTTTTCATGATAATTTTATTTGACTCTCAGAGTTTTTGCCAGAAGAAAGATTTATTGAAAGGAAGTCATCGAAAGTGAAAATTTTTTTATATTTCGTTTTGTTTGAATTTCATTTTAGATTTGAACATTGTCTACTAAGCTAACACCCTACCTACTGGACTGTGCCACCCTATTAGCCAATTCAATAACTTTTTCATTTCCAATCACTCCTTGATAACTTGGTATCCAAATCCTGCCTCGAATAATTGTTAATCAGCTTCTTAAATTCCTGAACAGAGCTAGATCTCATATTACTGGATGCTATTGCCTTAATTGTCATTTGGCTGCCAGTAGAGATGTTCAAATCCTACAAGCCACTTGTCCCGGACCCAAATCATACATTCCTTAATCGCAAGCACATATTTTCGCTTGAAAAACCCGTATTATATACCGGTACCCGAAGGCATAGTTTGGTTTCTTCTTTGCAGAAGTTCGGACCTACGTCGCCGTAGTCTAGTAGGTAGTGTGTTGGCTTATTTAGACGTAAAGCCAGGGTTCGAGCCCCAGGCCAGACATCAAAACAAAATACAAAGAGTATTTCTTCGGCGACTTCCTCTCAGCAGATTTCTGGCAAAAACTCTGAGAGTAAATAAAATTGCCATGAAAAGTTTCTCAAAAATCCTACTTTAAACTATAGGTCCCGCCACTCATGTATAAAATTAACACACACAACATAAGTGGTGTGAGAAACTAGATTGTAATCCTGACTGAAGGGTTGTAATGACCAATTATGTATGTATGTATCCTTTCCATTACGAGAATACATAGCTTTTCGTATATAAATCACAGGTTCCAAAGGGAATCAATAAAGTGTCCTTTTTCTTTAAAAAAAAAATTGTTAAGTACCCTCTTTCAGTAACACAACTAAGAATTGGTCCTCTCAGCTTAAAAAGGTTTAACATAACCAGTCCGAAAGAACGTACATCTTCAAAGTGGTGTTGGTTATCCACATTGTTGCAGTTTCCAAAATGTTACTTTTTAATTGTTTTTTCATTCTTGTATTATATTTCTCACCTTATTTTACATTTAAATTCCCAAAGTGTTTCCATTTAAACGGTCCATTGGTTTACTGGTGAAGAAAATTAAAAAAAAATTATTTATTCATCACATAAATCCTTTGTTAACACTTTAAGCAATGCTTTGAAAAAAAACTGTGCCTTACTTGTAAACAATTTGGCTTGATTTTTCCCACTCATACACACACACTGTTTTTTATTTAATTTTTTTTTTCTCTCTCAACTCCTGTTAAACCGCAACAATAACAACCAACCGACATGTTATTAGTTTTATTACAATTGAATTATTTGTTATTGTGTTGTTTTTGTTAATTTGCCTCTCTATTTACAAAAAAAAACCCGACAATAATTTGCGGTTTAACAATTTTGTAAGTGTGTTTTGTTATTGTAATTCATGCTTATATGCAAAAAACACACAGAGAGAGAGAGAGGGTGGCAAATAACAAATCCTCACTAATTAAAAGCACACACATATGCAAGCATACACTAAGGATTTAAAAGCACAAAAACCTGAATGGATTTATTGTCGAGAGTATGAGAGTAATATGTATTGTAGCATGCTGTTGTTGTTAATAATCAGTATTCGATAGAAAAACAGTTGTATGGAGAGAAAAAGCAAGTGAGAGGAGTAGGAGGTCTCATTGTTTTCTAATCATTTGTTATTAAACATTTATCATATGCAAATCATACGTTTAAAATTGGAAGAAAAAAAATCACAAAGAAAAAAGAAAAGAAAAACAATAAAAATAAAATTTAAATAAAATTGAGGGTGGAATATTTATGAGAGGGAAATGAATAAATAAAACTTGGCAGCAATAGCTCATGGCTCATAGTTGTAATAGTGGTAGTGGTAGTAGTAGTAGTTGTAAAGGGTGTTTTTTTCTAGAGGTATAGAACTTTAAGTTGCAATAAAACAACGATGGATTATTCGATTGACATGAATTTTATTTATCCGAAAGATAATCTTGTGGCATTACATTTTAAATATGATTTCTGGCATATGACCGCCACGGCTGGCGCGAATGTAGTCCAATCTGGACTTGATGACTTTTTCCAACATTTGTGACCGTATATCGGCAATAATACGGCGAATGTTGTCTTCCAAATGGTCAAGCATTTGTGGCTTTAGCGCATAGACCAATGACTTTGCATAGCCCCAACAGAAAGTAGTCTAGCGGTGTTATATCACAAGATCTTGGAGGCCAATTCACAGGTCCAAAACGTGAAATTAGGCGGTCACCAAACGTGTCTTTCAATAAATCTATTGTGGCACGAGCTGTGTGACATGTTGCGCCGTCTTGTTGAAACCACATTTCCTGGACATCATGGTTATTCAATTCAGGAATGAAAAAGTTAGTAATCATGGCTCTATACCGATCACCATTGACTGTAACGTTCTGGCCACCATCGTTTTTGAAAAAGTACGGACCAATGATTCCACCAGCCCATAAAGCGCATCAAACAGTCAGTTTTTCTGGATGTAACGGTGTTTCCACATACACTTGACGTAGCCATTGGATGGACGATTTTGTCGACGATAAAATGGACGTAGTGCGCGATACGTTTTCCCCACAGAACCATTATTTTCGAAATAAAATTGCACTTTTTGCAAGCGTTGTTCAGGCGTGAGTCTATTCATGATGAATTGCCAAACCAAACTGAGAATAAATCACTTGACAGCTGTTAAATCGGTCGCCATCTTGAAAAGTAATGCCAACTTAAAGTTCTATAGCTCTATAGAAAACACCCTTTACTTGTAGTTGCTTAAATAAACACGCATTTGGCATATCAATGCTTTTTAATTTGTTATTGTTGTTTTGTAATTGTATTGTAAAAACTCGGTAACAATAAAAACGAGTAAAAGTGTGCTCACTGTGTACGTGTAGTTAATTTAATTTTTGTTTTGTTGCATAAAAAAAGAAAATATTATGATGATGAACACTCATACATACATACATCATATGCATTGTGTTTAGAGAGTGGCGTTATAAAAGTAACACAATAATAATAACAATAACTACCACTAGAAATTAAAAAGTTCAATTTGTTATTGTATATCACAAGGGTTTTAAATAAAGTACCATACTTCACCTGTTTATTCCATCTGCAGAATTATCCGTACAATGAAAGTTAACCCCAGCCAGCATTTTTGAAAATTTTTAATCAAATTCGAGTATTTTTTGATTCTTCTGCGCGATTAAAAAGCTAGAATATGCACTCATTTTCTAATCATAAAAGACTCTTTTGTCGGGAGAAAAAAGTGACTACGGGCGACTCTTCTAAAAAAGTCATTTATGAGTCATTTTCTATATTCGTTTAGAGTAATTTTCGACCCTTTTTCTAGTAGTTTATGATCATTTTCGAATCGCTTTCTGATCATTTATTAGTCTTATTTACCTTCGTTTATGATTCTTTTTCGAGTCGTCTTTCAGTCATCGTTTAATCACATACGAGTCTTTTATGAGTAATATATCAGTATGTTTAGGAGTCCTTTTATTGTCATTTATCAGTCATGTTTGTAAAGGGTGTTTTTTATAGAGGTATAGAACTTTAAATTGGCATTACTTTTCAAGATGGCGACCGATTTAACAGCTGTCAAGTGATTTATTCTCAGTTTGGTTTGGCAATTCATCATGAACAGACTCACGCCTGAACAACGCTTGCAAAAAGTGCAATTTTATTTCGAAAATAATGGTTCTGTGCGGAAAACGTATCGCGCACTACGTCCATTTTATCGTCGACAAAATCGTCCATCAGAGCAGTTAATTCGATTAACCATGGAACGTTTTCGCACCACGTTTACTCTTATTGATAACTCGCATCCCCAGAGACGCTGTACGGTGAGTACAGAAGAAGCTATTGCTGCTATAGAGCGTAGCATTGAGGAAGACCCGAATGAGTCCATCCGCCATCGAGCACAGGAATTGGATCTGTGTCCATCCACTTTATGGAAGACTTTGCGGAAGGATCTTGGTTTGCGTGCTTACAAAATCCAACTCGTGCAAGAATTGAAGCCAAACGATCATCAAGTAAGGCGTAGATTCGTCGAATGGGCCCAAAACGAGATTACCGTTGTTCCCGATTTTCATAAGCGAATTTTGTTTAGCGATGAAGCGCACTTCTGGTTGAATGGCTACGTCAACAAACAAAACTGCCGCATTTGGAGTGAAGATAATCCTCAAGTGTATGTGGAAACTCCGTTACATCCAGAAAAACTGATTGTTTGGTGCGCTTTATGGGCTGGTGGAATCATTGGTCCGTACTTTTTCAAAAACGATGGTGGCCAGAACGTTACAGTCAATGGTGATCGGTACAGAGCCATGATTACAAACTTTTTCATTCCTGAATTGAATAACCATGATGTCCAGGAGATGTGGTTTCAACAAGACGGCGCAACATGTCACACAGCTCGTGCCACAATAGATTTATTGAAAGACACGTTTGGTGACCGCCTAATTTCACGTTTTGGACCTGTGAATTGGCCTCCAAGATCTTGTGATTTAACACCGCTAGACTACTTTCTGTGGGGCTATGTAAAGTCATTGGTCTATGCGGTAAAGCCACAAACGCTTGACCATTTGGAAGACAACATTCGCCGTATTATTGCCGATATACGGCCACAAATGTTGGAAAAAAGTCATCGAAAATTGGACGTCCAGATTGGACTACATCCGCGCCAGCCGTGGCGGTCATATGCCAGAAATCATATTTAAAATGTAATGCCACAAGATTATCTTTCGGATAAATAAAATTCATGTCAATCGAATAATCATCCATCGTTGTTTTATTGCAACTTAAAGTTCTATACCTCTATATAAAACACCCTTTATTAATTTGGACTCCTTTTTGCGTCATTTTTCTATTTAAAACAAAATTGCCATAGCCATCTTTTAATTACCAGCACTTTTCAAACACCTGCATGATGTGTTTTTGATTAATCGTTTTTCAATCTACAGTATAAGTAGAATATAATAGTAAATAATGGAAATAATAGTCACATTTTAAACATCTGGATGATTAATTTTCGATTGCTATACAATTTTTTATTGTATTTTAAATCGAACTCATTTTACTCATTGACGCGAATCATTTTTTAGTCCTTTTTTAATCGTGTAGCTGACTAATAAGTTTTTGATCACCAAAAGTACTCTAAAAAGACTCAGTAAGGTGATTTTTTTAAAAACAATATTCCAAATGCTAGCTGGGACATATGTACTGTATGTACACTTAAGTTTATTTGTTGAAATAACAAAAGAAACTTTTTTTATTTTGAATTTTTTTTTATTGTTTTTCAATTATTTTCAACTATGCAATGCTAATGATAATAGAAAAATATTTATTTATTAAAATATGTATGTACGTACACTCAGCCATAAAAGTATACATACGGTTAACAAATTTCAGAAATTTTTCCAACCAATCCGTTTTCGTTGAAAATCTTTATAATTGTCTGACAACTTTCCTCGATTGTAAGACGGTCTTTTGCATTGGTTCAGAAATTTAGGAAATTTGTTAACCGTATGTATACTTTTGTGGGCCTGTGTATGTTTAGCTGCCAGTAAACAATTTATATTTTTAATTTTGCCTTTAACAGCAGAAACTTTCTATGGGGATAATATTATCACACATGGGTGGTGTGTAAAGCTAGATTGTAATCCTAACTAAAGGGGTTTAGTTAAATACACGGTTTCAGTCGAATATAAAGGGTGTTTTTATAGAGGTATAGAACTTTAAGTTGCAATAAAACAACGATGGATTATTTGATTGACATGAATTTTATTTATCCGAACGATAATCTCGTGGCATTACATTTTAAATATGATTTCTGGCATATGACCGCCACGGCTGGCGCGGATGTAATCCAATCTGGACGTCCAATTTTCGATGACTTTTTCCAACATTTGTGGCCGTATATCGGCAATAATACGGCGAATGTTGTCTTCCAAATGGTCAAGCGTTTGTGGGTTTACCGCATAGACCAATGACTTTACATAGCCCCACAGAAAGTAGTCTAGCGGTGTTAAATCACAAGATCCACGTTTTGGAGAGAGATCACTTATGAAAATCGGGAACAACGGTAATCTTGTTTTTGGCCCATTCGACGAATCTACGCCTTACTTGATGATCGTTTGGCTTCAAATCTTGCACGAGTTGGATTTTTTAAGCACGCAAACCAAGATCCTTCCGCAAAATCTTCCATAAAGTGGATGGACACAGATCCAATTCCTGTGCTCGATGGCGGATGGACTCATTCGGGTCTTCCTCAATGCTACGCTCTACAGCAGCAATAGCTTCTTCTGTACGCACCGTCGTACAGCGTCTCTGGGGATGCGAGTTATCAATAAGAGTAAACGTGGTGCGAAAACGTTCCATGGTTAATCGAATTAACTGCTCTGATGGACGATTTTGTCGACGATAAAATGGACGTAGTGCGCGATACGTTGTCCGCACAGAACCATTATTTTCGAAATAAAATTGCATTATTTGCAAGCGTTGTTCAGGCGTGAGTCTATTCATGATGAATTGCCAAACCAAACTGAGAATAAATCACTTGACAGCTGTTAAATCGGTCGCCATCTTGAAAAGTAATGCCAACTTAAAGTTCTATACCTCTATAAAAAAACACCCTTTATAATGAAAATTTAAAAAAAATTTTTTGCTTAACACACCACATCATAAAAGACAAGCAAATTTCCTTTTTTAAGGCAATTAAACCTCGTTTAAGATAGTTTTTGCTTTCCTTTTTTATTTTGACTGTAACAATAATAACCAATTAATAATAATTCCTAGATATGAGAAGCTTTGTTATATACTCGTATTCTATACGTACATATGTACGAACGTATTTGTAACGATTGTTATCGTTTTAAATTGAAACTGAAATGGCAGAAAATTAAAAACACTTTTTTAAACATTTAAGTACGACTCACTTACAAAAGATGCCATGCACATGTGTGTAACGGTTCTTTGGAGTTTGTGTAGGCCAAATTCCAAAATTTATGTTATGGCTGCCGCCTGTATGCTTATAGTCTTTGGATGAGTGTGTGTGTGTGTGTGTAAAGTAGTGGGAAGGGGTTATAAACAAAAGTAGAGAGAAAAACAATTTCTCTTGGCGACCGACATTCAATACATTTGTTTTGGATTGCCTTGTATTGTATTGGATTGTAATGCAACAACAACAACTGCAACAATACATTTGTAATTTATTTTGCTTTAGTTGTAATAGAGTGTGGTGATCTTATCTCCTACGCTTCATAAATTAATTGAAAATGAAATTGTTACAGTTTTAAACACACCACCTCACTCACACCACTCCACTACACTACACTTTCAATTCAACTCAATTCAACTCAACTCAACGTAGCTTAAAGGCAATGCAAATAAATTAAGAAAATAAAAGGAAAAATTATTGAAGAAATATTTTATGAAACTGCAGATACAATTTATAACTAAAAAACAAAAATGCTTTAGAGAAAAAAGAAATAAAAACAACAAAAAATAAAACCAAAAAAAATGCAAAAAAAAATTATTCTTTTTTATCTCCATTACAGTTTTTTGTGCTCGAGTTTTCCTGTTTCAATGTCTGTCTATCCCCTCTATCTGGTAATACAAGCGGGAGTTGTTGTTGAGTGTTACGGTTTTTAATATTTTTAAAAGCTTTTCAATTGCGATTTTGTGGGATTTACAATATTTTGTTGTTTTTGTTGTTGTTTTT
This sequence comes from Sarcophaga carnaria, assembly GCA_958299815.1. Taxonomy (NCBI): domain Eukaryota; kingdom Metazoa; phylum Arthropoda; class Insecta; order Diptera; family Sarcophagidae; genus Sarcophaga; species Sarcophaga carnaria. The sequence continues at coordinate 127,788,833 of OY283150.1, read as the reverse complement.
CTTATTACTTTCAATTTGTCTGGTTTCCGATCTGGTAATTTTTGATTTTTCTTTTTTCCCTCCTGCTGAACTGAATAAAACCGCCATTACCATCACCACCTTGTTATGTGCCACGGTATTCAAATCACATTTCCTCAATACTTTTTCTCTTTTATTTTATTTTTTTATTTTTTGTTTCTGTTTTGAGTTTTCATTTACAATTTAAAATTTTTTTTTCTTTTTTTCTGTTTTTTTTGCCGATCATTTTCATGGCTTATTTCGTTTTGCATTTTTAATCTGATGATGTCAATGTGTCACTGGGTTAATGGTTTGATTTCTAAACTCTGCTGTAAAATTCAATAATTTTGGGCATACGTTGCGTTAGACAATCGCTGCAAATCAAATGCAATTCAATTCAATTGAAATTCAATTGATTAGAGATTTGCTATTGGCTGCTATGGCCAATGCTGGCATTCATTCACTCCCTCTATATATACAACAGATTTAATTTAATTAAATTAAATGCATTTTTATTTGTAATCGAATAGTTACAAAAAATATTATGTTACGAATGCAACCAAAAAAAATTTGAAAATTTTTCTAAACGCAGGCGTATGATTAATATTAATTGCGGACTATTTAAAGGAAAATTCTTTATAACTTGGCTTACATATAAGTTATTGGAAAATTTTAAACAGCTTTTAAAAGCCAAGACATAAGGCTTTTAATGCAATTATTAAATAATTTTAATAGGGTTTTCAAAAATAAAGAAAAGTGTTATGAAAAAGTCTGTACAATGGGTCAATTCGACCTCCGGGTACTGTACTTGTCTTAGTACACTTCCTCTAACCTATGAAAATATCAAATTGTTCTGTTTTACTTGTGAATGTTGATTTTGTTTGACCTCCTGCTTAAAAATAAAATTTTTTGGAGATGAAAACAAGGCCTAACGTTAAAGTTTAACAGGGTATCAACAAAATCATCAGCTTAAAAAACCAAATATTTTCAGAAACCTCAAAGTAGGTGTGATTGCTACTACTGCAATTACTGTTGGATAGCTATTGGGAAATCCACAAAAACTGAAAACTTCATATTCATTTCAGTCTGTAGCGCTTAGAGGTCATAGCAATTGTTTGACAAGACTGGTTTGAGACCCAGTGCCGTCTCCAGCTGAAACACTATACAAGACAGTAACTTTAAGCGTGTAAGCGTTATACGCAGGTTTTCATTACCCCAACAGCAATAATTCTAATCGTTTTCGTTCACATATATACGATAAAAAGTTGTGTAACTTTTGATCGAGACTCAAGTTAGATTGAGCGTAGGGTAATTGCCCATGGTGGTCAATGGTAAGAAGCTGGTACACTGCCTCAATCCTGTAAGAAAGCAGAGAGTCTCTTCCTTCTCCTCAGGTCCATAACTCCTGCAAAAGCAATTCCAATAAAAGAAAAATTTACCAACAAGTCTTGCAGTAAAATGATCTGTAATAGCTCTATGCTCTTTAAAGGAATAGTCATACTAAAGGGTGTTTTTTATAGAGGTATAGAACTTTAAGTTGCAATAAAACAACGATGGATGATTATTCGATTGACATGAATTTTATTTATCCGAAAGATAATCTTGTGGCATTACATTTTAAATATGATTTCTGGCATATGATCGCCACGGCTGGCGCGGTTGTAACCCAATCTGGACGTCCAATTTTCGATGACTTTTTCCAACATTTGTGGCCGTATATCGGCAATAATACGGCGAATGTTGTCTTCCAAATGGTCAAGCATTTGTGGCTTTACCGCATAGACCAATGACTTTACATAGCCCCACAGAAAGTAGTCTAGCGGTGTTAAATCACAAGATCTTGGAGGCCAATTCACAGGTCCAAAACGTGAAATTAGGCGGTCACCAAACGTGTCTTTCCATAAATCTATTGTGGCACGAGCTGTGTGACATGTTGCGCCGTCTTGTTGAAACCACATCTCCTGGACATCATGGTTATTCAATTCAGGAATGAAAACGTTAGAAATCATGTACCGATCACCATTGACTGTAACGTTCTGGCCACCATCGTTTTTGAAAAAGTACGGACCAATGATTCCACCAGCCCATAAAGCGCACCAAACAGTCAGTTTGTCTGGATGTAACGGTGTTTCCACATACACTTGAGGATTATCTTCACTCCAAATGCGGCAGTTTTGTTTGTTGACGTAGCCATTCAACCAGAAGTGCGCTTCATCGCTAAACAAAATTCGCTTATGAAAATCGGGAACAACGGTAATCTCGTTTTGGGCCCATTCAACGAATCTACGCCTTACTTGATGATCGTTTGGCTTCAAATCTTGCACGAGTTGGATTTTGTAAGCACGCAAACCAAGATCCTTCCGCAAAATCTTCAATAAAGTGGATGGACACAGATCCAATTCCTGTGCTCGATGGCGGATGGACTCATTCGGGTCTTACTCAATGCTATGCTCTACAGCAACAATAGCTTCTTCTGTACGCACCGTACAGCGTCTCTGGGGATGCGAGTTATCAATAAGAGTAAATGTGGTGCGAAAACGTTCCATGGTTAATCGAATTAACTGCTCTGATGGACGATTTTGTCGACGATAAAATGGACGTAGTGCGCGATACGTTTTCCGCACAGAACCATTATTTTCGAAATAAAATTGCACTATTTGCAAGCGTTGTTCAGGCGTGAGTCTATTCATGATGAATTGCCAAACCAAACTGAGAATAAATCACTTGACAGCTGTTAAATCGGTCGCCATCTTGAAAAGTAATGCCAACTTAAAGTTCTATGCCTCTATAAAAAACACCCTTTATAAGGAAATATACCCCCTTTGTTGTGAAATCCACCGCTTAAAGTTGTACATCCAGTACGTAGTAACTCCTCTATTTCATGTTGCATTAAAACAAAGGATGTCTGGTGACGTATGACGTAATAAATATTCAATGTAAACCTGGCGTATGATTAATATTAATTAAGGCCCAATTACACTTACGTACGTCTGATGATGCTTAAACAACCTTGAATTGTTTTGTGAAGGAAAAAACATTGAAAAAAATCCTTTGAGTTTCGAAAAAATTTTGTTTTTTTTTGCAGCCACACTTAACTCACTTGAACCACAACTCACTCATTAACCCTTTGAACTGTGATCCCACTTAGTATTGGCTTCAAGCCAATTTTTTTTTTAACTGTCACTTGGCAAAATAAGAGAAACCAGTAGACACACACTGAGAAACACGTGTGACAAGCCATGTCCATTACAAAAATCTTGTTTAGAAATCATTTCGCTGACACAGAGAGCAGAAGAAGTAATTGAAACCCTTAACCCCCTCTTGGCTTGCTTGGAAAAACTGTGAAATCATCATTCATTGCCAATGATGATCTTAATTATGGGCTCTCATGCTATTGCTGCATGGTTTTAATGGGTTTTCTAAAACAACCTTAAGGGATTTCACAAGTACAACAACACAGGGGCAAAAGGTATTTTGCCTGCCTGCTGACTGTTTAAATTGTTTTGCAAATAACTTGGCTTGGCACAGCAAAGCATAGCAAAGCAAAGCCAATTCAATTCTCTTCTCTTGCAACATATTGTGGCATAATTATTTTAATGACTTATTAAGTGTGTTGTGTTGTGTTGTTTGTTTAATTTTGTAGGCGACAACAACTGTATGTTGCAGTTGAATGTTGAACAACTTGGAGGCGCAATACTCTGTGCTCTGGTTTACAAAACAAACCCAACAAAAAAAATTAACAAATAAACGGGCGTGCATGCCATTAAAACAGGCCACAACACCCAGAGTTAAGGAACAAAAAACCTGGTGTTTTTAATTGGGTGTTGGATGGTTGAAATAAATTTTCAAAAACAAAAACGAAAAGAAAAATGTTAACGCCACTACTTTTTACTTTTATTTTCATTTGCTATGCCGCTCCAGAAATTTAGGTCAGCAGCATACTTCATGGGCTTTATGGTTTGAATTTAATAATGGAATGGAATGGAATGGTTGGATGGAATGGTTGGATGGTTGGCCTTATTTAAATCGTTGCTCTAAAACGTACATACATTCATTGTTTGTTCAATTTTCTTTCCCATTTTCACTTTTAACATTTGACTTAAGGCTTGGCTTAAACGCTTCACGCTTAAACTGAAGGTGTAAAAACCAAAGTGGCTTTTTATATTAAATAGACTCGAGAGAGCATAGCATAAAACTATGCCCGTGTTATTACCTTTACATTGGCTATTAAGAAGAATCCATAGGGAAAAGCGAAAGTTTGTTTTGTTTTAAGAAACTTAATTGCTTCAGTTTGATATTGCTAAAGTGAGGAAATTTCTTGCCTTCACAAAATTGAAATTTGTAATGAAATTACGAGTAAAACAAGTTAGTTTTCATAATAAAAACTATTAAAAAGTGAAAGTTTAAATGGTTTTATTAAAGCGTAATAATTTTATGGTCATTTATTTAAAATTAAACTCCAGTGTATCGAAAGATTCAAATTAAGTCATCGGTCATGGCATTAATTACATAAAAATTTTAAAGTTTTTAATTATTTTATATTGTTTACATAGTGTAAAATTGTTAATTTTGAAATTTAAGATACAATTTCCGGCTTGACTATCTCTTAATTAATTCTTTACATTGTCTACATGATGTAAAATATGTCAATTTGAGTTGCTACAAGTAAAAGTTTTAAAATTCTGTTTCACTTTAATTCTTTACATTGTTTATATAATATACGTACCTGTAAAATAATTTCGAACACGAAATTTTGTATAGAAAATATTCCGATAACAAAAATTTCGACAATTTAAAAAATTTTCTGACATTTATTTATAGAAAGTTATTCGATAACAATTTTTAACATATATTTTTTGGATAACAACAATTTTCTATAGAACATTATTCGATAACGACAAAAGTTTTCTATAGAAAATTTTTCGATAACAAAAATTTTCCGATAACAACAATTTTTTATGGAAAATTTTTCGATAACAAATGTTTTCTAAAAAAATTTTGATAAAAAATGTTTTCCATAGAAAATATTTCGATAACAAAAATTTTTCGATAACAATTTTCTATGGAAAATTTTTCGATAACAATAGTTTTCTATAGAAAATGTTTCGATAACAATAGTTTTCTATAGAAAATGTTTCGATAACAATAGTTTTCTATAGAAAATGTTTCGATAACAAATGTTTTCTATAGAAAATTTTTCGATAACAAATGTTTTCTATAGAAAATTTTTCGATAACAAATGTTTTCTATAGAAAATTTTTCGGTAACAGCAAAAGTTTTCTATATAAAAATTTTCGATAACAACAAGAGTTGTTTTTGATAACAACAACAATTTTCTACAGAAAATTTCTCGATAAGAACAAAAGCTTCCTATAGAAAATTTTTCGATAACAAATGTTTTCTACAAAAAATTTTTCGAAAACAACAAAAGTTTCCTATAGAAAATTTTTCGATAACAACAAAAGTTTCCTATAGAAAATTCTTCGATAACAACAAAAGTTCTCTATAGAAAATTTTTCGATAACAAATATTTTCTATAGAAAATTGTTCGATAACAACAAAAGTTTTCTATTGAAAATTTTTCAATAACAAAAGTTTTCTATAGAAAATTTTCCGATAACAAATGTTTACTATAGAAAATTTTCCGATAACAAAAGTTTTCTATAGAAAATTTTCCGATAACAAATGTTTACTATAGAAAATTTTCCGATAACAAATGTTTTCTATAGAAAATTTTTCGATAACAACAAGAGTTTTCGATAGAAAATTGTTTGATAACAACAAGAGTTTTCGATAGAAAATTGTTTGATAACAACAACAATTTTCTACAGAAAATTTCTCGAACAATAGCTTCCTATAGAAAATATTTCGACAACAAATTTTTCTATAGAAAATTTTTCGATAACAAAAGATTTCTATAGAAAATTTTTCGATAACAATAGTTTTCTGTAGAAAATTTTGCGATAACAAAAGTTTTCTATAGAAAATTTTTCGATAACAACATGAGTTTTCTATAGAAAATTTCTCGATAACAAAAAAGTTTTCTATAGAAAATTTCTCGATAACAAAAGTTTTCTATAGAAAATTTCTCGATAACAACAAAAGTTTCCTATAGAAAATTTTTCGATAACAAAAGTTTTCTATAGAAAATTTTTCGATAACAAAAGTTTTCTATAGAAAATTTTTCGATAACAATAGTTTTCTATAGAAAATTTTTCGATAACAATAGTTTTCTGTAGAATATTTTTCGATAACAATAGTTTTCTATAGAAAATTTTTCGATAACAACAAAAGCTTCCTATAGAAAATTTTTCGAAAACAACAAAAGCTTGCTATAGAAAATTTTTCGATAACAACAAAATTTCTTATAGAATATTTTTCGATAAGAAAAATTTTCCGATAACTACAAATTTTTCTATAGAAAATTTTTCGATAACAAATGTTCTCTATAGAAAATTTTTCGATAACAACAAAAGTTTCCTATAGAAAATTTTTCGATAACAAAAGTTTTCTAAAGAAAATTTTTCGATAACAACAAAAGTTTCCTATAGAAAATTTTTCGATAACAACAAAAGTTTCCTATAGAAAATTCTTCGATAACAACAAAAGTTTTCTATAGAAAATTTTTCGATAACAACAAAAGTTTTCTATAAAAAAAATTTCGATAACAAAAGTTTTCTATAGAAAATTTTCCGATAACAACAAAAAAATTACTCTATAAAAAATTTATCGATAATATAAAGTATTTAAAGAAAAGTTTTCGTACACAATAACTTTCTAATGAAAATTTTTTTGATAACAATTTTAGGAGAAGTAAAAGTAGCAATATTCAATTCGACATATGTACGTGGACCCGCTGGTACATAGTAAAACTACAAGACCACATATAAGTAGAGTCTCCAACGAAGACTGAAATGTATTATATTTTCGCAACACTCTACTAGAGTGAACATTGTTTCTAATTCACTGTATTCTATACTCTCCTGAACATCTTCATTCCCAACATTGGTAGTAATACTCTACTTTATTTTGATAAAATTTTATCCTACAAATGTGACATGAAGCAGTTGCAACTTAAAACAACATCAAGAAAATTGGGAAGAGTCTCCTATAGTGTGTAGAGTACAGACTGAATTGTAGTTTGATTTACGCTAAAGACACTCCACTCGCATCTGATGCATGGTGTAGCTCCTAGCCCGATAGGCATAATGTCTAATAAGAAAATTACAATTCAATCAAATTATAGAAAACTTGGCTAAGAGAATGATTTTCCAAATAGAGTTTGCAAAATTGAATGTAATTTAACACCGATTATCCCAAACAACACTTGTTTGCCAGTTTCCTTGTAAACAATAGCAGGTACATACTGATTTTGAATTACATTTCACATCCCCGTCTTTATTTGCATTTTTTTTTGTTTGTTTATTTGTTTGTTATCGAAAATCAGAGAAACAGACTTTGCCAGACAGCAAATTGAAAAAGAGCGAGAAAAAAAGGTTCGATTTGTTACAATTCATTGAGCATGACTTGCCCATTCGCTGTCTCTTGTTGTTGCTGTTGGTAACGCCTGACTGTTATTTTATTATTTTAAATTATAAACGCATTACTTCGGTCGTCTCCTCTACGAATTTGAATTGAAAAAAGTTACACATGTTGCAAGCTTTGTCTAAAGCCCCCCTCTGCTCACCTCTACCGTTCATTAAAATGTCTCTCCTGTTTAAATATTGCGCACCCTTTTTCGTTTTAAATTTTATAATCATTCAACCATAATCGAATCGAATACCCGGTCCAAATAAAAAAAAAGAGAATCGGGGTTTTGTTTTTTATTTAATTTACAAGAGGATGTAATTTTCATTCATTTTTTCATTCTGTGATGCTTTGTTGGAAAAATTAAGTTTTTTCTTCGTTTCTTTTTTTTTTTGCTTAAATTGTTTTTAACGTTTGTTTCAGTAACGTTGTTATTGGAAAACAAATCAAAGTTATAAACAAAACCAAAGAAAATAAAATTTATTTCAGAATTTTTTTTCTAGGTTTGTGCACCATAAACGTTTGCAAACAGACCAGTCAACCAGTCAATGATCCATGATACCGGCAATGTAAGCGAAATTTCAATATTTTTTATTGTCGTTTTTCTTTTCTATGATTTTAAATATGCCGCCATCACAATATTGCCAATAAAATGAATTCAAAGTTTACAGACATTGGTCTTTATGGTTTTTTTTTAGCCAAACGACGGTCACACCCTTGTCATGTTGACATTTTTTGTTAAACAGAGTTTCGATTGCCGAATTTTTTTTTCTTTCATTCTTTTTCTGGTTTTGCTCAGCATATGCGTAATATTTTCAAGGCGAAAAACAAATGAGTCATGGATTTTAAATTAAAATTATTCAAATATTTTTAAGATTAGTAACAATTTCAGCCAATTTGTCTTGGGTTTAAAGGGTTATTCAAGGCTTATTGGTTCATTAATCAGGGATTTTAAAAATTATCTTTGAGTTAATATTTATCATATACCAGCCGATTAAAAAGGAATATAAAAAATATTTCAAACATTACGAATTAAATATTTTTAGAGAAAATTGGTTTCCAAATTCGATTTTGTATGGAAAATTGTCGTTGACAATAATGTAGTCTACAGAAATTCTGTTTTAACCCTAAATAAAAAACTTATCACGAGAAATTGCTTTGTTATCAAAATATATTCTATGGAAAATTATTTGTTATCGAAAAGTTCTTCGTTATCAAAAATTTTTCTATAGAAAATTCCTTGTTATCGAAATATTTTCTGTGAAAAAATTATTGTTATCGAAAAATTTTCCATAGGAAATTCTTTGTTATCGAAAAATTCTTTGATATCGAAATATTTTCTATGGAAATTTGTTGTTATCGAAATATTTTCCATGGAAAAATATTATTATCGACATATTTTCTATGGAAAATTCTTTGTTATCGAAAAATTCTTTGTTATCGAAAAATTCTTTGTTATCGAAATATTTTTTATGGAAAATTATTGCTATCGAAATATTTTCCATGGAAAAATATTGTTATCGAAATATTTTCTATGGAAAATTCTTTGTTATCGAAAAATTCTTTATTATCAAAAAATTCTTTGTTATCGAAATATATTCTATGGAAAATTATTGTTATCGATATATATTCTATGGAAAATAATTGTTATCGAAATATTTTCTGTGAAAAATTATTGTTATAGCAATATTTCCTATGGAAAATTATTGTTATCGAAAAATTCTTCGTTATAAAAAATTTTCTATAGAAAATTCTTTGTGATCGAAATACTTTCTATGGAAAATTGATATCGAAAAATTTTCTATAGAAAATTCTTTGTTATCGAAAATTGCATTATTTTCGAAAAATTCTTTGTTATCGAAATATATTCTATGGAAAATTATTGTTATCGAAATTTATTCTATGGAAAATTATTGTTATCGAAATATTTTCTATGGAAAAATATTGTTATCGAAATATTTTCTATGGAAAATTATTGTTATAGACTAAATATTCTATAGAAAACTATTGGTTATCGAAAAGTTTTCTATTGAAAATTCTTGATTAAAGAAAAATTCTTTGTCATCGAAAAATTTTCTATAGAAAATTATTTGTAATCGAAATATTTTCTGTGAAAAATAATTATTAATATCGAAAAAATTTCCATAGAAAATTATTTGTTATCGAAATATTTTCTATGGAAAATTATTGTAATCGAAATTGGTATCGAAATATTTTCTATGGAAAATTCTTTGTTATCGAAAAATTCTTTATTATCAAAAAAATTCTTTGTTATCGAAATATATTCTATGGAAAATTATTGTTATCGAAATATTTTCTGTGAAAAAATTATTGTTATCGAAAAATTTTCCATAGAAAATCCTTTGTTATGGAAATATTTTCTATGGAAAATTATTGTTATCGAAATATTTTCAATGCAAAAATATTGTTATCGAAATATTTTCAATGCAAAAGTATTGTTATCGAAATATTTTCTATGGAAAATTCTTTGTTATCAAAAAATTCTTTATTATCATAAAATTCTTTGTTATCGAAATATTTTCTGTGAAAAATTATTGTTGTAGCAATATTTCCTATGGAAAATTATTGTTACCGAAAAATTCTTCGTTATAAAAAATTTTTCTATAGAAAATTCTTTGTGATCGAATTACTTTCTATGGAAAATTGATATCGAAAAATTTTCTATAGAAAATTCTTTGTTATCGAAAATTGCTTTATTTTCGAAAAATTCTTTGTTATCGAAATATATTCTATGGGAAATTATTGTTATCGAAATTTTTTTCAATGCAAAAATATTGTTATCGAAATATTTTCTATGGAAAATTCTTTTTTATCGAAAAATTCTTTATTATCAAAAAAATTCTTTGTTATCGAAATATATTCTATGGAAAATTATTGTTATCGAAATATTTTCTGTGGAAAATTATTGTTATAGCAATATTTCCTATGGAAAATTATTGTTATCGAAAAATTCTTCGTTATAAAAAATTTTCTATAGAAAATTTTTTGTGATCGAAATACTTTCTATGGAAAATTGATATCGAAAGATTTTCTATAGAAAATTCTTTGTTATAGAAAATTGCTTTACTTTCGAAAAATTCTTTGTTATCGAAATATATTCTATGGAAAATTATTATCGAAATTTATTCTATGGAAAATTATCGAAATTTATTCTATGGAAAATTATTGTTATCGAAATATTTTCTATAGAAAAATATTGTTATCGAAATATTTTCTATGCAAAATTATTGTTATAGACTAAATAATCTATTGAAAATTCTTGATTATAGAAAAATTCTTTGTCATTGAAATATTTTCTATAGAAAATTCTTGGTTATCGAAAAATTCTTTGTTATCGATAAATTCTTTCTTATCTGAAAATTTTCAATCGAAAATTCGTTGGTATCGAAAAATTCTTTGTTATCGGAAAATTTTCTAAAGAAAGTTTTTTGTTATCGTTGTATTTCTATATATATGTACACATATATTTTTCTAAAAGGAATTAAAGCTTTCAACTACGTATAGCCCTGAAAGCATATTTCCATCTTTCAATTAATATTAATCATACGATACCTGTTAGAGAAAACGTTTTTGAATTATATTTCCCTTAATTTCTCTCGGCATCCCCCAAAAAAAATATGCCAACTTAATTGTCCTTTTGTATGAATTTATTTTGGACAACAATAACTACAATATTGTGGAACATGACAAATAGATTTTCAACATTAATTTGACTAAAATGTATACAAAAAAAATCATATTTTTTCCTCCTTTTATTCCGTCTGTCATTATTCAAGTTTGTATCTCCTTATGATGCTGGTTTTCCACAAACATAAATGAATAAGGGGGGAGGAAACTTAAAAGAGAGTCAGAAATTATTTTCCTCTGCTCGGCAACTGTACTCATAAATACTTTCAACATGAAAAATTATAATTAAAAGGAGAGAAAAAATGAAAAAAAGGAAGGGACGTATACAGCCATTGAAATAATTCCTCTTTTTGTGTTGAAATGTCTGCTTTAAAAATGTACTTTAAAGTGGAGGGGAGGAATTTTGGAAAACTGCATCAATAAAAAAAAAACAAGAAATAATCACAGGAAGTTGTGGAAAACTGACTTGCGATCTCTTATTTCTCAAACGGAGTGTAAAGTTAAGGATGCATGTTTGATGCTCACCAAAAACGAAAAAAAAACAGAAAAACGGGGCTAAAGCGATAAAAAATAAGGGAATCATTGCGAAAAAAGATAAAAATTCATAACAAGTTTTGCTTGTTATTGCACGAGCATACTCTCGTATACACATACACACAAACACATACATCAAGTGTATGAAATTCATAATTTGAATGTTATTCGCCTGCCAGTGCCAGTGTCAGTGTTACTAACACACATACTTACACGTTCAGCAGCAACGTATGGCCATGAGAAACGACCACGATGATGATAATGATGTCGGTAGTGATGCGGCTGTTGCTGCTGCTGCTGCTGCCGCTGTTATTACTTTTTACTGGCGAACAAAAATGTTTTAATAACACGAAAAACGAAAAGTTTTTTCTGGTTTCTCTTCTTCTTACTTTTTCTCTCTCAATCTCTCTTACTCTATTTCCCTCTACATATTTCATATTTTGGCATCTTTTTCGCAGGAGTAACCATATTTTTTACGTGTTTGACCATTATAATGCCATATTTACAGTGATTTTGTTGAAATTTTTCTTTATTTTTTGGCAGAGTGTTGCCTAACAGTGTGTAATAAAACTAATTCACAAACGTTGCTCTCTTTAAATTGGAAGATAGTTTGTTTTTTCTTTTGTGTTCCTTTTTCAACTGTCTGATACTATGGTATGTGCGGGTGTGTGTATGTGTGTGGCAGTAGAGTTTCATACATTTCCTGCTCCATATAATTGGGGTAATTCAAGCAGACGTTTGCGTAGCTCCTCACGGTTTCTTTTTTCTGTACTGTGAGAAAGGAATACAAGTAGCAACAGTGGTTGGTTAAAAGTTATTAAAAATTTAATGCTTTTTATGATATTATTTCGGTTGAACGAAGAAATGTTGTCAAGAGTTTTCGTTTCATTTTACAGGCATGTTGTTGTTGTTGTTGTGTTGTTTGTTACTATGATATTTCGTTACGTTTTTTAATTAAAGAGAAACGAAAAATACTTCTTCTGGATGCGTAATGTAGGAAAATAGGGAATGATAAAATAAGGATTTCAATTTATTTTGATAATAGTAACATACTTTTAATAATAACACATAAGTTTTGAGTACATACTTTAGTATTTAAATTGTATCGCTACTTTGTGAAGAACCCAAATATTGTGAAGGGCTTTCTAAATTCAATATTAATCATACGCCAACGTATGGAAAATAAAAATGTACAAAAGGTCGTTTCAATAACACAGCCCTGCATATTTGGACTTTTTTTGTGCAAATAAGATGGCTTCAGGTGTTTTCGAAGGCATTTGGCGCGCTAAACACGAATCTGGTTTCAAAAATTTTCCATCACGTCAGGTTTTCGAGAAAAAGGGGGTTGAAAACCCTAAAAATAGCGTTTTTGGCCATTTTTGAAACATTGTAGAGCTCAACACTGACGTGCTAGAACCATCGCTATTGTTAGAAATTGACAATTGATCTTTGCTCTTTAAAATGAGCCCAAAGCCAAATTGTTTGCATACACCCTTAAAGTAGGGGGCGGGTTTATGTCAAGGGGTGCAAAAGAAAACGAAACACATCACGGAGGTCCATAAAAATTGATCAGATTTACTTTAAAATTGTTACTCATGGGTTTTTGGGGTCGCTGATTACAGATCTTCATTCAGAATAAATAAATGCAAAATGGCGGATCCAATATGGCGGTCAAGTAAATCTGATTAATTTTTATAAACCTCGACCGCCATATTGGATCCTCCATTTTGAATTTATTAAATCTGAATGAAGATCTGTAATCATCTTCTGAATGAAGATCTGTAAAAACCCCTGAGTAACAATTTTCAAGTAAATCTGATTAATTTTTAAGGACCTCCGTAATGTGTTTCGTTTTCTTTTGCACCCCTTGACATAAACCCGCCCCCTACTTTAAGGGTGTATGCAAACAATTTGGCTTTGGGCTCATTTTAAAGAGCAAAGATCAATTGTCAATTTCTAACAATAGCGATGGTTCTAGCACGTCAGTGTTGAGCTCTACAATGTTTCAAAAATGGCCAAAAACGCTATTTTTAGGGTTTTCAACCCCCTTTTTCTCGAAAACCTAACGTGATGGAAAATTTTTGAAACCAGATTCGTGTTTAGCGCACAAAATGCCTTCGGAAACACCTAGAGCAATCTTATTTGCAAAACCCATGCAGGGCTGTGTAATTAATTACAACGTTTTAGAGAGAAATAATAATAGTCTGGGTCTGTTTTTAAATATAAATGTGTTAGAAAGAAGAAAATTTTTATTTTGTAATGAAAATTGTTATCGAAAAATGTGCTATAAGGAATTGTTATCGAAGAATTTTCTATAGAAAAATTGTTATCAAGGATTATATATAGAAAAATTGTAATCGAAGAATATTCTATAGAAAAATTGTTATCGAAATATTATATGTATATTGAAAACTTGTTATCGAAATATTTTCTATTAAAAAATTGTTATTGAAATATTTTCTATAGAAAAATTTTTATTGAAGAATTTTCTATAGAACAATTGTTATCGATGAATTATATATAGAAAAATTGTTATCGAAGGATATTCTATAGAAAAATTGTTATCGAAATATTTTCTATTGAAAACTTGTTATCGAAATATTTTCTATTGGAAAATTGTTATCGAAATATTACCTATAGAAAAATTGTTATCGAAGAATTATCTATAGAACAATTGTTATCGATGAATTATATATAGAAAAATTGTTATCGAAGGATATTCTATAGAAAAATTGTTATCGAAATATTTTCTATTGAAAACTTGTTATCGAAATATTTTTATTGAAAAATTGTTATCGAAATATTTTCTATAGGAAAATTGTTATCGATGAATTTTCTATAGAAAAATTGTTATCGATGAATTTTCTATAGAAAAATTATTATCGAAGAATATTCTATAGAAAAATTGTTATCGAAATATTTTCTATTGAAAACTTGTTATCGAAATATTTTCTATTGGAAAATTGTTATCGAAATATTACCTATAGAAAAATTGTTATCGAAGAATTATCTATAGAACAATTGTTATCGATGAATTATATATAGAAAAATTGTTATCGAAGGATCTTCTATAGAAAAATTGTTATCGAAATATTTTCTATTGAAAACTTGTTAACGAAATATTTTATATTGAAAAATTGTTATCGAAATATTTTCTATAGGAAAATTGTTATCGATGAATTTTCTATAGAAAAATTGTTATCGATGAATTTTCTTTATCGAAAAATTTTCTATAGAAAAATTGTTATCGATGAATTTTCTATAGAAAAATTGTTATCGATGAATTTTCTATAGAAAAAATGTTATCGAAGAATTATCTATAAAAAATTGTTATCAAGAATTATATATAGAAAAATTGTTATCGAAGAATATTCTATAGAAAAATTGTTATCGAAATATTTTCTATTGAAAACTTGTTATCCAAATAGTTTCTATTGAAAAATTGTTATTGAAATATTTTCTATAGAATAATTGTTATTGAAGAATTTTCTATAGAACAATTGTTATCGATGAATTTTCTATAGAAAAATTGTTATCGAAAAATTTTCTATCGAAAAAATGTGATCGAAGAATTTTCCATAGAAAAATTGTTATCAAGGATTATATATAGAAAAATTGTAATCGAAGAATATTCTATAGAAAAATTGTTATCGAAATATTATATGTATATTGAAAACTTGTTATCGAAATATTTTCTATTAAAAAATTGTTATTGAAATATTTTCTATAGAAAAATTTTTATTGAAGAATTTTCTATAGAACAATTGTTATCGATGAATTATATATAGAAAAATTGTTATCGAAGGATATTCTATAGAAAAATTGTTATCGAAATATTTTCTATTGAAAACTTGTTATCGAAATATTTTCTATTGGAAAATTGTTATCGAAATATTACCTATAGAAAAATTGTTATCGAAGAATTTTCTATAGAACAATTGTTATCGATGAATTATATATAGAAAAATTGTTATCGAAGGATATTCTATAGAAAAATTGTTATCGAAATATTTTCTATTGAAAACTTGTTATCGAAATATTTTTATTGAAAAATTGTTATCGAAATATTTTCTATAGGAAAATTGTTATCGATGAATTTTCTATAGAAAAATTTTTATCGATGAATTTTCTATAGAAAAATTATTATCGAAGAATATTCTATAGAAAAATTGTTATCGAAATATTTTCTATTGAAAACTTGTTATCGAAATATTTTCTATTGGAAAATTGTTATCGAAATATTACCTATAGAAAAATTGTTATCGAAGAATTATCTATAGAACAATTGTTATCGATGAATTATATATAGAAAAATTGTTATCGAAGGATCTTCTATAGAAAAATTGTTATCGAAATATTTTCTATTGAAAACTTGTTATCGAAATATTTTATATTGAAAAATTGTTATCGAAATATTTTCTATAGGAAAATTGTTATCGATGAATTTTCTATAGAAAAATTGTTATCGATGAATTTTCTTTATCGAAAAATTTTCTATAGAAAAATTGTTATCGATGAATTTTCTATAGAAAAATTGTTATCGATGAATTTTCTATAGAAAAATTGTTATCGATGAATTTTCTATAGAAAAATTGTTATCGAAGAATTATCTATAAAAAATTGTTATCAAGAATTATATATGGTAAAATTGTTATCGAAGAATATTCTATAGAAAAATTATTATCGAAATATTTTCTATTGAAAACTTGTTATCGAAATATTTTCTATTAAAAAATTGTTATTGAAATATTTTCTATAGAAAAATTGTTATTGAAGAATTTTCTATAGAACAATTGTTATCGATGAATTTTCCATAGAAAAATTGTTATCGAAAAATTTTCTATAAGAATTGTTATCGAAAAATTTTCTATAAGAAATTGTTATCAAGGAATTTTCTATAGAAAAATTGTTATTGAAAAATTGTAATCGTAAAACTTTTAATATAAGACTTTTCTATAGGAAATTATTATTAATATATTATATATTATAAACAGTGTTATTTCTTACAATGTTATCGAGGCTTAAAAGGAAGCATGTCTGCTTCTTATGGTAATTTTTTTTTTTTTTTTTTTTTTTTGTAAAATTACCAACCTGCCCAATATTCTGTTGCATGTTTCTTAATTTCTACTTTAACAATAGGAGGGCACTGAAAAAGATGTTCTTCTTACACATGCTGCCGCATGCTGCAATCTATTACACTTTACACAGCTTATATAAGCAGTAGGGCGTGAAGGATATGCTCCAAATGAAGAAGACGCATGACATAGAAAATCGAGTGAAAAATATAAATTTCAAATGCAGACACAATCAAATTTTCTTTTTTTTTTTGTTCGTTACCTGAATGTTATCAAGTGTTTCATAAAGTCATACACGTTATATGGGTTGAAAAGAAAGTGATGGGGTTAAGTGGAATCAAATGCAAAAGCAGAAGGTTGCCACTACTCCACTACAACTTGGAAAACAAATCTTCTTTCTTTTTCTTAAGAGTTTCTCTACAGTTTCTTGATGGAAAATTGCTCTCAGCTGCATAAATATGCAATTTTATTATGGAAATTGAAAATTGTTTTTTTATTTTTTTTAGAATAAAATGTGGAGCAAATGTGTGGAGTTAATTTCAATTGTTCTTCGTATTTGTTTTTTTCCTAACTGCGTATGATGAATATTAATTTTTGAATTATTCTCTGAAAATTACTTCAATTTTCTAAATTCCAAATACAAAACAATTGTTAAGAGTTTAATCTGCAGGAAAATTTAAATTTCCTTGAAATTCCGCAGAAACATTTGAATATGATTTCGCAACTTTCGTATGCCGTTGTAAGTGAAAATATGGAATTTCGCTGTTCTCTAGTTCATGGAAACCAGATATGTGCGCAAAGTCTGTCTCCCCACCCTTATTTTATGGCATGTAATCTTATCAGAGAAACTTTTTCTTATTGTTTTAACATTAATTTTTTTTTGTAATTTTGCTTCAACAGAACATTCGTTTTTGGGGTGGCGAAGAAATGATGAATGTGGGTGTGCACAATTTTCAACATGATATTTTACCTTATAACGTATTTTATATGTTTTGTTGGCAATCTATTCCGCCTTACTATTGTAGAACATTGCTTTATTACCATTGTTGCTATTGTTGTTGTTGTTGTTATTATATTGTTTGTAACAAAATATTGTTACAAATGCAATAACAACGACCCACCCACCCATTTGTAGTAAAAATTTCTAACACGATAACACACGGTATGTACAGAGAAGAGTGCGCACTTGTATCTACAAAATGTGTGGAAATTGCGTTCTAACGAATGTATTTCAATTTAACAAAACGATACACACAAATTACATTTCCTATGCTTTACAGCTACAACTACAACTACAACTTAGCAACAACAATGAGGCCAAATATCAAATTTACAACATTTTATTCCGTTTTTTTTTCTTTCTTTTTTTTCAATTTCAGTTTCAGTTGTTTATTGCTTTTGTTGCAAACACTTATACGTTGTAACGCCACTGGTGCTATCAACAAAACAAAAAAAAAAGAAAAGAGTGCAACAATAAACGTATTG
The DNA here is from genome assembly GCA_958299815.1 of Sarcophaga carnaria. Lineage (NCBI taxonomy): Eukaryota > Metazoa > Arthropoda > Insecta > Diptera > Sarcophagidae > Sarcophaga > Sarcophaga carnaria. The sequence goes on along the minus strand of OY283150.1, from coordinate 127,770,567 downwards.
TTGTTCTTAAATAGCTGGCCTTTTGTTTTCAATGCAACCCTCGTAGAATCACGTTTTTGTTGCACCCTGTAGAGTATACTGCAAGCAATACAATAAAAATAAAATTTTTCAAAAATAAAACACTCCAACATTAGAGTTACAAATTAAGGAAAATTTAACACTTTAACTCAATGTTTCAAATGGAAAATAAACAAATAAACTGCAATATAATTAATGTAGCAACTTTGCCTCAAGCAATAGAAAAAGGCACAAAAAATACAAAGTGGATTGCACACCTGAATTCCGTAACTTAAAAATACATTTTCTATAAAAAGAAAATTGTTATCGATAATTTTCTCTATAAAAAATTTGTTATCGATAATTTTCTACATAAAAAATTTGTTATCGAAAATCTTCTACATAAAAATATTGTTATCGAAAATATTCTATATACAAAATTTGTTATCGAAAATTTTCATTATAAAAAATTTGTTATCGATAATTTTCTATATAAAACATTTGTTATCGAAAATATTCTATATAAAAAATTTGTTATCGAAAATTTTCTATATAAAAAATTTGTTATCGAAAATTTTCTATATAAAAAATTTGTTATCGAAAATTTTCTATATAAAAATTTTGTTATCGAATATTTTCTATATAAACAATTTGTTATCGAATATTTTCTATATAAACAATTTGTTATCGAAAATTTTCTATAAAAAATTTTATATAAAAAATTTGTTATCGAAAATTTTCTATATAAAAAATTTGTTATCGAAAATTTTCTATATAAAAAATTTGTTATCGAAAATTTTCTATATAAAAAATTTGTTATCGAAAATTTTCTATATAAAAATTTTGTTATCGATAATTTTCTATATAAAAAATTTGTTATCGATAATTTTCTATATATAAAAAATTTGTTATCGAAAATTTTCAATATAATAAATTTATTACCGGTTATTTTCTGTATTAAAGATTTGTTTCGAAAATTTTCTCTAAGAAAGATATGTGATCGATAGTTAACTATATAAAAAGATTTGTTATCGATAATTTTCTATATAAAAATTTTGTTATCGATAATTTTCTATATAAAAAATTTGTTATCGAAATTTTTCTATATAAAAAATTTGTTATCGAAATTTTTCTATATAAACAGATTTGTTATCCATAATTTTCTATATATAAAAAGTTTGTTATCGAAAATTTTCAATATAATAAATTTTGTTATCGAATATTTTCTATATAAAAAATTTGTTATCGAAAATTTTCTATATAAACAGATTTGTTATCCATAATTTTCTATATATAAAAAATTTGTTATCGAAAATTTTCAATACAATAAATTTATTACCGGTTATTTTCTGTATTAAAGATTTGTTTCGAAAATTTTCTCTAAGAAAGATATGTGATCGATAGTTAACTATATAAAAGGATTGTTATCGATAATTTTCTATATAAAAAATTTGTTATTGCAAATTCTTTATAGAAAACAAATTTGTTATCTAAAATTTTTTTAAAAAGAAGATTTGATATTAAAAATCTTTATAGAAAACAAATTTATTATCGAAAATAAATTTATTATCGAAAATTTTCTTTAAAAAGAAGATTTGGTATCGAAAATATTCCATATATATTCGAAGCTAAAAACTTGTTTACATTTTCTTTCAAAAATTTTGTTATCGAAATTTTTCTATATAAACAGATTTGTTATCCATAATTTTCTATATATAAAAAGTTTGTTATCGAAAATTTTCCATATAATAAATTTATTACCGTTTATTTTATTTTTATTTTTTGTTTCAAAAATTGTGTTTGAAAAAGATATTGAAATTTTATATATAAAAAGATATGTTATCGATAATTTTCTAATTTGTTGTTGGAAATTTTGTATATAGTTAATTTGTTATCGAAAATTTTCCTTTAAAGAAAATTTGTTATCGAATATTTTCTTAAAAAAAAATTTTATAGCGAAGTTTTCCTCTTCAAAATATTCTTTAAATAAGCATTTTGAAGTCATAAACTTTTAAGGTTAACATACTATTCGTTTTCTGCAATAAGAAGGCATTTTTTCAACTATCAAGGAAACATCTCAAAATGCAGTCCCCATTGCTAAAAAGTGTGCTGCGAATGATTTAAATGTTAAGCCTTTTCTGCAAAGGCAGACAGGTAAATGGGAGAAAAAAGGAAATAATTGCTTAAGTAACCTGCATAAAAGACAACATTAACAGCAACTACAACAACATTAACAACGATAATAATAAAAAAAAATTAATTTTCACAGAAAATAATTTTAAGAAATTTCAGGCAAATAAATCAACTCGTGGTAATAAGTGGTTGTTGGCATGGCTCTGGAATATTAATATGCCAGCGATTAATTTCATGCTGCAAACTCACTTCATCACTTATAAGAATGCAGTAGAACAACAAGAAAAAGGAATAAAAAAAACTACAACAGCATGATCAAGACTTAAATATTACTGGAGATAATAAAGAAAGAATAAAATATTTCATAATTTAATATACAAACATTTTTAGCTCCCAGCCGATAAGTAATATTAGTTATGCATTATGAATTTTCGATAACTTTTTTTCAATTCAATTTCCGATTTTTCAGCAACACTTTTTGATTTATTAAAAATTCGATAATAAATTTTTTATATAGGAAATTATCGATAACGAATATTTTATGTTTTCGATAATAAAATTTTTTATACAAAAATTTTCGATAACAAATATTTTATATTTTTTGGATAACGTAATTTTTTATAGAAAGCTTTCGATAACAATTCCTTTTATATAGAAAAATTTTAATAACAAATTTTTCATATGGAAAACTTTCGATATTAAATTTTTTATATAGAATTTATCCGATAACAAGAAATCAATCCGATAGAAAGATATTGATTACAAATTTTTTTATATAGAAGATTTTCGATAACAATTCCTTTTATATACAAAAATTTTAATAACAAATTTTTCATATTGAAAACTTTCGAAAACTAGGAAATTATAGATAACGAATATTTTATGTTTTCGATAACAAAATTTTTTTATACAAAAAATTTTCGATAACAAATATTTTATATTTTTTGGATAACAAAAAAGGTTTATAGAAAGTTTTCGATAACAAATTTTTCTTATAGAAAGTTATCGATTATAAATTTTTTCTTATAGGAAGTTATCGATTAGAAATTTTTTTATATAGAAAAATTTTAATAACATTTTCATATGGAAAACTTTCGAAAACTAGGAAATTATCGATAACGAATATTTTATGTTTTCGATAATAAAATTTTTTATACAAAAAATTTTCGATAACAAATATTTTATATTTTTTGGATAACAAAATTTTTTTATAAGATATCGATTACAAATTTTTTTATATAGAAGATTTTCGATAACAATTCCTTTTATATAGAAAAATTTTAATAACAAATTTTTCATATGGAAAACTTTCGATATTAAATTTTTTATATAGAATTTATCCGATAACAATTTTTTTATACAGAATATTTACGATGAATATTTTCATATAGAACATTTCCGATAACAAACTTGTTAAATAGAAAGATTTCGTTAAGAAAGTTTTTATATGAAAAATTTTCGATAAATATTTTTATTTTTTTTAAATATTTCGATAACAAATGTTTATATAGATAATTTTTATTATTCAAAAAAAATCAGACACGTTTTAATATGATCTTCATGATGGCATTGTTAGTTGCAGCTCTACTTAAGTCTGCTTAAAACTTGTTTACAAGGACTTTAAAAATGTTGCATTTTCCAACATTTTAAATATAATATACGCTCTGTAACAATGCAACTTATCAAATTACCAGTAGAGAATATTAATAATAATCATGCTCTGATAACTTTTTAAATGAATTGTTATCCCCACACTTGCTCTCTCTCTCTCTCTCTCTCACCGTGTCAGTCTCTATCTGCTTTTTATGCCAATAAAATAATGAAATCAATTAAAATGTCATTTTAGTTTTCTTTTTTTTTCTTGTTTTTGTTTTATTTGTGCGATTACAACATTTGAATGACTTTAATGGGTTATATACACACAAGCCAAAAAAATAATCGATTTATTATGTTAATTAATTAATTATATAATATGGCACTTAAAATAATTTAGTCGTGCAGTAGAGCTACTTTAAAAAGAAAAAGTCCGAAAAAAAGCAGTTTTACGCCTTCAAATTTAATGGATTGTGACGGGGCCTGCATACAAATGATAATTCGATTCTAATTTATTAAACTTTAAATTTTAAGTTTTATTGGCCAATTAATGGATCAATAAATAATACAGAAAACTCACAATAACCATTTAAAATATGGTTTGGTTTTTGGTTTTATGGTCATCAGAGTTTTGGGGTTTTTTAATTTAAAAAAAGTTTACAATTCAAAAACTGTTATTGAAACAAGTAAGAAAATCTTAAAAGCCTGTTAATTATACAGTTGAAGGTAACACTTATCATATTTGTATTCTTATATATGTACATACATGGATATTTTGTATTTCTGTAAAAAATTTTCGATAATATTCTTTTTTTTTATAGAAAATGTTAGATTTTTTTATAGATATTTGCAGATAACAAGATTTTAATATGAAAAATTTTCGGCAACAAATTATAGAGAAAATTTTCGATAAAAAATTTTTTATATAGACAATTTCAGATAACAATTTTTTTTATATAGAAAATTTCGATAACAAATTTTTTATATAGAACATTTCGATAACAAATTTTTTATATAGAAAATTTCGATAACAAATTTTTTATATAGACAATTTCGATAACAAAGAGAATTTTCAATAACAAATTTTTTTATAAAGAGAATTTTCGATAATAAATTCTTTTCATAAAAAGAATTTTCGATAACAAATTTTTGATATAGAAAATTTCGATAACAAATTTTTTATATAGAAATTTTGATAACAAATTTTTTTATACAGAGAATTTTCAATAACAAATTTTTTTATAAAGAGAATTTTCGATAATAAATTCTTTTTATAAAGAGAATTTTCGATAATAAATTCTTTTTATAAAAAGAATTTTCGATAACAAATTTTTTATATAGAAAATTTCGATAAGAAAGTTTTTATATAGAAAATTTCCGATAGTAAATTTTTCATATAGAAATTTTCGATAACAAATTTTTGATATAGAAAATTTCGATAACAAATTTTTTATATAGAAAATTTCGATAACAAATTTTTGATATACAAAATTTCGATAACAAATTTTTTTATACAGAGAATTTTCAATAACAAATTCTTTTTATAAAGAGAATTTTCGATAATAAATTCTTTTTATAAAAAGAATTTTCGATAACAAATTTTTTATATAGAAAATTTCGATAACAAATTTTTTATATGGAAAATTTTTGATAACATATTTTTTATATAGAAAATTTCCGATAACAAATTTTTTTATACGGAAAATATCCGATAACAAATCCTTTTTATACAGAGAATTTTCGATAACAAATTCTTTTTATACAGTAAATTTTCAATAACAAATGATTTATACAAAAAAATTTCTGTAACAAATGATTTATATAAAGAATTTTCGATAACAAAATTTATTTCTATAGAAAATTTTTTGAATTTTTACTATAAAAAATATATCTTCCTATTCTCTTTCCCCAAACCTTTTAAGTCTGTGGTTTGCTCCAAATGTAAACAACTACAAAATTTCATTTTATTCAAAACGTGTAAGAATTTCAAAATTCTTAAAAACAACGGTCATATAAGCGCCATTAAAGCCTGTTTATTTTCGAGAGAATACATAGCAAAAACCACAATCATACACAAGCCCATACATATGCATGCAATCGTTTTATTATACCCAATTTTTACTGAAGGAGGTATGAAAATAGCAACAATTCCTAGTCAATATGTTGTTTTTCCTTGTTCCTTGCTCTTCTTTGGGTATTTTTTTTTTTTTTGTTTTCTTTTTGCTTGAACGAGTACCAATTTTCAACTCAATATAACTGACCTTCGTTATGCTCAAGCAGAACACAGATATCAATATAACAGCAACAAGAAGAAGAAGAACAATAATAATAAGAACACCGACAACATTTAAAATTGAAATTGTGCATGCCAATGCAAAGCAAATCAAGACCAACGAAATAGGAAAAACGACCACTTTGACCGCCGATCTTTAATCGAGATGCGCTAAAATAACTTGTTCTTCCCTCTTCTTTTTTCATTGTACGAGTTTTTTTCCCCTCTTTTTTCTCTCTGTTTGATGGGTACTCGTATATGCTGGTATATTTGTTGTTGCTTACATGTTTGTTTGTTCGTTTTTTTTTTTGTGCATTGAGCCTCTAGTAGACTAACTTGTAACAGAATACCAAGAGAGGAGCTAACGAGAGGAGTTGAGAGTATAACATGCACTTGAAAAATTACTTGAACTGAAAAAGTATGTACATATTCATGTATGTACATTATTAAAGTGTGTGTGTTTGCTTGTGTTTGTTAGTGTTACATATTCGTTGTCTTATAATCATGTTACAACATAACGAAGCACGTTTTTTTAAAGGCGATGGTTTTTAGTATACGAAGTTTGTTGTTGTTGTGGATGAAGCATTAATGTTATACATGCATGCTCGTCCTTTAGACAAAGGAGAATATCAAAATTATAAACGAAAAATATGCAGTCTTAAGTGGCCGAGGAGAGCACTTCTTATTTACAAATATTTGCGAAACTAAAAATCAAAGGAAATTTGACATATTGTAGGGTGTTAATAATTTTTTACCGCATTAGAGTATAATTTTGTTTTATTATGCACAGCTTAAATATATTTTTAACTGTCATTTCAATTGAAATATTGAATCATTATTATTATACAATGCTTAATGACAACAGCAACGGTAAAATAAATGATAACATAAATTGCCTACTCGTTATTAATATATGTAGCTTCTCCACTTCTCTTTCCTTTATTTATTTATCGCTCTTCATAAAGTATTTTAAAGAGAATTCAAGTGATTTTTGATAAACGAGAAACTATTTAAGCAATCACAAAATATATATATATTTTGTGGTGGCAATTAGAATGAAAACTGTTTCTAATGAAAAGAAACATACAGTCAAAAAAAAAAGTCTACATACAGCGATGTATTTACCCTTTATTCCTGGTAATTTTTATCACATTGAAAAAGGTGTTTTAGCGTTGTTAAAGACAGTTACAATTAAGAATGTTTGTAGATAAAATGAATATAAATAGAATATAACCTAGAAATTATTAGCAAAATAGCGGGAAAAATTTTTACTTACAACAGTGTATGTAGACGTTTTTCTGTGACTGTGTGTAGTGTGCTGAATTATGAAAACTTCCATGCAATGTATTTTCTTTCCACTGTTCCTAGTTTCAGTTATAGTTTTAAAATATTATTTAATTAATGAAATAAAATTGGAAAAAAATACTTAATTAGGCCTTCAATAAATCAAAAACATAAAATTTTACGTCTACATTGTGGTTTAATTAATGATTTATTTATATTTTAACTGAAAACTTCCTTAATGCACTGTAAAACAAGCTTTAGCTAAGTTCTACACCCATTCAAAAAGAAGCATAAACAGTAGGGGGTAACACTAGCAAATATTATTGTGTTGAAATCTAAAACCAAGTTTTTAAAAAGCCATGCAAATTTATATCTTTTTTTCACTTTTATTTTCAAACATTTCTTCCTTTTATTCGTAGTAAACTAAATTATAAACATATGTACGTTTTTAGGGTGTAACTTAATAAATCATTTAAAAACAAAATAAAAAATTAATATGATCACACACAATTTAATTCTCTATTCAGTGTAAAATACATGTGTGTGTGGCGTTATAATATGCTGGTAACTTTGAATGCTGCGAGTGTTACTCTGTGTGTGTTTATCACATAGGAAAACTAAAAAAAAAACACACACACAGAAATGTTTTCTGTAATTAATTTGCTCACGTACACTTTTGTGTGAAAACGTGACATTGTTGCTGTTTTTGTTGAATTCTTTTCTTTTATTTTGCACTTCTATTCATAATTTTTGGGTAACACGATCAACAGCCCAATAACACTCAGATATGTATGTATGCAATAAAAAAAACACAAAAAACAATAACGGTAACAACAAAAAACTTAAAAGAGAAATTTAAGGACCAAATAAAGAAAACAATAAAACGGTATTGAACAAAACACACTTACATACACACACACGTGTATATACTCGTATAAATAAAAACTAAATTACATTTCCTCCCTTTCTCACGCTGATCTCAACACAGTTTTTTTTAATACACTAGCACACATACTGACATACATATGTACATATATACACGCATACATACTACAGATAATATTTAAATGCGGTCACGCACGCACGCATGAGTCGGATGCAAAATAAACACCAGATTAGAAATAAATTCTACTTTACCTCTCCATTGTCTTTCCTCTTGTTTTAATCTCTTTATATGAAATGTAAGAAAAAAAAAAATATAAAAAAATAGCGGCATATTCAAACGATTATTTATTTACTTCGTGGTTTTTAAAATGTATGACAGTGTTTTTAATTTTATTTTTTTATATTTTAATTCGTTATCGAAATAGGAAAAACGTTGAAAACTTTTTTATAATTTATAATATGAGAGATCATTACAAATGATTTACTTTTTTATTATACTTTCAACAATTTATTAAGATTATTTTCTTCTTTTCTTTTTCAATAATATATTGTCCGGCAGTATTGTAAAAACTTTCTTATAAAAAATAATTCATTAAAAAAAGACTTTCTATACAATATTTCGATAACAAATTTTTCAATGTAAAACTTTTCCGACAACAAATTTTTCATATTGAAAACTTTCGATAACAAATATTTTATATAGAAAATTATCGATAACAAATGGTTCTATATAGAAAATTATCGATAAGAATTTTTTATATAGAAGATTATCGCTACCAAATTTTTCGTTGAAAAATTGTTCTATTTAGAAAAATTAGTTATCGAAAATTTCCGATAACAAATTGTTCTATTTAAAAAATTGAGGATAACAAATTGTTCTATAAACAAAACTTTCAATAAAAATTGTTCTATATAGAAAATTATCGATAACGGTTCTTTTATATAGAAAATTATCGATAAAAAATTGTTTTATATACAATATTTTCGATAACTAATTGTTCTATTTGGAATATTTTCGATAACAAATTGTTCTATAAAGAAAAATTTCGATAAAAATTTTTCTATATAGAAAATTATAGATAACAGTTCTTTTATATAGGAAATTATCGATAACAAAATTATTTTATATAGAAAATTGTCGATAACAAATTCTTCTATTTGAAAAATTTTGATAACTAATTGTTCTGTTTGGAATATTTTCGACAACAAATTGTTCTATAAAGAAAAATTTCGATATCAATTGTTTTACATGGTAAATTTTCGATAAAAATTTTCAATAATTTTCAATCAATTTGGAGAATTTTCAATAACAAATTGTTCTATATAGAAAATTTTCGATAACAAATTTTTCTATATAGATAATTTTCGATTACAAATTTTTCTATATAGAAAATTTTCGATAACAAATTTTTCTATATAGAAAATTATCGATAACAAAATTATCATATATAAAAAATTATCAATAACAAAATTATCATATATAGAAAATTTTCGATAACAAATTGTTCTATATAGAAGATTATCGATAACAGTTCTTTTACATACAAAATTTTCAATAACATATTCTTCTATTTGAAAAATTTACGATAACTAATTGTTCTATTTGGAATATTTTCGATAATAAATTGTTTTAAAAAGAAAAATTTCGATAACAAATGTTTTACATGGTAAACTTTCGATAACAAATTTTTCTATTTGGAGAATTTTCAATAACAAATTGTTCTATATAGAAAATTTTCGATAACAAATGGTTCTATATAGAAAATTATCGATAACAGTTCTTTTATATAGAAAGTTATCGATAACAAAATTATTTTATATAGAAAATTTTCAATAACATATTCTTCTATTTCAAAAATTTTTCGATAGCTAATTGTTCTATTTGGAATATTTTCGATAACAAATTGTTCTATATAGAAAATTTTCGATAACAAATTCTTCTATTTGAAAAATTTCGATAACAGATTCTTCTATTTGAAAAATTTCGATAACTAATCGTTGTATTTGGAATATTTTCGATAACAAATTATTTTATATGGTAAATTTTCGATAACAAATTTTTCTCTTTGGAAAATTTTCAATAACAAATTGTTCTATATAGAAAATTATCGATAACAGTTTTTTTTATATAGAAAATTATCGATAACAAATTGTGCTATATAGAAAAATTTCGATAGTAAATTGCCCTATATAGAATACTTTCGATGACAGTTTTTTTCAAAATTCTTTAGGTTTTTTATAAAAACACCTAGACCCCTATTGTTTTATTTTCATTTTCCTCCACATTTACTTACTCAATAATTTAATATTGCTACCACTTATAAAAGTTTAATTATGTTTAGAAAAGAGCTTATGATGACTGTTTTTTTTTATTGTCTGTCTTTCTCTTTTTTTGCTTCTTTTAATACCGTTAATTAAGCACATTTGAATTACACTTGACAATGATAAACACATTTTTTTTTCTCTTTCTTATTGTCTCATTAACACTCTCTTGTATTTACACTAACACTTGAGTACATATTTTAAAAACTACTTGGTCATCTACATACATACACATATGCATGTGTAAACAATTTGATGTTACGATGTTATTATTTAGGGTTACCAGAGTGGGTGTAAAAAAAGAAAACAAACAAAATACTTTAACCTAGCTTTTCATGCTCACTCTGCTTTATTTTTAATTTTTCTTTAATTAAATTTTGTTTTTTGTTTGTTTTTGTTTTTAAAATTTCTGGCAAAGTCATCGCGTTTAATCTGTTTAAACAAGCCATCGGCAATTGATAGCCACAGTCATAAACATTTATGAGGAAATAAATAAAAAAAAATTACGTGTGAATTTCTGATAATTGTTGGGAAAATGCGGTACCAAAACGAAAACAGAATACTACTTATCTTGGCTTATTTAAAAGGCTTTAATAAATTATGCCCTTAAGATATTTAAAATATTTCATTTACGTTTGTATTTGTTTATTCTATTCTGTTCTTTATTTATTTATTTATTGAATTTTCATTTTTAAAGGGGAGCGTTCAACATTTCCTTTTTCTGGTTCACCAACTTTGTAAATTGGTTGGATAAACACAGTTTGGGTCGACCTAAGGCGTCTTTAATTGTTGATTTACGTGTTAATTTACTGAACGACATAACATGTATGGCTTGTAATACAACGAACTGGGTTAATGTAATGCCTTATTTATTCTAATTTGATTCTAATTGGTCGGTTAAATAAAAATTTCTTTACAATAAAAGCTGCAGACTGTTATGAAAACTCTTGTATTTGTTTAGAATTTAGAGCAGTGACATAAATTTCATCTCATAGATGCACCAAATTATGTCACGAAAAGAAATTTTATAGAAGAGAATATTAAACGCAATGTTCTGTTCGATTTTGTTCGATTTTTAATTGATTTCTTTAAAATTTAAGTTCTCCTCAAAGCACCCGTTACATGATGTGATTAAAATTAAAAAATCTCCAGAAGACGTGCCAAAACTATCGATTTCTTAAATAAAAGTTTCACTTTCGTTACTAAACAAAAAAATTAAATAAAATAAAATAAAGAAGAAATGCTAAAAAAGGTTGAAATGTTTATTTAATCTAAGCACAGACAAAATTTTGTATTTTATTTTAGTTTAATTTACTTGATAAATCTCAATTTTGTATGCAAAACTTCAATTGAATTCAAAATTGACAACAAATTGAAATGTTTGTTTTTAATTAAGATTTTCAACGACATCAACGACAAAAGAGAGTGTTGACAAGATTCAAACTAAAATGGAATTTAAATCAATTTTGATTTTTATATACCAAATATTCGATAATAAAATTTAAACATAGAAAACTTTCGATAACAAATTTTTCGATACATAAAAGTTTCGATATTAATTTTTTTAAATCGAAAATTTCCGGTAACAAATGTTATATATAGGAAATTTTCTATAACAATTTTGTAATGTAGGAAATTTTCGAAAACAAATTTTATATAGAAAATTTTCGATAACAAATTTTATATAGAAAATTTTCGATAACAAATTTTATATAGAAAATTTTCAATAACAAATTTTATATAGAAAATTTTCGATAACAAATTTTATATAGCAAATTTTCGATAACAAATTTTATATAGCAAATTTTCGATAACAAATTTTATATAGAAAATTTTCAATAATAAATTTTATATAGAAAATTTTCGATAACAAATTTTATATAGAAAATTTTCGATAACAAATTTTATATAGAAAATTTTCGATAACAAATTTTATATAGAAAATTTTCGATAACAAATTTTATATAGAAAATTTTCGATAACAAATTTTATATAGAAAATTTTCGATAACAAATTTTATATAGAAAATTTTCGATAACAAATTTTATATAGAAAATTTTTGATAACAAATTTTATATAGAAAATTTTCGATAACAAATTTTATATAGAAAATTTTCGATAACAAATTTTATATAGAAAATTTTCGATAACAAATTTTATATAGAAAATTTTCGATAACAAATTTTATATAGAAAATTTTCGATAACAAATTTTATATAGAAAATTTTCGATAACATATTTTATATAGAAAATTTTCGATAACAAATTTTATATAGAAAATTTTCGATAACAAATTTTATACAGAAATTTTTGAATAAAAAATTGTATATACAGATAGAAAATTTTCGATGACAGTTTCATTGTATATAAAATTTCTATCAATAAATTTTTGTTCCTTTTGCCAATTTAAGGGCAAAAAATAGTTTTACGTAACATTTTTGTTTTGCAATTAAGATTTTAAACAAGATTAGTTTCATTTAATTTAATTTTTTTTTCCTTTTTTTCTTGACATCATAATAGAGTGTTGACAAGAAACGAACTTAAGTGGAATATAAATTAATAGTTAATTAATTGAAGTTGAAATGAGAGAAATTTTACGTAAAAAAATGAACTAATAAAAATTTTCATAAATTCAGGCAATTTTGCTTTAAAACAATCAGTTTTATTTTTATTACCACTTTGACTGCCGACTACTAGATAACTCGTAGATTGTGTTCCCTTCTAGGGTGCCAACTACGAGTTATCACGTACTCACTAAGCCTGCCATTTTTGTGTAGCTACGAATAAAATCGTCAAAAGTCAATGTTGGCTTGCTCGGCCAGTTTTCTGAAAATTGCCGCGGCAGTCAACGTGTTAATATTGTTAAAATAAGAGTATGTAAATAGAAAATAATAAGTAAAGCATGTGTGCTTTTAATCTAAAAATTAATGAATCTTGGCTTCCTAATTGCATGAATATGTTCAACTTTAAGTACTGCGCGCCTTTGAACACAAAAAATTTCATCAATTACAACTTATAACGGACAACATATTTACATGTACATACGTTTCTGTCATCAAAATATTTAAACAATTTGTTTAATCAGTAACCTTATTAAAAAGAAGAAGAAGAAAACTTTAATTCTGATTATTTAATTCTACTTGCATAGAATAAAAATTAACGATGAAAAAAAAAAGGTTTATTTTAAAACAATTTCAATAATTTCGTTACGTTACGTTAATGGCAGTATTTTTCTCTTTGCATAACATTTCATTCTTTAATAAACTCAAACAGAGCACTGTAAGTAACGCATACATACATACAAAATACAACAACAGCAGAAGAAATAAAACAAAAACAGAAAACATGTCACAAAAATTACAACTTTGCATATTTAATGAGTAACATTTTGTATTCAACAGAAAAATTAAGTAATGCTTCTTGTTTTTATTGTTGTTGTTGTTTTTGTTTTTATTTATTAACAATGCTGTTGACATGTTTCTTAACAACAGCAACAACAATAACAACAACAACATGTAATAATATGAAAATGAAACTTAACAAACAAAAGAAAAAAAATGACAAAAAAAAACACTTAAAAGAATGTTTTATGTAAATACATACACATTCTTACACATTCCTTCATACTCTTTTGCTCTCTTTTTCTTCCTTTGGGTGAGTGTGTGTGTTATACTAACACCTGTTCTCTATAAATTTGTCTCTTCTTTAAAAAAAAACTGTTACATTGCAAGTGTTTTATACACAAAAAAAAAACTTGTTGAAGGAGTTGTATTGAAGCATTTTATCATTTCTTTCTCTCCATCACTCGCTCTTTCACTCTCTCTCACTCTCTGTTATCATTATTATTTTTATTGCCGCTGTTGTTCTATAAATATTTAAATGCATTCCTCTATGTGTGTATGTGTGTGTGCGTGTTACGTGTTAATGAGTTTGTCAGATTCTTTAAATGACATTTTTCTTCTACTCACTTCAAATTGCGTGCAGTTATGTGTCAGTGTGCATGTGCATATGCATGTGCGTGTGCGTGTGGGTGTGGATGCTTTTTTTTGTAGTTTTACTTGTCTTTCCTTTTAATGACGAACAATCTGTCAAAAAGTTAAAAAGTGTTGCTGCCCCTGTTGTCTTGTAAATTTTGTTTTAAAATTTGTCTTTATGGCAGTCTTTTTTTATTTTCTTGTCCCTTTTCCCCTATAGAAGGTAATTAAAGCTGTAGGTTGGGAAAGTTTTCAATTTTATTGGTTTATGTGTTCAAAAGGGGTATGGAAAGAATTGTTAAGAGAAAATTTTAATTTGTAGCACAACTCTCTTAAAACCTTTTAAAAAACTAATAGTGTTTTCACACCGAGTGGTTTTAACGCAAAAGTTGGTTTTAACGTTAAAACCAAAAATAAAACCCGATTTTACCATACAAAATTATTGTGTTAAAACCAAAATAAAACCTTTTTTGAATTGGTTTTAAGTTGGTTTTATGAAATACAACCTTGTTTTGATGTACTAAATGTACTAAATCAGAGCTACCAGCTCTGAAAACCTGAAAACAGCTGATAAAAACAAAAACAAATGTAAATAAATAAATAAATGTAAATAATCATTTATTTTCTATTAAAAAAGGAAAAATTTGGAATATTTTTAATTTCTTCAATGAAAATTTTAAAAATTTGTAAATATTTAATTATTAATCGAAATGTGTGTTGTTTCTGGTCACAATGAATATAGTTTCTTGTGCGAAAGAGAAGTCAGAAGCTAAATATATCAAGATGAAATAAGGCATATTGCTCATAAAATTTTTTTCTCGCAGTCATAAATGTCATGAATTTAAAACCAATTTTAATAAAACTTGCGGTGTGAACGCAAAATCAGCTGTTTACGGTTTTAATGCTAAAATCAGGTTTTAAATTTTGGTGTGAAAACACTATAAAGTAAGGAGTCGGATCTTTGTTTCCATGAGAATTTAGTACTCAGAAACACGTTCAAATGTTTGACCTCCTGCGAAATATCACGGCATTTCAACTAAATTGTAAATGCCTTCTTGTAGGTTAGGTTAGGTTAGAGGACGTGTAATTGTCAATTAAGACAAGTACAGTACCCGGAGGTCGAATTGACCCATTGTACAACATCCTAGTTTCTCTCACACCACTCATGTTATGTGTGTTAATTTTATACATGAGTGGTGGGACCTACAGTTTAAAGTCGCCTCCAAACTACAGATTTTTATTTATTGAGAAACTTTTCATGGCAATTTCTATTTACTCTCAGAGTTTTTGCCAGAAATCTGCTGAGAGGAAGTCGCCGAAAAAATACTTTTTTGTATTTTGTCTTTGATGCCTGGCCTGGGGCTCGAACCCAGGCTTTTGCGTCTAATAAGGCAACACACTACCTACTAGACTACGGCGACTTCATGCCGTCTTGCAAAAAGAGCCAACTCTGTCCTTGCGATGTAAATTTCCAAACTTTTTCCTTGGCATCAAGACAAGATCTTTTTTTGACAAGGTGTAAAGCAGTTGAATGTCTCTATTAGTGTGTGGATTCCACCCACTTTGACATGCTGCCAGAATCATATGTTGCATCAGCAGCTTGTCCAGAGCTTTATTCTTCGCGACAATTAAGTTTTCTCTATGCGATTATTGTCTCTCTTGAAACGCTGTCTCAAGTTGTTACAGTACTCTGTATTCTCTTGATTATGCCGAGTCTGCGCAGAACTCATCGAACAAATAGTTGCCTGGTATTCCACATGCCACCCGTTTGGCACATTTCGGTAATTAAGCTGTCAACGGTTAGCCTGCAACCATAAATTTTCTCTTATACACGAGTGTGTCGCACTAAAAATTTCGTATTCCATATACGTTTCAATTGTTACGTTTTTCCCTTTTAAAAACGTTTAAAATATGAGCTCCTCGTAGATTGCAAATAAATAAAAAAAAAATTTGTGTTTAGTATTAATTAGAATTCTTTATTGTTCGCACAATTCTGTGTGCCACTGTTCACAACTTGATGTAAACAACAACACTTTACACTCTTTTGCGTAAACACTAACAATTGTTCGGCAGATCTTTATAACGGAGATCATTAAACACGATTATTCTTTTCACACGCAACACGTCTTCACACAAGACTGACTGAGTTTTTACTGACGTTGTTGGTATTGTTACGCAAATCGAAACGACCTAATATCGTTTAACAACAAAAACGAGAAACAAAAGCCACACGATTCAAATACACACTAACACTAAGAACACAATGAACGTGTTGATTATCTAAAGCTGCACACACGCATATGTACGACGAACTTGGTTGCGCCTTGTACCAACAACAACATGTATGTGACAAAAGGGGATAGACAACATAAGCAAAGTACATAAACAGCAATGTATTAGCAATAGAGCTCTCGAGAAGGCGAGATCACGAACCTTCCACTTCAAGAATGTTCGTTAGACTGGTTGTGTCGGACTATAAAAGCAAAGGACAAAGCAGGCAGCAGTCAGTAAGAATTCAGTCAGCCTTGTGTGAAGTTGCGCGTGAACAAAACAAGTCGTGGTTGTAAAGCCAATAGTTGTGTGATAAGAACTAGTAAAGTGAATAAGCAGCTTATTATTGTTGTATCGTTAAGTTGTTGTACGGTGGCACATAAAAGTAGTGTAAAGAATAAAGAGAGTTTAACTGCAATTAAACACATATTTGTTTTTACTTTGTTTGCAATTAACGAACTCATATTTAAACGTTTTTAAAAAGGTAAAAACGTAACAGCATATTTTTGTTTACTTATTTATCATGTAAACAAGTTCATTGTTTTTGTTTTTGTAGCTTTTGTTTATCATTTTAATGTTATACGATGTAACACCACAGTTCACCCGAACTGTTTGGACATATTGGACTATCTATTAGCCTAAAACGGTGCAGATATTGTCGGAAGTATGCATGAATATTAATGAATTGAATGATTTAATAATCTAGTTCGCATTTCAATGCAAGGTATGTTTATCTACTGTGTTGATGGGTCCTCCACCTTATCTGCAATTCTGTAATAGAATGTGGGCGCTCTTACGTTTTCTGTTTCTGAGGTTGACATGTATCGGAGGAATCTTCCTAGATATTGCAGCTATTGACACTACTATCTTCGGACACTGTGGCTGCCTTCCAAAATGTTAGTTGCTTTGTATTTGAACAAAGTATCGTGTTTCATAATGCCGCTGTACAAAATATATACAATGTATTCTATTTCAAAACGTCGTCAATGTGTACTTTTAACGCAGTCCAAAAAGCAATCAGGCATCGGATTTATAGTTGATGCATTGTTTGGTTACTTTGCATATCTACATTGTTTATATACAGTAGTAGAACTGCATACAAACTTTGTATTGATACATTCTGGAAGGCAGCCTGTATTGTATGCGCATTAGACTGTTAATGCAAACCACCTGTGAATCTGTTTTATTAGCCCCATATTGGTGCTACGTAGGGCACGATAGAGTCCGCAATAATAGACTACATCATCTTTTTATCATCTTCATTGGCTCCCAGGTTATTCTGTCTTAAAAAAAACTTTATTCACAACATGATTCCACAAAAGTGCCTAAAAATTTACCACCCTGTGGCGCGCCGCTTGTTATAACCATGATTGCTCTCCCAATAAACAAACTAGGTTTAATGGACCTACTTTTTATTACATTTCTCGTTCAGTTTACGTATTATTTTTTACATATTTATGGTATATTTTAAATATTTTTTTGATTATTAAACTAGAAACATATGAATAGAAACATCAATTAGTCAATGGGTGGCTTATACCATTTTCACTCTCAACGATAGACAAATGAGGTAAATTTCCTCCTAAAATAAATAAAGATTTAAAGAAAACATACATAAAAAAAATTTTAAAGAATAACAAAATATTGCAAACAAGCAATCAATCAAAACTATCTGAAGAAAAGAAAATAAAATAGAAAATAAAAGAAAAAAAAAATAGAAATAAAATATAAAAAAATTAGATAAAATGCAAAAGAAATAAATTAAAAAAGGACAAAACAAAATAAATAAATTAAAGAAAAGAAATAATTTAATTAAAATTTAAAAAATTTAAACCAGCAGACAATCAAAACTATCTGAAGAAAAGAAAATAAAATTGAAAATAAAACAAAAAAAATTTTAAATAAAATAAAAAATGAGATAAAATATAAAACAAATAAATTAAAAAACAACAAAATATAATGAATAAATTAAAAAAAAATATAATTTAATTAAATTAAAAAAACAATAATAAAATAGAATATGTAATGAAGACTAAAGACCTAAATTAATAAAAAAAAAAAAACAGAAAATAAATTTAAAAAAAAAACAAAAGAAAATTAAAATAAAATAATAGAGAAAAAAATTATATAATTATATAATATGTGTGAAGATAAATTCGAATTTAAGAACCAAAGACGCAAACCCACACTTTTAGCAGCGCCACTTCTTGTCTCTAAAGCCCACTTCACACGGTAATACTTACGTACGAAAAGTCTAATGAAAAAGTAAAATGAAATTCCATCCGTATGACAAAAAAGAGAATAAAAGTCGTATGATTTATATTTTTTGCGTTTACATGATCGGTATAAGACAATAACAAAGTAAAATGAAAACAGCTGCTACACTTTTTTCCATTTGTGTTTACATAAAAATACATCCCTGATCTAATGCGACTTGCTTGTTTTTTGAATCATTTCAAAAAATGAAGAGAGCCATACGACTGTCAAACTTTTCATCCGTATTTTCTCCCGATGTGTGATGGTTTCATTACATAGTACGTTTAGACGATCCCATCCATACTCTTCTACACAAAATTTTGACAGATCATATTACTTGTGGGACCGTGTAAAGTAGGCTTAATAGGGTAAACTTTGCTATTAGCAGAGCACTGTTAACTGTTTAACAGTGGCAATAAGTAGATTAGTCTTCTTGTTTGCAATTATTGCAGACTACATAACACAATTGGTCGTTACAACCTTTCAGTCAGGATTGCAACCTAGTTTCTCACACCACTCATGTTATGTGTGGATTAATTTTATACATGAGTGGCGGGACCTCCAGTTTATAGTCGACTCCGAACGGCAGGTTTTTTGAGAAACTTTTCATGGCAATTTTTATTTATGCTCAGAGTTTTTGCGAAAAATCTGATGAGAGGAAGTCGCCCAAGAAATATTTTTTTTTTCATATTTTCATTTTGATGTCTGACCCCATACGTGGCCTTACGTCTAATAAACCGACACACTACCTACTAGACTACGGCGACTACAATTGCAGACTATTGATATAAAATATAATTCTCACTAAGATCATTATCATTTGTGAACAAAAGTATTGAAATGTAAAGGATGTTTGGTGGGGGTGGAGAAGGCTAATTTCCAGCTACTCAGCTATCCCTCTACCACGGTCCGAAAGAGCACTCTCTGAACTACCATTTGCATCTAGTCTGTATGGTGTACTATTTCTTATATGTTTCAGAACGCTATGACCGTCTTTTTTAGCCTGCAATTAGAAGACTATGAGCTACTACTACTATGAGGACGATATGTGTTACTAATATTGATTGTGCCACGCGCTTTGTAGAAAAAGCAATTTGACGTTGTGGTGACGTCACGTGTCCACCAAGGTTCATGAAGTTTTGGGAAGTTAGAGACCGTATGTAAGCAAATGAGCACCTACCGTTTCAGAAATGGCCACTGATCTTCTAGAGAATTTTTAAGCAAAAATTGATATTTTCCAAGCCAATTTGTTTAATACCATATCACTTTATATGGGACTATATTGCTGATTATATTAAGAGGCCTTGGAACCTTCCTTTGAGTATGATATGGTACTCATAGACCTAGTATTTGTTTTAAAATTAGCTTCTAAACAAGTGGGCTTGTTCAAGGGGATACTGTTGAACAGCTAACAGTGCTCTGTTAAGGGCAAATTTTGTTCTGTTAACGAAAAGTGTGGATTGCGTCTTGGATTTTCAAATTTGAATTTATCTTCACACACTCACGCATAATTACAAAAAGTTATATAAAAACAAAAGCAAACAAAATAAAATTAAATTTAAAAATTAAATATAAAAATAAAAACGAATATAAATATAGAAAAAAAAAATAAATTAAATAGAAAGATAACATGTAAAAAGAAAATTAAAATGAAACAAAATAAATAAAGAAAATATTCAAAATTAAATTAAATAATTATAAAAATAATAAAGTAACAATTAAAAACAAATTTTAAAACCTCAAAATAAAACATTTAAAAAAAATTCCAATCACTTAAAATATTTAATAAAATAAAAATATTTTAATAATTTTATTTTTATTTTATTTATTTAATAGTAAATAAAATTTATTTACTAACCTGTGTATATCTGCAGCATTTAATCAAAATCAAATCCAAATGAAATAATAATGACTGAAAACGGAAGACTCTTCCCAAAGGATTAAAAACATTTAAAAATAGAAACACGGTGTTTAAAAAAGGCCTAAAGGCTGTAAACAAACAAAAAAAACACAAACAAAATAAATAAAAAATTATAAATACAGTGTAGAAAGGCAAAAAAAAATTGCATCAAACAAGTATTTGGACATCGAATATAAATTAAAAACGAAGAAACGAAAGAGAAAGACAAAAAAAACACAACCAAAGGCCATCTGCATCATCATAAGCATCAGACATCAAGCATCAGGCATCCTCCACCACAATATATACAACAACCTTATGTTACAATGCGTTTATTTGCCTCCAATACAACGGCATCCGTGCATAGTGAACATGCAAATGCCATTACGGGCAAGCATAGAGTACCAGAACTGGATGACGGCAATAGCATCATAGAAAATACACACATTCTAAGAGATCTACGCTCTAGAGGAGGAGGAGGAGGAGGAGGAGGCATAGAGAGAAGCAAAACAGCAAAAATGCATCGCAACAACTCCTCTGTTTCAGCAGCGTCAACAAGAAGTGCACAGGGAGACAGTGGTGGCGGCAGTGGTGGTGGTGGCGGGGCAGTCACTAATAAAAAACATAAAACCAACAACTCAGACAACAATTATACGGGACGCAGTAGAGAAAGACAGGTAGTCCATAAGCATGAACAACGCTTAAGTGTTGAGGAGTATAAATCAAGGTCATTAGAACGTTATGCCAAGCCGCCACACAGTTTGGCGGCGGCTGTTGCTGCCGCAACAGTTACACATCACGATCTCAATGAAGACGATGGTGATGATGAGGAGGAAATTTATGTTGCTGCACGTCGAACCTTAACGCCCTGCCTGTCGACACAGCGCAGACGTTTGTTGTCACCCTTTGTGTCCATGAAACGGCGCAGTCGCAGCAGCACTAGCAGTAGTGGCAGTCGTTCGCATTGCGATTCAAGAGAAGTGAATTTCAATGTTATGCTGCCGCCGCTGAAGCTGCCAGGGCCCATGCAACAGCACATAATGGAACATCAAAAGTCGAATGGCAACATAAATTGCTTGAAGACCACCAAACAGAATTTAGGCAACTCGGCCAGTTCTCAGAGTGGAGACAGCGGCACGGGTGGCACTGAACTTGAACAGGATTGCAGTCGTACCTCGGCGGCAGAAAGTAGTCAACTCAGCTTGAGTTACTCACAATTGAGTAGCGCCTCTAGTGCTACATCGCTTTCGAAACACTCGAAAATTTCTCACTCACCACATCCACACGATCATCATCATCATCATGAAACGACGCACTCAAGCAATGTTATGAACACACATGAACAGCATTTAAATGATCTGCATGATGATCTTCATAACAGTCATGGTGATCATAATGATGATCATACTGTTACTGATAATGTTAATGCAGTTCAGGAAGAGAATAATGACATTGAACCGCAGCTGCAGCATAATAATGCAGAGAATTTATTTCGTGATAGCGATCGTAATATCGATCAGCATTATAGAGATTCAATATTCTCAACAGATGAGTTCTATTGTGGCAACATAACATTGGTAGACGACACATACTCGAATTATGAGCCACAAAATGAGGCCGAGGAAATGTTTTTACAAGTGGTGGGCATTTTAAGGGATGAAAAAGAGGTGGGTACACTTGAGAAAAAAAATACAAATTTTCTTACAAATTTAATCACACATTCAAAAAGAATAAAATGACAGAAAACTTTTTAAACGAACAAACTCTAACTGTTGTCCTCTCTCTCCCTCTCTGCTTTTTTTTAAATAATAAAGAGAGAATTAAAGAAAAAAGAAGAAAAAAAACTTTGCAGGTAAAAGAAAACTTCGTTAAACATTGAAAACATTGACTGCCTCTGGCTTTTGTTTGAAAGTTTTTGTTACTACCTCCCCCCTTTTTAGTGTAATGCTCTCTTTCACTCGTCCTTGTAAAAACTTGTATTTTTTTTAACAGTTCAACAAGGCACAACTTTTTCTCATAAATAACAAAAAAATAAGGAAGAAGTAGTTGAACACAGCGAGAGAGAGAGAGAGAGAGAACGGGAGAGCGAGAGCAGAAGTGCTAAAAGAGAAAGAGAGAGGCATTTGATTAATGTTAAAATGCAAATGGTTCAATCATAAAATTCTACTACAGCAAGAGTAAAAGAAGATATGGAAGAGAGAAGAGAGAAAAAGAATTGTAACATTTGAAGACTTTTTTTAAACAAGAACTACAACAACAACAACAACGACAGTCGACAGACTATTGTAATTATAGTTGTTGAGTGCACACAAAAAATAAAGTGTGGCGAGGGAGGAGGTTTTAAGGAAAGAATTGGAACGAAAACTTTACTTTTCATTAAATTTAATTAAAACTGGCGATTAATTGATTGAAAGTTTTGTTGAGACTTAAGAAAATAACGGTTTTTTTATTTTTATTTGTATTCGAATGCCATTGATTGC
Organism: Sarcophaga carnaria; assembly: GCA_958299815.1. Lineage (NCBI taxonomy): Eukaryota > Metazoa > Arthropoda > Insecta > Diptera > Sarcophagidae > Sarcophaga > Sarcophaga carnaria. The sequence goes on along the minus strand of OY283150.1, from coordinate 127,747,200 downwards.
AATAAAATGAAGAGAAAGGGAATTAATTTAATTTGTTTAAGGATTAATAATCTTAATGGCAGGAACATAATGGAATTGAAACAAGAGCGTTAGTTTAGGAACAGAATACGAAAGTGACAATTTTGACAGTCAGTGAATGCAGGCTTAGAAGAGATTACATACATATATTCTAAAGGCAACTCTCATCGTCGGAAGATATTTCAAAACTTTCGTAAAAAGAAAAGCATTTTATAAACAAAGTCAAGCTTTCTTATGTTTTGGAGCATCGAAATATTCACAGTTTTTGACAGCGTTCTAACACTGACTTTGAAAAATCTCTCTCTCTTTGTCTCTTTTCTGTTACACTTAGTACGTCTTGGTTTCTATGGTAACCCTTATATCTGCTTATCCATTTAGTGTTTACAAAACTGTCAATCTGGCAACACTGAAAGCTGTTAAATATCATTAATATAGTGAAAGTTTTGCTATTTCCGACTATGGATCGTCTATCATTCGAAGAACACATAAAAATTATAAGAATTTATTACAAAAGTAGTGTATGACGGAATGAATTTATGCTGCCATAATCAAGCTACTATGCAAGCAAGTAATAAGATTGAAAATAAATTTAAAGAGATTGGTATCGTTACAAATAAGATCAACTCTTTGCTTCATCACAATGTACACAATGCCGTAAAAAGTAGCTTCTGTTAGAAAAGTGTGGTAGATAATCCGTATTTATCTATTCCATGGCATTATCAGCAATTGGGTCTATTTTACGACCCACTGTATCGTATTTGGCATTTGAATAGACTCCTCCATCCATATAAAGTAGAATTTACGCACCAATTTAAGCCACCGGCTGACCACCCACAATGCCTTAGATTTGACGATTGAGTTGCTAGTGCAATGTCGATTTATTAAACAAAATTTTCTTTAGCGTTGCATCTAATTTTTTGTCTCATGTAGGACTCAGAAAACCCGGAAACCATTGTAGAGAAGCAATTCCTATCCGGAAAAGTAATAGTTTGTTACTCTCTATGGTGTTTAGGTGACATTGTCGGTCCTGTTTTTTCGAAAATAATCCTGGAAGAACTGTTTCTGATAATTTAGAGCACTGTGACCGTATGGTAAGCTGCTCTCTTTGGTCTGCACTTGGACATTATGAGATGAATAGTATCTGGTATCTCTAAGACGGTGCTACGAGCCATATAGAACAGTTGCTTTTGACTTTATTGCCTGACAAGTTCACAGAAAGAGTGATATCACGTTTTGTAGACAGCAATTGGCCCCCACGAAGACCTTAGATACGACGAACATTTGTAAACCAACCTTATGCAAATCATTGCGTAGACACTTGTTGAATTGTGTCAAAAATTGGCTGAAAACTGCCTCAAAAGTATCGACTATTGCAGCCAATCCAAAATGTTTATTCAAATGACATTATATTACGTATGTACACAATGGCAAGGTGCAAGCAATCGAATGATACAAAACATTTCAATTCCCTTTCTTTATACCGTCTCCTTACCATTTTATTTCTCTATTTTTTTTTTAAATCTCTATTAATTTTTTCTTTTTAATTCTCTTTCTTTTCTTTTATTCATTAAAAACCATAATTCTGCATTTTTATCTTGTATTTAATGAGTTTTTAGTTTTAAAGAAAAAAAAAATAGTGAGGGGGTTGTAAATATCCTCGATTTTTTTATTCTTATATTCTTTAGTTTATTCGCTTTATTTCTTTTATAATCTTATGCCCCATAAAATATGCACAAGTAATTCAATTCAATTCATAAACTTGGTTTTATTTACGTATTTGGTGTAGGGTTTTAAACAAAAACGCTATTGTTTAACTCAAGTGGCAACAAAAGAAACACAACTAAAGATGAAAAAATTCTATAAAACTTGGCAGTCTGTCTGTCTGTCTGTCTGACTGCGGCATGCAGCAGTAAGGAAAAAAATATAGAATTTATGCATTTAGTAGCAGCAGCAAGCATTAAAACTTGCAACATTTAATTTACATTTTAAGCATTACTTTCGTTGTAATTGTTTTGTTACAATTTTTTTTTTCGTTCATAAATTCAACGCATTTCCTTATTAAAAAAACAATGCCCGCACAATGTCAATCCTTTTCTTTCTTACTCTCTTTTTCTGTCCTCTCTGTATTATAGTAAAAAAAACAAACCAAGAAATAACGGTTTGTTTGCCTTGTGTTTACTTAACTTAAGGCTGTTGAATGAGATGAAAAAAACATGTGCGAGTACCACTTCTATTTCTATTATATTTACTGGTTACAACAACATCAGCCACAAAGTTTAATTTAATAAGAGAGAGAGAGTGAGTGAGAGAGAGTCTTAAAGTTAAAATAAAGTATAGGATTTACATGCGATATTTAGTAGGAATAATTGGGAGTAAAAAGTCTTCAAATGAATATTGGCAAATTCTGTTGATGTCAGAGCTGGTATTAATGAATTTGTAAGAAATTTTAGATTTTTATCTTCAATTATTTAAATACAGTGTTAATAAAGTACAGCTTGGATAACTATTTTTATAAATATTATAAAAAGGCTTACACAGGATTTCAGAATAAATTATTATTCCCATTGCTCATATGATTTCCACGAAGCACCTGAATCTTATCCTGTTGTTGTTGTTTTTATACGATAGGTGAAGCTATTTACTAATTAGTCTTGTAGTACGATTTTTTTTGTTAACTCTCTCATGATTTCCATGTAGCAGACCATCCGATAGTATTCTAGACCATGTTGGAGATTGTATAATATAATATGCATACATATGTACATACACACATACATATATCACTGATCATTACAACCCTTCAATCAGGATTACGACCTAGCTTCCCACACCACTTATGTTGTGTGTGTAGGTTAGGTTAGGTTAGGTTAGGTTAGAGGACGTGTACTTGTCAATTAAGACAAGTACAGTACCCGGAGGTCAAGTAGAGCCATTGTACAACGTCCTAGTTTCTCACACCACTTATGTTGTGTGTGTTAATTTTATACATGAGTGGTGGGACCTACAGTTTAAAGTCGATTCCGAACGACAGATTTTTGAGAAACTTTTCATGGCAATTTTTATTTACTCTCAGAGTTTTTGCCAGAAATCTACTGAGAGGAAGTCGCTGAAAAAATACTTTTTTTTTGTATTTTGTCTTTGATGCCTGGCCCGGGGCTCGAACCCAGGCTTTTGCGTCTAATAAGCCAACACACTACCTACTAGACTATGGCGACTTCATATAGCATTCACTGCAAAAATCGGACATTACAAAACCCAGATTATGAAGGGAAAATATAAGAAACTCTTAACCAAGCTCCTGGAAACTCAGAGAACCCACTATTGATATGTGTGACCTGGCGAAAGTTTTCTGTCGTCAGCACAATTGCTGACCGAGTAAAAGCCTGACACAAAAAATAATGAAAAAAATGTTTTTGTGAACCCCTTTCAGAAGCCTTCTGGCAAAAATTGTGGTAGTAAACTTAAATTACCGGTAAAAAAATTTTAAAATCCTACGTTGGTTGTTGTTTTTTGTGTGTAGTGGTTTGGGACATTACCTAACCTATCCATGATTTTCGTTGTTAATTTTATTCTTTCGACCACTAAATAGACAACAAAATCTTTATGAGCATAAAACCTGACTCGATCATCAGTTATATCCTTTCCAGCAACAGAGTATTGCAGACGGAAATTTGATCTTGGAGGGAGTTAATTTCAAATTCATTTTATTTTCAATCATATTCTATTTGTTTCAAATAGTTTAGTACAATAAATTTAATTATTGTTGAAAAAATTTCATAAATATCGAAATTGACTCCAAAAAAGTGTAAAATACTGTAAATGCCATACATTATCACTACCCCCATACCTGACCCCAAATAACACTGAGAGCATAAGCAACAGTTTCAATTTACTAAAGAGAAGAGTTGGCACTCTCTCTCTCTTTTCTATGTTCTTACTCTCATGACTACAACACACTGTGTGGCAACTAGATTTAATAAGTAAGCAAGTTTCTCTCTCCCAAAAAGGACTGTGTGCAAACAAGTATTGGTGGTAAGGAAGTAAATATTAAAGTGATATTTACTTTACATTTCTCACTTTTACTTCTTAAGCTCTCTCTCTTTCTCTCTCTCTTTCTCTCTGTTATTTGAATCCTTTATTTAAATATTTGCATTTGCATTTCATATAATTAAGCCCCATTCGTTGTCTTTTTAATGTCTCATGAAAGTCTTCGTTTTATAACATGAATAAAACGGGGAGAGATTGTAGAACATAAACTTGTGGGAGAAAGTAGTCAAGAGAAAAGATAAATAATGCAACAACAATCAAGTTAAGAAAACCCACAAAGAGAGAGAGAGAGGGGGAGAGAATTGTTTCCAAAGCCATAATATTGTATAAAATGCTGAAATTAAAATGACTTTATTGTACTTTTGGTTTCTTTTTTTTAAGAAAAAGTAAAAAAACACAAGAAAAAGGAAAGAAACGTTACTTTTAAGGCATGCAGGATGGAAAAAATCGAAAATAAAGAGAAAGAAAAACAAAAACTAAATTAAAGATAAACTATGAGAGTTAAAAAGCTAAGGAAATAATTAAAACGGTATTTAAGACGCAGACAAAGAGAGAGAGAGAGCGCGCGAGAGTGGTGGCAAAGGCAAACATTTAAAACAAAAAGTACACATACCCACACACACATACCTACAGATATTTTTGGCATATAAAGGGTGTTTTTTTATAGAGGTATAGAACTTTAAGTTGCAATAAAACAACGATGGATTATTCGATTGACATGAATTTTATTTATCCGAAAGATAATCTTGTGGCATTACATTTTAAATATGATTTCTGGCATATGACCGCCACGGCTGGCGCGGATGTAGTCCAATCTGGACGTCCAACATTTGTGGCCGTATATCGGCAATAATACGGCGAATGTTGTCTTCCAAATGGTCAAGCGTTTGTGGCTTTACCGCATAGACCAATGACTTTACATAGCCCCACAGAAAGTAGTCTCGCGGTGTTAAATCACAAGATCTTGGAGGCCAATTCACAGGTCCAAAACGTGAAATTAGGCGGTCACCAAACGTGTCTTTCAATCAATCTATTGTGGCACGAGCTGTGTGACATGTTGCGCCGTCTTGTTGAAACCACATCTCCTGGACATCATGGTTATTCAATTCACGAATGAAAAAGTTAGTAATCATGGCTCTATACCGATCACCATTGACTGTAACGTTCTGGCCACCATCGTTTTTGAAAAAGTACGAACCAATGATTCCACCAGCCCATAAAGCGCACCAAACAGTCAGTTTTTCTGGATGTAACGGTGCTTCCACATACACTTGAGGATTACCTTCACTCCAAATGCGGCAGTTTTGTTTGTTGACGTAGCCATTCAACCAGAAGTGCGCTACATCGCTAAACAAAATTCGCTTATGAAAATCGGGAACAACGGTAATCTCGTTTTGGGCCCATTCGACGAATCTATCGTCGTTTGGCTTCAATTCTTGCACGAGTTGGATTTTGTAAGAACGCAAACCAAGATCCTTCCGCAAAATCTTCCATAAAGTGGATGGACACAGATCCAATTCCTGTGCTCGATGGCGGATGGACTCATTCGGGTATGCTCAATGCAACGCTCTACAGCAGCAATAGCTTCTTCTGTACGCACCGTACAGCGTCTCTGGGGATGCGAGTTATCAATAAGAGTAAACGTGGTGCGAAAACATTCCATGGTTAATCGAATTAACTGCTCTGATGGACGATTTTGTCGACGATAAAATGGACGTAGTGCGCGATACGTTTTCCGCACAGAACCATTATTTTCGAAATAAAATTGCGCTATTTGCAAGCGTTGTTCAGGCGTGAGTCTATTCACGATGAATTGCCAAACCAAACTGAGAATAAATCACTTGACAGCTGTTAAGTCGGTCGCCATCTTGAAAAGTAATGCCAACTTAAAGTTCTATACCTCTATAAAAAACAGCGTTTATTAAGAGAGCCCGGAAAACAGAGAGGTGAAAGGGTTTACACACATGTATTCTTTCTTTAAATCCTTTTTGGCTGCTTAAATAAAAGTTTTGATGTTTTTTTTTGTGTAATTTTTTTTGTTTTTGAATTTTTATTTGAATATTCATGCATGCAACATGCAGAATGACTGCTGGCAGTATTTACTACAACATTTTTAGTGTTAAGAAAAGTAACTTCGCTTGTGTTATTTTTCTTTACTAATTAGCATTTTTCCTCTGCTTTTTTTAATTCTTTTTTCCTTGCCTTCTTGTGCACCAAGAAAAGTTTTGTGTCTAACAGCGTTTAATGAAATTAAACAGTGCAACAGAAAAAAAAATAGAAAAAAAAAGTGTAGGAAAATGCAACATTTTTCTAAAACTATTTCAGACTTGCTAGCAACTCCAGAGAAAGAGAGAGAGACAGAGAGGCATAGAGAAAAAAGTAGAAAAAGAAAAAAACAACAACAAATTCATATTGCATAAATATTTATGAAAACTTGCATGTAAAATGCAATCAAGCAGCAGTAAAATATCTTGAAACCATTTACCTAAAGACAGCACACAGTAAAGTACGTGTATGTACATACACACACACACACAGATTTCTGCCTGTTTGACAGACAAGCCAAGCCATACCCACACACAAAGCCATACCATGTCCTGCCAGCAGCTACAACATGCGAGAGACATTATACAAGAGATTGCTATTCTAAAATGAGAAAAGGGAGGAGGGAGACGTGGGAAGAAAATAAAATCTTGTTGGTTGGTTGGCAAAAGGTAAAATTACGTTGAAAATGAATGACTTGGAAAATGTCTTTGAATGTCTTTTGAATGTCTAATTAGTTTCTGCGTAAGGAAAATAATAATAATTATTGTTTGATGAAACGATGAATGAATTACGACATTCTGTTGCTGCTTTCAACATACATACATACATACATACAATATAAAGGAAAGGCGACAATCAAGAAGACAATTTCGTAGGGTAAATTACAATCTAATGAAGGCTTTGAAATATTATCACAAACAGAACAAAGCAAAGAACAGCAATAACTTTCAAATCAAGAGACAAACTTTAAAGTGTCTTTTAAGGGAAACTATTTTCATTTGAAACCTAATGTGTTTAAAGAAAACGGTTTTGGGCTTTTGAAACTTGAAATATTTGTTTGGGGCTATTAAGATATGCATTTTTAGTGAGGATTTCATGGTCCATTCATGAGCTGAACTTTAGTAATACTTTGCTATCTCATCCATGGCATTTGCAATGCTGTCTTACAGACAACTGGACTTGTGGCTGACTGGCCTCTGCACACGGGGAGACTATATATTGTTACGTTTTTACCTTTTTAAAAACGTTTAAATATGAGTTCGTTAATTGCAAACAAAGTAAAAACAAATATGCGTTTAGTTTTTCTTAAACTCTCTTTATTATTCACACTACGTTTGTGCCACTGTTCACACATAACGATACAACAATAATTTGCTTGTACACTATTCTATTTCACACTTCTGTCCGCGATAACACTAACAACTGTTCGTTAGATCTTCTCTGCTTACAACCTTTTTGCAAGCAATGCCGCTTGTATGTTCGAACCGCAACGCTTCTTCACACAAGACTGACTGAATTAACACTGACTGCTGCGTGCTTTGTCTAGTCCTTTTATAGTCCGACACAACTAGTCTAACGAACATTCTTGAAGTGTAAGGTTCGTGATATCGCCTTCTCGAGAGCTTTATTGCTAATACATTGTTGTTTGTGTATCTTGCCTATGTTGCCGTTGGTACTAGGCGCAACCAGGTTCGTCGTACATATGTGTGTGTGCAGCTTTAGATAATCAACACGTTCATTGTATTGTTAGTGTGTATTTGTGTCGTGTGTATTGTGTTGGTGTAGCTGGTAGCTTTTGTTTATCGTTTTTATTGTTAAACGATATTAGGTCGTTTCGATTTATGTAACAAAATGTATACATCCACTCAACAAAAAACAGCAAAGAAAGCCTAAACGATCTGCTCTAAAACTTGGAATTAATTATTCACCAAACTCACCTCTCAATATGTACATAGCTTAGCGTCCCATACGAGGTGTTGTGGCAAAGCTAATTCTTATAAAAAAAAAAAAATAAACATCGCTAAACTGACTATAACTTTGCAAATTTCAACATTCTTGAAGACGTATGATTTGAATAAAGCCACCATTCCATAAATCGCACCAAAGAATGCAGCTCTAGCGAAATAGTATTTAAAATCTTGGTTGTGAAGAAATTTTTTTTCTCGGCAAAGCCAAGCATATTATCACATAATTCCTGAATCTAACAAAATGCTTTGAGAAAAAATTTTTACATCAATTTTTTCAACATATCACAGTCGAAAATTTAACTCTCAAGCTATTGTCTAGTAAGCCAACACACTACCCTTTAGACAATGCCGACCAACTTGTATGAATAAGGTTATACGCTGAAATATAAAGCCGTAGTAGTCTAGAAGATAGTGCGTTGGCTTATTAGACAAGAGCCCATGGTGCAAACTCCAACTCTTGCATCTCGAACGCAAGAAAATATGAAAAAAAATATTTCTTTCGGCGACACCTCTTCCAGCAATTTTCTGGCAAAAACTCTGAGAGTAAATAGAAAATTTTGATGAAAAGTTTTTCAAAAAACTGTCGTTCGAAGTCGAGAAGCTAGGTTGTAATCCTGAATAAAGGGTTGTATTCAATAATTTAAGTCATAGATTTCATTTCTGAGGCGGTATACTTAAGAGTTTCTAGGTGTTACGAATAAATTAATTTTCATTTCGTCAGACCATAGCACGGCGCAGAAAATCTGGTCAAGGCTGGATAGGAGGCGCACGGCGACTCTGCTTAAACTCCAAAGAAGCAAGCTCAGCGCTGTTATCGGGGTTATTACGGGCATTGTATTATAGAAACGCATGCGAGGCGTATTTGTCTTGGACAACTCGCGAATGATTTCTGCAGAAGCTGTGGAGATGAGGAGGAGGATGAGACTGTTCTTCACCTGCTGTACACATGCCCGGCACTTGGTCAGAGGAGAAAGATATACCTGGGTGCCTACTACATGGAGGACCTAGATGAACTGTCATGCATGGATATTGGCAGTCTGAGTCGCTTCATCGGAAGCTCAGAGTGGTTCCTGGAATAGGAGAGAATGTGAAACTGTGGTATCACAATGGGCCCTGTGTACGGCCTAAGTGTGTCCGCTCATGACTCCATCGAGGGGACAGCCACTTCTACTTACCTACCTACCCGAGACCATGGCACAGTTCTTCCAGTTATTACAACGTTGGTGTTGTTCAGTAAACTCTAATCATTTTCGTAAATTACGTTTGCCGAGAAGAGATGTTTTCCAATGTTTAAGCCCAACTGCTCCAATTCCTTTTCTTATTGGGCGGCTCAAAAAAAAGTAGCATTGTGTGTTGATGTTTTAGGCTATTTAATGGCATTTGATTTACTTAACCAATTGCTAGATCATTTAGGACCAAGTGGATGGAGTTTAGGATTCAAATTCTTATCGAATATCTTCTATTGTTTCTGCCAACGCTGAATATAAATAATGTATTTATCAGAGGCCCTCTTCTAGAGCCTAGTGTTAGGTTCCTTGAATTCGTAGAACTCAAGTTATGTTTTAAATCGTTTCTAATAAAAATTGAAATTAATTTGCTTTTAAAACTTTTAAATTTCTCTTTTTCGCTCTCTTTTGGTTTCCATTGCCTTTCGCTTTGCATATGCTTTACCTTACATGCCAAGCATTTAAAGCCTTTTTGCTTTTTGCCTAGCCAAAGTTTTATCTTTAGTTAACACATTCATGCACTAACTAACTGACTGACTAGCCAAGCCAAACCAAGCCAAGCACAGTTTATCCTCTTGATAAGACGACAGTAAATGCAAAAAAAACCTGCAATAGTTTTATGGTATCCCTTTAGCCGTTGAAGCAGGTAAAAACACAAGAACTACAACAACTACAACAACTTTATGCGAATTCTAAATAACAGACTTAATAATACACACAGAGAAGAGAAGCTTATTAAAAAAAACAACAACAACAAAGAAGAGAAGAAGAAGAGTTTTTTTTCTTAATTTGTATTTAAAAAACATCCCCCAAACCAAAAAAATAAATCCTGCAAAAAAGAAAAAAACAGAAGGAGAAAAAGAGAGAGAGAGAGAGGGAGAGAGAGAGATAGAACAGAAGCGACTATATTAGCAGGTTTATCTATGACTCCAGTTAAGACAGCTCCAATGTTTGTAGTTACAACATACTTTGCCACCACAAAGTTTAGCAGTGGTTGCTAAAATACAGTTATTAGTTAATCTTTTTGTTGTTGTTAACAAATATACCGTTGTTTACCGTTGTCTACCGTTGTTGCATATTGCAAAGAATCAACGAAAATCTTAAACGAAATATGAAACGCAACAACGAACGAAAAGAAGACAGGCGGCAATAGCCTGAAATCCTTGCAACATGAAACCACAAGTGACGCTGCAACCAAGGCAAAGGAAAGGCAAAGCTATGATACAGCGTTAAGCCTGTAGTTAAAAGTAATATCTGCTAATATGCAAATATTTTTTTTCAATAATAATACTGTGTTAAAGAGAAACTTAAAAGAAAAAGAGATTTTGGAAACTACTTTAAGAAAAAAGAAAATTTTACAAAGATTGCAGACACATAAAGGTATGAAATCATAAATTGAGTTGATTGAAAAAGTAGCTGAAGCCAAATCCACAACAAATAGCCGACAGATTGTTCTTGGAAATAATAGGGACACTTTCATATTTCTCAAGAACATGTCAAAAAATATGGTGACCGGTGCTTTTATTAAATAAATTTCACTGTAAAACCCTTTCACTCTTTGAATCTGAACGTTTTACTAAAGTTTTGATTCGAAATTCAAATATTAATCCCTTGACGTCAGCCAATAGCCTCAAACCAAACCTCAGTGCTTTCAGAAACCCAGACTTATGCTTTGGAGTCCTAGACAAGTATCTGTCTTCTCTATAAGCGGAATAAAAGAACAAGATTAGAGTTTAGGAAGCAACATCGTAAACATGTAATAGATAGTGTATTAGACGTGCCACCACGGTTCAAACCCCATGTCAGACATCTCCAACTCCAAACGAAATATAAAAAAATATTTCTTCGGCGTCTGAATCTGAGCAGATTTCTGGCAATAACTTTAAGAGTAAATAAAGGGTCCGCCAAATAACTTTTTTTGTTGAAAATGCTTTGGAAAAAAAAACTACTGAATATTTTCTCAAATTTCTTTTTTTATTTGAAAGTACAATCCTTCCGGTTAATAATGGAAAATAATTTCATTCAAATGGCTGCCTCGGCTGGCCATGCAGTAGTAGCCTACACGATCGGTCCAATTTTTAAGCACATTATCGATTGTGTGCAGCTGTATTTCACCAATGGCTTCACGAATATTCTCCTTTAAAGCGTCAAATGTCTCTGGCTTGTCGGCGTAACACTTATCTTTGACGGCACCCCACAAATAATAGTCCAACGGTGTCAAATCGCAGCTCCGAGGTGGCCAAATGACATCAGCTTTGCGGCTGATAATGCGATCTTCAAAAACAGGGCGCAAAACATCGAGTGTAGCTTCGGCTGTGTGGCACGTATCACCGTCCACCGTTGAAACCAAATTTTGCCAATATCCTCCTCTTCAATTTTTGTGAACAAAAATTCGTTCCACAATGCCCGATAACGATCGCTATTGACTTTAACGGCCACTCCTTGCTAATTTTCGAAGAAAAATGGCCCAATTATGCCTCTGGACCAAAATCCGCACCAAAAAGTGACTCGTTTTGGGTGCGTTGGCTTTTCAATGTATGCGTGCGGGTTTTCTGTGCCCCAAATGCGACAATTTTGCTTGTTTACATACCCGCCAAGATCAAAATGAGCTTCATCTGAAAAGATGATGTTTTTTTGTCAAAATCCGCATCTTCTGGTGTAGGCTACTGCATGGCCATTTGAATGAAATTATTTTCCATTATTAACCGGAAGGATTGTATTTTCAAATAAAAAAAGAAATTTGAGAAAATATTCAGTAGTTTTTTATTTTAAAGCATTTTCAAAAAAAAAAAGTTATTTGGCGGACCCTTTAAAATTGCCATGAAAAGGTTTCTCAAAAATCTGTCGTGCGGAGTCGACTTTAAACCGTAAAGTCCCGCCATTCATGTATGAAATTAACACACACATCATAAGGGGTGTGAGAGAAGCTAGGCTGTAATCCTGATTGAAGGATTGTAATGAGCAATTATGTACGTATGTAAGCAACACCAGCATTGTAGTTACTGAAACAATGGGAAAAGGACTGTCGAACAGAAACTTCATTTATATGCTGCAGTTTTATAAAATTATCTTAAGAAAGTCAATTAGGTTAGGTTACGTTAGAGGACGCGTACTTGTCAATTAAGACAAGTACAGTACCCGGAGGTCGAATTGACCCATTGTACAACGTCCTAGTTTCTCACACCACTTATGTTGTGTGTGTTAATTTTATACATGAGTGGTGGGACCTACAGTTTAAAGTCGACTCCGAACGACAGATTTTTGAGAAACTTTTCATGGCAATTTTTTATTTACTCTCAGAGTTTTTGCCAGAAATCTGCTGAGAGGAAGTCGCCGAAGAAATACTTTTTGTATTTTGTTTTGATGTATGGCCTGGGGCTTGAACCCTAACTTTTACGTCTAATAAGCCAACACACTACCCACTAGACTACGGCGACTTCAAGAAAGTCAATTACAGGCAATATTTGGCAAGTTCGAGAACCTCCACAAGATTGCAATTAAAATTTTTCAGCACAATATTCGTTATATTGTTAAGTGTTTCCGCTGTTATTGGAATTATTGTCATTGTAAGAAATTCAAAAGGAAAACGCTGTTGTTGTTCTCATTTGTAAATTTAATTGTTATTTAAGCTTTTAATGAATGAAATGTAAATTTCAATGTAAATTTAACTTTTTTTATTTATTTTATTTTTTTTTTCTTCTGTTTGCATTAAAAAGGCATTCATTAATTTTAAAATTATTTTACATTTATTCGTGCATTCAATTCATTCATTCAATCGTTTATTCATTCATTCATTCATTCATTTTATATAATACATCCCGTTGTTAATTTCATTCATTGTATTTCGAGATGTAATTTTATTAAGTATTGTTTGACAATTGTTTACATAAGTATTGTAAGGGAGTGGAGAATGGAAAACACTGCGATTAAAATAATCAACAAAATCTATAGAAGAGAGGGGATATGTTTTTCTTTTTATTTATTTAAAGAATAATATATCTTTTTACAGCAATATAATACAAACGAGTTCCCTATCACAATATTGGGGGTGCTCCGATAGTCATGTGTGTAGCGAATTTAACTAGCAAAGACAAGAACCAAAAGTCTTAACAGACCCAATGTTAAAGTTAACAGAACAATGTTAAGTGTCTTACGGAAAACACAAAAAATGATCATGGCAGAAATCGCCCAACTATACGATATCGGAGAATGAAATATCTTTCGCACTCCTTAAAAATTATACCCCCACAAGTTCATGAGTGGAAGAACTACACACAGTTACTAAATTATACATACGGTTAAAAAATTTCTGAAATTTCTAATCCGTTTTCGTTGAAAATCTTTATAGCTCCCTTGATGTTAAGACGGTCTTTTGCATTGGTTAAAAATTTTCTGAAATTGAACTGAATTGTGGCCCTACACAGGCCCACAAAGGTATGCATCCGATTTACAAATTTCACAAATTTCTGAACCAAAGCAAAAGACCGTCTTAAAATCGAGGAAAGTTGTCAGACAATTACAAAGATTTTCAACGAAAACGGATTGGTTAAAAAATTTCTGAAATTTATTATCCGTATGTATACTCTTGTGGCTGAGTGTACTTCGCATATGGTTCTGAAAACTGAGGAACAAAAAAAATTTATTTGTTTTAACAGTGTCTGGGTAGGATGATCGATTTCTATTATTTCAAAGAATACGGACAGTTGAGGAGTCGATGTTACATTGGCAACATGCCCAGCTAATCCTCTTATGGCTGTTGTTAAATGCAATGATACTCAAAACGAATAGTGAAGCACCAAGTGTAATGCAGTGGAGCCTATATATGTACATATATAAGCGTTTATACGATATTATAGCATCGTTTTAATAAAAAATGTAAACTTTAAAAGCAGTCGCCCGCATAAGTGAGACAGGATTAGCCTCTTCCAGGCTCTACACAAGGCATGCAAGTCGATCGTATTAGCTGTCAAACCCAACCGGGTTTTATTTTTGAAAGGGTACAACGAGTGCGATAATGACAATTTTACATATTTTATCTGAAACGTATAATACATGTGTATTGGCCCAACATAGTAACAATGATGCGAACAATCAATAGATAAATTACATTCGAGATTACATACATACATGATTGGTCATTACAACCCTTCAGTCAGGATTACGACCTAGTTTCTCATACCACTTATGTTGTGTGTGTTAATTTTATGCATGAGTGGTGGGACCTACAGTTTAAAGCCGACTCCGAACGACAGATTTTTGAGAAATTTTTCATGGCAATTTTATTTACTCTCAGAGTTTTTGCCAGAAATCTGCTGAGAGGATGTCGCCGAAGAAATACTTTTTGAATTTTGATTTGATGTCTGGCTTATGACTTGAACCCTGGTTTTACGTCTAATAAGCCAACACACTACCTACTAGACTACGGCGACGAGATTAAGAACAGGATCTGTTCATGGGGATCTGTTATATTCTTACAAGATCATGAGATCTTCACGGAGATCGTGAAGACCATGTTTTAACGTCGAAATTCATAACAAAATATTAAACGAAGTTAAAACCAATGATCTAAGGAGAAATGAAAAGCATTCGTATCGTCCTTCGTAAGCTCTTGTCCCACAATGTAAGGCTTTTTATACATTTAATGCATGTACTTACATACATATGTATATATGTATGTGTATGGAATTATAGAAAGTAGAATTTTATTCTCTGCTGATGATAAAAACTCTCATTTGTTTACATTTTTAAGGCCTTTTTTTAAGACCGTTTGTTTATTAAAATTTATTTTTAATTTGCAATTGCAATTAATTGCTGATTTTAATACTTTTATTTCAAATTTATTAAATAAACAATGCCTTACAGCAATAATAACGTTTATAACAACAATAATAACGAAGTGACAGAGAGAGATAGGGAGCGAGAGTGTAGAATACATTGTGTTGTTCGTAAGTGTTGAACAAGGATTGCTTTTTTTTAATAAATTTTAAGTAGTTATGCACACACATTCATTATACTTGCCAAACCCTAAACTCCCTTCTACAACACTGTTTCTCTGCCTGTTTCCCTCTGCCTATGTATGTATTTATGTGTATAGGCAGTCACTCAAATAAAGCCTGGCTATAATTTTTCCTCTTTTTATTATTGTTTTATTGTTATTGTATTTAAATAAAAGAAATATTTTTTTTTGTTTGTTATTCCTGAACGAATTAAATTTTTGTGTGCCTCTCTCTCTCTCTCGCTCTCTCATTCTTTGTTTGCATTTTTATTATGCTCAGTGACAGTTTAATACTTAAACCTACAAACACACACAGACACTGCGAAATGCTTGTGCGGATAAGTTTATTATCCTCACAATTGTGTGTTTATGTAGGGGCCTATTAAATGGACTACTTTAGCAGGCAGACAATGAATTAAAAAAAAATGAAAATAAAAATAATTCACTCTATAAATTTATACAATTATGATGAGTTGTTGTTATTGTTGTTGTTGTTGCCATTACTGTTATTATTGTTATTGTTATTATTGTTGCCATTTTTTTTTCTTTTAAATCGCATGTAAATGTAATAAATTACTGTCATTTTATGTATTTACTTGGTTATTTCAATAACTTGTAGGCATGAATAAATGTTTCACAGATAAAATAGGGCCAAAGGCAGACGGTGGTAAGGGGGATAGAGTACAATGTAACAATTTTTATTGTAATTGTATGTTTAATGGTTAATCAACTCAATTTACAAGTTTTTGTATTTCATGACAACAACAAAAAAAACCATGAAAATAATGGTTAAGAGCTGTCATCTTTAAAATAAACTGTCTTTCAGATAATTAATACGAAAAAGCGAACTCGTGTATGGTATATGCAACCCTGTTAAATATTATCATTAAAAAAAACTCCTTAAAAACGTGTTTAAATTAAATTTTGTTCTCTGTCTTCTTTATCCTTTTAGAAAATGCGTCAATTCCAAAAGATTCTGGAGGATTTAAGTTCACGTTTGGCATCGGCTGAGGCAACCAAAAATTCATGGGTGATACCCGGCACTAGTTCCGAAGCCAGTGAGCAATTACAGCATTTACAGCGTTTAAGAGATAAGATGACCACGGCAGGAGCTTTACTGGATGACTGCAATGAACAGCAATCGTTCTTCACCGCCAATCAGGTATTGGTGCCCGCCAATTGTCTATCCAAATTAGAAGATTTGAACACCAGGTTTGTATCTCAAATAAAAGTTTCTTTACATAAGAATTCCTAAATTCATTTGTTTTTTTCTTTCAGAATGAAACTCTTACAAATTGCCATGGATGAAAGACAAAAGGTTTTATTAAATGCGGGCGGCAATCAATCATTGGAAAATGGTGAAGATGGCCGTTGTACATCGAATAGTGGCACCATTGGCCCCATACCAAATTTGGGACAAAGTGTTAAACCACCCTGGGAGAGAGCAACTACAGCTGCCAATGTGCCTTATTACATAGAGTACGTTTTTTTAGCACTCTTTGGCAATATGTTTTCATTTCTAAACTCTTTGCCATTTTCTTTCTTTAGCCACGAGCGTGAAACTACGCATTGGGATCATCCGGATATGATTGATTTGATGAAATCCTTGGCAGATTTAAATGAAATACGCTTTTCGGCCTATCGCACAGCGATGAAATTGCGTTCGGTACAAAAAGCTTTAGGCCTGGATCGTATATCTATGGCTTCGGCCATCGAATCGTTTGATAATCATGGTTTGAGAGCACAAAATGATAAACTAATCGATATACCCGATATGACCACCGTTTTGCATTCTTTATATGTGACTTTGGATAAAATCGATTTGACCAAGTCTTTGGATTTGGCCATCAATTGGATATTGAATGTGTATGATTCTCAGCGCACTGGTCAAATAAGGGTATTGAGTTTTAAGGTATACATCCCCTTATTACTTTCCGCTGTTCATTTCTTCCTTAATACATTTAAATTAATTGTTTTCACAGGTCGGTTTAGTTTTATTATGTCGTGGCCATTTGGAGGAGAAATACCGTTACTTATTCCGTTTAATAGCCGATCATGAGCGTAAAATCGATCAGAGAAGATTGGGCCTATTATTGCATGATTGTATACAGGTCAGATAGAAAAAATATCACGTATCGCCCATTCTTTAATTTTTGTTTTCCATTATCATAAAGGTTCCCCGCCAATTGGGCGAAGTGGCAGCTTTTGGTGGCTCAAATATAGAGCCATCCGTACGTTCCTGCTTAGAGAGAGCTGGTATTTCTCAAGAAGGTAATTTTCTATGAGTATTTAATCTCTAATTTCGATTTGTTTTTATACAACAGATTCTGCTGAAAAGTCTAATGAACTTTTAAAACAAAAGTTGATTAAAGACCTTACGAATTTAATTGCATTAATAACAGTTTAGCCTGTTCTATTCAACGCAATTTCTTTACGTTTCTTAAATGATTATAAGGCTGTCACAAAGCTGTTCCATATTTTTTTCTTTTTGTTTGGTTGCGTAGTTTAAATTTCATTAATTTTCTTCAACTAAAGAGGGATTGAACTGAATTGTTGCAGATTCTAGCATAATGGCGTTGCCACTTATGTTGCCTAGGAACAACGCATTCTGAGAAAAAGCGTAGTGGATTGTAGTGAGGAAACTCATTGAGTTCAACTCGTTCCCATTATCGCTATTAGAGCCTCTTAGACCCAATTGTCGCATCCTTGGAAGCATAACTTCTGACTGATACTGATAAGGTTTGGTCACACTTTGGAGATGCTAAAGTATTTCTGACTACATTTCCTTAAAAACGGACAAAAGAACTAAAAAATGGTGTAGAGTTTACTCCACATCTTCTAAACAATTTTGTCTAGCTTTGTCTACATGCATCATGCACTTTCCGATTTAGATAGGTCAAGGACGTAGTGGCCTACTTTAATGTAGCTAAGAGCCCGAGCTCTTTTGGCTCATGGTGGTATTAAATCAGGCTCCTTACGGGTGTAATTACTAGACACTGTATGATTGGAAGTATGTCTGTGCTGTTAACATTGTATGGACGAAGAAGAAAGTCTCAGTGCACTGAGAAGAAGCATGGTTGTTTCGGAAATGTGTCATTAGCAAATCTAGAATAGAATTAGTTGGAGTTGGCGTACCAGTTTGTTTTCAAGAGGATATAATTTAAAATGATGATGTTGATGAATTGAAGGATCGAAAGTGTGATTCTTGTTAATTTGAAAGAGCTTGTAGCACTCAGAAAAGATTTGATGTATGCTACTGCTTACTTCCTGTCTAAACACACATCGTATAACAAACAAAACAGCTTCCAATTGCAAATGGGTTATCTCCTAAACCCAATTTAGGCCTTTCAACTCTCAAATTTGTTTTAATTAGACGCGATATTCAAGATTAGCAAACTTTATACCAGCCAAACAGCTGTGAAGAGTTCATTTGCCAAGGTACCACTAGTTTATTTAGCACTAAAACATGTGCTAATAAGACCAGATTTGGAAGTGTAGAAGCAATTGTTAAACAAATTTCTTGCAAGAAGTGATTTAAACGTAAAACATTAAAGAGATTGAAAATCGTTAAAACTAAGGCTTCCTTTTGTATTCATTCAGTATATTAATACTAAACCCATTATATTGGAACGCTATTTATGTATATTATTCACACATATTAACACCTTAGCACTAAAAGCGTTTTAACAGCCAAAAACAATAATTCGTTCTCTTTTCTATTCTTTTTTGTTTCCTTTGTTTCTTATTTTTTCTCTAGCAATAGATTCGAATCAAGAACTTACGATTGAATTACAGCACTTTCTGGCTTGGCTACAGCATGAACCACAGAGTTTAGTCTGGTTACCAGTATTACATCGTTTGGCAGCTGCAGAAACAGCTAAACATCAGGTAAAAGAAAGCCAAAAAACACTAAAAAAATCAGTGCTAACTTGGCTCTCAATTAGCAATTATTTGTCTGTGTGTATGTACATATGCATTAATTTTTCTATTCTTTTTCTAATTCTATGTGACATACAACAGGCGAAGTGTAACATTTGCAAAGAATATCCGATAGTTGGCTTCCGTTATCGCTGCCTTAAGTGTTTCAATTTCGATATGTGCCAAAAGTGTTTCTTCTTTGGACGCAATGCCAAAAATCATAAACTTAGTCATCCCATGCATGAATACTGTACAACGGTATGTATACGATAACAACTGGTTAAAGGTGTAGTTAAAAGAAAACCATTATTTTCACTGGAGAAAGCAAAAAAAAAACCTTAAAATTAGGCGAATAAAATCAAGTAAAGAAAAGAAAAATAACGAGAGAACCAAGGAAGTTATTGAAATAATTAACCTAGGATTCTTTTTACTACACCTTTCATTAAAAAAAAGAACGAAATCAAACTTAAAATCATTCTTTTTCTAGACCACTTCCACTGAAGATGTCAGAGACTTTACCAGAGCTTTGAAAAACAAATTCAAGTCACGTAAATATTTCAAAAAACATCCACGTGTAGGCTATTTGCCTGTACAAAGTGTTTTAGAAGGAGATGCATTAGAATCGCCAGCACCCAGCCCCCAACATACCACGCATACACTGCAAAATGATATGCACTCAAGACTGGAAATGTATGCTACACGTTTGGCACAAGTTGAATATGGTGGTGGCACCGGTTCCAATTCGACACCCGACAGTGATGATGAGCATCAACTGATAGCCCAATATTGTATGGCATTGCCGACAAACAATGGTGCTGCACCCAAGTCACCCGTACAAGTAATGGCCGCCATGGATGCTGAGCAAAGGGAAGAATTGGAGGCCATTATTAGAGATCTAGAGGAGGAGAATTCCAGTTTACAGGCTGAGTATCAGCAATTACTAACGAACCAGAGTACAACACCCGATGAGAATAGCGGCATGCAACATTCCAATTCGTCAGTGGGTGGTTTGGCACAGGCTGGCAATGCTTCAGGAGAACATGGCCAGGTATTATGTTTCTATTTTACTTTCTAAAACAATATTTAAAATTTAATTATCTTTAGGACATGATGGCCGAAGCCAAATTGTTGAGACAACACAAGGGCCGCTTGGAGTCACGCATGCAAATTTTGGAGGATCATAATCGCCAATTGGAGGCTCAATTACAACGTTTACGCCAATTGCTAAATGATCCCAATAATGGTGCTACACCGGGCTCAGCCTTAAATTCAAAACCGAATACTTTACAAACCCGTTCAGTGACAGCCTCACAATTAAACACCGATTCACCAGCCAAAATGAATCAACAGAATGGCCATTATGATCAAAATTCAAGTGAGTAGTAGTTTCTTGAAAATGTCCCGTTTATTTTAAATATTTTTAAATGGAATGGAATTTTTTCTCTACTTTTTTACTACAAAAAAAAATTCTCAAAAAAAACAAAAAAATATATTCGAAATACAAACAAACACACACGTTTAAAAACTGCAGTCATCATTGAAATGGAATTTTGTAAAATATTCCGCAACATCAATAAGTTGATGAATCCCTAAAAAGGCGGCCTATTACCACATCCTAAACATACATACGATATGTTACAGGCCTGTGTGTGTTGTGTTTGTGTTGTACATGTATGTGTATTCATGTGATAAATCCTTCAATGAAATTCAATGATTCGTGAATCGTGAATCGTGTCTCATACATAAATGTTAACATACTTCCATGCATTCTACCATTTTATGTATGTATTGAGAGTTTTTCTTTAAGTAATCATTTTGAAAAAAGAAAACAGAAAAGAAATGAAAAGAAAAACCAAAAGACTGGTTGTTGTATAAGGCTTGTTAAATATCCTTCCGCTATAAAATGGTTTCCTTTGCATAAAAACCCGTCTATAAAAATTTTATAGCTTTTGTCTGTTATGCTCCCGCCCTGGGTTTATAAGTTTAAGCTTGAAATTGAAATTTTCATCTTTTTTTTAAATAAAACAACAACAACATCAATATTTATATTATTGTTGTCCTTTTGTTGTTGGTTTATGTTTTTGATTTATACTTTCTTCCACCTCTACTTGTTTGTTTGTCTGTTTTATTATAAAAAAAAAATATTTTATTTAATTGCGCCCATATTCGTAACCTTTTCATCTGCATCCAACCACATCATTAAAACCACAATACCAAAAACAAAACCATCATGCATTCACATGCATTTCGTATATAAAGTGGGTCTCATGCTGCCCGGCATGAATGATCATCATGCCAATAATGCAGCAGCGGCAGCTGGGGCTGCTACTGGCGGCGGTGTTATAGGAAAGCATCATTTAATGGGTAATGCCGGTAATCCTGCAGCTAATTTACATAGTTTGCAACAGCAACAACAACAACAACAACAGCACCATCAACAACAACAACATCAACGCAATATATTAAGTGGTAATGGTGGCATGGATATGCAAACGGCAACCGGAATTCCTGCTGGAGGTATAATGAGTTCTTATTTAACGGATGACGGCAGGCCACCGCCACCGCCGCACAGCAATACCCTATTGCAGCAGCAACAACAACAACAACAACACAGTCAAAGTGCTAGTTATGGTAGGAATGATGTGTGAATTGTGAATGTGAATGTTAATGTTGTTGCAACACTTTTCTCGTTTATCATTTTCAGTTACTCAGTTTTCGTTTTCGTTTTAGTTTCTGTTTTTGTTTTTGTTTTAATTTAGTTTTTGGTTTTTGTTTTATTCTTTAGAATGAGAAATTATTTGTTTTAATTTTTTGTTTTTTAATTGTCATTTTGTAAAAGTTCGATTATGTAAATATTATCGATAACATTACAAAAAAAGTACCTTTGGAACTACAACGATCACATATAACTAGGTTAGGCTTGTTGTTGTCTAAAATGTTTTAAAAAGAAAACCAATTTTTTTAATGAATTTGAGAGAAGAAATACTTCAAACATACGAATAAATAGCAAGGAACGGTTTCTATAACAATGTATTGAGCTTAGCCCTTAGCAAGTAATCCAAAAACTAAATGGCCTCTAAGCGACCAAATTTCTTTATTTAATTAGGCCATAATCTATTAGTAAAACAGTGGAATAAAGTCAGTATAGCTGACAGACACTAGTCTATACCTGAGAGCTTTTACTTTCATTTCCGTCAAATATAAAGGGTCCGCCAAATAACTTTATTTTTGAAAATGCTTTAACAAAAAAACCTACTGAATATTTTCTCAAATTTCTTTTTTTATTTGAAAGTACAATCCTTCCGGTTAATAATGGAACATAATTTCATTCAAATGGCTGCCTCGGCTGGCCATGCAGTAGCCTACACGATCGGTCCAATTTTTAAGCACATTATCGATTGTGTGCAGCTGTATTTCACCAATGGCTTCACGAATATTGTCCTTTAAAGCGTCAATTGTCTCTGGCTTGTCGGCGTAACACTTATCTTTGACGGCACCCCACAAATAATAGTCCAACGGTGGCCAAACGACATCAGCTCTGCGGCTAATAATGCGATCTTCAAAAACAGGGCGCAAAACATCGAGTGTAGGTAGCTTCGGCTGTGTGGCACGTAGCGCCGTCGTGTCGAAACCAAATGTTGCCAATATCCTCCTCTTCAATTTTTGTGAACAAAAATTCGTTCAACATGGCCCGATAACGATCGCCATTGACTGTAACGGCCACTCCTTGCTCATTTTCGAAGAAAAATGGCCCAATTATGCCTCTGGACCAAAATCCGCACCAAACAGTGACTCGTTTTGGGTGCGTCGGCTTTTCAATGTATGCGTGCGTGAAAGTAAAAGCCCAGAATAATATCAAAAAGTTCTGGCCTATTGATGAGATTCTCAACTATTGATCAGAATGCCACACTTGTAGGCAAAGAAGTGACACAACTAAGAATAACAGTTAAATATGGAGGCATTTCGTTGTAAGTTTACTTGTAAATAATGACAAGGGGGTCAGGGCCTAGATGGTACTGTACTGCTCTTCCACTGTTGATATATTATGACAATCCCAAACTTAGTAAGACGAAATAATATCAACTCCTTCAACTGGGTATCATCAAATCATACACAAACGTGTAGCAGACAGTATCTACTAAACCCTAGCAGTGCACAGATAATTTCGAATGTTTTTTTTTTAATTATTTGATACAAGAAACCGTACCAAATCTTGTAATGCGAGCGACAATAAATCCTATTCAGCCATCATAAATGCGTGTGGTAGCCTGTATCTTTTATAAATACTAAATAGAAATTCAACCTGTTCCTATTGCAACAAATATGGAATATGCAAACTCTGTAAACATGCTTATTATAGGCATAGTGACGCATAAAAGCATCAATCCCTCTCTTAACGTATAAGCTGAGAAACACTTAAGAACAATCGGGGACAATACTGCCATTACAATATTTCCTCAGAATAGTTGTTGACCAACTCCTCATTTGCCTTTCAGGAAATTTCTATTGAAGCCAAAAGATAAAAAGTGGCCAGTGAAGGTGTTCTTAAGTATAAAAAATTAAACGGAGCCAGTGAAGACCTTCCCTATCGCCCTTATGTCCGCCATGATGTCTGCCCTCATCTTTCTCAGGTTCCAGAAGACGTAATTTGGTACTAAGTCATCAAGTTATTGGGGGTGTTGTTGTGCCACAAAACAACACCGTGAAAATTAAATGCCAATAGTAACTGCTAAGAGCTTTTGAGGACAGATTTACTATGTGCTTTTCGGAATCCCATCGTTTCCAGTATTTTGAAGAAAACTGTCTAACATATGTTGCTGATTTCTTACAGCTGGACCATCCAATAAAAGAGATAAGAAATAAGATTGGGGTTAGGACGTTACCATTGTTATCTAAATTTAACTTTACTTTTATAAAGGGTGTTTTTTATAGAGGCATAGAACTTTAAGTTGCAATAAAACAACGATGGATTATTCGATTGACATGAATTTTATTTATCCGAAAGATAATCTTGTGGCATTACATTTTAAATATGATTTCTGGCATATGACCGCCACGGCTGGCGCGGATGTAGTCCAATCTGGACGTCCAATTTTCGATGACTTTTTCCAACATTTGTGGCCGTATATCGGCAATAATACGGCGAATGTTGTCTTCCAAATGGTCAAGCGTTTGTGGCTTTACCGCATAGACCAATGACTTTACATAGCCATAGACATTACATGAAATTAGGCGGTCACCAAACGTGTCTTTCAATAAATCTATTGTGGCACGAGCTGTGTGACATGTTACGCCGTCTTGTTGAAACCACATCTCCTGGACATCATGGTTATTCAATTCAGGAATGAAAAAGTTAGTAATCATGGCTCTATACCGATCACCATTGACTGTAACGTTCTGGCCACCATCGTTTTTGAAAAAGTACGGACCAATGATTCCACCAGCCCATAAAGCGCACCAAACAGTCAGTTTTTCTGGATATAACGGTGTTTCCACATACACTTGAGGATTACCTTCACTCCAAATGCGGCAATTTTGTTTGTTGACGTAGCCATTCAATCAGAAGTGCGCTTCATCGCTAAACAAAATTCGCTTATGAAAATCGGTAATAACGGTAATCTCGTTTTGGGCCCATTCGACGAATCTACGCCTTACTTGATGATCGTTTGGCTTCAAATCTTGCACGAGTTGGATTTTGTAAGCACGCAAACCAAGATCCTTCCGCAAAATCTTCCATAAAGTGGATGGACACAGATCGAATTCCTGTGCTCGATAGCGGATGGACTCATTCGGGTCTTCCTCAATGCTACGCTCTACAGCAGCAATAGCTTCTTCTGTACTCACCGTACAGCGTCTCTTTAAGTGAAATTGTTATCGGTTATTATATTCAAAAACTTCGTTCGGGTACTTCATTAAAGAGATAACATGGATGCTGATAATTATAAAGGGATTTTGTTTTATAAAAAGTTTTTTTTTACTTTCTTATTAATTTTATTTTTTTTTTTAAGTTAAAAGATTATAATTTTGTTTCTTTAGTTCACATTTTATGAGAATGCTTTTCATTTCTTCAAATTCATTTTCTTTTTTTTTTAATTAAAGCTTGTTAAATTAATAAAATTCTCCTTTGTTTTTTCTCCCATTTACACAACTTTGGCTTACTGGATATTTAAAAACAAAAACAAAAAAAAATTATAAAAAATATCAGAACATAACTAAAGTTGTGGATACAACTTGACATCAAAAAGGAAATTAAAAATTGTTAATAAAATAATATGCAATAACGGTAATTTGAAATTATTCTTAAAATTATATGGGTGTTGTAAATTATTTTTATGTTGTAATATAAAAATATTTGTAATTTATTTTTTTTTTAATTAAAAGAAGACATCATATCAATTCAATTATTTTTTTTTTGTTCTAAGTTTTTGCCTTTATTTTCTTGATAAATTTCTTTTTTAATTTATTGTAAAAAAAGGGAAAAAAATTAACAGAATAGAATATTTTAAGAAAATAAAAAAGAATGAATTTAAAATCACTTCTTTATTTTTTATTTTAATCTTTAATGTTTAAACATATAAAAAAAAATTTCTAGAAGGAAATTAAAAATTATTTTTTTAAAAATTTTTTTTTTAATTTCCAAAATATTAGAAAAATTATTTTAAATATTTTATTTAAATTTGTTTAATTTTTAGCATGATTTGATGTTTTTGTTGTTAATGTTTTTTTTATTCCATAACTTTTAAAATTAATTTTATTTTAATAAAAATCATTTTTTTTTTCTTTTCATTTATTTTTCCTCTTTAGCGGCCATTGGCAAGGCGGTAGAGGAATTGGTTACAGTTATAACGGAACAAGAAATCGAGCAAACTTTGGAACAAGATCTTGATGAACATCAAGATGATGTAGAAGATCAAAATGGAACGACAGCGTCTACAATCATAAATAATGGAACAAAAACTCCCAAAGCCACATCGACACCATTTGGTTATAAAAATTAATTCCAATTTTTTAGAAACCAAATTGTTCCAATTAAAACACCGAAAATTAAAAAGAAAAAAAAAACACCCATAAATATAGTAAAAATAATAGAATAGAATAAAAAAAGATGAGAAAGGAACAAATCAAGAAACGAACGAAATTTTTATTCAACAATTATTAGATAAAAACAGAAAAACTGTAAAACAAACAACAACAAAAAAAACTTGTATTTGTATTTTATTAAAACAAAAACAAAAAAAGAAAATCCTTAAAACATAATCAATATTTGTTGTAGCAAAAAAAATTAAAATAAAACATAAACTGGTGTAATATTCATAAAAAAAACAAAACCCACTTAAAAGATAAAAACAAAACTGCAATATTTATAAAATAAGCAATTTTGAATGAAAACCACAAAGAAAAAAAATATAAATAAAGAAAACTTTAATTTTATCCTAGAATTATGTTAAACACAAAATAAGAATTGAATTCTATTTTAATTTGTAAGCCTTACTTAAATACAAAAACAAAATAAATATTACGAGTTATTATTATTATTTTTCTTATTTTGCTTTCAGTTAAAGTATTTAAAAAAAATTAATTTTATTTTATTTTAATTTTTTTTGTTTTTGTAAATCGTTTAAACCGATTGATGTAATAATTTTCCATAAAATATTTTATTATTAAATTTTAAGTTTTTAAATAAAGTTTTAAATTTAATTTTATAAAAGTAATGAATTTTTTTTATTTTATTTTTTTTTGTTATTTATCATATAACACAGGTAATATTGCTTCTTCAAAATGAATATAATATTCACAAAAAAAAAATTAAATAAAAAGTTTGGTTAAGCAGTCAAACAACGATCCTTCCCCTCCTCTTACATTAATACAACACTATTATAATGAATAGTGAGTTGTGGACAAAGAAAAATGTATTTTATTTTCAATTCATCATCTATCCCATCCCTTAACACTTACGCTCTGAATCCTATTATAGACAAAATCATATTTATTAACAAAAAAAAAAAAAAAAAACCAATAAAAATCTTAAAATATATTATTATTAATGAATGAATGAATGAATAAAAATGAAAACTAAAACTCAAATCAATACGCTGACGAATACGATCATTAAATGGACCACCTTTTTCTACTTACAAAATAAATAAATAAATAAAAAGAAAAAATATCTACTAATACTAGACAAACTAATTTAAAAATTATTTCTTAGACAAAAAACAAAAACCAAACAATTAATATTTAAAAATTAAAAAAAAAATGAAACAATTTCCGATTTTCTAAACAACAACTTTCATTGACTTACTACAGTAATAAATAATAACCGCCATATCAATTTAAAACAAAAATTAATTAAACAATTATAACAATTTCTAATATTTATATTAAATACGGATAAAATAATAACAAATAAAAATAAAATAAATTTTGCTCACTTAAATGTAGACCATATTTAAAAAATTTATTATAACCCCCCCACGAAACGAAAAAAGAAAATCAATGAAACGTTTTTATTGCTGTCTATTTAGATAAACAAACAAAAGAACAAAACAAAAAAAGAAAAACAATATTTAAAAAATATAAAATTATGAAAGCTAATGATGAATAGGTTTGATTTGATATACAGAATTTAACATTATTTTTTTTCAATAATTTCTTAATAGAAAAATTTTTATATTGAAAGTCTCACAGTTCACTTTAGGCTAACAGCCGTACTTTAGTTTTATTATACGACATGAGCTAAGGGTGTTTTTTATAGAGGTATAGAACTTTAAGTTTCAATAAAACAACGA
Organism: Sarcophaga carnaria; assembly: GCA_958299815.1. Taxonomy (NCBI): domain Eukaryota; kingdom Metazoa; phylum Arthropoda; class Insecta; order Diptera; family Sarcophagidae; genus Sarcophaga; species Sarcophaga carnaria. The sequence continues at coordinate 127,719,194 of OY283150.1, read as the reverse complement.
TGGATTATTCGATTGACACGAATTTTATTTATCCGAAAGATAATCTTGTGGCATTACATTTTAAATATGATTTCTGGCATATGACCGCCACGGCTGGCGCGGATGTAGTCCAATCTGGACGTCCAATTTTCGATGACTTATTCCAACATTTGTGGCCGTATATTGGCAATAATACGGCGAATGTTGTCTTCCAAATGGTCAAACGTTTGTGGCTTTACCGCATAGACCAATGACTTTACATAGTCTAGCGGTGTTAAATCACAAGATCTTGGAGGCCAATTCACAGGTCCAAAACGTGAAATTAGGCGGTCACCAAACGTGTCTTTCAATAAATCTATTGTGGCACGAGCTGTGTGACATGTTGCGCCGTCTTGTTGAAACCACATCTCCTGGACATCATGGTTATTCAATTCAGGAATGAAAAAGTTAGTAATCATGGCTCTATACCGATCACCATTCCTGTGCTCGATGGCGGATGGACTCATTCGGGTCTTCCTCAATGCTACGCTCTACAGCAGCAATAGCTTCTTCTGTACGCACCGTACAGTGTCTCTGGAGATGCGAGTTATCAATAAGAGTAAACGTGGTGCGAAAACGTTCCATGGTTAATCGAATTAACTGCTCTGATGGACGATTTTGTCGACGATAAAATGGACGTAGTGCGCGATACGTTTTCCGCACAGAACCATTATTTTCGAAATAAAATTGCACTTTTTGCAAGCGTTGTTCAGGCGTGAGTCTATTCATGATGAATTGCCAAACCAAACTGAGAATAAATCACTTGACAGCTGTTAAATCGGTCGCCATCTTGAAAAGTAATGCCAACTTAAAGTTCTATAACTCTATAAAAAACACCCTTTATAAAGTAACAGGCGATAATAACTTAATGCCAATTTCCGACTGTATGGCTACCTAAGTTACTACAAAATATGTAGTGTGTAGCGATTCCAAATGAAACATAATTACTCTCCTGTAGATGAAGACTGGTCCGGACTTTAAGGTGAATGTATAAGAACCTACAAATAAGCTCAAATAGTTTCAAACGTATCTCAATTTGTTGTGTAGTCTAGAATTAATGTGAATATGTTACAAACAAAATTATTTTTCATGAAACAATCGTTTACAATAGTCAGCCATTTGACTGCGTTGGAGTCATTTGGAGCTCATCATCTTTGTCCCTGGGTATGAAAATTGCAAGTTTAATGTATTGAAACAAGGCAATCAAATGATATTAGAAAGAATGGAAGCCACAAGGGACTACCAGAAGGAGACGCTCTGCTCAAAAGTGGAGTAGATAAGTTGAAGCCGATGTAAACAGAATATGCTAATCACTGGCAAATGACAGTGGCTTCAAAATGCCGGTAAAACTCTCGGCGTTCATTAATTTATGATGTTGCCCGATGGCGAAACAAAACTGGCCGTCAATTGACAATTGTTTCTTCAAATTACTGAATCCATATTCATCTCTATCAATGCTTCCAAAAACACACTAAAACTTCCTCCTCTGGACCACTGTGATTCTACCAATTTTCACTGTCAATCAGTACTCGTGGACTATTACGGTTCAGTATATTGCGATTCGTAGATTATTAATTCAGTCTTTGAGATTTTTTTTAATTTTTTTGAAGTCGCCGTAGTCTAATAGGTAGTGTGTTGGCTTAATAGACGTAAAGCCAAGTTTCAAACCCCTGGTCAGACATCAAAATGAAATACAAAAAGTATTTCTTCGGCGACTTCCTCTGAGCAGATTTCAACATTCTTGTATAAAATTAACACCCACAACATAAGTGGTGTGACAAACTAGGACGTTGTACAATGGGTCAGTTCGACTTCCGGGTACTGTACTTGTCTTAATTGATAAGTACACTTCCTCTAACCTAACCTGACCTTGAGAATTTTTTATTTTTTTTAGAAGTCGCCGTAGTAGGTAGTGTGTTGGCCTCGGTTCGAACCCCAGTTCAGACATCTTTATGTATGTATGTAAGATATTTTTACGAGGAACTGAACTACTTCTAAACGATGTTTGATGACTTACTCGAATGGTTTCAAAGCAATTAAACGCTACTGCTTAATACAATATTAAGACTGCAAATTCTGCTTAATACTTCCGTTTGCCTGACCAGCGCAACAGCATTTATTGAAGAAATGACATAAATTCTGTACAATTGCGTCCATTTTGTTCATTTTCTAGTTGCAGTTGCACAAGTCGGGGTGCAGGATACTAAAACCGTTATTTGGCAAAGGCTCCTGCAGAGTGTGCTTGACCTGCCTACTGAGTGAAATAGCCAAGGTATTAATGATTCGAGAACCTTTTCAGGATTGTAAGGAATCAAATCAATATAAATTAAAAAAAAAAACATAACATGAAGGAAATCTATCCACTAGACTGAATGCTGACCGATGTATAGTGTTATTTATATTTCTTTTAAAATTTTAAATAATAAAAACCGTATATTAATGTGAATCACTGTATATACAGTGGCCTTCTATCAAAAGTAAATATATCTGCCATTATTTCGATAGGTTTCATATGAAAAGTAAATCAAATCAATTTTATTTATAAAAATTCCAAAATTTTTTTGCATTTACTGGTAGTTTTCGAATTACGATTTATTATCTCTCTAGTCCTAGTTTGAAAAAGAACAAAATCAAAAACTTTAAAATCTACGCCAAAACAAATCTATTCATCTGAAGCAGAAAATTAAAACAGAAATCGATTTGCAAACATATTTACATGTGAACTTACATTCGAAAAGAATTCAAATTAAACAAAAATTAAATGTTTTATTACAAAAAAAACAGAAAAAGAGAAAACACAGATAAATTATGATACAATAATAAAATATAATAAATTATAAACAAATTAAAAACATACATAAAACATAAATTTCAAAAAGGAAAACCTAAAAACAATGTGACAATATTTAATAAACAAAAACAAAAACAAAAAAACATTTTTTCTAGATAAATTCAATACAAAAACAAAACAAAAAAGAGGAATAAAAAGCAAAGAAAACTTATAAAAATAATCAACAAAATTAGCTAAAGAAAAACGAATTTATTAAAAAAAAACAAAAACAAAAACCATACACAAAACTAAGTAAAACAAATTTTATATAAAAAATCTATAAAATACAGTGGCGAGCATTACGAAATACATTTGAAAGGTTTTCGTACTTTTAAGGCAAGCAAATAGAAGGTATTTGAAGGTATTTCAGTGTGATTTAAATTAAAAAGAGAAGATCAATCAATACCTTGATTTTAAAAGAAACAAAAAAATTAAAAAAAAAAAATTAAAAACTAAACAAAATACAAAAATATGATCATGATCACTTAGGAGCTGCCTCTTATACAAATCTAGAAGAGTAATGATCGCTGCAGATCATGCATCCGCTCTAAACCTGCGACTTTCCAAAGCTAATGCTTTAATTATGTTGTAGAAAACAGCTTCCTTCTCCAATTACGCTGTGGTCTTCCAATTTTCCACCTTCCCTGTGGGTTTTATTCAATGGTTAGTTTCGCTGTATTATTATCGACTTTTTTTAATGGTGGGCCCAATCTACCTTCACAATGTTCGCATAATTTCTGTTATAGCAGTAACTTATAGTGATATTTGCCTTTAAATCCTTAAGCATTGAAGGAAGACATCAAAAGTCACCTCGTCTCGCCGACCTGCAGAAATCGTTGTAGGTTAGAGGACGTGTACTTGTGAATTAAGACAAGTACAGTACCCGGAGGTCTAAATGATCCATTGTACAACTAAATCGTTGTAAAACATTTGTTTCTATGGGCGTGTATGCCTGGAAGCCAGTGTGCCGTTACGGACCTCCATCTAGGTTCCTAAGATGAAATCTAATCAATAAAAGAAGAGTACCTAAGCTTTTGGCACGGATACTTGGCATCTGTACTTCTATTCTTTCATGGTATCTAAGATTATGGCGTTTTCTATTATCGATCTAGGACGGCAGAGTTCCTCACCACTGCTTCCGATACATGTCGCCAGATGACGTTGTGTCTAGACTATTATCCAGACGAATTCTTTCATGTCTTATCTGCATACACCTACAGCCATCTCGTTAGTCTATTCTGCACCTACCAACGATACATGCATACTAACAACCCAAATACCCCCTAATCGTTAATCTATTTGATGTCTTTATGCGGTTTAAAATCACCTGCATAGTCGAATGCCTCGGAGGGGCAATGTTCATAATTCTCCATAACTATATCGCCCCATAGTATTCTACACATTTGCTCCACTGTGATGATGTGACATTTTAGGCTACTCTTGTAACTCTGTGGCGCCCGTGATTCTATAGTTATGTATGTTGTAATGGTTATCTACCTTCATCACTGGTACACTAATAATATGTTCTTTACTATACCGTAGTCTAGTAGGTAGTGACGAAAGGCCTCGGTTCAAACCACAGATCAGACATTTCCAACAAAACGAAATATGAAAAAATATTTCGTCGGCGACTTCCTCTCAGCAGATTTCTGTCAAAAACTTTGAAAGTAAATAAAATTGCCATGAAAGGTTTTTCAAACATCTGTCGTTCGGAGTCGACGTTAAACTGTAGGGCCTGCCACTCATGTATTAAATTAACGCACACAACATAAGTGGTATGAGAAACTAGGTCGTAATCCTGACTGAAGGATAATGACCAATTATGTATGTATGTACTATATCCGGAGAAATCGTTAATCATTTCTTCATAGATTAAAACACTCCTAGACATTTTACTATTTCTCTGACGGCCATTTGACTGTTTGTAAATACATAAATAAACTTTGGAACGAATTTTCTACTGGACCAGCATAAATAAACACTCTTTAATCGCGTCTATATTTGGCAAACTATGCTCTGAACTAACGACACCTAAACCAGTACTATTTCCACGTTTAGAGCTGGCTCCCATGGATAGTTATGCCAGGCATTCGTGTGACCTATCGGAATTACACTTCTAAGCGGCAGAAAAAAAAACATTTTTGAAAATTACAAAACACCGGCTTAAATAACTTCAATGGCTCTACTTTCCTTGATTTAAAAGAGAAGACATGACCTTTCAAGTGCCTCTACCGTTATGATCGCCACTGTAGATATTTAAAATATTTTAGAATATAACACAATACATACATTATAGAATAAACGTACATATCTAAGGATAAAAAGCATTTCTTTCAATCAAATATGATTTTTTTTATAAAGACAAAGAAAATTAATTTTTTTTTTAAATTTTTTAATGCATTTAAAACAAAACAAAAACAAAAAAGAAATAAAAATTAAATTCCTTATTTAACTGCCAAGAAAGAAAAGAACAAAACAAAAGGAAAAATGAAGAGAAAAAAAGAGTAAAACAATTGCCATAATATGGAACTTAAAACATATCCCCTCTTGAAAAAAAAAAAACAAAATAGTCTTCTTACAACGATTTTTTTCTAAGTAAAAAGTAAAAAATTAAATTAAAATTAAATTAAAATTAAATTAAAAAAAATTAATAAATTTATACGATAAGTATTAAAAAGGAAATAAAACAAAGAATATGAACTTATATGACTTTATTGTTAAATGTAGCTAAACAAATACAACAAATACCATAATACCAGATCATAATTTAAGTATTAAAAATACAATGGCAACACTTTTACATTGGTAAGCCGTGGTTTTATTTGATTTAAAAAAAAAGTATTATTTAATATTTTCTTATTTATTATTATTGTTAATAATTTTTTACTAAATTTCATACAACGTTCTCCTAAATTGAAGGAAACATTCTGTGTTGTTAACTTAGATTTTCGAAACATTTCTAAAACTGTCAAACCAATAAATATCTTTTCTAAGAAAAGCTAAAACTTATAGGCCATTTACACTACAGCGAAATCTAGTAGATTAGATTTCAAATCTTGCTCAAAATCTAGATCGTTTACACTGGATTTATTTGACAGTAGCAAGATTTCATTTTAATAACAAAAACAGCTGACTGATGTTTAAAAGAAAATAATAATATTTCCAAATTTAGTTTAATACCAAACAAAAATGAAAAATATAGGACATTTAGAGTCGTAAACATATATATAGGTAATAATATATACATATTAAACCGCACTTTAATACAGGTTCGTCATGGGTCATTCTGGGAGCAAGATATTCCTTATATTTCATATGATATGTTCATCGAAAAGCCGCCAAACTTTTCATTTGTTACGCTTAACCTCTTCAGGGACGATTTTTTTATGGTGACAAAAAAAAAATGATTAAATTTTGTTTTCTTTTTAAATTATTTAATTTTATTTAAATAGGAATTCAGAAAACAAAAAACAATGAAAATTCACAAAAAGGGATAACGTCCACATTTGTGGCCACTGAGCGTTAATGGTAATTTATGTGTGATATGATTTCATACATTCCGGGCATATCAGGCGTATATATTCTTAACATTTCTCACAAATGTAGAGAGTTCGTCTTACACAATTTTTGTCGTGACATCTGGGGAGATTTTTCAGTTCCTTGTATTTAGGATAATGATCCATACCGTCCAGTCTAATTCCAGGATTCACTTTAGTCCAGCTTTTAGATTTTTTAGGTTGTGATGGTAAAACTTATTATATTAAATATAACTGATATTATTTTTTTTCAAATATTATTCTTGATATAATCCACTAAAACAGATTGCCGAAGAATTATTTCACATTTTTTTATTTATCTAACTATGCGTCGGAAATAATATCATCACTGCAGACAAACGGTCTGAGGATTTGGTAGTCAATAACTTACTATAAAATTTTTGTTTTTTTTTTATTATTATTATAATTATGATTATAAAAAATTAAACGTACACATATGTGGCCAAGGGCGTGAAGAGGTTAAAGTTTTGTTTTTAAATTGAAATGTCATTTTTTCCTGCTCAGCGTTGTATTTTTAAGTACTATTTGGCAAAACACATAGTTGCATTTCTATTTTTACTAGATTTTGAGTAGATTTTGCCGAAATCTACTAAATAAGTAGATTTTGTTTTGTATGGGAAATCTAGTTAAAATCAACTAGATTTGGCTCGAAATCTCATAAGTACTAGATTTCGCTGTAGTGTAAATGGCCTATTACTTCCATTCAAGTCACAACTATGAAACGCAAATTAAGTAAACCACCTGATGTGGATGATATACCAGCTCTGAGTCCAATACTACGTTAGCTTCTCTTTTAGTCAATCTATTCAGAAGCTTATTCAAGGAAGGCTTATTCAAAGTTGCCAACCAATTTTCTTTGATAGCAATTTGCTTTATGAATGAAAAACTTTTATTTGGGCAATTCACACGACTTTGTATCGTGTATGTTGTATTGAATACATTTGTTTGTTTGTGAACGCTCAATGCTACGCTGTACTGTGTATATCGTGGCATTCAAACAATTTGATAGCCCGAAACCAACACAACTTTTTAAAAACATATGAAAACATATACAGATTTTTTTTATTTACACAATTTGATAGCACGAAACCAATACAACTTTTAAAAACATATGGAAAAAATGTGTATAAGTGTATTGGATTTTTATATGAAAAATATCAACAACAATCGTACACTGTTGTATGTTCTTCCAATAATACAATGAATGCAACGATACAACGGCTTGTGTGAATTGACCAATTATTATTTTGATTTGTGGGAAGTTAGATTAGGCAGCGGATTCTCCTTGAAAGGTAAAGTTATACTTAGGCCAGGTAGGCTTAGGCCCATTGTGATACCGTGGATTAAATATGCCCTACAAGAATTGCTATTGCACATTTGTTCGTATTATGGAGAGTTCAGTCAAAGATGACAGAGAAGAATCTACGCCTCTTCATGGCAAAAGCCAGGCTTTAACACACGAGGTGAAAGGCAATCTCTTCCTCCTTTTTTAAGGAACTAGCATGTCTTCCAAAAGGGAACTAGCTGGTGAGAATAGGTGAGACAGTTCAGCTCTCTTTAATAGAAATGGAATTTGTTTGGGCATGCTATAGATACTTGTATTGCTGACAGATATTGTTTTTGAGAACTGAGTCTTTGAGAAAAGAGTCTGAAGCTAATTAATCCTACAAAAAGAATTCTAGAAAGACTCAGTGTAGTTAACAAAATTTCGGTGTATATGCTGTAGCCTGACCAATAAAGTCTCCATCATAAATACCAATTTCGATGCCACCAGAAGAAGCAAGTGATATTTGCGCGATTATTTGTTTCTCTCATGTACGAACACACTTCTCTTTTATACCTTTACTTGTGTACTGTTATCAACAGCACAATTTAACTTGAAATTATAATTTAAGTAGCATGCGATAAGTTTCTTTTTTATTATTGACAACAACTAATAGCCAAGCAAGTGATAATCCTGTCTATTCACATAAAATAAAGTTTGTACGCGATTATTTGTTTCTCTCATGTACGAATACTGTTCTCTATTATGCCTCTACTTTTGTACTGTTAACAGCACAATTTAACTTAAGTTGTAATTTAACTAGCATGCGATACGTTTTTTTTTGACAACAACTAATTGCCAAGCAATTGATAATCCTGTCTATTCACGTAAAATAAAGTTTGTGCGCGTAATTATTTGTTTCTCTCATGTAGGAATACATTTCTGTTTTATACCTTTCCTTGTGTACTGATAACAGCACAATTTAACTTAAAGTTATAATTTATGTAGCATGCGATAAGTTTTTTTTTGACAACAACTAATAGCCAAGCAAGTGATAAGCCTGTCTATTCACGTAAAATAAAATTTGTGCGTGCGATTATTTGCTTCTCTCATGTCTGAACACATTTCTCTTTTATACTTTTAATTGTGTACTGTTAACAACACAATTTAACTTGAAATTATAATTTAAATAGCATGCGATAAGTTTTTTTTTTTTTTTTTGTAAATCTAATAGCCACGGTATTACTTGCATTCGAAGCATGCATAATGGACAAGCAAGAACAACACTTTGGAAGGAGTATTGTTCATGTTTCGGCATGTTTGAAAACAAAGAAAACGAAGAGCAAAACAAATAACACAAACACTATGTATGTAGCTTTGAAGCTTTAAATTAATATATAAAAACAAAAACAGAGAAAATAATAAAATACGACCACTTTATATCTTTATAACATATGTAGGTATGTAGGCATTTTAGTTAAATTTAATTGCAATTAAAAATACAAAAAAAAAACTAAACTGAACTAAATAATACAAATTCTAAAATTTATTATTCAATTTAAAAATTATAATTATTATTAATTTAGAAATAAAATTCTAAAATTTAATTTATTTATTTTTATTAAAAATTTATTTTCTTAAATAATTTCTATTATTTTTCTTTCTTTCTTTACTATCTTTATTTTCGTTTACGATACTCTTAAACACTCTCCCTCTAACTAACACTCTCCTTCTCACTTTTTCATTCTCTTTCTTCCTTTTCTAACTGTATGTGTAAGTAAATCGTTTTGATACCACTGAGTAAACTATGAATAATTGTTTAGAAATTAATTAGTTTAGCTTTATATACAATATTTATATTGAAAAATATTTAATTTATTAAAAAAAAACAAAAAAACAAAATGAAATGATTAAAATCCTTAACTATTATGATTTCAAAATGGTATAAATTATTAAAAAAATAAAAGAAAAATTTTATAAAATAAAAATAACAAAAATCATACATATTTATACATACATATACATAATAAACAATTAAATAAAACATACATACATATTATATTATCATATCGTATTAAATAATAAAATAAATAAAAAAAATATATAAATTAATTATAAAATTATGAAATTCTAAAATAATTATTAACAAAAAAAAAAACAAAAACATATTAAAATAATCACTTATATACATATGCATATACATACATACATATTAAATATTTAAAAAAAATTATAAATATATTAATAAATTATATCAAAATAATATTAAATTAAAAATTAAATTAAAATTATTAACAAACAAAAAAAAATGAAACAAAATACAACAAAAAAAGTTTATACAATAAAATTAAATAAAAGAAAAATCGTTAAATATTAAAAATACAACAACAATTGTTTAAATTTTATTTGCGAAATATAATGTAAAGAACGGGGCTTAAACCCACTTTTAAATTTATTGCCTACAGGAGAAACAGTGCTCGAACTCAATAATTTTGAGAAATGTTTCGCAGCGATACTGAAATATTCAAAATACCTGGGAAAATCACGTAGGCACCTTCTTGCAAACGGATATTTACGAAATTGCAAGATCTGCTCAATTCAATTCAACAGGACATAACAATATTATGGTCAGTCTGCCACCCAAGCACTTGGCTCACAGATGATTGACTCAAGACTAGCATTTGAACTGCCTAGGCAGGAGGATATAGGAAGTTAAGGCAAAAAACAAATGAATAAGCATGCGAAGAGGAGAGATGAACCTGCGCTTAAAGCTTTCTATGTAGTAAAGAAGATGCGCCTGGAACGATATTCCATCCATAAGAAACATGAGAAGATTCAAAGGCTCTTCTCAAGGCTCTACAACGGACAGATCAGTAATATCAGATCGCGCTACTTCTTAAGGAAGAGTCAATCAGCAAAAGATTCTTACTTGACCTGTTTTCATTTTATAACCTTCTGTATGGTTAACCGTCAACGTTTTTTCTTTCATTTAAATATACATAGATTATAGTCAGAGTAAAACTGTGATGAAATGTGGATGCCTTCAATATCGGGTGCTATCTCCTATTCTACGTTCTATCCAATTGACGATCTCGACGATTTGGAATCCTAATCGAAAGAGAAATAAAACTAATCAGCGGCAATTGTCTCAAGACGATTGTTGAACTGACGGACACAGAGCGGTCTGTACATTCGAATAATTGGGGTGCAGTTGGTCTTACGAAGACAACCATTTACAGAGAAGATGGTGACAAAGTCGCCGTAGTCTAGTAGGTAGTGTGTTGGATTATTAGACGTAAAGCCAGGGTTCGAGCCCCAGGCCAGACATCAAAACAAAAAAAAAAATATTTCTTCGGCGACTTCCTCTCAGCAGATTTCTGGCAAAAACTCTGAGAATAAATAAAATTGCCATGAAAAGTTTATCAAAAATCAGTCGTTCGGAGTCGACTTTAAACTGTAGGTCCCATCACTCATGTATAAAAATTAACACACACAACATAAGTGGTGTGAGAAACTAGATCGTAATCCTGACTGAAGGGTTTTAATGACCAATTATGTATGTATACATAGATTATAGTCAAAGCTACTACTCTAAAATCTACATATCACAGTAGAACGCGATGAAAGGACACCTTCAATATCGGGTGCTATCTCCTATTCTACGTTCTATCCAATTGACGATCTCATTAGGAACCCTAATCGAAAGAGAAACAAAACTATTGCCTATGAAGTCATATACATGATAATCAGCAGCAAATTGTCTAAAGACAATTGTTGAACTGATGGACACAGAGCGGACATTAGAATTATTGGGGTGCAGTTGGTCTTACGAAGACAAACATTTACGGAGAAGATGGTGACAAAAATATCCATTTTGTGGATAAACTTTATTGAACTGCCTCCCCAGAACAAATATTTAAGCATCGCATACCGCACCCACCGGCAGCGATAAAAATCAACAAGAAACCTTTAGATCTTAAAGTCGTAGCCCCAAAATGACCTTTTGGATATAAAACCACCTACATGCAGTACATCGCTCTGTAGTATGGTGGAGAAAACCCAAAACAAACAATGACAATTTCTAGGCTTCGCAGAGTAGCGCATTTGTTACAGAGTTACAGAGACTATAAAATCGACACCAACGACGAGTACGCAGGTTTCTCTGAATATAACATTGTTTATCATGGCAACACAAGAGGAGGCTACAATGAAGTTAATCTCCATTCAGAGAAAGAAAAACTTTAAGACAGGAACCCTGAGAGGTGATCTCACGATTATGGATGGAGTTGGAGAACCAGGGATTGGTTTTGTACGAACTACTAAATGGAACCCGTGCTTAGTTTTATTTGAGCAAACGCGGGATGAAATTCCTGACCAGGGAAGAGTGGAGTACGAACCTTAAACCTTTACTGGATGTCTCAGAAGTGACATACGAAGCCAATAAGGCACAAGCGAACACACAGGTTTCACATGAGAATTATTGACAGAAAATTTATTGTTTTTTTATTTCTAAATACAAACCAATTTTCAAATAAATTAACACATTCTCATTTAATTTAAATTAAATTGGCAATTGTAAAAAATAAAAACTTTATTTCATACAAAATACGATTACCTAGATTGATTCCTTAATGAAAAGATTAGTAACGGAACTTACCGGGTTATTGGCAGCAATTGATCACCGCTACTTCACATAATCTTTACACTTCTCAACTGAAATAGCATGGCTATACTTAGAGGATGCTAGCATTTGTATAACAAGTAAACGAAAACTTTTTAAACACCCCATGAAATCAAAGCAATCGACTCAAAGCATATGAAATTATTTTCAAAATGGCGAACACCACACAAATTAAATGCAAATATTTGCCTTTGAAGGCTTATTTTACTTTCTTTCCATTTTTAATTATATTTTATTTATCACATGCTAAAGAAATAACACTTTTACGCACTTTTATTTTTATTTAAAACAACAACACACACATTTTTTTTTTATTAAATATTTAAATATTTTCATTTTATACAAATTAAAGTAGGGAATTACAATTTAAAATAAAATAGAAAAGTAAACACTTAAAAAGAAATGAGAAAAAAGAAAACAACGAAAGAAAACTGAAGAACTCAGGACACAAATAAAAAAACACACGAGTATTGCAAAAGCACGAGCATAACTAAACACACTGAACACTGAATGAGCCCCTAACATAACAACAGGTTGAATGGAACAAAATGGAATGGAATGGAATGGTGTTTATTGTAATTGTAATACAAGAGGTAGTGAAAGTAATTAAAGAGTAAAATACTGAGAATTATTTACATACAATACAACAGTTTCAAACTTATAAGAGAGGCAGCGAGAGAGAGAGAGAGAGAGAGTAAAGATCTTTAAATACCCTGAAGGAGAGTAGTAAATACGAACAAAGTATTGGAAATAAGTCGCCGTATGCTGTTCTAAGGTCGATGAAATATAAAATATATTCATTTGTGATAATACGAGCCCAAATGTGGCTCTGGTCCGGGACCAGGCGGGCCATATGGACCATAATGTAAGGCCGGATAGGCAGCATAATGAGGTGCAGGACCTGGTGCTGGTGCCGGAGCGGGTCCAGGAGCTGGACCGGCATGCAAAGGATATGGTACAGCTATTGCCACAGGAGCTGGAGCCTTAGGTACTGGTGGCAATGGTGGAGCCGGAGCAGGTGCTGGTACAATAGTCAAAGGTGCCGGTGCCTTATAGGCTAAAGGTTCTTTACGCACCACAGCATTAAAACCATTATGTGGATCGGCAGTATAGTCAACCGTACGCTTAGTACCATCGGGATCAACAACCGAATAGCTGCCTTTAACTACATCACCATGACGTGTTTCATGTTGACTCTTCGAGTCTCCGGTATAGCCATCTTGTACATCGTAACCGAAACTATATCTGGGTGCTGGATCATAGGGTTCTGGTACCACAGGTTTGGGAGCTAAAAGAAGCCATTTTTTTTTTATTCGGCAGTGCCAAAAAGTAAATCAAATTTTATTACTTACCAGGTGCATAGGCTATAGGCGTGTAAGGCGCATGAGGACCATAGTGTAAGGGACCATGGGGAGCATAATGTGGTCCATACGGACCTACAACACCGCAACTAGCCAAAGCTATTAACGATGTACAAAAGAGTATCTGAAAATACAAAATAAAGAATGTTTGAAATTTGACCTTCATTGGTTTATAAAATGTAAAGACCGTACTATTAAGTAAAAAAAATCGGTATGAGTGTAAAATAAAAATAAAAATAAAACTTTTGTGGAACCTTTTTACGGTGATCTCTGACCAAAGGATTCCAAAAGATTTTTAAATGAGAATTCAATCTGTATGTGTGTAAATAAGATTAGATTGTTTAGGCGTTCGAAGGCTCCAATTCTGCTTCCCCATATATTACCATGGATTCACTGATTGCTCATTTATGCCAATCAGTGCCCTCGACAGTGCCGCTTCGAGGTTGCCCAAGGCTAAGTTCTTGTAGAGCGGTACATTCACAAGGAAGGTGTTATACCGATTCCTTTGCGCCTTCATTATGGCAGCTCCTACAAAAGACACAGTTTCTGACAAACGTCCACACATACTGTGCCTAATAATCGACTGTCTCCTATTGGACAAGAGGGTCTTTGTGTCGGCTCTTTAAGAGTTCCATATTCATCAAAGCCTATTTATTTGTAATGTTTGGCAGCAAATAAAGGGTGATGTATGTTCTCTCGGAATCATACCAAGAACTGGCCACTTAGTCGAGCACTCATCAGTAAAATCATTCTCTCGAATATCTGATAGTCCGAAACAGCGGCAGTTAATCCAGATTTTAGTCCAAAATACAGCCCACGACCCTATAAAGGGCGCAAATATCCCCAGGAAAATACCGCAATCACCCCGAAGAACAGATCCTGCAACCCAATCATCTTTGGAAGGATTTCTAAAGAAGGCAATACATAATTCATCGAACCTCCCCAGATTATCCAGCCCATTCCTTGTAAGCTGCTGTCATGACCAATTCGTCAGTGCTGAATTGTTCCAACTGGTGTCCTCATTTCAGGAACAAAAAAATTCTGTCTCCTGTTTAAAGAAATCCTTTGTTAGTAAGCAGCCAGTTTTGGCTAATAGAGAGGAATTTAATTAAATGAGGATGTCCTTATTACCTTTGGATACGCATATGTTTTTAGTTTCGCCTGAAGAACAGAAAGGTGATAAAAAGGTGATTTGTGAACTTAAATCGATTATTCCAGTATTTTACCAATGAGGACAAGTGCTTTAAAGCGAAGGGCTTCAAAATGGTAAAAATATCAATGAAAACTCCTTATACTTGAGCTGAATGGGATCGTTTGATAACATATCTAATAATGATTATTAAAATTTACAACTTATACCCCGATTTAATATTTCAAATGACTCTTTTGTATGACATACATAAACGGATTTTTTTCTACCTTTTGCCTGTAGTTATTTACTTGAATATATTGAACAAAATGAGGAGAGCGCACGAACTAATTTGGGCATACATATTTCTAGGCTTCTAATTTTCAGGTCGAAACCGATGGATTTTACCGTAACTCCTTTAATCAATTCAATTAAGGTTGAAATAATTTTATCGTTAACTTTAGTTTTATATATACACAGCAGGCGCCCAAATTTATTAGTGCACACTTCTTTTATGCTGCTTTTAAAATGCTGACAGACGATTTTCTTTTAAAATTTTTTTAAATTCGAAATTTTAACAGAAAAGCAAATGAAATATAAATTTGTGGTTTTAGACTAGAGTAAGAAAAAAATGCAATAGCTGTGGATGTGGACCATATGGGTATCCTGCGATGAGTGCAGGCATTCAACTTTTTCTTATAGTCAACGAGGAAAACTATTTTCGAATCTTAAATGCTTGTTTCCCTCGATGTTTGGTTATTTTATTTTGGATATTTTTTCTTTATTTTTTTATTTTTATTTTCTGCTTATAGTTTCAGATTTAAAATACTCAAAATAAACTTGATTAGGCAGTCACTGTTCTGTTAATGGCACAAGATGAACACGAGTTTTAATCACTGCATCTGATTTAGATTTCGATTTGTTTTTATTTCTTTGTCTTTCACCCAATTAAACACACCTTTAACATTAACATTATCCTTCAAATCGATGACTTTTTTTGCTTTTTGTGTTAGAAATCCTTTTTACGTTTCACACTGTAATTGCAACAACAACAGTCGCTTTTCAATGCGACTTCCTTTCAAACACACAGAGAGAGTTTCTATGGATCTTTTCCAATCCAATGTTTTTCAACAATTTTTTAAAACCGTTCGACTAAGTTGCGGCGTTACAACTCCAAAACACAATCGAAATAGAAAAAGCGTTACTTTACGAAGCGTTAACAATTATTTACTGAGACAGATGCCCAAACTATTCTTAACTTTTATACTCTTGTCAATAAAAAACGACAATAACAACAATAACAACGACAACAGAAAAACCAACACAACAATAAGTGCATAAGTACGAGCAAAAAGAAACAGAAGAAGAAGATAACTTCATAACAAAAGCCTGGTGCACCCAAGAAGCTATATCTCCAGCTGTAGCTGAAGCTGAAGCTGAAGCTGTAACTTAAAAGGAAACGAAACAAGAGACGTTGTTAGTGGAGCTGTAATTGAATAAAAAAAAGAGTTTAAATCACACACAAAAACGCTTTAAATGTCGCCAGCTTCACATGCAACCCCAGCACGACTAACAAAACTGATTGACTCTACAATCAGCAGCAACAACTGCAACAACAATAACCACCAGCAACTATTTACAAACAATTGGTCACAATAATTTAAACTTAAAAATGAGCAGCATAATGCTGGTGATTTTTGTTTTTTTTTATTGTTTTTGTTATTCAATGTTTAATGTTTCTATTGGCCATGTTGTTGTTGTTGCTGTTAGTGTATTTTATATTGAACAAATGACTGTTTTGTTGTTGTTGTTATTGTGTTTTTAATTTAATTTTTGGAATTTAAAATTGTTCGTTATAAAGAACCAAAAAAAAAAAATATCGACGAAAATAATGTGCTAATTTAAGTAACAAATCTTTCAAATACCAACACACTTGCATACTTACACACACACACACACACTTACCCACTTATATCATGCATATGAGGCAAGTAATAACAGGGTAACTCCTGTGAGTTTTCATTTTTCAGAAACTACGAATGAAAAACGCGAAGAAAAAGGATTTTTTCGTTTACTTAGGTCCTACAAGGTCCCAATGCGATTCCCAATTCCATCGTTCAACTACAACTGCACTCTAGTATTTCTTCTGGCTAGAATTTCTCCTAAGAGTTGATGATGAAACCTTTGGCTAGACAAATTCAGTCAACAAACTCTAGGTTCCCCTCTTCTTCCTCATCATTACAGCTTCTTTATAATTCATTATGAAATATTTTCAGGTGTCAGTGTCTCCTTATGACTCCTGTATGGGGTCCTTGACTCTGGACTCTGCTTTAACAGAAATTGTACTGTTACTGGCCAGATCATTTGGTTTCCAGTATCGCACTTCATTTCTTCAGTAAAAAGGCTGCTTGCAGCATTGTTTGCCACTAACGTAGCATGCGGCTCTCAAGTATACTTTCATACTGTCAGGATTTCTGCCTAGCTTCTGGTACCACTTATGTTGTGTGCATTAATTTTATATATGAGTGGCGGTTCCTACAGTTTAAAGTCGATTCCGAACTACAGATTTTTTGCGAAACTTTTCATGGAATTTTTATTTACCTTCCCAGAAATCTGCTTTTTCCCAGAAATCTGCTGAAAGGAATTCGTCGAGGTGGCCTGGGGTCTCATGTTTAATAAGCCAACACACTACCTACCAGACTACAGCCTCAATCCCCCTCAAAATTGTCATTTATTTCATACATACATAACATAATTGGTCATTACAACCCTTCAGTCAGGATTACGACCTAGTTTCTCACACCACATATGTTGTGTGTGTTAATTTTATACATGAGTGGCAGGACCTACAGTTTAAAGTCGACTCCGAATGACAGATTTTTGACAAACTTTTCATGGCAATTTTATTTTACTCTCAGAGTTTTTGCCAGAAATCTGCTGAGAGGAAGTCGCCGAAGAAATACTTTTTGTATGTTGTTTTGATGTCTGGCCTGGGGCTCTAACCCTGGCTTTACGTCTAATAAGCCAACACACTACCTATTAGACCACGGCGACTTCTTGTCATTGATTTACTGCCTGGTAAATGGTACAAAATTTGGCTTCTCAAGGTTGATTGACCATTTCCCATCCAGCAGCAGTTCATCAATCACCTTCAGAGAATTAATAATTTTTATCCCTTCCGGTAAAGGAATTTTATTAGGTCGTCAACTAGAATAGACTAGAGCAGGACAGATAGTTTCTCACATTATCAGCATTCCTTCACCGCAGTCGCACTGAGGTCTATGGGCTCTGGATAGATTCTAATTGGTTTAGCGTGAAGCAAACCGCTTTTCAATTGGAGGCTGCTGTTTTTGTAGTCCAAAAGGTTCATATCACTAAAGGCACCCTTAATATATCGACGCCTCCATTCTATAACATTCTAAGTGTACTTAGAACGTTTTTAATGTCCTTGCATTTTTAAATTCTACATTCTCTAACTTAAATACTGTCAAAATTTGGTTAAGATACGCCGATCCGTTCCGAAGTTATAGGAAAAAATCTTCTTAGGATACACATATAGTCGTATATCGCGTGAAAACTTTGAGAGCTCATAACTCAAAACACACTTTTTCGACTTGGAATGTTATAGAACGGAGGCGTCGATATGGTCGTATCCCCTTTTCAAAAGGACTTCTGGAACCCGGCCATGACTGGAGAAGTGATCATCCATTGAAATTCATGTACAATTTAATGATTTTTTTTATTGTGTAGCTGATCCTACTTTAAACTTTAAATAGAAAACTCTATGTGAACCAGCCTGTTCAATTACTTGTGGAAATAATAATCAACCGGGTGACTGATAATACTTTTGTGATGAGGGTTTCTCTGTGTATGTGTGTGTTTGTAAAAATAAAAATAAAAAATTGTTGAAATCTTTAGGGATTTAAAGACCATTTGTTAACTGAACATTTGTTTTGAATTGTACTACACTAACAACAACAGCAATAACAAAAACAATAATAAGTAACGAAAAGGTTAGTTTTCCGCAAAAATAGCAAAAAAAACAAAGAAAACAAATAAGTTTGGAATATAAAATATGTGGGCAGAAAAAAGGGTTATTTTCATTGAAGACAATAGAGAAAGAGATTCCATTGATCTCTTGTGGTGTGTAACTCTAACAGAAAAAAAATGCAAAAAAAAATTATAAAATTTGTTGCCAAAATACTTAAGACTAGAAACTAGTAAAAATGGCACTAAAATAACGTTAACGTTAACAAAACGTGTTAAAGGCTAACCAATAAGACCATAAGGCGATAATATATTGTGGCTTACAATACAATACGAGTACAATACTTCTGAAGGTTTTTAAATTTTTGAAATATTTTTATACAATAAAACTAATGAAATAGAGAGGACGTTAATAAGAAATGTTTGTCTTGCATTGAACTAATGTATAATGACGTTGTAAGTGTTTAGACCTAATAGAAGTTAGCCCTAGAGGAGTCCATCCTAAGTCCTAAGGCCATATATCGCCCATTTCCTCTACAGAGCTTATGGTGAAACCATTTAACATTCCGATATCCTTCATCGACAGATTATTGAGATCATAGGCATAGTAGAAGCCCAATTGCTTTCTTCTAGATGAAGAACAGTTTTCTGCTCTTCTTCGCCTCTGCATCTTTGGCCATGTAACGAAATCAATGCGTCTCGCATGAATACCCAGTAATTGCCCCAACAAATACATTGAACGCGCTACTGTAGAGTTTTAGTAGTCTTTCCGTGCGTCCTCTATCTTACCTCTCCCATATTTGCTGCTCTATCTACCCAGGCTGTGTTGATGAAATCTATTACTGCCTTGACAATGTTAAGCTTGCAGTTTCTCAATGGGGTTTCCATTGAAAAAAATTCACCTGAATGTGTAATTCGTTCGCTCTGAAGTTTTCCGGAGATACCACAATGACATGTGACCCATGTAATGTGGATATTGTATGCAATGCCATCTCATTCAGAGACTCGCGGCAGCCGTTGGCAGTCGTAGTGCTTATTATGTTATAAGATTTTGACAGTTCCTGTCTATCCTTCCCACAGATATATTCGCCTTTTACCGCAGCCCGTATGATCTACAATTTCGCACTCGCTTCCAACCGGTTTCCACTTCTTCATGAGCAGCATCACAACATTATTCCATCCGTCTCTATATAGAATGAACATTTCGAGCTCCCTTAAGAAAAGAAAAGTGTGGTATCATGCTATCAATAATCCCGAAAGTTATCAATTTCATCAGGATCCCATCAGTATTCAATCAGAGCCGTTGACTAGATTAACCGCTGAGACCATGCAATAAATGTCCAGTGAAAAGAGGCATAAAACTATCTCAACGTAGGTATAGTTTTCAATGAAAGTAGGTTAGCAATATAACATAATTGGGCGTTACAACCCTTCAGTCAGGATTATGGACCAAATTTCTCACACTAATGGGTCCGCCAAATAACTTTTTTTCTTTGAAAATGCTTTAAAAAAAACTACTGAATATTTTCTCAAATTTCTTTTTTTTATTTGAAAGTACAATCCTTCCGGTTAATAATGGAAAATAATTTCATTCAAATGGCGATCGGTCCAATTTTTAAGCACATTATCGATTGTGTGCAGCTGTATTTCACCAATGGCTTCACGAATATTGTCCTTTAAAGCGTCAACTGTCTCTGGCTTGTCGGCGTTACACTTATCTTTGACGGCACCCCACAAATAATAGTCCAACGGTGTTAAATCACAGCTCCGAGGTGGCCAAACGACATCAGCTCTGCGGCTGATAATGCGATCTTCAAAAACAGGGCGCAAAACATCGAGTGTAGCTTCGGCTGTGTGACACGTAGCGTCGTCCTATTGAAACCAAATGTTGCCAATATCCTCCTCTTCAATTTTTGTGATCAAAAATTCGTTCAACATGGCCCGATAACGATCGCCATTGACTGTAACGGCCATTCCTTGCTCAGTTTTGAAGAAAAATAGCCCATCCGAACGACAGATTTTTGAGAAACTTTTCATGGCAATTTTATTTGCTTTCAGTGTTTTTGCCAGAAATCTACTGAGAAGAAGTCGCTTAAGAAATACTTTTTATATTTTGTTTTGATGTCTGGCCTGGGGCTCGAACCCTGGCTTTACGTCTAATAAGCCAACACAATACCTACTAGACCACGGCGACTTTCGTACGTTTCGCTTTATTTCAGATTTAATATCTGGTCCAATAAACCAACGCAATACCTACTAGACTAAGGTAGGTTAGCTACTCCAAAGAATATTACGATTGGTCCAAGGATTACATACTGAACCTATTAATGGCAAACTAGCCTCCTAGCCTAGCCTAAAAACTAGAGCTAGAGAATATTGATTTCAAGACAAAATACAAAGAAAAACTTGAATGAAAACAAAATTATTCTTAAAATTTTTCAACATTAAAAAATTTCCTGGAACTTTAAACTTTCAATTGTCTTGTAATTGTCATTGATTTACATCTTGTAACCTTAAAAAATCTAAAAAAAATGTTAAAAAAAAATAGAAAAAATTTTAAACTGATATCTGGTATGTCAGAGTCATCATGCCACCAGTATGTCTTCATTGCAAACAACAGAAACAGCTCAACCAACCAACATGGCTGAGAGATGTAATGAATGAAACATTTAAACTCATACCAGGCAACGCAGATCATTTGGCGGATTAAAAGCTTTTTTTCGCCGCTTTTTTCCGCTTAGAATCTGATGCGAGGAGACATGTCAACGTTTTGCCAACGTTTTTTTTTTGTTTCTAGTTTTGATGGCAAATAAATTAAATTATAAAATCGTATGGAAAAATAAAACCAATTTTTTTTTGTTGCGTTTTTTTTTTTTTGTTCAACCATTTTTGCATAATCAATTGCAGTCTGTCCGTTCGTTTGTCTATACATACATACAGTGGTGGCCTTATAATTAGAAACGACTTAGCGACATGTATGTTTGTTAATTTGTTTTACAATTTTCACTGTGCACCTGGGATCGAAGGCTTTGTTTGGAGGACGTCTTACATACGTTTTTCCATCAGATTGGGACAAATTAAACTTAAATTCGTCACTCCAGAGAACTCTGTTCCAGAAACATCGTTTCTAATTATAAGGCCACCACTGTACATATATGTGTGCATTAATGAAAGAATTGAATTGACTTGAATTGAAATGAATTGAATTGAATTGCATGTGATCATGATGCTAAACTTAGACAATCTCCGTTTTGTCTTATTGAGAGACTGGAAAAAAATGCTAAAACTTAAGAAAACTCTGGCTTGTTGACCTTTTCTAATGGTTGTACTTAAAAAAAGATGATGAAAAGAAAAACGTATTCATTAAAACTGCAAATGTAATTGAAATTAAAGCATTGAAGCTACAAGTGTTTCAATTTCATACCACAACTGCAAGCCGCAAGTGAAGTTCCCTAAAAAAAAAGTAAGAAAGTAGGCGTTGCCCTCTAGAATAAACATGATAGTTTTTGCAACATGTCCATACATCGGTCTTGTATCACAAAAGTGCTCCATAACTAAGGCCCTTTTCCTTTCACGGATCCTCTTACAAATGTAGATCCCAAACAATGCCTTCTTCATACAGCTTCCAGATTTAGGTTTCCATGAATAGAGTCCAGAATCAAGACCAAGTATTTGGTCTGAATGCAGGATATACGAGGAAGGTAGATAGGTAGGTAGAAGTGGCTGTCCCCTAGAGGGTGTCATGAGCGGACCCACTTACACCGCACACAGGACTCATTGTGATACCACAGTTTTACATTCTTCCCTAGTCCAGGAACCACTCGGAGCTTTCGATAAAGTGACTTATACTGCCAATATCCATGCATAACAGTTCATCCATGTCCTCCATGTTAGAGGCACCCAGGTGCCTCTTCCTCCTCCGACCAAGTGCGGAGCATGTGTACAGTAGGTGAAGAACAGTCTCATCCCCCTCCTCATATCCACAGCTTCTGTAGAAATCAGTTGCAAGGAGTGCAATACGCCTCCCATGCGTTCCTATAATACGATGCCCCGTAATAACCACGATAACAGTGCTGATCTTATTTCTTTGGAGTTTAAGCAGAACCGCCGCGCGCCTCTTATCTAGCCTTGGTCAGATTTTCTGCCCCATTCTGCCCGCGTCCGAAGCTGCCCATTTACTGTTGAAAAGGTCCACGTTTACATTGTCAATTATAAGCTTGCAGGTACCCAAAGGCATCCCTAATTTAGAGAATTCATCAGAGAGTTCAATGGTCGTGCCCCTTCTGGCCAGTTCATCCTCTTTGCTGTTACCGGAAATGTCCCTATGTCCCGGTACCCATGTAATACAAACATCATATCGATTCGCCACCTCGTTAAGACATCTGCGACAGTCATATACCGTCTAGGAGTTCATTACATTAGAATCCAAGGCCCTGAAAGCCGCTTGGCTATCGGAAAGTATGGTGATTTTCCTTCTGTGAACATTTTTGTGCACAATAAGTAGGAAAAACGATTAAAACTAGTCTAGGTCCCTCTGTGGCTCTTGGCGATTCAATTACGTTACTCATGACCTGACAGTATATTGTGTTTGGGAGAGTTTTAATTGTAATGTTTTTCGATTCAATGTCTAATCACAAATTGTTTTTGGACTCGGCACATTTTTATTTTTTTTTTTCTTTTTTTTCGCCGAGGAGGGGTAAATGTACCTAACCGCACCATAGAGGAAGTCGTCACATCCTCCGTCTGTGGGGCCCTCACCCACTAAATCCCCCCTCGTCTCCTGTGGACTTGTTTGTACCCACTCCGGAACTACGGTGGTATTACTTCGGAGTGGAGTCCTTTTGGCCCTTTGGCCCCTTCATGTTCATATCCGCGTCCGGATTGCGAATCGAAAGTTGAGGAGTCATCTAAGCGTCTCCACTATTCCTTTCGTCTAGATCATCGTCTCGGTTACGCCCGGCACGTGTGACAGTATCACCTATGCCGACATGCTTACTCGTTCTGCAGCTTCAAGATCTATCTTCTTCCGTCTCAGAATGCGCTCTATGTAATTCACTAGCGAGGTCCAATTTTCACTACTCGCAGTCATAACGCCGACAATATTAGCGGCTGTGATCGTTCCGACTATTGACGTCAGTACAGAGCGATAGCTCTGCCATCGTGCACACTCGAAAACAGTGTGCTCTGCGTCATCAATTACCTCCCCTTCCTCGTACAGGCAGTAAGGGGAGGCGGCCTTGCCCATTCTGTGCAGATATTTCCTAAAATATCCGTGACCCGATAGCATCTGTGTAACGTAGTAGTTTATCTCTCCAAATTTCCGACCGATCCATGTCCTTATGTCCGGGATAAGTCTCGCGGTCCATCTTCCTCTATCCTCCTCGTTCCATTTTTATCTTGAAGTATAGTAAATTCAAAAAGCTAGCATCAGATGCCTTTGCAATCGGTTAAAGTGAACGTAAGAAGGTCTGCCCAGTAAATCGTCATAATAAATCTTAGTACACGATTAAATGAATGCAAACAAAGCGTTTGTTCGTTGGTCTTCTTTTTTTTATCATTTAACGCTTGTCGCTTGTCGTTCAAATTCTGCTTTCTAAACAATATATGTACTCGTACATATGCATGTTGATTTAATAATAAAATATCGTCTATTATTACCATTTTAAACATTTATTGACATGTGTGTACTCATATGTATTCGCAATGAATTTTAAATCGTAAATACTCGTTATTATTGTTGTTGTGGTTGTTGTTCTTATTCCCCCTCTATTGTAACTGAAGTATACGAACACACAGAAATTCATGTTTCCAAGACAACATGGTCTTCAGTCTGCGTCTGTTAAGTTATGTTTTAAGCCTTAAAAATAGATCGTATATAAATATGTATGTATGCATTATAGCCACTTACCCAGCTAGCATTTGGAAGATTGTTTTTAAAAAAATTACTTTGTTAAGTCTTTTTAGAGTACTTTTGGTGATCAAAAACTTATTAGTCAGTTACACGATTAAAAAAGGACTCATAAATGATTCGCGCCAATGAGTAAAATGAGTTCGATATAAAATACAATAAAAAATTGTATAGCAATCGGAAATTAATCATCCAGACGTTTAAAATGTGACTATTATTTCCGTTATTTACTATTATATTCTAATTATACTGAAGATTGAAAAACGCTCAATCAAAAAAAGATCATGCAGGTGTTAGAAAAGTGATTATAATTTTATGATCATATTTGCAGCAGATAGGTGATTAAACACTGCTTTTTTATACCCTCTCTGTATAAATTTTCATATATGTAAGAGATGGCTTTGAAATAAAGTACAATTTGTTTTTAATATGTACATATATAATATTCTTTCTCTGATAGTCGCCGACTTCCTTTCAGCAGATTTCTGGCAAGAGTAAATAAAATTGCCATGAATAGTTTCTCAAAAATCTGTCGCTCGGAGTCGACGTTAAACTGTAGGTCCCGCCACTCACGTATAAAATTAACGTACACAGCATGAGTGGTGTGAGGAGCTAGTCCGTAATCCTGACTGGAGGGTTGTAATGGCCAATTATGTATGTTATGTATTCCTGTTTTGTTACTCAACGTTCATACGAACGTGATTTTTGAAATCGCAGTAGTGTAAACGTAGGACTCTGAAAACCAACTAAAAAACACATTTTGAAATACGACTAATAAATGACTCAAATTATAATCATAAATGACGCAAAAAGGAGTCCAGATTAATACAAACATGACTGATAAATGACAATAAAAGGACTCCTAAACATACTGATAAATTACTCATAAAAGACTCGCTTGCGATTAACCAATGACTTAAAAACGACTCGAAAAAGAATAATAAATGATCAGAAAGCGATTCAAAAATGATCACAAAACTATTCGAAAACGCATCGAAAATTACTCGAAATTCATATAGAAAATGACTCATAAATGATTTTTTGAGAAGAGTCGCCTGTAGTAACACTTTTCTCCCGACAAATGAGTCTTTTATGATCAGAAAATGAGCGCATATTCTTACTTTTCAATCGTGCAGAAGAGTCAAAAAAGACTCGAATTTGATTAAAATTTTCAAAAAATGCTGGCTGGGTACTCACTCGTTCGTTGTGGTTCGTTGTATTGTCGCTGTAACCTTTTCTTTTTGTAACCTTTTTTTTTGTCTAAGCTGGACTTTTTTTTAATATTTTTTTGTTTCTCTGTATGGTTTTAATAGAAATCACTGACAAAAAAATTTTTTTTCAATTATTTTTGTAAACGCTTGTCGTCGTTTTTACGTGGCATTATTAACATGAGCGAACGACGACCATTCATGCAATCGTTCTGTTAACAAACGATTTTAGCCACAGGTGCTAAATGCACTGCATTTGATTGTATTTTAAAAAGGCATTTTCAAAAAATAAAAAACAAATGTTTCACGGAATTAAAAAATCATGCCATTTTAGTAAGGTAGACCGACCGACCCAACGTGATCATGAGGTGACAAGAATTGGAGCATTTGTTTGTGACATTTGTAAGCCAAAAATTTAGTTACTTTAAAAATAGATTTAAAACTTGAATTAAAAGCACGACATACAGATGTACATAACATAATTGGTCATTACAACCCTTCAGTCAGGATTACGACCTAGTTTCTCACATCACTTATGTTCTGTGCGTTAATTTTATACATGAGTGGCGGGACCTACAGTTTAAAGTCGACTCTGAACGACAGATTTTTGAGAAACTTTTCATGGCAATTTTTATTTACACTCAGAGTTTTTGCCAGGAATCTACTAAGAGGAAGTCGCCGAAGAAATACTTTTTGTATTTTGTTTTGATGTCTGGCCTGGGGCTCGAACCCTGGCTTTACGTCTAATAAGCCAAGACACTACCTACTAGACTACGGCGACTTCCTTAAAAGCACGACAAATTCTTAAAGTCATAAATAGGAAAGGATTTCCAAAAATTAAAGGTCTTGAGAGCGATATTTGAAGTTTAAAATGAATAACTTATTTACCCGTATTTATGGGTAATGACTCTCAATGAGATGGCAGAGTGGTGCGAGTTTCACACTATAAGGGTACAACAACATAGTAGTATTCCAACAGACTGCTTTTCGGATGAAAAGTCCAAGTGTGCCACAACCCTCGAACTCTCTAGTGGATTGTCTGCATAGGGAAAACCTCAGGGCTTATCATTAACAATACGGTAGTAATGGATTCTGCCAAAGCTGTGGGGTTAGCTTTGAATACGAGCTAGATAGCTCAGTAAATCTGTTCAAATTTGAATGCGTGACTCGAAAGGAACACGTTTAGTATGATCATTAAAATCATTACTGGCCCAGTGTATTATGTGAGACGCATTGATCCTGGTCATATGGCAAATGACATAAGCTGAAGAGATGAGGAAGAGCAGAAAACTACATCTTCATCTCTTTCATGCATTTCGGCAGCTGTGTCGGAAAAAAGAGGGCACCTCGTTGATCTTTCGAGAATGGATATTAGGTGTCACCGTAGTCTAGTCGGTAGTGTGTTGGCTTATTAAACGTAAAGCCAGGGTTCGAGGCCAGAAATCAAAACAAAATACAAAAAGTTATCCTTCGGCGACTTCCTCTCAGCAGATTTCTGGCAAAAACTCTGCAGGCAAATGAAATTGCTATGAAAAGTTTTTCAAAAATCTGTCATTCGGAGTTGACTTTAAACTGTAGATACCAGCACTCATGTATAAAAATTAACACACACAACATAAGTGGTGTGAGAAACTAGGTCGTAATCCTGACTGAAGGGTTGTAATGACCAATTAAGTAAGTAAGTAAGTATATTAAGAGTCGCCATCTGAAGCTCTATACGGTTTTAGGACTCGGGAAATGGATGAATATGATATTACAATGGGCCATAAATGCTTTTAAGTTAAATGTTACTACCATATACATATGTATCCACAATTTACACCATGTATCTACCGAACTATCGTTGTAAACGGTAGTTGAATTCAACTGATTACTCTCTATCGCAAGGCTAGTCACTGTGTAGTCGTGTACAAGGTTGGGAAAAAATTGGCTCAAATTCTTCATTACAATTCCTATAACTTTATATTTAGAAACTTTTAGATTCGATTACAGGATGCCCTGGTAGTCTAGTGGGTAGCGTGCTAGACTATTAGCGTGAGGGTCGTGGGTTCGATTTCCACCAGAGCCTCTGGTCTGTGATACTACACCGAACACATGATCAAGTTACTCCGCTCGTATATAATTACAATATAATTTGTAATTATATTGTAATTAATAAATAAATAGATTTGATTCCATACAAAAAAAGTACTTCATTAACATGGTATTCAAATAGTACCAAGAAATTAAACACCACACATATGCGTATATACAATAATAAGGTCTTTTATTTGAAGTATTAAAAAAATGGTAAATTAAAAAAGTACCTAATATTAAATAGTACCAACACCCCTTCTTTTATTTCTTTACATAACTTTTTTTCAAAAATATCTTTAATTTTCTTAACATTAAATTTTTTAAACATTGTAGATTCTTGGTACCAATATTTATTAAATTTATTTTTATATACAAAATGTTACTTATTTTTATAAAAAAAAGTACCAAAAATTCTTCAACATTTTTCAAAAAAGAAGAACTTGACCACTTAGACCTATTTTCTTTTAAATATTACGAATTTATTTCACAAAGATTTTTTAGTTTTATTTAAAGCACGAATTGTTTTTTATTTTAACAAATAAAAAGTACCAATAATTTTTAAAAATTTCGACACAAAAGAAACCTTAATTAAAAAGTACAAAAGAAAATTATTTCGAATACTTAAAGATACATTTTTCAATATTTTTATTTTCTAATTTTAATTTAAATTAAAAAAAGTACTTTATTTATAGAAAAGGTACCAATAGTTTTCTTATTAAATTATCTTAATAAATTAAATATTCGTATGTTTTTTAAATTGAATAAAAATATGGTTGCGTTTCTTGTGCTTTATATACAAAAACTATATATGTAAGTACCATACTATGAAAAGTACCATTTAGTAAGGAAAGCAAAAGTATGTATATATATATATATGTATATATATAAATATATTTATTCTTTGGTTTAAGCTCTAAAAATTACACAATTTTTCTTGTGTTATTGAAATCATTACTCCATTATTTCTTTGGTTCTATACAAATATGTAAAGTACTATTTTAAAGAAAAAGTACTTATTTAAAAAAAATAGTAATTTCAGAAAGTAATAATTTTCAAAAAGTATGAAAGGCATACCATATTCAGTAAAGTGTAATTTTAAAGAGATAGCTAATTTTAGAAAAGTACTCATTTTAAAAAGTACATATTTAAATTAGTACTAATTCTGATAAAGTACTCATTTTAAAAAAGGAAACGTAATTCTTTTTCAATAATACTAATTTCAGATAGATCTTATTTTAAAAATTATAAATTTATAAAAGTACTCATTTCAAAAAAGTACTAATTTGAAAAAGTACCAAACTTAAAAAATTACAATTTAAAAAAGTACTTAATTTAAAAAATATTATTTTCCAAAAAATATAAATTTTATAGTGTTTATTTTAAAAAAGTACTTATTTAGATAAAGTACTTATATTTAAAGCACCTTATTTACTAAAACTACATACTTATTTGTAAACCTTACAAATTTTAGAAAGTAATTCAAAACAGATCTTTGGTTTTATTAATTCGTTTCAAAAAAATTTCTTTGGTTCTAAAAGTATGGTACATTAAAAGTACTTCTTAATTCCATTATTTGTCAAAAAAATTCATAATTTTATTTACGCAATTTTTTTAATTTTACTTAAAAAATACTTAAAATCTGAATTCTTCTTTGGTTCTAAAAAAAAAACACGGTGTAAAAAAGGTACTAAATTTCTTATTATTTGATTTCAAGGAACAGTACTAAAGCGTGTTGTTGTTTTTATAAAAAATATTGTTTAGTTCCAAATGTAATTCTAATTTAGCTTTTTTTATTCTTTGGTTCTAAAACATTAGAAAGTACTTAACTTTTCCCTTTGGTACTTAATGAAATAGTACTCTCCAAAAAGTACTAATTTTCTAGCTTTGTTTCTAAACTAAAAACTACGGCAATTGCTTGTTTGTTACTAAACAAAAAAGGTACTTAAACTACTAAAGAACTTACAATTGTAGGCCTTCTAAGGCATTTACATATACGAGGCATGATCGGGATTTTGACTGGTTGTATTCGAGTTGGCCAATGTGGTCACCGATTGTGAACGTTGTTGTTGTTGTTCCATAAAACTGAACATAAACCAGCGTTCATTTTTGCCAAAATTCTCGCCATCCTCCAAAGAAGTCGGCAATGTGCTGAAACATAGAAATTTGAGTTTAAAAAACAAAGAATTTGTTTCCTATAGACAGTCTTACCGATTTAAGGTTTCCGGCAACATCAGACACAGACCACCACCCAGTAGCGATATGAAGCCTAAAATAATTTCAGGCAAGGGTGAGAAATACTGACGCGTATGCAATATATAGGAACTGAAAAATGTGAAGGCATAACCCATGACATGAACAGCGGCCACACCTTGGCCACGTACACACGTGGGTATCAATTCGGTGGCGTATTGTGCACCAGAATTGTAGGCCACTGTTACGCCAAAACGTCCTATAACAGATAAGGTCACCACCAAACTAACATCTTCAAAAAAAAAAAAGAATTAAAATTTTAAAGAACATTTAAAAACAAAATAAAAACGAAACAAATTATGTGGCAAGTAAACTTACTTTGTTCCGTTGAACTTTCCGCATTTCGAAAGAGTATAATGCCCGTGCATGATATGAATATGCCACTCAGTAGCAGAGACATCGATGCCATGGCTTTGCGACCGATACGATCTTGCAAGGCAATTAGTAGCAGACAAGCGGGCAAAATGCTTGTGGCACTCAAAGTAAACATGACAAATGGTGAAATGCCAAGACCTTGTACGTTACGCGAAACAGCATCGTAGCATAAAGTGATCACCATGCTAAACGCCGCAACCAATCAGCACCCACCACCATCAACAACAACAAGAAAAGCAAAATGTCACATTTAATAGAATAACACTCATTAGTGTCATGTTGCCAATATTGCCACACACACACACACAAATACTTACGACTTGAAAAACAAAATCAACGTGTTGCGCCTGAGACGTGGTGTGGCAAAGAGACCCCATAAATTGGGTGCAACTTTCAAATGCATTTGATTGCGTTTACACTCCTCTATAAAGTCACTATAATAGACTCCATCCACCCGTTTGCCATTGATTTTGGCCACACGTTTTAAACACTCGACAGCCTTATCGTATTTCCGTTTCGATATCAGCCACTGTACACTCTCGGGCACTATAAAATAGAACAGCGGCACTATTAGCAAAGGCGTTGCTGTGGCTATTAAAAAACCACGCCATGTTTGCATTAAAACTGCTATCCAGGGAGCAGCCATTGAACCCAAGCAATAGAAGAAACCTATACAAATGCTAAGGCCTATGGTGCGTAAAGAAGGGCGCAGATATTCCATCACTAGAAAACTCTTGAGAAATTAATACACCATGTAACTCTAAAAATGCAAAATGGAGGGCAACTTACCCAGTATATACATCATGACAAAGTTACTATCCGTAGCCAGGCCCGAAATGAAGCGAAACAGGGAGAAGGTTATCAAATCAGTGCCAAATATGGTCAATATATTGCCTGTCATGGCTATAACATTGGCCAGTATCAGAATCGGCAGGCGACCTAAAAATATATGCAAATAAACATCATATTAAAAGTCAGTAAATAGGCCCCTTACTGCAAAACATAAGCGTATATTCGTAACAATATGACAAAACCCTATGTTTTCTTTTCCATTCATTTAAAACTAAATTTTTAAATAGGCTCAACACTTTTTTTACATTCTTTATAACTCTGTAAATAGGCCAGCAACTGCAAAAGTATACTAATTTTAACCGCATTATCTCTTATACTCACCCACTATATCGGCGAATATGCCAAAAACCAATGTACCCACTACTGAGCCCACAAAAAACATACTTTGACCCAAAGTCAGCTTCCAGGCATTGTCACAAATCCAATCCAGTTCACTGGTAAAGCTTTCATAGCCCATAAACAACTCATATTCGTATTTGGCACAGGTGCTGGTAGAAGCATTTTCAATAGGCAAACACGATGACACCTGAGGCACCTTAACTGGTTGGCTATAATTTGTGGATGTATCAACAGCGCACCTATGGGAAGAATTATCGCTTAAGTATGATTAGGTATTTATAGAGCGAAACGGAGAGAGAAAGAGCAGGAGTATGGGGATAAAAATCAGCAATATTTTGAGAGCAATAAGCATTCGTTGCTCTTCGATACTGTATTCCTTTATACGTGCTTTCCTACATTATTTTCTTTGTCAAAACAGAGAGGAGTAATAAAAAGAAATCTAAGCTTTATTTCGCTCCACATAAGCATCGTTCTGTTTGGACACTGATAGTATCTACCATAGGAACTTACGTTGCCTCAATGCCATCATAGTAATTCCAAGCCTGTCGTACGAAACACACAACATAACCTTCTAGACTCTCAATGTTATCTTGGCAACAATTTGCAGCGACTTCCAGGAATTCTAACGCAATTTCTTCCACCATTAAAGGTTTTGGAGTAGAGGAGCAGTTCAAAGTAGACGATTCCATGGTTATGCAATTCAAAAATAATGACAAACACTTTACTAAAGTCCGTATTACGAGTGTACATACATACATAGTTAGTCATTACAACGCTTCAGTCAAGATTACGACCTAGCTTCTCAATACAAGTGGCGGGACCTATAGTTTAAAGCCGATTCCGAACGGCACACTCTTTGAGAAACTTTTCATGGCAATTGCTTTTACTCTCGAGTGTTTGGCAGAAATCTGCTGAGAGGAAGTTGCCGATGATATATTTTTTCATATTTCGTTTGGAGTTGGAGATGTCTGACCTGGGGTTTTCAGCCATGACCTCATGCCTAATAAACCAACACACTACCCACTAGACTAGGGTATAATACGAGTATAATAAACATTTAAAAATGTTTAACAATTACCGATTGGAATATTTCTTCTGTGAATATGATAAGTTTTTTACTTTTAAGACTTTAAACTTTGCGCACAACCTACGTTGATAAACATTTTATTTTTCATACTGTATTATCAAACAAGTAGGTTTTCTATCATTCTCAAATACTTGTAAACAAACAAAAAATTTTCATTCTCCATATCTCTCTTTCTCTCCCTGCCTCTCTCTCTCTTTACTTATATTCGTTAATTAAATGTTTACTTAAGATTTCTATCTCTCAATAGAACAATAACAATAGCGCGCATACATATTTACCAATACTTTGGTGTAAAACTGATAATGGTTTGTGAGTAATAATGCATGGCGGAGAGTAAATTTATAATACAAAACAATAACAACATAATGGTTTGCAAACGATGACAATCGCCACATTTTTCTAAAATCTTATCAATTTCAAGCATATTGCTGCGACTCTGATCTCTGATATTTATTATAGCAGGGGCTGATGCTGCTGCTGATGCTGTTACTGATGCTCTTGCCGTTGTCGTAATGCTGTTAGCGTCGTTCTTATAGCTGTTATTAAAGAGATGATGCTGTTCTTGCTGTAATTATTTGTTGCTGGTTTTGATTATTTTTTTTTTGTTCGTATTTTATTTTGATTTGCCGGTTTGTTATTATTTGCAATGATGAGAGACAATACTTGTAATACAGTTGTTGTTATTATTATTGTTGTTATTGCTTTTGTTGTCTTATTGTTGTCATCACATTCAATTAGTACGTCACTATAAATGAAAAACAAAACAAAAAGATTTGCATGTTAGAATATAACATCTATTGTGATATCTTCCGTTGTTATTGTTGTTATGATGATATTTACTCTCTTCTAGTAATAAATATTTTGTATTACTTTGTTTTGTATGTATGAGAGTGTAATTTTTTTGTTTAATTTTTTAATCGTTGCTTGTAAAAGTAATAAATAAAGTGATCATATTGTTTTTACAATGAAATTTAATTGATTTAATAATACGTTTTAGTGTCAGTATGTGCCTCTAATAAATATAATTAGTGTAGGCGTGCAGTATTTATTAAAACAATAAATAAAAACATTGTATTTTTTATAAATTGTTTTCATTTCTTTAAAAAAAATTACTATTTACTATACACACTTATTGTTATACACTGTTATATACTTTTACTTGTGTATAACACTTTGAAAATGATTCTTTAATTGATTGAATATTATCACACGACAAAGTGTCGTGACATTTTATAATCAGGCATTAGAATTTAGTCTTATCTAAACCTATTATCTATATAACTGGACTTCCAGATGGCAATCCGTCCATAACTAATGTAATACAAGCCTATAACTTGTCAATTGCAAGTGCTCGTAATGAACAATTCTCTTCCAATCCCATCAGATTCACAGAATTATGTTTGCTGGTGTCATTGCTTACTTTGCCACTAAATACGAAGCTCTACCTTACATACATACATATATTTACTATGTATAGTTGGTCATTACAAGCCTTCAGTCAGAATTACGGCCTATGTTCTCACACCACTTATGTTGTGTATGTTAATTTTATACATGAGTGGCGGAACCTACAGTTTAAAGCCGTTTTCGAACGACTGATTTTTGAGAAATCTTTCATGGCAATTTTATTTTTGCCAGAAATCTGCTGAGAGGAAGTCGCCGAAGAAATATTTTTTCGTATTTCATTTTGTTGGAGATGTCTGACCTGGGGTTTGAATCGTGGCCGCACGTCTAATAACACAACACACTTGCTGCTGCATCAGTATTGTCGTATGTAATTCCCTTTTTCCTCGCCCGTACCATTCGCTTCAGAAATTGTTCGATTTGATTCCTTTTTAGCAGTGAAATGCAATTGGAACTTAAGCATTAAATTTTTCACTGTCAATTCATGTGGCACTCTGTTTAACTAGCTTTCTTACAATGATTGAGAACGGCATAGCGATGGGTGCTCCGTTCCATTGCAAAGTTCATGATACTTATGTGCCAGTCTTCCCTCAATTTTTCCATAATTTAGTGAGCTTTTCTAGTGATTATTCGACTAGAACGAGGCGCACCTTTAGCGTTCAAAGTATTCTACCGAAAATGAACAAAACAGTTCGCTGTCGTTTTTGTAATTACAATATTGTCTCCGTAAACTTTACAATTTTATCGGCCGGTATAAGTATCAGTAATGAATATACACGGACTCTACTGGTATTTATTAAAAGCTTAGTGTCCCGTAAGCATTCACAAAAGTTTCTCTGTGTGACCTTACAGAACCCAAATTTGTTATACTATAGGACGCCTGCCAATTTCACCTTCAGAACAAAGTCTGCTTCCGTAGGCATAGAAACTGAGAAGCCTTTCAGAATAGTCGTTAGTCCTCAAGATAAATGTCGATCGGTTTATCATTTCATATATCAGGAGACCACTTTTAAAGCCCTGTGCTGTAAAGTTTCCCTCAGCTTTCTATTTGGCATACAGACGTTTCCATCTTATTTTCACTCTGCCACTTATGTCCTGAAGGTCAAATTGTTGAGGGTTTTGCGCCACTTCCATAATGTTCTAGAAGTGTAAATCCTAAAATTAATTGAAAAAATAGTAGTAGCCTGAACCAAAAGCCCTCCTGGAAACGTAATGTGGGTGAATAAAAAGAGCTACATGTAGTCGATTACTAGAATCTATTCCGGTCATAAATACGACGATTGTGGGTGAATAAAGAGATACATGTAGTCGATTACTAGAATCTATTCCGGTCATAAATACGACGATTCTCCAATCTTCTTAGAGTTTTCATAATTAGCAAAGCAAATGCGTTCAATATTTAGATTATATATTGCAGTCTTCCCTCTCCTTCAGGTTGTCCATGAGGCAGATATATTTATTAGCCGCTGACTAATTGTGAGCTAAGAAGGTATGTTTCATGGTTGCTATACCCACCTGAGTGAAACTGTGTAGAAAACGTTCGTAATAACTGTTCTCATAGAGCACAGAGTAATGGGTACGCATGATAAGAGATTTTGTTTATCTACGAAAAACCTCCGCAGAGGTTGTAGATCGGATAAGAAGGTGATAAGTATTTATAAGCATCTAGTTTACGTTTTTCCCAATAGTCTAACAGTTAAAAATTCGTGAAAGTTTCAGGCTGTAGTCGCAGTAGTCTAGTAGGTAATGTGTTGGCTTATTAGACGTAAAGCCAAGGTTTAAACCCCAGGTCAGACACCGAACAAAATACAAAAAATATTTCTTGGGCGACTTCCTCTCAGCAGATTTCTGCCAAAAGCTCTGGGAGTAAATAAAATTGTCATGAAAATCTGTCGTTCGGAGTCGACTTTAAACTGTAGGTCCCGCCACTCATGTATAAAATTAACACAGGCAACATAAGTGTTGTAAGAAACTAGGTCGTAATCCTGACTGAAGGATTGTAATGGCCAATTATGTATGTTATGTTACGTATGTTCAGAGTGGTTTTCAGTCTGAAAAGTTTCAGATAAGTTTCTCAATACCGTTTAATCGGGACTTTTAGTTAATTTAAGGAAATCGGTTTTTGCAGTATCAGACGGGGCTGCTATGTGTGCTCAGGTGAGCGGTCTGTTGCTCCTAATCTATCGTATTGTTGTTTGTGTTGCTAGGAGCTCTAAATCTTCAGCAGAATACAGGAATGTGCAAATAAATGTAAAAAAAAAATTAACCAAGATTAGAATAAATACATATTGTGTTCAAATTTCGCAATAAACATTGAAGACTTTTACAAAAACTCCTTATTTTCAAATTTTAAAACCAATTTTTACACCAACTTGAATAGGCTCTTGTCGGAAGGCGTTAGAAATTCTCTTATTCTTCACATTGTGATGAAATTCCAGCAAATTTTTACGCCACCATCTTCAAACACCAACAGTAAAAGTATTTTTATATGAGGGGAGGTAAATGCATATACACGTCCTCTTGTCATCCAGACAAAATTTATTTTTGTTTGCACTTTTGATAATACAAACACCGTTAAATAGTAAAATTTATCTCACACACGGTATTCACTAATAGCCCCCCCATTCATAAAAATTTTATTTTCTTTTTAATTAGAAAGATTTAAAGATTCAAAAATTGTTGAACTTGTTGGATTAGCTGGGGCCCATATAAAGGCTTTCAAAGCCAACAAGCAAGATTCTTTTTTTAAATT
This sequence comes from Sarcophaga carnaria, assembly GCA_958299815.1. Classification (NCBI taxonomy): domain Eukaryota; kingdom Metazoa; phylum Arthropoda; class Insecta; order Diptera; family Sarcophagidae; genus Sarcophaga; species Sarcophaga carnaria. The sequence continues at coordinate 127,682,116 of OY283150.1, read as the reverse complement.
TTTTCAAAATTTTATTTTTATAATATTTATTTACCGAAAGCGTGCATGCGTATATATGTCATGTCACGTCACTCAAACATTTTATTTCACATCACAATCACCACCAGATAGATAATAAAAAATAAGCACCAGGGAGAGGTTTTTAGTGCACTTTTTTTTGTGTGGTTAATCAGTAATTCAAACAAAATTTTCACCAAAAAATGGGAAAAAATTTAATTTTTTTTTCTGAACTTTAAAACAAAATTAGAACGGAAGTGATAAGATTTCTAAATAAACAATTTTTTTTATTTTTTTTTTCTTGTTATACTTTCAAAATTTATTTTTAATCCTTTACGTTTAATTCTTTCAAGTTCAATGTCTCTGCAATGGTCTTGAAATTTAACAATATTTTCTACGCATTTTGTTGAAAAAATTTTTTTTAAATTTCTTTATTATTTATTTATTTATAATTATTTATACAGTTTTTTTAGTTTTAATTTTAGCAATACAACAACCGTTCGCCAATAGCGTTCCGTTCTCACTTATTTTATTGTAAAATATTATAGGTTTTGGCATGATCTGGCTGACTGACTGACTGGCTCTCCGCAAGAAAAATACACAGAAAATATTGAAAACAAAAGCAGAAACAAATAATAAGAAAGAAAGAAAGAAACTGTACATTTCATTTGTTAATAACATTACAAAAAAAAAGCCAAAAACAAAAACAATACAAAAGAAAAGAAGAACGAAATCAATTAAATAGAAAAATCTGCAGTAAAAATAATTCATTTTTAAACCACATTTCATGTCATTTCATTTAATTTCATTTGATTTCTCGTGTCTCGTTGTTCTTTCAGACATACTGCAGGTACCGAGTCATCATTGACTGACTGCAAAACAAGTGTTTCCGATTTATTCTTTCTTCTCTAATTAGATCATGCCTAATATTTGCAACAACAAAAACAACAACAATAGGTGTCTGCAAGAGGGTTGTAGTAGGGGCACAGTGTTTAAACATTTTTTCCCATTTTGGTTTTTAAAAAAGTTTTCTTGTTTTCATTCGAAAAAGAAACCACTTGTTTTTAATTTTTTCATCAGTATGTCACGAATACACGTGTATTCTTTTAAAAGGTTTTTGTACTTTACGTGATGAGACATATGTGATGATGCAGACAGGCACATATTTATCACCGAGCCTCTAACATTAGCCACAGAAAGATAAGAACATAATATAACGCATCCCTTCACACCATCTCAACTGGTTATCATTGTGTCTGGTATATGTACTATGCCACTAAAAACCTATCTCTCCCTTACCCCTACTTCAGGTAGATGCTTAGGATATTCTACAAACGATCATCAGTGGCCTACATCCAGTCGGGTTGCTGTATTTTCCTATCCTAGTCAGCCGACTTCATTCTCAAAAGATGAATAAAGAATACTTAAGTGGAACTTCATCAATTTTAATGGAGGATAAACCACTGCAAGCAACAAAAAATTTTCGTCCGGATTGACATTAGTTCCAGCCAGTACATATAAAATGCATACTAATCTGTTAGTGTAAAGCCTGTGGGTCCAGACTATAAATAAAATCCGAAACTGAGGACGAAGATATATTATTATTAGAATGGACTTGTAAAAGTCGCCGTAGTCTAGTAGCTAGTGTGTTGGCTTATTAGACGTAAAGCCAGGGTTCGAGCCCCAGGCCAGACATCAAAACAAAATACAGAAAATATTTCTTCGGCGACTTTCTCTCAGCAGATTTCTGGCAAAAACTCTGAGAGTAAATAAAAAATTGCCATGAAAAGTTTCTTAAAAATCTGTCATTCGGAATCGACTTTAAATAGTAGGTCCCACCACTCATGTATAAAATTAACACACACAACATAAGTGGTGTGAGAAACTAGGTCGTAAACCTAACTGAAGGGTTTTAATGACCAATTATGTTATGTACGTGTAAAACTTCCAGAATTCTGCGATCATAAGTCCCTCAATCTGAATTCCCTTTGCTCATCACAAAATATCCATATTAGGGATGTTCAGATAGCCTATTCCGATACCTATTCTGAAGAAGTGTTCATTAAGTTTGCAGTGCCTGATGAGAAAACCGGTTACCATCCTCAGGCTACTTACTTAGGTTGTTCGTTAATTTTCCAATACAAGGATTATGATCATTTTATGTATGTTCAAATGTTCAGATTCGACGAGTATACCCTTCCACATATTCCCTTTCCACTCCACAGAAAATTCTGCTTATCAGCAATGTGGAAGTTTCCCCCGCATGCAAGTTCTTCTGCCTGCTTATATCTTTAAATTCCCACATGACCTGGGGTCCAATAAATAACGAATCAACCTCATATGAGCCTTGTGCAGCCCCTTCTCTTCCCTAATTTTGGTAGAACTTGGTCAGTACAGAGACTGTGTTCACTCGTGGCATCACAACGGGCCGTTCAGCGTGCTCAAGTGAGCTCTTTGATGTCAGAGCTAGCGCTTCGACCTAACATATGAGCTGGTATTAGAGCTACAGTCTAACTGTCATATAGAATTGCTATGTCTCATTCATTGTACTTCCCATTCAAGTTGAATCTTTCGGTGGTATAGAGCTCTCTGAGTGGGTGCCCTGTCTGTCTAGTCAGCAGTGAGTTAGACTATTAGCGTGATGGTTGTGGGTTCAACTAAAATTTTGAAATTGAACTCGCCGTAGTCTTGTAGGTAGTGTGTTGGCTATTATTAGACGTGAGGTCATAGGTCAGATCCCAGGTCAGACATCTGCAACAAAACGAAATATGACAAAATATTTCTTAGGCGACTTCCTCTACGCAGATTTTTGGCAAAAACACTGAAAGCAAATAAAATTACCATGAAAAGTTTGTCAAAAATCTGTCGCTCGGAGTCGACTTCAAACTGTAAGTCTCGCCACTCATGTATAAAATTAACAAACGCAACATAATTGGTGTGAGAAGCTAGGTCGTAATCCTGACTGAAGGGCTGTAATGACTAATTATGTATACGTATGTTTGTCGTGGGTTCAGAGACTCTGTTCTGTTACACTACACTGATATTGTTATAAATAAATCCTCTCTGAGTGTCAGGAGTCGGAATTGTCTGGGCATAGTAGCGGAAGGCTACATACATGAGAGATATTTTCGGTGGTTAAGAGCGGATACAAAACGATGTAACCGGGATACCGGTGGCTGTAATTAGAAAATTAAAGTGGATTTTTATATACACTTTAAATACCTAGAATTCACAAACTATTTGAATAGATTTTCTGCTGGATCAGTCAATCACCTTTCAATTTTTAAAATAAAAATCCATAAATTTTAATATTAAAATTGCTTTTGTTTTTAAAACAAACTTCAACGCCAATTAAAACTTAATCATGTGACTCAAATGTATTAATAAATGGGTTATTCAATAATAACAAGAAGGTTATTTGGCCAGAAATAGAATTTTAACTAGTTTTTTAACATAATTTTTAATGTGTTTTAACCCATTTTGCGTTTAATTTTAATTAATTTATTATAAATTACCGTTTAGCATAAAGCGTTATACGATTAAAATATGTTTTATTAAAACACATCAAAGCCAGTTCTTGAAATTTAAAATAAAAAATATTTTTTTTAATAAATATTTGCCAACGAAAAACAAAAAACACTTGTTAAATTTATTTTTATTTTTTTAATTAAAAATTTTAATTCCACTGCTTGGCAATGCTACAAAGGTAAAAATCTGTTGTTTAATCTAATACTTCCGTTATGCGACTACCGTTAGAGCCTACGTTTATTACAACTTTAAAATCGAGCCTGTAACGAAAATGAGTTTTTGTTACAAAATTGCAATTGTTAAAATTATTACTTTAAAAAATATTATTTTTTTTATAATTTTTTTATTTTTATTTTTTTATTTTTATTTTTAATACCAAAAACCAATAAACATTGCACGCGATTTGTGACAAACAAAACAAAAAATTATCGATTCTACAATTCTAATTCTATTGTTCCGTTAATATTTTTTTTTAGGTAGGGGGGGGAGCCTATAAAAAAATAATTTAATGAATGATTTGTACTTAGCAAAGCCTATCATTATATATTACCCAGTATGCTTCGCTGGCACGATATCAATGGAAAACGACTGAGATAAACAGCCTATGGGGTACATTTCTATTTACTCCTAACACTGTAAAATACGGAGTTTTAATTCTAATCGATATCGTTTAACAATAGCTTTAATAGCTCCCTGTATGGAGCACACATAGTGAACATGAAACAATTCTCCGGAACTAAGCGGTGTTGACAGTGAGCATCAGAACTTCACCTTTAAAATATTTCCCCCTTAGTATCAAGCTGAAAGCTAGCCTGAAAGTTTAAGAAATTTATTGTTCGATTCGATACCTAGTAACGAGAGCTAGGTTAGACTATCGAGCAAGGGAAAGCCAAATGAGAGAAGTGTGCTATTGGATTGTTCTTTTAATAGATCTCTTAATGTAAAAAAATCAGTTCTATTGCTGGCTAGGCGGTCTTTTAAGTATAATGGGGAATACAACATGGCCTTTATTATCTTCACAAATTGCCTGACAACTGTTTTAATAGGTTAGGTTAGAGGACGTGTACTTGCCAATTAAGACAAGTACAGTACCTGGAGGTCGAATTGAGCCATTGTACAACGTCCTAATTTCTCACACCACTTATGTTGTGTGTGTTAATTTTGTACATGAGTGGCGGGACCTACAGTTTAAAGTCGACTCCGATCGACAGATTTTTGAGAAACTTTTTCATGGCAATTTTTATTTATTTACTGTCAGAGTTTTTGCCAGAAATCTACAGAGAGGAAGTCGCCGAAAAAATTCTTTTTGTATTTTGTCTTTGATGCCTGGCCTGGGGCTCGAAGCCAGGCTTTTGCGTCTAATAAGCCAACACACTACCTACTAGACTACGGCGACTTCACTGTTTTAATAACTTCCTATCAACTTTTCCTTATATCTTTAAAGTCTACTTTCTCTCTGATGTATTCCACTTGCAATACATATACGAATAGAAGTGTAAGTAGTGCATTACAATATTCGTTGTTGATTGATAGCATGGATTCCCATAATAAATGGAACATTTTTTTTTTTAACAATAATTTCAAATACAATATTTGCTCATTGAACAATACATAGATGATAAAAGCATACATTTAAATAATAACACGTATTGATTAGAAAATTACACGATAATTTACACTGAGCGCCAAAAGTGAGTAAACACCACTGAAATAATTCATTTTCTTAGGATAGCGAGAAAAGTAAATGAGAATAATCGAATAAATTTCCAAAAATAAAAACGTTTATCTATTACTTATAAAATATTAAAACAAAAACAACAATTCATGATAAAGGAACTTTTTTTAAGAACAAAAGTGTTGACTCACTTATGGCGCTCACTGTATATATTTTTTAACGTTTTTTATGGTATTAATGTTCAGAAGCTAGTTATTTAATGATAAAATTGAATGGGGGCTTGACAGACCTTATGGAAAGCAGAGAAAATCTATAACAAAAGGAAAAAACAAAAAACAGTTTGAATACACAGCTTCAATACTACTTCAATTAATTAATTTCACTATTCTTATATAATACGGACCAGAACATAAAGATTTGTAATCGAGTCGTTTTAAAAAATTCCAGCATGTACCCAAACATTAACTCCTTCTAGCACATTCGCCTTTTATTTTACTACCATATAATGATAGGTGTTCTGATATTCAAACCAATGATCAAAACCCAACCGAATATAGGTCTATTGATGCTCGCCTTTTTTAATGGAATACGTTTCGGCGTAGTCGCCGTAGTTCAAACCGCAGGTCAGGCATCACTAACCAAATGAAATTTAAATATTTCTTCGACCACTTCCTCTCAGCATATTTCTGGCAAAAACTCTGAGAGTAAATAAATTTGCCATGAAAAGTTTCTTAAACAGTCTGTCGTTCGGAGTCGACTTTAAACTGTAGCTCAACACAACATAAGTGCTAGGTCGTAATCCTGACTGAATGGTTGTAATGACCAATTATGGATTAGCTCACAAGCTTTTCTTATTTATTTATTACAAATTATATAATCACAGACCAGAGTCTATGGTGGGAATCGAACCCACGACCCTCACGCTAATAGTCTAGCACACTACCCACTAGACTACCAGGGCACCCGAAAACTTTTCTTATATTTCGGTTGAAAATATATCACCAGAATGCCAAAGGTCTGAAGAAACCGGCACAAACAAATGTTTATCGATTTGGAAAATGTCTCCTATACCATCAGACGAGTTGTTACATTGAAGATAAGTAGTATCCTAGAGTCATCAAAACAATGCTATCACCAGTTCTTGATAATGGAAGCATCTGTGAACCACTTTGTAACAACACTGGAGTAAAACAAGGATACGAGGTGATAGAGACCTCTTTGTACATCATAAAGCACTGCATGATAACATGAGCGCAGTCTGTACTCGCATGCAATCTCTAACATGTTAGCAAAACTATAAAACCTGGAAGAAATGGTGCATATCGTTATACTTGAGGTAATTATCTAGAAAATGAAAGCGTTTGGAATAAACAAAGTTAACATAAAGAACATTAATCTGCAAGATCACCAAAGGAAAACGTAAATAGCTTCCGATATCTGGAAAGCATAACGAATAGCATCGTCGAAACTGCAAGTTCGACACTCAGCCGAATGCTAGAAAAATACTCAAATAAATGAAGCTTAGAATATTGTGCGCTAGCAAAAGAGCAAAACCAAAAGAGCAATTATTCATCCACAAGTGCCTCAGAGTCAATAGCAACACGCATCTTTGTAATTCAATAAGCCAGGAGCTAATATCAAGCATAGAAAATGGATGGGAATCGGTTATACCATCCGCACATGGTCCGACATAGTGGTCCGATGATAGGGGAATGGTTCATATAATGAAAATGAAACACACGTGTCAAACGCAGAAAATGAAGATGGATCGGCCATACCAGCAGCAGATAGTAAGTAGCACATGGATGTTGCTATACATACATAATTGGCCATTACAACTCTTCAGTCAGGATTACGGCCTAGCTTCTCACATCACTCATGTTGTGTGTGTTAATTTTATACATGAGTGGCGGGACCAACTGTTTATAGTCGACTCCGAACGACATGTGAATTTTAATTACTCTCAGAGTTTTTGCCAGAAATCTGCTGAGCGGTAGTCCCCAAAGAAATATTTTTTCATATTTCGTTTTGATATCTGATCTGGGGTTTGAACCGTAACCTTACGTCTAATAAGCCAACATACTACCTCCTAGACTACGGCGACTTCAGGATATTGCTATAATCAACAGAAATTTTAATAATATCGCCTTAAGATAGAATATTAAGACAGAACATGCTGTGATACAATACCATAAGAGCTTCAAGGGTAGTGTGATTTAATATAGGAAGAGGGGTAAAAACAACAGCAGCGAGCCATTTCTAATGGTGGTGTTTTGTAATTGCCATGTACTACCACAAAAAGAAATTGAATAGTGTGCGATAGAGTGTCCCCCTTTCAGGATACGCATCTGCTGCTGCCAATAAATATTATAACAATAATACACTGAAAGTTGTTTAAATTATTTTTGTTTTGCTTTTTCGACTATAAGCTTTGCATAAAACATTAGTTGCCCAAAACAAAATGTGTGTTAAAGAAAAATTCCACAAAACTTGGTTAATTAAACCATCAAAAATTCATGTGCATATGTAGCAAAAAATGTCCGCAAATCATTTGCGACTCTCAGAGACAGCTGTCGCAGCGGCGTGTTGACATTCTCTAAGGCATCTGTAACAGCAAACGGGCGTTTAAATAGGTCTGCAAAAACTGTATCAAATATTCGTATCACATGTTTTGAGTTTTTTTTTTTTTTTTTTTTTTTTTTTTTTTTTTTTAATGATAAACAAAATTTAAATTAAAAAATTAAAAACAAAAAATACCAAGAATAAATTGTTTTTATTTCCGTTAACCAGTTTTATTTTATTGACAAAAAAAACACAATATTTCAATAACGTTCTTTTTTTATTTATTTTAATAATTAATTTTTTTTTTGCTTAAATATTATGTGAGAAATTGTTTTGATGACACAATTTTGTGAAAAAAAAAAATAAAATAAAAACAAAAATTAAATAATTTTAATAAAAAAAAATAAAAATAGAAGTATTATTAAATGATTGGATTTATTTGAGAGACCATCGACCGACCAGTTACAAATTCAAATTAATAAATTCAAAAGCGTGTTTAAATCTTAATCTTGTGATCACAATTTTTTTCTTTAATTATTAAACTACGAATAAACAAAGTGACGTACGTACCTAACTACCTACTTTATAATGTATTGTCGGGACTTTTTTAAAAAATTTTAAAATTTGTCAATAAAAACAATTATTGTTTATAAATTAAGAAATTAAATTACAAAAAAAATATTTAAAAAAATACTTGGAAGTACTGAATAAAAAAATAAAAATTTTTTAAAAGCTGCCTCATGACTTGACATTTACGAATATGGATCACTTCAGAACGGAAGCTTACCTACTTGTAGTCAGTACAAACTGCATATATACCAAAATGGTGATTTAAACTTATCAAGGATTACGAGGAGCGTCATAATTAACCTACAGTGTAAGGAATTGCCAGGATTGTCAAGAAATTGGAAGAGGCTGGAAGCGTTACAAATGTGGTCGGACAAATTTGTATACGAATGTACTTTCTGCTGATCATTTCTGTTACAGAAAATATCGCATATAATACGAATTTGTCAGTTCCACACCATTTTCAGCGATTGTGCTTATCTTATGGTGTATTTTGAATTTTATTTTAAGTCTAACTCACGCTACAATTAACACGTTCACGCCGGCGCTTTAATTCATGCGTGTCGCCTACGGGCGGCTGTTATATGTACAAGACGTTATTAATTGTAATTGTTATTAAAAATAAATGCTTTTAAGAGAACGTGACTCTCAGGTATTTTTTTCGACAGCCGAAGTGTTAATGATCTAAATATTTGGTATTACGACTTGATCAATTGCAGTTTAGTGCGGTCCACGGGCGGTACACGCCGCCCGATAAGGCAGTCTAGTGCGGGCCACCGGTGGTATGCGCCGACGTGAACGTGTTAAAGTCGTCTGTCTGAACATTCAGAATGCCGCAAATATGCTGATTGGATGCTTACAATGCTGATTATTCGAGCAAAATTTTCTACAGTAATAAAGTTAATTTTTCACGCAGTAGTTACGTCAACAAGCAACATTGTCGGATATGAAGCCTGGAGAACGTGGAAGTGATTTTGCATCCAGAAAAAGTAACTATTTGTTGTGTATTATATTATGTAGACATCATTGAGCGATATTTCCTGGACAATAAGTCTGGAGTTTAGAGTTTAGAGCTCTAAGACCATGTGACAACTAATAGTATTTGGCTGGTAATTGAAAATTATAAACTGGAAGGTATGTGGTTTGAACAAGACTGTGCCCCTAGTAACAAAATACAACAACTTATTACGATTTTATTTCATGAGAAGTCGACGTGGTCTAGTAGGTAGTGTGTTGGCTTATTAGACGAAAAGCCAGGGTTCGAGCCCCAGGCCAGACATCAAAACAAAAATATGAAAAAATATTTCTTCAGAGACTTCCTCTCAGCAGTAGTCTGTTAAAAACTCTGAGAGTAAATAAAATTGCCATGAAAAGTTTCTCAAAAATCTGTCGTTTGGAGTCGACTTTAAACTGTAGGTCCCACCACTCATGTATAAAATTAACGCGCACACAACATAAGTGGTGTTAGAAATTAGGTCGTAATCCTGACTGAAGGGTTGTAATGACCAATTATGAATGTATGTGAAAAAGAGTAATTCTAGGCTTTAAAGTCGTATATTGGTTAAACGGATTAAAATATTTTAGGGTTATGTAAAGCACCGTGTCCATGTGAATAATTCTCTAAGGTTGTAGCATTTGTAAACTAATTTTCGCCAAATTATAGTCAAGGCACTGCCCGTAACTTACAAAAAAAATTGGTCAACAACTAATTCAAAAGGATCGACGTCTGTAGGCAATTTAAATGACATTGTTTTTCGTTCAGGATAGACTAGGGAAGGTTCAAAATTCATTGAAATCATCTCTTGGGCGTAAGTTTTCTTAAAACATAGTTTTGGAAACAAAAAATTAATAACTGAATAACCATACAACAACTATCAAATACAAATAAAACAAGTAAAATTAAATAATAAAAAAAATAAATTAAAAAATTAAAACATTTTTAAACAAATAACCGTAAATAAAAAAAAAAAGAATTAAAGATTCGGTAAATAGAGAAATGATAAAAATTAATATTAAATAAACATATTTATTTTACTATCTTTAATAGTATTTGTATACATATAAATTAATAATTTTATGCAATATATGCACATACACATATTAAATAAATATTTAAACTATAAATATGAAAAGAGAAGCCAGAGAAGCACAATACAAAGTAAAAAATAAATTTATGAATAACTAAATAAGGCAAGTAAATAATTTAAATAATTAAATTTAAAAGTAAATACAATAAATATGTTTATTTACACTACACATTGTATGTATGTACATATGTACATATGTATGTATGCTCTATAATTATATTGTTATAAAAAAAAAAAATAATTTCTTTTATAATTATTATTTAATCCTGCTTATTAAACATTGATTCATCAATTTTTAATTCAACAAAAACCACCACCCACACTTATTAGGGGGAGATAAAATCATGCGGTTCAGATGTAAAACGCTTTAACAATTTATTTAAATATGCGCCAAAGCGTGGCTAACTTGTAATTAAAAAGAAATTACAATACAACGGTTATGTATAATTATTATGTGCCCTGGTAGCCTAGTGAGTAGTATACTAGACTATTAGCCTGAGGGTTGTGGTTTCGATTCCAACCAGACACTCTGCTATGTCATACTACACCGAGCATATGGTGGAAGCTACTCAGCTGGTAAATAATTAAAAATAATTTGCAATTGTATTGTAATTATTAAGATAAATAAAACAAATCGAATGATACCATCATTAAATATTTGGTTTTTCAAAAACTTGTAAAATTTCTTAGAGCATATTAGAAAAAAAAGCATCAATCTAGATAATGAGGGTAGATTCTCTATAATTACAATGTGCTAAAAGCTAAAACACACACACAAAGTTATTGGATTCAATGAAACTTTTATTTCTATTTAATGCATGGACGTAGCCATTATAATGGGTGATATTTTAAGAGCTATAGGAAAATTTTTCAAAAAAAAAAGACACATATAATTCAGAAAAATGCATGAAATCTTTATTTGAATCGATAGTACGGTCCATATAATTTAATGTTTGAAGATTATTTCATGCAAATGTTGACCGCGACTGTGCCTCAAATGGTCCATCCGCTTAGTCCAATTTTGGCATACTCTTTCCAACATTTCGGCCGGTATCTCACGAATAAATGCTTCAATGTTGTCTTCCAATGCATCAATTGAAGCGGGCTTGTCTGTATAGACATGAGCTTTAACATAGCCCCACAAAAAATAGTCTAAAGGCGTTAAATCGCACGATCTAGGCGGCCAATTGACCGGTCCCGAACTTGAAATAAAATGTTCACCGAACTCGCCTCTCAATAAGTCCATTGTTACGCGTGCTGTGTGGCATGTGACACCGTCTTGTTGATACAACATGTCATGCAAGTCAAGCTCTTGCATTTTGGGCAAAAAAAAGTTGGATATCATCTCACGGTTGCGCTCACCATTCACAGTTACGTTGCGATTCGCAGCATCTTTGAAGAAGTACGGTCCAATGATGCCACCAGCCCATAAACCGCACCAAACCGTGACTTTTTCTGGATGCATTGGTAGCTTTTGCAATGCTTCTGGCTGATCTTCACTCCAAAATCGACAATTCTGCTTATTTACGTATCCATTGAGCCAAAAATGAGCTTTGTCGCTGAACACAATTTTTCGATAAAGAAGTGGATCTTCGGCCAACTTTCCAAGAGCCCATTTCGATAATAAAATTTAATGATTTGCAAGCGTTGTTCGTTTGTAAGACGATTCATGATTAAATTATAGACCAAACTGAAGATGTTTGACAGTGAAACAAAACACGAAACGTGCGTGAGCTGTTTAAACCAGTGTTGCCAAAAAGATAATAGCTAAAAAATCACCCGTTATCATTTAAATGATCCCCTCTAAACAGATTGCAGCAATCGAAAGCTTTGAGAAAATTTTCGACCACTCGCTGAAAAGTTCGTCTGTCTGGAAACTTCTCATGCAATAATGCCAAAATCGAGTTGTTGAAATTCAATATCATTCAGTTCATAACCTACAACTGCGTGTCGAAAAAAGTCAGTTATCATATGACAACAGAGCTCAGAATTTACTTGCCGAACATAACCACCAAATAAGAAATGAGTATCATTCTTGTAGAAAATTTTAATCGAAGAACCTTTGCTTTGGCAACCAAAAATTGTTTTGAATGAGGCATAATTTGCACTTCATATGAATGGAACTGAATTCCAAATGCCGTAATTTTGGCTAAATTGTTAAGAACACCGAGGAATCGATAAATTCATAATATTCTCATCCATGATCCATCATATCCATCTAACCATAACTCTTAAGCTTCAAATTGCTTTATTTTGCCAATTTCTAGATTTATTATGATGATTACAAGCACTCCGTAGTGCTCGAAAAATGGTCACGTTTGGATCACCCCTTCAATAGTCCACTTTAATGATTTTTACAACTAATTCGGTTGTTAAACTATCCTTACTCGTAAGGTTCAAGTCTTTCACTAAATAGTTTACATTTCAAATGGAAGATATTTAACAGATGACAAGCCCCCACTCTGAATATATCCTCTCTTCTTTTGGTCTGTGAGCAAAGTAGAGCATCTGATACTATATTTGCACCAGTTAAGTTTTGATATATCCTACAGCATTCAAGAAACTTCCACCTGCAGTTTAGAATTTCAAATCGTACTTATAAATGAGGCAATGGTGGCTGGATTGATTCGGATGACACCGATGCTATACGGCACAATTCGTCTGCCTGTTTATTTCGATGTTGCACTATTCATGCTGTCCTATTTTGTATAGTGATTACTTGACCTCACCAATGACACGTTTTTTTCAGAAACTTTTGAATAATTTTGTATAGATAAACAATTCTATCTAATCCGATACGCACTTAGGTATGGAAAACGACGAATCCATCCTGGGAAACGTACCCAGATTTAGAAAATTAATTGCAGTTGTTGTGTAACCAACACTTTTGCAGGCAAAAATTAATGCCATTGGTGTAGAACGAGGGAATGTTTTCCTAGGAAATGATTGTTTAAGCCCTTCCTTCGTCTGAGCACTTCGAATTTTTTTGACTTGACATTATGCTCCGTTAAGACACTTGCTTAGGCCTAGGGCATGAGAGCAATGGGGGTAATGAGACGGGTGACTATCTGGCAAAATGATTTGAGATCCCGATCCTGAGTTATTCTACCGACTCATTCACAAAAAATTAACATAATATTGCCAACCTGTGCCCCAACAAAAACCATTTGTTTAAGCACTTTATGTGGTGGCTTAGTTGATTTCCTTTCTGCCTTTGTCAATAATGTTGTACTGTTTTCGGTGAGCCGTTTTATATCCTGCTTATCCACGGACACGTTTTTCGTGCTCATGTATATTTTGGGTGTAATTTTAAAGTTTAAAAAATACTAAGGAATGTGAGTAAAACTATTCGAATATTCGTAAACCTACGTCCCTTAATTGGTTAATAAGAAAAGAAATTTAACACGTTTTTATTAGAATGTTTATGAACGAATTTAACGTTGACTGTTTTTTATACAAACAATCATTTGAGTGTTTAACCAGCTTTACGAACTGACGACAATTAACCAGCAGCAGCTAAAATTCTGCAAATAGCCGTAAAGAGATAAAAACGTTTAGAAGCTGGAGCAATGAAGATCATCATAAATTTCATTCACAATTTATTGTGTACGATAAGCAGGTGATTGCGGTATAACAACGCCAAGCACAGACAACACGTTGCCAAGGAATATCAACCAAACGCCTAATAAACCGAACACCAAACACAAGAGACCAGCCGAGCGAAAGAAAAAAAAGCAAAGAAAAGGGGAGCATGGTTTACATGGCCAATGAGAATGTTATAAAAAAAATTTTAAATAAAACAACAACAATAATTAATAAAATAATTAACATAAATCAGGGTGTTTAAGATTATGAATAAATAGAATAAAAAAAAAAACACAAAAATAAAAACCAACGAAAAATGCAAATTAAATCAAAAGAACAGGGAAATAAAACAAAAAAAAAATAAAAAAAATTTAAAAAAAAATTTTTTTTATTTTTATTGTTGTTTTAAATATCGGCGCAGACAACGTTGAGCTCCTAACAGCTACGAATTAGCGAACGGAGCAGCAAATCAAACGAAGCCATCGTCACCTGCATACATACAAGATTTGATTTTAAAATTCATTTCAAATTATAAAAAACCAAAATCCAACAAAGAAAATTTAGATAAAAAAAAAAATAACAACAACATCGTTGTAGATCAGCAGCAATTGCAAAAACAAAAAAATCAAAAACCGAAAAAAGCAAAAATCTCAACAAGAAAACAGAAAAAAAGAGACTGAAAACAATATTTAAAATAATCGTCTATGATTTCTTATGAATTTAGTAGACTCCGAGAAAGGCGCGCAGCAACATTGACAAATAAAAAATCTCCAGAATTTTGAAATAAAAAAAAATCGTTTTTTAACAATTTAAAAGAGAAATACAAAAAAAAAATATTCAAAACTTTCCATTAATAACAACTGAGGCGACGACTACGTTTGCAACTAGTCAAGCCAGTCAACTACCGACCAACCAAGCCAACATCCAAACCATCAAGCAATTAACCACACACAGCCATAAGAATGGATTTCGAAAGAGTTTTGGAGAAATGCGGCAATTATGGTCGTTATCAGTTCATTTTACTTTTGTTATACGGTTACACCAACTTTATGTCCTCGATGCACTATTTCTCACAAACTCTCATCACATTTACGCCCGATCACTGGTGTTATCATGAGCAATTGGAAAATAATACATTTTCGGAAATTGATGCCATCTATCAGGGTTTTTCTAAGCCCCATTGCACTTTGCTGGAGGAAGCTGATAATGGCTCGACGTTAGTACAAGCCGAAGTGGGTGTGTGCCGCAAATGGTTTTACAACAAAGAAAATGACTACGAAAGTATAACCACCGAGGTAAGTAAAAGCAAAACTTATTTTTTTCTTTCTCTCTCTTTCAACCTTTCCATTTGATTTCCTATTAAAAATCCTGCAAAAAAAAACAACTTATTTTTCTCCTTTTTTTCTAGCTTAACTGGGTTTGTGACTCAGCTTATATGTCTGCGGTGGGTCAATCATTTTATTATTTAGGTGCCGTTTTAGGCACCATTTCCTTTGGCTTTCTTGCCGATCGTATTGGCCGTTTACCGGCCATTTGTTTAAGCACTTTATGCGGTGGCTTAGGGGATTTCCTTTCTTCCTTTGTCAATAATGTTGTATTGTTTTCGGTGAGCCGTTTTATATCCGGTTTATCCACGGACACGTTTTTCGTGCTCATGTATATTTTGGGTGAGTAAATTTTAAATTAAAAAGAAAAAAACTATTTCTTAAAATTAAAAACGAAGCAAATATTAACATTGTGGAAAATCAAGAAAGAGTGTAAAAAAATACTTCATTTTGCTAGGTTTCATGTGCAGAAACTTTTCTGATTTTATTCAATCAAATATCTACTCATGTATAAAATTAACACACACAACATAAGTGGTGTGAGAAACTAGGACGTTGTACAATGGGTCAATTCGACCTCCGGATACTGTACTTGTCTTAATTGACAAATACACGTCCTCTAACCTAACCTAACCTAATATCTAGAAAAGCTTAGCTAAAGTTTGAACGAACATATTTTCTTAGTCTGTCAAATAAGGTAGCTGGCTACCATAAAGGATTGTTATCCATTCTGAGAGCGTTTGTGCCTTAGTTCAGGAAAGAAACCACTTATTGGTTATGTACCTGGCAGTTTCAAAATCCACAAAACACATGTACAGTGGCGAAGGTCGTTAAACAAATTGTTCAACTATGACACTTAAATTGTCTACATAGTCAATAATGGCATTGCTGGACTTGACCTCAATCCTGTCACAATTTTCCTTCATTTACTAACGGCAACTATGACAGCTATGGCCTTGTTGACCATATAGCGTAAAGCAGTATCGTAAGGCCCACCACCTTACAATCCGCTCGCTTACCATTCAAATTTTAACAGAAAAGAATTGGGCCGCGAACAAAGTAGCGGGCTTACATTTGTGTTTAAGTAGACAAACCCAGAAATTAAGAAAGCCTTAAGCTCAAGAAAAACTAGATAATATTTATCGCACATACTGTGGATCAATTACTTACTGTTTCAAAGCTATGGTCTTCTTTTACTCACTAGTTTTTAGATTTCAAGCAAAGATTTTATTTTAAACGTTCACTTATTTTTACTTAAAAATATTTTATTTTCTTTTAGCACTTATTTTATTTGTTTTGTTTTTAAAATTGTTTTAAAAATTTAAAAATTTTTGTTTTCAAATGTCAATTTCTGAATTTTCGATTTTTGTTTTTAGAACACATTTACATTTCTCTTCCTCTTTTTAAGCAGAGGGGTGCTTGATTTTGATATTGTCAAACGGTTATCGAATATAGAAAAATATGAAATTCAATATTTAATACATAACATACGTATCTGAACTCCATGACGAAATCAAATGTAAATATTTTGAAATCCTTTACAATAAGGCTACCTTCCATAATGTTAGTTGCTTTGTGTTTAAACAAAGTATCGTGTTTCATAATGCCGCTGTACAAAATATATACAATGTATTCAATTTCAAAACGTCGTCAATGTGTATTTTTAACGCGGTCAAAAAGCAATCGGGCATCGGATTTATAGTTGATGCATTGTTTGGTTACTTTGCATATCTACATTGTTTATATACAGTAGTAGAACTGCATACAAACTTTGTATTGATACATTTTGGAAGGCAGCCTAACCTTCTGAAGGAGCGTCGACAGAAGAAAATTATTATTTCAATTAAAAATCCTACATACATACAGTGGTGGCCATATAATTGGAAGCGATGTTTCTGGAACAGAGTGCTCTGAAGTGACGAATCTAAGTCTAATTTGTTCCAATCTGATGGAAAAACGTATGTAAGACGTCCTCCAAACAAAGCCTTTGATCCCAGGTACACAGTGAAAACTGTAAAACAAATTAACAAACATACATGTTGCTAAGTCGTTTATAATTATAAGGCCACCACTGTACATCCATAGATAGTTGGTCATTACAACCGTTCAGTCAGGATTACGACTTTATATCTCACACCCCTTATGTTGTGTGTGTTAATTTTAGACATGAGTGGCGGGACCTACTATTTGAAGTCGATTCCGAACGTCAAATTTTTAAGAAACTTTTTCATGGCAATTTTAATTACTCTCAGGGTCTTTGCCAGAAATCTGCTGAGAGGAAGTCGCTGAAGAAATATTTTTTAGTTTTGTTAGAGATGTCTGACCTGGGGATTGAACCATGGCCTCACGTCTAATAAGCCAACATAGTGCCTACTAGACTAAGGCGACTACAATCCTGAATTGCAAGTGAAATAAAGAAAATTCCTTGTCATAATAATTTCTGCAGAAGTTATGAGCATTAAAAGAAAATAGAAACAGCAAGCAGAAAAGTAGGTTCACTTGGACTTACACTCAGCCACAAAAGTATACATACGGATAATAAATTTCAGAAATTTTTTAACAAATCCGTTGTCGTTGAAAATATTTGTAATTGTCTGACAACTTTTCTCGATTTTAAGACGGTCTTGGTTAAAAAATTTCTGAAATTTGTTAACTTTTGTGGGCCTGTGTAGGTCCACAAAAATGTACATCAGTTTTCGTTGAAAATATTTATAATTGTCTGACATCTTTCTTTGATTTTAAGACGGTCTTTTGCTTTGGTTCAGAAATTTGTGAAATTTGTAAATCGGATGCATACCTTTGTGGGCCTGTGCAGCGCCACAATTTAGTTCAATTTCAGAAATTTTTTAACCAATGCAAAAGACCGTCTTAACATCAAGGAAACTATAAAGATTTTCAACGAAAACGGATTAGTTAAAAAATGTCTGAAATTTTTTAACCGTATGTATACTTTAGTAACTAAGTGTAGTAATTTCAGGCCATCAGCCAACAACGCGTAACAAGAAACTTCGTGTCAACAATCCAAAAAAAAAAGAACAACACTTCGTTTATTTGCTTTCTTTTTACGATTCCATAGATATTGCAACAAAATTTAAACTTTTATCACACCTCCATACTTACTCCAGTGAATAGGCGTCCTTTTATTTAAATAGCGATTATGAGTTTCCACTTCAATTAAGTTAAATCGTTGGATTAAATAATCTTAATTTGTAGTTTATTTATCTAAACTGCTCACATGTTTTTTATATATTAATTAACGTGCTGCACTATCACTTTTTAAAAATGTTGTTATTTGTTTAAAACTTATCTGCCCTTTAAATGAAAGCTAAGTTCACCTCTAAAGAGTAGTAGAAAGAATTTTATTTAAAATACTTTATAATTAGCATGTGCATGCCCGTCTATATTTAACAAAGAGCCATAAACGATATTTAAAATAGAATTTTTAAATAGAAATTCTACTGAGTCCCTCCGCCTAGCGAGCTATAAAAAGTTCAGATAAAAACCTTTTTCTCTAATTTTTTTTTATAATTTTAATCGCATTTTATTATTAATTTAAGGTTTTATTACAATTTAAGCTAAATAGCGGAGCATGTAAATGACGCAAAATGAAATTTTTGAGATTTTAAAATTTTCTTTTTCAATTTTTCTTCCCTTTTAGCCTTTGAATACCTAAGTCCCAAGAAGCGTACCTTTGGCCTGAATATCATTACAGCGACTTTCTACTGTACTGGTTTGCTATTATCACCCTGGTTTGCCTTGTGGGTACAATCATGGCGTAAATATTTATTAATCGCTTCAGTGCCTGTTCTGTTGGTGTTCACCTATCCTGTTATCACTTGTGAATCGGCCCATTGGCTATTGACACGTGAGAAATACGAAAGAGCTGTCAAGTGTTTAAAGAAGGTGGCCAAAATGAATGGACGAGAAGTGGAAGAGTCAGTATTCGATGAATTTGTTGCATACTACAAGCAAAAGAATATCGAAGAGCAAAAAATCAAAAATAATGACACATTCTGGGGCATGTTCAGAACACCACGCCTAAGGAAATTCACCATTATCTTGTTGATTAAAAGGTAAGTCAGAATATTTTAATGGAAATCATAAGTAATATTTATTTAATGAATTTTTGTTTTCTTATTTCCAGTGTTATCATTACCATGTCTTTTGATATTATCTCCCGTAATATGGAGGGCTTGGGCTCTTCACCCTTTAAATTGTTCTCCTTTTCGTCCATTGTTTATGTGCCAGCCGGTTTTACCATTATAGCCTTTCAGAATATTATAGGCCGCAAAGGCATGGCCACAGTATCTCTGTTGGGTGGTGGCATTATTACCGCAATTACTGGTTTTCTAATTGCCTTTTTGGATCCCAAATCAAATGCCACTCTATTAGCCATTATGGTGGGCTTGGGTCGCTATGGTGCTGTGGTAGCCTATGATGCTGAAGTCCAATACTGTACCGAAATAGTACCCACCAGTGTTAGGGGACGTGCTGTTGCCAATATCCATGTATTAGGCTATGCTTGTAGTTTTCTTAATGCCTATGTCATCTATTTGGGTAACTTTTATAAGCCCTTACCCTCCATATTCATCAGTGCCATTATGTTAACGGGTGCTGCCCTATGCCTATGCCTGCCAGAGACTCTAAACCAGTAAGTTTTAAACACAATTAATTAAATTTAAATAATTTTTTTTAAAAAATTGATTCTTTTCGTTTTTAGAAAACTGCCCGAAACTTTAAGTGATGGTGAGGTATTTGGCCTCAATGAAAAATGGTATTATTTTCCTTGTTTTAGTAGGAAATCAAAAGTTATCGAAATGTCTAGCGAAGAGAAAAAAGGTCATGTTAATCATATCGATATTACCCATCTGTAGTTTTAATGTAGTTTCCTTAGTTTAGTTTATAAAAAAAACATAATTATTATTGTGATAATTACTTACTTTAAGCCAAAAGAGAAATTTTTAAGCCAAATTTATTTAAGATATTTTAATAATTTTGTGAAAAGATAAAAAATAAAAAATTAGAAAAATTAAGAAGAGAATTTCAAATCCATAAAAATGACAAATTTAATACGATAATTTCGGCCTGAATTACACTAAAATAAGTGGCAACATTAACGATTAATAATGCGACTTGTTATTGCCCAGGACCAAAAGTTGATTCAACGGAAGTTTGCATTTAAAAGCAGGAGATAGTTTATTATACCCAAAATATCGATAAAGAAGTATACGCCATGTCGCGCAATCGAATCATGTCTCATTAACTGTATTCAAAATATACTGTTAACAATTCATATCCGTTATGAATTATTAGCCTAATTTTAGACAGAAAAAAGCTTTCGAGTTCTGCTCTATACTTCAAGTTAAGCTTTTGGATTAAGCCTTCCCCTCTAAGTATGCAATAAATTTCAAAATGAAAATTTTAAGACACGCATAAACTGAACAAAAGGGTCCGCCAAATAAATTTTTTTTTTTTTGAAAATGCTTTAACAAAAAAAACTACTGAATATTTTCTCAAATTTCTTTTCGGTTAATAATTGAAAATAATTTCATTCAAATGGTTGCCTCGGCTGGCCATGCAGCAGCCTACACCAGAAGATGCCGATTTTGGCAAAAAAAAAATCTTCTTTTCAGATGAAGCTTATTTTGATCTTGGCGGGTATGTACACAAGCAAAATTGTCGCATTTGGGGCACAGAAAACCTGCACGCATACATTGAAAAGCCGATGCACCCAAAACGAGTCACTGTTTGGTGCGGATTTTGGTCCAGAGGCATAATTGGGCCATTTTTCTTCGAAAATGAGCAAGGAATGGCCGTTACAGTCAATGGCGATCGTTATCGGGCCATGTTGAATGAATTTTTGTTCACAAAAATTGAAGAGGAGGATATTGGCAACATTTGGTTTCAACAGGACGCAGATATGTGCCACACAGCCGAAGCTACACTCGATGTTTTGCGCCCTGTTTTTGAAGATCGCATTATCAGCCGCAGAGCTGATGTCGTTTGGCCACCTCGGAGCTGCGATTTGACACCGTTGGACTATTATTTGTGGGGTGCCGTCAAAGCCAGAGACAATTGACGTTTTAAAGGACAATATTCGTGAAGCCATTGCTGAAATACAGCTGCACACAATCGATAATGTGCTTAAAAATTGGACCGATCGTGTAGGCTACTGCATGGCCAGCCGAGGCAGCCATTTGAATGAAATTATTTTTCATTATTAACCGGAACGATTGTACCTTCAAATAAAAAAAGAAATTTGAGAAAATATTCAGTAGTTTTTTTTTAAAGCATTTTCAAAAAAAAAGTTATTCGGCGGACCCTTTACATCGTATAGCAGAGTACATATTATTATTTTAAATTTTACTTCTTTCCTTCCCATTTCTTATTATTTCTTTCCTGTGTTTCAGTTTCATCAGCTAGGCGAGTGATTGGTTTATTGTAGCCATCTGTCCTTGCCTCGAATCAATGACCCTTTGAGAATATATGCTGAGTTGCAGTAGTGTGATACATATGTTGTTTACTAAGTCATACCAATCGTTTTGAAATACCAAAACCTTTATTAAAATTGCACAGGTTTATAGTCAAGTTCTTTAACCATTTTACGACGTCGCCACACAATGACGTCTTGAGTTCCACACTGAACAACGACTTTGTGGATTTCAGAAATCAAAAGTTTAAATATCGTAGGATCTATATGGGAGTCCCAGTCTCCAATGCCAAATTGTTTGCATACAACTGCGCACATACATATTTACTGGTATAAAGATCAGTACCTACCTGTCTACTAGGAATGACGACTTCTCTTTCTCAAAATCAATCGTATTCTTTTTCACCACTTGGACAAAAGAGATAAAAATTGGATATCTCGGTTGGCGGTCATCATATACACACGGTTTGTTATTCGTTATTTAGTGTGCTCTTAGATAACCTTCCGTATTTTTCATCACATGACACTTACAACAAAAGGAAGGTAAAGAAATGGAATTAGGTCTCCAAGAAACTTGCGGATCTGTGATGGGGTATGACAAGCAGGGTCATAGTAACTACCTACAAGGCAATTGGTCGTTCGATACTGCCTCCATATGAGGCTGAATTCACGATCACTATTGACTGTGTCAAAATGACAAGTATTGACAAGTATGACTGCCTTCCAAAATGTATCAATACAAAGTTTGTATGCAGTTCTACTACTGTATATAAACTTTGTAGATATGCAAAGTAACCAAACAATGCATCAACTATAAATCCCATGCCTGATTGCTTTTTGACTGCGTGAAAAATACACATTGACGACGTTTTGAAATTGAATACATTGTAAACAATTTGTACAGCGGCATTATTAAACACGATACTTTGTTCAAACACAAAGCAACTAACAGCTTCCGGTCAACACATTAGAGAACATATTTGACAATATCTCAACGATATCAGGGACATATTACATCCATTCATGACTGGACATTAGATTTAATCACAGGATATGATAACAATAGGGTTTTGGGCAACCACTCAGCTGACATAACTGAGTCAAGATTCGATTGTCGTTGTTGAGCCTGCCAACAAAGCTTTCACGATGAAAAATGCATACATACATACATAATTGGTCATTACAAGTCTTCGGTCAGAATTACGACCTAGCTTCTCACAACACTTCTGTTGTGTGTGTTAATTTTATAAATGAGTGGCGGAACCTACAGTTTGAAGTTGACACCGAACGACAGATTTTTGAGAAACTTTTCATGGCAATTTTATTTACTCTCAGAGTTTTTGCCATAAATCTGCTGAGAGGAAGTCGCCGAAGAAATATTTCTTCATATTTCTTTTTTGCTGTTGATGTCTGACCTGGGATATGTCACGATGCAAAATACTTTATTTTAACAGACTTACGGTCTTACACTCAATATAATTTTCTTTCTTTGCAGTCAAAAGCATTGTTACCAAGACATTTTCTTGAATGTCTGAAATAATTCCTTTCTTTTTAAAATTAATTTGTTTTGTTTTTTATTTTCAATTATAAGATAATTAAACTACAATTATAATTAAATTATTTTAAAATTACTTTAAAAATATAATAATACGTATTTATAATAAAAAAAAAGTTTTTAACTAAATTAAGTAGAAATTGTGCTCATTTATTATAATACAAGAAACGAATGTAAATTCAATTATAAAAATTAAAGAAAATATGGAACATAACCTTACAAAATAAATGGAAAAAACCAAAAAAATTTATAAAAATTTCTTTCCTATCTTTTTTTTTAATTTTACTTATTAATAAAGGCCTTTTAGCTATGTTTTGAAATTGTTTAATAAGTTTTTTTTGTTTATCTAATTAATATAAAATATTTGTAATTGTATATTAAGTGGTATAAAAAATGGCTTAAAATTTAAATTCCTATATATTTATGGTAGTTAAGAGTACGTTTTGTTATTTTTATTTTAAAGTACATTCAATATTAAATATTTTGTTGCGTATTCATGTATGAGTGAGTAGCTTTTAGTTTATAAATGTTAACTTACTTAATTCCCTATTATTATTATTATTTTCATAAAAAAAGAGTTTGAAAATGTTTCCCTTAAAAAAAGCATTCAATTCTATTCAACTTTGTTATGTACAGCTATTGCTATTGTTATCGATATCAGAGGATCTTATGGAAGTTACAACTACACCACCACGCTCTAGACCAGCTGTAAGCGATTGTTTACGTTTGGTATAGGGTTCCATTTCGGAATCCGAATCCTGTGAAGAGTTTTTATTTTTCGCCAAACAGGGAAAATCAAACATGCTTTCACCTTTACCAAAGGTTTCACCTTCTTCCAAAGTTTTGGGCAGAGTCCTATAACGATAAAAAAAAATTAAAAAAAATATAATATTTCCATAACATCACTGCAACTTACTTATTTAACGTCTCCGGCAGAAGCAAACACACCAGAGAACCCGTGAAAAACAACACTCCCAAAATAATAGAGGGTGCTGCCTTAAAGAATGTACCCAACCATAGTATGTAGGGTGCTAAAAAGGAGGCTGCAAAACCTGCCACATGTACAGCTGCCACACCCTGACCTCTGACACAGGTGGGTATTAATTCAGTGGCATACTGTGAGCCCGATTCATACGATATGGCCACACCAAATCTAGCCGCCATAGTTAGACAGGCCAATAGCACTGCATTATGATTATGTTGCTGATAGGCTATGGCTATGCCTGCTGCTACAGTGAAAAAGCCACCCACTAATAAAGAACCAGAAGCCATGCCTTTGCGGCCTATACGATCCTGTAGCAGGACCAATAACAACGAGGAGGGTAATACCACCAAAGCACTTAAGGAGAACATAATGAAGGGTGATATGCCCATGCCCTCAACATTACGGGAAACCACATCATAACACAGGGTGATTACCATGCTAGAATGAAAAGAAAAGAAAAGAATCAGAATACAGGATTAAGTTTAATTCGGTTTAATTAAATCAATTTATAGGGCTCTTAGTGAACTTAAAGTAGTAAATATTGCAGGTATTTATACGAAAAGACTAAATCTTCCTTAAGGAGGATGAGACAGACTATCATTCACTTATTCTGCTTTTGTCCAGCGTTATTAGTAATGCAGGACAGATTTAGACATCATAGTGACATGGCGTTCATGAACGTCCAAAACAGATTGTAGTTCTTCCCGTATTATACTCCTCGGATGTTTTAGTGTTAGTAGTGTTAATACATATGTACATACATAGTTTTAATACATCCTTCAGTCAGGATTACGACCTAGTTTCTCACACCTCTTATGTTGTGTGTGTTAATTTTTATACATGAGTGGTGGGACCCATAGTTTAAAGTCGACTCCGAACGACAGATTTTTGAGAAACTTCTCATGGCAATTTTTATTTACTCCCATAGTTTTTCCCAGAAATCTGCTGAGAGGAAGTCGCCGAAGAAATACTTTTTGTATTTCATCTTGATGCCTGGCCTGGGGCTCGAACCCTGGCTTTACGTCTAATAAGCCAACACACTACCTACTAGACTCCGGCGACTTCATTCGTAGTGTTAACACAGCTAATTTAACCACGGCTTTGTACCATGTTTTTAGACTCAAGTGTTATTGAAGGCTTATATTCTTCCTCCACCCATCATATCTAACCTAGTCCAACATACTGGAATATAATTTAAAAAAAAAATATTTTCATTGCTTTACTTACGATTTAAAAAATAAGATCAGCGTATGCTTTCTCATTCGTGGCGTTCTAAACATGTCAATCAAATTCGAATGTTTCTGATCATTGCCACCCTGCTTCTCCCGTTGCTTTTCACAATATTTACGGAATTCTTCGAATTCGGTCATACTGACTTTACGGCCATTAAACTTGGCCACACGTTCCAGTCTCTTAATGGCACCGTCGATATCGTTGCGCGTAACCAACCATTGAGCACTTTCCTGCACAATAAAATAATACAAGGCAATAAAGAGTATGGGCAGAGAGGTACAGGCCAAATAATATTTCCAATGACCGGCCAAAACGGCTAGCCAGGGCGTAAACACCAGGCCTATGGTATAAAATATGCCCACAGCCAAATTGAGACCTAAAGTGCGCATAGATGGGCGCAAGTATTCCAATACTAGAAAAGAAAAGAAATAAGGATTAAAAAGAATTCTTGTGGTTTGGAACTGAAACAGGATTTTCCCTTACCTATAATGTACATGAGATAAAAATTCGTATCGGCTGCCAAGCCGGATATAAAACGGCACAGCGTAAAGGTGGTAACAGTTTGAGTGAAAATGGTGGAAAAATCACCAATAAAACCCGATAAATTCGATAATATTAAGGCTGGCAAGCGGCCTATTTTATCCGATAGCAAACCATAAAATAAAGTGCCCACCACCGAGCCTATAAAGAATAAGGACTGGCCTATGCGGGCCTTATACGATGACTCACACACCCAGTTTAACTGGAAAAAAAAACAGAAACAAATTAAAATTAAAAAAAATTTAATTTTTTGATATAAACTCACCTCTGTATTCATACTTCTATAACCGAAATCATATTTATAGATCCATCTGGTACACTTCTCCTTACTAATGGTGATATTCATGCCATTGATATCATCCAATTTGGTGCAGGAGGGATTCGGTACACGAGCATAGATGGCTGATATTTCATCGTATGTTTTATTCTCCAATTTCTCATGATAACACCAGTGATCGGGCACAAAACTTATCACAGTCTGTGTAAAATAATGCATTGATACAATGACATTAACGACTCCAAAAAGAGTCAAAATCAATAACTGATAGCGATTAAAGTCACCACATTTTCCCAATATCTGATCGAAATCCATGTTGTGGTGTATTTGGGTTGGCGTTGTTTGTCTTGCCTTGCTTAAGGGGGAAATGCTTTGCGGGTATAAAAACTTTGGACAGAATTGAATTGCAGACTTTATTTTGTAATTTTTTGTTTCTGTTCTTTTTTTTTTAGAAGGAATTATTAAACAATTAATATCACAACATAAAAAGTATTGTCATTAGCGAGAGTTCAGTTTTATTTTAAAGATTTTAGACATCAATAAGTCACATCATTGTTGGAATTTTTTGAGAAGCTGCAAAGAGAAATGAAAAATTAAATTAAAAAAAAACTGTAAGAAAATTAGTCATAAAAAATATGAAATTAATTTAGGAAGTAACATGATTATACAATGGGTCAATTCGACCTCCGGGTACTGTGCTTGTCTTAAATTGACAAGTACACGTCCTCTAACCTAACATGATTAAAAAACTATTTTATTATCTACCAAGTAATCAGACGCTATATCGGTATCTGTTCCATAATAAACTCTGATATCTTTTAAGCCATTCAATTGTTTAATATAAGTTCCGATAGCATCTTCTACAAGATATCTGGTCAACGAGCATTAGGAAGACACGAATATGTAGGCAACATATCTATTCTGAATAAAGTTTTATTTCAGAAGTTATCAAAAGTTTTAGTATCTGATGTAAAACAATAACAGCTTAAGATTTGCCTCAACATGCCGTGTGTTGCTCTCATTAATTCATTAAATGTAATTGTAGAGCAGTCACTCGAAAGGAGATCTCTCATATATATTGTCTTTATAGATTTCAGAAGTAGAGGTGCAGAGGTGTAAACTTTTCCAACTACTGAAAAGTCCGTAGTGTGTTAGTCGCCGTAGTCTAGTAGGTAGTGTGTTGGCTTATTAGACGTAAAGGCAGGGTTCAAACCCCAGGGCAGACATCAAAACAAAATACAAAAAGTATTTCTTCGGCGACTACTTCTCGGCAGATTTCTGGCAAAAACTCTGACAGTAAATAAATAAAAATTGCCATGAAAAGTTTCTCAAAAATCTGTCGATCGGAGTCGACTTTAAACTGTAGGTCCCGCCACACATGTATAAAATTAACACACACAACATAAGTGGTGTTGGAAACTAGGTCGTAATCATGACAGAATGGTTGTAATGACCAATTATATGTATGAATGTGTGTTAGCTTATTATACGGGAGGGCTCCGTTCAAATCGGAATCGACTTTAAACTGTAGGTCCTGTCCCTCATGCGTAAAATTAACACACACAACATAAGTAACGTGAAAAACTAGGTCGTAATCCCGACTGAAGGGTTGAAATGACCAATTATGTATGTATGTATGAAAAGTCCGTAAGCAAAGGCATGATAACCCCTGGTACAGTGAATAGCTGTATAGACAATACCATTTAATATTGTTATGTAGAGTGTAATTCATTTAGCATTGTAGGAATCGTAGGGGAGTTCCGCGAAAGGTTAGAAATGCTGAACTAAGTAGATGACATGTCTTCTTTCTCACAGCTACGCTGACATAGCTACACAATTAAAGCGACTCACCGAAATAATAAATAAAAGTCGACTAAAAATCCGAACTATTTACCACAAATACTGTAGAAAACCGAGGATTGTCCCTATCACCTCTATTTGTGTTGTATGCCCGATCATCAACCAAATCTGTTGAGAGACAAGATGAATTACTTGTATTGTGAAATTATGCAAAGCAAAACCAGAAGGTCTGCGAAGACTAGCTCATAATGAAGGACTTATGATAGATTTGAAGATAAACAAAACCTATCAGAATAAGCAAATTTTGCACAGAGAACATCATGTTACTACAAAACCAATCAGTTCAACACGTGGATAGCTTCTGCTATCTAGGCAGCTGAATGAATGCCGGAGCAGCTAACTCAACAGAACGTTTTTTTTTTTTACCAATATCATGACTACTTGAAGCGGTTGTCTGCATTGGTAAGAGGAGGAATTAGTAGAACAGTGGAAAGAACTTGATGTCAATGCTTGCAGTATATGAAGGTTGCTTTGGGCTACTCTAGCGGGTAGTTATTTGCTGCGTACTAACACTGGTTCATAAATTGCCTCTCCTACTAATAACCAACCTTTTAATTTTTTTCAAAATATTGTTTTATGTCTATAAAAACGTTGTTCTCTTTCCATATCATCTAAAATATTTACTTGACTATTAAAACAATTAAAATGTGTTTTAAGAACATATCGACGCCTCCATTCTAGAACGTTTTTAATGTTCTTGCATTTTAATTAATCAAATTCACCGTTCTCTAACTTAAATACTGTCAAAATATGGTTAAGATACGCCGATTCGTTCCGAAGTTATAGGGAAAAATCTTCTTAGAATACACATGTAATCGTATGTCGCGTGAAAACTTTCAGAGCTCATAACTCAAAACACACTTTTTCGATTTAGAATGTTATAGAACGGAGGCGTCGATATAAGACTTTGAATTTTAAACAAGGATTTTTTAACATAAAATATTTTTTGAGTTTAAACCTAAAAAAAATTATTATAGCATCCGCTAACATGTGTGCATGTTGCAGTCTGATCGACAACTAAATAAAAGAATATAAGCAGTATGGCTGCCATTGTTGCAAAATTGAAATTTTGAAATGGTACTGAACGATAACTAAAAGAGTACTTTTTTGCATCAAATGGTACTTTCGTAAAAAACATTTTATAATTAATACATGTACGGAATGGAATAGAAATGGAAATGGAATAGCGAAACTAACGTTGTATAACGTTAACGTACATTTATTTTATTTATTTATTTTTATTTTTTATGAAGAGCAAATTAAATACTTACGGAAATTAAATTACGGTTCGGCGAGCGTTTTAATTGTTTTTCGTATTCTAAAAACGAACGTACATTGGGTAGCCGTTGGGCTAACCGGGACTGAAGACTAATTCTACCTAATTTCCACCGCAAACCATAAAATATGTAATAATAAAAAAGTACTAAGTGTGGTACTTTTTAAGTGAAAAAGTACTGAAAAAAGTGCTAAAGTACTGAATTTTTCAACACTGATGGCTGCCTTCTAAAATGTATCAATACAAAGTTTGTATGCAGTTCTACTACTGTATATAAACTTTGTAGATATGCAAAGTAACCAAACAATGCATCAACTATAAATCCGATGCCTGATTGCTTTTTGACCGCGTTAAAAATACACATTGACGACGTTTTGAAATTGAATACATTGTAAACAATTTGTACAGCGGCATTATTAAACACGATACTTTGTTCAAACACAAAGCAATTAACATTTTGGAATGCAGCCTATGTGTGAATTCTCTCTGCACAATTGTGCTCATAGCATATGGTATCCCTGGATTAGACGTAAGTATGTCTAAGCACATAAGCTATTGTAGAAAAAAAAGAAGATGAAGAATCAATACAGGACTTTAAGTGTGTGTGAAGGTCCGTCTCTATAGGAAACTAGACTAAGGCAGCTCGGTGAAAGTAGTTTTCAGGATCAGAGATGCCTTGGAAATGTGTTACTATCGAATTTGTTAGGTGACCATATGTAATATATATAGACTAGAATGAAGCAACGAAATTTTTACAATAGGCCAGAGCATACAACTAGAAACAACTTTATCTGATACTACCTAACCTTTTTTATTTTTTCTGTTCCGTGTGCTATTTCAATGAGCTCGTGTCTGTTTTTTTTTTTTTGAAATAGAATGCTTCCGTTATTTTAAATTTCCAATAAATTTCTTTGAAGGAAATAATAAACATTTGATTTATTTTAATTACACTGAACCAACCAAAAAGAATAAAGAAAACAACAATAATTGATTGATTTTAAATCTCACCTTTACGAATTATTATTCTTATATTATTATGTAGAAATTGTTAAATTTAATTGTAAATTTTCAAATTAAATTGCGGCTGAATCAGATATTTTCTTTTTTGTAAACAAAAATATTAAAATTTTCTGGTATTTACTCGTATTATTATTCATTCATATGTAGATATGTCTGTACATATGTATGCATTTATAAAATAAATATAAATTCACTTTTCATTTCTGTTAAGTACTGTTTATAAACGAAATGGAAAATTCAATACCATAAAAAGTTTTTTGTTTTGGAAAATTCGTTGAAAATAATGAAAATAACACGCGTGTATTTTAGGCCAGCAATTTGGCAAAATCAAAAGTTTATGAAAATTAATAAATTAGAATTTTTATATATTGTTATGGTAGTTGAAGAAAATATATTTTCAATTTAATTTTCAAATGTTTTTGATTTTTTTTGGTTTTTTGTTTTTTGTTTTTCACCAGAAGTTCAAAGACATTATGAAGCAGTCTTAGATTTATATACGCACACTTTATTCACTTGTTTTTTTTTCAATTAGAATAGAATTAATTTCTATTTTTAATTTCTATTTTTATTTCTATTATTTTTTTATTATTTTCTTTTAAGCGCTTTAAACCGTTTTCCTTTAGTGTCTTAAATAAACTGACAAAATCCGTAAATTCAACCTAGGTTTTGAAAAACTTTACTTCGCAGTTTTTTTTTTTTTTTTCTTAACTGCGGATTCGTTTGATTTCTTTTTGCCAAAAAAAAATTTTTTTTTTAAACTGAACTAAAAAGAGATGGAAAATATTTGAATTTTAATAAATATCTCTTGCTCAATCATTTCTTTTCTTTTTTCTTTTTTTTTTAATAAAAAATTTACAAAATTTACCCTCTTTTTTTATTATTGATTTGAACACAAAAAAAGGTGTTAATTTTTCAGCTGAAACGATCACGCAGTCAGTTCATCTCGCATTTGTGGTCATTAGAAAACAAAATTGATTTATTTTTAGCCAATTCACAGGTAAACATTGAAATAATTTAACGACCTCAACCTTTTATTAAAAATTGTGATTTTTTTCTTTTTCTTTATTTTGTATATTTAAATAAATAAAATATTAATTCGCAATAATTTAATTTAAAATGTTAATTTAAAGCATAAATGTTACGCATATTTCCACAATCTAATGCCTAATAGCAATATGTTAAGCAGTTGCTTATTTGGAGCCTAACAATATAATAGCCACAGACGGTGTGGGTACCATAAGATTTGTTCTACATTAAGTAAGTCCCCGAAAAGCGAAACCAGTTCATCATGCGTTTTATTTAAATAATGGAACATGTTACGCAAAATCCAATATTTTTACGCATTAACCGTCTGTCACGTAGTCATGTATTTTGGCCAATACTTATGGACTTAATATGACTCATAGAAAAAGTGTTAGACTAGTCCTCTTTGAATCGTATTTATTGTCAATCAGTTCCATTGTTCATAATAATCTATTTTGCAAAAACGTGTTCCATTTTCTTCTTGAAAAAAAAGGCCAGTACGTATAAAATTTTTAAAAATAAAAATTTTCACACTTTTTTGTTGTTCTTTTTGTTTTCAAAATCGAAAATTGTTCGAAACTGACTCACAAGCACGAGCAATTCATTTAAAACATCTGCCTTATTTGAATTTTCAATTGGACTTTTAAAGGCACACCTATAAAGTGTTGATCCAAGAAATTAACACCCGATTTAAGAAGAGTCACTATTTTTTTTTAATTTTATTTTAATTTTTTTTTTTTAAATTTTTTATATATTTTGCACAAAAAAAAAGTCAAGGAGTGCAATTGTTTTTGCAAAGTGTGTTATCGATAGAAATTTTGAAAAAAAAAAGAAAATCTACTCAATAATAAACGTAGGTTAGGAAAGTGCTAAAAATATATTTGAAACACAAGAGACTTCGTTTCATAAAAAAAATATTATAAAAGTTTTTTTCAAAGATCACTATACTATGAGTAGTAATTTTTAAAAACATATTTTAAATTTTAAAGAAAAATAAATAACGAATTTTAAATAAAATGTATAACTATGGTCTACACAAGGTTTGTGTATTTAATAACTTTTATGGACTTTTGAATGACTACAAACCGAAGAATAGCACTCTACTATCCTATTCATCACACTAAATCCTCTATCAATTTAGGATCTGCTACAGAAGTCTAACTACCTGATTAGCTGAAGGCCAATTTGCATGAACCATTACTACATACATACATACATACATAATTGGTCATTACAATACTTCAGTCAGGATTACGACCTAGCTTCTCACACCACTTATGTTGTGTCCGTTAATTTTATACATGAGTGGCGGGACCTACTGTTTAAAGTCGATTCCGAACGATAGATTTTTGAGAGACTTTTCATGGCAATTTTATTTACTCCCAAAGCTTTTGCCAGAAATCTGCTGATAGGCAGTCACCCAAGAAATATTTTTTTTCATATTTTCGTTTTGATGTCTGACCTGAGATTTGAACCCTGGCCTTAGGTCTAATAAGCCGACACACTACCTACTAGACTACGACGACTACATAAACCATTACTAGTGCGATGAAAAATGAAGCCACTATGTGCAAGAAATCGTATGTGAAGTGCAAGTAATCGGTCAACCAGGCGAAATTCAACCACTTGAAGTCGCAGACAATCAAAGCGAACATGTACTGATAAGAAATCGTAGGAGGAGGGTCATTTATTTAGGAAAATTCTTTTATATTTTACGCAATAAGGCATTGTGTTTCGCAATTTATTCTCATAACAACCCCCTGATTCATTTGATAACGATCGTTAGAGGTGCAACAGAGCAATAACACTTCATCAATACAACTGTCGAACACATGTCGAAAACTATTTAGAAAATAATGTTTAAGAGATTATGCCTCATTTGCGCCCTTCATTTCCCATTAATAGAGAACGCTCTCACTTGAATGCAATGCATTCTAGAGTCTATTTAAAACTGGATTCATTTGATCTTGGTTTTACCTGATATTGCTGTTATTGTCGTGTAGAGAGATACTAAAGAATTATGGACATACGACCTATTGTACAGCTCTCTTGACATAAATACGGTTACCGATAACTTCCCTCCCAATCGTATTGCCCTGTTGTAAGCCCATCTCATGGCTAGTTTGACTGTCTGTTTCTGAAATTTCGCATGTCCTAAGATCTAACTCACGGAGGCTATATTGCCCGCCACTGGCATCTAACGGATTCAGTTTATTCAAAACAGTGTAGCACTCACTTTGCGTAAACCTTGTGAGTGTTCGGATGTCAGATAACTGTCAGATAGTATTTCTATGCCATGTACTCTGTATCTTCTGAAACAAGATCTTTTGAAGGTTTACGAAAATTTTCTAGGCTCAAACAAAATTATACGCAAAGCAATCATTAACGGTCTTTGATCTATTCGTGTTGCTTATTCTTATCGTCCAATATATGGCAAAAATCCTACCTTTTTAACTTATTCTTTCAATATTCGACTGCTTCCTGCTAAAAGTTTATGTTCATACAATAATTCTGAATAAAATTTTTTCAAAAATTTTATGTTTTCTTTTTTTAAGTAAAGGGTCCGCCAAATAACTTTTTTTTTTGAAAATGCTTTAAAAAAAACTACTGAATATTTTCTCAAATTTCTTTTTTTATTTGAAAGTACAATCCTTCCGGTTAATAATGGAATTATAATTTCATTCAAATGGCTGCCTCGGCTGGCCATGCAGTAGCCTACACCAGAAGATGCCGATTTTGGCAAAAAAATCATCTTTTCAGATGAAGCTCATTTTGATCTTGGCGGGTATGTAAACAAGCAAAATTGTCGCATTTGGGGCACAGAATACCCGCACGCATACATTGAAAAGCCGACGCACCCAAAACGAGTCACTGTTTGGTGCGGATTTTGGTCCAGAAGCATAATTGGGCCATTTTTCTTCGAAAATGAGCAAGGAGTGGCCGTTACAGTCAATGGCGATCGTTATCGGGCCATGTTGAACGAATTTTTGTTCACAAAAATTGAAGAGGAGGCTATTGGCAACATTTGGTTTCAACAGGACGGCGCTACGTGCCACACAGCCAAAGCTACACTCGATGTTTTGCGCCCTGTTTTTGAAGATCGCATTATCAGCCGCAGAGCTGATGTCGTTAGGCCACCTCGGAACTGCGATTTGACACCGTTGGACTATTATTTGTGGGGTGCCGTCAAAGATAGTTGTTACGCCGACAAGCCAGAGACAATTGACGCTTTAAAGGACAATATTCGTGAAGCCATTGGTGAAATACAGCTGCACACAATCGATAATGTGCTTAAAAATTGGACCGATCGTGTAGGCTACTGCATGGCCAGCCGAGGCAGCCATTTGAATGAAATTATTTTCCATTATTAACCGGAAGGATTGTACTTTCAAATAAAAAAAGAAATTTGTGAAAATATTCAGTAGTTTTTTTTTTAAACATTTTCAAAAAAAATAGTTATTTGACGGACCCTTTATAATTCTCTTCTTATTTATTTAAACTATTATTGATTTATTGTAAATATTTCTTAAAAATCGTTTCTTTTTATTGTATATCGTAGATATTTTGTTAACAAATAAATGTTAATTCACACCTTTTTTTAAGACTTCCGTGGATTTTCTACGAAATTATTGTTGAAGCCATGCGAAAAGTTATTTAAAGTCTTATTTTGTTTAAATAAAATATTAAAATTTTTTTTATTTAATTTAACAATTCAATATAACACCGTTATGAGCACGCAATTTAATATTAAATTTTGACTGTTAATTTTTGATTTTCGAACGGAAACAGATGCAAAATCTTAAATGCCCAATCATTGCTGTCTGCATTGCCCTTACGAATTACTGTTTTAATTTCAATAAAACATAAGTAGGATGTGGACCGGAGTAACTATTTAAAACAGAAGTTAGTAAGTCGCCGTGGTCTAGTTGGTAGTGTGTTGGCTTATTAGACGTGAGGCCTCGGTTCAAACCCCAGGTCAGGCATTTCCAACTAAACGAAATATGACAAAATATTTCTTCGGCGACTTCCTCTCAGCAGATTTCTGTCAAAAACTCTGAGAGTAAATAAAATTGCCATGAAAAGTTTTTCAAAAATGTGTCTTTCGGAGTCGACTTTAAACTGTAGGTCCCACCACCCATGTATAAAAAATTAACGCACACAACATAAGAGCGTGTGAGAAACTAAGTCGTAAGTCCAGATTTGTTAAAAGCTTAAGTTGTCAGTTATTTATAAACATTCTTGTGTTATTTTCAAAACACAATCTCTAAATTGAATCCCAAATTCAAAATGCTTCCTAAACAAATTTCTTCTTCAATTAATACAACAACAACAACAACAACAAAAATAACGGCCAGTAATTTATCCAAACTTAAAATAATTACAGAATTTCCTTACAATTGCTTAGAGAAACAACTGCTGATGATGCCATATGATCAAGGGGGTTTCAAATTAAAATGTTTTCATAAACAAAAGCATCAATTGTACTCTAGTCATGGAATATTTACAAGAAACAATTTTATTATTTTGTTTGTATATTGAACATCTTTTTTTTTTTTTATTAATAAAATGACCCACATAAACATAGAAAAGACAAATAAAATAATCAAAGTCGTGGTGGCAATGAAAATTAAACAATTTTTAAAAAAAACCAATGTTTGTAATAGAAAGTGTGGCTGTCGTAAAAGAAGTGGCATTTGAAAATGAACTTATGGAAGAGCAATTAGCTTGCTAGAGGCTTGAGAATCTTGGATATTTAATTTCTGCTCTCAATAACGTATCCAAAAATCCCTTGACCAGAGAAGATAATAACAACATCGAACATCAAACGAAGTTTTTGAAAAAGAGTAGGGCTTAATAAGCCAAATTCCTTCTCACTACACCTAATACAACAATCCATTGCATTTTAACTTTATGTTGTTGCTTTTATATATGACCAATCTATCATTATAAAATCTACTAACAGTCAAAATAATTGATTGGCAAAGAAGTCGAAAATAGCCATACCTTGATGACATCTGGATTCAACAAAAGTGTACTTTACCATTTCTTCTGTTTGCCAAACATGTAAAGCGAAAATCATTTAGCCTTCTGTTGCCTGTAGGTCTTTGGAAACCCTTCCAGGCATTACCAGGGCAGAAGTCGCCGTAGTCTAGTAGGTAGTGTGTTGGCTTATTAGACACAAAAGCCTGGGTTCGAGCCCCAGGCCAGGCATCAAAGACAAAATACAAAAAGTTTTTTTTCGGCGACTTCCTCTCAGATTTCTGGCAAAAGCTCTGAGAGTAAATAAAAATTGCCATGAAAAGTTTCTCAATAAATAAAAATCTGTCGTTCGGAGTCGACTTTAAACTGTAGGTCCCACCGCTCATGTATAAAATTAACACACCTTGTTTACGCTGGACACCCTAATTTTAAGTATAATGTATTAAGTAGTGTAAATACGCTTAAGTTATGTGGAATGTAAGGAAGAAAGAAAAAAGAGAAGAAAAATAAAAGGAATTGATCATTCTCTCGATCAACCCCCGAACAACAAGGTAATGTTTTTTATTTAGAAACATTTATATATTTTTTTCTAATACAATTTTGTGTATTTCTTGGCTCAAAATTAAAATATATTATTTTGGACTTTTTTACCCCAATTCCCCCGAAACATTTGGTCCACTTCGAGCCGGATAAAGCCAAAATAAAATATTTTAATTCGAGCTATCTCTTTGCAGATTTGAAGAGACAGCCATATTGGCCTAATACATAAAGGAGATTTTTTTTGATTTTCGCCAACAATTTTTGGAATTTCCCCATTATTCATCACTCCACAAAACCCCCCATTTATAAATACTATTTTGTAAAAGGTATGTTTGTGAATATTTGGAAAAAAAAGTGCGAAAGTGAGAAATAAAATATAATTAAAAATTAAATTAAAGTGTAAGAATATAAGTGCTGAATATACGGTAATATCAAGTGAATTGTTGTTGCGATTACAGCAAAGTGCGTTTTGTTGTTGGTGAAAGCAATAAGTATACAAAGTGTTGTTGGTTGTTTACTTCTTTTTTAAGGTAAACAGCAATAAGTATACGAATTGTTGTTGGTTGTTTACTTCTTTTTTTTACGTAGTTTATTGCTTTCTGCGTGTGTTGTCAATCTTCGTTATTGACATTATTTTGCGTTTTTTTTTTTCGGCAATTCAGCAGTGAACTAAAGTTATATTCTTACACTCAACCAAATTTATTAATAATTTTTGGAAAATTTTAGTAATTTTATTACTTTAATTTTATTTGATATTGTTTTGAATATTTTATAAATTCATTTATTTATTTATTTTTATATTTAAATATTTTTATGATTTTGAACATTTTCGCGTGAACGTTTTATGTCGAAATATTTTTAAACGATTTCAACCTTTTCGGATTTTGGATATTTTTTATTATTCGTTTTTTTGTGTTTCCTTAAATCATTCGTGTCGATATATTGCGAAATTTTCGTTACGTACCGCGATTTTTTTTGGGTTCTTTTTTTACGAGAAGTTTTTTTTTTGTAACCCTGCATTCCGTGTCGGAATATTGCGAAATTCACGTTACGTTCCGCGATTTCTTTGGTTTCTTTTTTACGGAAAGTTTTCTGTAACCCTTTTCCCTAACTCATACGAGAATGGAACGGAATTTAAGAAATTTCAGTAAAAATTTCAACCGCCTAGCGGATTTTGAAACCTTTGTTCGGGCTATTCCGAAAGAGGGACATTCCGTTCATTCTTTGAACACCCATCGGCAGGAATTAGTCCGTTTGTGGGAGGTCTTCCGCGATAGTTATGAAGACCTTCTAGAGAATGCTGAGGATACCAAGATGTCGACAAAAGACATCAAGACAAAGTACACGTCGGGATATACTTTGTATTTCGAACTGGTATCATTTCTCGATAGTTTAGTTGATAATTTCAAGTCTAAACCCGCGAACCCTAGTGGTACTATCCCCATACACCTTCCCCCGTGTGACACCCAAACATTTTCTGGGGATTACGCGTCCTGGCCAACTTTCAGGGACATGTTCACGACCCTTTACGGAACTAACCCCCATATCAGTAATATACAGAAAATGTATTATCTTCTACAAAAAACGGAAGGCGAGGCTAGGGATATAATCCGCACATGCCCTATGACGAACGATGGGTTTGATATGGCGTGGAAAAATCTGGTAGACCGGTACGAAAACAAGCGAGTACTGGTAAATCCCCAGTTGAAAACCTTATTCAATCTTTCTGTTATTGAAAGAGAATCAGGTCCTGCAATCAAGCGATTGCAGAGGACGATCAATGATTGCATAACTAATTTATCCTTGCTCGGGATTGAAACGCGAAATTGGGACATCATATTCGTTTATATTTGTTCCACCCGATTACCTGAGAATACTCTTGGTCTTTGGGAACAGTCCCAGGGCCCTAACTCATGCTTACCCAAATGGAGCAACATGGACGAGTTTTTGACTGCGAGGTATCGGACCTTAGAGTCTGTTTCTGATATAATTGGCAGTCACAATCCGAATCAAGTGAATAATCGTACCCGAAATTCTCCTCAGGAGAATCGAAAGTTTAAGAGTTTTGGGACAACGGTCACTCCTAATATACCCCCGAAAAAATGCACACTGTGTTCGGATAATCATCCCATTCGATTGTGCTCCAAGTTTCTCAGGATGTCAGTGAGCGAAAGGATAAATGTTGCCAAAAGGAACAAAATTTGTACGAATTGTTTGACAACCTCCCACGAATTTCGAAGATGCCAGAGCACTAATGTTTGTTATATGTGCAAGCAAAGGCATCATTCGCTGCTTCATCCCACTGAAGCCCCTAACCCTTCTCGACCCAAACCACGGAAATAATTCAACAACCCCCGCGACATCAAGTCACTCTGCTCCTATTCCGGAGCACACCTCTCGTTCTGAGCAAAACTTGGTGGAGAAACCATCAACTTCTGCCGAGGCTCGCTCGTTTAGAAATTTTTCGACACAACTACAGTCCACCCCGTATTCTACAGTCTTGCTGGCCACGACTGTAGTAGATATCATGCTCAACGACGTAAGATATTCTGCTAGAGCATTGATAGACCCTGCCTCTCAGGCTACCTTTGTCTCGAAGAGACTTCAGAGAAAGCTGGATCTTCCAACATTCTCTGCCCCTGCTGCTACGATACTCGGTTTGAATGGAGCGATAGCAGCTAATTCTACTAAAATCTGCTCGGTTTCCTTGGGTTCGTCCATTGACCCAGAATTTCACTTGGAGACTGATGCTTATGTGGTCGAGCAACTAACTGGTCGCCTACCTACGTGTTCACTGAAAGACACAATTGATTTCGATTTGTCCGAAATCCCTGCTTCGGATCTCAAATGCTGCCATATGGATCTACTATTGGGAGCGGATGTATATTCGCAAATTATGTTGACCGACGTAAAAAGGGACCCTAAGGGTTCTCTTATAGCCCAGAAGACCGTCTTTGGATGGGTCCTTACTGGTAGAGTTCCTCAGCCGCATTCTTTACACTCTATCGTGTCATTTTTCAGTCATTTGGACTTGAACGACCAAATCACTCGGTTTTGGGAAGTTGAGGAAGTTCCCAAACTTATGAAAGTTTCGGCTGAGGACAAATTTTGTGAGGATTTTTACCGTCGTACCACCACTAGAAATAGGGAGGGACGTTATGTGGTTACCTTGCCCTTTAGGTCCGAATTTCCGACCAGTTTGAACCTTGGGTTCTCCCGGAGAATAGCCCTCTCGCAGTTCATGAGGAATGAAGCGAGATTACTTAAATCCCCGGAGGTTAAGAGTCAGTATGACTCGGTTATTGAGGAATATTCTACCTTGGGTCACATGACAAAGGTCAGCGCCGATTTAGCTCATTCTCCCAACTCTAATTATTACTTGCCACATCACGCTGTTTTTAAACCCGATAGTACTACGACTAAACTTCGGGTAGTCTTTAATGCCTCAAGCCCGTCTTCGAACGGTGTTAGTCTCAACAATGTCCTACACCCTGGACCAATTTTACAGTCTAACTTAACTATACTGATTTTGCGTTGGAGACTGTTCAGATATGTTTTTAATTCTGATATGGAGAAAATGTATAGGCAGATACTGATCAGACCGGATCAGGCGCATTTTCAGCGGATATTATTTCGTCGAAACCCCGAGGGAGATATAGAGGATTATGAATTGAGAACAGTGACGTTCGGAGTGAACTGTGCTCCTTATTTGGCAATTAGAACGTTGCACCAACTAGCTAGCGACTGTGAGTCAAACTACCCTTCTGCGTCCACCATTTTGCGTACTCAAATGTACGTGGACGATATTTTGTCGGGTGCACATTCTATTGAGGAGGCCATTCATAATCGCGATGAATTAATTCACGTTTTGAAGTCGGCTGGTTTCTCGTTGCGGAAATGGACTTCGAACGAACAAAGTCTTATTCGAGACTTACCCCCCGAACATTTATTGGATTCCAATTTTTTGAAATTTTCAGATGCTAGTACTGCTAAAACGTTGGGTTTACGTTGGAACGCGAGCTTGGACACATACTTCTTCAAGCCATCTCCAACGCCCGATATTACCCAAGTCACCAAACGTTCTGTCCTTTCTCAAAAAGCCAAGCTATTTGACCCTGTTGGGTGGCTAGCACCCAAAATAATTGTCGCTAAAATACTTATGCAACAAATTTGGAAGGACAAAACCGAATGGGACGATTGTTTGAAACCCATGACGTTACACAGGTGGCGCGAATTTGTCGATGATTACTCGTTCATCGGCAGGATTAATATCCCCCGCTGGGTTAATTTTAACCCTGAGTATGAAGTACAACTTCATGCATTTTGTGATGCTTCTGAGAAAGCATATGCTGCCACCCTTTATAGCAGAATCAAAACCCCGTCAGGTGAAATATTCACTCATTTGCTCGCTGCCAAGACAAAAGTTGCGCCAGTAAAGGTGCAAACCTTACCCCGTTTAGAGCTCTGCGGTGCAACTCTGTTGGCAAAAATGGTACATTAACTCCTCACGGAGTTGAATTTTACCAATACTAAAGCTTTTTATTGGACAGACTCGACAATAGTTCTGTCCTGGTTTCAGAAACCCCCGTGCCATTGGCCAACTTTTGTGGCGAATAGAGTTTCGTATGTTTTGGATACTATTGGCATCGATAATTGGAATCATGTGGAATCTCATCATAACCCTGCTGACCTGGCTAGTCGAGGTATAACAGCCAGAGAACTCGTCAATTCTGACATCTGGTGGAAGGGCCCTACTTGGCTAAGCCTTCCACGTTCTGAATGGCCGAAATCGTCATTCCAGCCCTGTACCCAGCTTGAAACACGTGTGGTTCGAGTGAACGTCAATACGACAACGTTCACTGAGGAAATTTTGAGCCGATTTTCGCACTTATCTCGCGCGTTGCGAGTATTGTCCTACGTTTTCCGGTTTTACCATTCCGCCAATAAAACCCATGAGTTATCTCGGAAATACTTGTCAATTGGACTTACTCAGGACGAAATCAGTTTCGTGAAGCGTCGGCTAATTATTTTGTGTCAAAGTTCACACTTCCCCGAATACTCAATTTTGAAGGAGAGAGCTGCTTTGCCTCGTAAGAGCCCTCTATTGACCTTCAACCCCTTTGTTGACTCGAATGGTTTCTTGAGAGTCAACGGAAGACTCTCTCGTTCACCAACTTTGACCTACGACGAACGCTTCCCCAAATTACTCCCCTACCATGGTAATTTTACCCGACTATATTTGGAGCATCTCCATAAATGCTCTGTACATGCTGAGTTGTCTTTAATGCTGCGCCTCATGCGGCAGGAGTTTTGGGTCCCTAGGCTTAAAACCCTAATTCGAACAGTTATTCATAACTGTAAGATCTGTACGATTTATCGTAAGAATTTGGGTCAGCAAATTATGGCTGCGCTACCCCCAGAAAGAACGACATTGACTCGTCCTTTCACCCATACTGGTCTAGATTTCGCTGGACCTTTTGAAATTAAATCCTATATTGGACGTAGTTGTCGAATCACTAAAGGATATGTGCTGGTGTTTGTGTGTTTCGCCACAAAGGCAATTCTTTTGGAAGCCACCAATGAAATATCGACGGACTGTTTTCTGGCCGCGTTTACTCGTTTTTCCTCCAGACGAGGTTGCCCCGCACATATATATTCGGATAATGGAACCGCGTTCGTTGGCGCAGCGAATGTGATGAAAAGGGATCCAGCTAAGTTCTTTACCGAATTGAAGCATAAGATTATATCGGAGAACGTTCTTCAATCAGTCGAATGGCACTTCATTCCTCCCGGAGCCCCACATATGGGTGGCCTCTGCGAAGCTGGTGTGAAAAGTTTTAAAACTCATCTGCGGAAAATATCTAATGCTCAAAAGTTTACTTTTGAGGAATTCACTACCATGCTGGCAAGAGTAGAAGCTTGCTTGAATTCTCGTCCACTCTGTCCCATGACGGATAACCCTTCGGACATTAACCCCTTAACCCCTGGTCATTTCCTTGTGGGAAGTGCTATCCTTTCACCCCCTGAACCTGATTTGTCAATGGAATCTCTCACCTACGCTAATAGGTGGCGAAAATTGAAGGTTCTGCACCATTTGTTTGCGCGTCGCTGGAAGGACGAGTACTTAGTTGAACTCCATAAGCGCAACAAGTGGAAATGTCCCCAACGCGATTTCGCGATTGATGATTTTGTCGCGATTCGACACGACAACTTGCCTCCGAGCGAATGGAAACTCGGTCGTATCTCGCGCGTTTATGTAGGATCGGATTCGAAAGTACGAGTGGCTGAC
The DNA here is from genome assembly GCA_958299815.1 of Sarcophaga carnaria. NCBI lineage: Eukaryota > Metazoa > Arthropoda > Insecta > Diptera > Sarcophagidae > Sarcophaga > Sarcophaga carnaria. The sequence goes on along the minus strand of OY283150.1, from coordinate 127,638,782 downwards.
GTTCGGACTGCCAATGGCGTTCTAACACGGCCTATTGTTAAGCTCGTATTACTCCCTAACCCTAGTCAGAACTAATTCGTTCTTTCTTTTTCCTTGTTTTGTTTTGTCCTTTTATTTATAGATGTCCGAAGCAGTACCCAGAAAATTTACGGTGGAACGTCCAGAAACCCAGAGTCTGGATGAAGTGGTGAAACGCAACGTCTTAAATTGCCTTTTGTGCAAAGGTCATCACTCCCTTCAAAAATGCCCGGCATTCCGCCGTTTGAACCCCTACAGGCGACTGGGCGCAGTAAAGAAACTAAAATACTGCACGAACTGTTTGGCCCAGTCCCATTTTGCTAAGAATTGCCGTAGTAGGGAGCGGTGTATGGAATGTCTGGGCAAACATTCGACATCGAAACAGCAATAACTCCAATACTCCCCACAACAAAAGGATTAGTCTACGGAAACCCAACAATAAGAGCACAACCCGCAGCCAAGCTCATGAGTGTTCCTGCCAGCCTCGAAACAACAATGACAACAACAATGTGGTTGCAACACCCAACTCTGCTGGTGCCACAATTGTCATCAATGTATTGAGCAAATAATTATTTTTTTTTCTCTCTTTATTAAATTTTGCTATGAATTTTTTTTAATGAATTTTGAATTAATTGAATTTTGGATTTCCTTATTTTATTTGACCAGGTAGCTTCCCGTTCCTACTTGTTGCACCATTGCAAGGGGGGCGGGATGTTTACGCTGGTCACCCTAATTTTAAGTATAATGTATTAAGTAGTGTAAATACGCTTAAGTTATGTGGAATGTAAGGAAGAAAGAAAAAAGAGAAGAAAAATAAAAGGAATTGATCATTCTCTCGATCAACCCCCGAACAACAAGGTAATGTTTTTTATTTAGAAACATTTATATATTTTTTTCTAATACAATTTTGTGTATTTCTTGGCTCAAAATTAAAATATATTATTTTGGACTTTTTTACCCCAATTCCCCCGAAACACACATAACATAAGTGGTGTGAGAAACTAGGACGTTGTACAATGGGTCAATTCGACCTCCGGGTACTGTACTTGTCTTAATTGACAAGTACACGTCCTCTAACCTAACCTAACCTAACCTATTACCAGAGCAACTTGTGTAGCTACCGCATATCTTATTCGCCAGATGTAGCGCCCTCGAATTCTACGTTCAAATTTGAAACAACGGTTTGGTGGTAAATAATTTGTCAAGAGGTTACACAAACTGTTCTGACTACAAACAAAGATTTTTACGTGATCTTTATTGACAATCACGCTGCCATGAGGGCGTTAGATCGGGTCTGATATAAGCCAAAAGTTGTTTATGTCCGTAAGGTTTCAATAGAAGCCTTTTGGACCGAATAAGATCTGCCTTTGTTGGGTTATGGGTCATAACAACAGTTCCGGGAACGAGAATGTCAGATTAGGTTCACATTCGATTTGTAATATCTAATCCTCTAATCTGGTATCTCTGTGGGCTTACAGAGGGAGTATACTGGTTGTCCTGCTGGGACTAAATAAGACGAACGGAAGCCTGGTGACCGGGTAACTTACGAAAAATTGTGAATCAGGTTGCTGTCCGATTCCTTGTAGAAAAAGATTGAATACACTTGAAGCCACTATTCAGGCTCCCCTGTATTGTTTTCCTGCACGTTTCTTTCATCCTCTCTAACCCGTGTTTTTCACTTCATTTCTTTCTCCTTTCTAGGACAAACGCAATGGATCCTATGTGATCGTGAGAAATCAAGAAAATGATTTCTTCAATTTACAACCCACCATCGTATTTTCTAGTATAGTGGCCTTTAAATAAAATCACCTCTCAAGAACTAAAATATCGATTTAAAAACTTTTCCCCACCCCAAATTTATAATCACAGCCAGGAACCACCTTGTTTTTGTTTAATAAACCCTGACAGTTTCGTTAAGCAGACGATTTGTTTAAATTGTGAACAATAAATTTAAATATTTTATTTGAAAAACAATAAAAATAACAGGAAAAAAATTCATTTTTTTTATCTCCTCAAACCAATGAAAGCAAAAGAAAAGAAAGAAAAAAAAAAAGGAAATTCAACATTTTCTTTCTTTACGTACGTTGGCCTTATGTACTCTACCCGTGTCTGAAGCATTTCTTAGCATGATGACCATGATCGTGCCACAACGATTCTGATCATTATTAGTATTGCGGCAGATAATTCTCCTTCAAGGCAGTTTTCAACCGGTTTCAACGAGTTGAAAGGCGATTGATGATGATTGCATGCACATGCAAACAAACAAAAAGTCCACGACAATCTTTGTTTCAGGCGATAAAAGAAAAAAACGCAACGGTTTTCGGTTGAATTTATTGAGAAATAAAAAGAGCAAAACAAGTGATTGAACAGTATGCAAACAAGTGAATAATGACCTAAACGACACAATTCTTGTTTAGGAATCTCTAAAGAAAAAAAGGAAATTAAGGGTTTTGATATTTTTAACATAAGCATTAGAGTAGGAACATAATTTCGAGATGTTAAACGTATTATACAGTGGTGGCCTTATAATTAGAAACTACTTAGCAACATGTATGTTTGTTAATTTGTTTTACAGTTTTCACTGTGTACCTGGGATCAAAGGCTTTATTTGGAGGACGTCTTACATACGTTTTTTTCCATCAGATTGGGACAAATTAAACTTAGATTCGTCACTCCAGAGAACTCTGTTCCAGAAACATCGTTTCTACTTATAAGGCCACCACTGTAGGTGCCTGAACTCCAAAATTTTTATGACTGTAACCAAAAAACACGATTACGTGGTTCATTGAAGGCTCAAAAAAAAGGTTCCTAAATACCTTAGTTTCGTTCCTAATAGAAACGGATATTCACACAAAAAGTTCCCTATCGATTCTTCTTCTTTCCTATGTACAACAGTTGCCACAGTAATCGTAATTTGGTTAGCCCCTATGATCAGATCCAATCCAAGTCCAATTGTAGAGTGTCCTCTTTAGGAGCCAAAATCAAATCTTTCCTTCACCAGAGTAGACCGTCATGACAGTCAATCGCTACCTCGAACAAAATTGAACAGATTTATGAGACACTTACACTTGAAACAGTCCAGATCAATCTTCAGGAAACTTACTTAATTGGCCATAATAACCCGATTAACGGATTTCGGCCTGCCGCAACACATCCTTCCAGGCGCCTCTGCTTCTTGCGCGCCTATGCCAGTTGGTCACACCAATCGATGACAGGGCTTCCTCGATTTGGTCCTTCCAACGGATACAAGGTCGTCCTCTGCACCGATTTCCGCAGATCCCCGGAGCATCCTCCTTCATTCGAACGACATGGCCGAGCCAGCACAGCCGCTGGATATTAATACGCTGCACAACGTCTATGTCGTTGACGAGCTCATACAGCTCATTGTTGGATCGTATGCAGAAATCATCGCCAACTCGAACTGAACCGAAGATCTTACGCAGTACTTTTCTCTCGAACGCTCTCAAGACTGCTGCATTAGTACTAAATAGGGTCCATGCCTCTGCGCCGTAAAGAAGCACGGGTAGGATGAGCGTCTTGTGAAGTGTTAGTTTAGTCGTACGAGAGAGGTCTCTGCTACTCAATTGCCTATTGAGACCATAGTAGCACCTGTTGGCGAGAGTGATCCTGCGCTTGATCTCCAGACTGACATCATTTTTGGTGGTAATGGCGGAGCCAAGATAAATAAATTCCTTGACTGTATAAAAAGTTAGTTATCGGCCGTAATCTGAGAATCAATACGCCTTCTTCAGTATTTCTTCGGCGACTTCCTCTCAGCAGATTTCTGGCAAAAACTCTGAGAGTAAATAAAATTGCCATGAAAAGTTTCTCAAAAATCTGTCGTTCGGAGTCGACTTTAAACTGTAGGTCCCACCACTCATGCATAAAAATTAACACACACAACATAAGTGGTGTGAGAAACTAGGTCGTAATCCTGACTGAAGGGTTGTAATGACCAATTATGTATGTATGTATGTACTAGTAACTCTGTTTCATATGGGTTTATCTCGAATCTAAAGGTCGTGTCAATATACCGACATTCTAGACAAGTTTAAAGGAAAATATCATCCAACGTGATCTGTTATCCCTTATGGAGTCTACATGAGATGAGGTCTTTAGAAATTTATTTTACTTATTTAAAGATAAGATATTCTAAAATGAAAATATTTGCCTTTTAAGCCCTTTTTCCCTTTAGCATTTCCCAATTGCATGATGAACGAATGAAAATAAATTTTCTGTGGACACTTCCGAAAAACATAATTTACGCTTTTGTTAGAAATTATTGACAATTGTCAATCAAATATTAACAGTTTTTTTATCCGCTTGATTATAACGGAAAATCAAAAGTTCTACTCGATTAGCTGTCAATGTTGGATGATGGATGGGATGGATGGCCCTAAACGCCATGCAACTAGAACAATTAAAACTGTTGATTGGTTAGGTTCTGCTTTTGAAAGTGACAGTGACAATTGCTCTATTAAGGCTGAGTTTTTTTAAATTTTATTTTTATTTTCTTTTATTTTCCCTATGCAGACATTTTCAAGTGGAATATTCCTTCAAAAAAAAATATACTTTTTATTGCATACATAATTTTCTCTTGTATTTAAAAACAAATACGATGGGCAAGTATTAATAATAACAGCAACAACAACAAATATATGAATGTTTGAATGGATGGCTGATATACGAGTAATGAAGGCTACAATTTGTCTGATTGTCAGTGTAATTATGGAAAATATTTCAATTTAAAGTTGAAATATTGAGTTCAGGGTTAATTTTTTTGGGCGATAGTTTAATAAATGCAAACTTTTATTGAAAATTGGATACTCCTTGCAGAATTGTTGAAATTTATTTGTTATTTTTGAAAAAGGATTTACATGGATAAGAATGATTGAAAACAGTTTTATTATTATTGTAGTATAGGTGAACTTTGTTAATAATTTTCTTGTATTACCTAAGCATCATTTTCTTTACCAACTTATACCCAGAGCTCTAGTTTATGATATTTCTAAGCTTCAGGAGGTTTTAGCTATAATCTCCGATTTGCCTAAGAAGGCCACAAACAACCTTAAGCCATAAGTGAATTATTAAATCCCCAGAAAAGCGGCATTCTAACATTGATTACTTACTTACTTACTTAACTAGTCATTACAAAACTTCAGTCAGGATTACGACCTAGTTTCTTACACCACTTATGTTGTGTGTGTTAATTTTATACATGAGTGGCGGGACCTACAATCCAAAGTCGACTCCGAACGACAGATTTTTGAGAAACTTTCCATGGCAATTTTTTATTTACTCTCAGAGTTTTTGCCAGAAATCTGCTGAGAGGAAGTCGCCGAAAAAATACTTTTTTGTATTTTGTTTTGATGTCTGGCCTGGGGCTCGAACCCTGGCTTTATGTCTAATAAGCCAACACACTACCTACTAGACTACGGCAACTTCATTGATTGCTGTTGGATTATTCAGCCAGGGAGGAAACTCGTTACATACATATTTACTTTTTTATTGAACTAATTCCACATCATTTGCTTAAAACCTTTTGAGATCCAAAGATCTGCCAACTGATCGATTAAATATTTTACACTGAAAAATTTTCCTGTTGGGTGCCCTGGGTAGTGTGCTAGACTATTAGCGTGAGGGTCGTGAGTTCGATTCCCGCCAGAGACTCTGGTCGGTGATACTACACCGAGCATATGGTCAAGTTACTCCGCTCGTATATAATTAGAATATAATTTGTAATTGTATTGTAATTAATAAATGAATAAATAAATAAATTTTCTTATTACTCGACTATACAGGGTTTCATTCTATTCAACCTTCTGTTTATTGGTATTTTGTCTACAGGCAGTGCTGCACGTTTAACCTCGACTAAACAAGATTAATGGGAACATTAACAAAAGGAGCTGTATTCCAGTCCGAAGTCGCCGTAGTCTAGTAGGTAGTGTGTTGGCTTATTAGACGTAAAGCCAGGGTTCGAGCCCCAGGCCAGACATCAAAACAAAATACAAAAAAAGTATTTCTTCGGCGACTTCCTCTCAGCAGATTTCTGGCAAAAACTCTGAGAGTAAATAAAATTACCATGAAAAGTTTCTCAAAAATCTGTCGTTCGGAGTTGACTTTAAACTGTAGGTCCCACCACTCATGTATAAAATTAACACACCCACAACATAAGTGGTGTGAGAAACTAGGTCGTAATCCTGACTGAAGGGTTGTAATGACCAATTATGTAGGTATGTATGCAGCTGTATTCCAGAAATTAATCCAAATCTTCAAAATAAAATGTAACTTTACCTTTACCTTAATTGCTTAACACTCCGCTGTATGATATCATTACATAGAGTGACTCCTGGATAATATTTCTTTATTCTCTCACAAAATCACTAACATTCTAGCGAAACTAGAAGATCTGCAATGATTAGCAAGTATTATTGGATGTGAGATAAATGTTAATAAAAAATTATGAAAAGACATGAGAGTATGCAAAGTTAGCACACACAATATCATGCTACAAGATTACAAAATTAACTTCTGTTTTCTAGACTCTACAATAGCAAGGAATGGCGGCAAATTAAGCAGGCTTAACGCAACATATGCAAGATATTCTATATCGATACCATAAGCAATAACTATCCATGGAACTTAACCAACTAAGAACTCATACTGAAATAAATTTAAAATTTTTGGAGTGTCCCTATTATTTCTCTCATCACTAAATGTTGTCGCCATAGTCACAATTAAGGAAATATACAATGTTTGTTACCAAATTATTTTTAATTTTATTTTGTAACATTTAAATTGTTTAAATACAATGTGAATTCATTTAATTTAATTACGATATGAAAACTATCAAAAAAAAATTTTTAATTTTGACGTCATAAATTGTCGCCATAAAAGCAGGCAAACAAACGCGAGAAATTAAGGGTGACGTTATTAGAGGTCGAGGTACATTGTACTTACGTTTTGTTAAAAACAAAAACACAAAAATTAATAATAATTTTTGGCATCAAATCAACAGCAAGAATTGTTTATTAATGAAGAGCAGCAAAACGAACGAAACAAACAACAAAAACAAAAACGCTGCTTTCTTAGTTAAAATCTTTGCAGAGACATGCTTATGAAAAATGCACTTTTCCAAACAGACACACACACAAGCACACACATACACTATTATTTTAATAAGTTTTTGAATTTTTTTCAATTAATTTTTAATACTTTAATTTGTAATAAATTAAATGATTTTCATTTGAAATGCTTTTCCTTTTCTTTAATCATTTATTTTTATTGTTTGTGGCCGTTATTGCGTACCCCTAACTCCTGCGCTACTGTTTAGTTAGAAAGTTAACGAACAACTGATGCAACAATAAAAACAAACAGCATCGTAGAGCATAGAAAAAATTATTAAACAAAAAAAAAAGAGAAAAACAAGAAAACATCTGCATCAGCAGAAGTCATTCTCTGGCCATGAATTCTTTTACCAAAGACTTGTTGTGGTGTCTACTCTTTCCTATTTAATTACACTCTTTGCTCTTGGAAGCGTACATGCATACATACATATATACATACATACACACATGCATGCTGTAATACACAAAATAAACATTTTCATAAACATTCACGCATGTACTTACATATACATTGGTGGGGTTGTATGGCAGTATGGCCCTGACTGTGAAATTAAATGAAAATGTTTGTAAACATTTCTAAGTGAGTAGCCTCTAGTAATATTATGCTCACTTGATTTTCTTTTATTTTCTTTATTTCTCTCTCCCTTATTTTCTTGTGTTTCTCTTGTGACTTTTACTCTTTACAAAAATTTCTGTATAAAATATCTCTTGTAATATAATGCTTCTTCTCTTTAATTTCTTTTGCTTACTCTTGTGATTTTTAATCTTTTTTACAAAAACAAAATTGCATTACAATTGAAAACTAGGCAACGGGACATGTTTGGAATATTTGGGTAAATGACATGTAAAATGTCTCTCTCTCTCTCTTCCTTTTCTTTTACTCTGAGGATTTATACTCTTTTTAATTGTGCATTACAATTGAAAATTGCATGCAATGAATGTAAACGATAAGGCATACTTAGCGTTTTCTTTATTTAAATTTGGTCGTTTTAAATGCTGAATTTTGTTTTGTATTTCCGTTAAAAAAAAGAGTTTCTTTAAGATGAGAAGTATAGAAGTATTATGATGCAATTGAATTGCTTAAGAATTTAAAATAAATTTTTTGATCAATTAATCGACAATTTGTACAGAAATAAGTTATCGTGTTGTTTCTGTACTACCAAGCTTTTATGGCTCTCAGTCCCATAATCATATTCGCAGCAACTTATTTCGCCAAAAAGACATACAAAAGATGTGATATACGATCTTTGTTGCACCAAAAACCCATGCAGTTGATGTGATATACGCTTCTTTTCCTGTTTTCAGCGTTAAGGAAAAATTTCCAAAAAAAACATTTGCCAGATTAAAACTGACTGCATCAGACAACTGATAAAAATCTTTGAAGAGGTGGATACTAGATAGTGACTTACTTACTTACTTAATTCGTCATTACAAACCTTCAGTCAGGATTACAACCTAGTTTCTCATTTAGTTAATTTTATACATGAGTGGCGGAAGCTACAGTTTAAAGTCGACTCCGAACGACAGATTTTTGAGAAACTTTTCATGGCAATTTTTATTTACTCTCAGAGTTTTTTTTTGCCAGAAATCTGCTGAGAGGAAGTCGCCCAAGAATAACTTTTTTTATTTTATTTTGATGTCTGGCCTGATGCTCGAACCCTGGCTTTTCGTCTAATAAGCCAACACACTACCTACTAGACCACGGCGACTTCGACTAGATAGTGATCTCCACTTAAATAAAAAGAACCACTTAAAGAAAAAAGAAAAAAGAAATAAAAGAACGTGCCCGGTTCTTATTAAAAAGATAATGGACACAACATTTTCTGCAATAAAAATCTTACACAGAAGTCACCACAGTAAGGATTATTTAACCAGGGAATGGCCCCTGCTCATGCAGTACATTGTATTGAGCTAATTAAGGAAATATGTGACAAGTTCCATAGGATAACCTATCATGCTAGAAGTACGACAACAGCTCAAAAGTCCTCTTAGTCAACTTCCATGTAACGTAACTAAAAATTGTGAATCGAGGCCTTTTTAGGCTTTCTATATTATTACAAAAAAATGGCTTTCAGGAAAAGGTTCCATTATATAAACGTTTATATTACTAATACCTTGACATCACTGTTCAAATTGATTCAATGAAAAACTGCATTTAAAAATTATTTCTATTGCATTATACCGTAAATGGTGGATGATTTTTCATTTATTTCTCTATAAAACTTTGTAATAATAGCTCTTGAAATTAAGGGCAGTCGGGTCTTATCCAGAAAATTAATTCAATCAAGGGTTCATAAATAATTTTCACTTTAAAAAGCAGGCATTTTCTTTTGACATATAACGAGAGTGCAGACAAAGGGATGATAGACAAATATTTTCACCTTTTACCTGAGAGTGAAATAAATCCATCTACAAATATTTCTTTGTCTTGTTTAGTTATTTTACGCAGTGACTAGCAAAGAGGGATGGATGTCTACCCTTTAATGATGATTCTTTGGTATTAAAAAAAGTATTAAATAAAAAATGGACTGCATTAGTTAAACTGATTACTAATAGGGAACCCATTTAATTACATCGTACATACATACATACACATGCAAATATACTACATTTATTTAATATGACGGAAGAAATAGTTGAGTCAATTTTCCAATTTTTAAAATCAGAATTTATTCAACAATTAATATAAAATGTTTCAGAAATTCTTAAAAAATATATGCTTTCATAGCCATTAAATTATGATCGAAAGAAATAAAGAAAAATAAATCGTTAACCATTTGTGGGCCAATATGTTTTCTAATAATGCCTTAAATTCCCTTTGTGCGTGCTCAACGTCTAGTAGCTAATACTTCTAAAGCAGCTGGAAAGCTGCCAGATGGCGTATTGTAGTGATTAAGGAGCCAACAAATCGCCGGGCCCTTAACTGCCCAGAATTAATAACACGACATACGTGACAGGAAAGTCGGTAGTCATTGCATCAAGTCACTCACCACTACAACCAATACAATTACAACCCACAGCTATGCAATAACAGACGGCAGCCCTATTATCCTAGAACTTACCAAAGTAATTGGAAAAACTTGATTTATAAAACGGAATTAAAGATAAGAAATTATAATAAAATGAGATATTATAAGTCATGTTATCACGGGGCACTGCGAGATTAGGTCACTGACGAGGATCTGGAACAGATCCCAGCCGGACTATTGCAGGGCATGTTGCGATAAGGAGGAGTTGGAGACTATCGAACACCTCCTCTGTAACTGCCCAGCCGTTGGTAGGTTGAGGACCCTTGGCAGGGCCTTCTGTGAGAGTTTGAATTCTGTGTCGAGAGCCGACATCAAGGCTCTGCACAGATTCATTAGTGGATTGGGCTGGTTGAGAAGTGCTAGGGCTTCATCATTGTAGTCGCACCCTCCCTTTTTGTTGTGTCTGGTTTGTGTAATTCCTTCGCTTCCCATTCTCCCCTTTCCTACATCCTCTCCTTTTTTATCCTATTCCCTCTATTATCCTTCCCTCTTTAATGACGTTGTGCAATAGGTCAATTCAACCTCCGGGTTCTGTACTTGTCTTAATTGACAAGTACACGTCGTCTAACCTAACCTAACCTAACCTAAGTCGCGTTGGAAGTAAGATTCCGAGATTCAAAGTGTCTTCGTCTGCGTTTATTCAGAGCTAAAACTATTGAAACTACAGCTAGCCTCAGCGAAAGAATGGCAGTATAGACGAGGAAAACGGTCTGAAGCGTATCAGAAACTATTAAAGGTCAGCTCTGATTACGAATTTTTATACAATAGAGTCCATGCTACAAGGAGAGAGGAATACTGCAGATAACTAGATATATGCCCAGAACTTCTAGGAGGATACATGCCTTGCCTAACAGAAAAGAAAACAATCCAAATAACTTTTTTATGTCATATTGAGAAGATAAACAAACCAGTGACAACAGCATATTAACACGTTCATCGCCATGTCAGTCATATGTGTCTGACGCTAAGAAGTTCTACATGAGCCATGTCACACATATACATATGTCTGATTTGTAGTCCACACTATTTTGGAATTGTATTTTACAAATTTATTTTTGTAAAATACGCATTTTAAATAAATAAATAAAGAAAAAAAGTTTTAATATAGGGCCATGTCAGTCAAATATGTGTGACATAAAAAAGAGTGTTTTTCCGGGAATTTTGGCAAAAAAAAATTTTTCTGTGATACATTAAGTTTCCTTGATACATTTTTAACTAAATTATGTAATAAAGTTAACATGGCACATGTGAAAATTTTTTTGATATTATCGTGGCGATTAACGTGTTAAGCTCACCAAAGTAGATGAATCCACAATCGAGCTTTTCGCATCATATCACACCACATCACCCAAGTTATGACCTATAATTCATTGATCCCTTCTTAATGGGTTAATGACTTTATTATTACAAAAATAAACATATTTAAGCAGCAGCACCTTTTCAAAACGTGAAAAGTGTGCGAAAAACAAACGAAAAATTAAACAAAATCATGGCATTTTTTGCACACTCACTCATTAACATTGATCTTTACAGAAACAAAAAAAATTTACAAAATTTATTGCAAAAATAATTTTACAAATGCAACAACAACAACAACACAAAACAAAAAATTACCACATTGGCGTTAAACCAAATTAAATACAAAATCAACAACAACAAAGTACTTTTTAAAAGAAAATACTCATTAAAGTACCAGCACTCATGCTGAGAATGATGACGATGACGATGACTTTTTCATTTTTGCATCAGCAAAACGTAGGTGCGTAGTTTGTACGCCGGAACATGTCAATGCGAAGGTCAGTTTATCTGTTTTTCTTTATTTCTTCTTCGTTCTTAGAGATTTATTGCAAACGCTTTTAATTAAAAAAATTTTTTTTAAGAATTTCTTACAAAAACACTGTATTTTTTGTCTTAAATTCATAAATAAAAATTTTTAAATTCAAAATGAATTTCGAAATTAATTTTCGATATTTAAAATTATTGTCTCATAACTTATTGAAAAAATTGAAAAAAGTCAATGAGAAAATAAGAAACATACATAATTGATCATTACAACTCTTCAGTCAGGATTACGACTTAGTTTCTCACACCACTTATGTTGTGTGTGTTAATTCTATATATGAGTGGCGGGACCTACAGTTTAAAGTCGACTCCGAACGACAGATTTTCGAGAAACTTTTTCATGGTAATTTTATTTTACTCTCAGAGTTTTTGACAGAAATCTGCTGAGAGAAAGTCGCCGAAGAAATACTTTTTGCATTTTGTTTTGATGTCTGGCCGAACCCTGGCTTTTCGTCTAATAAGCCAACACACTACCTACTAGACCACGGCGACTTCAAAGAAAATAAGAAAGTTACGTGTAAAATGGGTGCTGCGATTAGAAGCAATGGGAAAGGATCAGTACTGTAATATCATTCGCATCTTATTAATGTTACGATCCATAAAACCTATTTTTACTGCTCGGGCTCGAAAGGAATATTCTAGCCATAGTAACGACAGGCACTACAATTTGTTTTAACATTCAATTTCGACCAATTGGTGTTTATTACCATAGAATTTTGGAAAAGAACCCGAGTTCTCATTCCTGTAGCTTCTGCTGAGTATATCGGTCTGTGTAGATACTTACAGGGGGGCAATCATTCCCAAGGACTCAAGATTTAAAGCCTTAGCATGCATAAGGAGCTGCTTAGGCCAGCAGTTTACTCTTATAACAGGAAGAAATTTTTGTAAGAAGGACTTACTATGAAACCAGTCTAAGGTGACATAACATGCATGGTGGGTGTTTCCCTTTCACAAGAACTCAAGATTGAAAGGCTTAGCATGCCCAAGAATTTTTTGTAAGAAGGACCCAATATGAAACCAATTTAACGTCACATTACATGCATGGTGGGTGTTACCCGTAAGGCACTATTAAAAAAGAGAACAGTTTGCCTTCTTATGTCATCTAAAAACGGGTTTCATTACCGGTTCAACTATGTATTGCCTTGTACAATAAAAAACAAAAAATAAAGAAGAAAAATAATTTTCAAATAACAGAAAACTAAAATCTCAACAAATATTAATTAATTAATGACAACAGACATGTTTTGAAAGCGTTTGTCCCATAAAATTTAAAGAAAAATAAAGAAATAAAAATTTAAGGTGATATTATGATTATAAACAATTTGAATTATAATAAAAATCACATGCTATTAATAATAATCAAAAATTAATTTTTTTTTTATTTTATTTTAAATTTTCTTATAATCTTTGGATTTCATTTTAAATAAAAATTTCAAATGACGTTAAAAGTCTAAAGGAAATATGAATCAGTTTTAAAACAAAAGAAAAGAAGAAGAGAAAAAACCACAAAATTTATTATAAAATCGTTTAAAATCAATTAACAACTGATTAATAATAAGAGGATATTAAAGTAAAATAAATCAGCAGATAATAAAAGTCATGTAGTATGGTATACGAGAGTAAAAATATGAAAAAAATAATAAAAAAAACTTTCATTGGAAGGTTTATGTCGAGGCTAAAAATTCCATTTTATTATGCACATACATACATACACCCAAACCTGTTTTTACACGGTTTTTTTTACGCGAATTTGAAATAACACGGTTTTTTTTTAACAAATTTACCATTTTTTTTGTTCGCTCCTTTTTATACGGATAAAATCGTTTAATAAAATAAAAACTCTGTGTATACTATTCAACTAAATCTGTGCGTTTTTATAAAGTTATTCAATTTTATAGGCATATGTAGGCTGCTGCATCAATCCTATGTATATTTTTTCAGTTTGTTTATACACTTACATACATACATAATATTTGACTTTTTTTACGCGTTTTTTTTTTTACACGGTAACCACTGGAACGTATCTACCGTGTAAAAAAAGGTTTGGGTGTATATAATTGGCTATTACAACTCTTTAGTCAGGATTACGACCTAGCTTCTCACACCACTTATGTTGTGTGCTAATTTTATACATGGAGTGATGCGACCTAAAGTTGACTCCGAGCGACAGATTTTTGAGAAACTTTTCATACCAATTTTATTTACTCTCAGAATTTTTGCCAGAAATCTGTCTAAGAGGAAATCCCCAAAGAAATATTTTTTTCATATTTCATTTAGTTGGCGATGTTTGACCTGGTGTTTGAACCGAGGCGGCACACATTACATACAAGACTACGGCGACTACCTCAATTTTGCTATAGGAAATCTTATTTTAAAGTTTTTTTTTGTCCTCTCGACTTGACATTTATTAAACTGTCTCTATCCTCACGGGACATTGTGTAATAAGAATGCTTGTACAGTAAGACCCCGCTTAACGCGGTAGTATTGAGATTCCCCTAAATCGCACACTGTATTGATACTTGTTGTATATGTGTGTAAATACAACGGCCATACACCAACCAAACGCGTTGCACTATATAGTGACGGTGTATACTATGTATCTTTTTCAGCGCTCTTTTGTTGGTCTGTCCAGAATAAAGATTCCAACTGTATTTTCCGAAGTCGTAATCACAGTATGAACGCATCTTTCCTGCGTCACAGTTGATTTATTAGTTCTCATCAACATTACTAGGTGTATACATACATGGCCTCCCCGCTGAATTGTTTAAGACCGGATGTAATGAGTTGGTAGGGCGCATGCACCAGCTTATTTACAAAATATGGCTAGACAAAAGTATGCCCAACGATTGGAACCTCAGTGTCATCTGTCCTGTCCTGAAAAAGGAAGACCCTACTATATACGCCAACTACAGGGGTATAAGCCTTCTCCCTATCGCATATAAGGTTCTTACAGGCTTATTGTGTGAACGACTGAAGCCACTCGTCAAAACACTGGTTGGACCTGAGCAGTGCGGCTTCAGACCTGGCATCGACCATCCACCATCGACCAGATCTTCACACTACGCCATATCCTGGAAAAGGCCCACGAAAAACATGTCGACACACACCATATTTTTGTCGACTATAAGGCAGCCTTCGATAGCCCCATAAGGCAACGTGTTTTTGCCACAATGTCTGAGCTCGGTATTCCTGCGAAGCTGATAAGGCTATGCAGAATGACGTTGAGCAATTCCTGCAGCTCCGTCAAGGTAGGAAAGGACCTCTCCGAACCTTTTGGTACCGTGCGAGGTTTCAGACAAGGCGACCCCTTATCATGCGACCTCTTCAATTTATTGGAACGTATCCCCCGCGTTAAACGGGGTCATACTGTATATAAAATAATTGGAACCTCTTGTGTATTTTATGTTTTGTTTAACAACACTTAACCTAGTGTGTCCTTACCTACTAATTGGAACCCCTTGTGTATTTTATGTTTTGTTTAACAACACTTAACCTGGTGTGTCCTTACCTACTTTTATCAATTTTCATGTTTATTTTTGTATTTAAATTGAGATGATTTGATTTAATGAGCTACTTTCATTGCCTTTAAGTACAGCTTCAAAAGAAGCCATGATTTATCATTGGCTTGAAAAATATTTAAAAAAAAACTTGTTTCCAAATATGTATGCATGTATTCTTAATGCCTATAATTATAATAATTTCTCCATTACAATTTCTGCTACTAATTAAAAAATAATTTTAAAATATTTTATTACTTAATTATTAATTTACGTTTTTGCATTGTCTCCATTTTTCAAACCAGTCTTGACTTTCTAAATGTTTGCAAACTAGAAAATAATACTCATTTAAGATTTAATATGAAATAAATTTTTTTAAATAAACATATACAAGATACAATAACAAAAACTTGCTAATTATTGATATTTCGCAGTTGTTAAACAAAATTTAAAAAAAAATAAAAATAAAATAAAATAAATATTGAGAAATCACAGACCATCGAATCGCAAATTTTTATTAAAAAAAAAAAAAGAAATAAAATAGGGAATTACAATCGACATCCACTAGGGCATTTACATGAAATTTAAAGTTATCAATTACAGCGTAAATAATTCATTTGCAATTTAAAAAAATTTTATTTAAAATCTAATTTCGACTTTTTTGCTACTTTCATATTCTTTACATAAATTTATGTGACGTTTTATTAGTGAGACTTCACCAGATACTAAAGGGTGTTTTTTATAGAGGTATAGAACTTTAAGTTGCAATAAAACAACGATCGATTATTCGATTCACATGAATTTTATTTATCCGAAAGATAATCTTGTGGCATTACATTTTAAATATGATTTCTGGCATATGACCGCCACGGCTGGCGCGGATGTAGTCCAATCTGGACATCCAATTTTCGATGACTTTTTCCAACATTTGTGGCCGTATATCGGCAATAATACGGCGAATGTTGTCTTCCAAATGGGCAAGCGTTTGTGGCTTTACCGCATAGACCAATGACTTTACATTGCCCCACAGAAAGTAGTCTAGCGGTGTTACATCACAAGATCTTGGAGGCCAATTCACAGGTCCAAAACGTGAAATTAGGCGGTCACCAAACGTGTCTTTCAATAAATCTATTGTGGCACGAGCTGTGTGACATATTGCGCCGTCTTGTTGAAACCACATCTCCTGGACATCATGGTTATTCAATTCTGGAATGAAAAAGTTAGTAATCATGGCTCTATACCGATCACCATTGACTGTAACGTTCTGGCCACCATCGTTTTTGAAAAAGTACGGACCAATGATTCCACCAGTCCATAAAGCGCACCAAACAGTCAGTTTTTCTGGATGTAACGGTGTTTCCACATACACTTGAGGATTAGCTTCACTCCAAATGCGGCAGTTTTGTTTGTTGACGTAGCCATTCAACCAGAAGTGCGCTTCATCGCTAAACAAAATTCGCTTATGAAAATCGGGAACAACGGTAATCTCGTTTTGGGCCCATTCGACGAATCTACGCCTTACTTGATGATCGTTTGGCTTCAAATCTTGCACGAGTTGGATTTTGTAAGCACGCAAACCAAGATCCTTCCGCAAAATCTTCCATAAAGTGGATCGACACAGATCCAATTCCTGTGCTCGATGGCGGATGGACTCATTCGGGTCTTCCTCAATGCTACGCTCTACAGCAGCAATAGCTTCTTCTGTACGCACCGTACAGCGTCTCTGGGGATGCGAGTTATCAATAAGAGTAAACGTGGTGCGAAAACGTTCCATGGTTAATCGAATTAACTGCTCTGATGGACGATTTTGTCGACGATAAAATGGACGTAGTGCGCGATACGTTTTCCGCACAGAACCATTATTTTCGAAATAAAATTGCATTATTTGCAAGCGTTGTTCAGGCGTGAGTCTATTCATGATGAATTGCCAAACCAAACTGAGAATAAATCACTTGACAGCTATTAAATCGGTCGCCATCTTGAAAAGTAATGCCAACTTAAAGTTCTATACCTCTATAAAAAACACCCTTTACTAATCTAAGTGGTTTAGAGGTTTGGGGAAGTACATATTACGAATTTCCTAAAAACGGGACGGCTTGTGTGCATACCCGTAAGTTATGGGATAGTTAAGTAGTTCTTTTGAGGAGCATAGTTCTATTCCAAACCTCTTTCATATTCTAATTCGATTTCTATTTTTATTATTTCGTTAATCTCATCAGTCGTCAATGTTTTTTAGCTAAGCAATTAATTTATCGAATTTAGCTGGTTCTAGAATAACAGGGTTGCCATAGATAGTTGCCTAGAAACAAAGAGCTCTGTGAAAATGTATGGAGTTGTTGTATGCATGTAGTGTTAAGATAATAATCAACAATTTTTAACTATTACTCCTAATTGCTCAATGACAGCGTCAGACATGTTTAAATTTTAATGGTAAAAAAATTTATTTTTTTCTTATTTTATTTTTAGTTGAAGTTTTGCAAATTTAAAAGGAACACCCTTTACATAAATAGGCATACAAACATTCAGACATTCGGACATTCATAGACATTACAAGGACAATAACAGTCTCACCTATGCTGTTACAAAATAAGGAAACGAATCTTTAAAAATTCTCACGCAACACTTGATATCTTTTGGTGGTTTTTTTTTTGACAGGAAATACAAAAACCGGCAAGTGACAGTTATAAATGATAGCTTTTTAAATTATGACAGTGAAATATTACCAGCCAAAATGTATGACTTAATAATTCTATTAGAAATAATGAAGTGATTAAAAGCTGTAACACTTTAGTCCATATTACATAACCATTAAGATGACATCGGGTAACCGTGTAATGTTTTAACTTATTGAAGAAATCTAAATTTGGTCTAAATTTCTCAAAGGTAAACTGGTTAAAAATCATATTCCAAAACCATAATAAAGAAATCGAAAAATTCTATCTTCATATGCGGTTTACCTTAACATATCTGACATGTATTTCCATATTGAATTTCAAAAACTGTAACACATAATGGAAAACTATGGAAATTCTTTGGCAACAAAAAATAACTTTCCTCTAATAGCCTCAAATGGTTGAATGCCTATCTAATGTTTCTTTATTTTTTGAAACAAAAAAGCTTTAATTCTGTTAAATCAATAAATTCTTGATGGCAAAGAAACAATAATTTAAATACACTAATGTCCTTAAAACACAATATAGAACGGCTAATTATCTACACGGTTTGTCAGGTTCCAGTTTATTTTTAAACATTCAAATTAAACATACATTTTGAATGAATTTTGGATCGATCGATCTGATCGCCGAACGAAAAAAAAAATCATTCACTTTAACCATCATAGAAGCGAAAGAAGCACTCAAGTGCTTCGGTTTCTTATAAGAGGACAATAAATACAATCTGATTTCCTTGCTTATTTATACATACATACATACATACATACATACATACATGCATACATACATACATACATAATTGGACATTTCAACCCTTCAGTCAGGATTACGGCGTAGCTTCTCACACCACTCATGTTGTGTGTGTTAATTTTATACATGAGTGGCGGGACCTACAGTTTAAAGTCGACTCCGAACGACAGATTTTTGAGAAACTTTTCATGGCAATTTTATTTACTCTCAGAGTTTTTGCCAGAAATCTGCTGAGAGGAAGTCGCCGAAGAAATATTTTGTCATATTTCATTTAGTTGGAGATGCCTGACCTGAGGTCTGAACCGAGGCCTCATGTCTAATAAGCCAACACACTACCTACTAGACTACGGCGACTCCTTGCTTACTTATACCCGCCCAAATATGTAATACAACTTGCTACATGGACCGGTGTCAAGGCGTTTCTTTTAAGGCTCCGCAACCGCGTACGGAAGTGGGCGAAGATGCTTAATAATCATAGTAGTCAAGTTTATTGATTCGCAATATGGCTTGTGTTTCTCTGTTTTAACGTTACTGCAACGGAATGTGTTCAAAGGAAATGAAGCTTTTTTTCCATTGAAAATCGCATATTTTTGCAAAGTATACGTCTGTCGCTCTTGCACATATGTACATACATATCGTTGGTCTCATGTAGAAAAGCCCTAACTCACACTTTTTCGAAATTGATTTTTTTTTGCGATTCCAATGCATTTAACACAAATACACATTGGAATCACAAAAAATCAATTTCGAAAAAAGTGAGTTAGGGCCTTTCTATATGAGGCCAACGATATATGATCAATTGGTTAGTGGATCGCACAATGCATTACATGGAGAATTTGTTCTTTAGCTGCACTATCCATATGTGAAATTTTCTTCCTGCAAAAGTTTTTTCCCTCACTTATCACCTTTTTTCCTCCCTCCCATAATCATCATTTTCATAGTTCCCAGACAATGCTTTGCACTAAATGTTGGTCTTATTGAAAAAAAAAAACATCAGACCTGCAACAGTAGGCTAATCCTGCAACAGTAGGCCAATTAATACAATTGAAGCAAAGCAAAAGGGAATAATAATGGTAGGAACGTTACAGGAACACATAATTAGCCCATTGAGTATGCAGAGAAATTCTTAAAGAAATTTCAAATAATTCAAAGGTAAGTCTTCTATTAGTTCTATGAAATAGGAAAATTGTGTTGTACTGAACTGCCAAATGTTTAAAAAGAGGTTACAATCCCCGTCACACAACAGAGCATAGCTATTTCAATTGTCTCAGTTAAACTGGTTATTTTCGGCTTGTCTTTGTCATCCACTTAATTTAATAATTTTAATTTAATTTTTTTAATTATTGCATCAAACATTCTCATATTCATACTTCTTATTAATTAATTTTTTACTCACATACTCATACGCACCGGTTACCACACTTTAAATATGAATTTCTTTCTCTTCTTCTTCTTATTTTTTACATTTTCAAAACTAGTTTGTTTTGTTTTTATTTATTTGTTCTTAAAATTCCTTTTTAAAATATTTGTTGTTATTTAAGGAAAATTTTCAATTTATTTTTTTTTGTATTGTTTTTCTGTTAATTTTTCTTTTTTTAAATTATGAATTCCGTATGAATTATTTTCAGCATCATTTGTTTGTGCTTGTTCTTCGTTTTCTTTTGATGTATATATATTTAACCAAAAAAAAAACCAAACAAATAAACAAATCAAATGTGAATTATTAAGTAAGTAGTATTCCTATATACATGTCTACGTATGTACATAGGTAGAGCTGTTCACACAAGTAATGCAAAAATTTGACTAATTTGAGTCTCATGTTGAATTGGTGTTCGTTTGCCAGTATAACGGAACATTTAAAGAAACACATGTGAGCCACCCAGGCGCCCTCCCAAAAATTTTATACCACAAAAGAAATCTTGGCGAAATTTGCCAAATACAAAGAATAAAGAGAAAGCAAGAGAGAGAGAGAGAGTGAAAATCATAAAGAAAATACAAAATCCACTAACTGTACATACACACACACGCATGTGTATATATAGAGCAAACATATTTTCGCTCTTTTCTGTACTTTAAAATCTCAAAAAGCAAGAATTTGATATGACGTCACATGAAAATCCGCTTCATGGGTAATTACGTATTCAGTTCCTTGTTCCGTTCTGTTCTGTTTGTTTTTTTTTTAATTTTTGTTCTCAGTTTTCTTTTTGTTTTAGTTCTTTGTGTTTCATTGTTTTTTTTAGTGATGGCATTATGTTAGTACTGAAGCAATTCACATGACACCTAAAAATATGCTCTTAATTTTTATAAAGTACAAGGTTTTGTTTTTATGAACGGTACTACCGACTACCTTTGTAACACAAAAAATTTTGGCCGTCAAGCGAATCAAATCGTTAACACCAGTGTTGCAAAATTGAAATTTTGAAATAGTACTGAACTATAACTGAAAGAGTACCTTTTTGCATCAAATGGTAGTTTTATAAAAATATATTTATTTATACGTACGGAAAATGGAATATAAATAGAATAGAAACTAAAAAATACATGTTTCCAATTTGCAAAACCATTTTGGGAAAAAACATAAAGGAAAGAAATTATTTAAAAATTCATTTACAAAATAATTTAAATTTTAATTATTTTTTGTATGCAGTTTTCTAATTTTAGTTTTTTAGAATTTTAAATAGAATGACACAATGGCAACATTGTTTTAATGCAGTAACCAAACATATCGGTGAATGTCTCCACTAACCTGTGTGGAATTGTTTATTATAGACACTCACCGTCCAAATCACGATATACAGTACATGTATTTATGATAATACAGTACCCATTTCGAATAATGGCACTTTAGTGAATTTTGATTTTATTCGCCACACCGGATAAATTCACCACATTTTGGAAGAACTCACCATACTTCGATTTTAATCACCACACCGGATAAATTCACCACATTTTGTAAAAACTCACCACAACTACAAAATTCATCACACTTAAAAAAAATTTATTTTTTTTGCTTTTCTTTCAAACCTGCAGCGAGCAAACACACCAACAAAAAAAACTACAAAAGTACTGAATTTTTCAACACTGGTTAATACAAAAAAAAACAATTTATAAATTGAATTGTTCAAACCGTGTATACGAATAGGTTTAATGAATTGAATATATACCTTTTTCACCAAGCTGCATAGGGTCTCGACGAATGGGTGGGGCGACTATTCTTGTTCCTCGTCTTTTCTTAGACACTGCGCGTATATATCCAAAGACCAGTGTCCCATTACAACTGCTGAGATGTCTAGCCTCTCAAAATTTGTGTTTGTGTAAAAAGCAACAAATAACTCTAACATCACATAAAAGTACGTTGTAGTGAGATAATAGACGACCGTCTCCAACGTATTAATCCTTAGTCAACCATCACACACAAACAATCCTTACAGTTTCTCTTTACTCATGTGCATTAAAGGATTCTAAATTTTCTCTTAAAAAACATTGTTGCTCAAGTAAAAGCAAATTTATTCTCATTTTTACTTTTCCTCTCTCACTGTCTGTCTCTACAGATTCCTTGAAACAGGATTTAATTTTCCTTTATTCTCAGGGGTCAATGTATTTTTCTTTACTCCAATTTTTATTTTTTATTCATAACTGTCACAAATACTATGGCCTACAACGACAACAACAAACAGCACATGTTATTATTTACATTTTTTTTCTTCGAAAGTTGTTGCTTTACATTATTATTTATTTAAGATTGCCTTGGTATTTTTCCAACTCCCTTCCTTCTAACAATTTCTTTAGAAGACTATACAAAAAGGCGTCTATGTCATATGCATGTCCTCGTTTGTTTAAAGGCCATATAATTTTACAATTTCATAAAATGATTATGATGAATCTCGCTTAATTGAATACAGTATGTGGGAAGCGTTTTTAAGGGAATGTCATAAAAATAAAAATAACTTTGTATTTTATTATATGCAAATATGGTTCTTATTAATTAGATTTGAAGAGGAGATTTGAAGGAGGTTAATAGAAATATTAAATTAAATAAATTATTCATAACAAGTTAATTTGTGAGAATGAATGAATATTTTTGTTGTCGATCATTTCTTCACAGTAAATGCAGCCGGGGTCGATCACTTTGCTCACGTTCGATCAGTTGCCAAAGGAAGACTAAGATTACTATACGGGCTCAAATTTTTGTATTTGCAGCAAATGTCGAGACATAAAGAGTTTCTTTCTAGGAATCATGTGCACCGTACATCCACTGGCCAATCCACCATGAACAAATATGTGAAAAAATACGAGAACGTTATAAAAAGCTCTTATTTTGTTTCGAGCATATTTCATATGGTACCGATAGAAGAACAGCCGCCTATTCACTCTGTTCTAATGAATCTGAAAGTTCGTACTCGCTATAGTCGTTAATGAAGAGTACACTACATGTTCCCATATCTGAAATTAAAGCAATTTTTCAGTTTTTAACCCGTTTCCATTTAAAAAGATTGGTAAAATGTTCGTATTTTCAGAGAGTTTGAGCCTAAATCAAAGGCATTTAAGAGCTAAATGTTGTTGTCATCTGTAAAAGAATATATGGAATTAGTAGTTAGTTATAGGGATAAGATAAAAAGTTGAACTTACAATGGACTTTTGTTTCAAATTTACATTACAAATATAGTTATTTTGGCTACTAATTATTATTTTTTTACCGTGAGAGCGGTATTATATATATATATATGTTCCTCTTACTCCTCTAGGGAGCATAGGGCCGCAGAGCGGTATTGATGGACTTCAATTCATTTCCCTTTAGATCAAATGTATGGAAGGAGTAACACGTGAAAGGCAAATGTTTTTGCCATCTATAAAAGAATAGGTAGGATTAGTAGTTAAAGGAACAAAATATAGAGTAGAAGCTAGAACGAAGTCTTGTCACAAGTTTACATCAAACATGCATATACGTTACAGACAAACATTATAAGTTGCATTTAATTTGTTTGGTTAGAACGTAACGGAAGAGAGGCAAATGATACGGCAAATGTTGACACTTTCAGTTTGATTTCCATCAAATCCGCCGTTTTTTTTTTGGAATTTAAGTTCAATTATTTATGTTCGATTTTTTACGATTGACGAATTCTAAATGCTTTTCTACAATATTGTAAAGGTATAAAAATTTATATTGTCTTTAATCTATTACAATTCAGGATTAAAACTTATTATGCCGACATTTTCAAGCTTACAGCTTGAAAACAATTACAATTATGTTTCAAAAATCCATCACTTTAAATATCGAAGACATTTTTTTGGAATAAAATTCGAAAATAGTGAACTAAAGAAGTTAAATAGACTTCAATACACAGATTAATCGATTAATTGTTTAAAGAAAACTCGAATTAAAATATAAATTATTTACAAAAGCAATGCTAAATAAGATAAAGCAAAAGCAACAATAACGAGCAATAACAAGTTGATTCTGCCTGTAAGTACAACTAAAAAGGAAATCAGATAAAGCAATTATTGCAGATATCCAGTATCAATACAGTCATTTATTTAGTTTTTAGGAACGAACAATGTAAGCAAACATATTCAGACACAAAATATAATTTTTTTTTTAAATCTAAAACATTGAGATTTTTACGTATTCACAATACACAGTATATGTTGTATAAAATAATAAAAATTAAATAATTAATAAACTATAAAGATGTCCTGATTTCAGAGAGATTACGGCTATGATTTAAGAGATTTTGTTTTTCTTAAAATATAAATGAAGGCAATACGTTTTTTTTTTTGCACTTTGGACACTTAACAAAACTATTAATTAAGCTAAGAAAGTTATTGTTTGGCACCTTTACTTTTAATTTAATTTAATCTTTATAAATAAATAAAAATCATGAAATAATATCACATAAAGAAAATTATTAAAAATTATTCAAAAAATATAGGTTTAAAGAAAATTAGAGAGCTTGCTTGATAACTTAAAACAAATCGTATATTGCCCCGTTGAAAAGATTCTTTCTTTATAATGATTTTGTGTCATATAAAATGCAAAAATAAAAATAAACAAAAAACAAATAAATTTGAATATTAATTACAAAAATAAATATTCTATGAAGTCTTTGTTGCTTAAAATTAAAGTTAATTAAATAAAGCTTTTATTAGCAAGTCTCGCCTTGAACGGCGGTATCACCATGTATTATTAAATCCATTTGAGATTGTGATAAATTATTGCATAGCAGTTGTTCCACTTTTATGAAACGTTCATTTGCATCCGGTGTAACCGATGCCGAGTCCTGCAAACGCACTGAAGAGCTGCGCTTAGAACGTTCTAAAATAAAAGTAAAAAAAGAAAAAAGAAAACATTAAAATAAAATCTACTTTCTGAATTCCATTTTTACTTACCAAATCTGGCACGTCTGGCTTCTTGTTCTATAATTATTTCATTTGTTATATAGACTTCTCGCCGTATTTGATCTCTCAGTTCAACACTCATATCGGGTATACACCATCTGACTAATATCATTACCAAAGCAACAAAATTCTGCAACAACAGAAGAAAAAATAATATTTTCAAATGTATTCGAAAGTAAAGTAACGAGTAAAGAAATTGTAAGTGGAACAAATTTCAATGTTATTGATGTTTTTAGATGATAGTAGCGTGAGTATTAACCTGCTTTCATCGGAACAAATTGTTTAATTGTTTATGAAGCCATATTGAATTGCATGTTGAATATTTGTGAGAAGAACAGAAATATTAGGTCTAGTAAAAAGGTAACTTTAATAATCAGTATCTCTAGCTAGGTGGCGTTGAAAAAACAGGATTTTGTAGTAAGTAAACTTTTTAGACAATTTTTTTATTGAAAAATTTAAGGCTTTTAATGGCCATAAAACAATAATAGTAGAACACTAGAAATTTTAATTCTGCATTAAAATAGATCAATTGACGAGTACATATAAGTCACAGAAGCATCCAGATTATGTCAAATATAATCACAAGTGAATAGGTGGATATTTGTCGATAACCAAGTGTAGATTCAGACTCTAACATAAGTTTTCCTGGAAGCGAGTCACACGATGCAAATGAAAATTAATGCTACGATTGAACTGAGAAAGCGGACGAATTCGCTTGTAAGAGCACTATGCCATTTTCACTATTGATATTAAGAAGTTTTTATTGTGATACATTCCTACAAAATACCCGTAGAAGATGGAAGAGATAACAATTTGTTCAGTGGCTTGGCAAAATTGACCGCAGCTCAAACAAAACAAGTTCCAAGAGCTTATTTGGAAATTTTTATTATACATACCAGGCACTAAATGACAGTGTCTGTGTCGAGGAAATATGTTGCTAATGAATACATTTTCATGAATTACAATTGATTTCTTTCTTAAATAGTTTAGTTCGCTATAAAACGTTTACATACATCAAGTCATTTTTAAACTTAAAATCATAAAATCATGATTTCTACCATGGGCTGTGGTTTCAATGAATATTTTTTTTATATTATGTGCCTAAAATCAGGATTACCTCTGATGATCCCTAAGGATAAAAAACTACATTTTCATTATGTTGCATTGATTCACCGTCAACCTCTCTGCGACATTGTTTTAGATTCAATGGAATATTTGTATCTTAAGTTGTAATTACTTGTCATACATGCAATTTATATGTACGTACGCTACAATTAAAAGACCCCAATCTCTTGTGGGATTAGGGTTATAATGAAGCCCCACAAAATGAGGTCAATTAAATTTTGTGCGAAAACACAGTCACTCTTATTAACAAATGATGGAAATACAAAAATCATAAAGAACACTTTCAATATTCACGCCGTTTATTCACTATCTTTTTTTTGTCTCTCTTTCTCTCTCTCTTTGTCTATTGAAACATTTTTTATGTCACAGATCAATGCACTACTAAACTGCAAAAAAGGTCTATTTTCCTACTCACACACCGCTCTCACTAAATGCAGTTTATGTTGTTTTACAAAAAAAAAAAAAAGAAGGAAAATAATGAAAAATACAAAAAAAAATTGAAAATAATTAAAGCTATTTTCGCACATAGTCGCACATACTAACTACATTTCGTATGAAAGAAAGAAAATGGAAAATGTCAATGGGCCACTGTTTGAGTGATGGACAGATATTAGAATAGAAGTTTTTGAAAAGTATTGATGGATAAAAATGTTTAGTAGTTCAAAAAACGTGAAACTGATAACATCCTATAAACAGACAAAACGATTAAAATAAAATAAATAAATATCACAACTAAGAAAACAACAACATTACATTATAAAAAATATATAAAAATAATAATAATAAGAAGACAAGAAAAGAAGTCAAAATGAAACGTTTCCCTTGCTGTTTAAATCTACGTTCGATTGGTTTTAGCATAGCTGCTCTTGATATACTATTTTCGGTTACCGCTTTGATATTATGCACCTATTATCTATACAGAGATTATTTTAATTTAACAAATTGGGCAATAGCATCACATGAAAATGTTAAAATTATTGATCCTTTAAGCAATATGATAACATCGGTTGGTAAGTGTTTGTTTCAAACGGATATTATTATTCTAAATAAGGAGTAACTCGTTCTATATCTAATTAACTCTATAAAATTGCAAATAGGGTCATTGTATAATTCAATATTACCCTTTCACAATTTATTTTAAGTACGGTATGTTTTTAAAATAAATTTTAGAAGAAACCCTTAAAAAGTTCATTAAGAAACAAAAGTTTGCAAATTTAAGACAGAAAAGAAACTACAGCATGCAGAAACTATTCTCTAGTATGAAACAAATATTGCCATATAATCATATTGAGAACAATCGTTAGGCCGCATAGTCATTTAAAATAACATTCCACCTAAATTGCTTAGCTTTCTAAAATCTTACTATTATTCCCCCTAAACAATTTTTTGTAAAATCGGATGTGAAGTTGCCTTCGTTGTTATTTTATTCATGCTGCTATAGATGTTTTTGACTTTAACCAATGTCGAGAAGTTGCGTTCCGTCTACTGATTTTTTTTTTTAATTTAAGCAATCGCCTCCATCTGTTTTCTATCCACTAGTAATTCGAATATGCATAATGTATAATTGGCCATTACAACCAACCCTTCAGTCAGGATTACGGCCTAGCTTCTCACACCGCTCATTTTGTGTGTGTTAAATTCCGAACGACAGATTTTTGAGAAAGTTTTCATGGCAATTTTTATTTACTCTCAGAGTTTTTGCCAGAAATCTGCTGAGATGAAGTCGAAGAAGTATTTTTTTCATATTTTCGTTGTGATGTCTGACCTGGGGATTGAACCTCGGCCTTACGTCTAATAAGCCAACACACTACCTACTAGACTACGGCGACTACAAGTATTCGAATATGCAGTTAAACTTCATAATTTAGTTTTCCTTACCGATTTGAACTAAAAATATAATAAACAACACTCAATTTGTTACTGGTCAGGAACAGATTGAAATTTTTTTGTCAAATATTGTTTCATCAGAACAAATGTTCAAAAAAACTGGTATAAAAATGTTAGTCTGAATGTGGCAAACAGAGCGTTTTGTCAATTATATAATATTTGCGAATCGAGCATTATAATAAACAAAAGCTAAATTAATATATTTAAACAAAATATTCCAACAGTTTAAGCCCTATAAGTGCGTATCACATGAAAATGCGGAAAAGAATAGGATACACTTTAGGATAAATAAAAATGAAATAGATCGTAAAAATTTAATCTGAAAATGAAAACTACTTAAAGATGCTCTAAATTACTATAGAAATTGGAATAAGACAGAATATCTTTGAAAAAATTTTATAGGTATTGCATTGTACATATTTTTATAATAGTTTTTTACTTTTGTTGAGATTCAAATATGTTTTAATGATTTCTCATCTTTTCATTTCAGTTGATTATGTTTTACTGCATAATTTTCCAGATGCATTTTATGTTGTCATGTCAATAATTTTATGGATTAAATCGTTGATTAATTTCGTACTAGCAGCTCTTCTAATTGATGGTATTAGAAAGGTAAGGTGAACAAACAAACAATAAGAGAATAAAAAAGCCTTTAAATTTAATTTCGGCATGGAAGATTGAAACACGTAATAACTGCATTATAAAATAGAATTTATTTAAATTACAAGACAAATTTGATGGTTTTTAGGTGAAATAAGTGCACCAGCCAGAACGGGTTTAATAACTAACCATCAATAATGATTTAAAAATACTAGTTAGTGTAGAAGATTCTTTGAGGTCATAATAGGGTCAAATCTTCCAAGTGACTAAAAATTAAACTTACAATAACATCCAATAATCATTGCCTACAGTGTCAATTTAAGAGAATATTATGCGACACCAATAATTTGGTATTATTTGAAGCTAGGCTAGATGCATATATAATTAACAGAATAATGTAAAAATTATTTAAATTTTAGAGGAATAGTTAAGCTATTTACATACAACTTAAACTATATTTAAAGGCCCATAACCTAACTAACCAAACTATTCTCTCTTTACAGAAGCGTACCATTTGCATAGCACCCTGGCTTATAAATACAATCATTTCTGTATTGGTCGAAATAACCACGTACATATTTATGGAAATGAAATACAATGAAATTGATGCGGCCACAGACAAGCGTATAGTTCGCAGCATAATGTTTGGCATATTTATCAGTAAGTGTATTTCAATTCTATCAATTTACCTACAAATGAAAACTAATGTATTTCAATTTTCAGTGTTTAATGTTATGTTTACTTTTGCCATATACTGGTTATGTAAATTTTTAAAGATACAACGACAAGAGAATCAAGTTCTGCAGGATAGTATTGTAGAAGCCTCGGGAATGTTTCAACATGTTAAGGTTTAATATAGAGTAACATGGTCTAAGCAATGCAAACAATGATTTATAACACCCACACGTAAGAGACTTAAGGATACAAAAACTTAAAAATGTTGATGTTCGTTTTTTCTTTTTTTTTTTTGCAACAAAATGAAAAATAAAATTATTTGATTAAAAACTTACCTCAAATACAACTACAAAACCCAAACGACAAGCCAATATAACATAAAATGTACTGCTTAAATAATATGGGTGTACTGAGGTAGGTGGTTCACGATAATCCGCATATCTGCAAGTAGGATATAAAAAATAAAATAAAGTTTTCCAAAATAGAAAGAAAAAAAAATAAAAATATTTATTTACTGGCATGTAGTAACATTTGAATGATGTTTTGCAGCTAAAGCTGTTAAATTGCGAGAATCTGCAACCCTAAATTCCGATAAAGTAAAGTCTAAGTAGCCATGTAGAGTACCATTCGATATGTCCATACTACGATAAACCCATCGGGGTATCATATCCGAAGTGAAAGCTATAATAAAACCCTTCAAAAGTTTATATATTTCATATTAATATTCAGTTTTTTTTTTAATATTTTAAATAAAAAATAAAAACTTACATTTGTTATGACGCTTAATTTGCCAATACAGTCTAGTATGCGATACCAAACGCCTATGTCTCTAACTCTTTGCGATACAGGTCTTCGGTGATGTGTCAATAATTTTTTAGCATCCAAACGCATTTCCAAAATATTATTGAGCAAAGCAAAGAAGGGAGCCAAAGGAAAGGCAGCCACAAAGATGGTTACAAAACCATATTGTAAAACTAAATATTAAAACGTTTATAAAAATTATTATTTTTTTACAGTGTTTTCTTGATTAAAAATACAAACCCATTTCTAAATATTCGGGAAATAATGATCTCGGACCCCAATCTAATAATTTCAAATCTCGCCACCATCTTTCGGTATCCTTGTGATGACCAGGTTCTTTAGCTTTAAACAATTGTACAATGCCCACTTTAACAGCCATTATTTTACGCCATATTTTAGGCATTATAACTTCGCAAATGGAATTAAAAGCCTGCTTGCCAATCATTATAATGGCCAGTTGTATACACAATTCTGTTAAACAGCCACCAGAGGAACACTTTAATCGAAAAATAATAAATAATTGAAGATTTATTTGTATCAAACAATTTCAAATTACCTCCTCTTGCCTGTAGTCAAATATTTTATTATAGTCTCCCGGATGCCCTACAAATTTGCCTTTAAAGAAGGCTATATAAAATATGGAAGAATAATAGTTTACAAACTGTAAGAGATAAATTTTTAAAGTCAAAGAATCATCAAACTGTGTTTGAGTACGCCACAGTTCCAGTTCGGTAAGATATTCGGCTAAATGGTAATACAACTGAAAAATAAAACGTCAAAACATTAAATAAAGTTTACAAATATATTACATTTAGGCTTTAGTTACATAATTAAGTACATAAAGTAGGCACAAATTAACAAAGGCCGCAGAAGCAGTAGCAAACATAATAGCTTCAGAGGTATTCATAGGACTGTCACGCAATTTCAAAGCAGCCATAATAGACATACGATACACAACCACAGCCAGTAAAGCCACAAAGGCTAAAACAATGAGTAAAAGCACCACCGAGAAGCTGAACACAGCAGCCGGTAATTTCATGCGCCAAAAAGATACCGTAGGCTCTTTCATATTCGTAACATAATCGGTGCGTGTATTGGGCAAATGTTGTAAACGAGCCAAATACTGAGGTCTGGGATGTTCTTCGTGCACATCGAAACCAGTCAAATCCCAACGATGTGTTATTTCAGCCGAATAACGTTTCCATAGTTCAAGGAAGAGTGTAGCCCAAAAGGACATAAATACGGTAAAAAATACCGTACTAGGATTATCGATTAAATAGGATATTTTGGCATAAAAACATGTCTCTTTCAAGTCCCAAAAATCACACCAATCACATAGAGGGCACATTGTTATAGTCTTATGAGATTGTTCACACAGCTCTTTACTAAAAATTAAAAAAAAAGAAAAACATATTATTTAATAAACATAACACTTATAAATCTATTTATAAAAAAAACTTACACAGGTACATAGTCTTTTAAAGTAAACCAAGAATATAGGAAACAAATCACTCCTATCACGGAAGCCAATAACAACATGTAAGTATAGAAACCTAACCAAGCAAAATATAAACCGATTTTAACACCAAAATATTCCTTAATATAATCCAAAGGCTGATAGCGATACCATTTGCCCACACACGCCCAATGAGTACTTAAAACATTGCGCATAGTATGCCTCTCCGTAATTTCACCCTGAGGAAATTAAAATAATTTAGAAATGCACACATTCTTGGCACGTACTGGTACTTACATCATGTAAAGGATAGGCAGCACAGTAGGCATTTTCGGCAATTAAACGGTCTATACCGAATGCCATATCATTTTTAGTTTTTGGTGTAAAACGTTGACGATCCAATATGAATTGTACAATCCGAGAACGGACAGCTGGTGTGAAAAAGTTTTCTTGACGTATATCAAATCTGAAACGCACAAGGGAATTGGATTTAATTGATATTTGCTAAAGTAAATCGATAAATACTTACAAATATTCCTTATCACGACTGTAGATGGCAGTAAAACGCTGTGCGCGCCGTGGAAAATAGCGTTCATCAACGTAGATGTGTTTCAAGAAAAAGGTAAAAACACCTTTCAGACTAGAAAATATACTGCGGGTAGAACGATTCACTACTGACATGCCAGGTATCTAAAGGAGAAGTATGAGAAAAATAAAGCGATCAAACATAAGAAGAATTCATAGCAAAAACAAGTGAAAAAAGAAACAAAAAACAAATTCAAAATTCTCATGCCAATTAAAGCTGAGCAAGTAAGTGTTATTAGCAAATAAAGTGAAAAGTAACAAAAACCGAAATTGTTTTGAATGTTAAAGAAACAAAAATGCAAAATTTTGGTTTGATATTATGACTGGGTAAAGGTATCAAACTTATTGGCCTTTTTGTCATCTTTAGAAATTATAAAACTATGTTTCAGACCAGACCTTTCGTGTCAGATTATTTAATACACTATGTAGGCGATTATATTTCGATAACCTATTCACGTTGCACATTAACTATAATTAAAAAATTAAATAATTATAAAAAAAAATATAAATAAATAACAAATTAAAAAAGGGTCAAATATGGACAGGACCGTATATAAGATAACATAAATAAAAAATTTTGAAACAAATAAAAAATGTAAGGTATAGTAAAAAGAAATCCATTAAGCGTTTAATAAATGATGAATTCTTATAACATTTTTGTAATTTGTCAGTTAATATACTATATTTTACGGACTTTCTTCAATTAATTTACAATCAGATAGTTTGCCTAGAACCTGAACATTGCACAAAAAAAGCATTTTAAATCACTAACAAAAATATTCCATATACTGTCTCAATGCGAGTGAACACAATAAACCCTATAATTTCAATCTGCAAATCGTTGCTGAATTTCAATAAATTTCAACGCATTTCTGAAAGTGATAATAATTTTTTCTACCGCCTCTATCATCTAGTACCCTTAATATTGTCAATTAGCATTGACTTTTACATTCTTCTGCCGACCTGCTCATTTTAAGGGTTAAAAATTTCTAAATTTCACTATATTCTCTGCTCTAGACATATCCAGAACCATTTGGACTTATTTTCCTAGTTTTTTTAGACGTGCTTGAAACGCATTTTAACATGAAGAGTGTCTTCTATGCAGAATATGTTTTATTAGCTGCAGTAACACAGTCTTATTGCATGTCATTGATCAATTCCAGAAGCCCAGAGGTCAGATGTAAAAAGCTTGTTATGTATTCAAAGTTCTAAGTTCCATTTTGAGTGTTTTATTATCGAACAATAACTCTAAACACATTCCCCAAATAATAGATTTCTCTTTACTACACCTTAATTATAAGCGTATACAAAGCGAATATTACCTCCTTCATGGGCATACGCAATTTCAAAATTTCTGCATAACGTCTTAAAACCTCCACAGGTGCATGGATCTATAGCAGAAAAGGTAAAAAGTATACAGAGTTAATAACAATACAGACTTTTTTCTTTAAATTTCAATACCTTTACAAAATATATGTGCTCTTTTTCCTTTGATATTCGTTCAAGTTCCAAACCTTCTGCTTCTAAATTTGCCTCAAAAACACGACGTTTCTCCATGTTCTCCTCTTCAATCGCTTGTTGTGGCTGCAAGTTATACACCAAAACAAAATCAATAGAACGTACGCCATCTTCGAAGAATAAGGAGGGATTTTGCTCATGTTTTTCGTAATAATCACTTGGTGCATTTAATTCGATTTCAGGTGGTTCTTCCAATGGTGCCAATTCCGTCATTTGCATCGATGCTGATTTAGTAGGATCTCTAAAATTATTATTATTGTTGTGGTAATGATTCGGTTTTGTAATATTGTGATGATTTACAATTTGAGCTGTTCGTGACGTATCGTCGTCTTGTGACAGTAGAGTTGATGTTGTGCTATCTATAAGGAAACTAAAAATGATAAGAGTTTAGTTATTACGTTTAGTTATTTAGTAGGTTACTTAGTGGTACTAAAATATTTTCGAAACGAATAAAATGGGTGATAATTTTCAAAGAGGGGATCGTAAGTATTAAGGAAACGTAACGTAAAGGTGTAAATTAAAATAAAAAAACGTTTTAATTATTACATTGCATTGCATCGTTTAGAAATATATCATAATAGAAAAAAGTAAATATTGCAAATGCTTATATCAATTTATTTAAACTTAAAAATATTTACATTTTATAAAGTAAATAAATTCATATCTTCTAAATAAAATAAATTTTGTTTTTTATTTGTAGAAATATTCCCAATAAATAAACATATTTCATAAAGAAATCAAAACAATTAAACATTTTGTTTGTAATTTATCTACCACCTTATCATTTAACCTTTCGCTACCTTTTGTATACAATATCTTGTGAAACTAAATTATTCTAAGATGTACATGCAATATATACATGGAATGATTATTTAGAAAAATAAAATTGATTCCATTAAAGTCAAGTGTGTATACGGTTTATTTTGTTAATTTTTTGCATTTTTAAACTTCTTCTATGAAATGTTTCACGACCGAAATGTGTGGCCTAGATTTAACTTAGAGGAGCACAATACTTCTCGTGATCTAATCTGAATCTAGGAGAACAGCACAATAGTTTGTTTTATCAAATATACAGCAAACAAATCACTTCCTGTTCTTAAATTCAAGCCTTGTTCATGTCGGCCTTGCAACTACACTGTAAAAATGCGTCATTTTGTTGATTTCAGCAACGATTAGCACATTGAAGTTTGGTGCTTAAGATTATTTGACTTAACATGTATCGAACTTTTCCATCAACTGATACCACATGAAGTAATGCTAACATGACTGTTAGCCTAGACGGCCTTCATTATTTTATTGACATTTTTGGCATATGACTTCAAAATGAAATCAAAATTGCATCCATTTTCAATTGCCTCATTGATCCTACGATCGGTGATCGTTTCTTCTCTTTAAAACTAAGATAAATAGCGCGCTACAAAACTTGGCGCAGACTGGATCCATTTGCTTTGGACAGAGTTCACAGATGCGGCAAGTTCATGGTGATATCGGCGATTACTAGTGACTACTTTATCAGTATGCATGTGAGAAGACGTTTTAAAGCACCTCTTTTGTAGAAAGATGGGCGTATAATTGGCTTATTTATAGGTACTCTCGAAACAGCTTACCATAGCTTTTCAAACTCCTGAGAAAGTTGAAAGGTTACACGGATATATCAAATCACAAAACATTAAGACAGTGACTATGTGTATTCTTACTATGTTCTGGCTTGAGTTTGAATCTAGGTGGTCTTAGTTTTAATCCCAAAATCGATTTGTATTACCGATTTTATACGACCGGTTTTTTAATATGTCATACGGTTAAAACAGCGAGATTATGTTTGTGGAGCCAAGTGGGTTTTTTAAGTTTATTTTATTTCTTTCTTTTTCATTGTAACTAACCTGATTAGCTTAAAATATCGTCTTTAGCGAATAAAAATTATAAAATATTATTTATTACATGTCCACTGATGTACACCATTGACGCGCATATTGTGGCTAACAATCACAACAAGATTGTCAAAGATGTTTTTTGTAGTACAAATTATTATCATTCTTACGGGAAGTACACAGGTAAAGCGATTGAAAAAATTATTTATTTGCACAACATTTTTAGATTGATTTTGTATAGAGAAACTCTTTTTAAATAAAATTTTAAAATATTGAAAATTTAAAATTTTCTGGCAGTGGTCCACTCAACTAAAGTTCGTTTGCCAGCCATATTTGACACACAAATATATCGTTAGTATAATTCGCAAAGACGCTAAGTCCACTTTTTTCCAATATTGAGATTTTAATGCAAAGCGATAACACTATACCAAATACATATTTTACGACAAAAAAAATTTCAGTATGTAGTTTAAAGTTGTTGCAATATTGTGGTTTGCAAAAACGCTAAGTCCACAAAACTACGAAAAATATTAACAGCAAGTGCTAACTCCACGAATATTAATTATTAATTATTCTTAATTTTTGATCTAGGTCATTTAAAGAGAGCTATTTAGTATAAATAATTGCGTTTAAAGAGTTTACCAATTTTAAAAACTGAAGAAGCCGCAATGTTTTTTGTGTCTCCTGTAAAATTTGAAAAAAGGGACTTAGCACATTTGCGAATTAGACTAACGATATGAGAGTTTACAAGTACAACTTCCTCAACGTTTTTGTTCTTTTCTTAATAATCTGGCTATTTGAAATGCCTCTAGAAATTCACTCAAATGTCCACTTCACTGTTTATATTTATCAATATTGTATTTAATAAAGTATTATAAGCACGATAACAAAATATTTTATGGTTTGCTTAAATAAAACTGACCTTTCACAATAATTAAAGCACCAGCACTATTATTTTTTCATTATTTACTAATATCGTATGAAATTTTAATCAACAGTCACCAAAAATGTAATCAAATTTTAATTATAAGAGTGTTATTTGAAAGTAAACAAAATAACAATGTTTAAAAATTCCCATGTCCATATGCTAGAAGTGTTTCTAAATTATTTTTAGTTGAGTACCATAACATAATAAAAGAAAGCGTGCTGTGAAAGCATTAAGAAGAAATAAATAGAGACCACAGGCATTAATTTTCAAAAAATAACGTCACTCTTGTACAAATGCTTGTACATAAAAAGTAAAACACTCACACAAAGGAAAAGTGAAAATGATAAGAAGATTCGTATTATTGAATTGAGGAATATATATTTGGCCTATTTTTTTTTTCAACGCACATTGCTTGCATATCTCCCCCATACAATGACATAGAATAAGGGAGTAAACGAATTAGGCAGTGTTTCAAATAAACAATATGATTGAAATAAAGTGTACAAAAGAAAATGTTAAAGGTATAAAAAAAAGCCCTATGCTGCTCTACTGGATATCTAGGATAACTGAATAAGAAGAAGAATAGGCCCTATAACAAGCCTTGGAAATATCATTGTCAATTAATTTTTAAATAAATAGGTTTTATCTCTCCAAATATAATTCAATCAAATTTTTTATATTTGTAAAAACTATAGATTTCCTCTCTGTTCTTTGTACAGTATTGTATTGCATTTAAAAGAAAGAAAAAAACGTGTGAGTATATAATGAGTAACTAAACGTAGGGATTAACAAACGAAAAACACACTTTTTCTTTATTTCAAAGTACAATTCATTCTACTTTGATAGAAAATAATTATAATTTTTGCTCAATCTTTTTGTTCCTTTCTACAATTAAAGTTATGAGTGTGTTAAAGCAAATAGCTGTTAAGAACTATAGATTGTTAAATAAGAGTGTTTTTCTGGAGTTTAACAGTATATATTTTATTATAAAATTAGCACTAGTTATAATTATTAAAATGAAAAAAAAACATATTCATACTAAAATAGCCATTAACCAGACTCAAGCATTATTGGACGATGTATGTTAGAAAAGTAATTCTTTGCACTTTAATAATAGACTGAAATTTCTATTAATCATTTCATTTTTATAGAAGTTTATTTGCAATTATTAAACAAGGGCAAGTGTAAATAGTTAACAACTGCTCCAAGGTCTATAAATATTTGTGTCTATAAATATATTGGTTAGAATGAAAACCACAGATTTGAAACAGAAAACAATTTCCAATGTTTTAAAATCCTTTCAAAATTCTTTAAAACAAAGCAAATAAAATGAGAATTTATTAATAGGTGTGCAGAATGTTTTATAATTATTCTCGCATATTATTACAGTAAATATTCGTCCGTGGCTATTGCCACGTTTTTATAATTGCTTCATTGAGAATGATCAGTCTCTAAAACATGTTTTAACTTCAGACATTTGTACCTGTTGGACAATCCGCAGCCCTCAACGCACTATGGTGAAATAGTACAATAAGTCCCCTGTTTAAACAAAAAAGGAACATGTGAAAACAAAGAAAGAAGCAACGACATTGTACTTAAACTTAAAACATAATTTTAATCTAGTGAAAAAAAAATAGAAACATAAATCGATCTTCACTAGATTAGACAGGTTACTTACAACAGGCTGGAAATATATACATATAAATGGACATGACCCCAGTAAAATAAGCCTTATCAATTAAAATTAAAAATGCCGCAGTATTACTTTGAATATTAATTTCTTTTTTACATTTGAAAATAATGAGTAAAATGATTATTGGGAATTACATTAAAATATTAATTATAACCGCATATATACTTTATTAATCTGCTATACAGTCTAAAAAAGTATTTCAGTCTCATATATTGTTCACAGAATTAAGATAAACAAAATTGTTTGTTAATAAATCTAATATTTATATAATTTTGACAATATTCACACATTTCTTAATAATATAGACTTGCAAAAATAAAAATGAAAGAAACGAAAATAAACAAAAACTAGAGTAAAAAATTTGTTGTTGTTGTTGAATTGTTTACACAATGAGAGATGAAAGATAAAACAACAATAAAAACATGTAAAAGAAACACTTTTAGAATTCTAAAATCAAATAAATTAAATGACAACAAAAATATTGTACAATTAAAAATTTGCAAGAAAATTCACAGAAATTTAATAAAAAAAAATTCAATGAATCATAGAAAAATAATAAAATAAACCGTTTTTTGTATATGTAGTTAACAAATCAAGCAATGCTTTTCATTTTTCTGTTACTATTTAAAGACTTTGATAAAATAAAAAATACTATTTACACTTGGTTTCCATTCAATCTCAATGTCAATTTTCAAACATTAGCCTTGTTTGCACTTATTTTATATAATTTTATTGTAATTACTAAAAAAAAATTATTATTTTTATAATATTTAGCAGATTTCTTTTTATTTTTTAATTGCTCTGCCTAAAAATGCTTCATACTTGTATACAATTTTGATTTTTTCTATTTCTTTTCTTTCTAAATTTTATATGCACACGCAGCCACACGTCACAACCACGTCTTTATTGACTCGCGCTCTTTAGCAATACTAAAAAAATTTCAATTTTCTAAATTGAATTTCCGTCAGAGTCCATTCAATAAGAAAAAAAGTTTTTTGTTTATAATTTAATTGAGAGCAGCAGAGAGCATACATTTATGTTAAAACTGAGAGAGATTGTTTATAATAATTTGCATATACTACTTACTATAACCGATGAATTTTCATATTTGCGGTCTATAGAAAAGAATTCGGTTCCTATACATAATACCTGATCGCTAATTGTACATCTTGTACATACAAAACAATCAACACAAAGCTAATATTAAACGAAAATGAAATATATATTAAATTTTTTCAATATACAGGGTATTCCCTTAACGAAAATAAAGAGTACATTATAAAAAAATATGTTTTATAAAATTATTAAAAAATAAAAATGTCCCGTTTTTAAACAATACTTGAGAGGTAAACTTTGTATGATGTCATTGTATGTTCTTGCCAAAGGGCTTATAAATCCCTACAAATAAGTTCCCTTCGCTATAAGTGAGACAAATGAGGATTAAATGCAAAATGTCAAAATCAGTTTTAAGCATGTCAATAGATCCGCTCCTTTTTGAATTCGTACTTTTAACTTAAAGGTCAACTGGTTTGCTGTCTAAATTTGAAGAAGCTGCGTCATTTAGCCTGTGTTTGACTGTTGTTTGCAAATTTCGTGTAAATGCGATGAAAATACATGAATTGGACTTATCCCCAATATTCTCCGAATTTGGCCTCAAGTAGCTATTTTTTGTTTCCAAAGTTAAAGAAACGGTTCAGTAATGAAAATATCCCACAATCAACCTTATTTTGAAGATATCAACAAATATTAATTTTTTGGAAGGGAAGACATTCGAAGAACGTTGTTACAGAACAGAAACTGGACATAAATTTACTGACATCCCCTCGTATATAGGAATTAACTTTTTGCATTATGGTTAAACTAGTCACTCAGTTTCTCTCGGGTTTTTTTAAACTTTTATATACTGGCTATAATACATATGTACGTGTATTGTTGCCATATCTGTTTAATCTTGTTTTGTTGTAATTACCAAGTGTATCACATAAAGCAATAACAAATAAGGCAAAACGTTAAAAATATTAAAAATCACAAAACTTTACTCACGTCTCTGTTGTATTTGTATTGGAAGACATGAAAGGTGGCTGTTTTTGTGAGTCATGATCAGCTGCTGGTGTACCAACAATTGTCTGAAATTCATTTAACGGTTGCTCTTGCTCCCGACCGGCATTCGCTCGCGAACGCTCACGTTCCATAAACATGGTAACAGCAAACTTGGAACTATCGTCACTTTTACGAGCCCAAGAAGATCGTCTCTCTCTTTTTTTGCCAGCTGAGCTTGAATGACGTTTTCCTTCATGTTCTCTTCTAAGTCTCTCTACTAAATCCATATCAATGGGAGCTAGGGGAGCTGTATAGGGCCTCTCAAATTCTGACTCAATCAATTGAGACTCTTCATCTTCGGCAACTTTTTGTTGTGCTCTACTGTCTTCGTTAGCTGTAGTTTCAGCCGGTATTTGAGCAAGTAAAGTCTGTTTTTCTTCGTCTTCGTCGTCGTCAGCAGTAGTAACAGCTGTTCGTTTGTTTACATTGTCGTCGTTGTTGTTTGGCAAAACGTGAGGGTCAGCAACCACATTGTTTATTGTTGTTTCGCTTTCATCTGCCTTTTCTTTGTTTTCTTCTTCTTGGCCACTTTCTTCATCATGATTTTTAGCATCTTTTTCATTTTGTGTTTGGTTTGTGCAATTATCAATTGTATATTCTTCGTTCTCTATAATTAGAGAAGATTAAAATAATTTGTTTTGTTTAATTTTTAATATTTTTATATTAAAATTCCTTTACTTACCCATTATAAGTATATGTAAGTACGTATGTACATATGTATGTACATATATGAAATAATAAACTTTTACCCCAAGGCTAGAAGATGAATTTTAAACTAAAATTTGTTAACGTTTCACTAACTAAAGGCCAGGTGGTATATTAACAATTTTTTTTGCAATATTTTAGGCCATCACTTTACTTTTGTTATGAAATCGAATATTCCCAACTTCAAATTTATTTGGTTTCTTTTGTAAAAACTGTCAGAATTTTTTATTATCAAATAATTAAATTAATTATAATGTTTCAATAATTTCGTTAATAAAAATAAAAAAAACACTTCTCAATTGGTCCAGTTTTTTTCAATAACTGAGTTTTCATTTCAACCTTTTTAACTTTCATTCACAATAGTGTATAGGAATGAAAGATATAAATAAAAACATAGGGTTGCCAAAGCTATAATTAATAAACAAGCAAAAAATTCCCCTGAAAATTTGAGTGAGGCAATATGTTTAGGCCTCCTATATTAAACAAATATTATTACAATGCGCATTTATTTAGCAAAAATTAAATCTCTAAAGGTAGCAGTGCGACTACCTGAATAATGAATTCCATTATTCCGACGTCTTTAATTCCTTTGATAAAAAGTAGTACAAGAGACTCAAATAAAGTATTGATCCTTGGAGTGTGGAATACCAAAATATGTTATTGACAAGTAGGGACATGAGGTATATCAAATCCCAAACTACGGCCTACAACTGTACCTTCGGCGTTGTCCACCACCCTACGTCCTGTGGACTTGTGACTAAGTCCTACTAATGTGCCGCGATTCCTGGTATTGTCGAATACTTGACAATCATCTTCTGTCACATCTTACTTCCATCTCATTTGATACATCACCTTAGGCATACAAATTTAATCATATTACTCTTGATTTTTCAACAGGGAAATACTAACGGGCACAGCAGCAGAGCTGTTATAACCCAATGGCCTGATACCATTGTCTACTGTGAGTGTATTGTAAGGTGTATTCTCAACCGCGTTGAACCGGAATAATAACTAGTCTTCTTATTAATTCGAGCTCCTTTCAAGTGGTCATCTTGGGTATTGAGGGAACATGCTAACACTATCTTACGTTGACAGCCAAGCAGCTAACCTTTCTCATTGATCGCTCGTTATCACCAGGTGATTAGTAATAGAGTGCGGAAGTGAACTAAAACCATGGAGTCTCATTTCGCAAACTAAGCTTATATGGGTCAAACGACCCCAGACGTATTCTAAGAACGCTATGTGACCTCAGTAGCGTTACCTATAAGGTCTGCTTTTACCAGAAAGGGCCCAACTGATTGACCTAAGGTTAAAAACAACTTTCTGTTTATTTTTACAATTAAAAGTAAATTCACCTGAGATCTAAAGACATCGCAAAATGATACAGTCAGTTTAATTAAAAGTTAGTATGGCATTTATTTACATTAATATATACATGACAGTACATATATGCATTAAAAA
This sequence comes from Sarcophaga carnaria, assembly GCA_958299815.1. Classification (NCBI taxonomy): domain Eukaryota; kingdom Metazoa; phylum Arthropoda; class Insecta; order Diptera; family Sarcophagidae; genus Sarcophaga; species Sarcophaga carnaria. Next base: position 127,596,049 of record OY283150.1, on the reverse strand, counting down.
TTATAATCGAAAATAAATAAAAAGTAGATAAAAAAGGACACAATATTTCAATATTCTAACATAAAAAACCAAATACATCCTTATCTGGTAATTGAATATTTCCAGAGCAGATAAACGAAAGTTTAATAAAAAAAAATATATAAAAAACGTATTGCAATTCATTCATAGCAAAATTGTTAAGTATAAAAAATTAAGAATATTTTAAACGAATTTCTTTTTTATAAAATAAATCTAAACACTTTAATTCTTATTATAACTCTAAAATCAAAATGTCGTTTTCTGATTTTTTTGTTTCCGACCCAGAAAGTATTTTTAATTTTCCAGTTAACATTGTTCATTCAGATGAACATTTATGGTGAACTCGTTTTGTTCCACTGGTTTTTTAATCCAATTACCTAACCCAGCACGGTGGAATGTTGCCATTAGTTCATATTTAGCACCTTGAAAATCTTCAGATTTTTCTTTTGCTTTAGCATAATTAGTGCTTATATAGGTCCCACTGTTATTTGGTATACGACAAAGTAAAGTGATATACTTGGAGAAAAATCTTTGCTTTGATAAATCAGAAGTTGCATTGTTTATTTGGCGACCTGAAGGCAGGGAAATAATTTCAATATCATTATCGCCCAGCGTCCAATTAATACCTATGCTAGGTACCCTATTAATGTCACGACGTTTGTCCGAACTCGTTCTGCCCAACATAGGGCGATTTAAGTAATAGGTTGGCGGTAGAAAATTCAATGTATTTTGTATGCGACCACATACGGCTCGATACAGATGTTCGCCATTAAACAGACTACCCAAAACTATTGATGATAAATATATGGGTTCAGTAAATTGTGAAAGTAGAGATCCCTGTATGCCCACCACATTCCAACGGGCTATTTTGTCTGAACAAGACATGGTAAGTAAACGTTCTCCTACTAAAACGCCATCCCAAGTTTGGTTATAACAACCGGACCCAACAAGCTTTGTACCCATATCACCTTCCACCTTAGTCCGCAACTGACCATATTGAGTACTATTAAAGTTGGATGGTTCCATGTTGTTACGACTATTACTGTTGAAACTAAGGAAACGGGCATCGCCACAGGGAGCAGTATTTACATACAAATGAAATTTCACATTTGACTTTGGGGCGAAGGGATACTGTGAATCGTTTGGAAATTTCAGAAAAATTGAATCTCTTTCAGTTTGACGACAAGAATGCCAATATAATTGAGTATAAAGAAATTTAACTAAACATCTTCTGGCAATAATTTCAGCATGAGAATCATTAAGCACGGAACCATTACAACAAATATTGCCACCATTTATACATTTAGTGCCAGTAGCTATGGAAATTACAATGGCTTGTTCGAAATTATTGTTAAAAGTCATTACAATGCCGGCCAACACTTTATACTCACATATCTCTTGACGTCCACCTGTTAACTGTGCAAACTTGTTCATTATTTTTGTTTCTATAATATCAGCGAAGTAAGTGGGCAATTGTAAAGGATTGCTAATATTACAATCTTCATTAAATAGAGAACTTCTCTGCAGTGATCTTGGACCGTTATTTATAGGCATATCTCTGAATATGTTGTTGCATTGGCTGTCGCTAAAGTTACTTAATTGTATGGAACCATGTTTTTTTATTTCGCTAACAATTTGTAGAATTACATCCCTTTCTGCCATTCGTTTGCTTTTTCCATGACCATAGAATTTGCGATCATTTAGTCTAGTCGATACTACAAAAAATGGCGCATATCCAGAACCCGTCTCAGCCTCTAGATTAAATTTTAAATTTTGATACAATTTTTGTAAATGTTTGCCACTACGACAAGTGTTCTTGTTTTCGTATACTTTGAGTTTTTTCGACATCTTTAATATCAGGGACACCACCTAAAATGAAGAACAAAAAATTGTTATCAGTATTTTACTTTAATAAAGAGTGTGTTTGCTGACATTTGCAGAGAATCATCTCCAGTGTTTACTTTTAACATTACATTCACTTGAAAGCAGCACTTATTATGAATCCCGGTTACAAAAGTAGAAACACAAAACACATTTTCGAACAAATCATGCAGAAAACAACACCGGTTCTTTATCAATATTTATAATATCGCAGTCTTTATTTACTTGAGATTTATTTAAATTACTTTGTTGTGCCTCCAACTCTAAATCTTTTTTTTTTAATTTTAAACTCACCTTTTCGACACCACAATACAACTTCTACACAAAATACTTTGTGCTTTTCTACAAATAAACCATTCCAAGGCGAATTCATTATAAGGTGAGAGTATTATTACAATAAGTACAACAATACAAAAACAACAGGGATTTGTTGTTGTTGAGAAGTAGTAATGTTGTCAAAAACAGCTGACTTAAGAATGACGATGGGAAGAAAAATGTTAAAAATTTTTATAAAAATTGTTAAAGAATGACGATGGGAAGAAAAATGTTAAAAATTTTTATAAAAATTGTTAAAGAATGACGATGGGAAGAAAAATGTTGATTAAAGAATGACGATGGGAAGAAAAATGTTAAAAAAATTTATAAAAATTGTTAAAGAATGACGATGGGAAGAAAAACGAAATTGATTATCAAAACAAAATACAAAAAATTTTTTGACATTGTTACTTCCTATCAGCTGGTCTTTCGCTCTCACCTTATAATGAATTCGCCTTGAACCATTCTTTTCCTTTCTCTTCTCAGAATTCATAAGTTTACCGTTTTTCTTTTCTTCATAATATTTACTTGACAGTTGAAGATTTGAATTGAACATTTGTCGATATGATAGAGTTACCAGATGGTAATAAGTTTTTAATGGGCAATTTTAAAATTGAATGTTTTAAAATTAATACATGTATTCCCCAATATTTTTCGTGAACTTTGTTCTATAGAATACATGATATATTATAAAGATATAAAAAATATGCAAAAACAATGGGTTCATGTTCTAGTCTTAAGAGTCACTCTTAATTACAAATTCTAATTCCAATACCGTAATAATATTAAAATGGACATATCTTAGGAAACTGCTTCCAAATAAATAAATACTGCTTATAGCCTGCGGAAACCTCAAGCGAGAATATTTAATATTTTTTTTCGTGATGAGTGTTATAGAACGATATAGACCAAGGCGAATTCATAACAGGTAACCTTATATGCCAACAGCTGATGGATTTTCAAGTCTCATATTTTTTTTTAATTTTTTTTTAAATTAATAAAAAATTATTTTTTTTTTAATTTTTTTTTTAAATCAATTTTTCTTTTGAAGTGTGAAATTCACCAAATGTGGTGAGTTTTTTCACAAAATGTGGTGAATTTTATCCGATGTGGTGAATAAAATCGAAATTCGCCAAAATGCCGTTATTCGAAATGTGTACTGTGTTACCATAAATCCATGTACTGTATATTGAGATTTGGACGATGCGTGTCTAGAATAGTAATTTTCACATCTGTTAGTGGAGACATTCACCGATATGTCGGGTTACTGCATTAAAACAATGTTGCCATTGTGTCATGCTATTTAAAATTCTAAAAAATTAAAATTAAAAAAAATTAAATTTTAATTATTTTGTAAATGGATTTTTGAATAATTTCTTTCTTTTCCAAAATGCTCTTTTGCAAATTGGAAATTTTTTGTCGAAATATTTATTAATTTTTGTGCTTTTTTGTTTGAATCGGATCTAAAAATCGGATCAGGAAAAATTATTAAAGAAATTAATTATTCATTAATTTTTTTCTTTTTCAAAAAAAAAAAAGCTGGTTACAGACAGATTCCTTCCTGATTTTATGATTTACGCTTTCCAACTATAAATGGGTTGGCTAATGAATGGTAAAGGTTTTAAGCCCCGGTTAGCTAGGGGCTAACCGTATGTGTTTTAGATTACGAAAAAGCAATGAGAAGAATGCTGAATGAACCGTTGCGTCGACATTTTTTTACTAAACCTTACGTTTCGAATCAACTGTTTTTGTTTTGTATATGAGAAACATGGGTTAGTTTTTCTATTCCATTCGGTACGGTAAGTATAATTATAAATATATTTTTATACAACTACCATTTGATGCAAAAAGGTACTCTTTCAGTACTATTTCAAAAATTCAACTTTTCAACACTGATTCATAAGTTTACCTTAGTTTCAACCTATTAAACTTAAAAAAATAATTAATTCTTTACATCATTTTCCAATTGTATTATGCATTCAGTAAACATTAGAAAACACCCTGTGTTTATATGACAGCTGTCTGGTAAATAAAGCAGTGCTACCAACCGCTGTTCACAATAAAGACCGACCACCAAAGAACATCAATTTTTGCAAAAATATTCTATTTTTTAAATTTTAAATAAATTCTTATATATATATATAAATTAAAAGTTATAATGGCTGTACGTTTAACGCAAAAAGTGCTCAGGACCCAAACACCATTCCTATGCAGAGTAAGCAAATGCCAGAAGGGAAAAAAATATTAAATTCAAAAAAATTACATAATTTAAGATCAGTGAAAAAAACATTCAACTAAATAAATACAAAATATATGTACTTCATTTTAGAGCTATCCCCTTTTGGTCACCAAAGAGAAAACTGAAGATGTGGCCCATACCAAATCAGCTCTACAAAAGAAATTGACCGTAAGTTGAGTTCTTACTGCCGTTAAAAGAATGATTTACAGTGATATTGAGGTTATAAATAATCCATTATTTTTGTTAGAAAACCGATATTCCTTCGGCTCAATATGGTGGTCGTCATGCAGTAACTATGTTACCAGGTGGTGGCATTGGACCTGAACTAATGAAATATGTACGTGACATTTTTGCCTATTGCGGTGCTCCTATTGATTTTGAAGTTATCGATATTGATCCCTCTACGGAAGGCAACGACGATTTAGATTATGCCATTACCTCTATCAAACGTAATGGTGTAGCTATTAAGGGTAATATTGAAACAAAATCTCAAAACATTACCGAAGTTTCACGTAATGTGGCCATTCGTAACGAATTGGATTTGTACGTCAACGTTGTCCATTGCAAGTCGTTTCCTGGCATTCCTGCTCGCCACAATAACGTTGATATTGTCTTGATTCGTCAGAATACCGACGGTGAATATGCCATGTTGGAACATGAATCGGTGCCCGGCATTGTAGAGAGCATGAAAGTTGTAACCACGGATAATGCCGAACGTGTAGCACGTTATGCATTTGAATATGCCCGTCAAAATGGTCGCAAGAAGGTTACTACTATTCACAAGGCTAACATTATGAAGTTGTCTGATGGTTTATTCTTGGACATTGCCAAGCGCGTGCATAAAGACTATCCTGAATTGGAACATAACAATATGATTATCGATAATACTTGCATGCAGTTGGTATCAAATCCTCATCAGGTAAGTAGAAAATTAAATTGTTTCAGTACGAAAGTCTCGAAACGCCTCTTATTATTTATTTCAACAAATATTTGTCTACGATATCTTTTCTTTACAGTTTGATGTCATGAATATGACCAATTTGTATGGTACCATTGTATCTAATGTTATTTGCGGTTTAATAGGTGGTGCTGGTCTCTTGTCTGGACGTAACTACGGTGATCATGTTTGTATTCTCCACCAAATATTGTAAACCCTTTACGTTTTTGTTTTAATATCTATTAATGTTTATTTAAAGTATGCCATTTTTGAGCCTGGTACTCGTAATACTGGTACTGCTATTGCTGGTAAAAATATTGCCAATCCCGTTGCCATGATCAATGCCAGCATTGATATGTTAAACCATTTGGGTCATAAAGACCATGCCCGTGTTATTCAGGAGGCCACTTATGAAACTCTTGTTGATAGGGGTATTAGAACTCCAGGTAAGTTGGTTGCAGAGTGGTTTTATTTCTACTAATATTAGCTTAATAGACTAAAGCGATAAAATCAATAATGTTTGATTTTAAATATTTCTCTTACTATATAGACTTAGGTGGCACCAACTCCAGCACAGATGTTATCAAAAGTATTTTGGATATTCTTTCAAACAAACGTGTTAACTGGTAATGTTTGCTCTCTTTTTTTCTCCTCTCTATTAATAACTACGATATATTATGTTATGTTATATAATTATGTTATTTATTGTTTATTGTATTTCTTAAATCCCATTCCTACCCCACAAACTATCCATCCCAAAGACCAAAAATTTATTTTTTCCTTTATTTTAGTTTCTATTATTTAGTTTTGTTCAATTTTGTTAATTAAAAAAAGTAGTGAACATATGTTATTTATTTAATTTGCTTGTAATGTAAACTTGTTTATTATCATCCATTATTTAAAAATATTAAATTTTCGTTTTTGTTAATTGAATCGTCTTCGATAATTTTAATAATAATATTATTATTTAATGAATAATTTATGATTAATTACATTTAATTTAATTGGAACATTTTATTTTATTATTTAAATTAAATCTAGACAAACAATTTTAGCACCATAATGAATTTTTATTTTATTTTACTGAAAAATATTAATTTTAGATTTGTTAATAACACCGATTAAATTACTAACCCAGTATTTGCTTTAAACACTTACTAACTATTGTGATTAGCAAATGAACTTCAGTTGCGAAATGAAAGTGAAATTATGAATGTTAGTTAGCAAGTGACATTTCAACTGAAATTCGTTTTCTAACCATAATCGATATATTAACATGCCTTAACTAAGATGATTAATTTAATTTTTAGCTTAAAATCGTTATTTTTTCATTAATTGCCCACATACGTTTGTGTGTAACGCTTGGTGAATAAGTAGTAGTTTTAAAACCTTTCAAGAACTTATAATATGAATATTTTTTGAATTTTATTCACCAATCGTTTGCTAATGTAAACGTTCAATTGCTGGCAGCAAACAGTTTCAGCAATGAGATTAATTTTCAACAATGTTTATCAACTTAAGCACTAAAAATTAAATGAAATGCATTCAATTTGTGTTATTAAGAAAATTTTCAAATAATTTGTTTAAATAACATCTCTTTGTATTGAAAACAACTTTTATGTTATTTCCATTTTCAAGTGGATTTTAAAGTAATTTTTTAACACATCATTAATATTTTCTAACCAAGTTTAACTAATTAAAGCTTAAGTAAATACTAATCACAACTTTAACAAAATGTATACACACACATATACATATATAAGCACCCACACATCTTTTTTGCAAACTTAAAGTGATGTTGGTATCTGAGTAGAACATTTTTGGTTTTTCAACATCTTCACGTATGTAATTCGTTTATAATACTAATGATTTTAATTTTTTATTTGGCTTTTAAATTTTTAATTGGTTTTTTCAAAATTATTTTAAATTATAAACAATTTTTATTTCCAATTTTATAAAATTGACAACAAAAATGAAAGCAGAACACCAACTAATTTTAAACTGTTTAAATTTTTTCTCTCTTCCTCCCTGCTCACACAATTAAAATACCGGCTTAATAATGCGTAACCTCCCTATTTATCACCCAACATTTACATAATTGTGTTTATTTTTATGTGATAAAAATATCATTAAAATACAAACAAACAAACACTTGTGGATGGTATAAAAATAATTGTTAAATGTGTAATTGGCAAATACAATTTATAAAACAAACAATCACACAGGCCTCATGGAAACTATTTCAGCAAACTTTAAGGAGACAAGATTTCTTATATTATTTTAATTTATTTTAACCACCAAATATTTAATTAATAAAAAACACAATAAAACCCTATGAGTTAAAAATAACAACTATAGCCTTAAGGTAACTTGTTAAAAATATTAAAAAAAAAGAACAAAAAACTACTAACACTTTCGACCAGCAGCATCAGAAAAAAAACACCCTTAAACTCCAAGTTGTAAAGGCTTTATAGCTTTTGCCCTAATGTTTCTGTTTGCAATGTTCCTGTTTAATGTGACCTGTTATGGTTGAAAACTTGTTAAAAGCAATCAATCCCTTTTCCTTTCATCGTCTGTCTAAAACTAATGAATCCAATGAAAATAAAAACATTCAAGGACAACATCAGGTAATTGTTGTTTGTATCTTTTCAAATTTCCTTCATATCGTTTCAGTTTCCTTTTATCTCATATTTATTTATCTAATAATGTATTGTTCTCTTTATTTTTCTTTCTTAATCTTTACAGAGTTTTCAATCTCTATACTGTTCGAGTATTATCCAGAATTCTACTATACTTCACTTTACTTCTTTTACTTCTCTCTCACCTGTTTTCTTATTCCTTAAAAATTATTAATTTCTAGCAATGAGTTGCCCATCATTATGTTTTTATTTTCTTAAACTTAATTTACCTATAATTACTCCATTTTGTCTGTAAAACCAAACACAAACGTCTTCTATTTTTTTTATGAATTATGAAGAGTTTTCCAATTCAAATAATGGATTTTTATTTAGCTTTACTTGACTAAATTCTGTTCTGACCATTTTGTATTATTAAGATTCTCAATTTTTATTATTATTCACTTTTTGTTTATAATTTAATAAATATTATTGTATTATTTTTTGTAATTTTTCGAATCAAATTAAAACCTTTTGTTATATATCTCCTACATAATCTGACCTGACTTATGTATTACTTTATTTTTATTATTTTTTGAAAGAAAGCAATACAAATTTTGTCGTATTATAATCGAATATTTGTTATGATAGTCAAGTAAATAATGAAATTATTTGAAACCATAATAAAAACTAAAGCCTTTTCATTTTTTTGTGGAAAATATTAGAAACGAAAGCATATGATAATCACAACCCTTCAGGCAGTATTACTCATATTATACTCAAATTTAGTGAGTTACTTTTTTATATTAGCTCGATCCACATTTGAACATAGAAAATGTAATAAACATTAAAATGGTAGTTAGTTTGCTGTCATAGCTTTTGCCAAAGGTTTGTAATCGAAGCTGTAGTCTAGTAAGCCAATACACTAATTACTAGACTAAAATTTAAATTACTTTTATTAAAAAAATATATTCATTAAGATCCTTTAAAGTTGATGCAAAACTTGAGACAATGCAATGCAATGTAATTTTAAGTTGGGGGGGGGGGGGGGGTAGAAATGCTATGTGAAAACCTTATGTCCTTTAAAGGAATTAAAACATACAAGCAAACTGTAGATACATATATACTTTAAACTTTAAAAACTTTCTTTTTCTGTATAACTATCCGTAAAAGTAAATATATTTTTATTACATTAAAAGCATTTGTGAATGCAAGTAAATGCCTAAATGCCGAGACAAGAATAGGGAACGCTCGTTGCGTAATAATTTAAAATATGGCACATGCCCTTTTAGTTTTAACAATATGACTGCGAAAAATTTGTTAATAAGTACTTTGTTCATTTGTATTTAATATTTTGGCCCATTAGAGTATCAAATGGTCAACTACTTGACATGGCCAAAATGAAAAGATTAACAGCACAATACGTAGCAGAAAATTTACCACTATCAGGCGAGTCTTATTACACTACACCCAGAAGCTTAAAAGGAAGAAAGAAAAATGGTAAGTTAAAACTGAAAGAAATTGTGAAAATAGTCGGCAAAGAAAAAAATGGAAGAACCTCTCCAATGCTTTCTCGAAGGAAATTCAATAAACGCAGAACCAAAGAGTTTAATCCCAAATTTTGGAATGTCCACATTCAAATATTCTTAGTTTCTTCGGCTCACCGCCTACAAAACTTTCTGCCATACTGTAGAGTTGTAGACCCACTTCATCAATTTTGGCTGAAGACACCACTTTTAACCTATGACAGCCTTAATACCTCATAACATGAGTACCTTTGTATCTTATACCAAGTGTTTTTCAAGGAAAACACGAACAGATTTAGCCTCATTGGACAGTGTCAGCTCAGCTCTGCTTAGCCAGGCCAGTACGTTTCAATTCTTCGTTCACAGACTATACGCGTTTATTAATAGTGGAATAACCATGTCATCTGCATAGTAGACTTTCACTCTCGACTCGGAAACGCCTCAGAATTCTCCATAAAATTACATAGTAATGGAGATGACTCACAGTTGAGGTGTACCCCAACGAAATACTGTCCTCTATTAACCATAAAAACACATTGAGTATTGTCCTTGAACATTTAAACAAAATGGTGAACTGCATTTAGCGATATCTTCTGCTGCTAGATATGGAGCCTCTGAAGAAAACAGCGGCTGAATCTTCTTTAAACTTTTCTTATTCTATTGTGCCCGTTTTACCATAAATCCTGTCAAAAACTATGCCAATTCCATTCCAGCTTTTTACAGCTCTTGGAGATAAGCTACGTTTTAAGCCACACAACTAAGGACTTGCATGTTCCCAGCACTGGGACAATGTTCGTTTAAAACTAGTAACTAAAACAAACCCACAAATTTAAGCCCAATAGATATCAAACGTGGGGGACCTCAATTGGGTTGAATTCTTAAATGGTGGAATGCTCAATTTTGGGCCTAGTATTTTTATTATATAACAAGGGATTGGCGACCTAAATCAAATCCACGAAACTATAGAAATCGGCTAGCCAAATACTTATAGGAAAAGCAGGCCACACAGATGTTACCCTAGAAAAATTTTTGTCTTTTGCCTTAAAAAAAAAAAAAAGAAAAATTTTTGTAGTTATGTTTAAAAGGAAGTTAAACCGTTAATATGAATTTTTGAAGCTCAATATTAATAACGAAAATGCCTTCAGACAATATCCCCCTTTAGACCTCTTAGATTATTAAATTGAAAAACTAGGACAGTAACACTGTTTTTGAAACATAACTTACATAGGAAACCTATAGAAATGTAAACTTAACATATCTTTAAGCGATAAGACAACGTTAAAGACATAAAACACAAGAGCTTAAAATAAGGCGCAACTGCTCCAACCACTTTATAGAACACATAAACAAAGGTGTCACATTAATCATCCAATATATTTCCAATCACCACCATATATGAATGGAAATTTGACAAACATTCTTCCACTTCTCCATATTAATCCTGAATTTCGAACATACTTTACAAGAGTATTTTAAAATTATTTTTTTTATTGTAACTTTTTTTCTATTTAAAAAAACACGTCACAAAATTGTATCCATTTAGCTCCACACAGGACAAAAATCATAGAAAAATTATGATTAATGATCCTTAAATACAGAAATAATTGTTACTACACTCGCTGAAACTGGAACGGGTCCATAAGTAGAATGTTTTTATTTCATTTGTTGTCATTATTGTTGGTTGAGGGGGAAATACACAGCTGCTTAGAAGCGCAACTTTTGGAAGAACCACTTGTTCTTGCCTTCCTTGTAGGATGACTCGAATTTCACACGAGTTTGGAAACGGTGTGTTTTCCTCTTGATGGGATCTTTAAGATCCTTGGCCGACAATTTCTCGAAACTGATTTCGCTGGCGGTGTAACGGGTGGGCATCAAGTGGTTGTAGTTCAATACCTTCAAGAAAGGCTTGATCTTGGACTTCTTCTTCAACTTGGTCTTGCCCATGGACTTGGTTACCTTGCGTGGGTATCTGTCGATACCAGCAACGAGAGCATGACCGAATGGCTTATCGGGAGTGCCATCATCAACGGTCTTGACAACGATGGCCTTGCGGCCGGCGTAACGTCCACTAAGGACAATTACGATTTTATTCTGTTTCATAATCTTCCTCATCTTGACGGCTATTATGGACGTGATGGTGATTAAAATGTTGCATTACAGCAGCCGGCAGTTGTTGTTATTGCCAATTCATTTAACACGACGGTGAAATAAACAACGTAAACACAGGCAATGAAAAGAGTGACAGCAAAAGACAGCGGCCGCAAAACACATAAAAATTAAACAGAAAATTAAAAATAGATTAGTTTCTCGCTCACAACGTGTAATAAACTTTAAATTTCTATCAAATAAATCAAGTAAATTGGCACTAAATTCCATTTTTAACTCTTATTGGAAGGTATTCACCAATTTTTAGGCAAATTTTTTGCCTTCTGTAATGTCAATGATTTTCCACTTTTTTTAACCGAAATTCTTCAGTTTATTACAAAATAGACACAGCAATTTATAGTTTAAAACATGTAGTTTTTGATTTTCTTTTAGTTTTTTATGGATTATTTAATAATTCACTTGATTTTTTTGATAAAATATTAAAAAATTCACGAACAGCACTTACAGGTCTTATGGCTGACCGGATATAGAGAAAGAGAGAAGGGTTGACATTTCGCACGTTAGTTTGACAATTCACTGCAAAGTTGTGTTCAATAAGCAGAAATCGTTACATAAGCAAAAGCTAATTGTTATGAAAAGCTATTAAATTTGACATTGTTTACTTGTTTAATATGGCAATTCCGTTGTATGTTTAGTTTTATTCAGTCCTTTTTCTTTTTGTGCTCGATTGTTTCGTTTGTTTCGTGTGTGTTTCTTTTCTTAAGCAAAAATAGGTTTTAATTAATTGGAAAGTGTTTAAAATATGATCACCAGCTAGTAAAAGGTGTAAAGAAGGTGTTTTATCTTTTACATTATTTGTTTATAGTGTTATTCAAGTAATAAAACAAAACAAAGTTTTGTGCATAATGTAAGGCCTAGAAAAATCTAACGGCACTTTGCTAAATCATTCGCCGGCCATCTTAGAACAGAGGAAGAGAGAGAGTGCATGTGAAACTTTCTCTCTCTGTTTCTGTTGCCCATAGTGTGGCAGCACTTATCTGTATTTTATTTCCGGCGGAAATTGTGAAAAGTACAATTTTTGAAATTTGAATCTTTAAATTCGTGAATTTGAATAAGAAAAATAATAATTAAATAAATTAATCAAATTTAATAAGTAAATAATAAAAAAGAGAAATAAATATTTTAAAAATTAAAAAAAAAAATAAAAAATTAAAAAAAATCAAAAAAGGAAAAATTTATTTCCGGCGGAAATTGTGAAACGTAAAATTTTTGAAATTTGAATCTTTAAATCCGTGAATATGAATAGAAAGATAAAAATTAAATAAATTAAATGAATTAAATAAGTAAATAATATAAAATAGAAATAAATATTTTAAAAATTAAAAAAAAAATTAAAAAAAAAATTAAAAAGTAATAATTTATTCACATAAATCCGTGGTATTGAATAAGAAAGATAAAAATTAAATAAATTAAACGAATTAAATAAATAAATAATAAAAAAGAGAAATAAATATTTTAAAAATTAAAAAAAAAATAAAAAATTAAAAAAAAATCAAAAAAGAAAAAATTTATTTCCGGCGGAAATTGTGAAAAGTAAAATTTTTGAAATTTGAATCTTTAAATCCATGAATATGAATAGAAAGATAAAAATTCAATAAATTAAACGAATTAAATAAGTAAATAATAAAAATGAAAAATAAATAAATTAAAAAAGTTAAAAAAAAATTTTAAAAAATTCAAAAATTAAAAAAGTTTTAAGTTACTTACATAAGGTGTAGTAAAAAGAAATCTATTAATAATAAAATTAAAGGCTTCACTAAACACAAGAAAACCACTTAGATTATTTAGGTTCCGTTTATTGAACTCATTGAAGGAAATAGTGTAAGCAACAAAAAAAAGTTTCGAGTTTTTAATTCAACAATCTCTAGTTTTATACTTCTTTTGTAAGAAAGTTTACTTTAATTCTTTAATTTGAAAAGAAATGACAGCTGAAAATAATCTTTTGCTTATCGAAACTAATGCTGAGTATGGTTGGTGAGTAGGTTTGATCACGTGTAGTATTATCATTTTGAAAAATGCAGTAAAAAAGGCGTGGCTTACTTGGATCCTTCTTCCCAAGATTCCCAAACGTCGGACAATGACCGATAAGAAGACCTGTGATCTTCTGTTCTTCATCGTCATTAGAAGATGGTCAGGCTACCCTAAAATGGAATCCGGTCAGGTCTAAAGCAAATTTCATTTCGCATTTATTTACATCGGACCAGATCTATTTTGTCTCTAGATGTGGAGTACATATTCTCTTGTGATCCAATGTAATCTGTATCACCATACTATATACTCTAATTCCGGGTTCACACATCAGAAGTATGCTTTAAATGATAATCAATGCATTCTCATCAGTCAGCTTCATAGCCACGACCAGCTAGTGACTTACGCCAGACCGGTCCAACAATAGTAAAAATTGAATAGTCCATGAGTTCAAATATACGTCCAATTAAACTGTGTCAACAGTGGATAGCACGGATTAAATCAATTGTGACTCTCCCATAGAAATCTTTGTCCCACTCTAGTGGAACTAAACGAAGACAATAAATTTTCCTAAGCTTTGGGTGAAGCGAACAATGTGGATGCACGTGAATAGGCGAGTCAATGCTTAAATTTAGAGTATGGTGTTGCCATATGGCCCCCCAATAGCTTAGTAACTTAATTATGGTTCGCCCATAAAAGCCTTTATCCTTATTGACAACAAACAAAGCTGCTGCTTAATTATGGCTCGCCCGTAAAAGCGTTTATCCTTATTGTCAACAAGCAAAGCTGCTGGAGATTTATGCAGGTTTTTAGAGTACGACGTTATTTTGATAGAGCTCAACTCCTCCTCCTAGTCCTTTTATTCCTTTAAGTAATATATTTCAGTTTTATGAATAAACTTGCTCATGGTGGAGGTTTCTTTTTACTACACCTTCAAACAAGTTTTTGTAAAATTTCAATACAGTGATACTAAAAGTCTTCTTCTATTAACAATCATCCGGACAACGAAGGTATGTATCCCCTCTTTGATGTTTACAGGTTTTTTATTTTATAAAATTATGGAACTACGCAACTGAGTGTCTATTTATTGAACTGCAACCAATTAAAATAAGCTTTAAACAAAGATACGTATGATTTTTACATTAAGGGCATCATTTAATTTTAATCTCTTTTTCCATTTCTAAACACATTTCCTTGACTTTTTGTCGCAACACCTTACCATTAAGATTACGTGGAAATTCTGGTAGGAAGAACACACCATAATGTAATCGATACTGCGCCATTTCAGTTTTACCCTCAACATACTTTATAACATCCATTTCCGTGAGTTTGCTGTTCTCCTTCTTAATCACTGCTGCTGCCGGAACGTCCATGTAAATCTCATCGTCTACACCGAACACACAGACATCCAGGACATCGGGTAATTCGGCGACGATATCCTCAATTGCATTTGGAGAAAATTGAAAGCCAGCATATTTCATATTGTCCTTGCAACGGCCGACTAGAAATAGAAAATTGTCCTCGTCCATGTAGCCCAAGTCACCGGTACGTATGAAACCGTTCTCATCCATTATTTCAGCGGTGGCTTGGCTATTGCCATAGTAACCCTGCCATTTGAAACCGGGATACGCCCAAATATCGCCGACTTCCTGAGGGTCCAACTGTTGACCTGTTTGCTGGTCCTTGATCTTTATTTGTACACCCGGCAACAGACGGCCCACAGATTTTGATTTATTTGCATTAAATCTCCCCGCCACACCGCCTGTTTCTGTAGTGCCATAACCATAAAATAAAATGCCATTGCTTACAAGATTTCTTATCTCCTCCAGATGAGTGTCTGAACACTTTGCTCCCGATACGAACAATAATTTGATCGTTTCCATACTCGCCTTCGTAAAGTCCTTCAGTAACAGGATTTGCAGCATTACACAGGGAGTGGTGGGTAGAAAGTTGACTCTGTATTTCTGTATAATTTCTAACATATAGGCGGGTGTAAATGGTTTTGCAGTAACGATACGTAGGCCTCCCACCGTTACGTTCGTCATAAAGGTTAACAGCCCTGTAGACCAATCCACACTGCTAGGAGAGAACATTACACTGGTTTCGTTGGCGAATCTAAAAAGGGTTTGACGTCTTACTTACTGTTAGTTGAGCGGTAATTGTGTGTGTGTATTTACCCGAAATCCTTTGTGACTGCATAATTTGGCACACAGACTCCCTTGGGAGAGCCAGTTGTACCTGATGACACCAATAAAGCCATTGTCTGATCGTCACCATACTTTAAAGGTTGGGTGCTAAAAGAAGAAAAAAAAAAGAAAATTTAATGCTTCTGCTGCTTAGTTTTTGATAGCCTATCCGGGTTAGCTGTTGTTCACGGCTATGTCCGTCATGGGGGTAAACTTATACTCACCAAAACGTTTCCTCTTCTGCCGGGCCTTGTAATAAGTCTTCTATTTTTGGCACACCCGCCAAATGATTACATAGCGTATATATTAATGGCTTAAACGCCTTAGAGGCCCTTTTTACTTTTTCGTACTGCAGACCATCACAGAAAATAATTTTTGGCCTGCTGTAGTTATAAAGATTGCGCACCACATCTGCAAACAAAAAAAAAAAAAAAAGAAGCAAATTATGGAAAAAGATTTCCTTTCTAAAACGAATGAACAAATATCACACTTACCCAGTTCGTATTTACAATTGATTGCCTGAAATGGGGTACCATTGAACCAAGCTGCCAAAGCTACCGGCATTACGTATGTGCATTCTGGTGAAAATATACCCACCACATCGTCGCCATCTAAGTTAAGGCTTCGATAATATCGAGCAATTTTAATAGCTGCCGTCAAAGCTGATCCATAGGTCAGTGATTTGTTTTCACTGTCACAGATCTGCATGATGTGATTTGGATTTTTACTACGTAATGAAGTCAAAGCACTCTCACCAGCAGATACATGTCTCTCGTAAAGCCTCTTTTTGGCCATTCCTTGCCAAATTTTGTTTTCCCTATCATAGGTGGTAATAAAATCAGCCATAATTCGCAGGGTTTGCAATGCAATGCTGGTGCGAACTGCTCTTTAAACAAAGTTCTACTGAATGTTTGAAATCTGAAAGTGCAAAGGAAGCATAAAAACATAAACAATTGATAACTAAAAAATAATCTTATCTCACCGAATAATAATGATAATAAGAATATAAAAATTATAGTGTGTGCACAACTTAGTACGGATGCAGAGATAATGTCTGTGCTAATTTACAGAAATCTGTGTACGATAAACAAGAATTGTTTTTGCAATCTGATCACCACCTAATAAGTACATATTATTCGGCTTATCTTATAGATTTTATATTTAAACATTGGCCTTGAAAACAATCGAGTCTGATTGATTTGCCTTAAATGGGGCAATTTTTTTGTCTGATTAAATAAACTGCTAAGAATGCAATCAAAAGGGAGGTGCGTTGAGAGATTCAACTTTACTGATCTATAGACCTACCTACCTAAAGTTCTAAATGGCAATACCAGATGTTTGTGAAACAGATGCTCTAGATGTCAGACTTGCGTACTCCAATCCCCTGTGGAACCTCAAGATTATCATTACCTTCGACAGCATGTACTAAGGACATGATGTAGTTATACGATATGACAGTCAGGCTATCATCCTAGCATCCGGCTCATATAAGGCTGAGTGGAGAATAGTACAAGATTGTCTGGACTAGGGGAAATAGGCTCACACATATCAAAACTTACGACAACAATCATAAAGATGAAAGGGTCAGAATGGTTTTCTGGAGTAAGAAAATATGTTTGGATTTTAGAACTCGCCGTAGTCTAGTAGGTAGTGCGTTGGCTTATTAGACGTGAGGCCATGGTTCAAACCCCAGGTCAGACATCTCTAATAAAAGTAAAAATGAAAAAATATTTCTCCGGCGACTTCCTCTCAGCAGATTTCTGGCAAAAACTCTGAGAGTAAAATAATATTGGTATGAAAAAGTTTGTCAAAAATTTGTCGTTCGGAGTCGACTTTAAAATGTAGGTCCCACCACTCATGTATAAAATTAACACACACAACATAAGTGGTGTGAGAAACTAGGACGTTGTACAATGGGTCAATTCGACTTCCGGGTACTGTACTAGTCTTAATTGACAAGTACACGTCCTCTAACCTAACCTAACCTAACCTAAATATGTTTGGAAAAGCAAAGAAGCAGAGAAGTGGAGACAATTTTCACGCCCAATATAAACTGTTGTAGGGCAATAACACTTAGTCTGGTGATATTAACTTTTGACCAGGCACTGTAGACTCACTATGCCTCCTAATGAATGTTGTGTTAAACATGTCTAATCAGGTGATTGATCTATTGCAACAGATTATTCTAAAACGTTAGGGTTGCTTAAAAGAGAAAGCCATTTTCTTGCTGAATTCAGAAAGCGTATAGTTTAGTGGTAAGGAATCATTGCTAATTGAGTTACATTCCTTAGGGCCATTATTACAACTTGCCCTTAACTAAAGGGGAGGATTTAAACGGGCAGATATATTGTTATTCATTATTATAAGTGGACAGTAAGGTAGAAGTGAGCATTAAGCTAAAGGGAGGATCATCCTATTTATATTATTTGCAATGTGGCAACTTCAAGTATAAACAAAATCAGCATATAAAGGGTGTTTTTATAGAGGTATAGAACTTTAAGTTGGCATTACTTTTCAAGATGGCGACCGATTTAACAGCTGTCAAGTGATTTATTCTCAGTTTGGTTTGGCAATTCATCATGAATAGACTCACGCCTGAACAACGCTTGCAAATAGTGCAATTTTATTTCGAAAATAATAGTTCTGTGCGGAAAACGTATCGCGCACTACGTCCATTTTATCGTCGACAAAATCGTTCATCAGAGCAGTTAATTCGATTAACCATGGAACGTTTTCGCACCACGTTTACTCTTATTGATAACTCGCATCCCCAGAGACGCTGTACGGTGCGTACAGAAGAAGCTATTGCTGCTGTAGAGCGTAGCATTGAGGAAGACCCGAATGAGTCCATCCGCCATCGAGCACAGGAATTGGATCTGT
Source organism: Sarcophaga carnaria (assembly GCA_958299815.1). Taxonomy (NCBI): domain Eukaryota; kingdom Metazoa; phylum Arthropoda; class Insecta; order Diptera; family Sarcophagidae; genus Sarcophaga; species Sarcophaga carnaria. The sequence continues at coordinate 127,577,318 of OY283150.1, read as the reverse complement.
ATCCATCCACTTTATGGAAGATTTTGCGGAAGGATCTTGGTTTGCGTGCTTACAAAATCCAACAAGGTTTCAACAAGATGGCGCAACATGTCACACAGCTCGTGCCACAATAGATTTATTGAAAGACACGTTTGGTGACCGCCTAATTTCACGTTTTGGACCTGTGAATTGGCCTCCAAGATCTTGTGATTTAACACCGCTAGACTACTTTCTGTGGGGCTATGTAATGTCATTGGTCTATGCGGTAAAGCCACAAACGCTTGACCATTTGGAAGACAACATTCGCCGTATTATTGCCGATATACGGCCACAAATGTTGGAAAAAGTTATCGAAAATTGGACGTCCAGATTGGACTACATCCGCGCCAGCCGTGGCGGTCATATGCCAGAAATCATATTTAAAATGTAATGCCACAAGATTATCTTTCGGATAAATAAAATTCATGTCAATCGAATAATCCATCGTTGTTTTATTGCAACTTAAAGTTCTATACCTCTATCAAAAACATCCTTTACTACAAAAAAAGAATGCCGTCGTTGCCACTGAGTTAAAAAAAAACTTGTTTGATTAAGCTCCGCCACTGCCACATTTTTGAAAAGGTTAACTTTATTTTATCTGTAGGTTGTAATAACAAAACAAAAAAAGAAGTTAAAGGTGACTTTAGCTAAAGTGAACTTTAAAGACAGTGTTCTTTCTTGCGAAATATTTATACCACAGAAACTGTAAAACAGTAAGGGCCATTATTACAACTTGCCGTTAAATTTGGGTTTAGTTAAAGGTGGATTTAAAGTTCACTTTAGTTAAAGGTGACTTTAAAGTTCACTTTAGTTAAATGTGACTTTAAAGTTGGCTTTATCTAAAGGTGACTTTAAAGTTCACTTTAGCTAAAGTTACCTTTAACTAAACCTAACTTTAACGGCAAGTTGTAAAAGTTTAAAGTTCACTTTAGCTAAATTCACCTTTAACTCAACCCAACTTTAATGGCAAGTTGTAATAATGGCCCTTAGTGTTCTACTGTTTCTGTGTTATAAATATCTCATAAGAAAAAAAAAACTGATTTGCCAACAAAAAATTCTAATTTTTAACTTATTAACATCAAATGATAACAAATTATTTTCAAGTTCCCTCCATAATGGTTAAGTTGGCTATGCATAGATAGCCTTTAACTATCGTTAGTTTCCTTGGTTTGCCTATCAGCTTTACATAACCAATGTTTCCTAATAAAAGCCAAAATCCATTTTCAATTCCTTTTTAAATGTTTTTAATTATTCTCCATTCTACTATGAAGTTCGTGGTACATTTTCATTTCATTTATTCCACATACCCAAGGCCTCCTCCCTGATTTCATTCACCAGCTTCCGCTCCAGTTTAGTTGTTCTTCAGTTTTAATAATCATTTCTCGGCCACCATTTTGTTTGTTGGTAATCATTTGGGCAAATTGTTTTAGCTTTTTTTCCCGTTTTTTCCGTCTTTTTTTTTTGGTTTTTTTGTGTGCTTTTTTGTGTAACTCACATAATAATCCTCAAAATTGAACATTTATTTTGGCAAAATCCTGCAAAATAAAAGAGCAACACTTCCGCCGCTTGATCTCCAACAGCGATATGAATAATTTCAAGTTTTTAAAGCAAACGAATTACGTATACGAACAGTGAATAGGAAGAGTGAGAGAGAGAGAGAGAGAGAGAGCATGAGTAAGTGTTGGGTAGTTGTTCTTCTTCTGCTTTTTCTCCCTTAAGTGTGATATTCTTTCAACTCAACACTGAAAAAGGAAGGAATAAATTTCTGCATAAAACAGTTGCCGCTTTTTTTTTGTTGTTGTTTCTAATGTTTGCATATAAATAAGGCTGCCAGAAAAAAAGAAGAAGAAAAGAAGAAGAAGAAAATTTGAACAAAATGTTAAATTTGTGGCAAATAAAAGAATTATTTTGTTCAACTAAATACACAGCAGAGCAGCAGCAATGATGGTGTGTGTGCAGAGCAGAGTAGCACGGGAAACGGCATTATTTTTAAGCCGATTGTAAGCTAGAGTGCATGGAAATGTAGCGAAGCGTAGGAAAAGCAAATCAAAAGCAATGAAATTTTACCAAAAAAAATTTGCCTTTTAAATAAAATGAGCTGTTAACGGTGTTCTCCAAAACATGCCATGAAAATTTACATATGGCCAGGGTTGCCATATTATAAACACATTAATGTAATTGTATATTTTCTCTTTCAAAGAACATAAGGTCTCAGCAACTGCTTTCCAATATACACCACCACCGGGGATATGATATTTAAGTCGGTTCCATGTTAGGTTTGGTTGAATTGAAGGTTTCCCTTCAAGGTGCTGTTGTTACACCGATGTCACCTGTTGCGTGTTTCAATTGTAAGTCCAGACTGGCATTTCTCGACCAAACCTGAAGATGTGTTTTCTGTCGAAATCAGCTTTGACTAGACACGTTTACTTATATACTTAATTCGTTATTACAACCCTTTAGTCAGGATTAAAAACTAGCTTTTCACACCACCCATGTTATGTTTGTTAATTCTATTCAGAATCGTGAAACCTCCGAATGACAGATTTTTGAGAAACTTTTCATGGAAATTTAATTTTTTTGCCCGAAGAATGCTGAGAAAAAGTTCCAAAAACAGATATTTTTTTTATTTCGATTTGTTCGAGATGTCTAAGCCAGTGGATTGAACCAACACAACACTTACCAGACTACGGTGACTTTAACCACCACACAATACAGATTCTGTCAATTTATCGTGTCAAAAAGCCTTCGATCCAAGGGCCATACGATGACAGAGTAAACGTTGTGTGATCTCCTTTTCTTCTTGTCGTTATAGCTTTTGAAGTGTGAATCCAGAGGTCAGTGTTTCATTATGTAAACTCTAGAGTAGAATTAATTTCTCTTTAAAATTATTGTACATGATAAAGCTGATGATCAGACGTCGACACCAATGTCCCCCAGGGGAAGAACATCTTCGGGTTTTTACACACATAGGACACGAACATCGAACATCAACAATGTTCGTTAAAAACAGCGTAAAAATGCATTCAGTTGCTTGACAGCTTCTAAAGAAGAAGGTTCATGTCGCTTTTTTTCAGACTTCAATTATACACTCAAAGAAATATTTCAGTAGGATTCACTAATATTCAATGAGAAATGCTTTCGATTTTTGGAAGAATACTTGCTAACTTAAATACGCTGTCTTTAGTGATTTAGCGCAGTACAATTTTTCTATATTTTCCGCGTACATATACATTTTATTGGGTTAATAAGCAGACTTAAAAATATTACTAACAATTTTCCTCTGGGTTAACACATGCCTCTCACAAATACACGCACATTTTTATCATGTTCTCTTTGTGCCGACTTTTGCTGATGATATCTCCCCAGTTTTGTTTTTGGTTTTATTCCTTTTCGCTCTATTAGTGAATAAGTGAGTGCTATAAAGCATCTTCTCCATCTTCAAAGCACTTAATTACTCTATTCTAGCAGATTCTGGGATGGTAGGGTTGCCAATTGTCGTTATAAATGCTTTGAAAAATGTATTGGGTTTATCAATCAGGAACTTGGAACTTTTTAGCATTGTTTACAACACTTTAAATGAATTACCACAAGCTATTGCTTATCCTATGAAAATGAAGCTTTAGCAGGAGGACTCTGCTGATATTCAGCTTTTTCGTGCCTTAGTACTGCAGCAAATAAGGTGATCTGCCTTTGTTTGATTCTTTTCTGGCTCTGACTGCTTGGAAAAAATTTCAAGAATTTGTAATTCGAATGCAATGGCAACCCTATTCATGTTATTTCTTTTATTCGGCCACTTTTACACATTTTTATTGGCCAATTGCCATTTTTATGAGTAAATTTTTAGACATTGTTCCCGTTGTTTTTGTTGTTGTTGTAGATTTTGGCGTACCAGAAAATTATCTTGTCTTAAATGGTAAAAATCCAAACAGGAAGCCCAGGCATGGCCGATATGATTTTCTTGATGACACTCTACTTGGGGCTGTTGTTCTGTGGTTCTGCCGCTTTGGTGTGGTCCATGGTGTGGTTACTGTTGCGTTTGGTTAACTGCAATCATAGAAAACAAGTGTCATTTCCGGCTTAAGACTCATTTGCATTTATAGTTGAGTTTATCAAGTTCTTTTTCAGGCTTTTCTTTTTATTATCTTTTCATCTATTTTTTTGTTTTCTTTTTATTTCGCTTTAATTTACATATTCTAAGTCATTGTCTTTGCTCACATAAGAATATTTTTATCAGCCGCAAAGATAAATTGTGATGCTGCTTTCATTGCCCTCTTTTGAGGTAACACAACTTAATGGTCTGCAAATATGATAATGCAGGCCAGGATAAATTAAATTTTTTTTTTCTGAAATTAAAGATAAATTTTAAATTTCTTTACTATACTCGCCGTTTATTTTATGCAATTCAATGCAATTTAAGCTGATAATTTTCCGCTTGACAACAGTTTTAGAATAGTTTGCCTTGCTTAAGGCATAATATCCTTTAAATACTTTTCAGAATTCCTTCGACTTGTGTTTGCTTCGTTTTATTCTCCTCTCAAGAATTCTCTGAATAGTTTTTTTCTTTCTTTCTTAAAACTGTAGATATTTGAATAGAAATAGTTGAGAAGAATTGAAGTGAAATATTAGCTTCTGAAACGCACAATTATAGGCAATAAAATTCTATGAGAAATGAATCCATTTCTATGACTTTTTCATCTCAATTTTCTACAGAGTTTTTTTGTTTCTTTTTGAGTTTTTTTCTTCTTGAATAGGGTGGTACTACTGACGTGTTTTTATTTAAAAATAAACTCTAGATCAAATGATTTATTTTTTCCGCTACAATGATACAGATGGCAACTCTATCATTCCAGAACTTGGCCATTGAATTTTATGCGTACGTTTAGAATCCAAAATGATGTGGAATATGAGACTCTCCTATCAGATGAGGATACTTCCGCATAAAAGGAACTACTGTTGGTTTACTCGAACTTTTTACAATCAAATCACCTTGCGCCGCCGACCTACAATTCCCAGTCACCTTTGAATGATGTTACAAAAAGTCTCTTCAAGTTGGCCTCTTGTCTTCAGAACTATGTCATCTGGATTAGCTAGGGAGACAAAGCCCAGACAATACCTTCAAAAGTTCATTCCCAACAATGATTCACATTGGTGGTGAAGAAACGCCACCTTGTTGCTAATCTCTGCTTGTTCCGACTCTTATTAGTTCATTCTGTGCATAAATAACTGGAAATCGTAAAGTATTTCTATCATCCATCCGGATGTCAATTCTTCTCTTTCAATGAAGTCATGTGGAATGTTATTAAATGTATCCAAAATAGCTCAAAGAGTTACCTCCTTGACGTCTAAGGACTCTAAAATGGCTCTTACTAAATATGAAACTAAAGTTGCCCTAGATTTGCCCGTCGTGGAACCAGACTGAACCGTTTCAAAATTGAATTGGTTCTGAACCTGGATAGGAAATCTGTTAAGGTGTGGACAGTTTTTTTAGTTAAGCTTCTCTGAAGACGAGGGCCCATTTGTATGATACATGCTCCCTCACACAAAACATTCCTGCAGAGTGTTCGGTGATGCGGAGGAGAGAAACTGCCAACATTTTTTCTTTCCTATTTGTCAACTGCCAGCCTTATGTGTTAATTTTGTTCTTCCGTTCGCTTCATCTGCTCTTTCCCCTTTTGAAGGTACCCACAATGGAACTCGTCTGGTCTGTGTATGGAGATATATTCGTCATCTATCTTCGTAACCAAATGTTATTATGGGCACAACCCATGTAACACTAATGTGGCTTTAATTGTGGCTTTTTGTTTTATTTTAAATCGAAACCCCTTAAGTGTGGAGCCTTTGATGACTTCCATTTCAATTTGTTGCTGGCTTGCCTGTAGGCATTTAAGTTGTCTATTGTTGCACGTTAAACTCTTTGAATAGTTTTCCTCAAGATTAGAATTGGATTTCATTTTATTTCTTAGCAAATTTTTCTTTTTTTTTTCTAAATGCTCGTATAATTTTTAAACTTTTTTCTCTTCGCTTTCCTTCAAAAGTTCTTTTGTTCTGATGTCTGCTTTATTTAAATGCAATTGTTGCAAAAGTTGCCGGAGAAAGAAAAAAAAAACTTAAATTTGTTTAATATTGAGCGCCTAAAAGTAGGCATGAATTTATGAAGATTATTAAAAAGAGAAATGACAGTGACGATGAAAGAAATGTGAAGATAATGAAATTCAATTTTATTAATAAATTTATTAGTTTTAAAATCTAATTTTCTTTGACTATCAGCTTATACATGGCATACGCACCTTAAAGTATGCTTTAGTTTTTCTTATTGTTGATTTCTTAAACATTTCATTGCTAGAATTTAATTTGAAAACTTTTCTAACAATTTCTTGTTCTATTGACCACATAATTGCCTTGTGGCTGGTAATAAAACTTGCCTTTTTAACTTTTTTGTTTTGTACTCTCTCTCTCTCTCTCTCTGTCTCTCTGTCTCTCTCTGTCTCTCTGTGTGGTTAATTAGAAAACCTTAGTGTTCTCGCATTTATCGATAATAATTGAGAATAAAACAATTTCATGAAAATTATCTTGGTCATTAGACTGTGTGTCTGGAAGATGTCATGCTGGGCTGACTGACTCTCTCTCTCTTTCTCTCTGAGACATACATACCTACATACACTGAGATACACTTAGCCACATGGCGTCTGTATTTGTGGAGTCCTAAAAAGGTAACAGCAACTGTCAATTAGAGCTATTAGTTGTTAGGTTAAACTTTAATTGACGTATTCACAGGATGCCACACATACACATACACAAATACATATATATATACACTTACAAATACGCACTTGCAATTGTATGTATGAATGAATGAATGCCACAATTATATGCAATTAAAATTGATTCCACACAATTGCGTACACAGAATTTTGTGAATTTTCGTATCAATTCTTTAGCTTGGCCCTTGTTCATCTTTTTCCTTGCCTTGACTCTGTTTTCATTTCTATTGAAAATTATTGAATTGAAAACAATTTTGGCTTAAAAGTTAAAAACGAAATTGGCCTACTTAACCAATTAGTGTTTCTAGAGCGCTTTAGTAAGGTTAATTATTTTTTAAAAAATACTACACTTGAGTAGGTGGTGTGATGGTGAGGTTAAAGCGCATGATTGATTATAAATCTAAGCACGTGAAGCCTTAATACAACATAGAAAAAATAATCGGCAGTTGTGTAGGACAGTGCTCTACCCAGAACATGCTCAATCCATCTCCACTTTTGTCTTCAAAGCTCGATCTCAATTGCTATCTGTTCGGTTTCTTTTCAAAAGTTGAGTAGTGCTGTTAACGCTTGTACATTGGTAGACAAAGATCGATTGCTTTGAGATCACAAAAACATGCATTCGATTATGATTCGCATCAGTGAAAGATAATTGGCTTCAGTTTAGTGCTCGAGGAAATGTGTTAACAGCTTTATACTAGGGATAGTTTGCCGTACGATTGTATAATTCTGCTAATGAGGTCCCCTTTAAAGCTGCAGTTCATTGTTATAATGCTCTTCAGATATCAAAATGATCGAATTTTTAATCTACTGCTGTTACAATGTGAAGTTATTGGATGTGTGTGAAGATAAATTCGAATTTAAAAACCAAAGACGCAAACCCAAACTTTTAGCAGAGTCACTTCTTGCCTCTAACAGGGTAAACTTTGCTATTAACAGAGCACTGTTAACTGTTTAACAGTGGCAATAAGTAGATTAGTCGTGTACTTTGCTATTATTGCAGACTATTGATATAAAATTTAATTCTCATTATGATCATTATTATTTGTAAACCAAAGTGTAGAAATGTAAAGGATGGTCGGTGGGTGGTCTCAAAATTATTCCAGCTATCCCACTACCACGGTTGTAAAGAGCACCCCCTTTACTACCATTTGGATATAGTCTGTGTGGTGTACTATTTCTTATATGTTCCAAAATGGCCACTGATCTTCTAGAGAATTTTCAAGCAAAACAATTCATATTTTCCAAGGCAATTTGCTCAAATCCATATCACTTTATATGTGACTATGTTGCTGATTATATTGAGAGGCCTTGGAACCTTCCTTTGCATATAGTATGTTACCCATAGACCGAGAGTATTTCTCAAAATTGGCTCCTAAACAATTGGGCTTGTTCAGATCGATACTGTTAAATAGCTAACAGTGCTCTGTTAAGGGCAAATTTTATTCTGTTAAGAGGAAATTTTACTCTGTTAACACCAAATGTGGCGCTGCTAACATTTGTGGATTGCGACTTGGTTATTCAAATTCGAATTTATCTTCACACACATAGTTTATGGTGTTTCCCGTATTATAAACATTATTTTAATACTTTTTACCACTATACTGGCATTGTTACCTATTTCCTGCCCCATTTATGTATCATTCATATTCGATTTGGCAACTTCTAGAACTCACTAGATTTTGATTTTCTTTATGATTTCAGAATAAACACTGAATATGTGTTGAAACAAATATGTTTAGAAACTCGCTAATTGTTGCTTTCCAGTAATTTTTTTTTAAATCATGAGTCACTATGAGTAGCACATCAGGTCGTCTACTATCAGGAAGGTTCTCCTATAAATCTTACAAATCACAAGAAATACTTGAAACTTACATGTTTACTAGTGAATGCATTTCCATATGCTTAGGGAGTTATACACCGAACACTTCAACTACAATACTGTGTTCCATTTGCAAGTTTCAAGTCTCTTCTCTCGACGTTTACATGCTGTAGTATTTGTTAAACACAATAATAATTTCAAAAATCAATGTTTTCACAATGCTACTTCTATACATGCATTTACATTCATACACGCACGCTATTTCATATACACTTGCACACATACTTATGTAATCCGACAGGCATTCACAACAGTACGATATCAAGCAATAGTCGTGTAGGACATGTGCCAATAAAATTTCTTGTTGTTTAGATTGTTCTCAACAACATTTTAAAAATGTGCTTGTGTGTGTTTGTGTAAGTGCATGTGTCCATGAGTAGTGCGTGCAAGAAATCATTACATTAAGTATACGAAAGAGAGCGAGAGAGTGTGTGAGAGAGTATTTCAAACCATTTCTTCTTGTGCTGCTCGTATGAATTTTAAATTGCATTCGTAATGGGGGGTTACACAAAGTTTTGACATCTCTTCAGACATTTCTGTGTGCAAAATTGTTGGTCGTTTTGATTGGGTTTGACGACGATAAGGAGAGTCTTCAATGTTAAATGACTAAAAGTGAATTGTAATTTAATTTAATTCCTATTTACATATGCATACATGCGTGTGTGTGTGTGTGTGAGAGAAACATAATGTCTGCGTATAATTGTGTGGCAACAACTGTTACTGATCATTTCCTGTCAAGTGTTAATGTTCATGTGGGCCAAACAAACACTTTTTCAAATTGAAATAAATTTTCAAAATTCAAAGTGTTTTAAAATAATTTCATCTTCTATTTTATTCTATTAATTAATTATTATTGTTTTTATTGTTGTTGTTGCAATTAATATTGATTGTAATTTTACAAAAAATAAATCAAATATTTATTCAATTGAAATTTAATATTAAATATTTTTTCTACGCTTATCAACTGCAGGAGCATCAGGGGTTATCCATGTAATCGTTTCAAACAGCTGATCGTGTCAGGGTCATGATTTCTTAAAATGTCTTTCATCTGAAGTGTTTTTTTATTTAATGAGAGGCCTGCTCATTAATGAATATGAATTGTTTAACAACCAAAGATTGCTTTAAAATAAGGGAAATATTACCGCAAATGTGATGGTTCAAGCTTCCTTATGATCGCCATAATTTATCTGCTGTGAAAGGAATTACCAGGATTGTTCAGAAATTTGAATACAATGGAAGCATTAGAGATTTAGCCTGGGCATTATTGTAATGTACACACTGTCGTACATCACGTTTCTGTTGGAGCAAGTGTGGCAGATAACTGGATTCTACTGCGTATTCAGACGTATTGACTTAAAGTTCAGTTTTCACTGATAATGTGGTCAGCAGATGTAACTTCGATAAGCTAACTGGTTTCTCCCAAGGGTGGAAACATTATGGTGTGTATACATGTGCATAGCTGTCCTACAGGCCCCCTTGTAGATCAGAGATCAGCAATGAGTATTCAAAAAGATGAGTAGATTCGAATCATACTCATAATTTTTGATACTTATACGCATTCATACTTATTTGAATATTATACTCATACTACTCATATTCAAAGTTTGAAGTACTCATCGTACTCATACTTAACAATACGTATGATGTTGTTGATTTCGACTTTCCTATACTCAACATTTACAAGAATCACAAAGTAAGTATGATTCGCGTACGGACACTACAATACTCACTAGAAGATTGTGTATTTGCTTTGCTTGCTGTCTTTGTCCTTTTCTTTCTTATTTTTTTTTTTGTAAATGCAACAACAACTAAGATTGAAAATTTGGATAAATGATTGGAATCACTCGAATCATTTATGAGTATTATAAGTATTTTTCTAAATTTATGAAACTGAATGAGTAGGCGTATGAATCAAACATATTTCGAATGTTATGAGTTTGTTGTCAACGTTGTACTCATACTAATTGCAACCTGTACTTATAAATTAATATTGTAGTGAGTACGAATGAATCAGAATAGTTGAATTTAAATACTGTTTACTCACTGATATTCAAAATTTCATGAGTACTTATGAGTAGCGAAAAAACGATTTATTGCTGATCTCTGTTGTGAATGCAGTGTATTTCAGACTGAGATGTATGCAAGTAGATGTGCTAGTTGTCCACGTGGATAACACCAATGCACTGACTATGAATTAATTTAGCTCGAGATAGATCGTAGTCTGCAGGGCGGCATTCACTATTCTTCTGGCCAGGATCGTGGTGGTACTAGGTAAACATACGGGGCATTGTGATGTGTTTGTGGTAATGAGGTTTAAAATGAGCTGACACGCCAACCTGATGTAGTTGTCGATAAGACTTACTCTGGGACACTTCCTCGTCTGATTGAAGAGGTAATGAGACACATAGTGAAGTCTTCACTAACAGGAACAGAAGAGATTCAGAATCTTCATTTTTATAGATGAAATGCAATGAAATTGGGGACATAAACAATTAGAAGTCGCCGTGGTCTAGTAGGTTGTGTGTTGGCTTATTAGATGTAAAGCCAGGGTTCAAAGCCCAGGCCAGATATCAAAACAAAATACAAAAAGTATTTCTTCGGCGACTACCTCTCGGCAGATTTCTGGCAAAAACTCTGAGAGTGAAATAAAATTGCCATGAAAAGTTTCTCAAAAATTTGTCGTTCGGAGTCGACTTTAAACTGTAGATCCCGCCACTCATGTATAAAATTAACACACACAACATAAGTGGTGTGAGAAACTAGGTCGTAATCCTGATTGAAGGGTTGTAATGATCAATTATGTATGTAAACTATTACAATCCATTTAAGTTTCCGAAGTGGCATTGTGCCTTGAGGGCGAGAACGAGCAGGAAGAGATATGTAGTCATATGGGGAAGCTAGGTTTTGTTCAGCATTTTCTATAACTCTTCAATGCCATTGTGAGTTATCATAGCAAAAGATTTAAAATATTAAGAGATTTCCTGCACCCCTAAAGGAGATGTTTCTTGTCCGATTTTTACTGACATTTGCTATCTAATAATCGACCCTTTTTTGGTATCAAAATTTCAATGGTAGTGGTCTTAGTAAATTAAACAGCGTTTTACATAAGTTTTATTAAAAGTTTGTAATTAAAACTGTCATCAACAAATTTCAAGGCAGAGTTATTATTGAAAAAAAATAGAAAAAATAACTTCCCTTTGAATTATTAGTTTATTTTAGCTTTTCGTGGCCAAAGCGAAAGAGAAAAACTGGGCGCAATAAATTTATCGTTTACAATTTATTGCCACATTTTTTGTTTTTATTTTATTTTGGCAATAAAACCGCATCAACAAACAGTAGCACTAGCTGTAGCAGTTGCAACAGTAGTTGCCACTGAAAAGAAATTGCAATTGATGCATGAACAGATGAACCTAAAAAGTTGAGAAGAGAAAAAATTATTATAAAAAAAATTATTGATGTTGTTGTTGTTGTTAACGAAAAAATAACGCTAAAATTAACAAATAAAATGAAAGGAATTCCCCGAATAGGCAAACGTATAAAAAAGACTGGGCCATGTTAAAAACGTTAACATGTTACTGCTGCTGCCACTGCTATTGTTTGTGCAACATGATGTTGCTGTGTTCTGTTCTGTTGTGTTCGCCATGTTGGTAAATTTGTAAACATAATACTTTTTAGCCATATTTCATTGCATTTTTTTTTGTTAACAACATTTGTTTTTTGTCTTATTTTTTAAAACATTTTTTTTACACACTCCAACAACGTGTATATGCATGTGGGCCATATTTGTTGAGCTAAAATAGCCAAAAAAAATTAATTTTTTTCGCTAAAAATGGATCTGGTCAGGCTACACCGTGTATTTTTTTTATTTTTTTAGTTTGAATTAATAGCTTACAGTTGTTGTTGTTGTTGCTGCAAGTGGCACATACAACTTTTTGACAAACATTTCGCATATGCTAATACAAACACACATTGTACAGTCGCTAGATTCAAATTTATATTGTTTTTGTTGTTATAAATGTTGAGAAAAAACGGAATAACGGAAATATGAAATATTCAGGGAACCTAATACCTCACCACCCCCAAAAATTCGTCTTTTTTTTCATCATATGAATATACCAACCTTTAGGAATAGGATACGAAAAAAAATCAGGCTGAAGTTTTTAAAATAAAAATTTTAGAATTAGTAATCCATGCTCTTAAAAGAATACATTCTTTTCCTATACCTTTTTGCCTTAGCTGTGTCTGAGGATCATAGGTTAAACTGTCTGTCCGTCTTTTCTTCTTCCCATCATTTCTGTGGTTTCGAATATCGAAAATAAATGAAATTGTAAGGGGTTGAGCACAACATAATACGGTGTTCAGATATGCATCTTTATTGCGTAAATCGCGATAAACGCTATTATTGAGCTCAATTTTTCATATAAAGTTTCAATTAATTATTGCGCAATAAGTACGCAAATTGTTATAATATTGAGTAAAACTTAAAATACAGCACGGTCATAAGTATATTCAGTAAGCATATTACAATTATTCGAACACTTTCTGTTGATATTTGATAACTCAAATGTCAACAACGACAAAAAAAACAACAAAACAAATGAAATTTTTAATAAGCAGCTGAACTGCGTATATTATTATGTCTGAACACTTAAAATACTGTACTCAATAAACCGAATATTCACTCAATAAAAGTGCATATCTGAACATAGTATAAGAGCACATAGAGTTGTAACCTTGTGTTTCCCCCTTAATTTCACTTCAACTCGTTTGATGTCTGATGCCTCTAAGAAATTAATCCTTTAAAGAGCTGCCTATAGTTGCCAATTTTTTTAAGATTTTCATTCTGTATAGAACATGTTAACTAATATCCTTTTGATGGATGTGTAGGTGTGTAAATTTAAAACTTTTCATCCTAGCATTTGGAGTAGTTTTGTGTGTGTTTTTTTTGAACTTTTTGCAAAATTTCTAAACTTAGTTACATCCACTCAAGCCTCAACTGGAGTTTAAACAATTTTTCCTGATTTAAAATTACAATTTCTTTCACAATTTTGAGTTTCTTTTTTGGTGAAATTTTTTTTTGCTTTGAAATAAAAAAACTATCCTTTGAAAAGGGTTGGAATCTTGACTACATTTTAGTTTAGTTTTCTGGTGAACTAAAAAGTAAAAAAAAATCATTTTTTCGTTTTAATTTCCTTCGGTTGGGTTGTTGCTTTAAATATTTTAACAAAGTCCTAACCTACCTACAACCTTCTCACGCCACTCATGTTTTGTGTGTTAATTATATCCACCAGTGGCGGGATCTACAGTTTAACGACGACTCCGAGCTTAACGACGACTCCGAGCCTTCACGAGAAACTTTCCATGATAATTTTACTTACTCTCAAGAGTTTTTGGCAGAAGACGAATATTTTTCCAATATTTCGCTTTGTTCGAGGTGTCTGAGCTGAGGTTTGGTACTCGGCTACCAAGCTACGGCGACTTCAGATAGTTTTCTGAAAGCACATCTCATTTAAAGTATTCTCCATCGAAAGCTACGACTCAATTTTATTTACTCTCAAGAGTTTTTGTCAGAAGACAAATGTTTTTCCAATATTTTGCTTTGTTCGAGGTGTTCGATCTGAGGTTTGGTACTCGACTAATAAGCCAACACACTACCTACTAAACTATAGCGACTTCAGACAGTTTTCTGAAAACACATGTCATTTAAAGTATTCTCCATCGAAAGCCACGACTCAATTTTATTTACTCTTAAGGGTTTTTGTCAGAAGACAAATGTTTTTCCAATATTTCGCTTTGTTCGAGTTATTCGATCTGAGGTTTGGTACTCGACTATTAAGCCAACACACTACCTACTAAACGATGGCGACTTCAGATAGTTTTCTGAAAGCACATCTCATTTAAAGTATTCTCCATCGAAAGCTACGACTCAATTTTATTTACTGTCAAGAGTTTTTGTCAGCAGACAAATGTTTTTCCAATATTTCGCTTTGTTCGAGGTGTTCGATCTGAGGTTTGGTACTCGACTAATAAGCCAACACACTACCTACTAAACTATAGCGACTTCAGACAGTTTTCTGAAAACACATGTCATTTAAAGTATTCTCCATCGAAAGCTACGACTCTTTCCCATCTTTTTAGGAAATTTATGCATTTCTTTCCCAAAGAACCGCTTGTCTTTTGAGGCCAAGAATGAATCGAGCCAATTTTTAATACCCTGCCCTGAAGTGTAGCGTTTTCTAGAGAGGCTTGTGTGCATGGAATATATAGTGGGTGAGATAAAACTTCTCATCCACTGGTTTTCGAAGACTTTTTTTACCCGCGTTGCAATATGCGGTCGGGACTGCGTTCACCCGTGGCATCACAACGGGCCGCTATTTTTTTTTGGTAAAACCAGCACTCAGGGGATGGCCCCTACTCATGCAGTGCATTGTGCAGGTTTAGGAAAATAGGTTATAGGATGCGTGCTCAAGTGAGCTTTGTGATATCAGAGCTACCACTCCGACCGACCTACCTACGTAATATGCATTCGTGGGTTGTCATAATGGAATAATAAGGCGTTTTGCCAGATTGTGTATTCAGGGCGTATGTTTGTATAGGTCTCCCATAATAGTCTGGCTTGATGTGAGTAGATCATAATCGATCGCATCCTTCTGATTCCAGACAATAGAGATATTCTGCTAAGCCGTAGATTTGGCTTGTTCCTCACGCCTCACATATGAAATCTTGCTCTTGTTAAAGCTTTCGAGTCACGCCTAATGGTTGTGCAAGCTCTTCTTGCGTTTGACACTTAACGATTGATGTTTCCAATTGAAGGTCTTCAAACTTTTTTGGCTATTCCGAAGGCACTGCGTTTTTAATGCTAAATCACTTTTTTTTTTGATAAAACGTACTCAAGAGATTCCAACAATGTCGATTGATATTGACAGCTCAAGAATTGCTCTCCCAAATGGCTTGTACATCATTGATAGGAAGTAATGCATAAGGAAGTGTTGCCATTTGATGTAAATAACCCGTTTTTAAATTATGCTACTTGTTATCGAAACTTTTCATTTCGATAATATACAACTGTTATCGAAATTGTTTTTCAAATTGTGTGCGCAATTTTATTTGTTTCTGTAAAATGTTCCCTAAGCCTAGAATTCATTTAATTTTCTTGTATTTATTTGCCTTTCATGTACTTAAGTAAACAAAAAAAATAAAATAAAATAAAATAAAAAGAATCAATGAATACCTGATTATACGGGTGGTTTGAATACTTTTTTCCAATTCTTTGTATTGTTTTTCATTTGTTTAGCACTACAATAGTCGTTTATAAATCATTTTTATTTAACGTTACAATAACGTGAGTGTATGAAAGCAATTTCAAGCCTTATATGTTAAGTACACTTAGCAAAAACGAACGCTTACAAGGCATTACAATGTGAATGTCTGGAAAAATGTGAAAAAAAAGTTTCCGAATATGAATCGAAACACGTGTAAAATTTTTTGATAAAGTGGCCATTTGTCCAGCATTACTAGCCGTTTATATATTATGAGAATAATCGAACTTATCGATAACTTTTTGTAACAAAAGTGTATTCTTATAAGACCATAAGGTTTCCCTATTAAACTTTTTGCATTCCTTAGCATTCCTTTAGGGATCGAATGACTGTCTTAAATCATCTCGCGCATTAGCTTGTTGTGTGAGGGTGTAGGGGTGGGAAACTTTGATAACTGAATTCAATTCTTCCACAGGAATTTTTGTAGGTTTTCATGTTGACTGATAGATCGTGAGAACTGTCTCATGCCACAGCCGTATATCAGTTCAGTAGTTTCAATCTCCCGTTGATGTTGTCTTCATCGCGCCCCTTATTTCCAGGCAGCACATCTTTTAAACTCTTATATGACTTGGAACTTTCTATCCAGCGATACATGTTTACTTTTTCTTAAATGCTCATTACAACCCTTTATTCAGCATTACAACCTAGCTTCTCACACCATTCGCGTTGTATACTTTAATTTTTATCCATCTATAAGCGGACTTCTTTCACAGCCCATGCCCCCAGAAAAAGGGTGTCCTAAAGTATCTTCCTTGCTGCGTTATTGTAATGAATGCAGTGTTGAGGAATTGGATTCCACTCTTTCACAATAGCTGGAGTCAGATACATTTATACAGTCAGGATTACGACCTAGCTTCTCACACCACTTATGTCGTGTGCGTTAATTTTTATCCATGAGTGGCAATTTTACACAATTTTACTCTCAGTTTTTTTGCCAGAAGAAAATTCATGTTGTTTGAAATGTTTGAGCCCGAGGTTGAATCGCAGGCTCTCGTCTAAGAGGCCAACACATGATCTATTAGTCTAAGCGGATTTCTTTCACAGTCCTTGCCCCCAGAAAAGCATCTTCCTTGTTGCGTTATTGTATTGAATGCATAGCTGGAGTCAGATACATACGTACATACATAATTGCCCATTATAACCCTTCAGTCAGGATTACGACCTAGCTTCCCACACCACTTATGTCGTGTGCGTTAATTTTATACATGAGTGGCGGGACCTACAGTTTAAAGTCGACTCCGAACGACAAATTTATTGAGAAACTCTTCATGGCAATTTTATTTACTTTCAGAGTTTTTGCCAGAAGTCTGCTGAGAGACAGTCGCAGTCTCCTATTTCGTTTTGTTGGAGTAATCGGGGGTTTGAACTGCGGCCTTACATCTAATAAGCCGACATGCTACCAACTAGACTACGGCGACTGGCTAGAATCAGACATTAAGTGAAAAAGGGCGAGAGTGTAAAGGGACAATGGTTTTAATGTTAACGTCGGCACCAATGTCCCTCAGGGGAAACATCTTCGGCTTTTTACACACATAGGACACGAACAATGTTCGTTAAAAAGAGCGTAAAAATTCATTCAGTTGCTTGTCAGCTTCTAAAGAAGAAGGTTCATGTCGCTTTTTTTCAGACTTCAATTATACACTAAAAGAAATATTTCAGTAGGATTCACTAATATTCAATGAGAAATGATTTCGATTTTTGGAGGAATACTTGTCAACTTAAATACGTTGTCTTTAGAGATTTAGCGCAGTACAGTTTTTCTATATTTTCCGCTCACATATACATATTATTGGGCCAATAAGTAGACTTGAAAATATTACTAACAATTTTCCTCTGGGTTAACACATGCCTCTCACAAATACACTCACATTTTTATCTCTGTTCTCTTTGTGCCGACGCACAGAGGGGCATTGTGCCTGAAAACATGGCCAAAATTAATAGAAGTGTTTTATGAGGTAATGGCTGGAATTTTTTGACAGTGTTAGTGATAATTAGGCCCAATGATGAACCCAACTGATTTTGTTTCAAATTCGTCCGTGATTTCGCCTAGCCCCCATACAAATTCCCCTCGAAATTGCACTTATTTATACATAATTATGGTAATTATGCAACAATCATGATAAAATTTAGCATGGATTAGTTCTGTGTACTAAGAAATCATGGCGTAAAGTTTGGTGAAAATCGGATCACATTTGACCCTAGTCCCCATATAAAGTCCCCTTTAGAAATTCACGCGCTTATAAATGGCTTAAAACTTCGGTATCGTGATGGTAAATGCCGCTTATTGCGACGTCTGGCTTGAAGCTTTTAAAGTTTTATCTCTTCATTGACATTTTGAGAATTTTATCATTCAAATTTTTTTCTTTAAGTGCTGCCTTGTAATACATTCAAGAAATATTCCACAAATATAATCTAAGTTCAACATTTTATTTTTGCACTTGACTAAACACGTCTTCATCTAAATATGTAGAAGAATTTGACATGATATTGACAAAAAAAACAATAAAAAATATATCCACAGTTTACAGTGAAAATACGCAATGCAAGTACCTTATTGCAGAAGCTGTACTTCAAAACTCTTCTTAATGTGTGTTGAAAACTATTCCCCGACTTTTGGCTGTTACTGTATGGCATATAAATTGAATATTTTTCATTTTATTTCTCTTTTATTTACTCGCATTTCATATGTATAAGCAAGTCTCTCACTTGCTCCCCTCTCCCTCTGTCTCTCTGTAGTGCTGTCTCTCTTTTACAATTTTGTTTCAATAACAATTTCTAACAATTTTCTGTTTGAATTCTTTGAAATGTTTTCTCTGTAATCGGATGTTAAGAATAACACAACAACATTAACTATTCCATACTATAATACGATGATATTGGAATGCATTTGTATATGTAAGTAGGCAAATACAATAAATATATATGTGGACACACATACATACATGTACATATACATACAATACAATGAAATAAATAAATAAATAAATGAAATCCTTAAACAAATCAAAAGAAAGAAAGGAAGTGAAACACTACGGACTGTATAAGAAAGCACACAAGAACACAAGAAAAATTACAAAAATATTGTTGCCTACTCCTCAGCAGAGCAACACACACATATACACACACACACAACGATATGTGTGGGTGTATGTGTAGCCACTTAAAATAACCTGTCAAAAGTGGGTTACTACATACAGTATCAGTATTTCCAATAAAACATTACAAAGAAAAGTAGGGGAAGAAAGCTAAGCGATTTAATTTCTATATTCAAGCGAAACATTCATTGTAATGAAATGAATAATAAAACATGCATTAGAATAGAACAGAATCTATATTTCTATACGACCATCAATACAGGATTACAATATTAAATATTGCTTAACATTTTGTGAGCCATTTTTACCAAGGTTGTGCTTCCGGCCATAAAAAGAAGATTATAAATATTGTCAGGTGTTTAATACAAAGTGTAGTTAAAAGAAATCCATTATTTTTCCATTAAATTGCTTTACAGGCATGCGTTTATATGCTGGTGTTACGTTTTTACCTTTTAAAAATATTTACAATATGAGCTCGTGGTTTGCAAATAAAATAAAAATAAATTTGTGTTTAGTTTTAATTAAAATTCTTTATTGTTCGCATAATTCTGTGTGCCACTGTTCACAACTTGGTGTAAACAACAACAATTGTTTTATTTGTTATTCCTCTGTTTACACCCTTTGCATAAACAATAACAATCACTAAGCAATTATACGACAGATCTTTGTAACGGAGATCAGCAAACCACGATTACTCTCTTCAAACGCACCGCGTCTTCACACAAGACCCACTGAACTTCACTAACTCACACGCCTGTTTTGCCTTGCCTTTTATATGTTCGTAACTTCGCTTTCCCGAAATCTCTATAAATGTAAACATCATTCCTTATTGTTGTTTGTGTATTTTGTTTACATTTACTCTTATAGTGCTGCTGGTATATTTTTGTTTACTTGTTTACAATTTTTTAAAGCCGGTGTTTTGGTTTTATAGCTTTTGTTTATAATTTTAATGTTAAACGATGTAAAAGCAAAACACCAGTATCTAGATTTTTCATTTTCGTAACACTGGCATGGCGTTATTGTAAAAGTCCTTGGGTTATAATGTTTATACGATTTCTTTCATCTCCTACTGGAGCTGTATTCTAATTTGAATGGTTTTGTTTAACACTGACCACGTTCAGTGTATTTCCTTTATCCTCGGTAGCTTTCCCCCACATCGTTTAACTCTACGCGTTCATTGGTGACAGAGTTATTGTCATCTCTTCATAAAGTATGCCTAAGTATGAACTTTTGCCTGATTTGGGTTGTCTTTTAAAATAGCTGATGGCCACAAGATGCGCAGAATACGTCTTAAGCAGCAATTTATGCGTTTTTGTAGGCGCTTGATTTGTCAGTTATGGCATGCATATAATGGGTCCGCCAAATAACTTTTTTTTTTTGAAAATGCTTTAAAAAAAACTACTACTGAATATTTTCTCAAATTTCTTTTTTTATTTGAAAGTACAATCCTTCCGGTTAATAATGGAAAATAATTTCATTCAAATGGCTGCCTCGGCTGGCCATGCAGTAGCCTACACGATCGGTTCAATTTTTTTTGGCACATTATCGATTGTGTGCA
Organism: Sarcophaga carnaria; assembly: GCA_958299815.1. Taxonomy (NCBI): domain Eukaryota; kingdom Metazoa; phylum Arthropoda; class Insecta; order Diptera; family Sarcophagidae; genus Sarcophaga; species Sarcophaga carnaria. The sequence continues at coordinate 127,556,688 of OY283150.1, read as the reverse complement.
GCTGTATTTCACCAATGGCTTCACGAATATTGTCCTTTAAAGCGTCAATTATCTCTGGCTTGTCGCGGCGTAACACTTATCTTTGACGGCACCCCACAAATAATAGTCCAACGGTGTCAAATTGCAGCTCAGAGGTGGCCAAACGACATCAGCTCTGTGGCTGATAATGCGGTCTTCAAAAACAGGGAGCAAAACATCGAGTGCAGCTTGGGCTGTTTGGCACGTAGCGCCGTCCTGTTGAAACCAAATGTTGCCAATATCCTCCTCTTCAATTTTTATGAAAAAAATTCGTTCAACATGGCCCGATAACGATCGCCATTGATTGTAACGGCCACTCCTTGCTCATTTTCGAAGAAAAATGGCCCAATTATGCCTCTGGACCAAAATCTGCACCAAACAGTAACTCGTTTTGGGTGCGTCGGCTTTTCAATGTATGCGTGCGGGTTTTCTGTGCCCCAAATGCGACAATTTTGCTTGTTTACATAGCCGCCAAGATCAAAATGAGCTTCATCTGAAAAGATGATTTTTTTTGCCAAAAATCGGCATCTTCTGGTGTAGGCTACTGCATGGCCAGCCATTATTAACCGGAAGGATTGTACCTTCAAATAAAAAAAGAAATTTGAGAAAATATTCAGTAGTTTTTTTTTGTTAAAGCATTTTCAAAAAAAAAAAAAAGTTATTTGGCGGACCCTTTAGAATCCGAAGTGTAGGCAGTCGTAATCGACGCCGGTATAGTTGGCAACTGACCCTAATTTTCATTAAAAAAACATCTTCTGCGGCGAGGTCCATTTTTGGATGAATGAGCGCCCGAAAAAAAATTGTCCAATTCGGCAATCCACATAAGAACGAAGAGTGTCTAGTAAGTTCCGAAAAGTAATTTTTTCAAGGCTAATAATTAATTTTTTTTTGTCCTGAATTGGATGAGTGAACACCAAGACGACTCAAGGAGCCACACATCTCATGCCGCATTTGAATGTGCATTTGGTGGTGACGTTTCACAGAGATCGTGCGATTTGATGCCGTTAAACCGTTTCTTGTAAAATTTTCTTAAGTCGCATGTGTATGCGAATAAGCCACAAGCCATGGCAAACCTCAAAGCCAACATAGCCCACTCTATCGATCAAATTCAGCCTGATTTATGCGCCAGGGTCATGCAAGATGCGACTTTTTCAAAGCGTGCCATCCATAAAAAGCTGTGACGGGTATATGAACGATGTGATATGCCACACATAATGGCATCTAGACATTGTGAACAAAACAAAATTTGAAAAAATATTTCTTTCCGCGACTTATTGGACTCTGAAAGTAAAATAAAATAGTCATGGAAAATACCTTAAAACTATCGATCGAAATCGAAATTAAACAGTAGCTTCCACTACTCATTGAGGAAAACTAACACCACAACACGAGTGGTGTGCGAAGCTAGGTTGTAATCCTGACTACAGGGTTGTAATGACCAATAACTGAAATCAACTTGTTTTAGTTTTGGTCTCCAGGAAAGACAACTGCTTTTGGCTGCGTGTAAATCCATTTGTTGCCATTTAAGCGCTTAAAATTCCAAATAATCAGCAATTGACTCTTATTTAACTGTATAATATTGCCTTTGGAATGATCATCTCTTTCAATATTTTCTCTTAAAAATCGAAGAAATTTTATTGGCTTCTTCCATATAAGGGACTATTTAACGAATATAAGCTCATTTAAGATGTATTTCTTGCTCCCTTTGCTATGGCGTTAATGATTCGTTTGGCATCGTTTAAATATCGTATCCTCTGTTTAAATAAACACAGAGAAACGAAAAAAAAAACGCGGTAAGCCGCGAAAAAAACGCAAGAAAACGAGAAAAAGAAAAATTAAAAGAAACGAAACTCAACACCCTAACCAACGTATTGAATTAAAAGATGCTCGCCACTGGATGCTGATATTGATGTTGATGTGTGGTTAAGCTCTGTTTTTTCTTTTGTCCGGTTTGTACTTCATTTCAGCTGCTGTAAGTTTATTAAGAGAGACTAGCACACACACACACACACAATAAATACTTCTTTGGCTGGCATCACCGCAAAAATTAAAACAACACACTGAAAATCATATGAAAATCATGAGTGAAATATTCACAATACTGGAGGGGGGGCGGTGGGTGCATTAAGTATATGTCTTAAGCTTTAATAGCATTTCAAAAAAGGAAATTTTAATTCTCTCTCTCTCTCTCTCTCTCTCTCTCTTTCTCTCTCGTATACAGTAAAAGAGATACAGTATTGTGGATGTGTGTGAGTCTATTTATATGTAAGAAACGGCATATGCTGCTACAATTTGGTATTTAAAGTTGATGGTTGCGTGCAAAAAGTAAAGAAAACTTAACCGGGGGCTTACTTGTTCCTCTTTAATTATGCAAATTAATATAAATTTTAAACATACACAAATACACGTACATATATGCAAAGTATTATACTTAAACCCTGGTAATGACTTTAAATGGTTGAAGAGTAGTAGAGTTTCGTTCTTCCATTCATTCTTTCATTGCATGTTTGCCATGAAATTGTTTGCATTTCTTCTTTTTCTATTTTTCTTTTAATAAGTATGGTCAGATTCTCTACAATTTCTTTGTATGAATTTCTTTGTTTATTCACTTTCTTTCCGCTTTCTCTCTGTTTAAATATTGGGTGAGAATGATGAATTTTCAGCAGTTGGCATATCATTTACATTTGGTTTGCGTCTGTACTAAATTATATAGCATTTGAAAAGGCAAACGAACAAAATAGGGTAGACAATACAGAAAACTTTTGACCAATTTATCGATTAATTTGAAGAACATTTGCAAGAAGTTTTACTCTTCTTCTTTAATTTTTAAGTTAAGTAGTAGTTTTTGAAGTCGCTGTAGTCTAATAGGTAGTATGTTGGCCAGGGTTCGAGCCCCAGGCCAGACATCAACACAAAATACAAAAAGTATTTCTTCGGCGACTTCCTCTCAGCAGACTTCTGGCAAAAACTCTGAGAGCAAAAATAAAATTGCCATGAAAAAGTTTCTCAAAAATCTGTCATTCGAAGTCGCCTTTAAACTGTAGGTCCCACCACTCATGTATAAAATTAACACACACATAAGTGGTGTGAGAAACTGGGACGTTGTACAATGGGTCAATTCGACTTCCGGGTGCAGTACTTGTCTCAATTGACAAGTACATGTCCTCTAACCTAACCTAACCTAAGTAAAGCTGAAGCACATTGTCTTCCATAGGTAAGTATTTAAAAGTGGTTGTCATCCCAGGCACACTTAGGCTAAATGTGGTCCAGTGTGATACCACAGCTTTCCTAGCACTTGTACTATTCGGAGCTTCCATTTCCATTTCGATTTCCAATGTTTGTGCTTCACAAGTCACCGTGCCCTAGTAGGTCAGGGTCAGGCATCATCAAGTAAACGAAATATGAAAAAAATATTTCTTCGGCGACTTCCTCTCAGCAGATTTCTGGCAAAAACTTTGAAAGTAAATAAAATTGCCATGAAAAGTTTCTCAAAAATCTGTCTTTCGAAATCGACTTTAAACTGTAGATCCCACCAATCACGTATAAAAATTAACGCACACAACATAAGTGGTGTGAGAAACTAGGTCGTAAGCCTGACTAAAGGGTTGTAATGACCTAATGTATGTAGGTATGGTCCATAGATCATTGATATTATCTGCCTAGTAGCAGCCCAGGCATTTCTTTGTAACGCGGGGCGAAGAATATTTTCCTTTTCTTTCTCGTCTCTTTAGTCCCGACTAGTATCCAAATGCAATGTCGAGTAATGACTTCAGAAAGTACGCAGAGATTTTTTGTAGGTAGACCTTTCTGTTGTTAGACTTGGTTAGTTTTGAGGAGATATCTTGATGGTATCCGAAGCAGGATGCATGTTGGTAGCGAAATCTTTTACTAGATAATCAATTCTGAGCTTGGAAAACAGCAATAGTGTTACCAATGTAAAGAAGTTTACCGGAAATTCAATGATTATACCATATCTGATCAATTTATCTGCTCTGTAGTTTTCTGGATGGTTCCGATATCCACGTGATGTGAAAATTGTACCGCTCAGCCATTTCATTGAGAGAGTCCTGATAGTCGCAGGCTGTCTTAGAGGTCATTATGTTAGCGTCCACTACCCTGACTGATGGGTATGTTAATATCTTTGTCAGAATAATTGTTGTCCTTAGCAATCAATACTGCAGTCGGTGTGGCCCACGTTTCTTCCTGAAAGATATTGCAATGAAAAGGTAGCGAATGGTCTCTACCAGTTCTATTCATTGTCAAATCATTTGTGAAGTTTTGTATGAAGTCTTTCACGAGGTCTACCACACCATTTTTCCACTCACTTCTATCCGGAGTGGACGTTCTGACCTTCCTCTAGAAATTATGGCGAAGTATTAAAGTTTCCAAAAGTTTTTCATTTCTTTACGATCCCCTATTGACCGTAGAAGCTAACAAGTATTAGTTGATGCGCCCTTACAGCAAACATACGTACACACATGTGATACATGTTGCACTACTAAACACAAATCAGAAGGATTTCTATATCCGCCTTATAAAGTTAGGCCAATGAACCAGGCATCCGTATATCTAGATAGTAGATCTGACTACTGTTGTGTTAGGTTAGGTTAGGTTAGGTTAGAGGACATGTAAAGGGTGTTTTTTATAGAGGTATAGAACTTTAAGTTGGCATTACTTTTCAAGATGGCGACCGATTTAACAGCTGTCAAGTGATTTATTCTCAGTTTGGTTTGGCAATTCGTCATGAATAGACTCACGCCTGAACAACGCTTGCAAATAGTGCAATCTCATTTCGAAAATAATGGTTCTGTGCGGAAAACGTATAGCGCACTACGTCCATTTTATCGTCGACAAAATCGTCCATCAGAGCAGTTAATTCGATTAACCATGGAACGTTTTCGCACCACGTTTACTCTTATTGATAACTCACATCCCCAGAGACGCTGTACGGTGCGTACAGAAGAAGCTATTGCTGCTGTAGAGCGTAGCATTGAGGAAGACCCGAATGAGTCCATCCGCCATCGAGCACAGGAATTGGATCTGTGTCCATACACTTTATGGAAGATTTTGCGGAAGGATCTTGGTTTGCGTGCTTACAAAATCTAACTCGTGCAAGATTAGAAGCCAAACGATCATCAAGTTAGGCGTAGATTCGTCGAGTGGGCCCAAAACGAGATTAGCGTTGTTCCAGATTTTCATAAGCGAATTTTGTTTAGCGATAAAGCTCACTTCTGGTTGAATGGCTACGTCAACAAACAAAACTGCCGCATTTGGAGTGAAGGTAATCCTCAAGAGTATGTGGAAACACCGTTACATCCAGAAAAACTGACATATTGCCGATATACCGCCACAAATGTTGGAATAAGTCATCGAAAATTGGACGTCCAGATTGGACTACATCCGCGCCAGCCCTGGCGGTCATATGCCAGAAATCATATTTAAAATGTAATGCCACAAGATTATCTTTCGGATAAATAAAATTCATGTCAATCGAATAATCCATCGTTGTTTTATTGCAACTTAAAGTTCTATACCTCTATAAAAAACACCCTTTACTTGTCAATTAAGACAAGTACAGTACCCAGAGGTCGAATTGACCCATTGTACAATGTCCTAGTTTCTCACACCACTTATGTTGTGTGTGTTAATTTTTATACATGAGTGGTGGGACCTACAGTTTAAAGTCGACTCCGAACGACAGATTTTTGAGAAACTTTTCATGGCAATTTTTATTTACTTTCAGAGTTTTTGCCAGAAATCTGCTGAGATTTAGTCGCTGAAGAATAACTTTTTGTATTTTGTTTTGTTGTCTGGCCTGGGGCTCGAACCCTGGCTTTTACGTCTAATAAGCCAACACACTTCCTACTAGACTACGGCGACTTCATATTGTTGTGTAAATTCGATAAGTTTTCCTAGAAGCTTTTTCCTCAGAAGCTTTGTTACAAGCATAGAGAGTAATGGAAGCACTTTTCATCCTGTGCTCGTTTCTGATTCAAAATAAGTCCCTCGGAATCTTATTCTGAATATGTTCCATCGATTTAGATGTGTGAGAAAAGGTTTATGCAGTTCAGAAGTAAGGATTCTGACACGAATGCTTCGAGAATGATGAACTAAAGGCATTACGTCATGAGTATTGTCCTCAAACGCTACATGACAGAATGACACTCGAGAAGCATTTTGTGAACAAGGAAATTAGGTGCCATACATATTGAAGCCAACAGAGATTTTGTCTGTTCAAAATGCTTTTAGAAACGCTAAGCCTCCTAGCAGTTATTAAAGCCTCCCACCCAAGTATTACTGGATTTGCTTTCTTATTCGCTTGATTTAAAATTCAATGCGCATAGAAAACGGAAACTGCTATTTATGTTATATGCTGATCCTTTTTCCTTTCCTTTTTTGGTTTTTTGGTATCCCTTGAACAACAACAGTTGTTTCCAATTAACGCTCGCCAATATTTTTATGGTCTTTAACCCAAATTTAAATTGAGAACCACAATAAATTAAAATGTTCGTCAGGAAAACATTTGTTTTTTTTTTTTGCCATTTTTCACAATTTCTTCCTTAATTTTCTTTTCTTTTGTTTTTGTTGCGGAATATTAAATAATTTCATTCAACAACTGGGTGCTAAAGTCCACATCACAACCAAAAAGAGCAACTGAAGTCGATAAAGGCCAACAAAACCCAACTAAAATATAAATATTCTGCCAAGAACTCTAAAAGAAAGAAGGAAAGAAAGGAAATCTTCTAAAAAAAAATTATTTTTTTTTTCGTTTAAAACGAAAGTGTTTAAATATTTGACAGTGTGACCGTTGTTGTATAACGCTTGGGCTGTCAGCGACAAACACTAAAAATTTAATTGAGTTTTCGCTGCCTACTAATGTCTGTAAATAAAAATAAAGGACTTTAAGAGTCTCTATTGTAACTCGCCTCCATCTTAAAAGGAGACGAAATATTTAATGTGAGCGATGTTAGGAGTACAGTACTGATGAAAATAATAGCAAATCATTGCAATTAAATTAAAGTAATAAGCAGCAGAATTGCTGTAGGTTAAGGCATTCACTGCTAACAGTAAGCCAAAGGAAATGCAAAGAGCTCTCATTCCGTTATTGACAAGACTATCTTTACACCTTTGCACGGCCTATGACCATCTACTGACGGAAGGTAGAACTTGCTGGCAGCTGGGACTTAATATCCTCAACGTGAGACTGTTCATTGGGGTTCTTTTGTGACATTGTGTTGTCAGTTTGCTTACGGGGATCGGGATAGATTCAAGCTGTATTTTTTCCTCTGTGACTGCCCAGATTTTTTTCGTATATCCCTGCAAAGGGTTTCATTAAGAGTTTAAACTTTCTGTCAAAAGCTGATATTCAGGCTCTCCTAGAGTGTCATAATGATTTTGACCTGGCTGAAGGCGCTGCATTCATTCTTAAGCAACTAGTTCCTTTGTTTTCAGCACTTTTCCTTCACTCTCTATTTGGTTTTTTTTTATTTAATTTCTTTCCCTTTTCCCATTATATTTGGCTTCCAGCATCTCTGGGTGTTTTTGTGTTTCTCACTGTGGCTATACCCGTCTTCAAACCTACCCCAAACATCTGCTTAGTCTCTATGCTGCGTTCAAAATGGTTACCTGCTGTCCAAAGCCTTTCACCAGACAAGAGCTTCATAGAGGAGAATTGCTTCTACGAATGTGGTGAACATCCGATGCGAAACAAGAGACAATCGCTTCTCAAAAGTTCTCTCGTTGCTTTGCGTTGCGTTTCTATGAAAGCAATGCGTTCCAGCATTTAGGTTAGAGGACGTGTACCTGTCAATCAAGACAGGTACAGTACCCGGAGGTCAGATTGACCTCACACAGACCAGACACAACAAAAGGATGGGAGAGCGCGACTATACCGATGAAGTCCTAGCCTCTCAACCAGCTTAAGCCACTAATGAATCTGTGGAGAGCCTTGATGTCGGCTCTCGACACATAATTCAAACTCTCAAAGAAGGGCCTACCAAGGGTCCTCAACCTCAATCTACCAAGGGCTGGGCAGTTACAGAGGAGGTGTTCGATAGTCTCCAACTCCTCCTCATCGCAACACGTCCTGCAATAGTCCGGCTGGGATCTGTTCCAGATCCCCGTCAGTGACCAAATCTCGCAGTGCCCCGTGATAAAACCGACAAACAACCTTAAGCTGGCCTTATTCAAGCCCAGCAGCCAACCTGTTCTCTTACTGTCTACAGCAGGCCATAGACACCTAGAAACAAAACAACCCGATCCGTTCCCCCAACGCCTCTGCTCTTTCTCCATGACCCATCCATTGATGAGGCCATAGAGATGACAGACTGGGGGGTCAGGACCAACCATCAAATCGCCTACTGAAAGCGAACCTAGCCTAGCGAGCGCATCCGCCGTCTCATTGCCCTGTATTCCGCTATGTCCCGGAACCCAGCACAGACGGATACGGTCCGGTCCTAAAGTCCTCAACGACTCCTTGCACTCGCGAACAAGCCGTGATTTGCACCAGACCGACGCAATGGCCCTAAGGGCAGCCTGACTGTCAACGAAGATCATGTAAGATTCGGAATCCGAAGCTGGGCCACCAGCTATGGCCCCAATAGCCTTCAAGATTGCGAAAATCTCCGCCTGAAAAACGCTGCAGTCATCATTCAACCTTAAGTGGAGTTCAAGACCGAGTTCCCTACAGCAAACCCCAGCACCTGTACGTCCACCTAACTTAGACCCATCTGTGAAGATGGGTATACCACTCTGCCCCTGGAGTACCCCACTATTCCATTGTGCCCTATCCGGTATAAGTATTCTTAAACCAGACAGGAATATAGCCTCAGGCACAATATAATCAGTGGCTTTCTCTGAAAGCGCATATCTTCCATCAGGAAAGACGACATTCAGAACTCTGGAGTGACCTATCGAACGCTGTTTCCAGCACCCCGATTCCCTCAGGCGTATGACACTACGCGCTGCACACCGCTTGACATACAAGTCAATAGGAGTCAGGCAGAGTCCCATCATTTGGTTTCCTTCGAAATTTTCAAAGTAGACCGTCTGATAAAAATATCCAATTCGGCATATGTATAGCAAATTCCCAAACCATTTTCCCTAGCTTAACTCAAAACTAACCTCAGCAATGATACTTTCCAAGAGTTTACAAGGATTTTTTGGAAAATTTTTTTAATTTTCATTTGTTCACGACCTTTGACTCTCAATAACTATTAACATTGTAAAGTGCAAATAATTCCCTCAATTAATTATAAACAGCAGTTGTTGTTGTTGTTGTTCTTGCTGCTGCTGCTGCTGCTGAGGACAATTATAATTCTATAGATTGCCCTCAAGTTATTTAAGAAACCAATTAAGTTTTTATCGAATCTTGTAATCGCTGAAAAAAAAAATAAAAATTAAAAAAGAAAAACTGAGAACTCAAAGGGAATTTGTCTATTCATCAGAATTTAATTCAACAACAACCTCATGATTACGTTCAACATAATTATGATTATCGCGATTGTGATATAAAAGCAACACATAATACAAGAAGAGAAAAGAGAAGCACAAAACTCTTGTTCTATGATTACTTGTAAGGCTTTTTTTAGACTAACTACCCCATCCCTTCATTCACTGTTCTATTTTTATCTTCTTCTTTTTCTTGCTTTGCTGTTTGTCATAAATAATCATTCATTTATTCATTCACTCGCGTTCATTCATTCACTCGCGCTCATTCATTCAGTCATTCAGTCGCTCATTCAATTATTCTTAAAAAATTATTTATTGTGCTTGAAATACGAATCCACACTGATAACACCAACAATAACAGCAACATCGGCGGCAACATCATTCCGTTATAATCAAAAACAACAATAACAACATAACAGTGTTGGTAACAAAAATTATCTTCATTTTTACACTTGTTTTGCTTTTGCTTTCGCTTTTATTTTCATTTTTTTTATTGTGCCGAATTCTTATTTTAATTTTTTTTATTTCTCTTCCTTTCTTATTCTATTTTTTTTAGTATTGTTGTTGCTGTTGTTTTGTTTTATCAATATATCAAGTTTTTGTTGTTGTTGTTGTTGGCTTTTTAGTGGTTTTATCAGAGCAATTCCTCTGTACTTGAAGAGTTGATTTTTTCTTTTTATCGTTGTGTAGTTGGTCTTGCAACACAGAGTGTCAGAATCAGTATTTATTGCTCACACTGTCTGCTTGAGTAGGTGAAAGGTAGACTCAGTTATAGAAAGGAATGTATTCTTTAGACTGAGCAATACAATAGAAAAAGATGTCTTTTGTTAATGATTTAGTCTTCTCAGGGGTAATGTAACAATCTAGTCGAGAAACTAGGCTGGAGTTTGAATCGCCGTCAGTAGAAATTGCTTGGTTTGTGGTGATGCAAATTACAAGTCCTTTACAACACTACCCGCAGTGCAAAAGTCCGCTTTGTTATGCTTCATTGGCTTACAGAGCTGTCACGTTGGTACTTTATTCTCTCTGGCCACTACTCTATCGCCAGACTCTTAAGAGCTGTCTTAAAGAGCTGTCACGTTGGTATCTTATTTCCTCTGGCCACTATTCTATCGCCAGATTCTGAGGTGAAAAAGATTATAACTCGTCCGAGCCCACCCTCTAGACAGAGGATATCACATTACAATTTCAAGCAGGGAAAATTGGTTGATTTTGAGACTCCTGCTCTAAACTCGAGAATACGATAGGCTGTGGAATTTTCTTCGAAGGAAGTACTCTCAGAATATCGATCCGCCTAACTGACTGCTGCAGTAAGTTTTAGGCCATTCATTAAGCCATGGAACTGATTCTGATTAAGGGATCGGCGACTTTTACTATATTTTCTGGCAGTCAAGCGGTAATAAGATCTCGTTCAGGTACAAACCTGCGGTCTTGACTGGTTGATATATATCGACTCTCACTTAATTGGCAAAGAAGTGAGCGAGCTCTGTCACTGTCCAATATCACAAACCATTGCCTACGAGCAAATGATTTTTGCAGAGGTTGTAGATCGATCGAAGAAGGACCTATTTTTGCCTACTTATTAATTAACGAGTTAATTAACGAGTTCATTAAGGAGTTCGTTTTTGATTCACAATTTTAATTGGAAGTATCGTTATTATCCCATACTTATGGGATCATTAACCTCTAGGATGCTTTTCAATATTATTCTAATGCAGCATTCTATGCTTTAAATGCGAAGCTTTAATTTTGATTGTCACGTCTGGAGGGTAGTAGCATCTCTTCATGTGGTATCACAAGGTGCCGATATTTGTACTCAAGTGAGCTTTGATTTTAAAAAAGCTATTCACTCAGAAGTCGCCGTAGTCTAGTAGGTAGGGTGTTGGCTTATTAGACGTAAAGCCAGGGTTCGAGCTCCAGGCCAGATATCAAAATAAAATACAAAAAATATTTCTTTGGCAACTTCCCTCTCAGCAGATTTCTGGCAAAAACTCTGAGAATAAATAAAAATAGCCATGAAAAGTTTTTCAAAAATCTGTCGTTCGGAGTCGACTTCAAACTGTAGGTCCCGCCACTCATGTATAAAATTAACACACACAGCATAAGTGGTGTGAGAAACTAGGTCGTAATCCTGACTGAAGGGTTGTAATGACCAATTATGTATGTATGTATAGTACAAAATTTGATGTGAGTGAAGCTAAATTTGAATTTAAAAACCAAAGACGCAAACCCATACTTTTAGCAGCGCCACTTCTTGTCTCTAACGGGGTAAACTTTGCTATTAACAGAGCACTGTTAACTGTTTAACAGTGGCAATAGTAGATTAGTCTTCTTCTTTGCAATTATTGCATGCTATTGACATAAAATATAATTCTCATTATGATCATTATTATTTGTGAACAAAAGTGTTGCATAAGTGGTGTGAGAAACTAGGTCGTAATCTTGACTGAAGGGTTGTAATGACCAATTATGTATTCACTCAGCTAAATCCGTATCTAGACTGGCCCCATATCAATCTTGTATGCATGTAGAACCACAACCAGATAATGTCTAGTGAAACTTTTGCTGACTGAGTCCTGCTCAAGAGTGCATTATTGATGTTGTCGCCCACGGGTGGAAAAAAGGTCAGGAGGTTTTCGCGGTAGTTTGTTTGGAGAGAATTTAAGTTTTTTACTTTATTAGACTTCTCCGAAGTTTAAATCTGGATTATTCGATCTTGCAGTCAAGTACTTAAAGCCACTGCAGCATTTCAGAAGCTCTTTATAAATCATGTGGACATTCGATATGCTAACTCCGACAATAATTATGCGGGTTTAAGCCATCTGAGTTGATAATTAACGGCGCAATCTTAGTAAAGATGTTAAGATCTAGACGTGAAGACGATCTTCATATTTTTTTCGTGGGCTCTTAGGTCTATTCATTGGAATGGAATTTTGGTAATACGAAATTGGGCTACTATATTACTTCGTATTGCCGGATCCAGAATATCAAGAATATAAATAGATTTTTCGACTGTCTATTGGCATTCTACGGAATGAGAACATCCTACATAATCAGATGGGACTTGATTTTCATTACAAAATTGTTGGATTCAGTAACAATACAATACTTCTTACCTGATAAAATGAATGCATAGTTTTTAAGCTCTGCTCGATTGCATAACAATACTTTTAAGTAACTTAACTACTTACTTATGAGAGTACTGTACTCTTTAGTACTTTTAATCAAATGAAGTGCAATGATTGTAATAATCCATGCTCTAGAGACTGTAATGAAGGTCACCATTTAACCCTAAAAAAATCAAAGGGTTCTTTGCACCCCATTTAGAAATGTAAGAAAGTTTTAGAATAATTTCGAATTTATTGTTTTAGTAGCAATTCATAATTAAAGAATGAATGAAGTCCTTTTCAGTTTTGGAGTTGAATAAAAAAAACCCACTTTAGTAGCCTAAAAATATGTCATAGAAAATTTATATTCAACCAAGAAGAGAAGACAAAAGCCACAACGTAAATAATATTTGTCCCCCTTGAAAATAAATCGAAATAAAAACCAAATTGTTGTAGAAAATACTTAAAAATTTTATTCATAAATTTTGCCGAAATTATTCAGTTTCTCAGTCATTTGTTCATTCATTCATTCATTCATTCACTCCATTTGTTTTTTCTATGGATTTTGAATTTGAAAGCAATAAACCCAACTGTCAGTTGGGAAATAAATTTTGCAACTGACAGCTCAGCCACTTGAGCCATACAAGTACCAGTCGCAGCAGCAATAGCAGTGCCACTAAAGGAGTGCTTCATCCATTCATTGCATGTTCGCATTGGACGGATGATGATGATGATGATGATAATAATGATGATATTAATGTATTCGATATTAGATTATCAAAATATTATATTTTATTTATTATTATTATTGTTGTTGTTGTTGTTGTTGTTGTTGCTATATGTTATTGTGCATTATTTATAAAAATTTAAAACAAAATAATTTCAAAATTCATAAAATTTTATGATTTTGTAAACGACATTAATAACACGAGCTCCAAAAGAGAAAAAAAATCAAATTGTCAGATATTTGAAGCATCTTTCACATGCTGTATGGGGACAATTAGAAGGGATAATATGACATGTTAGAATGTAACTCAATACTCTTAAAGAGTGGAAATTATGTGTGTGAAGAGAAATTCGAATTTAAACACCAAAGACCCAAACCCACAATTTTAGCAAAGCCACTTATTGCCTCTAACAGGGTATATTTTGCTATTAACAGAGCACTGTTAACTGTTTAACAGTGGCAATAAGTAGATTAGTCTTGTACTTTGCAATTATTGCAGATTATTAACATAAAATATGATTCTTATTATGATCATTATTATGGTTGGATGGTTGGTCGAATCTCAAAATTATTCCAGCTATTCCTCTACCACAGTTCGAAAGAGGACCATCTGGACTACCATTTGCATATAGTCTATATGGTGTACTATTTCTTATATGTTCCAAAATGGCCACTGATCTGCTAGAGAATTTTCAAACAAAAATTCATATTTTCGAAGCCAATTTTCTCAATACCATATCACTCTATATGTGACTATGTTGCTGATAATATTAAGAGGCCTTGGAACCTTCCTTTGCATATAAAGGGTGTTTTTTATAGAGGTATAGAACTGTAAGTTGCAATAAAACAACGATGGATTATTCGATTGACATGAATTTTATTTATCCGAAAGATAATCTTGTGGCATTACATTTTAAATATGATTTCTGGCATATGACCGCCACGGCTGGCACGGATGTAGTCCAATCTGGACGTCCAATTTTCGATGACTTTTTCCAACATTTGTGGCCGTATATTGGCAATAATACGGCGAATGTTGTCTTCCAAATGGTCAAGCGTTTGTGGCTTTACCGCATAGACCAATGACTTTACATAGGCCCACAAAAAGTAGTCTAGCGGTGTTAAATCACAAGATCTTGGAGGCCAATTCACAGGTCCAAAACGTGAAATTAGGCCGTCACCAAACGTGTCTTTCAATAAATCTATTGTGGCACGAGCTGTGTGACATGTTGCGCCGTCTTGTTGAAACCACATCTCCTGGACATCATGGTTATTCAAGTCAGGAATGAAAAAGTTAGTATCATGGCTCTATACCGATCACCATTGACTGTAACGTTCTGGCCACCATCGTTTTTGAAAAAGTACGGACCAATGATTCCACCAGCCCATAAAGCGCACCAAACAGTCAGTTTTTCTGGATGTAACGGTGTTTCCACATACACTTGAGGATTAGCGTCACTCCAAATGCGGCAGTTTTGTTTGTTGATGTAGCCATTCAACCAGAAGTGCGCTTCATCGCTAAACAAAATTCGCTTATGAAAATCGGGAACAACGGTAATCTCGTCGAATGGGCGACGAATCTACGCCTTACTTGATGATCGTTTGGCTTCAAATCTTGCACGAGTTGGATTTTGTAAGCACGCAAACCAAGATCCTTCCGCAAAATCTTCCATAAAGTGGATGGACACAGATCCAATTCCTGTGCTCGATGGCGGATGGACTCATTCGGGTCTTCCTCAATGCTACGCTCTACAGCAGCAATAGCTTCTTCTGTACGCACCGTACAGCGTCTCTGGGGATGCGAGTTATCAATAAGAGTAAACGTGGTGCGAAAACGTTCCATGGTTAATCGAATTAACTGCTTTGATGGACGATTTTGTCGACGATAAAATGGACGTAGTGCGCGATACGTTTTCCGCACAGAACCATTATTTTCGAAATAAAATTGCACTATTTGCAAGCGTTGTTCAGGCGTGAGTCTATTCATGATGAATTGCCAAACCAAACTGAGAATAAATCACTTGACAGCTGTTAAATCGGTCGCCATCTTGAAAAGTAATGCCAACTTAAAGTTCTATACCTCTATAAAAAACACCCTTTAGTATGTTCCTCATAGACCATGAGTATTTCCCAATATTAGCTCATAAACAAGTGGGCTTGTTCAGATCAATACTGTTAAATAGCTGACAGTACTCTGTTTTTGTTTTGCTAAGTGGAAATTTTACTCTGTTAACACCAAATGTGGCGCTGTTAAAATTTATGGATTGGGTCTTGGATTTTCAAAATCGAATTTATCTTCACACACATGTGGAAATTTATGTTTCCTTCGAACCATTTCCCCTAAGTCCTTATATTCTAAACTACAGTTTCTCATACCATACCAGTTACAACTGGCAGACATTATTAAGTGATTTTGCATTCCATCAATTGTGATTAATCCCTCAGGGGGATGGCCCCTACTAATGCAGCAAATTGTGTTCGAAATAAAAAAATAGCTTATGGACCTTCGAAGTTAAAGAAGGGGGTGGTGTTTATGGACATTCGGCTTAAAACTGTTTTTTTCTTTTATTAAAAGTAACCGGAGAGATTTCTGCAACGAGACAGTTCCAAATAATGTGATGCTCTGGTCAATCGAAGTCGCCGTTGATGTGTAGACATCAAAACAAAATACAAAAAGTATTTATTCGGCGACTTCCTCTCAGCAGATTTCTGGCAAAAACTCTGAGAGCAAAAATAAAATTGCCATGAAAAAGTTTCTCAAAAATCTGTCGTTCGGAGTCGACTTTAAACTGTAGGTCCCACCACTCATGTGTAAAATTAACACACACAGCATAAGTGGTGTTAGAAATTAAGTCGTAATCCTGACTGAAGGGTTATAATGACCAATTATGTATGTATGTGTCTGGTCAATCGAACACCAATGAATGTACCCTACATGACAGACGATTACAAAGTAAAAATAAATTTCTTTAATTCACTAGAACACATTACGCTGTATTTAATTACTTAATTACTTCAGTGGTCCTTACAATCCTTTAGTCAGGATTACAACCTAGGTTTTCGCACCATCTATGTCGTGTGTGAGCTAATTTTCCTAATTTCTAATAAAATTCCTAATTTAATTTAGTTTTACTTGTAGAGCTTTTGCCAGAAGATTGCTCAGGGGAAGTCGCCTAAGAAATATTTTCTCGTATTTCGTTTTGTACGAGATAACTGAGTTGGGGGTTTGAACCACGGCCTCACGTCTAGACAATGGCGACCTCATTTCGTTGTGAAACACAAACCACATTGCGAATCAAAGGAGTGGGGTGGCGACGACATTGGTGTTCCAATGAATCAATAGTGTTGGGTATCCTACTGTCATTAAGAAGCACTTTTGCATTCTCTTGTAATCAATCAGAAAGCCTTTAAATTATAGTGGAGCTTTGGTTTACGTGTATGGCTTCATACGTGTGCATTTGATTGACAGCAATTTTCTTGTCTGCTTCAATTTAATTTTCTTTAAAAATTTGAAAGGTTTCCCAAGAATTCCTTGAAGTAAATTAATCCCTTTTCCTCTTGTTTCAATTTCAATTTAAATGCCTTTTTGCCTTGATAAGAAGAAACAATTACTTGCTGCGTAATCTGATAAAATCCGTTTTAATACCTATTCAGAAATAGTCAAGATTTTATTTATAAAAGGATTTCAATTAAGGACAACCACAAATACTACACTTAGAGGCATTGAGAGGAAAAGAGCGAGAGCAAGGGAGATGTAAGTGATGGTATGTATTCAATAGATTATATTCGCATATTGGCCCCTCTATGCCATTGAATATGATCTATTATGAGATAATGAGATAATGAGGTTGTGCAATTAAGTCAAGCCTTTATTAAATATTTCTGGGAATACAGGCTTTCTTTTGAAATTCATAAAGGTGAGGTAATGACCAGAAATTAGAAAAAATTCTCAAAGCACTTGTTAACAACTTGTTTGGAATTGACACTGATTCACGGAAAAAAAATAAAAATTCAGCTCCCTCTACACAACTAACGCAATCCAATACCCCAACATGCAGATTTTTTTCTTGCTTGAGTCTGTATTGTAATCAATACAGTATGAGTGGAGGCAAAAAAAAAGAAAAAAAAAGGATTGAAATGTCAACAAATGTTTTCATTTTACACCATTTCCATCTAAACTAGCTACATTTCCAAATTTCTGAATTATGTAGAGGGCATTGAGGCCTTTTTAATTTTTATTCAATGTATTCTCCGAGATTGGAACCTGGATTACTATACCTCGCCAGTTTATCGAGTCCTTAAGGTATAAACATTTCTGTTTACGAGGTGTAAAGCAGTTGAAAGCCTTAGTTGGTGTGTGGTTTTCATCCCGGCGTCCGATGATAAGATTCGTCGATTAAATATGGGAGACCATCCAGATCGTTATGCTCAAATGTCATGTTCTTTACAGTTCAGTTGCCTCTGTCAATGTTGTTGGATTTGTTGTTGTTCGTTTGAGTTCTCCGAAGTTTAAGTCTGGATTATTCGTGTTTGTAGACGAGACTACAGCATGTCAGAACCTCTTTATAAATCATGTGGGCATTCGATATGGTAACTCCGACAATAATTATGCTGGATAATGATTAACGGCACAATCTTAGTAAAGATGTTGAGATCTTTGTCATGTTCGTTACAGTTCAGTTGCCTCTGCCAATGTTGTTGTGGATACTGTTGTTGCAGAGCTCTGAGTTCCTTCTCAATTATATCGACTATGAACAAGAACCGTCTGTCAACCGGCATTTCATTTGTCACTTAATCGGTATATTTCAGTTATTGAAGTTTTAAAGGTTGTACTGTAGCCAAAATCACTTCCAGTGCTCTACGTTTTTCCATAAATATGTAGCCTTAGTCTAGTAGGTAGTGCGTTGGCTTATTAGACGTAAAGCCAGGGTTCGAGCCCCAGGCCAGACATCAAAACAAAATACAAAAAATATTTCTTCGGCGACTTCCTCTCAGCAGATTTCTGGCAAAAACTCTGAGAGTAAATAAATAAAAATTGCCATGAAAAGTTTCTTAAAAATTTGACGTTCGGAATCTACTTCAAATAGTAAGTCCCGCCACTCATGTATAAAATTAACACACACAACATAAGGGGTGTGAGAAATAAGGTCGTAATCCTGACTGAAGGATTGTAATGACTAATTTTGTATGTATGTTATGTATGTAGCCTTTAAATGTTAGGTTAGGTTAGGTTGATGCCAAAAGCTCACTTGAGCACGCATAGCGGCCGTTGTAACGCCATAGGTGAACGCAGTGTCTGTAGTGGCCAAGTTCCTTCAAAACAGGGAAGAAGAAGAAGTTGGTCAACGAAAGGGCTGCACATTTAAAGCACGACTACCCCAGGCTAGAAAACCAGCCCAAAATTTTGATAAACGAAGCTATATCCTTGACATCAAAGGATGATAGCTCCGTCAAGCTGACAAGGTTTGGAGAGCCAATTAACCTGTATCTGCTCCTCGCAAGAGATGGGCATTAAGAAGCAAAGTGGATAACAGTCTTCTCTTCCTCAGCGGATCTGCACCCTTAAAAGTTACAAGTTCCGTTGTTTCTGATTTAATCAGTACAGGTTTTCTAGTTTTCCGTGCAGTGGCCCACATTATCCAGCCATTTTCTTATTATCGCCGAAGCATTGTTACGCTTCTCTTTCAGAATACCGCGTCGTTTGTCGCATAGTCCACAATTAACGTAGCATGTGGTAGTGTAATTCGCAATATGCCATCGTACATCGCATTTCACAAGGTTGGTACAAATACTTAGTGCATTGGGACAGCGCCTGCCTCAGGGAAACATAACTACTTATAATTCGCATAACCACTAGGGTACGTCGAACCTTTTCAGACACGTCAGAGCATTGTTTGGAAGCTTTTCTGGCGTACAGTGTGATAGCTGAGCGGCGAGAGCCATTGCACGTTTGCTTCGTTTTCGTTGCAACTATTTGTTATCGTTAACCACAGATCTGGCTCTGCTGAATCGGAATTATCTTTCGAAGAATATGAAATAGTAGGATGGGTTTTAGAAGGCGCCGTAGTCTAGTATGTAGTGTGTTGACTTATTAGACGTGAGGCCTCGGTTCAAATCCCAGATCACACATCAAAATGAAAATATGAAAAAAATATTTCTTCGGCGACTTCTTCTCTGCAGATTTCTGGCAAAAACTCTGAGACTTAATAAAATTGCCATGAAAAGTTTCTCAAAAATCTATCGTTCGGAATCGACTTTAAACTGTACGTCCCGCTCTTCATGTATAAAAGTAACACACGCAACATCAGTGGTGTGAGAAGCTGGGTTGTAATCCTGACTAAAGGGTATATATGTATATATGTAGGACAGGTTTTAATTTATAAACCCGGCTGTATCTTGCCTATCTCTAGCCTCTTTAGATCTCTCGTATATCTTGGCAAAGGCTAGAAATTTCGTTTCCCTTGAACTCATTGTAAATACTTAGAAATTTGATTTTCTCAGAACGATTTTTACTTCACACATATACATACATCGGTATACATACCAACACACAATTAAACGCTACCATACATGCATACAAGCAAATAAAAATCGATTTTAAACTGGACATTGTGTTTTTGTGTTGATCTCTTGTCATTGGATACAATGGGCCTGTATGTGGGTGTGTGTGTGTGTGTGTGTGATTGTGAGTCTCACTTGTTCAATACAGAATAAATAACAAAAACAACAAATAAAAAAGAAGGAGCTTTTCAAATATCCTTTTTATGATGTTACTGGAATATAAAGGTATTTCAAGCTAAAAGGATTTAACACGTGGGTGAGCATAGAGAGGGAGACGTGTGTGAAGATAGATTTTAAAATCTATCTCTCATGTTAGCCAACAGAACTCTGTTATGTTATTAACAGGAACTCTGTTAAATAATTAATTTAAGACTGGGAAAGAAAAACAGGAAAAATTAATTAAATTCCTGGGTAAAATAAGAAAAAAATAGCAAAAATTGATAAAATAAGATAAATAAATAGATAAATAGATAGATAGATAAATAGATAAAATAGATAATCACACATTTCCGAAAGTTATTGTAATTCGATAAATAAATCAATATTGTGGGAAAACAGGACTGAGTGGGCGGACAAAGTAAATTGTTTTTAAAACATTGTACGTCCCTTTAACTAACCCAATCGCCAGAATCCTAATAGAGCGACTTTTCATACTAGATTTTGAAATTTACTGAGATTTCAGATTTTAAAATCCACTATAAGTCCTTTTGTGGGAAAAAAGGACAACATTGTGAATGGTAAATGTAATAATAATCAAAGACGCCAACAAAATTAATCAAAATTGGTTTGATAGTGGGGAATAGGGAGAAATAAATACTTCTTAAAAAGACAAACGTAAACTATATGTGTTCTACGGCACCCACATCTACCTAGTTTAAAATTTAATCGAAGTTGGTACGTTATCTAGGTGAGGCATACAAAGAATAACAATAAGAGGTCCGAATCATGGGTAGCGCTGACGAAGTTGTAGTTGTTGTACTCACTCCAAAACAAAAACTAACAGACATACATGTTATATATATCCATACTTAGTTATAAACCATCGAATTAGCCGATTTATAGGTATCTCTTAAAGGGGGAGGGTGGCCCTCACACCACGTGTCCCTCACACCATGTCCCTCACAACACTTTCTTGGTGTCACACCACGTGTCCCTCACACCACGTCCCTCACACCACAACCCTCACACCACATGTCCCTCACACTATGTGTCCCTCACACCACGTCCCTTACACCACGTCCCTCACACCACGTCCCTCACACCACGTCCCTCACACCACGTGTCCCTCACATCACGGACCTCACACCATGTCCCTCACACCACGTCACTCACGCCACGTGTGCCTCAGACCACGTACTTCCGTACTTAACACCGTCCCTCACACCGTACTTAACACCGTCCCTCACACCGTCCCTCGCGACCCTGTAAGGAACAGTGTGAGGGACGGTGTGAGGGACGGTGTGAGGGACGGTGTGAGGGACGGTGTGAGGGACGGTGTGAGGGACGGTGTGAGGGACGGTGTGAGGGACGGTGTGAGGGACGGTGCGAGGGACGGTGCGAGGGACGGTGTGAGGGACGGTGTGAGGGACGGTGTGAGGGACGGTGTGAGGGACGGTGTGAGGGACGGTGTGAGGGACGGTGTGAGGGACGGTGTGAGGGACGGTGTGAGGGACGGTGTGAGGGACGGTGTGAGGGACGGTGTGAGGGACGGTGTGAGGGACGGTGTGCGGGACGGTGTGAGGGACGGTGTGAGGGACGGTGTGTGGGACGGTGTGAGGGACGGTGTGAGGGACGGTGTGAGGATTCTGGCGATTGATTTAGTTAAAGGGACGTACAATGCTTTAAAAACAATTTTCACTGTCCGCCCATGTTGTCCTGTTTTCCCGCAAAAGGACATAGAGTGACTTTTAAAATCTGAAATCTCAGAAAATTTCAGAATCTATTATGAAAACGCCCACTGTTAAGGATTCTGGCGATTGATTTAGTTAAAGGGACGTACAATGCTTTAAAAACAACTTTCACTGTCCGCCCATGTTGTCCTGTTTTCCCACAATATTGATTTATTTATCGAATTACAATAACTTTCCGAAATGTGTGATTATCTATTTATTTTAGTGTTATTATGCAATAGTTTGTAACAGTGGATAACTAAAGGACTTATTTTTATCAATTTTTGCTTTTTTTTTCTTACTTTACCCGGGAATTTAATTAATTTTTCCTGTTTTTCTCTCCCAGTCTTAAATTAATTATTTAACAGAGTTCCTGTTAATAACATAACAGAGTTCTGTTAGCTAACATGAGAGATAGATTTTAAAATCTATCTTCACACACATGAGAGGGAGAAGGAATGAGGGAAGGAAACATATAAAAATCAGAAAAAAATTAAATTAAAGAAAAGAAAAGGAACAAAACGAAGTAGTGTGAAGGAAATATCAACATCCAGTGTATGTGACAACCCTTTAAGGCAACTTAATAAGGAATATAAGATGATAGATTCAATGAATATGAAAGACATGGATTGTAAATCATAATACAACTTAAGAGAGGCGGAGAGGGACTAGCTGGTGATATAAGTCGATTTAGTACAGAGAGAGAGAGAGAGAGAGAGAGAGAGAGATTGTGTAAGTGGGAAATAGAGATTAAGTATGTAATCTACTCTCATAAATTTACTTTGAGTTTTATTATTCTTATCCTTATCCTTAGAAGATTACGATTTCAAAATGCTTGCACTGTAAGCCGTTTAATCAAAACATTTCGTTATCAACGGAGATGTTGTAAATCTAAATATTTTAACTTAAAAATGTGGAATTTATGTGTGGATGTTGGATGCTCTTTTATGGTGAAAAATTGCTGCAGCACAATAAGGCAAGTCATCGACAAATTTTCCATAGAATATTCAAGTCATCGAATTTTTATAGAAAATGCAAGTCATTGTTAACTTTTCTTTAGAAAATGCAAGCCATTGATAACTTTTCTTTAGAAAATGCAAATTATCGATAACTTTTCTATGGAAAATGCAAATTATTGATAACTTTTCTATAGAAAATGCAAGTCATTGATAACTTTTCTGTAGAAAATGGAAGTCATTGATAACTTTTCTTTAGAAAATGCAAGTCATCGATGACTTTTCTATAGAAAATGCTAGTCATCGATAACTTTTCTTTAGAAAATGCAAATTATCGATAACTTTTCTATAGAAAATGCAAATTATCGATAACTTTTCTATAGAAAATGCAAGTCATTGATAAGTTTTCTTTAGAAAATGCAAGTCATTGATAACTTTTCTTTAGAAAATGCAAATTATCGATAACTTTTCTATAGAAAATGCAAGTCATCGATAACTTTTCTTTAGAAAATGCCGGTTATTGATAACTTTTCTATAGAAAATGTAAGTCATCGATAACTTTTCTATAGAAAATGCAAGTCATTGATAACTTTTTTATAGAAAAGGCAAGTAATCGATAACTTTTCTATAGAAAATGAAAGTCATCTATAACTTTTCTATAGAAAATGCAAATTATCGACGAATTTTTTATGACGACTTCTCTATAGGTTCTGGGAACCTGAGACGAAGCTCGAATTTATTAATAGAACGCATCTAGTTAAAGATGTACGACCGGTAATATAACGGGACCTTATACACTGCAAACTATATATAGTAAACTATACTTACTAACCTTTCGATTTAATTAGTTTTCATGTTAAAAATGCATTTCTTGTCGACCAGTCACTAAAAATGTCTACGAAATTATGGTTAAAATTCAAGCTAAGGTTTGCGTCTTTGGTTTTTGCAAAGAGGATCAACGTCTTTGGCAGCATGCTCTATTGGAATGCGTACCAATAGAATTGACATTCCCACGAATGATGTTTGCAGGTGAAATGGATCAGAAAAGCGATCGAGATTGTGTTTTACCTCATGTATCATGAGCTGGTACTTACCTCTCTCAAATGAAGATTTCTGCAGTAGCGAGACTTATATTGAAATGTGGAAGTTCTCATTCAAGGACTATTTGATTCTTGGCTTAATTCCTGTTCTCTAGCTTAAATGGCATCTTAAGTTTCACCACCCTGCCTAAAATTAAACTAAAAGTCATATCTATAGAGTTTTGTAAACAATTTCGATTCATGACTGCTTTAAATGAAAATAAATGACAGACGTTTTGCCTTGCCAATGGCATCTGAGTTATTAAAGCCTCAAACCCTGTGAAGAGAATGCGCCATTTGTTGTGAATCGCCTATTTGTATGTTGTAATATTTGTTTCCAATTTGTTTTCTTTTTTGTTTTTTCTTATTAACTTTTGAATTTTTATTAAAAAATTTGTTTTCTTTTCTTATTTCAGTTGAATTTTTTTTCCTGTTTCGGTAAGTTTCTAATTATAAATCTGCTTGTACATAAGGTTTTTCAGAATTTAAACGCCTAAAAGTATGCCTAACTTTTAGTGTAAGTGTCTTTATTATAAGAACGCCCACTAACAGGCTTTATGCCTTTTGTTTGAAAAACTTTTTCATTAAATTAAATTTCGCCATGAATTTTAAATGGCCAAACGCAGAACAAATGAGTCTTTCAAATAGAGAAACACACGATGGGACAGAGAAGAAAAGAGAGAGGCAGCAAAAGATAAAAGAGAGAAAGAGAGAGAGAGAGAGAGAGAGAGAGTATAATGACAACAGGTCTAATCATCAGCACTACAGGGCAATAACACTAATTTAAATACAGTTTTAATTGAAATTAAAATAAGTAGGCATACTTTTAGGCTGTATAGCAGCATATATAACTTTAGCTCTCTCACACACCCACTCTCGCACACAAACTGCAAGAAATATTTGCTGAAATAAGGAAGTGTATGGTTTTATGCGTGGATTGTCATTATTTTAAATTAAAACTTTAGCCATTAGAACCGTTAATGAAGGTGGAGGGGGTGGAAATGGCAGCTTTATAGACTCGAAATAATTTGCTTGAGATAGCAACAGTCAGAAACATATTTTCTATGAGTGGCCATTCGAGTTGCGAGTTTAAATGTTTGGTGTTGGTTGTGTGGGCTGGCTTCACTTGGCAAAGTCTAATTAGTTTTTTTTTCTGTAACGACTAATTAGTGATAATGAGTAAAAATTTTTAAAGATAACATTGCCCAAGGGAAATGAAACCAGGAACAATTTTTTCAAGAACATTTTAAGCAAATGTAATTGGGGTTTAAGAGATTAAATTGCCGTTTAGGGTGATGAACACTTTTCGCATGGGAGAGCTTTAAGGGTCCTTTGGGTTCTTAATGGTCTAGGCTTAAATAAAGGGTGTTTTTTATAGAGGTATAGAACTTTAAGTTGCAATAAAACAACGATGGATTATTCGATTGACATGAATTTTATTTATCCGAAAGATAATCTTGTGGCATTACATTTTAAATATGATTTCTGGCATATGACCGCCACGGCTGGCGCGGATGTAGTCCAATCTGGACGTCCAATTTTCGATGACTTTTTCCAACATTTGTGGCCGTATATCGGCAATAATACGGCGAATGTTGTCTTCCAAATGGTCAAGCGTTTGTGGCTTTACCGCATAGACCAATGACTTTACATAGCCCCACAGAAAGTAGTCTAGCGGTGTTAAATCACAAGATCTTGGAGGCCAATTCACAGGTCCAAAACGTGAAATTAGGCGGTCACCAAACGTGTCTTTCAATAAATCTATTGTGGCACGAACTGTGTGACATGTTGCGCCGTCTTGTTGAAACCACATCTCCTGGACATCATGGTTATTCAATTCATGAATGAAAAAGTTTGTAATCATGGCTCTATACCGATCACCATTGACTGTAACGTTCTGGCCACCATCGTTTTTGAAAAAGTACGGACCAATGATTCCACCAGCCCATAAAGCGCACCAAACAGTCAGTTTTTCTGGATGTAACGGTGTTTCCACATACACTTGAGGACTACCTTCACTCCAAATGCGACAGTTTTGTTTGTTGACGTAGCCATTCCATCAGACGTGCGCTTCATCGCTAAACAAAATTCGCTTATGAAAATCGGGAATAACGGTAATCTCGTTTTGGACCCATTCGACGAATCTACGCCTTACTTGATGATCGTTTGGCTTCAAATCTTGCACGAGTTGGATTTTGTAAGCACGCAAACCAAGATCCTTCCGCAAAATCTTCCATAAAGTGGATGGACACAGATCCAATTCCTGTGCTCGATGGCGGATGGACTCATTCGGGTCTTCGTCAATGCTAAGCTCTACAGCAGCAATAGCTTCTTCTGTACGCACCGTACAGCGTCTCTGGAGATGCGAGTTATCAATACGAGTAAACGTGGTCCGAAAACGTTCCATGGTTAATCGAATTAACTGCTCTGATGGACGATTTTGTCGACGATAAAATGGACTTAGTGCGTGATACGTTTTCCGCACAGAACCATTATTTTCGAAATAAAATTGCACTATTTGCAAGCGTTGTTCAGGCGTGAGTCTATTCATGATGAATTGCCAAACCAAACTGAGAATAAATCACTTGACAGCTGTTAAATCGGTCGCCATCTTGAAAAGTAATGCCAACTTAAAGTTCTATACCTCTATAAAAAACACCCTTTACAAACTGAAGTAATGGCTAAAAAACATCAGCTCTAGAGCAACTTCATATTTGCTGACACAGCAAATCAGCCATTAGATCCTTAGAGTGTGTATACATTGCATCGAAAGTTATTAGAGCATTGACTATGTTGATGACTTAGCGCCGCCACTAGAAATATATTTGAAAGTAATATTGGTTCTCCGGAATCCATAAGGAAGCAAGAATGCATATCAAAGTTACTTTAGTAGTATTATTGTACCTATTGTTGCATCGGATTTATATTTTTTGGTCCAGAGTGCATCAGTACGGCTACATTTTGCTTTAGGCTCCCTTTTATTGCTTTTGTTTCAATTACGAAACACCATATGTTGCAACATTTCGATGAGTCAACAGTTTTACTTCTTTCTGTTGCATACTTTTATGTGCATTACAAAGAAGCTCTTATTGAATTATCTCAAGAACTTGCACAATCTACGGCTTGCTTTCTCGCCACTCTTCCTTTTTACTGGTCATATTAACCATGATTAATGATTTTTATACTTTTCAACGGCTCTTACTCTTTTGAAATTTCTTTTCTGGATTTATTTGTGCATTTGCGCTCCCTTGAATTCCGACTCATTTGCTGCCGTTAACAAGTATAACCACTTGTTAATTATTGGCATGTTGCTTAATTGTATTAATTGTTGCAAACCAGCAACGAGCAACCAGCAACCGGCAACTTACACCCAGAAGCCACCAATCAGTCCCGTACAATTTCTTTTATTTTCAACAAAATATTTTAAAAGCCATTAAGAATTCAAAGTGAGAACAAGAGAAGCGAAAAAAAAAACAAAGGAAAGAAGGAAATAGGCCCGTTGAAAACAGAAACTAAAAATGTAGCTGTTGTTGTCTGCTTTCGCAGATCATTAAATAGGGATTATTATACGGTAATACTAGGTCTGGTTGCCAGTATATTCTTTCAAAATTCATTTTGGGTTATTTTTTATATTAATTTTCATTGCATATGCAACGGGAGCATTTAATGCGTTGCATATTTGTAGGCTCCATTGTAATTAAATATTCTGTTATATGCCGTTCTCTGTGCTGACCTAACCCTAGAAGAGATATTTAAAGCGGAGAATTTGCTAAAAATCTTATGATATTTTATATTTAATTTTTTTCTTATTTCTGATATAATTTTTTAAGGCATACTTTAAGGCTGTTGCATTGTTTCTTTTTTAAACAATTCATATGTTGTCTCGTATTTCATTTGCTGTTGTTGTTGTTGTTGTTATTTGGGTTGGTAACAGTTGTTTTACTATTTAATTCGTTTTAATTTATTTTCATTTTTCTTCTTCTTCTTCTTCTTCTTTTTTGTTATTGTTGTTGCAATTGTTATCATTTTCATTTAAAACCTTATTTAATACGCCTTTATTACCATTTGAGCTCGTTATGATTTATTTTTACGTACATACATACATATGTATTCAGGGTAAATACATACATAGCCTGTAAAGGTAGTGTATCAGTGTGTAGAGTGTGTTTGTGTTTGTGTATAAGTGTACTTATGTGTTTACTTTTGTGTAAATTTCTTTAAGTCTACATTACAATTACAATGTTTGGTATACAGTGTTGTAATTTATATGTACAATATATCTTTACATACACGGATGTATGTATGTATTTGTGTACGTACATACATACATATGTGTGTGTATTGTTTATATTTTATACTTGTTGTCATACACTATTGCTCATATTGTTCGTGGTATATAATTGGGTGATTTTTTAAGAGCTATAGGAAAATGTTTCAAAAAAAAAACACATAAAATTCAGAAAAATTCATGAAATCTTTATTTGAATCGATAGTACGGTCCATATAATTTAATGTTTGAAGATTATTTCATGCAAATGTTGACCGCGACTGCGCCTCATCCATCCGCTTAGTCCAACATTTCGGCCGGTATCTTACGAATAAATGCTTCAATGTTGTCTTCCAATGCATCAATTGAAGCGGGCTTGTCTGTACAGACATGAGCTTTAACATAGCCCCACAAAAAATAGTCTAAAGGCGTTAAATCCCGCGATCTAGGCGGCCAATTGACCGGTCCCGAACGTGAAATAAAATGTTCACCGAACTCGCCTCTCAATAAGTTCATTGTTACGCGTGCTGTGTGGCATGTGGCATCGTCTTGTTGAAACCACATGTCATGCAAGTCAAGCTCTTGCATTTTTGGGCAAAAAAAAAGTTGGATATCATCTGAGGGTAGCGCTCACCATTCACAGCTACGTTACGATTCGCAGCATTTTTGAAAAAGTACGGTCCAATGATGCCACCAGCCCATAAACCGCACCAAACTGTGACTTTTTCTGGATGCATTGGTAGCTTTTGCAATGCTTCTGACTGATCTTCACTCCAAAATCGACAATTCTGCTTATTTACGTATCCATTGAGCCAAAAATGAGCATCGTCGCTGAACACAATTTTTCGATAAAGAAGTGGATCTTCGGCCAACTTTCCAAGAGCCCATTCACCAAAAATTCTGCGTTGCGATAGGTCGTTCGGCTTCAATTCTTGCACCAGCTGTATTTTGAAAGGCTTCACTCCTAAATCCTCTCGCAAAATTTTCCATGTTGTTGAGTAACAGAGGCCCAATTGCTGCGAACGGCGACGAATCGATAATGGATGGTCATCATTAACACTGGCCGATACAACTGCGATATTTTCTTCAGTTCGCACTCTACGTAAGTGTGTTGGTGGTTTAAAGTCCAACAATGTAAATTTTAGCCCGAATAGCCGCTTCGATTCGATTAAACTGACCATAAAATGGAAGAAGCGCGCGATGAACTTTCTTAACAGAGCACGCATTTTGATAATAAAATTCAATGATTTGCAAGCGTTGTTCGTTTGTAAGACGATTGACAAACTTAAGATATTTGACAGTGAAACAAAACGCGAAACGTGCGTGAGCTATTTAAACCAGTGTTGCCAAAAAGATAAAAGCTAAAAATCACCCGTTACATACAGTGGCGAGCAGAAGCAAGTACATGTCCCAAATACAATATACTTCATTGAGTATAAAAATCAATGAAGGACGATAAAAAATTCGGCTAGAAACTTTATCTTTTACTTGAAACATGTTTGATTAAATCAAAAATGTGCGATTTTCATCAATAACATATTTTAATTGAAAAATAATAACAATAACAAATCAACACAGCGAGTTCTAGAAGTTGCCAGACCGATTATGAAGGACGTACAAATACAACCACAAGGTAACATTGCTAGTTAGTTGTTCTTATATTGTGTTTGAAATGTCTTTTATTAAACCGAATATCACTCATTGCTGATGAACTGGCCAGTTCCGGTACAGAGCTTGGAATCTCAGATATTTTACAGGGCATAGCTATTACGATTGCTTCAGTTAGCCTAGCTCTGCTCTGCTCGTTTTATATGGAGCCTCAAATTCATTGGCTGCAGGACGGTACAGTGGTGGCCTTATAATTGGAAACGACTTAGCAACATGTATGTTTGTTAGTTCGTTTTACAGTTTTCACTGTGTACCTGGGATCAAAGGTTTTGTTTGGAGGATGTCTTACATACGTTTTTCCATGAGATTGGGACAAATTAAACTTAGATTCGTCACTCCAGAGAACTCTGTTCCAGAAACATCGTTTCTAATTATAAGGCCACCACTGTACATGCAATATTGCTACATTCTTTTAAAATTATATGGACAAGAAGAGGACTGCTTCACTTTTGTCTTTAAGTCTCTCTCTATTTGGAAGCTATGCCAATAGACTTGGCATTCCATCGATTGATTTTGCAGGTGTAGTGATTGTGAGAAGAAGGAAGAAACTATCTTGCACCTCATGTGTCCGATCACAGCTCTTGCCATGAAGAGACCTCTCTTCCTACTGTCCTTGACCAAAATGATTTGGACAATTCACACGACTTTGTATTGTGTATGTTGTATTGAATACATTTGTTTGTTTGTGAACGCTCAATGCTATGCTGTATTGTGTATCGCGTGGCATTCACACAATTTGATAGCACGAAACCAATACAACTTTTAAAAACATATGGAAAAAATGTGTATAAGTGTATCGGATTTTTATTTGAAAAATATCAACAACAATCATACACTGTTGTATGTTCTTCCAACAATACAATGAATACAACGATACAACGGCTTGTGTGAATTGACCAATTGATTTAAATATTTCTGCACTAGCAAGATTTACTTTGGAATTGGGATGGTTTCACTTAGGGAATGTTTGATCCCTCTGCTGGCTTAAGTGAGACCTTATTCTTTACGAAAGGCCTGCCACTTAACCTGATCTAATAAGGTGAAGTTTACAGAGTTGTATTTCAACAAAGCTAAATTGGTGTCTGCTGCTATTAATATTACCACAGGCGTGACAGTTTTCAAAGAATTTAACTGAACATCCGTGTTAGTTACTTTTGTTTCCCACTATAGTTATATTACAGGGTAATACGAAACGTATAACAATTTTTATTTATTTAAACGCATATGTAAATTATTTAAATTAACATATAAATTAATTGTAATCAGTTATGAAAACATATGTACACATGCATACATTAACATCCGTATATTGAGTTTCATATTGTATGATAATTTGTATAGACATACATATATACATACATATGTATGCAGTATGGTAGATATAAATGATATTGTATTTATGTATGTACATACATACATACATGCTTACTTATATATGTATATAAGTGAACAATAATATTTTAAAAATATTTGTTTCAGCCAAATAATCAGGGAAAAAAAAACAAAAGGCCGTACACTGTGAATATGTATTTCAGAAACGAACAGGTTAGTTTACCAATACACTAATACCCCGGTTTGCGTCGCCTCGTTCTGCGTCTGCTTCGAAGTTGCGTCTTTTTAAAATTTCGAATTCGAAGTTGCGTCGTTTTTGTTTCAGTTTGCGTCGCATGTTTCGAAGTTGCGTCGTTAGTGCTTCGATTTGCGTCGTTAATACGAAAATGTTTGTACACAGCTAAAACAGAAAAAGGGGATTTCCCGTTTAATGTAAAAAAATTAAATATTTTTTATTGAAAAATCTATTTTTTCAGCTAAAATTATGAATCTCGGAACCAATTAAATGAAAATCAATACAAATGTATGTATACAAATGTATGCTTCGTTTTGCGTCGTTTCGGTTTGCGTCGTGTTTCTTCAGGCCCTATTAGCGACGCAAACCGGGGTATTAGTGTATAATGACGTCATACAATAATAATTCATCCATTCCATCGCTATTCTCCATCATGGAATTAAAAGAAAGAAGGCAAACAATTCTTTCTCTAGGTGTTGTAAGTTGTCCGCATGTGGGGGAGTGTAAATTTTTGTAAATCCGTATTCCATTTGCAAAAATATTTTACAATGTTGCTGACAACATAATTTCAATACTATTTTGTATTTAACGCTCATAAATTATTCATTTGCAGGGATTTTCCAAATAAATCCACACAGAAGAGGATATGATGACATGAGGTCGACTAGGAGATAACCTAAAATGTAAAAATAGTTTTTACTCCGTGTTTCTTTTCTCTCATTATGGGTTATCAATTTCATTGGCATCAAAATTTTCAATCTAGTAAGGTTTCCAGTTATTAAATAGCATTCATCTGCAGTCGTCGTGGTATAGTAGGTTGTCTGTTGGCTTATTAGATGAAAAGCCATGGTTCGAGCCCCAGACCAGACATCAAAATAAAATGCAAAAAGTATTTCTTCGGCGTCTTCCTCTCAGCAGAAAACTTAGTTTCTTAAAAATCTGTCGTTCGGAGTCGACTTTAAACTGTAGGTCCCGCCACTCATGTATAAAATTAACACACACAACATAAGTGGTGTGAGAAACTAGGTCGCAATCCTGACTGAAGGGTTGTAATGACCAATTATGTATGTATGTATGTATGTATGTATGTATGTTGTATGTTGTTTTTTTTGTATTGAGCCGGAGGTGGGAATCTTCGAAAGACACTTTTGTTCCAACAAACGAGTGCACGATTCACCATCACTGGTGCCTACGTACTAAACCCACCCCCTACACATTTCAACCACTCTCCCCCCGCGGGACTGCCGTAAGGTATTACTTCGCGGAGAGCTGATTAGCTTAAAAGCTTTATCTCGTTAATTCAAATTTCGCCTCCGTTCCTCCAGTCTTCGGAGTACTATCATAACTTCAGCCATTCTCTGGCTATATTGACTCCATAGAATTCTACAGTTCAACAGCTCTTCCATTAGCCGGTTTGGTCCTAAATTCGTTTCTCCCGGCCATCTAAATCTGGGACAGCATGTTAGAATATGCTCCGCATCTTCCTCCTCGTCTACACAGTTTGGGCATATAGGAGAAGTGTCATGACCAAATCTGTGCAGGTACTTCCTGAAGCACCCATGACCAGTTAGGAACTGGGTCACGTAATAGTTCAACTCGCAATGTTCGTTCTTCATCCAAGGGGTTACATCAGGGACAAGACGAAATGTCCATCTTCCCTTTAGACTGCTCTCCCATCGTGACTGCCATTTGTGCATGGAAGTCCTTCGTTCCTCCGCTTTTATAGCCGCTATTTGTCCCGAGTACTCGAGACGGCGAAGGTATATCCTTCTCATTTCATCCGCCAGTATATCTATTGGTATTGTCTTTGCCAATACCAAAACTGCTTCATCAGACACTGTCCTGAAGCCACTTATCCGTCTAATCGCGCTTAGACGATACACCGAGGACAGTATCCTCCTCGCCGTCCCCACTGAGAGTGCCTCCGACCATTTGGGCAAGCATACAGCATTATCGACGTTACTACCGCCGAAATTATTCTCCTTTTAAATGGACTTGGTCCTCCAATGTATGTATGTATGTATGTATGTACGTACGTATGTATGTATGTATGTATGTACGTACGTATGTATGTATGTATGTATGTATGTATGGATTCATCTGCAGTGTCATTTATTTAGTGAAAGATTTGTCGTTTACGTAAAAATACTTAAAATGGTCCTATGTTTGTAGGCACTTTTTGAGTAGTTAGGATTACGAGCAATATTCTCCTATCAACCACATGGTTGGTTGGTGTTAATTTTTATCCATGAGTGTCAAAGCCTACAATTTAAAATCAACTCCGAACGACAGATTTTTGGAGAAACTTTTCATGGAACTTTTATTTACACTCAGAGTTTTTGCCAAAAGAATGTTGAGGGGAAGTCGCCCAAAGAAATATGTTTTTGAGATTTCCGTTTTGTTCAAAACGTCTTAGCACGGACCTGAACCCATTGCTTGCGTTCAATTAGTCAACACACTACCTATTAGATTTCGGGCATTATCAGGTGATTATGGTCATTTAATCGAACTTCTGTGCAAGGAATTGTTAAGATTGTAAAGAAATTTGAAGAGACTGGAAGCGTTGCAGTCGCCGTGGTCTAGTAGGTAGTGTGTTGGCTTATTAGACGAAAAGCCAGGGTTCGAGCCCCAGGCCAGACATTAAAGATAAAATACAAAAAGTATTGCTTCGGCGTCTTCCTCTCATCAGATTTTTGGCAAAAACTCTGAGAGTAAATAAAATTCCCATGAAAAGTTTCTCAAAAATCTGTCGTTCAGAGTCGACTTTAAACTGTAGATCTGCGCCACTCATGTATAAAAATACCACACACCCCATAAGTGGTGTGAGAAACTAGGTCGTAATCCTGACTGAAGGGTTGTAATGACCAATTATGTTATGGAAGCGTTACAGATGTGGTTAGGCCTGCGCATCATGGCAATAGACCTGCTGCCTTAATTTTCGTTTCTGTTAGAGAAAGTGTAACGAATAATCCGAATTTGTCCAGCTCACAATCCTCTCAGACATTGGATCTATTTTATGGTGGTATTGTGGCATATTTAGCATTTAGATCTGCAGTTCCACTGGTATAAAGTTCAACTCATGCTACAATCAAGCCAACTGACCATTGAGTGAGTGCTAGGGCAATAGCAATAAATTTCATGTCACTCATGGTGATTACATCAACCAGTAAAATTGTCGTCGAAAATCTAGAAGAACTCAGAACTTAGTGTGGAAAGACAACTGCACTTGGTCATGGGTAGACACGCGGAAAGAATGAGGCTCCCTTTCAACGACTTCTGCCGTGGATGCAGGTCCACTGAGGAAGGGGAGACTGTTGTTCACTTTTTTTGCCAGTGCCCGTCTCTTGCTAGGTGTAGATATAGGTTATTTGGCTCCCCATTCCTTGTTAGCCTAACGGAGCTATCATCTATTGACATGAAGGATATAGCTTCGTTCATCAAACTTTCTGCCTGGTTTTCCAGTGCGGGGTAGTCGTGCTTTTGTTGTGCAGCCCTTGCGCTGACCAACTTCTTCCATTTCCCTGATTTTGGTGGAACTTGGTTAGTACAGGGACTGCGTTCATCCGTGGCATCACAACGGGCCGCTATGCGTGCTCAAGTGAGCTTTGTGATAACAGAGCTACCACTCCGACCTAACGTAACCTAACTGCACTTGGTTAAAGTGACTACTTGATACGCATAATGGTCTGGAGGTGTTATTGAGTCGAATTTTTTCGTAAATGAATTAGGAAGACTGTTACCGTCATTTCGAAGCACTATGGCAGTACAGTACAGTACAGTATTCAATGTTTTTGGCTACAATTGAAGATTATGAACTGGACTGAATGTGGTTGGCACAAGACATTCTCATGTTTCCCACAGCTCCATCGATTTGGATTCAACTGCGTTAGAAGTTTCCAGACAAAGTAATTTCAAGCTTGGTAACGTTACTGGGCTATTATATTTTAGGTGCAACAGTAAACTTTGTTCTAAAGTTGGTATTTCTGTTACTGAACCATTGTATATTTTTAAAAGGGAAATTATTATTACCCTTACCCAATAACTTTACTTAATTGCTTGTTTTCAGTTAACGAAGTGAGAAAACTTGTCATTTACATGCTACAAGTTCATGACATTAAGATTCCAATGATAAGATTTGAAATTGAACACATACAGCTACACATACAGGGCGTGTAAAGAGAGATTTTCTTTAAAAAAAATATTCGATTTATGAAGAATAAATGGGATCTGGCCGTGTAGGCTTATACATGAAAATTCTCACTTATTTTTTTTTGAAATTATCAAAAAGAAATTGAAACTAAAAAAATGATGCTGTTTTGTTCTCTGGCTACAGTGCTCGTTTCATTCTTGGAAGTGGCCCAATTTGAATATTTTTTTGTTTGTTTATTCCCAACATTTGTTTAGTATTCCATTTTAATTCAATTAAAATATTAAAAAAATTTGAATGACAGACACACAGACAAACAGAGAGACAGACAAAAATTCTATGAAGTTATTCTATGAATATATTTAATGGGGGTCCAGTCTACTCCACATACATACATATTATATTTGTTGAATCTTTATTTGTTTCATTTCATTTCATTTCATGTCAGTTTGTTTTTGTTTTTATTTTATTAAGAAATTTATTTTTTTGTTTGTTTATTTTTGTTTCATTTCTAAGAGCCCAGTGTCCAACAAACTTGATTTAATAATAATAACAATAAACACATACATATTTGTTCTTGTGAAATTAAATTGCATACTTTACGGCAGAATGAAAATTAAATAAATACCATACATATGTCACATACATTGGGGTGTTCAAATACATATTGTATCATGTTTAATTAAATTATTCGATTAGTTGGATTAATTCTATGCAAAAAAGGGAATAAAAGAAAAACAAAAAGCAAGAAAAAATGTTTTAATTTAATAAAGAAATGTTTTGTGACAAAAAAAATAATTTTTAAGGCATATTATAGGGGGCTTAAATTAAAAATGCGGGGGATTATTTTTGCCACCCTTTAGACGTCTGTTGCAGAACTTTTGTATAAGTTTTTGTCATCTTTTTAATAATATATGGGATGCTAAGTAAAGAAATTGCTCAAGTTTTAGAAGTCGCCGTAGTCTAGTAGGTAGTGTTTTGGCTTATTAGACGTAAAGCCAGGGTTCGTGTCCCAGGCCAGCCATCAAAACAAAATACAAAAAGTATTTCTTCGGCGACTTCCTCTCAGCAGATTTCTGGCAAAAACTCTGAGAGTAAATAAAAATTGCCATGAAAAGTTTCTCAAAAATCTGTCGTTCGGAGTCGACTTTAAGCTGTAGGTCCCACGACTCATGTATAAAATTAACACTTACAACATAAGTGGTGTGAGAAACTGGGTCGTAATCCTGACTGAAGGATTGTAATGACCAATTATGTATGTTTAAGTTTAGAAACGAATTAAGCCAGTTCTGTATAATATATTCTGCAATAAAATGTATTCCAAAAAGAGAGAATGTTGAGCAACTAGCGAAATAAATGGTAGTCGGACACTATTTTCTAAAAAGTTGTCATTAATGTGTCCTGCAAACCCCACTACTGCAGTCTATTAGCGAAATAGGACGCCTGATATCATATTCGATATCATAGTCATATGCCATCTGCCATCTGCTGTGAATCCGGCATTTTTAAGTTATGCACCGAATATATGCCTTCGTATGTATATATGTATATGCCTGTAAATATGTTGTACTTTATGTTTTTTCGGTATTTTATTCATTTATGAATTCATCAATTGAAAATATTTCATGAATATTTAATTTTAATAGAGGACACGCCCTTTTAATCGCATTTGAGTTGAAACATTTTAGATCAAACTGAACAAATAAACGCTTAAAACCCGAATCTTAATTGATTTATTTATTTTATGCTTTCAATTTGTGCATAAAATGTACAGAAAAACACACATTTTATTATTGGATTAAAACTCTACATACTTGTCCTTTTGCCATGTGAAGTGAATTTTTGAAAAATATTTCTAAACAATTAGAAAAATTAATTTCAATAAAAGTCTATAAATTTTTTTCTTTTGCATAATTGAAGCTTATTTGTTGGAATTTAAAAGGATGTTAAAGCGGGCGCTGTAATATTAAATATGGCGCCTACGGTGATGGTAAAGGTATTTCGGGCAATGATAGTGGATTAGCTGGAGCTCCATTTATTTAGTTTAAAGCTTCTTTATCATCTTCTTAATAGTCTAGAACGGTTGTTGTATTTGATGAACACTTTTTGTTGATGGAAAATACACTTCCATTAACGTAAAAGTCAATTGTAGGCTAGTAAATAAGGCATGTTTGAGTTGAGTACCCCCAGGTCAGAAATACGAATTCCCCAGACATATACAGAAGACCTTATGCGTGTCTGAAATATAAGATTTGTTCGAACGTTTAATTTAATTTTTTTCTATTTGAACTAACTTTTTCCCTTACCTACTGTAGGTTAAATGTTTTGCTTTTAATGTGAAATAATAACAACACTACACAACACTACATTAATTAGTTGATTTATTTTTGGGTTTCTACTACACACATACACACACACAGTACGTGTGAATTCGTGTGGTAAGCACAATGTCAACAACAGCCTAATTTAATAACAACAAAATTCTTAGTGATGAATAGAAAAAAAAAACAAAATTGTTTGTTGTTTTTATTTTTCTACTACAGTGGCTTATTTATTCGTTTGATGTTTTGTTATTGTATTAAAATGAACAAGATAAACAAGAACACAAATCGACTACAGGAATTGTTGTTTTAAATCATCTAGTGTTTGTGTAGTTGTAGTTGTATGTTTACAAATAGTAATGAAAAAAAATCTTTAAATATTTTGGGTTCTTTGTTTTCTCCCTCCCTCTCTCTCTCTCTCTCACACAGAGTTTTTGTTTGTTATGCATTCAAACACGAACCTTAACAATTAAGTACTAAGTAACCATCATGTATATTTTATTGAGAGAGAGACAGAGATCGGGGAGCAGGGAGCAGAGAGCAATATTTGTTTACAATTGTAACAGCTGTTTACTTCTTTTCTTTATTCTTTTTCAGTGTGATTTTTCATATTTTTGTGTGGATTTTTTTAAGGCATGAATTGCATGAATTTTTGTATTAAAAAAGAACAGGAAAAAGTATGGAAAAAGAAAAAATATATGTATGCATGTATGTGTATTGTATGTTTGTGTGTATGTAGTAAATTTTTATTAACAACATGTTGTCATTGTTGTTATTGTTTTTTTAGTCATCATTGTCACAAGAAAATACAATAAAACACATGGCCAAACAATTGGGTCTGCCTTCACTTTGCTAAAACTCTCTGTGCATTGTACTCTCATGTACATACATGTATGGAAATGTCTATGTTTGTATGTTTGTGTATTGTTTTAAAAGTGACACTTCCATCAAGTAACACCAGACATTGCTACAGAGATGGATAGATGCCACCTCCGCATTGTATGTTTGGTCGTAAATAAAAATTCCATAAAAACTTAACAAAAATATGGAACACCGTTCATTGGTTGGTTGGTAGGACATGTACTAAAAATTACCGTTTTTTTGAAATTTTCTTTCTTTTTCTCCTTTAAAACGACAGACGAATTTGTAACAGAAACCGTAATAAAAAAAGAGAAAGAAAGAAAACAAGAAAGAGTGACACGTATAAAAGGAAGTGGACAAAATAAAAAAATGTGTTTCACAGGAAAACTGCACACGGAAATATTGCATGTAAGTGTGTACCGAATGAGCAAAACTGTTTACCTACGCCGGCATATAATTTTAATGGCACTCACATGGTTGTCGAAGTAAAAAAATAATAAAAAAAATGTAACCAACCAGCCAATAATAATACAGTGAGGCTTAGCCAGATAACTGTAATACATTACAGTCATTGAGCGATAAAAAAAGACAATTTTAATTCTTGTAAATACAAGAGAAATACATTCAGAGTCAGTCAATTAAATACGGACATTAAATTATGGTTCTAGAACAATAGGGTTGCCCTCTTTTATTACTTAAAAATAAAAACATTTGTGGTCTTCTGGAAGGTGCAGTGGTGAGCAACCACTTCTGAAAGAGTACTACTCTTTCACAACAGACTGCAATGCCTGACATAAGTCAGATGTATGTTGGTTGTGTTATCCTCTCCGGGGGGGCAGAGAAAAAATTTAAGAATTTTTTTTCAACACAAATAAAGTCGGTGTTATTTAATCTGAACATTTGTGGTAAAGAAAAATACTTTTCTTTTATTTTATTACCGACAAGCCCATATAAATAACTGTAGCATACTTTTCAGCGTTACACCGACATTCCGCAGAGTGTGAAAGTGTAGGTGTTTGTAATAAATATACGCACCATTAGAGGAAAACAAAGTTGTTTCCCTTACTCTCTCTCTTTCTCTCACTCACTCGCTCCCTCACTTTTGTTACCTTTTGAGGGTTTGTTTGTTTGTTGTTTTCTGGCAGCCTTTAAACAAACATACACATGTGTTTACCCATACACACATACTCGTATATATACATAAACATGTATAAAGTTGCCTGGTGGATAACAATTGTAGTGTTACCACTACTTGTGCAGCTACAGCGTTCACTGCCTTCTGCAGGTTGTTAAATTCTCCGTTACATGCTGCATATTTTATGGGTCATTGTGCGATTGAGTATGGCCGTATGTGCATGTGTGTGTATAAATTTGATGCCGTTTGCTTGGTTGTCGCGTACATTTCCGTTGTAACTGTTATGCTGACAAAACGTTAAAACATTTGACATTTTAAGTTTTGCATCTTTTTGAAAAATTACCACTCAAATGGATTTTTTTGTTCAAAAAAATACAACAAATTTACTCAATAACTGCTGTTTTCGGTTTCCTATGACGATCATATGAAAAGTTTCTGCAGCTTATCTGTTATTGAAAATCAATTGTAGTCAACAACATATTTGCCATTATGATCTAAGCAGACAGCACAGGAAGACATGTTTTGTACACATGGAATCATAATGCGAGGAACTTCCGCTAAACACCTTAGCAACTTGGTTGAAGTTAATCAAAAAAATCTACGATTATTTCAAAAGCAGTTGAAGTATCAGGCACAAAGAAAGAATTCCGTACTGCCAGAAGAATTGACATTCTGTTCACAATAAGATATCAGCTGCAAAGCCTTCTCGTTTAAACCAAAGAAAATAAAGTATAAAGAATGTGCATTTTAACATATTTTGGAATATTTTTCAAAAATATTTCATGACGCGGGGGGAAAGATAGAAGGGAATGATATATATTTATTTTTCTGGTGTTAAAAACAGACGTCGGCACCAATGTCCCTCAGGGGAAGAACATCTTGGGCTTTTTACACACATAGGACACGAACATAAAGAATGTTCGTTAAAAAGAGCGTAAAAACCTTGTCAGTTTTTAAAGAAGAAGGTTCATGTCGCTTTTTTCAGACTTCATTGATACACCCAAAGAAATATCACAGTAGTATTCACTAATATCAATGAGAAATGATTTCGATTTTTGGAAGAATACTTGCCAAGTTAAATACGGTGTCTTTAGGGACTTAGCGCAGTACAATTTTTCTATATTTTCCGATCATATATACATATCATTGGATTAATAAGTAGACTTGACATTATTACTAACAATTTTCCTCTAGGTTAACACATGCCTATGGTTATGGATTAGTGAGTGAGAGAGAGAAAATAAGTTGAGAGAATTTATTTATTTACAGTTATATAAAAGTGTTAGTAATATACTCTTTTTTTATTTTCATTTCATCAACATACATCTGTAAAGCTGGCTATCTTTCGCTAAATAATTTTGGATAAATAAAAATAAAATAAAACATCGATTTTATTATTAAACGAACATAAAGCTATCCATCTTTGGCTTGAAAATTAGGCCATGTTTTTTAGATAAATAAAAATAAAAAGAATAAAAAAACAATTTTTTATTAAAAGAAAAAAAAACGAACATTCCAAAGCATTTAAAAAAAAATTATACTATGGGACAAAATAAAATACGCCCAGCTAATGACATAGAACATTTTTAGCACAAAATATTCTTCGAGTGTTATTCTGAAATAAAATGATAAAGCATCCGCAGTACATGTATTCTTGTCGCAGTCTGATCGACAACTAAATCAAAAAACACAAGAATACATACACATGTACATACATACGTACGATGAGAGCAACACATTGCTACGCTCTTTGTTTGTGTTCATTTTCCTTCTGTCTTCCTCCCTCTCATCGAGAAATGATTTTTAAAAATATTTTGGTGAGAGCCGGTCGTAATGTTACGACCCGCCATAAGAAATTTTACTTCTACATGATGCGTATTCTTTATATCCATATTCTTTGTTTAAACTCAAAAGCTTTAGCGGAACAGAGTAAAATTCATCAGTTTCGACTTTTCGTTGAACAGATATTTCTCTGAAACTGAGCAGTAGATTTAGAGAATACATACGGAGGCACCTAAAAGTCACTATGTCTGCAGAAGAGGAATGTATGGATGAAGAATTTATAGTGCTTCCGGAATTTTCAAACGTATTCTGGTCTTCATGTTAACAACAGCGAGGATTGCGTTCCGCTATATTATGCAGATGTTTTCGATAGAATGTTTGAACCGAAAGCTTCTTCTCCAGTTCGTTTGATACTACATTTATCGATATTTGAACTGAGCCCAGCTTTTCGTTTAGTGTGTGTGTGTCTACCCGTATGGGTTCCGTATATCTGCTCGTTTTGTTATTAATATTTACAATCTATAAATTGAATCAAGGTCTGCCAGGGTAATTCTTGCCACAACAATGACCACTGTTGCTGGTTATGTACGATAGCTTGTCATTAGGCATCCAGCACCATCTGTAACTTCTTTTTCAATCCTTAAATACATGCTAGTCGGCCAGGGTTGTAAAAAAGTTGTTTTATTGAAAGAATTTCATTTCCTTTTTGTCAGTTCTACTCTATTCATCAATTGCCAGCATTTGTTTGTTATGCCTTGAAACCATAGCATATGCTAAGGAGGTAAAAGTTTACTTCAATAATCTCTTTTCTATGGCATACTTTCAGGCCAAGCAAAATTCATATTTTGTAATTAAAGCTGAAATTTAAGCCTATTTTCTCATTAAACTTTGAGATTTTCCTACTCTTTGAGTTCTTCTACTCGGCAAACGTTTATTAAACATTCAAAAATTCATTTTTTCATAATAGGTTTACGTAGCTGCATTTTAGCAAGACTATAAAGGCAATTACATTTTACATTCTTCCTCCGTCTCTCTCTCTATCTCTATCTCCATCTTTGATAATCTGTTTGGTTTTTAAAAGCATTGATAACAATGCCTATAGATTTGTTTTAACAAGTAACAGTTGCATTTCCATTGCATACTTGTGTGTGTTGTGTGTGTAGCTGAGTATGTGAAATTATTGCCTACTTTTAGGGCTGTTGTTTGTACAATTGTTGGGCATCTCTTATTGTGCTTGTGAAAGAAAGAAGAATTTTCTGTGAGTGCATATGCGTTTTTGTTTTCGAATGCAATTGTATTGCAACAAAATTTCCAAAACCGTTACAGCCTGTTAATAAAGTTTTCATTGCTCTTATGCCACATAGCCATGCAGCTATAAATCGGCCGGGTAAAAGGAATTTTCAAATGAATGCAAAATATTTCATATGCAATGAGTTCGTATTGTTTCGTTCAGCATATGGAAATTATTTGCATTTTGTTCTTTTGTTGCACCATTTAACTGGGTTTTCTTCACACCTTCGCCTTCAACTCGCATGTGTGAAATTGAAATTTTGAAGTTCATTTTATTACGCGAAATAAATTTTCACTTGAAACGAAACAATGAAATGAAATCAACACTTGAATTTTATTTAAAACGATCAACTAAATAAACATTAAAGCACTAAACGAGGTTTAAAAGAATTTCTAGTAGAAACAAATGGGTCGGTAATGGTGGCCTTAAAAATGTAATGCTCTTTATAACGGTAAAGGAATAACATGAATGTCCTGAGGTGCATCTGCATGCATCTGGTGCATGGTCTCTTTTACGCCTTAATACTTCACTTTTAGCTTAAAGCCTATCAAATTAGGCTGCCCTTTAAATAAGTCATAGTTGCGAGGCATGTCAGAAGGCCTAAGAACTCGCTGCATAGAATTTTAAAAGCTATGGTCAATGCCAAGACTTTGGAAAAGTTAATCAATTCACTACACGATGCCATGGTTTTACAATGAAAACACGTGGAAAGCGTCATCCAAGTATTCACCGGCAGATTCAGAAGAAGTGACAATGTCGGATGAGGAATCTCTTTTCTTTTCTTACTTAATTGGTTGTTAGAACCCTTTAGTCAGGATTACAACCTAGCTTCTCCTACCACCAACGTTGTATGTGT
Source organism: Sarcophaga carnaria (assembly GCA_958299815.1). Classification (NCBI taxonomy): domain Eukaryota; kingdom Metazoa; phylum Arthropoda; class Insecta; order Diptera; family Sarcophagidae; genus Sarcophaga; species Sarcophaga carnaria. Next base: position 127,513,006 of record OY283150.1, on the reverse strand, counting down.
TAATCTAAGCCATGAGTGGCGGAACAAAAGGTTTAAAGTCGACTCTGAACGATAGATTTTTCAGAAACTTTTCATTGCAATATTCTTTACAGTCAGAGTTTCTGCTGAGAGGCAGTCGCTGAGAGAAATATTTTTCGTTTTTCATTTTGTTCGAGATGCTGGAGCTGTGGTTTGAACCACAGGCTGGTGTCTAACAAGCCAACACAACACACACCTAATAGATTACGGCAATATTTGGATCACATTCGACAATTTCAAACGAAAGCGATGGTGATCGAGTTTTAGTAAAATGGCTCAAATCTTTTCTCAAATAGAAACGTCACACTATGTGGCATTTTGGCTGAAAACATGGCCAAAATTAATAGAAGTGTTTTATGAGTTAATGGCTGGAATTTTTTGATAGCGTTAGTGATAATTAGGCCCAAGGATGAACCCAACTGATTTTGTTTCAAATCGGTCCGTGATTTCGCCTAGCCGCCATACAAATTCCCCTCGAAATTGCACTTATTTACACATAATTATGGTAATTTTGCAACAATCATGATAAAATTTAGCATGGATCAGTTCTGTGTACTAAGAAATCATGGTGTAAAGTTTTGTGAAAATCGGATCACATTTGACCCTAGTCCCCATATAAAGTCTCTTTAGAAATTCACGTGTGCGCTTAGGAATGGCTTAAAACATCGGTATTGGGATGAAATTCGGTATGAACGTGTATTTTGTAAATCTAAATCATATTACCAAATTTTATTATGGTCGGTCCATAATTGCCCCTAGGTCCAAAATAGGGCCCCTTAAGAAAATATGTTTAACAATTATAATTGGCTTAAAAATTTTATTATCTCGATGATATTCGACATGAACATGTTTAATATGAATGTGAATCATTTATGATCACATTTTATTATGATCGGATCATAAGTGCCCCTAGGTACCGCATACGGTCCATTAAGAAAATCTAACATACATCTCATATTGTTATAATAGTCGATATACATACATATGTAATTAAGTTTTTAAACTTCTATGATAATTAATATTTATTCATAATATTTATTTTACATTATTTAATACTTAACTTAAAAAAATACTTAAACAGTGAAACCAACTACAATCGTTAAAATCGTTATCATTTTCATCATCAATGTCAGGAAGGAGTAATTTAATAATATCTGAATTCCTTCGCAATTTTTGTGTACTGCAGCTTATAAAAGGGTCACTGCTTAAAAGTAACCTATTCAGGACATCTCGATTGGTATCGCTTCTACTGAATTTCCTCGCCATATGGCTTTATTGCCTTTATGGCTTTATTACACTGCGTCTAATTTTTTTAATTTTTCAAAAAAAGTAAAATTTTCAAAAAATCGCCGAAAATAGTTGCGCAAATTTGCGCAAACTTTTCTTTTTGTTCCTGAATGTAGAGATTTCATATTTTTTTGTGGTATATAACATTAAACTACTAAAAACTACTTTCACCTTTAAAATCCTTATCTTTTTTTTAGGAAGGGTAAAAAAATGTGAAATTTTTATTATTTTTAAATTTTGAACGAATAATTTTAACATTAACATATGAGATATATACATGAAAAAAAAACTCAAAGTAGCAGTTGCTCATACCTTTCAAATAAAAAAAATCAATATAAAACCTCTATTCGTTTAGCCACAAAAAATATCATATAAAATCTATTAAAATTTCAAAAAAACACCAAAAACGCATTTAATTTTCTTCACTTTCCTGACTTTGACATCCATCGTCTCAAATCTACAAATCTCAACTTAAAGTCGTGAAAATTCACTATGTAATGCAGAATTTTGTTGTCTATCGAACTGCATACCCACTTTCTTAAATTTCTTTATATTCATTTTTGCCTTTTTGGCCAGCTTTTCAGGGTAAGTGCCACATAGTGCGTCAAGGGGATTGCATACAAGAAATTTCTTCTATGAAATTAAATGGAAAACTTCTGTTGAATCGCTTCACTGAAATCTATCTAAATTAAAATAAAAGTGTATTCAAAAAGCAACTTAAACTTGAAAGACTGTGTACATTAATTCAGCTTCCTAACATAAATTACAAGAACATTATTGCTCAACATAATTTAATGCAGTTTAATTAAGTTCTTCTTAAGGACGTTGTAATCGTAAAAATTCTTCACGAGTTCAACATTAAACGCTGTTGTAATAGCGCTTGCTATGTTACTTCAATTTTGTTGTTGTTGTTGTATATACAAATTAACTGTTTGTAGCCGTTTTTTTTGAAGTAAACTGTGAATAATTTTCACATTAATTTCTAATTATAGAACAGAAATTTAATTGCATTAAAAACGATGAAAATAATTAAAATTTTATTAATGGCTGCTAGGCAATGTGAATAGGGAAATAGGGAAACAAAACTTAAATTATTACAACAAGCATGTGGAAGCATATGAAATATAACGAAGGCATGGGTGTGTGTGCACCCACGAACAATTTTATTTGCAAATCCATAATTAAATTGTGTAACCTGGCCCCCTTATAATTTTAATATTCGAAATGAAAACAAAAAAAAAGCTTGGAGAGAGAGGAAGAGAGAAAAAGTGAGAGGGAGTGAGTGACAGAGAGAGAAAGTGAGAGGAAGAGACTGTGAGAGAGAGAGAAAGCGTGTGAGAGTGAATGGGAGAGCAAAATTACAAAACAAGAGTGCACTGCTCTTTTGTGTATAATGTTTTCTTATGTGTGTATTAAGATAAATTCGAATTTGAATATCCAAGACGCAATCCATTAATTTTAGCAGCGCCACATTTGGCATTAACAGAGCACTGTTAGCTATTTAACAGTATCCCTTTGAACAAGCTCACTTGTTTAGGAGTTAATTTTGGGGAATACTCTAGGACTACGAGTAAAATACTATATGCAAAGAAAGGTTCCAAAAATCGCCGTGGTCTAGTAGGTAGTGTGTGTGTTGGCTTATTAGACGTAAAGCCAGGATTCGAGCCCCAGGCCAGGCATCAAAACGAAATACAAAACAGTATTTCTTCGGCGACTTCCTCTCAGCAGATTTCTGGCAAAAACTCTGAGAGTAAATAAAAAAATTGCCATGAAAAAGTTTCTCAAAAAAATCTATCGTTCGGAGTCGACTTTAAACTGTAGGTCCCACCACTCATGTATAAAAATTAATGTATACAACACAAGTGGTGTGAGAAACTAGGACGTTGTCAATTCGACCTCCGGGTACTGTACTTGTCTTAATTGACAAGTACACGTCCTCTAACCTAACCTAAGGTTCGAAGGCCTCTTAATATAATCAGCAACGTAGTCCCACATAAAGTTATATGGTGTTGAGAAAACTGGCTTTGAAAATATGAATTTTTTGCTTGAAAATTCTGTAGAAGATCAGTGGCCATTTTGGAATATATAAGAAATAGTACGTTATACAGACTATATGCAAATGGTAGTCCAGAGGGTCCTCTTTCGAACCGGGGTAGTGGGATAGCTGGAATAATTTTGAGACCCAACCAACCATCCTTTACATTTTAACACTTCTGTTCACAAACAATAATGAGCATAAGGAGAATTACATTTTATATCAATAGCCTGCAATAATTGCAAAGTATAAGATTAATCCACTTATTGCCACTGTTAAACAGTTAACATTTCTCTGTTAATAGCAAAGTTTACTCTGTTAGGGCCAAGAAGTGGCGCTGCTTAAAGAGTGGGTTTGCGTCTTTGTTTTTTAAATTCGAATTTATCTTCACACACATTGTTTTTTTCTTCTTTATTGTTCTTTATACTATGCTCGTATTCTCAGTTTTAAATGTTTATGTTTATTGTTGTTATTGTAGTGTCGGCATTGATGTTGTTGTTGTTGTTGCTGGGGATACATAAAACGCATAATTAAAGTACCGAAAATGTTAACATAATTGGAAATTCTTAACTTATCTCTTGTTCCTACAGTTTATTGTTTCACTCGCACTCGCACTCTCTCTCTCTCTTTCTTTCTCTCTCTCTCTCTCTCTCTCTCTCTCTCTCTCTCTCTATCATTTTAGCAATGTCTAATTGCAGTTGTCTAGTGTTGTAGTTTTGGGAGCTCTTTTTTCTTGTAACGGGTGATTTTTTAGCTATCTATCTTTTTGGCAACACTGGTTTAAACAGCTCACGCATGTTTCGTGTTTTGTTTCACTGTCGAACATCTTCAGTTTGGTCTATAATTTAACCATGAATCGTCTTACAAACGAACAACGCTTACAAACCGAATTGAATTTTATTATCAAAATGCGTGCTCTGTTAAGAAAGTTCATCGCGCGCTTCTTCCATTTTATGGTCAGTTTAATCGACCCACTGAAGCGGCTATTCGGGCTATTGTGACTAAATTTCGCACCGAATTTACATTGTTGGACATTAAACCACCAACACGCTTACATAGAGTGCGAACTGAAGACAATATCGCAGCTGTATCGGCCGGCCAGTGTTAATGATGACCATCAATTATCGACTCGTCGCCGTTCACAGCAATTGGGCCTCTGCTACTCAACTACGTGGAAAATTTTGCGGAAGGATTTAGGTGTGAAGCCTTTCAAAATACAGCTGGTGCAAGAATTGAAGCCGAACGACCTACCGCAATGCAGAATTTTTGGTGAAAGGGCTCTTGGAAAGTTGGCCGAAGATCCACTTCTTTATCGAAAAATTGTGTTCAGCGACGAAGCTCATTTTTAGCTCAATGGATACGTAAATAAGCAGAATTGTCGATTTTGGAGTGAAGATCAGCCAGAAGCATTGCAAAAGCTACCAATGCATACAGAAAACACACACAGTTTGGTGCGGTTTATGGGCTGGTGGCATCCTTGGATTGTACTTCTTCAAAAATCATGAGAATCGTAACGTAACTGTGAATGGTTAGCACTACCGTGAGATGATATCCAACTTTTTTTTTTGCCCAAAATGCAAGAGCTTGACTTGCATGACATGTGGCTTCAACAAGACGGTGTCACATGCCACACAGCACGCGTAACAATGGACTTATTGAGAGGCGAGTTCGGTGAACATTTATTTCACGTTCGGGATCGGTCAATTGGCCGCCTAGATCGTGCGATTTAACGCCTTTAGACTATTTTTTGTGGGGCTATGTTAAACCTCATGTCTGTACAGACAAGCCCGCTTCAATTGACGTATTGGAAGACAACATTGAAGCATTTATTCGTAAGATACCGGCCGAAATGTTGGACTAAGCGGATGGACTATTTGAGGCGCAGTCGCGGTCAACATTTTCATGAAATGATCTTCAAACATTAAATTATATGGACCGCACTATCGATTGAAATAAAGATTTCATGCATTTTTCTGAATTTTATGTGTTTTTTTTTTGGAAAAATGTTCCTATAGCTCTTAAAAAATCAGCCATTAAAACATATTTTGTTTATTAAACATTCATTATTAAACTCATTCTGTTTCTCTCACTTGCTCTCTGTCTGACTCGCTCTCTGTCTCACTCGCTCTCTGTCTCACTCGCTTACTTATTCTATCATAGAGAACGTAATGAACTTACATGTGGAAATTAACGAATGTTTCGCTTTTTGTTTGTTTGATGACTACAGTCTTGGATAATCGTTTAAGTGCTCTTGTTCTTGTTGTTCTCATTCTGTTTTCCTCAATTTATTTATTTATGTAACACTGTAATAGAAAAATTACTGGATAGGTAATACGTGTTATGAGCGAGCGATAGGAAAATCCCTAAAAATTTGGCAAAAATTATGGAATAAAAGCTCCAAAGAAAAGAATTTCCAATTACAACAACAAAAACAAAACAAAAGTACTAAATTCTAGTGTTTTTCACCAAAAATATAAAAAGTAATCGTCTTAAATGAAATCGTAATCGAACAAAACAACCAACAATAAAAAGGAGAACATGGAATAGGAAAAAAAATTATAAGGAACTGTTACACAAAACAAAATTATTTATAAAAAAAAATTTGTTATCGAAAATTTTCTATATCAAAAATTTGTTATCGAAAATTTTCTATATCAAAAATTTGTTATCGAAAATTTTCTATATCAAAAATTTGTTATCGAAAATTTTCTATATAAAAAATTTGTTATCGAAAATTTTCTATATAAAAAATTTGTTATCGAAAATTTTCTATATAAAAAATTTGTTATCGAAAATTTTCTATATAAAAAATTTGTTATCGAAAATTTTCTATATAAAAAATTTGTTATCGAAAATTTTCTATATAAAAAATTTGTTATCGAAAATTTTCTATATAAAAAATTTGTTATCGAAAATTTTCTATATAAAAAATTTGTTATCGAAAATTTTCTATATAAAAAATTTGTTATCGAAAATTTTCTATATAAAAAATTTGTTATCGAAAATTTTCTATATAAAAAAATTGTTATCGAAAGTATTCTATATAAAAAATTTGTTATCGAAAATTTTCTATATAAAAAATTTGTTATCGAAAATTTTCTATATAAAAAATTTGTTATCGAAAATTTTCTATATAAAAAATTTGTTATCGAAAATTTTCGATATAAAAAATTTGTTATCGAAAATTTTCGATATAAAAAATTTGTTATCGAAAATTTTCGATATAAAAAATTTGTTATCGAAAATTTTCTATATAAAAAATTTGTTATCGAAAATTTTCTATATAAAAAATTTGTTATCGAAAATTTTCTATATAAAAAATTTGTTATCGAAAATTTTCTATATAAAAAATTTGTTATCGAAAATTTTCTATATAAAAAATTTGTTATCGAAAATTTTCTATATAAAAAATTTGTTATCGAAAATTTTCTATATAAAAAATTTGTTATCGAAAATTTTCTATATAAAAAATTTGTTATCGAAAATTTTCTATATAAAAAAATTGTTATCGAAAATATTCTATATAAAAAATTTGTTATCGAAAATATTCTATATAAAAAATTTGTTATCGAAAATATTGTATAAAAAATTTTTTATCGAAAATTTTCTATATATTTCCAATTACGCCACGAAGAACGTGACCTTTCAGTTACTCAAGATCTCTTGCCTTACGTACCTTGCTTTACTTAACTTAATTCATTATTACAACTGTTTAGTCAGGATTAGAACCTAGCTTATCACATAACCCAAGTTGGGTGTGTTGCTCTGCTTTCGTCAACTTGCACAACTTTGGGCGCTCGAATCATCTGTCGCCGGGAATAACAATCAATGTGTACAACTTTGCATGTGTCTAGCCAGTGAGTGCCGCTTTATTGCTCTGAAGGAAGGATGAACGAGAAATGTACCGAAAAATTAAAATCGTAATTCCGTACGACTAGTCAAACAGAAGAATATCAATGCCTAAGTCAGTTGGTGCAAGTAAAGGGTGTTTTTTTACAGAGGTATAGAACTTTAAGTTGGCATTACTTTTCAAGATGGCGACCGATTTAACAGCTGTCAGGTGATTTATTCTCAGTTTGGTTTGGCAATTCATCATGAATAGACTCACGCCTGAACAACGCTTGCAAATAGTGCAATTTTGTTTCGAAAATAATGATTCTGTGCGGAAAACGTATCGCGCACTACGGCCATTTTATCGTCGACAAAATCGTCCATCAGAGCAGTTAATTCGATTAACCCTGGAACGTTTACTCTTATTGATAACTCGCATCCCCAGAGACGCTGTACGATGCGTAAAGAAGAAGCTATTGCTGCTGTAGAGCGTAGCATTGAGGAAGACCCGAATCAGTCCATCCGCCATCGAGCACAGGAATTGGATCTGTGTCCATCCACTTTATGGAAGATTTTGCGGAAGGAACTTGGTTTGCCTGCTTACAAAATCGAACTCGTGCAAGATTTGAAGCCAAACGATCATCAAGTAAGGCGTAGATTCGTCGAATGGGCCCAAAACGAGATTACCGTTGTTCCCGATTTTCATAAGCGAATTTTGTTTAGCGATGAAGCGCACTTCTGGTTGAATGGCTACGTCAACAAACAAAACTGCCGCATTTGGAGTGGAGGTAATCCTCAAGTGTATGTGGAAACACCGTTACATCCAGCAAAACTGACTGTTTGGTGCGCTTTATGGGCTGGTGGAATCATTGGTCCGTACTTTTTCAAAAACGATGGTGGCCAGAACGTTACAGTCAATGGTGATCGGTATAGAGCCATGATTACAAACTTTTTCATTCCTGAATTGAATAACCATGATGTCCAGGAGATGTGGTTTCAACAAGACGGCGCAACATGTCACACAGCTCGTGCCACAATAGATTTATTGAAAGACACGTGTGGTGACCGCCTAATTTCACGTTTCGGACCTGTGAATTGGCCTCCAAGATCTTGTGATTTAACACCGCTAGACTACTTTCTGTGGGGCTATGTAAAGTCATTGGTCTATGCGGTAAAGCCACAAACGCTTGACCATTTGGAAGACAACATTCGCCGTATTATTTTCGATATACGGCCACAAATGTTGGAAAAACTCATCGAAAATTGGACGTCCAGATTGGACTACATCCGCGCCAGCCATGGCGGTCATATGCCAGAAATCATATTTAAAATGTAATGCCACAAGATTATCTTTCGGATAAATAAAATTCATGTCAATCGAATAATCCATCGTTGTTTTATTGCAACTTACAGTTCTATACCTCTATAATAAAACACCCTTTACAACCGCCTGGATAATCATATTCCATTTAAGTAAACTATAATGGGGGTTCGCGAAGCACATCTGGTTGCAGCGGTGTAATTCTATAAACGTTAATCCCTTTAGAGTTTTGCAAACAATTTCACACAAACACACACATACTCTCACAGACGTTGGGCATTGTAATTTATACTCATAAGAGTTGAGACTAGAACGTTAGTGTGAGTAGTGTTTAGTTTGCTTGTTTAAATATTCACATACATGTGTTTGGTGTATGTGTGCATGAGGTTATGTGTGTGTGTGTGTAAATTAAAATAAATATTAAATTGTGTTTAAATTTAGTTGAGCTCCTGTACGGATCATTCTGTGGTTAACTGACAGGGTCTGTAGTTATACGAACAGACTCACGTTTTTGATAATTTGACAGAAATTTGGAGGAAGCAAGACACACATACAATTTTGAATGCCGACAATGGAGGACAGAAATTAAGAATTGAATTAATGTGAAATGACCCTCTGCTGTTTAAACTCGCATAATTTAAATGAGTTACATTGTGTGCCTTTCCTGATCTGATGCTGGCGAATAGGTTGATGACGATGATGATGATGATGCTGACATTTCAAGTGATTGTTTTGGTTTAGTTTTTTTCAAATCCTCAATGATTGCATGTGTTTGTCGGCCTCTTTATCTGTCTGTCACTCTGTCAACTCTATCATTGTCACTGTGTCAATGGCTGTATATGCATGTGTGTGTGACGGATTTGTCATGAAAATATTCTATTTCGGCTGACTGGTTGGTTGATTTAATGACTTTTTTGCTGTTGGTGTCACAGGTCACACTCATCTCTATACACATACACACACAGTTAGTGACACAGCACTATAGGGGAGAAACATACATTTCTTTCCATGGCAACTAAAATTTACTCATTTCTTCTAATGATTTCAACAGTTTCTACACTCGTTGTATTAATTTTTTCTTCTAAAATTTCACAAGATTTTGCTGATGACATCGAAATTCTAGAACGTTAAGACCAAAACTGTTTCAACTTCGAAAATTTGAAAAAACAAACTGTATTGATACAGAAACATTTTAAATTCTTCTGCGTCAGTCATATCGTATAATTAAATCGACAATAAATGTATTTGTTGCCACAGCAACATATTACTTGTCTCCAGACGACGCAGGATCCACCATAAAACGATAATAATACTGATGTTGTGGTAAAATGTTTACGTGCTAATGGCCAGCAGTTAAATGAAGATGTTGGCTTGCTTTTCACATTAAAATAAAACGCTTCAAATTCTTAAATAGTAGTAGCTGGCAGTTTGGCTGGTTGCTTGGTTGGTTGGTTGGTTGGTGGCCATCACAAGGTTTTAACCACATTAACCGCTGTCAGTGCCAAATGGTTACCACAACCATTTTATAATTTACTCTTAAGGCTTTACCCGCAACTCGCATACAAATTTACTCATTTCCTAAGAAAGTATAGATAACAATGGGTGGTGGGTGTTAGAAGTCGGTCCTCTTTTGCCATTAAGAAGGCGTAACAACCATAACAGAAATAGAAAAGAAACAAACCCATATTGTTGCTATTTAGTTTCTCTAGCAATTTCAAGGTAAAAGTATTCTTTGTTCGCATAAACATTTATTATCGAAATTAATGGCGATACACCCGCAATGTTAAAAAGAAAAACATTTTTAAGGGAAACTAATCAAAAGTAAAACAATAAAAAGAAAAATAAAACAACCAAAAACAAGAAACAACAACAGCAACCACAACAACAAAAACAAAAACAAAACAAAAGTACTAAATTCTAGTGTTTTTCCACCAAAAATATAAAAAGTAATAATCGTAAATCGTCTTAAATGAAATCGTAATCGAACAAAACAACCAACAATAAAAAGGAGAACATGGAATAGGAAAAAAAAATTATAAAGAACTGTTACACAAAACAAAATTATTTATAAAAAAAAATTTGTTATCGAAAATTTTCTATATAAAAAATTTGTTATCGAATTTTATGAAAAATTTGTAATCGAAAATTTTATTTATACAAAATTTGTAATCGAAAATTTTATTTATACAAAATTTGTAATCGAAAATTTTATTTATACAAAATTTGTAATCGAAAATTTTCTTTATAAAAAATTTGTTATTGAAAAATTTCGTTATAAAAAATTTGTTATCGAAAATTTTCTATATAAAAATTTTGTTATCGAAAATTTTCTATATAAAATATGATATCAAAAATTTTCTTTACGAAAAGTTTGTTATTGAAAATTTTCTTTATACAAAATTTGTAATCGAAAATTTTCTATATAAAAAATTTGTTATCGAAATGTTCGTATACAAAATATTTATTATCGAAAATGTTCGTATATAAAATATTTATTATCGATTATTTTCTATATAAAATATTTATTATCGAAAATTTTCTATATAAAAAATTTATTATCGAAAATTTTCTATATAAAAAATTTATTATCGAAATGTTCGTATACAAAATATTTATTATCGAAAATGTTCGTATATAAAATATTTATTATCGATTATTTTCTATATAAAATATTTATTATCGAAAATTTTCTATATAAAAAATTTATTATCGAAAATTTTCTATATAAAAAATTTATTATCGAAAATTTTCTATATAAAAAATTTATTATCGAAAATTTTCTATATAAAAAATTTATTATCGAAAATTTTCTATATAAAAAATTTGTTATCGAAAATTTTCTATATAAAAAATTTGTTATCGAATATTTTCTATATAAAAAATTTGTTATCGAAATGTTCCTATATAAAAAATTTGTTATGGAAAATTTTCTTTATTAGAAATTTTTTATTGAAAATTTTCTTTATACAAAGTTTGTAATCGAAATTTTTCTTTATACAAAATTGGTAATCGAATATTTTCTATATAAAAAATTTGTTATCATAAATTTTCTTTATACAAAATTAGTAATCGAAAATTTTCTATATAAAAAATTTGTTATCGGAAATCTTTAAATAATTGAAAAAAATTAATTTTTATATAAAAAATTTGTTATTGATAATTTTTATAAATCACTTGTTATCGAATATATCCCACTGTGCTGTTGCTTCTGTCCAAATAGCCAGTGTATGAAAATCGATGATGCACAGAGAAATAAATTCTTCAGAGTTTTTGAGTGTTGCTGTTAGTGTCGGTGTTGGTTTTTTCGTTAATACCGTTATTGTCATTGTGATCTCTACACAGTACAAACACATACATACATATGTACGTACTATTCACAGGCACATACATATATGTAAGTTTCTATAAACATACACTCGCACACATCTAAACATGTTGTTCGACATTTTACAGATGGTGTGTTAAAGTAAATATTTCGTTTAAGGAGACCCAGAGAAGGTAAAAGAAAAGTTTATTAGAAAGAGTATGTTGTGATTGCATGATTCTGTAATAGTCGTGTCGGTGTCTGTGCGTGTGTGAGTGTTGGCGTGTATATTTATAAAAACGATTTCTTTAATCCTCTTTGCCAAATGAGATTTGATTGAATTTCTTGACTTGTTTTTTTTTTCTTCTTTATTTTAATCTGTAATTCTGTGGAAAACAGTAACAACAAGTCATTCTGATTTTATTTCTTCTTTTATTTTTATCTTCATTTTCATTTTCATTTTCATTGATATCTATTACGGCTTTTGGTTTGTACCTCTCTCAATTTTTCTTTTTTTTGGGGGGAGAGTAGTGTAGAACTAGAATGTCTTATTTAAGCAGAATGTCTTTGAGTGGCAGACAGTTAAAGTTGACTGGCTTCAATCATATTATTACACCCACTTGCTTTTACTGTCTTTTTGAATAACGAATTTTCCTGTTACGCCTTCTGGCCTTTAGTTTGGTTTGGAATTTTATTTGTATATGACACTTGAATTGTCATATTACAAGATGTCTGTCAAAATGAATTGACATTTCCATATAAAGTTCTCTTTTTTATTCTTCTTTATTATTGATTTTGTTTTATTTCTTTTTCGTATGTATTTTATTTAAGCCGTTATGTGAAATTATCCTACATTTTAAATGAATTCAATTTATCAATTGTCTTTGAGTGATTGCTCACAGGTTTTAGTAACGTAATTTAAATGTCCAATAAAATTCGTAATTTGGCTGACGTATCGCAAATCTTTTAATATGAAAATATTAACAATTATGTACGTCTTTGAAGATTTGAATGTATAAAATATATATTTAACTTTAATAAAAAATTTGTTATCGATAATTTTCTATATAGGATAATTTGTTATTGATAATTTTCTATATATGATAATTTGTTATCGATAATTTTCTATATAGGAAAGCTTGTTATCGAAAATTTTCTGTATGGAAGTTTTTTTTTTATCGAAAATTTTCTATATAGGAAAATTTGTTATCGAAAATTTTCTATATAGGAAAATTTGTTATCGATAATTTTCTGTATAGGAAAATTTGTTTTCGAAAATTTTCTATATAGGAAAATTTGTTATCGATAATTTTCTATATAGGAAAATTTGTTATCGATAATTTTTTCTATAGAAAAATTTGTTATCGATGATTTTTTATATAGAAAAATTTGTTATCGATAATTTTCTATATAAGAAAGTCTGTTATCGATAATATTTCATGTAGAAAAATTTGTTATCGATAATTTTCTATGTAGAAAAATTTCTTATCGATAACTTCCTATGTAGAAAAATTTGTTATTGATAATTTTCTATATAGAAAAAATTGTTATCGATAATTTTCGGTATAGACAATTTTTTTATCGATAATTTCCTATATACGAAAATTTGTTATCGACAATTTTCTATATAGGAAAGTTTGTTATCGATAATATTCCATGCAGAAAAATTTGTTATTGATAATTTTCTATGTAGAAAAAGTTTGTTAGCAATAATTTTCGGTATAGAAAATTGTTTATCAATAATTTTCTATAAAAATTTTTTTTATCAATAATTTTCTATATAGAAAAATTTGTTATCGATAATTTTTATATAGGAATATTTGTTCTCGATAATTTTTTAATTAGGAAAGCTTATCGCAAATTTTCTGTATGGAAAAGTTTTTTTTATCGAAAATTTTCTATATAAGAAAGTCTGTTATCGATAATATTTCATGTAGAAAAATTTGTTATCGATAATTTTCTATGTAGAAAAATTTCTTATCGATAACTTCCTATGTAGAAAAATTTGTTATCGATAATTTTCTATATAGAAAAATTAGTTATCGAAAATTTTCTGATTTTTTATTGAAAAAATAAAAAATTATAAATCTTGTGGGTAAAGAACGCCAATTTGCACTCACACCGGTCAATCTATGAAACAGGGCTGCTATGTTGTTTAGTACATAACAGCATGTGTTTGCTTGAGTGTTGATGTTTATAACGTATGTATGTGTATGGGAATTTTGTACAAATATTTAGAAAATACGTGTTTCATTAAGATTTGTTTTGAAAACATTATGATTTTACATACACGTTTTCACTTGCTCGCTCTTCCATTAAACAGGATTGTTTAGAGTGCATGTTTATTAGCATGTGTGTGTGTGCATGTGTGTATGCGGGTATGAGTGTTTTATACAACGTTTGTTTGGTTTGGTTACATTTCGTATGTATAAACATTCATAAGTACAATTCAGTGTTTGTGTGTGTTAGAGAATTAAAGAGAGGATATTAGGACAACTACACGTATGTATGTATATGTATGTGTATTTAGGTATTACAGTGTATTTTTTTTTACTGTAAATCACGCCAAAAGCGATTAATATGTACTCGTATGTGGCTTCGGTTATAAAAACAAAATAAATTGCCTACTTTAAGGCATTGAAGTATGAAAAGCAAACATAAAACGTAATGGACATTAACTGCGATGGCTATGACGCATCGCTTAATTTTTTTTTTTTTTTTTTTTTTGGCAATTAAAGCTTAAAAACCTAAAAATGTTATCGAAGCTTTATCAATCGATAGCTTGGAAATGCTTTCGGTGAATATTTCAATAAATTTTTTATAAAATAACAAAAAAGTCATGACCTTAAAATGGACTTAAAAGCCTAGTAACAGTTCAATGAAGTAAATATTTATAATTTGAGGTTAAAATTATAAAAATATTACGGCCGCCACCACAAATAATTGATTTTTTGAATTATTGAAATAAGATCACACAAAATAAATTCTGTAATTAACGAAATATAATAAAGGCTTCCTCTTAACCGGACGAAACAATTCCCAAAAAGTTAAATTAAAAACCAAGTAAATAATGCTCATCTCTGTTTTCGGATAACCCTTTAGCCCTGCGTTTATGAATGTGCCATTAACAATAAAATCAATTATTGTGGCCTTTCAAATATTTGTTCAAATATTTATTTGAAAACCACAAATTTAAAACTGATTTCATTATTATTTTCCCCTCTTTTTTTATTGGCAGTTTTTAAATTATTCCGATAAATTATTTCCAAGCGAATCATTGTGTTATAATTTAATTAAATTTAAACACAATCAGTAAACAGCTAAAAACAAAACTTAATAAAAAAGAAAGCCAAAAAAGTCACAAAAATAACTGGCAAATAAATATTTAATTTCGTATTCTTTGTTTCATTTGAAATTGTTTAAATGAAAATCAAAAATTATCAAACATTTCAAATTTTCTCTTTTTTTTTTCTTGTGTATTTATTTATTTATTTATTTATTTATTGTTTGTTTAATATACAATAAGAACAACATCATTGTCAACATCATCGTTGACAAGCAACTACAATAACAATAAATTTAGTTTAAAAGTCAATTTAATAAAAAGCAGTCATCAATTATTAACGAAATTATACGTTCTTTTAATGTAAACAATTTGTTATGGCAATAATAACAACAACAAAAACAACAACAAAAACACCAACGACAATGACAACATAACACGACAAACAAATCTTCAGGTCATCTTACTAATGTTATCGATAATTTAATAAAGAATTCAAATTGATGAAGACCTTTTGCTTTTTCTTAGGTTTTTTTTGTTGGATTTATAGCCAATCAAATTCACTGATTTCTTGGGATAAAGGCCACAGACAGACAAAGGGAAAAGGGTAATAAGGGAAACACAGGCATACAAATTTAATATATTTTTTGTTTGAAAAATGCATGAAAATATAAAGAAAAAATAGAATCGTAAATTCTCTTTATAAGAAATTATTGAAAAATTTTCATAAAAATTTGTTATCGAATATTTTCTTTATAAAAATTGTCATTGAAAATTGTCTATATAAGAAAATTTTCTATATAAAAAATTTGTTATCGAAAATATGTTATCGGTAATTTTTTATATCGAAAATTTTTTATCGAGAACATTTTATACTAAAAATATGTTATCGAGAATTTTTATACAAGTAATAATTTATGGATTTTTATATGAAAATTTTTGATCGAAATTGTTCTATTAAAAATTTTATTGTCGATAATTTTCATGATAAAAAAATTTATAATCGAAAATTTTATAAATAAAAAATTATTATCAAAAATTTTTCAAATAAAAACTGTTATCGAAAATTTTGTACATAAAAAATTTTTTATCGAAAATTTTCTACATATAAAATATGTTATTGAAAATTTTGTGTATACAACTGTTATTGAAAATTATTTTTTATATAAAAAATTGGTTATCGAAAATTATCTCTATAAAAAATTTGTCATTAAAAATTCTATTTAAAAAATTTGTCATCGAAAATTTTCTATAATAACAATTTCTTATCGAAAATTTTCTAAGTAAAAATTGGTTATCGAAAATTTTCTATAAAATATTGGTTATCGAAAATTTTCTATAAAATATTGGTTATCGAAAATTTTCTATATAAAAAATTTGTTATCGAAAATTTTCTATATAAAAAATTTGTTATCGAAAAATTTCTATATAAAAAATTTGTTATCGATAAATTTCTATATAAAAAATTTGTTATCGATAAATTTCTATATAAAAAATTTGTTATCTAAAAATTTCTATTTAAAAAATTTGTTATCTGAAAATTTCTATTTAAAAAATTTATTATCTAAAATTTCTATTAAAAAAATTTGTTATCGAAAATTTTCTATATAAAAAATTTGTTATCGAAAATTTTCTATATAAAAAATTTGTTATCGAAAATTTTCTAAATAAAAATATGTTATCGAAAAATTTCTATATAAAAAATTAGTTATCGAAAATTTTCTATATAAAAAAATGGGTTTAGAAAATGTTCTATATAAAAAATTTATCATCGAAAATTCCTCTATAAAAATTTTTATCGAAAATTTTCTATATAAAAATATGTTAACCAAACTTTTCCATATCAAAAATTGGTTATCAAAAATTTTCTATATAAAAAATTTGGTTATCGAAAATTTTCTTTATAAAAATCTGTTATCGAAAATTTTCTGCACAAAAAATTTGTTATCGAAAATTTGTTATCAAAAATTTTTTGTAAACAAAACACTATCATAAATTTTCTATGTAAGATGTTGTTATCGAAAGTTTTTAACACATGTATGTATGTAAGTTTTAGAAGAAATTTACATGAAAAATTATTTGCAAATTAATTTTGTTATCGAAGAATTTCCACTTAAAATATTTGTTATGAAATATGTTTCACTTAAAAAAAAGTGCAACAACTTTGCGATAAAACTTTTTGTGATACATAAAATTTCTGAAGCATATTTTCATTAATAAATCTTAGAATTGTGATCATAATGAAATTGAACAGGAAGCTTTTGAAATTTAATCACAAATGCTAGCAACCCTGGCGGTGTGTGCATCGGTGCGTATCCGCATGCATGTTTTATATGCGTTTTGTATTTAATTTTGTGCTCTAAATTTGCATTCCATTCGAATAGAATCGAAACGAATCCAATGGAATATTTTTAATTATTCTGTGCCACATATTGAGTTGCCTTAACTAAGCTGAGGATGTTAGTGGGTGGACATGTGTTGTGCATTGGCATTTGCATGCAACATTTATGCCAAAATGCGAATTTTTGTAAAAAAATTTTAAATAGAATAAGCGCCAGAAGGTATTTCTGCGATATAACGACAGGATATTGCAACAGTCTAACGAATGTTGGACACAAGTGAAAAAAAAAACGATAAAAGAAGAAATATTAACAACTTTCAATGGCTATTGATTCAATGAAACGTTATTAATGCCTCATGGGTCCTGTTTATAAATGCTTTCAGCTGCAACAAAAAAAAAGTTTGAAATATTTTTACAACTTTTGCTGTGATAACAAATAATTAGCACTCGGAGACATTTTTAGTCATTAACGGATTAAAATAGAGGAAAAGTAAAATCGCAGGAAAAATGGGAAACGAGGCAAAACTTCAGCCAGTCTGCACTTTGATGCCATTCCAGCTTTGTTTTCATCCTTTTTATCCTTGTGCTGGACTAAAAAACTTTTATGTTTTAAAAATTTCTTCAAGTCTAACGACTCAACTATTTATTTTCCCATTTTCTTTGTTTTGCTTGCATTTTCTTTTCTTTTCTTTTTCTTCGTTTTTTTTTGTTTTTCTGCAGCGTAATTTTACATCAAAGAAACTTTTCATAGAGAAATGAAAACTTTTATTAGAGTTTCGTCTTGTAGCAGTCGGTATGGCAGTGCAACTCTGAAGCAGTGTTTTTCAAAAAGATTTCATTTTATGTTTGTGTAAGTGTGTGTGTGTGTTCAAGAATATATTTAAAAGCGCTTTAGATGTGTGTGTTTGTGTATGTGTGTGGGTGTATGAGTAAATGTTCATTCCTTATGTTGAATGTGTTTGAATGAAAGGAATTAAAAAAAGAGAAAACAGCACCGAAACAGACACAGAAGGACCAACTTTCGTGGGTACAAGTTTAAAAGCAGATTAAACCTCTGTTGCTAATTGCGTGTGGCGCAAAAAGCCATGGCAACAGCTTGTGTCTGTATTTGTACAGAACAAACTCAAACTAAAAATAAGAAGAAAACATTGAAACAAAGACTAAGAAAAGAAATCCATCCATTTCATGACACTGGACACAACAAATTTACACCCGTCAGGAATTCCTTAGAAAAGAACGTCGAAATAAAAAGGATTAAAGGATTTGCCTTGAATTAGCCAAAACATTTTTGGTTGAACATTTGCTATACAAAAGAGTTCTTATCGAAAATATTCGATTTAACATTTTCTGTATAAAAAGTTTGTTATCGAAAATTTTCTTTATAAAATTTTTTTATCGAAAGTTTTCTTTATAAAAATTTTTTTATCGAAAGTTTTCTTTATAAAAAATTTGTTATCGAAAATGTTTTTATAAACAATTTGTTATCGAAAATTTTCCATATCAACATTTTGTTATCGAAACTTTTTTTATAAACAATTTGTTATCGACAATTTTCTATACGCAAAATTTTTTATCGACAATTTTCTATATACAAAACTTTTTATAGAAAATTTTCCATATAAAAATTTTGTTATCGTCTTTCTTTTTGAATAAAAAAGTTTGTTTTCTTGTTTATTTTCATTAAAAATATATGTTATCGTAATTTTCCATATAAAAACATATTGTTATCGAAATATTCTATATTGAAAATATGTTATCGAATTTTCTATCTAAAACACGTTATCGAAAATTTTCCAAATATTTTATGCTGTGCCATTCAGGAACTGACAAATTGTCCCCTACGTTCCTGCAATGGTTGATAGCCTTCTTCTATAAAGTCCCTCTAATGAACACCGTTTAAGTATTATGTTGCTTGTGTCGGTGGGTAAATGTAAAATATAAATATCATAAATGATGTTTGTGGTTGTGTGTGTGTGCAAGTTTGTGTTGTAGTTGCGGTTGACTTCTCTGCCATCACTCCATCACTTACAACCGCACATACATACATGCCTCTACGCAGAACATTTATTCGTCTCACTTACAAAAACCAGAGCGAAGCAAAAGAAAAACAACAGAAAATGACGAAAAACTTTTATGTCGACAACTGTTGTTTTGTTGTATTTTTAGTTAATGTTCTTGTTTTTGCAAAGTGCTGTTGTTGCTTTAATATACAATGTTAATGCATTGTTTATAATATGTACTCCATTGTGTTGTATATTTGATTTCCCAATTGTTGTTTTTATTATTATTGTTGTCGTAGTCGTCGTTGTCGTCGTTGTCGTCATCTCTCCAATGAGCAAGAAATACCGACGGAATGAAACAAAAACGAAAAAAAAAAACGAAAACAAATTTTAATAGTTAAGCTAATGGAATTAGACTACAAGAGCGGATACAAAAATTTCATTTCATGAAATCCATAAAGCAGTGAGTGGTTGGAATTGAAAATTCAGAGAGACATTGTCGTTGTTGTTGTGGTTGTTGTGTTGGTGTTGTTGTTGTTGTTATTTATGCAAGTTTAGTGGTAATTGGGATTTAAAGTAAAACCATCGCTAAAAACAACAAACGTTGAGAATGTATAAGTGAAAATTTGAATTGATTTGAGTGACGTGACGTGGCGTGATGACAGTTTTTGGCTCATGAATCATATTTTGTTTATGGAGTCGTTAAGTTTTAAACCAAAGTAATGCGGGAAAAGCTTATGGAAGGCCATTAATAGAGTTATTTTAAGCCAAAAACAATAAATTAATGGGAGAATAAAGTCCCTGTGTACATTATTGTTGTAAACATATTTTGAAAGTATGTTGAAGTATGTAACTGTTTAAATATGCTTAACTAGTTATATTCGGATAATTAGGAGTTTTATTTTACAATCAACTTTTATTGAGAGACAAGATTTTGGAAAAGTTGTAAACAGTTGCAAGGTTTTATAATAAAATTAATGATATATCGGATTTTTTTTTAATGTTTGTTATCGATAATTTTCATTTTCGAAATTATTCTTTATCGATAACTTTTTCAAATTTTTTTCTTGTTATCATAATCCTTATCGATAGTTATTATTTTCGAAAATATTTTATTTTCGATAACTTAATATGGCGAACCTCTGGTACGACAAAACTAACATTCAACAAGACGCTCATCCTGCCCGTGATTTTTTATGGCGCAGAGGCATGGGCCCTATTAAGTACTGATGCTCGAGAGAAAAGTACTGCGTAAGATCTTCGATCTTCTACGAGTTGGCGATGCTTTTCGCATCCGATCCAACAGTGAGCTGTATGGGCTCCTCAACGACATAGACGTTTTGCAGCGTATTAATATCCAGCTGTTGCGCTGGCTCGGCCATGTCGTTCGAATGAACGATGATGCTCCGGCGAGACGGGTCTTTGATGCGGGGATCTATGGAAGTCGGCGACCACGACGACCTTGTATCCGTTGGAGGGATCAAATCGAGGAAGCCCTGTCATCGATTGGTGTGACCAACTGGCGTAGGCGCGCAAGAAGCAGAGGCGCCTGGAAGGATGTGTTGCGGCAAGCCGAAATCCGTTAATCGGGTTGTTATGCCCAATTAAGTAAAGCAATATGGCGAAATTTTTTGTTATCGATAATTTCTCTCATCAAACTAATTTTTTGGTGTATTATTTTTTTTGTTATCATTATCCTTCTTCGTCAATTTCATGTTATCGATAATTATTATTTTCGAAAATATTTTATTTTCGATAACTAACTATGGCGAAATTTTTTGTTATCGATAATTTGTTTTTATAACCTTTCTTCATTAATTTGGTGTTATCGATAGTTTTTATTTTCGGTAATATTTTGTTTTCGATAACTTAATATGAAATTTTTTTCGCTATCGATGATTTCTCTTATCAACATATTCATTTTATTGCATATATTTTGTTTTTATAGCCTTTCTTCATTAATTTGGTGTTATCGATAATTTTTATTTTCGGAAATATTTTGTTTTCGATAACTTAATATGGCGAAATTTTTTGTTATCGATGATTTTTTCTTTTCAAAATAATTTTTTTGGTATATTATCTTCTTTATCGTTATCCTTCTTCGTCAATTTGATGTTATCGATAATTATTACTTTCGAAAATATTTTATTTTCGATAACTAAATATGGCGAAATTTTTTGTTATCGATGATTTCTCTTATCAGAATAATTTTTTGGTAGATTATCTTTTTTGTTATCATTATCCTTCTTCTTCAGTGGTATATTATCGATAATTATTATTTTCGATAATATTTTATTTGCGATAATTTTTTATCAACATATTTTTTTCAGTTATGTTATCTGTATTATAAAAAAGTAAGAGATTTAGTTGTTTATTGAAATTTTTATTACCGATATTTTTTATGATGATATTTTAAAATAAATTAAATAATTTTTTTTATTAAAAACCTGCAAAAATAATTTTCGATAAATAAAACATTATTACTTAAGGAGAATTTGTGTTATCGTTTAGTTCTTGCAAGAAGTGAATATCCTGTAAAGAAAAAAAGTTTCTTGTATTTACTGATGCTAGACACCCATACACACATACAAACTTATTTTCTACACCTACAATCGTCACCTCTGCTTACTGCAAATGTGGTCATAAAATTTCCATTTATTTAATTAGAAAGAGAGAGAGAGAGAGAGTGAGGTAGACTGAGAGAGTATAAAGAGATATTCAACACTGCTTTAATGCCTCAAAGTGCTAAGCGAACATGACCAAATTAAGTACTTACGAAAAGTATCAAATACACTTACAAATGCACACAAATATACATACAAACATACTTACTTCTTTACTTTTAAAGAATAAGTAATACGCACTTACACACACAATCATACTTACACTCATATTGTTCATACAAAATACATCGTCTATTGAGTTTATTTACTCTTCAACATGAACTTAAAATATTCGCAAATGTTTACTTATGAGTTTTAAGGACTCAATGCACACAGAGTCAAAGTGCCAACTGAAGTGATGAGTTTGTTTATGCAAAAGGGTAGAAAGAAAGAAAGAAAGAAAGAACGAAATTAAACTGAAATTGGCATTTAGAGACACTGAAATTAAATTCACCATAAATCTTAACAAATTAAACATGCCGGCTTAATTAATAAAAATTATTATTAAATTGCTGATAAAAAAAAATCTTTTAATATGTTTTAAAAATAGAAACAAAAAAACACCAAAAAAATATATTGGCATGTGGCATGGTATGGCATAGAAAGTTTTCCCAAAAAAAATCTTTATTTTCCCTTCTAGTAAAAAACAAAAAACAAACGAAAATAAAGCCATTAAAAGTTTTCTTCCACTGATTACGTGCAATTTTCGCTGCCAGCCTGCCTCTGCCTGTGTTACTGTTCACAGCATCGCTTACATTCAATAGAAAAATTTCATTCGTATGGCGGCGGGCGGGTTATTTATTTCTTAATGAGTTTGATAACTAATTATAGACTTTCGTAACCATTTTTTTCGTATTCATTTTATTTTTTTTTTTTTTTTTGGAAACTTCTATTTGGTTTGCCTTACGAAAATCATAATCAGCATCATCATCGTCCTTATGATTACTATTATTAGTTGAAGAGTTCTTTCTAATTTCATAATGGCCATAAATATCGTAGAAAAAGAATGAAAATAAAAATTTTGAAATAAATGGTTGGCTCCTTGTGTGCATAATAATGGAAAAATATCACAGAAGATGAATTCGCTATGAAACCATAAATTATGTTTTAACTTTCGAAATGGAAATAAAAACATTAAATTTAAATACAGTGGCTCCTATTGAATAGTAGAATTGGACTTGATTTACCAAAAAAAAAAAAATGCCTTATGGAACAAATATTCTTACAAAAACTACTCAATGATTTGTTGTGCAATTTTCTTATTTTTGAAATTGTTACCACAACTCGTTTTTATTTCTTTGGTTCTCTTAAGAAGCATAGGCATAAGCTTTTAGACATCGTTTTTATCCTTTTTCAGTTTTCAGATGACTGAGTTACTGTACATGGTTCTAGAATGATAGGGTTGCCATGTTGTTCTTTCAAGAATCAAACGCATTAGCGATGAGACATCCTTTTTATCCTTTTTTACTTTCCTTAATTCAGTCTTACCATCTCAACTGAGGACTGAGGCACTGTACAAGGTTCTAGAATGATAGGGTTGCCATGTAGTTCTTTCAAAAAATAAACGCATAAGCGATTATGCATCTTTTTTAACCTTTTTCAGTTTCCTTGATCCAGTCTTACCATCTTAACTGATGACTGAGTCACTGTACATGGTTCTAGAATGATAGTGTTGCCATCTAGCCCTTGCTTAGAAAAAGCTCTCCTGGTTATATAGGGTGTTGTAATAATGATTAAGTCATCATTATTTATATTTTCCTCTCTGGTGAGTCTGGTGACTTCCTAAATGAATTACTGCAAGGGAGGGGGGGTGGGGGAAAGTCCGTTGGTTTAACAAAAACTCCAAAACCCATACTGGAAAATAGTTTTTCTTTACCTACATACAAACCTGTACTCGAACAGCCGGGTTGCGATTACAACACTTAACGAACACTTTTTCGACATACTCCGTCTTCGTCTATCAATGAAAGAGGACACCTTTATGGCTTCCGATACACAGGAATATGATTGAATTGCATTACTGATGGACTGACCAAGGATCGTAAACTCCAACACGTTACAAGCCATTAGTATACCGATTATCTTAGTTAAACTGGGTATTATTCGCTTCCTTTTACAGGGAGACTCAAGGTCGTTGGCAGCAGGAAAGTACATGCAATATTGCTAGACTCCGCTGAACATGTAGGGACAAGAAGGGGACCGACACAATTCTCTCTTTAAATCGCATGGACATCCATTGCACAATAGCGATTCTCACGGGCCATTAGCCTTTTTAGGGGCCTTGAGAAAGGCTTGGCATTCCGCAAATGACTTCTGCTGGAGCTGAGGACCTCAGAAGGAGGAAGAGATTATCTGTCACCTTTTGTGTCAGTTTTCGGTTTTTGTTATGTACAGTTCATCTCTTTAATGTAAATATTGCGGCAAAAGCAAGATTTACTGGGCGCTTTACTTATTTAGTTACTAAATTGATCATTATAACCGTTTTGTCAGGATTTCAACCTAGGTTCTCACACCATCTGTGCTGTGTGGGTGAATTTTATCCACAAGTAGCGGGATCTACAGCCTAAAGAGGAGAAACTATTCATTGAAATTTGATTGAACTCTCAGAGTTATTATCAGATTTTTTTTTTCACGCCGAGGAGGGGTAAATGTACCTAACCGCACCATAGAGGAAGTCGTCACGTGTGGGGCCCTCACCCACTAAATCCCCCCCTCGTCTCATGGACTTGTTGTGCCCACTCCGGAACTACGGTGGTATTACTTCGGAGTGGAGTCCCTTTGGCCCCTGCGTGTTCATATCCGCGTCCGGACTGCGTGTCGAAAGTTGAAGAGACATCTAAGTGTCTCCACTATTCCTTTCGTCCACGTTCCTGCCTCGAATTCCGCTTGGCACGTGTGCCAGTTTCATCTATTCCGGCGTGCCCACATGTTCCGCAGCCTCAAGATCCCTCTTCTTCAGTCTTAGAATGCTCTCCACGTAATTCGCCACTGAGGTCCAATTTTCCCTACTCGCGATCATAATCCCGACAGTGTTACCGGCCGTGATCGTCCCAACTATCGACGTCAGTGCAGAGCGATAGCTCTGCCAGCGTGCACACTCGAAAACTGTGTGCTCTGCGTCATCCATTATCTCCCCTTCCTCGTAAAGACAGTAAGGGCAGGCGGTCTTGCCCATTCTGTGCAGATATTTCCTAAAATATCCGTGACCCGATAGCATCTGTGTAACGTAGTAGTTTATCTCTCCAAATTTCCGACCAATCCATGGCCTTATGTCCGGAATAAGTCTCGCCGTCCATCTTCCTCTATCTTCCTCGTTCCATCGTTGTTGCCATTTTGAAATGATGTTCTCCCTGAAATGAGCTGTTATGTGACTTCCAGCCGTTTTTGCCCTATAAATCTCCATCCGCTCCGCTGCCAGCAGATCCACAGGGATAATACACGCTATCACCAGTACGGCCGGAGCAGACACTGTACGGTACGCTGACGCGACACGCAATGCAGCCGTTCTCTGTACCGATACAAGTGAGTATGCCCTCTTCTTAACATCTAGTGTTTCGGCCCAAATTTCGCTCCCATAAAGCATAATGCTGTTTCCAACATCCATCAGGAGTCTCCGTCTCGCCAGTAGCGGTCCTCCAATATTCGCCATTAATCTGCTGAGCTGTCCGACGATCTTCTGGGCCTTGTTAGCCGAGTACTGAATCTGATACGAGAATGTCAGTCTGGGGTCCAGCCTTATTCCCAGGTATTTCACCGAGCTCTCGGTCCTAGATTTCAACCTAAGTTCTCACACCACCCGTGCTGTGTGGGCGAATTTTATCCACAAGTAGCGGGATCTACAGCCTAAAGAGGAGAAACTATTCATTGAAATTTGATTGAACTCTCAGAGTTATTGTCAGAGGACTGCTAGACTACTAGACGATGGTAGTTTTAGTGTTGGTAAATACCTCCTCTCGGTATACGCTGGTACCGAATACGCCCAGTGGCAGTACAGTAGTACAGGGTAGTACAAGGGACTGTGTTGCGTGATCCGAATCCATCAGTGAATACTTGGATGATGTTCTCTGGAATGTGAAAACAATTATCACAGAGGATTGTGTTCGATATCTTCGTTCTAAACCAAGGATCGAAAGCGAATACATGTATCGCGTAGTCCATAGGTTGACCAAGATTTTGGCACGACCATTACTTCTAGGCTACCAGGCTCCTAAGATGTTCAGTCTCCCTGCAGTGTTTGCAAATATTTTTTTCGTCAATATGTCTAGCGGTAGCCAGTTAAGTTTACTAAGCAATGCCTTAAATGAGCTTTCATAACCACTGTCACTGTCTCTTCTTCTTCTTTTTTTTACGGTTAACTTTTCTTTTTGGCCCGAGTGTGCATAATGCGATGAGTTGTATGAAAATGTATTCGGACGTGTTTGCATAATACGGGCAACATGACGTATGAATTATTTAAAAACATTAAAATTAAATCATTACAACCATAACAACAAGAAAAATAATCTTAGAAATTAAGAACCAAAATAAACAAAAAAACAGACAAACACACTGAAGGATATTTCGTGTAAGGAACACGTCCATATGGCTGCCTTGTTTAGACGCAATTCATAATCCAAAGGGAAATTAAAGCGTCACACTATTTGGCATTTGCCCTGAAAAGCTGGCCAAACTGAGTATGCAGTTCGATAGACAACAAAATTCTGCATTACACAGCGAATTTTCACGACTTTAAGTTGAGATTTGTAGATTTGAGACGATGGATGTCAAACTCAGGAAAGTGAAGAAAATTAAATGCGATTTTGGGGTGTTCTTTTGAAATTTTAATAGGTTTATATGATATTTTTTTGTGGCTAAACGAATAGAGATTTTATATTGGTTTCTTTTTTATTTGAAAGGTATGAGCAACTGCTACTTTCAGTTTTTTTATATGTATATATATCTCATTAATTAATGTTAAAATTATTCGTTCAAAATTTAAAAATAATAAAAATTTCACATTTTTTTACCCTCCCCAAAAAAAAGATAAGGATTTTAAAGGTGACAGTAGTTTTTAGTAGTTTAATGTTATATACCACAAGAAAATATGAACTCTCTACATTCAGGAACAAAAAGAAAAGTTTGCGCAAATTTGCGCAATTATTTTTGGCGATTTTTTGAAAATTGTACCTTTTTTTGAAAAATTAAAAAAATTAGACGCAGTACGCCATATGGCGTACGAATTATGCGAGGAAATTCAGTAGAAGCGATACCAATCGAGATGTCCTGAATAGGTTACTTTTAAGCAGTGACCATTTTATAAGCTGCAGCATACAAAAATTGCGAAGGAATTCCGATATTATTACATTACTCCTTCCTGACATTGATGATGAAAATGATAACGATTTTAACGATTGTAGTTGGTTTCACTGTTTAAGTATTTTTTTAAGTTAAGTATTCAATAATGTAAAATAAATATTATGAATAAATATTAATTATCATAGAAGTTTAAAAACTTAATTACATATGCATGTATATGGACTATAATAACAATATGAGATGTATGTTAGATTTTCTTAATGGACCGTATGTGGTACCTAGGGGCACTTATGATCCGATCATAATAAAATGTGACCATAAATGATTCACATTCATATTAAACATATTCATGTCGAATATCATCAAGATAATAAAATGTTTAAGCCAATTATGATTGTTAAATATATTTTCTTAAGGGGCCCTATTTTGGACCAAGGGGCAATTATGGACTGACCATAATAAAATTTGGTAATATGATTTAGATTTACAAAATACATGTTCATACCGAATTTCATCACGATACCGATGTTTTTCAGCCATTCCTAAGCGCACACGTGAATTTCTAAAGGGGACTTTATATGGGGACCAGGGTCAAATGTGATCCGATTTTCACCAAACAATGCACCATGATTTCTTAGTATACAGAACTGATCCATGCTAAATTTTGTTAAGATTGTTGCATAATTACCATAATTATGTGTAAATAAGTGCAACTACGAGGGGAATTTGTATGGGGGCTAGGCGAAATCACGAACCGATTTGAACCAAAATTAGTTGGGTTCATTCTTGGGCCTAATTATCACTAACGCTATCAAAAAAATCCAGCCATTAACTCATAAAACACTTCTATTAATTTTGGCCAGGTTTTCAGGCAAAATGCCAAATAGTGCGTCGTTAAAAAATTTTTAAACAAAAAAAAACCTAGAGAAATCGTGAAATTTATTGCTTCTTCTTTTTGTTTATTTGTTGAAACATTGTTTTCTAAATGTTTTCTAATTGAAGAGATTTTTTTCGAGAATTTTCGAAAATATTTTTTTTAATTGAGGACTTTACTTACTTCATAGATTGCCAATCATGCAACCCATTTTTTACAACATGCGTGTGTTCTCTTTAATAATGTGTATGTGCGAGTGTGTTTATGTAGACTTTGATCCTTTCAGTTGTCATCAGTATGAGCCAGCCTTTGCATTGGTGTTTGTGGTACTTTAACAGGCACATGCCATCAGGCATTAAAAAGTCATCGACAATGATTTACTGGTAATTAAAACTAGAACTTTATAGCCCATCGGTAAAAAAGAGAGAAAAAGGAAAAGAAAGAGAGAGAGAGAGAGAGAGAAAGAGAAAGGAAGGTAGTAAAAGCATTGTGTTGACAACTATAACTTTATTAGCAAAATAACTTCAGTGTATTGAAGAAGCTGCAGCAGCATTAAAAGTAGAAACAGCAGCAGCACTTTAAAACTTTGCCACTTAAAATGTGAAACTGTTAATTGGCTGCCTAGCTGGCTGGCCTTCTTTCTATTGCAGTATGTGCCCTGGTATTACAAGAGAAAAGCCTGAAACTTTAGGGACATCAAAGACAGGAACGTAATAAATATTTGTAACTAAGGGATGGTATCCTTGCATATATAAATTCATTGTTTTTCTTTCGATGTATGATACACCCCAAAAGAACAGTAACGTATCAATTTACTACCCTTTCGATTCCGAGGACACAAGAGGGTGTCATTATTGGAGCATTTAGCATTTGAATTGGGAATGGGCTTAGTAAACTAGAAAACTCGTGAACCTCTTATTGAAAAGAGGAGTTCAATCTCATATGCATTGTCTTCAACGCATTAGTGCTTATATGTTCTAATTAGGCGCACTATTTAGATTTTAGACTTGGAACATACACCTCAGGATTTTTCCCCGATCGGAAAATAGGCATTCATCATTCATTCCTTACATCCAGAATAGCCTCATGAAGGTTAGGTTAGGTTAGAGGACGTGTACTTGTCAATTAAGACAAGTACAGTACCCGGAGGTCGAATTGACCCATTGGACAACGTCCTAGTTTCTCACACCACTTATGTTGTGTGTGTTAATTTTATACATGAGTGGTGGGGCCTACAGTTTAAAGTCGACTCCGAACGACAGATTTTTGAGAAACTTTTTCATGGCAATTTTTTTATTTACTCTCAGAGTTTTTGCCAGAAATCTACTGAGAGGAAGTCGCCGAAGAAATACTTTTTGTATTTTGTCTTTGATGCCTGGCCTGGGGCTCGAACCCAGGCTTTTGCGTCTAATAAGCCAACACACTACCTACGAGACTACGGCGACTTCTAGCCTCATGAAAATATAATACGTTTTTAAAATCCATAACTACTTTGGTGTGGTTGGCGTTCATTTTTTTCTCTTCCGAATTGGCATTTAGACTGTTGTCTCAGTGTCCTCACATTACACTGCCTAGTAGGTAGACTTGTCCATTAGCTGGGTACTGTCTTGCGTTGTTTCTGCAGAATTGGAACAAGAAAGAGACCGGCTGTCAGTTAATATTTCACTGCCTAACACCTTCGTGAACATGCGTGAAGTTACTAAAGGGTGTTTTTTATAGAGGTATGGAACTTTAAGTTGCAATAAAACAACGATGGATTATTCGATTGACATGAATTTTATTTATCCGAAAGATAATCTTGTGGCATTACATTTTAAATATGATTTCTGGCATATGACCGCCACGGCAGGCGCGGATGTAGTCCAATCTGGACGTCCAATTTTCGATGACTTTTTCAAACATTTGTGGCCGTATATCGGCAATAATACGGCGAATGTTGTATTCCAAATGGTCAAGCGTTTGTGGCTTTACCGCATAGACCAATGACTTTACATAGCCCCATAGAAAGTAGTCTAGCGGTGTTAAATCACAAGATCTTGGAGGCCAATTCACAGGTCCAAAACGTGAAATTAGGCGGTCACCAAACGTGTCTTTCAATAAATCTATTATGGCACGAGCTGTGTGACATGTTGCGCCGTCTTGTTGAAACCACATCTCCTGGACATCATGGTTATTCAATTCAGGAATGAAAAAGTTAGTAATCATGGCTCTATACCGATCACCATTGACTGTAACGTTCTGGCCACCATCGTTTTTGATAAAGTACGGACCAATGATTCCACCAGCCCATAAAGTGCACCAAACAGTCAGTTTTTCTGGATGTAACGGTGTTTCCACATACACTTGTGGATTACCGTCACTTCAAATGCGGCAGTTTTGTTTGTTGACGTAGCCATTCAACCAGAAGTGCGCTTCATCGCTAAACAAAATTCACTTATGAAAATCGGGAACAACGGTAATCTCGTAAAATTGCACTATTTGCAATCGTTGTTCAGGCGTGAGTCTATTCATGATGAATTGCCAAACCAAACTGAGAATAAATCACTTGACAGCTGTTAAATCGGTCGCCATCTTGAAAAGTAATGCCAACTTAAAGTTCTATACCTCTATAAAAAACACCCTTTACAAACTCTACTCTTGACATTCCTCACGGATCTGGTAGAATTAACGATAAGCGGAGTCTAGGTGTCTTATCATCTTTTTTAATTAATTAGCTTGTGGTCGATCAATGCTCCTAATAATTGATTTCATTACCAGCCTTACGTGTGTTTATGTGGGAAGACACCACTTAACTAAACCCATCCTTGGCATGGTGGCATGGTGACTATGCCAAGGGTCAAGGAACGTTTTTTTGGTAAAAGGCATCGCACCATCTGTGTTGGAAAGTTCTTTATAGTGCCACGAAATTAAAGAATATTTGTAAACTAAAAATGAACGTGGTCCTCACGAACGAACAATGCATCCAAGCTAGAAAATTGTCGAATAGGAACGCAAATTAATGGACGCTTATTAAGCAAATCGATTCTAATGGATGTTTACTTGACTTTGATGTTTTCAAGACAGAAATTCATGCCATTAGGAGGCATTCACATCTAAAGGGTCCGCCAAATAAGTTTTTTTTTGAAAAACTACTGAATATTTCCTCAAATTTATTTTTTTTATTTGAAAGTACAATCCTTCCGGTTAATAATGGAAAATAATTTCATTCAAATGGCTGCCTCGCTGGCCATGCAGTAGCCTACACCAGAAGATGCCGATTTTGGCAAAAAAATCATCTTTACGGATGAAGCTCATTTTGATCTTGGCGGGTATGTAAACAAGCATAATTGTCGCATTTGGGGTACAGAAAACCCGTACGCATACATTGAAAAGGCGACGCACCCAAAACGAGTCACTGTTTGGTGCCGATTTTGGTCCATAGGCATAATTGGGCCATTTTTCTTCGAAAATCAGCAAGGAGTGGCCGTTACAATCAGTGGCGATCGTTATTCGGCCATGTTCAACGAATTTTTGTTCACAAAAATTGAAGAGGAGGATATTGGCAGCATTTGGTTTCAACAGGACGACGCTACGTGCCACACAGCCGAAGCTACACTCGATGATTTGCGCCCTGTTTTTGAAGATCGCTTTATCAGCCGCAGAGCTGACGTCGTTTGTCCACCACGGAGCTGCGATTTGACACTGTTGGACTATTATTTGTGGGGTGCAGTCAAAGATAAGTGTTACGCCGACAAGCCAGAGACAATTGACGCTTTAAAGGACAATATTCGTGAAGCCATTGGTGAAATACAGCTGCACACAATCGATAATGTGCTTAAAAATCGGACCGATCGGCCAGCCGAGACAGCCATTTGAATGAAATTATTTTCCATTATTAACCGGAAGGATTGTACTTTTAAATAAAAAAAGGAATTTGGGAAAATATTCAATAGTTTTTTTTTTAAAGCATTTTCAAAAAAAAAAAGCTATTTGGCGGACCCTTTATATACTTTCGGATAGCGGCTCCTAAATCCGTAAGGCCATTACAGCAACACTGCCCATGAAAAGGAGGAAAGGCAATTAAAAGAACAGCATTCAAGAGGTTGACCCTAACGCCAAGTACATTTTGCCGTATGACAATTCCGTAGAGTATGATGCTGACAATGGAGGCAGCTTTAGCTGTTAAGAATTCGAAAGGAACAAGGAAAATGACCGCGGTAATAGTTCTTTTTATTGGCATTAGTGGCTTAAATCAAACAAAATCGTTGACTATTTGCAAACAATGTTCGACTATACACGGGTATGATGGAAAAATTGCAACGAAATGCAACAGAGTTAAGCAAACAAAAACTTGGAAATTAATTTACACACCGACACACACATACTCATACACATACTCAATGGCAACCGGGGCCGAGTGTAATTGCCTTAAAACACACACAGTTGTATACATTTTTACCGCCTGCAAATATAAACAACACCTTTAGACTTATGCTGCCACTCATAGGACATCTGCTAGCTGGCTGGCTGGCTGCCTGGCTGCTGCTTATTTATTAATGACTCTTAAGCAGTGTGATTCTGGTTATACCAACGCTTTTCTCGGTTTTTCGTATTTCATTGCATTTTTTGTTTTCGTTTTTGTTTGATTAATGAACTGAATTCGAGTGGAAAATTAGGCTGAATTCAGCCATAAAAATTATTTCAAGAGGTGAACGGTGAACGTCGCCTATTGAATCCAATCAACTAAATAAAATGAGGTATTGAAACAGAAAGTGAGAGGGAGAGAGAGAGGGGAGTGAGAATGAAAAAAATGTTCATATTTTCCCTTTGATTTCCGTTTTGTGAAACGGTGGCCAAGCAGCAAAAGCCGTATTTGTTTTATTGCACAACACCAACCAACCAGAGCTGGATACACTTAAACAAACCGGCCGTACATTAAACAGCCATTGAATAAAAAAAGAAAAAGAAAAAAAAAACAATCAAGAGGAAGAATAAAACAGCGTTTGAAATTAAAACAAACAAAACAAAGTGAAGTGAAGTGTTGAATATTTTTACGCTACTCTTGCTATTGATGCTGACATTATGCATATGGCTTGGCTTGGCTTGGTTTCGTTTACTTTGGCGATGATTGTGGCATAAAAAGCTGAAATTAAACCCACATAATCAATACCGACACTCTAACATCAACACTAGCATACTCACCACCATGCTCACCTCCCCCACCACCACCAGTACTACTTACTCTAGCATCAGTTTCTGAGTAACAATATCATCATGTCTCTACACGTACATAGTATTTACTCCACACTCTCTGTATGCTGGCTGTGCTCTTCTTATATTTTTAATGAAAATTATGCTGATGAATGTATGACTGCCTGTGTGTGTATGTGTGTGGGTGAGAGCGAGGTTAAAAACTAAGTACAGAGTGAATTGGTTTTGTTTTCTTCGTTTTCTTTTTTTTTTCTTCTTCATCTTGTACTGGCCTTTGTAAATATATGCATGCATGTGTTTAATTGTGTAACTACTTGTGCTGTTGCCACCATTTGACCTTATTTTCATTTGGTTAAATGAAAAGAAAGAAAAAAAAAAATAAAATGCAAAGAGGGAGTGAAAGAGAGATAGAGACAGAGGGAGAGAGAGAGAGAAAACAGCCCTGAGTTGAATAAAAAAAAATATGTTGATTTTGTTTTTTTTTTGGGGGGGTTTTTCTTAACAAGCACTACTTATAGCCACTATTCGTGTAATGAAACAAATAAGAAACATGTTGTAAATGATCCATAACGACCATAAAATGACTTAAAATTTTAACGCTGGCAGTGTGAACAGACTGAAGTGCTCTTCGCGGGTAAGGTTGGGTAAGTTGGCGGGCCCTTCATGAAGAATAAGGTTGTGTTACCACAAATCAAAAGAAAACTATTCCGGCTCTAAAAATAAATCTTTTTACTGCGGCGATTATTTTTTAAAACAATACTGTCATGGTAGGTAGGTAGAGGTGGCTGCCCATCCAAAAAAAAACTTTGGATGGACTCACTTAGGCCGCATTGTGCTACCACAGTCATCCGTTATCCCTTAGTCTCGAAACCACTCGGAGCTCCTGATGAAGCGATTCAGGCTGCCAATGTCAATCCTTGACAGTTCCTCCAGATCATCCATGTAGTAAGTACCCAAGTACTTCCTTCTCCTTTGGCAAAGAGCCGCGCATGTACCCAGCAGATGAGGGACAGTCTCCTCTTCCTCCTCATCTCTGCAGCTTCTGCAGAAGTCGTTAGCAAGGTGTCCAAGACCAATGCGACTCGCATGCGTACCCATAATGCAATGCCCCGTAATGACACCGACAACTACACTGAGCGCGCCTCTTTGGTGTTTAAGTAGACTCATTGTCCGCCCCTTATCCAGCCTTGGCCAGATTTTACGAGCCGTTCTACCCGTGTCCGAGGCCGCCCACCTGTCGTTGATGGAATCGACGATCGCATTATCAATTATGAGCCCAGATTCGAGAACTCATCGGAGAGTTCGATGGTCGTGCCCCTCCTGGCAAGTTCATCAGCTCTGCAGTTACCCGGAATACCACTGTGCCCCGGTACCCATACGATATGTATGTCATATCGTTCCGCTATCTCGTCGAGATATCTGCGACAGCCGTACACCGTCTTGCAGTTCATCATATTAGAACTCAGAGCCTTGATAGCCGCCTGGCTAAAGTATGGTGACATTCCGCTTGGAGACCCTTCCGTCCCCAATAATACTCGCCGCAGCCTGTATGGCCACCACCTCAACCTGAAAGACACTGCAGTGGTCTGGCAGTCTTATAGACTGAGCTATTCCAACCGATTCCGAAAAAATTCCACTGCCAACAGCTCCGTTCAGCTTAGAACCGTCGGTGTAGATTTGTACGGAGTCTCTTAATAGGTGGGTCACACCACACTTCCAGGCCCCGTTGTCCGGACAATACTGTCATAGACGAAAGGAAATGAGAAGAGTTAAAGTCGGTCACTGACACATAAAAATATTAAAAACTCCTGCAAAA
Source organism: Sarcophaga carnaria (assembly GCA_958299815.1). Classification (NCBI taxonomy): domain Eukaryota; kingdom Metazoa; phylum Arthropoda; class Insecta; order Diptera; family Sarcophagidae; genus Sarcophaga; species Sarcophaga carnaria. Next base: position 127,477,748 of record OY283150.1, on the reverse strand, counting down.
GTCATTCGATGGAATGCCTAGTCTTTCATTCTGCATTCTAATATGGCAGCAGCCTGTGAAAACAGCATTAGGGCGATGGGTTAGCTTGCGATTTTGAGCAAATATGACAATCAGTCGCCTTCTTATTCACATCAAATCGGCAGAGACTAATAACCTGGCCATTTCAACCTTGTTCAACCTTGTTGGTTAACAGTTAACTGGCTTTAGAGCAGGACAGATAGCAGGGTACTATAGGCTCAAAAATCTCCTATTGACGATGATATTGCACTCGAAATGTGCAAAGTAGTTACGAAGTTAATGACGGAAATGTCATATCCTTGATATTTCAAGAATTGGAGAATTCCCAACAATTCACTCCAATTACGCTGTCAATACTATCAAGGTTTCGCGCGCCTGCAAATGAATTTTACTGAGATCGTAGACCGTTTGAAGAGGTAGAAAATATTCTCCACTTTATTTGTTAATATTCGCCTTTGGTTCGCCTCAGACTTCTCTCACATGGCTAACCCATTGTTCCACTGTCTAACGGAACTATCGTTATTTAATTCAGACTGGTTTTTAGGTTGACTCATGTCCGTGTTTTAACTTGAGTCATGCTTCAGATAAACAAGCGTATCAATTACTTTCACCAAGCGCCAAACATCAACTATCGAATTTTCTGACGCTATCTTCTTCGAATGGAATCGCAATTAAAAATTTCCTTGCTGGAAAATTTCCGCTCTCTCTTCCGCACGACCAACGCCGCTTCTGCTGTTGAAAGTGCTTTACCGCATCAATGTCAACAATGTCTTACAACTTATGCAAAACCAATGTTCTCCGCCGTCGCAGATTAGCCCATAAATCTTAGAGAATACTTGTCTCAAACACCCCTCAAATTTAAAGAGACTGATCGCATGTTATCTGGCGAGTCCATCATTGCAATGCGTGCGGTAAGGAAGATGTCGTTTCTGATTCAGAATGTGTAGTCGGTAATACGAATTTCGACGCTAGTTTATCTTGCATTTGGTCTTGCACTTCCTTTCATATAAAGTCCAATTCATGCAACAATTAAACCAGGCTGACCATTTGCAATGCTGAATATATGATGATTGAATGCTTATGCAGCCAGCTTTCAATTCTTCAGCTATGGAGCTGTGTTCTCACTCTATCGCTATATGTATCTCCAGGCAAAGTTATAGCATTTTGGCACCGAAGAACCAAGAAATGATTGTAGAAAAGCCATTGCATTCGGAAAAAATTGGTTGTTTGGTGAGCATTATTGTCTGGAGCAGTCATTGCCAAACGCAACAATCAAATTTCACTTTTGTGTATCTTCGTTATCTTCATTCCTTTAGCTTTCCCGCGAAATTGCGGTTTGTTTCTTTGCTTAGTTTCGGTTTCAACAAACAGATTTTTGCAGAAAAAATTATTCTTATACTATGTTCAGATATGCACTTTTATTGAGTTAATATTCAGTTTATTGAGTACAATATTTTAAGTGTTCAGACATAATAATATACGCAGTTCAGTTGCTTATTCAATATTCATTTGACAGGTGATAAACAAAACGGCTGGTTGTTTCAACAACATTGTTTTTATTTTGTTTTGTTGTTTTTTTGTCTTTGTTGTTGACATTTGAGTTGTGATATATCAACAGAAAGATTTCGGATAATTGTAATATGCTCACTGAACATACTTATGACAGTGCAGCATTTTAAGCTTTACTCAATATTATAACAATTTGAGTATTTATTGCGCAATAATTAATTGAAACTTTATATGAAATATTTAGCTCAATAATGGCGTTTATTGCGATTTACGCAATAAAGGTGCATGTCTGAACACCGTATTATTCTGCAGGTTTTCTATGTTAGTTTGAGTAATTTTGTATACAGCCCTCGCATAAGAGTAATTGCCACATGTTTGAATATTTTTTTCTGCTTCCAAGTTCATTTGCTAATAATGATGGTCTTCATAACTTTTACTTCCGCCCCATAATTAATAACCTGTGCTCCAAAGGGACTTTTTAAAATAGGCCCGCACTTATGAAAAATTGAAAAAGGAAAGGAAACACATTCATAAGTTTCCCTGGACAATTAAAGTTCAGTGAAAAGCTTTTCGACTGTTTTCGCATACCCTTTTCAAAATATTGTTGAAATAATCAGGGGTTGGATGGTATTTCTTATTTTTTTTTGTGTTTCTGTTTTTCTGTTTCGAAAATTTATGATTTTTGTTTCCTGTTACGCATAACGAATGTGAATGTTTTTTAATTTGTTTAAATTACAAAAAATAATCCACACATGCTGAAATCATTTCATTTTCTTTCGCATTTCTTAACGGCAATCACAGTCTTTTCCTTTACAATGCTTCGCTTTCGCAGATGAGGCAACGACGACTGTCACTTTTTAACTTGAATTTGCTGGCGAATTTTCTATTTTTTATTCGTAACTGTTACTGCTACTGCTACTGATGTCTTCTTGTCTTCTTTTTTTTATTAATTTTTTAAGAAGAATTTTCGTTTCTTTTTTATTTTACATTTTTTGCTTATCTTATCTGAATTTTTATTTTGTGAATATTTTTGTGTTTGTTTGTTTTTGTCTTTCCTTTTTTAAGCTGTAAACATTTATCATTTTGTTGTGTATTGTTGTTGAGCATTTCCAACGTCGTTTTCAATTTATTTTTCCGTTGGATTTTGACAATTTTTTTGCATCTCTATTCGTTGGGGTTATAAAGGGTGTTTTTTATAGAGGTATAGAACTTTAAGTTGGCATTACTTTTCAAGATGGCGACCGATTTAACAGCTGTCAAGTGATTTATTCTCAGTTTGGTTTGGCAATTCATCATGAATAGACTCACGCCTGAACAACGCTTGCAAATAGTGCAATTTTATTTCGAAAATAATGGTTCTGTGCGGAAAACGTATCGCGCACTACGTCCAATTTATCGTCGACAAAATCGTCCATCAGAGCAGTTAATTCGATTAACCATGGAACGTTTTCGCACCACGTTTACTCTTATTGATAACTCGCATCCCCAGAGACGCTGTACGGTGCGTACAGAGGAAGCTATTGCTGCTGTAGAGCGTAGCATTGAGGAAGACCCGAATGAGTCCATCCGCCATCGAGCACAAGAAGTGATCGGTATAGAGCCATGATTACTAACTTTTTCATTCCTGAATTGAATAACCATGATGTCCAGGAGATGTGGTTTCAACAAGACGGCGCAACATGTCACACAGCTCATGCCACAATAGATTTATTGAAAGACACGTTTGGTGACCGCCTAATTTCATGTTTTGGACCTGTGAATTGGCCTCCAAGATCTTGTGATTTAACAACGCTAGACTACTTTCTGTTGGGGCTATGTAAAGTCATTGGTCTATGCGGTAAAGCCACAAACGCTTGACCATTTGGAAGACAACATTCGCCGTATTATTGCCGATATACGGCCACAAATGTTGGAAGAAGTCATCGAAAATTGGACGTCCAGATTGGACTACATCCGCGCCAGCCGTGGCGGTCATATGCCAGAAATCATATTTAAAATGTAATGCCACAAGATTATCTTTCGGATAAATAAAATTCATGTCAATCGAATAATCCATCGTTGTTTTATTGCAACTTAAAGTTCTATACCTCTATAAAAAACACCCTTTACATGTTGGATGGCTGTTTCCTACATACGATAATGTGTTCGTTCTCCTGTCATTTTGCTCCAGAAAATTGTTACAGATGGTGAGATATGGTGAGTAGAGATGTTTAGATGAGAAATAGATGTAAAAATGAAATAGAAATAGAAAAAAAAGAAACAAATAATATGAAATGAAAAAGACAAGAAAAAGTCGAAGAACGATATAAAATGTGTATGAAAATTAAGTCACGTTCTTTTTTAAGGAAAACGTGAATTTTATTTGTTTGTTAATCTTTGACTATCAAACGACACTCATAAAAATAATGTTCGTAAAATCTAAAATGTATAATATTACACATATACCGTAAAGAGCAGAAGTGAGTACATGAATATAACATGTATATATTCGTCAGATATAGTCGCCGTGGTCTAATAGGTAATGTGTTGGCTTTTTAGACGTGAGGAGTCGGTTCAAACCCGAGGTCAGGCATTTCCAACTAAACGAAATGTGACAAAATATTTCGGATTTCTGGTAAAAACTCCGAGAGTAAATAAAATTGCCATGAAAAAAATTTCCCAAAAAATCTGTCGTTCGGAGTCGACTTTAAACTGTAGGTCCCACCACTCATGTATAAAATTAACACACACAACATAAGTAGTGTGAGAAACTTGGTCGTAATCCTGACTAAAGGGTTGTAATGATCAATTGTGTATTATGTACATAAGTATGTTCGTCCGATTCAAGTTTTTGTTTTCGTTATTTGGTGTTTATGGCATGTACTCAGTTTTGCATCCATGTCTTATCCAAAAGAATAAGTATATATTAATCAAGACCACAACCAATAATAATAATAATTATAGAAAAGGGCAATCAATAAACCAAAGTAAGTCACATGTACTCATTTTTGCAACCAATTATTATCCACCACTGATATTAAATGGAAGAAGTTCATATATGTAAATTACGACCAAAGCCAATAATTACATACAAAAATCCTAAGTAAATCACTTGTACTCAGTATTGCACCCAAGTATTATTCAACACTAACAATAAAAGGCGGAAAAACTTCATGTAAGTCGAGACCAAATCTGATAATTATAGATCAGCAGGATCACAGCATCAAAATAAGTCGCATGTATTCAATTCTGCACCCAAGTATTATCCATCTTTGACACAATTTTAGTCTTAACACCACTGCACTTTATTCTATTCCAACCAAGACGTTATTTGCTGTACGCAAGTGACTCTTCTCTGGCCTTTTATTGAGGAAGAGGCCTAAGGTGGTGATGGAAAACCACCTGGAATGTGCAATACTGGCTAGCCGCAGACATATTCAGATTACCTGCATGGTTCCTGATGATTTTCTAGATTGGAAATTTGTTTTTAGTACTCTTAATAGGACCCTTCCGGAATCCTCTTCAGTAGACTTGGGTATGCTACTTGCCTTTCGCGATTATTCTTTCTATCCTGCGCCAATGAGGAGTCCTGCTCTACCGCTAGACTCATCTGGCCCCTGATGGATAGAAGGCTTACCAACCAGTTACTTGGACTTGGTCGTGGCATCATCTCAATCACAGTGGCCATGCTTACAGGTCACTGTGTTATGGGTAGACACGCGGAAAGGATGCCGTGGATGCAGATCCGCTGAGGAAGAGGAGACTGGTATCCACTTTCTTTGTCAGTGCCCATCTCTAGTGAGGTGCAGATATAGATTGTTTGGCTCTCCATTTCTTGTCAGCTTGACGGAGCTACCATCTAATGATATCAAGGATATAGCTTCAGTTCATCAAACTTTCTGGCTGGTTTTCCAGTGTGCGATAGTAGTGCTTTGATGTGCAGCCCCAGCGCTGACCAACTTCCCTCTCTTCCCTGATTTTGGTGGAACGTGCGTGGCATCACAACGGGCCGTTATGCGTGCTCAAGTGAGCTCTTTGATATCAGAGCTACCACTTCGACCTAACCTAACCTAACTCTTAATAGGGACTTTTGGTCTGACGATACATTTATTTCTGGTAAGAATTTATTTAATTCCTAAAGGGTTTTCCATATCTTCTTATCATTTCTTTGCTTTTTTTCATTGTCAATTAAACAATTTTTCCCAACAAGCAGGTGCTTTGCTTTAACAAGTTTTGGAATTATAGGGTTGCCAACTGTTTTTGCCTACAACTAATGACTTTTGTGAAAATCCATTGCATTGCTGTTGTATTCCCTTGTATCATAGTAAGGAACTTTGCTGACAGAGTTGCATGGTTGAACTGATTTTGTATTTAAAAACTTCCGTAAATATTTCACTTTTCTTCGAGTGTATGGATAGACATTTGGTTTCTTTTTCTTTAAGAGCAGAGCGGGGGTATACATGCCCCCCTACGTGTTGTACATTTTCATTTGCTGGATATTTTGTATCTAAATTTTGTAAAGGGTGTTTTTTATAGAGGTATAGAACTTTAAGTTGGCATTACTTTTCAAGATGGCGACCGATTTAACAGCTGTCAAGTGATTTATTCTCAGTTTGGTTTGGCAATTCATCATGAATAGACTCACGCCTGAACAACGCTTGCAAATAGTGCAATTTTATTTCGAAAATAATGGTTCTGTGCGGAAAACATATCGCGCACTACGTCCATTTTATCATCCATCAGAGCAGTTAATTCGATTAACCATGGAACGTTTTCGCACCACGTTTACTCTTATTGATAACTCGCATCCCCAGAGACGCTGTACGGTGCGTACAGAAGAAGCTATTGCTGCCAGAACGTTACAGTCAATGGTGATCGGTATAGAGCCATGATTACTAACTTTTTCATTCCTGAATTGAATAACCATGATGTCCAGGAGATGTGGTTTCAACAAGACGGCCCAACATGTCACACAGCTCGTGCCACAATAGATTTATTGAAAGACACGTTTGGTGACCGCCTAATTTCACGTTTTGGACCTGTGAATTGTCATCCAAGATCTTGTGATTTAACATCGCTAGACTACTTTCTGTGGGGCCTATGTAAAGTCATTGGTCTATGCGGTAAAGCCACAAACGCTTGACCATTTGGAAGACAACATTCGCCGTATTATTGCCGATATACGGCCACAAATGTTGGAAAAAGTCATCGAAAATTGGACGTCCAGATTGGACTACATCCGCGCCAGCCGTGGCGGTCATATGCCAGAAATCATATTTAAAATGTAATGCCACCACAAGATTATCTTTCGGATAAATAAAATTCATGTCAATCCATCGTTGTTTTATTGCAACTTAAAGTTCTATACCTCTATAAAAAAACACCCTTTATTAACTGTGTGTGTGTGTGTAGGTGTGTGTGTGTCTTACCATTTGTTTTCTTGAAACATTTACATAAAATTCTCTTTTCATGTCATTGTTGTTGTTTTTGTTGATAGTGGTAGAATATATTTGTTTTTGTTGGTTGTTGGCTTCGCAATTTTTTATATATTTTTTTCATTTTTTCCATTTTTTTCCATTATTTCATCAATTTCTGGATGACATTTATTTTTATTTGAAGTTTCCCTGAACGGAATCTATCATTATTTACACAAATATTACAGTTAAAACAACATTGATGTAACGGTAAACTAATCTAATCTACAAGAAAATCTAAAGACTCATCTCCTGTCATAAACAGGCGATTACATACATACATATGTATGCATGTGAAGAAACGATGGATATATTCGAGGGCAGTCATAAAATTAGCCGTCAGAAGTTTGAAAAATATTTTCTTTTTGGTAATCAGACACCGTCTAGTAATTGAAAACTTTCATTGGGAAGGCCTTAGTCCCACCAATAATATATACGAGGACGGAAATATCGTCTTGGGGGTTTTCAAGGGCTGGACAACCTTTCCTCCACCATATGGTCACAGCTTCGTAAGTGTACTTTAAATTATAGTCCAATCTGTCCGGCTTGATCTCTAACTGAGTATGGATGGAACCTATTAGTAGATTTCGTTCTCCTGATATACCTTTTTCAAGTAATAGTAGAGAATATCTATTTTAATCTATTCAGACAAAGCATAACCTAACACTTGAGTCCATTCTTTTCATAAAGGGTCCGCCAAATAACTTTTTTTTTTGAAAATGCTTTAACAAAAAAAACTACTGAATATTTTCTCAAATTTTTTTTTTTTATTTGAAAGTACAATCCTTCCGGTTAATAATGGAAAATAATTTCATTCAAATGGCTGCCTCGGCTGGCCATGCAGTAGCCTACACGATCGGTTCAATTTTTTTTTGGCACATTATCGATTGTGTGCAGCTGTATTTCACCAATGGCTTCACGAATATTGTCCTTTAAAGCGTCATTTGTCTCTGGCTTGTCGGCGTAACACGGTGTCAAATCGCAGCTCCGAGGTGGCCAAACGACGTCAGCTCTGCGGCTGATAAAGCGATCTTCAAAAACAAGGCGCAAAACATCGAGTGTAGCTTCGGCTGTGTGGCACGTAGCGCCGTCCTATTGAAACCAAATGTTGCCAATATCCTCCTCTTCAATTTTTGTAACGAAAAAATTCGTTTAACATGGCCCGATAACGATCGCCATTGACTGTAACGGCCACTCCTTGCTCATTTTCGAAGAAAAATGGCCCAATTATGCCTCTGGACCAAAATCCGCACCAAACAGTGACTCGTTTTGGGTGCGTCGGCTTTTCAATGTATGCGTGCGGGTTTTCTGTGCCCCAAATGCGACAATTTTGCTGGTTTACATACCCGCCAAGATCAAAATGAGCTTCATCTAAAAAGATGATTTTTTTTCTTGTGTAGGCTACTGCATGGCCAGCCGAGGCAGCCATTTGAATGAAATTATTTTCCATTATTAGCCGGAAGGATTGTACCTTTCAAATAATAAAAGAAATTTGAGAAAATATTCAGTAGTTTTTTTTTTGTTAAAGCATTTTCAAAAAAAAAGTTATTTGGCGGACCCTTTACATGAGTGATAATGTGCGCTCGAAAAGTAATACAAATTTCAACCCTCAGGTTTATTGTGATACCACGAAACTCAACTTAGAAACAGTTTCCCCCATAGAACCAACCGTTGAACTTTACAAAGCCTAAATTCCACCGAGTTCTAGACAGTGACATATGTGCAGCTGCATAAGCTCTTTCTTTATTCTCTACATATCTACGACAGTAATCGAAATAATATGCACTCAATCGGTGCCCTCATCTCCTTACAATAAAATTTCCGGTTATCACAGACTCACGTCTGATTTCTGTTAACATCGGATCATAATTATTAGAGAACATAGGCGCACTCAAGCCTTGAAAATCCGGTGGTGTCTGGTCTGTATCTGTATAAAGAATGCGCACTTTAAAATTTTTTGGAATATTTTTCAAAAATATTTCGTGACGCGGGGGGAAGATAGAAAGGAAGGTTACAGAAACCAAGAGCGTAACAATGCGTTGTTCTCATCGTGCGTTTTTGTTGTTTGACCACTTTTTTTTTATTTTTCTAGTGTTAAAAACAGACGTCGGCACCAATGTCCCTCAGGGGAAGAACATATTCGGCTTTTTACACACATAGGACACGAACATCAAGAATGTGCGTTAAAAAGAGCGTAAAAATCTTGTCAGCTTTTAAAGAAGAAGGTTCATCTCGCTTTTTTCAGACTTCAATGATACACCCAAAGAAATATCACAGTAGTATTCACTAATATCAATGAGAAATGATTTCGATTTTTGGAAGAATACTTGTCAACTTAAATACGGTGTCTTTAGGGATTTAATGCAGTACATTTTTTCTATATTTTCCGATCACATATATGTACATATCATTGGGTTAATAAGTAGACTTGAAATTATTACTAACAATTTTCCTCTAGGTTAACACATGCCTATGGTTATGGATTTGTGAGTAAGAGAGAGAAAATAAGTTGAGAGAATTTATTTATTTACAGTCATATAAAAGTGTTAGTAATATACTTTATTTTTATTTTCATTTCATCAACATATATATGTAAAGCTGTCTATCTTTTGCTTAATAATTTTAGATAAATAAAAATAAAATAAAAAATCGATTTTATTATTAAAAGAACATAAAGCTATCCATCTTTGGCTTAAAAATTAGGCCATGTTTTTTAGATAAATAAAAATAAAAAGAATAAAAAAAACATTTTTTATTAAAAGAAAAAGAAACGAGCATTCCAAAGCATTTAAAAAGAATTATACTATGAGACAAAAAAAAAAATAAGATACGCCCAGCTAATGACATAGAACATTTTTAACGCAAAATATTCTTCGAGTGTTATTCTGAAATAAAATGATAAAGCATCCGCGAAACATGTGTTCTTGTCGCACTCTGATCGACAACTAAATCACAAAACACAAGAATACATACACATGTACATACGTACGATGAGACCAACACATTGTTACGCTCTTTGTTTGTGTTCATTTTCATTCTGTCTTCCTCCCTCTCATCAAGAAATGATTTTTAAAAATATTTTGGTGAGAGCGGGTCGTAATGTTACAACCTGCCATAAGAAATTTTACTTCTACATGATGCGTATTCTTTATATCCATATTTTTTGCTACTACTCGTTCAAGTAGTGATTGTCGTTCATATGGCTTTGTAGTGGTCGTAGTTTTCCATTTAATAGGACAGATATTGCAACAGGACCGCGAATGTTCGGTTCCGAGCCCAATTGGAAACTTGCGAGTATCTTCCGAGTGGAAAAGTGTAAGCTAGGAATTACAAAGGACACGACATAGCAATGCTATCTGTAAGCCAGGCCTTAATTCACACACTCGACTCGATTCGAAAATGGTATGGGATTGTCTGGGAAAGCTAAAATAGTTAGGTAGGGGAAATAAGATTACATTCTGCTGTATGCCACCCTGTTGACAGGGCCAGAACTTTTCTGTGTAATAGGAATTTTTCTGTGTTTGGAAGACTTCATTTAAAGAAAAGGAAGAAGTAGGGAGTTGAAGACTCTTTTTTAAACTGTCAGTTCATGCCAAAGCCATAGGCAGAAACGTGTGGAAGAGTTTATTTGAAGAAAAGGAAGAAGTAGGGAGTTGAAGATTCTTTTTAAATTGTTAGTACAAGCCAAAGTCATTCTCTATGTCTTACTCAGGGCACTATACCACGATCCTGTATAGAAGAATTGCACAAACTATTGCGTCCATTCTGGAAGCGGTGATCTGCAGGGCACAAAATCAATTAAATTAAACTTTATAAACCAAATGAATTATTTTTGTTGGTATTCCTCACTTTATTATGATCCTTATAATGCACTTGGACCATTAAACATTGTACTGTATACCCCCACTGTAATTAATTATCACGCTCCACGATGCTATATTATTGCCATTATTTCTCTTCGTTTACTAGGAATCTTAAGAGGGTTACAATGGTTGCAACAATTTCTTTCTTTTTTCTTTTTGTTTTTATTTTTGATTTCTAATGGAAAATCGCTTTCTAAACTGTGTTGAACATTTATTTTCTTTTGCCCATTCGATAAACAATATGTATGTATTGGATTCGATTCGATAACAATAATTTGTCTAAATCATGATTGCAGTATAACAACAACAACAACAATGGCAATAACAATTGATGGTTATGTTGGCTATATTTGGCTACACGGCCACGTGGCCATCATTTGGCAATGCGATGCCAAATGAAATAAAGTGCCATGAAAACAATATTTGGTTTGAACACACAGTAAATTTTCAAATTTCTCTATTGCTGCTGTTGTTGTTGTTTGCTGTTGTTGCTATTGCAACACAACAATATCTGTGTGGCAATTCAAACAAGAGAACATTATTTATTTTGAAATTGTTTTGTGTGGCATTAAATCCTTGCCATTCCATATCGAGGAGAGGGGAAGAGAGGAGGAGAGTACATGTGCTCGTAATGCTTAGACAATAAATATTTCAAACTTTTATTCTACGCTTGCTTGAGTATAAAAATAAAACAAAAATGTCATGTTGAATACAATTTTTAAGAAAGAGAGAGAGAGAGAGAGAGAGGAAAGGATAAGGAGTACAATAACGGTGTAATATAATAAAAATTTCAAATTAACAACATTTATTATTATTGTACAGGTTTAGAGGAATTATCACACAAATCTTAAAGGGTTATGCCAAATCAGATGTTAGTTTATGTGTGTGAAGATAAATTCGAATTTAAAAACCAAAGACGCAAACCCACACTTTAAGTAGCGCCACTTCTTGCCTCTAACAGGGTATATTTTGCTATTAACAGAGCACTGTTAACTGTTTAACAGTGGCAATAAGTAGATTAGTCTTCTACTTTGCAATTATTGCAGACTATTTATATAAAATTTTATTCTCATTATGATCATTATTATTTGTAAACAAAAGTATTGAAATGTAAAGGATGGTTACTCTCAAAATTATTCCAGCTATCCGACTATCACGGTTCGAAAGAGGACCCTCTGGACCATCATTTGCATATACTCGGTATCGTGTACTATTTCTTATATGTTCAAAAAATGGCCGCTGATCTTCTAGAGAATTTTCAATCAAAAAATTGTTATTTTCAAAACCATTTTTCTCAATATCATATCATTTTATATGTGACTTTTTTTGCTGATTATATTAAAAGGCCTTGGACCTTCCTTTGAGTATTAAATGGTACTCATAGACCTAGTATTTGTCCTAAAATTAGCTTCTAAACAAGTGGGCTTGTTCAGATGTATACTGTTAAACAGTTAACAGTGCTCTGTTAAGGATAAATTTCGTTCTGTTAAGAGCGAATTTTGCTCTGTTAATGCCAAATGTGACGCTGCTAAAATTTATGGATTGCGTCTTAGATTTACAAATTCGAATTTGTCTTCACACACATTGTTGGTTTTGTAGGAAGTATTAAGTTATTCATGGTATTCATTGCAGTGTGGTAGTTCATGAAGTCGCCGTGGTCTAGTAGGTAGTGTGTTAGCTTATTAGACGAAAAGCCAGGGTTCGATGCCCAGGCCAGACATCAAAGACAAAATACAAAAAGTATTTTTTCGGCGACTTCCTCTCAGTAGATTCCTGGCAAAACCTCTGAGAGTAAATAAAAATTGCCATGAAAAGTTTCTCAAAAAACCTGCCGTTCGGAGTCGACTATAAACTGTAGGTCCTGCCACTCATGTATAAAATTAACACACACAACATAATTGGTGTGAGAAACTAGGTCGTAATCCTGACTGAAGGGTTGTAATGACCAATTATGTATGTGTATTCATGGTATTAATGGTATTCATTGGTTAGCTATGGCTCCATTTCATATTTTCTTTCTCGCAATATGCCCTTAGGATACTCAGTGAACGTATACGATTAAATCCCATTAACACCAAGGGCCCCGTTTTGAAACCATATGTTTGGCACAGATGATTGAATAAGTCAATAAAAAGAAACGAAGAAGGATTATAAACTTTCCGAGTGGTAGAAGTTTAATGGGATCTAATTGTACGCACTGCTGTAATTCATTGGAAAAAAGATTTCTCCTAACATGTGGCTGCTTGATCTGGACAACCATACAAAGTATAACTAGTTATTGCCTTCTTAGACGTGTTCTTATTCACTATCTCACGTATAGATACTAGAATAACAAAACTTTTGACCTGTTGTACTGCCCTTAGCCTATAGAGGGTGTCCCTAGATTGACAACAAGGGTAGTATGCACCTCCGTGTTAGATTGTTCATTTGGCTGAAGAAGACTCTCTCACACTTTACTTTCTTCCAATCATCTCTTACCACACCACAAAAAGGTTCTGGTCTTATCACCGGTGAACTCCTCGCAAGTCTCTCTATCTTGTTATTGACGCGAATTTCTACAAAGGACGAGCTTATTTCTTCTGCCTAACTGATTTAGTTTTCCCAGATTCTCCCATACTATGTGAGTTAATCTCTTGTAAGCGGAATACCCCCATGACGGCCTGGCTGTCAGATAGTATTGCTGGGCCCCATCATGTGTACTTTTTGAAGTGTACATTTGAGGCCTACAGATTATTCAATAGAGCAGAGAATCGTACGTAGTTTCAGTGTTCCGCCCATGTCTTTCAGCGATTTTTTTCAAACTAAAGTGGTAGGTAGGTTGATGAAAGGGAACCATCAAATTAACCCAATGCTTTATCAGTTTACACTTATGATATCGCATCGGTGTTGCATCTCTTGCACTCGCCAATGAGAGATACCAACCCCGTAAATTTATAGGAAATCTGTGTCATGTGCGCATTTCCTCAAATACTTTCAAAATCTGGTAAAGTTATCCTTAAAGTGATGGGGTCTCATGCATTCAAAAGCTGGAAAGTTTTCCGTTGTTTTAATGTATTCTCTAGATACCTTGCGTTCGCTGTTTTTTGATGTGTGCGAAGAAAAATTCGAATTTGAAAATCCAAGACGCAATCCATAAATTTTAGCAGCATCACATTTGGCGTTAACAGAGCAAAATTTCCTTTTAATAGAACAAAATTTGCCCTTAACAGAGCACTGTTAGCTATTTAACAGGATCGATCTGAAAGAGCCCACTTGTTTAGGAGCTTATTTTGGGAAACACTATAGGTCTATGAGCACCATACTGTATGCAAAGGAAGGTTCCAAGGCCTCTTAATATAATCAGTAATATGGTCACATATAAATTGATATGATATTGAAAAAATTGGCATTGAAAATATCAATTTTTATATTGAAAATTCTCTAAAAGATCAGTGGCCATTTTGGAACATATAAGAAATAGTACACCATACCAACTGTATGTCGAACCGAGGTACATAGCTGGTATAATTTTGAGTTTCGACCAACCATCATTAACATTTCAATACTTTTGTTCACAAATAATAATGATCATAATGACAATTATATTTTATGTCAATAGTCTGCAATAATTCCAAAATGGAAGACTAATCTACTATTGCCACTGTTAAACAGTTAACAGTGCTCTGTTAATAGCAAAGTTTACCCTGTTAGAGGCATGAAGTGGCGCTGCTAAGAGTGTGGGTTTATGTCTTTGGTTTTTAAATTCGAATTTATCTTCACACACATTGTTATTTGCCAGTCTCTTTAAAGTTTAAACTGATTAGGATACTATCATCGAACAAATTGACAAATAAGAAGTAAAATTTCCATCAACACTCTGTGAAAACTTTTCTGTAGGTACCCTATGACTGTCCTAGTAGTTGTATTCGTATGTGTGAATATAAACGATCTCATCATTATTTTGTACAAGTGAGTGAGTACATGTTAAAAATCATTCTTTTTAAATTCTCTCTCTCTCTCTCTGCTCTGCTCTTCTCCATCTGCTACTCTTTCTTTGTGTGTGTGTCGGTTAGGATTTAACCGACAGAGATTTTTTTTATCCTTCTAAACAGTTATAAATTGTCGGAGCAATGTTTGTAGTAACAGAGTAGTGTAGAGTACAGTAGAGTAGAGTATAGCAATCATTTATAACGGTAAATGTTAATGCACTTCATAAATTGTTGTTAAAAAAGAAATAAAATGGAGACTAATAGTGTGGGAGCAAATAAATAAAGAGTGCGGTGAAGAGAATTAAAGTGAAATAAAGTGAAATAAAATAAAATAAAATAATCGAAAATGGAAAAGAAAAGAATAACAGACTATGTTAACTTAACATTTAATGTAAAAAAAAAGAATAAAACTTGCATAGCTAACTTCACACACACGCTCAATAACAAAACTCATTTCTTTCATATTTTTGCTAAAGGAGCACTAAATAACGGCTCGTCTAGACCTGAGCAGGGATCTTAAGATTTTAAAGTATGAAAGTATTCTTTAAGGTCTTTTTGGAGTGGTAGAATTACAGCTAATTATACATCTTCAAGGTTAGTTTTTCAAAAAAAACAGACCACACTTGGGTCCTATAAAGACCCGTTCTATAACCTTTTCCTTCATTCATTTCTAGACAAGATTTTACATCCGACTTTGTCGTGAGATTTGAATCTTGAATGTCGTTCTCTGGGAAAGAAGTGTAAACCATTAGCGCAGTGGGATGTCCGAATCGGAGTACACGGCATAGTCAATAGGGAGATCTCGATCAAGTGTACCCAAGATATTTACATGACAATAGCTTCTGTACTACCATGCTCTTATGGCACTTACATACTTACATACATACATTTTTAGTCAGGACTACGACATAATTTCTCACACCACTTATGTTGCGTGTGTTAATTTTTATACAAAAGAGGCGGGGCACCTACAGTTTAAAGTCGACTTCGGACGACAGATTTTTGGGAAACTTTTCATGGCAATTTTATTTTCTCTCAGATTCTTTGCCAGATATCTGCTTAGAGGAAGTCGCCGAACAAATATTTTTTCATATTTCGTTTAGTTGGAGATGCCTGATCTGGGGTTTGAACCGAGGACTCATATCTAATAAACCAACACACTATCTACTACACCATGGCGACTTCATTGCACTTTTTACGCCTTATTACTTTGTGCGCAACGGCGTTTGGTGGTAGCCACTTCAGTATAGTAAACGCGCCACAGATGGTGTGGTTCTAAGAGCATAAGTTATTATAATCACGAGCATTGTCATGATGATTGGTGCATTGACGACAATTTGACGAGTGAAGGTTTTTAGGCGATTATTTGCTTAGACAAACTCTACTTCCTCTAACTTCCCAAAATTTCATGAACCTTGGTGGACACGTGACGTCACCACAACATCAAATTGCTTTTTCTACAAAGTTTTCATGCAATAAAGTCAAAATCGGTCGTGTTCTATTGCTCGTGGCACAATTAATGTTAGTAACACACATCGGTTAGCTCATAATCTTTTAATTACAGGCCAAAAAAAGACGGTCATAGCGTTCTGAATTGCTGATAATAGTTCGTCTAGAGCAACTTTCAAAAAAATGCGACCCAATAACACCTTCCGAGCTTAATGGGCACTAAACAGTCACTCTTTCCGGAGGGAATGGCTTTTCCACACTTACTTCTGAGTTCCAAGAGATGCATATGTGACAATTTTTCGAGGGAAAACCCAGCTTCAATGCTGAAGAAAATTTTGTTTGAAAAATCAGTCACTCATCATATCCACGGCATTATTAATGGTTTGCTGGCTTTAATTGTCGCTTGAGATAGACTGTATATCGATGGATATGCAAATTCAATTGCAAAATACCTCATAATGAGCCCAAAAACGGACCCAAATGCTAAGAATGTTTTGAAATCGTTAAATTCCGATTATTCGCCATACTTTGGCTTGACCATATCTGTAACGCTTTCAGTGTCTTGAAATTTCTTTATAATCTTGCCCATTGCTTACACAGCAGGCCGATTATAATGACCATAATCACCCCATAATACTATGTTCAGATATGAACTTTTATTGAGTCAATATTCGGTTTATTGAGTAAAATATTTTAAGTATTCAGACATAATAATATACGCAGTTCAGCTGCTTATTAAATATTCATTCGACAGATAGTAAACAGAACAGCTGGTTGTTTCAACAACATTGTTTTTATTTTACTCAATATTATAACAATTTTCGTGTTTATTGCACAATAATTAATTGAACCTTATATGAAATATTGAGCTCAATAATGCCGTTTATTGCGGTTTATGCAATAAAGGTGCATATCTGAACGCCGTATAATGCTTGAAAAGTGATCACGTTCGAATTGCAGTCAGTTTTTAACTTTGTTCTTCGGTTGTTAAACAATCTATGCTCGCAATTGGCGAAGCTTTCACGAAATAAATGATTCTTCAGACAACAGTCTTGCCAGACTGCCGTTTTTGAAATCTTTTAGTGGCTAAACTGGTAATACGAACAGAAAACAATTCATAAACAATTTAAATGCGATAAAAACGATGAAACATATGTATGTGTGTGTGCCTTTTCTGTGCTCTTTAGTTAAGCATGGCTTATTTCTCGGTTTTATCTATTAAAGGGTCCACCAAATAATTTTTTTTTGAAAATGCTTTGAAAAAAAACTACTGAATATTTTCTCAAATTTCTTTTTTTATTTGAAAGTACAATCCTTCCGGTTAATAATGGAAAATAATTTCATTCAAATGGCTGCCTCGGCTGGCCATGCACTAGCCTACGCGATCGGTCTAATTTTGTTGGCACATTATCGATTGTGTGCAGCTGTATTTCACCAATTGCTTCACGAATATTATCCTTTAAAGCGTCAATTGTCTCTGGCTTGTCGGCGTAATAATTATCTTAGACGGCACCCCACAAATAATAGTCCAACGGTGTCAAATCGCAGCTCCGAGATGGCCAAATGACATCAGCTCTGCGGCTCATAATGCCATCTTCAAAAACAGGGCGCAAACAATCGAGTGTAGCTTCGGCTGTGTGGCACGTAGCGCCGTCCTGTTGAAACCAAATGTTGCCAATATCCTCCTCTTCAATTTTTGTGAACATAAATTCGTTCAACATGGCCCGATAACGATCGCCATTGACTGTAAGGGCCACTCCTTGCTCATTTTCGAAGAAAAATGGCCCAATTATGCCTCTGGACCAAAATCCTCACCAAACAGTGACTCGTTTTGGGTGCGTCGGCTTTTCAATGTATGCGTGCGGGTTTTCTGTGCCCCAAATGCGACAATTTTGCTTGTTTACATAGCCGCCAAGATCAAAATGAACTTCATCTGAAAAGATGATTTTTTTTTTGCCAAAAATCGGCATCTTCTGTAAGTCGATCGCAGGCCCATTTAGCGAAGCGAAAACGCATTGGATGGTCCATATTCGTTCAGCGGAAGTATAAAACTAATTATCTGTCAAATCAGATATGAGCTAAGTGTTACCATTCACCAAATAAGCACTTGTTGAAAAAAAAAACGTTAGATGGTGGACCCGATAGTAGATTTGATTTAACACCCAAAAAGAAAGACAGACTCTTGATTGTTAAATATTTTACTTTCCATGAAAGGTAAGGAAGTGAGTAAAATATTGTAAAAAACACAGAACAACAACAACAACAACGCCAGTAATAACAACAGAATTGTTATTATCAATATTACCAGGATACTTTATGGAGCGTACACACAATACATTATAAATCACACTTGCCATCTCACTCACACTTTACTCGCACTCACTTGTTCTCTGACATACACACAGTTAAGCGTATCTATATGTTGAGTATGAACTGTGTGTGGGGATAAATAAGTTTTCTAAGAATCAAAAGAAAAAAATGTTTTAATTTTTTTATCACAGTGTATTTGTGTTTGTATATGTATTTGTGTTTGTATCGATGGTAAAGAGTTATTAAGCTCTTGTGTGTCTTCTATGTTACTACACGTGTCCTATAACTGCGGCTATGTGTGCGTAGCACATATGCATAGATGGGTAGTGCAAAAAAAGTGAAGAGAAGAGAATTCTAGTGAAAAAAACAATGACAATTTAAACGGTTTATTTTATCATAGACCAGAGAGATGGCATCCATCCTCCACTCCACTTGACTTCTCGTGGTCGTAGTGGTTCTCTGACAACGCGGCATTTTTTTTTTAAACTATGTACACAGGCTTCAATGCAGGCCGATAAGCAACGCTGTAATAAAATATCCCATTACGCTCATACAATATGTATGAACGGAGGAGGAATATTATGCACTTGCATGTGGTTATTCTTTCTGTCAAGGAACTGAAAATAGTTGAAACAGAAATAATTTTAGAAAATAAAATCCAAAATTATTAGCAAAATTCTACTAAATTTTGATGTGTGTGAAGATAAATTCGAATTTTAAAATCCAAGACGCAATCCATAAATTTTAGCAGCGCCACATTTGGCGTTAATTTTCACTTAACATAACAAAATTTGCCTTTAACAGAGCACTGTTAGCTATTTAACAGTATCCATCTGAGCAAGCTCACTTGTTTAGAATCTAATTTGGGAAAATACTCGAGGACTATGAGTACCATACTATATGCAAAGGAAGGTTTCAAGGCCTTTTATTATAATCAGCAATATGGTCACATATAAATCGATATGATATTGAGAAAATTGGCTTTGAACATATCAATTTTTTTTACTTGAAAATTCTCTAGAAGTTCAGTGGCCATTTCTAAAACGATCAATTTTGATTTTTAAAAATTTATATTTCAACACTTTTGTTCACAAAAATAATGATCATAATGAGAATTAAATTTTGTATCAATAGTCTGCAAATATAGCAAAGTAAAGGGTGTTTTTTATAGAGGTATAGAACTTTAAGTTGGCATTACTTTTCAAGATTCGAAGCCAAACGATCATCAAGTAGATTCGTCGAATGGGCCCAAAACGAGATTACCGTTGTTCCCGATTTTCATAAGCGAATTTTGTTTAGCGATGAAGCGCACTTCTGGTTGAATGGCTACATCAACAAACAAAACTGCCGCATTTGGAGTGAAGGTAATCATCAAGTGTATGTGGAAACACCGTTACATCCAGAAAAACTGACTGTTTGGTGCGCTTTATGGGCTGGTGGAATCATTGGTCCGTACTTTTTCAAAAACGATGGTGGCCAGAACGTTACAGTCAATGGTGATCCGGTATAGAGCCATGATTACTAACATTTTCATTCCTGAATTGAATAACCATGATGTCCAGGAGATGTGGTTTCAACAAGACGGCGCAACATGTCACACAGCTCGTGCCACAATAGATTTATTGAAAGACACGTTTGGTGACCGCCTAATTTCACGTTTTGGACCTGTGAATTGGCCTCCAAGATCTTGTGATTTAATACCGCTAGACTACTTTCTGTGGGGCTATGTAAAGTCATTGGTCTATGTGGTAAAGCCACAAACGCTTGAAGACAACATTCGCCGTATTATTGCCGATATACGGCCACAAATGTTGGAAAAAGTCATCGAAAATTGGACGTCCAGATTGGACTACATCCGCGCCAGCCGTGGCGGTCATATGCCAGAAATCATATTTAAAATGTAATGCCACAAGATTATCTTTCGGATAAATAAAATTCATGCCAATCGAATAATCCATCGTTGTTTTATTGCAACTTAAAGTTCTATACCTCTATAAAAAACACCCTTTACAAGACTAATCTACTTATGTCCACTGTTAAACAGTCAACAGTGCTCTGTTAATAGCAAAGTTTATCCTGTTTGAGGCAAGAAGTGGCGCTGCTAAAAGTCTGGGTTTGTGTCTTTGGTTTTTAAATTCAAATTTAGCTTCACTCACATCAAATTTTGTACTATTTCATCGGCAATATGTTACCCTTTAAGGTGTACCTTTAGCCGAAACTTTTTTAGATTGAATGGAGCTGTGTAGTGTGATCTTAACTTTTCTTATCCTTATGGTCAACCAATATTCGATCGAATTGAGTTTAGAACTTTACATTGCCTCTCGGCTTTTATTTTTTTTTTAAATTTTGCTCTCCTAACTATTCATTTTTTGAAGTCGCCGTAGCCTAGTAGGTAGTGTGTTGGCTTATTAGACGTAAAGCCATGGTTCGAGCCCCAGGCCAGACATCAAGACAAAATACAAAAAGTATTTCTTCGGCAACTTCCTCTCAGCAGATTTCTGGCAAAAACTCTGAGAGTAATTAAAATTGCCATGAAAAAAAGTTTCTCAAAAATCTGTCGTTCGGAGTCGACTTTAAACTGTAGATCCCACCACTCATGTATAAAATTAACGCACACAACATAAGTGGTGGGATAAACTAGGACGTTGTACAACGGGTCAATTCGACCTCCGGGTACTGTACTTGTCTTAATTGACAAATACACGTCTTCTAACCTAACCTAACCTAACTATTCATTTACTCTTTTTGAGATGAGCTTAGGATTGCCATCCTATTGTAATATTCCTACATACTCCATTAATCGCCAGTACGTACGTAATTGGTCATTACAACCCTTCTGTCAGGATTACGACCTAGTTTCTCACACCACTTATGTTGTGTGCGTCAATTTGTATACATGAGTGGTGGGATCTACAGTTTAAAGTCGACTCCGAACGACAGATTTTTGAGAAACTTTTCATGGCAATTTTATTTACTCTCAGAGTTTTTGCCAGAAGTCTGCTGAGAGGCAGTCACCCAAGAAATATTTTTTCATATTTTCGTTTTGATGTCTGACCTGGGGCTCGAACCCTGGCTTTTCGTCTAATAAGCCAACACACTACCTACTAGACAACGGCGACTTCATTCATTAAACGCCAGTCAAATAACCCTCCTGTAAGGCATTCCCATGCTTTTAAGTTGCCACCACCATGTCTCACAGCTTGCTTGACGAGATATCCTTGCATTTTATGTGTTCCATCGATTGATTGAATTTTCATTCGTCTGCTAAATCTACTCGCTTCCGGTTCTCAATGGTTTAGTATGGTTGTTCCTTAGCAAACGGTAAACGAGCAGCAATATTCTCACTTTTTAATGGAGGCTTGGGTTATTGTGTAGTCAATATGGAGAAAAGGTCTGCTCTCGGCTATCTCTTGGCTTACATTTTACGGTTCCTGACAAAGTTCGATTACAAATTGAGCAAAAATGCAAAAAAAAATTTGTATTTAAAACGAGTAAGTTCTGGAAGTGAAGTCGCCGTAGTCTAGTAGGTAGTGTGTAGGCTTATTAGACGTAAAGCCAGGGTTCGAGCCCCAGGCCAGACATCAAAACAAAATACAAAAAGTATTTCTTCGGCGACTTCCTCTCAGCAGATCTCTGGCAAAAACTCTGAGAGTAAATAAAACTGCGGTGAGGAGTTTCTCAAAAAAAGCTGTTGTTCGGAGTCGACTTTAAACTGTAGATCCCACCACTCATGTATAAAAATTAACACACACAACATAAGTGGTGTGAGAAACTAGGTCGTAATCCTGACTGAAGGGTTGCAATGGCCAATTATGTATGTATGTAAGTTCTGGAAGTTGCCAAAGTGCAAATGAACGAAGCATAAAGGGTTTAAAACTGTTTACTAAACGAGTTTTATTCAACCAAACATGTTAACCGCATAACCTCTAGAGTTTCTACCTGAAAAACAGCTTCAATTACATGGTGGTGTAAGAATACTTTTTCCATTTAAAGTGTCTTTTCAAAATTGTTTCATCTTCTCCTTGTTACCCTGTAACTTAAACTATAAAACGTTTTTCTAACTTGTTATGGCCGTAAGCTTTGTGGCCAACTTAGAGCAGACTTGCCTGTATGCGTTTATTTTCCATTTATTTTGTTGACTTGTTTTTCTCTTATTTTTGTTTTTGTTTTTGTATTTATTTTCTCAATAAGTTTTTAACGTCTATTGTAATAGTTTTCTTATTGATTTTGTTATTGTTTACGTTTTAAACAAAAAAAGGCAAATATAAACGAGCATTAGGACTAGTTGAGCTCTAAGCAGAGGCGTATGAAGTAGAGAAAGAGATCTGCTGTCTTAGTGTCTTTCTGGTTTAGAATCGGGTGTGGAAAGAGACCATCTTAGGTTAGAGGACGTGTACTTGTCAATTAAGACAAGTTCCGGAGGTCGAATTGACCCATTGTACAAGAAAAGAAGAAACCATCTTAGATATGATGAAGAATTTAGGAAGTCAATGCCCATTATGCAGTTAAGAGCTCCGTAGGGGATGGTGAAGTGGAAATATGACATCTTGGGCTACTTTCCAAAGAGGTAGTGGTAAAGGGGCTAACGACAAGGAAATTTTTAACAATATTTGAAGGAACTCTTTCAAGCATAGGACAGTTCGCACAACCAGGATTTTAATGTCACTGGCTGATTGGGTTGCTCTTTATGAGGATAGCTGTAGTCGCCGTAGTCTAGTAGATAGTGTGTTGGCTTATTAGACCTGAGGCCACGGTTCAAACTCCAGTTCAGACATCTCCAACTAAGCGAAATATGAAAAAAATATTTCTTTGGCGGCTGCCTCTCAGCAGATTTCTGGCAAAAACTCTGAGAGCAAAAATAAATTTGCCATGAAAAGTTTCTCAAAAATCTGTCGATCGGAATCGACTTTAAACTGTAGGTCCTGCCACTCATGTACGAAATTAATACACACGCCATTAGTGGTGTGAGAAACTAGGACGTGTTGTATTGAACAGTTACAGTGGTGGCCTTGTAATTAGAAACGATGTTCCTGGAACAGAGTACTCTGCAGTGACGAATCTAAGTTTAATTTGTCCCAATTGTCTGATGGAAAAACGTATGTAAGACGTCCTCCAAACAAAGCCTTTGATCCCAGGTACACAGTGAAAACTGTAAAACAAATTAACAAACATACATGTTGCTGAGTAGTTTCTAATTATAAGGCCACCACTGTATGTATGTATGTAGGGTGAATTGACTGATGGCCCCAACTAGGCATTATGTTAGGTCGATGTCGATATCAGTTCGCTAGAAATGCTTCTTGCACAAGCATAGGATGAGCTATCAAGAAATGGTGCGACGAATCCATAACTATCGTCAACGAATGTCCACCTGTTCCTGTCTATGATATTTAAATTTGTAGATGACAAATTAGCCTCAATAGGATTTATTGAGAAGTATTGGATCAAGATGCTTGTCAAGAGAGACAACATGGTAATAGCTTTGCCCTTTGAAATAGCAATTATCATGTAAAGCCATTAAGTTTATTATAAAAAGTAAATTCTGTTTCTCTCCGTCTCCCTCTCTCTCCCTCGTTCTTTAAAGAGATAAAATGTAAATAAATAATTTGAATATTGTCAACTTACATATGTGTGTACAGTAATACACCCATACCTCGCTTTGGGTAGGAGGATACTGTCCTCGGTGTATCGTCTAAGCGCGATTAGACGGATAAGTGGCTTCAGGACAGTGTCTGATGAAGCAGTTTTGGTATTTGCAAAGACAATACCAATAGATATACTGGCGGATGAGATGAGAAGGATATACCTTCGCCGTCTCGAGTACCCGGGACAAATAGCGGCTATAAAAGCGGAGGAACGAAGGACTCGATGGGAGAGCAGTCTAAAGGGAAGATGGACATTTCGTCTTGTCCCTGATGTAACCCTTTGGATGAAGAACGAACATTACGAGTTGAACTACTACGTGACCCAGTTCCTAACTGGTCATGGGTGCTTCAGGAAGTACCTGCACAGATTTGGTCATGACACTTCTCCCATATGCCCAAACTGTGTAGATGAGGAGTAAGATGCGGAGCATATTCTAACGTTCTGTCCCAGATTTAGATGGCCGGGAGAAACGAATTTAGGACCAAACCGGCTAATGGAAGAGCTGTTGAACTGTAGAATTCTATGGAGTCAATATAGCCAGAGAATGGCTGAAGTTATGATAGTACTCCGAAGACTGGAGGAACGTAGCCGAAATTTGAATTAACGAGATAAAGCTTTCAAGCTAACCAGCCCTCCGCGAAGTAATACCTTACGGCAGTCCCGTGGGAAGAGAGTGGTTGAAGTGTGTAGGGGGTGGGTTTAGTACGTAGGCACCAGTGATGGTGAATCGTGCACTCTTTTGTTGGGACAAAAGTGTCTTTCGAAGATTCCCACCTCCGGCTCAAGACAAAAAAAAAAATTGCTTTGGGTCGTTTCGTTTTGCGTTTTTTCGAAGTTGCGTCGCTGCTGAATTAGTACTAATTTTCACTGTGCGTCATTAGATTTTCGAAGTTGAGATTTCCTTTTTTTTCTAAAAGATGGCACGACTTTTGTTTCTAATTGCGCCGTGCTAGCAAAACTTGGGGATTCTCTTTCTAACTGAAAATAATACCGTTTTATTTTCACCTTGTTTTTCAGTTTCTATTGGTGTGTTATAAATGTATTGAATTTTTTTTCTTAAATTGAATTTGGTTTTTCTTGTTTTTTGTATGTTTGCAAATAAAATTTTATATTATTTTTGTTATTTAAATGTTTATTTTGTTTAATTTTCTTTTTAAAAAGTAGAATTTCGTAACCCTGGAACGTATCTTCGATCTTTACATGGTTTGCTATAGAAAATCATTATTCACTTTGCATCGTTTCAATATACGCCATATTTTTTGTGGAACGTAACCACAACGTAAAGTAAGGTATGGGTGTACACACTAGAGATGAGCGATCCAGTGATTTTTGAAGAACGTTGTTCTCAGTGAACGTGATTTGTTAATCACTGTTCTTTAAAACAGTGATTGTAATCACAGTATTCCAAAAGAAAACAATAATGACAATAACGTATTTTATTAAGTCGTAAGAAAGAGACAACTAGATACATATTACGAAAAGCATACTAAACAAAATCAAAGTGGTCACATCAATGTTATTATTTTAAATGTAATTTTTTTTTTATATGAAGTTTGACAATTCTGTCTCGCTCAAAATAAAATGAAATAAATTTGAGTATGTAACAATTTTGAAAGAACGACATTATTAGTAACTGTTATTTGGCAATTTCAATCACTGTAGTTACCAGTGAATTATCAATCACCGTGATTAAATCACAGTTTTGAAAATATCGCTCATCTCTAGTAAACACTCTTTAGCTGCTACACATGCACATCATACCCATTTCTTTGAATTATTGTACATACACGCTTATATTCTCTTATTTAAAGTAATAATAACAATAAGAAAACAACAACAACAATAATAATAATCTATATTTCTGAGAATGCAACATAAAATTGATATTTTTCTCTTCCATTAATTTCCTTTCTGTTTCTCCCCCTTTCTCCTTGTTTCTGTTTGTTTTCAACAAGTACTGACTTCACCCAGACGTACACAGTCTCTTATTATCGACAACAATTTTCTTTCTTTGTGTGCATGTGTTGTGTTGTGTTGAAGCTTTTCAAAGGCTACAAAAGAATTTTTGTTTTATTTTTACCCACACTCATGCATACATTCATGCGTGCATACAATTACTGTAATGGTTTGAAGTATTTAAAAAAAAAGAAAGAGCGAGAAGGAGAGGAGGTAGAGAAACCCATTAAAAAAAACGAAAATAATCTTATAATCGCAGAGAGCTTAAATTTCTTTTGTTTTCAACTACCTTTACTCTCTCTCTCTCTCTCTCTTCTGCTTCAGCTCATTCAAGTAATATTTTGTGTATTCGTGTGTGCGCGTGTGTGTGTTTGCCTGTTTGTATATTATTTACCAATAACAACAAAGTAAAGTGTAACAGTTGCTGGCTGTATTTTCTTAAAACAAAAGGCTTTTGTTGTTGCTGTTGCAATAATAAATATCATTACCAGTGATATCATTTAAGGGATTTCATTTGTAAATCATTATGATCCGTATGAATCAATGAAACACAAAAGAAAAATACTGCATCTCTCTCATGCATCATGTAAATGTAAAGAAAGGAGTCAGAAATTAAAATAAAATAAAAAAAATGTAAACTTTGTTTCGCTTGAAATCTTAAATCTTATTTCGTCGTTCTCTAGGGTTCTTCAAGTTCAAGCTTTTTTTTATCAATTAAAAATTCAACACAAATTTTAATTGGAAATTTCATATTTTTATTACGAAAGATAATAAAGTGCCTTCAATTTATAAATAATTGCGGAAGTTAAGCAAATATCGCTCTTATGTAGGTTGCTGGATGCAGTTTATTTTGGTATGTATTTTGATGACATTTTATTTTAATTGTGTTGTGCTGGGATCTAAAGCAGATCATACATACATACATAGATAATTGGCCATTACAACCCTTCAGTCAGGATTACGGCCTAGCTTCTCACACCACTCATGTTGTGTGTGTTAATTTTATACATGAGTGGCGGGACCTACAGTTTAAAGTCGATTCTGAATGACAGATTTTTGAGAAACTTTTTCATGGCAATTTTATTTTACTCTCAGAGTTTTTGCCAAAAATCTGCTGAGAGGAAGTTGCCGAAGAAATATTTTTTTTCATATTTTCGTTTTGGTGTCTGACCTTTGGTTTGAACTCTAATAAGCCAACATACTACGTACTAGACTACGACGACTTTTGCAGCAGATCGTTGTTATTTATTTTACTGAAATAGAGAAATGAAATGTCGGAACAGGTTTAGAAGATTTAATGATAAGGCGGCTGTCTGTAGCTGTTGTGCAACATTTAACTCATCTTTCTGGGGACATATTCCACTAATATGTTAATATAATGGATATTGGACTGCTTGTTTGGACTTCACAGATGTGTTATGCTTCCAGTCACCGTATTATTATATTCATCCATATGTACATACATAATTGGTCATTACAACCCTTCAGTCAGGATTACGACCTAGTTTCTCACACCACTTATGTTGTATGTGTTCATTTTATACATGAGTGGCGGGATCTACAGTTTAAAGTCGACTCCGAACGACAGATTTTTGAGAAACTTTTTCATGGCAATTTTATTTTTGCTCTCAGAGTTTTTGCCAGAAATCTGCGGAGAGGAAGTCGCCGAAGAAATAATTTTTGTATATTGTTTTGATGTCTGGCCTGGTCCTCGAACCCTGGCTTTTACGTCTAATAAGCCAACACATTAACTACTAGACTACGGTGAATATTCATTCATCCTCCATTAATCGCCAGTGGAATGTTCAAATAACCCTCCTGCCTTATAACGGCATCTGTAACAGGCTAGTGCACCACTAAGTAAAGTATTCTCATGTATTTAAGTTACCACCACCTTGTCTCACAGCTTGTTTAACGCCATATCCTTGTATTTTATCATCAGATAGAATTCAACCGATTTACCCATCTCTATGGCGACATATCCCACTCATATGTTAATACTGTGGATATAACACTGGTTGGCCGGACTTTACAGATGTATTGGTCCTTCAGTTACCGTAATGGATCCATTTTTCGTCAGCTGTAGCGATTCGATAGAAAATTATTTCTACCGCTTCATTATAAATTTTCAAAATTGTCTTGCAACGTGTTCAGCAACTTAATTTTTGTGCTTATGCTGGCTCTTTTACAGAAGCCCGTAACAATAAGAGGGTTTTCACTGGTTCCACCTTATCTTTTGGTTGTTACAGGAGGGAATGTTCAACATACAGCATGAAAATTATTGGAATGATAATATGAACTAAGAACTAAGAACTAAAAAGAACTAATAAGTCGTATATCCCAAATAATTTTGGAACTTGAGATATCGGGCTTCAAATATACCCTATGTTAACAGTGGCTGGGTAGGATGATGGATGATGGATATTGTGTGTGCCACTGTTAACATAGGGTATATTTGAAGCCCGATATCTCAAATTCCAAAATTATTTGGGATATACGACTTATTGGGTTTTATTAGGGACACCTTAGGCTACAATTTGTATTTAGTGGGATATCTGCAGCAAGTCCCAGATATCGTATATTTGGCTGTTTTCTTCCTTGACTATTTTTCGCATTTTCTGTTAACC
Organism: Sarcophaga carnaria; assembly: GCA_958299815.1. Lineage (NCBI taxonomy): Eukaryota > Metazoa > Arthropoda > Insecta > Diptera > Sarcophagidae > Sarcophaga > Sarcophaga carnaria. The sequence goes on along the minus strand of OY283150.1, from coordinate 127,448,949 downwards.
ACTTAACATTGCTCTGTTAACTCTAACATTAGCTCTGTTAAAATTTTTGGTTTTTGTCTTTGCTAGTTAAATGTGAATTTATCTTCACACACATTTCTTTACATTACATTTTTAAATGATTTCCAACTGCAAAATAGTTGATGTGCCTCCGCAGTTTCCGAGCAACTTGTATGCTAGGGTGATCCAGCATACCAATTGAAAATATTTTATACACATAACCAGTGACTGACTGATCAGACTGATCAGAGCGATATGCATCCTTGTTATCAATATTTTCGAAATAAAATTGACTGAATTACTGTATATTGTATAAGTATGGAGCGAGCTTCCTTAATAGAATAAAAACGTTGATAATTTTCACACTTGAAGGATTGTTTATAACACTTGAGTTGATTATCGATAGAACAGGGCATCTGGTTTCATTAACTGCTTAAAAATTCTATCACTATCGATTGAATTGCATGAATTAAATAAGAATTTCTGTTGAAATGCTTTAAATTTTAATAAATTTTTGAAAATTCTTGAATAAAAACATTTTCTTCATGTTTTTGATATTTCCAAGCATTTACTACAGGGCTTAAGTATTAATATTTCAGGATATTTTTTTTGCTTTTTCTTCTTTTTTCTTTGTCGGTTTGTTTTAAAGATTAAAGACAGACAGACAGACAGACAGACGGACAGACGGACATTGCGTTAGACACAGTCAACAATAGACGACAAATCTTTTGTTGGGGCTCAATAGACAATTGAGAAGAAATGCACACAAAATCTGCTTCACATTTTGCAAACATACACTTGCACTCACACTCGCACTCAAAGACAATGTCACCAGAGAGAACAAAGCATACACAATATGAGAGAGAGACACCAGATTTAATATGAAAACATTTGTAAGTGCCTGCCAGTGTGTGGCATACAGTAAATAATTCCAATTACACACACAGTGTGCCAGTGTGTGTGTAAGTTTACATTCACTTTATAAGAGTGACTATGCATGTATGTGAATTCATTTTGAAATATTTTCAACTCACTAGACTGCTTCTCTTTGTTCTTTAGAGAAATGATCTCGAAGTTGTTTTGATTGTTGTTCTTCATTTTTTTCAAAGTTTTTTTGTTTTTGTTACTTTTGTCGGAGACATTGTTTTCTCTCCCTCACTCTCTTTCTCTACTTGTGTATGTAACAAACATATTCCCTACAACAGTGACCGAAAAATATTTCACAGACATTTTGTTACAGTTTTTGGAATGTGTTTGGCCTCCTCCTCTACTCCTGCTACTCTTCTATTTTCCTCCCATTTTAGGTAATAAAGTTGTATGTCGAGTTGTTACAAATTTTTCATTTTTGGTTTTTCATTCCTTTTTTTGGGTGGGAAGTCCTTAAGGCATTAGTATTCATTGTCTCTGTAATGAAACGAGAGAAGAAGTCAAAAGAGAACAAAACAAACACAGTGTAACTGTCTTTATACGCAAAAATATTGCAATTTTGTAAGACTTTTTGTGTTTGTGTTGCAGCTACATTCGGGATGAACAAGGAATGTGTGTGTGTGTTTGGGTAAACAAGAGTAAAAACGGGTACTGACTGGCAGGAAAGTAAAGAATGTTAAATAAACAACTGCTTTTGCTAAACTATTGTGCTTTTAGTTGTTGTTTTTGTTGTTTTTGTTGCTGTTCTTACAATCCTTGTTATTACAACACTGACAGTAACAATTTATTCCACAAGTGCTCAGTGTGTTGTTGTTGCGTTTGCTTAGCCTTAACAACCCACTCACTCTCAACATCAAAAGTCCACACCATTGACTGCTTTTGTTCTACTCCTTTGGTGATGTTGTTGTTGCTGGTGTTTGCTACTAATATGGCTTATTAGAAAGAACACCATGGGTTATGGGTTATTTCATAAACTCTTAGTAAAAATCCGTGTAAAACATTTGTTTACCTTATGTAAACAATACTTTATTAAGATAATTGATGAAAATATCAAGTTTTTTTTGCTAAATAATGTGAAGCATCAATACAGTACTTTTTAAAGGTAATTTTTAGTAAAATCGATTTATTTTACTTAGAAGGGTCATTATTTACCTCAGTTAAGTAATTAAAAATTAAAAGATACTTTTTATCTGTATAAAATAATCTTTTTACAAAATACCAAAAAATACAATGTGTAAATAATGTAAATTATGTAAACAATGGAAATTTAAAAACAACTTGTAATTAGATTTCTATTTATTTTATTAATTTATTTTTAAAATATACTTTAACATACCAAATAATTGACATCATGTAAATGACGTAAATTATATAAATTGTGTAAATAATCTAAATTTCATAACATTTTTTCGTATGAGCCCTTATACAAACTAAATTCCCAAAATTTTTTTTATAAAATTTTATAAAAATTTACACTGTGTAGATAATGTAAATAATGTAAACAATGTAAATAATGTAAATTTAAAAACAACTTGTAATCATATTTCTATTTTAATTTATTTTTAAAATATGCTTTAACATACCAAATAATTGACACCATGTAAATAACGTAAAATATGTAAATTGTGTAAATAATCTAAATTTCATAACATTTTTATCGCAGTGGCCTTATACAAAATAAATTCCCAAATTAATTATAAAATTTACAAGAATTTGCACTGTGTAGTTAAAGTAAATAATGTAAACAATGTAAATAATGTAAATTTAAAAACAACTTGTAATCATATTTCTATTTTAATTTATTTTTAAAATATGCTTTAACATACCAAATAATTGACACCATGTAAATAACGTAAATTATATAAATTGTGTAAATAATCTAAATTTAAGAAAATTTTTTCGTTTGAGCCCGTATACAAAATAAATTCCCAAATTATTTATAAAATTTACAAGGATTTACGCTGTGTAGTTAAAGTAAATAATGTAAACAATGTAAATAATGAAAATTTAAAAAACAACTTGTTATCATATTTCTATTTTAATTTGTTTTTAAAATATGATTTAACATACTAAATAATTGGCATCATGTAAATAACGTAAAATATGTAAATTGTGTAAATAATCTAAATTTCATAACATTTTTATCGCAGTGGCCTTATACAAAATAAATTCCCAAATTAATTATAAAATTTACAAAAATTTCCACTGTGTAGATAGTGTAAATAATGTAAACAATGTAAATAATGAAAATTTAAAAACAATTTTTTTTAGTTGCCTTATAAAAAACAAATTTTAAAATTTATACTTTATTATTTACACCATGTAAATAATTCACATGATGTAAATAATACAAATTTAAAAACAATTGGTAATCATATTTCTATTTTAAATTTTCTTTTTAACATGCTTTAACATATCAAATAATTGATACCGAGTAAATTATGTAAATTGCGTAAATAATCTAAATTTTAAGACATTTTTATACAAAATAAATTTCCAAATTTATTGTCAAATTTACACTGTGTAAATAATGTAAATTATGTAAACAATGTCAATAATGTAAATTAAATTGCTTCTGACAATAAATTTCAAAATTTCTCGTCAAATTTTGGATACTTTACATCGTGTAAATTACATTAACTGTGTAAATAATTTAAATAAAAAATTTTTTTGGTATTGATTTTTGAAAAATGAATTTTTAAGTAAAACCATTATCTAATAATGTAATATCCAATACTTTACACTGTGTAATTAACGTAAACAATGTAAAAATATACAAAGTTATAAAAGAAAATTGTTATTTATTGCCTTTTAAAAAACTCTCGTAAAATATGAAGTAATTTACGCCATGTAAATAAAGTAAATTGGGCTAACAAAGTCAACTTAAAAGAGTTTTTTACTCAATTTTCCTTTAGAAACTAAGTTTCCAAAGTATGTCTAAACATTCTATAATTTACTTCGTAATGTAAATTATATTAATAACTATACATCACTCTTATATGTATACAATTTTGTGTCTCATGTATTAGTTATTTTGCTTATCTAAAGATATTTTGTAAGGAACAGTATTCATTTTACTTCGTAGTATCATTATTCACCTTATGTAAATAATGTAAAATTAAAAAAGTTATTTATTTGAAATAATTTCATTAAAAAAAATATATGTTTCCTCATTTATTACAAAGCATTAAATAAATGACACCCTGTAAATAATGCACATTGTGTAAACAATGTAAAGAATGTACATTTAAAATTTTTTTTGCTTTGAGTTTATTATGCTTGAAATTAAAATTTAAAAATTTGTTATGAAGTTTTAAATAATTTACACCACAGAGTAAACAATGTAAAATATTGGACAGCCCCAAGTGTAATGTAAATAATAAATGCCAAAACCACTTTACAATCCTCGAATTCCACATTGTAAAATTTGAGAAGCGTAACCTAAGACTTGTTGATGTTAATATGCAGATGGACATCAGCAGCTACATATCTGGTGATACTTATTATCCAATCTGAAAATGCATGAGGAGTAAACAGATATCAGTGGCGTTATTTAGGCCACCTTGTCGATTATTCTTGCCTTATATTATGCCTCCTTTAACGGGGGTTACCTGCCGGTTAACCAAGATCAGAGTGATATTAAATAGTTTACTTTAAGAACCAACCATTAAACCCACATATTTAGTACCATCACATTGGTGTTAACACAGCAAAATTTGGCTTCAAAACTTTCCTATAACAGACCACTGTTAACGATTTAATTTCTGGAGGTGATCAAGGCTCAGTTCTTAAAAATATGAAACAGCACAACATATGCCATTTTGCACAAGCGAAGGTTCAAGGCGTGTATTACGAAACTTTAACCTTAAATGTTATGATTACATTACCTCATGAAGACATGTAAATAAATAAGTCGTGTATTATCGACTATTTAAGATTAAGTTTTTTGTATCGTTCCTATATGATCTATCAAGGAATGCAAGAGAAAAGAGAAATAAAACAAATTACTTCTCAATGAGAAAGGCATTTCTCTTAGAAAACAAAAGTGAAGCATGTAGGCATAGACAAGAAAGAGAAGGAGATGTATTTGCATTCTCTATTGCAATTACTACTCTTAACATCAATAATATATGCTGCAACAACAATTATTGAATATGATTCATTCATTGTTGTTATATATTTCAATGCCGTTATATTTTTGTTATTTTCTATTCCAGCATTGTTATTGTAGGTGATGGAAAACAAAATTTGTCTTGGCTTTCGCTTCAATTGAATGAAGATTTACAAATTATTACGCATTTAAAATCGTTTGAGTGAAGATCAATAAATCAAGAATAAGAAATAAGTTCTAAAAATGGGTTTAAAAAAGATAAAGTGAAAATGAAAAAAAAAATAAAAAATTTAAATCAAAAAGAATAAATAAATAAAAATTGAAAAAAAAAGAAATTTATTGTTAAGAATAAAGTAAAATTTAATTTAAAAAAAATTAGAAATATTGTGTGTGTGAAAATGTTTAATTAAAGTGAATAGGAAAAGGTGACAAAGCAAAGCCTAAGATTTTATAATGACATGCGCAGAGTGGTAAGTACAGTTATTTAAATTAATTTTTTTTGCATTTTTTTCTGTGTATATTCCTTAAATTATTAAAATATTGTTATTAAGCATAGTTTTTGATATTATGTTTTCTTAAAATTCTATTTTCTCTTGTTTTACAATTACTTGAAATATAGTAAGCGCCATAAGTGAGTCAACACTTTTGTTCTTAAGTATAAAAAAAAGTTCCTTTATCATGAATTGTTGTTTTTGTTTTAACATTTTATAAGTAATAAATAAACGTTTTTATATTTGGAAATTTATTCGACTATTCTCATTTACTTTTCTCGCTATCCTAAGAAAATGAATTAATTCAGTGGTGTACGCTCACTTTTGGAGCTCAGTGTATATGTATATATGTACATACCTTTGTTGTGTATAGTGGCAAGCATGTGCATTTCCATATTTCCTGTTTTCTTGAATTTCACAATTATTTGAAATGTACCACTAAAATGTAATAGAAGTCGCCGCAGTCTAGTAGGTAGTGTGTTGGCTTATTAGACGTAAAGCCAGGGTTCAAACCCCAGGCCAGACATAAAAAAAAAATATTTCTTCGGCGAGTTCCTCTCTGCAGATTTCTGGCAAAAACTCTGAGGGTAAATAAAAAATTGCCATGAAAAGTTTCTCAAAAATCTTTCGTTCGGAGTCGACTTTAAACTGAAGGTCCCGCCACTGATGTATAAAATTAACACTTACAACATAAATGGTGTGAGAAACTAGGTCGTAATCCTGACTGAAGGGTTGTAATGACCAATTCTGTATGTATGTACATACATATGTAGCACTAAAATGACAATAATCATTTGAATAGAGTGGCATGTGCATATTTTTGAGAACTGCTCCCCGATCCTCCTGCACAAATTTCTTAAAATTTTTTTTCAAAACCAATTTTCTCGAACTCCGTGATTAACGTAGTTATACCCAGAGGTCAGCAATGAGTATTCAAAACGATGACTAGATTCGAATCATACTTATGATTTCTGCTACTTATACGCATTCATACTTATTTTAATGTCATGCTTATACTACGCATATTCAAAGTTTGAAATACTCATGGTACTCATACTTAACAATACGCATGATGTTATTGATTTCGACTCTCCTTGACTCTTCGTATACACGAACCACAAAATAAGTATGATTCGCGTACGAACACTACAATACTCACAAGAAGGTTGTGTGTTTGCTCTGCTTGCTGTCTTTGTCTTTTTTGTTTATGTGTCTTTCTTCTTTCTTTGTAAATGCAACAACAATTAAGATTGTAAATTTTGACGAATGATACGAATCAGTAGGCGTATGAGTCAAACATAGTTCGAGTTTGTTATGAGTTTGATGTCAACGTTGTACTCATACTCATTGCAACTTGTACTTATAAATCAATGTAGTACGGAGTACGAATGAATCAGTGAATCAGAGTAGTTGGATTGGAATACTGTTGACTCACTCATACTCAAAATTTCATGAGTACTTATGAGTAGTGAAAAAGCGATTCATTGCTGATCTCTGGTTATACCACTATAACAGGGCTTTGACGCAGACCCCTTGGAACATGTATGTACTTTCATACATAGTTTTGAGAAGCTGTTCCCGTTCCTCTCAAGATATTTTTTATTAACTTAACGTGGTAGATAAAATTATTTTTCTTTTCAAAGTGGATTTGCTCAATAAATATCAGTTTACATGGAATTATTTTCTCAATGCTTGATTAATATGCCTTGAAACTTTCCTTTGGATGTGAAATGTCATTACTGGACCTCGTGTACTTATATTCTATAATTAGCTCCTAAATATATTTGGTCAATTCACACAAGCCGTTGTATTGTTGTATTCATTGTATTGTTGGAAGAACATACAACAGTGTATGATTGTTGTTGATATTTTTCATATAAAAATCCGATACACTTATACACATTTTTTTTCATATGTTTTCAAAAAGTTGTATTGGTTTCGGGCTATCAAATTGTTTGAATGCCACGAGATACACAATACAGCATAGCATTGAGCGTTCAGAAACAAACAAATTTATTCAATACAACATACACGATACAAAGTCGTGTGAATTGCCCAATTAATTTTGGTTTTCTTCGAAACAGTTAACAGTGATCTGATAACAGCAAACTTTGCTCTGTTAATGGCATAAGTGGCGCTACTAAAAATGTGGGTTGTTGTCTTTTGTTTTTAAATTCGAACTTATTTTCACACATATAAGAATGGCGTTAATAAAGGGTGTTTTTTATAGGGGTATAGAACTTTAAGTTGGCATTACTTTTCAAGATGGCGACCGATTTAACAGCTGTCAAGTGATTTATTCTCAGTTTGGTTTGGCAATTCATCATGAATAGACTCACGCCTGAACAACGCTTGCAAATAATGCAATTTTATTTCGAAAATAATGGTTCTGTGCGGAAAACGTATCGCGCACTACGTCCATTTTATCGTCGACAAAATCGTCCATCAGAGCAGTTAATTCGATTAACCATGGAACGTTTTCGCACCACGTTTACTCTTATTGATAACTCGCATCCCCAGAGACGCTGTACGGTGCGTACAGAAGAAGCTATTGCTGCTGTAGAGCGTAGCATTTAAGAAGACCCGAATGTGTCCATCCGCCATCGAGCACAGGAATTGGATCTGTGTCCATCCACTTTATGGAAGATTTTGCGGAAGGATCTTGGTTTGCGTGCTTACAAAATCCAATCTCGTGCAAGATTTGAAGCCAAACGATCATCAAGTAAGGCGTAGATTCGTCGAATGGGCCCAAAACGAGATTACCGTTGTTCCCGATTTTCATAAGCGAATTTTGTTTAGCGATGAAGCGCACTTCTGGTTGAATGGCTACGTCAACAAACAAAACTGCCGCATTTGGAGTGAAGATAATCCTCAAGTGTATGTGGAAACACCGTTACATCCAGAAAAACTGACTGTTTGGTGCGCTTTATGGGCTGGTGGAATCATTGGTCCGTACTTTTTCAAAAACGATGGTGGCCAGAACGTTACAGTCAATGGTGATCGGTATAGAGCCATGATTACAAACTTTTTCATTCCTGAATTGAATAACCATGATGTCCAGGAGATGTGGTTTCAACAAGACGGCGCAACATGTCACGCAGCTCGCGCCACAATAGATTTATTGAAGACACGTTTGGTGACCGACTAATTTCACGTTTTGGACCTGTGAATTGGCCTCCAAGATCTTGTGATTTAACACCGCTAGACTACTTTCTGTTGGGGCTATGTAAAGTCATTGGTCTATGCGGTAAAGCCACAAACGCTTGACCATTTGAAAAAGTCATCGAAGATTGGACTACATCCGCGCCAGCCGTTGCGGGTATATGCCAGAAATCATATTTAAAATGTAATGCCACAAGATTATCTTTCGGATAAATAAAATTCATGTCAATCGAATAATCCATCGTTGTTTTATTGCAACTTAAAGTTCTATACCTCTATAAAAAACACCCTTTAGAATAAATCTCCGTTGTACTCCAATACTTGCACGAATTGGATGGCCCAACCATCTGGTTTAGTTTTGACAAAGGGCTCTAATGTGGATTGATGTCCATTATACTTCTTCTCAATGTGTTTCAGAAAGCCTGGTGATGAACAGTATCGATTGAACTGTTGAAATTTATGAACATTTTTTATAATGACTACAAAAACTGACGTTAAGTGTCAGGTTTCTTTTTACCTTTTAAAATGCAGTAGAATTTATTGGCAACCCAAAATTTTATGAAAAAATTAGTTGTAAAATCTGTTCTCATTTTTAAGGATATACATCCTATCCCCTTTCTTTTCATTTGTTGGGCTTCTCTGCTTTCCCAATTTGTAAAGAAATTACAGAAATTCGAAATTTTTGTTTCTTGCCTTCTGTAGAATGTCTTTTTAATAGAAAATTACCCTCATGAAATGCATGCTCTTATGTATGTACGTGAATGGGTTGTTCACTTTGTTCATATTGTGTATGTGCGCGTATGTGTATATGTATGTAGATTTTAGTTGCCAACTCATTCTGGTAATGGATTATGGTAATTCTCAGCCAATGTAAACTTTTCACATGTAAACACTTATTTCACTCACTCACTCCGTCTATTCGCTCCATCACAACTCATTCATTTCACAATAAATCTTCATATTACTCTACACTGGCTAGAATGGCATCACACCCACACATACATACACATGCATAGAGAGACGAAAACATATTTACAATGTTTTTGTAATTGAAAATTTTTTACTTAAAAATGCATTGAATTTTCAACATTTGAATTGTAGCAGAATAATTGGGAATCTGTGCGGATGTCTATGTATGCATGTAAGTGGCACAATTCACTCATTCATGCTTTTGTAAATGAGAACTCATACATGCTTATACAGTGGGAGGCAGTGGCGAGGTACTGTTTATTAATATTTGACTTATCAAAATGTTAGCTGTGTACGTATGCTGTTGGTGTGTACATACATATGTATGCGTGTACGAGTATGTACGTGTTCAGATTCAGACAAAACCTATAAATTCAGATTAGAGCGATAGTAAAACGAAAGTAAGTCACATGTACTCAGTTATGCACTCAAGTAGAAAAACTAAATATGGCAACAATGTTCCGAAATTTTAAAGTGTATAACTTTTTCCAGAATAGAAATATTTTAATAATCTCTTCAACCAAAGTAAAGCCTAATATGACAACTTTCAAACAAGCTATAGTTTTGTCTGATGCAATTGATATTACCAGATTTATTAAATTTTGGAGACATCTACCCGATCGTTTGTAATTCGAGCACTCAGTGGTACAAGATTTAGTAAAACGCTTCTTCAGAAAATTAAATATTTGAGGAAAATATCAAATTTTATACAAATTGATTATTTTTTTAAAATGTGCAAAACTGAGTACATTTAAATTTCATTAATTAAATGTTATTTTTGCTATAAATTTGTTCAATAAGAATAATAAATTAAACCAAAAAAGAAAAAAAAAATACTCAAACTTCAGTATTTAATACTGTTACGCTTTTTTTGAAGTCGCCGTGGTCTAGTAGGTTGTGTGTTGGCTTATTAGACGAAAAGCCAGGGTTCGAGCCCCAGGCCAGACATCAAAATAAAATACAAAAATATTTCTTCGGCGACTTCCTCTCAGCAGATTTCTGGCAAAAACTCTGAAAGTAAATAAAATTGCCATGAAAAGCTTCTCAAAAGAGTCGACTTTTAACTGTAGGTCCCACCACTCATGTATAAAAATTAACGCACACAACATAAGTGGTGTGAGAAACTAGGTCGTAATCCTGACAGAAGGGTTGTAATGACCAATTATGTATGTATGTATGTATGTACGCTTTTAAAAACGTTTAAAATATGTGCTCCTCGTAGTTTGCAAATAAAATAAAAATAAATTTGTGTTTAGTTTTAATAAAATTCTTTATTGTTCACACAATTCTGTGTGCCACTGTTTACAACGTGATATAAACAACAACAATTGCTTTGTTTGTTATTCCTCTTTGCACTCTTTTGCATAAACAATAACAATTACTAGACAATTGTTCGACAGACCTTTGTAAAGGTCTGTCCTGGACCTTTGTAAAGGTCCCAATTCCTCTCTTCGAACACACCACGTCTTCACACAAGACTGACTGAACTTTTTACTGACTAGTAGTTGCCTGCTTTACCTTGCCTTTTATATGGCAACGCAAAAAGTCTTGTGAATGTTTTTGAAGGCGAATGTTAGTGGCTTCGCCTTCTCGCGATCTCTATAAACGTAAATATCGTTGTTTCATTATTGTTGTTTTTGTGCTTTGCTTACATTTATTCTTGTCATGTTTGTTGTTGTATTTTTGTTTACTTGTTTAGCATTTTTTATGCTGGTTTGAAGTCGCCGTGGTCTAGTAGGTAGTGTGTTGGCTTATTAGACGAAAAGCCAGGGTTCGAGCCCTAGGCCAGACATCAAAATAAAATACAAAAAGTATTTCTTCGCCGACTTCCTCTCAGCAGATTTCTGGCAAAAACTCTGAGAGTGAAATAAAATTGCCATGAAAAGTTTCTCAAAAATCTGTCGTTCGAAGTCGACTTTAAACAGTAGATCCCACCACTCATGCATAAAAATTAACACACACAACATTAGTGGTGTGAGAAACTAGGTCGTAATCCTGACTGAAGAGTTGTGATGGCCAATTATATATGTATGTATGTATGTTATGCTGGTTTTTGTTCTCTTATATTAAGCAGAGCGATAATTTGTAAACAAGTTCATTGTTTTTGTAGCTTTTGTTTATAATTTTAATGTTAAACAATGTAAATGCGTAATATAAAGAAGTACATGTACTCACTTTTGCACCTCACTGTATGTTTTGTATATGCTCTCATATAAATATCACAGTTTGCTTATGACAGCCATCAAGTGCATATGTATGTATACATATGTGTGTACTTATGAGTTTGTGTGTATGCGTGTTTATGAGTTTGTGAATCAACATTATTATAATGCCTCATAAAAACGGAAATTGCTGGCAATCGGAGAGAGAGAGAGATAGAGAGCGAGCCAGAAGGAGAGATCGAGGGTAGCATTTTGGAATTAAGTCCAAAAACTATCAAAATATTGTAGAATAATACTCATTTTTCATACACGCACACACACTGGTACACCCGTACACACACAACATACATACATGACACATGACGCATACATACCCACATTAAAAATATTTTTTTTTTGTGTGCTTAAGAGCTTGTACATGAGCATAATTTATTATGCATTTTATGCTGTTGGTGTGTACATACATACATATGAATGTATGCGTGTATGTGTATAGATATGTTGGTATTGGTATTCCTTTAGAATTTGCATGTATAAGTGATTGCGTATGAATATGTGTGTATGTGTGTCTATGTAGCCAGAGAATGTCTATGATTTTATAAATTGTTGATTCGCTATGATGAATGATGGTTTATTTATTGCTTACCTTTACATTAGTATGTGTAAATGTATATGCATGTATGTGTGTGTTGTTGCTGTTGGTTGTATTAATACGTTTTAATGGTAATAGTGTTCATTTTAATTTCTCCTCTTTTTTTTTGTCGTAGCAACTACTGACTGCCATTTATTATTGAAGGGTTTCAAAAATTTTTGCATTTATTTGATGGCATGGATTAGTTCATTAGATTAGTGCTGCGCTGCTCTGGTCAATTTTGTATCAATTCATTTGCGAGCTTTATCACAGAGAGAGAGGGGAATTAAAATGTCAGATTTGTTTTGGGTTTAAACGATGCATAATAGATTCAAAGTGTGGTATTTGTTTAGTGATGATATCGGCAAATAAAAAATGTATGCGGGAATAGATGGCTACACAAATCCAATCACAATTGGTTCAAATATTGCTCAATTTTAGCAATTATTCCACAAAGGCTTTATTTCCATACCAAATATTTTTTCCCAAAGCCTTCTGGTCCTTTAGAGAGGATAAACTGAAAAACGATGCCATTTTTTTTAAAGAAAAAATAGTATTTTGTGAACTACTAAAACAAGTTCTAGACTGGTAGAGTTGCCATCATTTGCAGTGTAGATTTAACTTATCATGTGTAAGTGTAAATACTTTGTGGTATTGAGTGCGATTATAGGCAAATTTGTTCACTGAATCATATTCTTTCTCAAGATTTGGCTCTACCGAAAATACTGTCGAGCACTGAAACTCCTAGACCATGCCGCTTTTAAAGCAAAAAGATATACAGACTGTGATGATCTACTAACGTAATTGTTAGAACTTAAGCGAGTTGTTATCGTTTAATCCAACATTACTAGCCTCCTTTGTATTGGTATCAAATTGATGACCCGTCTCAGGACCACTACAAACATACATACATACATAATTGATCATTACAACCCTTCAGTCAGAATTGCGACCTAGTTTCTCACACCACTTATATTGTGTGTGTTAATTTTATACATGAGTGGCGGGACCTACAGTTTAAAGTCGACTCCGAACGACAGATTTTTGGGAAACTTTTTCATGGCAATTTTATTTTTGCTCTCAGAGTTTTTGCCAGAAATCTGCTGAGAGGAAGACGCCGAAGAAATACTTTTTGTATTTTATTTTGATGTCTGGTCTGGGGCTCGAACCCTGATTTTTCGTCTAATAAGCCAACACACTACCTACTAGACCACGGCGACTTCAGGACCACTCCTTAAGGTTACTGCGTGTTGCCTTATGGCCTTATAATAATTATAAGCGACTTATTATCCCTTTTATGGTACTACCTTGAGTACAATATACGGATCCAATGAGCCTTAGGATTCCAAAAGCTTCGAACGTACCATATACTTCTAAAACAAACGTGGTTTAAGGTATAAAGTAGTCGAATTCGTTTTTCTATTTTTCAGTTTTCAATTAAATTTTATTGCGTGCTTCTCTGATTATTTTTGCTGTCTATTCTAAGGCGCTATTTTGTAATTTTCCTATTTTTTTTCTTGTTGCTGTAACATTAATTACAATTTAAATATTTCACTGTATCTGTCTGTCCCTTTAATTTGTGTTTATATAGCCGAACGAATTTCTAATCGAATTTGTTTTTCAATTTTTTTTTGCTGATCAAATAAAAAAGGCAAAATTGTGTTTTTTAAACGCCTCAATGCATGCTAAAGAATTCTGCTTGTTTTTGCTTTTTTTTAAAGCCCCTAAACATATACTTCTTACATTTAAAATGCGAAACATTTAAATTTGATTTTCAAACATAAAATTTTATTTAATAAGAGACTTTTTTTCTTGAGAAATAGAATGAGAGAGAGGCAATATTGAAGTGGAGCCTTTTAATATTTGTTTTATAAGACAGAGAGAAAGAGAAATTGAAAAAAAAAGATTCTAAATAAACATTATTTCCGGTAATTTTATTTATTTATTTTCCAGTTTTTCTGATTCCGCTTCTTCTTCTGTTTCTTGTTTCGTCGATTTTTATGTTTTAATAGAAACGTTATAATCATCGTTTTTCATTTAATACGTTATGGTCGTTAAAATATTCTCTTTTTTTTTAATTTTTTTTTTTTATTGGAAAAAATTGGAAGTTTAACGCCCCATTATTGAAAACAACAGCCGAAAAATAATTTTTTCAAAAGGAAACATTTATTGTATAATAAACATTGAGCGAGAGAGAAAGACAGACAGAGAGCAATATGAAAGTGTTTGAGTGTGTTAAACATTCGTTCTCACACACACACACAGTAGTACAATATAATGTATTTGAATTAATAATATTTCAGAAAATATTACGTGACCATTTAAAGCAATCAATGATGCTGACACTCGCATTGGCACTGCGACTGTCAGTGACAGCCATACAGCCATACAGCCGAAATAAAATTGTCAGAATACGAACACGTGGCCCGAGCTTTGCAGGCAAGAGGACTCCTTTATATAAGAATTGAAATAATAAGCAAATTGTAGTATTAACGAGTAACAAGCCCCTCTGAGTAAATAAAACGATTTCATAAGAAACCGTAGATTGAACTAAAGGGTCTAGACGACTGGCAAACAGCTTTACATGTGATTATGTGTGTGAAGATAAATTCGAATTTGAAAACCAAAGACGCAAACCCAGACTTTTAGCAGCGCCATTTCTTGCCTCTAACAGGGTAAACTTTGATATTAACAGAGCACTGTTAACTGTTTAACAGTGGCAATGAGTAGATTAGTCTTGTACTTTGCAATTATTGCAGGCTATTTATATAAAATATAATTCTCATTATGTTCATTACTGTTTGTGAACAGACGTGTTAAAATGTAAAGGATGGTTGGTGTGGATGTAGGAAGGGGAATTATTCCATCAATTCCACTGTTACGGTGCGAAAGAGGCCCCTCTGGCCCACCATTTGCATATACTCGGTGTCTTATATGTTTCAAAATGGCCACTGATC
The DNA here is from genome assembly GCA_958299815.1 of Sarcophaga carnaria. Classification (NCBI taxonomy): domain Eukaryota; kingdom Metazoa; phylum Arthropoda; class Insecta; order Diptera; family Sarcophagidae; genus Sarcophaga; species Sarcophaga carnaria. The sequence goes on along the minus strand of OY283150.1, from coordinate 127,433,542 downwards.
TTCTAGAGAATTTTTAATCAAAAAATTGATATTTTCAAAGCCAATTTTCTCAATATCATATCAATTTATATGGGACTATATTGCTGATTATATTAAGAGGCTTTGGACCTTCCTTTGAGTATTAAATGGTACTCATAGACATACATACATACTTGGCTATTACAACCCTTTAGTCAGGATTTCGGCCTAGCTTCTCAAACCACTCATGTTGTGTGTGTTAATTTTATACATGAGTGGCGGGACCTACAGTTTAAAGTCGACTTCGAACGACAGACTTTTGAGAAACTTTTCATGGCAATTTTATTTACTCTCAGAGTTTTTGCCAGAAATCTGCTGAGAGGAAGTCGCCGAAGAAATACTTTTTGTATTTTGTTTTGATGTCTGGCCTGGGGCTCGTACCCTGGCTTTACGTCTAATAAGCCAACACACTACCTACTAGACTACGGCGACTCATAGAGTATATGTTAGCTCCTAAACAAGTGGACTTATTCAAATCGATACTGTTAAACAGCTAACAATGCTCTGTTAAGGGCAAATTTTATTCTGTTAAGAGCAAATTTTGCTCTGTTAACGGCAAATGTGGCGCTGCTAAAATTTATGGATTGCGTCTTGGATTTTCAAATTCGAATTATCTTCACACACATTTACATATGATCGGTCAAAAAGAATTGTCAGAGACATTGTTTTTATGGGTACCATCGCAACATGTCTCCTTACAAATATCTCCGCCATATCGTATATATATCGGCGGCGATCGCTACTATAAGGCTCTCAGGTCGCATTACATTAACTCGAGAGTTGTTAGCGATTGTCTGTGGAAACTGAATCAGCTACGAATTGTTCAACTGTATCCTCCTGCTCCTCCTCTCCTGCAACCACTTCCATACGGCAATGAGCATTATACTATATTCTCAACCAGCGTGTGTGGTCATTCATCTGCCAATGTTGACTTAAAACAGTCGGTAATGGGGATACGACCTTCTCCTGTTGTTGTTATCATATTAGGCTCACAGTGTAAACCTTAAAATTTTCCTTTACAGATGAGAATACTGTTTTTAATACACCCCAATGGAGACCCCAATGATCCAATTTGTTCTCCTGTTCGTTTCGTTTCCATAGCAATTAAGATGCTTAGGAACTTAAACAAGGCCATCCCTCCCTAGATAAAAGACGAAAAGTATTCAATTAACAGACGAGTCATGAACGATCAAACACTAGGGAAGATCGCTCGTCTGTCTGCTTAAGTGCATGTGCACGATGTAATGCTTTCATAAGGCCTTACATATCCGAATGAAAGCCACTAGCGCTAGAGAAAAAGCCCAGGCAAGAGCATTAACTGTCAAAAGGTTGTCGAGTCGCCTGTTTGTCTGCGACAACCCTTGATCGTGGTAGACTCGCTGCGATACAAACTATTGCAACGAGGGGGCAGGTGCAGTATCGCAATGAACGCCGATCTTTGTTTCTTAACTAATGGTTTTATGGTCATGATTTTCACCGGCCGTGTGGTGTCGCCACTACACCATCGCACATAATGTGAGTATAAACAAATTAATCGTACGGAGTAGTTGTCACCATGGCTATCTTTCCTGAATTAATTACTTTTTAAGGCAAGTGAAGCCTCTTCATTTTCATAAAATTTGGAAAAATTCTTTCCAATCTTTCGTATTTGAGCCTGAATTGCTTTGAATGGTAGTGAAGCACTGTTCACGTTACCATCATAGGGTACAGCAATCATTGCCGAAGTAGAGTGCTTGTGTAGTTGTGTGGAGTGAGGCACTCAAAACATACAACAAATGTATGCTGGGCAATGGAGTGAGTATCCGTGCTTGTGTCCATGGTTAATAACAATGACAAGAAATCAATATTTAATGGACAGCAAATAATAAACATCAATGCTGTACACAATGACAGCAGCAGTAGCAACAACAACAACAACAACAACAACGACAGAAACAGCAACAACAAGACTTAGTAGCAATTCACAATACGCTCAGAGGCGACAGTAAATTGAACATTTTTGGCTGGAAGTCTTCAGAGAATGGTTGGTAAGAAAATGATGGTTAAAGGATGATGCCATAAGGATGTACGTGCCATCAGTTACGTGGCTGGTGTGGTAATTTTATTGGGGAGTGGAAATTTTTCATGTCATGCAATGAAACGAGGTTTAGTGGATCAAAGTGACACCCTCACTGCCAACGATGTAATGAAAGAGTTCTTTGAAGGTTTTGACAACAGTGATGTCTCTGGACTCTGACCAGAATGGTGTTGATCCCGCCGTTAAAAATACATCAGTCAAAAGTTAAACATTTTCGTAACAGAGAGGAGGCCTTATTTCGACTCTGAGCCAGCAATTCTGGGGACTTTCAGGGTGAATCGAGTAGTTAGTTTGGTGCTCAAACAAAAAGGCATTTGGTTTCTGTTGGATTTCCTGTGTTTTCAGAATGACAATTAGTGGGTGGAAGATTGCGAATTTTATAACGAAGAGAGGACGGACTGGGGCCTCAGTGTCCCCTATTCTCGGAACTAGTTTGCAACACTGGCCGTTCATTACGGCTACTGCAGGGGATACTGAAGCATTTAAGAGTTCCACTGAAAGAAATTTTGGGATATGCTCCTATCAGATTTACGAATCAGCCTCTTCCTCTAAAATTACTTCCGTCAAGCTACTTTAGTCTAGTTTCAAGGGCATGGCACTCACTCTGTAATACCTATTCGGTTTCTCATTCAAAATCGCTTCTGCAGTACTCATTACTTGGATAGCCCCATACATTCAGCTCTACATTCAACGACACATTGACCAGCCTTTACAACCACAAGGAGTCTAATTGGATTTCTGCAAGAACCAGAATAACTCTGCCGGTTCTTACCATGATCAGAGAAGTCCTGAGCATCATGGATATTCCTCAAGTGGCAACCACAGACCATCTGCAGTCTTCTCTGGCGAAAAAGCCTAAACGTAGTTCTCCTGAGAGTTGACTATAGTCTAACTTCCTCTGACAGTGTCTGTGCTCAGTGTTGTCAATAAACAACAAATTTATATGCCGGCAGAAAATTTCTACATATCATGGCTGACGTCATGGCATCGGGCGTTCATACTCTCTAGAAATTAAGCTTCAAAATGGTTTGAGCGTGACTAGGGTTGTTGCATAGTCAGTTCATTCAGTTCAAATCGCCATCAGGCGTGATGGCACAGCTTCGTTCGAGGTTTCCTTCTACTTTATTTCTACGTTATATCGGCTGATTCGATATTCCCTTTCCAATGGTTTGCCTATGACAAGATCAACCCATTCTTGATGATAATGTTCCGTATGTTACAGTTTAATTAGTATCAAGAGATTGCATGTACTACTCCTATCACTGGTGCTCTGTGCACCACCCCCACAAAGGCCTTGTTTGCAATGCTTAACTGACTTCCTACTGAGCTCTTCGCCAAGCAGGTGGCTAAGTTCACTGCGACAAGACTCAATACCCTGTCTCATTGGCGCGTCGTTCTCTCTGGTCACTTCTCTATTCTGGAGGCCAACTATCGGGCCACGCAATGGATCCCCGCAAACGGTGTTCCCTTCACCCCCATCTCCATCTTTTCGGAAATCCAGGCTGCCATAAAGTCTCTGTCGAACATTGCGAATAATTGTAGGATCATCAGAGAATGTCGTCGTTGCCTCAACCTTCTTTCTGGGCGCACTTGTCTGGGTCCCCGGACATTGTGACATTCCGGGAAACTGCAGAGCCGACGAGCTAGCCAGAGCTGGCGCACTACTCCCGGAATCCTGTTCAATCGACTTAGGAATGCCACTTGCCTCGATCTAACTGGTCATCGCGCGGAAATTTCTTCGAGACGCTAACCTATCCCGGTTACAGTTACTTGGACTTGGTCGCGGCATCATCTCAATCAAAGTGGCCATGCTTACAGGTCACTGTGTTATGGGTAGACACGCAGAGAGGATGCGGCTCCCATTTAATAACTTCTGCCGTGAGTGCAAATCCGCTGAGGAGGACGAGACTGTTTTCCACTTTCTTTGTCAATGCCCATTTCTTGCGAGGTGCAGATATAGGTTATTTGGCTCTCCGACCCTTGTCAGTTTGACGGAGCTATCGTCCATTGATGTCAAGAATATAGCCTCGTTTATCAAACTTTCTGGCTGGTTTTCCAGCGCGGGGTAGTCGTGCTTTGGATATGCAGATCTTGCGCTGACCGACCTCCCCTCCTGGGTTCGGGGGAACTTGGTCAGTACAGGAACTGCGTTCACCTGTGGCACCACAACGGGCCGCTCAAGTGAGCTTTTGGTATGAAGCCACCACACTAACCTAACCTAACCTATGTACTACTCTATTAGATTGGATAGCATTGGTCTTTAATACCCCTTTTTTCTTAGGCCAGCTTTTTCATTGTGTCTCGCATGGATAACATAGTTGAGCTAGGTGCAGTGATCCCAAGTTAGTATTGAAAGTGTAGTCTTATTACTGCCGAGTCAGTTATCGATAACGGAAGTAATTAAACCTTTTCTTTGTCTTTACCTTTCTGAGTGTTAGTTTTCTCTCTTCCGAGAGTGACTTTTCAATTAACCCACGTTAATAGTTAATGTCTATAGTGAAACAGTTACACATCATTGACTTTTAACGCTGCTAAAAAAGCATAAAAAAATTAAAAAAAAAATTAAATTAAATTAAAATACGGAAAATAAGAAACAAAAAATAAATTCAATAAAAATAAAAAGAATAAAAAATTGTTTCGTTTGTTGGTTGGGCTACTCGCTTAATGTCCTTCCGTCCGTCCGTCTGCGTTTTCTCGATGCCGGGGGTTTTTTCCATCCTTTTAGCCATTAAATGGTGGCGAAGCTTTTTGTCTGTAAATTTAATTCCCGTTTTGAATTGGTTTTAAAGTTTTTCTTTTTCTTTTCTTTTCTTTTTTTGTTCTTCAATTCTTTACCGATTTTAATCGTAGAAAAATTGAACAGAGAATGAATTAAAAAAAAAAAGTGAAAAAAATATCGAACGTAGCCGTAGAGTCTTATATTCCATAGATTTCCCTGTGGAGTTTAATTTTGCTTGACTTTCACAAATTCAGATTGCTTTGGAAATTTTCTTTTTGTCTCTTCTTCTTGGATTTTTTGTTTAAAGTCTAGTCATTCCATTTCAATTTGCTTTTGAATACTTGAGGGATGATGGATGATGGATGGTAAATGAAAAATTAAAAATTATTTCAAAAAAAATATTTTTAGCGTTAAGGAATTGTGTGTGTGTGCGTGTGGCAACAAATTGAATTTGTTGAACCCCAGATTTAAATAAAAAATTGCCATTTAATGCAACAGTAAACACAACAACGAAAAAGATTCTTAGTATGCCGAAAGACCTGGTGCTGGAAGCCTTTACTGGAAGTAAAAATATCACGAACTTATGCTGGCTTCCAGAACATCATATTTATTGTCATTGCATTGTTGCCTACCAGAGTGTTCTCTGGGTTCAGACTAATAGACTCAGACAGACAAACTCTAAAACCACAAAAAAAAACCTCATATCGACATCCAAGCATAGACCCTAAATAAAGCCTATTCCTTTGGGAAATGGGGGATTACTCCAACGCCTCCCTTATTTTAGTCTCTGGGCATAGGGGAACACCCGAAAAACGTGTTGAGGACGGATACCACTCTAGAGAACTCATGGGATCCACTTGTTCCCTGGATTTATGATAATAAACTCAGACAGACAGACTGCAAAACCACAAAAACATCCAAGTATTGCCCCTAAATAAAGCCTATTCCTCTGGGAAATGGCGGATTACTCAAAAGCCTCCATTATTTCGGTCTCTGGGCAAAGGGAAACACTCGAAAAACGTGTTGAGGATGGGAGGAGGATTGTTCCATGGGTTTATGATGATAGACTCAGACAGACAGACTGCCACAAAAAACATTATATCGACATCCGAGCATTGCCCATAAATAACGTCTAATACTCTGGGAAATAGCGGATGCTTCAAATGCCTCCCTTATTTTGGTCTCTGGGCATAGGGACACACTCGAAAAATGTGTTGAGGACGGATACCACTCTAGAGAACTCATGGGATCCACTTGTTCCCTGGATTTATGATAATAAACTCAGACAGACAGACTGCAAAACCACAAAAACATCCAAGTATTGCCCCTAAATAAAGCCTATTCCTCTGGGAAATGGCGGATTACTCAAAAGCCTCCATTATTTCGGTCTCTGGGCAAAGGGAAACACACGAAAAATTTGTTGAGGATGGGGGAGGATTGTTCCCTGGATTTATGATGATAGACTCAGACAGACAGACTGCCACATAAACCTCATATCGACATCCAAACATTGCCCATAAATAAAGCTTATTCCTCTGGGAAATTGGGGATTACTCAAGAACCTCCCTTATTTCGGTCTCTGAGCATAGGGACACACTCGAAAACTGTGTTGTGTACGCGTACATTTTAGAAAAATCATGGGAGTCATTTGTTCCCTGGTTTTATGACGATAGATTCTGACTAACAGGCTGCCACAAAAAACGTTATATCGACATCCGAGCATTGACCATGAATAACGTCTAATACTCTGGGAAATGGCGGATGCTTCAAATGTCTCCCTTATTTCGGTCTCTGGGCATAGGGAAACGCTCGAAAAATTTGTTGAGGACGGCTATCACTCCAGAAAAATCATGGGCGCCTTTTGGCCACGCCTTCCTGACTAGAATAGATGTTCTATTCGACCATTAGGTTGGGCTGGCGGAATCTTAACGCAATTAATTTTCCTCTCACGACGTGATATTTATTATATGGTCTCTGTTCTCATGCATCATTGTCTAACAGGGGGGCTTGTGTGTCGACTGGACGCTCAGTCACATGTTGTCTGAAGCCGGGTAGTCTGTACGCTAATGTTTCCTGTCCAGGAACAGCGCGAATGCGTATGTGAATACGCAACAAAACCCCACTATTCGCACCCCTGACAGAACTATCAAAATTAAGGGTAAGATACATTGCCCAGTCGTCCGGTGTCGCGTGGGTGTACATTGTCGCAATTTAATTTAATAGATTATGTGTTACATAATGGGCCAAATGTGTTGGCCGAAGTGGTAACCTCTTTTATTTTTACATTTGGTGATGCTAATTAACACAACCTAACCCTAAAATGCTGTAATTGCTTGTCAAGTTCGAGAATATAAACGCCTTGAGGTAGAGTTACTCAGTCTTGGATAGCTTCTTAGGACTTCGTAAGGAATTTTTTTTACTGGTCTTTTACTATTACTTCGCCGTAGTCTAGTAGGCAGTGTGCGACGTAAGGCCACGGTTCAAACCTCAGGTCAGACATCTCCAACAAAATGAAATAAGAAAACGTATTTCTTCGGCGACTTCCTCTCAGCAGATTTCTGGCAAAAACTCTGAGAGCAAGAAAAAATTGCCATGAAAAGTTTCTCAAAAATCTGTCGTTCGAAGTCGACTTTAAACTGTAGGTCCCACCACTTATGCATAAAAATTAACACACCCAACATAAGTGGTGTGAGAAACTAGGTCGCAATCCTAACTGAAGGGTTATAACGGCCAATTATGTATGTATGTACGTTACTTGTACTGGCCTCAACGAAAATTTGTCTCAACTTCATAAAAGAAAAATACGGACAAAAAAGCTTAAAAACACTTTGTTTTGCCTCTTTTTGGCTTTCAAACACCAGGGATTAGTTACACTTTCTTTATAAACTCGAGCAATAAGAAAAACGAAACAAACAAAAAAAAAAAAAACTAAAAAGGATACGAAATATGTCCTTTGGGTAGTAGTTAAATAGTTATACATGTGTGTGTGTGCAGTAGTAACAAGTAACGGTAAATTTAGCATATGGAACAACAGAAACATGGCTCATCAGCAGCTACACACCAAAACAATCAATTTCAAATACGTCGGCAATAATTCACTTTAACGGCCGTTACTGACCCACTCGTAAGAAACTGTTAAACAAATAAAAACAAGAGATAAACACACGTACACATACACTCACCTATAATTTATTATATCGTGGTGTAGGAGAAACTAAAACTAAAAGAAGAAACAGAAGAACAACAACTGACCACTTAAATTTGTTTGTCCCTCAAGGCTTGGCCTGCACTACCAAGTTTACTAAGACACGTAAGTGAACACCCTCTCGTATGGAGTGTAATTTGGCTAAAGTTTGTTTCAGAGGAAAAAAGTTATAAATCTTAGCATCTTTTAGTTCTACTGGGTATTATCATATCCACATCCAAATACTGTGTGTGTGTGTGTGTGTGTGGATTTTATTGAGATTTCCATTTCCAATCTCTCTCTCTGTCTCACTCTTGTGTGGATTTGTGTAGGAAATAAATTGGTTGGCCTTAATGCTGTCATTATTACCAGAAAGTGTTTACGTGCTTGCCCCAGAGGCATTTTTAAAGCCTTATCATATGGGTATTGACATAACGGATACAAATGTTTTTGGAAATTTATTAATGGAATCCACTTCAAGGATAACAGTTACTAATAATAACTGTAACTTAAAGCCTTAGAAGAGAACTTTTATGAGGGCAGTTTAAAAAATTTGTCAACCAGATGTACAGCAGATAGTGTCAGAGAAGAAGGAAATGAAAGAATATTCGTATCCAGGGTGAGATAATCGGACGAAAAAGGAGGCAAAGTAAACTGGTAAAGAAGTTGACTCATGTAAACAGCATTTCAGGGATAGCCAAGCATTTCATAATGATATGCAGAAGGCTTTCGGCAAAATCTAGCTGATGCAACCAAAGAATGGTACGCTTGATGTGGAACGATTGTTTGGGCAGGAATTTGAAAAGACACAGGGGCTGATATGCGTATGTCAAATTCAGACGTTAAGAATCTGTTCTACTGTGCAGTGCCGCCGTAGTTTAGTATGTAGTATGTATTAGACGTAAAGTCAGGGGTTGAGTCCTGGCAAATACAAAAAGTATTTCTTCGGCGACTTCCTCTCAGCAGATTTCTGGCAAAACCTCTGAGAGTAAATAAAAAATTGTCATGAAAAGTTTCTCAAAAATCTTCGGAGTCCGGAGTCGACTTTAAACTGTAGGTCCTACCACTCAGGCATAAAATTAACACACACAACATAAGTGGTGTGAGAAACTAGGTCGCAATCCTAACTGAAGGGTTGTAATGACCAATTATGTACGTATGTCTACTGTGCAGTGTAGTGAAATATTCCAACCCTATGGGGAAACTTGCAGATACCCTTCAAGCGGACGACTACTCCATCTCTAGATGAGCTCAATTCAATTTGGATAGGAAGTAAAAAGGATGTGGACATAGCAATCGCAGCACTTGGCTGCTATAAAGTTGATTTGAGAACTGTCTTGGCCAGCTTAAGCAGCTCAACAGGATCTGAGTTCATTTGGAAATATTCGTGGCAATGAGTGGGCAGAAAGGCTTCTAAGGAGAGTAGTTTCTACGCCAACGACAGGATCAAAACCTCTTCATGGTGTGGAAAGTGAAGTTTGAAAAAGTATAGTTGACGATGAGCTGAAGAACTTAGGACCTAAAACGAAGGACCAAAAGGGGAAGCAGGGTTATCACGCCGCGGTAATATCTCCGCCGATGGCGTCAGACACTCTCTGTGGGTTAGGAAGAAGACTCTGGAGGGGTAAACAATCAAAACTAAACTAAATGGAAGTACCAGAACAGCCAGAACCTTTCTGCGTAGTGGGGAAGGAGCAGTATTGAAGGGCATAGTCGGCGAAAGGAAAGTTGAGGAAAGCTGAAGGTTATTCTCAAGACTTCTAAGTGGGTTTGAGGAATTCTAAACTTAAGTTTAGTAATTCCAATTCGAAGGGATTGGTGATTTTACATCAGATAATCCAGAAGTAGTCTGAACATGGCGACAAGGCTTTACAGAACATTTCGACGCCTCCGTTCTATAACATTCTAAGTCGAAAAAGTGTGTTTTGAGTTATGAGGTCCCAAAGTTTTCACGCGACATACGACTATATGTGTATTCTAAGTAGATTTTTCCCTATAACTTCGGAACGGATCGGCGCATCTTAACCAAACTTTGGCCGTATTTAAGTTAGAGAAGTCTAAGTACACTTAGAACGTTATAGAAAGGAGGCGTCGATTTGTGCAGAGTAGGATCAGTGATGAATGCAAAGAATGTATTCCAGAAATAAAGACCTGAGTGCTTTTAGAGAGAACAAGGAATGTATTCCGGAAATAAAGCTTTTAGAGTAGTAGGCAGAGACAGTTGTCCTTACTGACAACGAATAACATGCTAAAGAGTTCGTCAGGATTGGAGAAGACATTGTGCTGATGCCTCTTTATAGAGACGGTTCCATAGATTGTATGGCTGCAGTACTCCAAAATCACTGTATGTTAGTGACACATACATATAATATGATTGCAGTCTCATGTTATCTATACCATCGGTATACGTGAGTAGCATCAAAGAAAATAAAGTATAAAGAATGTGCATTTGAACATATTTTGGAATATTTTTCAAAAATATTTCAGGACGCGAGGGGAAAGATAGAAGGGAAGGATACAGAAACCAAGAGCGTAACTATGCTTTGTTCTCATCGTGCGTTTTTGTTGTTTGACCACTTTTTATTTATTTTTCTGGTGTTAAGAATAGACGTCGGCACCAATGTCCCTTAGGGGAAGAACATCTCCGGCTTTTTACACACATAGGACACGAACATCAATAATGTTCGTTAAAAAGAGCGTAAAAATCTTGTCAGCTTTTAAAGAAGAAGGTTCATGTCACTTTTTTCAGCTTTCAATTATACACCCAAAGAAATATCACAGTAGTATTCACTAATATTCAATGAGAAATGATTTCGATTTTTGGAAGAATACTTGCCAAGTTAAATACGGTGTCTTTAGGGATTTAGTGCAGTACAATTTTTCTATATTTTCCGATCACATATACATATCATTGGGTTAATAAGTAGACTTGACATTATTACTAACAATTTTCCTCTAGGTTAACACATGCCTATGGTTATGGATTAGCGAGTGAGAGGAAGAAAATAAGTTGAGAGTTATTTATTTACAGCCATATAAAGGTGTTAGTAATATACTCTATTTTTATTTTCATTTCATCAACATACATATGTAAAGCTGTCTATCTTTGGCTTAATAATTTTAGATAAATAAAAATAAAATAAAAAATCGATTTTATAATTAAAAGAACATAAAGCTATCCATCTTTGGCTTAAAAATTAGGCCATGTTTTTTAGATAAATAAAAATAAAAATAATAAAAAAAACCATTTTTTATTAAAAGAAAAACAAAAACGAGCATTCCAAAGCATTTAAAAAAAATATACTATGGGACAAAATAAAATATAAAATACGCCCAGTTAATGACATAGAACATTTTTAACACAAAATATTCTTCGAGTGCTATTCTGAAATAAAATGATAAAGCATCCGCAGCACATGTATTCTTGTCTCAGGTTGATCGACAACTAAATCAAAAACACAAGAATACATACACATGTACATACGTACGATGAGAGCAACACATTGTTACACTCTTTGTTTGTGTTCATTTTCCTTCTGTCTTCCTCCCTCTCATCTAGAAATGATTCTTAAAAATATTTTGGTGAGAGCGGGTCGTAATGTTACAACCCGCCATAAGAAAATTTACTTCTACATGATGCGTATTTTTTATATCCATATTCTTTGGTAGCATGCACTGTCTGGTGCAAATTATGCCTGCAGTATTACCTTCTTCCGCATGATTTTCTCCAAACAAAATGTTGAGAACCTGTCCTCTGTTTTTAATTACACACTCTTTATTTATAAGTATACGGTCTGTAGTATTTGAATAACAACTTCTGTTTGGGTTGGTTGCTGTGTTGGCAGTAACAGAACCTGGCTTAATAGCTTTAAGGGTTGCTTACCTTTACCACTTCTTTTACGTACGTGTGTGCGTAATAAACCTTGGAAATAAAATTAAACGCCATTTTCTTTTTTTTTTTTTTTAATTACAATTTATTTTTATTTTCTTTCTTTCTTTTTTTACTTTATTTCACAAAAAAATGTTTTATTTTTTAATTATTTATAATTTAATTGTTGTTGTTGTTGATTTTATTTCCGGTATTGAATTAAAATATTTGTTGTTATCAATTAAAGTTTTCATTGAGCATTTGTTTGTTTACGTTTCTGTATTATTTTTCATTTTTTTTTAATTCTGTGTTTAATTGTATTGTATTTTTTTTTTTTTTTTTGTTTAGTTGTTGTTATTATTTGTTTGCCTTGTTTGTCTGTATTTATTTTTAATTTATTTACCAGCATCATTAATTTGTTTACTTTTATTGTTTCATTCATACTTTATTTAATTTTTGTTTTTTATTTAATTTTACTTTACAATTGTTACTGTTACTGTTGTTGTCTTCTTATTTTTAAATTTTAATTTTATTTTTAATTTAAATTTAAAATTTATTTTGTTTTATTTAAATTTTTAGGTTTTAAATTTGATTTTCTTTTTTTAAATTTTACAATTTCACATTTAATACAATTCTTAAAATGTTTTTTTATTTTTCTTATTTTTTTTTAGTTTTTATGGTGTTTTTAGGTATTTTTCTTTTAAAAGTTTTACATTTTTTTTTTCATTTTTCTCTTTTTCTTACATTTTTATTACACTTATTAAGCTAAAATGTTTTAATTTTTTTTGGGAAAATTAATATTACAAGTGTAGTGGGGAAATTTAAACTATAACATGAGAAACGTTAATGTAGCAATTTAAAATAAAATTAAAAACGAAAAAAAAAATTAATTAAAATAAGTTTTTAAAGAAATAATACCATCCCATCCCACCCCCAGCCCAGCCAGTCTAATCTATAAAACGTATGTGATAGAATTTTAAATAAAAATTTGAATACAATCAATTTATCACACGGAATTTTAAACTTTTTCTCAGCATTCCATCTAAAATTCCATTTTAAACGTTTTTTTTCGGAATTCCATGGAAATTTTGTACAGTACGGACGGTCACATTAAGCAAATACTTGATGAAAAAATATTTTTCAATATTTTCTACAGTACATGTGAAGCTATGATTATGACGGTATTAGCTGAAGTACACAGTATTGTTTGCATAACAAGTACCACGACTGCGTTCACCCGTGGCATCACAACGGGCCGCTATGCGTGCTCAAGTGAGCTTTGTGATAACAGAGCTACCACTCTGACCTAACCTAACCTAAGTACCACGATTACTTAAAACCCACAGTGTACATCATCCAAAGAGGTTTGTAGAGCATAGCAACTGCTAAGGGTGGACCTAAACTTAAAGTCTAGGAACCAAAACTAACATTGTCTTTTTGCTCTACCATTTTGCAATAGAAAAATTTCGTTTCTCTGTGTTGAACCATCATCTAGAACCTGGTAGGAGGATAAGACCGCTTTTGCTCGTTCAAAGTTTACTTTGATAAACTCTTTCACATTTTGTTGCTTAGTTGTTTGATCTATGTTTACTTCCACAAAGTCTTGATAGTTTGTTGTTGTGTATACAACAATTTGTAAATGTTTTTTCATTCTCTCACTTCAAAGTAAACTTTGAACGTGCAAAAGACATCTAAGTGTTGATGAGAGTGTTTACTTAAAATTTCGCAAAACATTTTTAATCAAAGTCACCAAGTTCTAAGTAAGCAGTGATTCGTCTTCTCAAGAGCTAAATAAAGCTGTTTGAAAGCACTCATACTGTGTAATAGATCGAATATGATATAACAGACCGGATTTCATAGCTCAATGGCAATCGGTTTCTAAAGATAATGATGCCTGGTAATGAAAAATGCAGCAATTGCGGAAGAATCAATCAACCAAGGTCGACATCAAATCACAGATCAGTACAGGGGGCCTCTTTCGGCATTTTCGGCAAATTATCCACTATGGGTAGTTCTTCTGCAGACTCACTTCAGCTCTTTCCAGACCTACTTCAGGTCATCTAAAGATAAGGAGCTTTGTGGAGATGTATTTTTAGAGTGGATCTGGCGACAAATAAATCGGTAATAGGCTAATGGCTTTCTGTCAAAGCCTTGTAAGTTTAAACAAAATTAAACCAATTTTGAGTTTTTCACCAAATCTTTGTCTAGTGTGACTGACCATATTCGGTAATAATTACTGAAGAGGAGGGAGGTTTATTGAGTACGAAATTACGTATTGTAAACTAAATTTTCCTTATTATTAAACGATTTGTTTTATTATTTTCTCTATAATAGTATTGATTACATTTTTCCAGCAAATATTTGTTTCATGTGACCGTATGTTAGGAATTTAATCAGTTTAATGTATTTGTACATAGAAGTTTAGGAGTATTATTATTATTTCAAAAATATCTGGAGACTTATTATGACAATGACTATGAAGAATGAAACATTTCTTCAAAAAAAAAAATTTATTATTGAATAGTGAACTTATATAGAACTTCAATGGCTGATTTATTTATTTTAAATAAAAAAGTTTTAATTTAAAAATTTTTCTAGGATTTATTTTTAATTTGAAATTGTTTCTTTTATAAATATTTTTAAGGAATTATTGTGTGTAATATTTGCAATTTATTTGATTTAAAAGATTTCATTAGAATTTTTGTATTTAAAAAAAAAACCAAAAAAAATGAAAAGAATTTAATTTCAATACATTCCTCGAAATCAAATTCATTGAATTCCTATACAAAAATAGTTTCATACATATTAAGGGGGAGAGAGGGGGGGAAGGACTATTTCTTAACGATAAATTTTCCTATAATTTTGTCTACAATATTATTGTGTATTACATTTTTTATTTAGATTTAGTTTTAGTTTTAGTTTTAGTTTTAGTTTCAGTTTCATTTTATTTTTTTGTTTTAATTATTTTATAACATTTTATTTATTTTTTTTTTAAACCTGTTTATTTATTTTAATTTATTTTATTTATAAAGATGCAAATGATTTTTATTTAATTTAAATTTTTTCAAGATTTTTTTTGCTTAAATTTTACTTAAAACATGTGGTTGTTGGTTATTCTATTGTTTCCTTTAAAAAGTTCTATAAATTTATGCAAATATTTACACAGTTTTCTTTTTATTAAATAGTTTTCTTCTTTTATTATTTATTATTGTTGTTGTTTTTTTTTGCTTTTTTTTAAATTCAAAACTTAATTTAAAATATTTTTATTTTTAACAAGTTTAATAGAAATTTTATAAATTTCTTATAAAAAAAACAAACAAAAAATGAACAAATAAAAATGAAAATCGTAATCAAATTAAATTTAATTAAAATTTTCTCTTCATAAAACTGTGGGTATTGTATAAAGTGTGTGCGTGTGCGTGTATTGTTTTTGTTTTTGTTTTTCTTAAAGAAAAATTGGCAGGATTTTTATCTTTCTTTCTTTCTTTCTTTGTTGTTATTGCTGTTGTGGTTGATTTGCTCTCAAATTTCAAATTAAATGACCACAAAAGGAGTATTGAGTTGATTGTTGTGTTGTTAAAGTGCTTAAGTCGCAGCATATATATGTATATGTACATATATGTGTGGAGCGAAACCGTGAGTGAGTGAGAGAGACTTTTGTGTGCTCAGTACAATGTATGTATATTGTACGTTACTAAGTAGTTTTCATTAGTGTTGTTGTAAGTGTTGTTGTTTTATTTAAAGCAACCATTTTTATTTTACAACAACATTTATTAACAATAGTTGTAGTTGTTGAGGCTGTGGTTGTTGTTGATGTTCTTGTTTGCGGTAGTTTTTACTGCTGATGCTGCTCTCGTTGTTTATTACATGCGTGGTGTTATTGTGTTGTTTTGTATTGTGGTTTATGACTTACAAAAGAGAGTATTTTTTTGCATTTCTTTTGATGATTGTTTGTTTGTTTTTGTAGTTACGCTTAAAAGTAAATGTGCATGTGCGAGTGTGTGTGTGTTTCTTTTGGCGTTCAATTCATTTCCTAAAACAGAAAAATTTACAGAAAATTGAGTTGTTATGCATGTTATCTCTGTTTCTTGTTTCTTTTTGGTTGTCTTCTAATGTTTTTGTTTTTAGTTGAATGATCAGCATGATTTTTTCTTTTTATTTGTATGCGGAAGATAAAGAATTTTTTTTCTTTTTCAATTTGAATTTTTTTTTTTTAGCATTTTGAATGCAATTCTTTTAGAAATTCTAATTGTTTACGATAAAAACAAAAAAAAAAAACTGAATTTTGTTTGAAATGAATTTTTAAAATTTTGTAATTTTCTTTTTGTTTTGTTTTGAGTATTTAAACACACTCAGTGCCCACTTCCTTTAAAGGTTCTTTGGACTGTAAAGAGAAGCAAATAAAAAAAGGGGAGAGAAAAAAAAAACAAAAGAAAATTTCATTAGTTAAACATGTTAAACGATTATTATTCGCATTAATAATTGAGAAATTAACAGAAAAAAAATCTAATTTAATTAAATTAAAATTAAATTAAAATCTTAAATAGAAAATAATTAAAATTAAAATACTCTACAACTAAGTAAACATAGGATAAAGAAATACTAAAATAAAAATTAAAATTAAAAAAATTTTAAATAAATGAAATTTCTCTGCAATTTACTTCCTTTATGGAAGTTAAGTTGAAAAATTCGGTGAGACTTTCATTTCACCACAATGTTTGAACAACTTCTATGGATTTTTGGAGGAGTGTCCATCCTTTAAAGATACATTTCGAGAATTTTTTTTTGTAAATTTCGAACGCTAACTAAGAGATAACTTGACAAATGTTGGTTTTACAATGCTTCAACGTTAGGTCTTTGACGTAACCCAACAAGAAAGTTTAATGGCATTAAATTGCATTATCTTGGTAGCCATTAGACAGCACCCAGCCGTGAAAATTATCTTTCGGGAAACTTCTCATGCAATAAATCGAAAGACGGTTGTAATGTGCAGAACCTGTAGAAATCACATACATATATATATATATATATAATCAATAAATTCCAGGTAAATATAGAGAAAGGGAGCGGGTGCAATTTATACACTCAAGTGCAATTTATTTCTTTTTAAATATCATTTAAAATTGAATTTATAAAATTCTCCTAAAAAAAGAGAGCGAGAGAGAGAGAGAGAGAGTAAGAGAGAAATAATCTGGCATTATTTAATTAATTGCGGTTGTTTTCATGGCAATTTGTAGTAGAAGTGAAAAAATATTTTTAAATATTTATTAAACCACATTCAGAAAGAACACTCACAGAGAGAAAGAGAAAGAGAGAGAGAGAGAGAAGTCAAACAAAATGGCTTTAATGGCAATGGTTTTCATAGTGCCAAGCACCGAACTGGAAACTGATAATAGTTAAACAAAATGGAGTTTTTTTTTGCATTAAAATTTAATTAAAAAAATGTTGAAAGTGTTATTAAATGTTTAAATTGTTTGGCTAGATGTATACAATGGGAACATATGTATGGAACGGGTGATTTTTTTTTTGCTATCTATCTTTTTTGGCAACACTGGTTTAAACAGCTCACGCACGTTTCGTGTTTTGTTTCACTGTCAACCATGAATCGTCTTACAAACCGAACAACGTGTGCAAATCATTGAATTTTATTATCAAAATACGTGCTCTGTTAAGAAAGTTCATCGCACGATTCTTCCATTTTATGGTCAGTTTAATCGACCCTCTGAAGCGGCTATTCGGGCTATTGTGAGTAAATTTCGCACCGAATTTACATTGTTGGACTTTAAACCACCAACACGCTTACATAGAGTGCGAACTGAAGATAATAATATCGCAGCTGTATCGGCCGGCCAGTGTTAACGATGACCATCAATTATCGATTCGTCGCCGTTCGCAGCAATTGGGCCTCTGTTACTCAACAACGTGGAAAATTTTGCGGAAGGTTTTAGGTGTGAAGCCTTTCAAAATACAGCTGGTGCAAGAATTGAAGCCTAACGACCTATCGCAAAGCAGAATTTTTGGTTAATGGGCTCTTGGAAAGTTGGCCGAAGATCCACTTCTTTATCGAAAAATTGTGTTCAGCAAAGAAGCTCATTTTTGGCTCAATGGATACGTAAATAAGCAGAATTGTCGATTTTGGAGTGAAGATCAGCCAGAAGCATTGCAAAAGCTACCAATGCATCCAGAAAACACACACAGTTTGGTGCGGTTTATGGGCTGGTGGCATCATTGGACCGTACTTCTTCAAAGATGCTGCAAATCGTAACGCAACTGTGAGCGCTACCGTGAGATGATATCCAACTTTTTTTTTGCCCACAATGCAAGAGCTTGACTTGCATGACATGTGGTTTCAACAAGACGGTGCCACATGCCACACAGCACGCGTAACAATGGACTTATTGAGAGGCGAGTTCGGTGAACATTTTATTACACGTTCGGACCCCGGTCAATTGGCCGCCTAGATCGTGCGATTTAACGCCTTTAGGCTATTTTTTGTGGGGGCTATGATAAAGCTCATGTCTATACAGACAAACCCGCTTCAATTGACGCATTGGAAGACAATATTGAAGCATTTATTCGTGAGATATCGGCCGAAATGTTGGAAAGAGTATGCCAAAATTGGACAAAGCGGATGGACCATTTTTGAGGCGCAGTCGCGGTCAACATTTGCATGAAATAATCTTCAAACATTAAATTACATATATGGACCGTACTATCGATTCAAATAAAGATTTCATGCATTTTTCTGAATTTTATGTGTTTTTTTGGAATATAGCTCTTAAAAAATCACCCAATATATGTATGTATACAGAATATATGCAGAGAATAAGCTTTAGAAAAAATTATTTTGAAAAATAAAAACAGATTAATTAACCGAGATTTGTTAATTCAATATATGACTGGATTGCCTTAAATTAAACTTCTTTGGTTGATTCTCCTTACACGCTTCTGATTGTACTGAAATAGCTGAAAGTCACTTGTGCCATTGTAGGGTACTCCCAAGGATGCTAACATCTTAATTAAGCCATCGTTCAAATGAATTCAAAGGGAAATATCTGTTTTATCAGTCATTAAATTGTATACAAAAATTATTGTCTTTGAACAAGACAATTTTATGATTGATGGATGGCTGAATGGCTGGATGGGATGGCATATTCAACTTTTTCTATTAAAAGTGAAAAAAAAAGAAAAACAAACAAAAAACAATAAATCACAATTTAATTATGTTATGGAAAGCGTATGGTAACCCTTTTGGAAAGCCAAAGATAAAAACCCAAAAAAAGAAAAAAGAAATTAAAGGAAAGAACAACAAAGACAACGACACAAAGAATAAATATTTGTGTTCGGTGGTAACACGATGTCACTGCTTTTGCTTGACAATGATTGATACGATGATTGACAATATAAACAAGGACACATTGTCTAAAAAGCTAAAAATTGATATTGTTTTCGAAGAAAGGGAGAAAGCGGTTCATGTTTGGAGGACAAAAATCTATTGTAGTCGATTTTTTGACATAAAAAAATACCACTGGTACGGTAAATTAAATTATAAATTAAAAATTATAAACAAATGTAGAAAGAATAAAAAGAGAAAAGAAATCAATTAAAATAAATATTAAAATTATTAATATTAATCTCCAATAATTTATTATAATACAGTGGAACCTTGTTAAGAAGCCTTTGTTTATATAAAATCCATAAACATTTGTACCTAAGGTTTGTCTCTAAAGGCAGTCTAACATACCAGCAGTAGTTAAAAAAATGCTCGCCCTTAACATCATGGAAACGGCTTTGAAAGCTTCGAAGATCCAACTATTACAGTGTCGATTTCAGGCTATACTAATAAACTAAGCTACTGAAGATACGGTTATTGGTAGTGACAGGCTCTACTAAACTTTAATAGGCTTTTTTCGACATGCATCTTAATTTCTCTTCTGATCCAAATGATCTACAAATCTTATCATTTATCTTCTGACAAGGTGTTCTTAGTGTCCGATGTTAAGCGAGACGATCAATTGAAAAATAATTTGGAAAATATTTAAATGAACTCTCTCCCCCACAGCACGTGGATGAAGGGAAAAGGACCTTCATTGCCCAGATATCCGCCTATAAAATAATGACGGAAAACCTCTCCCCAATGGACTTAAACTTTTAATGGTTGCACTCCCCTGAGAATAAAAGCTTTTAAAAATATGGCTCAACGTCTCCAAATAAGATCATATAAAGTATCATATGGGCAGCATCATAGCAACGTGAGCGAAATTATTATATTTTTAAGCAATTGTGTTGGAGTCGCCGTAGCCTAGTAGATAGTGTGTTGGCTTATTAGACGTAAAGCCCGGGTTCGAGCCCCAGGCCAGACATCAAAACAAAATATAAAAAGCGTTTCTTCGGCGACTTCCTCTCAGCAGATTTCTGGCAAAAACTCTGAGAGCAAAAATAAAATTGCCATGAAAAAGTTTCTCAAAAAAATCTGTCGTTCGGAGTCGACTTTAAACTGTAGATCCCGCAACTCATGTATAAAAATTAACACACACAACATAAGTGGTGTGAGAAACTAGCTCGTGAACCTGACTGAAGGGTTGTAATGACCAATTATGTATGTTGCCGAGGATAATCTTGATTATCTTGATCGGTAACCCTCAGCTACCGATACAAGTCTGGAAATAATTCAATGTTAAGAAGAAGCTCGAAAGGCTCTACAACATATACGACTCATAATGCCTCTTGTAGGATAAAACATGGCAAATTGCAAAGTGAAATTAGTTTTTCGGCGCACAATCCTTTAAAAACCCTTTGTAGCCGATTGTCTAAACAATCTTTATTACACAGACACGATATTTGGCTACTGACGAACAGCTGTTAGTTCGGATGTAGTGGCAAATTTACGATTCATAACGAACGAAAATCTTACGTATTAATATATCCTTCTGAGGCATCCAATGCAAATGAAATTATTAGCATTCAGGGTAAGATATCGATAAGCGCCTGCAGTAGACATGCCAGACATTTGGTCGCTTGAAATTCATTTGGAAATCACACCGTTTATCGCTATGAAATGCATGAACCATGAACATGTTCATTGAACCGACATCTTCGCAAGATCGTAAGCTAACAATTCCAATCGATTGAAAATGAAGACGCGAAAATAAAGACAATAGGGACCTATTGTCTTGGGTAGATGATGAGCGCATTATTTTGAAATCGGACGTACACACTACTAACGTTAGCAATTACAGTCAACCCTCCTATAACGCGGTGAGTGCGTACCGCGTTGTATGGAAACCGCGCTATAAGAAACTCGGATTTAACGGTACAAGCCAGGCTAATTCGTAGCGTGTTCTATGGAAACCGTGTACCGCGTTGTATGGAAACCGCGCTGGAAGAAACTCGGAATTAATACAAATCACATCATTCGTACCGCGTTATATGGAGACCAAGACAAGATAAATTATAAATTATTTTTATTGAATTAAAGAGTTCATATAAAGGTTGAAAATTAAACCAAAGCTAAAGTAAAAGGCTGTTTTCCACCAAAAATAGGAAAAACTTTGGAAAATTTTGTAATTTTTCAACATTCATCCTCACTGTCAGATACGAGTTGCAAAAAAATTTAAGAAAGACTTGGTCACCAACAAAACGTATGTACTGTGAAAGAGCTCTAAGATAATTGAAACCGATGTCGTAGACGGATATGAAACAAGCTGGCATGTTTGTACATCTCGGCTGTACTTTTGCGTCGAAAATAAAACTGATATTAAACCCTCTTACAATATCTAGTTACTAGAGTCATTCATAGGCTATGCGGAACGAACTTATGGCATGTTGTTGAACGGAAACCGTGCTGTAAGAGTACCGAGTTTTAGGAGGGCAGTCGCAATTTCAGTTCCGCGTTATGTGAGTACCGCGTTATATGGAAACCGCGTTCTGAAAGTACCGCGTTGTAGGAGGGCTGTCGCAATTTCAGCTCCGCGTTATATGGAAACCGCGTTCTGAGAGTACTGCGTTATAGGAGGGTTGACTGTACCTTATTTAGTGAGGTTTAGTAAACTTAAACTCCACCTCTCATACTTTGAGTGCCAGGGAGACTTTGTTATGAAAACATTAGGAAAGGCAAGAATTATGTTTGAAAGAATTTTTTTGTTTCCACTGTTTTAATTGTAAATGAGAAAGTAATTCAATTGTAAATAAAGGGTGTTTTTTTATAGAGGTATAGAACTTTAAGTTGGCATTACTTTTCAAGATGGCGACCGATTTAACAGCTGTCAAGTGATTTATTCTCAGTTTGGTTTGGCAATTCATCATGAATAGACTCACGCCTGAACAACGCTTGCAAATAGTGCAATTTTATTTCGAAAATAATGGTTCTGTGCGGAAAACGTATCGCGCACTACGTCCATTTTACCGTCGACAAAATCGTCCATCAGAGCAGTTAATTCGATTAACCATGGAACGTTTTCGCACCACGTTTACTCTTATTGATAACTCGCATCCCCAGAGACGCTGTACGACGTTGCGTACAGAAGAAGCTATTGCTGCTGTAGAGCGTAGCATTGAGGAAGACCCGAATGAGTCCATCCGCCATCGAGCACAGGAATTGGATCTGTGTCCGTCCACTTTATGGAAGATTTTGCGGAAGGATCTTGGTTTGCGTGCTCACAAAATCCAACGCGTGCAAGAATTGAAGCCAAACGATCATCAAGTAAGGCGTAGATTCGTCGAATGGGCCCAAAACGAGATTATCGTTGTTCCCGATTTTCATAAGCGAATTTTGTTTAGCGATGAAGCGCACTTCTGGTTGAATGGCTACGTCAACAAACTAAACTTGCGCATTTGGAGTGAAGGTAATCCGCAAGTGTATGTGGAAACACCGTCACATCCAGAAAAACTGACTGTTTGGTGCGCTTTATGGGCTGGTGGAATCATTGGTCCGTACTTTTTCAAAAACGATGGTGGCCAGAACGTTACAGTCAATGATGATCGGTATAGAGCCATGATTACTAACTTTTTCATTCCTGAATTGAATAACCATGATGTCCAGGAGATGTGGTTTCAACAAGACGGCGCAACATGTCACACAGCTCGTGCCACAATAGATTTATTGAAAGACACGTTTGGTGACCGCCTAATTTCACGTTTTGGACCTGTGAATTGGCCTCCAAGATCTTGTGATTTAACACCGCTAGACTACTTTCTGTTGGGGCTATGTAAAGTCATTGGTCTATGCGGTAAAGCCACAAACGCTTAACCATTTGGAAGACAACATTCGCCGTATTATTGCCGATATACGGCCACAAATGTTGGAAGATGTCATCGAAAATTGGACGTCCAGATTGGACTACATCCGCGCCAGCCGTGGTGGTCATATGCCAGAAATCATATTTAAAATGTAATGCCACAAGATTATCTTTCGGATAAATAAAATTCATGTCAATCGAATAATCCATCGTTGTTTTATTGCAACTTAAAGTTCTATACCTCTATAAAAAACACCCTTTATAAAATGAAAGGGGAAAAAGGAAGAAAAAAATTAATAAACAAAAAAACCGGAATAATAAATAATTTTTCATTTTGTTTACATTCTTTATGTACCTTTTTGTTATTAACTTACCACTCAATTGTATGTGAATATGATGGAAAAAATCCTGCCCTCTATTATCTTTTTTTCTTTTTTTTTTCTTTCTCCTCTCAAAACATTTTATACAATATTTTTGTTTTACTTGTTCTGTTATTGTTGTTGTTGGTGTTGTGTTATTTTATACGATTTTAATTACTTTAAATAACACGAAACTCATTCATACAAAACAAAATTGTTGTATAAAATGTTGATTTTTATTGTTGTTTTTAATAATTAAACAAAAAAAGCAGAAGAATAAATACACAAAAATGGAGAGAGAGAGACAGGGAGACAGAGCAAGAGAGAAATGCAATTGTTATTAAACAATTCGGGTAAATAATACAACAAAGAACAAAAAAAAAAAATAACGATTAATTAATTCATATACATTTATTCATTAATACTTTGCATACTTTTGTATGGTGAAGAAGGGGGGAAGGAGGAGGGATTGGTTCATACTGTTGTCATTCAATTAAAATAATTCATTGGAAAACAATCCCGTATAACAAAAACAAAAGAGTTTAAAAAAAAACAAATTAATACCGCAAAGCAAATAATATGTTGTTGTTGTTGTTGCTGTTGTATAATAAATTAATAACAACACCTGCCTTTTGTTTTTAATTATAATTTTTTCTATGGTAATAAAAAAAAAGAAAGGAAAATTCAAATTATATTCACGCTCTTAATTAAATTAGGACTTCATTATTATTTTTTTTGTTAAAAATTTTCTCTTTTGTTAAGGAACCTTAAATATTAAAAATCAATAATTTTTTTTAATACTAAAATACAATACAATAGAATACAAATACAAATACAAGTACAATACGTAATACTTAAATCTTATGAATCTTAAAAATATTTTTTTTTTTTTAATAATAAAAATTTTATTTTCAATTTTTCTACGTATTTTTTTTTTGGTTTATTTAATGTGATTTATTTTCTTCTTCTTCTTTAATTTAAGAATAAATATTTGCATCGAACTTTAAGGAAATTTTTTATATCGAATTTGTTTTAATAATTTATTTAAAATTTAATTATACATACAAGGTGACCCAAATAATATTTAAACCAGGATCTTTTTTTAATTGTAATAAAATTTTCTTTTTTTTTCTTCTTCTCTTTGCAGATTAAAATTGTAATGCTGGAAGAACTATAACCACTGCGCATAATGGTAAGTTTTATTTGATTTTTTTTAATTATTTTGATTTTGAAAACTTTAAAAACAGACACAAAAATTTTTTCAAAGCAAATGAAATATTGATTTGGAGGTTTTAACTTTTCAAAAATTATTATTGCTGTGTGTCTCGAGACAGTAGAGTCCTGTAACCATATGTCTTCCATGTATAACCACCATTATAATGTCTATCATCATACTATTGCCTTGATTGAATTCATTGGTTAGGTTAGGTTAGAGGACGTGTACTTGTCAATTAAGACAAGTACAGTACCCTGAGGTTGATTTGGCCCATTGTACAACGTCCTAGTTTCTCACGCCACTTATGTTGTGTGTGTTAATTTTATACATGAGTGGTGGGACCTACAGTTTAAAGTCGATTCCGAACGACAGATTTTTGAGAAACTTTTCTTGGCAATTTTATTTCACACTCAGAATTTTTGCCAGAAATCTGCTGATAGGAAGTCGCCGAAGAAACACTTTTTGTATTTTGTTTTGATGTCTGGCCTGGGGCTCGAACCCTGGCTTTACATCTAATAAGCCAACACACTACCTTCTAGACTATGGCGACTTCTGATTGAATTCATAAGTAAAGATTAATCCTTATCTCTCCCCCTCAATGCTTGTCTCTTTTTAAGATGCTTCAACAACTTCAACATTTTGCTCCCTTCCAAACTCTATATATGTATTGAGCGGAACAAGTGTACATCTTGATGGTCTGATGCATGTTTCAAACGCTCAACAAATTTACTTTAACAAGGGGTACAAAAGAAATAAGATTGCGGCAGATTTATATCAAATGATGGCATGGCTGCAAGAAAAATCCTAAAAGTTTTTAGCTAGAAAAGTTTTTAGCATTTTACTGTGGTTAGAAAATGCTTCATAGCACTTAAGGAGACACTTTGGGTCAGTTAAAATGATTTCTCTTATAGTTTTCCATTGAGGCACTACTATCTGAGATATTATTTATAAAATTTATTTAGTCTAGCTCTGTAGACTCTTTCTGAAGTGGATGAAACTACAGAGCACACAATGAGCAATTGTTTTAGTGTTCACTAGATCCAAATAAGTGGCGTAATACCGGTTACTACCTATCTAAACAAAATATATGTTTTATTAAAAATTATTGCATAGTTTAAGGTGAAAAAATTTCTAATTTGTAAAATAATTTTAATTTCAAAACAAAGTATTTTTAACTCCCCAATTATACAAAAAATTTAATCTAAACAATTTGCAATTTTACCAAAATGGCTGTAAAATATACATTTTTTTATTACAAACCCTGAAAGTATGCAACACTTTATTTTAATATTTAACTGCATAAAAATATGCAAATTTAAAATACCAAAATGAAATTGGAATTTATTTTCAAAGATATTGCAAATATTTATTCTCGTTTTTGTTTCAATTTCTTTTTATAGTTTTTTTTTATTTATTTATTTTTTTAATTTTATTCTAATTAATGTGTTGTTTTTGTTGTTTTAAAAATACTTTTATCATTAATTATACAGATTTATTTTTTAATTTTTATTTTTACTAAATAAAATGATAATAAAAGTTTTTATTTTTTTTTACTTTATTTTCAATACTGCGCAAATAGCCTTCTTTGTGAACAATGCAGCTAAAAAAAATTGCACAAAAAAAATGTGGAAAAAAAGAAAAACACAAAAATATGCGATAAAAATTTTCTCTCAGTTTTTTCTCTTAGTTTTAGTTTTTTTTTTTTATTATAATAAATTAGAGTAGGAAGGTGTTATACGCATTAAAATTTACTACTTGGGGGGTAGTGGGGAAGATTGGTTTTATTTTTTTATATAATTTAATTTATTTTTATATACAAAAACAAAAAAGTGGGTTTTGTTTTAAAACTAATTATCATTTAATTTAATTAAATTAATTTGTTGTAACACTATTTATATATAAAATTTAAATTTACTATTTACTATTTATATTGTATGTATATGTACGTTCGTTTTGTTTGTTTGTTTGTTTTGTTAGTGGTACGTTTTTGGTTCTAAAATTTCATGTAATTAAAATCATTTATTAAATGCGGGCTTACCTCTTCATCGACCGTACTGGGGTACATGCGCACCGGTAAATTCTTTTCCAAACTAAAGTGATCTTCGGTGGTTTTACGATACACGGGATTTTCAAAATTCATTGAATTAATGGAACGCCTGCTGCAATAGCGATAACCGCTATAAAGTAACTGAAATTGTAAAAGAAAAAAAAAATGAATTGAAAATTAAAAATTAAAAATAGAAAATAGAAAAAAAAAATGAAATAAAAAAATCAATACTCACCACACCCGATATCAGCGATACACCCAGTAGTATGCCTATCACTACTAAGGCTATATAGCCCGAGTCTGGTTGTGTTGTTGACGATATAATGCTGCCATCACTGTTGTGCGTACCATTGCCTGAGGGATGTTTATTGACTATAATTTTTCATTTTTTTATTATAAAGAAAAACAAAAAAAATTGTTTTAAATTTATTAAAAATTGAAAAAAGTTTAAAAAATAATTGCTTTTTAACCACCACCAAGCTTTTGTTAAAAAATAATACAAGGAAAAATTTTTTTAATTAAAAAAACAGAAAATTATAAAAAAAGAATATGACCATCACCAATTGTTTTAATTCTTTTTAGATTTTTAAACAATTTTAACACAACTACAGGGTTAAATAATTAAACAATGAAATAATAAAAAAAACTAAATTACAACAAAAAGAAAAAGAAATTAAATTTCTAATGAAAATGTTTTAAAACACGAATTGCAAAAATACACTGAAAAAAAAAATAAATGTTCAGAATTACAATGAATATTAGAGGCACACATTGCAATGAAATATTGTGTAAAATATTGTGCTAATAAAACCTATAAAAAGAAATTAATTACTTTACCAATACAGAGTTGAACTTCAGTTATATACATATATGTATGTATCTCACACTAGATGGCATTGGAAAGATAAGATTTTGTATTAAATTTGAAAGTTTTATGATAGTTTTACAAGATATCATTACCCCTCCCCCCTTATATTCTAAACTCCTTTCTCTTGACAAGGAAATCAAAACAAGTAAAATACTCGCAGTCATACTGGTTCTGAGACTGGAAAGACAAACAAACCTAGGCCCCTAGGGATTATAAAATCGGCCTTAATACCAGAATGATACACTGATTGCACAGGAGTACAATATGATTGCCATATGCTATAAATAGATCCTCAATTTGAGAATTGAATGCGGAGTTCTTTCACAAGGAATGAATGCTTCAGTATCATGCAGGACATTAATGATGAACACAAAATCAGCTGGGGCATTGAAAACTACATCATCTGTCTAAACCATTGAGGTATGAGTGTGTTATGTGGTGGATTTAACTGCCTATCGACTCCAGGTTACTTGAGAATGGTTTAGCCGGGGCCATATGGCACAAGACACAAACCCATACTACACCCAATTGCTCAACAGTGATACAAAAAGTCTGAATTTAAAGAAAACAATTTTTCTAAGGTATGGTACGCATTATTTCGGCATTAAGTCACCATTGACTGATTGGAAATGCAAAGGCAAATAATCTAGCTCATATAGCTAGAGAATCATAAAAGAAAACTTGAAGAAATCAAGGCCTTTTGGGGCACCAAAAACTTATTTAAAGGATTGGGTCAGAAGGTCACATAGAATGCTGTGGAACAACGATGCAAAGGTGATTCATCTTTAATCATGATAATGATAATGCTGGCAATTAAAGTCGCCGTAGTCTAGTAGGTAGTGTGTTGGCTTATTAGACGTAAGGCCACGGTTCAAACACCAGATCAGACATCAAAGACAAAAATACAAAAAAGTATTTCTTCGGCGACTTCCTCTCAGCAGATTTCTGGCAAAAACTCTGAGAATAAATAAAAATTGCCATGAAAAATTTCTCAAAAATCTGTCGTTCGGAGTCTACTTTAAACTGTAGGTCCAGCCACTCATGTATAAAAATAACACACACAACTTAGGTGGTGTGAGAAGCTAGGCTGTAATCCTGACTGAAGAGTTGTAATGACCAATTATGTTATGTATGTATGTATGCTGGCAATTAGAAATACATTTCACTTCATGACTAACATTTCACGGGTAAAAGAGAGGTGGCGCTCTATTGCTCGGTTAAGCTTTCCGAAATTTTATGCTAGGGAGACAGAAGAGTTGACTCCATTGCCTGGACTCCCAATAAATAGTCTCTAGTAAGTGTTAGAGGAAACGGAGGAGAACATTTTCCATTCAATGTGTCATTATAACGCTCGCGTTGGTATTTGATAGAAACCACATTCCTTCCTAACATCGGAACATGACGGAACATGAAGGGACAGCCGGATGTGGAATGTAAGGACGTTGTCTCATACATAGAGGAGTTGCAATGGCACGGATGAAAACGGTGTTCTTCCTATTCGAAGTCGTCTTGGTAATATATCACAACCTGATGTTTTTTTTATATGAATGTGAACCTATAAGTATGCTACGCAAATAATGTTGCTGCTGCTAAAAATCATTGATTCTTATATGCTTGATCGGCATTACAGTTTTTAACAGATCGTTTAAAATTTAAAATTTTTTACAATTTAATTTAAAATAAAAATAAATTCACTTGTATTTCCCTAAAGGTATACTTCAATTTGTATATTTAAATATGATTTCATATAGTCTTTATTTTTTTTATTTCTCTTTATAAAACCATACCATACCTCCTGAATAAATAAAATTTTATTTTTTTTTTTTTTTGCTAAGAGAAATAAATAAATTTA
Source organism: Sarcophaga carnaria (assembly GCA_958299815.1). Lineage (NCBI taxonomy): Eukaryota > Metazoa > Arthropoda > Insecta > Diptera > Sarcophagidae > Sarcophaga > Sarcophaga carnaria. Next base: position 127,404,097 of record OY283150.1, on the reverse strand, counting down.
TTAAATTAAGTCAAGTCAAGCCAAGTCAAGTCGGCAACGGAAATGTAAAACACACAATACAACACAACAAAAATTATACATTTTTCAACTCAGCGATTCTGCAACGCTTTCTCTCAGCATATTTAAAAAAACCTACATACGCACACACACACACAAACAAACGCAGAAATATTTTTCTATGTTGTTTTGTATGTATTTGTCATTAAAGGATTTCCTCTATTGTCCGCGTAATGTGGTTACTATGTAGCTGTTGTTGATAGTCGTTTTGTTTTGTAAAAAAATAAAACACACACACAAACACACACATATAGAGAGAGAGAGAGAGAGAGAGAAAATAATAATTTGTAACCACTGTGCTGTTATTCCTGTTTTAAAGCATACTTTCAGGCTACTGCTCATCGTTGTATTGTAGTAGGAAAAAAACAAAACGAAAAATGTCATCATAAACATCATTGCCGTTGTCACCACTTTCACCGTTGCCAGTGTAGTCATCGTCATAGTTACCGTCGCCCCCGCCCCCGCCCCCATCATCATCATTACCATCATCATAAACGTTATTAACATTGTTATTGTCAGCAGCAAGCATCATCAGGGCTAAAGATTGCCTGTCTGCTTGCCTGCCTGCCTGCATGGCTGTCAGTCACATTGTTTTGTAATATTTAAAACATTTATAACGGTTGTTTTGTTGTCTTGTTGTTAGCGTTGTTATTGTTGTTGTTGTTGTTTGTGTGAAGACGGTTTCCGTTAAATACAACAATTTTTCCACCATTTTTTTAATAAATTATTTAACATGTTGGTATTACTTTCGTTCTTTTTTTTCTATAATTTTTTATTTTTGTAGTCTCCAGTTGTAACCTTTTTTCTCTCTTTCTCTCTCTGTCTCTCTCTCACTCCAACTGTGATTCTTGTTTTGATTTGGAGAATAAGGATGAAAGAAAATGTACATACCGTAAAGTAGGCAACATTTTTTTTTCAAGTATCAAGTATTTAAGTCACAATATTTATTTGTATGAGGTTTTTTTCACATTTTCTTTTTTAAAATAATTTTATTATTTTATAAATGCAAATCAGTAAACGGTTGGTCGGTTGGCCGATTTATTTTAAGTTTTATTTTTACTTTTTTTCTAAGGGGTTTGGATGGTAGGACTGCGGAAGGTAATTTTCCAAGAAGGTTGTTTTAAATTTAATTTTTATTAATATTTTTAGAATAAATTTTCCCCGTAAAGGGTGATTGTTTTGCTATTTAGTGCTTCAAAGTAAATTGTTTCAGTATAAAACAAGTATTCCTCACAGGTGGCAATGCCAAAAATGCTTAACAATGTGTGAAAAATAATCGAAAAGGCATGGAATCTGTTTTTAAATTGTTTTTGTTGTGTGACCCCAGAAAGAAAATCCAATGGCTGAAACTGCATGACCTTGGTGGCTTATTATTGTCCCTAAACTGTAAATACATTACTAATGCAATAAAATCGCTAATCTGGCTAATCTGGTAGGTAATGTGTTCGTTTCTAAGACGAGAGCCTGTGGTTCAAACCCTGGCTCACACATTTCAAACAAAGCAAAATATTGGAAAAAATATTCCTTTCGACGACTTCCTCTCAGCATAGTTTTAGGAAAAACTCTGAGAGTTTAATAAAATTACCATGAACAGTTTCTTAAATTTATTGTTTGGAGTCGACATTAAACAATAGCTGTAGAGGTTTAGATTAGGTTAGGTCGGAGTGGTAGCTCTGATTTCATAAAGCTCACTTGAGTACGCATAGCGGCCCAAAATCAGGGAAGCGGAAGAAGTTGGTCAGCGCAAGGGCTGCACAGCTGTGGAGGTAGTCATGGATAAAAATTACAACACAAAACATGAATGGTAGAAACACCTGGGTTGTTAACCTTACTAAAGGCTAGCAATAACCAATAAAGTAGGTTAGTAATGTAATAAAATCCAAATCGGCCATGCTGTGTGGCTCGCGGTACAGCCATAACACTCTGAGTTGATGGCAAAGATTCACTTTCAAAAATAATACATGGACCCTCGACGTAGCAGATAATTTTTGTTATGTTTTTAAGCCCCGAGAAATATGTTACAAATAATGCATGAATTTCAGATTCTATTCTTTATTTCTTCCCTATTAAGAAGATTTTAAAATGTTTTCTGTCTTCTTTGAAAATATTTCTTAATGAAAAATTGAATACCCAGTGTTCATTCATTTTTAATTTTTGTATCTAAGTAATCCTTGTACAATTGACTATAATTTATTACTTAGAGACAGACCCTGCATAAACAACCCTGAGAGAAAATAAGGTTACTTTTACTCTATAATTTTGCATTTTATTTTTTGTTTGTTTTGTTTCTTTTTTTATTCCTTTATTAGTTTAATTAAATTCTACTCTTGTTTTTCACATCTTTTTGTCTTCTCTTTGGAGCATGTAACCATTTAAACAAATTACATTTTAAAGATCCTTTCTGTTTTTTTTTTGTTCAAAATAAATTTAATATCATAAGCAAATATTCTCTCCAAGTAAAAAAACAAAAAAAAACAAATAAAAAGAACAAAAAGAGAGGAAAAAACCCACAAAAACCCCCTTAATGTATGCTTTAAATTTATGACTGGGTCATACCAGGCAACCAAGAAAAAAAGGCAACATAAAAATTAAAGTTTAAATGCAATGCTGCATACTTATTTTTTATAAAATACGATACGAAAAGAAAATAACAACAACAACAACAACACTAAAATAAGAAAATTAAGTTATAATTCTGTTTAATAAAGTTAATAAACCAGAGTCCAGTTTTAAGTTTTTTTTCTGCTTTTTTTTTGTGGGAAATACTCCCCTTTGGAATTGGAATTGAAGCATGAAAATTACCCCCCCCCCCCAGAGCATAATGAAAGAGAAAAACTGAAAGAGTTGTAGTATAATTTTAGGGGCTATAACAAGTTCTTTTAATTAGTAAAGTTAAATATTTTATTTCGAACATATTTTGCGTTCTCTTTCACTCTTTAGCTCTCTTGTTCTTTGCTGTGCTAATAGTGCCTGCCATTAAACCCCTTTTACGGGCACATTGAATTTAAAGTTACGATAACTTTTCTATTTGCTTAAGGTCTTGTTGCTTTTGTATTTGGAGTATTTTGGGAATCATTTTATTACAGTTTAATTTTGAAATCAAAAAAGAGTAGAATTTTTTGAAAAGATAAAAAGCAAGCTTCTAAAAGTCAAAGGTATTGTGTTATCGCGAATAAAGGTATCTTAACAGATGGCTCCATTGCCTTTAAAAAGAAATTGGATAAGCTAGCTACACAACCAAAGCATCCTAAATACGAATACCGAGGAGGATAAACAACTTTTTATCCAAAGATTTCTACAAAATTCATTAAACAGCTCTGTAACCTCTAGACCTCCAAAGAGGATAACAACCAATACCAAGAAGGCATAAGGTGTCTAACCACAACCTTCAACGAAATGCATTTTCTTTGTTTTTGGGCAAGGGTTCGCAAAGGCATAGGATTTCTAAACACTGCTCTCAATCCCTTAACGAAATGCATTTTCTTTGTTTTTGTGCAACCTTAGATGGCAACCCTACGATTCTAGAATCTGCTACAGTACCACTTAACTGAAGTGACTTGACGTGAGTAGCACTAAAGCAAAAAATAAAAATTGATTCCAAAACATAAAATACAGATGCTTTGTGACCGTGCTGGCTCCATGAAGGAAATGCAGTTTTCTCTTATCCCTTTGGGAACTTACAGACTTTATGAAGCCTAAATGATCGTGGAACTGAACACGATATGGAGTTTGTGGATCGATGTGAACACATACATACATAATACATAATTGGTCATTACAACCCTTCAGTCAGGATTACGATCTAGTTTCTCACACCACTTATGTTGTGTGTGTTAATTTTATACATGAGTGATGGGACCTACATTTTAAAGTCGGCTCCGAACGACAGATTTTTGAGAAACTTTTCATGGCAATTTTTATTTACTCTCAGAGTTTTTGCCAGAAATCTGCTGAGAGGAAGTCGCCAAAGAAAAACTTTTTGTATTTTATTTTGATGTCTGGCCTGGATCTGGATCGATGTGTGCCATTACTTTATGGCACAAATGATTTAACAGTCCTATTGAATATTTGGATCTTAGTTCCAAAGGTGAATGCGAATCATTCGATTCGACTTTCGATTCGTTCTGTGGTGGTCTAAAAAGATCCACCTTTTTTAAAAACAACAGACGGCAAAGGTATGTTAAGGCCTCTACGTTTTCAAAAACTTTTATTTCGTCCAAACACTTCCTAAACGATTTGGACTATGTGGATAATAAATAACGTTTATAGCATAGCTCCTCCTCAGGCATGGTTACGTATCCTTGTAAGATGACCGAGTCAACTGAAGCAGCAGGTCTGAGGATAAATTATGTATGTATCAGAGATCAGCAATGAATCGCTTTTCCGCTACTCATAAGTACTCATGAAATTTTGAGTATGAGTGAGTCAACAGTATTGAAATCCAACTACTCTGATTCATTCGTACTCAGTACAACATTGATTTATAAGTACAAGTTGCAATGAGTATGAGTACAACGTTGACATCAAACTCATAACAAACTCGAACTATGTTTGATTCATACGCCTACTGATTCGTATCATTCGTCAACATTTACAATCTTAATTGTTGTTGCATTTACAAAGAAAGAAGAAGAAAGACACATAAACAAAAAAGAAAAAGACAGCAAGCAGCGCAAACACACAACCTTCTTGTGAGTATTGTAGTGTTCGTGCGCGAATCGTACTTATTTTGTGATTCGTGTATACGAAGAGTCGAGGAGAGTCGAAGTCAATAACATCATGCGTATTGTTAAGTATGAGTACCATGAGTATTTCAAACTTTGAATATGCGTAGTATGAGTATGACATTAAAATAAGTATGAATGCGTATAAGTATCAGAAATTATAAGTATGATTCGAATCTAGTCATCGTTTTGAATACTCATTGCTGACCTCTGGTATGTATCTCAAAGCAAAATAAATTTGTTCACAATAGACGGCAGCCGGCTAGAGGCTGTTAACAGTTGTTGCTATCTCGGAGATTTAGAACTTGTAACGGCACTGGAAATTACTTACGCAGTGTGTCGTTTCACCTTGTGGTTATAAAACAGGGAAAGTTGCTCCCCTAGACATCCAGATGATATGCAAAGTGTCTACAAATCAAATGTCTGCGAAGAATTTTGTGGATGTTTGGTTCAAGAAGGCTGGTTTCTAACGATAGCCTGTGGTCGTAATTTAATCAAGAAGCTACAGGTGTTGAGTATTAAAGAACTGATTACGCATCTGCCATCTGCGCATTATGAATTGAAAGAAAACCTCAAGAATTTTTGTTGTTGTTGAATTTCACTTGTCATCCTCGTATTATTATTTATAACATCTTAAAGATTTTATGCTTCGGCGGAATTCATGTACAACATAACCAAGTTTATGGGTCACGTTTATGATTATGAGGCAAAAAACAAAATAAAAGTTGGGTTTAGGTGGCCATTAAGCCGTTATTGAAAGAAGGCAATTAAATTTTAAGCAGAAATTTAAACGCAAAGTTCTGCAGTGAAATCTTTTTATCAGTTTTATAATCCTAGTTTTAACAAAAAAATTTATAACCGAATTACGAGCAGAAAAACAAAAAATGTTACAATCTTATCCAAAACAGAATTAAATTCTCAAGAAAAAGAAAAATTTCCTCATTTTAAAGAGCCAAGCCAGTGAGCTTCTAAAAGCGTTATTAATTCAATGATGATGATGAGTTTTTTGTTTTTTCTGGGTTTTATTTTCTCTGCGGAAAATTTTTTTTATTCCCATTTTTACTTGACTTCCTGTTATTGATTGAAAATCGAAAAGAAATACTCAAGCGTACTTGTATGGGCAAAAAAAAGATGCTCTAAACGTACGGAAATGTTTATTCCCCCTCACTCTCTAGGTTATCGGTAGATGCGTTTTAAAAATACTACAAACTTCTCTGTGAAGAAAAACAAAACTAAGAAAAGCAAGAAAAAAAGAAGACATTTTAATTTATTACCATTTTTTTTACAGCCTTAAGGAGCGTAATACTTAAGCTTAAAGAGCAAACACACATAGAGACACTCAGCACAGCCGATTTTGATAAGTGTGGAGCAACAGAAAGAGCCGCACAAATAGACAAATTCATCTGAACAGGATATAGAACTCGTATCTCGTATCTGTTTGCCTAGAGGGAGGTTACAATGGCAACAAATCGTTTGTAAAAGAAACTGAACAATCACTGAGACAAAGGAGAAGCAAAACAAACTTCATTTCCTTTCCACTTGACTAGAAATCATTAGAAACGCAGCTCTTAAGCCTCACATGTCAAGATAAAAAGAAAGACAGGCAAACATTTTCTTGTTAAAGGAATGAAATCGTAAGCTTTGATTCCAAAGACGTATTTTATTTTCTTTAACCGCCTTAGGCAACAATTTTTGGCTAATGTTGTTGCCAAGCAACGTATGAAGAGAAGTGGCGCCTTTAGTGATGATTACATTCTTTTACATCACTGGTGCTTAACAGCAGAAAAAAAAACTGAATAATACTTCCATCAAAGATTGAAACAAATAAACACGTATGAGAACGGTTCCCATATGATTGCTCGTGTTGTTTGTGTTTGCGAAAGTATTTTAAACTCAAAGAAATTTCCCCCTAGCCTCCCCCTTTGTCCTCCTCTGACCCTTGTGAAACGTTTTAATAAAATAATAATGAATATTGAAATGATATGTTGTATTGGCATTCATCTATGCAGGCAAAGATAAAAAAAATTTCATTCAATAAGTACAACCATGCTTAGGATGAGAACAGCACTTAACTGAAGCAGCAGTATTTGTGTTGGTGTTGGGTGGGGGGCTGTGTTTTCTCTTCCGGTGTGTGTTAAAGAAATATTTTTTTCGTTTTTTTCTTTTTTTTTGGAAAATTAGAATTTTTAACCTCAGATGGTGGTAGAAATGTTCTTTTTAGCATATTTGAAATGCTCGCTAAATGTTAAAATGGTTGCTAAAGAATTTCCAACAGCATTTAAGCAATTCATATGAAATATTTCATTTATTTTCAATGCATACCACAAGGCGCGAATATAATGTAACGCATTTTTAAAAGGAGTGTGGAGCTTAAGGCCAAGAGGAGGAGGAAATGATTATTTATTTTCGTTAAATAAAAATATTTAAAACGACCTCAGCTTTTATGGTATGCTTGACTTGGGTTCAGTATTAAATAACATCTAAAAATATGCTGCCAACATTTTCGATTGGCCAGATTGTTTTAAAAAAACTTAATTGAATTCTCTGTAAATAGGAATTTCTATTTTAAACTTTAATAGGTTTTCAATTAAGTTTTACCATCATTTGAATTTTTATTTTGTTGTATTATACGTTGCATACTTTTAAGAGGTTTTATTATTATTTTTGTCTTCTCCTGCTGGCTCTCATCACAACAATTACTCGCCTTAGTTTTAGTTGGGGTTTTTTTCTAAATAAATATTTTATTTTTAAATTTATAAAACATATACACACATATGTATGCTAAAATGTTTTGTATTTAGTAACGTAATAATCCCTATTTGTTGTGCTCTATAAAAATTTTTTTATAGCAGCTTACTTTTAGAAGGATTTATTTTAATATTGTTATTGTATACATAGTAATATTTTAAAACAATATTATGGCTATTGTTTTCCAATATATTTTATTTAAATTGTATTTAAAACTCTACAAAACATATTTGAATTTTTTGAATACAACACAGTAAATAATAAAATCGTGAAAATCCGTTGCCTGCTTTTAGGTGGGATTTATTTAATGATTTTAAACGTTTAAATACAAACTTGTTTTTTGTGATTAAAATATTTAAAATGTAATCAAAAATCTCTTTTTTTGTATATAAAAGAATTGTTTTAAATTAATTATCGTGCTTCGTGACGTGATTTTGTGATTAAACCCGTATATCTCCTATGTTTGAGAACAGCTAAAGGCAAACATTATTTTCATCATGGACTTTTGGGTTTTAGTAGAAATTAAAAGGCTTCTTATCCGCTAGAAATGATTCATCCAGAAGTTCCATTAACGGCAGAATGTCAAACTGAGACACTTGTTGGGAGAGAATAGCTCTTCAACAACATAAAATATTTTCAATGATGGCAACCCTATTATTCTAGATTCCTCTATAATAGACTCAAAACTCACTTAACTAGTGTAACTAGAATATAAACAAGGCCACAAAAAGAAAGCCAGAAACCGAAAAAGAAATGGATTGGCTTCGTGATAGCTCTTTCTATAGGAATAATAAATATTTCCTTTTTTTTAAACCAATTTACACAATAGTTTCTTATCATTATGTCTAAAAACAATGGAACTGCAATAGTGTAGTGTACATCAAAAATGTAAGACTCTCGAGAGATGGCAAATATAACACTGAGCTGGGGAAATAACTCATAATTGTGGGTTACAGCTTTGTGTTTCATCCAGCGTCTTTTTTCTGTAGATTGGTGCAGCTGCTTTTACTGGGTCCTTAAATAATTTTTATGCAAACAGAAGAATTCGTTCTGAAGTTCCTTTCTTCTAAAGCGTTGCGAATTTTATGTCTTTTACGACCACAGCCTTTTTGGTCCTACCCTCAAATTATTTCCATACTTTCCATGCGTTAAAAAAATTTAAAGCACACTTTTAGGGGGTTTCAACAACATAATAAAATTTAAAGCACACTTTTAGGGTGTTTCAACAAGTAGAAGATATAATAATTTGCTAAAGTATAACTAACCACACTTTTCAGCTGCTAAATATACTTTAAAATTCTTAAAAGCTGCTCTACTTTCAACCGTTAAATATGCTTTAAATTACTGTGTGTTTTTTTACTCTAAAATTACTGTACTTTCACCTACTAATGTTATGCCTTAAATATTTCTGTTTCTTTACTCCAAAAAAAAAAAAAAATACTCCACTTTCACCTTCAAAATATAATTTTTTTACTTCAGACATTAATCTATTTCAGCTGCTAAATATGCTTTAAATTTTTGCCTTTTAGGTTCCCATAAAAGTTACCCGCCACATTTTAAATGTATTTTAATCACAGTCTATACGTATAGCGACCAAATGTTGTAACCCTGGGAGTAAAATATTTGCCTTGTATTACATGCTTATCTGGCGTTAAGCAAACTTTAATTCTTGTCCATATTTTTAAAGCATACTTTAAGGTCATAAACAGCAACAGCAGCAGCACTGGAAAGCCACTAAAAATCTCAAAACACAAAAAAATTTAACATGAGCCATACAAAATGCATGAAATTTTGGTTTTATAATGGTTTTGTTCGTTGTAAGGGGGTGGTAAGAAGGGAGCTTGAGGGATATGTTAGGGTTTGGTCGGTTGGAAAATTTTTATCATGTTTTGTGTGTTACCCAAGTTTTTTGTTGTTGTTCTTGTTTTTTTTTGGTCTGGTTTCAAATGTACACTCCTCGTATATTTAAAAGCCATGGGAAACCTATAAATGTTCATTAAAAATATTATTTATTGTATGTGTGTGTAAGTGTGTGTGTTCAAGGTTTTTTGATTTATCTTCGTATGGAAGGAACATCTATTTTCTGGTGGCAAATTAAATTTTTTTATTTCTGGAAACTATTACGAAGAAAAAAAATTAAAGCAAGAGATTTAATTGCAACGGTTTTTTAGATTTTTTCTTAAATATATTCGATGAAATGTATTCCGAAGGGAAGAACCCTAACTTAGGAAGGCTCTGGACATGAAATTTATAAAAAATTTACCGCATTGGCAAAAAACAAACTACAACAGGAAAAGAGTTACGCTCTAGATCTCACTTAAGCCCATTGCGATATCACGATTTAATATTCATCTCTGTAGGAAACCATTTCCAATTCTAAAATAAACCGTTTTACAGCGGTAATCAATTTGATAAAGGTACAGTATTTGAGAGGTCAAAAATCTTCGTGTCTTCATAGCAAGAACCAAGTACGGACACATGGGATAGTATTTTCCTTTACTTTAGATGCGCACGTCCTGCAAAAATCATTTGACAGAATGCCAAGTCTATCAGCATGCTTTCCAATACGCCAGTAATCTGTGGGAACTGTCATAGTGCAATGGATGTGATCATTCCTATTCGTATCGATTCAGTAAAGCCTAGTAATATTTCACGTACCCTATAAACTGCCAACTAAGTTGAGTGTCATTGTAAAACGATCAGAGGATACCAAGTCTAACTGTGGCAAATGGAATACCTATGGCCTGTAAAATGTGGGTTAGGTTAGGTTAGGTTAGCTTTAATTTACCAAAAAGCTCACTTGAGCACGCATAGCGGCCCGTTGTGATGCCACAGGTGAACGCAGCCTCTGCACTGACTAAGTTCCTCCGATCCAAGGAGGGGAAGTTGGTCAGCGCAAGGGCTGCACATTTTCCAAAAAGCACGACTACCCCACGCTGGAAAACCAGCCAGAATGTTTGATGAACGGGGCTATGTCCTTGATATCAATGGACGATAGCTCCGTCAAGCTGACAAGGGTCGGAGAGCCAAATAACCTATATCTGCATCCCGCAACGGATGGGCATTGGCAGAGGAAGTGGACGACAGTTTCCTCCTCCTCGGCGGATCTGCATCCACGGCAGAAGTCGTTAAATGGGAGTCGTATTCTTTCCGCGTGTCTACCTATAACACAGTGGCCTGTAAGCATGGCCACTGTGATCGAGATGATATTACGGCCAAGTCCAAGTAGCTGGTTGGTGCGCCTACTATCCATTGTGAGCCAAGTGAGCCTAGCGATGGAGCAGGACTCCTCATTGACCCAGGACCGGTTGGCATACCGGGAGAATTTCCGCGCAATAGCCAGTTTGAACGAGGTAAGTGGCATTGTAAAATGTGGGAGATTGTAAGCTATTTGCCTGTTCTGGCTCTGAAATTATATTTCAGATGATATATCTATGTCCTGCAGCCCATATAAGAGTAGAATTTGAATGATTCCAATTTACCCTGAGAAATCCCCGGCTCTCATTGGCCAGTGATGGACATTGAGATGGCATTTGTGAAGAAGTTGATTGAAGTCTGTTTCTCGTAGAAATTTAAAAATTTTCAGGGAGAATCTCATTAGACAACGAGCATTGCGCCGCTTTCAACATTAATCTCATCCTGCCTGCATGAAATTCGCATGTCAAAAACATTCCTTAGCCTATTCTGTCCAGCATTTTGAAGCCATCTGTTTATACTTCAAGTCACTAGTTGGCATCCTCATCCCCAAATCAAACTTCATATCGAGGAAATTATAAGCGGCCATGTAATGAATTCGAATGTATCATTAGCTTCGCGGTACTGCAGTATTCCCATAGTTTAAGTGGAGGCAGAATTTAACGCCATTAAGTCTTACTGCCACCAGATCTTACCTCTGTTGCAAGAGCAGATCAGATCAGATTGCCTTAATGCCTTAAAGAATGCCTTGGTGATCAGAGAAATTACGAAAATAGAGACAAAAAAGTTCAAATTTCAATAACAAAACTACATTGAAAGACAATGAGAAAACAAGGAATAAAAAGAATAACAATAACAAATCAACAGTAACGTTCTAGAAGTTGCCAGACCGAACATTAATGAAATAAAGAGTCCGCCAAATAACTTTTTTTTTTTTTTGAAAATGCTTTAAAAAGAAAAACTACTGAATATTTTCTCAAATTTCTTTTTTTATTTGAAAGTACAATCCTTTCGGTTAATAATGGAAAATAATTTCATTCAAATGGCCGAGGCTGGCCATTCAGTAGCCTACACGATCGGTCCAATTTTTTTGGCACATTATCGATTGTGTGCTGCTGTATTTCATCAATGGCTTCACGAATATTGTCCTTTAAAGCCTCAATTATCTTTGGCTTGTAGGCGTAACACTTATCTTTGACGGCACGCCACAAATAATAGTCCAACGGTGTCAAATCGCAGCTCCAAGGTGGCCAAACGACATCAGCTCTGCGGCTGATAATGCGAACTTCAAAAACAGGGCGCAAAAAATCGTATGTAGCTTCGGCTGTGTGGCACATAGCGCCGTCCTGTTGCAACCAAATGTTGCCAATATCCTCCTCTTCAATTTTTGTGAACAAAAATTCGTTCAACATGGCCCGATAACGATCGCCATTCCTTGCTCATTTGCGAAGAAAAATTGCCCAACTATGCCGCTGGACCAAAATTCGCATCAAACAGTGACTCGTTTTGGTTGTGTCGGCTTTTCATTGTATGCGTGCGGGTTTTCTGTGCCCCAAAGCGGACAATTTTGCTTGTTTACATATCCGCCAAGATCAAAATGAGCTTCATCTGAAAAGATGATTTTTTTTTTTGCCAAAATCGGCATCTTCTGGTGTAAACTACTGCATGGCCAGCCGAGGCAGCCATTTGAATGAAATTATTTTCCATTATTAACCGGAAGGATTGTACTTTGAAATAAAAAAAAAGAAATTTGAGAAAATATTCAGTTGTTTTTTTTTTGTTAAAGCATTTTCAAAAAAAAAAAGCGTTATTTGGCGGACCCTTTATAAATAAGGCAAACGGTAACGTTGCCAGTGAGTATAGTTGTAGAAATGGAGAAATACAAATGGAAAATACAGTGGGACATTTGATATGTATAAAGTAAAATATCTCTAATTATCAATCCTCTATTCTGTATGAAATACTCACCTTTAAGAGGTAAAAGCCTAACATTATGCGTTAATATATATTTTTTTTGTTTTGTTTATAAATACTTGGCTTAAAATTCACAATAAAAAATTATTACTCTGTAGAGTAACATGAAGTTTGTGCTTCAACTATTTGTGTCAATATTTTAATGTTCATTTTTATTATTAGTTTTCTTTTTTTATATTTATTTTCCCTCATATGGTAGTAATTTTTTGCCAGTCAAGTGTCAAAATTTATGTGCACCAAATTACGTACTCTCATACTCATTTAAACAAATAAAATGAAAATAAAAAATAAAATAAAAAAAGAAATACGAGCACAAAAACTTTTTCAATATCTCTCGTATTCGAAATACTCATTCATTCGTTCGCTCACAGTGAAATCAAATAAAATTAAATATTCCCTACAGATGCAGATGCAGATGCACAGATCCAGATACAGATACTACGCTCATTCGTATACATATGTATGTATACTTTAGCATTTAATTTTTATACGGGTTTTTCCGCTTCTTTTTTTGTTTAAATGATACTGCAGTTGCAGCATACATTTCGTATCATTTGATGTCAGTTTTTTGTTCGATTTTTTTTTATTTTTTTTATTAAAATTTTAAGTTTTTTTGTGCAATAATTGCTTGGAAAAAAGATGAGAATTTTTTTTTAAATATAAATAATAGAGCATAAAAGTATTATTATTGTTCAGTTGAGCTCTTTCTCTCTGACTCTCTTAAAAAAAAAAACCAGTGCATAAGTTAAGGCTAAAACAGTGTGCGTGTATAAGTCAATGTTATGCTGTTTAATGGTTTTTTTCCCTGTTGTATACTTCAAGTATGTGTGTTTGAGAGATAGTATTTTATAGCAGCAGAGTATTATGTTTCTGTTCGTATCTTTTGAAAGTGTATATATGTGTGTATGTGTGTGTAATTTACATTATTTACTATACAGGCATATGCTACATGAAATTTAATCCCTTAAAACCGCCTTAAAACATACTTTTTAATTTGTTAATTATAGACACAAAAGCTTTCTCTTACACCCTATTTAATATAATTAAAGGACGTAAACTAAAGAGGGGCTTTAAATTAAATAAAAAAAAAAATTTCCTTTATGCCATAATTAAAGCAAGCATATGAATGAAATTTGAAAGAAAACTGTTTTTTTTTCTTCAAACAGAAACGTAATACATATTTTAAAAAGCTGCTTGTAGTGTGAGTGAGTAATAGCAAAGAATATGGATATAAAGAATACGCATCATGTAGAAGTAAAATTTCTGATGGCGGGTTGTAACATTACGACCCGCTCTCACCAAAATCTTTTTAAAAATCATTTCTTGATGAGGGGGGAGGAAGACAGAAGGAAAATGAACACAAACAAAGAGCGTAACAATGTGTTGCTCTCATTGTACGTATGTACATGTGTACGTATTCTTGTGTTTTTTGATTTAGTTGTCGATCAGACTGCGACAAGAATACATGTACTGCGGATGCTTTATCATTTTATTTCAGAATAACACTCGAAGAATATTTTGTGTTAAAAATGTAATTAGCTTGGCGTATTTCCTTCTTTTTTTTGTCTCATAGCATAATTTTTTTAAATGCTTTGGAATGCTCGTTTCTTTTTCTTTTAATAAAAAATTGTTTTTTTTAATTCTTTTTATTTTTATTTATCTAAAAAACATGGTCTAATTTTGAAGCCAAAGATGGATAGCTTTATGTTCTTTTAATAATAAAATCGATGTTTTATTTTATTTTTATTTATCCAAAATTATTAAGCCAAAGATAGACAGCTTTACATATGTATGTTGATGAAATGAAAATAAAAATAGAGTATATTTTTAACACTTTTATATGGCTGTAAATAAATAAATGCTCTCAACTTATTTTCTCTCTCTCACTCACTAATCTATAACCATAGGCATGTGTTAACCTAGAGGAAAATTGTTAGTAATAATTTCAAGTCTACTTATTAACCCAATGATATGTATATGTGATCGGAAAATATAAAAAAATTGTACTGCACTAAGACACTAAGACACCGTATTTAACTTGGCAAGTATTCTTCCAAAAATCGAAATCATTTCTCATTGATATTAGCGAATCCTACTGTGATATTTCTTTGGGCTGAAAAAAGCGACATGAACCTTCTTCTTTAAAAACTGACAAGATTTTTACGCTCTTTTTAACGAACATTCTTGATGTTCGTGTCCTATGTGTGTAAAAAGCCGAAGATGTTCTTCCCCTGAGGGACATTGGTGCCGACGTCTGTTTTTAACACCAGAAAAATAAATAAAAAAGTGGTGAAACAACAAAAACGCACGACGAGAACAACGCATAGTTACGCTCTTGGTTTCTGTATCCTTCCCTTCTATCTTTCCCCCCGCGTCATGAAATATTTCTGAAATATATTCAAAAATATGTTAAAATGCGCATTCTTTATACTTTATTTTCTTTGGTAATAGGCTTAACTGCGAAACAAGCAGCAAATCCCGTTTCGCATACAGCTCATGCTGATAATGGTGATGGATGTTTACCTCCCACATAAAACTTATTAAAGACATGTATGCGATCTGTTGACCTATTGTGAATTACACATTCACCCTGTTAGGACCAACAAACAACCAGAAATACATTTCTGATCGTACAATTTGTCTCGTCCAGGGTATAGTAGTCAATTTCTGGGCATGAGAGCCACATTGGTGTTGAGTTTGCTGACATGTCAAATAGCTTATCTTCATAAGACCTTCTTCGTCTACGTCTTCTGACAATAATAAAAAGAGGTCCGCATCTTTAGTGCAAGACCCCAAACTAATGCCTTTTATTAAAACCTTATTGATTTCTGTTTACCACATCTTATACGTATATTTAATACGGCTTGTAAGCATTTGTTGTATTCCACTATTAATGGGTTAACTGCTGCAACTGCTGCTCGTTTCAGTTACACAGGAATACTGCATGCATATGGAAAAGTTTTAATTACTGAAGTTGATGGTGTTTTTTTTTTTACGACCAAAATGTTTTTGTAATTCGAAATAATTTCCATTAAAATATCAAAAATAAAACGCATTTTAACTGGAAATATTTAAAAATGCAAATAAATGGAGAAGAGTCTTAATAAAAATAAAAATATTTAACAACAACAATTATGTGTGCGTAATTTCGAAATAAAATTACACGCATTAAAAGTTTTTAACCGCTCTTAGCATTTCAATGGCTGTAATAATAGTCCTGTTGTTTTTAATAACACCTAAAGGTATGCAACAAAAACTTGAGACTTTAATTTCAAGCCATAAATTTTATTATCTCTCTCATAGGGCAGTGTGAAAAACTAGTTTTGCAAACTGCCCGACAAAAGACTTGTGAAGTCAATATAGTATGTCTGTGTGTGTGTGAATTGTTTTCATCACACACCTTAAAGTAGGCAATGTATTTTGTGTAATTAAACCACATTTTTTCTTTTTAAAAGAAAGACCTTAAAACGCCTTTGGGTAAATAAAAATATGCTTTTAAAAAATTATATTTAATTTGTTTAAAAGCATACTCTATATACATACATACATATATATGGTATAACCCTGAAAGTAGGCTTTTTACACTCTAAAGCCATCAATCATGAACTTTATCTTTTATGCTCGTAATATTTATTACGAGTTTTTTTTTTTTTATTTTAGATTGTGATAGATAATGGCACAATAAGCCACTCTTCGATCCTTTTGCGAAAACTGTCATCATTATTAAATTGTGCAGAAATAATTTCATAAAAAACGTAAAGAAAAAAAAATGAAATGAAATCATACAACAGGAAGTACACTTCTGCCATTATAAAGCTGTGCTGGCAAACAAAATAAAAAAAAAGATTTTTCATATCCTGCAGAAAGCAAGCAAATGGAGAGAGAAAAAAACTAAAAATAAACGATGGATTTTTATTTATACCCCTTAAATAAACTGTTGACTCAAGTTGATGTTAGTTTTTTTGCTTCTTGTTTTTGCCCGTAAAGGGTACTTTATCAACCAGGGTTTTTACACCTAAAAGTATGCTAAGCATATATAGAAAAAAAACTAAAAACACTATGAACAAATAAATATTATGAGAGCAACATCAATTAACTATGACAACTCCATATACTACATACGTTTATCTAGTTGCAGGAACAGCTTAGGGTTGAGAAAAAATGTACAATTTATAGGGATTGCTGACCCTTTATTATAGTTGGAAAAAAACAGGTAATTGATTGCATGTTTAATAATTTTTTATACTTTTTTGTTTTTTGTTATAACGCCAATGTAGGTTTTTAAAAAAATATAAAAAATTTGTTTATTTAACAATATTTTTTGTTTTTTGGTTTGTTTGAAATTATTCAGCATATTTTGTTATTTTATTTTGGCATATTTTGACCAAAAATTTAATTTAATTTTTTATCCTGGAGGTTTATGTTCATGTTTATTTTTTTCTTACCATATTTTTTTTTATAGCAAAACTCAATTACACTTTGTGGTCATCATATGTTACACATTTTAATGTAATTGTATTATACTTTCTACTCTTTTTCCTCTTTTATTTATTTTTTTTTTTTGGTTAAAAAAATATGCATTTTATGCTGAAATTAAATTTGTTGTTTGTGTCCTTTTTTGTTTTTGTTTTTTGCTTCTTCCAACAAGCTCTGGAGACCATCAAGGACGACAGTGTTGGTTAAAAAATATTAAAAAGGAAAATAAATTACTTAAAAAAGCAACAAACACAAGGTCATAAATGTTTTCTCTTGTATTTTATTTGACACTGTTTTTCAACATGACTTCCCTTTCTCTCTCGGTCTTTCTCTTAACCAAATTGTATTTATGAATTCGCAACAGAGTACATATTGCCAAAGTAGGCAGCAGTATTTGTCTGTATGTACAGCACAAACAGTTGTAAATTTTAAACGGAAGGAAATAGTTAAATTAAACTTGAAATCATGTTCTATTTAATAATAAATGACATCACAACACAACAATTTCATTTAAGAGGCATTTTAAATTTTTTTAAAATAAAAGGGGAGTAGCAGGCAGCAGGGGCAGTATTTAAGACCTTTTTCTTAAATTTAATTTACTGTATTTTAATATTATTCTGCTTTAAATAAAGGGTCCACCAAATAACTATTTTTTTTTGAAAATGTTTTAAAAAGAAAACTACTGAATATTTTCTCAAATTTCTTTTTTTTATTTGAAAGTACAATCCTTCCGGTTAATAATGGAAAATAATTTCATTCAAATGGTAGCCTACACGATCGGTCCAATTTTTTTTTGGCACATTATCGATTGTGTGCTGCTGTATTTCATCAATGGCTTCACGAATATTGTCCTTTAAAGCCTCAATTATCTCTGGCTTGTCGGCGTAACACTTATCTTTGCCGGCACCCCACAAATAATAGTCCAACAGTGTCAAATCGCAGCTCCGAGGTGGCCAAACGACATTAGCTCTGCGGCTGATAAAGCGATCTTCAAAAACAGGGCGGAAAACATCGAGTGTAGCTTCGGCTGTGTGGCACATAGCGCCGTCCTGTTGAAACCAAATGTTGCCAATATCCTTCTCTTCAATTTTTGTGAACAAAAATTCGTTCAACATGGCCCGATAACGATCGCCATTCCTTGCTCATTTTCGAAGAAAAATGGCCCAATTATGCCTCTGGACCAAAATCCGCACCAAACAGTGACTCGTTTTGGATGCGTCGGCTTTTCAATGTATGCGTGTGGATTTTCTGTACCCCAAATGCGGCAATTTTGCTTGTTTACATACATACCCGCCAAGATCAATATGAGCTTCATCTGAAAAGATGATTTTTTTTTTGCCAAAATCGGCATCTTCTGGTGTAGGCTACTGTATGGCCAGCCAAGGCAGCCATTTGAATGAAATTATTTTCCATTATTAACCGGAAGGATTGTACTTTCAAATAAAAAAAATGAAATTTCAGTAGTTTTTTTTTAAAGCATTTTCAAAAAAAAAGTTATTTTGCGGACCCTTTATGTTTGTATCCTGAGTAAAGGCTTGAAATGATCAATTTAAGTAAAAAGAAATACTCAGGAATTTCTTGAATTTTGGAACAAAAATTTAATTTTTTTGTAGTAAACTATACATACATACATACATACATACACAATTGCACATTACAACCCTATAGTGAGGATTACAACCTAGCTTCTCACACCATCCATGTGTGTGTATTAATTTTATCCAGGAGTGGCGGGACCTACAGTTTAAAGATGACTCCGAACGACAGATTTTTGAGAAACTTTTTATTTACTCTCAGAGTTTTTGCCAGAAATTAGCTGGGAGATAGTAAATTATGCCTTTCTTAAATTCTACATGTCCTTAACATTTTATTTTTTTATTAAAATTTTATTTAAATTTGTTTTATTTTTTTTTTACTTTTTGTTTCTGTGGAAAATGAATTTCGAGCATAAATTTTTATGATAATTTTTGCAATTTCAATAATTTTTTATTTTATTGTTGTTTTCCATCAACAAAACAAAAGTTATTAAAAGTCATAATATTAAACAATTTTTTGTTGTTATTAACACAAAAAAAAAATGAGAACTGAACGCATAATAAACCTCAGCAAAATAAAAATTTAATTTTTTTATTTTTATTTTTCATTCTGTTGTTGCTGTTGTTGTCGTGCTCATGTATTAAAATTATTTATGAATTTATTATTATTAATGGTAGTCCATAGAGAAAAAAAACTCTTTTTCGTTTCCATCACATATTTATTCGACCACAAAAATGTCACAATAAATATTCTTTCATAATAAATAGAAAAAAAAATCGAAAAAAAATTATAAAGAATAACAGAAACCATTTGAAATCATTCATATCGATAACTAATAATAAAAAAAATACAATAACAAATACAACTATGTAAACAAAAAACAAAAACAAAAAAAAAATCGAAATGAAAAAAATTCAAATGAAATGAAATATATCGTATAATAAATGAATAAAAAGAAAGAAAAAATATAAATAGAAGGGATAAAGGGTTATCCATTGTACGGTTTCAAAAGTAAGCAACCAATAAAATCATCGGGCCCCTGAAACTTTTATTTCATTATAATATTTGGAGCCGTTTGCTTATTTAAAAGTGCCGTCTTTTGAGATGCTCTTCGGTTACTGTGTCGTATATTTAGGGTTTAAAATTGATGATTATGAGTTTTCAAATGCTTCAATATTGTGGAATAATTCGCTTAAACACAATGTCAGACATGGCCCTATAAAGAATGCCTAATCTAGGCGTACAATTGAAACGCTTAAACAGGAATTCATCTTTCTGGGACCTTCTTATTCCGTAAAGTCAAAATCGATTGTGTTATAAGGCCCGCGGCACTGTTTTATTGGAACCACATATCGTCCAGTTTATAATTTTCAACTGTAGTAGGTTATCATATATGGCTATAGCACTCTGAATTGAGGGTGATGGTGCTCCCCTAAGGTAATTTTCGAAAAAATACGGCACAATAATACTTCCAGAACATAATGCGCACCAATCAATCATTTTTTCCTGATGCAATGGCTTTTTCGGTCGCCGTAGTCTAGTAGGTAGTGTGTTGGCTTATTAGACGAAAAGCCAGGGTTCGAGCCCCAGGCCAGACATCAAAATAAAATACAAAAAGTATTTCTTCGGCGACTTCCTCTCTCAGCAGATTTCTGGCAAAAACTCTGAGAGTGAAATAAAATTGCCATGAAAAGTTTCTCAAAAATCTGTCGTTCGGAGTCGAGTTTAAACTGCAGGTCCCACCACTCATATATAAAATTAACACACTCGACATAAGTGGTGTGAGAAACTAGGTCGTAATCCTGACTGAAGGGTTGTAATGACCAATTATGTATGTATGTATGCAATGGCTTTTCCACAATTACTTCTGAATTCTATGAGACTTGGTTTGTTGACGTAAGTGCATGCGTTTACATACATACATAATTGGCCATTACAACCCTTCAGTCAGGATTACGGCCTAGCTTCTCACATCACTCATGTTGTGTGCGTTAATTTTATACGTGAGTGGCGGGACCTACAGTTTAACGTCGACTCCGAACGACAGAATTTTTGAGAAACTTTTTCACGCGTTTAGCATCCTGTAATTTGTTAGGCCATTAGGCTTACAGGAGACTTAAAAGGATACCCTATAAGAGTGGTGGGGAGTATGATGGGTCGTATAACCGCAGTACCACGGCTCCTGTTTACAACAATAATAACAACCTCAAAGCCTGCAATCTTGGAGGCAAATCTTGATTGAAAAAGCCTGTGGCTCAAACATCTAATCATCATATCCACAATTTTGTGAAGGATCAGCTGAATTTAATTGTAGCTGTTGCGTGAATTGAAGTTTATTGGATTGGGCGGTGTCAATAAAAATTCAAAATTCACCACAATGAGCCCCAATTGCATAGAAAACCGTGGCATCCACAAATTCAATAAACTTTCACTTTTCGTTTGACGATAGCTATAACGCCTGTTGTCTTTTCAAATTTTCTTTATAATCTCACCATAAGTCGTTTATGGCAACCATAATCATCCTTTCATGGTCGAAAAGTGACGGCATTTGAACTGTTTTTATGCGTTCTTCCGTTATTATGCGATCCATAAAAAAACTCGTTATTTTTTCACTTAGGGCCAGGGGCATACCTCCCTATTAGGCACTATGCCGAGAGGACAGACACTGTATAATAAATTTCAAATTTCGTTCTCCCTGGGTAAAGATTTGAGATCAGCTCAGCTATCGGTAAAACAAAAACTCTCTTCTAACCAGAAGGCGCTAGGCAAGTATTGATTTTTTTTAATTTCCAGCCTTATCTCACACTTGTTCGTAGATGGCAAACTTTTACTAAATAAATGGTACTTAAAATGACAGTTTTGCTAGACCAGATTGTTTTGAAACCCCTTAATGGATTACTCTATGCAAAGAATATGATTTTATATAAAAATGCATGTAAAGAGCACACAAACTCAACTCAATAAAATACAAAAAAAATGAGAAAAAAAGTTCGTATAAAATATACAAAACAAAATGTAAAGTATACTTTAAGGCTAAGAGGGTATACACACTTTAAATAAATAAATAAACGAACAACAACATGTTGTTTGTGGTGGCAATATAGTTATAAAGGAAAAAAGAGTTAAAAGTTCTGTTGTGTGTTGTTTTCCTTTTCTCTTCCTTTCTTTGATTCTGCATAGAAATGAATGTAATGGTTGAATCACAAAAAAAGCAACCGGTTACAGAGCCAACCAAATAAAGAAAAAAAACACAAAAAACTGTTTAAATAAATAGAAAGAAAAAAATATTTCAATTCTTCAATGTGGTGTATAAATAAAATAAATACACTTGAAGCATATATATATATATACATATATAAAACAACAACAACAACAATTGAACTTAACTCTTTTTAAGTTGATGGTGGTAGTGGCATAAAAATAGAAATTGAAAATGAAAAAAAATGAAGTAAAAGAACTTGGTCCTTAGAAAACTTGCGGCTTCCGTTTTCTACAACTCTTGTAATTTACAACGCCAACAGCAAAAGTGTCAAACCCAAAATATAAAACCCCTTATGACTTAAAAAAAAACGAAAAAAAGCGGAAAAAATTGTAGAAAAACTTTGATGGCGAACAAATGTAAAATTAATGTATATTTTATTGCCAAAAACAGCATATATTAAGAGCAAGATTGTATAGTATCTGAGAGTAAAGCATACATATTAGGGCTTAATACATACACACGCAAACACACACACTCGCACACACACTCGCACACACACTCTCAAGAGAATAGAAAAACAAAAATTAAGAATAAAACAGAAACAGAAACAGTGACAGGAACGATAAACAAACTCCAAATCGTCTCAGAGCGCCCTCAAATTGATCGTCAAGTTTAAATATTCTTAAGTCGTAAAGCTTAAGAAGTCGTAAAGCTTAAAAAACCAAATACATACACACTTCCACACACTTATACACACGAAGAAAAGAGAAACCAGAGAAACAAACTCAATGAAATGTTAAGAAGAAAAGAAAAATCAACAAAACCAAGAAACGAATGAAGAAACTTAAACAACAAGTGACACCAATCACTTGCATACAAGCTAACAACGCATATGTACATATACAACTATATACACACAAACACACATACACGCTAACAAATCTTATAACAGTTTTTAAAAAGATTTAAAAAAATTTTTTTTTTTGTTAAATTGTTTAAAAAGTAGTTAAAAAACCTCACAAGAGAAAAATCATTAAAAATGACACACACACGCAACAAGCAGCATTTGGAACACAAAATTCAATAAGAAATTCAGTAAAAAAAAAATTTAAAAAAAAAATTAATTTTAATGACACTTCATTTCCATTTCGATAAGTCTATTAAAAATAAGAACAGAAAAAATAAGAATGAAAAGATGAAACGATCATTTAGGGGATTTAATAGCAGCAAATGTTACAAAAGTATGCAATAAATTCTCTTTAAGGCAATAAAAAATCGACGCCTAAAAGTAGACTATAATGTTATGGTAATAATGTTATGGTACACACACTTATTTTATTAGCAAAAATTTAATCTAAATCTTTGTGTATCGGCGTAATAAATTAAAAGTAAATTAATGCTTCAATAGAAAAATAATGTAACTTATACTCAGCCACAAAAGTATATATACGGTTAACAAATATCATAAATTTTTTAACCAATCCGTTTTCGTTGAAAATCTTTATAATTGTCTGACATCTTTCTTCGATTTGAAGACGGTCTTTTGCATTGGTTCAGAAATTTGTGAAATTTGTTAATCGGATGTATACTTTTCTGGGCCTGTGCAGGGCTACAATTCAGTTCAATTTCAGAAATCAATCAGTCAATGCAAACGACCGTCTTAAAATCGAGGAAACTATAAAGATTTTCAACACAAACGGATTGGTTAAAAAATTTATGATATTTGTTAACCGTATGTATACTTTAGTAACTGTGTGTATGTGCCAAAGTAAAAAAGGGCAATAGAAATTATTAATCAACTGTTATCGTAATCATTACAAAGCAAAATAATTTACTTTTCAACAATTCATTAGTGATTGCAGGGTAACTCGTCCATTACCAGAAAAAGAGGAATGGGAACTCCATAAGTTGTGGTACAGTCTCTCTCCCTCTCCCTCTTCTATGGAATCTTGTGATGCAAAAACTGTTAATTACGTTGTCGGATATGTTGGAGCAGGCTACTTTGCGTAAAACGTAATTTTTATAATTTCGGGCAAATTTGTTGATCTTATTAGAGAGGATGCGACTTGCTCTAAAGAAAGTTACACAGTAAGAATACTGAATAAACATTTTGACTCAAAGATACATTATCTTATACTGGAAGTATGTCGAGCTCTTTGGAGAGATATTGCTCGCCAGTCTTCCATTCAATCACATACTATCGGAATGGACTAGAGTTGCAAGTAATCTTCATACCAGAGGTCAGCAATGAGTATTCAAAACGATGAGTAGATTCGAATCATACTTATTATTTCTGATACGCATTCATACTTATTTTAATGTCATACTCATACTACGCATATTCAAAGTTTGAAATACTCATGGTACTCTTACTTAACAATACGCACGATGTTATTGATTTCGACTCTCCATGACTCATCGTATACACGAATCACAAAATAAGTATGATTCGCGTACGAACACTACAATACTCACAAGAAGGTTGTGTGTTTGCGCTGCTTGCTGTCTTTGTCTTTTTTGTTTATGTGTCTTTCTTCTTTCTTTGTAAATGCAACAACAATTAAGATTGTAAATGTTGACAAATGATTCGAATCACTCGAGTCATTTATAAGTATTATAAGAGTATTTTTTCTAAATTTATGAATCTGAATGAGTAGGCGTATGAATCAAACATAGTTCGAGTTTGTTATGAGTTTGATGTCAACGTTGTCCTCATACTCATTGCAACGCGTACTTATAAATCAATGTTGTACTGAGTACGAATGAATCAGAGTAGTTGAATTTCAATACTGTTGACTCACTCATACTCAAAATTTCATGAGTACTTATGAGTAGCGAAAAAGCGATTCATTGCTGGTCTCTGCTTCATACCCACGGCGGTGATAAGCTTCACTAAATCACATTCTTCCTGTTGAAGACCACAGAGGTTAATTACTTTAATTAATTAATTACTTAATTAGTTATTACAAATATTTTGTGAGAAATACAACCTTGCTTCTCATACCATGGAGATAGTCTCTGAAAGGAATCTATGCAAGACCTAGGATGGTAATATCCTGCTCATACAGCAGGACAAGGAAATAGAAACGGCTCTTCAACTAGAAGGAACAATGCAGCACGTATTGGACCTTTTTTGCATTTTCCAAGCAGAAATATCGGCCTTAAAGACGGAGGTAGTGATTATTACGCATGAAAACATCTCCAAAAAGCATATACGCCAGGCGGCTGTCAGTTTGCTGGATTCTATTGTGGCGAATGCTGGCACTTTCATAACACAAAACTCTTTGACAAGCTCCTTATTTTGGGAACATCTTTGAGAACCTGAGAACTTATAATTAACAAGAGAATAGTCGGTTCCATTAACTCCACAGGCAGAGTCAACTCCGGATACAGGCAAGATAGTGAACGAAATCTGAAAGTGATATGGAAGGTGCACGGAAAATTTGCTTAAACAACAATGGAGCACGTCCAGGTAATTTGAGTCATTACTAGGAATTGCACTATGGGCACTCAAGTGGAACACAGTGGTTTACGGCACGTAAAAAGGAGGTATTGAGACGAGGAAGAGAAGGAAACTGCCCATTGCTTTTGAAGTAGAAAAACAAATTCTTTTAAGAAAAAGGCTGCAAGGTGAAGATCCTCCCAAATACTTCTCGTTTAGTTAAAATAATTCTTCATGATTACATTCGTTAGCTGTAAGGTGAAGACCTTCCCAAATATTTTTTGTTTCATGTTTACACTGGTTAACATAACTGTATATGATTTTAACGAAAAAATTCCGAAATATTTCATAATTTTATAATTATTGCTGGAATTCAATTGCATAGTACATAAACATCCACAATACCTTTAATTATGTTCTTCATTTCATTAATTTCTATAACATTAATCAACACAATAATATCGATAACTTGCACGACATCAACAAGAAGACGATAATCTGCCTTCAAGACAAGACGTACAACTAAACGATTTAAATTAAAAACTTCAATAGAAGACTTCATTATGCTAAAACGACTAACACTCTGATCAGATAGCTTTTACACACAGGCAAAGACAAATATAAATATAAACACACACAGTATAGAGGCTGTAAATTGAATTGAATTTGAAAGGATATGACCGACATGACATGTAGAAGAGATATGTATGACTCGTCCGAGTGCGATTGTACCTGAAATGGTTGTGGCATTCAATTCAATTTCTTTAAGTAACTTCGTTTTGTCTTTCGTTTTATCAACGTTGGATGCAGTATTTTGTGTGGCATTCAGCTTTGTATGGATGCGTTTGCACAGCCAACGTAAATAACCCAAAGGCACATCGTAATTAGAATGAACAAATGCTGCATGTGGTGGTGGTGTATGATGAAAGTAGTGATGTGAAGCAGATGCAGATGCGGATGCGGATGCGGATGCAGATGATATGGATGAGGAGAGTAGAGACAATGCCGATTCTAAGGATGTGGCTTCGTCTTCATGGTATTGTTTGGGAATTTCTAATTTGGCTTTGTTTATGAGCCATGCATTTGCTTTTAATTGATTTTCTATTGTACGTGAGCTGCTAGTAGTGGTAGTAGAGGAATTTAATAATTCAATTACGATTTCTGTTTCATCTATCGATTGCTGCCGGTCCAATGCACCACCCTCAACATAATAGTCGCTATCATAGAACGTTTCATCATAATCAATGGCTGGCATTTCATCAAAGTCCTCACCATCATTGAAATGATAAACCATTGTTGCTTCCTTAGAGTGGCTTTCATTAAGAATTTCTTTTGTGTTCATAGTTTCCTTATCAAACACTGCTGCAGTGGCATTTATTATTTCGTATTTAGATTTTTCAACATTTTCTTTTAAATTTAATTTATGAGCAGCATAATTCAAGGGTTTTATTAATATTGACGATAATTTATCATCGAATGTAATTGTATCACCATCACTATCACTATCATCATCAGCATCATTCTTATCATCATTGCCATGAGTGGTGGTGTCATCATTAAATTGTGTTGCAGCAGCAGCTTTAGTTCTGTCATTTGTTTCATTATCACTGCTAATGTTGCTGTTGTTGTTATCTTTAATCACCAGCAATTTATTATAAATTTGAATATTGTTGCCATCATTCAAAACAGTACCATTCGCTGCATCTACCACATTCATTGCTGCCTGTCTCTTCTCATCAGCTATTGTTGTTGTGTGTGTAGTTTTATTGCCATTGTACAGACGGTATTCCATCAGTTTGCTGTTGCCTGCCTGTAACTGTTCCTTGGCTAGTGTATGATGTTTTCTTTGTTTCTTTCTTGTTTGTTTCTTTTCGAATTGAAGATTAATTTTATCTCTTCCATCACTATCATCTTCAACGTCATCACTATGATCCTGCATTGCCGATGCTGTTGCCATTGTGTATGCGAAGGACTGGTCATCATCATTGTTGTTGTTGAGCTGCTGTTGCTGTAATTGTAGACACACTGCAGTGAGATATTGGGCAGCATAAGTATCATGCAATAATGTTGTAATTGATTGCTTCTCAGGTTGCTTGTGCTGTTGCTGCAACTGCTGCATCATTTGTAGCTGTTCTGTTCCATTGTTATTGCTGCTGTTGCTATCTGCATCTGCATCTGTTGGTCTTGTCTCTGTATTGAATTTCATATCAGGCTGTTGTAGCCGTTGTTGTTGAATGTTTTTATTGCTTTTTAAAGGTAATGATGGATGATTTAAAAAATCTTTTTTCCCGTTATCTACACGAGAATCCGGTGATTATTTTTATTTTTGTTTATTTGCATTTCATTTTCATTACATAAATCGGTTTGTATACGTGGTGCGTAGTAGATGTTATAAATGCAAGGAAATATTTTTTTATGAATGTGTGTGTATGCATTATAAATTGTATGATGATTCATTATGAAAGTAAATGATATGAAAAAAAAAACAAAAATTATTTAAAAAAGAAACAAAAAAATTCCATAAAATCTACAGAATTATCGGATAATTAGCATGTGCAACGACGATTCAAAGAAATCAAAAATATTTCAGTGGTAGAGCTCATCAAAATATGGATTCAGTGGTGCAAATACAAACGATTTGTTTAAAAAAAAAAAAAAGTTTGTAAAATCCACAGGAATTCTACGTATTTGAAACGATGAATGAAAAGCAAAAAAAATCGAAGATTTTTCTGAATTTCAATTCAATTGTTTGATGTTATCTCTGGTGTACAGCGGCTCAAATATACATACAGTGAGCGTCAAAAGTGAGTAAACACCACTGAAATAATTCATTTTCTTAGGATAGCGAGAAAAGTAAATGAGAATAGTCGAATAAATTTCCAAATATAAAAACGTTTATTTATTGCTTATAAAATGTTAAAACAAAAACAACAATTCATGATAAAGGAACTTTTTTTATACTTAAGAACAAAACTGTTTTATACTTAAGAATAAAAGTGTTGACTCACATATGGCGCTCACTGTACATATAATTGGTCACTAGGTATGAGATTATTCAAAATGTCGATTTTTCCACTTCAATGGAAATATTTGAAAAAAACAAAAATTTTAAGCGGATTTAGAGACAATGTATAATACTTAATCAGTTTCATGTCAAACGCATAATTGGTCTGTCAAATTAAAGACATTGGGAGCCCAAAACCTTTTACTTTTATTATTAATTTCAAGCTTCGAGGCATCGACTGCACGAGATTGGCATAAGAATCCAAATGGTATTTCAATTTGGACAGGAAGTACAGAGCACGGGATATAGCAATACCGATTTGACAGTCAGACCGCCTTCCATGCATTCCATGCTACCAGGTTGAATGGAAATTAGATTCTTAGTTACATATGAATTCGGGGCAATGAACAATTAGATCCACCTGATATAGTAGTAGCTTCCAAGCTGCTGATAAGGCCAGAAATTTTATGTGAATTACGAAAAGGGGCTTGTAAGGTTATGTTCAGCGAAAGGAAATAAAGGATCCGCGAAATAACTTTTTTTTTTTTGAAAATACTTAAAAAAAAACTACTGAATATTTTCTCAAATTTCTTTTTTTTTTATTTGAAAAGTACAATCCTTCCGGTTAATAATGGAAAATAATTTCATTCAAATGGCTGCCTCGGCTGGCCATGCAGTAGCATACACCAGAAGATGCTGATTTTGGCAAAAAAAAAAAATCATCTTTTCAGATGAAGCTCATTTTGATCTTGGCGGGTATGTAAACAAGCAAAATTGTCGCATTTGGGGCACAGAAAACCCGCACGCATACATTGAAAAGCACCCAAACGCACCCAAAATGAGTCACTGTTTGGTGCGGATTTTGGTCCAGAGGCATAAATGGGGCATTTTTCTTCGAAAATGAGCAAGGAATGGCGATCGTTATCGGGCCATGTTGAACGAATTTTTGTTCACAAAAATTGAAGAGGATGATATTGGCAACATTTGGTTTCAACAGGACGACGCTACGTGCAACACAGCCGAAGCTACACTCGATGTTTTGCGCCCTGTTTTTGAAGATCGCATTATCAGCCGCAGAGCTGATGTCGTTTGGCCACCTCGAGCTGTGATTTGACACCGTTGGACTATTATTTGTGGGGTGCCGTCAAGCCAGAGATAATTGACGCTTTAAAGGATAATATTCGTGGAGCCATTGGTGAAATACAGCTGCACACAATCGATAATGTGCTTAAAAATTGGACCGATCGTGTAGACTACTGCATGGCCAGCCGAGTCAGCCATTTGAATGAAATTATTTTCCATTATTAACCGGAAGGATTGTACTTTCAAATAAAAAAAGAAATTTGAGAAATTATTCGGTAGTTTTTTTTTTTTTTTAAAGCATTTTCAAAAAAAAAGTTATTTGGCGGACCCTTTAGTAGCTTCCAAGCTGCTGAAAAGGCCAGAAATTTTATGTGAATTACGAAAAGGGGCTTGGAAGGTTAAGGAAAGGAAAGATGAAAACAGGCGCAGAGCCTTCTTAAGTCTCGAATGTATTTGTGAAAATCTTAACTTTTGCTGGGTAATTACAATAAGAAGTGATTTGAGTTATACACGTCAGAGTCTGTTGAGAAGTTGCCCGAGGATTTTTTTTTCAGAATAGGGATCAATTCAAGCCCAAGCGTAATGAGAAGAACATGTCACTGAACATACACTGAGCGTCATAAGTGAGTCAACAGTTTTGTTCTTAAGTATATAAAAAGTTCCTTTATAATGAATTGTTGTTTTTGTTTTAACATTTTATAAGTAGTAAATAAACGTTTTTATTTTTGGTAATTTATTCGACTATTCTCATTTACTTTTCTCGCTATCCTAAGAAAATGAATTATTTCAGTGGTGTTTACTCACTTTTGGCGCTCAGAGTACTTGGAATGAATCCATGCGATATGATGTAAATGCATCACACAAGTAGACACCAAGTAATATGCAGGACATTGTTCTTACTGAAAACGAAGAGGAACTCGACAAGGATGCAAGAGATATATGACCTGTATCGCTGTATTCCAATGTTCGCTGTACTCCAATATCTCTGCGCTATAATGAGAATATTTTGTTTTTTTCTTACGACGATTTTGTTACAATCAATCAATTGAGGCTCTGAAAATACCGACGTATGTACTATTTTGTAAGAAGTTGATAGAAAACATCGATGCCTTTTTGTAATGCATTGCTTGGATGCTTGGTTTTAATCGCCATCTCTAAGAATTTGTACATTTTGACACTTTAAATCATCGATTTCATTGCTTTCCATATTCAAGGCTTAGTTTATTTAAACAAAATTCCTGTTTAATACTCGTGTTCACCTCTGTCTGTCTCTCTTTCTCGCTCGAGTAAATCACAATTCTAACTGTTTTAGATTAAATTTTCCTTGTTTTTGTTTTAAGCAATAAACATAGAAATTCCTTAAAGCATTTTCCTTTCTTTTTTTACTGGCTTTTTTCTATATTTTTAGGCAATGTTA
Organism: Sarcophaga carnaria; assembly: GCA_958299815.1. NCBI lineage: Eukaryota > Metazoa > Arthropoda > Insecta > Diptera > Sarcophagidae > Sarcophaga > Sarcophaga carnaria. The sequence goes on along the minus strand of OY283150.1, from coordinate 127,373,239 downwards.
TGATGATGCTGTTAAAAGCTTATTTTTTGTCTATTTTTAGCATTTAAATGTTAAAATGTACACTCTCAAGGTTTTTAAAGGAAATGGAACAACATTTTTTTGGATATAAAACCAGAATTTATTTAACACAGAAGCAGTAGTAGTAGGCCATTGAAGGACAGGATTGTTGGGGTTTTTTACCAAAAATTTTAAAAATTTAAGAGAATAACTGTACAGTGGGTGAATAGTTTGGGTATAATTGTGGTAAAAGTGGTTGAAAACAAAGTGTAGTAGAGTGTAGTAGGTAGAGTTGTAAAGTGGACTGGAGTGAATGAATATAAAATATGGATTTCTGTGTGAATGTATTAAAAATGACCAACACCATGAAAGGGACAGACAGACAGACAGATAGATAGACATCATAAAACTTTGGCAAATTAAAAGCTGTGCGGAAAAGAAAATGAGGTACGAAAAGCACAAAAAAAAAACAGAAAATATTTTAGAAAGTGTTAAGCAAACATGATTTAGTTTTTGTTCTCTTTAAGAACAGTAAGACTATATAAAGGGTGTTTTTTATAGAGGTATAGAACTTTAAGTTGGCATTACTTTTCAAGATGGCGACCGATTTAACAGCTGTCAAGTGATTTATTCTCAGTTTGGTTTGGCAATTCATCATGAATAGACTCACGCCTGAACAACGCTTGCAAATAGTGCAATTTTATTTCGAAAATAATGATTCTGTGCGGAAAACGTATCGCGCACTACGTCCATTTTATCGTCGACAAAATCGTCCATCAGAGCAGTTAATTCGATTAACCATGGAACGTTTTCGCACCACGTTTACTCTTATTGATAACTCGCATTCCCAGAGACGCTGTACGGTGCGTACAGAAGAAGCTATTGCTGCTGTAGAGCGTAGCATTGAGGAAGACCCGAATGAGTCCATCCGCCATCGAGCACAGGAATTGGATCTGTGTCCATCCACTTTATGGAAGATTTTGCGGAAGGATCTTGGTTTGCGTGCTTACAAAATCCAACTCGTACAAGATTTGATGCCAAACGATCATCAAGTAAGGCGTAGATTCGTCGAATGGGCCCAAAACGAGATTACCGCTGTTCCCGATTTTCATAAGCGAATTTTGTTTAGCGATGAAGCGCACTTCTGGTTGAATGGCTACGTCAACAAACAAAACTGCCACATTTGGAGTGAAGGTAATCCTCAAGTGTATGTGGAAACACCGTTACATCCAGAAAAACTGACTGTTTGGTGCGCTTTATGGGCTGGTGGAATCATTGGTCCGTACTTTTTCAAAAACGATGGTGGCCAGAACGTTACAGTCAATGGTGATCGGTATAGAACCATGATTACCAACTTTTTCATTCCTGAATTGAATAACCATGTTGTCCAGGAGATGTGGTTTCAACAAGATGGCGCAACATGTCACACAGCTCGTGTCACAATAGATTTATTGAAAGACCCGTTTGGTGACCGCCTAATTTCACGTTTTGGACCTGTGAATTGGCCTTCAAGATCTTGTGATTTTACACCGCTAGACTACTTTCTGTTGGGGCTATGTAAAGTCATTGGTCCATGCGGTAAAGCCACAAATGCTTGACCATTTGGAAGATAACATTCGCCGTATTATTGCCGATATACGGCCACAAATGTTGGAAAAAGTCATCGAAAATTGGACGTCCAGATTGGACTACATCCGCGCCAGCCGTGGCGGTCATATGCCAGAAATCATATTTAAAATGTAATGCCACCACAAGATTATCTTTCGGATAAATAAAATTCATGTCAATCGAATAACCTATCGTTGTTTTATTGCAACTTTAAGTTCTATACCTCTATAAAAAACACCCTTTACAATAACTGTGATTGTGACTGATTGTTGTGTGATAGTAGTAGTGGCAGTAGTAACTAGTAGTAGTGGTAAGTAGTAAAATGTGGTGTTTGTAAAACAAAAACAGGAAAAAAAACAAAAAATGAAAAATTTTAACAACAATTTTTACAAATCCATACCCTCTGAATGCTCTTGAGCATATCTTTGACTTGTGGCACCAGTTTTTAAAATTGCTGGCTCTTGTTGTTCCTGAGGTAGATTACTATTAACAGATGAGTTTAAATCTGTTTGATGCTGTTGTTGGTGGCTTGATGAATTTGATAACAATGATGAGGAGAAGGAAGTTGAATTAGAAGAATACGTCTTTGGTTTGCTAGTGGTATGTGAATATCCACCTGAACGTTGTTTTTGCAGAGCTTTTGTTATTTGTAATTAATTGGCATTCACAACATTATGAATACAACAAACAGATGTCGTGTATAAAACAACAACAATTACCACAAGAAGAATTTTGAAAATTTTAAATTAAAAAAAAAATTAAAATAAATTTAAAAAGAAATCAAAAATCAAAGAAATTAAAATAAAAGAAATTAAAATAACGGTGGTTTAATTAATATTTTTTTTTCTTTTGCTCTCCTGTTTCAATTCAATTAATTGAGAAAGAGCTTTTTTTGTTTTCATTATTATAGCGGTTGTAAGAAAGAGAGAAGAAGGAAAAAAATGAAATCAATCTACTTACGATCTTCAACACACATCAGTCTATCGTCCATTAATTTAAGACCGGTGGGACAGGCACACGATATACGTGGACTGTGTGCATTAATACGCGGCGCTGGCAGACATAAATGTGAACAATGGCCATTGACAGCCTGACAATGATTGACACCATCTGGCTGGCGGTAAGGATGATAGACATGTATGACCATGGGATGTTGTAACTGCAAATTAATAAAAAAAAAAGAAAGAAAAGGAAATGAAACAATCAACAATAGATAGATATGATATGGAATTTATAGCGGCTTTAAATTTTATTAAAGAATTTAAACTTAAAAATAAATTCTTTTTCCATTTGAGACATAATGCAACAACTTTGCTTTTGCGAAGTAAAACAGACCAGGCATCTGGTGTTCGTTTGATACTTTTCACCAGTTTTTCTAAAGTTTTCTTCAGCTTAGGTTGATGGGGTTCACTTTTTAACAACTGCTCGAGGTTTAGAAGTAAATTTCGGAATAACTAGATGGTACTTTTTACCAGCAAATTTACATCATTACCTACTATTCGGCCATTGAAGCTTTACAGTGCAAATCTTCAGCAAATAGTGATGAAATTAATTTCTTGTGTACTTATTTGGATAAAAAGTTCTCTTAGAAACCCAATACAATCAATTGAATGAAAAAGTATGCTAACGGGTGATTTTTTTGGCTATCTATCTTTTTGGCAACACTGGTTTAAACAGCTCACGCACGTTTCGTGTTGTGTTTCACTGTCAAAGATCTTCAGCTTGGTCTGTAATTTAATCATGAATCGTCTTGCAAACGAACAACGCTTGCAAATCATTGAATTTTATTATCAAAATGCGTTGCGTGCACTGTTAAGAAAGTTCATCGCGCGATTCTTCCATTTTATGTTCAGTTTAATCGACCCACTGAAGCGGCTATTCGGGCTATTGTGAGTAAATTTCGTACCAAATTTACATTGTTGGACATTAAACCACCAACACGCTTACATAGAGTGCGAACTGAAGAAAATATCGCAGCTGTATCGGCCAGTGTTAATGATGACCATCAATTATCGATTCGTCGCCGTTCGCAGCAATTGGGCCTCTGTTACTCAACAACGTGGAAAATTTTGCGGAAGAATTTAGGTGTGAAGCCTTTCAAAATACAGCTGATGCAAGAATTGAAGCCGAACGACCTACCGCAATGCAGAATTTTTGGTGAATGGGCTCTTGGAAAGTTGGCCGAAGATCCACTTCTTTATCGAAAAATTGTGTTCAGCGGCGAAGCTCATTTTTGGCTCAATGGATACGTAAATAAGCAGAATTGTCGATTTTGGAGTGAAGATCAGCCAGAAGCATTGCAAAAGCTACCAATGCATCCAGAAAACACACACAGTTTGATGCGGTTTATGAGCTGGTGGCATCATTGGACCGTACTTCTTCAAAGATGCTGCGAATCGTAACGTAACTGTGAATGGTGTGCGCTACCGTGAGATGATATCCAACTTTTTTTTTTTGCCCACAATGCAAGAGCTTGACTTGCATGACATGTGGTTTCAACAAGACGGTGCCACATGCCACACAGCACGCGTAACAATGGACTTATTGAGAGGCGAGTTCGGTGAACATTTTATTTCACGTTCGGGACCGGTCAATTGGCCGCCTAGATCGTGCTATTTGACGCCTTTAGATTATTTTTTGTGGGGCTATGTTAAAGCTCATGTCTATACACACAAGCCCGCTTCAATTGACGCATTGGAAGACAACATTGAAGCATTTATTCGTGAGATACCGGCCGAAATGTTGGAAAGAGTATGCCAAAATTGGACTAAGCGGATGGACCATTTGAGGCCCATTTGCGATCAAAATTTTCATGAAATAATCTTCAAACATTAAATTACATATATGGACCGTACTATCGATTCAAATAAAGATTTCATGAATTTTTCTGAATTTTATTTGTTTTTTTTTTTTGAAAAATTTTCTTATAGCTCTTAAAAATCACCCATTATTACTCTCCATACATTCAATAAATTGTCAGAAAATGAATAAAGTCTCAATGACTCACTGTGTTTGCAGTACTGCTGGAGACAGACATAGAGACTCAATGGCTTTATCATGAATTATGAAAATTCATTCAAATCTTATGCTGTAAAGCGTAGACTAACTTAACTTAGTTACTTAAACGAACATGATAACCCTTAAGTCAGGCTTACAACCTAGCTTTTTACACCAGCCATGTTGTGTGTCTTCATTTTATTTATGAGTGACAGGGACCAACAGTTTCAATTCGATTCTGCACAACAGATTTTACTTTTCCCAAAAATTTTGTTAAAAAAAAACGAAAAAACTTTCAAAATTCTGGCAAAATTAAATTCAATTTAATTTAAAAAAAAAAATTCCATTTAAGTCAACTGTGCTGGGTGTGCTCACTCACCACAACCACATTCGTAGTGTAATTGTTAAAAACGTCTGTATGTGTGTGTGTTATATTAAATTTTCTCACAGTTTTTCCTTGAAAAAAAAAAGGAAAACTTTTTCAATTTTCAATATATTGTAGAACACGAAGAAGAATAACAAAATCCCCAAAAAAAAAAGAAGGAAAGAAAATAAAACAAAAACTGATGCTGTAGAGTAGGCTCTTAACATCACTCTTCAGAATATTTTACACGAAAAACTCTCAAAGGATGAGTACACAGCCACACACACAGGGATTCCATTGCATAGCGCAGACAAATTTATTGTTGCACTTCCTTGAAAATTGCCAGCCTTTCTTAACGCTGTAAATTACAAACATTGTGCGGTATTTGTGTGTATGTCTGCATGTACATATGTATGTATGTAAGGGGGGCATGCAGCAATATGATGCACATGAAACCAAAAGGCAAACAGATGTGGTCGATATAAACTTTCCATTTACATGTAACGCAAGGCAAATGTTTTGCTCTCCATTGCATTATTTATGATACATGGGCCATTGGACCATCCATTCATATACACAGAACAAGCAAGACAAAGGACGGAACAAAAGGGAAAGAGAGAGTGAGTCAGACTAAAAAGAGTTTCTTTTTGTCCAAAGAAAATTCTTTCCTTCCTTTTTATCTTAGGGTGCGTGCATAAGCATAGAAGCACTACAGTGCATAAAAAAAGGCATCGTGACAGAATATCTTTCATAATTTATAAGATTTACGTACGAGTACGAGTAATGTAATGTTAACGTACGTATGTATGTATGAAACGTGGTGCACTTTCGTTACACCGAATTTATCCGGGGACCATAAGGAAATAAATAATAAAAGATGATGCAAATAAAGGAGAGGAACAAACGAGTGCAAGAAAGACTATAAAAGAGGCCACAATGTTCACACTTATCAAATAAATGAAAAAGGATTATTATTGTAATGCCAAGTATTTCAACAGGATAATGGATGTCCTTTTTCTTTCTTTCTTTATTTAAGCAGGTAAATCAAATGAACAAATCTTTGTGAGCCTGTAAGATATGTATATGGCGTGTGGAGAGATTGCATTTGGAAGACAATTGAAAGATTTAACACCAGAATAGCTTGTGTAAGTTAGTGGATGTTGCAAGTCAAATATTTTTCTTTTTCTAAAAAAATTAATGCCTTAAGCAGAAGGCAGGTATTACAGTGAAGTATCGGGATTAATACGTATTAGAATTAAAGTTACAATGATGAGACGCCCTAGTCTAGTAGGTAGACGAGTATCCATGGTTCAATGCCTCGGCTGAGACATTTCAAACAAAACGAAACATAAAAAATATTTCTTTTAATGACTCCCTCCTCTCTCAGTAGTAAGTAATATTGCTATTCAGTTGCTTGTCCGGCCACTCATGGCCACAACATTAAGATACAGTGGCGAGCAAAAATGGATGCATCCTGCCACATTCTTAAAAAAAGTGCTATAAAATCATAAGGAAATAAGCAAATTAAATAAAGCTTCAGGTATACATATATTACATTTTTTGATATATTTTTTGAAGATATAAAAAAATTAAATGTACTTCATTTATTTGCTAAGAACTTAAACAATTCGATTATTCCACTTTTGCACGTATTCAAAATTTTTAAATATTTATTAATTTTTAATTTTTTGTCCATAGTCCTTCATTTTTTTACGCTTTTGATGTGCTTGGGTATACTTTCCACTAAATTTTCTATGGGTTTTTTTTTTGGTATTGTTTCCATACATCCTGTATCCTAGTCAAAAGTTCGTTGAAATTGGTTGATGCTCTTTCATATGCTGCCAGTCTTCTCCTTATAATCGCCCAATAATTTTCTATTGGATTTAAATCAGGGCTTTGTGCTGGCCATTTAATCAATTGAAAATGCTGATGGGGCATCCAATTTTGAACAATTTTGGCGGTGTGTTTCGGATCGACATCCTGCTGGAAAAACAGTTCTTCTTCAGGGCATACACTTTCTTCAATGAATTCTGGCGATTTTGTTTGAAGGATACTGAGATAATTATCCTATCTCATTATACCCTCTATTTTCACTAACGGACCAACACTCCACCAAATAAAACATCCACAAACCATCAAATTTCCACCTCCATGTTTGATTTTCTATTTCACCTGATGCATTTGAAGTTTTTCATGCGGGCGGTGCCAATAATACTCTTTTACATCTGATTGAAATCGCTTAATTTTTGTTTCATCCGACCAGATCACGCATTTCTATTCGTCAACTGTCCATTTACCATAAGTTTTGCAAAATTCTAAACGAGTCTTGACTTTTTATGCAGTACAGCAGGCTTTTTTTAGCTTAATGGCGGATACCAACCCGATTCTGCGAAGTGCTCTGCAGGCTGTCCACTCGTTGACATTTTTATTTATGGCCTTGGCAGTTAGCTTTGGTGTTTTTGTGTCCTTATTTTTCATAAGACGTACCATAAGTCGAGCATCGCCATCGGTGAGCAATCTTGGTCGACCTCCAGTTGTAGAAACTGGCTGCACATTTCGTCGTTTTCGAACACTTAAAACCACATAGTGTGATATTTGTAGTGCTTTTCGTATTTTTCTTGCAGATCCACCTTTTTCTATTAGAAACACAATTCTATTTTCAATTTCAACACTTATTTTTTTCATTTTATTAATATTATAAGACCAATTCTTAATAGGGACGATAATTGAGTTCAAATCACTACTGACAGCTTCTAATTACTAAAATGATGCAAAGAATGGAAAATAAAAGAATTTGTATCGTTTTTTTTTTGCACTAATTTGTATTGTTTTTTGCTTTTATGCAAATATTAGCATAACGTGCAAAAGTGGAAGAATTGACATCAAACACGTTTATTTAAATTAATTTCTTTTTGGTAAAATTTTTTCAATTTTTATTTTGAGTACACTAAATTAATGAAAATTAGAAGAAAAAACCTCAGCAAGAATAATCATATTCCACACTATTAAAATTTTACAAGATAATAAACGCAAAAATTAAAAACATGCATCCATTTTTGCTCGCCACTGTACGTACACAATATGTTTGGTGTGAGAAGCTAGATTGCAATGCTTCCTGTAAAAATCTTTTTTTTTTTTTATTAATAAACTGTCGTAGTATTTCCTCTTTCATTGCTTTTTCAATGAACTGAAACGCAAATGAATTAAAATTCAAAGAATTACTCACCATATGTACCGCTGTTATGGGTTCAACACCTTGTCCATTGAATTTATTTGCCTTGAATACGGTCTGTTTATCCCAATCCGTCCAGTAGATGTAATCCTCGAATGTGGTTATCGAGAAGGGATGACGCAAATATTCCGTTGAATATAAAATTTGTTTTCTTTGCGAGCCATCATAATTTGCCGACGAGATGACATTCAGTTTACCATCAACCCAATAGATACGTTTACGTACCAAATCCAAGGTAATGCCGTTTGGCCATTTGACATCATAGTTGATGATGGTGGTACGATGTGAGCCATCCATGCCAGCACGTTCGATGCGTGGCGAGGCACCCCAATCGGACCAATACATCCAGCTGTAAGGAAAATAAATGAAAAGTGAAAAGAGCGCTTAAATATCATGAGTAAAATGGAAATGAAATTTTATTTTTTACATTTTGTTGCTTAAGAGAGCCCAACGATGGATATAAATACAGACCGGAGGAGGGGGGGAAAATATAAAAATAAAGTTGGTGTTGCATGCCACTTGTAGTGGTGGTGCAAGTGTAGTGGTAGTAGTAGTAGTAGTAATCATTTCTGGAATGTCAAAAGTGTTTATTTGTATTGGTGCTCCAATTTGTAAACCCCTTATGCATATGCAACATGACAGACACACTTGCTTTACATTTGTTGTGTAGAGACACACACACAACATTGTGTGTAATACATACACACTCATAATGGTTTACATTACAATGTTCTGCAACGAGTAGTAGTGGTAGTGGTTGGTCAATTGTATTGTTTTTTTTTTGGCATTGGTTATAACGGTTATCTGTGCTTGTTCTCTCTCTTTTTTTTTGTGTGGCAGAATTCCTAGTCTAAGGGAGGAGATCATGTTATATATATGTGTGTGTGTGTGTTTGTGTATACATTGTCTGTTGGTTTATCACCAAATAGCAGCAGCATCATCATGTCAAGTGTCAATCAAAGGATATTTGGTTTTTTGTTTCGAGCTTTGTTTTTTTTTTTATTCAAATTGTATGTCATTGTTGTCCTCCCTCTGTCTTTTGTTTTGTTTTTTTGTTGTGTAACAATATCAAGTGCTTTTTTTGTATCTTCGTCGTTGTCATATGTTTATTGTGGTTTGTTACTCTCTTTATTGGGCACAACAACAACAACAACAACAACAACAACATCGGTTCAGAGTTCCATTCATATTCACTTACCCTTCAATGGGATCCAATGCTATCGAACGCGGTATATCCAATTCATCTTCTATGAGCACTTTACCCATATTGCCATCAAAGTTTGTCAATTCAATGGTACAACGATGGGTGTCCGTGAAGTATATATGATTGTAGATCCAGTCGACAGCCAAACCATCTGAGGTTACTGTGTGGTCTTTTAGTACAATTGTTTTATCGTTGCCCTCATCAATGGGTGCTCTGCGAAAGGAAAACAGAAAAAACAAACAACAAATGAACACAATGAAAACAATAAAGTGGGTTAAGAAATACCAACAAACAAAAAAAAAAAAAGTTTTTGGAAATCATATTTCCATTCCTGAGCAGCCGCTAATATAAAACCTTCAAAAATATTTTTCAAACAAAAGAAAAACTTTTCAAATTAAAAAGAAAAATATCGTTTAAATAAAGAACCTCCTCCCTCCCATCTCTGATATTATGAAAACTGAATCTGATGAAGTCAATTAATTCTTGACTTTCTTTTTACATACACTAGGGTGGGTGCATAATACCCCTTACTTAATCACAATTTCTAATTTTTTCGGTGAATAAAAGGAAGAGAAAAGCCAGTTAAATGATTTTAAAATACAAACAAACCAAAGGAAACTAATTATAAATACAAATTTCCAACCCTGACACATACGGGGTTATCCATTAAGGGGTTGCAAATCATCTACATGAGATCCAAGAGCATCTCTAGTGCATCCAGAAAACATAAACTTTCGGTATGAATTTTAGGCTGACGGCATCGTCGGTATGTATTTCTTTAAGGAGTACGCTTGCCAGGCCATCACTGTCAACGAGGAGCTTTTTTTGGCCTGAATTGGATGGCCCTAGACCCGAACGACATGTGATTTAAATAGAACAGCTTTACGTGGCATACAGCTCATGACTCATTGGATATTCTGCACAAGCAATTTCAGTGCATTGTCATCTCACATGGAGATGATGCAAATTGGCCAACGCGATTATGAGATTTGACACCGTTAGGCATTTTCTAGTAAGGTTTTCTTAAGTCCCATCTGCGAATACGAAGAAGCCATAAAGGACAGTGGTTCTTGAAGCCCATATAATCTATGTCTTCGATTAAATTCATGGAAGATTTAACATTTTGAATGCGCTCTAACTAGAGAAGCCATGGCGGACATGTAGACGATATTGTCTTTTAAACGAATATACAGTGCTTGACAAAACAATGGAAACTTTTTCAAAAATGTACTTAATCGGACGAAAATTTAACATGTTTTTTAAAAATCGGCAAAACATTTGTGGAGTTTATTAATATACACTGTTATTAACGTTTCTGTATATTAAAATTATGTATAAAAATGAATTATATAATTCAAAAATTAAAAAAGTTTCCAAAGTTTCCAATGTTTTGTCATTTGTATAGTCTTTTTATATATTTTTTAAAATACAGAAATGTTAATAACAGTGCATATTAATAAAAGGCATTAATATTTTGCCGATTTCTTAAAAAGATTTTTAAATTTTCGTCCGATTGTAACACATAAATAAATTTTTGAAAAAGTTTCCATTGTTTTGTCATGCACTGTATCTCACACATACACACTTTGTTTTACTAAATTTAAAGGCATGAATCGCTTAATGAAAGATTATTTGTATTGAAACAAAGGGTTACGATAAAATTCTTCCATTTTGATCTCCCTCGTGTCATTAGTCTTACTTGGGATCAAGTAGTTTTGATTTTCTCAGAAGAATCTCAGATTACATCAAGTTTTTCCAAGTATTGGCATATCTACCTCTTCTTCTGCTACCCACCCTTGGTTATATCGGTCTGTGGTCTCCTCTAAACATATGGGATCCTGTAATCATAGCTGCCAGATTTGACGATTTATCGTCATTTTGACGATTTTGAGCACCAAAAATATCATATTGACGATTTGACGATTTATGCCCTTATTTTGACGATTTTTAAAAATTAAAAACTTACATCATATTCTTTACTTTAGTACATTAAATGCCACTTTAATCTTTGCATTTACTTTGCAATTGTTGCTAATCAAATTTTCCATCAACACATTCAGCAGGTATTTGAATCCTTCTTTGTTCACCCTGTAATATTCCTGGAATCTAGAATTGCATAGAATCGAAAAATCATGCAGCTTAATTCCAAATTTATGGGGTATACTTTCTTTTTAATTGTATTTGAAATATATTACTCATACGCATCATATTACATATACTGGAATAGTTACCCTGAAAAGTATGCAATAAAAAAACTCCGATTTTGTCATGTATGAAACTAATGGAATTAAATATAACTCATACGTCGCATATGTTCTCTGCATTATGAATTTTACATACATATTAAAAATTTATTGTTTCGCTGTGAACTACAACTGCTCCGGTTGGAAATGGATTTTTTATTTCATTTATATGGCTGCCGCGGTTGGCCTTACAATCATAGCTCCCAGATTTATGCCCTTATTTTGACGATTTTAAAAATTAAAAACTTACATCATATTCTTTACTTTAGTACATTAAAGGCCACTTTTAAGCTTTGTATTTACTTTGCAATTGTTACTATTGGAAATTTATGTTAGTTAGTAAAAGCAAGGAGTAAAGTATTGTATTTTTAAGTTACTTTCGAATACCTGTGTGATGATTTTTCTGTATTTTATTCCTTTTTAATCTCTTAAAAGCTGAAAAATCACAACTTCTGAATAACCTAATAAAATAATAATAAATTATGGACACTAGGCTTGTATATTTTTATACCATAAGTAACAGGATAGACCTCTGCAGGAATTGAGTTCCACATACGGATAGTCCGACTAAAAATTTTTATTTTTATTTGCATTGCAGTGTGCGATCCACTGGCCAATTGACCACATTCGGATTTTCTGGCCAAAAAAGACGAGCGTTATGTAGGAATATATGAGTTTCGGGAAAAGTCCCCTTATGCAACGATGTTCCAATGATTCAATGGAGTTGGATACACTACCGTCATTAACGAGATGCTATGGCCTCTCCTGTACACGGTCGAGACGCAAAATAGACGTTGAGACACTAACCCATACATGAGAGTTGTATTCCATTTAGATGATAAGAAAAGAACTGAAAAATGTGTCAGCATATTACACTAATTTTTCATGCTCAGAACATAAAAAGCTTCTGATTCCCCAATACCTACGCCGCCCATAGTTATAGATGATGTAATATTATTGCAGCTATTTAAATCTTAAACAATTTTTTCCTGAAAATGATATAAAATTTCTCCATTTTTTTTGGAAAAAAATATTAAATGAAGATGAGGACGCGCTAGCTTTTAATTTCCAATAAATTTTCTGTTAAATGTTTTATTTTTTTGATACATATATACATATATTGACTTTATATGTTTTACTACAATAGAAATAATTTTGGTTTTTAAAAATTTTTAATTTATTTATTTATTTTTCCCTGACGATTTTTTGATGATTTTAATAAACCTCTTCGACGAGTTTGACGATTTTTTCTCAAATATTTGACGATTTGGTGCCTCATTTATCTGGCAGCTATGCCTGTAACACCTTTTTTTTACAACTTGATTGCAAATTGGTGTTACGCCTGCTCTCTCCTGGATTATAATATTCGTCCAATGTTTGTGGTATTTTCGGGAACATACGTACATAATTGGTCATTAAAACCCTTCAGTCAGGATTACGACCTAGTTTCTCACACCAGTTATTTTGTGTGTGTTAATTTTATACAAGAGTGGTGGGACCTACAGTTTAAACTCGACTCCGAACGACAGATTTTTGGGAAACTTTTTCATGGCATTTTTATTTTTGCACTCAGAGTTTTTGCCAGAAATCTGCTGACAGGAAGTCGCCGAAGAAATACTTTTTGTATTTTTGTTTTCATGTCTGGCCTGAGGCTCGAACACTGGCTTTACGCCTAATAAGCCAACACACTACCTACTAGACTACGGCGACTACAGTATTTTCCGGAAACAACTCTTAATAACAGTTAGCGTAGTAGTGGTCGTATATCGTTTGCAGTAGAATTCCAAGGCCCAAAAGTATGTTAGTTTCCTAATTTAAGTGGAAAGTTGGATCTATGTTCTGAGGTTTAATTTATTTGCCTTAGTAATGGGATACGCAATATCTTAACGTAAACCTTGGCGGAAGGTATTGTGCTACCTCACTTAATCCATGTCGTTCTCTAGTATTAGCACCAACTGGATTGCCTAACAATCATTCATGCAGTACTCGGCTGGTAGAGTTTTGATACAAAGTTCTGAGAGGGGATCGATCAATTCAATTGAGAGTCCATTACAGCACCATGTGTTCCATAATCTCTGGTAATAAAGTACAAGATGACTGTTCCAATAATAGTAAGTAAACTGTTGAATTGGCATGACCTGTATGATGCGAGTAGGCTGTCACTCGTTTCGAAGATCTGCTTCATGAGTGTCCAGCATTTCGAAAGATTTCTCTTTGCTTTGGCAGTTTGACTATAACTTCCTCGACGGAGAACGTATAGAATGATCATAACTCTTCAATAATAACTCGCTTAGTCTTTGTAATCGATTGATTAAAATACAAAAAATAATGATTTTAATTTTGTTAAAATATATTGAAATTCTTTAAAAATTGCACATCACAGTTCATTAAATTAAATTTTAAGCTTCCCATTGTTTATTTCATTATTGTTTTTAACTTTTCAATTAAATTTAATTAAACAATTAAATAATCAAAGGCTATGGCTTTGAAACATCAGGCCTGCCACCGGGAGTTGTTATCATATTTAAAGGATGCCTCTACTAATGGAATTTATTTAAAATCCTTACCGTAAAATTCCAAAATTATTATGCGTATGATGATGTGTGCATACATGCATGTATGGCCAAACATCATAAATTTTCAATTAAAATGTTACCTTTGAAATGAAATTAGAAAATGACCTCCTGCTGTTGTGATTATATTTTTGTTTGTTTTTGTTTTTCGTATTCATTTTCCATTATAAAGTTTTCAAAAGATACAAAATTATTGTGTATTGCCTTTAAAAACCATATGAAATATGAAACCAAATGAAAATAAACCAGTAAACGAACAATAGACCCTCCTTTCTGTCTGTGCTCAAATACAAATACGCATTTAACACAGACAAGGAAGCCTTTTTCCAATACAGTAAAGCATTATGTTTTGTCCGCCCAACATAATAATAACATCTTTCAATACATTAACAAATGTACCCTGTAAAGCTATTTACATATTCATGGAATTTTTCCCCACCCTGTAAAAGGCTTCTAACGAAATTAACCACCCTTTGCCATCACACTATAGTACGGCTTGGCTTTTCCATTCTAACATTACTGTCACTTATAAATTGTTAATATATGTATGTACACGTATGACTACTACTATTGCTACTCACTTATAAATGCTTTGTGTGGTCACATCACTCCAAAATATCATGCCGGTACGAAATACAAAATCTAAGGCTGTCGCTGATTTTGTATTATTCACAATTGATGTCATTTCCATGTGATCCAAAGCAATTTTACGTATGTCATGACGACGTGCCAGCAGTAGTGATGCATGGCCTTCCGTTGCTTTGCAGCGTGTATGATTGCGTGGATCACGCATATAGCCATCCATACATTCACATTTATAGCCACCAATTTCATTAATACAAGATTGTGAACATGCTCCTGTATCCTCTTCGCATTCATTTATATCCACACAGGATTTATTATTAATTAATTTATACCTGTAACAAAAATAAACACAAATACACATTGAAAATGGGGAAATATATGTTAATGCATATAATTAATGACGTCAATAAAGGCAGTTCAAGTTAATTAATGTACACAAAATTGAAATTTTATTGTATTTTATAACTTTTTTGCAAAAATTTCAATTTGGAAGTTCTATTCCGTACAAAAACGTGAACCGATTTTATATTTTTATATATCATTGGAAAGCTTATGTTGTGCAGATTCGACAGCAATATAAATAATTTTAATATACTTTAGAAAATTCATAAGAAATTTAAAATTTTTAAAAATTCCACAATTTCTCAAAATCAAAGGAGGCTTTTTGGATACTTCCAAAATTTTATTAAAATTTAGAAATTAATAAACAATGTTCTTTATTATTGTTGGCAGTTATCTCTACTTAACACTCAATATTTGGTTTTCACAAAATTTCTAAATTGTAATAAAAATTTCAAGAAAAAACTAAAATTTTCTTAAAAATTAAATTTTCGCAGAAATTATAACCTTAAGTTGCATTTAATTTTCTTTGTTATTTGCTTACCCGTTTTCACATTCACATTTAAAGCCGATGGGTTGATCAATGCATTTATGCATGCAGCCTCCATTGTTGATGGCACACTCATTAATATCACATTTATTGGCTGGTTCGTCTTCACCATCCGGACAGTCTTTTTGTTTGTCACATACTTTGGCAAGTGGTATACACTGGCCACCGCCGCAATCGAAATGTGTTGTAGCATTGCATATTGTTTCCTTATGAATGCCTGGCAAATACAAAAAAGAAAAAATGGAAGAACAAAAGGAAACCCCCCCCAAAAAATATTGTCAGTAGTTTCTTTTTAATTACCAGCATATATGTTTTCATTCTTTTCTCTCGTTACTTACCACAATTTATCTCATCACTTTTATCGGCACAATCGAAGGCATTGTTGCATATAAGATGACCAGCTATGCAAGAACGATCGGCACATTGAAATTGATCTGGACGACAGGTATTATTTTTGCAATTCTGATCAACTTCATCATCACAGCTGGGACAATCGCATTCGCCATCACACAACCAACTGCGATGTAGACAGGTAATGCGATCCTTACATTGGTATTCATTAACCAAGCAAGGGGTATGAGAATCGGTAGCATTTTTGCAGTTCTAGAAAATAAAACAAAAGTTTTAAAAAGAATTTGATATGCATAGACAAGAAATTTTGTTAATTTTTAGCCAAATGTTTAATAATTTCCACTTTGTGAGTACAACTTCAGATAGTAATACTTATCCGTTAGGGTCATATTATACATCATTAGAAAGCTTATTTTATTGCCTTTCAATTAAAATTAAAATATTGAATTTGTTTTTATACTTAAAATGCAAAAATTTAAAAAATTGTTATAAACCCAATATTTCAATATTTTATAATGGTTTTTCCTCAAGGCCATATTTGCTTTAAACATTTATTTTTTTGTAAATATTAAATTTCACAAATATTGGCGCTTATGTCTAGTTTTAGTTGACATAAATTTGTTAAAAATATTTTAAATTTTATTCAACAATTTTGTACAAAAACTAAAATTCTTTTGAAAATTTTTATGCGTGAAAGTCAAATCGTTTAAAAAAACATTTTTCCTTTTGCAGCTTATTTTGTCTGTTAACATTTGAAATATTTATTGTTTTTCATAATAATAGCACTCATGTATATTTAGTGCTGGCGAAAGAGTAGAAAAGGCTTTTTTTCGAAAAGATTTATTTGTTTTACTGCTAAAATTTAAAACTATGCCTAACGTAATAAATGCCTTTTAATAAAACCATTTGTGTTTGCAACTGAACTCTGCATGCATTTTGTTTTGTAATAAACCGACAATAATAATGGTTGGCTTTATTGTTGTGCTGTTTTGCTGTTCATAAAGCCCAAAAGTATGCAACTTTTATTACATTTTGTATTTTAAATGCGTTTATAAATAACCATTGTTGGAAGCATAATTTCATACAGAGTTGGCTTTTATTACAATTAAAAATTCAACGAATAATAAACAAAAGCATTATGGGCATTTGGCATTACATAGCATATCCGGTCAGATATGTATGGTTTTAGAATGCAAAACCATGTATTTTCAATAAAAACCCCTAATTGTATGCTTTGGTTTCTCTGATTAAAGCCACATTAAGTGAAAGGTCAAATGGAAATTTTGAAAACAATAGAATTGAGTTTCAAATTCTATGTAGAAATCCAAAAAAGTTTTGAATTATATGTTTTAATAAACTAAATTCAAAAGAGTTTAAAAATTCACACCCCCCCCAAAACAAAGATAATAATTATTTCTTTTATATTTTATATAGAGAAGCCTAAAATTTATGCCCCTAGAAAATTGCAATAAATTTGAAATTTATTAAATAAACTATACCAGCCTTTTAGTAGCCATTTAAAAACGATAAAAACGTTATTTAGATCTCTAGAAAATGGAAAAAATGCCTTAAAATATGCCATAAAAATGCAGTTTTTGTTGTTAAGCAATCTTCTAAAATAGGAATTTTATTATGCCATAGCTAGACTGCCTTATATACTGCCTTCCGCCTTACCCGGTAATATATTTGCAATTCTTGTTTCTAAAGCATATAACAAGGATGGTTGAATTCTAAACAATTCATTGCATACTTTTAAGCATGATAGCAAAATTCAACTCATTTCTTTTAGTTTTTATTATTGTTATTATTTTTGCTTAAAGTATCTTGTTTTTTTTTTTCAAAGAGTTTCATCAAATAAATTTCTTTGGTTCTGAGAGAGCAGATACCCTGGCCTGTATACACATATACATACATACATATATTGTGCAATTTTCATGATTGTTTTATAAACTCTCCTGTTGTTGTTTTTTTCTTCTTATAAACATGAAACAAGAACTAGAAGAGGAAAGTTCAAGCTCAAATGCCCAAAGGAACTTGTATGTTGCCTGTATTTTTTATAATTTTTTTTTAGTTCACAGGAATAGGAAATGCACCAACATTGACTCAACTTTTGGTTGCTACAAATATCCTGAGAGTTTTTTCTTTTATACTTCCTTTATTCGTTTTGGACTTTTTTTTGCTTTCATTTTTTTGATGAGAATTCCCAGAAAAACAAACATTTTGAAAAAGAACAAGCACAATAGAATAAAATATCAGCATCACAAAGAGCCATGTATATAATAACGAGGGTGGCTTGAAAGGTTTCGGTCACTTTACGTAGAAAAGTAAAATAAACTAAATAAAACCAAATTTTTTTTTAATAATTTTCATTACAATTCCATTAAAATTTTTGTTCTCCCTGGGCTTTAAGTCCATTTGAGCTTATTATTCATGTGTTTTATATACCATTGGAAAGCTTATTTTGTATACTAGTGAATAACATTAAAAAACTAATTTGATTATATAAATATATTTGAAAAAATATTGTATGTGTTAAAAATACCAAGACTTTCAAAATTTATAGACTCTTTTGTAGATTGAAAATTTGTTTACGTAAAATTATATTTTCTTTGGATTTGTGTTTTTAATTAATTGGCAGTTGTGTCTAGTTTTAATTAATATATGCATTCTAAAGGAATTTCAAACTTATTTTAAATTTTTATTAGAAATTCTAAAATTCTGTTGAAAAAATGTGTGATTTTTGTGACAAAAAAAAAAAATTTAAAAAAAAATTTAAAAAAAAATTTTTTTTTTAAATAGAAATCAAATCATATGCTCATATATGAATTATAAATTACAATTAATTCTTAACTATTAAACCTAATAAAACTGTTTTCTTTTACTTTTTCACAGCGAATAATCATCATATATTATGGTTTTAAACCAACTTTTAAAGAAATTTTAACTTCGATTAGCTGTTAAAGCTGCTTTAAACTACACCTCCAGTGACTTTTGGATATTTTAGAAAGCCGATTCTGTGTACTTTAAACGAAAGGTAAGAATTTTAAATGTATTTATCAAGTTTAGTAATGCAAAGCAAAAATATATTGCGAGCCATGTAATTCAAAATTTAAAGACCTGTTTTCAGAATGAACAACTTTTAAAAGAAAATCATATTTTCTTTGTTATTATAATTTTAATATATCGGCAGTTATGTCTAGTTTTCAATTTTATAAAAAGTTTCGTTGGTTTTGAACATTATTTGAACGTCTCAGGCAAAGAACTAAAATTTTGTTAAAAAAAATGTTTAATCTTCAGTAATAATATGACTTTTCTTTTTGGCAAAGAGAGCGTAAAGTGTACAGATTAACAGCAGCGAATAAAACGAACATAGCCAACTTAGTTTATAAATATCTTTGCTTCGAAAGGGATTTAAAGTAAAACTTATCACACAACCCTTATGTTTTATATCTTTTGTTGATTCCATTGTCCATTGTCCAAAACACAAACAAGCTAACCATACAACCCAGTTATCCAATAGCAACATTGGCTAGAACAACAACAAAAACAGCAATAGTAGGAGAACCAACTTTCAATGCATCGATGGTCACAAAAGTCCGCAAGTTATCTAAGCAATCAACATTTTCTATAGAATATTGTCGGTGTCGTTGCTGCCGCCGTCGTCTCTCTCTACCATATTTCTCTCTAAGATTATTGATATTGCATGTACAGACTTATACTGTTGGCCAGCCAAGAATTCATGCTGCTCAGCAGCACTATAGCTGGCCGGGCTATTGGTTTAAAATGCAAACGTTTGAGCGTTGAGTGTTTAAATTCTGGCCCAAAGTATTGTATTAATTACCGCATAAATTAAATTAGTTTTTCTCTTATACTCTGTGGCTATCTTTTCAGCCACTTGTCTTACGCCCTTTTGATTAGAGCCAGTTTTTTAGAGCAGAAACTGTATTTAAAAGAAAAGAAACCAAAACGAAAAAGAAAAGCGAATATAAGATGACACCAAAAGTTAAAGAATTCTTCTATGGATTCTTTTCTTAAAATTATTATTACACAAGAAAAAGAAACAAAAAAAAAGAAAAAAAAACTTCGAATTTTACTTTTAATTTTCAAACGAAACACTTTAAATGCTTTTATGAACAACCTGAAAGTATGCAACAAAATTTATTTCATAACTACTGTAAGGAAATATGCTATAAATTTCAGTAATTTTATTGAAGTGCAAACTATAACAGCGAGATGACTTATAGTTTTTAATTATTGCCAACAAGTTTGTTTTAAGTAATTTTATTAAGTGAAGAACTTAAATTCCTGGAAATTTTTAGTGGAAGTAAACTTAGGGCAAAAAAAAAATCACAAAATATGAATAAAAATTTTAGAAAAATTAAATGAGTGGCTGTTGAAAATCATTTTTTTGAACGAACACACATACATATTTGAATATAAAATAAATAAAATGAAAATAAAAATTTTATTGTTTATGTTGACTTATTTTTTTTTGCGATTATTTAAGCAATTTCATCAAAATTTCAACTCTGGCTAATAATTAAAGCACATCCATTTTGTTTTTTATGGACTTTATATATAGCATTGGAAAGCTTATTTTGTCGATTTCTTAATAAAGTTTAGCAAATAAACTTTTCTATATAAGTTTAATGGAAAAAAATTCAAAAAATTAATGTACCTTAGATTTTCAAAATTTACAGACCATTTTTGACAATGAAATTTTTGTTTGAAAGTGTTATTTGTTTTTAAATATTTTAGTTTTAAAATACCGGCAGTTACATCTACTTTTAAGTAGTGTTTCATGTATTTGAATATTTGAACTTTGCTTAAAATTTATTAACAAAATCTAAAATTTTTAAGAAACATTTTTGAGGAAAAAAAATTTTTTTTTGGAAGCGTAAATGCATTGGACCAATTGTGGATTAAAGACTAATTTTCTTAAATTAGTAGGAGTTTTCTAATATAAAATTATTTTAGACAATGTGTACAGAATATGTTTAGCGGTTCATTCGATCCCTTTATCATTCCTTTAGCCTTAGTTATCCCTTTAGCTTTAGTTACATTCATCCTGATGCCAATTTTATTCGACACTAGAGGGCCACATCAAGCAACACTAACCTATGTCTTATTCCATACAATCCTAATATATATTATAAATCTTTCTATAAGTCTGTTTTTTTGTTTGTTTGTTAGCCAATCACGCCAAAAAGGTGGAAAGGGGCCAAAAAATGGGCAAATTGAGTGCATAGCCAATCACGCCTGAACGCCTGGACCGATTTTCTTAAAATTTGGGATATTAATCGATCTTTTTTGTCGGTGCAGGTTATAGGCTATAAATCTTTTCAAAATTTTGACCCAAAAGGGAAAAATGGGCAAAAATTAGTACTTTATGCATAAATGCCGTATTTTATCTGTTTTAAAGGTATTTTTTTACGATTTAGCTTGGTTAAGTTTCTCAAATAGCTATTGGAGGTGTTCCATTTATAAAGTTGGACCAAAAGGGGTCCAAAAAGGGGGAAAGGGGCAAAAAATGGGCAGATTGAGTGCATTTCTATTTAGGACTTAGAGTATTCAAAAAACTGGGTTGTTTGTTAAACCGGTTTCCGAATAATTTGAAATTTTGCATTTTTTAAGAAACCGGTTTCAAAACCAGTTTCGAAACCGATAAACCGGTTTTTTATTTATTGTTATTTTTAATGCAAAAATTACCGAATAATAATTTTTTTTTTTAAATTTAAAGAAAAATTTATACAATAGGCTGTCCCATGGCCAATGTACAATGAATGTACATAACCCGCGCAAAGCCGGGTACAATCTGCTAGTTCCACATAAATACCAAACGTTCAATGGGAAACTGCATCAATAGAGACAACAACGACAATAGCAAACGCCTGAAATGAGTGGTGAAAGATTCAAATATTTTGACTCCGCGTAATACCGTCCGTATTCGAATTGTTTTCAGTAACACATCTAGATTTCTCACTGCAGTCCTTATAAATAAAATCGAAAGCTTTCTCACAGTCCGTAAACATCAGCATATGATGCGTTCGGGGTGAAACTTTTAACATTTATGCTTTATCAGTTGGTCCAGAGCGATCATAATAAAAACTTTCGCTACTACGCATAGAATAGCATTATCATGCCTATTCTTACAGTCTGTTGGGAGTCGTTTTTAAACAGTTTCACAATTGTACCGTGCATCCAAACACAAGGAATAGTTTCCTAATACTATGTTTGAAGAAACAGTAGATGAAGTGTACCTACAAACAGCTTTGGGTCTGCCTGAATACCTGGTGTCTTTAAGTACTGTTTTAAACCATTTTTTGGTATTCAGTGTAAAGATTTTTGGATTTGAAACAGAACCAATTAAAACAAAAGAGTTTACAATTTCTCTTTTTATTTTAAATTTTTTTCTTATTTCTGAATTTTAAATTCTAAATTTTAAAACCCGCAACTAATTTTCTATTCTCTTTACCACATTCAAAAAAACTTTTCTCCAGAAACTCTGCCACCATCGGTTTCAAGATCGAAAATGTTTCCTGTTTTAAGAAACAAAAGAAAAAAACCAAAAAATAAACTTTAAAACCACAACCATATTAGAGAATATGTTTTTGAGAGTAATTTTAAGCCAAAGATATACGGAGTTTAAATAAATATGGTAAACTAGCAAAATATTTTGCTAATATAAATTCGTTGTATTTGCCAGAGTATTTAATTCAGTGGTTGCCATGTACACATGAAATACTTCCGAATAGTATTTCATTTTAAAATAAAAAATCATTTTTAACCTTAAGAACTAATATTTACTGCAATGAGAGTCAATATAAGTAAATTACTGTATAATATTATGCGTTTTAGTGACCGACCTCCTAGTCTAAATGCTTGTTGTCATGAATGGAAATGAAAATTGTAGTAAAATTTGTACAAGAACTAGTAATGTCCACAATTGGCGGAAGTACTACCAAAGTAGTAATAGTTGTTGCAGTTATAGTAGTAGTACAGAAATGCTACTGTGTTAGTATTATTATAAAAAATGCATAACAGCATAAGTATTTTATAGTTTATGAGTCATTTTTCTTAAAAAAACCTAAAGATTTAAAAAACTTCATAGATTTACAAAATTAAAAGAACTTTTTTGGGCGTCTCAAAATGTACACTGAGCGCCACAAGTGAGTCAACACTTTTGTTCTTAAGTATAAAAAAGTTTCTTTATCATGAATTGTTGTTTTTGTTTTAACATATTATAAGTAATAAATAAACGTTTTTATTTTTGTAAATTTATTCGACTATTCTCATTTACTTTTCTCGCTATCCTTAGAAAATGAATTATTTCAGTGGTGTTTACTCACTTATGGCGCTCAGTGTATATTAAAAGTAAAGATTTATGTTACTCTCAATTAAATTTCGTTAACATAAACAAAAAAAATTTTAAAACACTAAAATAGGAAAAGAAATCATAAATTTTTCAAAATTTTAACACAATTTTGCAAATATTTCATTTTTATTCCTTCTGATAAGCTTAACGCTTCAAGTGTTTTCCTGATATTATATACCATTTGAAAGCTTATTTAATTGGCTTTTTAAAGAATTAACACTTTTATATTTTTCCTTTAAAGAACACTAAATTTTCTCGAAAAGTTTATCAGGTATTTGTATTTTCAAAATGAAAGGCATCTTTTTGACGATTTCAAAATGTATACTAAATAAGGATAAATTTAAATAGTTTTTATTTATAATTGTTGGCAGTTATCTCTAGTTTAATATGCTAGTTATTGCTTTTCTGAACATTGAAATTTTTAAAAAAAATTTTTAGTAAAACTAAAATTTTTGTGAAAAATTTTGGAATTTCGTAAATCTTTTCGAAAAGTTTTATAAGGAAATGAAATTAAAATAAAAATGTAGAAATATTTGAAAAAAAAAAAGAAATTATTTCTGATTCCTCTTAACTGAAACGACCCATATGCTCATATAAAATTTATTTTAAAGGAATTTTCTTGTCTCTTATAACCACTAGTGCTGCTACAGTTACAGCTTTTATTTGTTGCTTTACAAACCAAACAGTCAGCCGGCCTTACACCATTCCTCTCAGTCATTTGGCTAAAAGCCTGAACCAGAGCCAAATATAGTCGGATTATTATAGTCAGAATATTGTATTCAAAGCTAAATTTCATGGTTTTGTGGTCATACTTTATTTGGATTACTCGCTCTCTGTCTCTGCTTGCCATATACACATTTACATAGTAAATATACAGAGAAAGAGGGAAAGAGAGTGAGAGGGAAGAGACAGCAGAAGAAAAGATAAAATAATTTTTGTTTTATTTGTATTTGCCGTCCTTACAATATGTGGCAAGTATAAGCTTTCTATGTATCTGTTACAGCCATAGTATTGAGAGCGAGAGCATTAAAGGGCCTGTGCATTTACTGAATGAATGTGCGGAATGAATGAATGAATGAATGGCTAAAATGTAAGGAAATGATTTGTTTGGTATGCAAAATATTTAAAATGTATATGAACTTTCGAAAAATAACCTTCAAAAATTCTAAACAGATTATATTCGATAAGAATTCTCTTCTTTTTTATCCTTAAGAGAAGTGAGCTTTTCATGTTTCATTGAAACATTTGAAATGGCTTTCAGACTTTGAGATTTTCATTTCAATAATTAATTACAAGTTAATGGCCAGGTTTTGTAATAAGTTACTTAAACAAGGTTAGAAAAGAAAACTAAAATCTTTCTTATTTTACTTACCAATTCATCTGATCCATCATAACAATCTGGATCGCCATCACATTTCCATTTTCTATGTATGCAGGCGCCATTTGAGCAGGTGAACTCATGAGCATCACAGGGCACTTTAGCGCAGTTCTTTTCATCTGAACCATCGCCGCAATCATCATCATGATCGCACATCCAACGTTTTTGTATGCAACGACCATTGCCGCATGTAAATTCATCAGAGCGGCAGGTTTCGTCTTATTTATTTATTTTTATTTATTTAAACAAGAATAGAAAAAGCAACAAACAATATTATTTAAAAATATTAATAAATTTAGTTTTTAAATTTAAATGTTTTTATATACAAAGAAAAGCATAGTTAGTTCTTAAAGCCAAGGTTAGTTAAAAGCGTATTAGAAATACTACAAAAATTACACAAACAAACCAAAGCATTTACAGATACAAATTAAAAATTTAAACGATAATTAAAAATTGAACGTTGTGATGTATTAGCGCCTAAAAATATGTTGTATTTAATTTTTTTTCTTTTTATAAAAGCTACAATAAGGCATTTAAAATCCTTAAGAATAGACATTAAGCTTCTGAAAATATGCAACAATTAAAATTAAATTTGTTTACATCTTCAAAGCATATTTTAAGGTGTTAAAGCTTACGGAATTATTAAAAATGAAGAACAAAATTTATGAATAGTTTGTAGCGAGAGCAGAAAGAAATGATATTCTAAAAATGAGCACTAAATAAGCGTTAGGTCATATAGTTCCCAAACAAAGAGTGAATGAAATTATTAATAACCCTAAAAATAGGCAACATTTTGATGAGTGTCATGTGTCATGATGTTTTAAGATTTGTCGAAATGAGATGCTAGGAAGTCCTAAAAATATTTCATTTTTTTTTTCAGGATAAATAAACTCCTTAGGCCTTAGTTGTTAAATGTATCCTTAAAAATCGAAAATGTCATTATTTACGTTAAAAGTTGAAACCCATTTTTGACCTGAACTTCAAGCAATAGAAAAGTTGTCCAATTATACCGCCTAGCACAAGTAAGCAAAGATGCAGAAAGTTATCAACTAAAGATTCCAGGTTTTAGTGACGTTAGAAAGCAAGACAGGAAGACTTAAGCACAGCAACAGGTCAGCACTTCCCACATTAAGAACGGATAGAAGGGAGTGATAGTTTTGTTAAATCCAAGCCTACTAGAGCAGACATATCGGCCCGTTGTGCTACTACATGAATCGATACTCCAGATCTAACTGACAAGAATGGATTAACCCGTTTTAATAATCAGCATTAGGGCTACGTGGGTCTGAAAGTTAGACTAACGGGTAAGCGTAAGGGAAAGATGGAATTTTTCCTAGAGCTACTGATCTAAAACTTCTGTAGAAGTCACTTGTCGATAGGCAAACACTCCCCGCACGGCAAAACATTACACAATGACTCATGAGAATAGATACAGTAACAGAGATGTCTTTACGATGGAGTTAAAGTAGCTGGTTGGCCTGATTTGTATCAAATTTAAGTTGCGTGGGCCCGGCAAGAAAGCAAGATTTTTCCTTAATCCAGGATTTGTTCATGGGCCACACAATTAATCGGTATGTCCCTGTAATCCACATCAGATTTGCACAAAACTGTCGAAAGTAATGATGAAGAAAGTAGCGGAATTAAGGTTACATGGTATCCAGAAATATCAGCAAATTTTTCCAATTCTATGTGATTCGGATTTTACTGGTAGTAACGCCGTTATGCTCCAATTTTCTAAGTGGATTTGTTGTTAAAGTCCTCGCATACTTCTGGGCTGCAGGTTTAGTTCAAGTCTTGAGTTTGTGACGAGTTATGTATGGATATTGAGCAAGGAAAGGAAAGTTCTCAAGCCCCAATTGGAAATTTTGAGTGCGAATCAATCAATTTCAGCTGTTCAAACATGAAGGATGTACATGAATATAGAATCAGACATCGTTAAGGATGGTCTGCAGTGGAAATAAACCCACAACGCTTAAGAAATAGAAAGCATTTCCAGCTTAAGTGACATTGCTGGAGGTAAGATGTTTGGCGTAAAGTAACTGGACTTGTGTTAAGAAGTTTATTAATTTGTAGAGCTTACTATACCTGATCGGGGGATATCAAAAGAACATAAAAATTAAAATATTAATCACACTCTAGTATATAAAAACCATCACCAAAACTAGGTAAATAATAAAAAAAAAACAAAAACCAGAATAATTACAGAAAGTATAACAAAATACCAAAATCAAGTAAATTCTACGATAAACAAAAATAGCAACATTTTAATACTAAAATTACAAAAGCCATTAATAATACAGGGTGTGCACAACATTATCAATACGGTGTGTTGTGTGTAAGTGTAGGTGCATAAACAATTTCTACTACATGTGTTCGACTAAGGGGATTATAATTTAGAATCTTACTGCATGAAGCCTCATCGGAACCATCCGAACAATCTTTACTTTGATCACACATCCAGGCCAAGGGTATACATTCACCCTCGCCCGATTTACACGTGAATTCATCGGGTGTACAAGTTTTACTTTCTGCAATTAAAAAAAAAGAACAAAAATTGGAAAATAAAAATTAAGAAATTTAAATTTTTGAATAAACGATACGATGACAGAATAACATTAAAAATATAGTGTCGTGTAGTGTTGTTTAAAAAATGTAAAGTAGCAGGAATCCACGCTACTACTAAATCCCTTAATTCTACCTCCTTTAACGTAATAATAATTCTAAAACGAATAATAATTAACCTTAAATACACAAGATCATCGTGTTTGAATTTTTTCAAACTCTTTTTCAAAATTTGCCCCTAAACGTATGCATTTAATTACAGAATATTTTATTCTGCATTTTTTCTTTTTCAAGGAAAATTTTTAATTTGCATCTTTAATTAAAAATTCACATTTTAATTAAATATTCATTTAGAAACGGACACACCCACACAATACTAACAATAATAATATTTTTTTTAAATACATTAACATTTTTTTGAAGGCCTGAAAGTATGCTTTAACTTGAAATATAATGGAAAAAAAATGGAAAAAACTTAACAAAAACATTTAATTATTTAATTTATATTTAAAATGGATGATTAAATAAACAATTTAGATTGGAAAACTAGTTAAATGTGATGGAAATAGATTCACGCACACGTACACACGTACAGCAAAAGTATTTAAAGACAAACATTTAAAGCAGGCAATTTACAAAACCTACTGGGGTTGTTGTCAGTTGTTAAATATCTTTCATTTGAAATGTTTGGCATTTATGAGTATGGTTCAGGGTGGTTCAAACGTGACCGAGCTAGCACAAGTTTTACTGCGCCAGCAAATGCCAAGATTATAGAGAAATTAAATGAGATTGCAAGCTTTGCAGAAGCGGTTAGGTCCGTACATTATCTTAGTATATGTGCGACCGTAAATATTGCAACTGTTAGTGAATTCAGCGAGATTTCATGACAATTCTCAATAATTGAGCCCTTCTTACGAATTTTAATCGCGTATTTTGCATTTGTATTTGAAACTTTATCTACATAAACCACCGCAAATATGGTGATTGAGTCCTAGAGTAACTGAATATCAGTGCAGACTTTTGCAAATAAAATTTTCTTCAGCGTTGAAGCTTATTTCTCACTCGGTGGTTACTTTAGATTACAAATCTGTGGCATATAGGGTACAGAGCACCCAGAAAAGATTGTGGAACTGCCATTGTATTCGAAAACAGTAACTGTTTTGATGGGCATTGTGGCCTGGAAGCAGCATTGGAGCTTAATTTTTCCAAGAAGAGCCTGTAAAACCTTAACCGTAAGTTTAGAGCGCTTTGACCATATGACAAAACGACCACCATGCATTAGATACAAACTGGGTTGCCAAGATATACACAATACTACTGATTCTGGCTTTATTGCATGAGAAATTTCCATAAATAACTTCACTTTTTGGGGACATCAATGGTTCACCAAGAGAGTACGATTGGACGCCGTTAGACTTTTTTATAGGGCCTGACCGGGTCTACGTGAATAATTTTCTTATGTTTGGAGCATTTGAAATCCAATAGGCCTTAAGTTATTACCAAGATACTGCTCAAAATCTGCAAAAAAGTGATCAAAAATATTGTATTGTATTCATAGGCGATCGAACTTGGATCTGTAAACATTTTTTCCCTACATTTCCATACTTTCTTTCTTAAAAGGCCTTTATATTTAATGGCTGAACGGTTAGCAGCTGTACCTGAGCGTATCTATCGTTTTCAAGTATGTGTTAATTTTTTTTCGTGTGCAGCCTTTACTTTTTTTATAAAAAAGTTTTTTTTGTTAATCAACATCACTCCAACTATTGGCGGCAGCATTAGCCTTGACTGTCATTTGCATAAATGATTCACTGATTGTTCTTCATTTCGCTAAGCTGTAAAGGCAATGTCTTTTAGGTAGTTCTCACTCTCTCTCTCGCTCTCTTCTCGTATTTCAATTGGCAAGAAGTGAAAAATAATGAAAGAAAATTTCAGGCAATTCCTTAAAATTTGATTTCTGCTGCTGCCTGCCATTCTCTTGGTTACCTGCAGAAATTTAGCACAAAAATAGCACACAACAGCACAGCATTGCACTCACTTAAAACACTTTACTTTACTACACTCTATTTTCCCTCTTTTGTTGTCTTCTATTAACAGCCCTCTTATGAATTTTACTCTTGTGCACTCTTTCTCTCAACTAACAATCAATTACCCCCCGAGCAAAAGAAAGAAAAAAAATATTGAAAACGGCAAAAGCTACTTACTCTTCTGCAACTATCAATACAAACGTCAAGTTCTTAATAAGAAATGATTTAAAAATTGTTGTTTTGTTGTTATAAATGCTGGCATTAGTAATGTTCATGTATATATATGTACATATGTATGCGCGCGTGTGTACGACAGTGTGTATAGAGGAGTTAAAACGCTTGATAATGTACGTGTATGTATGGGTGTGTGTCTATGCTGAATAGAGTTCTACATGTAGAATTTAAAAACAATTTATATATGTATGTATGTCATCACTACACTTATAAATTTACACAAACACACACATACACTCTCTCTCTCTCTTTGGTTTTTTTTTGTTACGTCTCTATCACTGAAATATGTGTAGCACTTATACATACACATACACACATCGACAAAGAAACCCAAGTAGTCAATTATTCTGATGACGAAACACTTAAGGAATTCCTGTAGTATGGAAATTCTTCAACATTCTCACTTACTCTCACTCTCTCTTTCTGTCTCTATCTCCCTCTCGTCTCTTTTATCTCTTTTTCACGTCCTCGATTTTATTTTTAACCTCAGTTAAAAGCAAATAACAACTTAAACATTTATACAAGGCACACAGCACACAGCACACAGCCTCTTGCTGTGTGTAGGCAAAGCGAAACACAGAGAGAACGAGCATGAGAGATAGTTAGAGCGTGTAGAGAACTTGAAAAGTAAAAAACAAACTAAAGTAGTGTTGATTTGTGTGTCAATTGTTATTGTGCTGTACTGTGTGCTGTACTGTGTGCTGTACTGTTGTGTTGTATTATGTTGTGCTAAAAGTACCGTTATAATCATATTGTTGTTGTTGCTGTAACATCAACATTAGTTGATGGTTTTAAATGAAGTGGGTTCGTTTTTTGTCAGTGTTTGTTTTTGTTTTTTTTTTTATTTTTACAATACAAGCAAAAGTGGGTATATTTTGTAGCATATATTTAGGCAAAAATTCAAAGGATTTCTCTCTCTCTCTTTTTCTTATTCAATGTTATGTCTCCCAATACAAAGTGACAAATTAATAAAAACGAACAAATGCTGACAAAAAATAAAAACAATCGAAAATTAATATTGAACGACACTTCAGAAAGTCTTTGAATAGCAGCAGAAGAATAGTCTTTATTTTCAAAATAAATAAATAAATAAGAGGGAAATTTAAAATGCCTTCCAAATTAAAGAAATACGGGATTTATTGTAAAAAAAGAAATATTTTTCCTTCTCAATGACTTATTTTTAGCGAAACATTGTATTTTCAATTGAAATTATTTTTCTTTTTTTTTTGTTTATTTGTACTCGTTAAAGGAATGTAATGCAATTTATTTAAAGACATCCAATAGAGACATACAAGAACTGCTAGAATTTTTTTTTAAAGAGAAACAGAGTATTTATCAGAAATTAAAAAAAAAATCAAATCAAAAAAAGCAAAGAAATAAAAACAAGAATTCTTGTTTTTTTCTCAATATCATGCCGTAGATTCTATGTATCAAGCTGTTAATCATAAAACTCCATGTAAAATTATTTCTTTCTTTCCGTATTAGAAACAACATGCAAATAATTGTCGTTAATTGAAAAATCTTCAAACGAAATTGAACTTCATTTCCATTTCTCCTAGCATTGGAGTAAGCTTAGATTGGTTTTCTTATCCCTTTCCCTCCTTAAAGGACCTGAAGACTGTTTCCCGGTCGTCTTGTTATTGTCTTTTTCACTTTTTTCGGTTCTAGAATGATAGGGTTGCCATCTATCGTTACTTGAGAATAACGCTCATCTGTTCTAATGCAAGTGGCTGTTAAATTTGGTTTAATAGTGAGGAAATTTTATCATTGCATTGTCCTAGAATAAGGCAACCAGTGATATGAGAGATGTGGCTCACATATAAAAACAAAACTAGGAATCAAAGCTTCATTTTACGGAATGCCATCTGCTATGGGATCCTGAGTGATGAAGATAGCATTGCCGGTTTGAAATGATGCTGATTAGGTGATGTTACATTGCACGTGGATAGGAATATTCAAAGTAAGATCGTTCGATAAATAAAGGGTGTTTTTTATAGAGGTATAGAAGTTTAAGTTGGCATTACTTTTCAAGATGGCGACCGATTTAACAGCTGTCAAGTGATTTATTCTCAGTTTGGTTTGGCAATTCATCATGAATAGACTCACGCCTGAACAACGCTTGCAAAAAGTGCAATTTTATTTCGAAAATAATGGTTCTGTGCGGAAAACGTATCGCGCACTACGTTCATTTTATCGTCGACAAAATCGTCCATCAGAGCAGTTAATTCGATTAACCATGGAACGTTTTCGCACCACGTTTACTCTTATTGATAACTCGCATCCCCAGAGACGCTGTACGACGGTGCGTACAGAAGAAGCTATTGCTGCTGTAGAGCGTAGCATTGAGGAAGACCCGAATGAGTCCATCCGCCATCGAGCACAGGAATTGGATCTGTGTCCATCCACTTTATGGAAGATTTTGCGGAAGGATCTTGGTTTGCGTGCTTACAAAATCCAACTCGTGCAAGATTTGAAGCCAAACGATCATCAAGTAAGGCGTAGATTCGTCGAATGGGCCCAAAACGAGATTACCGTTGTTCCCGATTTTCATAAGCGAATTATGTTTAGCGATGAAGCGCACTTCTGGTTGAATGGCTACGTCAACAAACAAAACTGCCGCATTTGAAGTGAAGGTAATCCTCAAGTGTATGTGGAAACACCGTTACATCCAGAAAAACTGACTGTTTGGTGCGCTTTATGCGCTGGTGGAATCATTGGTCCGTACTTTTTCAAAAACGATGGTGGCCAGAACGTTACAGTCAATGGTGATCGGTATAGAGCCATGATTACAAACTTTTTCATTCCTGAATCGAATAAACATGATGACCAGGAGATGTGGTTTCAACAAGACGGCGCAACATGTCACAAAGCTCGTGCCACAATAGATTTATTGAAAGACACGTTTTGGACCTGTGAATTGGCCTCCAAGATCTTGTGATTTAACAACGCTAGACTACTTTCTGTTGGGGCTATGTAAAGTCATTGGTCTATGCGGTAAAGCCACAAACGCTTGACCATTTGGAAGACAACATTCGCCGTATTATAGCCGATATACGGTCACAAATGTTGGAAAAAGTCATGGAAAATTGGACGTCCAGATTGGACTACATCCGCGCCAGTCGTGGCGGTCATATGCCAGAAATCATATTTAAAATGTAATGCCACAAGATTATCTTTCGGATAAATAAAATTCATGTCAATCGAATAATCCATCGTTGTTTTATTGCAACTTAAAGTTCTATACCTCTATAAAAAACACCCTTTATATCTAATAAAAATATCTAGAACTAAGGTTGCCGCCTACATTTACATTCAATACACAGCATACTGGCATCGTAGGGTCATAGTAATGCCCTTCTATATTCAGGGAACGTGGCTGCTTTACGTCTTACTTACATACTTAATTGGTCATTGCAACCCTTTAGTCGGGATTACAACCTAGCTTCTCATATCATTCATATTGGGAGTGTAAATTGTATCCATGAGCCGACTGTTTAATGTCGACTCCGAAAGACAGATTTTTAAGAAATTTTTCATGGCAATTTAGTTTACTCTCAGACTTCTTTCCAGAAGACTGCTGAGAGGAGGTTGCCGAAAGAACTATTTTTTCATAATTCGTTTTGTTTAAGATGACTAAGCCAGAGGTTGAACCACGGTCTCTTGTGTAATAAGGCAACACGCTACCTACTAGACTACGGCGACTTCATTAAGCCTTACTACAGCTTATTGCACTGCGTAGGCACCATAACCGAGCATAAATCCTTTTTTATATTTTTTGAACCTTAACGAAATTCCCTTTTCCCCTTACAGAAACACATCAAAACTTAGTGAACCCCCTGTTATCTATCTATCTATCTAGATACACACATACATACATACATAATTGGTCATTACAACCCTTCAGTCAGGATTACGACCTAGTTTCTCACACCACTTACGTTGTGTGTGTTAATTTTATACATGAATGGCGGGGACCTACAGTTTAAAGTCGACTCCGAACGACAGCTTGTTGAGAAACTTTTCATGGCAATTTTATTTCACACTCAGAGTTTTTGCCAGAAATCTGATGAGAGGAAGTCGCCGAAGAAATATTTTTCGTATTTTATTTTGATGTCTGGCCTGGGGCTCGAACCCTGGCTTTTCGCCTAACAAGCCAACACACTACCTACTAGACCACGGCGACTATCTAGATAGCACAATAAAAACAAGAGTCTCTAAAGCTGTGGAATTTGGAAACCTCTTACGTTGCGTGTTATTCTTTACAAGCAATTAAGTTTTTAAAAATTAAAATCAATTATTCGCACTTGAATGAATTTTAAAGATCCTCTTAAAATAAAATACCAGCGAAACCACCACTATGCCACGCCACGCCACGCCACGCCACCGACAAGAAGGCAATGAATATGAAAAAGAAACGTTTTTAAATCAAAGTAAATAATGTGCAAGTCTATGTATATCAACTTTAATAAGGGTCTACAAATCAAATTAAAAACAAACAAAAAATGATAACATTTTCAACACAATGATTTTGATGAACACAAATTAAAGGGATACAGCACAAAAATAAGGACATTCTGTTTTAATTTCATATTTTTGTTTTAAGTGTTGTAAGCCTTAGAAAAACATTCAGATTTCTAAATATCCAATCACAAATAATAAGAAATTAGATTCATATTTTGTTAGCCACTCCCTGTAAAAAGCAGCAAGGCTGGCTTTCACCATAAAAAGGGGGGAGTAAATGAAATTTAAAAACATTTTAAAAAGTAAATATTTTACAAGCAAATTAATACTACACCTAATGACTAATTCAGTTTTGATTTAGCTTCACTAGACTGCCTGCGTGCTCTTTCCCCTTCTCCTACCATTACCACCAGTTACTGACACTTTCGCTTACTGGCGCTGCCATAGATTACTTGGTTAAATTTGTTGGAGTTGTTGTAGCAACCATAATTGTAATTACCAGTCGACTACCACCAACAACATGACTTTTAAATGCTTTTTAGTTATCGATAAAATTTTATTTTACGATAACGTGGTTGGTTGGCTTGTCAGTACATCAGGGGTTTTGTTTCTTTTTTTCTTGTTGGTATTATTGCCATCGCCTGGTTATTTTCTCAT
This sequence comes from Sarcophaga carnaria, assembly GCA_958299815.1. Taxonomy (NCBI): domain Eukaryota; kingdom Metazoa; phylum Arthropoda; class Insecta; order Diptera; family Sarcophagidae; genus Sarcophaga; species Sarcophaga carnaria. The sequence goes on along the minus strand of OY283150.1, from coordinate 127,338,505 downwards.
TTTGAAGAAGAGAGTTATTAAAAGTTCTCGCTATGAGAAGAATGGATGGAATGCTTTCAAAATATTTTCCAAGTCATTACACCAAGTAATGCAAGTTGAATGTTTAAAATTAAAATACAAATAGAAGGCTTAACCAGGCAGCAGCAGCAGCAGCAGCATGAAAATTATACAACCCCAGCAACTTTAAGCTTGTAAGTGTACGTACAACCATCGTTCTTGTTACAATGTATTCTCTTAAAAAGCAAAACTTATTCGAATAAAATATTAATTGAAAATCTTTGTTTAAAAATGTTCATTTTATAAAATAAAAAATTAAGTAACCGGTTTTTAATCGGTTTTTTATTCGAATAAAAACCCGGTTAACCTAATATCACAAATGAGAGAGTTTAGTTTATTGTTTCATAATTGTATAAATAAAAATATTTTCCACATACCGACTTTATTTAAACGAATAAAGCATTTTATTCGAATAAGCTTAATCGATTACTTTCTTAAAAACACCTGCAATTTAACATGTTTTACCCAAACTAATGAATAGTTTGCTTTTAGAGACTCGAGACTAAGGTAACAGGATTTTTCATATAAAATCCGGTTTTTTAATCGAATTAAAAACCGGTTCACTGCTCAGTATCAACTAGTAAGACTAAATAAGTGCTAAATTTTAATATTTGGCTCAAACCTAACCAACAGTTTCTTTAAAACAATTCTAACTAGTGAAAGCAACCGGTTCTGTTTTTTAAACGAATAAAAAACCGGTTCAATTTACATATTAATCCGAACGTTAAAATTAATGCTTAAATTCATTAAAAGATAACATAAACAAAATTTTGAATTAAAAACCAAGTTTTTATTCGAATAAAAAACCGGTTCACTTATTAATGTCTGTTTCAACCTTAAAATTATCGCTAACAACCATTAAATTGTTGCATAATTAATCGTAAAAACAAGCTAGAAGCTTATCTAGACCGGAAAATAATGAAAACCTGCGATTTTAAATTATTTTTACACCAAGAACCCGAGTTTTTATTCGATTAAAAAACTAACTACTTTATTAAAATTTAAATAATTCGAATTTAATGTAATGACCGAATAAAAATTATTAATTTTCCCAAAATATTTCAAGAAAATAAAGAAATTTGTAATATTGGTAACCGGTTTCATATTCAAACCGGTTAGCTTTTGACAAACAACTGTAAAGTGTTCAGGTTAGCTTCATATAATTTACGTAGTGTAAGTTTCCAAGTTGAAATATGTTTTAGAGGGGTAAACAAAATTAAAATTTTTATTAAATTATGTCCAGCAAAATGTTTGCTGGGTTATCGTAATGTTTAAATATTCATGACACACTGTTTAATCAAAAAAACAAAGAAAAAATAATTGTACTAAAAGGGTTTCCGTAAATGCCAATAAAAATTTATAGGTTTTTGGTGTTTTGGTTAGAGGGTTTTTTTGCCTCTCTCTCTCCCACCCTAGAAGAGTAAAATAATGCCTGCTCAGCCACAATCATTTCTCCGTGATCCTAAAACACGCATTAATTTAGTCATTGTCATTGCCTGTGTCTCTGCATTTAAGCATAAATTGTTTAATTTGTTGTTAAAAAGCCCTTAAAACGGCCCCCTTTTTTTTTTGGTAAATATTTTAAATTTTAATTTATTTCTGTTAAAAGGATTACTAAACTGAGCAAAGAAACCATGAAATATTTATTTTTGTATGTATGTATGTCTGTATGCATGCACAGTAGTTTCTTGTGGTAAAGGCAAGGCACATTAATGTGTACATAGTACTTTACGGTATAGTTTATGAGGAGGAAAGGAAAAGGAAATAAATATTCTTATCTTAAAATATCATTTAAAAAAGGATTTCAAGTGTCTAAATGTGGCTTAAGATATTAAATTAAATTGTAATTGATTCCAAGGGCAACAGCCATCCAGCATTCATTAATTCCGAAACAAAATTGGGCCCCAAACTCATTTGACAGCCAAGTAAAATGCACGAAATAAAGTAGAATTGGCTCAAATGCTTAAAAGGCAAAGTAAGGAACAAAAATTGAAATGAAATACGGTTTTATTTTTTGTTTTATTTTCTTATTCGAATGAAAACCGGTTTTTTTTTTCGAATAAAAAAACCGGTTATCTTTTGGAACAATTAACAAACTTTAAATGATTTTTTGTGTTTTTTATTCGATTTATTAGTTTTATATTTGTTTACGGTTTTCGTTTGGTTAACTGAATGATCGTAAACTTTTAATCGATTAAAAATTTTTTTTGCTTTATTAAACTTAAAAAGTTGCCATTTATATATAATGCTTGATTTTTTAGCTATCTATCTTTTTGGCAACACTGGTTTAAACAGCTCACGCACGTTTCGTGTTTTGTTTCACTGTCAATTATCTTCAGTTTGGTCTATAATTTAACCATGAATCGTCTTACAAACGAACAACGCTTGCAAATCATTGAATTTTATTATCAAAATGCGTTGCGTGCTCTTTATGGTCAGTTTAATCGACCCACTGAAGCGGCTATTCGGGCTATTGTGAGTAAATTTCGCACCAAATTTACATTGTTGGACATTAAACCACCAACACGCTTACGTAGAGTGCGAACTGAAGATTATATCGCAGCTGTATCGGCGAGTGTTAATGATGACAATCAATTATCGATTCGTCGCCGTTCGCAGCAATTGGGCCTCTGTTACTCAACAACGTGGAAAATTTTGCGGAAGGATTTAGGTGTGAAGCCTTGCAAAATACAGCTGGTGCAAGAATTGAAGCCGAACGACCTACCGCAATGCAGAATTTTTGGTGAATGGACTCTTGGGAAAGTTGGCCGAAGATCCACTTCTTTATCGAAAAATTGTGTTCAGCGACGAAGCTCATTTTTAGCTCAATGGATACGTAAATAAGCAGAATTGTCGATTTTGGAGTGAAGATCAGTCAGAAGCATTGCAAAAGCTACCAATGCATCCAGAAAACACACACAGTTTAGTGCGGTTTATGGGCTGGTGGCGTCATTGGACCGTACTTCTTCAAAGATGCTGCAAATCGTAACGCAACTGTGAGCGCTACCGTGAAATGATATCCAACTTTTTTTTGCCCACAATGCAAGAGCTTGACTTGCATGACATGTGGTTTCAACAAGACGGTGCCACATGCCACACAGCACGCGTAACAATGGACTTATTGAGAGGCGAGTTCGGTGAACATTTTATTTCACGTTCGGGATCGGTCAATTGGCCGCCTAGATCGCGGGATTTAACGCCTTTAGACGATTTTTAGTGGAGCTATGTTTAAGCTCATGTCTATACAGACAAGCCCGCTTCAATTGACGCATTGGAAGACAACATTGAAGCATTTTTTCGTGAGATACCGGCCGAAATGTTGGAAAGAGTATGCCAAAATTGGACCATTTGAGGCGCAGTCGCGGTCAACATTTGCATGAAAAAATCTTCAAACATTAAATTATATGGACCGTACTATCGATTCAAATAAAGATTTCATGAATTTTTCAGAATTTTTCTGAATTTTATGTGTTTTTTTTTGGAAAATTTTTCTATAGCTCTTAAAAAATCACCCATTTTAATCATTAAAATCTTTTTATGCAATACTAATTTATTAACAAAGTAATCGGTTCTTTTATTCGTTTAACCGGGTTTTAATCGATTAACCGATATTTATTCCATTAACTAAATTTGGTTTGATAAAACTAATTGCTTATACCTTTTATTTTACAAATTTCACTTCTTTGCACTATAGTTAGCTAAGTAATTATATATTTTTAATCGATTAAAAAACCGAATAATATGTACATTAAGAATATATAATTGGAAAACAATAATTTGTACATTGAAAAAGCTTCGTCCATAAAATAATTAAACAAATAATTGGCAATTTCTTGCTTTTTAGTCGTTTAACTGGTTTTTTATTCGATTAATCGGTTTTTGTTGGGTAAAACTAATTATTTACAAATAGCTTTTTACAAATTTATTAAATTAAATACATAAGTAAACGAATTTTTTCGATAATTAAGAGAAAGATTTTCATGTTTGCAATAGGAACCGGTTCGAAAAATTTTTTAATAACACTTTTGGTAAGTATGTATCATCAATCTTTTCTGTTTAAACATTTATTTATTGCTCTTTAAACATTTTCTCCATTGTTTCTATATGTTTAACAAAAAAAAAAAAAAAAAAAAAAAGACAGTAATTTTCGAATAAAAAAAAGACGAATAAAAAAATTTCCGAATAAAAATAAAAAAGAAAACTTTTCCTATTTCTATTCTATTCAAACGGCCATAACAATAATCGGAAAACGGAAAGTTTTTTATTTGAATTTTACAATCGTTCTCTTCTTTTTCTTTAATTTTGTTTATTTTTTCTCTTCTTTTTCTTCAATTTTTTTTTTAAAAGACCATAAACTTTGCTCAGCTCTTAATGTGTTAGTAAGCCTGTGTGTGAGTGATTGTGTGCATGTATGTATGAGTGTATGAGTGTGGACATAAAAACCATTTATGATGTTTTTTTCTTCTTTTATTCATACTTTTATCCTCTTTAAATCTTTCACCCAACCTTCCTTCAGCTCTCTTCATCTTCTCTCTCTCTCTCTCTCTCTCTCTCTCGCACTGTGTTCGTTTTTATTACAAAACCAAAAATAAACACCAACTGTTCGTTCCAATTCTTTATTTTTATGGCTTAAAATGTTTGCAAAGCTAAAGAGTTTGTTTGTGTTGGTGAGCCTGCTAGAGGAGGAAAGTGAGAGTCTTGTGTGTTTATCTGATAATATGACAATAATATATTGACACGAACTCACACATGTACAAACACACACACATTCATACACACTCACAAACCTACAGAGAGACTTGTGCAGATGGTGCTTACTTGTGCTTTTGCTTGCTGTGTTCATATATGTATTCCTTCGTTTATATGTAAGTAGTTATCGAAAGATTTCAATAATATCTGATTATCGTTTTTACGATAAATGCATAATTAAAAAGTTTTCTCTTGTCTCTCTACCTCTACTACTTTTTCTTTAGTACTTAAATGGTCTGTTACTTTATCTTTCTTCGATAACTTTTATCGAAGATTATCATTGTTAAGCAGGTTTCAATGGCCAAAGTGAATCAGAAAAGAAAGAAAAGCTTTTAACGCTTCGTAAGGTCAGAAGTTCATACAGGCGGAAAATTATATGTACAACGAATAATCATTAACAGAAGAAAATTGAACTTTTTAACATCATGACAGACAGACTTCTACCATATTCTTGAAAGGAAACGAAATAAAAAAGAAATTCTTGACTTTTAAAGGGGATTTATTCATTACGTCATTAAAACATGACAGTTGGGGCATTACATATTTCTTTTTGAAATTAAATTTTGATTTTAACAACCGATTTTAACAAATTGTTCAATTTTCCTAAATTCGATTAACCGGTTTTTTATTCGATTAATCTTTTTTTTTATTCGATTATCCGGTTATATTTTTTTTACAAAATAGGTTTTAATAATTAATAATAATAAAAGCAACCATACATTTCATATGAAGCTGAAATCATTAAACACATTTTGAATAAAAGTATCAAAGTAACCGGTTTCGTTCAATTAACCGATATTTTTAACGATTAATTGGAAAAAAATTTAATCGAATAAAAAATTAAATGCAATTCAAATTATTTTAGTAATTGTCCAAATGTTTATTAGGGTATTCGGCTCTTTATTCGAATAAAAAAATTTTGTACGAATAAAAAACTTAAACTAAACGATTAAGTGGAAAAATTTAATCGAATAATCGCATACAAAAATTAAATGCAATTTAAATTATTTTAGTAATTGCCCAAATGTTTATTAGGGTATTCGACTCTTTAATCGAATAAAAAAAATTTTGAACGAATAAAATACTTAAACTATAACTCTATTAAGTTCGTCGTATTGCTTTTAATAAAATATAAATTTATTTAATTTATTATATATATTTGTCAAATCGTTACTCGAATAACTGGGTTATTTATGCGAAGAAAAATTTTTTCATGGAATTTTTTTTCCAAAAAATTACTTAAAACACGGGGTTTTTAATCGATTAAAAAATTTTTACCCGAATACAAAATCAAGCCGTACTGAAAAGATTTTCAGTTATTTTAATTATTGCTTAAAAGTTGAATCGAGAACACAATTTTCTTTTTAATCGAATAAAAATTTTTTTTTAAGGAATATAAAACCGTAACTGTAAATTTATTAACTTCATAATATTGTTATGTTGTTTCCTTGCTCGTCAAACGAATATACATACTTTTGGAAATGTTAATTCTTTTTTGCTGTCATTTTGTTTTGCAACCAACCAACCAATCAAATATTTCTCCCAAATTGGAAGAACTATTTGCAACAAAGGACACTATTTGCAGCAGAGGACAACACAAAAACGAACAAATTTCCTGGAGTTAAAATGTTACATACGAAATGCTCGAAATGGAAAAGATGGGAGAGAATTGAATGTTTTGTAATTGAAATTTATCAACAGACTGTCAGTTTTAATTTTGCCAACAACCAATAACACACACGCTCTTACACATCCAGCAGCACACAGTGTGTGAGTGTATTAATCTAGCTGTGGAGCCACAGAGCGTTAGAACGTGAATGACTAACTGACATGACTGACAGACTAGCTGTCTTAACAAATGTTACGCTAAGTTAGTTGAAGTCCTGCTTGCATATTTAGAAAGAAAGAAAGAGAAAGAGGAAGAGAGAGAGGAAGCCAATAACAAAAACAACAATACAAAAAAAAATATATTGAAATTGAAATTGAAAGAAGGGGTTATTCATTCGAATGTAACAATTGATACATTCAAGTTGAGTGTCGGAAACACAAAAAAAACACGCATACACACCCATACACACACAGACAAAAATAAATCGAAAAAATTCTAAAAATCGAAAAACTGAAAGAGATTTGAAAAAATGACTTGAAAACGTGCACAAACACTGACACAAACATGCATTGTAAGTGCCCGAGCCAACAAATAAGAAAAACTAGAGAAACAGAGAGAGAGAGAAAGAAAAAAACGGTATAATAAATATCGCGCAGCCATTCAGCATGTTTATCAGTGTATGTGTGTGTATGGCAGTGTATTAGTATTGGCAGGGTTTTGAATGCTCTTTCCTTATGTTGTTTATATTTGTACAGGAAGACTTTTGAAAAAAAAACGATGAACAAAAAAAGAAATTATAAAGAAAAGAATGCAAAAATCAAACTTCAATTGAATTTTTATTTTGATTTGCTTTTCGCTCCCGCTCTCTTACTCGCTCAAATTCTATTGTTTGTAGCATAAGTTGTTGTTGTTATTATTATTGTTGTAACTTTTTATAACAGAAAAAGTCTGAATTGTTGCTATTTGAAGTTGTGTTTTATTTATGGATGATGCTCTCAATGTTATTACAGTAGTTTCCGCTCATCTCTCTTTTTCTCGTTTTTCTTTTGCGCTCATTTTTTGTTTAAAGAATATTTCAATTGACTTGCTGTGTGTGTGCAGCAAGCAGCTGCTTAAACGAGGGAAAGGAGTTGTTAAGGATTTTTGCATTTCTCTATTCATCATCATCATTTCAAGCCACTACAAAGCTGTAGCTATTCAAGTAATGGAGTGGCTCCTCTTAGGGATTTTTAATAATTTCGAGTGGATTAAAGGACAAAGGATTCATTACTATAAAGAACAAAAAACATGTTGAAAAGCTTGAGTTAGGCGAAGTAAATGCAACATTAAAAGTAATAAACAATTGTTAAAAATGTTTAAGTTACCGATAACCATAGAAACCATATAATCGATAGGAAACATTTTTAAGTATCTAAAATTTTTTTCAAAAATTAAAAAACTTGAAGTTATCGATGAAGTACGATACATAAATTATATAATCGATAAATAATTTTTTTTTTTGTAAATATCGATACAAATTTATGATTTTTCATAATTTTTTTAAATATTACAAAATATTTTGTGTTATCGATAATTACATTCCAGTTATCGATAACAAAAAGAATAATTTCATTTGTGATTCATGGTAAAAGCATTGGAAATTAAAGATATTAAGCAACATAATTTTCGATGTTATAAAGTTATGAAAATAATTTCAGCATTTGTTATCGATAACAGAGAATTATTAATTATAGAAATTTATACGTAAGCTATCGATTACAGCAACTACAGCAATGCACAATGGTATTAAGGAAAATAAATAATAAATTCGGTAGTGGTAATCAAAATCCATATAGAAAAGTTATCATTTACAAAAAGTTATCGATTACGGAATATTAGTAAATGTATTAGTGAAAAAAACGAAATAGTCGATAACAAACTACGTTCACTAACAAAATAATTCTCCTTAATGTAAAATATTCTGTAGACTTAACTACTGGGCCCAAATACAGCATGTGGCTACCAAGGCAGCAAAACTAACGGGCATGTTGAGCAGATCGATGGCAAATATCGGCAGACCAACACAGTCCAAATGCAAATTGATTATGGCGACGACTAACGCGATACTACTTTATGGAAGCGAGATATGCGTTGGAGTTTAAATCCAAGCGGAAAATAGTGGCAGCAGTGCAACGAACAGCGGCACTAAGGGTCGCTTCGGCCTATCGCACGGTCTCGGCCGCCGCAGTCCTCTTGATCAGCGGTGAGACACCTATCGACTTGCTGGCATTCGAGCGAAGAAGATTATGGAAAGCGAAGAGGGAAAACCTCGCCATTAGTACCGTAGTTGTCAGATCTCAACTATACGGCGATGGCAAAGTAGGTGGAGTGATGAAACAAGTGGAAGATGGACTGCTAGACTTATTCCATATATAGGAAGCATGGACACAGAGAAATTTTGGGGAAATTAACTACTTCCTGACCCAGTTTCTTTCGGGTCATGGTTATTTCCGACAATATCTACACCGCATGGGCAAGGTGAATGATCCCGGCTGTATTTATTGCGAGGAAATGAGTGACGACGCTGCATCAAATGGCAAGACGAGATGTGTTGATGGAACAGATTGGCGAATTCACACCCGACAACATTGTTGACGCAATGCTCGAAAGCGAGACGAAGTGGAACGCTATGAGAAGATACGAAGAATGTGTACTCCGCAGGAAGAAGGTCGACCTTGATACAGTACGGCAGAATGATACATGAGAAGATGAGCCAATAGCATGAGGCTGGCTTCAAATATGGCGTACCCAGACGTGGGAGAGTAGACAACGGTCCTTAACAGGACGTCGTTATGGACCCTTCCCGAAGTAATGCAGATAGCTGTCCCGGGAAGGGAGTATCTCCAGAAGAGGAGGAGGGATTGTTTTAGTGGAAGCCCCACTCGACGCAGCTGATGACGGTCACTGTCAGTGCGAAGGCATTTTAAACACTACCTCACAAGCCAAAAAAAAAAAAAAAAAAGAAAAAAAATTGAATCAACTTGTGTTCTAAAGGTGGTTGAATAAGTCGAATAAATACAGAATATTACTAAGACAGTTATCGATAACAATTTTAAATTTTACAAATAATAACTAAGAAACGTATTTGCAATTAATGAATGACTGCGGAAATTTTTAATCTTTAATAATTTTTATTCCTGTTGTTGTTGTTGTCGAATTAAATAAAAAAAAAAACCAAAAAAAAACGATAACAAGAGAACGTAAAAGGAAATGAGGATGTTTACTTGAACGCAGTTACAAAGTTAAAATCCGTTATGCTGAAACAAATAACACATGACACATGCACAAACCCATACACACATAACACATACATGCATATAACATGCAAACAAAAGAGATGTGCTACATGTCGTTCACGGTGTATGTTGTAAAGACCTTAAATAGCCTCAAAACAAAATAAAAAAATTCATATTACATGTGAATGAGAGGGAGAGAGCAAAAATAACTGTATGTATGAGTAGAAATACAAAAATATGCACACTTTTGTTGTTATTATTATTTGTGTTTCTTTTTTTTTGGCGAAAGTAACTTTTATTGTTTTTATTTTTGATATTTTTGTTCGTTTTTCTCTCGTATTTTCTTTGTTGTTGTTAAGCTAAGTATATAGAAAGCAAGAGAGAGAGAGAAAAAAAAAGAAATCAAACAAAAACGGAAAAAGTATAAAATAAACCGTGAGTAAAATTATGATAAATTTCAGTTTTTTTTTTTGTTTTTGAATTAAATTTCCTGAGAGTTTTTTAATGTTTTGCTTACATTTGAAATTTTCGTGTTGAAAAAACGTTTTAATTTTTATAAACAAAAACAAAAACAAAAACAAAAACAAAAGAAAACAATACTTTTGTTAAACAAATTTGTTTTATTGAAATTAAGTTTGAAAATTATTTCGTTTTTTTTTGTAAACACAATTTAAGGTTATAAACGATGGTTTACGGTTAGACAGAAGGTTTTTGGAAGGAGTATGTCGTGAAGAGTAATACTTGGCGTATGATTGTTACTAATTCTACAGGGTGGGGCAAAATAGAGTAGAACTTGCAAAGCTGGTTTCTATTTGATACGTGAAAGGGAATAAATATTGGATGATTTTTTAAGAGCTATAGGAAAATTTTTCAAAAAAAAAAACATAATATTCAGAAAAATGCATGAAATCTTTATTTGAATCGATAGTACGGTCCATATATGTAATTTAATGTTTGAAGATTATTTCTTGCAAATGTTGAACGCGACTGCGCCTCAAATGATCCATCCGCTTAGTCCAATTTTGGCATACTCTTTCCAACATTTCGGCCGGTATCTCACGAATAAATGCTTCAATGTTGTCTTCCAAGGCGTCAATTGAAGCGGCCTTGTCTGTATAGACATGAGCTTTAACATAGCCCCACAAAAAATAGTCTAAAGGCGTTAAATCCCGCGAACTAGGCGGCCAATACGTGAAATAAAATGTTCACCGAACTCGCCTCTCAATAAGTCCATTGTTACGCGTGCTGTGGAAATTGTCGAAACTTTTGGTTTTTAAGATCACCAAACTGAGTCTACTATAAGAATAGTAATCGGTGTAGTGCATTAAAATGGAAATTGGAAGTCGCCGTGGTCTAGTAGGTAGTGTGTTGGCTTATTAGACGTAAAGCCAGGTTTCAAACCCCAGGCCAGACATCAAAATAAAATACAAAAAGTATTTCTTCGGCGACTTCCTCTCAGCAGATTTCTGGCAAAAACTCTGGAGAGTAAATAAAATTGCCATGAAAAAGTTTCTCAAAAAAATCTGTCGTTCGGAGTCGACTTTAAACTGTAGGTCCCCGCCATTCATGTATAAAATTAACACATACAACATAAGTGGTGTGAGAAACTAGGTTGTAATCCTGACTGAAGGGTTGTAATGACCAATTATGTATGTATGTATGTATTAAAATACCAGGAAGTGTTTTCTAAGCCTTCTTCAGTTCAATTGATACAGAAACCTACTGTGGATATGCAGTTTAACGATTCGATTTCCAGAGAGTACTCTATGGGAAGGTACAACAGGGGTTATCATACCCACCAAGTGTACTGCATGAATAGGAGTAATTTCCTGAGTGTCGGTATCAGTTAAAAAAATATATCAAAACTGTAAGGAGGGGAAAATGAGATTAAAATGATGCAGCAAATTGGCATACTTTGATGTCATGTGAAGGATGTAACATGACACAGAGCTCGAAAAAAAAAAATTAAAACAGGACTCGTGCTCGCCCTCAAACCCTAACAAATCACGTTGAAAACTAAGTAAAACACAATGCTTGATATGTCGAAAGTAAATAGATGGATGGTATAGAGAAAGCGAAATAGAAATCCATCGTACGGGTGTTGTGTTCTAATCGTGTGGACACTAAGAAAAGAAAATGGCGGCAGTATGATATGTAACAACAGAGCAACTATGTAAATGGTGTTTTTTATAGAGGTATAGAACTTTAAGTTGGCATTACTTTTCAAGATGGCGACCGATTTAACAGCTGTCAAGTGATTTATTCTCAGTTTGGTTTGGCAATTCATCATGAATAGACTCACGCCTGAGCAACGCTTGCAAATAGTGCAATTTTATTTCGAAAATAATGGTTCTGTGCGGAAAACGTATCGCGCACTACGTCCATTTTATCGTCGACAAAATCGTCCATCAGAGCAGTTAATTCGATTAACCATGGAACGTTTTCGCACCACGTTTACTTGTATTGATAACTCGCATCCCCAGAGACGCTGTACGGTGCGTACAGAAGAAGCTATTGCTGCTGTAGAGCGGCGTAGCATTGAGGAAGACCCGAATGAGTCCATCCGCCATTGAGCACAGGAATTGGATCTGTGTCCATCCACTTTATGGAAGATTTTGCGGAAGGATCTTGGTTTGCGTGCTTACAAAATCCAACTCGTGCAAGATTTGAAGCCAAACGGTCATCAAGTAAGCCGTAGATTCGTCGAATGGGCCCAAAACGAGATTACCGTTGTTCCGATTTTCATAAGCGAATTTTGTTTAGCGATGAAGCGCACTTCTGGTTGAATGGCTACGTCAATAAACAAAACTGCCGCATTTGGAGTGAAGGTAATCCTCAAGTCATTTTTCCTAGATGGCTAGGTTTAACACTTATGGTCCATTCTCTATAAGAAAACCTCACAGATAAAATTTATTCGAACAAACCAAAAGTACTTTAAACCTTGAAAGACAATATTCCGTGAATATTGTGTGAAATCATCAAAAGAAGGACTAAATTGTGAGGAACATGACGTTTGCTTCTGCAAGCGGGGAGAATTTGCCAGACAGAATTTATCATTAGTCTGCTTTAGATCTTCCAATAGAGGTTGAACGAAATGTGATAAATTTCCCTTAAAAAGAACAAGAAAAAAGTGGTACATTCAACCAGGCATGATGCTGCATTAATTTACAAAATATTTCCTTTAGTTTTTATAACAAAATTTTAAGACATTCTTTAGTAAAATTTACAAGCGTACAGAGAGCGAGACAGAGAGATAAAGAGTGAAAGTGAAGAGTGTGTATGTAGTATGCATGTACATGACATTAATTATGTGCTCTCGTTGTATGCCATATTTTGTATTCTAATTAAGACGTAAAAGTTGAATAAAAATGTGTAAAAAGACAATAAAAATTCCTTAAGCTTCATATACATAAACTCATTAAGAAAGTTATTTAATAGACAACAACAACAACAACAACACAAAGAAGTCGAAAAAAAACACATACAATAACAACGGAGTCATTTATTATAGTTCTGTAGTCATAATGAAATTTTTTTTTTGCAATGTTCTTACAAAAGACACATAAATTCCTTAATCAAAAGCTTAGACTAACAGTGAAGATCATAATCGAGTTTCATATAGAATTTGAGTTTATAACACAGTACTTCGTTTGTAATTAGAAAAGTGAAAGCTTCGAAGCTTTTCCATTAAAAAAGGGATTCTTTTTTTTCTTTATTCTTAACTTCTGCAAGCCAATAAAAAAAAAACTTTTTTTCTTATCGTTCTTTATGTTCGTTAAGCAATTTTAATTGCATTTAAAAAAAATTATATTTTAAATTACACCCCCTCCCCCCCCCCTAGAGTGCATTATAAATGGCAGAAGTAAATAAATGTCTCTCTTAACTGAATATATGCACATGTAAACAGACACTCTTAAGGGGCCCCCCTTATGTATGCTTTTAAAGATTTTATATTTCATATAAAGGGTGTTTTTTATAGAGGTATAGAACTTTAAGTTGGCATTACTTTTCAAGATGGCGACCGATTTAACAGCTGTCAAGTGATTTATTTCATCATGAGGAGACTCACGCCTGAACAACGCTTGCAAATAGTGCAATTTTATTTCGAAAATAATGGTTCTGTGCGGAAAACGTATCGCGCACTACGTTCATTTTATCGTCGACAAAATCGTCCATCAGAGCAGTTAATTCGATTAACCATGGAACGTTTTCGCACCACGTTTACTCTTATTGATAACTCGCATCCCCAGAGACGCTGTACGACGGTGCGTACAGAAGAAGCTATTGCTGCTGTGGAGCGTAGCATTGAGGAAGACCCGAATGAGTCCATCCGCCATCGAGCACAGCAATTGGATCTGTGTCCATCCACTTTATGGAAGATTTTGCGGAAGGATCTTGGTTTGCGTGCTTACAAAATCCAACTCGTGCAAGATTTGAAGCCAAACGATTATCAAGTAAGGCGTAGATTCGTCGAATGGGCCCAAAACGAGATTACCGTTGTTCCCGATCTTCATAAGCGAATTTTGTTTAGCGATGAAGCGCACTTCTGGTTGAATGGCTACGCCAACAAACAAAACTGCCACATTTGGAGTGAAGGTAATCCTCAAGTGTATGTGGAAACACCGTTACATCCAGAAAAACTGACTGTTTGGTGCGCTTTATGGGCTGGTGGAACCATTGGTCCGTACTTTTTCAAAAACGATGGTGGCCAGAACGTTACAGTCAATGGTGATCCGGTATAGAGCCATGATTACTAACTTTTTCATTCCTGAATTGAATAACCATGATGTCCAGGAGATGTGGTTTCAACAAGACGGCGCAACATGTCACACAGTTCGTGCCACAATAGATTTATTGAAAGACACGTTTGGTGACCGCCTAATTTCACGTTTTGGACCTGTGAATTGGCCTCCAAGATCTTGTGATTTAACACCGCTAGACTACTTTCTGTGGGGCTATGTAAAGTCATTGGTCTATGCGGTAAAGCCACAAACGCTTGACCATTTGGAAGACAACATTCGCCGTATTATTGCCGATATACGGCCACAAATGTTGGAAAAAGTCATCGAAAATTGGACGTCCAGATTGGACTACATTCGCGCCAGCCGTGGCGGTCATATGCCAGAAATCATATTTAAAATGTAATGCCACAAGATTATCTTTCGGATAAATAAAATTCATGTCAATCGAATAATCCATCGTTGTTTTATTGCAACTTTAAAGTTCTATACCTCTATAAAAAAACACCCTTTAGAAACAGATAAACGGGTTTAATACCAAAACGAACAAATATTATTCTTGTGTATGTATGTATGTGTGTGCACGAGTGTCATAAAAAAACGAAACAATAGTTTTACAAGAAAAATATAAATTCCGTTATCAGTAGAAATGTCTACAATTATAATCATTTTCATATGGGAGATCTTATTCACACACACACATATACACGTTACGAAACACTTTCATTTATAAACTTATAAACACAAGTGTTATGTGCTGTAATTTAAGCAGCAAAAGTGTTTTACTCTTGATTGCACTACTAAAACAACGAAGGCTTTGTCTCTCTCTCTCTCTCTCTCCGCATACTCTTTTTATTTCTTTTAATTTCCATCTCTCTCTTTCTCTCAGCCCTTCTATAAATTTGTGCCTCTTTTGTGTTGTGTAGTCACTGTGTATAGATGCTGTAATGGTGTTAGTTTTGTTTATTGTGACACTTTAGGTGCAGATAAGAACACACACATAAAGGCTATTAAGGGAAGGTTAACCCAATCAAATATATGGCAATTGTTTTGAAAACTCAAAAACTGTGTATTTCTAAGTGCATTCAAAGGAACACTATTTTCGGAATGCTTTGGAAAAAAATCTTTTTAAAGTATTTCGAGTAAATTTTTTAAAGAAAATCCGTGACAGATACGCTAAATTATTTTTTTTTAATACAAGACATACAATTACAGTGGTGGCGTTATAATTAGAAACAATGTTTCTGGAACAGAGTTCGCTGGAGTGACGAATCTAAGTTTAATTTGTCCCAATTGTCTGATGGAAAAACGTATGTTAGACGTCCTCCAAATAAAGCCTTTGATCCCAGGTACACAGTGAAAACTGTAAAACAAATTAACAAACATACATGTTGTCTCACGTTGTATAAAAGCTATGACAATAAGATAGGTAGTGTTTTTATAACATAATAATATCTTATCGTAGTGGCTTTGGTATACAATACTTAATTACTTATAAAGGGTGTTTTTTTATAGAGGTATAGAACTTTAAGTTGCAATAAAACAACGATGGATTATTCGATTGACATGAATTTTATTTATTCCGAAAGATAATCTTGTGGCATTACATTTTAAATATGATTTCTGGCATATGACCGCCACGGCTGGCGCGGATGTAGTCCAATCTGGACGTCCAATTTTCCATGACCTTTTCCAACATTTGTTGCCGTATATCGGCAATAATACGGCGAATGTTGTCTTCCAAATGGTCAAGCGTTTGTGGCTTTACCGCATAGTTCAATGACTTTACATAGCCCCACAGAAAGTAGTCTAGCGGTGTTAAATCACAAGATCTTGGAGGCCAATTCACAGGTCCAAAACGTGAAATTAGGCGGTCACCAAACGTGTCTTTCAATAAATCTATTGTGGCACGAGCTGTGTGACATGTTGCGCCGTCTTGTTGAAACCACATCTCCTGGACATCATGGTTATTCAATTCAGGAATGAAAAAGTTAGTAATCATGGCTCTATACCGATCACCATTGACTGTAACGTTCTGGCCACTATCGTTTTTGAAAAAGTGCGGACCAATGATTCCACCAGCCCATAAAGCGCACCAAACAGTCAGTTTTTCTGGATGTAACGGTGTTTCCACATACACTTGAGGATTACCTTCACTCCAAATGCGGCAGTTTTGTTTATTGACGTAGCCATTCAACCAGAAGTTGAAGCTTCATCGCTAAACAAAATTCGCTTATGAAAATCGGGAACAACGGTAATCTCGTTTTGGGCCCATTCGACGAATCTACGCCTTACTTGATGACCGTTTGGCTTCAAATCTTGCACGAGTTGGATTTTGTAAGCACGCAAACCAAGATCCTTCCGCAAAATCTTCCATAAAGTGGATAGACACAGATCCAATTCCTGTGCTCGATGGCGGATGGACTCATTCGGGTCTTCCTCAATGCTACGCTCTACAGCAGCAATAGCTTCTTCTGTACGCACCGTACAGCGTCTCTGGGGATGCGAGTTATCAATAAGAGTAAACGTGGTGCGAAAACGTTCAATGGTTAATCGAATTAACTGCTCTGATGGACGATTTTGTCGACGATAAAATGGACGTAGTGCGCGATACGTTTTCCGCACAGAACCATTATTTTCGAAATAAAATTGCACTATTTGCAAGCGTCTGAACGTGAGTCTATTCATGATGAATTGCCAAACCAAACTGAGAATAAATCACTTGACAGCTGTTAAATCGGTCGCCATCTAGAAAAGTAATGCCAACTTAAAGTTCTATACCTCTATAAAAAAAAACACCCTTTATTTGGCATACCATCCCCCCCCTGAAATTTACAAAATTTCTTTATTATTACATTTGCTTTCATCCATTAACTCTTAATATTACCCAGTAAATATGAAATAAAAGCATATCCATGAGGATAGACTCTTAAAAAACATTACCATACATACATACATGCACTATATAAGGGCACAACATGCATATGTAAGTGTATTAGTGTGTATTTTATATGTTTATTTTGTAGTTATGATTACAAATGCAGTTAAGAAAGGTACTCTCTTCTTTATACTTTTTAAGTACAAGATGAGTATTTAATATTATGTGCTCTCTACAACAACAATATTCTCATATATAATCTGAATAGTATTTGCTCTCTTTTTCTCCTCCTGCATACACACGGTGTATGCATGTATGTATTAATATTAAACAGTTTTACTGTGTAAGTTTGGTCTCCTAACAATAAATTAAAAACAAACAGGCGTTCTTGCAAAGGGTATAACTGGTAGGCAGAGAGAGAGCAAGAGGGAAAGTGAGAGTGTATAAAGAAAAATAAAATAGGGGCAACAGCAACAACAACAAAAACAGTAAACTCTTTAATAGTAAAATAAAAACACATTTTAAGGGTTTAAGGTAAACACATCTTAAACATTCTGAGTAGGGAGACACATACATATGTAACTAGATTGCGAAAAGTGTAGTGAACCAGTTTTAGGTGACTGTTATAAATATAATGAAGGGTCAGGGTCTCTTTCTATCTTTGAAATGAAAACAAATGAATGCATATGTACATATAAACAATGGCAATTAGCCTATACAGTAATATAGTATACAGTGTCTCTCTCTCTCTCTTTGTCTTCATATGCAGCCAGCAGAAGACAATAATAAAGCTGTTGTTTATTTATTTGATGCACTTACTTACCACACACACTCCGTTACGTTTGTGGTGAAATAAGAGCACATTACATAGGGGTTTTTTTTTTTTTTGTGTGTGTGCATAAGTAGATCTCAGTGTAAGCATACAGGCATAAATTTGAAGAAAATTTTTTTCTGTTTACAGTTGTTTAAAGGGTAAACGTGTGCATGCATATGTACATACATACTTATTGTTTATGTTGTGTTGTATAATATTTTTCAAACATTTTTTTTCTTAATTTTTTTCTTTTTTGTTTGTTAATCAACGGCAAGAGAGAGAGAGAGAGAGCGAGAGGAAAATACACTCGTAAAATTCGTTTCATTAATTTGCATGTTTGATTTGTATGCAAATTACCTTTTGGACAAGCACTTCAAGCATTTCAAGTACCAAGAAAAAAAAAGAAAAAAAAAGGAGAAAAATTTATCACAACAAATTGTTTTTTGTTAAGTACTTAATTATGCATAATTATGTGCATTTAAATTAAATAAAAACTATAAAGCCCCACAAAAGCAAAATAAATAAAAAAAAAACAAAACTATTGTAATGTTAAAAATTATAATTATTTTTTGTTTTTTGCAACATGGAAAACATTTCATTAATAATTCGAAAAATTTTGAAGAGGCTTTTGAATTTAATTTGAAGGATTTTATAATTTTACAATGAGAGACTCATTACATACCGAGCAGTTTTATGTACGGTTTGTGTCTTTAGAGGGTAAATATCTGTCATTTATTCTCAGTTTTTTTTTTTCGCTAAAGATGTAAATTGTTCTGCAAAGCTGTTATTATAGAGGTTTCATCAAATTCAACGTGCAAGGGATGGTTTCAAAAGTTTTGATTTTGTCATGTAAAACTAAAGTCGACCAATTGGGAGAGAGAAAGAAGATTGTTTTCAAATCCAAAAAGAACTTGGAAACTGAGTGCAAGTCACTCAAGCAGAAATTTTAAAACATTAGAAAGCAGTATGTTCAATTCGCCGTAGTCTAGTAGGTAGTGTGTTGTCTTATTAGACGTAAAGCCAGGGTTCGAGCTCCAGGCCAGACATCAAAACAAAATACAAAAAGTATTTCTTCGGCGACTTTCTCTCAGCAGATTTCTAGCAAAAACTCTGAGTAAATAAAATTTCCATGAAAAGTTTCTCAAAATCTGTGGTTCGGAGTCGACTTTAAACTGTAGGTCCCACCACTCATGTATAAAATTAACACAGACAAGGTAAGTGGTGTGAGGAACCAGGTCGTAATCCTGACTGAAGGGTTGTAATGATCAATTATGTATGTATGTTCAATTCCAAAGCAAGGAAACTGAGTCACAAACTAGTTAGAGATTAGAGTCACTGAAAATATTACTTGAACGCCATAGATATTGTATCGGTCAATGCAAAATAGATTCACTGTGGCGACTCAAAGTGCAGGAAACCCTGCGAAATAAACAAATCCAAAACTAAATGCCTTGTTTTTAAGGCGACTATAAGCAAGTTAAATTGTAAAGAGACTTTGCATATTCGAAATGCTTCTCGAATGTCACAAACTGAGGACATTTTTACTCACGATGAAAACTAGTTTCATTAAGACACTGTAAAGCACAAAAAAATCTATTTAACCGGCTCCAAAACCAATTTTATGTATTTGATGGACCTGAAAGTTTGTAATTTATTACAAGCTGCTGATATCATATAAGATGATTACATAAAAGAGCTGACAATTGCTTGGTTTTAAGTGGAAAAAAGATGCTGTAATGCTAGAGTATTACTAGGGTTATCAAAAGGTGGAAGGTTCTCCTTTTCCAAAGAGAAAATGGGCTTATAATTGAATTTTAAAACGTTTAAGGGAAAAGTCACGTTTAGAATAGTAGCTGCACGATGAAATTCCAGCTTAGAAAAGAAAAACATGGTTGGGTTACTAAAATCAAGCCAACAATTACACGATAACAGCATTGGCCAAACAAAATTGATACATTTTGATGCAAGTAGTAGGTTCTAGAAGGTTGTTCTTGAAGGATTTAAAAAAAAAAAAATTTTTTTTTGTCCCGAAAAAAATTCTACAGAATTCTGTTGTCGTCTCTTGAATTTCGATTTTGGTTTCCTTTCATTGAATTCCACGTAATAAATAATACAACGCCTGGTTTTTTTCTCGCCAACAAATTTTCTTTTATAGAATTTGCGTGTGGTTTAATTTTCCTTTTCAAAAAGAAAATATTTTGCTGTTTTACCTTCCTTTTTTTTGTAACGCTTTATTGTTGTCTTTTGTGGTTTTTTTAATTTATTTCCTGGTATTCTCTCTGCAGTTTACTATAAGGCCTACAAGAATATGCAATTTAAATAACAATAAAATTAAGCCGCTCTTTTCTGAGAGAGAGAGAGAGAGAGAGAGAAAAGAGAAATTTGTAAACAGCTATTACCGACCATTTGGTAGGCGACGAATTCAATTTAAAATTTTCGTCTTTCTTTTCGTTTCATTTCGTTTTTGCAAGAATTTAATGCTCAAATGATACTGTTTGTTAAACAACAACAACAACAAACATATGCTGGTGGTATTTACAAAGAGAGCACACACACACTGAAGAGAAGACACATTTAATTTAATTCTTATGCTCTCCTCGTACCTCTTACCACGTGTCAGTTTAGTTACGTTCTTTTCTTTCTGCCTTTTAATATGTCTTAGCATACATATGTGTGTGTGTGTGTAAAGCTTCACACAGCAGGTTTTATTCTTTTGAAACACACACACAAAGATACTACTCACACTCGCTGTATTTCTTTTGTTCTTTGCATGTTTCCTTTTAAAACTGAGGGTTTTAAAGAAATTCAACATGGCTCGCGCCTCCTTATATTTGAATGTGAACGTGTGTGTTTGTTGTTTTATTTTTTATTTAAATTTTTCATTTGCAGTTTAATTTGTAATTAAAAAATAGAAACTTTCGTTCTTTGTTTTTTTTTACTGGCTTGTATAAACATGTTGCGATAATTTTCTTTATTTTTGTTTTGCTTTGTTTTTTTTTTTTCTAACGGAATTGTTTTTTTTTTTTTGCAAATAAAAAGTTTAAAATTAAGAAAAACAAAAAGTTTCTTAATGAAATGAGCAAGCAACACCATGCACACACACATACGCAAGATTAAAAGTAATTTTTTAGAGCATACTTTAAGGAGTGTTTGGTTTAGATTTTGTTGCATGTCTTAAGGCGTGAAATGGATTTTTTTTTCTTTCTTAATTTGAGAAATATACATACAAAAAGAGGAATATATGTTTGGAAAACGTCTTGGTATTGGGGCTTCGGTAGACTTTTTTTATGTGGTTCGACATTAAAGGCGATGTCTACATGAATTAGCCACTTACATGGGAGTTTTTGAAAGCCAAAATTCGTGTTTTTAATCGCTGAAATATCGTGCGAAACATGCGCAAGATGATGCTGCAACCAATTCCAAAGAAAAAAAAAAAAAAAAGAAAAAAAAATATTTAAAAGCAAAGAGAAATTCGTAGCAATCTCTTTCTGTTGATGTTTCCCTACTTGCAAGAGTCATAATTTATTTGCAATTATTTGTTCAACTTTTATTTCCCCATTGAAATCAGAACAGTTTCGATTTAAAACCGAACAGAATAGAATAGCAATTGTGAGTATTGTGTGTGTTGATTTGTGTATGTTACACCATAAAAAGAAGAAGAAGAGAGTAGAATACAATAGATTTCCATTTTAGATTTGCATAGTTTTTGTATAATTCCAACGGGACTTCCTTTTTTTTTTTTTGAAACCCAAACAATAGCAAGTGACTACATATATGCAGTATGAGTATATCCGTCAGAGGAATTGATAATAAATAAACATTTTCATTGAAATAAAGAAGAGAATGAAAGAGATTGAAAGTGTAACTTGGTTTTGAAGAGAACAATATCTGAAGCAATATATAAATTATAAAACAATACAATCATCACTCGATTGGCATTGTTCATGTTAAATTCCCAAGCGAATAAATATTTTGAAATCATATTTTAAAATATTTGACATTTCAAAACTTATTCATACTAATTGGCAGTTGAAAGGAAAACTAATTAAACAGATTATTTACAATATTGCGCAATACATACATATAGAAAAATAATAAGAGGACAAGAGAGTATAAGAAGTTAAATGAAATGGAATGTCTTGAAGTTGCCATAGCCAAGTAGGCAGCTTAATGGGTTATTAGATGACCGTCTGAGGTTCAGCAGCTGCAGCTCAGACTTCTCTAACGAAACGAACAAAATAAGAGAAAAATATTTCTGTAAAGCTACTATCTCTCAGCCAGCGTTGCCATTTGCAAATTTTTCCTTTTTTTCCAAGTTTTTTGAGATGCGAAAACGTTTTCATTAAATTTGTTTTCTAACAAAACAATTTTTTTCAAAAAATTAAATTAAAAATATTTTTCAATAAATTCAATAACAATAACATGAACCCGGGTAAAAGAAGCAAGGAAACACCAACAGAGGACACTGGGCTGCGGTGTTTCATTTAAAAATGTTGGTACTTTTGTAGAAAACAAATATTAAATATTTTTTTCCCAGAAATAAAGTTTTTTTTAAAGAATTACTGGCAACGCTGCTCTCAGCAGTCTTCTTGCAAAAACTATGTGAGTAAAAAAAAATTATCACGAAAAGTTCCTCAAAAATCTGTAGTTTGTAGTTGACGTTAAATTGTAGGTCCCGCCACTCATGGATAAAATTTATTACACACAACAGTGGTTGTAGGAGAAGCTAGGTTGTAATCCTGACTAAAGTTGTTGTAATAGCCAATTGAAGTAGCAAGAATATCTCGATAGAATTCAACAAGAACAATAAATACGCAACCAAAAATCTACTGTAGCAGGTGCTAGATTGACAGGGTAGCCAACAGAGGTCAGCAATGAGTATTCAAAACGATGAGTAGATTCGAATCATACTTATAATTTCTGATACTTATACGCATTCATACTTATTTTAATGTCATACTCATACTACGCATATTCAAAGTTTGAAATACTCATGGTACTCATACTTAAAAATACGCACGATGTTATTGATTTCGACTCTCCATGATTCATCGTATACACGAATCACAAAATAAGTATGATTCGTACACGAAAACTACAATACTCACAAGAAGGTTGTGTGCTTGCTCTGCTTGCAGTCTTTTTCTTTTTTGTTTATGTGCCTCTCTTCTTTCTTTGTAAATGCAACAACAACTAAGACTGTCAATTTTGATGAATGATTCGAATCACTCGAATCATTTATTAGAGTATTATAAGAGTATTTTTCTAAATTTATGAATCTGAATGAGTAGGCGTATGAATCAAACATAGTTCGAATGTTATGAGTTTGATGTCGACGTTGTACTCATACTCATTGCAACTTGTACTTATAAATCAATGTTGTACTGAGTACGAATGAATCAGAGTAGTTGGATTTCAATACTGTTGACTCACTCATACTCAAAATATCATGAGTACTCATGAGTAGCGAAAAAGCGATAAATTGCTGATCTCTGGTAGCCATCCATCTGTGAATAAAGACTTTTCGGGTAAAAGTTTCGGATAGTTTTTTAAACAATCGTATTGAAAAACATTGTTTAGGGAGACCGAAAAGTCAAGGTGCAGAATTTCAGAATTTCTCTTCCATGCTAACGGAGTTTTTTCAATTCCTTGGAGAAAATATTGTTTTTTCCTTTTTTCTTTTTTTGCAATTTTCTTTGCAAAAACAACTGTGGTTCCTTATACAGGCAAAACATTTTTATAAAATTTCTATGGAAACACAATCGAAATAAAACCAGTTTTACTCAAGGTCAAACGCAATTAAATTGTTAAACAAAAAGCTTTGAATTGTTATCAACACTGTAGGCGTATGAGTGTTAATGAATTGAACAGCCATATGAAATATTAATCATACGTCTTCCTGTAGCAACAGGCCTATTAACACTGTAGCCACCAACTACTGTCTACCACTTCTTCTGTTCCTATGCAGCTTTATCATACTTGTTGCTAAACAGGAAAATTTTATTTAATGAAAGCGAAACAAAGCAAATAATTAATAATTTGGAATAGAAGGGAGCAGGCTTTTTGACACCCGCTCCTATGTGACTTAAATAAAAAGGAAAAAGTAATAAAGAAGGCAAAGTAAAACAAATTGTAGCAAAAAAAGAGCACAAATACAACACAACGTATATAGCTTGTGCGATAAAAATGAAGCACGCATTACAGCGTAAGTGTATCGAATAAAAAATTTGGTTTAACAAACCAAACACAGTACAACAACACTTATGCACTCAAATAAAAAAAACTGTTATAATATCTCTTTTTAAAGAATAAAAGCAACAACCGTTTAAATAAAACGAAGAAGAAGAAAATAAAATCCACTTTCAAAATAAAGCAAGTAGAGAAACGAAGTGAAGCCGTAAAAACCCCCACAATCATGTACACACACTTAATCAGCCACATAAACAAACATATGAAATCTTAAATCATCATCATAATAAATACAAATTAGTCAAGCATTTTACACACACCCATGCACGCACACACATGCAAACAGTGATAATGTACAATGTTTATAGAGTGTTATGTTTAGTAACATTAACCGTTTGTTCTATACAAACCGAGGCAGACCGAAAAGAGAGAGCGAGCGAGAGAGAGAGCGTAAGTGTGGGATATTTGTTTGCTACATTGTTTATATTGCCTAGAAATTATGTATTACGGTTCATGCTTCTTTTTGTTTTTTTTTTTCTATTTAAATGTGAGAGAATCAATAGCAATGCGAAGAAACAAAACCGGATTTCTAAAGAGAAATTGAAATTAAAGAAGCATAAGTGAAGTTGATTGTTTATCTTTTTAAGAATATTTGTTTACATTGCAATCAAATTAAACAGTAATAACAGTGAAGGATAAAATAAAAGCATTTTCTAAGAAATAAAAATAAAAATAAAAAGAAAAATGTAAAGACTAACAATTAAAGAGTACTTTCGTTATTTTATAAGAGATTTTTCTTTGTTTACATGTTACATTTTGTCCTATACTGTATGAATTTATTAATTTATTTAAAATCTATAAAATTTATTACAATATACAGTGGCGACATCTCAAATAGCACGTATCATAAATGGAGAAATTAGTGATAATTTTCCTTCAATTGCTGCGAAAAAGTTAAAAACTTTTATTATATTTAAACCACCTATATTGTTGCTTATCAATTAATAATGATTCTATTTTTATTTTTTTGTTGATATATTTTTTACATAATTTTTTAACAAAAAAAGTTTTTTTTTTTGACGACAAATTAAATAGCACACATGAGAATCCAACCAAAATTCATTTAAAACTTAAGATTAATTCAAAATTTTTATTATGTGAAATAAATTTAAATTTGTTAATACTATCAGTACTTTGTAGGAAACCCATTATTTTTAACAACGGCTGTGCATCGGCGATGCATTGATTGAATCAGCGATTGGCATCTTTCTAAAGGGATGGAATACCATGCTTTTTGAATTTCAGTCCATAAAATGTTAAAATTTGTAGCATTAGAACGATCTATTCTCTTTTCAACATCGTGCCATAGATTCTCAATCGAATTTAAATCCGGAGATTTAGCTGGCCAAGGTACTACATAAATTTTATTATCAGAAAACCATTTTTTAACGGACTTAGCCGTGTGTTTAGGATCATTATCCTGTACAAGCTTCCACTTTAGAGGCATTTCTTCCTCAACGTATGGCAACAGTATATTCATTAAAATGTTTTTGTAAGCTACTTGGACCATTATACCCTCTATTCGTGTTATAGGACCCACACCGTACCATGAGAAGCTTCCCCAAACAAGCACGCTTCCACCCCCGTGTTTAATGGTTTTTGTTGTGTACCTTGGATCAAATTCTGTGTTTATATTTCGCCTTACGTATGACCTTCCATCCGAACCAAAGCGGTTAAACTTAGATTCGTCCGTGAAAAGTACATTATTCCAGTAAGAAAGTGGTTTTTCTAAATGGGCCTTGACAAAATTAACTCGGTTTATTCGATTTTTTTTGACACATGTTGTTTACGCCTGGCAATGCGCCCAAACAAGTTATTTTCTCGTAATCTGTTTTTTATTGTACTTGTGGATATGTTTAGTCCCAACTGTTGTTGAATTTTTTCCCGTATTCTTGGTGCAGTTAAAAAAGGATCACTTTTGCTCATTTTAACTATTAATTTATCTGTCCTTTGAGACGTTATTCTGGATCTTTTTCGTGTGATGCTTTCAAAAGATTGAGTTTTTTCATATTGTTTGATTGCGTTATACACTTTTTTTCTCGCACAATCCAGTTTCTGTGATATTTCGGTAAATGTCAGGCCGTCCTTGCGGTATTGAAGGACAAATCTTCGAAAGCTTGGATTAGCGTGTTGGCCACGCCCCATTCTATGAGAATAGTAATACTTTATATTTTAAATAATAAATTAGATAATAATTATCAACTTTATACCTTTTTTTTCTTAATCAAAGTGTTTATATTAATCAAAATATAATTTTTTTTTAATATCTTAAGACGTGTGCTATTTAAAATATCTGCGAATATAGCGAGAAAGAAACAATAACTTTCAGTTTCTAAAAATACACTTCTTTTTTTGCAAATTTTTTTTTTTACAAATTAACAACAACATGTTATTAAACAAATAACTGTAAAAAGAATTTAAATAATTGAAGAAATAAAAGAGAAAAAATGTGTATGAAAATTTTTACACTAAACGTGCTATTTGAAATGTCGCCACTGTATACACTTACAGACTGTATTAATTATGCAAGAGCAGTTTTTTCAGAAGTTCTGCCTAAATAAACAACAACAATTATTGTGTGATGTTATTTTAAATTTAATTACTTTAAAAACAAATTCAAATTAATGAAAATTTCATAAATATTGCTTTGCTTTTGTTTTCATTGTAAATAAATAAAATAAACAAACAGTTTCTGTTTTAAATTTAAGACGACTTAGGCAGAAAGAAAACAAAATCTCAACAATTTTCGTAAAGGCTTACCCACATAGCAGCTTCAGCAGTAAAGTTTATTAAAACCCTTAAAAATATATGACTTCGATTGATCTTGTATTTCATTATAATGCTTCCGTACGCAATAAATTACCTCCCCCTTCAATTGCTTTCAGCTTGACAATCCCACAGAGTTAGTTTTCAAACACTTTCACCCAAATTTCGTACAACATTTCGGCTTGAAGTTGAGGAATATTGGCTTTCATATCCTCCAACATTAGGACATTATCCAGATAGACATGGTCTTATGTGTAGTCCATTAGAAAATGTCTAATCGGCGTTAAATTTCATGATGATTTCATGATCATGGCGTAAACCACTGAGTGACAAATGAAAGCTTCATTGCTCAAGAAAATTGCATTCGAATAATTAGCATTGAAATCCTGTTGTTGTGGCACTCAATAAGCATATCCAAGGCATTGTGAATGTTCAGAAGGCTGGTTTGGCTTTAATATGGATTTGGCCGTTAATTAAAATGAAAAATACGTCCTAAAGAGCCTTAAAGTGGCCATATAGCTGAGAACACCAAGGTATTGATAAGTTGGGAATATCCACCGCATTTTTTTATTATTTTTTTTAAACAATACTTACGCCAGTGTGAGCACGGCCGAGATGTACAGGCCTGTTTACATATGATACACATGCAGTCTTTTTTCCAATTTCTTTATAAATCTGGCTAGATTGCTCACAGTTTGTCAATTATGGCGACCATAACACCCGCAATGTTGCAAAAGTGTTCAAAAAAGTCACCACATACATAACATAGCATAATTAGTCATTACAACCCTTCAGTCAGGATTACGACCAAGCTTCTCACACCACTTCTGTTGCGTCCGTTAATATATAAACGTGAGTGATGGGACCTACAGTTTAAAGAAAAAAGTCACCACTTATGTCGTCAATTTAAACAATTTTAAAGCGCTCTTCGGTTGTTAAATGGCTCGTCAGCCTTGTCAGTGTGACGTATTTTAAACCATTAAACGGATAACCCTGTATCTTTATTTCTATTACACAAACAAACAAAAAATCAAAATTGGAAGATAAGCCTTAAATTATTGTTGATTTATTTTCTTTTTTTTTTAATAATTTTTTCTGTTTTTGCTTTAAGCACTCATGACCATCACCCTTCAGTCAACAACTGTTAAGGATTTATCAATTATCCTTATGGCAGGATGTTAGAAAATTTCCATGTCTAGACATTTGTTTGCTTAACGGCCAAAAGCAACAATTGCTCCAAACTCAAGAGCAAAAGAGACATACACACACAGAGAGAGAGAGCGAGAGAGAGAGAGAGAGAGATACAAAAAATTAATGGCAGTCTCAGTTAAATTTATGACATTGTGTTGTAGCAACAACAACAACAACAACAACATGACGGGGTTAAAGAATAAAAAATATGAAACAAGGCAGACAAATAAGAAGAAATATTAGCATATTTCAAGGGAATTTATTGGCTTAGCCACACATATTTAAAAAAGCTAAAAAGAGAGCGAGAGAGAGAGAAAAATGTACATTTTACAAATAATTGAGTTGTCTTGTAATATACCGTTATACTAATCATAATTTGAGCGTAGGTTGTTAGCAAAATAATAAAAAAAAAACCTTCCCTAAGCTGTTACTAAGTAAAGCCGGCATATTTTCAAGATTTTATATGAAAACACGCTGGAGATTAAAATAATTTCGGCGAAAATTATAATTCCTTTGTTTTGTTTAATTTTTTTTATATGCAGCAAATATTTATGGGATTTCATTAGGTTTTCGGAAAATAATTTTTCAAAGATAAAAAAATTTTAAATCTCCATTTTTCGGCTCCGATATAAATTCTCGGAAATATTTGCCTCCTTTTAAGCAGATTTGGAGTTTTTTATACAAAAAAGCTTTCGTAAAAATGCTATAAAAGCAATGTTTTGTAATAAATTAAGCCTACTTTAGGGGATAATTATTTTTTTAACGTAAAAAGAACATGATTTTCATTAAATCATGAATTTTTTTAACATTGAAAGGCTTTTTCTTGATTTATTTTCTTCAATTAGCCACAGAATTTTAAAGACTTAAAACAAGAAATATTTTCTTATTTTGCTACCAACTTTTTTGAAGCAAAATATGTTTAAGCAATGATTAATTGAGAAATTGAAACATATTTTAAGGGATTGAACAATATTGCTGCAAAACAAAATCATTCCTAGCACTTGCTAAACAGCTTCAGAGTAACAATTTAAATTTTAACTTCAAAAAATAAAGCATACTTAAGGGGTAATTTTGGACATTTAAGCATATATGAAGGCTTTAGTTTTACTAAATAATTTTTCTTTCCAAATATTAATTATTAATTTGGCTTAAATCAAACCATAGATGTTTAAAAACATCGTATAAATAATTTTAAATAACATTTTAAAGTGTTCTTGCAAAATAACTGCTGTATTTATTTCCTTTTCTTCCCATCACATCTAAAAGTTTTTCTTTGACGGTTTTTTTTTTCTTAGAAATATTGTGGAAAATTTTCTTTAATAGCATTAATCCAATAAGAACAACAACAATAACAATAACAGAAATAAGAAAAAATAAACAGAAAAGTTGGTAAAGCAACACGTACAAAATAAATAAATAAACACGGATGGAAAGAAAAGAAAAAAAAGAACGAAAAAAAGTTACGAGCGAAGCATAGGAAACATCAAATGTCTGTGTGTAGGCGATGAAGATATTTAGATTTATTAGCGCACATACACACACAAACCCGTTTACACATGTTTACACATACATACATACATATACATAAACAATATTAATAAGATTAATTAATAAGTTCATGCTAGTGACAGACAATAGAAATAGCAGAC
This sequence comes from Sarcophaga carnaria, assembly GCA_958299815.1. Taxonomy (NCBI): domain Eukaryota; kingdom Metazoa; phylum Arthropoda; class Insecta; order Diptera; family Sarcophagidae; genus Sarcophaga; species Sarcophaga carnaria. The sequence goes on along the minus strand of OY283150.1, from coordinate 127,308,529 downwards.
TCAATTGGCAGTTTAAATAGGAAAAAGTAGGCAACAATTTTTAAAACTAATGACGCCTTCATTAAAAAGAAAATAAGCGGCTTTATATTGTTGTAATACAACATTTATTATCCAATGCTGGAATTAATAACCCTCTCCGTCTCTAACACATGCTGTCTTCTTGATAATGTTTGATTTTTCTTTAGTTTTTTAGTTTTTCTTAAAATTTTTTGCTGTTCTTTTTTTTATGAATTTTTATATGAATTATTCATAAACTCTTGAAAAATATTAAAAAAAAAATTTTTTTGACAGCCTACAAACACTTTAGTTTTTTATTAAAAACTTTACGTTTCTATTTTTTTTTTTTTTTTTTTTTTTTTTTTTTTATTAAATACCCAAGTAAAAAACGACCCATTTCTAGTGCCAACAAAACCCTTTACTTTGCAAGTGATGGAGAAAAAAAAACAAAATACATTAGACGCCGAACGAGAGAGAGAGCAAACAATGTAAATAATAAACAAGCTCGTGTTACAAAGCAAAACAAAACCTTTAAGTTTAAAATTACACAGGAAAAACACAAAGTAAACAAACACTAGAAGAAGAAGAGCACATAAGAGCACAAAAGCAACGATATTCTCCTAAAGGTAAGATGGTAGGGCCTCATACATTATAAATGAGCGGTTGTGTGTTAGTTATACAACACGAGTGTTTGCAACTTCGTGGGAAAAAAAGCAACAACCAAAGAAATCTTGTTGTTGCTTTAAAAAAAAACCAGTTAGTTTAAATAAAATAGATAAGTATGTAGTATGTAAGTGTGTTAGTGAGTTCGTGAAATGATTATTTATTTTATAGGTCACAGCCGAGTGTTTTCTTATGCTCTCCAACTTGTTTTCTATTTCGTCTCTTTTTTTCGTTTGGTGTGCGTTATTAATGTTGTAAGCCAAACAACAACATAAACTAGTTGTTATTACAAGTATTGTTAACAACTCACGCCTCTTATTAATATACTATACGTATGTATGTATGTAAGCCCCTGTGTACTTGCGAAATTTAATAAAAGAGAGCCCTTTTTTTGTGGGTATTGAAATGAATTTTAATAGAATAAAAAAAAATAACTGTTGTAACACACAACAGCAAAGCCGCAATGCTTTTACACATAATGGTGACATGGTGACTTAAAACAAAAGTTAACAGAGTTTCTTAAACTTCTAAAACTTACAAATAATCGAATATTTTAATTGTGAAGAATTATAAAAAAAATTATTTTTTATTCCTTTAAACCAGTGATGCTCATAATCTAAATTTCCTATCACATGTGATAGGCAAAGAAAATTCTGCTGACGCTGCGTTGATACACGTACACTATAAGCTTACTTGTGTGGTTTCTTATAATGATCGTGTGTTTGTTGTTTTGTGTTGAGCTCAGAGAACAAAATCAACTCAGTCGATGTTTAGCACTTGATGAAGCAGGATCTCGCTACGCAACTTTTTTGAATGATTTTTACACGCAGCAAAATATTTGATGAAAATTGGGAATATGATTTCTTTTTTATAGAGACTATGGATGGTAATGCACAATGTATTGTGTGTTATCGCTCTTTATGTCGAAATTTTTTTTTAAAAAAAAAGACATTACGAGGCTAGCCATGGATATTTCGACAACATTAAAGGGAGTCCTATTATTCCAATTATTGCAATTAAAAGCAGAATTTTTTTTAGAAATTCATGGTTGACGAAACGGACGTTCCAAATTACAATAATTTACAATCAATACATACATACACACCTCATTATATTCATCAATACATACATACATTCATCAATATATTCATCAATACATACATACATACATCAATATATGCATCAATACATACATACATCAATATATTCATCAATACATATATACATTCATCAATATATTCATCAATACATACATATATACATCAATATATTCATCAATACATACATACATCAATATATTCATCAATACATACATCCATACATCAATATATGCATCAATACGTACATACGTCAATATATTCATCAATACATATATACATTCATCAATATATTCATCAATACATACATATATACATCAATATATTCATCAATACATACATACATCAATATATTCATCAATACATACATCCATACATCAATATATGCATCAATACGTACATACATCAATATATTCATCAATACATATATACATACATCAATATATGCATCAATACATACATACATCAATATATTCATCATACATACATACATCAATATATTAATCAATACATACATACATACACACATACATACATACATACATGCATACATAAGTTCATTATGTAATAACATGCAACACAATAAACAAATTTTTTTATTTTTTTTATTTTCCCAGTGTACGATTCTCAAAAATTAAGTTGAATTTTGTTCTCCGCTGCTTTACCAAAACAACCAAAACTGTGATAGTATGTGTTTGAGCACACCACTGCTTTAAACAACTGAACAACAATAAATCTGATGAATTTGCTGTCAAAACATAAGCATTTAAGCATGAACATACATACAATATTGACTGCATAGCGTTCTAGTGTAAATTATAGTTTAAGTATCACTGTCTATGCCTAATACCTTGTGGGACTTTTTTTTCTCTTTGCATGGCTTAGAGAAAAGAAAAAACCCAAAACAAATTTTGTTAATTTATGTAAACGTGTGTGTATGTGCTTTACATATACCTAAAAATGTATGTGTGTATATTGCTGTTGTATAGGTGTTTTTGTAGCATATTTTGCTATTGTAAGCAAAATGTAATATGAATACCGTTAAATTTTTAATATAAAATATGGCAACAAAGCAAATCTGCGTATCATATGATAAAGAAATATTAGATTTGAATAAAAAGAAGGTGTATAAAAAAGAAATATTTTTTTCAATGTAAATAAACTTAAAAGTGTCTTTTCAGTTAGGCTGCCTTCCAAAATGTTAGTTGCTTTGTGTTTGAACAAAGTATCGTGTTTCATAATGCCGCTGTACAAAATATATACAAATGTATTCTATTTCAAAACGTTGCCAATGTGTATTTTTAATGCAGTCAGTCATCAGGCATTGTATTTATAGTTGATGCATTGTTTGGTTACTTTGTATATCTACATAGTTTATGTATAGTAGTAGAACTGCATACAAACTATGTATTGATACATTTTGGAAGGCAGCCTTATTGCAACATTGAAATTAATATCTAAAATTGAATTTTGTAGTATCATAACTTGTATTTTTATATACGGGGCACAGTTATCGAAGGATTTTGATAACAAAATTGCAATTGTATTTTCAAAATATTTGAACCAAACTGTATTGAACAAAGTATATGAAGTTTTCAGCGCGAACTAGTTGTTTTTCTTTTGGCATAAAGCTATTACGCTGTCACAATAGAACTGAAAGCTTTACAGAGTTAAAAAGTAATCCAATTGCGGTTTACAGGACTCAACAGAATTGAAATGTACAGCATTATGAGAGTTTCGCAGAGATTGAAATAAATAAATAATCTGAAACGGCAAAGTTTATGCTGTGGTGTGGATGCATTAAGCTCTCTTAGTGTACACAGGGAAACAAAAGTATATATACGGTTAACAAATTTCAGAAATTTTTTAACCAATCCGTTTTCGTTGAAAATCTTTATAATTGTCTGACATCTTTCTTCGATTTTAAGGCGGTCTTTTGCATTGGTTCAGAAATTTCTGATATTTGTTGACTTTTGTGGGCCTGTGTAGGGCCACAAAAGTATACATACGATTAACAAATTTCACAAATTTCTGAACCAATACAAAAGACCGTCTTAAAATCGAGGAAAGTTGTCAGATAATTATAAAGATTTTCAACGAAAACGGATTGGTTTAAAAATTTCTGAAATTTGTTAACCGTATGTATATTTTTGTGGCTGAGTGTATGCCGGGTCCTTTACAGACATTTGTTGTTGGTATAACAACCTTGCGTCGGACAATTCTGGATGTTTTAATTGAATTTCTTGTTTCAATCTTGTCAATTGTGGATAATTGACATCGTCTTCCGTCATTTGAACAGATTATAGAAGCCTGTTAAGTAATAATTTCCTTTCAAAACCAACAGACACAATTCAATACATTTCTGGGTGTTAAACGTGGATCTGCCAACATCCAAGAAGCTTAAATTTGCTTCGTACATAATACGTTTTTAATTGCTGGTAAACAATCGCTTAAGAAATGATTCAATTTGCTTTAGTTTTAGTAGTGAAACGGATTTCTGTTAACTCATGTGGGCACCTAAACATCAGGCATCCTTCGGTAGCCAGATTTTTTCAAATAATTAACAACCGTTTAGTGATGAATAACTAAATTTCCTAGCAATGTTCTGACTATAATGATGTCTTCAACCGATTCAACCGAGCAATTCAATTAAAACATCCAGTATTCGCCAACCGAAAAGGTGTTGTATTCCACAATCATGACAACACCAGACGACAAACGTCTGTAAATATACGTCAGAGGCAGATGAGCAGTGAGGTAGTAATCCTGATCGAATTAAGTAAGTAAGTAAGTACGATACTAAGAGAGTTTAGAAGGGGAATATTTTAATGCATCCACCAACCTACACCACGCAAATTGCAGCTTTAGATACTCATTTATGCTGTAAATTTATATTCCGTAATGGCCTGCAAAATGCAATTGATTCAGTGTTTTGTTTAGAAAGACAAGTAGTTCTACATCGAAGGAATACGGGCATGATTAAAAAAATGTTGTCCATTAAATAGGAATACATTTGGTGCAGTTTCTGTGAGAAAAAGCGTGTGAACAAATTTTTTCGTATGCTCTGCTTACATTTAAATAGGCCTGCAGTTAATAATAAAAAAAATTACACTTTATTTGGCTTTGGATTTGCTTTAATAAGAGCATTTAGATGTCAATTAGGACCTTAATGTCATGATTTTACAAGGCATTTTTTTTAATTTTCAAAACTAAAAGCAAAGTGTGTCAACGAAGGCGTATGAAGAATATTTTTTTTTTAGAATTAATGAAGGAAAGGCGTATGCTTGACATCCATTATGAGTAAAATTTTACGTTTTTACCTATGTATGTAAGTGCCGGTGCTTCTCGTTTTTTTCCCAAATCAAGAAATCATTTCACTTCTGTTTTTCCTTGTTTCGAAAGCTTTAACATTTTTTTCAACAGCCAGTGGCATAATTTTACAAATATTTACTGATTTTGAAACGCAGATAACTTTTTACACAATAGTGGGTGTTTCATAATGTCTTTAAAGAAAATAAAGTTTGCCAGAAATATTACAATTTAATACCTATACATGCCAATGGAATGAGCATCTCTTTTGATAAACAAAACTCAAGTTTCTCCCTTTTTTGCCTTTACAGGCCTATTTAATGATTCACTGTCTGTACAGTTAAAAAATTTGATTAATTGCACGCCAAAGTAGCATTTCTATTGGCAATTAAAGTAACATTTATTTCTCTTACTATTGTTTACAGTCTGAGACATGTTTCCTCTCTCTCTCTCTTTAGACCTGTGTGTTGGTTGTGTTGTTTACATTTGTTGCTGTACGTTATTGTACGAATGCCTTGTGTACTCTTGTTCGGTATATTTCGTTTTTTTTTTTTTTTTGTTTTTGCTAAAAACATTGAAACATCATCGTTTATCTTATTATGTTAACGGCATCAATGTCTGCGTATTTGTATGTATGTGTGCGTGCCTTTGAGTGCATATTAATTATGAACGATATCTTCTTCTATTTTATTTTCTATTTTTATTCGTCTTCTTTGTTTAGTTTGTGTATTTAATTTATTCCTGTCATGGCCGTAGTATACACATCTCAATGGATGTGGATGTGATGTGATGTCGTTTATAACACAACACTCGGAGATGTTATGAAATATTACGAGTAGAGAGTAATAAAGAGAGTGAGAGTACGAGTGCGAAAGAGTAGAAGTTTAAAAAAATAGTTTGTTTAAGTAGAACTTAATCCTTAAGACTCCATTTATTTGACTAATTAAAATATAAGACACACAGAAAAAACAACAACAACAACAACAAAAAATATGTTTTCCTCTTCCTGCTCATATAATTACACTGGAAATGGCTACAAAAGCCATTTCAATGGCACATAGACGCCATGAATTTAAAGTAATACGAGTAGAACTACACCATTTCCTTAAAGAATTTTTGTTCTTTTTATTTTAAAATTTAAAACCAAGGAAATGGTGTTCAATTTCTTTTTGTTTTTTGTGTCATAAACATCTTTATTAATATGTTTATGAGACTTTATTATAATTTTTCTGCTTAATAATATGCAAAGATAACAACAACAGAAAAGAAATACTTGGCTACGCATAATTTATAACAAAAATAAGACGAAGAAGAAGATAAATAGAAGTCAACAAAGAAAAATGATGAAGAAGATGTAGATGAAGGCATAATAAATTTTCATTTTCATATCAAATAACATGACATTGTCAAAAATACATTCATTGTACGTACGTACGGCTGTAATTGAATACAAATTTTAATGAAAAATTATGAAAAAAAAAATTAAATTTTTAGATTGTGATATGCGAATATCTAGAGTGACAGATTTTTGTTGAGTACTTTTAATAACAGAAGAAAAACAATTACAAGGAAAGAAGAGAAGAACCGAAAGCACTTTCAAAATTTTAGTTCGGTTACAAATTGCTGGCGGTTCATGGCTCTCAAATGTAATAGAATATCTTTGGTAATATTAATTGCATCTGGCAACACTATAGCTTGTCAAAAAAGTGACATTTTAGAACATACTTTATTCGAAGACAATATTAACATCCCACTACATACATACATAATTGTTCATTACAACCCTTCAGTCAGGATTACGACCTAGTTTCTCACACCACTTATGTTGTGTGTGTTAGTTTTATACATGAGTGGCGGGACCTGCAGTTTAAAGTCGACTCCAAAAGATAGATTTTTTTCATGGCAATTTTTTTTTATTCTCAGAGTTTTTGCCAGAAATCTGCTGAGAATACTTTTTGTAGAAGAAATACTTTTTGTATTTTCTTTTGATGCCTGGCCTGGGGCTCGAACCCTGGCTTTACGTCTAATAAGCCAACACACTACCTACTAGACTACGGCGACTACATCCCACTATTCTGTGTTAAAGTTAATTGCGTTTAAAAGTCAGTAGAAATTTGGAACATTGTCTTCATGTTTTGCTTTTTTTATTAAAGTAAAGCTAAGAAAGCACCTTAGACTATAAAATTTTTTTTTTGAAAGTTTACGTAGACGAGGTTGTAACTCGAAAAACAGCAGCGAAATAATTTGCTCGTTTTCGATTTGATAATGTAGCTCTTAAAGATACTACTCTGCTGTGTACAATCAATTACTAGAAAACTTAGAAAAACAATGGGCCAAAAATGAGAAATACCGGCACATACATATAACGGGTGAATTGTATAGCTATCTATCTTTTTGGCAACACTGGTTTAAACAGCTCATGCACGTTTCGTGTTTTGTTTCACTGTCAAACATCTTCAGTTTGGTCTATAATTTAACCATGAAACGAACAACGCTTGCAAATCAATGAAATTTTATTATCAAAATGCGTTGCGTGCTCTTTTAAGAAAGTTCATCGCGCGAAAAATATCGAAAAATTGTGTTCAGCGACGAAGCTCACTTTTGGCTCAATGGATACGTAAAGAAGCAGAATTGTCGATTTTGGAGTGAAGATCAGCCAGAAGCATTGCAAAAGCTACCAATGCATCCAGAAAACACACACAGTTTGGTGCGGTTTATGAGCTGGTGTGGCATCATTGGACCGTACTTCTTCAAAGATGCTGCGAATCGTAACGTAACTGTGAATGGTGAGCGCTACCGTGAGATGATATCCAAGTTTTTTTTTGCCCAAAATGCAAGAGCTTGACTTGCATGACATGTGGTTTCAACAAGACGGTGCCACATGACACACAGCACGCGTAACAATGGACTTTTTGAGAGGCGAGTTCGGTGAACATTTTATTTCACGTATTGGCCGCCTAGATCATGCGATTTAACGCCTTTAGACTATTTTTTGTGGGGCTATGTTAAAGCTCATGTCTATACAGACAAGCCCGCTTCAATTGACGCATTGGAAGACAACGTTGAAGGATTTATTTGTGAGATATCGGCCGAAATGTTGGAAAGAGTATGCCAAAATTGGACTAAGCGGATGGACCATTTGAGGCGCAGTCGCGGTCAACATTTGCATGAAATAATCTTCAAACATTAAATTACATATATGGACCGTACTATCGTTTCAAATAAAGATTTCATGCATTTTTCTGAATTTTATGTGTTTTTTTTTTTAATTTTCCTATAGCTCTTAAAAAAAAATCACCCATTATAAGCAGACAGTTGGTTGCTAGGGATCTAGGCATTCGCCTAGCAGACTACCCACATGATTTATAGAATTCCGTTTCACTACTAAAGCGAAAGGAAATGGATTTATTTTAAATATGATTGTTTATTAGTGATGAAAAACAGTTTATGATCAACAATAATGTGCTAAAGAGATGATGGACGAAGCAAATTCAATCTTCTCAAATGTTGGCAAATATACACGTTTGACACCCAGGCATGAATTGAATTTTGTATGTTGATTTTAGAAGGAAATTATTCGCAATAAGCTGCTATGTCCTGATCAAATGACTGATAATGATGTCTTCGGTCCACAACTTCAACCGAGTCAACCGAGCAATTCAATTAAAATATCCAGTATTCGGCAACCGAAAAGGTGTTGTATTCCATAATCATGACAACACCAGACGTCTGTAAATATACGGCAGACGCAGATGAGAAGTTAGGCTACAATTCTGGCCGAATTAAGTAAATGAGTATGTACGATACTAAGAGAGTTTTAATGCATCCACTAACCGATACCAAGCAAATTGCAGCTTTAGATACACATTCATGCTGTGAATTTATATTCCGTAAAGGCCTGCAAAATGCAATTGATTCAGTGTTTCGTTTAGAAAGCCAAGTAGTTCTACATCGAAGGAATACGGCCATAATTAAAAAATATGGTAAAATGTTGTCCATTAAATAGGCATACATTTTGTGTAGTTTCTGTGTGAAAAAAGTGTGTGAACAAATTTTTTCTCTGCTTACATTTAAATAGGCCTGCAGTTAATAATAAAAAAAATTACACTTTATTTGTATATATAACAGCATTTAAATGTCAAATAGGACTTTAATGTCAGGATTTTAAAAGGCATTTTTTTTTTAATTTTCAAAACCAAAAGCAAAGTGTGCCAACGAAGGCATATGAAGAATATTTTTTTTTTAGAATTAATGAAGGAAAGGCCATCCATTATGAGTAAAAAATTTATATTTTTAGTACAACAAAAAAAAGGCATGCAATGTAAATTTTGCAAAAAAAAAAGAATTAAAATTAAAAAAAAAAATATTTTTTTTATAAAGGGTGTTTTTTATAGAGGTATAGAACTTTAAGTTGCAATAAAACAACGATGGATTATTCGATTGACATGAATTTTATTTATCCGAAAGATAATCTTGTGGCATTACATTTTAAATATGATTTCTGGCATATGACCGCCACGACTGGCGCGGATGTAGTCCAATCTGGACGTCCAATTTTCGATGACTTTTTCCAACATTTGTGGCCGTATATCGGCAATAATACGGCGAATGTTGTCTTCCAAATGGTTAAGCGTTTGTGGCTTTACCGCATAGACCAATGACTTTACATAGCCCCACAGAAAGTAGTCTAGCAGTGTTAAATCACAAGATCTTGGAGGCCAATTCACAGGTCCAAAACGTGAAATTAGGCGGTCACCAAACGTGTCTTTCGATAAATCTATTGTGGCACGAGCTGTGTGACATGTTGCGCCGTCTTGTTGAAACCACATCCCCTGGACATCATGGTTATTCAATTCAGGAATGAAAAAAGTTAGTAATCATGGCTCTATACCGATCACCATTGACTGTAACGTTCTGGCCACCATCGTTTTTGAAAAAGTACGGACCAATGATTCCACCAGCCCATAAAGCGCACCAAACAGTCAGTTTTTCTGGATGTAACGGTGTTTCCACATACACTTGAGGATTACCTTCACTCCAAATGCGGCAGTTTTGTTTGTTGATGTAGCCATTCAATCAGAAGTGCGCTTCATCGCTAAACAAAATTCGCTTATGAAAATCGGGAACAACGGTACTCTCGTTTTGGGCCCATTCGATGAATCTACGCCTTACTTGATGATCGTTTGGCTTCAAATCTTGCACGAGATTGGATTTTGTAACCACGCAAACCAAGATCCTTCCGCAAAATCTTCCATAAAGTGGATCGACACAGATCCAATTCCTGTGCTCGATGGCGGATGGACTCATTCGGGTCTTCCTCAATGCTACGCTCTACAGCAGCAATAGCTTCTTCTGTACGCACCGTACAGCGTCGCTGGGGATGCGAGTTATCAATAAGAGTAAACGTGGTGCGAAAACGTTCCATGGTTAATCGAATTAACTGCTCTGATGGACGATTTTGTCGACGATAAAATGGACGTAGTGCGCGATACGTTTTCCGCACAGAACCATTATTTTCGAAATAAAATTGCACTATTTGCAAGCGTCTGAACGTGAGTCTATTCATGATGAATTGCCAAACCAAACTGAGAATAAATCACTTGACAGCTGTTAAATCGGTCGCCATCTAGAAAAGTAATGCCAACTTAAAGTTCTATACCTCTATAAAAAACACCCTTTATTTGAATTCAAAAATTCCAAAATTCTTCAAAAAAAAAATTTCCCCAAAAATTTTTAACATGCAATTCAGAAAGCTTTTACAGAAATATTCCCAAAAACGTAAATTAATTATTCTTTTGAAATTCTTTCAATTCATTAGTAAAAGGGACGGACCAAACACACACATATATACTTTTCAAGCAGCCGTAAAGTAGGCAGTAGTAGTAATTGTAATTATTTTAAATGAAATTTCAAATTGTAATGCTTACAACAATTCAGTTCATCGGATTTATCACGACAATCGGGACTGCCGTCACACCACCAACTATGTGGTATGCACTGTTCGCCGTTTTTGCATTTAATCTCATAGGTTTTGCAGAAACTGACTATAAGTTTGGAAATTTATTACATTTTTATAACGAGTGAGTGCATCAATGTAAGAAGTGTAAATAAGGAAAGTGTTTGTATGTAAAAATAAAAAAATGTTTGTGAATAAAAACTGAATAACTTACTGCACAATGAGGGCAATTCATCAGAGCCATCGGAACAGTCTTTCTCCTGATCGCAGCGCCATCTATTAGGTATACATTTGCCATTACTGCAGCGGAATTGTTCTACGCCACAAGTAGATTCTGTAAGAGAACATAAAAAACGATGTTTAATGATTGTCATAAAAAATTTGACGAGAAAAATAAGCTTTAAAAGCGAGTGTTTTTTTGTTTGTTATTTTCATTTTATTTCTTAATTGAATTTTAAAGTATATCAATCTCTCTCTCTCTCTCTCTTGCTCTCGTTGTATCTCCCTGTATTAAGTTTATAACCGGGATCATCTGCGTTAATGGTTTCATTAACCCCCCCCCCCTCCACCTCCACGGTTTTGATGACTTGATAACAAGTAACCTGTGTTAAGCAGGAGTTTAAAAAAACTTTTTAACGAATTTTTATTTCATTTTAAGAATGTTTTTTATTTATTTTTTACATCAGTTGTTGTTTTGTCTTTTTATTTTGTGTCTTTAAAAAATTTATGACCTGTCAACGCTTTTACAATTTGTGAAGTTTTTTTTTGGAACCTTCACATTCAAGAAAAGCTTTATTCTGGCTTATCATGGACTGCAAAAACAAATGTAAAGAGCAGCTCAATTTTAACAGAATATTTGATTAAAACTTCAAATGGAATATAAAAATAACTTCTTTAATCCAGAAAAATATAAAAATGGTGCCTAAAAGCATGCTGTAATATTGTAACATACTTTGAAATCTGAAAGCAGAAATATTGGCCAATTAAAATATTTGAAAATAGAATAGAAAAAAAAAATATCAAATAAAACCACCCAAAAGTAGGCAACGTTTTTCTTTTAATTGAAAAAATATTTTAACAGTTTTTTAAAGCTGAAAATTTATAATATTAGCAATGAGGCAATGAAGCTTTCCAACGAATTAAATAAGATTATTACACAGGACTACAAAAAGTTAATTAAAACAAACTTTAACAGAAAATATATTTAATATCTCAAATGAAATACTGAAATATTGAAAAAATTAGCACCGTAAGGTATGCAACATTTTTTAAATTCACAATAGAAAATATTGTTAAAGCTTGGCTAATCAAATAAACGGAAATTAATCGAATAATATTAAAAAGTTGTTATTAAGTTAGATGCTAAGTTGAAAAAATATTTCAAATAATAAAAGAATAAGTGATTTAAAATTCCATTTCAAAATAAGCTGACATTGGATTAAAAAAATCTGTTTTAAAGTCATTTCCTTTTTCTTCCACCGTTATTAGCCCTCAACTACAAACCATATTTAAATCTTAATTACAGTTATACGATTTTTTTCTTCATTTTGCCTCAAACCACTTAATCACTAATCCGCTTAAAAAGGTTTCATTAAAATTAAAATAAAAAAGCATTTTTTTCTGTTTTTAGAATTTATGTTCAAGGACCAGCAGCTTTGCTTAATGTACACCTTACTAATAAAAACACAAAAAAGGCAACGTAATGATTTTAATAAACAATGTCTACACAAAATTATAAAAAAAAAAATAGTCGTTTCCATCACAAAAAAAAAACTGAAATTAGCCTTAAGCCGGGGATTCTGTTTAAATTAACACTCCAGCCTAAAAAAAAAATTCCCAAAGAATTACAACGCAGACTGCTATAAAAGCTATAAATTAAATGTTAAGCTTATTTTTTTCTCTCTTATTTTTTTTTTGTTGTTGTTGTTTTTGTTTAATTTTATTTATGCTTAATAAACATTAATTCTAATTAAATGGCCAGCAATTATAATGTAATATTTAAACGTTAAAATACAGCGCAAGCACTTAAAAACTTTATTCGATAATTAAAAAGCCTAAAAGTAGGCACAATATAATTACACGGTCATATGAACAATTTTTATAACTGTAGGCGCGCGTGTTTTTCTTTGATTTTTTTTCTTTTATTTTTCCTGTTTCAAATCACATTTTTATCTTTATTTCAACAGTAGAATGAGATTCCCTATCGTTCTCTCTCTCTCTCTTACACACATTAAAAGTATGCGTATAAGTAAATTAACGCATTTAGTTAAAGCTGTATTAGTGAATATTACAGTTTTAAGTGTAAAAACATGTTTTGTTTTTGCAGAGTGTAAATACGTATGCCTGCACGTATAACAGTTTATTTATTATGGAATCTTAAAATAAACAACAGAACAAGCAGCAGTTGTTATAATTCACACGCACTAGTCCAGCAGCAAACACACACAAATACATGCACGCACAGTATGTTGGCCTCTTGCCACCTCTATGGCTTATATTCTCTCACATTCAAAAAACATTTGTAAATATGACCGCAACAATCAAAAAAAATAGAAAATAGTAACACAAACACAATAAGACAAACAACTAAAACCTATTTTACTTCCTTTTTCGTTGTGTTGTTATTGTAACTGTATTTGCTGGATAGTGGGTAAAAGAAAATAAAAGCAAATACACTGCAATACCCCCCCAGTACTGTTTTTATAAATAACATTAAGCAAAAGGACATAAAAACAATAATACTACACCCTCTCTCTCTCTCTCTCCCTAATACTCTCTTTTGATTTCATTCACACACTGGCAATAAAACAACTGAAACACAAACAAATTTAAAACGTAGGAGATTAGTGTAATGAATTCTGTGTTTTTTTTTGTCTTGAGCCGGAGGTGGGAATCTTCGAAAGACACTTTTGTTCCAACAAAAGAGTGCACGATTCACCATCACTGGTGCCTACGTACTAAACCCATCCCCCTACACACTTCAACCACTCTCCCACCGCAGGACTGCCGTAATGTATTACTTCGCGGAGAGCTGGTTAGCTCGAAAGCTTTATCACATTAAGTTAAATTTCTCCTCCGTTCCTCTAGTCTTCGGAGTTCTAGCATAATTTCAGCCATCCTCTGACTACATTGACTCCATAGAATCTACAGTTCAACAGCTCCTCCATTAGCCGGTTTGGTCCTAAACTCGTTTCCCCGGGCCATCTAAATCTGGGACAGCATATTAGAATATGCTCCGCATCTTCCTCCTCATCTACACAGTTTGGGCATATAGGGGAAGTGTCATGACCAAATCTGTGCAGGTACTTCCTGAAGCACCCATGACCAGTTAGGAACTGAGTCACGTAGTAGTTCAGCTCGCAATGTTTGTTATTCATCCAAAGGGTTACATCAGGGATAAGGCGAAATGTCCATCTTCCCTTTAGACTGCTCTCCCATCGTGACTGCCATTTATGCATGGAAGTCCTTCGTTCCTCCGCTTTTATAGCCGCTATTCGTCCCGGGTGCTCGAGACGGCGAATGTATATCCTTCTCATCTCATCCGCCAATATATCTATTGGTATTGTCTTTGCCAACACCAATACCGCTTCATCAGACACTGTCCTGAAGCCACTTATCCGTCTAAACGCGCTTAGACGATACACCGAGGACAGTATCGTCCTTGTCGTCCCCACGGACAGTGCCTCCGACCATATTGGGCAAGCATACAGCATTATTGACGTTACTACCGCCGAAATTATCCTCCTTTTAAATGGACCTGGTCCTTCAATATTTGGCATCATTCTCGCCAGTGCTCCCTGTGTTACAGATGCTTTTTCTCCGATGTATTTCACATGCTCCTTGAAGTTCAACCTGTCGTCGATAATCACTCCCAAGTATTTTATCGCCCTCTTCGATTCGATCCTTGTGCCTCCAACGGTCACTTCCATCTTCTCCACTATCTTCCGGCCGCTTATCAAGACGGCCTCCGTTTTATGTGCAGCAAGTGTCAAACCTGCCTCATCCAGCCATGCTCCAACATTTCGAATCGCTGTGCTCGTTTTCTCCTCTATTTCTCCTACCGTTTTAGCTACCGAGACTATGGCAATGTCATCTGCAAAGCCCACAATTGTAGTCCCGCTTGGCAATCGCAGTCGAAGTACTCCATCGTACATAATGTTCCATAGTAGTGGCCCAAGTACGGAGCCCTGCGGGACTCCCGACGTCACTACGTATTCCTGCTCTCCTTCATCTGTTAGGTATATTAGCTTCCTGCCCTGAAAGTAATTATTCAGAATCTCCAATTCGCCGAGTTGAACGCGTTTTTAACGTCAAGTGTGACAACCGCGCAGTACTCCTTGGTGCCAAATCTCCATCTTTCGCTCTCTATTGCATCTCTTGCAATGTCGACCACCCTCCTTATCGCGTCAGCAGTGGACCGTCCTTTCCTAAATCCGTATTGCAGGTCCGAGAGAGCTCCTCCTGCCTCGGCACATGTCAGTAGTCGATTGTATATTATCCTCTCCAGTATTTTTCCCATCGTGTTAAGTACGCAGATGGGCCCATCTGTAATGGTTTCTTTCTGTGTGAGAGTGTGATGATACTGATTATAATGCTACTGATTATTTGTTTTGTTTTTAAAACGCAATTATTGCTAGGCAGCAGTATTTTGTATTTTCTTTTCGCACAACTTTAAAGCATACCACAAGGAGCCATGATTAACAATAAAAATAACACTGAAAACAGGCTTTTAAATTAAAAATTAACACGTTTCCACATTATTTCTTTTATTATTTTTAATTCCTTTAATATTAAAAGAAATTTTTCCAAAAAAAAAAAATATTCAATATTCTAAGGACTTTAAAAGATGTTCAAGCGCTTTCCTGGCCTTTGGCTATAAAGCTCTTCACAAATGCCTTAATATCCTTTACAATGACACAAGGAAATTTCTGCTATTAAAAGCCTCTACAGTTTGGTTTTTCCAGATAAAGCTGACAATAAGTTATTGTTTATTGCTGCCTGGGTGTAGGCCTATCCTATCTTTTAACAGATTTGCCAGTGTCATTACCAAGAATATCTATTTCTTGGAAAATATTTGTGTAGCCACCGTATCAGAAAATGTGAGCAATTGTCTGCTATAAAGGCAAGAAATTATATGAAATCGAAATGTTTAAGAAAATGAAATTAAACATGAAAAAACATATTTTCCTTTTAATAATATTTTAACAAATTAAATATACTTTTCATTAAAGAAAAGTACATTCAATATCTAACGACAGGCCATACTTTGAATAAATTTGCAATGTTTCAACATGAATGCTTAAAATTAAATTAAAATTTGGCATTTTTTTGTTATACGTTTTCTTATACAGAATTAATTTCAATCTAAGGCATTAAGAATTGAAGAGTCTGAAGAAAGCACTTGTCCGCCTACATCCAGATTAGGTTAATCAACAAAAAATGCCTCACAATATGACAAATTCAGACCACATACATCGACAGTTTCTAGCCTGTGGCATTTCGGAAGTTTTGTTCGCTTCGTCTAATTTTTTTTAATTAATTTCAAAAATTTTTTTTTTGTAAAATTTTATTCAATTTTATTATTTATCCTAAAGAGAAAATAACTCAATACGACTAATATTTCCACATTTGATTATCTGTTGAAATTATACAGAAATTTTTATAACCTCTACGACCATGTTTATTTAAAAGAAAAACGAAAAACGGAAACAAAATATGGCTTTTGTATTACTTTTTGAGACATTTTCTTAATTAAGCATGTGAAACTTGTATCTGTTTTTAATAACATTTGCCAAAAAGGTAAACAAAAAAACTTTTAATGAACAAATCGAAAAACTTTCAATACAAAAGAAGAAGAAGAAAAATTAAATCAAAACTTCTACCATAAAATCTTTCATTAAAAAAAAGAGCCAAAAAAAAAAGAAACACATACAGGATAAAAAGGATAAAAAGAGTGGGAGTGAGCAAGAGAGCTGCAAAAAGTAAAAGAAAACTTTGATGTTTAATTAAATGAAAGAAAAATTCTTGTCATTTTTCAGATTCCCTACATACGAGTTGAGTTCAAAGGCGGAATAAAATTCTCTTTTTAAATGTAAATAATTTAAAACAATAAAATTCTTTTCGCAGAGAAATTTCGATTACAAATAATTCCGTAAAGAAAATTATCGGTAAAACAATTTTTCTGCACAGAAAATCATCGATAACAAAATTTTCTATATAGAAAATATACGATAACTTATTATTCTATATGGAAAATATTCGATAACTTATTTTTCTATATATAAAATATTCGATAACTTATTTTTCTATATAGAAAATATTCGATAACTTATTTTTCTATATGGAAAATATTCGATAACTTATTTTTCTATATAGAAAATATTCGATAAGTGATTTTTCTATATAGAAAATATTCGATAAGTGATTATTCTAAATAGAAAATATTTGATAACAGATTTTTCTAAATAGAAAATATTCGATTACAGATTTTTCTAAATAGAAAATATTCGATTACAGATTTTTTTAAATAGAAGATATTCGATAACAGATTTTTTAAATAGAAAATATTCGATTACAATTTTTTCTTTATAGAAAATATTCGATAACAATTTTTTCTATATAGAAAATATTCGATAACTTATTTTTCTATATAGAAAATATTCGATAAGTGATTTTTCTATATAGAAAATATTCGATAAGTGATTATTCTAAATAGAAAATATTTGATAACAGATTTTTCTAAATAGAAAATATTCGATTACAGATTTTTCTAAATAGAAAATATTCGATTACAGATTTTTTTAAATAGAAGATATTCGATAACAGATTTTTTAAATAGAAAATATTCGATAACAATTTTTTCTTTATAGAAAATATTCGATAACAATTTTTTCTATATAGAAAATATTCGATAACTTATTTTTCTATATAGAAAATATTCGATAATTTATTTTTCTATATAGAAAATATTCGATGTGATTTTTCTATATAGAAAATATTCGATAACTTACTTTTCTATATAGAAAATATTCGATGTGATTTTTCTATATAGAAAATATTCGATAACTTATTTTTCTATATAGAAAATATTCGATAACAAATTTTTTTAAATAGAAAATATTCGATAACAAATTTTTTTAAATAGAAAATATTCGTTAAAAGATTTTTCTGTATAGGAAATATTCGATAAAAATTTTTTTATATAGAGAATTTTCAATTACAAATTTCTCTCTATATTAAATTCGGTTTATCGACCTTTCTAGTATCGGTATTAAGAGCGATTTCTCTGTTGTCTTTCCAATGTTTTATTTAAGAATAGAATCAACGGAACAAAACCGCCATTAATTTCAACACCTTCTTAACAAATATAAAAATGTTTGTGTTACTTCCTTTGTTATGTTATTTTTTAACTTATTTTTTATTTTTTTTTATATTTTTAACCGTTGTTCTTTTAATTTTGCTGTTTTAATGAATTTTTTTTCTCCACACAATTGAAAAAAGTGTGTTTAATGATGGGTACAATCATCACCATAATCATCATTATGCCAACAGTATCATCGTCAGCACCATAATCATCATCGTATACTCAGCATTATTATCATTCGCAAACGTCAAAAGCAGTTTTTTTTTGTTCTTTTTAAGAAAACTTTTCGTTTCCTTTTCATTTTTCCTTCATCAAAATGTTGGAAGAATATAAGTTTCCATTTCATTTAATGTCAATTAAGTGAATGTGCAAAATATAATACAATAACAACGATAACAATAATAAAATTTTAATTCAAAATTTAATGAAACACCAAACAAAAAAGAACAAAAAAAAAGCCGTAGGGTTAAGGAAGAACAAATAAAAATAATTTTAAAAAAAAATAAATTTAAAAGACTCAATTTTTTTTATTAAAGAATTATAATGCGAAATAAAAAGTATAGCATGATATAAATATTATCTTTAGCATGACAGAAATTTGTTTCCCATTTATATGCAACGCGTTTCCTAACCACAACTGACATCGGTATTTATTATGAAATATTCTTCCTTTGTTTTATTTAATTCATAAAAAAAGTAATTTTTGTAGAGGCATATTTTTGCCCTTCCCCCGTTCTGTCTCTAATAGGCAATTTAGAATTTTTTTATGACATTTTACCGCAAATGTGTTGAATTCATTCGTTTTTTTTTATAATTTGTTGCGTATTTATTTTTAATAAAAAAATTGCATTTCAGGTAAAATATTTATTTTAATTACATTCAATCGAATTAATAATAAAAAAAAAACCAAACGTTAATAAAAAAAAAATAAAAAAAAATTCTATTGAATTGAATACAATATGCAGGAATAGAAAAAAAAGTGCAATAAAATCTAATTAACTTGGAAAGGCAAAAAAAAATCAATAAAAAAAATGCAATTTTTTTTGATAACAACAGCTGCATTTATAAATATTGATTTTTGTTATCTAAATATGGCAAATCACGTATAAGTGAACATTTAAATTTTTAATTTTTAAAGAATTTGCCGGAGATTTAAATCGCTCAAGTGAAATTTAACTTGGACAATTTATCTGTGAAAATGGAATATGGATTTATCTGCAATCGATCACACTTCCGTACTGAAACAAAAATATGTTAATTAATTTAGATGTCCGTCCTTTTCATTTATCGTTAAGCAATACTCTAATTTTGTTTTATTTTTGTTTTTCGATAACTTATGTTTCTATATAAAAAATATTCGATAAGAAATTTTTCTTTATGAAAAAGAGTCGATAAAAAGTTTTCTATACAGAAAAGATTCTGTAACTTATGTTTCTATATAGAAAATATTCGATAACAAATTTTGCTATATAAAAAGAGTCCATAACAAACTTTTCTATATAGAAAATATTCGATAACAAATGTTTCTATATAGAAAATATTCGATAACAAATTTTTCTATATAGAAAATATTCGATAACAAATTTTTCTCTATAAAAAATATTCGATAACTAATTTTTCTATATAAAAAATATTCGATAACAAATTTTTCTATATAAAAAATATTCGATAACAAAGTTTTCTATATAAAAAATTTTCAATTAAAAATTTTTCTATATAGAAAGCTTACTATATCGATAATTTACTTTTCTATACGGAAAATTTTTCGATAACAATTTTTTACTTCAGTTAATTAAATTTAATTGGTTATCGACAATTGTGTAAAATGCTAAATACATTATTTAAATAAATTTTATTACGTTTACTTTCATCACACACTATATATCTACAGGAAGTAATTCTACTAATGTATATTAATACTCGTATTACGGTCTGTTAAAGTATGGAGGTTGTAGCTGCTGGATATGTTTTATAATAAAACTTTATGTTTTAAAATTGAATTATTCTATTTACTATTAATAAATAAATACAATACAACACACCATTAAATAATACGCACAGCAAAAATATGAATTCTCTTAATTAAATTCACAGTAAAAAATCTTTAAAAGTGGCTGTATTTGCCCTCTCGAATCCTTTAAACAACTCTTAATATTTTCCATTATATTTAAATGCTGCTTCTCTAACGGGATTTTACTGTTACAATGGCTGTCTTTCCTTAACTTTAATTATGAAATACTTGTATCGTACGTATGTATATATACATACAGCGTTTAACAATAGCATCAACAACAATAAACACAAGCTCTATTCTAAACCCAGTTACTACACAGCAGCACCCACATACAAAGACTAGTAGTTTAGACAAGTTTATAAATATAATTATTGAAGTTTTCCCTTTCTCTCTCTCTCTCTCTCTCTCTCTCTCTATCTCTATCTCGGTCTCCCAATCATTATTTATCTTTCTCCTTCTCACTCTCTAATGCTTTTCTTTTAACACAATTCAATTAATTTTTTTCACCATTTCTACTGCTGACGTTTTGTATTCGTTCAAACAACAAACAATACCAATAACAACAGCAACAACAACAAAAAAAAAAAACCAGAACAATAGTTAAGTGTTATCGGTTTAGCAATATGTGCCACTTTCGAATCGATAGTCTTTGAAATAATTGGAAAAAGCTTGAAAAACAAAAACGAATTTCGGTGAATTTTCTTTGTTTTCAAAGATTTTTATTTTGGAAAAATCAGTGAACTTTAAAAAAAGGATTTCTTTTTTATAGAAAATTTTCGATAATAATTTTTTATAGAAAATTTTCGATAACAATTTTTTATAGAAAATTTTCGATAATAATTTTTTATAGAAAATTTTCGATAAATATTTTTTATAGAAAATTTTCGATAAATATTTTTTATAGAAAATTTTCGATAAATATTTTTTATAGAAAATTTTCGATAAATATTTTTTATAGAAAATTTTCGATAAATATTTTTTATAGAAAATTTTCGATAAATATTTTTTATAGAAAATTTTCGATAAATATTTTTTATAGAAAATTTTCGATAAATATTTTTTATAGAAAATTTTCGATAAATATTTTTTATAGAAAATTTTCGATAAATATTTTTTATAGAAAATTATCGATAACAATTTTCTGTAGAAAATTTTCGATAACAATTTTTTGTAGAAACTTTTCGATAACTATTTTTTATAGAAAATTTTCGATAATTTTGTACAGAAAATTATCGATAACTATTTTTTATAGAACATTTTCGATAACTATTTTTTATAGAAAATTATCGATAAAAATTTATATAGACAATTATCGATAGTAATTTTGTGCAAGAAAATTATCGATAATAATTTTGTACAAGAAAATTATCGATACAAATTTTGTACAGAAAATTATCGATAAAAATTTTGTACTGAAAATTATCGATAACAATTTTTATAGAAAATTATCAATAAAAAATTTTATAGAAAATTATTTATAGAAAATTATCGATAAAAATTTTTACAGAAAATTATCGATAATAATTTTTAATATAAAATTTTCGATAACAATATTTTATAGAATGTTTTCGATAATAATTTTTTATATAAAATTTTCGATAACAATATTTTATATAATGTTTTCGATAACAATTTGTTACAGAATATTTTCGATAACAGTATGCAAAGTATGAAAATTTCAATAGAATAGAATACTTTCATTTTTAAACATAACATAACATCGATAACAAACTCTTCTACGACTTTTGTTTAAACATCATCTTTTTCTTTCATTTCAATGGCTGACTAAAGATAATCTCTGGTTGGTCCTAGCATTAATAGGTTCAGTTGTTGAGAATTTTTAATGTGTTTCAGTTTCAATTGACTTGTAAACAATCAAAGGGAGAGAGTAACAGAGTGAAGAGAAATGAGAAAAAAAGAGAGAGAGAGAAGAAAAAAAATTAAAAATTAACTTATAAAAATCAAAGAACGTGTACACGATGTATGACAACATGTTAAAGAACACCTACCAGCACGCAGCCGACAAACAACAGCAACATTTTTACAACTAAGCCTGTACACAAGACAGGAAAAGAGTGATACAGAGAGAAAGAGACAGAAAAAGAGAATACATTTCAGGCAATTCAATGATGTTTTATAAACTAATAAAAGTATGTGTTAAAAACTTCTACTAACAGTGCTGCTGCCCTGCTGCCGGTGATGATGATGGTGGTGGTGGTGGTACTACTACAACTACCACTACAACTACTATGTGTACGTTAACATGTTTTTTTATTTTTTTTTTATTTTACTGTGTTTATATGAACATGTATGTTTATTCAAAAAAAAAAAAAAAAAAGTGTTGCCTATTGTTGGGCGAAAAGTGTTGTTCAACTATATACAGAATGTTTTCATGTTCATGCGAAATGATAAAAATTCAATTTAATTTTCAAGTTTTACTATTTTTTTTTATTTTATTTTATTCTTGTTTTTTTATTGTTGATGTTGTTGTTGTTTTTTTGTTTATTGTATGTACATACATACATATGTATACTGATATGTAGTACAAGTTGAAAAATGGAAATTTTGAATAAATTTTTAATTGTTTATTCTCATGCACACATACACACACATAGAGGGAGAATTTCTAAAAAAAATTGGAAAAAAACATGGGAAATAAAAATAAAATAAAAATACATTTTTAAGGCTTTTATAAAAATATTGCTTTTTATGTTTGGAATACTAGGGACCATTACGGAAAGTATATGTTACGTTCTACTATATTTACCCGGCCTTATAGAATTTACCAAAGGCCTGTAAAGGCCTTAGTTAACCTCATGTACGTTCAGGCCTTTCGAAGTATTGTTGCTGGTTTAAGTGGTGGTTGTGAGTTGTTGAGAATGCTTTTCAATTTGAACAATTAAAATCTTTTTTGTTTTTAACCTGAAAAGAATTCTTATTTGTAATTGAGCCTGTTACTGTGGCCCAAATTCGAAATGAAAGAGAATTTATTTCAATTTTTTTCTTCATTTTGCTGCAAATTTTTCAAAATTAGTTCTAGTGTTTCCCTACAACAACTTATGCCATCTTAAGTAGCCTTTAGAAAAAGTTTTTTCTTTACTTTTTTTGCTGTCTTTTACTTGCTTAAAGCAAAGCAAAGCAAAGCAGAGATCAATAGCAATTTCTCTATAAATTACGTTTCGTTATATTGACAGGCCAAGATTTTGCCTTGACCTGTTTTTAAACCAATTTGAGTTTGAAAAACAAAGAAAAAGTAAAATTAGAATGAAAAAAAAAATAAAATAAAAGAACAGAAAAAAACCACCACATCATCACTCACTCATATGAACACGTTTTCTCTGCTGGTTAGACATTAGAAATGGGCAAGAAAACCGCCTCTTTCGAAGTACAACACAAGGAAGAATGAAAAACATGAGTTAGAAATTTGAAATAGAAAAATAAAACAAAAAACAAAAGAGAAAGAAAGAATGAATTTAAGCTTGTATTTGAATTGACCAGAGTGTTCTACACACATTCTGGCAGGCAGGCAGGCAGGTAGTCAATTCGTAGTAGTTTGCATGGAATTTGGAAAATTTATGTTTCAAAGCATGTTCAAGCATCTGACCTGAACAACCATAGGAAATAAGAAGAAAAAGAGAAAAATGTTCAAGTGCTTCTACAAATTTTTGGGCAAGAAAACCAAACAGAATTCAATGGCAAAATAAATATGCCATAAAAGAAAATGGAAAGCAAGTGAAATTGTGGTGGAACAGAAGAGATTCTGATCCTTTAAAAATATAAACTGCAAGGAATTCTTTTTTTATATGTCCATGGAAAATACAAGGAAGACTAAATGAAGTCTCAGAAAGAGAAAAAATTATTACACAAGGGGAAGACAACTTACACTTACAATCGTTGTCCTAAGTGCGTAGCCTGTACCTCATGTCCTTTATGTTAGATGGCTTTAGAACGATGCTATTTTGAGCTTAAAAACCTTCTTTGGACACTACTTTTGTAATGGTTGAGCTCACAACAAAACGAAAGTCTTATGCAGTTTCTCCAAGTTCGATTTTGAAAGGAGATTACAATCCATTAAAGTAGTCCGCCGATAACCCCATTGGATGGTTATGCAAAATTACTTACGAAAAAAAAGGATAAGACTCAATGAGTGAGTAAAGTTCCTCATCACTGTATCTAACACAACAACGCAAAACATTATCATTCTAACATTAATAGATCCAATATTTCCAATTACAGGGGTATTGTCAAACTCAGTGCTATTCCCAAGTTGATGGAGAAACTGGTGACGGATTATCTCTTTTTTAATACGATATCTTTAATATCCCCTTTCCAACATGGTTTTTTGAAAGGTCGGTCGACTGTCATTAATCTTCTTGAATTTACTACACATGTTTTCAGGGGTTTTCTTGCCAGAGCTCGGACTGATGTAATTTATACTGATTTCAGTAAAGCTTTTGATAGGGTTGATCATAGAATTTTGCTTCTTAAACTTTCATTAATCGGTATTCCTGATATTATTCATCGTTGGCTGGACTCCTACCTCTCCCTTAGGACTCAGTGGGTATTGTTTAGGAATGTATTGTCTAAGACAGTATATGTTACTTCTGGTGTTCCGCAGGGTAGCCATTTGGGCCCTTTACTGTTCTTATTGTTTCTTAATGATCTTCCTTGTGCTATTTGTGATTGTAATATGTATGTATGTATGCTGGCGACGTTAAATTATTTTATACTTTTGATGATGATCATGGTCAGGCTGTTCTTCAGCGAAATACTGATTTGTTTGTAACTTGGTGCAGAATTAATTTAATGGATCTTAACTTGAAGAAATGTAAATGCATTGTTTTCTCTCGCGGGGGCGTAATTTCGTCCACTTATGTGATTAATTCTTGCCTTTTGGAAACTGTGACTACATTTCTTGATTTGGGAGTATTATTGGATATGAAATTGTCTTTTACTGATCATATTAGTATGATGATTGGCAAGGCTCGGGCTGTTCCTGGTTTTGTGAAAAGATGGGCTAGGGAATTCATTGATCCTTATATAACGAGACTGCTATACATTTCACTTGTTAGACCTATTTTGGAGTATGCGGCTATTATTTGGAATCCATACTATCGTTGTCATAGTGATTCAATAGAGTCTGTGCAGAAGAAGTTTTTATTATTCTGTTTACGTGGCTTAGGATGGGATTATGCCAATGGGTTTCCCTCATATGAGGCTAGATTAGGTTTGATAAAACTTCCAACTTTGGAACGTAGAAGGACTGTTTTAGGGGTTTGTTTTGTTTTTAATCGGGTGAAAGGTGATATCGATTCTGAGTTTTTGCTTTATAACCTGAATTTCAGTATTCCAGCAAGATTTTCACGGCACTATCGTCCTCTTTCTTTAGATTTTTATAGAACGAACTATAGATGTAATTTTCCTCTTCGTAGATTATGTAATGATTTTAACTTATATTATATTATGATTTTATTGATTTTAATTGTAGTGTTTGTAATATAAAACGTAGCTTATATGCTGGCATTAATTTGTAAATTATTATATAAAAATGTATTTGCGATCTTGTTATAGGTAGTTCATTTCCCTGAGAGCAATATTTAAGGCAACGAGGCAAGGTAAAGCCATCATTCTAGGCCTTGCTGGAGTAGACTGTGTTCATTGCTTTGACATAGATACAACACTGTACTCTAGTACTAGGTAGTGTGTTGGCTTATTAGATACATATGTGAGTCCATGGTTCAAACCCCAGTTCAGACATGTCTAACAATAATGAAAAATTATTTCTTTCGGCAACTTCCTCTCGAATTTGAGAAAAATCTGTCCTTCAGGGTCCTCTTTAAACTGGAAGTCTTACCACTCATGGATAAAATTAACACACACAGCATAGGTGGAGTGAGAGGGTAGGTTGTAATCGTGACTAAAGAGTGGCAAAATGGCAATGACTGGCGTCAGATCATTTACAATTGGTAGTAATTGCTGAATGGCAAAAAAAAAACTTTAAACATTTCTTAGCGTTTTTGAAGCCGCCGTAGTCTAACAGGTAGTGTGTTGGCTTATTAGACGAAAAGCCAGGGTTCGAGCCCCAGGCCAGACATCAAAATAAAATACAAAAAGTATTTCTTCGGCGACTTGCTCTCAGCAGATTTCTGGCAAAAATTTTGGGAGTAAATAAAATTGCCATGAAAAAGTTTGTCAAAAATCTGTCGCTCGAAGTCGACTTTAAACTGTAGGTCCCACCACTCATGTATAAAAAATTAACACACACAACATAAGTGGTGTGTGAGAAACTAGGACGTTATTTGATGTCGTAGTCGCTGTAGGCTCGTAGATAGTGTGTTGGCTTATTAGATGTGAGGCTACGATTCAAACCCCAGGTTAGACATCTCCAAACCAAACGAAATATAAAAAAATATTTCTTAGGCGACTTCCTCTCAAGCGATTTCTGGCAAAAACTCTGAGGGGGAGAGTAAATAAAATCGCCAAGATAAATTTTCTCAAAATTTTATTGTTCTGAGTAGACTTTAAACTGTATTTTCCGCTACTCATGTATAAAATAACACACACAACCTAAGTGACGTAAAAAGCTAGGTCGTAGTCCTGACTGAAGGACCAATTGTGTATTTACATATGTATGTATGTATGTATGTATGTATGTATATATGTATGTATATATTTATTAAGGCTTCTGATATTAATTTTCCTTATAAACTGCCTGATCACTGAAATGTTTTCTAGGCGGAGGTCACGGTCATTTTGAAAGCTGCGTAATGCTTGTTGGGCTGCGGAATTTTCTCTCTGGAATTCTCTTGATTTAATCGGACATCCTGTGTACCTTCCGAACATATTTTCAATGTCCGTTCTTGTCTATCAATAACGCAGAACCATTATAGCCGTTGTAAACACTTGCCAAGGCTAGGTCTGGCAATCCACTGCACCTTTAAAGGCAGCAATCAGCCATAAGAGATATAAAAAGGATAGAATAGTACTCCAATACGACAACCTCTAGTGATACCCTTGAAGAACCAGAAGCTTAAATTGATCATTTGCACAGCAATTATGTGAACCATTTTTTCATTACAAGCAATTATTTGTTGCAACAAATCCATTCATTTAGGAGGATTTTAGACATGCAACATTTACTTTCAACGTTTCACTTCTATAGCCTTTTCAAACGTTTAGAAAAAGCTGCTTAAATTGTTTTCAGTAATTTTATAAATTATTTTTGAACAACAATTTGCCAACAATTTTTTCAAAAAATTATTTTTTTTTAATTTTATTTAAAATTTTGTAAAACAAATCCTACATAATTTATGACAGAGAATTTAAAAATTTCTTTTGTTTTATACAGCAAATAAATCCATGGCCTTGAAAGGCATGAACAACAATGAATGGATGACTGTTGGTTGATTGTGTGTCAAGTTTAAAATGTTGCACACAGGCAGACAATGAAATGAAAAATGCTGAAGAGATGGCAAAGGAACGAAAGGAAAGAGCAAATAAAACAAAAAAAAAAGAAACTAAATTATGCATTACAGTTATTTAAACACCACAGACACTTAAATATATATACACACACACACATATACATCTGTACTTAGATATGAACATCATTTGCAACACAAGAACCTCAATGAGGGCAGAATTTTAAAAACTAAACAGCAGCTGCCATGTTGTTGTTAATGCATGTGTATGTGTGAAATGCATATGAAAAAATTTATATTTCTACAGTGAATACCAAACATAATGAATTAATCTTTGAGAAAAATTATCAACACTTGATGGTGCACAACAGTTTTACTGTTTGGAAAAACAGCAATTAATGTTATTGAAAGTCATGAATACAGAGAGAGAGAGACAGAGTGAGAGAAAGGAAACCAAGTGAAAAGCCTTGAAGTATGCTTTAAAAAAATAAACGTAAATTTATAGTTTCATTTAGAGAATGTTTACACGAAAGTTTACTTGATGTTACACTTATAAAGGGTGTTTTTTATGGAGGTATAGAACTTTAAGTTGGCATTACTTTTCAAGATGGCGACCGATTTAACAGCTGTCAAGTGATTTATTCTCAGTTTGGTTTGGCAATTCATCATGAATAGACTCACGCCTGAGCAACGCTTGCAAATAGTGCAATTTTATTTCGAAAATAATGGTTCTGTGCGGAAAACGTATCGCGCACTACGTTCATTTTATCGTCGACAAAATCGTCCATCAGAGCAGTTAATTCGATTAACCATGGAATGTGTTCGCACCACGTTTACTCTTATTGATAACTCGCATCCCCAGAGACGCTGTACGGTGCGTACAGAAGAAGCTATTGCTGCTGTAGAGCGTAGCATTGAGGAAGACCCGAATGAGTCCATCCGCCATCGAGCACAGGAATTGGATCTGTGTCCATCCACTTTATGGAAGATTTTGCGGAAGGATCTTGGTTTGCGTGCTTACAAAAATCCAACTCGTGCAAGATTTGAAGCCAAACGATCATCAAGTAAGGCGTAGATTCGTCGAATGGGCCCAAAACGAGATTACCGTTGTTACCGATTTTCATAAGCGAATTTTGTTTAGCGATGAAGCGCACTTCTGGTTGAATGGCTACGTCAACAAACAAAACTGCCGCATTTGGAGTGAAGGTAATCCTCAAATGTATGTGGAAGCACCTTTACATCCAGAAAAACTGACTGTTTGGTGCGCTTTACGGGCTGGTGGAATCATTGGTCTGTACTTTTTCAAAAACGATGGTGGCCAGAACGTTACAGTCAATGGTGATCGGTATAGAGCCATGATTACAAACTTTTTCATTCCTGAATTGAATAACCATGATGTCCAGGAGATGTGGTTTCAACAAGACGGCGCAACATGTCACACAGCTCGTGCCACAATCGATTTATTGAAAGACACGTTTGGTGACCGCCTAATTTCACGTTTTGGACCTGTGAATTGGCCTCCAAGATCTTGTGATTTAACACCGCTAGACTACTTTCTGTGGGGCTATGTAAAGTCATTGGTCTATGCGGTAAAGCCACAAACGCTTGACCATTTGGAAGACAACATTCGCCGTATTATTGCCGATATACGGCCACAAATGTTGGATAAAGTCATCGGAAATTGCACGTCCAGATTGGACTACATCCGCGCCAGCCGTGGCGGTCATATGCCAGAAATCATATTTAAAATGTAATGCCACAAGATTATCTTTCGGATAAATAAAATTCATGTCAATCGAATAATCCATCGTTGTTTTATTGCAACTTACAGTTCTATACCTCTATAAAAAACACCCTTTACTATCACATAAACAAACTTGCATACATACACATACATACATATATGTACATATACATATACACAGTCATATACTTTATTTAACACATTTGATCTAATGTACTTGGCTTTGAAGCCTGTGTGTGTGAGTGTGTGTTTGTGCAAATAAGTGTTGTTATAAGTGAGTGTTTCTAAACAAACACTCTCTTCTAATATTTGCTTAAAAAATTAAAAAGAAAATTTTATTTTTCATGTTTTTTTCTCTCTGTTTTATGTGTTTGTCATGTAATTAATGCCTATGTGAAATGAAAAACATGTAAATTTTTACTAAAGCATACGAGGGTCAACTCAAAAATATACCACCACCCAAGAAATAATTTTTATTAAACTTGTAATGTTATCTATAAAAAGGTTCTCCTAATTTTCAAACCACCCTCGTAAATCATGTCTTGAGCTTTTATTTATTTGTTATTTTCCTGCTATCGCTTCCCCTGGTTTTTCAATGTTTAGTTAGTTCATTTACATTTTCCCTCAACTTTACAGACAGCAAAGTCAGTCTCATTTGCTGTAAAATGTTGAAATAGAAGAAGAAGAAAACTTTTCGTTAGTAAAACTAAATATTTAAAATGTAATTAGAAATTCAGAATTTTCTCAATTGAGTAAGAGACCCTTAAAAATCAAATAAAAATTAAAATCAAGTTAATAAACACCAAATACCAGAGAGAAAAAAGAGAGGAGGAAATTTGTTTCACAAAATAAGAGAACATAAAGGGTCCGCCAAATAACTTTTTTTTTTTGAAAATGCTTTAAAAAAAACTACTGAATATTTTCTCAAATTTCTTTTTTTATTTGAAAGTACAATCATTCCGGTTAATAATGGAAAATAATTTCATTCAAATGGCTGCCTCGGCTGGCCTTGCAATAGCCTACACGATCGGTGCAATTTTTTTTTGGTACGTTATCGATTGTGTGCAGCTGTATTTCACCAATGGCTTTACGAATATTGTCCTTTAAAGCGTCAATTGTCTCTGGCTTGTCGGCGTAATACTTATCTTTGACGGCACCCCACAAATAATAGCGCAACGGTGTCAAATCGCAGCTCCGAGGTAGCCAAACGACATCAGCTCTGCGGCTGATAATGCGATCTTCAAAAACAGGGCGCAAAACATCGAGTGTAGCTTCGGATGTGTGGCACGTAGCGCCGTCCTGTTGAAACCAAATGTTGCCAATATCCTTCTCTTCAATTTTTGTGAACAAAAATTCGTTCAACATGGCCCGATAACGATCGCCATTGACTGTAACGGCCACTCCTTGCTAATTTTCGAAGAAAAATGGCCCAATTATGCCTCTGGACCAAAATCCGCACCAAACAGTGACTCGGTTTTGGGTGCGTCGGCTTTTCAGTGTATGCGTGCCGGTTTTCTGTGCCCCAAATGCGACAATTTTGCTTGTTTACATACCCTCCAAGATCAAAATGAGCTTCATCTGAAAAGATGATTTTTTTTTTTGCCAAAATCGGCATCTTCTGTAAGTCGATCGCAGGCCCACTTAGCGAAGCGAAAACGCATTGGATGGTCAATTGGCTTCAACTCCTGAAACAATTGGACTTTGTATGGCGTCATACCAAGGTCTTTATGCAGAATTCGTCTCAATGATGTCTCCGAAATGTTCAATTGTTGAGAACGACGGTGAATTGATGTTGATGGTGCTTCACGCACACTTTCTGCCACAGCAGCAATATTCTCGGGTGTACGCACTGTTTTTTGATTTTCACGCTTTGGTTTATCGATGAGGATGCCAGTTTCTTTCACTTTCTCCACAAGATAACGAACATACAGAGCTGACGGTGCTATTCTTCTTCCAAAATCCGTATGCAATTTTCGCACACATTCTGCAACATTACCATGATTTTTAAAGTAATGTCGCAATATTTCCCAGCGTTGTTCAAGTTTATTCGTTCAGCGGAAGGATAAAACAAATTATCTGTCAAATCAGACATGAGCTAAGTGTTACCATTCACGAAATAAGCACTAGTTGACAAAAAAAAAAAAACGTTAGATGGTGGACCCGATACAAGAACAGAAACTTTAATTGGATGTAAACAAGACTGAAAGAAGAGGTTATTCGAAGAAGTCTTTCAAAAGTCAAAAGGAATTTTTACGGTGACAGGAATATGTATGCATTTTCCTGTAATAGAATAAATGTTGATTGAAATTAATCGATAACAGTTCAAAAAAAAAAAATTGCAATTGCCCCGATAACCAGTGTACTCCGCTCCACTTCAACTGAGACATTATTTGCTAGACTCAATTGGTCCCACACTCAGCTGAAGCTCAGCAAGTGGCAAAATTTCTCAACACAGTTAAATCATTACTCAACCTGGACTTGCTACAATACTGGGAAGACTTAGGCACATTCGGGTCGACTACATGGTTCCTTACGATTAATTGCTCGAAAGAAGATTTGATCTTAGGTGTGTTAATACGGAAATTTTCGGCAGGGCCAGTAAGGTATACTTACGTATACTGACGGCTCCTCCCAATTTCTGGGCAGAGTAGGCTATGAGATGTACATTAGGAGTTCTTGCATTAGACTCTCGTATACTCAGCTTGGCCATTGTGGTGTTTATTAGGCGGATATCATGACCATATTGAAAGCAACACAGTGCTTGGTAAGAGATGGGATTTTTCCTTAATTTTCTCTGAAAATTAGACAACAATTAGTGTTCTCACGAACGTTACCTCGGGGGCCATCCTCGTCTTAAAATGCTGGGAATTTCTCAATGAAATAGAATTGTTGATGAAATGCTCAGGGGAGCTACAATGGATTTTCTTGTAG
The DNA here is from genome assembly GCA_958299815.1 of Sarcophaga carnaria. Classification (NCBI taxonomy): domain Eukaryota; kingdom Metazoa; phylum Arthropoda; class Insecta; order Diptera; family Sarcophagidae; genus Sarcophaga; species Sarcophaga carnaria. The sequence goes on along the minus strand of OY283150.1, from coordinate 127,276,034 downwards.
CAGAACATTGAGAAGAGTAAATAACTTACTCTGCAGGTTCTTACCGACATGACTGGCCATCATTCTCTCGAGCACCTTAGAGTAATAATACAAATTAATCTGAAATCTGTAGTAAGTAAGGATCCTTTTCTATTAGCTTTCAGAATAAAACAAAACTTAGTTTGTCTGCAACTAATGGATAAACAATTAAGGATTCAAGAATCGGAAAAAACTTTCTGCAGGATTATGTAAACGTATTTGTATTGCTTTATGTTTTTGTTTCTAGTTAAAAGGAAAACATGTTAAGAAACTATTTGCCTACTTTAAGGCTTAAGAGAAAAATTAATGCATTCATTACAAATCATAATTTATTTCAATTTTCTTGTACACAACTGCACTGATTATTCAAATTGATTATTAAAATTGAAAATTCATTGTCATTTATTTGTTTCTCTTCTGCAAGAGATAACAAAATTAAAGCCTACTTATAGGCTTATTGTGGTATTAAATTATAATTTAACACACTTTTCTTTTGCTATTGAAATTATCCAGCCTTTACAGTTTTTCACTCGACTGATTCCGGCCTTTAATTGGACATTATTAAAGGCCGTACAATTTATTTTAAAACATACACTTACATACTATAAATGCCCCCTAAATTGGGCAATAAATCAATTTTCTTTTTTGTAGCCTGTACAACAAATTTTAATTTACCACAAAATTTGCCTTGTAATTATAAGAATATCTTGAGAGTAAGTGAGGAAAGTAAGAAGAATTATCATCCATCCATCTAAGCGTTAAATAATTATTGTTGAAATGTGTATACTTTTGGGCGCATTCAAATGTATATTAAAATTGAATTGAATGCCTTTAAAATATTCTCTATTCTATCTATTCTGTTCTGTTTTCAACAAAAATAATGTCAAATTAATGTTTCTGAGCATAAATTAAAGAGGAGATAATTTGCTTACTAATGTCTTTTGTTTTTGTTGTTATTAATACTATTATGACATATGAATGCCTAAATGTATGCTATACATAACATACACATGTACAATGCGTACATGTGTACATATCTCTTTAGCAATATAATTAACAATGTAAATTATTTTAGATATTGTGTGTGGTCATTTCTCTTGTTAATTTCACTTGTATTGTATAGTTTTTGTTTTTGTTTTCTTTTTTCTTTGTAAGAAAAGCCTAAATGTATACCAAAATTTAAATTGCATTTCTAATTAATATGGCCCTTAGATAAAATGTAAGGCAAAGAGAGACATGTGTATGTATATAGTGAGAGAGAGAGAGAGAAAGAGAGCGATCAGAGTATGGGTTTTCAATAAGACAACTGCTGTGAATAATTATTAGAGAAAATTGAAAGAAATTATTTTATTTCCTTAATGTATGCTAAAAATATTTTATTACTGTTTCATTCAATTTACAAGATATTATGTAGACATTGAATTTTAGGACAATAAACGATCTCTCTTCAATGAGAATCTCAATGAGGACTTGGAGTCTTGAATTTCATCATGCAAAAATGAACTTCGTCAATTCGGATGTGGAATGAATATGGTGAAGCCAATCTTCCGAAGGTTGCTCTAACTCCAAAGAAGCACGTTTAGAGGATTGCATTATGGACACTAATGCGCGACCCATCGGTATTGTCAATATATGGCGAGATATATCACAAGAAAGAGCAGAAAACTATTCTTGCATATAGGTATGTCCAGTATTATGTCGTGGGAGAAGGAAGAATTAGGACTATGACCCATGGACCTGTCAATTAGAGACATTAAGAGTCTAAATGGCTTTATCAAAAGCTCCATATGATTCCAATGTTAGGAGATTTGAAAGGCTATGTTATCATCGTAGGCCACACATGGTCTTAATGTGTCTATCTTTTTGGATGAGAGCAGCTTTAACGTAAACGTTTTAAAGGAGATTGTAGATCAATCTATGAAAAGTTGATCTACACTGTTTTCAATTTTTATAAATTACGTAAAGGAGTTGAATACTTTCTCGCACGAAGATATGTTACCAACTTTGCATTCCAGAGAAGCCATTTAACCTGATTAAAGTCGTGTAAAGACCAGCTAATCGTTGTATCCCCCTATTCTTTAACAATATGATGAACAATAAAGTATTGGAGTTGCATAACTCTTAAGGGGGTGTACCCTTAAGAAAACCGAAACTTTTATGTTTATTTTTAAGCCATTTTGTACTTAGGTTGACTGTGTTTGTATACGACAAAAACAACAAAAGCCAAATCCCAAAAGGAATTAACAACTGAACTGAAACAAAGTTGTAAAGAAAATCGAAATTGCAACAGTAGCTGAAGGAGAAACAGAAACAGAAACAGAAGCATCAGCTTTAGTCAGCCATTTATGCATATTAAGAAAATCTTCGTACCCTGCCCCAGCCGCCTGTGTCAGAGTACAGTTGTATTTAAAACACCTGTTTTAAATGATAACCAAACAAACAATGCCTTAAAGTATGTTAAAACTCTTGGCTTTACTTGTTGTTTTGTTTGGGGGCTACAGAGGGAGAGAGAGAGATAGGAGAGAGGGTAAGTGAGCCTGTTTCTGTGTTGTATTGTTGTTATAAACTCAAGGCTAAAGCATACTGTGGGGAGTTATCTGGTTTAAAGGTTTACCTTTAACTGAACTTGTATAGAAAATACAGAAAAATAATGAAAACAAAGCGTATGTTAAAGTTTTCTTTTTTTGTTTCTTTTTTTCGCCACTATTCATGTTTTGTTTTGGAAAATAAATTTCATTTAAAATGTTTTGTTTCTTTTTATGAAAATCTTTCTTATTTTCTTGCATTAATTTGTTTCTTTTTTTTAGAATGTTTTCCGGTTTCCTTCTGGTTTTTGTATATCAAAGTAAGCGCAACAAAGAAACAAAATTTGTTGCCTACCTTGGGGAAATTAAGTGTAAAGTCTTATAATCATTTTCTTTAGCATTTTTTTTTGTTTTTTTTTTTATAAAAACTTTACTTTGTTGTTTGTTTTTCCTTTTTCTAATTTGTAATTTTCCTTATCATTAGTTCATGTCAAATTTTTTAAATTATTCGCCTTCATTTTTCTGTTCTTCAAGCATTTTTTTGTTTTTTGGCATGGGTTGGCTTGGAAAATTAATTCAGTTTTTCATTGTTTTGAAAAAATGAAAAACTTTGTTTTTCTTTCATTCTGAATATGGATTTTTCAACATTAACACTTCGTTTTACCATAAACAAGAGAAAAACAAAACAAAAAAAATTATTTAAACCCAAATAAATACAAACTGACAAGTGTGAAATGTGGGTCAATAAAACTTTTAATGAAGTTCAACTTCAAACGAAAAACACACAACAGAAAAAAAGTTTTAAAATCCAAAACATAAATGAAATACTTTTCGGGAAAAGAAAACAACAGCCATTAGAACTGCCAGCCCCGTCCGTATAAGGACTAAGCAGAAAAAAACGCTTGAAAAAACTACAAGCATACTTTGAGGGGATTACAAATTGAAAACTAAATTTGAAACTGTTCTCACTTAATCAATAAAAAAAGAAGGAAAACAAAACTAAACAAAACATACAAGTGAACTTGGTTTACTCCAACATTTTTTAACGAGATCTCAGAATTCAGCTTAAAATAATAATTAAAAAAACTTTAAAATATGCTGCATAATTTAGGGCGTATTGCTTTAATAATAAAAATAAACTAAATAAATTGAATCCTTTTCGAGCAAAATAATGAATATTATTAAGAAAAGATTTAAAGTAAAAACTAATATATACGAGGGTGGTCGTTCGAACACAACAAACGCAACATATTTATTCATTTCAACAGAAATTTCATTTTTAAAATTTATGTGAACTTAAGGCTGACTACAGAAAAGCCCTTACAGTACTCCTTGGCAAGTATAGTATCAAATTGCGTTTTCTACTGAAACACTCATTTTGGGGATAGGTTAGGGCATGTGCCAACCCTCCCTTGAAAGTAAGGTTCAACTTTGGGCGAAAGTTAGGTTTGTTGTGATACCACAAATCTTTCTCTGTCTTTATTTTATTAAATTTGGTTTACTTTCACACGACTCAGGGCATATGCTTCACCTCCCCGCTCCGTATCTCTAGATATATGAACACCACCCACCCGGGAATCAAATATGAATGATGTCGCAGAGAGTCTCTCCTTATTTGCCTTAAGCTATCACGACTATATCATCTGGACAACCTTGGCAGACGGTGCCTATCTCAGATTCTTTACCTAAATAACCGCCCCCTTTTTAGTTCGTTACGCTTTAAATAGAGATACAATTTGTTGCCTACTTTTAGGTTTAAAGTTTAAATTCTTAAAAAATTAAAATCAAATTCTTAAGCTTGTAATGGTTTAACTTTTTATGGAGTTAATTAGAATATGGTGTCTACTTTTACGTTCATTACCAAATGAAAGTTAATTTGTAACATTGGATGAATTTTATTACGTTATTTAAAAAAATTGTTTTGACATTTTGTAGCATACTATTAGGCTTAATATGTAAAAGCCTTAGAAATACAAAACCGCATCCATTAGTTGAGATTTTAAAAAATTAACAAATCCCCTAAACCAATGTTGCCTAATACCAATGCATTATTGCCATTTGTCTCCATAAGTCAGAACAAAAAAAAAATGAAGCCTATTTTTAAGCTGTTTAAAATATATGTAAATCTTGTCTTCATAATTCATTCAACACATAATTTTATGCTGGCACCAATATGTCGCCAACTGCTACCGACATGCGCCACCAGCCACCCTCCCTAGCTGTTCTATTAATATTGACGTAATAATCCATCCGTACTGTTCAAGAGGAGTGCACACAAATTTTTATTTTAAAAATTTTATTTTGGAAAAATAATATTGCTTTAGCATAAGCCGTCATGGCGGTAGCGCGAACAGAAACGGTAGAGCGGAGGGGTATGCATGAATGAATGAATGAAATATTCATAAATTATTTATAAAATTCTAAACAAAAATAGTGGGGTTTATCAAGCGAGAAAACAAAAATAAACATTTGCATTTTTTGGTAACGAAATATGCTTATTTTTTGCAATTTTGTTTCTTTTTTCCGTCATATAGTTTTAGATGGGAAATAATACAATATGCTTGTATGGATTATTAGAATTGTACGAAATGAATATTTCTTTTTTATAAAATTTTTGTGAAACAATATTGTCTTTCATAATAAACTTTTAAAAGCCAAATCGTAATAGCAAGCCTAAAAGTATACTATGAATATTATTGAGTGTTGAATAGTCCTAAAAGATATGCAATGAAAAATAAATGATTTTTTAAAAAAGAAATCATTTTGGAAGCTTAAACTGCATGGTGAATAATTGGTAAAGTAACGCCTATGCGTTGGAAATGTTCTAAAGCAGCGCCGTAGGCTACTAGGCAATGCGTTGTCTTACTAGAAAAAAATCTGTGGTCCATACCTGAGCTTAGACATTTCGGAAATATGAAAAAATTATTTCTTTTAGCAACTCCTTCTCAGCGGTATTCTGGCATAAACCCTGAGAGAGTAAAATAAAAATTGCCAAGAAAGGTTTCTCAAAAATCTGTCGTTATATTTCAAATCAATATTCAACACAAACAAACAGTTTCTATATATAAAACTAACTCCCAAAAAAATCTAGCTATTGCAGTAAGCTTTGGTGGGAAGAGTTCAGACGAAGATAACACGATATATGAGATCACGAACGTATGTCCATTTATACGAAATTACTCAAGAGACCTCACTATAGCAAATGGGAATAAATGAGACTCAATTTAGAAGCACTTAACCTTATTTATTTCTTGAAGTCGCCGTAGTCTAGTAGGTAGTGTGTTAGCCAGGGTTCGAGCCCCAGGCCATACATCTAGACAAAATACAAAAAGTATTTTTTCGGCGACTTCCTCTCAGCAGATTACTGGCAAAAACTCTGAGAGTAAATAAAATTGCCATGAAAAAGTTAATCAAAAATCTGTCGTTCGGAGTCGACTTTAAACTGTAGGTCCCACCACTCATGTATAAAAATTAACACACACAACATAAGTGGTGTGAGAAACTAGGACGTTGTACAATGGGTCAATTCGACCTCCGGGTACTGTACTTGTCTTAATTGACAAGTACACGTCCTCTAACCTAACCTAACCTACCCTTATTTATTATCCCAAGTAGAACTTTTGATACAGAGGTTTAGAATTTTAAATGAAATATTTTTTTGTCTGTCTTAAAATATGCTCTAAAAAAATTTGTCATTTGCCTTTGCTCTCACCCTAATATTTCTGGTTGCATTTGTACAAAATAAACGTGTTCGTGTTATAAATAATTTATTTGCGAATTGTCATCATCATCATCATCGTCAGCAGCAGCAATATCAATTCTTATTTTGTTATTGTTGTTGTTGTTGTTTTTATTATACACAGCAGCAGTAAAATACATGCAAATTTTAGCAAAAATTTGTCTTTTTTTCTTTCTCTCATTTCGTTGCATTAGTTTGTGGAGTGGAGTGTAGCATTTTCGAGCATTTTCAATAACATTTTCACTGTGCATGTGTCACCTCGCCACACACACATGCACATACACACACACAGACGTGTGTTTGTTAATAAAGACATATTGGCTTTGGCTCTGACTCTGACTGTGACTGGGGCACCCTCGAAGAAAATTAAGATATTGTCACAGTTTCTTTCGGTTGCCACACATGGTTTTCAAGGCATTATAAGCTACACAATGCCACCACCGTACCATGCATATGCACATAATGATGGCCTTAAGTGCTTCTACAAAATGTTATATTAACACAGAAATGGAGAAATGTGAGTGAGTGAGTGAGTCTTAGTCGTCTTAGTGTTTCTATTTTCTGGCCAATTTGCTTTTATAAATGATTTTAGTTTGTGTTTCAAATAATAAATAATTGTTTAATATTACCAAAAAAAAAAAAACACAGAGAGAGAGAGAGAGAGAGAGAGAGAGAGAGAGAGAGACAGAGCACGAAGAAGAATATAGAAATCTAGTATGGAATAGTGGCCATTTGAGGGGAGATAAACTGGGTCAGCAAGCAGTAGCAGCAGCCGTTAAAACTGAATATTATTAAACTTTTTATGGCTCCATATTTTATCAAATTAGAATAAAAATACATGAAAAACTATTTTACCCAGGGGGATTAGTAATGGAAATTGAAAATTTCAAAACCATAAAGAAGCTTAATAAGCTTAATGTGTGCTACAGAGTTCATAAAATTTAAATAAGAATTTGCAAAATAATATGCTAAGCATACATTGGCTCCTAATTTGTTTGGTTAATTTGAGGTCAAACACTTTAAAATGGTTAACACAATAATTTGCAAAAGATTTTAAATTCGATTATCGTTTTTTTCCACCTAAGTAGCTCGGAATTGGTCTACTGTAGCAAGTTCTAGAATGATAGGGTTGCCCTTTATCGTTGAAATGCTTGAGGAGGTATGCTGGAGAGGTGTAGCAATAAATAAATAATTCGAACATAGACAATCTAATGAGTGTATAACTTAAAAGTGCTAGTTTTACCTTTGGTAGCATCCTCATTACTTAAGGTTTGTGTCTTTAATAACTTATATGGTAAATAACCCTAATTCATTGGCACTTATTAAGAGCAATTGAAGAAAATAATATAAACAATATAAAAATGTGTTGTTTTGCTATGAAAATGTCGAGCTTTTATGCCAAAGCCAAAGCAAAAGTTCTTACATTTACACAATCTGTGAGAGCAACTCAAATACATAAAGGGTGTTTTTTATAGAGGTATAGAACTTTAAGTTGGCATTACTTTTCAATATGGCGACCGATTTAATAGCTGTCAAGTGATTTATTCTCAGTTTGGTTTGGCAATTCATCATGAATAGACTCACGCCTGAACAACGCTTGCAAATAGTGCAATTTTATTTCGAAAATAATGGTTCTGTGCGGAAAACGTATCGCGCACTACGTCCATTTTATCGTCGACAAAATCGTCCATCAGAGCAGTTAATTCGATTAACCATGGAACGTTTTCGCACCACGTTTACTCTTCTTGATAACTCGCATCCCCAGAGACACCGAACGACGGTGCGTACAGAAGAAGCTATTGCTGCTGTAGAGCGGCGTAGCATTGAGGAAGACCCGAATGAGTCCATCCGCCATCGAGCACAGGAATTGGATCTGTGTCCATCCACTTTATGGAAGATTTTGCGGAAGGATCTTGGTTTGCGTGTTTACAAAATCTAACTCGTGCAAGATTTGAAGCCAAACGATCATCAAGTAAGGCGTAGATTCGTCGAATGGGCCCAAAACGAGATTACCGTTGTTCCCGATGTTCATAAGCGAATTTTGTTTAGCGATGAAGCGCACTTCTGGTTGAATGGCTACGTCAACAAACAAAACTGCCGCATTTGGAGTGAAGGTAATCCTCAAGTGTATGTGGAAACACCGTTACATCCAGAAAAACTGACTGTTTGGTGCGCTTTATGGGCTGGTGGAATCATTGGTCCGTACTTTTTCAAAAACGATGGTGGCCAGAACGTTACAGTCAATGGTGATCCGGTATAGAGCCATGATTACTAACATTTTCATTCCTGAATTGAATAACCATGATGTCCAGGAGATGTGGTTTCAACAAGACGGCGCAACATGTCACACAGCTCGTGCCACAATAGATTTATTGAAAGACACGTTTGGTGACCGCCTAATTTCACGTTTTGGACCTGTGAATTGGCCTCCAAGATCTTGTGATTTAACACCGCTAGACTACTTTCTGTTGGGGCTATGTAAAGTCATTGGTCCATGCGGTAAAGCCACAAATGCTTGACCATTTGGAAGACAACATTCGCCGTATTATTGACGATATACGGCCACAAATGTTGGAAAAAGTCATCGAAAATTGGACGTCCAGATTGGACTACATCCGCGCCAGCCGTGGCGGTCATATGCCAGAAATCATATTTAAAATGTAATGCCACAAGATTATCTTTCGGATAAAAAAAATTCATGTCAATCGAATAATCCGTCGTTGTTTTATTGCAACTTAAAGTTCTATACCTCTATAAAAACACCCTTTACATACAGAATTGGTCATTACAACCTTTCAGTCAGGATTACAACCTAGTTTCTTACACCACTTATGTTGTGTGTGTTAATTTTATATATGAATGGTGGGACCTACAGTTTAAAGTCGACTCCGAACGACAGAGTTTTGAGAAACTTTTCATGGCAATTTGTATTTACTCTCAGAGTTTTTGCCAGAATTCTGCTGAGAGGAAGTCGCCGCGGAAATACATTTTTGTATTTTATTTTGATGTCTGGCCTGGGGCTCGAACCCTGGCTTTTCGTCTAATAAGCCTACTGGACCGCGAGCAACTCAAATAAGAATTTCAAAATGTTTCCAAAACACAGAATTCGTTTAGAAGCAAATATATTACATACCAGATTCAAATATCCACAATGTCATGTTTAATTTTCGCATAAGTTGGACTTCATATGGATGGAAATGTAAACACAAATTTGAAATAAACGATAATGAGCCCTGAAGCAGCCCAGAATAGCTGCAAATGCTATGGAATCAGCTAACTCGAATTATCAGTCATATTTTCTCTAACAGAAGCGATATTTTCGGCATATAATGCACAGACCCGACCACTTCTAGAACAATTCAAGCCTCATAAAATTTCTCCATAATTTTACCAATTCCTGGCATAGACAACCTGGTCAGATCGATAACATGCCTTGTATTGAATGCACTCTTAAGTTGGGTAATAAATCGTTTATTTATTAGAAAATGTTTTAAGCCCTAAAGTATGCAAAATGTTTTTAATTTTTCTATAATTATTTGGTATTGAATTTTTTAAATTCCTTACGATTTAAGGAAAGAAAATTTCAATATTTTAGAACTTTTAAACGTAAAAAGCCTATGAAAATTTGCTTTCCATTTTTAATTCCGTATTTCATGAACTGTGTGGCCTGACAATATGCTTTTTAAATTTCCAAAACACCTAAAAGTATACAACAAAGTAATGTTAATAGCTACACGTAGCCTAATATATTTTTCGTATTTGTACTCCTGCCTAGTCTTGCGGCTGTGTTTAAAAGCAAAAAAAAACTTTCTGATCTATTATAAGATTTCCTGGAAAAAAAATTTCAAGGCAGTTAAAGAAAATGTTGTTCCCTGTTTTTTGGTTTTTCTTAGAAAGGAAAACCTTGAAAAGTAAATTATTTTCAGCAAATAGATAATAAATATTGTTTAAAAACAATGCAAATAAGTTGAATATTTAAATTTAACTTGAAAGTAAACATTGCAAACCATAAAAAATTATTGATTTATTTTATAACACCTGAAGGTATGCCTTAAATTTTTCAAAGAAAAAATTGTTTTTATTATAAATTTAATCTTTTTTGTTTTCTATGAAATAACAAGAGAGTGGAATGTTATTTTCTTTTACATTTTTTATCCATAAATTTTATAATTAAATGCTGTAAAGTTTTAAACAAAAAAAGAATACAACATGTAAGCCAGCTAAAAGGAAGATTAGAAAATTACCACAGAAGCTGAAGAAAAGAAAAGAAATTCTATGTGAATTCTATTCATTTATCATTTATTCACCTCCACATGTTTGTGCATACACAAGCAATATGTGGACTTGTCAGGCCTTTAGAAAGGCCTCATATTTACAATAACACATGGCAAGGATAGTCTGTATTGTTTGTAATTTAAAATTGAAAAACAGAGTTGAATTTGTAGCCTTGTATGTTTAACGCCACCACTTAATTACCCGCTTAGACAGTCTCTTTTTCCCTTCCTCTCTCTCTCTCTCTCTCTCTCTCTCTTTCTCTCTTAATAACATCAAAGAATTAAAAATGTTGTTATCATTCCAGAGCCATTTTTTTGCCCGCTTTTAGTGAGACCTGCTTTTTTCATGGTGTAGCATACATTAAGGGATACAAATATTTTTACACCTGCTGATGGAAACATATTTTACCACATAAAGAAGAAAACAAAATGGAGAAAATCATACTCTAACTTGAAAATAGAAACGCTTTAAAAAGCAGTTTTAAAGGACTCGGTTTAGATACTAAGTTAAATACAGTTTTTAGTTGCCTGTTTTTAGGAGCTATTTAAAATTAATATTATAAGCCGGGTTGATAGGAAAAGTATTGCCTCATTTATACTATTGTATAATGCCGCCCCCTTTCATTTCTAGAACGAGAACCGTACAGAGCTTCGATGAGGCCTTTTAGGCTGCTAATATCCATTCTTGGCAGATCTCACTTACTTATTGGCCACCTCAAGTCAAGATTACAACTTAGCTTCCACTAATAAGCCAAATTCTGTTTGTGTCCTTAGTCGTGCCCTGATTCCGAATATAATACAAACTTCAAAGCATACTTTCAGGCTTTATTTATAATATTTTCATATTATAATTTGGTATATACGCAGTAGCGTACAAAAATTTATTGCAAGCCTAACTACAACATAATAAGCCGCCTTTTAGTTTTAATGTTGACACTCTACATTGCATTGATAAGCCAGTGCTGTGCCAAGCTCGTCGTTAGTGTCTTAAAAAGAAAAGACAAAGAATGCAAGTAATTCAATAACTACACGTTCCAACTTTATTAGATTTTTTTTCTCACACTTTTACTACCGTCGCTTGAAACGTGTTCACTTTTATGACTACGACTGCTTTGAGAAGAGAAAACAAAACAAAACTTTTTTTTTTTTTGTTTTCATTTCAATGTCATTAATACTTTGGCAGAGGCTTTGCCTCCTGAAGAAGAAACTTTTTTTTTGGTTTTCAGAGGAACATTCTGTTTAAAGCAACAAAATTTAATTCTCACTCAAATTTTTTTGTTCATTTCAACTCGAAAACGACCTTAAGCCCAGACGCATTTCAATCAAGAATATCCTTTAGGTGTACAAATGCCGACTGCCTTCTCAACTTACTACTAAAGAGAGAAAATAATTGAAATTTTTCTGTTTTTCCCTCGGAAGGACTATTTCTGCAGAATTTATTTAATTTTCTTGGGAATTTTCATCTGACAGGCTTTTCGTATTGATTACTTTCAATGATAAGCCAGAGCAAGCGAAGGAAAATATCAAGAAAATCGAAAATTAAATGTGTTGTCACCTTTAAGCTCATTTGACAATGACAGTCAGGAATTACAAAAAGTAAACAGAGGGGGATAGACAGACAAAATAAATAATTTAGAAGAATAAAAGCCATTTAAACTGTTCAGAAATTTAAAAAAAAATACAAAAAATAATAATAAAAAATATAGAAATATATGTTTTTCAAAAAACATTGCATATTTTTAGGCGCAGTTGGAAGCTAAAAAAAAAAAAAAGAATTTTCTTTATACATTTTCATTTTAAATGGCTATAACTTTTGGTGTCATTTCCAGCTGTTTTAAAACGTTAAATTCTTTTGTCTTTTTACTTGAAAATAAAAAAGAAAAAACCAACAAAAATGCTGTCTGCTTTTAGGTAATAATACCCGTTCAATTTATTTTCTTACAGAATATTTTTTTTATTATTTTATTGTCACACCTTTTGCTGTTTTACTATTTGAGAAATAAATTCTCGAATTTTTTTGTAAATTCACTGGAGCATATAAAAGACTAGAAGACAAATGTTGTCTACTTTAGGGCAAATAATATGGCACAGTTATGTTATGAAATTTCATATAGAAAATTGCAAAAGGGTGTCAAATAAGTGGCTTAAATGAATGGATAAAGAAAATAGAAAAAAAAAGATCCCTAATACCCAAGCAAATATTTTTCATTGAAACGAGGGTGGTTTAAGGCATTCGAAAAATAATGCCAAATGAATATACTGGCTTCGAACAATCTCAAATGGTGCGCTGCTATCGTAAATAGTATCTGGTCGGGACGACAACTGACAGTGATGAAAGGATGCTGATTGCGTTAGAGTGTGGTAACAATATGACGTTTCTAACAAGTTCAGAAGGTCCATTCTGGACAGTAGGAAATGGTAAAATTATGTAAAGGGTGTTTTTTATAGAGGTATAGAACTTTAAGTTGGCATTACTTTTCAAGATGGCGACCGATTTAACAGCTGTCAAGTGATTTATTCTCAGTTTGGTTTGGCAATTCATCATGAATAGACTCACGCCTGAACAACGCTTGCAAATAGTGCAATTTTATTTCGAAAATAATGGTTCTGTGCGGAAAACGTATCGCGCACTACGTCCATTTTATCGTCGACAAAATCGTCCATCAGAGCAGTTAATTCAATTAACCATGGAACGTTTTCGCACCACGTTTACTCTTATTGATAACTCGCATCCCCAGAGACGCTGTACGGTGCGTACAGAAGAAGCTATTGCTGCTGGAGAGCGTAGCATTGAGGAAGACCCGAATGAGTCCATCCGCCATCGAGCACAGGAATTGGATCTGTGTCCATCCATTTTATGGAAGATTTTGCGGAAGGATCTTGGTCTGCGTGCTTACAAAATCCAACTCGTGCAAGATTTGAAGCCAAACGATCATCAAGTAAGGCGTAGATTCGTCGAATGGGCCCAAAACGAGATTACCGTTGGTCCCGATTTTCATAAGCGAATTTTGTTTAGCGATGAAGCGCACTTCTGGTTGAATGGCTACGTCAACAAACAAAACTGCCGCATTTGGAGTGAAGGTAATCCTCAAGTGTATGTGGAAACACCGTTACATCCAGAAAAACTGACTGTTTGGTGCGCTTTATGGGCTGGTGGAATCATTGGTCCGTACTTTTTCAAACACGATGGTGGCCAGAACGTTACAGTCAATGGTGATCGGTATAGAGCCATGATTACAAACTTTTTCATTCCTGAATTGAATAACCATGATGTCCAGGAGATGTGGTTTCAACAAGACGGCGCAACATGTCACACAGCTCGTGCCACAATAGATTTATTGAAAGACACGTTTTGGACCTGTGAATTGGCCTCCAAGATCTTGTGATTTAACACCGCTAGACTACTTTCTGTGGGGCTATGTAAAGTCATTGGTCTATGCGGTAAAGCCACAAACGCTTGACCATTTGGAAGACAACATTCGCCGTATTATTGCCGATATACGGCAACAAATGTTGGAAAAGGTCATGGAAAATTGGACGTCCAGATTGGACTACATCCGCGCCAGCCGTGGCGGTCATATGCCAGAAATCATATTTAAAATGTAATGCCACAAGATTATCTTTCAGATAAATAAAATTCATGTCAATCGAATAATCCATCGTTGTTTTATTGCAACTTAAAGTTCTATACCTCTATAAAAAACACCCTTTAGTAGAGTATAGTGAAAGACGTTTATCGGAATTGGCAGGTATAGCTCATTCGATAACGCTATTAGAACATTACGGTACGTGCCTAGTGTATTGTGACGTATGAATAGAAAGCACCAGGCCTTTTACTAAACAGAAATTCCCACTAATATGTCAGGAGAGACTAAATGGCTTTATAATGTGTTTGGGATGATTGTAGTGTGGTATTACAATGGGCCATATGTTGTCTTATATACATACGTATGAAAAGATTGGAATTAGTGTGGCCTAAAACTTAGCTGCTAAAGATAGGGATATGGATCTGAGATGAAATTTTTATCGAGGCCATGTGTAAGACCTTGTAGCTTCTGTTAACACGTTGAGTGCCGACTACGAGATAACTCGTAGATTACGTTCCCTTCTAGGGAGCCAACTACGACTTATCTCGTACTCACTAAACCTGCCATTTTTGTGTAGCTACGAATAAAATCGTATTATATCAGTGCTAGTATCGATAAATGGCTTCTGGGAAAAGAACAAAAAGTCAATGTTGGCTTGCGTGGCCAGTTTTCTGAAAATTGACGCGGCAGTCAACGTGTTAAAGTATTCGCAAGCAGCACTCCGACAATTTAGGGTCAAAAATCAAGCAAAATGGGCGACTATGATGCTCTACAAGGCAGGTAGAGGCCGAAATTAGAAGAAGAATATGAAAAGAAACAGAGATGGAAATAAGATATGCTATAAAGTATAGTCCTCGAGCCAGACAGCCGGAGGAAGACATGATATCTAGAATAAGTGCATCAAGCTAAAAGCCATAACTGAGCATAACCGTAAAGGTAAGATAATCGTTGTGGTCGTATAATTCTTAGAGACACAATAGTGTTTAGATTAATTGATCAATTGCCTTAGCTAAACCCCATTTCTCAATAAAATTCTATTTATGTTGCCTCAGCTTTAAATTCTTAAAACCTTATTCCCATATTAAAGTTCTCTTATGTATATTTTCTTGTAAAGCATAGTTGAATCATGGTTGAATGTTTCGTAAATTTAATTCACTTTTATTGTTGGCATAAAATTGCATTAACTTGTGAACTTATACTTTGACCCACTCTCCCCATAATTTTTCAACACTTGCTGCTGCTTTAAACTAAAATTTTTCTTTTTATTTTTCTTTTTATTTTTTTATTTTTATTTTTTTGCTAGCATCTGCAGTTGAACTTTTATGGAAACTCATGTACTTTTACTCTGCAGTATACAGTATGCACTGACATGGATAGAAAACTCATGCAACAGTGGCAAGTCTATTGAAAAGACCAAAAGGGCCCTTGAAAAACACATTTCGTTCTATTACGACAATAAATTTAAAAGCATTTGAATAAGCTTTAAATAAGGTTTATACAGCAAAGGAAAATTTTTTACAATGCCTAAAAGTAGGCCATAAAAATAAGAAATACAAAATTGATACACCGGCTTTTAAATTCATTTCAAATAACAAAAGGCATGTATATTCTAATAATTACACCTTAAAGTAGGCAATGAGAAATTCCCCGTAAAGTAGGCAATAAATCACACTTGCTAAATATATTTTAAATAACTTTTGACAAGCTTAATTGAAAACGAATCGACTTTACTGTGATTATTATAAAATTAAAACAGAAATTTATTTCCAAAAATATCCTTTCAGTCCATAATTTCAAGCGTCTACTGTTTCGATACATTAATCTATGTATGCCACCACCCTGTGTTGTTGCTAACAAAATTTAATAATTTACAGTCTAGTGAACAGCGCCACCTAAATGTCAGTTCCTCAACAAATAGAGAGACAGAGGGAGCAAGAAAGCGGGAGTGAATGAAATGAGCGTAACCAAGGAAGGAAGGATAACCTAAAGGCAAAAAGGATTTGTACAAACATTGGTTACACAAAAATTCTGTGTATTTGGCAATCATTACTTTAATCTTAAATGTCTACACATTGCCATACTAACGCAAGGGTAACGAGGAGAACGGAGGAGAGAAGAAGAGGAAAAATAAAAAAGATTTTTATATTTTTTTAAAAAGGATTTCAGGCAATTTACAGTCAAGCATATACACATAGAAAGTGATACAAAAAAAAAATCCATTCAATATTTTATTGCATAATTTAGGGGATAAAACTCAACATAATTTTTAAATTACAAACCTTTACTTGCAGCTTTTACTGTTAACGATCCTGTAAATGAGTGTGCTGTTGGGTTTTTAATAAAAATAGAACGCTTATTAAGCCAACCCAAGCTTGTATTTGAAGCATTATTTATGGCAAAAATATTTTGGGGTTACGATTACATTTGAACACTTCAATTGTACAAAAATTAATTGCTCAGTAATATTTGAGAATTATTTTTAGAGCATACATTTAGGCAGTTACAAATTATACTTTCTAATGAAAGGACAATGACTTAACGGGGGGAAATGCTAAGTAATCTCTTTAAAAAAAGGGGGTAACGTATCAAATTAAGACATTTACATACAAATGATACTGTTTTCTATGGTCAATAAGGCATTAGGAAATATTCTTGCGAAGACAGAATGAATACTAATACTAACACTGCAGGAAAAATCCAAAGAAATTACATGAATACGTAGAAATAAACATCCAATCACAATAAAAAAAAATTAACTTCAAAAAAAGTTTACAAAAAATACGAAAGAAAAATTACAATAACAAATCAGCAGTAAGGTTCTAGAAGTTGTCACAGTGAAAATAAATAAAGCGTCAGGGGTTGTCCATTAAGTGGTTTCAAGTCTGCTATTCTGTATTCAGCATAATTAGTCTACTGTGCCAGAAATTTGCAAGATTATAAAGAAATATTAAGAGACAGCAAGCGTGCCTTATAACGGGTGATTTTTTTTAACTATCTATCTTTTTAGCAACACTGGTTTAAACAGCTCACGCACGTTTCGTGTTTTGTTTCACTGTCAAACATCTTCAGTTTGGTCTATAATTTAACAATGAATCGTCTTAGAAACGAACAACGCTTGCAAAGTCATTGAATTTTATTATCAAAATGTGTGCTCTGTTAAGAAAGTTCATCGCGCGCTTCTTCCATTTTATGGTCAGTTTAATCGACCCAAATTCGCACCAAATTTACATTGTTGGACATTAAACCACCAACACGCTTACGTAGAGTGCGAACTGAAGAAAATATCGCAGCTGTATCGGCCAGTATTAATGATGACCATCAATTAACGATTCGTCGCCGTTCGCAGCAATTGGGCCTCCGTTACTCAGCAACGTGGAACATTTTGCGGAAGGATTTAGGTGTGAAGCCTTTCAAAATACAGCTGGTGCAAGAATTGAAGCCGAATGGCCTACCGCAACGCAGAATTTGTGGTGAAAGGGCTCTTGGAGAGTTGGCCGAAGATCCACTTCTTTATCGAAAAATTGTGTTCAGCGACAAAGCTCATTTTTGGCTAAATGGATACGTAAATAAGCAGAATTGTCGATTTTGGAGTGAAGATCAGCCAGAAGTATTGCAAAAGCTACCAATGCATCCAGAAAACACACACAGTTTGGTGCGGTTTATGGGCTGGTGGCATCATTGGACTGTACTTCTTCAAAGATGCTGCGAACCGTAACGTAACTGCGAATGGTGAGCGCTACCGTGAGATGATATCCAACTTTTTTTTGCCCAAAATGCAAGAGCTTGACTTGCAGGACATGTGGTTTCAACAAGACGGTGCCACATGCCACACAGCACGCGTAAGAACGGACTTATTGAGAGGCGAGTTCGGTGAACGTTTTATTTCAGGTTCGGGACCGGTCAATTGGCCGCCTAGATCGTGCGATTTAACGCCTTTAGACTATTTTTTGTGGGGCTATGTTAAAGCTCATGTCTATACAGACAAGGCCGCTTCAATTGACGCCTTGGAAGACAACATTGAAGCATTTATTCGTGAGATACCGGCCGAAATGTTGGAAAGAGTATGCCAAAATTGGACTAAGCGGATGGATCATTTGAGGCGCAGTCGCGGTCAACATTTGCATGAAATAATCTTCAAACATTAAATTACATATATGGACCGTACTATCGATTCAAATAAAGATTTCATGCATTTTTCTGAATATTATGTGTTTTTTTTTTGAAAAATTTTCCTATAGCTTATAAAAAATCACCCATTAGTTGCAGTCAGACCTGTGTGCTCAACCGACAGTATTGCTTCTGTTAGAGAAACCAATATTCCTGAAGTTATCGCAGAAAATCCGAAAACTACATCATAAGGAGCGGTAAAAGACCGATTTGCAAGCCTTTTCTTAATCTGTCCCTTGCACACACACAGTTTTACTCATAAAAATTAAATAAAAATTCTTGCAATAGAAATGGCTTTAAAAACATTAAAAAACTACATAATAAAGCCAGATAAACTGGGTCATATTGGTGATTAAAATTGTTTTTCATTCTATTTCTTGTCGATATTTACGCAGCATCTTTTCTATGCAGTTTTACAACCAATGATTTCATTGAATGGCACTTTAAAAATAGTTGGCATAATAAAAACAAAAACAAAAACAAAAAACAAACTTATTATTTATAAATAATATTAAGGAAAATAATATAAAAACAAATAATAATAATTGCGTAAATAAAATCTAGAGTGTCTTCGTTTTTTCATTACCAAATGACGTTATTGCAATGGAGCAGCTTATCATCAACTGTATGAACTTGGTGCTGCTGCTACTGCTGATGATGATGATGCATGTTCTCGCTGATGTGATGAAAATGTGGGGAAATTTTTCATTGGAATTGAAAAATCAATAGAAAAGCAGCAATCAGCCGTATGGCTTATTAATTGATAATTTTAATTGGATTGTGTAAAGTACGCTATTAACAGCAAAAGTGGGTCTATGTCAGGATTGTTTCAATTGCATCACAGCACTATGGGCCTCTTGATACGTACATGCAATGGGGGAATTTATAAATTTATTTTTAAACCCCAACGATAAAGTTGTTCAAGTAGGCCAATGTTAATTTTGTTTAATAATGTTGTTTTAAAAAATTGTTGCCTACTTTCAGGCTCTCAAAAGCTATTTATTACACTCTGCGGAGAATGATTTTTTTTTTAAAGAAATTCCAGCAATTCGCCGCAAAATCTTAATGTCTCTTCATTAAATTTAATGTCGAATAATTTTTCATCGCTTCTTTAGCATTTTTCGTGGCCATTTGACAAATGCTGGACGCGTTTTTTATTCAATCAATTACGTTCTCTTCCCTATTGCGGTTGAGTTTGCTTGTCTAATTAAATTTTTTTATTTTGTCTATGTAAACGCATTTCCGTCAAATGTCCCCTCTTAAGTATATTAGGATTGGGAGAAAAATTTACTGCAGAAAAAAAAATTGCCCATAATTAAAAACCATTAATTCAAGCCAACATTAGTTAACCACCATTGCCACCATCAAACCAGAAACCTTAAACAGACAAGAGAACGAAAAGGAAATGGCTTGAAAAACTCATCATCGTCGCGTTATTTTAAAAACGGAGGCAGAAAAAAGAACAAGTCATTGGAGAATACATCAAGTGAATACGAAAAAAATAAAATTAAATAAGAAATCAACAAGAATAGACTGTAGATGCCTCATTTACGCTTTAAAAACGAATAAAATTCTACAGATACACGCTGTAGTGTAAGTAACGCTTTTATGGGAATAAAGGAAATATACTCAAAACGCCAATTTTAATGACACTTTAATTGAATTGTTAAAAAAAATAAAATAAAGGAAAGAGAATTTTATTATTCCAATCCTAAAAGTAGGCTTTAAAAATATTCATACAAATTCTTTTTCATTTACACACATATCCCCATTATATTATACACTGTTTGTCTGCCATTGATGCCTAAATATATGCTGTAAATAAATATATTTTCATTCTCTCTCTCTCCTTACATTATACATGTTGTATAGCTGGGGATTTGGTTTAATAGACAGTGGAAAAAAGTTAAAACGCCTAAGGTTATGCATGTGTTTGACGCTGACTTGTAGAAAATTAGTTTTTTTTCTTGTTTTCCCTTCCCTACATTTCTTTCTTTTATTATCTACACTCTAGAGAATTTATTTTTTGTGCTTATTTTATTTTTTTTACTGGCATATTTAGTATTGTAATCGAGTACTAAAACGTGAGCAAATTTAGCAATAAAAATAAAATTTTAAATGAAAAAAAAGAAAACATTTTTTATGTTTTTTTTTACTTATTAAGGCAATGATGGCAGGCTTAATTAAAAATTAAAATTATAATTAAACTGTAATATAATTACAGAAGAAGTCACTTGATACTCCTAATAATGGATATACATACATACAAAAATATTTTGAAAAAAGAATCACGCCTAAGCGTATGCAACAGGGTAAATTAAGACTTCATTGTGAATTATTGACTGTCTGGGAAAAGAGAAAAATATCAATAATTACATTTTAAATTTTGTAGCATACTTTTAGAGAACAAATTTTTATTACAAGGTCTGTTCATACACCAAATAATGGAAAAGTGTTTAAAGAAGAAGCACCTCAAAACATATGAAACAGAGCTAGTTAAACACATTAATTTTTAATTGTATCTCTTAGCCAGCAATCACTTTTTAATTTTTTGTGGCATACTTTTAGGAAATCTTTTTAAAAATTTTTTAGAACACGCAGTCTTATTAAACCAATGATAGGGTATCATATTTTCTTTTAAAGTAAATAACTTTTCAACGTTAAAGATCAAATTTAACATTAAACAGAGCTGACATTAATCCAGTTTAGAACACCAGTTATAAACGATTTTTTTTTTAAGAAATTTGACATTTTTTCCACACATCTAAAGAAATAATTTTTTTTTAAAAAATTGTTATAAAAATTAAATTAAAAACAAAAATTTACACAGGAATAGAACAAAAAAAACCCATATGAACAAACAAAATATAAGAAATAATAAATGTTCGCTGGCAGACAGGCTAGAGAAATCCCTTTAGAACAATAAATAACAACAACAAAGAGTAGATATTTCTAGTTTTTCATTTTTTTTTTAACATTTTTATTACAACTTTATAACACGTTTTTCATTCTTTTTTTTTCAAAAAAAGATTATTTTTCAAAACTAAACCTCGGGGTAAAAATAAATTAAAAAGAAAAAAACCTTCTACACAAAAACCAACGAATACGAATAAACACTACCCAGGGGAAGCAAACAAAAGCAAGCAAAAAAAAAAGAGGAAAAATGTGCTTTAAATTCAGGTAAGTTTTCGAATGCTCTCACTCTCCCTTCCCCTCTTACCTAGCCCTTTACGCATTACAACCTTGATCCTTTTGTGTTTTTTTTTCATTTTCTTCAATCTTAAGCACCTTTAGTTTACAACTGTGGCTAAAGAAAGAAAACAGAAAAAAGAAAACATAGAAAAAAAGAAAAAAAAAGAAAATATTACACAACAACTGCGTTAACAAAACTTATGCTCACTCAGTTGTTTCATCTTCTAAACACAGCCTTCAGTTATGCTACACAATAAACAAACAAAACAAGAAAAAAAACAAAACCCAACTAAACTATGGTGAAATAAAATGTATTTTCTTTGTATTTAACTGTGTTAACTAAAAACAAAAACAAAAAAAAGAGAAGAGAAGAAGAAAAACAACAACAAATTACAACAAAAGAAAAAGTGTGTGTTACGCAACACTGTCGCACTTACATACCCATACACACACACACCTAAAATGTAGCTTTTAGCGAAAAAAAAAGCAGCAGCACACAATTGTTGCAAGCAATCCCTTGGCGTAACAATCACACGCACACATTATGTTGCAACTACAATATTTTGTTATAAAAGTGTACTCTTTGTATTGCTAGTGTAACTGCTGTCGCTGCTACAAATGTTTTCAACTTTATTGTTCCTAGTTGCGACATGTGGCGGCTGGGCTTGGCTTGACTTCGCTTGGCTGTGGCATTAAACATTTCAACGCAGACTCAATTTGAAAGTTTTAAAGTCATGCAAGACACAAAGTGAAAATAACTTGTAAAACTTCCACAAATAGTTGAATAATTAAAATAAAATAACGCCGAAAAAAGAATTCACATACAAAAAAAAACTTCTTAATGCAGCCTAAAAGTATGCCACATTATTTTTGAAGATATTTTCATTGGGCTTTGCTCTACGTCTCTTTAAGGACAAAATCCTTTTCAACTGTTAGTTGTTCGTTTAGCGTTAAATCGAGTATTAAACTACAGTCAATTTAAGAATCATAAGTAGTTTGCCTGAAAATATGCTTTAATTTTTTTTTTTTTTTAATTTATCACAAAAAAATGTTTATCGATAAATTGATATTTTTTGTCTAAATGCATACATTTTTTTTCCATAAGAAATTGCTTCAGATTTTAATGACCTGCCAGCTGAATTGTTTAAGGCCTGAGGTAGCTTTGGTTAGGTTAGGTTAGAGGACGTGTACTTGTCAATTAAGACAGGTACAGTACCCGGAGGTCGAATTGACCCATTCTACAACGTCCTAGTTTCTCACACCACTTATGTTGTGTGTGTTAATTTTTTATACATGAGTGGTGGAACCTACAGTTTAAAGTCGACTCTGAACGACAGATTTTTTTGAGAAACTTTTTCATGGCAATTTTATTTTTGCTTTCAGAGTTTTTGCCAGAAATCTGCTGAGAGGAAGTCGCCGAAGAAATACTTTTTGCATTTTGTCTTGATGTCTGGCCTGGGGCTCGAACCCTGGCTTTACGTCTAATAAGCCAGCACACTACCTACTAGACTACGGCGACATAAAATACAAGAATTTCCTGAAAATATGCTTTATGTATTTCAAAATTTATCACAAAAAAATGTTTATCGATAAATTTTTGTCTAAAAGCATACATTTTTTTCATAAGATAATAAGCTAAATTGTTTAAGGCCTGAGGTAGCTTACAATTTACAAAGTATGGTTGAAGGAAAGTGTCCTCTGTCCAGCTCTGAAAAACAGAAATCCACGTTATTTATTAACTGCCGAGGCAGAAGCCTATTTCCAAACGCAAATAGGTTCCTTATGACCGTATTGTGATGAGCTATGGCACAGTATTCATTAGCAGACGGTGTCTGACCCTTTTGTAAAGGGTTATTAACATGAGAAACTCTGAATTCCTTAACACGAAACAGATCGTGTACGAGTCTACAAAATTTAATTTTAATTTTGTATTGTTTAGCTTCTGAAGTGTTATTTTTACGAATTATTTTGTCATGACAATAAAATTGGGATTATTTTTTTTAAATTCCAATTGAAGACAATCTTTCTTTATGGTTTTTTTTTTTTTTTAATAAATCATGCCAGGAGTTTTCGAATCGAAATAATCTTTTCATTTTAATACAGTTGAATAACCTTCAGTTGCCATTCAAGAATGTCTCTGAAACTTTTTGTTTTGTTTTGTTATTGCAATTGAATATACAAGCAAAATAGAAGAAACAAAGGCGCAAAGGGTCAGATGAAATGGTATTTTAAAAAGCAAATTTATGTCTGATGTTTATTAATAAACATTCGAATGAAAAAAAACCAAATTAAATTCACCTTCTTGTTCGGAATGCAACTGTAGACAGATTTCAAATCAAATAAATTAATTAAATTAAGAAAAGAAAAAATCACAGATTATCGCCAGAAATTGTGTGTAGGCAGGCAGTGATAATTGAAATGCAAAAAAAAGACGAAATAAAAATTAAAAAAATGCTTACCCTCCCCATAGCTTCTCATACTCTTGAGGTGTCAAAGGTTATCTTTAGATTTGCTTGTATTTAAAATTAATTTTTTATAGTCACATACCTGCAAAGAAAGAAAAAAAGAGAAATTTTATTTTAATTAAAATGAAATTATTTTCAAATTGTGTGAATAAGTTGTGTGATTTGCTTCATAAAATATTTTTCATTTAAATTTGTTTGTTTGGGGGGAGGGTGTGTTTCCAAAATTAAACCAAATCAAACTTAATTTGTTTAGTTTAACGAGATTAAAATAGTTTTTCGGAAGCACAACTAAATTAACAAAAAGTTAAACAAACTTTTGCTTGCTTCGTTGCCACATTAATTAGCCAAAGTGACAAACTTTTACTGCTGCCAATACAATTAAGGCAACTTTATTTTGTGTGTTTTAACCCCACAAAACACCAGAAACCTTTTTTTCTTTTTTTGTTTGTTTGTTTTCTTCATTTCATAATGAAATAATCTCGTAACGTTGTATGTCACATAAGAACACTTACTTTCTACTCCCTCCCTCAAGCATTTCATTTCTGGCATTCAACATTAAAAACGACTTTTTGCACAGGGTCTTTTGCAATCAAACGTAAAGCCACAATTGAAAGATTTTTAATGGCAAAAACAACGCTTCAAAAAGATTTCAAAACATTCGAAATGATTAAACGTAACAGCAAACCAATATGGGGCGACATTTGCAAACACAGTACAAATTAAACGAAGAAATATTTTTCAAATTATTTATCAAAATCTATGCAATATAAATGTAATCGAAAAAAAAATTTACCATAAAAAATTATCGATAAAGAAATTTTTGTGAAAAATTATCGATAAAAAATTTTAGATAGGAAATTTATAATCGTTAATAATGATGAAATAACTTTTTCATAAAAAATCATCGATAAAAATTTCTCCCGAATAAACCTTTTTCGATAAAAATGTTTTTTTCTATGATAAATTATTAACGAATAAATACTTCTTAAACAACTGGTTTTTTAAATACTAAATTGCAAGCAATTACATTTTCTTTTTAGAATGTTTTACATTTTTTTTTACATTTACACAATTTTTTTTTTTTTTTTTTTTCTATAAAAAGTTATCGATAATTTTTTTTCTTCTAAATTTCAAGCAATTACATTTACTTTTTATAATGTTTTACATTTTTTTTTACATTTACATAATTTTTTATTTTTTTCTATAAAAAGTTATCGATAATTTTTTTTCTTCTGTCTGAGATCAACACTAAAAAGATAAACTCTATTTATAAACTCTATTTATGTCTGCATAAAAAAATTATCGATTATTTGTGCGAAAAAATTTATCGACAAACTAGTTTTTTATAAAAAAAAATTCTTTAATTTAAAAAGTTATCGAAAAAAATTGTGATAATTAAGAGTAAATGTGTTTTTTCTATAAAAGCTATTGTTCTTTTAAATTTAAAAATCTTTTGTTTCTTTTTTTTTTTTCATAAATCCATAAAAAAATGTCATTTCTGATAATTTTTTGTTTTAAAGTTATCGATAAAAAATTTAGCTATATAAAGTTATCGATAAATATTTTATCGACAACATTTTCTAAATAAAAACAGTCAAAAACAATTTTTAAAATAGAACAAATAATGCAAATAAGATATACTTCGATAATAAACAGTTTCGATGACAGTTTGTAAAGGCTCCGCCAAATAACTTTTTTTTTTTTGAAAATGCTTTAAAAAAAACTACTGAATATATTCTCAAATTTCTTTTTTTATTTGAAAGTACAATCC
This sequence comes from Sarcophaga carnaria, assembly GCA_958299815.1. Classification (NCBI taxonomy): domain Eukaryota; kingdom Metazoa; phylum Arthropoda; class Insecta; order Diptera; family Sarcophagidae; genus Sarcophaga; species Sarcophaga carnaria. The sequence continues at coordinate 127,250,296 of OY283150.1, read as the reverse complement.
TTCCGGTTAATAATGGAAAATAATTTCATTCAAATTGGCTGCCTCGGCTGGCCATGCAGTAGCCTACAGCAGAAGATGCCGATTTTGACAAAAAAAAAATCAATTTTTCAGATGAAGTTCATTTTGATCTTGGCGGGTATCTAAACAGGCAAAATTGTCGCCTTTTGGAGCACAGAAAACCCGCACGCATACATTGAAAAGCCGAGGCACTCAAAACGAGTCACTGTTTGGTGGTTGGATTTTGGTCCAGAGGCATAATTGGGCCATTCTTCTTCGAAAATGAGCAAGGAGTGGCCGTTACAGTCAATGGCGATCGTTATCGGGCCATGTTGAACGAATTTTTGTTCACAAAAATTGAAGAGGAGGATATTGCCAACATTTGGTTTCAACAGGACGACGCTATGTACCACACAGCCGAAGCTACACTCGATGTTTTGCGCCCTGTTTTTGAACATCGCATTATCAGCCGCAGAGCTGATGTCGTTTGGCCACGTCGGAGCTGCGATTTGACACCGTTGGACTATTATTTGTGGGGTGCCGTCAAAGATAAGTGTTACGCCGACAAGCCAGATACAATTGACGCTTTAAAGGACAATATTCGTGAAGCCATTGGTGAAATACAGCTGCACACAATCGATAATGTGCTTAAAAAAAATTGAACTGATCGTGTAGCCTACTGCATGGCCAGCCGAGGCAGCCATTTGAATGAAATTATTTTCCATTATTAACCGGAAGGATTGTACTTTCAAATAAAAAAAAGAAATTTGAGAAAATATTCAGTAGTTTTTTTTTTTAAAGCATTTTCAAAAAAAAAAGTTATTTGGCGGACCCTTTACATTGTTCTCATATGGAATCGAAATCGACAAAAAAAAACGTTAACAATCACATGAAATTTTTTAAAATGATTTTTATGACAATGTTGGTATATTTAACCTAAAATTCTATATGCTTAAGGTTTACTATTTTAAAACTATTCGGCGTCATATTCCTAATGCTTAAAAACAATCTAGGCAATCCCTGCTACAATTAAATAAAACTTTAAATCGATATGCCTGCCCCTATATAAACTTTAAATGCAAACCAGAGTTTTTTATAAATTTTAATAAAAAAAAGAAATAAAAGAAACACAAAGTTTAAAATTTAATTCCACAGGAATCTTGGCATTAACAGCTGCAGTTTACAAATAGTTTAATAACCTTTGACCCTGACTATGCTTAAACGAAATAAGCGCCTGTAATTTAAACTGTGGCTTAAATTGTCAATCCTTTGAATAAAATTAATTCCTTAAATCCCTGTATAACGAGTATATTTCACAAATTTGTTTACAATATGATTTTATTTGTGCCTTGAAATATGCTTTAAAATTCATACAAATTTCATATTCAAAAAAGGACTTAAAATTTAAATACTTTTTTATATTTTTTTTTTTAATATTTTTTAGATTTTTCTGTTTATAATCATGGCGTGAAAACAAAACCTTGTCAACAGTTTTGCAAAAAAAAAAAAAAAAAAAAAAAAAAAAAAAAAAAAAAACGTACAAAATTTTAATAATAAAAGAACAAGAAGAGAGAGAAAAAAAGTACTTTTTTGCTGTAAATTATTTGACCCGTGTGAAATGTTATGAATGGACAAAAACAAAAAAAAAATGGACAGAAGAAAGAAATAGAAAAGGGAAGAGAAAATATTTCCTGTTTTTAAAATGTTTTTCCATTTGTTTTACAATTTTTTTCTGATTTTTTTCATAATTTTTTTTCCTATGAAAACAAATATGCATCCGCCATTTTTGTACGCCATATGTTTATTGTTGTTGTTGTTGCTGTTCGTTTGAGTTGTGTTATCATTGTTGTTGACGTTGTTTAGCAACCAGTCAACCATTCAAGCCACACTGTATCAATGACGCATTGTTTGTTGCCTCGTACTGAGAATGGCTGTTTTATAATGTTATTTGCATTGTCTATAGAGGATACATATATTTTGTTATCTAGCCCATACCCTACAAGCAGCATGAAATCTTTTAACAAATTTAAGGGGGAAAAAATTCCACAAGAAACTTTATTAGTAATTCGGAAAAGCCATTGCATGCGATGAAGGTGATCGTTTGACGGGCATAATAATCCGAATGTGGTAATTGCTTGTATATCTTCGGATATGACACTGAAAAGACTGGCAATGTCAGTTCATAGCGCTATAAACGCTGGATAACCTTTCTTTTCTTTGCCTGTAATTGAAGATTATAAAGTGTGAGCCACACAACACAACTGATTGAGGCTTTATGATATGAGAAGTCTATATTACATGGGAAGAGTAATTTTAGGTTTTGGCGACGTAGACTAGCCTGCAGGATCATTTGATTTGACGGCGTTAGACTTTTTTTTTTTTTTTTGTGAAACAATGTAATTGAAAAACCATGTCCACACGTATAATCTTCTAGAGTTTCTGCATTTGAAAACCAACATTCGTAACATTATTGCTGAGAGATACCTTCCCAAGGTGGTAAAAATTGTGTCCCAAAATAACCTCAAAAATTTTGTCTGCTACAGCCAATCTGCATTGCGTATAAAATGACAAGGCCCAAGCAATGCAATGAAATAAATGTTGCAATGTGATAATAACTTCTTGAGTGTTTTATTTCAGTGCACTTTTGGAAAAAAAACAATTTTTTTATGATATCAGAACCAGAGATCAGCAATGAATCGCTTTTCCGCTACTCATAAGTACTCATGAAATTTTGAGTATGAGTGAGTCAACAGTATTGAAATCCAACTACTCTGATTCATTCGTAGTCACTACACCATTGATTTATAAGTGCAAGTTGCAATGAGTATGAGTACAACGTTAACATCAAACTCATAACAAACTCGAAATATGTTTGATTCATACGCCTACTCATTCGGATTCATAAATTTAGAAAAATACTCTTATAATACTTTTAAATGATTCGAATCATTCGTCAACATTTACAATCTTAATTGTTGTTGCATTTACAAAGAAAGAAGAAGAAAGACACAGAAACAAAAAAGACAAAGACAGCAAGCAGCGCAAACACACAACCTTCTTGTGAGTATTGTAGTGTTCGTACGCGAATCATACTTATTTTGTGATTCGTGTATACGAAGAGTCAAGGAGAGTCGAAATCAATAACATCATGCGTATGGTTAAGTATGAGTACCATGAGTATTTCAAACTTTGAGTATGAGTAGTATGAGTATGACATTAAAATAAGTATGAATGCGTATAAGTATCAGAAATTATAAGTATGATTCGAATCTACTCATCGTTTTGAATACTCATTGCTGACCTCTGATCAGAACTGAGATTTAACGACGAGACTTTGGCGATCACATTTTTTCATTTTTTTTTATTTCAAGAAGTAAAATAAAAAACTTAACTCAGTTGATTCTATGGCATTGGCACAAAACTTTATTTATTCCAAGCAACTAAAAACACTATTTCCGTCAATGACAACAATAAGTGAGCACAAAAGACAAACGTGTAGCATAAACTGCCTCTCAGACTTGGTTAGAAAATTAAACACCATGAGCAAAATAGACGGAGGTGTTGCACAAACTGTCTCTCAGACTTGGCTAGAAAATACAAGGCCATAGTCTAGTCTGTATTGTGTAGGTATATTAGACAAGAGGCCGTGGTTCAAAACCTGACTGACACATCTCAAATGAAACGATATAAAAAAAAACACATTTCTTTGAGGACTTCCTCGGTCATCTGGAAAAAACTTTCTACAAATTTTAATTGTGTTCATTTCCTATTATTTTTTATCTAAGCAAACATGACAAAAAAATTCTAAATTTTCAAGAGAAAAAAAATTTTTTTGTATCACACGAGTTTATTTATGTTTTGATTAATTGCCCCGACACAACACAACACAACACAACACATACATCCATAGTGTAGCTGTATCAGTATCAATATTAGTATCAGGATAATATTTGTTTTTAACAACCAATTTGATATGAAATCCATCTGCAATTTTTCATTCTTCCAAATCATTAAATTTTTACAATAACAACTACAACAGAACATTTTTTTTTATTGTTTTTCTTTCCTTTCTATCTCTCACTCTATCTCTCTATTTTTATTATTTTCTAAAAAAATATCAAATAATAACAACAATAACAACAAAAATATTTTCATTTCCTTTTTTTTTTTTTTGTTTCAAAAAGAAATATACCATCACACCCACCATGAACAACGACAACAACAGTAATAAAATATTGTATACATATATTTATTATTGTCATTTATTTTACAACAACAAAAAAAACAAAATATTATAAATGACAAACGCATACACACACAATCTCACAGTCTCTCCTAAAAGTAGACAACATAACAAAACACGTATTTGTTTTGCTATTTGCTTAAATAAAAACTAACGGCTTTATTTTTATAGTTTTCTTTATGTGTATTTGTATCTATGTATGTATATACATATGTATGTGTGAATGTATGTTGCACAAAATTTGTATGCCAGTGTGTATGTATTACGATAGCCTGTATGTTGACAACCAATAGATTAAAAAACATTGAAAAAATGCTTAAAAAAGGTGAAAAAAAATTTTTAAAATGCGAGTCACAGAGAGAGAGAGAGAGAGAGACAAAACGAAACAGAAAATGTTAAATGTTGGCTAATCCGTTCAAGCCGATTTGGAATATCGTTATGCCTCGTTTAAGCCGTAATTGCTGAAATAAATTAAATACGATTTAAACAGGATTATTACTACTCCATCGATTTTTGATAAATTAAAATGAAACCAAAAAAAAATATTCAACATTTATTGAAAAAGAAAAAATAAATAAGTAGAGAAATTAATTAATACAAAACGGACGTTATTTAAGTAATAATAATGCAGTGCAATCCATTGGTGTTCGACTACAAATTGTCGATAAATGGCTCTGAAATCTAAAACCATATCTCTCCTAATATTATCTGCAACAGTCAACACTATGTTGGCTCCGAAAGGCTGTATTTAAAATGTCATTTCATTTATAATCACACTTTTCTGTTAAAAATTAATCTAGGTTAAGTGAAAATGGGAAACCTTAATCAGGATTACAACCTAGCTTCTCACACGACTCATGATGTATTTGTTAATTTTGTTCATGAGCAGCGGGGGACAATCCACCTCTGAAAGACAGATTTTTGAGAACCCATTCATGGCAATTTTATTTCATTCTCCAATTTCTTTGCTAGAAGATTGCTAAAGGAAGTGTGGATCGCAGGCTATTTAGAGGACTTAGTGAAGTTTATGCGGACAATACATAAATACATACATAATTAGTCATTAGAACACTTTAGTCAGGGTTACAATCTAGGTTCTCACACCAGTCGTGTTAGGTGTGTTAATTTTTATACATGAGAGGCGGGGGACTTACAGTTTAAAGCGGACTCCGAACGACAGATTTTTTGAGAAACTTTTCATGGCAGTTTTATTTCACTCTCAGAGTTCTCTGCCAGAAATCTGCTGAGAGAAGTTCGCCGAAGAAATATTTTTTCATTTTTTCGTTTTGATGTTTGAACTGGGGTTTGGACCGTGGCCTCACGTCTAATAAGCCAACACACTACCTACTAGACTATGGCGTGTATGCGGATAATGCCGTAATTAAATATGCTTTGATCGCTTCCGATCTGATAATTTGTGTGTTGAGTAAGCACCTCGAAATTGTCAATGAATTATGTTACATGAGTAATGCTTTCCTTATCCTTATTCCTTATCAGCAAACTGTAAGGGACCACTTAAAGAAAGCTTGCAACATAAAGCAGTTGAACATTTCGGTGCTATCACATGCATTAACAGTGAAGACATTAATGAAACGAATTTCCATTTTATTGTTGAAACAGAACGAAATCGAATAATCGAATAAAAGTGAATAGTTGCAGGCGATGAAAAGTGAATTTCGGACGATAATAATGTATAAAAAATATTGTTACGCAAATCGAAACGACCTAATATCGTTTAACAACAAAAACGATAAACAAAAGCCACACGATACAAATACACACTAACACTAAGAATACAATGAACGTGTTGATTATCTAAAGTGCACACCAGGTTGCGCCTAGTACCAACACCACATGTATGTGACAGAAAGGGATAGACAACATCAGCAAAGTACACAAACAACAATGTATTAGCAATAGAGCTCTCGAGAAGGCGAGATCATGAACATTCCACTTCAAGAATGTTCGTTAGACTGGTTGTGTCGGACTATAAAAGGGCTGCACAAAGCAGGCAGCAGTCAGTAAGAGTTCAGTCAGCCTTGTGTGAAGTTGCATGTGAACAAAATAAGTCGTGGTTGTAAAGATCCCGTGAATACTTGTGTGAACTAGTAAAGTGAAGAAACAGATTATTATTGTTGTATCGTTAAGTTGTATACGTTGGCACACAAAAGTAGTGTAAAGAACAAGGAGAGTTTAACTGAAATTAAACACATATTTGTTTTTACTTTGTTTGCAATTAACGAACTCATATTTAAACGTTTTTAAAAAGGTAAAAACATAACAATATGAACATAGCAAGAAGCTTCCCAGACAGAGGCAAGGCCAGAATTGTTACCAGGGAGTAGTGCAATGATGTATGTATGTCTAGTGGTATTGCAAGGGAATTGTTTATAATAAGCTTCCACGAACTGGTAAAATGTTTGAAACTAATCTTTGGCAACATTTAACGATACTGAAGCAGATTTAAATATTACAATGTCAGATCAAACTGCTTGGCTTGGCAGTTTTAATGGATCTATTGGTGTCTTTAGAACTCTCCTAAGGTTTTAAATTTAAATTATGTAGAGGCCTGCAAAAGCAATTGAATCGCTTTTTAGCACAGAAAGCCCAGAAATTCTACAGTGAAGGAATAATTAGCATCAAAAAGGCATATAAAAATTTAAAAAAAAAAAATTGGTATGAAAAGCATTGAATTTATAGAAGAAAATTGTAATCAGATGGCTTAAAAAATTAATAAAAGAGGATCTTAAAAAAAGAAAACGTAAAATCTACGAAATGAATAAATAAATTGAAAACCAAAACCTTTTTTGATGAAAACAAACAAAAAAAAAATTAAATTTAAAACCACTGTGACAGCATGACACTTGGAAAAACAATATAATTTTGTTGGATTTTCGTTTTTTTTCTATTTTTTTTATTTAGAAAACTTAGCAAACTTGACAACTGTCACATTAAGTTAAATTGTGCCACTGAAAACCCACAAAAAAACAAAATGAGACAAAACGACGAATGGCAGGAAAATATGATTATATTCGTAAACCAACAACAAAATCTGTGTCAGTTTTTTCATTTTTTTTTGCCTTAACCAACGTAAATTTCCAACTTTTCCGCAAACACTTCAAATCTCTTATTTTATTTTCAGTGTTTTTTCTTTTTTTTTCCTTCTTTTTTTCTATTTGCTAAGCGCGCAAAAACTATCGTCGTATTATGAATAAAATTTCAATTTCTTTACAACCAAAAAATACACAAAAAAACAACGAAAACGAAAAAGAAAAATAAACCAAAAATAACAACAATAGAGACTGCGATGATGAAAATAAATAAAAAAAAACGGAAAAATATAATATTTGTAGAGACAAAAGCCAAGCCAAGGCAAGCCAAACCATCTCAGTAAGGGGCTGAAAATAGAGAGGCGAAGCGACAAGGAAAACGAAATAGCCTTGTCTCAAGTGTAATGTGCTCATTTTTCAAAAGAATTTTTCTTTTTCGCATTTTTAGTTCTTTTTCTCTTCTTTTTTCTTTTACAAGAAAACAGGGTAATTTAAATAAATGTAACAAAAACAAACAACCGCAACAGCAGCAGCAATAGAAAATAACCAAAAAAAAAAAAAAATTATAGGAATACATACCCTAAAGTATAGAAAAACTGAAAGTGTTAAGGAAGCAAGAGAGAGAGAGGGAGAATGAGAGAGGGAGCAGTAATAAATACCCACCAGAAAATGGCTTCCGTTACTATAACATTTGTCTGTAATTATTCTTAAAGCGTGGTATAGAAAGTCCATTAATAAAAGCAATTTTTGTTGCCTACTTTTGGGCAAATGAAAAAAATATTCCAACAAAAATGTACGAAATAAATTTCTAGTAACTCAAGTACATGGACCATAACAAAATTAACCTGAAAGTGGCCATCTTATAAAACAAAATTTTTAATTTGCCAGTTTCCAACATGTTTTGTTTTCTAGGTCTTTATTGTTCTCCACTTAAGGTCTTAAAGAACTCTTGTTCTGAATATACTCAAGCCCAACATGTTGATTTTCTGATATAGGACTTGAAACTGGGTTTTTGATATCCATTGGAGTTTGAATTTGGACTTCTCGGCTTTTTACATCCCGCAGCCAACTACTTTTGCCATCCTAAATATTGTATATCCTATGAAATATTCTCCTTTATTGGAAATAAGAAAAGAAAACTTTACCAAGCGTTTTTAAGATTACGTTTTCAAGTATGTTAAGATTTTGCAGCATACTTTAAGGGGCAATAGAAACATTGGCCATAAAATAAATCATACTTTAAGGGGTTCGTTATCAAATAAACACAATTACTAAACTAAGATTCAATAAATAAAAAAAAAAAAAAAAAAAAACTTCAAATATTTTAAATACACAGCCAAAGAAGGAGGAGGAAGGCAGGGGTCCTTTTTTGAACATTTCTAGCAGAGCAACCAGAAAATCCATTTTTAACCATAAATATTGCAGAGAATTTTGCCAACAGATAAACTAAAAAAAGACGCAATTCACCTCCTTCTCTTCGTAAAAGGAATGAAAAGAGTACAAGAAAAAAAAAGTGAGGATTTGTTAAAAATCCAAACCTAAATACCTTTAATAGTTATTGAAAGTATTATCGGAAAATTTTTTGCAATAACAGCAGCAGCCAAGAGTTCACAAAACACAACAACAGAGACAACAACAAGAAAAAAGCACAATAAAAAGAATAAAATGTAAAGAAACTAAGAAAAGAAAATTACCAAAAAAAAAACAACAAAAAATGAAATGAAATAAAATGTGCAGTATTGAGCACCCTAAAAGTATACACGAAATCCTATGAAGAAATAGTCAAAGACATGAAAACAACCTGAGACATCTTAACTGGCATTAAGACAGCGACAAAGAGCAGAAAGCGAAGAGGGAGAGAGAGAGAGAAAGTTAAAACCCAGAAATATCGTGTGGAAAAAGTTAGGATTTAACTTAAATATGGTGTAAAAAGCTTAGACCATTATAGCCAACCCTCGTTAAAAGAAAATTTGAACAACAAAAATTCCTTTATTTTTTTCAAAAACTACAGCATACTTTGCAGCTGTATAACATGAACACAAGTTTTACATACATGTGTGTAAATGTGTATGTGTGTATGTACATATGTATGTGTTTAAAAACTGTTATACATTCTCACGTTTCACAATCAGAGAGAGAGAGAGAGAAGAAAATAAAAGGATAGAAATAGGATTTGTAACCTATGCTTTCAGAAAGAAATTCTATCTGCAGAGTTCGATAAAAAATAAAATTTTTTTCTTATTTTTCTTTCAATACAGTGGGAAGCAAACACAGTTCAATATATTAAATGTTTATTTAAAAGTAAAAGAAAAACTTACATACTTTTAGGCTGAGATATATAGAAAGATTTAGGGATCCGCTTTTAGGCCCTGGATTTTCCATTCAATTCAGAATAATAAAATACTGCCAGCTAGTTAGGATATATTTTTTTAAATTGTGTAAGATTTTTTACATTCAGGATACATGTATAAAAAATGTTGTATATTTTTAGGAATATACATACATGTTAAAAAATTATTCACATTAAAAGTAAAATTCCTCAAATGTTTCCAAAGCTGGTGTAGTTTTCGTATAAAATAATGATCAAAAAAATTTAATTTTGTGTAGCATACTTTCAGGAAAAGAGATGTTGAACACATAAAAAATTAAAGATCATCATATAAATTAGCGTCATATACAAGAAGAGAAGTTCAGATCCACTAAAGCTTGTCACATCAAGTAATGGCAGGTATAAGAAAAGATCAAATCATTGAATTTTATTATCAAAATGCGTGCTCTGTTAAGAAAGCTCATCGCGCGTTTCTTCCATTTTATGATCAGTTTAATCGACCCACTGAAGTGGCTATTCAGGCTATTGTTTGTAAATTTCGCACCAAATTTACATTGTTGGACATTAAACCACCAATACGCTTACGTAGAGTGCGAACTGAAGACAATATCGCAGCTGTATCGGCCAGTGTGTTAATGATGACCATCAATTATCGATTCGTCGCCGTTCGCAGCAATTGAGCCTCTGTTACTCAACAACGTGGAAAATTTTGCGGAAGGATTTAGGTGTGAAGCTTTTCAAAATACAGCTGGTGCAAGAATTGAAGCCGAACGACCTACCGCAACGCAGAATTTTTGGTGAATGGGCTCTTGGAAAGTTGGCCGAAGATCCACTTCTTTATCGAAAAATTGTGTTCAGCGACGAAGCTCATTTTTGGCTCAATGAATACGTAAATAAGCAGAATTGTCAGCCAGAAGCATTGCAAAAGCTAACAATGCATCCAGAAAAAGTCACAGTTTGGTGCGGTTTATGGGCTGGTGGCATCATTGGACCGTACTTCTTCAAAGATGCTGCGAATCGTAACGTAACTGTGAATGGTGAGCGATACTTTGAAATGCAAGAGCTTGACTTGCATGACATGTGGTTTCAACAAGACGGTGCCACATGCCACACAGCACGCGCAAGAACGGACTTATTGAGAGGCGAGTTCAGTGAACATTTTATTTCACGTTCGGGATCGGTCAATTGGCCGCCTGGATCATGCGATTTAACGCCTTTAGACTATTTTTTGTGGGGCTATGTTAAAGCTCATGTCTATACAGACAAGCCCGCTTCAATTGACGCATTGGAGGACAACATTGAAGCATTTATTCGTGAGATATCGGCCAAAATGTTGGAAAGAGTATGCCAAAATTGGACTAAGCGAATGGACCATTTGAGGCGCAGTCGCGGTCAACATTTGCATGAAATAATATTCAAACATTAAATTACATATATGGACCGTACTATCGATTCAAATAAAGATTTCATGAATTTTTCTGAATTTCATGTTTTTTTTTTTTTGAAAAATTTTCCTAGAGCTCTTAAAAAAAAATCAGCCATTAATTATATTTTATGGCCACGAATTAAAAATTTTTGAAATTTCAAATGTTTTTCTTTTCCCTTTCTGTTCCATAATTTTTGCTTGCCACTGTGCTCTCTTGTGCATCTCTTTCTTTCCTTTCTCATGTGAGATTTTATACGTGCTCTCGTAAGTTCATTCCTAAGAATAGATGTGTATTTAAACATTTCCTCAAGGGGGAATAATTCTTCGGATACCCCTATCTCCCCTTCTCTTCCATGTGTTCGCCCCTCGTATTTCTTTGTAGTATTTGTAAATGTTAAATGGTGTCAAAAGTGGCTAAAATGAAAATCTGCTGCAGTTGTTAAAACCTGATAAAAAAAACACACACACACACATACACACACGCAAAGAAACTAAAATTGATGTTCAAAAGAACATGTTGTGTGATGATGATGATGACTAAAGAAGATCTCAGCAGCAATTGTAGAAGAAGTAGCATCAGCAGTGGCACCCAAAAAACCTTAAAGAAGCTGTGAAACCGAAAATTTTAACTGGCAAAATACGACAAGACAACACAAGACAAGGCAAGACAAGAGAGTGCAATATTTTGTTTTCATTGCGCTGCTGTTGTTGTTGAAAATTCATTTTTTTTGCAGTTATTTTGTGTGAACATTTTTCCATTTTCGTCTTCATTTTCTTTTCAAGTTTTTTTTTCGGCTATTTGCTCAGCACAATAAACCAACACTCGAACAACACAACAGTTTAAAATGAAACAAAAAAAAAAAAGAATTCTTTTTCGTTTTCTCACAAATGACTGAATGAGAGAATGTCTTCTGTCTGTCCCTCTGCCTGAGTGAATGAATGAATGAATGAATGAGTTTCGAAAAACAACATATTGTTTGAGAATTTTTCTACGACGTTTTCCATTTCTTTTCTGTTTCTTTTTTTTTTCTTGTCGAAGAAAGTTGAAAAAACTCATTTATTATACGGCATCTATGGCAACAAGAAATGAGAACAATAGCACGAACAACAACAAAAATAGCTTGCATCTATAGGACTGTGACCCTTAATTATACGCGTAGTTCTTTAAATAATTTGTCATGGTTTTGTTATGAAAATAAACACTCTTCAACACAAAGAATATCAAAAATGTTTAAAACAAAATATTTTTGCCCAAAAGTATGCTTTAAAAAATATTGAACTTTTCTTTTAATATTCACCTTAAAAGTATGCTTTATAAATTTAAATATTTTCTCTTTAAATTGCTTTATATTTTTATATTTCGTTTAATTTTTGCTTTAAGAAAATCAATCATTTTCATATTAGTAAGCCTTAAGGTATGCTTCAGTTTCTTTAACCATTTTTTTTTCATTTTTAATCATTTAACTAAGATTTCAGAATTTTAATTTCAGCTTTAGAAAGTAAATCGAAGCGGTTTCTTGTCCTTAGGCCAATTGAATATTAGATCCCCCCCTCTTTTCCATAGCATAACTTAAGGAGTCTTAAAATTAACCTGTTTTAATTCTTTAAACTTTAAAGCTTTTAAAGCCTATTTTTATAGTGTATATTCTTATATAAAAAAGAAAGAATTTAAAGTCTACTTTGCGTCTATAACAAGGCTATAAATTAAGAAACCCAAAAAACAAGACAGAAACATTTCCTCAAGAGGAGTTTTGAATGCAAGTTTATCGTAAAAACTCTTAATAAAATGGCCAATCATGATTAGCAATAAAATTATAGGAATAACTTTGGATTGCTCATTAAAAATTAAAAGCATACTTTGAGGCTTTAACAAATATTAACTAAAAGTAAAATCTACTTTTATGGTTCTCTCTCTCTCTCTCGCTGGATGTGTTGCCTTTTAACATATTTCTGCTTTGTATTTAAGTTGGATAAGAAAAGTTTTCTCTGATTTCCAAAAACATTAAAAATAAATACGTAGATAGAGAGGGAGTGGGAGAGAGAGAGATATGTAGAGAGGGGTTAGAGCAACAATTTAGATCGTTAACAATTTACCGCACGTAAACCTTAACTGACTTTATTTGGCCTTTAATTTGAGTCTCCATGTTGGTTGATTGTTGAAACTTAAAGTTTCCTATTGTACTGGGCCTATGACAACATACATACATACATACATTCTACAAATAAATCGTATGAGGCAGGCTTCCACACTCTTCTTACTTCAAAAACAAATTGGCTGCTATAGTTGGAGGTAAAAAGTAGGAATAAAAGGGGGAAGAAAATCTTCAGAAAAGAAATAAAACTTAAATGTAATGGCTGGCAGAAAAAGTTTTCGCCTTTCTTTTGTAATATCGACTAAGTATTCGAACAATAAATCGATAATCGTGTATAAAGTGCTCTCTTCTGATTTCTTTCTTTAATAGTTTTACTCTCTCTACAACCCTCCCCACCCTTCTATGCCATTTCCTGTGCTAACTTGCTACTGCTTGCTTGCTTATATTTCTTTAGAGAGAGAGAGAGAGAGAAGGAAAATAGTTTTTCTTTCGCTTACGTTCTACGATTACAGGATTTTATTAAAAGTTTTCTAAGTAAATAATCGATGTTTCGTTTTTCTTCTTTCTTTCTTTCATTCTTTATGAAAAAAGCAGTTTTAGTTGTAAGACTTTTGTTGTATTGTTTTTGTACTGAAGTGTGTTGTATTTGTAAGAAGAACAACAACAATAACATTAAAAGTTAAAAATCAAAGTCTGTCCAATCAGAAAAGAAAAAAAACATCAGTAATACGATTAAGGGTTTCCATAAGGGCTTTTGAAAACCCATTACGTAGGCTGGGGACCTCAAAAATATCGAGTCTTTAAAACCACACCGAATTCAAGACAACTCTTTGAATCCAACTCCTACCCGAGCTGACCTAAAACATGATTAAACAATGCTTAGTTGAGTGAAGCCGAGGTTAGGTAGGGAACTTCCGTTGGCTTCTGAGGTCAAGTACTGAAGAATTGACTGAATGCTTTCTACCAGTGTAGGAACTCCATAGGTAAGAGCTGGGGTCTTCCGCCTAGAGCCATTCGCTGGATATATCTGGCGATTGTTAGACCGGTCATTACTTATGGCTGCATTGTCTGGTGGTGTGCCATAGATAAGAGTTTTCTACGGAAAATCTTAGATAAGGTTCAGAGGATTGCCTCCTTGAGTATCACTGGAGTGAGGAAGAGTTGCCCTCAGGCTGCTCTTGACACTATGCTCTGCCTGACTCCGCATTATTTGTATGTCAAGTGGTGTGCAGCGCGTAGTGCCATACTTCTGAGGGAATCGGGCTGCTGAAAACAGCGCTCGATAGGTCACTCCAGAGTTCTGAATGTCGTCTTTCCTGACGGGATGTACGGACTTTCGGAAAGGCAATGAGACGGCGGCTGCTCTTGCTAGGTTAGGTTCGCTTTCTAGGGGCGATTTGATAGTTGGTTCTGACCCCCCGGTCTGTCACCTCTGTGGCCTCATCAATGGATGGATCAGGGAGGAAGAGCAGATGCGTTGGGGGAACGGATCGGGTTGTTTTGTCTCTAGATGTCTATGGCCTGCTGTGGACAATAGGAGAACAGGTTGGCTTAAGATTGGTTGTCAGTTTTATCACAGGGCACTGCGAGATTAGGTCGCTGACGGGTATCTGGAACAGATCCCAGCCCGACTATTGCAGGTTGCAGGGCATGTTGCGATGAGGAGGAGTCGGAGACTATCGAACACCTCCTCTGTAACTGCCCAGCCCTTGGAAGAATGAGGTTGAGGACCCTTGGCAGGGCCTTCTTTGAGTTTGAATTCTGTGTCGAGAGCCGACATCAAGGCTCTCCACAGATTCATTAGTGGCTTAGGCTGGGTGAGAGTCGCTAGGGCTTCATTAGTGCAGTCGCGCAATTCCTTTTTTTTTTTGTTGTGTCTTATCTGTGTAAATCCTACACTTCCCATTCTCCCCTTTCCTACATCCTCTCCTTCTTAATCCCTCTATCATCCTTCCCTCTATAAGGACGTTGTACAATGGCTCAATTCGACCTCCGGGTACTCTATTTGTCTTTATTGACAAGTACACGTCCTCTAACCTAACCTAACCTAGGTGAGTGAAATTTTCAGACAATATATTGGCCGGATTAAAGACCGAACTTCAATTCGAATTTTGAATTTATGATCAATTATGAAGCGAAAAAGGCATGAATAAATAATGCAGAATTCAGCAGAAAGTTTGCCCAAAAAGCGTACAGAGTGTTTCAAAAAAAATGTTTTAGAAAAAGGTGCAAAACTGAGTACATATAAATTTCATTATTTTAACCACATTTTTACGGTGAATTTATAAATTTCTGTTTTGAATTTTACATTATTTTGCAGCAGAAAAACAAAAAGTTATTTAATGTACTCACTTCTGCTCCCCACTGTACCTATATTTGCCAGACTAAATGTATTTGAAATTTTTGCTTATTTTTTCAATTATTTTTTCTTTATTCAGAGAGTGTTTAAAAAAAATGTTTTAGAAAAAGGTGCAAAACTGAGTACATATAAATTTCATTACTTTAACCACATTTTTACAGTGAATTTATAAATTTTTATTTACAATTCTACATTATTTTGTATTAGAAAACAAAAAAAAAGTTATTTAATGTACTCACTTCTGCTCCCCACTGTACCTATATTTGCATGACTAAATGTATTTGAAATTTTTGCTTATTTTTTTCAATTATTTCTTTCTTTTTTCATCGTTTATTATGATTTACAATTACAATTTCAAAAATTTCTTTAAAGCCCAATAATTACAGTCTACCTTAAGGCTTTAATTCGTTTATCTTTTTTTGCTTGTAATTATTTTATTGGATTTATTTTAATTTGTCGGTTTCTATCTGTATGGATCATAAATAAATTAAAATGCAATTATTTGCTTAAAAATTTAATTTCAAAAATGTGAAACCTTATCTTACATAGCTTTTGCTGTCTTAATTGACATTTTTCTTATTAAGAAAGAGAATTTAATGCGTATTCTATCTAATTAAGCCTTTAAATAGGCAACACTTTTTAATATAAGTATGTGTATGTGTCAGTATTGTGTGAGTATTTTAATCATTTTCTTTTAGTAGACATTTTCAGTCTTAATTAGGATTTAATAGGATTGTGTCTGTGCGTATGTGTGTGTGTATGTGTATGTATTATGTATTATTTAAATATGTATTATTTAAATAATCATTTCGATAGACATACTAAAAACCCACATACACAAATACACACACACATACACTTAAATACAAGCAATTATTTCATGCTTTTGCTCTTTTCGTATCATAAAATTGTGCATATGTTAAGGCTGTAAAAAAAAGAAAGAAAGAAAGAATATAATAAACCCGAGAAGGAAATTTTTATGACAGCTTTTTATGGATTTCATAAGGTGGTGGATGGGTAGTTAGGGGGAGGGGGGGAGTATGTGATTATGGATGAATAGAATAAAAAAAAAACTTTTTTTTTTTTTTTTCGTTCGCCTTTATTTAATAAGTACGTGAGCAGAAGGAGAGTGCTTTGCTTTGTTTTTGATTTTGTGTTTGCTTAACCAAATTAAGATAATCGCACAGCGCAGCACAGCGCAGCACATGTACTTAAATAGGAAGCGAGCAGGGGGCATATCTTTTTGATGTCGGCAGTTTTCGATAATTTTTCTCTTCGCCTTCTTCATGTTCATATTATTTTATATCATTTACTGCTGTTGTTGATTTGTTTTTTGTTTTTGTGTAATTTTTTTTTTTGTGGGATAAGATACCCATAAACGCCACCATAATGATGGCAAAAATTTGATATGATCTACGGTTTTGATTTTCCTCTTCCCCCCACCTTATTCGTTTTCCCCCTAATGGTTACATACGCAGCTAAAATCAACAGCATTGCTATAGTGGCAGGCAAAATTGTGACGTCGTTGAAAGTAATTTCTGGATTTCCCATTGGAGGAGGCCTATTTCTGTATACGATTTCACTTTTTAATATTTCAAGTGAATAAAAACGGCCGAATCATATTTATTCCACTAAATTTAGTCCAAAAATAGATTTGTTTTGTTCAAAAGGTGAAGAAGAGTTCCTGCAAAAACCCTTTGCCAATGACAGCTACGCTAAACGTGCTCCTTTAGAGTTCCAGCAGACTTTCCGAGTGCCTCTCATCTTGCCATGGCCAAATTTGCTGCAGTATACGAAGCCAATCACACAGGAAACTGTATTTTGAATTCTGCACATGCAGGTTATCAATGAGTTTCCAAATGGACAGACGTCACGCGAAGGCAGTTCCCCGAAATTCCATTATGTTCCAGTATTCTTGTGATGTGAAAATTGTACCGCTATGTCATCTCGTTGAGAGTATGCGCGTCGTTCGCAAACCGTCCCAGCTCTGATAGCCGCCCTGCGTTTGTGATGTGTGTTGTGTTTACGACAGTCACATGGTGCATCACAGCGGCCGACGTTGTGTAAATACGGCAGTTACTTATTGGTCCACAAAGAAGTATGGTTCACCTGTGCTTTCCCGAATGGTGACACATTGCGGTCAGTTGTACCGCTGTGAAAAGTTGCAAAGTGTGTTCCAGGTGCGTAGTCACGAAATGTGTTCTCCTCAGTTTGGGAAACAATTTCCTCCGCAACACTTTATTATAAGCAGAACCAATGAAAGGCATTTTCAAACTGTTCAGTCTATTAAGTATCCAAACTAAGCGCCAGGGTATGTTAACAAAGCTTGGATGGCAACATTTGCCCTCCACTGTTGCTTTGGCAACAAATTGGCATCATCCTGCAAACAAAACATTCCAATAAAATCGCAAATGACAAGAATTTTTCCTCTCGTTTTTTTATTGCCCCAAAAAACAACATCAAAATTGTCTCCCAGCCCTGGCTGGCACAACATATGAGCCCCACGGCCTATAAAAAAAAACCATAGGCAAAGAGCAAACGGGAGGGAGGAGGTAGACACAGAGCAATCGTAATAATCATAATAATGATGTTATAAGTCGAATACAATGGCAGTTTATCATCGAAAGATTTTTCGTTTTCAGTTTTTCTTTTTTTTTCGATGCTTTTGTGTAGGTCTGCCTGACAATTTAGATTAAGTTTTATGGATTCAGTGGAGAAACAGCCTTAGCAGGGCGGTAATTCCATTTACTCCCCCCCTCTGGCAACACCAGATAAATTTCATAGAAAATCAAAGTTAAGGTTTCCCAAGTCATGGTTGGTAGTCTCAACATTATTTATTAAAGCCGATTTTGTTGATTTTTTCTTTTTTTCGTTCGTTTTCAATTTTTATGTGTTTATGTCCTCCAAAAAGTATGCCTCATATGTGTGAGTAGTGAGTAGCGTGTACCTTAATATTCTTTTAAATTTTGTTTTGTAGTTTTTTTTCTTTCTTTTATTGTTATTGGTTTTCTATTTGTTTTTTCCTTTATATTTTCAAATTAGTTTAGTTTTGTTGTAAACACACACACACATATACTCGGTATTTGTATATTGTTTCATTGCGTTTCATTATTTATTTGCCTTAAGATAGGCACCATATTTTTACGTTAGACTTTCTATTGCAAATTTATTATTAAATCCTCGTATTTTAAAGGCTGTTGGAACATGAAACATAAAAATTTCATAAGCAATGTAAATAAACTCTTATTAAATGTGGGCCTATTTCAATTGAAAGTTTTGTAGAACAAGAAAGAAAAATAAAAAAAAACATAAAAAAATTATAAGAAATTTCCAAACAGTCATCATCATTATATTTCTGGGCAACATTTGTCATAAATTATGGAAACGTTTCTTTAATAGAATTTCTTTTTTTTTTTTCTTATAGAGATGATGGTAGTAAAAATAAATAAAAGTAAAACATATTTATAGGCGTGCGTTAAAAAAGTTCGATAAACAATCAAAAATTCGCAAAATATTTCATTAAGAAAATATTGTTGTTGCCTTTAAGGAATTGATCGATCGATAGAAAATTTTTATTTTCATTGACTTTTTAAATTTCTTTTCCTTCTAATTTCCAAACGCCAATAAAAATTTGATTTAGAAATCTAGTGCCTACTTTTGGGAAGCTTATTTGATTGAATAACTTCAAAATGTATGTAAAAAACAGTTGGTGCATTTTTTACTTAAGGTTTGTAGCTTAATAACTTGTAAGAAATTTTGTAGGCATTAAATATTATTTATAATTTCAATCATATCTTTCCATTACTTTTTCAATCAAGTTTCTATGAGTGATGATAAGATTGTCATCTAACGGTGCCAAGGAATAATGCTTACTGCAAAAAAAAAAACCTTGGGTTATTGTCTTGGATGTATTGGTAAGGAACTTGGCTTACTGAATCCTAATATTTTTCAAGAGATGGCTTTAATTGACGAATTTTATGATAATAAAGGGTCCACCAAATAACTTTTTTTTTGAAAATGCTTTAAAAAAGAAAACTACTGAATATTTTCTCAAATTTCTTTTTTTATTTGAAAGTACAATCCCTCCGTTTAATAATGGAAAATAATTTCATTCAAATGGCTGCCTCGGCTGGCCATGCAGTAGCCTACAGCAGAAGATGCCGATTTTGGCAAAAAAAAATCATCTTTTCAGATGAAGCTCATTTTGATCTTGACGGGTATCTAAACAAGCAAAATTGTCACATTTGGGACACAGAAAACCCGCAC
Organism: Sarcophaga carnaria; assembly: GCA_958299815.1. Lineage (NCBI taxonomy): Eukaryota > Metazoa > Arthropoda > Insecta > Diptera > Sarcophagidae > Sarcophaga > Sarcophaga carnaria. The sequence continues at coordinate 127,230,533 of OY283150.1, read as the reverse complement.
GCATACATTGAAAAGCCGACGCACCCAAAACGAGTCACTGTTTGGTGCGGATTTTGGTCCAGAGTCATAATTGGGCCATTTTTCATCGAAAATGAGCAAGGAATGGTCGTTACAGTCAATAGCGATCGTTATCGGGCCATGTTGAACGAATTTTTGTTCACAAAAATTGAAGAGGAGGATATTGGCAACATTTGGTTTCAACAGGACGGCGCTACGTGCCACACAGCCGAAGCTACACTCGATGTTTAGCGCCCTGTTTTTGAAGATCGCATTATCAGCCGCAGAGCTGATGTCGTTTGGCCACCTCGGAGCGGCGATTTGACACCGTTGGACTATTATTTGTGGGGAGCCGTCAAAGATAAGTGTTACGCCGACAAGCCAGAGACAAATGACGCCTTAAAGGACAATATTCGTGAAGCCATTGGTGAAATACAGCTGCACACAATCGATAATGTGCCAAAAAAAATTGAACCGATCGTGTAGACTACTGTATGGCCAGCCGAGGCAGCCATTTGAATGAAATTATTTTCCATTATTAACCGGAAGTATTGTACTTTCAAATAAAAAAAGAAATTTGAGAAAATATTCGAAAGATTTTTTTAAAGCATTTTCAAAAAAAAAAGTTATTTGGCTTCCTCCCTAATAAATATTCAATTCAATTAATCTCTAAAAGTTAGTAAAAAAATAACGAAGAATTAAATTATGCCATAAAATAACTCATATTGCCAAACGTAGTACACCGCCGATTGTAATTAAAGTTAAAGAAGGATTCTCTTCTTATTTTTATTGAATAAATTTCAAGTAGTTGGAGGGGCGGAGGCATAAATTATTCTTGAATTATTCACACCTTTTGCACTAAAAATCATTTGAATAGCAAGCAAGGCACACTTTTACTCTTTATTTATGCATGTATTGATTTTATAATTTCTCTCTCTCTCTCCATTTCTCATTGACACTTAATCCTTTTCCTATACTCTCTGCCTCTCTTTTTAGCCTTAAATAATATTCAAAATAAAATAAAAAAAAATAAAAAAAAAAAAGTATTTGAAATAGAAATGAAAGAAAAATGTTTTCAAATATAAATTTTCATTAACTTTATTGAAATGCCAATAAAATGAAAAGAAATATGGACAGAGAGTGAGAGAGAAAGAGAGAGAGAGAGAGCGAGAAAAAAGAATTAAAAATCCTCAATGGTTTTAATTTAGTTGCCACCATCGTCTATACCAACCGAGTAGGGCGGCGTTAAAGGGGTTCGGAGAGAGTAAAAATAAATGAAATAAAGCGTTGCGAGTAATAGAAAAAATAGAGCAAACATAGACATGGTTTTTCTTTTACTTTTCACTGTTAAATATTGTATTGCATTCTGTATAAATAGAACTACAAACACCACGCTCTCTGCTACTCTCTTTATCTCTCTCTCTCTCTCCCTCTGTCTGCAATTGTGATTGTGTGTGTTGAAATAAATTGTGGTAAACACTTGCATTCAACATTTAAGTTTGTTATGCATACAGGGGCATATACATATGTACAGTTGTGTTCAAAATAATAGCAGCGCCCTTCATTTAAAAGCAAAGTTTAAAATTAAGGAAAAAAAAACGAAATATCAAATTTTTTCGACTTAAAATTTATTTCGAATTCATTTTCTAATTTTTTAACACTTAATTATTAAATTAAAACTACGAAAACAAAAAATATTTCATGTAAATAAAGCTTAATCTCAAAATTAATTGTTCAAAATAATAGGAGTGTTAGCACACAACAACCTAATAATTTTGAAACAAAAGGCACAAAAGTTTGATATTATCTTAAAATAGTTAAGTTATTTTAGTATTTGGTTGAATAACCTTTGTTTTTAATGAATTCAGCACATCTACGAGGCATTGAGTCAATAAGATCTTGGCATCTCTTTAAAGGAATTTGATACCACGCATCGCCACTGTGATCCATAGTTCTTTTGCATTTGAAGTTTTTTTTTGTCTGCAACATACTTTTTAACATCTACCCATAGATGTTCTATGGGATTAAGGTCAGGAGACAGAACTGGCCACGCCATAACCTTACCCCATTAACCCGAAACCACTCATTTGCCAATTTACTGATGTGTTTCGGGTCATTATCTTGTTGGAATATCCATTTTAGAGGATGCCAACCTAGACGTTCCTATCCATTATGTCTCTAATTCGATGTATTGGGACTAAACCATTATATGAAAATTTTCCGCATATCATTAGTTTTGCACCACCATGTTTAACTGTCTTTTGTGTATACTGGGCTTTATATTTGGTGATGGGCGGACATCTAACATACTGTCTAGACCCAATGCCACCAAATAAAACAATTTTGCCTTCGTCGGTCCACAGTATGTTTCTCCATTTTTCTTTCGGCCAATTGATATGTTCTTGGGCAAACTTTAAGAGTGCTGCTACCTGTTTTTTTTTTTTGTCAGCAATGGCAACTTTCGTGGACTTCTTGCGAATAAATTGTTGCCCATCAGATGCCTACGAATAGTAGGGCCACTTACGGCAAGATTCAGCTGCTTTTGAATTTTTTTTTTGCATACGCCGAAGGATTCATTTTGCTGTATCGCACAATTCTGCGGTCATCGACAGTTGATGTTTTGAGCTTGCGCCCACGCATTTCGAGTTTTTTTTTTTGTATATTTTAATGCATTTGCGATCATTTGATTGGAGCAACTTAAGGTTTCCCCAATTTCTTTAGAAGTTTTGCCTTTTTTTTCGAAGATTTTTAATTCGTTTTCTCTTTTCTTCAGTACAGTGCTTTCCTCGTGGGCAATTCACCCGACTTTGTATCGTGTATGTTGTATTGAATACATTTGTTTGTTTGTGAACGCTCAATGCTATGCTATGATATTGTATATCTCGTGGCATTCAAACAATTTGATAGCCCGAAACCAACACAACTTTTTGAAAACATATGAAAACATATACACATTTTTTTCATTCACACATTTTGATAGCACGAAACCAATACAATTTCCAAAACCATATGAAAAAAATGTGTATAAGTGTATCGGATTTTTATATGAAAAATATCAACAACAATCATACACTGTTGTATGTTCTTCCAACAATACAATGAATACAACGATACAACGGCTTGTGTGAATTGACCAATAAAGTTATGTGAATCACTGCAGAAAAAGTTTTTACAACATTTTTCCGTACTTATTTTTCACTTTTTTCTTTAAATTATATGCTGTTAGATTTTGATATTTAAAAGAACACTCACAGTCCTATTTTTTTGATCAACTAAATTCAAGGGCAAACACAGAAATGAATCAATTTCATTGTAAATATTAAAGTTATTACGAGAAACTTTTTTGTATTTTATTTCTTACATATCTCGTTGTAACTACCATTAAAATATATCATGTTTTGCAAATTGGTAGAATAAAAATGTTTAACTTTGAAAATATTACATGGTAGCACTCCTATTATTTTGAACACAGCTGTACATACCCACATATACGCTGTATATGCACATTATTAAGTAAATGAAAGCTATACTGTATGCACATACATATATTTGTTTGAGTAAAACTAAGTGCAAGTGTGTGTGAATATGTGTGAAAAGACATTTTAGTGCAAGGTTACTTACATATGTATATATATGCATCGTTTACAGTTAATGCAATTTAAAAATGAAAATTTTAATTTACAAACACACTCTCTGCCTTACTCCTTCCCTTGCCATTTAACATGCTCTCATGCCCTCATATTCTCACCACACCACTTCATTTTTCATATTATAACGAAACCCTTATGTATACATACATACATACATACATACATATACACTTAACATTTAGCCAAACTAGCTCAAAAACAGTAAAAACGAGAGAAAGGCAGAGAGAGAGAGAGTATGACAGAAAGTGAAAAATAAAAGAAAATAGAGTGTAAAAATTCTCATATAAATAGTCGAGGAGGATATTTAATTGGAAATTGCAATTTGTACGAATTAACATTTATAATACAAACACACACACATACACTTACACAATCACAGCTACTCTCAATACCAGCATACCACCATCAATACTGTCTCACTGTGTTGTTTATACTCTCACGCATTCGCTTGGAAGTGTATATGTACGCAAACATACGCAAACATATGCAATACAAAACACATCACATTACATTATTGTCATTAGGATCACTACCTCCGTCATCATCATCATCATCATCGTCATCATCATCATCGTCATCATTAAAACTATCACCACAAACATAATTACAACATTTGTAGTTGAGCAGTAAACGAATGCATTTGATATTGGAATGGACAGTGGGACCGAAGCTATCAAAATAAATAAAAAAAAAAAAATTTTAATTTTTGCAACACTCCCCATACTGGCAATTTGAATGCTATTAAGTGATCCCATTGGTCTGAATACCACAGAGAACTAAAGATTCTAGTCAGATTACTTGGAAATTTAAAATATGACAGATGTGATGACAGCTTACAATAGAAACTTGGGCCGTATACAATGAGAGTATGAATGCAGCGAATGCAGAAACCTAAACTGTAGTAGGCCAAACACAGTCATGGAGAAAAACGGACCGGCAAGAAATCCTCCTTGACATACCCAGAGCTAATAACAATATTAATGAACTTTGGTGGGCGATAAGCCAGCATTATCTCAGTAAGATTAGAACTCAATCTTCTTGCCACGAAATACAATAGAGCAACTCAATACAGTCAACCCTCCTATAATGCGGTGAGTGCGTATCGCGTTGTATGGAAACCGCGCAATAAGAAACTCGGATTTAACGATACAAGCCAGGCTAATTCGTAGCGCGCTCTGTTTAAACCGTCTACCGCGTTGTATGGAAACCGCGCTGGAAGAAACTCGGAATTAGTACAAATCCCATCATTCGTACCGCGTTATATGGAGACCAAGGCAAGATAAATTTTAAATTATTTTTATTGAATTAAAGAGTTCATATAAGGATTGATAAAAAAATAAATGAAACAAAAACTAAACTAAAAGACGCCGTGGTGTAGTAAGTAGTGTGTTGGCTTACTATTCGTAAAGCCCGGGTTCGTATCCCAGGTCAGACATCAAAAATGAAATATGAAAAAAAAAATATTTCTTCGGCGACTTCCTCTCAGCAGATTTCTGGCAAAAACTCTGAGAGTAAAATAAACTGCCATGAAAAAGTTTCTCAAAATTCTGTCGTTCGGAGTCGACGTTAAACTGTAGGTCCCGCCACTCACGTATAAAATTAACGCACACAACATGAGTGGTGTGAGAAGCTAGGCCGTAATCCTGACTGAAGGGTTGTAATGGCCAATTATGTATGTATGTAAACTAAAAGACTATTTTCCACCAAAAATAAGAAAAACTTTGTAAAATTTTGTAATTTTTCAACATTCATCTTCACTGTCAGCTAAGAGTTGCAGAAATTTTTTTGGAAAGACTTGGTCACCAACAAAACGTATGTACTGTGAAAGAGCTCTGAGATGACTGAAACCGATGTCGTCGTAGACGGCTATGAGATAAGCTGGCATGTTTATATAAACATGTTGTTTGTATATCTCGGCTGTGCCTTTGCGTCGAAAATAAAAATGATATTAAACCCCCTTACAATATCTAGTTCCTAGAGTTATTCATAGGCTGTGCGGGAGGAATTATGGGATGTTGTTGAACAGAAACCGTGCTGTAAGAGGACCGCGTTATAGGAGGGCTGCAGCAATTTCAGCTCCGCGTTATATGGAAACCTCGTTCTGAGAGTACCGCGTTATAAGAGGGTTGACTGTATATTCTCTATTAAAAAAACAGATGGCAACTCTATCATTCTAGAACATGTCACAATAGACTTATTTGGATACAATTTGACTAAACTAACTGAAGCAATGAAAAACGAATTAAAAGAAGACGTTTTCCCTTAGAGAAACTAGCAGAATAAAACAATAACTATAAGCTTTTAGTGCATTTGGAAATCCCGTCAGGTGTCAGAAACTACAAAGCTGCGCACTTACAATTCGAATGTCAAATCTGGCGACGCACAATTACAATTTAAGCCCGCCTACCAATTTTCCGAACAAATCTCTGCCACAAATTCTAAGCATCAGGTGGTAAATTGATGATATTGAACTGATGAACGCAGTAAACTAAACTCATACTCTTACTGAGTTATTGCAGCGGAAACGGCAGTAGGGAGGCCACACACTGGCACCATTACTTGCACAGCACATCGGTGGAGTCGGCAAGTAACAGTTTTACACTGAGAATAAAGGGTAACAGAAGAAGTAAAAGCCAGAGCTAATAGAGTCCGTGGGGAAATATTGTAGGCGTTTACGGCGCGGTATGCTTTCTCTTAATATCTTTAATTGGCAATAAATAATTGAATTTCTGAGCATTCTTATGCTTCCAATTACTACATCGAAACCTACCTAAGGCTTTGTATGACGTGAGTGAGTTAGGTTAGGTTAGGTTAAAGGACGTGAACTTGTTAATTAAGACAAGTACAGTACCCGCAGGTCGTATTGTTTACAGCGTCCTAGTTTCTCACACCACTTATGTATGTTGTGTGTGTTAATTTTATACATGAGTGGTGGGACCTACAGTTTAAAGTCGACTCCGAACGACAGATTTTTTGAGAAACTTTTTCATGGCAAATTTTATTTTACTCTCAGAGTTTTTGCCAGAAATCTGCTGAGAGGAAGTCGCCGAAAAAATATTTTTTGTGAATGAGTTAAGGACTTAGAAACTTGTATGAATAAAATTTTTATTAAAACCAGTCGGTTCAGTCATTAAAGTTTTTTTTTTAATTAATTAAATAAATAAATTAATTAAAGATTATAAATACCTTTTATATGGCCATAGAATTTACAAAAAATATTTCTTCAGTTTTTTTAATGCAACACTTACCTATAAAGAAAAAAGAAAAAAAATAAAATTTGATTAAAAATAAAATTACAAACAAAAATACACCGAACTTATGAAACTAAAACACTGTAAAGAATAATGTGGACAATGATTTCTATGTTTAATGTCCTTACATTTCATTACACACCCTTTAAATCACTGGGTTTACTTTCAGAATAAAAAAAAATATTTTCATTTTAAAACTAAAACTTGTTTTAATTAAAAATCAATTTTTGAAACTGAAATTAAAAAAAAAAAATTTTTTGATTATTTTTCTATACTTTTAAGCCCACTGTAATTAACATTCATAAGCTAACAGTATTGCTTGTTTTTATTTCACTTACACGACACAACACCCCCGCCCACCCGAAAAGTTTGCTTACGAAATAATTTGCTTCGTTAACAACAGAGTGTCGTTTTAAATTTATTTGCAACTGCATCCATAACATCATCCTCAGCTGAGCTGTATTAATGCAATTACAATTACACTTGCAATTACAAATTACAAATTACATCTCTTCTATCTCTCTCTCTCTCTTTCTCTCTCTATCTTTGTATTTGTCACAACATCACTTATTCACTCTCACCCTCGCTCTCTCTCTCTCTCTCTCTCTCTCTCTCTCTCTCTCTCGAGTTTATCTGTTTGGTTCGTGTTGTTTGAATGTTTTTACTTGAAATCGTGAAAATTTCCGGGTAATTAGTTTACCATGTTGCCAAACAAATTTTGTGGTTTTGCTTTTTAACCAAATGTACACGCACACATATACATATATATACATATACATTACTACACATACATTTACATACATATAGTGGTAGTAAATACAAATACAAATGAATATCTGAATGTTAACTGGGCAATCATTTCAAATTTTTATTATGACTTGAACGAACTTGGTGACTGCAGTCAGTAATCCATGCAGAGATGGGAGTGTGTTAATGGCCTTTGTTCGTTAAGCACTTGATCCCATTTTACTTTAGTATGAGGAATATTCATGTAAATGGTGGCCGTTGTAATGGTGGTTGTGCTGTAACTAAAACTATTTAAAGGAATAATGATTGAAAAACAATTTGTGGCAGCCCTAAATTAGGCAACAAAAAAAACTCCAAGAGAGACTTTAAATTTAAGCAAAGAATATGGATATAAAGAATACGCATAATGTAGAAGTAAAATTTCTTATGGCGGGTCGTAACATTACGACCCGCTCTCATCAAAATTGTTTTTAAAATCATTTCTGGGTGAGGGGAGAGGAAGACAGAAGGAAAATGAACACAAACAAAGAGCGTAACAATGTGTTGCTCTCATCGTACGTATGTACATGTGTATGTATTCTTGTGTTTTTTGATTTAGTTGTCGATCAGACTGCCACAAGAACACATGTTTAGCGGATGCTTTATCATTTTATTTCAGAATAACACACGAAGAATATTTTGTGTTAAAAATGTCATTAGCTCGGCGTATTTCATTCTTTTATTTTGTCTCATAGTATAATTTTTTTTAAATGCTTTGGAATGCTCGTTTTTTTTCTTTTAGTAACAAATGGTTTTTTTATTCTTTTTATTTTTCTAAAAAACATGGCCTAAATTTTAAGCCAAAGCTTTTAAGCTTTATGTTCTTTTAATAATAAAATGGACTTTTTATTTTATCTTTATTTATTTAAAATTATACATTTACATATGTATGTTGATGAAATGAAAATAAAAATAGCGTATATTACTAACACTTTTATATGGCTGTAAATAAATAAATTCTCTCAACTTATTTTCTCTCTCTCACTCACTAATCCATAACCATAGGCATGTGTTAACCTAGAGGAAAATTGTTAGTAATAATTTCAAGTCTACTTATTTACCCAATGATATGTATATGTGATCGGAAAATATAGAAACATTTTACTGCACTAAATCCCTAAAGACACCGTATTTAACTTGGCAAGTATTCTTCCAAAAATCGAAATCATTTCTCATTGAATATTAGTGAATACTACTGTGATATTTCTTTGGGCGTATAATTGAAGTATGAAAAAAGCGACATGAACCTTCTTCTTTAGAAGCTGACAAGATTTTTACGCTCTTTTTAACAAACATTCTTGATGTTCGTGTCCTATGTGTGTAAAAAGCCGAAGATGTTCTTCCCCTGAGGGACATTGGTGCCGACGTCGACACCAGAAAAATAAATAAAAAAAAAGTGGTCAAACAACAAAAACGCACGATGAGAACAACGCATGATGAGAACAACGCATTGTTACGCTCTTGCTTTCTGTAACCTTCCCTTCTATCTTTCCCCCCGCGTCATGAAATATTTTTGAAAAATATTTCAAAATATGTTAAAATCCACATTCTTTATACTTTATTTTCTTTGATTTAAGGCATATTTGATCATATCCTATGGATCGATATTCACAGAGGACCGTGTGACTATCACAGAAAATCTCTTTCGTTTTCTTATTCGGTTTTTTTAAACAAGTTTTTCCCATTTAAGCAGGCATTTGGTTTAAGGTAGCATGACGGAATTGTCATTCATTAAAACCAATTCACTGTTCACAACCCTGTTGATTGAGTGCTAAAGCAACAGACTTTCAATGTCAATATTTTCGAGGAATATTTTCTTTAGAATCAAATGTTGGTGGTTACGCCAACATAGACAACTGGTGCGTATATAGAACTCAGGGAAAAAGTGACTGCTATTTCACGTGCGATTTGTTAAACTTAACATTTGAAACCATAAAATGGATAACCCTTTAACTATTCATACAATTATTGCAAACAGAACACTGTAGTATAAGCGAAAACATATTCGCGATGAAAAAAAAAACCAGCTTAATTGGTTCTTATAAATGAGGCAATATCAAGAGCATAATTATGCGCTTCTCTCCCTAGGCTTTGTACGCTTCTCTTTTCCTTGCCCCAAGGTCTTTGAAAGCAGTTTCCTTTAACGGAAGAAAAATTTTTTCACCAAAATTATACCCTACGGTCAGAAAATGGAAAAGCGAGCACAAGTATTTAATGAGACTTAATTGGAGGCTACAACTTAAGTATGATATGCACACTTCCCTACTCTCCCTCTCACCATGCTTTCCACAAGTTTTGCATTCTTTTGACTGCTTTCGGTAATGCCTTGAGAGGAAATTTAACCCTGAACTCTTTTTGCTACATGCTGCTGTTGTATTTCAGTAGCCATTATTTTTTTTTCCTTGTTTTTATTATATCTTGTGTTGTTGTTGTTGTTGTTGTTGTTGCTGTTGGCTGTATAAGTGCTTAAACAATTTAAACAATTACAAACTAATTAAGGTTTAATGTTATTGTTCTTGTTGTTGTTGTTTGTTGTTGTAGAGTTTTCTTATTTCTCTTCACTGATAACATAATGAACTTTGCCTCACTTGCTTACTCTCATACTCTTGCGCTCTTGCATTCGCACTTATACTCTCACACTTTTGCTGCTATCCAGCAGTAATTGTTTACCTTAAAAATCCCATCGAATGACTAATTTTTTGACGCTTCAGTAACATTTCTTCAAAAATTCTCTATTCTTTCCCTCTGGCACTCCCACTCTATATTGCTTTCATGTCTCTCTAGTCTTTGTTTCTCCGTCCCTTGTTAGATTTTGTGATCGATTGTGAGATTTCTTATAGTATTGGTTACACTGTGGGTGTAAAAATCACGAGAATAAAACTATTTTAAGTGCGTACAACTATTTTGTAAAGGCAGCAAGACAATGAAACTTGAAATCCATTTAAAAAACTTTGACGATAAACAGAGTTTGAAGACAAGCAAACACAAAAACAAAAATTGTCTCTCAATTGCACCTTAATTGCCTTGAAGTATGCATCGATAATAATGATGACAAATGATGTTAAAAGTCATGTTAAAGATTTTTCTTTAAATTATAAGAGGGAAAATATTTCTTTTTGGAAGGGAAATGAAATAAAAAATAAAAATAAATTATAAAAGGGAAAATATATGTTGTTGAAGAGAAATAATGTAAAAAAAAACAAAAATAAATAAATTTAAAACTAATTTTCAGAAGACCAAAAAATTTTGGCCCTAAAGTAGGCAAAGTTTTTAAAGAAAAATAATTATACAAACATTTAGAATGCCAATGATTTTATTACTATGAAGACAACACGCAACAAATGAAATGAACCAATGACTGTAATTAACTTTTCATTAACAGGCGCTACACTGATTGACGGCCTCTGTAATATGAAAAATTTTCTGGGTATACTTTTGGGGCGTTTAAAAAATAAGCAAATCAAAGAAAACTGTAATAAACATTGAAGGCTGCAGGAAAACGAAGTAAATTAAAGTGTAAGTAATACAAGAAAATGTGTTTAAATAATCGTTATTCCAAAAACAATGTTTTAAAACAACAACAATAAGGATTACAACAACAATTTTTTTTAAGGAAAACAAAATTAAAAACCATTCTTTTGAAAAAATAAAATCAGCACCAAACTTACTACCGTACATGGGCTTAAATCAGCCTTTATTTGTCGACTACAAATAAGTGTTCCTACTTGATGGCTAGTCTTTAAGAGACTGCCACACGATATACTATACCGTAGAGTGCGAGAGAATCGCTCTGTCTTTAAAGCCTGATCAGCATTTCATTTCCCCATTTGCTTCTTCACGCTCAACATACAAGTTATCGTTCTAATAACACTGAATATAAATGCTCCCACTTTTCCTCGATTTTAATTGTTATCTCCGCTATACTGTAGAACTGGAATTCTTCTTTTATAAAGGCTTTCATTCGCAGCTTCCATTCGTTCTCAGTATCTTCTGCTACATCAGGCTATGTCGGTCTACTAAGACAGGTGTTCTACTAAGCAGTAGCTTCTATGCTCGTTATAAACGCTAAGGGATACGATTAGATTTAAAAAAATGGTTTCGCGTCATTTGCCAATTTTTGGTAAAAAAAAAATACTCCAATATAAAACTTGATTTGTTGCCTACTTTTAGGCGTTTGATTCTTACAAACACTTTAATAACTTTTTTCCTTTGCCTTAAAGCAGACATTATTCATTTTCTGCTCAAAATTGTCTCCTATTTTTATTGAGCTTTTAAAACCAATCTTTTTTATGGTTTCTAAAGGTAAATTTTTTTAAATTCTTATGGGAATTTCTGTTTTTAGGTAAATAAACAATCTTTTAACCTACAATCAGCAACGTTTGTATTCAACGGGTCATTCACCTGTTGTTTATTGGTTATTTTGTATTGGTTTTTGAAAATACTTTTGCAGACTGCGTTGTAAAATAAAAATAAAAAATAAAGTATACTTTTGGGTGTTATTAAAAATGGCGTATTTTATAGCGAATCAAATCAAATAAGATTGTAACATTGTATTTTAACAACAAAGGCAGATGGAATTCGTAAAATTGTTTCCGAGTTTTATAAAGTAAATATAAACGCTTAAGTAATGCAAAATAAAATCCAAGATCACTAGTTGCTTCAAAACAATACATACATGTATCCTAAAAGTAGGCAATGGATTTTTAATTATTTTTTTAAACTGCCTTTATTAAAGTTTGGTTTAATTTTTGTAGCATTATTTAGATGTAACCTAAATGTAGGCAACAAATCATGATTTGTTATTAAAAACAAAATTCACTAGTCGCCGTAGTCTAGTTGGTAGTGTGTTGGCTGTGAAAAGTTTTGAGTATGTCCTGAGTTACAATCTTACTCTCGGCAAATCGTTGGATGAACTGATTTTATTAGTCGGGAGCCATTACCAGTAGCGCATACCGTATGAAAGTCGTAATACATATCAGTGGGGAAAAGCGTTCACAGGCTTATGGGGCTGCTACTAACACAAAATGATACACTAAAATTATTAGCAAATGGACGAACAAATATTTAAGAACCGTTTTTACGCTTTGATTTCTGTCATTCCATATACAAATCTTTTTTAATAGATTCGTGCGCCTAAGACTAGTCAATTTTTTTTTAATACGTCATAAAGTATGGCCATTAAGTTTTTCTGTCAATTATTTCCATTTGAAAACAAAAATTGTTTCATTATAAATAAAAAAAATGCCAACAGAAAATATACAGCAAATGATGCCTACTTTAAGGGGCAGACGCACATATATTAATTAATATTTATTTAAAAAACTATTGATTTTTCATTATGTTAATTAAACAAAGGAAATTTTTAAATCGTCATTGTGTATGGTGGTGGTGGTGGCAGCTATTTTATTTTTAATTAAACTGTAATCAAAGAAAAATTGTGATTTTTTGTTTTCTTTTTTACCTTCAATATCGCCTGGTGCTGCATGAGCATACAACGTTGATTTAAGCCTGGACGTATGCAACAAACCATTTATCAGCAAAACACAACACAGTAAATAACGTATTAATCCCATGTTGAAAACGTAATTTTCGTATTTTTATTTCAAGAGTTTTTTTTTTATTTCCCGATATTAAACAGCAATTGCTCTTTTCGCCGTAGGCCGGTAGGCAGATAGACAACGAACGTAAAAAAATCTGAATTTTATAACGATTTTTTTGTTTGTTTGTTTTTATTTAATTTTTTATTTTCTTTTATTGTTTATTATGGCTGCTGACAACACAGAACCAAAGCTGCTGCAGCATATGGTTGCACAAATGAATTTGCACACTCCAACCCGTAGTGTGGCGCATACACTGTGCCACTACACTACACAGTTAAATAAATACGCGAATATATGCAAGCATGTGAAGCATATGAATGTGAATGTGTGAGACAGAGTATGTGAAAATTTGTGGCCTGTTAATATTGTTTGATATTTAAGCCGTTGATAAGTGGTGGCTTAAATCAAATACCAACTCAATACTGCACTCTTAACTCTGAAGGCAATAATAACAATCGAGCCAGCCACCATGTATGCTTCAAAATTATTGTGTTCAAATAATATGTTTTTTTCTCTCTCTCTCTCTCTCTCACTCTTTTAAAGGGGAGAGTACAGGGCTTGTCGGGTTATTTATTTTATAAAATATTTTTTTAATTGTTTCATTTACAGTTTGCACACTCTTGTATTATTTGCTTAACAGCAACAATTTTTATCTGTTTTTCACGGTTTTTAGGTTTCAAGTAAATACAGGCGCCAAAAACTATGCTATAAATTTTTTTTATTTTTTACTTTACCGCTTAACGGTTTTATGTTGTATTTGTTTAATTTTGATTTTTATTTATTTATTTAAACACCGAAATTTCAGCTTTTAACATTTTTATTAAAACCAAATTAAATAAATAAAAAACTTTTTTTTAAAGCATACACACAGGTGGTTATTTCTTTTAATATTTTTTCACAATTTCCTTTTTTTTAATACACAAATCTGTTGTTTATTTGTTTATAGTTCTTTTTTCTTTCTGATTTTATTAGTAAATTTAATATGATTTGTTTAACATTATTTGCATTTAAGCCCTTAAAGTATGTTTCATTTTTTATTATGAAATCACTCAAGCATTAACAAATTACGCTGAAACAGAACAAAAATAATGCATTTTTATGAAAAACATATTTTTTTTTTTTATATAATCAAGGAAATTGAAAACATATTTTATATATACAGCACAGAGTACTGCACAACAACCATATTAAAAGTGTCAGTTGTAAAGTTTAAAAGTCAGCATATTTAATTCAATTTATTTGCTCTGATAATCGTTGAAAAAAAACCAAACAAAACAAAACAATTTTTTGTGTAAATTAAATATTTATTTAAAACCATTTGCATACTTATGCAAAAACACAAGGTCAACATAAAATCGACATAAAAATTGAGAAAAATGGCCCAAAACTATGCTCCAAAAAGTTTCAACTGAAATTTATATTACAAAAATTTATGAAAAGCATCATGAATTTAAAATCAAATTTAGAAAGAAATTAAAGCATAATTCAAGGCAAAAAATTAAAAGCAATAAATGAATAAACGATTATTTCTTCAACCAGAGTTTAAAACGAATATTTGATCGTTATTTGAAATGTATACGATTGTGTTTAAGGGATTTTTGACTAATAAAATCGCCTAAAATTATGCAACAAAAATTGGTTGGTTACTGTGAAGACATCATTAAATTAAATCATTAAATAAGTTTTGTTTAATAGGACCTTAACAAAAAAAATATTAATTCATCAGGATAAAGATGATGGCTGTAGTTCACCATGATTAATTTAGCAAGTAATAGTTTGCCAAAAAGTAGGCAACAATAGTTCAAACTATTAAAACTTGTATACAGTTTATATAAAGGTTTTCCGTCACATCAATCGTTCACAGAACACGTGAGTACCTTCATTGTGATTATAGAAATATATTTCAATAAATATCTCCTATTAAATATACATATGTACATACAAATGAAAGGTAAAATCTAAAAGCAGGTAAACTTTTATTTGTAAATTAAAGCCCAGTTTAAATACTGACCTAACATGATACTGGCCTGACTTTTGAAAGATTTCTCCTTGCAAGAGGAATCATACACTTTTCTTCCACACAGTCTCTTGATTAATTATTTTTATAATTCAAAATTGTGTTAGCATAACTTAGGGTGCTTTACAAAATCAAAAAAATTCTTCAAGAGTTCAATAAAGACTATAAGAAATCACAGAAATTGTCATTCATAGTGTTTTTATATTAAACAGACTACAATAGACTTCAACGGATTCAACAAACTCAGACTCCAAGCCCCATGACAATACTCATATGAGTATAAACGTACTGACTGACGTATCATAAAAACCACGAACAAAAGTCAATATTTTCTTGGCTGTGAAAATATTAAAAAAAGATTTCCGTTGACAAAAGCCAAAAGGAAGAAAAATAAATTGAAATAAAAAAAAAACATATGTAACCCCTAAAATAGGCAACAGAAAATTGTTTATTAAAAATATACTCTGAAAAAAATCTATTGAACTTGGTGGGGGAGAAAGAAACCATCAATTGTGGTGGCAATATTAGAGGAGCCTTTATTTTGTTTATTGAACTGAAATTTATTTAAAGACGGCATACAGACAGACGGTTCAATACCCAAGTAATGGAAAAAAAAGTAAATAAGAAAAGAAAACAACAATAACAACAATGGGAATAATAATATTGAAAAATAAGCAATTCAAAGATTTAAAAACATTTATACTCTCAAGAGTATGAGTGTGAGTACGAATTTATATATGAAATGAAGATTTTCTCTCTATGTGTGTGGTTCTTCTACTGTCTGCTTCTAATAAGTGGCTGGGTGTGGGAAGAAAAAAAAAATTTTTTTTGGCAAAATGTTGAAGATAAAGACAGGACACGAAGAAGTTCTTTTTAATTTTATTTTGAATAAAATTAAGAGAACAAGGACATGTGAAGATCAAATTACAAAAAAAAATCATAGAAAGACCGCGCAAAATAACAAAGCAAATAATAACAGTAAAAGAAAACAACAATAAGGTTCTAGAAGTTGCCAAACCAAAAACAAACAAAAAATGTAGTATAAGTAAAAGCAACTGCAACGTTATCAGCGAGTTGAGTACAACTATGCACTGGGAAGTTTGATCTTCGCAGTAAAACTAGTGTAAAAAAAATGGACAAAGGCGTGTTATCAATTAAGGAGTATAAAATTAATTTTGTTTTCTTTATTACTACTAAGGATTTATTTAAATAGACAATAGAAGAGAATATTAGCCGAAAAAAATGTCCTGTAATTCTCCATAATGACAATGCTTAACCATATTTTGCAGGCTCAGTTAAAAACTTTTCATTTACAAAATAAAGGTTGCTTGATTAACACTTCCAATTACCATTTTCTGCGATCTTTGCTCAGCAAATCTTATGTGAAGTCATTTCTACCAGCCAGATCTACATTAAATCAAAGGAAATGCTCTATGTTTGGTGGTGGCACAAGCACTCGGTTAGTGAAATCAATTCAAAAGACAATTAATGTCCGTATCGAACACAAATTATGTCCTGATAGCGAGAATATCCATTTTATTAAAATATTTGACAACGCTCGTTAACATGTTACAGGGCTAGTACTATAACATATGTATGTATGTAGGAAAGATGACCTATATTGTGGAACAGAACTCAGAACTGAAAGAAATGCACAAGTTCAGAGGACTTGTCTTTATTGTCCCAAACTGGACGTAAACAAGGCCCTTCGGCCCTGAAATATTACACCGAAAACTGAGAATTTAAACGTACATATATAGGCTATTACTGTTAGCACTAAATGCAGAGGGTATAGATGACGCCTTACACCATTTGCTTGTAGGACAAACTCCGTATGAAAAATTTTGCAAATTGGTGACAAAAACACAGTGTTTCTGCAAAGGATATAAAGTTGAGATATAAACCACACGGGCTATGATTTCAAATAAAACTCTTAAATAGAATCGTGAAAATTGTTCCAATAAGGTAAAGTAAAGGTTTCAGTTACCATAGCCACCAGAATCTTTGGTTTCTGCCTTCAATTATTAAGGCGCACATTTCTAAGCAAATAAACTTGATTTTCAAAAGGTTTTTTAAAGGTTTAATCTAAATAAAATTTATATCAAACAGTTTAATTTTTAATTTCAATGTTTAATTTTGTATTTAAATTTTTTATTTTTTTTTAAATTTTTTTTAATTTTTCTTTTCAAATTTTTTAAAAAAATTTTTAATTTTTTTTTTATTTTTTATTTATTTACTTTTTTATCAGGCATGTTCTGAAAATCACTTTTTGTGAAAGTGATTTGAAATCACAAGAAAGGCGTTCGTTCTGGATACAAAACTTTCGTAATTTTTGTGATTTGAAACCGGTTAGCTAAGTGGCTGCCGATTTAGAATCACTTGCTTATTTTTTCAACCATTTTACGTTGAACTTCACAATAAATGAATTAAATGAATAACTTGAAATGTTTTTTTTTATTGATTTTTATAGTCAAATGAACAAGTTTGGTCCAAAAAAGTATAAAATTATGAAAAAATTAAAGACACTTCCAATTTCAAGAAATTTTGTTATTTGGTTTTGGGATTTTTGTATTTACTTCTTAGTTGTCTAAACAAAAAATCAGCTGTTTCCTTGTGTTTCCGAAAAGGATAAATCGCACCGAAAAGTTTTGTGGTTTTCAGAACATCCTTAAATCACAATTGAGATTTCAAAAGCACAAGTGATTTGAAATCTTGTGATTTTCAGAACATGCCTGTATAATTGTTTTATATTCGTTTTATTAAATATTTTTCAATTTTATTTTAATTTGTTTTTTCTCCGTATTAATTTAAAATTAATTTTAATTGAAATTTTTAAAATTTATATTTTTCAGTGTTTTATTATGTATCCTTTATTGAAATTTGTTTTGTTTTCAAAATTTTAATATTTTTCATTCAAGTTTATTTTTAAAAAAACCGCATTTTTTCCTCTCATAAAAACAATACCAAGAAAAATTTTATTTTTAATAAAAAAAAAAAAATAAAAAAGTATACAAATTCAATCATATGTCCTTGAAAATAAGCTTTAAATCCTTTGAAACCCTTTAAAAATTCCATAAAATTTCAATAAAAGCCTTAAACTATGCCGTGTGCAAACCTTTCTTTCATTATTTAACTTTAAAGGCAACAAAAACAAATTCATTGAAATATATGTACGAGTGTGTTTGTGTGTGTTTATGCATATATTGGCTTTATAAGAGTAGTTTGTATGAAAAGACTCAATAGTGTCTTTGTATGTAAACAAATAGATGTAATGAAGCTCACTTTAAAATACTCTTTTTTAAGCCTTTTACCCTTCTACACACACACTCATTCATATGTACCATCATCGTGAGTGTTTTTAATATTCATCTATTCAAACTGTTGTTGTATTCTATGAAGTTTTTAGTTGTTGTTGTTGTTGTATTGCTTTAAAATATTATTTAAAATATTTTGAACAAAAGAGCATATGAGTGGTAAAACAGCAGCTGCAGCAACAACAACAACAACAGCAATAACATTATGAATAGCAAACGAGAACAGCAAAACAGGAAGAAAAACCCGTTAAACACAAGAGAGCATTGATTTTGTTTTTGTTTTTGTTTTTCGTGTTTCTTTGAAGGAATTAAAATACAAAAAAAGGGCGCCTTTTCTTTACAACAAATATGTGCGTAAAAACACACGCCGCCACATTGTATACGAAAAACAAAAGCAAGTACGAGTACTAGCAAGGAAAATGAAAAATTGGTTTGTAGTTATAAGAGAGCGGCGTTTTAAAGTCAAATTCCTTTAAGAAGTAAAATAAACTGTAAAATGTAACGGTAATTAGAATTTGTTGTTTTTTTACTACATATGCTGGTGAATAAAATTCAATTTTAATGTCGATTTTTGTGGCTTTTTTTCTTGGTTTTGTATATAAAATATGTTTTTTTAGAAATAAAATTTTAATTTTTATTTTTTTTTTATTTACTTTCAAGCCTATATCAGCTGTTTGTTTGTTTATATGTTTGTTAAAGAATTGTTGTAATTTTTTTGTTGTTCTTTCATGCTCCTTTTTCTTTTCTTTCACCGAAAAAAAAAACACAAAAACCTGAAGAGAGAACTACGGCTCTCTGGGTATTTTTATTTTCCTTTTTACGATTTTCCGCAGAAAAGAATCTTTTTTCTTTTTTCGATTAGAAACGAATTTCTTTTTTTTTAATTTTTCTTTAAAGGTTTTTATGGAAAGATTTTCTGTATTTTTTCTTTAAAATTTAATTTGCTTATTACGTGTAATTTTCCACTTTATTTTCGTGAAACATAGATTTTATTTCATTTATTTTTTTTTTTTTTGGTATTTTTCTTGTATTTGTTTTTCCTTTATTTTTGCTTTTCGATTTGAAAACAACAATGAATGCGTTTTAACAACACAACCGTTTCACTATAAAGTTTCCTATTGACTGAAATCTTTAGTTCAGCATCCCTGCTTAAGTCTGGTCATGTTTTTATTAAATTTCAAAAGAAAAAAAAACAACAAACACTACATGGTAGTCAGAGTCAGCATCTCTCTGTTTTCATCTCTCCAAATTAATCTCAGCGCTATTAAAAGACTTAAACAAACAACCCCTGTTATCACTAGAAAAGTACAAGACCATACAGAAACAAAATAAAAAAAAAACACTTACTTTAGAGAGACAGCCAGCGAGTGAGAGAGAGAGAGAGCGTTATGGAGAGAGTGTGCAAAAGGAGAGAAAATAAAGCTTTTGTTATTTCAATAAATAATCTTGCAACCATACACAGAGGACAACAATATTACAATATTTTCTTATTAAAAAAAGAAAAAAACAACAACAAAATTTACATCTACTCCGAGTAAAGCTTTTCCTAAATACGGAGAGCATTATTTTAGGCGCATTTGCAAAGAGAGTGACATAAAGAGAGAGAGAGAGAGAGAGAATAGTAAGTAAATACAGCAGCAGAGAAGCTGTGTTGTAGAGTGAATCAAATGTTATCAAATGTAAGCTGCTAATAAAGATGAATGAATGAGAAATAACCGCCTCAGACAGGATGCTGTTGTTTACATTTTTTCATACACCAAGTGACAAAAAATAGGCTTTAAAGGTATGAAAAAGTAAAAGAAGTTAAGCAGAGCTTTTTATTTCAAAACAAAGATTATAAAGCTTACGTGTTTAAGTTTAAATATGAAATCCGTTCCGGTAGGTTAGGTTAGGTCTGAGTGATAGCTCTGATTTCACAAAGCTCACTTGAGCACGCATAGCGGCCCGTTGTGACGCCACGGGTGAACGCAGTCCCTGTACTGACTAAGTTCAACGCAAGGGCTGCACATCAAAAGCACGACTACCCCATACTGGAAAACCAGCCAGAGAGTTTGATGAACGAAGCTATATCCTTGATATCAATAGATGGTAGCTCCGTCAAGCTGACAAGAAATGGAGAGCCAAATAGCCTATATCTACACCTAACAAGAGACGGGCACTGTCAAAGAAAGTGGGATAACAGTCTCCTCTTCCTCAGCGGATCTGCAATCACGGCAGAAATCGTTAAATGGGAGCCTCATTCTCTCCGCGTGTCTACCCATAACGCAATGACCTGTAAGCACGGCCACTGTGGTTGAGATGACTTCACGACCAAGACCAAGTAATTCTGTTCCGGTAAGTGATAAAGAAATGGGCCTTGAAGGCAGTAAAAAGGAGAATAAAATATAAAAATTGTTATAGGTTAACAGGGAACAATGCACAGGAATACAGAACTTGTCACCATAAATTTTTAAACGTCTCTCTCCCCAGTTATTCGCACATTGAGCATCTGGCGACGCCTAGGAAAAGAGCAACGTGAGAAAAACGCAATCGCAGATTTGTGGGTTTCCATGACCTTTTATTGGATACTTCTTCGAGCTGATCGATCAACAATAGAATCAAGCATAGTGGATATGTTATGGCGAAAAAGGGTAACCTACAGAACCTCAAGTAGAGGCTAATATATCCCAAATTGGAGAATTCTTGAATGTAAGGTTTGGTTAGCTGATATAGCGGATCCCCCTGGCGATATCACAATCAATATTCAACTCTGAGCTTAAACGTTCTGAAATTTTTTAACTAATCCGTTTTCGTTGAAAATCTTTATAGTTTAATTGATGTTAAGACGGTCTTTTGCATTGGTTAAAAAATTTCTGAAATTGAACTGAATTGTGGCCCTGCACAGGCCCACAAAGGTATGCATCCGATTTACAAATTTCACAAATTTCTGAACCAATGCAAAAGACCGTCTTAAAATCGAAGAAAGATGTCAGACAATTATAAAGATTTTCAACGAAAACGAATTGGTTAAAAAATTTCTGAAATTTGTTATCCGTATGTATACTTTTGTGACTGAGTGTATGGTGAGTGACAGTATCTTCCTCCTTCTCAGATCGAAACACTGAAGTTTATTTCTTACTTCCATCACCTAATCAATGCAATCTTGACTTAAAAATGCTTCTAATTTAATAAAATTTATAGAAACGCCTTAAATATAGGCAACATGTCTTATCATTTTTAAATATTCCGCCTAAAAAGACTTAAAACCCCAAGTAAACGCTATTATAATAACTTTCATTAAAAATTAATGCAATTAACTCTAAAGGCCTTATAGAATTTATTTGCAATCAACCATGCACTTACATACACAAATAAACAACTTCGAGTAGCCCAAAAGTATGCAACATATTTATTGTTGTTGTTTCTATTTAACAAATTTTAACAATTTTCATGTGCAAGAACAATTGTTCGCCTATAAGTAAGAATTCCTTACCCCCGTTATTTATATTCTGGTCTCCTAAGCCTAAAAGTATGTGAAGTTTTTTTATTTTCTTCTTTCACATCTTTGTAAAGCAAACAAACAAACAAACAAAATGGTGAAAACCATTTAAGAAAACGTTACTTTAAAAGGGTTCTTCCTTATTTCTCTTTTTTTTCGATTTTGTCAGACTGTTTACCGAATACATGTCTGTCATAATTCTGCTTCGTCTTCTTTCATCTTAGCAAAGCGAATTTTATGCTTTTCTAACCCTCCAATGGCAACCATATTCAACAGAAAGTTTTATTTTTAAGTGCTACTTATAGATGGCTTTTGAAAGTCATCATATCCACTAAAAGAAAAACAAAAAGAAAGAAAAAACCTGAAACCGAAACCGACACCAAACCGCTCTTCTCTCTAATCTGTGCTCCACTAGCAGCCAGGCTCTATATATGTATGTATGTACAGAATATGACCCTTTACTGGTTTGAAAAGAAATTCTTGAAAGGAACACCAGGAAATGGATAAGAGAGATGCTAGCAGCAGCAGCAGCATTAAAGTGATTTCAAGTGTTAAAATGTGTGTCTTTTTTGTTGTCGTTTGCATCGCTCTTCAAACATTTTTCGATGTCAAGGAGGATAAACCAGTCAAGGATAACAGTCGCTCTAGTGAATGTGACAGTGGCAGTGACTGTGACACAAATCACACACCCCAAGCTGACACACTAAACGCAAATTCATGCCTGCTCTACAGCATAGAGTATCCAAAATAAACCAGGATAGCCGAAGAATAGGACACAGGATAAAGATGAATATGACAACAACTGTTACGACGACTGTAACGATTGTGTAAAAGGATTGAAGGAGTTCTAAACAGCTTATGAGACTTTTTTTATTGAATGCAGCAGCCAAGAAAGTGACAAAATATTTGAGTATGCAAATGTATCAACAAAACTGCAAAAACAAGACCCAGTTTTCTATTCAACGTAGTTAAGCTTAAAAATGGTAGGATATTTTTATTATTATATAAAAATTGTAGCATATTTTTAGGCGATTTTTACAAAATATTTCTAAAATGCTAGTTTCTAAATGAAATAATTTAAAAAGGCATCTTAAAAAGAATAAAATATGGAAATTAAACATATATTAGCAACATTAGGGTGAAAAAAGTGTTTTAGCCTGGCAATAGCAGCCTACTTTTAGGCAAATTTTATTGGAAACTCATCCAATAATAGTTTCTATACAAAATAGTTTATGAAATTACCTGCAATATGAAAAAGAATTAAATTTTAACAGCAACAGCCTAGGCTTAAAGCATAGTTAAGCTTAAAAATGCAGCCTATTTTTAGGTTATTTTTCGGAAAAGGCTTTAAAACGATGGTTTATGTACGAAAAGTTTTCTTACGTCATTTGCAGTGCGGGAAATGTGAATGTTAGAAATTTTAAAGGAATAGCTACGCTAATAGCATAGTTAAGCTTAAAAACTTTAGCCTACTTTTAGGCGATTCTCAAATTTTTATTTTTTTTATTATAATGACAGTTTATTAAAAAAGTTTTGTTAAGTTATCTGTAATAGAAAAATATGAAAATTAACAGTTATGCTAGATGCATAGTTAAGCAAAAAACTGTAGCCTACTTACAGGAGATCAACGAGAAACGTTCTTACAGTGATTGCTTATATAGCAAATACGTTGTAACAACATATTTAACATGAAAATTAAGAAAATTTAAAATTTGAACAACAACAGCAGTTTCAAGACCTAATTCATCTTAAAAATTGTAGCCTATTTTTGGGAGATATTCACAAAGGAACCTTCAACTGATGCTTTATATAAAAAATCCGTTGTAAAAACATCTTTAAGCTAAAAGTCAAAACTCTAACAGCAAAATAATCATATTCATCTTGAAAATTGAAGCATACTTTTAGGTAGTTTTAACAAAACGATGATTGCTTGAATGAAAAACGTTTTATGTAACTTCTCGAGTATAAAAAGCATAACCATTTTAAAATTTAACAGCAACACAACGATTTAAAGGACAGATATGATTTAAAATTTTGGCATACTTTCAGGAGATCATTACAAATTATTCCTTAAAACGTTAGTTAAACTTTGGAAGATTGTATAAAGAGTTATATAGGCAGGTAAATAGAGTGATGAGTGTATCCGTACCATCCAATACCTTTTAGAGAAGGTCATGGAACCCAATGGATTCATAATGGAAAAAATAAAATTAAATTGAAAGTAGGAGGATTTTAAATCGCCGTTGTCTAGTAGGTAGTGTGTTGATTTATTAGATGTGAGGCCTTGGTTCAAAACCCAGGCCAGGCATCTCCAACTAAACGAAATATGAAAAAATACTTCTTCGGCGATTTCCTCTCAGCATATTTCTGGCAAACATTCTGAGAGTAAAAAAAAATTGGCAATAAAAGTTTCTCAGAAACCTGTCGTACGCAAAAGTAAACAGAAAGAACACAATCAGCACCCGGGCAACCACAAAACCTGCAGTAATCCAGCTGAGATCTATTCCTCATACCATTCAGTGAACTAATTAGCGGCCTCATGCTTTGGTTATCACAATATATGTTCAATACTCGCCAAAAGGAGCAGCATTTTGAATTTATACTTCAAAACAGAGAAAAAAAATTAAAACACGCGTAATTTTTGTTTCCTCATAAAAACAAAAAATTATTTTTTTTTTATTTCATCGTCTTAAAAATAAAATCTCAAGCCTTTCATTCTGTGACAGGGCTTATCAATCCAGCGGCTGAATTTTTTTTTTTTGTTCATTTCAATTCATTTAAATGCGTTGCATTTTCAACGAATTTTTTTTTTTTTGGTTTTTTGTTGTTCTTGTTTTTTTCTTTCTAAATTCAAGTCTGGCCTAAAAAAAAAAACTTTTTGAAACGTTTTGGAAAACAAATCAAACAGTCGTAATTCGTTTTAATCACGCAAAAGACTCGCACAACAGTTTGACGTCTCATGAAACACTGACCCAATTAAAGAGGGTTTCTTGACACACAAAAAATGTCGCGTAAACTACAGCGTCAATTGCGCTTTAAAACATTTTAACGAGAACAGTTTACGTCTTGTTTTTGTTTTTTGTTTTTTTTTTTGTGTGTTTTTTAATTTATGCGTTGAATACAAAAAAAAATTATGTTTTGTCAAGTGTTAGAAAAAAAAAATACGTTTCGCAAGGAACTAGAAAAATTGAAGTAAATTTTGATTAAAAAATCTTTTCCCTGACATTGGGAATGCCTTCAATAACCTCGAAAGACAGGCAATTAGAGAAACCCTGCCAGAAGTTGACATTTAAGGCATTCTAGGTTAGGCTAGGTCGGAGTGGTAGCTCTGTTATCACAAAGCTCACTTGAGCACGCATAGCAGCCCGTTGTGATGCCACGGGTGAACGCAGTCCCTGTACTAACCAAGTTCCACCAAAATCAGGGAAAAGGAAGAAGTTGGTCAGCGCAAGGGCTGCACATCAAAAGCATGACTACCCCGTACTGGAAAACCAGCCAGAAAGTTTGATGAACGAAGCTATATCCTTGATGTCAATAGATGATAGCTCCGTTAGGCTGACAAGAAATGGAGAGCCAAACAACCTATATCTGCACACCGCAAGAGATGGGCACTGGCAAAGAAAGTGAACAACAGTCTCCTCTTCCTCAGTGGACCTGCATCCACGGCAGAAGTCGTTGAAATGGAGCCACATTATTTCCGCGTGTCTAACCCATGACGGCCACTGTAGTCGAGATGACATCACGACCAATACCAAGTAATCGGTTGGTACGCCTTCTATCCATCTTGGGCCAGGTGAGTCTAGCGGTAGAGCAGGACTCCTCATTGACCCAGGATAGGTTGGCATCCCGAAAGAACTTCCGCGCAATGGTCAGCTTGACCGAGGCAAGTGGCATACCCAATTCAATACAAGAGGATTCCGGAAGGAGCGCACCAGCTCTGGCGAGCTCGTCGGCCCTACAGTTTCCCGGAATTTCACTGTGCCCGGGGACCCACACCAGACAGACACTGATGAAGCGCCCCGAGAGAAGGTCGAGACGGCGGCAACATTCCCTAACGATCCTAGAGCTAATCACGCGGCCAGACTATCAGAAAAGATCGAGATGCGAGTGAAAGGAGAATCGTTGACGAGGATCCACTGAGCGGCCCGGTAAATTGCCATCACCTCCGCCTGAAACACACTGCAGTAGTCCGGCAGACGGAGAGAAATATTTAGGTCCAGTTTCCCAGAGTAGACACCGCTTCCAACCCCATTATCGAGTTTAGAGCCGTCGGTATATATATCCAGAACTTCCGGGGGGGGGGGGAGGACCGTATTAGGATTCCAGTCATCCCTACTTGGAATCAGAGAGTGGAAACATCTGTCAAGACAATATTCAGCAGCGGAATAGTCCATGCTCACAGGGGGGCCACTGGATCAACCTCCTGCCAAAGAGAGAGAAGGCATCCTAGTTATGTGGAGAGTTTAATGGGCTTTAAAATTGGCTGAAGGAGTATGGCTTTATTTTAAAGAGGTGTTAAAGTGGGATTTCTATTCACTAAGATCACCCCGGTGTCCGCGGGTGAGATTTTCCCAAGAACAATGATTAGACGAGCATGCACTACGTGATGTTCGTTACATTTTCGTTAGAGTTCAGACGTCATGTTCGTTAAAGTTTAGACGTGCATTGTTGAAACTTCACTGACTATCTTGCAATAGCGGTTCAGCATCCAGTAGCTGCAGCGCTCTATATTCTCTACCGAATATACGGAGTGAGCAATAAAAACTCGTGGCTGGCCGTCATTACACTTAAAACTCGATTGCCAAATCTCGATAATTTAATTGGTTTGCAGCCAAAAAACCTCTCCTAATGCACTACGTTTTTCGGTTAATCTCTCGCGTGCAAAATGTTGGATATGTGGAGTTATTTGTTTGCTTAAAGCGGTGCCGGACACTCCAAGGACCTTGAAAAAACCATGGACAAGAATCTTAAGTCTGCCTCTACATACCAGGGACTCTACATACACGGGCCTTATGAGCTCAATGCCCACAGACTCACGCTCACATAATAACAATGTCCAGTCAGTGCTTTCAAGGCAGCTTGATTATCTGCCTAGATGTGGTATTCCACGACACAAACCGTTGCCAGGCTAGCTTCGCTGCATTGATAACCACATCAGCCTGAAATACACTGGACTTATGCGGGAGCCTGTAGGAAAAATTCCCGCGAGACCATAGAGCACGTGAAGCCCCTTCTATATTAAATTCCCCTAACCTAAGCAAGACCCCCTTGCAGAGATCATCACCTTTGAATAACGAATGTTGATGATGAAATCTGTGTAAACAAAAGTAATTTTTTTTTCTATGATCGTCTCGCCTTCAACTAAAAACAATCATATTTTACTATTGCTGTCAGCATTGTTTTCCCCTTTATTAGTTCCTTATCTGCTTCTTTCTCTCTCTCTCTCTCTCTCTCTCTCTCTGTGTGTATGTGTTTAATTATATTTTTTTAATAACAAATTAATTGTGCTGTTAAATGTTAAATTCTTCCAATGAAATTCAAATTCTAATCATTTTCTACAATCAACAGCTAATTTCACTACGATTAGAAAAATAAAAAAAAATTCCTTTTGACAAAAAGCCGCCCTTGCGCCATTTAAAACGCGTCTACTAAAGTGGGGCAATGAAATGTTGTTGTTTCCCAGGCCCAGTCTTCCCTTAATTGCGCATCGCAAAATTTTTTGAGAAAATAAATCAGAACACAAGCTTACGAACGAACGATGCAGTGCTTATCTGTGAATTAAATTTAAAAAAAATTCTTTTTTTTTTTTTTTGGAATTTCTTAAATCAGTGGTTGGTACGACAACGACGACGACTCTACAAATATTTGATTAGACAAATTGAGTTCAAAGTTCAAAGCAGAGATTAAACAACGGCTTAGCACAGCAACTACAATAAGGAAAGTGTTTCGTAACAAAATTAACAAAATTTTTTGTTGATATTGGCATGTCATTGGCCTCTGAAGAACACAAAATAAAACGAAAAACAGTGACACATAAACGTATAAAGAATTTAAAACTTAAAAATCAGTTCAGTTTAATCATAAACACCCTTCAAATGGGAATCTTGAGGCACTGCCGCTTTAAATTTAAAAATTTTCAGGAGAAAAACGCCAAATATCGACAAATTCGAATAATTCGCTTCACATTCTTAGACCCATAGCTTCTACAGAAGTCATTTGAAGGAATACCAAGCCTATAGGCCTTCCATCCAATAGGCCAGTGGGTCAATATTTTGTAACTGTGCCATGCGACTTAGAGAAAAGAAAAAAACAATCAACTGAGCAGACCCAGCGACCTATATTGTTAGTTCCTGCATGCTATCGACATAGTTGAGCCTCCGTGTAAAACGTTCGGAGAATACCTAGTTTAACTGAGACACTCGGAATACCTACACGCCCTAGCACATGTCATAGATGGTAGGCTCTGCAGCTCTGTTCTGCTCATCAGCATTGCAATTCCGACAATATCCCCTACCTAGTATCTACAAAGAGAAATCTCCAGTATTCGTAGACGAGGCCGAAAGTCAAGGTGATTTTCATTAGGGACTTGAATGCGGTTCTGCAGCACTGCAATTCCGACAATATTCCCACGACCTGGTATCTACATAGAGAATTATCCAACATTCGTAGACGAGGCCGAAAGTCAAGGTGATTTTCGTAGGGAACTCGAATGCGGTTCTGCAGCACTGCAATTCCGACAATATTACCACGACCTGGTATCTACAAGAAGAATTCTCCAACATTCGTAGACGAGAACGAACGTCAAGGTGATTTTCGTTAAGGACTTGAATGCGGTTCTGCTTTCCTATCAAGTTAGAGAGTTTCTGAAAAAAAACCCCATATCCCGGAGCCCTTAATATTATTCTACAGGCTTAAAAAGCCTTACCAAAAACGTTTATATATCAGGCCAATAATCGCAAGTTGGAATCGAGAAATCCATCCAGGCAACCGTACAGCAGTCCACCCGACCATGAATATGGCATATGGGGCAGGTTAAGCCAGGATTTAACTGCATTGAGGCTTTAATTAAATGTTAGAAGGCAAAGCAACTAATAACTTGGTTGGTATGGTACAGAATGCACTGGCAATCAGGACAGCTGACTCTGTCTATTCATTAACAGCGGCACTGCTATTAACCCGCCGTCCATCAAACACCAGCTTTGTAAAGCATTGTTGGCTCTAGCACGGTCCTATAGAGCCAATATGTGATGACAGGCATGAAAATTAAAATCAAATTCTACTGTCGATCTTTATAACTATAAAATGCCCTCCTAGAACTACTTGCACTAGTTTTTTGGGGCCAAGAATGAAATTGCCAGTAAGATTGCTTCCTGCAAAAGCTCTTAACATCAACTTCTTCTTCATATTCTTAAGGCGTCTCAACCATATGCGCTTTAGCACTTTGTTCCGCCTTAAGGCTCTTCCTTAATTCTATCGTTTTCTCTGTACCATTCATTGAAAGTCCATTCTCTCTTCATGCAATCCCTGCAATATTTTTTACAACTCCATCGGAATGATCTGCTGGCACTGCCACAGACATTAGCAATTTTAGGAAATAATTTGAAAAACGATTTCAATTTTCAAAATGCTTTTCTGAAAACTCTTTCCACTCTTAAATAAAAAAATAAGTTCAAATTGATAAATTATTAAAAAAAAAAAACAAAATTCCAAAGAAAAAAGTTTTTTTTTTATCACTTCCATGATAATTTTCCATACGCAGTATACCCGCCGGCTGATGCAATTTCTTTATCGACAACAAAAAGAAACAGAAAAAGGAGAAAAAAAACGAAAAAATTAAGGCGAAATTAAATTCTATTGCAACACTGTGATTGCATTAATCATGTGCACAGCAGACGCATAAACGGAATAATGCCTGACTGCTACTGCTGCAACAGAAGCTGATGCAATTTGATGTTAAGCTCACATCAAACAAAGACATCAGCGCCATCATGCACAGCAGGCAGCAAGTGCGAGAGCAACAGCAGTTAAATCAGATTTAAAAGGCCTGTGTGTGTGTGTGTGTGTGATAGCAATTTTGAGTTTAAAAAGCAAACCAAAAAAGGTCAACATCAACGTTAACGTCACATGATTAGAAACCAATTACTGCAGAGCAAAACAAAAACAAAAACAAACACAAACACAAACACGAAAAGGAACAGCAAAGATAAAAGAAGAAAAAACCAACAAACTCTTGTAAAATGACCACAAATGAATAGAGATCAGCAGCAGCAGAAGAGTGCAAGTGTGTCTGAATAATGGGCAAACGAATGTAATGGGCATGTAATGACTGAGCGTGCAAGTGCTGGTGCTTGTGTTTGTAATTGCTGTTGCTATTGCAACAGAAATCTTTATCATACCATGCACTTACACTCACACACACACACTTTCGATAAGCAAGCAAGCATGCAAGCAAACAAACAAAAAGGCACTCGCTCACAGTGCCCCTAAACACAATGAACCAGTTTTCCATCACGGTTTAAATGCATTAAACAACAACAACAACTAACACCAGCATTGACTTCATTTTAAGCAGTCGCCTTTAAAACAAAAATTAGAAACAAAAAAAACACACACACACACAATGAAACTCTGAAATGATGCAACTTTAATAGAAAATTACAGCAAAAATACGCACTAAAATAATGTCGTATTATTAAATGCAAGAGGGTGAGAGAGGAAGAGCAATTTAATTTCATTTCAAAACAATTCTCATGCAAAACAAAATTATTTTTGGCTTACCATCTTCATCAGCTGAAGTAGTAGAAAAAAAAACAAAAGGGAAAAATTAATGAAAATTCCCAGTGGAAAAATGTGTAACGTAACGGTGTTTACATACCTGAAATGAAACGGGAAAATAATTAATTGATTAGAAGAGCAATAACATGATTTTTTTTAATACAAAATAATTTTCTTTTCCTTTAGAAAAGTTTTCATTCTTGGAAAATAATTTTTCTTTTAAAATTGCATGAGAACTGCTTTTCCACAAATGTTGGACGTTAAAAAAATGCTTTCCTTATAAAGAATCTTTTTTTTTTTTTATAGAAAATTTGTTGCTTAAAAAATTATTTTCTTCTTTTATTAGTGATGCTCATGAGATAAAGCAAGTGAATAGAACCATGCCCTGCTGTGAAACAGCGTTCTACAGGAAATATTGGAGGGGCTTTGGTTTAGGCGTTAATCCTGGTCTAACGGAATTGATGCCTTTTCACCAGACAATACATGTTAAAACGCCTTTAATTTGCCGAGAACATTAATGGTGTTCAGCTGCACTTAACCACAAGGGACGGACCTTAAGCTCTTCTGGAGTTACATATAACATAATGGAGAGGGTTACATAACAATAAGAGAGAGAGCGCCTTAGAACTCTACATAGCCGTAGAAAAGACTTAATGGCCTAGAGACCTAGTATCCTTTACTGGCAGATAGCGGTTGCACTCTACTACCTTGCATAAGGATTCTTACATTTGGTGTACGGTATGCCAAAACCATAAAACCTTCCAAGATGTGTGTGCGGTTAGCTACGCAAGTTATCCTCGTTATGTTATGTTATGCGCCAGCTTATTTACAAAATATGGCTAGAGGGAAGTATGCCCAACGATTGGAACCTCAGTGTCCTATGTCCTGTCTTAAAAAGGGAGACCCCACGATATGCGCCAACTACAGGGATATAAGTCTTCTCCCTATCGCATATAAGGTTCTTACAGGCGTATTGTGTGAACGACTGAAGTCACTCGTCAAAACACTGATTGGACCTTATCAGTGCGGCTTCAGACCTGGCATCGACCATCCACCATCGACCAGATCTTCACACTACGCCAAATCCTGGAAAAGACCCACGAAAAACAAGTCGATACACACCATCTTTTTGCCAACTATAAGGCAGCCTTCGACAGGCCCGTAAGGAATCGTGTTTTTGCCGCAATGTCTGAGCTCGGTATACCTGCGAATCTGATAAGGCTATGCAGAATGACGTTAAGCAATTCCTGCAGCTCCGTCAAGGTAGGAAAAGGCCTCTCCGAACCTTTTGGTACCGTGCGAGATTTCAGACAAGGCGACCCCTTATCATGCGACCTCTTCAACTTCGTCATGGAGAGTGTTCTGCGAAAGGCGGTTGTGCATCGCAATGGCACTATTTTTCAAAAAAGTGTCCAGTTGCTTGCGTACGCTGACGACATTGACATCATAGGGCGTACCAAGCGAGATGTTACTGCTGCCTTTAGTGCTATTGAACGGGAGTCTAGTAAGATGGGTCTGGATATGTAAATGAGGGCAAAACAAAGTATATGTTATCCTCAAGTAGAGACGTGCGGCGTATTGATTCTCAGATTACGGCCGATAACTATACTTTTGATACGGTCAAGGAATTCATCCATCTTGGCTCCGCCGTTACCACCAGAAATGATGTCAGTCTGGAGATCAGGCGTAGGATCACTCTTGCCAACAGGTGCTACTATGGTCTCAATAGGCAATTGAGTAGCAGAGACCTCTCTCGTGCGACAAAACTAACACTTTACAAGACACTCATCCTACCCGTGCTTCTTTATGGCGCAGAGGCATGGACCCTATCAAGGACAGATGCAGCGGCCTTGAGAGTGTTCGAGAGAAAAGTACTACGCAAGATCTTCGGTCCAGTGCGAATTGACGATGATTTCCGTATCCGATCCAACAGTGAGCTGTATGAGCTCCTCAACGACATAGACGTTGTACAGCGTATTAATATACAGCGTCTGCGCTGGCTCGGCCATGTCGTTCAAATGGAGGAGGATGCTCCGGCGAGACGGGTATTTGATGCGGGAATCTGCGGAAGTCGGCGAAGAGGACGACCGTGCATCCGTTGGAAGGACCAAATCGAGGAAGCCCTGTCATCGATTGGTGTGACCAACTGGCGTAGGCGCGCACGAAGCAGAAGCGCCTGGAAGGATGTGTTGCGGCAGGCCGAAATCCGTTAAACGGGTTGTTATGGCCAATTAAGCAAGTAAGTAAGTAATGTTATGTTAACAGAGACTGTTAAGTTAACATAGTTGAAAAATTTCGAAAAGTGAAGAAAGAAAATCTTAAATAATCATGGAAATGTTAGAATTTCATAAAAAAAAAATGGTTATTAGAGATAATAGAGTCCATAAAGCAGGTAAAATTCGATAAAAAAAAATTAAAAAGTTGTGGTTTTCGAACATAGTGGGATGGATAGCTATTACAGGTCAAGGAGACCACACATTACCCTCATATACAGAGACAATGCCATAAAAATGTCATTCGTAATCCAACTTTTAATTGTAAATTCCACTCACCACATGGTTTGTGTAAGAGGCCTGTAGGACTGTAATCCTTAGCAAAGGCTTGTAATGGCCAATAAAGTATGCATGAACGGCTTCTCAGAATTTAGAATTTCAATTTAAAAAATTAAAAAAAAATTCCCCGTAAATAATATAAAAATTTTCATGCGCATTTTACAATTTCCTTCATTACCTTGTGAAGTAATCCTTTTAATCCTTGTAATCTTTATTTTCTCTCCTTTTTTTCATGTTTTCTTTCCCACGTATGTAAATAGTTTTTTAACGAAATTTTCTTTCTCTTTTTTAGCGTTCTCTTCCTCCGTTTTAGCATTTAATCGTAATCGTAATATCCTTTTGTCGCATCCTTTTTTTTCCCAATTACCATACCAAGTATATCCTAATAACTGGTGTGCCTAAGGCTGTGTATGTTATATGTACGTACAGCTGGTCCAGCTTAACGGCGAGTATAAAAAGCAAGCAAAACAATAACGGATGTCACGCGATGATTTGTTTCCGTTTTTTCCGCCCAGTTTTTTTCATTTTTTTCTTTCATTTCCAAGTTCTGTTTACATTTTCCGTTGAATTTTTTTCTTTCTTGTTGTTGTTATTGTATGTGTGGAGTACAGTTAATTTCATTTGGTAAGACATGTTGGGAATATCAAAATATGTCTCTGTTTTGTATCTTCTTTTCTGTTGCTCTCTCTCTCTCTCTCTCTCTTTCTCTCTTACAAGCCTAATGGCTGCCAGTTAAGGGATATAAAGGGAATTAAGGCCAATAATGGTTATTCAAAATAAATCAGGTTGATTTTTAATTATTTCTTAAGCAAGGAGAATAAAAAATTTTCAGCAAATATTTGCCTAGTCTGACCGGTACTCCAAGAATGAGCAATTCTTCTCCAAGGCTTCAAGAATGGATTCAAATCCATATCGAGAGTTGAAGGTTAGTTTTTTTTGTCATGAGAATAAATGCAAAAAATTAGCGCAGTACTGAGAATATAGAATATGATAAAGGGTGTTTTTTATAGAGGTATAGAACTTTAAGTTGGCATTACTTTTCAAGATGGCGACCGATTTAACAGCTGTCAAGTGATTTATTCTCAGTTTGGTTTGGCAATTCATCATGAATAGACTCACGCCTGAACAACGCTTGCAAATAGTGCAATTTTATTTCGAAAATAATGGTTCTGTGCGGAAAACGTATCGTGCACTACGTCCATTTTATCGTCGACAAAATCGTCCATCAGAGCAGTTAATTCGATTAACCATGGAACGTTTTCGCACCACGTTTACTCTTATTGATAACTCGCATCCCCAGAGACGCTGTACGGTGCGTACAGAAGAAGCTATTGCTGCTGTAGAGCATAGCATTGAGGAAGACCCGAATAAGTCCATCTTTATGGAAGATTTTGCGGAAGGATCTTGGTTTGCGTGCTTACAAAATCCAACTCGTGCAAGATTTGAAGCCAAACGATCATCAAGTAAGGCGTAGATTCGCCGAATGGGCCCAAAACGAGATTACCGTTGTTCCCGATTTTCATAAGCGAATTTTGTTTAGCGATGAAGCGCACTTCTGGTTGAATGGCTACGTCAACAAACAAAACTGCCACATTTGGAGTGAAGGTAATCCTCAAGTGTATGTTACATTCAGAAAAACTGACTGTTTGGTGCGCTTTATGGGCTGGTGGAATCATTGGTCCGTACTTTTTCAAAAACGATGGTGGCCAGAACGTTACAGTCAATGGTGATCGGTATAGAGCCATGATTACAAACTTTTTCATTCCTGAATTGAATAACCATGATGTCCAGCAGATGTGGTTTCAACAAGACGGCGCAACATGTCTCACAGCTCGTGCCACAATAGATTTATTGAAAAACACGTTTGGTGACCGCCTAATTTCACGTTTTGGACCTGTAAATTGGCCTCCAAGATCTTGTGATTTAACACCGCTAGACTACTTTCTGTGGGGCTATGTAAAGTCATTGGTCTATGCGGTAAAGCCACAAACGCTTGACCATTTGGAAGACAACATTCGCCGTATTATTGCCGATATACGGCCACAAATGTTGGAAAAAGTCATCGAAAATTGGGCGTCCAGATTGGACTACATCCGCGGCAGCCGTGGCGGTCATATGCCAGAAATCATATTTAAAATGTAATGCCACAAGATTATCTTTCGGATAAATAAAATTCATGTCAATCGAATAATCCATCGTTGTTTTATTGCAACTTAAAGTTCTATACCTCTATAAAAAACACCCTTTACAAGGGAGTGACTGATTTGTTAAATCAAAAAGATCTCTTGGTCACGTATATCTGCCCATTGTGATACCACATGAAGCAATATCCTAGAGGCTAACTGACAAGTCCTGATTCACCGCTCATGACAATCAAATTGAATTACAGCCTAAAAGTTTAAAACATTTAGTCAGTGATACCACAACCTGTTCGAATAACGATCATTGGCAAATAAAGCGGAAAATACACGTTTTTCCTCTTCGAGATGTAAGTAAAGTCTCTTCTTTTGCCTATCCGCTACGCAATGAACCGAAAGACTAGAATACAGAGTGAGAGATGTCTCCACAGAAGAGTTTTATTAGCTGGTTGGTGGGTTTCATATACAATTTAAACCATGTGAGTCCGGCAATAAGGCAAGATTTTTCCCCTGCTCAAGGTTAGCCTGCTAGACAGCCTATACGTACATATGTGTGGATTGGTATTCGGTAGGTTTATGCCTGCTGTAATAAGTTCAGCAGCTGCACAATTACACGGAAAAGCCCTGTGACCAGGAACTCATATTAAACGGCAAAAAAACTGCAGCTAGTTGCGATCATGTGAGTCGCGACAACAACATCCACCGTAACTATTGAGCTTACAAGACGTTCTAAAGTTATACTTCATGGGCTGAATCATAATACAAGCATCGAGGAAGGCCTACAATTGATGATACCACGTCATGCGTTTTAATAAGAAAATGCCGGACATCTCTTACATGATTAGATACGCGAGTAATGAAGGAACCCTCGTCACTGATAGGATAGCTAATTTATAGACTCACGTGGCTGCCATGAGAGCTAAGGGCCTAAAAATTTTTTCTGCTTTCGTGAACAATAGCAGTTTAGAATGCATCAGTGCAATAGCAGTTTAGGAAGAATCTGTGAATCAGTGCCTCATGCTAGGGCTGCCAGTCAAGCCTACAGGCAGGCTGTTTTTGCTTCAAAACAGAAACCCGTACCAACCGTATCTTACATGGGGAACAAACGTTGTATAACGTGAGTTAGATTCACAGCCTGCAAAGAACAAATCATCGTTGTTGGCATCCTATGTTATGAATTCTTCTGTTTCAGAGCTCACTTCCGATCTTACTAGCTAAGGAGACTTAACGACGGCACAGATTACAATATTATTGCAAACACTCAGTGTCCTCATCGGGCCGCAGTGAAAGTGCCAAAGGCAAGTCTTAAATATGGTAACTACTACGGAACAGTAACCACATCCTTGATGTTCCTTACTTCACACTTAAAAACACCAAAGTAGATGACACGTTATACACAATGGCGGCGTTTAGATTATGTCTGTGCTATAACACATCAGTTCTGAAATTCAGATCATGAGTAGAATTTACAATTTTAAAAAGACCACCTAAAAATATGCTTAATTTTTAAGAATTTTCCAATCAGCCTAAAAGTATGCAAAAAATCCAATATTTTTTTAGACTTTTAACTACAGAAGCATGTTTTTCGGAAAGTGTTGTTCCGTTTAAACCAATTATTATAACTATTTACACAAAATATATGCCCCAGTTATTAAGAATTGTTCTCAAATCAGCCTAAAAGTATGTACCCTTTTCTTTTCTAATTGTAGAAGACTTTTTTTCGACCACTAGAGCCAGTTTTAATTTATGTGGTGGTGTTGTATTGTTTTTTCCTCTTTGTTCTCTTTTGTAGTTTTTAATTTTGTGTGAAAAACATCATTATTTTGTTGTGTGGTGTTGTTTTGTGGCACTTAAAATGTTTAATAACTTAATTACAACAATTTGTAGAATATTTCTTTTCTTTTTATGTGCCGAACTACTCTCGTACTGCTTTAGGTGCCATGCACAGCAAGTAACAAAACAAAAACCAAGAAAAAAAAACTACAATTTTACTGGCAATTATTGTTTCAACAGCCCAGTTTTTCTTCTTTTTGTGGTGCAACCAGTACTTCCAAGTAGGAAAATGAAAAACCGCAAAAAATTATCTTCAAAAAAAAAAAAAAAAAAAAAAAAAAAAAACAAAAGAAATAAAATGTTGTTGTTGCAGCAACAACAAAAGTTTTCAAATCAAAATAATTTCTGGAAATAAAAATTTTTGTTGTTCATAATGATGCCGCCCGCCTCTAACTCAACCTCCTTGCACTCCATCACTTAGAATGGCAGAAGAACCAAGAACCCTTTTTACATGCTGTTGTAGTATCCTTTCGAAATGAAGGACTGTTTGCAGGAGTAACAACTTCAATGTTAATCCTCCTGCAAACACACACACCTATCCCTCCATCTATCCAGCAATGATATTTTATTTAATGACGTATAAACTGATGAAGATGAATGTGATGAAGCATTCACTGACATTGTTATCCAGCTTCTCTCCTGTTAGTTGCCTTTCTGTTGCTCATTTTTCTGTTTTTTTGTTTGCCTTACATAACCCCACCCCCTTGTTTTTTGCTGTTGCTTGCAACCGACCAGTAAATTTTGAAGTAAATTTTATAGAAAAACGAAAAAAAATGCAACATTTTTGCTGCTGGTGCTGTTGCTGTTGCTATTGTTATTATTACAACTGCTGGTCGTTTTTCACTTTCATGTTGTTGCTGCCAACAACAACGTCAGAGTAACAATGAACACACAACAGACACAACAAGTGCATCTACCTTTAACAACCAGAGATTTAAAAGGATGACATCTTTAGGACAAAAGCTGGCTGGCATGCTTGACCACAAACCCAAGCAAAAGACAAAAAAATTTACATCGTGGTTTTCTTAAATTTTAAAAAACTACGAGACTTTAGGAAACCAATCCGAAATCGAAAATAAGCTTCTCCTGCCACTCATCCTTCATTTGAAGAGTTCAGTCAAAGATGACAGCAAAAGAGAAAATTTAAGAAGACCCTGCCACACTTCAGGGCAAAAGTAATGCTTTGACACATTATGAGAAAGACAGCTTCTTTCTCTTTCACAGCTCCTGTTGAAACCGTTTCGTAGAAGACCAAGTTTATTGGCATTCCTTTCAATTGGGCAGTGACCTGTAACAACCGTACGACAATAGTACGACAGATGGCCAAGTGATTTAACGAGAGAAGACATTCTTATCTGCATCAGTCCTACTCCTGCTGCCCACAAAATTGAGCTTTTCCTGTAAACCAACCATAGAATACGTAGTCTAACTGAGCCTGTAACATGTTAAAAACACTGAGTTTCGTACGAGCCTTGATCATTGCAAAAGCAATACAATTTCCATCAATGCCCTGAATTCCATTCATAAACAAGTACGGGCGTCATGAGTGATATGTCTGCATATCCGAGTAAATTAAGAGAGTCAGTGAAAGAGCCACCACACAAGAACTATTGCATCGCTTTCAATATGTCCATGACCGCCGCCTTTAATCCACAGCCTATTCCGTCCAGCATTTTGAAGCCATCAGAATATACTTCAAAGGGCATTTCTCCCAGCCGGAAATATCCGAATTATGAGACCAGAAGCTCCGAATGTGTCTGAGGCTTCCCAATAGATCATCCCTCTGTTTCAATAGAAGGTCAGAGAAAACCTAAAGAAGTTTAGCACATAATGCCTTAGTTGAAGTTGAACAGAGCGCCCTAAAAATCAGGACAGTTGATGTGTGTGAAGATAAATTCAAATTTGAAAATCCAAGACGCAATCCATAAATTTTAGCAGCGCCACAATTGGCATTAGCAGAGCAAAATTTCCTTTTAAAAGAACAAAATTTGCACTTAACAGAGCACTGTTAGCTACTTAACAGTATCAAACTGAACAAGCCCACTTGTTTAGGAGCTAATTTTGGGAAATACTCTGCTTCTATGAGTACCATACTATATGCAGAGGAAGGTTCCAAGGCCTCTAAAATATAATCAGCAATATGGTCACATATAAAGTGATATGGTATTGAGAAGATTAGCTTTGAAAATAGCAATTTTTTGCTTGAAAATTCTCTAGAAGATCAGTGGCCATTTTTGAAACGTATAAGAAATAGTAAACCATACCGACTATATGTAAATGGTAGCCCAGAGGGTCCTCTTTCGAACCGTGGTAGTGGGATGGCTGGAACAATTCAACACTTTTGTTCACAAATAATAATGATCATAAGATGAGAATTATATTTGATGCCAATACATACATACATACATAATTGGTCATTACAACCCTTCAGTCAGGATTGTCGTAATCTAGTTTCTCACACCATTTATGTTGTGTGTGTTAATTTTTTATACATGAGTGGTGGGACCTACAGTTTTAAGTCGACTCCGAACGACAGATTTTTGAGAAACATTTCATGGCAACTTTTTATTTACTTTCAGAGTTTTTGCCAGAAATCTGCTGAGAGAAACTCGCCGAAGAAATACTTTTTGTTTTTTATTTTGATGTCTGGCCTGGGGCTCGAACCCTGGCTTTTCGTCTAATAAGCCAGCACACTACCTACTAGACCACGGCGACTTCAATTTGATGTCAATAGTCTGCAATACTTGCAAAGTACAAGACTAATCTACTTATTGCCACTGTTAAACAGTTAACAGTGCTCTGTTAAGAGCAAAGTTTACCCTGTTAAACACAAGAAGTGGCGCTACTAAAAGTGTGGGTTTGCGTCTTTGATTTTTAAAATCGAATTTATCTTCACATATGTAAATGGAGAGTTGACTGTCTTTTTGCATTCCTTTACATTCGTCAAATGAATGTATTTCATTGCTTCCTTTCATCATCCTTTTTTCTCTTTTCTAGTGCCAAAAAAGAGGGGGGGGGGCGACTCATTTAACTTTATCATGTGGTGGCTGTGAAAAATCTCTTCAAATATTGTGGTCACTCGTTTCATAATATCCATGTAAATTTGGCAAAAAAAAAATTACGGAAATCATCAACACAATCATAATAACAAGAGTAACTAGTAACATTGTAAGTAACGGTTCTTGTGTGTAACAGAAATAGAAGCAGAAAAAACAAACAATTCTTGAAAAGATTTAAAACTTAACTGCAGTCGAAGCAGCCTCCTCAAACTACTTTTACTTGTGCTGGCTGGCTGGCTGGCTGGCTAAACTCTTGTTTATTTGGTGTTGTTACACTCAAAAATAAAAGTTCGGTTCGGAACGATATTCCTTAGCAGAATGAAATTTAAAATTCATGAGAATTTGTTTGCAATTTTTTTTTCTTTTTTTGTTGTTTTTGTGTCGTAAGTTTTCTGACCAAATGCTGGGCATACATACATACATATGGACTCTGTATCCTTAACAAACAACATCATCATCACCAACATCCTTAACATTACCGTCCTTTGGTAGTAGTGGTATGGTGGTATGTATGTGTTCCTTGTTAGGAAAATGAAAATTTAATTTTTCGTGTGTAGGAGTTTCTGTGTATGGATGTGTATCTACCAGAGTAATTCCAACTAAATTGTAAGTGGGCGAGTGTGCGTGTGTGTATGTGTGTTAAATGTTTAAGTGGGTCCATAGCCACCACTCTAACTGATTCACTTACTGACCATCTGACTGAGTGACTGCCATTCATGAGATGCTGCAACAAACCAAAAAAACATGTTTTTCTTCTTCTTCTTCTTGCTGTTGTTGTTGTTATTTTGACATTTATGAATTGTATGCGTTTTTCCTTAACGCTTTTGGTATTGGCTTTTAAATGCCTGGTCACTTTATGTTTGTGGTTGCCAACAACAACAAGAACTGAAAAAAAAAATTTTTTTTCAAAAAACTTGTGTTTTTCTTCTGTTAGACTTCGTTATGCGTTGATGACTGATTTTGTTGGTTGCGTGGACACACTGAGATGCAGAGAGTGAGAGAGGGAGAGAGGCTGACTCCTTTTTCTCCCGGGTGCAAAAATGTTTAATCTTGTATGTGATTATGCATATGTATGTGTGTGAAATTCTTAATTGTTCTTGGTATGCCAATGACATGACAGTGAAGAGTGTGTGTCTGCAGTAGTTCTGCACTACTACTGTACTCTACTCTTTGCTTCTTTGTATGTATGTAAGCAAGTGTGAGTAAATGTGTACTGTACTGTAAAAATTATTAAGAATAGTTTGTTATTTATGCAACATATGTATTTTATGTTTATGTTGTTGTTGTTATTATTATTATTGTTGTGGTTGTTGTTGTTTATAAAGTTTTCTTTTTCGAAATTCATTTGTTGCCCCGTAAAAAATATTTCAAAAGATGTTGCAAATCTAAGTCACATGTGCATGTAAGCAGACTCTCTTCTCTTTTGTTGTACTCTCGCTCTCTCTCTCTCTATCTCTTACTTTTTCTCTCCTCAATAATACAACTGCTATTGTGGTGTTTTTTCTAAAGGGTGTTTTTTTATAGAGGTACAGAACTTTAAGTTGGCATTACTTTTCAAGATGGCGACCGATTTAACAGCTGTCAAGTGATTTATTCTCAGTTTGGTTTGGCAATTCATCATGAATAGACTCACGCCTGAACAACGCTTGCAAATAGTGCAATTTTATTTCGAAAATAATGGTTCTGTGCGGAAAACGTATCGCGCACTACGTCCATTTTATCGTCGACAAAATCATCCATCAGAGCAGTTAATTCGATTAACCATGGAACGTTTTCGCACCACGTTTACTCTTATTGATAACTCGCATCCCCAGAGACACTGTACGGTGCGTACAGAAGAAGCTATTGCTGCTGTAGAGCATAGCATTGAGGAAGACCCGAATAAGTCCATCCGCCATCGAGCACAGGAATTGGATCTGTGTCCATCCACTTTATGGAAGATTTTGCGGAAGGATCTTGGTTTGCGTGCTTACAAAATCCAACTCGTGCAAGATTTGAAGCCAAACGATCATCAAGTACGGCGTAGATTCGTCGAATGGGCCCAAAACGAGATTACCGTTGTTCCCGATTTTCATAAGCGAATTTTGTTTAGCGATGAAGCGCACTTCTGGTTGAATGGCTACGTCAACAAACAAAACTGCTGCATTTGGAGTGGAGGTAATCCTCAAGTGTATGTGGAAACACCGTTACATCCAGAAAAACTGACTGTTTGATGCGCTTTATGGGCTGGTGGAATCATTGGTCTGTACTTTTTCAAAAACGATGGTGGCCAGAACGTTACAGTCAATGGTGATCGGTATAGAGCCATGATTACTAACTTTTTTATTCCTGAATTGAATAACCATGATGTCCAGGAGATGTGGTTTCAACAAGACGGCGCAACATGTCATACAGCTCGTGCCACAATAGATTTATTGAAAGACACGTTTGGTGACCGCCTAATTTCACGTTTTGGACCTGTGAACTGGCCTCCAAGATCTTGTGATTTAACACCGCTAGACTACTTTCTGTTGGGGCTATGTAAAGTCATTGATCTATGCAGTAAAGCCACAAACGCTTGACCATTTGGAAGACAACATTCGCCGTATTATTACCGATATACGGCCACAAATGTTGGAAAAAGTCATCGAAAATTGGACGTCCAGATTGGACTACATCCGCGCCAGCCGTGGCGGTCACATGCCCAGAAATCATATTTAAAATATAATGCCACCACAAGATTATCTTTCGGATAAATAAAATTCATGTCAATCGAATAATCCATCGTTGTTTTATTGCAACTTAAAGTTCTATACCTCTATAAAAAACACCCTTTATATATTTTGTGTTTACGTTTGCTTCCAAATAATGAAGAAGATTAAATACAAAACTTGTTTTGGTGTTAATCATCAGATTTTTTTTTTCAAAGCTTCTGCTCTCTTATACACACACACAAGCAAACATTTATCCTCATATCCATAAACACTTATTAACACTAACACTTACACAATGTTAAATATGTATGTGTGTGCTTAAGAACATCATGTGTGCTTGTCCATGTAAATTGTCTGTTAAATGTTAAGTTTTGTTTTGATTTTGTTGTCTTTACTACGTGTGTATGTGTGTGTTATTGCATATTTTTAGGATGCTGTAAAATTGTTCGCATTTGTTGAAGAAGATTAAAGATGCAGAAAAAGATTAGAAAAATGAAAAGAAGGAAAAAAAATGAGAATTTATTTTAGAGACACACATACAAGCACACATTTAAAAGCCATTACAAATTATAATTCTTTCGGTTTTTCAGTTTATTTGTGTTGTTGCTGTTGTTGTTGTTGTTTTGACACAGAAAAACTTTTATGTTTCGGTTGTTAAGCCAACCAAAATTTGTATTTTTTTTCTTTTTTTTTTGTCTTTTTTAAATTATAAAAATTTGTCAGAACTGTAGAGAGAGCATGAGGGGTAGATTTGATGTTCAAATTACTTTCTAAAATGCCATGAAAAAAATTCAAAAAACACATTCTGTAGAAAAAGCTTTAAAGATAAATGAAAATTTCAAAAAAAATTTGTTCAAATTGAAGAACAAAACAAATGTTTTTTTTTT
Organism: Sarcophaga carnaria; assembly: GCA_958299815.1. Lineage (NCBI taxonomy): Eukaryota > Metazoa > Arthropoda > Insecta > Diptera > Sarcophagidae > Sarcophaga > Sarcophaga carnaria. The sequence goes on along the minus strand of OY283150.1, from coordinate 127,186,503 downwards.
TTGGAAAAAAATTGTCTAAAAACAAATTTATGAAAAATTTGTCAAAGAAATTTGCCAAAAAAAAAAAACTTTCCTTTCGAAAGGAATTTCTAAGACATGTTGCCTGTGTCAAAGAGACTACCGAAAGGACTCTCAGAAACTTTTTGAGAATTTATGAATTCGGAATCAGAAATTTCATAGATTTTTCAATAAATTTTTAATAAAAAAAATGGGAAAAAAAGTTTTCTAAAGTAAAGCGTTCGAAATGTTTGGATAAATATTTCAAGCCAAAAATGTATTGAAAATATTTTATGAATTACTATTTAGGTAGGCTGGAGAAGAATAATTGACTTCCTATACGTTTTCTTCCCATGTCAATATTTAACGAGTTCAAAAATCCAATTCAGTTTCCAGCACCGCCGTAGAACATAATCCTATTGCCTCAATGTGTAAAACAAACAAATTAAAATTCAATCAATTCAATTCAAAGAAGATTTCAATACAAGCGAGTTTGCTAGAAATGTTTGTAAGTCATTTCACCATTGACAAGTCAATGAAATAAAAAAAAAAATAAATAAAAAAAAATAAAAAAAAATTTAAAAAAATAAAAAAATAAAAAAAAATATTAAAACTTCATTTCAATGCAGCTTTTTTGCATTACTAAGCCAAATAATAATTATTTTTATAATTTTTTTTCTTTTTATTATTATTTAATTATTCATATGCTTGGGCACAATCATTACAGAACATGACTAACGCTTGTAGTTAAAGAAATAAAAAATTATCTCAAGTTCAAGGTTTACAACTAGGCAGCTAAGCATTCATCATCAACACTTTGGAGAAAGCTGGATGCACAAAGTAGCACGATGTTTGGTTGACACATCCATCAATTAACAGTGAAACACAGTTTTACAGAACCGCATTTTCATTTGTGACTCACTGCTAAAACTTAACAAAGTTGATGCTTTACTTAAGCAAATAATGACGGGAAAATGTAAAAAGTAAATCACGTGTGATAATATGAAAATATACTGAAAGAATCATGGACGAAGCAAGATCAACAATCGTCACAGATGTTGTTGACACACACAGACGGTGTTGACATCCAGAAAAATTTAATGATGTAGGTCTGGTGGACTTGAAAGGAAATTGTTCGTTATGAGCTTCTCCAATCTGAGCAAACGATTGATTCTGACCTTTACTGCCAGCAGTCGACAAGCTTGAAACCTGGAAACGTTCAACAGAAAAGGTGTTGGTTTTATCATGACCTTTCCCTTCTAGTTTGATTTGAAGTTTCTTAACTTTTGAAAATTAATCAACATCGAAAAGACTCAATGAGTGTAATGGCACACAATTAAGGGATGTGAAGATCAACCTTTTCACCATTGAAGTCGCCGTAGTCTAGTAGGTAGTGTGTTGGCTTATTAGACGTAAAGCCAAGGTTCATATCCCAAGCCAGACATCAAACAAAATACAAAAAGTATTTTTCTTCGGCGACTTTCTCTCAGCAGATTACTGGCAAAAACTCTGAGCATTAAAATAAAATTGCCATGAAAAGTTTCTCAAAAATATGTCGTTCGAAGTCGACTTTAAACTGTAGGTCCCACTACTCATGTATAAAATAAACACACACAACATAAGTGGTGTGAGAAACTAGTACGTTGTTGTACAATGGGTCAATTCGACCTCCGGGTACTGTACTTTTTTCTTAATTGACAAGTACACGTCCTCTAACCTAACCTAACCTATCATGACGACAGAAATTTAAAGAGCTTGAAGTGGGGAATTCTAATGCATTGTCCTCCTGATTATCAGTTATTTGAATCTCCGTAGTACTCTCTTAAAGCGGAAAGGAGGCCGTTAAAACGCAATGGGATTAGTTTTATGCTGAGAAATAACAGAATTTCTACCATAAAAACGGCAAAATGTTGTCGAGCACATTTGATTCAATAAAACTCGATTCAAATAAAAGAAAAGATTTTCAATCCCATGTAAATTTTCTAACCACACTTTTTCAAACACCAATATTTAGCGAATTTTAAAATGTTTCTTGCATTAAATTTTTACAAAAATTTCCTTTAAAAATTGGTTGCAATTACAAATTTCACTGTGTAAAGTGTACATTACCAACAATAATTTCATTTTTATTCTTTTTGTATCTCTGTCTCTCTCTCTCGCTTACTCTTAGTTTCATCTACAAATTAAATCATAATTATTGTCACAAACAAACAAAACCAAGAGAAAGCCGCCTGTAAATAGTGTGAGAGAGAGAGAGAAAAAAAAATTATTAACAAGATACGACCACGACGCAAAACGAAAACAAATTGATTGCAGCAAAGTGTGAACACAGAAACGAAAGAAATCCTTAAGTAATGATCGTATTTAATAAGAATAAAACGAGAGTGCTACGCATAGAGACGTAGAAAGTGCACGAGCATAAATTAAATTAAAAACGCAATGAAAACAACAACACGTCCACACTTCTTTACAGCATAGTGAAGAGAAGTAAAAGAGAGAAACGAACACAGGGAGAGTCAGCAAAATTTGCCTCATATGAGATGAACAATATTTTTTTGTCATACAAACTGTAATAAATTTTGCACTCACACACCAACACACATGTATGTATGTGCATACATGCTTACAGAGAGACAAATAGAACGCATTGTTTTAGATTGTATTCGGCCTATGCATCTTCTCTTCTGACAGTTTGTTATTGTTTATGTTGGGTTTTTAAAACATATTAAAAGCCCTGTACTCTAAGTGTAAGTGTTGATATGTGTGTAAAGGCTTTTATGTATGTGTCTGTGTGTGCCTAAATAAATGTGTAGGAATTTATTGTGTGTTTTTATTATTTTTACTAATACTACGACAGCTGCAAATGTTGCTGCCTATGTCGGCCTGCTTTCGCTTATGTTTTGTTTATTATTTGAGAAGGTGCTGTTGTAGAACAAAAACATCTGACACTCTCTTGCTTGTATGATTTTAGAGATTCTTTTTGTGTGTGTGTCACAAATATATTGTGACAGATTTGTCACTCACATTTTAAGCTCTTTTTTTAAGTTTTGTTATCAAATTGCCTGAATTTCTGTTTCATTTAAAATAAATGCGGGCAATGTATGGAAGAAGGTGAACTTAAAAAAAATACATGGTTTTTTTTTCTTAAACTTAAAACATTCAAAAAATGTTCTAAGCCTTTAAAACGATTGTAAAAAAATAGTAGTTAAAAATACTGCATTTTACAATATTTTAAAAAAAAATTAAATAGAATTGTTCAAGTAGATTAAGCCTTGTTAGATGTATTTAAATAAATTTTGTTATCTCCGAATGAATTCCAAAAACGTGGTAAAAATACTACTATTTAAAAAGGGTATTAAAAACAATAATTCAATTAACATACCATAGAGGTAATGCTATTTAAGTTTTAAAATTTATTTAAACACAAATTCTGTGTAATTTACCTGTAAAATAAAATAGTAGTAAAAATACTACCATTTACAAAGTTGTTGAAAAATTATTATTTCAAGTAATTAAAGTTTTATTATGGAAGTTTAAATTACTTTTAAAAATTTTTATTTTAATCCCAAAAAGGTAGTAAAATACTACTATTTAAAAAATGTTCGAAATAATGTACTTGCGTCACAAGCTACATATCATATGCTATATTTACCTTTAGCTATTTATTCAAACAGTTTTTAGTGTAGTGCTTCTAATAAAACAAATAGTAGTAATAAAAATACTACCTTTTACATAGATTAAGAAATATTATTATTTCAAGTAGTTTTAACCATATTACGTGTATTTATATAAATTTTATTATCTTTGACTAGATTTAAAAAAGTAGTAAATATACTACTACATATTTAAAGGAGGTTTGTGAAACATATGCAAATTTATATAATAAACAACAATTTGTAAAGCTGAATTTTGTTTCAAATGTTTATTTAAATATTTTGCTATATTTTTTAGTTATAAAAAAGTAGCAGAAAATATACTACCTTTTACAAAATTTTATAAAAATAAAGTTTTCAAGTAGATTAAGCCTTATAAAATGTATTTTCATAAAATTTGTTATCCCGAATTTAATTTCAAAAAGAGTAGTAAAAAATACTACTATTTAAAAGATTTTAAATTGGCTAAATTTAAGTAGCATACTGCAATTACTGATATTTAGGTTTGAGATTTTCTTTAAAACTATAATCAGTTGATATTTTGTGTTAAAAAAAATAGTAGTAAAAATACTACCTTTTACAAAATTGTTGAAAAACAATTTTTCATGTAATTAAAGTCTTGTAATAAACGTTTACATCAATTGTAAGAAATTTTTTGTAATTTTTCTAAAAAGGAATCAAAAACTTTTTCATTTTTTTTATGGTTTTAAAAAAATATTTTTTTTAATGAAATTTTATTAAATTTATTTTATTTCACTTTTTTCTGTTGTAAATAAGAATTTTTCCCACATTTATTTACAACACATGCAATAAATTTTATTTTTTTTATTTCTTTTTTATCCTGATTCTTTTAATTTTTCTAAAGATTAAACAGAGCTTAACAAGACAGTAAAAAAGGCTTTTTCTTCAGGCTTAAAAAGAAAATGACAATCAGGGAATATTTTTTTATTATTATTTGTATTCGTTCAGTCATTCATTCGTTCATTCAGTCATTCATTCTGCTTTCATTCGACCGACAACAACAACAAAAAATTGAAAAATAATACTGGATTTCATTGTTGACCTAAAATTTACAATCAGAAGCAAGAGCAGCAGTAACAAGAGTAAAAACTGAAGCAGCATTAGTGACTGGCAGGCAGGCAGTCAGCAAAGTGTGTCGTCTCTTGCAAGGCCATGTTGAATAGCAGCAGCAAATGCAACTGTCCAAACAAATTTTATGGAAATTCTTTTATTATAATAAATTATACTTAAAATACTAAATGAATAGTAGACCGAAGCACAAATAAAATGAAAACAAAAAAATCTATTTTTGCTTTTAAGACCGTACAACAATAATCACTTAAAAACTTGAAATGCTTGTCACAATGGCAAGACAGAAATACATATCAAAACAAAAAATTTGGAAAAAAAATAATTTCCGAAATTAAAAACTTTTTTGAAATTAAAAAACTATTTCTCTGAGAATTACTGAAAGAAAATGAGAATGATTTGTTTTTTTTACCGAAAGATATGTATGTACATAGGTATTAGAATAACTCCAATAAAGCTATATGTTAAAATTCATTCATTCATTCTCAAGCCTTTTACAATTTTTCGGAAAAAAATTATGTTTTTACAAAATTTTTTGAAAAAGTAGTATTTCTACTACTTTTTGAAATTACGCTAGATATAAAAAAATTATTAAAACACACATTATAAGGCACCCAGCTAGACAAAAAATAAATTTTTCATAATGTTTGTAAAAGGTAGTATTTTTACTACTATTTTTTAGAATAAAATATACTTCAAAATTTAATATAAATTAATATAAAAGCCAAATATAAAATAACAAATGTAGTTTGTTGCATAAATTCTTAGAATTCAAACACTTTTTAAAAAGTAGTATTTTTGCTACTATTTTTTAATAACAAAATTTAGTGCAAATTAATTTGAAAAAATCATGGAATGGTAAATTATGTCTAATAACCATAACAATGACACTGAAATATTACTTTATGAACCTTTTGAAAATAGTAGTATTTTTACTACCTTTTTCAAATTTCGGCAAAGATTACAAGATTTATGTAGATTTATGTTATAAGGCTATTACAATGCAAAAATACAATTTTTTCCAAAATTTTTTAAAAAGTAGTATATTTGCTACTATTTTTCTAATACAAAATTTATTGCAATTATTTAAAAAAAAATAGTGGAATGGTTAATTAAGCTTAACAACCATTGTATGTCATTGAAATACCACTTTCTGAACCTTTTGAAAATAGTAGTATTTTTACTACCTTTTTTATTTTACGAGAAAGAAATGAAAAAAATGCAAAATAGATAGAAATGATTTAATTAAAAATGAAAAATTAATGCCTAATATATAGTAATGGTTTAATTACTTGAAAACTAATTATTTTGAAGAAATTTTGCTTACTTTTTTACCATTTTTCTCAAAGTTTTTATGCAAATTTCTTTTTTTTTATAAAAATAAGAAAATTTTTTAAATTGAAAAAGAATATAAATGGAATCACATTTCTTTTGTTTCCATTCCACCCCTGAAAATATTTTCTTAGAATTTTTCGTTCAATTAAAAATTTAATTGATTACGTTCGCATAATGACCGGGGGTCATATTTAAAATGTATTGCAAAAATTTTATTGCAACAGAAGAAAGATATTTCTTAGAAATAGAAAAAAAAAGAACAAGAGAAGAGACACCATAAGGATTCCAAATAAATTTCAAGTAAAATTGTGCCAATAATAATCAAATTTCATTCGTTTCAGCATCGATTTTCTGCAGCAATTTCTTCTCTGTGTGTAACAATTTTACGCCTGAAGCTTTCCAAAGAAACTCTGAACGCAAATTATTTCTGCTTTTAAGCCAAAAACAAACAAAAAATTATAATAAAAAACGATACAAATTGTGTAGCATATAAGAAAGACAAAAATTTTCTAGTTTTAAGGAAGTAGTAGCAGAACAAATAGTGTGAGAAGGGGGGAGTGAAGGAGAAAAAAAATCCAAAAAAGTATTTTGTAAAGAAAACGCTCCATTTCTTTAAGAAAAGCAAACCATTTTCAATTTGTTGTCTTTAATAAAGTAAATTGAAAAGGAAAGCTTTTTTCCAACTTTCGCAAAAAGTTTTATGATACCCACTCTCTTCTCTCCCTCGGTGGGGGTACGCACAGTATATGCGATAAAATAAATCACAGCCCCAAAGTATGCAATGCAGTTGCTAACAATGAATGAGTGAATGGTTGGATTGGGGTGTATTAAACTGTAAACGGTTACATTTTCAAAATGAATGCCATTGGAATTGTTTATTTGATTGCCCCACTAAAAGAGATAATAAATCTACTTGAAAGCAAAAAGGGGGGAGGGTGAATGAGTGTAATTTGTAAAACGCAAAGTTAATTTTTTTATTACATTTTAATTGTTTAATAAAAAGGTCACAAACACTGTCACACAGCCATTTAACAGGGGTTAAATTTTAGTGCAACAACAACAACAGCATTTTAATTTTTTTATACAAAATAGAGGGTAAAATAGTAGAATAACTTCGAAAGCAATAAAACACAATTTAAAATACTTTTTAGAAATTAGCATTTTTATGTTATGTTATAAAAAAAAGTAGTAAAAATACTACCATTTATTAAAATCCAAAAACATATCAAATTATTGAAAATAATAAATTTTAATGTTTTCTAAACTTTATTTAAAATAAATTTCATAATTTTATCTCTTGTTTAAAAAAGGTAGTATTTTTACTACTATTTTTTCATTCCGAAATATGTTTTACAATGACTCCATAACGCAAGTTTATGGAATAAACATAAATGTTTCTTGTGGAACATGTTAAAAAAAGTAGTATTTCTACTACTTTCTTAATTAAATACAAATTATTGAAACAAAACCTAGTAGAGAAAAATTAAGCATATTTACACCAAGTTTCTCTGAAAATACCTGTTTTTGACAAAGTTAAAAATAGTAGTAGTTTTACTACTTTTTTTAAATTTAACACAAATTACTGAAACATAACTTAGGAAACAGAAACTAAACATATACAAAGTATTTTGAGCTTCAAATACTTTTTTTCGATAATTTAAAATTAGTAGTATTTTTACTACCTTTTCAATGTATTGTATTAAAAATGAAAAACAGAAAAATAAGCATATTTACAAGCTGTAGTACTTCGAAGATATGTGCTTCAACTTTTTAAAAATAGTAGTATTTTAAATACATTCTTAATAAAAGAGTAGTATCTTCACAATTTTATTTTCTCAAATCCAAAATACCCTACAGTTAGTTAAAAGACTAAACATATACAAAGTATTTTGAGCTTCAAATACTTTTTTTCGATAATTTAAAAATAGTAGTATTTTTACTACCTTTTCAATGTATTGTATTAAAAATGAAAAACAGAAAAATAAGCATATTTACTAGCTGTAGTACTTGAAAAAGATATTTTTCAACATTTTAAAAATAGTAGTATTACAACTACTTTTTTTTAATAAAAGAGTAGTATTTTTACAACTTTATTTTCTCAAATCCAAAATACCCTACAGATAGTTAAAAGAATCGTGCAAAGGAAATGTAAGGCTAAAATTGTAAAATTGAGATAATTTGGATTTAAAAAATAGTAGTATTTCTACTACTATTTAATTTTAAATTCTTTTGAACAAAATTTTGCTTATCCGAGTACATTTTAAACAAATCTTTATTTAAATATTTCTGTTGATTTGATTTTTATAATAATTACTACACACACATGCATATTATGCACTCAGAGAGATAAGATTTTAAGCCGGAAATTTGCGTAAAAATTTCCCACATCATTAGCATTTTGCTAAAGGGAATGGAATGGAACGGATGTGTTTAAACAAACATTAGGGACCTCATATTAACATATTCAAAATATCACACTTGTCTTCTATTGTTGGCCTTTTTGTTATTGTTGTATCATCAACACTATATTAGCAAGTTGTATGCAACATCTGCTGCAATGTTTTCTTTAATAAAAAAAAAAATTTCTTTTCTGGCTGCAACACGAAACAAAATACTTTAAAGAGAATGTGTATGTGTGTGTGTGTCTGTCTATATACACATTTCATATCAACACTTATGCCAGAACATCAAAAACGTTTTAGTTTTTTACAATTTCTTGTTGTTTTTCTCTCATATTCTTATATTTCTACATGGTTTTCTTGATTTTCTATCCTTTTTTCTCATTTTTGTGAAATTATTTTTAATAAAAATAAAAAGCAAAAGAAGAAGAAGAGGAGAACAAAAACAAACAAACAAAAAATAACGGAAAAATCTTACAAAATGTTGCACATGTAATAGAAGAAAAGCTTTTTTTGTTCAGATGAATAGTTACAATCATAATGCTTAATGACGAGATTATTACACACAACAAACACACACTGTATACTTTTAGGAGTTCCATATATACACACACATACATACACATATACTATTGTATAAAATATACGATTTCGTTTATGACTTGAGAGGAAATTGCTTTATAACCCAATAGGCAACTGAATATAATATTAGTAAGGTTTCAAAAAAAAAATATTGTAGAAATACTACTTCTTATGAAAATTACACTCAAAAGCCTCTTCAAGTATATAAAAATAAACTTAGCAGATTTTACTTAAATTTCAAAAAGTAGTAAAAAATACTACTATTTTCAAAATGTACAAAAACTTAAATTTTTAGACACTGAACATAGTTATAAGCACTATTTACTTGATAATGTTTGCTTTAATGGCAATTTGTATTTTGTGAATATTGAAAAAAAGTAGTAAACATACTACCTTTTCAAAAATATTACAAAAAAATATGCCCATACTAAAATTAATGCTAAATTAAGTATTCAAAAACAAATTTAACAAATTTTGCTTAAATTTTAAAAAGTAGTAAAAATACTACTATTTTCAAAATGTACAGAAACTTACATTTTTAGCCACTGAACACAATTTATAAGTACTATTTACCTTAAACTGTTCGTTTTAATGGTAATTTGTATTTTGTAGATATTGAAAAGAAAGTAGTAAATATACTACCTTTTCAAAAAAATTACAAAAAAATATGCCCATACTAAAATTAATGCTAAATTAAGTATTCAAAAACAAATTTAACTAATTTTGCAAGAATTTTAAAAAGTAGTAAAATACTACTATTTTCACAAATGTTCAAAAACTGCAACGAATATTGTTCATAGGAACTATCTATACTTCATAAAGTTTGTTTTACTACCAACTGGTGTTTTCTAGAGGTTTTAAAAAATATTAGTAAAAAATACTACCTTTTGAAAATTCTCAGAAAAATTAGTTTTTTGAACTATTTACAATATTATTACGGTTTCAAATGAAAATTGGAAATTTTACTTAAATTTAAAAATAGTACTAGAAATACTACTATTTCAAATATCAAATACTACTACTTCAAAAACATGTACTTTAGAGAAAGAAAAATACTAAGGAAACGCGAAATTATCCGTTTTAATGCTTGCGATATTTGGTTTGGAATTTTCTTGTAATTTGTAAAAAAAAAGTAGTATTTTTACTACTTATTTGAAAGAGTAAAAAAAAACAAGTTTATTAAAGGAAAATCATACTACAGAACTTTAAAACCAATGTTTGTTGACATCTTTAGGGTTTGAAAAATTAGTAGTAAAAATACTACTATTTTAGTAGTAAAAATACTACTATTTTAGTAGTAAAAATACTACTATTTTAGTAGTAAAAATATTACTATTTTAGTAGTAAAAATACTACTATTTTTATATTCACATGTAGTTTAAAATATGACAATTAGTGCAACAGAAAGCTAATAATTAAATAAATTTTGGTACTTTAAACAATTTTTTTTTTAATTTTAAATTTGTTATTCATTTTGTAAACTACCCTCGTACATTTTAAACTACATAATTGTAATAAAACATTTGGTTGTGTTCTTTCTGGAACTTTTTCTTTAAAAAAGATTTTAAAGAATAATAAATTTTTCTCAAGAAACATGTATGTATGTATGTATGTGTGTGTACATATGAGGTTGGGGGATGTTCCCGGGATATTCCCCAAAGAAAAAAATTTTTTTTAAGGAATACATTTTTTCCACTTAAAGCTGTTGAAAAGAAATATAAGCGAAGAGAAAAAAATAGTCACGAATTGTATTTCTGCAATTTTGAGCATAATTTATGCACACATGTCATATGCAAAGAATAAAAAAAAATTGGGAAAGACTGATGAAAAAAAGTAGTGGCAGTACAGAAGAAATCCAATTACATTGTTATACAGAGAAAAAGAATTTTTTTTTAAATTTTTTTTTTAAGTTTACAATTGCCACCATCGTCATCAGCATCCTCATCATCCTCATCAACACATAACACAGCCACAGCTGAGACACGAATTCGTAGGAAAGAACGCAATGAAATGATGATGAAAAGAAAACTTTACAAGCGTTTAAATGGAACAAATTGAGTAGCAGTTGTGAAGGAGTGCAGTGAGAGAGACAAGCGAAATACAAAAAAAAATTAAGTTTAAAAAATTGTTTGCATACGCAGCAAATGATTGCATTTAAGCAACTCAAGTCACAATGTAAACGTTAAAACAATATATTTGTTTATGTGGCTGAAAGACAAAGGCAAAGAACGAAAGAAAGAAAATCTTTGGCATGGAAATCAAATGGGAAATCTCATAGAGTTCAAGTCAGACGACATACATATGTACATACATATGCACATATAAAGATGAGAGAATGACTGCGGTTGAGAAAATTAAAACCAAATATTTATTTTGAATGGCATAATCTCTGTATAAGGAGTCTTTTGTAAAGTCCTTGAAATAGTTACCCTCATAATAGGGTCAGAGGGTCAAATTTTGTGGGAATAATTATGAATTTAAAAAGTTATTTTCTACAAACGTGCAATAAAGTAAGAAATATGAAATTTTATCCTTTTTCAAAATAGTAGTATTTTTACTACTATTTTAAAATAAGCTAAAACTTAACTGAAATTGTTTTTCTACTTGTAATTGTGATTAAAATAAACTTGAAATAAGTTTTTAAAAATAGTAGTATTTTTACTACTATTTTAAAATAAGCTAAAACTTAACAGAAATTCGTTTTCCACTTCTATTTATGATTAAAATAAACTTAAAATAAGTTTTTAAAAATAGTAGTATTTTTACTACTATTTAAAAAATGTAGCAAAAAATGTTCTTCGTTCATAATTAAGCCATACTAGATTTAATAATTTAATAACAGATTTTCTACTACTACTGCTTTGTCTATCTACTGCTACTTGAGCTAAAATGGACTTAAAATACTTTTCTAAAATGAGTAGTATTTTTACTACTCTTTAAAAATAAGTAAAAATAGTAAGAAAATATTATTTTTAATTTTTAATGGTGCCTTAACGTACCATAGGAAGGCTGTTTTACCCAAAAAATAGTAGTAAAAGAAAAGTAGTATTTTACTACATTTCCTAGGTATGGGCATTGTTGTTGTTCTACTATTAAATTTGTTTTTCACCACAAAAGAAAAGAAAAGAGTTACTACAAACCATATCAGAACATTTATTTAATAATTTTGAATTTTAAAAACCAAATTTTTAAAATAGTAGTATTTTTACTACTAAATTTGTGTTTTGTTTTCTTTAAAGAATGTATACCAGATAGAATTTGGAGCAATAAATTCTTTAATTTTCAATTTTACTTCAAATATGCCTCAACTATGTTGCATCTTGGGCATTTTGGAAAAGGTAGTATTTCTGCTACTATTTTTTTTTGCTTTAAATATTTAAAAAAATGTGACATAATACCTTTTAGAAAGAATACATAGCTATGGCCATGTTGTTTTTTACAATTTAAAAATGGTAGTATTTCTGCTACTAATTTTTTTCTATACATAAATATGAAAAAAAGTGGTGGAATGTCTTTGTAAGACTGTAATGATTTTTATGAAAAGTTTCTTACTTAAAAATTCCCCGTTTGCAAAAAAGAAAACTTCATTAAATTATTGGAAAACCTTGTTATTATTAACAAAAGATGCTAAAGCATCAACATTTTGTCTCACGAATTCCCATAACTATTCAAAGAAAATTTTCTTCACTTACGGTTGTTCTCTTGTGGGAATGATGAAAAGAAAATTAAATTTTCTTCACTTTGGCAGAAGAAATGAGAGAAAATCTGTTGCTTAAAATAAAATTTTGAAAAGCTTTGTTCATCACTCACTCAATACAATAGACAATAAAATAGTATTAGAAAAATTAGTAGTAGAAAAAATAGTATAAAAAAGTAGTTTTTTACTTGAAAAAAATTTGTTAAAATTGTTAGACAAAAACGTTTAATATTGCCTGCAGAACGTGAAAATGCTGCAAAACACAACACATAGCATATCTCTTAAGCATGGTTTGTGTCTCTAATAAGTTTGTAAGTCTAAATGGTAACTTCGAGAGTAAAAAAACTGCCACTTGTTCTTTTTTATTGTAGGGGTTGCTGTCCAGTCCGTATAATGGCAACGAAAGGCGGCGTATTAAACAGCCAGGCGATTTGAACGATTTCAATTAGAATAAAGGCGTTTTCAAATATGCAACCGGAGACGAAGCTTAGAATATTGAACTAGACTACGTTGTACATGTGCAGTTAGAACCTTTATAGTATCGACTACAATCAGGTAAATATTTATTCTATTTTTGGTTCTTTGAATAAAGAGCAGGCTCCTCCAAAACATCTCTTTATCCTCTTATTATTTTTCTTTTTTGCTTCGTTTCAGCTAAGCAGGTGATTGGTATACTGGGCAGGTTCTTGAATGTGATAACAAGTCCATCTGTTGTTGTCTAGAAACGATGTCCTCTGCCTGCATTAATAATGTATGTTCGTAAAAGAGGTTTTGCTGATTGTGTACAACTAATGTTCATAACATGATGCTGCGTGGCCTTCTTATCACGTACTTTTTGAAAAAGTACTTTTCCAAAGAGAATCTTTTTAAAGTACCAAAAAACAACTTTTTAGGAAAAATAATTTTTGAAAAAGATATTTTTTTCTTTTGGAAAAAATAGCTCCTTGAAAAAGTACCTTTCGGAAAAGGTACCCTTTGGGAAAAAGTACCTTTTGGTACCTTTTGGGTAAAAGTACCTTTTGGAAAAAGCACCCTTTGGAACAAGTACCTTTTGGAAAGAAGTACCTTTTGGAAAAAGTACCCTTTAGAACAAGTACCTTTTGGAAAGAAGTACCTTTTGGAAGAAGTACCCTTTGGAATAAGTGTTGTTTTAGAAAAAAAAAAACGTTTTGAAAAAACTATTACTCGGGAAAGTACTTTTTTGGAAGAAGAATTCGACCTCAGGGTACTGTACTTGTCTTAATTGACAAGTACAAGTCCTGTAACCTAACCTAACTTTTTTGGAAGAAGAAATTTTTTAAAAAGTACTTTTTTACTATTTTAAAACTTTCCTAAGATGTAAAGTGATTAATCAATAAAAAAATTTTTCTGTCCTTCCTAGTCGCCTTTTCATGCAATTTTTTGATGCCCAAAAGAGTAGGCAACTTGTGGAAATGACTTCAAAATTAATTGCATTCGTTTTCTGCTTCTTCTTCTTCTTTTTTCACAGCGTTTATTGGTCAGGACAGTTAATGTCTGATAAAACATGAACAACAACAAAAACAATGACAACAAGAACAACAACAACAATAAAAAATATATTAATAATACACGATATTAAATGAAAAATGAATAAGAAGAAGAAGAAGAACAAGTGGGAAAAGTGATATTAATTGTGGTGAAAATATGCAACGACTGATGAAACTCGCGGCTGTTCAAGTGTAAATGCGTAAATGATGGCAATAATGTGTGCCCAGGCGAAAAGAAGTCCGTTTTTTTTTCGATTTCGAAACAGAGAATATCATTAACGTACAGCATTAAACCAAAGAAGGCATGCAACAATAAATAACTGTCTTCTTGCATCATGATGCGTACATAGTGTGAAATTGGCGAAAACTTGATGTTTAATTATGTTAAGAATTCTTTGAGCAGAAGGTATCATAAGGAAGTTAAATTAAAAATTAATTTTTATTTAAAAATTTAAAGAAAGATTTTTAGTTGCAATCGCTAGAAATGTAAAACTAAGTCGCCGTAGTCCAGTAGGTAGTGTGTTGCCCTATTAGACGTGATTCAAAACCCGATGCAGATATCTCGAACAGAACGAAATTGGAAAAAATAATTCTTAGGGGAGACTTCCCCTCAGCAGATTTTGTTGTCTTATTAGACGTAAGGCCATGACATCTCGAACAAAACGAAATTGGAAAAAAAAATAATACCTAGAGGAGACTTCCCCTCAGCGGATTTTTGCAAGAACTCTGATAGTAGATTAAACAAAATTATCATGAAAAGTTTCTTAGAAATCTGTCGTTCTGTGTCGATGTTCAACTGAACGTACCCCGCCACTCATGGATAAAATTAACACACCCAATATGGGTGCTATGAGAAACTAAGTCGTAATCCTGAGTGAATCATGACTAACCAATTAAGTAAGTAAGAATTGAAAGTTATCTTTCAATATCCTGCTAAAGAAATCACTACGAAAAGCAGCCAAAGATGGTAAAAGGGAATGGCGGACATCATTAAATCCAAGCAAAGCCACAGCAGACTGTCTTATACTATGTATGTCGTCCGCGCAATTGTGCACTATGGGGCAGAAAGTAATTTAAACCAGTCAGATGAAGTTATATAAGATACAGAAGGAGGAAGGGAGGCCCATTCTAAAACGGCGATGGTGACTGTGTTCGATTTAAATCCGTGGTCCATGATAGAGAAAGACTTAAGCTAGGTTAGGTTAGGTTAGAGGACGTGTACTTGTCAATTAAGGCAAGTACAGTACCCGGAGGTCGAATTGACCCATTGTACAACGTCCTAGTTTCTCACACCATTTATGTTGTGTGTGTGTTAATTTTGTATACATGAGTGGTGGGACCTATAGTTTAAAATCGACTCCGAACAACAGATTTTTGAGAAACTTTTCATGGCAATTTGTATTTACTCTGAGAGTTTTTGCTAGAAATCTGTTGAGAGGAAGTCGTCGAAGAAATACTTTTTGTATTTTGTCTTTGATGTCTGGCCTCGGGCTCCAATCCTGGCTTTACATCTAATAA